>CM065899.1:63627581-68627581 GCA_033439115.1 Firmiana major
AATTAAAAAAAACACAAATTAGATCTCACAGTTTATTAATTCTGAGGCTTCTGTTTCCTTCGACCAAGTGAAAATTTAGCCACGCAGGGCCATGATCAAAACTCAAAGAAGAAAATTAGAAAAGAGAGCAGAGAGAGGCATCCCCCCAGGTCTGATAATTTCTCCTCTTTTTATACACATTCATTCCCTATCGGAAGCCTACAAAATCTCCTAAAAATATGCTAATTATCTTCATAAAATATCAATATTCAATTTTGACTAATTAAGGAAAATACTAAAAAATAAAATAGAGTCCTAATGTAATCAGGAAAGTAGTGATTTTAGGTGGAATTTTCGTGCACCAGATTTGGAAACTTCAGAGAATACACCACGTCATATCTGCATGTTAGAATTGCAGGCCAAGAAACTGTCCGGACGTCAACAGTGCAGGTGCAGCAAATTCAAGCCCGATTTTGACCTTGATGCCGTCAGTGTCTCTCGAAACTCAAAACATAAAAGTTATAGATTTGTTTCTTGTCATTCCATATCATTTGAATCCTCTCAATCGGAGCTCGGACAGGAAAGTTATGCCCATATTTCGAAGTAACGTGGAAACTGTCAAAAATGGCCCAATTAGCTCCTTTTGCATTTAACACCTCCATTTACATCCTAATAACAGAATATGAGAATAATGAGTATATTTAAGCACCAAGTAAGAATAAAAGACTAAACATTAAAGGAGAAAAATATAACATTTTGCATTCTCATCAGAAGTACTACCTCAGATCAATCAACAGATCAACTTATATGAAAAATCCATTGGAAAGAACCCCAAAAACTATATTACCAAAAACATCTGCACCTGACTTAGTTCTAGAAGAAAAACCCCTGACTCAAAATAAATATAATGCAAACACAGTTTATGAATGGAATATAGATGGGATGTCAAAATATAATATTCTCAATCTCTTACGACAAATGACAATGGTCTCAAACGTTTATAAAACTCAAAAGGGAACATGTGATTGGGCAATAGCTGATCTTTTAGTATCAGGATTTTCAGGGCAACTCAAAGGATGGTGGGATAATTATCTCATTCCTAAACAACAAAAGGAAATTTTAACTGCAATAAAGCTTGACAATGATAATAAACCAATATTAGATGAAGAAAATCAAGAATTACAAGATGCAGTTGCAACACTAATTTTTGCAATCAATAAACATTTTATAGGAGATCCATCACACCTTAGAGACAAAAATGCAGAACTTTTATCAAATTTAAAATGCAAAAAATTAGGTGACTTCAAGTGGTATAAAGACAATTTTATTACTTGAGACCAACCCTTTTGGAAAGAAAAATTTTTAGCAGGGTTACCAAACCTCTTAGGAGAAAAGGTTAGAAACAAAATTAGAGAAGATTTCAAAGGAATAATTCCATACGAAAAACTGACCTATGGTGAACTGATTAGTTACACTCAAAAGGAAGGATTAAAAATATGCCAAGACATAAAATTACCAAAACAACTAAGAAGAGAACAAAAACAATCTAGAAAAGAATTAGGCACATTCTGTAAACAATTTGACATAAATTATGACCCAAAATGTTCAACACAAAAATGTTGTAAAACCAAGAATTTTAAAATTTACAGATCAATATTACCAAAAATCCAAACGATTTCAAAATAAAGCCAACAAGAGCAAAGTAATTCCTCCTAAAACTAAAATAAAACAGGAATGGAAATGTCACGACCCATTTCATTCTTTTTAACTGAAAATCACTATAAATTTTTCGCATTTATTCCTTTCCCCACTCGGTCCTGAACAAACTTACCACTACATTGTTGGGCTGTGAGTCAATAATAATCCATTCGCAATATCCATTCTCAGTTAACAAAAGTGATGTCATACACTTGAACGTCAATCATTCATTTATACAAAATATGATTACTGACATCTACATCCCTCATAATTACAACTCAAAAGACTATTGTGCTTTTACATTTGTTTAGATAGAAAAAGAATCTTCATGTGCATACCTCTCAGCGATGGATGGCAGCAGATATCCCAAAATACAACACCTCAGTCCTCACTGGGCTGTTATATATGCTCTGTAGAGGGGGAAAGTAGAGAAGGATGAGCAACCAGACGCTCAGTAGGGTAATAATGCAAGCATGGTAGATAACTACTCTATCTACATGCTGATAATATTATGCATAAATCATTTATAACAAGAGCATGAGGAATTAAAACTATGCCATATGAGTATACATATATCATGTATTTAAATCATGGAAATCGGCATATAAAACATAGTAAAATTATCATGTACAAATCATCTCATGCTCATCAATCGTCAAATCTCAAAGAAAATGGCAAATCAATTAAGAAACCTCATTTTAAATCACATCTCTTTCTCAATACATAAAATCCCATCGAAATCAATTCTCAATCACAAACATCACTATCGTTTCACAAAATCAAGACTACAAGGAGGCTCGACCCCTCCCTCGGGTCTTCCTTGGACACTTACAAACATAACTTTTATATCAAAACATGTGGTACTATGTAAATCAAGTGAGACAGGTTACTATATCTCGACTGACTATGTTGGCCAACTATGTCACAAATCATCCCAAACCATACGGATCTCGATTTGTAGGGTATCATGCTGGAACGAATGTGGGTTAGTTCTCCGTCAAACTTTTCTCATCAGTATCTCAACCACGCTGGACATCGTACTCCATGTGATATACACAGTACATCGTACTCCGCGAACCCATAACATGGTTGGGGGTGCCCGCAGTAGGTCTTATCTACCCCATACCGAGTGAAACCTCTATATAGTCTCGAGTGCACGTGGGAATACTCTTAATACCATGTCCTAACCCCTCATGGCCTTGCTCGCCCCTGTTGGGTTCCCTGATTCAGATCCTAGCCCCTCACCCTCACCCCACTCAAGAGGTCTGTTAGGCCTGTTGGGTTCCCTGAATTGATTAGTACCAGGTCTTTGCCCCCCACCCTCGCCCCACTCAAGAGGTCCGTTAGGCCTGTTGGGTTCCCTGAACACCAATCTGTATTTACCTCACCACGGCATCATACATACCACAGTGTGAAAATCTGCGCGAGCTACGCTCTAGCGCGAATTCATGCATCATAAACAAATCACTTTGTACGAGCAACGCTCTAGTACGACAATTATGCATAAAACATGAAGAAAACCACGTACGAGCATAGCTCCAGTACAGTTATATGCATAAGGAATCCACTCGAAATCCATGTACGAGTAAAAGCTCCAGTACGATTTATAAACATCACCACAATTCAAATCAAAGTGCGAGCTAAGCTCCAGCACATTTCAAGCACGTAAAAACATCAATATCCAGTGCGAGCTAGGCTCCAGCACGGTTTAATTCTCATAAACATGATTGGCGTCTCATAAATATTCAAAAACTAATCTTAAAGCACATTTAGCACCTCACATGTGCTATTACACAACATCATTCAAACACTAGCCAACCTACCCATCAATTTGCTTAAAACAAAGCAATCTGTTTTGTGAAAACATTCAAAACATTTAATTTATGCAATTATTATCCTTATTATCCCATTTCTTCATAATACCATTTCAAACAACCAAATCTCATATGAATACACGAAACAATTTTTCATACATTGTCAAACATATTTCTATAAACTCATACACATTTTCAAAGCCCTATATACCTACGAGTTCAAAATACGAGCAGCTACCTCTATATACTCACAAAATTCTCTTGGAATCGCGTCGATTGATTCCACTTCCTTAAAACTGCTTACTCGTGCGGTTTGATTCGTCTCTAATGAGCTCTCCAAAACTACACATAAACGTATTTCACAACATTTTAGCTTATTATAATCCGACTCTTGCGTTTACTATAGTCGATTCGACCTATAATCTTTATTAACGCTTATGAGGCCTCGTTTTTATTACTCTACTCACAACTCGGGTCTATGGATCCTTTTTGGCCTATCAACTCATTTCAAATCGATATTAGATCGGTACTAAGCTCACAATGTTCCTATTTCATCAATTTTCCTCACTATGGCATTTATCAAACATGTTACATACTCATTTCCATAAATTCACCCAATCCACAATGTAGCTTCATTTACCCACTTCAAATCATCCACATTACTCAAATAACAACTTAGCATACCCACTATTTCATCAATTCATTCAATTTACACTTTCTCACACTAGACTTATTCCGTTTTCTAGGTCTAACTTATTCAAATACATCTTAGGTAGTTTTCAACTATCACTACCCATAAAAATCAACTCCAAAGTTAATAAATAAATAATGTACTTAGGCTGGAGTATTAAAAACTTACCAAATCTAGTTTCTCTTCTTGCCCAAATGGAAAAATGCTCCTTGCTCCTTCAATGCAAGTAATGGGACATTGGTTCCAAACTATGTTGTTCTTCTCTTTGAAATGAATAACTTTGTGTCTAATAGCTCCCTCTCAAATCTTACTGGAAATGGGTAGATTTAGGAGTGAGAAAGTTAGGTTTTGGGTTGGAATTGGAAAGGTGTTGTTGTTTCCTGAAAATTACAGATTTTAGCGCCCTTTTTATAAAAATCACTTGATGAGATCGATCTGCACAAGGATGAGATCGATCTGGTCCCCTTAAATTCCTCTTTTTCATCGCATTTTCAAGCATGAGATCGATCTGTCAAAGCTTGAGATCGATCTTTTCCAACCAGAGAACTAAAGGAGATTGATCTGTATGCTTGAGGATAGATCTTTTCATTATAGAATGTTTTAAGAGATCGATCTGGCCCCATTAGAGATCGATCTGCTCTATTCCATTGCTTAAATAAGAGCATTCTGGCTCTTTCAGATCGATCTCTCATCCTATGAGATCGATCTGGCCTTCATATTTTCTAGATTTTGCTACAGTTTTCTGTAGTAACTTTACACAAAACATCCTCAATTTGCTGTCATAGTCATTTTCTCATCCGACCACCTTTAAGACTTGAAAATGGCATCCATTCATACCTTATACACATTAGAACTTGTGTGTATTCTTTGTATAGCCAAAAGTATACCATACCAAGCTAAATGGAAGTACAACTTCCTTCCATTTTACCACTCTACTCATTTTGAGTTCCAATCACATTCATCACTTTTAAAAGTTCATTTCTTCATATTCATACACAATGAAACTTGTATGTACATTAAAAACTCATATTACAAGTATGTACATTGAATGCATGGACTTACACCACTTATGCTTACATTGTAAATACATCGTCATACTCATGATTTATAAAAGTTTACATTCAAAAATACGGGTCTTACATTCCTCCCCTCCTTCAAGAAATTTGGTCCTCCAAATTAGAACCAAGTTACTCTTCAAAAAGTTAGGGGTACTTCTCCCGTATCAAGTTCTCCAATTCTCATGTGACCTCTTCCACCGTGTGATGTTGCCAAAGGACTTTCACCAAGGGAATTGTCTTATTTCATAACACTTTCTCTTTTCTGTCTAATATTCGAACCAGCTTCTCAACATATGTCATACTCTCATTGAGCTCGAGCGGCTCATATCTTATCACATGTGTCAGGTCCGGATGATACTTTCGAAGCATAAAGACGTGGAAGACGTTGTGAACATTTGCTAAGTTCGGCAGCAATGCCAACCTATATGCCTTATCTCTCACTCTCTCCATAATCTCGAAGGGTCTGATATATCTAGGGCTCAGCTTGCCCTTTCTTACCAAACCTCATAATACCCTTCGATGGTGAAACTCTCAGAAATACCGACTCACCCACATCAAACTCTAGTGGTCTTTGTCTCTTCTCAGTATAACTCTTTTTTCAGCTCTGAGCTATCCGTAATCTCTCACATATCATTTGGATGTCTTCAGATGCCTGCTGCACTAAGTCCGGAGCAAAAATATATCTATCACCAACCTCTTCCCATCCAATAGGGGATCGACATCTGCGCCCATACAGTGCCTCATAGGGTGCCATCCTGAAACTCGCATGATAGCTATTATTATAGGCGAACTCGGCTAACTGCAGGTGATCATCCCAAGAGCCTCTAAAATTCAGCACACATGCTCTCAACATATCCTCAGGGTTTGTATAGTCCTCTCTGACTGCCCATCTATCTGAGCATGAAAAGCGGTGCTAAAACTCAATCGGGTCCCCAACGATTCCTGAAAATGTTCTCAGAAATGGGAAGTGAAGCGGGCATCCCTATCAGAAACAACGCTCACTAGAACACCATGTAGCCGTACGATCTCTTGAATATACAGGTTCACCAACTGACTCAGTGTATCGGTAGCTCTCATAGCCAAGAAATGGGCGGACTTAGTCAATCGGTCCACAATAACCCATATCGCATCATGACCTCTGCGGGTCCTCGGTAATCCGATCACAAAATCCATGGTGACATGCTCCCACTTCTAAGTCGGTATCGATAGAGGCTACAATAATCCTGCAGGCTTTTGATGCTCTACCTTCACCTGCTGACAAATGAGACACTTAGCGATATATTCAGCAATGTCTCTTTTCATTCTAGACCACCAATAAACCTTTCGAATGTTTTAATGCATCTTGGTACTCCCCGGATGTATCGTGTACCTCGATGAATGAGCCTCTTATAAAATCAGCCTCCTAATCTCAGGATCCTCGAGAACACATACTCTGCCCCTGAACCTCAATAACCCATCAGCACTCAGCTCAAAATCAATACCCACACCTATTTGTATCTGCCTCAGCCAATCGATGCACCGTCGATCGCTCTGCTGGGCCTGCCGAATACGGCCAATCAGCTCTGGCTCTAATCTCATACTAGCCATGATATCCAATCTCTTTGTTCCAGGTGGGGTTACATCCAAACTGAGGTTCGCAAAGTGTTCCAACAATTCATGCTCCCGTGTCATATAAGACACCAACCCAAGGTTCTTCCTACTATAAGCATCGGCAACTACATTTACCTTTCCTGGGTGGTACATGATTTCACAATCATAGTCCTTCAGGAGTTCAAACCATCTCCTCTATCTCATATTCCGTTCTTTCTACGAGAACAGGTACTTAAGGCTCTTATTATCTGTGAACACCTAAAATTTCTCACCATAGAGATAGTGGTGCCATATTTTCAAAGCAAACACCGTGGTCGCCAACTCCAAATCATGTGTTGGGTAGTTTCTCTCGTGATCTTTCAACTGTCTAGATCCATAGGTAACTACCTTCCCATCCTGTATCAACACACAGCCCAGTCCCTAGTGTGATGCATCCGTGTACACCGAAAATCCTCTTGAGCTGGTAGGAATGGTGAGAACCGGAGTAGTGGTCAATCGATGGTTAAACTCCTCAAAACTCCTCTCACATGCCTTATCCCATACAAACTTAACATCCTTACGCATGAGGCATGTCAACAAAGCAGCTAGTCTAGAGAAACCCTTAACAAATCTCCAATAATACCCTGTCAATCCCAAAAAACTTCTGATCTCAGTAACTATCTTGGGCTATTCCTACTGTACAACTACCTCTATCTTAGATGGATCCACCGATACCCCATCCTTCGACACAATATGCCTCAGAAATGAGATCTGTTCTAACCAAAAGTTACACTTGCTGAGTTTGGCATATAACTCTTTCTCTCGGTGGGTCTGCAGAACTATTCTTAAGTGCTCCTCATGATCTTCCCTGGACTTAGAATATACCAAAATGTCATCAATGAATACAATCACAAACTTGTCCAGGTATAGCTTAAAAATATCATTTATCAATGCCATAAATGCTGTGGGGGCATTCAAAAATCCGAATGGCATCACCAAGAACTTGTAATGGCCATAACGGGTATGAAATGCTATCTTGGGTACATCTCCACTCCTGATCCTCAACTGATGATATCCTGACCGCAGATCTATCTTAGAAAATACTTGGGCTCCCTGGAGCTGATCCAGCAAATCATCTATGCATGGAAGAGGGTATTTGTTCTTAATGGTGGCCTTATTCAACAACCGGTAATCTATACACAGTCGGAGGCTTCCATCCTTCTTCCTTACAAATAGTATCGGTGCTCCCCAAGGTGAGACACTCGGTCTTATAAACCCATTCTCCAATAACTTTTACAGCTGTTTCTTTAGCTCTTTCAACTCAATCGGAGCCATTCTATATGGTGGTTTCGAGATCGGCTCGGTACCAGGCACTAATTCTATGCAAAATTCCATTTCCCTTTCAGATGGTAGTCTTAGAAATTCGTCCGGAAAGACATCTGGGTCATTCGCAATTACGGGTATATCCCTCAATTCTGGGTGTGCCTCATCTATATCGACCACATAAGCAATGAACCCTTCACATCATTCTTTCCACCGTTAGTATCACAAGTCATTACATCAACATTCAAAATACACAAATGAATTCATCTCTCAAATATCATATATTAGGATCATACTCTTTCATTTAAAACAAACATACTCTTTTCATATCATTTCTTTTCATCAAAGTTTACAATAAGATTGTCTAATCCTGAAAACATCAATGTCTTAGCATGGCAATCCATAAAAACACGATTGGTAGCCAACCAATCCATTCCTAATATTACTTCAAAATCATTCATGTTCAATTAAATCAAATTGGCTATCATTTCCTTTCCCTCTATCTTTAACTTAAAATCTCTACATACATGCTCAGTCAATTGATTATCATTCATGGGTGTGGAAATCATCAACATTTTACCAACAATGTTGGTTTCACATGCTTCAATAATTTACGTGCAAAGAAAGGTGATATGAAGGAATGTGTGGCACCGGGATCAAACAATACCAATGCTTCTAAATCAAAGATTAGGATCGTACCTTTAATCACATCCGTCGAAGCATCTGCGATGTCTTGATCCAGTGCATGTACTCTTCCCCTGCTCACACCCGTTGTCTGCTTCCCTTTTTCCTCGGCTGTAGCCCTCCTCCTCAGGGCAGCTGTCTCAACTGGAGCTCTCTCTGGCTCCTTGCCATTCTGCGTGGTAGTCTCAATTATCTCAGTACAGTACCTCGAAATATGTTCGGGCCTCCCACACCTAAAACATGATATAAAGGGTATCTAACATGGTCTAGTCCCATGGTATCTCCCACATCTCCTACACTGGTCAGTAGTAGGTCGTGGTCCTCCAATAACCATACCCCTCAGTGCGGTCAAAGTCGAGTACATGGGAGGTCTAGCAGTTCTCTCCTGCACCTCCTCGATTTTAGGTCTCTTCTTGAAAAACCTCTGGCCTCCCGTCTTGGCCACTCTATCCATCTCGGATCTCTTTCAGTCTCTATCTCTTCTAACATTAATCTTCCCCAACTCAGAGGCATTTCTCTCAAAGTCTTGCTCGCATAACTGAGCCTTATGTACCGCCTCCTCATAAGTCTGAATGTCAAACGGGGCTAACTTAGTTCGGATGGCCAACCTCAACCCATCAACAAACTTCTGAATCTTTCGGGCCTCACTACCCATCGTGTCTGGGTCATATCTCCCCAAAAACATGAACTTGGACTCATACTCGTCCACAGTTCGATTTCCCTGAATCAGGTTCATAAATTTCATCTGCAATTTCCTCTATACGGTGGCTGGGATGTACTATCTCTTAAAGGCCTCCAAAAATACCTCCCAAGTGATCTCTGGGTGTTTGGTCCTCAAAACAGTCTCAGTGGATCTCCACCAGTGTTCGGCCTCGCCTTTCAACACAAATACTGCAAAGGCTACCTTTTTCGCTGAGGTGCACCTGAAGAACCTATACAGTTTTTCCATCTCATACACCCAGTCCTTAGTAATCACCGAGTCCTTTACCTCTCTAAATACTAGGGGTTTCAACCCTTGGAATTCTCGCAATCTGCTCAACTCGCAGTCGTATCCCAACTCACTACCGATATACTGTGGAGTGATAGGAGAAGCTGTATCCTGGACTGGAGGTGGTGTAACTGTAGCTATCTCTGCAGTCTAAGGTCTCTCCGCCTCTGTAGCTGCCTGTCCAGTCGTAGGGTGTGCTACGGGATCTCGTCTATCACTGGCACCCAATGCCTACGTGACTATCTCCACCAGGTTCTCAATACTCCGCTCTATCCTAGCGAAGCGTGCCTCTGTATCTCCTTTTCTCTCAGCAGGGTCCTGTGGAGCCTGATCAGTCTGTGGCTCCACACAGCTCTCAGGCTTACCTCTATGGCCTCTAGCATGTACTCCCGCCCCTCTACCTCTATGCGTAACTGGCATAATGTCTAACTTCCTATATTAAAATCATTATTAGACTCAATCCATCACAGTATACACAGTTATATCTAAACAAAAGCACAGTACTATAGGGATGTACTTTTCCTATGTTTTATTACTGACTCAAATCAAGCCAACACAGCTCTAATACCAATCTCTGTCACGACCTATTTCATTCTTTTTAACTGAAAATCACTATAAATTTTTCGCATTTATTCATTTCCCCACTCGGTCGTGAACAAACTTACCACTACACTATTGGACTGTGAGTCAATAATAATCCATTCGCAATATCCTTTCTCAGTTAATAAAAGTGATGTCATACATTTGAACGTCAATCATTCATTTATACAAAATATGATTACTGACATCTACATCCCTCATAATTACAACTCAAGAGACTATTGTGTTTTTACATTTGTTTAGATACAAAAAGAATCTACATGTGTATACCTCTCAGCGATGGATGGCAACGGATATCACAAAATACAACACCTCAGTCCTCATTGGGCTGCTATGTACGCTCTATAGAGGGGAAAACTAGAGAGGGATGAGCAACCACATACTCAATAAGGCAATAATGCAAGCATGGTAGATAACTACTCTATCTACATGCTGATAATATTATGCATAAATCATTTATAACAGGAGCATGAGGAATTAAAACTATGCCATATGAGTATGCATATATCATGTATTTAAATCATGGAAATCGGCATATAAAACATGGTAAAATCATCATGTACAAATCATCTCATACTCATCAATCGTCAAATCTCATAAAAAAGGGCAATTCAATTAAGAAACCTCCTTTTAAATCACATCTCTTTCTCAATATATAAAATCTCATCGAAATCAATTCTCAATCACAAACATCATTATCGTTTCACAAGATCAAGTCTACAAGACTCGACCCCTCCCTCGAGTCTTCCTTGGACACTCACAAACATAACTTTTATATCAAAACGTGTGTACTATGTAAATCAAGTGAGACATGTCACTATATCTCTACTGACTATGTTGGCCAACTATGTCACAAATCATCCCAGACCACACAGATCCCGGTGTGCTGGGTAGCATGCTGGAACGAATGTGGATTAGTTCTCTGTCAGACTTTTCTCATTAGTATCTCAACCACGTGGTACATTGTACTCCATGTGATATACACGGTACATCGCCCGCAGTAGGTCTTATCTACCCCATACCGAGTGAAACCTTTATATAGTCTCGCGTGCACGTGGGAGTACTCTTAATACCAGGTCCTAGCCCCTCATGGCCTTGCTCGCCCCTTTTGGGTTCCCTGATTCAGGTCCTAGCCCCTCACCCCTGGCCCCTCACCCTCACCCCACTCAAGAGGTCTGTTAGGCCTATTGGGTTCCCTGAATAGATTAGTACTAGGTCCTAGCCCCTCACCCTTGCCCCACTCAAGAGGTCTGTTAGGCCTGTTAGGTTCCCTGAACACCAATCCGTATTTCTCTCACCACAGCCTCATACATACCATAGTGTGAAAACCTGTGCGAGCTACGCTCTAGCACGAATTCATGCATCATAAACAAATCACTTCGTACGAGCAACGCTCTAGTATGGCATTTATGCATAAAACATGAAGAAAACCACGTACAAGCATAGCTTCAGTATGGTTATATGCATAAGGAATCCACTCGAAATCCACGTATGAGCAAAAGCTCCAGTGCAATTTATAAAACATCACCACAGTTCAAATCAAAGTGCGAGCTAAGCTCCAGCACGTTTTAAACACGTAAAAACATTAATATCCAGTGCGAGCTAGGCTCCAGCACGTTTAATTCTCATAAACACGATAGGCGTCTCATAAACATTCAAAAACTAATCTCAAAACACATTTAGCACCTCACATGTGCTATTACACAACATCATTCAAACACTAGCCAACCTATCCATCAATTTGCTTAAAACAAAGCAATCTGTTTTGTGAAAACATTCAGAACATTTTATTTATGCAATTATTAGCCTTGCTATCCCATTTCTTCATAATACCGTTTCAAAAACCAAATCTCATACGAATACACAAAACAATTTTCCATACATTGTCAAACATATTTCTATAAACTCATATACATTTCTAAAGCCCTATATACCCACGAGTTCAAAATACGAGCAGCTACCTCTATATACTCACAAAATTCCCTTACCTGAAATCGCGTTGCTTGATTCCACCTCTTTAAAATTACTTACTCGTGCGGTTCAATTCGTCTCCAATGAGCTCTCCGAAACTGCACATAAACGTATTTCATAACATTTTAGCCCATTATAATTCGACTCTTGCGTTTACTATAGTCGATTTGACCTATAATCTTTATTAACGCTTATGAGGCCTCGTTTTTATTACTCTACTCATAACTCGAGTCTATGGATCCTTTTTGGCCTATCAACTCATTCCAAATCGATATTAGATCGGTACTAAGCTCACAATGTTCCTATTTCATCAATTTCCTCACTATGACATTTATCAAACATGTTACATACTTTTTTTCATAAATTCACTCAATCCTCAATGTAGCTTCATTTACCCACTTCAAATCATCCACATTACTCAAATAACAACTTAGCATACCCATCATTTCATCAATTCATTCAATTTACACTTTCTCACACTAGACTTATTCCGTTTTCTAGGTCTAACTTATTCAAATACATCTTAGGTAGTTTTCAACTATCACTACCCATAAAAATCAACTCCAAAGTTAATAAATAAACAATGTACTTAGGCTCGAGTATGAAAAACTTACCAAATCTCGTTTCTCTTCTTGCCCAAATGGAAAAATGCTCCTTACTCCTTCAATACAAGCAATGGGACATTGGTTCTAAACTATGTTGTTCTTCTCTTTGAAATGAACAACTTTGTGTCTAATAGCTCCCTCTCAAATCTTACTAGAAATTGGTAGATTTAGGAGTGAGAAAGTTAGATTTTGGGTTAGAATTAGAAAGGTGTTGTTGTTTCTCGAAAATTGTAGATTTCAGCGCCCTTTTTATAGAAATCACTTGATGATATCGATCTGCACTAGGAGGAGATCCATCTGATCCCCTTAAATTCCTCTTTTTCATGGTATTTTCAAGCATGAGATCGATCTGTCGAAGCTTGAGATCGATCTTTTCCAACCAGAGAGCTAAAGGAGATCGATTTGTATGCTTGAAGATTGATCTTTCATTACATAAGGTTTAGGAGATCGATCTGGCCCCATTAGAGATCGATCTGCTCTATTTTATTGCTCAAATAAGAGCATTCTGGCTCTTCCAAATCGATCTCTCATCCTATGAGATCGATCTGACCTTCATATTTTCCAGATTTTGCTGCAGTTTTCTGCAGTAACTTTACACAAAACATCCTCAATTTGTTGCCATAGTCATTTTCTCTTCCGACCACCTATAAGACTTAAAAATGGCATCCATTCATACCTTATACACATTAGAACTTGTGTGTATTCTCTGTATAGCCAAAAGTATACCATACCAAGCTAAATTGGAGTACAACTTCCTTCCATTTTACTACTCTACTCATTTTGAGTTCCAATCACATTCATCACTTGTAAAAGTTCATTTCTTCATATTCATACACAATGAAACTTGTATGTACATTACAAACTCATATTACAAGTATGTATATTGAATGCATGGACTTACACCACTTATGCTTACATTGCAAATACATCGCCATACTTATGATTTCCTAAAGTTTACATTAAAAAATACGGGTCTTATAGGGAAAACCCAAATGTAAAGTGTTTTAGGTGTGGCAAAACTGGACATATCTCTAAATATTGCAAAATAAAAAGAAGAATAAATGAGTTACAAATTGATGAAGAAACAAACCAAAAATTATGTGAACTTTTGACATACACGACTTCAGATACCGAATCACAATCTTTGTCAGAAGAGCAAACTGATCAAACAGATGAAATAGAAACATCTTCAAAAGAGGATACAATTAAGGTCTTAACTAAAGACCAAGAATTAATGACAGAAATAATTGATAAGATTCAAGACCCCCAAATCAAAAAAGATTACTTAGAACAATTAAAAAAATCAATGTCTAGACCTATCTTGACCTCGTCACCTCCAAAACTGTATAATCTAAAGGATATAATTCTTGAAAATTTTGAAGTATCCAACAAGGAAATAACTATTCAAGATCTTCAACGTGAGATTAGCGATCTTAAAATAGAAGTAAAAACGCTCAAACAATATCAGCAAGAACATGCCCAATTAATAAAAGACTTAACAAACAAAAAAATTAAAATTACAAGTGATTCTTTCGAAGAAAGTGACTAAGAACATGAACACAATGACGAAATATCACAAGAATTTTTAAATGTCTAAACCGAGATAACAATCCAAAAATACCTAATAAAAGTATCAATCCTTGTTAACAATGAATTCTTAATTGAAACGATAACTCTGTTTGATACAAGAGCCGATAAAAACTGCATAAAAGAAGGAATAATTCCTACAAAATATTGTGAAAAGACTTTTGAAAGTTTAAAAGCGGCAAATAATGAAAGACTCCAGATCTAATATAAATTAACTAACGCAGAAGTATGCAAAGGCCAAATAAAATTTAAGACACCATTTCTCATAATTAAAAATATCAATCAAAATATTATATTGGGACTACCATTTATATCCCTAATTAAACCATACAAGGTAATAAGTGATGACATATCTACAAAAATCCTTGGATCAAAATTAATCTGGAAATTCACAGAAAAACCCAAGATTAGAAATATAAATTTATTAAAGTAAAAAACAATCAAAACCCAACAAATCAATATAATAATTAAAGATAAACATAATCAAATCTCCTATCTTAAAGAAGAAGTTTATTTCAAAAGGATCCAACAACAATTACAAGATTCTTATATGCAAAAGAAAATACAAACATTACAAAAGGAAATTGAAGAAACTATTTGTTCTGAATTACCAATAGCCTTTTAGAAAAGAAAGAAACATGTGGTAGAATTACCATATGAAAATGATTTTGATGAAAAACAAATTCCAACTAAAGCCAGACCAATCCAAATGAATCAAGAAATGGAACATTATTGTAAAAAAGAAATTCAAGAACTATTAAACAAAAACCTGATAAGGAAAAGTAAATCTCCATGGAGCTGTGAAGCTTTCTATGTAAACAAAAATTCAGAATTAGAAAGAGGAACACCTAGACTTGTAATAAATTATAAACCTTTAAACAAAGCATTAAAATGGATCAAGTATCCAATACCAAATAAGAAAGACTTAATCCAAAAGCTCTACAATGCCTAAATATTCTCAAAATTTGATATGAAATCAGGATTTTGGCAAGTTCAAATTGTAGAAAAAGACAGATATAAAACAGCATTTACAGTACCTTTTGGACAATATGAATAAAATGTAATGCCTTTTGGATTAAAGAATGCCCCATCAGAATTCCAAAGAATAATGAATGAAATTTTTAATCAATTTTCTCAATTCATGATTGTTTACATCGATGATGTGTTAATTTTTTCAACAAGTATTAACCAACATTTTAAACACTTGTCAATCTTCATTAAAGCAATTAAACAAAATGGTTTAGTCGTCTTCCAATCCAAAATCAGTTTATTCCAAACAAAAGTTAGATTTTTAGGACATTAAATTTGTCAAGGAACCATTACCCCAATAGAAAGATCAATCCAATTTGCTGATAAATTTCCAGACCAAATTTTAGATAAAACACAACTTCAGAGATTCTTAGGAAGCCTCAATTATGTTTTAGACTTTCACCCCAACCTCAATATGATCCTTAAGCCTCTCCATGATAGACTTAAGAAAAACCCCCCAAAATGGACCCAAACTCATACGCAAATAGTTCAGAAAGTTATGGCCCAAAAAAAAGAGTTACCATGTCTACACTTAGCAAACCCAACAGCCCCAAAGATAGTAGAGACAGACGCGTCAGACATAGGATATGGTGGTATTCTCAAACAGCTGGAAAGTGAAAAAGAAAGAATAGTCCAGTATACTTCCAAACATTGGAATAGTACTCAACATAATTATTCCACAATTAAAAAAGAAATCTTATCAATTGTTTTGTGTATCACAAAATTCCAAAGTGACCTATTAAATCTAAAATTTCTTCTTAGAATTGATTGTAAATTTGAAAAAGAGATTTTACAGAAAGACGTGAAAAACATTGCATCTAAACAGATTTTTGCAAGATGGCAAGCCATTTTATCAATTTTTTATTTTGAAATTCAGTTTATAAAAGGAGACTCAAACTCTTTTCCAGATTTCCTCACAAGAGAATTTCTTTAGAATTCTTCAACATGTCTTCTAGAGAGAAAAAAGAAAGAGAGAAGAAAGATAAAGGAAAACAAAAGCAAACCAGTTCCCCAACTAAATCAATCATCTCCCCATCCCCATTACCAACATGGCAACAAATCTTTAATCAGGAACACCAAAGACAAGAATCGTCTTCCTCAAGATGCAATCTTAGAGAATCCTAATTGGAAATGATTCGAAAATTTTTAGAATCATTACCACAAACTTCTTCAGCAATTCAAACTATTTCAAAAGAAAAAGGGGTTGTGATTTCAAAAATCCAACCTCTACAAACTATTTTTCCAGAACAAAACATAGTGATTTCTTACCCACAACCTAAATCTGATCAAAAATATTTTGCAAAAAAGACTTTTCAATTTATGGTTCTTGTTGAGCCCGAATATTTTCATGATAATCCAAACAATATTATCAAAAGGATTTTCGATGGTTTCAATTACAAATCTTGGGACCAACAAAAACCTCAAAGATTTTATGAAAACATTTTAATCGAAACAGGATCATTAGCAATCAAACATTATGCCACACAAGAAAACCCAGATCATATTACCCATTCAACTGCCCAAATCCTCAAAGTCTTACGACCAATTGACTGGGGAAATGACCCAAATAGCTTCAAAAAATTTCTAATCCATTTCAATACTAGACTCTAACATTGTTCCACATTCAACTATTAGGATTATCAACAAGCCTGGTTCAAAACCTCTACCTTCCAAAACAATCACAATCGCCATTTTTGACTCATCTATTTCAAAAGAGGAACCCGTTACCAATTTCCAGTATGGTTTACCCATTGGTGGTAATGGTATGATCCAAATCATGAAATTTTGCCCCCTCAAATATGGGAGGCATATGAACTCTTCAATGAACACTTTCAACTAGAACAGGGACAAGAAGGTTTTCAGAAATCTCTAATATTTTGTTCTACCTTTAGCCTCTCATGGATAACCTCATGGCATTATGAGTTCATGAATGATCCGATCTCTAACAACAAACAGATCATCAGGAGATTCCAAACAAAGTGGTGGAAAAAATTCGACTGTTCAAAATGTACCAAACAAATTGTTAAGGAGTTGTTCCAAAGCCATCCATCCAAATGCAAACCAACACAAACATCAGGAACAACACAGTTCCTCCAAGCCAAATCTCAGGCCAGTGCTTTGCTAGCACAAGCTAAGACCAAAAAAGAATACAAGCAACTGATGCAACAAATTCTTGAAACCGTCGATTCTGATAATGACAGTGATGACTAGAGTAGCGAGAATGAAGAAAGCATTGGATCTCTCTTATCCATTGACCTGGGACAAGACAACGAGGATGATTGCCTTGAGATTCTGCCTCCAATACAAGCCAAAGTAACAAAACAGAAAAAACAAACGTGACTTTACAGAAAACGCGTGAATCAACAGTAAAAGATTCCATCTGACATTACTCCAGACAAAACGTACAAAACATGACTCTATAGAGAACGCGTGAAGCTATAGGAAGATTCCGTCTGATATGACCTTCAGACGTGACTATACTTGTAGGCCAGAACTTATCTTGATAATTGTAAAAGAATCCTCTCTATATAAAGGATTCTTAATTCTATGAAGAGCATTCTTTGAAACTTTGTATCTCCTATTTTATCGTTGTAAATTAATCTTTTATGAAATAAAAATATTTTATTCCAAAACTTTTAGCATTCTCTAAGAAACAAATGATTCCCAAACACTTTTATTTTGAAATTTTTATTATAAATGATTTTTATTTTTGATTTTTATTTTCAATTTTTATTTTCAATTTTTCAACTCCTTACCGACTATATATATATAAAAAATTAGTCTTGCAACTGCATCTTGTAACGTTGAGAGGACACAAAACCACAATATTTACCCCTCTCTCTCTATATATATATATTTATGCATTTTGACCAATCTTGGCTGTTTCAATAACTGCTGTTGCAATTGTGATTTGACCGTATTTCGACACCTGTTTCAGATTTTCAGTATCTTTTTTTCCCTCTCTTTCCATTTGGTTTTCCTTCACTCTCCTTTTACTCTTGGAACATTCTCGATTGTAGAAAAAAATGGCGTCTCTCCCCCTTCTTTCAATTTCTAAAACTTTCATCTTGACCAAATAAGATTAGTATTAAATCTCTCTCTATATCTTTTTCTTTTCCTTTGAAAATTGACAAGATTTTTTTTTCCTGTTTCGATCTCAACTTCTCTTTCTCTTTGAATCTCTGAATGGGTTTGTGGGAAGCTTTTCTCAATTGGCTTCGTAGGCACGAAATATTTTTCCTTCTTTTTGGTTTTTTGGAATGTCACTTTTTTATTAATTTCTAATGGTTTTTTAGACAAATATTTGTATTGGATTGGGAATTATGATTTATTTAGAATTAGGCTTCCTTTATTTAAGCTAATTTTTGTTTATTTATCATTAACTTTGTGTTGGGCCATTTTTTTCGACAGAGGAAGAAAGGAAGAGAGCTAGGGAAAAAAATGAAAAGAAAAGGGGAATCGTTGGGGAATTCGTAGGTTCTTCTTCTCTCGTTTAGAGTGTGATAAAAATTCTTCTTAAGAAACAACGGGGGCGATTCATTCCTCTTCCACCAGATAAGAATTCGACCTATTTCCAAAAGTCTCAGTTCTCAAAGGTTGATGCGTCTTAGACGGAGGTTGGGCTACGGGTAGATAGTACGATCATCCAAAGAATGCCACCTGAGACGCTAAGTA
Organism: Firmiana major; assembly: GCA_033439115.1. Taxonomy (NCBI): domain Eukaryota; kingdom Viridiplantae; phylum Streptophyta; class Magnoliopsida; order Malvales; family Malvaceae; genus Firmiana; species Firmiana major. The sequence continues at coordinate 63,646,853 of CM065899.1, forward strand.
ATCCCACCGCCGCGAGGCGAGAATCTGGGAGTTTTATAAAACCGTGAGTCAAGCCAAGAGAAGGAGTCGTAAGTTTTTTTATTTTTTATTTTAAATATATATATAGAGCATAGAAAGCCATGATTCTTTTTTCCTTTTTCCGTTGAAGTTTGCTCTCAATTATTTTCATTTTTTCGCTGATTTCGATGATTTAGAAACTAGAAGCCCTTCTAAAATAGGTTTTTCAGCGTACGAATTTGGTAATTGGCGACATCCAGGACTGAAATTTATTAATAATTTTCCTTCCACTTTAATATTGTCAAATTGTAGAATGACACAATCTATCTCAAACAATAATTCCAATTAAATGAAAAAAGTTACATAATTTTGTTGGGAGATTTTTTGGTGTTAGATACTCAGAGTTTAATTTTATAAGGATTTGCTAATTTTTGTTTAAAATGATTTTGCACAAATATGATTTTAAGCCTGGCAATCTCTGTGGGTTTAATATGAAGGTTATTGGACTTATTTTTGACGGACAGAGGATTTGGACCTCATGCAACTTTCTCAAGAGGTTTATAAAGTAGCTGCTAAACCTGTAGTGAAGGCTGCTATGGAAGATGTTATGGCATGAAAATCAATTTACTATAACCTATATTAATTTGTCTGTGTTCATTGGAAATTTTAAATCCCTACAAGGAATTATTCATAATGACATCAAAATCCTGCATTCATCTTGCTGCTGAAACTTACAGTGGTACTATAGTGTTCAATTAATAAAATATATATATTTTTTTAAATTTATTCCAATTATCTTTGGTTTCCTGTGTTTACATAGAAGCTAAAGTATATAATTGATTTTCAAGTAATTATTATTTGCTATTCACTAGCTACAATCATCTACTTCTATCTAACCATTTTATTTATTTATTTTTTCATATTTGCTTATGGTTTACAATATTACTGTGGCAAAACTACACATTTATCTCATCTTTGCATCGCTGTAATTATAGCAACAGCCTGCTTTATGCAAATAAGTTGGGCTCTTGATTTTAATAAAATAACTGCAACTATAACTTTTTTGATATTTGTTTTGATTGATTTAATAAATGTCAATAATTGGTGTGCTTGTTTCCCTTCTTCCTTGGTAACTTTGAATAATTGGTATAATGAAAAAAATGTAAAACGTGCCCACAATCTAGTAACTATAAAAAAGGAGATTGAAATATATAATAAATAAAAAATAAAAATAAAAATAAAAATAAAAATAATATAATATAATATGTTAAGTTGGTGGAATTGGTGGGAGATTTTCCACCAATTCCACCGAAGGGTCTGCTAAAGGCAGACTCATTTGGCCGTTTCTGTTTTAGACAAAAAAAAAAAAGACTGGAAAGAAAGAATGGAGAGGAGATAAAGCTAAGGTGATGAGTAAACTGGGGAAAAAAAAGCCGGGGGGAAAAAATTGAGAAAATATAAAGGGTGAAGCAGAGGAAAGGAATAGCCCGGGAAAGTGTGGGAGATCGAGAGAGGGCGGGAGTAAATTGAAGCAGAGATTGACTGAGACAGGGGCTGGGAATGCAGGGCGTTTGGACAGGAAGAAAAATGAGGTTCAGGGTTTAAAAATCAAGGCTTGAGGATTAGTACTGTGAGGCTAAAAACAGGGTCCAAAGCTAACCGGAACAGGAGATTTCTTAGAGGTTCTAAACAGGGGTGATTTCCAGGGCTTGTGGCGCCAGAGACAGGGCAAAATACAAGGGGAAGGTCGGTGTTTCAAGAGCTGTGATGGGGCCGTTTTGAGGTGAAAACTATGAGAGAAGTAATCTAGAACAGGGCTCTCGGTGGTAGCTTAAGGCAGGGGTAGAGCAAGGGGCTGATCGGGGTGATTAATTGGGTGTTCTGTGCTGACTTGGGGACTGAGAAGGGCAGAAACCGAAGTGAACAAGGGAGCTTTGGCTGGTACAAGACAGGGCTGAAACAAGGGAGTAAATGGTGGCTGTAGCGGGGAAAAAGCCAGGCTGTGCTGAGGGTGTTGAAGGCCAAAACACAAGGCTGGAAAGTAGAGGAGTTTAAGGGTGTTTAGGGGCCATGTAGGCAGGATTTTAGGGGCTGTGAAAGTGATTTCTAAAGGCTCAGGAGGGATTGGGGGCTGAATTGTGTCAGTTCTTAGCGCTGAAAGAGTGAGTAATACGGTAAATGGTCTGGTAAGTTTTCTAAAATTTTATAGAGTATTATTTGATGAAATTGAGTGACCTTGGTGATGTTTGAATGTGTAACGTGAAATTAAGGCGAACGAACGCGGAGTTGGCTAAGCTCTACATACGTGCATGAAGCTCAGAGTCAGTAAGTTGTTTATATAATGTTGGATTAAAATTATACTATAATTGGTTGAAATTGACCTTGAGCATTTGTAAACGATTTGACTTGAGAATATATGTCAAATTGATAATTTGATATCAAGATATAATTATATGTGTACTTGTGATTGGATGAATAAATATTGTGGAATTGAATGCCTAAAAATTTACAATAGAATGTGGTGTGATGACAATGAACGTGAAATGATGAATTGTGATTATGTGACAATATGTATGCTTTGAAAGTACTAAGATGATAATTTTATACTTGTGGAATATTGAGAAGACCCACAATGATAGTGGGGATCTCAGTATCGTTGATGTGATATCAAACTGATGGTGTGGATATGGTTTGAAAATATTCTGGTTATATGATAGGGTGTATGCCATGTAATAAGTCTGAATAAATTACGTTGATATTTGAGTGATTATTGAATATTTGTGAGATAGTACTAAGATATTATTTAAATAATTGTGGGATACTAAGAGGGTCCACAATGATGGTGGGGGTCTTAGTATCGATGCTGAGACATAAAAGTGATTGAGGTGAATTAGAATTATTGTGGAATAGTATGGAATGATTATAGAATATCATTGAGATATAGTTTGGTGATGTTATAGTGATTTTTCATTTGTTGAGATATGATTTGAAAGTGATTGATGAATGGTCTATCTTTGATGGTGTGACCGAGGTTATGAGTTTAGGAAAGTAGGCTTGTGATGTTTTTGGCATATGGTTAGAATATATGCCTACATAAATGTATACTTGAACATAAGTATATTCCCTAGATGCAAATTGGGATTATGAACAATATTGATTGTTAAAAGTGGGATTAAATGAGCTGAGGGTCTATGAATGTGTGACGATGTTGACATAAATGATTAGGTGATAATGAGGCCGTGATTATATGATTATGGAAAGGTTCTCATCATAAGTCTTGAATGATTTCATTAATATTTGAATGAATTCGGTATTATTGTGAAATATTGCTAAAAGTATTATTTAAATATTTGTGTGATACTAAGAGGATCAATAATGATGGTGGGGGTCTAAGTATTGATATTTTGATGCAAAGTGATTGAAATAGTTTTATAATAATGAGGAATGATATTGATTTATGAATATACACTTTGAGACCTTGAGAACCTATGAACAACAAAATTTGAGAACTGAGGATTGTAAATTGCATGAATCGAGTATAGTCAAAATACTAATAGCGAATATGACCTTTGGGTGATCTCATTGGGTAGTGAGGGCACAATAGCTAGGTGGTTCATGTGAAAATGAAGTAAGAAACGATATGATTGTGACTAAATACCTGTGATGTCCATAGGACAGTTTTGTATTGTGACGAGATATGGGACCCTTGAATTTCATTTTTGGAATTTTTTTTTTATGTATAGGCTAAAAGCTTGCATCACATATTATGAGCGTTTAAAAACTATGCATTGTTTTGAATGTGCATGAGTTAGAGTCTTGAAATATATTAGATCGGTTTTGAATAAAAAGGGCATAAGGTATAATGCATGTGCACGAGTGGAATTTGACAAAAAAGCATTTCATAGCATTCATAATTTTGAAAGAAAAGAAAAAGAGTTTAAACCAAATGAATTTCAAAAAATAGTTAACCCTCGATTTTAGAGATCTTGGTAGATGATATGAAATGATAGCGCCAATAAAATACCAGTGGACTCACCTAAGTGGATGATCAATCCTTAGGCATAGTGGTTTGTTCGACAATAGCCGTGGATAGGTTCCAGTTCGCACTCGATCAATGAAACAGGAGTTTAGTGGATCTATGGCCATAATAACGCCCTTTGCAAGGATGAGTAGCTCACTGAATAGCTACAGTGGAATCTGTCTATATAGATGAGTGGACTCTGAGTTGGGCAATAAGCCTTGGACATTAATCAGAGGAGTGGAAAAGTCTTTATTGACGAGTGGAATCCATTTTGATAGGCAAGTGGGCTCTGAGTTGGGCAATAAGCCCTAGACATTAATCAGAGTAGTGGACAAATAAGCTAAATCTCAAGTTTACTATTGATTTATTTGAAAAATTGTTTTATTGAACAGTGAACTTTGAGTTGGGCAATGAAACTTGGACATTAGTCTGAGTAATGTTTTATCGAAAAGTGTTTTATCGAACAGTGAACTCTGAGTCGGGCAATAAGTCTTGGACATTAGTCAAAGTAGTGTTTTATTGAAAAGTGTTTTATCGAACAGTGAACTTTGAGTTGGGCAATAAGCCTTGAACATTAGTTATAGTCGTATTTTATCAAAAAGTGTTTTATTAAACATTGAAATGGTTTATTGAACATTGAATTTAAAGATCCCAAATGATTTGTTAATGCACTTTGCATATGTTGATGCCATGTAGTAGTATGGACATGTGAACCTTGCTAAAGTATTGTTCTGGATCTTTTATATATAACATGACACGATTGGTGATTATGTCTGATTTTTTTTTTTTTTTTTTAAAAACTATGATTTACCAATGTTTTATGCATATTGTACCTTGAGCTTGAGCAGAGTATCAACCCTAGTGATTGATTTTGATAACTTTTGATAGCATTGATGATTTATGAATTGTTTTCATACTGTTTTAATGTATGGATTTTAACATGATGGGATTTTAATAAATATGATACTTTTACTCATTCAATATGTCTTGTATTTTATTGTATAAGAGTTTGAAACCACTACTTATGCTGTATTGGATTGATATTCGGATTTGTGATGTATATTTTGGACTGGTATTGAGTTAGTTGATGGACATTGTGAATTGATATTAGGATATGTGATATATGCTTGGATTGAGATTTTGTTGACAGGTGCCAGGATGGGGACAATGAGGTACTTCAAAGTACCCTTTTATCACTAGCCCAAATCCTTGGCCCACCTAGAGTCCTTAGGACATAATCTCAGTTTAGATTATGAGATGATGCGATTTAAATGTGGGAATTCTGCTTATTGTCATTGACTGCAAGCTGTTGGTTTCCTAAATTAGGATTGATTTACTATATCTTTAGGATTTCCTAGTATTTATCCCTAGTTTCTTTTTATCTAGAATAGAATATTTTGTTGCTTTATTTTTTAGCACTGTCCATTAATTTTTTCTTTTATTTATACTTATCCTTTGTACTCCTCAAAACACAGAAAATAAGAGATACATTATTCTCTAAAATTTCTACATGGCATCAGAGCTAGTTGGGCTGAACCATTGACTTTGTTTGAATAGCCACCATGGCTAGGAGGTGGGAAAACTCAGGCTCTGAAGTATCGTCTGGATCTGGAGGTGCAGCTGCCGCACCAACTCCCAATATCCTAGAAGGCCCGATAATTCAGATTATTGGGCACAAGTTGAACGGCCAGAACTTCGTCCAATGGTCACAATCTGTGATGTTGTTCATGTGTGGGAGAGGCAAGGAGGATTACCTCACCGGACTTACAGCAAAACCTCAAGAAAACGATCCTACCTTTAAGATCTGGAAGGTAGAAAACAGTATGGTCATGTCATGGTTGATAAATTCTATGAAAAACGAAATAGGTGAGAACTTTATGTATTACAAAACAGCAAAGGAAATATGGGATGCTGCCAAGGAGACTTATTCCAATGTTGACAACACCTCAGAAATTTTTGGAATCAAAAGTTTGCTGCATGATTTACAACAAGGAGAGCTGTTCGTGACTGAATACTTCAATCCCTTGACAAGACATTGACAGCAGTTAGATATACTGGAAGAGCAGATTTGGAAGTGCCCAGAAGATAGCCAACAATACAAGAAAATTGTTGAAAAAGATCAGGACTACCATTTTCTTCTTGGGCTCAACAAGGACCTAGACGACGTGAGAGGAAGAATTCTGAGTATCAAGTCTCTTCCAAATGTTCGAGAAGCCTTCTCAGAAGTCAGCCGAGAAGAAAGCCGAAAGAAAGTAATGCTAGGCTCTCAAAATTCTCCTACTATTGTTGAAAACTCAGCCTTAGTAGTCCAGGGATATCCATTTAACAGTGAAAAGCAGCAGAAGAACAGGTCAGTTTGTGAGCACTGTCGAAAAGTCGGGCATACAAAGGACACTTGCTGGAAGATACATGGCAAAACAGAAAATTGGAAGCCGAAACGTGAAAAAGAGGGTTGTGGGAATGTGGCTGCCACAGAGCCTCAAACCTCTTCAGAAATGTATCCATTCAGCAAAGAGCCAGAAAATTGGAAGCCGAAACGTGAAAAAGAGGGTCGTGGGAATGTGGCTGCCACAGAGCCTCAAACCTCTTCAGAAATGTATCCATTCAGCAAAGAGCAACTAGAAGTCCTCCAAAAGATGCTTCAACAAACTCTCCAAAGTACCTCTACAACCATTGGAAATAGTTCACTTGCTCAAAAAGGTAACTTCTTGCATGCACTGATTGTTCAACGAGAAAATCCAAAATCTTGGGTAATTGACTCGGGGGCAACAGACCATATGACAGGAGACTTTTCTTTACTCAGTAATTATACTCCATGTTTTGGTAACTAGTTGTTCGGATAGTTGATGGATCTCTCTCTAAAGTAAAAGACACAGGATCTGTTGTGATTTCAAAAAATATTACTCTTGAATCTGTCCTTTATGTTCCTAACCTCAATTGTAACTTGTTTTTTGTGAATAAGTTTACAAAACAACGAGAGTGCATTACTAAATTCTCTCTTGACTTGTGTGAATTTCAGGAATCGGGCTCGGAGAAGAAGATCGGCAATGCTAGGCTGTGTGCTGGACTTTACTTCCTTCCAGTTGATGGAGCCAAGAGACACCAATCACCACAAAGACGTTGTATGGCCTTGACTAGCAATAATAATGATAGTTCAGTTATGTTGTGGCACTATCGGTTAGGACATCCAAACTTTTTGTACCTAAAGAAACTATTCCCTTCTTTGTTCAATGAAAAATCTGAAATTTTTCAATGTGAGATTTGTCAACTTTCCAAGCATACTCGTAACTCATACCTTAGCCTTCCTTATAAGTCATCTCAACCTTTTTCAATGATCCACAGTGATATTTGGGGGCCATCTAGAATTAGTAATATTACTGGTTCTAAATGGTTTGTCACATTCATTGATGATCATACTAGACTCTCGTGGGTGTTTCTAATGAAAGAAAAATCCGAAGTTGGGCAAATCTTTGAAAATTTCCACAACATGATCCTTACCCAATTTCAAGTCAAAATCCAAGTCCTCAGAACAGGTAATGGAAAAGAATACTTCCATACTTTCCTTGGTGCCTACTTGTCCAAACATGGCATTATCCACCAAACCTCGTGCGTCGACACTCCACAACAAAATGGAGTAGCCGAACGGAAAAATAGACACCTCTTGGAAGTTACCCGATCCCTTATGTTGGCATACAATGTCCCTAAACACTTTTGGGGTGAAGCAGTTCTTACTACTACCTATCTTGTAAATAGAATGCCATCCCGAATACTTAATTTCAACACCCCTTGTCAGACACTTCGTGCTGCCTACCCACAAACCAGAATAATTTCCTCCATTCCCATGAAAATTTTTGGATGTACTGCATTTGTTCACCTAAGTCAGCAACATCGAAGCAAACTTGATCCCAAATCTCTCAAGTGTGTTTTCCTTGGCTACTCACCAAATCAAAAGGGGTATCGTTGCTATTCACCACTCACAAAAAAACTCTACAACTCCATGGATGTCACCTTTTTTGAAAACCAACCCTTCTACACCTAAAATGATATTCAAGGGGGGAATCATACTCAAGAATATCAATTTTTGGCCACTGAATTCTTAGCTCCACATCCATACAGCCTTATCAACTCTGAAATTTCTCAAATCCAGCCACCACATAACACTCCAAATCCTCTTGATTCTATGGCCAAGCAAGGGACAACAACCAAGGAGTTGATTGTGTACTCGAGGCGCCAGAAAACTCAGAAGGATGTAGAGGACTGTACACCTTTGAACAATGACCAAGAATCCTTCCCAAGTTCTGAGGAATACGAAATTCACACAGGTAAGACCTCTCTTGAACCTGAAACTGAAACCAAAATATGTGAACCTCCTGCTGATCTAGATATACCTATTGCCTTGAGAAAAGGTATAAGGTCTTGTACCAGATACATAATTGCCAAATTTGTCTTCTATGAAAAGTTGTTACTAACTTTTCGTGCATTTACCACTAATCTTGATAGCATGCAGATTCCAAAAAATATTCAAGAGGCTCTCAAGGAATCCAAGTGGAAGTTAGCCGTGCTAGATGAAATTTAAGCACTTGAAAAGAATAGAACGTGGGTAATCACTGATCTGCCCAAAGGAAAACATCCGGTTGGGTGCAAGTGGATCTTTACAATAAAATACAATGCAGATGGAAGCATAAATAGGTTTAAAGCCCGCCTTGTTGCAAAAGGATTCACCTAATCCTATGGCATCGACTATGAGGAGACATTTGCACCTGTAGCCAAATTAAACTCAGTTCGAGTCCTACTGACTTTGGCAGCAAATTTGGATTGGCCCCTTCAGAAACTTGACATCAAGAATGCCTTCTTGAATGGTGACTTGGAAGAGGATGTTTATATGGAAATCCCTCCAGGATTTGAAAATTAAGGCAATAGTGGGAAAGTTTGCAAGCTTCGAAAATCTCTATATGGGCTCAAACAATCCCCCAGAGCATGGTTTGATCGACTAACCAAGGTGTTAAAAAGATATGAATTTTTGCAATGTCAATCAGATCATATCTTGTTTGTAAAGCTTTCAAAAGAAGGAAAGCGGGCTATCATCATTGTGTATGTGGATGATATCATCATCACGGGAGACTACAGTGAAGAAATTTATGATGTGAAAAAGCGCCTAGCCAAAGAATTTGAGGTGAAGGATTTGGGGTTTCTCAAGTACTTCTTTGGGATGGAAATAGCTCGTTCAAGAAAAGGAATCTCTGTTTCTCAACGTAAGTATGTCCTAGACTTACTAAGAGAAACTGGAATGATGGGGTGCAAACCAGCAGACAGACCAATGGACTCAACAAACAAAATTGGTGAAACCGAAGGAGACTCGCTCACGGACAAAGGACGATATCAACGACTTGTGGGAAAACTCATCTATCTTTCCCACACTCGACCTGATATTGGGTTTGCAGTAGGTATGGTAAGAAGGAATATGAATAATCCTACCAAACCTCACTTAAAAGCTGTCCATCACATTCTCCAATATTTAAAGAAGAACCTAGGGGAGGGCCTCTACTTCAAGAAGACTACAAATAGAGATATAGAAGTGTATAGCGATGCAGATTGGGCTGGGTCCATAACAGATCGAAGATTAACTACAGGGTATTGTTCCTATGTTTGGGGAAATCTTGTCACATGGAGAAGTAAAAAACAGGCAGTGGTTGCTAGAAGCAGTGCAGAAGCTGAATTTCGTGTTATGTCCCATGGGATTTGTGAAGGTATCTGGCTAAAGAGGTTACTTGGGGAGTTGAAAATTCAAGTTGGAAGCCCTATGAGATTGTATTGTGACAACAAGGCTACCATAAGCATTGCCAAGAATCCTGTTCATCATGACCGAACCAAACACATAGAATTGGACCGACACTTCATAAAAGAAAAAGTTGAAGGAGGCATTGTTAAGCTGGTCTATACACCAACTAGCCTTCAAATTGCTTACATCCTAACAAAGGCTCTTACACGAAATACATTTGAAACTTTGAAATCCAAGCTGGGTATGATTGACATACATAATCCAGCTTGAGGAGGAGTGTGGAATTCTGCTTATTGTCATTGACTGCAAGCTGTTGGTTTCCTAAATTAGGATTGATTTACTATATCTTTAGGATTTCCTAGTATTTATCCCTAGTTTCCTTTTATCTAGAATAGAATATTTTGTTGCTTTATTTTTTAGCAATGTCCATTAATTTTTTCTTTTATTTATACTTATCCTTTGTACTCCTCAAAACACAGAAAATAAGAGAAATACATTATTCTCTAAAATTTCTACAAAATGGTTATGTATGGTGGCATACATGCAGGTGCAGTATAAGCCTAATTTTGCATTTAGGACCAGTTTGGTATAAGGAAATTAAACACTTTGAATTGTAATTTAATTGGAGGTAATACTATTGAAAAGGCATTGCCATTGGGAGCTGCATTGTGATTGCAGGCCCCCCTGCAAAGTTTCATTGCAGGGAAATCTCACTCAAAATTTCACATTTACCCATTCTCTTTTTGTCCTTTGGCTGAACCCAAAAAATTCCCAGCCCTTTTGGACGGAACCTTTTCCCCTCTCACATTCCTCCTCTCTCTTGACAGTACCTTTGACGTTTTGGTCCTTTCGTCTGCAAACTCTGGTCTTCTCTCCCTTGTTGCCAACATAGGTGAGTAAGATCTACCTTCTGATACCTTCATTTGCATTGTTGTGGCTAGGCGAAGGAACGTGAAATCTAAGCTGATGTGTTTTCATGTGGTTTGATTTTCATCCCTGTTTTCATAGTTTAAAGCTTCTTAGTTTTCTGGAAATCGAATATATTAAAAGCTTTTTTATTTAATAGACAAAATTCGTTTTATCAAATGAAAATTTTTATCTATTGTAGACATCATTTTTTTTTCTAGGTCTCTCTTTTTAAAAAAAAAAATGTATTTTTTGATTAATTAGTTTTTATATTATATTTTTATGATTTTTTTTTTTGTTTTTATTTTTTATTTTGATTTTATTCTGTATTTTCATTTTTGATAAAATAATTATTATTGATATTTGAGGATCTGTTGAAAAAAGGAACAAAGAATCAAATTAAATGGGATTTTTAGGATATGAAGGTTAGCTTGAATTATTTTTGAAAACTGAATATAAATCAAGTCAATTTATTTTTAATGCCAAAATTGATATCAGATCTAAGATTCCATTCTTGAACATCCTTGATTCTCAAGTATTTCCATAGTTAGATCGATTTTAGGTATATATAAAAATCACCTGAAAACAGAAGCAGAGGAGGAGCAGGAGGTGAAGAAGGAAAACCAAAATAGCCTTGCACAGCCTTCTCCATCTTGAGGTCCTTGCATTGTCTGCACCTTGCTTTGATCTGGCGCTGTTGTGTCGTGGCACCATTGTTGCCCTCCTGCTACCTTGGTCCACTGTTCGAGCCTTGCCTTGCATCAACCCCTGGGTTTCTGTAACCTTTCTTGCACCCATCCCTGTTGCATTGCACACTCATTGTCAAGTCCTGCACAGCTTCCTACAACATAGTTACTGCATGATTGAGCTATCATCCTTCACTTGTGTTTCCAACGTTGCATCGCCTGTTGCGTTTTTGTCTTCATCACATTAGCACTGCTGTTTTGCCACCCTACAGTGTCACTGTTTCATCCTTCTTACACAGCCTTCGCTGAGTGCAAAGCTTCCTGCTGTTTTACTTTTCACTGCTGCTCCGGTTTACTGCTGGGTACCACTCTTTTGCTGGTGCATTACTGCATCATCCTTGGTCCCCTGCGAACCATCACTGCTCATCATCATCTCCATCACTGCCTACGCTTCATCACCAAACTGCTGCCTACACCGCCTGTGCTGACTTGCTTTGAAGGAGCGAAACTGTGAAACAGAGCAGCAATTCGTGATTCAAGAAGCGAGACTTGCTGGAATGTGGAGGAAAGTAAGCAAAACATTGTGAGAATTGCTGCGAACAGAACTGTGCTAGAGCAGCCAAGAGTTGCTGAAACAGTGCTGCAACGGGAAACAAATTTTTGGAGCCGAACAGAGCAGTAGCATCTCGACCCGTGGCCAGTGCAGAAACATGAAGACTAGAGAGAAGAGAGAAGGAAAAAACTTGGCTGTGTGGAAGAAAGAAGGAAAGAAAAGAAAGAGAAGAAAGAAAATAAGAAGGTATATTTTTATATTTATTTATTTATTAGTTTTATTAGATGATCAGAAATTGGCTTTTTATTAAGATTTAGTTTTGATTAATATTAGGAATAGTAAATTAAGAAATCAAATTAGACTTAGAATTATAAACTAGGATTTATAAATTAGTAAATTAAAATAAATAAAAAATCATTGCCTATAAATTAAATAAATTATAATATTAAAATCATTTGTAAAATGTATTTTAATGAATTGTGAAGATGAGTGAAAATTATTCCGAAGTTGAAATTTTGAGAAAGTCAAATGGTACTTCTTAAAAATTTCTAAGTGAGAAGACTTCTTTAGACTGAACCACATTGATGGAAGGTCTAAAGATTTTCAATATTTAATGAGAAGCATTTATTTCTCAAATTAATAGTGTTAATAAGGATAATAATGAGAATAAAAATAAAAATCAAGTTAAATTTAAAATATAATATGATAAGAAAATTAGTAATTGGGTCAATGATGGGGATTTTCAAAACATATTTAAATAATCCGACGATGGAGCCTCTTCAAGCAAGTCGAATAACACTACTTGAATACTCTTAAGGTGAGAAAAGTTATCTATTATCTGAACCAAATTGATGCAAGGATTTTAGATAAATTTTCAATATATTAAGTATATCGAAATTAATTCAAATCAAGGTAAATTTAGAATGACCTAAGATAGTGGGTACCATTTTAGAATGGGCATTGTGGGGGTGCCTAACACCTTCCCTACACGTAATCATACTTCCGAACCAAGATATTTGAACGTAGATTGATGCCTTATCCATAGTTTTGAATAGATCAATCACACTTAGATGAGAATGATTTGTGGCGACTTCCATAGTTTTGTGTCTCCTGAGTTAGGTTCGAGGACTAACACATAATGACATGGATCAATCACTTGTTCTAAAAGTTCAAATGCTATGAGTTTTAGCATTTGCATTCCCATTAAAATCATTATCCATCACAAAATACAACAGCTAATATTTGTGTACACATAATGTAATAAATACTAATTAATTTGTTCAAGGCTAATTTTAGAAATACTGAGGCAGACTAGTACTTTTAGTATTATTAGTAGTATCATTATCATATAAAATTATCCTAAAAAAATAATAAACTTGTTCAAATGAGACATGTAGGTAGATAGCTGCAAAAGGAAAACAGTTATTTGCAGACTGAAGGATTAGATTGGGTTCAGCTATACACAATTAACCAAGCTCATTCATTACTGTTTAAAGTTGATGAATTTTGTATAGAAAAAAAGTTGGTGAAAATAATTAATTAAGACAAGAAGCACAGTAATTAAAGAAGTGAAGACTTTGTTTGTTTGCAGATGGACTTCTCAGGTCAAAGACTAAGCCAATGTCATTTGGAGTATGTAGGCATTCATAAATAAGTACATTGTTTATTATCTCAATTATTTGTGTGTGGCCATACAATATAATATTGTATCATCATATATAAATACTACTATAAAGTATAATTATTCATAGTAACTGAATGTTACAACTGCCATTCATTATATGAGCATTACCATAAATTTTCTTTTAGAGGAAATTAAATGCTGTGTTCTAATATTCTTACAGGTTGCTCCCAATGGAGGCTGCTGTTTCAATAGGTGATGTTTTGATATTATTAACATTGTTTAAATTAGGCTGTTCTGAGGTGATTAGAGTAGGTTTTTGCTGCTGTTTGTGACATTGTTGCTGATTTGAGAGTGTTGATTAGCTTAACTGTGAAGCACTCTTGACTAGAGTGATGATGCTGTGGAAGTGTTTGAAGTTGAGCCTGAACCAAAAGCTTAATGTGTTTTAATGATCAGTGGTTATTTTGTTAAGGAACTAAGGTTAAAGTAGCTATTTAATCTTCCATTTTCTTTGGTAATTATGATTTTATGTAGGATAAAGAGTTATTTCATGAACCCCATTTGTTAAACTTCTTTGGTTGTGGAACTTTATATTGAAAGTAGCCAGCGTTAGATTCCATCGAAGCTAAATTTGGATACTTGATGCAAAGGTTTGAGCTTTCAGAAATGTTCTTAAAGTAACGGCTCTTTGCTAATTTGGTATGCTAGCCCTTTTGTAATTCTGGCTGCCCATTTTCAGTAACAGAACATTATCCATTTTTAATTCTTTTATCAAGGATTTCTGGTTATTGTTTTGTTTTGATTTAAGGGAATGTCAATATGTAAAGTCTTAGCTAGCAACCATGAAATTTGGACAACCTTTAGCCTTCCTGCTGTATATATAAGTTTTTCATGCATGCTTTAAATATCTATTTGCATCACTTATATTTTTCTTGTATTAGTTTTGCATCATTTCTATCTGATTAACTATAGTCAATAGACAAGGCATCAGGAAAGTTCAAAGTCTAGTGCTTCACCTATTTTGAAATTACTTGCTGATATATTTGAGTCTCTGTGTTTGCAATGTGATCGATCGCACTCATGTAGGGTTATAAAACATAAAATTGGATTGAAAAAATCTGATTTAGAGGTAATCCATTTTACCTAATCATCATCAATAAAATCAATAGAAGTGGAAGCAAGACTATTTAGTTTGAAAAGTTTCTTCTACGTCCAAGTACAACAAGAAGATTGCTGAGGTTGCCAGAAATTCTGTTGATAGTGCATTTTTCATTTGGTAAGTTTTATGTTATAAGACACTAATGTTGTGTTTCTTGCTACTTTTCACATAATTGCATTCCATTCTGAAGTTCAGAAGTATCAGAGAAGCTGTATTTACCTATTAACAATGTGGCTTGGAACTACATCAGTCTCTTAATATGACAGTGCTTAAGTATTAAACAAGTATCATATTACACAAGTCACCACTCATAATTTAAAATTCTTTCTTGAATCTTTAATGATACGACAAGAGCTAAGAGTCCTCAATTGCAGCAGTCCACAACCGCACGTTCATTAGGACTTGTTTGTTTTAGGACATTCAGGTCACTTCTTAGCTGAGGGAAGCAAAAGGCTTCGGTGGCCAGGGTAGGCATTTTGTTCTTCGTACTAGCATCTCTACTACAGTGCTTATCGGATGATCGCTCGGTTCATGCAATAGATAGCCACGAATAATAATAATAATAATAATAATAATAATAATAATAATATTTTTATAAGAGTATTTTTGGAATTTGTTACATTACTAACCACTGCAATTTAAATAGCATTTTTCAATGTATTTCAAACACTGTAATGTTACTTTGCTAACAATCATTTTATCAATAATTATTTTTCTTGTAATCATTTTGCATGTAAAGCACCAAACGCCTCTTTATATAAATGATTTATCGAGTCTTTGCTCAAACTTTATTTAATCTCTTTACAGATTAGATTGAGTACTGAGTTGAAGGAGTATTTTAAATTTATCTGAAATGGCAAATGCCTGAAATATTATTCCAGCTCTATAAAAAATTTTGGTATAGTAATATTATCTTTGCACGTAAAGTTAGTTTCATGCTATTTTTGTTAACATATTATAGGAGGGGATATAAACCAGGTTAATAAATAGTTGTTATATTATTTTGATGCTTTGATATGGAATTAGACATGTTTCCCTAGAATTGAACTAATGATTATATGGCATGAAGAATACAGATGAGAATGATAATGTGAATGGATGTTCTGGGAAACTTTATAATCTAATATATAATATAAGTTCTATATAGGTATAGATGGGGTTTTGAGTAAAGAGCTCAAAATAAGATGAGTAGTTAACAATTACACGCTTAGCATTACTAAACACTTGAACAAAAATAGTGAAAATGTGAAAAATTTGCTAACATTTTGGACATTCAATAAAATTAAGTGATTAATCCCGACCTTCGGGTTGTGATAAGAGTAGTGATAAAATGTCGTTGGAAAATTGTGGATTGGTGATAAAGTATCTTTGAAATAGTATTTGATATGGGAAACGTGAGAATGGGACCATGGTGAATGGTTCATCACAATAATGGATGGTGAATGATGAATATAAGAAATTTTATATTTATGACATTTTGTAAACCTCGATAATTTCATAGGTGAATATAGTTGATAATATTGTTTTCCTATGGTTGGAAATTAACTTTGGTAAGGTGATTTACTTATGAATTGCTAGAGTATTAATGAGTTTTGAAATGCTAACGAATATTGTTGGGATATTGCCAAAAGAGTGGTAAAATATATATATATATATATATATACACATTGACTTTTATGGGTCATGAGAAATATATGATTTTTGGTACCTATGGATCTTATTGGAATATATCTAAGAATATATATGCTTATCGTGTGATCTTACTAGCTAACGAGGGCATAGTAGCCCATGCGCCTCTGATTGTACTGTTATTGAGGGTTGCTAAACTATGTATGATTTAACAATAATTGAGGAATTATACTTATGCTATTGTTATGTGTGATTGGGAAATTGAGACTATTGTAGGTATACCTTAGTCCACTAGCCTAAGCGTGCACAATATTGGACTTAATATATGTTGAGTTATACCTTGGTGCAGATAGGTTGATTCATGCAAAACATGTGATTTTGATTTATGACATATGCATCGTTTTAAAAGTGAAAGTATTGTTTTAAAAGAGATGTATCGAAACCTTTTCAGTAAATGTGAATAATTGAAATGCTAAAACATCCCCAAACATTGATGTTTAACTCATGCCTTGACATCATGCATGACATGTACAGATTGAACATACGGTCTAGTTATGCATTGATTTGAAAAATGATGCATTTATAAGTGTTTATAGGTGGGTTGTTTAAATGGATTAGCAAAGGTATTAAAATAGGGATTTTTTATTTTTGATACCCCAAGTACCCTATACTCATGCCTATATGGCACATGCCTTTGAGGTATAGAATACAAATATATTGAGATGATTTGCTTATGTGTAAGATTCGAAATTCAGTGTAATTTCCTTAGAAACATGAATTCGTGTAATCTTGATCAATAAAGAATAAATAATTAAATTCTAAGTCAAATTGATCAAGATATGAATTCATTTGGATAATCCGAATTTTCTATATCGAGAATTATTTCGAAAATATGAAAGAATATTTTCAAGAAAATAAAAATAAATGATAATTTCTATATATACATATAAAGTATATATAGAAAAACGGGTGTTTAAAAATATATGGGTTTGTGCGAATATCAATGTATATAATAATATTACAATTCTAAGATATTTTGTATGTATTATATTATATTAAAAATATAATATAATATATATTTAAAAAAAAAAATGGAAATCGAAAAAAATTGGGATCGTGAGACAGAGTCGCGCGACCCCAAAGCAAAGGGAATCGGGAAAACCCGATTCCCTCAGCCTTCTCCTCGACGAACGGAGGAGGCTGCAGAAGAGAGAGAACCCGGACGAGAGGCTAATGAGGGAGCTCGAGACCACTATCGGCACCGATAAAGGGAGAAACGGTGACCGACGACCAAGAGAAAATGGAAGAGGAAACCGAGAGGAAAAGAGAGAAGAGAGGGGAAAAGAGGTAAACAGAGGCCGAAGGAAGGGAGAGGACCTCGCCACCGGCCAGGGGAAGGGCCGAATCACCACCATCGGTGACGTAGAGGCGCCAAACGGCGAAGGAAAAAAACCGACAGCGAAGCCGAAGAGAGAAAGGGCCAAACCGGCCATTTTTCGACCAGCTGAGGGTTGACCACTAGATCCATGCACTGTGAGTCCCCACGGATCGCTGGAAGTGGAAGCCGATGAAGAATCGACCGGCGCAGCTCCCAACGGCGAAGGTGGCACTGAACCTATCCGAATCTGTTCAACCAGGAAAAAACAAAGAGAAAAAAAAAAGGGAAAATGAGGAGAAAAATTCGATGATGTCTTGAGCTAAAAACAAAGTCGGTAAGCAGTCGGAATTGACCGTTTTAATTTTTGAAAAATTTATTTGAATTTATATTTGACCAAAAATAACCCGGCTTAAATATATAACTAAGTAGCGCGACAATAGACGACGAACATGAGTTCGATCGAGCCTTGAATTGCATGCCATCACGGAATCTCAGCTCCAGGAGATATAATCGGAGCTGAATGAGTCGAGCGACAAAAAGTAGAAAGTGAAAGGATTGCAATCGACTGGAATCCATGTAAGGGATTTATGCAAGCTATTAGAGATAGCTGTACGTATTTTTATAAATCTCTGTATAAGAATAAATAGTATGAAATATATAGAGACTGAAAAATCTAGGAAATTGCCTAGTGTTTGCAAAAGATCATATCGCCCCTACTATAGGGAAAGTTGTACCGAAATGAGTCGGTAAAGCATGATTTTTTAAATTTCATGTTTTTAGCGTTTTAAGCATGAAAATATGTTTCCAGTAGTAAATGGATAGGCTAGCTAGTGTTTTTACAGCCTGTATAAGAAAGAACGTTTTACGAAGTTAAGCGTGCTGAGATGAGAGTAATCTTATGATAGGTGACCTTACGGGAAGTCACTTCCCATTGCTCTATATGGCATCGCTTTGACTATAAAACTCCGATTTCGAAACCGTTTCCAACTAAATTGAGCCACCTATTCGATTTTCTGTGTGAAAAATTTCAAATAACACTGAAAAGGGAAAATTTACGAAAATACCCCTAATTATGGAAAAAGATAAAAATGCCCAAAATAGCATAACTTGATGTTTTATCCATGAAAAAGTGGTTTTATGAAAGTGTAATGATAGACTGGCATCCGATTTGACTCCTGGCATTAAATTGCTCATTTTTCAGTATTTAAAATGTTGACGAGTGATCAGATGGGAGATTGCCCTCTCACTCATGCTCTGTGATATTTTAGTAATGAATTCAGTCAGGTGTACCGTTTTCATCTAAATTGAGTCATCTATCGATTTTCTATGTGAAAAGTAGTGCTGAAGCCGTCGTGTTGACTGAAGGTTACACAAACTTGCTCGCACTGAAGTTTTATATGATTATGAGTAAAAACAGTGCTGGAGTCGTCGTGTATTGCTATGTGATCTTGCACTGACCTGCTCGCACTGAATTTTGATGTGATATGTGAGTAAAGTCATGCTGGAGCCTCATGTAGACTGTGTGTCACATTAAATTGCTCGCACTAAATTTTCTATGATTGTGAGTAAAACTGTGTTAGAGCAGTCAAGTATTGCTAAGGGTCCTTACATTGACCTGCTCGCATGTGATTTCCAAACTTATTATGATTTTTAAATAAAATCGTGTTGAAGCCGTCGTGTATTGCTAAGTGTTCTTACACTGACCCATTCGCACGTGGTTTTATGAATTTTTCTGTGTAATGAGAAACACCATGTTGGAGCCGTTATGTATTGTTGTGTGTTCTTACACTGACTTGCCCGCATGTGATTTTGAGACATGATAATGGATGATAGTGATACTGAGATGGTAGACCTCGAGATTACTAGGTCTCCTAAGCTCTATATCATAATATATAAGGATCCATAGAGTACGTTGTATCGTGAGGTAAACCACGGAGTACGATATACCGTGATATCTTAGTGATCTTAGTGAGCTGACGGGATGGTTGATCGCCTCCCTAAACATGGGATTCCCTCACACCTGATCCGTAATTGCCTGGAATCCAGTGACTATGGCCATATGTCC
Source organism: Firmiana major (assembly GCA_033439115.1). Lineage (NCBI taxonomy): Eukaryota > Viridiplantae > Streptophyta > Magnoliopsida > Malvales > Malvaceae > Firmiana > Firmiana major. The sequence continues at coordinate 63,666,650 of CM065899.1, forward strand.
CCTGTGATTGATATTACATCTCAGCGTAGTCTCATTTATGTTGATTTGCTGAGTGCAAAGTGTTTTCTAAGTGGGTGTTATGTGATTTGAAATGAATGTGTGCTATGTGAACTAAATGAATTAAGTAAGCTTTCTAGCGAATTAATGTTTTTGCATAGATTGTTGTTATTTTTAGTAAATGCATTTGTCTTACAATGAGTTAAAGCATGCATAAGGAATGTGAAACGTGTTCAAGGAAAGTGAACACTTGTTTTAATGAATGATTTATCGAACTGAAAGTGTTCGAATGAAATATTTTAAAGAAATGAGTGAAAGTGTTCCACAGTGAATGAGAACGTGGTTATTGCAATTATTGCATCGTTTTCAGTGTGTGCACTGTTTTTATAAGTGTTTAAAGTATACACTATGAGTATGTAAATAGTATGGTTATCTACCTGCTTTCATATTTTTCTTACTGAGCATGTTAGTTCACCCTTTTTCTTCTCCTCCTCTACAGAGTATTTCCAGTAGTGTATCCACTGCCATCCTCCTGCATTTGTCGACATAGTTTTCAGTCGATATAAGGTATACACTCTACTGAATTTGTATATGAATATGTATATTCACAATAATGTATTTTATAAACATGGGGATGTAAATTATTGTAAACTCTAATGTACATAATTATAGTTAAGAAAAAAATTATCAGCCTATTTCATTATGGTATGTAGTGAATGTTAAAAAGAAAGAATCGAGTGGCTGACATTAACTCACAGCCCAACCAGTAGAAGTGTGTAAGTCGCGAAAATGGGTCGTGACATTATGTGGCATGGATATGATATATTTGTATAGTACACTATGGATGTACATGTTGCCTAACAAGGCCATTCCACACTTGTCCGATAATAATCGTAGACATTATCCTCAGCACCCTGTTGATTAGTAGTACTGAAACTATCTATGATCATAGATAAATGACCTAACGAGGGTAAAGACCTATTACGAGTACGATATGAGGACATAGATGCCCTGATGAGGGCAAGTACCCATTGCAAGTATGATGGGAGGACTCACCCATTGATAGCTACAATGGAATTGAGAGGGCATGTTACCAGAATAGGAATTTATGCCTAGTCTCTTACCAATTTGTTAAATGAGTCTAGAGTATAGTTTTTAATGTACATGGAAATCTAAACATGGTATGTTTTTACAATATATATGACACAATAAAGACCGTATATGATTTACACGTGATTTTATAATACACATGATAGGATTTGGGACTGCATATACTTTGAAACGTGTTTTATGTATATTGAACCTTAAGCTTGAGCATAGCCTATGTTTTGGTATGTGTTTTGGAAACCTTTGGTAGCATTCATGGTTTACTATATGGTTTTATACTGTTTTGAGCATGTGGATTTCATTATGATGTGGTTTTATAACTATCATACTTTTACTCATTCAGTACGATTTACCTTCACTACATAGAGTTTTGAACTTATTATGTGCATTTTGCATTGGTTGTGATGGGGATAAGTGACAAGTATTGCAATTTGATAGTCTTATTGATAGGTTTTAGGGATGAGGATAATGAGGTACTTCAAAGTAGCCTTTCATCAATAGCCCAAAACCCCAACATATTTCGAGACCTTAAGACATGATCTCGAGTTGGCTTATAAGAGATTACGATGAGAATCTGTTATGAGAATTATGCTCCAGATCAATCTCTATTCTTATATAAGTAACTTATTGAGCCTTAACTCATTAAACAAAATAATTTCCTTTCTATTGATTGATCTAGAGTTAAGAGGGCACGTTGGAACAATTCGGAGTGCTTGAGCAATGTCTTGAGTCCCCGAAATCCTCACTTTTGATTTTTTGTGGAAGAGTAATATTTTCTTTTGTGTACACTTCTATTTTCAAGCAGTTTTTGTGGTACTTAGGATGCGATGTAAACTAGTTAAATGAACCCTCAAAGCGTCTGTTACGTAGCCTTTAAGATGTTATTAAAATTATTCTTGTTTGATGCAATTCTATGATATAACGTATTAAGACAAATAAGTTTAATTTATAAATGTGGATATTGAGATGGTACATGAATGATGTGATGGTTAAGACATTATAGAGTACGTTAATGTTTGTATAGGTAATTGAAGGTAAAAGGAATGTAGTTAGTTGCTTCATTGTTCAGCACTACACTGCATGTAGACAAAAGAAATGTAAAAGCGAAAAAAAAATAGCTTAAAATTTTGCATTCGCTAATGACTACAGTCACGGCCTTCGAGGCGTGATAGAATCCAGAAAAAATTAAGTGTCTAAGCTACTTAACTTAATTATTTTTTTTAATTTTATCTTTTTCAATATGTTTTATTAGCTTTTAATCATTATATTATCTTTTAATAAAATTTCAAAATTTCAAGAATTTTGTCGCATTAATTTTTTTTGTTTGGACATAAATTAAATGACAACATAATTACATTAGTTGTAATCGTATGACTAATTGACTAAATGTTCAATTAAAATGTTGAATAGTACTATAATAGATTTTTAAAAGGTATCAATAATTTGTTTAGCCCTAATAATTAATACTTAAAAATTTTAGGAAATTATGATTTGTATAAAATAACAGACATAATAATGATCTTATTTTAATGCTTGACAAATTTACCATTAATATTAGATATAATAATGTTCATCAATTTTTTTAGAACTATATTCTTACTAAATATTTAATTATAATGTTGAACGTTAGGTATTATTAAAATTAGCATAAATTATCTTTTATAAAAAACATTTTGATATGAATTATTGGTTGATTAATTAGCTCGATCTTATTTATTTGAATTATAGTTGTTGTTAAATTAAAATTTAAATATGTAATAAATATAATAAAATACTAGATTTAAACTCGTGCTATGAACGAAAATAATTTTAATTTATAATAACTTTTTTAAATATAGATTAAAATTATAAAAAAATTAAAATACACGTTGAATAAAATATTAAAAATTTTGATGCATATAGAGAATATATAAATAAAAAATAATATACAATCAAATACCAATTAGAAAAATTATAGAAAAAATTAAATATAACAAATCTTAAATATTAAATAAATAAATTGAATAGTTACAATCTTAAAGAAAATAGTTCATACTACATTAATCATTAATAAATTATTGGTTAGTGTTTCATATTTGAAATTGATTTAATTTTAAAATTTGAATTTAAATGACTCCTTAAAATTGAAAACTTTATTTTTAGGATTTTAAAATAAAAGCTTTATTTATAATAGTTTCAAACATAAGAGGTAGACAAAGTAAAAATACAAATAATTTATTATTTAAATTTTTAAAAATTAAATTAATTCAAGATAATACACATTTCATAAGAATATGTAATTCATATGGATATTTTCCTTTTCTTTTTACCAAAGAAAATGATTGAACAAATAAATAAACAAAATGATTGAATAAATAAATAGGAAAGAAAGTTGGAATGAAAATTGAAAAAAATATATGGAACTTTAATTTAACGATAAAATATATAGATTTAAATACCTAATTTTAATTTTCTTAGAAAGATTTACAAAAAACATTCATCTTACAACACATATTATTGTTCAAATGAAATGCATATAATTTTTTTTATTAAAAAAGTGCATCAAAGTAAAAAATTTATACCAAAATTAATTATTTCTATAAATATGATTTTAACGTATATAAAGAGCAATAGTACATATATATTGACAAAAGATGTGTGAAGAAATTGATTAATAATGTTTTATTTTTTTTACTTTAATATATAAATTAATATAAATGTTTATATTTTAAAAATTAAAATAGGTAATTGATTTAAAGAGATGTTTGATTTATTTTATAATTTTAATATATATGGATTCTTATTTTTTTAAAAAAATTAACAAAATAATTATTTTTTAAGATATTACACGTGTCAAACATATACACTATCACATATGATGTTTTACTTGTATCCAAATGATTTTGCTTTTATGTTTATATATAAGATTATAAATGACTATTTCATAATAAAAATCAAATGTTAAATTAATAATTTTTTTCATTTTTTGTTAGTATTGTAATTATAATAAAATAGTCTTAAAAACTTGTAACAAAAAATAATATTAAAAATAATTTGGTCTTCACATTTATTGCATTTTAAATTTATTTTTATTTAATAATTGAATCTAAATATTTAATATTAATTTTGTTGATAATACATTATTGATTTAATTGTATAATAATTAAAAATAATAATTACTTTAAAAATTAAAAAAATTTAATCAAGAAAAATATGTACTAATTATTCATTTAATTATTTTAACTTTTAATATAAAATCATATAATTATGGATCAATATTGTTTAGACTTTGGATGAATTTTAGTTACCATGGATTAAGTTCTTTTCGATTTTAAATTTTTGAAATCGAATTTAATTGAGTTAAAATCTTTAATTTTTTTAAGCCTATTCAAGTTAATCCTAATTCAATTGCAGATTGATTTAAATAAATTACTGGGCTCGGTCCTTCTTGACCGGCTCTAGAAAGTGTAAGAGGGTAAACTACCATCCTCCATTACGGTACAACAATCGTGTAATTGAAGGCAGAAGAATTGAACAAAAGGAGAATTTGTCTGACTTGTGTTTGCGACGAATCACCATACTCAGGGGAGCCCACCCATTTGATGCGGCTAGCTAAGCGACAAGGCGCTTTATGTTTACAAATCTGAATCGTTGCTGCGACTTTTCGGCACTCACCAGTCATCACCGAAATTCTTTTCTTTCGAAAACTTGGTATCCCCTGGGGCTTGGCCTTTACCTTTTTCTAAATCGCTAAGAAGAAAATTCAGGTTAAACTAAAATATGATGGGATGTAGTTGGATTAATCCATTCTTAAAGTCAAAATTAACATTTACTTTTACGTTGAATACATATTTCTTTTTAGAAAAATGACTTTCAGTCTTCCATAATATTATTTTTTTTTTTTGGATTTTCTCTCTTTTTTTTCCACAAAACATGAGAAAATAAAAATTTTAAAATTTAATTTTCCTTTCCCTCAAATTTTCCACGCACCAAATAGACCATTAAAGAATGAATTTAATTTTGTTGGTAATAAAATGATCACCTAATAAGTTTATCTCACTTTCATATATTTTGTGGTCTTTTTCTTTTTCTTTTTTTAATACCTCAAAACTATATATAATTCTTTTATTTTTAAAATTTAATACTCATATTATTTTTATATTTCAGTTTTTTTTTTCATGCGGCAAATAAATTTTATAAAATAAATTTGAAGTGTTTAATAAAAATCTCATTAAATAGAAGAATTCTTTTAGTCTTAATAAAAATCAAAGAAGAAGAATCAATTAGTGTATGCTTCTTACATAACTTCAAAGATTTTTATATATCAAGGGCAGCTTTATAATTTCACAAATGAAATTGGAAGATTATCATGCATGTGTTTATTTAATAATTAAATAAATCTTGAATGAGATGCATAGATTTTTTTTTTTTTTTTTTTAAACCGACCTACGAAGTTCAAAAGAGCTTAACTTCAATGATTCTAAAAGGCTTATCCATCATATGAAAAATATTTGGCTCGGTTCATGTATCTATTACTCAAATAGTCTCCGTTCAGTAGGTTTTCTAACCACGGAACACCGCACGTTGGCTGGCTTTTCAAACAAATGCCCGTCTTCAAACAATACGTAACATGTATATAATAAGTTTCAATTTGATGACGGCAACGTATAGCTTGTTTCTTCTCCGCCATGTTTTAATATATAACCAATCCTTGGACTGCTACTAAATGTTTTACTCGTAAGTCGTAAGCAGGAAAAATATAATCGGAAGAAAGATAAGAATATTTTAATTTGTCTGTTAATCTTTGATTGAAAGTCTTCCTTTTGAATGGGAAGTTTCAGCGACAATTAGCGCACACCTCCAATTACCTTTCTCTATAAATATTCCCATGTATTTCCAGCCTTTTGGACGCCACATTTCATCTTTGTTTTTGATCTCTCTCTCGAGTCCCCACCATGGCTCTTCTCAAGATTGAGAAGTACTTGTTTTCTATTCCATCAATCGTTTCGCCTCTGAAATGGGCTTGGAACTTCTTGCTTCATTTCTCTTTGTTCCCTTATCACATGGCAGGAACTGGCGAAGATTTTAAGCTGGAGAGGTGCAATTACTACAAGAAGGGAGAGTCGGGCGAGGAAGCTGTAGAATGTGCTATTTGTTTATGCGATATTGGTGATGATGAAGAGATTAGAGAGCTGAGATGTGACCATCTTTTCCATAAAGTTTGCTTGGATAGATGGATTGGATATCGGCGTTCAACATGTCCCATTTGTCGCAGTTCTCTAATTCCTCGGAGACTAATTGCCGGGATGGAAATGATAGTTTTCAATTATTGTTCTTGTGATGATTCCGGCAACCGCGAAACCTGGTGGCTGCGTTAAGAATACAGTATATATAATTTTATATATTGTAAGTAGAGTTTTTAATCTCTACACAAATTATATTAAGATGATGATGTATTTTTATTTTATTTTTGTTTTATTTTATTTATATTTTTAAAAATATATATATTATCATCTTAATATTATTTATAAAATTTATAAACTTTACTTATAATATATTATATAATAATTTTTATATATATATATATATATATATATATATATATATATATATATATATATATATATGTAGTACTTTAGTCTTGGAAGAGGCTTGACCTTTGAACTTTTGACTTAGAAGAAGCGGCAAGCACACCACGCCGCTTATATAATTAAGTTAATTATGTGACAGATTATATTAGTACGGTATATTAGTACTTCATTGAATGGGTTTGTAAATTAATTTGAAATCCAAGAAAGGCCATTAATCCTATGAAAATTCTTATTAGCAGCCTTGCAGTTAGAAAATGGAGGATTCTTCTTCCAGCTTGTTGAGATTGGATATGCGCATCCTCTTTTATTAATTAAATTTAATAAAGTTCTATACCACGAACTTTTTTTTTAATCATAAGGTATCTCTATATCACATTAAGTATGAAATTAATTTTCGTTCGTTCTGCATTATTAACGTTAGTCCAAAAAAATTTGACCTAGTGAGAATTCGAATATGAGACTTTCTCTTAAAAAAATAAAAAAAAGAACAAAGAAGAAGAAATGATTCCAAGGTGTAAACTTTAATCACTTTCCCTAAAGATTCAAAAATATCAGAGAATACAACAGAATCTCACAAACTCTCTTAAAACAGGTATAAAATTTTGAATAAAATTAAGTACATAAGTTTGGATATTTAGTGTCCAAAAGACATTTTGAATAGGCATGTCTTGCCCAAAATATGCCTCATCAAATAAGTTATGTCTTTTAAACACCATTTTTGTCCAAAAGATACCTATTCAAATAAGTTATATCTTTTAGACATCATTTTTAAACTAATTATATTTATTGGAACTAGTTATGTTTATTAGACAACTTTCTAATGAAATATGCCTAATCAATATTTATCAGATGTAACTTTTAACAACTTAAACTTAATTTTCAAACTTAACATTTCAAACTACTTAACATTTCCCCACTAGTTTGAAGCTTACTTAATTCATTATTTTACACGACAAGTAATATATGTATAAAATGTGTTTCTTGATTTGGACCTTCTATTAGTATTCATATCTTAATATCTACGAAAATAATGGTGTTCACGGATTGAGCCGAAATTCCAAATGTTTGATTTAATGATATGACACACATAAGATTTGTCTGTCTGTTTCCAGAGGTTTATTACCTCTACAACACTATTATGACATGTGCTTATCCAAGCAATTGTGGTCATTTTACAAGAAAATCTACCAATTTCTTGTTTGAGGCAGCCCCACTTTTATGTTCACTAGGTGTTCTTTTATGTCCTTGTTAATATGGATATTTTGTTTTAACTCAATTAAGAGTAAAACTCATCCTTCAACTCATACAACAGATAGCACTTGACTAAACAATTTAGGAATAGGAATTAAGTGCTAAGCAGGTATATGCAGTAACTTGTTATTACTGATTGAACTTTAAGTTTAGAGGTTACTAAACTAAAGTTGGGTTCCCATTATTGATGCCTAATTAATAGATTAAAATCTCATTCCTATTTACTTTCTCTTTAACACATCTCTTGATAAAGCTTTGGTAAGAATATCAATTAGATTTTCTTCAAACTTTACTTATATTATAATTATAACCTCCTAGCGATCAACTCTTGAATATATTCATGTATAAGGCTAATATGTCTAAATTTTCTATTATAAATACTATTGTATGCTCTAGACACTATAGCCTCACTACCACAGTGCATGGAGATGGCTTAGCATAGGTTCTTGCCACAATTTTATATCAAATAACATGTTTTTCAATCATTCTACCTCTTTGATACTATTGTTGCTAAAACAATAAACTCAGATTCCATGGTAGATTCGAGATGCAAGTTTGTATCCTTGAGGCCAACTTATTACACCTTTTCTAAGAGTAAAAGTCTAACTTGACTTGGATTTATTTTCTCTTTTACTAGTAATTCAACTTACATCTATATAGCCATTTGAAATGGCTAGATAATCTGAGTAAAACAAATCAAGTTCTTTTGTTTTCTTTAAATAGCCATTTTTGGAATGACCTTTCAAGATTCATTACTTGGTTTACTCATATATCTTGACAATTTACATACAGTAAGAGCTATATCTAGCCCGGTGTAATGTATTGCATACATTAAACTTGCAATTGCACTTACATACTCTGATTGAACAATAATTTGACCACAATTTTCGATTAATTTCATACTTGGATCGTATAAAGTGACAACTATTTATATTAAGGTGTTGGAATTTATCCAACATATTCTTTATATAATGTAACCTGAAAATGAAAAATCAATGTCACATCTCTTTATTTTAATTACCAAAATAGTATGTACTTTATTTAAATATTTAATTTTAAAGGTTGAAGATACCTTTTGGTCTTATTTACACCAAACATACTGGTACCAAAAATCAACGTCATCGATATAGAGACATACTATCACTCCCTAATCATTGATAGACTTTGAGTATATTGCACTTGTTTGCACCTTTATGCATAAAATTATTTTTTAAAAAATTTATGCATCAAATTTCTCGTCCTTGCTTAGGAGCCTGAGACTGTGAGCCTTTTTTAGGCTAAAAAGTGACTTAATCAATTGTGCATATTTATCTTTCTTTTTCAGGAAGTGAAAAATCAGCTGGTTACTTTACATATACTTCTTCACTTAAGCCACGATTTTACCCCCACCAAACATGCCATGTTGGTAATCACAATTGCATTTATCTATCCTTTTATTTTTAAAGGATTACAATATTCAAAGTCATATTATATTGTATTAAATATGTTACGACAAATACAATTTTATTTACTGACATTTGTGATCACAAAAGTTATACCCCACTATATGTCATTGTATACATATAGTGCTTAATTGCTTTTGCATGTTACATTTTGAACTAACATATCTTATATAGTGTTACATTCGTTGCACAACTAAAATAATAGATGACTTTTTTTAGAATCTTTATAATACAGTGAAATTGGGAAATTAACTTGTTATTTTCTAATTTCTTATTCCCAAAATCGCAATGCAACACTTATATCTTTTATAGCAAAATTGCTAAATAAAGGCCATTTGGTACCTTTAATTTATTCTTGATCCGTACCAAAATTAACATGTTATCTTCATATAGTCATTTGATGATATCTTGTTGAACTTACTATAGACATAATCATAAGCTAAACTTATCTCATCATATTATGATGTCTTTTGCTTAAGATCTTGTTTTGTTCATTTAGAAACTTGACTAATTTACACACTTTTATTTTGTCATGCAATCAATAACCATTTAGGTTATTTCATATACATCATTTTGTCTAATTCAACATTTTAAAATCATGTGAATTTCACATCCTTTGGTGATTTAAAATCTATTTTAAATTGATATGAATTCAATAAAAATTCTCTTTGCAGTAACTAATTCTTGCTATTGTGTATACGTATGAAAGTAGTCATTCCATATTTGTGTAAATCTTTCTTTAGCAAAACGTTTGGCTTCTTATCTATAGTTTTATCAACTTTACAATAAATTCATATGATCAAAATATATTTAATGACCATATTTTGAATACATCATGAAATCATAACACTATTTCAATAATTAACATAGAAGTCATATACTAATTCTTTCCTTTTATCAAAATGATCTATGTAGAACTATGCACTAATTCAAGTAGTTTTAAAAAAGCAGTTCTATATTAGAAGTTAAATTCCTAAAAAATTTAATAAGTAATTTCACAAATATAACAACTTATATATGTTTAATCGATATTCATTTTAAAACATGAATTTCTTATTACATGCTTATATAATTGCATTCATAAGTGATCCAATTTAGTCATATCAAACATACTTTTTATCACAAATATGCTTAAACAGTTTATCTTAATAAAAAATCATTTAATAAAAATAAATTTCAACATGTCCTCACATAAATATTCCTTCCCAAATATTTCAACTTCAAACAAGACAATTTTTTCTTGACTTCAATATCAACTAAAACTAAACTTATCAAGTAATCTATAAATACTTAATTTATAACGCTTCACCTTTGGCTTCAATATTAAAGTAGTTTCATGCATGCCACGTTTCTTTATTATCTTATTCGGAATATTTTTTAAATAAATTCTATATCTTACTATCTAGTCTTTATTCACCGTGCCTCACTTATTCAAGTCCCCCTTTTTTTTTTAAACTTGAATATTATTACAAGAAGTTAGATTTATTGCTACTAGTGCATTCCCCTCTTTAAGAAGAAGTAATGTTATTCTTTAATGAATTTATTTTTCATAATGAAAACATGCACCCTTTACATATTTTTAATCTCATGGGCATGCATTAAAATAAAGATTTTCTGTCGCAACCCTTTTCGCTTACATTTACATTCAATAGTTGGATTATGAGTCGATATTAATCCATCACATTTCCTTATTTTTCAATCCATGCACAAGAGATATATTATCATGGTAAGAAATTATGCTTAGATTAATTTACAATCATTTACATTCGTTACATCCCCGGTACTTATACATGTATAATATTGTGGTTCAAAATGTTTGGATACAAAAGACTACAAGAGTGTATACCTTTGTGCAAACAAAAAGGGCAGCGGACACAAGGAAATGCAGGATCTACCGCGACGCTCTCAGACTACTGACAAAAATCTGGAGAGAGAGGAAAGTAAAGGGGTAAGCAACCACACGTTCAGTAAGGAAAGTATGCACGTAGTAGATAACCCCACTATCTACATGAAAATAATGTTACGCATTATGCAGAAAACATTTCTATCGAAAACAAAATTATAATATAAGTAGATACCAACCTTCGCTATATATATATATATATATATATATATATATATATATAATTAAAACACATCCGTGAAAAACTTGTTTTTGATTTACAAACTGCACCCAAAACAGTAAAATCAATAGCGACCACCGCTATATATAAAAATTTTCCCTGTATAAAATCAAAACAAGTTTTCAACTCAGTGTAGTGAAACCTTATTAACTTGCCGGTATAAAATAAGTTTCAATTCTGTGTGGTGAAACCCTATTCACCCACTGGTACCCTCCAGGTACATAAAATCAACCATTTTGGAGACTAGGCAGGGATGTCACAATGAATAACGGACTTATGGCCATAGTCGAAAACCCCAAGCATCACTAGTTAGGTGTGCAAGAGTAACTCGTTGTTGAGGGAGGAGGTCAAATGCTACCCGTCGGTCAATCAATCGTCCAACGACTCTTAGCAACGATACAGCGTACTCCGTGTTACTTATACAATACAACGTACTCCGTCGACCCGATTTAAAAATCACAAGTCTGGGGGTGCCTGCCACAGGAACTTACCGCCCCAACTTGGATCATCAACCGTTGCCTATCTTAAAATCCAGTGCAAGCAAGTTGGCGTAACACACTGTAAACCCGACGGCTCAAGCACAATTTTATTCATATCATAGAAAATCGAGTGCGAGCAAAGCTCCAGCACTACTTCATATATAAAATCAATAGACAGCTCATTTATGGTGGATCGGAACCCCAAAACTGAGTTCCACACAAAACGGCGCGAAACAGAGTGAGAGGGACCACTTCCCATCAAATCACTCATCATGCAGGAAAAATATGCAATTTAATACAATCAGTCAAATCTAGAGTTCGTCTATTATTTTAATCATCAAAAATCACTTTTTCACCAAGAAAACAATGAGATATGTTATTTCATGCATTTCAAACGTTTTCAGATTTTTATCATAATTAAGGGTATTTTGGTAATTTTACCCCTACTTTGGAGAAATCGAGAATCCTCATATCTAGACTCTACACAAATTTTAAGTGACTATAAATAGCGAAGAAAATACGTGTAGCTATCTGTCTAGGCCACATAGTTCCCTTACCTCGAATTATGCATTAGTATTTTTTCCTCTTTTTCCCATTTCGCGTAATTCAATCTATCTGGCTCCGTGTATATCTCTCGGGGCTGCAGATAGTTATCAATCACATCAATATAGTTATTTCTTACTTTTGATAGCCAGTTTCAAATTTCAAAACTTAAAACATTTTATTCGGAATAAATTCTCAATTTATGTGATAAATTTCTAACTCGTATAACTATACTAGTTAGGGAGCTTCACTTACCCGAGCTTTCACGATGGTACGTAATTCGAGGCTCAATTGAACTCACGTTCGTTGCCTATTGTCGTGCTACACATTTATATATTCGAACCGGGTCAATTTCGGTCAAATATAAATTCACTTAAATATTTCAAAAAATAAATCAATTAATTTCGACCGCTTACCGGTCTACTGTTGAGTCGAGTCAACACCGAATGTTTTCCCAAAATTTTTTTCTCTCTCCTCTTTCTCACTCCTACTAAACAGGTTCGGACCGGTTCAGCCCCTTTCACACTGAATCAGTCTGCACCGGTTTAGGGCTCTTTTCACTGTCGTCGGCGTTTTCGGTCGATTCTGCCGCCGTTCGACGCGGTTTCACCAAGGGAGTCCTCAGTCGGCTGGTCTAGGGCCAAATCGACGTCGGTGTCGTTCGATTCTCCTCTTCTCTCTCGCGGTTGTCCTCCCTCCAATTTGTCGTTTCCCGACATTCTACAGCGCATCAAACTGCCTGGAGGTTACTTGGAGGTCGGTCATCCTTTGCCAGTCTCGTCTCACGCTTCCTGCGCCACCGGTGCTCGTTGTCGGTGAGGGACAGAGGGGTTGGGTCTTTGGTTCTCTTCCTCGCGATTTTGCTTCTCAATTTCTTTTTTTTTTCGTTTTTTCTTTTTTTTTTCAATTCTTTCCTTTTTTTGTTTATTTTATATATATATATATATATTATATTATACTTAAATAAAATATAATACCCCATATATAAAATATCTTATAATATTATTATTATAATAATAATAATATCCCAATTATATTATTATAATAATATTATATCCTCATAATGTATTTTATACATTAATATTTACACACACATGTACATATGTATTATTTAAATTTTTTCTACAATTATATATGTATATCCCATTTTATTATTTCTCCGAAAATATATTCTTTCTTTATTATTATTTTTTGAAAATAATTTCTCCATATTTCTGAGATATATTCCCAAAGTGGAAAAATTTTCGGGTTATCATTTTCGGACTAACTTTCCTTCTTAGACTCTCTATATTTTAGCGTTCTAAGTCCATATTTTTAGTCGGTTTAACCAGATTTCGTTCGGTTTATCCCGAGCTCATCGAAGCTCTTATTTCTCAATTTAAAGCACTTCACTTTATATTTTATTTTTTTAATTCAACTGAACTTAAAATTGTATCATTCCTTCTTTATAAATCAATATATCTCAAGTGTATATTTAATATGATATATTTACCATGGAATAATATAAATTTCAGGTCTTACATTTCCTCCCTCCCTTAAAAAATTTGGTCATCTAAATTAGAACCAAGTCGACCCTCGAACAAGTGTGGATACCTCTCACGCATCAGATTCTCTAATTCCCACGTAGCTTCCTCAAAAGTGTGATACTGCCAAAGAACCTTAATTAGAGGGATCGTCTTAGATCGAAGCACCTTCTCCTTCCTATCCAAAATTCGAATCGTTTCTCTACATATGACATGTCCTCCTTTAACTCGAGAGGCTCATACTCAATCACATGTGTCGAATTTGGATGATACTTCTGAAGCATCGATACGTGGATTACATTATGAATGTTTGCCAGCTCAGGTGGCAAAGCTAGCTTGTAGGCCTTATCTCCCACTCAGTCTAAAATCTCAAAAGGCCTGATGTAATGAGGACTCAACTTACCCTTATTTTCGAACCTCATAATACCCTTGGAGGGGAAAACCTTCAGGAACACCGACTCACCAACCATAAACTCTAATGGTCGTCGTCTCATGTCAGCGTAGCTTTTTTACCTGCTCTGAGCTATCCTCAACAACTCACATATCAACCGGACACCCTCAAAGGCTTGCTTCACCAAATCAGGAGCAAATATCTTCTGATCACCCACTTCTTCCCAACCTATGGGAGAACGACACCTACGACCATACAGTGCTTCATACGGTACCATTTCAATACTCGAGTGGTAACTATTGTTGTAGGCGAATTCGACTAATGACAAATGATTATCCCAAGAGCCTTTAAAATCCATCACACAAGCTCTCAACATATCCTCCAGAACTGAATTGTCATCTCCGACTGACCATCTATATGAGGATGGAAAGCTATACTAAAACTCAATCGAGTTCCCATGGCTTCCTGAAAGTGTTCCCAAAAGTCAAAAGTGAAGCGAGAATCCCTGTCAGAGACAATGCTCCCTGGAACACCATGTAGCCTCACAATATCCCGTACATACAAATCCGCTAACGCACTCAAAGTATCTGTGGATTTCATAGCCAAGAAGTGAGCTGACTTCGTCAGTCTATCCACAATCACCCAGATAATATCATGGTCTCTCCTGGTCCTCGGTAAACCCACAATGAAATCCATGGTGATGTGCTCCCATTTTCATGTCGGTATAAGTAGAGGCTGTAATAACCCTGCAGGCTTCTGATGCTTTACCTTAACCTACTGGCATACCAAACATCTCGCAATAAATTCAGCGATGTCTTTCTTCATACATGACCACCAATATACTTTTCGGAGATTCTTATACATCTTAGTACTCCCCGGATGCAGAATATACCTCGAAGAGTGAGCTTCTGACAAAATGAGTCTCCTCAACTGTGGATCATCGGGAACACACACTCTGCCTCTAAACCGCAGTAAATCATCGGTACCCAACTCCCAGTCGGTACTCGTGCCCATCTGAATCTAACTAGTCACATCGATACATAAACGATCACCACGCTAAGCTTATCAATCCTGTCAACCAAATTCGGTTCCAATCTCATACTAGCTATCATACAATAGGCGTAAGTAGCAGAAGGGGTCACATCCAAGCTGAGGCTCGCAAACTGCTCTAGTAGATCATGTTCCCTGATCATCATATAAGATACCATCTCAAGGCTCTTTCTTCTCAGTGCATCAGCAACTACATTAGCCTTACCTGGGTGGTACAAGATCTCACAGTCATAATCCTTTAGAAGCTTTAACCATCTCCATTACCTCATATTCAATTCCTTCTGTGAAAATAGATATTTGAGACTCTTATGATCAGTGTATACCTAATTTCTTACCGTACAAATAATGGCTCCATATCTTCCGTGCAAACACTATGGCGCTAACTCTAAATTATGGGTCGGATAGTTCCTCTCATGGTCCTTAAGCTGTCTAGATCCATAAGCAACTATCTTCCCATCTTGCATCAATACACAGCCCAGTCCCTGTCCCGACGCATCCGATTACACAGAAAAACCTCTTAAACTGGTCGGTATGGTAAGAATAGGTGCGGTGGTCAGTCGAAGTTTCAACTCCTGAAAACTTCTCTCATAAGCATCATCCCACTCAAATGCAATATTCTTTCGAGTGAGACTAGTTAAAGGAGCAGCCAATTTTGAGAAACCTTCAACGAACCTTCTGTAGTACTCAGTTAAACCCAGAAAACTCCTGATTTCTGTAACTATCTTGGGCCTGTCCCATTGGACTACAACTTCGATCTTAGACGGATCCACTAACACCCTGTCTTTCGATACAACATGGCCCAAAAATGAAATCTATTCCAACCAGAAGTCACACTTACTGAGTTTAGCATACAACTGCTTCTCTCGGAGGGTCTGTAATACAATCCTTAGATACTGCTCATGATCTTCCCTGGATCTCGAATATATCAGAATGTCATCGACAAAGACGATAACAAATCGGTCCAGGTATAACTTGAATACATCATTCATCAGAGCCATAAAAGCTGCAGGAGCATTAGTTAACCTGAATGGCATAACCCTGAACTCATAATGACCATAACGGATGCAAAAAGCTGTCTTGGGTACATCTTCACTTTGAAGTCTCAATCGATGGTACCTAGATCTCAAATCGATCTTGAAAAAGATCTGTGCTCCTCGAACCTGATCAACAGATCATCTATACATGGCAAGGGGTAATTATTCTTGATGGTAGCCTTATTCAACAATCTGTAGTCAATGCATAGTCAAAGGCTTCCATCCTTCTTCCTCACAAACAGAATCGAGGTTCCCCAAAGTGAAACGCTCGGTCTGATAAACCCCTTGTCTAAAAGCTCCTGTAACTACTTCTTAAGCTCCTCCAATTCTATTGGAGCCATATGATACAATGATTTCGATATTAGAATAGTACCGAGTACCACATCAATACAGAACTCTATCTCTTTGTCTGGTGACAACCCTGGTAAATCATTCGAAAAGACATCAGGAAATTCCCTAACCACGGAGATGTCGGTCAATTCTGGGCATGCTTTATCCATATCAACCATGTACGTAATAAAACCTTTAAGCACCTCAAGTGAAGCATCTACAGTGCCTTGGTCTATCGCATAAACTCTGCCCTGACCTGCAGTCTGTTTCCCCTTCTCTTCGGCTGTGGCCTTCCGTCTTAGGGCAGAAGTACTATGTGGAGCTTTCTCTGGCTCTTTGCCCTTCTGTGGGGCAATCTCAGCTAATTTCGGGCAATCTTTAACCAGATGCCCTGTCTTACCACATCTGAAGCAAGTTTCGACTGTTATATAACAGTGTCTACCTCTATGATATCTCCCACAGATTTTACATAGCTCGGTCATAGGCCGGGGTTCACCAATTACAATACCCCTGGCTGGAGCTGTAGTAGGATATACAAGGGGTCTACTGGCCTTACCTTGCGACTCGTCGAATCTCTATCGCTTCCCAGAAGGCCTCTTTCCCTCTCTGATCACTCTATCATCCTCTGTTCTCGTCCTGCCTCTGTCTCGGCCCTTACCACCTATCCCAAATTGACTAGACTCAGAGACGTGCCGCTCGAAATCCTGCTCACACAACTTAGCTCTGCGCACTGCCTCCTTGTAAGTCAAAATATCCAAAAGAGCTAGTCTAGCTCTGGTAGACGGTCTCAACCCATCCATAAACTTCCTGACCTTCTTATCTTCGTTACTCATGATGTCAGGATCATATCTCCCCAGAGACGTAAATTGGGACTCATACTCGTCCACAGATCGGTTACCCCGAGTCAAACTGAAAAACTCCATCTGTAACCGTCTCTTAGCTGTCTCCGAAATATACTACCTCCTGAAGGCATCCAAAAATATCTCTCAAGTCAAGATTTGATTTCGAATCCTCAAAATAAGCTAGGCAAACTTCCACCAATGTTTCGCCTCGCCCTCTAGCATAAACATAGCAAAGGCTACTCTCTTTTTCGGAGAACACTCGAAATATCCAAACAACTTCTTCATCCTATTCACCCAATCCTCTGCTACTACCGGATCTTTGACCCCACTAAAAGATGGCGGTCTCAATTTTTGGAAATGTCTCAAACGATCTAAATTGCAACCATACCCCAAGTGATAATCTCCCCTCTGAGGCTCTGCTGTGGTTGGAGGTACCAGAGGTTGAACAGGTGGAGGTACAATCTCAGGTTATACAGGTGGAGGTGGTGGCGGTATAGGACAAGCAAAATCAATCGGTCCAGTGGCATGTGGTGTAGACATGGCAGGGGCTACTGTTGGGCCACCCATACCTTACAGATTCTCCAATATCGCCATTGCCTGGCCACACGACCATGATAAGCTCTCCACTGTATGCTCTAATCTCGACATCTGTGCCTCAGTAGTGATGGACCGTAGAGCCTAACCGACCATGGCCACCTACCTATGGGCCCACAACATCGACTACCTGTGAGAAATCACTCAACCGAACTGTCCTCTTTGGGCCCACTAACTCGCACGATTTTGTCTTAGCCTCTGCCAAAATTCGCGTCTCTCAGGCCTTTATCTATGGCCTCGAGATCGGGAGTCTTCCCCTTTACTGCGGTATCTATTAGACGTCCTCATAATTTCCTGCATATATGACACAACTCCTAATGACATAATAACTCAGTATACACAATTGTATCTAAACAATGCACAGTATCATTAGGATGTAACTTTCTTAACCATTAACACCGACTTATATCAAACTAACTCTGCTCTGATACAAATCTCTGTCGCGACCCTTTTCGCTTACATTTACATTCAATAGTTGGGCTATAAGTCGATGTTAATCCATCACATTTCCTTATTTTTCAATTCATGCACAAGAGATATATTATCATGGTAAGAAATTATACTTAGATTAATTTACAATCATTTACATTCGTTACATCCCCGGTACTTATACATATATAATACTGTGCTTCAAAATGTTTTGATACACAAGACTACAAGAGTGTATACATTTGTGCAAACAAAAAGGGTAGCGGACACAAGGAAATGCAGGATCTCCCGCGACACTCTCAGACTACTGATAAAAATCTGGAGAGAGAAGAAAGTAAAGGGATGAGCAACCACACGCACAGTAAGGAAAGTATGCACGCAGTAGATAACCCCACTATCTACATGAATATAATGCTATGCATTATGCAGAAAACATTTCTATCTGAAACAAAATTATAATATAAGTAGATAGCAACCTTCACTATATATATAATTAATTAAAACATATCCGTGTAAAACTTGTTTCCGATTTACACACTGCACCCAAAACAGTAAAATCAATAGCGACCACCGCTATGTATAAAAATTTTCCCTGTATAAAATCAAAACAGGTTTCCAACTCAGTGTAGTGAAACCCTATTCACTTACCAGTATAAAATAAGTTTCAATTCTGTGTGGTGAAATCCTATTCACCCATCGGTACCCTCCAGGTACATAAAATCAACCATTTTAGAGACTAGGCAGGTATGTCACAATGAATAATGGATTTATGGTCATAGTCGGAGACCCTAAGCATCACTAGCTAGGTGTACAAGAGTGTCTCATTGCCGTGGGAGGAGGTCAAATGCTATCCGCTAGTCAATCAGTCGTCCAACGACTCTCAGCAATGGTACAGCGTACTCCGTGTTACTTACGCGGTACAACGTACTCCGTCGACCTCGATTTAAAAATCACAAGTCTGGGGGTGCCTGCCATAGGAACTTATCGCCCCAACTTTGATCATCAACTGTCGCCTATCTCAAAATCCAGTGTAAGTAAGTCGGTGTAATACACAATAAACCCGATGGCTCAAGAACGGTTTTATTCATATCATATAAAATTGAGTGCCAGCAAAGCTCCAGCACTATTTCATATATAAAATCAATAGACAGCTCATTTCTGGTGGATCGGTACCCCAAAATCGAGTTCCACACAAAACGACGTGAAACAGAGTGAGAGGGACCACTTCCCATCAAATCACTCATCACGTAGGAAAAATATGCAATTTAATGCAATTAGTCAAATCTAGAGCCTGTCTATTATTTTAATCATCAAAAATCACTTTTTCACCAAGAATACAGTGAGATATGCTATTTCATGCATTTTCAGACGTTTTTAGATTTTTATCATAATTAGGCGTATTTTGGTAATTTTACCCATACTTGGGAGAAATCTAGAATCCCCATATCTAGACTCTACACAAATTTTAAGTTACTATAAATGGCGATAAAAATACATGTAGCTATCTCTATAGCCCACACAGTTCCCTTACCTCGAATCACGCTGAAGTATTTTTCCTCATTTTCTCACTTCGCGTAATTTGATCTATCTGACTCCGTGTATATCTCCGGGAGCTGCTGATAGTTACCAATCACATCGATATACTTATTTCTTACTTTTGATAGTCAGTTTCAAATTCCAAAACTTAAAACATTTTATTCGAAATAAATTTGCAATTTATGCGATATATTCTTAACTCGTATAACTATACCAGTTATAGTAAGGGAACTTCACTTACCTGAGCTTCCGCGATGGTATGTAATTCGAGGCTCGATCGAACTCACGTTCGTCGCCTATTGTCATGCTACACATTTATATATTTGAATCGGGTCAATTTCGATCAATTATAAATTCAATTAAATATTTCAAAAAATAAATTGATTAATTTTGACTGCTTACTGATTTACTGTTGAGCCGAGTCGACACCGAATGTTTTCTCAAAAAAAAATTTGTCTCTCTCCTCTTTCTCTCTCCTATTGAACCGGTTTAGACCTGTTCAGCCCCTTTCACACTGAACCAGTCTGAACCAGTTCAGGGCTCTTTTCGTCATCGTCGACATTTTCGACCAGTTCTCAAGCCGGTTCTGCCACCGTTCGACGCAGCTTCACCAGGGGAGTCTTCGGTCGACTGGGCTAGGGCCAAATCGGCATCGGTACCGTCCGATTCTCCTCTTCTCTCTCGTGGCTGTCCTCCCTCCGATCTATCGTTTCTCGGCATTCCACAGCGCATCGAGCTGCCTGGAGGCTGCTTGGAGGTCGGTTGTCCTTCGTCGGTCTCGTCTCACGCTTCCTGTGCCGCCGTTGCTCATCATCGGTGAGGGACAGAGGGGTCGGGTCTTCGGTTCTCTTCCTCGCGATTTTGCTTCCCAGTTTCTTTTTTTTTTGTTTTTCTTTTATTGTTTTTCAATTCTTTCCTTTTTTTTGTTTATTATATATATATATATATATTTATATTATATTATACTTAAATAAAATATAATACCCCATATATAAAATATCTTATAATATTATTATTATAATAATAGTATCCCAATTATATTATTATAATAATATTATATCCTCATAATGTATTTTATACATTAATATTTACAAACACATGTACATATATATTATTTAAATTTGTTTCTACAATTATATATGTACATCCCATTTTATTATTTATCCGAAAACATATTCTTTCCTTATTATTATTTTTCGAAAATAATTTCTCCATATTTCCGAGATATATTCCCAAGGTGGAGAAATTTTCGAGTTATCATTTTCGGACTAACTTTTCTTCTTGGACTCTCTATATTTTAGCGTTCTGAGTCCAAATTTTTAGTCGGTTTAACCAGATTTCGTTCGGTTTGTCCCGAGCTCACCGAAACTCTTATTTCTCAATTTAAAGCACTTCACTTTATATATATATATTTTTAATTCAACTGAACTTAACATTGTATCATTCCTTCTTTATAAATCAATATATCACAAGTGTATATTTAAAATGATATATTTACCATGGAATAATACAAATTTCAAATCTTACATTTTCCTTTTTGTATTAGTTGGACTATCATTTTTCCGTCTTATATTCTAGCATTTTCTTATGGTCTTTGTGGTACTATATTTCTTATTAGAAAATTACACAAGCTTTGATACTTTTTTAATTTTATACAAAATAATTCTCTTGAAATTTTTCATTATGATGGAAGAACATATAATTTATAGAGGACAAAATAGAATTCATAAGTTTACATAGTTGTTACCACATAAGCCAGAATAAGCAACAACTAATACCTTAAGCAATCATGCATAAAAATCAAGAATTCAATAAAACTTATCAGGTAATTCGATGAAAAAGCATTCGTTTTTTTTTTGTGAGAAATATTCATTTCATTTTCTTCACGCTTCAACCTTTCTTTCTTCACATCTTCATAATCATCTTCTTTTGGTGTTGGTGGTGATGACAACACGTAAGATAACTCTTGATTTAGAATCTAGAAATTTGTATTCAAAGGAAGTTCTAAGATAATAATAGATTTTTTTTTTGAATCCTTAAGATTGTTAGAAAAATAAGAAATAGAACAAAGAAGAAGAAATGATTCCGAGATGCGAACTTTGGTCATTTTTCTTAAGGATTCAAAAATCCTTAAGATACAATAGAATCTTTCTAACTCTCTTAAAATAGGCATGAAATTCTGAATAAAATTAAGTACATAAGTTTAGATATTTATAGTGTCCAAGAGACACTTTAAATAGACATGTCTCGCTCAAAAAATGTCTCTTCAAATAAGTTATGTCTTTTAAACATCAATTTTGCCTAAAAGATACATATTCAAATAAGTTATTTTTTTTAGATATCACTTTTAGACAAATTATATTTATTGGACTAGTTATGTCTATTAGATATATCTTTCTAACAAAATATACCTAATCAGTATTTATCAGACATAACTTTTGATAACTTAAACTTAATTTCTAAACTTAATATTTCAAACTACTTAATATCTCCTACTATAAATCGTTTTCACTCATAAATTCAATAAAATCTTACACTATTAAACTAAATCTTTAGGTTATATATACCAAGAACTTTTATATCCATCTAACCCTGACCGTTTTTATCTACTCATCTTATTAAGTTCTACTTACTGACATAAGCTGTTTGAATTTGTGCTTCATTTTTGTTTCATGAGTCGATATAAAATTCTTATTAAAGAATTAACATTCTAGATCAATGGAAAAATTCAATTCAAGAGAACGTTTTTTTAGGAAAAAAAAAGGAAGAAGGAGCCGCCTTTCCATTTCTGCTCTTCAATATATGTTTTTCTGTCAATGCTGGGGAATTTACTGTGTATTTTATGAGCTGCATGTGTCGTTAGTTGTAGAGTAAGGAGGAAAGAACGGCGACTCAATCCTTTCTTGTTTCATTATATATGGCGCCTACATATTCAATACGCACCATTTTATAGACTTTAGCTTTTTTTTCCCCTTTACGAGCTTTTTGGTCTATCTGTTTTTGAATTTTTAGTATAATTTTATTCTCTACTCTGCCAAAAGCCAACGTTTTTTGACTTGGTAAACTTTTTTATTCTTTAATAAATTAATGGACAGTGTTACATTTGTTAAAATATTGCACTCAAATAATGAACTCACATATTTTTTATTTTACAAATATAAATAAAAGGATAAAATTCTTATAAATTATAATAAAATTTTGAAATATATATTTTATGGTGAAATATGTGTTTTATGTGAATTTATATATTTTTAAAAAGAAAAAATTCACTTAATAAACGGTGAATATGTACCTAGATAAGATGGGGTCTACAAGCTTAAGATTGTATTTGTACCCTCCACATATATTTATAAATACATATATAGAGAAGGAGCAGTCAGATTATATTAATGCAAAAATATATTATTTTATACAATTTTTATAATTTTATGTATAATTAATATTTTTAAAATTAATTATTAAATTTAACATTTTACTCGTATCTTTCGCCTGTACATGTAAATTTTTAGGTTTATTCGGGATTCCTATCGCTTCAATCGTGAATAATATTTTTTAATAAATATTAATAATTAAAATTTGATTATTATTAAAAAATAATTATATATTTTTGAGTAACTTAAAATTTGACTATTTAGCAAGCATGATTTACGTAAATTAAACATAAAATTAAATTGTTAGATTAAAAAAATATAAATAATATAAAAAGATATAAAATATAATAAAATTAAATTAATTTATACCTATAAAGGTCATTATTTTTCTTAATATATATATATATATATATATATATATATATATATATATATATATATATAGACACACGTCGAGAATTAATATTTTAGGGTTGTCAAATTAGTAACAGCTAGTAAAAACACATGCGCTAAGTAGGTTACCAGCTACTGTGGCACATGCAACACTATTTCCTTCCATTTTCTAAAATTTGACCTTAGACTTTGAATCTTCTTAATTTGTTTTGAATAGAGTTCCATTTTGTTACCAAAAATATGATAATTTAATGGTGGGAGCGAGTGAGAGAGCGGACAATGCTGAATCATTTCATTCACTATAGCCTAGTTAATAGTTATGTTACAAGAAAAGAGGTTCAGGGTGTGAACAATGTAGTTCTACCAATTTGACGCAAAACTTTTCCTCATTGCGTTATTCTTATACTTATTTCTTAACTACTAAGCATGCTTCTATACTAGAAAAAATTACTTATCTTTTGTAATTAAATTTCAATAGCATCGTTTGTTCTTATATAATCAATATCTTCTTCATCAGAGCCTTTTATCCAATAAATTGAAATAAGTAGAAACCAATATATGAATTCATGTTAAATCATTAATATAAAATTTTTTTCCTCCATTTTTTTCTATTCAAGGGAAATTTTTTCAATTCTTGTGTTGTCATATATTTTTGAATGACTATAAGTATCTTCCAAGGCAATGTGTTCTTTTTTTTTTCAACTCTTGTATTCAATAAGTACTACTTCAACCTTGTTGAGAATATCTTCATTCTTATTTTATCATTTCTCATATATTCACGCATCCACTATAATGTTCACATTTATGCTACATACATTTATGCTACATACATATTCTATGTATACAATCTCTTTTAGGTTTGAGGGATGCAGAGAGTGAGAATGAACATATGCATGCAGTCTTCTAATTAGTCACCCAATACTCACTTTTGCACATCAATATTGGTCTAACAATTGTACTGCAAACTTATTTTTTAACCACATACAAATTTACTCAAAATAATTTGTTCTTTACAAATAAAAAATATAATCATAATTAAATATAAAAAATTAATAAAATTAGGGTTTAATATCTTATACACCGCCAGTAAATTTTTTTGACTCCACAAGTGGGGTTAGGATGATAATACATGTCTTATTTTATTTATCTTTTATTTTTCTAATATATTTAAATGACATGTGTCATCATCCTAACCCCACTTGTGGAGTCAAAAAACTCCACTGGCAGTATCTAGAATAATTATCCTAAAATTAAACAAATGAAATAAATTAACAAATAATTGCATAACTGTAACATAAAATTGAACTAAATCAACACATAGTGAGACTTTAACATCATCATCATCAGAGTCTTTATCTCAATACTGGGGTAGGATACAATATATGGACACACACTAAATCGTCAGTATAAATTCTTATCCTCCTCCTCTCATTCCTATTTAAGACAATTTGTTCTTTCAACTCCCATTCCGTCATTTTTTTTGGATAGCTTCATTTTAATTTTTTTTTGTCTTCCCCTAGTTTTAACTTTTCTTTCCATCACTTATAACCTTTACTCTTCTAACTAGAGCATCCATAGGTCTACACCAATTGTGTTCAAACTAATGTAGACGACTTTCACTCATCCTGTCTCCAATAGGTGTTACTCCAACCTTTTTGCGAATGTCTTCATTTCTCGTATATCGCATATACATCACAGCATTCATATTTCTACTACACTTATCTTCATGTATTAGTCTTTTAGTTGCCTAACATTAACTACGATAGAACAATGTTGATTTAACAACTATCCTGTAGAACTTGTCTTTTAATTATATAGAAATTGCTTTCTTTCACAACATACCTGCAGCGCTTCATCACTTACTTAAGTCAACCTAGATCTTATGAGTCATATCGTCATCAATCTATTCATTCATCTGTATGATTGATCCTAAATATTTGAAATGATCCCGCTTAAGGATCGTTACCCTATCTAGCCTCACTATGTTTCGATCTTCCTCTTTGTTTGATCTGAATTTACATTTTATATATTTAGTATTTACTCTGCTTAGCTTGAACCCTTTTGATTCTAGTATCTGTCTCCATAGTTCTAACTTCGCATTAACCTTCACTCTAGCCTTGGCACACAACACAATATCATCTGCAAATATCATACATCAAGGTACATTATCTTGAATGAATTTTGTTAGCTGGTCCAATATTATAACTAATAGAAATGACTTAATGATGACCCTTAATGTAATCCTACTATAATAGAAAATTCACTTGTCGCCCTCCACATGTCTTCACATGTGTCCTTTCATCTCCATACATATCCTTAATTATTTCAATATATTTCACAGAGACTCTTTTCTTCATTAAGGATTACCATAACACCTCTCCAAGATCTTATCAAATGCTTCCTCCATGTCCATAAGAACCATATGAAGATCTTTACCCTATACTCGAGAATGCTCAGCAACTTATCTAAGCAAGTGTATTACCACAATAATAGATCAATCAGGCATAAAACCAAAATAAGTCTCGGATATCTTTACACTCTTTCTTAATCTCTGTTCTATTACTCTTTCTCATAATTTTGTTGTGCAACTCATTAGTGTTATACCTTGGTAGTTAGAGCAACTCTAAATGTTTCCCTTGTTTTTATAGAAAGGTACCAAAGCACTCTTCTTCTATTCCTTAGGCATCTTGTTAATGCACCAAATCTTATTAAAAAGATTTACCGACCACCTAACTCTTGTCTCTCCAGGGCATTTTCAAACTTCAATAGGAGTGTCATTAACCCAATTTTTTCAACATTCATCCTCTTTAGTGCCTTATTTATTTTTATCTATTTGATTCTGCACATAAAGTATTGGTTTACATCCTCGAGAGGCACTGAGATATTGTCCAAACTTTGACTTTGTCTGTCATTAAATAATTTGTTGAAATAACCATGCCATCATTCTTTAATGTCACTGTCCTTAATCAGAGTGTTTTGGTATTCATCTTTAGTACATTTTACATTTCCTAAGTCATGACTCCTCCTTTATCTTGCTCTCAGTATTTTATATATCTTTTTTTCTCCATCTTTTGTGTCAAACTTGTTATAAATATCTTGCTTCGCCTTAACTTCTGACATCGCTTTCTTTGCCTCTTTCTTAGCTAACTTGTATTTTGTAAAGTTTTCTTCGATCTTGTTCTTCTTCAAAGTCTTGTAACAATCTTGCTTTATCTTTATAGTTTTTTTAACTAATTTATTCCACCATGTTGTATCATTTCCAATCCTCACCTTTCCGTTTCCTAACATTTCATTGCCCACGTCCTGAATGTGTTTTATTATCTTGTTCCTAGTATATTTGGGTTTTCTTTTATTGTCTAGTCTTCTTTCTATGTTCAACTATTTCTATATACTGCATGACAATCTTCTTTTAGCTTTCACCATTAAATCTTTGTAGCTTCTTTCTGTTGGTTATTTTGATGCCTTGATGAATTTCCATGTCTAGGAGTAGTACTCTATCTTGCGTGGTAACACTCTCACTTATAATAGTCTTGTAGTCAAAACATTTACGTTTATCCCTCCCCCTAGTCAAGAAAAAAAATTATTTGACTTACGTTCAGTTCTCTTTTAAAGGTTATAAGATGAGATTCTCTCTTCCTAAATGTGTTCATTAGGGTAAGGTTGTAGGATAAAGCAAAATCTAAGATAGCATCCTCATTCTTGTTTCTTACAAAATGTAGCTAAAATCCCATGTACACTATCAAAACCCTCTCTAGTAGCACATACATGGCCATTAACGTCACCTCTAATAAAAATGTTTTTTCCTATAGCCACTTTTATGCTACTTTATCTAAATCCTCCAAAACTTTGTTTACTTACCTCATCAAGTCCTATTTATGGTATATATGCCCCAATAACATTGAAAACCTCCCTTCTTAGAACTAGTTTACTAAAAATAATCCTATCCCCTTGTCTTTTGACCTGTACAACATCCACTTGATACTTTTTGTCTATGATAATACCTACACTATTTCAGTCTCTATCTTTCCCTTTGTACTAAAGTTTATACCACTAAAGTGCTATCTCCATAGCTTTATTCCCAATTCATTTGGTCTCTTAGAGGCACAAAATATTAACAATTCTCTTACACATAACCTTACAAATCTACACTAATATACCATTAAGCGTATCTATATTCTAAGATCTTAACCTAAATTTATGGTTATGGACTAAGTTCTTTACCTACCCTCGTCTATTATGATGTGAGAACTTTTACCTATTTGCACCACATTAGGCGTTGATGTGAAACGTCGCTTCTAAACGACAACCTTACAACTCTTGCACACTTTTCACTACATCCAGGCTTCGATACAATGTGTCACTGAATAAGTGTAAGTATTAAGCTCCGTCATGACTTTTAGGTCGTGACACTAACTTCTCCACTTCTCCATTTTTTTCCAAAATTTTTTCAATTCACTTAAAAATAAAAACAATTAAAATATGAGTTTACATGACTTTTGGGTTGTGACACTAACTTCTCCACTTCTCCATTTTTTCCAAAGTTTTTTCAATTCACTTAAAAATAAAAACGATTAAAAAATTAGTTTACATATAATACACTGACAATGTATAAACACTATATACTGCCAGTCAATTATATAATGTCACTTTACTAATAAACAAAATTTAAAAGTGTGTAAGCCCTTAAAAGTAAATATTAATGAAGTTTTTAAATTTATTTTTAAGGGCCTTTGCTTTTATAAGTTTTGCTCATTAATGAGTTCACATTATGTAGTTGACTGGAAGTATAAAAAAACTATACATTGTTAGTGCATTATACCTTTAAAATATTATCTAAATACATTTAAAACTAACCTTATATATCTTCAATATTTTCAAATCATTTAAAATGCATACTTTTTTACTTCTCCAAATTTTTTTGATCCATTTAAAAAATAAAATAATTAAAATATTATCTGAATGTATTTAAAATAACTTAAATTATTCACGCATTATCTTCAAAATCTTAAATTAATTAAAATCTTATCTAATTTTAGAATCATATATTATTACAAAAAGCAGTTAACCTTCATAAACTATATCAAATATTATATAATATATCCATTTAAAAAATAAAAATGAGCTAATATAATTAAATTTTATCTAATACATTTGAAACAATTAAATTATCTATGCATTGTCTTCCAAATTTGTAAATAATGAAAATATTCTATGCTATCTAATATATTTAAAAAATAAAGAATTAATATTATTTAATATCTAATTAAAAGTTCCTCCAAGTTCCGCTGAGAAACCTCCTACTTGAAATGGCTAAGAAAATTTAAAATTAAAAAAAAATTGCTTATCTTTAGAGAAATGACACATATCAATAAGCATGACGTTGCTCCAAGATGATGATATATACCGTTAGCGAAATTTTTTATTTCACAAATGAAATTAAGAAAAACTTATGTTTTATTTTACTTATTTTTTATTTTTTAATATATTTAAAAGGTATGAATTATCATCTGAATTTTGTTTGTGAAATCAAAAAATTTTACTGATAATATATTAAATAATAATTCTGATAATAATAATAATAATAATAATAATAAATCTCTAAGTAAAGTCATCTTTTTTCCACTACTCATTACATAAAATATAAGTGAAAGACATGTTTGAGAGTCAAACTTAAAATAGAAATCTAATGTACCTTTATTTTTTTAGATAAAAATAATTATTTATTAATCAAATTCTTAAAATAATTATTTTGTTAGTTTTTTGAATAATAATTTTTAATATATTTAGTAATTTAAAAATTATTTGTTATTGAATCAATTAAAATTTTAAATGATATAAAATGACTGAAGATTTTTAGATAATTTACTACTAAAAATTCATATACATAAAATAATACAATCTATAAATTATATTTATATCATAAAAAAATTAAAATTAATAAAATTAATTCGTACATCACTTGCTATTCAAGTTAGTTTATAATATATTTTAGTTTCATATTTTTCTAATAAATAATTTTAAAAAAATTCCATGCAAAGCGGTAATCATTCTATGAAAAGGAGCCAGGTTTTGAAGTTTTGGCAGGAATGGGGTAAAATACCAGCAAAAAAGTAATCTAAATTTCCACCCACGTTTAATGACTTATAGATCTGTGATCTTCCTAATTGATTCGTCAACCATTTCAACACCGATAACTGAAGTAGGGGGAAAACCTGGTGAAGCCGGCACTGGTGGTGATTCTATCCGAAGAAAATAATGAAGAAAATAAAGTCTTTGTGACCCTAATTTCTCAATATGCATTGGAGATCGCAATTGCAGAGAATAATGTGCACAAGAATTAAGACTCTTACCTTGTTTCTTCTAAGCCCTGCCCCCTGGACAGAGTCCTGACTTCAGTTTTTGACAGGGATTTCAGCTGTAGTCAAATCTTTGAATGAACAAGAAAAAAATAGAAAAAAAATACCCATCATTTAATAGTAAAACCAACGTGGTGGAGAAAATCAGTACTCAATAGCTGAAATGTCTCTTTTGGCCCTGATGTTAAAATATTTGGATATTTTACGTAATGATTTGAATTCTAATCTTATAAATGGAATAAATAATATTAAAAAAATTATTTTTATGAGGTTTTATATATATTTAATTTTAAATTAATTAAATTTAATATGACCATTAGTACTAAAAGTTTTAGAAAAAAATAAATTTAGACACGATAATACGATATGAAAATAATAAAAAATAAAAAATAAAGATAATATATATTAAAATGATGTGAAAATTACATATAAATAAAGTTAAAATTAAAAAAATTCTGTTCAGAATGTCAATATAAATTTTAATACGAAATTTTTATATTTTACACAATACAAATATGATTTTTTATAATATAAATACAATTATATATGTAATTACAAAAAAAAGTCATATGATTCTATTATTTGTTTGCGTATTATCCCTTAAAGCACTTATTATTATTTTTACATGTGTAAGATTTATTTATAAATTAAAAATTAAAATTATATATAAATGCTAATTTAAAATATATCGAAAAGTAATGAAGAAAAAAATGGGACCTAGCTTTCTCCTTTCTCAATTTCACATCTGTTTTTTTTTTTTTTGGAAAAAGAATTGCTAGCTCAAATTGTGCTCAACTAATACAAGTAGCTGAATAACCCTTTATTTTGAAAAATAAAATGTACAACCTTCCTAAGGTATTTATGGTTTGTAAAGCTTAGTATGATAAACGTGTATCTATTCCAGTTTTTTTGTAAGAAGAGACCAAATAAAAGTTATAGGAGTTGTACCAAAGACGTTTGAACTTTGTGCATTATTACTGAACAATTATGAAGGATCAAAACATCCTAAAGATTTTCTAACCATAATAATAATAATAAATCCTAAAAATTTCAAATTCTGCTCTATTTTTATACCAACCCGAATTATACACATTTTGATTAGACTACAAGTTGATATTATGTCAAAACAATACTCAATCTGATTATTTTTTCTTTTTTAGTGACAAATTTAAACAAAATATGTTCACATTTCTCGTACACATATTGTATGCATTATTATACTTAAAAAAATTTTAGATATAAAAGAATTTCTTACAACTAGGTATACCTTCAACGCAGAAAGATATTTCGTGGAACCATAGCTGTGCGACATGCCTTACTAACGGAAGCGTCCAAGTTATTGAAGGGACTCTGTGGAGGAAAGTAGGGAGTGAGCTTAACGCGCTTAGTAAGAAACTTATGTAAGCAGTAGACAACCATACTATCTACATGCATATAATGTATGTCATGAGCAGTTATAAAATACTGTAAAACACTTGAATATAATTTAATTCGTTAATACTGAAAACGATTTACAATCGATGCACTTTCTTGAAAAACACTTTTAATCACACTCCATTTTCGGTAATATACTTCACCATATGTAAAACATATGCATTGAATATAGTCGGTACGATGAAACTATTTACTGTTCAATCAATGCAGTGAAACACTTGAATTCGTTTTCTTTAAAACGATTCATTCAATCAATAAATAGTTCAATTCACTTTTCTTTCTATCAATAAACAATTTAGTTTGCTAAGACTAGGTTGAGATTTAATCAATAACAGTACAGTCGACATATGACCATAGTCAATGACCCAGCGTCTCACGGGCCAGGTGTGCACGAGTATCATACGCCTCAAGGGGGATGGGTCCAACCCGTCGGCCAATCAATATAGTACAGTTCAATTCAGTAGTCCGAAAAACTCAATACACGGTGCAACGTACTCCATGTGCGTCCACACGGTAAAGCGTGCTCCATGGACTCCGATACAGTACAATATGACTGAGGGTATCGAGTAGTCTCAAGGATTTACCCCCTAGCATTAATATCAACCATCACATTGTCTCAAAATTCAGTACAAGCAAATCAGTGCAAGATCACACAGCAATACACAACGGCTCCAGCACGATTTTTCTCATAAATCATATAAAAATTCAGTGTGAGCAATTCAGTGTGACAGGCAGTCTACACGAGGGCTCTAGCACTGTTTCGCATTGAAAATCGGATAGGTGGTTCAATTCTTTCAAAAATGATATAAAAATCAATATTCAACACAAAAACAATGCATAAACGATATGTGAGTAGAGACTTCCCGAGAGGTCACCCATCATGGAATTTCTCCCACTCAAACACACTTAACTTCGTAAAACGTGCTATTTTATGCAGACAGTAAAAACAATAGCCAACGTATCCATATACCATTGGAAACAGTATTTCAACGATGAAAACACTAAAACATGCAATTTATACAATTATAAATTTTTCAACACTTTTCAGTCCAATTCAGTCTATATGTAGGGGTAATATTGGGTTTTCTATCTCTACAGTATCTATTTAGCTACTCGAAATCATAAAATACGTACAGTTATCTCTAAAACTTGCATAAATTCCTTACTTCAATGTCTGTCTGTAGTCCTCGAT
Source organism: Firmiana major (assembly GCA_033439115.1). Classification (NCBI taxonomy): domain Eukaryota; kingdom Viridiplantae; phylum Streptophyta; class Magnoliopsida; order Malvales; family Malvaceae; genus Firmiana; species Firmiana major. The sequence continues at coordinate 63,699,637 of CM065899.1, forward strand.
TGTCTTGACGTAGCGAGTCGGTGAGTTCAGGTCCACTCGGGTTATTTCCTTCAAAATTTCGTACCAATATTTTTAACAATATTCCCGAACAGTCTATTTCCTCAATTTCCAAGATTTCCTTATGCACTCTACTCTAACTTTAATTCCATTATTTATATATATATATACACACACACATACTTATATATGAATATTTCCCTTTTTTTTTAATTAATTTTCCTTTCCTGCCATTTTTTCTGCTTTCTCTTTTCTTCTTTGTTTCGATTTTGCACAGGTACTGTTCATCGTATAGCCGAGCCCTCTGTGCTGGCTCCCTCCACCATTGACGGTCCCGTCCAGCACTGGTCTCTCTCACCGTTCATCATCACCTCCCGTTTTCGCCACCCCTTTCACCACTCTTCTCTCGGTTCTGCTAGCTCACCATCTTCCAGTCGAGAACCACCATATTTGTCCCTTGTTCGCCTCTGTTTTCTAGCTTTCCCTTCGGTCACTGTTTTGAGCTCCCTGCGTTCCTTATCGTCCATGGTTTCGCCACCTTTATCACTTCCATGTTTCAGCCATGATTCTCTCAACATTAGCCAGCTCCGACGTTTTCCCGTTATCACCATTTCCAGCTGCTCCGTCTGCCTCCGCTCCTACCCGACAACCAGTTACCACTGCCCCTGTTTCGTCTACTGCTTCAGTCGTTCCTGTTTCACATTTTCATTTCCATCAGGTTGCCCAAACTCTCCAACTCACCGCCTCTTTTGTGCATGCCTTTGTTTCAAGTTTTTCCTCTTCTGTTCAGTACCGAGGAAAAAGCAGTAAGGACCAAATTATTTTACCGTGCATGTTGCTCTTCATCTCTCATTCTCTTTCTTCAGTTTCCACTCTCCCTCTCGATCTATCCTACGCTCTTCTCTTTACTATTTTTCGCCTTCAACTCGCTTACTCCCCTCGGTTCAGGGTTCTCTTGTGACACCAACAGCAACGCTCAAGCACCACTACCTTAGTTTTGTTCTTGTTTTCCAGTTGCTTCGATACAGCTATGGCAGCAGCTTTTCCCCTTTCTCGGTTCTCTTCTCTCTTTTAACTGCCTTGCCTATATTTCCCTCTGATTCCATCACGTTCTGCTTTGTTCTCTTCCTCCTGTTTTAATTTCCTAACATCTACTCCACTACTGCTGTAGTTTTCAGTAGCTAACGTGAGGAAATTTCAAGTTCCCAGTGTACTTCCCCATTTACGCATGTTTATATATATTTCTTTGCTAATTCTCTATTGCCGAGACCTGTTTTTTTTCACCAGCTTTAGTATTAACTTTCGTTTCTTTCTTTTCCTACCAAAACCACCATGTTGTTTTCTTCCACACGTTTTCTGTGTGGCCAGTACTCCTGCCTCAGATTTTCCTTACCCACTCCACTAATAAACATCTATCCCATATATTTTTCTTTTCACCTGTTACCTCTCTCGGCCAAGTAACCATACACACATTACTCTATAAATATATATATGTTTATATTTATACATATATATATATTTATTCATTAGTACACTACTATACATATATATATATATATATGTGTGTGTGTATACATACGTAGGCATACACATACATTGATGCATATATCCTTTTTATTTATTCTTAAGACTATTGCATTTTATTTTATTTTCTCTTCCAAATCCCATATAGATGCTCCCTTAGTTCACGCGTATACAAATTTTATTTCTACTTTCCCCATAAACATTTGTTCTTAGAACTAATATATTATTATTATTTATTTATGAAACCAAGTACATAAAAATTTTGCTATGTTTACATTCTCCTCACCTTAGGAAATTTAGTTCCCAAATTTAAAAGTACATTAGTCCTTAAACAGATGCAGGTACTTCTCTCGCATCAAGCTCTCTAATTCCCACGGGATCTCTTTCAACGCATGTTACTGCTACAGAGCTTTGACTAAAGGAATCGTCTTAGACCGCAATGCCTTTTTCCTTCATGTCCAATATCCAAATCAGTTTCCCCAAATAGGTCATATCCTCCTTCAATTCCAGTGGTTCATACTTGATCACATTTGTCGGATCTGGACGATACTTGCGTAGCATTGAAACATGGAAGACATTGTGAATACTTGATAACTCTAGCGGTAATGCCAACCTATGCACTTTGTTTTCCTCTCAGTCTAAGATCTCGAAAGATCCAATATATCGAGGACTTGGCTTTCCTTTCTTCCCAAATCTCATTATACCCTTGGAAGGAAAAACTTTCAGAAACATCGAATCTCTTATTGAAAATTTCCAAATGTTTTCGTCTTTGGTCAGCATAACTCTCTTCTGCCTGCTTTGAGCTGTTCCTGGTTTCCCATAACTTAATTGTACTTCCTCGAAAGCTTGCTTAACTAAATCGAAAACAATTACCTTCCTTTCACCTATCTCTTTCATCCAATTGGTGAATGACATTTTTGATCATACTACACTTCATACAGTGTCATTCCAATACTCAAGGGGTAACTGTTATTATATGCGATTTTGCTAATTTGGCAATCGATCTTTCCAAGAGCCTTTAAAATCCTAGCACATGTTTTAAATTCCATATTGGCACTGGTAAGGGTTGTAACAATCTCATAGGCTTCTGGTACTCTACCCTAGCTTGCTGACATATGAAACATTTAGTCACAAATTCAGTCATGTCTCTTATTATGCCTGATTACCCATATACTTTTTGAAGATTTGCTATATCTGTACTATTCTTCGGATGTGGAGTATATCTCGATAAACGAGCTTCTGACGACATTGATTCCTTTACTATAGATCATTGGGTACACAATTCTGTTTCTACATCTCAATAATTCATCACTACTGATACCAAATCTGTTATAATACCCTTTGGTATCTAACTAGCCATATCGATATAACGTTTATCATTACGCTAAGCCTGTAAGATTTGATAAATCAAGTCTAATGTTCAAATCTCAGGTTAGCTACCATATAGCAAACATCAATATCAGAATAACCGCATCTAATTTGAGGTTCGCAAAATTTTCCAATAGTTCACATTTCCTGACCATTATATTTATATATATATAACACCATTTCGAAGTCACTTATGCTTAAGGCACTAACCCCAGTCATTTTTTTTCTTGTATTAGACGGCCTTTGTGAAATTTAATATTTAAGCCTTCTTGATCAAGTAGGATTCTATAACTCTTCATCGCACAAGTAATGGTATCCTGACTTCAAACACGAGTATTACGACTATTAATTCCAATTTATGAGTTTTGGGTACTTTTAGTCGCTGTCAAGTCTCTCAAGCGGGGAGATATTTTGAAATACCTACATTAGCCATCAGAGTTGACTACAGAAACTAGTTATGGATATAAAGGTTCAAGGTTAGGTCCCAATAGGAAGTAGGATACCATAATTTATCGCAATTTCACATTTATCCTTCGGGCACAATCCATTCTCAATCCATATCACTTAATTCGAACTCATTTCACATACCAGAGATATTCTTACCTTGAATACACCTCTTATTTTAATATAACTTGCATTCAGAATTTATCACACTTCAACACTTGTCTCATTTCGTTTATCAATTATAACAAAATCATTTTCTTACTTAAATTGAGTCTCGCATTTGAAACGTAAGCATATGCAATTTACAATCCTTAGATTCGATACGTAATTCATATTTCAAAGTCTCTTTATATCTCAATCTCTGAATCATCTTAACAATTTTAGGTCTTTTCCATTAATATATAACCTCTGTTTTGGGAGAATCCAATTAACACCAATTCTTAATACAATGTGACCTAGAAAACTCCGGATCTCCTTAAAAGTTAACGCCTGTACACTCAAAAATGGATCACTCGGCCTGATAATCCCCTCTTCATAGAGTCTTTGTAATTGCTTTTTTCAGAATTTCTAATTCAATCAAAGCCATTCAGTAATAATTAATTTGATATCAGATACTAGATCACCTTAAACTTCATCCTTCGATCTAGGGGTAACTCTGACAGATCATCCAAATATGTGTCAAAAAATTCTATGTCTACAGGGGTGTCTCTTTACTCTAAACACACCCTATCTTTATCAATCATATAAACAGTGTGACCTTCACTTATACTTTTAGTTCTGTAATCTATCTTTTCAGTTTACAGTGACTTTACTCTATCACTCTTACTGCTTCCTTAGTACATCTCTTTTCTGTCACTCTCTTTACCTTTTCATTTTCTTAGTACTTTGAAATATACATTTCGTATCATCACAGTTGCGTCTTACGCACTGCTTCCTCAACATAACATCCAATGAGGCTATTTAGCTCGATTGAGGATCTTAGTACCTCCTACGAGTTTCCTGGACTTTCTTCGTTTCACATCTCTACTTATCAGGATTATTCTTCTTCCAAAACTATAAATTTAATTTCATATTCATCCACAAACTTGTTACTTCATGTCCGATTGCAATCATTTCAGTTATAATTTCCAATATGCTTCATCTAGAATCTGTTGATGTCTGAAGGCCTCCAAAAATATATCTCATGTATTTCTCTAATGTCGACTCTCAGATTAAATAGGGGGTTTTCCCTCCGAGCTCGACTTTCTATTTTGATACTGATGCTACAAAGGCTACTTTCTTTATAGTAGCGCACTCTGAAAATTCGTGTAGTTTCTCCAATGCTTTACCACAAAATCGCAAGGCAACTTTCTCGACAGAGTTACTACAAAAACTCCAAAGGGTGTTTCCATCTCATTTATCTAATCTTCAGCAATCGTTGAATTCTTAACCTCATCGAAAAACGGAGGCTCTACCTTTCGAATTTGCCTCAGTCTATTAAATTCACAATCATACCCTACGAATCCATTAGGTTTTTCAATTCATTTATTCCAGTTTTCCATTACAAAGGGATTCTTGACTCCAAGTATATAATAGTATAATATTTTCTGAAATTGTCTTGATTTTGCTCTCAGTTACACCTCAATCGTTATCATTATCACAGGACCACTATCACTTGACTCGATAATGTCATCATTATTTTTATGTCACGCTCAAATTTTAGGAAGCGGACTCCAAAAATTTTTAGTGAAACTATAAGGTGTATGTTGGCTCTACCGAGAGGGGGGGTGAATCGGTTTTCTAACAACTATGGCAGATTTTAAATTAATCACAATTTAAACACAAATGATAATGAATAAAACAGTGCAATATAACAATTTAATGCAGAGAGAAGGGAAGAGAAACAAACACAGTCACTTATAGAGGTTAGGCCAACTCTTGCCTACGTCCTCTCTCCTTGACCTTCTTGTCAAGTGCTTTCTTTCTCTCTTTCAATAGAGCTTACAAATTTCCTTTTACAGGTTAAGGAATAACCTCACTACCTTTGGCAATACAGAAAAAGTATTCAGCCTCTTACAATATACTCTCACTGAGGAACAATCCTCTTCTCTTTTAAGATAAGACTGAATACAATTTAATGCTTTAAAGTGGTAGAACAAATGTAGCTTTTTTGCACTTAAGCTTTTACAATGATTCTCAATCAATAAGCAATAGGGACACAAAGAATGAAAGAATTAAAGCTTGAGAATGTTTGGAATATGCAGCAATGGTGTCTCTCTTTTCTTTGTCTTCAATGCTTGGTTATATACTGAAGGTTGGGTAGTTGGAGCATTAAATGCAGTTTTTCCCGTTGAGATTTGAAGAAAATAGCCGTTGGGAACCTCCAGTGGTCAGACAGATCGATCTCCTATCTTGGCCAGATCGATCTCCTAGTTTTAAATCCTGCAATGACAAAGCACAAATACACAGGGAGATCGATCTCATACATTACCAGATCGATCTGTTAGTTTGAATAGGCAGAGGCAGATCGATCTGTCGAATAGGCAGATCGATCTCCTATCCTCTCTGTTTGAGACGAGATCGATCTCTCAATACACCAGATCGATCTCTTAAGCTCACTGACTTTGAGCAGATCGATCTCTTCCTTACCAGATCGATCTCCTAAGTTCTCTGACTTAGAGGAGATCGATCTCTTAACCCTGGCAGATCGATCTCTTTTTACCTTAAACCCTTTACACCGTTTTAAGGCTTGCCAGATCGATCTCTTCCATCATGAGATCGATCTCTCATCAAGTATAAACCCAGGAGATCGATCTCTCATACCCCAGATCGATCTCTCATCAGCAGAACTCTAAGTTCTGATCCTGATATCTTCTAAACATGTTTGTATACCATTTTAACATTATTGTATTAACTTGTTTTGTCATTTCAAAATACATTACTCAACAATCTCCCCCTTTTTGATATGACAAAACTCATCTAATAAACATGTTTAGTGATTTTGCAAAACTCCCCCTTTTTGTGAGCTTTTGACTTTGTTATGACTTTATTAATAACTTAACTCCTCCTCAGTTAAATCTTAACTCCCCCTCAATTAAATCATAACTCCCCCTCAATTAAATCATAACTCCCCCTCAATTAAATCTTAACTCCCCCTTAATTAAATCATTCAATTAAATCATTCTTTTAAACCTTTAACACAACCACAACACATGTTTCTTCTCCCCCTTTTTGTCATATCAATCACATACTAAAGAGAAGATTCATGGCATTTCAAAATCAACATTTTCATTAACTTAACATCAAGTTAATTTCATTCAAGCAAATTTTTCACAGATAACATCAAGTAGCTTAACAGTGTTGTAACTACACTAAATCTAAGCGCCTAATGCCTATTGTGAGGGAGGATCACGATCCATTAGATTCTCAACATGCGTGCGTGTTACTTGGAGCTCATCGAACATCGCCTCTTGAACTTCTTGAATCCTATCCACTCGTTGGGTTAAGGCCTCGATCATACGCCGCTGAGTGGCAAAGCCGTCATTAATCTGCTGACTGAGGTCCGTCACCATCGTTATGAGCATCTCCAATTCAGCAGGAGATGATGTTGATGCAGTGGGCGGAGCCGATGGTTCCGGAGCTGGTGCAGCAGGTTGGTGTGCTGGTTCATCAGTGGGGTCCTCCTCAGCCTCAGCAGGTTGCTGTTCTTACTTTTTCGTCCACTCTCCTCAAAAATTTTTGTAGTACCCCATATGATGTAGGGTCCCAATGTTAAGCACGCTTTTGGGAGATGGTAGTTCGCCAGTTTCGCCGCTGCAGTTGATACCAAGGCGGTGAAGAAGATAAGCCACTGGTTGTGGAAAAACTATTGTGGTAGCTTGGCCACGCACAATCTTCAGCCAATCTTCGTATATAAAGTGAGGAAGGTTAGGTTTTTGGCTTGTGGTGTGAATGTGATGGAGCCAAAAACGGTCTAGACGCCTAACGGTAGAATGACGAGTACCGAAAGGGCGGAGGTTCCACGAGATTATGAGGTGGAGTAACCGAAGGTGCATTGGAAGGTTACTCGCCTTGTCCCCGGGGAGTTCAAACGCAAAAGGGACTTCCTCATCCTCATTTGTTAAGCCTTCATCGCGGATATCAAACACTTTGGCTAGAACTTCCGAGTCAATTATAATGGATTGACCCATGACGAAGGTTTTGAAGGCTAGGATTTTGCAGGTGTCATCGGAGTCATAAACGAGTTCGGCATTAGAAAAGAATGCGCGAACAAGATTTGGAGGGATAGGAGTGTTGATTTTCAAGAAGTTTGTCCAACCAAATTCCTCAAATTTTGACAAATAAGGAAACTCTATGCGATTGAGGAATGAAAAATCTATAGTCCGCCAATGCTTAATTGGCAAGGTTGAGAAGTACTCTTCGTATCGCTTCCTTTTTGCAGGTGTTTTAAAACACCTATTGAAAGAAGCGATGGAAGCGGAAGGAGTGGGTTGGGATGAGGAACCTGCCTCTCCTGTGGTTCTAGGGGGTTTGTTTGCTACTGACTTCCTAGGCATGATTCTAGATTCTAAATTCGCCTAAACAAATTCAACAGAGAGAAAAGCAATGAAACAGTACCTCGGGTTGCCCTAGAATGAATAACAACACAAATCAGAGAAAATTTTTGAGAAATTTGTAAGAGATGTGGGTTAAAATACCAGAATACGACACTGGGATGCAGGAATGACCGTACGAAGATCGATCTGAGAAGGATTCGAAGGTGATGGTGCGAGGGAATTTGAGAATTTGAAATTTTAGGTTTTGTGAGAATTGGGGATTTTTTGCGAGATTTTATACTGCAGGACACAGGAGATCGATCTGTCGAGGCGACAGATCGATCTGTCATTTCCAGAAAGCCAAGAAAGATCGATCTGTCGTAAGGCCAGATCGATCTGGTCGCAAACAGAGGCTTAAGGAGATCGATCTGTTACACACAGATCGATCTGTCGTTTAACAGAGGCTTAGGCAGATCGATCTGCCAAATGCAAAGATCGATCTGTAGAATGCGGAAGCTTGAAGAGATCGATCTGTCGTGTGGACAGATCGATCTGCCTTTAAACAGAGACGTAAGGAGATCGATCTTATGGTTAGAAGATCGATCTGCTTAGCTTAACCTTGATGATTTAGGCTTGTTGGAGATATGGAGATCGATCTATATTGCAAGGAGATCGATCTCTCATCCTCATTGCCAGAAAATCTTTGCAAAAACTCATTTAAAATCAATTTGAAACCAAGATTTTTGAAACACAAAAAATCCTAAGGCTTATCCATGAGTCCTAATTCACCTCTAAGGATACAAAACCTATCTCTATCAAGGGGTTTGGTGAATATATCAGCTATTTGATGTAGAGTGTCAATGTACTCTAAAATTATATCCCCTTTTTGTACATGGTCTCTAAGAAAGTGATGTCTAATTTCTATGTGCTTGGTTCTGGAGTGTTGTATGGGATTCTTAGACAGATTAATGGCACTGGTATTATCACATTTAATAGACACTTGTTTCATGTCAATACCATAATCTCTCATTTGTTGTTTAATCCACAACACTTGAGCACTACAACTACCAGCTGCTATATATTCAGCTTCAGTTGTGGACTGAGCTACACTGTTTTGCTTCTTGGAGAACCAAGAAATTAACCTATTTCCTAAGAATTGGCAAGTACCTGAAGTACTTTTCCTATCTATTTTGCAGCCTCCAAAATCAGCATCTGAAAATGCATGAAGGGCAAAAGTAGAGTCCTTGGGGTACCAAAGTCCTAGTGAGGGAGTGTCTTTGAGGTATCTAAAGATTCTCTTAGTTGCTAATAGATGAGATTCCCTAGGAGAGGATTGAAATCTAGCACAAAGGCATACACTAAACAAAATATCTGGTCTACTAGCAGTTAAATAAAGCAAAGAACCAATCATAGACCTATAGAGTTTAGTGTCTACACACTTACCACTTTCATATTTGTCAAGCTTGATGTTGGTGCCCATTGGAGTGGCTTGAGGTTTGCAATTGTCCATCCCAAATCTCTTGAGCAAGTCCTTGGTGTACTTTGCTTGATTGATGAATGTTCCATCCTTTGTTTGCTTCACTTGAAGTCCCAAGAAGAATGTGAGTTCTCCCATCATGCTCATCTCAAATTCTCCTTGCATGATCTTAGCAAATTCTTGGCATAAAGACTCATTAGTTGAACCAAAAATAATATCATCTACATATACTTGTACAACTAGTAAGTCCTTATTTTTATTTTTTATGAATAATGTGGTGTCTACCTTTCCTCTTGAGAACCCTTTTTCTATTAAGAACTTTGACAACCTTTCATACCAAGCTCTAGGAGCTTGTTTTAACCCATAAAGTGCCTTAGATAATTTGAAAACATGTTCAGGAAATTCATGATTTTCAAATCCGGGAGGTTGCTCTACATAGACTTCTTCATTAATGAAACCATTTAAGAATGAACTCTTTACGTCCATTTGATATAACTTGAAATCTTTATAACATGCAAAGGCAAGTAACATTCTTATTGCCTCTAATCTAGCTACCGGTGCATATGTTTCATCATAGTCTATGCCTTCCTCTTGTCTATAGCCTTGAGCAACTAGCCTAGCCTTATTCCTTACGATCACACTATTTTCATCCATCTTGTTCTTGAATATCCATTTAGTTCCAATTATTGAGTGATCACTAGGCCTAGGAACTAGTTTCCATACTTTGCTTCTCTCAAATTGATTTAATTCTTCTTGCATTGCTAGGAACCAATTATTGTCTTCTAAGGCTTCATTGACATTCCTAGGTTCAATTTGAGATACAAAGGCTATATATTGGCACATATTCCTTAGGGATGATCTAGTTCTAACTCCAAGAGTTGGATCTCCTACTATTTCACAATCTTTTACATATCCTAACTCTCTTGGTGCTCTAGGCTCTGTTTCTAAAACCTCTATTTCTTCTTCATCTTCTTTATTCAAGTCAAGCTTTTCTAGAAAGTCATCTTCTAAGCCTTCATCAAATATTCCAACATTTTCATCAATGGTTGAATCTTTAGATATATTATTTGATTCATCAAATATAACATGAATAGACTCTTCAACCACTAATGTTCTTTTGTTATATATTCTAAAGGCCTTTGAATTCAATGAATATCCTAGAAATATTCTCTCATCACTCTTGGCATCAAATTTTCCTAAGTTATCTTTTCCATTATTTAGAACAAAGCATTTGCAGCCAAAAGGATGGAAGTAACTAATGTTAGGCTTCTTGCCTTTGTAGAGCTCATAAGGAGTTTTCTTTAGCATGGGTCTTATCATAGCTCTATTAATTATATAACATGATGTGTTTATAGCTTCAGCCCAAAAGTACTTTGGCAAGTTATTTTCACATAACATGGTCCTAGCCATCTCTTCCAAAGTTCTATTTCTTCTCTCAACTACACCATTTTGTTGTGGTGTCCTAGGGGCTGAAAAATTATGGCTAATTCCTTGATCATTGCAATACTCATCAAATCCTATATTTTCAAATTCTTTGCCATGATCACTTCTAATGCTTGTTATTGTATATCCTTTTTCATTTTGAGTCACCTTTGAGTAAGTTATGAATTTCTCTAAGGCTTCATTTTTTACTCTCAAAAAGAACACCCAAGTGTATCTAGTGTAATCATCAACTATTACAAAACCATAGTGTTTCCCACCTAGGCTAGTGGTTCTAGTTGGTCCAAATAAGTCTAAATGCAGTAATTGAAGAGGCCTAGTGGTGGATACACTATTCTTAGGCTTAAAAGTGGTTCTCTTGTGTTTTCCTTTAACACAAGCTTCACATATTTCTTCATGATCAAAGGATATTTTGGGTAAGCCTATAACTAGGTCCTTTCTAGCTAATTTGGATAGCACATGCATGCTAGCATGACCTAGTCTTCTATGCCATAACCAAGATTCCTTTTTGTTGTCTACCATTAAGCATATGTTTTCATTTTTGAGTTCATTAAGGTAGACTATATATATGTTACCTTGCCTATGACCTAGAAGAAGAATTTTATTTGACTTAGGATCTATAACATTACATTTCATGCAATCAAAAATTACCTTGTAACCTTTGTCACAAAGTTGACTAATGCTTAGTAAATTATGCTTTAGACCCCTAACAAGTAATACTTTTTCTAAAGAGAAGTGATCATTACCTATTGAGCCACTTCCTTCCACTTGGCCTTTGGAGTTATCCCCAAAGTGACTTCTCCACCAATTTTCGATTTGAAGGAATTGAAATGGCTTTTATCACCCGTCATGTGCCTTGAGCATCCACTATCTAAGTACCAAGCTTCCTTTGTTTTAGCTTTGTGGCTATGCTCAATCACCTACAACAAAAAAAATAAACACACTCAAGTCTTAGGTACCCAAATTCTCTTGGGTCCTTGGAGGTTAGTAAATGAAATTCTTGATCCCATTGGGATCCATTTTGCTAATGCATTGCAGTCCTTGGAATGAATTACCTCTTTTGGAATCCATATCCTTTTTACAATTTTTCTTTTAAGATTCCTAATCTTTATATTGCAATAATGTGACTTATGTCCCTTCTTATTACAATACGAACAAGTAATTTCAGGTTTATTCATGCTCTTCCTAGCAATAAAACTCTTAAGATGGGTCTCCCTACTTTGTGCATTATACCCTAAGCCATTTTTGTCAAAAAATGCCCTTTGGGTTTCTAACATGCTATCTAGCTTTTGTTGCCCCATGTGAAATCTATTAAAGGAGTTATGTAAATTGCTATTTTTCTCCTTAAGATCACCAATTTCTAGATTTTCAATCTCTAGTTTCTCCTCACATTCCAATTTATCTTTTAACATTATCTCATTTTCCCTTTTTAATTTCGATATTAACTTTTTATACTTCATGCTCATAGATTCATACTCTAATGCTAAATCATCAAATGCATCTTGCAGTTCATCAAAAGAGTATTCATTGATATTAGAAGTTACCTTTTCATCATCATCAATTGCCATGAAGCATAGGTTGGCAATGTCCTCATTTGATTCATCATCGGAGCAGTCACTATCACTCCATGTTGCTACCATTGCCTTCTTTTTATGAAACCTATCATTGGATCTTTTGAGAAGAGGGCAGTTAAATTTTATGTGTCCAGGTTTTTTACGTTCATAACACACAATAGAGTCTTTTCTACCTACTTCCTCTTGTTCTCTCCTATTGTTTCTCCTATTGCTATTGCTAGCTCTCATCCTCATGAATTTATTAAATCTTTTGGCAAACATTGCCATCTCAATATCCTCCTCACTGCCACTCTCATTTTTAATCTCCTTTTCAGCAGTGGATTTTAGAGCAACACCCACTTTCTTGGGTGGCTCTTCATTTCTTTTAAGCTTCATCTCATAAGTTAGCAAGGAACCTATTAATTCATCTAAGGACAATGTGTGTGGATCCTTAGATTCCTCTATTGCTGTTACTTTAGCTTCCCATGACTTAGGTAAGCTATTTAAAATTTTCTTTACCATTTCAATGTTAGAATATATTTTTCCTAAGGATTTTAGTCCATTAATTACGTCTGTAAATCTAGTGAACATATCACTAATCGATTCTCCTTCCTTCATTCTAAAAAGCTCATAATCATGTGTGAGCATACCTACTTTTGTCTCCTTCACTTGGGTTGTACCCTCATGAGTTATTGCCAATTTATCCCATATTTGCTTGGCATTATCACACCCGGATACTCTATTATATTCATTAGGACCTAAAGCACAAAATAATGTGTGCATAGCTTTAGCATTTAGTTGTGCACATTTAATGTCATTAGAATCCCATTCATCTTCTTCTTTGGGAATATCTCTTCCCTCTATTTTCTTTGTAGGGATTTGAGGTCCCTTAACTGTAATTCTCCATACTTCATAGTCATTTGCTTGAATGAATAGCATCATCCTAGTCCTCCAATATGAATAATGTTCACCATTGAACATGGGAGGTCTAACCGTGGAGTGCCCCTCTCCTATCAAACTAGTTGCAACATTGTTAAGAGCCATTTGATCGTTTTCTAACTCTTAGGAAGTTGTTCCTACGTGATTAAAGAGTCCTAGCTCTGATACCAATTGTTGGCTCTACCGAGAGGGGGGGTGAATCGGTTTTCTAACAACTATGGCAGATTTTAAATTAATCACAATTTAAACACAAATGATAATGAATAAAACAGTGCAATATAACAATTTAATGCAGAGAGAAGGGAAGAGAAACAAACACAGTCACTTATAGAGGTTCGGCCAACTCTTGCCTACGTCCTCTCTCCTTGACCTTCTTGTCAAGTGCTTTCTTTCTCTCTTTCAATAGAGCTTACAAATTTCCTTTTACAGGTTAAGGAATAACCTCACTACCTTTGGCAATACAGAAAAAGTATTCAGCCTCTTACAATATACTCTTACTGAGGAACAATCCTCTTCTCTTTTAAGATAAGACTGAATACAATTTAATGCTTTAAAGTGGTAGAACAAATGTAGCTTTTTTGCACTTAAGCTTTTACAATGATTCTCAATCAATAAGCAATAGGGACACAAAGAATGAAAGAATTAAAGCTTGAGAATGTTTGGAATATGCAGCAATGGTGTCTCTCTTTTCTTTGTCTTCAATGCTTGGTTATATACTGAAGGTTGGGTAGTTGGAGCATTAAATGCAGTTTTTCCCGTTGAGATTTGAAGAAAATAGCCGTTGGGAACCTCCAGTGGTCAGACAGATCGATCTCCTATCTTGGCCAGATCGATCTCCTAGTTTTAAATCCTGCAATGACAAAGCACAAATACACAGGGAGATCGATCTCATACATTACCAGATCGATCTGTTAGTTTGAATAGGCAGAGGCAGATCGATCTGTCGAATAGGCAGATCGATCTCCTATCCTCTCTGTTTGAGACGAGATCGATCTCTCAATACACCAGATCGATCTCTTAAGCTCACTGACTTTGAGCAGATCGATCTCTTCCTTACCAGATCGATCTCCTAAGTTCTTTGACTTAGAGGAGATCGATCTCTTAACCCTGGCAGATCGATCTCTTTTTACCTTAAACCCTTTACACCGTTTTAAGGCTTGCCAGATCGATCTCTTCCATCATGAGATCGATCTCTCATCAAGTATAAACCCAGGAGATCGATCTCTCATACCCCAGATCGATCTCTCATCAGCAGAACTCTAAGTTCTGATCCTGATATCTTCTAAACATGTTTGTATACCATTTTAACATTATTGTATTAACTTGTTTTGTCATTTCAAAATACATTACTCAACAGTGTACACTCAGATGAGGGTTCACTACACCTCTCGGGCCTATCTCTACGGCTTTGAGGAACGGTTCATTTTCATTTACTAGTATGGTTATGATACTGTCCAGTCATATCTATCAGTTTTTCTTCATTCAATGACACAATTTTCAATAAAGCACAGTCAGGTATACCCTATTTGTATCTAATTAATGTACGATAACGCTAGAGATGTGAACTTTCTACGTCTTTTTCACTTTTAATATCGACTCGTATCAGGCCAACCTTGTTCTGATACCAACTTTTGTAACGACCCGAATTACACACATTTTGGTTGGGTTACAAGTCGATATTATGTTAAAACAATACTCAGTCTGATTAATTTTTTTCTTTCTTAGTAACAAATTTAAACAAAATATGTTCACATTCCCCATACACATCTCGTATGCATTACTGTACTTATAAAAATTTTAGAAACAAAAGAATTTCTTACAACTGGGTATACCTTCAACACAGAAAGATACTCCGTGGAACCATAGCTGTGCGACATACTTTACTAACGGAAGCGTCCAAGTTATTAAAGGGACTCTGTGGAGGAAAGTATGTAGTGAGCTTAACATGCTCAGTAAGAAACTTATGTAAGCAGTAGATAACCATACTATCAACATGCATATAATGTATGCCATGATCAGTTATAAAACATTGTAAAACACTTGAATATAATTCAATTCGTTAATACTGAAAACGATTCACAATCGATGCACTTTCTTGAAAAACACTTTTAATCGCACTCCATTTTCGGTAATATACTTCATCATATGTAAAACATATGCATTGAATATAGTCGATACGATTAAACTATTTATTGTTCAATCAATGCAGTAAAACACTTGAATTCGTTTCTTTAAAACAATTCATTCGATCAGTAAACAGTTCAATTCACTTTTCTTTCTATCAATAAACAGTTTAGTTTGCTGAGACTAGGCTGAGATTTAATCAATAACAGTACAGTCGACATATAACCATAGTTAGTGACACTGCGCCTCACAGGCCAAGTGTGCGCGAGTATTATAAGCCTCAGGGGGGATGGGTCAGTCTAGCCCGTTAGCCAATCAATACAGTGCAGTTCAGTTCAGTTCAGTAGTCCGAAGACTCAATACACGGTGTAATGTACTCCATGTCTGTCAAATGGTACAGCGTGCTCTGTGGACCCCGATCCAATACAATATAACTGAAGGTACCGAGTAGTCTCAAGGATTTACCCCATAGCATCAATATCAACCATCACCTTAGTCTCAAAATCCAGTGAGCAGGTCAGTGCAAGATCATATAGCAATACACGATAGCTCTAGCACGGTTTTTCTCATAAATCATATAAAAATTCAGTACGAACAATTCAGTATGACACACAGCCTACATGATGGCTTTAGCACTGTTTCGTATCGAAAATCGGATAGGTGATTCAATTCTTTCAAAAATGATATAAAAATCAACATTCAGCACAAAAGCCGATATGTGAGTGGAGATTTCCTGGGAGGTCACCCATCCTGAAATTTCTCCCACTCAAGCACGCTTAACTTTGTAAAACGTGTTATTTTGTGCAGACAGTAAAAACAATAGCCAACCTATCCATATACCGTTGAAAACAGTGTTTCAATGATGAAAACACTGAAACATGCAATTTATACAATTATGATTTTTTCAACACTTTTCAGTCCAATTCAGTTTATATGTAGGGGTAATATCGGGTTTTCTATCTTTGTGGTATCTATTTAACTACTCGAAATCATAAAATACGTACAATTATCTCTAAAACTTGCATAAATTTTTTACCTCAATGTCTGTCCGTAGTCCTCGATGTCTCGACATAGCGAGTCGACGGGTCCGGGTCCACTCAGGTTATTTCCTTCGAAATTTCGTAATAATATTTTCAACAATATTCTCGAACAGTCTATTTCCTCAATTTCCCAGATTTCCTTATGCACTCTGCTCTAACTTTAATTCCATTATTTTTATATATATATACATTTATGTATAAACATTTCCCTTTTTTTGAATTATTTTCCTTTCCCGTCATTTTTTCTTATTTCTCTTTTCTTCTTTGTTTCGGTTTTGCACAGGTATTGTTTATCGTATAGCCGAGCCCTCTGTGCTGCCTCTCTCCACCGTTGACGATCCCGTCCAACACTGGTCTCTCTCTCCGTTCATCATCACCTCCCATTTTTCGCCACCACCATCACCACTCTTCTCTCGGTTCTACTAGCTCACCATCTTCCAACAGAGAACCACCATATTTGTCCCCTGTTCGCCTATGTTTTCCAGCTTTCCTTTCGGTCTCTGTTTCGAGCTCCCTACCTTCCTCATCGTCCACAGTTTCGCCACCTTCATCACTTTCATGTTTCAACGATCATTCTCTCAACATCAGCCAGCTCTGACGTTTTCCCGTTATCACCGTTTCCAGCTGCTCCACCCGTTTCTGCTCCAACCTGACAACCAACTACCACTACCCTTGTTTCGTCGACTGCTTCAGCCTTTCCAATTTCACATTTGCATTTTCGTTAGGTTGCCCAACTCTCTAACTCACTGCCCTTCTTGTGCACGCCTATGTTTCAAGTTTTTCCTCTTCTGTTCAGTAATGAGGAAAAAAGATTGGGGACCAAATTATTTTACCGTGCATACTGCTCTCCATCTCTCGTTCTCTTTCTTCAGTTTCCACTCTCCCTCTCGATCTATCCCACGCTCTCCTCTTTACTCTTTTCTGCCTCTAGCTCGCTCACTCCCCTCGATTCAGGGTTCTCTCGTGACACCAGCAGCAACGCTCAAGCACCACTGCCTCAGTTTCACTCCTTTTTTCAAGTTGCTTCGATACAGCTATGACAACAGCTTTTCCCCTTTCTCGGTTCTCTTCTCTCTTTTAACTGCCTTGCCTATATTTCCCTCTGATTCCATCACGTTTTGCTTTATTCTCTTCTTCCTATTTTAATTTCCTAACATCTACTCCACAACTGATGTAGTTTTCAGTAGCTAACGTGAGGAAATTTCGAGTTCCCAGTGTATTTCCCCATTTATGCATTTTTATATATTTTTCTTTGCTAAATCTCTAATGCTGAGACCTGTTTTTTTTTCACCAACTCCAGTATCAGCTTTCGTTTCTTTCTTTTCCTACCAAAACCACCATGTTGTTTTCTTCCACACGTTTTCTGTGTGGCCAGTACTCCTGCTACAGATTTTCCTTACCCACTCCACTGACAAACATCTATCCCATATATTTTTCTTTTCACATGTTGCCTCTCTCGGCCAAGCAACCATGCACACATTACTCTATAAATATATATATGTTTATATTTATACATATATATATATATATTCATTGGTACACTACTATATATATATATGTATATACATACGTAGGCATACACATACATTGATGCATATATCCTTTTTATTATTCTTAAAACTATTGCATTTTATTTTATTTTATTTTATTTTCTCTTCCAAATCCCGTATAGATGCTCCCTTAGTTCACGCGTATACAAATTTTATTTCTACTTTCCCCGTAAACATTTGTTCTTATAACTAATTTATTATTATTATTTATTGATGAAACTAAGTACATAAAAATTTTGCGGTGTTTACATTCTTGATAGGGCGTATAATTTATCATTCAATATGATGTGAAAAGAAGTCGCCAAATGAATAGGAGGAAGACTAGTGACTAGGCATGAAAATCGGGTAGGCCGGTGCAGATCGAACTCGGCTCATATGGGTACGAGTCTAAACGGGTCTAGCTTGTTAAGTTTGTATTTAAACGGGCCAAAAATATTTAGACTGATCCAACCTTAATGTTGGCCAAATCGGCCCATAAGCCAACATTTTTTTTTGTGATTCCTTTTCTACCCCCATCCTCTCCTTACCTACCAATATATAAGATCTAAGATTGGAGGATATATAAACAAATATCTGAATTTTTAACAAATATTTTCAAAAAACATACACCAATAAAGAAACATTACAACATAGGACAATTATGCTTTCTTTGACTCATTCTCAGCCGAGTCCACACAACTAGATGAAAGGTGAGATGAATCTGTTGATTCTTCTACCTTCACAATCACAACGAATCGAAGGAGTGGGTTCAGCCTGTTGGGGGGTTGGACTTTTGACTGAGGCTTTCTAAGCTTACAATCAATGGTGGGTTCCTCTATGCCTAGCGCCTAACAGTCGAGTAAGTGTGAGATTTTGGAGATGATGATTAGGTTTGCTGAATTAGGGTTGTGTGAGTGTGTGTGTGTGTGTCGGGCTACTGTGTTGGGCTTGAGTGTATGAGAGTTTGTGGGCTTACGGTTTATTAGTCTTTGTAGACCCGACTGTAGGGCAGGGGTTGGGTTGTTTGGCTTTTTTTAGGCTGGTCTGTGAACCAACCTGCACAAATTGCTAGCCCCTTGGATTAAATCTGTGTAGGCTTGTTTTAGAATCTGACCCATTAAAAATCTACAAGTTTAACGAGTCAATCCACGAATTAAGCCTGTTTTACACCCCTATTAGTGGCGTACACACGTTCAAAAAGTGGTATTATTAAACGCCAATGAAATTTAAATTTCTTTTATAATATGCATTAATACAAGATAAAGCGTATATTAATCCCATAAAAATTAAAATTTGAGATAAATTAATTACATTAAAATGTATGCTTAAGAATCAATATATAATATTATTGTGCATAAACTTTAAAAAAAATTATAATGCGCCACGTGGTGCGAGCTAGTTGCGCCACATGGCGTAAGTATAAAAGTCATGGATGGGAGATTTGGTCTCCCACCTCTTAAACATTTTAGCCTCCTGCCCAGAGATGATTTGCGGGAGACCAGGTCTCTCGCATGCTAAAATTGGCAGGAGACCAAGGTATCCTGCCTATGAATATAGGCGTGCCACATGGCACATCCACATACAAGCCTGCACGTGAGGGAAATCATGCGGTTAGGCTCCATGTGTTAAAATTATTTGGATAATTTTACCCTTAAATATTTTTGATTCTGCAGGACCCATAAAGTAGTAAGAGACATTTAATTAATGGATAAATACGTAATTAAATGTGGAATTAATCCATATAAATAGGTGCCACGAATGATTCTTGGGGGAAGTCTCTATTTTCTTTACTAAAATTTGTCGAACTCTCTTTCTGACTTAAGCATCGGAGTACTTATGCAGGGAAAAAATCTTTACGTCTCTCTGATCATTCTTTTTCTTGCAGAGCTCTCAGTATCACGTGACATAAAAATCAAGGCGAAGACATCAGCAAATCATCATTGTTGTGATTGAGTAACAACAATTGGTGTCGTCTATGGGAAATGGAAGAAAACCCTTTGCTCTATAAAAATGGTGATGACACGATCAGCAGCAATGGGGAATAATCAAAATGAAGATACTGTGAGTTCCCTGATTCTTAACTCAAGACACAGAGCTCAAATGAAGAGAGAGGCACCTATGAACACAGTCATTGTAGCAGAATTTGAAACCATAAAAAAGTAAAGAGAAGAAACAGCCCAAGCATTACGGGTTATGGTTGTTTGTTTAAGGGTGTTTTCCCGCAAATGGACTTGCCTCCGATTGTTTAAAACTTGGTGGGAGAAAGAAGCCAAAGGAGGTGTGCTTCAGAAGTAGTGATTTTTAAACGCCAAAGTGCTGGATAGCCTTGGCGTCAGGCTGCAGGAGAGTCACGGTGTAAGACCACAAAAGACCTTATATGTCAGGCAGCGGGAGAGTCATAGCGTGAGACTACGGGAGACCTTGTACGTCAGACTGCAAAAGAGTCATGGCGTCAGGCTGCGGGAGACCCCGTGCATGAGACTGTGCCAAGCTTAAGGCGTCAGGTTGTGGGAGACCCCGTGCATGAGAATGCGGAAGGCTTGGGGCGTCAGGCTGCGAGAGACCCTGTGGGTGAGACTGCGGCAAGCTTGAGCTGCCAGGCTGTGAGAGACCTCGTGCTTGAGACTGCGGCAGGCTTGATGCTTCAGGGTGTGACAAACTCTGCGTGGGAGACTGTTGGAAGCTTGAGACGCCAAGGTGTTGGAAATCCTGAGAGTCAAGGTGTGACAGATTATGGATATTTGAATACAAGAGATCCTTGGCTCCAAAACACTAATGGCCTGCCAAATAATGGTATAGGAGGTGTTGGAATGATAGGGTCCCATATTTGGAGGAGAAACTCGGAAATGGATCCAACTTGGAACCCTAAAATAGAAATGATAAACTTGCCACCTCAGACTCATCAAAATCGAACTCATAACCTACAAAGTAAGGGAAAGTAGATTGTTGATTGTGATCATGCTGATTCATGTAACACTGAAAGATGCAAAATCGACTTGCACCCATGGCGCAAGAAGCTATAGATATGAAGAAAGTGATAGAACGAATCTTGGGGGAAAAATGTTAGTTTCGACTGAAGAGAACTAGAAGAGAAGAGTCTCATTTAGTGCAGCGATCATGAGGAAACCACTGCCCCCAAAATTCAAGATGCCACAGATAACGGTATATACTAGGAAGATAGACCCTTATAACCACATTCAGAATTATGAATCGTTAATACTATTGCATGGATGAGAGGATGAGATTATGTGTAGGGCATTCTCACTAACCTTAATTGGTCATGCGCTGAAGTGGTTCAATAGCTTAGCAGAAGGGTTCATTTCATCTTTCGATCAATTGATGGGTGAGTTTTTAAAGGCCTTTGTGATAAATAGTCAGAAAAAGAAGGAGGCCATTTATCTGTTTACCTTAAGACAAGGAGATAAAGAATCACTAAAAAGCTAAATAGATCGGTTTCGTAATGCTACTCTTGAAGTGCGTGATCTACGAGCTGGAGTAGCTGTGACAGCTATGCTATAATAAATAAGGTCTGAAAAATTGCAAGAATTGCTATCTTTCGATCAGCCAACGATGATTTTGGACTTGTTCTCTATAGCAAATAAGTATGTCGATCAAGAAGAAGTGATGAAAATGATACTGACGCACGACCTCAATAAAGGAAGGAAGCAAGAAAAAGAGCCTGATGATAAAAACACAAGAGATTAGATTAATCTCCAAAATTGAAGTATGTTAATTACATGCAGTTTATTGAACCACGTGCTTCAATTTTAGTAGCGATAGAAAGAACTGAGATGCTTTAATTCCCCAGGAGAGGTGAGGGAAATTTAGGACAAGACCTTGGGTCCTATTGTAATTTCCACATTGCCTTCGGCCATACAACTAAAAAATGCTGAGATCTAATAAATCAACTTCAGAAGTTAGCCAAAGAAGGGAAGTTAGACCGCTATGTGTAGAGAAGTGAGAGGAGTCAATATCTAGTGCATGGTCGAGGAGACAATAGACCGCGTGATAGGCGCGATAATAACAAAGAAAATATGAGGAGAAATAAAGAAAGAGGAAATTAGGCTAGAAAGGGATAACATAGGAATCAACAGATAGACAATGAACCTACATGAGCTGCTATTAATGTCATTTTTTATGGAGAGTACATAGCTGGTAGCTCATCTGCTTCACGAAAAGCTTACGCTAGGTAGGCATACTAGTCCATTCTGTTATGAAAATGACCGAGAAAGAAGAGACGATTACTTTTTCGCCAACTAAGCGAGGTAAAGTGATTACCCCGCATGATGATCCTATGGCCATATCGGCAGTTGTGGCCAAACATCCAATAAGTTGAATCCTAATAGATAATGGAAGTTCGGTGAACCTTATCTATTGGAACTATTTTTAAAAAATGAATTTAAGTGAAGACATATTGAAGCCTGTGACTACCCCCTTGTTTGGCTTTGCAGGAGAGAAAGTGAAGGTGGTAGGGCCTATTGAGCTACATGTTACTCAAGGGAGAGCCCTAAAAGTATTACGAGACAAGTTTTGTTTATAGTAGTCAAATCGACATCTCTAGCATACAACGTTATTCTAGGACAGCCATTGTTGAGCGACATTAGGGTCGTACTTTCTTCGTGTTATTTGTTGATAAAGCTCCCAACTCCTGAAGGTGTGGGAAGGTAAGAGGAGATCAAAGGAGGGCAAGAATATTTCGTACCGCGTCAACTACATGTAAGGGAATTCAAAGGAAAGAAACCCTTACTGACGTCGGGCCACCTAAGCCATCACCGATGCCTTGAAAAAAGATGGGAAGTTCAGAGCGAATTAGGAAGGACCCTATAAAGTCAAGAGAATGATTGGTCCCGGCACCCATATCTTGAAAGGTTTACAAGGCAAGAATATAGTAAAGACGTGGAATACTAATCATTTAAAACCATATTGGCAGTGAAACTTCAATTTATTTAATATCATTTCTTGTTATTGAACTATGGATTGAAATTTCATTTATTGAGCTATGATTTATTTCGTATTGATATTTTATTACCCATTGAGGTTTTTAGTCGTACCTATCCCATGTGCAAGGTATTGAAGTAAAAAATGCGCAAGGTACATAAAGAAAAAGTCCAAGGGCCTGAAGTAAAAAGTGCGCGAAGTAAGCCACGCACCCAAGTAAAGGCTTGAATCGAAAAATGCAAGAGGCAAGCCACAAAGAAAATGTACAAGGGCTTGAAGCGAAAAAATGCACGAGTTAAGCCACGCACCCAAATAAAGGGCTTGAAGCGAAAAGTGCGCGAGGTAACCCACAAAGAAAATGTACAAGGCTTGAAGCGAAAAAATGCGCGAGGTAAGCCACGCACCTAAATAAATGGCTTGAAGCGAAAAGTACGCGAGATAAGCCACACACCCAAATAAAAGGCTTAAAGCGAAAAGTGCGCGAAGTAAGCCACAAAAAAAATTTGCAAGGGCTTGAAGCAAAAAAATACACGAGGTAGGCCACACACCCAAATAAAGGGATTGAAGCGAAAAGTGCGCGAGGTAAGCCACAAAGAAAATGTGCAAGGGCTTAAAGCAAAAAATGCATAAGGTAAGCCACACACCCAAACAAAGGGCTTGAAGCGAAAAATGCACGAGGTAAACCAAAAAGAAAATGTGCAAGGGCCTATAGTGAAAAATGTGAGAGGTAAGCCACGCATCCAAATAAAGGGTTAAAGCAAAAAATGCGCGAGGTAAGCAACGCACCCAAGTAAAGGGCTTGAAGCAAAAAATGCGTGAGGTAAGCCATAAAGAAAATGTGTAAGGGCTTGAAGTGAAAAAATGAGTGAGGTAAGCCACGCACCCAAACAAAGGCTTGAAGCGAAAAGTGTGTAAGGTAAGCCACACACTCAAATAAAGGATTTGAAGCGAAACAATGCACGAGGTAAGCCATGCATTCAAACAAGGGCTTGAGAATTTGACGTCAGAGTTTGGTTTGAGAATTTGGCATCAGGGTTTGGCATGGGAATTTGACTTTAGAGTTTGGTTTGAGAATTTGACCTCAGGGTTTAGCTTGAGAATTTGACCTCCGAATTTAGCTCAAGAGAGAATTTGATCTCAGAGTTTGGCTTGAGAATTTGACTTCAGAATTTGGCTTAAGAATCTGACTTTAAAGTTTAACGTGAGAACTTGATGTGAGACTACAAGGAGAATATATGTACTCTTCGGCAAGGTTATACTATCAGACCCATGTTTTCGATTTACGTATGTAGCTTGTGCCTTATGATTCCTATGTGTACGAACATTTTATTTCATAGTTGAATCATAAGAAGAGTATTTACTACCATACAATCGATTAATTTAAGAAATTAAAAATGCATGTAACCTACATAACAGCAAGATAAGGGTTAAAGTGATTCCCGAGCAAGTGCAGGGGTAAAACGGTCAATTGATCGAAATTTGGTATAAACCCGATGAGGAAATTTCATAAAAAAAATATGAAATCGAAAAATCTTGATCAATAACGGGGTAAATATTGAATTTCGAGTCCAATTGATCGAGATATGAATTTATTTAATATTTTCAAAATTTTTGTCTCGAAAAATGAGCTCAAAAATAGTGGAAAATATACCAAAAAAGTAAAATCGGACTGATAAATTCATTTACGGACTAAATGAATTTAATATGAATTTTTTGGATATTTTGGGATATTTAATGATTTTTAATATTATTTTAAGGATTAAAATAATATTAAAAATATATTATAAAAAAAACGAAAAACAAAATTGAAAAAAAAAACAGAAAACGGATTGAAATTTGACGGGGAGAGAGAAACCCACGCGAGCCAAAACCGACGGAGAGGAGAAAACCACTGGACGGCTAGCACCGGTGACCCCACGCCCAGGCCAACGATCGGAAAAGAGAGAGGAGGTCGGCTCGATCCTTCTGCCACCGGTCACGCCCTCCACTGACGTCGAACGCCCGCGAATCGAAGAGGGGAAGGCCGCGGAAGGAAAGAAGGATTTCGGTGGCCACCGGCAGTGTTAGGGTCCGATCGAGCCCAGTCGAACGTTCCCCAAGCTATGGCGCACCAAACGGCGGCAGCAGCTCCCGGAGAACCGGTTGAACGATGCCGGTACGGCTAAATCATCCCTGAACCGGTCGACGGTTCAAGGCAGAACCTTCTAAACTGAACCGGATTTGACCGGTTCAGCCAAGGAGGAGAGAGAAAAAGAGAAAGAACAAAAGAAAAAGGAAAAAGAAAATTTTTAGGAATTCACTGGACTTCGGGTAAGTCGATACGAGGTCAAAAGTGTTCGATTTGATTTTCGATAAATTTATTTAAATTATATTTAATCGAAAATTGACCCGGAGTTAAATATACGAAATTGTGCAGTTCGACGATAAATTCTGAACGGAAGTCCGATCGAACTCCGATTCGTGCACCATCACACAATCTCGGGTAAGTAAAGCTCATTTACGACAATTTATGTGATTTATGCATATTTAAGATTTAATTTACGCATTTCGGATTAAATTTCGGATTTAGTGAATAGTATTCAAAAAATTGAATAAAATGTCGTAAATGATATACGGGCTATCCAAAGAGCTTGAAATAAAGCCCAATGGATATTGATAAGCCCAATGAGCCAATAGACCCTAATAAACGGGCTTAATACGGATTAAGACCCAATTAAAGTGTTTAAGGCCCATTAAGAGTAAACGGGCCCATTTAAGTGAAATGAACTGTATTAATTGTGTAATACAGTAGGTAACATGGAATTAATCCAGTGAATGGTTAAATGCAGCTCCAGAGTCATATTGAGAGTGACCAGACTGCGAGGTTTGGACAGCACAGAGGAAGAGAGGTCACACTACGTGATCCAAGGTAGGAGACTCTTACAAGTAGCTAGAGATATCTATGCATATTTTCATTGGATTTTACATTCACTGAAATTGTTTGAGGGTCAGAGAAAATCGATAATATTATAGGAACCCGATATGGGTAAATTACGATTTTGCCCCTAGTTAGGCAAAAAGTGAAATTTTGGGAAAAGTTCCAAAAAGCATGGAAATGATGTTTTGAGTGGTTTTTCCTACTGTGTAGAGAAGAGTATGCGGATGGGATAATGTTTTGAGGTCGATGTAAACTAAGCACACTTTATAGTGCTGATTTTAGTGATTTTTAACATCCTTGTTTTTAAAGAGCCATCTACTGAATTATCTGGAAACAATCGTGCTAGAGCACAGCTTGCACTTGATTTCAGATGTTTTTCACATACATTAGTGCTGGAGGTTTACTCGCACTATATTTATTTGACATGCATGATAGAGTACTGGAGCATTGCTCGTACTCAGTTTTTATGTGATTTGTGCATGATATAGTGCTGGAGCGATTAGCTCGTACTCGAGTTTTACATGAGATGCATGACAGAGTGCTGGAGTGTTGCTCGTACTCGATTTTTCATGATTTGTACATGACATCGTACTTGATTTGTAATGAGAACTATGCATGACCTGGTGCTGGAGGTTTACTCGCACTAGTGTTGATATTTTGACATGCATATACAGTGTTTTGAGGCAGAGCGTTGACTGTGTGTCACACTCAAGACGCGCTGTAAGACCCGAATTTAATTAAAATATGAAATGAATGAGTATTCGTGAAGGGAAGTCGGGTTAAATTAATCCCGAACATGTGTAAGGGTAAAATGGTAAAAATACCAAAACCCGGTATTAAGGCGATAAGAAAATTTTAATTTAAAATAAGGATGTAAGATATCTTGATCAATAATGAGAAAATTATACAATTTGGGTCAATTGATCAAGATTAGGAAATTTTTAAAAATACCGAAAAATTATCGAAACGATATCTCGAAAAGCGCGAAGGAATAATATCAAAAATTTGGAGAAAAATATATTTAATAAATTAAATTTAAATTAAATAAATTAAATTAGAATAAAAATAATATAAGTGTAGATATTTTGGATTTTATGGAGTATTTTAATGAATAGTGTAATAATTAAAATAAATAATAAAACAAATTGTTAAATAAAATAATAATTGTAAAAAAAAGAAAAAAAAAAGAGGAGAATCAGAAAATGTATCGGGGAGAGAGAAAATGATTGAAACCGAGGAGACCCGTGCGTGGCCGACCGACCCACGTCCACCGGCGATCGTCACCCTCCGACGAAGGGCCGAGGAGGACGAGGAGAGGCCGACGAAGCTTTGGGCACCAGTGACGCGCCGTCAGGAGGCTGGAGATCGCCGAACGGAGGAAGAGGAAGCCGCGAGGAAAATGGAGTTGGTTCCGGCGATCCACGGCAGCTGGGCTCGAATGGCGGGTACCGGCGTGATCGGGAAGAGGAGCCGGTTCTTTTGAGACCAGTATCGACCTGTGAAACCGTCGGAATCCGTCGTATCGAGAGGTGACAGCCGCGGGGGGAGAAGGAAAGATTCGTCGGCGATGGTTGCGTTTCAACTCCAGCCGAGGCCCGATCTTGGATGCCCAGGTGCAGACGCGTCGAACGGCGGTGGTGAGGCATCGGGAACCGGCCGACGGAGCCGGAATGACCAAATGGGGACTGAACCGGCCAAATCGGGGTGAACCGACGGTCTGAACCGGTCCGAACCGAACTGAATCGGTTCAGCCAAAAAGAGAGGAAAAAAGGAGAAAAAAAAGGGAAAAAGAAAAAGAGGAAAAATCGAAAAAAATTCCAGTGATGCAATCGAGCTTCGGGTAAGTCGGTAAGCGGTCGAAATTGATCGATTTAAATTTGGAAATAATTTATTTAATTATTATTCGACTGAAAATTTACCAAAAAATTCATGAAATTGTGTAGCTCGACAATTGGCATCCAAAGAGAGCTCGAGATAGCCTCAAATTTCGTTCTAGCATGGATTCTCAGGTAAGTGACCCTTATTTACGATAATTTACATCGTTATGCGAGATATGAATTTAAATTCCGCATAAATTGAATTAAATTATGGAAATTTAGATAAATTGTCGTAAATAATAAATTTAGCTATTCAAGAGTTAGGACGAGGCCCAATAAATTGTTGGTGGGCCCAGTGAGCCCAATAGGCCTCGATAAAGTGAAATTTAAGTGGAAAACAGGCTTAAGGCCGATTAAGGCCCATTAATGTGCAATCGGGCCCAATAGGGGTAAACGGGCCCAATGATTTAAATTAAGCCCAGAAAATATTAAATACAATTAAATTGTATAATATCTGACCTGAGGAATATTAATACGCAGTTCCGGGCATTTGATTGGGAGCATATCGGACTGCGCGACGAGACAACAGTGAAAAAGAAAAGGTCAGACTCGACAGGAAAATAAGGTAAGGGAATTCTGCGGACTGCTAAGCAGTCTTTAAAAATTACCTGAAGGGTCTACAGGTCAATTAATAATTTTAGTGCCCCGGATGGGCAAATTACTAAAATACCCTTGTTAAGGGTAAAATTTACAAAGTTAGGAAAAATTGGGAGGAGCAAGAACATGAGGTTCTTGCTCATTCTGGAGGTGTTTTGATGCATGCATTAGTAGGCTGGCTAACCTTGAAAGAAAATGCACAGCATTGCATACTTTCAACGTGAAATTGTTTTGAAAACTGTTTTGAGGAAACAGAGCCGCCTACGTGTTTTATTGACATGTGACGTGCTAGAGCTCAGCTCGCACGATATTTTCGATTTGTGTGATGCACGCATTAGTGCTGGAGTGAGAGCTCGCACTAGAGTTTTACATGCATAGGTGCTAGAGTCCAACTCGCACCAGATTCTTATATATATATGATTTTCGTGACAGGGTGCTAGAGTCTAACTCGCACCATATTTTTATATGATTTTGAGACAGGGTGTTAGAGCTTCGCTCGCACCAGATTTTTATACGGTTTGCATACAGAGTGCTAGAGCTTAGCTCGCACTAGATTTACTTGATTTGATGAGAGTGCTGAGCATCGCTCACACTGATTTTATGAGAACATGTGATGAGCCATGCTTGGAGCATCGGGTAGACTGTGTGTCACCGATTAAATAGGCCCGCACGTGCGTTTTGAGACATGGCATGTTAAAAACAACCTGATGAGCTCGAACGAGGGATAAGGGTTAGAGAAACAACCTGATGAGCCCGAACGAGGGATAAGGGTTGGAGATCCACCTGATGAGCCCGAACGAGGGATAAGGGTTGGAGGACCAGCTGATGAGCCCGAACGAGGGATAAGGCTGGGGGTCCACGGAGTACGATATACCGTGCAAGTAGCATGGAGTACGATGTACCGTGTGTTATCTTTACATACGTTGGTATCTTTATGATACTTGGTATCTTTGTGATACGTTAGCATCTTCGGATGCATGGGATCGGATAAGACTGATGGGTTGGATTGACCCACCTCCCGGGCGGTTCCCGATCAGGGTGAGACCTCGCACACTAGGATCCGTGTAGCTAGAGGGACTCACGAGGACACATATGGCCATAGTCCTGGTTATTTGCCTATATACAGACGTTGCCTAGTCTCGCATGTCGACGATTTTGATGAGATCAAACCGGGTTTTTAATTAAATGTGCATGATGGTTATTTCCATGCTTTTAAAACCCATATGTGATGTAAACGGATTTTCATGATTTTGTGTGTCGTGACCCGAATTCCTTACATTTATATCAATAATTTCCACATATCACGACTACACATACGGACAGTTGGGCTATGAATCGATGTTAGTCGATCACTCCCACATATTTTAATTCATTCACTTCTCATGCATCCATAATAAGAAGATGTACTTATAATAATTTACAGGACTTTTACGTTCGTTTACATTGGTTTACATCCCAGTATTAATATAAATACATCACTGTACCATGTCATATTTAGATACAAAAGATTTCAAAAGTGCGTATACCTTTCGCAATGTGATAACAGCTGCTAGCGGAAGGAAAATACAAAAAATCTGCCACAGAGCTCTCAAAAGCACTATGGCTAATCTGTGGAGAGATGAAAAAAAGGGGTGAGCTAACGCGCTCAGTAAGGAATAAATGAAAGCAGGTAGATAACCATACTATCTACGATGCTTATAATGCATGATTTATGCTAAAAATCCATAACATTCACAAAACCATTATTGTTAAAACACATAGCAATTTACTGCCCAAAATCAAATGTCAAAACTCGTTCAGAGTAAAATATTTCTGTATTTAGTATTGAAACTCGCATTTAAAACATGTTCTCATTTCAAATGCTTTTCATCACAGAAATCAAATCACAATTAGTTTCGTTATAGAAACCAATAAAATCAGGTGAGACTAGGCAGGGATTCACAGAAATCCATAAGACATTTGGCCAAAGTCCGAGACCTCGAGCTATCACTAGCTAGGTGTGCAAGGGTATCTCAGAGTCCGAGGAGGGGATTAGTCTATCCATCGGCTCCTATCTAAGGACTATCACAAAACAGAGCAATGACAAAGCATGCCCGAGTCCAAAGACGCAATCCTCACAACCCATAGTTGCACGGTATAGTGTACTCCATGTTGTCTACACGGTACGACGTACTCCGTGAACCAGAGTAATATTACCACATAGTTGTAGGTGCCTGAGTCAACAGCTCACCACCCCAACCAAATAAATTATCAACCATAGCCTGTCGTCTCAGATCTAGTGCGAGCAAGTCAGTGTGACACACAGTCAACACGAGGGCTCCAACACTATCTCAATCACAAATCACAACAAAAATCAAGTGCGAGCGGATCTGGATAAATTAACAGACCTCATAGCTCCAACATGATTTCACACACACAAATAGACAGCTGGCTCTATTTCCCATAACAGTGGTACTCAAAACCGAGTGTGATACGCAAAACGGTGCAAACACACATTTCATAAAAACATGCAATTTAATGCATACTGTCAAATCGTGAGCCAGTCTATCATTTTGGTTTCACAAAACCTCTTTTCCACATGTAAAACATCATGCTCATGTACTTTATGCATTTTCAAATTTTTCCCCGGGTCTAGGGGTATTTTCGTAATTTTCCCATATTTGGGTACTATCCAGAAATTTCACATTCATACGCTATACGGAATTTAAGTGTATATAAACGACGATAAAAATACATACAGCTATCTCTAAGAGCTCACAAAGATCCCTTAGCTCGGATCACGTAGTGTGACCTCTTTTCCTCTTTGTTGTCCAAGTCTCGCAGTCCGGTCACTCTCAATATGACTCTGGAGCTGCATTTAACCACTCACTGAATTAATTACACGTTTCCTACTGTATTACACATTTAATACAGTTTATTTCACTTAAAATGGGTCCGTTTACTCTTAATGGGCCTTAACACTTTAATTGGGCCTTAATCCGTATTAAGCTCGTTTTCCCGTATTAATTCCCTTCATTAGGGTCTATCGACTCATTGGGCCTATCAATACCCATTGGGCTTTATTCTAAACTCTTTGGATAGCCCGTATATTATTTACGACAATTTATTCGAAATTTCGAATATAATTCACTAAATCCAAAATTTAATCCGAATTGCGTATAATAAATCTTAAATACGCGTTAATCACTTAAATTGTCGTAAATGAGCTTTACTTACCCGAGACTATGCGATGGTACGCGAATCGGAGTCCGATCGGGCTTCCGTTCTGAATTAATCATCGAACTGCATAATTTTGTATATTTAACTCCGGGTCAATTTCCGATTAAATACAATTTAAATAAATTTATCGAAAATCAAATCGGTCATTTTTGACCTCGTATCGACTTACCCGAAGTCCGGTGAATTCTCGAATTTTTTTTCTCGCTCCTCTTTCTCTCTCCTACTGAACCGGTTCGGACCGGTTCAACCCTTTTCACACTGAACCGGTCCGAACCGGTTCAGGGTCGATCTTGCCGTTGCCGGCGTTTTTGGTCGGTTCCGGGGCTGATTTCGCCGCCGTTCGACGTGGCTTCACCAGGGGAGCTCTCGGTCGGCTGGGCTCGGACCAAATCGGCGCCGGTGCCGTCCGATTTCTCCTCTCTCTCTCGCGGCTGTCCTCCCTCCGATCTGCCGTTTGCCGGCGCCGGTGGGGCGCGTCCTGGTGGCTGGGAGGTCGCGGGGCGAGTGCCTTCCTTTTCCGGTAGCTGGCTCGGCTGCTGGTCGCTGGTGGTGGCTGGTCCGGCGAGTCTTCTTCTTCCTCGGGTTGCTTCCGTTTCTCAATTCTCTCTCCTCGATAATTTCAATCCGTTTCTCTTTTTTTTTTGTTCTGTTTGTTGTTTTTTTTTTACTTTATAGTATATTTTTATTATTATTTTATTATTATTTTAATAATAAAATAATAATAAAATACCAAAATATCTCAAAAATATCCCAAAAATTCTTATTAAATTCATTTAGTCCGTAAATGAATTTATCAGTTCGATTTTACCTTTTCGGTATATTTTTTCACTATTTTTGGGCTCGTTTTTCGAGATAAAAATTCCAAAAATTAAATAAATTCATATCTCGATCAGTTGGACTCGAAATTCAATATTTGCCCCGTTATTCATCAAAATTCCTCGATTTCATATTTTAAATGAAATTATCTCATCGAATTTGTACCGAATTTCAATCAATTGATCGTTTTACCCCTGTGCTTGCTCGAGAATCATTTTAACCCTTATCTCGCTGTTATATATCTCACATGCATTTTTAATTTCTCAATTAATCGATTGCATGTAGTAAATATTCATCTTATGATTCAACTATGAAAATATAATGTTCATATACATAGGAATCATAAGGTACAAGTTACATACGTAAAATCGAAAATTCGGGTCTGACAATCCTCCCCAACTAAAAGAATTTGGTCCTCCAAATTAGAACCAAATCAATCCTCAAACAACTGGGGGTACTTCTCTCGCATCAAACTCTCTAACTCCCAAGTAGCTTCCTCAGAAGTGTGATGCTGCCATAAGACTTTCACTAACCCGATAGTCTTCGATCTCAAAACCTTCTCCTTCTTATCCAGTATCCGACTCGGCCTTTCAACGTATGACATGACCTCACTGAGCTCCAACGGCTCATAACTAATCACATGCGCCGGATCCGGGTGATACTTTCGAAGCATCGAAATGTGAAAGACGTTATGCACACTGGCTAACTCCGGTGGCAATGCTAACCTATAAGCTTTATCTCCCACTCGATCCAAGATCTCAAATGGTCCAATGTAGCGAGGACTTAGCTTACCCTTCTTCCCAAATCTCATAATCCCCTTAGAAGGAGATACTTTCAAGAATACTGACTCACCGACCGTAAACTCCAAAGGTCTGCGTCTCGTGTCAGCATAGCTCTTCTGCCTACTCTGAGCTGTCCTCAATCTGTCACAAATCAACCGGACATCCTCAGAGGCTTGCTGCACCAAATCGGGAGTAAACATCTTCTGATCACCCACTTCTTCCCATCCAATCGGAGATCGACACTTACGACCATATAGCGCTTATTGTTATAAGCGAACTCGGCTAATGGCAAATGGTCATCCCAGGAGCCTCTATAATCCATCACACAAGCTCTCAACATATCCTCCAAAGTCTAGATGGTTCTCTCTGACTGACCATCGGACTGAGGGTGAAAAGCTGTACTGAAGCTCAATCGGGTTCCCATGGCTTCCTGAAAGTGTTCCCAAAAGTGAGAAGTGAAGCGGAAATCCCTGTCAGACACAATACTCACTGGAACGCCATGTAGCCTCACAATCTCTCGTACATATAAATTCACCAACGCACTCAGAGTATCTGTAGCTCTCATAGCTAAGAAGTGAGCTGACTTGGTCAATCTATCCACAATCACCCAAATGGCATCATGGTTCCGTTGGGTCCTCGGTAAACCCATGATAAAATCCATGGTGATGTGCTCCCATTTTCATGTCGGTATAGGTAGAGGCTGCAATAACCCTGCAGGCTTCTGATGCTCTACCTTAACCTGTTGACATACCATGGCCACAAACTCTGCCACATTCCTCTTCATCCCTGACCACCAATACACTTTTCGAAGATTCTGATACATCTTATTGCTCCCCGGATGCAACGTATAACGTGATGAATGAGCTTCGGACAAAATGAGTTTTCTCAACTCAGGATCATCGGGAATGCACACTCTGCCTCTGAATCTCAGTAATCCATCAGTGCTCAACTCAAAATCGATACAAGTACCCTTCTGAATCTGACTAATCATATCAACACAGAAGCAATCAATACGCTGAGCTTGTCTGATCCAGTCAATCAAATCCGGTTCCAATCTCAGACTAGCTATCACACAATATGTGTCAGTATCAGAAGGTGTCACATCTAAACTGAGACTCGTAAACTGCTCTAGCAGCTCATGTTCCCTGATCATCATGTATGATACCATCCCAAGGCTCTTTCGGCTCAAAGTATTGACAATTACATTCGCCTTACCCGGATGATACATGATCTCACAATCATAGTCCTTCAGAAGCTCTAACCATCTACGTTGCCTCATATTCAATTCCTTTTGTGAAAACAAATATTTCAGGCTTTTGTGATCAGTAAATACCTGAAACTTCTCACCATATAAATAGTGGCGCCATATTTTCAGTGCAAACACTACGGCTGCCAACTCTAAATCATGGGTCAGATAGTTCTTCTCATGGTCCTTAAGCTGTCGGGATCCATAAGCAACTACTTTCCCATCCTGCATCAATACACAGCCCAGTCCCTGTCCCGATACATCCGTATATACAGAGAAACCTCCTGAGCTGGTCGAAATGGTGAGAATCGGTGCGGTGGTCAGTCGCTGCTTCAACTCTCTAAAGCTTTTCTCACACTTATCATCCCACTCAAATGCAACATTCTTCCGAGTGAGACGAGTCAAAGGAGCAGCTAATTTCGAGAAGCCCTCTACAAATCATCTGTAATACCCAGCTAAGCCCAGAAAACTTCTGATCTCAGTGACTGTCTTGGGTCGTTTCCACTGAACTACTGCTTCTATCTTGGACGGATCAACTGACACTCCGTCCTTCGATACCACATGACCCAGAAATGATATTTGTTCTAACCAGAAGTCACACTTACTGAGCTTGGCATATAACTGCTTCTCTCGGAGGGTCTGCAGAACAATACTCAAGTGCTGCTCATGTTCCTCCCTAGACTTCGAATACACCAATATATCATCGATGAAGACAATCACAAATCGATCCAGGTATGGCTTGAACACATCGTTCATCAAAGCCATAAAAGCTGCAGGAGCATTCGTTAACCCGAAAGGCATAACCAAGAACTCATAGTGACCATAACGAGTACGAAAGGCTGTCTTGGGTACATCTTCACTCCGGATCCTCAACTGATGGTACCCAGACCTCAGATCGATCTTGAAAAAGATCTGTGCTCCTTTAAACTGATCCAACAAATCATCAATACGTGGAAGGGGGTACTTGTTCTTAATGGTAGCCTTATTCAACAACTGGTAATCTATGCACAGTCGGAGGCTGCCATCCTTCTTCTTAACGAACAAGACCGGAGCTCCCCAAGGTGAGACGCTCGGTCTAACGAACCCCTTATCCAACAGATCCTGTAACTGCTTCTTCAGTTCCAACAACTCAACTGGGGCCATCCTGTACGGTGGTCTGGATATAGGCTCAGTACCAGGTACCAAATCAATACAGAACTCCATCTCTCTGTCTGGTGGTAACCCTGGCAAGTCATCCGGAAAGACATCCGAAAACTCTCTGATCACAGGAATGTCAATCAATTTCGGTTGTGCCTTATCTAGGTCAACCACGTACGCAATAAAACCTTCAAAATAATATTATGCAATTAATTTAATATTGCATAAGTATTTCCTTTATATTTATTCATAAAAATTATACAACATGTTTCTCCGGTAGAGAAAACATTATCGCCTTAGAATGACAATCTAAGATAGCATGATTTGCAGCCAACCAATCCATTCCTAATATTACATCAAAATCAAACATACTTAACAGGATAAGATCGGCTATCATACTCTTATCTCCTACCCTTAACTTACATTGCTTACACACATACTCAGTCATTTGACTACTTCCCATTGGTGTGCTAATTATCAATCTTTTACCTAAAGGTGTAGGTTTCACAAACTCTGATAATTTAAATGCACACGATGGTGATATGAATGAATGCGTTGCACCAGGATCAAATAGAGCAAATGCTTCAAGGTTAAAAATCAGAATTGTACCTTTCACCACATCCGGTGAAGCATCTGCAGCGCCCTAGTCAAGTGCATACACTCTGCCTTGGCCGATAACTTGTTTCCCCTTCTCCTCAGCCGTGGCTCTCCTTCTCGGAGCAGGAATAACAGGTGGAACTTTCTCTGGTTCCTTACCCCTCTGAGAAGAGGCTTCAACTGGTTCCGAGCAATCTCTTATCATATGTTCGGTCTTACCACACCTAAAGCATGCTCCTGATATCCTATAACAAGGTCGGTTCCCGTGGAATACTCCACAAAGTCTACATAAATTAGGATTTGGTCGGGGACCTCCAATCACAATACCCCGAGCCGGAGCTGCTGTCGGATATACAGGGGGTCTAACTGCCCTACTCCGCGACTCATCGATCTTTTGTCGCCCACTAAAAGGCCTCTTCCCCTCTCTAGTATCTCTATCATCCCCAAATCTCTTTCGGTCTCTATCTTTGCCGTTACCACCTTTCCCATACTCTAACACATGGAGCTCGTAATCCTGCTCACATAGCTGAGCTCGTCTAACTGCTTCCCCATATGTCGAAATATCCAACGGGGCCAGTCGAGCTCTAAATGATGGTCTCAGGCCTTCCATAAACTTACGAACTTTCTTCCGTTCACTGCCCATGGTATCAGGATCATATCTGCCCAGAGATGTAAACCGAGATTCATACTCGTCCACTGACTTACCTCCCTGGGTCAAACCTGAAAACTCATTCTGTAACTTCCGTTGAGCAGTATCTGGAATGTATTGCCCCCTAAAGGCGTATAAGAACATCTCCCAAGTAATTACCTGATGTCCAGCTGATAGAATAGGCATAGTGGACTTCCACCAGTGTTCCGCCTCACCCTCTAGCATAAAAGTCGCAAAAGCCACTCTCTCAGTAGTAGAGCATCGGGAGAATCTATAAAGTTTCTCCATTCTATTAATCCAGTCCTCTGCCACAACCGGATTCTTCACCCCACTAAATGATGGAGGCTGTAGCTTCTGAAACTGTGTCAATCTATCTAAATCACAACTATACTCCAGATCATCATCATAACCCTGAAGAGGGACTACTGGAGGAGGTGTAGGCTGAACAGGAGGAGCATGTGGTGGTTCAACTCTCTGTGGTGCGGGTGCAGGCTGTGCAGGCGCATGGTCTCAGGTGCAGCTGCTGCAGCAGTCGGTGCAGCCTGTCCTGCTGTACCCTGGGCACTGCCAAAACTAGCTATAAACTGCCCCAATAATGTCACCACTGTATCAAGGCGTCGCTCTAATCTCAAGTCGCGAGCGCCAGAACTCTCAGATGGTTCTCGAGAAGTATGTCTAGATGAGGATCTACTCCGTCTCTCGGGTCTATCTCCGTGCCCTTGAGATCGAGAACTCTCTCCTCTACTACGATGTTTGTCAGACATCCTATATATTTTCTGTATATATAACACAAATTCAGTGAAATCATAACCTGATATACACAATTGTAT
Source organism: Firmiana major (assembly GCA_033439115.1). NCBI lineage: Eukaryota > Viridiplantae > Streptophyta > Magnoliopsida > Malvales > Malvaceae > Firmiana > Firmiana major. The sequence continues at coordinate 63,737,191 of CM065899.1, forward strand.
CTAAACAAGGCACAGTGATAATGGGATGTAAACTTTCTTAGTTACTAACAACGATTCATATCAGACCAACTCGGCTCTGATACCACTTCTGTCATGACCCGAATTCCTTACATTTATATCAATAATTTCCACATATCACGACTACACATACGGATAGTTGGGCTATGAATCGATGTTAGTCGATCACTCCCACATATTTTAATTCATTCACTTCTCATGCATCCATAATAAGAAGATGTACTTATAATAATTTACAGGACTTTTACGTTCATTTACATTGGTTTACATTCCAGTATTAATATAAATACATCACTGTACCATGTCATATTTAGATACAAAAGATTTCAAAAGTGCGTATACCTTTCGCAATGTGATAACAGCTGCTAGCGGAAGGAAAATACAAAAAATCTACCACAGAGCTCTCAAAAGCACTATGGCTAATCTGTGGAGAGATGAAAAAAAGGGGTGAGCTAACGCGCTCAGTAAGGAATAAATGAAAGCAGGTAGATAACCATACTATCTACGATGCTTATAATGCATGGTTTATGCTAAAAATCCATAACATTCACAAAACCATTATTGTTAAAACACATAGCAATTTACAGCCCAAAATCAAATGTCAAAACTCGTTCAGAGTAAAATATTTCTGTATTTAGTATTGAAACTCGCATTTAAAACATGTTCTCATTTCAAATGCTTTTCATCACAGAAATCAAATCACAATTAGTTTCGTTATAGAAACCAATAAAATCAGGTGAGACTAGGCAGGGATTCACAGAAATCCATAAGACATTTGGCCAAAGTCCGAGACCCCGAGCTATCACTAGCTAGGTGTGCAAAGGTATCTCAGAGTCCGAGGAGGGGATTAGTCTATCCATCGGCTCCTATCTAAGGACTATCACAAAACAGAGCAATGACAAAGCATGCCCGAGTCCAAAGACGCAATCCTCACAACCCATAGTTGCACGGTACAGTGTACTCCATGTTGTCTACACGGTACGACGTACTCCGTGAACCAGAGTAATATTACCACATAGTTGTAGGTGCCTGAGTCAACAGCTCACCACCCCAACCAAATAAATTATCAACCATAGCCTGTCGTCTCAGATCTAGTGCGAGCAAGTCAGTGTGACACACAGTTAACACGAGGGCTCCAACACTATCTCAATCACAAATCACAACAAAAATCAAGTGCGAGCGGATCTGGATAAATCAACAGACCTCATAGCTCTAACATGATTTCACACACACAAATAGACAGCTGGCTCTATTTCCCACAACAGTGGTACTCAAAACCGAGTGTGATACGCAAAACGGTGCAAACACACATTTCATAAAAACATGCAATTTAATGCATACTGTCAAATCGTGAGCCAGTCTATCATTTTGGTTTCACAAAACCTCTTTTCCACATGTAAAACATCATGCTCATGTACTTTATGCATTTCCAAATTTTTCCTCGGGTCTAGGGGTATTTTCGTAATTTTCCCATATTTGGGTACTATCCAGAAATTTCACATTCATACGCTATACGGAATTTAAGTGTATGTAAACGACGATAAAAATACATACAGCTATCTCTAAGAGCTCACAAAGATCCCTTACCTCGGATCACGTAGTGTGACCTCTCTTCCTCTTTGTTGTCCAAGTCTCGCAGTCCGGTCACTCTCAATATGACTCTGGAGCTGCATTTAACCACTCACTGAATTAATTACACGTTTCCTACTGTATTACACATTTAATACAGTTATTTCACTTAAAATGGGCCCGTTTACTCTTAATGGGCCTTAACACTTTAATTAGGCCTTAATCCGTATTAAGCCCGTTTTCCCGTATTAATTCCCTTCATTAGGGTCTATCGACTCATTGGGCCTATCAATACCCATTGGGCTTTATTCCAAACTCTTTGGATAGCCCGTATATTATTTACGACAATTTATTCGAAATTTCGAATATAATTCACTAAATCTGAAATTTAATCCGAATTGCGTATAATAAATCTTAAATACGCGTTAATCACTTAAATTGTCGTAAATAAGCTTTACTTACCCGAGATTATGCGATGGTACGCGAATCGGAGTCCGATCGGGCTTCCGTTCGGAATTAATCGTCGAACTGCACAATTTTGTATATTTAACTTCGGGTCAATTTTTGATTAAATACAATTTAAATAAATTTATCGAAAATCAAATCGGTCATTTTTGACCTTGTATCGACTTACCCGAAGTCCGGTGAATTCTCGAATTTTTTTCTCTCTCCTCTTTCTCTCTCCTGCTGAACCGGTTCGGACCGGTTCAACCCTTTTCACACTGAACCGGTCCGAATCGGTTCAGGGTCGATCTTCCCGTTGTCGGCGTTTTTGGTCAGTTTCGGGGTTGATTTCGTCGCCGTTCGACGCGGCTTCACCAGGGGAGCTCTCGGTCGGCTGGGCTCGGACCAAATTGGCGCCGGTGCCGTCCGATTTCTCCTCTCTCTCTCGCGGCTATCCTCCCTCCGATCTGCCGTTTGCCGGTGCCGGTGGGGTGCGTCCTGGTGGCTGGGAGGTCGCGGGGCGAGTGCCTTCCTTTTCCGGTAGCTGGCTCAGCTGCTGGTCGCCGGTGGTGGCTGGTCCGGCGAGTCTTTTTCTTCCTCGGGTTACTTCTGTTTCTCAATTCTCTCTCCTCGATAATTTCAATCCGTTTCTCTTTTTTTTTGTTCTGTTTGTTGTTTTTTTTTTTACTTTATAGTATATTTTTATTATTATTTTATTATTATTTTAATAATAAAATAATAATAAAATACCAAAATATCCCAAAAATATCCCAAAAATTCTTATTAAATTCATTTAGTCCGTAAATGAATTTATCAGTTCGATTTTACCTTTTCGGTATATTTTTTCACTATTTTTGGGCTCGTTTTTCGAGATAAAAATTCTAAAAATTAAATAAATTCATATCTCGATCAGTTGGACTCGAAATTCAATATTTGCCCCGTTATTCATCAAAATTCCTCGATTTCATATTTTAAATGAAATTATCTCATCGAATTTGTACCGAATTTCAATCAATTGATCGTTTTACCCCTGTACTTGCTCGAGAATCATTTTAACCCTTATCTCGCTGTTATATATCTCACATGCATTTTTAATTTCTCAATTAATCGATTGCATGTAGTAAATACTCATCTTATGATTCAACTATGAAAATATAATGTTCATACACATAGGAATCATAAGGTACAAGCTACATACGTAAAATCGAAAATTTGGGTCTGACATTGTGTGAGTCAGGATCACCCAAAGGAGGGGTCGAGTCCTGACTTTACTGTGAAATTTTAAACGAGAAAGATATGATTTTGAATATAATTGCATGTTAAATTTTTCGTGCAAATGTGTTTTACATAACATCATAACTCATATCATCTGTTTTAAAATGTGTGGAGAAAGGGTGGTTTATGCATGGCACTACGTTCATGTAGGTAGTATGGTTACGTACTTGTTCGTAGGATTGCTTTACTGAGCTTGATGTGCTCACCCCTTTCATTTTCTCCCACAAATAATCTCCAGTTGAAGTTGAGGCGACTCAGTACTGCATTCCGGATGTCCGTTGCTGCCCATCATTTAAGGTATATACACTTGTACATATTGTATCTACATAAGCATAGCACAGTAACATGTTTGTAAGTAACTTTAGGGGATGTATAAATAATGTAAACAATTATAAATGACTGGAGAAGAGTTAGGATTATATGGTAAATGTATGGTGGGACTGGCATTGACGCACAGCCCAATTTGTTAGTGGAGTGTGGTCACGATCAGAAGATAGGTAAGAATTTAAGTAAATAAACAAAACGCGAAAAATTAACTCTGATTTTTGGGTAGTTTGGGTCGTGACACGCACACTGTAGTTTTTCATGATATATACACATGTTAGAAAAACCGTGACGATTTCCTCCGTGTAGACTGAGTGTCACACTGTTGAGATGTTCTCACGTGGATTTGGAGACGTGGCATTGATTCCATAGTATGAGGGCTAAGACCTATGGCAGGCACCACGACTATGATGTATTTCCATGGTATGAGAGGCTAAGACCTATGGCAGGCACCCCGACCATGATGTATGGGTCCACGGGTGTACGTTGTACCGTGCATCTGGCATGCAGTACACTGTACCGTGTTTTGTGTTGTGGAGTTGTGGGGGAGAGTGTTGATAGCTGGCGGTTGTGATGGACTGACCCCCCACCCATTACAGCAGTGATTACCTCGCACACCGAGTACTGTGTTGCCTGGGATCACCATTGTTAGGATATGGCCATAGTCCGGAGATATAGCATTTAGCCATTGAGTCTCGCATGATATATCACATGTGTTTTATGACACGGGTAGACCTGAGGGATGGGTCGAAACCCGATTGATTTGTTTGTATTGTGATGAGAAATGCCATATTTACTGTGTTTTGAATGTAAATGGCATATTTTATAGAAAGGCATTCTTAAATGATTAAATATGAACTGTTTTGCATGAATGCCTCTGATCGATAAACCAGCATGTGTTTAGTACATGGGATTTTAAATCTGTACTATATTATATATATTTTGAAACATGCTCTTAAATTAAGAGAAGGAAAGGCAAAGCACTATTTTCAGTAGATAGTATGGATGTCTACTTGCTTACATGATTTCCTTACTGAGCACGTTGATAGCTCATCCCATTCATTTTCCCTCATCTATACAGATTCTCGTCAGTAGATCGAGTCGGCCAGGGTATTGCATTCCTTTGATCCGCTGCCACTCCCCATCTAGCGAAAGGTATACACATGCGTACTCTTTTGTATCTGAACAATGCATAAACACAGTGATGTACATGGTTTTAATGTTGGGGATGTAAATGTAATGATGTAATTATATTAAGTATATGAATTTACTTATGATATGAATATCATGTATGTATGATACATTAAAGAATGGTAAGATATGTATGGATGAGAGGACTGATGCCTATTCACAGCCCAACTGTTGAGGAGATAAAGGTAAGTAAAAAGTGAAAAATTTATTGTGGTTTTTAGTAAGTCGCGTGTGGGGGAAGGGCGTGACATGATGGTATTAGAGCATAAGTTGGTCTGATGTGTTTAGGTATTAGTAATTAGGAAAATGTACATCCCCATATCACTGTGTTTTGTTCAGTTACAATTATGTATACAAGATGGGAGTTGGACAAATTAATGTTTGTGAGTGTAGGAATCTAGCCTTTATGGCAATTACCAGCCGTGGTAGAGGGGCGAGGGGTAGGGCTGGAGGCCCTAGAGGTAGGCCTGAGAGCCGAGATGAGTCCTCATTTGACTTGGTGATGTAGAGTCCCATTGAGGTACCAGAAAGTATCGAGGCACACTTCACGAGGTTAGAGCATAGCCTATAGACAATAGTAGAGTTGTTGGCACAGACTATGCTAGGTAGACAGGGACAGGATGCAGAGACTGCGATTGGAGAGGCAGTTGCACCTGATACACCGGCACAGCCTGCACAAATGCCACAGACTATTGATACTCCTACACCCCCACCAGTTCAGGTTAGTAGTGGATTAGGATATGGGTGTGATTTGGATCGATTGCGACAGTTCTAGAATCTTGGACCTCCATCTTTTAGAGGGGTCAAGAACCCAGCTAGTGCAGAGGAGTGGATTAACGATGGAGAAGTTGTACGACTTCTTTGATTGTGCGACTTCAGAGAGAGTCGCATTTGCTGCGTTCCTACTGAAGGGAACGACAGAGCATTGGTGGAAGTCCACCAGGCCGATATTGAGAGCCCGACATGCTGAGATCAATTGGGAGATGTTTCTGGAGGCCTTCAGGAGGCAGTTTGTTCCTGATACAGCGCAGCGTAGACTGCAAGCTGAGTTTTTAGGATTGAGTCAGAGGAGTCTCACAGTGGATGAGTACGAGACTAGATTTTTGGCCCTAGGGAGATATGATCCCGATACCATGTACAGCGAGACCAAGAAGGTCCACAGATTTGTTGACGGATTGAGACCGGTGTTGCGGTCTAGATTGGTACCACTAGATATTGGTACATATGATGAGGCAGTGCACAGGGCGCAGCTTTGTGAACAGGATTACGAGAGAAATGCATCTGAGTTTGGGAAGTTCAATTGGCGTCGAGATTGAGAGAGGAAGAGGTCGACTAGAGATAGAGGGCTCAGTTCCCGAGGAGGGAGGAGACTTTTCGGTAAGGGACCATGGATAGAGGAGGTGCGAGAGCGACTAGTTAGGCCTCCTACATACCTGGCCATAGCTCTAACGAAGGGCATTATGATTGGAGGATCGAGGCCTACTACTGATCAGTGTAGCCGATGTGGTAGACATCATGGCGGTAGACCTTGTCCATTGAGCCCTGTTATATGTTTTCGATGTGGGAAACAAGGGCATATTGCTAGAGAGTGCCCAGAGTCATATGTGACTGCCCCACAAAAGGGCAGGGAGCATGATATTGCTTCAGCTGGTACGTCTGCTCAGAGAGGTAGAGCGACGGCAGATGAGAAGGGGAAGCAGGTGATGGGTCGAAGACGAGTACATGCCTCGAACCAGGACGCAGCTGATGCTTCTACGGATGTGATTAGAGGTAACATCTTGATTTATGATTCAGAAGCATATGTTTTAATTGATCCTGGTGCCGCACATTCATTTGTATCGCCATCATTTGCATGTAAGTTAGAAAAGCATGTAGAGCGTACTCCTTTAAAGATGATGATGTTGATTAGTACGCCTATGGATTCCAGTCAGCTAGTTGAGCATGTGTATAACGATTGTAAGTTAAAAGTAGGAGAAAAGGATATGACAGCCAATCAATATTGCTAAGTATGAATGACTTTGATGTAATATTAGGTATGGATTGGTTATCTACAAACCATGCTGTTTTAGATTGTTATACTAAGACAGTTATGTTTCCTAACCCTACGAAAGTTATTGTAAAGTTTGATGGGAAGAAATGAAAGAAATAAATATGTTGTTAATAAATAAAAATATTTTACTAACTGAGAGATAAATATCTTGAAGGTTTCATTGCGTACGTAGTGGATACAGATAAGGTACATCTGGAGTTGGTAGATATTCATGTGGTCAGTGAGTATCCAGATGTTTTCCCGAATGAGTTGTCAGGGTTACCACCAGACAGAGAGATGGAGTTCTGTATAGATTTGGTGCCTGGTACTGAGCCTATTTCGAGACCACCATAGCGTATGGCCTTAGTTGAGCTAAAGGAGCTCAAGAGACAGTTGCAGGAGTTGTTGGATAGGGGTTTCATTCGACCGAGTGTTTCATCGTAGGGAGCACCGATTTTGTTTGTGAGGAAGAATGATGGAAGCCTTCGATTGTGTATAGACTACAGATTGTTGAATAAAGCTACCATCAAGAATAGATATCCCCTTCCACGCATTGAAGACTTACTGGATCAGCTTCGGGGAGCGCAAGTCTTTTCTAAGATTGATCTGAGGTTTAGGTATCATCAGTTGAGAGTCCGGAGTGGAGATGTACCCAAGACGGCATTTAGTGTATTCGAGATCCGAGGAGAAGCATGACGAGCACCTCAGGATTGTATTGCAGACTCTACGAGGGCAGCAGTTGTAAGCTAAACTCAGTAAGTGTAATTTTTGGTTGACAGAGATCTCATTTTTGGGACATGTAGTGTCGAGGGATGGTGTGTCAGTAGACCCATCCAAGATTGAGGCTATAATTCAGTGGAAACAGCCGAGGACAGTTACCGAAATCAGGAGTTTTCTGGGTTTAGCAGGGTACTATCGGAGATTCATTGAGGGATTTACGAAGTTGGCTGCTCCGTTGACACGTCTCACTCGGAAGAGTGTTACATTCGTGTGGGACAAGGATTGTGAGAGGAGTTTTCAGGAGCTGAAGAGTCGATTGACCACCGCTCCAATTCTCACTATTCCTACCAGCTTAGGAGGATTTTCAGTATATACCGATGCTTCGCATCAGGGACTGGGCTGTGTATTGATGCAGAATGGGAGGGTAGTTGCTTATGGATCAAAACAGCTGAAGGACCAAGAGAAGAACTATCCGACCCACGATTTAGAGTTGGCAGCAGTAGTGTTTGCGTTGAAGGTATGGCGCCACTACTTGTATAGCGAGAAGTTTCAGATTTTTACCGACCACAAGAGCCTCAAGTACCTGTTCTCACAGAAGGTGCTAAACGTGAGACAGAGAAGATAGCTAGAGCTTCTGAAGGATTATGATTGTGAGATACTTTATCATCTGGGTAAGGCTAATGTTGTGGCAGATGCTTTGAGTAGGAAGAGCCTTGGGATGGTATCGTATATGATGGTCAGGGAGCACGAGCTGCTAGAGCAGTTTGCTAGCCTCAGTTTGGGAGTTGTGCCTTCGAACATTAATGCAGATTGTATGATTGTGAGTCTACACTTAGAGCCAGATCTGTTGGACAGGATCAGATAGGCTCAGCAGACTGATCTGTATTGCATCGATGTGATTGGTCAGATGCAGAGGGGTACAGTGATGGATTTTGAGTTGACTTCTGATAGACTACTGAGATTCAGAGGTAGATTGTGTGTTCTCGAGGATCTAGAGCTCAAGAGATTGATATTGTCAGAAGCTCATCGAGGTACACGTTGCATCCAGGGAGAGGCAAGATGTATGAGAACCTCCGAAAAGTGTACTAGTGGCCAGGTATGAAGAGAGATGTGGCAGATTTTGTAGTGAGATGTCTCGTATGTCAGTAGGTGAAGGTAGAGCATCAGAGACCTGCAGGATTGTTGCAGCCTCTACCTATACCGACATGGAAATGGGAGCATATCACCATGGATTTTGTGATGGGTTTATCGAGGATCCGGAGGAATCATGATGCTATATGGGTGATCGTAGATAGACTGACGAAGTCAACCCACTTCCTAGCTATGAGAGCTACCGATACTTGAGTACATTGGCAGGGTTGTATGTACGCGAGGTAGTGAGGTTGCATGGTATTCTAGTGAGCATTGTCTCGGATAGGGATTCCCGCTTCACTTCCCACTTTTGGGAACATTTTTAGGAAGCTATGGGAACCCAGTTGAGTTTGAGCACAGCTTTCCATCCTCAGACAGATGGTCAGTCAGAGAGGACGATACAGACTTTGTAGGACATGTTGAGAGCATGTGTGCTAGACTTTAGAGGCTCCTGGGATGATTATTTACCACTAGCCGAGTTCGCTTACAACAACAGTTATCATTCGAGTATCGAGATGGCACCGTATGAGGCCTTGTATGGCCGTAGATGTCGTTCCCCTATTCGGTGGGAAGAAGTAGGTGACCGAAAGATTTTTGCTCCTGATTTGGTTACACAGGCTTCTGAGGATGTCCGGTTGATAGTTGAGAGATTGAGGACAGCTCAGAGTCGACAGAAGAGTTATGCTGACAAGAGACGTAGGCCACTTGAGTTCGCAGTAGGTGAGTCCGTGTTTCTGAAGGTTTCTCCTTCCAAGGGTATAGCGAGGTTCAGGAAGAGGGGTAAACTGAGTCCTCGCTACATTGGACCCTTTGAGATACTCGATCGAGTGGGAGATAAGGCCTATAGGTTGGCATTGCCACCAGATTTGTCAGGCGTGCACAACGTCTTCCACGTCTCGATGCTTCGAAAGTATCACCCGGATCCGGCTCATGTGATTAGTTATAAGCCATTGGAGCTCAGTGAGCACATGTCATATGTTGAGAGGCCGATTCGGATACTGGATAGGAAGGAGAAGGTTTTAAGGTCGAAGACTATCAGGTTAGTGAAGGTTTTATGGTAGCATCACACTTCCGAGGAGGCTACTTGGGAGTTAAAAAGTTTGATGCGAGAGAAGCACCCTCAGTTGTTTGATGATTGATTTGGTTCTAATTTGGAGGACCAAATTCTTTTAGTTGGGGAGGATTGTCAGACCTGTGTTTTCGATTTATGTATGTAGCTTGTGCCTTATGATTCCTATGTGTACGAACATTTTATTTCATAGTTGAATCATAAGAAGAGTATTTACTACCATGCAATCGATTAATTTAAGAAATTAAAATGCATGTAAGCTACATAATAGCAAGATAAGGGTTAAAGTGATTCCCGAGCAAGTGTAGGGGTAAAACGATCAATTGATCGAAATTCGGTATAAATTCGATGAGGAAATTTCATAAAAAAATATGAAATTGAAAAATCTTGATCAATAACGGGGTAAATATTGAATTTCGAGTCTAATTGATCGAGATATGAATTTATTTAATATTTTCAAAATTTTTGTCTCGAAAAACGAGCTCAAAAATAGTGAAAAAATATACCAAAAAAGTAAAATCGAACTGATAAATTCATTTACAGACTAAATGAATTTAATATGAATTTTTTGGATATTTTTGGATATTTTATGATTTTTAATATTATTTTAAATAATATTAAAAATATATTATAAAAAAAAACAAAAAACGAAATTGAAAAAAAAAACAGAAAACGGATTGAAATTTGACGGGGAGAGAGAAACCCACGAGAGCCAAAACCGATGGAGAGGAGAAGACCACCGAACGGTGAGCACCGACGACCCCACGCCCAGGCCAGCCGCCGAAAAAGAGAGAGGAGGTTGGCCCGATCCTTCTGCCACCAGTCACGCCATCCACCGATGCTGGACGCCGGCGAATCGAAGAGGGGAAGGTCGCAGAAGGAAAGAAGGATTTCGGCGGCCACCGGCGGTGCTAGGGTCCGATCGAGCCCAGCTGAACGTTCCCCAGGCTGTGGCGCACTGAACGGCAGCAGCAGCTCTCGGAGAACTGGCCAGACGATGCCGGCACGGCCAAATCATCCCTGAACCGGTCAGCGATTCAAGGCAGAACCTTCTAAACTGAACCGGATCGGACCAGTTCAAAAAGGAGGAGAGAGAAAAAGAGAAAAAAAAGAAAGAAAAAGAAAAAGAAAATTTTTGAGAATTTACCGGACTTCGGATAAGTCGATACGAGGTCAAAAGTGATCGATTTGATTTTCGATAAATTTATTTAAATTATATTTAATCAGAAATTGACCCGGAGTTAAATATACGAAATTGTGCAATTCGACGATAAATTCTGAACGGAAGCCCGATCGAACTCCGATTCACGGACCATCACACAATCTCGGGTAAGTAAAGCTCATTTACGACAATTTATGTGATTTATGCGTATTTAAGATTTAATTTACGCATTTCGGATTTAGCGAATTGTATTCGAAAAATTGAATAAAATGTCGCAAATGATATACGGGCTATCCAAAGAGCTTGGAATAAAGCCCAATGGATATTGATAAGCCCAATGAGCCAATAGACCCTGATAAACGGGCTTAATACGAATTAAGGCCCAATTAAAGTGTTTAAGGCCCATTAAGAGTAAACGGGCCCATTTAAGTGAAATGAATTGTATTAAATGTGTAATACAGTAGGTAACATGGAATTAATCCGGTGAATGGTTAAATGCAGCTCCAGAGTCATATTGAGAGTGATCGGACTGCGAGGTTTGGACAGCATAGAGGAAGAGAGGTCACACTACGTGATCCGAGGTAGGGGACTCTTACAAGTAGCTAGAGATATCTGTGCATATTTTCGTTGGATTTTACATTCACTGAAATCGTTTGAGGGTCAGAGAAAATCGATAATATTATAGGGACCCGATATGGGTAAATTACGATTTTGCCCCAAGTTAGGCAAAAAGTGAAATTTTGGGAAAAGTTCCAAAAAGCATGGAAATGATGTTTTGAGTGGTTTTTCCTACTGTGTAGCAGAAGAGTAGGTGAATGGGCTAATGTTTTGAGGTCGATGTAAACTAAGCACACTTTATAGTGCTGATTTTAGTGATTTTTAACATCCTTGTTTTTAAAGAGCCATCTATCGAATTATCTGGAAACAATCGTGTTAGAGCACAGCTTGCACTTGATTTCAGATGTTTTTTACATACATTAGTGTTGGAGGTTTACTCGCACTACATTTATTTGACATGCATGATAAAGTACTGGAGCGTTGCTCGTACTCAGTTTTTATGTGATTTGTGCATGATATAGTGCTGGAGCGATTAGCTCGTACTCGAGTTTTATATGAGATGCATGACAGAGTGCTGAAGCGTTGCTCGTACTCGATTTTTCATGATTTGTACATGACATCGTACTTGAGCGATTTGCTCGTACTTGATTTGTAATGAGAACTATGCACGACCTGGTGCTGGAGGTTTACTCGCACTAGTGTTGATATTTTGACATGCATATACAGTGTTTTGAGGCGGAACGTTGACTGTGTGTCACACTCAAGATGCGCACTGTAGTTTTTCGTGATATATACACATGTTAGAAAAACTGTGACGATTTTCTCCGTGTAGACTGAGTGTCACACTGTTGAGATGTTCTCACGTGGATTTAGAGACGTGGCATTGATTCCATAGTATGAGGGCTAAGACCTATGGTAGGCACCACGACTATGATGTATTTCCATGGTATGAGAAGCTAAGACCTATGGCAGGCACCACAACTATGATGTATTTCCATGGTATGAGAGGCTAAGACCTATGGCAGGCACCCTGACCATAATGTATGGGTCCACGGGTGTACGTTGTACCGTGCATGTGGTATGGAGTATACTGTACTGTGTGTTGTGTTGTGGAGTTGTGGAGGAGAGTGTTGATAGCTGGCGGTTGTGATGGACTGACCCCCCACCCATTACAGCAGTGATTGCCCCGCACACCGAGTACTGTGTTGCCTAGGATCACCATTGTTATGATATGGCCATAGTCCGGAGATATTGCATTTTGCCATTGAGTCTCGCATGATATATCACATGTGTTTTATGACACGGGTAGACCTGAGCAATGGGTCGAAACCCGATTGATTTGTTTGTGTTGTGATGAGAAATGCCATATTTACTGTGTTTTAAATGTTGTCAGGACCCGTTCTCAATCCATGACTTTTTCCAAAAATCACTATAAATTTTTCGCATTTTAACTTACCTTTCCTCTCTTCACTGGTTGGGCTGTGATTCGATGTCAGAGTCCTCACTTACCACATTATCCATTTCATACATACATGTCAATATATTATTACTGACTGTAACTGCTTTTATTATACATGTAAGATTTTATATAAAATCTAACACAAATACATTCCCCATAATATATAACGTATACATCACTGTGCTGTTTCTATGTTTAGATACACAACTTTACATAACAAGTATACCTGGCGATCGATAGGAACTAGCAGTGGACTCTGGGACACTATCCCTCGATAGCTCTCACTCTACTGATGCTCTGTAGAGAGATGTAAAGAAAGGGGGGTGAGCATACAACGCGCTCAGTAAGGAAATCAGGCAAGCAAGTAGATATCAACACTATCTACTCAAAATAATGCTATGCCTTGAAAACATTATTTCCTTAGCTCACTTTAAAAAGCATGTCTTGAAATATAATATATATACTTGTACAGAATACATCCCATGTACAGAAAATCATGCTTTCTTTCTCAAATGTAGGCATGTAGTGCAAAACAATGCATTATATATAAATCATGCCTTTATGTAAATCATGCCATGTATATTTAAATCACAATAAATATGGCATCAAATGATTCACAACACAAAATCGGAGTCCAACCCATCCCTCAGGTCTGTCCACAGTTTAAAACAGTCAATCAATGTGATATATCATGTAAGACTCTGTGGTTAATGCAAATAGTATCCTTGATTATGATCATATCCGAAAAGTGATCCCAAGCAACACAGTACTCGGTGTGCGGGGCCTCACTGCTACAACGGGAGGATGGTCAGTCCACTACAACCGTCAGCTATGCGTAACACACGGTACAGTGTACACCTCGTGCCACTCAGACACGGTACAAAGTACACCCGTGGACCCTCACAGCCAGGGTGCCTCCCATAGGACTTAGCCCTCGAAACTATGGAAATATTTATACCACGTCTATATTAACCTCATGCGGATATCCTCTCTAGCTATGACACACAGTCACACAAGGACTCAGGCATGGGTTTTAATATGTATTACATATCACATACAGTGTGCGTCTTGAGTGCGACTCACAGTCGTCACTCCGCTCAAACACTGTTTCACATCACAAACTCAACTCTAGTGCGAGCAATCTCTAGCAACTAGGTCAATGCATAGTTTATGTATTAAATCAAGTACGAGCAATAGCTCCCAGTACTATGCTATGCACAATATCAAATCAAGTATGAGCAATAGCTCCCAGTACTATGTCATGTATAAACCATGAAGAATCGAGTACGAGCCAATCGCTCTAGCACTCTGTCATGCATATTTCATTTAAAGCTGAGTACGAGTAAAACTCCAGTACCCTATCATGCATGTCATGGAAATCTAGTGCGTATAAAAATCCAGCACTAATGTATGTGGAAAACATATGAAATCCAGTGCGAGCTATGCTCTAGCACGATTCATTCTCACATAATATGATAGATGGCTCTTTAAAAAGGGATTGTTTATAAAACATCAAAATCAGCACTTAAAGTGTGCTTAATTCACATCAACCTTAAAATCATTAGCCCATCTATTTATTTTCATGCTAATAGCAACTAAACACTCACAATAGTATTTTCCATGCTTTTTGCAACTTCTCATAAAAGTTGACTTTTTGACTAACTAGGGGTAAAATCATAATTTGCCACTATCGGGTCGCAATAATTATTATTCAATTTCTCTGACCCTCAGAGTTTTTAAGTGAATGTAAAAGCAGACGAAAATACGTGAAGGTATCTCTAACTACTCGCAAAAGTCCCTTACCTCGGATCACGTCACGTGACCTCACTTCCTCGGTGCTGCTAAATCCCGCAGTCCGATCAGCTCTCAATGTAAACTCTGGAGCTGTAAATAACCATTTCTCAGGTTAATCATAATTTTCCTACTGTATTACACATTAATACAGTCTATTTTCCCTTAATGGGCCTTAAATTCCTTAATGGGCCTAACTAGGCCTTAAGTCCATTTTCATTTTACTATTCACTTTTGTTGGGCTTATTGGACTTGTGGGGCCCATCAACTCTTATTGGGCTTATCCTAGGCCCATTACACCTTATTGGGCCTAAAAATATTGGGCTTGGCCCATTGGGCCTTCGGCCACATGCCATGGTCGAGAGCTACCCATGTCTCGGTTTTCACATGGCATGCCATCCATGCTTATTACCTAGCCATTTTCACTTAGGCATTTTCACAAACACTTGGTAGGCAACATTACCAATCATCACATAGTTCATTTAGGCATTAAATCAAACACCTTGATTGCCAACAATTTACATGTATTAATTAATTAATTTGATTAATTCTAATTACACCATTAACATTAATACATGTACACTAATCCATTTATGTCTTAAAATCAAATTGACATAATTTAATATCCCATTGATCACTCTCGGCCTAACCCATTTCATGGTGATTTAATATGTTTCAATGCTTAAAACATATATCAACATACTTGAAATCATTCATACATTAACATATATGAAATTGGAAATTAGAAAATATACCAATTGTTGTGTTCACCCTTTGGCCAAAACTTTGGAGGCTCTCGGTTTGCACTCTATGGCTCCTTGATAGCCAATTCCAACATATGTCAATCTCCTTTCAATTTGGAACAACTTCCATGAAGAATGCAAGTTCCAAATATGCCTAATTCCTAGTGATTTCTAGTGAGAGAAAGCTTGGATGTTTATGTTTCAATGGTGTTTTCTTCTAGCCGGAAATGGTGTGATGAAGATGACAATGGTGTGGCTGAATTTATAAGCCATATACTTAGCCATTAAGCTTTACTTTCCAGCCATTATACTTGACTTTCCAAACCTTAGCCATGAGTCACCTTATGAGTCATAGTTAACTTTAACTATGGTTAGATATTTATCTCATGGGCTTTTCCAATTGGGCTTCTCGGTTTGGGCTTTTCTAATGGGCTTTTGGGCTGAAATTTTCACTATACCTCGGGCCTTTTATTGTCTCAAAATTTGGCCGATCAATTGGTCCAACAATTCGGTCTAAAGGACCTAAGAATTTCGATATACGTTTAGTATACCTTAATGGGCTTTAAAATTTTCACCTTAGGCCCATCACGTTTTTAACCATTAAATTTATTCCAGAATCCTTCCGAATAAATTTTCCTTACTTTCGGAGATGATTATCTTGTATTCTAGCTAAGAATATTTTTCCCCAAATTTTTCTCCACACTTAGGTTAATTTCTAACCATGATTAGTCAACTATGGTAAAAGTCCACTTTCTTAACTATAGTTGACTTTTTTCTTAACCATTGACCATGTTGACTTTTTCTTAAATTTTTGAAAGTGTCATATCTTATGTCTTACACTCTTGTCTTTATATTCCAACCGCTCCCGGTGGATAATTTCACCCGAAACTCCTTTTCTCGCCAAAAAGGTCCATTTTACCCTTTTTAGCTTTTACTCTCGTTTTGTGTGTTCGGGTCTAAATCAAGCTGACTTCTCTTCATGAGCTCTCTACGCTCTCTTATTTTAAGTTCTTATTTTCAGTCAGAATGATTTAGAATAGCTCGGTTTAGCCTGTGATACTCATCGTTCACATTATGCATTTTATGTAGCTTTTGCGTGTTAATTCATTCCAATAACACTTTAAGTCTAGTAAATACTCTTCTTATGATTCAACTATAATTACATAGTGTTCATACACATAGGAATCATAAGGTACAAGCTACAAAAAATTCGGGTCTGACAAATGTAAATGGCATATTTTATAGAAATGCATTCTTAAATGATTAAATATGCATTGTTTTGCATGAATGCCTCTGATTGATAAACCAGCATGTGTTTAGTACATGGGATTTTAAATCTGTACTATTATATATATTTTGAAACATGCTTTTAAATTGAGAGAAGGAAAGGCAAAGCACTATTTTCAATAGATAGTATGGATGTCTACTTGCTTGCCTGATTTCCTTACTGAGCATGTTGATAGCTCATCTCATTCATTTTCCCCCATCTCTACAGATTCTCGTCAGTAGATCGAGTCGGCCATGGTATTGTATTCCTTTGATCCGCTGCCACTCCCCATCTAGCGAAAGGTATACACATGCGTACTCTTTTGTATCTGAACAATGCATAAACACAGTGATGTACATGGTTTTAATGTTGGGGATGTAAATGTAATGATGTAATTATATTAAGTATATGAATTTACTTATGATATGAATATCATGTATGTATGTTACGTGAAAGAATGGTAAGATATGTATGGATGAGAAGACTGATGCCTATTCACAGCCCAACTGTTGAGGAGATAAAGGTAAGTAAAAAGTGAAAAATTTATTGTGATTTTTAGTAAGTCGCGTGTGGGGGGAGGGCATGACATATACTAAGCGAAAGAGTGGGGAGCAATTGTTGTGTATAAACTAAAAAAAAAATTATAATACGCCACGTGGTGTGAACTAGTTGCACCATGTGGCGTAAGTATAAAAGTCATGGGCGGAAGACTTGGGGTCTCTCGCCCAGAGATGATTTGTGGGAGACCAGGTCTCCCGCATGCTAAAATTTACGGAAGACCAGGTCTTTCACCCAAAAAACGTTCGGCGGGAGACCAAGGTATCCTGCCCGTGAACATGGGTGTGTCATGTGGCACATCCACGTACAAGCCTACACGTGGGGGAAATCATGCGGTTAGGCTCTATGTGTAAAAATTTATTTGGATAATTTTACCTTTAAATATTTTTGATTTTGCAGGACCCATAAAGCAGTAAGAGACATTTAATTAATGGATAAATACGTAATTAAATGTGGAATTAATCCCTATAAATAGGGGTCAGATATGATTCTTAGGGGAAATTTCTATTTTCTTTACTGAAACTTTGTCAAACTCTCTTTTTGACTTAAGCATCGAAGTGCTTACGCAGGAAAAAAATCTCTGCATCTCTCTGATCAATCTTTTTCTTGCAGAGCTCTGGGTATTACATTGCACAAAAATTAAGGTGAAGACATCCGCAAATCGTCACTGTTGTGATTGAGCAACAATAAATATAATAAAATAATTTAAGATTAATATATAGTTCTTGAAAATAGAGATTACATAAAGAGCAGTTAAAATAAGAAATATATTTTAACAATTAAGGCATGACTTAGTGGTTGTTATCTCTTTTTAAAGATATATTAGTTTTAAGGTTTAAATTACTCTTTCCCTTTTACCTCCCTATGAACAAAAAAAAATATTAAAATTATTTATGCATTAAATTTTTTTTTATAAAAGCTATTTTGATTTTATTAATTGATGCATGTCGAATGCTCCAATTTAAAATTATTTTATCTGACAAATTTGTAAATATGGAAATAAAGGTTGAACATATAGAGATTGTAGTTAACTAAATTTTTTATATGCAAGAAAATTTAAAAAAAAAACATTGAAAATGAGTCTATTTTGTAGTTAAATCAACTAAATATAAAATAAGAACAAATATAAAGAAAACGTTTTTCACAATATCCAACATTCTTCAGTTCCTAGGAATCTATTCATTCTTGGAATATAATGTTGATCACTGATGACGGAATAATATTATCAATAGAATATTTAATCGTAGTATAATAACAAGCTCTGCTATACCATCTTTCCTTACTAAGTCATTAATTAAAACAATCTCTTCAATTAATCCCTAACTACTAAATTATCTAGAACAAGCTTTCTCAATATAATTTGTAGCAGTATTAGTATTTAGAAAGAAATAGATTGAAAATAAGCAATTAACAAAAAATGTCGATTTATTTAACTTAAACTTTAATTCTCCTAAACCTCTAATGTCACTTTCTGTTTCACCAAGTAAACTTTTGATAAGTATCAGTTTTGTAAACTCTAGTGTTTTGATCTGTACTCTGAGACTGTGGGAGCCACATCTAGAATTTTAAGGGACCTACGTGCTACACGAGTACCTCAAAGACAGTGGGAACTATTTCTAGAATCATAACAGACTTATGTGCTACATGAGTGTTCTGTTTTCAACTTCGTTTTTGAGTGCAATCATACCCATCGACCTTCGGGTCACCCTGAACCTTTCAAGCTTGTTCTAGGTTCTATCACCTATCTATTGAGTTTTGTGCTTTAGATTACCAGTGCAGTGCAGTGTGCCTACTAAGCCTAGTGCTCAAGGCAAATCAAACTTGTCTGAAAAATCAGTAGACAAGTTTCAAATCTCGACTGATCAGCGGGACTGGAGTAATACTATGGCCATAGATATTATACTGCGGGAGCCGCTTCTAGAATCTTAAGATACCTACGTGCTACACGAATACCTTTAGGATTATGGGAGCCATATCTAGAATCTTAAAAGACTTAGGTTCAACATGGATACCTCTAGGATTATGGGAGCAACATCTAGAATCTTAAAAGACCTACGTGCTACACAGATGTGTTGCTTGCGACACTTCTTCCATCACTAGCTAAGATGGATATCAGTGTGTTTAAATGATCGGGGTTATGTCTAAGCTCTTTCAAATATTGGTTTTGACATCCGCATTAGTTTTTAGTGATTTGAGGCTTATGCCTAATTTATCCTTATTGATTTTGACATCCGTGTTAGTTTTCAATGATTAAGGCTTTGTGCCTAATTCTATCGATTATCATTTTTTTAAAACAAGTATCTAATCGAATGAAGTGTATAAAAAATATCCTTTGTTATCAACATTGATTTCACTTATTTGAGACTTTATGCCTAATTCTATCTATTATCATTTTTCTAAAAATGTCTGATCGAATGAAATGTATAAGAAATCTGTTTTGTTATCAGCATCGACTTCAGTGATTTGAGGCTTTATTCCTAATTCTATCGATTATCATTTTTGTAAAAGTATCAAATTGAATGAAGTGTATAAAAAATCTATTTTGTTATCAACATCGATTTCAGTGATTTAAGGCTTTTATGCCTAACTATATCAATTATTGTTTTCATAAAATTATCCATTTTGAACTAAATGCATTAGAAATCTGATTTGAATAAGCATATTGAGCACTGCATTGCCATGTGTTCTCTTTGGCATCTTAGATCTTTGTTATGTGATTTAGACATTTAGTTAGTGCATTAAGGCTCCTGGAAATGAGGTACCTAAGGTATCCTTCTGATGAATACTCCATACAACCTTAGCTTTAAAGTGTGAGTCTCTCACGACCCCCTTTTATCTAAAATCACTACAAATTTTTTATTTTTTCTTCTTTTTTTTCCTTTCCCTGTCATGAACAGTCTCACCACCAACAGTTGGACTGTGATTCGATATCAGTCATTTCTTACCGTCTATGTGAAACCCGATATTTTTTCATATTATGATGCTTGCGAGAAGTAAATTATAGCTCAATGTAACGTTTTACAAGCCCGTAGACGATTAAAGCACTCGGTTGTAGCGTGGGACCCAATGGCATGCAAACCGGGGTAAGGTCCTAGACTCGAGAATTTCTTAAGAATGTCATGTTCATGCATGGAATGATGTGTAGAAGGGAAAACTAAGTGATTGGAAATGCAAAAGTTAGTTAAACTCGGGTTTTAAATTAAATTGAGAAAACAGACCTAATAAGGGAAATAAATCCGAATAAAATTTTAAAAATTCGTGAAAATTATTCCGAGGTTATAGAAAATTATTATAAGGTGAAAGTGACATGGGGAATAAAAATAATGAAGAAATATGGAGATTTAGGGGTTCAAATAAATTTTTAAAGCTAACCGAAAGCTTATTTTCATTTTACTCGGTATTGGCTAAATCGCGCAAAATGAGCTCGTTCGTGAAATTTTTCTTAAACAAGTGACCCCAAAATTTTTATGGAACATACTATAGACATATTATAACAATTGAGAATGGAATTTTGAAGAAATCTGATCAGGATTAATTTTGGTAAATTTTATAAAACAGAACAGTCAAATCCCCTGCACTTAGTAAACTGTCAGCCAATGAAAACAATCCCATTTGATGACCTTCCCGATTTTTGTTGCCTCTGATATTTTCCAGATTGAAATTCAACTGGATAATCTTCATAAAAAGGTAAGAACCATCCCTAACTATTGCAAAACCCGAGAGTTATCCCTCACCCATTCTGCCGCAGACGTTACCCCTATTCCTGACTGGCGTGAATTTTTTGGCCACCTTCCGGCCATTTTCAGGCAACGGTCCCTTCATATGAAATCTTCCTATTCCTCCCCTTTACCACCTATAAAAAATTCAGACCTAAAAGAGGTCATTTACCCCCTGAAAAGGTAGAGAGACAAACAGGACAAAAAACTACCCTGTTCCGAGGTAAGCAAAAAATTCAATTTTTGGATGAATTTGATGAGGTTCTTGGATGATTCTGAACACTTATAAGCTCTATACATGTTGTGTTACAGCTGAGTGGCAATTTGGAGACCTAAAACCAAAGTCAAACTTGGTCAAATGAGTGAAGAAGTTGAGGTATGGTGATGATGATGAGATAGGTTGTTAATTTGTGATTTTTAATGGAATTTTTGTTGAAGGAAAGTGATGAATTAATTTAGATGATTGAATTCAGTTACTTCCAGCATGATTTAGCTACTGGAATAATGAAGTTAGATGTAATTGAAATGAATTTACAGTAGAAATTATATTACAAAGGTTCGATTTAGTGTTTAACTAGGTGAATTATCGAAATAATGCAAAAATCGATTATTTAAGGTCTTGTTTGAAGTGGAATGAGTTGCTGGAATGTAAGACATGATGTAGAGGTATTGAAAATAAATTTAAAGGTGTCGAATATGTTAAGAAAGCTTAAAACCGAGGCTTAAACTGATAAAATTGAGCAAAACGAGTAAAGTAGCAAAGTCAACTTTTGGTCAACATTTTAGATGTAATCACATATTGAATATATTAACATCAATTTGAGCTATATGTGATGAGATAACTTGGTATGTGACAACTTGGGTTATCTGCACGCATTTCGAGGTGAGCTCAAAAATCGAGGAACGTGCACTACCTTCGACGTTAAGAGGTAAGGGATATAATTTAGAGTAGCATTAGTACTCCTCAACCTTACCAAATGTTTATGTGGATAGTTAGTTGAGTTTCCATGAAAAAGAGCTTTCTCAAAAGTTGAAAAGAGTACTATTCACTCAAAACCGGAATAAACTTATCCAAGCTTTTCAAAATAACTTTTATTGCATGAGATACATTTTAGTATGTATGTTTATGTATATAAATGTGATTTTCACTTATGAAATGAAAGCATAGTATGTTTTCCATGAGTTTATGGGTTAAAGTCCCGAGAATGTTTTACGAAACTATGTTTTCATTATATGGGGTACATATATACCCAAGAAATGATTATGAAAAACATGCTTAATGTTTTGAGACTATGGCACGAAGTATTGATGTTATGAGGTTAGAGTGATCTGGGGTCGATCTTGTACGTTGAGAAAATGGTACAAAGACGATCAAGGATCTTCCTAGCCGACGACCAGGGAACGGGCAGGACTCTGACGAGATGAGATAACTTGTGGTACCATGTAACCATTTAAAGTTCGTGCGTTGAGACTGCTTAGATACTGCGAGTCCTCTGCAGGCACGTAATGAGTCACCCCACCATAGCCCCGTACCACACAGTCCAATAGGGCACTGTACGACCCTGATCCAGTCTTACAGTT
Source organism: Firmiana major (assembly GCA_033439115.1). Taxonomy (NCBI): domain Eukaryota; kingdom Viridiplantae; phylum Streptophyta; class Magnoliopsida; order Malvales; family Malvaceae; genus Firmiana; species Firmiana major. Next base: position 63,759,796 of record CM065899.1, read on the forward strand.
CCCTGTACTATGGCCATATGTACCAGTTATGTTAATGATGTCCTTCGGGAACAGTTATGATGAAGCCATGTCTCCAAGAGAAACGAAATATGTTTTCGCACATTTCATGCTACCTTATATGTTATTTGCTTTTTAGCACGTGTTTTTTTTTTTTTTTATGATGTGATTTTAAAGGTAGTTTATGAGTTATGTTTTATGAAATGTGCATATGATAGTACGATTTCACTTTCAAAGTGATAAGCATGTTATGATATGCATGATTGAGTTTTGAGATGCTTTTCACTTGTTTACACTACATGATATGCATACTATATATGAGTTTTACCAAAAAGATGCAAGATGTGTAAACTTATAATTTAAGCATGTTTTTACTATTTTGATGAATTCAAGCATCTCTACTCTAGTACATGTTTATGCTAATTTGTAAAACCACGTGTTTTACTTGTTTTAAGTATTAAGGTTACTTTAAATGTATCTCTTATTGAGCCTCAAAAGCTCACCCCCCTTCCTTTCCATCTTCCAGATTTCCTACAGTGATTCTACTGCACTCACGTGCTAGAGGTTGTGGACGAGGCAGTCCGACCTTTCGTCAAATCATTTGTAGCGACGAGGTATATCTTTACTTTTGTTCCAGACACGATGTACATCATAGACACTAATGTATATTACAGTCGGGATGTAATAGTTGTAAGGGATTATATTTATGTACAGAGTTTTATTACGTAGAATATATATATATATATGTTATGAGATCCTGGAATAGAATTGAAAATGGTGTTGCGGATGTGGGTTGAAAATTATAAATTGCGTTTTAAACTCTGCAGGTTGGGTTAAGTCAAAATGCAGTCGTTATGCTGCCGAATTTTTATAAAATGATAAAAGTTAAGAAACTGACATAGACAAGAACACAACTCAGTTAAATAAGTTAAAAAGTTTTAAAATTGCTCATTTTTCGTGTTTTCGGGCGTGACAGTCTACCATGTCATTCATTTCTTATTCTATTCAAAAGTAAACATTTACATTTCATAATCATGATACTATAACTTCTTACGTGTTTTTCAATATTTACATTCCCCATATTACATTCCAAAACCATTACTGTGCTGTTACATGTTTAGATACAAAATGATACTAGGGTGTATACCTTTCGATGATGGGAAACAACGGGTACCAGGAATGCAAGTTCTCAGTCGCTCACTAACTGTTGCGAATGCTCTGAAAAAGGGGAAAAAATGAAAAGGTGAGCAACCACACGCTCAATAAGGCAATCATGCGAGCAAGTAGATAACCATACTATCTACATGTTCATGATGCCATGCATTAAATCATTTTCTTTCGAAATCATACTTAAATATGAATCTCATGCATACTTATATGCCAGATAAAATCATTCGTATAAAATAATTCATTTCGTGAAATGACAGATAAATCATGGAATTATACGTTATGCTATTTAAGTAATTCACATTAAGTCAAAACATGCCATTTATTTCAAATCAACATCCGCCCCAAAAATCATCAGAAATCAATCCCAAAATCATAAAATCATAAAATCACAAAATCAAGTAATAAGCAATATGTGATTTCGCAAAGCAAATAACATGCGATTTCGCAAAGCAAGTGACATGTGAGACTATGTAGGAATAATGGTAATAACTTTAAGACTATGGCAATATCCTCTGTGATCCCAGGCTACACGGATCCTAGTGTGCGGGGTATCACATCACATCTAAGGCTGCCCCAGGAGGTGGGTACCAAACCTTCCCACCAGCCAATCAGATCACTAGTCGAAGACTACACATCAAATATCACGGCACGGTACAACGTACTCCATGCTGTAAGCACGGTACAACATACACCCCATGCCCACGTCATCTCAATATCCAATGCCATGTCTCGAAATGCACGTGTGAGCATATTCAATTAGTGTGACACATAGTCTACACAATGCTCCCAGCACGACTTTAGGCATGTCATATATAAACTCATGTAAAAATCGAGTGCAAGCCAAGCTTTCAGCACTCTGTCACATGTACAAATCATGTCAAATCCCGTGCGAGCAATGCTCTCAGCACGTTCTGTTTTCACAAGTATCATGTAGGTGGCTCAAATTCAAAGAATGGTTTTAAAAACCAAAATCAGCACCTGTCACGTGCTATTTTATATAAATTGATAAAACTTTAGCCAGCCTACTCATATCCTTGTTGAAAAGTAATTAAAATTCATCAAGAACACTCATTTCCTGTTTTTCATGACTTTTTCTAAAAGTGAAAATTTTTACCCTTCACAAGGGTAAAATCATCATTTACCCTCTCGGGTTGAAATAAATATTATATAATTTGCTAAAAAGCAGTATTTCATAGTGAAAACACTCAAAACATGCTATTTATGCATATTTCAATACAATCTTAACTTTTCCAAAATTTCCCTTAGTAAGGGCAAAACGATAATTTTTCTATGTCGGGTCTCTATCGATATTTTTCACATTCGAAATTTATATACAATTTAATTATTTGAAAATCTACCCAAAAATATGTATATCTACCTCTAGCTACTCATAAAATTCCCTTACCTCGTAGATCTTGGGGCAGCACAAAATTGTTAGTTCTCGAGATTGTCTTGATTTACGTGCTAAATTCTCAAGCTGCCCAAAACGATACCAGTTCATCATATATTGATCAATTTCATCTTAACATACTTAATTTTGTTTTATCTTCTCAAATTTTGACCAATTTTGACTTTTCAGTTAACTTTTTCGGTTTTCTCGATTTTACCGATTTAGTATCGTTTTTGGCAAATTTCATTATTCTAATTTCTCATTTCATTACTTCATTAACCTTATGACTCATTCAACTTCATAAATCATGCTAGTCACTTTTCCAAATTTTCAATTCTTTCACTTTTCGATTTTACACTAAGTTAAGTTATAAATCGGGCTTTCTCGGTATAAATTTAACCGTTAACAACCTTAGATCCTTCAAATTTTCACCACAAACACATCAAAACCTTGCTGTACAGAACTCAAATCATCAATATAAATTAAAGCATCTAATTCCACTTAACTAAAAACCTTCTAAAAACACCAAACAACAACATATATGAACTTCATCATCATCCATCAACTTTACCTCAGGTTTGACCAAGGTTGACCACATTTTTTATTCTTCCAATTGTTTCTCAACTGTAATTTAACATGTATAGAACTTAGAATCATCAAAAACTACAAGAAAACTCAACCAAAAACTTTCAAAAATTGATTTCTTCACTTACCCGAAACAGGACAGTTCTACCTCCTGATTTTGTTTCTCAGAGTTCACCTAGTAAATGCACTTATTTTGAGCTGATTTTTTTAAATGTTATATAGGAATTGACGGGAAATATTTCATCCTTCTTGGCCAAAGTCTAAAGATGGACATAAGGGGGTCGAAAAGTTCAATAAAGGGAAAGTGTACAGTAACGTGTGCGACGACTTACAGAAGGATGTGAGGGCGCGCAAGATTGGCTCTCAAGATCTTCTTGGATGTTTCTGAAAGCCTTGAAAGTATATTTTCTAGTAGAAAAAATGGGATATCAATATGATTTCGTATGGTCAACTTATTCATGAGTTTCTATCAAGTGGTCAGGTGGCTGGAATAGGACAACTTGCTGTTCTGTTTTGTAAAATCTCCAAAAATTATTTCTAGTACAATTTTCTCTAAATTCTCACTTCCCAATGTTATAATATGTCTCTAGTGTTTTTCATAAAAATTTTGGGGTCACTTGTTTAAGAAAAATTTCCCGATTGAGCCCATTTTGTGCGATTTGGTCAATACCAAGCAAAATGGTTTAAAGTTTTCAATTTACCTTAAAAATTAATTTGATCCCCGAAACCTCTATATTTTCACTTGATTTTGATTTCTAAAATAAATTTCACCTTATATTAATTTTCTATGGTCTCGAAATAATTTTTTGGAATTTCTAGAATTAAATCTGAATTTATTTCTAATTCCGAGCCCATTTGCTCGGTTTAGTGCAAATTCGAGCCTTACTAAATTTTTCAATTCCAATACCTCAGTTTTCACTTCTAATCATTATTTCATGACCATATATAAATTCTTAAGAAATTCTTGGGCTTAAGGTCTTACCTCGATTTTCATGCCAGCGAGCCCCACACCGCTAACCCGAGTGCTTCGGTGGTTTCGAGCCTGCACAACATTATTTCGAGTTCTAAATTACTTCTTAGTTTTCCAAATAAGAAATAAAGTGGAAAAAATTTGGGTTTCACATTTCTCCCCACCTTATAAGAATTCGGTCCTCCGAATTCAAGTTGGTCCATCGAATAATTGCGGGTACCTCTCTCTCATGTGGCTCTTTAGCTCCCATGTAGCTTCTTCTGTCGAGTGGTGTCGCTAAAGAATCTTTACCAATGGAATCGTCTTAGATCAAAGTACATTCTCTTTTCTGTCGAGGATCCAGATTGGTTGTTCAATATAACTCATGTCTTCCTGAATCTCCAATGGTTCATTCTCGATGACATGAGAAGGGTTCGGATAATACTTCCTTAACATGGAAACGTGGAAGACATTATGTTTTCCAGACAACTGTAGGGGTAGTGCAAGTCGGTAGGTAGCATCTCTCACTTTCTCTAATATTTCAAATGGACCAATGAAGCGAGGACTGAGCTTCCCTTTCTTCCTGAAATGTGTGACACCTTTCATCGGAGACACTTTTACAAATACAGAGTCCCCAACTTGAAATTCTAGAGGATGTCTTCATACATCTGCATAACTCTTTTGTCTACTTTGTGTTATCCTTAATCTATCACAGATTAACTGAACACTGTTAGATGCTTGTTCGACTAGTTCGAGAGCAAGTATTTTCTTGTCACCCGCTTCTTCCCAAGTAATCGGGGATCTACATCTTCTGCCATATAAGGCTTCATAAGGATCCATACTGTTGAGTTAATGTATTTTGAAATGACAAAACAAGTTAATTCAATAATGTTAAGATGATATACAAACATGTTTAGAGGTGATTAGTACCAGAACTTAGAGTTCTGCTGATGAGAGATCGATCTGGGGTATGAGAGATCGATCTCCTGGGCTTTTACTTGATGAGAGATCGATCTCATGAAGTAAGAGATCGATCTGCCTAGCCTTAAAACGTTGTAAAGGAATTAAGGTAAAATGAGATCGATCTGCAAGGGTTAAGAGATCGATCTGGCTAAAGTTAGAGTTGAGAGATCGATCTGGTCTAGGAAGAGATCGATCTCCCTTAAGAGCTTAAGACTATAGATCGATCTGAGAGATCGATCCACACTCAAAGTTAGAGAACTTATGAGATCGATCTGGTAAGGAAGAGATCGATCTTCTCAAAGTCAGAGAGCTAAAGAGATCGATCTGTGTTGTTGAGAGATCGATCTCCTCTCTACGAGATTGCATGGAAGATCGATCTGGAGATCGATCTTGCCTCAAACAGAGAGACTAGGAGATCGATCTGCCTATTCGACAGATCGATCTGCCTCATTATTTTCAAACTAACAGATCGATCTGCTAACCTATGAGATCGATCTCCTTGTGTATTTGTGCTTCAATCTTGCAGGATTTATAACTAAGAGATCGATCTGGCCAAGAAGGCAGATCGATCTGGACTCTACTGGAGGTACCCAACGGCTAGTTTCTGCAAAACACAACGGGAAGAATAGCATTTAATGCTCCAACTACCAATCCTTCAGTATAAAACCAAGCATTGAAGACAAAGAGAAGTGAGACACTATTGCTGCATATTCCAAACATTCTCAAGCTTTAATTCTTTCATTCTTTGTGTCCCTATTGCTCATTCATTGAGAATCATTGTAAAAGCTTAAGTGCAAAAAGCTACATTTGTCCTACCACTTTAAAGCATTATATTGTATTCAGTCTTATCTTAGAAGAGAAGAGGATTGTTCCTCAGTGAGAGTAAATTGTAAGAGGCTGAATACTTTTTCTGTATTGCTAAGGGTAGAGAGGTTATTCCTTAACCTGCAAAAAGGAACTGTGTAAGCTCTATTGATAGAGAGAAAGAAAACACTTGACAAGAAGGTCAAGGAGAGAGGACGTAGGCAAGAGTTTGGCCGAACCTCTATAAACGATTGTATTTGTTTCTCTCTTCCCTACTCTGCATTAAATTATTATACTGCACTATATTGCTCATTATCATTTGTGATTAAATTGTGATTAATTTTTAATTTGCCATAATTGTTAGAAAACCGATTCACCCCCCCTTTCGGTAGAGCCAACAATTGGTATCAGAGCTAGGACTCTTTAAACACATAGGAACAACTTCCTAAGAGTTAGAAAACGATCAAATGGCTCTTAACAATGTAGCAACTAGTTTGATAGGAGAGGGGCACTCCACGGTTAGACCTCCCATGTTCAATGGTGAACATTATTCATATTGGAGGACTAGGATGATGCTATTCATTCAAGCAAATGACTATGAAGTATGGAGAATTATAGTTAAGGGACCTCAAATCCCTACAAAGAAAATAGAGCGAAGAGATATCCCCAAAGAAGAAGATGAATGGGATTCTAATGACATTAAATGTGCACAGCTAAATGCTAAAGCTATGCACACATTATTTTGTGCTTTAGGTCCTAATGAATATAATAGAGTCTCCGGGTGTGATAATGCCAAGCAAATATGGGATAAATTGGCAATAACTCATGAGGGTACAACCCAAGTGAAGGAGACAAAAGTAGGTATGCTCACACATGATTATGAGCTTTTTAGGATGAAGGAAGGAGAATCGATTAGTGATATGTTCACTAGATTTACAGACGTGATTAATGGACTAAAATCCTTAGGAAAAATATATTCTAACATTGAAATGGTAAAGAAAATTTTAAATAGCTTACCTAAATCATGGGAAGCTAAAGTGACGGCAATTGAGGAATCTAAGGATCCTCACACATTGTGTCTAGATGAACTGATAGGATCTTTGCTCACTTATGAGATGAAACTTAAAAGAAATGAAGAGCCACCCAAGAAAGTGGGTGTTGCTCTAAAATCCACTGCTCAAGAGGAGACTAAAAATGAGAGTGGGAGTGAGGAGGATATTGAGATGGCAATGTTTGCCAAAAGATTCAACAAATTCATGAGAATGAAAGCTAGTAGTAATAATAGGAGAAACAATAGGAGAGAACAAGAGGAAGTAGGTAGAAAAGACTCTATTGTGTGTTATGAATGTAAAAAACCTGGACACATAAAATTTAACTGCCCTCTTCTCAAAAGATCTAATGATAGGTTTCATAAAAAGAAGGCAATGGTAGCAACATGGAGTGACAGTGACTGCTCCGATGATGAATCAAATGAGGACATTGCCAACCTATGCTTCATGGCTATTGATGATGATCAAAAGGTAACATCTAATCTCAATGAATACTCTTTTGATGAATTGCAAGATGCATTTGATGAACTTGCATTAGAGTATGAATCTATGAGCATGAAGTATAAAAAGTTAATATCTAAATTAAAAAGGGAAAATGAGATAATTTTAAAAGATAAATTGGAATGTGAGAAGAAACTAGAGATCTCAAATCTAGAAATTTGTGACCTTAAGGAGAAAAATAACAATTTACATAACTCCTTTAATAGATTTCACATGGGGCAACAAAAGCTAGATAGCATGTTAGAAACCCAAAGGGCATTTTTTTGACAAAAATGGCTTGGGATATAATGCACAAAGTAGGGAGACCCATCTTAAGAGTTTTATTGCTAGGAAGAGCATGATTAAACCTGCAATTACTTGTTCATATTGTAATAAGAAGGGACATAAGCCACATTATTGCAATATAAAGATGAGGAACCTTAAAGGAAAAAGAGTAAAAAGGATATGGATTCCAAAAGAGGTAATTCATTCCAACGACTGTAATGCATTAGCAAAATGGATCCCAATGGGATCAAGAATTGCATTTACTAACCTCCAAGGACCCAAGAAAATTTGGGTACCTAAGACTTGAGTTTAATTTGTTGTAGGTAATTGAGCATAGCCACAAAGCTAAAACAAAAGATGCTTGGTACTTAGATAGTGGATGCTCAAGGCACATGACGGGTGATAAAAGCCATTTCAATTCCTTCAAATCGAAAATTGGTGGAGAAGTCACTTTTGGGGACAACTCCAAAGGCCAAGTGGAAGGAAGTGGCTCAATAGGTAATGATCATTTCTCTTTAGAAAAAGTATTACTTGTTAGGGGTCTTAAGCATAACTTGTTAAGCATTAGTCAACTTTGTGACAAAGGTTACAAAGTAATTTTTGATTGCATGAAGTGTAATGTTATAGATCCTAAGTCAAATAAAATTCTTTTTCTAGGTCATAGGCAAGGTAACATATATATTGTCTATCTTAATGAACTCAAAAATGAAAACATATGCTTAATGGTAGACAACAAAAAGGAATCTTGGTTATGGCATAGAAGACTAGGTCATGCTAGCATGAGTGTGCTATCCAAGTTAGCTAGAAAGGATCTAGTGATAGGCTTACCCAAAATACCTTTTGATCATGAAGAAATATGTGAACCTTGTGTTAAAGGAAAACACAAGAGGACAACTTTTAAGCCTAAGAATAGTGTATCCACCACTAGGCCTCTCCAATTATTGCATTTAGACTTATTTGGACCAACTAGAACCACTAGCCTAGGTGGGAAACACTATGGATTTGTAATAGTTGATGATTACACTAGGTACACTTGGGTGTTCTTTTTGAGAGTAAAAAATGAAGCCTTAGAGAAATTCATAACTTACTCAAAGGTGACTCAAAATGAAAAAGGATATACAATAACAAGCATTAGAAGTGATCATGGCAAAGAATTTGAAAATATAGGATTTGATGAGTATTGCAATGATCAAGGAATTAGCCACAATTTTTCAGCCCCTAGGACACCACAACAAAATGGTGTAGTTGAGAGAAGAAATAGAACTTTGGAAGAGATGGCTAGGACCATGTTATGTGAAAATAACTTGCCAAAGTATTTTTGGGCTGAAGCTATAAACACATCATGTTATATAATTAATAGAGCTATGATAAGACCCATGCTAAAGAAAACTCCTTATGAGCTCTACAAAGGCAAGAAGCCTAACATTAGTTACTTCCATCCTTTTGGCTGCAAATGCTTTATTCTAAATAATGGAAAAGATAATTTAGGAAAATTTGATGCCAAGAGTGATGAGGGAATATTTCTAGGATATTCATTGAATTCAAAGGCCTATAGAATATATAACAAAAGGACACTAATGGTTGAAGAGTCTATTCATGTTGTATTTGATGAATCAAATAATATATCTAAAGATTCAACCAATGATGAAAATGTTGGAATATTTGATGAAGGCTTAGAAGATGACTTTCTAGAAAAGCTTGACTTGAATAAAGGAGATGAAGAAGAAATAGAGGTTTTAGAAAGAGAACCTAGAGCACCAAGAGAGTTAGGATATGTAAAAGATTATGAAATAGTAGGAGATCCAACTCTTGGAGTTAGAACTAGATCATCCCTAAGGAATATGTGCCAATATATAGCCTTTGTATCTCAAATTGAGCCTAGGAATGTCAATGAAGCCTTAGAAGACAATAATTGGTTCCTAGCAATGCAAGAAGAATTAAATCAATTTGAGAGAAGCAAAGTATGGAAACTAGTTCCTAGGCCTAGTGATCACTCAATAATTGGTACTAAATGGATATTCAAGAACAAAATGGATGAAAATAGTGTGATCACAACGAATAAGGCTAGGCTAGTTGCTCACGGCTATAGACAAGAGGAAGGCATAGACTATGATGAAACATATGCTCCGGTAGCTAGATTAGAGGCAATAAGAATGTTACTTGCCTTTGCATGTTATAAAAACTTCAAGTTATATCAAATGGATGTAAAGAGTGCATTCTTAAATGGTTTTATTAATGAAGAAGTATATGTTGAGCAACCTCCCGGATTTGAAAATCATGAATTTCCTGAACATGTTTTTAAATTATCTAAGGCACTTTATGGGTTAAAACAAGCTCCTAGAGCTTGGTATGAAAGGTTGTCAAAATTCTTAATAGACAAGGGATTTTCAAGAGGAAAAGTGGATACCACCTTATTCATTAAGAATAAAAATAAAGATTTATTAGTTGTACAAGTGTATGTAGATGATATTATTTTTGGTTCAACTAATGAGTCTTTATGCCAAGAGTTTGCTAAGATCATGCAAGGAGAATTTGAGATGAGCATGATGGGAGAACTCACATTCTTCTTGGGACTTCAAGTGAAGCAAACAAAAGATGGAACCTTCATCAATCAAGCAAAGTATACTAAGGAATTGCTCAAGCGATTTGGAATGGACAATTGCAAACCTCAAGCAACTCCAATGGGCACCAACATCAAGCTTGATAAGGATGAAAGTGGTAAGTGTGTAGACACTAAACTTTATAGGTCTATGATTGGCTCATTGCTTTATTTAACTGCAAGTAGACCAGATATTTTGTTTAGTGTATGCCTTTGTGCTAGATTTCAATCCTCTCCTAAGGAATCACATCTATTGACAACTAAGAGAATCTTTAGATACCTCAAAGACACTCCCTCACTAGGACTTTGGTACCCCAAGGACTCTACTTTTGCCCTTCATGCATTTTCAGATGCTGATTTTGGAGGCTGCAAAATAGATAGGAAAAGTACTTCAGGTACTTGCCAATTCTTAGGAAATAGGTTAATTTCTTGGTTCTCCAAGAAGCAAAACAGTGTAGCTCAGTCCACAACTGAAGCTGAGTATATAGCAGCTGGTAGTTGTAGTGCTCAAGTGTTGTGGATTAAACAACAAATGAGAGATTATGGCATTAACATGAAACAAGTGTCTATTAAATGTGATAATACCAGTGCCATTAATCTGTCTAAAAATCCTATTCAACACTCCAGAACCAAGCACATAGAAATTAGACATCACTTCCTTAGAGACCATGTACAAAAAGGGGATATAATTTTAGAGTACATTGACACTCTACATCAAATCGCTGATATATTCACCAAACCCCTTGATAGAGATAGGTTTTGTATCCTTAGAGGTGAATTAGGACTCATGGATATGCCTTAGGACTTTTGGGTTTCAAAAATCTTGGTTCCAAATTGATTTTAAACGAGTTTTTGCAAAGATTTTCTGGCAATGAGGATGAGAGATCGATCTCCTTGCAATATAGATCGATCTCCATACCTCCAACAAGCCTAAATCATCAAGGTTAAGCTAAGCAGATCGATCTTCTAACCATAAGATCGATCTCCTTACGTCTCTGTTTAAAGGCAGATCGATCTGTCCACACGACAGATCGATCTCTTCAAGCTTCCGCATTCTACAGATCGATCTTTGCATTTGGCAGATCAATCTTCCTAAGCCTCTATTAAACGACAGACTGTGTGTAACAGATCGATCTCCTTAAGCCTCTGTTTGCGACCAGATCGATCTGACCTTACGACAGATCGATCTCTATTGGATTCTGGAAATGACAGATCGATCTGTCGCCTCGACAGATCGATCTTCTGTGCCCTGGAGTATAAATACACGCGTAAAATTCTCAAATTTCCCAAACCCAATCTTCAAAATTCCCAAATTTCCCTCGCACTTCTTCCTTTGATTCGCGATCAAATCGATCTTTGTACGGTCCTCCTTGCGTCTCGGTGTCCAATTCCGGTATTGTAACCAACATTCCTTACTGATTTTCAAAATATTTCTTCAATTTGTGTTTTTTTAATTCTAGGTCAAACCTAGATACTGTTTCATTGCTTTTCTCGTTGTTGAATCCATTTAGTGCCTCTTTAGAATCTAGAATCATGACTAGGAAGTCAGTAGCAAACAAACCTCCTAGAACCACTGAGGCAGGTTCCTCATCACAACCTATTCCTCCACCTCCTGTCGCTTCCTTCAATCGGTGTTTTAAAACACCAGCAAAAAGAAAGCGATATGAGGAATATTTTTCAACCATGCCAATCAAGCATTGGCGTACTATCGATTTTTTGTTCCTCAATCGCATAGAGTTTCCCTATTTGTCAAAATTTGAGGAGTTTGGTTGGACGAACTTCTTGAAAATCAACACTCCTGTCCCTCCAAATCTCGTTCGCGCATTCTTTTCCAATGCCGAACTCGTTTATGACCCCGATGACACCTGCAAAATCCTTGCCTTCAAAACCTACGTCATGGGTCAATCCATTATAATTGACTCTGAAGTTCTAGCCAAAGTGTTTGATATACGCGATGAAGGCTTAACGAATGAGGATGAGGAAGTCCCCTTAGAGTTTGATCTCCCTGGGGACAAGGCGAGTGACCTGCCGATGCATCCTTGATTACTCCACCTCATAATTTCTTGGAACCTCCGACCTTTCGGTACTCGTCACTCTACCGTTAGGCGCTTAGATCGTTTCTGGCTCCATCACATTCACACCACAAGCCAAAAGCCTAACCTCCCTCACTTTATATACGAAGATTGGCTGAAGATTGTGCGTGGCCAAGCTACCACAATAGTTTTTCCACAACCAGTGGCTTATCTTCTCCACCGCCTTGGTATCAACTGCAGCGGCGAAACTGGCGAACTCCCCTCTCCCAAGAGCGTGCTTAACATTGGGACCCTCCATCATATGGGGTACTACAAAGACCTCCGGGGAGAGTGGACAAAAAAGAGGGATCAGCAACCTGCAGAGGCTATGGAGGAGAACCCCACTGCTGAGCCAGTGCATCGACCTGCTGCACCAGCTCCGGAACCATCGGCTCCGCCCACTGCACCAACATCGTCCCCTGCTGACTTGGAGATGCTCATGACGATGATGAATGACCTCAGTCAGTAGATGAATGACGGCTTTGCCACTCAGCGGCGTATGATCGAGAACTTAACCCAAAGAGTGGATAAGATTCAAGAAGCTCAAGAGGCGATGTTCGATGAGGTCCAAGTCACACGCACGCACGTTGAGCATCTTTTGGATCGTAATCCTCCCTCATCTTAGGCCATAGGTGTTTGTTGTAGTTTAGTTTCATCATGGTTGATCTTTAATGTTACTTGCACTAAATTTGCTTGAATGGAATGTGTTTTGATTGGATATTGGATGTGTTAATGCAAATATTGATTTTGAAATGCCATGTGTGATTGATATGACAAAAAGGGGGAGAAGAAACATGTGTTAAATGTTTAAAAGGATGATAGGATGATTTAATTGAGGGGGAGTTAAGATTTAACTGAGGGGGAGTTAAGTCATTAACAAAGTCAAAAGCTCACAAAAAGGGGGAGTTTTGCAAATTCACTAAACATGTTTAATTGATGAGTTTTGTCATATCAAAAAGGGGGAGATTGTTGAGTTAATGTATTTTGAAATGACAAAACAAGTTAATTCAATAATGTTAAGATGGTATACAAACATGTTTAGAGGTGATTAGTACCAGAACTTAGAGTTCTGCTGATGAGAGATCGATCTGGGGTATGAGAGATCGATCTCCTGGGCTTTTACTTGATGAGAGATCGATCTCATGAAGTAAGAGATCGATCTGCCTAGCCTTAAAACGTTGTAAAGGAATTAAGGTAAAATGAGATCGATCTGCAAGGGTTAAGAGATCGATCTGGCTAAAGCTAGAGTTGAGAGATCGATCTGGTCTAGGAAGAGATCGATCTCCCTTAAGAGCTTAAGACTATAGATCGATCTGAGAGATCGATCCACACTCAAAGTCAGAGAACTTATGAGATCGATCTGGTAAGGAAGAGATCGATCTTCTCAAAGTCAGAGAGCTAAAGAGATCGATCTGTGTTGTTGAGAGATCGATCTCCTCTCTACGAGATTGCATGGAAGATCGATCTGGAGATCGATCTTGCCTCAAACAGAGAGACTAGGAGATCGATCTGCCTATTCGACAGATCGATCTGCCTCATTATTTTCAAACTAACAGATCGATCTGCTAACCTATGAGATCGATCTCCTTGTGTATTTGTGCTTCAATCTTGCAGGATTTATAACTAAGAGATCGATCTGGCCAAGAAGGCAGATCGATCTGGCACTCTACTGGAGGTACCCAACGGCTAGTTTCTGCAAAACACAACGGGAAGAATAGCATTTAATACTCCAACTACCAATCCTTCAGTATAAAACCAAGCATTGAAGACAAAGAGAAGTGAGACACTATTGCTGCATATTCCAAACATTCTCAAGCTTTAATTCTTTCATTCTTTGTGTCCCTATTGCTCATTCATTGAGAATCATTGTAAAAGCTTAAGTGCAAAAAGCTACATTTGTCCTACCACTTTAAAGCATTATATTGTATTCAGTCTTATCTTAGAAGAGAAGAGGATTGTTCCTCAGTGAGAGTAAATTGTAAGAGGCTGAATACTTTTTCTGTATTGCTAAGGGTAGAGAGGTTATTCTTTAACCTGCAAAAAAGAACTGTGTAAGCTCTATTGATAGAGAGAAAGAAAACACTTGACAAGAAGGTCAAGGAGAGAGGACGTAGGCAAGAGTTTGGCCGAACCTCTATAAACGATTGTGTTTGTTTCTCTCTTCCCTACTCTGCATTAAATTATTATACTGCACTATATTGCTCATTATCATTTGTGATTAAATTGTGATTAATTTTTAATTTGCCATAATTGTTAGAAAACCGATTCACCCCCCCCCCTCTCGGTAGAGCCAACACATACCAATGCTAGCATGATAACTGTTATTATAGGCAAATTCAGTGAGAAGCAAATGATCATCCCATGAGCCCTTAAAATCTAGTACACATGCCCTTAACATATCCTCTAAGATCTGAATAGTCCGCTCGGATTGACCATCTGTCTAAGGATGATAGGCGGTGCTCAAATTCAGTCGAGATCCCATGGCTTCCTGAAAACGAGTCTAAAACCTCGAAGTGAACCGAAAATCTCTATCAGAAGTAATACTCACAAGAGCTCCATGTAATCGTATCACCTCTCTGACATATAAATCTGCTAGCTTATCTAGTGAATCAGTGCTCTTGATGGCAAGGAAGTGGGCACTCTTTGTTAGTCTGTCCACAATCACCCAGACTGCATCATGACCTCTCATGGTTCTGAATAACCCCATAATAAAATCTATAGTAGTATGCTCACATTTCCAAGTAGGCATCGGTAATGACTTAAGCAGTCCTGCTGGTTTCTGATGCTCATCCTTAATCTGTTGGCAAACTAAACATCTAGCTACAAAATCTGCCACATCTTTCTTCATCCCTATACACCAATACACCTTTCGGAGATCATGGTACATCTTAGTATTTCCTAGGTGCATGGTGAATTGAGAATAGTAGGAGTCCTTCAGAATGCTCTGTCTCAGGGTGTCATCATGGGGTACACAAATACGGCCCTGAAACCTCAATAACTCATCATTACTGACCAAGAAGTCTAACTGAGATCTCTCCTCGGCCTGACTAACCATATCTAATAACTTTTGATCATTTCTCTGTCTTGCCTTGATCTGATCCAATATACTGGGCTCCATTTGTAGGCTAGTAATAAACTCATCCTCAACTTCATCAATACTGATTCTGAGCTCGACGAACTGTTTTTACAAGTCTCATTCTTTAATCATCATATAGGACATCATACCTTTTCTACTGAGGGCATCTGCTACCACATTCGCCTTGCCTGGATGATACAAAATCTCGCAGTCATAGTCCTTTAGAAGCTTTAGTCATCTTCTCTGTCTCATATTTAGCTCCTTTTGTGAGAACAGATACTTGAGACTCTTATTATCAGTGAAAATTTGAAATTTCTAACCATAGAGATAGTGGCGCCATATCTTTAGTGCAAACACTATGGCTGTCAACTCTAAGTCGTGGGTTGGATAGTTCCTCTCATGATCCTTTAACTATCGGGATCCATAAGCGACTACATTTCTATCCTGCATCAATACACAGCTCAGTCCTTGATGTGAAGCATCTGTATATACAGAAAAACCTCCTGAACTGGTAGGAATGGTAAGAATCGGAGTGGTGGTCAATCGGCGCTTCAGTTCTACAAAACTCCTTTCACAATCATCGTTCCACACAAATGCCACATTCTTCCTAGTGAGACATGTCAATGGAGCAGCCAACTTAGAAAATCCCTCTATAAACCGTCTGTAATATCCAGCTAAACCCAAAAAACTCCTAATCTCTGTGATTGTCTTGGTCCTCCCCCACTGAACTACTGCCTCGATTTTGGATGGATCCACTGACACACCATCCTTTGACACCACATGACCCAAAAATGAAATTTGCTCTAATTAGAAGTCACACTTATTGAGTTTAGCATACAACTCCTTCTCTCGGAGGGTCTGTAATACAATACTCAGATGCTGCTCATGCTCTTCCTTGGATTTTGAGTACACCAAAATGTCATTGATAAAGACGATAACAAACCGATCCAGGAAAGGCTTAAATACATCATTCATCAATGCCATAAAATTCGCGGGAGCATTCGTCAATCCGAATAGCATAACCATAAACTCATAGTGGCCATAACGGGTCCGAAATGCTGTCTTGGGTGCATCATCATCTTGAATCCTCAATTGATGATATCCAGACCTCAGATCTATCTTAGAAAAGACTCGCGCTCCCCAAAGTTGATCTAATAAATCATCAATGCATGGAAGGGGATAATTATTCTTGATGGTAGCCTTATTGAACAACTTGTAATCAATGCATAGTCGAAGGCTTCCATCTTTCTTCTTAACAAACAAGACTAGAGCTACCCAGGGTGAGACACTCGGTCTAATAAACCCCTTATCCAGTAATTCCAGTAATTGCTTCCTTAGCTCTTCTAACTCGATTGGAGCCATTTTGTACGGTGGCTTGGATATTGGCTCTGTATCAAGTGTCAAATCTATACAAAACTTCATCTCTCTCTCAGGTGGTAACCCTAGTAAATCATCCGAAAAACATCTGCAAATTCCTTAACCACAAGAATATCTCCCAACTCTGGATGTGCCTTATCTATATCAACCACATATGTCTATAAACCTTCAAAATATTAATCATCTAGTCAACATAAATTTTCATCATTTAATTACAACTATTTCTTTCATTTCTTTTCAAAACATGTTACAATACATTTATCAGGGGTAGAAAACATTACTGTCTTAGAATAGCAATCTAAAACGGCATGATTCTTAGCCAACCAATCTATTCCTAGTATTACATCAAAATCCTTCATATCCAACATAATGAGATCAGCTACATATCCTTTTCTCCTACTTTCAACTTACAATCTCTACAAACATACTCTACCAACTGACTCTCATTCATTAGAGTACTAATTAGTAACTTCCTACTTAACGAGGAAAGCTTTACATGTTTTAACAATTTAAAAGTAAATGAAGGCGATACAAATTCATGTGTGGAACCATGATCAATCAAAACATATGCTTCAAAATCAAAGATCAGGATGGTACCTTTCACCACATTTGATGACTGACCTGCAGTATCCTGGTCCAAGGCGTGTACTCGCCCTCTGCCAACCACCTGTTTTCCTTTTTCTTCAGCTATCACTCTCTGTCTCAGAGTAGGAGTATTAGCTGGAGCTCTCTCTGGCTCCTTGCCCTTCTGTGGGCACTCTCAATCATCTCTAGGCAATTTCGAATCACATGCTTGGGTTTCCCACATCAGTAACATATAGCAGGAGATCCATAACATGCTCGAGTTCCATGGTACCTACCGCACTTACTGCACTATTCTGTAGTAGGTTGTGACCCTCCAATCACTATACCCTTTGTTAGAGCTATGGCCGGATACACGGGAGGCTTAACTGTCCTCTCCCGAATTTCCTCAATATTCGGCCTCTTCCCAGAAAATCTCTTACTTCCTCTATAACCGAAGCCTGTGTCTACCGTCGGTCTCTTTCTATCTTTGTTCCTCACTCTACCAACCTTTCCAAACTTTGAGGTAACCCGCTCAATGTCTTGTTCACACAACTGTGCCCTATGCACTGCCTCCTCATAGGTCAGTATATCAAAGGGAACCAATCGGGACATGGTGGATGGTCTCAATCCATAAACTTTCAGACCTTCTTGACCTCATTGTTAATCATGTCAAGATCGTATCTTCCCAAGGAGATAAATTTTTTCTCATACTCATCCACTAGTCTACTCTTTTGGGTCAAATCCAAGAATTCCATTTGCAGCTTCCGCTGTGTAGTATCCGGAACATATTACCTTCGGAAGGCCTCCAAAAATACATCCCAGCTGATCTCTGTATGCCAGGCTCTCAGAACAGGTCTGATGGACTTCCACCAATGCTCTGCCGATCCTTTCAGCATGAATACGGCAAACGGTACCATCTCGGTAGTAGTGCACTCGAAAAACCCATATAGTTTCTTAATCTCATTCACCCAATCCTCTACAACTATTGGGTCATTAATTCCATTGAAAGATGGTGGGTTAAATTTTTGAAACTATCTTAACCTATCCAGGTTACATCCATAACCTCAATCTCTTCTACCCTGTGGTGAAGCAACAATAGAAGGTGTTTCTTGTAATGGTGAGGGTGTGAGAGTATCTGTAGTCTGAGGTTCTTAGGCTGGTTGTGCAGGCATCTCAGGGTCAGTCGCCTGTTCACCATCACCCTACGTAACTGTACCTTACCCGCCCCCAGCTCTAGGTAATGACTGTGCAATCAACTTCAAAATGGCCTCTAAGCTCCGCTCTATCCTCGCGAAATGCGCCTCAGTATTTTTCGATCTCTCTGTCGGACCATGTGGAGCATGCTCAACATTAGCCTCCACTTCTACCTCCTCATGAGTCTCATGTGGTATCGGCTCAGCACGGCCCCCTGGCCTACCCCTACGGCCTCTAGCTCATGCTCTCATCCCTCTACCACAGTGGGTATCAGGTATAGTGTCTAAATTCTTGCATTCCAAATAATTTTTCTTAGTCAATTCCCACTCGGTATACACAATGCATATAAAAAAAAGTACAGTAACATGAGGATGTAAACTTTCTAATTCCTAATACCGACTCACATCAGACCAACTCAGCTTTGATAACATCTCTGTCACGACCCTTTTTATCTAAAATCACTACAAATTTTTCGTTTTTTCTTCTTTTTTTTCCTTTCCCTGTTGTGAACAGTCTCACCACCAATACTTGGGCTGTGATTCGGTATCAGCCATTTCTTACCGTCTACCATGTCATTCATTTCTTATTAGATTCAAAAGTAAACATTTACATTTCATAATCATGATACTATAACTTCTTACATTTTTTCTAATATTTACATTTCTCATATTACATTCCAAAACCATTACAGTGCTGTTACATGTTTAGATACAAAATGATACTAGGGTGTATACCTTTCGATGATGGGAAGCAGCGGGTACCAAGAATGCAAGTTCTTGGTCGCTCACTAACTATTGTGAATGCTCTGAAAAAGGGGGGGAAATGAAAGGGTGAGCAACCACACGCTCAATAAAGCAATCATGCGAGCAAGTAGATAACCATACTATCTACATGTTCATGATGCCATGCATTAAATCACTTTCTTTCGAAATCATACTTAAATACGAATCTCATGCATACTTTTATGCTAGATAAAATCATTCATATAAAATAATTCATTTCGTGAAATGACAGATAAAGTATGAAATTATACGTCATGCTATTTAAATAATTCACATTATGTCAAAACATGCTATTTATTTCAAATCAACATCCGCCTCAAAAATCATCAGAAATCAATCCTAAAATCATGAAATCACGAAATTAAGTAATAAGTAATATGTGATTTCGCAAAGCAAATAACATGCGATTTCGCAAAGCAAGTGACATGCAAGACTAGGCAAGAATTATGGTAATAACTCTAGGACTATGGTCATATCCTCTGTGATCCCAGACTACAAGGATCCTAGTGTGCAGAGTATCACATCACATCTGAGGCTGCCCTAGGAGGTGGGTACCAAACCTTCCCGCCAGCCAATCAGATCACTAGTCCGAAGACTACACATCATATATCATGGCACTATACAACGTACTCCATGCTATAAGCATGGTACAACGTACACCCCATGCCCACGTCATCTCAATATCTAACGTCATGTCTCGAAATGCACATGCAAACATATTAAATTAGTGTGACACATAATCTACACAATGCTCTCAGCATGACTTAAGCATGTCATATATAAACTCATGTAAAAATCGAGTGCAAGCCAAGCTTTCAGCACTCTATCACATGCATAAATCATTTCAAATCTCATATGAGCAATGCTCGAAGCACGTTTTGTTTTCACATATATCATGTAGGTGGCTCAATTTCAAAGAATGGTTTTCAAAACCAAAATCAGCACCTGCCATGTGCTATTTTATGCAAATTGATAAAACTTCAGCCAGTCTACCCATATCCTTGTTGAAAAGCAATTAAAATTTATCAAAAACACCCAGTTCCTGCTTTTCATGATTTTTTTCTAAAAGTGAAAATTTTTACCCTTCATAGGGGCAAAATCGTCATTTACGCTCTCAGGTCAAAATAAATATTATATAATTTGCTAAAAAGCAGTATTTCATAGTGAAAATACTCAAAACATGATATTTATGCATATTCCAGTCCAATCCTAACTTTTTCAAAATTTTCATTAGCAGGGGCAAAACAGTAATTTTTTTATGTCGGGTCTCTATCGATATTTTATATATTCAAAATTTATATACTATTTAATTATTTTAAAATCTACCCAAAAATACATATAGCTACCTCTAGCTACTCACAAAATTCCCTTACCTCGTGATCTTGGGGCAGCATAAAATTGTCGATTCTTGGGATTGCCTCGATTTGTGTGTCGAATTCCTGAGCTGCCCAAAATGATACCAATTCATCATATATTGATCAATTTCATCTTAACATACTCAATTTTGATTTAACTTCTCAAAGTTTGACTAATTTTGACTTTTCGATCAATGTTTTCGATTTTCTCGGTTTTATCGATTTAGTGTCGTTTTTGACAAATTTCATTATTCTAATTTCTCATTTCATTACTTCATTAACCTTATGACTCATTCAAGTTCATAAATCATGCTAGTCACTTTGTCAAATTTTTAATTCTTTCACTTTTCGATTTTACACTGAGTTAAGTTATAAATCGGGTTTTCTCGATATAAATTTAACAGTTAACAACCTTAGATCCATCAAATTTTCACCATAAACACATCAACACCTTCCTGTCCATAAATCAAATCATCAATAAAAATTAAATCTTCCAATTCCACTTAACTTAAAACCTTCTAAAAATACCAAACAACAACATATATGAACTTCATCATCATCCATCAACTTTACCTCGGGTTTGACCAAGGTTGACCACGTTTTTTATTCTTCCAATTGTTCCTCAACTGTAATTTAACATGTATAGAACTTAGAATCATCAAAAACTACAAGAAAACTCAACCAAAAACTTTCAAAAATTGATTTCTTCACTTACACGAAATAGGATAGTTCTGCCTCCTGATTTTCTTTCTCATATTTCACCTAGTAAATAGAATTATTTTGAGCTTATATTTTTATATGTTATAGAGGACGTGATGGGGAAGATTTCATCCTTCTTGGCTAGAGTCTAAATATGGACGGAAGGGGGTCGAAAAATTCAAGAAAGGGGAAGTGTATAGTAACATGTACGACGACTTACAGAGGGAGATGAGGACGCGTGAGAATGGTTCTCTGGATCTTCTTGGATGTTTCATAAAGCCTTAAAAGTCTATTTTCTAGTAGAAAAAACGGGGCATCAATATGATTTTGTATGGTCAACTTATTCATGAGTTTCTATCAGGTGGTCAGGTGGCTGGAACAGGACAACTTGCTGTTCTGTTTTGTAAAATCTTGAAAAATTATTTCTAGTCCAATTTTCTCTAAATTCTCACTTCCCAAGTGTTATACTATGTCTCTAGTATTGTCCATAAAAATTTTGGGGTCACTTGTTTAAGAAAAATTTTTCGATTGAGCCCATTTTGCGCGATTTGGTCAATACTGAGCAAAATGGCTTAAAGTTTTCAATTTACCTTAAAAATTAATTTGATCCTCGAAACCTTCATATTTCTACTTGATTTTGATTTCTCAAATAAATTTCACATTATATTAATTTTCTATGGTCTCAGAATAATTTTTGGAAATTTCTAGAATTAAATCCGAATTTATTTCTAATTCCAAGCCCATTTGCTCGATTTAGTGCAAACCCGAGCCTTATTAACTTTTTCACTTCCAATACCTCAGTTTTCACTTCTATTCATTATTTCATAACCATATATAAAATTCTTAATAAATTCTCGGGCTTAAGGTCTTACCTCGATTTTCGTGCCAACAGGCCCTACACCGCTAACCCAAGTGCTTTGGTGGTTTCGAGCCTGCACAACATTATTTCGAGTTCTCAATTACTTTTTAATTTTTTAAATAAAAAATAGATTGAAAAAAATTTGGGTTTCACAGAGTCAGTATAGATATATCTGACATCAGGACATGATATCAAGCATACATGTCACATTGTTTTCGCGTATGCATACACGCACATGTGGATCAATGTGAGGCTAGCATTCATTTACTCAAACTACTTACTAAGCTGTAATTTGCTCACCCGCCTTCTTACTCCTTGCAAACTACTTGTGCTTGACTCCAACTTTAAGCTTTGGTGTGGGCCATCGGGGACTATACCTAGTCTTGGTTCTTGCCTCTATCCTTCGAGCTTGTTTTTGTGACTTTTGAGATATAAGAAAATTGTATATCATTTTGTTTACATGTATAGACATTATATATTGCATTGTACACGTTTAATTGCAATGTATTGAGATGTAACTTATGATCGTTCTAGATTATTATAAGAATGTTTAATTGTAATGTATTAAGATGTAACTTAGGATCATTCCAAATTATTATAGTAGTGATATGATTATCAAGTACAATCACGAACTTGAATTATGTTCTAATTTGAATGGTTATTATTGGATGTTAAATGATATTGAAATAATTGTTGTGATTAAGACATAGTAAATATTAATCTCTTGTTGGTGATATTATCTAGGGAAATCTCTTATTATAAAAGAGATATTTTTACTTTGTTTTCTATGTAAGAAAAATTTATGGATTAAAAATGATTGTTACCTACTTTTAACGAATTATTTAACTCCGATTTGGATTAAAAAAAAAAAGTTAGTGAAGATGAATTAAAGGTGAAAAGAACAAATGAACTCTTTTTAGTAGCTACACAGATTCCAAAACAAAACCTTTAATCGAAAAGTAAAAAAATTGTATCATAAAATTAGTAAATTATAATAAACTCTGTCGTCAGCTCTGGGTCGTGACAACTTCAATTACATTACCACTCATTTCTGTAAAGTGATTGCACGTGTCCTACCCATGCAAAGTTACTCTGCACTGGTTCTACAAAATTGGTCCCAAAATACCCTACCAAGCTCAACCTTCTGCCGCGAAAAACACTCTCCATTTACGCTTCTCTCTCTCTTTCAACCTACACCACGCCTCTCTCTTTTCTATGCCAGCACTCTCGCTTGACCCACGCCTCTCTATTAATCCATGCCTGTCTTCTCTCCGGTCAATCATTGCCCTCGGGTCCAGTGTAGTTCTCATTATCTTTCATCCGTTTAATAACATTCACAGGTGATTTTGTCTTTGTCCAACTTTGATTAGATTAATATATGAGTTTACTTGAGTTTATATGATTTTATCTTTCATAAATTAATTGATTTGAGAGTGCATATGATTTAGGCATTTGAGTTTAAGAGATTTTAGAGTTTAGATCTACTATTTATGAATTTTTTTTGATTTAGGAGTTTAGATCTACTAATTTAGATTTACTGATTTAGTTGTCAAATTTTGGAAATTTTATTTTATTTATTTATAATATTCATGAAGGTATTTGATTTCATAGTTCATCGAGCCATTGTTGCTCAATAGATCACAAAGTGTTCCTCAGCTCTTGGGATTACAAATCAATCCCGTAGATAAAGCTCCTAGGATTTACAAATCAATCCCACTGTTGCATTGGGATGTAGTTGTGTCAAGGGATGTAATTGTGGAACAAGAGTAGGTGGAATCAAATTCAATGACTTAAGTATATATACATGTGAAAAATATTTTATTATTCATATTAATGGAATAAATGAAATAATTAAAAATTCTATTAAGTATAATGATAACGTGAGGAAATTTCCTAAACTTCTTAAAAGAAACAAATACATCACACAACTTGAACTAGTTAGGTCTAGAAGTTCTAATTTCTAATGAATAGCTTGAGCCTGCTGAGATATTTCAAGACTTTGTCAACTTGGAGAAAATATAAGCCTATACAATTTTCTTTGCAATTTCTTAGAACCTTTGCTTACCACGTTGAAAAGTCATGGCTAATTTTTAGTTATTGGAGAAGCTTTTATTAGTTACGTTGCTTGTAAGGCAGATTTCGAGTGATTACATCAAATTCAGATGACTTTGTTTATTGTTTGGCCTAATTGTGGTTGTTTTGGTTTATATTTCTAAAGCATTTCTGATCAAATTTAAGTTCAAGCCAAATTTTTTCATGGTTAATGATACATTAGACTTCCATTCATGCCACAACTCATGGAACTGACATAAAAGAATTCAAATATATTTTTAATGTGATATATAAATTTACACAGCAAGAGATAATTTTTTTCATGTTATAAAGCTCATTTCATTCATTTTGAGATTTAAATTTGTGACTTTCGTGAAGGAGTCAATTATGCTTTAATCACTAAATGTCTAGGTAGAGACAAAATCCAAATTTTAGTAGCATGTGGAACAAATAGAAATGAAGAAAATAAGGTTGTTATAATTTTAAAAAAAAAAATTATAGATCTTAAAC
Organism: Firmiana major; assembly: GCA_033439115.1. Lineage (NCBI taxonomy): Eukaryota > Viridiplantae > Streptophyta > Magnoliopsida > Malvales > Malvaceae > Firmiana > Firmiana major. The sequence continues at coordinate 63,784,607 of CM065899.1, forward strand.
TCAAGGTTTTCTTTTTTTAATACGATTAAACATATTAATAAAGTTTGCGAATCCTTTCTTTGAGTGATCTTGGTAACACATTCCTTCATATTAACCTAATATTCAAAATTTTATTCCTCTTTACGAACCAAAGATACAAAAAAAAAAAAGTTCTTCTCTTGTCAACTAGACTAGCATTAAGATAATGTTGCCAGTAAAAATCTGTATTGTTTGATTAATTGGCATACAAAATGAAAATAATCTTATTTCTAAGAAATTTAACTGAGGCATGATAGGTTACTGTTTCAATTGGTAAGTCATGAAATTATCGTCTATCTCACAATATATGGGCAAAAATTTGGATGCTTCTCGGCAAGTTAATTAAGGTTTATGCTTTTGGTAGCTTTTGATTCTTTGGTTGAAAACTTGAAAAATGCTTATGTTGTTGCACACGTAATATCCTCAGTTTCTAAAATCCTTCCTATAATTTTGTTAATTGGATATGGCAAAGACATACATACTATGTAGTGTTTGTTGGATATAGACTAAATATCTATAACAGTTGGTTGGAAGCTCAAAAATAAGTTCATGGTTTTAGGGGAGCTACTCATGAATCATTTCTTAGTCAAGTCTAGGCTGAACAAGCTTATTTGGGGAATGAATGATTATCCTAATAGTGAAATACAAACTGTCGGGGCAATTAGGCACCAAGAAAGTCACTTAAATGATGAAAATGAAATCGTTAATCAACATCAACCTTCCACTATTTATTGGTGCCACTAAATAATTGCATTCTGTTTTGAGGTTATTTTCACCTTGATTTGTGTTGGTCATGGAAAATAGAGTAATTATAGTATGAAGATATATATCATATATATTTGGATGATATTAGATCCTTTGTTAAATTTGATTATTTGTATCTTGTAGTTGGATGATCTTCGTTTAATTTACATGTCAGGCTATCTATATGTATGTTTTTAGTACATGATATTTGAACTCTATATTTGTTTTCAACTTATAATGACATGATTTTTATGTTATAAGTTTACAAAATTAAAGGATTTTCCCAACAACAGATTGCAATGGTGGCCACTGCTATAGCTTTAGCTATAAAGAGTTATAACATAATTACCTTGGTCAATGTTTTGGTTGGAAGTTATGGTATTTTTTTATTGAATATTAGAAAGCATAAAAGGGACAATAATATTAGTTATTAGAGACATGTCATTAGGCAGTTGAATTTCAAGATGACGGCGTTTGATTCTGATTTGACATGTATTGAAAATATTAGAATGGATAGGTTCACCTTCAATAAACTATGTAATATGTGTCAAACCATTGGTAGACTTGCACCAATAAAAAACATGAATGTTGAGAAATGGTTGCTATCTTCTTGTATATCATTTCGCATCATGAGAAAAATAGGATCCTTAAGAGAGAATTTGTTAGAAGTGGAGAAACTGAGTAGCAATATAATGTGGTCTTAAATTCTATATTAAGGCTGCAATTAGTTTTGTTAAAAAAAGCCAGAACCGGTACTTGAGAATTCCAACGACCATAGGTAGAAATGGTTTAAGGTAATCTATCAACATTGAGAAGTTCTGACTTCCATTAAAATATGTAGAAATGAAACTAAACGATAAGATGTTAATGTCACTTGTCTGTTGGAAACAATATAATTATTCAGGTGCTTTAAATGGGACTTATTTCAAAGTCGATGCATTGGACATTGATAATCACAGAAACAAGACAAGAAATAATGAAATTGCCGCAAATGTCTTAGGTCTGTTCACAAGATATGCAGTTTATATTTATTTTACCTGGCTGGGAAGGTTCCATCGCAGACTTTAGGGTCTTTAAGGTGCAATCTCTAGAAGAAATGGGTTGAAAGTCCCTAAAGGTATGATATTATAAACACTAGGGTGAATATTTATTGCACATTATAAGGGTTTACATAAGAATCATTTTTTCTACCACAGGTTTTTACTACTTATGTGATGTTGGGTATACCAATAGAGAAGAATTTTTAACTCCATATAGAGGGCAAAGGTATCATTTGAATGATTCAAGACAAGAATAACAACCCTTGAACAAAAGAAGAGTTGTTTAATTATAAACACTCTACACCAGAAATGTTACCAAGAGATGTTTTGGTTTCCTCCAGATGAGATAGGCAATACTTAAAAAGAGGTCTTGGTTTAGGATAATTTCTGACTGTGCTTTATTACACAACTACATAAGGAGGGTGATATCAATTGATCCATTTAAGGCTGAAATCTCAGAGGGAATTATTAAAACTGATCAACATGCAGATACCATTGAGTACATCGAGTCTTCTCCTACATGGTTTACTTGGAGAGATAACTTGACACAAGAGATGTGTAATGATTTGCTTGTTTCAAGGAACCACATTTAATTTATGTAATATGATTTTTATTTGTTTGTTTGGAAATTATTGTAATTTTTTTGGAACTATGTATTAGCATGAATTGTAACATTTATTTGCTTCCAACTATTTGTTTGCTTGCACTTATAAATGATTGTACTTGTAATGTTTGAATTGTAACAATTGTAACATTTGTTTGTTTAGAATAATTAGTTTGTTTAGTTTCCTTTTGTCATTTATTTGGTTGAAAAAATTTGTTTGTTTAATTTTCTATTGTAACAGGTTGATAGAGGGTAAATCATTCCAAAGAACTGCAAACAAAAAATCGACTCATCAGTAGACACCAACTGAAGATGCCATATTAATCGACTGTTGCATAAATCTTGTAAACCAAGGTGGTTGGAATAGAGATAATGACAGTTTTAAGGCTGGATACTTGGAGCAACTCAAGAAATGAATGGCTGTAAGAATCCCTAACTGCACCATCAAAGGAATACCTCATATTAACACAAGGATGAAAACGTTGAAGTCCCAATATAGAGAGGTTGCAAATAAGCTAAGTAATGCTGCCTCTGGCTTTGGTTGGGATGACGAGAACTTAGTGTTATGTGCGAGCTTGATGTATAGATTGGTTGGGTAAAGGTATTAAAAATTCTAACTTAAATTCTATCTATATGTTTTTGAGATGTTGATTGAAAATATTTATAGATTATGATATGTTTGAATTAGATTACAAGGCCCCTTACGGCTACAGGACCGAGGAACAAGCCTTTCCCACACTTTAACAAGTTAGCCTTCATTTTTGGAAAGCATAGGGCAACTAGTGTAGTAGCAGAATCTTCTGCAAATATAGTTGAAAATATCGATGCTGAAGAAGCAGTACTTTATGATATGAATCTGGATACTAATGCTAGTGAAACTGATTGCTTACGTTGTACATGCCTTACAATGATGTGTTTACTGGCACTAAAAGACGTTCAATTGTCGAGGTGATGGTAATGTGACTCGCACAAGAAATAAAAGAAGGAAATCTAGTGAATCAAAGATAGAGGTATGACTAACCTTCGTGACATATGTTGAACTGCAAGGGAAAAGGTTGGTAAGTTGGCTGAGTGCTTTCATTTTATGGCAGATAATGCTTCTAGAAAGATGAACGTGTTAGATTTGTTTTCAGAGCTTGATGTAGAAGGATTGACGGAAGATGGGATAGTTGGGATTAGAGAGCTCATCGGTCCGAGACTAACTTTTTCTTCGCCTGTTCTAAAAGCAAGAGAAAAATTCATGTGAAGAAGTACCTTGGTCGACATTGATAAGCTCGAAATTATATGAATCCTTTTCATATTGATTATGACTTATTAAGATACTTAGTTTGTTGAACTTGTTACGACTTAGATGGATACAGGGTATGTTTTAGATGGATTTTTATGACTTGATGAATTATTATAACTTATTATTACTGGTTAAGATAATGGTTTTATTAGTCATGTTGCGAAAAGTCGGTTGCAAATTGTGAATTTGTTTTGATTTTGACAAGAAAAATGAGAGCTAAGATTAAGAAAAAAAATGAAAGCTAAAGCCTATCAAGTTTTTTTTTTTTTTTTTAATAATTGATTAACATCTAAATGATGATAATTTTATATGGGGAAAGATCCGCTTTTACATGTGTAAAACTTGGTAGTTTTACACTTTTTTTTTAATCATTAGATTGAATTAAATGCATGGTTAATATTAAAACTTCTTATATGTAAAATTAAATGTAAATAGATTTTATCTCTTTACCTTTTAAAATTAAATGTAAAAGTATTTTATCTTTTTCCTTTTTTACATTTTCTATTATATGTATTAATCGAATGTTATATGTACTAAGACTTATCAGATTGTGATAGTTTAGAAAAGCTTTTGTTTTGTAGCTGGGATTTTAAAAATGAATCAAAGAATTTTGGTCCTGTTAGTAGTTTTTGACTTCGGTAATTTTGTCACCTTTTCTAAACAATAGTATACAGTAGTAACTAGAACAGTTGGTTTTCTCCCTTTGCACCATCATTTCATTGCCGTCAAATGGATAATGATAAAAGTTATTAAGGAATGACAAAATAACATAAAGGTGAAGAGAAAGAGAGATGAAAGGAGAAGACTGCCATGGTGTAAGAAATGACAAATAGAAAATGTAAAAAATGGAAAGAAGTAAGATATTTTAGGAAAGAGACAATATATTTACTTTTAATTTTACATATAAAGTGTTTTAATCTTAATCATGCATTTAATTCAATCTAATGATTAGAAAAATGTGTAAAACTATAAAGTTTTACACGTGTAAGTTGATCTCTCCCTATTTTTTATATTATTTACATTTTAAATTAATGATAATGCATCGAATTTTATATTACAATAATTGATTAAAATCTTAATAATTATAATTTTATATTATTTATATTTTAATATAATAATTACATTTTAAATTAATAATAATATATCAAATTTGTTTTTATACTTGAGAGTATTTTTGAAATTTACCACATGATCAGTAAAATGTTAATTTATCAAACATTGTAATGTTAATTTCCTAACAATTACTTTGTCAGGAATCACCCTTTATGTAAAGCACCAAACGGCCCCTTAAAGTATTAACTAATGGTTTGTAATCATGTAAAAAGCATAAAAACTACATTCCTTAGTAATTGATATCTTAGCATAAAAAAAATAATGTGAAGATGTTATGTCTTATAGTTTTTATTTATTTATTTTTTTAAATTGAACCAAGCCAACATCCTGAGGCAAATAACATGAAATGCTCTTTGATGGAGACACAATTGTCCCATGTTTGAATACTCTTTACGACAATAATCGATGAATTAAGAAATTAGAAGTTTGAGTTTTTCAAGAGTTTATTTTAATTTTATTTACATATATTTTACATATGCAACGTAACAAGCTTTACCTAATACCATGAGTTCACCGCTACACTTACTAGTAATGATCTCAATTTTGAATATATTTGTGTAAGCTTTTGTAATACAACTCAAACCCATTCCTACTTTTCAGAATTATTTATCTGAACCTGGTCAACCTCTTCTATAGCAATGATTGCTCACCTTCTTAGAAACCGAACTACCAAGATAGAACAAACATTAAACTTACTATTTTGCTTAAAAATGATGTCTACACTTTAATGTAGTTGGTAGGATGACTTTCTAACGAGATTTACCATCATGAAAGGATCCATTTCATCCATTTGTTTTGTTTTCTACAGAGAGAGTGTGGTCTTGGACTCTTAATTTCAATAATCAGGATTCAATTCCAAACAAAAATACAAACATCATTGGTTCAATTGTATTGGATTAGTTCATCACTTCAGCAAGTGATTTTAGACTCGACTATGGATGACCTCTCTTCAATGCTATTTAAAATGTAAAGTCTTGGAAAAGCGAGTTGAAAGACTAAATGGCAGAGGTTTTACTCCATTTGGAAATTCATGACTATGTTAAAACAGTAACTAATGTTGAATATATCTAGGGTATTTTTGAAAATTCTATGGTGGTAAATAGGTGCTAAACAACTTGTGCATGACTTCAACACAACTCCATACCACTCCATGAAACGAACTATTCCAAAAACTTAGTTTTATTTCGGAAATAATAGTAAAACCAATCTAATAATGTAACTATTAACAGCTACAGCTCACATTCTGTTATTATATACATGATCCGCGATCAGGAATATATGACTTATTTAGACTTACACCAGAAAAATAATGATTAAAAAAGGGCAAAAATCTCACCTTCCCTCTCCAATGATACTATGGAGCATAGGTTTAGTAACATTTTCTGGTGAAGTCTCTGCATTAGCTACTATGCTTGTACTTGTCGAGGTATCATAGCTCGTTTCACTAGCTCTAGTTGCCAAATTACTCTCCAAGTTTGTTGTGTCATCGAATGTCCAGTCAGTCAAGTATCCAGGCTTTGAAACTACTCTGCTCACTTCAGTATCTCCCAAAAGCATAGCCACCACACGAGACATGGATGGCCTTTGCGTTGGTGATGTCTGAGTGCACAAAAGAGCTATTCCAATCACACGCTTCATTTCTTCCTGGTTGAATTCTGATAAATTACTGTCTGCTAGTTCAACTTCACGATCCTTTTCATGCAGGTGCCAAGCCTAATAAGCAGAAAGATGAAAGCCTATTTTAGAAAAATAATTATGCATAATGCATATGAAACTCAAAAAGCAAAGGATTAAAGGTGTAGAATGTGTTTCAAATTGCTTAAGGTAACATGAATCCAAGTCAATAAGTGTAAGTTAAAAATACATGAGATTTAAATGAACATGACTTGTACATGGACGAAAGAAAAGTGAATGCAAGATTGCAAGTTACAAAAAACTCTTGATCCTATAACAAATTTGCAAGATACGATAATTCATTCACATGCCATAAGTGCCGAATGAGATCATTTCAATTGCATGGGAGAGAGAGAGAGAGAGAGAGAGAGAGAGAGAGAGCATAATCAATTGCAAAAGATGTCCAGAACTCAAACATAAATATGAGGAGTTTTATTGACATTTCACCTTTGTTTTTTTTTTTTTATATATATAGATTGGCATTCCATTTTTACTAGTGAAATACATGTATATTGTCAAATCATCCTGGCTAAGTTAAAAACATGGCTAGCATTGATATAAATCCAACAAGCAGTAGAAAATTATATATTATTATGATTCAATGATGATGACAATTGTCCTGCAAGCAGGGCTAGGATCAATCAAGCTAAATTGAACATTTTGAAACATCTCTATTTAGGAAAAGAGAGAGAGAGAGAGAGAATTGAAAATCAGTAAATTGGAATAGATCATGCACACTAATCACCATTGTAGCCCTGTTGGTATCCATTTACTTGTCAAAGCCTTGGTGCTAGGGCCAAGTTTAGAGAAATATAACTGTACAACACACTAATATACTAAACAATCTCCCAGATATCAAAAAAAGAAAAAAGAAAAAACAAATTTCATACCCATTCAAGAAGGTACATCTGTTCTTCCTCCAAGCTTGAGTCAGAATTAGGCCTTCCGCTAACAATCTCTAGAGCCACAACACCGAAGGCAAACACATCAGTCTTCTCTGTAAGGTGTCCACGCATGGCGTACTCCGGTGCAAGATACCCGCTAGATTTTTAATGACAACAACCATTTACTAGTTATCCACTGGATGCATAAAAAATGGCAAAAATAATAAATTCAGAAAAATTAGGTTGGCTAGTCTCCAGAATCTTACATTGTCCCTGCAACACGGGTACTTATGTGGGTCTTCTTATCATCGTAAAGTTTAGCTAAACCAAAATCAGAGATTTTTGGGGTGAGATAAGAATCAAGCAGAATATTGCTGGACTTGACGTCTCTGTGCACCATGCGAACCCTTGATTCTTCATGAAGGTAAGCTAAACCTCGTGCTACTCCCAAGCATATATCATAGCGCGTTGACCAGCTGAGGTTCAAATTTTTTCCTGCTTCACGAAAGCCATATGTAACTTTACATTCAATATGTTTCCTACTTCCCATCTTAGAAATAAAAGCAGATAATTATTTTGATTCTATCTTCATACCAAACAATATTTGGTCTAGACTTTTGTTTTCCAGGTACTCATAAACAAGGAGACGTTGATCTGCCTCAATACAGCATCCATATAGTTTGACAAGGTTACGGTGTTGCACAGCTGATATGGTGGCAATTTCTGTAACAAACTGGTTCTTGCCTTGGCGGGATGCTACAGACAATTGCTTGACAGCAATTAGTCTCCCATCAACAAGTCTTCCCTACATAGCACAATTCAAATAAAAAACTATGAAAAAGAAAAAGAAGATGTAACAAACTTAAACAAGGAATTATTACTACATTGCTTCAATATAATTTATTATCCTGGAGTTCCTTTTATTCCGTCTTTTAGTGTCAGTGTTTGACATTTGATTCCATCAAATTCAAATCAACTTATATCCACAGTGTTCGCTTCATAGGAGCACACAGTTTCTCGCAAGGAAAGGGATAGCATAACAATAAATAAATAAAAAAGGGTAAATTTCATGTATTTTGTTTTCAAATGCAAACATTTGAGGGGATAATAGGATCAGTCACTTTGAATTTGTTATCGTGTCAAAGGCTCATGACTTATCCCTCCCCTCGTCTTGTCTCCTTCCTTATTTGTATATGTCAACAATTGATTGACAATCAAAAAGAGAGAACTGCTTCTACTTAGTAAAATTGACATAAAAGGTTCTGTAATCTGAGATTTGTCATGGATCCACAGGTGTTATGGGAATTTCAGACAAAAATCCCATATCAAGATGTATTAATCCACCAGTTTACCATAATAGAACCACAAATTACCTTGTAGACAGGCCCAAATCCTCCCTCTCCAAGCTTATTTGCAGGATTGAAATCCTCTGTAGCAGCTTTTAGTTCAGCATAACTGAAAGTGTATGGTCTAGCATCTATCCCTAGGAGCTCTGCAAATTCAAGAAAAAGACAGGTTACCAATTAAAAATTGCTAATCTAAAGATCAACGTGTACAACTTGAAAGCGCATAGAATAGATTAATTTTCTTAGAATAAAAGGAACTCAAGTAAATAATTCTAAGGTTTCATAAATTTTTAAAACTGATATAAAAGGAGTATGTGCTTTGCAAGTATTCTATTTGCAGATGTACTTTTTAAATTTTGTCCAGTTGAAACCAAAAACTGGTAGCAGGAGCAACTGAAAGATTATTGGTGACTAGTACCTCATTCTTCTAATGTTTTTGGTGTCTTAAAGAAGAATATAATATAATATATAGATGGTGTTTGATTCTGAAAATGCCTGGGTCGCACAGGTGTAAAATGTTTTCCTTGAAACCAAACAGGATTTCTCCATTCTTGCCTTGAGATGAAATGTTCCATCTAAGTGCTCATGCCAACTTTGACAGAAGACTAGGCCCACTTGGACGCACAGGACAAGTTTTCAAACCCGGAAGCAATTTCAAAAATACAAAATTAAACTGTATAATATTTGCCCCAGGATTTTGAAATCTACCTTCATCATCTTTCGTATGGGCCCTTTGTCTCCTAAAAATAAAGAACGCTGCAACAGACAGGAAGCCTACAACTCCAACACCAACAACAATCCCCACGATCAATCTGGTTCGAGTCTTGCTGCTATTTGGAGCATTATTACTAACAGTAGGTATGAAATCTGCATAAATCAGAGCAATCAGTAATACTGTAATGCTGTGCAATAAACCAATAAAATTTGTTAATTGCTGACCTGGGGTAGCACTTATTGCTGCAATGGATGGTCCATATGTACCTTGAGCTGGTACACAGCAAGTCCCTTTTCCAGCCCAAAACAGATGGATTTCAAGGTAATTTTCTGATACCAGAGCCTTAAACTCTTTTGTAACTGCTCGTCTAGAAATCCCGCCTGCCTCCTTCTGTATGTCAAAATCCTCTAAAACACGACTCCCCTGAAATAATCAAATTCAGAAATTAAGAAAGTTAAATTAACTCGAATGCAAATGTTATTCTTATAAAAGTGTATGATATGAATCATACCAAAACAGGTTATCATTCTTAAGCTAGAATAATCATACCTAGGACAAAAAGGAGCCCTTTCCAGTTAGTACCCACTAAATTGTTAAGGTTAGTTAGTCAGGAAAGGTTCAAACCTTTATACAAGTAGGTGCACTAACAATTTCTCATGAACCAAAAATTTCCCGCCTGAGGAATTATGTTAAATAGAAAAATTGTGCAAAAATTACTAAAAAATTGGTATTTGAAATGGAAGCTGTGACAATTGGGACTATACTTTGGCAAGTAATTGAGGCATAGTTTGAAATGAGGGAAATGGAATCTTGGGCAGCCATTTTCTGAATTATATATGATTTTGAGGGAGTTAATCTCAGTTCCCTGATATGTAAGAGTGATGTTTCAAGAATGAAATATTACTGTCAAATATGTGCACACTGAGCAAAAGTCGCCACTTGTTTAAGACTTTTAATTAGTAAAAAAACTTTGACAACATTATCCTGAATATGTCAGTTCTCACAGTAACAGTTAAAGTGCAGTACAGGGAAGAATGGATATTGAGATACAGACCTGGATATAAATATCAAAAACACGCCTCCCAAGACTTTCCCATCTATTGGTATCTAGAATTTGTGTTTCTGCAAATTGGAGCCTCACAGTATAGTTGCCATTCTCCAGCCCCAATCCATAGTACCTTAGTGATGAAGCAGAGATCCGTGCAGTCTGGAATAGCTCTGAATCTAGGGTGTTTGTGAACTGAGATGCTGAAGTAGTAGTGTACTGAGGATTATTGGTCCCAGTAAAATATCCAACGTTACTGACTGCCCACCTATTTGTGTCCGTAACATGATATGATGCTGGACCAAGTGGCTCATCGTCCCTCTCGAACAGAGTCCCATCTGATGATGTAATCTGTGGACCACCACACTTAATTGCAAAGTTATAATCTGTAAATCAACACAAAAGTGATACTCATCAACCACACTGAAACTGAGGACGGACCTTGGTTTAGTAGAAAAAATTAGCATAATGTGTAACTCCTACATTAAAAAATAAACCTAAAGTCAGCCTATGTCTGGTAATATCATTTAATACTCTGCAAGGTTTGTCCATGCTGTTCTGGCCTTACTGCCAACCTACTTGTTTCTCCATAAGAAGCATGAAGAGGAAAAGTTTCAGTTATACTCACATATTCCAGACCCTCGATTGCAAGGAAAATTCCGCTGAAGGCAGTTCAGCCCTGACGGAAAAACACTGAAAATACAAGAGCAACGCATTTGCATAAGGATGATAATTACATGCTTGGTAATGTTTGATGGCACCTGACCATCTAAATCCCAATAAGGCTATGTAAGCTTAAATTAAGCCTTTCAAATTCACAAATAGTGTTTACAAACTGCAATAACTTGTTTCCTTTTCCCTTCAACAACGAAACTAGGGAAGGAACAACTCTTTTTCTCCATAAAATAGTAAAAATCTACTTAAAATTCAGTATAACACCACATAACACAAATGGGAAACTGAATGGAAACAAAAGAAAAATTTAAACATTATAAATCATTTTTATTTTGCGTGAACCATTAGGCATAAAAACGTACAAAAAAGTGAAACTACCTACAAATATACAACAGCTAATAAATTTCACCTAAAAACAAATAAACAGTGATAGAATCTAGTTTTTGGGAGAAAATACCCTTATAACTAAGAACTAACATGACCGAACAGCATTTTACCATGTTCCAAACCTCATAAATGTTAGTTATAAGTTAAACGTATCACTTGTAGCACCCATCTTGCTGACAAGCAGCAACTTAACCAGGACAAGCGACTATAATACAAGTAAAATCCATAACGTTAATTAGAGAGAGAGCAACTACTACTTAAATCAACTTCATATCTTCAAACATGTAAAAGATAGCACCAAGAGAATCACCTGCTGTTTGACTGTCCTATTGTAAAGTTGTTGGCGACTAAATTACTGTATAATGAACACCGTAAAAAAAGTAGTCAATTTCATGATTATTCAGCGTATAAATAATGCAGACACAACGTACAAATTTGAAGCTTTTTATAAGACAGGACAACCAATATTCAAGAGCTAGAAGAAGATAATATCATAGGAGAATAAAATATTATAACACAAGTTAGAAACTTATAAACTACAATGGAATCTATATTTATTCTTATCTTATGCGCAAATAAAGAAACCTAGAAGAAACTTACATTGATAGATTCAGTTCGTTGATCCAAGAAGGAAAGCTCCCAGCTAAATTGTTGTACGACAAATCTCTGTAAGATTTGCATGTTAAGAATGGCACATATTTAAGGAATTAAGAATGAATTGAATCGCATCAATCCATGCAAGTTTTAAGCACCATTTTAAACTTCTGTATATCTATGTTTCCCCATGAATCAATCCAAGGTGGCATTGAAAATTAGCTAAACATATGGTCCCTAGTTTCTGAGGCAAAACCAGCTGCAAAGTCTTTGGCACGATGAATGTGCCTTCAGATCTACCTTCTGATATCTAACATAGAAAAGTATATAATTTTCCAAGAAAAATTTGCCAAAATGAAGCATTTTTTTATGTAAATAATACTTCCTTCTACATAGAGAACCATTAGAGATTTGAATAGGTAAAAGTAATAGAAACAGTCATGTCTATGTCAAGAATCATACTCCAAGTCAACTGTTTTAATTGATTTGTTATTTTAGGAAATCTGTAAATATTTGTTTCCCTAGAATTAAGGCTAGAAAATCACTCAATTATAGATTCTAGAATAATATCTAGGATTATGGTTGATATACTTTCCAATTTGGTTAGAGTCCTTTGTATATAAATAGGACACTCATGTACAATTTTATTTAAGTCGTTCAATACAATACCTTGATTTTCTACATGGCATCAAGAGCTTTAGGTTAGAAACCTAGGGATTTTTTCTGTCAGCCTTCATCACTGAATTTCTCAACCACAGCCTTTATTGTTGCATAAACCCATTAGTGGCCTTCATAGCCATTTTTCTCTATAATCCATTTTTTGTCCATAACCAAATATGTCTACCGCCACAACCGAGATTAGTTCCCACAGCACAGAGGAAACGCTAGCTGTTCAAGGGGTTGCGCCACCAGGAGAGCTGCAGCAAATCAATGCTGCCTATCGATTGAATGGGAAAAAAATTGTCTCGACTGGTTAGGACTATTCTGAAGGGAAAAGGAAAGATTAGCCACATCTTGGGGACCGGACTGAAATAGGGGGACCTGATCCATACAACATGGGACAAGGAAGATTCCATGATAATGGCATGGCTTTGGATCTTTATGGCACCCAAAATTAGTAATACTTGTACGTTCTTACCAATGGCAAGAGATGTTTGGGAGTCTATTTGACAAACCTATTCGAAAATTAAAGATGCGGCTCAAATATACGAGTTGAAGATCAAAATGACTTCGGTCAAACAAGGGAGTAAGACGGTGATAGAGTATGCAAATCTTCTGAAAGGATTGTGGTAAGAGATGGATCACTACCGAGTTATAGAGATGAAAAATGGTGATGATGCAGCAACGTTGAAGGCTTTTATAGAAAAAGATCGAACCTACAACTTTCTAACTGGTCTCAATGTGGAATATAATCAGGTGAGAGTCCAAATCTTAGGCAAAGATGAGTTACCACCACTAAATGAGGTTGTTTCTATTATATTAACAGAAGAAAGTAGGCGAGGTGTGATGCTTGAGCCTAAACCAATTGAAGCTTCAGTAATGGTGGCTAATGGAAGAGACCGTGGATAAAAAAAGGAGCAATCAACAGGAGAAAATAAAACAATCTCCAAACCTACGACTAGTGATACTTGTGATAATATGTGGTGCACCTACTACAAGAAACCGAGACATACTCGTGGTTGAACGGAAAACCACCAAACAAGGAATGGGGAAACAAAAGTGGACAGCAGCAAAAAGGCCAAGAGCAATCCAATTTTGCAATACCCCAAGGGGAGGAAAAGACTAATAAACCGCAGGAGTTCAACAAATAAGAGATTGAGAAGTTGAGAAATCTACTAAGTACCCTCGGAAAACCTTCAGGTACTTGTTCATTGATGCATTCAAGTAAACTTCCAATCTCTCATGCTTTAAATGCCTGAGATAGATCCTTTAAGCATTTGTAGATTGTTGATTTAGGAACCACTAATCATATGACTCATTCCTCTCAAAACTTCAATTCATATTCACCCTGTTCTAGTAGTAAGAAAATTGCCACTGTCGATGGCTCCTTGACCATGGTAACTGGGGTAGGAGAAATAAAAATCAATCCTAACCTTACTTTGAAAAATGTCTTACGTGTTCCCAAATTGTCCACCAATCTTTTATCAATATCCAAGTTTTCTCATGATATGAATTGCAAAGTAACATTTTTTCCATCTTATTGTCTATTTCAGAACTAGGGCTCGAGAATGATGATTGGACGTGCTAAGGAAAATAATGGATTACAATCTTGAGGAATCTAAGAAATCGAAGGTTGGTAAGTGGAACCAGCCCCCAACCCACCTTTTTGGACAATACCTCACCAATAGTGACACAATTTGGCTTCACAATTATAGGCTCGAACATCCTTTTTTTTTTCAACCCTTGGGATTATGTTTCCTTCTTTGTTCAAAGGTCTAGTCAATAAGCAATTTCATTGTGATATATGTGAACTTGCAAAGCACAAACGTACTACTTTTCCCACCAATAACAAAAGAAGTCTATTTTCCTTTTGAGTTGATTCATAATGATACATGGGGTCCATCCACAATTCCAAATATTTCTGGGGCAAGTTGGCTTGCTTTATTTATTGATGATTGTGCAAGGGTTACCTGAATATTTCTGCTTAAATCAAAATCCAATGTGAGTGATATCCTCCCAAACTTCTTTTCCATGATAAAAAACCAATTTGGGATCCAAATCAAAAGGTTTAGGTCAAATAACGCAAAAGATTATTTCAACCAAACACTTTCCCCATATTTTCAACAAGGAATTATTCATGAGTCATCTTGCGTCTCTACTCCACAACAAAATGAAGTTGCAAAAAGGAAAAATGGGCATCTCCTAGACATTACCTGAGCACTATTATTAAAAAAAAAATGTGCCAAAATATTTTTGGGGGGAAGCAGTTCTTACAACCACGCATCTCATAAACAGGATACTATCCCAAGTGTTAAACTTCAAGAGTCCCGGGTCCCATAGAGGTATTGTCTCACTTTTATCTAGGTCTCAATACAACAAACCATCTTGTTCCTAGAGTATTTGGGTGTGTCTCATTTGTTCATGTCCACAGCCAAAATAGAGGAAAGTTGGACCCTAGAGCTACTAAGTGTGTCGTTGTGGGATACTCTTCAACACAAAAAGGGTACAAGTGCTATCACCCACCAATTAAAAAACTCCTTATCTCCGCAAATGTTACCTTTGTTGAAACGAAATCATATTTCACTCAACCTTATCTTCAGAGGGAGACAACATTTGTGGAAGATAAGGATCGACTTCATTCTCCTTGACTTTCCACCTTCATCTTCTAAATTTCAACTCAAGACCAAGACCTCCCTGAAGTTACAATTGAGCAACCTGAGCCTCCTCCTTCACAAACCCAAAATGAGCCCTCCTTACAATTTGGTTCACAAGTAGATGGGGGAAAGGCCACTACTGACAATCGATTCTCACAAGTTTACTCGAGAAGGAAAAATTCAGCTCCTGAACCAAGGTCAGACCAGTCATCATACCCAAATCTTGGAAATGAGGTAATATCCTCTAGCTCTCCTCCTCAAAGTGATTCCTTATCTAACATTGATTTGCCCATAGCATTTAGGAAAGGAACTAGAGAATGCACAAAACATCCATTATATCCAATATACCACTTTATGTCTGTTACAGGTTGTATATCTTAAATATAGGACTTTATTATAGGCTGAAATTAGCTAGGGTTAAATATAGGACTTTCCTAACTTAGACTCTCTACTTGTATATAAACGTAACCTTGTAATACATTCTGAATATATAGAAAATTAGTTTCTCTTCTTACTTCAACATGGTATCAAGAGCCTTTTCCAGGAAAGTAAGAAATTTTTCTGGTTTTTTTTCTTCTTCTGCCCAAAGTGAGCAGATTTAGATTTTTTTTTTTGGTAACCCTTGTGAGTGCCCAGTGAATCTCATCGCCACCACCATCGGGAGTGAAACCTTCTGCTCAGCGGCAATCCAGTGAGATCCTTTGCTTCAAATCTGAAAGCGAATAGGACAAATCTCCCATTTCTTTCTCTCTCGATGATAGTTGTTCTTGACTGATCTCTCTTTTCTCTCTCTCGATGCTTGCTGTTATTTTTTTCCTCTGGTTTTCATGTGTTATGATGGCTGATGAACAAAAAAATTTGGTTGTGACTGATGTGATTCCCATGTTATCTAAAATCACAGAACATAAGTTGACAAGTCCGAATTATTTAGATTGGTGTAAGACAGTAAGGATTTATCTACAGAGTTTGTCCAAAGATGATCATCTCACAGCAAATCCACCAACTGATGATACTCGCAAGGAATGGCTAAGAGATGATGCTCGCTTGTTCTTGCATATCAGGAATTCTATAGACACTGAGGTGGACAGCCTGATTAATCACTGTGAGTATGTCAAAGAATTGATGGAATATTTGGAATTTCTATATTCTAGTAAAGGAAATATTTCCCGTATTTATGAGGTCTATAAAAGTTTTTATTGTACTGAACAACAAGATAATTCGCTTCAGGCCTATTTTATGAATTTTAAAAAGATTTATGAAGAATTGAATACCTTGTTACCTTTCAGTCCTGATGTAAAGGTTCAACAGGTTCAATGAGAGAAATGGCAATAGTGAGTTTTTTGCTGGTCTTAATTCTCATTTTGAGGTTGCTAAATCCCAACACTTTATAGTACTGAGATTTCCTCTCTGCATGAGGTCTTTACTAGAATGCTTCGCACAGATACTGGTGCTTCTGTTAATACTGCTACTGCTCTAGTTAATCATAGTGGATCTAAAACGGAGCACCCCTCTCAAAGGAATAGTAACAAGGGAAATATGGTTAGTCGAGATAATCGGAGTCAAGATACAGGGGGAATTACATGTTATTATTGCCATGAGTCTGGTCATACTAAACACACATGTCGAAAATTGCAAAATAAGAATTAGAAGTCTCACTCAGCTCATGTTGCTGCTGCTACTGCTTCACCTGGCTCATCCTCTGATCAAACTGTTACAATCTCTGCAGAGAATTTGCTAAGTGCACTCAGTATCAAGAATCTTTGAAGAATTCATCTCAATCTATCACAGCCCTTGCTGAGTCAGGTAAATCAAATTCGTCTCCTTTCTTCTTCCACACAATGGGTAGTTAACTCTGGTGCCACAGATCATATGACAGGTGATCCTAGTCTCTTTTTCACTTTTCAATCCCATATATCTCCTGCTACTGTAACTTTAGCTGATGGGTCTACTTCGTTTGTTCTTAGTTCTGACACTGTTCATCCTACTCCATTCCTTACCTTGTCTTCTGTATTGAGTCTACCAAAATTTTCTTTCAATCTAGTGTCTGTCAGTAAACTTACTCGTACTCTTATGACAAAGAAGATTATTAGTAAAGGACATGAATCAGGAGGTCTCTACATTTTGGTTACCTAAACGCCAAGATCTGTTGCTTGTTCTAGTACCTTGACCCCTTTTGAAGCACATTGTCAATTGGGTCATCCTTCATTACCTTTATTAAAAAAAATTATGTCCTCAGTTTCAATCTGTGTCCTCTCTGGATTGTGAGTCATGTCAGTTTGTGAAACATCATCGTCTGCCTTGTATTTCTCGTGTCAATAAAAAAGCTAATTTTCCTTTTGAATTAGTCCATTCAGATGTTTAGGGTCCGAGTCCTATTGTGTCTAAAACTAGTTTCAAATATTTTGTTACTTTCATTGATGATTTTTCTCGTATGACTTGGATTTATTTTATAAAGAATCGCTCTGAATTATTTTCTCATTTTAGTGCCTTTTTTGCTGAAATCAAAACACAATTTAATGTATCTGTGCATACCTTAAGAAGTGATAATGCCAAAGAGTATTTTTTCGATTCTTTTCAGAGTTACACGATTCAAAATGGTATTCTTCATCAGTCATCTTGTGTCAACACACCATCTTAGAACGATGTGGCTGAAAGAAAAAATCGAAACCTTCTAGAGACCGCCAGAGCTCTCTTATTCCATATGCATGTTCCTAAACCATTTTGGGCCAATGCTGCTTCCACAGCCTCCTTTCTAATAAACCGCATGCCTTCATTTGTTCTTCATGGTGAGACACCTTATAGTATTCTTTTCCCTAGTAAACCATTGTTTCCTATTGAACCTCGAATATTTGGCAACACCTGTTTTGTCCGTGATGTTCGTCCCCAGGTAACTAAATTAAACCCCAAGTCTTTGAAATACGTTTTTCTGGCGTACTCTCGTCTACAAAAAGGGTATCGGTGTTATTGCCCTAGTCTTAATAAGTATCTTGTGTCAGCTGATGCTACCTTTCTTGAACATATTCCATTTTTTCCCACTTATTCTAATTCTTTCAATAAGGGGGAGGATGATGATTTGTTACTTTATCATGTCACATACCAATCGTCTAAACCAGCTCCATTAACACCATCCTCTTCGACACTTCCATCCTCTCCACCACCTCCTCCTATTATCCAGGTCTATTCTCGCCGTCGAGATCCTCCTGATACATGTTTGGCGTCTGTTTCTTCTTTGACATCAGATCCAACTCAAGTGATCTTGAACTACCAATTGCCCTTCGTAAAGGTAAGCGTCAGTGCACTTATCCTACTACATCGTTCGTCTCTTATAATCAATTGTCTCCCTCTTCTTGTTCATTTGTGGCTTCCATTGGCCCTATGTCTGTTCCCAAAACCGTTAATGAAGCCTTGTCACATCCTGGTTGGCGTGAGGCTATGATAGAAGAGATGAATGCTTTAAATTCTAATGGTACTTGGAATTTGGTTAATTTATTGGTTGGGAAGAAGGCTATTGGATGTAAATGGGTGTTTGCAGTAAAATTCAATGCTAACGGATCAGTTGCCTGCCTTAAAGCCCGTCTTATGGCTAAAGGCTTTGCTCAGACTTATGGGGAGGATTATTTTGACACCTTTTCTCCTGTCGCTAAATTGACATCTGTTCGTTTACTCATTTCTATGACAGCAACTCATGATTGGCCCTTACATCAGTTAGATATTAAAAATGCATTCTTGCATGGTGATCTTCAGGAAGAAGTTTATATGGAGCAACCACCTGGGTTTGTTGCTCAAGGGGAGAATGGGAAAGTTTGTCATCTTCATAAGTCCCTATATGCTTTGAAGCAGAGTCCACATGCTTGGTTTGAAAAATTCAACCAGGCAGTGGAAAAGTTTGGCATGAATAAGAGCAAGTCTGATCATTCAGTCTTTTATAAACAATCTGCATATGGCATTATTCTCCTAGTAGCATATATGGATGATATCGTTATTACAGGGAGTGATTCTATGGGAATCTCATCTTTGAAGTCTTTTCTTCACAGTCAGTTTCACACAAAAGACTTTGGAGCATTAAAATATTTCTTGGCAGTCGAGGTAACAAGAAGCAAGAAAGGCATTCTTTTATCTCAGAGGAAATATGTGCTTGACTTATTAACTGAGACTGGAAAGTTGGGAGCCAAGCCATGTATTGCTCCAATGCTTGCTAATTTACAACTCACAAAAGATGGAGAATTATTTGGAGATCCTGAGAAGTATAGAAGGCAGGTTCGAAAACTGAACTATCTTATAGTAACTCATCCTGATATTATCTATTTTGTCAATATTGTAAGTCAGTTCATGTCCTCCCCAATAGTTCACCATTGGGCAGCTTTAGAATAGATTTTGTGCTATTTAAAGGGAGCCTCGAGATGAGGGATATTGTATAGTAATCATGGACATACGAATATCGAGTGTTTCTCAGACGCAGATTAGGCAGGTTCCAAAATCGACCGAAGATCTACTACAGGCTACTGTGTTTTTGTTGGGGGAAATTTGATCTCTTGGAAAAGTAAGAAATAAAATGTTGTGTCCAGATCCAGTGCAGAAGCAAAATATAGAGTCATGGCACAGTTTGTATGTGAAATATTGTGGATATATCAGCTCTTAACTGAAGTTGATCTTAAAGTCTCAATACCAGCAAAGTTATGGTGTGATAATCAAGCTGCTCTTCATATTGCTTGTAATCCTGTGTTTCACGAAAGAACTAAGCATATTGAGATTGATTGTCATTTCATTTGTGAAAAAGTGCAGTAAAAATTGATCTCTACAGGATATGTGAAAACTGGAGAACAACTAGGGGATATCTTCACAAAGGCTCTCAATGGGCCTCGGGTTGATTATATTTGTAACAAGCTGGACATGATTAATATCTATGCTCCAGCTTGAGGGGGAGTGTTACAGGTTATCTATCTTAAATATAGGACTTAATTATAGGCTGAATTAGCTAGGGTTAATTATAGGACTTTCCTAACTTAGACTCTCTACTTGTATATAAACGTAACCTTGTAATACATTCTGAATATATAGACAATTAGTTTCTCTTCTTACTTCAACAATGTCCTTTAAAAAATGCTCTCCATCTCACAGAAGTTTCCTTACAAACATAAACACAATATCCATTCTCAAAACGTTATCAGAGGGTTTAAATTGTGAAAATTGGAAGAATGCTATGAATGTTGAAATGCAGGCCCTGGAGAAGAACAATACTTGGGAGATTGTGGATCTACCGAGAGGAAAGAAACCAGTGGGATGTAAGTGGGTTTTTATAGTCAAGTACAAAGCTAGGCTAGTGGCTAAAGGATACACACAGACATATTTAATAGATTACCAAGAAACCTTGGCCCCGGTTGCCAAGATGAACACAGTGAGAATTCTTCTATCGCTAGCAGTTAACTTTGATTGGCCTTTACAATAGTTCGACGTAAGAAATGCATTCTTGCACGGAGATCTTCAAAAGGAAATCTACATGGAAATAACCCCTGGATTCAACAGAAACGTGGCTGCGAACAAGGTTTACAAGCTCAAAAAGGCACTATATGACCTAAAACAGACACCAAGAGCTTCGTTTGGGAGATTTTCTAAGGTAGCGCATTCAATGGGGTACAAGCAAAGCTAAGGAGATCACACCCTATTCATAAAACACTCAGGTTCAGAGGGAGCTGCTGCTCTCATTGTTTTCGTTGATGACATCATAGTGACGGGAAACAATGAGAAGGAAAGGTGGAACTTGGGAAGGTGTTTGGCAAAGCAGTTTGAGATTAAAAAAGTAGGAAACTTGAAATATCTCCTGGGCATTGAAGTGGCACGGTCAAGACAAGGGATCTTTATATCCCAACATAAGTATGTCCTCGATCTCTTGAAAGACACAGGAAAATTGGCTTGCAAACCATGCAACACCCCGATTGATCCTAATCATAAACTTGGGGAAGCAGAGGGAAACAGTGCCATAGACAAAGAATCATATCAGAGATTGGTTCGCAGATTAATCTACCTATCCCACACAGGGCCTGATATGGCATATGCAGTTAGCATAGTGAGCCAATTTACGCAAAACCCCAAGGAACTCCATTTGCATGCAGTTCACAGAATATTGCACTATCTCAAGGGAACTCTAGGAAAGGGGATTCTATTCAGAAAAGGGTGATAAGCTCACTTTGGAGGCCTACACCGATGCAAACTACGCAAGCTCAATGATTGATAAAAGATCCACCATGGGATACTGCAGCTCTTTGTGTGGAAACTTAGTTAATTGGAGGAGTAAAAAGCAGAATGTCGTGGCGAGATCAAGTGCAGAGTCAGAATTTCGGGCAATGGCGCAAGGTGTATGTGAGCTACTATGGTTGAAGATCATTTTGGAAGATCTAAGACTCAAGTGGGATGGCCTTATGAAGCTCTAATGTGACAACAAGTCTGCGATTAGCATTGCACACAATCCTGTGTAGCATGACCAAACAAAACATATTGAAGTTGACCGACACTTCATCAAGGAGAAACTTAACAGTGGTCTCATTTGCACACCCTATGTACTGAGCGAATCACAACTAGCAAATGTCTTAACCAAGGGATCTAACAATCCACTATTCTACAAGATTGTAACCAAGCTAGGAATGGACAATGTCTATTCACCAGCTTGAGAGGGAGTGTCAAGAATCATACTCCAAGTCAACTGTTTTAATTGATTTGTTATTTTAGAAAATCTGTAAATATTTGTATCCCTAGAATTAAGGTTAGAAAATCACTCAACGATAAATTCTAGAATAATATCTAGGATTATGGGTGATATACTTTCCTATTTGGTTAGAGTCCTTTGCATATAAATAGGACACTCATGTACAGTTTTATTTAAGTCTTTCAATATAATGCTTTGATTTTCTACGGTCTAACAGCACATATAAATTTTCTAATGCACGTATATTAAATTTTATCATCACTTTTTGCAAAAGTGATTCCTAGGATTCATATATGGAGACTTTCATCCTACACAAAACTTTTAGCAGCTGGTTCTTAGGGGTTTTGTGGGCAAAGGATAGGGCTAATGCAGCACAGTACTGTGAACAAGAGATTGAAGCTTGAGACATCCCTAAGATTCAAATAAGTAAAAGATAATTGACGAGAATAAATCATTACTCAAAATAAATTTGTATCTTAGTATATCATCTTCCCATTGAGTTGAAGTATATAAGTCACACTTACATATTGCGAAGAGAGGAACTCTTTTCTGCAGGCAGTGTACCATTCAAATTATTATTTCCAAGAAACCTGCAGATAAAAACATCAAAATGAGCAATATTTTGATATATAAAAATCAACTGGTATGTGAAGATATATTTTTAAAGTTGGAGTCTTACAAATGAGTGAGTGAACTCAGATTAAAAAGAGAGTCTGGAATCGGTCCTGTTATGTTATTGAAGCTTAAATCCCTAGAAAGAAAATATTCAAACATTTATTAGAAAGTACTGCTTGTAAAACAAGAAAAAAGTAACTAAAGAAATAATTCTATTTAAGCAAATTATATACACACATGCATAAGTACACTCACAGATACAACAATCAAGTTTCGAGTATAAAGGTTGCTAACCCAATTTTAAGTAAAACGGTTCTGGTTATAAGCACACCTGCTTAGCAGTATTGTTTAAACAAATTTAAGAAACCTCACAAAGGATTCTCATAAAACATCTGACCATCAGTTTAAAAGGACCTATTGGACCGTACAAATGTACATAAGTACACACACGCACAAGCACGCGGGTGCACACACAAGACACACCAAACAGATGAAGACAATCAAGTTTCAACTTAAATGGTTGCTAACCCAATTTTAAGCAAAAGGGGTTCTGGTTAAGCATACTAACCTGATTAGCACTAGTTTAAATAAATTTAAGAAATTTTACGAAGGATCCTCAGAAAATATCTGAAAATCAGTTTAGGACCAATCAGATGGTCAAATAACAGCTTTCAGGTTTAACTCACTAAGAACCAGCCCTGACAGAAGCTTGACTTGTAACTAAGGAAACAAACATTCAAGAGAGTAACTTACAGCTGTGTCAAACTCTGGTATTCCCCTATGCTAGATGGAATTGTATCAGAAATATTACTGTTTCTTAGATCCCTGCAAGGAATATCCTTTCTTGAGAGAATGTTACTAATTTATTGGACAACAAGAGAGATGAAGAGAAAAATGTATGAGAAGCAGGAATTAAAATGGCTTACAAAATACTTAAGGACTTCATATCCTTAATAAATGCTAGGGAACTTCCATTAGATAAACCGCTTATCCTCCTGTAAGTGCATTATATCAGATTGTCGATGTCACAGACCTTCAACATGTTAAAAGAAGTCACAAAAAGATGTAAACACTCACAGCTCCGTCAGATTAGAAAGACTGGCAAATGTTGAAGGTAGTGGACCTTCAAAAGAGTTTCCTTGAAATTTCCTACAATCAAATAACAGATCAAGAGATTATAAAATGTACAGAAATAGCACCAAGACACAAATAGTTATCAACATTTTCCTCTACTCCAAATCAGAGAAGACGTTAAAACCACGAAGAAAGTAAACCATACAAGACTTTAAGATTTGACCAATTCCCTATAAAGTCAGGTATCCTCCCAGTAAGTTCAGTGTCTGATGCCCACCTGAAATAAATAGAATTAATGCTTCAAAAACCATGAATATATATATATATGTATATATATATATATATATATATATATATATATATATATATATATACACACACACATATATATATATATTTGACAACAAAGCATATTTGTTTGAAAATTTCTAGAAAATGGGGCATTAAAAAAAAAATCTTACACTGTCTCCAAGTTCTGCAGATTGGCGAATGTTGAAGGAATCTCACCACTTACACCAGAACTATCAATATAACTGCCAACATTAACAAAGTTCCATCATTTCTGATGGTCTCTACTGGTTTTCATCAAGGGAAAACAAGAAATGAATAGCTTTTAAATCTTAATTATAAACCATCAGAGAGGTACAAAAACACAAGAAAAGAAGAAGAGTGGTCGCATAAAATATAATCTTATTAGAAATAACTGCATGTTTTTGCACACAAGATTTCAAGCACACAACATCCCAGAAACTCCAATGGCTTCATAGCCAAACGAATAGAGAAATTTATCATCTGATTACTAACAAGAAGTTAAACAAAAATGTGTATTTGGGTTGTCAAAAATGAGTAGACATCGGGTAGTCAAAAATATTTAGTGAGTCTCTGTTTAAATATGGAGAAATTCTAAATAAACCCACTTTTTTTCTCTCTACGCCTCATTCTCTTCCATATTTTACTGTTCAATGCAAAGAAAATCGGTGTAAAAGATAAAAAATTTAGGTGTATGGAGAATCCTTCTCAATTATGCTCTAGGCTTGTTCCAACAACTTTTCACATATTGCTTCATGTAATTATTTTTTTTGTTCCCATTTCCACATCTTTATCTTGAGTAATTGTTTGCTTGTGCCCATTTTCTAAATTAAGACATGAAAGTCATCAAGGGAAGATGTCCTTACAAACCCTACTTGGATTACAATGTAATTTGTTCAGAAGCCTAAGCAAATCAATCTGATGGTTCCCACAAACTATTGTTTGGGTAAAGAACATTATTTCAATTGTACATAACACTGCAATTACTGAACAATGAAGGATCAATGTATCTAATGGCAATGATGTCACCAGCGATTGATCTTTGAAAGTAATTACAATTTACAATCACCCAAAATTAAGTTTTTCATCATTTTCATACTTCAAAAAATAAATATCCAGATAGTCTCAAAAAATCTTAAAATTATTAGACTTGTGTATTCAAGTAGACTGGAAGCCAAGAACTAGACAGAGGTATAAGAGGTGAATGTTTTAGAATGGCCTAAGCGCTAAATTAAGTCTATAAATCTACACATTTGTCTTTGGATTACAGAAATCTTATGGCTTTACAACAATAAAATAGTAAAAATATCATGTTATTCATTAAAACCCTAATTAGATTTAAATGGTTGTTATCAGTATATCTTTATGTAAGCTTTTCTCTTTTAGACTGTGTAGATTGTCTAATATTCTTCCCCTATTAACTAAATATCTTTCCTCTGTAAAGCATTGATATTTGGGGAATCCCCAATCATAGGAGTTGTTGCAAATTTGGGTCATATGTGTCACTTAGATGTTAGTTCACTTTTAGTTCTTTATATGTTATATATCTATTTTCCTAGCTACTTAATGCTCCCTAAGAAAGCTTGCAGAATCTGCATTGAAAATTAAAAGAACATTCAGCAATGTAGAAGAACTTACAGTTGTTGTAGCATTGAACAGTTGCCAATGTCCGATGGCAGACGACCAGTGAAGTTATTAGCTCCAATGGCACTGCCATATTGAAAAGTATATCAGCAAATAGATTGTAGAACTAAAGCACGTTATTTGTTTAGTTTAAATCAGTAAAGTGACTATGAAAATGGCAGCCCCAAAAAAGTCAATGAGGAACAAAAACAGGAAGATATGAAAAACTCTGTTAAACAAATTCTATTATCGGAATGTGTGTTTGATGTACAACAAAGAGGTAAAAGAAGAAATCTGTATTTGGAGATGATGCTCATCATGCAACCATGAAAAAGTTGGGAAAACAAGCTGCTAAAGAAATTACAGAGAAAAGTATGAGATTAGCTTACAATGATCTTAAATCAGCAAGCAATCCTATTTCCTTTGGAAGCTCCCCTGATAATGCATTAATGCCAAGGTCCCTATTCAACACAAAGATTACAAATCAGAACTTGAAGAATCATATTAATACAGTCATGACTGAGACTTTATAAATTGTAAGAGTTGAAATTCCTTACAGCCACTGCATTCGAGTTAGATTGCCAATGGAAGCAGAAAGGGGACCTGTCAAGTAATTCTGGCCCAGCCTCCTGAATGAAATGGGGTTGACAATGGATGGGATGTCAGTGTTCACAAAATCGGGAATAGAAACCGTACAGATTTTAATTTATTGTTGAAATCATGCAACATAATTTTAATTTCAAGCCTTGCAACAGCTTGATCTTGGCAGAGATATGAAAGGATGTAATCATTAAAAAAGTAGAAATGTAAGTATACATGCATGTAAAATAGAAACCATACAGATTAGTAAGAAAAGTCAAAGACCAAAGCTCATCCGGAATCACACCCACAACATTCAGTGCATAAACTTTCCTGTCAAAAAAAACAAAAATCAATGGAATGTCAGAAATGTAATGAACAATGTGGAAGCATGCATAACTTTATATCCAAAAAACAAAGTAACAGCATTTGATAAACGCTGTCATTTGTTGATACATTTTATTTACAGTTTTCAGCAAAGAAACGGATTAAATGAATTCAATGATTTGGTTTCGGCAGCTCTTATTTTGAGGAAGCAAATGGATTACTCACTACAAAAGCCAAAAAAGAAATAACTAAAACATCAATGGAATAACTAAAAAATAACTACAAAAGCTAAAAAAGTCGATTACCAACATGCTGTAATGGTGATACTACGTCTACCAATGAAGATAGAAACAGAGTAGAGAGAAGAAGAAACTGAACAACAAAATAACTGAATAAAGACAGAAATAAAGAGAGAAGAACGTATATTGAATTCATTAATCCACCAATGCTTAACTTCCTTTTGACAGCCATTGTACCTTATTTATACGTTTTGTACTATATGATGACTCAACTCTGCTGACTTAATGATTATTAATGCTCTGTGCATGGTATGCAGGTTACCACATACAGAATAACAGAGTATGTAACAATTACTTTCCCCCTTTGAACACATCCTTGTCCTAAAGGATGGAAAGCAGGGTACTTATGTTAAAAGATCAGATAATTTTTCCCTGGTTGAATCCTCTGGAAATGAATTTTTCCATTGAACCAAAACCTATGTAACAGCCTTGCATGCTTCTTAATCATTCTGTGATCCAAGATGCTAACAGGTTCTTTAGCAATTAATCCTTCCTCATCTAACAAGGGCAAAGCAGATGAAACTAGAACAGAATAATAATGAGGCTTGAGCTGGGATACATGAAAATGGGATGAATTTTGGCTATTGTTGGTATATCCAACATGTAGGCAACTATACCAACCTTCTCCACTCTTTGAAAAATGCCAAAAAATTTGGAAGATAATTTAAGACATTGTTTGTTGGCTATTGTAGATTGCCTATAAGGTTGTAACTTCACATAGATCTAGTCTCCTATATAAACTGTCGATCGGACCTCCTTTTATCAGATTGCTACTTCATTCTATTCTTGGCATGCTCCAAATAAAACTTGAGCAACTTCATAGCAACTTCTCGGGCTTGTAAACTCGTATCTACTGCCTGCACCTTAGATCTTCCCGCAATATATTAGGTATTGGCTGCCCATACACAACCTCATAAGGGGTAGTATGAATGGCTGAGTGGTAAGATGTACTATACCACCACTCAGCAAGAGGTAGCCAACGAGACCAATCCCGAGGTCTTTCAGCAATCATGCAACAAAGACAGGCATGTAAACATCTGTTTAGCACCTCAGTTTGACCATCCGTTTGAGGATTATAGGATTTGGAAAGTTTAAGCTTAGTACCTACAAGCTTAAAGAGCTCCTACCAAAACTTGCTAGAAATCACTATCTTGATCAGACACAATACTTTAAGGTAGCCCACGAAGCTTATAAATGTTGTCCAAAAAAATTGTGCCATTGAAAGAGTTGTATAAGGACAGACAAAGGTAAAAAAATGCCCATACTTACTCAATCTGTCAACTATCACAAATATCACTATGAAACCTTGGAGTTTAGAAGACCATATGTGAAATCCATAGAATTATCTATCCAAATTCTCTCTGGAATAGGCAAAGGTTGTAAAAGTCCTAGATAAGTAGACCTATCATATTTGAATCTTTGGCAGACAGTGCAATCCTCTTACAAATTGCCTCACTTCCTTCTTCAAGCCTTTCCAGTAGACTGAAACTCCCAATCTTTGTATAGTGGTTGTACCACCTAAGTGACCCCCTCCTGGCGTACTTTGAAAGGTTGTTAACAACTCATCCTTGAGCTGCTTATCATGATCAACCACCAATCTACCTCTCCCCTGCCAAGTATACTTAGGACCCAAGGAACTCTCAATCTGGTGAATAAAATGGACCATAACATGATCACTTAACCAAGTTTTCTTGATCCATTCTAAGAGGTCACTAGTGATCACAGATAGAGCAGGTAACTGTGGTAATGGTCTCCTCAGGAGTGCATCTGCTAAGGTCTTAGAGGTACCCATCATCTTCACTACCCAAGCTTGTTGAGCAAGAGTATTAGCTTGTTGATCCAAAAGGAAATTTTAAGATATAGTGGTCAATTTTAGATTGGAAAGGCCTACCCACCAAATATGCATTCCATTTCTTGACTGCAGCAATGATGGCCATCACCTTCTTCTCATATACAAATAAAACCCGGTGTCTTAAGGGATAAAGCTTTATTGAAATAAGCCAAAGGTCTAGCCTTTTGACTCAGCACAACTCCAATACCTATGCTAGATCTTAAAAATATGTCGATTCTTACTTTTATTACGGTTGTTTACATACATATATATATACACACAACTGCAGTAGCTAAACAGGAAATAAAATCAGGAATTCCCCTAATCTTAGGCTACAAACCAAAAACAATTCCCTAAAATCAGGGAATACAATAACTACTAAATCTTCTATATTACAGCACACAGTTTCCTAAAATAAGAAAAAACAGATTTTCCCACACTCCCCCTCAAGCTGATGAATGGATGTTATTCATTCCAAGCTTGTCAACTAGACTCTGAAAAACTGTGCTGGATGGCCCCTTTGTGAATATATCTGCTAGCTGATTCTTTGTGTGGACAAACGGAGTGCAAATCAAACCATTATCAAGTTTTTCCTTTATAAAATGTCGGTCAACTTCTATATGCTTCGTGCAATCATGTTGTACCGGATTATGTGCAATGTTGATAGCCGACTTATTGTCACAATACAATCTCATTGGACCTTCCCACTTGATCTTCAGATCTTCTAAAATTATCTTCAACCATAAGAGCTCGCAGATCCCAAGTACCATTGACCTGAATTCTGGTTCTACGCTTGATCTTGCAACCACATTTTGTTTCTTACTCCTCCATGTAACAAGGTTTCCACCTAAGAATGTACAATAACCTGAGGTTGATCTTTTATCATCCACCGACCCTGCATAATCTGCATCAGTGTAAGCTTCAAGACTCAACCCCTCTCCTCGTATGAACAAAATTCCCTTACCAGGTGAACCTTTTAAGTATTGTAGGATTCTATTGACAGCTCTGAGATGAGTTTCTTTGGGATTATGCATAAACTGGCTCACCACACTGACAGCATATGCTATGTCTGGTCTAGTGTGTGATAAATAAATTAATTTCCCAACAAGCCTCTGATAATTACCTTTGTCAACTGTACCATCTTCTGGAACATCACCCAGTTTATGATTGGGCTCTATGGGTGTGTCAACTGGCTTACATCCCAGTATACTTGTATCCTTCAGAAGATCAATTATATACTTTTGTTGAGATATGAAGATCCCTTGCCGAGAGTGGGCTATTTCTATGCCAAGAAAATATTCCAGTTTCCCAAGCTCTTTGATCTCAAACTCTTTCACCAAACAACTCTTTACCTTTTCAATTCCCTATATATCATCTCCAGTCACTATTATGTCATCCACATAAACCAATAATGCTGTGACTTTCCCTGAAGCTGAATGTCTCACGAACAAAGTATGATCACCTTGGCTCTATCTGAATCCAAGGTTCAACATAACTTTGGCAAACCTTCCAAACCAAGCTCTTGGAGATTGTTTGAGTCCGTACAATGCCTTCTTCAATCTGCATATTGTTTGTTCTTCATTTGCAAAGCCAAATCCAGGAGGAAGTTCCATATAAATTTCTTCTTCAAGATCGCCATGTAAAAAGGCATTCTTGATATCAAATTGTTGTAATTTCCATCCAAAGTTGGCTGCCAATGACAATAATACTCTCACTGTATTCATTTTTGCAACTAGAGCAAATGTCTCAAGATAGTCTATGCCATAGGTCTGAGTATAACCTTTGGCAACTAGTCTTGCCTTATACCTTTCCATTGAACCATTGGACTTATATTTCACTGTAAAGACCCATTTGCACCCAACTGGTTTTTTTCCTTTCGGCAATTTCACCAAATCCCAGGTTTTTTTTTTCTCTAAAGCCTCCATCTCCACCTTCATGGCATTTCTCCAATTCTCATTTGCTAGTGCCTTGGATAATGTTTTGGGAATGGCAATGCTATTAAGGCTAGTAAGAAAGGCCCTATGACTATGAGATAGGTTTTTGTAAGACATGAAAAGGTACAAAGGATGTTTAGGACAAGTCCTAGTTCCTTTCCTCAAAGCTATAGGGATGTCAAGATTATTTTCTTTCTGAGTATCTAGCACATCAGGATTGGAAGAAGTGGTTTGACTACTTACTTCAACAGTTACTGGATTTGGATCAAATGATTGTGCCTGCACCGATTGAGAGAATGGCCCTTTCTTTCTTGAATAAACCTGAAGCGGATGAGCATGGTTTATTTTTTGTGCTACAGGGGTAGAAGGAGGATCACTTTCTACTGAAACAGGAACAATAGGGTCAACAGGCTCAAAATTGGATTGAACTGTTTGGATAGGGGTGGACTCGAACTGGATTGGAATGGAAGCAATAGGGGTAGACTCGAACTGGATTGGAATGGAAGAGGACGACTTAGACATAGGTAGATCAAGAAGGAAAGAGTCTTTATCCTTATCTTCCATGAATGTCGTCTCCCCCTGAAGATAAGGAGTGTGAAAGTATTGATCGTCTTCAACAAATGTCACATCAACAGATACATAAAATTTCCCTGTGGGAGGATGATAGCACTTATAGCCCTTTTGAGTGGACGAATAACCAACAAAGATACATTTGAGAGCCCTTGGATCAAGTCTGCCCCTATGTTGAGAATGTACATGAACAAAGGCAACACAACCAAATATTTTGGGAACAAGATTGTTGATGACATTAAAGTTGGGATAGAATTTTGCAAACACTTGTGCGGGACTTTGAAAATCAAGCACTCTTGTGGGGAGTCTATTGACGATGTGAGCTGTAGTTAACACAGCTTCCCCCCAATAATTTTTTGGAACTTGTTTTTGGAAAAGAAAGGCTCGAGTAAGTGCTAAAAGATGGTCATTTTTCTATTCAGCCACTCCGTTTTGTTGGGGAGTGCTAACACAAGACGACTCATGAATAATGCTGTGTTGTTGAAAGAATGGAGAGAGGATTTGATTAAAATATTCCTTCGCATTATCAGATCGAAATTATTTAATCCCCACTCCAAATTGTGTCTGAACCATATTGAAAAATTTTTGAAACACAATACTTACATCTGATTTGTTTTTTAAAAGAAAGATTCACGTCATACGCTGTAGTACAATCTTCAATAAATGAGACAAACCATTGAGCTCCAAAAATGTTGGGTACAGTAGAAGGCCCCCAAATGTCACTATGAATAAGAGTGAATAGAATTGATTTTTTTTATTGCTTATTGGAAAAACAGCACATTTATGCTTTGCAAGTTCACACACATCACAATGAAAGCTTTCAACTGAAATTCTATTGAACAATGAAGGAAACAAAATTTTAAGGACATGAAATGATGGATGACCAAGACGAAGATGATGAAGCTAGACCTTGTCTTTATTGGATTTTAATGACTCGAAAAGGAATGACAAAGGGAAACGATTTTTAATTCTACGTTGTTCACTCAGCTCTTCAAGATAGTAAAGGCCATCTCTCTCCCTAGCACGTCCAATCATCTTCCTCGTACCCTGTTTCTGAAATACACAATGAGAAGGATAAAAAATCACACTGCAATTAGCATCCTTGGTTAGTTTTTGAATAGACAAAAGGTTGGTGAACAATTTTGGGACATGGAGAACATTTTTCAGTGTAAGTGAATCACTAATAAATATATCTCCTTGGCCAGCAATAGTAGTGACTGAACCATCAGCTATGGTGATTTTCCTATTACTAGGACAAGGTGTATATGAGATAAATTGTGTAGAGGAAAAGGTCATATGGTCTGTGGCTCCTGAATCAATGACCCATATGTTAGGAATATTATCCGAAGCATTAGAAGAATGAGGAGTGGAAATACCTAAAAAGGCTAAATTACTAGTACTTGCCGAAATAGATGGCTTTTCCAACGAACTCAAAAAGTTCCTCAATTTCTCAATCTCATCGAGTCCGAGAGGTGTTTCTTGGTCTCTATTATCTTCTGTTAACTGCACTTCGGCCATATGAGCTTGAACCTGTCCTCTTCCTTGTCCTCTTCTCCTTGTTTCATTCTTGTTTGGGACCTGTGGCCTGCCGTGGAGCTTCCAACACTTTTCTTTTGTGTGACGAGCCTTTTTACAGTAGGTGCACCACAAATCGTCTCTTTTAAAGGATTTTGACTGGCCTGGTTGTTTGCTTTCTTCTGTAAATGGCTGCTTTGATGTAATACTCTTTCTGCTCGTTTTTGACACCAATGCCGAGCTCTCAACAGATACATTCTCTACCATAACTCCTCTTATTCCTTCTTCAGCGCGAATTATTGAAATTGTCTCATTAAGATATGGTAATCTTCCTTGCTAAGTACTTGGACTCGTACTGCATCAAATTCCATGTTAAGCCCAGCCAAAAATTCATAAATTCTCTCCTTTTCAACGAACCTTTTAAGCACAGCTGCGTCTTCACTACACTTCATTTGGATGCATTGATAGTGATCCATCTCTTGCCAAAGACTTTGCAAAATATTGGAATATTCAATAACTGTCCGACTTCCTTGTTTGGTGGCAGCAATCTTAGTCTTGATCACATAGATTTGTGCAGCGTCATGAACCTTTGAATATGTCTGTTTGATAGCCTCCCAAATTTCCTTGGCTGTATTAAGGAACATGCAGGTATCACTGACTTCTGGAGCCATGGAATTCCAAAGCCAGGACATCACCATTGAGTCTTCCTCATCCCACACATCAAAACTTGGATCTCCCTTCTTAGGGCCAGTACCAAGTAAATGACTAAGTTTTCCTCTGCCCTTTAAATGTGTCCACACTGGTTGCGACCACTTCAAATAATTTCTCCCATTCAATCTATAGGCAGCCTGAATATTGGGCAGTTCCCCAGCAATAGAGTGGCTATTCTCGATGGCCTGAGTCTCCGTCACATGAGATTCAGACGTGTGGGTGCCATCAGTGGTGTTCGACATGGCTCAAGAATAACCAAGGAACAGCAGAAAAAAAGGTGAAAAAAATTATGGAATGAGAACCAGAGGTGAAAAAAAATCTGGAATGAGAACCAGAAGATTAGAATCGACTTTAGAAGGAATGCAACTTCCCAGAAAAACTAAAGCTCCGATACCATCTTAAAAATATGTCGATTCTTACTTTTATTAGGGTTGTTTACATACATATATATACACACAACTGCAGTAGCTAAACAGGAAATAAAATCAGGAAATCCCCTAATCTTAGGCTACAAACCAAAAACAATTCCCTAAAATCAGGGAATACAATAACTACTAAATCTTCTATATTACAGCACACAGTTTCCTAAAATAAGAAAAAACAGATTTTCCCACACTAGAAACATCAGATTCAGCTACAAATAGCTCATTGAAATCAGGTAGTCCCAACACCAGTGCTGTAGATAGAGTTATTTTCAAGTCAGTAAAAGCTTTTTGAGCATCATCATTCCATTGAAACTACACCTTCTTAAGCAACTCTATTAATGGTGTAGCAATTACTCCATAACCTTTGATAAATCGTTTGTAGTAGCTTGTGAGCCTGAGAAAACCTCTAAATTCTTTAACATTTTGAGGAATTAGCCATTGTAACATACAAGCAGTCTTCTTTACGTCCATTGCAGCTCCTGTAGCAAAAATAATATATCCCAGGTATTCAACTTGGGAAGCACCAAACTCACATTTTACCAACTTCATGTAAAGTTGATTCTGAAGAAGAATAGTGAAATCAGTACTGCGGTGTTGTCGATGAATTTTCCATGTAGAGGAGTATACTAATGTCACCGAGAAAAACCAAAACTAACTTCCTCAAATAAGGCTGAAAAATCTGATTCATCAAACCTTGGAAGGTTGATGGAGCATTCATTGGATCAAAAGGCATCACTAAAAATTCGTAGTGACCTTGGCGTGTACAAAATGTTGCTTTTGTATATCCTGCTTCGACATCCGAATCTGGTGATAACTAGACCTAGTTTAGAGAACCAGCAAGCATGAGTCAGTTCATCCAATAGCTCCTCCACAAGAGGAACCGGAAACTTGTCTTTAATAGTCATCTTGTTAAATGTCTGTAGTCATCTTGTTTAACTACCTGTAATCAATACATAGCCTCTAAGATCCGTCCTTGCTTTTAAATCAAAACTACAAGCAAGGCAAATGACCTAAAGCTGTCTCTAATAATGCCAGCTTCCTTCATTTTTGCCACAATCATCTCTAATTCATTGTTTTGAGCTATTGAATGTATATAAGCTTTAACCTTAATTACTTGAGTTTCATCCTTAAGAGGAATGCAATGGTCATGGCCCCTTATGGGCAGTAATCCGGATGGATTTTCAAATAACATAGAGTATTGTTGCAACAGTGCCAAAAGTTCCTCCAAAGACTCTTTATTGAGTTCTTTGTTCTGTACTACTGTCCCAAGTTGTAAAGAAGGTTGTTCAGTCATCAATACTGATGCTACTATCATTTTGGCTAACTGTTGTTTAAAAGCTAGCCATATTGAACCATCCAACATGCCACATAAGGTCAACTCATTCTTATCAACATGAAACGTCATCTGCAATGTTTTAAAGCCCCCAGTAATAGCACCTAAGGTCTTTAACCATTGGACACCCAAAACCAAATCACAACTTCTCAAGGACAGTACCAAAAAAATCTCTGCGTTGCTTCAGTCCTTGAACCTCCAATTAAAATCAGCACACACTTCTTGTGTTGTCAATGTCTGTCCATTTGCCACTGTCACCCTGACTTCGTTAATTGATTGAATAGCACAATTGAACCTTTTAACCATAAAATGATCTATGAAATTATGGGTACTACTCGAATCCACAATTATCACAAGTGACTGGTTCTTAAACTTCCCCCTCATTCTCGTAGTATTATAATCTTCTATAGCAAAGAGTGCATGAAGTGAAATAGACAGCTATTAATTCTCTTTCACCTTAACTGTCAAGCTTTCCATATTATCCATGTCATTGGAAAACTCCTCTAACTCTACCTCCTTCTCCTCTAAATCATCCACCAAAATGTGATATAACTGTGATTTAACAGATTTATGGCCCAATGTGAACTTAGACCTGTACCACATACATAGCCTCTCTTCTTTCTATCCTCCCTAGTAAGTGCTTTGGTTGGATTTGTAGGTTCTGTTTTAGTGAACTGTGTTTTGATTGAGTTAAAGTTGGGAGTTTTAAAGGATGATTGATAAGGTAAGGTAAGTGTTTTTGGTGTAGGTAACAAGGCAGCTGAGGGTTGAAAATTGGAAGGATTTAGTTTGTAAGTCAATTGAGTTAAGTGTTTTTGATTAGGTATGAGAAATTAATTGATGTAGCAAGGAATCTATATGAAATGAAGGGTTTGCGAGGTGTATCAAAGATCATATGCTCCACTTCTTTGGCAGAGTTTAATGCATGAGTTAGGGTTCTTGGATAAAACAATTGTACTAGCCTAGAAATTTCAGACTTGAGATTACTTACAAACATGCTAAGTGCATAATCTTCTAAAAGCTGCAACAAATTCAACAGGGCTTCAAATTCTTCATAAAACTCTTCCGCTGAGCCTAATTTTTTCGAACTCACCACTTTGCCATTGGATTTGAGTACTCATTGTTATGAAATCAAGATCCCATCCCCAAAATGTACAAGGGCCATTTAACTTCCTGCAGTGTGCCTTTCATCTTCAAATGTTGACGCCATAGCAAGGCCTTCCCACCCAAATGAATCATAACAGTCTAGACCTTTTCTTCTTCTTTTAATACCCACCACTTCAAAGAATTATTCCGTTGTTCCCCTTTCATGTGCCATCCGAGGAAACCACGGCCATCAAAGCGAGGACAATCCAACTTATTCCACCTAGAGTTGAAACTGTAAACACCCATAACCACATTCTAACTATCCAATACTAGTCCAAGATTCTCGAGATCTTTGCCTTTAAGATTAAGATCTAATGGTTTAGTCATTCCCTTCTGAGTTGTATCAAAAGATTCCACATCCATTATTCTCAAGCCATTTAGGAACAGGGTCACCTCCCATGATGAAAAATTGCTCTATCATTTTGGCCATCTCTATTTGCATCCCTCTAATCCTTTATGCAGTTCAAAATGCAACTTTGCCTTAATCTGATCCATTACTCCATTAAGCTTAATCAATCTTCTCTACATCCCTCTGTAGTCGAATCACCTCCTTCTACAACCGTGAAGATACTTCTTCCTCCATGCCAAGATCGTCGCTCTAATACCAAATTGGTAGAGTCGATCACCAATATGCTATAATGGTGATGCTTCATTCACCAATGAAGATTGAAACAAAGTAGAAAGAAGAAGAAACAAAGAAGAAACTGAATAACTGAATAGAGAGAGAAAGAAAGAGAGAGAGAGGCATGTATATTGAATTCATTAATACACCAATGCCTAACTTCGTTTTTACAACCTTTGTCCCCTATTTGTACCATTTGTAATGTGCTGAATCAGCTCAGCTAACTCAGCTATTATTAATGATCTGTGCATGGTATGCATGGTTACCATGCACAAAATAACAGCCTGTAACATAATGATAAAATAATTTAATTTTCATTATCTTTCT
This sequence comes from Firmiana major, assembly GCA_033439115.1. Lineage (NCBI taxonomy): Eukaryota > Viridiplantae > Streptophyta > Magnoliopsida > Malvales > Malvaceae > Firmiana > Firmiana major. The sequence goes on from CM065899.1 coordinate 63,821,988, forward strand.
TTTCATTTTTCAACTCTACCAAACAAAAGATGGAAAAAATTTACTTCAACTTTTCCATCATCCTACCAAGCACATTAATGGGAAAATATATATATATATATATATGTTTTCCATCATTTCACTTTTCTCCTCTCCAATTTTTTATCTTTCCATTTTTCTTTCCACTCTACCAAGAAAACCTTAGGGTGTGCTAAGTGAATGGAAAAGTAGGAGAACAGATGGGAATACAAGGAGAAGTGGGAAGAAAATGGTTTTTATTAGTGCTTGGTAAAAGAGAAGTGTGAGGAAAGAAAATAAGAAATACTATTATTTTTTTCCTTATTAAAAGAACAAATCATTCCATAATAAAAAGATTAGTGGAGAGAAAATAAAAGAGATTTGAGTTAAGAGTGTATACTTACAAAGTTGTCCTTCATTTTTTAAATTTTACCTTGTTATCTTAACCTAGTATAAAGATAAAATAATTTAATTTTCTTTTTTTTCCTTTTAATTTTTTAACTCTACCAAGTCACGGATTAAAAAAATTATAATTTCTTTCAATTTTTTCATTTTCCTAACAAGCACATCAATGAAAAGAAAAATTATGCTCCCTATCATTTTACTTTTCTCTCCCTTCAATTTTTTATCTTTTTATTTTTCTTTAATTCTGCCGAGCAAAGCCTTAAGGTATAATCTGGCATTGTTGTTGTTGACTGAAAATTGTGCATTTGAAAAGTGCCTCAGAAATTGATGTGGAAAATTGTGATTTAAGAATTTTTTTTCTGCGCATGACATTGCTGCAAAAAAACAGTGCAGAGGGTTAAAACTTCTAAAAGAGACGGGAAGTTCAAAAGTACAGAATAAGCAATTAGATACTATAAGTAAATTATGATTTTTAAGATGTATCAAAAAATAAATTATTGTGAAATTTAATTTAAAAAACTATAGAAAATTAAAAAAAAAAATCTTCTGAAAACTAAATTAATTCAAGTTAGAAAATAAATATTATATTCCTTCCATATTTTTATTTTAAGTTTAAAATATATCAATATATCAAAACTTGGTAATGTTCTATATTTGAAATATAAAAAGAAAAAAGTGCCGAGAAAAAATGAAAAAAATAATTAATAGATAATATATCAATTCATCATTTCCTCTCCAAACCGTAGCTTGCAATCTGCAAAAGCACCTCGCATGGTGCTTTTGCACTAGCTTCGAAAACGGCTGCCAGAGGGTGCTTTCAGCCAAACCATTTATGGTGTGTTTGGTATTGCGTTTGCTGCCAAAAGCTATGGTTGGGAGAAAAATGAGGCCTAAATTGGAAGTCTTGCATTTTAGTCTTTAACAAAATGCCAGTTAATGGACCGTCTACTTCCACTTCGACATTCAACTAAGAAGAATGCAAACAAAATACTACTCTTTTCATCCCACATTAGTTTCTAAGTTTGACTTTTTTCAATCAAAATTTTCAAGCTTATTTAATTTTATTCATATCATTATTAACTAATTATTTTTAAAAAAAATAATTCTGCAAACCTTTTAATAAAATAGTTTTCAAGTGTGTATTTGTTGAAATTAAATTTTAATTAGATATTTAAAATAACTAAATTAAAAGCTGAAATTTTTTTACTGGAAAGAGTCGAACTAAAACAGTATGGATGGAAGGAATAGACAGATTTCCTTTAAAGGAAGACAAATATGCATGCGGGTGCAGACAATTATAGTATCAATGCAAGCAGTGTCAAGACCGTTTTACAGCTGGTAATCACCATTCAGACATAACGCCAAACAGATGCTATGCAACTATCAAATACCGTAGACGAAAGAATAGTTTTTCGTGGGACAAAGAATTCGGGTACATACAGACGGGTAATGTGGCAAGTAGAGCCATTGTTGAAAGAACAGTCACATTTGATGAAAGGGTTGTAAGCAGGGTTATCGATGTCGGTGGAATCAGAATTGAGGGCCGCTCCGCTGCATGGCTCGCCAGTTATGTTCCACTGGTCTTGTCGCGCTGATATTCCCCATTGTTGAAATATTGAGTTCAATGCTCTTGCTGCAATCCAATTTTATGGTGTTAGCTTTGAACATGTCTTCTAAATATAGAAAACCTTTTGTCTTATTGGGACAGGGATTTGAATCGATGCCACAAAATCCTTGCAGGGAGAACACGCACTAAAAATATCTATTGAGTAATGACCCAATTACTCAATATTTAGAAATAAAAAAATAAAAGAAATTGTAAGATAATAATTTTATTATAATTTATATTATCTTTTTGTGTTGAAAATGGAGAAAAAAGAAATTGTAAGATAATAATTTTATTATAATTATATTATCTATTTTTGTTGAAAATGGGAAAATATATTTCATAGTTTTTATAAATTGAAATTTTTGTATTTTGCTTAGATCTGTTCTTTATAAAAATATCATACTTAATTAATGCATATTGATGACATATTGTGATGATACGAAAATTTTTTGACTTCCTAGTAAGATTTAAAATGATAATTAAACATTTTTTTACAAAAATTAAAGAAAATAATTTTCACTTTTTATGTTTTATGTTTTATGTTTTATGTTTTTGAAAATTTGTCTTTTTTTTTTGAAATTTTGAAAACAAAAAATATGTTTGGTGAATTAATTTTATTGTATAATTTTAAAAACTGAAAGCATAAAACATATTTGGCATCTAATAAATTGAAATATAATCTTTTTAATTTATATAATTAATTAATGTTGAACATTAAATATATTTTTATGAAAATTACAATTTTAATATATTATTAATAATGTACTATTGTATTCTTAATTTTAATATATCATAAAATTATTTATTTATTATATAAAAGTTCTCTTAAAAATATGATATTAAAAACTACATAAAAATAAGATTTATTTCATACTCTATGTATTTCAACACAATTAATAGTTAAATTTAATACAATTAAGGTTTTAATATAATTTTAGTAAAAGTACGTAAACACTTAAACATGATTAAAATCTCTTTTAGATCATGTTCCTCTATAATATATAAATAATATGAAACTTAAAATTATCATAAAAAAATTAAATGTTTATTAGCTTGCTTGATACTGTGAGCTTAGCAAAGGTGATCTTGTATTTCAGATCCAATCATGATGGTGAAGTGAATATGAGCAATTTGAGGATTGGTGCTCATCATCTTGGAGAGGTGAATGAAAACCGAAGGAATATTTTTAAAAAAATCGAAGAAATCAAGAGTTGAAGGAGAGAATTTAAGAAGAATTTGTTGGGAAGAAGAAGAAGCACATAAATTTCATGCTAGGTGTATAATTTTACTATTGTAGAAAAAAAAAATAGATATGCTATTGGTAGGATTAGAAAGAAAGACTTCATTAAAAGAGCATTGTCCATCTTGTGATTTATCAGAAAACATGTTTTTAAATGTGTTTCCTACAATTTTCAAAAAAAAATTTGTTTTTAGATTTTAAAACTATAAAACAAAATTAACCTATCAAACATAATATATGTTTTATATTGCAAGATTTTAAAAACAAAAACATAAAACACAAAACAAATTTGATTTCAAACAACCCTTAGTTGTTTGAGCAACCTCAATGTATCTATTCTCTTTACAACTGAAATATATATATATATATATATATATATATAATATATATATATATGTATGTATATATAAATATATAGATATATTTATTTATTATATCTAGCTGCTATAGGCTATAGCTATCAAAGTTAATAACCTTCTTAATTAGACATTTTTCCCACCCCGCAAAACAAAGAAGGCAAACAATAAACAAGGAAGCAACAAAGCTATGGTGTCCGGTGTTTCCTTTTCCATGGGAGCTTGTTGTCTGCTTGGAGTATTTATTGAGGTTTAACTAATTTGTTGCTTCATCATGTTCTGTCAAATTTCGTGCTATTGAAACAATAAAAGAAATTAAGTTTAAGAAGCAGCAGTAGAAACATATATACTATACCTTCAGCAGGATCGGTAGTTGGTTGAGATTGATTCTGAGCTTCAACTGCGAACTGCAAACCTAAGATGCAAAGAGCACATAAACCCAAAGCCAAAAGTTGTGGTGATCTGAATATCAATATCTTCATCGAATATTCTTTCTGTTTGATCAATGAAAAAGTTTTAGAGAAGATCTATATATTAGAGTTGCCTTTTATGATCAACATGCAAAGCCACCTTACCAAACCAATATTTATTTAATTAATAACTTGAGTAAAAGTATGAAATGCCTGCGGATCATAATCACAATTAAGAAAGTCTGACTATTGCTTTGTTGTCATAAATTAAATTGTAGTTTAGCTATTTGTTTTCTTTTTTTACCTGAAGCATTGGCTCACCAGCCACCACATTTCACACGTACAAATACCACTCGTCATGGACGGTTGTTATATATATTAATTAACTATCATAGATGCTTTGAATTATTCTGATGGAAAATTCTCCTTCCGTAACCTTAGTAATATTCATGACCTTTCATAATATCTGACTATGTAAAAGTTCAAAATGTATTACACTCGTGTTTTATATTTCATAATTTGCGTCAAAATATCTTAATACAAAGATATTATCCGCTTTTCAAAAGTCAAATTCCAATTCCACTTCCACAAATATAAATAGAAAAATTATTAATAATATTTTGCTTCAAGATTACAATATTCTATACATTAAACAGGATTAGTATGATCTTTTTGGATAAGGACTTAGATCAGATATGTATGTGACACTCGAAAAATCATTATTATTATTATTATTATTATTATTATTATTGTTATTATTTATTTGAAAAATCAGAAAGAAATTAAGAGACTCATTTTGATGTTGGCACAGGGTTCGGAGCAAACCGAATGGCTGGATTAGTGACACGAAACTCAAGGCACGAAACTCAAGTTGAGATTCTAAATTTAAATAATTCTTGAGAGTTATATGTAATAAGTATGATTTGATGGTTAAAAAGTAGAACTCAAGTTTTGGAAGTGAGAAAATTAGTGAAAACTCGAGTTACCATTAAACAGAGAAATTTCCCAAGAACCTGAAATAAATTCAAAGTAAATTCTGTAAATTTGAGAAAATTATTTCGAACTCATAGGAAATCAGTATGGTGTATATTTAAGTTGGAGAATTAAATTGAAGTGGAAAAAGTGAGGTTAAAACCCTTAAATAAAGTTTTAAAGGAAGCCGAAAATTTTAACGGTTTAATATCGAGAAAGGTTAAATTGCGTAAAACGAAAAAAAAATTTCAAAACAAGTGGACCCCAAATTTCTTGGACAATAACTAGAAATATAGTAGAATATTGGAGAAATGGAAAATTTAATAAATAAGCTGAAAATTATTTTTTAGGAATTTTTTGAATGCAGGGCAGCCTTGCACAGTTTCTACTGGCTGAAGAAATGACCGATTTGGATGGGTTAGAGATAAGCTTTGAACCTAGCTTTTTAACCCAAGAAAGTAGACCCAATTCAATATTTAAAAAGGTATCATATTCCTTGAAACTTGAAGAAACCAATGAGATATTGCTCTTGGAACCTCCCGAAGCGTCCTTCCCATGTTTCACCTTGTGAGATTTTTTCAGCCATCTTTCAGACAGAATTCGAGTTTGGCTAAGAAGGACTGATTTTAGCCTTGGAAGTCCCCTACAACATTAAAATTTCAGCCAAAACCAAAGTCATTTGCCTAGTGAAACGTTAGTGAGAAGAAATATGGGTAGAACTGTCCTGTTCACCAAGGTGAGAGAAAGTGATTTTCTTCCTTCTTTGATGGATTTTTAAGTTTGTTTATGGTGTTTTTAAGTTACACCTGTGGTTATACAATTGAGAAAGATTGTTGGTAGATGAATCTCGCGTCAAAGTTGGTCAACCCTAAAGTAAAGTTGTTGGAAAAAGATGAAATTGATATATGTTGATGTATGTTGGATTTGTGTGATTTTGGTTAAAGTGGAATTTTGAATTAAGTTTTCTAAGATAATGTTATGTTGTAACCAGCCTAGGGTTTGCATGGAAATGTTCAAATTTGGTTAAATTTAATGTTTGTATGGTGTTAGTTTAATACTGAAAAACCTCGGTTTAAGCTCGGTTAAGTTGAAAATGATGAAAATGATACTTTGGCATGTTATGGATTTTTATGGAAAGGTTTAAAATAAATGTTGTTTAACATGTATAAGAATTGAGTAAGTTTAAATTGAAGTAAATGAGCTAAACCGAAAAGGCTCAGTATATGCCTCGGTTTAAGTAAATAATATGAAATGAAGAAAAGTGACATATAAGTAAGTTGTAAAACATAAGTTATGCACTAAAATGAAGGAATGGATTGTTATTTTGATAAGTCTAAGTTTAATAAATGAAAAATTATTGAAATGGCTAAATGACACGTTTATCGGTAAAATCGAGTAAATAAAAAAGTTGGTAAAAATGGCCAAGTTTATGTAGGTTGGTGTATGTTTAAATATATTAAGATGAATTTGAGTATTATTTGATGGTTTTGAAATTATCTTGGGCAGCGCGAGGTGTTGGCACTCAAATCGAGGTAAGCTTGATATCCGACAAATTTGTATTGTCCTGAGATTCGATAGGTAAGGGATGCAATTTAAAGTAATAATGGCTTCATTTACCTATTTATATTTCTTGAAATAATTTGATGTATGCATGAAGAATTTATATGAAACCCAAACGTTTCAACATAAGTTTCTTAAAGAAATGAAACATCGATTTAACCCCGAACCTAGAACTTTACCGAAGCTCATATTTTTACTATGATGCATAAGTCTTTGAAAATTAATATTTTATAATCAAAATGTATGATTTAATGATTAAAGTTTTCCATATGATTTTTAAGTAAGTATGTAAGCAAGTAAGAAAGGAATTTTTTTTTTAGACTAGAGGCTATTCCGATAGTGTATGCCGTGTATATGTCATGTCTGCTACTTGTGGTGCCCATCTTCGCCACTTGTAGTCCTTGTTTTGCCCGTGTAGTACTCACCTCCGCCTTTATGGCGCCTGTCTCCGCTAGATGTGGTGCATGTTTCATAGTATCTCGTGCCCGCGCAGCACACATGTATGTTATGTTACCCGCACGGTGAATGCCACTAGTGCTCGTGCTGTAGCTGTGTGCTAGTTTATTCAGATACTATGCCTATTTTGCTGTATGACTCTGATCCAGTCTACAGCTCCTACCATAGCCATCGATGTTTTATTTCTTCTATAGAAGATGATATCTTTGTTTTGCATGATAACGATACGGACCCAGCCTAGTCTTCATGTTTTTCATGCATGAATGTTTTGAATTATGAAAAATAAGTAAGTGAGCTTTGTTAAAGTAAATAAGTATGTATGTTTTATTTCAAAGTAAGTAAGTAAGTATTGATTTTGCTAAAGTAAGTAAATAAGCATATATGATTTGGATAAAGTAAGTATGAAAACTTTTGAACACATGATAATCATGACTTTCAATATGTTTTTGGGGTTGCCAGGATTATTTTAATTGCTTTCCTTATTGAGCTTTTCAGAAGCTCATCCCCCTCTTTCTCCATTCCAGATTACCTGCAGTGATATCGTTTCAGCTATTCGCGGAGTACTCGAGTTAGACTGGTAGATTTTGAGCCTCCCCAAGCTACCTTTGGTACACGCTAAGGTATATCGTCCGATATTTATTTTTCAGACTTTGTATTATACAAATACTAGTTTGTAAACACTTTTGGAATGTCATCTATTGTCGTGGATTTATATATAAATAGTTTTGGAAGCAAATGGATATTTTGATAATATTAAGTATGAGAACAACTTGGTTAGTAGAGAAATATGGTAAATTGGGAGATAATAAGCTTAAGAAAAATAAAAACAACTGTTTGAGGTTATAAACTGTGATCTTATCTATTTGCAGGGAGGTAGGTTAAAGTATAAGAGGTTATGCTGCCAAATTTAAAATGAATTTTAAACGATTAAAAAATTAAGTAAAGAAGGAAAAGAAGTAACAAACACTGTACAGAAACGCAACCTAAGTAAGAAATTAAGTATCGAAAGAAAAAGTTAGTCATAATTTCTACGCTTCTGGGGCGTTACGATGTAATACACTCAGAAGCTCTTTTTCCTTTACTCATTTTATTTGTTTTTCACTCAATGTAAATAATACCTATTAACTACGCTACTACTCAATTTAATTGTTTAAGATTAGTTGTCTAAGATTCCAATTTGCTACCTCGTGATGTATGTCATCATGATCATTTCCCATCTTTGAATATATCAGTTATATCAACATGTTGCATATTTATCATCCCATTCAACTATACAAAATAATGCATGTAAGAGCAAAATGGCTAATCAGTCTACATTACAAGGTATATTTGCAATCACCCATAAGGTTTCATCTTATAATTTACATCCCAATCCCTATGCACCACGTTACACGCGAGACAAATACTCAATGCACAACTCTCGTGCCTAAGTTTACTTGAAATAATCTGCAAGATGAGAAAGAGGGTGAGCTAAAGTCCAATAAGAAAATATATATATATAGGGTATGTTAAGCTGACATAGTATTAACTGCATGAGTATGCAAGTAAAACCGAGTTGTTATTATATAAATTATGTTTTATGCATATGTGGTGAGTGGACCTAAGTAATCTCAATATCTACAATCTCGTGCTAGGGCTTTTAAGGGCATCAATCGAAATGATGCTTTAAAACTCCTCATTTCCTCGTGTCCTAACACCTACCCTAAGTGGTACCCACACATACATTTTAATAATAATTGAATGCATGAGTCATGCACAAATATAGATGCATTAACATCTATATTTTTTGTGTAATTTTCAAAGAAACTGAATCTTTCACATTTAAATCAAAATGCAACGGTAAATTATCATAGTTAAAGACAAGGCAATTTACCCTTGTTTGACAATCTCACACAGCAAGCTTCCTACGAAGTGTCCATAGTCGCAAGCCATGGTAAACTTCCCATTAAGTACCTATTCATAATCATAAATCATCCCAGTACCAGTGATCATCTAGTAGTTGAGATAATTGTCTCAACTAGTTATCAGACATTCAAGCAATTGTCGGGTATTCACATAGTTTTCTGACACTCACATAGTTGCTCGACACTTACACAGATGTCGAACATTCACACAGTTGTCCGGCATTCACACAGTTGTCGGACATTCTCATAGTTGCCAAACATTCACATAGTTGTCGAACATTCACACAGCTGCCAAACATTTACACAACTGCCAAACATTTACACAGTTATGCGACATTCACACAATTGTCAGACATTGACATAGCTTTCGGACATTCACTTAATTGTTCGACATTCACACAGTTGCCACTCTTGGGCAATACACCATCATATATATATATATATATATATATATATATATATATATATATATATATATATATATATATATATATATATGTACACCAAATCTCCTTGATCACACAGTTAGAGCCCGTAACTTATATATACATACAACCTAGCCATATGTATATTGGTACTCCTTGATCACACAGCCGGAGTTAGTGACGTATATATACACTAAATGCCATACAAGCATTCCATAAGTTGTCGTTAGTCTCAAAATACAAATCCCATTTAAGACAATCTTTCACAAATCACATGATCAAAAGCATAGTTTCACTATGAACGCATGATCGAAGTTGTATATGCAATGGATATATGTTTACTTGTCACACCCGAGCATTCCTACAAATTGTGGAAGCTTAAAACCTATGGCCAAATATATATATATATATATATATATATATATATATATATATATATTGACCTTAATTTTACAATAGTTTGTATGCGTAATGTAAGCCACAACCAACAACAATTAACTAACTTAAAGTTATATATCAAAATAAACCAAATTATCCTTAGACCTCACGGTGTCACCAACTAATTTATCCAACACCAACACCATATAGCAAAAAAAATTCTAAGTGGTCTCTGTGACTATCAATGCAAAATATCATCAAACAAAGCCATAACAACAGACATACAAAATCTTACGATTTACATTCCAATATGATATTCACATCCACTGTGTCAACTGACAATATCTATATATTCAATTGTCAAGCATACCTTAGTTGGCAACCACAAAATGCTCGATGAGACGAGTGAGAACTTGTCACAGCTACAAATCACTCGGAAGACTTATCTGTGAGGTGGAAAAAGAAAGAATAAGCTTGGCCTAGTAAGTGAATATAAGAACGCAGTGAATTATGAAAGAAAATAAAATTCGAAAAGCTTGCATGTCGAGTATAAGAGAATATTAAAAAACACAATTTAAAGAATATATGCAATTAAAACAATGAGACATAGATTTTAAAATGCATATCCAAAAACATGCATGCGCTATATGATAATGGATTCTAAAGTATATCACAATTAATCACAAAGTGAGTCATTTTCAAAAGTTTGCTATGTCGAACTAAAGTTTCTCCAAAAGCACTATAGCTACCAGTGCGTTACACTCCCCACCTGGGGCACTATCTATGATCATAGACTCACAATTGATCCCATTAATCAATGAGATCAGTACTTATCCACACTCTTCGAGATAGGACAAAATGCTTCTACCAAATATGAAGCATAAACAAGGTGAACCTGATTAATTATATTTATTTCACAGCTCACAAGTTCACAAGCCATCTAAGTGGCATAAATCAATTTCCAATGAGTAACGAAAATCACACAATTAAAACTCACAATGGTACAGCTCTAGAAAGCCAAAATTAGACTATAGCTCACAAATATGATAGTACCAAGATGCATATTCGAAACCATACTAAACTTGAAAATATAACTTCATAAGCAAATTTCACAAGTTTCATAGACAAATAGTACATGCAAATATAAAAATAAATTTAAAGCATTTCTTGAAATGATGCATGTATCAAACAAAAGCCATAGGTTAATGGGAACTTTTATGGTCGAAGCTATACTATTTACAAACATAAGTTTTAGTTTAATATCAAACAAGTTAAAAATCATAAAATTAATAATTTCAAACGTAACATTCTAATATCCACATACTGTACTATCTTAAGGTTATCTTGACAAATACTCTTAACAATCCTCAACTCGATCGGATTTCACATACACACCGAGTGCCGACTCAAACTACACAACACAATGGTTCAACTTTGTCGATTTCTAATCAATCCAATTGAAATAAATTTAATAATAATAATTATAACTTTCCAACTATATATTTACATATATATAAATTACTAATTACCTTAACTTCCCAAAAAAAAAAACTATCTTAAGCTTCTCCCAATTTAACTTGTCACACCTATTTCCAAATTTCTTAGCTTGGTTTCTTCAATTTCCTTTCAATTGACATAAATTTTCTTCAAGATGAACATTTATTCAGTGACTCCTTCAACTATGCATGCCCAATCTCACTAAGCTTCCAATATTAAAACATAAACTTTAAAATAATGAGTCTCATGATGTAAACTCAAGCCAAAAGAAAAACCATAACTCTCTTCCTTACCCAACAACATTGCCGATAGCTCCCTTGAGTTTCCTCCATTTTCGGTTCCGACCTTTCCCTTCACCTAAGCTACATGCAAGATCATGTATGAGTTTTCCCTTGTCACATTGGCTTAAAAATTAAAGAAGCCACTCTTCATTACCTCAAAATGTCGTCTCCTCTCCCCAGCATCGTTCCTCTACCTTTCGATGGACCCACAGTTCTAGCAACAACTAAGGGTGTAAAACGGGTCGAACGATGCGGGTCGATACTGATTAATACGAATACGAGTTTAAACGGGTTGAGCTCGTTTATACCCACAGTTAAATGGGTCAAATTTGTGGAGACCGGTCTGAATCTAATGCGGGCCGGATCGGCCCGCGGGCTAACTTAGCTTTTCTTTTTTTTTTGAAATAAGGAATCGGGCTTTAAAAAATAATAAATTGAACATAAACACTTAATTAAGTCTAATTTTAATTTGTTAAATGATTATTGGGCTTTGGGAATGTTAGGTTAATATATTTTGAAATGACAAAACAGTAATTCAATAATGGTTATGATAAATCAAGAAATGTTTAAAACATGTTAAGAGGTTAAGTAGAACATTTTGAGATACAAGTCATAGCCAGAAACTGTGTGTTAAAGGATGAGAGATCGATCTCATAAGATGAGTGATCGATCTCCTAGGTTTTCAAGGATGTGAGATCGATCTCATGAGAATATGAGATCGATCTGATTAAGGGTTAAAGACTTAAAGAACATGTATGAGATGTTAAAGAATAAGAGATCGATCTCTAAGGGTTATGAGATCGATCTTTGTCTTACAGAATGCTTATGAGATCGATATGGTCGAGGAAGAGATCGATCTCCTCTAAGGCAAAGGTTAAAAGTCTTAGATCGATCTGAAGATCGATCTATGCTCAAACAGAGAGTTTATGAGATCGATCTGCTCAAGACAGAGAGTTTATGAAATCGATCTAGAGTAATTAGAGATCGATCTCCACTCTACGAGAATGCTTGCAAGATCGATCTGGAGATCGATCTTACTTCAAACAGAGAGTTTATGAGATCGATCTGATGGTTCGACAGATCGATCTTCGCTAACATTTTACAGATTATAAGATTGATCTCTATAAATATGAGATCGATTTCCTTGCTTTGAGTTGCTTTGTAATTGCAGGAATTTGAATTAGAAGATCGATCTGGTCATGATGGAAGATCAATCTGGTATTCTACTGGAGGTTCCCAATGGCTCTCTCTGCAAAATCTTCAACGAAAAAAACTGCATTAAATGCTTCACCTACCATCCTTTTGTATAAAACCAAGCATTGAAGACATTGGGGAGATAAGAAATAGAGCTGAAAAATTCTTAATATTCTTAAGACATCATTCCTCAATATACCTTTTGTCTTCAACATCATATTCATTGTATTGTCTTTAATAGTTTGATTTAAAGTTATTCTTCCTACCCACAAAAGAGAGTTCTTATTTGTATTCACTCTTAATTCAAAAGAAAATGGGAGAGTTCCTCTGTGAGAGAATTGTGTAAGAGTTGAATATATATCTTTGTAAAAGGAGTAGAGAGGTTATTCCTTAACCTTAAAAAGGAGGTTGTATCAACTATTGTGATAGTGAAAGAAAACTCTTGACAAGAATGTCAAGAAGAGATGACATAGGCAAGCGATTGACCGAACTTCTATAAATTGCTGAGTTTGCTGCTTCTCTCTCTTATCTCCTTTATTTTGCTGCACTATAGTCTATTGTTTATTATTTGATTTCTTGTAATTCAATTTAAAAGAGTTTAAATTTAGCATTTAGATTAAAAAACCGATTCACCCCCTCTCGGTTGAGCCAACAGGGAATTAACCAAAATTGTTACAAAATCAAATCACATAGATTTGTGACTAAAATACAAAGTTTAATTTGGTATTTTTTTAACAAGAGGAATATTAGCTCATTCATGATCAAATATAACAAGTTCAAAGCAAAAATCAAATTGATTTGGAGTTCTCCACTTAATTTCAAATTGTACGTTAGTCACATAAAGCAATATATTATGTACAAAAGCAAATTGTGGATTTGTAATATTTATATATATATATATATATAAATGTATATTAGCATAAGCAATATATTATATCATAACCAAGCAAGTCATAAAATTGTGAAAACAGTTCTACAAATATTATTATATTAATCCCAATAAAAATACAATCCACAAACATAATATCTATTAAACAAACTCCCATTACAAATATAAACTACACATGACATAATATTATGGTCTAAATAATTAAATAAAGAGTAGTAAGTAAGTTTAAAAGTCATAAAATCTACAAGCATCCATTAAACTCCACATCAAACAACATTAAACTTGTCAGTTAATCTCATTATTCAAATGATTTGAATCATTTGATTCTTCCACCAATTCATCTTTGTTTTCCTCATCATCTTCCCAACCTATAAAATAAAATTTTCAATTATTAAATTTCTACAATAACATTATTTTGTAAAAAAAATATTTATTCAATAAAAATAAATTACCACTCGATATGAAACCATGTAGCCAACTACGTGTGCAAATGAGAGCTTGAACATTTTTAGGAAGAAAACAACTCCTAGACTTAATTAGCACACGTCCCCAATGCTGAAGGCTGATTCGGAGGCCACAGTAGTTATCGGTATACTCTTCAAATCACAAGCCATGTTAGCCAAAATGAGAAATCTAAAACTGTGATCATTCCACCAATTCAAGACATTTAAGTCTTTATTAGTGGAAAAATCAAGTTTTGGCATCTCCAAATATACTTCCAATTGGGAGTTGAAACTTGGGACATCATCTTCATCATTTGCCAAATCCATCCATACCTATATTAATGCATTTTATGCAAATTCAATTAACAAAAAAATAAAAAAAATAAAAAGTTAGTATTGATAAATTGAAGTTAATAATAAGATGAATATAATATTTAAGATATGTGTTTATTATTTATATTTACGTCTGAATTGGAGATAGAATCCATTAGAATAGAAGAGGTAAGTGAAGTTTGGCTTTGTTGACCTTGATCTTGATCATGTGATGAGCTAAAAGCATTCTTTGCATATTCTTCATAAAGCATAAATAACTTTATTTTCACCACATCTAACCTCTATTGAAAACCTTAAGGATCAATTTTCAAAAAGTATCGTTTCAACATTGTAAACTTCACACGAGGGTCAAGAACCACTGCCATTGCAAGTAGAACATTATACTCACTCCAATACTTGTCAAATTTTTTTCTTCATATTAAAAGTCATGCCTTGTAACATCTCATCATCTCCACCCAAGTACTCCATTAAAAGCATCTCAATTTTTCAAACTTGAGCAAAATACAAGTTGGCGGTTGGATAACTAGTTCCCGAAATCATATTTGTGATTTCATAGAATGGCTTCAAAAATTCACAAATTTTCTCTCGTCTCATCCACTCTTCACTTGATGAACAATGCTTATAATTTCTATCATTTAATGTAAGCATAGAAAATGCACGCTTAAATTTCAAAGCACTCTCAAGCATCAAGTAAGTAAAATTCCATCTAGTTGGGACATCCAAAACCAAATATGAATTTGAAAAAGTTGAAACATTTTTTTACACATTCTTCAAAACTCTTCATTCTAGACTCTGACCCCTTCACATACTTAATATTTTCTCTAATTTTTTCATTGGCAATAAAAGCTACTTTCAAACTTTGTTGAACAATAAGATTTAAAATGTGGGTACAACATCGAACATGAAAAAATTCATCATCACATAATAAGCTCTCTTGCAAACAAAGCACATCTTTTAAATTGAGTTGCGTGTTATCATTGGTAGAGGCATTATCCAAAGTAATGGAAAAAAATTTCTTGAATATCCCCCAATCATTTAAAATTTTCATTACTTTTTTAGATAATTCATATTCCGAATGTGGAGGTTGCATATCACAAAAAGCAAGAATCTTACTACTTAGTTTCCAATCTAAATCAACATAATAAGCAGTTAAGCAAAGGTACCCCTCATTAGTGCAAGTTGTCCATAAATCACAAGTGAGACATATTCTACCTTAAATTAGAGCCAAACATTCTTTCAATTTCTTTTTATTTTCCTTATAAAGGTTCCAAACATCAGAGGCAGCAGTGATCTTAGAAATAAATTTCACCTCATGGTTCAAATACTTCAACACGTCCCTAACTCCATCATATTCAACAAATGAAAAAGGAAGGTCATGCCTTACTATTGCCTTAGCTACTAATTCTCAAAAAACTTTTTGATCAATTTTTCTACTTCTCACCTTTCCTTGATAATCAATTATCATTTGAGACATATCTTTTTGCCTTAAAACTACTATCTTTTTACATGAAAACACATAATGCCTTAGAGATGAAGTTCCATATTGACCAAGACCCGCCTTATATACTATCTCACACCCTTTACATTTAGTACGTGGTTTACCATCATCAACGTTGATAACTGGTTTTTCAAAAAAAATTCACACTTCTTAAGTATTCTTTCTAACTCTTTTTGATTGATTTTCAATTATTTCAGTTTTAGTTCCAACCTCACATTCTTCATGTTCAACTTCATTAACACCATCCTCATTATCATTATCACTAGCAACGTTAATGTTATCACTATGTAGAGTCTGATTTTGAGAATGAGATGTCATTATCAACACTGTCAATAACACACCCAAAAAAAATCTCAATTAACATTTAAGTAACACACAAAGGTTGAATGATAAATCAATCATGAAAACAAAACATAAATATGGCATGTAAGTCAACATTAGAGAAATAAATTTATACGGTCATACTAGTAACAATCGTAGGATACATTGTTGTCAAAATCACATTTATCTCAGTCAATAAAATTTAATGCTAGCACTGAGTCCCAAAAAGGATACTACCTTTGACTAACATAATGTTGCAACATGATAAATAACAGAAGAATAGTTAGTAAGTGACACCTTATAAGTAAAACTCCAACACCTATTGTTTACTTAATTATTCGAAATTCAGACAAATTCATGGTTGCAATATTAAATCATACCGTTTCTTGTCCAATGGAATTCTATAAAATGTAATCTCCGGTATATAAAGCTCTAGTCTTCATATTCCACATAGTAGTATAGTTTCTCAAATAGGAAAAAAAAAACCAGGTGTTCAAAAAAAAAAAAAGAAACACTAAGCTTACAGCATGCAGGAATTTGATGTTGCAATCTTCCTTTCCATTATCTCTAAAACTCAAGATATCAATGCACTTCAAATGAGCTTATATAAATAATTATCAAACTTACCTACCCTATAACTACTGTATTTGCTTGTACCCTAATCACACAATGAAGCAATTTAGAACTTCTACCGAGTTTTTTTACAAAATGTCAAGTAGACACAAGTTTAAGGAAGTTTTACAAGATACATAAGAACTAACCCCATATGATTCTAGCCGTCAGTATAAAAAACAGTATGCAGTAACAATTTTGAATGCTTCGTAGTTCAGTAGTGAAATAGAGTGGACAGACACCGTCCTTAGGTGCTACATTGGCAGTTCATCGATCGGAAGAAGCTAAAAGCGTAAAGTAATTACAGTACTCTACAATCCTTACAACCAACTTTGGACAGTAGAAAACAAGAATGTGCCAAAAAATCACTAAAATGGAAGGCCATTATCAACACTGTCAAAAACACATCAAAAAAAAAAATCTCAATTAACATAAAATTGCACTTTTTTTTTTTTGCTGTAATCCATAGCTTTATCATATATCCATGATCTATGTCAACAACACAGCACAGTCTTTCTAAGGGAAGCTAATAATTGATCACAACATAGAGAAGTAGATGAATCTTGCCTTCATTAACTACAATTGTTTGTCTGGCAGCTTTCTTCTTGCAGGCCAAAGAACAGGATCGTCTCTGGGGGTGATTGAGTTAAGCCTGGATAAGCAAAAACATGTTGTGAATCCGACTAATACGAAAAAGAATGTTTTTGGAGATTATACTCTATGAATTATCTATGACCAGAAAACTGAAGATTCAATCATGTCTTCAATAGGATTGAAGTGAGAGTTATCAATAGGATTGAAGTGAGAGTTATACTCTGCTATAGAAAGTGAACCTGATAAAACCAGTGCGTTAATGCACCGAACATAAGAGCAACTTACAACCAAGAGGGAGAAAAGTTCCACTATGCTGTAATTTTTCAGAAAAATCGAACAGATGATTCGCGACTATTATGAGAATTGTTATACAATACATATAGATATAACTGTCACTTAAAGAAGCTGCAGCCTCTTATTTTGAATCTTGACATAGGCTCCAAATTAATTACTAGCAACATAATCTTTCAACCATATTAGCAAATATAAGCTATTAAGCTCAAGAGTTACTAATCAAGAACAATTTCAGCCAAAATAAAGAAGAAAAGAAATAGTACTTGATTGGAAAGAGAAATCATTTCCTATGTCATGCTTCATATTTCTACCATGAAAAGTTGAACACTCAAAAAGGATTCAGGGAGGGATTTCCAACAAAATCTTTTATCTACTCCTTGTATGAAGAAAAGAACAATAAACACAATCAAAGGCCAAATCCATAATATCAGAAACAATTCCACCCCATTTCCTTGAGTTGTGAAAGAACAAATTAGGTATTATGATAAAAAAACAAAAACTTTTGGCAAAGATAAAACATTCCAGACCTAACTAATTAAATCTAAACAACCATGACCCAATTTATCAGTTATTCTTCAGCAAGGCCTGATTTTCTAGCAATTTATAGCTCAAAGATTTTATATTTCACACCAAGTATATCCAGTTATCTTCAGTTTTCACCATCACAAATTCAATACCCATTCTTTTATAAAAAGCAAGTCGAATTTTCATAAATGTCTTGCAACAAGGCATGCTAATCCTAAACATTGTCAAAGCTGAACTTGGGAAGATGAGCATTAAAAGCAGTAAAATAACAAGATTGAAAATGGATCCTCAAAAAATCAGATACAAGCAAACAAATGAAACGAGAAGTGTAGACTTGCCTTGACGGGGTTTCCTAATGCTAATAATTGTCTGGCGGGTCGACGTGGTCGGAGAACTTGACGACAGGTAGGAGTTCCCGGATGAGGAGAGCTGAGACTGGGATGCGACGGGGAATTAGAGAAGAGGAGGCGGAGATGGAAGCGTCGGTGTCGGCCGTGTCATGCCAGGGAATGTCGGGTTCGAGGAAATCAGGCAGACCCAGATAGAGGAAGAGAGTGGAAATGAATTTGTGAAGGTAACCAAGAACAGAAAGAGAGTGGAGATTTAGGAATTAGGTTAATGGTTCCCCAGTAGCCAGCGGGTCAGCCGGTACCCGTATGGGTTGGCCCGTACAAATTACTTACCCATCGGGTTTGGCCCGTATAAGCCCATTTTTAAATGGATCATATATTAATGAACCGAATCGTTAAAAGCCCGCAGTTTTCACAGGCCAACCCGCGGGCTTGGGCCCGTTTTACACCCCTAGCAACAACTGCGATTTCTTCATGTAAGGCTAGGTTCACCCAACCCGTGATCTTCTCTTGGGTTTTTCCTTAAAATCATGCTCAATCTCCATGAGAATATGTCTCTCACTGTGGCTGATATAGGAGGTTTTTCTCCCCAACTCCCTTACCGTGACTGTTAGAAAGTTTCTTTTCAACTTTTCACTCCAGGCCGAAAAGAATGGGAAAGGTAGAGAATGAAAGAAAAATATATGCTTTTTTAACTATTATTCCCATCTTTCTCTTTTAATTATTTATATTTTATCTTTCCAAAAGTACCACTATATTAAAGCCCTTGTCAGTTTTATATTTCTAATGGCCAAGTGAAATTCCAATTTACTTATTAAATTTATAAAACAAAAAAAAAAATCTATTTCAAGCTTGGCCCTACGATTTTTTAAAAATTTATTTAAACTTGAAAACATAAACAAACATGAAAAATTTATAAGTTGTATACGTAATTAAATCATGCAAATATAAAATAATAGTAAAACATCCTCATAATTCACTTACACTACTCTCTTAAGGTTAAGTTGTTACATTACTAAATCCCATCAAAGCATTTCTCATTTCAAAAACCACGACTGTTAAGACAAGGTTAAAAATCACATCATTTCAAAAGATTTTAATGCATTATTCTTAAAACAATGTTGTTACATAACATTCAGGACATGCATGATTTCTCCACAAAGTTAAATTGCATTTCAAGCATACACCATGCCCTTCTCACGCCTACTTAGGCTACCTTAAGATTTTGCCTAGTTTGATCATTATCTCAAATCCATATCATATCCATAACATTTTCAAAACGTAATAATCACTTTTACTCCAAATCATGGTTACTAAGACCCCCAACATCATTATGGGTCATCTTAGTAAGACAAGAATATTTAAAAATTATTTTACAAACAATTCATAATATCATCATCACTCACATAGCCTTACCTTGGTCAAGGGAATTACCCTGAGCATCATGCATTCATTTTATCATGCACTCGATATAACTATATACATTTAGGTTGTATAATGAGGTAGAGAGGCATTAACATAATATGGCATATATTCACTTACATAATATTGTGTCATTTCTTTTAATTAATCGATACTCATATGATACATCATTAAGATTACTCTTTTATAATATTTTCATCACTAACCTATCAATATTAAATAGTTATATGACATAATCAAAGTGTACATTTACCTTTCCCCAATAAATCCACAAAGCATCATGGTCACTAAATTACGTAAATGTAACACCCATTTATTGTATATAATTATTACCATGACGTATCCATTTATTCATTTAATCCTCACGTTACATCACATGTATCTACATTTCCTTTTGCTATTACATCCATAATTACACAACCCATGCAATATAAATATATACATCTAACATATTTACATTATTAATATGGCATTAACGTATACTTGACACATATTCTCTTGCAAGTATGCATATTTACACACACATGTGTATATATATATTCAGACACACACACATATATATCTCAATGAAAGCTATGGGAATGTCTTACCCTAAATTTCCAAGAATGCAGAACCTACATCTAGCTTGGCACTTTACAACCGCCACGTTTGCTCTATTTACTTTCCCTTCTTCCTATGATAAAATCATTTCTTCAACACCATTCATATATATATATATATATATATATATATAAATATATATATATATATATATATATATATATATATATATATATATATATTCATCATAGATCAAACTTAAGTTGAAAATGAGCCTACCGAAAATTCTGCTGCTATTCAATACCTATACTTTTAACATGCCACTTATATATGTATATATGTTAATTCCACAACCAAAATGGCCTTACCATTTTTTCTTTTCCAAAGAGGCCGAATGCTTGCTGCCTTTCTTCAAGACATTTGGCTGCTCGAAAAACCACCAAACAACAACAAACTTATCACTCCAGCCAACGATCACGTCTAAGGAGCGAAGCCCTTCCCTGCTATGCCCCTCTTCAACCCAAGAGTGAACCCCTGCTGCACCCCTGTTCTGGACTAAATGGATCACCTACTGCGGCACCATTCTGTTTTAGCGAGGGTCCCTGCTTTGACCTTCTTGCACCTGACGTCTCGGCCACCAAAAAGGAGATTCTCTCCTGCAACAGCCTCTGTCCTGGCCAAACCGAGACCAAGGTGGAGGCTTCCTTGTCTCGCTCTACTTCAAGCCCTACTCTCGTCAACCCCTGCTGCAGCTCTATAACCGAATGAAACCCCTGTTCCAGCCAAACATTTTTGCTTTTTTTTTTTACTTCTTCTCCTTCTTGTTTCTGCACCAAGAGAGAAAATGGCCCTGTTTCGTTTCTGGGAGACCCGAATGTGGACACTCCTCCACACCTCACTTCTCGTTTTTCTTCAAAATCAGCTCTCTCTATTCCCTTAAATTCTCCTGAGGTCAACCTCTTACTTTCAGCACTCTTCCTCTCTCCTTTTCTCTTCACTCTTTCTCTAGACAGTTCGCCTTCCCGTTTTAGCCAATGCTCTGTTTTCTGCTCACTCTTTCTCCTTAAAACCCTCCCTCGGGCTCCAACATTCCTTCAGGGTGGCTTTCTGTATTTTGGTAACAGAGGAGACTCTCAAGTTAGTGGGAGTGGTTAGAGACAAATTGGCGTCTTCAAGACGCCAATTTGTGATATAATTATAATATATATTATATTATATAATATAAAACATAAACTCATATATATATATATATATATATATATTGTTATGTGCTATATTGTTCTATTTCCTTAGTTTTAGTTAATTGCATTTACTACTAAATATATTTATCATATAAAGTTGAAATTACTTTGGAATTATATGTAGATTAATTCCTTAGTCTCCTTTAATTTAATTATATTAATAATAACTATTTGGATTATTATCTCATACACTGTCGGTGGAGATTTTAGACTACATAAGTGGGGTTAAGATGATAACACATACCCTTAATGAAATATTAAAAAAACTAAAAAAATAAATGAAATGGAATATATGTCATCATTTTAACTTCACTTGTAGAGTCTAAAAACTCTACTGACAATATATTGGATAAGAGTCCTAACTATTTATCTAATATGGCTAAATTACATTTTATAATTTAAATTAAATACTACATATTTCTTATTGATTAGTATAGTACTAAAATTGATCATGAAATATTGATTTAACTAAATAAATTTAATTCTTATGATTAGAGTTGATTTCTCATTAATGTGTCATGTAATTAGCTTTACTTAGGGGAAATGGGGTTTAAGTCAATACTTAATTACTTTAAGGTTCAGGGTTTGACTCAGTAGGTCTCACATTGGGGTTTGTGCCAAAGGGTTCGCTCATTTGCCCAACCGCTTGTTCGAGTACTTAAACCATTATTTAAATTATTATTAGTGGGTTATCGAATCCATCTCGAGTATCATGTATTTTAAATGAAGATCAAGTAAATCATAGTTTTCCCATTCTCCCCACCTTAAGGAGTTCGATCTTCTAAATTTCTAATGTTCAGTTGGAAGAGATGTAACACCCCAAACTTACTGATTCAATTTCGGAAGCCAGAAATTTGTGAGTCGATTTTGCGCTTTCACCTTTCCTATAGTTTGTATGTGTTTGTGGTAGACTACCTACGCGTCAATCATTCCTTTCGACTCTTTATAGGTCCCCACTAAACTAAAAGTGATTTCCAATTATTTATACCTAAAATTCCACAAGTTCGAAAACTTTCATATCTCATTCATATTATAATAAATTTCATCAGACGCAGTAATGATCATAAAAACTGAATATATATATATATATATCAACTTCGACAAAATTACAGTCCACAACATGTCTACATCCCAACCCTCTCACGAATATACACCATGAAACTTTCATACCTTGTCAACATATAAATATATTTATATATATCCACCATACAAAATATACCTTGGTGGAAGCTCGGTTGTCTCAAAAGTATGACAAAAACCGTTGAATCTCGCACTGCCTTAATCTGGGGGAAGAAGGAGGGGATGAGTTTTATGAAAAACCCAGTAAGCAAATATGCAGCTACTGAAAACAAAAATTAGTTTCATACAGACCCTCATGCCTTACATTCAAAATCAAATCCAAACAGACAAACATACAGCTTTTATAAAATATGAGCTAAGTAAAACAATGTCATCGGAAAAGTAATTTCATTTGGAAAAAGTAATCATATCACAAAATTAAAATCCAACATAGAATTCGAGTGTAAATTTCAGATTTTCGGATATAGAAATCAATTTTCAAATAGATATCAATTATACATACATATATCGCAAAATCAAATACGAACACCGAAATTAGATACATATACAAAAGTTATATACGGATGCTGAAGCGTAAATGCATTAGGTACAACCTTATCAAAAGGCACTGTAGCTATCAGTGCAACGGACTCCCTATTTCTAGGGCGCTATCTATGATCATAGACCTGAGCCAGTCTCGTGGGCCAGACGACACTGGCACCTATCGCCTTGGGATAGGCCAAACTGTTCCCGATTTCTTTTCAGGGGAACCCATACAGTAGGTGTACCAAAATGATTTAGTCTTACAATAAATACACGTGTAGCACTTAGTTCCCACTAGGAATTCTAGAGATGGCTCCCACGGTTTTTAAAACAAAATTTTAATATAGTTTCCTCAAATCGAATTTATTTGGCATGAGGTTTAATCTAAATACGAAGTTTTTGTACAAAAGACCTAAATATATATTTTTAAATATCTCAACGAAAAACTTATTCTACACACAAAATCTCATATCACTACAAAACATTTCAGAACAAAATAGTTAATTAAATTTGTAGACTGTATATTTACTTACTGTTGTCCACTAGACGCAACGACTATTTAGTATACTTCCTTTGCGCGCTAGTTTTCCACCAAGCTCAACCAGTATAAATAAATTCTCTACACAGTTACAGAGCCCACGTCAAAATTGAAATCAGTTAAATCTAATCACCACAATATTCTGAGATTATGAGGATATATTATCCTTTACCTTGCAAACCCTATATTACCTGTAGACTTCTTTGACCTGGTATTTCTAAACCAATTCGGGTCTCTCTAGAAATTTTCTAGTTCAACAATAGGATAACAGGTAAATGGGTACTGTCTGTTTTTGGCTACTGTTGAGATCGGAGAGAACTTGGGAAAAATGTGAACCGGGAAAATGGAAGTGCAGGGGGTCGCCGAAGCTAGCTGGTCGGAGGGACACCGACGTTCGTCTTCTCCGGTTCGGTTGGCACGCAAACAAGAGGATTTTTTTTGTCTCAGATTTCGGGTGAAAGGAAGAGAGAATAGTATTTTTGGTGGAAGGGGGAACGACCGTCGGCCTGCTGGTGCAGTCTCGGGTTGCCGGCGGTGAAGAACGGAGACTGGCAGAGGGGGAGAAGGCTGTTGAAGAAAGAAAAAACGCAGGGGAAGGGGAAGGGAAATAGAAAAAGAAGGAAATGGGAATTGGTGTCGCGCGATAGTATCGCGCGACACTATTCCCACTTTTGTGTTTTTCGTTTCTTTTTTTTTCTTTTTCTTTTTTAACTGTTATTATTATTTTATTATATTATTATTTTATTAAGAAAAAAAAAGCTGAACGTGACATCCTCCTCACCTTATGAAATTTGGTCCTCCAAATTTGATTATAGTTCTGAAAAGAGATACGGGTGCTTGTCGCGTATCACATTCTCTAGCTCCCAAGTGGCTTCATCCTCTGAGTGTTGCCACTGTACCTTGACCATTGGAATAGTTTTCGATCTTAAGACTCTTTCTTGTCTGTCCAAAATCTTAATTGGCTTTTCCACATATGTCATATCCTCCCGTAAATTCAATGTGTCATATCTGATGACATGAGAAGGATCTGAATTATATTTTCGAAGCATGGAAACATGGAATACATTATGCACACTAGCTAGCTAGGGAGGTAAAGCTAACCGATATGCCACAACTCCAATCCTCTCTATAATTTCGAAAGGTCCAATATATCTCGGGCTCAGCTTGCCTTTCTTGTCAAATCTCATGATGCCATTCGACGGCGATACTTTTAGGAACACTGAATCACCAACCTCAAACTCCAATGGCCTCCGTCGATTATCTGCAGAGGACTTTTGTCTATCCCTGGCAGCCTTTAGCTAATCGCATATCACCTTAACACTTTCGGAAGCTTTCTTGACTAAGTCTGGAGCATATATCAATTTATCACCAACTTCCTCCCAAGCAATCGGAGATCTACACTTCCTACCATAAAGCGCTTCGTACGGAGCCATTCCGATACTTGAATGATAGCTATTGTTATAAGCAAACTCCACTAGCGGCAAATGATCATCCCAGGAGCTCTTATACTCAAGTGCACAAGCCCTTAGCATGTCCTCGAGAGTTTGAATTGTTCTCTCGGACTGCCCATCAGTCTGAGGGTGAAAAGCAGTACTGAAGCTCAAACGAGATCCCATAGCCTCCTGAAATTTTTTCCAAAAACGGGATGTAAAACGAGAATCTCGATCAGATACTATGCTCACTGGGGTACCATAAAGCCTGACTATCTCCTTAACAAATAATTCTACCAGCGAAGTCAATGGATCTTTAACCTTGATGGGTAGAAAGTGGGCTGACTTGGTAAGCCGATCGACAATAACCCAAATGGCATCATGCTTTCTACGGGTTCTCGGGAGTCCCATAACAAAATCCATGGTAATATGCTCCCACTTCCACGTTGGTATAGACAAAGGTTAGAGTAACCCTGCAGGTTTCTGATGTTCTATCTTTACCTGCTGACAGATTAGATATCTTGCAACAAACTCGGCGATGTCTTTCTTTATACCATTCCAATGATACAATACACGCAAATCTTGATACATCTTCGTGCTGCCAGGATGCATAGTGTATTTTGAACTATGAGCTTCCTCTAAAATTAGTCTTTTCAGGTCATCATTATCCGGGATACACATCCGTCCCTTAAATCTCAGGATACCATCATTACCCACTGAATACTCTGAATGAACACTGTTATCCCCTTCATTTTTACAGATAATCTCTAAAATTTTGGGATCATCTCTCTGTGCTCTTCTAATCTAATTAATCAACTCCGGTTCCACTCTTAGGCTGGCAACTAAACAACCTTCAATTGATTGGTCTTTATTCACTGAAATTATCAAATTCATAAACTGCTCAAAAAGATCCCACTGTCTGACCATGAAATGAGAGACCATAGCTGTGTTCTTCCAACTAAGAGCATCCGCTACCACATTAGCTTTCCCAATGTGATAGAGAATTTCACAATCATAGTCTTTATGTAATTCTATCCAGCGACGCTGCCTTATATTCAATTCTTTCTGCGAGAAAAGGTATTTCAGACTTTTATGATCGGTGAAAATCTGAAACGTCTCTCCATAAAGATAATGTCGCCAGATCTTCAGGGAAACACAACCGCAGCCAACTCCAGATCATGCGTAGGGTAATTCTTCTCATGGTCCTTTAACTGTCTCGAACCATAAGCTACCACCTTCCCATGTTGCATTAAAACACAACCTAAGCCTTGGTGTGAAGCATCAGTATAAACAGTAAACCCTCCGAAACCACTGGGAATTATAAGGATAGGTGCTGTGGTTAACCGTCTTTTAAGTTCTTGGAAACTGTGCTCACAAGCCTCACTCCAAACAAAGTTCACCCTTTCCGAGTGAGATGGGTCAACGGTGCTGCCAATTTAGAAAACCCTTCCACAAATCGTTTGTAATAACCCGCTAAACCCAAAAAGCTGCGAATCTCAGTAGGAGTCTTTGGTCTCTCCCAATTTAGGACGGTTTCTATCTTGGACGGATCGACAGACACCCCGTCCTTTGATACCACATGCCCTAGAAAACATATCTGATCCAACCAAAATTCACATTTACTGAACTTTGCATACAACTGTTTTTCTCTGAGTGTCTGAAGGACCGTGCGTAGGTGTTCGTGTTCTTGATATGATGAGGAATACACCAGGATGTCATCTATGAAGACAATCACGAACTTATCCAGATACGGCCTAAAAACTTCATTCATCAAGCTCATAAAGGTCACTGGTGCATTGGTCAATCCGAATGGCATTACTAAGAACTCATAATGCCCGTACCGAGTTCTAAAAGCTGTCTTCGAAACGTCTTCCCCTCGAATTCTCAATTGATGATAGCCGGATCTAAGGTCTATCATAGAGAAGACTTGAGCACCTCTCAACTGATCAAAAAGATCATCAATACGAGGCAGGGGGTATTTGTTCTTAACAGTCACTTTGTTTAACTGTCGATAATCCATGCAGAGTCTCAAACTACCGTCTTTCTTTTTCACAAAAAGCACAGGAGCACCCCAGGGAGATACGCTCGGGCGTATGAACCCGTTATCAGACAGTTCTTGCAACTGAGTCTTCAATTCCTCCAATTCAGTGGGTGACATCCTATATGGGGGTTTAGAAATTGGTTGGGTTCCCGGAATCAAGTCTATAGTAAACTCAACCTCTCTCTGCGGAGCTAAGCCCGGTAATTCTTTCGAAAAAATATCCTCATACTTCTTGACTACTGAAATGTCTCGAATACTGAGTGGAGCCTGGTCTACCGTTTCAACAAAGGCTAAATACCATTCAATCAGAAATAATCACGTCAACATATCAAGTCAACATAAAAATTTATAATTTCACCAAAATTTACACATGAAAACTTCACTTACTTATTATTAACAAAGGTAATTACAATAGTCTCAGGCATAGCAAAAGTTACAGTCTTACTACGACAATCGACTAATGCATGATGCTGAGCTAACTAATCCATCCCAAGTATAACATCAAAATCAAACATATGCAGTAGGATCAAATCGGCTAACAACTCCCTATCCTCTACCCTTACTTTGCATGCTCTATATACAACATCAGTAACTTGTATAGACTTAAAAGGTGTACTAACATGCAATAGAAAGTCCAAAGATTTAGGTTTTATTCCTAACTTATTTGCAAAATAGGGTGCAACAAATAAGTGGGTAGAGCCTGGATCAATTAAAATATAAGCTTCAAAACCATTTACAAGAAGCTTACCCCGAATGACAGAATCAATAGCCTGAGCAGTAGTCTCATCCAAGGCAAACACTCGTCCCTGTGTCACCGATCGCTTACCCTTATCCACTGTAGAACGCTCGGCACCTTTGCTAGACTCCTTGAGGCTCGGGCAGTCTCTGATCAAGTGGCCTCGTTTGCCACAGTGATAACAGGCTCCTATCTCCCTGTAACATGGCTTAGTGCCATGATGTCCTCCACATGTTGGACAGGTGGGGCCAGTATTAAATCCTGTAGTCTGAGCTTGGGAACCGGATGTCTTGGGCCTCTTGTCATACTGTTGCCTGCCCTTATCAGATCTCCTCTCACTGAATCTCATGTCTCTGCCTTTACCCTTGAATTTATGCCCGGACTCCTTCTGTGTCATATCTATCTCTAACTCTACCATCTGAGCCCGACGAAGAGCCTCAGCATAATCGTTAATATCAAATGCAGACAACCGACCCTGGATACTGTGCCTGAGGCCATCTATAAATTTCACAGTCTTCGCCAACTCATCCTTAGATATTAAAGGATCGTAGCGACAGAGGGCAGAGAATTGGGACTCGTACTCATCCACTGTCATAGAGCCCTGAGTGAGATGAAGGAAATCTGCTTGTCTCTTCCTCCTGATCGGCTCTGGCATACACTGCTTATAGAACACCTCGAGAAAAGCCTCCAATGTAATCTCCGGTCTCTTGGCCCTCAATAACTTTTCTGCAGACTCCCACCATATCTCTGCCTTATCCCGGAACATAAATACTGCCAGAGCAACTCTTTCTTTGGAGCTGCAACCCATAAACATAAACAGTTTCTCCAATTGCTTCACCCATGCTTCTGCTACATCAGGGTCCTTAACACCTCTGAAGGTCGGTGGGTTCATCTTCTGAAATTTTCGAAACCTCGACATATTGCGATCTACCAATTCTTCAGCTGGTGGTTGTGGAGCAACTGGCTGCTGGGGATGAGGTGGTACAGCCTGTTGTGGTGGAGGAACCTCGGGTGGAGGTGGTTGTACATTAGGGGTTTGAGCTTGGATTCCAGCGTGTTGTTGCATCAAAAGATTGGTGAGCTGCTGCACTGTCTGCTGCAGCTGTCAGAGACTATGCTCAACCTGCCCTATCCGAGAGTTCGGGCTAAGTGGTTGTGGAGGTGGCGACGCAGGAACTTGTCTCGATCTCCCTCTACCTCGAGGTCGCCTGCCTCTCCACTCCATAATCTAAATCAAAATCCTATACAAAATATACCGATTAATACTGTCAATTCAAACTTTATATATATATGCTGACACTTCCATGGTGTACTGGGATATAAATAAAGACAAACAGCCTACACAAACACAACAAACATATGCTCTGATACCAAATCTGTAACACCCCAAACTTACTGATTCAATTTCGGAAGCCAGAAATTTGTGAGCCGATTTCGCGATTTCACCTTTCCTATCGTTTGTATGTGTTTGTGGTAGACTACCTACGTGTCAATCATTCCTTTCAACTCTTTATAGGTTCCCACTAAACTAAAAGTGATTTCCAATTATTTATACCTAAAATTTCATAAGTTCGAAAACTTTCATATCTCATTCATATTATAATAAATTTCATCAGATGCAGTAATGATCATAAAAACTGAATATATATATATATCAACTTCAACAAAATTACAGTCCACAACATGTCTACATCCTAACCATCTCACGAGTATACACCATGAAACTTTCATACTGTGTCAACATATAAATATATTTATATATATATATATCCATCATACAAAATATACCTTGGTGAAAGCTCGGTTGTCTCAAAAGTATGACAAAAACCGTTAAATCTCGCACTGCCTTAATCTAGGGGAGGAAGGAGGGGATGAGTTTTATGGAAAACCCAGTAAGCAAATATGCAGCTACTGAAAACAAAAATTAGTTTCATACAGACCCTCATGCCTTACATTCAAAATCAAATCCAAACAGACAAACATACAGCTTTTATAAAATATGAGCTAAGTAAAACAATGTCATCGAAAAAGTAATTTCATTTGGAAAAAATAATCATATCACAAAATTAAAATCCATCATAGAATTCGAGTGCAAATTTCAGATTTTCGGATACAAAAATCAATTTTCAAATAGATATCAATTATACATACATATATCGCAAAATCAAATATGAACACCGAAATTAGATACATATACAAAAGTTGTATACGGATGCTGAAGCGTAAATGCATTAGGTACAACCTTATCAAAAGGCACTGTAGCTATCAGTGCAACGGACTCCCTATTTCTAGGGCGCTATCTATGATCATAGACCTGAGCCAGTCTCATGGGCCAGACGACACTAGCACCTATCGCCTCGGGATAGGCCAAACTGTTCCCGATTTCTTTTCAGTGGAACCCATACAGTAGGTGTACCAGAATGATTTAGTCTTACAATAAAAACACGTGTAGCACTTAGTTCCCATTAGGAATTCTAGAGATGGCTCCCACGATTTTTAAAACAAAATTTTAATATAGTTTCCTCAAATCGAATTTATTTGGCATGAGGTTTAATCTAAATACGAAGTTTTTGTACAAAAGAACTAAATATATATTTTTAAATATCTCAACGAAAAACTTATTTTATTATTTATTTACTTATTTGTATATATAATTAAACAAAATTTCGAAAGATCACACAAAATCTCATATCACTGCAAAACATTTCAGAACAAAATAGTTAATTAAATTTGTAGACTGTATATTTACTTACTGTTGTCCACTAGACGCAACGACTATTTAATATACTTCCTTTGCGCGCTAGTATTCCACCAAGCTCAACCAGTATAAATAAATTCTCTACACAGTTACAGAGCTTACGTCAAAATTGAAATAAGTTAAATCTAATCACCACAATATTCTGAGATTATGAGGATATATTATCCTGTACCTTGCAAACCCTATATTACCTGTAGACTTCTTTGACCTGGTATTTCTAAACCAATTCGGGTCTCTCTAGAAATTTTCTAGTTCAACAATGGGATAACAGGTAAATGGGTACTATCTGTTTTTGGCTACTGTTGAGATCGGAGAGAACTTGGAAAAAATGTGAACCGGGAAAATGGAAGTGCAGGGGGTCGCCGGAGCTAGCTGGTCGGAGGGACACCGGTGTTTGTCTTCTCCGGTTCGGTTGGCACGCAAAGAAGGGGATTTTTTTGTCTCAGATTTCGGGTGAAAGGAAGAGAGAATAGTGTTTTCGGTGGAAGGGGGAACGACCGTCAGCCTGCTGGTGCGATCTCGGGTTGCCGACGGTGAAGAACGGAGACTGGCAGAAGGGGAGAAGGCTGTTGAAGAAAGAAAAAATGCAGGGGAAGGGAAATAGAAAAAGAAGGAAATGTGAATTGGTGTCGCGCGATACTATCGCGCTAGACTATTCCCACTTTTGTGTTTTTCGTTTCTTTTTTTTCTTTTTTTTTAACTATTATTATTATTTTATTATATTATTATTTTATTAAGAAAATAAAAAAAGCTGAACGTTACAAGAGATAAGGGTACTTCTCCTTTATTAGGCTTCTCAGTTACCAAGTAGCCTCTTCAGATGAGTGATGTTGCTAAAGAACCCTTGCTAAAGGAATGAACTTTGATTTTAACACTTTCTCTTTCTTGTCCACAATCCATATTGGCTTTTCTACATAACTCAAGTACTCCCTCAACTTACGTAGTTCGTATTCTATCACGTATGAGGCATTCGGATGGTATTTCCTCAACATGGAGATGTGAAAGACATTGTGCACACTCGATAGTTATTGTGGTAGTACTAATTGATTTGCAACGTCTCCAACCCTCTCTAGTATTTCAAATGGACCAATAAACCAAAAACTCAATTTTCCTTTTGTACCAAACTGCATGATATCCTTTCGGAGAAACTTTCACGATTACACTATCACCCACTTGAAATTCCAATGTCTCTTCCCAAGATCTCAAGTAAACCAAATGTCATCAATAAACATTATCACGAACTTATCCAAGTAAGGCTTGAAGACTTCATTCATTAAGTGATGCGTTCTTCCTAGACGTGTATACTGCAAGTGCACGAGTCGTACAAGTAATAAAGGAAACTGAGTCCCAGATTATCGTCTCACAGAGAAACATAGTCAACCTAACTAAGTACCAATTAATTTTACCCTAAATATATCTTAGCAAATTATGAATATTAATAAAGTGATCTACAAAGTTTAATTTGAAAATATTGGAAAGCAAGGAAAATAATAAAAACACTAAATAAAGCAAAATACAGCAAAAATTACTCACAAAACTCTAAGCAAAATAAAAGTGAAAATCTGTAAAAGAAAGAAAATACTAAAACTCGAATTAATTAGTGTAAATTGACTAAATATGCAAATATAAGAAAATATAGATTAAGAATAAATAGATTAAAACTAGAAAATCTTAATATGAAAATAAAATTTGCATGTGTTTAAGCAAATAAAAAAAAGAAAAAATAAAAATACAAAATAATCTAACTTGAGGCTTAATGACATAAAAATTCTAAAAATCCCCAAGTATAACTTTAACCCTAAATGTCTAAATTAGTAACCCTAAATTATATATAGCTCTAGATAATTACTAAATTAATAAAATACCTAAATGAATGATAAAATCTATTCTAAATGATGCATGAGAAATAAAATATTTTTTTCTGGGCTTTTAAAATTTTAAATGAAAACTATGCTAAATATGCATAAAATGATTATACCCCTAAACTAACTCTAAATGCAATACATAAGCACTACACTAATATACTATTAACATTAAAATCATACTAGTATATACTCAAAACAATAAACAGTTTCCTAAAATGAAAATCAACAAAATCCTAAATATATGCATGAAAATAATGAAATTAAAATTTCAATTGCATAAAAAAAAACTAAAATTTAATCTAAACTAAAATCTAAAGAAATTAAATCTAATAATCTTAAACATATGCTGTAAGACCTGAATTTTTATGTTATTTCTTTAAGAATATATCATTTTGAATAAGTATTTATGATATATCGATAAATAAAGAAGAAATAATACAATTACGAGTTTATCGGATGAAATTGAAAATCGGTAAATTTTAAAATATCAAAATAAGAGTTTGGATAAATTCGAAATAAACCGAATAAATTTTGGTCAAACGGACAGAAAATATGGACTTAGAACGCAAAAATATAGGGAGTCCAAGAAGGGAAGTTAGTCCGAAAATGATAATCCGGAAATTACCCCACAATGAGAATTTATCTCCGAAATAAAGAGAAAAAAATTATATTTCCGGAGAAATAATAAAAATAGGAAATGATGTACATATATATCTATTTTTCGAAACAAAATTAAATAAAATATATGTACACGGGTATGAATATTAATGTATAAAAATACATTATAGTAATATAATATTATTATAATAATACAAAATAATTGTTTATTATTATTATAATAATATTATATTAAAATATATTATTATAGTGAGATATATATTATATTATATTATATTATATTATATTATATTATATTATGGTGTAATATAATATAATATATATTTATATATAAAAAAAAAGAGAAAGGAATCTGAAAAAAAATCGAAAAAAAAGGGAAAACAGAACCAAAATCGCGGAGAGAGAGAGAGAGGGCCGAAAAATCGACCCTCACCGTTTCCTTACCACCGACGAGCCACGACCGGCGAAGGGTGCAGGGTCGAGACCGGCGACAGACGGCCAACCTTCAGGCATCCTCCAGGCATCCCGACGCGCCGTGGAACGGTCGAAAAAGGGAGATCGGCGAGGGAGAGGCCGCGGGAGAGAAAGAAAGATTCGCCGGCGCCAGCGGCGATCTGGGCCGAGCCAAGCCAGGCGAACCTTCCCCAGGCCGAGGCGTACCCAACGGTGGCCGACCCACCCCGGGAATCGGCCGGAAACGCCGGCAACGGTCAACTAGTCACTGAATCGGATCGGACCAGTTCAGTGTGAAAAGGGGCTGAACCGGTCCGAACCGGTTCAGTAGGAGAGAGAAAGAGGAGAGAGAAAAAAAATTTTGAAAAAAAAAAATCAATGTTATCCCGGCACAGCAGTAGACTGGTAAGTGGTTGAAAATCGGTCGAATTATTTTTGGATAATTAATTTGAATTTATTTTAGACCGATATTAACCGGTTTAAATATATATTGCTGTGTAGCGAAAAAAGGGTAGGCGACGTGTACAAATTCGAGCAGATCTTGACTTACGTGCCACCAAGGAAAGATTCGACTTTTGAGAATACATCCGGAGCCAATTAGACTGCGTAATCCGAGGAGATCAAGGAAATTGAATTCGCAGTCGACACAATTCGAGGTAAGGGATTATGTAAGCTATAGAGATAGCTATACGTATGTTTTCTTATCTGCTGTGTGAAATGTATGTGATAAATACATAGATATCGATATATCTAGGTAGAAAACTACGTATAAGAATAAGTCAAATGCTGCATGACTTCTATGCTTGTGTGAAAAGAGGTTTTGCAAACGTTTTGAGAAAGAATGATAATAGACAGGCTCCCGATTTAACCAAGTGCATGTAATGTGTTTTAAAGAGTGACTGAAGGGAGAATTGCCTTCTCACTCATGACTATACATGGAGCCTTTCTACTTCTTTTCTGTGTGAAATAGTGCTAGAGTATGAGAGGCAATGGTAGATTAACCAGCCTCGCTCGCACATTAGAGGCAATGGTAGATTAACCAGCCTCGCTCGCACATTATTTTCAAAAGAATTTTGAGAAAAGCTAAAGAGTGCTCGATGCCTCGAGTGACGTTGTGTGATTCCACTAGAGCTACTTGCACTAGGTTTTGGGAATCATGTTTGAGCCAGAGAGCACTTCTTAGTGATCTTGCTCCGGTTACGCTCACATGTGACCCTCTCGATTTAAAGTGATGAGACAACAATGCTTGATGCCTCGGTAATACTGTGTATTCCATCTGAGAGCTTGCATTCGTGCACGATGCCTCAGATATACTGTGTTCTACTCTGAGTTGCTCGCACGTATTCTCTTGAGCTTTTGTGTGATAAGCAAAACCGTGTTTGATACCTCGATTATACTGTGTGTTCCATTCGAGAGCTTGCACGAGGGTTTATGATATTGCTGTGTGATGAATAAACCATGCTGCAGTCGTCGTGTGATGCTAGGTGTTCTTGCACTGACCTGCTTGCATGTGATTTTGAGACATGAAAATGGATGATAGTGATACTGAGGTGGTAGACCTCGAGATTACTCGGTCCCCTCAGCTATTTCACAATATATAAGGATCCTCGGAGTACGCTGTACCGTGAGGTAAACCACTGAGTACGATGTACCATGATATCTTAGTGATCTTAGTGAGTTGACGAGATGGTTGATCCGCCTCCCTAAGCATGGGATTCCGGCACACCTGATCCGTGATTGCCTGGAATCCGACTATGGCCATAAGTCTTGATTGTCACTACTATGTGAGGTGACATATATCTTCCCTTGCTGTGTGTCTGGGGATATGTTAATCCATGATGTATGTCTTAACATGTAACTGATTTACAAAGTATGAAGCATTTTCTATATTTGATTTATGTAAATAGATTATGCTGTGTAAACCTGTGTGGTTTTGAAAGATGATCTATGTGAAGCTGTGTGCTACTGTGTGAAGTTAAACCTGTGTGGTTTTAAATGATAAACTGTGTAGATATGCATATACCATCTAGCGAATTAATGGTTTCGCATTGATGGAAGTTATTTTTAAAGAACATGCATATAGTCTTATAAGGAAAATGAACATATATGTATTTTAGCATGTAGATAGTGTAGTTATCTACCTGCTTGCATATTTTCCTTACTGAGCGCATTATGCTCACCCCCTTATTTCTCCTCCACAGATACTATGCAGTAGTGAGTACTGCAGTCGTCCCTGCTACGGTGTTCTCTAGTTATCCAGCTGTACAAAAAGGTATACACTTGTGAAAAAAAAATGTATCCTGTAAATTAATGCACAGTCTAGTAATATTTTGTACGAAAGGGATGTATAAATTAATAGAAACTGAGGTAAACGCTTCCGCATAGTTATAACAGTCCAGTTTCTATTCTCTTTCATTTATTATAATGAATTTATATGAGAGGTGGATTGGATTTGACTCACAGCCCAACTGTAAGTGGTAAGTAGTAAGGTAAATTCACGAGAAGAGGGTAGGGGTCGTGACATATGCAAATTAATAAAACTATTAAAATATTATCTAAACTAATTAAAAGATGTACTAAGTTAAAATAATATTAAACTACTAGTATTAAACTATTGTACTATTGCAACTAAAATCACTAAAACAGCAACTGCCATGTGTCTCTGCCTTTAGTACCAACACTCATGCACATTCGTCCTGCAACTGCTTCAGCACGGACCAGCTGTACTGCAGATCATGCACATCGCAACACAGCAGCATGTCCCTTGCAGAAGCCACATTCAACAGCCATGCACAGACACTGTCCTGCCATCAATCTCTTGCAGCCACGACTAGCTTTGCCACCTCTTACTGCTGATTCAGCTACTGACCACATTCCCTGCACCAGCTCGCTCCTGCTTCACAACCTGCCATGTGTCTTCTTCTTCAGCAGCACACGTCCCAAGTTTCCAAGTAGCAACTTTTGTGCAGCTACACCAAATACAGACCAGCTGCCCTGCACAGCTTTGGCCACTTTCTGCCTTACACCACTGATGCACCAGCAACGTTCTCTGCATTCAGCAACGTGCTCCAGTCCAGTCTTGCATTGCCTTCCACAACCTCACAACTATCCTTGGTGCAATGCATTAAAGCAGGGCAAGAACCTGATCAATCCAAAAATCAGCAAACAGAGATGGACCGAAGATGAGAGAAATCATAACAGAAAAAATAAAAAATAAAAATTCTTAAGTGTGAAACGATGAACACATGAAACAGAAAAAGAAAGGCAATTTATGCAGAACAAAGATGGAATCATATATAGGAAACCAAAGCAGGAAAGAGAAAATACTATTAAAATAGTAAATCATCAACAAAGCAGAGCAGTAATTTTGAAACAAGAAGATGGAAACAGTTGATTGTTGAATGGAAAACAAAGCTGTAACGAAATAAAACTAGCTTAGCACATTAAATTTTAATCATAGACTTAAAGAAATTAAAACAGAAAATAGAAAGAAAGAGACAAACAATAAACGAATGAGAAACAAAACATTGAAGGAGACGAAAAATAAAATGTAACTGCATTATATCTAAATTCCCAGAATACTTGAGTTTCATTGTAAATTAAATCTATTGATCTAGCACTTACTAAAATCTTAGAAGAATCTAAAAACAGTAAAACCAAAAATAAACAAAACGCAGCAATGGATTGGATTGGAGCAATGCGGCTGTTGTCACCAGCCCTCTAACCACTAACCTAAAAAAACCTCAAAAACTCCAGCAAGAAGCTTGCAGAACAGTACAAAAGACAAGAAACAGAGCAGAACAGAGGAACGGGAAGGCAAAAACAACAGCATCATTCCTGCAAGCAAGAACTGAGCAACGCAGTCAAGCAACTCACTCTTCAGTACAAAACTGAGAAGCAAATAGTAATGAAGCAGAAACACGTGATACAACAGAAGAAAACTGATGCAAGAAGTATAATAGTGAATCAAAATAAGAAAAGAACACTGCAGCTCAGTAAAACTAAACTAGAACCAGAAATTCGAAGAAACTAGGTTGAAATTAACACAACAATATTAAAGTAGTAACTACATTAAAAACAGAGCATGCACTTTAAATGATTAAAAACTGTAAATTCGTTTCAACTAATTTAAAAGAACTTGAATTTTTAATGTGCTTAAACGACTAGAATTAAAACCATTGAAATCCCAAGAATCTAAGATAACATGAGCTAAAAACAGAAATAAAGAAATAACGCAACAAGACAACGAGGAAGAGATACGGCTGCTGTCACCAACCGCCTCCTCCCTTCATAAGAACAACTTAAAAACATAAAAGAAATAAAAAGAAAAACTTAAAAGAAAACCTAGCAGCCAACTTAAAACTAACTAAAAAAAAAACTCTAGCCTAAAAAATCTCCCCTACAATTGTCTCATCTTTTTCTTTTTATACACATCAAAATGGGGGTACAAAGGGAAATTTTAATCTTAGATGAGTTGGCATTGTTTGGCCACTTGTCTTCACACCATTTGTAAGACCCGATTTTTATCGTAAGAGCAAAGGGAATGAATAAAAATTTTCGAATGCATTTAAAAAAATGCAAAGGATTGAAATGGAATTTTCAAACACGTTGAAGGGAAAAATGGTCAAAAGACCGAAAGTCGGTATAAATTCGACAAGAAAATTTAATTAAAAATATGGAATTGAGAAATCTTGATCAATAACGAAGAAATAATTAAATTTCAGGTTAAATTGATCAAGATATGAATTTACTGAAATTAATCAAAATTTTCACTCGGGACAATATCCCAAAAAATACAGAGAAAATATACCGAAAAAGGGTTAAAATACAATAAATAAATTAAATAAATTAAAAAGAATAAAATATAAATTTTTTTGATATTTTTGAGATTTTTAGAATAAAATAATGAATAAAATAATAATATAATAAATTATAAAAGTAAATAAAAAAACAAAAAATCGCGTTTCGCGATTTTCTAAAGAAATGAAGACCGACGGAACCGATGGAGTAGGTCCCTCCATCCGACGACCACCGGTGAGCCCAGAAGAGCGACCGGCGGCAAGCCCGACGAGAGCCGAGCCACCACTGGCCTAAAGGAACCACGAGCGGTGGCAAACTGCGAAGGGAGAGAGAACCCGAGGGAGAAAAAGGAAATCAGCGGCAACCGGCGCCGATCTAGCCCCAACCGACCATAGCCGAGGGTTCCTCAAGCGCAGGCGACGCAATCGGTGGTGGCCACGACCGACGAAACCAATGGACGGCGCCGAAAACGATGGAAAAGAGAAAGGGTACCGACGACGAGGAGAGAACAGGCCGATCCGGCCACTTTTCGGCCACCTCGTGCGAAACTGAGACCAGATCCGTGCATCGAAAGATCCCGCAGAGCAGCTAGCAACGAAAATCGGTAGAGAATCGACCGGCGAGACCCTGAACTGGTCAAATCGGACTGAACCGGTTGGACCGAACAGATCTGAACCAGGTTGAATCGGACCGAACCGGTTTAGCTAAGAAAGAGAGGAAAAAGGAAGAAAAAGGAAAAAGGGGAAGAATTTTTGGGGATACACCAGACTTCGGGTAAGTCGATACAAGGTCAAAAGTGATCGATTTAATTTCTGGAAATTTTATTTAAATTATATTTAATCAAAAATTAACCCGAAATTAAATATAAAATTGTGCAGTTCGACGATAAATCGTATACGTGAGATGATCGAACTTCGATTTACGCACCATCGCATAATCTCGAGTAAGTGAAGCTTGATTTCTATAAATTAGATAGTTATACGAGTTAGGAATTAATCGCGTACGTTGCGATTTAATTTCCGTATAATTTCATAATGTTTGGAATTTGAAATTTATTGTCGTAAATAATTGTATAAGTTACCCAAAGAGCCTAGAAACGAGGCCCAATAAGCGTTGAGGGCCCAATGAGCCCAATAGGCCTCGATGATGTGAATAGTAAGTGGAAATAGGCTAGAAATGGGTCGAGACTCATTAAGATGAAATCGGGCCAATAAAGTGAAACGGGCCCAATAAGAGTAAACGGGTCCAACACTTTAAATTTAAGCTCAATAAAGGTTAAATATGGATAAGTGTATTGTATTTAACCCGATAATGGTTATATGTAGCTCCGAAGATTTGATTGAGAGCAAATCGGACTGCATGACGAGACATCAGTGGAAAAAGTCAAACTGTACAGAGAATCGAGGTAAGAGAATTTTGTAAGCGCTTAGAGATATCTGTGCGTATTTTTAGGGTTATTTACATTACGTAGAATTTCCTAAGGTATCTAGAAATAGAATAATAATTTTTACGAAAATCGTTATATATGTGAAAATTACGATTTTGCCCCTAGTTAGGAAAATTTCAAAAAGGGTAGTAAGACTATGAAATTGCATGATTTTCATGTTTTTGATATTCTTATGATTATATTGCTTTAATTTAAGTAAATTATGGATAGACTAGCTTTTTATTTCATGTTTTTACATGAAAGGGCACGAATTAGATGCTAGTTGTGAATTTTGATTTGTTTTAGTGAAATTGAGCAGCCTATCATGTTTTTATGAGTTTTAAATCGTGCTGGAGCACTGCTCGCACTGGATCTTATATTTAAATTCATATATAGAGTGCTGAAGCACTACTCACACTGAGTTTTACAAATTTGCTTTACATGACTACCATACTGGAGATGTACTCGTACGTGAATTTTACTTGGTTTTATGCATCCATACTAGAGCATTTCTTGTACGTGAATTTAAATTGAATTTATATCTGTTTTAAGTCGTACTGGAGCGCTGCTCGTACGCAGATTTCATTGATTTTTATGAAACCGTGCTGGAGCTTCGCTCGCACGAGAGTTTTTCTAATATCATGAATATGCATGGACCCGTGCTGGAGTTTCGCTCGTACATAAATTTTATGACATGCATATGACCGTGTTGGAGCCTCCTGTAGACTGTGTGTCACAATGAGAAGATATGCTCGCACGTGTAGATTGAGACATGAGTTGGTTATCGACATGGTTTGGAGTGGGATAAGACCTATGGCAGGCATCCCCAGACTGTGCTATTGGGTTTATGGAGTATGTTGTACCGTGTATGTCACACGGAGTACGCTGTACCATGTAGTCATGACTATTGTATTCACGTTACTTGATATTTTGGCGGGTAGGATTTGACCCACCTCCTGTTGCAGTTGTGATACCCCGCACACCGGGATCCGTGTAGCCTGGGATTATAGGGACATAGTCCTCGATTGTTTCCATACAGTAACCTGCATGTCTCACATGATATATAATTGATTGGTCTTGTTAGACTATGGTAGACCTGAAGGAGGGGTCGAGCCCCGATTTGTGACGATTTTTATGAAATGTGGTATTAAATGAGAAATTGATGAGTTTTTAAGAGGATATTAATGATTTTAAAGATGTGTTGAATCCCTCTGGGATTGATTTGATGAGTTTTACTGTATCGAGCATGAGAGGTTTTACATGAGATGTTTTTCATGTTTTTCATGTCGATTCATGTTTTACGATATATGATATACTCATACATGGCATGGTCTTAATTTCCTCATGCTCGAGATATAAATGTTTTACATGTCATGCCTTTACCAGCATGTAGATAGTGTAGTTATCTACCTTCTTGCATTATAACCTTACTGAGCAAGTTACGCTCACCCTTTCATTTTTCACCCTATATGGTACATTCAGTAGAAGAGAGCAACAATAGTCTTGCATTTCAGTTATCCGCTGCTTCCTATCAAGACCAGATATACACATTTGTATAATATTTGTATCTGAACATATAGTGGCGCAGTATTGTACACGGATGTAATATTGGGGATGTATTTAGTTAAAATAAATTGATATGTAAATGAAATATGAAAAATAGATGTTAAGGTAAGTAACATGACAGGAGGGACTAACATCGATTCATAGCCCAATTGTTAGTAGTGAAACTGTTCACCACGGGTAAAGAAATGAAAAAGTAAAAAATTGTAGGGGTTTTTAGGAAAAATGAGTCGTGACACCATTAGCTTCTAGAGAAGATATTTTCATGTCATTTGTCTTCTTGTCTACTTAGATGTGCAAAGTGGCATGGCTTGTGTCTTCCATGTGGTGACCAAGGTGCCATTTGATCTTATCCTTCAAAGGTGAATAAAATGTGGACACTTGGCATCACATGTGGCAAGAAGAATGGTAACTCATGCTACAAGATGAAATGATAGTGGTCCAATCTCCTTTTTAGCTCATTTTCAGTCTATTTTCTACTGAAATGACTGAAATTTATCTGGATTTAATTTATCTGCAAACATGAGAATTTTAATTAAAATGAGGGGATAATTAATAAAATAATATGAGGATTAAAATAGCTAATTAAGAAATTAAATATAAATAACTCTATTTTCATATAATTATCATTAAGCTCATGAATAAGTGCATTTGTTAAGTCAAATCACATCACCAAGAACTCGTAATGGCTCTCACGTGTCCAAAAGGTAGTTTTCAAAATATTTGCTTCTTTTATCCTTAACTAATACTATATACCCTTCATATTAACAAACATTCACAAAAGGGATTTCACAAAGAAATATTACTTATGATTCATTAATCATTGTCAAATTATATTATAATCTTTTCTAGTAGAGAGAATGTTACACTCTTTCTATAACAGTC
The DNA here is from genome assembly GCA_033439115.1 of Firmiana major. NCBI lineage: Eukaryota > Viridiplantae > Streptophyta > Magnoliopsida > Malvales > Malvaceae > Firmiana > Firmiana major. The sequence continues at coordinate 63,864,449 of CM065899.1, forward strand.
TACATTAGCACGATTGGTTCCCAACCAATCTATGCCCAAAATGACATCAAAATCATACATATTTAACACAATTAGATCCACTTATAGGCTCCAGTCTCCCACCTTTATTTCACAATTCTTTTACATAATATCGATTATTTACGACTCTCTCATAAGAGTACTGACATGTAGTAAGTATCCTAAAGTCTCAAGTTCTACATGCAGTTTACTAGCAAATGCAGGAGATAAGAATGAATGAGTAGAACTTGGACTATTAGAACAAAAGATTGGAAGCTTTCCTTTAATCGCTGTAATGGAAGCGTTAGCCATTTCTTGGTCCATTGCAAAGACTCGCCCCTAAGGCATTGGTTTCTTGCCTTTTGTTCATGGCCTTTATCCGCTGGCTGCTCTGTCTCTCAGTTTGCTTTGGTTGAGTCTTAAATGTTGGGTAATCCTTTACCATAAGCCTTTACTTCCCACAACCATAACAAACTTGGGTGACCAAAATAACAAAGCCTAATCCCATGAAACTTGCCACATGTTTTGCAGGACTATGACGTTTGTGTAGTAGGAGGAAGGGCAGGTCTAGTAACCAGATGTCGAGGCTCTACAAGCCTCTACCTTTTAAATGGGGTGATGTTATGGTTTTGCTTCCTAGGCTCAGGCCTCTCCCTTAGCTCTTTCCCTTGGAGCCATACTTCGCTTGTTCGAGCTCGAAATCTTGTTCCACTAACTGAGTTCATCTGATAACCTCTGGATATGTAGAGATATCAAAGGCAGCAAGTCGACTCCTAATGGATGGTCTCAGTCCAATTATAAACTTGAGAGTCTTCTTAGATTCATTCCTAGATACGTCCGGATCATACCTAAAAAGATCCATGAACCTAAACTCGTATTGGTCTATAGATTGGCTTCCATGAGTTAGGTTAAAAGCTCTTTTAATGTATATTATAGTATTATTCAACATTATTCTCATACTTCTAATGATGCACTGGAACGTCTAAGAGGATTTAGAATTTCGGAATATAACAATTAAAACTAATGAATAATATTATTTTATTTATGCTTAGAATACATTTAGCAATAATTAAATTTTATAAACTTATAGGCAAATATTACCTTGTTAATGCTAGATATGGCATCCGAAATGGAATTATATCTCCATATCGTGGTGTTCGTTGTCATTAGAAAGAGTTTAGTGATCATTGTCTGGAAAATGCAAATGAACTCTTTAATTTTCATCATTCATCATTACAAACTATTATTGAGCAAGTCTTTGGAATATTGAAGAAAAGTTTTCGTGTGTTAGATATTGAACCATTTTAGGATTTTTAAACACAAGCAGATATAATGTTAATATGTTGTATCATTCATAGCCATATAATGGGAGTTGATCCTAAGACTTAATTAATGAAGGATCACTTTCAACTATAAGATCAACTCTTACAACACGATAAGAGAGAGAATAAACTAGAGAATGGCTACCAAGAAAGAGGAAATAGTACAAGCTATGTGGAATGATTACATGGCTAGAACCAATCAGTGTAGTCTTCAAATTTTCAATGTTAAATGTTCTTATGTTTCAAGAATTTCTAATGTTTTCTATTTTGATTAGATTGAAATTGTTTAACATTTGAGTTAATTAGTCATATTATTAAAATTATTGTTTCTTCCATATGCTTTCTTTAGTATTAATGTAAACACCATGAAATTGCTTGTATTTGGTTTTACCCATGAATAGCAATTGGTCAGCGGGATTAAAGATGCATTTCATTAGTCAAAGATTTAGATTAGAATTATATTGTTCCAATTGTGAGACTTGGAAGGAATTTATTTAATTAAAATACCTTAGCTCCAAAAATAAATGATTATGGGGGAATAGAAATAAACTTATATGAATTAGATATATATTCCTTTAAAACATTTATAGTACACATAGTATACTCCTAATAACAATAATAATAATAATAATAATAATAATTATTATTATTATTATAATAATAATAATAATAATAATAATAATAATAATGATGATGATAGAGAAAGTAATATTAATAAAAAATAAAATGGATACATATACATGTACATATAAATATATGTCTGTGCCATGTTTCATATATTCTTCTAGTCAAATAACCAAATAGACATATGTATAGGTATATACACGACTTGCATTTACACATATAGATATAGAAATAAACATATGTAGGCACATATGAATAGCTATGTAGGAAATGAGGTAACCTAAGAAAAAAAGCCGATTGACAAAGGATAAAATCAGGGGTTAGTGATGTTTTGCTGTAAAGCTTGCGTACACTACAAATATCAACATGAAATAGTACTGAGACTGCAGCAGGTAAGACACGGGAATGGAAAGGATGTACTGCTGCAGGAAAACCTGCAGCGGTTTGGTGAGAAAAAGAGAGACAAGTGAAACAGGTAAAGCAGGAGAATGGTGAAGTGAAGGTTGCGTGTTGCAACTGCTAGTGTGACGCCTCAGAAATGCGAAAAATATGGCAAATTTAACACTTTTTACTCATCAATCACAATTACGGGTGCATTCATGTGCAGTGTCATACATCATCATACTTATAATATCTCAGGATCTCATCATTAAATAGTATATATTATATCATATACATTACTCAATTCCAGGTTGATTAATCCTAATACATCCCATATAATGTTGTACATCAAGTGTCTGTAAATACACATTAGTTTGGGTACATGAAATGTAAATTATACCTCAAATACAAATATATGGCCTGGAGCTCAAGTCCTCCACTAGCCAATACTCCGTACGTCATAGGAAAACTTCTCTTCACTTGAAGAAATCTAGGGGAGAGAGAAAACAGGGTGAGCTTCTAAATCGCTCAGTAAGGGGGTAAGGGACTTATCAATAAAACAATGATTTGCACAGCACAATCATTTTAACTCATAGTTGAAAACTCGTTAGAAAATGTAGCATGACTCAATAAAACATCATTCTCATCTCATTCTCTAAAATCATGTGAAAACATGAGAGTACATAACTCAGTATAAATCACAGTTACAAGCATGTGAAAATCATGATGCGATAATGGCTTTTCTCATTAAAACGTAATAAAAATCACCGTAATAAAATGCACATGGCACAGCCACAAAACACAACTCATGTGTATAAAAAGGAGACTAGGCAATAAAACTCATATAAATCTTCGTCATGGCACATCAATAATATATCTCCTCTGGGTGCACATCCCAGACATCCTCATAAGAGGGAACGTCAACATATAGTCGTGTACATGGTATATTGGACTTACGCATTACCAGAACAAGGCCCGACCTTACATGCTACCATAGCAATGCCTCTCCTCATGCACACTATCATGTGGTCCCTGGGTCGGTTCCCAGGCGGCCCACTCTATCGGTCTTACATGCTACCAAAGCAAGGCCACCCAGCGTTACCAGAATGGGGGTTATCTCACGTTACCAAAACGGAGGAATATCGGACTTACATGCTACCAGAGCAAGGCCTCCCAATGCTACCAAAGCGGAGGAATAATCAGACTTACATGTTACCAGAACAAGGCCTGGACTTACATGCTATCAAAGTAAGGCCCGATGTGTATTCAACATGACACGCCTAAGTCTTAATCATTAGCCATTATCATATAAAACGTTTTGCCTTCACGTAGAACTCATAATGGTTTTCTCTCATAAATCTCATTTAAAACATTTGTGTACTCAACACAAACATGTTAAAATCGAGTTCCAACTGGTAAAATCATGCACACATTTCTCAATCTCAGTATACCTTAACGTAAAGCCCAAATCTCTTTTTCACGTTTTAAACACAAAACGGTTGTAAAACATTTTCACACATAGTTTACAACTCATATAAATTGGGCCCCAACAGGTTATAAGATCGTGTACAATTTCTCATTCACAACACATAAAACATGCTTGTTTTCTCAATCACAATTCATGCTACAGTATTTCACAATTCACATACACAAACGAGTTTAAGTTTCCCTTACCTCTTTGCACCTCGTATAGTGCAATTGTTTCCCCGCATCACGGACTAGCCTCGCATTCCACTCTGGAACTCCCGAGCTGTCCAATGATGTTAAAACATCAAAACTCATTATTACATAACCTCCAAATCTCTACATCGAGCATATTGCCCATATTCTCATTAAATACCTCAATTATCCCATTTCTCATAACTCTATCACAATTCACATACTCATCCACTACACCTCAAAATTCCACGTTTCTCATACCATATTCCATACTAAATTCACCACATTGTCTCAATTCTAATTTATAGCCATAATTTCCAAAATTACCACAATTGTATAATAACATCTCTACTCTAACAAAATCATAGTTTCATCAATCCCTAATCATTTTTTAACTATTCCATAACAATGCACATGCTCACAATCACAAAAAATTACTTCAAAATCAAGGATTCAAGTTTAGAGATTACCCAAACTTGTGGAGTGCTCAATTCACACCTCGATTCAATTCGTTTTTCAATTTCCAAGTATGTTGTTCTCTTTTGGATGAGGAACAACTTCCTTTCTTGCCACAACCCTTGATTTGGATGAAAATGAGGACTTTAGAAGAGAGAGAAAACTAGGGTTCGGCTGAAATGGAGGTTGGGAGAGAGAGAGATCCATTTCCAAGAAAAACAAAGGGGTCTTTATATAGACTGATGATAGGAGATCGATCTGGCTCTTGATGAGATCGATCTGCATTTGAATTTGGAGACGATTTGGGGTAATTTTATGCCTAGGGGATCGATCTGTCGTGGGGTGAGATCGATCTCTTAATGGCTTTATGAGATCGATCTGTTCTAATTGTGAGATCGATCTCTAGTTTACAGAATACTTCATGAGATCGATCTGCTCCTTGGGGAGATCGATCTTCTCCTTACATAATACTTCATGAGATCGATCTTCTCCTTTACAGAAATATTTTGAGATCGATTCCTTCCTCATGAGATCGATCTCTTCATTACAGAATCATAAGGAGATCGATCCTCTTCCATTGGAGATCGATCTGCTCGCTTAAATTCCTCCTTCCTTATCATCTTTGGCCTACCAGATCGATCCTCTCTTCTCCAAGATCGATCTAGCCCCATAGTTTCACACTTTAACATAAAATCTCATTTATAACTCATTCATCACTTAAAATTTCATTCCATACCACCTAAATATATGAGTACATCATATTTAGTTCAATCAATTACACTTCATGTTCTCATTACATAATTTAAATAGGTCTAAAATTCTCAGATCTCACAGCTAGCACAGAGAAGGTGACCAAAGAAATAAATAAGGCAAAGAAACTGATAAAGCCGAGAGACTAGTCGAGGGAGAAAAGTTTGGCGAGGCAGGAAAATACAAATTGTAAGGAGGAGAAAAACAAAGCAGTTGGAAGGTTGGACGGGTGAAAAGGTTGCTAAAGAAGAGATGAAATTGAGAGTTACAGAGGAAGAAAGTACAAAGGGCAGAAGCAGAAGCGAGGGAGAGGAACCCGAGAGCAGAGGAGGAAGACGATGGCCGAACAAGGGAGGTATCGAGAGGTTGAACGATTGAAACCTTGGTAGTTGCAGGATGAGCAATCGGACGACTGAAGTAGATTGGAGGAGAATGACATGTGAAGAGAGCCAGCCGAAGTGAAGTAAAACAAGGCCCTGCCAACCCCAAACGTAGGAGACATTCAGTGAAGGAGGGGAAGTGGTGGCTAAAGCAGGGGGATACTATGACTGTCAGGGAGAAAATCGAACGATTTTATGGTAGTTAATGATGAAATGAGATGCTGGGCAGTGAGTAATGAGGCTGTTGGGGAAAAGGCACTGGCAACAACTGAGGCGCAGACAGGGGAGTCGACAGGTTGGAAGCGGGGGCTAGATCGAGGAGGCAGTGCGTGTGAAATAGAGGTCGTCTTCCACTTTTGTTTCGCTGCTGAAGTGGTGGAACAGGCAGCTCCGAAGGCTGAGCATGGTGGCAGCGACGGGAGACATGATGGAGGAAGGTGGTTGTCGAAAACAGAGGCTGAAAGAAGAAAGGAAAATGATGAACAATGCTGAGATGTTCGGTGAAGAAACAATGAGAACGAAGAAGAAGAAAATGGCAGGAAGGATAATAATTTTAAAAAAAACGGTGAACAGTAAAAAAAAAAAGTAGTAGTAATATATATGTTTATAATATTATATATATATATATATATATCTGAGAATAGGCGAAAAATTTAAGAAAGAAGACAAGTGCACTGAACGTTTAGAAACCCGAGGGAAAAGCTCCGGTGGAAATAACTCGAGTGGATCAGACCCGTCGACTTGCTACATTGAGACAATCGAGGACTACGGACAGACACCGAGGTAAGGAAAAAGACTAAGAAATGTTCACATCCAAGCATTACTGTACATTAATTAGATACAAATGGGTATACCTAGTTGTGTTTTATTAAAAATTGTGTTAGTGAATTAAGGGAAACTGATAGATATGACTGATTAGTATTACAACTATATTGGCAGATGGAAATGAACCGTTCCTCAAGGCCGTAGAGATAGGCGTGAGAGGTGTAGTGAACCCTCATCTGAGTGAACACCTTATAGTTTCACTGAAAATTTTGAAGTCTGCTTTGTAAGATTTGAGCGGTACATGGAAGCAATAATGGCATTGTTTGATCAAGTGATAGCGGTACAATGATAATGATAATGATTGAGGTGTGACTGAAAGTGTCATGACCCCTTTTCATCATTTTCATCTAAAAATCACCATAAATTTTTCACTTTATTCGTTAACTTACCTGGTCATAAACAATCCTCACCAATAACAGTTGGGCTGTGAGTCAGTAATAATCACCATTTTCATACATCTTTCAATTAATCAAAAGCATACACATACATGACTTATTTGATAACACTTACATCCCCCATATTACACTTCAAAATGATTATTGTGCTATTACATGTTTAGATACAAAAAGAATTCCTGAGTGTATACCTCTGGGCGATGAAAAGCAGCGGATATCCAAATATAACGCCTTAGTCCTTCACTAGGCTACTGTGCGCACTCTGTAGAGGGGGAAAATGAATGAGATGAGCAACCACACGCTCAGTAAGGCAATGATACAAGAATGGTAGATAACTACACTATCTATATGCTTTTAATGTCATGACAAAAATCATTTATATTCGGAGCATGAGGAAATAATAAAACTATGTCATATGTATATACATATATCATGTACTAAAAAAACATGGAAATAGGCATGTAAAACATGGAAAGATCAACATGTAAAACTTCTCATACTCATCATCATTAAAACTCATCATAAAAAGGGAAACTCAACACTAAACATCCCTAAGGATTTATCACTTTCTCAAAACACATCAAAACTCATCGCAAATAGCAATACTATTTCTTTAAACACAATCCCACAAGGCTCGACCCCTTCATCGGATCTACCCTAGACAACACAAATCATACTCAGTATACAAAACCATGTGATATCATGTGAGACAGGTGGTCACTAAATATATCAAAGACTATGTTGGCCAACTATGTCATAATCATCCTAGACCACACGGATCCCGATGTGTGGGGCATCATGCTGGAACGAATGTGGGTTAGTCCTATGCCAGACTTTTAAATCAACATCACAACCACACGGTACATCATACTCCATGTGATCTACACGGTACAGCGTACTCCGTGGACCCATATCATGGTTGGGGGTGCCAGCCGTAGGTCTTATTTACCCCATACCATGCATAACCTACTCAATCTCAAGTGCACGTGCGAGTATCTCATCCGTGTGACCCACAGTCTACACGAGGCATCCAGCACGGCTCGTGCGAGCATCTCATCCTTGTGACACACAATTTACACGAGGCATCCAGCACGACTCATTTCATATCATAGTGTGAAAACCAGTGCGAGCTAAGCTCTGGCACTATTTATGCATCATCAATAAATTCCTTCGAATGAGAAGCGCTCTAGTACGACTTTATGCGTAACAAACAATGAGGAAATCACGTACGAGCATCGCTTTAGTATGGTTATTTGCATAAGAAAATAATGGGAAACCACGTATGAGCAAAAGCTCCAGTACAGTTTATAAAACATCATTGATTCAAAATATGGTGTGAGCTAAGCTCCAGCACTTTTCATACATATTAAAAACATCAAAATCCATTGTGAGCAAGGCTCCAACACGATTTAACTCACATAAGTACGATAAGCGGCTCTATTTTAACAAAGCACTCTCAAAACCAAAGCTAACACCTCACTTGTGCTATTTCACAAAATCATGAAATCACTAGCCAGCCTATCCGTCAATTTTGCTTAAACCCAAGCAAAATATTTCGTAAAAATATCAAAACATGTGATTTATGCGATTATTAGCCTTACTATCCCCTTTTTGTAAGATTCACTTCAAAACCAAATCATATACATTCATAGTCGTTCATACAAATCATACATTCTTTTCTAGATATCCAAGCATTTGCAAAGCCCTATATACACACACAACATATGTGCAGCTATCTCTAGGCACTTACAAAATTTTTTTACCTGGAATCGCGTCGAATGATTCCACTTTTTTAGAGCTGTTCGATTGTGCTGTTCGATTCGCCTACAATGGAATCTCTGGGACTGCACGAAATTACATATCACATTAATTTAATTCAATGTAATTAAATTATTGCGTTTACTATAGTCGATTCGACTTATAGTTTCCATTAACACTTATAAGGCCTCATTTCTTCTTAAGTCTGTTTTTGATCGCTTCATTAATTTTCTCGAGAGTCTATTGAACTCTTTTAGGCCTATTAATTCACACTAAATCGATATTAAGCTCATAGTGCCTCTAGTTCATCATTTAGTTCACTATGGCAATTTATCAAACACCTCATATCCTTATTTTCTTAACTTGACTAATCTCACAATGTAGGTTCATTCTATCATCCCAAACTCATACATATCACCTCACTAACACTTTAGTTCAAGCCATTCATCATCAACTCAACCATATCACATTTTCTCACACTAGACTCATTCTAGGTCATACTTGTTCCATTACATTTTAAGTAGTTTCAATCATCAATACATACACCAATTTACTCACAACAACAACTAGATGAATGTACTTTGATTTGGTGTATTAGAAACTCACCTATCTTGACTTTCTCCTTGCTCCAAATAAGAACACTCCTTTGCTCCTTCAATCCAACCAAATGAAATGTTGATTCCAAGCTATGTTGTTCTTCTCTTTATAATGAATAACTTTGCTCTAATAGCTTTTTCTCAAATCTTTATGGAAATGGGATAGTTTTAGAGTGAGAAAGCTAAGTTTAAGGTTGAAAATGAAAGAATGAACTTGTTTCTCGTGAAATGCATATCCGACTGCCCTGTTTTTATAGAAATGGCATTAGAGGTTCGATCTGCATAGGGTGAAAATCGATATGGCCTTGCTTAAATTCATTCAAAATTTAATTTTGCAGGTCATGAGATCGATCTTCCCATTGTATAAGATCGATCGACTCAAGGGAATAGGATCGATCTTTATTCATGGAGTGGGATCAATCTACTTCAGGCAGAGAGCTTCAGAGATCGATCTAACCTTAGGAAGAGATCGATCTGGCCTATTCAGAGACCAATGGAGATCGATCTGCTTGAGTGAGGGATCGATCTCCCTCTTACAGAATACTTGACATTGTGTTCTCCAGGCCACGAGATCAATCTTTCCTTCCATGGGATCGATCCGACCTTCATCCTGCATCATTTTTGTTGCAATTTCCTGAGTTAAACTCATATTCAATGACTTCAACACTCACTTATCAATCCATCACACTTAGAACTTAAAAATGTTTATATCTTGTATTTTATATGTAATGTAACTTGTCTGTACATTCAATAATCATAAACATTACATAGAAATTTACGGGTCTTACAGAGAAAGACCGAGCTAATTTCGAAAGATAGTATGCTATTACATACTGAAATCAAGTATCCAATTGTAATGAAAAACTGGATAAATGAATTGGAAAACCTATATGGATTCATAGGGTATGACGGTGAACTTAATAGACTGAGGTAAATTCGAAAAGTTGAGCCTCCGTTTTTCAATGAGGTTAAGAATTCAACGATTGCGAAAGATTAGATAAATGAGATGGAGAAACCCTATGAAATTTTTGTAGTAACTCTACCGAGAAAGTTGCCTTGCAATTTTGTGGTAAAGAATTGGGAAAGTTATACGGACTTTTGAAGTGCACTACTAAAAAAAAAGTAGCTTTAGTGGCATCAACATTAAAATGGGAAGTCGAGCTCAGAGGGAAGTCCACCGAATTAATCCGAGAGCCGACATCAAAGAATTATATGGGATATATTTCTGAAGGCCTTTAAACAGCAACACATTTGGATGACGCATATTGGAAATTATTGCTAAAATGATTAAATCAGACATAAGAAAACAAGTCTGAGAATGAATATGAAATTAAATAGATTTGGAATGAGTATAATCCGGATAAGTAGATATGTGAAACGAAGGAAGTCCAGGAAACTCGTAGGAGGTACTAAAATTCTCAATTGAGTTAAATTAGCTCCATGGGATGTTATTTTGAGTAAGCAGTGCCCAAGGTACAATTGTGAGAATGTGAGATATATACCTTCGAGGTTACCAAGAAAGAGAAAAGGTAAAGAGAGTGACAGAAAAGAGGTTTACTGAAAGAGCAAAGTCACTATATCTGAAGGGACGAGTTTCAGATCTAAATGTACAAACGAAACTTAAAGGTTTTACTGCTTACGTAATTGTTAAGGATAAGGTTATCCGGAATAAAGAGACATTCCTGTAGACAGGGAGTTTTTCGACACATACTTGGATGATCTGTCAGAGTTACCACTAAATCGAAAAGTGAAGTTCTGAAATTGATGTAGCACCTGGTATCGAATTAACTATTCAGACCACTACACTCAGTGGGTTGATTGAATTAGAAATGCTGAAAAAGCAATTACAAGGATTACATAAAAAGGAAATTATCAAATCGAATGATCCACTTTGAGGTGTATTGGCATTAATTGTTAAGGAGTTTCGGAGTCTTTTAGGTCGCTTTGTATCAAAAAATGAGTCAATTGGATCCTCCCAAAATAGAGATTATAGATCAAAGGGAAAGACCCAAAACTGTTAAGATGATTCGAAGTTTGGGATATAAGGAGACTTTGAAATATGAATTACGTATCGAGTCTAAGGATTGTAAATTGCTTATGCTTATATTTCGAATGCGAGTCTTAATTGGAATAAGGAAAGAATTTTGTTATAATTGATATACGAAATGAGACAAGTTAGATGTGTGATAAACTTTGGATACAAGATTGTAATTAGAATAAGAGGCGTATACAAGGTAAGAATATCTCTGATATGCGAAGTGATTCGGATCAAGTGATATGAATTGAGAATAAGTTATGACTAAAGGATAAACGTGAAATTGCGATAAGTTTTGGTATTCTACTTCTTATTGAGACTGAACCTGTGAGATCTGAGAATTTTACACTTATCAAATTATATAATGAGAACATGAAGTATAATTGATTGAACTAAATATGATGTATTCATATATTGAGGTGATATGGAATGAAATTTTAAGTGATGAATAAGTTATAAATGAGATTTTATGTTAAAGTGTGAAACTATGGGGCCAGATCGATCTTGGAGAAAAGAGGATCGATCTGGTAAGTTAAAAATGACGAGGAAGGAGGAAATTAAGTGAGCAGATCGATCTCCAATGGAAGAGGATCGATCTCCTTATGATTCTGTAATGAAGAGATCGATCTCATAAGGAAGGAATCGATCTCAAAATGTTTCTGTTAAGGAGAAGATCGATCTCCTCAAGGAGTAAATTGATCTCATGAAACATTCTGTAAACTAGAGATCGATCTCATAATTGGAGCAGATCGATCTCATAAAGCCATTAAGAGATCGATCTCACCCCTCGACAGATCGATCTCCTAGGCATAAAATTGCTCCAAATCGTCCCCAAATTCAAATGCAGATTGGTCTCATCAAGAGTCAGATCGATCTCCTACCCTTCGTCTATAAAAAGACCCTTGTGTTTTCCTGCATTTCATCTTTTCTCTCTCTTTCAAACCTCTATTTCAGTCGAACCCTAGCTTTCTCTCTCTTCCAAATCGCCCATTTTCGTCCAAATCAAGAGTTGTGGCAAGAAGGAAAGTTGTTGCTCACCCAAAGGAGAACAACATACTTGAAAATCGAAAGATGAATCAAATCGAGGTGTGAGTTGAGCACTCCACAAGTTTGGGTAATCTCTAAACTTCAATTTGGTGATTGTGAACATGGGCATTATGATGAAATAGCTAGGAGATAGTTAGAGAATGATGAAATTGTGATTTTATTGGAGTGATGATAATATTAAGTAAATTGTGGTAAATTGGGATTTTTGTCTATAAATTAGAAATTTAGGCAATGAGGTGATTTTGGTACGGGTATTATGCATGAGAAATGTAGAATGTTGAAATGTAGTAAATGGGATTATGAATGGTGATAGAGTTATGAGAATAGAGAGATTTAGGTGTTAGTGAGAAATATTAGCAAATGTATGCTCGATAATGAAATTGAGTCGAGATATTGATGTTTTTAACATCGTTTGGACAGCTCGAGAGTTCCAGAGTGGAATGCGAGGATAGTACGTGATACGGGGGAACGATTGCACTATACGAGGTGCAAAGAGGTAAGGGAAAACTAAACTCATTTGTGTATGTGTTTTGTGATAATATTGTAGCATGATTTTCGATTGAGAAAACAAGCATGTTTTATGTATTGTGAATAAGAATTGCACACAATTTTATAGCCGGTTGGGGCCCAACTTTTATGAGTTATAAACTATATGTGAAAACGTTTTAAACCATTTTGTGTTTAAAATGTGAAAAGTGTGTTGGGCCCTACGTTAAGGTGTACTGAGATTTGAGAAATGTGTGCGTGGTTTTGCCGGTTGAAGCTCGGTTTTAACATGTTTTGTGTTGAGTACAAAACGGTTTGACATGAGTTTTATGAGAGAAAACCATTATGAGCTTTACGTGAAGGCAAAATGATTTTTATGATAATGGCTATTGATTGAGACTTAGGTGTGTCATTTTGAATACACACCGGGCATTGCTCTAGTAGCATGTAAGTTCGATATTCCTCCGTTCTGATAACGTGAGATGACCCCTACTCTGGTAGCGTTGGTTATCTACCACGTGTAAATCCTAATCAGTGGTTGTGCCACGTGTATTTGGTGGTTGTGCCACGTGCAAATCTAAATCAGTGGCTGTGCCACGTGTCTTTGGTGGCTATGCCACGTACGGATTTTAATTAGTGGCTGTGCCACGTGTAGATTTTATTTAGTGACTGTGCCACGTGCATTACTATTACAGTGATTTTTATCACATTTTAAAAGAGAAAAGTCATTATCGCATCTTAATTTTTACATGCTTGTAACCCTGAATTGAGCCATTTATTATCATGTTTTTACATGAGTTTTGAGATGATGTTCTAACTATTCATGCTACATTTTCCACTGAATTTATTGAGTTTATCATGTAAAAAAAAATGATTGTACTGTGCAAATCATTTTCTTATTAATGAATCCCTTATAATCTTACTGAGCGATTTAGAAGTTCATCATGTTTTCTCTCACCCCCTCAAGATTTCTTTAACTGAGGGGAATTTCCTACAACATATGGAGTAGTGGCTAGTGGAGGACTTGAGCTCCAGGCCATATATTTGTATTAGAGGTATAATTTACATTTCATGTACCCAGACTAATGTGTATTTACAGACACTTGATGTATAATATTATATGGGATGTATTATGATTAATTAACTTGGAATCGAGTAATGTATATGATATGATATACACTATTTAATGATGAGATCCTGAGGCATGATATGTATGATGATGTTGACACTGCACAAGAATGCACTCTTAATTGTGATTTGAATTTAAAAAGTTTTAAATTTACCTTATTTTTCGCGCTTCCGGGGCGTGACAGAATCCCGCCTCACTCAACCGTACTGTCCTCTTTGGCTGCGCAGTGGAAGCCTCAAGGTTTTATCGTGGAGGGTGTCCACGGGGCCACCGTTCCACAATTCGCGTCCCCAAATTTGAAAGTACATTGATCCTTAAACCACTGTAGGTATTTCAAAATACCTCCCCGCCTGAGAGACTTGACAGCGTTTAGAAGTACCCATAACCCATAAATTGAAATTGACAGACGTAATATTTGCGTTTGAAGTCAAGATACCATTACTTATGCGGTGAAAAATTATAGAATCCTACTGATCAATAAAGTTTAAATATTAAATTTCACAAAGGCCGTCTAATACAAGAAAATGAATTACTCGGGTTAGTGCTTTGAGCAGAAGTGATTTCGGGATGACGTTATGTATATTGGTCAAGGACATGAGTTATTGAATTATTGGTGGACCTCGACTTGGATGTGGTCATTTTTCCTGATACCGACATTCATTACATGGTGATTAGCCTGAGAGATGAAACTGGACGTGATTGATCGAATCGAACAAGCACAGCATAATGATAAACACAGTATTGATGTGGCTGGTCAGACCCAGATGGGTGCTGCAACTAGCTTGAGTATTTGTACTGATAATTTATTAAGATTTAAAAATAAAATTGTATACCAAATGATCTATAGTTAAAGGAATTAATGTTGTTAGAGACTCTTTTTCAGAGATATACCCCACATTCGAAGAATAATAGGATTTATCAAATCTCCTAAAGACATATTGGTAATCAGGGACAATAAGAGATATAATTGAAAATTGTGACTAAAAGCCTCATATGTCAGCAGCTTAAAGATATGGTATAACAAGATTTGGAAAGAAAGGGAAATGAAGTTCTCGCTATATTGAACCTTTCGAGATCTTAGACCGAGTGGGAGACAAAACTTACAGATTTGGTGTTACCGCCGAAATTATCAAGTATCCACAATGTATTCCACGTTTCGATGTTATGCAAGTATCATCCAAATCCAACACAGGTAATAAAGTATGAGCCATTGGAGTTGAAGGAGGATATGATGTATGTGGAGAAACCGATTCGGATCTTGGACACGAAAGAAAAGGCATTGCAGTCTAAAATGATTCCTTTGGTCAAGGTTTTATGGCAATATCATACTTCGCAAGAGGCCACGTGGGAATCAGAAAGTTTAATGCGAGAGAAATACCCACACTTTTTTTAGAATTGATGCAATTTTTAATTTGGGGACCAAATTTCCTAAAGTGGGAAGAATGTAAACAACATGAAATTTCTTGTATTTGGTTTTACCCATGAGTAGCAATTGGTCAGCGGGATTAAAGATGCATTTCATTAGTCAAAGATTTAGATTAAAATTATATTGTTCCAATTGTGAGACTTGTAAGGAATTTATTTAATTAAAATACCTTAGCTCCAAAAATAAATGATTATGGGGAATAGAAATAAACTTGTATGAATTAGATATATATTCCTTTAAAACATTTATAGTACACAGAGCATACTCATAATAATAATAATAATAATAATAATAATAATAATAATAATAATAATAATAAGAATAATAATAATGATAGAGAAAGTAATATTAATAAAAAATAAAATATATACACATACATGTACATATAAATATATGTGTGTGCCATGTTTCATCTATTCTTCTAGTCAAATAACCAAATAGACATATATGTATAGGTATATACACGACTTGCATATACACATATAGATATAGATATAAACATATGTAGGCACATATGAATAGCTATGTAGGAAATGAGGGAACCTAAGAAAAAAATCGATAGACAAAGGATAAAATCCGGGGTTAATGAGGTTCTGTTGTAAAGCTGGCGTACACTACAAATATCAACATGAAAGAGTACTGAGACCGAAGCAAGTAAGACACAGAAATGGAAAGGATGTACTGCTGTAGGAAAACCTGCAGCGGTTTAGTGAGAAAAAGAGAGACAAGCGAAACAGGTAAAGCAGGAGAATGGTGAAGTGAAGGTTGCGTGCTGCAACTGCTAGCATAAAGGAGGTGACCAAAGAAATAAATAAGGCAAAGAAACTGATGAAGCCAAGAGACTAGTCGAGGGAGAAAAGTTCGGCGAGGCAGGAAAAAACAAATTGTAAGGAGGAGAAAAACGAAACAGCTGGAGGACTGGACCGGTGAAAAGGCTGTTGAAGAAGAGATGAAACTGAGAGTTACAGAGGAAGAAAATACAAAGGGCAGAAGCAGAAGCAAGGGAGAGGAACTCGAGAGCAGAGGAGGAAGACGATTGCCGAACATGGGAGGTATCGAGAGGTTGGACGATTGAAACCTTGGTAGTTGCAGGATGAGCTGTCGGATGACTGAAACAGATTGGACGAGAATGACACGTGAAGAGAGCCAGTCAAAGTGAAGCAAAATAGGGGCCCTGCCAACCCCAAATGTATGAGACATTCGGTGAAGGAGGGTAAGTGGTGGTTGAAGCAGGGGGATACCGTGATTGTCCGGGAGAAAACTGAGCTGTTTTATGGCAGTTAGTGATGAAATGGGATGTTGGGCAGTGAGTAATGGGGCTGTTGGGGACAAGGCGCTGGCGACAACTGAGGCGCAGACAGGGGAGTCGACAGGTTGGAAGCAGGGGCGAGATTGGGGAGTCAGTGCGCGTGAAACATAGGCCATCTTCCACCTCTGTTTCGCAGCTGAAGTGGTGGAACAGACGGCTCCAAGGGCTGAGCATGGTGGCAGCAACGGGAGACAAGATGGAGGAAGGTGGTAGTCGAAAACAAAAATTGAAAGAAGAAAGGAAAATGATGAACAGTGCCGATATGTTCGATGAAGAAACAATGAGAAAGAAGAAGAAGAAAATGGCGGGAAGGACAATACTTTAAAAAAAATGGGTGAACAGTAAAAAAAAAAGTAGTAGTAAAATATATATATGTTTATAATTATATATATATATATATCTGAGAATAGGCGAACAATTTAAGAAAGAAGACAAGTGCACTGAACTTTTGGAAACTAGGGAAAAAGTGCTCCGGTGGAAATAACCCGAGTGGATCGAACCTGCCGACTTGTTACGTTGAAACAATCGAGGACTACAGACAGACACCGAGGTAAGAAAAATTCTCGTTGCTGCTAGAGATAAATATGCGTAATTTCTGTGCGTTTGTAAATATAAAATTGTTAGGATAAATTTCCTAGTTACCGGAATATAAAGAACTCAAGGCCGAATTTGCATTTCAAAATTTAAGAAAATTTTAAACTTCGTAAATTGGCCCAGCTACTGATATAGATTTACTTGCTTTATTTAGACGAAAATCCCAATACTTATAACTACTGATTTTAAATCGAAATTCCCTAGTTTTACTCACCATAGCCTATTTATTGGCATTTTTAACTGAGAGAAAAAGGCTAGTCAGCCTCTTCTGAATTGTTTTTATAAAATGAACTGAATTTATAAGCTATTTAAGGGAAATGATTTGCTTAGAAAGTTATTCTGATGATATGTGCTTGAGCACATACTGCTGTGTGTTGCACGATCGGTCTCACACTGATTTTGTGACAAAGGCGTTGGTGAGATCATGCTGCATTTCTATATATTTTGTATATGTTTCTGTGGTCTACGAGTACGATGTACCGTGTTTCTGATTCTATTTTTGGTCTTTGGACATTCTGATCTATGAGTCATTTTGGTAGCTGACCACTCCCACAACGATTGAAATCCTGGCACACCTGGCCTGTGATTGCCCAGAATAACCGACATTGGCCAATTGTCATTTCTGATATCTGATATAGCATGTCTGCCTTATCTCGTCTATTTGAACTTTTTAATTAACTGTGTGATTGTATTTTCGTATGGAACTGAATATTTAATACATAAAAGACCGTGGGGCCATCTCTTGAATCCCGCGAGACCAAAGTGCCACACCGTCGTCACTTTTAAAAGCTATTTAAAGTTTTAGAAATGACATTGATTTCAATCCCATTTTCATACTGAAATTGCCATGGATTCTCTGACTTTGATTTTTCGGAACTGGTAGTGTCTCTGTGCTCATTTGAAATATCTTCTGAATTGTCTGTATAGATTGGAATATAGCATGTCTGTCTTGTCTCGTCTATTTGAACTTTTAAATTGACTGTGTGATTGTATTTTCGTATGAAACTAAATATTTTAATACATAAAAGACCGTGTAGGCCACCTCTTGAATCCTACGGGACCAAAGTTCCACACCGTTGTCGCTTTTAAAAGCTGTTTAAAGTTTTAGAAACGGCATTGATTTCAATCCCATTTTCATATTGAAATTGCTATAGATTCTCCGACTTTGATTTTTCGGAACTGGTAGTGCTTTTGTGCTCATTTGAAATATCTTCTGAATTGTCTGTATGGATTGAAATATTCTGAAAATCT
Source organism: Firmiana major (assembly GCA_033439115.1). Taxonomy (NCBI): domain Eukaryota; kingdom Viridiplantae; phylum Streptophyta; class Magnoliopsida; order Malvales; family Malvaceae; genus Firmiana; species Firmiana major. The sequence continues at coordinate 63,882,869 of CM065899.1, forward strand.
GTTTATTTTGCTATTAGAAGCTCGAAATTTTTTTGTATTTACCACAGTAGCTAATTTTACTATCGATATATGTTCTGATTTCTGAAATCTATTTTTGATATTTGTGAATTTGTCGAACTACTTGTATACTTTGTGAAAATGTTCTGGATTTTGGTAAGTACATATATATATATCTTAGGTAGTATATTTATCTATCTGCTATGAGGTTTTCCTTACTGAGTATGTTGAGTTCACCCCTTACTTTCCTCTACAGAGCCCATCGGTTGCTTGGATCGCTTCCGTTAGTAAGACATTCCGCATAGTTATGATTCCGCGGAGTATATTTCTGCATCGAAGGTATACACAGGTTTAAATAATTCTTTTGTATCTAAAATTTTTGTAAGTACAGTAATGCAGTACAAGATGTGTATGGGGAATGTAAATATATTTTGTTTAAAATTTGTTACTAAGAAAGAAAATTAATTAGATTAAGTTATTGTTATGACCTATTATCGACTTGTAGCTCAACCAAATTATGTGTAATTCGAGTTGTTACAATTAATGCTTCTTTATATGCTTTGACGTCTTTTTTGTGTTATTATGTTTGCTAATATAATTATTATTGCAAAAATAAATAAATCAAAGAAAAAAGTTGGTACATCAAAGCAACTTAGGTGGGCAAAACTGATGGAATGTTTTTTTTTTTAATACAAGCTAAGGAGGCTCAAAAAAGAAATAAGTCATCTAATACTTTCAAACCACAGGCACTTGCTCGAGTGGTTGTCATTATTTTTGAAAAATTCAATATTGAATATGTAAGACCCGAATTTAATTTAAAAAAAAAAACACAAAATGAATGAGTATTCATGAAGGGAAGTCAGGTTAAATTAATCCCGAACACGTGCAAGGGCAAAACGGTCAAAAGACCAAAAGCCAGAATAAATTCAATAAGAAAATTTAATTAAAAATAATGGATTTGAGAATCTTGATCAATAACGAAGAAATAATTAAATTTCGAGTCCAATTGATCAAGATCCGAAATTTTTAGAAATATCGAAAAGTCACTCGGGACAATATCCCGAAAATACGGAGAAATTATACCCGAAAAATGGTTAAAAATATAATAAATAAATTAAATAAAATTATTTAGAATAAAAAATTGATTTTTTTAGATATTTTTGAATAGTTTTGACTATTTTAATGAATATAATAATAATAAACTAAATTATAAATAATAATAAATAAAAATAATAATAATTGTAAAAAAAAAGGATCAGAAATGGAAAATCGGGGAGAGAGAAAGATGAGAGAAACGGAAAAACGAGGCCAGACCGAAGAGACCACCGGCGAGCCGTCCGGTGACCAACGGCCAGGCGAAGGGCCGGAAAAGGAAGAGGAGAGGCCGGCGACCTCCCTGGTACCGACAGTGCAGACCACCGACGCCGGAATCCGACGGATCGAGGGAGAGAAGCCGAGAGAGGAAAATGGATTTTTCGACGATCGACGCTGATTCGGCCCCAACCACCGGCCACCGAAGAACCCCCACGTGATGCCGAGTCGAATGAGGGCGGAAACAGCCCAGGAAACGGCGGCCAGCGTCGGCAACGGCGAGAAACGAGGAAGCTACCGACGTCGGAAAGGAGAAGAGGCTGGACCGGCCACTTTCCGGCGCCCTCGTGTGAAATCGAGACCAGATCCGAGCTGCGGACGACCTCGCGAAGCTGCTGGCGGCGGAAGTCGACGGAGAACCGATCGACAAGGCACCGAACCGGCAGAACCGGAGTGAACCGGAGTGAATCGGACTGGTCTGAACCGGATTGAACTGGTTCAGCCAAGAAAGAAGGGAAAAATGGAGAAAAAGAGAAAAAAGAAAAAGGGAAAGAATTTTCGGGGATACACCGGACTTCGGGTAAGTCGGTAAGAGGTCAAAAGTGACCAATTTGACTTTCTAGAAATTTATTTAAATTATATTTAATCGAAAAGCAACCCGGGATTAAATATATAATTGTTCAGTTGTACGACAAAGCCCGAACGAGAGCCGATTGAGCTCCGATTTTCGTATCCCGCATCATATTGGGTAAGTACATTTTAATTCCGACAATTAGAGTCCTTTAATACAGAGTTTCGATTATTTTACAGAATTTATGGATTAATTCTGTATAAAGAGGAATATTTATCGGAATTGCAACGTAATTACCATAAATAGTATACGGGCCATCCAATGAGTTTGGAACGAAGCCCGATGATTATTGGTAAGTTAAATGAGCCCAGTAAACCCGATGAAGGGATTTAATAAGTAAAAACGGGCTGAAAATGGGTCGAGACCCATTAAGGTGCGATTGGGCCCAATAAGAGTAAATTGGCCCAATTAGTTAAATCGACTGTAGTAAACAAGAGAATTATATTTATTGGGGTAAATTGACATGATAAATAATTATCTGCAGCCCCAGAGACTGGATTAGCAGCAAATCGGATCGGACGAGCCTCCGATAGTGGAATTTAGATACGCGCTCGACGAGAATCGAGGTAAGGGAATTTTGTAGGTGTATAGAGATTTCTATACGTATTTATTGAGGGGATTTACAGGGTTTAGAATTCCTTTAAATATCTAGAAATGAAATAATAATTTTTACGAAAAACCGGGGGTATAAGTGAATAAAGGAAAAAGACGATTTTGCCTCTAGGAGTAAAATTTACAAAAAGGGTAGTAAGGCAGGTAAATTGCATGATTTCATGTTTTTAACATGTTATATGAATGTATTGCTTTGATTTAAGCAAATATACACATAGGTTGGCTATTGATTTCTTGAATTATACGAAAGGGAACCGGTTTGTACCGGTTACTATTTTAAAAGATGTTTTATCAAGATTGAGCCACCTATCGTATTTACATGAATAAAAAGAGTGCTAGAGTCTTTCTCGCACTCAAGTTTACTGATTTATTTCTCATGAAAAGTTGTACTGGAGCATTGCTCATACGAGAAATTTGTGTGTGCACAAAACCGTGCTGGAGCTTCACTCACACGAGATTTTAGATATCATGATATGCATAGCGTGGTGCTGGAGCTTCGCTCGCACTAGACGTGAGTTGACATGCATATAGTCGTGCGGAAGCCTCCTGTAGACTGTGTGTCGCAGAGAGTTGAGATGCTCGCACATATACTTTGAGACATGGGTTGGTTATTGACATAGTATTGTGGTGGATAAGACCTACGGCAGGCACCCCCAGACTATGATATGGGTCCACGGAGTACGATGTACCGTGTATGTCACACGGAGTATGCTGTACCATGCAGTCATGATGACTCTATGATGTTACTTGATATTCTGGCGGGTAGAACTTGACCCCACCTCCCGTTGCAGTTGTGATGCCCCGCACACCGGGATCCGTGTAGCCTGGGATCACAGGGACAAAGTATGACCATAGTCCTCAATTTTTCATACAGTAACCTATATGCCTCACATGATATCATACGATCTGAATAGACCAGGACAAACCCGAGGAAGGGGTAATGTCCCGATTTATGTTTTTAAAAGAGACGTGATTTATTGAATCAAGGTATTCCCGAGAGATGGGTTTGACCTTGATGAAGCTGTTTTATGATAAAACAAATAAGTTTTAACTAGAATAGTTTGAAATGAAACAGATAAGTTTTTGAGTGTTGAGTATATGATGAAACAAATAAGTTTTAATGTGACGAGCATGAGATGTCATACATGAAGATTTTTCCATGTTTGATTAATATGTTGATTTCATGACTTCTCTTATATGATATATACATACATGTGGCATCGTTTTAATCATACCTCATGCTCTAAATATAAACGATTTTATATCACAACATTATCAGCATGTAGATAGTATAGTTATCTACCTGCTTACATTATTGCCTTACTGAGCTGTTTACGCTCACCCTTTCATTTTCCACCCCACAGGATATATTCAGTAGAAGAGAACGACAGTAGTCATATCCGCTGCTTCTTATCAGGATCAGGTATACACATTTGTATAATTTTTGTATCTGAACATATAGATGCACAGTACTGTACATAGATGTAATATTGGGGATGTATTTATTTAAAATAAATTGATATGTAAATGAAATATGAAAATGGAATGGTAAATAGGTGAGAGGTGACTAACACCGAATCATAGCCCAACTGTTTAATAGTGTAACTGTTCACGACGGGTAAGGAAATTAAAAAGCGAAAAATTTACTCTGATTTTTAGGTAATTTGGGTCGTGACAGAATATGAGTGTAATCATGTTGATAATTATTTTAAGACTGTTAAGAATACATGACAAATTTATCCAAAATTTAAGGACGTAGTGAATTTGGATGGGATGACATTTTGAAGATGATAACTTGTGATAAAAAAAATATGATGAAGCAATGATGGTAATATTTTAACATTCTTGTAACAAAAAAAAATATTTTAACATTCTTTTAACTTTTCAATTGCAATAGACTAGCTATTCTTATTGTGTTTATGATTTGAAACAAGTACATTCGCAGTATGAACAATTTTAGAATATGAAACTTGAAATGTATAATAAGATGACTTTGGTTGTTGGCAAAAAGATATGTCAATGGAAAGTTTTGCTAAATCTTTTACTGATATTGATTTGGAAGAGATTAATGAGGTCGACTCAATACCTGTAGGGTTTGAGACTGTAGTTAATAATGGAAGTTAGAGAAAAAACATCTTCTTCAATTGGAACTTCACAACCAAGGTCTTGTCGTAAAAGACAAAATGTTCAAGAAAATATTAATGATAAAAAGCTTAACAATATAACAACCAAGCTTAGCCTAACTATTATGACCACATTTTACGAGGGATTAGGTCTAATATTTAATTTTTCCATTCCCCATTGTACCTCCTTATGAATAAAAAAAACTTGATAATATAGCAGAGAAACTTAGTGAGTTTGCCAATGTCATAAAAAAATCATTAATGATCAAGTGAGCATAGAACATCTTTATGAGCAAGTTATGTCAATGGAAGGATTGATGATGAGTCTCTTGTTGATGCTTTTGATTATTTAGTGGAACACGAGAAGCTAACTAAAACCTTTATGGTTAAACATAAGAATCTTAGAAGACTATGACTTGAAAAATTCTTCAATAATTAGGGATGGAATGTGATTGTTTTTACAAGACTGATGGAATGATTAGCATTTTGTGTAGGATGTTATTATAGATATGATTTTGTGTAGGAACATGCTAAAGATGATTATTATAGGATTATTCTGTGTGGAACAACATTAACTTTTTTGTGTAGGAAAGTGCTAATTATGGTTTGTAAGGTTATCTTTTGTGTAAAAAAATACATATTTTATTTACTATTTTAATAATAAGTTTGTAGGATTTTATTATTTTACTATTTTAATTTTATTATATTTTTCTTTTTGCAAAGGCTAAAATATCAAGAATTCTTGAAAGGTTACAAATTATTATACAATCAAATGTAAATTCTATCAATTCTATTAATATATGATAAAGATTCTACTTCATTTTTCTTTTCTTTTCATATTTATGATTTATTATTATTATTATTATTTATTATTTAGAATCATTATTTAAGTAATTAATTAAGAAAATAACACTATTTAACAAAAATATAAATTTTTTAAAAATAATCTAACAATGAAAAAATATTTTTTAACATATCAATTAAACAACAAAAAATATCATTTTTTTCAGAAATTAATTTTTTAACAATCATTTTCTAAAAATCACTTCTCAATAATTATTTCCAACCAACTAAACCAACAAAATAAATCCCATCGAATTAGAACTGAATTTGAAATTTTAAATTTGAAGTAAATTTGGAACTCGAACTTTCCATTGCATCTCGTTACATCGTAAGTTCAAAACTCCGAAACCTAAAGCCAAACTTAACAGCCGAAAGATTTAGCCGCAGCAACAGAAGGCCGAAAGAACTTTTAGCCGCTGGCACACGCGCTACCGCTACCGCCCTCACATCTACCAGCACTACAACCACCATCTTTTCGTCTTTCTTCTGATCGCAGTTTCCGTTGCCGCCGGCCTTTATTCCATCATCGTTTTACTCCGCCACCGCTACTTCCTCTTTCTATTCCTTCATTAGTTTCTTTTGCAAACCAGCCTCTTTAAAAAAAAAAAAAAACAATGCGGGGATGGTGGAGACTAGGAAAATGGACGGTCCTGATTATGTTCCTTCACATCATAGCCATTTTAATCTTCACCAAAGGCTTTCTCTTAACCCGAACTGAACTTCCCCATTCCAGCAACTGCTCCGATCTTTCTCAATCTGCTTGTCTTTCTTCTTCGTCTTGTTGGACCAAGCCTGCAGTTGACCGTCTCATCATCGTTGTTCTCGACGCGCTGCGTTTTGATTTCGTTGCTCCAAGTTCTTTTTTTGAACGAAAAAAACCTTGGATGGATAAATTGGAAGTGTTACAGAGAGTGGCTTTAGAGAAGCCTTCTTCAGCTAAGATTTTTAAAGCTATTGCTGATCCACCAACTACCAGTTTGCAACGTTTGAAGGTTTTTTTTTTTTTACATGTTTTTTTTTTTCCTTCCGGAAATAGCCATTAATGAATTTTCTTATGTTGATGTTTCAGGGGTTAACAACAGGGGCACTGCCTACTTTTATTGATGTTGGGAATGCCTTTGGTGCTCCTGCAATTGTTGAAGACAATATCATTAATCAGGTTTGCCTTTTTCAATTCCTCTCTTTATTTTAGACCCATATGTTTGATCGTTATTCTCTTTGCTTATGCAAGTAAAAGACAAAATGTGGGTTTTGAACAGAAATGTAATTTTTTTTGAAGATTGTGTGATTCTTCTTATATTTAGAACAATTATGTTGGAATAGTGTTGCATTTTAGTTTTTTTTCTTATTTTAATTAATCAATCATTGTTTTACTTCCTACCTTTTCCTTTTAGGGAAGCAAAATTTAAGTAGCAAAAGTAATAATCAAATGAAATACTAAATATTTTAATGGTGTTTGTCAATCAAATGTTGGTTTTGTTGTTTTCTTTATTCAGTTGATTCAAAATGGGAAGAGAGTGGTGATGATGGGAGATGACACGTGGACGCAGTTGTTTCCTAATCATTTTAACAAATCTTATCCATACCCTTCTTTTAATGTTAAGGATCTTGATACGGTATGTGTTGTGTTTTAACTGATCAATTTATTGAAAACTTACTTGGCACATTCTATTTGTATTTCAATTGCTGTGATATATGATGCCTCTTTTGTCTTTTATTCAGGTAGATAATGGATGCATTGAGCACCTACTTCCGACACTTTATGAACAAGACTGGGATGTCCTTATTGCGCATTTTCTTGGCGTGGTATGATTAACATGCTTTATTTGAATTGATATTAGATACTGACATTTTTTTTTTCTAGTTCTTTGGTCATAGCTATTTTCCCCTACATTTTTGCCTGCTCAAGCTAAGTGTTACGTTTATGCTTACTGGAATTTGGAATATATTAGAAAAGGCTACCTGAACTAAGTCCCTTCGTGTTGGTTAATGTAAATGTTGCCAATTGATATGTTTCATTGTTTGCTTCGACTTTTGATTTAAACGTCTTGATTGAAAGCTGAGGTAGATGCTTCTCATGTTCTAAAAGAGGTTTGCAAGATTTTGTATGCAGTATATAAGTGGTAATGCTGCAAATTTGAATTTTATGAACTTCTTTGTGGTCAGGATCATGCAGGGCACATCTATGGTGTTGATTCCTCTCGAATGGTTGAAAAGTTGGAGCAGTACAATACAATTTTAGAGGTAATTTCTTGAAGTAATACAACTGAATGCACTCTAATTATTTACTACTTTTGGCATCTTGCTTCAATGAAGTATCTTCCTTAGCTTCCATAATGTCTTTTGACTCCGCTTCTCCGGATATTTTTTTTAAATAATAAAGATTCCCAACCCAAACCTACCTGTTGTGCAAAATATTCTATTGAGAACTTATTTTTTCAATTTGTACGCTGGTTCTGCTTTTCAAGAAACTTGACATTGAATATATTTTGTAGGCAAGAAACTTATGTTACATTTACTTTCATTCTTATCCTTCTGTTGTTTCCTAAGAGTCCGTTTATTTTAATCTTATACGTATCTGCTCGATTGCTGGTTTGCTTCAGAAAGTAATTGAAGTACTCCAGAAGCAGTCTGGACCTGGCAAGTTACATGAGAATACATTACTTCTTGTAATGGGTGACCATGGGCAAACCTTAAATGGGGATCATGGTGGAGGAAGTGCTGAGGAGGTCTGATGCTTATCCAGATGTACTAGATAGAAATTTAATTTAATTATTTGTTTTTCCAATCTCTTAACTTGAACCATGTGCAGGTTGAAACGTCAATATTTGCTATGAGTTTTAAAGATTTGCCTTCTGTGCCATCTGAATTTGATTCTTCATCTTGCGAGGTAGATTTTGGTATTTCCTCTCTCTTTCAATTTATGCATATATGTTGGTGGCTTCTAGGTGGACTGAAAATCTTCTCGTTTTCCTTAAGCTGCTTTTCTCTTCCTTGCTGATAACCATGGAAAAAGGGAAGGAGAAATTGACATAAGAGATTAACATTAGGGAAAGCCTTAGCTGTAATTTTTTTATGAGTTCATTGATTATAATTTTATATTAGGATTTTTCATACCACATCATTTATTTAGGGACAAAGCTTCGTGAGAGTAACAATTTTATGAAGTTTTAGACCATTTATTTAGCATTATCATGAGCTTAATTTTTTCTTTTTTCAAATTTTTTTCCTTTGGTTACAGGCTAACAAAAATATATGCATCAGCTCCATTCAACAGGTTGGAATGGTCTTTTATTACCATTTGTAGTCTTTGGTCATTTGCCTTAGATTCTTTTCTTCTAAAACAAAATTTAAGTCATGTCACTCCTTGCAGCTTGATTTTGCAGTAACTGTGTCATCACTGCTCGGTGTCCCCTTTCCATTTGGAAGGTGCCGTGTAAGCATTCTTTCAATTATCCTCAAGATCATTAAATTTTTTCTCTTTTGTCGGCATATGCTATTTTATTATATTTTAACAATTAATTTCGTGGACTTTTTTAATGCCATTTTACGTCTCCTAAATTATGAGTAATGTTGGTTGTATTGGAATAATACTATGTAAAATTAGCCTTAGGATTGACCTTGTATAAATGTCCCTAAAAGGCTAGATATTTTTCTTCTATTGGCACCTCAGCATGTGAGTGGAATGCACCCCAGATTTTTTAATTTTCAATTGGCTAATCAGCTAAGTGCAATTATCAATAAAAATTCAGGAAAAAGCTGTTACTCATCTTATCATAAAAATTAGGGCAAAAAACTTCTGCATTCCTTTATTCCTTTTTTTTTTCAACCTGGATTTTATTATTGCACAAGACAGTGGCTTGAGTGGAATGAAAGGTCTCCAGTGCAACAAACATCATGTCACATGAAGCTGCCTTCTGACAACAATTTTTTGTTTTTGTTTTACTTTTTCCATTGAAAGATAGACTGCGGAAACTGATCGTTTTTTATAATGGCTTTTCATCTAGCCTACACTTTTAGATATTTGAGAGCCGTGAAGTATCTGTACGTAAATGCATAACTTGATCTACGGTTACATCCTATTGACTTTAAGTATGCTCCTCTGCATTGAGTTTTAATATTCTTTTTCGCTTTTCGTAGTTCCAACAAATTTTTCATCAAAAGTGCATACTATTGATTTACTTCCCCTCTCTTTTTGCAGCATTGGACGCGTTAATCCTGAGTTATATGCTCTAGCTGTGGGTACATGGAACTTGGAGGACAACAAAATGGGCAATGCTCAGGATCAAACAAAGTTGGAAGAATGGATGCGAAATTATGTTAATGTCCTCTGCATCAATTCATGGCAGGTATTCTTTTTCTTGGATCTTGGTCTTTGGCTTATAGGCATCAACCACAATTGGGAAGTTTGTACGCTATATTTTTCTTTTCTTATTCTTTTTCAAAAATCAAGTTCATTTTTTTTATCAACCATAAATTACTTGATATGATACCATTAGTGAGCAGTAAAGAAATTATGATAAGACATAGCTGAAGCTACGTTTGATCTATTATTTGTTAGATGCATCCTCCTTGGTCACTCTATTTGCTTCCACTCATATAAATTCTTCTTATGTAGGTTAAAAGATATATTGATGTCTATTCAGATTTATCGGTCATTGGATTTTCCTCTGAAGACATTTCTCACATATCAGATTTATATGCTAAAGCGGAGGAGAATTGGTCATATACTAAGAATTTGTTGTTGTACAAAAATGAAAGTTGCAACACATCATTGCCAGATCTTAGAAGGCAAATAGTTGCCTATTTTAATTTTCTTTCTTATGTTGCTGAACTAGCTCGCTCAAAGTGGACTGAGTTTGATTTAAAGATGATGGGCACTGGTTTTGGCATTATGTTATTATCATTATATGTTCATTTCCTTGCCATTAAGAAGGTGAATAAGTCATACGGTGTTTCTCTTCCTTCATCCGGAGGTTCTGGAATTTCCTTTGGGTTGATGTTTGCTTCCTTTATAGTGCTGATACGTGCATGCAGCCTACTTTCAAATAGTTTTATTTGTAAGCTCCTCATTCTGATATTTGGTTATATGATGCAAGCACCTTTTAATATTGTTGCTGAGACACCATCTTCTTTCTTTCTTACTTGACATCAGTGGGAGAGGGGAAAATTGCAAATTTCCTTTTGGCCACAACTGGCATCATAGCATTACGTTATTCTTACATAAAGAAGAAGATGCAACTTGAAGTAAGTTTTGCTCACCTTGAAGGTTATATAAGTTTAGTACACACCCCCATCCCTCTTTTCTGTCCTTCCTTTCCTTGTATAAATCTTTAAGAAATCAATTTAAGAAATCTACTTTTCATGTTGCTACACAGGCAGCTATATTTCTTCTTTTGACATTCATTCTAAGGATTGCCATTGAAGTTGGGCTATCTAAGCAAGCTGCCACTTCTCAGTTCTTGAATGTATCCTCTTCATGGATGCTTGGGATTTCTATAAGCCAACCGGTGTGGACATATATGGCTGAAATTGTTCCTTTTCTTGCGTTAATAGTATTAGGATACTTTCTTTACAAGGCCATTTCTAGCTGCTGTTGTTGGGGAATTCCGGAGTATGTTATCATGGGAACAATTTTATGCTATTTGCTCATAGCTTTTTATTGGGCCACTGAAAACAACATATTTGATCTGGCCATTCTTAAAGGATTTGAAAAAAATTACATCCCTCGGACAATTTATGCTGTTGGACTTGGTCAGCTGTCACTGTTGACATTTGTTCTGCTGTTCAGTAAGGAGGAAACTTCGAACCACAAGGGGATCTTGTTTGTTAAAATGATACCTATTTTATCCACATGCAGTTCAACTGTTTTTATTCTCTCGGGTACACAAGGTCCCTTGGTTGCCTTAGGATCCATAGTAGCAGGTGCCTTTTGCTTACTGTAGTATGTACTTTGGGCTGCATGGGGGTTTTGATTTATTTTTTACTTGCCAGGCTATAGAGTTCAATCAGATTGTTGTTTTTCATGACCTCCTACCTGTGCACACTTCTAAATGATGACTTAGGTGTTAGCATTCCTTTTTACAGGTTATTGCATAATGAAGCTTGAAGGAATAGAACAGCATACTGTAGATGGAGCTGCTGGAATTTCATGTTTGGATCCTCTTTCTGTTGTGCAGTGGAATCTCTTGGCTGTGTGTCTGTTTTTTGCATCTGGTCACTGGTAAGATGAATGTAGTTCTTTATACCAAAGCTTGCATGTCTGCTAGACAACATTTTGGTATTGATATTCTTGGGTTCAATTATTGGCTAATTTTGTTCTTATGCTAGAGGTAGATCCTTTTACTTGTGTTCTTTTTATCTTTCCCCTAATTTTATTGTTACTGTGTGTGTAATGTGTATCCACCTAAAGAACTTCACTAATGGAAGCAACTGTTCTTGAATCTGTGATAAATCTTTCAGGTGTGCTTTTGATGGCTTGCGATATGGTGCTGCTTTTATAGGGTGAGTCTTTGTTATGTTTGAAAGTTTTTCATCTCCTATCCCAGAACTAACTTGCCAAAAAAATCTTTAAAGAATAAGCAACTTGGCTTCAACGCTTACTTTTTATTCCGTTTTCAGGTTTGACGAGTTCATTCTTTTACGACAAGCTATCCTTCTTAACATTGAGACATTTGGATTTTCTCATATTCTTTCTGTATTTGGGCTGCCTCTTTTTGTTGCATTCCCATCTCTGTCCAATCAGACTGAGCACAGTAGGAGTCGCTTTTCTGTGAAGTTATTTCAGGTAAGTTCTTTTTTCTAGGATTTCTTTATTCATAAGATGTGTTTGGTATATAGGATTAAGGGTGTAATAGAGTTGAGTCGAAACGATCAAGTAACAAGCTCGATCTCAATGCAATTGGAAAATTTGAGGTTCAAACCTCGGTTTGAGCTCAATTGAGCTTATTTTTTGAAGCTTGAGCTAGAGTCTACATAATACTCAAATTTTGTAGTTTGATTCGATAAGTTTGATTTGTCATTTTCTAATTGTGGAAAAGTTAACTGTGTTAAATTTAGGAAATATATAAATATCCATATCCCTAGAATTAAGGTTAGACAATCCCTAAACCATAGGGATTAGATTTAGGCATATTTTTAGTTTCCTATTTATTGCCTACAGTAGTTGTATATAAACTCAAGGGGTTTTATATCATTGATAAGTTCTTCTCAATACAATATTATGATTTTTCACATAGTATCAGAGCTTTAAGTTTTTCTTGAAAATTAGTCGGGTTTTTCTTGGAAATCAGTTACTTTTTCAACCATCATTGTTGATTTTTCTGCATTTTTTTCAACCTTCATTGTAGAGTTTTTCTGTAGTTTGTTTTTCAGCCTTCATTGCTGATTTTTTTCTTCCCCGAGCCTTCATTGTCGATTTTTTTTAAGCGTTCATTGTCATTTTCTCCTCTAGCCTTCGTCACCAACATTTGTTTCTATTCATCTCCCCAATCTTTTCTTCATCTAACATTTGTTTTTAGTCCCATAACTATGTTAGAGATAACATAAGTTGCCACTACAACGAGATTCAATCTAAATGAGATTGAGAAGTTAAGAGCTCTTTTGAGATCCTTAGAGAAACCTTCAGGTACATGCTTATTGGTGCGTTCAGGTGAGTTTCCTATTTCCATTGGATTAAAAATGTCTCGGATGGAACCTTTGCCAATTCTTGGGTTGTGATTCAGGAGCAACTGATCACATGATTTATATGTCACAAAAATTTAAAACTTAAACACCATATCCAAGCAATAAGAAAATTGCCATAGTTGATGGTTTACTAACTACTGTTGCTAGCATAGGATATGTCCAAATCAGTCCTTCATTCATGCTGAAAGATATGCTTCATGTTCCCAAATTGTCTACCAGTCTTCTCTTCATACAAAAACTTACTCGAGATTCATGTTGCAATGTAATTTTTTACCCCACTTACTGTGTATCTGAGGACTAGGATTCGGGGAAGATGATTGGACGTGCTTAGGAATGGGATAGACTGTATTACCTTGAGACGCCCAACAATTCGAATATTGTCAAGAGTAAATCACCTTTGTCCTTCCTTTCTAAATACCATCAATCCAAAAAAGAAAAGATTTGGCTTCATCATCGTAGACTTGGAACCTTGTTTCCATCCTTGTTTAAAGATCTAGATATTGGAAGTTTTCATTGTGATGTTTGTCAGTTAACAAAACACAAATGTGTAACTTTTCCCATTAGCAGCAATAGAAGCTCAATTCCTTCCTATTTAGTTCATAGTGATATTTGGGGTCTTTCAAATATTCCTAATGTTTTTGGAGCTAGGTGGTTCATGTCATTTATTGATGACCGCACTAGAGTTTCTTGGATCTTTCTGCTAACACAAATACAGTTCTCCTAAATTTTCATACCATGGTAAAAAACCAATATGATGATATAGAACAGATAATGCTATGACTTTCAATCATAATTTGAACGCATATTTCAAAAGGAAGGAATAATTCATGAGTCGTCCTGTGTTCAGACTCCACAACAAAATAGGGTTGTTGAAAAAAAATGGTCACCTACTTGATACAACCCGAGCTTTTCTATTTCAAAACAATGTACCTAAATCTTATTGGGGGGAAGCCGTTCTCAGAGCCACACATTTCATAAACCGACTCCCATCCAAAGTCTTAGGTTTCAAAAGTATGGACATGCTCTCAAAATTTTATCCGAACCTAAGCACTACAAATCACCTTATTCCAAGAATATTTGGTTGTGTCATTTGTCCATGTTCACACTCAAAACAGGGGGAAACTAGATCCAAGAGCTATCAAGTGTATGTTTGTGGGGTATTCATCAATACAAAAGGGGTATAAGTGTTATCATCCACCTTTCAAGAAATTCTATCACATCACATGTCACCTTCAATGAGAATGAACGTTACTTCACCACTCCTTATCTTCAGGGGGAGAGTTCAATCAGGGAAGATAAGGATTTCTTTCTTATAGATCTTCCTTCCAAACAATTAGTGTTAACTCATTCATTGTCACTTGAGTCACAAACAGTGCATTGTGCCCTAATCAGTGTCACTTGAGTCACAAAACAGTGAACTTGCGCTCGTGGTTGCACTTGATGATAGGATGACAGGTCAAGTGTACTCAAGGAGGAAAGACTTGGCTCTTGAACCTGTGCAAGAAGCCCAAGAATCTGATCCAAGTCCTGAGAATGACGTAAAAATTTCTAACTCCTCTTCAGAATCTGATCCAAGTCTTGAGAATGAGGTAACAATTTCTAACTCTTTTTCACAAAATAAGTCGGAACTTAACATTCCTATTGCCATTTGGAAAGGAACTAGGGAATGCACCAAAAGACATTATATCCACACTCTCATGTTTCACTTGAAAAGCTCTCACCATCTCATAGGAGTTTCCCTGTAAACTTGAATAGTATCCCTATTTCTAGTATTCTATCCGAGGCATCATCTAATGAAAATTGGAAACAAGCTATGAATGCAGAAATGGAGGCTTTAAAGAAGAATAAGACTTGAGAGTTGGTAAACTTGCCAGCGGGGAAAATTCCTGTGGGATGTAAGTGGGTTTATATTGCGAATTATAGAGCAGATGGGTCACTGGAGAGGTACAAGGTGAGATTGGTAGCTAAAGGATATACTTGGACGTATGAAGTGGATTACCAGGAGACATTCGCACCAGTTGCAAAAATGAACACTGTCGGAATTTTGTTATCATTAGTAGCAAACTATGATTGGGATCTACAGTAGTTTGATGTAAAAAATGTCTTTCTACATGGAGATTCGAAGATGAAATCTATATAGAGATCCCACTTGGATTTGGAAGCAACATAGCTAACAACAAGGTGTCTAAGCTTAGGAAAGCCTTGTATGGGCTTAAGCAATCTCCAAGAGCATGGTTTGGAAGGTTTGTCAAAGTGGTGATAGGTTTGGGATATAGAAAAAGTTAGGGAGATCATACATTGTTTATCAAGCATACAGATTCAAGGGGAGTGATAGCTCTTTTAGTGTATGTTGATGACATCATCATGACAGGAAATGATGAAAAGGAGAAACAGTGTCTAAAACAATGCTTGGCCATGGAGTTTGAGATTAAAGAATTGGGAAAGTTGAAGTACTTTCTAGGAATTGAAGTTGAAATGATGAAAAGGAGAAACAGTGTCTAAAACAATGCTTGGCCATGGAGTTTGAGATTAAAGAATTGGGAAAGTTGAAGTACTTTCTAGGAATTGAAGTTGCACACTCCAAGAAAGGTGTCTTTATCTCTTAATAGAAGTATGTCATAGATCTTCTCATAGAGATCGGGAAGCTGGCATGTAGATATGCAAGCACAGCAATAGATCCCAACCATAAGTTCGGAGAGGCAAAGGAGGATATTGATGTAGATAGAGAAATGTATCAATGCCTAGTAGGAAGACTCATCTACTTGTTTCATACCAGGCCTGATATCGCTTATGTTGTTTGAGTGATTAGTCAATTCATGCATAGGCCAAAAGAAGTTTACTTAGAAGCAGCCAACATAGTATTGTAGTATCTTAAAGGAACTCCAGGAAAGGGGATCCTATTTAAAAGAAACACAGGGCTAGTACTTGAGGCCTACATAGATGCAGACTATGTAGGGTTTGTAATTGATAAAAGTTCCAGTTTTGGGTATTGTACCTTTCTTGGAGGAAATTTTGTGACATGGAGAAGCAAAAAACAAAATGTGGTGGCAAGATTTAGTGCAAAGGGCAGAATTTCGGGCAATGGCTCAAGGAATATGTGAACTATTGTGGGTGAAGATCATTTTAAAAGACCTAAAGATCCAGTGGCATGGACCAATGACACTAAATTGCGACAATAATTCTGCAATCAACATAGCTCATAATCTCGTGCAATATGATCAAACAAAACACATAGAGATATACAGGCATTTCATTAAGGAGAAGTTAGATAGTGCATTAATTTGTGCACCTTATGTGACTACTAGCTGTCAACTCGCAGATGTATTTACTAAAGGACTAAGTAATGTAGCATTTCAAACCATTGTGTCAAAGCTGGAAATGGAAAATATCTATTCACTAGCTCGAGGGGGAGTGTGGAAAAGTCAATTGTATTAAATTTAGGAAATATGTAAATATATATCCCTAGAATTAAGGTTAGACAATCTCTAAATTATAGGGATTGGATTTAGACGGATTTTTAGTTTTCTATTTACTGCTTACAGCTACATAGTTCCAAGGGGTTTTATATCATTTATAAGTTCTTTTCAATACAATATTTTGATTTTTCACACTAATAATATATTATGAGAGTAAAATGGTAAATTTTTAATTAAATATTAAAAATATATATCGAAAAAAGCTTTGATTTAGCCTACCCAAGTATTAGAATAAAAGCTTTGTTTTCAACAAAAGCTCGATTTGTTTTGCTCGATCGAATTCAACTTGACTTATTATTGAAGTAGCTTAAACTTGAACTCAGTTCAACAATAAACAAAAACTTGAGTAATTATCGAACCAGTTTGAGTAATTCACAAGTAACTTGACTTATTTACATCTTTACATAGAATCATAGATAGGATGCAGTGAGATAGGAGTACATTGTCTTTACTTTAGTATGTGATTTTAATGCATGCACGACGAAAGTGTTCTCAATTCTCATCTTATTTTACGTAATTTTATCTATCTAAAATTATTAAATTTTACTCCTCTGCACAGAATTGAGTATGCTTCTCTATATATATGATTGCTAACCCAAATAATTCTGTCCTAAAAGAGTAGAGACGATGATAGATTTTGTTGGCTCTACCGAGAGGGGGGGTGAATCGGTTTTCTAACAATTATGGCAAATTAAAAATTAATCACAATTTAATCACAAATGATAATGAGCAATATAGTGCAGTATAATAATTTAATGCAGAGTAGGGAAGAGAGAAACAAACACAATCGTTTATAGAGGTTCGGCCAAACTCTTGCCTACGTCCTCTCTCCTTGACCTTCTTGTCAAGTGTTTTCTTTCTCTCTATCAATAGAGCTTACACAGTTCCTTTTTGCAGGTTAAGGAATAACCTCTCTACCCTTAGCAATACAGAAAAAGTATTCAGCCTCTTACAATTTACTCTCACTGAGGAACAATCCTCTTCTCTTTTAAGATAAGACTGAATACAATATAATGCTTTAAAGTGGTAGGACAAATGTAGCTTTTTGCACTTAAGCTTTTACAATGATTCTCAATGAATGAGCAATAGGGACACAAGGAATGAAAGAATTAAAGCTTGAGAATGTTTGGAATATGCAGCAATAGTGTCACCCATTTCTTTGTCTTCAATGCTTGGTTAAATACTGAAGGATTGGTAGTTGGAGCATTAAATGCTATTCTTCCCGTTGTGTTTTGCAGAAACTAGCCGTTGGGTACCTCCAGTAGAGTGCCAGATCGATCTGCCTTCTTGGCCAGATCGATCTCTTAGTTATAAATCCTGCAAGATTGAAGCACAAATACACAAGGAGATCGATCTCATAGGTTAGCAGATCGATCTGTTAGTTTAAAACTAATGAGGCAGATCGATCTGTCGAATAGGCAGATCGATCTCCTTAACTCTCTGTTTGAAGCAAGATCGATCTCCAGATCGATCTGCCATGCAATCTCGTAGAGAGGAGATCGATCTCTCAACAACACAGATCGATCTCTTTAGCTACTTTGAGGAGATCGATCTCTTCCTTACCAGATCGATCTCATAAGTTCTCTGTTTGAGTGTGGATCGATCTCTCAGATCGATCTATATTCTTAAGCTCTTAAGGGAGATCGATCTCTTCATCGACCAGATCGATCTCTCAACTCTAGCATTAGCCAGATCGATCTCTTAACCCTTGCAGATCGATCTCATTTTACCTTAATTCCTTTACAACGTTTTAAGGCTAGGCAGATCGACTCTTACTTCAAGTAAAAGCCCAGGAGATCGATCTCTCATACCCCAGATCGATCTCTCATCAGCAGAACTCTAAGTTCTGGTACTAATCACCTCTAAACATGTTTGTATATCATCTTAACATTATTGAATTAACTTGTTTTGTCATTTCAAAATACATTAACTCAACAATCTCCCCCTTTTTGATATGACAAAACTCATCAATTAAACATGTTTAGTGAATTTGCAAAACTCCCCCTTTTTGTGAGCTTTTGACTTTGTTAATGACTTAACTCCCCCTCAGTTAAATCTTAACTCCCCCTCAATTAAATCATTCTTTTAAAACATTTAACACAACCACAACACATGTTTCTTCTCCCCCTTTTTGTCATATCAATCACACACAAACTAGAAGATTCATGGCATTTCAAAATCAACATTGTCATTAACTCACCCAATATCCAGTCAAATCACAGTTCATTCAAGCAAATGTAGTGCAAGTAACAGTAAAGATCAACCATGATGAAACTAAACTACAACAAACACCTATGGCCTAAGATGAGGGAGGATCACGATCCAAAAGATGCTCAACGTGCGTGCGTGTGACTTGGACCTCATCGAACATCGCCTCTTGAGCTTCTTGAATCTTATCCACTCTTTGGGTTAAGTTCTCGATCATACGCCGCTGAGTGGCAAAGCCGTCATTTATCTGCTGACTGAGGTCATTCATCATCGTCATGAGCATCTCCAAGTCAGCAGGAGACGATGTTGGTGCAGTGGGCGGAGCCGATGGTTCCGGAGCTGGTGCAGCAGGTCGATGCACTGGCTCAGCAGTGGGGTCCTCCTCCATAGCCTTTGCAGGTTGCTGATCCCTCTTTTTCGTCCACTCTCCCTGGAAGTCTTTGTAGTACCACATATGATGGAGGGTCTCAATGTTAAGCACGCTCTTGGGAGAGGGGAGTTCGCCAGTTTCGCCGCTGCAGTTGATACCAAGGCGGTGGAGAAGATAAGCCACTGGTTGTGGAAAAACTATTGTGGTAGCTTGGCCACGCACAATCTTCAGTCAATCTTCGTATATAAAGTGAGGGAGGTTAGGCTTTTGGCTTGTGGTGTGAATGTGATGGAGCCAGAAACGATCTAAGCGCCTAACGGTAGAGTGACGAGTATCGAAAGGTCGGAGGTTCCAAGAAATTATGAGGTGGAGTAATCGAGGATGCATCGGCAGGTCACTCGCCTTGTCCCCAGGGAGATCAAACTCTAAGGGGACTTCCTCATCCTCATTCGTTAAGCCTTCATCGCGTATATCAAACACTTTGGCTAGAACTTCAGAGTCAATTATAATGGATTGACCCATGACGTAGGTTTTGAAGGCAAGGATTTTGCAGGTGTCATCGGGGTCATAAACGAGTTCGGCATTGGAAAAGAATGCGCGAACGAGATTTGGAGGGACAGGAGTGTTGATTTTCAAGAAGTTCGTCCAACCAAACTCTTCAAATTTTGACAAATAGGGAAACTCTATGCGATTGAGGAACGAAAAATCGATAGTGCGCCAATGCTTGATTGGCATGGTTGAAAAATATTCCTCATATCGTTTTCTTTTTGCTGGTGTTTTGAAACACCGATTGAAGGAAGCGATATGAGGAATATTTTTCAACCATGCCAATCAAGCATTGGCGCACTATCGATTTTTCGTTCCTCAATCGCATAGAGTTTCCCTATTTGTCAAAATTTGAGGAGTTTGGTTGGACGAACTTCTTGAAAATCAACACTCCTGTCCCTCCAAATCTCGTTCGCGCATTCTTTTCCAATGCCGAACTCGTTTATGACCCCGATGACACCTGCAAAATCCTTGCCTTCAAAACCTACGTCATGGGTCAATCCATTATAATTGACTCTGAAGTTCTAGCCAAAGTGTTTGATATACGTGATGAAGGCTTAACGAATGAGGATGAGGAAGTCCCCTTAGAGTTTGATCTCCCTGGGGACAAGGCGAGTGACCTGTCGATGCATCCTCGATTACTCCACCTCATAATTTCTTGGAACCTCCGACCTTTCGGTACTCGTCACTCTACCGTTAGGCGCTTAGATCGTTTCTGGCTCCATCACATTCACACCACAAGCCAAAAGCCTAACCTCCCTCACTTTATATACGAAGATTGGCTGAAGATTGTGCGTGGCCAAGCTACCACAATAGTTTTTTCACAACCAGTGGCTTATCTTCTCCACCGCCTTGGTATCAACTGCAGCGGCGAAACTGGCGAACTCCCCTCTCCCAAGAGCGTGCTTAACATTGGGACCCTCCATCATATGGGGTACTACAAAGACTTCCGGGGAGAGTGGACGAAAAAGAGGGATCAGCAACCTGCAGAGGCTATGGAGGAGGACCCCACTGCTGAGCCAGTGCATCGACCTGCTGAACCAGCTCCGGAACCATCGGCTCCACCCACTGCACCAACATCGTCTCCTGCTGACTTGGAGATGCTCATGACGATGATGAATGACCTCAGTCAGCAGATAAATGACGGCTTTGCCACTCAGCGGCGTATGATCGAGAACTTAACCCAAAGAGTGGATAAGATTCAAGAAGCTCAAGAGGCGATGTTCGATGAGGTTCAAGTCACACGCACGCACGTTGAGCATCTTTTGGATCGTGATCCTCCCTCATCTTAGGCCATAGGTGTTTGTTGTAGTTTAGTTTCATCATGGTTGATCTTTACTGTTACTTGCACTACATTTGCTTGAATGAACTGTGATTTGACTGGATATTGGGTGAGTTAATGACAATGTTGATTTTGAAATGCCATGAATCTTCTAGTTTGTGTGTGATTGATATGACAAAAAGGGGGAGAAGAAACATGTGTTGTGGTTGTGTTAAATGTTTTAAAAGAATGATTTAATTGAGGGGGAGTTAAGATTTAACTGAGGGGGAGTTAAGTCATTAACAAAGTCAAAAGCTCACAAAAAGGGGGAGTTTTGCAAATTCACTAAACATGTTTAATTGATGAGTTTTGTCATATCAAAAAGGGGGAGATTGTTGAGTTAATGTATTTTGAAATGACAAAACAAGTTAATTCAATAATGTTAAGATGATATACAAACATGTTTAGAGGTGATTAGTACCAGAACTTAGAGTTCTGCTGATGAGAGATCGATCTGGGGTATGAGAGATCGATCTCCTGGGCTTTTACTTGATGAGAGATCGATCTGCCTAGCCTTAAAACGTTGTAAAGGAATTAAGGTAAAATGAGATCGATCTGCAAGGGTTAAGAGATCGATCTGGCTAATGCTAGAGTTGAGAGATCGATCTGGTCGATGAAGAGATCGATCTCCCTTAAGAGCTTAAGAATATAGATCGATCTGAGAGATCGATCCACACTCAAACAGAGAACTTATGAGATCGATCTGGTAAGGAAGAGATCGATCTCCTCAAAGTAGCTAAAGAGATCGATCTGTGTTGTTGAGAGATCGATCTCCTCTCTACGAGATTGCATGGCAGATCGATCTGGAGATCGATCTTGCTTCAAACAGAGAGTTAAGGAGATCGATCTGCCTATTCGACAGATCGATCTGCCTCATTACTTTTAAACTAACAGATCGATCTGCTAACCTATGAGATCGATCTCCTTGTGTATTTGTGCTTCAATCTTGCAGGATTTATAACTAAGAGATCGATCTGGCCAAGAAGGCAGATCGATCTGGCACTCTACTGGAGGTACCCAACGGCTAGTTTCTGCAAAACACAACGGGAAGAATAGCATTTAATGCTCCAACTACCAATCCTTCAGTATTTAACCAAGCATTGAAGACAAAGAAATGGGTGACACTATTGCTGCATGTTCCAAACATTCTCAAGCTTTAATTCTTTCATTCCTTGTGTCCCTATTGCTCATTCATTGAGAATCATTGTAAAAGCTTAAGTGCAAAAAGCTACATTTGTCCTACCACTTTAAAGCATTATATTGTATTCAGTCTTATCTTAAAAGAGAAGAGGATTGTTCCTCAGTGAGAGTAAATTGTAAGAGGCTGAATACTTTTTCTGTATTGCTAAGGGTAGAGAGGTTATTCCTTAACCTGCAAAAAGGAACTGTGTAAGCTCTATTGATAGAGAGAAAGAAAACACTTGACAAGAAGGTCAAGGAGAGAGGACGTAGGCAAGAGTTTGGCCGAACATCTATAAACGATTGTGTTTGTTTCTCTCTTCCCTACTCTGCATTAAATTATTATACTGCACTATATTGCTCATTATCATTTGTGATTAATTTTTAATTTGCCATAATTGTTAGAAAATCGATTCACCCCCCTCTCGGTAGAGCCAACAGATTTGATAGTTGATTATAGTATTTTATCCAATCCCTTGTAATTAGGATGTGTTTGGTGCACAAGATTATGTATGAGATAGGATAATATAAGATTATCAAATAGAATTGAATTATATTATATTATTGTATTTTATGTACGGTGTGTTAAAAAATTAAGAGTAATCCCATGCAGTTAGTGTGTGTTTGGTGCATAAGATTATGAATAAGATAGGATAATATAAGATTATCAAATAGGATTGAATTAGATTATATCATTTTATTTTATGTTTGGTATGTTCAAAAATTAAGAGTAAGAATGATTTTTATATATCTTTTATCATATTTGTTATGTGTAAAATTAAGAGAAAGATATAATGATTTTTTTTTTATTGATTAAAAGTACTTTTTTTTAAAGTAAATATAATTTAAATTTATAATTTTTTCTTAAAATTTTTAAAGATTTTTAACTTAAAATATATATTATTATAATTTCTATAGTCAAGATTTTAATTTATTTTCTCAAAAAGAGTTGTTTTTTTAATTAAATTTTTTTCACTATTTTTTATTTTTTATGATTTAAATTTAAAATAATTTTTATGATTTTAAGTTAATATATTCTCTTAAACAAATAATTTTGTTTGAAAAAAAACTTAAATAAGTTGACTATATTGATAAAAGAAAAAGTATTTTCATTTTTTTTTCTTCATCTTCTTTTCTTTTGTTATGGCAAGATAAAAAGATTGAAAAAAAAATGAAAAACAAAAAAGAAGAGAGCAGGAAAAAGAAAAAAAGAAAATTTGAACATTAAAAAAATAAGCTAAGTATAGTAATTTAAATTTTATAAATTAAAAATATAATTTGTAATAATATTTATGTTTAAGAAGTTATTTTAAAAAAAAATGATTTTAACAAATTAATTAATTCCAAAAAACTAAGTTTGGTTTGAAAAGTTATTATTTTATCTAAACCATTTTTTATTCAAAAGAAAGAAGAGAAGAAGAAACAAAGTTAAAAAGGTAAATAAATAAAAAAGAAAGGAAAGAAGGAAGGAAAAAAATAATTTGAATTAAAAAATTAACTAGAGGCTTTTATCTTCTTATTAAATGTTTAAATTAGCAACCAAAATTTGACTTAGTGGTTGTTATCTCTTTAGGAGGAATTAGGTTTAAGGTTTGCCAGTAAATATTAGAGAAAATTAAAAGTATCTTTTAGCTAAACACTTGAGATTAGTAATAATGTTATTATTTTGGAGAAGATTGAATTTGATTAGGACTATTTTTTTTTGGTAATATATATATATATATATATTTTTATGTAGATACCAATCATAAAATAAGATGATAATCATTTAATCTATGCAACAATGAGGTGATGTGTATGTTGTAATTGATGATAATGATTTTTTTTTCCTATGATTAGTCAGGTTTTAATTTTGGCTTTCCTAATCAGAAACAAATGCTAATGATTTGTCGGTCCTTGTTATAGATATTTATGATGTATGGACTGATTACGGCTACTACAGTCAGTGCAACTATACTTTGCGTCGCCATCCAAAGGCGGCATCTAATGGTACACTACAAGGCATCTGTACCTATTAATGCAACTCTGACCATATTTGATATCCATGAAAATCTTCGTATTCTTTGCTTGCAGGTGTGGGGATTATTTGCTCCCAAGTTTGTTTTTGATGTGGTGGGGCTTATCCTTACTGACGTCCTCATTTTCTTGGCATCCATTTACTATTTTTAGCAGAGCAGAGGCAAAGAAAAATTGAGTAGATGACTTGGAAATTAACTTCGACTATTTGCCAAATCAGAAGTTTTGTAAGATAAACTGTTGAAACCATTAGGAATTTTTTGGGTGAATTTTGCTTAATATATTGCTGGTGATTCATTTATTCTGCCAGCACCCAATCCATAGCTAGATTACGACTGGGTGCTCGCTGCTACTTGAAAGGTAACGTAGCCTAGCCGTGTACATTTGGGTCAATGAAACACCGACATTACATATAGAGAATAGTAAGCCTAGCAGATTGATCAGTTGGCGGAAATCCAACCCATTCGAATCCTGACTGTACAATCTGCTAGTTCTTAGTCCCTTTAGCCTCCCCTGCCCTGTTGATGTGATTGAATTTGATTACCTGGTGATGTGCAGCCATTCAGAGGATATCTTCCTCGATAGCTTTGGTTTGGTGTTTCTCAACTTTTTTGAAGCTTTAGATTGTAGTAATTGATCCTAGCAACAGACACAGTACACTATCTATGAACGGCCAGAAAGAGAAAAGGACACTCGATCCCAGCCTCTGGACTGAACAATATAATTTTTAACTTTAGTATTTTATCATATTCTTATTTAACTTTATAAAAAATAAAATTAATTATTACATTAAAAAAATAAAAATTGCAAATAGCTTATCAAATTTAAAAATCATGCAAACACGTCTAATCCCTCTTGAGCTTCAAGCAAATAGAATTTGAAATTAATTTAATCCGTAAAAATTTGTTGACTCACAAATGAGATAATCCGATCTCAAAAAGTTTGAATTTGAAATTATTTGAATTAAAAATTATTCAAGTCCCAAATAATCCAAACGTTAACAAACTCAAGTATGAACCAAGGTGACCCGTTTACTATACTAATACATTTTTATTTATTTTGGGCTTTTTTTTTTTTGCAAATTAATTTGATATTTTATGTTTTAGATTTGGATTTAGATTTTAAAGCTATTGTTTTCTTTTTGTAATAAGTTATTCGAACTATATTTATTAATCATTATTTTTCTTTTTATGTTTTGAGATTTTATTTTATATTATTTTGATAGTATTTAGGTGGATTTCAATGGACCTATATTGATTTCTTCTTGTAAAAATGAGTTTAAATAAAAGATCAAACTTGAAAAGTTGGGCTGAGCCAAGCTTGGATCAATGAAGTTTCTTAATGCCTTATTAGATGCTATTTAACATTATACCTTTAATTTGGCATTTATTAATAATTCTATATCAATATGCAGTTTTTTTTTTTAAATTTTTTATAAATGTTCACATGACATAATTCTAATGAAAATAGATACATTGACTAGACATAATAGTCACGTACAATCCTTAGTAAGTACTTAGTGCATAGGATGAATGATATGATAAAATGATTATTTTTGCATCTTATGTTTGATATGCTTATAAAAGAAGGAATTGAATGCAAAGATAATTAGTCATTTTCCTTATATAGAATTGTTTAATCTCCTTTGAAAGAAAATAATTTTTTTAATCTTATATGATTAGGTAATAAAACTTATTTTTTTTCTGAAATTTACATTTAAAAATTAATTTGAACATTTAATAAGATATCAAGGGTCATTGTTTAATTGGTTAGTTAAAATTATTTTTTCTTTTCCTTTCTTTTTTTTTTCCCTTTTTCCTCCTTTTTATTTTTTTCTTTTCTTTTACCTTCGTTTTCTTTCTTTCTTTCTCTTTACTTTTTTTTTTAAAATTTTAGTTTTGATAAAATAATAATTTTTAAATATTTAATTTTTTAGAAATAATCAATTTTTTAAAATCAATTTTTTCAAAAAAAATATTAAGCATAAAAACTATTATGAATTATATTTTTTAATTTATAAAATTTAAATTATTAAATTTAGCTTTTTTTCTTACATTTAAAGTTTTTTCTTTTCTTTCTCTTTTTTTTTTAAAATATTGTTTTCCTCTTGTTGGCAAGAAAAGAAAAGAAGATGAAGAAAAAATAAAAATAATAAAAGATAATTGTTTTATTTGAGTCAAGTTACTTTTTTTTTTTTAAAAAAAAATCAACTTATTTTTTTATATATTTAAGAATTAATTAAAAAATGGTTTTAAGCATCGAATAGTTAAAAGTTGAAAATCATTAATTTTTAAAAATTTATTATTTTATCATAACTATATTTTTTTCTTTATTTAAAAAGGAAAAAAATAGAAAAAGAATGAGGTAAAGAAAAAAGAGGCCAAAAAAAAGGAAGAAGAAAGGAGAAAGAATAAAAAAAGAAGAAAGACAAAAAGATATTTAGAATAACCAATTAATCTATGACCATTGTCATTTTATTTAAAGTTTAAGTTAATATCTAAATGTAAACTTTAGGGATTAAAAATATAAGTATTTATTTCCTATTCACATTAGATTAGAAAGAATTCTTATCATTTGAATATGATTCAATTATCTTCTAATAAGAGGATGACTTATCCTCTTTGCAATCCAATCCTTTCATTTATGTGTGCGCCAAACATAAGATAAGATGATAATCATCTTATCATATCCTTTATCTTATGCACCAAACATGTCTTTATACATACGTATCCTATATTCATAACTTTAAGAACCACCAAACACACTTTTAGGGTGTGCTTGTTAGAGTGAAAAAGTAGAAGGAAAGAAAATAGTGTGTGAAAAAGTGAATTTTTTTTTTAGTGCTTTTGGTAGGAAAGATTTTTGTTAGTGCTTGGTGGAAAAGATTACTATTTTCTTTTCTTATTAACAAAACCAAATCATTTCAAATTGGAAAGATCAATAGAAAGAAAATGGAGATGTGAGTCATACATATATATTTATAAAATTATCCTTTATTTTTTGTACTTCTATTTTATTATTTTAACTAAGTTATGGTATAATGGTAAATTAATATAATTTCATTTTATTTTCTTCTATTTTTCAACTCTACCAAGTAATGCAAGGAAATTAATAATATTTTCTTTCATATTTTTCATTTTTCCTACCAAGCACACCTAAGAAAAAAATTAATATTTTCTATTTCTTAATTTTTCTTCCCATCCAATTTTTCATCTTTTCATTTTTCTTTCCTCTTTACCAAACAAAACTTTAGGAAGTTGCTTGATAGAGTGAAAAAGTGGAAGGATGAATAGGGGTGTATGAAAAAGTGAAAAGAAAATATTTTTGTTAATGCTTGATAAAAAGAAAAGGTATGAGGAAAGAAAATGTGATAGATTGCTATTTTCTTTATTTATTAACGAAATGAAATCATGCTAAATTGAAAAGATTAATGGAGACAAAATAAGAGAGACGTAGATCAAGTATGCATATTTACAAAATTATCCTTAAATTTTTAAATTTAATTTGTTATTTTAATTAATTAATGGTATAATTGTATAACAATATAATTTTTTTTTTATTTTCATTTGTCTACTCTACGAAATAATGGATGGAAAGAAATTATAATTTTCTTTCACATTTTCTATCTTTTCTATAAAGCACGAAAAAAAAAATATTTTTCATCTTTTCATTTTTATTTTCTTTCTATTTTTACTTTTCTCTTTCAACTCTACTAAGCAAATGCTTAATGTGTTATAAGAGTGCCCTTTGAAAAATCCATATAAGAATGTATGCTTATATATTATTGCATACAATTGCAAAAGAAAAAAAAAATCAAGAGAGTATAGATATATCAGTAACATGGGTGTTATATTTCCATTTTAAAACCAATTAGTTATGAATGGAGGAGTTCAACTTGAATGTAAGGTTATAGGAAATTTAATATTTAATAGACGTGAGATAACACCACTTTAATAATCTCGATTACGTGATGAAAGTAAAGCTTATCACGTGACAAATTTTAGAAACGATAACAAAAGAAATCAACAGGATAGAACCATAGCTCTGATACCATGTTAAATTTTCATTGTAAAACTAATTGACTATAGGTGGAAGAGTCCAACTTGAATATAAAACCACAAAAAATTTAGTATTTAATAGATGTGGTACGAACTATCTAAGGTTTTAGTACTAGATTATTGTTCTCTACGGGAAAAGAGAAGCAATAGTTAATATCACCAAATACCAGTCATCCACTTGGTGAATCAAGTGGATCCATACATATTATCACCAAATAATCATGTGCAACCAGAAGATGGAAACTCCCTTTGAAATGCCTAAAGCAAGCAAATGTTGAAAAGAGCAAACAAACAAATGCCTTGGTGAACATAAAGTAAGGAAATTGAAGCGCATATGATTCTTTCCTTCAACAAAACAACATTCGAACTTTACGAAAGTGAGCCAACTAATTACGAACCACAAAAAGTAGTCGGAGGACAATGGTCAAAACTCCTGCCTAAATTAAGCATGTATTAAGGATAAACGAAAATTATCTTAGTAGATTTCACCAAAAAAATTATATTAGTAGAAAGAGAATTGTACGAAACAATTATTTTAAATTAATATCTTTTTCATTCAAAACATAACATTTAATTGTATTGTTGAAAAAAAAGGCAACAATTTTATTATGAGTTTTAAAATAGATTATCATGAGAGGGGTCAATTGATCTCATTCAATTTTTTGAAAAATACGTAACATACAAGTTTTTGGTGTAAGAAAATTGGTGTTTTTTTGGTGTAACCACATATATCTTCATTCATTTTACGGTATGAGGAGTAGATTCAAGAAATTTTTTTTAATAGTGATAACTCCAAGATTCGAAAATTGGTGTTTTTCTATGTTGATACTACTACAATTTGTTGAAATTAGTTTAAAAAATGGATCAAGTCGAGCCTAGATATGATATTAACAGAATCTATGTGTTCAAAACCCAACCTGTCCACATAAATAACAAAAAAAAAAAGGCTTGTCCAAATAAATAAATTTTTTTCAACAAAAAAAAACATAATTTTAATTCTATTATTAGGTTGGTTTCTTTAATTGAGCCGTTCAATATGAATTTTTTTAATTATTAATGAATTGATAAAATTTAATGAGTTTAATGGATTCTATTGATTAGACTTAGTTTTATTGGATTTAATTGATTTAAGGTATATTAAGATATATATATATATATATGTGTGTGTGTGTGTGTGTGTGTGTGTGTGTGGGGGGGGGGGGGGGGGAGGGGGGGCTGAGCTTGGGATTTTAAAGGTGAGATTAAGGTCTGATCCGAATTTTGATCGGGCCTATTTTGTTTGCCCAAGCCTATCTTAATGAATTTAATATTTTATTCAAATCTGACCAAAGATCGAACAGAGTTACGGATTTGGACGGATAGTTCGATCATTGAGTAGGTCTATTTTAAAGAACTGTTCAAACAATTAAAATGAAAAATTTTAATCCTCACTTTTTATATTTGGAAGGGAAAGGTAAAAAGTATATATGGATAGTAAATCAAATAATAATATTATAAAAATTAAAGATAATTTGTTATAGAACCAAAAGGATAATTTACTTGTGCAGAATGGTATAGGATTGGTATTATTTTCTACTTTTTTTTTTTTAATAAAGTGGTGGAACTGGCTTTAGGCTCAGACATTCGGGCCTTTGAATAGAAATAATACAAATATCAAGCTAGTCATGTGGTCATAAATGGAGAGAAAGAAAGAGAATTTGGTGTTTAATTGGCGAAGGAAGACAAAGCTACAAATGCAGCATACCAAATCCCAGAAAAAGGCTGCATGTATTAATAAAACAAACGAACAGATTTTTCTTTTTAAAGAGTAGTTGTCATGTTGCTTTCATGCAAAGCCTTCTCATAGTCATAGACATAATTGTTTCGTTCATTCCGGAGAGCAATGCCCCGTGCCGTGACCCCTACACTACACTCATGTAAACACGCTATGGCCTATGGGGCCACCTTTGGCCCTATTCTTTTCGTTAATCACAACTTCACAACACTAATTAATCTTTTATCAATCAATATTCAATTGCTACATGAATGTTTCATCCTAAATTTCCTACCATAGTAAAATCTTCAAACTTCACATATCTTCTAAAACTATTTTTTAATCAAAGCTCTGAAATCTTCCATCTTGTCCATTGCCTACTTTTAAGGTTTTATTACAGGGAGAGAGAATTTCTCTTCGAAAACGTCCTAGTATATTATTAAAAAGCAACTAATGAGGTGTTAGTTTAATAATGGTACGCTAGGAAGTGGATCATACTTGTGAGGTTTAAAATTTGAAGAAAACTCATTGAGAAAGGAAGTACCGTTGTTGCTATATTTTTCGAAATGATTGTTCATTTTTGTCACTATTGTATTCACCAAATAAAAAATATTCTTTAATTTTTGTATTCGAATTTTGAGTTCAATTATTAAAATGTGTATCAATTATTGAATCAAATATTTGATTGATGATTTAATCTAATTATTCTTTACAATTCATTAAAAACTTTATAAATTAAATGAATCTCAATGCTTCTGATTTTTACGCGAAGAATTAGTGACATTAGTTTGTCTTTTAATTCAGTTCTCATCTTGAATTATCTTTGTTTATTCTTTATTGGATGATAAGTACAATGGGTCCTAGCAAGCAGCATTCTGTATCTCATGTCTCAATCTAACCTAACCTGAAAACAATTTGATTATAACAATCCAAAATACAAGTTGAAAATGTCACAAGCCAATCACAAGAATTTAGAACACTGTCCCCAAAATTTCTTTTTATTTCCTTGCTGAATACCCGAACTTCATCTTCATACTCGAGAAAGCTTAACAAATTCTTATATATATATATATATATATATATATATATAGGTCACATAATAGTGTATGAATAGATCACATAATAGTGTATGATCAGTATTAGGATTCCAATAGAAGCGTAAGGGGTCGTTTGGTTTGAGGAAAAAAAATTCCCTTGGAAAAAAAATTATCTTCTATTATCTGGTAAATTTTAGAGAATATTGAATTCCTATGTTTGGTTGTATTGTGAGAATATTTAATTATTATGTTTGGTTCAAAGGAATTTAAGTTTACTAAATTATGTATTTTACTATATTACCCTTTTGTATTAATTAAATAAATAATTGATTTAAAATGAATAACGCTTTGATAAAAAATATATTTAACATATTTATTTATATATTTATTTATTATTATTTAAATTTACTCATTTAACAAATATTAATTAATTTATTTAACACAAGTTAATCAATTTATTTTGATTTATTTAATTAGTTAAGTTATTTAATTGTAAAATGTCAATTAAGCTATTTATATGCAACAATGGATCCTAGCAAGTAGCATTCAGTATCTCACGTCTCAATCTAACCTAACCTGAAAACAATTTGATTATAACATTCCAAAATACAAGTTGAAAATGTCACAAGCGAATCACAAGAATTTAAAACTGTCCCCAAACTTTCTTTTTATTGCCTTGCTGAATACACGAACTTCATCTTCAAACTCGAGAAAGCTAACAAAATTCTTTTTATATATATATTTAACGTTATCAAAAATTAATCACTGAAATTAAAAATACAGCATTTTATCAATAGATCACATAATAGTGTATGATCAGTATTAGGATTCCAAATAGTAGCGTAAATGTATAATCCCGTGAAGGATAAAACGATAAAAGTGAATCATAGATATGAAAATAGAAACAAAAATATACAATATTCATTTACATATATTTTCATCAACCAACACACTTTGTGTTAATATGCTGTTTAGTCTTATAATTATAAACAACCCACAATCGACAAACACAGATTTTGATCATCAAGTCATTTTTTTTCAAAAGTCAATATCAATTGTAATATACTCCAATTGCATAAAAGGCAATTTTGAAATAAAAAAAATCATAAATCATGACAAAAAAAAAAAATGCAAACAGTAAGAAAATAATCCAGTTGACTAAAAAGCAAACTTGAAATGTTAAATAAAAAGCCATTGATCATGATTCAAAATAAAAAATTTTAATATTGCCAAAAAAAAAAAAAAGTAAAAACAAAGCTCTTGATTAGTAATATGGCAAACAAGAATTGGGATAAGAAAATGCAATACAAACATGAAACACACTTATGTAAGTATGTAACCCTTCCACCATTAAAAAAATATGTTATAAGAAAATCAAAAGTCAAAAGGGTAAATGCTAGAAAATCAAATGTTTCAATAAATTTTAACAAAAACAGTTTTAAATAACATGAATAGAATGAAATTAAAATTTAGAAATCCTTATAAAAGTTGGACAACAAAAAATTTATTTTGTTTCATGTAAGAAGATTAGGAGATATAAGTTTAATTTTAAGTAAAAAAAAGTTGGCGATAATTGCAAAGTATTTGAATTATATATGTAATTTTCTTTAATCGAACAGAACTATATATAAAATAAACTTTAACCCAACGAAAATTTTTCATTAATTTTATGGATCTATTTTTAAATTTAACCAGATTGTAATTATCTGAACATTCAAAAGTTGAAATTACATATAAGATGATAATTGGTTGTTAGTTTGATCAATTTTCATCAAATTCAATAAAATCTCAAATAATTCGAAATAATTGAACTATCTAAAAATTGAAATATAACGTGTAGGATTCTTTGTTTACACATGCACGCCACTATTGCAAAGAGAGAGAGAGAGAGAGATGAATGCTTTTTGATTTCAACTCTTAGAACTGCTAACCGTATCCGAGCAAAAATTTAGAAAAGCATGCCATGCTGAGAGCTGAGCAGACTCACAATCTCCAACCATAATCCCAAGTGGAAGGATATGAAGGAATGATAAGGGTGCGAGACCACTTGCCCTAATGGCTGAGTCAAAATTAGCAAATTTGTGGGCCAATTGAAAGAAAAAATTGTTGCAAAAATCTTGACTACAAATTTCAAATTTAACAAACACTAAACATTTTTTCTGTCCGATGTGGGGCATGTACCGTTGGACTAACTCAATATTTTTCCCTTTTTAAGTAGTTTCTAATCAATGAAATGTCAAGGCTCGGACTAAATCTTATCCTTTATATTATTTTGTCTATTAACTTTATGTGGTTGCTTGGACTACAAGGTTTAACATTTGATTTTTTGGCCGTTGGTGTGACTCAGAATTGTTGACTACCAATTCACAATTCCAGAATAAAAGCAATTTGAAGTAAGAAATATGACAAAAATAAGTGACTTGGCATGATTGTTATATAATTAATATGTACAAGTATGCAAGTGGCATGAGAAATTATAGATGAATCCAAATAGCAATTTCACAAAATCTAACAACGGTAGGGCCATTTTAGAAAGTTGGCTTTAACATTATGAAAAAGAAAAAGTCACTGATTTACCTTTTTTCGTTTAAAGAAAAAGGAAGAAAAAGAGGTGTGTGGCAGCTGAGATGAGAGTGCGAAAGGCACAATAACATGTGGAGTGGAGGCAGAGACAACACAACACAACAGACAAATGTACGTTTCGGTTGGCAAAATCAGTTAAAAAAGTATTAATTAAACAAAAAGCTTTTATGGTTTGATTTGTAATGTAAGCCAGGTTTCTTTACGTTTCTATGGGATCGTACGGAAACGGTATAGGGTAGGTCATAGGTGGCTACTGCCAACAATGGGCTGTGCTGGCGCCTGGCGTTGGGTGGGTACTCAGAATCACTATCTCTTTCTTTTTTCGTTTCTTTTCTGTACCACTAACCGACCGTACTGATAGTGGAAGGCCAGGCTATCCTCGCTGACTATATATGTTTCTCTCTCTTTTACGTGGACCCACCCACTGACATCTTTTTCTTTTTTTTTTATTTTCTTTCTCTTTTTATCCCGTTCTACAAAATTTACTCAGCGATGCCGTGAGAATTTTAAACTTTCGTTTTAAAAATATAGATTGATAATAATTTATAGTGTTTACAAATTATTTTCTTAAAAAATTTAAAATGGAAAAATAAAAAATAAAGGACAAACAATGATAAAACTTTAACATTTTTTTCATTCTCTCTTATTTTTTTCAATTTTAAGAATACAAAGTCAAAAAGAAAAAAGAGGGCAGAGAATGATAAAATTTTAACATTTTTTTATTCTCTCTTTTTTTTTTTTTCAATTTAAAAATACAAAGTCGTATATAAAAAAACTACACTTTAAGAAATTTTTTTTTCTGGTTACTAAGAATGTCTTAAATTGAATTAGGTTTTTCTTTAACATAATTTATAATTTGGGTTTGAGAAGTTGGCTTCGAAAGTTCATTTATGCGTATAGAAGAATTATACCATTTGTTTAAGTTGATATAAATTAATCATATGTTATCCTAACTAGCCTTAATTAAAATGATATTTAATTCTTTTTCTGTTTTTAATTATTTAAATATTGAATATCTCTTTTAAGTTTCCTCCAACACTCTAATTGAATTTCCCATTTTTTTTTACTTCAAGAGTATTCAAAAAAATGCATTCGTTTTTATCGAAGGGTCGTTAGATTTGGAATATTTTAGCGAAAGGTTTTAAACTTCATTTTATTTCAAGTTCCAAAGACCACTCATGCCATGCTACGTTAGGTCGGCATGTCAACTACACCGTACCACTTGTAACGACCCAAATTATACTCATTTCGGTTGGGTTACGAGTTGATAATATATCGAAATCTATAAATCTGCATATTTAATTTAATTTCCCTGATAACAGTTTAAAACAAAAATAATGGTAACTACTTCTTCAATTAATCAACACTGTAGTCATTTTACAAAAACATTCATGCTCATATTCCCCAGACACATTTCGTATACATTACTGCACTTCTAAAATGTAGATACAAAAACAAATGTCTATACCGGGTATACCTTTAGCATAGAAGAACACTTTTCTGACGAATGACTGTGCAAAATAAACAACTTATAACGACGGTCTCCGCTACTGATGAAGATTTGTGGAGGAGAATAAGATGGGTGAACTTAATGTGCTCAGTAAAAGAAAATAAATTTCGTGGCGGACATAAACACACTATCTATCTATATAGATTTGAAATGTCCAAAATCATTTACAGTTCAGTACAGTAATTAGCAGTAATAATAACAGTATCACGGACATTTTACTGCTGAGAACATTTAAATTGAGTACAGTAAACAAATCGATTTCATATAGTATCTCAGTTCATACTCTCAGTACGATACTTTAAATGAACGAGATAAGGCGAAACATACTATAACAATAATCAGTAAGACAATTGCCCAATGTCGGTGACTCCGAGCAATCATTGATCAGGTGTGCCGAGATGTCAATCGTCATAAGAGTGGTCAGCTACCCAACGACTCACAGTACAATATGTCCGAAGTAACAATAACAGTACAGTTTAGTAACAGTGACAGTTCAGTAACAGTAACAGTGTAGCATGATTAATCATCGTCTTTGTCTCAAAATTAGTGCAAGCCAGACTGTGCGACACACAGTCAGCACGCGTTCAAGCACATTTCTTTAGTATTTCTTTATAAACAAATCATTTTTCTCAAATCGCATATAAAATTCAGTTTGATTCACAAAACCATTTAAAGAAGGTTGACTAGCCCTTTTCAGTTAAAATCCCAGTAAACAATCTATGAAATATAAATTATGGTATTTTCGATTTTAACAAATAATTCAAGTCATATCAGTATCTATGCAAACCATTTAAATTCAATCAGTAAAATTAGGCTGTTCAACTAGGGTAAATTCTATAATTTTCAGAGTCATAAAATTTGATCTAGGTTTTTTTGTAATTTCGGTACTGCGAAATTTAACCTAAAATTTTATATCTACAAATATACGAAAATTACACATATTTATCTATAGCAGCAACGAGAATTTTTCTTACCTCGGTGTCTACCCGCAGTCCGCAATGCCTTTAGTAATTGGAATCTGTGGGTCCGGTCTGCTCGGTTAGTTTCCCCGAAGCTCGTTCCCTCGAGTTTTCAAATTTCTCCGTGCCTTCTCTCCTATCTCCAAATATTTTTTTTATATATATAATTATATATATATATATAAATATATATACTTTCTTTTTTTTTTCTTTTTAAAATTTTCCCGTTAACTCCTTTGTTTTCTTTTTCTTCTTCCTCGTTGGCACTGTTTACCCGGTGCGCCTTCTTCCTCCCGACGCCGCCCTCTATGTTTTCGCCCCAATGCTCCTCATCCTCCTTCTTCCTCTTGCTATAATTGTTTCCAGTTTATCTGTAACGCCCCGGAAGCGCAGAAAACAGGCTATTTTTAATTTTTTTTATTATTATCTAAGTTGCATTCCTATCAGTGCCATATACTTAACCCAATTTATTTATAAAAATTTCGGCAACATAACGGCTGCCATTGGACCTAACCCACTTGCAAAGTTTAATCACAGTTCATATTCGCAATCCAATTGATTTTAGAATCTTTTCCCAACTCAATACCATCTTCATTCTCATTGCAAAACACATAAAACATATAATATACATCAATGTATAGATTACATGTTTACAACTATGTTTACATCCATTTACACCTATTTACATCACATACATAAACTTACATCATTGTCTATGCTTTACAATAAGTCTGACATATAAAGTAAAGTAATACCTTGCTAATACAAAATAATCTGGAAGGGTCGGGTGCCTCGTCCACGACCACTATACTGCAGGTGCAGAAACCATCACTGTAGGTAATCTGGAAGATGGATAGGAAAAGGGTGAGCTTTTCAAGCCCAGTAAGACGTGCGTTTAAAGCAATCTTAGCAATAAAACATATAAATCACGTAGCTTTTCAAATCAACATATACATGCATACAAGTTGAAATATTTATAGTCTTATAAGTAAGATAAAACATGCTTGAAATTAAAGCTTGTAACATGCAAAAGTATAAACCATGTAGAAAACGAACCGCATAACCTATATAGCTCATAGGACGCGTCACATGAAATTTACGTAAGATAGAACATGTAGGATATTTTGTAAGTAAAATCAAAGCTTTCATATAGTTTATATCACGTAGAGTACTTGAAAACATCAGATCAAGTGTTCGCATAGCATATATCACGTAGCACGTAGCATATAAGCCATATGACTTATAAAGTATCACATGGCGTATGAAACACATAGTTAAACATTGTTTTTATGGAGACTAGGCAATAACACATAACATTTCATGCATGTTCTCGTAGATGTTTCTTGAAGGAAATCCGCGTAGATAATTCTCGTAGACAGTGTACCTATGGCCATGGTAAGCGGCTGTAGATTGGATCAGAGTTGTACAGCGCCTTATGCCACTTAATCAAATGGCAACAATAAGGCTCCGTGTGGAAAGTACACCAGGTGGTTTATAGCATGGACCACAGAGTTTCAGACCTCACACGAGCCATTCATGACAAGTTCTCGTAGATTTCATGTGGTTTCAGTCTAAAAACATAGCTTTTAAAGCATTTTTCGGGTCTATATCCCGTATACTCGTATAAAACAACACTTTTCTTTCATTTCATAAACAAAATCATTTTCACATAGACATTTACATTTCAAAGCATCTCATAGATCATGAAATGTGTGTTTGAAGAGCTCGAAAAATAAAGTTTCTCAGTTTTGGGTGAATAGTAACCCTTTTTGGGTTTCCAATGGACTTTTTCATGGAAACATATAAAAACATGCATACTTAAGCATACATATATATAAAGGGTATTGGAATATCAATACTAATTTAAAGTACACTCCTTACCTCTTAAACCTTAGATGGTGTAAAATGTCGATTCTCGGGTTTGCCTCGATATGTGTGCCAATAACCCAAGCTGCCCAAACATGACCAATTCATCAAACAATGCTTAATAACATGTCAACATATTTAAATATGTGATTACTTTCCCTTTTATTTACCAAGTTTGACTTTTTCGTTAACTTTTCCTGTTTAGGTATCGATTTAAGCTATTTTGACTAATTTGGCATTTTCAACTTTAATTTCAATACTCTTATAGCCTACTTATTCATTTAAGCTCATAATTCACCCTAACAACTTGCCAAATTGCCTATTCTTACGATTTTCGATACTTCACAGGTTTAAGCTCTAAATCGGGCTTTTATGGTATAAACTTAACTGTAAACATCCTCGAATTAAATCAAAATTCATCATTTTCATAACTTCCTCATGCTGGCAGCAACTACATCAATTCATAAAAATTAATTCATTCAATTCCATTTCACTAAAAATCATTTTAAAAATACCAAACAAGAATATATCACATGTTCTTCATCATTCATCAATTTCTCTTACCTTTTGATCAAACAAATCACTCCACGAATACTCCAAAT
This sequence comes from Firmiana major, assembly GCA_033439115.1. NCBI lineage: Eukaryota > Viridiplantae > Streptophyta > Magnoliopsida > Malvales > Malvaceae > Firmiana > Firmiana major. The sequence goes on from CM065899.1 coordinate 63,921,556, forward strand.
CAGTCCTCAACTGTAAATAATCAAATATACAACTTAGATTTACTCAAAAACACATGAAAACCCAAGTAGATTTCATCAAAAATCAAAAACTTAAACTTACCCATGAATAGGACAGTTTCTGTTCGACAACTTCTCTCTAAGATTTCCCAAGGTAAATGAACTTTTTTTTGGCTGAATTTTTTATATGTCATAGAGAACTCATAGGGAAATATTTATTCCTTCTTTTACATTGCCTGATTCTAGCCGGATGACTACCAGAAAATTCACTCAATACTGGGTGAACAGTACCATTTTGGGAATGAAGGAGGGTGGAAGACAGGGCTGGTTCTCTCGGGTTTTTAGGGATAATGAGGTGATTTCAGGTGCTACGGAATCCTTATTAAGTATACTTAATATCTGAAGTGAATGAGAGCCATAAGATTAGAGGAGGTTAATCAAATCCAAGGGTTTACACAAGTGGGTCTGCTGACTGGGTTGGATAGATTTCTGTCCTGTTTTTGTAAAATCCTAAAAAACTATTTTTGGCCCATTTTCTTCAAAATTTCCACTTATCCATTGTTCTATTATGTCTCTAGTATCTCTCATAAAAATTTGGGGGTTCCTTGTTTAAGAAACTTTTCCCGATTGAGCTTGTTTTACTCGATTGGGTCTATATCGAGCAAAATGGCTTTAAGCTTTTGGTTCACTTTAAAAATTCATTTAAATACTTAAACTTTTATATTTCCACTTAATTTTAATTCCCCAAGTAAATCTTACCTGATACTAACTTTCTGTGGCCTCTGAATAATATTTTTGAATTTCTATAATTTATTCCAAATTTATTTCTTATTTAAGCCCACATTTCTCGGTTTATTGTAAACTCGAGTTTTATTAGCTTTTTCACTTCTATTACTTTAGTTTTCACTTCCTAACATTATTTTATGAACTTACATACATTATTAAGTGAGTTCTCGGGTTCAAATCCTTACCTTGATTTTCATGCCATTGAGCCCTATTCACAATCCCAAGCGCTTTAATCACTTTGGGTCTGCATAATATTATTTCGAGTACTTGGTTATTTCTCAACTTTCATTTACTTACTAATGTGGAAATTTTGGGTTTTACATTATTTGCCTAGCCTCCTCGTCCCTCCGCCTCTCTCGATCACCAGCTTGCCTCGGTTGCCACCCCTTATTTTGAGCTTCTCTGTTCTGTTTCAATTGTTGGCCAACAAAGTGAACACAACGGGGCCTTATATGCATGCACCGCTGCCTTTAGTTTTTTGAACCAGCCTCCTAGCTGCTGGCGATCACGCGTCTCCTGCACACAGTCGAGACTGCTCTTGGTTACAACAAAAAACAAAGAAGGGGACACTTTGTTCCCTGTCTTACCTCTTGTTCCTTCCCGTTCCAGGCCACTCTCGATCCTTTACCCAACCTCCACCATCACTATCATCTTTTCAGCCTTCACTGTCAGCTCCTTTTCTTCCTTCCTCTCTTCTGTTGTAGTTTACAGAGGTTAGAGCCCTCTATCCTGGACTCATAAACTTCTCGATTTCTTGTTCTCCAACCTTGCCTCGTGGTTCTTCCTCTCTCACTCTCACTCTCACCAAGCTCTCAAGTTTCACTCTCCAGACTATCCCCTCCTTCTTTCTTGGCTCTTTTTTTTTTTTTGTTTTCCCGCTTCCCTCGTTTCTTGCCTTTGTTTATATACCAAAAAATTGGGGCAAAGATAGAGAGGTATATTGGTGTACCTGAGGAAGAAAACTTATAGAGGTAGGTTAGTTCAGTCAGTGTAGCCTCGTTGTTCCACCCTGCATATGGTCTGTCAGCTTGATTACTTCTTCATCGAACACCCACTTCATTTTTGTTTTCTCTGTCTCTCTCATTTTAGCCTTCCCCTTAACCTGTTCCCACTGTAGTTATAACTTATGTCTATATATATAATATTTAAACTGGTTCCCACTCACCTTTGGTCCAGGTTTTCCATCATCGTATTGTTCCATCTATCATCTACTTACCACCGAACACATTTCACTATCAATTTTTTTCATTTTTTCTCAATCATTTCCCTTACGAGAGCCACTATTTTCCTTCATTTATTTTCTCCATTTCTTCACGTTTTTCAGTTTCTTTACTCACTCCACTGACAAACATTCTATCACACACACACATATATATACACATAGATATTTAAGTATACCTTGAATAATACTGAAGAAGCTATTGGCTCAAGGTGTATGCATGTACATATATACTCTCATATACACATATATGTATATGTACACTCATTCCTATTTATATTCAATTATATATGTGTATATTTGTATACCTTTGTACATGTATATCTCTATACATTAATCTTGAAGAGTAAATAAAATATGGCACATATATATATGTATATATATATATATATACACACACACACACACACACATGTAAGCCTATGTACGTTGAAAATTTTTGGTATAAAAATAAGGCTAGTATAATATTTATAGATAATACCAAGTATATTAAAAATTTTCAGTACTTACATTCTCCCCACCTTGGAAAATTTGGTCCCTAAATTTAAAAATTACATCAGTTCTCAAACAAGTGTGGGTATTTCTCTCGCATTAAACTTTCTAATTCCCACGTGGTATCTTTCGAAGTGTGATACTACCATAAAACCTTAACCAAAGGAATCGTCTTAGACCACAATGCTTTTTCATTCCTATCTAAGATCCAAATCGATTTCTCCACATACGTCATATCCCCTTTCAACTCCAGTGGTTCATACTTTATCACGTGCGTCGGGTCCGGATGATACTTTCGAAGCATTGAGACATGAAAGGCATTATGAATACTCGATAAATCAGGCGGTAATGCCAATCATTAAGCTTTGTCTCCCATTCGGTCTAAGATCTCAAAAGGCTAAATATATCCGGGACTTAACTTCCTTTCTTCCCAAACCTCATTCTGCCCTTGGAAGGGAAACTTTCAGAAACATCGAATCTCTTACAAAAAATTTCAAGGGTCTTTGCCTTTGGTCAGCATAATTCTTTTGCCTGCTTTGAGCTGTTTTCAACATCTCACAAATCAATTGAACATCCTCAGAAGCTTGTTTAACCAGATTGAGAGTAAATATGTTCCTTTCACCCACTTCTTCCTATTTGATTGGTGACCGACACCTTCGACTGTACAGTGCTTCATAGGGTGCCACCCGATCCTTCAGGCCTCTCCTCACGGCCTCGGGATGACCTGCCCCCTCGTCCTCTCGGTTGACCTCATCGTCCACTAGCCATAACTAATCGGGTTTCTGCATTCAGTTGAAATTTCTTAGCAAAACACAGCCACGTATACCCGTTTGTATCTAAATAATATACAATATTGTTGGGGATGTGAACTTTCCAAAATTTCTCTTACTCCAAATATCGACTCGTATCAAGCCAACCTTGCTCTGATACCAACTTCTATAACGACCCAAATTATACTCATTTCGGTTGGGCTACGAGTCGATAATATATCAAAATCCATAAATCCGTTTATTTTATTTAATTTCCTTGATAACAATTTAAAACAAAAATAATGGTAACTGTTTCTTCAATTAAACAGCACTGTAGTCCTTTTACAAAAAACATTCATGTTCACATTCCCTAGACACATTTCGTATACATTACTGCACTTCCAAAATGTAGATACAAAAACAAATGTCTATACTGGATATACCTTTAGCGCAAAAGAATGCTTTTCTGACGAACGACTGTACAAAATAAACAACTTATAACGACGATCTCCGTTACTGATGAGGATCTATGGAATAGAGTAAGGGGGTAAGCTTAACGTGCTCAGTAAAAGAAAATAAATCTCGTGGCAAATAGATAAAAACACTATCTATCTATATAGGCTTGAAATGTCCAAAATCATTTACAGTTCAATACAATAATTAACGGTAATAATAACAGTATCACAAACATTTCACTACGGAGAACATTTAAATTGAGTACAGTAAACAAATCGATTTCATACAGTAACTCAGTTAATACTCTCAATACGGTAATTTAAATGAACGAGATAAGGGGAAGCATGCTATAACAGTAATCAATAAGACAATTGCCCAATGACATTGACTCCAGGCAATCACTGATCAGGTGTGCCAGGATGTCAATTGCCGTGGGAGTGGTCAGCTACCCAACGGCTCACAGTACAGTATGTCTAAAGACCAGTAACATGGTACATCGTACTCACATGCATATTGCACGGTACATCGTACTCCATGGACCACAATAACAATAACAGTTCAGTAACAGTAACAGTGTAGTATGATTAATCATCGTCTTTGTCTCAAAATCAATGCGAGTCAGACTGTGCGGCACATAGTTAGCACGCGTTTAAGTACATTTCTTCAGTATTTCTTTATAAACAAATCATTCTCCTTAAACTGCATATAAAATTCAGTTTGATTTACAAAACTATTGAAAGGAGGCTGATTAGCCATTTTTTAGTTAAAATTGCAGTAAACAGTCTATGAAATTTAAATTTTTGGATTTTCGATTTTAACCTATAATTCAAGTCATATCAGTATCTATGCAAACCATTTAAATTCAATCGGTAAAATTAGGCTGTTCAACTAGGCTAAATTCTATAATTTTCAAAGTCGTAAAATTCGGTCTAGATTTTTCTGTAATTTCGATACTGCGAAATTCAGCCTAAAATTTTATATCTACAAATATATGAAAATTACTTATATTTATCTATAGCAGCTACGAGAATTTTTCTTACCTCGGTGTCTGCTCGCAGTCCGCAATGCCTTTAGTGACTGAAATCAGTGGGTCCGCTCTGCTTGGTTAGTTTCCTCGGAGCTTATTCCCTCGAGTTTTCAAATTTCTCTGTGCCTTCTCTCCTTTCTCCAAATATTTATATATATAATTATATATATATATATAAATATATACTTTTTTTTTCTTTTTAAAATTTTCCCGCCAACTCCTTTGTTTTCTTTTTCTTCTTCTTCTTCTTCTTCTTCCTCGTTAGTACTGTTCACCCAGTGCGCCTTCTTCCTCCTGACGTCGCCCTGTACGTTTTTGCCCCTATGCTCCTCATCCTTCTCTTTCTTCCTTTTGCTGTCACCGTTTCTAGTTTATCTGCCTAGCCTCCCTGTCCCTCCACCTCTCTCGATCACCAGCTTGCCTCGATTGCCACCCCTCGTTTTGAGCTTTTTTGTTCTATTTTAATTGCTAGCTAGCGGAGTGAACATGTAAGACCCGAATTTAATTAAAATACGGAAATTAAATAAGAAAAGATGGGGAAAGTATGAAGGAAGTCGGGTTAAATTAATCCCGAACACGTGTAAGGACAAAACGATCAAAAGACTAAAGGTCGGTATAATTTCGATAAGAAAAATTTAATTGAAAATATGGATTTAAGAAATCTTGGTCAATAAAAGTGAAATAAATTTATTTCGGGTTAAATTGATCAAGATATTAATTTATTGGAATTAATCGGGATTAATCGAAATTTTATTACAAAAAAAATAATCCCAAAAATAATCGAAAAATATACCGAAAAGTCATTCGGGACAATATCCCGAAAATACGGAGGAATTATACCCGAAAAAGGGTTAAAATATAATAAATTAAATTAAATTAAATTAAATTAATTAATTTAGAATTAAATGATAATTTTAGAAGATATTTTGGGTATTTATAGTATTTTAATGAATAGTGTAATAATTAAAATAAATTATAATAATAATAATAATTGATAAAATAAATAAAACAAAAAAAAAGATCTGAAACAAAAAAAAAGGAGAGGAGAGAGAAACTCGGGAAAAAACCCGAGAAACCAAAACCGAAACAGTGACCCGCGACCTTCACCGTCGATTCTCGCGCACCGGCGACCGACGGGCTTCGACGAAGCTACCAGGAGGAAGAGGGGAGTCCGGCGAGCACGTGGGTACCGGTATCACGCCGCCAGGTGGCCGGAGCAGGCCGATCGGAGACGAGGAAGACAGACGGAGAAACCAGTCGATTCCAGGCGAACCGCCGCGTCTGGGCTGAAACGGAGGGCACCGACGCACTCAGGGGAAGAAACCGGTTCTTTTGAGACCGGTCTTGGCCGATGAGACCGTCGGAACCGCCGGCGAAGGCAATAGGCAGTAAACGGTGTCGTTTGGCCGAAAGGAAAGGGAAGGAAAAGGAGGGAAAACGAAGTAAAGGGGAAAAGAAAAGAAAGGAAAAGGAAAGAAAGGAAAAGGAAAGAAAGGAAAGGAAAAAGGGGGAAAAAAAGGAAAGAAATTTACCGGGGACGACTCGAGGTTCGGGTAAGTTGACCGAAGGTCGAAATTGACCTACGGGTAAATTCCGGAAATTTAATTTAATATTATTTTAATGGAAAATAATCCGGATTTACCTAATTGTGCAGCTTTACGACAGAGACCGAACGAGAGCCGATCGAGCTCTGATTCTCGTACCCCGCATCATATCGGGTAAGTACAATTTAATTTCGGCAATTAGAGTTCTTTAAATACTGAGTTTTAATTATTTTAACGGAATTATGGATTAATTTCGCGTAGGAAGGAATATTATTCTGAGTCGTAATATAATTGCCGTAAATGGTATACGGGCTATCCAATGAATTTGGAATGAAGCCCGATAATTATTAGAAAGCTGTATAAGCCCGGTATACCCGAAGAAGGGAATTAATGAGTATAAAAAGGGCTAAAATGGGCCGAGGCCCAATAAGCTAGAACGAGGCCCAATAAATTATTAGTGGGCCCAATGAGCCCAATAGGCATCGATAAAGTGAAAATTAAGTGGAAAACGGGCTTAAGGCCGATTAAGGCCCATTAAGGTGCAATCGGGCCCAATAGGGGTAAATGGGCCCAACGATTTAAATTAAGCCCAGAAAATAGGAAATGCAATTAAATTGTATGTTATCTGACCTGAGGAATATTGATACGCAGTTTCGGGCATTGGATGGAGAGCAGATCGGACTGCGCGACGTGACATCAGTGGAAAGGTCAGACTCGACAGGAAAATAAGGTAAGGGAATTCTACAGACTTCTAGAGGTAAACTTTACGCAATTTTAAATTCATATGCAGTCCTTAAAAATGTTCTGGAGGGTCTAGAGGTTGAAGAATAATTTTAATGCCCCGTATGGGCAAAATTACCGAAATACCCTTGTTAAGGGTAAATGTTTCCAACTTTAGGAAAAATTGGGAGGAGCAAGGACAAGAGGCTCCTGCTCGTTCTGGAGGTATTTTAACACATGCATGAGTAGGCTGGCTCACTTTTAAAGAAAAATGCATAGCATTGCATACCTTAAACGATGTAATTTCTGTGAAAACTATTTGGAGATAACCGAGCCGCCTACGTGTTTTTATTTACATGTGACGTGCTAGAGCTCAGCTCGCATGATGTTTGATTTGTGTGATGCATGCATTAGTGCTGGAGCGAGAGCTCGCACTAGAGTTTTACATGCATAGGTGCTAGAGTATAACTCGCACCAGATTTCACATGCTTTTTCGTGACACGGTGCTAGAGCCTAACTCGCACCATATTTTTATAAGATTTTCATATGATTTATATACAGAGTGTTGAGCTTAGCTCGCACTAGTTTTACTGGATTTGTGGAGTAGCGCTGTCTGCCCTTGGAGTTAGCCAAAAGGCCCAACAGGCTCAAAAGACCTCTTAAGTAGGGTGAGAGTGAGGGATGAGGTTGGCGGCCCTGTGGAGATGTAAAGCGGGCTCTGCCAATTTTACTTGATTTGATGAGAGTGCTGAGCATCGCTCGCACTGATTTTTATGAGAACATACGATGAGCCGTGCTTGGAGCATCGGGTAGACTGTGTGTCACCGATTTAATAGGCTCGCACGTGCGTTTTGAGACATGGCAATGAGTATTAAGAAACAAAACCTCTGTGGGAAGCAGGCCATTTGGGCTGGAGTACCTAGAGTGATATGGGTCCATGGAGTACGATGTACCGTGCAAGTAGCATGGAGTACGATGTACCGTGGGGTATCTTCGGATACGGTATCTTTGTGATACGGGTATCTTCGGATACGGTATCTTTGTGATACGGGGTATCTTTGTGATACGGTATCTTTGTGATACGGGGTATCTTCGGATATGGCATCTTCGGATGCGTGAGATCGGATAAGACTGACGGGTTGAATTGACCCACCTCCCGGGCGGTTCCCGATCAGGGTGAGACCTCGCACACTGGGATCCGTGAAGCTAGAGGGACTCACGAGGACACATATTGGCCAGTCCTGGTTATTACCGATATACAGTTATTGCCTAGTCTCGTATCTCGTATATATATATATACATATGTTTTCGGATATCGATGCTTTCGAGAAACTCAATTTTCATGATTTTGTGTGAGTCAGGATCACCCGAAGGAGGGGTCGAGTCCTGACTTTATTGTGAAATTTTTAAAGAGAAAGAAATGATTTAAAATAATTGCATGTTGAATTTTTCGTGCAAACTCGATTTACATAACATCATAAGCTCATGTCATTTGTTTTAAAATGTGTGGAGAAAGGGTGGTTTATGCATGGCACCACGTTCATGTAGGTAGTATGGTTACCTACTTGTTCGTAGGATTGCCTTACTGAGCTTGATGTGCTCACCCCTTTCATTTTCTCCCACAGATAATCTCCAGTTGAAGTTGAGGCGACTCAGTACTGCATTCCGGATATCCGCTGCTGCCCATCACTTAAGGTATATACACTTGTACATATTGTATCTACATAAGCATAGCACAGTAACATGTTTGTAAGTAACTTTAGGGGATGTATAAATAATGTAAACAATTATAAATGACTGGAGAAGAGTTAAGTTATTTGGTAAATGTATGGTGGGACTGGCATTGACGCACAGCCCAATTTGTTAGTGGAGTGTGGTCACGATCAGAGGACAGATAAGAATTTAATAAAGAAAATAACAAAACGCGAAAAATTAACTCTGATTTTTTGGTAGTTCGGGTCGTGACAGAACACAGCGGGGCCTTACATGCATGCACAATTGTCTTCAGTTTTTTGAACCAGTCTCCTAGTAGCCGGCGGTCACGTGTCTCCTGCATACAATCAAGACTGCTCTCGATTGCAACCAAAAATAGAGAAGCAGACACTTTATTCCCTGTCTCACCTCACGTTCCTTCCCGTTTTAGACCACCCAGAAGTTCATGGATGGATTGAGACCAACCATCATATCTAGATTGGCTCCGTTTGACATCCTCACTTATAAAGAGGCAGTGCGCAGGGCGCAGTTATGTGAACATGACTTTGAGCAAAATTCCTTTGAATTTGGAAAGGTTAGCGGCAGGAGAGATAGAGACCGAAAGAGATCCAGGGTTGATAGAGTGGTCAGGAGAGGAGGTCAGAGACTGTTTGAGAAGAGGCCAAAGATTGAGGAGGTGCGAGAGAGAGCTGCTAAACCTCATGTGTACCCAGCTTTAGCTCCACCGAGGGGTATAGTCATTAGAGGACCACGACCTACTACCAAGCAGTGTAGGAGTGTGGTAGATTTCATGATATCAGTTTGTCTGACGACCCCTGTTGTGTGTTATAGATGTGGGAAGCTAGAGCATATCGCTAGGTATTATCAAGAGATGATTGAGACTGCCCCACAGAAGAGTAAGGAGTCAAAGAGAGCTCCTATTAAGACTTTTTCTCTAAAGAGGAAAGCTACAGCTGAGGAAAAAGGGAAACAGATGACACGCCCTGAAGGTATTGTCCACAAGTGCATGGGTCGTACAAGTAATAATAGGATTTGAGTCCCGAGTTATCGTCCTTCAGAGAAGTTGGTTAGCTTAATCAACTACTGGTTAATTTTACCCTAAGTATGTTCTAGCAAATTATGAGATTAAGGTTGGTGATCTACTAAATCTAAAATTAAAAATATTGGAAAGCAATAAAATAATAAAGACTAAATAAAACCGAGCAAAATTACTTACAGTGCTCCACGCAATTAAAATAAAAAAACCTACAAAAGAAATTAAAACAGTTAAAGCTAATTAACGCGATTAAAATAAAATGTAAATATGAAAATAACAAAGCAAGATTAATTAAACTACAATTAAACTAACCTAAAATGCAATTTAAACTACTTAATCAAAATGCAATTTAAACTAAACTAAAACTTAATGAAAATAAAGACTAAATTAAAAATGTATGAAACACATTTAATCTAGATTAAATCTAAAGGTAACTTGTAAAATGCTAAACTAAAATTAAATCCTAAAACATAAAATATAAAATTAACTATTAACTAAAAATTAAGACTAAAAATTAAATTAATAAATTAAAAAAAACTAGAACTAATCTAAATTGACAACTAACAACTATCCTAAACTAACACTAATTAAACTATACTAAAAACACAAGAAAAATGGATTAATGCAAGAGTTGAATGCCAAACAAAGCCTTAGATTTAAATCAACCAATAAATCCCTCCAAACACTGTTCATGCTTCATTTCACTTTCTGGTTTCCAGGTGTGGTCTCGGTTTCAGGCTGTGCTCACGGGTTGTGTCCTCTGCTCCAGATCTGCTTCTCGGTTCTGTGTTCTCAGTCTGCTATCCTGGTGCAATTAGGTGCTGCTTCAGACATGGTCTTCAACACCAATCTTCCATGACATGCGTGGCCAGGTGCTGCTCCCGCTCCCGCTGGTATCTACTGCAACCGACAACGACACACATTATGTCCCGTTTCACTTGTCATCCAGTTGTACCACGAATCTGTTGATGGCTGCATTCATGATCTTCCTTGGTCTTCAACCTACATCCAATCAACCTCAACCCGTGATAAGAAAAATGAAAATGAAAATAACCAGTAAATCAAAGTTATAACAGGGGAGAACAGAGGAGAATCACATAACCATTCACTGCAACATTCACGGTTTAAAAGACGCCAATACTAAACATGAGGCAAAGCCAAATTGATGGTAATATAACTTAGAAGAGAGGTTACTAATAAGTGAAGAAAATAAAAGAATTAAACCAATGGAACAATTGATCCGAACTGAAGAACTAAATAAGAATGAAAAGAAAAAATGTTAACAGTAAGAATTGATGAAAAAGAGCATGAACTTTTAGATTAATCAAACAGTGGATCACAAACAGTGGATGTTGAGGTATTTCTTCATTCACAAACAGTGGATCACAGTGAAGAAGATTAATCAAACATCAACCGGTTTCTTTCCAGTAACCACAGTTTCTTTCCAATGGCCACGGTTTCTGTCCAGTAGCCACGGTTTCATTCATTCCTCAACTAAACCGATATTGTTCCACCCTTCCAATATTACCAGTCGATACACAGAATTATCCCAACAAATTAGATCGACAATAATGAATCTGAACATCATGATCGGCATTGATGATTAAAGCTTTGCAAATGATGTGAACTACAACCAAGAAATAGATTAAACTTCTAGTAATAACATGATCTGAACGTGTAAAGTAAACTGGATTGGTAAATAATAATTCTAAGCAACTGAGATATATGAATTTAAAAAGAAAAGATTTTCATAATCAATTCAATAGAACAGTAGATAAAAAAGAAATATGGAAGCTAGAAGAAAAAGACTAATCGGTAGAATAATGAAAAACAAAGAAAGTAAGACTTTTTAAAGTTAACCTAAAAAAAAACTATTCTACCTATTTTTCCACACCTTTTACAATTGCCATCATTTTCTATTTATATACACATTTAGGGGTACAATTGTAATTTTTTCATCCTAGATGAGTTGGCATTGTTTGGCCACTTGTCTTCACACCATTGGCTCCTTGAAAAACAATATTTCCATGTCATCTGTCTTTTTGTCCAATTGGATGTGCTAGGCTCGTGTTGTCCGCGTGATCCAATTTCGATTTTAGCTCAATTTTGATCCATTTTCTACCGAAATATTCAAAATTCATTCAGATTTAATTTATCTGCAAACATGAGAATTTTAATTAAATAAAGGGGATAATTAACAAAATAAATTAGGGATTTAAATAATTAATTAGGAAATTCAGCACAAATAATTCTAAAAATATAGAATTATCAACAGATAGTTGGTAGAGGGCACGTACGTGAACTGGACCAGGACACCGCAGACGTTTCAACGGATGTGAGAAAAGGTGTCATCCTAATTTTTTATTTAGAAGCATTTGTGTTATTTGATCATGGTGCCACGCTTTACTTTATATCGCCTTCATTTACACATAAGTTGATGAAGCATGTGAAACCCATATTGCTAGGTAGGATGTTGTTGAATAAAGCTATCATTAAGAACAAGTATCCTCTTCCACGCATTAATGATTTCTTGGATCAGCTCCAGGGAGCACAGGTCTTTTCTAAAATAGATATGCTAATTGGGTACCATTAGTTGAGGATACAGAGTGGAGATGTACCCAAGACAATCTGGTTATGCCATTCAGATTGACGAATCCCCCGCAACATTTATGGCTTTATGAATGATGTATTTAAGCCATACTTGGACCAGTTTGTGATAGTGTTTATCGATGATATATTGGTTTATTCCAAGTCCAAGGAAGATCATGAGCAGCACTTGAGGATAGTTTTGCAGACCCTCCGAGAGAAGGAATTATATGCCAAACTCAGTAAGTGTAACTTTTGGTTAGAGCAGATCTCATTTTTAGGCCATGTTGTATCGAGGGATGGGGTATCAGTAGATCCATCCAAGATTGAGGCAGTTGTACAGTGGGAACAACCCAAGATAATCATTGAGATCAGAAGTTTTCTGTGATTGACAGGTTATTATTGGAGATTTATTAAGGGTTTCTTTAAACTAGCTGCTCTGTTGACACGTCTCATGGGGAAGATGTTAAGTTTGTGTGAGACAAGGCATGTGAGAGGAGTTTTCAGTAGCTTAAGCGTCGGTTGACCATTGCTCCGATTCTCACCATTCCTACCAGTTCAGGAGGTTTCTCTGTGTATACAGATGCATCACACCAGGGACTGAGCTGTATACTTATGCAGGATGGGAAGGTAATTGCCTATGGATCCGAACAGTTGAAAGATCATGAGAGGAACTATCTGACTCACGATTTAGAGTTGGCGGCCGTAGTGTTTGCATTGAAGATATGGCACCACTATCTCTATGGTGAGAAATTTCAAGTATATACGGATCATAAGAGCCTTAAGTATTTGTTTTCGCTGAAAGAGTTGAATATGAGACAGAGAAGATGGCTCGAACTCCTGAAGGACTATGATTGTGAAATCATGTACCATCTGGGTAAGGCAAATGTAGTTGCTGATGCCTTAAGTAGGAACGGGTTGGTGTCTTATATGATGGTTCAGGAACACAAGTTGTTGAAGCAGTTCTTGAACCTCAGTTTGGATGTAACCCCACCTGATTCAGAAAGATTTGATGTTATGGCTAGTTTCAAATTAGAGCCCGAGTTGATTAGTCGTATTCAACAGGCTTAACAAAGTGATCGACAGTGTACTGATTGGTTGAGTCAGGCACAGAGAAGTGTGGGTGCTGATTTTGAGATGGGTACAGATGGATTACTGAGGTTCAAGGGTAGACTATATGTTCCCGAGGATCCAGAGATCAGGAGATTGATTTTATTAAAGGCTCACTCATCGAGGTATACGATACATCCGGGAGTACCAGGATGTATCAAAACCTTCAGAAGGTTTATTGGTGGTCTGAAATGAAGAAAGACATCGCTAAGTATGTCGTTAGATGTCTCATCTATCAGCAGGTGAAGGTAGAGCATCAGAAACCTGCAGGGTTATTGCTGCCTCTACCGATACCGATATGGAAGTGGGAGCACGTCACCATGGATTTTATGGTGGGTTTACCAAGGACCCATAGAGGTCATGATGCCATTTGGGTGATTGTGGATTGGTTGACGAAGTCAGCTCATTTCTTAGCTATGAGAGCTATCGATACTCTAAGTCAGTTAGCGAACTTGTATGTTCGAGAGATAGTTCAATTAACTTATGTGCATCGCTTTTCATCCTCAGACAGATGGTGAGTCAGAGAGGACTACATAGACATTGGAGAATATGTTAAGAGCGTGTGTGCTAAATTTTAGAGGCTCTTGGGATGATCACCTACCGTTAACCGAGTTCAACTATAATAACGGCTATCATGCGAGTATCGAGATGACACCATATGAGGCACTGTATGGACGCAGATGTCGATCCCCTATTGGATGGGATGAGGTTGGTGACAGACAAATTTTTACTCTCGATTTAGTGCAGCAAGCCTCTGAGGACATCCAGTTGATTTGTGAAAGGTTACGGACAGCGCAGAACCGGTAAAAAAATTATGCTGACAGGAGACGAAGACCACTGGGTTTACTGTTGGTGAGTCAGTATTATTGAGAGTTTCTCACTCAAAAGGGATTATGAGGTTTGGTAAGAAGGGTAAGTTGAACCCTCGGTATATCGGGCCCTTCAAGATTCTAGAGAGAGTGGGAGACAAGGCTTATAGGTTGGCATTGCCGTCAGAGTTAGCAGGTGTTCATAACGTCTTCCACGTCTCTATGCTTCGAAAGTACCTCCCGGACTCGGCACATGTGATAAGATATGAGCCATTGGAGCTCAATGAGAGTATGTCGTATGTTGAGAAGTCGGTTCAGATATTGGATAGGAAAGAGAAGGTGTTGAGGTCAAAGACGATTCCCTTAGTGAAAGTTCTTTGGCAATATCACACTCTGGAGGAAGCTACATGAGAGTTAGAGAGTATGATGCAAGAGAAGTACCCAGAGTTGTTCTCAGGTTAACTTGGTTCTAATTTGGAGGACCAAATTTCTTGAAGGAGGGGAGGAATGTAAGGCCCGTGAATTTCTATGTAATCTTATGATTTCCATGATGTACAGACAAGTTACACAATAAATGAATCATAAGAATTGGATATTTTTTAGTGTTAAGTGTGAATGAAATGCAAAATGGGTATTGAAGTGATTGAATGAGAGTTTAACTTTGAAAAAACTGGGAAAATTGCAGCTGGAATGCTGCAGATGCAGGGCAGATCGATCTCATTACAAGGGGAGATCGATCTCATTGCCTTGAAATACAATATCAAGCATTTTGCAAGAGGGAGATCGATCCCTCATTCAAAGCAGATCGATCTCTAGTTGCCTTTGGTTAGCAAAGATTGATCTCTTCTTTAGGGCCAGATCGATCTCTAAAGTCCCTTGCTTAGCAAAGATTGATCCTATCCCTTGAACAGATCGATCTCATACAAATAGGCAGATCGATCCCTTAGCCTGCATTGTCGAATTTTAGAGTTTAAACAAGGACAGATCGAGCTCTCACCCTAAGAGATCGATTCGATGAGGCAAATTCTATAAAACCCGACAGCTGAATCTTCATTTCCACGAGACATCCCAAATTTCAACTATTTTTAACAATAACCTAGCTTTCTCACTTTAAAAATCATCACTTTCTAATCAGTTTTGAGAGAAGTTCCTTTGAGAAAAGTTGTTTCTAGTGAGGAAGAGAACTACATAGTCAAAGATTGAAAGATCAAACTTTGGATTGAAGGAGAAAAGAGGTTTTCCCCAATTTGGCAAAAAGAGGAAAAAGTCAAGCTAGGTAAGATTTCAATACACCATCTTCTAGTATGTTAATCAAGATATTTTGATGAGTTGATTGGTGTATATAATGTTGGCTGAAATGTTCATGTACATGCTTAAACAACCATGACCTAGAATAGGCTTAGTGAGAGAAAGTTGAAATGGCATGGAGTTGATGATGGTTTAAACATGTAGAGATGTTAGTAAGCATGTAAACTTTATGAAATTCATATATTAGAATGGATGATGATTGGAAATGGGCATAAGAGGTGTTTGATAAATTATCATAGTGAAAGAAATGATGAACTTGAGGCATTATGAGCTTAATGTCGGTTTAGTGTGAATCAATAGACCTAAAGAGTTCAATAGATTCTCGAGAAATGAATAGAGCAGTCAAAATGGACTTAAGAGAAAGTGAGGTCTTATAAGTGTTAATGAAAACAATAAGTCGAATAGACTATAGTAAACGCAAAAATTGTATTACTTTGGATTAAATTGATGTGATGAGTAATTTTGTGCAGCGTCAGAGATTTCTTTGGAAGCGAATCGAACTGCACGATCGAGCAACTCTGAGGAAGTGGAATCACTCGACGCGATTCTAGGTAAGAGAATTTTGTGAGTATCTAGAGGTAGCTGCACATATTTTGAGGGTATTTATAGGGGTTTGTAATTGCTTGGTTATCTAGAAAAGAATTAATTATTTGTACGAATGATTTCGGATATAGATGATTTTGGTTTTGGAAGTGAATCTTACAAAAAGGGTAGTAAGGCTAATAAATTGCATGAATGTCATGTTTTGATATTTTTACGAAATGCATTGCTTTGGTTTAAGCAAATCTACGAATAGGTTGGCTATTGACTTCATAATTTCATGATATAGCACGAGTTAGGTGCTAACTATGATTTTAAGCGTGTTTTGTTGAAATAGAGCTGCCTATAAGATTTATATGAGTTAAATCGTGCTGGAGCTACGCTGGCACTGGATTTTGATGTTTTAATATGCATGAAATGTGTTGGAGCCTAGCTCGTACCATGTTTTGAGTTGCAATGTTTCACAAGCCATATTGGAGCTTTTGCTCGTACGTGGGTTTCCATTGATTTTCTTATGCATATAACTGTACTAGAGCGTTACTCATACGAGGTGTTTACTGATGATGCATGAAATCGTTCTAGAGCTTTGCTCGCACTGGACTTTTCACACTTAATATGTAATGAGTCGTGTTGGATGCCTCGTATAGACTTTGTGTCACACAGATGAGATGCTCGCACGAGCTATGTTGGATGCCTCATGTAGACTGCTAGTCACACGGATGAGATGCTCGTATGTGCACTTGAGACGAAGTAGGTTAGACATGGCATGGGGTAGATAAGACCTATGGCAGGCAACCCCAACCATGATATAGGTCCACATAATACGTTGTACCGTATATATCACACGGAGTACGTTGTACCATGTGGTTATGATGTTGATTTAAAAGTCTGGCGGTAGGATTAACCCACCTCCATTCCAGCATGATGCCCCGCACAGGGATCCGACAGAGTCCTTGATTATTTATAGTAACCACCTGTCTCACATGATATCACATGGTTTTATATACTGAACATGATTGTGTTGTCCAGGGTAGACCTGAGGGAGGGGTATAACCTTGTGGGATGTTTTTAAAAGGAAGATATGCTGACTGTGATGAGTTTTACTAAGTTTTGATTTGATGTTAAACCCTGAGGAATGGTTCTTCTGGTGAGTTTTATTATGACAAGCAAGAGAGGTTTTACATGATGATTTTCCATGTTTACATGCCTACTTTCATGTCTTCTTTTCAGTACATGATATATGTATATACATGTCGCATAGTTTTAATATTTCCTCATGCTCTGGATATAAATGATTTTTATGCCATAAAATCATAAGCATGTAGATAGTGTAGTTAGCTACCATGCTTGCATTATTGCCTTACTGAGCGTGTGGTTGCTCATCCCTATTATTTTCCCCATGTACATAGTGCACACAGTAGTCTAGTGAGGGACTGAGGAGTTGTATCTGGATATCCGCTGCTCTCCATCGCTAAGAGGTATACACACAGCAAATCTTTTTATATCTAAACATGTAATAGCGCAATAATCATTTTGAATTGTAATATGGGGGATGTAAGTGTTAGCAAACATGTATAAGTATAGAACTTAAACTTTCAAATGTATGTGTTTGATCTTGATTAATTGAAAGATGAATGGTAAATGATGATTAATACTGACTCATAGCCCAACTATTATTGGTGAGAGTTGTTCTCAACCGGGAAAGGAAAGGAAAAAACGAAAAATTTATAGTGATTTTAGATGAAAGAGGGTCGTGACATGATCGTCATTTCTTATGGGTTCAGTCGTCGGCGTGAAGAGGGAAGAATGGCAGAGGGAGGGAAAAAGAAAGAAGAAGAGAGCGGGGGTTATCGCTTGGGTCGCGCGATAGGGAGAATCCCTGTCGCGTGATCCCTTTTTTTTCTTATTTAATACCTAGATAAACATACCTATATACCTGTAAATAATTCAAATTTTGCTATTAAACTGTAAAGTTTCCGTACACTTTATTACTTTTATAATTTTATTCCTAAATTTTTTTATTTTTCCCTCTTTAATTTATATTTAATCCTTTAATTATATTTTGTCTTTTATCCACCATGATTAATTTATTTTAGGTTATGTTTATCTATTTTATTTAATGGTTATACCTTATGCCTTCTACTATATTTAATAACTTTCCTAAACTTAATCTATTTACATGAGTCTATTTATTAACGAGTTAATTTTTTTCATGGGCATATTCATGCATAAACATCCAAATAAACTAGTATTTAGCTAAATATCGAAATATACAAGTTTGTGATCTTACATTTCTCCCCACCTTATAGAATTCGGTCCTCCGAATTTTCGAGCCAAGTCAAAAAAGATGTGGGTATCTCTCTCACATCAAGCTCTCTAACTCCCATGTCGTTTCCTCAGCAATGTGGTGTTGCTAAAGAACTTTTACAAGAGGAATGATTTTAGACCTCGGGACTTTATCCTTCCTATCCAAAATCTGAATCGGTCTTTCTTCGTAACTCAAGTCTTTCCCTATCTCCAAGGGCTCATATGCAATGATATGTGAAGGATCGGGTTGGTATTTACAGAGTATGGACACATGAAACACATTATGTACCTCGGCTAGTTGGGGTGGTAAAGCTAGTCGGTATGCTACTTCACTAACACGCTCTAATATCTCGAATGGTCCTATATACCGAGGACTTAACTTGCCCTTCTTCCCAAATCTCATCATGCCTTTCGTAGGAGAAACTTTCAAGAAGACATGATCACCAACAACAAACTTCAAATCTCTTCTCCGATGATCTGCATAACTTTTCTGTCTATCTTAGGCTGTCTTGAGCCTTTTACAAATCATGCGAACCTTTTCAGATGCTTGCTTAACCAAGTCTAGAGCATAAATCTTTCTGTCACCAACCTCTTCACAACCAATCGATGATCTACATCTTCGTCCATAAAGAGCTTCATACGGGGCCATTCCTATGCTGGCATGGTAGCTATTGTTATACGTAAATTTTACTAACGACAAGTTCTCATCCCATGAAACCCCAAAGTCAATCACACAAGCACGTAGCGTATCCTCTAAAGTTTGTATAGTCTGTTCAGACTGTCCATCAGTCTGTGGGTCATATGTTGTGCTAAATTATGTCTTAGATCCTAAGGACTCTTGAATTTTCTTCCAAAATTAAGAAGTGAATCTAGAGTCCCTGTCCGAGGTGATACTAACTGGTGTGCCATGGAGTTTGACTATCTCCTTGATAACCAACTCTGCCAACACATTCAAAGGAGTAATGGAGCTAATGGCCAAGAAGTGGGCTGATTTGGTAAGTCTATCCACAATTACCCAGATTACATCATGTCTTCTTCGAGTTTTGGGTAAGCCCATAACAAGATCCATGGTTATGTGTTCCCACTTCCAAGTTGGTACAATTAGGGGTTGAAGCAAACCTGCCAGCCTTTGGTGTTCTACTTTTACTTGCTGACACACCAAGCACTGAGCTACAAACTGTGCAACCTCTCTTTCCATTCCAGGCCACCAATAAACCTTACGTAGATTATGGTGCATTTTGGTGCTTCTGGGATGTAGAGTGTATCTACTACTATGGGATTCAGTCAAAATCAGTCTCTTGAGATCCTCATCTTTAGGCTCACATATCCAGCCTTAAAATCTCAACAATCCATCAATACCAATCTCAAACTACGTATTTTGGCCCTCATGAATCTGCCCAAATACCTCGAGTAAGTTCTGATGAAACTTCTAAACTTGTCTAATATGTTCCATCAACTCCAGTTCAATCTTGAGACTAGCAATTACAGGACTCTGCTAGGGAGGTGCTATGTCAATACTCAAACTCGCAAACTATCCCAACAACTCCCATTCTTTCACCATCATATAAGACACTGCACCCAAGATTTTCCTACTTAAAGCCTCAACTACAACATTAGCTTTCCCTGGGTGATACAGTATCTCACTATCATATTCCTTCAACAACTCCATCCATCTACGCTGCCTCATGTTCAGCTTTTTCTGTGAAAATAAGTACTTAAGGCTTTTATGATCTGTATAAATTTGGAATTTTTCTCCATAAAGGTAACGTCTCCATATTTTCAATGCAAATACCATCTGCCAACTCTAGATCATGTGTGGCATAATTCTTTTCATGCTCTTTCAACTGTCGAGAATCATATGCCACTACTTTCCCATCTTGCATCAACACACATCCCAAACCATTATAGGAAGCATTACTATATACCGTGAATCCTCCGAGACCATCTGGTATAGTAAGGATTGTTGCAGAAGTCAATCGATGCTTGACCATTTGGTATAGTAAGGATTGAGCACTTGAAAATTACGCTCACATGCATCACTTCACTCGAATTTAATGTCTTTACGAGTGAGACGTGTCAACAGAGCAGCAATCTTTGAGAATCTTTATACAAACCTTCTGTAATACCCGACTAATCCAAGAAAACTTCATATCTCCGTAGCACGGGAATACACTAGGATATCATCTATGCAGACGATCACAAACTTGTCTATGTACTCCTTAAAGACTTCGTTCATCAGGTTCATAAATGCAGCAAGGGCATTCGTCAAACTAAACGGCATGACCAGGAATTCATAGTGCCCATAGCGAGTTTAGAAGGTGATCTTGGGGATGTCTTCACCTCTCACTTTCAACTGGTGATATCCCGACCTTAAGTCTATTTTTTAGAACACCTTGGCTCCCTTCAACTGATCAAACAAGTCATTGATCCTCGATAATGGGTACTGGTTATTGATTGTGGCCTTATTGAGCATTCGGTAATCAATACACAACCTCAAACTGCCATCTTTCTTCTTCACAAAGAGCACCGGTGCACCCCAATGTGACACACTTGGGCATATGAAACCCTTGTCTAACAACTCTTGGAGTTGCTTTTTCAATTCTTTCAACTCTATGGGTACAAACTTATACGGAGGTTTAGATAAAGGTTGAGTTCCGGGCACCAAATCAATGGTGAACTCTAACTCTCTGTCAGGGGGGTAATTCAAACAACTCTTCTGAAAACACATCGGGAAAATCTTTCACCACTGGAATATCCTGGAAGCTGGGTTTTGGCTTCTCAACACATTCCACAAAAGCTATGAAACCTTCATACGTTAAATAAATCTTTAGACTCATAATAGGCAAACAAAAGGTCTACTTATTCATTCATTTATCTCCAAAAGTTACAAGACACTTTTCAGTTACATACAATGTCATAGTTTTCTTAAAACAATCTAAACTAACTCTATCTGTAGCTAACTAGTCCATTCCGAGTATTACATTTAATCTAACATGTTTAAGAAAATTAGGTTAGCTAATACCACCTTATCACCTATATTAATTTCACAATTCCTATATACTACATCGGTTGTTTGTGACTCTTTTATTGAGGTCTTAACCTTAAGTATATAATCTAGAGGTTCAGATTCTATTGGCAATTTCCTAGCAAAAGTAGGTGACACAAAAGAGTGTGTAGATCCAGAATCTATTAATACAAAAGCTTTAACATTAAAGATGAGAAGCTTACCCTTAACGACTGAAGTAGAGACATCCGCATACTCCTTGTCTAGCGTGAATACCCTTCCTTGGCCAACAACCGTCTTGCTCTTATTTGCTGGAGCTACTGGAGCTACTGGGGGCAGAGGAATAGTCCTTACAGGTTGAGCTGGTGTGGTTCTCATCTTGGGACAATCCCTCTTCATATGTCCCACCTCACCACACCGATAACAAGTCCCATAGTACCGGTGGCAAGGTTAATTGGCGTAGTGTCTTCTCTCACACTGATTACATATAGGGGAATGATAGGGTACATGGGCACTTTGAGTAGGAGGAACCCTCGGTCTGGTGGTCAAAGCTCTGGATGCACCTACCTTCTGTATCTTGCACTGCCTTTTATTTGAGAGGGTCGTCTATCATCATACCTCTTCCCTGTAACCCTCATCCTAGACTGAAACTCAGCCTGCGATATCGCCATATCTTGCTCCATAAATTGAGCTCTCTTGAAGGCATCAGCATAGGTCCAGATATTCAGTGGGGCTAACTTGCTCTTAATGGCTGGTCTTAACCCACTTATGAATTTCAACATCTTTTTCAGCTCATTCTTAGCTATATCTGGCTCATAACGGCATAAAGCAGTGAATCTTGATTCATATTGGTCTACTACCATGTTGCCTTACCCTAAACCCAAAAAATCTGCTTGTTTCTTCCTCTGAGCACACTCTGGAATATACTACTCATTAAAAGCTTCCAAGAATACTTCCCAGGTTATTTCTGTGTGCTTGGCCAGTAAAATTTGCTCTATAGAAGTCCATTAATGGTCCACTTCACTCTCCAACATATAAGTGGCCAAAGCTACTTTCTCTGCATTGCTACACCATACATACTTAAACATCTTTGCCAACTTCGTAACTCACTCTTCAGCTACCGTGGGATCCTTAGCACCCTTAAAGGCTGGTGGTTTCATCTTCTGGTATTGCTTCAACCATGTCACGTTCCTATCCACCAAGTCTTGAGCTGGCTGTTGTACCTCTTGGGGTTGTAGGGCAGCAGGTGGTGGAGGATTTGGTGGTACTGGTTGTGGCTCGGGTGGTGGTGGGGCTTGTGGCAGGTTTGCGATGTTTGCGAAAGTAGACATTAACTGAGTAAGTGCAGCAGACATTTGCTCCACAGTCTGCTCTAATCTAGCTAATCGTGTATTTGGATTACCCGGCTGGGAAGGATGAGGAGGTACTGGAGGTGGCTGAGCCTATCTCCCTTTACATCGGCCTTGTCCTCGTCTCCCACTCATATTTACTACGATTCCTATACCAGAGACCCAAACACACTTATTAACAATTAAAAGTATACGCAACATATATATATATATATATATTTTAGACATGCACGGTATTTGGGATGTATTGCTATACTTACCAACCTACACCGACATGGTCTAACTACAAGCTGCTTTGATACCAAGAGAATTGTCACACCCCGTGACCACTACTTTTATCCTTAAGCGTATAATTAAGTGGAAAACGTTTTAAAGTAAATTAACCTTAGCTAGTGTTTATTATTATTTCTTTAGGATCTTTTTCTTGTAATTTCGTGTTTGATATAAGTTTAAAACTTTTAGACCAATATGTGGAGGATTTTATTTAAGTCCTAAAAGTTTCTGGAAATTTGGGCAGCATAACGGCTGCATTTGGACCTAACCCAACTTGCAAAAAAAAAAAAGAAGCAATATGGCAACCTAAATCCGTAATTCATTGATTTCGCAAACCACAATTACGAATCAGCTTCAATTCAAACCATATCAGCAACCCTAGCTATCCACAACTAACAACCATTTAATCACACTGCAAAATAATCCCAAGTAGCTAACTATTGACACTAGCCTAATCGCTAAAGTATTGAATCGTTTTGCGAAGTATTAACTATATGAGTACATAAATCCTATCATAGTAACATTACTCCATAAGTAGCTAATACATCCTAAACGACTATTACTTAAATCTGTGCATACATACAAGTCTAAAATATAAACTTTACAATTGTTGTGTATACCTTAGCACAAAAGTCGCGTTCTCAGCATGAGAAATCAGTGATTTTCAAGCAGTTCACCCACAAATTAATCTAAAATGTTTTAAAAAAAGGGGCGAGCAATCACACACTCAGTAAGGAAAACATATAACTGAGGCTAATAACATACCAAGTAAGCGGTTATAAAAATATTTTCTCTGTTTAGTAAAACATGCACTTTGAAAAACAATGAACAAGCTTTTAATTTGGTCGTTCAACATGCTTTTCAAAACTGAAGATTTCACAAAACTTACTAACAAACCATAGTTTATAAATCATCGGTGCTGAATTCAAAATACGGAAACCTTGAAAATCAAGTAGCATACCCTTCATGCTGAAAACAATTACAGTCTATCAAAACACATACATGGGCTTAAATTAAACATTCGATACAAATAGGAGAGATGTGGCACATTTCTTAACATGTCATGGAATCGGTAACTCAATGTAAACACCTATGGCGATAGTGACTACCGCCCTATCCTAAACTGATCAGGTTTGGACTAGGGTTCTGAAGACGAGATCTAGGTCTACAATAGTAGGTAGAATAAAAATCTTGATGCCACGAAGGCATCTACTTGAAGCACTTGGCACCGTAGGGCAATCACAAAAAACCTCCTACCGGTGCTAGAGATGGCTCACACGTCCCATAAACTTGATGCCACCCAGGCATCCCTATGAAGCACTTGGCACCATAGAGCAATCACACGGAACCTCCTACTAGAGATGACTCTCACAGGACATGACTGCCACAAAGGCATTTTTGGGGATCGCCAACAATCTCAAAATCGACATCAATAGGTGTACGATGAAAACATAAAAATTTTTTCAATTCAACATCGAGTTTACAGAAAAATACACCAATAACTTCAGAAACATGTACTATTATCATAAAGCATGCTAACATCATTCCGTACACCATCATGCTTTCCCAATTCATATTTGAAAACAGCCCATGCAACCAAGTTATAAGCATCATGCATAGATGCACAAAATGATAAAATCAGGTAGTATGACGTTTTTACTCATTTGGGTTTAACTATTTTTATTTGACACTAAAAATTAGTAAGCTTATATTTATAACCTCATTTTGACTAAAGCTAGTGACTACAAACAAAGTTTCAGTATTTATGAAAAGTGGGTAAGGTAGGCAATTAGTTTAAAAAAGATTCTAACTAAACTAACAGCCTATGGTTCCTAGTAAAGTTTTAGCTTAACCTAAGATATCCTACTAGCTACGAGCTATATAAATCCCTTACCAAAAATGATGCGCAACAATTACCCTTCTCGCCTTAGGCATGCACATATGTGCCTAAGCTTCCTTGGCATTTGACGAGGTAGTAGCTGTAAATTTCACATACAAGAATATCAGTCTTCATACTTATTTCTGTTTCTATAGTTTAAACCAAGGATTTCCTAAGTGCGTTGCGAAACTCTCTTTCATACATACGCACTAAAGTCGACTTATCAATTAGGGCATCGATACCATAACTTTGAATTTTAGACTGGTCATATACTTTATCAATTTCATTAAAATAAAACCATCTTAGAGATGTTATAATTACCTAGTGTTCTACCCCTCTTATCATTTCCAAATTTACATCTTCTCTTATAGTTTTGTATTAAAATCAATCCTTGGACCTTACATATAGATTCGGCTAATAACCAATTTCACACAAAGACAATAAATCATGTATAATCCCCATTATTCTAGGCTGTTAGATTTTAGCCTTTTATCATTCGCTTGTTAGCCTAATGCTCTATTTAAACTTGTATCTTATATATTTTATTTTTATACAACATAAAACCATATTATTTCCTTCCAAATTTATATATATTAAATCTTCAATTTTTGGAAAAGCAATTATCTCCATCTATTTTAAACGGCCGAACACTCATTTTCCATTGCCCCACAAAATTTTCGGCAGTGGGTGGAATTTAACTTGGCCAATTAAAATCTTAATCCCAAAACATGCATCAATCTTTCCACCCAAATCGAATTAGTACAAAATTTTGAAATCCCCAAATTTTTTTCTTCAAACTACAAACCCTAGATTTCACTTAATTCTTTCAAACAGAATTTATTCAATTTACTACACTAAATCTATTCATAAAATATTAATTTAACAAGAATTTAGCTTAAGCTAGGCTTGCTCATGTAAAGTCCACGAATTTAATAGTATTCGGTTTTAATTATGAATAGTGAAATAAATAAATGGAATTGAGAATGAGCACATTGGTAGAAAATTAATTAAAATATTTTAAGTAGAAGAATAAATAATTATGAAGTGTAAAAATAATTTTAATGAGCTAGATTAATATACGAATAATTCTCCATGTCAGATAAGTACAAATATTAGACAATTTATACTTAGAAATACTAAATAATTAAAAACAATGATGAAATGATGGATGAAATGAATGAAATGAGTGATGATGGTGATGTTTGACAAAAACAATGTCTACATATATATATATATATATAAAATAAAAATATATATAGAAATAAATTAAATAATATATTATATTAATATATATATATTAATGTATTATATTATAAGTAAAATAAAATAAATAATATATGTATAAATATTTAGATACTTGTGTATAAAATAAAATAAAATAATATATTTTATGTAAAGGGCATTATTGTATAATATATTTTATTATATTAAAATATATATAATATTACATATAAAAAAAAGGAGTTTGTGGGAAAAATCCCACCCACTTTGCCAAGCTTCCTATGTTAATAGATGAAGCAATAACCCCAAAACACAAAAAAAAAACCAATGGGGAGATGAAACTGAAAGGGGAGAAGAGAAAAGATGGGGAGGAGGAGAAGAAAAAGAGAAGGAGAGAGAGAGAGAGCGACCGGAAGGAGGGACAACACCTCGATGCAGATCGGAGGGAGGCAGAAGCGGCGCCAGTAGCGTGGCGAAAGGCGCAGATTGGAAAAAAGAAAGAACGACAGTGACACCGAAAAGAGAAAGGACTGAACTGGCCATTTTTCGGTCAGCTCAGACGTCCCGCTGCCCAGCCCTAGCGTCATGAGGCCCCGCAGACCTGCTGGAGGTGGAAGTCGACGAAGAACAGACCGTCGAAGTCGAAAACGGAAAGGTTTTCCACTGAACCAATTCTGACCGGTTCAGTGAAAAGGTGGGTCGAACTGGTTCGAATGTTTCAGCCAAAAAAAAGAAGAAAAAAATGGGAGAAAATTCAATGATGCCTCAGGTCTAAGGATAAGCTGGTAAGCGATTGGATTTGACCGTTTTAAATTTTGAAAATTTTATTTAAATTTATATTTGACTGAATTTAACTCGGTTTAAATATATATAGATATGTAGCGTGACAATAGGCGACGAATGAGCGGTTCAGCCTCGATTTGCATGCCAACATGAAAACTCAAGTAAGTGAATCTCACTTGCTATGGTTTAGATAATTAAAGGAGTTAGAAATCATTGCATAAGTTACGTATAAATTCGGTGTAGATTGCTTTATATTTTGTAATTGAAAAAAATAATTATTGTAAATGATTGTGAACTATTTGTAAATGTCTGCAGACCTTAAAAATTGATTTGAAATAGGAAAAGTAATGAATCAATTGGATTGAGAATATATATTGTTTTCTGACTTGCAGGCTGAGTAATGAGCAATTTTTACTCGGTCAATAATTCGAATTAAGACTTTTATGCTATCGAAAATGCAATTTCGATTCGTTTTGACACGTTTTCGAATCTCGCGATGATTTTTAGGACATTAAAATCATTCTATGGTATTTTACGAGAGATTTAGAAGTTTATACAGATTTTATATATACAGTTTCATTCATACTATTTGAACTAATTGGAGCATATGACTTATTTAGCCTACGCTTAGTGATTTCGGATTTAAGTATAAACTGCATTCCATCTCGACATCGATATGACTTCTTGGAAAACGTAATTTTTAGACGTTTATCTTTATGGGCGATCTAACTGTGTTTTTTCTGATAGAATATATGGAGATAGCCCTGAGTTTTATGATTCTTTTATGGGCAGTTTGGCTTGTTTGACCCTATCGTGATAAGGTTCGATTTTATTTATCTATTGAGATTAGAGACTTTCAGATCGGTGAACATAGGAATCACCTTAGTCTCCAGAGTATTTTCAGCTCACTGATAGCTACAAAACTAAAGTCTTTATCGAAAAATAATGGTGAACGTCACTTATATACGTATGATTCAATTATCAATTTTATGAATTAGATATCGAACCATATGATTTCAAATCGTTATCGAACATGATACGATTTAATCACTGTGATGCAAAACAACACTGAACGAAATAGATCGAGTCCTTGGGTTAGAGTGAATGATATTCAAGGATACTAGATGATATAAGTATGTAAGAGTACCGACAATAAGATTTTCGAGAAGGATATGTTCTAATGTGAATTTTATTTTGAATTAAAAATTTGTATCTGAATGCATATTATGACTATTGAGATTTGGAAAGTGTGCATAGTTGTTGTAAAATATTTTGAAACGAATGCATATTATGATTATTGAGATTTGGAAAGCTTGCATGGCTTTTGTAAAATATTTTGAAATGCAACTGGCTACGCAAAAATGAAGTTTTATGAAATAATGTTTATGTACATGAAATGAAAGTAAAAGTACCGATTCTACGAAATTATGGGATAATGAGCCCAAAAAAGAGTTTCAACTGTTTTGAGACTAAGGCACTATAGCATGTGAGTCACGGTTAACCTCGGGTCGATATTGTGGGCCTAAGAGGGGTGGCCATGGTCGATCAAGGGAATCCTAGCCGACAGCCTATGAACAGGCTGGGCCTTGACAAGGACATGCGTAATTCTACGTGACTGTCATGTTACCTTCGTGGCATTTCCTGTATCTGTCTGTGATATCTGTCCACCTGTGTGGTGTTTCTGTATCTGTCTGTGTGATATATGTCCGCCTGTGTGGTGTTATCTGTGATACTGTACGACTCTGGCCCAGTCAACAGCTCCCATGGCCATGAGTGTTCTATTCTCTCTTCGAAGGATGCCCTCTTTTGAGGATGATACTGTCACGCCCTCCTCCCACACGCAACTTTACCAAAACCCATAATAAATTTTTCACTTTTTACATACCTTTCTCTCCTCAACAGTTGGGCTATGAATAGGCATTAGTCTCCTCATCCAGACATACCTTACCATTCTTTTTCGTATCATACATACATGACATTTATATCATAAGTAAATTTGTATACTTAAATATAATTACATCATTACATCCCCCATATTAAAACGTGTATATCACTGTGTTTATGCATTGTTCAGATACAAAAGAGTACGCATGTGTATACCTTTCGCTAGATGGGGAGTGGCAGCGGATCAAAGGAATGCAATACCCTGGTCGACTCGATCTACTGACGAGAATCTATAGAGATGGGGGGAAAATGAATGGGATGAGCTATCAACGCGCTCAGTAAGGAAATCAGGCAAGCAAGTAGACATCCATACTATCTACATGAAAATAGTGCTTTGCCTTTCCTTCTCTTAATTCAAAAGCATGTTTAAAATATATATAATATAGTACAGATTTGAAATCCCATGTACTAAACACATGCTGGTTTATCAATCAGAGGCATTCATGCAAAACAGTGCATATTTAATCATTTAAGAATGCCTTTATATAAAATATGCCATTTACATTCAAAACACAGTAAATATGACATTTCTCATCACAACACAAATAAACTGGGTTTCGACCCATCCCTCAGGTCTACCCGTATCATAAAACACATGTGATATATCATGCGAGACTCAGTGGCTAAATGCAATCTCTCTAGACTATGTAAGAGAGCCTCCCCGCCCACTCTGGCTTAAGGATGTTGGGCTTAAGGATCTTACCGTAAGAGAACATCTCCGGACTATGTACATATCCTAACATGTGGTGAAATCCCAGGCAACAAATTACTCGGTGTGCGGGTTATCACTGCTGTAACGGGAGGGGGGTCAGTCCATCACAACCGCCAGCTATCAACACTCTCCTCCACAACTCCACAACACAAAACACAGTACAATGTACTCCATGCCACATGCACGGTACAACGTACACCAGTGGACCCATACATCATGGTCGGGGTGCCTGCCATAGGTCTTAACCTCTCATACCATGGAAATACATCATAGTCGGGGTGCCTGCCATAGGTCTTAGCCCTCATACTATGGAATAAATGCCACGTCTCTAAATCCACGTGAGAACATCTCAACAGTGTGACACTCAGTCTACACGGAGGAAATCGTCACGGTTTTTTTTAACATGTGTATATATCACGAAAAATTACAGTGCACGTCTTGAGTGTGACACATAGTCAACACTCCGCCTCAAAACACTGTATATGTATGTCAAAATATCAACACTAGTGCGAGTAAACCTCTAGCACCAGGTCATGCATAGTTCTCATTACAAATCAAGTACGAGCAAATCGCTCAAGTACGATGTCATGTACAAATCATGAAAAATCGAGTACGAGCAATGCTCCAACACTCTGTCATGCATTTCATATAAAACTCGAGTACGAGCTAATCGCTCCAGCACTCTATCATGCACAAATCACATAAAAACTGAGTACGAGCAACGCTCTAGTACTCTATCATGCATGTCAAATAAATGTAGTGCGAGTAAACCTCCAGCACTAATGTATGTGAAAAACATCTGAAATCAAGTGCGAGTTGTGCTCTAGCACGATTGTTTCCACATAATTCGGTAGATGACTCTTTAAAAATAGGGATGTTTAAAATCATTAAAATCAGCACTATAAAGTGTGCTTAGTTTACATCGACCTCAAAACATTAGCTCATCCACCTACTCTTCTGCTACACAGCAGTAAAAACCACTCAAAACATTATTTTCATGCTTTTTACAATTTTTCCCAAAGTTTCACTTTTTGCCTAACTAGGGGTAAAATCGTAATTTACCCATATCGGGTCCCTATAATTATTATAGATTTTCTCTGACCCTCAAACAATTTCAGTGAATGTAAAATCCAACAAAAAATATGCACAGATATCTCTAGCTACTTGCAAGAGTCCCCTACCTCGGATCACGTCGTGTGACCTCTCTTCCTCTGTGCTGTCTAATTTCGCAGTCCGGTCAACTCTCAATATGACTCTGGAGCTGCATTTAAATCATTCACTGCGTTAATTACACTTTTCCTACTGTATTACACATTTAATACAGTTCATTTCACTAAAATGGGCCCGTTTACGCTTAATGGACCTTAATCCGTATTAAGCCCGTTCATCAGGGTCTATCGACTCATTGGGCCTATCTATACCCATTGGGCTTTATTTCAAGCTCTTTGGATAGCCCGTATATCATTTACGACATTTATTTCAATTTTTCGAATATAATTCACTAAATTAAATCTTAAATACGCATAAATCACTTAAATTGTCGTAAATGAACTTTACTTACCCGAGATTGTGCGATGGTGCGCGAATCGGAGTTCGATCGGGCTTCCGTTCAGAATTAATCGTCGAACTGCACAATTTCATATATTTAACTCTGGGTCAATTTTCGATTAAATATAATTTAAATAAATTTATCGAAAATTAAATTGGTCACTTTTGACCTCGTATCGACTTACCCGAAGTCCGGTGAAATCCCGAAAATTTTTCTTTTCCTTTTTCTTTCTTTTTCCTCTTTTTTTCCCTTTTCTCCTTGGCTGAACCGGTCCGGTCCGGTTCAGTACAGTCACTTTCCACTGAACCGGCCGACCGGTTCAGGCTCCTTTCGCCGTTCCGGCGCCGTCTGACCGGTTCTCCGACCGATTCCACCGCCAAATGGTTCGGCCTTGCCTCTAGAGGCTTCTTTTGGCCTCGTCTGGGGTTTACCGGCGTCGGATTCCGTTGAATCTGTCTTTCTCTCCCACGGCTTCAACCTCGCCAATCTCCCCTTTCCGGCGTCGGTGAGGTGCGTTACCGGTGGCTGGGAGGTTGCAGGCTTACGCTCTTCCTTTTCCGGTCGTTCGCTGGCCGCTGGGTTGTCGGATTGGTGGCCGTCCGGTGAGCTCTTCTTCCTCAGCCTTCACACGGTTTGCTCTCTCTTTTCTCTCTCCCCGATACCAATTTTCAATCCGTTTCTGATTTTCATTTTTTTTCAATTTCTTTATAATATAATTTTTAATATTATTTTAATCCTTAAAATAATATTAAAAATCCTAAAATATCCCAAAAATATCCTAAAAATTCTTATTAAATTCATTTAGTCCGTAAATGAATTTATCAGTCCGAGTTTACCTTTCTGATATTTTTTTTACTATTTTCAGGCTCATTTTTCGAGACAAAAATTCCAAAAATATTAATTAAATTCATATCTCGATCAATTGGACTCGAAATTCAATATTTTCCTCGTTATTGATCAAGATTTTTCAATTTCATATTTTTAATGAAATTTTCTCATCGGATTTATATCGAATTTTGGTCATTTGACCGTTTTACCCCTGTACTTGCTCGAAAATCACTTTAACCCTTATCTCACTATTATGTAGCTTACATGCATTTTTAATTTCTTAAATAGTTGATTGCATGTTAATAAATACTCTTCTTATGATTCAACTATGAAATATAACGTTCGTACACATAGGAATCATAAGGTACAAGCTACATACGTAAATCGAAAACTCGGGTCTGACAATCCTCCCCAACTAGAAGAATTTGGTCCTCCAAATTAGAACCAAATCAATCCTCAAACAATTGGGGGTACTTATCTTGCATCAAGCTCTCTAACTCCTAAGTAGCCTCCTCGAAAGTGTGATGCTGCCATAAAACCTTCACTAACCCGATAGTCTTCGACCTCAAAACCTTCTCCTTCCTATCTAGTATCCGAATCGACCTCTCAACATATGACATGTCCTCACTGAGCTCCAATGGCTCATAACTAATCACATGCGCCGGATCCGGGTGATACTTCCGAAGCATCGAAATGTGGAAGACGTTATGCACGCCTGACAAATCTGGTGGCAATGCCAACCTATAGGCCTTGTCTCCCACTCGATCAAGTATCTCAAAGGGTCCAATGTAGCGAGGACTTAGCTTACCCCTCTTCCCAAACCTCGCTATACCCTTGGAAGGAGAAACCTTCAGAAACACGGACTCACCAACTGCGAACTCAAGTGGCCTACGTCTCCTGTCAGCATAACTCTTCTGTCGACTCTGAGCTGTCCTCAATCTCTCAACTATCAACCGTACATCCACAGAAGCCTGTGTAACCATATCAGGAGCAAAAATCTTACGGTCACCCACTTCTTTCCACCCAATAGGGGAACGACATCTACGACCATATAAGACCTCATACGGTGCCATCCCGATACTCGAATGATAACTGTTGTTGTAGGCTAACTCGGCTAGTGGCAAATGATCATCCCAGGAGCCTCTAAAGTCTAGCAAACATGCTCTCAACATGTCCTCCAGAGTCTGTATCGTCCTCTCTGACTGACCATCTGTCTGAGGATGGAAAGCTGTGCTCAAACTCAATTGGGTTCCCATAGCTTCCTGAAAATGTTCTCAAAAGTGGGAAGTGAAGCGGGAATCCCTATCCGAGACAATGCTCATTGGAACACCATGCAACCTCACTACCTCGCATACGTACAACCCTGCCAATGTACTCAGAGTATCGGTAGCTCTCATAGCTAGGAAGTGGGCTGACTTCGTCAGTCTATCAACGATCACCCATATAGCATCGTGATTCCTCTCGATCCTCGGTAAACCCATCACGAAATCCATGGTGATATGCTCCCATTTCCATGTCGGTATAGGTAGAGGCTACAACAATCCTGCAGGTCTCTGATGCTCTACCTTCACCTGCTGACATACGAGACATCTCGCCACAAAATCTGCCACATCTCTCTTCATACCTGACCACCAGTACACCTTCCGGAGGTTCTGATACATCTTGCCACTCCCCGGATGCAACGTGTACGTCGATGAATGAGCTTCCGAAAATATCAATCTCCTGAGCTCTAGGTCCTCGGGAACACACAATCTACCTCTGAACCTCAGTAGTCCATCAGGACTCAACTCAAAATCTATCACTGTGCCCCTCTGCATCTGACTAATCACATCGATGCAATATGGATCAATCTGCAGAGCCTGTCTGATCCTGTCCAACAGATCTGGCTCTAAGCGTAGACTCACAATCATACAATTCGCATCCATGTCAAAAGGCACAACTCCCAAACTGAGGCTAGCAAACTACTCTAGCAGCTCGTGCTCCCTGACCATCATATACGATACCATCCCAAGGCTCTTCCTACTCAAAGCATCTGCTACAACATTAGCCTTACCCGGATGATAAAGTATCTCATAATCATAATCCTTCAGAAGCTCTAGCCATCTTCTCTGTCTCATGTTCAGCTCCTTCTGTGAGAATAGGTACTTGAGGCTCTTGTGGTCGGTAAAAAATCTGAAACTTCTCACCATACAAGTAGTGGCGCCATACCTTCAACGCAAACACTACTGGTGCTAACTCTAAATCGTGGGTCGGATAGTTCTTCTCATGGTCCTTCAGCTGTCTGGATCCATAAGCAACTACCCTCCCATCCTGCATCAACACACAGCCCAGTCCCTGATGCGAAGCATCAGTATATACTAAAAATCCTCTTGAGCTGGTAAGAATAGTGAGAATCGGACCGGTGGTCAATCGACTCTTCAGCTCTTGAAAACTCCTTTCACAATCCTCGTCCCACACGAATGCAACACTCTTCTGAGTGAGACGTGTCAACGGAGCAGCCATCTTCGATAGTACCCTGCTAAACCTAAAAAAAGTTTCTGATCTCGGTAACTGTCCTCGGCTGTTCCCACTGAACTACAGCCTCAATCTTGGATGGATCTACTGATACACCATCCCTCGACACTACATGTCTCAAAAATGAGATCTCTGTCAACCAAAAATCATACTTGCTGAGTTTAGCATACAACTATTGCCCTCGTAGAGTCTGCAATACAATCCTGAGGTGCTCCTCATGCTCCTCCTCAGATCTCGAATTTACTAATATGTCATAGATGAATACGATAACAAACTAATCCAAATATGGCTTGAATACATCGTTCATCAAAGCCATGAAAGCTGCGGGAGCATTCATCAGTCCGAATGGCATAACTAGGAACTCATAGTGGCCATATCGAGTCCTAAATTCTGTCTTGGGTACATCTCCACTCCAAACTCTCAACTAATGATACCCAGACCTCAGATCAATCTTAGAAAAGACCTGCGCTCCCCGAAGCTGATCCAGTAAGTCGTCAATGCGTGGAAGGGGATATCTATTCTTGATGGTAGCCTTATTTAACAATCTGTAGTCTATACACAATCGGAGGCTTCCATCATTCTTCCTCACAAACAGAATCGGTGCTCCCCACGGTGAAACACTCGGTCTGATAAAACCCCTATCCAACAGCTCCTGCAACTGTCTCTTAAGCTCCTCTAGCTCAACTAAGGCCATGCGATACGGTGGTATCGAAATAGGCTCAGTACCAGGCACCAAATCTATACAGAACTCCATCTCTCTGTCTGGTGGTAACCCTGGCAACTCATTCGGGAAAACATCTAGGTACTCACTGACCACAAGAATATCTACCAACTCAGGATGTACCTTATCCGTATCCACTACGTACGCAATGAAACCTCGAATCACATCCGCAGAAGCATCAGCTGTGTCCTGGTCCAAAACATGTACTCGCCCTCGACCCATCACCTATTTCCCCCTTCTCCTCTGCCGTCGCTCTACCTCTCTGAGCAGACGTACCAACTGGAGCTCTATCATGCTCCCTGGCCTTCTGTGGGGCAGTCACATATGTCTTTGGGCACTCTCTAGCAATATGCCCATGTTTCTCACATCGAAAACACACAACAGGGCTCAACGGACAAGGTCTACCGCCATGATGTCTATCACATCGGCTGCACTGATCACTAGTAGGCCTCGATCCTCCAATCACAATGCCCTTCGCCAGAGCTATGGCCGAGTATGTAGGAGGTCTAACTGGTCGCTCTCGCACCTCCTCTATCCGTGGTCCCTTACCGAAGAGTCTCCTCCCTCCTCGATAACTGAACCCTCTATCTCTAGCCGGCCTCTTCCTCTCTCTATCTCGGCTCCGACTGAACTTCCCAAACTCAGAGAAATACCTCTCATAATCTTGCTCACAAAGCTGTGCTCTACGCACTGCCTCATCATATGTACCAATGTCTAGTGGTACCAATCTAGACCGCAACACCGGTCTCAATCCGTCTACAAACCTGCAGACCTTCCTGGTCTTGCTGTACATGGTATCGGGATCATACCTCCCCAGGGCCAAAAATCTAGTCTCGTACTCATCCACTGTGAGACTCCTCTAGCTTAATCCCAAAAACTCAACCTACAGTCTACGCTGTGCAGTATCAGGAAAAAACTGCCTCTTGAAGGCCTCTAGAAACATCTCCCAACTGATCTTAGCATGTCGGGCTCTCAATAACGGCCTGGTGGACTTCCACCAATGCTCTGCCGTTCCCTTCAGTAGGAACGCAGCAAATGCGACTCTCTCTTGAAGTCGTACAATCAAAGAAGTCGTAAAACTTCTCCATCTCGCTAATCCACTCCTCTGCACTAGCTGGGTCCTTGACCCCTAGAAAATATGGAGGTCCAAGCTTCTGAAATTGTCGCAATCGATCCAAATCACACCCATATCCTCTACTAACCTGAACTGGTGGGGGTGTAGGAGTATCAGTAGTCCGTGGCCTCTGTATAAGCTGCGCAGGTGTATCAGGTGCAACTGCCTCTCTAGTCGCAGTCTCTGCATCCTGTCTCTGTCTACCTGGCAAAGTCTGTGCCAACAACCCTACTATCACCTCCAGGCTACGCTCTATCCTCGTGAAGCGTGCCTCAGTAGTATCCGGTACCTCAATGGGACTCTACGTCACCAAGTCAAATGAGGACTCATCTCGGCTCTCAGGCCTACCTCTAGGGCCTCTAGCCCTACCTCTCGCCCCTCTACTACGGCTGGTATTAGCCATAATGGTTAGATTCCTGCATTCACAAACATTAATTTGTCCAACTCCCATCTTGTATACACAATTGTAACTGAACATAAACACAGTGATATGGGGATGTATACTTTCCTAATTACTCATACCTATTCACATCAGACCAACTACGCTCTGATACCACTCTATTACGCCCTCCTCCCACATGCAAGTTTACCAAAAACCATAATAAATTTTTCACTTTTTACTTACCTTTATCTCCTCAACAGTTGGGCTGTGAATAGGCATTAGTCTCCTCATCCAAACATACCTTACCATTCTTTTTCGTATCATACATATATGACATTTATATCATAAGTAAATTCGTATACTTAAATATAATTACATCATTACATCCCGCATATTAAAACGTGTACATCACTGTGTTTATGCATTGTTCAGATACAAAAGAGTACGCATGTGTATACCTTTCGCTAGATGGGGAGTGGCAGCGGATCAAAGGAATGCAATACCCTGGTCGACTCGATCTACTGACGAGAATCTGTAGAGATGGGGGGAAAATGAATGGGATGAGCTATCAACGCGCTCAGTAAGGAAATCAGGCAAGCAAGTAGACATCCATACTATCTACTTGAAAATAGTGCTTTGCCTTTCCTTCTCTCAATTCAAAAGCATGTTTAAAATATATATAATATAGTCAGATTTAAAATCCCATGTACTAAACACATGCTGGTTTATCAATCAGAGGCATTCATGCAAAATAGTGCATATTTAATCATTTAAGATCGCCTTTATATAAAATATGCCATTTACATTCAAAACACAGTAAATATGGCATTTCTCATCACAACACAAATAAACTGGGTTTCGACCCATCCCTCAGGTCTACCCGTATCATAAAATACATGTGATATATCATGCGAGACTCAGTGGCTAAATGCAATCTCTCTAGACTATGTAAGAGAGCCTCCCCGCCGAACAGAGCCTCCCCGCCCACTCTGGCTTAAGGATGTTGGGCTTAAGGATCTTACCGTAAGAGAACATCTCTGGACTATGTACATATCCTAACATGTGGTGAAATCTCAGGCAACACAGTACTCGGTGTGCGGGTTATCACTGCTGTAACGGGAGGGGGGTCAATCCATCACAACCGCCAGCTATCAACACTCTCCTCCACAACTCCACAACACAAAACACGGTACAATGTACTCCATGCCACATGCACGGTACAACGTACACCAGTGGACCCATACATCATGGTCGGGGTGCCTGCCATAGGTCTTAGCCTCTCATACCATGGAAATACATCATAGTCGGGGTGCCTGCCATAGGTCTTAGCCCTCATACTATGGAATAAATGCCACGTCTCTAAATCCACGTGAGAACATCTCAACAGTGTGACACTCAGTCTACACGGAGGAAATCGTCACTGTTTTTTTTAACATGTGTATATATCACGAAAAATTACAGTGCACGTCTTGAGTGTGACACACAGTCAACACTCCGCCTCAAAACACTGTATATGTATGTCAAAATATCAACACTAGTGCGAGTAAACCTCTAGCACCAGGTCATGCATAGTTCTCATTACAAATCAAGTACGAGCAAATCGCTCAAGTACGATGTCATGTACACAAATCATGAAAAATCGAGTACGAGCAACGCTCCAACACTCTGTCATGCATCTCATGTAAAACTCGAGTACGAGCTAATTGCTCCAGCACTCTATCATGCACAAATCACATAAAAACTGAGTACGAGCAACGCTCTAGTACTCTATCATGCATGTCAAATAAATGTAGTGCGAGTAAACCTCCAGCACTAATGTATGTGAAAAACATCTGAAATCAAGTGCGAGTTGTGCTCTA
Source organism: Firmiana major (assembly GCA_033439115.1). Classification (NCBI taxonomy): domain Eukaryota; kingdom Viridiplantae; phylum Streptophyta; class Magnoliopsida; order Malvales; family Malvaceae; genus Firmiana; species Firmiana major. The sequence goes on from CM065899.1 coordinate 63,960,087, forward strand.
GCACGATTGTTTCCACATAATTCGGTAGATGACTCTTTAAAAATAGGGATGTTTAAAATCATTAAAATCAGCACTATAAAGTGTGCTTAGTTTACATCGACCTCAAAACATTAGCTCATCCACCTACTCTTCTGCTACACAGCAGTAAAAACCACTCAAAACATTATTTTCATGCTTTTTACAACTTTTCCCAAAGTTTCACTTTTTGCCTAACTAGGGGCAAAATCATAATTTACCCATATCGGGTCCCTATAATTATTATAGATTTTCTCTGACCCTCAAACAATTTCAGTGAATGTAAAATCCAACGAAAATATGCATAGATATCTCTAGCTACTTGCAAGAGTCCCCTACCTCGGATCACGTCGTGTGACCTCTCTTCCTCTGTGCTGTATAATCTCGCAGTCCGGTCAACTCTCAATATGACTCTGGAGCTGCATTTAAATCATTCACTGAGTTAATTACACTTTTCCTACTGTATTACACATTTAATACAGTTCATTTCACAAAAACGGGCCCGTTTACGCTTAATGGACCTTAATCCGTATTAAGCCCGTTCATCAGGGTCTATCGACTCATTGGGCCTATCTATACCCATTGGGCTTTATTCCAAGCTCTTTGGATAACCCGTATATCATTTACGACATTTATTTCAATTTTTCGAATATAATTCACTAAATTTGAAATTTAATCCGAAATGCGTAAATTAAATCTTAAATACGCATAAATCACTTAAATTGTCGTAAATGAGCTTTATTTACCCGAGATTGTGCGATGGTGCATGAATCGAAGTTCGATCGGGCTTCCGTTCGGAATTAATCGTCGAAATGCACAATTTCGTATATTTAACTATGTGTCAATTTTCGATTAAATATAATTTAAATTGGACTCGAAATTCAATATTTTCCTCGTTATTGATTAAGATTTCTCAATTTCATATTTTTAATGAAATTTTCTCATCGGATTTATATCGAATTTTGGTCATTTGACCGTTTTACCCCTATACTTGCTCGAAAATCACTTTAACCCTTATCTCACTATTATGTAGCTTACATGCATTTTTAATTTCTTAAATAGTCGATTGCATGTTAATAAATACTCTTCTTATGATTCAACTATGAAATATAACGTTCGTACACATAGGAATCATAAGGTACAAGCTACATACGTAAATCGAAAACTCGGGTCTGACAGATATATTCTGTTCTGTGTGACAGTTACATGGATTTTGCCAAGTCATCATTTTTTTCAGTAAATGAACGATTTGAATTACGAAAGTAAGCTTTACTAAAGTATGAACGAAAAGTTCTAAAAGCATATGAATCATGATTTCTTATATATTTTCTGAAGATGGGTTTCAATAGTGTGTATATGAAATATGTTTCGAAATTCAGGATATGCTTTGAAAAGTGTTTTGAAACATGAAATGTATTTTAAGAAGTGAAAAGTGTTTTGAAAACATGATATGTATTTTGAGAAGTGAAAAGTGTTTTGAAATATGAATTACGTTTTCAAAAATACTTTATGAACGTGAATATGGTTCACTGAACATATCGTAATGATGTGAAATAAACATGTGGTTGCCCTACTAACGAGGATGATAATGTTAGTAATGGTGTCTCAACTGAAGAGATAATGATAGTCAGTAGTGTCCTTGCTAACAGGTAAAATAGTAAGCAAAAGTTAATGTGGAGTACGATTCAAGTTGTGAAATGTGTTTTGAAATAAGTACTATGTTATCGAAATGTGAAAAGAGTTTGGATTATGAAATATGGTTCGAATCTAAGAATTATGTTACAGATGTAAATATGTTTCAGATGTGAGACCTATTCCAAATAAGGAAATTGCTCCGATATAGATGATGTCTTGCAATAAGACAAGTTTTGAAGTGTAATAAGTTTCGAATACAAGTTATAATTTGAAAAATAAGTTTCGGATACTGGTTATATTTTGAATAAGTAAGGGTTTCGATATATGAATATCTAATATGTGGTATGATTTGGAATTAAGTTATATGATTTGAGAATGGTTGTGTTTGAAGGATGAATGATGACTACAATAAGTTTTGGTTATCTGCTTTCGACTATGTTTCAAATTTTTAACCCCTATAACCATCATTAGTTCGGATGGTCAAGTTTAATGGTCAATTAAGGTATTTTAAAATACTTCCCTGCTTGATAAACTTGACAGTATCTAGATAACAGTCTAATCCAAAAACCCAAAGAGAAGTGTGATAATTGATAAGTTCCCGAACTGCAAAGTATGTTTGAGATAAAGTCTGTTTCAAAATATGATAAGATCAGATTGTAATTCGGATAAGAAATAAGAAAGAATGATCGAATGAAAATACGATAGACATGCATTAGAAATTCAGTATCGTGTAGGTTATTACCTTTGTTCTTGTGTGGTTTACTTACTGAGTTTTCCCCAAAGCTTACCCTTTTTTCTTTCCATCACAGGTTTAGACCAGAGTTGCATTGACAATGATATCAGTATCAGCTTCGAAGTGAACACTTCAAGATTTCACGTCTCATAATGGTACAGTTACTTATACTATTTAATTGTACTTTCTCAGACAGTTACTTTACAGTGTATGTGTCGAGATGTGTATTAAATTAAGGAATGATTACAAAAGTTATTAAGAAGTTATACTGGGACCTTAGGTTCATACCCTAAACTAAGCTAGGTAGTTCCAAAACTTAGAAATAGTTACGAATGTACTCACAGCACAAACAATGTATGTAAAAAAAATAGTTCACAATTTTACACTTTCGCAATAAATCACTGAGAAGTTTACAATTTCGGGTCATGATAGCTCACCTAGCTTTTCTCCTAGGCTTCACGGATACAAAATGGAAATGCAAAAAAATTGGGTTTTGTTACGTTTGGGGTACTGTTGACATCGTGAGGGGAAGGGAAACACACTGGAGGGAAATGGGGTCACCGGGGTTCGATTTGGAGGGGAGAGCCGACGTCTTCTCCGGTGGCCGGTGGTTTGCGAGACAGAGGGGGAAAAGGTTTCAGGTTCTTGGGTTTTCGGGGAAAGGGGAAGGGAGGAAAGGAGAAAGGAGAATCGTCGGTGGTCGAAGAGGAAAGGCTCAATTGCCATTTCTACTGAGTTCAGTTGTCGGCGTGAAAAGGGAAGAATGGAAAAGGGAGGGAAAAGGGAAAGTAGAAAAGAGGGGGGGTTATCGCTCGGGTCGCGCTATCCCTTTTTTTTTTTTTGCTTATTTAATACCTAGATAAATATACCTATATACTTGTAAATAATTCAAATTTTCCTACTAAAATGTAAAGTTCCCATACACTTTATTACTTGTATAATTTTATTCCTAAATTTTATGATTTTTCCCTCTTTAATTTATATTTCATCCTTTAATTATATTTTGTCTTATATCCACCATGATTAATTTATTTTAGCTTCTGTTTATCTATTTTATTTAAATGGTTATACCTTATGCCGTCTAATATATTTTATAACTCTCCTAAACTTAATCTAATTGCTTGAGTCTATTTATTAACTGCTTAATTTGTTTCATGCGTATATTCATGCATAAACATCCAAATAAAATAGTACTTAGCTAAATATCGGAATATACAAGTTTGTGATCTTATAACTTCAAAATTAAAAATAGTGGTGAAATGCTTCAAAATTAAAAGTATGCACAATAGTAAAATTGCACCAAATGAAAGATTAATAATAAATTTAAATCAATCACATAAGTAAAGTGGAAAATTTGCACCTTACCTTTTTTTTTGGTAAATTCTATCTAAATCCTTAATGTTTGAACCTAATTCAACTTTACTCCATTAATATTAAAAATGGACACTCCATCCTAAACAACTTAACATTGTTAACAAAAGTTAATGGAACGTGAGCAATTACAAAATTACCCAACCTTAAGCTTTTCAATGTAAATAATTTTTTATTTTCTATTTTTCCTCAATCTTCCATAATTCTTTATTCTTTGTCACAAAATTTTCACTACATTTCTTGAGTATTGTTTAATCCTTGATTTTTTCTCAAATCTATTAGATTTAATCTTATTAATTATTAAAATAAAATCTTAATAATTTCAATCAATGTCTCAAATTTTTCAAATTTTAAATTATTTTTATTTTGAATAATTTTTAATATAAATCATTTTATGTTATATTATTTTAAATTAAGTTATTTACATTTTTATTAGAAGTAAATAAATAAAATAATACTTTTAAATAAATGGACAAAATTAGAAGTAGAAAAAGAAAACATTTTTTTTGTGAAAATAAAACAAACTTTTCAAAATCCAAGAGTTGTTTAATTTTTTTTTGTTTGATTTTGAGTTTTTAAATTATTCCAAAGGATTTAGAGATAAAATCATTTTAAACTTAAGTTTTTAACAATTTGCTTAATGATTGACTAACGAAAGAACTTACTCGTTTTAGGAAATAGAAAAGTTTGAAACATAGTGTCTATTTTTATATTGATGAATTAAAGTTGATTTAAGTACAAATCTTAAATATTTGATATAATTTACCTTTTTTTCTGTCTGATGATTTTTTTACTTTCTCGAAAAAAAATTGTTAGTATAATTTTTTTTTTCAAAAACAAGGAATATTAAAATAATAAACCATAGTGTTTTGTATTGAATAATCAAGCTCAAGAAGAGAAGAATGAAATTTAAAATCAAAAAACAAAAAAAAAAAAACCAAAACAAAACAAAATTAGTGGACTTGCTCAGTTGGTCTGTTATGAGGACATCTTCAAGCAAATTTCCTTGGTTTTCGCTTGCAAGGAAGAAATTAATTAATATACATTGACGCATCATGACGCTTGTGAAATATCCTATTTACCAAGCCTCACTCTTTTTTTTTTTTCAAAACAAGCAAAGAATTAATTTTTATAATTAAAATGATAGCTTTTTGATTTTTAGAGGCCACCCTTTGAAATTGCACTAAAGCCAAAAGCTACTAAACAAAAAATAATTGATAACTTTTCATATCTCCTCCGAGATAAATAATTGGTAACTGGCTCTTAGAATTGCATTGCAATTATAAACTACCCAATGAAAAAAAAATGATAACACTTTTGAAATTTGATTAGATTCCAAAATGATTTCTTGATTGTAATATGATTCAAAAGTTTCATACTAAAGAAAACTTTTAGTTTACGATTCTACTAATTAATTAGGAAGTTGGGTGTTTGTGCATCAATTGGATAAGAGAAGTTGTAATCACCACGTCACTATAATTTGATTAATTGATTACATATCCAAACACTAATAAATTAAGGTGTCCATGACAGGACCGAACTCATATGGTGTAAATATCTTATATGTTTGTTCAAGTCCGATGTAGCTCAATAATTCATGCCTCAAATTCGGCCAAGCTCTGTCCAGTTATTTTTAAATATATATATATATATATTTATAAATAAAAATGATTTCTCTTATTTAGTTTTTAGTATTTTTCCTTTTCTTTTATTAAATTTTAAAAACATTGATACCTCAGCTTATTTTTCAATGTTTACACCATAAAATTATATATATTTATAAATATAAAAATATTATACATTATAAAAATTGATTAAAAAAATAATCAAGCTGAGGCCATGAATGTCAAACCCAAGGCTTAGTCTTTTTTAAATGGGCCTCATTTTTTATTTAAACTTTTTTAATAAATTTAATATTTTACCTAAACCTTTCAAATATAAGACCAATCTTTGAGCTTGAACAATTATCAAGCTTAGTCAGCTCAAAATCTTCTCATGAGCTAGATTAGCTAAAAAATTTGCACAGTAATTAGCCTCTCAGAACACATGGTTTATAGAGTAGGTTTAATGTCTTGCTAAGAAATCCTTACAATGCTAGGAAATGCGAAACTAAGAATCCTTATCTTTTTTTGTGTAGTACATTTTTATTAGAAGATATAATTACAATCAATATATTACATTTCATAAACTAGTAACTATGAAATTACTTTACTCAAAGCAAGTGAACTATTAAATTATTGTAACTAACCAAACTAATAAATAACTAAACAAAACTCAAACTCACTGTCACGACCCTCTTCCCGTGACTTAACTTACTACTAATAGTTGAGCTGTGAGTCAATATTCATATCCACATCTCATCTATTTTATAATTTAAATTCATTTAATGAAATATAAATTGTACTTTTATATATATGCACAAGCGTTTACATCAGTTTCTATTATATACATCCCTTACGTACAAAAGATAACTTTACTGTGCACTAATTTACAGGATACAATTTTTTTTTCATAAGTGTATACCTATGTACTACAGGAGAACTGGAGAACACGATAGCAGGAACAACTGCAGTAACTCACTACCGCGTAGAATCTGTGGAGGAGGAAAATAAGGGGGTGAGCTAACGCGCTTAGTAAAGAAAATACAAAAGCAGGTAGATAATTACACTATCTACATGCTTAATATATATATATATATATATATATATATATTCATTTTCCTTATAAAACATATGCAATTATTTTAAAACAACTTCCATCTGTCCGAAACCATTAATTCGCTAGATGAGTATATGCATATTTCATTCTCAAGTCACACAGAGTCATACTCTTTAAAATCACACAGCTTCCTTTTCAATCCACACAGTAAACACTTAGAAATTTAATATGCACGTAGCAAATCACTTAGCAAATTTATAACTTGAGACTAGTATGAGATATCATATCACTCAGTATCACACAGCAAGGGGACATATGTCACCTCACACAGTAGTGACAAAATGTCATATCACACAGATAAAAGACTTATGGACATAGTCTGGATTCCAGGCAATCACTGATCAGGTATGCGGGAATTCTATGCTTGGGGAGGGAGATCAACTATCCCTTTAGCTCACTAAGAATCACGAAGATATCACGGCACATCGTACTTCGTGGCTAACGCTCATGGTACAGCATGCTCCCATGGATCCTTTATCACCCATTTCTATTGTCTCAAAATCACGTGCGAGCAGGTCTGTGCAAGATCACTCAGCAATACACGACAGCTTCAACACAATTTTACTCATCACACAACAAAAGTCATAAACCTCGTGCTAGCAACTCAGCGTACAATCACATAGCAATACCTGAGGCCTCTAGCACGATTTTGTATCATCACACAGAAAGTTTATAAAACCACGTGCGAGCAACTTAGTTTAAGATCACACAGCATTACCTGAGGCCTCTAGCACGGTTTTATCTCATCACACAGTAAAATCATATAACCTCATGCAAGTAACTCAGCGTACGATCACAAAGCAATACTTGAGGACTTGAACACAGTTTCATTTAAAATCACTTTAAGTTGAGGAAGTTACATGCGAGCATAGTCAGAGTAAGATCACTTTGCAGTACTTGATGACTCTAGCATGATTTCTCCAAAAACTAGTGCGAGCTCTCGAGTGGATCACACAGCTTAGCTCTAGCACCATTTGCTTTTCTCAAAATCCTTTTAAAATGTTGTGCGAGCAAGGCTGGTAAATCTACCATTGCCATTTTGGCTCTAGCACAAGTTCACATAGAAAAAGAAATAGATGGCTCTATTCACTAAGTATGAGTGAGAGGGCAATCTCCCTTCAATCACTCGTTAAATGCTTTTCACTTAAAAACACATGCATTTTATGCACAATAGTTAAATCGGGAGCCAATCTATTACTACTCTTTCTTAAAATACTTACATAACATTCACACAAAGATATTGAAAACATGCAATTTATGCATATAAGCTTCTTCTCATACTTAGTTTTCACATAGCTATTTCAATGTTAAAATACTCTATAGTATTCATTTACACACAGAAGGTAAGAAATATACGTATAGCTATCTCTAATAGCTCGCATAAATCCCTTATCTCGAATCACGCTTGAATCACTTTCCTTGATTTCCACTTTTCGTGATCCATCTAATCGGCTCCAATTATATCTCCAGGAGCTGCAAGCATTTACTTCTCATGTTAGTATATCATAATATACTTAATTCTCACTTGCATGAATTTCAAATCGATGCATTAGGCCCGTTTACATCAATATGGCATCGTTACGTCTTATTGGACTTTACTCTCTTTTAATCCATTTCGATTATACTATTTATTTCTTGAGAATCCATTAGACTCATCAAGTCTACTGATTCATATTGAACCGACAATAATCTCACAATGCCCCGAGTTCATCATTTTCCTTCACTATGGCATTTCATCATTCATCTCTTATACCCATTTTCAATCATCATCTATTCCAACATTTGGATTTCAGAAGACTATCTTAGAATTATATACACATGCTTATTAACATCTCTACATGCTTAAATCATCATTAACTCCATGCCATTTTAACTTTCTCTCACTAAGCCCATTTTAGGTCATGGTTATTTAAGCATGCTCATGGATACTTCAGCCAACAATATATACACCAATCAACTCATCAAATTGTCTAGATTAACATACTTGAAGTTGGTGTATTGAAATCTTACATAGCTTGACTTTTCTCCTTTTTGCCAAATTTGGGGAAAAATCACTTTGCTCCTTCAATCCAAAGTTTCAGCTTCCAATCTTTAACTATGTTGTTCTCCTCCTCACTAGGAACAACTTTGCTTAAAGGAATCTCTCTCAAATCTGATTGGAAGGTCATGATTTTTAGAGTGAAAATGTGAGACTCCAAGTATGAATAACTTTGTAATAGATGTTAATGGAATTATAAAACAAATGATTTTGGATCATGTAAATGTGAATGGGATGAAGGAGTTTCAAGAGGCAACTAAAAGATAAATAAGGGCTGAAGTGGCCACAAACTAAATGAAATGAACTTTAAGCATCCGGATTTAAGATAAGGAATGAAACATAAAATGATAAGGCATGGATCGTGAATTCTAAGAATCCTTTATGAATTCAAGCAATGCACACAATTCGTATTGCATGTGAATCATAGGAAATGAGTCTTTCCATGCTCTAAGTGGGATTAAAATGCAAAATGAGTATTGGAGCCATGAAATAGGAATTTACCCTCGAAAAATCTAGAAAACTGCAGTAAAAAATGCCCTAGATGAAGGCCAGATTGATCTCCTATCCAAGGCAGATCGATACCTTGTGCAAGCAGAGCAATTCCAAGTGATTCTGCTAAGGCCAGATTGACCCCGTCATTGAGCAGATCGATCTCCCCAATGAGCAAATCGATCTACATTAGCCTCTGCCAAGCCTAGGTCGATCCCCCCTTAAGTGCAGATCGATCTCCATTTAATTTTGTCAAAAGCAGATCGATCTCTCCCCAAGAGCAGATTGATCTCCTCAATCTTCTGCCAAGCTAAGATCGATCCCTCCCCAATGAGCAGATCGATCTCTCTCGTTCTAAACCTGAGAATTCGATGGAAAAAACAAAAGGAAGATTGATCTCCTCACCCTAACAAATCGATCTCATCACTCTCAATCTATAAATACCCCACGAAAAAACCCTTTTCTTCAACAAATCAACACACATCTTCCATTTTTACCAAAAACACCAAGATTTGTCTCTAGAATGCACCTTTTCCAAAAAGAATTGGGAAAAAGCTATTAGATCCAAAGTTGTTCATTGTGAGGAGAAGAACAACAGAGCTTGGAGCCAACATTCAACTCATTGGATTGAAGGAGCTTAAGAGTCTTCAAAATTTGGAAAAGAAGAAAGTCAAGCTAGGTGAGTTTCCAATACACCAACTCTAAGTATATTTATCTAATGGTTGTTGTGAGTAGATTGATGTATGTATTGATGAATGAATCTAGCTAGAATGTAATGGAACAAGCATAACCTAGAATGAGTTAGTGTGAAAAAATAGAATGTGGTTGATTAGGTGAAAAAAAAGATTATATTAAGTTGTTAGTGAGGTGATATGCATGATTTTGAGATGATTAGATGAACCACATTGTGAGATTAGTCAAGTGATGAAAATGTGCATAAATGATGTTGTAGAGAATGCAGAAATGATGGAAGGTTATGGATAAACATTTATGCCAAGGGTTTGATAAGTAACTAAGTATGTTGCTAGTTAAATTGACTAGAAATGGCATAATGATGGCTAAATGTGATAATGGGTTAAACTTAAAGAAATATGCTTGTTGAGATATATCGATTAGCTGAAGTCCGAATATGAGTTATCGGTATTGACTTATATAATTTATGAATGTGTGCAACTCTCGAGGATACATTCGGAGCAAGTTGAGGCAAATCTAAAAAGCGAGAAAGGAAGAAGGAAGAGTTGCATCCAAGAGAATCGAGGTAAAGGAATTTTGTTAGCCCTAGGGATATCTGTATGCCTTTTGGGCGCATGGGCAGTATCTTAAAATACCTAGGAGTCTTAAGATGAAATGCTTGTTTGAAGGGTAAAGAATTGAGTTTTTGAGAAATGTGCATTAAAGGCAAGAGCATGATGCTTTGAAATCTTTTTTTTTTACTTTTTAGCATGTGATTGGTAGGTTGGCTAGCATTTGAAATGATTTGAACAAAAATGGCTTGATTTGGTTTTATAACCGTGCTTTGCAAATAATGAGCCACCTGCATGAGTTTTGTGGAAATAAAATGGGCTAGAGCGCTGCTCGCACGAGATTTGACGTGTTTTATACGTGCATTAGTGCTGGAGCTTAACTCGCACTAGTTTTCACATGGATTTTATGACATTGTGCTGGAGCCTAGCTTGCACTAGTTTTCATATGAATTTTGACATGGTGCTAGAGCATAGCTCGCACTAGATATCCATGACACTTGTTGTCGTGCTAGAGATTACTCGCATGTGGTTTTATGACATGTTTGGAGCCGTGTTGGGAACTTTGGGTAGGCTGTGTGCCACACCGATTAAATAGGCTCACATTTGCATATTGAGATGTGGCAAGATATATTATGATGATATGGGTCCACGAAGTACATTGTACCGTGCAAGTAGCATGGAGTACACTGTACCGTGTGTGATATTATATATATGTCGTCTTTGAACGATGGATTCTGTTATGGACCGACGGGTTGAACGTGACCCACCTCCCGTGCGGAAGCAGATATAGGTGATACCCCACTTACTAGGATCCATGTAGCCTAAGATCACAGAGGATATGACCATAGTCCTAGCTATTACCCTTATTAATATTATATGCCTATCTCACATGTCTATTGTTGAATGAGAAATCCATGTTTTGAAATGTGTTTGTGGGTCAGGATAGTACATGGGAGGGGCTGAGTCCTAACAAAAGTGATGATGTTGTATCGATTTGTGTTGAGTTTTGAAATGCTTGTTAAGTGCACTGTGCATGATGATTTACCATGCCTTGATTCTAATTTACGCATGATGATTTTCCATGCCATGTTTTGAGAACTGTGCACTAATTTAAATAGCATGAATTGCTTTACATGTCATAACACAAGTATGAGCATACGTTTTGGAGTATGACTAATAAATATGTGATTTAAGCATGGCATCACGACAACGTAAATAGTATAGTTATCTATCTGCTTGCACGATTGCCTTACTGAGCGCGTGGTTTGCTCACCCCCCTTATTTCCCCCCTCTACAGAGCACTTACAGTAGATAGTGGCGACTGAGGATTGGATTTTTGGTGTCCGCTACATCCCATCACACAAGGTATACACATTTGTATAGTTTTGTATCTAGACATGTCAAAGCACATTAATGTCTTTAAATGTAATTTTTAGCGATGTAAAAGATTGTAAACACATGTAAACAGTAACTCTGATTTTGAAATACAAGTGTTTACCTTTAAATGAATTTTAATTTGAAATAATATGATTGGATGGGATTGACACTGATACACAGCTTAACTGTTGATGGTGTAGCTGTTCACGATCAGGTAAGGTAAAGGTGAAGAACAAACAATAAGAAATGAATTAAATAATAAACAAAAAATGAAAAATTTATAGTGGATTTTCGATAGATTGAGGGTCGTGACAGAGATTGGCATCAGAGCTGAGTTGTCTGATATGTCTCAGTGTCAAAAGTTTAAAAAAAGTACATCCCCATGTTACTGTGCTTGTCTAGATACAACTGTGTATATCGAGATGAGTTTGGCTAAGAAATGATTGTGAATGTAGGAATCTTGGCATAATGCCTAATACCTGTCGCGGTAGAGGGGCGAGAACACGAGCTAGAGGCCAGAGGGGTAGGCTTGGGGGCTGTGCTGAGTCATTGCCATATGAGACTCACGAGTAGGTAGAGGTGGAGGCTGATGTTGAGCATGCTTCATAGGGTCCGACAGAGAGATCGAAGAGTACTGAGGCACGCTTTACGAGGATAGAGAGAGCTTAGAGGAAAATTTAGAATTGATTGCCCAGACGTTGCCTGGAGCTGGGGGCAGGTAAGAGCCAGCTGATCATGGTGATGTTGATAAACCAGTTGTTGCTCTTGAGGTGTCTGCACAGCCAGCCTAAGAACCTCAGATTATTGATACTCTCACATCCCCAACAGTACAAGAAACACCTTCTACTGTTGCTCCACCATAGAGAAGTAGAGATTAGGGTTATGGATGTGACCTGGTTAGGTTACAGCAGTTTCAAAAATTTAAGCCGTCATCTTTCAGTAGAGTTAAGGACCCAGTAGTTGTAGAGGACTGGGTGAATGAGATAGAGAAACTATATGGGTTTTTCAAGTACACTACAACCGAAATGGTAGCGTTTACCACATTCATGCTGAAGGGATTAGCAGAGCATTGGTGAAAGTCTTCTCGACCCATTTTGATAGCTCGACATACAGATATCAGCTAGGATATATTTTTGGAGGCCTTCCAGAGGTAATATGTTTCGGATATTATGCAGCGGAGACTGCAAATGGAATTCTTAGATTTGACCTAGGGGAGCAGATCGGTGGATGAGTCCAAGACTAAATTTATCTCCTTGGATAGGTATGATCCTGATACGATGGACAGTGAGGTCAAGAAGGTCCAAAAATTTATGGATGGACTAAGACCATCCATCAGATCCCGACTGGTTCCCTTTGACATACTAACCTATGAGGAGGCAGTGCATAGGGCACAGTTGTGCGAGCAAGATATTGAGCGGGTTGCCTCAGAATTTGAAAAGGTTAATAGAGTGAGGGACAGAGACAGGAAGAGACAAACAGTGGATAAAGGCTTCAGTTATAAAGGAAGTAAGAGATTTTCAAGGAAGAGGTCGAGGATTGAGGAGATCCAGGAGAGGACAGTTAAGCCTCTCGTGTATCCAACCATAGCTCTAGCAAAGGGAATAGTGATTAGAGGGCCACAACCTACTACAGAACAGTACAATAAGTATGGTAGGTACCATGGGACTCGACCATGTTATGGATCTCCTGCAGTATGTTTTCGATGCGATAAGCCAGGGCATATGATTAAAAATTGCCTAGAGATGACTAAGAGTGCCCCACAGAAGGGCAAGGAACCAGAGAGAGCTCCTGTTGATACTCCTACTCTGAGATGGAGGGTGACAGCTGAAGAGAAGGGAAAGCAGGTTGTTGGCAGGGGGTGAGTACACGCCTTGGACCAGGATACTACAGATCAATCTTCAGATGTGGTGAAAGGTACCATCTTAATCTTTGATCTTGAAACTTATGTTTTGATAGATCCTAGTGCCACACATTCATTTATATCACCTGTATTTACATGTAAATTGTTTAAGTATGTGAAGCTTGCCCCGTTGAGTAGGAGGATGCTGAGAAGCACTCCCATGCAAAATAGTCAGCTAGTGGAGTATGTATTCAGAGATTGTAAGTTGAAAGTAGGGGAAAATGAAATGACATCCGACCTCATTTTAATGTATATGAGAGACTTTGATGTAATCCTAGGAATGGATTGGTTGGCCGTAAACCGTGTTATAGTGGATTATTTTTATAAGACGGTAACATTTTCAGGGGTAGATAGTGTTACCGTAAGTTTCCCCGAGAAATGTAATGTAAAATCCCCTTGAAAAGTAATGAAAGCAGTTGTGGCTATGAGTGAAATATATGAATTTCTGTACTAATTTGATGATTGATATTTTGAAAGGTTATATTGCGTACATGGTTGAAGCGGATAAGGCATGCCCGAAATTGCGAGACATCCTAGTGGTCAGGGAATTTTCAGATGTCTTTTCAGATGAATTACCAGGGTTACTGCCAGATAGAGAGATAGAATTTTGTATAGATTTGGCACCTGGTAAAGAGCCGATATCTAAGCCACCCTATAGAATGGCTCCGATTGAATTGAAGGAACTGAAGAAGCAGTTATAAGAGTTTTTGGATAAAGGGTTCATCAGACCGAGTGTATCGCCTTGGGGAGCACCAATTCTGTTTGTAAAAAAGTAGGATGGAAGCCTCCGACTGTGTATTGACTACACGTTGTTGAATTAGGCGACCATCAAGAATAAGTATCCCCTTCCACGCATCGATGACTTGTTGGATCAGCTTCGGGGAGCGCAGGCCTTTTCTAAGATAGATTTGAGATCTGGGTACCATCAATTGAGAATTCGGGATGGAGACGTACCCAAGACAGCTTTTCGCACCCAGTATGGTCACTTTGAGTTTATGGTTATGCCATTCGAGTTGAAGAATGCTCCAGCAGCTTTTATGTCATTGATGAATGAGCTGTTTCACCAGTATTTAGATTGGTTCATTATCATATTTATCGATGATATTCTGGTGTATTCGGGATCTAGAGAGGAGCATGAACAGCACCTAAGGATAGTGCTAGAGACCCTTTGAGAGAAGAAGTTATACGCTAAACTCAGTAAGTGTGATTTTTGGCTGGAGTAGATCTCTTTTCTAGGACATATTGTATTGAAGGATGGTGTGTTAGTGGACCTATCCAAGATTGAAGCAGTGGTTTAGTGGCAGAGACCCCAGACAGTCACGGAGATCAGAAGTTTATTGGGTTTAGCTGGATATTATCGATAGTTTGTGGAGAGATTCTCGAGATTGGCAGCTCTATTGACATGTCTCACGAGAAAGAATGTTGAATTTATGTGGGATGATATATGTGAGGAGAGTTTTTAGGAGATGAAGAGGAGATTGACTGCAGCTCCGATTCTCACCATTCCTACCAGCTCAGGAGGTTTTCTGTATATACAGATGCTTCATACCAAGAACAGGGTTGTGTACTGATGCAGGATAGGAAGATAGTCACCTATGGATCGAGACAGTTAAAGGATCATGAGAGGAACTACCTGACCCACGATCTAGAACTGATGGTCATAGTAATTACTTTGAAAATATGGCGCCATTATCTTTATGGTGAGAAATTCCAAGTATTTACAGATCACAAGAGACTTAAGTATCTGTTCTCACAGAAAGAGTTGAACATGAGGTAGAGAAGATGGCTTGAGCTTCTAAAAGACTATGATTGTGAGATCTTATACCACCTGGGTAAAGAAAATGTAGTAGTTGATGCATTAAGTAGAAAGTATCTTGGGTTGGTATCATACATGATGATCAAGGAACACGAGCTATTGGAACAGTTAGCGAGCTTCAATTTGGATGTGACCCACCTGATGCTGATAGTGGCTTTATGATAGCTAGCCTGCGATTGGAATTGGATCTAGTAGATCGTGTCTGACAGGCTCAGCAAATTGATCAGTAGTGTAGTGATATTGTCGGGCAGATATAGAGGGGTACAAATACTGATTTTGAGTTGAGTTCAGATGGACTTCTGAGGTTTTGGGGTAGGATATGTGTTCCTAATGATACAGAGATCAGGAGGTTGATCTTGACAGAAGCTCACTCGACGAAGTATACACTGCATCTGGGAAGTAACAAGATGTATCAGAATCTTCGGAGAGTGTATCGGTGGTCAGGGATGAAAAGAGATGTAGCTGAATTTGTGGCCAAGTGTCTCGTCTGTCAGCAGGTGAAGGTAGAGCATCAGAAGCCTGCAGGGCTATTATAACCTCTACCTATAGCGACTTGGAAATGAGAGCATGTCACTATAAATTCGTGAGGGGTTTACCTAGGACCCCTAGGAATCACGATGTGATTTGGGTAATAGTGGACAGATTGACAAAGTCGGCACATTTCCTAGCTATGAGAGCCAACAATACTCTGAGTACACTGGCGAAACTATATGTGTACAAGATAATGAGATTGCATGGTGTTCTAGTGAGCGTTGTTTCTGATAGGGATGCTCGTTTCACTTCCCACTTTTGGGAACATTTTCAGGAAGCGATGGGGCCCAACTGAGTTTTAGTATAGCGTTCCATCCTCAGACAGATGGTCAGTTAAAGAGGACTATATAGACCCTAGAGGATATGTTGAGAGCATGTGCATTGGATTTTAGAGGCTCCTAGGATGACCATTTGCTACTTGCAGAGTTTACCGATAATAATAGTTATCATTTGAGTATCGGGATGGCACCGTATGAGGCTTTGTATGGCCACAGATGTCATTCCCCTATTGGATGGGACGAGGTTGGTGACCGACTGATATTTGCTTTCAACTTAGTGAGACAAGCCTCTAAGGATGTCCAATTGATTTATGAGAGGTTATGGATAGCTCAGAGTAGACAGAAGAGTTATGCTAACAGGAGACGAAACCATTGGAGTTCACAGCGGGTGAATCAGTATTTTTATGAATTTCTCCTTCCAAGGGTATAACAAGGTTTGAAAAGAAAGAAAAGTTAATCCTCGTTACATAGGACCCTTTGAGATATTGGATAGAGTGGGAGATAAGGCCTACAGGCTAGCATTGTCACCTGAGCTAGCATGCGTTCATAACGTCTTCCACATCTCTATGTTACGGAAGTACCACCCGGATTTGGCACATGTGATAAGATATGAGCCACTGGAGCTCAACGAGAACATGACATATGTTAAGAAGCCGATTCGAATATTAGATAGAAAGGAGAAGGCGTTGAGATCGAAGATGATCCCCTTAGTGAAAATCCTTTGGTAGCACCACACTGCAGAAGAAGCTATATGGGAATTGGAGAATTTGGTACGGGAGAAGTATCCCGAGTTGTTCACGGATTGAATTGGTTCTAATTCAGAGGATCAAATTTTCTAAGTGGGGGAGAATGTTAGACCCCAAGTATGAATAACTTCGTAATATATGTTAATGGAATTATAAAACAAATGATTTTGGATAATGTGAATGTGAATGAATGGCAATGGGATGAATGAGTGTCAAGATGCAAGTAAAGGATAAATAAGGGCTAAAGTGGCCACAAACTAAACGAAATGAACTTTAAGCAACCAAATTTAAGATAAGGAATGAAAACACAAAATGATAAGGCATGGATCGTGAATTCTAAGCATCCTTTATGAATTTAAGCAATGCACACAATTCGTATTACATGTGAATCATAGGAAATGAGTCTTTCCATTCTCTAAGTGGGATTAAAATGCAAAATAAGTATTGGAGCAATGAAATAGAAATTTACCCTTGAAAAATATGGAAAAATGCAGCAAGAAATGCCCCAGATGAAGGCCAGATCGATTTCCTATCCAAGGCAGATCGATACCTTGTGCAATTAGAGCAATTCCAAGTGATTCCGCCAAGGCCAGATCGATCCCCCCATTGAGCAGATTGATCTCCCCAAAGAGCAGATCGATCCCCCCTTAAGTGCAGATCGATCTCCATTTGTCAAGAGTAGATCGATCTCTCCCCAAGAGCAGATCGATCCCTCCACAATGAGCAGATCGATCTCTCCCATTCTAAACCTGAGAATTCGATGGCAAAAACCAAAGGAAGATCGATCTACTCACCCTAGCAGATCGATCTCATCACCTCAATCTATAAATATCTCACGACAAAACCCTTTTCTTCAACAAATCAACACACGTCTTCCATTTTTATCCAAAATACCAAGCTTTCTCTCTCTAGAATGCACCATCTTCCAAAAAGAATTGGGAAAAAGCTATTAGAGCCAAAGTTGTACATTGTGAGGAGAAGAACAACATAGCTTGGAGCCAACATTCAACTCATTGGATTGAAGGAGCTAAGGAGTCTTCCAAATTTAGAAAAGAAGAGAGTCAAGCTAGGTGAGTTTTCAATACACCAACTCTAAGTATATTAATCTAATGGTCATTTTGAGTAGATTGGTGTATGTATTGATGAATGAAACTACCTAGAATGTAATGGAACAAGCATAACCTAGAATGAGTTAGTGTGAGAAAATAGAATGTGGTTGATTAGGTGAAAAAAGAGATTATATCAAGTTGTTAGTGAGGTGATATGCATAATTTTGAGATGATTGGATGAAGCCACTTTGTGAGATTAGTCAAGTGATGAAAATGTGCATAAATGATGTTGTAGAGAATGCATAAATGATGAAAGTTTATGGATAAACATTTATGCCAAGGGTTTGATAAGTAACCAAGTATGTTGCTAGTTAAATTGACTAGAAATAGCATAATGATGGCAAAATGTGATAATGGGTCAAACTTAATGAAATAGGCTCGATGAGATATATCAATTAGTTGAAGTCCGAATATGAGTTATCGATATTGACTCATATGATTTATGAATGTGTGCAGCTTGATACATTCGGAGCAAGTTGAGCCAAATCGCGAAAAGCGTGAAAGGAAGAAGGAAGAGTTGCTTCCAAGAGAATTGAGGTAAGGGAATTGTGTTATCCCTAGGGATATTTGTACTCCTTTCGAGCGTATGGGCGGTATCTTAAAATACCTAGGAGTCTTAAGATGAAATGTTTGTTTGAAGGGTAAAGAATTGGGATTTTGAGAAATGTGCATTAAAAGCCAGAGCATGATGCTTCAAAATCTTTTTATTACTTTTTAGCATGTGATTGGTAGGTTGGCTAGCATTTGAAATGATTTGCACAAAAATAGCTTGATTTGGTTTTATAACCATGCTTTGAATGAGCCACCTACATGAGTTTTGGGAAATGAAACATGCTAGAGCACTGCTTGCACGAGATTTGACGTGTTTTATATGTGCATTAGTGCTGGAGCTTAGCTCGCACTAGTTTTCACATGGATTTTATGACATTGTGCTGGAGCCTAGCTCGCACTAGTTTTCATACGAGTTTTAACATGGTGTTGGAGCATAGCTCGCACTAAATATCCATGATACTTGTTGTCGTGCTAGAGATTACTTGCATGTGGTTTTATGACATGTTGGGAGCCGTGTTGAGAGCTTCGGGTAGGCTGTGTGACACAATGATTAAGTAGGCTCACACGTGCGTATTGAGATGTGGTAGGATATATTGTGATGATATGCGTCCACGGAGTACGTTGTATCCTGCAAGTAGCATGGAGTACGCTGTACCTAGTGTGATATTATATATATGTTATCTTCGGATGATAGATTCTTGTATGGACCGACGGGTTGGACGTGACCCACCTCCCGTGTAGAAGTAAATAGAGGTGATACCTCGCACACTAGGATCCGTCTAGCTTGGGATCACAGAGGATATGGCCATAGTCCTAGTTATTACCCTTATTGATATTATATGCCTATCTCAAATGTCTATTGTTGAATGAGAAATCCATGTTTTGAAATATGTTTATGGGTCAGGATGGTCCATTGGAGGGGCTGAATCCTAACAAGTGATGATGTTGTATCGATTTGTGTTGAGATTTGAAATGCATTGTGCATGATGATTTATCATGCCTTAATTTTGATTTACGCATGATGATTTTCCATGCCATGTTTTGAGAACTGTGCACTAATTTAAATAGTAAGAATTGCTTTACATGTCATAACACAAACATGAGCATACGTTTTGGAGTATGACTAATAAATATGTTATTTAAACATGGCATCACGACCACTTAGATAGTACAGTTATCTACCTGCTCGCATGATTGTCTTACTGAGCACATGGTTTGCTCACCCTCCTTATTTTCCCCCTCTACAGAGCACTTATAGTAGATAGTGGCGACAGAGGATTGGATTTTTGGTGTCCGCTGCATCCAATCACACGAGGTATACACATTTGTATAGTTTTGTATCTAGACATGTCAAAGCACAATAATGTCTTTAAATGTAATTTTTGGGGATGTAAAAGATTGTAAACACATGTAAACAGTAACTCTGATTTAGAAATACAAATGTTTACCTTTAAATGAATTTTAATTCGAAATGATATGATTGAATGAGTTTGACACCAGTACACAGCCTAACTGTTGGTGGTGTACCTGTTCATGATCAGGTAAGGTAAAAGTGAAGAACAAACAATAAGAAATGAATTAAATAATAAGCGAAAAATGAAAAATTTGTAGTGGATTTTCGGTGGATTAAGAGTCGTGACAGAGAAAGCTAGGTTCTTTGTTTTCAATGGAAAGGTTTTTGATATTCAGGAGAAGAAAGCTCGGATGTCGGGCTTTTTATAGAATTTTGGCCTTATGAGATCAATCTCCTAAGGTAAGAGATCGATCTGCCCTTGTTTTAAACTCCTTCTAAATTCGACATACAGGCTAGGGGATCGATCTGCCTCTTGAGGAAGGGATCGATCTGCTCATTGGTAGAGAGCGATCTTAGCCAAGCAGAATCAATTAGAGATCGATCTGCCTTATGGGAAGAGATCGATCTTTGCCAACCAGAATCCATCTGAGATTGATCTGCTTTGAGTGAGGGATCGATCTCCCTTTTGCAGAATGCTTTGGCATTGCATTTGAAGGCAATGAGATCGATCTCCCCTTGAAATAAGATCGATCTGCCCTTCATCTGCAACATTCCAGCTGTAATTTTCCCAGATTTTCAAAGGTAAACTCACATTCAATTGCTTCTATACTGATTTTGCATTTCATTCACACTTAGAACTTAAAAATATTCATTTCTTATGATTCATATATAATGTAACTTGTCCGTACATCCCGAAATCATAAACAATACATAGAAATTTACGGGCTTTACACTCACAATTGGTAAGACTCGAACCTAAAACTTCAAAGTCTCAAGGCTTCTTCATTGTTACTAAACTAAGGCCTCATTGACAGAGAATCAAACACCTGACTATAACATCCACCTGGCTAATATAAGCATTTCATAAGAACCAAACACCTCTTGAGAAGCCAACTGCATCAACTTTAACATCACTATCAAAACGCAAACGACATATAACTTTACCAGGCTTATCCCCGCATTTCTTTGGTATTGAAATAATCAACAAGACAACACCATGGGACCTTTTCAGTTCCCTAATTTTTTTTTCTAAATCCGTTACTACTGGCTCCCCTACAATTCTAGTATAATAGAGATAATAAAATATAAAAATAAAGAGAAACTTCTCTAGAGATACTACACTATTTTCATGGAGCTCAAACAAATAGTTTCTAGTGGACTTCCACCCTATCAATCTCCAGTACCTTTTTTTCACCATCTATATTTGCTATGTTAACCTCGGTAGAAATAAGAAATCGACATCAACTAAGTAACTGAAAGTAGTCTAAGATGTAGAAGAGCCAAGGGACTATTATTTAAAGTTAATGGCTTAAGATAATTACCCAAAGGCTCATTTATTGGATTAAAACCAAGATGATTGCTAAAAGCCTCAGTCCACCCTAAACATCGCATGAAGAAAAACTAGCTTGGAAAATAAATTGAGATTTTCCTTTTGCGAAATTTTGATACGCTTAATGCTAATCACAAAATCCTTTGTTCCCTTATGATTATGCAATTTCATATCCCTATATTTTCGTGTAAGATTTGAACCATCCTTAACCCTCACTCTTGTTTTTACACACATTAGATGACTTCATAACAACCTTTTTAACATTAATTGGATTTTTCTCCAATAAATCATTAGCGCCTAATACACTTGTATTAACATTTGCCAAATTAGCAAAACTATTACCATCCATCTTTCTAAAATCACTCTGAGCATTCAACTTGCCTTTATTAACCTTCTCCTTCTGTGATGCTCATTGGTTCCTTTTCTAAACTAACATCCGAGGATCAAAATTGAAGTCCAAAGAATTAAGATCAATTCTGGCAAATCCCCTCATCATCAACATTAACATTCGTCTCCTTTACCAATGAAGAACAAGATTCTAGACAGTGGCAAAATTTATCACATTGGAACAAATTTAGATGAAAAACCTCAAGTTCAACTTTTTGAACATGTGTTCTTGTAAAGAGTTTAGAGACTAAGGGTTTAGTTGAAACAAGTTCCACACATAATCTAGCAAATTTTCCTTGAATTGCTTCCTTTGTATTCTTATATGTCTTGATAACTCTTCCAACACACACTCTTATCCTTGACAAAACAAAGGAGTTTTAGTATTCTAGAGAAAAACCAGGAAGACAAATCCAAGCAACGACTTTGGAATTCTCGTCCAATGAAAGATTAAAATTAGGAGTCCATTCGCTTGTAGTTAAATAATGCCCTCTAATGATCCATGGGCCTCCTTCAAGAACATAAATATAATCTTCCTTCTTTTCAACTCAAAAAGAAAATAATCATGACCAAGGTCTACCACCTTGTATCTCCCAAACAGATGTTGAAGATGTTTAACTATTGCTGAAAGTGTTTGAAAACCCAACACTGTACCCGGTAATTTAATAATGATAGCTTTTAGCCATGGCTTCCTCATCAGAACTTTTTCGTCCCAAGAAAAAACCATCCTTAACTTGTCCCTCCAAGAAAACTTCATCTTCTAACACTGTATCATTAAAAAACATATTATCTTCCCCATTCTCAAAACTTCAATAATCCTAATCCTCAAAAGTTGTTGAATTCATCCCTATTAGCATATCTCTGTAAGAACCCTTGAAATCCTCATTCTTACCAACAACCCTGTCAACTAGAATAGACTCTGATTCAGTTTAAGTTTCCAACTCAGTAACATCATCCTGCGAAAGAATTTTACCCCATTTATATTTTCTCTTTATATGTTTAAGAATATCGCTCTCCTTCTCACTCTCATTCTCAATAGTTAAAATTGAAGTTGCATAAAACTCTCCATGAGAAGTTTTCTACATTAAACTCTTAAAACTAAAGCTTAACGACTCCTAAACTGATATTTGTACTGAGCTTCTAGGCATTATAAAGAGTTTATTCATTATCTAGCAGAGTATGTTAATTGGAAGTTACCGTGTAAATACCGAAAAATTTTTAATGTATTTGGTAATTGACCATAAATAATAAATTAGACAATTAAGGTAAATGTGTGGATATGGGTGAGTTAATCTAAAAATAAATGTTGGACTAATCCCATTTTTATACGACACGGAGAATTTGATCAAATATGTAGACATAAATGTATTTTTATACTATGTGTATGCAATATTTTAATTACTCATCAAGATTTATGTATAGATAGGTATAAGTGTACAAAAGCATATAAGTATGCACATATAATTGTATATATATATATATATATATATATATATATATGGATATAAATAGAAATAAATGTACACATACATATATGTTTATATATATATATATACACATAATTTATATCATTAAACAATATACAAGCTTGCTGGCAGCAACGGGAACCCGAAAGACAAAGAAATATATATATTAATATATATATATGTGTGTGTGTGTACATGTCGGTATAGGAAACAGAAGCAGTAAATTGAAAGGAATGTAACATATATAAATGTGGATGGCACAAGAATGAAAAGAATTGTAAGAAAACTGAACACGAAAACAGAAGGGACAGTATCGAGGGAGCTGTTGAGGACTGAACCGAAAGAGGAAGACGTGATGCCAGGAAATGGTAGCGTGAAAGAAACAAGAAAGCTCTGAAGCAGAGATAGTAGGTGAGCAGACCAAGAAAGGAAGATGAGTGAAAACCGAAACCATACTCTGAAGAGTAATATATATATATATATATATAATCTATAAATGTGAGCTTTGTTTGCTTGAAAACGAAGGAAAGATAGACGAGAGACTGCGAAACAAATTGAAACTAAAGTAAAAGAGAAACGAGAGAGAGATCGACAGTTCGAAGGGACCGAGAGTTGAGAACTGAGAAGGGCTGTCATGAAAAGAACATAAGCTTGAACTGTAGCGTGAAATCGAGAGTAGAGGCAGCACGAGAAGGAGAACAGAGGGAAAAGGATGAGTGAACTGGGCAGAAACAGAGCAGTAGAGAAGCAGGAATAGGCAAGGAAGAGAACTGTGTAAGAGAGGTTAGGAAATGAGGGAAAGGAAACTAGAACAGAAACGACCCATATAGAAGAAAAAACCATAGCAGTTTTTAGTAGGAAGGCAAGATCATGACTGGAAGAAGAGGGAACAATACCGAGAAAAATGAATAAGATCGAGAACAGTCTTCTCGAGTGACCAGCAAGGGATGTGTCATGGCCTAGAAATGAAATAAGAGAAAGAAGAGAAAAAAGTGAAAAACAGAGGCTGGAACAGAGGGGAATTCCACCTCCCTGAAAGTTGGAAATCGAGTAGAGACGGTGGAAAACAGGGAGGAGTCAGCAGTGTTGAAGGGGGTGGATGAGATATGAGGATGATGGTGGTGTTAGGAACCACGGGAAATGAAATGAGAGGGTGGTGAGGCCGAAAGGGAAGGAAACAAATGTGACGCCCCGAAAGCGCGAAAAACAGGGCAAATTTTAAAACTTATGTACATCAATACACAATTCTAAGTGCATTCCTGTGCAGTGTCATGCATCATCATACATAAATTATAAAACTTTCACCTCAGGATCTCATCATCTAATATTTATATATCATACCATATACATTCCTCAATTCTAAGTTAATTAATCCTAATACATCTCATACATCATTGTTCATCAAGTGTTTGTAAATACAACTTTAGTCTGGGTACATGAAATGTTAAAGTATACCTCAAAATACAATATACGACCTGAAGCTCAAGTCCTCCACTTGCCACTACTCCGTACGTCATAGAAAACTCTCTTCACTTGAAGAAATCTGGGGGGATATGAAATTAGGGTGAACTTCTAAATCGCTTAGTAAGGGGGTAAGGGACTCATTAACAAAAATCATTAATTATACAGCACAATCATTTTTTTTTATGTAGGTGAAACTCGATAAGCTCAATAGAAAACGTAGCATGAAATCGATAAAACATCATCATCATTTCACTTCTCAAGAACATGCAAAAACATGAGTAAATGGCTCAGTACAAAAACCATAGTTACGAGCATATGAAAATTAGGAAGCGATAATGGCTTTTCTCGTAAAAACGTGATAAAAATCACCTCAGTAGTAATGCACGTGGTAAGGCCACAATCTCATGTAAAAAAAAAAGGAGACTAGGCAATAAGAGTCATATAAAAACACCCGTCATAGCACATCAAAATAATCTCCTACGGGTGCGCATCCTAGGCATCCTCAAAAGAGGAAACGTCGATATTATGGTAGTATACATGGTGTATTGGTATTACGTGTTACCAGAACAAGGCCCAGACTTACATGTTACTAAAGCAAGGCCTAGGCTTACATACTACCAAAGTAAGGCCACCTAGCGCTACCAGAGTGGGGGTCATCTCGCATTACCAGAACGAAGGCATCTCTCGCTACCAAAGCAGAGGAATATCGGACTTACATGCTACCATAGTAAGGCCCGATGTGCGATCGCATGACACGCCTAAGTCTTAATAATAGCCACTATCATATAAAACCATTTTGCCTTCACGTAGAGTTCATAAGGGTTTCTCTCATAAAACTCATATGAAAACCTTTTTGTACTCATCACAAAACATGTCAAAACCGAGCTCAAACCAGCAAAACCATGCACACATTTCTCAAATCTCAGTACACCTTAACGTAGAGCCCAAATCCCTTTTCACTTTTAAACTCAAGCAGTTTGTAAAACAATTTCATACTTTGTTTACAACTCATAAAAATTGGGCCCCAACCGGCTATAAAACCGTGTGCAATAACTCAATCATAACTCGTAAAAACATGCTTGTTTCTAAAAAACATTTCATGCTACAAATGTCATTGCAAATCGCATACACAAATGAGTTTAGGTTTTCCATTACCTCGTTGCACCTCGTATAGTGCAATCGTTTCTCCAGAACGACGGACTAGCCTCGCATTCCTCTCTGGAACTCTTGGGCTGTCCAAACGATGTAAAACATCATCAACACGTCATCACATTGTCTCTAATCTCAACATCGAGCATAATTGCTCACATTCTCATAATTTCTCAATATATAAATAATTCTAACAACCCTAACTATTTTCAATCTATTCATCACAACATCTACAACCACAATAAATCTACTTCCAAATCAAGGATTAAAGCTTAGAAATTTACCCAAAACTTGTGGAGTGCTCAATTCATGTCTCAACTCGAATCGTCCTTCGATTTCCAAGTATGTTGTTCTCCTTTTGATGAGGATCAACTTTTCCTCTTGCCACAACCTCTGATTTAAAAGGAAATGGGTGTTTTGGAAGAGAGAGAAAGTTAGGGATTTCGACCAAAATAGGGGTTTTCGATTTCTAGAGAGAGAAAAGATGAATTCCAGCGAAAACACATGGGTCTTTATATAAACAGAAGGCGGGAGATTGATCTGCTCCTGTAGGAGATCGATCTGCCTTTGAATTTGGGAACGTTTTGGGCACTTTTTATGCCTACCAGATCGATCTGTCGTGGGGGCAAGATCGATCTCATAATCTTGAGGAGATCGATCTCCTCCTTATGGAGATCGATTTGCTTTTTATAGAAACATTTGGAGATCGATCTGCTCATATAGGAGATCGATCCCTTTAAGGTAGAATCACAAGGAGATCGATCTGCCTTCCTTGGAGATCAATTTACTCGTCTAGACTTTTGATTTCCTTGTCGCTTTGGCCTACCAGATCGATCCCCTCTTCTGCAAGATCGATCTGGCCTTATCGTTTCACACTATGGTTGCTCACTTGGCATAAAATCTCCATATGTAATTGCCATAATTTACTCCATTGATCATTTCTCATTCAATACTCATTCATCACTTAGAAATTTCATTCTTATCTTCTCAATATATGAGTACATCACATTTAGCTCAATTAATTACACTTCATTTTCACATTACATAATTAGATGCGTACAGAATTCTTAGGTCTCACATCTTTCCCACCTTAAAAGAATTTGGTCCTCCAAATTCAACTCAACTCTCCAAACAGATGGAGGTACTTCTCTTTTATGAGGCTTTCCAACTCCCAAGTTGCCTCTTCCATTAAGTGATGCTTCCATAAGACTTTCACTAATGGGATGCTTTTAGTCCGAAGCAGCTTCTCTCTCCTATCAAGGATTCGGAAGGGTTCTTTTGTGTAGCTCATATCCTCTTGTATGTTCATCTCTTCATACTCTATGACATGAGAAGGGTCCGGGTGGTACTTCCTCAACATAGATACATGGAAGACGCTGTATATCCCAGACATCTGTGAGGGTAATGCCAACCTGTAAGCTACATCTCACACTTTCTCAAGAATCTCGAATGGTCCAATGTATCGAGGACTCAATTTTCCTTTCTTTCCAAATCTAATGATACCCGGTGATATCTTTAGAAATACTGCATCACCAACATCAAACTCGAGTGACCATCGACGCGCATCCGCGTAGCTTTTCTGTCTACTCTGTGTAGCCTGTAATCTCTCACATATAAATTTCACACTCTATACAGCCTGTTCAACAAGCTCGAGAGCATTTATATTTATGTCACCCGCTTCTTCCCAAGCTAAATGGGATCTACACCTCTTACCATATAGAGCTTCAAAAGGTGCCATACCAATACTCGCGTGATAGCTATTATTGTACGCAAACTCTGCTAGGGGCAGGTGATCATCCCATGATCCCTTAAAATCCATCGTACATGCACTCAACATATCTTCCAGGGTTTGAATAGTCCTCTTTGACTGACCATCCGTCTGAGGATGATAGGCGGTACTAAAACTCAATCGAGATCCCATGGACTCCTAAAAATGGGTCCAAAATCTGGAGGTAAATCGGGAATCTCTGTCAAGAGTAATACTCACTAGAGCCCCATGTAATCTAGCTATCTCGCTGACATATAACTCAACTAAGCCATCCACAGTATCTGTGCTCTTGATGGCAAGGAAGTGGGCACTTGTTTTCAGTCTATCCACTATGACCCATATAGCGTCATAACCTCTTCGGGTCCTCGGTAAACCCATAATAAAATCCATGGTGACATGCTCCCATTTCCATGTTGGCACAAGTAAAGGCTGTAATAATCCTTTGGGCTTCTGATGCTCAGCTTTCACTTGCTGGCACACTAAACATCTGGCCACATAATTAACCACGTCTCACTTCATACCATTCCACCAGTATACTTTTCTCAAATCTCGGTACATCTTAGTACTTCCTGGGTACATGGTGTATCGCGAGCTGTGGGATTCTCTCAATATCCGTTTCTTCAAGGTATCATCGTCTAATACACAAATGCGTCCTTTAAATCTCAACAATCCATCCTCACTGACTATGAGATCCGATTGCGAAGTTTGCTCAGCTTGGCTAACCATATTAATCAACCTCTAATCATCACGTTGCCCAGTTCTAATCCGATCCATGATCCTGGGCTCTATTCGTAGGCTAGCCAAAAATCCAGTCTCTAACTCTTTAACTCTGATCCGGAGTTCGGCGAACTGCTCCAATAAATCCCATTCCCTGATCATCATAGCAGATATCATACTCTTCCTGCTCAGGGCATCAGTAACTACATTCGCTTTCCCCGGATGGTATAAAATATCGCAGTCATAATCCTTAAGGAGTTCCATCCATCTCCTTTGTCTCATATTTAACTCTTTCTAATCAAATAGATACCTCAAACTCTTGTGGTCAGTGAAGATCTAGAATCTTTCCCTATATAAGTAATGCCGCCAGATCTTCAAGGAAAATACCACAGCGGCTAACTCCAAATCATGCATGGGGTAATTTCACTCATGATCTTTCAACTGTCGCGATCCATTGGTGACCACTCTTTCGTGTTGCATGAGTACACATCTCAATCCTTGATGGGAAGCGTCACTATATACTGAAAACCCTCCTGATCCTTCAGGGATAGTCAACACAGGCGCCACTATTAATCTCCTCTTTAATTCCTGAAAATTGAGCTCACATTGATCAGTCCATATGAACGTAGTCTCCTTGCGTGTGAACTTGGTCAAAGGAGTGACGATCCTGAAAAATCCCTCCACAAATTTTCTGTAATACCCCTTCCAAACCAAGGAAACTTTATACCTCTGTAACTGTCCTTAGTCTTTCCCAATTAAGTACAGCCTCCACTTTAATTGGATCAACTGATATTCCTTCCCCTGAAACTATATGACCAAGGAAAGCTATATGATCCAGCCAAAACTCACACTTACTAAGCTTTCCATATAATTGCTTATCTCGGAATATCTGAAGTACTAACCACAATTACTGCGCGGTGCTCCTCATAAGGTTGAGAGTATACCAAGATATCATCAATAAAGACTATCACAAATTTATCTAGATAGTCTCTGAACACCTCATTCATTAACCTCATAAAGGTTGTAGGGGCGTTCGTCAATCCAAAGGGCATCACTAAAAGTTCATAATGGCCATAACTTGTCCTGAAGGCCGTCTTCGAAATATCTTCCTCTTTAATCCTCAATTGGTGATAGCCCAATCTTAAATCAATCTTAGAGAAGACTGAGGCCCCTCTCAACTGATCAAGCAATTCGTCAATCCTTGGCAATGGGTATTTATTCTTCACTTTGGCTTTATTCAATAGCCGGTAGTCTATGCATAATCTGAGACTACCATCCTTCTTCCTTACAAATAACACTAGTGCTCCCCATGGTGAGACACTGGGTCTAATAAATCCTTGATTCAGTAACTCCTGTAGTTGTTTCTTTAATTCCTCTAGTTCCAATAATGCCATCCTATATGGAGGTCTAGAGATAGTCTAAGTATCCGATACAAATTAATGGTAAACTCCAGCTCTCTCTGGTGATAAACCGGGCAGCTTATCTGGGAAGACATCTGGAAATTCACACACCACGGGTATATTCTCAATCCTCGGATATTCTCGGTTATCATCTGAGATGAGCGCTTCATAACCGTCACATTCAAAAGCAAATTTAATACTCTCAAAAGGTAACATCACAAATTTCAAATTGCTTACTAAAAATTCACATTTTTATTTCCTCAACATTTCAAACGTACACTGTAAAGTTTAGGTAGGGAGAAAGTTATAATCTTAGTATAGTAGTCTAAACTCATTCGATTGGTTGCCAGCTAATCCATTCCCAAAATCACATCGAACTCATGTATATTTAACATTATTAGATATGCTAGCATTACTCTATCTCCTACCTTTATTTCACATTCTCTACATATCATATCCGTTCTCTGAGACTCACGCATAGGGGTGTTTACATGTAGGAGATATTCTAGAGGTTCAAACTTCAAATTTAACTTACATGCAAAATGCTCAGAAATAAAAGAATGTGTAGATCTCGAATCACTCAACACATGAGCCTTATGATTACAGATAGAGAATGTACCTCTTATAGTTTCTGCAGAAGCGTCTGCTGTTTCCTTATCCAAAGTGAACACACGTTCCACTGTGACGAGCTTCTTTCCTTTCTTTGCTGCAGTGGCCCGTCTAGGGGGATCACTCTCTCAAGCTGCTGTTTGGTAGGCTCTGGAGCATGTGGTCTCTGAGGTTGAGGACAGTCTTTTACTCTGTGACCTATGTTTCCACATCTAAAATATTCACGGATCAACCCAGTACAATATCCCTCATGCGATTGGCCACAGTCTCTACAAACCCTTATCTCAGGCCTGACATATCGAGGGGTCTCTCTAATGATGGGATAAGCTCTGGGTCTCTCCAATCTGCCATTCTGTGCCTCAATCCTTCCTCTTTTGAAGGAACCTCTCCGAATATCAGTCTGGAAAATTGCTGGCCTCTTGCCCTTATCTCTAGTCACTGTTCTGAACTCACTCTAGGATTGCATAATTTTGATCCCCCTCTCAATCTCTTGTGCTTGTCTCAGAGCATCTCCAAACTCAGTAATACATAGCCCTATAATCGGTCTCTGATGATGGGCTTTAGTCCATATACAAATCTCTCGATGTGAAACTCTTTATCTTTAAAGGTCTTTGGATCATGTTTCAATAGAGTGGTAAATCAGCTCTCATAATCTTCCACAGACATATCACCTTGTACCAGACTCGAAAACTCAGCCTGCATCCTTCTTTGGGCAGCCCGTGGTACATATTGGGCTTTAAAGGCCTTCTAAAACTCTTCCCAGCTAATCACATCCTAACAGGACATCAGAATACTCTGGGTAGTATCCCACCAATCTCGAGCTCTCCCTTTCAACATATAAGCACCCATACTGACCCTCTCAGCATCAGTACATCCCAAATAGTCAAATATGATTCTCAACTCAGTCAGCCACTCCTTAACCTCTACGGGATCCTTTCTCCCCTTGAATATATGTGGATTCATTTCCAAAAAGTCCCTCAGTCGGATCATACTTCGATCATTGGGCTGAGTGGCGGGAGGCACCGGGTCCATCTATACTGGGGACGCGGGAGGTCCTTGTGGTGGTGTAGGAGTAGTACCCGAGGCATTAACTCCAAAATGTTGCGCGAATAGCGCAACCATCTGTTCAAAACCCTGCCACACATCTTGTTCAATCTAATTAAATTGAGAGTTAGGACTCTCAGGTTGTGGGGCAGGTGACAGAGGTGGCTTTGCCTGCCTTCTCGAACGACCTCGTCGTCTACTCATTTTCAACCTCAATACGTTCCTACGCATACACATCAAACTTAATTGAAATCTCAATACTCAATTTGAGTTCATGACCAAACTTATACAGACACTTGGGATGTATCCTATTTCACTTAATCGACACTGACAGTACTAAACACCCTAAGCTCTGATACTAAATAACGTGAAAAACAGGGCAAAATTTAAAACTTATTTACATCAATACAAAATTCTGGGTGCATTTTTGTGCAGTGTCATGCATCATCATACGTAAATTATAAAACTTTCACCTCAGGATCTCATCATCTAATATTTATATATCATACCATATACATTCCTCAATTCTAAGTTAATTAATCATAATACATCCCACACATCATTGTTCATCAAGTGTCTGTTAATACAATTTTAGTATGGGTACATGAAATGTTAAAGTATACCTCAAAATACAATAGACGGCCTGGAGCTCAAGTCAACCACTTGCCACTACTTCGTACGTCGCAGGAAACTCTTCACTTGAAGAAATCTGGGGGGATATAAAAATAGGGTGAGCTTCTAAATCGCTCAGTAAGGGGGTAAGGGACTCGTTAACAAAAATCATTAATTACACAACGCAATCATTTTGTTATGTATGTGAAACTCGATAAGCTCAATAGAAAGCGTAGCATGAAATCGTTAAAACATCCTTATCATTTCACTTCTCTAAAATCATGCAGAAACATGAGTAAATGGCTCCGTACAAAAACCATAGTTACAAGTATATGAAAATTAGGATGCGATAATGGATTTTCTCGTTAAAACGTGATAACAATCACCTCAATAATAATGCACGTGGCAAGGCCACAATCTAATGTATAAAATGGAGATAGGTAATAAAATTCATATAAAAACACCCGTCATGACACATCAAAATAATCTCCTCCGGGTGCGCATCCCAGGCATTCTCAAAAGAGGGAACGTCGATAATATGGTCGTGTACATGGTGTATTGGTCTTACGTGTTACCAGAACAAGTCCCGAACTTGCATGTTACCAGAGCAAGGCCCCTCCTCATGCACACTATCGATCTTACATGCTACCAAAGCAAGGCCCGAACTTACATGCTACCAAAGCAAGTCCACCTAGCGCTACCAGAGCGGTGGTCATCTCGCGTTACCAGAACGGAGGCATCTCCGCTACCAAAGTGGAGGAATATCAGACTTACATGCTACCAGAGCAAGGCCCAATGTGCGATCGCATGACACGCCTAAGTCTCAATAATAGCCATTATCATATAAAACCGTTTTGCCTTCACGTAGAGCTCATAAGGGTTTCTCTCATAAAACTCATATGTAAACCTTTTTATACTCATCACAAAACATGTCAAAATCGAGCTCAAACAGGCAAAACCACACACACATTTCTCAAATCTCAGTATGCCTTAACGTAGAGCCCAAATCCCTTTTCACTTTTAAACTCAAGTAGTTTGTAAAATAATTTCACACTTTGTTTACAACTCATAAAAAAATTGGGCCCCAACCGCCTATAAAACCATGTTCAATAACTCAATCATAACTCGTAAAAACATGCTTGTTTCTCAAAAACATTTCATGCTACAAATGTCATTGCAAATCACATACACAAATGAGTTTAGGTTTTCCATTACCTCGTTGCACCTCGTATAGTACAATCGTTTCTCTAGAACAATGGACTAGCCTCGTATTCCTCTCTGGAACTCCTAGGCTGTCCAAACGATGTAAAACATCATCAACACGTCATCACATTGTCTTAATCTCAACATCGAGCATAATTGCTCGCATTCTCATAATTTCTCAATACATCAATGGTTCTAACAACCCTAACCATTTTCAATCTACTCATCACAACATCTACAGCCACAATCGCAGAAATCTACTTCCAAATCAAGGTTAAAGCTTAAAAATTTACCCAAAATTTGTGGAGTGCTCAATTCACGCCTCAGCTCAAATCGTCCTTCGATTTCCAAGTATGTTGTTCTCATTTTGATGAGGAACAACTTTTCCTCTTGCCACAACCTTTGAATTGAACGGAAATGGGTGTTTTGGAAGAGAGAGAAAGTTAGGGATTTCGACCAAAATGGGGGTTTTCGATTTCTGGAGAGAGAAAAGATGAATTTCAGTGAAAACACAGGGGTCCTTATATAGGCAGAAGGTGAGAGATTGATCTGCTCCTATAGGAGATCGATCTGCCTTTGAATTTGGGAACGTTTTAGGCACTTTTTATGCCTACTAGATCGATCTATCGTGGGGGAAAGATCAATCTCATAATCTTGAGGAGATCGATATGCTCCTTATGAGGAGATCGATCTACTCATATAGGAGATCGATCCCTTTAAGGCAGAATCACAAGGAGATCGATCTGCCTTCCTTGGAAATCGATTTGCTCGTCTAGACTTTTCATTTCCTTGTTGCTTTGGCCTAACAGATCGATCCCCTCTTCTCCATGATCGATCTGGCCTCATCGTTTCACACTATGGTTGCACACTTGGCATAAAATCTCCATATGTAATTTCCATAATTTACTCCATTGATTATTTCTCATTCAATACTCATTCATCACTTAGAAATTTCATTCCTTATCACCTCAATAAATGAGTACATCACATTTAGCTCAATTAATTACACTTCATGTTCACATTACATAATTAGATGTGTACAGAATTCTCAGGTCTCACAACAGAGCAGGGAAAAGTGGATGAACAGTTGACGAGAAGGATGAAGAAGAAGGAGAAAAGAAAGCAATTGGCGGGAAGGAAAGGTTAAAAATAAATAAATTGAAGAAGAAGGAAGAATATATATGTATATATAAAGATATTGTGATATATATATATATATATATATATATATATATATATATATATATATATATTGGAGAATAGAAGAGGAATTTAAGTATAAAGAGAGTACACAAAAATTGGAGAAAACCTCGAGGGAAGAATAGTCCGGAATTATTAGCTCAAAAATTCAGAGGAACAGACCGAGCAGACCGGACTCACCGACTCGCAACATCGAGGCAACTGAGGACTGCGGACAGTCACCGAGGTAAGGAAAATTCTCATTGCTGCTAGAGATAAATATGCCTAATTTTCGTATATTTGTAAATATAAAATTTTAGGCTAAATTTCGCAGTACCAAAATTATCGAAAAATCTATGGTGAATTTTATGACTCTGAAAATTAGAAATTTTAGCCTAATTGAACAACCTAATTTTACTGATCGAATTTAAATGGTTTGCTTAGATTCTAAGGTGGCTTGAATTCTGTTTAAAAATTGAAAATCCCGAATTTTAAATTTTCATAGACTTTTTCTGGGATTTTATCTTAAAAAGGGCTAGTCAGCTTGTTTTGAACGGTTTCATGAAACAATTGAATTTATATGTGATTTGAGGTGGAATGATTTGCTTATAAAACTATTCTAATGATATGTGCTTGAGCGCGTACTGACTCTGTGTCGTACGGTCCGTCTCGCATTGATTTTGAGACAAGGGCGTTGGTGAGATCATGCTGCATTTCTATCTGCTCGGTATCTGTATCTGTATTTGTATATGTATCTATGGTCCATGAGTACGATGTACCGTATTTCTGCTTCTGTTTCTGGTCTTCGGACATTCTGATCTGTGAGCCGTTTGGGTAGCTGACCACTCTCACGACGATTGACATCCCAGCACACTTGGCCTGTGAATTGCTCGGAGTCACCGACATTGGCCAATAGTTATTTCTGATATCTGATATAGCACATATGCGTTGTCTTGTTTATTGGAAATATTTTTTTGAATTTGTCTGCTTGAATTGAGATATTTGAAAATCTGTTTGTTTTACTACCGAAAAACTTTGAAATTTTTGGATTTACAACAGTAGCTAAATTTATTACCGATACATGTTCTGTTTCTAAAAATTTGTTCTTGGTGTTTGTGCTTTTGCCGATACTAAATTTGTTTTCCGAATTCTGACACTGGTATCTGAGAGATTACCAAAACATTTGTATATAGTATGCAAAAATGTTACGAATTTTGGCAAGTACATATATATATATATATATATATATATATATATACATCGACTTGTAGTCCAATCGAAATATCAACTCTTACGAATTTTTTATTTAAATTTGCTACTAAGAAAGAAAATTAATCAGATTGAGTATTATTCTGATGTAATATCGACTTGTAGTCCAATCGAAATATCAGTAAATTCGGGTCGTATAATGCCATAAGTGGATAAATTATATGGCCGCATTGTTTTTTAATTGTCAAATGCATTAGATGTAATTTTTAATTTGTTCATGTTAATGATATTGCAATTATTAATTTTTCAAAGTTAGGAGAGTTACCGAAAGGGTGAAAAAAATAGATTTGTTTTGTTTTGTTTTGTTTATGTGATCGTGTTTACCTCTTTTTCTTTTTTCTTTTTAAAGTAATTATTAGACCGAGGCATCAATGTTTTTTCGTAAAAAAAATAAAAATAAAGATTTTTTATTCAAATCTCGAGAGAAAATAGCTTTATCATTTATGGGATGAAAGAGAACTATTTTCTATAATATTTGAATATTGAAACCCAACGAGCCACCTTTATATAATGCATTAAAAGAAATGAGTACAAACAAAATTATTTATCCAAATGATAAATTATCAACTCCCAACTCATACGAAATTTTAGGTTGGATTCAAAAATGAATTTAGCTTTGAACAATAATTTTGTTATAATCAATTCGCACATTATGTTAATTAAAGAAAATTATCCGTTCCTAATTTTATTAAAAAGTAATTGATTCCAATTAAACAAATATAGGCATTATTAGTTCATCCCAATAACCTAGTCCAAATAAAATTGAGAGATAAATGGATATCAACGTCATATGATTGCAACTAAGCAACTAAACAATTTCATTTCGTTAATCAGATCCACCAAAAATGATCCAAATTGGGAGACTTTTAATGCTTTTTTTTTTATATATAAAATCATATTTTTAAAATAGTTTGTTTTCCATAGCATGCAATCATGTGAGGCAATATGCTTTGAAGATCACAACTGCTCTACTGCTATGCAGTGTGAACGTGTAGAATTTGCATTTTGCATCAATGATTGAGTAATGACTTTCAAAGTTTCGGTCACAAATAATTTTCTAATTTGAAATTAAATGGTTTCCATATGAATACAGGTTGTACAGTTGATTAGTTTTTATTGAGCTAGGTTACACAATATTGTGTGAATGCTTTTTTTTTTTTTTTAATTTTTAAAATATCATGAGTCATCATGTCTTCTCTCCGAGTAAGATTATCAAATAATAGAATTAAACATTTTCAGATTCTTAATTAAAATATATTACAATCAATTGTGTAATAACGTGTGTGAGATGTATATACTTTAATCAGTATTACATCTTCCTAAAAAATTCCTCTCTTTATTATTTTTATTATTATTATTATTATTGTTACCTATCGCAATGTTTTTTTCGCTTTTTTTTTATACTAAGAAAATATTTAATTTGAGATCTATTGACAAATTAAGAGAGGATATACTTTTGTTCTTTTAATTGTGATTTCTCCTCTTAATTCATTTTGATTGTTTAATTAGTAGATTCCTCTATATTAAGCGTCAATATCAAGTTTAGTTGAAGTAAAATTATTATTAATTAAATATATATGAGAAAAATTAAACAGAACAATGGCGCTATGAGAAAATCAACACATCGGTGCCCTGTTTTTATCATGATAAATTGATAACCTTTAATTTGTTTTCTATATTCAATATCTTTTGATGTCATTTCAATAAGAATTATTATCCAATACATTATCAAAAAAATTTTTAAACTTAACAAATAAAATTAAAATAATGGTACATACCTTTTGAGAATATTAAATAAATAAAAAATATATTTTTATAATATTGTGTAGTAAATTCAATCTACCTTATAATACAAAATTTGAGTGATAAATTCTGTACATTTTATTTTTTATCTTGATAACCTTGTCTTCTAAATTAATCAATAACTTTAATTGTAATTTTTTTAAATAATTGGAGAAGGAGGTAGAGTTGTTTAGATTTAAACCTAAATCTTAACAACATGTCATAGTTTTTTCTTAACTACTCAATAAAGAGATTGTTGACATCTTTAATATTGTTGATAATCATGTATAGTGAATCCAACATCTTTGTTAAAGTTTTTGATAATCCTGTGTAGTAAATTCAGCACTTTTTGTCGTATTTCTTAAAATCTTGTGTGGTGCATTCAATACCTTTTATTTTTTATCTTCCGAATCTGTCTTCAAAATTTAATACCTTTTGATGTAATTTTTGATAAACTTATGTAGTAAATCCACTGCTTTTCAATGAATTTTTTTTAGAACTTTGTGTAGTACCTTTTGATGTATTTTTATGACTCTGTAGCGAATTCAGTAATATTTGATGGATTTTTTTTATAATCTTATACTAAATTCCTGTAATATATTTTTCATAAGTATTTCTAATAAATTCAATGTATGTTAGTATCATTTGATCTATTTGATAACCTTGTTAGTAAAGTCAGTACCCCTTGTTTTTTTATCTTTATACTTAAATATACATATCAATGTAGAAAAATGCACATTTAAGATCACTCAGCCAGAGATTAGGCACATTCAAAATCTGAGGATATACAGAATCATATTATTAAAAGAAAAAAAATGAAAACCCGAATGTAATGAAGTTATTTTTTTATTGCATCTTCACTCCACTATTGCTAAAAGTTTAAAGATTTAAGAATATATCCAACAGTTATAATCTCGTGATGAAGAAATTGGTCTTGCAACGACATATAAACAATGTGTATAGATTCTTTATGCTTGTAGATTGTCAATATTCAAACAATATTTGCGTTGTTTAATAAAATAATAAAAGAACTGAAGGCATGCTAAATCATGTACGTTGATTAATTGTTTATAATTTACTTTGCATCAAGATTAAAAAAAAAAAAAAACAAAACAAAACAAAAATTGCATCACATTTATTCATCAAATTATATATTTTTGGGTTGTTATTAAAGTATATGTATTTATTTAAGTACAATGATCTCATTTTATCAAATAATAAGTTAAAAATCAATATGGTCTCCTATATTTGTAAATTAGATTTGTGAGTTTCACTAATAAGTCAAATTTCGTCATTATCATAGCCTTTATCTCAATATTCAGGTAGATTACATAAGTCAATATATGAATTCACACTAAGTCGCCAATACGAATTCTCCTCCCCTACGGATTCTTATCTAAGACAACTTAGTTTTCTAACTCTAATTTACCATATCTTTTGAAAAAAACTCGCTTCCAAGTATTTTTTTAATCTTCCCTGAGACTTGACCCTTTTTTTCTCACTCATAGCATTCACTTTCCTAACTGGGGCATCTATAGATTTATGTCGTATCTGTCCAAACCAACGTAGATGACTTTCACTCATCTTGCCTTCGATAGGTACCACTTCAACTTTCTTGCGAATGTTCATTTCTCATTCTATCCTTTCTCATTCTATCTTTTCTTATATATTCATATATTCATCTCAGCATTCGCATTTCTGCTAGACTTATTTTTTGTGTAAGCACTCTTTCGGTCGCCCAACATCCACTATCGTAGAGTAATATTGGTTTAACAATTGTCTTGTAAAACTAGCATTTACTCTAACCAGCATGGATCCTATGGATTACATCACCATCCATATCTCCATCTATCTATACGATTGACCCCAAATAACTAAAACCATCCTGCTTAAGATTATCGTCTCATCTAGCATCACTATGTTTTGATCTTCCTCTTTGTTCGAATTGAATTTACATTCCATGTACTCAATCTTCACTCTGCTTAGTCTAAACCTATTAATTCTGGCATCTACCTCCACAATTCTAACTTCGCTTTAACATTCACTCTAATCTCAGCACATAGAACAATATTATCTATAAACATTGTACACAAAGGCACATTATCCAAGATGAATTTTGGCTCGTCCATTACTGTAATGAATAGGAATGGGCTTAACGCAGGCTCTCGATGTAGTCTTACTATGATATAAAATTCACTAGTTTGCCTTCTGCATTGTCACTGTGAGACCCCGTGTATGTATAACTTTGTAATATATGTTAATGGAATTATAAGACAAATGATTTCGGATTATGTAAATGTGAATGAATTGCAATGGGATGAATGAGTGTCAAGATACAAGTAAAGGATAAATAAGGGCTGAAGTGGCCATAAAACTAAATGAATAAAACTTTAAACACTTGGATTGGAAATAAGGAATGAAGACACGAAATGATAATGTATAGACCATGAATTCTAAGTATCCTTCATGAATTCAAGCAATACACACAAGTTATATTGTATGTAAACCATAGGAAATGTGCCTATCCATGCTCTAAGTGGAATTAAAATGCAAAATGAGTATTGGAGTAATGAAATAGGAATTTACTCGTGAAAAATCTGGAAAAATGCAATAGGAAATGCCCCAAATGAAGGCCAGATCGATCTCCTATACAAGGTAGATCGATCTCTTGTGCAAGCAAAGCAATTCCAAGTGAATATGTCAAGGCCATATCGATCCCCCTTAAGTGCAGATCGATCTCCATTAGATTCTGTAAAGAGCATATCGATCTCTCCCCATGAACAGATCGATCTCCTCAAGCTTGTGCCAATCCAAGATCGACCTCTCCCCAATGAGCAGATTGATCTCCCCTTTTTAAAACCTGAGAATTCAATGGAAAAAACTAAAGGAAGATCGATCTCCTCACCCTAGCAGATTGATCTCATCACTCTCAATCTATAAATACCCCACGGCAAAACCCTTTTCTTCAACAAATCAACACACCTCTTCCATTTTTACCCAAAATATCAAGCTTTCTCTCTCTAGAATGCACCATCTTCCAAAAAGAATTGAGAAAAAGCTATTAGAGCCAAAGTTGTTCATTGTGAGGAGAAGAACAACATAGCTTGGAGCCAACATTCAACTCATTGGATTGAAGGAATTAAGGAGTCTTCCAAATTTGGAAAAGAAGAAAGTCAAGCTAGGTGAGTTTCCAATACACCAACTCTAAGTATATTTATCTAGTGGTTATTATGAGTAGATTGGTGTATGTATTGATGAATGAAACTACCTAGAATGTAATGGAACAAGCATAACGTAGAATGAGTTAGTGTGAGAAAATAGAATGTGGTTGATTTGGTGATAAAAGGGATTATATCAAGTTGTTAGTGAGGTGATATGCATGATTTTGAGATGATTGGATGAAGCCACATTGTGAGATTAGTCAAGTGATGAAAATGTGCATAAATGATGTTATAGAGAATGCATAAATGATGGAAGGTTATGGATAAACATTTATGCCAAGGGTTTGATAATTAACCAAGTATGTTATTAGTTAAATTGACTAGAAATGGCATAATGATGGCTAAATGTGATAATGGGTCAAACTTAATGAAATAGGCTCGACAAGATATATCGATTAGTTCAAGTCTGAATATGAGTTAATTGTGTTGACTCATATGATTGATGTATATTTGCAGCTCCCAAGGATAAAACCGGAGCAAGTTGAGCCAAATCGTGAAAAGCGAGAAAGAAAGAAGGAAGAGTTGCAACCAAGAGAATCGAGGTAAGGGAATTATGTTAGCCATAGGGATATCTGTACACCTTTCTGGTGCATAGGTGATTTCTTAACATATCTAAGGGTCTTAGGAAGAAACGGTTGTTTGAAGGGCAAAGAATTGGGTTTTCAGAAATGCACATGAAAAACAAGAGCATGATACTTTTGAATCTTTTTACTATTTTTTAGCATGTGATTGGTAGGTTGGCTCGCACTTGAAATGATTTGCACAAAAAGTAGCTTGATTTGGTTTCATAGCCATGCTTTGTAAAGAATGAGCCACCTACATGAGTTTTGTGAAAATGAAGCGTGTTAGAGTGCTGCTCGCAGGAGATTTGACGTGTTTTATAGGTGCATTAGTGCTAAAGCGATGCTCGTACTAGAGTTCGCACTAGTTTCCACATGGATTTTATGACATTGTGTTGGAGCCTAGCTCACACTAGTTTTCATACGAGTTTTGACATGGTGCTGGAGCATAGCTCGCACTAGATGTCCATTGCACTTGTTGTCGTGCTAAAGATTACTCGCACGTGGTTTTATGACATGTTAGGAGCCGTGCTGAGAGCTTCGGGTAGGCTATGTGCTACGTCGATTAAATAGGCTCGCACGTGGGTATTGAGATGTAGCAGGATATATTGTGATGATATGAGTCCAAGGAGTACGTTGTATCAAGCAAGTACCATGAAGTATGTTGTACCGTGTGTTATATTATTTATATGATGTCTTCGGACGATGGATACTGCTATGGGTCGACGGGTTGGACATGACCCACCTCTCGTGCGAAAGCAGATAAAGGTGATACCCCACACACTAGGATCCGTGTAGCCTGAGATCACAGAGGATATGGCCATAGTCCTAGTTATTACCCTTGTTGATATTATATACCTATTTCACATGTCTATTGTTGAATGAGAAATCCATGTTTTGATATGTGTTTTGTGGGTCAGGCTAGTCCATGGAAGGGGTTGAATCCTGACGAATGGTGATATTTGTATCGGCTTGTGTTGAGAATTGGAAACGCTTTTAAGTGCACATTGCATGATGATTTACCATGCCTTAATTTTGATTTACGTATGATGATTTTCCAGGCTATGTATTGAGAATTGTGCATTGATTTA
Source organism: Firmiana major (assembly GCA_033439115.1). Taxonomy (NCBI): domain Eukaryota; kingdom Viridiplantae; phylum Streptophyta; class Magnoliopsida; order Malvales; family Malvaceae; genus Firmiana; species Firmiana major. The sequence goes on from CM065899.1 coordinate 64,002,400, forward strand.
AATAGCATGAATTGCTTTACATGTCATGAACACAAGCATAAGCATATGTTTTGGAGTATGATAAATAAATTTTTGATTTAAGCTTGGCATACAACCACGTAGATAGTACAGTTATCTACCTGCTCGCATGATTGCCTTACTGAGCGCGTGGTTTGCTCACCCCCCTTATTTCCCCCCTCTACAGAACACTTACAGTAGATAGTGGGCGACTGAGGATTGAATTTTTGTGTCCACTGCATCCCATCACATGAGGTATACACATTTGTAAAGTTTTGTATCTAGAAATGTCAAAGCACAGTAATATCTTTAAATATAATTTTGGGGATGTAAAAGATTATGAACACATGTAAACAGTAACTCTGATTTAGTAATACAAGTGTTTACATTTTAATGAATTGTAATTTGAAATGGTATGATTGGATGAGATTGACACCGATACACAGCCCAATTGTTGGAGGTGTAGCTGTTCACGATCATGTAAAGGTAAAGAACAAACAATAAGAATTGGATTAAATAATAATCGATAAACGAAATTGAAAAATTTGTTGTAGATTTTCGGTGGATTGAGGGTCATGACAAAGATTGGTATTAGAGCAGAGTTGGTCTGATATGTGTCAGTGTCAAAATTTAGGAAAATTACATCCTCATGCTACTGTGCTTGTCTAGATACAATTGTGTAACGAGATGGGTTTGACTCAGAAGTGACTGTGAATGTAGGAGTCTTGGCATAATATCTAATACCAGTCGCGATAGAGGGGCGAGAGCACGAACTAGAGGCTAGAGGGGTAGGCCTGGGGGCCGTGCTGAGTCATTGCCATATGAGACTCACGAGGAGGTAGAGGTGGAAGCTGATGTTGAGTATGCTCCATAGGGTCTGACAGAGAGACAGGAGAGTACTGAGGCGCGCTTCGCGAGGATAGAACGGAGCTTAGAGGTGATTATGGAGTTGATTGCCCAATCATTGCCTAGAGCTGGGGGCGAGCAAGAGCCAGCTGCACAGGGTGACGATGATGAACTGACTATTGATCCTGAGATGCCTACACAGCCAGCCCAAGAACCTCAAACTACAGATACTCCCGCATGCCCACCAGTATAGGAAACACCTTCTACTGTTGCTCTACCACAGAGAAGTAGAGATTGGGGTTATGGATGTGACCTAGGTAGCTTGCGGCAGTTTAAAAAATTTAACCCACCATCTTTTAGTAGATTTAAGGACCCAGTAGTTGTAGAGGACTGAGTAAATGAGATTGAGAAACTATATGGGTTTTTTGAGTGCACTACTACCGAGATGGTAGCGTTTGCCGCATTCATGCTGATGGGGTTAACAAAACACTGGTGAAAGTCCACCCGACCCATTTTGAGAGCTCGACATACATAGATTAGATAGGATGTATTTTTGGACTCCCTCCGGAGGCAATATGTTTCGCACACTGCGCAGCGGAGACTGCAAATGGAGTTCTTGGATCTGATCCAAGGGAGCAGATCAGTGGATGAGTATGAGACTAAATTTATCTCCCTGGGCAGATACGATCCTGATACGATGGACAGTGAGGTCAAGAAGGTCCAAAAGTTTATGGACGGACTGAGACCATCCATCAAGTCCCGATCGGTCCCTTTTGATATACCGACCTACGAGGAGACAGTACACAGGGCACAGTTGTGCGAGCAAGATATTGAGCGGGTTGCCTCAGAATTTGGAAAGATTGGCAGAGTGAGGGACGGGGAGAGGAATAGACAGACCGTGGATAGAGGCTTCAGTTAAAGAGGAAGCAGGAGATTTCTGGAAAGAGGCAGAGGATTGAAAAGATCCGGGAGAGGATAGTTAAACCTCTCGTGTATCTGGTCATAGCTCTAGCAAAGGGAATAGTGATTAGAGGGCCACGACCTAATACAGAACAGTGCAGTAAGTACGGTAGGTACAACAAGACTCAGCCACTTTATGGATCTCGTGCAGTATGTTTTCGATGTGGAAAACCATGGCATATGATCACAAACTGCCTAGAGATGACTGAGAGTGCCCCACAGAAGGGCAAGGAGCCGGAGAGAGCTCCTGTTGATACTTCTACTTCGAGACAGAGAGCAACAACTGAAGAGAAAGGAAAGCAGGTGGTTGGCAGAGGGCGAGTACACGCCTTGGAGCAGGATACTGCAGATCAGTCGTCAGATGTGGTGAAAGGTACCATCTTAATCTTTAATCTTGAAGCTTATGTTTTGATAGATCCTAGTGCCACGCATTCATTTTTATCACCTACATTTGCATGTAAATTGTTTAAGTATGTGAAGCTTGCCCCGTTGAGTAGGAGGATGTTGATAAGCACTCCTATGAACAATAGTCAGCTAGTAGAGTTTGTATTTAGAGATTGTAAGTTGAAAGTAGGGGAAAAAGAAATAATTGTCGACCTCATTTTAATGTATATGAGAGACTTTGATGTAATCCTAGGAATGGAATGGTTAGCTACAAACCGTGCTGTAGTGGATTATTTTTCTAAGATAGTAACATTTCCAGAGGTAGATAGCGTTACCGTAAGTTTCCCCGAAAAATGTAATGTAAATCCCCTTGAAAAGTAATGAAAAGTAGTTGTGGTTGTGAGTGAAATATATAAATCTTTGTACTGATTTAATGATTGATATTTTGAAAGGTTATATTACGTACGTGGTTGAGGCGGATAAGGCATACCCGAAATTGTGAGACATTTCAGTGGTCAGGGAATTTCTAAATGTCTTTCCTGATGAATTACCAGGGTTTTCGTTAGATAGAGATATGAAATTTTGTATAGATTTGGCACCTGGTATAGAGCCAATATCCAAGCCACCGTACATAATGGCTCCGATTGAGTTGAAGGAACTGAAGAAGCAGTTATATGAGTTGTTGGATAAGAGGTTCATCAGACTGAGTGTATCGCCTTAGGGAGCATCGATATTGTTTGTAAAGAAGAATGATGGAAGCCTCCGACTGTGTATTGATTACCGATTGTTGAATAAGGCGACCATTAAGAATAAGTACCCCCTTCCACGCATTTATGACTTGTTGGATTAGCTTTGGGGAGCGCAGGTCTTTTCTAAGATAGATTTGAGATCTGGGTACCATCAATTGAGAATTCAGGATGAAGATGTACCCAAGATAGCTTTTCGCACCTGGTATGGTCACTTTGAGTTTATGGTTATGCCATTCGGGTTGACGAATGCTCCCGCGGCTTTTATGTCATTGATGAATGAGGTGTTTCACCAGTATTTGGACCGATTCGTTATCATGTTCATCGATGATATCCTTGTGTACTCAAGATCTAGAGAGGAGCATGAATAGCACCTAAGGATAGTGCTACAGACCCTCTGAGAGAAGAAACTATACACTAAACTCAGTAAGCGTGACTTTTGGCTTGAGCAGATCTCTTTTCTGGGTCATATTGTATCGGGGGATGGTGTGTCAGTGGATCCATCCAAGATTGAGGCAGTGGTTCAGTGGCAGAAACCCCAGACAGTCACAGAGATCAAAAGTTTCTTGGGTTTAACTGGATATTATCGACGATTTGTAGAGGGATTCTCGAGATTGGCTGCTCCATTGACACGTCTCACAAGAAAGACTATTGAATTTATGTAGGACGATAAATGTGAGAAGAGTTTTCGGGAGTTGAAGAGGAGATTGACTACAGCTCTGATTCTCACCATTCTTACCAGCTCAGGAGGTTTTTCTGTATATACAGATGCTTCGTACCAAGGACTGGGCTATGTACTGATGCATGATGGGAAGGTAGTCGCCTATGGATCGAGACAGTGGAAGGATCATAAGAAGAACTACCCGACCCACGATCTAGAGTTGGCGATCGTGGTATTTTCTTTGAAAATATGGCGCCATTATCTATATGGTGAGAAATTTCAAGTATTTACAGACCACAAGAGCCTTAAGTATCTGTTCTCACAGAATAAATTAAATATGAGACAACGGAGGTAACTCGATCTTCAGAAAGACTATGATTACGAGATCCTGTACCACCCGGATAAAGCGAATATGGTAGCTGATGCATTGAGTAGAAAGCATCTCGGGTTAGAATCGTATATGATGATCATGGAACACGAGCTGTTGGAACAGTTCGCAGCCTCGGTTTGGATGTGACCCCGCCTGATGCTGCTAGTGGCTTTATGGTAGCTAGCCTACGGTTGGAACTCGATATGGTAGATCGTATCCGGTAGGCTCAACAGATTGATCAGTAGTACAGTGATATTATCGGGCAAATACAGAGGGGTATAGAGACTAATTTTGAGTTGAGTTCATATGGTTTGCTGAGGTTCAGGGGTATGATATGTCTTCCTGATGATCCAGAGATCAGGAGGTTGATCTTGACGAAAGCTCACACGACGAAGTATACACTACATCCAGGAAGTAACAAGATGTATCAGAATCTCCGAAAGGTGTATTGGTGGTTAGGGATGAAAAGAGATGTAGCTGAATTTATGGCAAAGTGTCTCGTCTGTCAGCAGGTGAAGGTAGAGCATCAGAAGCCTGCAGGGCTATTACAACCTCTACCTATACTGACTTGGAAATAGGAGCATGCCATTATGGACTTCGTGATGGGTTTACCCAGGACCTGCAGGAATCACGATACGATTTGGGTAATAGTGGATAGATTGACGAAGTCGGAACACTTCCTAGCTATGTGAGCCACCGATACTCTGAGTACACTGGCGGAACTATATGTGCGTGAGATAGTGAGATTGCATGGTGTTGCAGGGCTATTACAACCTCTACCTATACCGACTTGGAAATAGGAGCTTGTCATTATGGACTTCATGATGGGTTTACCCAGGACCCGTAGGAATCACGATACGATTTGGGTAATAGTGGATAGATTGACGAAGTCGGCACACTTCCTAGCTATGTGAGCCACCGATACTCTCAATACACTGGCAAAACTATATGTGCATGAGATAGTGAGATTGCATGGTGTTTCAGTAAGCATTGCTTCTGATAATGATGCCCGCTTCACTTCCCAGTTTTAGGAACATTTTCAGGAAGCGATGGGGACCCAACTGAGTTTTAACATAGTGTTCCATCCTCAGACAGATGGTCCATCAGAGAGGACTATACAAACCCTGGAGGATATGTTGAGAGCGTGTACATTGGATTTTGGAGGCTCTTGGGATGACTATTTGCCACTCGTAGAGTTCGCCTATAATAACAGTTATCATTCGAGTATCGGGATGGCACCGTATAAAGCCTTGTATAGCAGCAGATGTCGTTCCTCTATTGGATGGGAAGAGGTTGGTGACCAACTGATATTTGCTCCCAATTTAGTGAGACAAGCCTCTGAGGATGTCCAATTGATTTGTGAGAGGTTACGGACAGCTCAGAGCAGACAAAAGAGTTATGTTGACAAGAGACGGAGACCATTGGAATTCACAATGGGTGAATCTGTGTTTGTACAAGTTTATCCTTCCAAGGGTATAACGAGGTTCGGAAAGAAAGGAAAATTAAGTCCTCGTTACATTAGACCCTTTGAGATATTGGATAGAGTAGAAGATAAGGCCTATAGGCTAGCGTTGCCACCTGAGCTAGCAGGCATTCATAATGTCTTCCACATCTCTATGTTACGGAAGTACCACCCGGATCCGACACATGTGATAAACTATGAGCCACTAGAGTTCAATGAGAGTATGAAATATGTTGAGAAGCCAATTCGGATATTAGATAGGAAGGAGAAGGTGTTGAGATCGAAGACGATCCCCTTAGTGAAAGTCCTTTAGCAGCACCACACTACAGAAGAAGCTACATGGGAGTTAGAGGATTTGATGTGGGAGAAGTATCCCAAGTTGTTCACGGACTGATATTGGTTCCAATTTGGAGGACCAAATTTTCTAAGTGGGGGAGATTGTGAGACCTAAGGTATGTATAACTTTGTAATATATGTTAATGGAATTATAAGACAAATGATTTCAGATAATGTAAATGTGAATGAATTGCAATGGAATGAATGAGTGTCAAGATACAAGTAAAGGATAAATAAGGGCTGAAGTGGCCATAAAACTAAACGAATAAAACTTTAAACACTTGGATTGGAAATAAGGAATGAAGACACGAAATGATAATGTATGGACCATGAATTTTAAGTATCCTTCATGAATTCGAGCAATACACACAAGATATATTGTATGTGAATCATTGGAAATGAGTCTATCCATGCTCTAAGTGGAATTAAAATACAAAATGAGTATTGGAGTAATGAAATAGGAATTTACCCTTGAAAAATCTAGAAAAATGCAGCAAGAAATGCCCCAAATGAAGGCCAGATCGATCTCCAATCCAAGGCAAATCAATCCCTTGTGCAAGAAGAGCAATTCTAAGTGAATTTTCCAAGGCCAGATCTATCCCCCCCTTAAGTGCAGATCGATCTCCATTGGATTCTATAAATAGCATATCGATCTCTCCCCATGAGCAGATCGATCTCCTCAAGCTTCTGCCAAGCCAAGATCGATTTTTCCCTAATAAGCAGATCGATCTTCCCTTTTTAAAACCTGAGAATTCGATAGCTAAAATCGAAGGAAGATCGATCTCTCACCCTAACAGATCGATCTCATCACTCTCAATCTATAAATACCCCATGACAAAACCCTTTTCTTTAACAAACCAACACACCTCTTCCATTTTTACCCAAAATACCAAGCTTTTTCTCTCTAGAATACATCCTCTTCCATAAAGAATTGGGAAAAGGCCATTAGAGCCAAAGTTGTTCATTGTGAGGAGAAGAACAACATAGCTTGGAGCCAACATTCAACTCATTGGATTGAAGGAGCTAAGGAGTCTTCCAAATTTGGAACAAAAGAAAGTCAAGTTGGGTGAGTTTCCAATACACCAACTCTAAGTATATTTATCTAATGGTTGTTGTGAGTAGATTGATGTATGTATTGATGAATGAAACTACCTAGAATGTAATGGAACAAGCATAACCTAGAATGAGTTAGTGTGAGAAAATAGAATGTGGTTGATTAGGTGATAAAAGGGATTATATCAAGTTGTTAGTGAGGTGATATGCATGATTTTGAGATAATTGGATGAAGCCACATTGTGAGATTAGTAAAGTCATGAAAATGTACATAAATGATGTTGTGAGAATGCATAAATGATGGAAGGTTATGGATAAACATTTATGCCGAGGGTTTGATAAGTAACTAAGTATGTTGCTGGTTAAATTGACTAGAAATGCCATAATGATGGCTAAATGTGAATTAAACTTAATGAAATAGGCTCGATGAGATATATTGATTAGTTGAAGTCTGAATATGAGTTATTGGTGTTGACTCATATGATTGATGTATATTTGCAACTCCCGAGGATAAAACCGGAGCAAGTGATGCCAAATCGCGAAAAACGGGAAAGAAATAAGGAAGAGTTGCTTTCGAGAGAATCGAGGTAAGGGAATTATGTTAACCCTAGGGATATCTGTACACCTTTCGGGCGTATGGGTGATTTCTTAACATATCTTAGGATATTAGGAAGAAACGGTTGTTTGAAGGGCAAAGAATTGGGTTTTGAGAAATGTGCATGAAAAGTAAAAGCTTGATGCTTTTGAATCTTTTTATTGTTTTTTAGCATGTGACTGGTAGGTTGGCTAGCATTTGAAATGATTTGCATAAAAAGTAGCTTGATTTGGTTTCATAACCATGCTTTGCAAAGAATGACCACCTACATGAGTTTTGTGGAAATAAAGCGTGCTAGAGCTCTGCTCGCACGAGATTTGACGTGTTTTATACGTGCGTTAGTGCTGGAGCGATGCTCGCACTAGAGTTTTACATTGCATGAGTGATGAAGCCTAGCTCGCACTAGTTTTCATACGAGTTTTGGCATGGTACTGGAGTATAGCTCGCACTAGATGTCCATTACACTTGTTGTCGTGCTAGAGATTACTCGCACGTGGTTTTATGACATGTTGGAAGCCGTGCTGGGGCTTCGGGTAGGTTGTGTGTGCCACGCCGATTTAATAGGCTCACACGTGCGTATTAAGATGTAGCAGGATATATTGTGATGATATGGGTCCACGGAGTTGGTTATACCGTGCAAGTACCATGGAGTACGTTGTACCGTATGTGATATTATATATATGACGTCTTCAGACGATGGATTCTGCTATGGACTGATGGATTGTACGTGACCCATCTCCTTTGCGGAAGCAGATAGAGGTGATACCTCGTATACTAGGATTCGTGTAGCCTGGGATCACAGAGGATATGGCCATAGTCTTAGTTATTACCCTTTTTGATATTATATGCCTATCTCACATGTCTATTGTTAAATGAGAAATCCATGTTTTGATATGTGTTTTGTGGGTCAGGCTAGTCCATGGGAGGGGCTGAGTCCTGACGAATGGTGATATTTCTATAAGCTTGTGTTAAGATTTGAAAATGCTTTTAAGTGCACATTGCATGATGATTTACCATGACTTAATTTTGATTTACGCATGATGATTTTCCATGCTATGTTTTGAGAACCGTGCACCGATTTAAATAGCATGAATTGCTTTACATGTCATGAACACAAGCATGAGCATACGTTTTGGAGTATGACAAATAAATGTGTGATTTAAGCATGGCATCACGACCACATAGATAGTACAATTATCTATCTGCTCGCATGATTGCCTTACGAAGTGCGTGGTTTGCTCACCCTCCTTATTTTCCCCCTCAACAGAGCACTTACAATAGATAGTGGGCGACTGAGGATTGGATTTTGGTGTCCGCTACATCCCATCACACGAGGTATACACATTTTTAAAGTTTTGTATCTAGACATGTCAAAGCACAATAATATCTTTAAATGTAATTTTGGGGATATAAAAGATTGTGAACACATGTAAACAACAATTTTGATTTAGTAATACAAGTGTTTACATTTTAATGAATTGTAATTTAAAATGGTATGATTGGATGAGATTGACACCGATACACAGCCCAACTGTTGGAGGTGTAGCTGTTAACGATCAGGTAAAAGTAAAGAACAAACAATAAGAATTGGATTAAATAATAATCGATAAACGAAAATGAAAACTTTGTTATGGACTTTTAGTGGATTGAGGGTCGTGACAATCATGCCCCGTGATTCCAACTTACTCGCCCAACACGTGTAAATTAAGCGAAAAGCATTATTGAAGAACTAGTATTAGGTAAGCTATTATTAGTTCTATTATGGATCTTTCACTTGTCGTTTTTGTGTCCGATATAGGTTAAAACTTTACAATTATTAGGTTGAGAAATTTTTTTACTAGAAATTTCGGTAGCATAACGGCTGCAATTGGGCCTAATTCATCCTACAAATAAGATTAACATACCAACAATATGTCCTCAACCAACAACAATATAATCCTTTTCACAATTAATAACATTTGAATATCTAAAATGTGACATCAGAATTATGTCATGATAGTCCGATCGTTTACTCAAACGTCCAGGATTAATATCAACTTAACTTTGTATTAATCTACCTAGATGAGTATATCAACATGTTAATGTAGAACTAAGCTTATACTTTAATCATTAGGATTTAAACAATATTCTTATCAATTCCCTAAAAGAAACCTATCACACTCTAAAACTATTCCTACCACAACAAGGTTCCACAAATACATCCCAAAATTTAGCAAATACATACATTTGTGCGTACTAAATGTCTGAAACAAATACATCATACCCGTTGCGTATACCTCTAGAACGAGAACCGGGCACTTAGCTAGAAGAGGTCAACAAGTCCGTACAGTTCGCCTACCAGTCAATCTGAAATGTTTTTAGAAGAAAAGGGTGAGCAACCACACACTCAGTAAGGAAAGCATATAATTGAAAATAATAAAATACCAAGTGAGTGGTTATTCAAAGTTTATCCATTTAATAAAATATGCACCTTGTAAGACAATGCGTAAACCTCGATTTTGGGTCTTAAAACATGAAAGCACACTATACACGGATAAGTAAGATGAGTTATATTAATAAGCTTTTCAAACAGAAAACTTTGCAAGGTAAGCTAACAATCCTTAGTTTATAAATCAATGGTGCAAAATCAAAGCCCGGAAAACCTCAAAAATCTGGTAACATAATATTCATGCTGAAAACAAGTAAATCTAGCAACGCGTGCATGGGCTCAACTTAAATTGGCAAACTGAGTAAGTGAGATGTGGCACAATCCATAACATCGCCATGGAACAAGTTTAACAAATGGAAAAAACCTATGGCCACAGTGACTGCCGCCATATCCTAACTGATTAGATTCCGGACTAGGGTACTGAAGCCTGGATCAAGGTCCATAGTAGTCGGTAGCATAGAAAATCTCGATGCCAAGAAGGCATCTCCGTGAAGCACTTGGCACCGTAGGGTAATCACATAGAACCTCCTACCAGTGCTAGAGATGGCTCTCACGAAACATGACTGCCACAAAGGCATAACAAAGGTTGCTAGCAATCTCAAAATCAACAACAATAGGTGCATAGTAAAAGCATGCAAATCATCTCAATTCAACATCAAGTGTTCGAGAAATGTAAACCAATAACTTTTGAAACGTGTAATATTATTATAAAACAAGTTAATATCATTTTGCACAATATTGTGCTTTCTCGAATCAAAGTCAAAACAGCTCATGTAACCAAGTTATAAACGTTATGCATGAATGACTAAAATGATAAAATCAAAAGATGTGGCGTTTGCATGCAATTTGGGTTTAACCGCTTTTAAATATGTTAATATAAAACAATATACTTACCCATTGTAACAACAATTTGGATATGGCTAGCAAATACGAAAAATAGTTACAAAATCAATGACAATCAGGTTAGGCAAATAATCAGTTTAATAAATCCTAACTAACTAACTAAACTAATGGCCTATGGTTTCTAGTATAGTTTCTAACTTAACCTAAGGTTTCGTACTAGCTTCAAGTTATATAAATCCCTTACCTCGTAGATAACGCTAGTTAGCTCCTCTCCTAACCTTAGGCACATATGTATGTGCCTAAGATTCTTTGGTAGCTAGTGGTGCGCTAGCTGTAATTTCCACAAGCAAATAATAACTTATCATCATTCTATCATAACATTTCTGACTATAAAATATACAAATCAGTTCGTATAACGTTTCTCATGCTTTTGTGTTTCTTAGTTATGACTAGGCGCACTACCTAAATCTTGTGCATATAACATCAATTTAGGCTATTATCAATATCTTCTTTACCTTTCTTAAGTCAAATCAAAGCTATCCTCAAATAATTACCCTTATTGAACAACTCCTCAGATTCGTATATACAGAAATTAATCATGTATTCTCTAGACCCTTAGCTTCTCAAACTAATTCTTATGCATCCCATTTAAATGGTTGAATTCCTTAGCAACGTTCTCTATTTTGTTTTGCATCCATTTGTATCAAACTTAACATCATTTCTGGTTTATACAACCATTAGTTTTCTTTATAGAAAAGTGTTCAAATCTTCCTTCATTTGGCTGAATATTATAGTTACACTCTTCATAGCATATTAAAATTTATATATATACATTTTGATTTAATATATAGGCTCATTTATATATAAATTGTTTCCAAAAAATAAACTACAATATTTAACTAAGTTTAAACTAAATTTTCAAGTCTCTCTTTCTAGTTGGCCGAAACGATTCTTCAACACCCAATTCCAACTTTTCACCCACAATATCTACGTTATAGTTTACTAGTTTAAATTCTCAAAACCTATTTTAGCATGAATTTCCCAACTCCTTTCATTATGGTCGAAACCTTCAACCCAATATCCCAACTTTCATAGTTTAAATTTAAATCATGAAATCATAGAACTATGTTAGTTCAATTATAATTTACTGATTTAATCTTTAAATTACAGCAAGACAAGTTATTGCCAATTATTCCTAAGTGGCCGAATGCCTATTTCTTTATGCTCACCTAGGATTATCATCAATTGTTTAAAATTTATCGTTTAAATCAGTAAATTTATCACTAAAGTTTTCATAATTTGGCCAATAATTCATATTTTTAACCTTACTTTTCAAAATCCCCAATTTATAAACCCTACATTTTGCCTGAATTCTTCAAAGCTAAAATTAAATTGATTTCTACAACAATCATACTTCTACAACACAATTTGTATAGAAATTTCATTAGAAAACAATTTGCTTACCTTAATTCTTAGAATGGCCGAACCTATGTTCTTGAAATCCTAAAGTTTTCTTGAAATTTTCCTACAATCTCTCACTACACTCAAGCTTAATAACGAAATTAGGGCAATATAGTGGCTTTCCTTCTTGTTTTTGGCCAAACCCGAGCTCTCCTTCTCCCTTAAAGCTCATGGGTTAGACATAAACAAGCCCTACTCTTCAGCTAAACATAAAACGTGGAAGACAAGGGTTTTGAAGTGCTAAATCTCACCCGAAACATCAACAAAATCAACCTTTATCTATCCTAGAACCTTACGGCTTCAACAATGGAGTTTGTTTTCTTTGGCTGTATTGATGGTGCGCTAAAAGGAGAAGGGAATGGCATGAGGGAGGAGATGGGATGATGGGTATTTGTTGGAGCTCTCGGTTTGCTGAGGGGGGGGGGGATTGAGTGTCACGCCCCGAAAATTTGCGGAAAATAGGGCCAATTTAAAACTTTTTACTCGTTAATTCACAATTAAAGGTGCATTCCTGTGCAGTGTCATACATCATCATAATTAACATGCCTCAGGATCTCATCACGATATAATAAACATTGTATTATACCCATTACTCGATTACAAGTTAATTAATCCTAATACATCCCATATAATGACATACATCAAGTGTCTGTAATCACATTAATAGTCTGGGTACATGAAAAGATAAAATATACCTCAAATACAATATATAGGGCCTGGAGCTCAAGTCCTCCACTAGCCACTACTCCGTACGCCGCAGGGAGATCCTTTTTCACTTGAAGAACTCTGGGGGGAAAGGAAAACAGGGTGAGCTTCTAAATCGCTCAGTAAGGGAGGTAAAGGAACTCAGTTATATAAACCATTTCACACATCACAAATATGTATTTATTTGTAAAGCTCATTTGAAATCGTAGCATGAAAGTTCTCAAAACATCATCTCATAACTCGTTAAATCATGTGAAAACATGAAGATAAAAGGCTCAACACTGAGCACTCACAAGCATGTGTAAATATATGCAATAATGGCTATTCTCCAAATACGTGATAAATCACACGTGACTAGGTCACAAAACACAACTCATGTGTAAAACGAGACTAGGCAATAAAACTCAATTAAAACTCGTCATGGCACATCAAATATATATATAAGCTCCTCTGGGTGCGCATCCCAGGCATCCTCGTATAGAGGGAACGTCGACAATATGGTCGTGTGCAAAGTATATTGGACTTATATGTTACCAGAACAAGGCCCGGCCTTACTTGCTACCAGAGCAATGCCTCGCCTAATGCACACTGACACGTGGTCCCTGGGTCGGTTCCCAGGCGGCCCACTCTCTCAGTCTTACATGCTACCAGAGCAATGCCTCCCAACGCTACCAGAGCGGAGGAATAATCGGACTTATATGTTACCAGAACAATGCCTGTGGTCCCTGGGTCGGTTCCCAGGCGTCCCACTATATCGGTCTTATATGCTACCAGAGCAATGCCCGTGGTCCCTGGGTCGGTTCCCAGGCGTCCCACTATATCGGTCTTATATGCTACCAGAGCAATGCCCGATGTGTATTCAACATGACATGCCTAAGTCTCAATCATTAGCCATTATCTTATAAAACGTTATGCCTTCACGTAGAACTCATAATGGTTTTCTCTTAAAAACTCATTTAAAACATTTGTGTACTCAACACAAAACATATTAAAACCGAGTTCCAACCGGCAAAACACGCACACATTTTCTCAAATCTCAATATCGCCTTAACGTAGAGCCCAATTTGCTTTTCACGCAACTCAAAGGTTTATAAAGCAATTTTACACTTAGCTTATAAACTCATAAAATAATGGGCTCCAACCGGCTATAAAAACCGTGTGCAATTACATCACAACACAAAACATGCTTGTATTCTCAAATCATGGTTCATGCTAACAATTCATCAAAATACATACACAAAATGGTTTAGTTTTCCCTTACCTCTTTGCACCTCGTATAGTGCAATTGTTCCCCCGTATCACGGACTAGCCTCGCATTCCACTCTGGAACTCCCGAGCTGTCCAAACGATGTTAAAACATCAATACTCAATTCTCATAAACCTCAATTCTCAAAATCGAGCATAATTGCTCATAACACCTCAATTCTCTCGATTCTCGCAACTCAACCCTAAACTACAACATCATTCACAATATCTTGGCGTTCTATATCTCTAAAACCAATTATCTAGGCTAATTCTCCACATTGTCCAATTTTCCATTTATAGCTCACAATTTCCTAAATTCACCAAAATTCTCAATATACATATCACTCCTACCACATTGAAATTTAATCAATTCCTAGTCATCTTTCAGCCATTTCAACACAAATTCAACCACCAATAACATCAAAATCAACTCAAATATCAAGATCGAGGTTTAGAAATTACCCAAAGCTTGTGAGACGCACAACTCACGCCTCGATCCGATTCTTCCTTCGATTTCCAAGTATGTTGTTCTCCCTTTGATGAGGAACAACTTTCCTTCTTACCACAATAGCTGATTCGGCCGGAAATGGGTGATTTTGAGGAGTGAGAAACTAGGTTTTCTGGTGGAAATGGGTTTTGGAAGAGAGAGAAAGTGAAATTTCAGGAGAAAACACGGGTTCCTTATATAGACTGGAGGTAGGAGATCGATTTGCCTCTTGCTGAGATCGATCTGCCTTTGAAATTTGGGGACGATCTGGGCAATTTTATGCCTAGGAGATCGATCTGTCGAAGGGTGAGATCGATCTCTTTATGGCTTTATGAGATCGATCTGCTCCTAAAGAGATCGATCTTCTCCCCAAACAGAAGCATTTGGAGATCGATCTCCTCCTCATGAGATCGATCCTTTCTCAAACAGAATCATTTGGAGATCGATCTCTTCCATTGGAGATCGATCTGCTACTCAAAATTCCTTCTTCCTCGTCAATTATAACTCACCAGATCGATCTCTCATCCTCCCAGATCGATCTGTCCTCATAGTTCATGCTTATTTTACACATTTAACATATAAATCTCCAATTATAATTCCCACAATTCACTTAGCTCAATAATTTACACTTCAAATTATTATTACATCATTAAAATATGTCTGAAATTCTCAGATCTCACATCCTCCCCACCTTAAAAAGAATTTGGTCCTCCAAATTCAACTCAACTAGTCAAAGAGATGGGGGTATGTCTCCCTCATGAGACTCTCTAGTTCCCACGTTGCCTCTTCCCTTGAGTGATGTTTCCACAAAACTTTCACTAATGGGATGCTCTTGGTTCTCAGTACCTTCTCCTTTCTATCGAGAATCCGGACGGGTTCCTCAGTGTAGCTCATGTCCTCCTGTATGTCCATCTCATCATACTCTATAACATGAGAAGGGTCCGGGTGGTACTTCCTCAACATAGATACATGAAAAACATTGTGTATTCCGGACATCTGTGGGGGTAATGCCAATCTGTAGGCTACCTCTCCCACTCTCTCAAGAATCTCGAATGGTCCTATGTATCGAGGACTCAATTTCCCTTTCTTTCCAAATCGCATAATACCCTTGCTCGGTGATACTCTCAGAAATACTGCATCACCAACATCAAACTCGAGTGGCCGTCTACGCACATCCGCGTAGCTTTTTTGTCTACTTTGTGCAGCCCGTAACCTCTCACATATGAGTTTCACACTCTGTACGGCTTGCTCAACAAGCTCGGGAGCATTTATCTTTCTGTCACCGACTTCTTCCCAAGCTACAGGGGATCTACACCTCCTACCATATAGAGCCTCAAAAGGTGCCATTCCAATACTCGCATGATAGCTGTTATTGTATGCAAACTCTGCTAGGGGCAGGTGATCATCCCATGATCCCTTAAAATCCATCGTACATGCCCTCAACATATCCTCCAGGGTCTGAATAGTCCTCTCTGACTGACCATCTGTCTGAGGATGATAGGCGGTACTAAAACTCAATCGAGATCCCATGGACTCCTGAAACTGGGTCCAGAATCTAGAAGTAAATCGGGAATCTCTATCAGAAGTAATACTCACTGGAGCCCCATGTAATCTAGCTATCTCGCTGACATATAGCTCAGCTAAGGCATCCACAGTATCTGTGCTCTTGATGGCAAGGAAGTGGGCACTCTTGGTCAATCTATCCACAATGACCCATATCGCGTCACGACCTCTTCGGGTCCTCGGTAAACCCATAATAAAGTCCATAGTGACATGCTCCCATTTCCATGTAGGTACAGGTAAGGGCTGTAGTAGTCCTCCAGGCTTCCGATGCTCAGCTTTCACTTGCTGGCATACTAAGCATCTGGCCACATACTCTGCCACATCTCGCTTCATACCACTCCACCAATACACCTTTCTCAAGTCTCGGTACATCTTAGTACTCCCTGGGTGCATGGTGTATCGCGAGCAATGGGATTCTCTTAGTATTTGTCTCTTCAAGGTATCATCGTCCGGTACACAAATCCGTCCTCTGAACCTCAATAGTCCATCCTCACTGATGGTGAGATCCGACTGTGAACTCTGCTCAGCTTGGCTAACCATATTTATCAATCTCTGATCACTGCGCTGCCCAGTTCTAATCTGATCCATGATCCTGGGCTCTATCCGCAGGCTAGCCAAAAATCCAGTCTCTACCTCTTTAACTCTGATCCGAAGTTCGGCGAACTGCTCTAACAAATCCCATTCCCTGATCATCATAGCAGATATCATACTCTTCCTGCTCAGGGCATCAGCAACCACATTCGCCTTACCCGGATGATATAAAATCTTGCAGTCATAATCCTTAAGGAGTTCCATCCATCTCCTTTGTCTCATGTTTAACTCTTTCTGATCAAAGAGATATCTTAAACTCTTGTGATCAGTGAAGATCTGGAATCTTTCCCCATATAAGTAGTGTCGCCAGATCTTCAGGGCAAATACCACAGCGGCTAACTCCAAATCATGTGTGGGGTAATTCCGCTCATGGTCTTTCAGCTGTCGCGATCCATATGCGACCACTCTCCCGTGCTGCATAAGCACACATCCCAATCCTTGGTGAGATGCATCACTATACACCGAGAATCCTCCTGATCCCTCAGGGATAGTTAACACAGGTGCCGCTGTCAATCTCCTCTTTAACTCTTGAAAACTGAGCTCACATTGATCAGTCCATATGAACGGAGTCTCCTTACGCGTGAGCTTAGTCAAAGGAGCGGCAATCCTTGAAAATCCTTCCACAAATCTCCTGTAATACCCTGCCAAACCAAGGAAGCTTCGTATCTCAGTAACTATCCTCGGTCTCTCCCAATTAAGCACAGCCTCCACCTTACTTGGGTCCACTGATACTCCTTCCTCTGAGACTACATGCCCAAGGAAAGCTATCCGTACAATTGCTTATCTCGGAGTATCTGAAGTACTAACCACAAATGCTGTGCATGTTCCTCATACGACCGAGAGTACACCAGGATATCATCGATAAAGACTATCACAAATCTATCTAGATAGTCCCTGAACACCTCGTTCATCAATCTCATGAATGCTGCAGGGGCGTTCGTCAACCCAAAGGATATCACCAGAAACTCGTAATGGCCATACCTTATCCTGAAGGCCGTCTTTGGAATATCTTCTTCCTTGATCCTCAATTGGTGATAGCCCGATCTCAAATCAATCTTAGAAAAGACTGATGCCCCTCTTAACTGATCAAGTAGATCATCAATCCTGGGCAATGGGTATTTATTCTTCACCGTGGCTTTATTCAACAATCGGTAGTCTACGCATAATCTGAGACTACCATCCTTCTTCTTAACAAATAAAACCGGTGCTCCCCATGGCGAAACACTGGGCCTAATGAACCCTTGATCCAATAACTCCTGCAGTTGTCTCTTTAATTCCTCAAGCTCCACTAATGCCATTCTGTACGGAGGTTTAGAGATCGGCTTAGTATCTGGTACCAACTCAATGGTAAACTCCAGCTCTCTCTCTGGTGGTAAACCTGGTAATTCATCTGGGAAAACATCCATAAATTCACACACCATAGGTATATCATCAATCCTTGGATGTTCCCGATCATCATCTGATATGAGTGTTTCATAACCTTCACATGAACAATCATATTTATTATTCTCCAAAATAATGTTAAAATTCTCAAATTACTCACTAGAAATCCACATAATCATTTCCTCAATATCTCAATTGTACACTATAAGGTTCAGGTAGGGAGAAAGTCACAATCTTAGTGTAGCAGTCTAGACTCACTCGATTGGTCGCCAACCAATCCATTCCCAGAATTACATCAAACCCATGTATATTCAACATGATTAGATCTGCTAACATCACTCTATCTCCCACCTTAATCTCACACCCTCTACAGATTAACTCCGTTCTCTGGGATTCACGCATAGGGGTATTTACATGTAGTATATATTCTAGAGGTTCAAACTTCAAGTTTAATCTACATGCAAAATGCTCAGAAATAAACGAATGCGTGGATCCTGAATCAATCAACACATGAGCCTCATAATTACAGACAGAGAGTGTACCTCTTATGGTTTCTGCCGAAGCGTCTGCGGTCTCCTTATCCAGGGCAAACACACGTCCCTGTGCCACAGGTTTCTTCCCTTTCTCTGCCGCAGTGGCTCGTCTGCGGGGATCCACTCTCTGAGGCTGTTGTCTAGCGGGCTCCGGAGCATGTGGTATCTGAGGTTGGGGACAGTCCTTCACTCTGTGACCCATGTCACCACATCTAAAACATCTATGGATCGACCCAGTACAACTTCCCTCATGCGATCGGCCACAGTCTCTGCAAAACCTTGTCTCAAGCCTGACATATCGAGGGGTCTCTCTGATATTAGGGTAACCTCTGGGTCTCTCCAATCTGTCCTTCTGTACCTCAATCCTTCCTCTCCTGAAGGAACCTCTCCGAGCCTCTGTTTGAAAAATCGCTGGCCTCTTGCCCTTATCTTTAGTCACTGCTCTGAACTCATTCTGGGATCGTACCATCTCAATCCCTCTTTCAACCTCTTGCGCTCGTCTCAGAGCGTCTCCAAACTCAGTAATACGTAGCCCCATCAATCTATCTCTGATGACGGGCTTCAACCCATACACAAACTTCTCTGTGCGGAGCTCTTCACTCTTGAAGGTCTCTGGGTCATATCTCAATAGTGCTGTGAATTGACTCTCATAGTCATCCATAGACATGTCACCCTGTACCAGATTTGAAAACTTGGCCTGCTTCTTTCTCTGAGCGGCTCGTGGTACATATTGGGTTCTAAAAACTGTCTGGAACTCTTCCCAACCAATCACATCCTGGCGGGACATCAATATACCCTGAGTAGTACCCCACCAATCTGGAGCTCTCCCCTTCAGCATATAGGCACTCATACTGACTCTCTTAGCATCGGTGCACCCCAGAAAGTCAAATATAACTCTTAATTCCGTCAACCACTCCTCAGCCTCTGCAGGATCCTTCTTTCCCCTAAATGCGGGTGGATTCATCTTCAGAAATTCCTTTAGTCGGACCTTACTTCTGTCCTCAGGCTGAGTGACGGGAGGCACTGGGGGTATGGGAGGTCCTGGTGGTGGTGTAGGGGTAGTATCCGAGGCATTAACTCCAAAGTGTTGCGCGAATAGCGCTGCCATCTGCTCAAAACCTTGCCTCACATCGGTCTCAATCCGATTAAATCGAGAGTTAGGACTCTCTGGTTGTGGGACAGGTGGCGGAGGGGACTCTTCCTGCCTCCTCGAACGACCTCGTCGTTTACTCATTCTCAATCTCAACTCGTCTCCTGCGCGTACATATCACAATCGATTGAAATCTCAATCCTCAATTTCAGTTCATGACCAGACTATTACAGACACTTGGGATGTATTCTATTTCACTTAACCGACACTGACAGTACTAGACACCCTAAGCTCTGATACCAAGAAAACTCTGTCACGCCCCGAAAATTTACGAAAAATAGGGCCAATTTAAAACTTTTTACTCTTTAATTCATAATTAAAGGTGCATTCCTGTGCAGTGTCATACATCATCATAATTAACATGCCTCAGGATCTCATCACGATATAATAAACATTGTATTATACCCATTACTCGATTACAAGTTAATTAATCCTAATACATCCCATATAATGACATACATCAAGTGTCTGTAATCACATTAATAGTCTGGGTACATGAAAAGATAAAATATACCTCAAATACAATATATAGGGCCTGGAGCTCAAGTCCTCCACTAGCCACTACTCCGTACGCCGCAGGGAGATCCTTTTTCACTTGAAGAACTCTGGGGGGAAAGGAAAACAGGGTGAGCTTCTAAATCGCTCAGTAAGGGAGGTAAAGGAACTCAGTTATATAAACCATTTCACACATCACAAATATGTTTTTATTTGTAAAGCTCATTTGAAATCGTAGCATGAAAGTTCTCAAAACATCATCTCATAACTCGTTAAATCATGTGAAAACATGAAGATAAAAGGCTCAACACTGAGCACTCACAAGCATGTGTAAATATATGCAATAATGGCTATTCTCCAAATACGTGATAAATCACACGTGACTAGGTCACAAAACACAACTCATGTGTAAAACGAGACTAGGCAATAAAACTCAATTAAAACTCGTCATGGCACATCAAATATATATATAAGCTCCTCTGGGTGCGCATCCCAGGCATCCTCGTATAGAGGGAACGTCGACAATATGGTCGTGTGCAAAGTATATTGGACTTATATGTTACCAGAACAAGGCCCGGCCTTACTTGCTACCAGAGCAATGCCTCGCCTAATGCACACTGACACGTGGTCCCTGGGTCGGTTCCCAGGCGGCCCACTCTCTCGGTCTTACATGCTACCAGAGCAATGCCTCCCAACGCTACCAGAGCGGAGGAATAATCGGACTTATATGTTACCAGAACAATGCCTGTGGTCCCTGGGTCGGTTCTCAGGCGTCCCACTATATCGGTCTTATATGCTACCAGAGCAATGCCCGTGGTCCCTGGGTCGGTTCCCAGGCGTCCCACTATATCGGTCTTATATGCTACCAGAGCAATGCCCGATGTGTATTCAACATGACACGCCTAAGTCTCAATCATTAGCCATTATCTTATAAAATGTTATGCCTTCACGTAGAACTCATAATGGTTTTCTCTTAAAAACTCATTTAAAACATTTGTGTACTCAACACAAAACATATTAAAACCGAGTTCCAACCGGCAAACACGCACACATTTTCTCAAATCTCAATATCGCCTTAACGTAGAGCCCAATTTGCTTTTCACGTAACTCAAAGGTTTATAAAGCAATTTTACACTTAGCTTATAAACTCATAAAATAATGGGCTCCAACCGGCTATAAAAACCGTGTGCAATTACATCACAACACAAAACATGCTTGTATTCTCAAATCATGGTTCATGCTAACAATTCATCAAAATACATACACAAAATGGTTTAGTTTTCCCTTACCTCTTTGCACCTCGTATAGTGCAATTGTTCCCCCGTATCACGGACTAGTCTCGCATTCCACTCTAGAACTCCCGAGCTGTCCAAACGATGTTAAAACATCAATACTCAATTCTCATAAACCTCAATTCTCAAAATCGAGCATAATTGCTCATAACACCTCAATTCTCTCGATTCTCGCAACTTAACCCTAAACTACAACATCATTCACAATATCTTGGCTTTCTATATCTCTAAAACCAATTATCTAGGCTAATTCTCCACATTGTCCAATTTTCCATTTATAGCTCACAATTTCCTAAATTCACCAAAATTCTCAATATACATATCACTCCTACCACATTGAAATTTAATCAATTCCTAGTCATCTTTCAGCCATTTCAACACAAATTCAACCACCAATAACATCAAAATCAACTCAAATATGAAGATCGAGGTTTAGAAATTACCCAAAGCTTGTGAGACGCACAACTCACGCCTCGATCCGATTCGTCCTTCGATTTCCAAGTATGTTGTTCTCCCTTTGATGAGGAACAACTTTCCTTCTTACCACAATAGCTGATTCGGCCGAAAATGGGTGATTTTGAGGAGTGAGAAACTAGGTTTTCCGGTGGAAATGGGTTTTGGAAGAGAGAGAAAGTGAAATTTCAGGAGAAAACACGGGTTCCTTATATAGACTGGAGGTAGGAGATCGATCTGCCTCTTGCTGAGATCGATCTGCCTTTGAAATTTGGGGACGATCTAGGCAATTTTATGCCTAGGAGATCGATCTGTCGAAAGGTGAGATCGATCTCTTTATGGCTTTATGAGATCGATCTGCTCCTAAAGAGATCGATCTTCTCCCCAAACAGAAGCATTTGGAGATCGATCTCCTCCTCATGAGATCGATCCTTTCTCAAACAGAATCATTTGGAGATCGATCTCTTCCATTGGAGATCGATCTGCTACTCAAAATTCCTTCTTCCTCGTCAATTATAACTCACCAGATCGATCTCTCATCCTCCCAGATCGATCTGTCCTCATAGTTCATGCTTATTTTACACATTTAACATATAAATCTCCAATTATAATTCCCACAATTCACTTAGCTCAATAATTTACACTTCAAATTATTATTACATCATTAAAATATGTCTGAAATTCTCAGATCTCACATTGAGTTTGGGGTCTACTCCTTCGCTGGTAACGTGAAACAGATGAGGAAGAAGGGGGTAAGGTTATTTTGGGTTTTTACTTTTTTTTTCTTTTTTTCCAATTAACATATATATACATTTACATAAATATAAGTATATATATACATTCCAATTTACATATATATATATATATATATTCCTAATTTTGTTTCTAGATTCTAAAATTTAACTACATTTTATCATTTAATTACATTTTGTTTTATAATTACCAAGATTAGATTATTTTAGCTTTAGTTTACCTATTTAATTAAATTCCTATACTATATTTTATAACCTTTATGAATTTAATCTAATTACATATACGTATAGTTTAGATCAATGCATTAAACAAAGTATTACATTTATATTATGTGTATATGTATATTAAATTTAGGTACATTAGCCTTAATTACTTTAAATATCTTAATAATATATTAAATATGTCCAAATTGAATTTATTGGACCCTAATATTTAACTATGCTAACATTTAATAAGCTTCGGGTTAAAGTTATACCTTGTAAATATTGAATTCTACACACGACTCAACTACTAAATCTAAAATCTCGCGCTCTCCTAACTCCGCACATCTCTAACACAAGCAATTTCGAAATTTAATTTCTAGTAAAACATAAACTAACTAGATATTTAGGTATAAGAAATTATGGTCTTACATTTGTCCCCACCTTATAGAATTTGGTCCTCCGAATTCTCGAGCCAAGTCAGAAAAGATGTGGGTATCTCTCTCGCATCAAGCTCTCCAACTCTCACGTCCTCAGTAATGTGGTGTTACCAGAGAACTTTGACGAGAGGGATAGTTTTAGATCTCAAAATTTTCTCCCTTCTATCAAGAATTCGAATCGATTTCTCCTCGTAGCATAAATCCTTCCCTATCTACAAGGGTTCATAAGCAATAATATGTAAAGGGTCGGGCTGATATCTACAGAGCATAGACACAAGAAACACGTTATGCACCTCTGCTAGCTGGAGAGGTAAAGCTAGTTGGTACATCTTTCCGACATGCTCCAATATCTTGAATGGTCCTATGTACTGAGGACACAACTCGCTCTTCTTCCCAAATCTCATAATACCCTTCATCAAGGAAACTCTCAAGAATATGTGATCTCCAACTGTCTCCTCCGACTGTCTGCATAACTATTTTGTCTATCTTGGGCTATCTTAAGTTGATCAAAAATCATGCACACCTTTTCAGATGCTTGCTCAACCAAGTTCAGAGCATAAATTTTCCTATCTCCAACTTCTTCTCATCCGATCGGAGACCTACATCTTCTCCCATATAAGGCTTCATACGGGGTCATCCCTATACTGGCATGGTAGCTATTGTTATACGCAAACTCTGCCAATGGCAAGTGTTCATCCCACGAACCTCTAAAGTCAATTACACAAGCACGTAGCATATCCTTTAAAGTTTGTATGGTCTGCTCGGACTGTCCATCAGTTTGAGGATGATATGTTGTGCTAAATTGTATCCTGAATCTCAAAAACTCTTGAATTTGCTTCCAAAATCGAGACGTGAACCTACAGTTCCTATCAGAGGTGATACTAACTGGAGTTCCATGTAGTTTCATTATCTCTTTGATAAACATTTTTGCCAGCACATTCAAAGAAGTAGTGGAGCCAATGGCTAAGAAGTGAGCCGATTTGGTAAGTCTATCCACGACTACCCAGATTGCATCATGATTTCTTCGAGATCTAGGTAAACCCATAACAAGATCCATGGTGATGTGTTCTCACTTTCAAGTTAGAAGGTAGAGGTTGAAGCAAACCTACTGACTTTTGGTGCTTTACTTTCACTTGCTGAAATACAAGGCACCTAGCTACAAAATCCACAACATCTTGTTTCATTCTGAGCCACCAATACACCGTACATAGGTTATGGTACATTTTAGTACTACTAGGATACAAAGTGTACCTACTACTATGGGCTTCAATCAAAATTAACCTCTTCATATCCTCGTCACTAGGCACACAGATCCAACCTTGGAATCTAAACAATCCATCCATACCAATCTCAAACTCCATATTTTGGCCCTCATGAACTTGCCTAAAGACCTCTAGTAACCTCTGATCAAAGTTATGAGCTTGCCTAATCTGTTCCATCAACTCTGATTCAACCCTGAGACCAGCAATTATAGGACTCTGTTCGAGAGGTGCTATGTCAATACCCAATCTCGCAAATTGTCTCAACAAATCTCATTCCTTCATCATCATATTGGATACCATGCCCATGCTCTTCCTACTCAAAGCGTCGGCTACCAAATTAGATTTCCTCGGGTGATACAGGATTTCACAATCATAATCTTTCAACAACTTCATCCATCTACGCTGCCTCATGTTTAACTCCTTCTGGGAGAATAGGTATTTTAGGCTCTTATGATTTGTATAAATCTGAAACTTTTCTCCATAGATGTAGTGTCTCCATATTTTCAATGTAAATACTACCGCTGCCAACTCTAGATCATGTGTGAGATAATTCTTTTCATGCTCCTCCAACTGTGGGGAACCATATGCAACCACTTTCCCATTCTGCATAAGCACACGACCCAATTCATTAAAAGAAGTATCACTATACACAGTGAATCCTCTGGACCATATGGTATGGCAAGGATTGGTGCAGAAGTTAACTGATGCTTAAGCTCTTGAAAACTGTACTCATACCCATCGCCCCACTTGAACTTGACATCTTTACGAGTGAGGCGCATCAACGGAGCAACAATCTTTGAGAACCCTTCGACAAACCTTCTATAATACTCGACTAATCCAAGAAAACTTCGTATCTCTGTCACCATCTTTGGCCTCTCCCAATTCATTATTGCTTCAATCTTGGATGGATCAACATATACCCCATCCTTGTTCATTATGTGGCCTAGAATACCAATCTGTTTCATCTAGAATTCGTATTTATCTAGCTTAACATAAAGCTTTTTCCCCTAAGTGTCTGAAGGACAAGCCACAAGTGCCATTCATGCTCCTCTATAGAATGGGAATACACTATGATATCATCTATAAAGACAATAACAAACTTGTCTAAATACTCCGTGAAAACTTCATTCATCAGGTTTATAAATGCAATAGGGGTATTCATCAAGCCAAACGACATAACCAGGAATCTATAGTGTCCATAGCGAGTTTGGAAGGAGATCTTAGGGATGTCCTCAGCTCTTACTTTTAACTGGTAATATCTCGACCTTAAGTCTAATTTCAAGAACACCTTGGCACCCTTCAATTGATCGATCAAGTCATCAATCCTCGATAAAGGGTATCGATTCTTGATAGTTACCTTATTGAGCATTCAGTAATCGATGCACAACCTCAAACTGCCATTTTTCTTTTTCACAAAGAGTACTGGTGCACCCCAAGGTGATACACATGGGCAGATGAAGCCCTTATCTAACAGCTCTTAGAATTGCTTTTTCAACGTTTCCAACTCCATTGGTGCCAACCTATACGGAGGTTTAGTCAGAGGTTGAGTTTCGGGCACCAAGTCAATGGTGAACTCTAACTCTCTATCAGGGGGTAGTCTAGACAACTCTTTTAGAAATACATTAGGGAAGTCTCGCACTACTAGAATATCATTGAGTTGGGTTTCGACATCTCAACACATTCCACAAAAGCTATGTAACCTTCATCCATTAAATAAATCTGTTTAGACTCGTAATAAGCAAACAAAAGATCTACTTATTTATTATTATTTATTCATCTCTAAAGGTTGCAACACACTTCTCAGGTATGTATAAAGTCATAGTTTTCCTAAAACAGTCTAAACTAGCTCTATATGTAGCTAACCAATTCATTCCTACATCAAAATCTAGCATGTTAAATAAAATTAGGCTAGCTAACACTACCTTATCACCTATCATAACCTCACAGTTCCTATACACTACCTCGGTTATTTGTGACTCCTTCATTGGTGTTTTTACACGAAGTATGTAACCTAGATGTTTAAGTTCTATTGACAACTTCCTAGTAAAAGTAGGTGACACAAAAGAGTGTGTGGAACAGAATCTATCAATTCAAAAGCCTTAACACTAGATATGAAAAGATTACCCTTGACGACTAAAATAGAAGTATCTGCAGACTCCTTGTCCAGTGTGAACACCCTTTCTTGGCCAATAATTTTTTTACCCTTATCTGCTGAAGCTGTTGGAGCTGTTGGAGCTGGAAGAATAGCTCTAATTAGCTGAACTGGTGCGACTTCATCTTGGGACAATCCCTTTTCATATGTCTCATCTCACCACAATGGTGGCAAGCTCCATAATTCCTTCGAAAAGACTGATTAGCTAGTTGTCTTCTCAGACACTGTCTACACGTAAGGGAATAATAGGGTCCAAGGGCATTTTGTGTAGAAGGAAACCTTAGTCGAGTGGTCAAAGCTCTGGATGCACCCACCTTCTGTATCTTGATCTGTCTTTTATTCTGAGAGGGTCGTCTATCATCATACCTCTTCCTCAAAACAGTCATCCTAGACTGAAACTCAGCCTGTGATATCGCCATATCTTGCTCCACAACTGAGCTCTCTGGATGGCATCAACATAGGCATGGATGTTTAGTGGGGCTAATTTACTCCTAATGGTCAGTCTCAACCTACCTATGAACTTTAAAGTCTTCTTCAGCTCATTCTTGGCTATATCCAACTCATAACGGCATAAGGCAACGAATCTTGATTCGTACTGTCATATTGCTTTGCACAAAACCCAGGAAATTTGCTTGCTTCTTTCTCTAAGCACACTTTGGAATGTATTTTTCACTAAACGCCTCCAAAAATACTTCCCATGTGATTTTGGTGTGCTTGGCCAATAAGATTTACTCCATAGAAGTCCACCAATGGTCCGCTTCACTCTCTAACTCATAAATGGCCAAAGCTACTCTTTTCGTACTACTACACTTCTTATATTTAAACATCTTTTCAATTTCATAACCCACTCTTTAGCTACCGTGGGATCCTCGTCTCCTTTAAAGGCATATGGATTCATCTTCTAGAATTGTTTCAACCATGCCATGTTCATATCCCCCTAGTCTTGAGCTGGCTGTTGCACCTCTTGAGGTTATGGTGCAGCAAGTGGTGAAGGTGTTGGTTCAGGTACCTATGGAGCTGATGGTGGAGGATCATAGAAAATAGGTTATGGAGGATTTTATGGTACTAGTTGTGGCTCAGGTGGTGGTGGTGGAGCTTGTGGCGTGTTCACGAAGTTTACAAAAGTAGTCAGGAACTGATCAAAGGAAATTGACCTTTTTAAGTGCTAATTATGGATAGAATGTAAAATGAGTAGTGAGCAAATTGAATGCAACAATTCCCTTAGAATTCTAGGAAAAAACTGTAGAAAGCCTGCAGATGAAGGCCGGATCGATCTCATGTGGTGACAAGATCGATCTTGCAATTTCGGGATGAAAACACCAAGGGTTTTAGTCAAGTAGATCGATCCTTTATTCAACCCAGTTCGATCCCCTATTGAAGAGTAGATCGATCTCCTCCCCAAAAACAAAGATCTCAAAGTGGTTATGCCTAGAAAAGATCGATCCCTTTCCCTGGGAGAACGATCTCAATTTGTCTCGGCCAAGAGTAGATCGATCTCATCCCTCTGGCAGATCGATCTCCATTAGCTACTGCCAAGCAAAGATCGATCCCTCCTATAGGCCAGACCGATCTTGAAGACTATGAATTGTGTAGTTGGAGCAAGGGAAGATCGATCTCTGCCCTAGGAGATCTATCTCATCGTGCGAATTCTGTATAAAGCCCGACCATTTGAGCCTTTTTCCCCTGAACATTAAAAACCTTCCATGTTTGAACAATAACCTAGCTTTCTCTCTCTAAATTATCAACATCTTATAAAGAGATTTGAGAAAAACTTATTTGAGCAAAGTTATTGTTTAAGATGAGGAGAACAATATAGTTGAAAACTAGAGGTTGAATTGAAGGATTGAAGAAGAAAAAAGATTTCTCCCTAATTTGGCAAAAAAGAGAAAAGTCAAGCTAGGTAAGATTTCAATACACCAACTTCAAGTATGGTTATCTAGACATTTAGATGAGTTGACTTGGTGTATACATTGTTGGCTTCAATGTTCATGTGCATGCTTAAACAACCATAACCTAGAATGGGTTTAGTGAGAGAAAGTTGAAATGGCATGGAGTTAATGATGATTTAAGCATGTAGAGATGTTATTAAGCATGTATAGAGGATTCTAAGATAACTTTGTGAAACCCATATGTTGGAATGGATGGTGATTGAAAATGGGTATAAAAAGTGTTTAATAAAATGCCATAGAGAACGAAAATGATGAATTTGAGGTATTGTGGGGTTAATGCCGGTTCAATATGAATCGGTAGACTCGATGAGTCTAAAGGACTCTCGAGAAATGAATAAAACAATCGAAATGGACTTAAGAGAATATATGGTCCAAAAGATGTAACAAGGCCAAATTTGGGGTAAAATGGCCTCATGAATTGAATTGATATTCATGCAAATGAGAATTGAGTATATTAAAGTATACTAATATGAGTAGCAAATGCTTGTAGCTCCTGAAGATTTAATTGGAACCGATAAAGCTGGATCACAAGCATTGGGAAACGAAAGAAAGTGATTCGCGCGTGGTTCGAGGTAAGGGATGCAAACGTTTTGTGCATATGTATTTCCTTACCGATGACTATGCTTTGGTAGCATGAAAACATTTTATTAATGAGCATATTTTTTTAGAAAAGCGTTTAACTTGAGATTTCTTACTTGAGTACATGTTTTGTCGGTTTGAGCTCGGTTTCGTAATTTGAATGTTTTGTGAACAAATATACTTTATATTTGATTGAGATTTATAAAGCAAAACTATTATAAGCTCTACGTGAAGGCCAAACTATTTTCAGCGTAATAATTGCATGTTTTTTAGACTAAGGACTTGTCATGGTATCTGCACATCGTTGCCTCCGCTTTGGCAACGTGAGATGCCTCCATTTTGGTAGCGTGAGATGCCTCCACTTGGGTAGCGTGAGATGCCTCCACTTTGATAGCGTGAGATGCCTTTATTTTAGTAATGAGAGATGCCTTCGTTTTAGTAACGAGAGATGCCTCCATTTTGGTAACGTCAGATGATTCCCTCGTTTGAGGATGCCCTCATTGAGGATGATGTAATGTAATGTGATGTGATACTTGCTTTCATGACATTTACAATATACCTAGTCTCTATAACTGTTTTGAGATAATGATGTTTTAACGAATTGTGATTTTTATCACGTGTTTATAATTATGTGAAATTATGTCATTATTACACTTATGTTTTGATAATGATTGCGAAATCTCATATGCACTCCTTACTGAGCGAGTTGAAAGCTCACCCCCTCATTTTCCCCTACAGATTGTTTACAGTGAGTGATAGTACTTGATACATACGTGATATAGGCTGGTGGACGAAACTCTCCCCAGGCTATTGCTTGTATGCATGAGAGGTATAAATTCAATTCATTTTGTATCCAGACAATTATGTAACACAGACACTTATATTTAAGTAACGTTGGGATGTAATCAGTATGATATATGTATGATAAGTGGATTTCTTTTAATATCATATTATTTGGTTAAGAGATTGTGGATGTTTGAATGATCCTCGAGATATTTGGTTGAAGAGGTTGACTGACACTGTACAGGAATGCACCTCGAGTAGGAAGTTTAATGTAAGAAAATTTTTAAATTAACCATATTTTTCGCGCTTTTGGACTATCACAGATTTGGTGGTATCAGAGCAAAGGTTGTCTAATACTGTTAGTGTTGATTAAGTGGAAATAGATTACATCTTAAGTGTCTGTAATTGTCTGGTTATGAATTGAATTTAATGATTAAAATTATAACCGATGTTTAATGAATACGCGCAGGTACATAAGAGATAAGATATTATGGGGAAACGAGGCCGACCTTGGAGGCAAGCACAGCCACCTCCACCACCTGTCCCATAGCCAGAGAGTCCTAACTCTCGAATTAATCGGCTGGAGCAGGACGTACGACAGGGATTTGAGAAGATGGCAGCACTATTTGTGCAACATTGCGGGGCTAACGCCTCAGGTACAACTCCTACCCTAGCTCCGACACCTACACCACCACATGATCCGCCCCCACCTCCTATACAGACGAACCCAATGCCACCCGTCGTTCAACCTCCAGCACAAACCAGGCTCGATGATAGAGGTAAGGGCCAGTTGAAGGATTTTGTTAAGATAAATCTGTCGGCATTTAAAGGGGTGAAGGGTCCAGCAGAGGCAGAGGAGTGGTTGATCGAGATGAGGATAATCTTTGACTTTTTAGGATGCATTGATGCGGAGAGGATTAGTATGGGTAGCTACATGCTTAAGGAACAAGCACGGTATTGGTGGAATACCACCCAGAATATATTGACTGCCATCCATCTAATCATTAGCTGGGAGACTTTTCAGTCGGCCTTCAGAACCTAGTACATCCCTCGCACTACCCAGAGGAAGATGCAAGTAAAATTTTTGAATCTAGTATGGGGCAGCATGACAATCGATGAATATGAGAACCGGTTCATTGGCTTGTTGAGATATGATCCGAAGACTATCAAGGATAAGGAGCGCCGAACAGAGTAGTCTGTTTATGGGCTAAGACCAGCCATTCGAGATAGGTTGATGGGGCTCTGCATTTCGAAGTTTAATGATGCTCAAAGACGGGCATCAGAAGTTGAGAGGGGACTAGAGTTGATACAGTCCCAGTCTGAGTCCCGAGTGATAACCAGGGATAAGAGTAAGAGACCTGCAGCTTCCCACACCGATTTCAGGAGAGGTTCATTTAAGAGATATATGGTCGAGGGACCAAAAGGGAGAGTTGATAGGCCCAGAGTTCCTCCAATTACTATGGATACCCCTCGAGGTGCCAGACCCGACACTAAGATCTACAAAGACTGTGGTCGGTCGCATAAGGGTTCTTGTTTTCGGGTACTATGAGGATGTTTCAGGTGCGAGGACATGGGTCACAGGGTGAAGGATTGCCCGCAGCCACAAAGACCACATCCTCAAGAGCCTCCTCGATAATAGCCGTAGAGAGTGACTCCCCAGAGATAGGTCATGGCTGCTGATAAGGGAAAGAAGCCTGTCACTAAGGGGCGTGTATTTGCTTTGGATAAGGAGACTGTAGACACTTCGTCCAAGGCTATACGAGGTACACTTCTTACCTATAATCATGAGGTTCATGTGTTGTTTGACCCAGGGTCCACGCATTCCTTTATTTCAGTACACTTTTCATGTAAATTGAATTTAGAGCCTAAACCCGTAACTCATATTTTACATGTAAGTACACCCATGCGTGAATCGCAGAGTACTAATATGGTATGTAGAAAGTGTGAGATTAAGGTGGGAGATAAGGTAATGTTAGCAGATCTAGCTTTATTAAATATGTGTGGTTTTGATGTGATTCTAGGGATGGATTGGTTAGCAGTCAATCGCATAAGTCTAGACTACTACACTAAGACTGTAACTTTCTCCTTACCTAAAAAATTTAGTGTTCATTTGAGTGTTAAGGAATGAAAATGTGTGAAGATTTTGTGAGAAATCTTATTGATGTAATTATGATTTCCTAAAAATGCTGCTTAGATTATTGATGTGAAGGTTATATCGTACTCATCTCTGATAACAGTCGAGAACCTCCAAGGATAGAGGACATACCAGTATTATGTGAGTTTCCAGATGTGTTCCTGAATGAGTTACTGGGTTTACCACCGGAGAGAGAGCTAGAGTTCACTATCGATTTAGTGCCAGATACCCAGCCAATCTCTAAACCTCCCTATAAGATGGCATTGGTTGAATTGGAAGAGTTAAAGAAACAGTTGCAAGAGCTGCTTGACTAGGGTTTTATTAGACCCAGTGTGTCACCATGGTGAGCTTCAGTTTTGTTTGTGACGAAGAAGGATGGTAGCCTCAGATTGTGTATATGGTACGAGCTATGCGTATTATCCGCATGTGCATGGGTCGTACAAGTAATATGGGATTATCGTTCCGGATTATCGTCCCACAGAGAAGTTGAATTGCCTAATTAAGTACTGGTTAATCTTACCCTAAGTATATTCTAGCAAATTATGAATTTTAAGGGAGTGATCTACATGGCTAACAATACTGAAAATAATAAAAACTATAAAATAAAAAAAATAAAACCGAGCTAAAATTACTTACAGAGCTCTGGGTAATTAAAGGCAACAACCTACAAAAGATAATTAAAACAGTTAAAATTAATTAACGCAATTAGACTAAAATGCAAATATGAAAATAAAAGACAAAATTAATTACACTAAAATTAAACCATCCTAAAAATAAAATATACATGTAATTAAACTAACTAATAAAACTTGCAAATTAAACTAACCTAAAATCTAATAAAATAAAACTTCAATTAACCTAAAGAAATTCTTAAATCTAACTAAGAAATTAACTACCTAAAAATTAATCCTAAATTAAATCTAACTCTATCTAATTACTAACAATAAAATAAGATCTAAATAATGCATGAAAACTAATATTTTTGGATTTTTAAATTTAAAGTGAAAACTTAAAAATACATAAATTAATAGTCTTCTAATTTAATCCTAAATGCAACATCTAATTCATAAATCCTAATATAGTCACAAATTAGATACTAATAAAATTAAACTAAACCTTAAACTAATAAACTAAGAAAATTAAACTATTATGGTATTTAATATATACCTAAACTAACAAACATTAAAAAGTAAAAACACCATTAATCAAAACAATATAAAAGCATACAATAATTTGGGTTAATTCTAAGGGCCAAACATGGCCTTGATTTAATTTCCCAGCTGCCTCGGTCCTATGTACAGTGGTACTGTACATGCCCCATTTTCATTTCCATATCTGCAGGTATTATCTAGCTCCAGATCTGCAACTTCCACCGACTCTGCTCTTGGTTCCGTGTACAGCTTCCTTCCCTGCAACCAGCACAGCGCGTCTCCAACCGCTTATTCTGCTCCAGATTTCTGCCCATGCCGCTGCAGCACTAATTGCTCCTGCTCCTACTTCAGGTCACGACTTCTGCTCCTGCTCCCTGTACTATCCATCATCACACCATGCTCTTGCCATTGCTTCCAACTCCAGCAGCTGATCATTCTCTGCATTGATCTTTGCGGAGAAAACAAGCTGAACCCAAGCTGTTGTACATGCCGCACCTTTCTCGACTTTCCCTCAGCACCAGCAACCTTGGTTCAATTATACTAACAGCCCAGTTTTACCGCAAGCTCAGTTTCTGCACCCTGGACACAACAGTATCCACGACCTGCACATCTTCAACTCGAGCCGCACTCCATAGCAGATTTTGCTAACTACAGCAGCTTGGTCATAATGATAGCACCCATCCATGCAAACCTGCAACTACCACAACCAGATTAATGTAGACTGAAACCATGAAAATAAAATGAACAGTACCAAGCTCTTAAAACAAAGCAGAATAGAGGTAAAAATTGCTCCCTGTCCACTACTGCATCCTGCCGATCAGCCCTTGCCCAGTCCAGCCCCTCTCTGCAGTCAGCGTATACTTCGCTGCTCCACTTCTATCATCCGAGATCAGTGCTGATCAGCAGCACTACTGCCAGCACAGCCCATCGTCCATGCATCAATCCTCATGTCATGCAGTGCCAGGACAGAATCAAGATGCAGAAGCCACGTCTCCAGCTCAAGCAACCTTCTCCCTGCACGTCCTCAATAGAAGCAGGAGAGAGCTTGGCTGCGTCTTCAGCACAACACAACCCAGCGAACAATCGGTGCTGAAACCTCCCGGGTTGCCTTTATCCTGCATTCAAGCCTTATTGCCTACAACATTATTTTTCCTAGCAGCAACTAGCATCGAGACTTTGTCTAACAAAGTCAAGCATTGAATCTAAATAAGGAAATAGCATACAGAACCTAACGTAAAAGAGAAAGAAAATTAAACATGCAGTAACGAACAAGCATGCTAGGTTCTTTCATGTATCCTGCTAGCCTCCTGTAAAACCATGATACACCATTAAAACCAAGCTCTCGGCACTACCTAAAATAAGCAAACCCAAGAGCTTGAGAAGGAAAACGGGAAATATAAAATAAATAAAACTAATCGGTGAGAGGGAGCTTTGCATGAAATGTAAATTGATGAAAACTTAACATGGACAACAATGAACTTGTGAAACTGAGAATGCAAAACATAGTAGATGAAAATAACGTGAAAATGCTATAAAAAAAATTAGAACAATGAAGCTTTTCGTACAAAAGAACAAATTATCATGAACAGTAGCTATGGAAAAACAAAATGGAGGCTAAAGCTATTCGGGAAAAGCTTCTTAAAAAAACAAGGAAAAAAAATCTAAAACTATTCTACCTATGCTACCTTCTAACTAGTTCTACACTAAAACTACTTAGTTTTTTCAATTGCTATCATGTCTTATTTATACACACACTTAGGGGCACAATGGTAATTTTCCATCTTAGATGAGTTGGCATTGTTTGGCCACTTGTCTTCATTTCATTTGCTGCAGAGTAGATATTTCCACGTCATCCGTCTTCTAGTACACTTAGCTGTGCGATGTGGCCCGGTGAGTGTCTTTCAAAGGGTTGCCACGGTGTCTATCGATCTTATCGTTTCGAAGCGGATAAAATACTAACACCCGACATCCTACGTGTCCAGACGACTAGTGACTCGATCTACAAATTGGAAGTGGTCCAGTCTCCTTTAGCTCATTTTCAGCCCATTTTTGACTGAAACGACTGAGTTTCATCCGGATTTAATTTACCTGCACATTAAAGAATTTTAATTAAATAAAGGGGATAATTAACAAAATAAATTGAGGATTTAAATAATTAATTATAAAATTAAGCACAAATAATTCTATTTTCATAGAATTATCAGTATAAACTATAAATTACTGAACAATGCTACGGTGAAGAACAAATACCCCTTTCCAAGGATAGACGACTTATTTGATCAGTTGAGAGGGGCTTCAGTATTTTCTAAGATTGACTTAAGATCGCGCTATCACCAGTTAAGAATCAGGAAAAAAGATATTTTGAAAACGGCCTTTAGAACTAGGTATAGCCACTACGAATTCTTAGTGATGCCCTTTGCTTTGACAAATGCCCCTATTGCTTTCATGAGTTTGATGAACAAGGTATTTCAAGACTATCTAGATCAGTTTGTTATAGTCTCCATTGATGATATCCTTATATATTCTCGATCCCAAAGGAAAACGCACAACATTTGAGGATTGTACATCAGATACTCCGAGACAAACAGTTATATGGAAAGCTCAGTAAAAGTGAGTTTTGGTAGCTTTCCTTAGCCAAATTATATCTAAAGACGGAGTGTCAGTTGATCCGTCCAAGGTAGAGGTTGTACTTGATTGGGAGAGACTGAGGACAGTCAAAGAGATTCAGAGTTTTCTGGGAGTTGCAGGATATTACAAGAGATTTGTTAAGGGATTCTCTAAGATCGCAGCCCCTCTGACTAAGCTTACATGCAAGAACATTCCGTTTATATGGTCGGATCGGTGTGAGCAAAGTTTCCCAGAGCTTAAATGACGATTAACCACAGCACCCATTTTAACAATTCTGAGTGGATTTGGAGGCTTTACAGTGTACAGTGATGCTTCCCATCTGGGTTTGGGGTGTGTACTCATGCAACACGAATGAGTAGTTACTTATGGGTTATACCAACTGAAAGAGCATGAGCGGAACTACCCCATGCATGACTTGGAGTTAACCGCAGTGGTGTTTGCATTGAAGATATGACGGCATTACCTGTATAGGGCAAAGTTTTAGATTTTCACTAACCGTAAGAGTCTGAAGTATATCTTCGACCAGAAGGAGCTTAATATGAGGCAAAGACGATGGATGGAGCTCCTTAAGAACTATGACTGTGAGATTTTTTATCATCCGGGGAAGACGAACGTAGTTGCAGATGCCCTGAGCAGAAAGAGCATGGTTTCTGCTATGATGATCAGGGAATGGGATTTATTGAAACTGTTCATCGGACTCAGGATAAGAGTTGAGGAAGTAGAGGTTGGATTTATGGCTAGCCTACAGATAAAACCCAGTGTTTTGGATCAGATTAGAACTGAATAGAGAAATGATCAGAAGCTACTGGATTTGGTTAGCCAAGCTAAGAAAACCCTATAGTTAGATTTTACAGTCAGTGATGATGGATTTTTAAGGTTTAAGGGCTGTATTTGTCTCCCGAACAATGATACCTTAAAGCAACAAATATTGAAGGAGTCTCACTGTTCCCGTTACACCATGCACCCAGGTAGTACTAAAATGTATCAAGACCTGCGTAAGGTGTATTGGTGGAGTGATATGAAACGGGAAGTGGCAAAATTTGTGGTCAAGTGTTTGGTGTGTCAACAGGTAAAAGCTAAGCATCAAAAGCCCAGAGGATTACTTAAGTCCTTGCCAGTGCCTAAATGAAAATGGGAGCATATCACCATGGACTTTATCATGGGATTAGTGAGGACCCAGAGAGGTCATGATACAATCTGGGTAATAGTAGATAGATTAACTAAGAGTGTCCACTTCCTTCCCATCAAGAGTACAGATACCTTGAGTCCCTTAACTGAGCTATATGTTAGAAAGATAGCTCGACTGCAAAGGGCCCCAGTGAGTATAACATCGATAGAGATTCCAGGATTACCTCTAGATTTTGGACTCATTTTCAGGAAGTCATGGGATCTTGGTTGAATTTTAGTACCGTCTATCATCCTCAGACTGACAGCCAATCCAAATAGACTATACAGACCTTGAAGGATATGTTGTGAGAGTGTACGATGGAATTTAAGGGATCATGGGATAATCACCTACCCTTTGCTGAGTTTGCATACAACAATAGGTATCATACGAGTATTTGTATTGCACCTTATGAGGCTCTATATGGTAGGAGGTGTAGATCCTCCATAGCTTGGGAAGAAGTGGGTGACAGAAAAGTAATTACTCTTGACCTCATTGAGCAGGCAGTTCAGAATGTAAAGATTATTTGTGATAGATTACGAGCTGCTCAGAGTCGACAGAAGAGTTACGCAGATGTGCGTAGACGGCCACTTGAGTTTCAAACTAGAGATTTTGTGTTTCTTAAGGTGTCTTTCAGTAAAGGTATCATGCGATTTAGGAAGAAAGGGAAGCTGAGTCCCCATTTTATTGGACCGTTTAAGGTATTGGAGAAAGTGGGAGATGTCGCCTACTGGTTAGCTTTACCCCCACAGCTTTTCACGATTCATAATATCTTCCACGTCTCGATGTTGAGGAACTATAATTCGGATCCCTCCTATGTCATCGAGTGTGAGGCATTAGACATCCAGGGAGACATGAGCTATGTAGAAGAACCTATCCAGATCCTCGACAAGAAAGAAAAGGTACTTCAGACAAAGATAATTCTGTTGGTAAAGGTCCTCTGGAAGCACCACTCAACAGAAGAGGCAACTTGGGAACTAGAGAACCTGATGCGAGAAAAGTACCCCCAAATATTTGAGGAGTAACTTGGTTCTAATTTGAAGGACCAATTTCTTGAAGGAAGGGAGGAATGTAAGGCCCGTATTTTTATATGTATCCTTATGATTTCATGAATGTACACACTTGTTATATGAGTTCGTGATGTACACATAAGTTTCGTTATGTATGAATCAAAGGAAATGGACCTTTTTAAGTGCTAAGTATGGATAGAATGTAAAACGTGTAGTGAAGCAAATTGAATGTAACAATTCCCTTGGAATTCAAAGAAAACCTGTAGTAGGAAGCCTGTAGTAGGAAGCCTGCAGATGAAGGCCAGATCGATCTCATGTGGTGACAAGATAGATCTTGCAATTTCAGGATGAAAACACCAAGGATTTTAGGCAAGTAGATCGATCCTTTATTCAAGCCAGATTGATCCCCTGTTGAAGAGCAGATCGATCTCCTCCCCAAGAAGATCGATCTCAAAGTGGCTCTGCCTGGAAAAGATCGATCCCTTTCTCTGGGAGAACGATCTCAATTTATCTCGACCAGGAGCAGATCGATCTCATCCCTATGGCAGATTGATCTCCATTAGCTACTGCCAAGCAAAGATCGATCCCTCCTATAGGCAAACTGATCTTGAAGACTATGAATTGTGTAGTTGGAGCAAGGGAAGATCGATCTCTGCCCTAGGAGATCGATCTCATCGTGCGAATTCTGTATAAAGCTCGACCATTGGAGCCTTTTTCCCCTGAACATTGAAAACCTTCCATGTTTGAGCAATAACCTAGCTTTCTCTCTCTCAATTATCAACACCTTCCAAAGAGATTTGAGAAAGACTTATTTGAGCAAAGTTATTGCTCAAAAGGAGGAGAACAATATAGTTGAAAACTAAAGGTTGAATCGAAGGATTGAAGAAGAAAAAGGATTTCTCCCCAATTTGGCAAAAAGGAGAAAAGTCAAGCTAGGTAAGATTTCAATACACCAACTTCAAGTATGTTTATCTAGACATTTAGATGAGTTGATTCGGTGTATACACTGTTGGCTTAAATGTTCATGTACATTCTTAAACAACCATGACCTAAAATGGGTTTAGTGAGAGAAAGTTGAAATGGCATGGAGTTAATGATGATTTAAACATGTAGAGATGTTATTAAGCATGTATAGAGGATTCTAAGATAACTTTGTGAAATCCATATGTTAGAATGGATGGTGATTGAAAATAGGTATAAGAAGTGTTTGATAAAATGTCATAGAGAACGAAAATGATGAATTTGAGGTATTATGAGGCTAATGCTGGTTCAATATGAATCGATAGACTTAATGAGTCTAAAGGACTCTCGAGAAACGAATAAAACAATCGAAATGGACTTAAGAGAATATAAGGTCTAAAAGATGTAACAAAGCCAAATTTGGTGTAAAATGGCCCCATCCATTGAATTGATATTCATGCAAATAAGAATTGAGTATATTAAAGTATACTAATACGAGTAGCAAATGCTTGCAGCTCCTGAAGATTTAATTGGAATCGATAAAGCCGGATCACAAGCATTGGGAAACGAAGGAAAGTGATTCATGTGTGGTTCGAGGTAAGGGATGCAACCGTTTTGTGCATATGTATTTCCTTACCGATGAAAATGCTTTGGTAGCATGAAAACATTTTATTAATGAGCATATGTTTTGAGAAAAGCGTTTAACTTGAGATTTCTTACCTGAGTGCATGTTTTGCCGATTTGAGCTTGATTTCGTGATTTGAATGTTTTGTGAATAAATATACTTTATATTTGAATGAGATTTATAAAGCAAAACTATTATGAGCTCTACGTGAAGGCGAAACTATTTTCAGCGTAATAATGGCATGTTTTTTAGACTAAGGACTCATCATGATATCTGCACATTGATGCCTCCGCTTTGGCAGCGTGAGATGCCTCCGTTTTGGTAGCGTGAGATGCCTTCGCTTGGGTAGCATGAGATGCCTCCGCTTGGGTAGCGTGAGATGCCTCCGTTTTGGTAACAAGAGATTCCTCTATTTTGGTATCATAAGATGATTCCCTCGTTTGAGGATGCCCTTGTTGAGCAAGATATGATGTGATGTGATACTTGTTTTCATGACATTTACAATATGCCTAGTCTCTATAACTCTTTTGAGATAATGATGTTTTTGTAAGACCCGTAAATTCCTATGTAATGTTTATGATTATTGAATGTACGGACAAGTTACATTAAATATGAATTACAAGAAATAGATGTTTGTAAGTTCTAAGTGTGAATAAATCGCAAAATGAGTATATAATCAATTGGGTGGAAGCTTAACTTAGAAAATTTGGAAAAAAATTGCAGTTGGAATGCTGCCGGAAGCAGGGCAGATTGATCCCATGCAAGGAGAGATCGATCTCAAGGCCTGGAAAACACAATGCCAAGTATTCTACAAAAGGGAGATCGATCCCTCACTCAAGCAAATCGATCTCATGCTGTAGTGGGTTGGACCAGATCGATCTCCTCCCTTAGGCAGATCGATCTCCATTAGTCTTTAGATAGGCCAGATCGATCTCCTCTTAAGGCCAGATCGATCTCCAAAGCCTTCTACCTGAAACAAATCGATCTCATTACCTTGAGCAGTTCGATCTCATGCATTTCAATAGATCGAACCCTTGCCTGCAAATTGTCAAAATTCTTAAGGATTCAAGTAAGGCCAGATCGATCTCCACCCTATGCAGATCAATCTCCTAAGGCATTTTCTATAAAAACGAGGCAGTTGGATCTGCATTTCACAGGAACAAATCCATTTCCTCCATTTTTAACATTAACCTAGCTTTCTCACTCTAAAAGCATCACATTTCCATAAAGATTTGAGAAAAAACTATTAGAGTAAAGTTGTTCATTGTGAGGAGAAGAACCACATAGCTTGGAAACAACACTCCATTTGTTGGATTGAAGGAGCAAAGGAGTGTTCTTATTTGGAGCAAGAGGAAAGTCAAGCTAGGTGAGTTTCTAATGCACCAACTCAAAGTATATTTATCTAGTTGTTGTTGTGAATAGATTGATATATGTATTACTGATTGAAACTACCTAGAATGTAAGGTAACAAGCATAACCTAGAATAAGTTAGTGTGAGAAAATGTGATATGGTTGAGTTGATGATAAATGGATTACACTAAGATGTTAGTGAGGTGATAAGCATGATTTGGAGATGATTGAATGAAGCTACATTGTGAGATTAGTCAAGTTATGAAAATAAGCATATGAGGTGTTTGATAAATTTCCCTAGTGAAGTAAATGATGAACTAGAGGTATTATGGACTTAATACTGATTTAGTGTGAATCAATAGGCCTAAAGAATTCAATAGACTCTCAAGATATAAGTAGAGCAATCAAAATAGGGCCTTATAGGTGTTAATGAAAACTATAAGACAAATCAACTATAGTAAATGCAAGAATTTTATTTCGTTGGATTAAATTGATGTGATACGTAATTTTGTGCAGTCCCGAAGATTTCATTAGAGGCAAATCGAACTGCACAAACGAGCAGCTCTAAGGAAGGTGGAATCACTCGACGCGATTCCAGGTAAGGGAATTTTGTAAGTACTTAGAGATAGCTACACATATTTTGTGGGTGTATATAGGGATTCGCAATTGTTTGGTTATCTAGAAAAGAATAACTGGTTTGCGTGAATGACTACGAATATATATGATTTAGTTTCAAAGTGAATCTTACAAAAAGGGATAGTAAGGTTAATAATTGCATAATTATCATATTTTGGTATTTTTATGAACTATATTGCTTTGGTTTAAGCAAATTTGTGGATAGGTTGGCTAATGATTTCATAATTTCATGAAAGAGCACGAGTTAGGCGCCAATTATGATTTTTAATGTGTTTTGTTGAAATGGAGCCTTCTATCGGATTTGTATGAGTTAAATCGTGCTAGAGCTCTGCTCGTTCTGGATTTTGATGTTTTGATATGTATGAAATGTGCTGGAGCCTAGCTTGCACCATATTTTAAGTTATGATATTTTATAAACCGTACTAGAGGTTTAGCTCGTACGTGGTTTCCATTGATTTTCTCATGCATATAATCGAACTGGAGCTATGCTCGTATGTGATTTCCTTATTATTTACTATGCATAAAAGTCGTACTAGAGCATTGCTCGTACAAGCGAATTTATTGATGATGCATGAATCGTGTTGGAGCTTAGCTGGCACAAGTTTTCACATTGTGATATGTAATGAGTCGTGCTGGATGCCTCGTGTAGACTTTGTGTCACACGGATGAGATGCTTGCATGTGCACTTGAGACTGAGTAGGTTATACATGGCATGCGGTAGATAAGACCTACGGCAAGCAACCCCAACCATGATATGGGTCCGTAAGTACGTTGTACCGTGTACATCACATGGAGCACACTATACC
Organism: Firmiana major; assembly: GCA_033439115.1. Classification (NCBI taxonomy): domain Eukaryota; kingdom Viridiplantae; phylum Streptophyta; class Magnoliopsida; order Malvales; family Malvaceae; genus Firmiana; species Firmiana major. The sequence goes on from CM065899.1 coordinate 64,045,022, forward strand.
GTGAGGTTATGATATTGATTTGAAAGTCTAGCGTAGGACTAACCCACCTTTGTTCCAGCATGATACCCTGTACATCGGGATCCGTGTGGTCTGGGATGATATTGACATAGTTGGCCAACATAGTCCTCGAGATATAGTGACCACCTGTCTCACATGATATCACATGGTTTTGTATACTGAGTATGAATTGTATTGTCTAGGGTAGACCCGAGGGAGGGCTCGAGCCCTGAGGGATGTTTTTTTAAAGAGATGGCAATTGTTGCTTGTGATGAGTTTTGATATGTTTTGAGAAAGTGATAAATCCTGAGGGATGGTTTTTGTGACGAGTTACCTTTTTATGATGAGTTTTATTATGATGAGCATGAGAGGTTTTACATGATGATTTTCCATGTTTACATGTCTATTTTCATGTTTTTAGTGCAGATATATATACATACATGTGGCATAGTTTTATTATTTCCTCATGCTCTGGATTTTAATGATTTATATGCATGACATTATAAGCATGTAGATAGTGTGGTTATCTACCATGCTTGCATTATTACCTTACTGAGAGTGTGGTTGCTCATCCCATTCACTTTCCCCCTCTACAGAGCGCGCATAGTAGCCTAGTGAAGGACTGAGGCATTGTATTTGGATATCCACTACTCTCCATCGCCAAGAGTTATACACATAGGAATTCTTTTTGTATCTAAACATGTAATAGCACAGTAATCATTTTGAATTGTAATATGAGGGATGTAAGTGTTAGCAAACATGTCATGTATAAGTATATGACTTAAACTTGCAAAGGTATGCGTTGCTTCGGATTAATTAAAAGATGTATGGTAAATGATGATTAATACTAACTCACAGCCCAACGTGTATGTGAAGGTTGTTCACGACCGGGTAAGTTAACGAATAAAGCGAAAAATTTAGGGTGATTTTTAGATGAAATGGATGAAAGGGGTCATGACAGTTTTGACAAATTGTAATTTTTATCACGTGTTTATAATTATGTGAAATTATGCCGTTATTACACTTATGCTTTGATAATGATTGCGAAATCTCATATGCACTCCTTACTGAGCGAATTGAAAGCTCACCCCCCTCATTTTCCCCCACAGATTATTTACAATGAATGATAGTACCTGCTGCGTACATGACATAGGCCGGTGGACGAGACTCTCCCCAAGCTATACGCACGAGAGGTATAAATTCAATTCATTTTGTATCCAGACAATTATGTAACACAGACACTTATATTTAAATAACGTTAGGATGTAATCAGTATGATATATGTATGATAAGTGGATTTCTTTTGATATCATATTATTTGGTTAAGAGATTGTGGATGTTTGAATGATCCTCGGGATATTTGGTTGAAGAGGTTGACTGACACTGTACAAGAATGCACCTCGAGTAGGAAGTTTAATGTAAGAAAATTTTTAAATTAACCCTATTTTTTGCGTTTTCGGGCTGTCACAAAATAAGATTAATGCACCAACAATATGTCCTCAACCAATAATAATATAATCCATTTCACAATTAACAACATTTAAATATCTAAAATGTGACATCAGAATTATGTCGTGATAATCTGATCGTTTACTCGAACATCAAGGATTAATATCATCTTAACTCCATATTAATCTACCTAGATGAGTATATCAACATGTTAATGTAGAACTAAGCTTCTACTTTAACCATTAGGATTTAGACAATATTCTTATCGATTCCCCTAGAAGAAACCTATCACACTCTCAAAAGATTCCTACCACAACAAGGTTCCATAAATACATCCCAAAATTTAGCAAATACATACATCTGTGCGTACTAAATGTCAGAAACAAATACTTCATACCCGTTGTGTATACCTCTAGAACAAGAACTGGGCACTTAGTTGGAAGAAGTCAGCAAGTCCGTGCAGTTCGTCCACCAGTCAATCTGAAATGTCTTTAGAAGAAAAAGGTGAGCAATCAAACGCTTAATAAGAAAAGCATATAACCGAAACTAATAAAATACCAAGTGAGTGGTTATTCGAAGTTTATCCTTTTAATAAAACATGCACCTTGTAAGACAATGCGTAAACCTCGGTTTTAGGTCTTAAAACATGAAAGCAGACTATACACGGATAAGTAAGATGAGGTATATCAATAAGCTTTTCAAACAGAAAATTTTGCAATGTAAGCTAACAATTCATAGTTTATAAATCAATGGTGAAAAATCAAAGCCCGAAAAACCTCGAAAATCTGGTAACATAACATTCATGCCGAAAACAAGTAAATCTAGCAACGCATACATGGGCTCAACTTAAATTGGCAAATTGAGTAAGTGAGATGTGGTACAATCCTTAGCATCGTCATGGAACAAGTTTAACAAATGGAAAACACCTATGGCCATAGTAACTACCGCCCTATCCTAACTTATTTGGTTTTGGACTAGGGTACTGAAGACTGGATCAAGGTCCATAGTAGTAGGTAGCATAGAAAATCTTGATGCCACGAAGGCATCTCCGTGAAGCACTTGGCACCATAGGGCAATCACATAGAACCTCCTACCGGTTGTAGAGATGGCTCTCACAGAACATGATTGCCACAAAGGCATAACAAAGGTTGCCAGCAATCTCAAAATCAACAACAATAGGAGCACAATAAAAGCATGCAAATCATCTCAATTCAACATCAAGTGTTCGAGAAACGTAAACCAATAACTTTTGAAACGTGTAATATTATTATAAAACAAGTTAACATCATTTTGCAGAACATTGTGCTTTCCCGAATCAAAGTCAAAACAGCCCATGCAACCAAGTTATAAACGTTATGCATGAACGAGTAAAATTCTAAAAATATAGAATTATCACACCCCCAAACTTGAGCTTTTGCTTGTCCTCAAGCAAAACAAAATAGATGTAGGAATGACAAGTACAAAGCATAATAATTTCCCCAATATTATCCTCAAAAATAAAATACAGACTATGATCTTAAAGATTCACAATTACAAGTCAAACACTTAGAATCATTCAATCATAAGTCCTAACCCAAATTGGACCCCTCGTGCGTGTGTGAAAATGTCAGAGTCACTTCACAGTACATTATCCGTATCAGATTATGCAAACATAGTGAATGCAAAGTCAGAGACATGTGATCATTCCCATATCTTTGCTTTTCACTTCTCTCTCCACTAATATAGTCACACTCAATCAAATATCAATAGGACTTCATTAAGCTTGTAATGTAAGGCTGGGGCTAAGGTATGATAAAGTTGATTTAGGTTTAATTACCCCTTAACATGCATTACTTCTAGGATCTTAATGTAAGAGCTCAAATTTATTTCCCCCAAACTTATTTCTTTTGCTAAATTTTTTTTTTTGTATTTTTCTTCTTTCTTCTTTTCTTTTTCTTTTTCTTTCTTTTTCATCATTTTTTTTTATACATACTCTTTCACTATCACTTAATACCCATATAGCTCACAATATATCCCAATGACTTTTTATGCTTTTAGGGTAAGGGATTGGAACAAAGTATCTAAGCTAAGGAAAATAACGCAGGTATATTTACAGAGAAAAGCTTATTTGGCCTAGATGGGTGACTAGGGGTAGAATATGTACAAGGAAGGCTAGAAAGGCTCAAACGATCCAAAGATGGCCTAAATCATTTCCCTAATCAAGTGTGATCTAATATTTCACCTCGAGATAAGATCAAACAAATTCTAGAATATGATACACAAAATCAACTGAACAAATGTAATCCTAGGTCCACATAAGCTTTCTCTAAATAAATATACAGATTCATGACATGACATGTGCATAAAAAGAGGAAATCATAATCAGAATTAAGACAAATTCAAGAATTCAACTTCATGCTTTTTCTATAATCATGCTTCTCATTCAATCAAAGTCAGACTAAATCATGGGGTCATATCATCGGAATATGAGAAAACTACATGCTAAGCACTAGATCATCCGAAAATCAAACAATTTAAACTCATATTATCGAAAAAATTTTAAAAATTCTTTCTCAGATTTTCGAAAAAATTTTGAAAATTTTTTCAATTTTTCACAAAATTGCTCAAGTGATATCCCCTCCCCCAAACTTAAAGTGCACAGTATCTTCAATGTGCAGATAATATAAGAATTTAAGCTCAAGACAGAGTACTCCCCTTTCTGATGATGATAAACAATTGAAGCTTGATTGAAAGTGTAATGCTGGAAAAGAAACCTGCAACACAAACAAAGAAAGATACAACAGAAAAGAAAAAGAAAAACGAACTATATATAAAGTGAAAAGAAAAATACAGCCACTTCAAATGCAGCTGAAGAAAACAACACTCAGCAGCAGTGCGAAGAGTAGGAGGGTCATCCAGAGTGGTGACAGAATGTTGACAATTAACTCCTCCTTAGCTCTATCTACTTCCCTACTTTTTTCAGATTTCCTATGCTGAAGCCTTATATTCTCCTCAATCTCCATCTTAAAATATTCTTGAGAGTCATCAGGGAGCTTTAAAGGTTTGAAAACATTAAACTTCACTTCCTGATCTAGGGCTCTCATAGTTAACTCCCCCTTTTATACATTAATTAAAGTTTTACCTGTCGCTAGGAAAGGTCTACCTAGTATAATGGGGACTTCCCTGTCTTCCTCCATGTCTAAAACAATAAAATTCACAGGGAAGTCCACCTTTACTAACACATCCTCAATGACCCCCTTCAGATATTTAATTGATCGATCAGCCAACTAAAGAGTCACTTTGGTGGGCTTGGCATCCCCTATTCCTAACTTGTGATAGACAATGGTATTAAATTTATACTAGCTCCTAAATCACACGGGGCTCTACCAAAGAATAAATTTCTAATAGTGCAAGGTATGGTAAAACTCCCAGGATCCTTGAGCTTGGGGGTAATTTTCTCTGGATAATGGCACTACATTCCTCAGTTAAGGCCACTGTCTCATAATCTTCCAATCTTCTTTTCCTCAAGAGGATATCCTTAAAAAACTTCACATAACTTCGCATTTGCTCTATGGCATCTGCGAAAGGAATGTTGATGTGAAGTTTCTTAAAAACCTCAAGAAATTTGACGAATTGTTGATCCGATTTTTGATTTTGGAACCTCTGAGGAAAAGATACTGGTGGTCTAACCGGAGAGGATGTAGTGGAAACATGTATAGCATCAGAGGGCGAGGAAGGTTGTGAAATAGAAGAAGGTATAGATGAAGAAGCGCCTAGCTTTGTTTCCTTTGCAGCCCGATCTTTAGGTTCCTACTCCTTCTGAGCTGTTTCATTAGAACTTAAGGATTCTTCAACTATGTGCTGTTTAGGTCCAGACTTAACTTGTGGTTCGTGTAGCTCTCTGCCACTCCTAAGGGTGATGGATTTGACATGTTCCTTACCCTCTTTTTGCTTAATAGGATTAGCTTCAGTGTTACTAGGAAGGGTCCCTTGAGGACGTTGGCTAAGAGTATTTGCTATTTGTCCCACCTGAACTTCTAAGTTCTCAATTGAAGCAGCTTGATTTTGCAGGATCGTTGAGAACATTTCCTCAAGCGAGGGCTTCTTCTCAGCTGCTGGTGCGTGGTAATGTTGTGGTGGTGGTGGTGGTTGATGGAAGTGGGGTGGATGATGCTGAAATTGAGGTGGGGATGGTTGATGGTATGGAAATGGATGGTGTGAAAATTACGATTGTGGTGGTACATGAACCGGTGGAGCTTGAAAACTAGGGGGTTCTATAGGTCTAGAGTTAGAAGGTTGCCCTTGGTTTTGGCTCCATGAAAAGTTAGGATGGTTCTTCCACCCTGGATTATAAATGTTTGACAAGGGGTTCTTCTGTTGCTTAGGAGGGGCAATGTACTGAACCGATTCTAAGTTAAGTGGACACCTATCTATAGAGTGGGTACCACAACACAACTCGCATGAAAGAAAAGGACTTTGGACAGAATGCACAGGGTTAGGACTAGTGGGAGGATTATGTTGGGTACTGAGCGACTCTACCTTCTTCGTAAGATTAGCGATTTGAGAGGTCAAGGTAGACAGTGTGTCGAGCTCATAAATACCCGTCGGCTTCTTTGGTATTTGCCTCTCCGAGGACCATAAATAGTTGTTAGTAGCCATCTTGTCCAAGAGCTCGTAAGCGTCCTCCTTTGTTTTACATATTAGCGCTTCACCCGCAGCAGCGTTAACAATGGTCCTATTCTGGCTTGAAAGTCCGTTGTAGAAGGTCTGGACTTGCAACCACAAAGGTAGGCCATGGTGAGGGCACTTCCTAAGAAGCTCCTTATATCATTCCCATGCTTCGTAAGGAGATTCAGAGTCGAACTGGGAAAAGAAAGATATATCGCTACGAAGTTTGGCCATTTTAGAGGGGGAAAAACTTAACTAGAAATTGATGGGCTAACTCGTCCCATGTAGAAATGGATCCTGGAGGCAGGGAGGTCAACCAGTGTCACGCCCTATCCCTAAGTGAGAAGGGGAAAAATCTAAGCCTAAGAGCATCATCAGATAATCCATTGTGTTTGAACGTGTTGCACAAGTCCAGAAATTACCCAAGGTAAGCATGTGGGTCATCGTGTGGAAGCCCACTGAACTGTTAAGAGGTCTGGATCATCTGGAGGATGGAAGGCTTAATTTCGAAGTTATTTGTAGGGACAGCTGGTGGCCTAATGCCGGTATAATAACCTCTAATTGTCGGCATCGCATAATCTCCAACAGTCCTAATTTTCCTATTTTTTGTCATGGTGAATTCCAGCGGAGCTATAAATTTCCTAGAATCCTTTCAAATTTTCCTAAGAGTTCTTTCAATTTCAGGATCTAGAGGAAAGCTATCATAACTCCTGGCTCTACTACGTATGTAAACATCTAAAAATCCTTAGAAAATTTTTTTAAGTTTTTTTTTAATTTTTTAATTTTTTTATGAGATAGAGAAAATTAACAAAACTAAACTAAGGATTTAAATATTTACAACCTAAATATTTACAAGGTAGAATTACACCTAAGCATAATTTCATCGATATTAATTAACGATTAATTAAAACTTCCTCGGTAACGGCGCCAAAAACTTGACACGCCCTAAACGTATTACCGCAAGTGCACGGGTCGTACAAGTACTAATGGGATTTGAGTCCCGAGTTATCGTCCCACAAAGAAGTTAACTAGCCTAATTAACTACTGGTTAATCTTACCCTAAGTATATCCTAGCAAATTATGAAGTTTAATGTGTGATCTACAAAGCTAGTAGTACTGAAAATAATAAAACTATAAAATAAAGAAAATAAAATCGAGCTAAGATTTACTTATCGAGCTTCACGCAATTAAAAGCAAATACCTACGAAAATAATTAAACAGTTAAGATTAATTAACACAATTAAAAAAAGCAAAAATGAAAATAACGAAACAAGATTAGTTAAACTAAAATTAAACAAGCCTAAAATAAAAAGTGCATGTAATTAAACTAATAAAAATTGCAAATTAAACTAAACTAAAATTTAATGGAAATAAAGACTAAATTAAAAATGCATGAAACACATTTAATCTAAATTAATCCTAAATGCAACATATAAATTCTACATTAACACTAAGTCCTAAATCATATTATAAAAAAAAATCAACTATTATCAAAATTAAAACTAACAATTAAAGTACCAAACAAAGAAACAAGCCTACAATTTGATTTAAAATTATACCTAAACTAACAATTAAAACATTAAACCATTAACATAAAAACATGAAGTTTAAATGAGATAAAATGATGCTGCCAAACGTAGCCTTGTTGAGAATGCACCAAGTAGTCCCGAGCATATGGTACTGTGCATTGTCTTTCCAAAACATTTCCAGTTTCATGTTTATTTACAGGCATTCTCGGGATATGTCCTCTGCTCCAGGTCTGTCTTGGTTGCTCCAGGTACTCACGGTTTCGGCTGCTGTCCCTACTGCATCCGGTCCTGCAATCTGCTGTTGTTTCTGCCTTGTGTTGCTTCTGCATCCAGCTACCACGTACTGTTGCTGCTCTATACACTGTCCTCTCCATTTTTGTTCTGCCCAGGCGTGTCTCGGTTCCAGGTACTCACGGGTTCAGCTACTGGCATGCTGCACTCTGTTTCTTGGTTTTGCAATCTGCTGCTGCTCCCGATCCAGCTTAGCATCACATCCTCATCAGTTTCTTGGTTTCCTGCTAATCATATCCAACACCATCGGGACTGGGGTGGCGTAATCCGTCATTCTGTAACAGCACCGATCATGAAATACAGAAAGTTACACATGCAAAAAATAACTAAATGGTGAAGAAAAGACAAGGAATAAATTGATAAAACATTAAAAACCAGAAGCTACAATAGTAAATGAAGATGAACAGTAGAAAGAAAACTTAGAACAAGGGAGAATAGAGAAGAAAATAATCTCGAGCTGCTTCCTAACCAGCTTCCAGACTTGGTTCTGCAACCATGGCAGTCGTCCCACCGTTTTGTGCAAAACTGCAGTTGTTCAACAGTGCTATGTAGTGCTTGGCAGTGAGCAACTTTGACACTGAATTAAATCAGTAGAAAATGGCAAGATCATCCCCAATCCAAGAATGGAAAAGACATGGGAAACTTTCGGTTATAATTTCAAACCATGTCTTTAAGATAGAACACAACCATGGTAAAAATGCAGTAATGAAATGAATCACAAGCAAAACAAAGAAATCATAAAGATCATTTTGCAAACCGAGAGTTAAATGAAATGAGAGCTTGAAACTAGCTAATCTAAAAGAAACATTGCATGAAATGAACAGTAAATAAATAACATAAAAGAGAGCTATTGAACCAAGAAGAATTAAAAAAAATGACTATCCAGTAATATGAAATAGCTAAAAACGTGAAGTGATGAAACTTTTCATTCAACTTAAGTGCATTGAATCAACAATAAAACAAAGAAAATGCAAAACCGAGAACATGGAAAAAATCACTATTCATTAAACCAATGTAAACTTTTAACAAAACAAGAGAAGAAAATTTTTAATTTCAAAGAGACTATTCGGAAATTAAAACAAGGAAAGCTTGAAAATAAAATACTAACTTAAATTTACCCTAAAAACTATTCTACCTACACTACTCCTACTCCTAAATTACATAGTTTTTCAATTGTCATCCATGTCTTATTTATACACACAAAAGGGGTATAATTGTAATTTTCACATCCTAGATGAGTTAGCATTTTTTTGGCCACTTGTCTTCACAACATTGGATCCTTGAAAAGATATTTCCATGTCATCGGTCTTCTTGTCCAATTGGATGTGCTAGGTGACATGGCTCGTGTTGTCCGCATGGTTCAATCTCGATTTTAGCTCAACTCCGGTCCATTTTCTACCGAAATATTCAAAATTCATCCGAATTTAATTTATCTGCAAACATGAGAATTTTAATTAAATAAAGGGAATAATTAATAAAATAAATTGGAGATTTAAATAATTAATTAAGAAATTAAGCACAAATAATTCTAAAAATATAGAATTATCACAACCTAAGTGAATAAGGGAATAAGTGGGTAAATTATATGTATATATATATATAGTTCAAAAAAAAATCTCTCAATTTTCAAGGGTCAAGGGTCGTTACAATTTAAAATTTGTTGCAAAGAAAGAAAATTATTCAGACAAAGTTATTGTTTTGACCTAATATCGACTTGTAACCCAACCAAAATGTGTGTAATTCGGGTCGTTAGATAACGCCAATTTATATATCTTTCTCTCAACTTCTTATGTCCAACTTATAAATTTCTTTCTTAACCTTCACCTCAGTTTCTGCATCCATCATCTGTGAGACCCCGTATAAGTTTAACATTGTATATATATGTAAATGAATTCATGAGTATGGAAATATACTGGTAATGTGAAGTATATCTGATGAAAGTCCATAAGTTTAATGTAGACACTTGTAATAAGAGTTGTGATTGTACGTACAAGTTACATTATGTATGAATATGAAGAAAATGGACTTAATCATGAGAAGAATGTGAGTAGAATGGAAAATGAGTAGTGTGGTAAAATGGAAGGAAGATTGCATAAGTTATGCACTTCCATTTGGTTTATATCATATACCTTTGGTTATACAAGGATTCCACACAAGTGTTAATAGGTACAAAGTAGGAATGGATGCCATTTTCAAGTGTCAAAGATGATCGGATGAGAAAATGACTAAGGCATCAAATTAAAGTTGTGTTGGTATCAGTACCTGCAGAAAACTGCAGTAAGAATCAGGAAATATGAAGGTCAGATCGATCTCATAGGATGAGAGATCGATCTAGAAGAGCCAAAATGCTCTTATTTTGAGCTATGGAACAGGACAGATTCATCTCTAATAGAGCCAGATTGATCTCCTCAACATTCTGTAAAATACAGATCGATCTTCTAAACCTTCTATAAAATGCATAACGATCTTCCCTAAGACCAGATCGATCTCCTTAACCTTCTGTTTGAAGCAGATCGATCTGAAGCCTCGACAGATCAATCTCTTGCCTTCAGATGTCGTGAAAAATAGGGATTTTAAGAGGACCAGATCGATCTCTACACAATGCAGATCGATCTCATCAAGCAAATTCTATAAATACGGAGCAGTTGGATCTGCAATTTTTTGAGACAAAATCAATCTTTTCCATTTCCAACCAAAAACCTAGCTTCTCACTCCTAAATCCACACATTTTCAGTGAGATTTGAGGGAAAGTTATTAGAGGCAAAGTTGTTCACATCAAAGAGAAGAACAACATAGTTTGGAGGCATTTCCCCACTCGTTGGATTAAAGAATCAAGGTGCATTTTCATTTGGAGTAAAGAGGAAAACAAACTAGGTGAGTTTCTAATGCAAATACTCAAGTACATTGTTTGGTTATTGATGTGGGAGATGATTTCGTATGCATAGAAATGATAAAAACTACCTAGAGTAGAATGAATCCACCATGACCTAGAAATGGTCTAGTGTAAGAAAGTGAAATGTATTGAGATTAATGATGAATGAGGTATCTTGAAGTGATAATAGTGTTATGAGAATGATTTTAAGATGTTGTTAGTGAATAAACTGTGAGGTTTACCAAAAAGGGGTAAAATGTGGATTAAGGCATTTGTAAAATGCATGAATGAGTTGACTAGTGAGGTCAAAACATGAGTTAACAACATTAACTCAAGTGGTTTGGATGAATGAATCGCAGCTCCCGAGGATACACCGAAGCAAGGTAAGCCGAGAGAGCGAGAAACTAAGAGGAAGAGAGTCGCACTCAAGTAAATCGAGGTAAGGGAATTCTATGGACTCTTAGAGATATTTGTGCGCAATTTGGGCACTCAAATGCTTTACTAGAATGCATGAGATATTAGGAAATGAAATTAGGTGATTGAAGGGTAAAAAGTTGGGTGTTTGAGAAATGTGCATGAAAGCAAAGGCATAATGCTTTGGAAAATCATGTTTTATTGCTTTTAGCAAGTGATTGGTAGGTTGGCTAACATATGAAATGAATTGCAAAGGAAATGAATTGTTTTGGTTTGTTAACCATACTTTGCAAAGAATTGAGCCACCTACATTGTTTTCGTGAGAATGAAAGCATGCTAGAGTATGACTCGCATGAGATTTGAGGTGTTTTATCTGCATGAGTGCTGGAGCTTAGCTCGTACTAGTTTTCACATGGATTTCATACTGATTTTGGCATGGTGCTTGGAGCTTAGCTCGCATTATATGCTCACCTTATTTGTTGTCGTGCTTGGTGCTTTAGGTAGACTTGGTGTCACGCCGATTAAATAGGCTCGCACGTGCATTTTGAGAATTTGACATGATTGATTAGCCGTGTTAGGAGCTTCGGGTAGACAAGAGGTCGTATCAATTAAATAGGCTCACACGTACATTTTTTAGATGTGGCGTGATATGATGTGTTGATGTGGGTCCACGGAGTATGTTGTATCGTACAGGTAGCATAGAGTACGTTGTACCGTGTTGAGATTGTGATATGTCATCTTTGGACAAGATCTGCTATGGACCGACAAGTTAGATTTGACCCACCTCCCTTGCGAAAGCAGATAGTGATGATATCCCGCACACCTGATCGTGTAACCGGTATCACAGGATATGGCCATAGTCCTAGAGGTTATTTCCCTTATTGAATTACCTATCTCACATGTTCATTGCTTTGTGAATAAATCCATGTTTGAAATGATTTGTGGGTCAGGATAGTCCGAGGGAGGGGCTGAGTCCTGACAAATGTTGAATTATTTTGAGATATCGGTTTGTTAATGGTTTTAAAGTGCACTGATGCATGATGTTTAATGCCATGTCTTACTTATAAAATATGCATGATGGTTAATGCCATGCTTTGAATTGAATTGTACACTGAATTTTAATTGTATGAATGCTTTACATACCATTAACACCAGCATGAACTCATATTTTGGGGAAACGATAAAATGTATGCTTTGAGCATGGCATCACGATCACGTAGATAGTGTAGTATCTACTTGTTCGCATGATTGCCTTACTGAACGTGTGGTTTGCTTACCCCCCTTATTTTCCCCCTCTCTACAGAGATTTGAGTATAGATTGAGAGCGACTGGAGGCATTCCCTTTTTGGCATCCGCTGCATCCCATCGCATAAGGTATACACACTGATGAGATTTTTGTATCTAAACTTTTCATAGCACAGTAGCATTTTGTATGTAACTATTGGGGATGTAAAGTAATGTAAACAAGTGTAAACAGCACTCTGATTTAATTATAAAAGTGTTTACCTTATCTTAAAAATGCAAATTAAATTGGTATGGTGGAATGAGATAGACATTGACACACAGCCCAACTGTTGAGGAGAGTAGCTGATCACGATCAAGGAAGGACGAATAATAAATAATGCATGAAAATGCAAAAAATTGGTACGTATTTTGGTAAGTTGAGGGTCGTGACAGAAGTTGGTATCAGAGCTTACGTTAGTCTGACATGTGTCATGTCTAAAATACTTAATAAATTGAAAAATTACATCATCATGTTACTGTGCTGGTTTAGATTCAAATTGTGTGTGTCAATGGGTTGACTAAGAATTTGATGTGAATGTAGGGAATTGAGCAATTATGCCTAATACCAGTCGCGGTAGAGGGGCGAGGGCGCAAGTTAGAGGTCGTAGAGGTAGGCCTGGGGGTCGTGTTGACCCAGAAACACACGAGGCTTAAAAAGAGATTAAGGTGGAGGCTGAGGTTGAGCATGCTCCACAGGGTCCAGAGAAGAGACCCGAGAGTACTGAGGCTCTCTTCGCAAGGATTGAGCGGAGCATTGAGATGATCTTGGAGTTGGTCACTCAATCATTACCTGGAGTTGGGGGCAGACAAAGTCCCGCTACACAGGGTGATGCCGAGCAAGCAGCAGTTCCTGAGGTACGGGCACGGCTAGCCCAGGGACCTCAGACGACAGAGACACCTACACCCCCACCTGCACAGGATATGCCTACACTTGTTGCTACACCACAGGCCAGTAGAGGCTGGGGTTACGGTTGTGACTTGGATAGACTGCGATAGTTCCAGAAGTTTGGATCGCCGTCTTTCAGTGGAGTTAAGGACCCAGTAGTTGCTGAGGATTGGATAAAAGAGATCAAGAAGCTGTATGGGTTCTTTGAGTACACTACTACCGAGATGGTAGCATTTGTCACTTTTATGCTGAAGGGATCAGCAGAACATTGGAGAAAATCCACCAAGCCTATTTTGAGAGCTCGGCATACTGAGATCAGTTGGGATGTATTTTTGGAGGCCTTTCGGAGACAGTACGTTCCAGATACCGCACAACAGAAGACAAAAATGGTATTTTTGGGACTGACCCAAGGGAGCATGACTATGGATGAGTACGAGATGACCTTTATCTCCCTGGGCAGATATGATCCCAACACGATGAGTAATAAGGTCGAAAAGATCCAAAAATTTATGGATGGATTGAGACCGACCATCAGGTCCAAACTAGTTCCCCTGGCTATACCGACCTACGAGGAGGCAGTACGCAAGGCATAATTGTGCAAATAAGATGTTGATAGGATTGCTTCAGAGTTTGGAAAGGTTGGTAAGATGAAGGACAGAGATAAGAAGAGACCAGTGATGGATAGAGGCTTCAATTATAAGGGAAGCAAGATATTTTTTCGAAAGAAGTCGAGGATCGAAGAGATCCGAGAGATGACAGTTAATACTCCCATGTATCATGCCATTGCTCCAGCTAAGGGAATTATGATTGGAGGGCCACAGCCTACGACAGAGCAGTGCAACAAGTGTGGCAAGTACCATGGTACTCGACCTTGCTATGGACATCCTGCACTATGTTTTAGATGTGGAAAATCAGGGCACATAATCAGGGATTGCCCAGAGATGATAGAGAGAGCCCCACGAAAGGACAAGGAGCCAGAGAGAGCTCCAGTTGGGACAGCTGCTCCGAGGAGGAGGGCTACAGCTGAGGAAAAGTGGAAGCAGGCAATGGGTGTGAGCAGAGGGCGAGTGCACGCACTGGACCAGGACACTGCGGATCAATCTTCGGGTGTGGTTAAAGGTAGCATCCAAATCTTTAATTTAGAAGCATTTGTATTGTTTGATCATGGTGCCACACATTCCTTTATATCATCATCCTTTGCATGTAAATTTATGAAGCATGTACAACCCACACTACTAGATAAGATGTTGATCATATCTACCCCTATGAATGATAGCCAATTGACTGAGCATGTATATAGAAATTGTCAGATGAGGATAGGAGGTAAAGAAATGGCAGCCGATTTGATCTTATTAAACATGAGTGATTTTGATGTAATCCTAGGTATGGATTGGCTGGCTGCAAACCATGTTATTATGGATTGTCGGGCTAGAACCTTGATGTTTTCAGGGTTAGACAATCTTATTATAAATTTTGATGAAATGAAATGAAATGATATGATCTTTATAAATGAGAAGAGTATGATTTTAATGCATAACATTTGAGAGATTGATCTTGTTTATCAATTCTATGTGTGTATGTGATGATTGTGTTACTAATGATGGAAAGAATAATGTGAAGGGTACATTGCTTATGTGATTGAGACGGATAAGGCACGTCCAGAGTTGATAGACATCCCAGTGGTCAGGGAATTTCCATATGTCTTCCCGAATGAATTACCAGGGTTACCTCCAGATAGGGAGATGGAATTTGGTATAGATTTGGTACCTGGTACGGAGTCAATATCCAAGCCACTATACATAATGGCTCAAGTTGAGTTGGAAGAATTAAGAAAACAGTTACAGGAGTTGCTAGAGAAGGGGTTCATCAGGCCGAGCGTCTCACTTTGGGGAGCACCAGTTTTGTTTGTAAGGAAGAAGGATGTGAGCCTCCGACTGTGTATAGATTACCAGTTGTTGAATAAGGCCACCATTAAGAATAAGTATCCCCTTCCACGCATCGATGACTTGTTGGATCAGCTTAAGGGAACGTAGGTCTTTTCCAAGATAGATCTGATATCTTGGTACCATCAGTTGCAGATACGAAGTGGAGATGTACCCAAGACAGCTTTTCATACCCGGTATGAACATTATGAGTTTATGGTTATGCCATTCGGGTTGACGAATGCTCCCGCAGCTTTTATGTCGTTGATGAATGAGGTATTCCATCAGCATTTGGATCGATTCGTTATTATGTTTATTGAGGATATACTAGTGTACTCAAGATCTAGAGAGGAGCATGAACGGCACCTAAGGATAGTGCTGTAGACCCTCGGAGAGAAGAAACTGTATTCTAAACTCAGTAAGTGTGACTTTTGGTTGGAATAGATCTCTTTTCTCAGTCATATAGTATCAAAAGATGGAGTGTCAGTGGATCCATCTAAGATTGAGGTCATAGTTCAGTGGCAGAGACCCCAGATAGTGACAGAGACCAAAAGTTTCTTGGGTTTAGCTGGGTATTACCAAAGGTTTATAGAGGGATTCTCGAGGTTAGCTGCTCCTTTGACACATCTCACGAGAAAAAATGTTGAATTTGTGTGGGACGATAAGTGTGAAGAAAGTTTTGAGGAGTTGAAGAGGAGATTAACCACAACTCCAATACTCACCATTCCTACCAGCTCAAGAGGTTTCTCGGTGTATACAGATGCTTCACACCTAGGACTGGGCTGTGTATTGATGCAAGATGGGAAGGTAGTAACCTATGGATCAAGGCAGTTAAAGGATCATGAGAGGAACTACCCGACCCACGATTTGGAGTTAGCGGTCATAGTGTTTGCGTTGAAAATATGGCTCCACTACCTCTATGGTGAGAGATTTCAGATTTACACAGATCATAAGAGCCTTAAGTACCTGTTCTCGCAGAAATAGTTGAACATGAGACAGAGGAGATGGCTCGAGCTGTTAAAGGATTATGATTGTGAAATCTTGTACCACCCGGGTAAAGCTAATGTAGTTGCTGATGCACCGAGTAGGAAGCATATCGGGTTGGTGTCATTCATGATGGTCAGGGAACACCAGCTGTTGGAACAGTTCACGAACCTCAGTTTGGATATGACCCTACCTGACGCTGATAGTGAATTTATGATAGCTAGCCTGCAATTGAAACCGGATCTGGTAAATCGAATGCGACAGGCTCAGCGAGTCGATCAGCAGTGCAGTGATATTGTCGGGCAGATACAGAGGGGTACAGAGACGGATTTCGAGTTGAGTTCAAGTGGATTGTTGAGGTTCAGAGGTAGAATATGTGTTCCTGATGATGCATAGATCAGAAGGTTGATCTTAACAGAAGCTCACTCAATGAGATATACGATACATCCAGGAAGTACCAAGATGTATCAAAACCTTCGAAAGGTTTATTGGTGGTCTGGGATGAAAAAGTACTTTGCTGAATATGTGTGAGATCTGAGAATTTCAGACATATTTTATTGATGTAATAATAATTTGAAGTGTAATTCATTGAGCTAAGTGAATTGGGGAATGATAATTGGAGATTTATATGTTAAGTGTTAAAATAAATGTGAAACTATGAGGACAGATCGATCTGGGAGAATGAGAGATCGATCTGGTGAGTTATAAACGACAAAGAAGGAGAAATTTAAGGAGCAGATCGATATGGGAGAAGGAGAGATCGATCTGGTGAGTTAAAAATGACAAGGAATGAGGAATTTAAGGAGCAGATCGATCTTCAATGGAAGAGGATCGATCTCCTTATGAATCTGTTTGAGAGAAGATCGATCTCATGAGGAAGAGATCGATCTCCAAATGATTCTGTTTGGGAGAAGATCGATCTTCTTAGGAGCAGATCGATCTCATAAAGCCATAAAGAGATCGATCTCACCCCTCGACAGATCGATCTCCTAGGCATAAAATTGCCCAGATCGTCCCCAAAATTCAAACGCAGATCGATCTCATCAAGAGGCAGATCGATCTCCTACCTCCAGTCTATATAAGGAACCCGTGTTTTTCTCCTGTAAACTCACTTTCTCTCTCTTCCAACCCCATTTCCACCGAAAACCTAGCTTTCTCACTCATCCAAAGCACCCATTTCCGGCCAAATCAAGAGTTGTGGCAAGAAGGAAAGTTGTTCCTCATCAAAGGGAGAACAGCATACTTGGAAATCGAAGGACGAATCGGATCGAGGCGTGGGTTGTGCGTCTCACAAGTTTTGGGTAATTTCTAAACTTCGATCCTTCCATTTGAGATGATTTTGATGATATTGGTGGTTGTCATTGCGTTGAAATAGCTGAGAAATGATTAGGGATTGATGAAATTGCAATGTAGTTGGAGTAATGTTGATATTTGGTAATTTTGGTAATTTTGAGAATTTGTGCTATAAATGGAAATATAGACAATGTGGTGAATTAGCGTAGATGATTTAACATGAGAAATATAGGACGTTGAGATATTGTGAATGAGGTTGTAGTTTAGGGTAGAGTTACGAGAATCAAGAGATTTGAGGAGTTATGAGCAATTATGCTCGATTTTGAGAATTGAGGGTTATGAGATAATTGAGTATTGATGTTTTAACATCGTTTGGACAACTCGGGAGTTCCAGAGTGGAATGCGAGGCTAGTCCGTGATACGGGGGAAACGATTGCACTATACGAGGTGCAAAGAGGTAAGGGAAATCTAAACCATTTGTGTATGTGAATTGTAAACTATTTTAGCATGAATTGTGGTTTATAAAACAAGCATGTTGGGTTTTGTGTTGAGATTTAATTGCACACGATTTTTATAGCCGGTTGGAGCCCAATGTTTTTATGAGTTTATAACTGGGCTCTACGTTAAGGCAATATCGAGATTTGTGAAATGTGTGCGTGCTTTGCCGGTTGGAACTCGGTTTTATTATGTTTTGTGTTGAGTACAAAACAGTTTTCAAATGAGATTTATGAGAGAAAAACCACTATGAGTTCTACGTGAAGGCGAACCAGTCTTGTGTGATAAGACTTAGGTGTGTAATTTTGAGTACACACCGGGCATTGCTCTGGTAGCATGTAAGCCCAATTTCTTCTCCGTTCTGGTAACGTGAGAATAACCCATTCTGTGGCTGTGCCACGTATACTTAGTGGCCGTTGCCACGTGAGAAACCCTATTGGTGGCCGTTGCCACGTGAGAAACCCCATTGGTGGCCGTTGCCACGTGATACCCTATTTGGTAGCCGTTGCCACGTGAGAAACCCCATTGGTGGCCGTTGCCACGTGATACCCCATTTGGTGGCCGTTGCCACGTGAGAAACCCCATTGGTGGCCGTTGCCACGTGATACCCTATTTGGTGGCCGTTGCCACGTGAGAAACCCAATTTGGTGGCCGTTCCCACGTGAAACCCTATTCTGTGGCTGTGCCACGTGTGAATTTAAATCAGTGGCTTTGCCACGTGAGATAGTGGCTATGCCATGTGTGAATTTAAATCAGTGGCTATGCCACGTGTGAAATTAAATCAGTGGCTATGCCACGTGTGTTTAGTGGCTATGCCACGTGAGAATTTAAATCAGTGGCTATGCCACGTGTGTTTAGTGGCTGTGCCACGTGCATTACTATTTCAGTGATTTTATCACGTATTTGAGAAAGCGTTTATCGCATTGTTTTCACATGCTTTGTTATTGCTCTAGAGTGAGCCTTTTTACTTCATGTTTTCACATGATTTGAGATATGAGAATATCGTTTTGAGTACTTTCATGCTATGGTTTTCAAATGAGTTTTACATACAAATAAACATTGTGTGATGTGCATTTTGGTTTATGAAATGAGTTCCTCACCCCCCTTACTGAGCGATTTAGAAGCTCACCCTGTTTTCTTTCCCCCCAGAGTTCTTCAAGTGAAAAAGGATTTCCTGCGACGTACGGAGTAGTGGCTAGTGGAGGATTCGAGCTCCCGGCCATATATATTGTATCTTGAGGTATATTTTATCTTTTCATGTACCCAGACTATTATTGTAATTGCAGACACTTGATGTATAACATTATATGGGATGTATTAGGATTAATTAACTTGGAATTGAGTATTTGTATACGGTACAATATACCCTATATTATGATGAGATCCTGAGGCATGATAATTACGATGATGTATGACACTGCACAGGAATACACCTTTAATTGTGAATTAATGAGTAAGAAGTTTTAAATTTGCCCTATTTTCCGCATTTTCGGGGCGTGACAATATGTTGTTAAGTATCTCGTTTGTCAGCAAGTGAAGGTAGAGCATCAGAAGCCTGCAGGGTTATTGCAGCCTCTACCGATGCCGACATGGAAGTGAGAGCATGTCACTATGGATTTTGTGATGGGATTACCGAGGACCCACAGAGGTCATGATGCCATATGGGTGATTGTGGATTGGTTGACGAAGTCAGCCCATTTTCTAGTTATGAGAGCTATTGATACTCTGAGCCAATTAGTGAATTTATATGAGCGAGATAGTGAGGCTACATGGAATTCCAGTAAGCATTGTTTCTGATAGGGATGCCCCGCTTCACTTCCCACTTCTGGGAACATTTTTAGGAAGCGATGGGGACCCAGTTGAGTTTTAGCACCGCGTTTCATCCTCAGACAGATGATCAGTCAGAGAGGACTATACAGACCCTAGAAGATATGTTAAGAGCGTGTGCATTAGATTTTGGAGGCTCTTGGGATGACCATTTGCCACTCACAGAGTTCGCCTATAATAACAGCTTTCATTTGAGTATCGAGATGGCACCATATGAGGCATTGTATGGGCGTAGATGTCGTTCCCCTATCGGATGGGAAGAGGTTGGTGACAAATAGATCTTTTCTCCTGACTTGGTTAGACAAGCCTCTAAGGATGTCCAGTTGATTTATGAGAGGTTAAGGACAGCTCAGAGCAGACAAAAGAGCTATGCTGACAAGAGACGAAAACCACTAGAGTTTGATGTGGGTGAGTCGATGTTCTTGAAAGTTTCTCCTTCGAAGGGAATTATGAGATTCGGGAAGAAGGGAAAGTTGAGCCCTCAATATATAGGGCCATTTGAGATACTTGATACGGAGGGAGATAAGGCTTATAGATTGGCATTGCCACCAGAGTTGGCAAGTGTGCATAACGTCTTCCACGTATCCATGTTAAGGAAGTATCACCCGAACCCGGCCCATGTGATAAGGTATGAGCCTTTGGAGCTTAATGAAGGCATGACGTATGTTGAGAAGCCAGTTCGGATATTAGACAAAAAAGAGAAAATGTTGAGGACGAAGATAATTCCCTTGGTGAAAATTCCTTGGCAACATCACACGGTGGAAGAGGTCACACTGGAATTGGAGAGTTTGATGCAGGAGAAGTATCCCGAGTTGTTCACAGAATGATTGATTCCAATTTGGAGGACTAAATTCTCTAAGTGGGGGAGAATGTGAGACCCCATATAAGTTTAACCTTGTATATATATGTAAATGAATTCATGAGTATGGAAATATACTTGTAATGTGAAGTATATGTGATGAAAGTCTATAAGTTTAATGTACACACTTGTAATAAGAGTTGTGATTGTACGTACAAGTTACATTATGTATGAATATGAAGAAAATGGACTTAATCGTGAGAAGAATGTGAGTAGAATGGAAAATGAGTAGTGTGGTAAAATGGAAGGAAGATTGCATAAGTTATGCACTTCCATTTGGTTTTATCGTATACCTTTGGTTATACAAGGATTCCACACAAGTGTTAATAGATACAAAGTAGGAATGGATGTCATTTTCAAGTCTCCAAGATAATCGGATGAGAAAATGACTAAGGCATCAAATTAAAATTGTGTTGGTGTCAATACTTGCAGAAAACTGCAGTAAAAATTTGGAAATATGAAGGCCAGATCGATCTCATAGGATGAGAGATCGATCTGGAAGAGCGAAATTACTCTTATTTTGAGCTATGGAACAAGACAGATCGATCTCCAATGGAGCCAGATCAATCTCCTCTAACTTACCATTAAATTTACTTAAATTCCAAGATCCTAATCTAAGCTTATGGTTATGGACTAACTTTTTTACGCATCTCGGATCATTATGGTGTGGGAAACTTTACATATTTGTCACCACATCCGATCATTGATGTGGCACATCGTTGGCAACAATCTAGCAACCCTTACATGCTTTTCACTACATCCACGCTTTGAAGCAACGTGTCACTGAGTAAAAGGCATCCCAGAAAAGTTCATATCATGGTTCATTTCATAAAAATTAAACAAGTTGTAAGTGGTCTACTGTCCATACCTACCGCCAACTCTTCTCTTTTATTTAAGCTTGGGGCAAGCTATGTTTAACACACATGAAATTAATCAAACATATATATATATATATGTTTTTTAATCTGTGCCATATTTTTTCTTTTTCTTTTTTTTAACAAAGAAAAACGTTAAAATTGGCCTACTTATAAATATAATATAAATAAAAAAATGGACTAATAACTTGTTAAGGGCTTAGATGGACTAATAACTTGTTAAGGGATTAGTTAGCCTCAACGCAATTTAGGATTTGCCACCACGGTGCCGTCGCTGTAACCCCAGCTGTCCAACGCTTGCGTTGGGTAATGTCTCGAAATTTTATGCCATGGTCCGTACCTAAGGTAATGGTGATCGGTGGGCAATCCGACTCTGGGTGAAAAATTAATTAACCACTAGTTTAAGTAAGTTAACTGTTATCATGGAATAAGCAATAATTAAAACGCCAGGTATGTACATCATAAGAAAGTTCTGACTTCAACTATATATGAGTCATGTGTGTGTTAAAACATGCTTTATTTTCTTTAATAAAAATTTTGAAGTTATGTTATTAATTCTTTTGTATCCTATTTATGTGAAAGTTTGAATTTAAGTGAAGATCAAGAAAGAAACAACGATTTCAGAGTATTTTATATTAAAATTTTAAATTTCGTATATATAATTTGAGATATTGATTTCTTTTTTTACTATGTTTATGCCGAAAATTGGGAAAAAAATGTAAGACATAAAAGTAAGAGTATTAAATATGTTTGAAAGTGGAAATAACAGACATTCCACAAATAAACGATAAACAAAAAATACGAAGAGAGTATTTGAGTATGACACAAGCGATGGTCCTTATCAAGACTTGTATTATTATAAAACAAAAATGAGTAGGTGATAATTTAAAACATTATGTTTATACATTATAAAACAAAAGAAATAAATGGATGACGTTAGAGTGTTGTGCTTTGCGCCTCGCCGTTGCGTGGTGAAAATGGCAATAAATGAATTGAAGGACGGATTTATTGGCCTACTAAAGAAAGGTAATCACGAACAACAATAAATGTCCTTATTAGCTGTCTATTTTATCGAAATTATTCAACCTTCAATTACTTACTAGATTCACATTGCATTAACGTTGGCAAAAAAACTAAAAACAAAAGCTTTTAGCAAATTTTAATTTTAATTTAGTGCAATCGAAAATTAAAAATGTATAAGTAAAGGCATATATTTATAAGTTAGATTTATTCAAATTTACAACCAACTTGTGAGACAGTAAAATGATGACTTCAAGCATAAGTGGAAATGTTCATAACTTCATTTTTAAAAGTGTAAGAAAAAAATTGTAAGAGATTTAAAACCTTTTTTTTTTTTGAGAGTTACATTTTCTTTCTTCAAGTTAAAAACTTTCATTATACCAAAAATTTACAAAATAATTTAATATATTTATATTACAAAGTATAAAGTAAATTTGGTATGTATAAAACATATAAATTTACAAATATATATATATATATATATATGTTTACATACATATTTAATTAAACAAAATTAATTTATACATTACATTAGTTACTATACTTTTAGATATAAATATAAATATTTTTATGATATAATCATTCTTATATATTATATATAAGATTGCATATTTATATTATATATGTATATAAAATGTTTATTTATAATAATGATTGTTAACGCTAAAAAATTTTAAAATATACTTTTAATTTCTATTTTAAAATTTTGTTGATGTGTTTAATAATATTATTTATAATATGTTTCTTATTTTCTTATTCTTTCTAACATTTGTTTTGTCTTATATTTTTAATTTTATCTTTTAATTAAATATTTAATTTTTTATGATTGGATATATTTTTTATATTATATGTAAAATATATACAGTTTAAACATATAAATTAAATAATATTATTTTATATATTTATAAATTTAAATAATTAAAATTAATTCATGCATTTCAAAAAACAAAAACTAATTTTTATAATATATTAGATTTTAATATTATCTCCTTTTTTTTTTTTCTCGGGGACATACATTTTATTTTTGTCTTGGTCTCGGTCTGGGTCACTAAATTATAATGCTAATTATTTCCATTATTATCTTAATTAACATTGGGTGAATAAGTTTCAAAATTACAGTCTCTTGGACCATCTAAAAAGTGCCCTGTAATATTTTACCATCTACGCCCACTAGTATTCACATTTATAAATTATAGGAAAACTATAGATTCGACATAAAATGCAGGAGTTCACAAATCCATCAATGTCAATTTTATTTTACTTTCTCAATCCGACGCGCACGCACACGCTCTCTCTCCTGCTGTTATCACTACCTTTTTAAAAGCTTATCTGAAAAGAGGAAAAAGGCAGGGGGGGGGGGGGGGGGGGGGGGGGGGGGGTTTTGGTAATAGCTTGATTTTTAAACTTGAAAAATCTCTAATCAAATGTTTTTCATAATAATTATAAAGTAAACTCAGAAAAAAAATTATTTTGCTACACTCTTGGTAAATTTTTAGACTAAAAAATAGAGTTAACAAAATTATATACCCCTTAAAATACGTTAAAAATTAAAAATATAAATTTTCTTAATTAAGTTTATAAAATTAAAACTTTTAATTATCATTATATCAAAATTTTAAAATTATTACAACTCAACTAAATTTAGTACCTAAAGTAAACTCTCAATTATATAAAAAAATTGTAGTGAAGAATAAGATTTATGGATTACTCAAATCTCACGGAATTAAGAAAAACCGAAAAGATTTTATATATATATATATATATATATATATATATATATATATATATATCAAAGTAAATGTGAAAGAGCCGGGGGCTTGATCACCAAGTTGCTTAAGATTCCAAAATATTCACTCTTTTTCATGGTCTTTGTTTGTATAAGCTCACCAGCGTCCCCATTCTTAAATAGGAGCGTGATTGCACGTTTGTAAAATATTCAAACTTCATTGGACAGTGTTTCTCACGGAAAGAGAAGAAAATGACGCGTAGGTAAAAGACAAGACGGGTTAAAGGGACAATGGAAGCCACCGGACTGTACTGCAACGAACTACGGAAAAGAGAGCATTTTTCCCGTATTTGTGCTGCCCAAAGCTCTTCTTGTACTTTGTCCTTTTCTCCCCTATCTTTAATTGTCCCCATTTTTATGTTAAATTAAAATCATTCACTTTTCCCATCGTACTGAAAATTTGTGGGTTGAATTTCTTTTGTTTTGATGAAATCGCAATATTTATCTTTGTGCAACGAATATTGCTTTCAATAGAATAGGGAAAACCAACACATAAATGGCTTTGGATGTGATCAGTTTTAGTTTCTAATTTGAGTTCAGCAATTACGTTAATTTGAAATAAGTGGTTTGACATTCAATTTAAAATTAATTGATAATAGTTGAAAAAATTTAATTTAAATATAAAATTATAAAAAATTTATTATTTAATATTTAACAAATATGAGAGGACAATATTACTTTAACAATCTCATTCATCATGTGTAGGCGGAGATGGAGATAAAATTTATCATGTGACAAATTTCAGAATGGGTAATAGAAAGAAATTAACAAAACAGAACCTGAGCTTTGATATCATGTTATACATCCATCCTAAAATCAATTGATAATAGGTGCAGGGAACCAATTTGAATATAAGACCATAAAAAATTTAGTATATAACTGACATAGAATGACAACGCCACTTTAACATCAGTGATAATAATTATTACAATCTTACAATAATAGTATTTCTTTTTCATTTTTCTCAAAGAAAAAACATGACAACAATTCTTAGTTTTGTTTTCTTTTTACCTAAAGATGAGTAAAAATTCATAACTTGAGCTTTAATTTCTTTAAAAAGTAATCATTAGACAAAGCTTGAGGTTCTTGAGGTTTCATTTTATAAATTTTTTTAAAAAAAAAAAGTAATTTAAGAAATGATTAAGATCCAATACATCTTAAGTAGAGTTTTTTTAGTACACAAGTGAAATTAAGATGATAACAAATATCTTTTAAAAATATTAAAAAATAAATAAAATAATATATGTGTCATTATTTTAATCCCGTTTTTTAAATTAAAAAACCTATTAATTGTGTATTGGATAATTATCTTTCAAAAAAAGATACTATACATGCAGAGATTTAAACTTCAAATCAACATACAAAACTCATTCTAAAAAGATTACTTAAATTAACTAACTTAAATAACATGTTTACTTTTTTTATGAATGAATAATAATAAGTCATATATTAATAACAAAATGCATGTCGTGACCCAAATTTTTTACATTTATATCAATAATTCATACACATTACGACTACACATACGAACAGTTGGACTATGAGTCGATGTCAGTCGATCACTCCCATATATATTAATTCATTCACTTCTCATGCATCCATAATAAGAAGTTGTACTTATAATAATTTACAGAACTTTTACGTTCGTTTACATTGGTTTACATCTCAGTCGTAATATAAATACATCACTGTACTCTATCATATTTAGATACAAAAGATTTCAAAAGTGTGTATACCTTTCGCAATGTGATAACAGCTGTTAGGGGAAGGAAAATACAGGAATCTACCATAGAGCTCTCAGAAGCACTGGGGCTAATCTGTGGAGGGATGAGAAAAAAAAGGGTGAGCTAACACACTCAGTAAGGAATAAATGAAAGCATGTAGATAATCATAGTATCTACGATACTTATAATGCATGGTTTATGCCGAAAATTCATGGCATTCACAAAACCATTATAGTAAAACACATAGCAATTTACTGTCAAAATCGAATGTCAAAACTCGTTCAGAGTAAAATATTTCTGTGTTCAGTATTGAAACACACATTTAAATCATATTCTCATTTCAAACGGTTTCATCACAGAAATCAAATCACAATTAGTTTCGTTATAGAAAAAAAAAAAAAACAGGTGAGACTAGGCAGGGATCCACACAAATCCATAAGACATTTGGCCAAAGTTCGAGACCCCAAGCTATCACTAGTTAGGTGTGCAAGGATATCTCAGAGTCCGAGGAGGGGATTAGTCTATCCATCGGCTCCTATCTAAGACTATCACAAATCAGAGTAATGACAAAGTATGCCAGAGTCTAAAGACGCAATCCTCACATCCCATAGTTGCACGGTACAATGTACTTCATGCTGTCTACACGGTACAACGTACTCCGTGGACCACAGTACAATTTTCACATAGTTGTAGGTGCCTGAGTCACAATCTCACCACTCAACCAAATAAATTATCAACCATAGACTATCGTCTCAGATCTAGTGCGAGAAAGTTAGTGTGACACACAGTCCAACACGAGGGCTCCAGCACGATCTCAATCATACATCACAACAGAATCCAGTGCGAGCAGTGCTCCAGCACGGTCTGTTCATAAATCAAGTGTGAGCAAATCTAGATAAATCTACAGACCTCATCACAGCTCCAACACGATTTCACACACATAAATAGACAGCTGACTCTATTTCCCACAACAGTGGTACTGAAAACTGAGTGCGATACGTAAAACGATGCAAAACAGAGTGAGATGGCAATATCTCATCCAATCACTCGTCAATCAAATCATGTTTCATAAAAAACGTGCAATTTAATGCATACAGTCAAATCGTGAGCCAATCTATCATTTTAGTTTCACAAAACCTCTTTTTCACATGTAAAATGTCAAGTTCATACACTTTATATATTTTTAAAATTTTCTCAAGTATAGGGGTATTTTCGTAATTTTCTCATATTTGGGTACTATCCAGAAATTTCATATCCATACTCTATACGGAATTTAAGTGTATGTAAATGACGATAAAAATACATACAACTATCTCTAAGAGCTCGCAAAGATCCCTTACCTGGAATCACGTCGATTGCTCGTTTCACTTTTTCTCGCTTTTTGTATATCAATATATTTGGCTCCGTATATCTCCGGGAGCTAGAGATAAGTATCAATTACATCAATTCACCCTGATATACTTCTTTTTCACTTTTCTACAATTAATTTAACATATTGGGCCCAATTTACCCTTAGTGGGGGCCAATTAATCTTTAATGGGCATAATACCCTCATCGTGTCACCTTAAGCCTTTCTAGCCTTTTGGATAGTTCATTTAATCATTTACGATCATCAATTTTTCAATTCCAAACATACAGTAATTTATACGAAATTAATCCATAACTTACGCGATCAATTTCTAATTCACATACGCTTAATTCTAATTTCGTATGAATATACAAGTTATAGTATGTGAGGATCACTTACCCACTTTTCTCGATGGCACGTAAATCGAGGTTCGCTCGAACTCGTGTTTGTCGCATATCGTCGCGCTACACATTAATATATTTAAACCGTTCAATTTCGGTCAAATATAAATTCAAACTAATTTTTCGAAAAATAAATCGATCAATTTTGACCGTTTACCGGTCTACTATTGTGCAGAGTCAACACCGAATTTTTTTTCCAATTTTTTCTCTCTACTCTTTCTCTCTCCTACTGAACCGGTTCGGACCGGTTCAACCCTTTCACACTGAACCGGTCCGAACCGGTTCAGGGTCGATTTCATCGTTGTCGACGTTTCCGGTCGTTCCTCGGGTCGATTCTGCCGCCGTTCGACGTAGCTTCACCAGGGGAGTCTTCGGTCGGCTGGGCTGGGGCCAAATCGGCGTCGGTGCCGTCTGATTCTCCTCTTCTCTCTCGTGGCTATCCTCCCTCCGATCTGTCATTTTTCGACGTTCCGCCGCGCGTCGAGCTGCCTAGAGGTCGGTCGTCCTTCGCGGGTCTCTTCCCTGCGCTCTCTCGCCGTCGTTGCTCACCGGAGGTGAGGAACCGAGGGGATCAGGTTTTGGGTTCTCCTATGCGTGATTTCGGGTTTCAGTTTTTTTTCTTTTTTTCCTCTTTTTTTTTCAGATTTCTTTTATATATATATATATTATATTATACTATAATATAATATAATACCACAATTAAATAAAATATCTCAATATAATATTACTATAATAATAATAAACAAATATTTTATATTATTATGATAATATTATATTACCATAATATATTTTATACATTAATATTCACATCCATGTTCATATATATTATTTTTATTTCTTCAAATATATATGTTTGTTATATTTTATTTTTATTTCTCTGAAAATATATTTTTTTCCTTATTTCGGAGATAAATTCTCATTTTTAGGTAATTTCTGGGTTATCATTTTCGGACTAACTTCCCTTCTTGGACTTCCTATATTTTTGCATTCTGAGTCCATATTTTCAATCGGTTTAACATAATTTTATTCGGTTTATTTCGAATTTACCAAAACTCTTATTTCGGTATTTTAAAACTTATCGGCTTCCACTTACATCAGATGAACTCAAAATTGTATTATTTCTTCCTTATTGATCGATATATCAAAATTACATATTCCAAAATGATATGTTCTTAAAGAAATAACACAAAGTTTGGGTCTTACAATACATGATTAATATTAATTTATTTCTTAAAAAATAGTAAAAAAAAAGGAATAGGACTCAAATTATAAGCGAAGAAAAAGATAACTGGCATGTAGAAGCATTGGTTTCAACTCAATCGATTGGTTGTGAGAGTAACCAACATTTTTTGTCTTAAAATTGTTAAATAAATTAACTTTATATTCAAAGAATATATTATAATTATTATTGTGAGGCATCTTACTCTATCCCCACTACAATGGATATTGATGAAGATATAAAATTACTATAGGAATGCTTGGTAGAGTGAAAAAGTGGAAGGACAGAAAGAAGAGTGTTAAAAAGTGGAAAGAAAATTATTTTTGTTAGTACTTGGTATGAAAGAAAAATATAAGGAGAGAAAATAGGAAAGATTGTTATTTTTTTTCTTATTAACAAAACCAAATCATTCAAAATAGAAAAGATTAATAAAGAGAAAATGAGAGAGATGTGAGTTATGCATGTATATTTACAAAATTATCCTTTATTTTTAATCTTATTTTATTATCTTAACTAAATAACAGTATAATGATAAATTAATACAATTTCATTTTCTTTCTTTCCTTTTTTCAACTCTACCAAACAATTGAAGGAAAGAAAATTATTTTTTTTTCATATTTTCTATCTTTTCTACCAAGCACACGTAAGGAAAAAATTAATGTTTTCATCTTTTTAATTTTCCCTTCCTCCAATTTTCCATCTTTCTATTTTTCTGTCCATCCTACCAAGCAAAAGTCTATTTGAAAAAG
This sequence comes from Firmiana major, assembly GCA_033439115.1. Taxonomy (NCBI): domain Eukaryota; kingdom Viridiplantae; phylum Streptophyta; class Magnoliopsida; order Malvales; family Malvaceae; genus Firmiana; species Firmiana major. The sequence continues at coordinate 64,074,893 of CM065899.1, forward strand.
CATAATGAGAACACCATAAGAAACTGATGATAATATATATGTTGCATCATGAATCATTATCCCAAAACAAGTTATTTGTTAACATTAATTATTTTAATATTGTTTTTAATAATATTATATGTATTTGTAAAAATTATAATTACAATAAAAATCTTTAATATACATTGCACTCAAGGAATCATAAACAAGTCAAACAAGCAATTTACTATAAAATTTAAAATAATCTCATACATAATGAGATTTGAACACTAAGACATACATAAATAATTTTTTTTAATGAGATAAGGTCGCATTGATATATTACATAAATTTGCACAACATATTTTTATTTTTACATGCAATATGTCACGACCTCAATCCGTGACTTACCAAAAACCACTACAAATATTTCGATTTTTACTTTACTTACCTTTCTCTCCTCGACAGTTGGGCTACGACTCGATATTAGTCACCCACTTACATTCATTCGCAATGTACATCGTATTGAGTATTCCTTTCGATAACATAAACTTTTATACATTATTTGTACATATACATCCCGACCGTACAATAGTTTACATAATTGTGCTCATACATTGTTCAGTACAAAATGTTTGAGTGTGTAAACCTCTCGTAAGATGGATAGGCAGCGGATACAATGAATGTTATACCTCAGTCGGACTCAATCTACTGCGGATGATCTGTAGAGAGTGAAAAATAAAGGGGGATGAGCAAACAATGCACTCAGTAAGGAAATTAGACAAGCAAGTAGACAACCGTACTATCTACTAAAAATAAGGCTTTGCCTTTCCTTCTCTCATCTCAAAACATGTATCAAAAGGATATAATAATAGTACAGAATAATTCTCATGTACTTAAAATCATGTTGAGTTATCAAATATAGGCATTCATGCAAAACAATGCATATTTATAATTTCAGAATGCCTTTATAGAAATCATTGCCATTTACACATAAATCACAGTAATTATGGCAGTTCACAACACAACTGTAAACACCACAAAATTTCTACATTTAATTAGACTATATAAAAATGGGAATAATATATTTTAATGGAAGTGTGAATATTCGTTGTAAGGCTCGGAGGAGTATAGGAGCCGAGAAGCCCGTGAATGATAGGGAACCCGAAAATACAGGAAGTGATAAAGCAAATGTAAGCATGGAGGGATCGAAAATAATTTTGATGTAAAAACTTGTATTGAAAATTTATGAGGAATGATGAAATCTCAATAATATTTCATTTTCGAAATAATAAAAATTTCATGGAAGGCATGAATATTGTCATTAGATAATATTAGAAAAAGAAAATATATATATATATATATATATATATATATATATACTAGGAAAATTTAAAATAGATAGATAATAATAATATATATAACAATATATATATATATATTATGTAATGTATAGTATGTAATATATTAGCATTGATAATAAAATAAAGCATAAGACAATTAAAATAAAATCGAAACAAAACAAATAAAACAAAAAAAAATAACAATAACAATAAACAAACAAATAAAATATATATTAATATAATGTATAAACATATTAATATAATATTTATGTGTTAATATAAAGTATAATATATATATATGGTGTATGGAATTGGCTTCAAAAAGAAGCCAATCCCGCACCTGGAAATGTAAAGAAAATCGGTGACCAAATTCAAAGAAGCAGACTTCCTCTGCTGGGTGGGAACGAAGACAAGAAAAGAAAAGAGAAGGAAAGAAGGGACTGGTCGAGAGAGCTGGCCGGGAGAGAAGAAGAGAAAGCAAGGAAAGAAAAGAGGAGAAAAAAAGGAGGGAGAATCGAAAATAGAGGGGTCCTCTGTTGTGAAGCCGAGGGAAAGGAAAAAGAAAAGAGAAAGGAGAAGAGGAAGAAGAAGGAGAGGGGGGAAGGAAGGCTGGGTTGCAAGGAAGAGACCGAGAGGGTGAGAGTGAATGCCGAAGGAAAGGTTGGAGTGTAGGGGAGCTTGGCTAGTGTAGTGGCTAGAATCGACGGTTTTAGGATATGAAACCGGCCAGAACAGAACTGGAAATTTAGGTGCTGAAGGGTTGAAAACGGAGCTGAGTTTAGGGGAAATTAGGCTGAGGGGTTGGTTACTGCACAGGGGAGACGGAGCCAGGTTGAGGTGGCTGTTACGTGTGGTCTTTAAGGATGAAATAGAGGAGCAGAATAAGAGAAGAAGGCTGAAGCTAGAAGAAAACCGAGAGGAAGAGCTGGAAGTGAATCCGAGAAGGGGAGAAGAGAAAGAGGCAGTCACGGTAGGCTGAAAAGGAGTGGCAAACCGAGAGCTGAAGGAGGAAGGAGAAGAGTAATCGGGGCTGGGCTGACCGAGAGGGAAGAAAGGAAAATGAGAAAAGAAAAGAAAAAAAAAAGAGACGAAGAGAGAAAGAAAAGAAAAGGTAAAATATATATGTATATATGTATATTTAATGTACATGTATATATATGTGATTGTGTTTCTAGGCATGATAATGTAAATTAGATTTGATATGGGATATAAATGGGAAAGATGAGAAATAGACAATATATATATATATATATATATATATATATATATTTATGTGATGATGAATAAGGAAATTAAATGATAAAATGAATGTGTGTATATACTTAGGTGTATATACAAATAGGTGTATAAGATAAATGTGTGTGTTAGTATACATACATACAAGAATATATACATGTGATAAGAAAAAAAATGAAAACAAAAAATATATATATATATATAGGAGTATATATATATATATATATATATATATATATATATATATATATATATATATATATATATATAGTAGATGTATATAATAAATGTGTATGTTAACATTTGTATGTACAAAATAATATATAGTAAGCAAAATATATAAACGTGCGTGTTGGCCTAGGTATGTAAAATAATACGTGCACACGAAGTAGTAACGAATAGGTTACGATTTTAACGCAATTCAGACAATTCGCATGAATAGTGTGCTAAGTATACAATTTTGGTGTAGGTGATCGTAGAAGGAATTAAAGGAGGTACTAGGAGGCGTCACCACTCGAATTCGAAATTTTCGATAGATCGAGGTAAGGGGATATAATTTAAAACGGTAATAGTTACCTTCTGAACCATGATTAAGGAAAGCTTACAAATACATGAAATATGATTTTCATGCATGTTTCTGAATTTGTATTTTTGAGCAAGAATATGCTCTTTGTATTTGTGTTTTTGAATAGTTGTATATTTTCGAATTTGACTTCTAAAACAAGAGCATGTTCTCTGAAATTGTCTCTTGAATAAAATGATTTTATTTCGATATTTTTATATACGAAAACTATAGTATGTTTTGAGACTAAGGGCCATTTATGTTGTATGCTAACACATGTCAACTTCGCCTGTGTGGTGTCTGAACTTCGCCCTTGTGGCGTCTGAACTTCACCTTCGGGTTCAGAACGCTGTATGACCTTGATCCCATCTACAGCCTTGCCATGGCCATAGGTTCTGAATTTCACCTTCGAGTTCTGGACGCTGTACGACCTTGATCCCGACTACAGCCTTGCCATGGCCACAGGTTCTGAATTTCCTCTACGGAGGATGATTTGGTTATTGCCACATGATAATTATATGGGTCGATGTAGTCTCTATCTGAATTAAACTCTATTTTCAGAATATGATTTTGTAATATGTGATTTGACATATATTCCTGTTTTGGAATTCTAATTTTACGAAAAGTTTACGTAATATCTGTTAAGTTCATGTACTTAAAGAATTACGTTTTGAATCATGATGTTTTCGATTTTCCTTAAATCTGAATGCCCTTTATATTAGTTTCAAAAAGAAATCATTATACGTATATTTATGTTTTCTACATATTTGAATCACTAAGACCGTTTTAAATGCATTCTTCTTACTGGGCTTTTTCCCGAAAGCTCACCCCTCTACCTCTCAGACCATTTGCAGTGATCCACGGGCGTTACCTGCTGCGTATACGACGTAGGCTGTGGGAAAGAGCTACCCTAGGCTATTTTTTGTACACGCAGCTAAGGTATACAATTACATTCCTTTACCAGACATATTTGTATGCACATACATATATTGGAAACTTTTGTTGGGATGTAATTTGTAAGGAAACAATGTAAAGAATATTATTTTTGGGATTAGGTTCAAGAAGATTGGTATTTAATACAAATGGATGTATTGAGTTGTAAATATGAATTTGCACAGTATGCTTGGTAGTTGTGGATACCTAGGATTGTTGGAAAGCATGCTTGGTAGTTGTGGATATCTAGGATTGTCAAAACAATTGAATTGCAGATGGGTAGGCTCATATATAAGCCGCTATGCTGTCGAAATTTCTATCGGCCATATATGTCAAATAGGGAAATTAAATATAATTACGGATAAAGAATTAGGAAAAGTGATTCGACTCTGCACAGGAATACAACCTCAATGAATAAGGGAATAAGTGGGTAAATTAAGTTCAAAAAAAAAAATTTCCCCCGAATTTCAAGGGTCAAGGGTCGTTACAACAACACAAATCGATTTTCGACCTATCTCTCTCAGGTCTAACCGTATCATGAAAACAAGTGATATATCATGTGAGACTCAGTGGCTAAATGCAATACTCTCCTGGACTATGATCATATCCTAAAATGTAAAATCCCAGGTAATACAGATCTCGGTGTGCGGGTAATCACTGCTGTAACGGGAGGGGGGGTTCGTCCATCACAACCGCTGTTATAAACTCCTCAACTCCACAACTCCCCACAACACACGGTACAGTGTACTCCATGCCACTCACACGGTACAACGTACACCCTTGGACCCTCTCCTCATGGTCGGGGTGCTTGCCATAGGTCTTAGCCCTCACACCATGGAAATAATGCCATGTCTCTAAATCCACATGCGAACATCTCAATAGTGTGACACTCAGTCTACACGGAGGAAATCGTCACAATTTTGCTAACATGTCTTATATATCACTTAAAAACTACAGTGCGTGTCTTGAGTGTGACTCACAATCAACACTCCGCCTCTTCAACACTGTGAATGCATCTCAAAATATCAAACACTAGTGTGAGTAACCTCTAGCACTAGGTTAATGCATAATTCTCTTTTCAAATCAAGTACGAGCTATCGCTCCAGTACTATATCATGTAAAACTGAGTATGAGCAAGGCTCCCAATACTCTATATACATCAATCACAAACTGAGTACGAGTTATGCTCCCAGTACTCTAACATGCATAAAATCGCATTAAAATGTAGTACGAGTATATCCTCCAGTACTATGTGATGCATATCTCACAATATAGTGCGAGTATTCTCTAGCACTTATGGTTTTCACACAAAACCAGATAGATGGCTCACTTAAATCACAACTTTCTCAATTCAAATCAAATTAGCACTTAAATGTGTTGTTTTCGCATATACATGAAAACATTAGCCATTCTATCATGCAACTCATGAATTATAGGTCACAACATGCTTCTAAGGGTTTTTATCCTATTTTTGGATACAACACACTTTAACTCATTCATCCTTAGCACAACAACATGTCTACTTCAGGGAATTCATATAGGGTATAATATCGAAACTCTAATTCAATATACGTGTAGCCATCTCTAGCTACTCACAAAATTCTCTTACCTCGGATCACGTCAAGTGACCTTTTTTCCTCGTTTCTGCTCACTTTTGCAGTTTGATCAGCTTCCACAATGATTTTCGAAGCTGTTATAATCATTGGCGTTAGTATATCTCTATATACTCATTTCATTTGCCAAATCTCTACACTCTACATAAACTTCATAAACTTCTCCCAATATGGTATAAAATCACATTTTCACATAACTATCTTCATTTCTCCTTATTTCCAAGTTATGCACTTCATAAGATTACCTCATAATCTTCCATACATGCATATTTCATCATTAAATAAATGTTAATACCATTTCCTCATCATTTCCTCATTTTCTCACCAATATCTAGGTCATAGTGAGTTTTCATTATTCTTTCATCTCCAACAAATCATATATATACCAATAAACTCATCAATACACCTAGTTTAACATATATAAACTTGGTGCATTAAATCTTACCTAGCTGAGATTTCTTTCCTTTGTCACCAAAATGGTAAAATCCTCCTTACTCTTGAAACCTTTGATCTCAATCTCTTGTTTCCAAGTATGTTGTTCTCCTCCTGCTAAGAACAACTTTGCTCAACTATATCTCACTCAAAACTAATCACAAACTGAAGTTTTCTAGTGTTTCTTGGCTAGGTTACACTTTGGTTATTGAATGAAATAGTAAATCCCGTGAAAACTGAAATGCAGAAATCCAGTATTTATAAAATTGACTTAATGAGATCGATCTGCTACCCTAAGAGATCGATCTGCTCTGCATTTTTCCTCTTGAAACTGACCTTCGAGACCACATGAGATCGATCTTCTCTTTCATGAGATCGATCTGCACAACACAGAACCTTAAGGAGATCGATCTGCTCTTGTATGAGATCGATTTGTTGCAAATCAGTAGCTTAAGGAAATTGATTTGACCCTTCAGAGATCGATTCCTTCAACACAGAATGTTTAGCAGATCGATCTAGCCTCGTTGGAGATCGATCTGACTTGTTCCATCGCTCAAATAAGAGCATTTTTTGCTCTTCCAAATTGATCTCTCATCCCATGAGATCGATCTCTCATTCATATTTTCCAGATTTTACTGTAGTTTTTTGCAGTAACTTTGTGAGACCCCGTATATGTATAAGGGTATATATGTACATAGAAATGTAAATAGAGTTGTACTATGAATTCATGAGTGAAGTATATGTGATGTAAGTCCATAAGTAATGTACACACATATAATAAGAGTTGTGATTGTACATACAAGTTACATTATGTATGAATAAGAGGAAATGGACTTAAATATGTGGAGAATATGAATAGAATGGATTATGAGTAATGTGGTGAATGGAATGAAGATTTGCATGAGTATGCACTTCCATTTGTTTATACTAAGTACCATTGGTCATACAAAGATTCTACACATGTTTTAATGTGTATGAAGTGTGGATGGATACCATTTTCAAGTCTCAAAGATGAATAAATGAGAAAATGATCATGGTAGCAAATTAAGGATGTTTGGTAAGTGTTGCTGTAGAAGAACTGCTGAAAATCTGGAAATTGTGAAGGGCAGATCGATCTCATAGGATGAGAGATCGATCTGCAAGAGTCAGAATGCTCTTATTTGGGCAATGGAATAGAGCAGATCGATCTCCAATGGAGCCAGATCGATCTCCTAAGCATTCTGTAGTGAAAAGATCGATCCTCAAGCACCCAGATCGATCTCCTTAGCTCTCTGTTTGGGAGCAGATCGATCTCATGCTTCGACAGATCGATCTCATGCTTAAAATGCCGTGAAAAAGAGGGATTTAAGGGGACCAGATCGATCTCCACTTGGACCAGATTGATCTCCTCAAGCTATTTCTATAAAAGGCGTGCTGAAAATCAGAAAATTTCGGGAAAAACACTAACCTTCCACTTTTAACCCAAAAACCTAACTCTTTCTCTCTAAAATAAGCCATTTTCAGTAAGATTTGAAGAGAGACCATTAGAGGCAAAGTTGTTCCTATCAAAGAGAAGAACAACATAGTTGGAAGGCATTTTCCCATTGTTGGTATTGAAGGAGTTAAAGGCATTGCCATTTGGAGCAAGAAGAGAAATCAAATCTAGTAAGATTCTAACACTCCAACTATGGTACATTGTTTATTTAAGTGATTTTGGAGTTGTTGGCATGAGTATAGATGGTTAGAAACTATCTAAATGCATTGGAATGATTATGACCTAGAAATGGTCTAGAGTGAGAAAGTGGAATCTATAGAGATTAATGATGAATGAGATATGTAGAAGTTATTAATAGTGTTGTGGTATGATTTTAAGATGTGGTTAGTGGATAAATTGTGAGATTTACCTAAAAGAGGTAAAATGTGGAATAAGGCATTGGTAAAATGCATAAGTGAATAATATTGACTAGTGAGATCAATTATGGGTTAAATACATTAACTCAATTGATTTAATGAATGAATCGCAGCTTCCGAGGATACGCCGAGGCGAGTTGAGCCAAGAGCGTGAGAAGCTAAAAGGAAAGGAGTCACACCAAGCAAATCGAGGTAAGGGAATTGTGTGGACTCTTAGAGATATCTGTGCGCAATTTGGGCGCATTAAATGCTTTGCTAGTATGCATGAGACATTAGGAAATGATGTTGGGTGATTGAAGGGAAAAAGTTGGGTGTTTGATAAAATGTGCATGAAAACAAAAGCATATTGCTTTGAAAATCATGTTTTATTGCTTTTTAGCAAATGATTGGTAGGTTGGCTGACATTGAAAATGATTTGCAAAAGAAATGAGTGTGTTTTGGTTTTGTTAACCATACTTTGCAAGTTTTGAGCCACCTACATGATTTCGTGAGTATGAAAGCGTGCTAGAGTATGACTCGCACAAGATTTGACGTGTTTTATACACATGAGTGCAAGAGGCACTAGTTTTCACATGGATTTTGTTGAGTTAATGTATTTTGAAATGACAAAACAAGTAAATTTAATAATATAAAGATGATATAAAAACATGTTTAGAGGTTATCAGTACCAGAACTTAGAGTTCTGTTGATGAGAGATCGATCTGGCTTATGAGAGATCGATCTCCTGGGTTTTCTATAGATGAGAGATCGATTGGCTTATGAGAGATCGATCTCCTTGGTGTATCTTGGATGAGAGATCGATCTCAGGAAGACATGAGATCGATCTGCCAAGTTTTGAACTTGTACAAAGGTATTAAGGAAGAGTGAGATCGATCTATAAGGGCTAAGAGATCGATCTGCCTAATATTAGAGTTGAGGGATCGATCTGATCTAGGAAGAGATCGATCTCCCTTAAAGCATAGACTGAAGATCGATCTGTAAGATCGATCCACACTCAAACAGAGAGCTTGTGAGATCGATCTGGTAAGGAAGAGATCGATCTCCTCAAAGTCAGAGAGCTAAGGAGATCGATCTGTGGTATTGAGAGATCGATCTTCCCTCTACGAGATTGCATGGCAGATCGATCTGTAGATTGATCTTGCCTTAAACAGAGAGATTGGAAGATCGATCTGCCTATTCGACAGATCGATCTCCCCTTTCATTTTCAAATCAACAGATCGATCTGCCTATTCGACAGATCGATCTCCTTGTGTTATTGTGCTTTGATCTTGCAGGGTTTATAACTAAGAGATTGATCTGGCCAAGATGGCAGATCGATCTGGCACTCTACTGGAGGTACCCAACGGCTAGTTTCTGCAAAATCTCAACGAGAAAAACAGCATTTAATGCTCCAACTACCAATCCTTCAGTATTTAACCAAACATTGAAGACAATGAGAAGAGAGACATTATTGCTGCACATTTTCTACATTCTCAAGCTTTAAACACTTTCATTCCTTGTGTCTTCATTCCTCATTTATTGAGATTTATTGTATAAGCTTAAGTGCAAAAGCTGTATTTGTCCTACCTACATTAAAGCTTCATTTTGTATTCATCCTTATCTTGAGAGAGAAGAGGATTGTTCCTCAGTGAGATAAACTTGTAAGAGGGTGAATACATTTTTATATTGCAAAGGGTAGAGAGGTTATTCCTTAACCTGTAAAAGGAACATTGTAACTTCTATTGAAGGAGAGTAAGAAAGCACTTGACAAGAAGGTCAAGGAGAGAGGACGTAGGCAACCTCTATAAACGATTGTGTTTGTTTCTCTCTTCCTTATCTTGCATTAAATTGTTTAATTTTATTATATTGTTCATTTTCATTTGCTGACTATAATAGGATTAAATTAAAATTTGCTATTAACGTTAGAAAATCGATTCACCCCCCCTCTCGGTAGAGCCAACAATTGGTATCAGAGCTAGGACTCTTTAATCACATAGGAACAACTTCCTAAGAGTTAGAAACGATCAAATGGCTCATAACAATGTAGCAACTAGTTTGGTAGGAGAGGGGCACTCTACGGTTAGACCTCCTATGTTTAATGGAGAACATTATGCATATTGGAAGACTAGGATGATGTTGTTCATTCAAGCAAATGATTATGAAGTGTGGAAAATTATAATTAAAGGACCTCAAATCCCTACAAAGAGAATAGAGGGAAGAGATATCCCTAAAGAAGAAGATGAATGGGATTCAAATGATATTAAATGTGCTCAGCTAAATGCTAAAGCTATGCACACATTATTTTGTGCCTTAGGTCCAAATGAATATAATAGAGTCTCCGGGTGTGATAATGCCAAACAAATTTGGGACAAATTGGCAATAACTCATGAGGGTACAACCCAAGTGAAGGAGACTAAAGTAGGAATGCTCACACATGATTATGAGCTCTTTAGGATGAAGGAAGGAGAATCAATTAGTGATATGTTCACTAGATTCACAGATGTAATTAATGGACTAAAGTCCTTAGGAAAAATATATTCTAATATTGAAATGGTCAAGAAAATATTAAATAGCTTACCTAAATCATGGGAAGCTAAAGTGACTGCAATTGAGGAATCTAAGGATCCTCACACATTGTCTTTAGATGAATTAATAGGATCTCTACTCACTTATGAGATGAAATTAAAAAGAAATGAAGATCCACCCAAGAAAGTGGGAGTTGCTCTAAAATCCACTGCTCAAGAGGAGATTAAGAATGAGAGTGGTAGTGAAGAGGACTTTGAGATGGCAATGTTTGCCAAAAGATTTAACAAGTTCATGAGGATGAGAGCTAGTGGTAGTAATAGGAGAAACAATAAGAGAGATCAAGAAGAAGTAGGTAGAAAAGACTCAATTGTGTGTTATGAGTGTAAAAAACTAGGACACATAAAATTTAACTGCCCTATTCTTAAAAGGTCCAATGATAGGTTCCATAAAAAGAAGGCAATGGTGGCAACATGGAGCGACAGTGACTGCTCCGATGATGAATCAAATGAGGACATTGCCAACTTGTGCTTCATGGCTATTGAGGATGAAAAGGTAACTTCAAGCCTCAATGAATATTCTTTTGATGAATTGCAAGATGCCTTTGATGATCTTGCATTAGAGTATGAATCTATGAGTATGAAATATAAAAAGATAATATCCAAATTGAGAAAAGAGAATGAGATAATGCAAATGGATAAATTAGAATGTGAAAAGAAACTAGAAATTTCAAATCTAGAAATTTGTGACCTTAAAGAGAAAAATAGCAATCTACATAATTCCTTTAATAGGTTTCACATGGGTCAACAGAAGTTAGATAGCATGCTAGAGACCCAAAGGGCATTCTTTGACAAAAATGGCTTAGGATATAATGCAAAGAGTAGAGAGACTCATCTTAAAAGTTTTATTGCTAGGAAGAGCATAAATAAACATGCAATTACTTGTTCATTTTGCAATAGAAAGGGACATGCATCACATAATTGCAATATAAATATGAGAACTCTAAAAGGAAAAATAGTAAAAAGGATATGGATTCCAAAAGAAGTAATTCACTCCAAGGATTGTAATGCATTAGCAAAATGGATCCCAAAGGGATCAAGAATTGCATTCACTAACCTCAAAGGACCCAAGAAAATTCGGGTACCTAAGACTTGAGTTTAAATCTTCTTGTAGGTGATTGAGCATGTCCACACAGCTAAAACAAAGGAAGCATGGTACTTGGATAGCGGATGCTCAAGGCACATGACGGGAGATAGAAGCCACTTCAACTCTTTTAAATCAAAGGTTGGTGGAAAGGTCACATTTGGGGACAACTCCAAAGGCCAAGTAGAAGGAAGTGGCTCAATAGGTAATGATTACTTCTCTTTAGAAAAAGTCTTACTTGTTAGGGGTCTAAAGCATAACTTACTAAGCATAAGTCAACTTTGTGACAAAGGTTACAAAGTAATCTTTGATTGCATGAAATGTAATGTGGTAGATCCTAAGACTAACAAAGCTCTCTTTCTAGGCCATAGGCAAGGTAATATATATTGTCTATCTTAATGAACTCAAAAATGAAAATATATGCCTAATGGTAGATAGTAAAAAGGAATCTTGGTTATGGCATAGAAGACTAGGTCATGCTAGCATGCATGTGCTATCTAAGTTAGCTAGAAAGGATCTAGTCATAGGTTTACCCAAGCTATCCTTTGATCATGAAGAGATATGTGAAGCTTGTGTTAAAGGAAAAGACAAAAGGACAACATTTAAGCCTAAGAATATTGTATCCACCACTAGGCCTCTTTAATTACTTCACTTAGATTTATTTGGACCAACTAGAACAACTAGCCTAGGTGGGAAACACTATGGATTTGTAATAGTTGATGATTACACTAGGTTCACATGGGTGTTCTTTTTAAGAGTAAAAAATGAAGCCTTAGAAAAATTCATAGCCTATACAAAAATTACTCAAAATGAAAAAGGGTATACAATAACTAGCATTAGAAGTGATCATTGCAAGGAATTTGAAAACATAGGATTTGATGAGCATTGTAATGATCAAGGAATTAGTCATAACTTCTCAGCCCCTAGGACACCACAACAAAATGGAGTAGTAGAAAGAAGAAATAGAACTTTGGAAGAAATGGCTAGAACCATGTTGTGTGAGAATAATTTGCCAAAGTATTTTTGGGCTAAAGCTATAAACACATCTTGCTATATAATTAATAGAGCTATGATTAGACCCATGCTTAAGAAAACTCCTTATGAGCTCTACAAGGGTAAAAAGCCTAACATTAGCTACTTCCATCCCTTTGGCTGCAAATGTTTTGTCTTAAATAATGGGAAAGATAATTTAGGAAAATTTGATGCCAAAAGTGATGAGGGAATCTTTCTAGGATATGCTTTGAATTCAAAGGCTTATAGAGTATACAAGAAAAGAACATTGATGGTTGAAGAATCAATTCATGTGATATTTGATGAGTCAAATAATTTATCTAAAGATTCAACAAATAATGAGGACGTTGGAATATTTGATGAAAACTTGGAGGAAAACTCAAAATTAGAAGACGATTTATTAGAAAAACTTGACTTGAATAAACAAGATAAAGATGAAATAGAGATATTGGAGAGAGAATCTAAAGCACCAAGGGAGTTAGGATATGTAAAAGATTGTGAAATAGTGGGAGATCCAACTCTTGGAATTAGAACTAGATCATCTCTAAGGAATATGTGTCAATATATAGCCTTTGTATCTCAAATAGAACCTAGGAATGTCAATGAAGCTTTAGATGACAATAATTGGTTCCTAGCAATGCAAGAAGAATTAAATCAATTTGAGAGAAGCAAAGTATGGAAACTAGTTCCTAGGCCTAGAGATCACTCTATAATTGGAACTAAATGGATATTCAAGAATAAGATGGATGAAAATAGTGTGATCATAAGGAATAAGGCTAGGTTAGTTGCACAAGGCTATAGACAAGAAGAAGGAATAGATTATGATGAAACCTATGCACCGGTAGCTAGACTAGAGGCAATAAGAATGTTACTTGCCTTTGCATGTTATAAAAACTTTAAATTGTATCAAATGGATGTAAAGAGTGCATTCTTAAATGGTTTCATTAATGAAGAAGTCTATGTTGAGCAACCTCCCGGCTTTGAAAATCATGAATTTCCTGAACATGTTTTTAAATTGTCTAAGGCACTCTATGGATTGAAACAAGCTCCTAGAGCTTGGTATGAAAGGTTGTCAAAATTTTTAATAGAAAAGGGATTTTCAAGAGGAAAAGTGGATACCACTTTGTTCATCAAAAATAAAAATAAGGATTTATTAGTTGTACAAGTGTATGTAGATGATATTATTTTTGGATCAACTAATGAGTCTTTATGTCAAGAGTTTGCTAAGATCATGCAAGGTGAGTTTGAAATGAGCATGATGGGAGAACTCACATTCTTCTTGGGACTTCAAGTAAAGCAAACAAAAGATGGAACCTTCATCAATCAAGCAAAGTATACTAAGGATTTGCTCAAGGGATTTGGAATGGACAATTGCAAACCTCAAGCAACTCCTATGGGCACCAATATCAAGCTTGATAAAGATGAGAGAGGTAAGTGTGTAGATACTAAACTCTATAGGTCTATGATTGGCTCATTGCTTTATTTAACTGCAAGTAGACCAGATATTTTGTTTAGTGTATGCCTTTGTGCTAGATTTCAATCCTCTCCTAGGGAATCACATTTATTAGCCACTAAAAGGATCTTTAGATACCTTAAGGACACTCCCTATCTAGGACTTTGGTACCCCAAGGACTCTACCTTTGCACTTCATGCATTTTCAGATGCAGATTTTGGGAGATGCAAAATAGATAGGAAAAGTACTTCAGGTACTTGGCAATTCTTAGGAAATAGGCTAATCTCTTGGTTCTCCAAGAAACAAAACAGTGTGGCTCAGTCCACAACTGAAGCTGAATACATAGCAGCTGGTAGTTGTAGTGCTCAAGTGTTGTGGATTAAACAACAAATGAAAGATTATGGTATTGACATGAAACAAGTCTCTATTAAATGCGATAACACCAGTGCCATTAATCTATCTAAAAATCCTATTCAACACTCTAGAACTAAGCACATAGAAATTGGGCATCACTTCCTTAGAGACCATGTGCAAAAGGGGGATATAATTCTAGAGTACATTGACACGTTACATCAAATAGCTGATATATTCACCAAACCCCTTGATAGAGATAGGTTTTGCATTCTTAGAGGTGAATTAGGACTTATGAATGTTCCCTAAGATGTGTGTGCTTCAAAATCTTGATTTCAAATTGACTTAAAGTGATTTTCAAATGAGTTTTCTGGGCAACAAGTATGAGAGATCGATCTCCTATTCATATAGATCGATCTTCATACTTCAAATAAGCCTAAAGCATTAAGGTTAAGCTAGGCAGATCGATCTTCTATCCATAAGATCGATCTCCTTAAGCCTCTGTTCGATAACAGATCGATCTGTGCATATGACAGATCGATCTCCTCAAGCCTCTGTCTTCTAAAGATCGATCTATGCATTTGGCAGATCGATCTCCCTACGCCTCTGTTCGAAACAGATCGATCTATGCATACGACAGATCGATCTCCTCACGCTTCTGTTTGAAACAGATCGATCTGTGCATACGACAGATCGATCTCCTTGGGTTTCTGAAAATGACAGATCGATCTGTCGTCTCGACAGATCGATCTCCTGTGCCCTAGACTATAAATTCTGACGAAAAATTCCCAAATTTCAAAACTCCAAATCCCAAATCCCTAAAGCTCTGTCACACATCCTCTCTCAATTCTTCCTCCAGATCGATCTTCGGTACGAATCACTCATCAATCCAAGTCCAGTAACCTACATTGGTAAATTTTTCTTCCAAAATTTATTTCGTTTTTGTTAAATTTCACCCTAGGGCAAATCTAGTCACTATTCCATTGTTTTTTTTTTTTTTGTAAAACTGTCTTAGCGTAAATCTAGTGTCTAGAACCATGCCTCGGCTTAAGAGAGTAGGACAAAAACCTCCCCGATCCAATGTAGAAACCGGGTCATCCTCCCAATCCATTCCTCCCTCTTCAGTCGCTACCTTCAACAGGTGTTTTAAAACACCTGCCAAAAGGAAGCGATATGAAGAATACTTTTCAACTATGCCAATTAAACATTGGCGCACAATCGATTTCTCTTTTCTCAATCGAATTGATTTTCCGTATTTGTCTAAATTTGACGATTTTGGTTGGATGTCTTTTCTAAGAATCAATACCCCAGTCCCTCCAAATATCGTTCGCGCATTCTTTTCCAATGCCGAACTTAACTATGATCCCAACGACACTTGTAACATTCTAGGATTTACTACGTTTGTCATGGGTAAATCGATTGTCGTCGACACTGAAGTTCTTGCCAAAGCGTTTGACATACGCGATGAAGGCTTGACAAACGAAGATGAGGAAGTCCCTTTGGAGTTTGATATTCCCGGGGATAAGGCGGGTGACCTCCCAATGCATCCCCGGTTACTCCACCTCATCATCTCTTGGAACCTTCGTCCGTTTGGTACCCGTCACTCCACTGTTAGACGGTTGGATAGGTTCTGGCTTCACCACATTCATTCCACCAATCAAAAACCCAACCTCATTCACTTTATTTATCAAGACTGGTTGAAGATCGTTCGAGGTCAAGCCACAACGATCGTGTTTCCGCAACCACTGGCGTACTTCCTCCAAAGACTCAAAATAGACAGCAGTTGCGAAACCTGCGAAATGCCCTCTCCGAAGAGTGTCCTCAACATTGGGACACTCCATCACATGGGCTACTGCAAAGACTTTCGGGGCGACTGGAAGAAGAAGTGGGAACAGCCTTCTGCAGCAGCTATGGAGGAAGATCCCCTCAATGAGCCTGTTGCTCCACCAGCTGCATCGACTGCGCGTTCACCATCTCCACCTGCTCAGCCCTCTGCACCTGCACCCTCCCCTGCTGGTATGGAGTTCATTATGACGATGATGGGTGAGCTCAACCAGAAGATCGATGAAGGTTTTGCAAACCTTCATGCATCTCAGCAGCGGATGTTCGAGGAGCTAAACCGCAAGGTGGATGAGGGTTTTGCGAATCTTCACGAGACTCAGGAGGCGATGTATGATGAGCTTCAGATCGCTCGCACACATATTGAGGATCTCCAGGATCGCGTTCCTCCTCCATCATAGGACTTAGTTGCTAGATCCAGTTTAGTTATATGTTTTTCATTACTGCTTGTTGTTTTGAAATGCATTTGCTTGAATGAACTGCCATTTGTCTTGTTGATTGACTAAAGTTTTAATGAAAATGTTAATTTTGAAATGACATGAATGTTATTTCTTTCTTGCCATTGATATGACAAAAAGGGGGAGAAGAAAAGAGAACATGTACATGTGGTTAATTAAAAGATGTGTAAATGGCTTTAAGAAACCTCTCTAAAGTTTTAAAAGATTGATTAAAATGAGGGGGAGTTAAGATAGTAACAAGGTCAAAAGCTAAAAGAAAGGGGGAGCTCACAAAAAGGGGGAGTTTCTGCAAATTAACTAAACATGTTGATTGAATAAGTTTTGTCATATCAAAAAGGCGGAGATTGTTGAGTTAATGTATTTTGAAATGACAAAACAAGTAAATTCAATAATATAAAGATGATATAAAAACATGTTTAGAGGTTATCAGTACCAGAACTTAGAGTTCTGTTGATAAGAGATCGATCTGGTTTATGAGAGATCGATCTCCTGGGTTTTCTATAGATGAGAGATCGATCTGGCTTATGAGAGATCAATCTCCTTGGTGTATCTTGGATGAGAGATCGATCTCAGGAAGGCATGAGATCAATCTGCCAAGTTTTGAACCTGCACAAAGGTATTAAGGAAGAGTGAGATCGATCTATAAGGGTTAAGAGATCGATCTGCCTAATATTAGAGTTGAGGGATCGATCTGATCTAGGAAGAGATCGATCTCCCTTAAAGCATAGACTAAAGATCGATCTGTAAGATCGACCACACTCAAACAGAGAGCTTGTGAGATCGATCTGGTAAGGAAGAGATCGATCTCCTCAAAGTCAGAGAGCTAAGGAGATCGATCTGTGGTATTGAGAGATCGATCGTCCCTCTACGAGATTGCATGGCAGATCGATCTGTAGATTGATCTTGCCTTAAACAGAGAGATTGGAAGATCGATCTGCCTATTCGACAGATCGATCTCCCCTTTCATTTTCAAATCAACAGATCGATCTGCCTATTCGACAAATCGATCTCCTTGTGTTATTGTGCTTTGATCTTGCAGGGTTTATAACTAAGAGATCGATCTGGCCAAGATGGCAGATCGATCTGGCACTCTACTGGAGGTACCCAACGGCTAGTTTCTGCAAAATCTCAACGAGAAAAATAGCATTTAATGCTCCAACTACCAATCCTTCAGTATTTAACCAAACATTGAAGACAATGAGAAGAGAGACATTATTGCTGCACATTTTCTACATTCTCAAGCTTTAAACACTTTCATTCCTTGTGTCTTCATTCCTCATTTATTGAGATTTATTGTATAAGCTTAAGTGCAAAAGCTGTATTTATCCTACCTACATTAAAGCTTCATTTTGTATTCATCCTTATCTTGAGAGAGAAGAGGATTGTTCCTCAGTGAGATAAACTTGTAAGAGGGTGAATACATTTTTATATTGCAAAGGGTAGAGAGGTTATTCCTTAACCTGTAAAAGGAACATTGTAACTTCTATTGAAGGAGAGTAAGAAAGCACTTGACAAGAAGGTCAAGGAGAGAGGACGTAGGCAAGAGTTTGGCCGAACATCTATAAAAGATTGTGTTTGTTTCTCTCTTCCCTATCTTGCATTAAATTGTTTAATTTTATTATATTGTTCATTTTCATTTGCAGACTATAATAGGATTAAATTAAAATTTTCTAGTAACGTTAGAAAACCGATTCACCCCCTCTCGGTAAAGCCAACAGATTTTATAATTGTTTTGGCATTGTGCTTCGAGTTTGTCTCGCACTGGATGCCCACCTTGCATGTTGCCGTGTTTGGAGCTTCAAGTAGACTGGGTGTCACATCGATTAAATAGGCTCACACGTGCATTGTTTTGACATGATTAATTAGCCGTGTTAGGAGCTTCGAGTAGACAAGAGGTCGTACCGATTAAATAGGCTCACACGTGCGTTTGAGATGTGGCGTGATATGATGTGTTGATTGGGTCCACGGAATACGTTGTACCGTGAATGTAGCATGGAGTACATTGTACCGTGTTGAGATGTGATGTGCCGTCTTTGAACGAGATCTACTATGGACCGACGAGTAGGATTTGACCCACCTCCCGTGTGGAAGCAGATAGTGGTGATATCCCACACACCTGATCCGTGTAGCCGGTATCATAGGTTATGTACATAGGCCTTGAGGTTATTACCTGTTGTTGAACTGCCTATCTCACATGTCTACTGCTATTTGAGAATAAATCCATGTTTGAAATGATTTGTGGGTTAGGAAAGCCCGAGGGATGGGCCGAGACCTTACCAATGTTGAAATTGATTTGTTAATGGTTTTTAAAGTGCACGGATGCATGATATTTAATGCCATGCTTTATTGTGAAAATGCATGATGGTTAATGCATGCTATTTGAGAAAACGCATGATGGGTAATGCCATGCTTTTATTGTGAATTATGCATGATGATTTATACCATGCTTTGAGTTGAAATGTGCACTGGATTTTAATAGCATGAATGCTTTACATACCATTAACACAATCATACACTCATGTTTTGAGATAAATGATGAATTAAATACTTTTGAGAATGGCATCATGATCACGTAGATAGTGCAGTATCTACCTGTTCGCATGATTGCCTTACTGAGCGTGTGGTTTGCTCACCCCCCTTATTTTCCCCCTCTCTATAGAGATTTGAGTATAGATTGAGCGTGACTGGAGGCGTTTCCCTTTTGGTAATCCGCTGCATCCCATCGCTAAAGGTATACACACTTGGATTATTTTGTATCTAAACTAGACATAGCACAGTAGCATTTTGTATGTAACTACTGGGGATGTAAAACAATGTAAACACATGTAACGACTCTGATATATGTATACATTTATACAAGTGTTTACTCATAAATAATGTTTCAAATTGAATTGGTATGGTGGAGTGAGTTAGACATCGACACACAGCCCAACTGTTAAGAGTGTGGTTGTTCACGATCGAGGAAGGATGATTAACAATTATGCATGAAAATGTAAAAAATTTATACGTATTTTGGTAAGTTGAGGGTCGTGACAGAAGTTAGTATCAGAGCTCGAGTTGGTTTGACGTGTGTCATGTCTAAAATACTTAATAAGTTGAAAATTTTCTTCCCCAAGTTACTGTGCTTGTTTAGATACAAATTGTGTGTGTCGATGGGTTGACTAAGTAATTAGTTGTGAATGTAGGGAATTGAGTAAGTATGCCTAATACCAGTCGCAGTAGAGGGATGAGAGCACAGGCTCGAGGCCGTAGAGGTAGGCCTGGGGGTCGTGTTGAGCCAGAAACACACAAGGCTCAAGATGATGTTGAGGTGGAGGCTGATGTTGAGCACGCTCCACAGGGTCCAGAGGAGAGACCCGAGAGTACTGAGGCTCGCTTCGCGAGGATTGAGCGGAGCATTGAGATGATTGTGGAGTTGGTCGCCCAATCTTTATCTGGAGTTGGCGGTAGACAGAGTCCCGCTACACAGGGTGATGCCGAGCAGGCAGCAGCCCCTGAGGCACGGGCAAGGGAAGCCCAGAGGCCACAAACGACAGATACCCCACCCACACAGGATGTGCCTATGCCGGTTGCTATGCCAGGCAGTAGAGGTTAGGGATATGGATGTGATTTGGATAGATTGCGGCAGTTCCAGAAATTTGGACCGCCGTCTTTCAGTGGAATAAAGGACCCAGTAGCGGCTGAGGATTGGATCAATGAGATCGAGAAATTATATGGGTTCTTTGAGTGCACCACTACTGAGATGGTAGCATTTACCGCTTTTATGCTGAAGGGATCAGCAGAACATTGGTGGAAGTCCACCAGGCCTATTTTGAGAGCCCGACATACTGAGATCAGCTGGGATGTATTTCTAGAGGCCTTCCGGAGACAGTACGTTCCAGATACCGCACAGCGAAAGCTAAAGATGGCATTTTTAGGACTGACCCAAGGGAGCAGGATTGTGGATGAGTATGAGACTGCTTTTGTATCCCTGGGCAGATATGATCCCAACACAATGGGTAATGAGGTCGAGAAGATCCAGAAATTTATGGATGGATTGAGACCGACCATCAGGTCTAGATTGGTTCCTCTGGATATACCGATCTATGAGGAGGCAGTGCGCAGGGCGCAACTATGTGAACAAGATGTTGATAGGATTGCCTCAGAGTTTAGAAAGGTTGGTAAGATAAGGGATGGAGATAAGAAAAGACCAGTGATGGATAGAGGCTTCAGTTATAAAGGAAGCAAGAGATTCTTTGGAAAGAGGTCGAGAATTGATGAGACCCGGGAGAGGACAGTTGATACTCCCATGTATCCGGCCATTACTCCAGCTAAGGGAATCGTGATTGGAGGACCATGGCCTACTACAAAACAGTGTGGTAAGTGTGGTAGGTACCATGGTACTCGACCATGCTATGGATCTCCTGTAGTATGCTTCAGATGTGGAAAGCCAGGGCACATACTCAGAGATTGCCCAGAGATGATAGAGAGAGCCCCACAAAAGGGTAAAGAGCCAGAGAGAGCTCCAGTTGGTATAGTTGCTCCGAGAAGGAGGGTTACAGCTGAGGAAAAGGGGAAGCAAGAAGTGGGTGTAAGCAGAGGACGAGTGCACGCACTGGATCAGGATACTGCAGATCAGTCATCAGATGTGGTAAAAGGTACAATCTAAATCTTTGATTTAGAAGCTTATGTACTATTTGATCCTGGTGCCACGCATTCCTTTATTTCGCCATCCTTTGCATGTAAATTGATGAAGCATGTAAAACCCACGCTGCTTGATAAGATGTTGTTGATATCTACCCCTATGAATGATAGTCAGTTGACTGAGCATATATATAGGGATTGTAAAATGAAGATAGGAGGTAAAGAGATGGCGCTGATTTAATTTTATTAAATATGAGTGATTTTGATGTGATCCTAGGAATGGATTGGTTGGCTGCCAATCATGTTGTTATGGATTGTCATGCAAAAACTTTGATGTTTCCAAAGATAGACAATCTTGTAGTTAATTTTGTGAAATGAAATTAAAGAACATGATTATTATAAGTGTGATGAGTACAATCTTGATACATGATGTATGAAAGATAAATTTGATTTCATTTATGTATGTGATGTGATGATTTATGATACTAATGGTGGAAAGAATAATGTGAAGGATTCATCGCTTTTGTGATTGAGACGGATAAGGCACGTCCGGAATTGGAAGACATACAAGTGGTTAGGAAATTTTCAGATATCTTTCTGGATGAGTTATCAGGGTTACCTCCAGATAGGGAGATGGAGTTTGGTATAGATTTGGCACCCGGTACAGAGCCGATGTCCAAGCCACCATATAGAATGGCTCAAGTTGAGTTGGAAGAATTAAGGAAACAGCTGCAAGAGTTGCTAGAGAAGGGGTTCATCAGACCGAGCATCTCACCTTGGGGAGCACCGGTTCTGTTTGTAAGGAAGAAGGATGGAAGCCTCCGACTGTGTATAGACTACCGGTTGTTGAATAAGGCTACCATCAAGAATAAGTATCCCCTCCCACACATCGATGATTTGTTGGATCAGCTTAAGGGAGCGCAGGTCTTTTCCAAGATAGATCTGAGATCAGGGTACCATCAGTTGAAGATACGAGGTGGAGATGTACCCAAGACAGCTTTTCGCACCCGGTATGGACATTATGAGTTTATGGTTATGCCATTCGGGTTAACGAATGCTCCCGCAGCTTTTATGTCGTTGATGAATGAGGTATTCCACCAGTATCTGGACCGATTTGTGATCGTGTTTATTGATGATATACTGGTGTATTCAAGGTCTAGAGAGGAGCATGAGAGGCATCTAAGGATGGTGCTAAAGACCCTTCGAGAGAAGAAGTTGTACGCTAAACTCAGTAAGTGTAACTTTTGGTTAGAACAGATCTCTTTTCTGGGTCACATAGTATCGAAGGATGGAGTGTCAGTGGATCCATCTAAGATTGAGGCTGTAGTTCAGTGGCAGAGACCCCAGACAGTGACAGAGATCAGGAGTTTCTTGGGTTTAGCTGGATATTATTGAAGGTTTGTAGAGGGATTTTTGAGGTTAGCTGCTCCTTTGACACGTCTCACGAGGAAAAATGTAGAGTTTGTGTGGGACAAAAAGTGTGAAGAAAGTTTTGAGGAGTTGAAAAGGAGATTAACTACAGCTCCAATACTCACCATTCCTACCAGCTCAGGAGGTTTCTCGGTGTATGCAGATGCTTCACATCTGGGACTGGGCTGTGTATTGATGCAGGATGGGAAGGTAGTAGCCTATGGATCAAGACAGTTAAAGGATCATGAGAGGAACTACCCGACCTATGACTTGGAGTTGGCAGCGGTGGTGTTTGCGCTGAAGATATGGCGCCACTACCTTTATGGTGAGATATTTCAGGTTTATACAGATCATAAGAGCCTTAAGTACCTGTTCTCACAAAAAGAGCTGAACATGAGACAGAGGAGATGGCTCGAGCTGTTAAAGGATTATGATTGTGAAATCCTATACCACCCGGGTAAAGCAAATGTGGTTGCTGATGCTTTGAGTAGGAAGCATCTCAGGATGGTATCATTTATGATTTTCAGGGAACACGAGCTGTTGGAACAGTTCACGAACCTCAGTTTGGATATGACCCCGCCTGACGCTGATAGTGGATTTATGATAGCTAGCCTGTAGTTGGAACCGAATCTGGTAAATTGAATCCGACAGGCTCAGCGAGTTGATCAGCAGTGCAGTGATATTGTCGGGCAGATACATAGGGGTACAGACACGGACTTTGGATTGAGTTCGGATGGATTGTTGAGGTTCAGAGGTAGGATATGTGTTCCTGATGATGCAGAGATCAGAAGGTCGATCTTAACAGAGGCTCACTCATCGAAGTATACGATACATCCAGGGGGTACTAAGATGTATCAAAACCTTTGAAAAGTTTATTGATGGTCTGGAATGAAAAAGCACATTGCTGAATATGTTGCTAAGTGTCTCGTTTGTCAGCGGGTGAAGGTAGAGCATCAGAAGCCTGCAGGGTTATTACAGCCTCTACTGATACCGACATGGAAGTGGGAGCATGTCACCATGGATTTTGTGATGGGATTGCCGAGGACCCGTAGAGGTCATGATGCCATATGGGTGATTGTGGATCGGTTGACAAAATCAGCCCATTTTCTAGCTATGAGAGCCACTGATACTCTGAGCCAGTTAGCGAACCTATATGTGCGCGAGATAGTGAGGCTACATGGAATTCCAGTGAGCATTGTTTTTTATAGGGATGCCCGCTTCACTTCCCACTTCTGGGAACGTTTTCAGGAAGCGATGGGGACCCAATTGAGTTTTAGCACCGCGTTTCATCCTCAGACAGATGGTCAGTCAGAGAGGACTATACAGACCCTGGAGGATATGTTGAGAGCGTGTGCATTGGATTTTGGAGGCTCCTGGGATGACCATTTGCCACTCGCAGAGTTCGCGTATAATAACAGTTTTCA
The DNA here is from genome assembly GCA_033439115.1 of Firmiana major. Lineage (NCBI taxonomy): Eukaryota > Viridiplantae > Streptophyta > Magnoliopsida > Malvales > Malvaceae > Firmiana > Firmiana major. The sequence continues at coordinate 64,099,074 of CM065899.1, forward strand.
TGCGAGTATCGGGATGGCACCATATGAGGCATTGTATGGGCGTAGATGACGTTCCCCTATTGGATGGGAAGAGGTTGGTGACAGACATATTTTTGCTCCCGACTTGGTTAGACAAGCCTCTGAGGACGTCCAATTGATATGTGAGAGGTTACGGACAGCTCAGAGCAGGCAAAAGAGTTATGCTGACAAGAGACGGAGACCACTAGAGTTTGATGTGGGTGAGTCAGTGTTTTTGAAAGTTTCCCCTTCGAAGGGAATTATGAGATTTGGAAAGAAGGGAAAGTTGAGCCCTCGATATATAGGGCCATTTGAGATACTTGATAAGGTGGGAGATAAGGCTTATAGATTGGCATTGCCACCAGAGTTGGCAAGTGTGCATAACGTCTTCCACGTATCCATGTTGAGGAAGTATCACCCGGACCCGGCACATGTGATAAGATATGAGCATTTGGAGCTCAATGAAGGTATGACCTATGTTGAGAAGCCAGTTTGGGTATTGGACAGAAAAGAGAAAGTGTTGAGGATAAAGACAATTCCCTTGGTGAAAATACTTTGGCAACATCACACTGTGGAAGAAGCCACATGAGAATTGGAGAGTTTGATGAGGGAGAAGTATCCCGAGTTGTTCACCGAATAATTGGTTCTAATTTGGAGGACCAAATTTTCTAAGTGGGGGAGAATGTGAGACCCCGTATATGTATAAGGGTATATATGTACATAGAAATGTAAATAGAGTTGTACTATGAATTCATGAGTGAAGTATATGTGATGTAAGTCCATAAGTAATGTACACACATATAATAAGAGTTGTGATTGTACATACAAGTTACATTATGTATGAATAAGAGGAAATGAACTTAAATATGTGGAGAATATGAATAGAATGGATTATGAGTAATGTGGTAAATGGAATGAGGATTTGCATGAGTATGCACTTCCATTTGTTTATACTAAGTACCATTGGTCATACAAAGATTCTACACATGTTTTAATGTGTATGAAGTGTGGATGGATACCATTTTCAAGTCTCAAAGATGAATAAATGAGAAAATGATCATGGTAGCAAATTAAGGATGTTTGGTAAGTGTTGCTGTAGATGAACTGCTGAAAATCTGGAAATTGTGAAGGGCAGATCGATCTCATAGGATGAGAGATCGATCTGGAAGAGCCAGAATGCTCTTATTTGGGCAATGGAATAGAGCAGATCGATCTCCAATGGAGCCAGATCAATCTCCTAAGCATTTTGTAGTGAAAAGATCGATCCTCAAGCACCCAGATCGATCTCCTTAGCTCTCTGTTTGGGAGCAGATCGATCTCATGCTTCGACAGATCGATCTCATGCTTAAAATGCCGTGAAAAAGAGGGATTTAAGGGGACCAGATCGATCTCCTCTTGGACCAGATCGATCTCCTCAAGCTATTTCTATAAAAGGAGTGCTGAAAATCAGAAAATTTTGGGAAAAACACTAACCTTCCACTTTCAACCCAAAAACCTAACTCTCTCTCTCTCTAAAATCAGCCATTTTCAGTAAGATTTGAAGAGAGACCATTAGAGGCAAAGTTGTTCCTATCAAAGAGAAGAACAACATAGTTGGAAGGTATTTTCCCATTGTTGGTATTGAAGGAGTTAAAGGCATTGCCATTTGGAGCAATAAGGGAAATCAAATTTGGTAAGATTCTAACACTCCAACTATGGTACATTGTTTATTTAAGTGATTTTGGAGTTGTTGGCATGAGTATGGATGGTCAGAAACTATCTAAATGCATTGGAATGATTATGACCTAGAAATGGTCTAGAGTGAGAAAGTGGAATGTATGGAGATTAATGATGAATGAGATATGTAGAAGTTATTAATAGTGTTGTGGTATGATTTTAAGATGTGGTTAGTGGATAAATTGTGAGATTTACCTAAAAGAGGTAAAATGTGGAATAAGGCATTGGTAAAATGCATAAGTGAATAATATTGACTAGTGAGGTCAATTATGGGTTAAATACATTAACTCAATTGATTTAATGAATGAATCGCAACTTCCGAGGATACGCCGAGGCGAGTTGAGCCAAGAGCGTGAGAAGCTAAAAGGAAAGGAGTCACACCAAGCAAATCGAGGTAAGGGAATTGTGTGGACTCTTAGAGATATCTGTACGCAATTTGGGCGCATTAAATGCTTTGCTAGTATGCATGAGACATTAGGAAATGATGTTGGGTGATTGAAGGGAAAAAGTTGGGTGTTTGATAAAATGTGCATGAAAACAAAAGCATATTGCTTTGAAAATCATGTTTTATTGCTTTTTATCAAATGATTGGTAGGTTGGCTGACATTGAAAATGATTTGCAAAAGAAATGAGTGTGTTTTGGTTTTGTTAACCATACTTTGCAAGTTTTGAGCCACCTACATGATTTCGTGAGTATGAAAGCGTGCTAGAGTATGACTCGCACGAGATTTGACGTGTTTTATACACATGAGTGCAAGAGGCACTAGTTTTCACATGGATTTCATAATTGTTTTGGCATTGTGCTTCGAGTTTGTCTCGCATTGGATGCCCACCTTGCATGTTGCCGTGTTTGGAGCTTCGAGTAGACTGGGTGTCACATCGATTAAATAGGCTCACACGTGCATTGTTTTGACATGATTAATTAGCCGTGTTAGGAGCTTCGGGTAGACAAGAGGTCGTACCGATTAAATAGGCTCACACGTGCGTTTGAGATGTGGCGTGATATGATGTGTTGATTGGGTCCACGGAATACGTTGTACCGTGCATGTAGCATGGAGTACATTGTACCGTGTTGAGATGTGATGTGCCGTCTTCGGACGAGATCTGCTATGGACCGGTGGGTAGGATTTGACCCACCTCCCGTGTGGAAGCAGATAGTGGTGATATCTCGCACACCTGATCCGTGTAGCCGGTATCACAGGTTATGTACATAAGCCTTGAGGTTATTACCTGTTGTTGAACTGCCTATCTCACATGTCTACTGCTATTTGAGAATAAATCCATGTTTGAAATGATTTGTGGGTTAGGAAAGCCCGAGGGATGGGCTGAGACCTGACCAATGTTGAAATTGATTTGTTAATGGTTTTTAAAGTGCACGGATGCATGATATTTAATGTCATGCTTTATTGTGAAAATGCATGATGGTTAATGTCATGCTATTTAAGAAAACGCATGATGGGTAATGCCATGCTTTTATTGTGAATTATGCATGATGATTTATACCATGCTTTGAGTTGAAATGTGCACTGGATTTTAATAGCATGAATGCTTTACATACCATTAACACAATCATACACTCATGTTTTGAGATAAATGATGAATTAAATGCTTTTGAGCCTGGCATCACGATCACGAGATAGTGCAGTATCTACCTGTTCGCATGATTGCCTTACTGAGCGTGTGGTTTGCTCACCCCCCTTATTTTCCCCCTCTCTACAGAGATTTGAGTATAGATTGAGCGTGACTGGAGGCGTTTCCCTTTTGGTAATCCGCTGCATCCCATCGCTAAAGGTATACACACTTGGATTATTTTGTATCTAAACTAGACATAGCACAGTAGCATTTTGTATGTAACTACTGGGGATGTAAAACAATGTAAACACATGTAACAACTCTGATATATGTATACATTTATACAAGTGTTTACTCATAAATAATGTTTCAAATTGAATTGGTATGGTGGAGTGAGTTAGACGTCGACACACAACCCAACTGTTAAGAGTGTGGCTGTTCACGATCGAGGAAGGATGATTAACAATTATGCATGAAAATGCAAAAAATTTATACGTATTTTGGTAAGTTGAGGGTCGTGACAAACTTATCTCAAACACTCTTAATTCTGCTGCTATGGTCATTTTCTCATCCAACCACATTTAAGGCTTGAAAATGACATCCATTCATACTTTTATATATATTAAAACTTGTGTTCATTCATTGTGTAACCAAAAGTATACAATACACATCCAAATGAAAGTATAAAGCTCATTCCATTTTACTTAACCACTCAAAACTCAAGATATTCCCATTTCACTCATGGAAATATCCCTCTTACACTTGTTCTATACTTATAAACTTGCATGTATACATTCCTCATGATTTTCATTATTTGTGATTTATATACACATCACAAAGTCATAAGGTTACATATACAAAATTGTGGATCTTACACAATAAAATTTAAAATTTTAATATACATTTTTTATATAGAAATAGTGGTGCCTATGATTATGGGTTGAGCTGCATGAGGTCCTTTTGTGGCAATCAAGAACTTTCACTCTAGGTAATTTATTTAACCTGTTATTGGAAGCATTGTAATTAATTAGAATTCATTAAGAACAATAAGGAGTTATAACCACAGAGAATTAAATTGGGAAATAGTCCGCTTGAGCTAAATGGTAATCATGAGAATTGATAATTATGAGAATGTAGTGAGTAATTGTTTTTTTATTTTATATATATTTATGATAAAGGGGTATGGAGTGAATATGCTTGATGAAAATTATAAAACAAAGTGCTATGCAAATTCAAGTTACAAATTAGCAAGGAATTAATCTAACAAATTATATGGTTGATTAAGAGAAATTGACATTTGAATTAAAGTTATGGAACTTAAATGTTTAATTATAAGAATTTAATTATATATTAAGGAATTAAATATTTAATTATGGAAATTAATTAAATATATTATATTGAATTTTTAAAAATTAAATAAAAATAAAAATATAAGAAAATCGGATTGGTGGGAAACACCTATCAACCCGTCAGATTTCCCCATGTTACCAAACCTCATTGATAAACACACAAAACTAAAGCAGACCAAAAAATGTCTGTTGCGGAGAGAACTCGTCTGCCTCTTTTAGCTTGAGAGAGAAGAGAAAAAAAAAATAGAAGAGAGGAAGGAAAAGGGAAAATGAAGGAGAAAAGGAGAGGAGTTGTAGTCGAACCATGAGGAAGGAAAGAGGCTAGGTTCGGTTGGGCAGGAGATATATAGAGAAGGAAAAAACGGTAATTGAGAGAAACATTGCCAGAAAGGGAGAAAAGAAAATGGGAAGGATAAGGAGGTGACCGGTTGACCAAGGAGGAGGAAGCAAATGGCCAAACTGTGACGCAGTAAAGAAGATTTGAGGCTAGAACAAATTCAAAAGTAAAGGAAGAAGGGATCGATCGTCCTAAGAAAGAGAACAGAGAGAGGGAAGAAAGGAAACAAAAGGGAAAATGGACAAGGAAAGGGGAAAAAAAGTAGGAGGGAGACAACGTCAGATCTACTACTATTGCTGCTAGCACTAAACCCTACTAGTTAGCCAAACTAGTATTAAGTTGGTGTTAAAAAAAAAAAATTAGGGGCTGAAAGGCTGGGGTTTTTAGTGTTGAATTGTAAATTTTCTATTATTTTCTTAGTTGGGTTATGAATCGATGATTATTTTTTTTACTAAATTATCAGTCATAAGTATTTTATGGTAACAAATTAAATATAAAATCTCTGTAATTTTTTTTTAATAATTAAACAGAATAAAATTTTATTACACATGATTAAGTTTACCTATTCCCTCATACTCAGATATAATACTGCATTACTGTACTTACCAAATTAAACACCAATTACAGGTCTAAACCGGGTATACCTTTGTACGTAGAAAGGAGTCCCTCTGTCGTATGGCCTTAGATTTAAAAATCTATCCGTCAACCTCCTCTACTGACGGTACTTTGTAAATGTTAAGTAAAAGATGAGCTCAACATGCTCAGTAAGAAAAATCAAGCGGTAGGTAGATAAATACACTATCTACAAAATACAGACTTGAAGTAATACTATACAGTTCAGTGTAGTATAGTGAAAATTATCATTTTCTCATAATATCGGCATCACCATTTTCCCACAGTATCGGTATCACAGAAAACATTACTGCAAAATATCATTTAAATCAAATGCAGTAAAATAAAACTCATTTCATATCAAAAATTCACTTTATCAAAACTTAGTTCAGATAAATCAAATAAGTGAGGCATGGTAGAATATTCATCATCAATAATCAATCAATCAATACGACAATTGGCCAATGTCAGTGACTCCGAGCAATCATGGGCCAGGTGTGCCGGGATGTCAAGTGTCGTGGGAGTGGGAGTGGTCAGCTACCCAATCAGCTTACTTATTTCTCTATTTCTCAATAATATTGTACATCGTACTCACATGCACACATCACAGTACATCGTACTCCATGGACCGGGCATCATTCTCAATTCACATTTCCATATAATTTCATTTTCAGTCACACGGTATATCGTACTCACATGCACACAGCACGGTATATCGTACTCCATGGACCTCGGCATCATTCACATTTCCATATAATTTCCATTGCCTTCTTTGCCACTAATCACGTGCGAGTAAATACATGGAGTCGGTGCAGCAGGTGGAGCAAGGGGCTCGTCTGTAGGATCTTCCTCCATGGCTGCTGCAGGCTGCTGTTCCTGCTTCTTCTTCCAATCCCCTCGGAAGTCTTTGTAGTATCCCATGTGGTGAAGTGTTCCGATGTTTAGGACGCTCTTTGGGGAGGGCACTTCACCCGTTTCACAACTGTAGTCCACTCCAAGTCGTTGTAGAAAGTACGCCAACGGTTGCGGAAAAACTATCGTGGTGGCTTGGTCGCGTACGATCTTCAACCAATCTTCATAGATAAAATGGACAAGGTTGGGTTTTTGACTGGTGGAGTGGATGTGGTGGATCCAAAAATGATCTAACCTCCTAACGGTGGAATGACGGGTACCGAAAGGACGAAGATTCCATGAGATAATGAGGTGGAGTAACCGTTGGTGCATTGGGAGGTCACTCGCCTTATCCCCGGGAAGGTCAAACTCCAAGGGGACTTCCTCATCTTCATTGGTCAAGCCTTCATTGCTTATGTGGAAAGCTTGGGCTAAGACATCAGGGTCTATTGCAATAGACTTACCCATGACATACGTTGAAAACCCGAGAATTTTACAAGTATCGTCAAGATCATATGTGAGTTTGGCATTTGAAAAGAATGCCCTGACGATGTTTGGGGGTACGGGAGTATTGATTTTGAGAAACGAAATCCACCCAAACTCTTCAAATTTGGGTAGATAGGGAAAATCAATGTGATTTAAGAAAGAAAAATCGATGGTTCGCCAATGTTTAATTGGCATGGTGAAAAAATACTCTTCATATCTCTTCCTTTTTGCAGGTGTTTTAAAACACCTATTAAAGGTAGTGACTGAAGAGGTAGAAGGTGGTTGGGAGGAGGTTGGTCTAGATTCTCTATTGGCTGTTCTCTTAATACGAGGCATTTTTCTAGACACAAGACACACTTAAAACTAGTTCTCTAAACAACTAACCAATGAAACAGTAACTAGATTCGACCTAGAGAGAAATTGAGCACTTAGCTAAGAATTTTGAGAAAACATTTTGCAATGTAGGTTACTAGATCAAGAATCGAAGAGAAGATTTGACAGTTTTCTTATCGAAGATCGATCTGGAGGGAGAATCGAGAGATGAGGTGCGACAGGAGTTTAGGGATTTGAGATTTTGGAGATTTGAAATTTGGGGATTTTTCTCCAGTTTTTTTAGTCCAGGGCACAGGAGATCGATCTGTCGAGACGACAGATCGATCTGTCATTTCCAGAAGCCTGAAGAGATCGATCTGTGGTTCCACAAGATCGATCTTCAGAATACAAAAGCTTGAGGAGATCGATCTGTCGTATGCACAGATCGATCTGCTGTTTGACAGAGGCTTAGGGAGATCGATCTGCATAGATCGATCTTCAGAATACAAAGGTTTGAGGAGATCGATCTGTCGTATGCACAGATCGATCTGCTGCTTAACAGAGGCTTAAGGAGATCGATCTTATGGATAGAAGATCGATCTGCCTAGCTTAACCTTAATGCTTTAGGCTTATTTGAAGTATGGAGATCGATCTATATTTATAGGAGATCGATCTCTCATACTCTTTGCCCAGAAAAATCATTCAAAAATTCTTTTAAAAACAACTTGAAGTCAAGATTTTGAAGCATATACATCTTAAGGGACATTCATGAGTCCTAATTCACCTCTAAGGATACAAAACCTATCTCTATCAAGAGGTTTGGTGAATATATCAGCTATTTGATGTAAAGTGTCAATATACTCTAGAATTATATCTCCCTTTTGCACATGGTCTCTAAGGAAATGATGCCTAATCTCAATGTACTTAGTTCTAGAGTGTTGAATGGGATTTTTAGATAGATTGATAGCACTGGTATTATCACATTTAATAGAGACTTGTTTCATGTTAATACCATAATCTTTCATTTGTTGTTTTATCCACAACACTTGAGCACTACAACTACCGCTGCTATGTATTCAGCTTCAGTTGTAGACTGAGCCACACTGTTTTGTTTCTTAGAGAACCAGGATATTAATCTATTCCCTAAGAATTGGCAAGTACCTGAAGTACTCTTCCTATCTATTTTGCATCCCCCAAAATCTGCATTTGAAAATGCATGAAGTGTAAAAGTGGAGTCCTTGGGGTACTAAAGTCCTAGAGAGGGAGTGTCCTTAAGGTATCTAAAGATCCTTTTAGTTGCTAATAAGTGTGATTCCCTAGGAGAGGATTGAAACCTAGCACAAAGGCATACACTAAACAATATATCTGGTCTACTTGCAGTTAAATAGAGCAATGAGCCAATCATAGACCTATAGAGTTTAGTGTCTACACACTTACCACTTTCATCTTTATCAAGCTTGATGTTGGTGCCATTGGAGTTGCTTGAGGTTTACAATTGTCCATTCCAAATCGCTTGAGCAAATCCTTAGTATACTTTGCTTGATTGATGAAGGTTCCATCCTTTGTTTGCTTCACTTGAAGTCCCAAGAAGAAAGTGAGCTCTCCCATCATGCTCATTTCAAATTCACCTTGCATGATCTTAGCAAACTCTTGGCATAAAGATTCATTAGTTGATCCAAAAATAATATCATCTACATACACTTGAACAACTAGTAAATCTTTATTTTTATTTTTAATAAACAAAGTGGTATCTACTTTTCCTCTTGAAAATCCTTTCTCTATTAGGAATTTTGACAATCTTTCATACCAAGCTCTAGGAGCTTGTTTCAAACCATAGAGTGCCTTAGAAAGTTTGAAAACATGTTCAGAAAATTCATGATTTTCAAAACCGGGAGGTTGCTCAACATAGACTTCTTCATTAATGAAACCATTCAAGAATGCACTCTTTACATCCATTTGATATAATTTGAAGTTTTTATAACATGCAAAGGCAAGTAACATTCTTATTGCCTCTAGTCTAGCTACCAGTGCATAGGTTTCATCATAATCTATACCTTCCTCTTGTCTATATCCTTGTGCAACTAATCTAGCCTTGTTTCTTATGATCACACTATTTTCATCCATCTTGTTCTTGAATATCCATTTAGTTCCAATTATAGAGTGATCACTAGGCCTAGGAACTAGTTTCCACACTTTGCTTCTCTCAAATTGATTTAATTCTTCTTGTATTGCTAAGAACCAATTATTGTCATCTAAGGCTTCATTGACATTTCTAGGTTCTATTTGAGATACAAAGGCTATATATTGACACACATTCCTTAGAGATGATCTAGTTCTAACTCCAAGAGTTGGATCTCTTACTATTTCACAATCCTTTACATATCCTAACTCTCTTGGTGCTCTAGACTCTCTCTCTAATATCTCTATTTCTTCTTCATCTTCTTTATTCAAGTCAAGTTTTTCTAGTAAATCATCTTCTAAGTTTGGAATTTCCTCCAAGTTTTCATAAAATATTCCAACATTCTCATCATTGGTTGAATCTTTAGATACATTATTTGACTCAACAAATATTACATGAATTGATTCTTCAACCATCAATGTTCTTTTGTTATAGACTCTATAAGCCTTTGAATTCAAGGAATATCCCAGAAAAATTCCCTCATCACTCTTGGCATCAAATTTTCCTAAATTATCTTTACCATTATTTAAGACAAAACATTTGCAACCAAAAGGATGGAAGTAGCTAATGTTAGGCTTCTTACCTTTGTATAGCTCATAAGGGGTTTTCTTTAGCATGGGTCTACTCATAGCTCTATTAATGATATAGCAAGATGTGTTTATAGCTTCAGCCCAAAATTATTTTGGTAAATTATTTTCACACAGCATGGTTCTAGCCATTTCTTCCAATGTTCTATTTCTTCTCTCAACTACTCCATTTTGTTGTGGTGTCCTAGGGGCTGAAAAATTATGGCTAATTCCTTGATCATTGCAATACTCATCAAATCCTATATTCTCAAATTCCTTGCCATGATCACTTCTAATACTAGTTATTGTGTATCCTTTTTCATTTTGAGTCACTTTGGTATAAGCTATGAATTTTTCTAAGGCTTCATTTTTCATTCTTAAAAAGAACACCCAAGTGAACCTAGTGTAATCATCAACTATTACAAATCCATAGTGTTTCCCACCAAGGCTTGTTGTTCTAATTGGTCCAAATAAGTCTAAGTGGAGTAATTGAAGAGGCCTAGTGGTGGATACACTATTCTTAGGCTTAAATGTTGTCCTTTTATGTTTTCCTTTAACACAAGCTTCACATATTTTGTCATAGTCAAAGGACATTTTGGGCAATCCTATAACTAGATACTTTCTAGCTAACTTAGATAGTACATGCATGCTAGCATGACCTAGTCTTCTATGCCATAACCAAGATTCTTTTTCTTTATCTACCATTAGGCATATGTTTTCATTCTTAAGTTCATTAAGATAGACAATGTATATATTACCTTGCCTATGACCTAGAAAAAGAACTTTATTTGACTTAGGATCTATAACATGACATTTCATGCAATCAAAAATTACTTTGTAACCTTTGTCACAAAGTTGACTTATGCTTAGTAGGTTATGCTTTAGACCCCTGTAAGACCCGAATTTAATTAAAATACGAAAATTAAATAAGAAAAGATGGAGGAAGTATGAAGGAAGTCGGGTTAACTTAATCCCGAGCACGTGTGAGGGTAAAACGGTCAAAAGACCGAAAGCCGGAGTAATTTCGATAAGAAAAATTTAATTAAAACATGGATTTAAGAAATCTTGGTCAATAAAGGTGAAATAAATTTATTTTGGGTTAAATTGATCAAGATATTAATTTATTGGAATAAATCGGGATTAATTGGAATTTTTAGTTCGGAAAAATAATCCCGAAAATAATCGAAAAATATACCGAAAAGTCACCCGGGACAATATCCCGAAAATACGGGGAAATTATACCCGAAAAAGAGGTTAAAATATAATAAATAAATTAAATAAAATTAAATTGATAAATTTAGAATTAAATAATAATTTTAAGGATATTTTAAGGGATATTTGGGTATTTTTAGTGTATTTTAATGAATAAAATAAATTGTTAAATAATAATGATAATTCAAAAAAAAAAGAAAAGAACCTGAAACAAAAAAAAAGGGAAGAGAGAGAGAGTGGTCGGGGAGAGAGAAAGAAAAATGGAGCCGAGAAACGGGAAAGGAGACCCGACCACCGTCCGGCGGCCAATAGCCCGGCCAAGGGCCGGAAAAGGAAGAGGGGAGGCCGGCGACCTCCCTGGCACCGGCAGCACGGCCAACCGACGTCGGAGGAGGCCGAAATCGGGAGGAGAAGCCGCGGGAAGGATTCTCCGATCGGCGGCGAACGGCGGGGATTCGAGCCCCACCAAGGCTCGATTTTGGAAGCCCAGGCGACGGTGAGCAGATTGGTGGTGGTGGCAGCCACCGAAACCGGTGGACGGCGCCGGAAACAGCAAGAGATGAAAGTGGGTACCGACGGAGGAGGAGAACAGCCGGACCGGCGGCGTTCCGGCGAGCTTGACCCAAGCCGAGGCCAGATTCGAGACACGGACAGCCTTGCGGAGCTACTGGCGGTGGAAGCCGGCGGAGAACCGGCCGGCAAGGTGGCGAACCGGCGGTGAACCGGCCGAACCGGGGTGAACCGGCGGTCTGAACCGGTCCGAACCGGACTGAACCGGTTCAGCCAAAAAGAGGAGGAAAAAAGGAGAAAAAGGGAAAAAGAAAAAGAGGAAAAAATTGGGGAAAATTCCTATGATGCAATCGAGTTTCGGGTAAGTCGATAAGCGGTCAAATTGACCCGATTTAAATTTGGAATATTTTATTTAATTAATTATCGACTGAAAGTTTACCCGAAAAATATATTTAATTGTGTAGCTCGACGATTGGCATCCACCGAGGGCTCGAGACAGTCTCGATTTGCGAACTAGCATGGAATCTCGGGTAAGTGACCCCTATTTACGACAATTACCTCGTTATGCGTGATATTAATTTAATTTCCGCATAAATTGAATTGAATTATGGAAATTTAGATAAATTGTCGTAAATATTAAATTTAGCTATTCAAGAATTAGAACGAGGCCCGATAAATTATTGGTGGGCCCAATGAGCCCAATAGGCCTCGATAAAGTGAAAATTAAGTGGTAAACGGGCTTAAGGCCGATTAAGGCCCATTAAGGTGCAATCGGGCCCAATAGGGGTAAATGGGCCCAACGATTTAAATTAAGCCCAGAAAAGATTAAATACGATTAAATTGCATAATATCTGACCTGAGGAATATTAATACGCAGTTCCGGGCATTTGATTGGGAGCATAACGGACTGCACGACGAGACAACATTGGGAAAGAAAGGTCAGACTCGACAGAAAATTAAGGTAAGGGAATTCTACGGACTGCTAGAGGTAAACTTTACGCAATTTTAAATTCATATGCAGTCCTTAAAAATGTTCTGGAGGGTCTAGAGGTCGAAGAATAATTTTAGTGCCCCGTATGGGCAAAATTACTAAAATACCCTTGTTAAGGGTAAAAATTTACAAAGTTAGAAAAAATTGGGAGGAGCAAGAACAAAAGGTTCCTGCTCATTCTGGAGGTGTTTTGATGCATGCATGAGTAGGCTGGCTCACCTTGAAAGAAAATGCACAGCATTGCATACTTTCAACGTGAAATTGTTTTGAAAACTGTTTTGAGGAAACAGAGCCGCCTACGTGTTTTTATTTACATGTGACGTGCTAGAGCTTAGCTCGCACGATGTTTGATTTGTGTGATGCATGCATTAGTGCTAGAGCGAGAGCTCGCACTAGAGTTTTACATGCATAGGTGCTGGAGTCCAACTCGCACCAGATTTGTATACATATATATATGATTTTCGTGACAGGGTGCTAGAGTCTAACTCGCACCATATTTTTATATGATTTTGAGACAGGGTGTTAGAGCTTCGCTCGCACCAGATTTTTATACGATTTGCATACAGAGTGCTGAGCTTAGCTCGCACTAGTTTTACCGGATTTGTGGAGTACCGCTGTCTGCCCTTGGAGTCAGCCAAAAGGCCCAACAGGCTCAAGAGACCTCTTAGGTGGGGTGAGAGTAAGGGATGAGGTTGGCGGCCTTGTGGGGATGTAAAGCGAGCTCTGCCAGTTTTATTTGAGTTGATGAGAGTGCTGAGCATCGCTCGCACTGATTTTATGAGAACATGCGATGAGTCGTGCTTGGAGCATCGGGTAGACTGTGTGTCACCGATTTAATAGGCTCGCACGTGCGTTTTGAGACATGGCATGAGTATTGAGAAACAAACCTCTGTGGGAAGCAGGCCAATTGGGCTGGAGTACCTAGAGATATTATATGGGTTCACGGAGTACGATGTACCGTGCAAGTAGCATGGAGTACGATGTACCGTGTGGTATCTTCGGATACGGCATCTCCGGATGCAGCATCTTCGGATGCCGGGGATCGGATAAGACTGACGGGATGGACTGACCCACCTTCCGGGCAGTTCCTGATCATGGTGAGAACCCGCACACTAGGATCCGTGTAGCTGAGGAACTCCCGAGGACAGATATGGCCATAGTCCTAGTTATTTGCCTATATACAGACGTTGCCTAGTCTCGCATGTTGATGACTTTTACGATGATTTAAACTGGGTTTTAAATTAAAATTGCATGACGGTATTTCCATGCTTTTCAAACCCATGTGTGAATGTAAATTGATTTTTTTATAATTTTGTGTGAGTCAGGATCACCCGATGGAGGGGTCGAGTCCTGACTTTATTGTGAAAATTTTAATTGAGAAGGAAATGATTTTGAATATACTTGCATGTTGAATTTTCCGTGCAAATGTGTTTTACATAACATCATAACACATATCATTGTTTTAAAATGTGTGGAGAAAGGGTGGTTTATGCATGGCACCACGTTCATGTAGGTAGTATTGTTACCTACTTGTTCGTAGGATTGCCTTACTGAGCTTGATGTGCTCACCCCTTTCATTTTCTCCCACAGATAATCTCCAGTTGAAGTTGCGAAGACTCAGTACTGCATTCCGGATATCCGCTGCTGCCCATCAACATAAGGTATATACACTTGTACATATTGTATCTACATAAGCATAGCACAGTAACATGTTTGTAAGTAACTTTAGGGGATGTATAAATAATGTAAATAATTATAAATAACTGGAGAATAAATAAGTTAGATGGTAATGGTATGGTGGGACTGGCATTGACGCACAGCCCAATTATTAGTGGAGTGTTGGTCACGATTCGAGGACAGGTAAGAATTTAAGTAAATAATAAAACGCGAAAAATTAACTCTGATTTTTGGGTAGTTTGGGTCGTGACAACCCCTAACAAGCAATACTTTTTCTAATGAAAAATAGTCATTACCTATAGAGCCACTACTTTCAACTTGACCTTTGGAGTTGTCCCCAAACGTGACTTCTCCACCAACTTTTGATTTAAATGAGTTGAAGTGGCTCCTCTCACCCATCATGTGCCTTGAGCATCCACTGTCCAAGTACCAAGCTTCCTTTGTTTTAGTTTTGTGGCAATGCTTAATCACCTACAATCAAGAATTCAAACTCATGTTTTAGGTACCCAAATTCTCTTGGGTCCTTTGAGGTTAGTGAAAGCAATTCTTGATCCCTTTGGGATCCATTTTACCAATGCATCAAAGTCTTTTGAATTAATTAATTCTTTTGGTACCCAAATTCTTTTTACTGTCCTTCCCTTAATAGTGGTCAACTTCATATTGCAATTATGTGATGCATGTCCCTTCTTATTACAATATGAACAAGTAGTTGAAGGTTTAGTCATGCTCTTTCTAGCAATGAAGCTTTTGAGATGAGTCTCTCTACTTTTTGCATTATATCCTAACCCATTTTTATCAAAGAATGCTCTTTGAGTTTCTAACATGTTATCTAACTTTTGTTGTCCCATATAAAATCTATTAAAGGAATTATGTAAATTTCTATTCTTTTCTTTTAGATCACAAATTTCAAGATTAGTAATTTCTAGTTTCTTTTCACATTCTAATTTGTCCTCTAGAATTAACTCATTTTCTTTCTTCAATTTAGATATTATCTTCTTATATTTCATACTCATGCATTCATATTCCAATGCAAGATCATCAAATGCATCTTGTAATTCATCAAAAGAATATTCATTGAGGTTTGAAGTTACCTTTTCATCCTCAATAGCCATGAACCACAAGTTGGCAATGTCCTCTTTTGAGTCATCATCGGAGCAGTCACTGTCGCTCCATGTTGCCACCATTGCCTTCTTTTTGTGGAACCTATCATTGGACCTTTTAAGAAGAGGGCAGTTAAATTTTATGTGTCCTGGTTTTTTACATTCATAACACACAATTGTATCTTTTCTACCTACCTCTTCTTGATCTCTCTTATGGTTTCTCCTATTACTACCACTAGCTCTCATTCTCATGAATTTGTTAAATCTTTTGGCAAACATTGCCATCTCAAGATCCTCTTCACTACCACTTTCATTCTTAATCTCCTCTTGAGGAGTAGATTTTAGAGCAACTCCCACTTTCTTGGGTGGCTCTTCATTTCTTCTCAACTTCATCTCATAAGTGAGTAGTGATCCTATTAATTCATCCAAAGACAATGTGTGAGGATCCTTAGATTCCTCAATTGTAGTCACTTTAGCTTCCCATGATTTAGGTAAGCTATTTAATATTTTCTTGACCATTTCAATATTAGACTATATTTTTCCTAAGGACTTTAATCCATTAATTACATCAGTAAATCTAGTGAACATATCACTAACTGATTCTCCTTCCTTCATCCTAAAAAGCTCATAGTCATGTGTGAGCATTCCTACCTTAGTCTCCTTTACTTGGGTTGTACCCTCATGAGTTATTGCCAATTTGTCCCAAATTTGTTTGGCATTGTCACATCCGGAGACTCTATTGTATTCATTTGGCCCTAAAGCACAAAAGAGAGTGTGCATGGCCTTAGCATTTAGTTGGGCACATTTAACATCATTTGAGTCCCATTCTTCTTCTTCCTTAGGGATATCTCTTCCCTCTATTCTTTTTGTGGGGATTTGAGGTCCTTTAGTTATAATCCTCCACACCTCATAGTCATTTGCTTGAATGAATAACATCATCCTAGTCTTCCAATAGGCATAATGTTCCCCATTGAACATAGGAGGCCTAACCGTAGAATGCCCCTCTCCTACCAAACTAGTTGCTACATTGTTGTGAGCCATTTGATCGTTTCTAACTCTTAGGAAGTTGTTCCTATGTGATTAAAGAGTCCTAACTCTGATACCAATTGTTGGCTCTACCGAGAGGGGGGGTGAATCGATTTTCTAATGTTAATGGCAAATTTTAACTTAATTCAAATTTAATCAACAAATGATAAATGAACAATATAATGAAATGAATCAAATTAAAGCAAGATAGGGAAGAGAGTAACAAACACGATCGTTTATAGAGGTTCGGCCAATCTCTTGCCTACATCTTCTCTCCTTGACCTTCTTGTCAAGTGCTTTCTTTCTCACTTTCAACAGAAGTTACAACGTTCCTTTTTCAGGTTAAGGAATAACCTCTCTACCCTTTCAAATACAAAGAAGTATTCACCCTTTTACAATATTTATCTCACAGAGGAACAATCCTCTTCTCTCTTAGGGTAAGGATGAATACAATATCAAGCTTTTAATGTGGGTAGGACAATTACAGCTTTTGCACTTAAGCTTATACAACAAACTCAATAAATGAGGAATGAAGACACAAGGAATGAAAGAATTAAACTCTTAAGAATGTAAGAAATGTGCAGCAATAGTCTCTACTTCTCATTATCTTCAATGCTTGATTATATTCTGAAGGATTGGTAGTTGGAGCATTTAATGCTATTTTTCCCGTTGAGATTTTGCAGAAAGAGCCGTTGGAAACCTCCAGTAGAATGCCAGATCGATCTGGCATCTTGACTAGATCGATCTCTTAGTTATAATCCCTGCAAGATCAAGGCAAAAAGAAGCAAGGAGATCGATCTCATATATGAGCAGATCGATCTCATAATTTGAAAATATTAGGGCAGATCGATCTGTCGAATGGGCAGATCGATCTTCTAATCTCTCTGTTTGAGGCATGATCGATCTATAGATCGATCTGCCAAGTAATCTCGTAGTGAGGAGATCGATCTCTCATTAACCCAGATCGATCTCCTTAGCTCTCTGACTTTGAGGAGATCAATCTCTTCCTATACCAGATCGATCTGATGAGCTCTCCGTTTGAGTATAGATCGATCTTACAGATCGATCTACTGCCTTTACCTTTGTTTTAGGGGAGATCGATCTCTTGCTATACCAGATCAATCTCATCAGTATCCTGTACTAGGCAGATCGATCTTATAACCCTTATAGATCAATCTCAATCTTCCTTGATACCTTTGAACAGGTTCAAAGCTTAGCAGATCGATCTCATGTCTTCATGAGATCGATCTCTCATCCAAGAAAAGCCAGGAGATCGATCTCTCATAACCCAGATCGATCTCTCATCTACAGAAACTTAAGTTCTGGTACTGATAACCTCTAAACATGTTTTTATATCATCTTTATATTATTGAATTTACTTGTTTTGTCATTTCAAAATATATTATCTCAACAATTTAGATCAAAATCCAGTGCGAGTCGGACCGTGCGACACAGTCTGCACGCGCTTAAGCACGTCTCGTCAGTGCGAGTCAGGTTATGCGACACACAGTCAGCATGCACTCAAGCACATCTCGTCAGTGCAAGTCGGTCTGTGTGATACAATCAGCACGCGCTCAAGCACATATCGTCAATGCGAGCCAGGTCGTGCGACACACAGTTAGCACGCGCTCAAGTACATCTCGTTAGTGCGAGTCGGTTCATGCAATACAGTCAGCACACACTCCAGCACATCTCGTTTAAAAATTTTCATAAACAGTACACATGTCTTAAAATACATATAAAATTCCATTTGTTTCACGAAACAGTTCAAAATAGGTTGTCTAACACAGTTTTAACTTCAGAACACTTAAATCTCATTTTCAGTGTTTAAAAATAGATTAAAAGGGGCTAGTCTTGCCTTTTTCAGCTAAAAATCCATAAAACATAGTCTCGGGTGCAAATCCGTCAATTTTAGGTTTTTTCGTGATAATTTTAAAAAGTACTCTAATATTTATTTAAATACACTAAATAGGCTATTTCGAAAAATCGGGCAGATTTCGAGGTTCCTTAAAACTTATTTTCTAAATTTCAGGGAGTAAAATTTGCCTAGGGATTTTCTACGTTCAGCGTATCAAAATTTCGTCCTAAGATTCTCAGTCTCCAAATACAAAATAAATATACGCAGTATAATTTTGACAATTCACAGACAATTTTTTCTACAACATAAATAAATATATATATATAATTTCCTAAATTCGTATCTACAAAAATCATTGAAAAATTCGTGCATTCATCTCTATAGCATACTGTAATTTTCTTGACATCGGTGTCCGTTCGCAGTCCGAAATACCTTCGCGTCTGGAGTTGGTGAAACTGGCCCACTCAGTTAATTTTTTCGGTGCTCTTGTTCTCGGTTTCCCGTATTTTTTTCTTTAAGTCTCTTGTTCACCATCTCCAAATATATATATATATATATATATATATATATATATCTTCTTCTTCTTCTTTTTTTCTTGTGGGTTCAAACTTTCCCACCTACTTCCTTTCCTTCTCCTTCTCCTTCTTCCTTCCCGAACTCTTTCGTCTTCTCCTTCTTCTCCCTTTTTCTCGGTTCTTCCTTGTCGAGCTTCTGGTTCACTCTCTCTTTCTTCCTTCTGCCACGGTGTTCATCATCATCATTCTTCCAGCTCCGGCCATAATCCTCATCACCAATTTCTTCCCACCGTTTATAGCTACCACATCATCATCGTCCCTGTTCTTGTCCACTGTCTCTCTCACACTTTTGGTCTACTCATGTTTTTTGGCTTCAACGCCGTTGCCTCCTGGTTCCCATATTCATCCTTACCCCACCATTATCATCTTCATCATCACCACCCTCAAATTTCTCCTTTTCCTTTGCTCTCCCCTGTTTCTTCTTGCCTACAGTTTCTCTCCTCTACATTGTTCCTCTCGGTCCATCCTTCCCTCTCTCGATTTGTCCTCCCCTCTTCTAGCCATTAGTGGCAGGTCACGCATATATATATATTTATATATATATATATATATATATATATATCTGTGTGTGTGTGTGTGTGCAAGGGCGATGGCATGCTAGCAGGCGCGTAAGGGTGCAGAGTGGGTGCAGTGTCGGGTGAAGGACTGCTGCTGTCGATGTGCAGGTGCTGGTGGATGCAGCTAGGTGCGCACAGGTCTAGCGCACTGTGCTTGCTGGTGCTCAGTGTGGGATGCCACTGGTGCAGAGCTAGGCAGGACGCCTAGAGGTGCAATGGCAGACACAGATGCAGGGTACATGGGGCTCGGCTGTAGGGGTCCTGGGCGTGAAGTCGACTGGGCACTGGGTGCAGGACCAGTGCAGGCTGGGCGTAGGTACAGGTGCAGGCTTGGGCGCCTCGGGTGCCCAGAGAGCAGACTAGGAGGCCTGGTGCCTAGGGCGCGGGGCTCAGCAGGACGCAGGGCATGCGCAGTGCTGGGCGCAGGTCCTGTGCCCAGTGCTAAACGTACCGTTTCCAGCTTTTTTTTAATTTATTTATATATTTATATGTATGTATGTATAGTTGTAAAAAAGTCAATAAATATAAAATTAAGGTATAGATCAAAACATTTATATCTTTATTTATATACATTTATACATATTTAAAATAAATATATTCATACCTATATTTGTATTTATAAAAATCCAAATAAATTTGTTTACATTTATATATGTACATTATATAATCAAAATAAATTTATAAATACATCTATACATATCTATATATTCAAAATATTATATATATATTTATTTATTTATACATTTATATATTCAAAATAAATATATATTTGTAAAATCGAAATATTTATATATATATATATATATATATATATATATATATACATTTATATACTCCAAAATAAATTTATACCTTTATAAAATCAAAATAAATGTATATTACATAATCAAAATAAAATCAAAATATATAATTTCTATTTATATATATATATATATATATATATATTTACATTTATATAATCAAAATAATTGTATACCTATATATACATATTGTTTATCTTATCATTACTATTATTATTATTATCATTATTATTATTTCAATTCCATAAACCGAATTTTAAATAAAATCACCGGCCTATCCTAAACTCGTCATTCCTAACATGATTAATTTAATTATACGATGGTAAGGTAAATTAAATCAAATTCGACTAGTGCTCGTTCCAATTTCGTAAATTTTTTGGGGTTGACATCCTCCCCACCTTAGGAAATTTGGTCCCCAAATTTAAGAGTACGTCAGTTTTCAAATAACTGTGGATATTTCATTTGCGTTAGGCTTCCCAATTCCCATATGGCCTCTTCCGAAGTGTGGTACTGCCACAAAGCCTTAACCAAGGAAATCGTCTTAGACTGCAACGCCTTCCTGCTCAATATCCGAATCCGTTTCTTCACGTATGTCATGTCCTAATTCAGCTCCAATAACTCGTATTCCAGGTGATATGCACGATGCATCGAATCATGAAGAACATTGTGGATATTTGGAAAATTTGGTGGTAACACCAATCGGTAAGCTTTATCTCCTACATGATCTAAGATCTCGAAAGTCCAATATAACGGGGAATCGGCTTCCCTTTTCTCCTCGAATACTCCTATGTTTGAATGGTCCTCTTCCGATTGTCCATCAGTTTGAGGATGGAAAGCTGTGCTAAAATTATGTTTGGTTCCCATGGCTTCTTGGAAATGTTCCCAAAAGTGTGAAATGAACCGGGAGTCCCTTGTCAGATACAATGCTCACTGGCACGTCGTGTAGCCTTACAACTTCCCGTACATACAACTCTACTAACGCACTCAAGGTATCTATAGCTTTCATGGTTAAGAAATGAGCGTTTTTCGTTAAATTGTCTACTACTACCTAAAGCGTGTCATGGTTCCTACATATCCATGGCGATTTCATGATAAAGTCCCGTGTTCTCATTTCCAGATCGGTATCGGTAGATGTTGTAACAACCTTGTAGGGTTCTGATGCTCTATCTTAATCTACTGATATACAAGGTATCGACCATGAATTTGACCACGTCTTCCTTTATTCCTGACCACTAATTTACCTTTCATAAATTTTGATACATCTTGTCATTTCCTGGTGTAAGGTGTACCTTGAAGAAAGAGCTTCAACTTCCTTAATTGTGCATGCTCGAAAATGCCAATTCTACCTTTAAACATGAACAGTCATCAGAGCTTATTTTCAAATTCTATCACAGAGCCCAACTGGGTCTGACTAGCCATATCTACACAATACTTATCCTTACGCTGCCTGTCAGATCCTGTCATTCAGATCCGGTTTTAATCTTAGGCTAGCTACCATGATATACATGTCGATATGGGTAGGGAACCACCTCCAGTTGGGGTTCACTAAATATTTCAATAACTCATGTCCTTGTCCTAAGTATAAAATGTCATCCCAAATCACTTCTGCTCAAAGCACTAACCCTAGTCACTTCTTTTTGCATTAGACAATTTTTGTAAAATCTAATATTTAAGCATTCATGAGCGGTAGAATTCTATAATTCTTCACCGCACAAGAATTGGTACGCTGATTTCAAGCGCGCATATTACGACTATCAATTTCAATTCATAGGTTATGGGTACTTCTAGACGTTGCTAAGTCTCTCAAGTAGAGAAGTATTTCAAAATACCCTTGTTAGTAATTAGACCTGGCCACATAACTAATTACAGGTATAGGGGTTCAAGATTTAGTCCCAATAGAAAGTAGGATACTATAATTTATCTCAATTTCTCATTTATCCTTTAGTCACCACTCCTTCTTCGTTTTCCTTGCTTGATCCGAATTCTATCACATACCCAAAAGCAATCATACGTTGTGTACATCTCTCATTCCAATTATAATCATGTATCCAGAATGTATCACGCTTCAAAACTTGTCTCATTTCACTCCTTAATTATGACAAAACCCTTTCCTTATTCCAATTAAGTCTCACATTCAAAACACAGGCTCATGCAATCTATAATCCTAGATTCGATACGTAATTCACGTTTCAAAGTCTCCTTATACCTCAAATTTTGAATCATCTTAATAGTTTTGGGTCTTTCCCACTATTCTAAAATCTCTGTTGCGGGAGAATCCAATTGACTCCCGTCCTGACACATTGTAACTTAGAAAACTCCAAAACTTCTTAACAATTAATGTCCATACACTCCAAAATGTATCACCTGGTCTGATATTTCCCCTTATCATATAAATTTTATAATTCTTGTAATTACTTCTTCCGCTCTTATACTTAAATTAAAGCCATTCAATATGGGCTTTGAATTAATTCAGTACTAAATCACCTCAAAACTTCATCCTCTTTATCTAAAGGTTTAGGGTTTGATGGATCATCCAAACATGTATCGAAAAACTCTCTGTCTATAGGGGTGTCTCTTTTCTCCGAACACACCTTATCCTTATCAATCATGTAAGCATTGTGACCTTTAAGTTTCATTTATACTATACATTTCAGTAATTCATTCTTCTAGTTACAATGACTTCACTTTTCCATTACTTTCCTATCTTCAGTAGAGGGGTCTTTTTCTGTCTCGCTCTTTACCATCCCCTTTCGAGTAACCTCAAAACTATACATCTTATATTCTCACAATTATGTTTTACACACTACTTCCTCATAAGTAACATCAAATGGAGCTAACCTAGCTCGGCTTAAGGTTTTCAGTTTCCTCTCATAAGGTTCCAGACTTTTTTCACTTCGTAACTCTATATATCCAGATTTTACTTCTTCAAAACCATGAATTTAGTCTCATATTCATTCTTGGACTTGTTACCTTATGTCCAATTCGATCTTTTCATCTATAATTGTCATTATACTTTATTCGGGATGTGTTGCCATCTCAAGACATCCAGGGATGCATCCCATGTGACCCTTTAATGTCATGCCCCAGAAGCGCGAAAAAATTGGGCTAATATAAACTTTTTATCCATTAACTAAGTTGTTTTCTTATCCCATGTCTAGATTTAAAACCTTTTTCATTTTCAGGATCTCATTACATCACATACATTCTGCGTAATTAAAACTCTGTATATATATAATCATTTACAACTATTACATCCCGACTATTATATACAATAGTGTCTATTCTGTATCACATGTCTGGAATATGAGTAAGACTGTGCCTCAAGGCTACGAAAGTATCTGATGAAAGGTCGGACTATCTTATCTACGACCACAGTCTCGTATATGCAGTAAACTCGCTGTAGATAATCTGAGAGATGGAGAGGAGGGGGTGGGTTTTTCAGACTCAGTAAGAGATACATTTAAAATAGCTTTAAATACTCAAAACATGGTAAAACTCATGGTTTTACAAATCAGCATACATATGCAGTGGAGTAGAGATGCTTACATTTCATAAAAGCAGTAAAAACATGCTTAAAAATCATCGGTTTACACCTATACATCGTTTTCATAAAAGGTATCATGTTGAAATCATAGCGTATAGTGTAAACATATATAACGCATCTCAAAAGCTCAAAATGCGTGAATCATATCACACTGTCACTTTAAAAAGTGAAATCATGCTATCACAGGCACAATTCTTAAAACATACTCTGGCTACTTTTAAAATTTCATCATAGAAAATCTGTACTCAATAGCAAATCATAAAACAGGTAGCATGAAATGTGCGAAAACAAATATACATATATCATTCTGTCAATTCATCGTGGAGCTAGGCATAATCATATACTAGTCCCGAAGGACATCATACATCAGGTCCCGTATGACGTTCATCATAGGTACATATGGCCATTGTATAGGAGAGCCGTAGGACTGGATCAGGGTCATACGCTGCCCTATCTCGCGTGCACCACCAAAAGGGGACTATACGCACGAGCTCACATGCATCACCAAGTGTGGACTATACATACATTTCTCATATCAAGTCAGAGCCTACCTGTTCCCTGGCCATCGACTAGGTAGATCCTCGATCGTCTTCATACGCTACCCTATGTATGCGAGATTAACCCCAGATCCTTTGACTATCATCAAATCATGAATTTTTACCCCACAAAAATCATTTTGGGCCTCTCACCCATTTTATCAAAATCATTTCGGGCCTTATACCCGTGTACTGAAAACCATTACAGGACTCTAACCTGATTCTCAAAATTGTTGCGGGACTCTAACCCGTTTCTCATAGAAAACATGGTTTTCATAAATCATTACGGGACTCTAGCCCGTGTAAACATGGAAAGCATAGTACCAACATCAAGCTTGATAAAGATGAAAGTGGTAAGTGTGTAGATACTAAACTATATAGGTCTATGATTGGTTCATTGCTTTATCTTACTGTAAGTAGACCTGATATTTTGTTTAGTGTATGTCTATGTGCTAGATTCCAATCCTCTCCTAGAGGGTCACACTTACTAGCTACAAAAAGGATCTTTAGGTATCTTAAAGACACTCCCTCTCTAGGACTTTGGTACCCTAAAGATTCCACTTTTGCTCTTCATGCTTTCTCTGATGCGGATTTTGGAGGTTGTAAAATAGATAGAAAAAGTACTTCAGGAACATGCCAATTCTTAGGGAATAGACTAATCTCATGGTTCTCTAAGAAATAAAATAGCGTAGCACAATCCACAACAGAAGCAGAATATATAGCAGCTGGTAGTTGTAGTGCTCAAGTGTTGTGGATTAAACAACAAACGAAAGATTATGGTGTAGACATGAAGCAAGTCTCAATCAAATGTGATAATACAAGTGCCATTAATCTATCTAAAAATCCAATCCAACACTCTAGAACTAAACATATTGAGATTAGGCATCATTTCCTTAGAGATCATGTACAAAAAGGAGATATAATTCTAGAATATATTGATACCTTACGTCAAATAGCTGATATCTTTATCAAACCTCTTGATAGAGATAGGTTTAGTGTTCTTAGAGGTGAATTAGGACTTATGAATGCTCCTTAAGACTTATTGCCTTCAAAACTTTGATTTCAAATTGATTTGCAACTGAATTTTCAACTCATTTTCTGGGCAAAAAGTATGAAAGATCGATCTCCTATCACTATAGATCGGTCTTCATGCTCCAAATTGGCCTAAAGCAGTAAGGTTCAGCTAAGCATATCGATCTTCTATCCCATAAGATCGATCTCTTTAAGCTTTTGTATTGTACAGATCGATCTCTGCATTTGGCAGATCGATCTCCTTCAACCTCTGTAAGTTGCAGATCGATCTCTGCATTTGGCATATCGATCTCCTTGAGCTTCTGTATTTTGAAGATCGATCGCTTAAAACATCAGATCGTTCTCTTCAAGTTTCTAGAAATATCAGATCGATCTGGTACCTCGACAGATCGATCTCCTTAGCCCTGGACTATAAATACTGCTTCAAAATTCTCAAATTTTAAAATCCCAAATTTTCAAATCCCTAACCCTCTGTCACGCCTCCTCATCCAATTTTCACTCTCAAATCGATCTCGATAAGGTTCTCATCCAATCTTTTCATCAATCTTCATTTTAGCAACCTACATTGTCAAGTTTTCTTAAAAAAATTCCTTTATTTTTGTTGAAATCATCATTAGGGCACTTCTTGAATTGTTTCATTGCCTAGGTTTTTAGAGAACTCTTCAAACTATTGCCCAGGTGTGTTTTAAATAATCTTTGAGTGTGTCTAGGTAATTCCTTAGTATACAATAATGCCTCATCTTAAAAGAGCTACCAACAGAGAGTCTAGACCCTCTTCCTCACAACCACCCACTGCCTCTTCTGTCACCACCTTTAGCAGGTGTTTTCAAACACCTACAAAAAGGAAACGATATAAAGAGTATTTCTCTACCATGCCAATAAAACACTGGAGGACAATTGATTTTTCTTTCCTTAATCGTATAGATTTCCCCTATCTGTAAAAAATGGAAGAGTTTGGTTGGCTTCCATTTCTCAAGATAAACACCCCGGCACCTCCAAACATTATTAGGGCCTTCTTCTCAAACGTCGAGCTCATATATGACCCTAACGATACCTTTAAGATTTTAGGTTTCAAAACATTCGTCATGGCCAAAACGATTTCCGTAAACACAAATCTATTAGCCCGAGTGTTTGGGATTGAAGATGATGGGTTGACTGATGAAGAGAATGAGGTACCCCTCGAATTTAACCTGCCCGGGGATAAGGCTAGTGACCTACCAATGCACCCTAGGTTATTACACCTTATAATCTCATGGAACCTCAGACCTTTCGGTACCCGCCATTCCACAGTCAAAAAACTAGACCGTTTTTTGCTCCACTACCTTCACACTTTTCAAGACCAAAAATCGAATCTAGTCCACTTCATCTACGAAGACTGGCTAATAATCGTGCGCAGACAAGCCTCCATAATAGTATTCCCGCAACCGCTTACATACCTGCTCCAACAACTTGGGGTCAATTGCTACTGTGAGACTGGTGAAGTGCCTTCTGCAAAGAGCGTTTTGAATATTGGCACACTTCACCATATGGGGTACTACAAAGATTTCCAAGGTCAGTGGAGGAAGAAACGAGAAACTCATCAAGAGGCAGCCATGGAAGAGGATCTACCAGCTGAGCCTACCGCCCCGACTACTGAGGTTCCTTCTTCATCTACTGCTCAGCCTATTGCACTTGCCTCATCATCTGACTCAATGGAATCGATAATGGCCATGGTTATGGAGCTTAATAGGAAGGTGGATGAAGGTTTTGCAAACCTTCATGCCACACAACAGGCCATGTTCGATGAGTTACAGGTCACCCGCACACGAGTCGAGGAACTTTTGGAGCGATTTCCTCCTCCACCTTAGGGCATGCTTGGTTAGATTATCCTCGTTGTGTTGTTATTTTGAGACAAGATTGTTTGAACGATTATCTTTTAAAATGACAGAATATATATTTTGAGACATGCTTGATTGAACGTTTATCTTTTGAAATGACAGAATATATTTCGAGACATGTGTTGATATTATGCTTAGTAATTTCTTGATATATGATACATTGTTTTATGCGTTGATTGCCATTGATATGACAAAAAGGGGGAGAAGAGGAATATGTTAAGAAAACATGTTAAGGGGAGCTTAAATTAAGGGGGAGTTAAGGGGAGCTTAAACTAAGGGGGAGTTTTTGAACAAAGAGGAAAGCTTTTGAAACCAGAGAACTAGATACATAATGTTAAGGGGGAAACTAAACATGTTTATAAAATTAGTTTATTGAATAAGTTTTGTCATATCAAAAAGGGAGAGATTGTTAAGTTAATATATTTTGAAATGACAAAACAGTAATTCAATAATGGATATTATAAATCTAAAAATGTTTTAAACATGTTAAAAGTTTAATTAAATACATGTCATTGCCAGAAACTGAGTATTAAAGGATAAGAGATCGATCTCATGAGATGAGAGATCGATCTCCTGGGTTTTCAAGTATGAGAGATCGATCTCATGAGATTATGATATCGATCTTCTAAAGGATTAAGTAACTCAAAGAGCATCTATAGGATGTTGAGGAAGAAGAGATCGATCTATAAGGGTTATGAGATCGATCTTTAAATTACAGAATGCCTAAGAGATCGATCTGGTCTAGGAAGAGATCGATCTCCTCTAAAACAAAGGTTAAAGGTATTAGATCGATCTGTAGATCGATCTATGTTAAAACAGAGAGTTTATGAGATCGATCTTTTGTGGATAGAGATCGATCTCCTCAAAGTCGGAGAGTTTAGAAGATCGATCTAGGGTGATTAGAGATAGATCTCCTTTCTACGAGAATGTTTGCTAGATCGGTATGGAGATCGATCTTGCTTCAAACAGAGAGATTAGAAGATCGATCTGATGGTTCGATAGATCGATCTTCACTAACATTTTTCAAATTATAAGATCAATCTCTACAAACATGAGATCGATCTTCATGCTTCCAGTTGCTTTGTAATTGCAAGAATTTAAACTAAGAGATCGATCTGGTCATGATGGAAGATCGATCTGGTACTCTACTGGAAGTTCCCAACGGCTCTTTCTGTAAAATCTTCAATGGGGAAAACAACATTAAATACTTCAACTACCAATCCTGCTGTATAAAACCAAGCATTGAAGACACTGGAAAATAAGAGACTTGTGCTGCAAATTCTGTATATTCTCAAGAGATCTTTTCTAACATTCTCTTTGTCTTCAACATCACATTGATTGTATTATGTGAAAGAAACCTTATGTAGAAGTTATTTTTCCTACCCTCAAAAGAAAGCTTCTATTTGTATTCATCCTTAATCCAAGAGAGAAGAGGAGAGTTCCTCTGTGAGATAATTTTGTAAGGGGTGAATACTTATCTTTGTAAAAAGGGGTAGAGAGGTTATTCCTTAACCTTAAAAAGGGAGTTTGTATCAACTATTGATATAGTGAAAGAAAGCTCTTGACAAGGAGGTCAAGAAGAGAGGACGCAGGCAAGCGATTGGCCGAACCTCTATAAATTACTGAGTTTGCTGCTTCCTTCCCTTATCTCCTTTAATTTATTGCATTGTACTTATTGCTTATTCTTTGATTGCTTGCAATAAGATTCAATTAAGTTTAAATTTAGCATTATCATTAGAAAACCGATTCACCCCCTCTCGGTAGAGCCAACATGCTTCTTAAGAGCATGTACTGCTTATAGGTTTCTAAGCCTATTACAATTCCACACTAAGATATTCAGGGCAGAAGGTGGACTAGTCTCCATCATGTCAATGTTGTCAGGGAAGCCCTCCTTTCTACCTTTCTTCATGTTATGTGCAGGGTCAATGTTGGTAAATCAGAAACATTAAATCATGTTTTCCTCTGCTACCAATGGAGTATGCTTGTGGATTGTTAAGGGGAGCTTAAATTAATGGGGAGTTAAGGGGAGCTTAAACTAAGGGGGAGTTTTTGAACAAAGAGGAAAGCTTTTGAAACCAGAGAACTAGATACATAATGTTAAGGGGGAAACTAAACATGTTTATAAAATTAGTTTATTGAATAAGTTTTGTCATATCAAAAAGGGGGAGATTGTTAAGTTAATATATTTTGAAATGACAAAACAGTAATTCAATAATGGATATTATAAATCTAGAAATGTTTTAAACATGTTAAGAGTTTAATTAAATACATGTTATTGCCAGAAACTGAGTATTAAAGGATGAGAGATCGATCTCCTGGGTTTTCAAGTATGAGAGATCGATCTCATGAGAATATGATATCGATCTTCTAAAGGATTAAATAACTCAAAGAGCATCTATAGGATGTTGAGGAAGAAGAGATCGATCTGTAGGGGTTATGAGATCGATCTTTAAATTACAGAATGCCTAAGAGATCGATCTGGTCTAGGAAGAGATCGATCTCCTTTAAAACAAAGGTTAAAGGTATTAGATCGATCTGTAGATCGATCTATGTTCAAACAAAGAGTTTATGAGATCGATTGTCTGTGGATAGAGATCGATCTCCTCAAAGTCAGAGAGTTTAGAAGATCGATCTAGGGTGATTAGAGATCGATCTCCTTTCTACGAGAATGTTTGCTAGATCGATATGGAGATCGATCTTGCTTCAAACAGAGAGATTAGAAGATCGATCTGATGGTTCGATAGATCGATCTTCACTAACATTTTTCAAATTATAAGATTGATCTCTACAAACATGAGATCGATCTCCATGCTTCCAGTTGCTTTGTAATTGCAGGAATTTAAACTAAGAGATCGATCTGGTCATGATGGAAGATCGATCTGGTACTCTACTGGAAGTTCCCAACGGCTCTTTTTGTAAAATCTTCAACGGGGAAAACAGCATTAAATACTTCAACTACCAATCCTGCTGTATAAAACCAAGCATTGAAGACATTGGAAAACAAGAGACTTGTGCTGCAAATTCTGTATATTCTTAAGAGATCTTTTCTAACATTCTCTTTGTCTTCAACATCACATTGATTGTATTAAGTGAAAGAAACCTTATGTAGAAGTTATTTTTCCTACCCTCAAAAGAAAGCTTCTATTTGTATTCATCCTTAATCCAAGAGAGAAGAGGAGAGTTCCTCTGTGAGATAATTTTGTAAGGGGTGAATACTTATCTTTGTAAAAAGGGGTAGAGAGGTTATTCCTTAACCTTAAAAAGGGAGTTTGTATCAACTATTGATATAGTGAAAGAAAGCTCTTGACAAGGAGGTCAAGAAGAGAGGACGCAGGCAAGCGATTGGCCGAACCTCTATAAATTACTGAGTTTGCTGCTTCCTTCCCTTATCTCCTTTAATTTATTGCATTGTACTTATTGCTTATTCTTTGATTGCTTGCAATAAGATTCAATTAAGTTTAAATTTAGCATTATCATTAGAAAACCGATTCACCCCCTCTCGGTAGAGCCAACATGCTTCTTAAGAGCATGTACTGCTTATAGGTTTCTAAGCCTATTACAATTCCACACTAAGATATTCAGGGCAGAAGGTGGACTAGTCTCCATCATGTCAATGTTGTCAGGGAAGCCCTCCTTTCTACCTTTCTTCATGTTATGTGCAGGGTCAATGTTGGTAAATCAGAAACATTAAATCATGTTTTCCTCTGCTACCAATGGAGTATGCTTGTGGATTGTTAAGGGGAGCTTAAATTAATGGGGAGTTAAGGGGAGCTTAAACTAAGGGGGAGTTTTTGAACAAAGAGGAAAGCTTTTGAAACCAGAGAACTAGATACATAATGTTAAGGGGGAAACTAAACATGTTTATAAAATTAGTTTATTGAATAAGTTTTGTCATATCAAAAAGGGGGAGATTGTTAAGTTAATATATTTTGAAATGACAAAACAGTAATTCAATAATGGATATTATAAATCTAGAAATGTTTTAAACATGTTAAGAGTTTAATTAAATACATGTTATTGCCAGAAACTGAGTATTAAAGGATGAGAGATCGATCTCCTGGGTTTTCAAGTATGAGAGATCGATCTCATGAGAATATGATATCGATCTTCTAAAGGATTAAATAACTCAAAGAGCATCTATAGGATGTTGAGGAAGAAGAGATCGATCTGTAGGGGTTATGAGATCGATCTTTAAATTACAGAATGCCTAAGAGATCGATCTGGTCTAGGAAGAGATCGATCTCCTTTAAAACAAAGGTTAAAGGTATTAGATCGATCTGTAGATCGATCTATGTTCAAACAAAGAGTTTATGAGA
Source organism: Firmiana major (assembly GCA_033439115.1). Classification (NCBI taxonomy): domain Eukaryota; kingdom Viridiplantae; phylum Streptophyta; class Magnoliopsida; order Malvales; family Malvaceae; genus Firmiana; species Firmiana major. The sequence continues at coordinate 64,130,702 of CM065899.1, forward strand.
TCGATTGTCTGTGGATAGAGATCGATCTCCTCAAAGTCAGAGAGTTTAGAAGATCGATCTAGGGTGATTAGAGATCGATCTCCTTTCTACGAGAATGTTTGCTAGATCGATATGGAGATCGATCTTGCTTCAAACAGAGAGATTAGAAGATCGATCTGATGGTTCGATAGATCGATCTTCACTAACATTTTTCAAATTATAAGATTGATCTCTACAAACATGAGATCGATCTCCATGCTTCCAGTTGCTTTGTAATTGCAGGAATTTAAACTAAGAGATCGATCTGGTCATGATGGAAGATCGATCTGGTACTCTACTGGAAGTTCCCAACGGCTCTTTTTGTAAAATCTTCAACGGGGAAAACAGCATTAAATACTTCAACTACCAATCCTGCTATATAAAACCAAGCATTGAAGACATTGGAAAACAAGAGACTTGTGCTGCAAATTCTGTATATTCTTAAGAGATCTTTTCTAACATTCTCTTTGTCTTCAACATCACATTGATTGTATTAAGTGAAAGAAACCTTATGTAGAAGTTATTTTTCCTACCCTCAAAAGAAAGCTTCTATTTGTATTCATCCTTAATCCAAGAGAGAAGAGGAGAGTTCCTCTGTGAGATAATTTTGTAAGGGGTGAATACTTATCTTTGTAAAAAGGGGTAGAGAGGTTATTCCTTAACCTTAAAAAGGGAGTTTGTATCAACTATTGATATAGTGAAAGAAAACTCTTGACAAGGAGGTCAAGAATAGAGGACGTAGGCAACCAATTGGCCGAACCTTTATAAATTACTGAGTTTGCTGCTTCCTTCCCTTATCTCCTTTAATTTATTGCACTGTACTTATTGCTTATTCTTTGATTGCTTGCAATAAGATTCAATTAAGTTTAAATTTAGCATTATCATTAGAAAACTAATTCAGCCCCCTTCTCGGTAGAGCTAACATGCTTCTTAAGAGCATGTACTGCTTATAGGTTTCTAAGCCTATTACAATTCCACACTAAGATATTCAGGGCAGAAGGTGGACCAGTCTCCATCATGTCAATGTTGTCAGGGAAGCCACCTTTCTACCTTTCTTCATGTTATGTGCAGGGTCAATAGTTGGTAAATCAGAACCATTAAATCGTGTTTTCCTCTGCTACCAATGGAGTATGCTTATGGACTGTTTATATGGGTTTATCGTGCAAAGCATTTCCAGTCATTCTTAAATGTGGATACATGGCTATCGATTGATCTAATTGGTCCATATTGAAGTATTTGCCCATATGGCTAGAACAACCCTTTGGCAATAGTTTCATGGACGAATCAGTTATAGCAGTTACTGATGTAGCAGTTACACAATTTTCATAAATGAAGTTATTTGGTTTTACAGATGAACAGAATAACTACTTTTTTGAGGAATCGCTCATTATGCCTTGTATGGACTTTCAATGATCAGAAATATCAGTTTGGTCTTCTTTAATGCTAACAGACATAAACTAACGTTGCATATAAAGCCTGGCTTTATGGCTATATGATTGAAACCCTTTTTTTGTAAATGAAAAAGCTCACTTCCAGTCTCCATATTGTTTGGGCATTTCCCTCCTAGCCACCTTTGTATAGAGATCACATTCTTGCACTGTGTTATCCAAGAAACCATATTTATAACAAATGTTCTAAAATCGCTCGTATGTGAATCTTTCCTACAAATTTTTGGATTCAATAACACCATAAATGGAGATCACACTGTGAAGAGGCCTTGTAACATCGATCTATACTCTCACTTGAAAGAACCTTTTATCGAGACCATTGATTCTTCCCCATTAGTAGGGATGTACAACCTATATTTGTTGCTTATTCTTTTAGAGATAAAAGAATTCATCATCCACATTCATAGCCCATAAACTTGTACTAGAAGCATGCAAAATTGAAACCATACTCTTTTGGCTGTAAATTTACATTATAAACTTGGAACAAGAGCAACTGTTTGTCAAAAGACTAGTGTGATCCTTCCAAGAGTTGGAGTTTATCCCTTCAAGTTTGTAAACTTAAAGAGGAATAAGTTATCTATAAGAATAAGCACTTGTGCTTCGTGGGATATCTTCCAAATTATCTTTATTGTACCTAAGAAAACATCTTTGTTGAGAAACCTCATTGTAAGCAATTTAGCCATTAACCAACGATTACCATCAATGGTATCACGTAATCAATCTAGATCATGAATAATGACATTGTTTTTCTCAACTTCAATTAATTTCATATCATTCCATAGTTTCTCCAATTATTCTCGTCATTTCTAATGAAAGATCATGGAAATAGGATAATGAAGAAGTAAAAATCGACGAAACTTAAACAACAGTATGAAAATTCTTCAAACTACAACACTCTAAAGATAAATTGAATAAGATCTCGAAGTAAGTGAAAACGAAAGAACCAGACTTAACTTGCTTTTACATTGAGAAGACTTTATATTATCTTATTTTTTCATATACATTACATTCTCACAATTTCTGTGTTCACATGTCAAATGTAATTATATAACCAATAATTTAATATTTAAGAAATTTAACGCTCACAGTCCTGTTTATAAACTTAATTAAAGTTATATTATATAAAGAATTTTATAACTAATCTAACTTCGCCTATGTTGAACATAGCCGGTCTCAAGCCCGGATAAAGCACGGGAGTTTGTGATAGGTTTGGACAACTAGCCACTTAAGACTTATCCAATTTTTATGAGATGAACCAATATATGAAATACGTTAAGGTGTCCCCTACTTAACGACGCGCTGCATCGAAGCCCGGGTGTAGTAAAAAATGTGCAAGGGTTGCTAGGTGGTCACTCGAAAGTAGCATGCTACATCGATGGCTGGATGTGGTGCCCAATAGGTAAAGGTTCTCACACCATAATGGATGAGAGTGAGTAAAGAAGCTAGTTCATAATCATAAGCTTAGGTTAGGATCTTAGAATATAGGTATGCTTAATAGTAAGTTAGTAGAGATTTGTGAGGTTATGTGTAGGGGGAGGATTAATATCTTATTTCTTTAGGAAACCAAATGGGTTAGGGAGAAGGCTAAAGGAATAACAACTTCACAGTATAAGCTTTCGTGTATAAGAAAGGATAACGACTGAAATGGTGTAGGTATCATCATAGACAAATAATATCAAAAGGATGTTGTACAAGTTAAGAGACGAGGGGATAAAATTATTTAGGTTAAGCTAGTTCTAGAAAGGGACGTTTTAAATGTTATTAGAGCATATGCACCACAGATAGGACTTGATAATGTTAGTAAAAGATAGTTTTGAGAGAATTTATATAAGATAGTACAAGAAGTGCCAATAAGAGAGAACCTTTGCATTGGTGGTGACCTTAATGGTCATGTAAATACTAGTAGTGAGGGTTTTGAGAGCATACATAAGGGTTTTAGTTTAGGTGAAAGAAATGAAGGTGGAGATGCTACCTTAGATTTTGCTTTATCTTATGACCTAACCCTAGTGAATACACTGTTTAAGAAGAGAAAACCTCACCTTGTAACCTTTAAGAGTGGATCAAACACAAGTCAGATAGATTTCTTTTTTACTAGAAGGAGAGATAGATGCAGTTGTTTAGATTGCAAAGTTATCCGATGTGAGAGTGTTACCACGCAACATAGACTACTAGTACTAGACTTAAAAATTCATAAACGACATCGTAAGAACCAACAAGAAAGAGCTATAAGGATTTGATGGTGGAAGCTAAAAAAAGATTGTTGTGAAGTATGTAGAAACAGTTAGACCCAAAAAAAAAGACTGGACAATAGAAGATAACCCGAATACAATATGGAACAAGATGGTAAAACACATTCGGGAGGTGGGTAAGGAGATACTAAGAGTATCAAATGGAAAAACACCTACTGAAAAGGATGCGGCATGGTAGACTGAATCAGTTAAGGAAGCTATAAAGATTAATAGAGATTTTTACAGGGATTTGAAGACAAACAACACCAAAGAGAGCTTTACAAAATACAATTTAGCTAGGAAGAAGGCAAAGAGGGCGGTGGCAGAAGCTAAGACGAAGGTTGTGAAGGAGATTTATAACAAGTTGGACACAAAAGAGGGAGAGAAAGAGATATATAGATTAGCGCGAGCAAGAATGAGGAGGAGTCGAGACTTAGGAGTGGTTAAATGCATAAAGGATGAACACCAAAGAACTCTAGTTAAGGATAATGATATTCGAGAAAAGTGACATGATTATTTCAACAAGCTATTCAATGACGGACAAAGTCAAATTATGGACAATATCTCAGTGCCTCTCATGGATTTGAACCGATACTTTATACGCAGAATCAAAGAGATAAAGGCAAATAAGGCACTGAAAAGGATAAAGACAGGAAAAGTTGTTGGGTCTGATGACATTCCTATTGAAGTTTGAAAATGTCTTGGAGAGGTCGGAGTTACATGGTTGACAAGTCATTTTATTAAGATTTGGCACACTAATAACATGCATGAGGAATGGAGAAAGAGTGCGCTGGTACCTCTATAAGAACAACAGAGATATTCATAGTTGTTCCAATTATCGAGCATAAAATTAATGAGTCACATGATGAAATTATGAGAAAGAGTGATAGAACGAAGATTAAAGAAGATTGTAGAGATATCGAAAAACCAATTTAGTTTTATGCTTGGGCAGTCAACTATGGAAGCGATACACTCGTTTAGACAACTTGTGAAACATTCTCGAGTACAACTGAAAGATGTTCATATGGTCTTTATGAACTTGGAGAAAGCATTTAATAAAGTACATAGAGAGGTGTTATGGTGGTCTTTAATGAAGAAAAAAATCTCATGAAATATATTGAAATAATTAAGTACACGAATGGAGATGGAAAAACACATGTGAGGACGTGTAAAGGGCAAACAAGTGAATTTTCTATCACAATAGGGCTACATCAAGGGTCGACATTAAGCCCGTTTTTGTTAGCAATAATAATGGACGAGCTGACAAAAATCATCCAGGATAATGTACCTTGGTATATGATGTTTGTAGATGATATTATTTTGTGTGTTGAGACTGGAGTGGAAGTTAATATTAAGTTAGAACTGTGTAGACGTACGTTAGAGTCAAGAGGATTTAGATCAAGCAGAGCAAAGGCTGAATACATAGAGCGTAAATTCAATCCAAACAGAGAGGTAGATAGAAACATAATGATGCTAGATGGGGTGGTGATCCCTAAGTGGGATCATTTTAGATATTTGGAGTCAATTGTTGAGATGGATTGAGAGATTGATGGTGATGTGACTCATAAGATATAAGCTGGTTGGAGAATGTGGAGAAGTGCTACATGTGTGTTATGAGACAAAGGAATTCCAGTAGGGTTGAAAGGAGAGTTTCATAGGATAGTTGTTAAACCTACATTACTCTGTGGTAGTGAATGTTGGGCAACTAAAGGAGTGCATACACAGAAGATGAGTGTAGTAGAAATGCAAATATTGAGATAGATATATGGATATACGAGAAAAAATAGAATGAGAAATGAAGACATTCGCAAAAAGGTCAAAGTTGCACCTATTGAAGAAAAGATGAGTGAAAGTCACTTACGTTGGTTTGGACACATACGACGTAGACCTATGGATGTTTTAATTAGAAGAGTGAAGGCTATGAATGATATAAAAAAAGGTCAAGACTAGAGAGATACTGAAAAAGGTTGGAAGAAAGTAATTCGAAAAGATATAGCAGAACGAGAGTTGGAAGAACTCATTGCATTAGATAGGAATGAGTGGAGGAGGAGAATTCATGTTGACGGCTTAGCATGAATTTGTAAATTTATATAACCTACCTCATTATCTAGATAAAGGCTTTGATAATGATGATGATGATGATGATGAATTTTGTAACTAATCTATATTACGTTTTAAAAAGTTATGTTAATGGTATATTAAATAAAAACGTTTGTAAAATTTTTTGGTTAAAATTGATAAAACATAATCATAAACTATGTTGGGAAGAAAATTAAAAGAAAATAGGGTGTTCTAAGCTCTTAGTCAAAAAGGTATTTAAGAAAGAAAGAAAAATATTTTACTTTGCATAGTTATTACAAAATTACTTTGCATAGGAAAAATAATGTAATTACATTATAGCTTTAAATGTTAACCAATTAAAATGCCTACAATGTGCTTAATATTACTAATATCAAACGCTCCCTCTACTCTTTCTTGTAAATAGTTTGTTTGCTTAATTGTACTTGTAACTGATGCCTTACTTCTACTTATCAATTACACTAGTGAGTAGTGACTATACGCATCATAAAATAATAATTTGGGATAAGGAACTGCTTTTATATAATATATATGTATATAAAGAAAGCAATTAGAAATTTTATATACAAATTTCAGTTAAAACAACAGTAAAAGACATTTTGAATACAAAGATATTTTATAAAATTATTAAACTTTCCATTTGTTATGTATAAACAATATACATTTTTTATTTTGAAAAAGAAAATAAGAACAAGGATATATATAAAGTTATCTTTAAATTAAATGCTTGATTACTAACAACAAAAAATTTAACTAATTAATTAAATTAAATTAAATTAAATCAAATCAAATTAAATTAATTCTAAACAACACACAACTTCCTCTTGAATTGAAAAGAGCTTTATTTAATCTTAAGCGGTTAAATCATCCATTCTTCACAATTCCATCTAAACAGCCTGCTCGCCTCGCTCATCAGTCGTCACCAAAAAAATAAATAAAATAAAAGAAAAGTTCGATTAGTGCTCGCTGTTTTGTAAAAACACTTTAAAAAATAAAAAATTAAGATAATAAAATAGTATGAGTAATTGTACCTGCCTAGTACTCCTACCTGTACCCTCTCTCCCTATCTCTCTCTTTCTCTCTCTCTCTCTCATCATCACCTTTCAATGTCTTCAATTCCTTCTTTCTTCTCTTTCTATATATATTCCCCTCGCTCTCCTTCCTCATCCCAACTCTCTACCCTTTTTCTCTGCTTTCCCTTCAGCTCTGCAAATTAAATCCGTAACAAAACAAAGGCAATAGCTTCACGCTCCAAGATTTTTTTTCTTTTCTTAAAGCACCAAATGAAGCAACTCATCCGCCGTCTCTCCCGCGTCGCCGACGCCTCGTCCCAGTACAGCCTCCTTCGTTCCGACACCTCCACGCGCCATCGCTCCGCCACGCGTCGTGCTGAATCTTTCCGCGTAGCGATCTCCTCGTTGAAAAAGCCGGCGCCTCGGTCAGTCCCCGAGGGTCACGTTCCGGTTTACGTAGGGGAAGAGATGGAGCGTTTCGTGGTGAACGCGGAGTTGCTGAACCACCCGGTTTTTATTGGGTTGCTTAATAAGTCGGCTCAGGAGTATGGATATGAGCAAAAAGGGGTTCTTCATATTCCGTGTCACGTACTGGTTTTTGAACGGGTTTTGGAAGCGTTGAGACTAGGTGTTGAGTCACGTGACCTCCAGGATCTCCTTCGTTCTTTCTCCGACGACTGTTTTTTCGATTTCTAACAGGAGAAACAGGAGTGGAACGAGGTCGTTTTTTTTCTTTTGTGTAAATATAAGATCTTAAAGGAAAAATGAAGAAATATAGGGCTTCTTTTTTTTCTTTTTCTAGTGTGTAGTCTTCAGGGTAAAGAGGACTGTACGGAAATGGAGGAAATGTTCTTTTCTTTTTGCCTATATTTTTTTTTTTTGAGATTTAATTTTTTTGTTTGCTAATTAAAAAAAAATCTCCCTGAAAGAGAAGGGAGAGAAGGAAAAAATTTGTAGTTCTGACAGCTGTTATTCGTGTGTAAAGCGGTTTTAAAATGCTGCAATTTCTCTGTTTATTTCCGGGAAAGCTGAAGGGAAAATTAAAAAAATTGAAAATAGAGTCTTTTTCTTTGATTTTCTTTGGATATCTAGAAAATCCAATGACTAGAAAGCCAAATGAGGTTCTAAGTCCAGTTGCTTGTATTTCATGTGTCAAAAAAGGATGAATTTTTGGAAATTATGAGGTTTGAAATTCTGTTTTTTATTCTGATTCTTTCTTTTATTTTCTTGACAACCAAACAATGGGTTGAATTGCAGTTTCAGTTTCAGTGGAAGAGTGAGTGTGTTAGGGGCAGATCTGTAATCTGGCCGAACATTGGGTGGTTGTTTGTCTTCTATTCGGATGTAATAGGTGGCGGTGACAGAGGTATTCGGGGAAGGTTAGAAAATTGGGATACCAGGTTTCATTAGAGAAGTAGTTTTGAGAGGTGCAGATATTTCGCAGCTGCTTCTGTGAGAGCATCTCGGAAAATTGCATTTGCGTCCCATTCCGTATAATAATATTTATTATTTAATTATTTTTTTTACTTTTTTCTACGGGTTTTTTTTTCATTTAATTTTTTTAAAATGTTGAATATTTTCACCTCAAAATTTCACAGTTCTTTCTGTAAAACACTTGTTACTAAATCTAATTCACCGCGTGGGTTTAACATAAAAGACAGAGTGAGCAAAGAAAGTCAAATTTGACAATAAATGCAATTTTTTATTTTATTTATATTTGTTTTAGTTTAGACTGATGGAAGAAGAGAGAGACGCATTCTTGATTTCGAAATTTTTCTTTGTTCTTAAGAAATGAAACTTATTTTATGTTTGTATCTTCCATTTAAAAATGGGCAAAACCCTTTCTCATATCAATTTTTGAAACCTTATTTCGATCAATTCAATTTTTTTAAAATGGTATATTACATGTGAAATTATAATCATAATTAACTATTATATTATTGTATAAAAATCATTTAATCATATTAATAAATAATTAAAATTTATAACTAAATTAAGATTCACTTAAAAGAATTAAAATCAAATTTAAAATCTCCAAAATCTTTAAACCTTCTGTCAATAAACTAAGACTTCTTTAAAAATATATATAATTTATTAAATATAAAATTATCTTATTAATCTTTCAGAACAGCCTCTTACGCAGAATTAACTAGCCTCCATAAAACTTCAATTATTATTCAAAAGATGAGATTAAACATGGAAAACTAGAGGGAGAATTAGATTATATAACAAATCTTTTTCGTTTTCGGTACATAGCAAATCAAGGTGCCTTGCAAATTGCAATCTTGACAAATAAACATGGAAAATGAGGGAAAAAATGATATACAGTGAGATGGATTTTATTTTAAAGTCAACCTAGTTTATTTCTATTTTAAGTTTATTTTCATGTTAAACATAACTTAAACACATGAAAATACATATAAAATTAATATCAATAAGACATAATTACATAATAAGAAGCATAAATATATGAAAAAAATAAATTTAGTGTCAAAAATATATAAACATGTGATAATAAGTGCACGAAAATAAACGTAAATATATAAAAAAACATAAACTTAATGTCAATAGATATAAAATAAGTTAGCATTATCATAAATAAGTATAAACATATAAAAAATGAATGAAAATAAACTTAAAATAAGTATAAAATAAGTCAACTTTACAATAAGATTGACTTTATTATAGAATTCCTCGAATAGGAGTAGGATTAAAAAGGAAGATGCAGTTTAGATTATTGCTTAATTCAAAGTAGCTAAGCACAATCAAAGTTCATGTAAACTTACAGTGTTGCATCAGTGATATAAGATTTCATTGAGTTTCTGAGTGAGTACGATCTATAACGAGAAATGTTATATTAGAATCTTTAAAGAGTCAAATTCCATTGGACTAATGAATGAAGATTAATTTTATATCTAATGTGATATGAGACACTTTTTGAAATTTTTTTTTTTAAAAATTGCGTAGGATATATAGCAGTTGAGATTTTAGCTCTTTTCATCAAAGAATTGGATTCTTCTTTCATTTTCAATTTATTAAAAATAAACTATATCCATGATAGAATATATTTTTTCTCAAAATTGTTCAATGTCTATTTTCAGTATTTTTGAATTTCTGATTGTCTAACTTGTATTAAATTAAAACTTAAAAGGATTAGATAAAAGTATTTTCAACAAAGTAAAACTTTTTTAGTTAATATAAATATATAAATATTAAAAGAAAACTATTTGATATACCCATCTCGATATAACATTGTAGATAAAATTACAAATTTTAAAGTTTAGATATGATTGAAAGTGGCATCCAATCCAATCCAATCCAAACATAAAGGTGTGGAAACCAAGAAGAGTAAAAGAGGCGTCTAATCCGGCAACACAAAATGATTTAAAAACAAAAACTGTCAAAAATCGTTTTATTCAAACTTACACACAATATGATTAGATTACAATTTACATGCTTAATACATTAAATCATTCATTGCCCAACTAATCATTCATTAACATTAAGCCTTCAACATTTTCTCTCGCATCTAATTTTCTTTATTAGGTAACTTGCAGTTATGAAATTTATGCATCCCAACATTATTCATTATTTTCTTATATATATATTATATCAAATCAATTTTTTTCACTAAAATTGTCAAATTCTGTTTGCCAACTAAACTCAATAAGATGCCTCATTGGTGAATACTACCTCTAGCAAGAGGCAATAGCAAAACTTGAATCCAAGCCATGCTCACTCATGAATTGTCTAGAATCAACTTTTAGAATGACATTAATATTTGAAGAGTGGTTTGTGATTCAAATTTTTTAAGATTCAAAATTATTCGGCTAATTTATAATCCTAAGTACTTAATCATTGATAGACCTGTTTAAGGGTCGGACTATTCACTCAAACTTAAAGGTCTACCCGATGTTTGGTCGAATTTAGATAAAAAAATATCGGATGCAATAAATGGGCTTGACCCTTCGAAGCTCATGTCCAGCTCGGGTCAAACATAATTATATTTAAAACTTTTTAAATTTATTTATTAAGTATAATGTAATTATATATATTATAATAATAATATTAATTAATAAACATGATTATAATTTTAATATGAAAATTTAGATGCAATTTTTAACAAATTAAATTAAATTTCAATAGGGTTAAAATAATAAAATATAAATAAAATATAAAAGTATAAAAAAATAAAATATATTCAATGGACTGAGCTAAGCTCAGACCTTGCAATACAAAACGAAAACATGCCTAGACAAAATACCAGACACAAATTTTTCGGGCTTGATCAGACTTGAGTTTGTATATGTGAGACCCCGTATATGTATATATAGGGGCATATATATATATATATATATATATATATATATATATATATATATATATATATGTAAATGAACTTGTAAGTATGGTGATATACTTGTAATGTGAAATATATGTAATGTAAGTCTATAAGTGTAATGTACACACATGTAATAAGAGTTGTGATTATACGTACAAGTTACATTATGCATGAATAAGAGGAAATGAACTTAAACATGTGAAGAATGAGAGTAGAATAGATCATGGATAGTATGGTAAAATGGAAGAAAGATTGCATGAGTTGTGCACTTCCATTTGGTTTATATCGTATACCTTTAGTTATATAAAACTTATTATTATATAGTGTGGGCCTAGCCCAAGCCAGTCGATGAGCATGTCTACTTTGGACTACAATTTGTATAATTTATATACATGCATATTTTAATTTATATAAAAAAATTAATACCATTTGGACAATATTAGTTTTGATTTTAGAATATAATTTAGTTTTTACTCATTTTCTTATTAATTTATCACAATATTTAAGTCAGTGATCTACTATCTCTCACTCGACCATAATTGTAACCTAGATGAATTAGCTAATTGAGGCAAGTACTTTTATTTTTGGTTCATAAGATGGTATAAGAAAAGAAAAGAGGATTTGAAGCTTAAATCTTATCTTTTTAAGAAGAAGTAATGACAGTTTGATAAACTTGAGTTGTTCAGGTACTCTTCGTTAATATGAAATTTTTGAAGCTTTGAATAACATTGAACACCATTGCATTTAACTTCTTATCAACTTTATTGTAAAATCAACTTATTTTATATTTATTTTAAACTTATTATTTGTAACAAAAAACTTTTTTCATTAATTTTAAGTGTTTTATGCTTATTTATGATAATATTAACTTATTTTATGCCTATTGACACTAAGTTTATATTTATTTTTATGTGTTTGTACTTATTATCATTTGTTTATGTTATTTTGATACTAATTTCACGTTTTTTCATATGTTTATTTTTTATTATGTAATTACATTTATTGATGTTAATTTTATGCTTATTCTCATTTGTTTATCATATTTGTAACGTGAAAATAAATGCAAAATAAGTATAAAATAAATCGACCTTATAATATAATCGATCTTACTGTAGAATTTTCCCCCTCTTCCCCGAACTTTGTGGAAAAACGAAACATCGTTTTATGGCATATGGCATATTTGGTTTGCCAAATAGAATAAAAAGAGAAAGAAACAAGTATTCATGAGAATAAAAAAAAAGAATGAATAAAATATAATAATTATTATGATATTTGCGTAACTAAAAAAAAATTATTATGATTTTTGGTTCATTATAATGAAATATTGTAGGAATTAGTTTATAATCATTATCTCGTTAGATGCATCAATTAATTTTATATATTTAAGTATATGTATGCATACATATGAATTTGTATTATTCGCATATTTATATATCCAAATCCTTAAAATTTATGAAATTTAGCATGAAGATGAACAAACCCAAATATATATTCGACTAACAAATCATAAAATTTATTATAACAAAAAGATCTTTATATTATATATTTTACAAAATAAAAATGAAAAAGAAAAAAAATACATGCATTAATTTGATAAAAAATACAACTAAATTCAAAATCAATCTCAAAATTCTTACCTTGAAGTAATATTTATTTTGGCAAATACTATTCCTTACTTTGAGACGATCAAACATATAAAAAAGGATGCACACAATTTTTTTTTGATAAAAAAAAATCATAATAGCAGAAACGTTTTTCTCTCTTGCGCTGCAGCTAATTTCATCTATTCAGGTTTTTACACCCATTTTCAAAGAAGTGGGTTAATTTGTAACCCAAAAAAAAAAAAAAATTGGTTAATCTTCAATTTTGTTAAATTTATTTACCAAAATCTAAGCAAAAACTTAAAATAAAATATAATAGTATCTAAGTATATTAAAATATAATTTTGATCATAAATAAAAATCAAAATATAAAAATTTATCCTAAAGAATATATACCAATAATAATATGTATTATTAAACAATAACAAAAATACATGCAGTGTTATATGTTTATTCCCTAAAATAAGAAGGAATACTAACATTACATTTATTATGTAAACAATAATGTATATATTGCTTTGTTAACATTAACAAAAAGTAATTACATTTGCATATATGAAAAATTTTTATTGTACCCTTTAAAAAATTGACAGAAACAACAATATGTTTATAAATAAAAATGAAAAAAAAAAGAACAAAAACAACATAAAACATGAAATATGTAAAAGCCTGTGAATGAAAGTTTATGAAACTGACCTCTTTAATTGAAATATTCTATTTCTTTTTCCAAATAAATGAAAGTGGAGGATATGCAAGGGTGTGTATATATATGTATGCAACATAGCCTCATCAACAATTCTAAAATATTTCAAATCCTAACCGGTTATTCTTCCATTTTTTTCTAATATATTTCAAATTTTAATCATAATTTAATATTAATTTTAAATGGATAACTTTATTTATAAAAAAATTTTAAAATTGTAAAAAAAAATTAAAATATTTCAAATTCCAATGGTATTCCTATTTAATTTTGATTTTGAATGGACAACTTTATCTATTAAATAATTAAAAAATAAATTTAAAAAGTATTCTACCTGTCATTAAAAGAAGATGTTTACATAGGTCAGCAGGTGTTCACATCGATACACCTTCTCACATAATCTTGTATTCTGTAATGTAATAATATAGGTGTATATGATTAGTATTATATGTTTAGTTAGTTAAAAAAATGATTAGAATAAATTTAAAAGATTATTTTACCCTTTTATTAAATTAACTATAATTTAAAATAAAAAATAATTAATTAATAAAATTTATTTATTATTATGACTAATTATTAATTAATAGAAATAAATAAAAATTATATGTGATGTTGCACTAAACGACAACAAGGTGATGCTGTTACGGCCATTTCCACGTGTATCGGATCTTCTGATTGATGTTGCACTAAACGACAACGAGGTGATGCTGATACGGCCCTTTCCACGTGCATCGAATCTTCTGCAAAAACAATGAAAATCAGAGAGGCGCAGGGATCTGTCCCTACACACGCACTCCGATGCTTAAGTTAGAAAGTTCTTTTAGCAGAGTTTCTGTATCCAAAAAAGAGATTCTGCCTACCTTTTTGCATACCTGGTGTATTTATAGACTTCTTCTAGAATCAAGTCAGGCTTCATGTTCTTTTAGGGCTTGAGGATATTTTAGGCCCATAATTATAGAATTCGGGTCTGAGGCCCAGGCGCGTGTCTGGGCTGCGACAGAGTTATTAGATACTCTGTCGCGACTTGGAGTTGGACGGTTTGCGGATGAGTTCAACATGCGGCAGAGTTGCGTGAATCTCTGCCGCGGTCTTTGCGGTAGAGTTCTATCGCAGTCCCTGCGGTAGAGCTCTGTCGCGGTTCGTGCGGTATAGGTCTATCGCAGTCCCTGCGGTAGAGCTCTGTCGTGGTTCGTGTGGTAGAGGTCTATTGCGACTTACTCTGCCGCGTTCATACTCTACCGCCTAGAGACTCTATCGCCCACTCCAGTGACTGTGTCGCCACCTCTCTTTACCTGCCACGTGGCTTATGTCTCTTCTGTTTGTGCTTGACACGTGGCTGTCTCTTGTTGGTCGATGTTTGTACACATGGACATTGATGATATGACCGTTATCAATTGCTCCCCACTCTTTGGTAGGAATATTTCCTGCGAAAGAATATTGTTGATTCACCGTTCCAGAGCACGTGCGGATTCCCGTGCACGTGTAGATGCAGCCACGCCTCTATATATATAGGCTCCCAGTCATCGCGGCATCTACTGAGTTCTCTCGCTTAAGATCACTCTGCCGCATATTCTCCAGATACTCTGTCGCAACTATGCCGCTAGTCAACCGAATCTCTGTCACGACTCTACCGCTACTCTACCGCGGATTGCTGATACTCTTCCGTAGCTCTATCGCATAATCCATCACTGTGTCCCGAGTCTGTCGCGTCGACGAAAACTCTGTTGACCCGTGTTATTTGCCACACTTCTGTCGCAAACGCTCTAACACTATTAGTTCGCTGTCTTCCTGCATTTCTGTTAGGTAAACTCTGTCGCCAGTAGTTTTTTCTTCGTGATTTTCCTTGAGTTTCAAAAATGTCTGGTCATGGTGTAGGGAAGCACATAGAGCTAGGAGTCAAATCGACTTTAAAGGCGGTTGACATCCAAGACCTTATGTCTAGGTTTCCTTTGCCCGATGGATACTCCTATAGGCTTCCAAACCCTCGAGAAAACGACATACGTAGTGTATCTGACGGGATAGTTATTTTCAGGGCATCCTTAGAGTTAGGACCCCGCTTTCCAATATCCGACTTTGGGGCTTCTTTCCTTAGGACGCACAGGATTGCCCTTGGACAACTGCAACCTCACGCATGGATGCAGTTAATAGGATTTACCGTTCATTGCCGACTAAGGGGCGTTTCTCCGTCTCTTCCCCTTCTTGATGCTTTTTTTAGGTTTCAAGGTAGCCCCGGTTTAGTTCCTTATTCACTTCAGCGGGTGTATAAGCCTGGATTTGAAAATAGGTTATTCGAAAAACCCGCCAATAAGCTTCATGATTTTGAATCGGAGTGGCTTGTTGTGGAGACGCCTGGGGGCCTGGATTTTCCTACTCGTTGGGAAACTAGGCTTGAAATCCCCAAGGGCCCCCGGATTTCTACACTTAGAGAACAGTTGTCCTCGGATGTCAATAGGTTATTGGTTAATAATCCCATTAGTCTTGATAGTCTTTTATCAAATGAAAATTTGATATCTGCTGGCTGGGGTGTGGGTCCCGTCCCTATTGTCGGCCGTTCTGTTCCTCCATTGAATCCTTCATCCTTGATTCCCTCTGAGTTGAACCCCGAATTTCTAAGGTCGCAAGAAGATATAGGGAGCACAAATATAGAATCTAGTTCTGACAATGAACCTTTAGCTGATCTGAATGACTGGGAAGGGTTTGGTTCAACTTTCATGGTTCTTCCTGACAATGATATGATAAACATAGAGTCCCTTCAGGAGGATTTTGATTCTCCTGATGGTAACTTTTCATACTTTTTTATTGTTTGTTGGTTACGACCACGTTTTTGACCACTTATTTGTTCTTTTTCTTTTTTTGTAGAAATGAGCCATTTTCGACGATCTTTGGCACGTCAAGGTTCGGAGGGCTGTCCGTCTAGTGACCCCACTAGAAAGAGGTCTCGCTTAGCTGATGATGTTCCCAGCGAGGCACCAGTTCCGCCTCAATTACCTCGGGCTTGAACCCCACCTCTTCCTAGACAGGTGATGCCTCCTCCCCTGGAACAAAGGGATCCTTATCGAGATAGAGGGAGGGATCCTTCCTCTTCACAGAGGGCTTCTGATTTGTCTGGACGGTCTCGATCTGAAGAGCGTGCCAAGTGCAATATAATTTCGTCTCAACGAAAGAATCGGAGGCATTTGTATATCGAGCCGTCAATGGGGACTAGGCCAATTCTCCCAAGGATAGGTCCTGTCAATGAGAGATCCTACCCCGTAGACGGTGGTTACATCATGAGGGGGTATGAGTTCCGGGTTTACCCGGGAGTTCGTGACAACGATACGTTGGATTCTCCTGGGGTGGCATCTCGACTGAGTTAGGCCACTATTCTCCCGAGGGATGAAGCTCGAATATTCAGGAATTATCCAAAAGGAGAGGACTTAGCTGATGTGGAAGCGCTGAGGGTAATCTTCACGTTCTTTTTTCGTTTAATTTCTTTCTGCTGTGCTTTTGAGTTTGACTTTTTGTATTTCTTTTCAGCTTGCTCAGAGGACTGTGGCCAACAACGCTCAACATCGAGCCTATCGGGAGCGAGCTGACAAGGAGATCCGGGAGTTGAAGGACAAAGTCATAGAGTTGTCAAATACTGTTAACAACTTATCCGGGCTTCCAAACGTGGTGCGAAACTTAGAAGATTAGCTCTTGAAAGCGCGCCAAGATTTGAATCAGGCAAAGGGGGATCTCACTATCGAGGCGGCTAGGTCTAACAAATTTCATGAAGATCTTCAACAGGCCCAAGCCGAACTAGACCGCATGCAGTCTAGATATGGGTCCTTAATTGATCGCAATCAGGAGCTCGAGCAATATGTCACCGAACTAGAAAGTCGGGCTACTCCTTCTCTAACTCAAGTGGAGATTGATAGCATCAGGGCGGAAGCCGTGAAGGAGTACCGTCTTTCTAGGGATTGCTTGAGGCGAAAGGAGGATTTTTCGAATCCATATGTAAAATATGGATTTTACCTTGCTAGATCCTGGTTGGCGAAGCATAGGGAAGGCGAAGAATTCCCTGAGCTTCAATATACACGCGAGGCGATGCTGTTTGAGGCTCCTGATTGGACTAAGTATGAACCGGGGGCTGAACCTCCTGATGAGCTTTTTAAGAGGACTGCACAAGATGATCTTGCAAACCTTACCGGTCCTTGGGAGCCTGTGAGCCTGGACAATGCTCCCGAAGCTATTGGTGCCCTCGACGACTTGGATGGGGAAGATGATCAGCAGTCTTTAGAGTGCGAGGGTCCGTCGGCGGTTAATCCCCAGCCTTCTCCTCATGCAGATTGAATTGTTTTTTGTTTTTCTTTTCGAACATTCTGTTGTTTTGTTGATCTTTTTTGAACATTTTGTTGTTTTGTTTTTGTTGGATGTACTTGTAAAGATTTTCTTAAATAAATAAAGTCAAAGTTCTGTTCATGCTTCTTATCGCATCGCTCTGCTATTTATCATTTATCATCATTTATCTGTTTATTTGTTTTACTCGTATATTTATGTTTGTTTTATTTATTCGTATATGCTCCCCGATTCTTGATAGAAAGATATATTTTCAGAAAGAATTTTACATATAAACATACCTTTTTTCTGAGGCCTGACCACCATGACGCGAGTGCGTCTTCAGTTCTTACGGCCTTTATGTTTCCATTGCTTGGCCATAGTGATGCAATTGCATCTCAGGCTCTTACGGCTCCTCTGGCTTTTTACGTCAGGCCACAGTGACGCATTGCGCCTCAGGCTCTTACGGCTCGTCTGATTTTACGCCTGGCCACAGTGACGCATTGCGCCTCAGGCTCTTACGGCTCGTCTGACTTTACGCCTGGCCACAGTGACGCATTGCGCCTCAGGCTCTTACGGCTCGTCTGATTTTACGCTGGCCACAGTGACGCATTGCGCCTCAGGCTCTTACGGCTCGTCTGACTTTACGCCTGGCCACAGTGACGCATTGCGCCTCAGGATCTTACGGCTCGTCTGATTTTACGCCTGCCCACAGTGACGCATTACGCCTCAGGCTCTTACGGCTCGTCTGATTTTACGCCTGGCCACAGTGACGCATTGCGCCTCAGGCTCTTACGGCTCGTCTGATTTTACGCCTGGCCACAGTGACGCATTGCGCCTCAGGCTCTTACGGCTCGTCTGACTTTACGCCTGGCCACAGTGACGCATTGCGCCTCAGGCTCTTACGGCTCGTCTGATTTTACGCTGGCCACAGTGACGCATTGCGCCTCAGGCTCTTACGGCTCGTCTGACTTTACGCCTGGCCACAGTGACGCATTGCGCCTCAGGATCTTACGGCTCGTCTGATTTTACGCCTGCCCACAGTGACGCATTACGCCTCAGGCTCTTACGGCTCGTCTGATTTTACGCCTGGCCACAGTGACGCATTGCGCCTCAGGCTCTTACGGCTCGTCTGACTTTACGCCTGGCCACAGTGACACATTGCACCTCAGGCTCTTACGGCTCGTCTATATCCTGTCACAAGATTTAGATATATAAAAGCTGGAGATATAATAAAAGAACAATCTGCATAATGATTGGATAATAGTATCTTGTGACAGTGTAAACAAATAACAATAATGTGAGAATATAAGGTTCAAGAAAGAAAACATAATGATTAGTTCAAATACAATTTTAAGTGATTTGAGTTTCATGTTTTCCCTATTTTCCTCCCTTGCAGAGTTTTCAGGATGCAGGTGTTGGGCCCGATCTTTTGTTTGATTCTGAATGGACCCTCCTAATTGGCTCTGAATTTTTCGTCTTCCCTCAAGGCATTCGTGATATGTGACTTTCTGAGCACCAAATCCCCCGCGGACATCGGTCTATCTCTCACCCGGCTGTTATAGTAGTTGACCACCCTCTGATGATAGGATGCCAACCGAATAGCCGCGACCTCTCTATGCTCATCAAGCAGATCTAGGCTTTCCCTTAGTCCTTGTGAATTCTTTTATTCCACTAAAGGCACCACCCTGGTTGACAGTGCTCCAATTTTCACGGGAATCAGTGCTTCAGTGCCGTATACGAGGCTAAACGACGTTTCTCCAGTCGATACTCGACTAGTGGTACGATATGCCCATAAGACACTAGGCAATTCGTCCACCCATGCCCCCTTAGCTTTGTCTAATCTGGTCTTCAACCCATGAAGGATAGTTCGATTACTGACTTCGGCCTGTCCATTAGCTTGAGGATATGATACAGAAGAAATCCTTAGCTGAATGTCAAGGCGCTTACAGAATTCACGGAAGGCGTCACAATCGAATTGCTTTCCGTGGTCAGCATTTAAGATGCGTGGGATTCCGAACCGGCAGATAATATCTTTTTCCACTTTCTTCTCCGTGATTGTAGCTAAGGGCTCTGCTTCAATCCACTTTGTAAAGTAATCAGTGGCAACTAACAAGAACTTTCTTTGACCCGTGGCTAATGGGAAAGGTTCCAGAATGTCCAATCCCCATTATGTAAAAAGAATTGGTTGCACCGTACTCTGGGAGGGAGTCACTGGGGCAGTTGTTATTGGCGCAAACCTTTGGCATTTGTCACACCTGCGGGTTTTGTCCATCGCATCTTTTTTCAATGTCGGCCAATAGAATCCCGATCGAAGTATCTTAGTAGCAAGGGCTCTAGCTCCTAAGTGCTCACCGCAAATTTCTTCGTGCACCTCAGCTAGGACATAATTTGCTTGTTCTGGCCCTAGGCACTTTAACAAAGGTGATGAATACCCCCTTTTGTACAGTTCCCCGTTGATTAGCGTGAACTTCGCCCCTTGTGTCCTTAGGCGACGAGCTTCGTCCTTATCTTGGGGGAGTGTACCTTCAGTGAGATACTGTTTGAATGGAGATCTCCAGTCATCCCCCATTTCAATGTCACACATTTCGACCTCTTCAACACTAGGCCGCTCGAGTTTCTCCACCTTCACTATCCTTCCTCCTGTCTCATTGGAAGAGGCTAACTTGGACAATGAATCTGCGTGTGTATTTTCAGACCGATTAATTTGTATTAGCTGGAAGTTCTTGAAAGTCTGAGCTAGAGATTGGACTTTCTTTAGGTAAGGGGCCAGCATTGGCTCTTGAATCTCATATTGTCCGTTGAACTGGTTTACCACCAATTGAGAATCACTATGTGCTACTAAGTGGTGAACTTGCAACTTCTCTGCCAGCCTCATTCCGGCTACCAAAGCCTCATACTCTGCCATGTTGTTCGAACTAGGGAACCCAAATCGTAAAGAGTATTCTAGGGATTTCCCTTCCGGTGATACTAAGTGTGAGACCCCGTATATGTATAGCTATGTATATAGGAACATGGGAATGTAAATAAAATCATAAGTAAGATGATGTATTGTAATGTGAAGTGTATGCAATGTAAGTTCATAAGATTATGTACGCACTTGTAGTAAGAATTGTGATTATACGTACAAGTTGCATTATGAGTGAGTAGGAAGAAATAAACTTGAAACGAGAAGAATGTGATCGAAGTGGGATATGAGTAGTATAGTAAAATGGAAGGAAAGATTTACATAAGTGTATATTTCCATTCAAGTAATATCGTATATATTTGATCATACAAAGATTCTACACAAGTTTTAATGTGTATGTAGTGAGGATGGATCCCGTTTTCAAGTCTCAAAGATGAATGAATGAGGAGATGATCATTGTAGTAAATTAAGGGTGTTTGGTAAGAGTTGTTGCAGAAAAACTGCAGGAAATCTGGAATTTGTGAAGGTCAGATCGATCTCATAGGATGAGAGATCGATCTGGGAGAGCCAGAATGCTCTTATGTGAGAAATGGAAGGGAACAGATCGATCTCCAAAGGAAGCAGATCGATCTCTTTAGCTCTCGGGTTGGAAGCAGATCGATCTCCCACAAGACCAGATCGATCTCCTTAAGCTTCTGTTTGACAGCAGATCGATCTCTAGCCTCGACAGATCGATCTCCTACCTTTAAAACGTCTCAGAAAAGAGGAATTTTTGAGGAACAGATCGATCTCCACCCAAGGAAGACCGATCTCATCAAGTCAAAACTATAAATGGGAGCAGTTGGATCATCAGAATTTCGGGACAAACATTTCCATTTCACTTCAACTCAAAGAAATCTAGTTTCTCACTCCTAAATCCAGCCATTTTCAGTGAGATTTAAGGAGAGGCTATTAGAGACAAAGTTGTTCACATCAAAGAGAAGAACAACATAGTCTGGAGGCATTTTCCCATTTGATGGATTGAAGAAATAGAGGGCAATCCTAATTGGAGCAAGAGGAAATCCAATGAGGTAAGTTTCTAATGCAAATACCCAAGTACATTGGTTTGGATATTGATATGGGAAATGGTTAGTACGCATAGACATGATAGAACTACTTAGAATGGTATGAAATGAATATGACTTAGAAATAGTCAACTGTGAGAAAGTGGAGTGTGGGAGTGTTTTTGATGAATGAGATATCTTGAGTGGATGAGTATGTTGTGGAAATGGTTTGGAAATGTTGATATTAGGATAAATTGGGAGATTTACCACAAAGGGTAGAAATGTGTAATTAAGGCATTGGATAAATGCTTAGTTGAATAAGAGTTAGAAACATTAACTCAAATGTTGATGGATGAATTTCAGTTTCGGATGATACGCCGGAGCAAGTCAAGATGAGAACGCAAGAAGCATAAAGGCGGATAGTTGCACACAAGTAAAACGAGGTAAGGGACTGTGTGTTAGCTATAGAGATGTTCGTACGTAATTACAGCAATTTCGTAGATATGTTGCTAGAACTAGTACGATATTATAATTCTATGAAATGATATGGAAGTATGCAAAATACTATGACGTATATATGTATTGAGAAATGGGACAGGGTAAGGAAATAGCATGATATGCATGTTTTCAATGATTTTCTCAATTTTACATTGTTATTTATGATTGAGAAACGTTGATGATAGGTTGGCTAATTTTACATGTTTTAGCATGAAGAGGCATGCTGTATGAGTAAACGTGTTTTGAGTTTTAAAAAGAGAAAATAGCCATCTATCAGTTTTGAGATGAGATTTGGTGTTGAAGCGTTAGCTCACACCCGGTTTAAAGCCTTGATGTACCGTGCGGGAGTTTTAACTCGCACGAGGGTTTTGAGAAAGTGCGGGAACTTTGCTCGCACCTGTTTTGTTGAGTTAAGGTAAACCTGGGGGTCTGGGACCCAAGGGGATACCAGCCGACGGCCAATTGAACGGGCTGGGCCTTAACGATAGATCGTACCGCGCTGGAGCTTTGCGTTGACTGTGTGTCACGCTGCTTGCTCGCCTGGTATATGAGACATGGTTTAAGGATAAAAAGTCCATCGGAGTTGGAGTATGGACTTGGGTCCACGGTTGTACGTAGAATAGTGTAGTCACTCGTTGGTATACTATGTACCGTGCTGGGTGCACGTGAGTACGAGTATCGCGTAGATGACACACGATGTATCTTCACCGTGAGTATACGAGGAGATGAGGTGGATTGAGATGAGCCGGAGGGTAGGACTGACCCATCCCCCTTCAGGCGAAGTGATACCCTGTGCACACCCGATCAGTGAGGCCTGGGATCACTGACTGTGGCCATAAGTCGTGGATATTTGATTGCCGAAAATTCCATGCCTGTCTCAGAGAATCGAGAAACAGAGACAATCTCAGAAAAAGAAAGAGATTTGCGAGAGAGAATGATTTGAGAAGTGAAAGAGATTTCGTGTTTTAATAAATCTCTGATTTCACATTCGTGCCATGAGGGCACTATTTATGAGCATGTTTTAAATGGAAGTTTGACATTTGATTTACACGAAAATGCTATTGAGAAATATGTGTTTAAATGCATTGTTCGTATGATATTTCCATTTATAACGAAAACATGGTTTTGGTTTATGCATGCATGGGCTATGTAGGTAGTACGATATCTACCTGCTAGCATACATTTCCTTACTGAGCCGTGGTTTGCTCATCCCACTATTTTCCCCCTCCAGGTACTGAGAAGTAAGAGAGCGGTGATCTCTAAGTCTTTTGTGTTGAACAGCTCCCACAATCCGCAAAGGTATAAGATTTGTATACACGAGTATTTTGTATCTAATATATTGTATCGCACAGTTATATCTTGGAATTGTAATCAGTATTATGGGGATGATATGTAAACACCTGGTATTTATACAATTAATTTTGTGTATTTACACACACACCTGGGAGTGTGAATTAAAGTTTTAAATATTCCGCTATAAATAAATAAATTTTTAGTAATTGCATCTTCTCACAGCCCAACCGTAGTAGAGAATGTATGGATAGAAGGGTTCCCGAAAGCGGGGCATGACAGGCTTGGTATCAGAGCATGGTTGGTCTGATGTGAGTTGATGCTTAGGACTAAGAAAACATACATCCCCAAGTTACTGTGCGATATTTAGATACAAATGTGTATACGGAGCTGGTAGTAAATTAAATGTTTGTTATAACGCAGGAAAGTTATCAGGCTAGTGAGTTATGCCTGAGAGACACCGCAAGAGGGGAGAGAGCTCGAGAGCTCGAGGGCAAAATGACAGGACTGAGAGGCACAGTAGATCATCCTCTAGTCATGAGCCCCAGGAACAGATAGAGGCTTCTGATCCCCGAATAACTCGATTGGAGGAAGACATGCGCACGATGATGACCATGATGGGTCAGATCATGGCTAGGTTTGAGGGTACACCTGGTACAGCGGGACAGGCTGCACCGAATCCCCCAGCAGCTGCACCTGAACCTGAGAATGTTGCACCTGCGCAAGCTGAACCGGCTAGGCCACGGGAACCTCATATTCGACCGGTACCTCCTCCGGTAGCCCCACATCAGCATGATGATGATTTTGGGTATGGATATGATTGCGACATGGAGAGATTGAGGCATTTTATGGACTTTAAGCCTCCTTCATTTAGCGGGGTAAAGGATCCGACGGTGGCTGAGGACTGGATCAGTCAAATGGAGAAGTTATTCGACTTCTGTAGATGTTCAGCTACGGAGAGAGTAGCACTTGCGGCCTTTGTATTGAGAGGCGAAGCAGAGCACTGGTGGAAGTCCGTCAGGCCGATGTTAAGAGCTCAAAGAATGGTTATCACTTGGGATATGTTCTTGGACGTTTTCAGAGAGCAATACATCCCAGATACTGCTCGACGGAGACTACAGATGGAATTTCTGAATCTGACTCAAGGGAATCGAACAGTTGATGAGTACGAGTCACGATTCACTTCACTGGGCAGATATGATCCGGACTCGATCAGGAGTGAGGCTATCAGAGTCCGTAGATTTGTAGATGGACTGAGGCCTTCGATCCTAGCGAAGTTGGCCCCATTTGATGTCGCTACATATAGAGAGGCCGTGCGACGGGCCCAGTTATGTGAGCAAGATCATGACTTATAGATTTCTGAGTTTAGTTGGGGAAAGGACAAGGGTCCGAGGAAGATGGGAGATGGCAAGAGTGCCAAATTTGGTCGAAAATTCATGAGTAAACGTCGGAGAGAGGTAGATGATTTCCAGAAAAAGGTTGCTAGACCTTTTATGCCTCCGACTTAGACACCAGCCAGGGGTATAGTGATTGGTGGACCCCGACCGACTACAGATCAGTGTAGGCTATGCGGTCGATACCATGGTGGTAGGCCATGTCATCTTCAGGGTACCCGATGTTTCAGATGTGGTAAATTTGGACATTATGCCAGAGAGTGCCCGGAGATAGTTGAGGCGATTCCACAGAGGGGTAAAGAGCCAGAGAGGGTTCCTACAGTTGCACCTCCTGCAAGAAAGAAAGCCTCGACTGAAGAGAAAGGAAAACAAGTTGTGGGTCAAGGCAGGGTGTATGCGATAGACCAGGCATCGGCTGATACCTCTTCTGAAGTGATAAAAGGTACAATCTTGATTTTCAATCTAGAGGTTATAGCTTTGTTTGATTCTGGTGCTACGCATTCCTTCATATCACCTGCATGTGCATCTAAGTTAAAAGGTTTTGTAGAACCCACATACTTGAGTAGGACTTTACTAATAAGTACTCCCATGAGAGTTAGCCAATTAGTTGAACAAGTGTATAAAGATTGTAAAGTGAGGGTGGGAGATAAGTGCATGACGTCCAACTTGATTTTGTTGAATATGTATGACATTGATGTAATTTTGGGAATGGATTGGTTAGCCGCCAATCATGCTGTCATAGACTGTCGTTCTAAGTCCATTAAGTTTTCTCTACCTGAAGAATGTGTTGTAAGATTTTAAGAGAATAAATGAAATCTTAAATTTTGTATTAAGTAAAGTACTTTGGTATAAATGACTTGAGTGTTGTTTTGAAGGTTTTGTTGCTTATGTGGTGGATTTGAACAAAGTAAATCCGGATATGGAGGACATCTCAGTGGTCAGAGAATTCCCTGATGTCTTTCCAGACGATCTACCAGGATTGCCACCTGATAGAGAAACGAAATTCGGTATAGACTTGACGCCTGGAACCGAACCAATATCGAAGTCACCCTATAGGATGGCTCCAGTTGAGTTAGAGGAATTAAGGAAATAGCTGCAAGAGTTGTTAGAGAAAGGGTTCATAAGACCGAGCGTCTCACCATGGGGAGCCCCGGTATTGTTTGTGAAGAAGAGAGATGGGAGCCTCAGATTGTGTATTGACTATCGGATGTTAAACAAGGCTACCATCAAGAATAAGTACCCCTTGCCACGCATTGATGATTTATTGGATCAGCTTCGGGGAGTGCAAATCTTCTCCAAGATAGATCTGAGGTCTGGGTATCATCAATTGAAGATTCGAAAGGAGGATGTGCCCAAGACAGCATTTCGTACCCGCTATGGCCATTACGAATTTTTAGTGATGCCTTTTGGGTTGATCAATGCGCCGTCAGCTTTTATGGCTCTAATGAATGAAGTATTCAAGCCATACCTGGACCAATTCGTAATTATTTTCATTGATGACATATTGGTGTATTCAAGGTCCAGAGAAGAGCATGAGCAGCACTTAAGGATTATTTTGCAGACCCTTCGAGAGAAAAGGTTATATGCCAAGCTTAACAAATGTGACTTTTGGCTAGAACAGATTTCTTTTCTAGGCCATGTTATATCGAAGGATGGGGTGTCAGTAGATCCATCCAAGATTGAGGCAGTTGTTCAATGGGAACAACTTAGGACAGTCACAGAGATCAGAAGTTTTCTGGGATTGGCTGGTTACTACAGAAGATTTGTAGAGGGTTTCTCTAGATTAGCTGCTCCATTGACACGTCTTACGAGGAAAAGTGTGGAGTTTTCATGGGACGAAGCTTGTGAGAGAAGTTTTCAGGAACTTAAGCGCAGATTAACTACCGCGCCAGTTCTTGTCATCCCTAACAGTTCAGGGAATTACTCGGTGTATACTGATGCTTCGCATCAAGGACTAGGCTGTGTTTTGATGCAAGATGGGAGGGTAGTAGCTTATGGATCTAGACAGCTGAAAGATCATGAGAAGAACTACCCCACTCACGATTTGGAGTTAGCGGCCGTAGTGTTTGCGTTAAAGATATGGCGCCACTACTTATATGGTGAGAGATTTCAGATCTTTACGGATCATAAGAGTTTGAAATATCTATTCTCACAAATGGAGTTAAACATGAGACAGAGGAGGTGGTTGGAACTCCTCAAGGACTACGATTGTGAGATCTTGTACCACCCGGGGAAGGCAAATGTGGTTGCCGATGCATTGAGTCGGAAGAGTCTCGGGTTAGTATCACATATGATGGTTAGAGAGCACGAGTTGTTGGAACAATTCACGAACCTTAGTCTGGATATGACCCTACCTGATATTGGCAGCTATGGGATCATTGCTAGCTTGAGATTAGAACCGGAGTTGATTGAGAGAATCCGACAAGCTCAGCAAATCGATCAATGGTGTATTGTCATGATTAGCCAAATCCGGAAAGGGAAGGGTGCTGATTTTATATTGAGTCCAGATGGAATACTAAGGTTTGGAGATAGAATATGTGTTCCTAAGGATTTAGAGCTGAGAAAGCTGATCTTATCAGAGGCACACTCGTCGAGATACACGATACACCCGGGGAGTGGTAAGATGTATCAAAACCTCCGAAAAGTATATTGGTGGTCTGGAATGAAGAGAGACATAGCTGAGTATGTCGCTAGATGTCTCATTTGTCAGCAAGTAAAAGCCGAACATCAGAAACCAGGAGGATTATTACAACCTCTATCGATACCAACATGGAAGTGGGAGCATATCACCATGGATTTTGTGATGGGGTTACCGAGGACCCGTAAGAACCATGATGCGATATGGGTGATAGTAGATCGGTTAACGAAATCGGCACATTTCTTAGCTATGAGATCTACTGATACATTGAGTGCACTGGCGAACCTGTATGTGCGAGAAATAGTGAGATTGCATGGAGTCCCAGTGAGTGTTGTTTCTGATAGGGATGTCCGCTTCACTTCCCACTTTTGGGGACATTTTCAGGAAGCGATGGGGACCCAGTTGAGTTTTAGCACCGCTTTTCATCCTCAGACAGATGGTCAGTCAGAGAGGACTATACAGACCCTGGAGGATATGTTGAGAGCGTGTGTGCTGGATTTTAGAGGCTCATGGGACGATCACTTGCCATTGATTGAGTTCGCCTACAATAACAGTCATCACTCAAGTATTGGTATGGCCCCTTATGAGGCACTATACGGTCGTAGATGCCGATCGCCCATTGGTTGGGAGGAAGTTGGTGACAGACAACTGCTCGCCCCCGATTTGGTTAAGCAAGCCTCCGAGGATGTTCAGATAATATGCGAGAGGCTGCGAACAGCTCAAAGTCGACAAAAGAACTACGCTGACAAGAGACGGAGACCACTTGAGTTTGATGTTGGCGAATCTGTATTTTTGAAAGTATCTCCTTCTAAGGGAATAATGAGGTTTGGGAAGAAAGGAAAATTAAGTCCTCGTTACATTGGTCCCTTCGAGATTTTGGATAGAGTGGGAGAAGGAGCATATAGGCTAGCCTTACCACCTGAGCTAGCAGAAGTCCACAATGTCTTCCATGTTTCTATGCTTCGGAAGTACTACCCGGATCTGACACATGTAATTAGTTATGAGCCGTTGGAGCTCAAGAAAGATATGTCGTATGTTGAGAGACCGATCAGGGTGTTGGACAGGAAAGAGAAGGTGTTGCGGAACAAGACGATTTCATTGGTTAAGGTTTTGTGGCAACATCACACTGTGGAAGAGGCCACATGGGAACTGGAAAGTTTGATGCGGGAAAAGTATCCCGAGTTATTCACAGATTGAATTGGTTCTAATTTGGAGGACCAAATTCTTTAAGTGGGGGAGAATGTGAGACCCCGTATATGTATAGCTATGTATATAGGAACATGAGAATGTAAATAAAATCATAAGTAAGATGATGTATTGTAATGTGAAGTGTATGCAATGTAAGTTCATAAGATTATGTACGCACTTGTAGTAAGAATTGTGATTATACGTACAAGTTGCATTATGAGTGAGTAGGAAGAAATAAACTTGAAACGAGAAGAATGTGATCGAAGTGGGATATGAGTAGTATAGTAAAATGGAAGGAAAGATTTACATAAGTGTATATTTCCATTCGAGTAATATCGTATATATTTGGTCATACAAAGATTCTACACAAGTTTTAATGTGTATGTAGTGAGGATGGATCCCGTTTTCAAGTCTCAAAGATGAATGAATGAGGAAATGATCATGGTAGTAAATTAAGGGTGTTTGGTAAGAGTTGTTGCAGAAAAACTGCAGGAAATCTGGAATTTGTGAAGGCCAGATCGATCTCATAGGATGAGAGATCGATCTGGGAGAGCCAGAATGCTCTTATGTGAGAAATGGAAGGGAACAGATCGATCTCCAAAGGAAGCAGATCGATCTCTTTAGCTCTCGGGTTGGAAGCAGATCGATCTCCCATAAGACCAGATCGATCTCCTTAAGCTTCTGTTTGACATCAGATCGATCTCTAGCCTCGACAGATCGATCTCCTACCTTTAAAACATCTCAGAAAAAAGGGATTTTTGAGGAACAGATCGATCTCCACCCAAGGAAGATCGATCTCATCAAGTCAAAACTATAAATGGGAGCAGTTGGATCATCAGAATTTCGGGACAAACATTTCCATTTCACTTCAACTCAAAGAAATCTAGTTTCTCACTCCTAAATCCAGCCATTTTCAGTGAGATTTAAGGAGAGGCTATTAGAGACAAAGTTGTTCACATCAAAGAGAAGAACAACATAGTCTGGAGGCATTTTCCCATTTGATGGATTGAAGAAATAGAGGGCAATCCTAATTGGAGCAAGAGGAAATCCAATGAGGTAAGTTTCTAATGCAAATACCCAAGTACATTGGTTTGGATATTGATATGGGAAATGGTTAGTACGCATAGACATGATAGAACTACTTAGAATGGTATGAAATGAATATGACTTAGAAATAGTCAACTGTGAGAAAGTGGAGTGTGGGAGTGTTTTTGATGAATGAGATATCTTGAGTGGATGAGTATGTTGTGGAAATGGTTTGGAAATGTTGATATTAGGATAAATTGGGAGATTTACCACAAAGGGTAGAAATGTGTAATTAAGGCATTGGATAAATGCTTAGTTGAATAAGAGTTAGAAACATTAACTCAAATGTTGATGGATGAATTTCAGTTTCGGATGATACGCCGGAGCAAGTCAAGATGAGAACGCAAGAAGCATAAAGGCGGATAGTTGCACACAAGTAAAACGAGGTAAGGGACTGTGTGTTAGCTATAGAGATGTTCGTACGTAATTACAGCAATTTCGTAGATATGTTGCTAGAACTAGTACGATATTATAATTCTATGAAATGATATGGAAGTATGCAAAATACTATGACGTATATATGTATTGAGAAATGGGACAGGGTAAGGAAATAGCATGATATGCATGTTTTCAATGATTTTCTCAATTTTACATTGTTATTTATGATTGAGAAACGTTGATGATAGGTTGGCTAATTTTACATGTTTTAGCATGAAGAGGCATGCTGTATGAGTAAACGTGTTTTGAGTTTTAAAAAGAGAAAATAGCCATCTATCAGTTTTGAGATGAGATTTGGTGTTGAAGCGTTAGCTCACACCCGGTTTAAAGCCTTGATGTACCGTGCGGGAGTTTTAACTCGCACGAGGGTTTTGAGAAAGTGCGGGAACTTTGCTCGCACCTGTTTTGTTGAGTTAAGGTAAACCTGGGGGTCTGGGACCCAAGGGGATACCAGCCGACGGCCAATTGAACGGGCTGGGCCTTAACGATAGATCGTACCGCGCTGGAGCTTTGCGTTGACTGTGTGTCACGCTGCTTGCTCGCCTGGTATATGAGACATGGTTTAAGGATAAAAAGTCCATCGGAGTTGGAGTATGGACTTGGGTCCACGGTTGTACGTAGAATAGTGTAGTCACTCGTTGGTATACTATGTACCGTGCTGGGTGCACGTGAGTACGAGTATCGCGTAGATGACACACGATGTATCTTCACCGTGAGTATACGAGGAGATGAGGTGGATTGAGATGAGCCGGAGGGTAGGACTGACCCATCCCCCTTCAGGCGAAGTGATACCCTGTGCACACCCGATCAGTGAGGCCTGGGATCACTGACTGTGGCCATAAGTCGTGGATATTTGATTGCCGAAAATTCCATGCCTGTCTCAGAGAATCGAGAAACAGAGACAATCTCAGAAAAAGAAAGAGATTTGCGAGAGAGAATGATTTGAGAAGTGAAAGAGATTTCGTGTTTTAATAAATCTCTGATTTCACATTCGTGCCATGAGGGCACTATTTATGAGCATGTTTTAAATGGAAGTTTGACATTTGATTTACACGAAAATGCTATTGAGAAATATGTGTTTAAATGCATTGTTCGTATGATATTTCCATTTATAACGAAAACATGGTTTTGGTTTATGCATGCATGGGCTATGTAGGTAGTACGATATCTACCTGCTAGCATACATTTCCTTACTGAGCCGTGGTTTGCTCATCCCACTATTTTCCCCCTCCAGGTACTGAGAAGTAAGAGAGCGGTGATCTCCAAGTCTTTTGTGTTGAACAGCTCCCACAATCCGCAAAGGTATAAGATTTGTATACACGAGTATTTTGTATCTAATATATTGTATCGCACAGTTATATCTTGGAATTGTAATCAGTATTATGGGGATGATATGTAAACACCTGGTATTTATACAATTAATTTTGTGTATTTACACACACACCTGGGAGTGTGAATTAAAGTTTTAAATATTCTGCTGTAAATAAATAAATTTTTAGTAATTGCATCTTCTCACAGCCCAACCGTAGTAGAGAATGTATGGATAGAAGGGTTCCCGAAAGCGGGGCATGACACTAAGACTACACCTGCTCCACTTTCATTTGCACTTGATGCTCCGTCGACGTACAACAACCACGGTTGAGTTTCCTTTCCATCGTTGTCGCTCGGGCTAGTACATTCTACTATAAAGTCTGCCAGAGCTTGACCTTTGATAGCCTGCCTGGGTTGGAACGTGATATCGTATTCTCCAAGTTCCACTGCCCATTTCACTAGTCTCCCTGAGTGTTCAGGCTTTTGAAGGATTTGTCTTAACGGTTGATCCGTCAAGATAGTGATGGAGTGTGCCTGAAAATAAGGGCGCAACTTACGCGAGGCCATCACAAGGGCCAATGCTAGCTTTTCGGCCAGCGGATAACGGGTTTTTGGGTCCAACAGTACCTTGATCACATAGTAGATGGGGCGGTACACTATTTCATCTTTCTTCAGTAGTACCGCACTGACGGCGAAATCACCGACTCCCAAGTACATATTTAATTGTTCCCCTTCCAAAGGTCTTGTCAATAAAGGTAACTGCTTTAAATATTCTTTGAGGTCTTCAAAAGCTTTTTGACAATCACTTGTCCATTCGAAATTCTTTCCTCCCCGCAGAGTTTTGAAGAATGGCAAGTTCTTTTCCGCGGACTTTGACAAAAAGCGATTCAGAGTTGCTATTCTGCCCGTCAACCTTTGGACATCTCTCACTGTGGTTGGGGGCTTCAAGTCGATAATTGCCTGTACCTTTTCAGGATTTGCCTCGATACCTCTGTCAGTGATCATGAAGCCTAAAAACTTCCCTGATCTCACTCCGAATGAGCACTTGCCGAGATTTAGCTTCATATTGAATCTTCTCAGCACCTCGAATACCCTGGACATCTGATGAGCGTGAGACTCTCCTGCTCGGCTTTTGATAATCATATCGTCCACATAGGCTTCCATGGTATTTCCCAGAAGATCTTTGAACACTTTGTTCACCATTCGCTGATATGTGGCTCCAACATTCTTTAAACCGAACGGCATTAGGCGATAGCAGTATGTTCCATTGTCGGTTATAAAAGAAGTCTTCTCTTCATCTTCTGGGTGGAGCATAATTTGATGATATCTGGAGAAAGCGTCTAAGAAACTGAGGAGTTCATATCCGGACGTTTCATCCACAAGCCTATCTATTCGAGGCAAGGGGTACGAATCTTTAGGGCAGGCTTTATTCAAATCAATGAAATCTACGCACATTCGCCACTTCCCATTGGATTTCTTCACCATTACTACGTTGGCCAGCCACTCAGGGTAGTAGACCTCTCTAATGAACCCGGCTTCTAAGAGTTTATTAATTTCTTCAGTGATTGCCTTCTGTCTTTCCGGGGCAAAATTTCTCTTCTTCTGCTTGACAGGTTTGTGTCTGGGTGAGACATTAAGCTCATGACAAATCACTTCAGGATTGATCCCGGGCATGTCAGCCGGGGTCCAAGCGAAAACATCCGAGTTCCTCCTCAGGCATTCAACTATCTCCCTCCTTACTTGTTCATTCAGCCGAGTCCCAATGAATAACTTCTTCTCTTCATCCCCTCTGATTAGCTCAATGGCTTCCATTTTCTCTACAGGCTGAGGCTTGGGCGGGTCATCTATGCACAAAGTCTCCTTTCTCTGTACTCCTTTTAAAAAATTGACAGAAACAACAATATGTTTATAAATAAAAATGAAAAAAAAAAAGAACAAAAACAACATAAAACATGAAATATGTAAAACCCTGTGAATGAAAGTTTATGAAACTGACCTCTTTAATTGAAATATTCTATTTCTTTTTCCAAATAAATGAAAGTGGAGGATATGCAAGGGTGTGTATATATATATATGCAACATAGCCTCATCAACAATTCTAAAATATTTCAAATCCTAACCGGTTATTCTTCCATTTTTTTCTAATATATTTCAAATTTTAATCATAATTTAATATTAATTTTAAATGGATAACTTTATTTATAAAAAAATTTTAAAATTGTAACAAAAAATTAAAATATTTCAAATTCCAATGGTATTCCTATTTAATTTTGATTTTGAATGGACAACTTTATCTATTAAATAATTAAAAAATAAATTTAAAAAGTATTCTACCTGTCATTAAAAGAAGATGTTTACACAGGTCAGCAGGTGTTCACATCGATACACCTTCTCACATAATCTTGTATTCTGTAATGTAATAATATAGGTGTATATGATTAGTATTATATGTTTAGTTAGTTAAAAAAATGATTAGAATAAATTTAAAAGATTATTTTACCCTTTTATTAAATTAACTATAATTTAAAATAAAAAATAATTAATTAATAAAATTTATTTATTATTATGACTAATTATTAATTAATAGAAATAAATAAAAATTATATGTGATGTTGCACTAAACGACAACAAGGTGATGCTGTTACGGCCATTTCCACGTGTATCGGATCTTCTGATTGATGTTGCACTAAACGACAACGAGGTGATGCTGATACGGCCCTTTCCACGTGCATCGAATCTTCTGCAGAAACAATGAAAATCAGAGAGGCGCAGGGATCTGTCCCTACACACGCACTCCGATGCTTAAGTTAGAAAGTTCTTTTAGCAGAGTTTCTGTATCCAAAAAAGAGATTCTGCCTACCTTTTTGCATACCTGGTGTATTTATAGACTTCTTCTAGAATCAAGTCAGGCTTCATGTTCTTTTAGGGCTTGAGGATATTTTAGGCCCATAATTATAGAATTCGGGTCTGAGGCCCAGGCGCGTGTCTGGGCTGCGACAGAGTTATTAGATACTCTGTCGCGACTTGGAGTTGGACGGTTTGCGGATGAGTTCAACATGCGGCAGAGTTACGTGAATCTCTGCCGCGGTCTTTGCGGTAGAGTTCTATCGCAGTCCCTGCGGTAGAGCTCTGTCGCGGTTCGTGCGGTATAGGTCTATCGCAGTCCCTGCGGTAGAGCTCTGTCGTGGTTCGTGTGGTAGAGGTCTATTGCGACTTACTCTGCCGCGTTCATACTCTACCGCCTAGAGACTCTATCGCCCACTCCAGTGACTGTGTCGCCACCTCTCTTTACCTGCCACGTGGCTTATGTCTCTTCTGTTTGTGCTTGACACGTGGCTGTCTCTTGTTGGTCGATGTTTGTACACATGGACATTGATGATATGACCGTTATCAATTGCTCCCCACTCTTTGGTAGGAATATTTCCTGCGAAAGAATATTGTTGATTCACCGTTCCAGAGCACGTGCGGATTCCCGTGCACGTGTAGATGCAGCCACGCCTCTATATATATAGGCTCCCAGTCATCGCGGCATCTACTGAGTTCTCTCGCTTAAGATCACTCTGCCGCATATTCTCCAGATACTCTGTCGCAACTATGCCGCTAGTCAACCGAATCTCTGTCACGACTCTACCGCTACTCTACCGCGGATTGCTGATACTCTTCCGTAGCTCTATCGCATAATCCATCACTGTGTCCCGAGTCTGTCGCGTCGACGAAAACTCTGTTGACCCGTGTTATTTGCCACACTTCTGTCGCAAACGCTCTAACACTATTAGTTCGCTGTCTTCCTGCATTTCTGTTAGGTAAACTCTGTCGCCAGTAGTTTTTTCTTCGTGATTTTCCTTGAGTTTCAAAAATGTCTGGTCATGGTGTAGGGAAGCACATAGAGCTAGGAGTCAAATCGACTTTAAAGGCGGTTGACATCCAAGACCTTATGTCTAGGTTTCCTTTGCCCGATGGATACTCCTATAGACTTCTTCTAGAATCAAGTCGGGCTTCATGTTCTTTCAGGGCTTGAGGATATTTTAGGCCCATAATTATAGGATTCGGGTCTGAGGCCCAAGCGCGTGTCTGGGCTGCGACAGAGTTATTAGATACTCTGTCGCGACTTGGAGTTGGACGGTTTGCGGATGAGTTCAACATGCAGCAGAGTTGCGTGAATTTCTGCCGCAGTCTTTGCGATAGAGTTCTATCGCAGTCCCTGCGGTAGAGCTCTGTCGCGGTTCGTGCGGTATAGGTCTATCGCAGTCCCTGCGGTAGAGCTCTGTCGCGGTTCGTGGGTAGAGGTCTATCGCGGTCCCTGCGGTAGAGCTCTGTCGTGGTTCGTGCGGTAGAGGTCTATCGCGACTTATTCTGCTGCGTTCATACTCTACCGCCTAGAGACTCTATCGCCTACTCCAGTGACTGTGTCGCCACCTCTCTTTACCTGCCACGTGACTTATGTCTCTTCTGTTTGTGTTTGACACATGACTGTCTCTTGTTGATCGATGTTTGTACGCGTGGACATTGATGATATGACTGTTATCAATATGATAAACCCAGATTTAAAAACAATTTTTCTTCTTTTTTTTTGATTTCATGAATTTGCAAATATCAAGGCAAGGAAAATGGCATTTTCGGTGAAACTCGAAATTTACCAATTGATCATAATTTCCATTCCATTCTTATTTTTGAACCAAATAAATGATAAAAGGAGAGAGAATTGGAAAAAAAGTGGGACTAGAAGATCTGAAATGAAACCCGAATTCAAGCCGACCAAACATGTTGTCACGGAAAAAGTAGAGAGAATACTCTCTATTTTTCTCATGCCAAAAAAGTATAAAATATTCTAAAAATATTTGGTTCCAAATTGGAGAAAGCATAAAAAACATGTCTGTAATAAACTTTTTCTTTCACGTTCAGGTTGCTAAAAGAAAACAATAAATGAAAAGAAAAGAAAATATGGTAATTTTGTGGAAAGCATGTGTTGTGAATACTGAGTATGGTAAGTGCAAGAGAGAGGCGACAAGAGACGAGCATTGCAAAATTAGACGTGGGACAAGAAGTGGTGGGGGAATCGTCCTTTTCTCTTTCGGTTTTACACGTTGGATTAAGAGCCCACAACGCAAAATGCCTCGACTTTTTCTTTTTCATTTTCTTTCTCCACAAAATCATGAAAAATGTGTCATTATAATATAAAACAATATAATCAACAAATTAGATAAATAAATTCGACAATTGTAATATGTCTTTGTAGCTATATATATAGACAACTAATCCACTAAAGAATTATGCCAAAGGGATGAAAACTAATTCTTGATTTGCAATTTTCTGCTTTATCCAAGTCAAGCTAACCATCAATTAACTAACGAATTATTTAATTAAATTGTTATTTGTAAAATTTTCTAATAATAATAATAATAGTAATTTGTAACAGAATATAGCAATAGAGAAAAAAGAACACAAAAAAAAGTTTGATTATGATAGCTTACATTCACATAAAAGCTCAAATGACTGAATTGTTAATATTCTCCCTTATATAAAAGAGCACATAAAATCTCTATTTATACATATGATGTATTGAAAATAATAATAAGGGTCCATTTGGTTCGTAAAAACTTAAATTCTTGTGGAATCATTTTACCCCAAATCATTTTATTTGACGAATTCTGAAAAATATTAAATTTTTGAATTTGGTTGCATTGGAGGAATGCTTGATTTCTATATTTGGTTCAATGAATTTAAAATTGCTAAATGACACCTTTTACTATATTACGTTTCGTATTAAAGTGAATAAATAATTGATTTATAGTGAATAACACTATAATGAAAGTTATGTTTAACATTTTTTTAATTTATATGTTTATTTATTTATTATTTAAGTTTATTTATTTAACAAATGTAAATTACTTTATTTAACACATGTTTATTAATTTAATTTAATTAGTTAAGCTATTCATTTGTAAGATGTCAATTAATCTATTTATATTTATTTAATTAGTTTATTTATTTATAGGATAATTAATATGTAAATTATTTTGATTCATTCAAATAGTTATGCTATTTATTTGTAATTGTAATATGGTAATTAATCTATTTACTAAATTAACATATTTATTTAATTAGTCTATTTGTTTATAGGGTGTTCAAAGGTAAAATGGATACAAAATGTAATTATAAGTGATCACAACATTTATTAATCACAAATTTAGTTAAGAAATGTTATTTTGATACCTGTAAACTTATAAATCATATTTAGATGCAATGAAATTAACTGTTATATTGTAATTAAGAAAAAAATTTCAATAGCCTAAGAAAAACAAATGATTTTTAGTAAGTGTTTTATTTAGCACTATAATTTTCAACAAATAAATGGATATAATTATATTTAAATTAATTATTTAATTATTTAAGATGTTAATATATTTATTTATTTTAATATATAAATAATTATTTGAGATGTAATATCTTTGATGGCAAAGGGTAAAGTTAAGCTGAATGAAAAAAAAGATTTATGGGAGAAAATGAAAAAACCTCAAGGTGAGGAGAGTATTGTTTTTCCCCTATTTACCCCATTTTAACACTGTTGAGAATTTAGGTTTCCTGATAAAAAGGGAAAATTGTATAATTAAATAAGGTTAAACATTTATGAAAAATAAAATTCTTAGAAAGAATCCTAAATTCTGTGAACCAAATGCCCCATAAGAGAAGTTTTAAAGATTATAACTAATTATGATTGATATAATATTCTAATAAATGCTTAGTTACTATCTTGATTATCAGAATCTTCTCTAATCTCATTGTGATCAAACTTTGATAAGTCATACCTAAAAATATATGTTTCCAACCTAATCTCACTTGACTTAGACTACCTCATGTTCTTATATTTGACTAAAAGAGTCCAATTTTCTATATAGATCGGTGATGATTTGTGAGAGTACATCATTTTTCTAAAGTAACAAAAGACTTTGCACATTGGAAAATAAGGGAAAAGAGCAAGAACAAGTCTTGATACCATGAATGGAGAATCCGAGAGGCACACGATGAACTCTTGAAAGAAAATTATATAAATATAAAAGAATTCTTGCTAGTCATTTTATATTTGAAAAAAAAAAGAAATAGAAATTTGTGTTTACACGTATTTGGTTTGATGATCCAAATTCTTCTAATACATGAAGTTGAATTTCAAGTTTTTGGACAAAAGATCAATATTAATCTTTACTTACAATCATTGAAATTAATCTCAATTTTAGAAGTTTGAACAATTGGTAAATATAATTAACTACCTCATTTTTCAAGAAAGTTTTGATTTTTTTTTTCAAAATTTTAATCTTGGTGCTGTAAATTTTCTGAGTTCATTTTGAAAAATTATTTAGGAGATATGAGTAATTTTTTTGATAAAACATCGGAATTAGTTTGAATTTAAAAGAGGTTGATAGTTTGTAATACTGGAGGTGTCTTATGTTTGATAAAGTGCAATCATGAGTCTAAGAAAAACCAAATACTCTATTTACAGTCTAATACTTGTTTGCGAGGACCTACATTTAAGGAATTTTAAGAAAAAAAAAGAAATTTGAGTTTTAAATCTCAATTCATATTTGATTAAATAAATTATTTTATGTATTTTTTTTTTGGTTGAGTTTTGATGAAAATATTAAAATAAAGAATTAAAAGAGAGAGATACTATTAGCTACATTGAGACCCCGTTTGGTATTAAGTAAGTGAATACTTTGCGCTGTAATTTAATTGGGCGCAAAGTGTTTACAGTGTTTGGTATTAAGTAAGTGACTCGGAAAGTGATTACGGCTGCAATCACTTTGCAACCAAGTCTACAAAGTAAAATTGGACACAATTACCCTACCATTCCCATTCACGCACACAACTCTTTCTCTGCTCTCCCATCCTCACCATCATCAACTCCTTTTTCTGCAAATCTTTGTAGCCACGCACAGATCAACTGTAAGACCCGAATTTAATTAAAATATGAAATAAAGGAGTATTTGTGAAGGAAGTCGGGTTAAATTAATCCCGAACACGTGTAAGGGCAAAACGGTCAAAGGACCGAAAGCCGGAGTAGATTCGATAAGAAAATTTAATTAAAAATATGGATTTGAGAAATCTTGGTCAATAAAAGTGAAATAAATTTATTTTGGGTTAAAGTGATCAAGATATTAATTTATGGGAAATAATCGGGATCAATCGGGATTTTTAGTTCGGAAAAATAATCCCGAAAATAATCGAAAAATATACCGAAAAGTCACCCGGGACAATATCCCGAAAATACGGGAAAATTATACCCGAAAAAGAGGTTAAAATATAATAAATAAATTAAATAAAAATTAAATTAATTAAATTAGAATAAAATTGTAATTTTAAGTGATATTTTGGGTATTTTAATATATTTTAATGAATAGTAATATAATTAAAATAAATAATAATAAAAATAATAAAAATGAAAAAAAAAAAAGAGGAATTGGAAATATCGGGGAGAGAGAAGAACCAAGGGAAAATGAAGAAGGAGACCCGCGCGTGGCCGACCGACGAGCCACCTCCGGCGACCTTTGACCTCCGACGAAGGGCCGAACAGCAAGAGGAGAGGCCGGCGAAGCCATTGGCACCGGTGACGCGCCGTCAGGAGGCCGGAGATCGCCGAACGGAGGAGGAGAAGACCGCGGGAAAAACGGAGTCGGTACCGGCGATCCACGGCAGCTGGGGGCGAACGGCGGGTACCGGCGTGATCAGGAGGAGGAGCCGGTCCTTTTGAGACCGGTATTGGCCGACGAAACCGTCGAAATTCGCCGGATCGAGAGGTGGCAGTCGCGGGAAGAATGCTTCGATCGGCGGCGAACGGCGGCGATTCGACCCCAGTCGAGGCCCGATTCCGAAAGCCCAGGCGACAGCGATCATTTCTGCACCGGTCTCAGCCGACAAAACGGCGGGAAACGCCGGCGACGGCCAAGGGAAGAAAATGGGTCCGACGGCGAAGAGGAGAACAGCCGGACCGGCGGCATTCCGGCGACGTTGAGGCGAACCGAGGCCAGATTCGAGGTGCGGACGACCTAGTGGAGCTGCTGGCGGTGGAAGCCGGCGGAGAACCGGCCGGCAAGGTGGTGAACTGGCGGTGAACCGGTCGAACCAGGGTGAACCGACGGTCTGAACCGGTCCGAACCGGACTGAACCGGTTCAGCCAAAAAGAGGGGAAAAAAAAGGAGAAAAAGGGAAAAAGAAAAAGAGGAAAAAATTGGAGAAAATTCCTATGATGCAATCGAGCTTCGGGTAAGTCGGTAAGTGGTCGAATTGACCGATTTAAATTTCGGAATATTTTATTTAAATAATTTCCGACTAGAAACTTACCCGGAAAAATTGTGAAATTATGTAGCTCGACGATTGGCATCCACTGAGGGCTCGAGATAGCCTCGATTTGCAGATTAGCATGGAATCTCGGGTAAGTGACCCATATTTACGACAATTACCTCGTTATGCGTGATATTGATTTAATTTACGCATAAATTGAATTAATTTATGGAAATTTAGATAAATTATCGTAAATATTAAATTTAGCTATTCAAGAATTAGAACGAGGCCCGATAAATTATTGGTGGGCCCAATGAGCCCAATAGGCCTCGATAAAGTGAAAATTAAGTGGAAAACGGGCTTAAGGCCAATTAAGGCCCATTAAGGTGCAATCGGGCCCAATAGGGGTAAATGGGCCCAACGATTTAAATTAAGCCCAGAAAAGATTAAATACGATTAAATTGCATAATATCTGACCTGAGGAATATTAATACGCAGTTCCGGGCATTTGATTGGGAGCATAACGGACTGCGCGACGAGACAACATTGGGAAAGAAAAGGTCAGACTCGACAGAAAAATAAGGTAAGGGAATTCTACGGACTGCTAGAGGTAACTTTACGCAATTTTAAATTCATATGCAGTCCTTTAAAAATGTTCTGGAGGGTCTAGAGGTCGAACAATAATTTTAATGCCCTGTATGGGCAAAATTACTGAAATACCCTTGTTAAGGGTAAATGTTTCCAACTTTAGGAAAAATTGGGAGGAGCAAGAACAAAAGGTTCCTGCTCATTCTGGAGGTGTTTTGATGCATGCATGAGTAGGCTGGCTCACCTTGAAAGAAAATGCACAGCATTGCATACTTTCAACGTGATATTATTTGTTGAAAACTGTTTTGAGGAAACAGAGCCGCCTACATGTTTTTATTGACATGTGACGTGCTAGAGCTTAGCTCGCACGATGTTTGATTTGTGTGATGCATGCATTAGTGCTAGAGCGAGAGCTCGCACTAGAGTTTTACATGCATAGGTGCTGGAGTCCAACTCGCACCAGATTTGTATACATATATATATGATTTTCGTGACAGGGTGCTAGAGTCTAACTCGCACCATATTTTTATATGATTTTGAGACAGGGTGTTAGAGCTTCGCTCGCACCAGATTTTTATACGATTTGCATACAGAGTGCTGAGCTTAGCTCGCACTA
The DNA here is from genome assembly GCA_033439115.1 of Firmiana major. Taxonomy (NCBI): domain Eukaryota; kingdom Viridiplantae; phylum Streptophyta; class Magnoliopsida; order Malvales; family Malvaceae; genus Firmiana; species Firmiana major. Next base: position 64,172,701 of record CM065899.1, read on the forward strand.
GTTTTACCGGATTTGTGGAGTACCGCTGTCTGCCCTTGAGTCAGCCAAAAGGCCCAACAGGCTCAAGAGACCTCTTAGGTGGGGTGAGAGTGAGGGATGAGGTTGGCGGCCATGTGGGGATGTAAAGCGGGCTCTGCCAGGTTTATTTGAGTTGATGAGAGTGCTGAGCATCGCTCGCACAGCTTTTATGAGAACATGCGATGAGCCGTGCTTGGAGCATCGGGTAGACTGTGTGTCACCGATTTAATAGGCTCGCACGTGCGTTTTGAGACATGGCATGAGTATTGAGAAACAAACCTCTGTGGGAAGCAGGCCAATTGGGCTGGAGTACCTAGAGATATTATATGGGTTCACGGAGTACGATGTACCGTGCAAGTAGCATGGAGTACGATGTACCGTGTGGTATCTTCGGATACGGCATCTCCGGATGCAGCATCTTCGGATGCCGGGGATCGGATAAGACTGACGGGATGGATTGACCCACCTCCTGGGCGGTTCCCGATCATGGTGAGAACCCGCACACTAGGATCCGTGTAGCTGAGGAACTCCCGAGGACAGATATGGCCATAGTCCTAGTTATTTGCCTATATATAGACGTTGCCTAGTCTCGCATGTTGATGACTTTTACGATGATTTAAACTGGGTTATAAATTAAAATTGCATGACGGTATTTCCATGCTTTTCAAACCCATGTGTGAATGTAAATTGATTTTTTATAATTTTGTGTGAGTCAGGATCACCCGATGGAGGGGTCGAGTCCTGACTTTATTGTGAAAATTTTAATTGAGAAGGAAATGATTTTGAATATACTTGCATGTTGAATTTTCCGTGCAAATGTGTTTTACATAACATCATAACACATATCATTGTTTTAAAATGTGTGGAGAAATGGTGGTTTATGCATGGCACCACGTTCATGTAGGTAGTATGGTTACCTACTTGTTCGTAGGATTGCCTTACTGAGCTTGATGTGCTCACCCCTTTCATTTTCTCCCACAGATAATCTCCAGTTGAAGTTGCGACGACTCAGTACTGCATTTCGGATATCCGCTGCTGCCCATCAACATAAGGTATATACACTTGTACATATTGTATCTACATAAGCATAGCACAGTAACATGTTTGTAAGTAACTTTAGGGGATGTATAAATAATGTAACCAATTATAAATGACTGGAGAAGAAATAAGTTAGATGGTAATTGAATGGTGGGACTGGCATTGACGCACAGCCCAATTATTAGTGGAGTGTTGGTCACGATTCGAGGACAGGTAAGAATTTTAGTAAATAATAAAACGCGAAAAATTAACTCTGATTTTTGGGTAGTTTGGGTCGTGACAATTATTATGGTATCAGAGCACAATTGGTCTGATGTGTGTCAGTGTCAGTAATTAGGAAATTACATCCCCGTGTTACTGTGCTTAGTTAGATACAATAGTGTATATCGAGATGGGCTTGACTAAGAAATGGTTGAGAATGCAGGAATGCTTAATATGAGTCGCGTTAGATGAGATAGTGCACGAGGCAGAGGTCGTAGAGGTAGACCTGAGTCTGCTAAGTCGTGCTGAGTTGACCCGTGAGAACCAGGATGAAATTGAAATGGAGGCTAATGTTGAGCATGCCCCACTGAATCCGATAGAGAGATCGGACAGTATTGAGACACGCTTCGCGAGATTGGAGCGGAGTGTGGAGATTATTTTGAGAAGCAAATTGCTCAGATTTTGTATGAGATCAGAGGGCGCAGCGGAGCATTGGTGGAAACCCGCTCGACCCATCTTAATGAGTTGAGATGAGAAATATCTTGGATATATTCCGGTGACAGGATATCCCGGACATGATTTAAAGGAAATTTCGGATTAAAGTCCTTGCTTTGACCCAGAGGATTTGATTTATTGACGAGCATGGAGACTCGATTATATTCTGGGTAGTTATTATCTCGACAAATGAACGGTGACAGTCGAGATGTTTAAAAGTCCAGGAAGGGCTCAGATAGTCAATGAGAGTCCGATTTGCCCGTGAGATATTGCCTATACTGAGGCAGTGCACAGATTTACAGTTGGGTAAATAAGAACATGAATTGCACACCTCTGAGATTGGGAAAGGTAATGAGGGCTGAAATAGAGACAGAAAAGAGAATCGAGAAATGTCAAAGATGTTAAAATGGGAAAATAGAAATTGGTAAAAGATTTAATTTGACGAGTCATGGAGTAAGATAATTGGTAAGACCCTAGTGGATCCAATTTTGGCACTCTGGAGGGGCATTGTGATTGGAGGACCCCGACCTGCTATGAAGCAGAGTAGCAGTGTGATTACTATAGTACGTGTGGTGGATACCACGGAAGGAGGGTCTATACCTACACGGTATTGGTGAAAATGGTCGTCAAGTGTGGTAAGACAGACCATTGATTCTGATTACATAGAGTTTGGTGAGATTGCCCCACAGAAAAGTAAAGAGACAGAGAAAAATTTCGTTGGTATAGCTGCAACGAGAAGGGAGGCAATAGCCGAAAAGAAAAAAGAAAGTAAGTTGTTGGACGAAGGCGAGAGGATGTCTTGGACCAGGACACTATTGATGTTTCATGGATGTGGTGTAAGATACCACACTTGTTATGAATAACGAAGTACGTATGTTCATTGATCCTGGTGCCACATATTTATTTATACCGCCTTCATTCGCATATAAGTGAGTAAAAAGGCATGAATGCCTACATCATTGGGGACAATTCTGATAAATGAGTACCCCAATAGAGGAGGATTAATTATCGGAATAAGGATATAGAGATTTTAAGTTGAAAACATGGGTGAAAACAGTACTGAAAAGTATACTGGAAGTGTTGACAAGTGATAAAAAGGGGTGCAACAGTTGAAATTAAAGGAGTAAAGGATTATACTCACGAAATGAATAAAGACAAGAGTTTCGTCATGAGGGATATACGAAAGGAGATAATCTTTAAGATAAGATATGCTTGATTATAAATATAAGATGTATTGGAGTAAGAGACATATGCTAGGTAAGGAATACCCTTAATATGTGAAGTCATTAGAGGTTAAGCAATTAGTAACGAATATAAATTGTGACCACATAGACTGAGATATAACGTAGTTGTGGTTAAGTCTGAAGGTTAATAAAGGTATTTCAAAATACCTCCCCGCCTGAAGACTTGACAGCGTCTAAAAGAATATATATATAACCTATAACGGAAAATCGATCATCGTAATAGATACCTTTAGCATTAGGATACCATCACTAAGACGATAAGAATATAAAAATTCGACAATCATAAAGACTAACATAGAAAAATTTAGTAGGAGCCGTCAATATAAGAAAAGGAAATGACGCAGGTTAGTACCTGAAAACGTAAGCGATTTTGAAGGATCTTATACGCTTATGCGTGGATAAGTCAAGGATGGGACCGATTTGTAATCATCATTATTGATGATATGTTGGGTGTAGTTAAAGTCTAGGGTAAATTATAAGCAACAATGGAGAAATGGTTTTTACAAATGGGTTGCTGCGAGTTCAAAAGGGATATACCTTGTTGACACGTTTAACTAAGAAACGTGGTCTTGGAAAGAGATGATAAATAAGATTATTGTTGTGATGTGAATTTGGCGTGATGAAGTATGAACTGACCACCGTGATTAATTTCACCATACCCAACAGCTCAAGAGGTTCTCAGTGAGTATGGATACCTCGAAATTATGATGGGGCTGTGTATTGATGTATAATGGGAAGATAGTCAATTTTGGAGACAAACAACTCTTTGATCATTAAATAAACTATCTGACCCATGATTTAAAGTTGACAGCGGAAGTGTTTGTACCGAGGATATGGTACTACTATGTATATGATGAGAAATTGTGAATATGCACTGATCATAAAGCCCGAGTATCTGTTTTAACAGAAAGAGATGAATATGAGAATAAATATTGGGTTAGAGCTTCTGAGAGATTTGATTTATGAAAATTGTACCACCCAGGAAAGGCTAATGTGATGACTGATGCCTTGAGCAGAAATAGCCTCGGGATGGTATTACATATGATGGTCAGGGAGCGTGAGCTGCTAGAGCAGTTGTGAACCTCAGTATTGATGTGATCCCTTCTGATGATGACAGTGATTAGTATGATTATGTGACAGCTAGCCTGATGATTAAAACCGGATGAGAGTGCCCGGATTTGCCAGGCTTAGCGTGATGATCGGCAGGGTGTCGATAGTTTGGGTCTGATTCAGAAGGGTACAACGATAGAGTTCACAGTGTGTGATAATGATTATAGAGAGGTTCAGAGACAGTATAAGTGCTCCCCAGGACCACAATTGATGAGATAGTGATATTGTCAGAAGCTCACTCTTCGGGATATACAGTGCATACGGAAGTAAAGAAATATATCGAAATCTCGAAAAGGGTATGGGTGGTCAGATGTGGAAAGAGATATGGTGGAGATTGTGGAAAAGTGCCTAGTGTGTCAGCAGAGTAAGGTAGAGTGTTAAAAGTCTGCAGAGTTATTGCAGCACCTACCTATATCGACACGGCACGAAAAATGAGAATAAGTCTCCGTGAATGTCGTGATGGGTTACAGAGGACCCAGGTGATATTACGAGACTATTTGGATGATAGTAGATAGAGTGACTAAGTTCACCTACCTTCTGGTTATGAACTCCCCAGATACTCAGAGTGTGTATGAGGATTTATGTGTAAGGCAGTTTGTGGAACATTAAGTAGCGTTCCAGTGAGCATAGTATCATATAGGGATTCCCGCTTCACTTCCTACCTCTGAGGATATTTAAGGAAGCTATGGGAACCCGACTGAGTATTAAGCACAGCTTTCCATCCTCAGACTGATGGTCAGTCAGAGAGGACTGTACAAGTTCTGGAGGATCCGATGAAGGCGTGTACCATTGATTTTATAAGCTCCTGGAATGATCAGTTGATTTCTAATTAAAGTTGCCAATAACGACAGTTGGCAGTTGAGTATCGGGATAACAAGATATGAGACAGTGTACGGCTGTAGGGGTTATTCCCCGAATTGGATAAGAAAAAGTGGGTGACAGATAGAATCATTTTCGACCTTGGATAATAAGTCTCTGAGGATGTTTAGTTAAGGATGAGAGATTCAGAACACCTCAGAGCAGATAGACAAGTATTGGAATTCACCCTTGGTGAATTAGGGTTGAAATATTTCTTGTCCTAAGAGAATAAGGACATAGCGAACTTTTGGAAGAAAGTAAATTGAGATACGCTGGATTGAATATTTCAAGAGATTGGACAAGTGGGAGATAAGACCTGTAGGTGACATTTCCACTTGAATAAGCAGGCACCCACAATGTGTCCCACTTTTGATGCTTCGGCAATACTATCCATATCCAGCAGAGATGACAGGATATGAACTCCAAAAGTTCAATTTAATGAAAATATAAATATATTGAAGAAGTTGATTCGGGCATTAAATAGGAAAGAGAAAGTATTGAGGTTTAAGATGATCTCCCCAATTAAGTCCTTTGGTAGTAATACATTCCGGAGAAGGTCACGTAAGAATTAAAGAAGTACGATACGATTGATGTACCCGGAGTTGTATATGGACTCATATGACTTGGTTCTAATTTGGAGGACCAAATTCCTTAAGTGGGGGAGAGTTGTAAGACCCGAATTTAATTAAAATATGAAATAAAGGAGTATTTGTGAAGGAAGTCGGGTTAAATTAATCCCGAACACGTGTAAGGGCAAAACGGTCAAAGGACCGAAAGCCGGAGTAGATTCGATAAGAAAATTTAATTAAAAATATGGATTTGAGAAATCTTGGTCAATAAAAGTGAAATAAATTTATTTTGGGTTAAAGTGATCAAGATATTAATTTATGGGAATTAATCGGGATTTTTAGTTCGGAAAAATAATCCCGAAAATAATCGAAAAATATACCGAAAAGTCACCCGGGACAATATCCCGAAAATACGGGAAAATTATACCCGAAAAAGAGGTTAAAATATAATAAATAAATTAAATAAAAATTAAATTAATTAAATTAGAATAAAATTGTAATTTTAAGTGATATTTTGGGTATTTTAATGTATTTTAATGAATAGTAATATAATTAAAATAAATAATAATAAAAATAATAAAAATGATAAAAAAAAAGAGGAATTGGAAATATCGGGGAGAGAGAAGAACCAAGGGAAAACGGAGAAGGAGACCCGCGCGTGGCCGACCGACGAGCCACCACCGGCGACCTTTGACCTCCGACGAAGGGCTGAACAGCAAGAGGAGAGGCCGGCGAAGCCATTGGCACCGGTGACGCCCCGTCAGGAGGTCGGAGATCGCCGAACGGAGGAGGAGAAGACCGCAGGAAAAACGGAGTCGGTACCGGCGATCCACGGCAGCTGGGGGCGAACGGCGGGTACCGGCGTGATCAGGAGGAGGAGCCGATCCTTTTGAGACCGGTATTGGCCGACGAAACCGCCGAAATCCGCCGGATCGAGAGGTGGAAGTCGCGGGAAGAATGCTTCGATCGGCGGCGAACGGCGGCGATTCGACCCCAGTCGAGGCCCGATTCCGAAAGCCCAGGCGACGACGATCATTTCTGCACCAGTCTCAGCCGACAAAACGGCGGGAAACGCCGGCGACGGCCAAGGGAAGAAAATGGGTCCGACGGCGAAGAGGAGAACAGCCGGACCGGCGGCATTCCGGCGACGTTGAGGCGAACCGAGGCAGATTCGAGGTGCGGACGACCTAGTGGAGCTGCTGGCGGTGGAAGCCGGCGGAGAACCGGCCGGCAAGGTGGTGAACCGGCAGTGAACCGGTCGAACCGGGGTGAACCGGCGGTCTGAACCGGTCCGAACCGGACTGAACCAGTTCAGCCAAAAAGAGGGGAAAAAAGGAGAAAAAAGGGAAAAAGAAAAAGAGAAAAAAATTGGGGAAAATTCCTATGATGCAATCGATCTTCGGGTAAGTCGGTAAGTGGTCGAATTGACCGATTTAAATTTCGAAATATTTTATTTAATTAATTTCCGACTAGAAACTTACCCGGAAAAATTGTGAAATTATGTAGCTCGACGATTGGCATCCACTGAGGGCTCGAGATAGCCTCGATTTGCAGATTAGCATGGAATCTCGGGTAAGTGACCCATATTTACGACAATTACCTCGTTATGCGTGATATTGATTTAATTTACGCATAAATTGAATTAATTTATGGAAATTTAGATAAATTGTCGTAAATATTAAATTTAGCTATTCAAGAATTAGGACGAGGCCCGATAAATTATTGGTGGGCCCAATGAGCCCAATAGGCCTCGATAAAGTGAAAATTAAGTGGAAAACGGGCTTAAGGCCAATTAAGGCCCATTAAGGTGCAATCGGGCCCAATAGGGGTAAATGGGCCCAACGATTTAAATTAAGCCCAGAAAAGATTAAATACGATTAAATTGCATAATATCTGACCTGAGGAATATTAATACGCAGTTCCGGGCATTTGATTGGGAGCATAACGGACTGCGCGACGAGACAACATTGGGAAAGAAAAGGTCAGACTCGACAGAAAAATAAGGTAAGGGAATTCTACGGACTGCTAGAGGTAACTTTACGCAATTTTAAATTCATATGCAGTCCTTTAAAAATGTTCTAGAGGGTCTAGAGGTCGAACAATAATTTTAATGCCCCGTATGGGCAAAATTACTGAAATACCCTTGTTAAGGGTAAATGTTTCCAACTTTAGGAAAAATTGGGAGGAGCAAGAACAAAAGGTTCCTGCTCATTCTGGAGGTGTTTTGATGCATGCATGAGTAGGCTGGCTCACCTTGAAAGAAAATGCACAGCATTGCATACTTTCAACGTGATATTGTTTGTTGAAAACTGTTTTGAGGAAACACAGCCGCCTACGTGTTTTTATTGACATGTGACGTGCTAGAGCTTAGCTCGCACGATGTTTGATTTGTGTGATGCATGCATTAGTGCTAGAGCGAGAGCTCGCACTAGAGTTTTACATGTATAGGTGCTGGAGTCCAACTCGCACCAGATTTGTATACATATATATATGATTTTCGTGACAGGGTGCTAGAGTCTAACTCGCACCATATTTTTATATGATTTTGAGACAGGGTGTTAGAGCTTCGCTCGCACCAGATTTTTATACGATTTGCATACAGAGTGCTGAGCTTAGCTCGCACTAGTTTTACCGGATTTGTGGAGTACCGCTGTCTGCCCTTGGAGTCAGCCAAAAGGCCCAACAGGCTCAAGAGACCTCTTAGGTGGGGTGAGAGTGAGGGATGAGGTTGGCAGCCATGTGGGGATGTAAAGCGGGCTTTGCCAGGTTTATTTGAGTTGATGAGAGTGCTGAGCATCGCTCGCACAGCTTTTATGAGAACATGCGATGAGCCGTGCTTGGAGCATCGGGTAGACTGTGTGTCACCGATTTAATAGGCTCGCACGTGCGTTTTGAGACATGGCATGAGTATTGAGAAACAAACCTCTGTGGGAAGCAGGCCAATTGGGCTGGAGTACCTAGAGATATTATATGGGTTCACGGAGTACGATGTACCGTGCAAGTAGCATGGAGTACGATGTACCGTGTGGTATCTTCGGATACGGCATCTCCGGATGCAGCATCTTCGGATGCCGGGGATCGGATAAGACTGACGGGATGGATTGACCCACCTCCTGGGCGGTTCCCGATCATGGTGAAAACCCGCACACTAGGATCCGTGTAGCTGAGGAACTCCCGAGGACAGATATGGCCATAGTCCTAGTTATTTGCCTATATACAGACGTTACCTAGTCTCGCATGTTGATGACTTTTACGATGATTTAAACTGGGTTATAAATTAAAATTGCATGATGGTATTTCCATGGTTTTCAAACCCATGTGTGAATGTAAATTGATTTTTTATAATTTTGTGTGAGTCAGGATCACCCGATGGAGGGGTCGAGTCCTGACTTTATTATGAAAATTTTAATTGAGAAGGAAATGATTTTGAATATACTTGCATGTTGAATTTTCCGTGCAAATGTGTTTTACATAACATCATAACACATATCATTATTTTAAAATGTGTGGAGAAAGGGTGGTTTATGCATGGCACCACGTTCATGTAGGTAGTATGGTTACCTACTTGTTCGTAGGATTGCCTTACTGAGCTTGATGTGCTCACCCCTTTCATTTTCTACCACAGATAATCTCCAGTTGAAGTTGCGACGACTCAGTACTGCATTTCGGATATCCGCTGCTGCCCATCAACATAAGGTATATACACTTGTACATATTGTATCTACATAAGCATAGCACAGTAACATGTTTGTAAGTAACTTTAGGGGATGTATAAATAATGTAACCAATTATAAATGACTGGAGAAGAAATAAGTTAGATGGTAATTGAATGGTGGGACTGGCATTGACGCACAGCCCAATTATTAGTGGAGTGTTGGTCACGATTCGAGGACAGGTAAGAATTTTAGTAAATAATAAAACGCGAAAAATTAACTCTGATTTTTGGGTAGTTTGGGTCGTGACAATTATTATGGTATCAGAGCACAATTGGTCTGATGTGTGTCAGTGTCAGTAATTAGGAAATTACATCCCCGTGTTACTGTGCTTAGTTAGATACAATAGTGTATATCGAGATGGGCTTGACTAAGAAATGGTTGAGAATGCAGGAATGCTTAATATGAGTCGCGTTAGATGAGATAGTGCACGAGGCAGAGGTCGTAGAGGTAGACCTGAGTCTGCTAAGTCGTGCTGAGTTGACCCATGAGAACCAGGATGAAATTGAAATGGAGGCTAATGTTGAGCATGCCCCACTGAATCCGATAGAGAGATCGGACAGTATTGAGACACGCTTCGCGAGATTGGAGTGGAGTGTGGAGATTATTTTGAGAAGCAAATTGCTCAGATTTTGTATGAGATCAGAGGGCGCAGCGGAGCATTGGTGGAAACCCGCTCGACCCATCTTAATGAGTTGAGATGAGAAATATCTTGGATATATTCCGGTGACAGGATATCCCGGACATGATTTAAAGGAAATTTCGGATTAAAGTCCTTGCTTTGACCCAGAGGATTTGATTTATTGACGAGCATGGAGACTCGATTATATTCTGGGTAGTTATTATCTCGACAAATGAACGGTGACAGTCGAGATGTTTAAAAGTCCAGGAAGGGCTCAGATAGTCAATGAGAGTCCGATTTGCCCGTGAGATATTGCCTATACTGAGGCAGTGCACAGATTTACAGTTGGGTAAATAAGAACATGAATTGCATGCCTCTGAGATTGGGAAAGGTAATGAGGGCTGAAATAGAGACAGAAAAGAGAATCGAGAAATGTCAAAGATGTTAAAATGGGAAAATAGAAATTGGTAAAAGATTTAATTTGACGAGTCATGGAGTAAGATAATTGGTAAGACCCTAGTGCATCCAATTTTGGCACTCTGGAGGGGCATTGTGATTGGAGGACCCCGACCTGCTACGAAGCAGAGTAGCAGTGTGATTACTATAGTACGTGTGGTGGATACCACGGAAGGAGGGTCTATACCTACACGGTATTGGTGAAAATGGTCGTCAAGTGTGGTAAGACAGACCGTTGATTCTGATTACATAGAGTTTGGTGAGATTGCCCCACAGAAAAGTAAAGAGACAGAGAAAAATTTCGTTGGTATAGCTGCAACGAGAAGGGAGGCAATAGCCGAAAAGAAAAAGGAAAGTAAGTTGTTGGACGAAGGCGAGAGGATGTCTTGGACCAGGACACTATTGATGTTTCATGGATGTGGTGTAAGATACCACACTTGTTATGAATAACGAAGTACGTATGTTCATTGATCCTGGTGCCACATATTTATTTATACCGCCTTCATTCGCATATAAGTGAGTAAAAAGGCATGAATGCCTACATCATTGGGGACAATTCTGATAAATGAGTACCCCAATAGAGGAGGATTAATTATCGGAATAAGGATATAGAGATTTTAAGTTGAAAACATGGGTGAAAACAGTACTGAAAAGTATACTGGAAGTGTTGACAAGTGATAAAAAGGGGTGCAACAGTTGAAATTAAAGGAGTAAAGGATTATACTCACGAAATGAATAAAGACAAGAGTTTCATCATGAGGGATATGCGAAAGGAGATAATCTTTAAGATAAGATATGCTTGATTATAAATACAAGATGTATTGGAGTAAGAGACATATGCTAGGTAAGGAATACCCTTAATATGTGAAGTCATTAGAGGTTAAGCAATTAGTAACGAATATAAATTGTGACCACATAGACTGAGATATAACGTAGTTGTGGTTAAGTCTGAAGGTTAATAAAGGTATTTCAAAATACCTCCCCGCCTGAAGACTTGACAGCGTCTAAAAGAATATATATATAACCTATAACGGAAAATCGATCATCGTAATAGATACCTTTAGCATTAGGATACCATCACTAAGATGATAAGAATATAAAAATTCGACAATCATAAAGACTAACATAGAAAAATTTAGTAGGAGCCGTCAATATAAGAAAAGGAAATGACGCAGGTTAGTACCTGAAAACGTAAGCGATTTTGAAGGATCTTATACGCTTATGCGTGGATAAGTCAAGGATGGGACCGATTTGTAATCATCATTATTGATGATATGTTGGGTGTAGTTAAAGTCTAGGGTAAATTATAAGCAACAATGGAGAAATGGTTTTTACAAATGGGTTGCTGCGAGTTCAAAAGGGATATACCTTGTTGACACGTTTAACTAAGAAACGTGGTCTTGGAAAGAGATGATAAATAAGATTATTGTTGTGATGTGAATTTGGCGTGATGAAGTATGAACTGACCACCGTGATTAATTTCACCATACCCAACAGCTCAAGAGGTTCTCAGTGAGTATGGATACCTCGAAATTATGATGGGGCTGTGTATTGATGTATAATGGGAAGATAGTCAATTTTGGAGACAAACAACTCTTTGATCATTAAATAAACTATCTGACCCATGATTTAAAGTTGACAGCGGAAGTGTTTGTACCGAGGATATGGTACTACTATGTATATGATGAGAAATTGTGAATATGCACTGATCATAAAGCCCGAGTATCTGTTTTAACAGAAAGAGACGAATATGAGAATAAATATTGGGTTAGAGCTTCTGAGAGATTTGATTTATGAAAATTGTACCACCCAGGAAAGGCTAATGTGATGACTGATGCCTTGAGCAGAAATAGCCTTGGGATGGTATTACATATGATGGTCAGGGAGCGTGAGCTGCTAGAGCAGTTGTAAACCTCAGTATTGATGTGATCCCTTCTGATGATGACAGTGATTAGTATGATTATGTGACAGCTAGCCTGATGATTAAAACCGGATGAGAGTGCCCGGATTTGCCAGGCTTAGCGTGATGATCGACAGGGTGTCGATAGTTTGGGTCTGATTCAGAAGGGTACAGTGATAGAGTTCACAGTGTGTGATAATGATTTACAGAGAGGTTCAGAGACAGTATAAGTGCTCCCCAGGACCACAATTGATGAGATAGTGATATTGTCAGAAGCTCACTCTTCGGGATATACAGTGCATACGGAAGTAAAGAAATATATCGAAATCTCGAAAAGGGTATGGGTGGTCAGATGTGGAAAGAGATATGGTGGAGATTGTGGAAAAGTGCCTAGTGTGTCAGCAGAGTAAGGTAGAGTGTTAAAAGTCTGCAGAGTTATTGCAGCACCTACCTATATCGACACGGCACGAAAAATGAGAATAAGTCTCCGTGAATGTCGTGATGGGTTACAGAGGACCCAGGTGATATTACGAGACTATTTGGATGATAGTAGATAGAGTGACTAAGTTCACCTACCTTCTGGTTATGAACTCCCCAGATACTCAGAGTGTGTATGAGGATTTATGTGTAAGGCAGTTTGTGGAACATTAAGTAGCGTTCCAGTGAGCATAGTATCATATAGGGATTCCCGCTTCACTTCCTACCTCTGAGGATATTTAAGGAAGCTATGGGAACCCGACTGAGTATTAAGCACAGCTTTCCATCCTCAGACTGATGGTCAGTCAGAGAGGACTGTACAAGTTCTGGAGGATCCGATGAAGGCGTGTGCCATTGATTTTATAAGCTCCTGGAATGATCAGTTGATTTCTAATTAAAGTTGCCAATAACGACAGTTGGCAGTTAAGTATCGGGATAACAAGATATGAGACAGTGTACGGCTGTAGGGGTTATTCCCCGAATTGGATAAGAAAAAGTGGGTGACAGATAGAATCATTTTCGACCTTGGATAATAAGTCTCTGAGGATGTTTAGTTAAGGATGAGAGATTCAGAACACCTCAGAGCAGATAGACAAGTATTGGAATTCACCCTTGGTGAATTAGGGTTGAAATATTTCTTGTCCTAAGAGAATAAGGACATAGCGAACTTTTGGAAGAAAGTAAATTGAGATACGCTGGATTGAATATTTCAAGAGATTGGACAAGTGGGAGATAAGACCTGTAGGTGACATTTCCACTTGAATAAGCAGGCACCCACAATGTGTCCCACTTTTGATGCTTCGGCAATACTATCCAGATCCAGCAGAGATGACAGGATATGAACTCCAAAAAGTTCAATTTAATGAAAATATAAATATATTGAAGAAGTTGATTCGGGCATTAAATAGGAAAGAGAAAGTATTGAGGTTTAAGATGATCTCCCCAATTAAGTCCTTTGGTAGTAATACATTCCGGAGAAGGTCACGTAAGAATTAAAGAAGTACGATACGATTGATGTACCCGGAGTTGTATATGGACTCATATGACTTGGTTCTAATTTGGAGGACCAAATTCCTTAAGTGGGGGAGAGTTGTAAGACCCGAATTTAATTAAAATATGAAATAAAGGAGTATTTGTGAAGGAAGTCGGGTTAAATTAATCCCGAACACGTGTAAGGGCAAAACGGTCAAAGGACCGAAAGCCGGAGTAGATTCGATAAGAAAATTTAATTAAAAATATGGATTTGAGAAATCTTGGTCAATAAAAGTGAAATAAATTTATTTTGGGTTAAAGTGATCAAGATATTAATTTATGGGAATTAATCGGGATTAATCGGGATTTTTAGTTCGGAAAAATAATCCCGAAAATAATCGAAAAATATACCGAAAAGTCACCCGGGACAATATCCCAAAAATACGAGAAAATTATACCCGAAAAAGAGGTTAAAATATAATAAATAAATTAAATAAAAATTAAATTAATTAAATTAGAATAAAATTGTAATTTTAAGTGATATTTTGGGTATTTTAATGTATTTTAATGAATAGTAATATAATTAAAATAAATAATAATAAAAATAATAAAAATGATAAAAAAAAAGAGGAATTGGAAATATCGGGGAGAGAGAAGAAACAAGGGAAAACGGAGAAGGAGACCCGCGCGTGGCCGACCGACGAGCCACCACCGGCGACCTTTGACCTCCGACGAAGGGCCGAACAGCAAGAGGAGAGGCCGGCGAAGCCATTGGCACCGGTGACGCGCCGTCAGGAGGCCGGAGATAGCCGAACGGAGGAGGAGAAGACCGCAGGAAAAACGGAGTCGGTACCGGCGATCCACGGCAGCTGGGGGCGAACGGCGGGTACCGACGTGATCAGGAGGAGCCGGTCCTTTTGAGATCGGTATTGGCCAACGAAACCGCCGGAATCCACCGGATCGAGAGGTGGCAGCCGCGGGAAGAATGCTTCGATCGGCGGCGAACGGCGGCGATTCGACCCCAGTCGAGGCCCGATTCCGAAAGCCCAGGTGACGGCGATCATTTCTGCACCGGTCTCAGCCGACAAAACGGCGGGAAACGCCGGCGACGGCCAAGGGAAGAAAATGGGTCCGACGGCGAAGAGGAGAACAGCCGGACCGGCGGCATTCCGGCGACGTTGAGGCGAACCGAGGCCAGATTCGAGGTGCGGACGACCTAGTGGAGCTGCTGGCGGTGGAAGCCGACGGAGAACCGGCTGGCAAGGTGGTGAACCGACGGTGAACCGGTCGAACCGGGGTGAACCGGTGGTCTGAACCGGTCCGAACCGGACTGAACCGGTTCAGCCAAAAAGAGGGGAAAAAAAGGAGAAAAAGGGAAAAAGAAAAAGAGGAAAAAATTGGGGAAAATTCCTATGATGCAATCGAGCTTCGGGTAAGTCGGTAAGTGGTCGAATTGACCGATTTAAATTTCGGAATATTTTATTTAATTAATTTTCGACTAGAAACTTACCCGGAAAAATTGTGAAATTATGTAGCTCGATGATTGGCATCCACCGAGGGCTCGAGATAGCCTCGATTTGTAGATTAGCATGGAATCTCGGGTAAGTGACCCATATTTACGACAATTACCTCGTTATGCGTGATATTGATTTAATTTACGCATAAATTGAATTAATTTATGGAAATTTAGATAAATTGTCGTAAATATTAAATTTAGCTATTCAAGAATTAGAACGAGGCCCGATAAATTATTGGTGGGCCCAATGAGCCCAATAGGCCTCGATAAAGTGAAAATTAAGTGGAAAACGGGCTTAAGGCCAATTAAGGCCCATTAAGGTGCAATCGGGCCCAATAGGGGTAAATGGGCCCAACGATTTAAATTAAGCCCAGAAAAGATTAAATACGATTAAATTGCATAATATCTGACCTGAGAAATATTAATACGCAGTTCCGGGCATTTGATTGGGAGCATAACGGACTGCGCGACGAGACAACATTGGGAAAGAAAAGGTCAGACTCGACAGAAAAATAAGGTAAGGGAATTCTACGGACTGCTAGAGGTAACTTTACGCAATTTTAAATTCATATGCAGTCCTTTAAAAATGTTCTGGAGGGTCTAGAGGTCGAACAATAATTTTAATGCCCCGTATGGGCAAAATTACTGAAATACCCTTGTTAAGGGTAAATGTTTCCAACTTTAGGAAAAATTGGGAGGAGCAAGAACAAAAGGTTCCTGCTCATTCTGGAGGTGTTTTGATGCATGCATGAGTAGGCTGGCTCACCTTGAAAGAAAATGCACAGCATTGCATACTTTCAACGTGATATTGTTTGTTGAAAACTGTTTTGAGGAAACAGAGCCGCCTACGTGTTTTTATTGACATGTGACGTGCTAGAGCTTAGCTCGCACGATGTTTGATTTGTGTGATGCATGCATTAGTGCTAGAGCGAGAGCTCGCACTAGAGTTTTACATGCATAGGTGCTGGAGTCCAACTCGCACCAGATTTGTATACATATATATATGATTTTCGTGACAGGGTGCTAGAGTCTAACTCGCACCATATTTTTATATGATTTTGAGACAGGGTGTTAGAGCTTCGCTCGCACCAGATTTTTATACGATTTGCATACAGAGTGCTGAGCTTAGCTCGCACTAGTTTTACCGGATTTGTGGAGTACCGCTGTCTGCCCTTGGAGTCAGCCAAAAGGCCCAACAGGCTCAAGAGACCTCTTAGGTGGGGTGAGAGTGAGGGATGAGGTTGGCGGCCATGTGGGGATGTAAAGCGGGCTCTGCCAGGTTTATTTGAGTTGATGAGAGTGCTGAGCATCGCTCGCACAGCTTTTATGAGAACATGCGATGAGCCGTGCTTAGAGCATCGGGTAGACTGTGTGTCACCGATTTAATAGGCTCGCACGTGCGTTTTGAGACATGGCATGAGTATTGAGAAACAAACCTCTGTGGGAAGCAGGCCAATTGGGCTGGAGTACCTAGAGATATTATATGGGTTCACGGAGTACGATGTACCGTGCAAGTAGCATGGAGTACGATGTACCGTGTGGTATCTTCGGATACGGCATCTCCGGATGCAGCATCTTCGGATGCCGGGGATCGGATAAGACTGACGGGATGGATTGACCCACCTCCTGGGCGGTTCCCGATCATGGTGAGAACCCGCACACTAGGATCCGTGTAGCTGAGGAACTCCCGAGGACAGATATGGCCATAGTCCTAGTTATTTGCCTATATACAGACGTTGCCTAGTCTCGCATGTTGATGACTTTTACGATGATTTAAACTGGGTTTTAAATTAAAATTGCATGACGGTATTTCCATGCTTTTCAAACCCATGTGTGAATGTAAATTGATTTTTTATAATTTTGTGTGAGTCAGGATCACCCGATGGAGGGGTCGAGTCCTGACTTTATTGTGAAAATTTTAATTGAGAAGGAAATGATTTTGAATATACTTGCATGTTGAATTTTCCGTGCAAATGTGTTTTACATAACATCATAACACATATCATTGTTTTAAAATGTGTGGAGAAAGGGTGGTTTATGCATGGCACCACGTTCATGTAGGTAGTATGGTTACCTACTTGTTCGTAGGATTGCCTTACTGAGCTTGATGTGCTCACCCCTTTCATTTTCTCCCACAGATAATCTCCAGTTGAAGTTGCGACGACTCAGTACTGCATTCCGGATATCCGCTGCTGCCCATCAACATAAGGTATATACACTTGTACATATTGTATCTACATAAGCATAGCACAGTAACATGTTTGTAAGTAACTTTAGGGGATGTATAAATAATGTAACCAATTATAAATGACTGGAGAAGAAATAAGTTAGATGGTAATTGAATGGTGGGACTGGCATTGACGCACAGCCCAATTATTAGTGGAGTGTTGGTCACGATTCGAGGACAGGTAAGAATTTTAGTAAATAATAAAACGCGAAAAATTAACTCTGATTTTTGGGTAGTTTGGGTCGTGACATCAACTAACCTCCAGTCCCCGCGCTTCTGTTTGTGTCTTCTTTCAGCTGCCAAACCATTGGACAGTTTGGCATAGTTTCTTCTCTAACGATTGGCAGTAAGTTACGGTTCCTTCATGGGGTTTTCTTGTTTATGCTTTTCACCTTTCTGTCTTTTTTTTCTTACTGGTTTCTCATTTCCAGGTTTCTCAAAATCCCTCTTATAGCAGCATCGGGGCAAGCAAGTTTGCTGCTTCTTTGTTTTCTGGGGCTTTATCCACTGCTTTCTTTTCAGATCTAATCTCTCAGGAGTGTTACCCAGTCAAGTCAGGTAATTTTTACTTCTCATTCTTTGTTTAATTTGATTCTGATTGGTTGCAAGTTGCAAAATTGTATGGATAAAATCATTCAATTTAGCTTTGATTATTTTATAATAGTAGTAATGTTATTCAAGAGAAGAAAATGTTAAACAATATACATTTACAACTGAGAGCCCCCATTTCTGCAATCTATCCTTAGTAGGCAGCCTGTTGAGGATAGTCATCCAAGCTACCATGGCATGCTTTTGAGGTTGAAATGGAAATTAGTAAGGAAATTAGAGGTTGAAAGGCAAGGCAGCTAGCAGAAAATGCTTGGTTGTGTTTAATATTATGCTTTATTTGGGATGTTGATTTACTTGTCTTAGATAGTTCATCCATCTCAGTCTGCAACTCTTTCCGCACCTAAGTAGCCCTGCAAATTCACCATTGAAAAAAAATACACATGACAATTGACAAACCCCAGAAAATTTGGTAAGAAAAAGAAGTACTTTTTCAAAGAAAGTAGTGTCTTTGATGAATTCAAATACCAGCTTTCTTAGGAAGTGATCTCCAGTGACCTTCACCGTGAGCTTGAATGTACTTGACAAGCAATGTGTATTCTCTAGGAGTCCATGGACCTCTATGCAACCCAACTTTAGAACAACAAGGAGCCCTTCCCATTCTGATATCTCTGCTTTTATTCCTTTTTCTTTTGCTTTCACCAACTCAACTCACTCACTCTCTCTGTCTCTCTCTCTCTCTGAAATACCTATCATCAAACATTGAGACAATTGAGAGAGAGAACAAGAAAGATAGAGAGAAGGATGTGTACTTACAGAGAGACTGATGCACCAAGGATCACGAGTCCCTAAAGCTTTGGCTTAGGCCTTTTAAAACCGTTAAAAGACATGAATATATATATATGACTTAAATTTATTTTTGTATTATTTTTCGACAGGAATATAGTATATATTTATATATGCATTTTGGCAATTTCTTTGAATTGGTTATAAGGGAGGGGTTACAGTCGAAGAGGGGTTCCATTGCTGTTGAGCTGCTCCCCTTTGCTGAAATCCTCACAAATGTGCTAATAAAAAAAGAACAGAGTAATAAAGACACAGACCATTGCTTTCATTTAGTATTTTATTTCAATCTTAACATTACATTATTTCAATCAATTGCTTGTCTTGTTCACTGGCCGGAGAAACAAGAAACTGAGTTTTAGAGACACTCTTCAACCGCAAATGACAATTAAAATTACGTGGCTTGGCTTCATCTTTGCATCTGTGAAGGATATGCCAAGAATACCTCACCATCAGAGAATTATAGCTAATTGCTAATTAGGTATATTTCATTGTAGTTGAATGATATAACCCAAACTTGATACTTTCTTTTGGCAGCATTAGGCTTTAACAAAAACACTGTACGCTTCTGATTTCTGGAGATTGTTGTTCTTGAGTTTTGACCATTTCTTTTCAAATTTACTTGGAAGTTTTCTTTTCTTTACTATAAAATTTTGAATTACTATTTATGATATTGATTTTAATATTAATTAATAAATGTTGAATTTGCTTTCTAAGTTAGTAGTATTAATTATACAACTGGATATATTCCTTTTAGACAACATTTCATTGCTCAGCACTTGCTTAGAAATAGTGAGGATTTTATTATGATGGCTCTTTGACATGGAAGACAACACAAAACAGTCAGTGAATATTATTGTTGCAAATTTGCAACCTCAAAATAATAATTTTTAATAAATTTAAAATTTAAAATTCAAAATTTAATATTTATATTTTTTTTCCAGAAAAAAGATATTGTAATTGACGTGAAATGAAACAGTTGAAAGATGAGATTTTGGCTTAAAACTTTTTTCTTACCTTTAAATTTCAATAAATTGTCTTGAAATTAAGGTAAAAAAATTTTATGTCCTTTTGCATTTGCACCTTGACGTTCTCATTGTTTCTTTCTCCCATTAATTCTTCACTAATATAACACATTTCCCATTCTCAGTGTTCTCAGCTCTTTCACTACAGTTTCAAAAGCTTTCATGACCTCATCTTCTTCCAACAATGAAAATTATGAAACAAGTCACCTTCAAATCTTTCCAATTATTTCCCTACCCTGAACCCAATCAATTTATACTGTATTTGTTTTACTTTTATTATTATTATTATTATTATTATTATTATTATTATTATTATTATTATTATTATTATTATTATTATTATTATTATTATTATTATTATTATTATAGTTTAGAAAGAAGAAAGATTATCCATTTGATCCTTGATCGATTACGTCAATTATAATCGTCAATGGCTTCAGTTATTGGTCACTTGATAATTAATCCCCAGAATTTTAAGTGGTCTTATTCAGATTTTTATATAAATGATTAGACTCCCAGCTAAATAGGGAATTAATAGTGTTCATACACTGCAACGTAAAAAAAAATACATCTTTACAAATAAAAAGTTACATTTGTTTGACCCTGTTTTTTCTTAATAATTTATATTTTTTTACCAAGTACATGGAAAAATCATTTGGCAGTACTGATACAGACAGTATTCAAGATCATTGAAGTTTGAACAAAGATTTGGTAATTAGGATGAAAAGCAATATTTTAAAGGTAGGGGCTTGCAAGACTATTCAAAAGAAAGAGCCTGTCTTTGAAAAACATGTTACTGGCTATTATTAAAAATTGAAAAAGATTGAGACAGTGCACAATTTCTTCACCTAGATTGAAGAAAAAAAAATTGAAAAACATGTTATTGGCTATTATCTGCTTAATGTTTCTTATTCCTAAGAGCTGATGGTTATTGGCTATTATCTGCTTACTGTTTCTTATTCCTAAGAGCTAATGGTTTGATGAAATGTTTACATGTGGCCTTTGTTTGCATAACAATTCTTTAACTATTACTCCAAAAAATCTGCTTTATGGAATTATATTCTAAGTCATCTTCTTTGTCATTTTTGTCAACTTTTTTTATCTTGAGCACCCAAAGGAATCAATACCCATTTTTTTCTAGTCCATCTCTCAATTCCTTTATTTGATCTTTTGACATTGTTGTTCTGCTTCCGAAGCTTACCAACACAACAGATTCGGCTGGTTGGTTGTTTAGCCAAGCTAGATACTGACCCTGGTCCTTCATGAGCTCATAAGTTTACTTCAAGACATGTAATCTTTACTTCTGATTCATTTTAGGCTCATAAACTGGAACAGTATTTGCTTGTTTAGATTCTGTTTCAAGCTTATCATGACATATTTTCTTCACTTTATAATGCCTGTACTTTATGATCTTGTTTGGAAAAAAAATGCAGTTCGTAAATTTCATGTATTTTAACTTCAGAGCATGATCCAATACATAGTTCTGTTATCAGTGAATTTGCATGCATTTAGCTTCTACCAGAAAAAGAAAAGGTGAGATTCAAGGTTAAATAAATTTACACTTGATGAACCAAACTTATCACAAGCATACCTGGAAATGTGATGTGCCATACTCAACATTCACGACTTTGCATTTACTGTTTTTGCTGAACAAAAAAAATAGGACCAGTAGAGCTATAAACCAATTCTGTTTTTTTTTTTTTTCAGGTAGGCAATAGGTAAAAGGTACTGTCACAAAATGCTAGCAACAAATTTATAGCTGAACATTGGTTTCAGGGCTAGACTTTATGCAACTATTGACAACTTAATAGAACCAGAATCTGAATTGATTCATCTCGAGGACCGTGTCTTTCTCATTGCTACAGATGATGGAAACAGTACCCATAAGATACACTAAATTGGATGACAACAAGGGAAAGAAAATGACGCCCATGGTCAACATCAGCAAAATGAAAATGGTAGGAAGTAAATTATTAGTTTCAGGTGAGACCGTGGGCATTAAATAGGAATCAGAATGAATAACCCAACTCTTCATTATTTCTATAGGTTAGGCAACATTTAAATTAACTTCAGTTTATGCATCTCATCAAATTATACCATAATCTTTACAAGATGTGCCTAAACAGTACCAAACAATATCCATGATGAGCAGATGTAAAACTTAGAATGCAGTTCGTATGAGTAACCATTTAATGCATCTTTTTTTCCCCAATGGTTGCTAGAAAAGTGCTGAACTGTTTCCTTTTCAGGCTTATGACAGATTTTCTCAACTCTGTTTAGGCACGCAAGATTTGGCAGTTCAAACTAAATCAAAGTCCAACAGATCTCAAAAATTTAATCATTTCAGAATCTCTCTTAGAGCAGCATCGGGTCATTGGCAAGCAAGTTTGCTGCTTCTTTGGTTTCTGGGGCTTCATTCACTGCTTTCTTTTCAGATCTAATCTCTCAGGAAGTGTTACCCAGTCAAGTCAGGTAATTTTTACTTCCCATTCTTTGTTTCATTTGATTTTGATTGGTTGCAAGTTGAAAAATTGTATGGATAAAATTATTCAATTTAGCTTTGATTATTATATGATGGTAGTAATGTTATTCCTGTAAAAGAACAAAGTGTTTAAGAGCTTCCTAGTGGTAAGGTGGACTGGAGGCTCTAGGATCTTAGGATCAAATGGTCTCAGTTTTGATTCTCACCTCATGTGAGTCTTTGGATCCGACATTTAGAATTTCCATTTTCTCCCTATTGGTAATTTTTATTTGGAAGTTGTGTTGATAATTGATGAATCTCAATTTGCCATATATAAGAATCGCAGATTTTACAGTCGTTGACAATCAATCCTAAGCCTTATTTTTATGTAATCTGCTTACTGTTTCTTATTTTTAAGAGCTGATGGTTTGATGAAATGTTTACATGTGGCCTTTGTTTGCATAACATAAAAAAAAGTAAAACATAAAAAAGTTAATCATTTCTACAATTTTGGTAATTAGATATGGCAAAGACATACGTAGTGTATGTTGCATACAGACCGGGCATATATAACAGTTGGCTGGAAGCTCAAAGACAAGTCAATGGGTTTATGGGAGCAACTTATCAATCATTTCCTACTAGAGCCCAAGCTGAACAAGCTTTTTTGGATTATTGGGGATTGAATGATTATTCTAATACTGAAATACCAAGTGTCGATGCTATTAGGCACCAAGAAAGACAGTTAAATGATCAGCAGCGTCCTATGATTCAACATCAACCTTCCACTGTTTATTGGTGTCATTTAGTAATTGCATTCTGTATTGGTGTTATTTTAACTTTGATTTGTGTTCGTAATGGTTAGCGTAATTGTTTTGATGGTCTTGTAATTTGAATTCTCATATGGATTTAAGGGTTTAATATGACAATGTGCTAGACAATATATATGTATGTTGTTAGTTAAATGATATGTGAACTTGTTATGTTAAATAACTTTTTCATTGAAACTTTTGTTAATGACAGAATGGGAGGATTATCACAACAACAATATGCAATGGTCGCCACTGCCATAGCTTTATGTCTAAAGCTTTTAAACATTATTCACTTGGTTAATGTTAGTGTTCAAGATTGCGGTATTTTGTTATTGAATATGAGAAAGCGTAAAAGGGAGAGTGGTACTAGTTATGAGAGACAATTCATTAGGCAGTTGAAATTTAGAAGAATGGTGTTTGATTCTGATTTGACATGTGTTGAAAACATTAGAATGGATAGGCACTGTTTCTATAAACAGTGTAATATGCTTCAAACAATTGGTAGACTTGCACCAACAAAAAACATGAATGTTGAGGAAATGGTTGCTATATTCTTGTACATTATTTCCCATCACGCGAAAAATAGGATCCTTAAGCGAGAATTTGTTAGGAGTGGAGAGACCGTGAGTAGGCAATTTACTGTGGTATTAAATTCAGTACTAAGGGTACATTCAGTTTTGTTAAAGAAGCCAGAGCATGTAGTTGAGAATTCCAATGACTCTAGATGGAAATGGTTTAAGGTAATGTGTCTATATGTTGAAGTTTATACGTACATTCACTATAATGCTTAAATGAAACTAATTGACAAAATATTTGTGTCAATTTTCTATTGGAAACAATAGAACTGTTTAGGTGCATTAGATGGGACTTATATTAAAGTTAACGCTTTGGAGGTTGATAAGCCTAGGTACAGGACAAGAAAGAATGAAATTGCTACAAATGTTTTAGGGGTCTGTTAACAAGATATGCAATTCATATATATCTTACCTGGATGGGAAGGATCCGCTGCAGACTCTAGGGTTCTTCGAGATGCTATCTCTAGAAGGAATGGGTTGAAAGTGCCTAAAGGTATGAAATTATTATTAGCAGCGTGAATTTTTTTTTCACATTAGAAGGGTTTACCTAAGACTTAAATTTTTTCTTGTACCATAGGTTTTTATTATTTATGTGATGCTGGGTATACCAATGGAGAAGGATTTTTAACTCCATATCGAGGGCAAAGGTATCATTTAAGTGATTGGAGACAAAATCACACCCCTCGATGAAAAGAAGAGTTGTTTAATTATAGACACTCTAGTGCCAGGAATGTTATCGAGAGATGTTTTTGGTTATTAAAGATGAGATGGGCAATACTTCGAGAGAGATCATGGTATCCAGTGAAAACAAAGTGTAGAATAATTTCTGCATGTGCTTTGTTATACAACCACATAAGAAGAGAGATTTCAATTGATCCACTTGAGGCTGAACTAATAGATGCATTTGTTGAATCTAATCAAGAGGCGGAGACCATCGCATTCATCGAGTCTTCTCCTGGATGGATAAATTGGAGAGACAACTTAGCAGAAGAGATGTGGAATGATTGGCTTGCTTCAACGAACCGCAATTAATCTATGTCTTATGCTATTGTGTTGTTTGTTTGATTTCGAACAATCTAAATATGTTTGGTTTGTACGATTTCTCATAAATGGTTGTACTTATTTGTGATATTAGGCAGTTGAATTTGAACTATCTAAAGTAGACACTTGTTTGATTGTTTATTTCAATGTTTGTTTGGGTGAATTGATTAGAATGTTAAAATTATCACATTTTCTTTTAACTATTTCATTCCTTCCAACAAGTTGTTTTTCTAGTTTACTTGTGTAACATGTTGATGGAAGGTGATTCATCCCAACGAGCTGCAAATAGAAGGCCCACACACCAGTGGACAGCAATTGAGGATGCCATCTTAATCAATTGTTGTATAGATCTCGTCAACCAGGGTGGTTGGAGCAAAGATAATGGTACATTCAAGGCTGGATACTTGACACAACTTGAAAAATGGATGGCCGAAAAAATCCCGAACTGTGATATCAAAGGTAACCCTCACATCAACTCCAGGATGAGAACGCTTAAGTCACAGTACAGAGAGGTTGCAGATATGTTAGGTAATGCTGCATCTGGATTTGGGTGGGATGAAGAGAAAAAGTGTGTAACATACGAGCTTGATGTTTGGCATGGTTGGGTAAAGGTATTATAAATTATAACTTATTGCAATTCATATATATATTTTTTGATATAATATAGTTTAATTAAAGAATGTGCATTATTTTGAATTGAATTGTAGGGCCATCCTGGAGCAGCGGGACTACGAAACAAGCCTTTCCCACACTTTGATAAGTTCTCTCATTTTTGGTAAGGATAGGGCAACTGGTTTAACAGCAGAAACTCCTGGAGAAGCTGTTGATAATATCGACACTGAAAATGCAAATGCAGAAGCAGGCCTTGAATATATGAATCTTGATGCTGATGTAGGTGAAAATGAGGCCTTCACACCATGCAGTGATCCATCTGTTAGTACTCAAAGACGTTCAGTTTATAACGCTGATAGTGATGTTACTCGCAATAGAAACAAGAAAAAGAGATCTGCAGATTCTGGTATGGAGGCAGTTGCAGAAGCATTAGTCCAGAACATGAATGGCCTTCATACCATATGTGAGAAAGCGACTACACAAGTTGGTATGTTGGCTAAGTGCTTTAAATTTATGGCTGATGATGCTGCTAGTAGGATGAAGGTGATGGATTTAATAGCAGAACTGAAGGATGATGTTGAAGGATTGACGGAAAATGATATAGTTGAGATTACAGAAATCATTCTCAGTAGTTCGACCAGGGTTGATGTTTTCTTCTCATGTTCTATTGAAAGGAGAATGCTCTATGTGAAGAAATACCTTCGTCAAGTTCGTGCTGCATCTGAGATATAGGGGTTTGAGCTTTGGATGGTTGACTTAGGATGTTTATGACTTTTTGTTATAAGTTGATGGATTTTTATAACTTATTATGTATGAGGATATGCTAGTAGGACTTAGTTTGATTGTTAATGGATGATTATGGAAAGTTATGGATTATTATTATGTATGAAGATATGCTAGTAGGACTTTAATTGGATTATTATGAATTGATGGATGTTTATTAGGAGTTTTCTGAATTATTATGACTTTCATGCATGTTTTAAGTAATTATCATAACACAAAAATACTTTTATGAATGTTTTAGGTAATTATCAAACATAAAAAATATTTTATAAGGATTTGTATGAATTATTATGACTTTCATGCATGTTTTAGATAATTATCATGCAACAAAAATCCTTTCATGGATGTTATAGGTAGTTATTATACATAAAAATATTTTATAAGGACTAAAATAAAATATTATGACATTGATTAAAAATAATAGATGTTCTAAAATTTAAATTAATAATACATGAATTTGTAAATTAATAAATTTATTAATTTAAATTAATAAATGAATGTGTAATAATATACTAATTAAAATTTAAATTAATAATCATGAAAAATTAGAATTACAAATAATGAGTAATATTAATAATATAATTTTATATCATTTTCATTTTAATTCATTTTTTTATTGCATTCAATTTGTTTATTATAGTTATGGGTATTTTGAGAATTTGACACAACTTTCCTAACAAAGTGAATACATACCAAACGTTGTAAAGTTACTTTCCCTGCAATTTAAACATAACTTTATATTGCATACCAAACGCTGCAAAATCACTTTCCCAGCAATCACTTTCTCAGCAATCACTTTTCCAGCAATCACTTTGCGCTGCAATCACTTTCCCCCTAAGATACCAAACGGCCCTGAGACTTGGACATGGGTTTAGGTTGTGACAACTTGGCCACAGCGCAATTAGAAATTTTTTTTACATATTTTATTTTTAGCATCCAAGAATATAAGCTGTTTACAGCTTATCATATAAGTTGAAAATGGAAAAGCATTAAAGTATAAAACTCTGATAAAATATTGTATTTTATTGGTATTTAGTATTTTGAAAGGATACGTGATTATATATAACTATTATTATGCGACGCGGCCTTCATGATTGGCTCGTTATTTCTATAAAATTTTATATTGTAGAATACTTTTGTGTATTAAAATTTAAAAGAAAAAAAAAAGGGAAAATAAGATGGAGATGTAGTTTTATTATTGTAAGACAAATTAAAAGATTCCAAGAATAATATTGACCAGCTTTTTGACGCGTGCTAGCACAGTGACAAACAAGCCCTTACCTTAAATTACGCATTTGAAGGATGGCAGAAGCACATGCAATCTTAGAACAGGAGTCAGTCACCTTCATTTTGTTAATCACAATTAATCATCCCTTGAAAAATCTTTCAATGTATTTATAATTTCCTTTCGAGAAACGAAAGGCATTTTTGCTGTTGAGATGAGTTTTTTATTTTTTTTTAATATTATTTTTAGAGGAAATAATGATTGAAGATCCGAGAAAAATGGCAATGGAATTACGAAAAGAAAACATGTGAACACAAGAAATGAGTCACATGGGATTATCCTAACATAACTGTTACACTCTTTCCATCTCAATTACGTCTCATTATTTGAACACATATGTTATTCTGTTTTCTTCCACAACTCGGTTTTTTTTTCGATTAAAATAATACGGCTAAGTACACACAAGGTTTCTCATGTCAAGTGCTCACATGAAGCATTAATTACTATAAAAAATATTCATAAAAAAATATTATAGATACAATTGAGTGAAGAGGAAATAATTAATTTGAAAACTTCTAATAAACCCTGTATGCATGACTTTGAAAAAAGAAATTGGCAAGGATTATGCCCGCCTATTATTGTCATACCATAACTAGGAGTTCTATCAATTGTGTTTTTTGTTTTTTTTCAAAGAGAGGTATAAAAAGGAAAAGAATCCCAAACTTTGAATATAATTTTTTTTTTTAAAAAGAAATAATAACTACTAAATCAAATTTTAATTATTTAAAAAACTAGTTACACCGTACTTCAAACACACACACCCAAAAAAAAAAAAAAAGGCAATTGCATTTGAAATGTGAACTATTGGCACATACCTTGACGAATAGTTGGGTTTTGTTTAATTTATTGAAAATGATTTTTGCATTTTCTAGTATTTGTTTAGCAAAAACTTTATTGGTCAATGATAATTTCTAATTAATGGAAAATTAAATAATTTTTTTGAAAATTTACTTATACTTTTGAAAAATCGAAGAATAACTGTTTATGTATAAGATTATTTATCAAACTCGTGAATACATTCTACTCAAGTTAAACCTTAGATATGATTTTTAAATTTTGGTTTATTTAACCTACATAAAATATTTATTATATTAACAAAAATATTTTTATTTAATTAGATTAAAAAGTTTAATTATTAAAATATTAACATTAAAAATCTTTCAATATTTTAAGTTTAAATATTTATTTTTTTATATTATTAATATTAAATATTTAAAATATTTCAATCATAAACAATATTATATTATCATTTTAATAACAAAATAAAATTTAATAAATAATATAGTTTAATAAGTGATATTTTTTTAATCATTTCTTAATATTATAATTTAAGATATAATGTTATTATATTTGATTAGCAAATATTTTTATATTAATATTTTAATAATAAATATAGAGAAACAATACTTCTGTATGATTTTAATAATAAATACTTTCAGTACAAAATATAATTATTTTAAGAGTATAAATATTTTTAATATTTCAAAAATGAATATTACTATTTTTATATTTTTAAAATAGCAATATTTCTTTAAATATTTTAAAACTATTAATATAAGTAATAATAATAAAGAGTTTTAATTTAAATATTTAATAATATAATATTGTAAAATTAAATAATGTTTCAAAACATAACTATTTTTTAAATTACTAAATTAATTAATAAATAATAAATACTTTTGAATATTTTATTAGCTATCTTAATATCATCTAAAGAAAGAAAAATGATTTTTCAGAAAAACCAAACAATAGAAAATATTTTTTATTAACTCATTCAAATAACGAAAAATCTTTAATTTTTCAAAAACTGTAAATATTTTCCAAAACTTATTTTTCAAGTCTCATTTTTAATAAATCAAATGGAACCTTAAATTCAACTCATTCACAATCCAATCCAACTAGACCTCATGCTACCTGAATATTTTAATTTTTAGTATTTTATATAAATAAATATAATATAAAATTTATTCTTATGTCAAAATTTTAATTTAGTTTTAATTCAAACTCAAAATGAAGTTGAAGCTTAAGGTTCAAGCAAACTCTTTATACAAATAATTAATGAGTTTGCATTAAATATACTGACAATAAAAATTTGACTTTATAAATGTAAGACATGAAAATCTACAGTGTAATCCTTATGATTCAGTATTGTGAACATTAGAAATATGTTATTGGAATCATAAGAGAAGTGATTATTAAATTACAAGTGTAACTGAAATGTAAAGTGCTCATGAAAGCACAAAAATGCCACGTATGAGCTATAGCGAGTTCAGGCTAAACCGAAGGGATTCAGATCATTCTGACTGAAGATAAGAATTTTAAACATCAAAATATAGAGGGTTCAAGAAGGAAAGTTGGTTTGGTTTGGTCCCAATAATATTGAAATGATGAAAATGCCAAAAAGACCCGAAATTCAGTGTCATTTCCTTAATAAATTTTCATGATAAATATGGATTCAGAAAATCTTGATCAATAAGGAAGAAATAATTGAATTTCAAGTCTAATTGATCAAGATATGAATTTGTTGGGTAACCCAAAAATTTGCCCCACCTCGAGAATTTATCTCGAAAATATAGAGAAATAATACCGGTAAAATAAAAATAAAAATAAAATAAAATAAAATAAAGATAAAATATAAATAAAAATAAAAATAAATGATAATAAAAGAAAAGAAAAGAAAAGAAAGAGATATATATATATATATATATATATATTTATTTAATTGATTAAATACATATATATGTGTGTGTTATTGGTATGAAGATATTTTGTTAAATAATAAAATTTTATTATTAGATACTTTTAGTAGTACATCTATATTATATTATAATATAATATAATACAATATATTTTATATATATATATATATATATATATATATATATATAAAGAAAAAAAGGGAAAGAAAAGAAAAAAAAAGAGAAGAAATGAAACAAAAAAAGGGAAACTGAAAACGCAGAAGAAGAGAAACCGAAGGAGAAGGGAAGAGGACAAGAGAGGAAGAAAGAGAGAAGGGAGGAGGAGCGGCGTCGACGCAGGGGAAGAACTAGGCGCGAAGTCGCCGACCAGGAGAAGCTAGCGGCGAGGTCACCGGCCGAGAGAAAATGCCGAACGACGAAGGGAAAAAATGGGTAGCGATGTCGGAAGAAAAAGGGCCGAACCGGCCTCATCGCCGCCGACCCAGGCGAGGCCACCACTAGATCCCTGCTTCGCGTGGCCAAACAGACCAGCTGGAAGTGGAAGCCGGCGAAGAACCGACCGACAGAGGCTCGAACGACGATGGGAAGACTGAACCGGTACGGACCAGTTTAGTGAAATGAGTAGGTGCTGAATCGGATTGGCCGGTTCAACCAAAAAAAAGGAAAAAAAGAGAGGAAATATTGAGAAAATTCGATGATGCACTGGGTCTAAGGAAAAGCTGGTAAGCGATCAGAATTCATCGTTTTAAATTTTTGGAAAGGTTATTTGAATTTATATTTGACTGGAATTGACCCGATTTAATTATATAAATGTATAGTGCGATAATTGGCGACAAACAAGAGTTTGAGTCAGCCTCGATTTGCATGTTATCACAGAATCTCGGGTAAGTGAACCTCACTTAGTACAATTTATATAGTTATGCACGTTAGAAATTCATCGAATAAGTTATGGATTAATTATGTATAAAATGATTTATGTTTAAGAATTTAAAATCGATTGTCGTGAATGATAGTATGAACTATAAAACAAAGATTAGAAAAGGCTTAAGACGGCCCAATAAGTATTAATGAGCTTAATGAGCCCAATGGGCTCTAAATGAAGTGAATAGAAATGAAAATGGGCTTAAACGGATTAAGGCCCATTAAGGTGCAATCAGGCCCAATAAGAGTAAACAGGCCCAATGCTTTAAATTAAACCAAATAAAGGCGAAATAATGATGAATGTATCGTAATTAACCTTATATATAGTTATACGGAGCTCTAGAGAGTTGACTGGGAGCAAATCGAACTGAGCGAAATTCTCAGCGTTGGAAAAGTCGGATTGTATAAAGAATTGAGGTAAGAGAATTTTATGAGTAGCTAGAGATAGCTACATGTAATTTCGTTAGGTTTTACATAAACTCAAATAGTCTATGGATTCTAAAAACGAAATAAAAATTTTAGCGTCTCGGGATTGGCAAATGACTATTTTACCCATATTAAGGGTAAATTACTATTTTATCCCTATTGAGGGAAATTTCACCAAAGTATGGTGAAGGCATAACATGCATGAAATGCATGATTCAAGTGGTTTTTACTGCTTTTTAATAAAACAAATTGATAGGTTGACCAATGTTTGCATAAATTGCATAACAACACTGTAAGACTCGTATTTTGGATGTAAACCTTATGGATTCATAAGTGTGGTAATGTACTCGTAATGTGAAGTACAATTGATGTAAAATCCATAAATTTAATGTAAATATGTGTAATATGAGTTTGTAATGTACATACAAGTTTCATTGTGTATGAATATGAAGAAATGAGCTTTTATAAGTGATGAATGTGCTTGGAGCTCAAAATGAGTAGTGTGGTAAATGAAATGAAGTTGCATGAATCTAAATACTTCCATTTAGCTTGGTATGGTATACTTTTGGCTATACAAAGAATACACACAAGTTCTAATGTGTATAAGGAATGAATGGATGCCATTTTCAAATCTTAAAGGTGGTTGGATGAGAAAATGACTATGACAGCAAATTAAGGATGTTTGGGTGTGTGTTGTTGCAGAAAAACTGCAGAAAATCTGAAAAATATGAAGGCCAGATCGATCTCATGGGATGAGAGATCGATCTGGAAGAGCCAGAATGCTCTTATTTGGGCAATGGAATATAGCAGATCGATCGTCAATGGGGCTAGATCGATCTCCTAAACATTCTGTAATGAAAAGATCGATCCTCAAGCATACAAATCTATCTCCTTAGCTCTCTGTTTGGAGCAGATCGATCTTGTAAACCCCACAAATTTTCTACGTTTAATTAGATTATATTTTAATGAAAGTGTGGATGTTCGTTGTAGGGCTCGAGAATATAGGAACCGAGAAACCCGCGAGTGACCGAGAACCTGAAGATACAAGATGTGATGAAGCAAATGCAAGCATGGAGGGATCGAAAATAATCTTGATGAGAAAACTTATATCGGGAATTATAAGGAGTGATGAGATCCCAATAATATTTCATTTTCGAAATAATAAAAAATTTCGTGGAAGACATGAATATTGTCATTATGTGATTTTATAAAAAAAAGAAGGAAATAAAATGTATATATATATATATATATATAAATAGGTATAATATATATATATATGTATATATATGACAAATATATATGTATATATATGACAAATATATATATATATATATATATATGTATTGTAAAGTATAATGTATAAGACATTTAAAATAAAGTGGAAACAAAACAAATAAACAAAAAAATAACACTAACACTAAACAAAAAATAATAATACAAATATATCTATCTATATATTAAAATAACATATATATATATATTAATATATTAAATATAACATATATATATATATATATTAATATAATATATATATATATATATATATATATGTATGGTACGGAATTGGCTTTCAAAGAAAGCCAATTTCGTTTCTTCATTTTGAAAGAGGTAGATTAGCTCTGCTAGGCGGGAAGCAAAACAAAGAGAAGAGAAAGAAGAGAAGGAAGGGTGGCCAGCAGAGGGGAAAAGGGAAGAGGAAGGAAAGGGGGAAGAGAGGAGGCTGTCGGCCGGAAGAGAAAGGGGAGAAAGAAAAAGAGAAGTTGTCCAGCCGAGGAAGGAAAGGAGAGAAGAGAGGGAGAAGAGAAAGTTACTGCTTGAGGCTGACCGAGAGAGGAGATTGGAAAGGAGGGAGAAGGGTGAGCAAAGAGAGAGTGAAGGACAGGGAAATCGGGAGCTGAAGCAACCAAGATCAGTGGGAACTCTCGGCCAGGAAAACAGGACAGAGCCGAGACTGAAGGAAGCAGACCGAGGCAGGGGAGGCGGAGTGAAAGGAGCAGGACCCGAGGGCTGAAGGGGAAACAGGGTTCAGGGAAAGAGAGAAGTGATTAGTGAAGCAGTGAAGGCTGAAAACTGAGAACAACCGAAGAAGGAGACTGAGGTTTGGAGCTGATGCAAAAGTGGGCGGAAGCAGAGTAGAATTGAGGCTGAACAGGGGCAACCGAGAGGGGGAAATAGAAACAAGGAAATGGAAACGAGGCAAGCTGAAGCTGGAAGAAAACTGAGAGGCTTGAGGGGAGAAGAAGGCTGAACAGGCCGAAGCTAAAGCCAACGGAAGAGAAGCAAACTGAGGCAGGGGAATTGAGGGGAGAGAAGCAGAACCGTGAGCTAAAGGGAGAAAACAGAAAGGCAAGCTGGAACCGAGAGGTTGAGGAAGAAGGGAGAAAACAGGGAGAGGCAAGCTGGAACTGAGAGGTTGAGGAAGATAGGAGAAAACCGTGAGAGAAGAAAAGCAAGCTGAAAAAAAAGAGGAAGAGAAAAGAGGTAAGATACATACATGTATATATGTGTATTAATGTACCTGAATATATATGTGTGGTACATGTATAAGCATGCTAGTATAGTTTGAATTAGATTAAAAATGGAATGAGGAGAAGTAGGCAAAAAAATATATATTTGTGATATTGAATAATGGAGACAAGTGATAATATATATATGTATTTATGTGAATAAAAATATATATATATTTGGGTATGTACATATATGTATGTATAATGAAAGGGTATGTTAGTATATGTACATATATTTGATAATGAATAAGGAAAGCCAATGATAAAATAAATATGAGTATATACTTAGGTGTATATACATATAGGAGTATATGAAAAATGTGTATATGCTTGGGTGTATATACAAATGATTGTATAAAATAAATGTGTTTTAGTATATGTACAAACAAGGACATATATATATATGTGATAAGAAAAAAAAATAGAAGACAATAATATATATATATATATATATATATATATATATATATATATATATATATATATATATATATTAGGTGCATATACATATGGGTGTATATAGGATGAATTTGTGCTAGTATATATATATATACAAAGAATGTATATATGAGATAGGAAAAGAGTGAAAACAAATATATATATATATATATATATATATATATACATATGGGAGTGTATATATATGTATTTATGTGTACATACATGTAGAGGTATATAATAAGGTGTATGTCAATAATTGTACATACAAAATAATATGTGGGTAAGGGAAAATATATAAACGTGCGTGTTGACTTAGGTACGTACAATAATATGTACACATGCAGTAGTAACGAATAGGTTACGATTTTAACGCAATTCGGGTAATTCGCACGAATAGGGTGCTAAGTGTACGATTTCGGTGTAGGTGATCGTAGAAGGAATTAAAGGAGGTACTAAGAGGCGTCACCACTCGAGCACGGAGATTTCGATAGATCGAGGTAATGGGATATAATTTAAAACGGTAATAGTTACTTACCGAAACTTGATAAAGAAAGCTTGCAAAGACATGAAGTATGATTTTCATGCATATTTCTAAATTATATTTCTGATCAAGACTATGCTCTCTGTGTTTATGTTTTTGAATAATTGTATATAACTGAATTTGATTTCGGAATATGAGCATGTCTTTTAAAATGATCTTTCAAATAAGATGAATTTATTTTGATATTTTTGTATATGAAAACTATAGTTGTTTTGAGACTAAAGGCCATTTATGTTGTGTGCTTACGCACGTCAACTTCGCCTGTGTGGCATTTGAACTCGCCTGTGTGGCGCCTGTATTTCGCCTGTGTGGCGCTTGTAATTCGCCTTCGTGGCGCTTGTATTTCGCCTTCGTGGCGCCTGTATTTCGCCTTCGTGGCGCTTGTATTTCGCCTGTGTGGCGCCTGTATTTCGCCTGTGTGGCGCCTGTATTTCGCTTTCGTGGCGCCTGTATTTCGCCTGTGTGGCACCTGTTTTCCACCTTTGTGGCGTCGGGAATTACCCTTAAGTTCTGAATTCCCTCTATGAAGGATGACCGGGTTATTTTGCCACGAGATTACCTTGTTATTTTGCCACGTGATTACTTTGTTATTGCCGCGTGATAAATTTGTTATTGCCACATGATAATTATATGGCCGATATAGTCTCGATTTGAAAATTTAAACTCTATTTTCAGAACCGAATTTGATAGGTATTCCTGTTTGGAATTCTGAATGTACGACCAGTTTTACGTAATATCTGTTAAGTTCAAATACCTAAGGAATTACGTTTTGAATCTCGATGTTTCTAATTTTCCTTAATCTTTGAATGTTATTATTAGTAGTTTCAGAAAGTATCATTATACGCATTATCATGTTTTATACATATTTAAATTGCTAGAATCGTTTTAAATACATCTTCTTACTGGACTTTTTCCCGAAAGCTCACCCCTCTACCTCTCAAATTACTTGCAGTGATTCGTAGACGCTACCTGTCGCGTACACGACGTAGGCAGGTGGGGAGAGTTCCCTAGGCTACTTTTTGTTCACGCAGAAAGGTATACATTTACATTCCTGTACCAGACATAATTGTATGCACAGACATATATTGAAAATATCAGTTGGGATGTAATTTTGTAAGGAACGATGTAAACATTACTACTTTGGTATAATGTTTTGAGATGACTAGTATTAAATTGAAATGGATGTGTTGAGTGGTAAAGATGAATTTGGAAAGTATGCTTGGTAGTGGTGGATATCTAGGATTGCCAAAAAAACAACTGATTTGCAGGTGGGTAGGCTCATATATAAGCCGTTGTGCTGCCGAAATTTTTATCGACCACATAAGCTAGAATATAGAAATTAATTATAATCACGAGTAAAGTATTAGGAAAAGTGTTTTGACACTGCACAGGAATACAACCTAAGTGAATAAGGGAATAAGTGGGTAAAGTAAAAAAAAAAAAAAAATTCTCCGATTTTCAAGGGTCAAGGGTCGTTATAGATCTCAAGGTTCGACAGATCGATCTCGTGCTTAAAATGCCATGAAAAAGAGAAATTTAAGGGGGCCAAATCGATCTCCTCTTAGTGCAGATCGATCTCATCAAGTGATTTCTATAAAAAAGGCGCTGAAATTTGTAATTTTTGAGAAACAACAACACCTTTCCATTTCCAACCCAAAAACCTAGATTTTTCTCTCTAAAATCCACCCATTCGAGTAAGATTTGAAGGGAGGCCATTAGACACAAGGTTGTTCATCTTGAGGAAGAGAACGACATAGTTGAATCCCAAAACCTCATTGTTGGCATTGAAGGAGCAATGAGCATTTCCCCTTTAAAGCAAGAAGAAAAACTAGATTGGTAAGTTTCTAATGCTCCAACTCAAGCACATTGGTTTGTTTATTGATCTTGGAGTTGATTTACGTGAATATTGTTAGTTGAAACCATCTAGGTAGTATTGGATCTAATGTGACCTAAAAAATGGAATGAATCTAGTGTGAGAAAGTGTAATTTGGATGAATTGATGATTATGAGATATGTTAAGTTGTTAATGGAATAATGTGGATGATTTGAAGTGGGTAAATGAAGCTACATTGTGGATTGAGTGAATTTATGGAGTTGAGTATGCAATATGTTGATAAATGCCATAGTGAGGAAAATTGATGAAAAAGGAACACTGTGAGCTTAATATCGATTTGTTATCGATTGGGTATGAATAAATAAGCCTAAAGGAATCCATAGATTCGAGATATGAATAGAAAGATGAAACGAGGCCTTATAAGTGTTAATAGAGGCTATAGATTGAATTGACTATAGCAAGCACAAGGGTTGCGTTATAGTGGACTAAAATAACGTGAAATACGATTATGTGCAGTTTTGGAGAGATCGTTGGAGACGAATTGGACCGCATGAGTACGCAGCTTTAAGGAAGTGGAATCACGAGTCGCAATTCCAGGTAAAGGAATTCTGTAAGTATATAGAGGTAGCTGCTCATATTTTGTGGGAATATAGCGTGTTTATGAAATGCATGAATGTTTGAGAAATTGGTTGTTTGGTATGCAGAAATAGTTGTGAATGTTGGATGATTTGGTTTTATATGGATGTATAAAAAGGGATAGTAAGGCTAATAATTGCATAAATAACGTGTTTTGAATATTTTCACAAAACACAATGCTTTGATTTGAGTAAATAAAAGGATAGGTTGGCTAGTGTTTTATTGATGTTATGGAATAACATATGTGAGGTGCTAAACATGTTTGTGATGTGTTTTGAATGCATACGAGCCGCCTATCGAGCTATGTGAATTAAATCGCACTAGAGCCTCGCTCGCACTGGATTTTGATGCCTTGACTTGCATGAAAATGCTGGACTTTGGAGGCTCCTGGGATGATCACTTGCAGTTAGCCGAGTTCGCCTATAATAATAGCTATCATGCGAGTATCGGGATGACACCCTATGAGGTACTGTATGGACACAGGTGCAGATCCCCCATTGGATGGGAAGAGGTTGGTGACAGATAAATTTTTGCTCCTGATTTAGTGCAGCAGGCATCTGTGGACGTCCAATTGATATGTGAGAGATTACGGACAGCTCAAAGCCGGCAAAAGAGTTATGCTGACAAGAGACGAAGACAACTAGAGTTTGATATGGGTGAGTCGGTATTTCTAAGGGTTTCTCCATCGAAGGGTATTATGAGATTCGGTAAGAAGGGCAAGTTGAGCCCTAGATATATGGGACCCTTCGAGATTTTGGAGAGAGTGGGAGATAAGGCGTATAGGTTGGCATTGCCACCGGACTTGGCAAATGTTCATATCGTCTTCCACGTCTCTATGCTTCGGAAGTATCACCCAAACCCGACACACGTGATAAGATATGAACGTTGGAGCTAAATGAGAGTATGACGTATGTTGAGAGGCCGGTTCGGATATTGGACAGAAAAGAGAAGGTGCTACGGAATAAGATAATTCCCTTGGTGAAAGTTCTTTGGCAACATCACACAGCGGAAGAGGTCACATGAGAATTGGAGAACTTGATACGAGAGAAGTACCCCTAACTTTTTGAAGAGTAACTTGATTTTAATTTGAAGGACCAAATTCCTTGAAGGAGGGGAGGAATGTAAGACCCGTATTTTGGATGTAAAACTTATGGATTCATAAGTGTGGTAATGTACTCGTAATGTGAAGTACAATTGATGTAAAGTCCATAAATGTAATGTACATACGTGTAATATGAGTTTGTAATGTACATACAAGTTTCATTGTGTATGAATATGAAGAAATGAGCTTTTATAAGTGATGAATGTGCTTGAACCTCAAAATGAGTAGTGTGGTAAATGGAAGGAAGTTGCATGAATCTAAATACTTCCATTTAGCTTGGTATGGTATACTTTTGGCTATACAAAGAATATACACAAGTTCTAATGTGTATAAGGTATGAATGGATGCCATTTTCAAATCTTAAAGGTGGTTGGATGAGAAAATGACTATGACAGCAAATTAAGGATGTTTGGGTGTGTGTTGTTGCAAAAAAACTGCAGAAAATCTGGAAAATATGAAGGCCAGATCGATCTCATGGGATGAGAGATCTATTTGGAAGAGCCATAATGCTCTTATTTGGGCAATGGAATATAGCAGATCGATCTCCAATGAGGCCAGATCGATCTCCTAAACATTCTGTAATGAAAAGATAGATCCTCAAGCATACAAATCGATCTCCTTAGCTTTTTGTTTGGAGCAGATCGATCTCAAGGTTCGACAGATCGATCTCAAGGTTCGACAGATCGATCTCGTGCTTAAAATGCCGTGAAAAAGAGGAATTTAAGGGGGCCAGATCGATCTCCTCTTAGTGCAGATCGATCTCATCAAGTGATTTCTATAAAAAAGGGCCCTGAAATCTGTAATTTTCGGGAAACAACAACACCTTCCCATTTCCAACCCAAAAACCTAGATTTTTCTCTCTAAAATCCACCTATTCCAGTAAGATTTGAAAGGAGCCCATTAGACACAAAGTTGTTCATCTTGAGGAAGAGAACAACATAGTTGAAACCTAAAACCTCATTGTTGGCATTGAAGGAGCAAAGAGCATTTCCCCTTTGAAGCAAGAAGAGAAACTAGATTGGTAAGTTTCTAATGCTCCAACTCAAGCACATTGGTTTGTTTGTTGATCTTGGAGTTGATTTGCATGAGTATTGTTAGTTGAAACCATCTAGGTAGTATTGGATCTAATGTGACCTAGAAAATGGAATGAATCTACTGTGAGAAAGTGTAATTTGGATGAATTGATGATTATGGGATATGTTAAGTTGTTAATGGAATAATGTGGATGATTTGAAGTGGGTAAATGAAGCTACATTGTGGATTGAGTGAATTTATGGAGATGAGTATGTAATATGTTGATAAATGCCATAGTGAGGAAAATTGATGAAAAAGGAACACTGTGAGCTTAATATCGATTTGTTATCGACTGGGTATGAATAAATAAGCCTAAAGGAATCCATAGATTCGAGATATGAATAGAAAGATGAAACGAGACCTTATAAGTGTTAATAGAGGCTATAGATTGAATTGACTATAGTAAGCACAAGGGTTGCGTTATAGTGGACTAAAATAATGTGAAATTCGATTATATGCAGTTCCAGAGAGATCGTTGGAGACGAATCGGACCGCACAAGTACGTAGCTTTAAGGAAGTGGAATCACAAGTCACGATTCCAGGTAAGGGAATTCTGTAAGTATATAGAGGTAGCTGCTCGTATTTTGTGGGAATATAGGGTGTTTATGAAATGCATGAATGTTTGAGAAATTGGTTGTTTGGTATGCAGAAATGGTTGCGAATGTTGGATGATTTAGTTTTATATGGATGTATAAAAAGGGATAGTAAGGCTAATAATTGCATAAATCACATGTTTTGAATGTTTTCACAAAACACAATGCTTTGATTTGAGCAAATAAAAGGATAGGCTGGCTAGTGTTTTATTGATGTTATGGAATGGCACATGTGAGGTGCTAAACATGTTTGTGATGTGTTTTGAATGCATACGAGCCGACTATCGAGCTATGTGAATTAAATCGTGCTAGAGCCTTGCTCGCGCTGGATTTTGATGCCTTGACTTGCATGAAAGTGCTGTAGCTTAGCTCGCACTTTGATTTGATTTGTGATGATATTTTATCAACTGTACTAGAGCTTTCGCTCGTACGTGGATTTTGAGTGGTTTTCTTATGCACAAAATCGTACTAGAGATATGCTCGTACGTGGTTTCTGTATGATATGATGCATGAGTCGTGCTAGAGCTTTGCTCGCATAAGTTTGCACATTGTGGCACGTATGAGGCTATGGAAGTTGGTAAGATCCTCAAGCCTTACATCCTTAAGCCAACATCCTTAAGCCCGAAGAGGCGGGGAGGCTCTGTTAGGAAGGGAGGCTCTGTTCGGTGGGGAGGCTCTCTTATGGTAAGATCCTCAAGCCCTACATCCTTAAACCCGAGGAGGAGGGGAGGCTCTGTTCGATGGGGAGGCTCTCTTACGGAAGGATCCTTAAGCCAACATCCTTAAGCCCTAGAGGAGTGGAGAGGCTCTGTTCGGCAGGGAGGCTCTCCTACATTGGTACGGCAAGTTCTTGGTATGGGGTAGATAAGACCTACGACAGGCACCCCCAACCACGAAATGAGTCTGCAGAGTGCGTTGTACCGTGTATATCACATGGAGTACGATGTACCGCGTGGTGGTTATGTGATAAGAAAGTCTGACGAGGGATAATCCACCTTCGTGCCAACACGATACCCCGCACACCTGGATACGTGTGGTCTGGGATGATTTATGATGTAGTTGGCCTACATAGTCACTTGTGATATAGTGACATGGTTTTTATACATATGTGTGATTGTGATTGTTCAAGGTAGACCCAAAGGAGGGGTCGAGTCTTGTGAACTTGAATTGTGAAATGAAAATGAGGTTATGATTGAGAATTGATTTTGATGAGATTTTACGTATTTGAGAAAGAGATGTAATTTAAAAAGGAGGTTTCTTAAATGAATTGCCCTTTTTATGAGTTTAATGAGAATGAGCACGAGATGTTTTCACATGTTGATATTCCATGTTTTATATGCCAATTTTACATGATTTTGATACATGATATATGTGTATACTCATATGACATAGTTTTATTCCTCATGCTTCTATTATAAATGATTTATGCATAACATTATCAGCATCTAGATAGAGTAGTTATCTACCATACTTGCATTATTGCCTTATTGAGCGTGTGGTTGCTCATCCTTCTCGACTTTCCCCCTCCTACAGAGCGTACATAGCAGCCGAGTGAGGACTGAGGCGTTGTATTTTGGATATCCGCTGCCATCCATCGCTAAGAGGTATACACATGAAGATTCTTTTTGTATCTAAACAATTGTAAAAGCACAGTAGTCTTTTTGAGTTGTAATTATGGGAGATGTAGATGTCAGTAATCGTATTTTGTATAAATGAATGATTGACGTTCAAATGTGTGACATCACTTTTATTAACTGAGAATCGATATGGCGAGTTGACTCACAGCCCAAGAGTGTAGTGGTAAGTTTGTTCACGACCGAGTAGGGAAAGGAATAAATGCAAAAAATTTATTGAGATTTTCGGTAATAAGAAGATAAAATGGGTCATGACAAGCACTCCATAGGTGTTATTTTTAAATTTGAAAGAAAACTCTCTGAAAAATGAGCCGCTTATCAGATTTATATAAAAACAGACGTTGCTGGAGTGTTGCTCACATCGAGTCTGAAGTTTGTGGTTGTGCATAAAATGTACTGGAGTGGTCGCTCGCACACATTTTATTATTGTCATTTGCATGAAACGTGCTTGTAACGACCCGTGACTTATAAAAATTCGGGGGAAATTTTTTTTTTTAAACTTCAGCTTGCAACTTAATCCTTTATTTACTTTGGCTGTATTCCTGTTCAATATCAATCTTCTTTCTTACTTTTTATCCGTAATTATATTTAAGTTTTACATTTGGATTTATATGGCCGATAGAAATTTTGGCAGCATACCGACTTAATATATAAGCCTACCCACCTGCAAATTCTCACAATATCAACCCTAACTATCCATAACTATAAGACATGCTTCCCAAGTAATATCATCAAATCATTCTATATATTCCAAACACTTCTAGTTACTCCCAAAAATCAATCCTTAAAAATATTTTATTTCATTTATCCTTATACAGATTATATCTCGACACATTACTTTCAATAGATGTTTGTACATATAAATGGTCTGATAAAGAGATAAAAATGTATACTTCACGCATGTACAAAAGGTAGTCTGGGGAAGCTCGTGTTCGTCATCTTACGTCGTCTACACAGCAATTATCAACTGTAGTTCACTGTAAACAATCTGAGAGGTTGAAGGGTGAGCTTTCGGGAAAAAGCCCAGAACGAAAATACATTTAAAGTAGTCCTGATATGTAAAAACATGCAAGAATCATTCATGAAACAAACTTTGCTTCAGAAAAACTGATCATAAGTTTCTTTTAGAAACTAACATTTATAAGATATGTAAAACTTTTGTTACGTGCATGGTCGTCATAAGAAAATATGAAGCATGAGTTCTTTAAATCAAATAACATGTTTAAACCGTTTCATAAGATCTTCATCGTTCATGGATAATTTCATAAAATCATCGTCATTCATAAATGTTTCATAAAACATAATCATTCTTAAACATTTCG
This sequence comes from Firmiana major, assembly GCA_033439115.1. Lineage (NCBI taxonomy): Eukaryota > Viridiplantae > Streptophyta > Magnoliopsida > Malvales > Malvaceae > Firmiana > Firmiana major. The sequence continues at coordinate 64,215,827 of CM065899.1, forward strand.
TCATAAATCATAATTGTTCGTAAACAATTTCGTCAGAATCTCATAAAAACATAGTCATTCATCATCATCATCATCATCATCATCATCATCATCATCATAAACATATTCATCATCATAATCATAATCGTGGATACTAGGCTATAACTAAGTCATGCGATACGTGTCATTTTCCATAAAGAGTTAATCATACCTATGGCCATGGTAAGGGGGGCTGTAGACTGGATCAAGGTCGTAGAACACTTACATAAAACATGAGTAGTATCTATCTTTCTTACTTTCTCTAGCACTTAGCTAGGGCATGAGCACCAAAGCCACTCTCTGTGCGGGAAACATTCATGCGTGCTGCGCAGGCACGAGATACTGCCAAAACATCATCATCATTAACCATAAGTAGCAAGACATCTACCACACAGGTAGAGTCAAGTGCTACAGGGACCCTACGTACCGGCACTCAAGTGGTGGAGCCGAAACATCACAAGAAGTAGCCATGCATGAAGCCTATAGTCTCAAAAATTCTTTTCCCCTTTCTTAAATACTTTTGAAAATGTCAAAAGTTTCTTCCAAAGCATAAACATGGGATTACAAATCATCATAAAACTTCCATACATTTTCATGCTTCAGGAAATTCATTTCATAAACATAAACGTACTTGGTGAGCATTTCCTAAAACGAAATCATGTTTCGTAAATCGTTCCATACGTATGAAAACAATCATAAATAATTTCAAAATATAATATTGCTTCATAAAAATCTTTTTATCAATGCAATGAGTGTTCATATTGGAACTAAATTAAATTATACCCCTTACCTAGATTTCTCTGTACAGTCTAACTTTTCCAAATGCTGAGATTTCGCTCAGTCAGATGTCACGACCCAAAAATTAGAGTAAATTTTACGTTTTTTTTTCATATTTAATTCTTACCTTCCTCTCATCGTGACCATCCTACCAACAGTTGGGCTATGATTCGGTGTTAGTCCCCTCACACTTACTATTCCATTTCCGTGTTACATTCACAATTTCATTTACATAACCTTACATCCCCGACATCATATACGTTTACAGTACTGTGCATTTACATATTTAGATACAAAACTATACAAATGTGTATACCTGACTCTCGATGGGACGCAGCGAATACCAAGAATGCAAGTCATCAACCGTTCACTATCTACTACGAATGCTCTGAAAAGAGGGAAAATAAGGAGGGTGACCAAACCACGCGCTCAGTAAGGCAATCATGCAAGTAAGTAGATAGCTCCACTATCTACATGCTCATAATGTCATGCCCTTAAATCCATTTCTTTTCGTTTAAAGCTCAAGCACGAAATCATGCACACATCAATGCCATAGTTTATAAAAGCTGTTCGTGCTTATGGAAATCATGCAACTCATGCCTCAATGGCAACTCATGTAAAATCATACAACGTATGAATTAAATCAAAATCATGCATTTGCAATTAAAGCATGGATAACCTCCTCATGCTAAAACATTTCATTTAATGAATTATAAACAAGCATGGAAAATACATCATGCTGAGTTTCCACAAAACTGTAGAAAACATTTTAATTCATTTCATGAATCCACATCCATCACACTCATCAGGACTCAACCCCTCCCTCGGGTGATCCTGATCCACATAAAATCATTTATTTCCAAGCATTTTTGAAAACATTGAAAATTCCATTTATTCGCAACAAAACTAATATCATCAGTCAGGATCTAACCCCTCCCTCGGGTGGTCCAAACTCACACAAAATCTATGCATTCTCAAGCTTTCTAAACATAAGATAGTAACATGCGAGACTAGGCAATATATATATATATCAATATCTCGGGCAAATAACCAGGAGTATGGCCATATACTCGTGATCCCACTGCTACACAGATCCTGTGTGCGGGGTCTCACCACTATCGGGAACCACCCCGGGAGGTAGGTCAGTCCATCCCGTCGGTCCTGCCCGATATCTCGCATCCGAAGATGCCACATAATCCATCCCAGCATGGTACATCGTACTCCATACTACTTGCACGGTACAACGTACTCCGTGGACCCATATCTCATATCAATAATCATGCCTGTCTTAAAACGCATGTGCGAGCATATTTAATCAGCGTGACACATAGTATACCCGACGCTCCAAGCACGGCTCATCGCATGTCTCATAAAATCAGTGCGAGCGATGCTCCAGCACTCTCATAAAATCAAGGAAAATCTCGTGCGAGCAAAGCTCCAGCATGCGTTTCATAAAATCTCATAAGATCTAGTGCGAGCTAAGCTCATGTAAAACTAGTGTGAGCTAGGCTCCAGCACTGTGTCATAAAAATCAATAAAAATCTGGTGCCAGTTAGACTCCAGCACTCTGTCACGAAAATCATATGAAAATCTGGTGTGAGTTAGACTCTAGCACCTATGCATATAAAACTCTAGTGCAAGCCCTTGCTCCAGTACTAATGCATGCATCACACAAATCAAAACTTGTGTGAGCTAAGCTCTAGCACGTCTCATGCATGTCAAATCATTAAAACTAGTACGAGCAATCGCTTCAGCACCTTTTTATGCATATCATGTCACACAAATCGATGCGAGCAACCGTTCCAGCACCATTGTGCACACTCACAAACTCATAAATAGTGTGAACAAGGCTCCAGTACCATCTGTTTCCATATAAACTTGATAGTTGGCCATTTTTCCAAAAAAATTTCATTTAAATCTAAATAACACTTACGTAGTGTTATCTTCTAAAATTTATGGAAATACTGGCCAATCTCTCAATTTGCTTTGCTAAAAATTCACGAAAATTCCTCAAATCATGCATTTCATGCATGTCATGCTTTCACCATCCTTAGGTGAATTTCCCTCAGTATGGGTAAAATAGTCTTTTACCTATTCCGAGTCCTTAAAATTTTTAATCCATTTCTAGGACCTTTATACATTTCCAGTGTATATAAAAGCTATTAAAAATATGCATAACTATCTCTAGCTACTCACAAAATCCCCTTACCTCATTTTTCTGTACAGTTTGACTTTTCCACTAATGTCTCGTCACGCAGTCCGATTTGCTCCCAATCCAATCTCCGGAACTACGTATAAATATTCATCAGGTCAAATACAATATAATTAATTGTATTTCATATTTTTTGGGCTTAATTTAAATCATTGAGCTCGTTTACATATATTGGGCCCGATTGCACCTTAATGGGCCTTAATCGACCTTAAGCCCATTTTTCACTTACTATTCACATCATCGAGGCCTATTAGGCTCATTGGGCCCATCAGTATTTATTGGGCCTCGTTCTAAACTCTCGGATAGCTCACTTAATTATTTACGACAATTTATCTCAAATTCCAGAAGTTAATTCATTTTATGTGGAAATTAAATCCGTAATTTATGCGGTAAATTTTTAACACGCATAACGATGCAAATTATCGTAAATAAGGGTTACTTACTCGAGATTCCATGATAGTACTCAAATTGAGGCTGACTCAAGCTCTCATTTGACGTCAATTGTCGAGGTACACAATTACATATTTTTCGGGTGAATTTTTAGTCGAATATTAATCAAATTAAATATTTCAAAATTTAAATCGGTCAATTTCGACCGCTTACCGGCTTACCCGTAGCTCAATTGTATCACCAAATTTTTTTTTCCAATTTTTCCTCTTTTTCTTTTTCTCTTTTTTTTTTTCTTCTTTTCTGGCTGAACCGGTTTGGTTCAGCCAGTTCAGTCCGATTCGCCTCGGTTCAGTCCGGTTCAGAGCTTCGTCGGTCGATTCTTCGCCGACTTGCGTCTCCAGTAGATCCGCGGGGTCATCCGGTGCATGGATCTGGTGTCGGTTTCACCATGGCTGGTCGAAAAGTGGTCGGTCCGACCTGTTCTCTCTTCGACATCGATGATGCCTCTCTCTTCCTCCGTTTTCGACCCTTTTTATCCCCGACGGTGGCGGATCGATCCTCCTCCTGGCCGGTGGCGTGGCCCTCTCCCTTCCCCCGACCTCCGTCCACCTCCGTTCTCTCTCTTTCTCGGTCCTTCTTTCTTGGTTTCTCTCTTTCTCTCTCTTTCTCTCGTTGGTCGCCGTTTTTCCATCAGCTGTTGGTGCCGGCGAGCTCGGGCAGCTCGGCTGTCTCGCTTGGTCAGCTCTCCGGTGGCGTTCGGTGGGTGAGGCAGAGGGAAGGCTGGGTCTCCCTCGATCTTTTGCTTCCTTTCCCATTTCCAGAATGGCGAAATCGCGATTCTATATTTTTTCAATTTCTTTTTATTTATTTATTTATTCATTATTATTTTATTCAAATAAAAATAATATTTCAGTCAAAATATCTAAAAAATTTATATTTTATTCATTAAATCAATTAAATGAATTTATCAGTCTTATTTCGTCTTTTTGGTATATTTTTCCAATATTTTCAGGATAATTTCTCAAAGTGAAAGTTTCCGTTTATTCCACTAAATTCATATCTTGATCAATTGGACTCGAAATTTAATTATTTCTTCGTTATTGATCAAGATGTCTCAATCCCATATTTTTAAGGAAATTTTCTTATCGAATTTATACCGAATTTTGATCTTTTGACCGTTTTACCATTGCCCATGTTCGGGACCAAATCAACATAACTTCCCTTCACGAACCCTTTCTCATTTCGTGTTTTAACTCCTTATCTCCAATTCGAATGGTCCGAATCCCATTCATTTAATCTGTGGCAATTTCAATCTTCCATTTGGTCTTTTAAATGCATTCAAAAATTTTTGTTCATTCCATTTGCATTTTTCATTCACGTACAACTCTTCTTATGATTCAATTTGCATCCAACCATGTTTACATCATATGAATCATAAGGAATTTCGATAAAAATCGGGTCTTACATAATCTCCCCCACTTAAGAAATTTGGTCCTCCAAATTAGAACCAAGTCAAATGGGTCCATAAACAACTCCGGGTACGTCTATCTCATCATACTCTTTAATTCTCATGTGACTTTTTTCGGAGTGTAATACTACCAAAGGACTTTGACTAGGAAGATCATCTTAAACCTCAATAATTTCTCCTCCCTATTTAATGCCCGAATCGATTTTTTTTCATACGACCTACTCTCTTTGAGCTTCAACGGTCTCCATTTCTTGTGAGCATAGCTTTTCTGTTTGCTCTGAGGTATTCTTCATCACTCACAATCAACTGAACACCTTCAGAGACTTATTATACCAATTCGGGAGCAATTCTCTATCTGTCACCCACTTCTTCCTATCCAAGTCGGGAAACAACTCCTACGACCATACAATGCCTCATATAATGTTATCCCGATACTCAAGTGATAACTATCGCTATTGGCAAATTCAATTAGTAGCAACTGATCATCCCAGAAGCTTATAAAATCAAGGCCACACGCTTTCATCATATCCTCCAGAACTTGTACAGTCCTCTTTGACTGACCATCTGTCTGAGGACGGAAAGCTGCGTTAATACTCAATCGAGTTCCCTTAGTTTCCTGAAAAATGTTCCCAAAAGTGGGAAGTGAAGCGGGAATCCCTATCTGGTACCATGCTCCCTGGAACGCTACATGGTGTTTCACAATCTCCTTTACACATAAATCCGCCTACGCACTCAGAGTATCTAGGGATTTCATAACCAGAAGGTGGGTAGACTTAGTTAATCTATCGATTATCACCCAGATAGCCTTGTGATTCCCGCGGTCCTCTATAACCCATCACGATATCCATGGTAACTTGCTCCCATTTCCGTGTTGATATAGGTAGAGGCTGCAATAACCCTGCAAACTTCTCTTGCTCTACCTTAATCTGCTGACATACAAGGCACTTCTCCATAATCTCTATAATGTCTCTTTTCACATGTGACCACCAATACCCTTTTCAAAGATTTCGATATATTTATTACTTCCCGGATGCACTATATATCCCGAAGAACGAGCTTCTGACAATATCACTATCTCATCAACTGTGGTCCTAGGGAGCACTTATGTTGTCTCTGAATCTCAGTAAGCCATCATTATTCACTGTGAACTCTTTCACTGTACCCATCTGAATCTGAATCTGACCCACACTATCGACACCCTGTCGATCATCAAGTTAAGCCTGTCAAATCTGGTTCTAATCTCAGGCTAACTGTCACATAATCACTATCATCATCGAAAGGCATCACATCACTATTGAGGCTCACAACTGCTCTAGCAGCTCACACTCCCTGACCATCATATGTAATACTATCCCGAGGCTCTTTCTGCTCAAGGCATCAGCTATCACATTAGCCTTTCCTGGGTGGTACAATTTTCACAATCATAATCCCTCAGAAGCTCTAACCCTCTTTGTTCTCATATTCGACTCTTTCTGTGAAAACAGGTACTTGGGGCTTTTTTATGATCAGTGCATACCAAAAATTTCTCACTGTGTACATAGTAGTGCCATATACTCAGTACAAACACTACCGCTGCCAACTTTAAATCATGGGTCGGATAGTTTCTTTCTTGATCCTTGAGTTGTCTGGATCCATAATCGACTATCTTCCCATTTTGCATCAATACACAGCCCACTCATTATTTTGAGGTATCCATATACACTGCGAAACCTCTTGAGCTATTGGATATAGTGAAAATAATTACGGTGGTCAGTTCATACTTCAATACACCAAAACTCACCGAAGCTACTTTCATACTTATCATCCCACTCGTATGCAATCTTTTTTCGAACGAGATGTGTCAACTAAGTAGCTTATTTCGAGAAACTCTCAACAATTCATCTGTAAAATAGTTTTCAGATGCTGCTCATGCTCTTCCCTGAACTTCGAATACATCACAATATCATCGCTAAAGATGACCAAAAATTAGTCCAGGTAAAGTTTAAATACCTTGTTCATCAATGCCCTAACGGTTACGAAAATCATTTTGGGCACATTCACATTCCGAATTCTTAACGGATGTTACCCAGAGTTCAAATCAATCTCTTAAAAGATTTGATGAACTTTTATCCAATCACTCCTATAATTGCTTCTTTTGTCCTTCCAGTTCCACTAATACCATTTTATACTGTGGTTAGGATTTCGGCCCCGTACCAGGTACCAAATCAATACAAAACTCCGTTCTTTTAACGGGTGGCAACCTTGGTAGATTATCCGGAAAGATATCAGAAAACTCACTGACCATAAGGATATCTGTTAACTTCGGATGTGCCTTATCCATACCAACCACACAAATGATAAAACATTCCCATCATTACCCATTCTGTGAGTACAATCATTTACTCCTTTAATTTCAATCGCTACACCCCTTTCATTACTTTTCAAAACTTACCGTATACTTTTCAGGGGTAACCATATCACTATATTAGGATAGAAATCTGAACAGCATATTTTACAGCCGACCAATTTATTCTTAAGTATTTCTTCAAAATTATTCATATTCCATCGAATAAAATCGGCTGACTTATACTTCTTCCCCCTGTTTTTGACTTATAATTTATTCATAATTATTCTGTTAATTAACCTTCCTTCATTGGGGTGCTAACTATCAGCATTGTGCCCAAGGGTGTAGGCATTCACATCTTTCACTAACTTATATACAAATGAGGGCGGTATGAATAAATGTATAGTACCAGGATCAATTAAAATACCTTACACCACATCAAATGAAGCATCAATAGTGTCCTGGTCCAAGGCATACATTCGTCCTCATTCAATCGCCTATTTTCATGGTAACTACCACACGTCCAACACTGCCCATTAGCAGGTCGGGGTCCTCCAATTACAATATCCGTGTAAGCGCTGAAACTAGATATACTAGGGCTTACCAATCATTTTATCCCATGACTCATTAACTATAATCTCTTACTAAACTACATTTTTCCCATTTTGACATCTCTGTCATCCTCTATTCTCTTTCTGTCTCTATTTCGGCCCTTACTACCTTTCCCAATCTCAGAGGCACGCAACTCATGATCTTATTCACACAACTATAGTCTGCGCACTGCCTCGACATAGGTAGTGATATCTAACGGGGCCAATCGGACTCTAATTGACAATCTGAGCCCTTCCATGAACTTTCAGACATCTCGACTCCCATTGTTCATAGTGTCGGGGTCATATCTGCCCAGGAATATAAACTGAGTTTCATACTTGTCAATCAACTAGTTCCTCTAGGTCAGAGTAAGGAACTTTATCTGTAATTTTCTTTAAGCAGTGTCCGGGATATTCTGTCACCGGAATACATCCAGAATTATCTCACATGTCAGCTCTGGATGTTTAACTCTTAAGATGGGTCGAGCGGACTTCCCTTAATGCTCTGACTCACCCTCAAATCTCATGCATACTCTGAGCAAATAGGTCCCAAAATATTCTTCATACTTCGCTCTAACCTCGTGAAACGTGTCTCAATACTGTCCGATCTCTCTGTCGGACTTTGTGGGGCATACTCAATACCAGCCTCTACTTCAATCTCATCCTGAGTCTCGAGCACATGTACTCTCGCCCCTCTACCATAGCGACTATCAGTTATAATAAATAGATTCTTGCATTCAAAACCAAATTCTTAGTTGCAATTTCATCTCGATATACACAATTATATCTAAGCAAAACACAGTACATAGGGATGTAAACTTCCTTAACTACTAACACCGACTCATATCAGGCCAACTCAGCTCTGATACCTCAAATTGTCACCACCCAAAAATTAGAGTAAATTTTTTGTTTTTTTTTTCTTTCATATTTAATTCTTACCTTCCTCTCATCGTGACCATCCTACCAACAGTTGGGCTATGATTCGGTGTTAGTCCCCTCACACTATTTACTATTCCATTTCCATGTTACATTCACAATTTCAATTACATAAACTTACATTCCTAACATCATATACGTTTACAGTACTGTGCATTTACATATTTAGATACAAAACTATACAAATGTGTATACCTGACTCTCGATGGGACACAGCGAATACAAAGAATGCAAGTCATCAGCTGCTCACTATCTACTGCGAATGCTCTGAAAAGAGGAGAAAATAAGGGGGTGAGCAAACCACGTGCTCAGTAAGGCAATCATGCAAGCAAGTATATAGCTCCACTATCTAGATGTTCATAATGTCATGCCCTTAAGTCCATTTCTTTTCGTTTAAAGCTCAAGCACGATATCATGCACACATCAATGCCATAGTTTATAAAAGTTGTTTGTGCTTATGGAAATCATGCAACTCATGCCTCAATGACATCTCATGTAAAATCATACAACACATGAATTAAATCAAAATCATGCATTTGCAATTAAAGCATGGATAACCTCCTCATGCTAAAACATTTCATTTCATAAATTATAAACAAGCATGGAAAATATATCATGCTGAGTTTCCACAAAACCGTAGAAAACATTTTAATTCATTTCATGAATCCACATCCATCACACTCATCAGGACTCAACCCCTCCCTCGGGTGATCCTGATCCACATAAAATCATTTATTTTCAAGCATTTTCGAAAACATTGAAAATTCCATTTATTCGCAACAAAACCAATATCATCAGTTAGGATCCAACCCCTCCCTCGGGTGGTCCAAACTCACACAAAATCCACGCATTCTCAAGCTTTTAAAATATAAGATAGTAACATGCGAGACTAGATAATATATATATCAATATCTTAGGCAAATAACAAGGAGTATGGCCATATACTCATGATTCCACTGCTACACGGATCCTGTGTGCAGGGTCTCACAACTATTGAGAATCACCCCGGGAGGTGGGTCAATCCATCCCGTCGGTCTTGCCCGATATCTCGCATCTGAAGATGCCACTCACATTCGAAGATGCCATATAATCCATCCCAACACGGTATAGCATACTCCATGATACTTGCACGGTATAATGTATTCCGTGGACCCATATCTCATATCAATAATCGTGCCTGTCTCAAAACGCACGTGCGAGCATATTTAATCGGCGTGACACATAGTCTACCCGATGCTCTAAGCATGGCTCATCGCATGTCTCAGAAAATCAATGCGAGCGATGCATCAGCACTCTAAGAAAATCAAGGAAAATCTCGTGCGAGCAAAGCTCCAGCATGCGTTTCATAAAATCTCATAAGATCTAGTGCGAGTTAAGCTCCAACACTTTGTCAAAATCATGTAAAACTAGTGCGAGCTAGGCTTGAGCATTGTGTCATAAAAATCAGTTAAAATCTGTTGTGAGTTAGACTCCAGCACCCTGTCACAAAAATCATATGAAAATCTGGTGCGAGTTAGACTCCAGCACCTATGCATGTAAAACTCTAGTGCAAGCCCTTGCTCTAGCACTAATGCATGCATCACACAAATCAAAACTTGTGTGAGCTAAGCTCTAGTACGTCTAATGCATGTCAAATCATTAAAACTAGTGCGAGCAATCGCTCCAGCACCTTTTTATGCATATCATGTCACACAAATCGATGTGAGCAACCGGTCCAGCACCATTATGCACACTCACAAACTCAGATATAGTGCGAACAAGGCTCCAGCACCATTTGTTTCCATATAAACTTGATAGTTGGCCCTTTTTTCCAAAGAAATTTCATTTAAATCTAAATAACACTTACGTAGTGTTATCTTGTGAAATTTATGCAAATACTGGCCAATCTATCAATTTGCTTTGCTAAAAATTCATGAAAATTCCTTAAATCATGCATTTCATGCATGTCATGCTTTCACCATCCTTATGTGAATTTCCCTCAGTATGGGTAAAATAGTCTTTTACCTATTCTGAGTCCTTAAAATTTTTAATCCATTTCTAGGATCTTTATACATTTCCAGTGTATATAAAAGCTATTAAAAATATGCATAGGTACCTCTAACTACTCACAAGATTCCCTTACCTCATTTTTCTGTACAGTTTGACCTTTCCACTGATGTCTCGTCACGCAATCTGATTCGCTCCCAATCCAATCTTCGAAACTGCTATAAATATTCATCAGGTCAAATATAATATAATTAATTGTATTTCATATTTTTTTGGGCTTAATTTAAATCATTGAGCCCGTTTACCAAGATTGGGCCTGATTGCACCTTAATGGGCCTTAATCTGTCTTAAGCCCGTTTTTCACTTACTATTCACATCATCAAGGCCTATTGGGCTCATTGGGCCCAACAGTATTTATTGGGCCTCGTTCTAAACTTTCGGATATCTCAATTAATTATTTACGACAATTTATCTCAAATTGCAAAAGTTAATTCATTTTATGTGGAAATTAAATCCGTAATTTATGTGGTAAATTTTTAACACTCATAACGATGCAAATTATCGTAAATAAGGGTTACTTACCCGAGATTCCATGATAGTATGTAAATCGAGGCTGACTCGAGCTCTTGTTTGACGTCAATTGTCGAGCTACACAATTACATATTTTTCGGGTGAATTTTCAGTCGAATATTAATCAAATTAAATATTCTGAAATTTAAATCGGTCAATTTTGACCGCTTACCGGCTTACCCGTAGCTCAATTGCATCACCGAAATTTTTTTTCCAATTTTTCCTCTTTTTCTTTTTCTCTTTCTTTTTCTTCTTTTCTGGCTGAATCGGTTCGATCCAGTTCAGCCCGATTCAGACCGGTTCGGTTCAGCCTGTTCAGTTCGGTTCACCTCGGTTCACTCCAGATCAGAGCTTCGTCGGTCGGTTCTTCGCTAGCTTCCATCTCCAGCAAATCCGCGGGGTCGTTTGGTGCATGGATCTGGTGTCAGTTTCACCATGGCTGGCTCGAAAGTGGCTGGTCCTACCTTTTCTTTCTTCGGCGTCGATGGTGCCTCTCTCTTCCGTCGTTTTCGACCCTTTTTGTCACTGACGGTAGCGAATCGATCCTCCTCCGGTCGGTAGTGAGGCCCTCTCCCTTCCCCCGACCTCCGTCCGCCTCCGTTCTCTCTCTTTCTCGCTCATTCTTTCTCAGTTTCTCTCTTTCTCTCCCCGGTCTTCATTTTTCCATCAGCTGTCGGTGCCAACAAGCTCGGGCAGCTCGGCTGTCTCGCTTGGTCAGCTCTTCGGTGGGTGAGGCAGAGGGAAGGCTGGGTCTCCCTCGATCTTTTGCTTCCTGTCCCATTTCCAGAATCGCGAAATTGCGATTCTGTTTTTTTTTTTTCAATTTCTTTTTATTTATTTATTATTATTATTATTTTATTCAAATAAAAATAATATTTCAGCCAAAATATCTAAAAAATTATATTTTATTCATTAAATTAATTAAATGAATTTATCAGCCTTATTTCATCTTTTCGGTATATTTTTTTCAATATTTTCAGGATAATTTGTCGAAGTGAAAATTTCGGTTTATTCCAATAAATTCGTATCTTGATCAATTGGACTTGAAATTTAATTATTTCTTCGTTATTGATCAAGATGTCTCATTCCCATATTTTTAATGAAATTTTCTTATCAAATTTATACCGAATTTTGATCTTTTGACCTTTTTACCCTTGCCCGTGTTTGAGACCAAATCAACACAACTTCCCTTCACGAACCCTTTCTCATTTCGTGTTTTAACTCCTTATCTCCAATCCGAATGGTCCGAATCCCATTCATTTAATCTGTGGCAATTTCAATCTTCCATTTGGTATTTTAAATGCATTTGGAAATTTTTGTTCATTCCATTTGCATTTTTCATTCACGTACAGCTCTTCTTATGATTCAATTTGCATCCAACCATGTTTACATCATATGAATCATAAGGAATTTCGATAAAAATCGGGTCTTACATCCGATTTGCTCCCAATTTGGTCATCTGAAGCTGTAATTAATCACAAATTGCTTATTATTTTTATTTCTTATAAACACGTACACAGTATAATTTCACTTCAGATAAAATTTTGGACCCAATTATTTTTATTGGGCCTTATAGTCCCTTAATGTGCCTACCTCTATCCTAAGCCTGTTTTAACTCCCTTATTCAATCCTTAAAATCCATTTCACTATTTAGGCTCAATTACAATTTATGGGTCGTCCATTAGGTTATTAATGAGTTTAGGCCGATTGTTAAACAAGCTGGGCCCATTATAGACGTTTAGCTGACATACATGGCCTACTATCACCATCACGTCATTTTAAACATTTTCTAATTTCTTTGGATAGTTCATAATATCATTTGCGATAGTCGATTTTTCAATTCCAGTTATAATGCAATTTATGCAAAATTAATCCGAAAATTATGCGATTAATTTCTAACTCGTATATTTATACAAGTGGTAGCAAATGAGATTTGCTTACCCAAGATTTCGTGATGACGCGTAAATCGAGAATGTATCAATCTCTCGTTCGTCGCCCATTGTCATGCTACACACACATATTTCCAAATCGGGTCTATTTCGTTCAGATATAAATTTAAATATATTTTTTAAAAATTTAAACAGTCAATTTTGATCGCTTACCGGTCTACCATCAAACCGAAGCATCTCCAAAATTTTCCTTTTCCTTTTCCCTTTTTTTCCTCTTTTTCCCTTTTCTTTTCTTTTTCTTCTTTTTTTTTTCTCCTTTTTTCCTTGGCTGAACCGGCCTGGTTTGGTTCAGCCCGATTCAGTGTGGTTTGGTTCTCTCCTTCACCGTTCGGAGCTTCGTCGGTCGGTTCTTCGACTGCTTCCTCCTCAGCAGGTCCGCGGAATCGTCCAGTGCACGGATCTGTTGTCGATTTCACCAGGATTGGTCGGAAAGTGGTCGGTCCGACCTCTTTTCCCTTCGGCCTCGCTGTCGATTTTCATCTCTTCGCCGTTGACAGTGTTTCTGGCCATTTCACTGGCCGATTCACCCCCCAGTCGGTCCGCCTACGCTTGGGGAACCTTTGGCTGGTGGTGGTCGGGGCTAATCGACGTCGGTGACCGCTGAATCTTCCTTTTCTTCTCTCTGTTTCGTCTCTTTCTCTCTCTCGCTGATCACCGTTTCCTCGCTGGATTTCGATGGGGTCAGCGTCGCGGTGGTCTTCTCCGCCTCTCGTTGTCTCCTTCCTTCGTCATCCTCTCATCGAAAGCCTTCTCCGTTCGTAGGAGGAGAAGGTTGCTACCTTCTTCATTTGGGGTCGTGCGACGGAGTCGCGCGATCCCAATTCCCCCCTTTTTTTCACTTTTCACATTTTTTCAATTGTTTTTATTACTTATATATTTTATTATATATTATATATATATATTTAAATTACATTTTCAAAAAAACAAAAAAAATATATTTATTGTTTTTATTTTTATTATTTTTAAATACATTTTCAATTTTAAAAAATATATATATATATATTTTTATAACATATTTTCATTTAATTTTATTTTCTAATTAAGTACAAAAAAGTTTGCGGTGTTTACAGTGCTGGAGCCTTACTCGCACCATGTTTTGATTTAATCTGATTTAATATGCCTAAAAGCATGCTATAGCTTAGCTCGCACGAGATTTTCATATGACATTGCTTAAAAGCTGTACTAGAGCCTTGCTCGTGCTTGATTTAAATTGATTTGATATGCATAACACCGTGTTGGAGCGTTGCTCACACGAGGTTTTGATTTATTATACGTAAAACCATGCTGGAGTGTAATTCGCATGAGATTTTAATATCATGATATGCATGGAGTAGTGCTGGGAGCTTTACTCGCACTAGACTCTGTTGACATGCATAGAGCCATGCCGATTGCCTTGTGTAGACTGTGTGTCACACGGATGAGATGCTCGCACGTGCATTTTGAGATGTGGATGAGGGATTGATATGATATGGGGTCCATGGGGTATGTTGTACCGTGTATGTAATATGGAATACACTGTACCGTGCAGTCTTCGGACTATACTCGTCTTGGACGATAATTATATATATAGGTTGGCGGATGAGGATTTGACCCACCTCCCATTGCGAGCAGTGATGCCCCGAACACTAGGATCCATGTAATCGAGATCACAGAGTAGCATATGACCATAGTCCAGTATGTTACCTGATACCTACCTAGTCTCATATGATATAAATGTTGATTTAAGCATGTTTCTATGGTTTATATAATTACATGTTTTACATGGTTTTGTGTATAAGGATAGCCCAAGGGATAGGTTGAGTCCTGATAAGGATTTTAATTTGTTTTAAAGGATCAGGATAACCTGAGGGATGGGTTGAGTCTTGATGTATGATTTTAATGCTTTTGGTAAAAAGTATGATTTTAAGATTTTAATGCTTATGGTGATTATGATTTTAATGCTTTTGGTGAAAAACATGATTTTATGATTTTAATTGCAATTTGAGCATGAGTTGTATGATTTCCATAAGTTCAGAGGATTAAATGATTTTTGCTGCATAGATTATGCATGTTTCCGTGTTTTAGATTTTTAAATAGAAAAAAATGGATTTCAGTTTTAAAGGAAAAGAATAGATTTAAGTTTTAAAGGAAAAGAATGGATTTAAGTTTTAAAGGAAAAGAATGGATTTAAGGGCATGACGTTATGATCATGTAGATAGTGTAGTTATCTACTTACTTGCATAATTGCCTTACTGAGCTTGTTGTGCTCACCCTTTCACTTCCCCCATCTACAGAGCATTTCCAGTTGATTGATAGCTGCTGAAGCCTTATATTTTGGTATCTGCTGCCTCCCATCACTCGAAAAGGTATACACGTGTACATTTCATATCTGAATAACGTGATAGCACAATATTGTAAATGGATGTAACTTCGGGGATGTAGATTTAAGTAAATACAATTATAAGAAGTTTTTATTTACAATTTAACTCTGATGCATGATATTAACTTAAAATGGATGATAAGAAAAGATAAGTAACAATAAGGAACTAATATTGACTCACAGCCCAACAGTTTAGTAGGATGGTCACGATAGGGAAAGGAAATAAAAAGAAATTTTTTTTAGAAATTTTAGGCAAGAGATAGATTTATTGGTATCAGAGCAGTGTTAACCTGATGTGAGTCAATGTTAGAGGTTAGGAAAGTTTACATCCCCTTGTTACAGTGCCATTTCAGATGTAATTGTGTATATCGTGATGGAATCGTAGCTAGGAAACTGATTTTGAATGCAGGATTTTAGTTATAATGGCTAACAACAGCAGAGGAAGGGGGGTGAAAGCATGAGCTAGAGGTTGTAGAGGTAGGTCAACGAGCCGTGCTGAGTTATCACATGAGACTCAAGATGAGATTGAGGTGGAGGCTAATGTTGAGCATGTTCCACAAGGCCCCGCAGAGAGGACAAAGAGTACTGAGGCACGCTTCACTAGGATAGAGCGGATTATAGAGAACATTATGGAATTACTTGCTCAAACTACAAAGACACCTATACCCCAACCAGTTCAGGATATGCCTTCTCCGGTTGCTCCACAACATAATGTTGATGATTTGGATTAGACTTGTGAGCTGGACAGGTTGAGGCAGTTTCAGAAGTTTAGATCGCGATCGTTTATTAGGGTGAAAAACCCAGCAGTTGCTGAGGACTGGGTGAACAAGATAGAGAAGTTATACGAGTTCTTTCGGTGTAAGACGACCGAGAGGATAGCCTTTGCCGTATTCATGTTGAAAGGTGAGGCAAAGCATTGGTAGAAGTCCACCAGACCGATCTTGAGAACCCGACACACAGAGATCTCATGAGAGATATTCTTGAATGCCTTCCGGAGGCAGTATATTCCGGACACTGCTCAGAGGAAACTACAGATAGAGTTTATGAGTTTAGTCTAGGGGAATTGATTAGTTGATGAGTACGAATCGAGTTTGCATCCCTGGGAAGATATGATCCAGACTAGATGTAAACACTGCAAATTTTTTGTATTTAATTAAACAATAAAATTAAATGAAAAAATATTATAAGAAAATATGTGTGTGTGTGTATATATATATATATATATATATCTGTTAAATTAAAAATGAATGATAAAAATAATTACAATAAATAAATATACATGTATTTGTCCAAAATTGAAAATGTAATTTAAAAATATATATATATATACATAAATATAAATATAATATATATAATAAATATATATTAAAAAAAAGAGAAAGAAAGAAACGAAAAAAAAGGATTGCGCGACCTTCTCGCGCGATCCCTAAAGGAAACTCCCCCTTCCTTTTTCCCCGATTGTCGACCGAACTCCCTAACTCTCTCCCTTTCTCTTTCGTCAGCTGACCGAACCAGCGACAACCGGCAACATCACCTCGCTCGAACTCCGACCAGCCTTCCCTTCTCCCTTCCTTCATTGCTCGCCCGAAGCCCGAACCCTCTCCCTCTCCTCGTTTTCCTGCTGTCTCCCGCTTTGTCACCAGCGGCCACACCAGCGCCAAAGGTTCCACTGGACCGACAACCTCCCCTCACTTAGATGTGGACCAGCTTCCTTCTCCCTCTCCCCTCGTCGAACCGAGAGCCAAAGCCGAGGAACTCCTATGTTTTCGTGAAACACCGACTGTCGGTAACAAAACCGTGAACCGGTGACCCCGACGACCATCCAACCACCCTTCCGGCCATCCCCTGCTCCCTCTGATGCCATAGTACACCTACAGTGGCAGTATTCCAGAAAAAAATACAAAAAAACTACCCAGTTGATATTTCCCCATTTTTGCACAGTGACTCATATGTAAAAATCTAAGGTTTATCTAGTTGAATATTTGTGTAAATTGCATTATGAAAGCATGATTGTTGTATGAATTAGTTTAAATTTTAGTTGTCAAGAAATTTGAAAACTAGGGTTAATTAGACAATTGGGATTTAAGAATTAGATAAGGAATTTAATATTATGAGTTGAATTATAAAAAAAAATGGGGTTAAATGTTGAGATGAAAATGGAATGGGAGGAAGAAGTGGATATATATATATATATATGGGTTTATGTACGTGTGTGTATTGATATATGTGCAAATGTATATAAAACGCCTTTGCTTATGTATGTACATGTGTGCACACACACAATATGGTGGTAGGAAGGAAATTATATAAATTGGTAAGAGGAAGGACTAGTCAATGGAGAAGACAACTATAGAATTTGTGATAGAATTAATTATTATATATATATATGATGGAGTAGGAAGGAGGAAGAAAATTGATGAGGTCTATCGGGCTGAACATGTTTTATAGAATGTGTACATTTTGGGCAATATTGAGAAGTTAGAAATTAGATTTCAAATATATTTTCTGGATGAATGAGGTCACGATTTTGAAACGTTGTAAACCACTCAAGAAATTATATATGATACTAAAACAATATATGAATTATGGTGTAAGAGAATCGTAGAAGGATTTAAGGGAGAATACTTGGAGGTGTCACTACTCGAACTGGTACTTCCGATAAATCGAGGTAAGGGGTGTAATTTAAGATGGTAATGGTATCCCTACCCTTAGACTCCGATTTATTTATACGTTTTCGAGCTTTCTCGTGCAGCCCTTGATTGTAAAACAAAACCCTACACCTATTAAGCCCAAGTTTTATTTAGTCATGTTTTAAAAATAAAGAAATGCCATATGAAATTAAATGCATAGGTTCGAGCACGATTTCTGAATAAACGTTATGGTTTCGACTTACGTATGAATTGATTTCATGTTTTTGAAAGAAATGAAATTTGGTATGTGAACACAGTCTTTTTGGTTTATGAAAGTGTCGTGACCCGAATTCCTTACATTTATATAAATAATTCCCACACATCACGACTACACATACAGACAGTTGAGCTATGAATCGATGTCAGTCAATCACTCCCATATACTTTAATTCATTCACTTCTCATGCATCCATAATAAGAAGTTGTACTTATAATAATTTACAAAACTTTTACGTTTGTTTATATTGGTTTACATCCCAGTACTAATACAAATACATCACTGTACCCTGTCATATTTAGATACAAAAGACTTCAAAAGTGTGTATACCTTTCGCAATGTGATAACAGCTGCTAGCGGAAGGAAAATACAGGAATCTACCACAGAGCTCTCAGAAGCACTAGGGCTAATCTGTGGAGAGATGAGAAAAAAAGGGTGAGCTAACGCGCTCAGTAAGGAATAAATGAAACCAGGTAGATAATCATACTATCTACGATGCTTATAATGCATGGTTTATGCCGAAATCCATAGCATTCACAAAACCATTAGGTGGCGTTTGGTAACTTGCAAGGAAAGTGATTGCAGGGAATGTGATTGCAGATAATGTGATTGCAGAGAAAATAACTTTGCAGTGTTTAGTATGACAATATAAAATTCTGTTTAAATTGTAGGGAAAGTAACTTCGCAGCGTTTGGTATACAGTTACTTTGCTGGGAAAGTAGTGACAAATTTTAAAAATACCTCTGAGTATAAAAACAATTTTTCAATTGTAAATTTTCAATTATCATGACATCAACATAGTACGTATAACATCCATGAAATTTATAATACTTCATATAAATCCATGTAAAATATTTTTCATACATGATAATACCATATAAACATTCATAAAAGTCATAATAATTCATACAAGTCCTAATAAGATATTTTCATACATAATTCATAATGTCGTGCCATTCAGCAAGTCATAAAATATAATATGTCCTACTAGAATATCCTCACACATAATAATTCATACCTACCCATAATCATCCTCGATCCTCAGTTTCTTTTTTTTTTGTGGTAAAAGGGTAATTGGGGTAAAATGAGTAAAATTAACTTTGCAGCCAAAGCTGCAAAGTGATTACAGCCCATTTGGACTGCAATCACTTTGCAGCTTTTAGACGTAAAGTGATTGCAGTTGCAATCACTTTACATCTAACTTTCTTGATAACAAACGTTGTAATCACTTTGCGTCCAATTAAATTACAGCGCAAAGTGAAAAAAATCTTAATACCAAACGCCACCTTATAGTAAAAACACATAGCAATTTACTGCTCAAAAACCGAATGTCAAAACTCGTTCAGAGTAAAATATTTCTGTGTTCAGTATTGAAACTCACATTTAAATCATGTTCTCATTACAAATGGTTTCATCAAAGAAATCAAATCACAATTAGTTTTGTTATAGAAACCAATAAAATCAGGTGAGACTAGGCAGGGATCCACACAAATCCATAAGACATTTGGCCAAAGTTTGAGACCCTGAGCTATCACTAGCTAGGTGTGCAAGGGTATCTCAGAGTCTGAGGAGGGGATTAGTCTATCTATCGGCTCCTATCTAAGGACTATCACAAATCAGAGAAATGACAAAGCATGCCCGAGTCCAAAGACACAATCCTCACATCCCATAGTTGAACGGTATAGTGTACTCCATGTTGCCTACATGGTACAGCATACTCCGTGAACCACAGTATAATTACCACACAGTTGTAGGTGCCTGAGTTACAAGCTCATCACCCCAACCAAATAAATTATCAACCATAGCCTGTCGTCTCAGATCTAGTGCAAGCAAGTCAATGTGACACATAGTCCAACACGAAGGCTCCAGCACAATCTCAATCATACATCACATCAAAAATCAAGTGCGAGCGGATCTGGATAAATCCACAGACCCCATAGCTCTAACATGATTTTTCACACACAAATAGATAGCTGGCTCTATTTCCCACAACAGTGGTACTCAAAACCGAGTGCAATATGCAAAACGGTACAAAACACACATTTCATAAAAACGTGCAATTTAATGCATACAGTCAAATCGTGAGCCAGTCTATCATTTTGGTTTCACAAAACCTCTTTTCCACATGTAAAACATCATGTTCATGCACTTTATGCATTTCCAAATTTTCCCCCGGGTCTAGGGGTATTTTCGTAATTTTCCCATATTTAGGTACTATCCAAAAATTTCATATTCATATGCTATACAGAATTTAAGTGTATGTAAACGATGATAAAAATACATACAGCTATCTTTAAGAGCTTACAAAGATCCCTTACCTCGGATCACGTAGTGTGACCTTTCTTCCTCTGTGCTGTCCAAATCTCGCAGTTCGGCCAACTCTCAATATAACTCTGGAGCTGCATTTGACCATTCACTGGATTAATTACATGTTTCCTACTGTATTACACATTTAATACAGTTCATTTCACTTAAACGAGCTCGTTTACTCTTAATGGGCCTTAACACTTTAATTGGGCCTTAATCCGTATTAAGCCATTTTTTCACGTATTAATTCCTTTCATCAGGGTCTATCGACTCATTGGGCCTATCAATACCCATTGAGCTTTATTCCAAGTTCTTTGGATAGCCCATATATCATTTACGACAGTTTATTTGAAATTTCGAATGTAATTCACTAAATCCGAAATTTAATCCGAAATGCGTAAAATAAATCTTAAATACGCGTTAATCACATAAATTGTTGTAAATGAGCTTTACTTACCCGAGATTATACGATGGTACACGAATCGAAGTTCGATCGGGCTTCCATTTAGAATTAATCGTCGAACTGCACAATTTGTATATTTAACTCCGGGTCAATTTTCGATTAAATATAATTTAAATAAATTTATCGGAAATCAAATCGATCACTTTTGACCTCGTATCGACTTACCCGAAGTTCGGTGAATTCCCAAAAATTTTCTTTTTCTTTTTTTTCCTCTCTTCCCCTTTTCTCCTTGGCTGAACCGGTCCGATCCGGTTCAGTTTAGAAGGTTCTCCACTGAACTGCCGACCGGTTCAGGGATCTTTTGGCCGTGCCTGCATCATCCGGCCAGTTCTCCGAGTGCCGCTGCCGCCGTTCGGCGCGCCATCGCCTGGGGAACGTTTATCTGGCCTCGATCGGGCCAAGCATTATCGGTGGCCGTCGGATTCCTCTCTCTTCCTCCGAGGCTTCAACTCCGTCGATCTGCTCCTACCGGCGCCGGTGGGGAGCGTCGTCAGTGGCGGAAGGATCGCTTGGAGTCCCTCTTCCTTTTCCCGCAGCTGGCTTGCCGCTGCTCGCCGATGGTGGCTATCCGGTCTCTCTTTTCTTTCCTCGGTTTTGCGTCGGTTTCTCTCCTCTCTCTCTCTCTGATTTTAATTCCAATTTCGATTTTTTTATAATATATTTTTATTATTATTTTATTCCTTAAAATAATAATAAAATACCAAAATATCCCAAAAATATCTCAAAAAATTCATATTAAATTTATTTAGTCCGTAAATAAATTTATCAGTCCGATTTTACATTTTCGGTATATTTTTTCACTATTTTAGGCTCGTTTTTCGAGGCAAAAATTCCAAAATATTAAATAAATTCATATTTCAATCAATTGGACTCGAAATTCAATATTTTTCCCGTTATTGATCAAGATTTAATGGAATTTTCTCATCGAATTTATACTGAATTTCGGTTAATTGACCGTTTTATCCCAGCACTCGTTTGGAATTAAATTTAACTCTTATCTCGCTGTTATGTAGCTTACATGCATTTTAAATTTTCAATTAGTCAATTGCATGATAGTAAATACTCTTCTTATGATTCAACTATGAAATCAAGTGTTCGTACACATAGGAATCATAAGGTACAAGCTACATACGTAAATCGAAAACTCGAGTCTGACAATCCTCCCCAACTAAAAGAATTTGGTCCTCCAAATTTGAACCAAATCAATCATCAAACAACTGGGGGTGCTTCTCTCGCATCAAGCTCTCTAACTCCCAAGTAGCCTCCTCGGAAATGTGATGCTGCCATAAAACTTTCACTAACCCGATAGTCTTCGATCTCAAAACCTTCTCCTTCCTATCCAGTCTCCGAATCGGCCTCTCAACATATGACATGTCCTCTCTGAGCTCTAACGGCTCATAACTAATCACATGTACCGGATCCGGATGATACTTCCGAAGCATCGAAATGTGGAAGAGGTTATGCACACTCGCTAACTCCGGTGGCAACGTCAACCTATAAGCCTTGTCTCTCACTCGATCCAAGATCTCAAATGGCCCAATGTAGTGAGGACTTAGCTTACCCTTCTTCCCGAATCTCATAATCCCCTTAGAAGGAGATACTTTCAAGAATACGGACTCACCAACCATAAACTCCAAAGGTCTGCATCTCGTGTCAGCATAGCTCTTCTGCCTACTTTGAGCTGTCCTCAATTTGTCACATATCAATCGGAGATCCTCAGAGGCTTGCTGCACCAAATCAGGAGCAAACGTCTTCCGATCACCGATTTCTTCCTATCTAATCGAAGATCGACACCTACTACCATATAGCGCTTCATACGGTGCCATCCCAATACTCGAGTGATAACTATTGTTATAGGCGAACTTGGCTAATGGCAAATGGTCATCCCATGAGCCTCTAAAATCCATCACACAAGCTCTCAACATATCCTCCAAAGTCTGGATGGTTCTCTTTGATTGACCATCGGACTGAGGGTGGAAAGCTGTACTAAAGCTCAATCGAGTTCCCATGGCTTCCTGAAAGTGTTCCCAAAAGTGGGAAGTGAAGCGAGAATCCCTGTTAGACACAATACTCACTGGAACGCCATGTAGCCTCACAATCTCCCGTACATATAAATTCGCCAACGCACTCGGAGTATCTGTAGCTCTCATAGCTAAGAAGTGAGTTGACTTCGTCAATCTATCCACAATCACCCAAATGACATCATGGTTCCATTGGGTCCTCGGTAAACCCATGATAAAATCCATGGTGATGTGTTCCCATTTTCATGTCGGTATAGGTAGAGGCTGCAATAACCCTGCAGGCTTCTGATGCTCTACCTTAACTTGTTGACATACCAAACACTTGGCCATAAACTCCGCCACATCCCTTTTCATCCCTGACCACCAATACACTTTTCGAAGATTCTGATACATCTTATTGCTCCCCGGATGCAACGTATAACGTGATGAATGAACTTCGGACAAAATGAGTTTTCTCAATTCAGGATCATCGGGAACGCACACTCTGCCTCTGAATCTCAGTAATCCATCAGTGCTCAACTCAAAATCGACACCAGTATCCATCTGAATTTGACTAACCATATCAACACAGAAGCGATCAATATGTTGAACTTGTCTGATCTGGTCAATCAGATCCTGTTCCAATCTCAGACTAGCTATCACACAATATGTGTCAGTATCAGAAGGTGTCACATCTAAATTGAGACTCACAAACTGCTCTAGCAGCTCATGTTCCCTGATCATCATGTATGATACCATCCCAAGGCTCTTTCGGCTCAAAGCATCGATAACTACATTCGCCTTGCCCGAATGATACATGATCTCACAATCACAGTCCTTCAGAAGCTCTAACCATCTATGTTGCCTCATATTCAATTCCTTTAGTGAAAACAAATATTTCAGGCACTTGTGATCAGTAAATACCTGAAATTTCTCACCATACAAATAGTGGCGCCATATTTTCAGTGCAAACACTATGGCTGCCAACTCTAAATCATGGGTCGGATAGTTCTTCTCATGGTCCTTAAGCTTTCGGGATCCATAAGCAACTACTTTCCCATCCTACATCAATACACAGCCCAGTCCCTGTCCCGATGCATCCGTATATACAGAGAAACCTCCTGAGTTGGTCGAAATTGTGAGAATCGGTGCGGTGGTCAGTCGTTGCTTCAACTCTCTAAAGCTTTTCTCACACTTATCATCCCACTCAAATGCAACATTCTTCCAAGTGAGATGAGTTAAAGGAGCAGCTAATTTCGAGAAGCCCTCTACAAACCGTCTATAATACCCAGCTAAGCCCAAAAAATTCCCGATCTCAGTGACTATCCTGGGTTGTTCCCACTGAACTACTGCCTCTATCTTGGATGGATCAACAGACACCCTGTCCTTTGATACCACATGACCCAAAAATGATATTTGTTCTAACCAGAAGTCACACTTACTGAGCTTGGCATATAATTGCTTCTCTCGAAGGGTCTGCAGAACAATACTCAAGTGCTGCTCATGTTCCTCCCTGGACTTCGAATACACCAATATATCATCGATGAAGACGATCACAAATCGATCCAGGTATGGCTTGAACACATCGTTCATCAAAGCCATAAAAGCTGCAGGAGCACTCATTAACCCGAAAGGCATAACCAAGAACTCATAGTGACCATAGCGAGTACGAAAGGCTGTCTTAGGTACATCTTCTCTTCGGATCCTCAACTGATGGTACTCAGACCTCAGATCGATCTTGGAAAAGATCTGTGCTCCTATAAGCTGATCCAACAGATCATGAATACGGGGAAGGGGGTACTTGTTCTTAATGGTAGCCTTATTCAACAACCGATAATCTATGCACAGTCGAAGGCTTCCATCCTTCTTCTTAACGAACAAGATCGGAGCTCCTTAAGGTGAGACGCTCGATCTAATGAACCCCTTATCTAACAGATCCTGTAACTGCTTCTTCAGTTCCAATAACTCAACTGGGGCCATCCTGTACGGTGGTCTGGATATAGACTCAGTACCAGGTATCAAATCAATACAGAACTGCATCTCTCTATCTGGTGGTAACCCTGGCAAGTCATCCGGAAAGACATCCGAAAACTCTCTGATCACAGGAATGTCAATCAATTCCGGTTATGCCTTATCTAGGTCAACCACATACGTAATAAAACCTTCAAAATAATATTATACAATCAATTTAATATTGCATAAGTATTTCTTTTATATTTACTCAGAAAAATTATACAACATGTTTCTCCGATAGAGAAAACATTATCGTCTTAGAATGACAATCTAAGATAGCATGTTTTGCAGCCAACCAATCCATTCCTAATATTACATCAAAATCAAACATACTTAATAGGATAAGATCGGTTGTCATACTCTTATCTCCTACCCTTAACTTACATTGCTTACACATATACTCAGTCATTTGACTACTTCCCATTGGTGTGCTAATTATCAACCTCTTACCTAAAGGTGTAGGTTTCACAAACTTTAAAAATTTAAATGTACACGATGGTGATATGAATGAATGCGTTGCACCAGGATCAAATAGAGCAAATGCTTCAAGGTTAAAAATCAGAATTGTACCTTTCACCACATCCGGTGAAGTATTTGCAGTGCCTTGGTCAAGTGCATACACTCTGCCTTGGCTAACGACTTGCTTCCCCTTCTCCTCAGCCGTGGCTCCCCTTTTCGGAGCAGGAGTAATAGGTGAAACTTTCTCTGGTTCCTTACCCCTCTGAGAAGACGCTTCAACTGGTTCCGGGCAATCTTTTATCATGTGTCCGGTCTTACCACACCTAAAGCATGCTCCTGATATTCCAATAACAAGGTCGGTTCCCGTGGAACACTCCACAAAGTCTACACCGATCTAAATTTGGCCGGGGGCCTCCAATCATAATATCCAAAGCCGGAGCTGCTGTCGGATGCATAGGGGGTCTAACTGCCCTTCTCCGCGACTCATCGATCCATTGTCGCCCACTAAAAGGCCTCTTCCCCTCTCTACTACCTCTGTCATCCCCAAATCTCTTTCGGTCTCTATCTTTGCCCTTACCACCCTTCCCATACTCTAACACATGAAGCTCGTAATCCTGCTCACACAGCTGAGCTCGTCTAACTGCTTCCCCATATGTGGAAATATCCAATGGGGCCAGTCGAGCTCTAATCGATGGTCTCAGGCCTTTCATAAACTTACAAACTTTCTTCTGTTCACTGCGCATGGTATCAGGATCATATCTGCCCAGAGATGTAAACCGAGATTCATACTTGTCCACTGACTTACCTCTCTGGGTCAAACCTGAAAACTCAGTCTGTAACTTTCGTTGAGCAGTGTCTGGAATGTATTGCCCCCTAAAGGCGTCCAAGAACATCTCCCAAGTAATTACCTGATGTCCAGCTGATAGAATAGGCATAGTGGACTTCCACCAGTGTTCCGCCTCACCCTCTAGCATAAAAGCCATAAAAGCCACTTTCTCAGTAGTAAAGCATCGGGAGAATCTATAAAATTTCTCCATTCTATTAATCCAGTCCTCTGCCACTACCAGATTCTTCACCCCACTAAATGACGGAGGCTGTAGCTTTTGAAACTGTGTCAATCTGTCTAAATCACAATTATACTCTAGATCATCATCATAACCCTGAAGAGGGGCTACTGAAGGAGGTGCAGGCTGAACAGGAGGAGCCTGTGGTGGTTCAACTCTCTGTGGTACGGGTGCAGGCTGTGCAGGCGCAGGGGTCTCAGGTGCAACTGCTGCAGCAGTCGGTACAGCCTGTCCTGCTGTACCCTGGCCACTGCCAAAACTAGTCATAAACTGCCCCAATAATGTCACCACTATATCAAGGCGCCGCTCTAATCTCGAGTTGTGAGCGCCAGAACTCTCAGATGGTTCTCGAGAAGTACGTCTAGATGAGGATCTACTCCGTCTCTCGGGTCTATCTTCGTGCCCTTGAGATCGAGAACTCTCTCCTCTACTACGGTGTTTGTTAGACATCCTATCTATTTCCTGTATATATAACACAAATTCAGTGAAATCACAACCTGGTATACACAATTGTATCTAAACAAAGCACAGTGATAATGGGATGTAAACTTCCCTAGTTACTAACAATGATTCATATCAGACCAACTCGGCTCTGATACCACTTCTGTCATGACCCGAATTCTTTACATTTATATAAATAATTCCCACACATCACGACTACACATACAAACAGTTGGGCTATGAATCGATGTCAATCGATCACTCCCATATACTTTAATTCATTCACTTCTCATGCATCCATAATAAGAAGTTGTACTTATAATAATTTACAGAACTTTTACGTTTGTTTATATTGGTTTACATCCCAGTACTAATATAAATACATCACTGTACCCTGTCATATTTAGATACAAAAGACTTCAAAAGTGTGTATATCTTTTGCAATGTGATAACAGCTGCTAGCGGAAGGAAAATAC
Organism: Firmiana major; assembly: GCA_033439115.1. NCBI lineage: Eukaryota > Viridiplantae > Streptophyta > Magnoliopsida > Malvales > Malvaceae > Firmiana > Firmiana major. The sequence continues at coordinate 64,243,535 of CM065899.1, forward strand.
AGGAATCTACCACAGAGCTCTCAGAAGCACTGGGGCTAATCTGTGGAGAGATGAGAAAAAAAGGGTGAGCTAACACGCTCAGTAAGGAATAAATGAAAGCAGGTAGATAACCATACTATCTACGATGCTTATAATGCATGGTTTATGTCGAAAATCCATAGCATTCACAAAACCATTATAGTTAAAACACATAGCAATTTACTGCTCAAAAACTGAATGTCAAAACTCATTCAGAGTAAAATATTTCTGTGTTCAGTATTGAAACTCACATTTAAATCATGTTCTCGTTTCAAACGGTTTCATCACAAAAATCAAATCACAATTAGTTTCGTTAGAGAAACCAATAAAATCATGTGAGACTAGGCAGGGATCCACACAAATCCATAAGACATTTGGCCAAAGTCCGAGACCCCTAGCTATCACTAGCTAGGTGTGCAAGGGTATCTTAGAGTCTGAGGAGGGGATTAGTCTATCCATCGGCTCCTATCTAAGGACTATCACAAATCAGAGCAATGACAAAGCATGCCCGAGTCCAAAGACGCAATCCTCACATCCCATAGTTGCACGGTACAGTGTACTCCATGTTGTCTACACGGTACAACGTACTCCGTGAACCACAGTACAATTACCACATACTTGTAGGTGCCTGAATTACAAGCTCACCACCCCAACCAAATAAATTATCAATCATAGCCTGTCGTCTCAGATCTAATGCAAGCAAGTCAATGTGACACATAGTCCAACACGAAGGCTCCAGCACGATCTCAATCATACATCACATTAAAAATCAAGTGCGAGCGGATCTGGATAAATCCACAGACCTCATAGCTCCAACATGATTTCCTGCACACAAATAGACAGCTGGCTCTATTTCCCACAACGGTGGTACTCAAAATCGAGTGCGATACGTAAAACGGTGCAAAACACATATTTCATAAAAACGTGAAATTTAATGCGTACAGTCAAATCGTGAGCCAGTCTATCATTTTGGTTTCACAAAACCTCTTTTCCACATGTAAAACATTATGTTCATGCACTTTATGCATTTCCAAATTTTTCCCCGGGTCTAGGGATATTTTCGTAATTTTCCCATATTTGGGTACTATCCAGAAATTTCATATTCATATGCTATACAGAATTTAAGTGTATGTAAACGACGATAAAAATACATACAGCTATCTCTAAGAGCTCACAAAGATCCCTTACCTTGGATCACGTAGTGTGACCTCTCTTCCTCCGTGCTGTCCAAATCTCGCAGTCCGGCCAACTCTCAATATGACTCTGGAGCTGCATTTGACCATTTACTGGATTAATTACACGTTTCCTACTGTATTACACATTTAATACAGTTCATTTCACTTAAATGAGCCCGTTTACTCTTAATGGGCCTTAACACTTTCATTGGGCCTTAATCTGTATTAAGCCCGTTTTCCACGTATTAATTCCCTTCATCAGAGTCTATTGACTCATTGGGCCTATCAATACCCATTGAGCTTTATTCCAAGCTCTTTGGATAGCCCGTATATCATTTACGACAGTTTATTCAAAATTTCGAATATAATTCACTAAATCCGAAATTTAATTCGAAATGCGTAAAATAAATCTTAGATACGCGTTAATCACATAAATTTTCGTAAATGAGCTTTACTTACCCGAGATTATACGATGGTACGTGAATCGGAGTTCGATCAAGCTTCCGTTCGGAATTAATCATCGAACTGCACAATTTGTATATTTAACTTCGGGTCAATTTTTGATTAAATATAATTTAAATAAATTTATCGAAAATCAAATCAGTCACTTTTGACCTCGTATCGACTTACCCGAAGTCCGATGAATTCCTAAAATTTTTCTTTTTCCTTTTTCCTTCTGTTTTTTTCCTTTCTTCCCCTTTTCTCCTTGGCTGAACCGGTCTGGTCCGATTCAGTTTATAAGGTTCTCTACTAAACCGCCGACCGGTTCAGGGATCTTTTGGCCGTGCCGACGTCGTCCGACCGATTCTCCGAGTGCCACTGTTCGGCGCGCCACAGCCTGGGGAACGTTTATCTGGCCTCGATCGGGCCCAAGCATCCTCGGTAGCCGCCAGATTCCTCTCTCTTCCTCCGCGGCTTCAACTCAGTCGATCTGCTCCTGTCGGCGCCGGTGGGGCGCATCGTCGGTGGCGAAAGGATTGCGCAGAGTCCCTCTTCCTTTTCCCGTAGCTGGCTTGGTCGTTGCTTGCCGGTGGTGGCCGTCCGGTCTCTCTTTTCTTTCCTCGGTTCTGCGTCGGTTTCTCTCCTCTCTCTCTCCCTAATTTCAATTCCAATTTTTTTTATAATACATTTTTATTATTATTTTATTCCTTAAAATAATAATAAAATACCAAAATATCCCAAAAATATCCCAAAAAATTCATATTAAATTCATTTAGTCCGTAAATGAATTTATCAGTTCGATTTTACCTTTTCGGTATATTTTTCACTATTTTTAGGCTCATTTTTCGAGGTAAAATTTTCAAAATATTAAATAAATTCATATCTCGATCAATTGGACTCGAAATTCAATATTTGCCTCGTTATTGATCGAGATTTCTCAATTTCATATTTTTAATGGAATTTTCTCATTAGATTTATACCGGATTTCGGTTAATTGACCGTTTTATCACAGCACTCGTTCGGAATTAAATTTAACTCTTATCTCGCTGTTATGTAGCTTACATGCATTTTAAATTTTCAATTAGTCAATTGCATGATAGTAAATACTCTTCTTATGATTCAACTATGAAATCAAGTGTTCGTACACATAGGAATCATCAGGTACAAGCTACATACGTAAATCAAAAACTCGAGTCTGACAGAAAGAGTTTTCAGATCACAAGAAATTTGATTTTATTACTCGGTATGAGTTTATGGGCTATAAAACCCAAGAAAGATTTTGAAAACTCTGTTTTGAGACGAAATGACAATGTATAGTGGAATTACGGGGGCCACCTCTTGAGTCCGACAGGAGCAAAGTGCCACGCGGTTCACAATGACATGCGACCGTGGGGGCCACCTCTTGGGTTCTGTGAGAGCAAAGTGCCACACAGTCTGTGTGATTGTGCAGGCTACCTCTTGGGTCATATAGATGCAAAGTGCCACACGGTCAATGCATTTTTGTCATGCTCGCCTTCGTGGCGTATATGAATTTCGCCTTCGGGTGTGATTGAATTGCTGTATGACCTTGATCACGTCTACAGCCTTGCCATGGCCATGTTTATGATTTCCCTCTACGGAGGATGACTATGTTATCATCATATGACAATCCTATAAGTTAGCCTAGTCACCATCCGATATGAACTATGTTATAAGATTTTGATCCTTCGATACATGTTTATGCATCAGTTATGCTTTTGAGTTCTATGGGTTTTGAAAGATTCTGAAGTTCTGTATGTCTTGAAAGATTTTGATGTAACTGAATAGATTTGTTACCTCGAAATTATATTTCTATTGATTATGTTTTCCATTTACGCATTTTAGAAGCTATGTGTTATTTGTAAAGAAATGCTATCTTTTAGTTTTATCATGCATTCAGTGTGATTTAGCCACCATGATCATTTTAAATGCATTTCTTAGTGGGTTTTTTCTCAAAAGCTTACCCATCTACCTTTCAAATTATTTGCAGTGATCTACAGACGCTACCTGCCGCGTACACGACGTAAGCTGGTGGAAAGAGCTACCCTAGGCTTCTTTTTGTACATGCAGTGGTATGCAATTGTATCCTTTAACAGACACATTTTGTATGCACAGACATATATTGGAAATATTTTGTTGGGATGTAATTTGTAAGAAAACAAATGTAAAGATTATTCCTTTTGGGAATTTGTCTTAAAGTAATTAGGCTCGATTTGAAATGGATGTCTTGGATTGATATTGTGGATTTAGAAAACATGTTTGGTAGTTAGGGATATCTAGGATTGTTAAAGTGTTTGATTTGCAGGTGGGTAGGCTTATGTATATGCCGTTATGCTGCCGAAATTTCTATCGGGCATATAAATCCAAACGTGAAATTTAAATATAATTCTAGATAAAGAGGTAAGGAAATGAATCGGCATTGAACAAGAATACAACCTAAGTGAATAGAGGAAGAAGTGGGAAATTTAAGTTTCAAAAAAAAATCCCTTAAACTTTCAAGGGTCAAAGGTCGTTACAGTTTAAGGTGGTATCAGAGCAAAAGTTGTCTAGTACTGTCAGTGTCAAAAATAAGGATAAAATTACATCCCAAATGCCTGTGCTTATCTGGTTATAGGCAATGTATACCTAATGAAGTTAAGATTTGATCTTTGGTTTATGCACAAGTATTAGATCACGTGCATAATGAGTGGAAGACGATGACGCCCTTGGAGGCAAGTTCAGCCACCTCCACCCCCTTCACTGCAGCCAAAGAGTCCCAATACTCATATGACACAGTTTGAGCAGCGTTTGGAGAACCTCGAGCGAGTCTTGGAATCAATAGCTGCCATAGTTGCCCAACACTTAGGGGCAAATGCCTTTGAGTCAGCGGGGACAGTAGAAATTCCTACTCCGGTGCCGACTCCTCCACAAGCACCACCTCCACCTCCTCCTCCATAAGTACCCCCAAAACCTATGGTGCCTCATTCGCCTATACAGACTCGGGTGGAAGATAGAGATATTGGTAGGATGAGGGACTTCCTGAAAATGAAGCCTCCAACATTCAAGGGAGTTAAGAATCCAGTAGAGGCTGAAGAGTGACTAGTAGACCTCGGGAAGATCTTTGATTACCTGGGGTGTTCTATTGTAGAGAAGGTTTCTATGGCCACGTACATATTGCAAGGCCAAGCAGAGTATTGGTGGGGATCCACCAAGGTCCTTCTGACTGCTCAGCATCCGGTGATTAGTTGGGATGCATTCTTGACAACATTCAGAGAGCAGTATGTTCCACGAGCTGCCTAGTAGAAGTTATGGATGAACTTTTTAAATTTAGTACAGGGCATTATGACTGTGGATGAGTACGAGAGTAAGTTTACTATACTGATGAGGTATGACCCCGAGACGTTTCGAAATGAAGAGCGTCGTCCTGGAAGGTTTCTAACCAGGTTAAGGCTAGCCATCAGAGATCGACTATTGGGGTTATGGATTACCGAGTTTAAGGATGCTCTGGGTAGAGCACAGATGATTGAGAGGGGTCTAAATGTTACACAGACAGAGTATGGCTTTAAGGGAAAGAGCAAAGATAATGGTAGAAGGACGGAGTTTGTGAGACAAGATTTTCGGAGGGGCCAACCCAAGAGGTAGATAAGTCTAGGACTAGGGTTGATAGAACCACAATTCCTGTACCGGCTCCCCAGATTGCCAAAGGTCCACAACAATATAGGTAGTTGTGTAAAGATTACGAAAAACCCCATGGAGGTGTTTGTTATATGGTCACAGGAAGCTGCTTTGGGTGTGGACAGAAGGGACACATGGTAAGGGATTACCTACAGAACCAGATTCCACAGCCCCCAGAGCAACCATGACAACCTGAGAGGCAAGCTCCCCAGAGACAAATCCCATAGAGACGGGCTACCGCAGTAGAGAACGGTAAGAAGCCTGTCACTCATGGGAGAGTCTTTGCCTTGGACAGAGAGATTGCTGATGCTTCCACTGAGACCATTTACGATAAGCTTTTAATTTGTAACCACGAGGCATATGTAATATTTGATTCAGGTTCTACGCACTCTTTTATATCACCCCATTTTGCATGTAAATTGCCTGTGAAACCTGAGTCTCTAGATTTCATGTTACACGTTACCACACCCCTGTATAAATCTCAAAGGACTGATATGGTGTGTAGGAATTGTGAAATTAAGATAGGAGATAGGGTAACGTTAGCAGATTTAATCTTACTGAACATGTATGGCTTCGATGTAATTTTGGGTATGGATTGGCTAGCCACCAATCGCGTGAGTCTAGATTGTTACACCAAGACTTTAACCTTCCTTCTACCTAATAAGTTTGATGTATGCTTTGCAGTTAAGGAATAAAATGCATGATTTTGATTATTGATGAAATTTCTAATGAATGTATTAATGTGAAGGTTATGTAGCGTTCATCTCCAATGCTAGTCGGGAACGCCTAAGTATTCAAGACATACCTGTGGTATGCGAATTCCCCGATGTATTTCCCGATGAATTATTGGGACTACCACCAGAGAAAGAGTTGGAGTTCACCATAGATTTGGCTCTAGATACACAGCATATCTCGAAGCCTCCTTACCGGATGGCCCTTATCGAACTTGAGGAATTGAAGAGGCAATTGCAAGAACTATTAGACAAGGGGTTCATTAGGCCAAGTGTATCTCTGTGGGGAGCTTCGATATTATTTGTGCGAAAGAAGAATGGTAGTCTCAAGTTATGTATAGACTATAGGCTATTGAACAAGGCCACAATCAAGAACAAGTATCCTTTGCCCAGAATAGATGATTTGCTTAACCAGCTAAGAGTGGCTACGGTGTTCTCTGATAATTCTATTTTTAATAGAATTATTTATGCTTAATTTCTTAATTAATTATTTAAATCCCCAATTTATTTTATTAATTATCCCTTTTATTTAATTAAAATTTTTTAATGTGCAGGTAAATTAAATGCAGATGAAACCTCGTTTCAGTCGAAATTGGGCTGAAAACGAGCTAAAGGAGAATGGACCACTTCCAATTTGCAGACCGAGTCACCAGCCGTCTGGACACACATGATGCCAGGTGTCCATATTTTATTCGCTCCGAAACGATAAGATCGACGGACACCGTGCCAACCTTCTGAAAGACACACGCCGGGCCACATCGTACAGCCAATTGGATAAAAAGACGAGTGACGTGGAAATATATACTCTGCAGCAAATCAAATGAAGACAAGTGGCCAAACAATGCCAACTCATCTAGGATGAAAAAAATTACCATTGTACCCCTAAGTGTGTGTATAAATAGAACATGATGGCAATTGAAAAAAGGAAGTAGGGTAAGTAACCTAGGGTAGGAGTAGTGTAGAGTAATTTAGGAGTAGTTTTAATTTAGGTTTAAGTAATTTTTTAGAATAGTCTTCTTTTCCCGTTAGTTTTCTTTTAGCCACCATTGTTAAACTTTTAGAAGCTTTCCGTTTGCCACCATTTTCTTTTGCTACTGTTCACAACAATTTCAATACTGATTAAAAGCTTCTCAAGTTTCGTTTCAGCCACCATTGTTCATTGATCTTCTCGATTTTGTTAAATTCATTTCTTTTACTTTTCAGTTTTAATACATAGCTTATATTTCCTAGTTGCTAGCTCTCGGTTTGCTAAAATTGCTTATGATTTTGTTTTATTGAAAAACCATTATTTTTTGGCTCTCGGTTTGCTCTTCTTTGGTGCATTCGGATGACATGATTTACTCTTTCGTTCTCCTGCCTTTCAGTTCTGGTGCCTTGATTTGGGTTGATGCTGAGCATTGATCCACATCAAGAGCAATGTGGAACCACAGTTGGAGAAGAAAATGAAGCAACCCGAGGTCACTGGAGTTTCCCATTTCTCTGTTTCTTGATTTCTTTTTTGGTTTGATCTTTAGAGGGATTCCACCCTTGCTCTCGGTTTCATTTCAGTTTGCAGATTTTATTTTACTGCTTTAACTTTTTATTAGCTACATTTTTTCTATCTATAATGTTGTTGAACTTATGTTTTAAAGTATTAGTTAATCATCTCTGTTATACCCTGTTTTTATTTGCTACTGTTCTTGTAATATTTTTTCTTTCTATGCATCATTCTATTCATAGCTGCCTCGGGTTACTAGTATTTTCAGTTCTTTGTTGATGGTTGGTGTGAGAGAGGAGCAGGAACGGTGTGACAACAGCATTGAAAGTCCCTGTTTTCGGGCTGGACAGTAGCAGATTTGCGTGGATAGCTAGCTGATTGTTCATTCTTTTTGCTGTGTTGTGGCTTGCAGGAAATGAATCTGATGCTGAGCAGCACTGGACAGTCAAAGCAAGAGTAGCAGATAGACCAGGAGCAGGACATGACCTCATCTGGGTAGCACCTGGACAAGCCGAGAGTTATGCCTAGATTTTGCACGAACCTGCAGTGGAGGCAGAATCAAAATGGAAATGTAGTAGGAGCTGGGCAGACCGAGGACGAGCAGCAAACAGCAGAAGCAGTACATGCACTGGACAGGACCGAGAGTGCCTGGAAATGCATTTTGGAGAAGAACGTGTACAGTGCATAAAATTGAGACCACTCAGATGTTTTGTAATCTGTTAAGGCCATGTTTGGCAACGTGGATATGTCTCAATTAAATTTACCATGCATTTCTATTATTTGTTATTGCTTTTACTTTAGTTTATTAACTTAGGTAGAGTTAGAGTATTGAATTAATTTGCTTATTAGTTATATTTTCTTAGTTTATTGGTTTAAGGCTTAGTTTTAATTTTATTAATAGTTAATTTTCTTTTTACAATAGGAATTAAGGTTTTAATTTAAGTTTTGTTCTTGTATAGCATTTCCCACAGGGAATTGTGCCTATCGCAAATCACTGTAATCAACAACCTTGAACTTTATTTAGAAAAAGTAATTTATATTGGTTAAGATCCTATTTACTATTCTAACTATTAATTACGGAACAAATTAATTAAAACAAATCACAATTATTACGAATGAAAATATCAATGGCAAAATATTCCTAGAACTCGATTTCACCTAACTAGGGTTCATACAATTCCTTTGATCAATTGTTCTTTTGATTTCAAATTGTTTATAGCCGAAACTAATTCCTGTTTATCTCTCCTGAGTTTTAAACAGTCATACCCAAATTACCTAATGCTAACCTCCCGATTCAGAATTAAATAATAGAGTTCATTAAGCGATGGTAATCCATTTTTCTATGGCTCACAAGAATTGTCAACCTCCCGATTCAACAATGTCCTATGTTAATCTACCCTTATGCATATAAATAATCCCCTCTCCCGAGTGCCGGATTCCTATACTAATTCATCCAATTGGTGGCCAATCAACTAGAGCATTAAGAACAAGTAGATTAAATAAAAATAATTGAGATCATCCAAACAATATCACAAAATAATTGCAATCTGCCCAAAGTTGGCTACATGATTCTAGGAAAAAAGAGTTTAGTTCCTAGAAATCATGATAAACATCCAATAATTCCAAATCATCATCTTTAGAATAAACATTGATCGAAAAAGATGTAAAAGATGGAGTTTCTATGGAGCTAAATCAATCCTGAAGCCTTCTGCTTCAGCCTCTTCGATATTCTGATAAAAAGACTATTTATAAGGTTCCCAGGCACTAAAACGCGGAATGCCACGTGGAAAAAACAGTGTTGCCCTAATCAGACTGCTATGCTGCGACAATGGTATTGATTCCCCAGATCTGCTCTGCACTGTCCAGTTTCTTCTATTGCTGCAGCATAAGTCACGATCACCATCCTGCAATTTCACTTCTTCACAGAATCATCAGAATCAGCTCCAAAAGCTTTAATTTCTCCATATTGTTCTTTTTCCTGCACAAATGCACAAAACACATAAAACATACCTAATACAGCAAAGAACAAATCAAATAACTAAGTAAAAAGGGTTCTAAACATATATAAATTTTAGTGCTAACAAATACCCCCAAACTTAGAAATTTGCTTGTCCTCAAGCAAACACATACTGGAAGCAGAACAATTAAAGACTCTCAACCATACTCAGCTCACATACTTGTCATACTAAATTGGGATTTTCCTTAAGAATTCACAAGGTTCTCAGCTTAAGATAAATTTCAGATTTATATTGTTCAAGTCAATCAAAGCAAACCAATCCCCATTCACTCTTCACTTTCCACTTGTGTATGTGTGTACAATCGTTTACTCAAATTCAGGCACTCAAGTATTAATGCGAAACCTAAATGAAAATTAAACACAAGACTTCATATGCTTGAATTAACTACTACTCTCCACTAATAAAGACTCATGCATAACCAAGAATCAAAAGGACTTTTCAAAGGTTGTAACTTAAGGCTCGGGGTTTAGGTGGGATAAAGGATATAATATGAAGTTTAATCCACCTAAAGCACTGTATTCACCTTTGGATTTAATTTGTTTTGAGCTCATGAATCACTACCCAACCTTACTCATTCTCAAGTTTGTTTTTTTTTTTTTAAGCATTTGCAGTGTCATACTCCAGAATTTTATTTTCCACTACTTGAAACTGCATATGACACTAGATTTTCAGCAAGGCCCGAGAACAAACCCTTGTTTGCAGCATTCAAGTTCTCAAACCAACAATTTACAAACCACCCTGTTTTCTTTTGAGCTCCTCCCTTAATCCAAAAATTTTGATTGATAGTGCTTTAAGTAAGGGACCAAAAGAATAGGATAATCAAACAATTAGGCCATGGCTTGTAATATGGTTATATAACAACAAAATGGAAGAATTTGGCTTAAGGGGTTTTCCAAGGGATTAATATAATTGGGTAGGCTTGAAAGGCTCAATCTCAAAACAAACAAAAAAAATTGCCTAGATCATTTTCCTAATCATGCATGGTCTATCAATTTCGCCTCAAGTAATAACTAATCAAGTTCTAGAGTCTTTTTAGTTTCACATATCAACACAGTAAGTGCATAAACTGAATATGATTGGTGCATAGTTTGAGTGAAAAGATTCAAGTGAATCTTTCTATCCACATTCCAATACTCAAACAATAAAAATCATCCATTTAAACAAAATTTGAGCAATTCCTTGCAAAATCCATCTTTGGCCACAATCTAGAAAACTAATCTGTAAAACTGAGTATAATTGCACACAAACAATAAAAAGAGACATATAAAAAGAAATTGAAACAAGCACATAAAACATAACAAAACATGAAAAACATAGCAGCATGACACAGAGCACAACAAAGCACAACCAATAACTCCCCCAAACTTAAGATTTTCATTGTCCTCAATGAATTGGAAAAAGTAGTACAGAGGACTTTCCTGGGGTAGTCTTAACTGTCCAAATCCTCCTCTGAGCCAACTTCAGCATCAGCTTCCTCCTGGGCGTCTTCTTCCATGTCATCATTAGCAGAAGTACACCATTGTGGCGGCATGGGGAATATCACCTCTCGCACGACCCCTCATATTTAGGTAGTCGACTAATGATTTATGGTAAGAGGCAACATATGCACAGAAAGTTCGATAGTCTCGATTATTGGTGCGCATCTCTATCTGCAACTCCTTAATCTCGTTTAGCACAGCTGCAATGGAGTCGGAAGTGGTGGAAGGTGTAACAGATGGACCAGCAGAAGTTGGTGGTGGGGCAGTAGGACGAGCAACTTCTCTTTGAGTCAGAGGTACCCGAGGATTCCTAAAAGTGATTGCAGATTTCCTAGCCAGTTTTGGTTCAAGCTCAGTCCAATATACGCCGTATTTCTTGCAAAGTCCATAAACCAATGAATGGTGAGGTAAACCCCTTCTATTTTCCCTGCATATAAATTCTTGCATGGACCGAAAGATAATGGCTCCGAAATCAACAATCTTACCAGTCAGAATACAGTAAAGGAGAGCAGCTTGATCGACATCAACACTGCTTTTATGAGTGGTAGGCATTATTCATGAGCAAATGAAATCATACCATTCGTGTAGACCATATTGAAGTCGATTGGAAGGGAATGCCATAGATTCAGTTTCTGGCCTCTTCTGCCAATGGGTGTGAGGTACTGTAAGTTCATTAATAACACGGTACAGCTCATTAGCATCAGTGTGGAGAGCTGTGACATAACTGTGATATTCATCCTGCACCCCTAGCGGAAGGTCTAGGTACAGATTAATGGCGTTGGCGTTGTATGGAACAAGAATACCCCTGACTTCAGATATCGAATAGGTGCTCTCCATTGCATTGGCATAAAATTCTCGTACTACATTAAGAATGGCATCTTCAGGTTGTCCTGCTAATTTCAGCAACCCGAAATCTCTCAAAAACTCATGATACATGTCCGAACCACCAATATCAAGCCGAAAACTCCTTTCGATAATCATATTTTTTCCCATAATTTTCTTGAAATTTTCTGCGGTTGGCTGTTGACAAATCTAGAGGAATCATAAGTAGTGATGACTGGCTCTTCCCTCTGGGGAGATGGGGCTGTACTATCAGTCGCTTGACTCGAACTCTCCAAGTTTCGTTTTGCTTGGATTTTGGGTGCCATTACCAATAGAAGCTCAATGTTGACAAGAATAGTGTTCAGCTGGCCCCAATTAGACAAGCACACAAACTAATCCCAAAAATTTACGTCATAACCAGAATTTCTCAAACAACAATCGACCAAACCAAGAAGAGCTTCAAAATCTAAGTTGCATAAATCAAAAGGAAATCCGCTGGGAAGTCAAAAATGATTGAAGAAAGCAGTAGAATACCCGGAATGGAAATCACGTAAGCTCAAGTTGGACCACTTGTGTCTTTATCACAATTGGACAAGAAAACGCTTTCTGCTTCCCCCAAAGGTTTCGGGACCACCAAGATTTTGAAACCACAAAAATTTTGTTGGTGAAACTACCAAATCAGCAGAAAACAACAGGATCGGAAGAAAGAGAAATAATAGGTGTGGGGTAATCAGTGTACTTCCAAGAGAACAAAGAAAGATGTGTTACTAGAAAAAGAGAGAGTCGAGAAGATGGAAAAAGTTCAGCAGCCATTTTCAAAGTAGTTTTGGTAGGGTTATTTGACTTAACCGAATAGTGAGTGGGGTTGACAGAAATAAGGGATTTCGGCTTCCAATCAAACATTGCCATGTGTATTCCATTCATCCTGCTTTGAGATTTTCAGACATTTGTTCCCTTCTTTTTCTCCTCACCCTCTTACTGACTTTCTTTTTCTCATCTATGCAATCATTATTCTGTCCTCTCTTCTTCAATTGAAGAATTTAGTCTTCCAGCTTAGGTATTGTTCACATACTTCTTCAGTTATGTTCCTGAAAAACCATTTTCGTTTCTTTTTTGTTCTATTTGTCACACTGAAGCTACTAAGCCCTTGCAAAATTTCTCTTGTTCTTTCATTAGTCACGCACCCATGCATTTTTTCTTGATGGACCACGACAACAAAACTTCCAAATCGTGCTCTTCTTATGCATATGCCTAAAAATTAAAACACAAACTAATCAAAAAAAATTAAAAATTAAAAAAAAAAACAAACTACTCAAATCAAAATAAATAAAACGAGATGAAAAACTAAGAATCCTAAAAAGATAATTGGGTTGCCTCCCAAAAGCGTTGAATTTCAAGTCTTCAGCCAGACTGCTTTCAGTCTCCTTAATTTGGTTCACCAAGGGGAATGCTATCTAATTTATGCACTCCCTCTCCATAATAATGCTTTATACGCTGCCCATTGACTTTGAACAAGCCTCCATCTAATTTCTTCAACTCAATTGCTCCATATGGGAAAACTTGGTTTATCTTAAACGGTCCTGACCACCTTGACTTCAATTTGTCAGGAAACAATTTAAGCCTTGAATTATACAATAGAACTTGCTGTCCAGGACTGAATTCTCTTCTCATTATCATCTTGTCATGCCATCTTTTTATCCTATCCTTGTAAATTCTTGCATTGTTATAGGACTCATTTCTCAGGTCATCAAGCTTGTTGGCTCTACCGAGAGGGGGGGTGAATCGGTTTTCTAACAATTATGGGAGATTTTAAAACAATCACAATTTAAACACAAGTGATAATGAATAAAACAGTGCAATATAACAATTTAATGCAAAGAGAGGGAAAGAGAAACAAACACAGCGACTTATAGAGGTTCGGCCAACTCTTGCCTACGTCCTCTCTCCTTGACCTTCTTGTCAAGTGGTTTCTTTCTCTCTTTCAACAGAGTTTACAAAGTTCCTTTTACAGGTTAAGGAATAACCTCTCTACCCTTAGCAATACAGAAAATGTATTCACCCTTTTACAATAACACTCACTGAGGAACAATCCTCTTTTCTTTCAAGGTGTGGATGAATACAGAATGAGGCTTTTTAGTGGGTAGGACTAACAAAGCTTGTAGTACATAAGCTTGTACAATAAATCTCAATAAATGAGCAATAGAGATACAATGAATGAAAGAATTAAAGCTTGAGAATGTTTGGAATATTCAGTGATAGTCTCTCTGTCTGCTTTGTCTTCAATGCTTGGTTATATACTGAAGGTTGGGTAGTTGGAGCATTAAATGCAGTTTTTCCCGTTGAGATTTGAAGAAAATAGCCGTTGGGAACCTCCAGTGGTCAGACAGATCGATCTCCTATCTTGGCCAGATCGATCTCCTAGTTTTAAATCCTGCAATGACAAAGCATAAATACACAGGGAGATCGATCTCATACATTACCAGATCGATCTGTTAGTTTGAATATGCAGAGGCAGATCGATCTGTCGAATAGGCAGATCGATCTCCTATCCTCTCTGTTTGAGGAAATATCGATCTCTCAATACACCAGATCGATCTCTAAAGCTCTCTGACTTTGAGCAGATCGATCTCTTCCTTACCAGATCGATCTCCTAAGTTCTCTGACTTAGAGCAGATCGATCTCTTAACCCTTGCAGATCGATCTCTCTTTACCTTAATCCCTTTACAACGTTTTAAGGCTTGGCAGATCGATCTCTTCCATCCTGAGATCGATCTCTCATCAAGTATAAACCCAGGAGATCGATCTCTCACACCTCAGATCGATCTCTCATCAGCAGAACTCTAAGTTCTGATCCTGATATCATCTAAACATGTTTGTATACCATCTTAACATTATTGTATTAACATGTTTTGTCATTTCAAAATACATTAACTCAACAATCTCCCCCTTTTTGATATGACAAAACTCATCCAATAAACATGTTTAGTGAATTTGCAAAATTTCCCCTTTTTGTGAGCTTTTGACTTTGTTAAAGATTTAACTCATCCTTAGTTAAATCTTAACTCCCCCTTAGTTAGCTCTAGCTCTTAACTCCCCCTCAATTAAATCATCCTATCATCCTTACACATGTCTTAACTCCCCCTCAATTAAATCATTCTTGTAAGCTATGAACACAAACATAACAACATGCATGTTTCTTATCATGTTTCTTATGTGACTTCTCCCCCTTTTTGTCATATCAATAAGACAAGAATGGAATACTCATCATTTCAAAATAATATTTTGCATTAACACAAGAATGACATTTCATTAACACAAGTCAATCAACATTTCATTCAAGCAAATTTTTCACAAAGAACATTAAGTAGCTTAACAATGTTGCAACTACACTAAATCTAAGCACCTAATGCCTAATGTGAGGGAGGATCACGATCCAAAAGCTCCTCAACATGCGTGCGCGTCACTTGAAGTTCATCGAACATTGCCTCTTGAGTTTCTTGAAATCTATCGAACATCGCCTTTTGAGTGTCTTGAATCCTATCCACTCGTTGAGTCAATTCGGCAATCATACGCTGCTGAGTGGTATGTCCTTCATCGATCCTCTGACTGAGGTCGCTTATCATCTTCACGATCAGCGCCAAGTCAGCAGGAGACGATGTTTGTGCAGTTGGCGCAGCCGTGGAGGACGACGGTTCTGGAGCGGGTGCTGCAGGTGCTGGTTCAGCAGTGTGGTCATCCTCAGCCTCAGCAGGTTGCTGTTCCCTCTTTTTCGTCCAATTGCCTCGGATATCTTTGTAGTATCCCATGTGATGGAGGGTCCCGATGTTGAGGACGCTCTTGGGAGAGGGCAGTTCTCCGGTTTCGCAACTGCTGTCTATCTTGAGGCGTTGAAGAAAGTATGCCAACGGTTGAGGGAACACTATCGTTGTCGCTTGTCCTCGGACTATTTTTAACCAGTCTTGGAAGATGAAGTGAACTAGATTGGGTTTTTGACTGGTGGTATGGATATGATGAATCCAAAACCTATCTAGCCTCCGAATAGTTGAGTGTCGAGTACCAAACGGACGAAGGTTCCACGAGATGATGAGATGGAGTAGTCGGGGATGCATCGGAAGTTCACTTACCTTTTCCCCGGGAATATCAAACTCTAAGGGAACCTCTTCATCTTCGTTTGTCAAACCTTCGTCACGTATGTCGAAGGCTTGGGCTAAAATTTCAGGGGATACGACAATTGAGCGTCCCATGATAAACGTTGTGAAACCGAGTATTTGACAGGAATCACTGGGATCGTAATTGAGTTCGGCATTGGAAAAGAATGCACAAACGAGATTTTGAGGTACGGGAGTGTTTATTTTCAAAAATTTCGCCCAACCAAATTCCTCAAATTTTGTTAGGTATGGAAAGTCTATGTGATTGAGGAAGGAAAAATCTATAGTCCGCCAATGCTTAATTGGCATGGTTGAGAAGAACTCTTCGTATCGCTTCCTTTTTGCAGGTGTTTTAAAACACCTATTGAAAGAAGCGATGGAAGTGGGTTGGGATGAGGAACCTGCCTCTCCTGTGGTTCTAGGGGGTTTGTTTGCTACTGACTTCCTAGGCATTATCTTAGACCTTAAAGATTTGCTAAATGAATTCAACAAAGAGAGAAGCAATGAAACAGTACCTAAGTTGCCCTAGAATGAATAACAACACAAATCAGAGAAAATTTTTGAGAAATTTGTAAGAGATGTGGGTTAAAATACCAGAATACGACACTGGGATGCAGGAATGACAGTACGAAGATCGATCTGAGAAGGATTCGAAGGTGATGGTGCGAGGGAATTTGAGAATTTGAAATTTTAGGTTTTGGGAGATTTGGGGATTTTTCGCGGGTATTTATACTCCAGGGCATAGCAGATCGATCTGTCGAGGCGACAGATCGATCTGTCATTTCCAGAAGCCAAGAGAGATCGATCTGTCGTAGGGACAGATCGATCTGGTCGTAAACAGAGGCTTAGGCAGATCGATCTGCCAAATGCAAAGATCGATCTGTAGAATGCGGAAGCTTGATGCGATCGATCTGTCGTGTGGACAGATTGATCTGCCTCTAAACAGAGACGTAAGGAGATCGATCTTATGGTTAGAAGATCGATCTTCTTAGCTTAACCTTGATAGTTTAGGCTTGTTTAAGGGATAGAGATCGATCTATATCTCAAGGAGATCGATCTCTCATCCTTTTTGCCAGATAATTTTTGCAAAAACTCTTTAAAAACAACTTGAAATCAAGATTTTTACAACATGAAAGTCCTAAGGCATATTCATGAGTCCTAATTCACCTCTAAGGATACAGAACCTATCTCTATCAAGGGGTTTGGTGAATATATCAGCTATTTGATGTGTAGTATCAATATACTCTAAGATTATATCCCCTTTTTGTACATGATCTCTAAGGAAGTGATGTCTAATTTCTATGTGCTTGGTTCTGGAGTGTTGTATCGGATTCTTAGACAGATTAATGGCACTGGTATTATCACATTTAATAGACACTTGTTTCATGTCAATACCATAATCTCTCATTTGTTGTTTAATCCACAACACTTGAGCACTACAACTACCAGCTGCTATATACTCAGCTTCAGTTGTGGACTGAGCTACACTGTTTTGCTTCTTGGAGAACCAAGAAATTAACCTATTTCCTAAGAATTGGCAAGTACCTGAAGTACTTTTCCTATCTATTTTGCAGCCTCCAAAATCAGCATCTGAAAATGCATGAAGGGCAAAAGTTGAGTCTTTGGGATACCAAAGTCCTAGTGATGGAGTATCTTTGAGGTATCTAAAAATTCTCTTAGTTGCCAATAGATGTGATTCCCTAGGAGAGGATTGAAATCTAGCACAAAGGCACACACTAAACAATATATATGGTCTACTAGCAGTTAAATAAAGCAAAGAACTAATCATAGACCTATAGAGTTTAGTGTCTACACACTTACCACTTTCATCTTTGTCAAGCTTGATGTTGGTGCCCATTGGAGTGGTTTGAGGTTTGCAATTGTCCATCCCAAATCTCTTGAGCAAGTCCTTGGTGTACTTTGCTTGATTGATGAATGTTCCATCCTTTGTTTGCTTCACTTGAAGTCCCAAGAAGAATGTGAGTTCTCCCATCATGCTCATCTCAAATTCCCCTTGCATGATCTTAGCAAACTCTTGACATAAAGACTCATTAGTTGAACCAAAAATAATATCATCTACATATACTTGTACAACTAGTAAGTTCTTATTTTTATTTTTGATGAATAATGTGGTGTCTACCTTTCCTCTTGAGTTTCTATTAAGAACTTTGACAACCTTTCATACCAAGCTCTAGGAGCTTGTTTTAACCCATAAAGTGCCTTAGACAATTTGAAAACATGTTCAGGAAATTCATGATTTTCAAATCCGGGAGGTTGCTCTACATAGACTTCTTCATTAATGAAACCATTCAAGAATGCACTCTTTACATCCATTTGATATAACTTGAAATCTTTATAACATGCAAAGGCAAGTAACATCCTTATTGCCTCTAATCTAGCTACCGGTGCATATGTTTCATCATAGTCTATGCCTTCCTCTTGTCTATAGCCTTGAGCAACTAGCCTAGCCTTATTCCTTATGATCACACTATTTTCATCCATTTTGTTCTTGAATATCCATTTAGTTCCAATTATAGAGTGATCACTAGGCCTTGGAACTAGTTTCCATACTTTGCTTCTCTCAAATTGATTTAACTCTTCTTGCATTGCTAGGAACCAATTATTATCCTCTAAGGCTTCATTGACATTCCTAGGCTCTATTTGAGATACAAAGGCTATATATTGGCACATATTCCTTAAGGATGACCTAGTTCTAACTCCAAGAGTTGGATCTCCTACTATTTCACAATCTTTTACATATCCTAACTCTCTTGGTGCTCTAGGTTCTCTTTCTAAAACTTCTATTTCTTCTTCATCTTCTTTATTCAAATCAAGCTTTTCTAGAAAGTCATCTTCTAACCCTTCATCAAATATCTCAACATTTTCATCATTGTTGGTTGAATCTTTAGATATATTATTTGATTCATCAAATACAACATGAATAGATTCTTCAACCATTAATGTTCTTTTGTTATAAATTCTATAAGCCTTTGAATTCAATGAATATCCTAGAAATATTCCCTCATCACTTTTGGCATCAAATTTTCCTAAATTATCTTTTCCATTATTTAGAACAAAGCATTTGCAGCCAAAAGGATGGAAGTAACTAATGTTAGGCTTCTTACCTTTGTAGAGCTCATAAGGAGTTTTATTTAGCATGTGTCTTATCATAGCTCTATTGATTATATAACATGGTGTGTTTATTGCTTCAGCCCAAAAGTACTTTGGTAGGTTATTCTCACACAACATGGTCCTAGCCATCTCTTCCAAAGTTCTATTTCTTCTCTCAACTACACCATTTTGTTGTGGTGTCCTAGGGGCTGAAAAGTTATGACTAATTCCTTGATCATTGCAATACTCATCAAATCCTATATTTTCGAATTCTTTGCCATGATCACTTCTAATGCTTGTTATTGTATATCCTTTTTCATTTTGAGTCACCTTTGAGTAAGTTATGAATTTCTCTAAGGCTTCATTTTTTACTCTCAAAAAGAACACCCAAGTGTACCTAGTGTAATCATCAACTATTACAAATCCATAGTGTTTTCCACCTAGGTTAGTGGTTCTAGTGGGTCCAAATAAGTCTAAATGTAGTAATTGAAGAGGCCTAGAGGTGGATACACTATTCTTAGGCTTAAAGGTTGTCCTCTTGTGTTTTCCTTTAACACAAGCTTCACATATTTCTTCATGCTCAAAGGGTATTTTGGGTAAGCCTACAACTAGATCCTTTCTAGCTAACTTAGATAGCACACTCATGCTTGCATGGCCTAGTCTTCTATGCCATAACCAAGATTCCTTTTTATTATCTACCATTAAGCATATGTTTTCGTTTTTGAGTTCATTAAGGTAGACTATATATATGTTACCTTGCCTATGACCTAGAAGAAGAATTTTATTTGACTTAGGCTCTATAACATTACATTTCATGCAATCAAAAATTACTTTGTAACCTTTGTCACAAAGTTGACTAATGCTTAGCAAATTATGCTTTAAACCCCTAACAAGTAATACTTTTTCTAAAGAGAAATGATCATTACCTATTGAGCCACTTCCTTCCACTTGGCCTTTGGAGTTGTCCCCAAAAGTGACTTCTCCACCAATTTTCGATTTGAAGGAATTGAAATGGCTTTTATCACCCGTCATGTGCCTTGATCATCCACTATCTAAGTACCAAGTTTCTTTTGTTTTAGCTTTGTGGCTATGCTCAATCACCTTTTCATCCTCATCAATTGCCATGAAGCATAGGTTGGCAATGTCTTCATTTGATTCATCATCGGAGCAATCACTTTCACTCCATGTTGCTACCATCGCCTTCTTTTTATGAAGCCTATCATTAGATCTTTTGAGAAGAGGGCAGTTAAACTTTATGTGTCCAGGTTTTTTACATTCAAAACACACAATAGAGTCTTTTCTACCTACTTCCTCTTGTTCTCTCCTATTGTTTCTCCTATAGCTATTTCCAGCTCTCATCCTCATGAATTTATTTAATCTTTTGGCAAACATTGCCATTTCAATATCCTCATCACTGCCACTCTCATTTTTAATTTCCTTTTCAGCAGTGGATTTTAGAGCAACACCCACTTTCTTGGGTGGCTCTTCATTTCTTTTAAGCTTCATCTCATAAGTTAGCAAGGAACCTATTAATTCATCTAAGGACAGTGTGTGTGGGTCCTTTGATTCCTCTATTGCTGTCACTTTAGCTTCCCATGACTTAGGTAAGCTATTTAGAATTTTCTTTACCATTTCAATATTAGAATATGTTTTTCCTAAAGATTTTAATCCATTAATTATATCTGTAAACCTAGTGAACATATCACTAATGGATTCTTCTTCCTTCATCCTAAAGAGCTCATAATCATGTGTGAGCATACCTACTTTTGTCTCCTTCACTTGGGTTGTACCCTCATGAGTTATTGCCAACTTATCCCATATTGGCTTGGCATTATCACACCCGGAGACTCTATTATATTCATTAGGACTTAAAGCACAAAATAATGTGTGCATAGCTTTAGCATTTAGCTGTGCACATTTAATGTCATTAGAATCCCATTCATCTTCTTCTTTGGGAATGTCTCTTCCCTCTATTTTCTTTGTAGGGATTTGAGGTCCCTTAACTATAATTCTCCATACTTCATAGTCGTTTGCTTGAATAAATAGCATCATCCTAGTCCTCCAATAAGAATAATGTTCACCATTGAACATGGGAGGTCTAACAGTGGAGTGCCCCTCTCCTATCAAATTAGTTGCTACATTGTTATGAGCCATTTGATCGTTTCTACTCTTAGGAAGTTGTTCCTATGTGATTAGAGAGTCCTAGCTCTGATACCAATTGTTGGCTCTACCGAGAGGGGGGGGTGAATCGGTTTTCTAACAATTATGGGAGATTTTAAAACAATCACAATTTAAACACAAGTGATAATGAATAAAACAGTGCAATATAACAATTTAATGCAAAGAGAGGGAAAGAGAAACAAACACAGCGACTTATAGAGGTTCGGCCAACTCTTGCCTACGTCCTCTCTCCTTGACCTTCTTGTCAAGTGGTTTCTTTCTCTCTTTCAACAGAGTTTACAAAGTTCCTTTTACAGGTTAAGGAATAACCTCTCTACCCTTAGCAATACAGAAAATGTATTCACCCTTTTACAATAACACTCACTGAGGAACAATCCTCTTTTCTTTCAAGGTGTGGATGAATACAGAATGAGGCTTTTTAGTGGGTAGGACTAACAAAGCTTGTAGTACATAAGCTTGTACAATAAATCTCAATAAATGAGCAATAGAGATACAATGAATGAAAGAATTAAAGCTTGAGAATGTTTGGAATATTCAGTGATAGTCTCTCTGTCTGCTTTGTCTTCAATGCTTGGTTATATACTGAAGGTTGGGTAGTTGGAGCATTAAATGCAGTTTTTCCCGTTGAGATTTGAAGAAAATAGCCGTTGGGAACCTCCAGTGGTCAGACAGATCGATCTCCTATCTTGGCCAGATCGATCTCCTAGTTTTAAATCCTGCAATGACAAAGCACAAATACACAGGGAGATCGATCTCATACATTACCAGATCGATCTGTTAGTTTGAATATGCAGAGGCAGATCGATCTGTCGAATAGGCAGATCGATCTCCTATCCTCTCTGTTTGAGGAAATATCGATCTCTCAATACACCAGATCGATCTCTAAAGCTCTCTGACTTTGAGCAGATCGATCTCTTCCTTACCAGATCGATCTCCTAAGTTCTCTGACTTAGAGCAGATCGATCTCTTAACCCTTGCAGATCGATCTCTCTTTACCTTAATCCCTTTACAACGTTTTAAGGCTTGGCAGATCGATCTCTTCCATCCTGAGATCGATCTCTCATCAAGTATAAACCCAGGAGATCGATCTCTCACACCTCAGATCGATCTCTCATCAGCAGAACTCTAAGTTCTGGTCCTGATATCATCTAAACATGTTTGTATACCATCTTAACATTATTGTATTAACATGTTTTGTCATTTCAAAATACATTAACTCAACAAAGCTCATTCAATTGGAGTGACCAATTTTCTCCAGTCTTGTTATAGTCAAAGTTTAGCTTCTTCATGGCCTAGTAAGCTCGATGCTCAAGCTCTACAGGTAGATGACATGCCTTACCAAATACCAACCTATAGGGGAGACATTCCAATTAGAGTCTTATAAGCTGTCCTGTATGCCCAAAGTGCGTCATCTAACTTGTTAGCCCAGTCTTTTCTATTCAGGTAGACAGTCTTCTCCAATATCAACTTTACTTCTCAGTTTTAAATTTCAGCTTGGCCATTTGTCTACGGATGATAACCGAGAGCTATTTTATGTCGAATTCCATATTTTGACATCAAACCATTGAAGATTTTGTTACAGAAATGAGTGCCTTCATCACTCAAAATGGCTCTTGGGGTACCGAATCTTGTCAATATATTCTTGTGCAGAAATCGAATTACCACTTTTGCATCATTTGCTGGTGTTGCTATTGCCTCAACCCACTTAGAGACATAATCAACAGTAAGGAGAATGTACAGCTTCCCAAAAGATGGAGGAAACGGTCCCATAAAATCTATACCCACACATAAAAAATTTCCACTTCTAGAATATTTGTCAAAGGTAATTCATGCCTTCTTGAGATGTTTCCAACCCTTTGACATCTGTCACATGTTTTTACAAACATGTAACTATCTTTAAACACACTAGGCCAATAAAAACCTGATTGCAACACCTTTGCTGCTGTACGTTCTGCACCAAAATGTCCTCTATATGAGCTTCATCTTTCGACACACATCGTCTTATAATCTGGTCTGGACACTTTTTAAACAACAGAGGATCATCCCAAAAATACGAGTTGACATCATGGAAGAATTTCTTCCTCTATTGGTAAGTTAAACCACTTGGCATTAATCCTCCTGCTAAGTAATTCACTATGTTTGTGAACCAAGGCAGATTTTCATCAATCTTCATTATTGTCTCATTTGAAAATTCCTCTTGAATAGGTTGTTCTTGCTGAATTTCAGATTGCTCCAATCTAGATAAATGATCAGCTATAACATTATCATATCCTTTTTTGTCCCTGATCTCAAAATCAAATTCTTGCAAAAGCAAGATCCATCTAATAAGTCTGGGTTTGGCATCTTTTTTTGCAAATAGATAACGAATAGCTGCATGATCTGTATAGACAATGACCTTGCTCCCAATTAAATATGGTCTGAACTTGTCAAATGCATGTACAACTGCAAGCATCTCCTTCTCTGTTGTGGTGTAATTTGTCTGAGCATCATCTAAGGTTCTGCTTGAATAATAGATAGCCCGAAAAATCTTGTCTCTCTTCTGTCCCAGGATAGCTCCAATTGCAAAATCACTCGCGTCGCACATCAGTTCAAATGGTTCTGTCCAATCTGGTGTGATCATAATAGGTGTAGAAATAAGCTCCTTCTTGATCTTTTCAAATGCCTGCAAGCAAAAATCATCAAAGACAAAATCAGCATCTTTTTTCAATAAGTGACATAGAGGTTTTGAGATTTTTGAAAAGTCCCTGATAAATCTACGATAGAAGCCTGCATGTCCCAAAAAGCTCCTCATGGCTTTAACTGATTTTGGAGGAGGAAGCTTTTCAATAGCAGCGACTTTAGCTCTATCCACCTCAATGCCATGAGCTGAAATTTTGTGTCCAAGGACAATCCCTTCTTGCACCATAAAATGACACTTTTCCTAATTTAAGACCAGATTTGTCTCTTCACATCTCTACAAAACAAGTGCCAAATTAGATAAACATTGGTCAAAAGTCCTACCAAATACCGAGAAATCATCCATGAAGACTTTCATTATCTCTTCAACCATGTCAGCGAAAATTGACATCAT
The DNA here is from genome assembly GCA_033439115.1 of Firmiana major. Taxonomy (NCBI): domain Eukaryota; kingdom Viridiplantae; phylum Streptophyta; class Magnoliopsida; order Malvales; family Malvaceae; genus Firmiana; species Firmiana major. The sequence continues at coordinate 64,267,877 of CM065899.1, forward strand.
ACATCTCTGGAAGGTTGCTGGGGCGTTACACAACCCGAAAGGCATCCTTCTATATGCGAAAGTTCCATATGGGCAAGTAAATGTTGTTTTCTCTTGATCTTCTAGAGCTATAGCTATCTGGTTATAGCCCGAGTAGCCATCTAAAAAGCAATAATAATTGTGTTCGGCTAGTCTATCTAGCATTTGGTCGATGAACGGAAGCGGGAAGTGGTCTTTCCTAGTAGCTTTGTTCAGCTTCCCATAATTGATGCAAACTCTCCATCCCGTTACAGTTCTGATGGATATGATTTCATCGTTTGTGTCACGAATTACTGTCATTCCACCCTTCTTAGGTACAACCTGCACAGGACTCACCCAAGAACTATAAGATATAGCATAAATAATACCAGCATTTAATAATTTTAAAATCTCAGCTCTAATAACTTCTTTCATTGCTGGATTTAGTCTTCTTTGTGGTTCAATAGAGGGTTTATGATTTTCCTCTAGTCGAATTTCATGCATCACAACAGAGGGACTAATTCCCTTGATGTCAACAATAGACCATCCAATTGCTGGTTTGTGCTCTCTTAAAATTCTAAGCAACTTGTCTTCCTCTGCAACTGATAAAAATGATGAAATAATTACAAGAAAAGTACTATCATCACCTAAAAAGGCATACCTCAAACCCCTTGGTAATTCTTTCAATTCAGTTTTGCCTTCTTCTTTTTCACTTACCTGTGACTTGCCAATCTTCTCCTTAGTTGTTGTAGTCGTACTTTCTAATGGATTGGCTTCCAAAGTAACAACACAACTTTTAATTTCTTCAGTTAGTAATTCATCATTTAAATTAGAAACTGAATTTACCAGACATTGAGCCATAGGATCGGTTGGTACTTCCCTTGTTTCAACTTCTCTTACACAACTCTGCACTACTTCAATCAACTTATAAGTCTCTGGCTCATCAGCAAATTTCATTGCCTTATAGATGTTGAACATAACTGATTCATCATTCATTCTCAGGGTTAATTGCCCTCTCTAAACATCGATTAGTGCTCTCCCAGTGGCAAGGAATGGTCTCCCAAGTATAAGTGAAATTTCTCTATCCTCTTCATAATCTAAGACTACAAAATCGACAGGAAAAATTAGCTTATCAACTTTAACAAGTACATCTTCTATTATACCTCTGGGATAAGTAATCGATCTATCTGCTAGTTGCAGTGTTATAGTGGTCGGCTTTACCTCTCCAAGACCTAGACTCCTGAAAATAGATAAAGGCATTAAATTTATGCTAGCACCTAAATCACACAATGCCTTACCCACTTTCGATCCTCCAATCTCGCAAGGAATGGTAAAGCTTCCATGGTCTTTCAATTTTTGCAGTAACTTCTGCTGCAAAATTGCACTGCATTCCTCTGTCAAGTTGATAGTTTCATAATCTTCAAGTCTCCTTTTCTTTGACAGCACTTCTTTCATGAACTTTGCATAATGTGGCATCTGCTGCAGAGCATCAACTAACGGAATGTTAATATGTAATTTCTTAAATATATCAAGAAATTTCTTAAACTCAGATTCAATCTTCCTTTTATACAAAGCTTGAGGATAAGGAATGGATGGTTTTAACAAAAGAGGGTTATCAGGAAAAATTTTACTAAAAGGTTTAGAATTAACTCCCTGTTTTACTGTTTCTGATTCTGCATCCTTTGTCATTACAGGTTCAGTCTGCTTCTTTTGCACTTCAGTTATTGGTGCAGTTTCTTCTTTCTCTGCTACCTTCGGTGGCTCATATGTGTTCCCAAAGATATGGCATTGCAGTGTTCTCTCGGATTGAGCACTGTGTCACTTGGAAACTTGCCTCTTTCATTTAAAGAACTGACAGCTGCAGCTAACTGTCCCAAAGTGGTCTCAACAGACTTCATCTGCGCACCAAGACTGGTATTCATCTCTGACAGTTTAGCTTCCACGTTGTCTAATCGCACATCAGTTTTGCTAAATCTTGTTCTAGTTTCAACCATGAATTCCTCAAATTCGTTCCTTCTAACTCCACCATAACCTTGGGAATTCCCTTGGTTATTGAATCCTGTATTGTTGTTACTTGCTGCTGGTGGGTTTAGAGCATTCTTAGAATTACCATAAGATAGATTCTCATTGTTTCTGAATCCTGGCTGGTAGTAGTTAGGAACTCGATTTCCTTGAAAACCAAAGTTACGATTATTAACATAATTCACTTGCTCCAAATCTGTCCCCATCAAGTTAGGATTTGTGCTGTCCTGATGAATCATAGCTTGCGGCCCTTGTATACCCATTGAAGAAATTTGTGTTGAAATCTGCTCAAGTCTTGCTAGGATGGCTGTCTGCGTATGTAACTCATGCATACCTGCTACTCTTCTGACATTAGCTCTTTCACCTGGCCATTGGCTGTTGTTTATAACCATCTCCTCAATTAACTGCATAACTTAATCAAGTGTCTTAGACCTCAGTGAACCTCCTGTTGAAGCATCCACAGTAGCTCGTGTCTGCGGAGTCATGCCTCTGTAAAAAACTTGTATCTGGTTTCGTTCATCATATCCATGCTGAGGGCATCTACGCAATAACTCTTTAAATCGCTCCCATGCCTCATGTAATGGTTCTTGATCTAACTGTGTGAACTGGACAATTTCTAATCTCATCTGCATTGTCTTTCCTGGTGGGAAGTACTTTGCTAAGAATTTTTGTGCCATCACTGCCCATGTCGGAATGCTTCCTGCTGGCAGATTTTGATACCAGTTCAAGGCTTTATCCCGAAGAGAAAATGAAAACAATCTCAGTCGAATAGCATCATCAAGGGCTCCATTAATCTTAATGGTGCTGCAAATCTACAGAAAACTTGTCAAATGTGTGTTAGGATCCTCTAAGGCTGAACCTCCAAATTGATTTTGCATAACCATATTGATCAATGCCGGCTTCAACTCAAAGTTATTACAGTTTACAGGAACCTCTCTTATAGCAGTAAAATTCTGATTCACAACTGGGGTAAAATAATCGCGTATAGCTCGCTGCTGCTGATTTTCATCTGCCATGATTAAATTTCTGTCTTTCTCTTCAAATTTGTTCTATTGAATTTGCCCGATGGTTCTCTCAATCTCTGGATCTAACTCTTCTTTTATGTCTGTATTTCCACTTCTGCGGGTTTTTACCATTCACCTAAAATAAAAAATAAAAAATTTGTAGATAGTAAATTAAAACAAAAAACAAAAATAAAAATCTAAATTAAAGTAAAGGCTATTGGGAAACAGTGTTAACGAAAAAATAAACAACAATTCCCCGGCAACGGCGCCAGAAAACTTGTTGTGCTCAAATAGAACACTACTGCAAGTGCACGGGTCAGTTTTCGAGTATAGAGTAAATATAAGTATCGTCCTACAGGGAATTGTGCCTACCGCAAATCACTGTAATCAACAACCTTGAACTTTATTTAGAAAAAGTAATTTATATTGGTTAAGATCCTATTTACTATTCTAACTATTAATTACGGAACAGATTAATTAAAACAAATCACAATTATTACGAATGAAAATATCAATGGTAAAATATTCCTAGAACTCGATTTCACCTAACTAGGGTTCATACAATTCCTTTGATCAATTGTTCTTTTGATTTCAAATTGTTTATAGCCGAAACTAATTCCTGTTTATCTCTCCCGAGTTTTAAACAGTCGTACCCAAATTACCTAATCCTAACCTCCCGATTCAGACTTAAATAATAGAGTTCATTAAGCGATGGTAATCCGTTTCTCTATGGCTCACAAGAATTGTCAACCTCCTGATTCAACAATGTCCTAAGTTAATCTACCCTTGTGCATATAAATAATCCCTTCTCCCGAGTGCCAGATTCTTATACTAATTCATCCAATTGGTGACCAATCAACTAGAGCATTAAGAACAAGTAGATTAAATAAACATAATTGAGATCATCCAAACAATATCACAAAATAATTGCAATCTGCCCAAAGTTGGCTACATCGATTCTAGGAAAAAGGAGTTTAGTTCCTAGAAATCATGATAAACATCCAATAATTCCAAATCATCATCTTTAGAATAAACATTGATCGAAAAAGATGTAAAAGATGGAGTTTCTATGGAGCTAAATCAATCCTGAAGCCTTCTGCCGCAGCCTCTTCGATATTCTGATAAAAAACTATTTATAAGGTTCCCAGGCACTAAAAAGTAGAATGCCATGTGGAAAAAAACAGTGTTGCCCTAATCAGACTGCTATGTTGCGACAATGGTATTGATTCCCCAGATCTACTCTGTACTGTCCAGTTTCTTCTATTGCTGCAGCATAAGTCACGATCAGTATCCTGCAATTTCACTTCTTCACAGAATCATCAGAATCAGCTCCAAAAGCTTTAATTTCTCCATATTGTTCTTTTTCCTGCACAAATGCACAAAACACATAAAACATACCTAATATAGCAAAGAACAAATCAAATAACTAAGTAAAAATGGTTCTAAACATATATAAATTTCAATGCTAACAAGGGTAGAATTATTTTATGCATTTTTTTCAGTTAAATTTCACATTAAAATTGAAAAATCCAAAAATATTTCTCATGCATTATTTAGATTTTGTTTCATTGTTAGTATTTAGTTAGAGTTAGGTTTAAAAATTTCTTTAGGTTAATTGAAGTTTTATTTTATTAGACTTTAGGTTAGTTTAATTTGCATTTTTTATTAATTAGTTTAATTACATGCATATTTTATTTTTAGGCTTGTTTAATTTTAATTTAATTAATTTTGTTTCTTTGTTTTAGCATTTTATTTTGATTGCGCTAATGAATTTTTAATTGTTTTAATTATTTGTGTAGGTTGTTGCTTTTAATTGCTCGGAGCTATGTAAGTAATTTTAGCTCTGTTTAATTTTTTTTATTTTATTTCCAGTACTTTTAATTCCAACCTTGTAGATCACCCATCAAAACATCATAATTTTCTAGGATATACTTAGGGTAAGATTAACCGGTAGTTAATTAGGCTGATCAACTTCTCTGTGGGACGATAATTCGGGACTCAATCCCATTATTACTTGTACGACCCGTGCACTTGCGGAAAATACGTTTAGTTCATACCATTCTCGAAAGTTGACTTGAGATCGGGCTATCGCCAATTGAGAATCAGGAAAGAGAATGTTCCAAAAACGACCTTTAGAACGAGATATGGCCACTATGAGTTCCTCGTGATGCCCTTTGGTCTAACTAATGCCCCAGCTGCATTTATGAGCTTGATGAATGAGGTGTTCCAGGAGTATCTAGAGCGGTTTGTCATTGTGTTCATCGATGACATTTTGATCCACTCAAAGACCCAGGAGGAGCATGAGCAGCATTTGAGGATAGTGCTCCAAACTCTCAAAGACAAGCAGTTGTATGGGAAACTGGATAAGTGTGAGTTTTGGTTAGAAGAAATAGCTTTTCTGGGCTACATTATTTCTAAGGACGGGGTGTCAGTTGATCCGTCTAAGGTAGAGGCAGTACTCAATTGGGAGAGGTCAAAAACTGTTACAGAAATTCAGAGTTTTCTGGGACTAGCTGGATACTACAAGAGGTTTGTAGAAGGTTTCTCCAAGATTGCCACTCCACTGACTAAGCTGATACGTAAGGATGTTCCGTTTGAGTGTACTGATCTGTGTGAGCAGAGTTTTCAGGAACTTAAGCAAAGGTTAACCACCGCCTTAGTATTAACTATTCCGAGCGGATCTGGAGGATATGCAGTGTACAGTGATGCCTCATATCAGGGTTTGGGGTGTGTGCTTATGCAGCATGGGAGAGTGGTCGCGTATGGTTCTCGTCAACTTAAGAACCATGAAAGGAATTACCCCACCCATGACTTGGAGCTAGTCGCAGTTGTTTTTGCTTTGAAAATATAGCGGCACTAGCTATATGGAGAAAAATTTCAGATCTTCACTGACCACAAGAGCTTAAAGTACATGTTTGATCAGAAAGAGCTAAATATGAGACAGAGGCAGTGGATAAAGCTCCTCAAAGACTATGACTGCGAGATTTTGTATCACCCGGGCAAGACAAATGTGGCAGCTGATGCTCTAAGTAGGAAGGGGATGATTTCTTCTATGATGATCTGAGAATGGGAGTTGTTTGAGCAGTTTGCCAAGCTCAGTGTTAGTGTGGAAACAACAGAGGTTAGGTTCATAGCTGGTTTGCAGATTGAACCTAGTATACTAGATCAGATCAGAACTTGTCAGAGGGATGATCAAAAATTATTGGAAATGGTCAGTCAGGCAAAACAGAACATGCAGTCAGACTTTACAGTCAGTGAGGATGGGCTATTGAGGTTCAGAGGCCGCATATGTGTTCCAAATGATGATACCCTGAGACGGAGGATTTTGAAGGAGTCTCATTGCTCTTTATACACCATGCACCCTGGGAGCACTAAGATTTACCATGACTTACGAAAGGTGTATTGGTGGATCGGTATGAAAAGAGATGTGGCAGAGTTCGTGGCCAAGTGTTTGATTTGTCAGCAGATTAAGATTGAGCACCAAAACCCAGCAAGGCTACTTAAGTCTCTGCCAGTGCCTATTTGGAAATGGGAGCGCACATTACCATGGACTTCATTGTGGGCTTACCCAAGACCCGAAGGGGACATGATACAATCTGGGTGATCGTAGACAGATTAACTAAGAGTGCCCATTTCCTTGCCATTAAGAGTACAAATTCTTTAAGTGCCTTAGCAGAGCTGTATGTCAGGGAGATAACTCGGTTGCATGGGGCTCTCGTGAGCATTACATCAGATAGGAATTTTTGATTCACTTTCAGATTTTGGGCTCATTTCCAAGAAGCCATGGGATCTCAGCTTAACCTGAGCATTGCCTATCATCCTCAGACTGATGGTCAGTCTGAGAGGACCATTTAGACCTTAGAGGATATGCTGAGGGCGTACGTTTTGGAGTTTAAGGGCTCATGGGATGATCATCTGCCTCTTGCAGAGTTTGCTTATAACAACAGCTATCATGCTAGCATCAGGATGGCACCATATGAGGCCTTGTATGGTAGGAGATATAGGTCTCCAGTGGCTTGTGAAGAAGTGGGTGACAGAAAGATCTAGGCTCCCGATTTGGTGGAACATGCAGCAGAAGGTATTCGGATAATCTATGATAGACTTAAGGCCGCACAAAGTAGGCAGAAGAGTTATACGGATAAGCATAGGCGACCACTTGAGTTTCAGATTGGGGACTCCGTGTTTCTGAAAGTATCTCCGAGCAAGGGTATTATGCGCTTTGAAAAGAAGGGGAAATTGAGTCCTCGCTTTATTGGTCCTTTTGAGATTCTAGAGAGTGTGAAAGATGTAGCCTACATACTTGCCCTACCCCCACAGCTCTCTGGGGTACATAATGTCTTCCACGTCTCGATGCTAAGGAGGTATAATCCGGATCCCTCTCATATCATTGAGTATGAGCCTTTGAGCATTCAAGAGGATATGAGTTACATTGAGCAACCTATCCGGATTTTGGACAAAAAGGAAAAGGTACTTCAATCGAAAACTATTCCTCTGGTAAAGGTTCTCTGGCAACATCATTAGGTTGAAGAAGTTACATGGGAGCTAGAGAGCCTCATGAAGGAGAAGTACCCTAATCTATTCTGAAGGACCAAGATGAATTTGGAGGATCAAATTCTTTAAAGGTGGGGAGAATGTAAACACCACAAATTTTTTGTATTTAATTAAAAAATAAAATTAAATGAAAAAATGTTATAAGAAAAAATGTGTGTATATATATATATATTTGTTAAATTGAAAATGAATGATAAAAATAATTACAATTGTCCAAAATTGAAAATGTAATTTTAAAAAAATAAATATAAATAAATAATATATATACATAAATATAAATATAATATATATAATAAAATTATATTAAAAAAAGAGAAAGAAAGAAATGAAAAAAAAAATTAGGATAGCATGACCCTGTCGCGCGATCCCTAAAGGAAACTCCCCCTTCCTTTTACCTCGATCCCGACCGAACTCCCTCCTTCTCTCCCTTTCTCCTTCGCTTTCTGACCGAACCAGCGACAGTTGGCAGTCTCACCTCGCTCGGACTCCGACCAGCCTTCCCTTCTCCCTTCCCTCCTCGCTCGCCCTAGGTCTGAACCCTCTTCCTCTCCCCGTTTTCCTGTTGTCTCCCGCTTCGCCACCGGCTGCCACACCAGCGTCGGAGGTTCCACTGGACCGACAGCCTCCCCTCACTTGGACACAGACCAGCTTCCTTCTCCCTCTCCCCTCACCAAACCGAGAGCCCAAGCCGAGGAACCCCTCTATTTTCACAAAATACCGACTGTCGACAACAAAACCATGAACCGACGACCTCGATAACCATCCAGCCACCCTTATGGCCATCCCCTTCTCCCTCTGATGCCATAATACACCTACAGTGGCAGTATTCCAGAAAAAAATAAATACAAAAAAATACCCAATTGATATTTCCCCATTTTTGCATAGTGACTCCTAGGTAAAAATCTAGGTTTCTCTAGTTGAATATTTGTGTAAATTGCATTATGAAAGCATGATTGTTATATGAATTAGTTTAAATTTTGGTTGTGAAGAAATTTGAAAACTAGGGTTAATTGGACAATTGGGGATTTAAGAATTAGATAAGGAATTTAATATTATGAGTTGAATTATAAAAAAAATGGGGTTAAATGTTGAGATGAAAATGGAATGGGAGGAAGAAGTGGATAAATATATATATATATATATGGGTTTATGTACGTGTGTGTATTGATATATGTGCAAATGTATATAAAATGCCTTTGCTTATGTATGTACATATGTGCACACACACAATATGGTGGTAGGAAGGAAATTATATAAATTGGTAAGAGGAAGGACTAGTCAATGGAGAAGACAACTATAAAATTTGTGATAGAATTGATTATTTTATATATATGATGGAGTAGGAAGGAGGATGAAAATTGATGAGGTCCATCAGGCTGAACATGTTTTATAGAATGTGTACATTTTGTGCAATATTGAGAAGTTAGAAATTAGATTTCAAATATATTTTCTGGATGAATGAGGTCACGATTTTGAAACGTTGTAAACCACTCAAGAAATTATATATGATACTAAAAAAATATATGAATTATGGTGTAGGAGAATCGTAGAAGGATTTAAGGGAGAATACTTGGAGACGTCACTACTCGAACTTGTACTTTCGATAAATCGAGGTAAGGGTGTAATTTAAGATGGTAATGGTATCTCTACCCTTAGACTTGATTTATTTATACGTTTTCGAGCTTTCTCGTGCAGCCCTTGATTGTAAAACAAAACCCTACACCTATTAAGCCTAACTTTTATTTAGTCATGTTTTAAAAATAAAGAAATTCCATATGAAATTAAATGCATAGGTTCGAGCATGATTTCTGAATAAATGTTATGGTTCGACTTACGTATGAATTGATTTCATGTTTTTGAAAGAAATGAAATTTGGTATGTGAACACAGTCTTTCTGTTTTTTGAAAGAGTTTTCAAATTATAAGAAATTCGATTTTATTACTCGGTAAGAGTTTATGGGCTATAAAACCCAAGAAAGATTTTGAAAACTCTGTTTTGAGATGAAAAAGGCAATGTATAGTGGAATTACGGGGGCCACCTCTTGAGTCCGACGAGAGCAAAGGGCCACGCGGTTCACAATGACATGCGATCGTGGGGGCCACCTCTTGGGTTCTATGGGAACAAAGTGCCACACAGTCTGTGTACGGGGCACCTCTTGGGTCCTACAGATACAAAGTGCCATACGGTTAATGCATTTTTGTCATGCGCGCCTTCATGGCGTATATAAATTTCGCCTTCGGGTGTGGTTGAATTGTTATACGACCTTGATCACATCTACAACCTTGCCATGGCCATTTTTATGATTTCCCTCTACAGAGGATGACTATGTTATCATTGCATGGCAATCCTATAAGTTAGTCTAGTCTCCATTCGATATGAACTATGTTATAAGATTTTGATCCTTCGATACATGTTTATGCATCAGTTATGCTTTTGAGTTCTATGGGTTTTAAAAGATTCTGAAGTTCTGTGTGTCTCGAAAGATTTTGATGTAACTGATTAGATTTGTTACCTCGAAATTATATTTCTATTGATTATGTTTTCCATTTACGCATTTTGGAAGCTATGTGTTATTTGTAAAGAAATGCTATCTTTTAGTTTTATCATACATTCAGTGTGATTCAGCCACCATGATCATTTTAAATGCATTTCTTATTGGGTTTTTTCCCGAAAGCTCACCCCTCTACCTTTCAGATTATTTGCAGTGATCTACAGACGCTACTTGCCGCATACACGACGTAGGCTGGTGGAAAGAGCTACCCTAGGCTACGTTTTGTACACGCAGAGGTATACAATTGCATCCTTTACTAGACACATTTTTTATGCACAAACATATATTGAAAATATTTTGTTGGGATGTAATTTGTAAGAAAACAAATGTAAAGAATATTCCTTTTGGGAATTTATCTTAAAGTAATTAGGCACGATTTGAAATGGATGTCTTGGATTGATATTGTGGATTTGGAAAGCATGCTTGGTAGTTGTGGATATTTAGGATTGTTAAAGCGTTTAATTTGTAGGTGGGTAGGCTTATGTATATGTCGTTATGTTGCCGAAATTTCTATCAGCCATATAAATCGAAAGGTGAAATTTAAATATAATTTCAGATAAAGAGGTAAGAAAATGAATCGACACTGAATAGGAATACAACCTAAGTGAATAAAGGAATAAGTGGAAAATTTAAGTTTAAAAAAAATCCCTTAAATTTTAAAGGGTCAAGGGTCGTTACACTGGTTCTGTTAGACATCTCTACTTATGAAGAGACAGTGCTAGGGCGCAATTGTGAGAGCAGGATTTTGATAAGAATGCCTCTGAGTTTGGTAAGGTGGGTAGAGATAGAGGTGAAGACTAGAAGAGACCTATGGCTGATAGAGGTTTTGATTTTAGAGGAGGTCAGAGACTGTTTGGTAAGAGACCGAGGATTGAGTAGATACGAGAGAGGACTGTTAAGCCTCCTATGTATCCGACCATTGCTCCAACGAATGGAAATGTTATTAGAGGACCACGACCTACTACGAAACAATGCAATCAGTGTGGTGGGTATTATGGTAATAGGCCTTGTTATGTGGCTACTGGAGCATGTTATAGATGTGGTAAGAGGACATTAATGAAGAACTGCCAGAGTTGATTGAGGGTGCCCCACAGAAGGGTAAGGAGCAGGGGAAAGCACCTGCTGAGACATCTGCACGTAAGAAGAGAGCCACAGCTGAAGAGAAGGGTAAGCAGGTTGTGGCAGAGGGCGAGTACTTGCTTTGAACCAAGGTACTGTTGATGCTTCCATGAATGTAATTGAAGGTTGTTGAAGCATGTGAAGCTTAAACAGTTAGGTAAAGTTCTCTGAGAAGAAATAAAAAAAATTAGATGTTGTGGAAAAAAAAGAAAAGAATAAGAATAAATATTTTATTACTGACTAAGAAATAATGAATATTTTTGAAAGATTTGTTACGTAAGTGGTTGATTTGGATAAGGCAAGTTCAGAATTGAGAGATGGAATTTTGCATTGACTTGATATCTAACACTGAGACGATATCTAAACCAATGTATAAAATGGCTCTGGTTGAGTCAGAAGAGCTAAAAAAGCAATTATAGGAGTTGTTGGATCAGCTTCAAGAAGTACAAATCTTTTCCAAGTTAGATATGAAGTCTGGGTACCATCAATTGAGAGTTTGAGACGGAGATGTACCAAGACAGCCTTCAGTAACCGTTATGGTTATCATTTTATCTAAGTCTAGAATTTCATATAAAATCTGGCAGCATAACGGCTGCAAACTGAGCTAAACCATTTTTGCAAACAAGCTCAATACATAATTTATATCTGCAATCATCAACTACATAACCCAAATCTCATCTACTCTATTTATCCACAAGCAACATTACCTTACCTCATCATCAATCATTCATAAAAATTTAATTTGAACTTAAATCCATATTAAGCTATTTAAATGAGTATATTACCAAGAAAATGAGATACCAAGCTTCTACATGAAAATCGAGATTAACCACATCATTTTCACATTTCGAATAGAAAGAATCTAAACTCACTTTTTCTCAATATTTCTACCTCTATAAATATCTACTAGTACCTCCCAAAGTAAACAATTATATATGTTTGTGTATACATAGATGGTCTGAAATAACAATATAGGAGTTGTATGCTTAACTCAGTAAATGAGACATCTGATTGGAGCAGATTTCATTTTCGGGCCATGTTGTATCGAAAGATGGGGTGTCAATGGATCCATCAAAGATTACAGCTGTAGTTCAGCGGGAACAGCCTAGGACAGTCACAGAGATTAGGAATTTTTTAGGTTTAACAGGATATTACCGAAGGTTTGTTGAAGGTTTTTTAAAAATTGGCAGCTCTGTTGGCTCGTCTCACTCGAAAGAATGTTGCATTTGAGTGGGACAATGATTGTGAAAGGAGTTTCGATGAATTAAAGTGTTGATTGACCATTGCCCCAATTCTCACCATTCCTATCAGCTCAGAAGATTTTTCGATATATACAGATGCTACACATCAAGGACTGTGTTGTGTATTGATACATAATGGAAGGGTAGTTGCTTATGAATCTAGACAGCTAAAGGATCAAGAGAAGAACTATCCTACCCATGATTTAGGGTTGGCGGCCATTTTGTTTTGCACTGAAGATATAGTGGCACTACCTTTATGGTGAGAAATTTTAGATTTTTACTGACCACAAGAGCCTTAAGTATCTGTTCTCGTAGAAGGAGCTGAACATGAGACAGAGAAGATGGCTAAAGCTTTTGAAGGACTACGGTTGTGAGATATTATATCACCCGGGTAAGATGGATGTAGTCGGAATGCTTTGAGTAGAAAGGGTCTCAGGTTAATATCATATATGATGGTTCGAGAACACGAGTTGTTACAGCAGTTTACGAGCCTCAGCTTGGATGTGACCTCATTTGATACTGATAGCTATGATGTTATAGTTAGCCTGAGATTGGAACCGGATCTGATTGAGAGAATCCGACAGGCTCAGCTTAGTGACCGACAATGTATCAAGGTGATGAGTCAAATTCAGATGAGTGAAGAGCTGATTTTGAGTTGAGCACTAATGAGTTACTGAGATTCAGGGGCAAAGTATGTGTTCCCAAGGATCCAGAGATCAGGAAGATTGATTTTGGCAGAAGCTCATTCATCGAGATATACGGTACATCCGGGGAATAATAAAACGTATCAGAATATCCAAAAAGTGTACTGGTGGTCTGGGATGAATAATGGTATAGCAAAGTATGTTACGAGGTGTCTCGTCTATCAGTAGGTTAAGGTAGAGCATCAGAAGCCTGCAGGATTATTGCAGTCTCTACCGATTTCAACATGGAAATGAGAGCATGTCACCATCGATTTCGTGATAGGTTTACCGAGGACACGGAGGAATCACGATGCTATTTAGGTGATTATGGATAGGTTGACTGAGTCTGCCCACTTCCCAACTATGAAGGCAGCAGATACTCTGAGTACATTGGCGGATTTATATGTACGCGAGATAGTGAGGCAACATGGTGTTCCAGTGAGCGTTGTTTCAGATAGGGATTCTCGCTTCGCTTCCCATTTCTAGGAATATTTTCAGGAAGCCATGTGAACCCAGTTGAGATTCAGCACAACATTTCATCCTCAAACAGAGGGTCAGTCAGAGAGGACCATGCATATTTTGGAGGATGTGTTGAGAGCGTGTGAACTTGATTTTAGAGGCTCCTAGCACGATCATTTACCACTAGCCAAATTTGCCTATAATAATAGTTGTCACTTGAGTATCGGGATGGCACCTATGAAACATTATATGGACACAGGTGTCATTCCCCTATTGGATGGGAAGAAGTGGGTGATCGACAGATATTTGCTCTTGATCTGGTAAGACAAGCTGTTGAGGATGTTCAGTTGATTTTGTGAGAGATTGAGAACTACTCAAAGTAGACAGAAAATCTATGCTGACAATAGACAAAGACCATTAGTGTTCATCGTGGGTGAGTCTGTGTTCTGGAAGGTTTCTCCTTCCAAGGGTATAACGAGATTTGGATATTGGACAGAAATGAGAAAGTGTTGAGGTTTAAGACGATCCCTCTAGTTAAGGTCTTTTGGTAGTACCACATTTTGGAAGAAGCTACATGGAATTAGAGAACATGATACAGAAGAAGTACCCGGAGTTGTTTACGGACTGACTTGGTTCTAGTATGGAGGACCAAATTTCTTAAGGAGGGGAGGAATGTAAGCCTTGAAAATCTACAGTGTAATCCTTATGATTCAGTATTATGAACATTGGAAATATGTTATTGGAATCATAAGAGAAGTGATTATTAAATTACAAGTGTAATTGAAATGCAAAGTGTGAAAGCACAAAATGTCAAGTATGAGCTATAGTGAGCTCAGGCTAAACCGAAGGGATTCATACCATTCTGACTGAAGATAAGAATTCTAAACATCAAAATATAGAGGGTTCAAGAAGGAAAGTCGGTTTGGTTTAGTCTCGATAATGTTGAAGTGATGAAAACGCCAAAAAGACTCGAAATTCGGTGTCATTTCCTTAAGAAATTGTCTTGATAAATATGGATTTAGGAAATCTTGATCAATAAAGAAGAAATAATTGAATTCTAAGTCCAATTGATCAAGATATGAATTTATTAGGTAACCCGAAAATTTACCCCACCTCAAGAATTTATCTCGAAAATATGAAGAAATAGTTTCGGTAAAATAAAATAAAATAAAATAAAATAAAATAAAGATAAATAAAAATATAAATAAAAGTAAAATAAAATTAAATGATAATAAAATAAAATAAAATAAAGATATATATTTAGTTGATTAAATTTATATGTGTGTGTTATTGGTATAAAGATATTTTGTTAAATAATAATATTTTATTATTAGATAATTTTAGTAGTACATCTATATTATATTATACTAGAATATAATATAATATTATATATATATATATATAATGAAAAAAAAAAGGCAAAGTAACAAAAAAAAGAGAAGAAACAAAAAAAGGGAAATTGAAAACGCAGAAGAAGAGAAACCGAAGGAGAAGGGAAGAGTAGAAGAAAGGAAGAAGGAGAGAAGGGAGGAGGAGCGACGCCGGCCCAGGGGAAGAACCAGGCGCGACGTCACCGACGAGGAGAAGCCAGCGACGAGGTCACCAGCCGAGAGAAAATGCTGAATGGCGAAGGGAAAAAATGGGTAGTGATATCGGAAGAGAAAGGGCCGAACCGGCCTCATTGTCGCCGACCCAGGCGAGGCCACCACCAGATCCCTGCTTCGCGTGGCCAAACGGACCAGCTGGAAGTGGAACCCGACGAAGAACCGACCGACAGAGGCTCGAACGACGAGGGGAAGACTGAACCGGTACGGACCGATTCAATGAATTGAGTAGATGCTAAACTGGACCGGTCGGTTCAACAAAAAAATAAAATAAAAAAAAGAGGAAAAATTGGAAAAAATTCGATGATGCAACGGGTCTAAGGACAAGGTAGTAAGTGACCGAAATTCATTGTTTTAAATTTTTGGAAAGGTTATTTGAATTTATATTTGACTGGAATTGACCCGATTTAATTATATAAATGTATGGCGCGGCAATTGGCAACAAATGAGAGTTTGAGTTAGCCTCGATTTTCATACTATCACGGAATCTCGGGTAAGTGAACCTCACTTACTACAATTTGTATAGTTATGCACGTTAGAAATTCATCGAATAAGTTACAGATTAATTCCATATAAAATGATTTATGTTTTGGAATTTGTTGAGTTAATGTATTTTGAAATGACAAAACAAGTTAATTCAATAATGTTAAGATGATATACAAACATGTTTAGATGTTATTAAGTACCAGAACTTAGAGTTCGGCTGATGAGAGATCGATCTGGGGTATGAGAGATCGATCTCCTGGGCTTTTACTTGATGAGAGATCGATCTCATGAAGTAAGAGATCGATCTGCCCTTCCTTAAAACGTTGTAAAGGGATTAAGGTAAAATGAGATCGATCTGCAAGGGTTAAGAGATCGATCTGGCTAAAGATAGAGTTGAGAGATCGATCTGGTCTAGGAAGAGATCGATCTCCCTTAAGAGTTTAAGACTATAGATCGATCTGAGAGATCGATCCACACTTAAACAGAGAACTTATGAGATCGATCTTGTAAGGAAGAGATCGATCTCCTCAAAGTCAGAGAGCTAAAGAGATCGATCTGTGTTGTTGAGAGATCGATCTCCTCTCTACGAGATTGCATGGCAGATCGATCTGGAGATCGATCTTGCTTCAAACAGAGAGTTAAGGAGATCGATCTGCCTATTCGACAGATCGATCTGCCTCATTACTTTTAAACTAACAGATCGATCTTCTAACCTATGAGATCGATCTCCTTGTGTATTTGTGCTTCAATCTTGCAGGATTTATAACTAAGAGATCGATTTGGCCAAGAAGGCAGATCAATCTGGCACTCTACTGGAGGTACCCAACGGCTAGTTTCTGCAAAACACAACGGGAAGAATAGCATTTAATGCTCCAACTACCAATCCTTCAGTATTTAACCAAGCATTGAATACAAAGAGAAGAGAGACACTATTGCTGCATATTCTAAACATTCTCAAGCTTTAATTCTTTCATTCTTTGTGTCCCTATCATTCATTGAGAATCATTGTAAAAGCTTAAGTGCAAAAAGCTACATTTGTCCTACCACTTTAAAGCCTTATATTGTATTCAGTCTTATCTTAAAAGAGAAGAGGATTGTTCCTCAGTGAGAGTAAATTGTGAGAGGCTGAATACTTTTTCTGTATTGCTAAGGGTAGTGAGGTTATTCCTTAACCTGTAAAAGGAAATTTGTAAGCTCTATTGAAAGAGAGAAAGAAAGCACTTGACAAGAAGGTCAAGGAGAGAGGACGTAGGCAAGAGTTTGGCCGAACCTCTATAAGTGACTGTGTTTGTTTCTCTTTCCTTCTCTTTGCATTAAATTGTTATATTGCACTGTTTTATTCATTATCATTTGTGTTTAAATTGTGATTAATTTAAAACCTGCCATAATTGTTAGAAAACCGATTCACCCCCCCTCTCGGTAGAGCCAACAATTGGTATCAGAGCTAGGACTCTCTAATCACATAGGAATAACTTCCTAAGAGTTAGAAACGATCATATGGCTCTTAACAATGTAGCAGCTAGTTTGGTAGGAGAGGGGCACTCTACGGTAAGACCTCCCATGTTCAATGGTGAACATTATTCGTATTGGAGGACTAGGATGATGCTATTCATTCAAGCAAACGATTATGAAGTATGGAGAATTATAGTTAAGGGACCTCAAATCCCTACAAAGAAAATAGAGGGAAGAGATATTCCCAAAGAAGAAGATGAATGGGATTCTAATGACATTAAATGTGCACAGCTAAATGCTAAAGCTATGCACACATTATTTTGTGCTTTAGGTCCTAATGAATATAATAGAGTCTCCGGGTGTGATAATGCCAAGCAAATATGGGATAAATTGGCAATAACTCATGAGGGTACAACCCAAGTGAAGGAGACAAAAGTAGGTATGCTCACACATGATTATGAGCTTTTTAGGATGAAGGAAGGAGAATCGATTAGTGATATGTTCACTAGATTTACAGATGTAATTAATGGACTAAAGTCCTTAGGAAAAATATATTCTAACATTGAAATGGTAAAGAAAATTTTAAATAGCTTACCTAAATCATGGGAAGCTAAAGTGACAGCAATAGAGGAATCTAAGGATCCACACACATTATCCTTAGATGAATTGATAGGTTCCTTGCTAACTTATGAGATGAAGCTTAAAAGAAATGAAGAGCCACCCAAGAAAGTGGGAGTTGCTCTAAAATCCACTGCTAAAGAGGAGATTAAAAATGAGAGTGGCAGTGAGGAGGATATTGAGATGGCAATGTTTGCCAAAAGATTTAATAAATTCATGAGGATGAGAGCTAGTAATAGCAATAGGAGAAACAATAGGAGAGAACAAGAGGAAGTAGGTAGAAAAGACTCTATTGTGTGTTATGAATGTAAAAAACCTGGACACATAAAATTTAACTGCCCTCTTCTCAAAAGATCCAATGATAGGTTTCATAAAAAGAAGGCAATGGTAGCAACATGGAGTGACAGTGACTGCTCCGATGATGAATCAAATGAGGACATTGCCAACCTATGCTTCATGGCTATTGATGATGATGAAAAGGTAACGCCTAATATCAATGAATACTCTTTTGATGAACTGCAAGATGCATTTGATGATTTAGCATTAGAGTATGAATCTATGAGCATGAAGTATAAAAAGTTAATATCTAAATTAAAAAGGGAAAATGAGATAATGTTAAAAGATAAATTGGAATGTAAGAAGAAACTAGAGATTTCAAATCTAGAAATTTGTGACCTTAAGGAGAAAAATAGCAATTTACATAATTCATTTAATAGGTTTCACATGGGGCAACAAAAGCTAGATAGCATGCTAGAAACCCAAAGAGCATTCTTTGATAAAAATGGCTTAGGGTATAATGCAAAGAATAAAGAGACTCATCTTAAAAGCTTTATTGCTAGGAAAAGCCTGAATAAACGTTTAACCACTTGTTCATATTGTAATAAAAAGGGACATGAGTCACATTATTGCAATATAAAAATGAGGAACTTTAAAGGAAAATTAGTGAAAAGGATATGGATTCCAAAAGAGGTAATTCACTCCAAGGACTGTAATGCATTAGCAAAATGGATCCCAATGGGATCAAGAATTGCATTTACTAACCTCCAAGGACCCAAGAAAATTTGGGTACCTAAGATTTGAGTTTGATTTTTTGTAGGTGATTGAGCATAGCCACAAAGCTAAAACAAAAGAAGCTTGGTACTTAGATAGTGGATGCTCAAGGCACATGACGGGTGATAAAAGCCATTTCAATTCCTTCAAATCAAAAATTGGTGGAGAAGTCACTTTTGGGGACAACTCCAAGGGCCAAGTGGAAGGAAGTGGCTCAATAGGTAATGATCATTTCATGTTAGAAAAAGTATTACTTGTTAGGGGGTTAAAGCATAACTTACTAAGCATTAGTCAACTTTGTGACAAAGGTTACAAAGTAATTTTTGATTCCATAAAATGTAATGTTATAGATCCTAAGTCAAATAAAATTCTTTTTCTAGGTCATAGGCAAGGTAACATATACATTGTCTATCTTAATGAACTCAAAAATGAAAACATATGCTTAATGGTAGACAACAAAAAGGAATCTTGGTTATGGCATAGAAGACTAGGTCATGCTAGCATGCATGTGCTATCTAAATTAGCTAGAAAGGATCTAGTTATAGGCTTACCCAAAATATCTTTTAATCATGAAGAAATATGTGAAGCTTGTGTTAAAGGAAAACACAAGAGGACAACTTTTAAGCCTAAGAATAGTGTATCCACCACTAGGCCTCTTCAATTACTGCATTTAGACTTATTTGGACCAACTAGAACCACTAGCCTAGGTGGGAAACACTATGGATTTGTAATAGTTGATGATTACACTAGGTACACTTGGGTGTTCTTTTTGAGAGTAAAAAATGAAGCCTTAGAAAAATTCATAACTTACTCAAAGGTGACTCAAAATGAAAAAGGATATACAATAACAAGCATTAGAAGTGATCATGGCAAAGAATTTGAAAATATAGGATTTGATGAGTATTGCAATGATCAAGGAATTAGCCATAATTTTTCAGCCCCTAGGACACCACAACAAAATGGTGTAGTTGAGAGAAGAAATAGAACTTTGGAAGAGATGGCTAGGACCATGTTATGTGAAAATAACTTGCCAAAGTACTTTTGGGCTGAAGCTATAAACACATCATGTTATATAATTAATAGAGCTATGATAAGACCCATGCTAAAGAAAACTCCTTATGAGCTCTACAAAGGCAAGAAGCCTAACATTAGTTACTTCCATCCTTTTGGCTGCAAATGCTTTGTTCTAAATAATGGAAAAGATAATTTAGGAAAATTTGATGCCAAGAGTGATGAGGGAATATTTCTAGGATATTCATTGAATTCAAAGGCTTTTAGAATATATAACAAAAGAACATTAATGGTTGAAGAATCTATTCATGTTATATTTGATGAATCAAATAATATATCTAAAGATTCAACCAATGATGAAAATGTTGGAATATTTGATGAAGGCTTAGAAGATGACTTTCTAGAAAAGCTTGACTTGAATAAAGAAGATGAAGAACAAATAGAGGTTTTAGAAAGAGAGCCTAGAGCACCAAGAGAGTTAGGATATGTAAAAGATTGTGAAATAGTAGGAGATCCAACTCTTGGAGTTAGAACTAGATCATCCCTAAGGAATATGTGCCAATATATAGCCTTTGTATCTCAAATTGAGCCTAGGAATGTCAATGAAGCCTTAGAAGACAATAATTGGTTCCTAGCAATGCAAGAAGAATTAAATCAATTTGAGAGAAGCAAAGTATGGAAACTAGTTCCTAGGCCTAGTGATCACTCAATAATTGGAACTAAATGGATATTCAAGAACAAGATGGATGAAAATAGTGTGATCGTAAGGAATAAGGCTAGGCTAGTTGCTCAAGGCTATAGACAAGAGGAAGGCATAGACTATGATGAAACATATGCACCGGTAGCTAGATTAGAGGCAATAAGAATGTTACTTGCCTTTGCATGTTATAAAGATTTCAAGTTATATCAAATGGATGTAAAGAGTGCATTCTTGAATGGTTTCATTAATGAAGAAGTCTATGTAGAGCAACCTCCCGGATTTGAAAATCATGAATTTCCTGAACATGTTTTCAAATTATCTAAGGCACTTTATGGGTTAAAACAAGCTCCTAGAGCTTGGTATGAAAGGTTGTCAAAGTTCTTAATAGAAAAAGGATTCTCAAGAGGAAAAGTGGATACCACCTTATTCATTAAGAATAAAAATAAAGATTTATTAGTTGTACAAGTGTATGTAGATGATATTATTTTTGGTTCAACTAATGAGTCTTTATGCCAAGAGTTTGCTAAGATCATGCAAGGAGAATTTGAGATGAGAATGATGGGAGAACTCACATTCTTCTTGGGACTTCAAGTGAAGCAAACAAAGGATGGAACATTCATCAATCAAGCAAAGTACACCAAGGACTTGCTCAAGAGATTTGGGATGGACAATTGCAAACCTCAAACCACTCCAATGGGCACCAACATCAAGCTTGACAAAGATGAAAGTGGTAAGTGTGTAGACACTAAACTCTATAGGTCTATGATTGGTTCTTTGCTTTATTTAACTGCTAGTAGACCAGATATATTGTTTAGTGTGTGCCTTTGTGCTAGATTTCAATCATCTCCTAGGGAATCACATCTATTGGCAACTAAGAGAATCTTTAGATACCTCAAAGACACTCCCTCACTAGGACTTTGGTACCCCAAGGACTCTACTTTTGCCCTTCATGCATTTTCAGATGCTGATTTTGGAGGCTACAAAATAGATAGGAAAAGTACTTCAGGTACTTGCCAATTCTTAGGAAATAGGTTAATTTCTTGGTTCTCCAAGAAGCAAAACAGTGTAGCTCAGTCCACAACTGAAGCTGAGTATATAGCAGCTGGTAGTTGTAGTGCTCAAGTGTTGTGGATTAAACAACAAATGAGAGATTATGGCATTGACATGAAACAAGTGTCTATTAAATGTGATAATACCAATGCCATTAATCTGTCTAAGAATCCTATTCAACACTCCAGAACCAAGCACATAGAAATTAGACATCACTTTCTTAGAGACCATGTACAAAAAGGGGATATAATTTTAGAGTACATTGACACTCTACATCAAATAGCTGATATATTCACCAAACCCCTTGATAGAGATAGGTTTTGTATCCTTAGAGGTGAATTAGGACTCATGGATATGCCTTAGGATTTTTGTGTTTCAAAAATCTTGGTTTCAAATTGATTTTAAATGAGTTTTTGCAAAGATTTTCTGGCAATGAGGATGAGAGATCGATCTCCTTGCAATATAGATCGATCTCCATACCTCCCAACTAGCCTAAATCATCAAGGTTAAGCTAAGCATATCGATCTTCTAACCATAAGATCGATCTTCTTACGTCTCTGTTTAAAGGCAGATCGATCTGTCCACACGACAGATCGATCTCTTCACAGCTTCCGCATTCTGAAGATCGATCTTTATAAGCCTCGGTTTCACTACAGATCGATCTGTGCATGTAACAGATCGATCTTCTTAAGCCTCTGTTTGCGAACAGATCGATCTGTTCATGCGACAGATCGATCTCCCTTGGTTTTCTGGACGTGACAGATCGATCTGTCGCCTCGACAGATCGATCTCCTGTGCCCTGGAGTATAAATACCCGCGTAAAATTCCCAAATTTCCCAAACCCAATCTTCAAAATTCCCAAATTTCCCTCGCATTTCTTCCTTTGATTCGCGACCAGATC
Source organism: Firmiana major (assembly GCA_033439115.1). Lineage (NCBI taxonomy): Eukaryota > Viridiplantae > Streptophyta > Magnoliopsida > Malvales > Malvaceae > Firmiana > Firmiana major. Next base: position 64,290,376 of record CM065899.1, read on the forward strand.
GATCTCTGTACGGTCCTCCTTGCGTCTCGGTGTCAAAATCCGGTATTGTAACCAACATTCCTTACTGATTTTCTCAAAATCTGTCTTCAATTTGTGTTCATTTTGATTCTAGGGCAAATCTAGGTCCTGTTTCATTGCTTTTCTCACTGTTGAATCTGTTTAGTGCAAATCTAGAGTCTAGAATCATGCCTAGGAAGTCAGTAGCAAACAAACCTCCTAGAACCACTGAGGCAGGTTCCTCATCACAACCTATTCCTCCACCTCCTGTCGCTTCCTTCAATCGGTGTTTTAAAACACCAGCAAAAAGAAAGCGATATGAGGAATACTTCTCAACCATGCCAATTAAGCATTGGCGAACCATAGATTTTTCATTCCTCAATCACATAGACTTTCCATACATATCAAAGTTTGAGGAATTTGGTTGGACGAACTTCTTGAAAATCAACACTCCTGTCCCTCCAAATCTCGTTCGCGCATTCTTTTCCAATGCCGAACTCGTTTATGACCCCGATGACACCTGCAAAATCATTGCCTTCAAAACCTACGTCATGGGTCAATCCATTATAATTGACTCTGAAGTTCTAGCCAAAGTGTTTGATATACGCGATGAAGGCTTAACAAATGAGGATGAGGAAGTCCCCTTAGAGTTTGATCTCCCTGGGGACAAGGCGAGTGACCTGCCGATGCATCCTCGATTACTCCACCTCATAATTTCTTGGAACCTCCGACCTTTCGGTACTCGTCACTCTACCATTAGGCGCTTAGATCGTTTTTGGCTCCATCACATTCACACCACAAGCCAAAAGCCTAACCTCCCTCACTTTTTATACGAAGATTGGCTGAAGATTGTGCGTGGCCAAGCTACCACAATAGTTTTTCCACAACCAGTGGCTTATCTTCTCCACCACCTTGGTATCAACTGCAGCGGCGAAACTGGCGAACTCCCCTCTCCCAAGAGCGTGCTTAACATTGGGACCCTCCATCATATGGGGTACTACAAAGACTTCCGGGGAGAGTGGACGAAAAAGAGGGATCAACAACCTGCTGAGGCTATGGAAGAGGACCCCACCAATGAACCAGCGCATCCACCTGCAGCACCAGCTCCAGAACCGTCGTCCTCAACGGCTGAGCCAACTGCACCATCGTCGTCTCCTGCTGGCTTGGAGATGTTCATGAAGATGATGAGTGATCTCACTCATAAAATCGATGAAGGATTTGCATATTTAAACCAAAGAGTGGATAAGATTCAAGAAGCTCAAGAGGCGATGTTCGATGAGGTCCAAGTCACACGCACGCACGTTGAGCATCTTTTGGATCGTGATCCTCCCTCACATTAGGCATTAGGTGCTTTGATTGAGTGTAGTTACAACATTTTAAGCTACTTGATGTTATCTGTGAGAAATTTGCTTGAATGAAATGTGCTTTGCCTGGATATTGAGTGAGTTAATGAAAATGTTGATTTTGAAATGTCTTTTTGTGTGTGATTGATATGACAAAAAGGGGGAGAAGAAACATGTGTTTTGGTATGTTAAATGTTTAAAAGAATGATTTAATTGAGGGGGAGTTAAGATTTAAAAGAATGATTTAATTGAGGGGGAGTTAAGATTTAACTGAGGGAGAGTTAAGTCATTAACAAAATCAAAAGCTCACAAAAAGGGGGAGTTTTGCAAATTCACTAAACATGTTTAATTGATGAGTTTTGTCATATCAAAAAGGGGGAGATTGTTGAGTTAATGTATTTTGAAATGACAAAACAAGTTAATTCAATAATGTTAAGATGATATACAAACATGTTTAGATGTTATTAAGTACCAGAACTTAGAGTTCTGCTGATGAGAGATCGATCTGGGGTATGAGAGATCGATCTCCTGGGCTTTTACTTGATGAGAGATCGATCTCATGAAGTAAGAGATCGATCTGCCCTTCCTTAAAACGTTGTAAAGGGATTAAGGTAAAATGAGATCGATCTGCAAGGGTTAAGAGATCGATCTGGCTAAAGATAGAGTTGAGAGATCGATCTGGTCTAGGAAGAGATCGATCTCCCTTAAGAGCTTAAGACTATAGATCGATCTGAGAGATCGATCCACACTTAAACAGAGAACTTATGAGATCGATCTTGTAAGGAAGAGATCGATCTCCTCAAAGTCAGAGAGCTAAAGAGATCGATCTGTGTTGTTGAGAGATCGATCTCCTCTCTACGAGATTGCATGGCAGATCGATCTGGAGATCGATCTTGCTTCAAACAGAGAGTTAAGGAGATCGATCTGCCTATTCGACAGATCGATCTGCCTCATTACTTTTAAACTAACAGATCGATCTTCTAACCTATGAGATCGATCTCCTTGTGTATTTGTGCTTCAATCTTGCAGGATTTATAAGTAAGAGATCGATCTGGCCAAGAAGGCAGATCGATCTGGCACTCTACTGGAGGTACCCAACGGCTAGTTTCTGCAAAACACAACGGGAATAATAGCATTTAATGCTCCAACTACCAATCCTTCAGTATTTAACCAAGCATTGAATACAAAGAGAATTGAGACACTATTGCTGCATATTCTAAACATTCTCAAGCTTTAATTCTTTCATTCTTTGTGTCCCTATCATTCATTGAGAATCATTGTAAAAGCTTAAGTGCAAAAAGCTACATTTGTCCTACCACTTTAAAGCCTTATATTGTATTCAGTCTTATCTTAAAAGAGAAGAGGATTGTTCCTCAGTGAGAGTAAATTGTGAGAGGCTGAATACTTTTTCTGTATTGCTAAGGGTAGTGAGGTTATTCCTTTACCTGTAAAAGGAAATTTGTAAGCTCTATTGAAAGAGAGAAAGAAAGCACTTGACAAGAAGGTCAAGGAGAGAGGACGTAGGCAAGAGTTTGGCCGAACCTCTATAAGTGACTGTATTTGTTTCTCTTTCCTTCTCTTTGCATTAAATTGTTATATTGCACTGTTTTATTCATTATCATTTGTGTTTAAATTGTGATTAATTTAAAATCTGCCATAATTGTTAGAAAACCGATTCACCCCCCCTCTCGGTAGAGCCAACAATTGGTATCAGAGCTAGGACTCTCTAATCACATAGGAATAACTTCCTAAGAGTTAGAAACGATCATATGGCTCTTAACAATGTAGCAGCTAGTTTGGTAGGAGAGGGGCACTCTACGGTAAGACCTCCCATGTTCAATGGTGAACATTATTCGTATTGGAGGACTAGGATGATGCTATTCATTCAAGCAAACGATTATGAAGTATGGAGAATTATAGTTAAGGGACCTCAAATCCCTACAAAGAAAATAGAGGGAAGAGATATTCCCAAAGAAGAAGATGAATGGGATTCTAATGACATTAAATGTGCACAGCTAAATGCTAAAGCTATGCACACATTATTTTGTGCTTTAGGTCCTAATGAATATAATAGAGTCTCCGGGTGTGATAATGCCAAGCAAATATGGGATAAATTGGCAATAACTCATGAGGGTACAACCCAAGTGAAGGAGACAAAAGTAGGTATGCTCACACATGATTATGAGCTTTTTAGGATGAAGGAAGGAGAATCGATTAGTGATATGTTCACTAGATTTACAGATGTAATTAATGGACTAAAGTCCTTAGGAAAAATATATTCTAACATTGAAATGGTAAAGAAAATTTTAAATAGCTTACCTAAATCATGGGAAGCTAAAGTAACAGCAATAGAGGAATCTAAGGATCCACACACATTATCCTTAGATGAATTAATAGGTTCCTTGCTAACTTATGAGATGAAGCTTAAAAGAAATGAAGAGCCACCCAAGAAAGTGGGAGTTGCTCTAAAATCCACTGCTAAAGAGGAGATTAAAAATGAGAGTGGCAGTGAGGAGGATATTGAGATGGCAATGTTTGCCAAAAGATTTAATAAATTCATGAGGATGAGAGCTAGTAATAGCAATAGGAGAAACAATAGGAGAGAACAAGAGGAAGTAGGTAGAAAAGACTCTATTGTGTGTTATGAATGTAAAAAACCTGGACACATAAAATTTAACTGCCCTCTTCTCAAAAGATCCAATGATAGGTTTCATAAAAAGAAGGCAATGGTAGCAACATGGAGTGACAGTGACTGCTCCGATGATGAATCAAATGAGGACATTGCCAACCTATGCTTCATGGCTATTGATGATGATGAAAAGGTAACGTCTAATATCAATGAATACTCTTTTGATGAACTGCAAGATGCATTTGATGGTTTAGCATTAGAGTATGAATCTATGAGCATGAAGTATAAAAAGTTAATATCTAAATTAAAAAGGGAAAATGAGATAATGTTAAAAGATAAATTGGAATGTGAGAAGAAACTAGAGATTTCAAATCTAGAAATTTGTGACCTTAAGGAGAAAAATAGCAATTTACATAATTCATTTAATAGGTTTCACATGGGGCAACAAAAGCTAGATAGCATGCTAGAAACCCAAAGAGCATTCTTTGATAAAAATGGCTTAGGGTATAATGCAAAGAATAAAGAGACTCATCTTAAAAGCTTTATTGCTAGGAAAAGCATGAATAAACGTTTAACCACTTGTTCATATTGTAATAAAAAGGGACATGAGTCACATTATTGCAATATAAAAATGAGGAACTTTAAAGGAAAATTAGTGAAAAGGATATGGATTCCAAAAGAGGTAATTCACTCCAAGGACTGTAATGCATTAGCAAAATGGATCCCAATGGGATCAAGAATTGCATTTACTAACCTCCAAGGACCCAAGAAAATTTGGGTACCTAAGATTTGAGTTTGATTTTTTGTAGGTGATTGAGCATAGCCACAAAGCTAAAACAAAAGAAGCTTGGTACTTAGATAGTGGATGCTCAAGGCACATGACGGGTGATAAAAGCCATTTCAATTCCTTCAAATCAAAAATTGGTGGAGAAGTCACTTTTGGGGACAACTCCAAGGGCCAAGTGGAAGGAAGTGGCTCAATAGGTAATGATCATTTCACGTTAGAAAAAGTATTACTTGTTAGGGGGTTAAAGCATAACTTACTAAGCATTAGTCAACTTTGTGACAAAGGTTACAAAGTAATTTTTGATTCCATAAAATGTAATGTTATAGATCCTAAGTCAAATAAAATTCTTTTTCTAGGTCATAGGCAAGGTAACATATACATTGTCTATCTTAATGAACTCAAAAATGAAAACATATGCTTAATGGTAGACAACAAAAAGGAATCTTGGTTATGGCATAGAAGACTAGGTCATGCTAGCATGCATGTGCTATCTAAATTAGCTAGAAAGGATCTAGTTATAGGCTTACCCAAAATATCTTTTGATCATGAAGAAATATGTGAAGCTTGTGTTAAAGGAAAACACAAGAGGATAACTTTTAAGCCTAAGAATAGTGTATCCACCACTAGGCCTCTTCAATTACTGCATTTAGACTTATTTGGACCAACTAGAACCACTAGCCTAGGTGGGAAACACTATGGATTTGTAATAGTTGATGATTACACTAGGTACACTTGGGTGTTCTTTTTGAGAGTAAAAAATGAAGCCTTAGAAAAATTCATAACTTACTCAAAGGTGACTCAAAATGAAAAAGGATATACAATAACAAGCATTAGAAGTGATCATGGCAAAGAATTTGAAAATATAGGATTTGATGAGTATTGCAATGATCAAGGAATTAGCCATAATTTTTCAGCCCCTAGGACACCACAACAAAATGGTGTAGTTGAGAGAAGAAATAGAACTTTGGAAGAGATGGCTAGGACCATGTTATGTGAAAATAACTTGCCAAAGTACTTTTGGGCTGAAGCTATAAACACATCATGTTATATAATTAATAGAGCTATGATAAGACCCATGCTAAAGAAAACTCCTTATGAGCTCTACAAAGGCAAGAAGCCTAACATTAGTTACTTCCATCCTTTTGGCTGCAAATGCTTTGTTCTAAATAATGGAAAAGATAATTTAGGAAAATTTGATGCCAAGAGTGATGAGGGAATATTTCTAGGATATTCATTGAATTCAAAGGCTTTTAGAATATATAACAAAAGAACATTAATGGTTGAAGAATCTATTCATGTTATATTTGATGAATCAAATAATATATCTAAAGATTCAACCAATGATGAAAATGTTGGAATATTTGATGAAGGCTTAGAAGATGACTTTCTAGAAAAGCTTGACTTGAATAAAGAAGATGAAGAAGAAATAGAGGTTTTAGAAAGAGAGCCTAGAGCACCAAGAGAGTTAGGATATGTAAAAGATTGTGAAATAGTAGGAGATCCAACTCTTGGAGTTAGAACTAGATCATCCCTAAGGAATATGTGCCAATATATAGCCTTTGTATCTCAAATTGAGCCTAGGAATGTCAATGAAGCCTTAGAAGACAATAATTGGTTCCTAGCAATGCAAGAAGAATTAAATCAATTTGAGAGAAGCAAAGTATGGAAACTAGTTCCTAGGCCTAGTGATCACTCAATAATTGGAACTAAATGGATATTCAAGAACAAGATGGATGAAAATAGTGTGATCGTAAGGAATAAGGCTAGGCTAGTTGCTCAAGGCTATAGACAAGAGGAAGGCATAGACTATGATGAAACATATGCACCGGTAGCTAGATTAGAGGCAATAAGAATGTTACTTGCCTTTGCATGTTATAAAGATTTCAAGTTATATCAAATGGATGTAAAGAGTGCATTCTTGAATGGTTTCATTAATGAAGAAGTCTATGTAGAGCAACCTCCCGGATTTGAAAATCATGAATTTCCTGAACATGTTTTCAAATTATCTAAGGCACTTTATGGGTTAAAACAAGCTCCTAGAGCTTGGTATGAAAGGTTGTCAAAGTTCTTAATAGAAAAAGGATTCTCAAGAGGAAAAGTGGATACCACCTTATTCATTAAGAATAAAAATAAGGATTTATTAGTTGTACAAGTGTATGTAGATGATATTATTTTTGGTTCAACTAATGAGTCTTTATGCCAAGAGTTTGCTAAGATCATGCAAGGAGAATTTGAGATGAGTATGATGGGAGAACTCACATTCTTCTTGGGACTTCAAGTGAAGCAAACAAAGGATGGAACATTCATCAATCAAGCAAAGTACACCAAGGACTTGCTCAAGAGATTTGGGATGGATAATTGCAAACCTCAAACCACTCCAATGGGTACCAACATCAAGCTTGACAAAGATGAAAGTGGTAAGTGTGTAGACACTAAACTCTATAGGTCTATGATTGGTTCTTTGCTTTATTTAATTGCTAGTAGACCAGATATATTGTTTAGTGTGTGCCTTTGTGCTAGATTTCAATCATCTCCTAGGGAATCACATCTATTGGCAACTAAGAGAATCTTTAGATACCTCAAAGACACTCCCTCACTAGGACTTTGGTACCCCAAGGACTCTACTTTTGCCCTTCATGCATTTTCAGATGCTGATTTTGGAGGCTGCAAAATAGATAGGAAAAGTACTTCAGGTACTTGCCAATTCTTAGGAAATAGGTTAATTTCTTGGTTCTCCAAGAAGCAAAACAGTGTAGCTCAGTCCACAACTGAAGCTGAGTATATAGCAGCTGGTAGTTGTAGTGCTCAAGTGTTGTGGATTAAACAACAAATGAGAGATTATGGCATTGACATGAAACAAGTGTCTATTAAATGTGATAATACCAGTGCCATTAATCTGTCTAAGAATCCTATTCAACACTCCAGAACCAAGCACATAGAAATTAGACATCACTTTCTTAGAGACCATGTACAAAAAGGGGATATAATTTTAGAGTACATTGACACTCTACATCAAATAGCTGATATATTCACCAAACCCCTTGATAGAGATAGGTTTTGTATCCTTAGAGGTGAATTAGGACTCATGGATATGCCTTAGGATTTTTGTGTTTCAAAAATCTTGGTTTCAAATTGATTTTAAATGAGTTTTTGCAAAGATTTTCTGGCAATGAGGATGAGAGATCGATCTCCTTGCAATATAGATCGATCTCCATACCTCCCAACTAGCCTAAATCATCAAGGTTAAGCTAAGCATATCGATCTTCTAACCATAAGATCGATCTTCTTACGTCTCTGTTTAAAGGCAGATCGATCTGTCCACACGACAGATCGATCTCTTCACAGCTTCCGCATTCTGAAGATCGATCCATGCATTTGGCAGATCGATCTCTATAAGCCTCAGTTTCACTACAGATCGATCTGTGCATGTAACAGATCGATCTTCTTAAGCCTCTGTTTGCGAACAGATCGATCTGTTTATGCGACAGATCGATCTCCCTTGGTTTTCTGGACGTGACAGATCGATCTGTCGCCTCGACAGATCGATCTCCTGTGCCCTGGAGTATAAATACCCGCGTAAAATTCCCAAATTTCCCAAACCCAATCTTCAAAATTCCCAAATTTCCCTCGCATTTCTTCCGTTGATTCGCGACCAGATCGATCTCTGTACGGTCCTCCTTGCGTCTCGGTGTCAAAATCCGGTATTGTAACCAACATTCCTTACTGATTTTCTCAAAATCTGTCTTCAATTTGTGTTCATTTTGATTCTAGGGAAAATCTAGGTCCTGTTTCATTGGTTTTCTCACTGTTGAATCTGTTTAGTGCAAATCTAGAGTCTAGAATCATGCCTAGGAAGTCAGTAGCAAACAAACCTCCTAGAACCACTGAGGCAGGTTCCTCATCACAACCTATTCCTCCACCTCCTGTCGCTTCCTTCAATCGGTGTTTTAAAACACCAGCAAAAAGAAAGCGATATGAGGAATACTTCTCAACCATGCCAATTAAGCATTGGCGAACCATAGATTTTTCATTCCTCAATCACATAGACTTTCCATACATATCAAAGTTTGAGGAATTTGGTTGGACGAACTTCTTGAAAATCAACACTCCTGTCCCTCCAAATCTCGTTCGCGCATTCTTTTCCAATGCTGAACTCGTTTATGACCCCGATGACACCTGCAAAATCATTGCCTTCAAAACCTACGTCATGGGTCAATCCATTATAATTGACTCTGAAGTTCTAGCCAAAGTGTTTGATATACGCGATGAAGGCTTAACAAATGAGGATGAGGAAGTCCCCTTAGAGTTTGATCTCCCTGGGGACAAGGCGAGTGACCTGCCGATGCATCCTCGATTACTCCACCTCATAATTTCTTGGAACCTCCGACCTTTCGGTACTCGTCACTCTACCGTTAGGCGCTTAGATCGTTTTTGGCTCCATCACATTCACACCACAAGCCAAAAGCCTAACCTCCCTCACTTTTTATACGAAGATTGGCTGAAGATTGTGCGTGGCCAAGCTACCACAATAGTTTTTCCACAACCAGTGGCTTATCTTCTCCACCGCCTTGGTATCAACTGCAGCGGCGAAACTGGCGAACTCCCCTCTCCCAAGAGCGTGCTTAACATTGGGACCCTCCATCATATGGGGTACTACAAAGACTTCCGGGGAGAGTGGACGAAAAAGAGGGATCAACAACCTGCTGAGGCTATGGAAGAGGACCCCACCAATGAACTAGCGCATCCACCTGCAGCACCAGCTCCAGAACCGTCGTCGTCAACGGCTGAGCCAACTGCACCATCGTCGTCTCCTGCTGGCTTGGAGATGTTCATGAAGATGATGAGTGATCTCACTCATAAAATCGATGAAGGATTTGCATATTTAAGCCAAAGAGTGGATAAGATTCAAGAAGCTCAAGAGGCGATGTTCGATGAGGTCCAAGTCACACGCACGCACGTTGAGCATCTTTTGGATCGTGATCCTCCCTCACATTAGGCATTAGGTGCTTTGATTGAGTGTAGTTACAACATTTTAAGCTACTTGATGTTATCTGTGAGAAATTTGCTTGAATGAAATGTGCTTTGCCTGGATATTGAGTGAGTTAATGAAAATGTTGATTTTGAAATGTCTTTTTGTGTGTGATTGATATGACAAAAAGGGGGAGAAGAAACATGTGTTTTGGTATGTTAAATGTTTAAAAGAATGATTTAATTGAGGGGGAGTTAAGATTTAAAAGAATGATTTAATTGAGGGGGAGTTAAGATTTAACTGAGGGGGAGTTAAGTCATTAACAAAATCAAAAGCTCACAAAAAGGGGGAGTTTTGCAAATTCACTAAACATGTTTAATTGATGAGTTTTGTCATATCAAAAAGGGGGAGATTGTTGAGTTAATGTATTTTGAAATGACAAAACAAGTTAATTCAATAATGTTAAGATGATATACAAACATGTTTAGATGTTATTAAGTACCAGAACTTAGAGTTCTGCTGATGAGAGATCGATCTGGGGTATGAGAGATCGATCTCCTGGGCTTTTACTTGATGAGAGATCGATCTCATGAAGTAAGAGATCGATCTGCCCTTCCTTAAAACGTTGTAAAGGGATTAAGGTAAAATGAGATCGATCTGGCTAAAGATAGAGTTGAGAGATCGATCTGGTCTAGGAAGAGATCGATCTCCCTTAAGAGCTTAAGACTATAGATCGATCTGAGAGATCGATCCACACTTAAACAGAGAACTTATGAGATCGATCTTGTAAGGAAGAGATCGATCTCCTCAAAGTCAGAGAGCTAAAGAGATTGATCTGTGTTGTTGAGAGATCGATCTCCTCTCTACGAGATTGCATGGCAGATCGATCTGGAGATCGATCTTGCTTCAAACAGAGAGTTAAGGAGATCGATCTGCCTATTCGACAGATCGATCTGCCTCATTACTTTTAAACTAACAGATCGATCTGCTAACCTATGAGATCGATCTCCTTGTGTATTTGTGCTTCAATCTTGCAGGATTTATAACTAAGAGATCGATCTGGCCAAGAAGGCAGATCGATCTGGCACTCTATTGGAGGTACCCAACGGCTAGTTTCTGCAAAACACAACGGGAAGAATAGCATTTAATGCTCCAACTACCAATCCTTCAGTATTTAACCAAGCATTGAATACAAAGAGAATTGAGACACTATTGCTGCATATTCTAAACATTCTCAAGCTTTAATTCTTTCATTCTTTGTGTCCCTATCATTCATTGAGAATCATTGTAAAAGCTTAAGTGCAAAAAGCTACATTTGTCCTACCACTTTAAAGCCTTATATTGTATTCAGTCTTATCTTAAAAGAGAAGAGGATTGTTCCTCAGTGAGAGTAAATTGTGAGAGGCTGAATACTTTTTCTGTATTGCTAAGGGTAGTGAGGTTATTCCTTAACCTGTAAAAGGAAATTTGTAAGCTCTATTGAAAGAGAGAAAGAAAGCACTTGACAAGAAGGTCAAGGAGAGAGGACGTAGGCAAGAGTTTGGCCGAACCTCTATAAGTGACTGTGTTTGTTTCTCTTTCCTTCTCTTTGCATTAAATTGTTATATTGCACTGTTTTATTCATTATCATTTGTGTTTAAATTGTGATTAATTTAAAATCTGCCATAATTGTTAGAAAACCGATTCACCCCCCTCTCGGTAGAGCCAACATATATCATATAAGACTAGGCAGGTATCAGGTAACATACTAGACTATGGTCATATCCTACTCTGTGATCTCGGCTACATGGATCCTAGTGTGCGCGACATCGCTGCTCGTAATGGGAGGTGGGTCAAATCCTCATCCACCAACCTATATATATATATATATAATTATCATCCAAGACAAGTATAGTCCGAAGACTGTACGGTACAGCGTATTCCATATTATGTACACGGTACAACGTACTCCATGGACCCCATATCATATCAAACCCTCATCCACATCTCAAAATGCACGTGCGAGCATCTCATCCGTGTGACACACAGTCTACACGAGGCAATCAGTACGGCTCTATGCATGTCAACAGAGTCTAGTGCGAGCAAAGCTCCCAGCACTACTCCATGCATATCATGATATTAAAATCTCATGCGAGTTACACTCCGGCACGGTTTTACGTATAATACATCAAAACCTTGTGCGAGTAACGCTCCAGCACGGCTTTATGCATCATATAAAATCCTTGTACGAGCAACGCTCCAACATGGTGCTATGCATATCAAATCAATTTAAATCACGTACGAGCAAGGCTCTAGTACGATTTTTATGCAATGTCATATAAAAATCTTGTGCGAGCTAAGCTCCAGCACGCTTTCAGGCATATTAAATCAAAACATGGTACGAGCAAGGCTTCAGCATGTTTCATGCAAATAATAACAATAAAATTTGTGTGAGCGACCGCTCCAGCACATTTTATACACAACCATAAACTTCAAACTCGATGTGAGCAACGTTCCAACACCGTCTGTTTTCACATAAATCCGACAGGCGGCTCATTTTTCATAAAGTTTTCTTTCAAATTTAAAAATACAACTATGGAGTGCTGTTATGCAATTTATGCAAACATTGGCCAACCTATCAATTTGTTTTATTAAAAAGCAGTAAAAATCACTCGAATCATGCATTTCATGCATGTCATGCCTTAACCATACTTTGGTGAAATTTCTCTCAATAGCGGTAAAATAGTAATTTAACTTTAATAGGGGTAAAATAGTCATTTGCCTATCTCGGGGCGCTAAAATTTTTATTTCGTTTTTAGAATCCCTATACTATTTGAGTGTATGTAAAACCTAACCAAATTACGTGTAGCTATCTCTAGCTACTCACAAAAATTCCCTTACCTCAATTCTTTGTACAATCTGACTTTTCCAATGTTGAGAATTTCACTTAGTTCGATTTGGTCCTAGTCAACTGTCACGCCCCGGAAGCGCGAAAAATAGGTCTAATTTAAAACTTTTTACTCATCAATTCACAATTAAGGGTGCATTCCTGTGCAGTGTCATACATCATCATAATTATCATGCCTCAGGATCTCATCATAATATAGTATCCTATTTATTACTCGATTCCAAGTTAATTAATCCTAATACATCCCGTACATCATTATACAATGAATGTCTGTAAATATAACTCTAGTCTGGGTACATGAATATTAAATATCTACCTCAATACACAAAATACGGCCTCGAGCTCAAGTCCTCCACTAGCCTCTAACCCGTACGTCGCAGGGAACTCACTTCACTTGAAGCGATCTGGGGGAAGAGAAAACAGGGTGAGCTTCCAAATCGCTCAGTAAGGGGGGTAAGGGAACTCAGTTATATAAACCATATCACACATCACAAATATGTATTTGTTTATGAAGCTCACTTGAAATCGTAGCATGAAAGTTCTCAAAACATCATCATCTCATAACTCATAAATCATGTGAAAACATGAAGGTAAAAAGGCTCAATATCGAGCACTCACAAGCATGTGTAAATATATGCGATAATGATTGTTCTCAAAATACGTGATAAAAATCACCTCAGTAAATAGCATGTGACAAGGTCATAAAACACGACTCTTGTGTAAAACGAGACTAGGCAATAAAACTCAATTAAAACTCGTCATGGCACATCCAATATGTAATCTCCTCTGGGTGCGCATCCCAAGCATCCTCGTATAGAGGGAACGTCGACAATATGGTCGTATGCATGGTATATTGGACTTATATGTTACCAGAACAAGGCCCGGCCTTACATGCTACCAGAGTAATGCCTCGCCTCATGCACACTATCACGTGGTCCCTGGGTCGGTTCCCAGGTGGCCCACTCTCTCGGTCTTACATGCTACCAAAGTAAGGCCACCCAGTGTTACCAGAACGGGGGTCATCTCACGTTATCAAAACGGAGGCATCTCTCGTTACCAAAACAGAGGCATCTCTCGTTACCAAAACGGAGGAATATCGGACTTACATGCTACCAGAGCAAGGCCTCCCAACGCTACCAAAGCGGAGGAATAATCGGACTTATATGTTACCAGAACAAAGCCTGTGGTCCCTGGGTCGGTTTCCAGGCATCCCACTATATCGGTCTTACATGCTACCAGAGTAAGGCCCGATGTGTATTCAACATGACACGCCTAAGTCTCAATCATTAGCCATTATCTTATAAAACGTTATGCCTTCACGTAGAACTCATAATGGTTTTCTCTCATAAAACTCATTTAAAACATTTGTGTACTCAACACAAAACATATTAAAACCGAGTTCCAACCGGCAAGACACGCACACATTTTCTCAAATCTCAATATCGCCTTAACGTAGAGCCCAATTTACTTTTCACGCAAACTCAAAGGTTTATAAAGCAATTTCACACTCAGCTTATAAACTCATAAAATAATGGGCTCCAACCGACTATAAAAATCGTGTGTAATTATATCACAACACAACACCAAACATGCTTGTATTCTCAAATCGTGGTTCATGCTACAAACAGTTCATCAAAACACATACACAAATGGTTTAGTTTTCCCTTACCTCTTTGCACCTCGTATAGTGCAATCGTTTCCCCCGTATCACGGACTAGCCTCGCATTCCACTCTGGAACTCCCGAGCTGTCCAAACAATGTTAAAACATCAATACTCATTATCACATTAACCTCAATTCTCAAAATCGAGCATAATTGCTCATAACACCTCAAATTTCTCAATTCTCATAACTCCATCACAAACCACAATCTCGCTCACAACACCTCAACATTCTATATTTCCTATGCCACAATATCTATGCTAATACACCACATTGTCTAAATCTCCATTTATAGCTCAAAAATTCTTAAATTTACCAAAGTTGCTAAATATCATCATCACTCCAACTACATTATAATTTCATCAATCCCTAATCATTTTTCGGCTATTTCAACACAATGCCAACAACCATTATCACCAAAATCATCTCAAATATAAGGATCGAGGTTTAGAAATTACCCAAAACTTGTGGAGAGCTTATCTCTTGTCTCGATTCGATCAGTCTTCCGATTTTCAAGTATGTTGTTCTCCCTTGGATGAGGAACAACTTTCCTTCTTGCCCAACTTCTGATTTGGACGGAAATGGGTGCTTTGGATGAGTGAGAAAGCTAGGGCTTCGATAAAAATGAGGTTTGAAAGAGAGAGAAAATGAAATTGCAGGAGAAAGCAGGGGTTCCTTATATAGACGGAGGGTAGGAGATCGATCTGGCTCTTGATGAGATCGATCTGCATTTGAATTTGGGGACGATTTGGGGTAATTTATGCCTAGGAGATCGATCTGTCAAGGGGTGAGATCGATCTCTTTATGGCTTTATGAGATCGATCTGCTCCTTGAGGAGATCGATCTTCTCCCAAATAGAATCATTTGGAGATCGATCCCTTCCTCATGAGATCGATCTTCTCTCAAATAGAATCATAAGGAGATCGATCCTCTTCCATTGGAGATCGATCTGCTCCTTAAATCCCTCATTCCTTATCATTTTTAACTCACCAGATCGATCTCTCCTTCTCCCAGATCGATCTGTCCTCATAGCTTCATACTTATTTTAAACACTTAACATATAAATCTCCAATTATCATTCCCACAATTCACTTAGCTCAATAAATTATACTTCAAGTTCATATTACATAATTAAAATATGTCTGAAATTCTCAGATCTCACATCCTCCCCACCTTAAAAGAATTTGGTCCTCCAAATTCAACTCAACTAGTCAAAGAGATGGGGGTATTTCTCCTTCATGAGGTTCTCTAGTTCCCACGTTGCCTCTTCCCTTGAGTGATGTTTCCACAAAACTTTCACTAATGGGATGCTCTTGGTTCTCAGTACCTTCTCTTTTCTATCGAGAATCCGGACGGGTTCCTCAGTGTAGCTCATGTCTTCCTGTATGTCCATCTCGTTATACTCTATAACATGAGAAGGGTCGGGTGTTACTTCCTCAACATAGACACATGAAAGACGTTGTGTATTCTGGACATCTGTGGGGGTAATGCCAATCTGTAGGCTACCTCTCCCACTCTCTCAAGAATCCTGAATGGTCCTATGTATCGAGGACTCAATTTTCCTTTCTTCCCAAATCGCATGATACCCTTACTCGGTGATACTTTCAGAAATACTGCATCACCAACATCAAACTCGAGTGGCCATCTACGCACATCCGCGTAGCTTTTCTGTCTACCCTGTGCAGCCCGTAGCCTCTCACATATGAGTTTCACACTCTGTACAGCTTGCTCAACAAGCTCGGGAGCATTTATCTTTCTGTCACCGACTTCTTCCCAAGCTACAGGGGATCTACACCTCCTACCATATAGAGTCTCAAAGGGTGCCATTCCAATACTTGCATGATAGCCGTTATTGTACGCAAACTCTGCTAGGGGCAGGTGATCATCCCATGATCCCTTAAAATCCATCGTACACGCCCTCAACATATCCTCCAGGGTTTGAATAGTCCTCTCTGACTGACCATCTATCTGAGAATGATAGGCGGTACTAAAACTCAATCGAGATCCCATGGACTCCTGAAACTGGGTCCAAAATTTGGAAGTAAATCAAGAATCTCTATCAGAAGTAATACTCACTGGAGCCCCATGTAATCTAGCTATCTCGCTGACATACAGCTCCGCTAAGGCATCCACAGTATCAGTGCTCTTGATGGCAAGGAAGTGGGCACTCTTGGTCAATCTATCCACAATGACCCATATCGCATCACAACCTCTTCGGGTCCTCGGTAAACCCATAATAAAATCCATGGTGACATGCTCCCATTTCCATGTAGGTACAGGTAAGGGCTGTAGTAGTCCTCCGGGCTTCCGATGCTCAGCTTTCACTTGCTGGCATACTAAACACCTAGCCACATACGCTGCCACGTCTCGCTTCATACCACTCCACCAGTACACCTTTCTCAAGTCTCGGTACATCTTAGTACTCCCTGGGTGCATGGTGTATCGCGAGAAGTGAGATTCTCTCAGTATCAGTCTCTTTAGGGTATCATCGTCCGGTACACAAATTCATCTTTTGAATCTCAACAATCCATCCTCACTGACTTTGAGATCCGACTGCGAACTCTGTTCAGCTTGGCTAACCATATTTATCAACCTCTGATCACTACGCTGCCCAGTTCTAATCTGATCCATGATCCTAGGCTCTATCCGCAAGCTAGCCAAAAATCCAGTCTCTACCTCTTTAACTCTGATCCGAAGTTCGACGAACTGCTCTAACAAATCCCATTCCCTGATCATCATAGCAGATATCATACTCTTCCTACTCAGGGCATCAGCAACTACATTCGCCTTACCCGGATGATATAGAATCTCGCAGTCATAATCCTTAATGAGTTCCATCCATCTCCTTTGTCTCATGTTTAACTCTTTCTGATCAAAGAGATATCTTAAACTCTTGTGATCAGTGAAGATCTGGAATCTTTCCCCATATAAGTAGTGTCGCCAGATCTTCAAAGCAAATACCACAGCGGCTAACTCCAAATCATGCGTGGGGTAATTCCGCTCATGGTCTTTCAACTGTCGCGATCCAGATGCGACCACTCTTCCGTGCTGCATAAGCACACACCCCAATCCTTGATGAGATGCATCACTATACACCAAAAATCCTCCTGATCCCTCAGGAATAGTTAACACAGGTGCCGCTGTCAATCTCCTTTTTAACTCCTGAAAACTGAGCTCACATTGATCAGTCCATATGAACGGAGTCTCCTTACGCGTGAGTTTAGTCAAAGGAGCGGCAATCCTTGAAAATCCTTCCACAAATCTTCTGTAATACCCTGCCAAACCAAGGAAGTTTCGCACCTCAGTAACTGTCCTCGATCTCTCCCAACTAAGCACAGTTGCTACTTTACTTGGATCCACTGATACTCCTTCCTCTGAGACTATATGACCAAGGAAAGCTATCCGGTTCAGCCAAAACTCACACTTACTAAGCTTTCCATATAATTGCTTATCTCGGAGTATCTGAAGTACTAACCACAAATGCTGTGCATGCTCCTCATACGACCGAGAGTATACCAGGATATCATCAATAAAGGCTATCACAAATTTATCTAGATAGTCTCTGAACACTTCGTTCATCAACCTCATAAATGCAGCAGGGGCGTTCGTCAATCCAAAGGACATCACCAGAAATTCATAATGGCCATACCTTGTCCTGAAGGCCATCTTGGAAATATCTTCTTCCTTGATCCTCAATTGGTGATAGCCCGATCTCAAATCAATCTTAGAAAAGACTGAGGCCCCTCTTAGTTGATCTCAATCCTGGGCAGTGGGTATTTATTCTTCACCGTGGCATTATTCAACAGCTGGTAGTCTACGCATAATTTGAGACTACCATCCTTCTTCTTGACAAATAAAATCGGTGCTCCCCACGGTGAAACACTGGGCCTAATGAACCCTTGATCCAATAACTCCTGTAGTTGTTTCTTCAATTCCTCAAGTTCCACTAATGCCATCCTGTAGGGAGGTTTAGAGATCGGCTGAGTATCTGGTACTAAATCAATGGTAAACTCCAGCTCTCTCTCTGGTGGCAAACCTGGCAGCTCATCTAGGAAAACATCCTGGAATTCACACACCATAGGTATATCCTCAATCCTCGGATGTTCCCACTCATCGTCTGAGATGAGTGTTTCGTAACCTCTTATAGTTTTTACTGAAGTGTCCGTAGTTTCTTTATCCAGGGCAAACACACGTCCCTGTGCCACAGGTTTCTTCCCTTTCTCTGCAGCAGTGGCCCGTCTCTGGGGATTCACTCTCTGAGGCTGCTGTCTAGTAGGCTCCAGAGCATGTGGTATCTGAGGTTGAGGACCGTCCTTCACTTTGTGACCCATGTCACCACATCTAAAACATCCACGGATCGACCCAGTACAACTTCCCTCATGCGATCGGCCACAGTCTCTACAAATCCTTATCTTCGGCCTGCCATATCGAGGGGTCTCCTTGATAATATGATAAGCTCTGGGTCTCTCCAATCTGTCCTTTTGTACCTTAATCCTTCCTCTCCTGAAGGAACCTCTCCGAACATCTGCTTGAGACATCGCTGGCCTCTTGCCTTTGTCCCTAATCACTCTCCAAACTCATTCTGGGACTGTACAATTTCAATTCCCCTCTCAATCTCTTGTGCTCGTCTCAGAGCATCTCCAAACTCAGTAATACACAACCCAATCAATCGATCTCTGATGATGGGCTCCAATCCATACACAAATCTCTTTGTGCGGAGCTCTTCATTCTTGAAAGTCTCTGGATCATATCTCAGCAGAGCGGTAAATCAGCTCTCGTAATCATCTACAGACATGTCACCCTGTACCAAACTCAAAAACTCTGCTTGCCTCCTTCTCTGGGCAGCTCGTGGTACATATTGGGCTCTAAAGGCTGTCTGGAACTCTTCCCAACCAATCACATCCTGGTGGGATATTAAAATACCCTGGGTAGTACCCCACCAACTCGAGCTCTCCCTTTCAACATATAGGCACTCATACTGACCCTCTCAGCATCGGTGCACCCCAGATAGTCGAATATAACTCTCAACTCCGTCAACCACTCCTCAGCCTCTGTAGGATCCTTCTTTCCCCTAAATGCAGGTGGATTCATTTTCAAAAAGTCCTTCAGTCGGACCATACTTCTGTCATCAGGCTGAGTGACGGGGGGCATTGGGGGTATAGGAGGTCCTTGTGGTGGTGTAGGAGTAGTACCCAAGGCATTAACTCCAAAGTGTTGCGCGAATAACGCTGCCATCTGCTCAAAACCTTGCCTCACATCGGTCTCAATTCGATTAAATCGAGAGTTAGGACTCTCTGGTTGTGGGACAGGTGGCGGAGGGGACTCTGCCTGCCTCCTCGAACGACCTCGTCGTTTACTCATTCTCTATCTCAACTCGTCTCCTGCGCGTACATATCAAAATCGATTGAAATCTCAATCCTCAGATTCAGTTCATGACCAGACTATTACAGACACTTGGGATATATTCTATTTCACTTAACCGACCCTGACAGTACTAAACACCCTAAGCTCTGATACCAAGAAAACTCTGTCACGCCCCCGGAAGCGCGAAAAATAGGGCTAATTTAAAACTTTTTACTCATCAATTCACAATTAAGGGTGCATTCCTGTGCAGTGTCATACATCATCATAATTATCATGCCTCAGGATCTCATCATAATATAGTATCCTATATATTACTCGATTCCAAGTTAATTAATCCTAATACATCCCGTACATCATTATACAATGAATGTCTGTAAATATAACTCTAGTTTGGGTACATGAATATTAAATATCTACCTCAATACACAAAATACGGCCTGGAGCTCAAGTCCTCCACTACCCTCTAACCCGTACGTCGCAGGGAACTCACTTCACTTGAAGCAATCTGGGGGAAGAGAAAACAGGGTGAGCTTCCAAATCACTCAATAAGGGGGGGTAAGGGAACTCAATTATATAAACCATATCACACATCACAAATATGTATTTGTTTATGAAGCTCATTTGAAATCGTAGCATGAAAGTTCTCAAAACATCATCATCTCATAACTCATAAATCATGTGAAAACATGAAGGTAAAAAGGCTCAATATCGAGCACTCACAAGCATGTGTAAATATATGCGATAATGGCGGTTCTCAAAATACGTGATAAAAATCACCTCAGTAAATAGCACGTGACAAGGTCACAAAACACGACTCATGTGTAAAACGAGATTAGGCAATAAAACTCAATTAAAACTCGTCATGGCACATCCAATATGTAATCTCCTCTGGGTGTGCATCCCAGGCATCCTCGTATAGAGGGAACGTCGACAATATGGTCGTATGCATGGTATATTGGACTTATATGTTACCAGAACAAGGCCCGACCTTACATGCTACCAGAGCAATGCCTCGCCTCATGCACACTATCACGTGGTCCCTGGGTCGGTTCCCAGGCGGCCCACTCTCTTGGTCTTACATGCTACCAAAGCAAGGCCACCCAGCGTTACCAGAACGGGGGTCATCTCACGTTACCAAAACGGAGGCATCTCTCGTTACCAAAACGGAGGCATCTCTCGTTACCAAAACGGAGGAATATCGAACTTACATGCTACCAGAGAAAGGCCTCCCAACGCTACCAAAGCGGAGGAATAATCGGAATTACATGTTACCAGAACAAAACCTGTGGTCCCTGGGTTGGCTCCCAGGCGTCCCACTATATCGGTCTTACATGCTACCAGAGCAAGGCCCGATGTGTATTCAACATGACACGCCTAAGTCTCAATCATTAGCCATTATCTTATAAAACGTTATGCCTTCACGTAGAACTCACAATGGTTTTCTCTCATAAAGCTCATTTAAAACATTTGTGTACTCAACACAAAACATATTAAAACTGAGTTCCAACCAGCAAGACATGCACACATTTTCTCAAATCTCAATATCGCCTTAACGTAGAGCCCAATTTACTTTTCACACAAACTCAAAGGTTTATAAAGCAGTTTCACACTCAGCTTATAAACTCATAAAATAATGGGCTCCAACCGGCTATAAAAACCATGTGCAATTATATCACAACACAACACCAAACATGCTTGTATTCTCAAATCGTGGTTCATGCTACAAACAGTTCATCAAAACACATACACAATTGGTTTAGTTTTCCCTTACCTCTTTGCACCTCGTATAGTGCAATCGTTTCCCCCGTATCACGGACTAGCCTCGCATTCCACTCTGAAACTCTCGAGCTGTCCAAACGATGTTAAAACATCAATACTCATTATCACATTAACCTTAATTCTCAAAATCGAGCATAATTGCTCATAACACCTCAAATTTCTCAATTCTCATAACTCCATCACAAACCACAATCTCGCTCACAACACCTCAACATTCTATATTTCCTATGCCACAATATCTATGCTAATACACCACATTGTCTAAATCTCCATTTATAGCTCAAAAATTCCTAAATTTACCAAAGTTGCTAAATATCATCATCACTCCAACTACATTGTAATTTCATCAATCCCTAATCATTTTTCGGCTATTTCAACACAATGCCAACAACCATTATCACCAAAATCATCTCAAATATAAGGATCGAGGTTTAGAAATTACCCAAAACTTGTGGAGAGCTTATCTCTTGCCTCGATTCGATCCGTCTTTCGATTTCCAAGTATGTTGTTCTCCCTTGGATGAGGAACAACTTTCCTTCTTGCCACAACTTCTGATTTGGACAGAAATGGGTGTTTTGGATAAGTGAGAAAGCTAGGGCTTCGACAGAAATGGGGTTTGGAAGAGAGAGAAAATGAAATTGCAGGAGAAAGCAAGGGTTCCTTATATAGACGGAGGGTAAGAGATCGATCTGGCTCTTGATGAGATTGATCTGCATTTGAATTTAGGGACGATTTGGGGTAATTTATGCCTAGAAGATCGATCTGTCGAGGGGTGAGATCGATCTCTTTATGGCTTTATGAGATCGATCTGCTCCTTGAGGAGATCGATCTTCTCCCAAACAGAATCATTTGGAGATCGATCCCTTCCTCATGAGATTGATCTTCTCTCAAACAGAATCATAAGGAGATCGATCCTCTTCCATTGGAGATCGATCTGGTCCTTAAATTCCTCCTTCCTTATCATTTTTAACTCACCAGATCGATCTCTCCTTCTCCCAGATCGATCTGTCCTCATAGCTTCATACTTATTTTAAGCACTTAACATATAAATCTCCAATTATCATTCCCACAATTCACTTAGCTCAATAAATTATACTTCAAGTTCATATTACATAATTAAAATATGTCTGAAATTCTCAGATCTCACATAAACTCTTTAGAGCTGCGTATAACCATATAAGGTTAATCATTCATCATTATTTCGCCTTTATCGGGCTTAATTTAAAGCATTGGGTCCATTTACTCTTATTTGGCCTGATTGCACTTTAATGGCCCTTAATCCGTTTAAGCCCATTTTCACTTCTATATGGGCTCATTAAGCCCATCAATACTTATTGGGTCGTCTTAAGCCTTTTCTAATCTTTTTTGGATTGTTCATACTGTCATTCATGACAATTAATTTTGAATTCTGTTGGCTCTACCGAGAGGGGGGGTGAATCGGTTTTCTAACAATTATGGCAGATTTTAAATTAATCACAATTTAAACACAAATGATAATGAATAAAACAGTGCAATATAACAATTTAATGCAAAGAGAAGGAAAGAGAAACAAACACAGTCACTTATAGAGGTTCGGCCAAACTCTTGCCTACGTCCTCTCTCCTTGACCTTCTTGTCAAGTGCTTTCTTTCTCTCTTTCAATAGAGCTTACAAATTTCCTTTTACAGGTTAAGGAATAACCTCACTACCCTTAGCAATACAGAAAAAGTATTCAGCCTCTCACAATTTACTCTCACTGAGGAACAATCCTCTTCTCTTTTAAGATAAGACTGAATACAATATAAGGCTTTAAAGTGGTAGGACAAATGTAGCTTTTTGCACTTAAGCTTTTACAATGATTCTCAATGAATGATAGGGACACAAAGAATGAAAGAATTAAAGCTTGAGAATGTTTAGAATATGCAGCAATAGTGTCTCTCTTCTCTTTGTATTCAATGCTTGGTTAAATACTGAAGGATTGGTAGTTGGAGCATTAAATGCTATTCTTCCCGTTGTGTTTTGCAGAAACTAGCCGTTGGGTACCTCCAGTAGAGTGCCATATCGATCTGCCTTCTTGGCCAGATCGATCTCTTAGTTATAAATCCTGCAAGATTGAAGCACAAATACACAAGGAGATCGATCTCATAGGTTAGAAGATCGATCTGTTAGTTTAAAAGTAATGAGGCAGATCGATCTGTCGAATAGGCAGATCGATCTCCTTAACTCTCTGTTTGAAGCAAGATCGATCTCCAGATCGATCTGCCATGCAATCTCATAGAGAGGAGATCGATCTCTCAACAACACAGATCGATCTCTTTAGCTCTCTGACTTTGAGGAGATCGATCTCTTCCTTACAAGATCGATCTCATAAGTTCTCTGTTTAAGTGTGGATCGATCTCTCAGATCGATCTATAGTCTTAAGCTCTTAAGGGAGATCGATCTCTTCCTAGACCAGATCGATCTCTCAACTCTATCTTTAGCCAGATCGATCTCTTAACCCTTGCAGATCGATCTCATTTTACCTTAATCCCTTTACAACGTTTTAAGGAAGGGCAGATCGATCTCTTACTTCATGAGATCGATCTCTCATACCCCAGATCGATCTCTCATCAGCAGAACTCTAAGTTCTGGTACTTAATAACATCTAAACATGTTTGTATATCATCTTAACATTATTGAATTAACTTGTTTTGTCATTTCAAAATACATTAACTCAACAATCTCCCCCTTTTTGATATGACAAAACTCATCAATTAAACATGTTTAGTGAATTTGCAAAACTCCCCCTTTTTGTGAGCTTTTGATTTTGTTAATGACTTAACTCTCCCTCAGTTAAATCTTAACTCCCCCTCAATTAAATCATTCTTTTAAATCTTAACTCCCCCTCAATTAAATCATTCTTTTAAACATTTAACATACCAAAACACATGTTTCTTCTCCCCCTTTTTGTCATATCAATCACACACAAAAAGACATTTCAAAATCAACATTTTCATTAACTCACTCAATATCCAGGCAAAGCACATTTCATTCAAGCAAATTTCTCACAGATAACATCAAGTAGCTTAAAATGTTGTAACTACACTCAATCAAAGCACCTAATGCCTAATGTGAGGGAGGATCACGATCCAAAAGATGCTCAACGTGCGTGCGTGTGACTTGGACCTCATCGAACATCGCCTCTTGAGCTTCTTGAATCTTATCCACTCTTTGGTTTAAATATGCAAATCCTTCATCGATTTTATGAGTGAGATCACTCATCATCTTCATGAACATCTCCAAGCCAGCAGGAGACGACGATGGTGCAGTTGGCTCAGCCGTTGAGGACGACGGTTCTGGAGCTGGTGCTGCAGGTGGATGCGCTGGTTCATTGGTGGGGTCCTCTTCCATAGCCTCAGCAGGTTGTTGATCCCTCTTTTTCGTCCACTCTCCCCGGAAGTCTTTGTAGTACCCCATATGATGGAGGGTCCCAATGTTAAGCACGCTCTTGGGAGAGGGGAGTTCGCCAGTTTCGCCGCTGCAGTTGATACCAAGGTGGTGGAGAAGATAAGCCACTGGTTGTGGAAAAACTATTGTGGTAGCTTGGCCACGCACAATCTTCAGCCAATCTTCGTATAAAAAGTGAGGGAGGTTAGGCTTTTGGCTTGTGGTATGAATGTGATGGAGCCAAAAACGATCTAAGCGCCTAATGGTAGAGTGACGAGTACCGAAAGGTCGGAGGTTCCAAGAAATTATGAGGTGGAGTAATCGAGGATGCATCGGCAGGTCACTCGCCTTGTCCCCAGGGAGATCAAACTCTAAGGGGACTTCCTCATCCTCATTTGTTAAGCCTTCATCGCGTATATCAAACACTTTGGCTAGAACTTCAGAGTCAATTATAATGGATTGACCCATGACGTAGGTTTTGAAGGCAATGATTTTGCAGGTGTCATCGGGGTCATAAACGAGTTCGGCATTGGAAAAGAATGCGCGAACGAGATTTGGAGGGACAGGAGTGTTGATTTTCAAGAAGTTCGTCCAACCAAATTCCTCAAACTTTGATATGTATGGAAAGTCTATGTGATTGAGGAATGAAAAATCTATGGTTCGCCAATGCTTAATTGGCATGGTTGAGAAGTATTCCTCATATCGCTTTCTTTTTGCTGGTGTTTTAAAACACCGATTGAAGGAAGCGACAGGAGGTGGAGGAATAGGTTGTGATGAGGAACCTGCCTCAGTGGTTCTAGGAGGTTTGTTTGCTACTGACTTCCTAGGCATGATTCTAGACTCTAGATTTGCACTAAACAGATTCAACAGTGAGAAAAGCAATGAAACAGGGACCTAGATTTGCCCTAGAATCAAAATGAACACAAATTGAAGACAGATTTTGAGAAAATCAGTAAGGAATATTGGTTACAATACCGGATTTTGACACCGAGACGCAAGGAGGACCGTACAGAGATCGATCTGGTCGCGAATCAAAGGAAGAAATGCGAGGGAAATTTGGGAATTTTGAAGATTGGGTTTGGGAAATTTGGGAATTTTACGCGGGTATTTATACTCCAGGGCACAGGAGATCGATCTGTCGAGGCGACAGATCGATCTGTCACGTCCAGAAAACCAAGGGAGATCGATCTGTCGCATGAACAGATCGATCTGTTCGCAAACAGAGGCTTAAGAAGATCGATCTGTTACATGCACAGATCGATCTGTAGTGAAACCGAGGCTTATAAAGATCGATCTGCCAAATGCATGGATCGATCTTCAGAATGCGGAAGCTGTGAAGAGATCGATCTGTCGTGTGGACAGATCGATCTGCCTTTAAACAGAGACGTAAGAAGATCGATCTTATGGTTAGAAGATCGATATGCTTAGCTTAACCTTGATGATTTAGGCTAGTTGGGAGGTATGGAGATCGATCTATATTGCAAGGAGATCGATCTCTCATCCTCATTGCCAGAAAATCTTTGCAAAAACTCATTTAAAATCAATTTGAAACCAAGATTTTTGAAACACAAAAATCCTAAGGCATATCCATGAGTCCTAATTCACCTCTAAGGATACAAAACCTATCTCTATCAAGGGGTTTGGTGAATATATCAGCTATTTGATGTAGAGTGTCAATGTACTCTAAAATTATATCCCCTTTTTGTACATGGTCTCTAAGAAAGTGATGTCTAATTTCTATGTGCTTGGTTCTGGAGTGTTGAATAGGATTCTTAGACAGATTAATGGCACTGGTATTATCACATTTAATAGACACTTGTTTCATGTCAATGCCATAATCTCTCATTTGTTGTTTAATCCACAACACTTGAGCACTACAACTACCAGCTGCTATATACTCAGCTTCAATTGTGGACTGAGCTACACTGTTTTGCTTCTTGGAGAACCAAGAAATTAACCTATTTCCTAAGAATTGGCAAGTACCTGAAGTACTTTTCCTATCTATTTTGTAGCCTCCAAAATCAGCATCTGAAAATGCATGAAGGGCAAAAGTAGAGTCCTTGGGGTACCAAAGTCCTAGTGAGGGAGTGTCTTTGAGGTATCTAAAGATTCTCTTAGTTGCCAATAGATGTGATTCCCTAGGAGATGATTGAAATCTAGCACAAAGGCACACACTAAACAATATATCTGGTCTACTAGCAGTTAAATAAAGCAAAGAACCAATCATAGACCTATAGAGTTTAGTGTCTACACACTTACCACTTTCATCTTTGTCAAGCTTGATGTTGGTGCCCATTGGAGTGGTTTGAGGTTTGCAATTGTCCATCCCAAATCTCTTGAGCAAGTCCTTGGTGTACTTTGCTTGATTGATGAATGTTCCATCCTTTGTTTGCTTCACTTGAAGTCCCAAGAAGAATGTGAGTTCTCCCATCATACTCATCTCAAATTCTCCTTGCATGATCTTAGCAAACTCTTGGCATAAAGACTCATTAGTTGAACCAAAAATAATATCATCTACATACACTTGTACAACTAATAAATCTTTATTTTTATTCTTAATGAATAAGGTGGTATCCACTTTTCCTCTTGAGAATCCTTTTTCTATTAAGAACTTTGACAACCTTTCATACCAAGCTCTAGGAGCTTGTTTTAACCCATAAAGTGCCTTAGATAATTTGAAAACATGTTCAGGAAATTCATGATTTTCAAATCCGGGAGGTTGCTCTACATAGACTTCTTCATTAATGAAACCATTCAAGAATGCACTCTTTACATCCATTTGATATAACTTGAAATCTTTATAACATGCAAAGGCAAGTAACATTCTTATTGCCTCTAATCTAGCTACCGGTGCATATGTTTCATCATAGTCTATGCCTTCCTCTTGTCTATAGCCTTGAGCAACTAGCCTAGCCTTATTCCTTACGATCACACTATTTTCATCCATCTTGTTCTTGAATATCCATTTAGTTCCAATTATTGAGTGATCACTAGGCCTAGGAACTAGTTTCCATACTTTGCTTCTCTCAAATTGATTTAATTCTTCTTGCATTGCTAGGAACCAATTATTGTCTTCTAAGGCTTCATTGACATTCCTAGGCTCAATTTGAGATACAAAGGCTATATATTGGCACATATTCCTTAGGGATGATCTAGTTCTAACTCCAAGAGTTGGATCTCCTACTATTTCACAATCTTTTACATATCCTAACTCTCTTGGTGCTCTAGGCTCTCTTTCTAAAACCTCTATTTCTTCTTCATCTTCTTTATTCAAGTCAAGCTTTTCTAGAAAGTCATCTTCTAAGCCTTCATCAAATATTCCAACATTTTCATCATTGGTTGAATCTTTAGATATATTATTTGATTCATCAAATATAACATGAATAGATTCTTCAACCATTAATGTTCTTTTGTTATATATTCTAAAAGCCTTTGAATTCAATGAATATCCTAGAAATATTCCCTCATCACTCTTGGCATCAAATTTTCCTAAATTATCTTTTCCATTATTTAGAACAAAGCATTTGCAGCCAAAAGGATGGAAGTAACTAATGTTAGGCTTCTTGCCTTTGTAGAGCTCATAAGGAGTTTTCTTTAGCATGGGTCTTATCATAGCTCTATTAATTATATAACATGATGTGTTTATAGCTTCAGCCCAAAAGTACTTTGGCAAGTTATTTTCACATAACATGGTCCTAGCCATCTCTTCCAAAGTTCTATTTCTTCTCTCAACTACACCATTTTGTTGTGGTGTCCTAGGGGCTGAAAAATTATGGCTAATTCCTTGATCATTGCAATACTCATCAAATCCTATATTTTCAAATTCTTTGCCATGATCACTTCTAATGCTTGTTATTGTATATCCTTTTTCATTTTGAGTCACCTTTGAGTAAGTTATGAATTTTTCTAAGGCTTCATTTTTTACTCTCAAAAAGAACACCCAAGTGTACCTAGTGTAATCATCAACTATTACAAATCCATAGTGTTTCCCACCTAGGCTAGTGGTTCTAGTTGGTCCAAATAAGTCTAAATGCAGTAATTGAAGAGGCCTAGTGGTGGATACACTATTCTTAGGCTTAAAAGTTGTCCTCTTGTGTTTTCCTTTAACACAAGCTTCACATATTTCTTCATGATCAAAAGATATTTTGGGTAAGCCTATAACTAGATCCTTTCTAGCTAATTTAGATAGCACATGCATGCTAGCATGACCTAGTCTTCTATGCCATAACCAAGATTCCTTTTTGTTGTCTACCATTAAGCATATGTTTTCATTTTTGAGTTCATTAAGATAGACAATGTATATGTTACCTTGCCTATGACCTAGAAAAAGAATTTTATTTGACTTAGGATCTATAACATTACATTTTATGGAATCAAAAATTACTTTGTAACCTTTGTCACAAAGTTGACTAATGCTTAGTAAGTTATGCTTTAACCCCCTAACAAGTAATACTTTTTCTAACATGAAATGATCATTACCTATTGAGCCACTTCCTTCCACTTGGCCCTTGGAGTTGTCCCCAAAAGTGACTTCTCCACCAATTTTTGATTTGAAGGAATTGAAATGGCTTTTATCACCCGTCATGTGCCTTGAGCATCCACTATCTAAGTACCAAGCTTCTTTTGTTTTAGCTTTGTGGCTATGCTCAATCACCTACAAAAAATCAAACTCAAATCTTAGGTACCCAAATTTTCTTGGGTCCTTGGAGGTTAGTAAATGCAATTCTTGATCCCATTGGGATCCATTTTGCTAATGCATTACAGTCCTTGGAGTGAATTACCTCTTTTGGAATCCATATCCTTTTCACTAATTTTCCTTTAAAGTTCCTCATTTTTATATTGCAATAATGTGACTCATGTCCCTTTTTATTACAATATGAACAAGTGGTTAAACGTTTATTCATGCTTTTCCTAGCAATAAAGCTTTTAAGATGAGTCTCTTTATTCTTTGCATTATACCCTAAGCCATTTTTATCAAAGAATGCTCTTTGGGTTTCTAGCATGCTATCTAGCTTTTGTTGCCCCATGTGAAACCTATTAAATGAATTATGTAAATTGCTATTTTTCTCCTTAAGGTCACAAATTTCTAGATTTGAAATCTCTAGTTTCTTCTCACATTCCAATTTATCTTTTAACATTATCTCATTTTCCCTTTTTAATTTAGATATTAACTTTTTATACTTCATGCTCATAGATTCATACTCTAATGCTAAATCATCAAATGCATCTTGCAGTTCATCAAAAGAGTATTCATTGATATTAGACGTTACCTTTTCATCATCATCAATAGCCATGAAGCATAGGTTGGCAATGTCCTCATTTGATTCATCATCGGAGCAGTCACTGTCACTCCATGTTGCTACCATTGCCTTCTTTTTATGAAACCTATCATTGGATCTTTTGAGAAGAGGGCAGTTAAATTTTATGTGTCCAGGTTTTTTACATTCATAACACACAATAGAGTCTTTTCTACCTACTTCCTCTTGTTCTCTCCTATTGTTTCTCCTATTGCTATTACTAGCTCTCATCCTCATGAATTTATTAAATCTTTTGGCAAACATTGCCATCTCAATATCCTCCTCACTGCCACTCTCATTTTTAATCTCCTCTTTAGCAGTGGATTTTAGAGCAACTCCCACTTTCTTGGGTGGCTCTTCATTTCTTTTAAGCTTCATCTCATAAGTTAGCAAGGAACCTATTAATTCATCTAAGGATAATGTGTGTGGATCCTTAGATTCCTCTATTGCTGTCACTTTAGCTTCCCATGATTTAGGTAAGCTATTTAAAATTTTCTTTACCATTTCAATGTTAGAATATATTTTTCCTAAGGACTTTAGTCCATTAATTACATCTGTAAATCTAGTGAACATATCACTAATCGATTCTCCTTCCTTCATCCTAAAAAGCTCATAATCATGTGTGAGCATACCTACTTTTGTCTCCTTCACTTGGGTTGTACCCTCATGAGTTATTGCCAATTTATCCCATATTTGCTTGGCATTATCACACCCGGAGACTCTATTATATTCATTAGGACCTAAAGCACAAAATAATGTGTGCATAGCTTTAGCATTTAGCTGTGCACATTTAATGTCATTAGAATCCCATTCATCTTCTTCTTTGGGAATATCTCTTCCCTCTATTTTCTTTGTAGGGATTTGAGGTCCCTTAACTATAATTCTCCATACTTCATAATCGTTTGCTTGAATGAATAGCATCATCCTAGTCCTCCAATACGAATAATGTTCACCATTGAACATGGGAGGTCTTACCGTAGAGTGCCCCTCTCCTACCAAACTAGCTGCTACATTGTTAAGAGCCATATGATCGTTTCTAACTCTTAGGAAGTTATTCCTATGTGATTAGAGAGTCCTAGCTCTGATACCAATTGTTGGCTCTACCGAGAGGGGGGTGAATCGGTTTTCTAACAATTATGGCAGATTTTAAATTAATCACAATTTAAACACAAATGATAATGAATAAAACAGTGCAATATAACAATTTAATGCAAAGAGAAGGAAAGAGAAACAAACACAGTCACTTATAGAGGTTCGGCCAAACTCTTGCCTACGTCCTCTCTCCTTGACCTTCTTGTCAAGTGCTTTCTTTCTCTCTTTCAATAGAGCTTACAAATTTCCTTTTACAGGTTAAGGAATAACCTCACTACCCTTAGCAATACAGAAAAAGTATTCAGCCTCTCACAATTTACTCTCACTGAGGAACAATCCTCTTCTCTTTTAAGATAAGACTGAATACAATATAAGGCTTTAAAGTGGTAGGACAAATGTAGCTTTTTGCACTTAAGCTTTTACAATGATTCTCAATGAATGATAGGGACACAAAGAATGAAAGAATTAAAGCTTGAGAATGTTTAGAATATGCAGCAATAGTGTCTCAATTCTCTTTGTATTCAATGCTTGGTTAAATACTGAAGGATTGGTAGTTGGAGCATTAAATGCTATTCTTCCCGTTGTGTTTTGCAGAAACTAGCCGTTGGGTACCTCCAGTAGAGTGCCAGATCGATCTGCCTTCTTGGCCAGATCGATCTCTTACTTATAAATCCTGCAAGATTGAAGCACAACTACACAAGGAGATCGATCTCATAGGTTAGCAGATCGATCTGTTAGTTTAAAAGTAATGAGGCAGATCGATCTGTCGAATAGGCAGATCGATCTCCTTAACTCTCTGTTTGAAGTAAGATCGATCTCCAGATCGATCTGCCATGCAATCTCGTAGAGAGGAGATCGATCTCTCAACAACACAGATCGATCTCTTTAGCTCTCTGACTTTGAGGAGATCGATCTCTTCCTTACAAGATCGATCTCATAAGTTCTCTGTTTAAGTGTGGATCGATCTCTCAGATCGATCTATAGTCTTAAGCTCTTAAGGGAGATCGATCTCTTCCTAGACCAGATCGATCTCTCAACTCTATCTTTAGCCAGATCGATCTCTTAACCCTTGCAGATCGATCTCATTTTACCTTAATCCCTTTACAACGTTTTAAGGAAGGGCATATCGATCTCTTACTTCATGAGATCGATCTCTCATCAAGTAAAAGCCCAGGAGATCGATCTCTCATACCCCAGATCGATCTCTCATCAGCAGAACTCTAAGTTCTGGTACTTAATAACATCTAAACATGTTTGTATATCATCTTAACATTATTGAATTAACTTGTTTTGTCATTTCAAAATACATTAACTCAACAATATAAATGTTGATTTAAGCTTGTTTCTATGGTTTATATAATTGCATGTTTTACATGGTTTTGTGGATCAGGATAGCCCGAGGGATGAGTTGAGTGCTGATAAGGATTTTAATTTGTTTTAAAGGATCAGGATAACCCGAGGGATGGGTTGAGTCTTGATGTATGATTTTAATGCTTTTGGTAAAAAGCATGATTTTATGATTTTAATGCTTTTGGTGAAAAGCATGATTTTAATTGCAATTTGAGCATGAGTTGTACGATTTCCATAAGTTTAGAGGATTAAATTGTTTTTGCTGCATAGATTATGCATGTTTCTATGTTTAAGATTTTTAAATAGAAAATAATAGATTTAAGTTTTAAAGGAAAAGAATGGATTTAAGTTTTAAAGGAAAAGAATGGATTTAAAGGCATGACATTATGATCATGTAGATAGTGTAGTTATCTACTTGCTTGCATAATTGGCTTATTGAGCTTGTTTTGCTCACCCTTTCACTTTCCCCCCTCTACAAAGCATTTCCAGTTGATTGATAGCTGATGAAGCCTTATATTTTGGTATCCGCCGCCTTCCATCACTCGAAAAGGTATACACGTGTACATTTCGTATCTGAATAACGTGATAGCTTAGTACTGTAAATGGATGTAATTTTTGGGGATGTAGATTTAAGTAAATATAGTTATAAGAAGTTTGTATTTACAATTTAACTCTGATGCATGGTATTAACTTAAAATGGATGATAAGAAAACATAAGTAACAGTAAGGAACTAATATTGACTAACAGCCCAACAGCTTAGTAGAATGGTCACGATAGGGAAAGGAAATAAAAAGAAAAAAAATTAGTGATTTTAGGTAAGACGGGTCGTGACAATAAACAATGTCACACGTACATTATAGTATTTTATATTTTTTTAATATATCTTAAAATATATATGTCATCTTACTAATTCTATTTGTGAATTTTAAATTAAATAAAAAAAACAAAATTTTCACACTCAATACATCAAATCATTTCTCATTTCTCGAACCAAATTTTTATATCAAATCATTTCTCATCAGTCTCCAACCAAATTTGAACTTAGCATGCTTAATCGGGCTAAGCTCAAGCCTATCAATATTGATTCATCCCTACTAGAGTACACCCTTATTTGGAATCTCGACTTTAGCTACTTAAATTCCGCCCATCCGATTCTTGGAATAATAATTTTTGATAGTTCCTTATTTCAAATTGTTTAACTATCTATTATATTACTTTGTGAAATGAACACCAAAATGCATAACTAAACCAAAATTTTCATAATAGCATTAGCAAATGCCAAGTTATAATCGAGGCAAAAAGCTAAAATGTAAGGGAATTTAATGGCAAAAAGCTGCTTTTTCAATTTGTGAAAACCAAATGGTTGTTTTACATTTATTACAATTTTAAAACAAGAAAAAACCCTATAATTACGTACATATTTGTTACTAAAACAACTAAATTTCACAAACCAGTACAACAATCGTGATACTAATGAAACAAACTGCAAGAGTTGGGCACAAAAATGTCAAAATAGCAACTAATACTAAACGCTCTAACATGTATGAAAAAAAGGGCTGAATACCATAGCAATTTAACAATTTTATACACAATATAATTGTAAGACCGCTAACTGTTGTACCTCAACATCTAGTTAAATACTATATTACATGAATGTTAATTCACATATTAGCTTATATAGTTGAGTCGGGTATAGGAGATTAATTTAATAAGGTAAAACCTTAAAATCCAAAGCTAATTAAATCTTGGTGTTGCTATATTACTAAGGTTCAATTAGCATAATTTGGACAAAATTAATATATTAATAATAATATTTATAGAAAATAAATTAGATTTATGTAGTAATTAAGGCTAATGTACCTAGATTTAATTTATATATATAATGTAAATGTGATACCTTATATATTACATATGGTATAACAATTTAATTAAATTGATAGACAAAATATAATTAAATAGAAAAAATTATATAATTTAGTAATAAAATTTATACAAGTAATAAAACATAATTAAAATAGAAATTTTATAACTAGTAATAGAATTTGAAATCTATATATACACATTTGTTAATTTGAAAATGCATTTATATATATAGATAAAAAAGGTTGAAGACGGAAAAATTTTGAACCCCTTACCTTTTCCCTCCATTTTTTTCTCTGCCTCGCGATACAGAAGCCAACCCCCCTTCTTCGCGGCACCCCATTTCCCTCCCCTGTTTCCCCTTTTTTCTTCCAGCCCCGTTCGCCCCAGGACCGCCGGCAACCAGGGCCCACACCCGAACTGACGACCATTCTCTTCCCCTTCACCACCGAAAACCTTACCTTCCCCTCCCTCTATTCTTCTTTTCCTTCCCCCTCGGTTCTGCGTACCAGTAAACGCAAAGGGCCCCATCGAAGCTCACCTTTTTGTCCTGTTTCTCTTCTTTCTCCCTTCCTCATCTATTTCTTCTTCTTCCTTCCCTTCCCTCTGTTTCACGCCAATCAGAAAAGGGAAGACCCATACCTCTCCTCATCTGAACCGTGGGCAAATAGGGAGAGAAGAGTGCAGTGAGCCGAAACAGAGAGAGAAAATCACGAAATTTCCTAGGTCCCGTGCTTATGTTGGTGTGAGGAGAGATTTTGATGAAATATTAAGAAGAGTTTCGGTACTGCACAAGGGGAGGTTCGACAAGGAGAAAAAGTAAGGTAAGCGTAGCCTAGTTCTAGTTAAGCTCTTGCTTAATTAGTGTTGTAAGAGTAGGTTTAGTGTAGGATTGAATTAAATTTTAGTTTTGAAGGAATTGGATGAAATTAGGGTTGTAGTTTGACAGAAATTGGGGATTTTGAACATTTAGATTAGAAACAATTTTTGTTTTGGATAAAATTTGTGAATACATTTAGGTTGAATTTATCGGTTACCTTGCTAAATTTAATCTATTATTGAAATTGCATTGTGAGCATGAAGAGTGGACATTCGACCATTTAGGAAATTTAGATAAAAATAGTTAAAATTGAGAATTTAAGGTTTGAAGTAATTAAATTGTAATATAAACAATGAAATTTTAGTATTACACAACTAGAAATCTAACGCACATAAGTTGGGGTAGAGATTAAAGGTTCGTCCATGAAAGGAAGAGTTTCAAATTTCATGCTAAAATGGGAATCTAGAAACTTAAACTACAAATTTATCATAAAAGTAATACATAAATTTATTTTGCATGGAAGTTTTGTGGATAAAGAACTTATTGGTGATTGTTGGGTATGAGTAAGGATGAAGAGTTATAGTATTAAGGTTAGCCCACATAGTGATAAATGAACGTATTAAATTGATATTAAACTAAATAAAAATGGATGCTAATGATACCTCGATGTTATTCATGGATTTTGCAGCAAATATCTCTTCGAGTGATAAGGCGAGCGAAAAGGAGACATGCACATATATGCATGCCTAGGGAGATAAGGGTAATTGTTACGCATCGTTTGTGGTAAGGGATTTATATCATTTATTGCTATTAGGGTACCTTAGGTTAAGTTAAAATTTGACTAGAAATCGTAGACTGTTAGCTTAGTTAGTTAGCTAGGACCTATTTAGACTGTTTTGAACCTTACCTTATTTTAATTGATTCTACAACTATTGTTTTTTTTTGCTAGCCATAGCCAAATCTTGGTTACAGTAGGTAAACATACTGTTTTTGTACTAACAAAATTAAAAACGTTAAACCCATACCGCATACAAGCATCATATCTTTGATTTTATCATTTTACCCAGTCTAGCATGACATTTACAACTTGGTTGCATGAGCTGTTTTGACTATGATTTGGGAAAGTGTAATGTTATTAAAAATTGATAGATGTCTGTTTGAAATGAAATTACACGTTTTAACAGTCAATGGTATACTTTCTCGAACTTTTGGTTTTAAATTGAGGTGATTTGCGTACTTATACTGTACACCCATCGTGCTGGTATTTTTTTGAGATTGCTGGTGATCCCTGAAGATGCCTTTGTGGCAGTCATGTCTTGTGAGAGCCATCTCTAGCATTGGTAGGAGGTTCTATGTGATTGTCCTATAGTGCTAAGTGCTTCACGGGGATGCTTGTGTGGTATCGAGTTTATGGGTTGTGAGAGCCACCTTTAGCACCGATAGGAGGTTCTATGTGATTGCCCCATGTTGCCAAGTACTTCACGGAGATGCCTTGGTGGCATCGAGATTTTTATGCTATCTACTATTGTAGACCTTGATCCCGTTTTCAGTGATAATTCTATTAAAATTGAATTATTTATATTTAATCTCTTAATTAATCATTTTAATCCTCATATTATTTTATTAATTATCTTCTCAATTTAATTAAAAATCTCATGTTTGCAGATAAATTAAATTTGGATGAATTTCAGTCATCATTTTAGTAGAAAATGGGCTAAAAAGGAGATTGGACCACTACCATTACGTAGCATGAGTCACCATTCTTTCTTCTGAACATGTGTGTCACCGAATGTCCAAATTTTATTCGCCTTTGAAGGATAAAATCAACAGACACCGTGACCACTTCATGGAAGACACAAGCCTTACCACATCGCACATCCAAGTGGATAAGAAGACAAATGACAGGAAAATATTTTCTTTAAAGCGAATTGAGTGAAGACAAGTGGCCAAATAATGTCAACTCATCTAGGTTTGGAAATTATTTTTGTATCCCCAATTTTGTGTATAAATAGAAAATGATGAGACAATCGGAAGGAGAGTTTTTTTTTAGAATCTTTTAGGTTGGCGGCTAGGTCTTTCTAAAAAGTTTTTCTTTTATTTCTTTTGGAAAATTGTTGGACGATAGAGAGAAATTTTGGCTGATGACAATGGCCATAGTCTTCCTTCACGTTTCAGCATCTTCTTCTTTCGTTTTAGGTTTTAGCTGTATTTCAAGCAGGTTATTTCCTATTTTCAAGTTGTTTTAAGATAGTTACCAAGTTATATTCAAAGTGAAAAATTTTCTTTACTATTGCCCCAGTTTCATTTTCGTTTCCTGCATTTTTTTTATATTTTGTTTATCTTATATTTTTCCAGTTCGTTTGTTTCATCATTCTGTCCATGGTGGCTCTGTTGAATCGGGATGGTAGAAGAGGCTGAGTGACATAGCCTTGCCTTCATCATTTCATCCTCTATTTCTGCGCTATGTACTTGCTTCAATTTTTTCTTTTATTCTAGCCACTGTTTTAGTTTCAACATTACTTTAGTCCCATTTCTTTTTGAGTTTTAGAGTAGTTTAGATGCAGTTTACATTGGTTAGAAAGTTTTAAATTCGTGTTGCTGACTGTCACGGTTCTGTTTCCTTTTCTTATTTTTAATTTTCTTGCTGAAGGCTTAGCTACTGCTGTAGGTATAGTGTTGTTGTTTTAGAGGAAGAAATGCTTAATGACAAGATCAGTTTAGCTGCTGCAAATCCTTACCCTGTTTGACAATTTATAGTTTATTTCTGGGACTGTTTTACTTTTTGTTTAGTTTCTGCTTTGTATCCATGTATTGTTTTCTGCGTTTCTTCTTTGCTATGTTGATGCCTGAACGTCATTGCTGTTGCCTTCTTCACTGGATAAGGCTTACGGGAATCTGCTCAAGTTCGGTTCAGCTTCTTTTTTCTTGCTTGCTGGAACGTAGTACAGGATACGTTGTGAAGAGCTGAAGCAGTTGCATGTTGAGTTTGTTGCCGCCTGCTGCTGTGCATGTGAAGAGGACGTGGCTGCTAAAGCTGGCATGACAGCTGCCGTTCAGTGTAGAAATAAAGCAGTCGTGAACTGTTGCAGTGGACAGGGCCAAAATCCATCCTCTGTTCTGCTCTGTTTTTGATTTTTTTTACTGTTTGAAGATATCCTTTATATTTTCTGCAATAATCTCTTCTAGTTTGAGTTTAAATTTTATGTTTAGGATTAATATTCTTGCACAACTAGTTTAATTACTACTTTGGTGTTCTGGAGAAAGATCATATGTGTGTGAAGAAGCAGGTGTTGTCACTGAAGTAGAGTAGAAGCAGGGGGTAGTGTAGCTGTTGCTTTTCGTTTCGGTCAGGGAAGTGTAGGACAGAGCTGCTTGATTCGACAGGGAAGAGTCGGTTTTCCTTGCTGTGTTACGGGCTGAAGCTGGTACGTGGCTCTACTTGGCTGGAGCAGAACGTAGTTGGTTGTAAGCTGTTTGCTACTTCTGGCGTTGGGACGTAGCTGACGAGCTGGACGAGTGGCAGGGGAGCAGACACAAGGACAGAATGTTGAAGCTGCTGCAGAATGCATGGTAGGACGTGGTACACAATCGATAGCAGAGGATGCCGGCTGAAATGGGATGCACCACAAAGCAGATGCATGGCGCCAATTGCAGTGAATGTGGTACAGTGTTGTTTGTTTGTTGACATCAGTGAATGCTAGCGGGACGTGTTGTGTGAAAGAGCAAAGAAAGCTAGCAGGGACGGGTTGCACGGCTGCTAGCAGTGCATGGTTGTGTTTTTGGTGTTCATATTTTATTTTGAAGGTTTGTTGCAATATTTTACGAGTTTATTATTAATAGTTTAGTGTTATTTTAATTTAGTGCACTTTTTAATTAGTTTAGATAATATTTTATTAGTTTAATTAATTTACATATGTTTAAGATTATTAGAATTAAGAGCTTTAGATTTTAGTTTAGATTAAATTTTAATTTCTTTTTTTTTGTGCAATTGAAATTTTAATTTAATTATTTTCATGCATATATTTAGGATTTAATTATTTCTCATGAATCACATAGAGTAGATTTTATTTTTTAATTTAGGCATTTTAGTAAGTTAGTAATTATTTATTGCTTTATATATTTGAATTTTATTTCATTAGACCATAGGTTAGATTATGTTGCATTAAATTAAATACATGCAATTTTATTTTTATATTAGAATTTTCTAATTTTATTCATTTTATTTTACATTTTCCTATATTTGCAGCTTTAGTCCATTTATACTAATTAATTTTAGTATCAGTATTTTTCTTTTGCAGATTATCGCTTTTATTTGTTTGGAGTTCTGTAAGTAATTTTTGTTCTATTTTATTTATTTTATAACTTTCATTATTTTTAGTGTTTTCCAGTATTTTCAAATTAAACCTCGTAGATTACTTTCTTAATATTTATAATTTGTTAGGATATACTTAGGGTAAAGTTAATTGGCACCTAGCTAGGTTAACGGTGTTTCTCTGTGGGACGATAATCTGTGACTCAATTCTTGTTATTACTTGTGCGACCTGTGCACTTGTGGTTTACACGTCTAGGAAGTTAGGACGTCGTAACATTTAGTACCCTAGTTCGGGACCTGATCAGTTAGGATAGGGCGGTAGTCACTATGGCCATAGGCATATTCATTGTGTAACTGGTTCCATGACAAGCTAAGGATTGTGACACTTTTCTTATATTTGTGTTGAATGTTTGAATTGAGGCCATACATGATTTTGTCTGTTTTAGATGTTTTTGATAAGAGTGTCGGGTTATCGGATTTCAAAGTTTTCCCATGTCTTGAGTTTGTACACTGATCTATAAACTATGAGTTATGTTAGTATATTTTGTGAAGTGTTCTGATTTTAAATGGGTTGTTTAATATGACTCATTTTTATTCCCCACGATATATGAAATCATTACTTTTTAAGACTTAAAACCGAAGCTTATGCATAGTTTTGAAAGTCCATGATGTAATTGCATGATAACTTTCATTTACCCAGCATGGTCTTTTATTAGCTTCGATTATATGTCTTTTTTACTGAGTGTGTGATTGCTTACCCATTTCTTTAAAACATTTCAGATTAACTCGTGGGTGAACTGCACGGAATTTGCTGATTCCTCGTGCTAAGTGCGCGATTCTTGTGCTAAGATATAGGCAACAATGAGTGTAAAGTTTTTGTTTCAGACTTGTATGTACGCACAGATTTAAGTAATAGTCATTTGGGATGTATTAACTAATTT
Source organism: Firmiana major (assembly GCA_033439115.1). Taxonomy (NCBI): domain Eukaryota; kingdom Viridiplantae; phylum Streptophyta; class Magnoliopsida; order Malvales; family Malvaceae; genus Firmiana; species Firmiana major. The sequence continues at coordinate 64,330,870 of CM065899.1, forward strand.
TAGAGTATTGTTTCTATGCTAAGATCTAATTACTTATATAGGTAATACTTCGTAAATCGATTCAAAAACCTTAGTGATTATGCTTTTATCAATAGTTAGTAACTTGGGATTGTGATATCCTTTATGGTACATATGTGGTTGTTGATGTGAAATGTGATTTAAATGGTTGTTAGTTGTGGATAAATAGGGTTGCTGATATGATTTGAGATTATGTCTAATATTATGTGGTGAACAATGATGGTTGTCTTTGTGAGACTTGATCATGTGGTTAGGGATTGAGGTTATTGGTTACCTTATTGCTCTCATTTGTAGGTTGGGTTAGGTCCAATTGCAATTGTTATGTTGCCAAAATTTGTAGAAAATTTTAAGACTTTAAAAAATTCCTTTACCTTATAGTTTAAAAGCCTGAACTTATATCAGACACGAAACTACAAGTAAAAGATTCTAAAGCAACAATTTAACAAACTTTAAGAAAAGATAGTTCACATTAAAACGCTTCCTGCTTAGTTGCGCGCTTCGAAGTTAATGTAGTGGTCACAGGGTGTGACAACCTTTTTGTCATCAGAGCGACTTGTAGTTAAACCGTGTCGGTGTAAGTTAGTTTGTCACGCCTCACATTCTTTCCTCGTGAACTTGCCTTACAATTTACAGTGGGGCTGTGAGTCAACATCCAATCCACATCTCATATACATTCATTTTAATGAAATAGAATAGAAACTGGATTTTTTATAAATATGCGGAAGCGCTTACATCAGTTTCTATTAATTATACATCCATTTCGTACAAAATAACACTAGACTGTGCATTAATTTACTAGATACAAAATTTTTTCTTTTCATCACAAGTGTATACCTCTCTATACTTCTGGAGAACACCTTAGCAGAGACGACTGCAGTACTCATTACTGCGTAGTATCTATGGAGGAGGAAATAAAGGAGTGAGCATAACACTCCCAATAAGAAAAATGTGCAAGCAGGTAGATAACCACATTATCTACATGCTTAAATACATATATGTTCATTTTTTTAATTAAAACAATATGCATGTTTGTTAAAACAACTTCCATCAATGCGAAATCATTAATTCTCTAGATGGGTATATGCATATTCACACAGTTCATCATCCAAAACCACTGGGGTTTAACTTCACACAGTTCACACTCGAAATCACTTTTCACACAGTAGCACCTAGCTTCACATAACAAAATCTATTCACACAACTCATATATAGAAAATGCTTTTTACTGTGTACATCAATACATGTTGAGACATAATCATGGGTCATCCCATCCCCAGACACACAGCAAAGGAGGATTTCTGTCACCTCACACAGTAGTGACAATATCACATCACACAGATACAGAAGAATTATGGCCATAGTTGGATTCCAGGCTACATTGATCAGGTGTGCGGGAACCCCACGCTTAGGGAGGCGGATCAACCATCCCTTCAGCTCACACAAAATCACGAAGATAATCACGGCACATTGTACCCCATGGCTAACGCTCACGATATATCGTGCTCCCGTGAATCCTTATCACCCATTTCTATTGTCTCAAAATCACGTGCGAGCTCTCGAGTGGAACACACAATATCATCGAGGCATCAAGCACTCTTTTGTTTTCTTAAAATTCCTTTGAAAATAATGTACGAGCGGAGCTGGTCAATTTACCATTGCCTCTCATGCTCTAATCACGATTTCATACAGAAAAGAAATAGAACTGCTCCTTTCACTGAGTATGATTGAGAGGGTAAACTCCCTTCAATCACTCTTTATACACATTTCATACAATTGGTTAAAACTGGAGCCTGTCTATTATCATTCTTTCTCAAAACGTTTGAAAAACCTCTTTTCACAACAATCATAGAAGTCATGCAACTCATACCATCGACTTATTTTCATACGTAGTTTTCTTCTAGATATATCGATATCTATATACTATCACATACATTTGCACATAGCAAATAAGAAAAACATTCGTATAGCTATCCTATAGCTTACATAAGTCCCTTACCTCGATCTTGCAGCGTATCTTTTTGTCTCACACTGCTTCACGTGTCACCATTTACGTCTACAACTCCGTCTATCTCTCCGGACGCTGCAGATACACATCAAACATATCATTCATCATTTCTATAATCTCGGATCACCAAAACACCATTTATTCTCTTATTTCCTCTTTGACCTAACATAGGTCCTTAGTGAGTTTACATGTTGTAGTCACTTCTAGCTATCTTCCCATCTATCAATAGGTTCATAGCAGTAGCTAGGTTAACATACTAGAATTTGGTAGCCTGAAAGCTTACCTAGTTTGCTTTTCTTGCCACTTGGTCCAAAATCTCTTTATATCGATCTCCACCTTCGATCTATCGTTTCGAGGTCTCGTTTCTAACTATGTTGCTCTCCTCTGGCTAACGAACAACTTCGTAGAAGGAAACGTCTTTTAATTCTGGCTAGAAAGGGTTGTTTGTCTAGGAAAAGTGTTTGAACACTTAAGAAAAATTGAGAGATTTTAGGTCACTGTGTCTTTCAGCCTAAAATCCTGTTTCTTATATAGAAATTTCATTAGGAGATTGATCTTCATGGTAAGAGGATCAATCTCTCCTTCTTCACCGCCTTACTTTTCAGTGCATTGGATTTCATGAGATCGATCTGCTCTAAGTGATGGGATCGATCTTCTCCAGGCAGAGAGCTAAACAGATCGATCTGGCACAAGAATGAGATCGATCTGCTCTTAGCTGAGAGCTAAGGAAATTGATCTGGCTTGCATTGAGGATCGATCTCTTCATTCCAGAATGCTTAGCAGATCGATCTGGCCCCATTGAAAATCGATATGCCCTGTTCTATGGCTAAAATAAGAGCATTTTAGGTTCTTCCAGATCGATCTTTCCTTCTATGAGATCGATCTGGCATTCATATTTTCTAGATTTTGCTGTAGTTTTCTGCAATAACTCATAAAAAACATCCTTAATTTTGTTGCCATAGTTATTTTCTTATCCAACCACCTTTACGACTTGAAAATGACATCCATTCATACTTTATACACATTAAAACTTGTGTGCATTCATTGTATAACCAAAGGTATACAATACAAAACTAACTGGAAGTATAGAACTCATGCAACTTCATTCCATTTTACCACACTACCCATTTTGCATTCCACTCACATTCATCACTTAGAAAAGTCCATTTCTTCACATTCATACATAATGAAACTTGTGTGTACATCACAAACTCATATTATAAGTGTTTACATCAACTTTATGGACTTTACATCATTTATGCTTCACATAACATGTACATGTATATTACTTATTAATTCATAAGGTTAGTCTTACATAGTTAGTATAGTAATAGATCCCATGTACCATGCATGTTTGAAATATATATTATGTTTGCGTATACTTTTGATTGTTAATAAGTGTATTTAGGTAAAGGTATAGGAACCGTAAGTAATTATGAGCGGGAGAGGAGGAAGAGGCCGAGGTAGAAGGGATAGGCTTAACCACCTCTAGTACCTCTTCCTCCCAAGCCGAGTAGTCCAAACACGGGGATAGCTAGACTTGAGCAGACTATGGAGCAAATGTTTGCTACCTTCACACAGTTCATGGCTAACTTCGCTCAGTTTACAAATGCGCCACAAGCTCCCCCACGACCAGCCAAGCCACAACCAGACCCCCAAGATCCTCCTCCACCAGATCCACAAGTACCTGAACTAGCACCTCCTCCACCTGCTCCACCACAACCCTAAGTGGTGCAGCTACCAACCTAAGACTTTGTGGATAGGAATATGGCCCGATTGAAGTAGTTTCAAAAAATGAATCCACCAATCTTCAAAGGTGTTAAGGACCTTGATAAAGCTGAAGAGTGGATTTTGAAATTGGAGAAGATGTTCAAGTACATGCAGTGCAGTAATGTTGAGAACATGGCGTTGTCTACCTACATATTGGAAAGTCAGACAGATCATTGGTAGACTTCTATCGAGACGATTTTATTCGCTAAGCACACGAAGATAACTTGAGAAATCTTTCTTGAGGCATTCCATGAGCAATATATTTGGGAATGTGCTCAGAGAAAGAAAGAAGCAGAGTTTCTGAGTTTGGTCTAGGGCAATATGATAGTGGACCAATATGAGTTGAAATTCATCGCACTCCTCCAATATGATCCCGACATAGCCCGAAATGAGTTGAAGAAGACTATTAAGTTCATCCATGGGCTGAAACTGGTGATCCAAAGTAGGTTAGCACCCTTGAACCTACAGACTTATGCTAAAGCCATCCATAGGGCATAATTCATAGAACAAGACATGGAATTTTCCCAAGCTAAGTTTTAGTCGAGATTAAGGAGTCAGGGCAGGAGAAATGATGATAAAAGGTCTTTTCAGAATAGGGGGCAGAATAAGAAGTCGAGGGTCGGTGCATCTTGTGCTTTGATAACTAGATCGAGGCCTTTCCCTACTTAGAACACCCCTACACCCTATCATTTCCCTATATGTAAACGATGTGGGAAAAGACATCTAGCTAACCAACCTAGCTGGAGGAGTTACGGAGCTTGCTACCATTATGCTGAGATGGGATATTGGATACAAGAATGTCCTAAGATGAGAACTACACCAGCCCAACCTGTAAGGACTATTCCTCCAGCCTCAGCAGCTCCAGCAGATAAGGGCAAGAAAGTGGTTAGCCAAGGAAGGGTGTTAACGCTGGACAAGGAGTCTGTGGATGTCTCTACTTCAGTTGTTATGGGTAACATTCTCATCTTTAATGTTAAAGCTCTTGTATGGATAGATTCTAGATCTAAGCACTCTTTTGTGTTGCCTACTTTTGCTAAGAAGTTGCCAATAGAATTTGAACCTCTAGATTACATACTCCAAGTAAAGACACCAATGAAAGAGTCACAAACAACCGAGATAATATATAGAAATTGTGAAGTTAAAATTGGTGATAGAGTAGTACCAACTAACCTAATATTGTTGAATATGATAGATTTTGATGTAATACTAGGAATGGATTGGTTAGATACTCATAGAGCTAGTTTAGGTTGTTTTAAGAAAGTTATGACATTGTACATACCCGAAAAATGTGAAGTAACATTTGGAGATGAATGAATAAATGAATAAGTAGATCTTTTGTTTGCCTATAATGAGTCTACAGATTTATTTAACGTATGAAGGTTTCATAGCTTTTGTGGAATGTGTCGAGAGGCTAAAACCCAACCTTAATGAGATTCCAATAGTGCAAAAGTTTCCCGATGTATTCCTAGAAGAGTTGTGTAATGCTCGTAATTTCACATGTAATTATGGTGAAGCTGAGATGTATATGTAAATCGTTACAAGTGGATAAATAATAAAGGATGTAAGGATTATGAATTTAATGAAACATCCATGATTTCAGGTTGTATGCACAAGTTTTAATACCTATGAGCTATATGGAATGGATGCCGTTGTATGTTAATTGTGCATGGATTGTAAATTGAGGTATGAAGTAAATGTGGATAAGTGTACATTGGGAAATCTGTAGAAAACTGCAGAAATAAGGGTGCAGGGGATGAGGGATCGATCTCATATGAAGGTGAGATCGGTCTCCACTCATGAAATGCCAAGGAACAGCTCAATGGAACAGGGCAGATTGATCTCATGGGAAAACAGATCGATCTCATGGGAAAACAAATCGATCTCCTTAAGTCTCAGCCAAGAAGAGATTGATCTCCCCTTTACAACACAGATTGATCTCATCATGAAAGCAGATTGATCTGGTAGTAGTTAAGTTTGGTAAAAAAGACTACCAAACCATGCAGAGATCAATCTCATGTGCCTGCATCTATAAAAAGAGCACAAGATTTAGACTGAAGATCAGATTTCCTCCCACCAAACTCGCACCTTTCCATTTCTCTCAAAGAACCAAGCTTTCTCACTCTAAAAATCACTACATTCCAGCTAGGATCTGAAGAAGCTCGAGAAGGAAAAGTTGTTCTTTGAAGTAAGGAGAACAACATACCTAAAAAATCACACGTTGGTTTGACCAAGAGAAAAATGTTTGGCTACCACAAGTTTGGCTAAGGATAAAACTAAGCTAGGTAAGCTTTTCAACCCTCAAGCTTTAAATATGGATTTCTAGACATTTTGTGGGTTGAATAGTATGTGAAATCTTGATAGGAATAATGAATGTAGTGATGAGTGAGTAATATTAAGAGGAATTTATGAAGGGAGAATCCATAGAAAAGTGATGGAAAACTTAAGATGAGATATAGTGTTACAAATGGAGAAAATGTGAAATATGATTTAAAGGCTTGGGGAGTATCAATGGATAAGTAAATAACAATGTGTATGTTTAGAAAAAGGAAAAGAAAATAACTTAATGATCTATACGTGTAGATTGAAATACGTGGAACACGATTAACCTGGATTTGCAGACGAAGCAACAAGACGAAGGGAATACAAGAACGATTCAAGGTAAGGGATTGTATGTTAGCGATAGAGGTATTTGTACGTATTTTATAGCAATTTTAGTAGGTATGACGCTAGAAGTAGTATGTTTAGCTATTGAGCTATGAAATGATATGAGAACATGAAATGTATTATGATATATATATATATATATTGTGAAAATGGGATGAGTTAAGGAAATAACATAACATGCATGATTTTGATGTTTTCTCAACTATGTATTGATTTTGTGATTGAGAAATGATGATGGATAGGATGGCTACTTTTACATGTTTAGCATGGGACAGCATGCTACGTAAATAAACAAGTTTCAGATTTTTTTTAAAAGAAAAAAATAACCACCTATTGAATTTGAGATGTGATTTGGTGTTGGAGCACTAACTCACACCGATTTTAATGATTTAAACTATGCTGGAGTTTTTGCTAGCATATGTTGCATGTTTTGATAAATCGTGCTGGAGTGTAGCTTGCACGTGGTTTTATGATGATGATTTTGTGCTGGAATTTAGCTCGCACAAGCTTTTATGGTAATCAACAAAAGAAAAAGTAAGTGGATCTAACCCATTGAATCCTGACTATATCCACTATTCTGATATTAAAATTCGATAGAGATGAAATTGGAACAGTAGATTTCTTTTTATTTCATATTTATTTAGACTCCACAAGAATAAGAATCTGTCGATATTTCCGATTCAATCTTCTTGTTCCTAGGAATAAATTACCTTTATAGAGAAAGAGAAACGTTTATTTCAAGTTACAACCTAAGAGCCTTTTTCAACATCTTATCTTTCTTTGATTCCAGAACACAATAAGATCCATTTCTATCTATATAGAATATATAGAATTTATTAGATAGAAACCTAAATCAAATCATGTCTTCACATATCAAATATTTCCATATCGATACATATGACACTTTTGTTCTGACAATGTGATGGAGAGTGAGTGCGAAAAAGAAACTTTCATTTTGAGTCTCCTATTATTTAATTTGATATTGTATTAGATTGAAAAATAGGAACTTCTCTCTTTTTCTGATATAGAAAAGTAAATAGAAAAATAGTCAAAGTGGATTTCTCGACCCGTGAAATGAAATGAAAAAATAGACTCTGGAGTTTTTTTGTTTTATATTCATCTGAAGGAAATATGAGAAAGAAAACAATAAATCAAAGAAATAAAAAAAGAAAATATATATATCAGACTAGAGTAATTTAATACACATAGAAATTAGAAGAATACATAAAAATATTGATTTTTATCAATCTCACGAATAAGATCCAAGAATAAGATTAGCTGATGGAGAGAGAGGGGTAGATCTGGGGATCAACCAGTAGCGAGAGGAGGGATCGCTTCTTCCTTGAATCGAACAGTTCGTTCAAAAAATTCATCTATCTGATTGATGAGCCATAAGACAATTCATGGTTCAGGTTCAGACGACTAGTCAAAATAGGAAAGACTAAACGAATTGAGTTCATGGATTTACCTAAGTCAGGTTATGGACCAATACAAGAAAATCTTTTTTTTTTTTTAATTCGGAACCAATTAATTATAAGGGGCAGTGCACGAGAAATCAAATCATACATAAAAACATAAAAAATTGAATCCCCGAATGCCCCCATAACGGAGCCTAGCTCGCACACGACTTTTGAGATGATACAATGTTAGAAGCAGTTGCTTGCACTAAGAGATACCGCGCTGGAGCAAGGCGATGACTGTGTGTCACGTTGATTACGCTCGCCATGGTATATGAGACATGGTACAGGATGATGAGTCCATCGGAGTAGGGTGGATAGACTGGGTCCACGGTCGTACGTTGAACTGTGTAGTTGTCCGTGGAATACTATATACCGTGTTGGGTGCACGTGAGTATGAGTATCGTGTAGATGGCATATGGCGTACATTGTACCGTAAGCATATGTGATATGAGGCGAAAGATGATGATAATTATTGAGATGAGCTGGAGGGTAGAACTGACCAATCCCCCTTTAGGCAAGTGATGCCTTGTGCACACTTGATCAGTAAGGCCTGAGATCACTGACTATGGCCATAGGTCGTGGATATTAGTTTGCTGAGAATTCCATGCCTGTCTCAGAGATACGAGAATTTGAGAAAACTCAAAAAGTAAGAGATTTGATGAAAAGAAATGATTTGAGAAAAGCAAAGAGAATGTGATTTGATAAATCTCGTTATTTAAATACTTATGCTGTGATAGCACTATTTTATGACATGTTTTGAATGGAAGTATTCTATATTCGTTTTTATGAAAATGCTTATGAGAGGAGAATATTTAAATGCATTTTCTAGATATATTTCCATTTATAATAAAACATGGTTTGTTATTTCATGCATGGGCTATGTAGATAGTACAATATCTACCTGTTAGCATGTTTTTCCTTAATGAGCTCTGGTTTGCTCATCCCACTATTTTTCCCCTCCAGATATTGAGAAGTAGGACAGTGCGGTGGTATCCAGATCTCCTTTGTATTGGATAGCTCCCACCAGTTGCAAAGGTATAAGAATTGTATACACAAAAGCATTTTGTATCTATTGTAATGTATCACACAACTAGGAATTGAAAATATAAACAATTTTATGGGGATGTTATATAAAGATAATATACTATACGATTAATTTTATATATCCACACACATGCCAGGGAGTGTGTAAGTTAAAGTTTTAAATGTGTCCGCTATAAATGTATTGAATATAGTTATTGCGTCGGCTCACAGCCCAACCGTAAATAGTATATGTATGGATGAAGGGCACCCGGAGTCGGGGTGTGACAGAAATTCGTATCAGAGCAAGGTTGGTTTGATATGAGTCGATGTTTAGGACTAAAAAAACATACATCCCCAAGTTACTGTGCGATATTTAGATACAAATGTGTTTACGGAGCTGGTAGTGATTTAAAAAGTTTGATATAAATGCAGGGAAGTCAGTAGGCTTGTGAGATATGCCTGAGAGACACCGCAAGAGGGGAGAGAGCTCAAGAGCTCAGGGGCGAAACGATAGGACTGAGAGGCACAGTAGATCGTCCTCTAGTCATGAGCTTCCAGAATAGATAGAGGCTTCTGATCCTCGGATAGCCAGATTAGAGGAAGATATGCGCATGATAATGACCATGATGGGTTAGAATCTGGCTAGGTTTGATGGTATACCTGGTACAGCGGGACAGGCTGAACCAAATCCCCTAGCAGCTGCACCTACACAACCTGAACTTGAGAATGCTGCACCTGTACAACCTGAACCTGTTAGGCCACGAAATCCCCCTATTAGGCCAATTCCTCTTCCAGTAGCCCCACAACAGTATGATGATGATTTGGGGTGTGGTTATGATTGTGATATGGAGAGGTTGAGGCATTTTATGGACTTTAAGCCTAATTCTTTTAGTGGGGTAAAATATCCAGCAGTGGCTGAGGATTGGATAAGTCAGATGGAGAAGCTGTTTGACTTCTATAGATGTTCAGCTACAGAAAGAGTAGTGCTTGCAACTTTTGTGTTGAGAGGTGAAACAGAGCACTAGTGGAAGTCCACCAGACCTATGTTGATGACTCAGGGTACAGCTATCACTTGGGATATATTTTTGGGTGCTTTCAGAGAGCAATACATCCCAGATACTTTTCGACGTAGGTTACAGATGGAATTTCTGAATCTTACCCAAGGGAATCGAACTGTTGATGAGTACGAGTCACGATTCACCTCATTGGGCTAGTATGATCCAAACTTTATCAGGGGTGAAGCCATCAGGGTCCGTAGATTTGTTGATGGACTAAGGCATTCGATTAGAGCTAAATTGGCCCCATTTGATGTTGCTACATATAGAGAAGCAATATGACGAGCCCAGTTGTGTGAGCAGGACTATGACCTGTAAATTTCAGAGTTTAGTTAGGGTAAGGACAAGGGTTCGCGAAAATTGAGGGTTGATAAGAGTTCTAGGTTTGGACAGAGAGGCGCTGGTAAGCGTCAGAGAGACACAGATGATTCACAGAAGAAGGCTGCTAGACCTTATGTACATCTGACTCTGACACCAGCTAGGGGTATAGTGATTGGTGGACCTCAGTCGACTACTGATCAGTGCAGAGTATGTGGCCGATATCATGGTAGTAGGCCCTATCACTTTCAGGGTGCATGTTGCTTCAGATGTGGTAGGCTTGGCCACTATGCAAGAGATTGTCCAAAAGCAGATGAGGTAGTCTCGCAGAAGGGCAAGAAGCCAGAGAAAGTTCCTACAGTTGCACCTCCTGCAAGGAAGAAAGCCACGATTGAAGAAAAAGGAAAGCAAGTTGTGGGTCAAGGCAGGGTATATGCGATAGACCAGACATCAGTAGATACCTCTTCTAAGGTAATAAAAGGTACACTTTTGATTTTCAATTTGGAAGCTATAGCTTTATTTGATTTTGGTACTACGTATTCCTTCATGTCGCTTGCATGTGCATCAAAGTTGACAAGTTTTGTAAAACCCACATACCTAAATGGGATGTTATTAATAAGTACTCCAAAGAGAGTTAGTCAGTTAGCTGAGCAAGTATATAAAGGTTGTAAAGTGAGAAGTAATGAGATCCTAATATTTTTTTACAAGTAAAGTGCATTGGTACATAAATGACATGAATGCTGTTGTTTTGAAGGTTATATTGCTTATATGGTGGACATGCACAAAACACATCCTGATATAAATGACATTCCTGTGGTTAGAGAATTTCCTGATGTCTTTTCAGACGACCTACCAGGATTGCCATCAGATAGAGAAATGGAATTTGGTATAGACTTGACACCTAGAACAGAGCCAATATCCAAGTCACCATATAGGATGGCTCCAGTTGAACTAGAGGAATTAAGAAAGCAGTTGCAAGATATGTTAGATAAGGGGTTTATAAGACCGAACGTCTCACCATGGGGAGCTCTGGTATTATTTGTGAAGAAGAGAGATGGGAGCCTTAGGTTGTGTATTAACTCTCGGATGTTGAACAAGGCTACCATCAAGAATAAATATCCCTTGTCGCGCATCGATGATCTATTGGATCAGCTTCGGGGAGCACGAATCTTTTCCAAGATAGATCGGAGATCTAAGTATCATCAACTGAAGATTCAGAGGGTAGATGTGCCCAAGACAGCTTTTTGCACTCGCTATGGTCATTACGAATTTTTGGTGATGCCTTTTGGGTTGACAAATGCGCCAGCAGCTTTTATGGCTCTAATGAATGAAGTGTTCAAGTTATACCTGGATCAATTTGTGATAATATTTATTATGATTTATTGGTTTATTCCGGATTTAGGAAAGATCATGAGCAGCACTTGAGGATTGTCTTGCAAACCTTTCGAGAGAGAAAGTTGTATGCCGAGCTTAATAAATGTGACTTTTGGTTAGAGCAGATTTCTTTTCTGGGCCATGCTATATCAAAGGATGGGGTGTCAGTAGATCCATTCAAGATTGAGGCTATTGTTTAGTGGGAATAGCCTAGGACAGTCACAAAGATCAAAAGCTTTCTGGGTTTGGCTGTTACTACAGGAGATTCATAAATGGTTTCTCTAGACTAGCTGCTCTGTTGACACGTCTTACGAGAAAGAATATGGAGTTTATATGGAATGAAGCGTGTGAAAGGAGTTTTCAGGAACTTAAGCACAGATTAACCACCGCGCCAGTTCTCACCATTCCTAACAGCTCAGAGAACTATTCTGTTTACACAGATGCTTCACACCAAGGGCGAGGCTATGTTTTGATCCAAAATGGAAGGGTGGTTGCTTATGGATCCAGATAGTTGAAAGATCATAAGAAGAACTACCCTACTCACGATTTAGAATTGACGACGGTTGTATTTTCATTGAAGATATGGTACTACTTGTATGGTGAAAGATTTCAAATCTTTATGGATCACAAGAGTCTTAAGTATTTGTTCTCATAGAAGTAGTTAAACATGAGACAGAGAAGGTGGTTAGAACTCCTCAAAGATTATGATTGTGAGATTTATACCACTCGGGGAAGGCGAATGTGGTTGCCGATGTGTTGAGTAGAAAGAGTCTCGGGTTGATATCATATATGATAGTTAGGGAGCACAAGTTATTGGAACAATTCACAAACCTTAGTTTGGAGATGACCCTACCTGAGATTGGCAGTTATGGGATTATAGCTAGCTTGAGATTAGAGTCAGAGTTGATTAAGAGAGTCTAGCAAGCTCAGCAAAATGATCAATAGTGTAATGATGTGATTAGCCAAATTCAGAAGGGTAGGGGTACGAGATTTGTATTGAGTTCAGATGGAATACTAAGGTTCGGGAATAGAATATGTGTTCCTAAGGATTCAGAGCTCCGAAAGTTGATTTTATCAGAGGCTCACTCGTCGAGATACACAGTACACCTGGGGAGCAGTAAAATGTATCAAAATCTTCGAAAAGTATATTGGTGGTCTGGGATGAAAAGAGACATAGCTGAGTATGTCGCTAGATGTCTCATTTGTCAGCAGGTTAAGGTAGAGCATCAAAAACTTGGAGGATTATTACGACCTCTACCGATACTGACATGGAAGTGGGAGCACGTCACCATGTATTTTTTATGGGATTACTTAGGACCCGTAAGAACCAGATGCTATTTGGGTTATAGTAGACCGGTTAATGAAATCAACAGACTTCTTAGCCTGAGATCTACAGATACCTTGAGTGCGTTAGCAAACTTGAATGTACGAGAAATAGTTAGACTGCATGGAGTCCCAGTGAGTGTTGTTTCTCATAGGGATGCTCGCTTCACTTCCCACTTTTGAGAGCATTTTTAGGAAGCGATGGGGACCCAATTGAGCGTTAGCACCGCTTTTCATCCTCAGATAGATGGTCAGTCAGAGAGGACTAGACAGACCTTGGAAGATATGTTGAGAGCGTGTGTGCTGGATTTTAGAGGCTCATGGAATGATCATTTGCCATTGATTGAGTTTGCCTACAATAATAGCTATCACTCAAGTATTAGTATGGCCCCTTATGAGGCACTATATGGTCGTAGGTGCCGATCACCTATTAGTTGAGAAGAAGTTGGTGACAGACAGCTGCTCACTCCCGATTGGGTTAGACAAGGCTCAGGGGATGTTTGGATAATATGTGAGAGGTTGCAAATGGCTCAAAGTCGACAGAAGAGCTATGTTGACAGGAGATGGAGACCACTTGAGTTTGATATGGGTGAGTCCATATTTTTGAAAGTATCTCCTTCTAAGGGAATAACGAGGTTCGGGAAGAAAGGAAAACCAAGTCCTCGTTACATCGGTCTCTTTGAGATTTTGGATAGAGTGGGAGACAGAGCATATATGCTAGCCTTACCACCTGAGCTAGCAGAAGTCCACAATGTCTTCCATGTTTCCATGCTTCAGAAGTACTACCTGGATCCAACACATGTAATTAGCTATGAGCCATTAGAGCTCAAGGAAGATATGTCATATATAGAGAAACCGATCCGGATATTGGACAGAAAAGAGAAGGTGTTGCAGAACAAAACGATTTTATTGGTTAAGGTCTTGTGGCAGCATCATACATCAGAGGAAGCCACTTGGGAGTTAGAGTACCTGATAAAAGAGAAATATCCCCAACTTTTTGAGGAATAGACTTGGTTCAATTTAGATGACCAAATTTTCTAAGGAGGGGAGAAATGTAATGCCCTTAGTTTCACATGTAATTATGGTGAAGTTGTGATGTATATGTAAATCGTTACAAGCAGATAAATAGTAAAGGATGTAAGGATTATGAATTTAATGAAACAACCATGATTTCAAGTTGTATGCACAAGTTTTAATACCTGTGAACTATATGGAATGGATGCCATTGTATGTTAATTATGCACGGATTGTAAATTGAGGTATGAAGCAAATGTGGATAAGTGTACATCTAGAAATCCGCAGAAAACTACAGAAATGATGGTGCAGGGGATGAGGGATCGATCTCATATGAAAGAGAGATCAATCTCCTCTCATGAAATGCCAAGGAACAGCTCAATGGAATATGGCAGATTGATCTCATGGGAAAATAGATCGATCTCCTTAAGTCTCGGCCAAGAAGAGATCGATCTCCCCTAAGCGACAGATCGATCTCCCTTTTACAAAACAAATCGATCTCATCATGAAAGTAGATCGATCTCGTAGTAGTTACGTTTGGTAAAAAGGACTACCAAACCATGCAGAGATCAATCTGCACAAGGGCCAGATCGATCTCATGTGCTTGCATCTATAAAAAGAGCACGGGATTTGGACTGAAGATCAGACTTCCTCCCACCAAATCCGCACATTTCCATTTCTCTCAAAGAACCAAGCTTTCTCACTCTAAATATCACTACATTGCAGCTAGGATCTGAAGAAGCTCAAGAAGGGAAAGTTGTTCCTTGAAGTAAGGAGAACAACATACCTAAAAAATCACACATTGGTTTGACCAAGAGAAATAGGTTTGGCTACCACAAGTTTGGCTAAGGATGAAACTAAGCTAGGTAAGCTTTTCAACCCTCAAGCTTTAAATATGGATTTCTAGACATTTTATGGGTTGAATGGTATGTGAAATCTTGATAGGAATAATGAGTGTAGTGATGAGTGAGTAATATTAAGAGGAATTTATGAAGGAAAAATCCATGAAAAAGTGATGGAAAACTTAAGATGAGATATAGTGATACAAATGGAAAAAGGTGAAATATGATTTAAAGGCTTGGGGAGTATCAATGGATAAGTAAATAACAATGTGTATGTTTAGAAAAAGGAAAAGAAAATAACTTAATGATTTATACGTGTAGATTGAAATACGTGGAACACGATTAACCTGGATTTGAGGACGAAGTAACGAGACGAAGGAATACAAGCACGATTCGAGGTAAGGGATTGTATGTTAGCGATAGAGGTATTTGTACGTATTTTACAGCAATTTTAGTAGGTATGACGCTAGAAGTAGTATGTTTAGCTATTGAGCTATGAAATTATATGAGAACACGAAATGTATTATGATATATATATATATATGTATATATCTATATATATATATATTGTGAAAATGGGATGAGGTAAGGAAATAGCATGACATGCATGATTTTGATATTTTCTCAACTATGTATTAATTTTGTGATTGAGAAATGATGATGAATAGGATGGCTACTTTTACATGTTTAGCATGGGATGGCATACTACGTAAATAAACATGTTTTTGATTTTTTTAAAAGAAAAAAATAGCCACCTATCAAATTTGAGATGTGATTTGGTGTTGGAGCACTAGCTCACATCGGTTTTAATGATTTAAAATATGTTGGAATTTTTGCTCGCATATGTTGCATGTTTTGATAAACCGTGCTGGAGCGTAGCTCGCACGTGGTTTTATGATGATGATTTTATGCTGGAATTTAGCTCGCACAAGCTTTTTATGGTTTCATGATGATGATGATGTACTGGAGCCTTGCTCGCACATGACTTTTGAGATGATACAGTGCTAGAAGCATTTGCTCGCTCTGAGAGATACTGCGTTGGAGCATGGCGATAACTGTGTGTCATGCTGATTCTGCTCGCCATGGTATATGAGACATGGTACAGGATGATGAGTCCATTGGAGTAGGATGGATGGACTGGGTCCACGGTCGTACGTTGAACTGTGTAGTTGTTCGTGGAATACTATGTACCGTGCTGGGTGCATGTGAGTACGAGTATCGCATAGATGACACATGGCGTACATTGTACCATGAGTATATATGATATGAGGAGGAAGATGATGATAATTATTGAGATGAGCTGGAGGGTACGACTGACCCATCCCCCTTCAGGCAAGTGATGCCCTGTGCACACCTGATCAGTGAGGCCTATGATCACTGACTATGGCCATAGGTCATGGATATTAGTTTGTCGAGAATTCCATGCCTTTCTTAGTGATACGAGAATTTGAGAGAACTCAGAAAGTAAGAGATTTGATGAAAAGAAATGATTTGAGAAAAGCAAAGAGATTGTGATTTGATAAATCTCATTATTTAAATACTTGTGCTGTGATAGCACTATTTTATGACATGTTTTTGAATGGAGGTATTCTATATTTGTTTTTATGAAAATGCTTATGAGAGGAGAATATTTAAATGCATTTTCTAGAGATATTTCCATTTATAATGAAACATGGTTTGTTATTTCATGCATGAGCTATATAGATAGTACAATATCTACCTGTTAGCATTCTTTTCCTTACTGAGCTGTGGTTTGCTCATCCCACTATTTTTCCCCCTCCAGATACTGAGAAGTAGGACAGTGTGGTGGTCTCCAGATCTCCTTTGTATTAGACAGCTCCCACCAGTTGCAAAGGTATAAGAATTGTATACATAATATCATTTTATATCTATTGTAATGTATCGCACATTTAGGAATTGAAAATGTAAACAGTTTTATGGGGATGTTATATAAAGATAATATACTATACGATCAATTTTGTATATCCACACACATACCTGGGAGTGTGTGAGTTAAAGTTTTAAATGTTTTCGCTATAAATGTATGGAATATAGTTATTGCGTCGGCTCATAACCCAATCGTAAGTAGTATATGTATGGATGAGGGGCACCCGAAGTCGGGGTGTAACAAGTTGCCTAGATTACCCTCTGATATAGAGTTAGAGTTCGCCATTGACTTGGTGCTTGAAACTCAACCTATATCCAAAACCCCATATCGATTGGCCCCGATAGAGTTTGAAGAGTTGAAGAAGCAACTCCTAAAGCTGTTAGAAAAAGGCCTTCATCCGCCTAAGTGTGTCACCAAAATTGGTGATAAAGTAGTACCAGCTAACTTGATATCGCTGAATATGATAGATTTTGATGTAATACTGGGGATGGACTGGTTAGCTACTCATAGAGGTAGTTTAGACTATTTTAGTAAAATTATGACATTGTATATACACGAAAAATGTGTTGTAACTTTTAGAGATGAGTGAATAAATGAATAAGTAGATCTTTTGTCCGTTTATTATGCGTTTAACGATTTATTTAATGTATGAAGGTTTTATAGCTTTTGTGGAATGTATGGAGAAGTTGAAACCCAACCTTAATGAGATTTCGGTAGTGCGAAATTTTCCCGATGTATTCCTAGAAAAGTTGCTTGGATTACCATATGATAGAGAGTTAGAGTTTGCCATTGACTTGGTGCCCGAAACTCTACCTATATCTAAAACCCCATATCGATTGGCATCGATAGAGTTGGAAGAGTTGAAAAAGCAACTCCAAGAGCTGTTAGAAAAAGGCTTCATCCGCCTAAGTGTGTCACCATGTGGTGCACTTGTCACGACCCGTGACCTCTACCACTATTACTAAGCGCGTAATTAAGCAGAAGGCGTATTAAAGTGAATTAACATTATTAAAGTTTGCTAATTGATACTTTAGGATCTTTTACTTGTAGTTTCATGTCCGATTAGGTTTAAGGCTTTAAAACTATTAGTTGAAGGATTTTATTAAGGTTCTAAAATTTTCTTGAAATTTCGGCAGTACAACAGCTGCAATTTAACTCTACTCAACCTACAAACAAGACCATATAGCAGCCCATATCCTCAAAACCATTCATGCAAATTAAATGATCTCAACAATCCTAGCTATCCACAACTAACAACCTTGTTTTCCAATCACATCATATAAACCCAAGTAGCTAAGTGTTAACAATGGCATAATCACTAAGGTTTTGAATTTATTTAAGGAAATTTTAACTATATAATTCATAGGTCCTATCCTAGAAACAACACTCCAAAATCAACTAATACATCCCAAATGACTATATTTAAGCCCATGCATACATACAAGTCTGAAAACAAAAACTTTACACTTGTTGTTGCGTATACCTTAGCATAAGGACATTGCTCTCAGCACGAGAAATCAATAACTCTGAGTGGCTCACCCATGAGTTAATCTGAAAATAAAGGGGTGAGCAACCACATGTTCAGTATGGAAGGTATATAACCAAAGCTAATAAAATACCAAACTGGGGTAAATCAAAGTTATTATGCAATTGTATCATGCACTTTTAAAACTATGCATAAACCTCGGTTTTAGGTTCAAAAGGTAAAGATTTCATAGAACGCAATATTGAAAATAAGTCATGTTAATCAATCCTTTTTAAAATCAAGTCACTTCACAAAAACATGTTACATAACACTTAGCTTATAAACCAGGTGCAAATTTAAGATATGGAAAGAAAACTTAAAATCTGGTAACCCGACATCCTTTCCAAAACATGTAGTCTGTCGGAATCATGCATGGGCTCAAATCAAACATATAACATAGATAAAAAAGAAGTGGCATAACCCTTAACTTATCATGGAACCAATTACATAATGTAACACACTTATGTCCATACTGACTACCGCCCTATCCTAAACTGATCAGGTCTGGACTAGGGTACTGAAGACGGGATCAAGATCTACAGTAGTAGGTAGTTGACACCGTAGGGAAATCAAGCAGAACCTCCTACCAGTGTTACTTAGAAAATCTCAATGCCATGAAGGCATCTCCATGAAGCAATTGGCACTATAGGGCAATCACACAGAACCTTCTACCGGTGCTAGAGATTGCTATCACGTCTCATAAACCCGATGCCACCCGACACCTCAGTGAAGCACTTGGCACTGTAGGGCAATCACACAGAACCTCCTATCGTTGTTTATATTATACTTTACTAGTTTATATTCTTAACTCCATTTTAGCATGATTTTCCCAACTCTTACCTTCATGGCCGAACCCTTAATCTTTACCCCAATTTATGTACGTTATATTTCTAATCGTGAAATATTAAAATTTCGTTGTTTAAATTCAAAACCTTAGCGAGTATGCCATTGTTAACACTTAGCTACTTGGGTTTATTTGATGTGATTGGAAAACATGGTTGTTACTTGTGGATAGCTAGGATTGTTGAGATGATTTAATTTGCATGAATGGTTTTGAGGATATGGGCTATTATATGGTCTTATTTGCAAGTTAGGTAGAGTTAAATTGCAACCATTATGCTACTCAAATTTCTAAAATATTTTAGGACTTAAATAAAATCCTCCACATATTAATGGAAAAGTTTTAAACCTATATCGGATAGGAAACTACAAGAAAAAGATCCTAAAGAAATAATAATAAACACTAGCCAATGTTAATTCACTTTAAAATGTTTTCGCCTATATATGCGTTTAAGGATAGTTGTAGATGTCACGGGTCGTGATAGCATTGGTTCTCTTTGACTAAAAGAAAGATGGCAGTTTGAGGTTATGCATCGATTACCGAATGCTTAATAAGGCCATAATCAAGAATCGATACCCATTACTGAGGATTGATGACTTGTTTGATCAATTGAAAGGTGCTAAGGTGTTTTCAAAAATAGACTTAGGGTCGGGGTATCACCAGTTAAAAGTGAGAGGTGAGGACATCTCCAAGACTGCCTTTCGAACTCGCTATGGGCACTATGAATTCTTGGTCATGCCCTTTGGTTTGACAAATGCCTCTACTGCATTCATGAACCTGATGAATGTAGCTTTTAAGGAGTACCTAGATAAGTTTCTGATCACCTTCATAGATGACATTCTAATGAATTCCCATTCCTCGGAGGAGCATGAACAACACTTGTGTTTTGTCCTTCAGACACTAAGGGAGAAGAAGCTTTAGGCAAAGCTTGACAAATGCGAGTTCTGGATAGAACAAATTAGTTTTCTGGGACACATAATGAACAAAGATGAGGTATCTGTTGATCCATCGAATGTTGAAGCAATAGTGAATTGGGAGAGACCAAAGACGATGACGGTTGATCCATCGAAGGTTTAACCGAAGGTTTTGCCATTATATTTCCAAAACACATTAGTTCTGCATCTATGATTTCTGTTTTGGAGAGCCGGGTTTATGGTGCAAGTTTGTTGCTAAGCGTTATTCCTGCATTGATGGCACAGTGGAACAATGACTGATAATCAAAAGAAGAAGCAATACAGGGCCATAAGAGTTTTTGCATTTTTTAGTTTTACTATTCACTCTATTGTTGGTTCAAATGTTAGCTGCTATTTCGACTACTGCTTGTGCATTTATCTTTGTAGTTTATTTTCTTTAATTTTGTTAATTAGAAGTTATCCTTGTTATGCATTCTTTTCGGTTCGATCATTTCAATCTCCTGCATCTTAGTTTCTTTCTTCATCATGTGTTGCCTTTACTGATCGGGTTTCTATTACTGTGTGGTGCTGAGGGGCTTGTTGCTGTGATGCTGAGATGTTGAATGGCTGGACATGTTGATTGAGGCAGCAGCTAGCGTCAGTGTAGAACCAAATCGAGATTGCTTATGGCAGTGGACAGGGACCAACATAAGTGGCATGGCAGAGGTGTTGCTGAGTATCTGCTGGCTAGTTTGGATTGAAGCAGGAGCTGGCAGTAAGAGTAGATGCATGGCAGATGATATGCATGATTGGCTGGGTGGTACAGTGCAGGACATGGTAACAGAAGCAGGAGTGTAATCGATTGCTTCTGTTGAGTACTGAAATGAAGCAAGATTTGTGTGCTGCTGTGCAAGAATAAAGGACAAGGAACGGCTGCAGCTGATGATACGAACGACTTGTCCTGAAGTAGAGGCAGGATTGTGTCACGGGTTACATAGTGATGAACAACACAAGTGATGTGCAGTGAGGCTGGTGGCAGAGGGACCGATCCCATCTGTTTATTTTTATTTTCGTTTTCTCCTTCATATGTTTTTGCTTTTATTTCCTCCAACGTTATATAATTTTTCCTTTGTTCCAGTACTGCTTTAACTTGAATACATCACTCTGCTCTGCTTTGTTTCTCATTTAATTTACTGTTATGATTTTCTTTGGTTATTTCCACACTTCTGTTTCTATTATTCCTGTTGTTTCCAAGTGGTGCATGCCGAAAGGAGGCTGGGTGTTACAACCATTCTGTCCTTAGGCTTTCGAATTTTTTTCTTTACAAGCTCACTACTCTCCTTCAATTTATTTTTAGTCTCGGTTTCACTTAGTTTATTGCTTGTGTGAAGGTGGTATAGTGCAAGGACAGTGGCGTGGTTGCTGGATTATTGCTGCTGCCCGTTGCTGGACAATCCCTGGTGCGCTCAATTCTGCTGCATAAACGCTGGTGAGGCAAGCAAAAGACGTGGCTACTATGTTTTGTTTCCGTTTGGTCATCAGCAGAGCACGATCTCTGTAGAGGAGGAGCTGCTACTTGCACGTTCTGTTGCATTTATCCGTATGTGGCTATTGTTGGAGGACGTGTGCAGGACTGGCTAAGGAATGTGGTAACAGCTAACCAGTAACAGAGGTGGCGAGAGAAGGGATCGAAACTGATCCCAGGCCGAGCAAGCTGTATTGTTGGCAGTATGTGCAGGAGCAAGTTGGCGCTATCGCAGTAAGGGTGTAGTGCAACTGTGTGCATGGCAGAATAGTACATTGCCGATGCATGGATGATTAGTTTTATAGTTTAATTTGCAAAAGTTTAGCTTTTATTAGTGGTTTAGTAGTATTTTAAATTAGTGCACTTTTAATTAGTTTAGGTATTATTTCATTAGTTTAGTTAAATTTCTTATAATTAGGATTGTTAGATTTTAGATAATTAGATTTTAGTCTAGATTAAATTTCAATATTTTAATGCATTTGAAATTTTAATTTAATTAATTTCATGCATATATTTAGGAATTAATTATTTTCTATACATCACTTATAGTAGATTTTATTTTTAATCTAGGAATTTTAGTAAGTTAGTACCTAATTATTGCTTTATTTATTTAAATTTTATTTCTTTGGACCTTAGGTTAGATTAATTTGCATTTTTATTTTTAAATTAATTAGATTAATTACATGCACATTTTATTTTTATCTTAGGATTGTCTAGTTTTATTCTAGTTAATTTTATTTCCTTATTTTTTTGATTGCATCTTTAGATTATTTACACTAATTAATTTTAGTTTCAGTATTTTTCTTTTGCAGATTATCGTTTTATTTGTCTGGAACTCTGTAAGTAATTTTAGCTCTGTTTTATTTATTTTATAATTTTCATTATTTTTATTGTTTTCTAGTATTTTTAATTTAAAACTTAGTTAATCACCCTCTGAAATTCATAATTTGCTAGGATATACTTAGGGTAAAATTAACCGTTACTTAGTTAGGCTAATTAGATTCTCTGTGGGACGATAATCCGAGACTCAAATCTCATTATTACTTGTACGACCCGTGCACTTGAGGTTAACACGTCTAGGTCACTTAGGACGGGCGATGTACCATGTTTTTGGCATCGTTGCCGGGGAATCACAATTAGCCATTAATTAATATCGGTGAAATTATGCTTATGTGTAATTCTAGTTTTGTACATATCTAGGTTGTAAACATTTAGA
The DNA here is from genome assembly GCA_033439115.1 of Firmiana major. Classification (NCBI taxonomy): domain Eukaryota; kingdom Viridiplantae; phylum Streptophyta; class Magnoliopsida; order Malvales; family Malvaceae; genus Firmiana; species Firmiana major. Next base: position 64,353,624 of record CM065899.1, read on the forward strand.
GCATTAATTTAGAGTAGTTAATTCTCTCTCTATGAAGAAAAAAAATCAAAAATTAAAAAAAAAAATCATTAGGACTTAAGCACTATTTTGGGGGAGGATTTGACCGTCAGCATTCTGTTACCACTTTAGCTAATTCTCCTACTTCTGATATTGCTACTTAGCTTCATTTCATTTTATGCTGTTTTATTTTTCTTTTCATTTTTTGTACAGTTCTTTTCTCTTTTCTGCTGTTTCTTTCTTTGTTAGATAGTCTTTGCAACAACATGTTCTCATCAAGGTTCACATGTGCTTCATCATCAGATAGGGGAGTATTTTATTCTTGAGCTTTAATTCTTATGTTATCTGCACACTGAAGACACGTGTAGTTTAAGTTTGGGGGTGGGGATATCACTTGAGCATTTTTAAAAATTTTACGCAAAATTGAAAAAGTTTTCGAAAATTTGAGCCTACATTGTTTGATTTTGGGGTGATTTAGTACTTAGCATGTAGTTTTCCCATATTCCAATGATATAACCCATGATTAAGTTTGACTGTGATTGAATATGAAGCATGATTATAAGAAAAGTATGAAGTTGAATTCTTGAATTTGTCTTGATTTTGATTGTGATTTTCTCATTTTATGCACATTTCATGTCATGAATCTGTATAGTTATTTAGAGAAAGCTTATGTGGACATAGGATTTCATTTGTTCAGTTGATTTTGTGCATCATATTCTAGAATTTGTTTGATCTTTATCTCGAGGTGAAATATTAGATCACGCTTTAATTAGGGAGATGATTTAGGCCATCTTTGGATCGTTTGAGCCTTTCTAGCCATCCCTGTACATATTTTACCTCTAGTCACCCACCTGGGTCAAATAAGCTTTTCTTTGTAAATACAACTGCATATTTTTCCTTAGCTTAAACACTCTGTTCCTATCCCTTACCCCAAAAGCATGAAAATTCATTAAGATATATCTTGAGCTTTGTACATATGGGTATAGGTGATAGTGAAAATTTCGAAAAAAAAAAAGAAAAGAAGAGAAAAAGAGAGAAGAAAAATACAAAAATAGAATAAAAAAGTTTAGCAAAATAAATAAGTTTAGGGGAATAAATTTTGAGCTCTTACGTTAAAGATCCTAGAAGTAATGCATGTTGAGGGGTAATTAAACTTAAATCGACGTTATCATACCTTAGCCATAGCTTTACATTACAAGCTTAATAAAGTCTTATTGATCTTTGGTTAAGTGTAACTACATTAGTGGAGAGAGAAGTGAAAAGCAAACTTATGGGAATGATCACTTGTCATTGACTTTGCATTCATTGTGTTTGCTTAATCTGATCTGGGCAATGTACTGTGAAGTGGCTTTGACATTCACACACACACGAGGAGTCCAATTTGGGTTAAGACTTATGATTGGATTATTCTGAGTGTTGGACATATAATTGTGAATCTTTGAGATTAGAGTTTGTACTTTTTCTTTGAGGATAATATTGGGGAAAACCATTATGTTTGGCACTTGTCATTCCTACATGTATTTTGTTTTGCTTGAGGACAAGCAAAAGCTCAAGTTTGGGGTGTGATAATTCTATTAAAATAAAATTATTTGTGCTTAATTTCTTAATTAATTATTTTAATCTCCATATTATTTTATTAATTATCCCCTCAATTTAATTAAAATTCTCTTATGTGCTGGTAAATTAAATCCGAATGAATTTTAGTCGAAAATGGACTGAAAACGGGCTAAAAGGAGACTGACCACTACCATTTCACAGTCTGAGTCACCATTTGTCTAGACACATGTTATATCGGGTGTTCGTATTTTATTCACCTCGAAAAGATAAGATCGACGGATATCGTACCCACCTTCTGGAAGACACACGTTGGGTCACATTACACAACCAAGTGGACTAGAAGACAAATGACGTGGAAATAGCTTCTCTATAGCGAATAGAATGAAGACAAGTGACCAAACAATGCCAACTCATCTAGGATTGGAAATTACAATTGTACCCTCAATTTTGTGTATAAATAGAATATGATGAGCAATTGAAAACCAAGTAATTTTTAGGGTAAGTAGTCTAGGGTAAGTAATTTTTAGGGTAAAGTAGGAGTAGTGGTAGTTTTTAGAATAGTTTAAGTTTTATTTTAAAAAGCTTTATTGTTAGGTTTTATTTTTTTTTCTAGTTTTCATTTTCAAGCTTTTCATTTACGGGTAGCCACCATTGTTAGAGAATTTTACAAGCTTCCATTTTATTTTCTTTAAATGAAAAAGTTTCCTTTCAGCTGCTAGTAATTTCTTTTACTGCATTTGTTTTCATTCTTCTATTGTTGCTTATTCGGGTTCTTTTATTTTTGTATTCCATTTGCTGTTCATTTGAACCAAAGGTTTTGCCATTATATTTCCAAAACACAATAGTTATGCATCTATCATTTCTGTTTTGGAGAGCCGGGTTTATGGTGCAAGTTTATTGCTAAGCGTTGTTCCCGTATTTATGGCACAGTGGAACAATGATTGATAATCAGAGGTAGAAGCTGTAAAACCCTTAAGTTTTGGTGTAATGTATATAATTTCATGATGTACAAACAAGTTGAATTATGCATGAATTATTAGAAATCAATGTTTATGAGTTCTAAGAGTAAATGGATTGATAATTGGGTGTTGGAATGATTGAGTATGAGTTTGAATGAGGAAATTGCAGTAAAAAGGGTGTAGGATGAAGGCCAGATCGATCCTATGCAAGGAGAGATCGATCTCATAGCCTGAAGAATGCAAATCAAGTAAGATGGAAGAGGAAGATAGATCCCTTACTGGAGCAGATCGATCTCTTTAACTCTCGGACTGGAGTAGATTGATCTCCCCTTAAAGCCAAATCGATCTCCTTAGCTCTCTACCTGAGACAAATCGATCCGGTTACATTGAAGTAAATCGATCTTATTCACTAAAGCAGATCGATCTCAAGCCTTCGACAGATCGATCTCCTACCATAAAATGCTATGAAATTGAAGGATTTAAGCAAGGCCAGATCGATCGCCACCCTATACAAATCGATCTCAATAAGCCAATTCTATAAATATGGAGCAGTTGGATCTGCATTTCACGGGACTAAACTGTGACGCCCCGAAAGCAAGGAAAACAGGGTAAATTTAAAATTTATTTACATCATTTCACAATTCTAGGTGCATTCTTGTGCAGTGTCATGCATAATCATATATATATATATATATATATATATATATGTTACAAAACTTTAACCTCAGGATCTCATCATCTAATTTACATGTCACATCATATATGATAATTCTATTTTTTATAGAATTATTTGTGCTTAAATTCATAATTATTTGCTTAAATCCCCTTATTAATTCATTAATAATCCCCTTATTTAATTAAAATTCCTTATTGTGCAGATAAATTAAAATCCTGATGAAACTCAGTCGTTTCAGACGAAATTGGGCTGAAAACGGGCTTAAAGAGATTGGGCCACTTCAAATTTTGCAGACCGAGTCACCAGTCGTCTGGACACGCGTGATGCCAGGTGTCGATATTTTATTTGCTCTAAAATGATAAGATCAACAGACACCGAGCGAATATTCTGGAAGGCACACGTCGAGCCACAGCGCAGAGCCAACTGGATAAATCGACAAGTGACGTGGAAATATCCATCTGCAGCGAATCAATTGAAGACAAGTGGCCAAATATTGCCAACTCATCTAGGATTGAAATTTACCATTGTACCCCTATTTTTGTGTATAAATAGAACATGATGGCTATTGGAAATTGGGAAGTAGAGTAGGTAGGGTAAAAGTAGAGTAGCCTAGGGTTAGAGTAAGATAGCTTATAGAGTTTCCTTTAATTTCCGCATTGTTTAAGTGTTATTTTACTGTTCATCCATGTTCTTCATTTACAAGTTGTTTAATCTTATTTTTCAAGAGTAATCCATTTTTCTTTTTCCATCTCTCGGTTTATTCCTTTGTTTGGTTTTTGTTCATTAATCCATTATTTTACAAGCTTACATTCCATGTCTCGGTTTCATCACTGTTGTTATTCATCAGTTTCTCCATAGTTTTCTTACTCTCGGTTGCTTTATAGTTTTCTAGATCTCGATTTCTTCATTGTTTGTTTTATCTTCCCGATTTCCTTTATTAAGTTTATTTTTGTATCTCAAAGCTTAGTCTCAAATTCAGGTCTCGGTTTCTTCTCACATACATGATCATTTCTTTGTCTTAGTGATAAACCGGTAAACTTTCTTTAGGTAGTTCTCGGTTATATTTCAAGTGGGCATTCATGTTATATTTGCATGCAATCTACAGCCTTTGTGATTCTGTCGCCATGATGTGGGAGGATGCAAGGCATTTTTCTACATCATTAGCAAAGTGGAATCCGGTTGGAGAGAGAAGTGAAGCTGCCCGTGGATCTTCAGTTTTCTATTTTCTGCATTTGTTCATGTTTCGATAGATAGTTCAGCTACTGCATTTCATTTTTCTCGGTTTGCTGCAATTGCTTTCCTTTGTATGTTCAGTTCCTTCTTTTCATTTGTTGTTGGTGAGCAGTTACCATTTGAGGCAGTATAGCTCCATGAGTGCTCGGGTGTGACATAACAATTCCTGCTCTGTTCTCCCCTGTTTGACGTTGTGATTTCTGTTCATCTTGCAAGCTGAGCAATCCAGCAGCTGGAAGCAGTCATTCCGCAGGAGCAAAACACAGGACAGGCCAAGAGCAGTAGCAAGCAGCATTCGGATGCAGCAGGGCAGCAGTCATGGACATCATCTGGTGAAGGAAGCAGAGCAGCAGTACATCGCACCAGGCAGCAGGAGCAGAAGCCGAGGATGATGCTGGAATCGGGAGGTGTCAATGGCTTGTACTGGTGAAAGGAGGCAAAACCGTTAGCAAGCTGGTGCAGCACCTGAGCAGTAGAGCAGGACAATCCGTAGCAAACCAGCTGGACAGCCAACCCGAGCCATGACCTGGAAATGGGAATGAAAATGCCAGATTGAGTAAACAGTAAAAAGAGGGAAAAGTTACTGTTTGTTTAAAATGGATAAGGCTTTGTTTGGTTGATAGGTTGTAGAATTAGCTCATTTTTATGCATTTTAGTTTATTTCCAATTTAATTAGTTAGCTTAGTTTAGATTTGTTAATTAAATTGCATGATTAGTATTTTAGTTTAATAGATTAAAACTTAGTTTTAATTAGGATGATAGTTAATTAAATGTTCATTTAGACTTAGATTAGGGGTAATTTCAGTTAATTAAGTCTTAGGTTATTTTAAATAGCATTTGATTAAGTAGTTCAATTGCATTTTTAGATTAGTTTAATTTTAGTTTAATTAATCAAGTTTTGTTATTTCCATATTTGCATTTAATTTTAATTGATTTAATTTGTTTTAACTATTTACTTTTCTTTTGTAGGTAATTTGCTTTTAATTGATCGAAATACTGTAAGTAAAATTTTGTTTTTATTTCTTTTAGTTATTATTTCATTGTTTTTAATTAGCCTTAGTAGATCACTCTTGAATTCATAATTTGCTAGGATATACTTAGGGTAAAAGTAACCGGTAGTTAATTAGGCTAACAACTTCTCTGTGGGACGATATCTCGGGACTCAAAATCCCATTATTACTTGGACGACCCGTGCACTTGCGGATAATACCCTTTGGGCGTGTCAATATACATTCCACAGTTTCGAATTAATAAATCATAATACATCTCATACATCATTGTTCATCAAGTGTCTATAAATACAACTTTAGTTTGGGTATATGAAATATTAAAATATACCTTAAGCACAATATGTGGCCTGGAGCTCAAGTCTTCCACTAGCCACTATTCCGTACGTCGCAGGAAAACTCTCTTCACTTGAAGAAATCTGGGGGGGAGATAAAACAGGGTGAGCTTCTAAATCACTCAATAAGGGGGTAAGGGATTCATTAACAAAATGATAATTTACACAACACAATCATTTTATCTTGTGGGTGAAAACCCAATACACTCAGTAGAAAAGTGTAGCATGAATAATTAAAACGCCATCTCAAATCATTTCTCAAGGCTCATGCAGAAACATGATAATAAATGGCTCAATACAAAATCATAGTTACAAGCATGTAGAAAACAAGATGCGATAATGACTTTTCTCATAAAAAGTGATAAAATCACCGCAATAGTAATGCACGTGGAGCAGCCACCAAACACAATCTCATGTGTAAAATGAGACGAGGCAAATAAAACTCGTATAAAAATTCGTCATGGCACATCAAAACGATTGAACTCGTCCCCTAGGTGGACATCCCCAATCGACAATAATACACCTATGGCCATGGTTCGCTGTAGACTTGATCAGAGTCGCACAGCCGTCGAACTTAGATGATATCAAAGCACAGCCCAGTCTTACATGCTATCAAAGCAATGCCGCCCATCGCTACCACGGAGCGGGGTCATCTCGTGTTACTAGAACGGAGGCGTCAGTCTTACGTGCTACTAGAGCACAACCCGACCTTACATGTTACAATAGCAAAGCCCGATGTGTATTCAACATGACACGCCTAAGTCTCAGTAATAGCCATATTATCATATAAAACCATTTTGCCTTCACGTAGCACTCATAATGGTTTTTCTCACAAAATTCATCTCAAAACCGTTTTGTACTCAACACAAAACATGTCAAAACCGAGCTCAAACCGGTAAACCACGCACACATTTCTCGAATCTCAGTACGCCTTAACATAGAGCCCAAATCACTTTTCACTTTTTTTAAACTTAAAACGGTTGTAAAACAATTTCACATTTAGTTTACAACTCATAAAAATTGGGCCCCAACCGGCTATAAAACCGTGTGCAACAACTCATTCACAACTCATAAAAACATGCTTGTTTTCTCAAATCACATTTCATGCTACAATGTCATAAAAAAATCCCATACACAAATGAGTTTAAGTTTTCCCTTACCTTGTTGCACCTTGTATAGTGCAATCGTTCCCCCAAACGATGGACTAGCCTCGCATTCCTCTCTAGAACTCTCGGGCTGCCCAAACGATGCTAAAACATCAATAATTCATCTCAATCATATCATCGAGCACATATTTGCTCATATTCTCGTTAAATAGTACAAACCTCGTTTTTCTCATATTCCTATCCTAATCCGCATTCTCATCCACTACATTTCAAATCCTACATTTTTCATGCATAATATCCATACCAAAATCACCTCATTACCTCGATTCCAATTTATAGCCAAAATCCCAAAATTACCATAAATTGTATAATATCATCATCATTCCAACAAAATCACAATTTCATCAACTCTAATAATTTCCTAGCTATTTTATCACAACACCCATAGTCACAATCACCAAAATCACCTCAATATCAAAGATTAAAGCTTAGAAATTTACCCAAAACTTATGGAGAGCTCTATTCACACCTCAATTCAATTCGTCCTTTGATTTCCAAGTATTTTGTTCTGCTTTGGATGAGGAACAACTTTCCTTCTTGCCTCTGCTTGAGATTTGGACGAAAATGAGGTTTTGGAGGAGAGAGAAAGCTAGGGTTGCGAAAATGGCGATTTGGAGAGAGAGAGAGAGAGATCGATTTCCTGAAAAACAAAGGGATCCTTATATAGGCCAAAGGTAGGAGATCGATCTGGTCCTTGGTGAGATCGATCTCTTTTTGAATTTGGGAACATTTTAGGGAATTTTATACCTAGGAGATCGATCTGTCGTGGGGTGAGATCGATCTCATAATTGCTTCATGAGATCGATTTGCTCCTTGAGGAGATCAATCTTCTGTTTACAGAATACTTCATGAGATCGATCTGCTCCTTGAGGAGATCGATCTTCTCTTTACAAAAACATTTGGAGATCGATCTGCTTGTATATGAGATCGATCTGCCTATCAGTTCTTGTGCATTTTCTACATTCTGGAGCCATGAGATCGATCTCTCATCCTTGGAGATCGATCTGGCCTTCACAGATTGTACTGCTACTGCATTAATTTGTAGAAAACTCAATGTAAAAATTTCCAAAATCTACCCCATAGTCCATATTTCAATCCATACACATTCAAGACTTAAAAACCTCATCTTCTTATACTTCATCAAATTTAAAACTTGTGTGTACATTAACATATCATAATTACATACACCAAATTACAATTCTACTAACTGGGTATACAAAATTCTCAGTTCTCACATCCTCCTCACCTTTAAAGAATTTGGTCCTCCAAATTCAACTCGACTCATCAAATAGATTGGGGTACTTCTCCTTCATGAGACTCTCTAATTCCCAAGGTGCCTCTTCCATTGAGTGATGTTTCCACAAAAATTTCTCTAATGTGATGCTTTTGGTTCTAAGTACCTTCTTTTTTCTATCGAGAATCCGTACCGGTTCCTCAGTGTAGCTCATGTCCTCTTATCTGTCCATCTCTTCATACTCTATGACATGAGAAGGGTCCGGGTGGTACTTCCTCAACGTAGATACATGAAAGACGTTGTGTATTCCGGACATCTGTGGGGGTAATGTCGACCTGTAGGCTACCTCTCCTACTCTCTCAAGAATCTCGAATGATCTGATGTATCGAGGACTCAATTTCCCTTTCTATCCAAATCTCATGATACCCTTACTCAGTGATATCTTCAGAAATACTGCATCACTAACATCAAACTTGAGTGGCCGTTTACACACATCTGCGTAGATTTTTTGTCTACTCTGTACAGCCCGTAATCTCTCACATATGAGTTTCACACTCTGTACAATCTGTTCAATAAGTTCGGGAGCATTATCTTTCTGTCACCCACTTCTACCAAGGCTACAGGGATCTACACCTCCTACCATATAGAGCCTCAAAAGGCACCATTCCAATACTCATATGATAGCTATTATTGTATGTAAACTCTGCTAGGAGCATGTGACTATCCCATGATCCCTTAAAATCCATCGTACACGCCCTCAACATATCCTCCAAGGTTTGAATAGTCCTCTCTGACTGACCATCTGTCTAAGGATGATAGGAGGTACTAAAACTTAATCGAGATCCTATGGACTCCTGAAACTGGGTCCAAAATCTGAAAGTAAATCAAGAATCTCTGTCAGAAGTAATACTCACTGGAGCCCCATGTAATCTAGCTATCTCGCTGACATATAACTTAGCTAAGGCATCCACAGTATCGGTGCTCTTGATAGCAAGGAAGTGGGCACTTTTCGTCAGTCTATCCACTATGACCCATATAGTATCACGACCCCTTCGGGTCCTTGGTAAACCCATAATACAGTCCATGGTGACATGCTCCCATTTCCATGCAGGCATAGGTATAGGTTGCAATAATCCTCTAGGCTTTCGATGCTCAGCTTTCACTTGCTGGCATACTAAACATCTGACCATAAAATCTGCCACGTCTCGCTTCATACCACTCCACCAGTACACCTTTCTCAAATCTCGATACATCTTAGTACTCCTTGGGTGCATGGTGTATCACGAGCAGTGGGATTCTCTCAGTATCTGTCTCTTTAGGGTATCATCGTCTGGTATGTAAATTCGTCCTCTGAATCTCAACAATCCATCCTCATTGACTATGAGATCCAACTGTGAAGTTTGCTCAGCTTAGCTAACCATATCGATCAACCTTTGATAATCACTCTGCCCAGTTCTAATCCGATCCATGATCTTGGGCTCTATTCCCAGGCTAGCCAAAAATCTAGTTTCTACCTCTTTAACTCTGATTCGAAGTTCGACGAACTGCTCCAATAAATCCCATTCCCTGACTATCATAGCAGATATCATACTCTTCCTACTTAGGTCATCAGCAACTACATTCGCCTTTCTCGGATGGTACAGAATCTCGCAGTCATAATCCTTAAGGAGTTCCATCCATCTCCTTTGTCTCATGTTTAACTCTTTTTGATCAAACAGATACCTCAAACTCTTGTGGTCAATGAAGATCTGAAATCTTTCTCCGTATAAGTAGTGCCGCCAGATCTTTAAGGCAAACACCACAATAGCTAACTCCAAATCATGCGTGGGGTAATTCTGCTCATGATCTTTCAATTGTCACGATCCATAGGCGACCACTCTTCCACGCTGCATGAGTACACACCCCAATCCTTGATGGGAAGCATTAATATATAATGAAAATCCTTTTGATCCCTCAAGGATAGTCAATACAGGTGCCGCTGTTAATCTCCTCTTTAATTCCTGAAAATTGAGCTCACATTGATCAGTCCTTATGAACGAAGTCTCCTTGCGTGTGAGCTTGGTCAAAAGAGCGACAATCCTGGAAAATCCCACAACAAATCTTCTGTAATACCCTGCCAAACCAAGGAAAGTTCATACCTCGGTAACTGTCCTCAGTCTTTCCCAATTAAGCACAGCCTCCACTTTATTTGGATCAACTGATACTTCCTCCGCTAAAACTATATGACCAAAGAAAGCTATTCGATCCAACAAAAACTCACACTTACTAAGCTTTCCATATAATTGCTTATCTCGGAGTATCTGAAGTACTAACCATAAGTGCTGTGCGTGCTCCTCATAAGACCGAGAGTACACCAAGATATCATTAGTAAAGACTATCACAAACTTGTCTAGATAATCTCTGAACACTTTATTCATTAATCTCATAAAGGCTGCAGAGGAGTTCGTCAATCTAAAGGGCATCACTAGAAATTCATAATGGCCATACCTTGTCCTGAAGGCTGTCTTTGGAATATCTCCCTCTGTAATCCTCAATTGGTGATAGCCCAATCTCAAATCAATCTTAGAAAAGACTGAAGCCCCTCTCAGCTGATCAAGTAGGTCATCAATCCTGGGCAATGGGTATTTATTCTTCACCGTGGCTTTATTCGAAAGTCGGTAGTTTATGCATAATCTGAGACTACCGTCCTTCTTCCTCACGAATAACACTGGTACTCCCTACGGTGAGACACTGGGTCTAATAAATCCTTGATCTAATTTCTTTAATTCCTCAAGTTCCACTAATGCCATCCTATACGGAGGTCTAGAGATAGGCTGAGTATCTGGTACCAAATTAATGGTAAACTCCAGCTCTCTCTCTGTTGGTAAACCTGGCAACTCATCTGGGAAGATATTCGGAAGTTCACACACCACAGGTATATCCTTAATCCTCGGATGTTCCCGCTTATCATCTGAGATGAGTGTTTCATAATCTTCACATGAACAATCATATTTAGTACTCTCAAAAGCAACATCAAAATTTCAATTTGCTTACAAAAATTCCACACATTTATTTCCTCAATATTTCAAACGTACACTGTAAGGTTCAGGTAGGGAGAAAGTTACAATCTTAGTGTAGCAGTCTAAACTCACTCGATTGGTTACCAGCCAATCCATTCCCAAAATTAAATCAAATTCATGTATATTTAGCATCATTAGATATGCTAACATCACTCTATCTCCCACCTTTATTTCACACCCTTTACAGATTAAATCAGTTCTCTAGGACTCATGCATAGGGGTATTTACATGTAGTACATACTCTAGAGGTTCAAACTTCAAATTTAATCTACATGCAAAATGCTCAGAAATAAACGAATGCGTGGACCCTGGATCAATCAACACATGAGCCTTATAATTATAGACAGAGAGTGTACCTCTTATAGTTTCTTCTGAAGTGTCTGCTGTTTCCTTGTCCAGGGCAAACACACGTCCCACGGTGACGAGCTTCTTTCCTTTCTCTACAGTAGTGGCCCGTCTCGGAGGATTCACTCTCTGAGGCTGTTGTCTAGTAGGCTTCGGAGCATGTGGTCTCTGAGGTTAATGTCACGCCCCGAAAATTGCGGAAAATAGGGCAAATTTAAAACTTTTTACTCATTAATTCACAATTAAAGGTGCATTCCTGTGCAGTGTCATACATCATCATAATTATTATGCCTCAGGATCTCATCATAATATAGCGTATATTGTACCGTATACAAATACTCAATTCCAAGTTAATTAATCCTAATACATCCCATATAATGTTGTACATCAAGTGTCTGCAATTACAATAATAGTCTGGGTACATGAAAAGATAAAATATACCTCAAGATACAATATATATGGCCTGGAGCTCGAATCCTCCACTAGCCACTACTCCGTACGTCGTAGGGAGATCCTTTTTCACTTGAAGAACTCTGGGGGGAAAAGAAAACAGGGTGAGCTTCTAAATCGCTCAGTAAGGGGGGTGAGGAACTCATTTCATAAACCAAAATGCACATCACACAATGTTTATTTGTATGTGAAACTCATTTGAAAACCACAGCATGAAAGTACTCAAAACGATATTCTCATATCTCAAATCATGTGAAAACATGAAGTAAAAAGGCTCACTCTAGAGCAATAACAAAGCATGTGAAAACAATGCGATGAACGCTTTCTCAAATACATGATAAAATCACTGAAATAGTAATGCACGTGGCACAGCCACTAAACACACGTGGCATAGCCACTGATTTAAATTCTCACGTGGCATAGCCACTAAACACATGTGGCATAGCCGCTGATTTAATTTCACACGTGGCATAGCCACTGATTTAATTTCGCACGGGCATAGCCACTGGATAGGGTTTCACGTGGCAACGGCCACCAAATGGGGTATCACGTGGCAACGGCCACCAATAGGGTTTCTCACGTGGCAACGGCCACCAAATGGGGTATCACGTGGCAACGGCCACCAATGGGGTATCACGTGGCAACAGCCACCAATGGGGTTTCTCACGTGGCAACGGCCACCAATGGGGTTTCTCACGTGGCAACGTCCACCAAGTATACGTGGCACAGCCACAGAATGGGTTATTCTCACGTTACCAGAACGGAGAAGAATCGGGCTTACATGCTACCAGAGCAATGCCCGGTGTGTACTCAAAATTACACACCTAAGTCTTATCACACAAGACTGGTTTGCCTTCACGTAGAACTCATGATAGTTTTTCTCTCATAAAACTCATTTGAAATCGTTTTGTACTCAACACAAAACATAATAAAACCGAGTTCTAACCGGCAAAGCACGCACACATTTCTCAAATCTCGATATTGCCTTAACGTAGAGCCCAGTTATAAACTCATAAAAACATTGGGCTCCAACCGGCTATAAAAATCGTGTGCAATTAAATCTCAACATAAAACCCAACATGCTTGTTTTATAAACCACAATTCATGCTAAAATAGTTTACAATTCACATACACAAATGGTTTAGATTTCCCTTACCTCTTTGCACCTCGTATAGTGCAATCGTTTCCCCCGTATCACGGACTAGCCTCGCATTCCACTCTGGAACTCCCGAGCTGTCCAAACGATGTTAAAACATCAATACTCAATTATCTCATAAACCTCAATTCTCAAAATCGAGCATAATTGCTCATAACTCCTTAAATCTCTTGATTCTCTAACTCAACCCTAAACTACAACCTCATTCACAATATCTCAACGTCCTACATTTCTCATGCCAATTATCTATGCTAATTCATCCCATTGTCTAAATTTCCATTTATAGCACAAATTCTTAAAATTGCCAAAATTTCCAAATATCAACATTACTCCAACTACATTGCAATTTCATCAATCCCTAATCATTCATCAACTATTTCAACGCAATGACAACCACCAATATCATCAAAATCATCTCAAATATCAAGATCGAGGTTTAGAAATTACCCAAAGCTTGTGAGACGCACAACCCACGCCTCGATCCGATTCGTCCTTCGATTTCCAAGTATGTTGTTCTCCCTTTGATGAGGAACAACTTTCCTTCTTACCACAACTCTTGATTTGGCCGGAAATGGGTGTTTTGGATGAGTGAGAAAGTTAGGTTTTCGGTGGAAATGGGGTTGGAAGAGAGAGAAAGTGAGTTTGCAGGAGAAAAACACGGGTTCCTTATATAGACTGGAGGTAGGAGATCGATCTGCCTCTTGATGAGATCGATCTGCGTTTGAATTTTGGGGACGATCTAGGCAATTTTATGCCTAGGAGATCGATCTGTCGAGGGGTGAGATCGATCTCTTTATGGCTTTATGAGATCGATCTGCTCCTAAGGAGATCGATCTTCTCCCAAACAGAATCATTTGGAGATCGATCTCTTCCTCATGAGATCGATCTTCTCTCAAACAGATTCATAAGGAGATCGATCCTCTTCCATTGGAGATCGATCTGCTCCTCAAATTCCTCCTTCCTTGTCATTTTTAACTCACCAGATCGATCTCTCCTTCTCCCAGATCGATCTGCCCTCATAGTTTCACATTTATTTTGACACTTAACATATAAATCTCCAATTATCATTCCCACAATTCACTTAGCTCAATAAATTACACTTCAAATTATTATTACATCAATAAATATGTCTGAAATTCTCAGATCTCACAGTTAAGGACAGTCTTTTACTCGGTGACCCATGTCTCCACGCCTAAAGCATCCATGGATCAACCCAGTACAACTTCCCTCGTGCGATCGGCCACAATTTTTGCAAATTCTTATCTCAGGTCTGACATTTTGAGGGGTCTCCCTGATGATAGGATAAGCTCTAGGTCTCTCCAATCTGCCCTTCTGTACCTCAATCCTTCCTCTTCTGAAGGAACCTCTCCAAACATCTGCCTAGGAAATCGCTGGCCTCTTGCCCTTATCCAGAGTCACTACACTGAACTCATTCTAGGATTGCACAATTTCGATTCCCCTCTCAATTTCTTGTGCTCGTCTCAGAGCATCTCTAAACTCAGTAATACACAGCCCTATCAATCGATCTCTGTTAATGGGCTTCAATCCATACACAAATCTCTCAGTGTGGAACTCTTCATTTTTTAAGGTCTCTGGATCTTATCTTAATAGAGTGGTAAATTAGCTCTCATAATGATCCATAGATATATCGCCCTGTACCAGATTCAAAAACTCTGCTTGCTTCCTTCTCTGAGCAGCTCGTGGTACATATTGGGCTCTAAATGCCATCTGAAACTCTTCCCAACCAATCACATCCTGGTTAGACATCAGAATCCCTGGGTGGTACCCCACTAATCTCGAGTTCTCCCTTTCAACATATAAGCGCCCATACTAACCCTCTCAGTATCAGTACATCCCAAATAGTCAAATATGATTCTCAACTCAGTCAGCCACTCCTCAGCCTCAGCGAGATCTTTTTTCCCTTTGAATGCGAGCGGATTCATTTTTAAGAAGTCTTTCAGTCAACCATACTTCTATTATCAGGCTGAGTGACAGGAGGCACCGGGTGTCACGACCCAAATTACCAAAAAATCAGAGTAAATTTTTCGCTTTTCGATTATTATTTAATTCTTACCTTTCTCTCATCGTGACCATCATACAAACAGTTAGGCTATGATTCGGTGTTAGTTACCTCTCACCTATTTACCATTCCATTTTCATAATCACATTCATTTATCAGAGTTTACTATCTTTTGACTTTAACTAAATGCATTCACAATGGTATTTACTTAACCTTACATCCCCGACATCATATACGTTTACAGTACTGTGCATAAACATGTTCAGATACAAATCTATACAAATGTGTATACCTGTCTCTCGATGGGAAGCAGCGGACACCAAAATGCAAGTCCTCAGCCGCTCAATAACTATTGCGAGTACTCTAAAAAGATGGGAAAATAAGGGGGGGGGGGTGAGCAAACCACATGCTCAGTAAGGCAATTATGCAAGTAAGTAGATAGTTCCACTATCTACATGCTCATAATGCCATGCCCTTAAAATCCATTTCTTTTCATTAAAATCTCAAGCACAAAATCATGTATTTCATCATGACTTGGTTTATAAAACTGTTTGTGCATATATAAATCATACTAATTATACATCAATAGTATTTTATGTGACATCATTAAATCATACTTAGCATGAATTAAATCAAAATCATGCATTAATTCATGTGATATAAAACAAATCATGAGATACAATCATTTCATGAATTTATCATTAAAGCATGGAAAACACATCATGCTACTGCACTTAAATCATTTCATAAAAATGCAGAATAAAATAACCCTTTCCGGTCAATTATCTCATAAATAAATCTCAATTTCAAAAAACGATTCGTTATAAAATTATGTTATAAAATCACCCTGCTTTTAGGGTCACATCTTATAAAATCCTCTGAAAATCTATCATCATATTATAAAATCATATCACAGTGAAAAATCACAAAATCGAGGGCCTGACCCCTCACTCGGGTCTACCATAGTCTATCGACCAATAGTTATATCATGTGAGACATGTAGGTGACTATCAGTAACAACATAGGACTATGGCCATAACCTCGTGATCCCTGGCAACACGGTACCTAGTGTGTGGGGTATCACACTTGAAACGGGAGGTGGGTCATCTTACGCGCCAGAACAGCATAAGACCAGGATTGCGAGGGCAAGACTTGTTGCCTCGGGGCTAATGCCACTCCACTCCAACAATCCCCACGGTACAGCTTACTCTGCGTGACATACACGGTACAACGTACTCCGTGAACACAAGCTCAATCAGGGGTGCCTGCATCAGGTCTTATCCATCCATATCATCTCTGTCTCAATATGCACGTGTGAGCATATCATCTCACTGTGACACACAGTCTACAGGAGGCTCCAACACGGCTATATGCATGTCATATAAATCCCTATGCGAGCGAAGCTCAAGCATGGCTCCATGCATATTCATGATATCAGAAAATCTCGTGCGAGCGAAGCTCTAGCACAGTTTCCTAGTAATCAATGAAATCTGCATACGAGAAACACTCCAGTACGACTTTAAAATGAGTTATAAATCTATATAAAATCATGTGCGAGCAATGCTCCGGCACGAATGAATGCTCAAGTAAATCAAAACTTCATACGAGCAACGCTCCAGTACGACTTTATGCATAAATACATCAAATCACGTACGAGTTACACTCCAGCACGACTTTTATGCAATATCATATCAAAACAGGATGCGAGCTAGGCTCCAGTATCTCTCATGCATGTCAAATCATTAAAACTAGTGCGAGCAATCGCTCCAGCACCTTTTTATGCATTTTCAGTCAAAACAGTCAAAATAGAGTGCGAGCTAGGCTCCAGCACTTCTCATGCATTTCACAAGAATAAAAATCAGTGCGAGCAACTGCTCTAGCACATTTTATGCATATGATGTCACACAAATCGGTACGAGCAATCGCTCAAGCACATTTTATGCACACTCACAAACACAGATATAGTGCGAGCTATACGCCAGCACTATCTATTTTCATATAAACTTGATAGTTGGCCCATTTTTCAAAGAAATTTCATTTAAATATAAATAACACTTACGTAGTGTTATCTTGTGAAATTTATAGAATTACTGGCCAATCTACCGATTTACTTTGATTAAATCCAATAAAATTCCTTAATTCGGAAAATTCCTTAATTCAGAATATTCCTTAAATCATGCATTTCATGCATGTCATGCTTTCATCATCCTTAGGTGAACTTCCCTCAATGGGGGTAAATTAGCCTTTTTACCTATTTCGATCCTTAAAATCATGTAAACCACTTTTAGAATCATTATACAATAATCGTGTATACATACATAATTAGTGTATACAAAAATTATTAAAATACGCGTAGCTACCTCTAGCTACCCACACAATTCCCTTACATCATTTTCTGTACAGTCTGAGCTTTCCACTGATGACTCGTCGCTCAGTCCGATTTGCTTCCAATCCAATCTCCGGAACTGTGGATACACATTCATCAGGTCAAATACAATACAATTTAATTGTATTTCATATTTTTTGGGCTTAATTTAAATCATTGGGCCCATTTACCCATATTGGGCCCGATTGTACCTTGATGGGCCTTAATCGGCCTTAAGCCCGTTTTCCACTTACTATTCATATTATCGAGGCCTATTGGGCTTACTGGACCCATCAGTTTTTATTGAGCCTCGTTCTAAACTCTCGGATAGCTTATGAATTTTTCTACGACAATTTATCTCAATTTTCAGAATATAACTCATTTAATGCGAAAATTAAATTAGTAATTTATGCAGTAAATTCTAACACGCATAACGATGCAATATTATCGTAAATAAGGGTTACTTACCCAAGATTTCATGATAGTACGTAAATCGAGCCAAACTCGAGTCCTCGTTTGACGTCAATTGTCGAGCTACATAATTTAATATTTTTCCGGGTAAATTTTTAGTCGGATATTAATCAATTTAAATATTTCAAAATTTAAATCGATCAATTTCTACCGCTTACCGACTTACCCGTAGCTCGATTGCATCACTGAAATTTTTCCCAATTTTTCCTCTTTTTCTTTTTCCTTTTCTTTTTGGCTGAACCGGTTCGGTCCAGTTCAACCCGATTCAGACAGCCGGTTCAGTCTGGTTCGGCCGGTTCAGTGCCTTGTCGATCGGTTCTCCGACGATTTTCATCACTAGCAGCTCCGCGGGGTCGTCCACAGCTCAGATATGGTTTCGGTTTCGCCCAAGGTCGTCGAAAAGTGGCTAGTCCAGCCTGTTCTCTCCTCGCCGTCGGTACTATTCGGTTTAGCCGCTGTTTCCAGCGCTGGCCGTCGTTCTACCGGCTAAGGCTACCACCAATCGCACCACCGACGCCTGGGGAATGCTCGGCTGGTGGTGGCCGCCCTCGAATCGGCACCGATCGTCGGGAAACGCCTTTCTCCCTCTCGGTTCTCTTTTTCCCATTTTCTGACGCCATTCGCCGTCGTTCACCGCTTTGTTGGTGCCGGTGGTTCGGCTGGGTTGCCGGTGATGGCCGCCTCGAGTCCGGGCTTACCGTCGGTCTCCTCCGATTGTACCGTAGAAGTCGGGCTCGGCTTTCGTTTTCCCTTCGGGCGATTTTCGCTATTTTTCAATTTTTTTAATTAATTTTATTTTTTTATTTATTATTATTTTTATTATTATTATTATATTCAATTAAATATTATTATATTGGCAAAATTATCTAAAAATATTTATATTTTATTCATTTAACCAATAAATGAATTTATCGGTATTATTTCAACTTCTGATATATTTTTTAATTATTTTCAGGATTATTTTTCGAGGTAAAAATTTTAAAAAATTTCGATTTATTTCAATAAATTCAAATCTTGATCAATTTAATCCGAAATTTAATTATTTCTTCGTTATTGATCAAGATTCCTCAAATCCATATTTTTAATTAAATTTTCTTATCCCGATTAATACCGAATTTCGATCTTTTGATCGTTTTACCCTTCACGTGTTTGGGAATTCCATTTCAATCCTTTTGCATTTTTCATTTCGTGTTTTAATTAAAATCGGGTCTTACAATCTCCCCCAGTTAAGAAATTTGGTCCTCCAAATTAGATCCAAGTCAAATGGGTCCATAAACAACTCCGGGTTCCTCTATCGCATCATACTCTTTAATTCTCATGTAACTTTTTTCGGAGTATAATACTAGCAAAGGACTTTGACTAGGGAGATCATCTTAAACATCAACACTTTCTCCTTCCGTCTAATACACAAATCGATTTTCCAATCATACGTTATACTTTCATTGAGCTAAGCTGTTGAAGCTCATATCTGATCACATATGTTGGGTTTAGATATTATTTCTGAAGCATCAAAATATGGGACACATTGTGGATGCCTGTTTATTCAAGTGGTAACGCCAACCTTCGGGCCTTGTCTCCCACTTTCTCCAATCTCTCAAAGGATTCACTCTAACGAAATTCAATTTGCCTTCTTTTCGAATCTCATTATGCTCTTAGGACCAATAATTGTCAACAATACTAATTCACTCTCAGTGAATTCCAATGGTTTCTCTGTCTCTTGTCAGCATAGCTTTTCTGTTTGCTCTGAGATGTTCTTATTCTCTCACAAATCAATTGAACATCCTCAGAGGTTTGTCTTACCAATTCGGGAACAATTCTCTATCTGTCACCCACTTTTTCTTATCCAACTCGGGGAATAACTCCCTACGGTCATACAATGCCTCATATAAAATGTTATCCCGATACTCAAGTGATAACTGTCATCATTGGCGAATTCGATTGATAATAATTGATCATCCTAGGAGCTTACAAAATCAATGGTACACTCTCATCATATCCTCCAGAACCTGTACAGTCCTTTCTGACTGACCATCTGTTCGAGGACGGAAAGCTGTGCTAACTCTCAATCAGGGTCCCATAGCTTCCTGAAAAATGTTCCTAGAAGTGGGAAGTGAAGCGGGAATCCCTATCTGATACGATGCTCACTGGAACGCTACTTTATGTATCACAATTTTTCCATACACATAGTTTCGCCTATGCACTTAGAGTATCTGGGGATTTCCATAGCCAGAAGGTGGGTAAACTAAATCAATCTATCGACTATCATCCAGATAATCTCATGATTTATCCGAGTCCTCTATAACCCATTACGAAATTCATGATAACTTGTTCCCATTTTCGTCTTAATATAGGTAGAGGCTGCAATAACTCTGCAACTTCTTTTTCTCTACCTTAATCTGCTGACATACGAGACACTTTTCTACAATGTTTCTTTTCATATCTGACCACCAACACCCTTTTTAGAGATTTCGATATATTTATTACTTCTCGAATGCACTGTATATCCTGAAGAGTGAGCTTCTGACAATAACATTAACTCAGTAACTATGGTCCTGGGGAGCACTTATACTATCTCTGAACCTTTGTAAGTCATCATCACTCACTGTGAACTCTGTCACTATACCCTTCTGAATCTGACCTACACTATCGACATCATGCCGATCATCACGCTAAGCCTGGCAAATCCGGTCACTCAAATCCAGTTCTAACCTCAGGCTAGCTGTCACACAATCACCATCATCATCAGAAGGGATCACATCACTACTGAGGCTCACAACTGCTCTAGCAGCTCACGTTCCCTGACCATCATATTTGATACCATCTTAAGGCTCTTTCTGTTCAAGGCATCAGCCATTACATTAGTCTTTCCTAGATGGTACAATTTTCACAATCATAATCCTTAGAAGCTCTAACCTTCTTGGTTATCTCATATCCGACTCTTTCTGTGAAAACAGATACTTGGGGGCTTTTATGATCAGTGCATATCTGAAATTTCTTACCATTTAAGTGGTGGCGCTATACTTTTAGTATAAACTCTATGGCTGCCAACTCTAAATCATGGGTCAGATAGTTTCTCTCATGGTCCTTGAACTATCTGGATCCATAAGCGATTATCTTTCCATTTTACATCAATACACAACCCAATTCTTATTTAGGTATCCATACACACTGAAACCTCTTGAGCTGTTGGTTATGGTAAGAATCATTACGGTGGTCAGTTTATTACTTTAATATACCAAAACTCACGGAAGCTACTTTCATACTTATCATCATACTGACATATAATCTTTTTCCAAATGAGACGTATCAACTGAGCATCCCATTTCGAGAAACTCTTAACAACGTTTGTAAGACAGTTTCCAATTTCTACTTATGCTCTTCCCTGAACTTCGAATACATCAAAATGTCATCTCTAAAGATGACAACCAATCGGTCCAGGTAAGATTTAAATACCTCATCGTAGTTGAGTTCCACTAAATATTTCAATCACCCATATTCTTGACCTATGTATGCATAAACGTATAATATCATTTCGAAATCGCTTCCGTTCAAGATACTAACCCGCGTCATTTCCTTTTTCTTATATTAACGACTTTTATAAAATTTTACTTTTTAAAACTTCATGATTAATCAAATTCTATCTCTTCATCGTACCAGTAAAGGTACCCAAATTTTAAATGTATATATTACGACTGTCGATTTTAATTTATAGGTTATGTATGCGCTTCTAGACGTTATCAAATCTTCAGGCAGGGAGGTATTTTAAAGTACCTTTATTAACCCTCAGACTTGACCACATAGATTGGTTATGGATATATCCTCATCTTATCCTTGGTCATAATTCATAGTCACTACATATCGCTTAATCCAAATTACTTTACATATCAAAGATATCTTTACCTTGCATACATATCTTATTCCAATATATCTCGTATTCAAGATCTATCACATCTCAAAGCTTATCTCCTTTCATATATCACTTATAACAAACTCTTTCATTACTTATCAAACTTACAATATACTTTTCACGAGTGGAAACATCACTATCTTAGGATAGCAATCTAAACATCATAGTTTGCAGCCGAATCAATGTATTCTTAAATATTACTTCAAAATCATTCATATTCCCTTGAATAAAATCGGCTGACATATCATTTTTCCCCCGTTTCAACTTACAATCCCTATACCCATATTCAGTTAGTGAAAATCAACTAACTATCATCATCTTGCTTAAGGGTATAGGCTTCACATCTTTCACTAGCTTATAAGCAACTGAAGGCGGTATGAATAAATGCGTGGCAACAAGATCAATTAAAATAATTATTTCATTATTCACAACCAGTGTGGTATCTTCCACCACATCATATGAAACATCAGTAGTGTCCTGGTCCAAGGCATACACTCGCCCTCGTCCAACATCTTATTTTCGTGGTAATTACCACACATCTTACACTGCTTACACTTCTACACTGCTCTCAACTGCTACGGAGCAGGTCGGGTCCTCAAATCACAATACCTCTCAAACTGCTGAAATTAGATACACTGGGGCCTTACCAATCATCTTACCCCATGACTCATCAGCTCTAATCTTTTACCAAACTACCTTTTTCTCGCTCTGACATCTCTGTCATCCTCTATTCTCTTTTTGTCTCAATTTCAGCCCTTACTACCTTTTCCAATTTCAGAGGCGTGCAACTCATGATCTTATTCATACAATTGTAGTCTGCGCACTACCTCAGCATAGGTAGTGATATCTAACGGCCCAATCGGACTCTAATTGATAATCTGAGCCCTTCCATAAACTTTCAGACATGCCGACTCTCACTGTTCATAGTTTCGGAGTCATATCTATGCAGGTATATAAATTGAGATTCATACTTATTAATCAACCAGTTTCTCTGGGTCAGAGTAAAGAATATTATCTGTAATTTTCTTTAAGTAGTGTCCGGGATATTCTGTCACCAGAATACATTTATGCTTATTTCTCATGTCCATTCTTGATGTCTAACTCTTAAGATGGGTCGAGCGAACTTCCACCAATGCTTCGACTTACCCTCAAATCTCATGCATACTCTGAGCAATTAGCTTGTAAAATATTCTCCACAATCTGCTCCAACCTCGCGAAGCGTGTCTCAATACTGTCTGATCTCTCTGTCAGACTCTGTCTGATCTCTCTGTCGGACTCTGTGGGGCATGCTCAATACCAGCCTCCACGTCAATCTCATCTTGACGCTCATGTGGTGACTCAGTACGACTCTCAGGCCTACCTCTACGACCTCGAGCTCATGTACTCCCCTCTAAACCATAGCGGCTATCAGTTAATGAGTCTATTCTTACATTCAAAACCAAATTTTTAGCTGCACTTCCATCTCGATATACACAATTGTATCTAAACAATGCACAGTACATGGAGATGTAAATGTAAACTTTCTTAACCACTAACATCGACTCATATCAGGCCACCTTAGCTCTGATACCATTAAACCTGTCACGACCCAAATTACCTAAAAATCAGAGTAAATTTTTCGCTTTTCGATTATTATTTAATTCTTACATTTCTCTCATCGTGACCATCGTACAAATAGTTGGGCTATGATTCGGTGTTAGTTACCTCTCACCTATTTACCATTCCATTTTCATAATCACATTCATTTATCAGAGTTCACTATCTTTCGACTATAACTAAATGCATACACAATGGTATTTACTTAACCTTATATCCCCGACATCATATACGTTTATAGTACTGTGCATAAACATGTTCAGATACAAATCTATACAAATGTGTATACCTGTCTCTCGATGGGAAGCAGCAGACACCAAAATGCAAGTCCTCAGCCACTCACTAACTATTGCGAGTGCTCTGAAAAGATGGAAAAATAGGGGGGTGAGCAAACCACACGCTCAGTAAGGCAATTATGCAAGTAAGTAGATAGCTCCACTATCTACTTGCTCATAATGCCATGCCCTTAAAATCCATTTCTTTGCATTAAAATCTCAAGCACAAAATCATGTATTTCATCATGACTTAGTTTATAAAACTGTTCGTGCATATATAAATCATACTAATTATGCATCGATAGTATTTTATGTGACATCATTAAATCATACTAATTATGCATCGATAGTATTTTATGTGACATCATTAAATCATACTTAGCATGAATTAAATCAAAATCATGCATTAATTTATGCGATATAAAATAAATCATGAGATACAATCATTTCATGAATTTATCATTAAAGTATGGAAAACACATCAAGCTACTGCACTTAAATCATTTCATAAAAATGCAGAATAAAATAACCCATTTCCGGTCAATTATCTCATAAATAAATCTCAATTTCATAAAACAATTCGTTATAAAATTCTGTTATAAAATCACCTTGCTTTTAGGGTCACATCTTATAAAATCCTTTGAAAATCTATCATCATATTATAAAATCATATCACAGTGAAAAATCACAAAATCGAGGGCCTGACCCCTCACTCGGGTCTACCCTAGTCTATCGACCAAGAGTTATATCATGTGAGACATGTAGGTGACTATCAGTAACAACATAGGACTATGGCCATAACCTTATGATCCCTGACAACACGGTACCTAGTGTGCGGGGTATCACACTTGAAACGGGAGGTGGGTCATCCTACCCACTAGAACAGCATAACACCAGGATTGCGAGGGCAAGGCTTCCTGCCTCGTGGCTAATGCCACTCCACTCTTACAATCCCCATGATACAACGGACTCTACGTGACAT
Source organism: Firmiana major (assembly GCA_033439115.1). Lineage (NCBI taxonomy): Eukaryota > Viridiplantae > Streptophyta > Magnoliopsida > Malvales > Malvaceae > Firmiana > Firmiana major. The sequence goes on from CM065899.1 coordinate 64,378,414, forward strand.
ACACGGTACAACGTACTTTGTGAACCCAAGCTCAATCAGGGGTGCCTGTAATAGGTCTTATCCACCCATATCATCTCTGTCTCAATATGCACGTGTGAGCATATCATCTCATTATGACACAAAGTCTACAAGAGGCTCCAACATGGCTATATGCATGTCATATAAATCCCTGTGCGAGCAAAGCTCAAGCACGGCTCCATGCATATTCATGATATCAGAAAATCTCATGCGAGCGAAGCCCTAGCACGATTTCATAGTAATCAATGAAATCTGTGTACGAGAAACACTCCAGTACGGCTTTAAAATGAGTTATAAATCTATATAAAATCATGTGCGAGCAATGCTCCAGCACGAATGAATGCTCAAGTAAATCAAAATTTCGTACGAGCAACGCTCCAGTACGACTTTATGCATAAATACATCAAATCACGTGCGAGTTACACTCTAGCACGACTTTTATGCAATATCATATCAAAACAGGATGCGAGCTAGGCTCCAGCATCTCTCATGCATGTCAAATCATTAAAACTAGTGTGAGCAATCGCTCCAGCACCTTTTTATGCATTTTCAGTCAAAACAGTCAAAACAGAGTGCGAGCTAGGCTTCAGCACTTCTCATGCATTTCGCAAGAATAAAAATCAGTGCGAGCAACCGCTCTAGCACATTTCATGCATATGATGTCACACAAATCGGTGCGAGCAATCTCTGAAGCACATTTTATGCACACTCACAAACGCAGATATAGTGCGAGCTATGCACCAGCACTATCTGTTTCCATATAAACTTGGTAGTTGCCCATTTTTCAAAGAAATTTCATTTAAATATAAATAATATTTACGTAGTGTTATCTTGTGAAAGTTATACAATTACTGGCCAATCTACCGATTTGCTTTGATTAAATCCAATAAAATTCCTTAATTTAGAAAATTCCTTAAATCATGCATTTCATGCATGTCATGCTTTCACCATCCTTAGGTGAACTTCCCTCAGTGGGGGTAAAATAGCCTTTTTACCTATTTCGATCCTTAAAATCATTTAAACCACTTTTAGGATCATTATACAATAACCGTGTATACATACATAATTAGTGTATACAAAAACAATTAAAATACGTGTAGCTACCTCTAACTACTCACACAATTCCCCTACCTCATTTTCTGTACAGTTTGACCTTTCCACTGATGACACGTCGCTCAGTTCGATTTGCTTCTAATCCAATCTCCAGAACCGCGGATACATATTCATCAGGTCAAATACAATACAATTTAATTGTATTTCATATTTTCTGGACTTAATTTAAATCATTGGGCCCGTTTACCCATATTAGGCCCGATTGTACCTTGATGGGCCTTAATCGGCCTGAAGCCCGTTTTTCACTTCCTATTCATATTATCGAGGCCTATTGGGCTTACTGGGCCCATCAGTATTTATTGAGCCTTGTTCTAAACTCTCGGATAGCTTATGAATTTTTTTACGACAATTTATCTCAATTTTCAGAATATAATTCATTTAATGCGAAAATTAAACCCGTAATTTATGCGGTAAATTCTAACACGCATAACGATGTAATATTGTAGTAAATAAGGGTTACTTACTCGAGATTCGATGATAGTACGTAAATCGAGGTTGACTCGAGTCCTTGTTTGACATCAATTGTCGAGCTACACAATTTAATATATTTTCGGATAAATTTCCAGTCGGATATTAATCAATTTAAATATTTCAAAATTTAAATCGATCAATTTCGATCGCTTACCGACTTACCCGTAGCTCGATTACATCACTGAAATTTTTTTCAATTTTTTCTCTTTTTCTTTTTCCCTTTTTTTATCTCTTTTTCCTTTTCTTTTTGGCTGAACCGGTTCGGTCTGGTTCAACCCGATTCAGACTACCGGTTCAGTCCGATTCGGCAGGTTCAGTGCCTTACAGGTCGGTCCTCCATCGGTTTCCACCGCTAGCAGCTACGCGGGGTCGTCCGCAGCTTAAACTGGTCTTAGTTTCGCTCAAGGTCGTCGAAAAGTGGCCGGTTCGTCCTGTTCTCTCCTCGCCGTCGGTACCATTTCGATTTGGCCGTCGTTTTCGGTGCTGGCTGATGTTCTACCGGCCAAGGCTGCCACCAATCACACCGTCTACGCCTGGGGAACGCTCGCTGGTGGTGGCCGGCCTCGAATCGGCGCCGGTCGTCGGGAAACGCCTTTCTCCCTCTCAGTTCTCTTTTTCCCATTTTCTCATGCCGTTCGCAGCCGTTCACCGCTTCGTTGGTGCCGGTGGTTCGGCTGGGCTGCCAGTGATGGCCGCCTCGGGTCCGGGTTTGCTGTCAGTCTCCTCCGATTGTGCCACATAAGTCGGGCTCGGCTTCCGTTTTCCCTTCGCGCGATTTTCGCTATTTTTTAGTTTTTTTTAATTAATTAATTTTTTTATTTATTATTATTTTTATTATTATTATATTCAATTAAATATTATTATATTAGCAAAAATATCTAAAAATATTTATATTTTATGCATTTAACCAATAAATGAATTTATCGGTATTATTTTGACTTTCTGGTATATTTTCTAATTATTTTCGGGATTATTTCTCGAGATAAAAATTCTGATTAATTCCAATAAATTCAAATCTTGATCAATTTAATCCGAAATTTAATTATTTCTTTGTTATTGATCAAGATTCCTCAAATCCATATTTTTAATTAAATTTTCTTGTCCCGATTAATACCGAATTTCAGCCTTTTGACCTTTTTACCGAATTTCAGGAATTCCATTTCAATCCTTTTGCATTTTTCATTTCATGTTTTAATTAAAATCGGGTCTTACACTGGGTCCATCTGTACTGGGGGCACGAGAGGTCCTTGTGGTGGTGTAGGAGTAGTACCCAAGGCATTAACTCAAAAACATTGCGCGGATAGTGCTGTCATTTGCTCAAAACCTTACCGCACATTATGCTCAATCCGATTAAATCGAGAGTTAGGACTCTCCGGTTGTGGGGCAGGTGGCGAAGGTGGCTCTGCCTGCCACGTCGAATGTCCTCGTCGTCCACTCTTTCTCAATCTCAATACGTTTCCTGTGCGTACACATCAAATTCGATTGAAATCTCAATCCTCAATTTCAGTTCATGACCAGACTTATACAGACACTTGGGATGCATTCTATTTCACTTGACCGACATTGACAGTACTAAACACCCTAAGCTCTGATACCAAGAAAACTCTGTGACGCCTTAGGAGCGCAGAAAACATGGCAAATTTAAAATTTATATACACCATTTCATAATTCTAGGTGCATTCCTTTGCAGTGTCATGCATCATCATATATATATATATGTTATAAAACTTTAACCTCAGGATCTCATCATCTAATTTACATGTCACATCATAAACATTCCTCAGTTCTGACTTAATAAATCCTAATACATCCCATACATCATTGTTCATCAAGTGTCTGTAAATACAACTTTAGTCTGGGTACATGAAATATTAGAATATACCTACAGCATAATATATGGCCTGGACCTCAAGTCCTCCACTAGTCACTACTCCGTACGTCACAGGGAAACTCTCTTCACTTGAAGAAATATGAGGGGGAGATAAAACAGGGTGAGCTTTTAAATCCCTCAATAAGGGGGTAAGGGATTCATTAACAAAATGATGATTTGCACAACACAATCATTTTATCTTGTGGGTGAAAACCTAATACACTCAGTAGAAAAGTGTAGCATGAATAATTAAAATGCCATCTCAACTCATTTCTCAAGGCTCATGCAGAAACATGATAATAAATGGCTCAGTACAAAATCATAGTTACAAGCATGTAGAAAACAAGATGCGATAATGACTTTTCTAATAAAACGTGATTAAATCACTGTAATAGTAATGCACATGGAGCAGCCACCAAACACAATCTCATGTGTAAAACGATACTAGGAAAATAAAACTCATATAAAAATTCGTCATGGCACATCAAAACGATTGAACTCGTCCTCTAGGCGGACATCCCCAATCGAGGGATCTCATCGACAATAATACACCCATGGCCATGGTTCATTGTAGACTTGATCAGAGTCGTACAACCGTCGATCTTACATGCTATCAAAGCACGACCCGATCTTACATGCTATCAAGGCAATGCCACCCATCACTACCGCGGAGTGGGATCATCTCGCGTTACTAGAACGGAGGCATCGGTCTTACGTGCTACTAGAGCACGACCCAATCTTACATGCTACAAGAGCAAAGCTCGATGTGTATTCAACATGACACGTTTAAGTCTCAGTAATAGCCATTATCATATAAAACCATTTTGCCTTCACGTAGCGCTCATAATGGTTTTTCTCATAAAATTCATCTCAAAACCATTTTGTACTCGACACAAAACATGTCAAAACCGAGCTCAAACCGGTAAAACCACGCACACATTTCTTGAATCTCAGTACGCCTTAACGTAGAGCCCAAATCACTTTTCACTTTTTTTTAAACTCAAAACAATTGTAAAACAATTTCACATTTAGTTTGCAACTCATAAAAATTGGGCCCCAATCAGCTATAAAACCGTGTGCAACAACTCATTCACAACTCATAAAAACATGCTTATTTTCTCAAATCACATTTCATGCTACAAAGATCATCTCAAAATCGCATACACAAATGAGTTTAAGTTTTCCCTTACCTTGTTGCACCTCGTATAATGCAATCGTTCCCCCAAACGACGAACTAGCCTCGCATTCCTCTCTGGAACTCCCGGGCTGTCCAAATGATGCTAAAACATCAATAATTCATCCCAATCACATCATCGAGCACATATTTGCTCATATTCTTGTTAAATACTACATACCTCATTTTTCTCATATTCCTATCCTAATCCACATTCTCATCTACTACATTTCAAAGCCTACATTTTTCATGCATAATATCCATGCCAAAATCACCTCATTGCCTCAATTTCAATTTATAGCCAAAATCCCAAAATTACCACAAATTTTATAATATCATCATCATTCCAACAAAATCACAATTTCATCAACTCTAATAATTTCTTAGCTATTTTATCACAAGACCCATAGTCACAATCACCAAAATCTCCTCAATATCAAAGATTAAAGCTTAGAAATTTACCCAAAACTTATGGAGAGCTCTATTCACACCTCGATTCAATTCGTCCTTCGATTTCCAAGTATGTTATTTTTCTTTGGATGAGGAACAACTTTCCTTCTTGCCTCTGCTTGAGATTTGGATGAAAATGGGGGGTTTTAGAGGAGAGATAAAGTTAGGGTTGTGAAAATGGCAATTTGGAGAGAGAGAGAGAGAGAGATCGATTTCCAAAAAAACAAAGGGGTCCTTATATAGGCCAAAGGTAGGAGATCGATCTAGTCCTTGATGATATCGATCTTTTTTTAAATTTGGAAACATTTTGGGGTAATTTTATGCCTAGGAGATCGATCTGTCGTGGGGTGAGATCGTTCTCATAATTGCATCATGAGATCGATCTGCGCCTTGAGGGGATCGATCTTCTGTTTACAGGATACTTCATGAGATCGATCTGCTCCTTGAGGAGATCAATCTTCACTTTACAGAAACATTTGGAGATCAATCTGCTTGCATATGAGATCGATCTGCCTATCAGTTCTTGTGCATTTTCTCAATTCTGGAGCCATGAGATCGATCTCACAGCCTTGGAGATTGATCTGGCCTTCACAGATTGTACTGTTGTTGCATCAATTTGTAGAAAACTCAATGTAAAACTTCCCAAAATCTACCCCATAGTCCATATTTCAATCGATACACATTCAAGACTTAAAAACCTCATCTTCTTATACTTCATCATATTTAAAACTTGTGTGTACATTAACATATCATAATTACATACACTAAATTACAATTCTTCTAACTGGGTATACAAAATTCTCAGTTCTCACATAAACCATTTCTTTCCATTTTTAATCCAAAACCTAGCTTTCTCACTCTAAAATCATCTCATTTCTATTAAGATTTAAGAAAAAGCTATTAGAGCAAAGTTGTTCATCATAAAGAGAAGAATAACATACCTTGGAATTAAAGCTACATTTATTTAATTGAAGGAGAACATAGTATTTTCATTTGAAGCAAGAAGGAAATCCAAATAGGTGAGTTTCTAATACATCAAGTCAAATGTATGTTTGCTTAGCTTTTATTATGAGTGGATTGGGTTGTGTATTAATTATTGAAACTACCTAGGATGTATTGGAACAAGAAAAACCTAGAATAAGTCTAGTGTGAGAAAATGTGGTTTGGATGAATTGATGATTTATGGATTATGCTAAGTTGTTATTAAAGTAATGTGAATGATTTGAGATGGTTAAATGAAGCTACATTATGAGTTAAGCAAATTTATGAAAATGAATACATGTAGTGTTTGACAAAATACCATAGTGAAGTAGATCATGAAATTTGAACTCTATGAGCTTAATATCGATTTAATATCGATTTGGTATGAATCAATTGGCCTAAAAGAATCCATAGACTCGAGATATGAGTAGAGCAATAAAACGAAGCCTTATAAGCGTTAATGGAAACTATAGGGCAAGTTAACTATAGTGAAGATAAGAGTTGTGTTATATGGAACTAAACTGACGTGGAATACGACTTTGTACAGTTCCGAAGAGTTCGTTGGAGACGAATCGAACAACTCAAGTAAGAAGCTTTAAGGAAGTGGAATCACGCAACGCGATTCCAGGTAAAGGAATTCTATGAGTTTATAGAGATAGCTGCTCATATTTTGCGAGTAAATATAGAGCTTTGTGAAATGCATGGCTGTTTAGAAAGAATGGTTGATAGTATGTATGAACGACTAGGAGTATGTATGTATATGATTTGGTTTTGAAATGGATTTGATAAAAAGGGATTAGTAAGGCTAATAATTGCATAAATAACATGTTTGATACTTTTATGAAAACACATTGCTTTGAACATGATTTAAATTGTGATGAGGTTTTATAAACCGTCCTGGAGGTTCTGCTCGTATGTGGATTTCATTTGATCTTCTTATGCATATAGCCGTACTGGAGCTTTGCTCGTACATGATTTCTCCATGATTTTACGCATAATGCCATACTAGAGCTTTGCTTGTACGAGGTGATTTATTGATGATGCATGAATCGTGCTAGAGCTTAGCTCACACAAGTTTTCACGCTGTGGTATGTATGATGCCGTAGAGTTGGTAAGATCCTCAAGCCCTACATCCTTAAGCCCGACAAGGTGGGGAGGCTATCTTACGATAGGATCCTTAAGCCAACATCCTTAAGCCCGATGGGGTGGGAAGGCTCTGTTGGTGGGGAAGCTCTCTTACATGGATACGAAAACCTCCACGTGCACTTGAGACTATACAGGTTACACATGGCATGAGGTAGATAAGACCTACGGCTGGCACCCCCAACCATTATATGGGTCTGTGGAGTACGTTGTACCATGTATATCACATGGAGTACGCTGTACCGCGTGGTTGTGATCATGATTGAAAAATCTAGTGAAGAACTAACCCACCTTCGTTCCAGCATGATGCCCCACACACCAGGATCCGTGTAGTCTGGGATGATTATGACATAGTTGGCCAACATAGTCTTTGAGATATAGTGACCGTCTGTCTCACATAATATTACATGATATCACATGGTTTTATACGTTCAGTGTGATTGTCCAGGGTAGACCTGAGGGAGGGGTCAAACCTTGTGGGATTTTTTATTTAAGAGATGATATGCTATTTTTGATGAGATATGATTTGATTGAGAAAATGAGAAGCTTAAAGGATGTTTCTAAATGAATTTCCCTTGTTTCTTGATGAGTTTTGATAAAGATGAGCATGAGAGGTTTTACATGATGATTATTCCATGTTTTCCATGCATGTTTTCCATGTTTTAGTACATGGTATATGTATATACATTCGGCATAGTTTTTTTCCTCATGTTCCAACTATAAATGATTTATGCCATGACTTTATCAGCATGTAGATAGAGTAGTTATCTACCATGCTTGCATTATTGCCTTACTGAGCATGTGGTTGCTCATCCCTCTACTTTCCCCCTCTACAGAGCACACATAGTAGCCTAGTGAGGATTGAGGCGTGGTATTTTGGACATCCGCTGCACTCCATCGCAAAAAGGTATATACACAGGGATTCTTTTTGTATCTAAACAATGTAAAAGCACAATAGTCATTATGAATTGTGATATGGGGGATGTAAAGGCAAGAAAACAATGTCATGTATGAGTGTATGTCTTAACTTTCAAATGAATGACATTACTTTTGATTAATTGGAAAATGAATGGTAAGTAAGGATTATTATTGACTCACAGCCTAACTGTGTAGTGGTGAGGGTGTTTGTGACTGGGTAAGGAAAATGAAAATGTAAAAAATTTATAGTACTTTTCGTATAAAAAAGATGAAAAGGGTCGTGACAGAGATTAGTATCAAAGATAAGTTGGCCTGATGTGAGTCAGTATTAATAAGTAGAAAAATTACATCCCCATGTTACTGTGCTTTTGTTTAGATATAACTATGTATACCGAGATGGATTAAGAACTAATGAGTGATTATGAATACAGGAAAGTAGGCAATTATGCCTCTTGCACGCCAAGGTAGAGGGGCAGGTGCACGTGCTAGAGGTCGTAGAGGTAGGCTTGAGAGCTGTATAGAGCCACAGACTAGCCATGCTCTACAGGACCTTACTGAGAGATTAGGGGATACAGAGGCACGCTTCGTTAGGATAGAGCAGAGTATTGAGAGCCAAGTAGAGATAGTCACACCGGCATTGGGTGTCGGTGATACACGAGGTCCCACAGTGCAGCCTACTACTACTGGATAGGCAACTACAGAGGCAGAGAGGCCTCAGACTACGGGGACTGTTACACCCCCAGTTCAGGACATTGCTTCTCCCATCGCTCCACAGCCGAGCGACAACGACTTGGGCTATGATTGTGAGTTGGGCAGATTAAGACAATTTTAGGAGTTGAAACCTCCATTGTTCAGAGGGGTAAAAGACCCGGTGATTACTGAGGATTGGGTCTATGAGATGGAGAAGTTGTACTAATTTTTCAGATGTACATCAGCTGAGAAAGTAGCATTTGCCGTATTTATGCTAAAGGGTAAGGCACAGCATTGGTAGAGATCCATCGAGTCTATTTTGAGAGCCAGACACTCTGAGATCACATGAGAGATATTCTTGGAGGTCTTTAAGAGGTAGTATATTTCAGCCACGACACAAAGGAAACTGCGGTTGGAGTTCATTAATTTGGTTCAGGGGAACCATTCTGTGGATGAATATGAGTGGATATTTATGTCTTTAGGGAGGTATGACCCGAACATGATGAGTAGTGAGACTTGAAAGGTCCAGAAGTTTATGGATAGGTTGAGATTGGCCATCCGGACTAAGTTAGCTCCCTTTGACATTCAAACTTATAAGGAGGCTGTACACAGGGCTCAGTTATGTGAGCAGGACTTTGAGCAGAATGCTTTCGAGTTTAGAAAGGTTAGTGTCAGGAGAGACAGAGACCGAAAGAGATCTGAGATGGATCGAGTGGCCAAGAGAGGAGGCCTGAGACTATTTGAGAAGAAACCTAAGATTAAGGAGGTATAGGAGAGAGCTGCTAGACCTCCAGTGTAGCCAGCTTTGACTGCACCGGGGGGCATGATTATTGGAGGACGACAACCTACTACTAATTAGTGTAGGAGATGTGATAGATACCATAGGACTAGACCTTGTCAGACGCCCTCTGTTTCATGTTATAGGTGTGGGAAGCCTGGACATATTATGAGATACTATATTAAGACGACTGAGACTGCCCCACAGAAGGGCAAGAAGCCAGAGAGTGCTCCAGTTGAGGCAGCTGCTTTGAGAAGGAGGGCTACAACAGAGGAAAATGGGAAACATGCAGTGGGTGTTAGCAGAGGGTGATTGCACGCGTTGGACCAGGACACAACAGACGCATCGACGGATGTGATTAAAGGTACTATCTAAATCTTTGACTTAGAATCATCTGTACTATTTGATCCTGATGCCACGCATTCCTTCATATCGCCTTCCTTTGCTCATAAATTGTTGAAGGATGTAAAACCCACATTGTTAGATGAGATGTTGATGATATCTACTCCGATGAATGATAGTCAGTTGAATGAGCATGTATATAAGAATTGTAAGTTGAAGATAGGAGGAAAAGAGATGGCAGCCGATTTAATTTTATTAAGCATGAGTGATTTTGATATAATTCTAGGAATAAATTGGCTGGCTACAAATCATGTTATTATGGATTTTTATCCTAAAACATTGAGGTTTCCAGAGATAGATAATCTTGTTGTAAGTCTTATGAAATGAAGAACATGTTTATTGTAAGATGAAAAAGTATAATTTAAATTCAACACATTTGAGAGATGAATTCGTTTATCAATTATGTATGTTTAATGTGATGGCTTGTGTTGCTAACGGTGGAAAGGATAATGTGAAGGGTTCATTGCCTACGTGGTTGACATTGATAAGTCACACCCGGAATTGAGAGACATACCCGTAATTGTAAATTTTCCAAATGTCTTTTTAGACGAATTACCAGGGCTACCACCTGATAGGAAAATGGAATTTTGCATAGAATTAGTGCCTGGTATAGAGCCAATTTCTAAGCCACTGTATCAAATGGCTCTGATAGAATTGGAAGAGCTAAAGAAGCAGCTGCAAGAGTTGTTAGAGAAGGGGTTTATTAGACCGAGTGTTTCACCTTGGAAAGCTTCGATTTTGTTTGTAAGGAAGAAGGATGGAAGCCTCCGACTGTGTATTGATTATTGGTTGTTGAATAAGGCAACCATTAAGAACAAGTATCCCCTTCCACGCATAGATGATTTGTTGGATTAGTTTCGAGAAGCTCAAGTATTTTCAAAGATAGATTTGCAGTCAGGGTACCACCAGTTGAGAATACAGAGTGGAGATGTACCCAAGATATTATTTTATACCCGATATGGCCATTACGAGTTTTTGGTAATGCCATTTGGATTGACGAATGCCCCCGCAGTATTTATGGCACTGATGAATAATGTATTTATGCCATACCTGGATAAGTTTGTGATTGTGTTTATTGATGACATTTTGGTTTACTCCAAGTCCAAGGAAGATCATGAGCAGTATTTGAGGATAGTTCTGCAGACCCTTCGAGAGAATGAATTATATGCTAAACTCAGTAAGTGTAACTTTTGGTTAGAGCAGATCTCATTTTTGGGGCATGTTGTGTCGAAGGATGAGGTATCGTAGACCCATCCAAGATTGAAGCAGTTGTACAGTGGGAACAACCCAAGACAGTTACTGGGATTAGAAGTTTTCTAAGATTGACAAGGTATTATCAGAGATTTGTTGAGGGTTTCTCCAGACTAGCTGCTTCGTTGACACGTCTCACGTGGAAAGATGTTAAGTTTGTGTGGGATGAGACATGTAAGAGGAGTTTTCAGGAGCTTAAGTGTCTGTTAACCACTGCTCCGATTCTCACCATTCCTACCAGCTCAGGAGGTTTCTCAGTGTATACAGATGCATCACACCAGAGACTAGGTTGTGTATTTATGCAAGATAGAAAGGTAGTTGCTTATGGATCCAGACAGTTGAAGGATCATGAGAGGAACTATCCAACACATGATTTAGAGTTGGAGGTCGTAGTGTTTGCAATTAAAGATATGACGCCACTATCTCTATGGTGAGAAATTTCAGGTTTATACAGATCATAAGAGCCTTAAATACCTGTTCTCGTAAAAAGAGTTAAACATGAGACAGAGGAGATGGCTCGAACTCCTGAAGGATTACGATTGTGAGATCATGTACCACTCGGGTAAGGCAAATGTAGTTGCTGATGCTTTGAGCAGGAAGAACCTTATGTTGGTGTCTTATATGTTGGTTCGGGAACATGAGTTGTTGGAGCAATTTGCGAACCTCAGTTTGGATGTAACCCCACTTGGTTCAGTGAGATTTGAGATTATGGCTAGTTTGAGACTGGAGCCAGAGTTGATTTGTCGTATTCGACAGGATCAGCAGGGCGATCGACAGTGTATCGATTGGTTGAGTCAGATACAGACAGGTGTGGGTACAAATTTTGAGCTGAGTACTGACGAATTATTGAGGTTCAGGGGCAGAGTATGTGTTCCCGAGGATTCAGAGACCTAGAGGTTAATTTTATTAGAGGCTCACTCATCGAAGTACACGATACATCCGGGGAGTACTAAGATGTATCAAAACCTTCGAAAAGTTTATTGGTGGTTTGGAATGAAAAATGACATTGCTGAATATGTCGCTAGATGTCTCATCTGTCAGCAATTAAGGTAGAGCATCAGAAACCTACAGGATTGTTGCAGTCTCTACTGTACCGACATGGAAATGGGAGTACGTCACCATAGATTTTGTGATGGGATTACCGAGGACCCGTAGAGGTCATGATGCTTTTTGGGTTATCGTGGATCGATTGACGAAGTTAGCCCATTTCCTGGCCATGAGGGCTACTGATACTCTGAGTCAGTTGGCGAACCTATATGTTCAAGAGATAGTTCGGTTACATGGTGTACCAGTGAGCATTGTTTCTGATCGGGATGCCCGTTTCACTTCCCACTTCTGGGAACATTTTTAGGAAGCGATTAGGACCCAATAGAGTTTTAGTACATGTGAGATCTGAGAATTTCAGACATATTTATCGATGTAATAATAAATTGAAGTGTAATTTATTGAGCTAAGTGAATTGTGGGAATGATAATTGGAGATTTATATGTTAAGTGTCAAAGTAAATGTGAAACTATGAGGACAGATCGATCTGGGAGAAGGAGAGATCGATCTGGTGAGTTAAAAATGACAAGGAAGGAGGAATTTGAGGAGCAGATCGATCTCCAATGGAAGAGGATCGATCTCCTTATGAATATGTTTGAGAGAAGATCGATCTCATGAGGAAGAGATTGATCTCTAAATGATTCTGTTTGGGAGAAGATCGATCTCCTCAAGGGGCAGATCGATCTCATAAAGCCATAAAGAGATCGATCTCACCCCTCGACAGATTGATCTCCTAGGCATAAAATTGCCCAGATCGTCCCCAAAATTCAAATGCAGATCGATCTCATCAAGAGGCAGATCGATCTCCTACCTCCAGTCTATATAAGGAACCCGTGTCTTTCTCCTGCAAACTCACTTTCTCTCTCTTCCAACCCCATTTCCACCGAAAACCTAGCTTTTTCACTCATCCAAAACACCCATTTCTGATCAAATCAAGAGTTGTGGTAAGAAGGAAAGTTGTTCCTCATCAAAGGGAGAACAACATACTTGGAAATCGAAGGACGAATTGGATCGAGGCGTGGGTTGTGCGTCTCACAAGCTTTGGGTAATTTCTAAACCTCGATCTTGATATTTGAGATGATTTTGATGATATTGGTGGTTGTCATTGCGTTGAAATAGTTGAGAAATGATTAGGGATTGATGAAATTTCAATGTAGTTGGAGTAATGTTGATATTTGGAAATTTTGGCAATTTTGAGAATTTGTGCTATAAATGGAAATTTAGACAATGTGGTGAATTAGCCTAGATAATTGGCATGAGAAATGTAGGACGTTGAGATATTGTGAATGAGGTTGTAGTTTAGGATAGAGTTACGAGAATCGAGAGATTTGAGGTGTTATGAGCAATTATGCTCGATTTTGAGAATTGAGGTTTATGTGATAGTTGAGTATTGATGTTTTAACATCATTTGGACAGCTCGGGAGTTCCAGAGTGGAATGCGAGGCTAGTCCGTGACACGGGGGAAACGATTGCACTATACGAGGTGCAAAGAGGTAAGGGAAATCTAAACCATTTGTGTATGTGATTTGTAAACTATTATAGCATGATTTGTGGTTTATAAAACAAGCATGTTGAGTGTTGTGTTGAGATACAACTGCACACAATTTTTATAGCCGGTTGGAGCCCATTGTTTTATGCGTTTATAAGCTGAGTGTGAAATTGCTTTATAAACCATCGAATTTGTGTGAGTAATGAATTGGGCTCTATGTTAAGGCACTATCGAGATTTGAGAAATGTGTGCGTGTGCTTTGCCGGTTGGGACTCGGTTTTTATTATGTTTTGTGTTGAGTACAAAACGATTTCAAATGAGTTTTATGAGAGAAAAACCATTATGAGTTCTACGTGAAGGCAAACCAGTCTTGTGTGATAAGACTTAGGTGTGTACTTTTGAGTACACACCGGGCATTGCTCTGGTAGCATGTAAGTCCGATTCTTCTCCATTCTGGTAACGTGAGAATAACCCATTCTGTGGCTGTGCCACGTATACTTAGTGGCCGTTGCCACGTGAGAAACCCTATTTGGTGGCCGTTGCCACGTGAGAAACCCCATTGGTGGCCGTTGCCACGTGAGAAACCCCATTTGGTGACCGTTGCCACGTGAGAAACCCAAATTTGGTGGTCGTTGCCACGTGAGAAACCCAATTTGGTGGCCGTTGCCACGTGAGAAACCCCATTGGTGGCCGTTGCCATGTTATACCCCATTGGTGGCCGTTGCCACGTGATACCCCATTTGGTGGCCGTTGCCACGTGAGAAACCCCATTGGTGGCCGTTGCCACGTGAGAAACCCTAATTAGTGGCCGTTGCCACGTGAAACCCTATCCAGTGGCTATGCCACGTGCGAAATTAAATCAGTGGCTATGCCACGTGTGTTTAGTGGCTATGCCACGTGTGAATTTAAATCAGTGGCCATGCCACGTGTGTTTAGTGGCTGTGCCACGTGCATTACTATTTCAGTGATTTTATCACGTATTTGAGAAAGCGTTTATTGCATTGTTTTCACATGCTTTGTTATTGCTCTAGAGTGAGCCTTTTTACTTCATGTTTTCACATGATTTGAGATATGAGAATATCGTTTTGAGTACTTTCATGCTATGGTTTTCAAATGAGTTTCACATACAAATAAATACTTTGTGATGTGCATTTTGGTTTATGAAATGAGTATCTTACCCCCCCTTACTGAGCGATTTAGAAGCTCACCCTGTTTTCTTTTCCCCCCAGAGTTCTTCAAGTGAAAAAGAAGCCTGCGACGTAAGGAGTAGTGGCTAGTGGAGGACTTGAGCTCCAGGCCACATATATTGTATTTTGGGTACCTTTTATCTTTTCATGTACCCAGACTATTATTGTAATTGCAGACACTTGATGTATATCATTGCATGGGATGTATTAGGATTAATTAACTTGGAATTGAGTAATGTATATGATTCAATATACACTATATTATGATGAGATCCTGAGGCATGATAATTATGATGATGTATGACACTGCACAGGAATGCACCTTTAATTGTGAATTAATGAGTAAAAAGTTTTAAATTTGCCCTATTTTCCACATTTTCGGGGCGTGACAGTACAGCTTTTCATCCTCAAACAGATGGTTAGTTAGAGATGACTATACAGACCTTGGAGGATATGTTGAGAGCGTCTGTGCTAGATTTTGGAGGTTCTTGGGATGATCACCTACAGTTAGCTGAGTTTGCCTATAATAACCGCTATCATGCGAGTATCAGAATAGCACCATATGAGGCACTATATGGACACAGATGTCGATCCTCTATTGGATGGGAAGAGGTTGGTGACAGACAGATTTTTGCTTCGAATTTAGTGCAGCAAGCCTCTTTGGATGTCCGGTTGATGGGCGAGAGATTACAGACAGCTCAGAACTGGTAAAAGAGTTATGCTGACAGGAGATAGAGTGTGACGCCCCGGAAGCGCGAAAAATAGGGCTAATTTAAAACTTTTTACTCATTAATTCACAATTAAGGGTGCATTCCTGTGCAGTGTCATACATCATCATAATTATCATGCATCAGGATCTCATCATAATATAGTATATATTGTATTATATACATTACTCAATTCCAAGTTAATTAATCCTAATACATCCCGTACATCACTGTACAATAAGTGTCTGTAAATATAACTCTAGTCTGGGTACATGAATAGTAAATATCTACCTCAGTACACAAAATACGGCTTGGAGCTCAAGTCCTCCACTAGCCTCTAACCCGTACGTCGCAGGGAACTCACTTCACTTGAAGCGATCTGGGGGGAAAGAGAAAACAGGGTGAGCTTCCAAATTGCTCAGTAAGGGGGGTAAGGGAACTCAGTTATATAAACCATATCACACATCACAAATATGTATTTGTTTATGAAGCTCATTTGAAATCGTAGCATGAAAGATTCTCAAAACATCATCATCTCAGAACTCATAAATCATGTGAAAACATACAGGTAAAAAGGCTCAATATCGAGCACTCACAAGCATGTGTAAATATATGCGATAATGGCTGTTCTCAAAATACGTGATAAAAATCACCTCAGTAAATAGCACGTGACAAGGTCACAAAACACAACTCATGTGTAAAACGAGA
The DNA here is from genome assembly GCA_033439115.1 of Firmiana major. Lineage (NCBI taxonomy): Eukaryota > Viridiplantae > Streptophyta > Magnoliopsida > Malvales > Malvaceae > Firmiana > Firmiana major. The sequence continues at coordinate 64,394,808 of CM065899.1, forward strand.
CTAGGCAATAAAACTCAATTAAAACTCGTCATGGCACATCAAATATGTAATCTCCTTTGGGTGCGCATCCCAGGCATCCTCGTATAGAGGGAACGTCGACAATATGGTCGTATGCATGGTATATTGAACTTATATGTTACCAGAACAAGGCCCGACCTTACATGCTACCAGAGCAATGCCTCGCCTCATGCACACTATCACGTGGTCCCTGGGTTGGTTCCCAGGCGGCTCACTCTCTCGGTCTTACATGCTACCAAAGCAAGGCCACCCAGCGTTACCAGAACGGGGGTCATCTCACGTTACCAAAACGGAGGCATCTCTCGTTACCAAAACGGAGGAATATCAGACTTACATGCTACCAGAGCAAGGCCTCCCAACGCTACCAAAGCAGAGGAATAATCGGACTTACATGTTACCAGAACAAGGCCTGTGGTCCCTGGGACGGTTCCCAGGCATCCCACTATATCGGTCTTACATGCTACCAGAGCAAGGCCCGATGTGTATTCAACATGACACGCCTAAGTCTCAATCATTAGCCATTATCTTATAAAACGTTGTGCCTTCACGTAGAACTCATAATGGTTTTCTCTCGTAAAACTCATTTAAAACATTTGTGTACTCAACACAAAACATGTTAAAACCGAGTTCCAACCTGCAAAACACGCACACATTTTTTCAAATCTCAATATCGCCTTAACGTAGAGCCCAATTTACTTTTCACGCAACTCAAAAGTTTATAAAGCAATTTCACACTTAGCTTATAAACTCATAAAATAATGGGCTCCAACCGGCTATAAAAACCGTGTGCAATTATATCACAACACAACACCAAACATGCTTGTATTCTCAAATCATGGTTCATGCTACAACAATTCATCAAAACACATACACAAATGGTTTAGTTTTCCCTTACCTCTTTGCACCTTGTATAGTGCAATCGTTTCCCCCGTATCACGGACTAGCCTCGCATTCCACTCTGGAACTCCCGAGCTGTCCAAATGATGTTAAAACATCAATACTCATTATCACATCAACCTCAGTTCTCAAAATCGAGCATAATTGCTCACAACACCTCAAATTTCTCAATTCTCATAATTCCATCACAAACCATAATCTCGCTCACAACACCTCAACATTCTATATTTCCTATGCCACAATATCTATGCTAATACACCACATTGTCTAAATCTCCATTTATAGCTCAAAATTTCTAAATTTACCAAAGTTACCAAATATCATCATCACTCCAACTACATTGTAATTTCATCAATCCCTAATCATTTTTCAGCTATTTCAACACAATGCCAACAACTATCATCACCAAAATCATATCAAATATAAGGATCGAAGTTTAGAAATTACCCAAAACTTGTGGAGAGCTTATCTCTTGCCTCGATTCGATCCGTCTTTCGATTTCCAAGTATGTTGTTCTCCCTTGGGTGAGGAACAACTTTCCTTCTTGCCACAACTTCTGGTTTGGACGAAAATGAGTGCTTTGGATGAGTGAGAAAGCTAGGGCTCAACGAAAATGGGGGTTGGAAGAGAGAGAAAGTGAAATTGTAGGAGAAAGCAGGGGTTCCTTATATAGACTGAGGGTAGGAGATCGATCTGGCTCTTGATGAGATCGATCTGCATTTGAATTTGGGGACGATTTGGGGTAATTTAGGCCTAGGAGATCGATCTGTCGAGGGGTGAGATCGATCTCTTTATGGCTTTATGAGATCGATCTGCTCCTTGAGGAGATCGATCTTCTCCCAAACAGAAACATTTGGAGATCGATCTCTTCCTCATGAGATCGATCTTCTCTCAAACAGAATCATAAGGAGATCGATCCTCTTCCATTGGAGATCGATCTGCTCCTTAAGTTCCTCATTCCTTGTCATTTTTAACTCACCAGATCGATCTGTCCTCATAACTTCATACTTATTTTAAACACTTAACATATAAATCTCCAATTATCATTCCCCAATTCACTTAGCTCAATAAATTATACTTCAAGTTCATATTACATAATTAAAATATGTCTGAAATCCTCAGATCTCACATCATCCCAACCTTAAAAGAATTTGGTCCTCCAAATTCAACTCAACTAGTCAAGGAGATGGGGGTATTTCTCCTTCATGAGGTTCTCTAGTTCCCACGTTGCCTCTTCCCTTGAGTGATGGTTCCACAAAACTTTCACTAATGGGATGCTCTTGGTTCTCAGTACCATCTCCTTTCTATCGAGAATCTGGACGGGTTCCTCAGTGTAGCTCATGTCCTCCTGTATGTCCATCTTGTCATACTCTATAACATGAGAAGGGTCCGGGTGGTACTTCCTCAACATAGACACATGAAAGACGTTGTGTATTCCGGACATCTGTAGGGGTAATGCCAATCTGTAGGCTACCTCTCCCACTCTCTCAAGAATCTCGAATGGTCATATGTATCGAGGACTCAATTTTCCTTTCTTCTTAAATCGCACGATACCCTTACTCGGTGATACTTTCAGAAATACTGCATCCCCAACATTAAACTTGAGTGGCCGTCTACGCACATCCGCGTAGCTTTTCTGTCTACCTTGTGCAGCCCGTAGCCTCTCACATATGAGTTTTACACTCTGTACAGCTTGCTCAACAAGCTCGAGAGCATTTTTCTTTCTGTCACCGACTTCTTCCCAAGCTACAGGGGATCTACACCACCTACCATATAGAGCCTCAAAGGGTGCCATTCCAATACTTGCATGATAGCTGTTATTGTACGCAAACTCTGCTAGGGGCAGGTGATCATCCCATGATCCCTTAAAATCCATCGTACACGCCCTCAACATATCCTCCAGGGTCTGAATAGTCCTCTCGGACTGACCATTTGTCTGAGGATGATAGGCTGTACTAAAACTCAATCGAGATCCCATGGACTCTTGAAACTGGGTCCAAAATCTGGAAGTAAACCGGGAATCTCTATCAGAAGTAATACTCACTAGAGCCCCATGTAATCTAGCTATCTCGCTGACATACAGCTCAGCTAAGGCATCCACAGTATCTGTGCTCTTGATGGCAAGGAAGTGGGCACTCTTGGTCAATTTATCCACAATGACCCATATCGCATCACAACCTCTTCGGGTCCTCGGTAAACCCATAATAAAATCCATGGTGACATGCTCCCATTTCCATGTAGGTATAGGTAAGGGCTGTAGTAGTCCTCCAGGCTTCCGATGCTCAGCTTTCACTTGCTGGCATATTAAACACCTGGCCACATACTCTGCCATGTCTCGCTTCATACCACTCCACCAGTACACCTTTCTCAAGTCTCAGTACATCTTAGTACTCCCTGGGTGCATGGTGTATTGCGAGCAGTGAGATTCTCTCAGTATCTGTCTCTTTAGGGTATCATCGTCCGGTACACAAATCCATCCTTTGAATCTCAACAATCCATCCTCACTAACTGTGAGATCCGACTGCGAACTCTGTTCAGCTTGGCTAACCATATCTATCAACCTCTGATCACTGTGCTGCCCAGTTCTAATCTGATCCATGATCCTGGGCTCTATCCGCAAGCTAGCCAAAAATTCGGTCTCTACCTCTTTAACTTTGATCGAAGTTCGACGAACTGCTCTAATAAATCCCATTCCCTAATTATCATAGCAGATATCATACGCTTCCTGCTCAGGGCATCAGCAACTACATTCGCCTTACCCGGATGATATAGAATCTCGCAGTCATAATCCTTAAGGAGTTCCATCCATCTCTTTTGTCTCATGTTTAACTCTTTCTGATCAAAGAGATATCTTAAACTCTTGTGATCAGTGAAGATCTGGAATCTTTCCCCATATAAGTAGTGTCGCCAGATCTTCAAAGCAAATACCACAGCGGCTAACTCCAAATCATGCGTGGGATAATTCCGCTCATGGTCTTTCAACTGTCGCGATCCATATGCGACCACTCTTCCGTGCTGCATAAGCACACACCCCAATCCTTGATAAGATGCATCACTATACACCGAAAATCCTCCTGATCCCTCAGGAATAGTTAACACAGGTGCCGCTATCAATCTCCTTTTTAACTCCTAAAAACTGAGCTCACATTGATCAGTCCATATGAACGGAGTCTCCTTACGCGTGAGTTTAGTCAAAGGAGCAGCAATCCTTGAAAATCCTTCCACAAATCTTCTGTAATACCTTGCCAAACCAAGGAAGCTTCGCACCTCAGTAACTGTCCGCGGTCTCTCCCAACTAAGCACAGCTGCTACTTTACTTGGATCCACTGATACTCCTTCCTCTGAGACTATATGACCAAGGAAAGCTATCCGGTTCAGCCAAAACTCACACTTACTAAGCTTTCCGTATAATTGCTTATCTCGGAGTATCTGAAGTACTAACCACAAATGCTGTGCATGCTCCTCATACGACCGAGAGTATACCAGGATATCATTAATAAAGACTATCACAAATTTATCTAGATAGTCTCTGAACACTTCATTCATCAACCTCATAAATGCAGCAGGGGCGTTCGTCAATCCAAAGGACATCACCAAAAATTCATAATAGCCATACCTTGTCCTGAAGGCCGTCTTGGGAATATCTTCTTCCTTGATCCTCAATTGGTGATAGCCCGATCTCAAATCAATCTTAGAAAAGACTGAGGCCCCTCTTAGTTGATCAAGTAGATCATCAATCCTGGGCAGTGGGTATTTATTCTTCATCGTGGCTTTATTCAACAGCCGGTAGTCTACGTATAACCTGAGACTACCATCCTTTTTCTTGACAAATAAAATCGGTGCTCCCCACGGTGAAACACTAGGCCTAATGAACCCTTGGTCCAATAACTCCTGTAGTTGTTTCTTCAATTCCTCAAGTTCCACTAATGCCATCCTGTAGGGAGGTTTAGAGATCGGCTGAGTATCTGGTACTAAATCAATGGTAAACTCCAGCTCTCTCTCTGGTGGTAAACCTGGCAGCTCATCTGGGAAAACATTCGGGAATTCACACACCACAGGTATATCCTCAATCCTCGGATGTTCCCGCTCATCGTCTGAGATGAGTGTCTCATAACCTTCACATGAACAATCATATTCAATATTCTCCAAAATAATATTAAAATTCTCAAATTACTTACTAGAATTCCACATATTCATTTCCTCAATATCTCAACCGTACAGTGTAAGGTTCAGGTAGGGAGAAAGTTACAATCTTAGTGTAGCAGTCTAAACTCACTCGATTGGTTGCCAACCAATCCATCCCCAGAATTACATCAAACCCGTGTATATTCAACATAATTAGATCTGCTAACATCACTCTATCTCCCACCTTTATTTCACATCCTCTACAGATTAACTCAGTTCTTTGGGATTCACGCATAGGGGTATTTACATGTAGTACATACTCTAGAGGTTCAAACTTCAAATTTAAACTACATGCAAAATACTCTGAAATAAACGAATGCGTGGATCTTGGATCTATCAACACATGAGCATTATGATTACACACAGAAAGTGTACCTCTTATAGTTTCTGCTGAAGTGTCCGCAGTTTCCTTATCCAGGGCAAACACACGTCCCTGTGCCACAGGTTTCTTCCCTTTCTCTGCAGCAGTGGCCCGTCTCTGGGGATTCACTTTCTGAGGCTGCTGTCTAGTAGGCTCTGGAGCATGTGGTATCTGAGGTTGAGGACAGTCCTTCACTCTGTGACCCATGTCACCACACCTAAAACATCCACAGATCGACCCAGTACAACTTCCCTCATGTGATCGGCCACAGTCTCTACAAACCCTTATCTTCGGCCTGCCATATCGAGGGGTCTCCTTGATAATAGGATAAGCTCTGGGTCTCTCCAATCTGCCCGTCTGTACCTCAATCCTTCCTCTCCTGAAGGAACCTCTCCGAACATCTGCTTGAGACATCGCTGGCCTCTTGCCTTTGTCCCTAATCACTACTCTAAGCTCATTCTGGGACTGTACAATTTCAATTCCCCTCTCAATCTCTTGTGCTCGTCTCAGAGCATCTCCAAACTCAGTAATACACAACCCAATCAATCGATATCTGATGATGGGCTTCAATCCATACACAAATCTCTCTATGCGGAGCTCTTCATTCTTGAAAGTCTCTGGATCATATCTCAGCAGAGCAGTAAATTGGCTCTCGTAATCATCTACAGACATGTCACCCTGTACCAAACTCAAAAACTTTGCTTGCCTCCTTCTCTGGGCAGCTCGTGGTACGTATTGGGCTCTAAAAGCTGTCTAGAACTCTTCCCAACCAATCACATCCTGGTGGGACATCAAAATACCCTGGGTAGTACCCCACAAATCTTGAGCTCTCTCTTTCAACATGTAGGCACTCATACTGACCCTCTCAGTATCGGTACACCCCAGATAGTCGAATATAACTCTCAACTCTGTCAACCACTCCTCAACCTCTGTAGGATCCTTCTTTCCCCTAAATGCAGGTGGATTCATTTTCAAAAAGTCCTTCAGTCGGACCATACTTCTGTCATCAGGCTGAGTGACTGGAGGCATTGGGGGTATGGGAGGTCCTTGTGGTGGTGTAGGAGTAGTACCCGAGGCATTAACTCCAAAGTGTTGCGCGAATAACGCTGCCATCTGCTCAAAACCTTGCCTCACATCGGTCTCAATCCGATTAAATTGAGAGTTAGGACTCTTTGGTTGTGGGACAGGTGGCGGAGGGGACTCTGCCTGCCTCCTCGAACGACCTCGTCGTTTACTCATTCTCTATCTCAACTCGTCTCATGCGCGTACATATCAAAATCGATTGAAATCTCAATCCTCAGATTCAGTTCATGACCAGACTATTACAGACACTTGGGATGTATTCTATTTCACTTAACTGACACTGACAGTACTAAACACCCTAAGCTCTGATACCAAAAAACTCTGTAACGCCCCAGAAGCGCAGAAAATAGGGTTAATTTAAAACTTTTTACTCATTAATTCACAATTAAGGGTGCATTCCTGTGCAGTGTCATACATCATCATAATTATCATGCCTCAGGATCTCATCATAATATAGTATATATTGTATTATATACATTACTCAATTCCAAGTTAATTAATCCTAATACATCCCGTACATCACTGTACAATAAGTGTCTGTAAATATAACTCTAGTCTGGCTACATGAATAGTAAATATCTACCTCAGTACACAAAATACGGCCTGGAGCTCAAGTCCTTCACTAGCTTCTAACCCGTACGTCGCAGGGAACTCACTTCACTTGAAGCGATCTGGGGGGAAAGAGAAAACAGGGTGAGCTTCCAAATCGCTCAGTAAGGGGGGTAAGGGAACTCAGTTATATAAACCATATCACACATCACAAATATGTATTTTTTTATGAAGCTAATTTGAAATCGTAGCATGAAAGATTCTCGAAACATCATCATCTCATAACTCATAAATCATGTGAAAACATGAAGGTAAAAGGCTCAATATCGAGCACTCACAAGCATGTGTAAATATATGCGATAATGGCTGTTCTCAAAATACGTGATAAAAATCACCTCAGTAAATAGCACGTGACAAGGTCACAAAACATAACTCATGTGTAAAACGAGATTAGGAAATAAAACTCAATTAAAACTCGTCATGGCACATCAAATATGTAATCTCCTCTGGGAGCGCATCCCAGGCATCCTCGTATAGAGGGAACGTTGACAATATGGTCGCATGCATGGTATATTGGACTTATATGTTACCAGAACAAGGCCCGACCTTACATGCTACCAGAGCAATGCCTCGCCTTATGTACACTATCACGTGGTCCCTGGGTCGGTTCCCAGGCGGCTCACTCTCTCGGTCTTACATGCTACCAAAGCAAGGCCACCCAGCGTTACCAGAACGGGGGTCATCTCACGTTACCAAAACGGAGGCATCTCTCGTTACCAAAACGGAGGAATATCGGACTTACAAGCTACCAGAGTAAGGCCTCCCAACGCTACCAAAGCGGAAGAATAATCGGACTTACATGTTACCAGAACAAGGCCTGTGGTCCCTGGGTCGATTCCCAGGCGTCCCACTATATCGGTCTTACATGCTACCAGAGCAAGGCCCGATGTGTATTCAACATGACACGCCTAAGTCTCAATCATTAGCCATTATCTTATAAAACGTTGTGCCTTCACGTAGAACTCATAATGGTTTTCTCTCGTAAAACTCATTTAAAATATTTTTGTGCTCAACACAAAACATGTTAAAACCGAGTTCCAACCGGCAAAACACGCACACATTTTCCCAAATCTCAATATCGCCTTAACGTAGAGCCCAATTTACTTTTCACGCAACTCAAAGGTTTATAAAGCAATTTCACACTTAGCTTATAAACTCATAAAATAATGAGCTCCAACCGGCTCTAAAAACCGTGTGCAATTATATCACAACACAACACCAAACATGCTTGTATTCTCAAATCATGGTTCATGCTACAACAATTCATCAAAACACATGCACAAATGGTTTAGTTTTCCCTTACCTCTTTGCACCTCGTATAGTGCAATCGTTTCCCTCGTATCACGGACTAGCCTCGCATTCCACTCTGGAACTCCCGAGCTGTCCAAATGATGTTAAAACATCAACACTCATTATCACATCAACCTTAGTTCTCAAAATCGAGCATAATTGCTCACAACACCTCAAATTTCTCAATTCTCATAACTCCATCACAAACCACAATCTCGCTCACAACACCTCAACATTCTATATTTCCTATGCCACAATATCTATGCTAATACACCACATTGTCTAAATCTCCATTTATAGCTCAAAATTCCTAAATTTACCAAAGTTACCAAATATCATCATCATTCCAACTACATTGTAATTTCATCAATCCCTAATCATTTTTCAGCTATTTCAACACAATGCCAACAACTATCATCACCAAAATCATCTCAAATATAAGGATCGAAGTTTAGAAATTACCCAAAATTTATGGAGAGCTTATCTCTTGCCTCGATTCGATCCGTCTTTCGATTTCCAAGTATATTGTTCTCCCTTGGGTGAGGAACAACTTTCCTTCTTGCCACAACTTCTGGTTTGGACAAAAATGAGTGCTTTGGATGAGTGAGAAAGCTAGGGCTCGACGAAAATAGGGGTTGGAAGAGAGAGAAAGTGAAATTGTAGGAGAAAGCAGGGATTCCTTATATAGACTGAGGGTAGGAGATCGATCTGGCTCTTGATGAGATCGATCTGCATTTGAATTTAGGGACGATTTGGGGTAATTTATGCCTAGGAGATCGATCTGTCGAGGGGTGAGATCGATCTCTTTATGGCTTTATGAGATCGATCTGCTCCTTGAGGAGATCGATCTTCTCCCAAACAGAAACATTTGGAGATCGATCTCTTCCTCATGAGATCGATCTTCTCTCAAATAGAATCATAAGGAGATCGATCCTCTTCCATTGGAGATCGATCTGCTCCTTAAGTTCCTCCTTCCTTGTCATTTTTAACTTACCAGATCGATCTCTCCTTCTCCCAGATCGATCTGTCCTCATAACTTCATACTTATTTTAAACACTTAACATATAAATCTCCAATTATCATTCCCCAATTCACTTAGCTCAATAAATTATACTTCAAGTTCATATTACATAATTAAAATATGTTTGAAATCCTCAGATCTCACATAGAGACCACTGGAGTTTGATGTGGGTGAGTCAGTATTTTTGAGAGTTTCTCCCTCGAAAGGGATCATGAGATTTGGTAAGAAGGGAAAGTTAAGCCCTCGATATATCAGACCCTTCGAGATTTTGGAGAGAGTGGGAGATAAGGCTTACAGGTTGGCGTTGCCACCAGACTTGGCAAGTGTTAATAATGTCTTCCACGTCTCTATGCTTCAGAAGTATCACCTGGACTCGGTACATGTGATAAGGTATGACCTGTTGGAGCTTAATAAGAGTATGATATATGTTGAGGAGCCGGTTCGGATATTGGATAGAAAGATAAGGTATTTCGGACAAAGACAATTCGATTCATGAAACTTTTGTGGCAGTATCATACTCCGGAGGAAGCTACATGGGAATTAGAAAGTATAATGCAAGAGAAGTACCCAGAGTTATTTTCAGATTGACTTGGCTCTAATTTGGAGGACCAAATTCCTTGAAGGAGGGGAGGATTGTAAGACCCTTAATTTTTGGTGTAATGTATATAATTTAATGATGTACAAAGAAGTTAAATTGTGCATGAATTATAAGAAATGAATGTTTATGAGTTCTAAGAGTAAATGGATTGATAATTGGGTGTTGGAGTGATTGAGTATGAGTTTGAATAAGGAAATTGTAGTAAAAAGGGTGCAGGATGAAGGCCAGATCGATCCCATGCAAGGAGAGATCGATCTCATGGCCTGAAGAATGCAAAATCAAGCAAGATGAAAGAGGAAGATCGATCCCTTACTCAAGCAGATCGATCTCCTTAACTCTAGGGCTGGAGCAGATCGATCTCCCCTTAAGGCCAGATCGATCTCCTTAGCTCTCTGCCTGAGAAAAATCGATCTGATTACATTGAAGCAAATCGATCTCATTCACTGAAGCAGATCGATCTCAAGCCTTCGACAGATCGATCTCCTACCTTGAAATGTCGTTAAATTGAAGGATTTAAGCAAGGCCAGATTGATCTCCACCCTATGCAGATCGATCTCATTAAGCCAATTCTATAAATATGGAGCAGTTGGATCTATATTTCATGGGACTAAACCATTTCTTTCCATTTTCAATCCAAAACCTAGCTTTCTCACTCTAAAATCATCTCATTTCTGTTAAGATTTAAGAAAAAACTATTAGAGCTAAGTTGTTCATCACAAAGAGAAGAACAACATACCTTAGAATCAAAGCTACATTTATTGAATTGAAAGAGCAAGAAAGAAATCCAAATAGGTGAGTTTCTAATACATCAAGTCAAATGTATGTTTGCTTAGCTTCTATTATGAGTGGATTGGGTTGTGTATTAATGATTGAAACTATTTAGGATGTATTGGAACAAGAAAAACCTAGAATAGGTCTAGTGTGAGAAAATGTGGTTTGGATGAATTGATGATTTATGGATTATGCTAAGTTGTTATTGAAGTAATGTGAATGATCTGAAATGGTTAAATAAAGCTACATTGTGAGTTTAGTGAATTTATGAAAATGAGTACATGTAGTGTTTGACAAAATGCCATAGTGAAGTAGATGATGAAATTTGAATGCTATGAGCTTAATATCGATTTAATATTGATTTGGTACGAATCAATTGGCCTAAAAGAATCAATAGACTCGAGCTATGAGCAGAGCAATAAAATGAAGCCTTATAAGCATTAATGGAAACTATAGGGCAAGTTAACTATAGTGAACACAAGAGTTGTGTTATATGCAACTAAACTGACGTGGAATGCAACTTTGTACAGTTTCGAAGAGTTCGTTGGAGACGAATCGAACAACTCAAGTAAGCAGTTTTAAGGAAGTGGAATCACGTGACGCGATTCCAGGTAAGGGAATTCTGTGAGTTTATGGAGATAGTTGCTTGTATTTTAGGGTAAATATAGAGCTTTGTGAAACGTATGGTTGTTTAGAATGAATGGTTGATAGTATGTATGAACGATTAGGAGTATGTATGTATATGATTTGGTTTTGAAATGGATTTGATAAAAAGGGATTAGTAAGGCTAATAATTGCATAAATCACATGTTTGATGCTTTTATAAAAACACATTGGTTTGGTTCAAGCAAAATGATGGATAGGTGGGCTAACTATTTCTTAATTTTGCGAAAAGGCACAATGAGGTGCTAACCGTTGTTTTTTAGAATGTTTTGTTGAAATGGAGCTGTCTATCGTGCTTATGTGAGTTAAATCGTGCTGGAGCCTCGCTCGCACTAGATTTTGGTGTTTTTAGATGTATGATATGTGCTGAAGCTTAGCTTGTACATGATTTGAATTGTGATGAGGTTTTATAAACCGTACTGGAGCTTCTGCTCGTACATGAATTTTGCTTGACCTTCTTATGCATATAACTGTACTGGAGCTATGCTCATACTTGATTTCTCGATGATTTCATGCATAATGCCGTACTAGAGCTTTACTCGTACGAGGTGATTTATTTATGATGCATGAATTGTTCTAGAGCTTAGCTTGCACAGGTTTTCACACTGTGGTATGTATGATGTTGTGGAGTTGGTAAGATCCTCAAGCCCTACATCCTTAAGCCCGACGAGGTGGGGAGGCTCTCTTAAAGTAGGATCTTTAAGCCAACATCCTAAAGCCAGATGGGGCAGGGAGGCTCTATTGGTGTCAAGGCTCTCTTACATGGATACGAGAAGCTCCACGTGCACTTGAGACTATACAGGTTACACATGGCATGGAGTAGATAAGACCTACGGCTGGCACCCCTAACCATTATATGGGTCCACGGAGTACGTTGTACCATGTATATAACATGGAGTACGCTGTACCGCGTGGTTGTGATCATGATTGAAAAGTTTGATGAAAAACTAACCCACCTTCGTTCCAGCATGATGCCTTGCCTACCGTGATCCGTGTGGTCTGGGATGATTATGACATAGTTGGCCAACATAGTCTTTGAGATATAGTGACCGTCTGTCTCACATAATATTACATGATACCACATGATTTTATACGTTCAGTGGATTGTGATTATCCACGGTAGACTCGAGGGAGGGGTCGAACCTTCTGGGATTTTTTATTTAAGAGATGATATGTTATTTGTGATGAGATATGATTTGATTGAGAAATGAGAAGCTTAAAGGATGTTTCTAAATGAATTTCCCTTGTTTCCTGATGAGTTTTGATAAAGATGAGAATGAGAGGTTTTACATGATGATTAGTCCATGTTTTACATGCCTGTTTTCCATGTTTTAGTACATGATATATATATACATTCAGTATAGTTTTATTCCTCATGCTCCAACTATAAATGATTTATGCCATGATATTATCAGCATATAGATAGAGTAGTTATCTACCATGCTTGTATTATTACCTTACTGAGCGTGTGGTTACTCATCCCTCTACTTTCCCCCTCTACAGAGCGCACATAGTAGCCCAGTGAGGATTGAGGCGTGGTATTTTGGACATCCACTGTACTCCATCATAAAGAGGTATATACACATGGATTCTTTTTGTATCTAAACAATGTAAAAGCACAGTAATCATTATGAATTGTGATATGGGGAATGTAAAGGGAAGAAAACAATGTCATGTATGAGTGTATGTCTTAACTTTCAAATGAATGATATTACTTTTGGTTAATTAGAAAATGAATGTTAAGTAAGGGTTATTATTGACTCACAGCCCAACTGTGTAGTTATGAGGGTGTCTGCGACCGGGTAAGGAAAATGAAAATGCGAAAAATTTATAGTACTTTTCATATAAAAAGGATAAAAAGGGTCGTGACAGAAGCAATGCGGGGCCACGAGATTTTTTGCATTTTCTAATTTTACTGTTCACTCTATTGTTGGTTCAAACATTAGCTGTTATTTCGACTACTGCTTGTGCATTTATCTTTGCAGTTTATATTCTTTTTTTTTTGTATATTAGAATCTATCCTTGTTATGCATTGTTTTCGGTTTGATCATTTCAATCTCCTGCATCTTAGTTTCTTTCTTCATCTTGTGTTGCCTTTACTGATCGGGTTTCTATTACTGTGTGGTGCCGAGGGGCTTATTGCTATGATGCTGAGATGTTGAATGGCTAGACATGCTGATTGAGGCAGCAGCTAGCATCGGTGTAGAACCAAATCGGGATTGCTCATGGCAGTGGACAGGAACCAATAGAAGTGGCGTGGCAGAGGTGTTGCTGAGTATCTGCTGGCTAGTTTGGACTGAAGTAGGAGCTGGCAACAAGAGTAGACGTATGGCAGATGATATGCATGACTGGCTGGGTGGTACAGTGCAGGACATGGTGACAGAAGCAGGAGTGTAATCGATTGCTTCTGTTGAGTACTGAAATGAAGCAAGATTTGTGCGCTGCTGTGTAAGAATGAAGGACGAGGAACGACTGCAACTGACGATACGGGCGACCTATCCTGAAGGAGAGGCAGGATTGTGTCGTGGGTTGCATAATGATGAACGACACAAGTGATATGGAGTGAGGCTGGTGGCAGAGGGACCGAGCCCATCTTTTTATTTTTATTTTTGTTTTCCGCTTCATATGTTTTTGCTTTTATTTCCTACAGCGTTATATAATTTTTCCTTTGTTCCAGTACTGCTTTAACTTGAATACATCACTCTGCTTTGCTCTGTTTCTCATTTAATTTACTGTTCTGATTTTTTTTGGTTATTTTCACACTTCTGTTTCTATTATTCTTGTTGTTTCCAGGTGGTGCATGCCGAAAAATGGTGGGTGTTACAACCATTCTGTCCTTAGGCTTTTGAATTTTTTTCTTTACAAGCTCACTACTCTCCTTCAATTTATTTTTAGTCTCAATTTCACTTAGTTTATTGCTTGTGTGCAGGTGGTACAGTGCAAGGACAGTGGCGTGGCTGCTTGATTGTTGCTGGACAATCCCTGGTGCACTCTATTCTGCTGTATAAACGCAGGTGAGACACGCAAAATGCGTGGCTGCTGTGTTTTGTTTCCGTTCGGTCATCAGCAGAGTACGATCTCTGTAGAGGAGGAGCTGCTTCTTGCATGTTCTGTTGCATTTATTCGTATGTGGCTGCTGCTGGAGGACATGTGCAGGACCGGCCACGGAATGTGTGGTAGCAGATAACCAGTAGCAGGAGGTGGCGAGAGCTAGGACCAAAACTGATCCCAGGCTGAGCAAGCTCTACTGTTGGCAGTATGTGCAGGAGCATGTTGGCGCGACTACAGCAAGGGTGCAGTGCAACTGTGTGCATGACAGAATAGTACATTGCCAATGCATGGATGATTAATTTTATAGTTTAATTTTCAAAAGTTTAGCTTTTATTAGTGGTTTAGTAGTATTTTAAATTAGTGCACTTTTAATTAGTTTAGGTAGTATTTCATTAGTTTAGTTAAATTGCTTATGATTAGGATTGTTAGATTTTAGATAATTAGATTTTAGTCTAGATTAAATTTCAATATTTTTATGCATTTGAAATTTTAATTTAATTATTTTCATCCATATATTTAGGAATTAATTATTTTGCATAATCACTTAGAGTAGATTTTATTTTTAATCTAGGCATTTTAGTAAGTTAGTACTTAATTATTGCTTTATTTATTTAAATTTTATTTCTTTGGACCTTAGGTTAGATTAATTTGCATTTTTATTTTTAAATTAATTAGATTAATTACATGCACATTGTATTTTTATCTTAAGATTGTCTAGTTTAATTCTAGTTAATTTTATTTCCTTATTTTCTTAATTGCATCTTTAGATTATTTGCACTAATTAATTTTAGTTTTAGTATTTTTCTTTTGCAGATTATCGTTTTATTTGCCTGGAACTCTGTAAGTAATTTTAGCTCTGTTTTATTTATTTTATAATTTTCATTATTTTTATTGTTTTCTAGTATTTTTAATTTAAAACTTAGTTAATCACTCTTTGAAAATTCATAATTTGCTAGGATATACTTAAGATAAAATTAACCGGTACTTGTTAGGCTAATTAGATTCTCTGTGGGACGATAATCCAGGACCCAAATCCCATTATTACTTGTACGACCTGTGCACTTGCGATTAACACGTCTAGGTCACTTATGACAGGCGATGTACCAACGGAGATGCGAAGTTTTCTTGGATTAGTCGGGTATTACAGAAGGTTCGTAAAAGGATTTTCGAAGATTACCGCTCCTTTGACACGTCTCACTCGTAATGATGTCAAGTTGAAGTGGAGCGGTGTGTGTGAGTGAAGTTTTTAGGAGCTCAAGCATCGATTAACTTCTGCAGCTGTTCTTACCATACCAGATGGTCCTAGAGGATTCAGGGTGTATAGTGATGCTTCCCATAATGGTTTAGGATATGTGTTGAAGCAAGTTGGGAAAGTGGTAGCATATGGTTCCTGACAGTTAAAGGAGCATGAAAAGAACTATCCCACACATGATCTAAAGTTGGCAGCGGTAGTATTTGCATTAAAGATATGGAGACACTACCTTTATGGAGAAAAATTTCAAATTTATACAGACCATAAAAGTCTTAAATACCTATTCTCCCAAAAGGAGTTGAACATGAGGTAGCGTAGATGGATGGAGTTGTTGAAAGACTATGATTGTCAAATACTGTATCACCCGGGGAAAGCTAATGTCGTAGCTGGTGCTCTATGTAGGAAAAGCTTAGGTGCAATGTCTTATATGATGGTGAAAGAATGAGAGTTGTTGGGATAATTTACGAGTTTGGGTATTGACATAGCACCTCCTGAGCAGAGTCTTGTAATTCTAGTCTCAGGGTTGAACCGAAGTTAATGGAACAGATTAGACGAGCTCAGAAGTTTGATTAAGGTTGCTTAAGGTATTTCGACAGATTCATGAGGGTTAGAATACGCAGTTTGAGATTATTAGTGATGGATTGTTGAGATTTCAAGGCCGAATCTATGTGCCTAGTGATGAGGATCTGAAGAGGTTGATTTTGACTGAAGCCCATAATAGTAGATACACTTTACATCTCGGAAGCACTAAAATGTACCATAACCTTCGTAAGGTTTATTGGTGTGAGACCCCGTATATGTATAAGGGTATATATGTACATAGAAGTGTAAATAGAGTTGTATTATGAATTCATGAGTGAAGTATATGTGGTGTAAGTCCACAAGTAATGTACACACTTGTAATGAGAGTGATAATCGTACATACAAGTTTCATTTTGTATGAATGTGTAGAAATGGACTTAAACATGTGGAGAATGTGTGTAGAATGGATTTTGAATAGCTTGGTAAAATGGAAGTATAATTGCATAAGATGTGCACTTCCATTTTAGTTTATATTAAGTACCATTGGTCATACAAAGATTCTACACAAGTTTTAATGTGTATGAAGTGAGGATGGATGTCATTTTCAAGTCTCAAAGATGAATGAATGAGGAAATGATCATGGTAGCAAATTGAGGATGTTTGGTAAGTGTTGTTGCAGAGGAACTGCAGAAAATCTGGAAATTTTGAAGGGCAGATCGATCTCATGGGATGAGAGATCGA
Organism: Firmiana major; assembly: GCA_033439115.1. NCBI lineage: Eukaryota > Viridiplantae > Streptophyta > Magnoliopsida > Malvales > Malvaceae > Firmiana > Firmiana major. Next base: position 64,411,870 of record CM065899.1, read on the forward strand.
TCTGGAAGAGCCAGAATGCTCTTATTTGGGTGAGAGAATAGAACAGATCGATCTCCAATGGACCAGATCGATCTCCTTAGCTCTCTGTTTGGGAGCAGATCGATCTCATGCCTCGACAGATCGATCTCATGCCTCAACAGATTGATCTCATGCTTCGACAGATCGATCTCAGGCTTAAAAATACCGTGAAAAAGGGGGATTTTAAGGGACCAGATCGATCTCCTCTTGGACCAGATCGATCTCCTCAAGCTATTTCTATATAAGGAGTGCTGGAAATCAGAAAATTTCGGGAAAAACACAAACTTTCCACTTTCAACCCAAAAACCTAACATTCTCTCTCAAAAATCAGCCATTTTCAGTGAGGTTTGAAGAGAGACCATTAGAGACGAAGTTGTTCCTATCAAAGAGAAGAACAACATAGTTGGAAAGCATCTTCCCATTGTTGGTATTGGAGGAGTTAAGGGCATTGCCATTGGAGCAAGAAGAGAAATCAAATTTGGTAAGATTCTAACACTCCAACTATGGTACATTGTTTATTAAGTGATTTTGGAGTTGTTTGGCATGAGTATGGATGGTTAGAAACTATCTAGAATGCATTGGAATGATTTTGACCTAGAAATGGTTTAGTGTGAGAAAGTGAAATTGATGGAGATTAATGATGAATGAGATATGTAGAAATCATTAATAGTGATTGTGGTATGATTTTAAGATGTGGTTAGTGGAGAAATTGTGAGGTTTACCTAAAAGAGGTAAAATGAGGGTTAAGGCATTTGTAAAAAAAAAAAAATGCATAAGTAAATAATGTTGACTAGTGAGGTCAATTATGGGTTAAATACGTTAACTCAATCGATTTAATGAATGAATCGCAGCTTCCGAGGATACGCCGAGGCGAGTTGAGCCAAGAGCGTGAGAAGCTAAAAGGAAAGGAGTCACACCAAGTAAATCGAGGTAAGGGAATTGTGTGGACTCTTAGAGATATTGTGCGCAATTTGGGCGCATAAATGTTTTGCTAGAATGCATGAGATTAGGAAATGTTGTTGTTGGGTGATTGAAGGGTAAAAGTTGGGAGTTTGAGAAATGTGCATGAAAACAAAAGCATATTGCTTTGAAAATCATGTTTTATTGCTTTTTAGCAAATGATTGGTAGGTTGGCTAACATTGAAATGATTTGCAAAAGAAATGAGTATGTTTTGGTTTTGTTAACCATATTTTGCAAGTTTTGAGCCACCTACATGATTTCGTGAGTATGAAAGAGTGCATGAGGCACTAGTTTTCACATGGATTTCATATTGTTTTGGCATTGTGCTTGAGTTTGTCTCGCACTGGATGCCCACCTTGCATGTTGTCGTGTTTGGAGCTTCGAGTAGACTTGGTGTCACATCGATTAAATAGGCTCACACGTGCATTGTTTTGAGACATGGCATGTTAAAACAACCTGATGAGCCCGAACGAGGGATAAGGGTTGGAGATCCACCTGATGAGCCCGAACGAGGGATAAGGGTTGGAGGAACAGCTGATGAGCCCGAACGAGGGATAAGGCTGGGGGTCCACGGAGTACGTTGTACCGTGCATGTAGCATGGAGTACATTGTACCGTGTTGTGATGTGATGTGCCGTCTTCGGACGAGATCTGCTATGGACCGGCGGGTAGGATTTGACCCACCTCCCGTGTGGAAGCAGATGGTGGTGATATCCCGCACACCTGATCCGTGTAGCCGGTATCACAGGTTATGTACATATGCCTTGAGGTTATTACCTATTGTTGATCTGCCTATCTCACATGTTTAATGCTATTTGAGAATAAATCCATGTTTGAAGTGATTGTGGTCAGGAAAGCCCGAGGGATGGGCTGGGACCTGACGTTGACTTGATTTGTTAATGGTTTTTAAAGTGCACGAATGCATGATGTTTAATGCCATGCCTTATTGTGAAAATGCATGATGATTAATACCATGCTTTTATTGTGAATTATGCATGATGATTTATACCATGCTTTGAGTTGAAATGTGCACTGAATTTTAATAGCATGAATGCTTTACATACCATTAACACAATCATACACTCATGTTTTTGAGATAAACAATGAATTAAATGCTTTTGAGCATGGCATCACGATCACGTAGATAGTACAGTATCTACCTGTTCGCATGATTGCCTTACTGAGCGTGTGGTTTGCTCACCCCCCTTATTTTCCCCTCTCTACAGAGATTTGAGTATAGATTGGACGTGACTGGAGGCATTCCCTTTTTGGTAATTCCGCTGCATCCCATCGCTAAAGGTATACACACTTGGATTATTTTGTATCTAAACTAGACATAGCACAGTAGCATTTTGTATGTAACTACTGGGGATGTAAAACAATGTAAACACATGTAACAACTCTGATATATATACATTTATACAAGTGTTTACTCATAAATAATATTTCAATTGAATTGGTATGGTGGAGTGGGTTAGACGTCGACACACAGCCCAACTGTTAAGCGCGTGGTTGTTCACGATCGAGGAAGGAGGATTAAGGATTGATGCATGAAAATGCGAAAAATTTGTACGTATTTTGGTAAGTTGAGGGTCGTGACAGAAGTTGGTATCAGAGCTCGAGTTGGTCTGACGTGTGTCGTGTCTAAAATACTTAATAAGTGGAAAATTACATCCCCAAGTTACTGTGCTTGTTTAGATACAAATAGTGTATGTCGATGGGTTGACTAAGTAATTGGTTGTGAATGTAGGGAACTGAGTAAGTATGCCTAATACCAGTCGCGGTAGAGGGATGAGAGCACAAGCTCGAGGCCGTAGAGGTAGGCCTGGGGGTCGTGTTGAGCCGGAAACACACGAGGCTCAGGAGGATGTTGAGGTGGAGGTCGACGTTGAGCACGCTCCACAGGGTCCAGAGGAGAGGCCCGAGAGTACTTAGGCTCGCTTCGCGAGGATTGAGCGGAGCATTGAGATGATTTTAGAATTGGTCACTCAATCTTTACCTGGAGTTGGCGGTAGACAGAGTCCCGCTACACAGGGTGATGCCGAGCAGGCAGCAGCTCCCGAGGCACGGGCAAGGCAAGCCCAAGGACCTCAGATGACAGATACCCCGCCCACACAGGATGTGCCTACGCCAGTTGCTATGCCAGGCAGTAGAGGTTGGGGATATGGATGTGATTTGGATAGACTGCGGCAGTTCCAGAAGTTTGGACCGCCGTCTTTCAGTGGAGTAAAGGACCCAGTAGCGGCTGAGGATTGGATCAATGAGATCGAGAAATTATATGGGTTCTTTGAGTGCACTACTACCGAGATGGTAGCATTTGCCGCTTTTATGCTGAAGGGATCAGCAGAACACTGGTGGAAATCCACCAGGCCTATTTTGAGAGCCCGGCATACTGAGATCAGCTGGGATGTGTTTCTAGAGGCCTTCCGGAGACAGTATGTCCCAGATACCTCACAGCGAAAGCTAAAGATTGCATTTTTGGGTCTGACCCAAGGGAGCAGGACTGTGGATGAGTATGAGACTGCTTTTATATCCCTAGGCAGATATGATCCCCACACGATGGGTAATGAGGTCGAGCAGATCCAGAAGTTTGTGGATGGATTGAGACCGACCATCAGGTCTAGATTTGTTCCTCTGGATATACCGACCTATGAGGAGGCAGTGCGCAGGGCGCAATTATGTGAACAAGATGTTGATAGAATCGCCTCAGAGTTTGGAAAGGTTGGTAAGATGAGGGACAGAGATAAGAAGAGACCTATGATGGATAGAGGCTTCAGCTATAAAGGAAGCAAGAGATTCTTTGGAAAGAGGTCGAGAATTGATGAGATCCGGGAGAGGACAGTTGATACTCCCATGTATCCAACCATTGCTCCAGCTAAGGGAATCGTGATTGGAGGGCCACGGCCTACTACAGAACAGTGTGGCAAGTGTGGTAGGTATCATGGAACTCGACCATGCTATGGATCTCCTGTAGTATGCTTTCAATGTGGGAAGCCGGGGCACATAATCAAAGATTGCCCAGAGATGATAGAGAGAGCCCCACAGAAGGGCAAGGAGCCAGAGAGATGTCCAGTTGGTACAGTTGCTCCGAGGAGGAGGGCTATAGCTGAGGAAAAGGGGAAGCAAGCAGTGGGTGTAAGCAGAGGACGAGTGCACGCACTGGACCAGGACACTGCAGATCAGTCATCGGATGTGATAAAAGGTACCATCCAAATCTTTGATTTAGAAGCTTATGTACTGTTTGATCCTTGTGCCACGCATTCTTTTGTATCACCATCCTTTGCATGTAAATTGATGAAGCATGTAAAACCCACACTGCTTGATAAGATGTTGTTGATATCTACCCCTATGAATGATAGTCAGTTGACTGAGCATATATATAGAGATTGTAAGATGAGGATAGGAGGTAAAGAGATGGCAGCCGAATTAATTTTATTAAATATGAGTGATTTTGATGTGATCCTAGGAATGGATTGGTTGCCTGCCAATCCTGTTGTTATGGATTGTCATGCTAAAACTTTGATGTTTCCAAGGATAGACAATCTTGTAGTAAATTTTGTGAAATGAAATTAAAGAACATGATTATTATAAGTGTGATGAGTACAATCTTGATACATGATGTATGAAAGATAAATTTGATTTCATTTATGTATGTGATGTGATGATTTATGATACTAATGGTGGAAAGAATAATGTGAAGGATTCATCGCTTTTGTGATTGAGACTGATAAGGCACGTCCGAAATTGGAAGACATACCAGTGGTTAGGGAATTTCCAGATGTCTTTCCGGATGAGTTACCATGGTTACCTCCAGATAGGGTTACCAGTATTTGGATCGATTTGTGATCGTGTTTATTGATGATATACTGGTGTACTCAAGGTCTAGTGAGGAGCATGAAAGGCATCTAAGGATAGTGCTACAGACCCTCTGAGAGAAGAAGTTGTACGCTAAACTCAGTAAGTGTGACTTTTGGTTGGAACAGATCTCTTTTCTAGGTCATATAGTATCAAAGGATGGAGTATCAGTGGATCCATCTAAGATTGAGGCCGTAGTTCAGTGGCAGAGATCCCAGACAGTGACAGAGATCAGAAGTTTCTTGGGTTTAACTGGATATTACCGAAGGTTTGTAGAGGGATTCTCAAGATTAATTGCTCCTTTGACACGTCTCACGAGGAAAAGTGTGGAGTTTGTGTGGGACGATAAGTGTGAAGGAAGTTTTGAGGAGCTGAAAAGGAGATTAACCACAGCTCCGATCCTCACCATTCCTACCAGCTCAGGAGGTTTCTCGGTGTATACTGATGCTTCACATCTGGGACTGGGCTATGTATTGATGCAGGATGGGAAGGTAGTAGCCTATGGATCAAGGTAGTTAAAGGATCATGACAGGAACTACCCGACCCATGACTTGGAGTTAGCAGCGGTAGTATTTACGCTGAAGATATGGCGCCACTACCTCTATGGTGAGAGATTTTAGATTTATATAGATCATAAGAGCCTTAAGTACCTGTTCTCACAGAAAGAGTTGAACATGAGACAGAGGAGATGGCTCGAGCTGTTAAAGGATTATGATTGTGAGATCCTATACCACCCGGGTAAAGCAAATGTGGTTGCTGATGCATTGAGTAGGAAGCATCTCGAGATGGTATCATTTATGATGGTCAGGGAACACGAGCTGTTGGAACAGTTCACGAACCTCAGTTTGGATATGACCCCGCCTGACGCTGATAGTGGATTTATGATAGCTAGCCTGCAGTTGGAACCGGATCTGGTAGATCGAATCTGACAGGCTCAGCGAGTTGATCAACAGTGTAGTGATATTGTCGGGCAGATACAGAGGGGTATAGAGACGGACTTTGGGTTGAGTTCGGATGGATTGTTGACGTTCAGAGGTAGGATATGTGTTCCTGATGACGCAGAGATCAGAAGGTTGATCCTGACAGAGGCTCACTCATCGAAGTATACGATACATCCAGGGGGTACCAAAATGTATCAAAACCTTCGAAAGGTTTATTGGTGGTCGGGAATGAAAAAGCACATTGCTGAATATGTTGCTAAGTGTCTCGTTTGTCAGCAGGTGAAGGTAGAGCATCAGAAGCCTGCAGGGTTATTGCAGCCTCTACCGATACCGACATGGAAGTGGGAGCATGTCACCATGGATTTTGTGATGGGATTGTCGAGGACCCGGAGAGGTCATGATGCCATATGGGTGATTGTGGATCGGTTGACGAAATCAGCCCATTTTCTAGCTATGAGAGCTACCGATACTCTGAGCCAGTTAGCGAACCTATATGTGCGCGAGATAGTGAGGCTACATGGAATTCCAGTGAGCGTTGTTTCTGATAGGGATGCCCGCTTCACTTCCCACTTTTGGGAATATTTTTAGGAAGCGATGGGGACCCAGTTGAATTTTAGCACCGCGTTTCATCCTCAGACAGATGGTCAGTCAGAGAGGACTATACAGACCCTGGAGGACATGTTGAGAGCGTGTGCATTGGATTTTGGAGGCTCCTGGGATGACCATTTGCCACTCGCAGAGTTCACGTATAATAACAGTTTTCATGCGAGTATCGGGATGGCACCATATGAGGCATTGTATGGGCGTAGATGCCGTTCCCCTATTGGATGGGAAGAGGTTGGTGACAGACAGATCTTTGCTCCCGACTTGGTTAGACAAGCCTCTGAGGACGTCCAATTGATATGTGAGAGGTTACAGACAGCTCAGAGCAGGCAAAAGAGTTATGCTGACAAGAGACGGAGACCACTAGAGTTTGAGGTGGGTGAGTCAGTATTTTTAAAAGTTTCCCCTTCGAAGGGAATTATGAGATTTGGGAAGAAGGGAAAGTTGAGCCCTCGATATATCGGGCCATTTGAGATACTTGATAAGGTGGGAGACAAGGCGTATAGGTTGGCATTGCCACCAGAGTTGGCAAGTGTGCATAATGTCTTCCATGTATCCATGTTGAGGAAGTATCACCCGGACCCAACACATGTGATAAGATATGAGCCTTTGGAGCTCAATGAGGGTATGACCTATGTTGAGAAGCCAGTTCGGGTATTGGACAGAAAAGAGAAAGTGCTAAGGACAAAGATAATTCCCTTGGTGAAGATACTTTGGCAACATCACACTGTGGAAGAAGCCACATGGGAATTGGAGAGTTTGATGCGGGAGAGGTATCCCGAGTTGTTCACAGAATAATTGGTTCCAATTTGGAGGACCAAATTTTCTAAGTGGGGGAGAATGTGAGACCTCGTATATGTGTAAGGGTATATATGTACATAGAAGTGTAAATAGAGTTGTACTATGAATTCATGAGTGAAGTATATGTGGTGTAAGTCCACAAGTAATGTACACACTTGTAATGAGAGTGATAATCGTACATACAAGTTTCATTTTGTATGAATGTGTAGAAATGGACTTAAACATGTGGAGAATGTGTGTAGAATGGATTTTGAATAGCTTGGTAAAATGGAAGTATAATTGCATAAGATGTGCACTTCCATTTTAGTTTATATTAAGTACCATTGGTCATACAAAGATTCTACACAAGTTTTAATGTGTATGAAGTGAGGATGGATGTCATTTTCAAGTCTCAAAGATGAATGAATGAGGAAATGATCATGGTAGCAAATTGAGGATGTTTGGTAAGTGTTGTTGCAGAGGAACTGCAGAAAATCTGGAAATTTTGAAGGGCAGATCGATCTCATGGGATGAGAGATCGATCTGGAAGAGCCAGAATGCTCTTATTTGGGTGAGAGAATAGAACAGATCGATCTCCAATGGACCAGATCGATCTCCTTAGCTCTCTGTTTGGGAGCAGATCGATCTCATGCCTCGACAGATCGATCTCATGCCTCAACAGATTGATCTCATGCTTCGACAGATCGATCTCAGGCTTAAAAATACCGTGAAAAAGGGGGATTTTAAGGGACCAGATCGATCTCCTCTTGGACCAGATCGATCTCCTCAAGCTATTTCTATATAAGGAGTGCTGGAAATCAGAAAATTTCGGGAAAAACACAAACTTTCCACTTTCAACCCAAAAACCTAACATTCTCTCTCAAAAATCAGCCATTTTCAGTGAGGTTTGAAGAGAGACCATTAGAGACGAAGTTGTTCCTATCAAAGAGAAGAACAACATAGTTGGAAAGCATCTTCCCATTATTGGTATTGGAGGAGTTAAGGGCATTGCCATTGGAGCAAGAAGAGAAATCAAATTTGGTAAGATTCTAACACTCCAACTATGGTACATTGTTTATTAAGTGATTTTGGAGTTGTTTGGCATGAGTATGGATGGTTAGAAACTATCTAGAATGCATTGGAATGATTTTGACCTAGAAATGGTTTAGTGTGAGAAAGTGAAATTGATGGAGATTAATGATGAATGAGATATGTAGAAATCATTAATAGTGATTGTGGTATGATTTTAAGATGTGGTTAGTGGAGAAATTGTGAGGTTTACCTAAAAGAGGTAAAATGAGGGTTAAGGCATTTGTAAAAAAAAAAAATGCATAAGTAAATAATGTTGACTAGTGAGGTCAATTATGGGTTAAATACGTTAGCTCAATCGATTTAATGAATGAATCGCAGCTTCCGAGGATAAGCCGAGGCGAGTTGAGCCAAGAGCGTGAGAAGCTAAAAGGAAAGGAGTCACACCAAGTAAATCGAGGTAAGGGAATTGTGTGGACTCTTAGAGATATTGTGCGCAATTTGGGCGCATAAATGTTTTTCTAGAATGCATGAGATTAGGAAATGTTGTTGTTGGGTGATTGAAGGGTAAAAGTTGGGAGTTTGAGAAATGTGCATGAAAACAAAAGCATATTGCTTTGAAAATCATGTTTTATTGCTTTTTAGCAAATGATTGGTAGGTTGGCTAACATTGAAATGATTTGCAAAAGAAATGAGTATGTTTTGGTTTTGTTAACCATATTTTGCAAGTTTTGAGCCACCTACATGATTTCGTGAGTATGAAAGAGTGCATGAGGCACTAGTTTTCACATGGATTTCATATTGTTTTGGCATTGTGCTTGAGTTTGTCTCGCACTGGATGCCCACCTTGCATGTTGCCGTGTTTGGAGCTTCGAGTAGACTTGGTGTCACATCGATTAAATAGGCTCACACGTGCATTGTTTTGAGACATGGCATGTTAAAACAACCTGATGAGCCCGAATGAGGGATAAGGGTTGGAGATCCACCTGATGAGCCCGAACGAGGGATAAGGGTTGGAGGAACAGCTGATGAGCCCGAACGAGGGATAAGGCTGGGGGTCCACGGAGTACGTTGTACCGTGCATGTAGCATGGAGTACATTGTACCGTGTTGTGATGTGATGTGCCGTCTTCGGACGAGATCTGCTATGGACCGGCGGGTAGGATTTGACCCACCTCCCGTGTGGAAGCAGATGGTGGTGATATCCCGCACACCTGATCCGTGTAGCCGGTATCACAGGTTATGTACATATGCCTTGAGGTTATTACCTATTGTTGATCTGCCTATCTCACATGTTTAATGCTATTTGAGAATAAATCCATGTTTGAAGTGATTGTGGTCAGGAAAGCCCGAGGGATGGGCTGGGACCTGATGTTGACTTGATTTGTTAATGGTTTTTAAAGTGCACGAATGCATGATGTTTAATGCCATGCCTTATTGTGAAAATGCATGATGATTAATGCCATGCTTTTATTGTGAATTATGCATGATGATTTATACCATGCTTTGAGTTGAAATGTGCACTGAATTTTAATAGCATGAATGCTTTACATACCATTAACACAATCATACACTCATGTTTTTGAGATAAACAATGAATTAAATGCTTTTGAGCATGGCATCACGATCACGTAGATAGTACAGTATCTACCTGTTCGCATGATTGCCTTACTGAGCGTGTGGTTTGCTCACCCCCCTTATTTTCCCCTCTCTACAGATATTTGAGTATAGATTGGACGTGACTGGAGGCATTCCCTTTTTGGTAATTCCGCTGCATCCCATCGCTAAAGGTATACACACTTGGATTATTTTGTATCTAAACTAGACATAGCACAGTAGCATTTTGTATGTAACTACTGGGGATGTAAAACAATGTAAACACATGTAACAACTCTGATATATATACATTTATACAAGTGTTTACTCATAAATAATATTTCAATTGAATTGGTATGGTGGAGTGGGTTAGACGTCGACACACAGCCCAACTGTTAAGCGCGTGGTTGTTCACGATCGAGGAAGGAGGATTAAGGATTGATGCATGAAAATGCGAAAAATTTGTACGTATTTTGGTAAGTTGAGGGTCGTGACAATTGGTGACCTGGAATGAAAAGAGAGGTTGCAGAGTTTGTAGTTAGATGCCTTGTATGTCAACAAGTGAAGGTAGAACACCAGAAGCCGGCAGGCTTGCTTCAACCCCTGCCTATATAAACTTGGAAGTGGGAACACATAACCATGGGCCTTGTTATAGGTTTACCTAGAACTCAGAGAAATCATAACGCAATCTAGGTAATTGTGGATAGGCTTCCCAAATCAGCTCATTTCTTGGCCATTAGCTCCACTACTCCTTTGAATGTGTTGACAGATTTGTTTATCAAGGAGATAGTGAGACTACATGTAACCCTAGTTAGTATCACCTCGGATAGTGACTCTAGGTTTACTTCTCGATTTTGGAATCAAATTTAAGAGTCCTTAGAATCTAAGATGCAGTTTAGCATAATATACCATCCTCATACTGATGGACAGTCTAAACGGGTTATAAAAACTTTGGAGGATATGCTACGTGCTTGTGTGATTGACTTTGGAGGTTCATGGGATGAGCACTTGTCGTTGGCAGAATTTGTGTATATCAAGAGCTACCATGCCAGCATAGGAATGACCCCGTATGAAGCTCTTTATGGATAGAGATGTAGATCACTGATCGGTTGGGAAGAGATTGGTGATCGAAAGATCTATGCCCCAGATCTTGTTGAATAAGCATCCGAGAAGGTTCGCATGATTTGTAAAAGGCTCAAAACAGGCTAAGATAGGCAGAAAAGTTATGTAGATCATCAGAGAAGAGATTTGAAGTTTGTAGTGGGTGATAATGTATTCTTGAAAGTTTATTCTACGAAAGGCCTCACGAGATTCGGGAAAAAGGGCAAGCTGAGTCCTCGATACATAAAACCATTCGTGATATTTAAGCGTATTGGTAAGGTAGCGTACAAACTAGCTTTACCGTCCCAGCTAGCCGAGGTACATAATGTGTTTCATGTGTCCACGCTCTGTTGATATCAGCCTAATCCTACACATATCATTGCATATGAGCCCTTGGAGATAGAGAAAGACTTGAGTTACGAAGAAACATCGATTTAGATTCTTAATAGAAATGATAAATTCCTGAGGTCTAAAATAATTCCTTTTGTCAAAGTTCTTTGGAAATACCATACTACTTAGGAAGCAACGTGGGAATTGGAGAGTTCGATGCGTGAAAGATACCCATATCTCTTCTAACTTGACTCGAGAATTCGGAGGATCGAATTCCATAAGGTGGGGAGAAATGTAAGACCGCTAGCTCTTGTACCTCAACAAGTAGTTAAATACTATATTACTTGAATGTTAATGCAGAAATCAGCTTATATAGTTGAGTAGGGTATAGGAGCTTAATTTAATAAGGTAAAGCCTTAAAATCCAAAGCTAGTTAAATCTTGGTGTAGCTATATTACTAAGGTCCAATTAGTATAATTTGGACAAAATTAATATATTAATAAGAATATTTATAGAAAATAAATTAGATTTATGTAGTAATTAAGGCTAATGTACCTAAATTTAATTTATATATATAATGTAAATGTGATACCTTGTATATTACATATGGTATAACAATTTAATTAAAGTGATGACAAAATATAATTAAATAGGGAAAATTATATAATTTAGTAATAAAATTTATACAAGTAATAAAACATAATTAAAATAGAAATTTTATAACTAGTAATAGAATTTGAAAAATATATATACATTTGTTAATTTGAAAATGTATTTATATATATAGATAAAAAAAAGGAGAAGAGGGAAAATTTTCAAACCCCTTACCTTTCCCCTTTTTTTTTTCTTTGCCTCGCGACACAGAAGCCAACCCCCTTCTTCGTGACACCCCATTTCCCTCCCTTGTTTCCCCCATTTTCTTCCACCGCTGTTCGCCCCAAGACCGTCGACAACCGAAGCCCTCACCCGAACTGACGACCAGTCCCTTTCCCTTCACCATCGAAAACCTTACCTTTCCCCTCCCCCTTTTCTTCTTTTCCTTCCCCCTCGGTTCTCCGTACCAGTAAACGCAGGGGGCCCCATCGAAGCTCACTTTTCCTTGTTGTTTCTCTTTTTTCTCCCCTCCTCACCTATTTCTTCTTCTTCCTTCCCTTCACTCTGTTTCACGCAAATCGAAAAAGGGAAGACCCATACCTGTAAGACCCGTATTTTCATATGTAATCCTTATGATTCCCTAAGTATATATTCGTTTATGTAATATGAATCATAAGTGATGTAAGGTTTGTAGATTTGATGTATACACTTGTTATGTGAGCTTGTGATGTACACGCAAGTTTCATTAAGTATGAATTATAAGAAATGGACTTTTTTAAATGTTAAATGTGGATTAAATGCAAAATGAGTAGTGAGGTAAATTGATATGAAGTTAGCTTTTAGAATTTGGGATGAAATTCGGCTAAGTATGCTGCAGAGCAAGGGGAGATCGATCTCTCCTTCAAGCCAGATTGATCTCGGTAAGCTTCTGCCAAGCTAGGATCGATCTCATCCTCAAGCAGACCGATCTCCGTATGCCTTGGCCAGAAGCAGATCGATCTCATCCAACTTGCAAATCGATCTCTGAAGCTCTCTGCCTAGCTAAGATCGATCTCATGTTCTTCGATAGTCAATCTCTCATGTTTGAAAACTGAATGCTGAGAGGCTAAAAGTAGAAAAAGATCGATCCCTCATTTATGGAGATCAATCTCATCAAGCAATTTCTATATAAACTGGACAGTTGAACTGCATTTCACGAGAAACAACTTGAAACCCTTCCATTTTGAAACCAAGTGACCTAGTTTCCCTCTCCAAAGTATCAACACCTTCTACTAAGATTGGAGAAAAGTTTATTACATTAAAGTTGTTCATATAGTGGAGAAGAACAACATAGTTGGGAACGAGAGGTAGGATTGTTGAATCGAAGGAAAAAAAGGAGTTTTCCTCAAAGTTGTGAAAAAAGAGAAAAGCTGAGATTGGTAAGATTTCAATGCATCAATCTCATATATGTTGATCTATACACTTGTATGAGTTTATTGGTATATAGATTTATGGTTGAAATATCCTAGTTCATGCCTAATCTTTGAAGACCTATAAATGTTTGATGTATCTAAATGAGAGAAGGATTAGTAGGCATGGATTTATTGATGAATTAAGTATGCATTGATGTTATTGAGCATGTATATATGCTTGTATAATAGTTTGGTGAAATCCATGTGCTAGAAACAATGATGATTGAAAGTGAGTATATAAGGTATTCGATGAAATGCCAAAATGAAATGAAATAATGAACTTGAGGTATTGTAAGCTTAATACCAGTTTAATACGAATCAATAGACTCGAGGAGTCTGAGAGATTCTCGAAAATGAGTTATATACTCAAAATGGACTTATGAAAGAGTAAGGTCCGATAATGGTGTAACAGGACCAAATAAGATATAAATAGCCCAAGGCATTGGTTTGAATATCATGCAAGTGAAATGAAGTATATGACAATATACTGATGTGTGTAATACACAATTTCAGCTCTAGAGGATATAATTGGAGTCGATAGGATGGGTCACAAGAAGTGAAAATCGAAAGAAAGTCATTCTAGCGTGTTTCGAGGTAAGGGACTTACGCGCGCTATTAGAGATAGCTATACGTATGTTTTCTTACCTGCTTTGTGGGAATGTATGCGATAAGTACATGGATATTGATATATCTAGGTGAAAACTACGTATGAGAATAAGTCTATAAGAATGAGTTGCATGACTTATATGATTGTTGTGAAAAGAGGTTTTTGTAAACGTTTTGAGAAAGAATAATAATAGACGAGCTCTCTATTTAATCATTTGTATGAAAGGCTTCTAATGAGTGATTGAAGGGAGAGTTTGCCCTCTCACTCATGATAGTACATGGTGCCCCTTCTATTTCTTTTCTGTGTGAAATCGTGCTAGAGCATGAGTAGCAACAGTAGATTGACTAGCCCTGCTCGCATGTTATTTTCAAAGGGATTTTTGAGAAAAAGAAAATAGTGCTCGATACCTCGGGTCATGCTGTGTGTTCCACTCGAGATGCTTATACTAGATTTTGGGAATCATGCTGGAGCCTTCGAGTATTGCTGTGAGTCTTACTCTGACTATGATCGCATGTAATTTCCTAATAATACCGTGCTCGATGCCTATGGTATGCTGTGTGTATTACGCTGAGTTGCTCGCACGAGGTTTTCACGATTATACTGTGTGTTGAGTAAAACCGTGTTAGAGCTGTCATGTACTATTGTGTGTCTTGCATTGACCTACTCACACGTGGTTTATGATGTGATGTAATGAGTGCAAAATCGTTCTTGAGTCGTCATGTACTGCTGTATGTCTTGCACTGACCTCCTCGCACAAGATTTTGAGACAACGAAAATAGGTGATAAGGATCCACGGGAGCACGATGTACCGTGAGCGTTAGCAATGGAGTACGATGTGCCGTGATTTGAGTATGAGCTAAAGGGATGGTTGATCCGCCTCTCCAAGCGTATGGTTCCAGTACACCTGATCAGTGTTACCTGGAATCCGACTATGGCCATAAGTCTTTCTTATATCTGTGTGATACGACATTGTCACTACTGTGTGAGGTGACATATGCCTCCCCTGCTGTGTGTCTGGGGATATGATAACCCATAAATTATGTCTCAAGTATATTGATTTGATAAATGTAAAGCATTTTTTAAGTATGAGATGCGTGAATTGGAATATGCTGTGTGAAGTTGTGTGATTCTGTGTAAATATGCACATACCCATCTAGCGAATTAACGGTTTTGCATTGATGGAAGTTGTTTTAAAGAAAATGCATATGTTTATAAGGAAAAATGAATGCATATATATTTTAAGCATGTACATAGTGTAGTTATCTACCTGCTTTCATATTTACTTACTGAACATGTTTGCTCACCCTTATTTCCTCCTCCACATATACTATGCAGTAGTGAGTACACTGCAGTCGTCCCTGTTATTGTGTTTCTTCGGTCATCTAGCAGTATAGAGAGGTATACACTTAAGATAAAAAAATTTGTATCCTATAAATTAATGCACAGTAAAGTTTGTATTTTGTATTTTGGGGGATGTATATAATAGAAATTGATGTAAATGCTTCCGCACTTATATAAAAAAGCCCAGTTTCTATTTTTCTTCGTTTGTATGAATTTATTAAACTAAAATGGATGAGATATGGATTGGATGTTGACTCACAACCCAACTGTAAGTGATAAGGTAAAGGTCACGGACTGGGAGAGAGGGTCGTGACAATACCTCTCCTCACTTAAACCGTGGGCAAATAGGGAGAGAAGAGTGTAGTGAGCTGAAACAGAGAGAGAATCACGAAATTTCCTAGGTTCCGTGCTTATGTTGCTGTGAGGAGAGATTTTGATGAAATATTAAGAAGAGTTTCGGTACTACACAAGGGGAGGTTCGACAAGGAGAAAAATTAAGGTGCGCGAAGCCTGGTTCTAGTTAAACTCTTGTTTAATTAGTGTTATAAGATTAGGCTTAGTGTAGGATTCAATTAAATTTTTGTTTTGAAGGAATTGGATGAAATTAGGGTTGTAATTTGATAGAAATTTGGGGATTTTGAATAGTTAGATTAGAAACAAATTTCTTTTAGGATAAAATTCGTGAATACATTTAGGTTGAATTTACGGGTTACCTTGCTACATTTCATCTATTACTGAAATTGCATTGTAAGCATGAAGAGTGGACATTCGGCCATTTAGGAAATTTAGAGAAAAATAGTTAAAATTGAGAATTTAAGGTTTGAAGTAATTAAATTGTAATATAAATAATGAAATTTTAGTATTACACGATTAGAAATCTAATGCACATAAGTTGGGGTAGAGATTAAGGGTTCGGCCATGAAAGGAAGAGTTTAGAATTTCATGCTAAAATGGGCATCTAGAAACTTAAACTATAAATTTATAATAAAAGTAATACATAAATTTAATTTGCATGGAAGTTTTGTGGATAAAGAACTTAAAATTGGTGATTGTTGGGTATGAGTAAGGATGAAGAGTGATGTTAGCCCACACAGTGATAAATGAACGTATTAAATTGATATAAAACCGAATGAAAATGGATACTGATGATACCTCGATGTTATTCATGGATTTTGCGGCAAATATCTCTTCGAGTGGTAAGGCGAGCGAAAAGGAGACATAGGCACATATATGTGTGCCTAGGGTGATAAGGGTAATTGTTGCACATCGTTTGTGGTAAGGGATTTATATAATTTGTTGCTAATAAGGTACCTTAGGTTAAGTTAAAATTTGACTAGAAACCGTGGGCAACAAGCTTAGCTAGTTAGCTAAGACCTATTTAGACTGTTTTGCACCTTACCTTATTTTAACTGATTCTGCAACTATTGTTTGTTTTTGCTAGCCATAGCCGAATCTCGATTACAGTGGGTAAACATGCTATTTTTGTACTAACAGAATTAAAAGTGTTAAACCCATACCGCATGCAAGCATCATATCTTAGATTTTATCATTTTACCTAGTTTAGCATGACATTTACAACCTGGTTACATGGGCTGTTTTGACTGTGATTTGGGAAAGTGCAATGTTGTTAAAAATTGATATTTGTCTATTTGAAATGAAATTGCACGTTTTAATATCAATGGTTTACTTTCTCGAACTTTTGGTTTTGAATTGAGGTGATTTGCGTACTTATACTGTACACCCATCGTGGTTGTATCTTTTTGAGATTGCTGGCGATCCCTAAAAATGCCTTTGTGGCAGTCATGTCCTGTGAGAGCCATCTCTAGCACCGGTAGGAGGTTCTATGTGATTACCATACAGTCCCAAGTGGTTCACGGGGATGCCTGTGTGGCATCGAGTTTATGGGTCGTGAGAGCCACCTCTAGCATCGATAGAAGGTTCTATGTGATTTCCCTATGGTGCCAAGTGCTCCACGGAGATGCCTTAGTGGCATTAAGATTTTTATGCTACCTACTACTGTAGATCTTGATCCTGTCTTCAGTACCCTAGTTCGGACCTGATCAGCTAGGATAGGGCGGTAGTCACTATGGCCATAGGTGTATTCATTGTGTAACTGGTTCCATGACAAGCTAAGAATTGTGCCACTTCTCCTATATTTGTGTTGAATGTTTGAATTGAGCCCATGCATGATTTTGTCAGATTTACATGTTTTTGGTAAGAGTGTCGGGTTACCAGATTTCAAAGTTTTTTCGTGTCTTGATTTTGCACATTGATCTATAAACTATGAGTTATGTTAGTATGTTTTGTAAAGTGTTCTGATTTTAAATGGGCTGTTTAATATGACTCATTTTTATTCCCCACGATTTATGAAATCATTACCTTTTAAGACTTAAAATCGAAGCTTATGCATAGTTTTGAAAGTGCATGATGTAATTGCATGATAACTTTTATTTCCCAAGCATGATATTTTATTAGCTTTGGTTATATGTCTTCCTTACTGAGCGTGTGCTTGTTCACCCCTTTTATTAAAATATTTCAGATTAACTCGTGGGTGAACCACTCGAAATTTGATGATTCCTCATGCTAATTGCGTGGTTCTTGTGCTAAGATATACGCAACAACGAGTGTAAAGTTTTTGTTTCAGACTTGTATGTACACACGAATTTAAGTAATAGTCATTTGGGATGCATTAATTGATTTTAGAGTATTGTTTCTATGCTAGGATCTATTTACTTATATAGGTAATACTTCGTAAATCGATTCAAAAACCTTAGTGATTATGTTTTTGTCAATAGTTAGTTACTTGGGATTGTGATATTCTTTCTGGTACATATGTGGTTGCTGATGTGAAATGTGATTAAATGATTGTTAGTTATGGATAAATAGGGTTGTTGATATGATTTGAGATTATGTGGTGAACAATGATGGTTGTCTTTATGAGACTTGATCATGTGGTTAGGGATTGAGATTATTGGTTGTCATATTGCTCTTATTTGCAGGTTGGGTTAGGTCCAGTTGTAGCCGTTATGCTGTCGATATTTCTAGAAAATTTTAAGACTTTAATAAATTCCTTTACCTAATAGTTTAAGAGCCTCAACCTATATCGGACACGAAACCACAAGTAAAAGATCCTAAAGCAACAATTCAACAAACATTAAGAAAGATAGTTCACATTAAAACGCTTCATGCTTAGATGCGCGCTTCGAAGTTGATGTAGTGGTCACGAGGTGTGACAACCTTTTTGGTATCAAAGCAATTTGTAGTTAAACCGTGTCGATATAGGTTAGTTAGTATAGCAATACATCCCATGTACTTAGCATGTCTAAAATATATATTATGTTTGCGTATACTTTTGATTGTTAATAAGTGTGTTTGGGTCCTTAGTATAGGAATCGTAAGTAATTATGAGCAGGAGACAAGGAAGAGGTCGAGGTAGAAGGAGACAGGCTCAGCCACCTCCAGTACCTATTTCTCCCCAGTCGGGTAGTCTGAACACACGAATAGCTAGACTTGAGCTGACTATGGAGCAAATGTCTGCTACTTTTACACAATTCATGGCTAACTTTGCTCAGTTTGCAAATGTGCCACAAGCTCCCCCACTACCACCCGAGCCACAACTAGACCCCCAAGATCCTCCACCACTAGCTCCACAAGTACCTGAACCCCCACCTCCTCCATCTGCTTCCCAAGTGGTGTAGCTACTAGCCCAAGACTCGGTAGATAGGAACATGGTCCGATTGAAGCAGTTTCAGAAAATGAATCCACCAGTCTTCAAAGAAGTTAAGGACCCTGATAAAGCTGAAGAGTGGATTTTGAAATTGGAAAAGATGTTCAAGTACATGCAGTACAGTAGTGTTGAGAAGGTGGCGTTGGCTACCTATATATTGGGGAATGGGGCAGATCGTTGGTGGACGTGTGCCGAGACTATTTTATTGGCTAGGCACACGGAGATAACTTGAGAGATCTTTCTTGAGGCATTCAATAAGTAATATATTTCAAAATGTGCTCAGAGAAAGAAAGAAGCAGAGTTTCTGAGTTTGGTCCAAGGCAATATGGAAGTGGACCAATATGAGTCAAAATTCACCGCATTCCTCCGATATGATCCTGACATAGCCCGAAATGAGTTGAAGAAGATTGTGAAGTTCATCTATAGGCTGAAACTGGTGATCTGAAGTAGGTTAGCATCCTTGAACCTACAGACTTATGCCAAAGCCATCCAGAGGGCACAATTCAATGAACAAGATATAGAATTGTCCCAAGCTGAGTTTCAGTCGAGACTAAAAGTCAGGGTAGGAGATATGATGATAGAAAGTCTTTTCAGAATAGGGGGCAGAATAAGAAGCCAAGGGTCAGTGCATCTCGTGCTTTGGCAACTAGATTGAGGTCTTGCCCTACTCAGAACACCCCCACACCCAATCATTTCCCTATATGTAGACGATGTGGGAAAGACATCAACTAACCAACCTTGCCTGAGGAGTTACGAAGCTTGCTACCATTGTGGTGAGATGGGACACTGGATGCGAGAATGTCCCATGATGAGAACTACACCAACCCAACCTGTAGGGATTATTCCTCCAGCCCCAGCAGCTTCAGCAGATAAGGGCAAGAAAGTGGTTGTCCAAGAAAGGGTGTTCATGCTGGACAAGGAGTCTGCAGATGTCTCTACTTTAATTATTAAGGGTAACCTTCTCATCTTTAATGTTAAAGATCTTGTATTGATAGATTCTGGATCTACACACTCTTTTGTGTTGCCTACTTTTGCTAAGAGGTTGCCAATAGAATCTGAACCTCTAGATTACATACTCCATGTAAAGAAACCAATGAAAGGGTCACTAACAATCGAGATAGTATATAGAAATTGTGAAGTTAAAATTGGTGATAAATTAGTACCAGCTAACTTGATATTGCTGAATATGATATATTTTGATGTAATAATAGGAATGGACTGGTTAGTTACTCATAGAGCTAGTTTAGATTGTTTTAGGAAAGTTATGATATTGTACATACCCGAAAAATGTGTTGTAACGTTTGGAGATGAGTGAATAAATGAATAAGTAGATCTTTTGTTCGTCTATTGTGAGTCTAAAGATTTATTTAGTGTATGAAGGTTTCATAGCTTTTGTGGAATGTGTCAAGAATCTGAAACCCAACCTCAATGAGATTTTGGTAATGCTAAATTTTCCTGATGTATTCCCAAAAGAGTTGCCTAGATTACCCTCTGATAGAGAGTTAGAGTTCGCCATTGACTTGGTGCTCGAAACTCAACCTATATCCAAAACCCCATATCGATTGGCCCTGATAGAGTTAGAAGAGTTGATGAAGCAACTCCAAGAGCTATTAGGAAAGGGCTTCATCCACCCAAGTGTGTCACCATGGGGTACACCGATGCTCTTTGTCAAAAAAGAAAGATGGCAATTTGAGGTTGTGCATCGATTACCAAATGCTCAATAAGGCCACAATCAAGAACCAATACCCATTTCCAAGGATTGGTGACTTGTTTGATCAATTGAAAGGTGCCAAGGTGTTATCAAAAATAGACTTAAGGTCGAGGTATCACCAGTTGAAAGTGAGAAGTGAGGACATCCCCAAGACTGCCTTCCAAACTCCCTATGGGCACTATGAATTCCTGGTAATGTCGTTGTCAGACCCATATTTTTGTAGCTTGTACCTTATGATTCCTATGTGTATGAACACTATGTAATTATAGTTGAATCATAAGAAGAGTATTTACTAGACTTAAAGTGTTAGTGAAATGATTTAACACGCAAAAGCTACATAAAGAGCCTAATGTGAACTATAAGTGTCACAGGCTAAACCGAGTAAATCTAAATCATTCTGACTGAAAATAAGAACTTAAAATAAGAGAGCATAGAGAGCTCATGAAGGTAAGTCAGCTTGATTTAGTCCCGAACATAGAAAACGAGAGTAAAAGCTAAAAAGGGTAAAATGGACCTTTTTAGCGAAGAAAGGTGTTTCGGGTGAAATTATCCACCGGGAATGGTTGAAACATAAAGACGAGAGTGTAAGGCATAAGATATGACACTTTCGAAATTTGGAGAAAAAGTCAACTTAGTCAATGGTTAAGAAAAAAAGTCAACTATAGTTAAGAAAGTGGACATTCACCATAGTTGACTAATCATGGTTAAAAATTAACCTAAGTGTGGAGAAAAATTTAGGGAAATATATTCTTGGCCAGAATACAAGATAATCATCCCCGAAAGTAAGGAAAATTTATTCGGAAGGATTCTGAATTTAATTTAATGGTTAAAAACGCAATGGGCCAAAGTTGGAAATTTTAAAGCCCATTAAGGTATACTAAACGTATATCGAAATTTTTAGGTCCTTAAGACCGAATTGTTGGACCGATTGATTGGCCAAATTTTGAGACAATTAAAGGCCCGCGACATAGTAAAAATTTTAGCCCAAAAGCCCATTAAGAAAGCCCAAACCGAGAAGCACAAATGGAAAAGCCCATGAGATAAATATCTAACCATAGTTAAAGTTAACTATGACTCATAAGGTGACTCATGGCTAAGGTTTGGAAAGTCAAGTATAATGGCTGAAAAGTAAAGCTTAATGGCTAAGTATGTGGCTTATAAATTCAGCCACACCATTGTCATCTTCATCACACCAAATTCGGCTAGAAGAAGAAACCATTGAAACATATTTTCCAAGCTTTGTCTCACTAGAAATCACTAGGAATTAGGCATAATTGGAACTTGCATCCTTCATGGAAGTTATTCCAAATTGAAAGGAGAGTGACATATGTTGGAATTGGCTATCAAGGATCCATAGAGTGCAAACCAAGAGCCTCCAAAGTTTCGGCCAAAGGGTGAACACAACATTGGTATATTTTCTAATTTCCAATTTCATATATGTTAATGTATGAATGATTTCAAGTATGTTGATATAAGTTTTAAGCATTGAAACATATTAAATCACCATGAAGTGGGTTAGGCCGAGAGTGAGTAATGGGATATTGATTTATGTCAATATGATTTTAAGACATAAATGGATTAGTGTACATGTATTAATGTTAATGGTGTAATTAGAATTAATCAATTTGATTAATTAATACATGTAATTTGTTGGCAATCAAGGTGTTTGATAAAATGCCTAAATGAACTATATGATGATTGGTAATGTTGCCTACCAAGTGTTTGTGAAAATGCCTAACTGAAATTGGCTAAATAATAGGCATGGATGGCATGCCATGGTAAAACCGAGGCATAGCTAGCTCTCGGCCATGGCATGTGGTCGAGAGGCCCAATGGGCCAAGCCCAAATATTTTAGGCCCAATAAGGTGTAATGGGCCTAGAACAAGCCCAATAAGAGTTTGTGGGCCCCACAAGCCCAATAGGCCCAACGAAAATGAATAGTAAAATGAAAATGGGCTTAAGGTATAGTTAGGCCCATTAAGGATTATTAAGGCCCATTAAGGGAAAATAGACTGTATTAATGTGTAATACAGTAGGAAATGATAATTAACCTGAGGAATGGTTATTTATAGCTCCGGAGTTTACATTGAGAGCTGATCGGACTGCGAGATTGAGCAGCACCGAGGAAGTGAGGTCACTTGACGTGATCCGAGGTAAGGGACTTTTGCGAGTAGTTAGAGATACCTGCACATATTTTCATCTGCTTTTACATTCACTTAAAAACTCTGAGGGTCAAAGAAAGTGAATAATAATTATTGAGACCCGATAGTGGTAAATTACGATTTTGCCCCTAGTTAGTCAAAAAGTCAACTTTTGTGAAAAGTTGTAAAAAGCATGGAAACAATTATTGTGAGTGTTTAACTGTTGTTTAGCATGAAAATAAATAGATGGGCTAACAATTTTAAGGTTGATGTGACTTAAGCACACTTTGTAGTGCTGATTTTAACATTTTGTAAACAATCCCTTTTAAAAAGCCATATATCATATTATGTGAGAATGAATCGTGCTAGAGCATAGCTCGCACTGGATTTCATATGTTTTCCACATACATTAGTGCTGGATTTTGATACGCACTAGATTTCCATGACATGCATGATAGAGTACTGGAGTTTTACTCGTACTCAGCTTTAAATGATATATGCATGACAGAGTGCTGGAGCGATTAGCTCGTACTCGAGTTTTACATGAGATACATGACAGAGTACTGGAGCGTTGCTCTACTCGATTCTTCATGGTTTATACATGACATAGTACTGGAGCTATTGCTCGTACTTGATTTGATGATATTGTGCATAGCATGGTACTGGAGCTATTGCTCGTACTTGATTTAATACATGAACTATGCATTGACCTAGTTGCTGGAGGTTTACTCGCACTAGAGTTGAGTTTGTGATGTGAAACAGTGTTCGAGCGTAGTGTCGACTGTGTGTCGCACTCAAGGGCACGCACTGTATGTGATATTATTTACATGATTACCCACTCATGCCGCATTCTCGTGGGACTGATTGTCACATTTTGAGAGGATGGCCAGCATGAGGGTATTAGAGATGTGGTATGATATTCCACAAGTGCGAGGGCTAAGACCTATGGCAGGCATCTTGACTGTGATGTTGATATTCCATGGTTCCGAGGGCTAAGTCCTATAGCAGGCACCCTGGCTGTGATGTAGGGTCCACAGGTGTACTTTGTACCGTGCCTGGGGGTGCGAGGAGTACGCTGTACCATGTGTTACGTATAGCTGGCGGCTGTAGTAGACTGACCATCCTCCCGTTGCAGCAGTGATGCCCCGCACACCGAGATCTGTGTTGCTTGGGATCACATTTCAGATATGATCATAGTCCAGGATACTATTTGCATTTAACCACAGAGTCTCACATGATATATCACATTGATTGACTGATTTAAATTGCGGACAGACCTGAGGGATGGGTCAGACTCCGATTTTGTGATGTGAATTATTTAATGCCATATTTATTATGATTTAACTATACATGGCATGATTTCCATAAAGGCATGATTTATATACGATGCATTGTTTTGCACTTCATGCCTACATTTGAGAAAGAAAGCATGATTTTTGTACATGGGATTTAATCTGTACAAGTATATATATATTGTATTTCAAGACATGCTTTTAAAGTGAGTTAAGGAAATAATGTTTTCAAGGCATAGCATTATTTTGAGTAGATAGTGTTGATAACTACTTGCTTGCCTGATTTCCTTACTGAGCGCGTTGTATGCTCACCCCCCCTTTCTTTACATCTCTCTACAGAGAGTCAGTAGAGCAAGAGCTATCGAGGGATAGTATTCCTGAGTCCACAGCTAGTTCCTATCGACCGCTAGGTATACAGATTTTGTACAGTTGTGTATCTAAACATAGAAACAACACAATGATGTATACGATATATATTATGGGGAATGTATTTGTATTAGACTTTATATAAATCTCACATGTATTATAAAGCAGTTACAGTCAGTAATAATATATTGACATGTATGTATGATAATAGATAATATGGTAAGCGAGGACTCTGACATCGAATCACAGCCCAACCATTGAAGAGAGGAAAGGTAAGTTAAAAATGCGAAAAATGTTTAGTGATTTTGGTTAAAGTCATGGATTGAGAACGGGTCCTGACAGTCGTTTTGGTTGACGAATGCCCATGCTGCATTCATAAACCTGATGAATGAAGTTCTTAAGGAGTACCTAAACAAGTTTTGATCGTCTTCATAGATGACATCCTAATGTATTCCCATTCCCCGAAGGAGCATGAACAACACTTGTGTCTTGTCCTTCAGACACTAAGGGAGAAGAAGCTTTAGGCGAAGCTTGACAAATGCGAGTTCTGGATGGAACAGATTGGTTTTCTGGGACACAAAGTGACAAGGATGGGGTATCTGTTGATACATCCAAGGTTGAGGCAATAGTGAATTAGAAGAGACCAGAGACAGTGACGGGGATACAAAGTTTTCTTGGATTAGTCAGGTATTACAGAAGGTTCGTAGAAGGATTTTTGAAGATTACCATTCCTTTGACACGTCTCACTCGTAACGATGTCAATTTTGAGTGGAACGGTGTATGTGAGCGAAGTTTTCAGGAGCTTAAGCACCGATTAACTTCTATACCTATTCTTACCATACCAGATGGTCCTAGCGGATTCACAATGTATAGTGATGTTCCCATAATGGTTTGGGATGTGTGTTGATGCAATATGGGAAAGTGGTAGCATATGGTTCTCGATAATTGAAAGAGCATGAAAAGAACTATCCCACACATGATCTAGAGCTGGTAGCGGTAGTATTTGCATTGAAGATATGGAGACACTACCTTTATGGAGAAAAATTTCAGATTTATACAGACCATAAGAGTCTCAAATACCTATTCTCCCAAAAGGAGTTGAACATGAGGTAGTGTCGATGGATGAAGTTGTTGAAAGACTATGATTGTGAAATACTGTATCACCCGGGGAAAGCTAATGTTGTAGCTGATGCTCTAAGCTGGAAAAGCTTGGTTGCAGTGTCTTATATAATGGTGAAAGAATGGGAGTTGTTGGGACAATTTATGAGTTTGAGTATTGACATAGCACCTCCCGAGCAGAGTCCTGTAATTGCTACTCTCAGGGTTGAACCAGAGTTGATGGAAAATATTAGACAAGCTCAGAAGTTTGATCAGAGGTTACTTGATGTATTTAGACAAATTCATGAGGGCCAAAATACGCAGTTTGAGATTGTTAATGATGTATTGTTGAGATTTCAAGGCCGAATTTGAATGCCTAGAGGTTAATTTTGACTGAAGCCCAGAGTAGTAGATACATTTTACATCCCAGAAGCACCAAAATGTACCATAACCTACGTAAGGTTTATTGGTGGCCTGGAATAAAAAGAGAGGTTGTAGAGTTTGTAGCTAGATGCCTTGTATGTCAACAAGTGAAGGTAGAACACCAGAAGCTGGTAGGCTTGCTTCAACCCCTACTTGTACCAACTTATAAGTGGGAACACAAAACCATGGACTTTGTTATAAGTTTACCTAGAACTCAGAGAAATCATAACGCAATCTGGGTAATTGTGGATAGGCTTACCAAATCATCTCAGTTCTTGGCCATTAGCTCCACTACTCCTTTGAATGTGTTGGCAGATTTGTTTATCAAGGAGATAGTGAGACTATTGGAACCCCAGTTAGTATCACCTCAGAGAGGGACTCTAGGTTCACTTCTCAATTTTGGAAGCAAATTCAAGAGTCATTAGGATCCAAGACGTAGTTTAGCATGAAATACCATCCTCAGACTGATGGACAGTTTGAATGGACTAGATAAACTTTGAATGATATGCTACGTGCTTGTGTGATTGACTTTAGAGGTTCGTGGGATAAGGACTTGCCGTGTGGCGTATAACAATAGCTACAATGCTAGCATAGGAATGGCCCCATATGAAGCTCTTTATGGACGGAGATGTAGATCATCGATTGATTGGGAAGAGGTTGATGACAGGAAGATCTATGCTCCAGATCTTGTTGAACAAGCATTCGAGAAGGTTCACATGATTTGTAAAAGGCTCAAAACAGCCCAAGATAGGCAGAAACGTTATACAGATCCTCGGAGAAGAGATTTGAAGTTTGTAGTGGGTGATTATGCATTCTTGAAAGTTTCTCCTAGGAAAGGCGTCATGAGATTCAAGAAAAAGAGCAAGCTGAGTCCTTGGTACATCAAACCATTCGAGATTTTGGAGCATGTTAGTGAGGTAGTGTATCGACTAGCTTTACCGCCCCAGCTAGCCAAGGTACATAATGTGTTTCATGTGTGCATGCTCCGTAGATATCAGCCTGATCTAACACATATCATTGCATATGAGCCCTTGGAGATAGGGAAAGACTTGAGTTACGAAGAAAGACCGATTCAGATTCTTGATAGAAAGGACAAAGTCTTGAGGTC
Source organism: Firmiana major (assembly GCA_033439115.1). Lineage (NCBI taxonomy): Eukaryota > Viridiplantae > Streptophyta > Magnoliopsida > Malvales > Malvaceae > Firmiana > Firmiana major. Next base: position 64,438,941 of record CM065899.1, read on the forward strand.
TAAAACAATTCCTCTTGTCAAAGTTCTCTGGCAACACCATTCTACTGAGGAAGCAACATGGGAATTTGAGAGCTCGATGCACGAGAGATAGCCACATCTCTTCTGACTTGACTCAAGAATTCGCAGGACCGAATTCCATAAGGTGGGGAGAAATGTAAGACTACTAGCTCTTGTACCTCAACATGTAGTTAAATACTATATTACTTGAATGTTAATGCACAAATTAGCTTATATAGTTGAGTCGGGTATAAGAGCTTAATTTAATAAGGTAAATTCTTAAAATCCAAAGCTAGTTAAATCTTGGTGTAGCTATATTACTAAGGTCTAATTAGTATAATTTGGACAAAATTAATATATTAATAAGAATATTTATAGAAAATAAATTAGATTTATGTAGTAATTAAGGCTAATGTACTTAGATTTAATTTATATATATATAATGTAAATGTGATGCCTTGCATATTACATATGGTATAACAATTTAATTAAAGTGATAGATAAAATATAATTAAATAGGAAAAAGTATACAAATTAGTAATAAAATTTATACAAGTAAAAAAACAATTAAAATAGAAATTTTATAACTAGTAATGGAATTTGAAATATATATATATATATATATATATATATATATATATATATATATATATATATATATATACACACACATTTGCTAATTTGAAAATGAATTTATATTTATAGATAAAAAAAAGGGAGAAGAGGGAAAAATTTCAAACCCCTTACCTCGTGACACAGAAGCCAACCCCCCTTCCTCGTGACACCTCATGTCCATCCCCTGTTTCCCCCTTTTTCTTCCACCACTGTTCGCCCCAAGACCTCCAGTAACCGAAGCCCACACCTGAACCGACGACCATTTCTTTCCCCTTCACCACTGAAAGCCTTACCTTTCCCCTCCCCCTTTTCTTCTTTTCCTTCCCCCTCGGTTCTGCGTGCCAGTAAACTCAGGGGGCCCCATCGAAGCTCACCTTTCCTTCCTATTTCTCTTCTTTCTGCACTCCTCATCTATTTTTTCTTCTTCCTTCCCTTCCCTCTATTTCATGCCAATTGTAAAAAGGAAGACCCACACCTATCCTCACCTAAACCATAGGTAAATAAGGAGAGAAGAGTGTAGTGAGCCGAAATCGAGAGAGAGAATCATGAAATTTCCTAGGTTTCGTGCTTATGTTGGTGTGAGGAGAGATTTTGATGAAATATTAAGAAGAGTTTCGGTACTGCACAAGGGGAGGTTCGGCAAGGAGAAAAAGTAAGGTATACGAAGCCTGGTTCTAGTTAAGCTCTTGTTTAATTAGTGTTGTAAGAGTAGGCTTAGTGTAGGATTTAATTAAATTTTAGTTTTGAAGGAATTGGATGAAATTAGGGTTGTAATTTGACAGAAATTGGGGATTTTGAATATTTAGATTAGAAACAAATTTGTTTTTTTTTTTGGGCTAAAATTCGAGAATACATTTAGGTTGAATTTACTAGTTACCTTGCTACATTTCATCTATTATTGAAATTGCATTGGGAGCATGAAGAGTGGACATTCGACCATTTAGGAAATTTAAAGAAAAATAGTTAAAACTGAGAATTTAAGGTTTGAACTAATTAAATTGTAATATAAACAATGAAATTTTAGTATTACACTATTAGAAATCTAACGCACATAAGTTAGGGTAGAGATTAAGGGTTCAGCCATGAAAGGAAGAGTTTGGAATTTCATGCTAAAATGGGCATCTAGAAACTTAAACTACAAATTTATAATAAAAGTAATACATAAATTTAATTTGCATGGAAGTTTTGTGGATAAAGAACTTAGAATTGGTGATTGTTGGGTATGAGTAAGGATGAAGAGTTATAGTATTGAGGTTAGCCCAGATAGTGATAAATGAACGTATTAAATTGATATTAAATCGAATGAAAATGGATGTTGATGATACCTCGATGTTATTTTTGGATTTTGTAGCAAATATCTATTTGAGTGGTAAGGCAAGCGAAAATGAGACATAGGCACATATATGCATGCCCAAAGCGATAAAGGTAATTGTTGTGCACCGTTCATGGTAAGGGATTTATATAATTCATCGCTAATAAGGTACCTTAGGTAGTTAAAATTTGACTAGAAATCATAAGCTGTTAGCTTAGTTAGTTAGCTAGGACCTATTTAGACTGTTTTGCACCTTACCTTATTTAAACTGATTCTGCAACTATTGTTTGTTTTTGCTAGCGATAGCCAAATCTCGATTACAGTGGGTAAACATAGTATTTTGTACTAATAGAATTAAAAGCGGTAAACCTCTATCGCATGCAAGCATTATATCTTTGATTTTATCATTTTACCCAATCTTACATGACATTTACAACTTAGTTGCGTGGGTTGTTTTGACTGTGATTTGGGAAAGTGTAATGTTTTTAAACATTGATGGTTGTCTGTTTGAAATGAAATTGCAAGTTTTAATAGTCAATGGTTTACTTTCCTAAACTTTTGGTTTTGAATTGAGGTGATTTGCGTACTTATACTGTACACCCATCGCGGTGGGATCTTTTTGAGATTGCTAGCGATCCCTGAAAATGCCTTTGTGGCAGTCATATCCTGTGAGGCCATCTCTAGCACCGGTAGGAGGTTTTATGTGATTTCCCTACAGTGCCAAGTGGTTCACGGGGATGCCTGTGTGGCATCGAGTTTATGGGTCGTGAAAGCCACCTCTAAGACTGGTAGGAGGTTCTATGTGATTGCCCTACGGTGCCAAGTGTTTCACGGAGATGGCTCTATGGCATCGAGAATTTTATGTTACCTATTACTGTAGACCTTGATCCCGTCTTTAGTATCCTAGTTCGAGACCTGATCAGTTAAGGTAGGGCGGTTGTCACTGTGGCCATAAGTGTATTCATTGTGTAACTGGTTCCATGACAAGCTAAGGTGTCACGCCCTTCTCTCACACGCGACCTACCAAAATCACCACAAAGTTTTCACCTTTCGCTTACCTCTTCCTCTCTCATTACTCCACACCAATTAGTTGGGCTGTGATTCGATATTAGTCACCCATTCACATTCATTCACTACATACATAGAATTTAATATTCTTTTCTATAACATAGCCTCTTATACATAAATAAAAATATTTGTACATATACATCCCTGATCGTACAATTGTTTACATAACTGTGCTTTACAATGTTCAGTACAAAATGTTAAGTGTGTATACCTCTCGTAAGATGGATAGGCAGCGGATCAAAGTCTACCAATTCTCAGTCGTGTCTACCTACTGTGGATGCTTTGTAAAGAGGGAAATAATAAGGGGGTGAGCTCACAGCTCAATAAGGAAATCAGGCAAGCAAGTAGATAACCACACTATCTATAAAATACTATGGTCATGCCTTGAAATCATTTCCTTACCTATTCGTATCTAAAGCATGCATCTTGCTTAAATCTTTTATGCAATATATATATATATATATATATACAAATCAACAGTTATAAAACTAGAAATATGCTGGTTTAACAACCTCAGCATTTTATACACAACATTGCATTTCTCATGTAATTTCATAAATCTCACATTTAACATGCCATTCAATTAAATCAAAACCGAGATAGGCGACTACATGTTCTGAGATTATGATCATAACTCATTTTTCGTGATCCTAGGCTACACAGTACTCGGTGTTCGGGGTCTCACAATTGCTGTAACAGAAGGTGGGTCAAATCTCTACCGTCAGCTCTCAACTGAGGACCTGATCCCGAAGCACACCAGATCCCATTGGATCCCATTCCCACTACTAACCAGTCCTATCCAAGTACATTCAGGTACTCACGATATAGCGTACTCCAAGTGACATACATGGTACACAGTACTCCATGAGCCCTATCTCAAGTGGGATGCTCGCCATGAGTCTTAGTCCTCATACCTTGGATATACCATATAGTCGGGATCTCGCTATGAGTCTTGGTCCTCATACCATGCGTTATTTCGATAGCCCTTGGCCTTATCTGAAAATATTGCACGTGTGAGCATATAATATCGGTGCGATACACAGTCAGCATAGGCTCCCAACACGGCTGTTTCATGCTCTTATTAAATTCGATACGTGTTAGTAAACTCCCAACACGACCATAATGCAATGATATATGTCTAGTGCGAGCAATGCTCCCAGTACTATGTCATGTAAAAACACGAGTATGAGCAAAGCTCCTTATACTCTATAATATATAATCAATGAAAACTAAGTACGAGCTAAGCTCCCAGTACTCTATCATGTAAAACTGAGTATGAGCATAGCTCCCAATACTCTATAATGCATCAATCCATAAAACCGAGTACGAGCAACGCTCCCAGTACTCTAATATGCATAAATCGCTTTTAAAATTTAGTACGAGTATACACTCAAGTACTTTGTGATGCATATGTCAAAACATAGTACGAGTATTCTCTAGCACTTATGGTTTTCACACAAAACCCGATAGATGGCTATTCAAATCATAATTCACCCAACTCAAATCAAATTGGCACTCAAGTGTGCTGTTTTCGCATACATATGAAAATATTAGCAATTCTATCATGCAACTATGAATTTTAGTCATAACATGCTTCTAAGGTATTTTCACCCTATTTTTGGATAAAACACACTTATCCTCATTAGTCCCTATCATAATAACATGCCTATTCATGGGAATTCATATATCATATAATTATCGAAATTCTACTCGAAATATGTGTAGCTATCTCTAGCTACTCATGAAATTCCCTTACCTCGGATCATGTCACGTGACCTCTCTTTTTCGATGTTGCTCACTCTCGCAGTCCGATCAGCTTCCAATGTAATTTCTGAAGCTGTTATAATTATCTACTTTAGTACATCGTAATATACTTATTTCATTTGCCAAATCTCAATTCAATACATAAATCTCATCATTTCTTTCTATTATGGTGTTATACCATATTTTTCACATATTTATCTTCATTTCTCCTCATTTCCAATTTATGCATTTCATAAAACTACCTTATAATCTTCCATACATGCATATTCCATCATTTAATTCATGTTAACACCACTTCCTCATCATTTTCTCACTTTCATGCCAATAGCTAGGTCATGTACATTTTTCATGATCCTGTTGTTTTCAACAATTTAAACTTATACCAATTAACTCACCAATACACCTAGATTAACATATATCAAAGTGGTGTATTGAATCTTACCTAGCAGAAATTTTCCTCTTTTCACCAAAATTGGTAAAACGCTCATTGCTCTTTCAATCTTTGATTCCAACTTCTTGTTTCCAAGTATGTTGTTCTCCTCTTTACTAAGAACAACTTTGCTTAACTATATCTCACTCAAAACTGATTGTAAACTGAAGTTTTCTAGTGTTGAAAGGTTAGGTTTAGGTTGGTTTCTTCAATGGAATAGTATTTCTCGTGAAACAGAGGTGGTAGAGGTTCAATATTTATAGAATTGGTTCTTAGAGATCGATTTGCTAACTACATGAGATCGATCTCCCCTGCATTTTTCTCCTTGAAACCGACCTTTCAGACTAAATGAGATCGATCTGCCCCTAAACTTGAGATTGATCTGCCCCTAAGCTTGAGATCGATCTGCTTTACTCAAAACCTTAAGGAGATCGATCTGGCCTTGCAATGAGATCGATCTGTTGCAACTCGAGCCTTATGGAAATTGATCTGCTTCAGCCAAATCTTACTCCAGATCGATCTGCATCATCGAGGGATTGATCTGCTCTTGCTAAAAGATCGATCTGCTTCTTGCAGATACCTTATTTCTTCATTTATAACCTATGGGATCGATCTGTATTGCCGATGAGATCGATCTGTTCCCTTCTTGAAGTAGTTTTGCTGTAATTTCCATCCCAAAATCATTGTTACATTGGTATTCGATTTACTCAACCATCCATTTTACATTTCATACACATTTACCACTTCAAAACATCCATTCCTTATGATTTATAAAATTTGTGACTTGTTTATACATCACAAAATCAGAAAGATTACATGTTAATTTACGGGTCTTACAATCTTCTCCACCTTACAAAATTTGGTCCTCCAAATTAGAACCATGTTACTCTATAAATAACTGGGGGTATTTCTCTCGCAACAAACTCTCTAGCTCTCAAGTAGCTTCCTCTGAAGTGTGATGCTACTAGAGAATCCTGACTAACCCGATAGTCTTGTTCCTCAAGACTTTCTCCTTTCTATCTAGTATCCTTATCGATTTCTCTACATATGTCAAATCGTCTTTGAGCTCCAACGACTCATACCGAATCACATGGGATCGATTTGTATTGCCAATGAGATCGATCTGTTCCCTTCCTGAAGTAGTTTTACTGCAATTTCCATCCGAAAATCACTGTTACATTGGTATTCGATTTACTCAACCATCCATTTTACATTTCATACACATTTACCACTTCAAAACATCCATTCCTTATGATTTATAAAATTTGTGACTTGTTATTACTTCACAAAATCAGAAAGATTACATGTTAATTTACGGGTCTTACAATCTTCCCCACCTTACGAAATTTGGTACTCCAAATTAGAACCATGTTACTCTATAAATAACTGGGGGTATTTCTCTCACAACAAACTCTCTAGCTCCCAAGTAGCTTCCTCTGAAGTGTGATGCTGCCAGAGAATCTTGACTAACCCGATAGTGTTGTTCCTCAAGACTTTCTCCTTTCAATCCAGTATCCTTACCGATTTCTCTACATATGTCAAATCGTCTTTGAGCTCCAACGACTCATACCGAATCACATGACTTGGATCTGGATGATACTTCATCAGTATCGAAATGTGGAAGACATTATGCACTCGCGATAAATCTTGTGGCAAAGCCAATCTGTATGCCTTATCTCCCACTCTGTCCAGTATCTCAAAGGGTCCAATGTGGCGAGGACTCAACTTACCTCTCTTCCTAAATTTTGCTATACCATTGGAAGGAGAAACCTTTAGAAATACTGACTCACAAACTGCGAACTCTAGTGGTCTCCGTCTCTTTTCAGCATAGCTTTTCTGTCTACTCTGAGTCGTCCTCAATCTCTCAACAATTAACCGGACATCCTCAGAGGCTTGTGTAACCAAATCAGGAGCAAAAATCTTTCTGTCACCCACTTCTTCCCAACCGATAGGGGAACGACATCTACGACCATACAAAGCCTCAGACGGTACCATCCTGATACTTACATGATAATTGTTGTTGTAGGCGAATTCGGCTAGTGGTAAATGATCATCCCAGGAGCCTCTAAAATCCAGCACACACGCTCTCAACATATCCTCCAAGGTCTGTATAGTCATATCTGACTACCCATCTGTTTGAGGATGAAAAGCGGTGCTCAAACTCAACTAGGTTCCTATGGCTTCCTAAAAATGTTCCCAAAAGTAGGAAGTGAAGTGGGAATCCCTATCCGAGACAATACTCACTGGAATACCATGTAACCTCACTACCTCGTGTACATACAGTTCTGCTAATGAAGTTAGAGTATCAGTAGATCTCATAGCTAGAAAGTGGGCTAACTTCATCAGTCTATCAACTATCACTTATATCGCATCGTGATTCCTATGGGTCCTCGGTAAGCCCATCACGAAATCCATAGTGATATGCTCGCATTTTCATATCGATATAGGTAGAGGTTACAATAACCCTGTAGGTTTCTAATGCTCTACCTTCACTTGATGACATACGAGATATCTTGCCACAAAATTCGCTACATCTTTCTTCATACCTGACCACCAGTGCACTTTTTGGAGATTCTGATACATCTTATTACTCCCCAGATGTAACGTGTACCTCGACGAATGAGCTTCCGTCAATATCAGTTTCCTAAACTTTGGGTCCTCGGGAACACATAATCTGCCTTTGAACCTCAGAAGTCCATCAGAACTCAACTCAAAATTAGTCACTGTGCCCTTTTGTATCTGAGCATTCACGTCAATGCAATACGAATCAGTCTGCTGAGCCCGTCTGATCCTGTCCAATGGATCCGGCTCCAGATGTAGACTAGCAATCACACAGTCTGTATTCATGTCAGAAGGCACAACTCCCAAATTGAGTCTAGCAAACTACTCTAGCAACTCATGTTCCCTGACCATCATATACGATACCATCCCAAGTCTCTTTCTGCTCAAAGCATCAGCTACAACATTAGCCTTACCTGGATGATAAAGTATCTCACAATCATAGTCCATCAGAAGCTCTAGCCATCTTCTATGTCTCATGTTCAATTCTTTCTGTGAGAACAGATACTTGAGGCTCTTGTGGTCGGTAAAAATCTAGAATTTTTCACTATACAAGTAATGGCGTCATACCTTCAACGCATAGACTACTGTTGTTAACTCCAAATCATGGGTCCGATAGTTCTACTCATGGTCCTTTAGCTGCCTGGATCCATAAGCAACTACCCTCCCATCCTGCATCAATATACATCCCAGTCCCTAATACGAAGCATCTGTATATACTGAAAATACTACTGAACTAGTAGGGATAGTGAGAATCGGAGCAGTGGTCAATCGACTCTTCAACTCTTGAAAACTCTTCTCACAATCTTCATCCCATACAAAAGGTACACTCTTTCGAGTGAGACGTGTCAACGGAAGAGCTAACCTCGAAAAATCCTTTTACGAATCTTCGATAGTACCCTGCTAAACCTAGAAAACTCCTAATCTCGGTGACTGTCTTCGGCTGTTCCTACTGAACTATAGCATCAATCTTGGATGGATCTACTGATACACCATCCTTTGACACAACGTGTCCCAAAAATGAGATCTCTGATAGCCAAAAATCAAACTTATTTAGTTTAGGATACAACTTCTGCTCTCGTAAAGTCTGTAATACAATCCTAAGGTGCTTCTCATGCTCTTCCTCGAATTTTGAATATTCCAAGATATCATCTATGAAAAAGATAACAAATTGGTCTAAATATGGCTTGAACACATCGTTCATCAAAGCCATGAAAGCTGCGGGAGCATTCGTCAATCTGAATGGTATAACCAAGAACTCATAGTGGCCATATTGTGTTCTAAATGTTGTCTTGGGTACATCTCCACTCCGAACTCTCAGCTGATGATACCCAGACCTCAAATTAATCTTAGAAAAGACCTATGCTCCCCAGAGTTGATCCAAAAAATCATCTATACGTGGAAGGGGATACCTATTCTTGATGGTTGCCTTATTCAACAATCTATAATCGATATACAACTGGAGGCTTCCATCCTTCTTTCTTACAAACAAAATCGGTGCTCCCTAAGGCGAAACACTCAGTCTGATAAAACCTTTGTCCAACAAATCCGGTAATTGTCTGTTGAGCTCTCCAGCTCAACTAAGGTCATGCGATACGGTGGTTTCGATACAGGTTTAGTACCAGGTACCAAGTCTATACAGAATTCCATCTCTCTATTTGGTGGTAACCCTGACAATTCATTCGGAAAGACATCTAGGAACTCACTAACCACAGGAATATCTGCCAACTCTGGATGTACCTTATCCGTATCAACCACGTACATAATAAAACCTTCAACATTTTTATTTCTCAGTCAGCATAGTACATTGTCAATTACATCATAATTACTATTTTCATTTCTTTTCATCAACTTTATAACATATTTCTCAAGGTTAGGAAACATAATTGTCTTAGCATAATAATATAAAACAGCATGGTTTGACAATAACCAATTCATCCCTAAGATTACATCAAAATCGCTCATACTTAACAATATTAGATTGGCTGTCATATCCTTTTCCCCTACTCTTAACTTATAACCATTTAACACATACTCCACTAGTTGACTATTATCCATAGGCGTACTAATCAACATCATCCTACTCAAAGGTGTACGCTCTACATGTTTTTCTAATTTACATGCAAATGAAGGCGATACAAATGAATGCATGGCACCAGGATCAATTAAAACATGTGCTTCTAAATCATATATTAGGATGTTACCTCTAATCACATATGATGAAGCATCGGCTGTCCCTTGGCTCACCCTCGCCCAATGACCTGCTTCCTCTAGCCTTGGCTGTCACTCTCCTCCTCGGAGCAGACATATTAGATGGAGCTCTCTCTAACTCATTGCCCTTTTGTGGGCCAATGTCTATAACCTCTTGGTAAACACTGGTCATGTGTCCTGGCTTCCAGCATCTGAAGCACAAACTGCTAGAAACAAGACAAAGTCTACATCTATGGAATCTACCACATCTACAACACTGCTCAGTGGTAGGTCTCGATCCTCCAATCACTACTCCTCTAGCTTGAGTTATAGCCGGGTATGTAGAAGATCTAATAGTCTTCTCCTGTACTTTCTCAATCCTTAGTCTTTTACCGAAGAGTCTCCTCCTTCTTCGATATCCGAAACCTTGAGCACTGTTACTCACCAGCCTCTTCCTACCTTTGTCTCTACCTTTTCCCCCTGTTCTGAACTCTGAGACATTCCTCTCGTAATCCTACTTATAGAGTTGCGCCCTGTGCACTGCCTCGTCATAGGTAAAGATGTCAAATGGAACCAGTTTAGATCATAATACTGGTCTCAGTCCATCTATGAATCTACAGACCTTCCTGGTCTCGCTACTCATGGTGTCAGGGTCATACCTTCCCAAGGATAGAAATCTAGTCTCATACTCATCCACTGAATGACTCTCCTGGCTTAACCCCAAAAACTCAGCCTACAGCCTCCGCTGAGCCGGATCTGGAATAAACTACCTCCTGAAGGCATCCAGAAATATCTCCCAACTGATCTTTGTATGTCAGGCTCTCAATATGGGTTGGGTGGACTTCCACCAATGCTCTGTCGTCCCCTTCAGTAGGAACGCAGCAAATGCGACCATCTCTGAAGTTATACACTCAAAGAATCCGTACAACTTCTCCATTTCTCCTATCCATTCTTCCGCCAACACTGGGTCCGTAATCCCACGAAAAGCTGGAGGTTTAAGCTTTTGGAATTGTCGGAGTCTATCAAGATCACAACCATACCCCAAAATATTACCGCCATGTCGTCGAGCAACATGAGACGGCGTATCCTGAACTGGTGGGGGTGTAAGTGTATCCATATGCTCTGGCACATGAGCTGGCTATGCAGGCGTACCAGCTGCAGCTGCCTCTCTAGCAGCAATCTTTGCATCCTGCCCTGTCCTCCTGTCAAGACCCTTCATGACTTAACCAAAACTACTACAAATTTTTCACATTTTAACTTACCTTTCCTCTTATCAATGGTTGGGCTGTGATTCGATGTTAGCTTCCTCGAATACCATATCATCCATTTTCATACATACAAGTCAATATACTGTTACTGACTGTAACTTCTTTTATAATACATGTGAGATCATATAAAATCTAATACAAATACATTCCCCATAATATATATCGTCTACATTACTGTGCTGTTTCTATGTTTAGATACATAACCGTACAAAATATGTATACATGTCATCGATAGAAAATAACAGTGGACAACAGAAATACTATCCCTCAAACGCTCTCACTCTATTGTTGATGCTCTGTAGAGAGATGTAAAAGAAAATGGGTGAGCAAATAACGCGCTCAGTAAGGAAATCAGGCAAGCAAGTAGACATCTACACTATCTACTCAAAATAATGCTATTCCTCGAAAATATCATTTCCTTAACTCACTTTAAAAGCATGTCTTTAAATATATATATATATATATATATATATATATATATACTTGTATAGATTAAATCCCATGTATAGAAATCATGCTTGCTTTCTCATAGATATACATAGATACAAAACATCAGTTATAAAAACTGGTAATATGCTGGTTTAACAACCTTAGCATTTTATGCATAAATACTGCATTTCTCATGTCATTTCATAAATCTCATTAATCATGCCTGCATTTAAATCAAAATCATATGCATTCATCATGTTTAAAAACATGGAAAACTGGACCTCACCCATCCCTCGGGTTACCCTTTTCACAATTCACAAACTCACATGTTTATATCATAAAACTATGTGGTAATTTACTCAAGAATTTCAATTAGCAAGAAAGGAGATAGGCGACTACATGTTCCGAGTGTATGATCATAACTCATTTTTCATGATCCCAGGCTACACAGTACTCGGTGTGTGGGGTCTCACAATTGCTGTAACTGGAGGTGGGTCAAATCCTAACCATCAGCTATCAATTTATTCTCATCGTGTACTTACGATACAACGTACTCCATGTGACATACACGGTACAGAGTACTCCATGGACCCTATCTCAAGGTAGGATGCTCGCCATGAGTCTTAGTCCTCACAACTTGGATATGCCTCGTAGTCAGGATGCTCGCCATGAGTCTTAGTCCTCACACCTATGAGTTATTTCGATAGCCCTCTGCCCTATCTCAAAATAATGCACATGTGAGAATATATATATATATATATATATATATATATATATATATATCAGTGCGAGACACAGTCAGCACAGGTTCCCAACACGGCTGTTTCATACTCTTTTAATAACTGGTACGTGCAAGTAAAACTCCCAACACGACCATATCACAATATCACAATCTCTAGTGTGAGCAATGTTTCAAACACTAGGTTATGTAAAAACACGAGTATGAGCAAAGCTCCCAATACTCTATAATGTATAATATTTCAAAACTGAGTACGAGCAAAGCTCTCAGTACTCTATCATTTTAAACTGAGTATGAGCATAGCTTCCAATACTCTACAATACATCAATCAAAATCTGAGTACGAGCAATGCTTCCAGTACACTAATATGCATAAATCGCATTAAAATGTAGTACGAGCTCAAGTACTATGTGATGCATATCTCAAAATGTGGTGCGAGTAATCTCTAGCACTTATGGTTTTCACACAAAACCAGATAGATTGCTATTCAAATCACAATTCACCCAAGTTCAAATCAAATAAGCACTGAAATGTGCTATTTTCGAATACACATGAAAATATTAGCCACTCTATCATGCAACATCATGAATCTTAGTCACAAGAGGCTTCTAAGGTAATTTCACCCTAGTCTTTTTGGATAAAACACACTTAACCTCTTTGGTTTCTATCTCAACATCATACCTATTCATGGGAATTCATATGGCATATAATATCAAAATGCGATTCAAAATACGTGGAGCCATCTCTAGCTACTCACGAAATTTCCTTACCTCGGATCACATCAAGTAACCTCTCTTCCTCGGTTCTACTCACTCTTACAGTCCGATCAGCTTCAATGTGATTCTCTGAAGCTGTATTATGTATTTACGTTAGTATATCGTAATATACTCCTTATTTCCAATATATGCATTTCATAAGATTAACTTATAATCTTCCATATATGCATATTCTATCATTAGATCCATGTTAACATCATTTCCTCATTACCTTCTCATTTTCACACCAATAACTAGGTCATGCTCATTTTTCATGATTCTTTCATTTCCAACAATTCATATATATACCAATAAACTCATCAACACACCTAGTTTAACATATATTAACTTGGTGCATTAAATCTTACCTAGATAAGATTTCCTTCCTTTTCACCAATTTTGTACAAATCCTCCCTGCTCTTGAAATCCTTGGTTTCAATCTCTTGTTTCCAAGTATGTTGTTCTCCTCTTTGCCAAGAACAACTTTGCTCAATTATATCTCACTCAAAACTGATCACAAACTGAAGTTTCCTAAGGTAGAAATGCTAGGTTACACTTTTGGTTTTGAATGGAATAGTTTCTCTCATGCAAACTGAAGTGTAGAAGTCCAGTATTTATAGAATTGTCTCTATGAGATCGATCTACTTTCAATGAGATGATCTGCCCTGCACTTTTTCCTCTTGAAACTGACCTTTCTGACTTAATAAGATCGATCTACTTCCAAGTATGAGATCGATTTGAACAACACAGAACCTTAAGGAGATTGATCTGCTCTCCAAATGAGATCAATTTTCTCTAAGTCAGTAGCTTAAGGAAATTGATCTGGCCCTCTAGGGATCGATTCATTCTTCACAGAATGCTTAGCAGATCGATCTGGCCCCATTAGAGATCTATCTGCCCATGTTCCATTACTCGAATAAAAGCATTTTTGGCTTCTCCAGATCGATCCCTCATTCATATTTTCCAGATTTTATTGTAGTTTTCTACAGTAACTTACACCAAACTTCATACATTTTGCTGTCATAGTCATTTTCTCATCTAATCACCTTCAAGGCTTGAAAATGACATCCATGCATACTTTATATACATTAAAACTTGTATGCATTCATTCTATACCAAAGGTATACAATACAACACCAAATGGAAGTATAAGGATTTATGCACTTATTTAACTTCCTTCCATTTTACCACACTACTCATTTTCCATATATTCATATTCCTCACATACAAAAGTCCATTCCTTCTTATTCCTATAAAATGAACCTTGTACGTACATCACAAACTCATATTACAAGTGTGTACATTAATTCTATGGACTTTACATCATTTATGCTTCACATAGCATGTACATGTATGTACTTATGAATTTAAGGGTCTTACTATACAAAAACTATAATGCAACTGAAGAAAATGACACTCAGCAGCAGGGCTAGAAGTAGGAGGATTAGCCAAAGTGGTGACAAAATGCTGACAGTCAAATCCACCTTAGCTTGATCTACTTCCTTGCTTCTCTCAGATTTCTTATGCTCAAGCATTCTATCTTCCTTAACCTCCATCCTAAAACAATCTTTAGAGTCATCAGGGAACCTCAAAGGTTTGAAAACATTAAATGTCACCTCCTGATTAAGGACTCTCATGGTCAATTCCCCCTTTTGTACATCAATTATCATCCTACCAGTATCTAAGAACGGTCTGCCTAGAATAATGGGGATTTCCCTATCTTCTTCCATATCTAACACAATAAAATTTGTAGGAAAAATAAACTTGTCCACCTTTACTAGCACATCCTCAATGATCCCCTTTGAATACTTAATGGATCTATCAGCTAACTGAAGGGTCACTATAGTAGGCTTTGCATTCCCTACTCCTAACTTCTGGTAAATGGACTAAGGCATAAGATTAATACTGGCTCCTAGATCACATGGGGCTCTACCAAAGAACTGATCTCTGATGGTGCAAGGTATGGTAAAACTACCTGGATCTTTGAGCTTGGGGGATAATTTCCTCTGAATAATTGCACTACACTCCTCCGTAAGTGCCACTGTCTCATAATCCTCTAATCTTCTTTTCCTCGAGAGGATATCCTTCATGACCTTTACATAACTAGGCATTTGCTCTAAAGCATCTACGAAAGGAATGTTAATGTGAAGCTTCTTAAAAACCTCAAGAAATTTAGCGAATTGTTGATCAAGCATCTGGTTTTGGAACCTCTGAGGAAAAGGTAGTAGTGGTCTAACTCGAAGAAGTATAGTGGTAATAGGTGTAACATCAGATAAAGAGGAAGGTTGTGAAGAAGAAGATAAAGATGAAGAAGAGACTGATTTAGTTTCCTTTGTAGCCTGATTATCATATTCTTTTCTTTCTGAGCTGCCTCTTAGAACCTAAGGATTATTCAACTATGGGCTTAAGAGGATTGGACTTAACTTGTGGATTATCTAGCTTTCTACCGCTCCTAAAGGTTATAGCCTTAACATGCTCCTTACCCTCCCTTTGCCTAATAGGGTTAGCTTTGGTATTACTGGGAAGGGTCCCTTGTGGACGCTGGCTAAGAGCACTAGCTATTTGTCCAACCTGAACTTCTAAATTCCTAATAGAGGCTGCTTGATTTTACAGGATAGTCATGAACATCTCCTCAAGTGAGGGCTTCTTCTTAGCAACAGTCATTGGTGCTGGAGAGTGCTGGGGCTGCATAGCTGGTGGTGGTGGTGGTGGTGGATGATGTTGAAATTGAGGTGGGGATGGGTGATGATAATGATGAGGTGGAAATTCTTGATGTGGTGGTACATGAACAGGTTGAACCTGATAACTAGGAGGTCCTATAGGTCTGGAATTAAAAGATTGCCCCTGATTTTGGCTCCAAGAAAAATTTGGATGATTCTTCTAACTTGGATTGTAGGTGTTCGAAAATGGGTTGTTCTATTGCTTTTGAGGTAGGGCAACATACTGAACAGACTCTAAATTAAGCGGGCACCTATCTGCAGAGTGTATACCACCACACAGATTGCAAGAATTAAAAGGACTTTGGATAGCTAGAATAGGATTAGGACTGGTGGTAGTATTATGCTGGGTACTGAGTGACTCTACCTTTTTTTGTAAGATTAGCTATTTGAGAAGTCGAGATAGGCAGTATGTCTAATTCATAAATACCCGTAGCTTTCTTAGGTAACTGCCTCTCTGACGACGATAAATAATTGTTAGCTACCATCTTATCTAACAGACTATAAGCTTCCTCCTCCATCTTGCATATTAAAGCTCCTCCCGCAGCAGCATCTACTATGGTCCTATTCTATCTAAAGAGCCCGTTATAGAAGGTTTGGACTTGAAGCCATAAGGGTAGGCCATGGTGGGGACACTTCCAAAGAAGGTCTTTGTATCATTCCCATGCTTCATAAAGGGATTCATAATCGAATTGAGCAAAGGAAGATATATCACTATGGAGTTTAGCCATTTTGGAAGGAGGAAAGAACTTAGCTAAAAATCGATGGACTAACTCGTCCCAAGTGGAGATGGATCCTGGAAGTAAGGAGGTTAACTAGTGTCATGCCCTATCTCTAAGAGAGAAAGGAAATAGCCTAAGCCTAAGTGGATCATCCGATAATCCGTTATGCTTAAAAGTGTTACACATCTAGAAATTGCCTCAGGTGAGCATGTGGGTCATCATGGGGAAACTCATTGAACTGTAGCGAAGTTTGGATCATCTGGAGGATCGAAGGCTTAATTTTAAAGTTGTTAGCTGGGACAGCTGATAGCCTAATGCCAGTATAATAACCTCCAATAGTCGGGACAACATAATCTCCTACAGTCTTAATTTCTCTATTTTCAGCCATCGTGTTTTGCAGCAGAGCTACTATTTTCCTAGAGTCCTTTCAGATTTTTCTAAAAGTTCTTTCAATTTCAGGATCTAAAGGAAAGCAATCAAAGCTCTTGGCTCTACACATGCAAACATTAAAAGTCCTCAAGAAATTTTTTTAATTATTATTATTATTATTATTATTATTATTATTATTATTATTTACTAAAGAGAGGATAAAATTAACTAATCTAAATTAAGGCTCTAAATATTTACAACCTAAGTATGTACAAAACTAGAATTATACCTGATAATTCTATTTTTAATAGAATTATTTGTGCTTAATTTCGTAATTATTTATTTAATCCCCATATTATTTTATTAATAATCCCCTTTATTTAATTAAAAGTCTTTAATGTGCAGATAAATTAAATCCGGATGAAACTCAGTCGTTTCAGTCAAAATTGGGCTGAAAACGGGCTAAAGGAGACTGGACCACTTCTAATTTGCAGACCGAGTTACCAGTCGTCTGGATACGCGTGATGTCAGGTGTCCGTATTTTATTCGCTCCGAAGCGATAAGATCGACGGACACCGTGCGAACCTTCTGGAAGACACATGTCGGGCCACATCGCACAACCAATTGGACAGAAAGACTAATGACGTGAAAATATCTACTCTACAGCAAATCAAAGGAAGACAAGTGGCCAAACAATTCCAGCTCATCTAGGATGGAAAAATTACCATTGTACCCCTAAGTGTGTATATAAATAGAAAAAGATGGCAATTGAAAATGTTATGTAGCCTAGGTTAGAATACAAATAATTTAGGAGTAGGAGTAGTGTAGAGAAATTTAGGAGTAGTTTTAATTTAGTTTTATTCTAGATTAAATTTTTCATTACTATGTTTTATTTTTTGTTTCCTTTTAGAATTTTCGTTAGTTTATTTTAAGCACTTGTTTTAGCTAGATTTAAACATTTTTACTTTGTCATTTTCAATGGATTTTATTGAAGCTAGATCTTTTCGGTTTCTAAGTTTTCTCCTACTGTTCATGTCTATTTTCAACTTGTTAGATTTTATGAATGTTTATGTTCTTCTCGGTTTTACAAGCTTTCATCTCCTTTTTATTCAGTGCATTTAAGTTTTTAATGATAAGCTTTAGTTTTTGTTTTTTATGTTATTGTTGGTTCTCGGTTGTTCATCATTCTTACATTCAAGGATATTTTTTTCTTTTCTTTGAACTTTACCTCTTCATGCGATTAAATCACACTGTTCTATGTTGCTGGATTCTTTTAAACCGTAACTAGTGGAGAGGAGTTGGCTGGTTGTGGTGCAGACTTGGAGAGGCAGCAGCTAGCATCGGTGTAGAGGGCAGCTAGACGGCAACGAAGAAGCAAAACCAGCAGACTTATCATTCCTCTGTTCTACTCTGTCCCGAGCTGTCCCGAGCTTTTACTATTGTTCATCATAGTTTTTTTTTGCATATTTTGCATTGCTTCATTGTACTGAAGCTTGGTATTTGCTGGGGTGGCATTTGTTAATCTGTTTTCTTTATTCCTTTGCAATATTATCTCTTTCGGGTTATCTAAATTGCTCATTTAAATTCTGTTTTGTTTCCTCTGTTGCTCTCGGTTGCGGGAAAGTGCTGCTGTGCGTGTTGGGTCTACTGTGTGCTTGATTTTGCAGAGAATGAAGTAGACGATAGTACTATGCAGGTTGTCCCGAGCAGAGGACAGGTACTGAAGGCTGCTACAAATTGATGGGTGTCGATGTAAGGGAAGCTGGTGCATTCTGCTGAAGCAAAAAATGCAGGGCAGAGTATGAAGCGACAGTGCAGGACCATTTCGTGGAGGATGACATTTCCTGCTAGCTGGATAGACTGAGAGCAGACCAGCACAACAGATAGAGGACTAACAACACTGAATCGAGAACACCTGCAAAGATGGCAAACCGAGAGCAGCAGGACAGCACCTGGAGACAACCAACCTGAGAGCAGCAGGACAGCATCTGAGAGCAACTTGAAGAAGACGTGTACAGTGTCATGTTCGGGACCACTTAACTAATTTTAGCTTAAGGTCTTGTTTGGCCACATTACTCCTTTGTTCAATTTAATGTTGATTGCATTTTTATTATTTTGATTGTTTCATTAGTTGTTAGTTTAGTATAGTTGTTAGTTGATAATTGTAGGTTAAATTTAATGTTTTAGTTTTAATTTAATTTTTAGTTTTAATTTTTAGTTAGTAGTTAATTTTATATTATATGTTTTTGGACTTTATTTTAGTTTAGTTGCATTTAGAATTTGATTCATGCATTTTTAATTTAGTCTTTATCTTCATTAAATTTTAGTTTAGTTTAATTTACATTTTTATTAGTTAGTTTAATTACACGTATTTTTATTTTAAATTTGTTTAAATTTTAGTTTAATTAATTTTATTGCTTTATTTTCATAGTTGCATTTTATTTTAGTTGCGTTAATTCATTTTAACTGTTTTAATTTTCTTTTGTATGTTATTTGCTTTTAATTGCTTGGAGTTTTGTAAGTAATTTTAGTTCTGTTTAATTTTCTTTATTTTATAGTTGTTATTATTTTCAGTACTTTAATTTTAGCCATGTAGACCACCTATCAGAACTTCATAATTTGCTAGGATATACTTAGGGTAAGATTAACCGGTAGTTAATTAGGCTGATCAACTTATCTGTGGAACGATAACTCGAGACTCAAATCCCATTATTACTTGTACGACCCGTGCACTTGCGGATAATACCTTTAGATCGTATCAATACCTAAGTATAATTTCACTGATATTAATTAATGGCTAATAGATTCCCTGGTAACAGCGCCAAAAACTTGATTCACGACCGCTCTAAGTTACCCAGTCGTGTAAACCGTAAGTGCACGGGTCGTACAAGTAATAATGAGATTATCGTCTCGGATTATCATCCCACAAAGAATCTAATTAGCCTAATTAAGTAGCGATTAATTTTACCCTAAGTATATCCTAGCAAATTATGAAAATTCAGTGGATGATCTACAAGTCTTAAATTAAAAAGTATTGAAAAACAATAAAAATTATAAAATAAAGAAAATAATAAAAACAAAGCGAAAATTTCTAACAGAGCTTCAAGCAATTAAAAGCAATAATCTGCAAAAGAGAAAAAATACTAAAATTAATTAGTGCAAATAGACTAAAATGCAAATAACATAAAATAAATAACACTAGAAAAATTCTAATATCTAAAATAAAATTTGCATGTATTTAATCTAATCAATTAACAAAAATAAACTAATCCTAAGGTTTAATGAAGTAAAAAGAAATAATCAATTCCCAACTCACTAAATTGCCTAAATCCAAATCTACTCTAGGTGATGTAAGCAAAATAATTAATTCGTAAATAAATGCACAAAAATAATTGAACTAAAATTTCAAGTGCATAAAAATGTCAAAATTCAACCTAAACTAAAATTTTAAATTTTAAATCTACCAACCTTAAACATATGTAAATTAATTAAACTATCTAAACTAATTAAAAGATGTACTAAATTAAAATAACATTAAACTACTAATATTAACTACTAAAACTATTGTAAATAAAACTTCCAAAACAACAAAAGAAAATTAGCAGCTGGTGACACGTAGAAGTCATGTCACCAACATCCCTGCACTGTACTGCTATCTACACGGGTTATTCTGCTTGCTATGTCCTGCTCATTCTCGTCCTGGTACACCTCCAACGTCTGTACAACATTCGACAGCCAGCAAGCAATTGATAGCAGACAATGTTGTTCAGACTGGCACCCATGCACCCCTGCAACGTTACGCACAACAGCAAACCATTCTCTGCCCAGCTTTGCACAAGCCCTGCTGAGCCGATGCTACTTCAGTCACCACGTTCTTGCCATACACCTCTTACACAGTAAACATGGACTGCTGCTCCGCTTCACATATCCCAGCAGAGTTTCAACTGACCCTGCCTGCCTAGTTACTGCTTTGCACTACGTTCCCTCCTGCTCAGCACCAGCTTCTGCTCAGCACCTCTTACCTCGCACCAGCTTCTACTCAGCAACTCCTGAATGGCCTGCCACAGCAGCAAAGCTATAGCAGTGAACGAAAACAGCAAGGAAATAATAACAGGAGACAAAGGGATTAATATCAGACATTAACAAAAAAATAGACAGGTTAGCACAAAACAACATATGAATAGTAAACATAAACTAAAACAGAGCAGAACAGAGGGGGAGCTACTCCCTGTCCACTGCCATGGAACAATCCCGATTCTTAGTAGCACCACACGGTAGCAGTCCCAACCTCTCGGCACCACTCAGCCACAGCAGCAAGCAAAATAATTTTAGCCTTTCACACTACCAAGCGGAATATAACCAAACATATAGAAAATGCAGTGAAGAACAAAACACAAAACAAAAGTTGCACGAAAAGAAAAAGAAGTTTTTAACCGAACCTTTCCTATTTAACTCTATAATAAAAATAGTAAATCAAGAACTCAATTTATAACTAAACTAAAAAAAGAAAAAGAAAAAGAGAAAGATGGAGTAGAATAGATGCCACGGCTCCCATCAACAGCCACTTCTCGATTGAGTAACTGTAAGCTCACACAATGAGCACTGATCAGCAAAGTAACAACCTTGTGTTCTCATTCACCAAGCTTTTGCATTCTTAGACTAGAAAATACTTGTGATTGGAAGCTTAAAGGAAGATAAATAAGCAGTAAGTGAAAAATAAGCGGAACAGAAGAATTAAAAAACAGGAATACAAAAGCTTCATAACATTGCCTTCAACCGAGAGCTATGGTGGCTACTGTTACCAATCGGCCTAACACTCTCCTCTGGTCTATCTATCGACAACCAGAAAAAGTGAACAAAAAAAAAATTTTACAACCCGAGAACTAGAAAGAAATAATGAATATAAAACCAATCAATGAAAAGAAACTTTGTATAAGAAAAGAAAATAAAAACTTAACTGTGCAATAAAAAAAAAATGCAAACCGAGAACAACAATGGAAAAATGAAAGCTTTTCATTAAAACTTAAACATTAAAACAATAAGGGAATGGAAATTTGGGCAAACTGAGAAGAAAATGAAAATGGTGGCTGCCAATAAACCTAACATGAAAAGCTTGGAAAGACAAAAGAAAAATAACCCTAAAACCTAGCATAAAAAAACTGTAACCTAAAAACACTAAAACTACTTTACCCTAAAAACTACTTACCCTAGACTACTTACCCTAAAAATTACTTTTTTTGCAATTGCCGCATCATATTCTATTTATACACAAAATTAGAGATACAAATGTTATTTTTAATCCTAGATGAGTTGGCATTGTTTGGCCACTTATCTTCATTCTATTCGCTGTAGAGAAGATATTTTCACGTCATTTGTCTTCTAGTCCACTTGGCTATGCGATGTGGCCCGACGTGTATCTTCTAGAAGGTGGGCACAGTATCCGTCGACCTTATCTTTTCGAGGCAAATAAAATACGAACTCCCGACATCATACGTGTCTAGACGAATGGTAACTCAGACTGCAAAATGGTAGTAGTCAATCTCCTTTTAGCCCATTTTCGACTGAAATTCATTCGGATTTAATTTACTTGTACATAAGAGAATTTTAATTAAATTGAGGGGATAATTAATAAAATAATATGATGATTAAAATAATTAATTAAGAAATTAAGCACAAATAATTCTATTTTAATAGAATTATCATTCTACCATTAAATAATATGATCACCTTTAAAAAAAAGGGCTTGAAATAAGCTAGTCTCAACTGGTAGAAAAAAAAACTATATCAAAGTTAACATTTACCTTAAAGCTACCATTTTCATTAGATAAATACAGTAAACTGTTCTAAATTAATAATCTCTCTAAATTAAAAAAATATTATGGTCTCGACTTGAGTCACTATAGAATACTAATAAATCTATCTATCGTAATAATTAGTAATTTTGTTTTAAAACTTAGTGTAAAATTTCGGTCCCGACTATGACATAAATTAATAAATTGATAAAATAAAAAATAAATTATGTAATATTTAAGAATTAAAAAGTACTTTCAAGATGCTAATTTGCAAAAGTTCATTGTGTTTGAGATTTTTTTACTTCAAGAACTAGAAAAGTGTAAAATATATTACATAATATATATTTGCAAGGAGATTTTTAAGGCGCTTATCACCCAAATAGAGGTTTTTAAAGAAATTAAATGCTACAGAGTTATTGGAGCTTAATGAATAGACAAATTTTCGAAGACAAAATGATAATTTACAATGTAAAACACTTCAAATTAATAAAGTCTCTAACTTAATACTTGAAGAAAGGGAGTTTTTGAAACTTTCCTACTAATTTTATTGATAAGAAATGTATTATATATAAAAGAATTTACCTGGATATGCTTAAGAAACAAGGATATAAACTGATCATAAAATCAGCTATAAATACAACAAAAAATTATCTAAAATAAAGTATCTAAAAATATGAAACTAATCTTTTCCTAAAATATAGGTAATCGAATGTAAATACCAGAAATTTTCATATACTCAGTTTTATCAATAAATAACAATTAAACTGTTGAGATTTAAAAAAGTACTTTTGTGGATGATTAATAAGATTTAAATATGGTATGAGACATTTTGACAAATTCAAGCAAGTAAATATTTATTTTGAAGTATACATGAATATGAGACTAAATCTAATTATAATACGATAAGAAAAATCTATTTAGTGTAATGATACTTATAAATATTTATATAAATTATTTAATTATACTTCAAGAAAAGAACGTAGGTATATACACGTAAAAATAAATGTATATGTATAAGTATACATACACATGCCCCAACTTGTGGAATTGGCTTCTATAATGAAGCCAATCCCGAGGGCCCGCCTTTGTTATGCACAATGGAAAGAAAAGAAGAAAACGTAAGGAAAGAATGATATGAGAGATAGTTCGGTGTAAGGAAACGCGAAAGAGAAAGAATGAAAATGATGGTGTTCGGTTAATGAAAATATATATATATATATATATATATATATATATATATATATATATATATATATATATATAAGAAAAGAAGAAAACGTAAGGAAAGAATGAAAATGATGGTGTTCGGTTAATGAAAATATATATATATATACGGAAACGATGGACCTGAGGCTTAGGATGGAAATGGTGATGATTCATGATGCGAAAGAATAGAAACATCAATTGACTAGTGTATGAATAGTGGAGAGGAATTGAAGTTAGTGCTCGGCAATTGGGAAAAACTGGCATGGTAGGAGTCAGCTGACACAAGGAAATAAAAATGAAATAAAAGCAATAGATTAAGGTTTGAAAACTGAAATGAAAGGATGATGATGTGTGAAACAGAATAAAAGAAGGGAGATGTGATGCTTGCCGTAAACAGCCTGCTGTAAGCAGTTCTAATGAAAGAAAAACGTGAAGATGACAGTGAAGAGTCTGAATTAATCAAGGAGGAAGAAAGGAAACATTGAAGGTTATAATCCAAGAGACCGAAACGGGGCTGGACATCTTGCATATGATCTGTTGCAGGAGAGGAAATAAAGCCAGAGCAAGGCATGAGACGTGAGAGAGAAAGCAGGAAAGAAAATAAAATGATTTGGTGAAACAAATAAAATGAAAAGGAACAGTTGAAGAAAGCCTGAAACAAGAAAGGAAGGAAAAGTAGCAGAGCGTGAGATGGTTGGTTGGACAGGAAACAATTAAGTACTGAAAAAGCATGAGCACACGACACACTAGAAATAAAAGAGAAATCTGAAAAGAGAGCATGAAGAAAAGTAAGAAGAGTAAGGCTGATGGGTAACGAAAACAAAGCTGAGATATAGAGAAGTGAAGAGAAGGAAGAAATCGAGAAGCTAAAGTGTACACAGAAGCAGAAAACAAAACTGAAGTAGGACACTGGTGTGCTAAACCGAGAGAGTAAGAGAATGCAGGGGAGTAAAGGCTAGCTGCTGAGTGAAGGAATAAGGGATGAGCTGCTGCCACCGTGAGGTGGCAATAGCAACAGTAAGAAGTTAGCGTTGGTTTGGTGGCTGTTTGGAGCTAGATCAGGGTCGATTATTACTATAGAATAATGAAACCAGAACAATAACAAATGAGGCCATTTTTACGTCTGGGAAATTGAGACAGAGATGAAGACGCGTGAGTAGGGAGGTCCGTGATGAAGAAGACTAGAGACAGAGGAGCCATGTCCTCTGTAACTGAAGCAAAAGAGACTGTGGCAAAAATGTGGCAGAGAGGAAGAGAGCTACCGCCATGAAAGCTTATGACAGAGGACGTGGAACGAAAAACTGGGGCACTAGAAAGGCACCAGAATGGAAAGAATCGAGAGGATGATTGCAGGACGTGGTAATGATGTCGATGATGACAAAAGGTATGCTGAAGGTAGAGTGGCGACGCCGAGTGATGATCGATGACGGTGAATAGATCCTTGGTTGAGCAATAACGGAGAAGGAGATAGGAAGAAAAAGAAAGGAAGCGATTTTGGCTGGAAGGTTTAAAAAAGTGAACAGTAATAAAAAAAAGGAGGAGGATATATATATATATATATATATATATATATATATATATATATATATATATATTTGGAATAGAGAAAAAGACGCAAAGAATTTAGGAAAAACCCGGGGAAAAGAAAGTAAAAAATATCGGTTCAAAATTTTTGAAATATTGGTACAAAATTTCGATGAAAATAACCCGAGCTGTAAGACTCGCATTTTCATATGTAATCCTTATGATTCTCTAATTATACACTTGTTTATGTAATATGAATCATAAGTGACGTAAGGTGACTGCATGTACACACTTGTTATTTGAGTTGTGATGTACACGCAAGTTTCGTTTTATATGATTTATAAGAAATGGACATTTTTAAATGATAAATGTGGATTGAATGCAAAATGAGTAGCGAAGCAAATAGATATGAAGTTAACTTTGAAATCTGGGATGAAATTCGGCTAAGTATGCTGCAGAGCAAGGGGAGATCAATCTCTCCTTCAAGCTAGATCGATCTCGATAAGCCTCTACCAAGTAAGGATCAATCTCATCCTCAAGCAGACCGATCTCATTATGTCTCGGCTAGGAGCAGATCGATTTCATACCTCTGGCAGATCGATCTCTGAACCTCTCTGCCTGGCCAAGATCGATCTTACCATTCAGAACAAATCGATCCCTCATGCTTGAAAACTAAATGCCAAGGGACTTAAAGAAGGAGAAGATTGATCCCTCTCTTATGGAGATTGATCTCATTAAGCCATTTCTATAAAAACGGGGTAGCTGAACAACATTTCACAGAAACAACTCAAAAACCTTCCATTTTGAAGCAAAGTAACCTAACTTTTCTCTCTAAACTCTCAATACTTTCCTTAGAGATTTGAGAGAAGTTCATTTCAGCAAAGTTGTTCCTAGAGAATAGGAGAATGATATAGTTGAAAACGATAGGTTGAATCATTGGATTGAAAGAGGAAAAGAGCTTTCCCCAATTTTGGTGAAAAATGAGAAGAACTGAGATAGATAAGATTTTAATGCAACAAGCTCTTGTATGTTGATCTATACACTGGTATGAGTTTATTGGTATATAGATCTATGGTTGAAACATCCTAGTTCATGCCTAATCTTCCAAGACCTATAAATGGTTTGATGTGTCAAAATGAGAGAAGGATTAGTAGACAAGGATTTAGTGATGAATTAAGTATGTATTGATGTTATTGAGCATGTATATATGCTTGTATAATAGTTTGGTGAAATCCATGTGCTAGAAATAATAAAAGTTGAAAATGAGCATATGAGGTATTTGATGAAATGCCTAAATGAAATGAAATGATGAACTAGAGGCATTGTAAACTTATTGCTGGTTCAATACGAATCAGTAGACTCGAAGAGTTTGAGAGATTCTCAAAGAACGAGTTATATACTCGAAATGGACTCAAGAAAGAATAAGGTTCAATAATGGTGAAATGAGGCCAAATGAGATGTAAATGGCCTAATGCATTGATTTGAATATCAAGCAAGTGAAATGAAGTATACTGATGTGTGTAGTATACTATTTCATCTCCAGAAGATAAAGTCGAAGTCGATAAGATCGGGTCACGAGCATTGGGAATCAAAGGAAAGTGATTCAAGCATGATTCGAGGTAAGGGACTTATGCGAGCTATTAGAGATAGCTATACGTATGTCTTCTTACCTGTTGTGTGCGAATGTATGCGATGAGTATATAGATATTGGTATATCTATAGATATTGGTATATTTAAGTAGAAAACTACGTATGAGAATAATTCTATGAGTATGAGTTGCATGACTTCTATATTATTATTGTGAAAAGAGGTTTTGCAAACGTTTTGAGAAAGAATAATAATATACGAGATCCTAGTTTAACAATTTGCATGAAACGCTTCTAACGAGTGACTGAAGGGAGAATTGCCCTCTCACTCATGACAGTATATGCTGCCCATTCTATTTCGTTTCTTTGTGAAATCGTACTAGAGCCTGAATGGCAATAGTAGATTGACCAGCCCTGCTCGCACGTTATTTTCAAAGGTATTTTGAGAAAAAAAAGAGTGCTCGATGCCTCGAGTGATGCTATGTGTTCCACTCGAGATGCTTGCATTAGATTTTTGGGAATCATGTTAGAGCCTTCGAGTATTGCTATGTGTCTTGCTCTGACTATGCTTTCATGTAATTTCCTAGTAATATCGTGCTTGATACCTCAAGTATGTTGTGTGTCTTACACTGAGTTGCTCGCATGAGGTTTTCATAATTATGCTGTGTGTTGGGTAAAACCGTGTTAGAGCCGTCGTGTATTGTTTGTGTCTTGCATTGACCTGCTCACATGTGGTTTATGAATGTGATGTAATTGAGTACAAAATCGTGTTTGAGCTATCGTGTATTTCTGTGTGTCTTGCACTGACCTGCTCGAGCGAGATTTTGAGACAATGGGAATGGGTGATGAGGATCCTCGAGAGCACGATGTACCGTGAGCATTAGTCATAGGGTACGATGTGCCGTGATTCAGTATGAGCTGAAGGAATGGTTGATCTGCCTCTCCAAGCATAGGGTTCCCGTAGACCTGATCAGTGTTGCTTGGAATCCGACTATGGCCATGAGTCCTTTATTTATCTGAGTATTATAATATTGTCACTACTGTGTGTGGTGATATATGTTTCCTTTGCTGTGTGTTTGGGGATATGATAACCCATAAATTATGTCTCATATACAATGATTTGCTGAGTGCAAAGTGATTTCTAGATGTGTACTCAATGGATTTAAAGATGAGCTGTGTGAATAGATTATGATGTATGAAGCTGTGTGATTCTATGTGAATATGCATATATCCATCTAGCGAATTAACGGTTTCGTATTGATGGAAGTTGTTTTAAAAAGAATGCATATGTTTATAAGGAAAATTAATATATATTTTTAGCATGTAGATAGTGTAGTTATCTACCTGCTTTCATATTTTCCTTACTGAGCGTGTTAGCTCACCCCCTTATTTCTCCTCCACAGATTCTACGCAGTAGTGAGCACACTGTAGTCGTCCCTGCTATCATGTTTTTCGATCATTGAGCAGTATAGAGAGGTATACATGGATGACATATGGATTGGATGTTGACTCACAGCCCAACTGTTTAAAAGTACAGTAAAGGTCACAGACAGAGGGTGAGAGTCGTGACATAATAAATGGTATCAGAGTAGAGTTGGTCTGATGTGAGGCAGTATCCATAGTTAGGAAAATATACATCCCTAAAGTACTATGTATTATTAGGATACAGTTATGTATACCAAGCTGGAAAATGTGACTGAGACACTTATTTTGAGTATACAGGATGTCTGATAGAGCACATACTAGTAGAGGAGAGAGTTCGCGCTCTCAAGGGCGTAGAGATGAGCCCAAGTGATGCAGTTGGTCTAGTTCTAGTATAGATCCACCCGGTCTTAGTGAGGTCGCCGAGGAACGTATAATGCAGTTATAGCGCCGTATAGACACGGTTATGGATATGTTTACACAGCTAATGACCAGTTTTGAGGGTAGACAGGAGAACCTTGCTGGTTAGGCTGCTGCACCTGAGAGACAAGAGCCAGCACAGCCTGCACTGAGACCTCGGGCTGCAGAGGCAGAGATACTTGTACCCCCTCCAGTTTAGGACATTCCCCCACTGGTTCAGGACCCTGTAGCTCCGCAACAGGTTGGTGGTGAAAGAGTGTATGGAGAAGCTCTACCGATTTTTCCATTGCTCCGACACAGAGAAGGTCACCTTTACGACTTTTGTATTAGAGGATGAGGCCGAGCATTCGTGGATGGCTACAAAGCCGATATTGAGTGTATGACACTCGATTGTGACATGGGATATATTCTTGGATGCCTTCAGGAGGCAGTACATTCTAGCCACTGCTCAAATAAAGATGTAGATGGAATTTATGACATTGACTCAGGGCAACCGAACAGTGGATGAGTATGAGTCTGGATTCACATCTTTGGGCAGATATGATACAATCACTATGAGCCTTAAGGACAGAAAGGTTCAGAAATTTCTTAGGGGACTGAGACCTTCCATCAGAGCTCGACTAGCTCCATTGGACATTACCACATATGATGAGGCAGTACGCAGAGCTCAGTTATGTGAGCAAGATTATGAGCTACATGCCTCAAAATTGAGCAAGAGTGGTAAAGGCAGAGATAGAGATCGAAAGAGGTCAGTCGAGGATAGAGGGTTCTGAAAGGGTCGAAGGTTATTTGGTAAGGGGCCTAAGATTGAAGAGGTACGAGAGAGGCTTGTGAAGCCTCTAGTTCATCTAGCTTTATCTCCAGCTTTGAGGGGCATAGTTATTAGCGGACCTCGACCTACCACAGAGTAGTGCAAGTTATGTGGTAGATATCATAAGGGTAGACCATGCCCGTTATCGATGAGATCATGTTATAGGTGTGGTAAACAGGGGCACATAGCTCGTGAATGCCCAAAGTTGATTGATACAGCCCAACGAAGGGCAAAGAGCCAGAGAAGGCTACGGTTGAGACACCTACACCTAAGAGGAAGGCTACAGCTGAAGAAAAAAGAAAACAAGCTGTTGGTAGAGGGCGAGTGTTTGTATTGGACCAAGTATCTGTAGAGGCTTCCTCGAATGTGATTAAAGGTACCATCCTTGTCTTTGATTTTGAATTATTAGCATTGATTGATCTTGGTTCCATGCATTTATTCATATCGCCTTTATTTGCATGTAAACTGTGTGAACATGTGAAACCTGTACCCTTAGGTAGAGTTTTACTTATAAGCACTCCAGTGAGAGACAATGTAATGATGGAGTATGTATGTAAAAGTTGTAAATTAAAAGTAGGGGAAAGGAACATGTCGGCCGATCTCATCTTATTAACTATGAAGGACTTCGATGTAATACTAGGAATGGATTGGTTGGCTACAAACCATACTGTTTTAGACTGCTATGCTAAGACAGTAATGTTTTCCATCCCTGAAAAGTATGTTGTAAGATTTGAAAAGTAATGAAGGAAGTAGCAAGTTATTTTAAAGATGGATGATGTTGCTAATGAATGTAATAGTAATGTGTTAAAGGTTTTATCGCCTATATGGTTGACTTGGATAAGGTGTACCCGGATATAGTTGACATCCCAGTGGTTATAGAATTTCTCGATGTCTTTTCAGAAGAATTACCAGGGTTGCCACCAGACAGAGAAATGGAATTCTGTATTGATTTGGTGCAGGGAATTGAACCGATATCTAAGCCACCGTATAGAATGGCTCCGATTGAGTTGGAGGAGCTAAAGAAACAATTATAAGAGTTTTTAGACAATGGGTTTATCAGACCAAGTGTATCACCTTAGGGAGCACCGGTTTTGTTTATAAAGAAGAAAGATGGGAGTCTCCGATTGTGTATAGATTATCGATTGTTGAATAAGGCTACCATCAAGAATAAATATCCCCTTCCACGGATTGATGATCTATTGGATCAGTTGCAGGGAGCACAAGTCTTTTCGAAGATTGATCTGAGGTCTGGGTATTATCAGCTGAGGATTCAAAGTGGAGCATGTACCTAAGATAGTGTTTCAGACCCGTTATGGCCATTCTGAGTTTTTGGTTATGCCATTTGGGTTGACGAATGCTCCTGCAGCGTTTATGGCTCTAATGAATGATGTATTTAAGCCATACCTGGACAGATTCGTGATTGTCTTTATAGATGACATATTGGTGTACTCTAAGTCCAAGGAAGAGTATGAACAGCACTTGAGAACAATATTATAGATCCTCCGAGATCAGGAGTTGTACGCTAAACTTAACAAGTGTGATTTTTGATTGAGTGAGATATCATTTCTAGGTTATGTAGTCTCGAGAGACAGTGTATCAGTGGATCCGCCTAAGATAGAGGTTGTGATACAATGGGAAAGTCCCAAGACGGTTACAGAGATCCACAATTTCTTGGGTTTAGCAGGTTATTACCGACAATTTGTCGAGGGATTCTCTAACCTGGCTACTCCGTTGACTCGTTTCACTCGAAAGAACGTGGCATTTGAGTGGGATAATAAATGTGAAAGTAGTTTCTACGAATTAAAACACTAACTGACCACCATACCTATTCACGCCATACCCACCAGCTCAGGAGGTTATACAGTGTATACAGATGCCTCGGGATAAGGACTGGGCTATGTGTTGATTCAAGATAAGAAGGTAGTAGCCTACGATTCTAGACAGCTTAAGGATCATGAGAGGAACTACCCGACCCATGATTTAGAGTTGGCAGTCATGATTTTTGCATTAAAGATTTGGCGTCACTACTTGTACGGTGAAATATTTCAGGTGTATATCGACCATAAGAGCCTCAGATATCTGTTTTCAAAGAAAGAGTTGAATATGAGGCAGAGACGATGGATATAGCTTCTAAAGGATTATGAGTGCGAGATAATGTACCATCCAGGAAAGGCTAATGTTGTGGCTGATGCCCTGAGTAGAAAGAGCCTCAAAATGGTATTGCACATGATGGTCAGGGAATATGAGCTGCTTGAGCAGTTTGCTCACCTTAGGTTGGATATAGACCCTCTTGATGTTGACAGAGACTGTGTGATAGCTAGCGTAAGAGTGGAACCTGATTTGGTTGACCGAAAACTCCAAGCTCAGCATGCCGATCTACTGTGTGAGGATGTGCAAGTCAGATTCAGAGGGGTGATGCGGTCGATTTCTTAGTGAGTGATGATGGCTTACTGAAGTTTAGAGGC
Source organism: Firmiana major (assembly GCA_033439115.1). Lineage (NCBI taxonomy): Eukaryota > Viridiplantae > Streptophyta > Magnoliopsida > Malvales > Malvaceae > Firmiana > Firmiana major. Next base: position 64,471,102 of record CM065899.1, read on the forward strand.
AGGATTTACGTTCCCAATGACCCAAAGTTAAAGAGATTGATTTTGAAAGAAGCTCATTCATCTAGATATACATTGCATTCGGGGAGTAACAAGATGTATCAGGACCTCCTAAAAGTGTATTGGTGGTCAGGGATGAAAAAGGATATCGCAGAATCTGTGGCAAGATGTTTGATATGTCAGCAAGTAAAGGTAGAGCATTAGAAGCCTGCAGGGTTATTGCAACCTCTACCAGTACGAACTTGGAAATGGGAGCATGTCACCATAGATTTCATCATGAGATTGTCGAGGACTAAGAGGAACCATGATGCTATCTGGGTAGTGGTTGATAGACTAACGAAATTCGCCCATATTCTAGCTATGAAATCTATTGATACTTTGAGTAGTTTGGAAGAGTTGTATGTACAGGAGATAGTGAGGCTACATGGTGTTCCAGTGAACATCGTATCAGATAGGGATTCCCGCTTCACTTCTTGCTTTTGGGAACAATTTTAGGAAGCTATGGGAACCCGATTGATTTTCTGTATTGCTTTCCATCCTCAGACCGATGGTCAGTCAGAGAGAACCATCCAAGCGTTAGAGGACATGTTGAGAGCAAGTGTAATGGATTTTAAAGGCTTATGGGATGATCACCTGCCGTTAGCCGAATTTGCATACAACAATAGTTATCACTCAAGTATCGGGATGGCACCATATGAAGCCTTGTATGGTAGAAGGTGTCGTTCACCTATTGGTTGGAAAGAAGTGGGTGAAAGGAAAATTTTTGCTCCTGATCTGGTACAGCAAGCCTCTGAGGTTATTCGGCTGATATGTGAAAGATTGAGAATAGCTCAGAGCAGGCAGAAAAGTTATGCGGACATGAGACGGAGGCCACTAGAGTTCACCGTGGGTGACTCGATATTTTTAAAAGTTTCTCCCTCGAAAGGGATTATGATGTTCAGTAAGAAGGGTAAGTTAAACCCTCGGTATATTGGACTATTTGAGATATTGGAGCGTGTGGAAGATAAGGCCTACAGGCTAGCGTTGCCACCAGAACTAGCAGGCATTCATAATGTCTTCCATGTGTCTATGCTTCGAAAGTACCATCCAGATCCAACCCATGTGATTCAGTATGAACCATTGGAACTCAAGAATGATTTTTCATATGTAGAGAAATCGATCTGAATACTGGATAGGAAGGAAAAGGTGCTACGGAACAAGACGATTCCACTTATTAAGTTTCTTTGGCAGCACCATACTTCAGAGGAAGCTACTTGGGAGTTGGAAAACTCTATACGGGAAAAGTACCCCTAACTTTTTGAGAAGTAACTTGGTTCTAATTTGGAGGATCAAATTTCTTAAAGGAGAGGAGGAATGTAAGACCCGTATTTTCATATGTAATCCTTATGATTCCCTAAGTATACATTTTTTTATGTAATATGAATCATAAGTGACGTAATGTCTGGAGACTGGATGTACACACTTGTTATCTGAGTTGTGATGTACACGCAAGTTTCGTTATGTATGATTTATAAGAAATTGACATTTTTAAGTGATAAATGTGGATTGAATGCAAAATGAGTAGTGAAGCAAATCGATATGAAGTTAACTTTGAAATTTGGGATGAAATTCGGCTAAGTATGCTGAAGAGCAAAGGGAGATCGACCTCTCCTTCAAGCCAGATCGATCTTATCCTCAAGCAGACCGACCTCATTATGTTTCGACCAGGAGCAGCTTGATCTCATACCTCTGGCAGATCGATCTCTGAAGCTCTCTGCTTGGCCAAGATCGATCTTACCCTTCAGAACAGATCGATCCCTCATGCTTGAAAATTGAATGCCGAGAGACTTAAAGCAAGAGAAGATTGATCCCTCACTTATGGAGATTGATCTCATCAATCCATTTCTATAAAAACTGGGCAGCTGAACGACATTTCAGGAAAACAACTAAAAAACCTTCCATTTTGAAGCAAAGTAACCTAACTTTTCTCTCTAAACTCTCAACACTTTCCTTAGAGATTTGAGAGAAGTTCATTTCAGCAAAGTTGTTCCTCAATAGGAGGAGAATGACATAGTTGAAAATAGGAGGTTGAATCGTTGGATTGAAAGAGGAAAAGAGCTTTCCCCAATTTTGGTGAAAAAATAGAAGAACTGAGATAGGTAAGATTTCAATGCAGCAATCTCTTGTATGTTAATCTATACACTGGTATGAGTTTATTGGTATACAGATTTATGGTTGAAACATCCTAGTTCATGCCTAATCTTCCAAGAACTATAAATGGTTTGATGTGTTAAAATGAGAGAAGGATTAGTAGGTAAGGATTTAATGATGAATTAAGTATTTATTAATGTTATTGAGCATGTATATATGCTTGTATAATAGTTTGGTGAAATCCGTGTGCTAGAAACAATAAAGGTTGAAAATGAGCATATGAGGTATTTGATGAAATGCCTAAATGAAATGAAATGATGAACTAGAGGCATTGTTAACTTAATACCAGTTCAATATGAATCAGTAGACTCGAGGAGTTTGAGATATTCTCAAAGAACGAGTTATATACTCGAAATGGACTCAAGAAAGAATAAGGTCCGATAATAGTGAAACGAGGCCAAATGAGATATAAATGGCCCAATGCATTGATTTCAATATCAAGCAAGTGAAATGAAGTATACTGATGTGTGTAGTATATGATTTCAACTCCAAAAGATAAAGTCGGAGTTGATAAGATTGGGTCACGAGCGTTGGGAATCGAAAGAAAGTGATTCAAGTGTGATTCAAGGTGAGGGACTTATGCGAGCTATTAGAGATAACTATACGTATGTTTTCTTACTTGCTGTGTGCGAATGTATGCGATGAGTATATATATATTGGTATATCTATAGATATTGGTATATTTAGGTAGAAAACTACGTATGAAAATAACTCTATAAGTATGAGTTGCATGACTTCTATATTATTGTTGTGAAAAGAGGTTTTGCAAACGTTTTGAGAAAGAATTAAAATAGACGGGCTCCCGGTTTAACCATTTGCATGAAACACTTGTAACGAGTGATTGGAGGGAGAATTGCCCTCTCACTCATGACAGTACATAAAGCCCCTTCTAATTCTTTTCTATGTGAAATCGTGCTAGAGCCTGAGTGGCAACAGTAGATTGACCAGCCCTGCTTGCACGTTATTTTCAAAGGATTTTGAGAAAAAAAAAGAGTGCTCGATACCTCGGGTGATGTTGTGTGTTCCACTCGAGATGCTTGCACTAGATTTTTGGGAATCATGTTAAAGCCTTCGAATATTGCTGTATGTCTTGGTCTGACTATGCTTGCATGTAATTTTCTAGTAATATCGTGCTTGATGCCTCAGGTATGTTGTGTGTCTTACGTTGAGTTACTCGCACGAGGTTTTCATAATTATGCTGTGTGTTGAGTAAAACCATGCTATAGCTGTCGTGTATTGTTGTGTGTCTTGCATTGACCTCCTCGCATGTGGTTTATAAATGTGATGTAATTGAGTACAAAATCGTGCTTGAGCCCTCGTGCATTGTTGTGTGTCTTGTACTGACCTGTTCGCGTGAGATTTTGAGACAATAGGAATGGGTGATAAGGATCCACTGGAGCACGATGTACCGTAAGCGTTACTCGATGTATACGGATGCTTCACACTAAGGACTGGGCTGTGTATTGATGTAGGATGGGAAGGTAGTTACATATGGATCAAGACAGTTGAAGGATCACGAGAGAAACTACCTAACCCACGATTTAGAGTTAGCGACCGTAGTGTTTGCATCGAAAATATGGTACCATTATCTCTATGGTGAGAGATTTCAGGTTTACACAGATCATAAGAGCCTTAAGTACTTGTTCTCGTAGAAAGAGTTAAACATAAGACAGAAGAGATGGCTTGAGCTTTTAAAGGATTATGATTGTGGGATCTTATACCACCCGAGTAAAGCGAATGTAGTTGCTGATGCAATGAGTAGAGAGCATCTCGGGTTGGTGTCATTTATGATGGTCAGGGAACACGAGCTGTTGGAACAGTTCATGAACCTTAGTTTGGATGTGACCCCACCTGACGCTGATAGTGGCTTTATGATAGCTAGATTACAATTGAACAGGATCTAGTAGATCGAATCTAGCAAGCTCAGCGGACTGATCAGCAGTGCAGTGATATTATCGGTCAGATACAGAGGGGTACAAAGACGGACTTTGAATTGAGTTCAAATGGATTGTTGAGGTTCAGAGGTAGGATGTGTGTTCCCGATGATCCAGAGGTCAAGAAGCTGATCTTGAAAAAGGCTCACTCATCGAGGTATACGATACATCCAAGGAGTACTAAGATGTATCAAAACCTTCGAAAAATTTATTGGTGGTCTGGGATGAAGAAAGACATTACTGAATATGTTGCTAAGTGTCTCGTTTGTCAGCAGGTGATGGTAGAGCATCAAACACCTGCAAGATTATTGCAGCCTCTACCAATATGACATGGAAGTGGGAGCATGTTACCATAGATTTTGTGATGGGATTGCCGAGGACCCGCAGAGGTCATGATGCCATATGAGTTATTGTGGATTGGCTGACGAAATCAGCCCATTTTCTAGCTATGAGAGCTAACGATACTTTGAGCCAGTTATAGAACTTGTATGTTTGCGAGATAGTGAGGCTACATGGAATTCCAGTGAGCGTTGTTTCTGATAGGGATGCCCTCTTCACTTCCTATTTTTGGGAACGTTTTCAGGAAGCGGTGGGGACCCAGTTGAGTTTTAGCACCGCGTTTCATCCTCAGATTGATGGTCAGTCAGAGAGGACTACATAGATCCTGGAAGATATGTTGAGAGCATGTGCATTGGATTTTTGAGGCTCTAGGGATGACCATTTGCCACTCGCAGAGTTCACCTGTAATAACAGTTTTCATTCGAGTATCGGGATGGCACCATATGAGGCATTGTATGAGCGTAGATGTCGTTCCCTATTAGATGGGAAGAGGTTGCTGAAAGACAGACCTTTGGTCCTGACTTAGTTAGACAAGCCTTTGAGGATGTCCAGTTGATTTGTGAGAGGCTACGGATAGTTCGGAGCAGACAAAAGAGTTATGCTGACAAGATACGGAGACCACTAGAGTTTAATGTAGGTGAGTCGGTGTTTTTGAAGGTTTCTCCCTCGAAGGGGATCATGAGATTCGGGAAGAAGGGAAAGTTGAGCCCTCGATATATAGGGCCATTTGAGATACTTGATAAGGTAGGAGATAAGGCATACAGGCTAGCATTGCCACCTGAATTGCAGAATGTACATAACGTCTTCCACGTATCCATGTTACGGAAGTACCACCCAAACCCAACGCATGTGACAAGGTGTGAGCCTTTGGAGCTCAACGAGAGCCTGACATACATGGAGAAGCCGGTTCGAATATTGGATAGAAAGGAAAAGGTGTTGAGGACAAAGACAATTCCCTTGCTGAAAGTTCTTTGGCAACATCACACAGTGGAAGAAGCTACATGGGAATTGGAGAGTTTGATACGGGAGAGGTATCTCGAGTTATTCACGGACTGATTTGGTTCCGATTTGGAGGACCAAATTTTCTAAGTGGGGGAGAATGTGAAACCCCATAAGTGTATAACTTTGTATATATGTAAATGGTGATGTACTTGTAATGTGAAGTATAAGTGATGTAAAGTCCACAAATTAAATGTACGCACTGTACTAAGAGTTTGTGATGTACATACAAGTTTCATTTTGTATGAGTATGGAGAAATGGACTTTTGTATATGATGAATGTGAGTGGAATGGAATATGAGTGGTGTAGTAAAATGTGATGAAGATTGCATGAGTTGTGCACTTCCATTTAGTTTATATTAAAAATCTTTAGTTGTATAAGGATTGCACACAAGTTTTAATGAGTATAAGGTGTGAATGAGTGTGATTTTCAAGTCTTAAAGGTGGAGGGATGAGAAAATGACTATTGTAGCAAAAGGTATGAAGTTTGGTATAAGTTGCTGCAGAAAACTGCAGAAAATCTGAAAAATATGAAGGCCAGATCAATCTCATAGGATGAGAGATCGATCTGGATGTCATGACCCTAAACTTACCAAAAATCAGCACGGATTTTTTGCTTTTCATACATTATTTATTATTCTTCCTTACCTGACCTCGATCGTGATCAGCTACACTCTCAAACCGTTGGGCTGTGTGTCAATGTCTACCTCATCTAACCATAATAATTTAATTTGCAATATAATTTATAAGTAAACACTTGTATAAATAAATCAGAGTGTTGTTTACATGTGTTTACATTGCTTTACATCCCCAATAGTTACATACAAAATGCTACTGTGCTATCGAAAGTTTAGATAAAAAATTCTACAAGTGTGTATACCTTTAGCGATGAGATGTAGCAGATACCAAAAGGGAAAGCCTCTAGTCGCTCTCGTCTAAACTCAAATCTCTGCAGAGAGGGGGAAAATAAGGGGGGTGAGCAAACCACACGCTCAGTAAGGTAATCATGCGAACAGGTAGATACTGCACTATCTATGCGACCGTGATGCCATGCTCAAAACCACACAATTCTTATTCACATCTCAAAAGCATTATTTCGTGCTTGTGTTAATGGCATGTAAAGCAAATCGTGCTATTTAATTCAATGCATAAATCAAAATCAAAGCATGACATTAAATCGTCATGTGTATTTCACAAATAAAGCATGGCATAAATCATCATGCATCAGCGCACTTTAAAACCATTAACATCCTTTCTCATCTAAATAAAATCACCACTGGTCAGGACTCATCCCCTTCCTCTCGGACTGTCCTCTGACCACAAAACATTTCAAAAACATGGATTCATTTCATGAATAATAGACATGTGAGACAGGCAATATAATAAGGGAAATCTCCTTTAAGACTATGGCCATATCTTGTGATCCCAGGCTACACGAATCAGGTATGCAGGGTATCACCACTATCTGCTTCCACACGGGAGGTGGGTCAAGTCCAACCCACTGGTCCATAGCAGATCTCGTCCGAAGACGGCATAACACAATCTTAACATAGTACAACGTACTCCATGCTACATGCACGGTACAACATACTCCGTAGACCCATATCAACACATCATATCACGTCACATCTCAAAAATGCACGTGTGAGCCTATTTAATCGATACGACATCCTGTCTACCCGAAGCTGCTAACACAACTATCAACATGTCAAAATCTTAAAAATGCTCGTACGAGTCTATTTAATCGGTGCGACACCTAGTCTACCCGAAACTCCTTGCACGACATCAAGTATGGTGGGCATCTAATGCGAGCTATGCTCAGCACCATGCCAAAGCTAGTATAAAATCTGTGCGAGTTCCACTCTAGCACAACATCATAAAAATCCATGTGAAAAACTAGTGCGAGCTAAGCTCCAACACTCATGTGTATAAAACACATCAAATCTCGTGCGAGTCATACTCTAGCATGCTTTCATTCTCACAAAACCCCGTAGGTGGCTAAATCTTTGTAAAACATGGTTATCAACCAAATCACATCATTTCTTTTGTAAATCATTTCAAATATTTAGTCAACCTACCACCAGGTTTTCAAAGCATCATGCTTTTGTTTTTCATGCACACTTCTCAAAACCCAATTCTTTGCCCTTCAAACAACCAATATTATTTCCTAGTATCACATGCATTCTAGTAAAACATTTAAGCACCCAAATTACGCACAGATATCTCTAAGAGTCCACACAATTCCCTTACCTTGATTTACTCGGGGTGCGACTCTCTTCCTTTACGCTTCTCACGCTTTTGCCTCAACTTGCTCTGGTGTATCCTCGGGAGCTGCAATTCATTCCTTATCACCATTTTAAAATCATACCCATAACACTATTATCACCCTATAGTCTCCTATTCATCATTAACACCACTATATTTCACTTTCTCACACTAATCCTTTTCTAGGTTATAATCATTCCATGGCATTCTAGGTAGTTCTACCATAAATATGCACACTAAATCAACTTCAATATCCATAACTAAACAAATGTACTTATTTTTGTACATTAGAGACTCACCTCTTTAGATTTCTTTCTCACTCCAAATGACAATGCTCCTTGTCCCCTAATCCAACAAATGGGGGAATGCCTTTAAGCTATGTTGTTCTTCTCCTTGATGTGAACAACTTTGCGTCTAATAGCCTTCCCTCAAATCTTCTTGAAAATGGGTGGATTTAGAGAGAGAAAACTAGGTTTTTGGATTGAAAATGGAAGGAAATTGTTTTGTCCTGAAATCTGCAGATCCAACTGCTCTTATTTATAGATTTAACTTTATGCGATCGATCTGTTGAGACATGAGATCGATTTGGTCCCCTTAAAATCCCTCTTTTCATGACAAATTTGAAGGCATGAGATCGATCTGTCGAAACCTTGAGATCAATCTATCTCAGACAGTAGCTTAAGGAGATCGATCTAGTCTTAGGGGAGATCGATCTGCTCCAACCCGAGAGCTAAGGAAATCGATATGTTTGCCTTAAGAATCGATCTTCATTTTATAGAATGTTTAGGAGATCGATCTGGCTCCATTGGAGATCGATCTGCACTATTCCTATTGCTCGAATAAAGCATTTTGGCTCTTCTAGATCGATCTCTCATCCTATGAGATCAATCTGACCTTCATAATTTCCAGATTTTACTGTAGTTTTTCTGCAGCAACTTCACCCAAAACGTCTTTAATTTGCTGCCATAGTCATTTTCTTATTTAATCATCTTTAAGACTTGAAAATGACATCCATTCATACTTTATACCTATTAAAACTTGTGTGAAATCTATGTATAACCAAAGGTACATGATATAAACCAAATGGAAGTGCACAACTTATGCAATCTTCCTTCCATTTTACCACACTACTCATATTCCATTCCACTCACATTCTTCACATGTTTAAGTCCATTTTTTCATATTCATGTACAATGTAACTTGTACGTACAATCACAACTCTTATTACTAGTGTGTACATTAAACTTATGGACTTACATCATTCACACTTCACATTACAAGTATATCACCATACTTATGATTTCATTTATATATATATATACATATATGGGGTCTCACACTGGAAGAGCCAAAATGCTCTTATTCGAGCAATAGGAACAGTGCAGATCGATCTCCAATGGAGCCAGATCGATCTGTTAAACATTCTCTAATGAGAGGATCAATTCTTAAGGCAAACATATCGATTTCCTTAGCTCTCAAGTTGGAGCAGATCGATCTCCTCCCTAGCCAGATTGATCTACGTAACTTTCTGCCTGAGACAGATCGATCTCAAGCCCTCGACAGATCGATCTCATGCCTTCAAATGTCATGAAAAAGAGGGATTTTAAGAGGACCAGATCGATCTCCACCCAAGGCAGATCGATCTCATCAAGCTAAATCTATAAATAGGAGCAGTTGGATCTGAAGATTTTGAGACAAAACCGTTTCCTTCCATCTTCAATCCAAAAACCTAGTTTTCTCTCTCTAAGTCATCCCATTTCAAGTAAGATTTGAGGGAAGGCTGTTAGACACAAAGTTGTTCTTATTGAAAAGAAGAACAACATAGCTTGGAGGCATTACCCCATTTGTTCTCTTGAAGGAGTTAAGAGCATTTTCATTTGGAGCGAGAAGGAAATCCAAAGAGGTGAGTTTCTAAAGCACCACTCCAAGTATATTTGTTTAGTTATTGATTTTAAAGTTGATTGGTGTGCTTATTAATGGTAGAAATTATCTAGAATGCAATGGGACAATTATAACCTAGAAATGGGTTAGTGTGAGAAAGTGAAATGTAGATGAATAAATGATGAATAGGATATTTTAAGGTGATAATGGTGTTGTAAGTATGAATTTAAGATGGTGTTATGGAATGAATTGTGAGACTTACCCAAAAAGGGGTAAAATGAATAATTAAGGCTTTGGGTAAAATGCATAGTTGAATGAGAGTTACTAACACTAACTCAAGCATTTGATGAATGAATTGCAGCTCCCGAGGATACACCAGAGCAAGTTGAGCCAAGAAGCGCGAGAAGCGCGAAGGAAGAGAGTCGCACCCCTAGTAAATCGCGGTAAGGGAATTGTGTGGACTCTTAGAGATATCTGTGCGCAATTTGGGCACTTAAATGTTTTGTTAGAGTGCATGTGATACTAGGAAATGATATTAGGTGATTGAAGGGCAAAGAGTTGGGTTTTTGAGAAATGTGCATGAAAACAAAAGCATGATGCCTTGAAAAATCTTGTTTTGTTGCTTTTTAGCAAATGATTGGTAGGTCGGCTGACATTCGAAATGATTTACAAAAGAAATGATTTGATTTGGTTGATAACCATGTTTTACAAAGAATTGAGCCACCAGCATGAATTTCGTGAGAATGAAAGCGTGCTAGAGTGTGACTCGCACGAGATTTGATGTGTTTTCATATGCATGAGTGCTAGAGCGTAGCTCGCACTAGTTTTCACATGGATTTTTATGATGTTGTGCTGGAGTTTAGCTCGCATAGACTTTATACTGGTTTTGGCATGGTACTGGAGCATAGCTCGCATTAGATGCCTACCATACTTGTTGTCGTGCTAAGACCTTCTGGTAGACTGGGTGTCGCACCGATTAAATAGGCTCGCACATGCATTTTGGAGAATTTGACATGTTGATAGCCGTGCTAGGAGCTTCGGGTAGACAGGATGTTGTACTGATTAAATAGGCTCGCACGTGCATGTTTGAGATGTGGCGTGATATGATGTGTTGATATGGGTCCACAGAGTACGCTGTACCGTGAAGGTAGCATGGAGTACGTTGTACCGTGTTGAGATTGTGATATGCTGTCTTCAGACGATGATTAGATCTGCTATGGACCAGCTGTCTGGACGTAACCCACCTCCCGTGTGGAAGTAGATAGTGGTGATACCCCACACACCTGATCCGTGTAGCCTGGGATCACAAGATATGGCCATAGTCTTTGAGGAGATTTCCCTTATTATATTGCCTATCTCACATGTCTATTGATTTTATGAATAAATGTTTGAAATGCTTGAAATGCTTTGTGGGTCAGGACAGTCCAAGGGAGGGGCTGAGTCGTGACAAGTGTTGATTTTATGAGATGAGAAAGTTTGATAATGGCTTTTAAGTGCACTGATGCATAATGGTTTTCCATGCTTTATTTATGAAATATGCATGATGATTTATTACATGCTTTGAATTTGTTTTATGCACTAACAAATAGCATGATTTGATTTACATGCCATTCACACAAGCATAAACTAATGCTTTTGAGTTGTGAATGAGAAACTATATGGTTTTTGAGTATGGCATCATGATCACGTAGATAGTGCAGTATCTACCTATTCACATGATTGCCTTACTGAGTGTGTGGTTTTCTTACCCCCTTTATTTTTCTCTCTCTACAAAGATTTGAGTATAGACTGAGAGCGATTAGAGGCTTTTCCTTTTGATATCTATTGTATCCCACTGCGTAAGGTATACACACTGATGAAATTTTGTATCTAAACTTTCGATAGAATAGTAGCATTTTGAATGTAATCATTGGGGATGTAAAGCAATGTAAGCACATGTAAATAGCAACTCTGATTTATTTACACAAGTGTTTACTTATAAATTATAATGCAAGTTAAATTGTTATGGTTGGATGAGGTAGACATTGGCACACAGCCCAACTGTCGAGAGGGTAGCTGATCACGATCAGGGTAAGGTAAGGACGAATAATAAATAATGTATAAAAAGCAAAAAATTTGTGCTGATTTTTGGTAAGTTGAGGGTCGTGACAGGAAACTCATGGTAAGCCTCCTAATTGGTAGCCTTGAAACTAAGGAATCAAAATAGAATCAGCACCAAAGCAAAGGTTACCAAGCTAACTCAGAAGACAACTGATATGAAGTTTCTATGTATAGCAAAGAGCAACTCAAATAACTCCAACTTATGATCAACAATGCTTGACACGGATTCTCGGACTCTAACTTTACAACGTCTTAATGTATTATTACCAAAAAAGGTAACTATTATTCAACCTTAAGTTTTGATTCACAAAAAGCTTGTTTAAATATTATAGATTATGGAGCTTTGGATCACATGACTAGTTATCATGATCTATTTAGCACATATATTCCATGTTTTAGAAACTATAAGATCCAAATTGCAGATGGGTCACTTTCTTCAGTTGCCAAAAAAAGAGGTACTATTAGACTTCAAAATATAACACTAAATTCTATTTTACATGTTCCCAAGCTTACATGTAATTTAGTGTCAGTTAACAAACATGCTAAAGACGTAATTGTGTTGCTAGATTTTTTCTTTTATGTTATGTGTTTCATGATTTACATTCGAGGAATACGATTGGCAATGATAAGGAGAAAAAAGGCTTGTACTACTTATTGGACATATCATCGATGAACAAGCTTTGACTTCGAAAAGTGAATTTTTCCTATTTTTAGTAAGAGCAGGTTATGGCATAATTGCCTTGGTCATCTTAGTGTTTCCTATTTTAGAACTTTGTTTCCTTCCTTATTTTTAAATAAAAGTATTCAATCATTGTTTTTTGATAGTTGTTAGTTTGCAAAACATTCTTGTACTACTTATCTTAGTTGTCTTCATAAAAGCTCCAAATTATTTTCCTTTATCCTTAGTGATATTTAGGGATCTTTCCATGAAATAAATAAAATAGGGTCACATTGGTTTATCACTTTTATCGACAAATACACTCATATAAGTTAGGTCATTCTTGAGATTGGGTGACCCAATGCACAAGGCTCTCACTTTTTGGGGTCTGCGGTGGCTTATTGTACACATCATTCTTTCTACATTAACATAGTGTTGTTTAGACTTGAACTTGAGGTTCCATGTCACAAAGGAACAACCATTACCATTACACTAAGGTTCCCCTGATGTATGGTCATTCATTCATCATCATCATCATCATCATCATCATCATTATCATCATCATCATCATCATTAAAGCATTTATCCCAATATCAGGGTAGGCTATATGAACCAACATATGACCTAAAGCTAAGTCGTCATCATGAATGCTCCTCATTCACTCATTACTATCTAAATCAATGTGTTGTTCTAACCTCCTTCCACCATATCTTTTAGGATGACTTCTTTTCAAGCCTTTTTCAGTCTTCACTTAGCCTTGACCCTTTTACATTATTTATAGCCTCCACTCTTCTAACTTGAGTGTCCACAAATCTACATCGTATGTGTCTAAACCAATGTAAACAACTCTCAGTTATCCTATCTTTGATAGGTAACACTCCAAATATTTTGCAAATGTCATCATTCTTATTCTATCTTTTCTCGTATATCCATACATCCATTGCAGCATCTGCATTTCTGCTACACTAATTTTTTTATATACGCACTCTTTTAGTTACCTAATATGCTATAGAGTAATGCTAGTCTAACAACTATCCTGTAAAACTTGCCTTTAAATTATATAGGAATTCCTTTGTCACATAGCACACTAATAATGCTTCTCCACTTGCTTCAACTAGCCTGTATCATATAGGTCACATCACCATTAGTTTCTACATCCATCTGTACGATTGACCTTGGATGTCTAAAAGGATCTCGCTTAAGGATCGTCATCCCATCTAACATCACTGTGTTTCTATCTTCCTCTTTATTTGAATTGAAGTTACATTCCATGTATTCAACCTTTACTCTGCAAAGTCTAAATCCTCTTGACTGTAATATCTGTCTTTATAGTTCTAACTTTGCATTAACTTATGCTCTAGTCTTAGCACACAAGATAATATCATCTGCAAACATCATATACCATGATATATTGTCCTAGATAGATCTTGTTAGATCTTCCATTATTGTAACGAACAGGAATGGGCTTAACGCCAACCCTTGATGTAGTCCTACTATGATAGGGAATACATTTGTTTTCCCTTTACACATCCTCACATGTGTCCTTCCATCTTTATACATGCCCTTAATTATTTCAATATATTTCATGTGGAATTTGTTCTTCAATAAAAACCACCAAAACACCTTTCTAAGCATTTTATCATATGCTTTCTCTAAATCTATAAAGACCATATGAACATCTTTATCTTGTACTTGAGAACGCTCCACAAATTGTCTAAAATAAGTGTTTTCTTTCATAGTTGATCGACCAGGCATAAAACCAAAATAATTCTTCGATATCTCAATAATCTTCTTTAATCATCATTCTATTACTCTTTCCCATAATTTTTTTGTGTGACTCACTAGTTTTATGGCTCCATAATTAGAGCAACTTTGAATATCTCTCATATTTGTATAAAGAGTTACCAAGGCACGCTTTCTCCATTCCTTAGGCATATTGCTAGTGCGTTAAATATTTGTAAAAAGATTTGTCAACCACGTAACTCCTACCTCTTAAAGGTATTTCCAAGCGTTAATAAGAATATCATCAAACCTAACAATTTTCTTTGTCTTCATCCTCTTTAATGCCTTCTTTACCTCTGTCCTCTTTGATTCCGCACGTAAAAGATCGGTTTAAATCCTTAAGAGGCATTAAGATTTTTTCTAAAATTTGGCTTTATCCATCATTAAATAGTTTGTTGAAATAATCATGTCACCTTTCTTCGGTATCATTATCCTAAGTTAGAGTTCTTTGGTGCTCGTCCTTGATACATTTCACAACTCCTAAGTCTTGACTCCTATTCCCTCTTGCTCGTGCCAATCTAATATATCTCTCTCCTTACTTTGTGTCCAACTTGTTATAAATCTCTTTCACAAGCTTCGCCTTAGCTTCCACCACAACCCTTTTTGCCTTCTTTTTAGCTAAATTGTATTTTGTGAAGCCTTCTTCGGTGTTGTTTGTCTTGAAAGTCTTGTAATAATCTTGCTTAGTCTCTATAACTTCCTTAACTGATTCGGTCTACCATGTTGCATACTTTTTAGTCCACTATGTGTAGTCATTTTTATGAAAGAAAAGTCTAATGTCCATTTTATCTTTCCACAATTTTACAAAATGGTTGAAATACAATTCCAAACTTGGATTCAAATTCTTAGAACTAATAACAAGTGTGAATATTTTCCTTTCATCTTTCTTCAAGAAAAGGGGTTATCACTAAAGTTCTTGAACTTGTACCTCTCGACAAAATAAGATTGCTTAACGAAAAAATTGTCATCTTTTAGAAATGGCCTCTGCCTTAGTGTTTACTCATAGTGTGCCTAAAACCCTTCAGGTGGAAGCTATTCTTACTACTGCATATCGTATAAACCTTTTCTCAAGTCGTCTTCATTTTAAAAATCTATTAGATATCTTATTGATTGTTTTTACTCAAAATAGATTGGGCTCATCTCTTCCTTATAAGGTATTTGGTTATACTACATTACTCCATAATTGTGACCCAACCCAAAGCAAGATGAAACCTAGATCCATCAAATGTGTTTCTATTGGACATTCTCTTCACAGAAAAGGACATCAGGTTTTTTATCCAAATTAAAGAAAACTCGTCTCCTTAAATGTGGCATTTTTTTAAGCATGTCCCTTTCTTCCTAAAACCTATTTTTCTACAGGAATTTTTTTGGAAAATAGTCTTTGGCTAACTTTTTGTAAAGTCTCGATATACAGAAATGTAGGCTGACTTTTTCCTTTTTTTAATACTAGGTTTGTCAAGTGAGTTGTGTTATACAGTAAGATTAAGCAGCTAGCAACTTAATACAGTATAAGGCAATATACTAAGGTCTCAGTTCTATATTATTCACAAAATACTTAAGAGCATCACATGTCAATTCCCACGCAAAAAGATTAATTCTCATTTATGACCAATTTCATACAGTTAAGTCATTCAACTGTCAAATGGCTAAATCAATAACTCAACTACCTATTGTTCTAGTACACTCCATAATCTATCACATATCCAAAAGCTGCTGACAATTGTGATCATTTGGTTTTTCGAAATATATACTTACAAGAAATCAATTATTTTATAGGTTTCTGCATATCAGCAATAAAAATTTATTTACTTCCCAAACTCAATAATTCTTATAATGTAAGCATACATTAACTTAGCGCACATCTTGACCTACAGTACTATAATAAACTTGCTTGAAAAATAAAGCATTTACGCATATAAAATTTAACTGAAGTATAACTGCGAGTGCCTCGAAGGTAGGAAATCGTAAAGCTCAATATTATGGCCAAAACTATCTAATTCTGCTCAACCTGTAATGGAAAACAATAGAGAGGAGTAAGCTAAAACTCAGTAAGTTAACCATAACATAGCAGATTAGAATCATGTTGTTCAACATGCATGCATATAATCCACTTACATAGATTAACAATAACAATATCGATAAATCAATAACTTATATACTTCCTATAATTTGATATTTGATCACTTTAATAATATCACTTAAACATTGGAACTTCAAGACACTATCAATGTTTTTTAGGGGTATTAGGAAGGATAGATTGAAATTCCTTACTGTAAGACCCGAATTTAATTAAAATACGAAAATTGAATAAGAAAAGATGGGGGATGTATGAAGGAAGGTCAGGTTAAATTGATTCCGAAACAAGAGCAGGGGTAAAATGGTAAAAATACCAAAACCCGATATTAGGGCGATAAGAAAATTTTAATTAAAAATAAGGATGTAAGATATCTTGATCGATAATAAGGAAATTATAAATTTTGGGTCAATTGATCAAGATTCGAAAATTTTAAAAATACCGAAAAATTTATCGGAACGATATCTCGAAAAGCGCGAAGGAATAATATCGAAAATTTGAAGAAAAATATATTTAATAAATTAAATTTAAATTAAATAAATTAAATTAAAATAAAAATAATATAAGTGTAGATATTTTGGATTTTTTTGGAGTATTTTAATGAATAGTGAAATAATTAAATAAATTATAATAATAATAATAATAATAATAAAAAAAGATCTGAAACGAAAAAAAAAAGAGAGGAGAGAGAAAAGTTCGGGAAAAACCCGAAACCAGAGAAACCGAGAAACGACCCGCGGTTCTTCACTGCCGATTCTCGCACACCGGCGACCGACGGGCTTCGACGAAGCTACCAGGAGGAAGAGGGGAGTCCGGCGAGCACGTGGGTACCGGAATCACGCCGCCAGGTGGCCGGAGCAGGCTGATCGGAGCTAAGGAAAACCGCCGGAGAAACAAGCTGATTCCCGGCGAACCGCCGCATCTGGGCTGAAACGGAGGGCATCAACGCACTCAGGGGAAGAAGCCGGTTCTTTTGAGACCGATCTCGACCGGTGAGACCGTCGGAAACGTCGGCGACGGTAATAGGCTGTAAACGGCACCGTTTGGCCGAAAGGAAAGGAAAGGAAAAGGAGGGAAAAGGAAGGAAAGGGGAAAAGAAAAGAAAGGAAAAGGAAGGAAAAGAAAGGAAAAAGGGGAAAAAGGAAAAAAAAATTTACCGGGGACGACTCGAGGTTCGGGTAAGTTGACTGAGGGTCGAAATTGACCTACGGGTAAATTTCGAAAATTTAATTTAATATTATTTTAATGGAAAATAATCCGGATTTACCTAATTGTGCAGCTTCACGACAGAGACCGAACGAGAGCCGATCGAGCTCTGATTTTCGTACCCCGCATCGTATCGGGTAAGTACAATTTAATTTCGGCAATTAGAGTTCTTTAAATACCGAGTTTTAATTATTTTATGGAATTATGGATTAATTTCGCGTAGGAAGGAATATTATTCGGAATCGTAATATAATTGCCGTAAATGGTATACGGGCTATCCAATGAATTTGGAATGAAGCCCGATAATTATTAGAAAGCTGTATAAGCCCGGTATACCCGAAGAAGGGAATTAATGAGTATAAAAAGGGCTAAAATGGGCCGAGGCCCAATAAGGTAGATAAGGCCCAATACCTTAAAGTTGATCAGTAAATGCAATATACTGATCGGGATAATTGAATTAACCTCGATTATGTGGTTATATGCAGTTACGTACATTGGTTGGCGCGCACTTGGGCCGAGAGGTTCGGTATCATCGAGACAGGTGTAGTCTGCGCGCGATTCCAGGTAAGGGAATTCTACGGACTGCTAGAGGTAACTTTACACAATTTTAAGTTCATTTGCAGTCTTTAAAAATTACCCGAAGGGTCTAGAGGTCAAATAATAATTTTAGTTCCCCGAATGGGCAAATTACTAAAATACCCTTGTTAAGGGTAGAACTTACAAATTTAGGAAAAATTGGGAGGAGCAAGGACAAGAGGTTCCTGCTCGTTCTGGAGGTATTTAACACATGCATGAGTAGGCTGGCTCACTTTTAAAGAAAAATGCATAGCATTGCATACCTTAAACGATGTAATTTCTGTGAAAACTATTTGGAGATAACAGAGCCGCCTACGTGTTTTTATTTACATGTGACGTGCTAGAGCTCAGCTCGCACGATATTTGATTTGTGTGATTGTGAGATCTGAGAATTTCAGACATATTTAATGATGTAATAATAAATTGAAGTGAAATTTATTGAGCTAAGTGAATTGTAGGAATTAAAATTGGAGATTTATATGTTAAGTGTGTAAAATGAGCATGAAGCATGAGGACAGATCGATCTGGGAGAAGGAGAGATCGATCTGGTGAGTTAAAAATGACGAGGGAAGGGAAATTTGAGAAGCAGATCGATCTCCAATGGAAGAGATCGATCTCCTTATGAATCTGTTTGAGAAGGGATCGATCTCATGAGGAAGAGATCGATCTCCAAATGATTCTGTTCGAGAAAAGATCGATCTCATGAGGAGGAGATCGATCTCCAAATGCTTCTGTTTGGGGAGAAGATCGATCTCTTTAGGAGCAGATCGATCTCATAAAGCCATAAAGAGATCGATCTCACCCTTCGACAGATCGATCTCCTAGGCATAAAATTGCCCAGATCGTCCCCAAATTTCAAAGGCAGATCGATCTCAGCAAGAGGCAGATCGATCTCCTACCTCCAGTCTATATAAGGAACCCGTGTCTTCTCTTGAAATTTCACTTTCTCTCTCTTCCAAACCTCCATTTTTCCGAAAACCTAGTTTCTCACTCCTCAAAATCACCCATTTTCGGCCAAATCAGCTGTTGTGGTAAGAAGGAAAGTTGTTCCTCATCAAAGGGAGAACAACATACTTGGAAATCGAAGGACGAATCGGATCGAGGCGTGAGTTATGCGTCTCACAAGCTTTGGGTAATTTCTAAACCTCGATCTTGATATTTGAGTTGATTTTGATGTTATTGGTGGTTGAATTTGTGTTGAAATGGCTGAAAGATGACTAGGGATTGATTAAATTTCAATGTGGTAGGAGTGATATGTATATTGAGAATTTTGGTGAATTTAGGAAATTGTGAGCTATAAATGGAAAATTGGACAATGTGGAGAATTAGCCTAGATAATTGGTTTTAGAGATATAGAACGCCAAGATATTGGGAATGATGTTGTAGTTTAGGGTTGAGTTACGAGAAATCAAGAGAATTGAGGTGTTATGAGCAATTATGCTCGATTTTGAGAATTGAGGGTTATGAGATAATTGAGTATTGATGTTTTAACATCGTTTGGACAGCTCGGGAGTTCCAGAGTGGAATGCGAGACTAGTCCGTGATACGGGGGAAACGATTGCACTATACGAGGTGCAAAGAGGTAAGGGAAATCTAAACCATTTGTGTATGTGATTTGTAAACTGTTATAGCATGATTTATGATTTATAAACAAGCATGTTGAGTGTTTTGGGTTGAGATTAAATTGCACACGATTTTATAGCCGGTTGGAGCCCAATGTTTTATGAGTTTATAACTGGGCTCTACGTTAAGGCAACATTGAGATTTGAGAAATGTGTGCGTGTGCTTTGCCGGTTAGAACTCGGTTTTATTACGTTTTGTGTTGAGTACAAAACGGTTTTTAAATGAGTTTTATGAGAGAAAAACCATTACGAGTTCTACGTGAAGGTAAGGCCCATCTTATGTGATAAGACTTAGGTGTGTAGTTGTGAGTACACACCGGGCATTGCTCTGGTAGCATGTAAGCCCGATTTCTTCTCCGTTCTGGTAACGTGAGAATGACCTATTCTGTGGCTGTGCCACGTTGAGAAACCCATCGGTGGCTGTGCCACGTATACCCCATTGGTGGATGTGCCACGTATACCCCATCGGTGGCTGTGCCACGTATACCCCATTGGTGTCTGTGCCACGTTGAGAAAACCCCATTGGTGGCTGTGCCACGTTGAGAAAACCCCATTGGTGGCTGTGCCACGTTGAGAAACCCCATTGGTGGCTGTGCCACGTTGAGAAACCCATCGGTGGCTGTGCCACGTATACCCCATTGGTGGCTGTGCCACGTATACCCCATCGGTGGCTGTGCCACGTATACCCCATTGGTGGCTGTGCCACGTTGAGAAAACCCCATTGGTGGCTGTGCCACGTTGAGAAACCCCATTGGTGGCTGTGCCACGTTGAGAAACCCTATTTTGTGGCTATGCCACGTGAGAAAATAATTCAGTGGCTTTGCCACGTGTGTTTTGTGGCGATGCCACGAGTGATTTTAAATCAGTGGCTATGCCACGTTATTTGAGAAAGCGTTTAACGCGTTATTTTCACATGCTTTGTTTTGCTCTAGAGTGAGCCTTTTACTTCATGTTTTCACATGACTTGACACATGAGAGTGTCGTTTTGAGTATTTTCATGTTATGGTTTTCAAATGAGTTTCACATACAAATAAATGCTTTGTGATGTGCATTTTGGTTTATGAAATGAGTCCCCTACCCCCCTTACTGAGCGATTTAGAAGCTCACCCTATTTTTCTTTCCCCCCAGAGTTCTTCAAGTGAATAAGGACATCCCTGCGACGTACGGAGTAGTGGCTAGTGGAGGATCCGAGCTCCAGGCTATATATATTTTGTACTTTGAGGTATATTTATCTTTTCATGTACCCAGACTATTATTGTAATTACAGACACTTGATGTATGTCATTATATGGGATGTATTAGGATCAAGTAACTTGTAATCGAGTAATGGGTATAATACAATGTTTATTATATCGTGATGAGATCCTGAGGCATGTTAATTATGATGATGTATGACACTGCACAGGAATGCACCTTTAATTTGTGAATTAATGGATAAAAAGTTTTAAATTGGCCCTATTTTTCGCAAATTTTCGGGGCGTGACAGAGTTTTCTTGGTATCAGAGCTTAGGGTGTCTAGTACTGTCAGTGTCGGTTAAGTGAAATAGAATACATCCCAAGTGTCTGTAATAGTCTGGTCATGAACTGAAATTGAGGATTGAGATTTCAATCAATTTGATATGTACGCGCAGGAGACGAGTTGAGATAGAGAATGAGTAAACGACGAGGTCGTTCGAGGAGGCAGGCAGAGTCCCCTCCACCACCTGTCCCACAACCAGAGAGTCCTAACTCTCGATTTAATCAGATTGAGACCGATGTGAGGCAAGGTTTTGAGCAGATGGAAGCGCTATTCGCGCAACACTTTGGAGTTAATGCCTCGGATACTACCCCTACACCACCACCAGGACCTCCCATACCCCCAGCGCCTCCCGTCACTCAGCCTGAGGATAAAAGTAAGGTCCGGCTAAAGGAATTTCTGAAGATGAATCCACCCGCATTTAAGGGAAAGAAGGATCCTACAGAGGCTGAGGAGTGGTTGACGGAGTTGAGAGTTATATTTGATTTACTGGGGTGCACCGATGCTGAGAGAGTCAGTATGAGTGCCTATATGCTGAAGGGGAGAGCTCGAGATTGGTGGGGTACTACCCAGGGTATCTTGATGTCCCGCCAGGATGAGATTGGTTGGGAAGAGTTCCAGACAGTTTTTAGAACCCAATATGTACCACGAGCCGCCCAGAGAAGGAAACAGGCCGAGTTTTTGAGTTTGGTACAGGGTGACATGTCGGTGGATGACTATGAGAGCCAGTTCACCGCACTATTGAGATATGACCCAGAGACCTTCAAGAGTGAAGAGCTCCGCACAGAGAAGTTTGTGTATGGGTTGAAGCCCGTCATTAGAGATAGACTGATGGGGCTATGTATTACTGAGTTTGGAGATGCTCTGAGACGAGCACAAGAGGTTGAAAGAGGGATTGAGATGGTACAATCCCAGAATGAGCTCAGAGCGGTGAATAGAGATAAGGGCAAGAGGCCAGCACTTTTCCAGTCAGAGGCTCGGAGAGGTTCCTTCAGAAGAGGAAGGATTGAGGTGCAGAGGGACAGATTGGAGAGACCCAGAGCCTATCCTATTATCAAGGAGACCCCACGATATGTCAGACCGGAGATGAGGATTTGTAGAGACTGTGGCCGATCGCATGAGGGAAGTTGTACTGGGTCGATCCATGGATGTTTCAGATGTGGTGACATGGGTCACAGAGTGAAGGACTGTCCCCAACGTCAGATACCACATGCTTCGGAGCCCACTAGACAACAGCCTCAGAGAGTGGATCCCCGGAGACGGGCCACTGCGGCAGAGAAAGGGAAGAAACCTGTGGCACAGGGACGAGTGTTTGCCCTGGATAAGGAGACCGCAGACGCTTCGACAGAAACTATAAGAGGTACACTCTCTGTCTGTAATTATGAGGCTCATGTGTTGATTGATTCAGGATCCACGCATTCGTTTATTTCTGAGCATTTTGCATGTAGATTAAACTTGAAGTTTGAACCTCTAGAATATATACTACATGTAAATACCCCTATGCGTGAATCCCAGAGAACTGAGTTAATCTGTAGAGGGTGTGAGATTAAGGTGGGAGATAGAGTGATGTTAGCAGATCTAATCATGTTAAGTATACATGGGTTTGATGTAATTCTGGGAATAGATTGGTTGGCGACCAATCGAGTGAGTTTAGACTGCTACACTAAGATTGTAACTTTCTCCCTACCTAAACCTTATAGTGTACAATTGAGATATTGAGGAAATGATTATGTGGATTTCTAGTGAGTAATTTGAGAATTTTAACATTATTTTGGAGAATAATAAATGTGATTATTCATGTGAAGGTTATGAGACACTCATCTCAGACGATGAGCGGGAACATCCGAGGATTGAGGATATACCTGTGGTTTGCGAATTTCTGGATGTTTTCCCAGATGAATTGCCAAGTTTACCACCAGAGAGAGAGCTGGAGTTTACCATTGATTTGGTACCAGATACTCAGCCGATCTCTAAACCTCCTTACAGGATGGCATTAGTGGAACTTGAGGAATTGAAGAGACAACTACAGGAGTTATTGGATCAAGGGTTTATTAGACCCAGTGTTTCGCCGTGGGGAGCACCAGTGCTGTTTGTTAAGAAGAAGGATGGTAGTCTCAGATTATGTGTGGACTACCGGCTATTGAATAAAGCCACGGTGAAGAATAAATACCCACTACCCAGGATTGATGATCTACTTGATCAGCTAAGAGGGGCATCAGTCTTTTCTAAGATTGATTTGAGATCGGGCTATCACCAATTGAGGATTAAGGAAGAAGATATTCCAAAGACGGCCTTCAGGACAAGGTATGGCCATTACGAATTTCTGGTGATGTCCTTTGGATTGACGAACGCCCCTGCAGCATTTATGAGATTGATGAACGAGGTGTTCAGAGACTCTCTGGATAAGTTTGTGATAGTCTTTATCGATGATATCCTGGTGTACTCTCGATCGTATGAGGAACATGCACAGCATTTGTGGTTAGTACTTCAGATACTCCGAGATAAGCAATTGTACGGAAAGCTTAGTAAGTGTGAGTTTTGGCTGAACCGGATAGCTTTCCTTGGGCATATAGTCTCAGAGGAAGGAGTATCAGTGGACCCAAGTAAGGTGGAGGCTGTGCTTAATTGGGAGAGACCGAGGACAGTTACTGAGATACGAAGCTTCCTTGGTTTGGCAGGGTATTACAGAAGATTTGTGGAAGGATTTTCGAGGATTGCCGCTCCTTTGACTAAGCTCACGCGTAAAGAGACTCCATTTATATGGACTGATCAGTGTGAGCTCAATTTTCAAGAGTTAAAGAGGAGATTGACAGCGGCACCTGTGTTAACTATCCCTGAGGGATCAGGAGGATTCTCGGTGTATAGTGATGCATCTCACCAAGGATTGGGATGTGTGCTTATGCAGCACGGGAGAGTGGTCGCATATGGATCGCGACAGCTGAAAGACCATGAGCGGAATTACCCCACACATGATTTGGAGTTAGCCGCTGTGATATTTGCCCTGAAGATCTGGCGACACTACTTATATGGGGAAAGATTCCAGATCTTCACTGATCACAAGAGTTTAAGATATCTCTTTGATCAGAAAGAGTTAAACATGAGACAAAGGAGATGGATGGAACTCCTTAAGGATTATGACTGCGAGATTTTATATCATCCGGGTAAGGCGAATGTGGTTGCTGATGCCCTGAGCAGGAAGAGTATGATATCTGCTATAATGATCAGGGAATGGGATTTGTTAGAGCAGTTCGCTGAACTTCGGATCAGAGTTAAAGAGGTAGAGACTGGATTTTTGGCTAGCTTGCGGATAGAGCCCAGGATCATGGATCAGATTAGAACTGGGCAGCGCAGTGATCAGAGATTGATAGACATGGTTAGCCAAGCTGAGCAGAGTTCGCAGTCGAATCTCACCATCAGTGAGGATGGATTATTGAGGTTCAGAGGACGGATTTGTGTACCGGACGATGATACCCTAAAGAGACAGATACTGAGAGAATCCCACTGCTCGCGATACACCATGCACCCAGGAAGTACTAAGATGTATCGAGACTTGAGAAAGGTGTATTGGTGGAGTGGTATGAAGCGAGACGTGGCAGAGTATGTGGCCAGGTGTTTAGTATGCCAACAAGTGAAAGCTGAGCATCGGAAGCTCGGAGGACTACTACAGCCCTTACCTGTACCTACATGGAAATGGGAGCATGTCACTATGGACTTTATTATGGGTTTACCGAGGACCCGAAGAGGACGTGAAGCGATATAGGTCATTGTGGATAGATTGACCAAGAGTGCCCACTTCCTTGCCATCAAGAGCACAGATACTGTGGATTCCTTAGCTGAGCTATATGTCAGCGAGATAGCTAGATTACATGGGGCTCCAGTGAGTATTACTTCTGATAGAGATTCCCGGTTTACTTCCAGATTTTGGACCCAGTTTCAGGAGTCCATGGGATCTCGATTGAGTTTTAGTACCGCCTATCATCCTCAGACAGATGGTCAGTCAGAGAGGACTATTCAGACCCTGGGGGATATGTTGAGGGCGTGTACGATGGATTTTAAGGGATCATGGGATGATCACCTGCCCCTAGCAGAGTTTGCGTACAATAACAGCTATCATGCGAGTATTGGAATGGCACCTTTTGAGGCTCTATATGGTAGGAGGTGTAGATCCCCTGTAGCTTGGGAAGAAGTCGGTGACAGAAAGATAAATGCTTCCGAGCTTGTTGAGCAAGCCGTACAGAGTGTGAAACTCATATGTGAGAGGTTACGGGCTGCACAGAGTAGACAGAAAAGCTACGCGGATGCGCGTAGACGGCCACTTGAATTTGATGTTGGTGATGCAGTATTTCTGAGAGTATCACCGAGCAAGGGTATCATGCGATTTGGAAAGAAAGGGAAATTGAGTCCTCGATACATAGGACCATTCGAGATTCTTGAGAGAGTGGGAGAGGTAGCCTACAGATTGGCATTACCCCCACAGATGTCCGGAATACACAACGTTTTTCATGTATCTATGTTGAGGAAGTACCACCCGGACCCTTCCCATGTTATAGAGTATGATGAGATGGACATACAGGAGGACATGAGCTACATTGAGGAACCCGTTCGGATTCTCGATAGAAAGGAGAAGGTACTGAGAACCAAGAGCATCCCATTAGTGAAAGTCTTGTGGAAGCGTCACTCAAGGGAAGAGGCGACGTGGGAACTAGAGAGTCTCATGAAGGAGAAATACCCCCATCTATTTTGACTAGTTGAGTTGAATTTGGAGGACCAAATTCTTTTTAAGGTGGGGAGGATGTGAGATCTGAGAATTTCAGACATATTTAATGATGTAATAATAAATTGAAGTGAAATTTATTGAGCTAAGTGAATTGTAGGAATTAAAATTGGAGATTTATGTGTTAAGTGTGTAAAATGAGCATGAAGCATGAGGACAGATCGATCTGGGAGAAGGAGAGATCGATCTGGTGAGTTAAAAATGACGAGGGAAGGGAAATTTGAGAAGCAGATCGATCTCCAATGGAAGAGATCGATCTCCTTATGAATCTGTTTGAGAAGGGATCGATCTCATGAGGAAGAGATCGATCTCCAAATGATTCTGTTCGAGAAAAGATCGATCTCATGAGGAGGAGATCGATCTCCAAATGCTTCTGTTTGGGGAGAAGATCGATCTCTTTAGGAGCAGATCGATCTCATAAAGCCATAAAGAGATCGATCTCACCCTTCGATAGATCGATCTCCTAGGCATAAAATTGCCCAGATCGTCCCCAAATTTCAAAGGCAGATCTCAGCAAGAGGCAGATCGATCTCCTACCTCCAGTCTATATAAGGAACCCGTGTCTTCTCCTGAAATTTCACTTTCTCTCTCTTCCAAACCTCCATTTTTCCGAAAACCTAGTTTCTCACTCCTCAAAATCACCCATTTCCGGCCAAATCAGCTGTTGTGATAAGAAGGAAAGTTGTTCCTCATCAAAGGGAGAACAACATACTTGGAAATCGAAGGACGAATCGGATCGAGGCGTGAGTTGTGCGTCTCACAAGCTTTGGGTAATTTCTAAACCTCGATCTTGATATTTGAGTTGATTTTGATGTTATTGGTGGTTGAATTTGTGTTGAAATGGCTGAAAGATGACTAGGGATTGATTAAATTTCAATGTGGTAGGAGTGATATGTATATTGAGAATTTTGGTGAATTTAGGAAATTGTGAGCTATAAATGAAAAATTGGACAATGTGGAGAATTAGCCTAGATAATTGGTTTTAGAGATATAGAACGCCAAGATATTGGGAATGATGTTGTAGTTTAGGGTTGAGTTACGAGAAATCAAGAGAATTGAGGTGTTATGAGCAATTATGCTCGATTTTGAGAATTGAGGGTTATGAGATAATTGAGTATTGATGTTTTAACATCGTTTGGACAGCTCGGGAGTTCCAGAGTGGAATGCGAGACTAGTCCGTGATACGGGGGAAACGATTGCACTATACGAGGTGCAAAGAGGTAAGGGAAATCTAAACCATTTGTGTATGTGATTTGTAAACTGTTATAGCATGATTTATGATTTATAAACAAGCATGTTGAGTGTTTTGGGTTGAGATTAAATTGCACACGATTTTATAGCCGGTTGGAGCCCAATGTTTTATGAGTTTATAACTGGGCTCTACGTTAAGGCAACATTGAGATTTGAGAAATGTGTGCGTGTGCTTTGCCGGTTAGAACTCGGTTTTATTACGTTTTGTGTTGAGTACAAAACGGTTTTTAAATGAGTTTTATGAGAGAAAAACCATTACGAGTTCTACGTGAAGGCAAATCCCGTCTTATGTGATAAGACTTAGGTGTGTAGTTGTGAGTACACACCGGGCATTGCTCTGGTAGCATGTAAGCCCGATTTCTTCTCCGTTCTGGTAACGTGAGAATGACCTATTCTGTGGCTGTGCCACGTTGAGAAACCCATCGGTGGCTGTGCCACGTATACCCCATTGGTGGCTGTGCCACGTATACCCCATCGGTGGCTGTGCCACGTATACCCCATTGGTGGCTGTGCCACGTTGAGAAAACCCCATTGGTGGCTGTGCCACGTTGAGAAAACCCCATTGGTGGCTGTGCCACGTTGAGAAACCCCATTGGTGGCTGTGCCACGTTGAGAAACCCATCGGTGGCTGTGCCACGTATACCCCATCGGTGGCTGTGCCACGTATACCCCATCGGTGGCTGTGCCACGTTGAGAAAACCCCATTGGTGGCTGTGCCACGTTGAGAAAACCCCATTGGTGGCTGTGCCACGTTGAGAAACCCCATTGGTGGCTGTGCCACGTTGAGAAACCCTATTTTGTGGCTATGCCACGTGAGAAAATAATTCAGTGGCTTTGCTACGTGTGTTTTGTGGCGATGCCACGAGTGATTTTAAATCAGTGGCTATGCCACGTTATTTGAGAAAGCGTTTAACGCGTTATTTTCACATGCTTTGTTTTGCTCTAGAGTGAGCCTTTTACTTCATGTTTTCACATGACTTGACACATGAGAGTGTCGTTTTGAGTATTTTCATGCTATGGTTTTCAAATGAGTTTCACATACAAATAAATGCTTTGTGATGTGCATTTTGGTTTATGAAATGAGTCCCCTACCCCCCTTACTGAGCGATTTAGAAGCTCACCCTGTTTTTCTTTCCCCCCAGAGTTCTTCAAGTGAATAAGGACATCCCTGCGACGTACGGAGTAGTGGCTAGTGGAGGATCCAAGCTCCAGGCTATATATATTTTGTACTTTGAGGTATATTTATCTTTTCATGTACCCAGACTATTATTGTAATTACAGACACTTGATGTATGTCATTATATGGGATGTATTAGGATCAAGTAACTTGTAATCGAGTAATGGGTATAATACAATGTTTATTATATCGTGATGAGATCCTGAGGCATGTTAATTATGATGATGTATGACACTGCACAGGAATGCACCTTTAATTTGTGAATTAATGGATAAAAAGTTTTAAATTGGCCCTATTTTCCGCAAATTTTCGGGGCGTGACAGTGATGCATGCATTAGTGCTGGAGCGAGAGCTCGCACTAGAGTTTTACATGCATAGGTGTTAGAGTATAACTCGCACCAGATTTCACATGCTTTTTTGTGACACGGTGCTAGAGTCTAACTCGCACCAGATTTTACATGATTTTCATAACAAGGTGCTAGAGTATAACGCGCACCAGATTTTATAAGATTTTCATATGATTTATATATAGAGTGCTGAGCTTAGCTCGCACTAGATTTACTGGATTTGTGGAGTAGCGTTGTCTGCCCTTAGAGTCAGCCAAAAGGCCCAACAGGCTCAAAAGACCTCTTAGGTGGGGTGAGAGTGAGGGATGAGGTTGGCGGCCTTGTGGGGATGTAAAGCGGGCTCTGCCAGTTTTACTTGATTGATGAGAGTGCTGAGCATCGCTCGCACTGATTTTATGAGAACATGCGATGAGCCGTGCTTGGAGCATCGGGTAGACTGTGTGTCACCGATTAAATTGGCCCGCACGTGCATTTTGAGACATGGCATGAGTATAGAGATATTATATGGGTTCACGGAGTACGATGTACCGTGCAAGTAGCATGGAGTACGATGTACCGTGTGGTATCTTCGGATACGGCATCTCCGGATGCAGCATCTTCGGATGCCTGGGATCGGATAAGACTGACGGGATGGATTGACCCACCTCCTGGGCGGTTCCCGATCATGGTGAGAACCCGCACACTAGGATCCGTGTAGCTGAGGAACTCCCGAGGACACATATGGCCATAGTCCTGGTTATTTTCCGATATACAGATGTTGCCTAGTCTCGCATGTCGTCGATTTTGATGAAATCAAATTGGGTTTTAAACTAAATTTGCATGATGGTATTTCCATGCTTTTCAAACCCATGTGTGAATGTAAACCGATTTTCATGGTTTTGTGTGAGTCAGGATCACCCACAGGAGGGGTCGAGTCCTGACTTTATTGTGAAAATTTTAATTGAGAAATAAATGATTTGTAATAATTGCATGTTGAATTTTCCGTGCAAACTTGATTTACATAACATCATAACTCATATCATATGTTTTAAAATGTGTGGAGAAAGGGTGGTTTATGCATGGCACTACGTTCATGTAGGTAGTATGGTTACCTACTTGTTCGTAGGATTGCCTTACTGAGCTTGATGTGCTCACCCCTTTCATTTTCTCCCACAGATAATCTCCAGTTGAAGTTGAGGCGACTCAGTACTGCATTCTGGATATCCGCTGCTGCCCATCGACATAAGGTATATACACTTGTACATATTGTATCTACATAAGCATAGCACAGTAACATGTTTGTAAGTAACTTTAGGGGATGTATAAATAATGTAAACAATTATAAATGACTAGAGAAGAAATAAGTTAGATGGTGATTGAATGGTGGGACTGGCATTGACGCACAGCCCAATTTGTTAGTGGAGTGTGGTCACGATTCGAGGACAGGTAAGAATTTAAGTAAATAATAAAATGCAAAAAATTAACTCTGATTTTTGGGTAGTTTGGGTCGTGACACTTACTTACCCGTGGACCTGACAACAAGAAAATGCAGTCCATGTAACAATTCTCATTATTTTGTATCATACCACGATATATCCTAATGTAAGGAGATGCAATAATGTCATGAATGTCAGTTTGTTTAAACAATGTCATTTTGATAAATTAATGCACTTTCAATAATTCAATAAACCGATGCATTTTGAATAATTTGATAAATCGATGCACTTTCAGATAAACAATGTTCGATAAAATGATATTCTTTTCGATTAACAATATTCCATAAAATGATATTCTTTTTTATAAACATTGTTCGATAAAATGATATTATTTTCGACAAACATGCGATAAAACAATATTTTTTAGATAAACATAGTTTTAGGCCAGACTCTCCGATATCAATCAATAAAGACTTATCTCACTGATGCATTAACAAGCTGAAACCCCGAGACAAGGGTGATATGATACCTATGGCCATAGGTCTTCCTAATATGGGAGATAGATCCACGACTGTGTTAGACCTGTGACGATCTCTGTAATATGTATATGACTGTTATCGAACCTAAATACTATAATATGATGAGGTCATCATGAGAATCTTAGTATCCCATTTTGCTTTATTGATCTGTTAAAAAATGTAAAGTGCCAATTATCTCTAAAAAAATTAGTAAACATGTTTTGAAATTCAGTAACGGTAGTAGTTTTAAAAGCTAAAAGAAGCTTTTATAAAACATTTGAATTTAAGCAATATTGCTATAATTCACAGTTCAAACATGGATTGAGAGAGTTTAAATCTTTATTCAAGCATGTGGAAATCAATGCAAGTTTTGAAATCTCAACCATACCATGTCAATGCATAAATAAGTGTTATGCAATAAAACATGGTTCAATACACTTGATAAATTCTAATAAAACATGTCATATGCAAAACATGTGCGATAGTCACATAAACTAAAGTTTGACAACACTCAACACTGTTTGATGATACGTTTCACTACATTTAACACTATTCAATCACATGTTCACCATACTAAACACGAATCGATCACGAATTTCACTTATTGCTTTAAAACCTTATAAAATCATGTTACATGCATAGCATGCCAATCAATATGGTCACTAGCTATATGACTAAAACTAACTTCAACAAAGTCAGGTTACGGTGCCCTACTCTCTAGCCCTGCATCACAGAGTACATATAATATATATCACAAGCACAACAATGTGCTACTATGCCCTTATTAGACAATAGTTACATTTTATGAATATATATAGCATCCACATACATAATTCAATCACTCAACATTAAACTTACTTTGTATGATGCTAGCTTGTATCTCATACAATTGACTTACAAAGGCATGAATGTTGAAGCACACTTTTCAAGCTTGGCTGAGACATGCCCTCACATCACCAAATGATCCAAATCAATACAATTTTAGACCACAATGCTTAGTATCATGTCACAAATAGTTAGGAACAAAATAGGATTACCTTACACTTTACTTACCTTTAAAACATTCCCTTGGTTGAATGGTGTTGTCACCACTCTAGATGGCTTTTCTACATTCAAAACGCATTAACACTTAGTTTATGACATGAAATCAATTACCAATCACTAAAACACTTCATTAGGTATTCACTTACTCTAATGTCACCGCTAAAGTTTAATGACAAAGTGATCTCTTTTCAAGGTTTTCCTACAAACTAAAACCACCGATCAATCACACATTATCACAACACTAACATATCTTAAAATCAATGCTAAATCACACATTTTACATGTGCCTTTCATTTGGCCATATGTTGTAGCACTGTGTTCCACACCATTTCATTCAATTTAACTCTACATATGATCACTACATCATCATAGAACATGCATATGTTAAGAATATTTAACTATACACATTCAATACAATCCGAATTCATTAACACTTTATTTTGATGTTCATGTCATCACTAAATCATGGGTATCCATTCATAAACCCATATTGTATCACAATATTTCTAAACAATTTCCATTCTCAGTTATTACATAGTCATAGTCAATTTAACTAAATATTTTTAATTTTTCTTAATTATTGATCTATATTTGTACCCTGTTATTAGCGTATGGTCAAATTATATACTAGATCACTTAGTGTATTTTTACTCAGTCAATATCTGAATCAGTTGTATAATAAAATTGGGGTCTTCGCAGTTTTTCTTCTTTGTCTCAAGTACTGTCTCCTCTATCTTTATCTCTTCAACTATCATTGAATATGCCAAAAAAAAAAGAATTAAAAATAGCAAGAGATTCACTTGATCTCAAATTTTAAGAGCTACATGTTTACTTATGAAGGGTGAAACCATGGATATAGCAAGTAATCATTCTTAAACAACATAGTCAAGAGTTGAAACCGAATGTTAATTTTATACAAGTGTTAAGAGAGGGGACACAACTTTACCATTGTCCAATAAAGAGGGGGATGGAGTTTGATGATTGTGATTTGTTACCATTGGCTGAGAAGGATATGTTAGAAGTTGTTAATCTTGATTTACCAATTGCATTGAGAAACGGAGTCTAAAGCTGTGCCCAACACCTCGATAGCCAATTTTATAACTTTTGATTGTTTTAGTGGTACCTTATTATGATCGAAAGAATTGACGAAGGAAAAATCAAGTTTTCTACCAAAGAAGGACTTAAAGATCCTAAATGGTTGGATGTAGTGTTAGAGGAAATGAAGGCATTAATTCACAATGATACTTAGAAAACTATTAAACTACCAAGAGGGAAGAAGACAAACATTTGGGATAGACTACATATAAACATTTGCTCTATAGGTAAAATTAAACACCCTTTCCGTTATTTTATCTGCTGCAACAAATCTTGATTGGTCATTACATCAACTTAATGTCAAAAATGCCTTCATAAATGGGAACCTAAAAGAAAAAAGTCTTTATGGATCCTCCTCTAGGTTTTGTTCTTGATTAAAACAATATGTACAAGTTAAAAAATCCCTCTATGGTCATAGACAGTCACCCCGTCCATGATTTGACAAGTTCTAAAAAATTTTAAAAGGGAATGCATGCGCTCAAGGTCAAGCTAATCATTCTTTCGTTAAACTATCATCAAGTTGTAAAAGAACTGTTTTGATTATGTATTGGATGACATTATTGTGACAGGAGATGATGAAGATGAAGTGAAGCGATTAAAAGAAATTTTTAGAAAGGCATTTGAGATTAAAGACTTATACGAATTAAAGTACTTTCTTTGCATGGAGGTTGTTAGAATTAAGGATGGAATTTTAATTTCTCAAAGGAATTAAACCATATATTTATTGAAAGAAAAAAGGCATACTTAGTTGTAGACTAACGTTCTATCACAACCCATTTTTACCTAAAATCGCTACAAATTTTTTGCTTTTTCCTTTCCTTTCCCTGTCGTGAACAGTCTCACCACTAAACAGTTGGGCTATGAGTCGACATTAGTCCCTCCTATCATTTTACTTACCTTAACAACCATTTCCATATCACGTTTACATATTAGGATCTACTGTCCTTTGACTTTAACTAATTACATTCATAACTGTATTTACATAAGCTTACATCCTTGATATTCCATCTATGTACAGTACTATGCTTTTACATGTTTAGATACAAAAAAAATACTAGTGTGTATACCTCTTGGTGATGGGAAGCAACGAACAATAAGAATGCAGTCTCTACCTGCTCTCAAATACTATGGATGCTCTGTAGGGGTGGAAAGTGAAAGGGGTGAGCACAACTTGCTCAGTAAGGTAATAATGTAAGCAGGTAGATAACTATAATATCTACATGCTTATGATGTCATGATATAAAAATAATTTATATCCAAAGAATAATGTAACAGATAAAACTATGCTGTATGTGTATAAATATATCATGTACTGTAAAACATGAAAGCAGGCATATAAAACAAACATGAAAAAATCATCATGTATGCCATCTCATGCTTGTCACATTAAAACTTATCAATTTAATCATAAAACAATACTTCATCCTTTAGAAACATCCCACAAGGTTCGACCCCTCCCTCGGGTCTACCATGGATAACACAAATCATGATTAATACATATAAAATCATGTGATATCATGTGAGATAGGTGGTTACTACATACAATCGAAGACTTTTTTGGCCAACTATGTCACTATCATCCCAGACTACACGTATCCCGGTGTGCGGGTCATCAAGCGGTAACGAGAGGTGGGTCAGATCCTACCTGCCAGACTACAACTCAACATCATCACCACACGGTACAACGTACTCCATGGACCCATATCATGGTCGGGGGTGCCCACCGTAGGTTTTATCTACCCCATACCATGTATAACCGACTCAGTCTCAAGTGCACGTGCGAGCATCTCATCCATGTGACTAATAGTCTACATGAGGCATCCAGCACCGCTCGTACGGGCATCTCATCCGTGTGACACACAGTCTACACGAGGCATCTAGCAAGACTCATTACATATCACAGTGTGAAAAGTCCAATGCGAGCAAGGCTCTAGCACGATTTCATGCATAATCAATAAAAATCCTCGTACGAGCAATGCTCCAGTATGACTTTATGCAAAATCAAAAATGGTAAAATCATGTACGAGCAAAGCTCCAGTACGATTATATGCATAAGAAATAAATGAAAACCCACGTACGAGCAAAAACTCCAGTACGGCTTGCATGCATCTCCATTCAAAATATGGTACAAGCTAGGCTCCAACACATTTCATGCATGTTAAAATATCAAAATCCAGTGCGAGCAAAGCTCCAGCATGACTAAACTCATAAAAATCTGATAGGCGACTCTATTTCAACAAAACACGCTCAAAATCAAAGTTAGCACTTGACTCGTGCTATTTCACGAAATTATGAAATCAATAGCCAGTATACCCGTAAATTTGCTTAAATCGAAGCAATATATTTCATAAAAATATCAAGACGCGATATTCATGCAATTTATTAGCCTTACTACCCTTTTTGTAAAATTTGCTCCTAGAGGCAAAATCATCTTTTTTTTTCACCTATATCCAAATTTTTCCGCAAAAGTTATTATTTCTTTTCTAGGTAGCCAAACAAATCTAATGTCCTGTAAATACGCTCAAAATACGTGCAGCTACCTCTAAATACTCATAAAATTCCCTTACCTAGAATCACGTCGAGTAATTCCACTTTCTCAGAGCTGCTTGATCGCGCAGTCCGATTCATTCCCAATATAATCTCTGGAGCTATACGAAATTATTTATCATGTTAAATATAGTTTATTTATCTGTATTTCACTTACACTACAATCGATTTAACTTATTGGCCCATTTACTCTTATTGGGTCTTACTTTCTCTTAAGTCTATTTTAATTTTACTATTCATTTCTCGAGAATCTATTGGGTCCATCAAGCCTACAGATTCATATTGGGTCGACTTTAGGCCCACAATGCCTTATTGAGTTGAATACTCAACTCTTGGTCCACTTAACCATTTAGTCACGCTTGGTGCGCCATGCCTAGCCATGGTTGACACTACGGTTGCCTAGTTCTCATAGTTATTTCGGCAAACACTTGGTGTGCTTGCCTTAAGTTCATCACTTTCCTTCACTAAGGCATTTCATCATACACCACTTATGCCTACTTTAAATTATCATCTATTCCAACATATTGGTTTCACAAAACCATCTCAAAATCATGCATATAATATCACCAACGCCATAGTATAATCAAATTATCAATAAATCAACCATAACTCGCTTTCTCACACTAAACTCATATTAGGTCATGGATGATTATGCATATTCAAGGATGTTTTAGCCAACAATACATACACCAATCAACTCATAAAAATGTCTAGATTAACATACTTGAAGTTGGTGTATTGAAAACTCACAAAGCTTAACCTTTCTCTTTTAGCTAAAAAAGGGGAAACACCTTGCTCCTTCAATCCATAACTTCAACTACTAACTTTTGACTATGTTGTTCTCCTCCTTACAAGGAATAAATTTGCTAAAAACAACCTTTCTCAAATCTGTTTGGAAGGTGGTGATATCTTAGAGTGAAAAAAACTTATTTACTTTGCTAAGAAGGGATATTCGTTAAATCCGGGGAAAAAGGCTTGTCTGTCGGGCTTTTATATAGAAATGGTGTTGTGAGATCGATCTCCTATGGTGAGAGATCGATCTTCCTTTAGTTGAACTACCCAAATATTCAGTAAGTAAGTTGTGGGATCGATCTACTCCTAAGGTGAGATCGATCCTTTCTAGGCAAAAATCTTCGAAGATCGATCTGTGTTTAGGTAGGGATCGATCCTCTCTATGCAGAATCACCTCGAGATCGATCTGCTTTTGGCTAGAGATCGATCCTCTCTATGCAGAATCGCCTCGAGATCGATCTATTTTTGGGTAGAGATCAATCCTTTCTATGCAGAATCACCTCAAGATCGATCTAGACTTCGCAGTATTCCAGCTGCTATTTTTTTTTCAGAATTTTAAAGTAAAGATTGCTTTTAATCACTTCACCAATCATTTTGCATTCTAATCACACTTAGAGCATAAAAAGGTCTATTTCTTATGATTCACATACTATGTAACTTATGTGTACAACATGGAATCATAAAGGGTACATAGAATTTATGAATATTCATTCATTCTATTTAGAATTTCATTTAAGCAAAAGCTCTTCTTATGATTCAATTAACATATGGAAATGTGTACATTATATGAATCATAAGGAATACATCACCAAAAGTGGGTCTTACATATTCTCCCCTACTAAGGAAATTTGGTCCTCCAAATTGGAACAAAATCAGTCGGTGAATAACTCTGGGTACTTCCCCCGCATCAAACTTCCCAATTCCCATGTAGCTTCATTCGAAGTGTGATGCTGCCAAAGAACTTTCGCTAAAGGAATTGTCTTCGACCTCAGCACCTTCTCCTTCCTATCTAATATCTGAACCGACTTCTCAACATACGACATGCTCTTGTTGAGCTCCAATGGCTTATATCTAATCACATGCATCAGATCCAGGTGGTACTTCCGTAACATAGAAATGTGGAATACGTTATGAACGCCCGCTAGCTCAGATGGGAATGCTAGCCTGTAGGCCTTATCTCCCACTCTGTCAAGTATCTCAAAGGGTCTAATGTAACGAGGACTTAGCTTCCCTTTCTTTTTGAAACTCGTTATACCCTTGGAAGGAGAAACTCATAATAATACCGACTCACCCACTGTAAACTCCAATGGTCTCCGTCTCCTGTCAACATAACTCTTCTGTCTGCTCTGAGCTATTTGTAACCTCTCACAAATCAACTATACATCATCAGAGACCAGTCTCACTAAGTCGACAACAAATATTTATCGGTCACCCACCTCTTCCAATCCAATAGGGGAACGACATCTATGGCCATACAAAGCCTCAGATGGTGCCATCCCGATACTCGAATGATGATTGTTATTATAGGCGAACTCAGCTAGTGGTAAATGATCATCTCATGAGCCTCAAAACTCTAACACACATGCTCTCAACATTTCCTCCATAGTCTGTATAGTCCTCTCTGACTGACCATCTGTCAGAGGATGGAAAGCGGTGCTAAAACACAACTGGGTCCCTATCGCTTCCTGAAAGTGTTTCCAAAAGTGAGAAGTAAAGCAGGAATCCCTATCTGAAACAATACTCACTGGGACACTGACACGCCCTAAACGTATTACCGCAAGTGCACGGATCGTACAAGTAATAATGGGATTTGAGTCTCGAGTTATCGTCCCTCAGAGAAGTTGGTTAGCCTAATTAATTACCGGTTAATCTTACCCTATGGTATATCCTAGCAAATTATGAGATTAAGGTGGTGATCTATTAAGGCTAATTAAAAGTACTAAAAATAATAAAACTATAAAATAAACTAAATAAAATCGAGCAAAATTACTTACAGTGCTCCACGCAATTAAAATCAAAAGCCTACAAAAGAAATTAAAACAGTTAAAACTAATTAACGCAAATAAAATATAAATATGAGAATAACAAAGCAAGATTAATTAAACTAAAATTAACAATCCTAAAATGCAATAATACTACTTAATCAAAATGCAATTTAAACTAACTTAAGATTTAATGAAATAAATTTACCCCTAATTTAATTCTAAATGAACACTTAATTAACTATCAACCTAATTAAAACTAAGTTCTAAGCCATTACACAAGAATACCAATCATGCAATTTAATCAAGGACTCTAAACTAAGCTAACAAATTAAATAGGAATTAAACTAAACTAACAATGCATGAAAATGAGTTAATTAACTATTATGCACTAGCCAAAAAAAGCCTTAACAATTTAAACCAGTTAATAAATCCCTCCAAACACTGTTCATGCTTCAATTTGCTTCTTTTCCATGAGATTCGGTTCCAGCTGCTTCGATTCCAGGTGCTGCCAGGCGTGCTTCTGCTCCATGCCTCTCGGTTGTGACTATACACCGTTCCAAGTGAGGTCCACTTCTGCTGTTTTGCCATGTGTTGCTCCTGCATCCAGCCACCATGTACTGCGTCTTCCTCCACTACTTTGTTCTGCACTACCTCTACTACTGTCTTCAACGTTGGTGTAGCTTGGTCATTATCTGCTCATGCACTACTTTGGTCTGGTTACAAACAGCAGCTCAACATCACTTGTAACAACATGACAGAATGCATACAAGGAGCTCTTTGATAAAATTAGTGGTTAGTAGCAAGCATAATGCAGAACAATGAAAGGAAGAAAATCAGCAGAATTAATTAACGTGAAAGATAACTATATACTGTATGAAGATAAAACTTAAGGTAAATGCAAAGTTAATGAAGCAGAAAATCCGAATTTGCAAATATAAATAGATAATTAGAAAATGAGGTAGAGAATAGAAATAATGGGTATAAAACAGAAAATGAAACAAGGCTGTCCTGAGCTTAAACACAAGGGCTTTGCATTCTTCCAGCCTTCAACTACCACCTCCACATATATTTTCAACATCATTCATAACAGTTCAGTAATGGTGACAGCACACATCCTGGTTACCTGCAGCTACCAAACATTAGATTAATGCAAAGTGAAAGCATGTAAAGGGAATGAACAGTACAAAGCTCTTGAAACAGGGCTGAACAAAGGATGAATTGTGGTTCTCTATCGGCTGCAACAAACGTTCCAACTTATACCGACGCTAGTTGCTGCGTTTTACAGAATCTTCAATCCTTCAACCTGTGGCCAAGCCAAGCAACAGCAGTTAACCCAGCATGCAACTGCAGCAATGCTGCCTTCAACCAGCCTTGTCGTGAATCGCTTTCATGCACCACACGTTGCAGAAATCAAAAACAAGCAATAAACGACAATAATGCAGAGTAGAATTAAAGACCCAGAACAGTAAGTTACTAATCAAATCAAGGGGACACGATAAACATTTAAATGATGATAAAACAAAACTAAAAAAAAAAACAAGACAAATGATCATAAAAAAATAGTAAACCGAGAATAAAACTAAAAGAATGAAACCTTACAAAACCGGGAATGAAAAGCTTTTCATTAAAACTTCAAGTTAAAACACTAAAGGAACGAAACGTTGAGCAAAACCAATAAGAAAATGGATAATGGTGGCTGTTATCACTAACCGAAAAACATAAAAGAAAGCTTAAGGAAAATAAAACCTAATAATAAATGTTTAACCTAAAAAAAAAAACTAAAAGCTACCATTTTTTCAATTGCCATCTTTTTCTATTTATACACACACTTATGGGTACAATTGTAATTTTTCCATCCTAGATGAGTTGGCATTGTTTGGCCACCTTTCTTCACACCATTGGCTCCTTGAAAAATAATATTTCCATGTCATCTATCTTTTTGTCCAATTGGATGTGCTAGGCTCGTGTTATCCGCGTGGTCCAATCTTGATTTTAGCCCAATTTCGGTCCATTTTCTACCAAAATATTCAAAATTCATCCGAATTTAATTTATCTGCAAACATAAGAATTTTAATTAAATAATGGGGATAATTAACAAAATAAATTGGGGGTTTAAATAATTAATTAGGAAATTAAGCACAAATAATTCTAAAAATATAGAATTATCACACCTCCAAACTTGAGCTTTTGCTTGTCCTCAAGCAAAACAAAATAATTGTAGGAATGACAAGTACTAAACATAATAATTTCCCCAATATTATCCTCAAAGAAAAAGTACAGATGATGAAATCAAAGACTCACAATTACAAGTCCAACACTTAGAATTATTCAATCATAAGTCCTAACCTAAATTGGACTCCTCGTGAGTGTGTGAAAAATATCAAAGTCATTTCACAGTACATTATCCGGATTAGATTATGCAAACATAGTGAATGCAAAGTCAAAAACATGTGATCATTCCCATAAGTTTGCTTTTCACTTCTCTCTCCACTAATGTAGTCACACTTAACTAAAGATCAATAGGACTTCATTAAGCTTGTAATGTAAGACTGGGGTTAAGGTATGATAAAGTCAATTTAGGTTTAATTACCCCTTAACATGCATTACTTTCAGGATTTTAATGTAAGAGCTCAAATTTATTCCCCCAAACTTATTTATTTTACTAAACATTTTTTTTCTATTTTTCTTCTTTCTTCTTTTTCTTTTTCTTTCATTTTCTTTTCATTCAATTTTTTTTGAACATTCACTATCACCAGATACCCATATGTATAAAGCTCAAAATATATCCCAATGACTTTTATGCTTTCGGGGTAGGGGATAGGAACAAAGTATTTAAGCTAAGGAAAATTATAAGCAGGTGTATTTACAGAGAAAGGCTTGTTTGGCCCAGATGGGTGACTGGGGATAAAGTATGTACAAGGATGGCTCGAAAGGCTCAAACGATCCAAAGATGGCCTAAATCATCTCCCTAATTAAGTGTGATCTAATATTTCACCTCGAGATTAGATCAAACAAATTCTAGAATATGATACACAAAATCAACTAAACACATGCAATCCTAGGTCAACATAAGCTTTCTTTAAATAAATATACCGATTCATGACATGACATGTGCATAAGATGAGGAAATCACAATTAGAATCAAAACAAATTCAAGAATTCAACTTCATGCTTTTCCTATAATCATGCTTCTTAGTCAATCAAAATCAAGCTTAATCATGGGGTCATATCATCAGAATATGGGAAAACTACATGCTGAGTACTAAATCATCCAAAAATCAAACAGTTTAAGCTCAAATTTTCGAAAAAATTTTGAAAAAATTTCAAATTTTGCCCAAATTTTTGAAAAATGCTCAAGTAATATCCCCTCCCCCAAACTTAAAGTGCACAGTGTCCTCAGTGTGCAGATAATATAAGAATTGAAGTTTAGGAACAAAGTACTCCCCTTTTTGATGATGATGAACAACTGAAGTTTTTATTGAAAGCGTAAAACTAGAAAATAAACCTGAAAAATAAACAAAGAAAGAAACAAAAGAAAAGAAAAGAAAAAGAAAAAGAAAAAGAACTATATACAAGGTGAAAAGAAAAACACAACCACTTCAAATGCAGCTGAAGAAAACAACACTCAGCAGTAGGGCGAAGAGTAGGAGGATTAGCCAGAATGGTGATAGAATGTTAACAGTTAAATCCTCCTTAGCTCTATCTACTTCCCTCCTTCTTTCAGATTTCATATGCTTAAGCCTTATATCCTCATTAATCTCTATCTTAAAACACTCTTGAGAGTCATCAGGGAGCTTCAAAGGTTTGAAAACATTAAACTTTACTTCCTGATCTTACACTCTCATAGTCAACTCCCCCTCTTGCACATCAATTATCGTCCTACCAGTAGCTAGGAAAGGTCTGCCTAAAATAATGGGGACTTCCCTGTCTTCCTCCATATCTAGTACAATAAAATTTGTAGGGAAAATAAACTTGTCCACCTTTACTAAGACATCCTCAATGATCACTTTGGATATTTAATGGATCGATCTGCTACCTGAAGGGTCACTGTAGTGGGCTTGACATCCCCTATTCCTAACTTCTGATAGATAGGAAAAGGCATTAGATTGATACTAGCTCCTAAATCACACAGGGCTCTACCAAAGAATAGATTTCCAATAGTGCAGGGAATGGTAAAACTCCCGGGATCTTTGAGCTTGGGGGGTAATCTCCTCTGGATAATTGCACTACATTCCCCATTTAAGGACACCGTCTCATAATCTTCCAATCTTATTTTCCTCGAGAGGATATCCTTTAAAAACTTCACATAACTTGGCATTTGCTCTAAGGCATCTGCAAAAGGAACGTTGATGTGAAGCTTCTTAAAAACCTCAAGAAATTTAGCAAATTGTTGTTCCAGTTTTTGATTTTGGAACCTCTGAGGAAAAGGTACTGGTGGTTTAACTAGAGGCAATGTAGTGGGAACCTGTGTAGAATCAGAGGATGAGGAAGGCAATGAAGAAGAAGAAGGTATAGGTGAAGAAGCGCCTAGCTTTGTTTCCTTTGCAGCCCGATCCTGATGTTCCTGCTCCTTCTGAGCTGCCTCTTTAA
Organism: Firmiana major; assembly: GCA_033439115.1. NCBI lineage: Eukaryota > Viridiplantae > Streptophyta > Magnoliopsida > Malvales > Malvaceae > Firmiana > Firmiana major. The sequence continues at coordinate 64,513,776 of CM065899.1, forward strand.
AACTTAAGGGTTTATCAACTATGGGCTATTCAGGTGCAGACTTAACTTGTGGCTCATCTAGTTCTTTGCCACGCCTAAGGGTGATAGATCTAACATGTTCCTTACCCTCCCTTTACTTAATAGGATTAACTTCAGTGTTACTAGGAAGGGTCCCTTGAGGACGTTGGCTAAGAGCACTAGCTATTTGTCCAACCTGAACTTCTAAGTTCTTAATTGAAGCAGCTTGATTTTGCAGGATAGTCATGAACATCTCCTCTAATGTAGGCTTCTTCTCAGCTGTTGGTGCATGGTAGAGTTGGGGCTGCGTAGGTTGTGGTGGTGGTGGTGGATGAGGTGGATGATCTTGAAATTGAGGTGGATGGGGATGGTGAAACGAGTGATAAGAAAATTGCTGCTGTGGTGGTACATGAACCGGTGGAGTTTGAAAAATAGGGGATTCTACAGGTCTAGAACTAAAAGTTTGCCCTTGGTTTTGGCTCCAGGAGAAGTTAGGATGGTTCCTCCACCCTGGGTTGTAGGTGTTTGAAAAGGGGTTGTTCTGTTGCGTTTGAGAAGGAACAACATACTGAACCGATTCTAAGTTGAGCGGACACCTATCTACAGAATGGGTACCACTACACAGCTCCCAGGAAAGAAAAGGACTTTGGACAGAATACACAGGGTTAGGACTAGTGGGAGGATTACGTTGGGTACTGAGCGACTCTGCCTTCTTCTTAAGATTAGTGATTTGAGAGGTCAAGGTAGACAATGTGTCGAGCTCATAAATACCCACCGACTTCTTTGGCATTTGCCTCTTTGAGGACCATAGATAGTTGTTAGCGGCCATCTTTTCTAACAACTCGTAAGCTTCCTCCTCTATTTTACACATTAGCGCTCCACCCGCAGCAGCGTCAACAATGGTCCTATTTGGGCTTGTAAGTCCATTGTAGAAGGTCTGAACTTACAACCACAGAGGTAGGCCATGGTGAGGGCACTTCCTAAGAAGCTCCTTATATCGTTCCCATGTTTCGTAAAGAGTTCTAGAGTCGTACTGGGCAAAGGAAGATATATTACTACGGAGTTGGGCCATTTTAGAGGGAGGGAAAAACTTAGATAGAAATTGATGTGCTAACTCGTCCCATGTAGAAATGGATCCTGGAGGCAGGGAGGTTAACCAATGTCTCGCCCTATCCCTAAGTGAGAAGGGGAATAATTTAATCCTAAGCGCATCATCAGATAATCCATTATGTTTAAAGGTGTTGCACAAGTCCAGGAATTGCCCAAGGTGAGCATGTGGGTCATCGTGTGGAAGCCCACTGAAATGTAGAGAAGTTTGGATCATCTGGAGGATTACGGGCTTAATTTTGAAGTTATTTGTAGGGACAGCTGGTGGCCTAATGCCGAAATAATATCCTCCAATCGTCGGCATTGCATAATCTCCAACGGTTCAAATTTCCCTATTTTCGGCCATGGTGAATTGCAGCGGTGCTATAAATTTCCTAGAATCCTTTCAAATTTTTCTAAGTGATTGTTCAATTTCAGGATCTAAAGGAAAGCAATCATAACTTCTGGCTCTACGCATGCAAACATCATAAATTCCTTAGAAAAAATATTTTTTGTTAAGTTTTTTAAGTGTTTTTTTATTTATTTAAATGGAGAAATTAACTAAACTAAGGACCTAAGTATTTACAAGCTAGAATTACACCTAAGCATAATTTCACCGATATTAATTACTGACTAATTAAAACTTCCCCAGCAGTGGCCCCAAAAACTTGACACGCCCTAAACGTATTACCGCAAGTGCACGGGTCGTACAAGTAATAATGGGATTTGAGTCCCGAGTTATCGTCCCTCAGAGAAGTTGGTTAGCCTAATTAATTACCGATTAATCTTACCCTATGGTATATCCTAGCAAATTATGAGATTAAGGTGGTGATCTATTAAGGCTAATTAAAAGTACTAAAAATAATAAAACTATAAAATAAACTAAATAAAACCGAGCAAAATTACTTACAGTGCTCTACGCAATTAAAATCAAATGCCTACAAAAGAAATTAAAACAGTTAAGACTAATTAACGCAAATCAAAAGCAAATATGAGAATAACAAAGCAAGATTAATTAAACTAAAATTAACAATCCTAAAATGCAATAATACTACTTAATCAAAATGCAATTTAAACTAACTTAAGATTTAATGAAATAAATTTACCCCTAATTTAATTCTAAATGAACACTTAATTAACTATCAACCTAATTAAAGCTAAGTTCTAAACCATTACTCAAGAATACTAATCATGCAATTTAATCAAGGACTCTAAACTAAGCTAACAAATTAAATAGGAATTAAACTAAACTAACAATGCATGAAAATGAGTTAATTAACTATTATGCACTAGCCAAAAAAAGCCTTAACAATTTAAACCAGCCAATAAATCCCACCAAACATTGTTCATGCTTCAATTTGCTTCTTTTCTAGGAGATTCGATTCCAGCTGCTTCGGTTCCAGGTGCTGCCAGGTGTGCTTCTGCTCCATGCCTCTCTGTTGTGACTATACACCGTTCTAAGTGAGGTCCGCTTCTGCTATTCTGCCATGTGTTGCTCCTGCATCTAGCCACCATGTACTGCGTCTTCCTCCACTACTTTTTCTGCACTGCCTCTGCTACTGTCTTCAACGTTGGTGTAGCTTGGTCATTATCTGCTCATGAACTACTTTGGTCTGGTTGCAAACAGCAGCTCGACATCACTTGTAACAACATGACAGAATGCATACAAGGAGCTCTTTGAAAAAATCAGCGGTTAGTAGCAAGTATAATGCAGAACAATGAAAGGAAGAACTCAGTAGAATTAATTAACGTGAAAGATAACTATATACTGTATGAAGACAAAACTTAAGGTAAATGCAAAGCTAATGAAGCAGAAAATCCGAATTTGCAAATGTAAATAGATAATTAGAAAATGAGGCAGAGAATAAAAATAATGGGTACAAAATAGAAAACGAAACAAGGCTGTCCCGAGCTTAAACACAGGGGCTTTGCATTCTTCCAGCCTTCAACTACCACCTCCGTATATATTTTCAACATCATTCATAACAGTTCAGTAATGGTGATAGCACACATCCTGGTTACCTGTAGCTACCAAACATTAGATTAATGCAGAGTGAAAGCATGCAAAGGGAATGAACAGCACAAAGCTCTTGAAACAGGGTTGAACAAAGGATGAATTGTGGTTCTCTATCGGCTGCAACAAACGTTCCAACTTATACCGACGCTAGCTGTTGCCTTTTGCAGTATCTTCAATCCTTCAACCCGTGGCCAAGCTAAGCAACAACAGTGAACCCAACATGCAACTGTAGCAACACTGCCTTCGACCAGCCTTGTCATGAATCGCTTTCACACACCACACATTGCAGAAATAAAAAACAAGCAATAAATGACAATAATGCAGTGTAGAATTAAGGACCCTGAACAGTAAGTTACTAATCAAATCAAGGGGACACGATAAACATTTAAATGATGATAAAACAAAACTAAAAAAAAAAACAAGACAAACGATCATAAAAAAAATAGTAAACCGAGAATAAAACTAAAAGAATGAAACCTTACAAAATCGGGAATGAAAAGCTTTTCATTAAAACTTCAAGTTAAAACAATAAAGGAACGAAACATTGAGCAAAACCAATAAGAAAATGGACAATGGTGGCTGCTGTCACTAGCCGAAAAAGATAAAAGAAAGCTTAAGGAAAATAAAACCTAATAATAAATGTTTAACCTAAAAAAAACTAAAAGCTACCCTTTTTTTTAATTGCCATCTTTTTCTATTTATACACATACTTAGGGGTACAATTGTAATTTTTCCATCCTAGATGAGTTGGCATTGTTTGGCCACTTGTCTTCATACCATTGGCTCTTTGAAAAATAATATTTCCATGTCATCTGTCTTTTTGTCCAATTGGATGTGCTAGGCTCGTGTTGTCTGCGTGGTCCAATCTCGATTTTAGCCTAATATCGGTCTATTTTCTACCAAAATATTCAAAATTCATCCGAATTTAATTTATCTGCAAACATGAGAATTTTAATTAAATAAAGGGGATAATTAACAAAATAAATTAGGGATTTAAATAATTAATTAGGAAATTAAACACAAATAATTCTAAAAATATAGAATTATCAGACACCTTCTAACCTCATTATCTCACGCACATATAGATCTGCCAATGTACTCAGAGTATCGGTAGCTCTCATAGCTAAGAAATGGGCTGACTTTGTCAACCTATCCACAATCACCCAGATGGCATCATGACCTCTGCGGGCCCTAGGTAAACCCATCACAAAAGCCATGGTGACGTGCTCCCACTTCCATGTCGGTATCAGTAGAGGTTGCAATAACCCTGCTGGCTTCTGATGCTCTACCTTCACCTGCTGACATACGAGACACTTCACCACAAATTCTGCAATATCGCTCTGTATCCTTGACCACCAATACACTTTCCAAAGATTTTGATACATTTTGTTGCTTCCCGGATGCAATGAATATTTCGATAAATGAGCTTCTATCAAGATCAACCTCTTGATCTCTGGGTCATTGGGAACACATATCCTACCCCTGAACCTTAGCAATCCTTCTTAACTCAACTCAAAATCAGTTTATGTACCCCTCTGTATCTACCTATAATATCACTGCACTGCTGATCAATCTACTGAGCTTGCTGAATACGATATACCACATCCGGTTCCAAATGCAGGCTAGCCACCATAAAACAACTATCAGTATCAGGTGAGGTTACATCTAAACTAGGGTTCGTAAACTGTTTCAACAGCTCGTGTTCCCTGATCATCATGTATGATACTAACCCAAGATACTTCCTACTCGTGCATCAGCTACTACATTCGCCTTACCCGGGTGGTACAAAATCTTGCAATCATAGTCCTTCAGAAGCTCGAGCCACCTTCTCTGTCTCATGTTCAACTCTTTTTATGAAAATAGATATTTGAGGCTATTATGATCTGTAAACACCTGAAATTTCTCATCGTACAAGTAGTGGCGCCATATCTTCAATGCAAATACCACTACTGCTAACTCTAGATCGTGGGTCGGGTAGTTCCCCTCATGGTTCTTAAGCTGTCTAGAACCATAAGAGACTACCTTCTTGTCCTGGATTAACACATAACCCAATCCATGTCTCGAAGCATTTGTATACACTGAAAAGCCTCATGAATTGTGGGTATGGTGAGAATAGGCAAGGTGGTCAATCTTTGTTTCCGCTTGAAGAAACTACTTTCACATTGATCGTCTCACTAAAATGCAACATGCTTCTGAGTGAGGCGTGTCAACGGAGCAGTCAGCTTAGAGAATCCCTCCACAAACTGTTGATAATAACCTGCCAAACCCAGAAAACTGCGGACCTCTATAACCGTCTTGGGTCTCTCCCACTGAACAACTGCCTCTACCTTGGATGAATCTACTGATACCCCATCCCTTGATACAACATGACCCAGAAATGAAATTTGCTCTAACCAAAAGTCTCATTTACTGAGTTTGGCATACAATTCATTCTCTCGGAGTGTCTACAGAACTATCCTTAAGTGTTGCTCATGATCTTCCCTGGACTTGGAATAAACTAATATATCATCGATAAACACTATCACAAACTGGTCTAGGTATGACTTAAACACAGCATTCATTGTCATGACCCTCCATGACTTAACCAAAACCACAACAAATTTTTCGCATTTTAACTTACCTTTCTCCTTATCAACGGTTGGGCTGTGATTCGATGTCAGCATCTTCACTTACCATATCATCCATTATCATACATACATGTCAATCTTCTATCTTTGATTGTAACTTCTTTTATAATACATGTGAGCTCATATAAAATCTAATACAAATACATTCCCCAGAATATATATCGCATACATCACTGTGTTGTTTATATGTTTAAATACAAAACCATACAAAATATGTATACCTATCGATCAATAGGAAATAGCAGCGAAAAACAGGAATACTATCCTTTAAATGTACTCACTCTACTCCTGATGCTCTGAAGAGAGATGTAAAAAAAAGGGGTGAGCTCATAGCTCAGTAAGGAAATCAGGCAAGCAAGTAGACATCTACACTATCTACTTGAAATAATGCTATGCCTCAAAAATATCATTTCCTTAACTCACATTAAAAGCATGTCTTTAAAATATATACATATACTTGTACAGATTAAATCCCATGTACAAAAATCATGCTTTCGTTCTCAAATGAAAGCATGTAGTGCAAAATAATGTATCTTTATAATATCACAATGCCTTTAGATAAATCATGCCATTTATATTCAAATCACTGTAAATATGGCATTTAATCATTCACAACACAATAATCAGATTTCGACCTATCCCTCAGGTCTATCTGTATCATAAAAAAATCAATCAGGTGATATATCATGTGAGACTCTGTGGTTAAATGCAAAAATATCCTGGACTATGGCCATATCCTATAATGGTGATCCCAGGCTACACAGTACTCGATGTGCGGGGCATCATGGCTGTAACGGGAGGGGGGTCAGTCCATCACAACTGCCAGCTATAAACTCCTCAACTCCACAACACCACACGGTACAATGTACTCCATGCCACTCATATGGTACAACGTACTCCGTGGACCCTACCTCACAGTCAAGGTGCTTACCATAGGTCTTAGCCCTCAAACCATGAAATATAAATACCACGTCTAAATCCACATGCGAACATCTCTACAGTGTGACACTCAGTCTACACGAGGAAATCAGCATGGTTTTTCAACATGTCTTATTTATCACATAAAATACGGTACGCGCCTTTGAGCGCAACTCTCAGTCGTCATTCCGCTAAAATACTGTTTCACATCACAAACTCAACTCTAGTGCGAGTAAACTTCCAACAACTAGGTCATGCATAGTTCATGTTTCAAATCAAGTACGATCATTCGCTCCAGAACCATGCTATGCACAAAACTCATCAAATCAAGTACGAGCAATCGCTCAAGAACTATATCATGTATAAATCATGAAGAATCAAGTACGAGCAATGCTCTAGCACTCTGTCATGCATCTCATGTAAAATTCGAGTACGAGCTAATCGCTCCAACTCTCTCTCATGCATAAATCATATAAAACTGTGTACGAGTAATAACTCCAGCATTATATCATGCATGTCATGGAAATCTAGTGCAAATCATACATCAGCACTAATATATGTGGAAAATATAGGAAATCAAGTGTGAGTTGTGCTCTAGCATGATTTATTCTCATATAATTCGATAGATGGCTCTTTAAAAAGGGATAATTTTCAAAATATCAAAATCAGCACTATAAATTGTGCTATTTCTCATCAACCAAAAAATCATTAGCCCATCTACCTACTCTTCTACTAAACAGCAGTAAAAACACTCATAATTGTGGTTTCCATGCTTTTTACAACTTTTCCCAAAAGTTAACTTTTTTCCTAACTAAGGGTAAAATCATAATTTGCCACTATAGGGTTACAATAATTATTATTCACTTTCTCTGAACCTCAGAGTTTTTAAGTGAATGTAAAAGCAGACGAAAATACGTGCAGGTATCTCTAACTCACAAAAGTCCCTTACCTACAATCACTCGAGAAATTTTACTTTCTCAACGCTGCTTGATCCAGCAGTCCGATTCACTCCTCCAATAATCTCTGGAGCTGCATATAACCATTTACCAGGTTAATTATATCTTTCATACTGTATTTCACATTAAATTCGGTCTATTTCACTTAATGGGCTTTCACAAACCTTAATGGGCCTAACTATGCCTTAAGCCCATTTTCATTTTACTATTCATTTTCGTTGACCCTATTGGGCTTGTGGGGCTCACCAACTATTATTGGGCTTATTCGAGACCCATTACATCACATTGGGCCAAAACCAATTGGGCTTGGCCCATTGGACCTCTCGGCCACATGCCATGGCCAAGAGCATCCCATGCCGTCGGTCACACCATGTTATGTCGTCCATGTCCATTTATTTAGCCAATTCACTTAGGCATTTTCACAAACACTTGGTTGGAAATGTTCTTAAGCTTCACTTAGTTCATTTAGGCATTTTATTAAACACCTTGATTGCCAACTAAATTCATATATCAATTAATCAAATTGATTAATTCTAACTATACCATAATCATGAACACATGTACATCAACTCATTTATGCCTTAAAATCATATGTGCATTCATCAATGTATCACTACTGGTCAAACCATATTCATAGTGATTTCATATGTTTGAATGCTTAAAACATATACCAATATACTTAAAATCATTCATACATTAACATATATGAATTTAAAAGCTTGAAATTATACCTAGTATTTGTGTTTACACTTGGCCAAAACTTTAAAGCCTCACGGTTTGGACACTATGGCTCCTTGATAGCCAGTTCCAACATATGTCACTCTCCTCTCAATTTGGAACAACTTTCATGAAGAATGCAAGTTCAAAATATGCCTAAATCGTAGTGATTTCTAGTGAGAGAAAGCTTGGATAAATGTGTTTTAATGGTTTCATCTTCTAGCCGAGAATGATGTGTTGAAGAAGACCATGTGGTGGCTGATTTTATAAGCTATTCACTTAACCATTAAGCCTTACTTTCCATCCATCTAAATTGACTTCAAAAAGCTTAGGTAATGGTTACCAAATTTGTCATAGTTACCTTTAACTAATGGGCTTAATTTTAATCCATTTGGGCCTTACAATTGGGCCCCTCGTTTTGGGCCTTCCTAATGGGCTTTCGATCTGAAATTTTTACCATACATCGGGCCTTTAATTGTATAAATATTTGGCCTATCAATCGGTCCAAAAATTCGGTCTAAGGGACCTAAGAATTCGATCTACACTTAGTATACCTTAATAGGCCTTAAAATCTTCACTTTGGCCCATTACGTTTTTACCCATTAAATTTAATCCGGAATCCATCTGAATAAATTTTCTTACTTCTAGGGATGATTGTCTTGTATTTTGATCAAAATTACTTTTTCCCAAATTTTTCTCCATACTTAGGTTAATTTTTAATCATGGTTAGTCAACTATGGTAAAAGTCTACTTTTTTTAACTATAGTTGACTTTTTCCTTAATCATTGACCAAGTTGACTTTTTCTTAAAATTTTGAAAGTTTCATATCTTATGTTTTACACTCTTATCTTTACGTTTTAGCCATTTTCGGTAGGTAAATGTGCCTTAAATACCTTAAATATCTTAAATCGTTAAAAAAGGTCTGTTTTACCCTTTTCAGCTTTTACTATTATTCTCTGTGTTCGGGACTAAATCAAACAGACTTTCCTTCATGGGCTCTCTATATTTTCTCATTTTAAGTTCTTCTCTTCAGTTAGAATGATTCAGATCCACTCATTTTAGCCATGTGGCTCTCATAGCCATTTTTTGACTTTTATGTAGCTTTTAAGTGTTAAAGCATTTCACTAACACTTAAATCAAGTAAATACTCTTCTCATGATCCATCTATAATAATAAAGTGTTCATAGACATATGAATCATAAGGAACAAGCTACATAAGATACGGGTCTGACATTCATTAAAGCCATAAATGTTGCGGGGCATTCGTCAATCCGAATGGCATAACCAAGAACTCGTAGTGGCCATAACGATAACAAAATGCTCTCTTGGGTACGTCTCCACTTCCTATCCTCAACTAATGGTACCCAAGTCACAAATCTATCTTAGAAAAGACTTATGCTCCCCGAAGTTGATCCAATAGATCGTCAATGCGTGGAAGGGGGTACTTATTCTTGACGGTAGCTTTATTTAACAACCGATAATCTACGCACAGTCGAAAGCTTCCATCCTTCTTCCACACAAACAAGATCGGAGCTCCTCAGGGTGAGACACTCTGTGAGACCCCATGTATGTATAACTTTGTAATATATGCTAATGGAATAATAAGACAAATGATTCCGGATCATGTAAATGTGAACGAATTGCAATGGGATGAATAAGTGTCAAGATACAAATAAAGGATAAATAAAGGTTGAAGTGGCCATAAATTAAACGAATGGAACTTTAAGAATTTGGATTGAAGATAAGGAATGAAAACACAAAATATTAATGCATGAACTATAAATTCTAAGTATTCTTTATGAATTCAAACAATACACAAAAGTTTCGTAACACGAAAATCATAAGAAATGAACCTTTCCATGCTTGAAGTGTATCGAATGCAAGTTCTCGCTTGGAAATTCTGGAAAAATTACAGTAAAAGGGGCTGCAGTTGAAGGCCAAATTGATCTCCTATCCAAGGCTGATCTATCCCTTGTGCAAAACAGAGCCATCCTAAGTGAATCTGCCAAGACAGATTGATCTCACTACCAAGCAGATCGATCTCCCTAATAAGCAGATAGATCTGTAGTAGCCTCTGCCAAGCCCAGATTGATCCTCCTTTAAGGGCAGATGTGAGATCTGAGAATTTCAGACATATTTTAATGATGTAATAAGAATTTGAAGTGTAATTTATTGAGCTAAGTGGATTGTGGGAATTATAATTGGAGATTTATATGTTAAGTGTGTAAAATAAGCATGAAGTATGAGGACAGATCGATCTGGGAGAAGGAGAGATCGATCTGGTGAGTTAAAAATGACGAGGAAGGAGGAATTTGAGGAGCAGATCGATCTCCAATGGAAGAGATCGATCTCCAAATGATTCTGTTTGAGAAGGGATCGATCTCATGAGGAAGAGATCGATCTCCAAATGATTCTGTTTGAGAAGGGATCGATCTCATGAGGAAGAGATCGATCTCCAAATGATTCTGTTTGGGGAGAAGATCGATCTCATAAAGCCATAAAGAGATCGATCTCACCCCTCGACAGATCGATCTCCTAGGCATAAAATTGCCCAGATCGTCCCCAAATTTCAAACGCAGATCGATCTCATCAAGAGGCAGATCGATCTCCTACCTCCAGTCTATATAAAGAACCCGTGTTTTCTCCTGAAATTTCACTTTCTCTCTCTTCCAAACCCATTTTTCTGAAAACCTAGCTTTCTCACTCATCCAAATCACCCATTTTCGGTCGAATCAGCTGTTGTGGTAAGAAGGAAAGTTGTTCCTCATCAAAAGGAGAACAACATACTTGGAAATCGAAGGACGAATCGGATCGAGGCGTGAGTTGTGCGTCTCACAAGCTTTGGGTAATTTCTAAACCTCGATCTTGATATTTGAGCTGATTTTGATGATATTGGTGGTTGTCATTGTGTTGAAATAGCTGAGAAATGATTAGGGATTGATGAAATTTCAATGTGGTTAGAGTGATATGATATTTAACGATTTTGGTAATTTTAGGAATTTTGAGCTATAAATGGAAATATAGACAATGTGGAGAATTAGCCTAGATAATTGGCATGAGGAATGTAGGACGTTGGGATATTGTGAATGAGGTTGTAGTTTAGGGTTGAGTTACGAGAATCAAGAGATTTGAGGAGTTATGAGCAATTATGCTCGATTTTGAGAATTGAGGTTTATGAGATAATTGAGTATTGATGTTTTAACATCGTTTGGACAGCTCGGGAGTTCCAGAGTGGAATGCGAGGCTAGTCCGTGATACGGGGGAAACGATTGCACTATACGAGGTGCAAAGAGGTAAGGGAAATCTAAACCATTTATGTATGTGAATTGTAAACTATTTTAGCATGAATTGTGGTTTATTAAACAAGCATGTTGAGTTTTGTGTTGAGATTTAATTGCACACGATTTTATAGCCGGTTGGAGCCCAATGTTTTTACGAGTTTATAATTGGGCTCTACGTTAAGGCAATATTGAGATTTGAGAAATGTGTGCGTGTGCTTTGCCGGTTAGAACTCGGTTTTATTACGTTTTGTGTTGAGTACAAAACGGTTTTCAAATGAGTTTTATGAGAGAAAAACCATTACGAGTTCTACGTGAAGGCAAACCTGTCTTATGTGATAAGACTTAGGTGTGTAGTTGCGAGTACACACCGGGCATTGCTCTGGTAGCATGTAAGCCCGATTTCTTCTCCGTTCTGGTAACGTGAGAATAACCTATTCTGTGGCTATGCCACGTATACTTGGTGGCTGTGCCACGTTGAGAAACCCCATTGGTGGCTGTGCCACATTGAGAAACCCCATTGGTGGCTGTGCCACGTTATACCCCATTGGTGGCTGTGCCACGTTGAGAAACCCCATTGGTGGCTGTGCCACGTTATACCCCATTGGTGGCAGTGCCACGTTGAGAAACCCTATTCTGTGGCTATGCCACGCGAGAAATTAAATCAGTGGCTTTGCCACGTGTGTTTTGTGGCTATGCCACGTGAGAAATTAAATCAGTGGCTTTGCCACGTGTGTTTTGTGGCTATGCCACGTGAGAAATTAAATCAGTGGCTATGCCACGTGTGTTTAGTGGCTGTGCCACGTGCATTATTTTTACTGTGATTTTATCACGTATTGGAGAAAGCGTTTATCGCGTTGTTTTCACATGCTTTATTATTGCTCTAGAGTGAGCCTTTTACTTCATGTTTTCACATGACTTGACACATGAGAGTGTTTGAGTATTTTCATGCTATGGTTTTCAAATGAGTTTCACATACAAATAAACCTTTTGTGATGTGCATTTTGGTTTATGAAATGAGTTTCTTACCCCCTTTACTGAGCGATTTAGAAGCTCACCCTGTTTTTCTTTCCCCCCAGAGTTCTTCAAGTGAATAAGGACTTCCCTGCGACGTACGGAGTAGTGGCTAGTGGAGGATTCGAGCTCCAGGCCATATATATTGTATCTTGAGGTATATTTTATCTTTTCATGTACCCAGACTATTATTGTAATTACAGACACTTGATGTATGACATTATATGGGATGTATTAGGATTAATTAACTGGGAATTGAGTAATGTATATGATTCAATATACACTATATTATGATGAGATCCTGAGGCATGATAATTATGATGATGTATGACACTGCACAGGAATGCACTCTTTATTTGTGAATTAACGAGTAAAAAGTTTTAAATTTGCCCTATTTTTCGCATTTCTGGGCGTGACAGAGTTTTCTTGGTATCAGAGCTTAGGGTGTCTAGTACTGTCAGTGTCGGTTAAGTGAAATAGAATACATCCCAAGTGTCTGTAATGGTCTGGTCATGAACTGAAATTGAGGATTGAGATTTCAATCGATTGTGATATGTACGCGGAGGAGACGAGTTGAGATTGAGAATGAGTAAACGACGAGGTCGTTCGAGGAGGCAGGCAGAGTCCCCTCCGCCACCTGTCCCACAACCAGAGAGTCCTAACTCTCGATTTAATCGGATTGAGACCGATGTGAGGCAAGGTTTTGAGCAGATGTCAGCGTTGTTCGCGCAACACTTTGGAGTTAATGCCTCGGGTACTACGCCTACACCACCACAAGGACCTCCCATACCCCCAGTGCCTCCCGTCACTCAGCCTGAGGATAGAAGTATGGTCCGACTAAGGGATGTTCTGAAGATGAATCCACCCGCATTTAAGGGAAAGAAGGATCCTACAGAGGCTGAGGAGTGGTTGACGGAATTAAGAATTATATTTGATATCCTGGGGTACACCGATGCTGAGAGGGTCAGTATGAGTGCCTATATGCTGAAGGGGAGAGCTCGAGATTGGTGGGGTACTACCCAGGGTATTTTGATGTCCCACCATGGTGTGATTGGTTGGGAAGAGTTTCAGACAGCCTTTAAGACCCAATATGTACCACGAGCCGCCCAGAGAAAGAAACAGGCCGAGTTTTTGAGTTTGGTACAGGGTGACATGTCTGTGGATGACTATGAGAGCCAATTCACAGCACTACTGAGATATGACCCAGAGACCTTCAAGAGTGAAGAGCTCCGCACAGAGAAGTTTGTGTATGGGTTGAAGCCCGTCATCAGAGATAGATTGATAGGGCTATGTATTACTGAGTTTGGAGATGCTCTGAGACGAGCACAAGAGATTGAAAGGGGGATTGAGATGGTACAATCCCAGAATGAGCTCAGAGCGGTGAATAGAGATAACGGCAAGAGGCCAGCACTTTTCCAAACAGAGGCTCGGAGAGGTTCCTTCAGAAGAGGAAGGATTGAGGTACAGAAGGACAGATTGGAGAGACCCAGAGCCTATCCTATTATCAAGGAGACCCCTCGATATGTCAAGCCGGAGATAAGGGTTTGTAGAGACTGTGGCCGATCGCATGAGGGAAGTTGTACTGGGTCAATCCATGGATGTTTTAGATGTGGTGACATGGGTCACAGAGTGAAGGACTGTCCCCAACCTCAGATACCACATGCTCTGGAGCCCCCTAGACAACAGCCTCAGAGAGTGGATCCCCGGAGACGGGCCACTGCGACAGAGAAAGGGAAGAAACCTGTGGCACAGGGACGTGTGTTCGCCTTGGATAAGGAGACCGCAGACACTTCGGCAGAAACTATAAGAGGTACACTCTCTGTCTGTAATTATGAGGCTCATGTGTTGATTGATTCAGGATCCACGCATTCGTTTATTTCTGAGCATTTTACATGTAGATTAAACTTGAAGTTTGAACCTCTAGAATATATACTACATGTAAATACCCCTATGCGTGAATCCCAGAGAACTGAGTTAATCTGTAGAGGATGTGAGATAAAGGTGGGAGATAGAGTGATGTTAGCAGATCTAATCATGTGGAATTCTAGTAAGTAATTTGAGAATTTTAACATTATTTTGGAGAATATTAAATATGATTATTCATGTGAAGGTTATGAGACACTCATCTCAGACGATGAGCGGGAACATCCGAGGATTGAGGATATACCTGTGGTTTGTGAATTTCTGGATGTTTTCCCAGATGAATTGCCAGGTTTACCACCAGAGAGAGAGCTGGAGTTTACCATTCATTTGGTACCAGATACTCAGCCGATCTCTAAACCTCCCTACAGAATGGCCTTAGTGGAACTCGAGGAATTGAAGAGACAACTACAGGAGTTATTGGATCAAGGGTTTATTAGACCCAGTGTTTCGCCGTGGGGAGCGCTAGTACTATTTGTTAAGAAGAAGGATGGTAGTCTCAGGTTATGTGTAGACTACCGACTGTTGAATAAAGCCACGGTGAAGAATAAATACCCACTGCCCAGGATTGATGATCTACTTGATCAGCTGAGAGGGGCATCAGTCTTTTCTAAAATTGATTTGAGATCGGGCTATCACCAATTGAGGATCAAGGAAGAAGATATTCCAAAGACGGCCTTCAGGACAAGGTATGGCCATTACGAATTTCTAGTGATGTCCTTTGGATTGACGAACGCCCCTGCAGCATTTATGAGATTGATGAACGAGGTGTTCAGAGACTATCTGGATAAGTTTGTGATAGTCTTTATCGATGATATCCTGGTGTACTCTCGGTCGTATGAGGAGCATGCACAGCATTTGTGGTTAGTACTTCAGATACTCCGAGATAAGCAATTGTACGGAAAGCTTAGTAAGTGTGAGTTTTGGCTGAACCGGATAGCTTTCCTTGGTCATATAGTCTCAGAGGAGGGAGTATCAGTGGACCCAAGCAAGGTGGAGGCTGTACTTAATTGGGAGAGACCGAGGACAGTTACTGAGGTACGAAGCTTCCTTGGTTTGGCAGGGTATTACAGAAGATTTGTGGAGGGATTTTCAAGGATTGCCACTCCTTTGACTAAGCTCACGCGTAAGGGGACTCCGTTCATATGGACTGATCAGTGTGAGCTCAATTTTCAAGAGTTAAAGAGGAGATTAACAGCGGCACCTGTGTTAACTATTCCTGAGGGATCAAGAGGATTCTCGGTGTATAGTGATGTATCTCATCAAGGATTGGGGTGTGTGCTTATGCAGCACGGGAGAGTGGTCGCATATGGATCGCAACAGCTGAAAGACCATGAGCGGAATTACCCCACGCATGATTTGGAGTTAGCCGCTGTGGTATTTGCTTTGAAGATCTGGCGACATTACTTATATGGGGAAAGATTCCAGATCTTCACTGATCACAAGAGTTTGAGATATCTCTTTGATCAGAAAGAGTTAAACATGAGACAAAGGAGATGGATGGAACTCCTTAAAGATTATGACTGCGAGATTCTTTATCATCCGGGTAAGGCGAATGTAGTTGCTGATGCCCTGAGCAGGAAGAGTATGATATCTGCTATGATGATCAGGGAATGGGATTTGTTAGAGCAGTTCGCCGAACTTCGGATCAGAGTTAAAGAGGTAGAGACTGGATTTTTGGCTAGCCTGCGGATAGAGCCCAGGATCATGGATCAGATTAGAACTGGGCAGCGCAGTGATCAGAGATTGATAGATATGGTTAGCCAAGCTGAGCAGAGTTCGCAGTCGGATCTCACCATCAGTGAGGATGGATTATTGAGATTTAGAGGCCGGATTTGTGTACCGGACGATGATACCTTGAAGAGACAGATATTGAGAGAATCCCACTGCTCGCGATACACCATGCACCCAGGGAGTACTAAGATGTACCGAGACTTGAGAAAGGTGTATTGGTGGAGTGGTATGAAGCGAGATGTGGCAGAGTATGTGGCCAGGTGTTTAGTATGCCAGCAAGTGAAAGCTGAGCATCGGAAGCCCGGAGGACTACTACAGCCCTTACCTGTACCTTCATGGAAATGGGAGCATGTCACTATGGACTTTATCATGGGTTTACCGAGGACCCGGAGAGGTCGTGACGCGATATGGGTCATTGTGGATAGATTGACCAAGAGTGCCCACTTCCTTGCCATCAAGAGCACAGATACTGTGGATGCCTTAGCTGAGCTATATGTCAGCGAGATAGCTAGATTACATGGGGCTCCAGTGAGTATTACTTCCGATAGAGATTCCCGGTTTACTTCCAGATTTTGGACCCAGTTTCAGGAGTCCATGGGATCTCGATTAAGTTTTAGTACCGCCTATCATCCTCAGACAGATGGTCAGTCAGAGAGGACTATTCAGACCTTGGAGGATATGTTGAGGGCGTGTACGATGGATTTTAAGGGATCATGGGATGATCACCTGCCCCTAGCAGAGTTTGCATACAATAACAGCTATCATGCGAGTATTGGAATGGCACCTTTTGAGGCTCTATATGGTAGGAGGTGTAGATCCCCTGTAGCTTGGGAAGAAGTCAGTGACAGAAAGATAAATGCTCCCGAGCTTGTTGAGCAAGCCGTACAGAGTGTGAAACTCATATGTGAGAGGTTACGGGCTGCACAGAGTAGACAGAAAAGCTATGCGGATGTGCGTAGATGGCCACTCGAGTTTGATGTTGGTGATGCAGTATTTTTGAGAGTATCACCGAGCAAGGGCATCATGCGATTTGGGAAGAAAGGGAAATTGAGTCCTCGATACATAGGACCATTCGAGATTCTTGAGAGAGTGGGAGAGGTAGCTTACAGATTAGCATTACCCCCACAGATGTCCGGAATACACAACGTTTTTCATGTGTCTATGTTGAGGAAGTACCACCCGGACCCTTCTCATGTCATAGAGTTTGACGAGATGGATATACAGGAGGACATGAGCTACACTGAGGAGCCCGTCCGGATTCTCGATAGAAAGGAGAAGGTACTGAGGACCAAGAGCATCCCATTAGTGAAAGTTTTGTGGAAACATCACTCAAGGGAAGAGGCAACCTGGGAACTAGAGAGTCTCATGAAGGAGAAATACCCCCATCTCTTTGACTAGTTGAGTTGAATTTGGAGGACCAAATTCTTTTAAGGTGGGGAGGATGTGAGATCTGAGAATTTCAGACATATTTTAATGATGTAATAAGAATTTGAAGTGTAATTTATTGAGCTAAGTGAATTGTGGGAATTATAATTGGAGATTTATATGTTAAGTGTGTAAAATAAGCATGAAGTATGAGGACAGATCGATCTGGGAGAAGGAGAGATCGATCTGGTGAGTTAAAAATGACGAGGAAGGAGGAATTTGAGGAGCAGATCGATCTCCAATGGAAGAGATCGATCTCCAAATGATTCTGTTTGAGAAGGGATCGATCTCATGAGGAAGAGATCGATCTCCAAATGATTCTGTTTGAGAAGGGATCGATCTCATGAGGAAGAGATCGATCTCTAAATGATTCTGTTTGGGGAGAAGATCGATCTCCTTAGGAGCAGATCGATCTCATAAAGCCATAAAGAGATCGATCTCACCCCTCGACAGATCGATCTCCTAGGCATAAAATTACCCAGATCGTCCCCAAATTTCAAACGCAGATCGATCTCATCAAGAGGCAGATCGATCTCCTATCTCCAGTCTATATAAGGAACCCGTGTTTTCTCCTGAAATTTCACTTTCTCTCTCTTCCAAACCCATTTTTCCGAAAACCTAGCTTTCTCACTCATCCAAATCACCCATTTTCGGTCGAATCAGCTGTTGTGGTAAGAAGGAAAGTTATTCCTCATCAAAAGGAGAACAACATACTTGGAAATCGAAGGACGAATCGGATTGAGGCGTGAGTTGTGCGTCTCACAAGCTTTGGGTAATTTCTAAACCTCGATCTTGATATTTGAGCTGATTTTGATGATATTGGTGGTTGTCATTGTGTTGAAATAGCTGAGAAATGATTAGGGATTGATGAAATTTCAATGTGGTTAGAGTGATATGATATTTAACGATTTTGGTAATTTTAGGAATTTTGAGCTATAAATGGAAATATAGACAATGTGGAGAATTAGCCTAGATAATTGGCATGAGGAATGTAGGACGTTGAGATACTGTGAATGAGGTTGCAGTTTAGGGTTGAGTTGCGAGAATCAAGAGATTTGAGGAGTTATGAACAATTATGCTCGATTTTGAGAATTGAGGTTTATGAGATAATTGAGTATTGATGTTTTAACATCGTTTGGACAGCTCGGGAGTTCCAGAGTGGAATGCGAGGCTAGTCCGTGATACGGGGGAAACGATTGCACTATACGAGGTGCAAAGAGGTAAGGGAAATCTAAACCATTTGTGTATGTGAATTGTAAACTATTTTAGCATGAATTGTGGTTTATTAAACAAGCATGTTGAGTTTTGTGTTGAGATTTAATTGCACACGATTTTATAGCCGGTTGGAGCCCAATGTTTTTACGAGTTTATAACTGGGCTCTACGTTAAGGTAATATTGAGATTTGAGAAATGTGTGCGTGTGCTTTGCCGGTTAGAACTCGGTTTTATTACGTTTTGTGTTGAGTACAAAACGGTTTTCAAATGAGTTTTATGAGAGAAAAACCATTACGAGTTCTACGTGAACGCAAACCTGTCTTATGTGATAAGACTTAGGTGTGTAGTTGCGAGTACACACCGGGCATTGCTCTGGTAGCATGTAAGCCTGATTTCTTCTCCGTTCTGGTAACGTGAGAATAACCTATTCTGTGGCTATGCCACGTATACTTGGTGGCTGTGCCACGTTGAGAAACCCCATTGGTGGCTGTGCCACGTTGAGAAACCCCATTGGTGGCTGTGCCACGTTATACCCCATTGGTGGCTGTGCCACGTTGAGAAACCCCATTGGTGGCTGTGCCACGTTATACCCCATTGGTGGCTGTGCCACGTTGAGAAACCCCATTGGTGGCTGTGCCACGTTATACCCCATTGGTGGCTGTGCCACGTTGAGAAACCCCATTGGTGGCTGTGCCACGTTATACCCCATTGGTGGCAGTGCCACGTTGAGAAACCCTATTCTGTGGCTATGCCACGCGAGAAATTAAATCAGTGGCTTTGCCACGTGTGTTTTGTGGCTATGCCACGTGAGAAATTAAATCAGTGGCTTTGCCACGTGTGTTTTGTGGCTATGCCATGTGAGAAATTAAATCAGTGGCTATGCCACGTGTGTTTAGTGGCTGTGCCACGTGCATTATTTTTACTGTGATTTTATCACGTATTTGAGAAAGCGTTTATCGCGTTGTTTTCACATGCTTTATTATTGCTCTAGAGTGAGCCTTTTACTTCATGTTTTCACATGACTTGACACATGAGAGTGTCGTTTTGAGTATTTTCATGCTATGGTTTTCAAATGAGTTTCACATACAAATAAACCTTTTGTGATGTGAATTTTGGTTTATGAAATGAGTTCCTTACCCCCTTTACTAAGCGATTTAGAAGCTCACCCTGTTTTTCTTTCCCCCCAGAGTTCTTCAAGTGAATAAGGACTTCCCTGCGACGTACGGAGTAGTGGCTAGTGGAGGATTCGAGCTCCAGGCCATATATATTGTATCTTGAGGTATATTTTATCTTTTCATGTACCCAGACTATTATTGTAATTACAGACACTTGATGTATGACATTATATGGGATGTATTAGGATTAATTAACTTGGAATTGAGTAATGTATATGATTCAATATACACTATATTATGATGAGATCCTGAGGCATGATAATTATGATGATGTATGACACTGCACAGGAATGCACTCTTTATTTGTGAATTAACGAGTAAAAATTTTTAAATTTGCCCTATTTTCCGCATTTTCGGGGCGTGACACTTGGCTCGCCCAATGAACTGGCTCAATGGCATAAGGAGTGCAAGAACTAAGGGTGTTGTCCCTGGTTCGAGCCTCCGAGGACGCGTTCTGAGGAGAATTTCCCTAAATGAAACAAAGCCGTGAGGCCCAATGGGCCAAAGCGGACAATACGTGGATGTTGTTGGCGTTGTTGCACCACCCGTTGTTGGACCACCAACGTTGTCGATGGGCCCAAGAAGGGTTGCCATGGCCGTTGGCAGGGGTTGGCCGGGCAGGGGTCAGCCGTCACAGCAGATCAATCTCCATTGTATTCTGTAAAGAGTAGACTGATCCCTCCCCATGAGCAGATCGATCTCCTTAAGCTTCTGCCAAGCCAAGATCGATCTCTCCCTAATTAGCAGATCGATCTCTCCCATTCTAAACCTGAGAATTCGAGGGCTAAAACCAAAGGGAGATCGATCTCCTTACCCTAGCAGATCGATCTCACCACTCTCAATCTATAAATACCCCATGACAAAACCCTTTTCTTCAACAAACCAACACACCTCTTCCATTCTCACCCAAAGTACCATGCTTTCTCTCTCTAGAATACACCATCTTCTAAAAAGAATTAGGAAAAAGCTATTAGAGCCAAAGTTGTTCATTTTGAGGAAGAGAGCAACATAGCTTAGAGCCAACATTCAACTCATTGGATTTAAAGAGCTAAGGAGTCTTCCAAACTTGGAAAAAAAGTTAAGCTAGGTGAGTTTCCAATACACCAACTCTAAGTATATTTATCTAGTGGTTGTTGTGAGTAGATTGGTGTATGTATTGATGAATGATACTACCTAGAATGTAATGAAATAAGCATAACCTTGAATAAGTTTAGTGTGAGAAAATGGAATATGGTTGATCAGGTGATAAAAAGAGATTATATCAAGTTGTTAGTGAGGTGATATGCATGATTTTGAGATGATTGGATGAAGCTACATTGTGAGATTAGTCAGGTGATAAAAATGTGCATAAATGATGTTGTTAAGAATGCATAAATGATGGAAGGTTATGGATAAACACTCATGCCAAGTATTTGATAAGTAACCAAGTAGGTTACTAGATAAATTGACTAGAAATGGCATAGTGATGGCTAAAGGTGAAAATGGATTAAACTTAGTGAAATAGGCTTGATGTGATATATCGATTAGTTGAAGTGAGAATATGAGTTATTGGTATTGACTCATATGATTGATGTATATTTGCAGCTCCCAAGGATAAATTGGAGCAAGTTGTGCCAAACCGCGAAAAGCAGGAAAGGAAGGAAGGAATTGCTTCCAAGAGAATCAAGGTAAGGGAATTGTATTAGCCCTAGGGATATATGTACGCCTTTCGGGCGCATGGGCGATTTTAACTTATCTAAGAGTCATTGGATCAAATGAAAGTTTGAAGGGTAAAGAGTTGGGTTTTTGAGAAATGTGCATTAAAAGCAAGAGCATGAGGCTTTGAAATCTTTTCATTTACTTTTAGCATGTGATTGGTAGGTTGGCTAACATTGGAATGATTTGTACAAAAAATAGCTTGATTTGGTTTTATAACCATACTTTGCAAAGAATGAGCCACCTACATGAATTTTTTGGAAATGAAATGTGCTAGAGCGATGCTCGCACGAGATTTGACGTGTTTTATATGTGCATAAGTGCTAGAGCGATACTCGTACTAGAGTTTTACATTGCATGAGTGTTGGAGCTTAGCTCGCACTAGTTTTCACATGGATTTTACAACATTGTGCTGGAGCCTAGCTCACACTAGTTTTCATATGAGTTTTGACATGGTACTGGAGCATAGCTCAAACTAAATGTCCATTACACTTGTTTGTCATGCTAGAGATTACTCGCACGTGGTTTTATGACATGTTGGGAGCTGTGCTGTGTGCTTTGAGTAGGCTGTGTTCCACGCTGATTAAATAGGCTCGCACGTGCGTATTAAGATGTGGCAGGATATGTTGTGATGATATGGGTCCATAGAGTACGCTGTATCGTGAAAGTAGCATGGAGTACGCGGTATCGTGTGTGATATTATATATATATGCCTTCTTCGACGATGGATTCTGCTATGGACTGGCGGGTTGGACGTGACCCACCTCCCGTGCCAAAACAGATAGTGGTGATACCCGCACACTAGGATCCGTGTAGCCTGGGATCACAGAGGATATGGCCATAGTCCTAGTTATTACCCCTATTAATATTGTATGCCTATCTCACATGTCTATTGTTGAATGAGAAATCCATGTTTTGAAATGTGTTTGTGGGTCAGGATAGTCCATGGGAAGGGCTGAGTCCTAATGAGTGATGATCTTATGTCGGCTTGTGTTGAAAATTGGAAATACTTTTAAGTGCACTTTGCATGATGATTTTCCATGCTTTGATTTTGATTACGCATGATGATTTTTCCATGCTATGTTTTAAGAACTGTGCACTGATTTATATAGCATGATTTGGTTTACATGGTATAAACACAAGCATGAGCATATGTTTTGAAGTATAATAGATAAATGTGTGATTTAAGTATGGCATCACGATCACGTAGATAGTACAGTTATCTACTGCTCCCATGATTGCCTTAATGAGCGCGTGGTTTGCTCACCCCCCTTATTTTCCCCCTCTACAGAGCACTTAGTGGGCGATTGAGGATTAGATTTTTGGTGATCGCTGCATCCCATCACACGAGGTATACATATTTGTAAAGTTTTTGTATCTAGACATGTCAAAGCACAGTAATGTCTTTAAATATAATTTTTTGGATGTACAAGATTGTGAACACATGTAAACAGTAACTCTTATTTAGTAATACAAGTGTTTACATTTTAATGAATTGTAATTTGAAATGGTATGATTAGATAAGATTGACAACAATACGCAGCCCAACTGTTGGAGGTGTTGTCACGACCCTCAACTTACCAAAATACATGCAAATTTTTGTATTTTCATGCATCATTTATTATTTATCCTTACCTCAATCGTGAACAACAACTCTCCTTAATAGTTGGGCTGTGTGTCGACGTCTACCTCACTCCACCATACCAATTCAATTTATATATTATTTATGAGTAAACACTTGTATAATTGTATATATATTAGAGTTGTTACATGTGTCTACATCCCCAATAGTTACATATAAAATGCCATTGTGCTACCGTAAGTTTAGATACAAAATTACTGTATACCTTACGTAATGGGATGCAACGGATTACCAAAAGGGATAAGCCTCCAGTCGCCCACAATCTATACTCAAAGCTTTGTAGAGAGGGGGAAAATAAGGGGGGTGAGCAAACCACACGCTTAGAAAAGCAATCATGTGAACAGGTAGATACTGCACTATCTACGTGATCGTGATGCCATGCTCAAAAGTATTTAGTTCATCATCATTTTATCTCAAAACATGAGTGTATGATTGTGTTAATGGTATGTAAAACATTCATGCTATTAAAATCCAGTGCACAATTCAATTCAAAGCATGGTATCAATCATCATGCATAATTCAAAATAAAGCATGGCATTACCCATCATGCATTTTTCTCAAATAAGCATGGCATTAACCATCATGCATTTTTCTCAAATAAGCATGGCATTAACCATCATGCATTTTTCTCAAATAAGCATGGAATTAACCATCATGCATTTTTCACAATAAAGCAAGGCATTAATCATCATGCTTCGGTGAACTTTAAACCATTAACAATCGATATCTCAAAACATTTCAACACTTGTCATGTCTCAGCCCCTCCCTCGGACTGTCCTGACCCACAAATCATTTCAAACATGGATTTATTCTCAAAGCAATAGACATGTGAGATAGGCAATTCAATAAAAGGTAATAACCTCTAGGTCTATGGCCGTAACCTGTGATACCAACTACACGGATCAGGTGTGCTGGATATCACCACTATCTGCTTCCACACGGGAGGTGGGTTAAGTCTAGCTCATCGGTCCATAGCAGATCTCGTCTGAAGATGGCATATCACAATCTCACCATGGTACAACGTACTCCATGCTACTTGCATGGTACAACGTACTCCGTAGACCCACATCAACATATCATATCACGCCACATCTCAAAATGCACGTGTGAGCCTATTTAATCGGTACGACCTCTTGTCTACCCAAAGCTCCTAACACAGCTATCAACATGTCAAAATCACAAACTGCATGTGCGAGCCTTAATCAATGCGACACCTAGTCTGCCCGAAGCTCTAAGCACGACAACAAATAAGGTGGGCATCTAGTACTAGCTAAGCTCCAAGAACCATGCCAAAACCAGTATGAAATACATGTGAAAACTAGTGCGAGCTAAGCTCTAGCACTCATGTGTATAAAACACATCAAATCTCATGAGAGACATACTCTAACACACTTTCATTCTCACGAAAACAATGTAGGTGGCTCATTTCTTTGCAAAGTGTGGTTAACAAACCAAAACAACTCATTTCTTTTGCAATTCATTTCAAATGCTAGCCAACCTACCAATTACTTGCTAAAAAGCAATAAAACGTGATTTTCCAAAGCATTATGCTTTTATTTTCATGCACTTTTCTCAAACACCCAACTTTTTTCCTTCAATCACCTAATTTCATTTCCTAACATCTCATGCATTCTAGCAAAGCAATAAACGCCCAAATTGCGCACAGATATCTCTAAGAGTCCACACAATTCCCTTACCTCGATTTTACTTGGTGTGACTCTTTTCCTCTTAGCTTCTCATGCTCTTGGCTCAACTCGCTTCAGTGTATCCTCAGAAGCTGCTATTTATTCATCATACGTTCGAGTTAGTATTGCTAACTCTCATTCAACTATATATTCCACTCAATGCCCTAAACGCTCATTTTACCCCTTTTTGGTAAATCTCACAATTTATTCACTAACAACACCTTAAAAATCATACCAAAACACTATTATTAACTTCCTTATATCTCATTCATCATTTATTCCACCACATTTCACTTCTCAGACTAACCCATTTCTAGGTTATATTCATTTCATGGCATTCTAGGTAGTTTTACCCACAATGTGCACACCCAAATAAACTTCATAATCATTAACTAGACAAATGTACTTGGATTTGTGCACTAGAAACTTACCTCTTTGGATTTCCTCTTTGCTCCAAATAGAAATGCCCCTTGTTCCTTCAATCCAATAAATGGGTAAATGCCAACAAACTATGTTGTTCTTCTCCTTGATGTGAACAACTTTGCCTCTAATAGTCTTCCCACAAATCTCCTTGAAAATGGTTGGATTTAGAGAGAGAAAACTAGGTTTTGGGTTGAAAAGGGAAGGAAATGGTTTTGTCCCGGAATCTACAGATTTTCAACGCCCTTTTTATAGAAATTGCTTGATGAGATCGATCTGCACTAGGAGGAGATCGATCTAGTCCTTTAAATCCCTCTTTTTCACGACATTTTAAGCATGAGATCGATCTGTCAAAGTTGGAGAGATCGATCTGCTCCTAAACAGAGAGCTAAGGAGATCGATCTGTGTGCTTGAGGATCGATCTTTTCATTATAGAATATTTAGGAGATCGATCTGGTCCCATTAGAGATCGATCTACCCTATTCCTTTGCTCAAATACAAGCATTTTTTGCTCATCCAAATCGATCTCTCATCCTATGGGATCGATCTGGCCTTCATATTTCCAGATTTTCTACAGTTTTTCTGCAACAACTCATACCAAACTTCATACATTTTGTTGCCATGGTCATTTCCTCATCCAATCCTCTTTGAGACTTGAAAATGATATCCCATAATACTTCATACACATTAAAACTTATGTAGAATCTTTGTATATCCAAAAGTACATGATATAAACCAAATGGAAGTGCACAACTTATGCAATTCTCCTTCTATTTTACCACACAACTCATAATCCATTCTACTCACATTCTCCACATGTTTATGTCCATTTCTTCACATTAATACATAATGTAACTTATATGTACAATCACAACTCTTATTACAAGTGTGTACATTAACTTATGGACTTACATCACATATACTTCACTTATGAATTCATCGTATAACTTCATTTACATTTCTATGTACATATATACAATTATACATATACGGGGTCTCACATTCTTCCCCACTTAGAAAATTTGATCCTCCAAATTTGAACCAATTCCATCCGTGAATAACTCGGGATACTTCTCCTGCATCAAACTCTCCAATTCCCATATGGCTTCTTCTACAGTGTGATGTTGCCAAAGAACCTTCACCAAGGGAATTGTCTTTGTCCTCAACACTTTATCTTTTTTATCCAGTATCTGAACCGACCTCTCAACATACATCATACCTTCCTTGAGCTCCAAAGGCTCATACCTTATTACATCTGCCGAGTTCGGGTGGTACTTCCTTAACATGGATACGTGGAAGATGTTATGCACAGTTGCCAGCTCTGGTGGCAATGCCAATCTATACGCCCTATCTCCCACCTTATCAAGTATCTCAAATGGCCCTATATACTAAAGGCTCAACTTCCCCTTCTTCTCGAATCTCATAATTCCCTTCGAAGGAGAAACTTTCAGAAACACTGACTCACCCACATCCAACTCTAGTGGTCTCCATCTCCTGTCAGCGTAACTCTTTTATTGGCTCTGAGCTATTCGTAATCTCTCACATATCAATTGGACGTTCTAAGATGCCTATTGCACTAAGTCTGGAGCAAAAATCTGTCTGTCACCAACCTCTTTCCATCCAATAGGGGAACGACATCTACGCCCATACAATGCCTCATATGGTGCCATCCTGATACTCGTATGAAAACTGTTATTATAAGCAAACTCTACGAGTGGCAAATGGTCATCCCAAGAGCCTCCAAAATCCAATGCACACGCTCTCAACATATCATCTAAGGTCTGTATAGTCCTCTCTGACTGACCATCTGTCTGAGGATGAAATGCAGTGTTAAAACTCAACTGGATCCCCATCGCTTCTTGAAAACGTTCCTAAAAGTGGGAAGTGAAGCGGGCATCCCTATCAGAAACAACGTTCACTAGAATTCCATGTAACCTCACTATCTCGCGCACATATAGGTTCGCTAACTAGCTCAAAGTATCGGTAGCTCTCATAGCTAGAAAATGGGCGGATTTCATCAACCGATCCACAATCACCCATATGGCATCGTGACCTTTATGGGTCCTCGGTAATCCTATCACAAAATCTATGGTGACATGCTCCCACTTCCAAGTCGGTATCGGTAGAGGCTGCAATAACCCTGCAGGCTTCTAATGCTCTACCTTCACCTGCTGACAAACGAGACACTTAGCAACATATTCAGTAATGTGCTTTTTCATCTCAGACCACTAATAAACCTTTCGAAGGTTTTGATACATCTTGGTACTCCCTGGATGTATTGTATACTTTGATGAGTGATCCTCTGTCAAGATCAACCTCCTGATCTTTGCATCATCAGGAACACATATCCTACCTCTGAACCTCAATAATCCATCGAAACTCAACTTAAAGTCTATCTCTATACCCCTCTGTATCTGCCCAATAATATCACTGCACTGCTGATCAACTCGCTGAGCCTGTCGGATTCGATCTACTAGATTCGGTTCCAACTGCAGGCTAGCTACCATAACACCACCATCAGTACTGGGCGGGGTCAAATCCAAACTGAGGTTCGTGAACTATTCCAACAGCGTGTGTTCCCTGACCATCATGAATGATACCATCCCGAGATGCTTCCTACTTAATGCATCAGCAACCACATTTGCTTTACTTGGGTGGTACAGGATCTCACAATCATAGTCCTTTAAGAGCTCGAGTCATCTCCTCTGTCTCATGTTTAACTCTTTCTGCGAGAATAGGTATTTAAGGCTCTTGTGATCTGTGTAAACCTGAAATCTCTCATCATAAAGGTAGTGGTGCCATATCTTCAGTGCAGACACCACCGCTGCCAACTCCAAGTCATGGGTCGGGTAGTTCCTCTCATGATCCTTCAACTGCCTTGATCCATAGGCTACTACATTCCCATCTTACATCAATACACAGCCCAGTCCTAGGTGTGAAGCATCCATATACATCGAGAAACCTCTTGAGCTGGTAGGAATGGTGAGTATCGGAGCTATAGTTAACCTCCTCTTCAACACCTCAAAACTTCCCTCACACTTATCGTCCCACACGAATTGAACGTTCTTTCTTGTGAGACATGTCAAAGGAGCAGCTAACCTCAAAAATCCCTCTACAAACCTTCGATAATATCCAGTTAAATCCAAGAAACTTCTAATCTCTGTCACTGTCTGGGGTCTCTACCACTGAACTACGGCCTTAATCTTAGATGGATCCACTGATACTCCATCCTTCGATACTATGTGACCCAGAAAAGAGATCTGTTCCAACCAAAAGTCACACTTACTAAGTTTAGCATACAGCTTCTTCTCTTAGAGGGTCTGCAACACTATCCTTAGGTGTCGTTCATGCTCCTCTCTAGACCTTGAGTACACCAGTATATCATCAATAAACACGATTACAAATCGATCCAAATACTGGTGGAATACCTCATTCATCAACGACATAAAAGTTGTTGGAGCATTCGTCAACCCAAATGGCATAACCATAAATTCATAATGTCCATACCGAGTGCGAAAAGCTGTCTTGGGTACATCTCCCCCTCGTATCTTCAACTGATGGTACCCCGATCTCAGATCTATCTTTGGAAACACCAAAGTTTTTGCATGACAATCCATAACAACATGATTTACAGCTAGCCAATCCATACCTAGGATTACATCAAAATCACTCATGTTTAATAAAATTAAATCGGCTGCCATTTCTTTACCTCATATCCTCATCTTACAATCTTTATATATACATGCTCAGTCAATTGACTATCATTCATAGGGGTAGATATCATCAGTATCTTATCAAGCAGTGTGGGTTTTACATACTTAAACAATTTACATGCAAACGATGGTGATATAAAGGAATGCGTGGCACCAGGATCAAACAACACAAATACTTCTAAATCAAAGATTTGGATGGTACCTTTTACCACATCCGAAGATTGATCGGCACTGTCTTGGTCTAGCGCGTGCACTCGCCCTCTGCTTACACCTACTGCTTGCATCCCCTTTTCCTCAGCTGTAGCCTTCCTACTTGGAGCAGCTGTAACAACTGGAGCTCTCTCTGGCTCCCTGCCCTTCTGTGGGGCTCCCTCTATCACTTTTGGGAAATCTCTGATTATGTGCCCTGGTTTCCCACATCTGAAGCATACTACATGAGATCCATAGCATGGTCGAGTACTATGGTACTTACCACACTTGTCGCACTGCTCTGTAGTAGGCCATGGTCCTCCAATCATGATTCCTTTCGCTAGACCTAGAGCCAGATACATGGGAGTATTAACTGTCTTCTCCCGGATCTCATCAATCCTCGACCTCTTCCCAGCAAACCTCATGTTTCCCTTCTGGCTGAAGCCTCTATCCATCATTGGTATCTTTTTATCCCTGTCCCTCATCTTACTAACCTTTCCAAACTCTGAGGCGATTCTATCAACATCTTATTCACATAATTACGCCCTACGCACTGCCTCCTCATAGGTTGGTATGTCCAAAGGAACCAATCTAGACCTGATGGTCGGTCTCAATCCATCCATAAACTTTTGGATTTTCTTGACCTCATTACTCATTGTATTGGGATCATACCTGCCTAGGGACATAAAAGTTGTCTCATACTCATCCACAGTTCTGCTCCCTTGGGTCAGTCCTAAAAATGTCATTTTCATCTTCCACTATGAGGTATCTAGAACGTACTGTCTCCGAAAGGCCTCCAAAAATATATCCCAGCTGATCTCAGTATGTCGGGCTGTCAAAATAGGTCGGGTAGATTTCCACCAATGTTCTGCTGATCCCTTCAGCATAAAAGCTACAAACGCTACCATCTTGGTAGTAGTGCTCTCAAAGAACCCATACAACTTCTCGATTTCACTAATCCAATCCTCAGCAGCTATTGGTCCTTCACTCCACTGAAAGACGATAGTCCAAACTTCTGGAACTGCCGCAATCTATCCAAATCACAACCGTAACCCCAGCCTCTACTAGCCTATGGTGTAGTAACAGGTGTAGGCATATCCTGTGCAGGTGGGGGTGTAGGTGTCTCTGTCATTTGAGGTCTCTAGACTAGTCGGGCCCGTACCTCAGGAACTGTCGCTTGCTTGGTATCACCCTGTGTAGCGGGACTCTATCTACCGCCAACTCCAAGTAAAGATTGGGTGACCAACTCTAATGGAGTCTCAATGCTCCGCTCAATCCTTGCAAAACGAGCCTCAGTACTCTCAGGTCTCTCCCCTGGACCCTGTGGAGCATGCTCAACCTTAGCCTCCACCTCAATATCATCCTGAACCTCGTGTGTTTCTGGCTCAACACGACCCCAGGCCTATATCTACGACCTCTAACTTGTGCCCTCGCCCCTCTACTGCGACTGGTATTAGGCATAATTACTCAATTCCCTACATTCACAACCAATTACTTAGTTAACCCATCAACACACACACAATTTATATCTAAACAAGCACAGTAACATGGGGATGTAATTTGCCAACTTATTAAGTATTTTAGACACGACACACGTCAGACCAACTCGAGCTCGGATACCAACTTTTGGCACGACCCTCAACTTACCAAAATACGTGCAAATTTTTCACATTTTTATGCATCATTTATTATTCGTCCTTACCTCAATCGTGAATAGAAACTCTCCTCAATAGTTGAGCTGTGTGTCGACGTCTACCTCACTCCACCATACCAATTCAATTTGTATATTATTTATGAGTAAACACTTGTATAAATGTATATATATCAGAGTTGTTACATGTGTTTACATTGTTTTACATCCCCAATAGTTACATATAAAATGCAACTGTCCTACCGTAAGTTTAGATACCAAATTACAACAGTGTGTATACCTTACGCGATGGGATGCAGCGGATTACCAAAAGGGATAAGCCTCCAGTCACCCACAATCTATACTCAAAGCTCTGTAGAGAGGAGGAAAATAAGGGGGTGAGCAAACCACATGCTCAGTAAGGCAATAATGCGAACAGGTAGATACTGCACTATCTACGTGATCATGATGCCATGCTCAAAAGCATTTAGTTCATTATTTTATCTCAAAACATGAGTGTATGATTGTGTTAATGGTATGTAAAGCATTCATGCTATTAAAATCTAGTACACAATTCAATTCAAAGCATGGTATAAATCATCATGCATAATTCACAATAAAGTATGGCATTACCCATCATACATTTTTCTCAAATAAGCATGGCATTACCCATTATGCATTTTTTCTGAAATAAGCATGGCATTAACCATCATGCATTTTCACAATAAAGCATGGCATTAATCATCATGCTTCGGTGCACTTTAAACCATTAACAATCGATATATCAAAACATTTGAACACTTGTCAGGTCTCAACCCCTCCATCGGACTGTCCTGACCCACAAATCATTTCAAACATTGATTTATTCTCAAAGCAATAGACATGTGAGATAGGCAATTCAATAAAAGGTAATAACCTCTAGGTCTATGGCCATAACCTGTGATACCAACTACACGGATCAGGTGTGCGGGATATCACCACTATCTGCTTCCACACGGGAGGTGGGTTAAATCTAGCCCGTAGGTCCATAGCAGATCTCGTCCGAAGACAGCATATCACAATCTCAATATGGTACATCATACTCCATGCTACTTGCACAGTACAATGTACTCCGTAGACCCATATCAACATATCATATCACGCCACATCTCAAAATGCACATGTGAGCCTATTTAATCGGTACGACCTCTTGGCTACCCGAAGCGCCTAACACGGCTATCAACATGTCAAAACCACAAACTGCACGTGCGAGCCTATTTAATCGGTGCGACACCCAGTCTGCCTGAAGCTCCAAGCATGTCAACAAATAAGGTAGGCATCTAGTACGATCTAAGCTCCAAGCACCATGCCAAAACCAGTATGAAATACATGTCAAAATGATAATTCTATATTTTTAGAATTATTTATGCTTAATTTCCTAATTAATTATTTAAATCCCCAATTTATTTTGTTAATTATCCCCTTTATTTAATTAAAATTCTCATGTTTGCAGATAAATTAAATCTGGATGAATTTTGAATATTTCGATAGAAAATGGACTGGAATTGGGCTAAAATTGAGATTGAGCCACGCGGACAACACGAGTCATGCCACCTAGCACATCCAATTGGACAAGAAGACCGATGACATGGAAATATCTTTTCAAGGAGCCAATGGTGTGAAGACAAGTGGCCAAAAAAATGCCAACTCATCAAGGATGTGGAAATTACCATTTTACCCCTAGTGTGTTTATAAATAGGAAAGGATGACAATTGAAAATGGGATGTAATTTTTAGGAGTAAGAGTAGTGTAATGTAAGGTAATTTAGGAGTAGAAGTAATGTAATTTAGGATTAGGAGTAGTGTAGAATAGCTTTTAGGTTATTTTTTTAAGCTTTCCTTGATTGAAATTTCTGAATAGTTTCTTTAACCAACAATTTTATTTTACTGTTGATGGCAACTTTCTCAATTTATGAAGAGTTTCATTCCTTTGCTAATTTCATTTTGTAGTTTACGGTTATTTCCTTCAATTTGATTCAATGAAAATTAATGGAAAGAATTTGTTTCTCTTTTACTGGCTCTCAGCTTTGTTAAAACTGCTGATGTTTTTGTTTTGTTGAAGCAACTCTTATTTTTCTTAGCTCTCGGGTTGCTCATTTTCTATTCGGGTGATAGACGGCTTCTTCTTCATTCTATTGTGGCAGCGTGAAACAAGGATAGCAACTATTATTCGGTGCTGAAGCAAAGCAATAGTGTGGTGTTGCGAACTGCTGTGAAGCACGAATGATGCTACTGTTTCTGCCTTCCCGTTCCCTCTGTTCTGTTCTGCTTTAGTACATTTTACTATTCATAACTTTGTTGCTCGAAGCTGGACTGGGTGAAGGTGAACGGGTTGTGACTATTGCTGGTTGAGGTTGCTTATACCATCTGCTAGCCAAATAACCCGTGCATGTAACATTGAAGCCGACCTGGACAGTGCTGAGAGCATCATCTGAGCAGAGTTGTCGAGAACCTGTACAGTAGAGTGTCAGGCAGCACATGGAGCAGGAGCACTTTCCCTGGTCTTGTGTTGATGCTAGCAACATAGGCACAACAGAACACAGCAGAATCGAGGGCAACCCGTGACCTGCAACCAAGACAAACCTAGCAGCAGGACACAATGGACATACAGCAGCAGGCTGGAACTGAGACATGTTTGGAGTAGTGTCTGTTTAATATCGAGAAGGAGAATGCAACAGACCGACAGTAGCCAAAACCGTTAATGCCTGGAAATAATCATGCATTTGGAAAGATAATGAAATGGACAACTCGAGGCCATCATCTGGAAATGGAAAGTAAACAAAGAAGACACATGAATAGTATTTGGAGGGATAATTTGTTGGTTTACAATTGTTAAAGCTTTGTTTGGCATTTACCATATGCACAATAATCCATTTTTCTTGCATGTTTAGTTTAGTTTGATTAGTTGTTAGTTTAGGATAGTTGTTAGTTGTCAATTTAGATTAGTTCTAGTGTTTTAATTTGTTAATTTAATTTTTAGTCTTAATTTTTATAGTAGTTAATTTTATATTAAATGTTTTAGCTTTTATTTTAGTTTAGATGCATTTAGAGTTAATTTAGATCAAATGTGTTTCATGCATTTTTAATTTAGTCTTTATTTTCATTAAGTTTTAGTTTAGTTTAAATTGCATTTTAGGTTAGTTTAATTAATCTTGTTTTGTTATTTTTATAATTGCATTTTATTTTAATTGCGTTATTCAATTTTAACTGTTTTAATTATTTTCATAGGTATTGGTTTTTAATTACGTGAAGCTCGGTAAGTAAATTTCAGCTCGATTTTATTTTCTTCATTTTACAGTTTTATTATTTTCAGTATTTTTAATTTCAAACTTAGTAGATCACCGATAATCAAATTCATAATTTGCTAGGATATACTTAGGGTAAGATTAACCGGTAGTTAATTAGGCTAGTCAACTTCTCTGTGGGACGATAACTCGGGACTCAAATCCCATTATTACTTATACGACCCGTGCACTTACGGTAATACCTTTAGGGCCCATCAGAAAACTAGTGCGAGCTAAGCTCTAGCACTCATGTGTATAAAACACGTCAAATCTCGTGCGAGTCATACTCTAGCATGCTTTCATTCTCACGAAAACAATGTAGGTGCATTTCTTTGCAAAGTGTGGTTAACAAACCAAAACAACTCATTTCTTTTGCAATTCATTTCAAATGCTAGCCAACCTACCAATCACTTGCTAAAATGCAATAAAACGTGATTTTCCAAAGTATTATGCTTTTATTTTCATGCACATTTCTCAAACACCCAACTTTTGCCATTCAATCACCCAATTTCATTTCCCAACATCTCATGCATTCTAGCAAAGCATTAAGAGCCCAAATTGTGCACAGATATCTCTAAGAGTCCACACAATTCTTTTACCTCTATTTTACTTGGTGTGACTCTTTTCCTCTTAGCTTCTCACGCTCTTGGCTTAACTCGCTCTGGCGTATCCTCGGAAGCTGTAATTTATTCATCATACGTTCGAGTTAGTATTGCTAACTCTCATTCAACTATATATTCCACCCAATGCCCTAAACGCTCATTTTACCCCTTTTTGGTAAATCCCACAATTTATTCACTAACAACACCTTCAATATCATACCACAACACTATTATTAACTTCCTTATATCTCATTCATCATTTATTCCACCACATTTCACTTCTCACACTAACCCATTTCTAGGTTATATTCATTTCATGGCATTCTAGGTAGTTCTACCCACAATGTGCACACCCAAGTCAACTTCATAATCATTAACTAGACAAATGTACTTGGATTTGTGCACTAGAAACTTACCTCTTTAGATTTCCTCTTTGCTCCAAATAGAAATGCCCATTGGTCCTTCAATCCTACAAATGGGTAAATGCCAACAAACTATGTTGTTCTTCTCCTTGATGTGAACAACTTTGCCTCTAATAGTCTTCCTACAAATCTCCTTGAAAATGGTTGGATTTAGAGAGAGAAAACTAGGTTTTGGGTTGAAAAGGGAAGGCAATGGTTTTGTCCCGAAATCTGCAGATTTTCAAAGCCCTTTTTATAGAAATTGCTTGATGAGATCGATCTGCACTAGGAGGAGATCGACCTGGTCCCTTTAAATCCCTCTTTTTCATGACATTTTAAGCATGAGATCGATATGTCCAAGTTGGAGATCGATCTGCTCTCAAACAGAGAGCTAAGGAGATCGATCTGTGTACTTGAGGATCGATCTTTCCATTACAGAATGTTTAGGAGATCGATCTGGCCCCATCAGAGATCGATCTGCCCTATTCCTTTGCTTAAATACAAGCATTTTTGGCTCATCCAGATAGATCTCTCATCCTATGGGATCAATCTGGCCTTCATATTTCCAGATTTTCTACAATTTTTCTGTAATAACTCATACCAAACTTCATACATTTTGTTGCCATGGTCATTTCCTCATCCGATCCTCTTTGAGATTGAAAATGATATCCCATAATACTTCATACACTTTAAAACTTGTGTAGAATCTTTGTATAGCCAAAGGTACATGATATAAACAAAATGGAAGTGCACAAATTATGCAATTCTCCTTCCATTTTACCACACTACTCATAATCCATTCTACTCACATTTTCCACATGTTTAAGCCCATTTCTTCACATTCATATATAATGTATCTTGTACGTACAATCACAACTCTTATTACAAGTGTGTACATTAACTTATGGACTTACATCACATATACTTCACTTATGAATTCATCGTATAACTTCATTTACATTTCTATGTACATATATACAATTATACATATACGGGGTCTCACAGGTGTAGCTGTTCACGATCAGGTAAGGTAAAGGTAAAGAACAGACCATAAGAATTGGATTAAATAATAATAGATAAATGAAAAACAAAAAAAAAATTATAGTGGATTTTTGGTGGATTGAGGGTTATGACAGAAGTGGTATCAGAGCTGAGATGGTCTATGTGTGTCGGTGTAAATAATTAAAAAAATTACATCCCCATGTTACTGTGTTTGTCTGGATACAATTGTGTATATCGAGATGGGTTGACAAAGAAATAATTGTGAATGTAGGAATCTTGGCATAATGCCTAATACCAGTCACGGTAGAGGGGTGGGAGCACGAGTTAGAGGCCAAAGGGGTAGGCCTAGGGGCCGTGTTGAGTCATTGCCATATGAGACTCACGAGGAGGTAGAGGTGGAGGCTGATGTTGAGCGTGCTCCACAAGGTCTGATAGAGAGATCGAAGAGTACTGAGGCACGCTTTACGAGGATAGAACAGAGCTTAGAGGTAATTTTGGAATTGATTACCCAATCGTTGCTTGGAGCTGAGGGCAGGCAAGAGCCAGCTACACAGGGTGATGATGATGAACTGGATGTTGCTTTTGAGATGCCTGCATAACCAGCCCAAGAACCTCAGACTACAGATACTCCCACATCCCCACCAGTGCAGGAAACACCTTCTACTGTTGCTCCACCACAGAGAAGTAGAGATTGGGGTTGTGGATGTGACTTGGATAGGTTACGGCAGTTTCAAAAATTTAAGCTGCCATCCTTCAGTGGAGTTATGGACCCAATAGCTGCAGAGGACTCGGTGAAGGAGATTGAAAAGCTATATGGGTTTTTCGAGTGCACTACTACTGAGATGGTAACGTTTGCCGCATTCATGTTGAAAAGATCGGCAGAGCATTGGTGAAAGTCCACCAGACCTATTTTGAGAGCTCAAAATACAGAGATCAGCTGGGATGTATTTTTGGAGGCCTTCTGGAGGTAATATGTTCCGGATACTGTACAACGGAGACTGCAAATGGAAGTTTTAGATTTGACCCAGGGAGGCAGATCGGTAGATGACTATGAGACTAAATTCATCTCCCTGGGCAGGTATGATCCTGACATGATGGACAGTGAGGTCAAGAAGGTTTGAAAGTTTGTGGACGGATTGAGACCATCCATCAGGTCCTGATTAGTCCTTTTTGACATACCAACATACGAGGAGGTAGTGCACAGGGCACAATTATGTGAACAGGACATCGAGCAGGTTGCCTCAGAGTTTGGAAAGGTTGGTAGAGTGAGGGACAGAGATAGAAAGAGACCAAAAATGGACAAAAGCTTCAGCTACAGAGGAAGCAGGAGATTTTTTGGGAAGAGGTAAAGGATTGAAGACATCCGAGAGAGGACAGTTAAGCCTCCCGTGTACCAGGCCATAGCTCCAGCAAAAGGTATAGTGATTGGAGGGCTACGACCTACTACAGAACAGTGCAGTAAGTGCGGTAGGTACTATGGGACTCAACCATGTTATGTATCTCCTACACTATGTTTTCAATGTGGGAAGCCAGGGTGTCATACCCCGCTTTTGTGAACCTTTCTATCCATACATTCTCTACTACGGTTGGGCTGTGAGAAGATGTAATTACTAAAAATTCATTCATTTACAGCGGAATATTTAAAACTTTAATTCACACTCCCAGGTGTGTGTGTAAATACACAAAATTAATTGTATAAATACCATGTGCTTACATATCATCCCCATAATACTGTTTACAATTCCAAGATATAACTGTGCGATACAATATATTAGATACAAAATACTCTCGTATACAAATCTTATACCTTTGCGGATTGTGGGAGCTGTTAAACACAAAAGGTCTAGAGATCACCGCTCTCTTACTTCTCAGTACCTGGAGGGGGAAAATAGTGGGATGAGCAAACCACAGCTCAGTAAGGAAATGTATGCTAGCAGGTAGATATCGTACTACCTACATAGCCCATGCATGCATAAACCAAAACCATGTTTTCGTTATAAATGGAAATATCATACGAACAATGC
Organism: Firmiana major; assembly: GCA_033439115.1. NCBI lineage: Eukaryota > Viridiplantae > Streptophyta > Magnoliopsida > Malvales > Malvaceae > Firmiana > Firmiana major. Next base: position 64,552,180 of record CM065899.1, read on the forward strand.
ATTTAAACACATGTTTCTCAATAGCATTTTCGTGTAAATCAAATGTCAAACTTCCATTTAAAACATGCTCATAAATAGTGCCCTCACGGCACGAATGTGAAATTAGAGATTTATCAAAAACACGAAATCTCTTTCACTTCTCAAATCATTCTTTCTCGCAAATCTCTTTCTTTTCTGAGATTGTCTCTGTTTCTCAAATCTCTGAGACAGGCATGGAATTTTCGGCAATCAAATATCCACGACTTATGGCCATAGTCAGTGATCCCAGGCCTCACTGATCAGGTGTGCATAGGGTATCACTTCGCCTGAAGGGGGATGGGTCAGTCCTACCCTCCGGCTCATCTCAATCCACCTCATCTCCTCGTATACTCACGGTGAAGATACGTCGTGTGTCATCTACGCGATACTCGTACTCACGTGCACCCAGCACGGTACATAGTATACCAACGGGTGACTACACTATTCTACGTACGACCGTGGACCCAAGTCCATACTCCAACTCCGATGGACTTTTTATCCTAAACCATGTCTCATATACCAGGCGAGCAAGCAGCGTGACACACAGTCAACGCAAAGCTCCAGCGCGGTACGATCTATCGTTAAGGCCCAGCCCGTTCAAATGGCCGTCGGCTGGTATCCCCTTGGGTCCCAGACCCCCAGGTTTACCTTAACTCAACAAAACAGGTGCGAGCAAAGTTCCCGCACTTTCTCAAAACCTTCGTGCGAGTTAAAACTCCCGCACGGTACATCAAGGTATTAAAACGGGTGTGAGCTAGCGCTTCAACACCAAATCTCATCTCAAAACTGATAGATGGCTATTTTCTCTTTTAAAACTCAAAACACGTTTATTCATACAGCATGCCTCTTCATGCTAAAACATGTAAAATTAGCCAACCTATCATCAACATTTCTCAATCATCAATAACAATATAAAATTGAGAACATCATTGAAAACATGCATATCATGCTATTTCCTTACCCTATCCCATTTCTCAATACATATATACATCATAGTACTTTTCATACTTCCACATCATTTCATAAAATTATAATATCGTACTAGTCCTAGCAATATATCTACGAAATTGTTGTAATTACGTACGAACATCTCTATAGCTAACACACAGTCCCTTACCTCGTTTTACTGGTGTGCAACTATCCGCCTTTATGCTTCTTGCGTTCTCATCTCGACTTGCTCCGGCGTATCATCCGAAACTGAAATTCATCCATCAAACACTCGAGTTAACGTTTCTAACTCTTGCTCGACTAATCATTTATCCAATGCCTTAAATACATATTTTACCCTTTGTGGTAAATCTCACAATTTTATCCCAATATCAACATGTCCAAACCATTCCCACAACCTAATCATCCACTCAAGATATCTCATTTATCATAAACACTTCCACACTCCACTTTCTCACACTTGACTATTTCTAAGTTATATTCATTTCATACCATTCTAGGTAGTTCTATCCACAATATGCACACCCAAATATCTTTATAATCATTAACTAAACCAATGTACTTGGATTTGTGCATTAGAACTTACCTCATTGGATTTCCTCTTGCTCCAATTAGGATTGCCCTTTATTTCTTCAATCCATCAAATGGGGAAATGCCTCTAGACTATGTTGTTCTTCTTTTTGTTGTGAACAACTTTGTCTCTAATAGACTCTCCTTAAATCTCACTGAAAATGGCTGGATTTAGGGGTGAGAAAGCTAGGTTTTTGTGTTGAAGTGGAAAGGAAATGGTTTGTCCCGAAATCTGATGATCCAACTGCTCCCATTTATAGTTTTGACTTGATGAGATCGATCTTCCTTGGGTGAAGATCGATCTGTTCCTCTAAAATCCCTCTTTTCTAAGACATTTTAAAGGCAGGAGATCGATCTGTCGAGGCTAGAGATCGATCTGCTGTCAAACAGAAGTTTAAGGAGATCGATCTGGTCTTATGGGAGATCGATCTGCTTCCAACCCGAGAGCTAAAGAGATCGATCTGCTTCCTTTGGAGATCGATCTGTTCCCTTCCATTTCTCACATAAGAGCATTCTGGCTCTCCCAGATCGATCTCTCATCCTATGAGATCGATCTGGCCTTCACAAATTCCAGATTTCTTGCAGTTCCTCTTCAACAACCCTTACCAAACACCCTTAATTTGCTACCATGATCATTTCCTCATTCATTCATCTTTGAGACTTGAAAATGGGATCCATCCTCACTACATACACATTAAAACTTGTGTAGAATCTTTGTATGACCAAATATATACGATATTACTCGAATGGAAATATACACTTATGTAAATCTTTCCTTCCATTTTACTATACTACTCATATTCCATTTCGATCACATTCTTCTCGTTTTAAGTTCATTTCTTCCTACTCATTCATAATGCAACTTGTACGTATAATCACAATTCTTACTACAAATGCGTACATAATCTTATAAACTTACATTGCATATACTTCACATTACAATACATCATCTTACTTATGATTTTATTTACATTCCCATGTTCCTATATACAGCTATACATGTACGGGGTCTCACATTCTCCCCCACTTAGAGAATTTGGTCCTCCAAATTAGAACCAATTCAATCCGTGAATAACTCGGGATACTTTTCCCACATCAAACTTTCCAGTTCCCATGTGGCCTCTTCCACAGTGTGATGTTGCCACAAAACTTTAACCAATGAAATCGTCTTGTTCCGTAAGACCTTCTCTTTCCTGTCCAATAGCCTGATCGGTCTCTCGACATACGACATATCTTTCTTGAGCTCCAACGGCTCATAACTAATTACATGTGTCAGATCCGGGTAGTACTTCCGAAGCATAGAAACGTGGAAGACATTGTGGACTTCTGCTGGCTCAGGTGGTAAGGCTAGCCTATATGCTCCTTCTCCCACTCTATCCATAATCTCGAAGGGACCAATGTAATGAGGACTTAATTTTCCTTTCTTCCCAAACCTCATTATTCCCTTAAAAGGAGATACTTTCAAAAATACAGACTCGCCAACATCAAACTCAAGTGGTCTCCGTCTCCTGTCAGCGTAGCTCTTTTGTCAACTTTGAGCTGTTCGTAGCCTCTCGCATATTATCCGAACATCCTCGGAGGCTTGCTTAACCAAATCGGGAGTGAGCAATTGTCTGTCACCAACTTCTTCCCAACCAATGGGCGATCGGCATCTACGACCGTATAGTGCCTCATAAGGGGCCATACCAATACTTGAGTGATGACTGTTATTGTAGGCGAACTCAATCAATGGCAAGTGATCGTCCCATGAGCCTTTAAAATCCAGCACACACGCTCTCAACATATCCTTCAGGGTCTGTATAGTCCTCTCTGACTGACCATCTGCCTGAGGATGAAAAGCGGTGCTAAAACTCAACTGGGTCCCCATCGCTTCCTGGAAATGTCCCCAAAAGTGGGAAGTGAAGCGGGCATCCCGATCAGAAACAACACTCACTGGGACTCAATGCAATCTCACTATTTCTCGCACATACAGGCTCGCCAATGCACTCAATGTATCTGTAGATCTCATGGCTAAGAAATGTGCCGATTTCGTTAACCGATCCACTATCACCCATATCGCATCATGGTTCTTACGGGTTCTCGGTAACCCCATCACAAAATCCATGGTGACATGCTCCCACTTCCATGTTGGTATCGATAGAGGTTGTAATAATCCTCCTGGTTTCTGATGTTCGACTTTTACTTGCTGACAAATGAGACATCTAGCGACATACTCAGCTATGTCTCTCTTCATTCCAGACCACCAATATGCTTTTCAGAGATTTTGATACATCTTACTACTCCCCGGGTGTATCGTGTATCTAGACGAGTGTGCCTCTGATAAGATCAGCTTTCTCAGCTCTACATCCTTAGGAACACATATTCTATCTCTAAACCTTAGTATTCCATCTGGACTCAATATAAAATCGGCACCCTTCCCTTTCCGAAGTTAGCTAATCATCTCAATACACCATTGATCAATTTGCTGAGCTTGTCGGATTCTCTCAATCAACTCCGGTTCTAATCTCAAGCTAGCAATAATCCCATAGCTGCCAATCTCAGGTAGGGTCATATCCAGACTAAGGTTCGTGAATTGTTCCAACAACTCGTGCTCTCTAACCATCATATGAGATACCAACCCGAGACTCTTCCGACTCAATGCATCGGCAACCACATTTGCCATCCCCGGGTGGTATAAGATCTCACAATCATAATCCTTGAGGAGTTCTAACCACCTCCTCTGTCTCATGTTTAACTCCTTTTGTGAGAATAGATATTTCAAACTCTTATGATCCGTAAAGATCTGAAATCTCTCACCATATAAGTAGTGGCGCTATATCTTCAACGCAAACACTACGGCCGCTAACTCCAAATCGTGAGTGGGGTAGTTCTTCTCATGATCTTTCAGCTGTCTAGATCCATAAGCTACTACCCTTCCATCTTGCATCAAAATACAGCCTAGTCCTTGATGCGAAGCATCTGTATACACCGAGTAATTCCCTAAACTGTTAGGGATGACAAGAACTGGCACGGTAGTTAATCTGCGCTTAAGTTCCTGAAAACTCCTCTCACAAGCTTCATCCCATGAAAACTCCACACTCTTCCTCGTAAGACGTGTCAATGGAGCAGCTAATCTAGAGAAATCTTCTACAAATCTCCTGTAGTAACCAGTCAAACCCAGAAAACTTCTGATCTCTGTGACTGTCCTAGGTTGTTCCCACTGAACAACTGCCTCAATCTTGGATGGATCTACTGACACCCCATCCTTCGATATAACATGGCCTAGAAAAGAAACCTGTTCTAGCCAAAAGTCACATTTGTTAAGCTTGGCATATAACCTTTTCTCTCGGAGAGTCTGCAAAATAATCCTTAAGTGCTGCTCATGTTCTTCTCTGGACCTTGAATACACCAATATATCATCAATGAAGATAATTACGAATTGGTCCAGGTATGGCTTGAATACTTCGTTCATTAGAGCCATAAAAGCTGCCGGCGCATTGGTCAACCCAAAAGGCATCACTAAGAATTCGTAATGGCCATAGCGGGTACGAAATGCTGTCTTGGGCACATCCTCCTTCCGAATCTTCAATTGATGATACCCAGACCTCAGATCTATCTTGGAGAAGATCTGTGCTCCCCGAAGCTGATCCAATAAATCGTCAATGTGTGGCAAGGGGTACTTATTCTTGATGGTAGCCTTGTTTAACATCCGATAGTCAATGCATAACCTGAGGCTCCCATCTCTCTTCTTCACAAACAATACCGGGGCTCCCCATGGTGAGACGCTCGGTCTTATGAACCCCTTCTCTAACAACTCTTGCAGCTGTTTCCTTAATTCCTCTAACTCAACTGGAGCCATCCTATATGGTGACTTCGATATTGGTTCGGTTCCAGGCGTCAAGTCTATACCGAATTCTGTTTCTCTATCAGGTGGCAATCCTGGTAGATCGTCTGGAAAGACATCAGGAAATTCTCTGACCACTGAGATGTCCTCCATATCCGGATGTACTTTGTTCAAATCCACCACATAAGCAACAAAACCTTCAAAACAACACTCAAGCCATTTATACCAAAGTACTTTACTTAACACAAAATTTAAGATTTCATTTCTTCTCTTAAAATCTTACAACACATTCTTCAGGTAGAGAAAACTTAATGGACTTAGAACGACAGTCTATGACATCATGATTGGCGGATAACCAATCCATTCCCAAAATTACATCAATGTCATACATATTCAACAAAATCAAGTTTGCTGTCATGCACTTATCTCCCACCCTCACTTTACAATCTTTATACACTTGTTCAACTAATTGGCTCACTCTCATGGGAGTACTTATTAGTAAAGTCCTACTCAAGTATGTGGGCTCTACAAAACCTTTTAACTTAGATGCACATGCAGGTGATATGAAGGAATGCGTAGCACCAGAATCAAACAAAGCAATAACCTCCAAATTGAAAATCAAGATTGTACCTTTTATCACTTCAGAAGAGGTATCAGCCGATGCCTGGTCTATCGCATACACCCTGCCTTGACCCACAACTTGTTTTCCTTTTTCTTCAGCCGAGGCTTTCTTTCTTGCAAGAGGTGCAACTGTAGGAACCCTCTCTGGCTCTTTACCCCTCTGTGGAATTGCCTCAACTATCTCCGGGCACTCTCTGGCATAATGTCCAAATTTACCACATCTGAAGCATCGGGTACCCTGAAGATGACATGGCCTACCACCATGGTATCGACCGCATAACCTACACTGATCTGTAGTCGGTCGGGGTCCACCAATCACTATACCCCCGGCTGGTGTCTGAGTCGGAGGCATAAAAGGTCTAACAACCTTTTTCTGGAACTCATCTACCTCTCTCCGACGCTTACTCATGAATTTTCGACCAAATTTGGCACTCTTGCCATCTCCCAGCTTCCTCGGACCCTTGTCCTTACCCCAACTAAACTCAGAAATCTGCAAGTCATAATCCTGCTCGCATAACTGGGCCCGTCGCATGGCCTCTCTATATGTAGCGACATCAAATGGGGCCAACTTTGCTCGGATCGAAGGCCTCAGTCCATCTACAAATCTACGGACTCTGATAGCCTCACTCCTGATCGAGTCCGGATCATATCTACCTAGTGAAGTGAATCGTGACTCGTACTCATCAACTGTTCGATTCCCTTGAGTCAGATTCAGAAATTCCATCTGTAGTCTCCGTCGAGCAGTATCTGGGATGTATTGCTCTCTGAAAATGTCCAAGAACATATCCCAAGTGATAACCATTCCTTGAGCTCTTAACATCGGCCTAGTGGACTTCCACCAGTGCTCTGCTTCGCCTCTCAATACAAAGGCCGCAAGCGCTACTCTCTCCGTAGCTGAACATCTACAGAAGTCGAATAACTTCTCCATTTGACTGATCCAGTCCTCAGCCACCGTCGGATCCTTTATCCCGCTAAACGAAGGAGGCTTAAAGTCCATAAAATGCCTCAATCTTTCCATATCACAATCATATCCATACCTCAAATCATCATCATGCTGATGTGGGGCTACCGGAGGAGGTACCGGTCGAATATGAGGTTCCCGTGGCCTAGCCGGTTCAGCTTGCGCAGGTGCAACATTCTCAGGTTCAGGTGCAGCTGCAGGGGGATTCGGTGCAGCCTGTCCTGCTGTACTAGGTGTACCCTCAAACCTAGCCATGATCTGACCCATCATGGTCATCATCGTGCGCATGTCTTCCTCCAATCGACTTATTCGAGGATCATAAGCCTCTATCTGTTCCTGGGGCTCATGACTAGAGGATGATCTACTGTGCCTCTCAGTCCTATCATTTTGCCATCGAGCTCTCGAGCTCTCTCCCCTCTTGCGGTGTCTCTCAGGCATAACTCACTAGCCTGATAACTTTCCTGCGTTATAACAAACATTTAATTCACTACCAGCTCCGTATACACATTTGTATCTAAATATCGCACAGTAACTTGGGGATGTATGTTTTCTTAGTCCTAAACATCAACTCACATCAGACCAACCATGCTCTGATACCAAACCTGTCATACCCCGCTTTTGTGAACCCTTCTATCCATACATTCTCTACTACGGTTGGGCTGTGAGAAGATGCAATTACTAAAAATTCATTCATTTACAGCGGAATATTTAAAACTTTAATTCACACTCCCAGGTGTGTGTGTAAATACACAAAATTAATTGTATAAATACCATGTGCTTACATATCATCCTCATAATATTGTTTACAATTCCAAGATATAACTGTGCGATACAATATATTAGATACAAAATACTCGCGTATACAAATCTTATACCTTTGCGGATTGTGGGAGCTGTTAAACACAAAAGGTCTAGAGATCACCGCTCTCTTACTTCTCAGTACCTGGAGGGGGAAAATAGTGCGATGAGCAAACCACAGCTCAGTAAGGAAATGTATGCTAGCAGGTAGATATCGTACTACCTACATAGCCCATGCATGCATAAACCAAAACCATGTTTTCGTTATAAATGGAAATATCATACGAACAATGCATTTAAACACATGTTTCTCAATAGCATTTTCGTGTAAATCAAATGTCAAACTTCCATTTAAAACATGCTCATAAATAGTGCCCTCACGGCACGAATGTGAAATTAGAGATTTATCAAAAACACGAAATCTCTTTCACTTCTCAAATCATTCTTTCCCCCAAATCTCTTTCTTTTCTGAGATTGTCTCTGTTTCTCAAATCTCTGAGACAGGCATGGAATTTTCGGCAATCAAATATCCACGACTTATGGCCATAGTCAGTGATCCCAGGCCTCACTGATCAGGTGTGCATAGGGTATCACTTCGCCTGAAGGGGGATGGGTCAGTCCTACCCTCCGGCTCATCTCAATCCACCTCATCTCCTCGTATACTCACGGTGAATATACGTCGTGTGTCATCTACGCGATACTCGTACTCACGTGCACCCAGCACGGTACATAGTATACCAACGGGTGACTACACTATTCTACGTACGACCGTGGACCCAAGTCCATACTCCAACTCCGATGGACTTTTTATCCTAAACCATGTCTCATATACCAGGCGAGCAAGCAGCGTGACACACAGTCAACGCAAAGCTCCAGCGCGGTACGATCTATCGTTAAGGCCCAGCCCGTTCAAATGGTCGTCGGCTGGTATCCCCTTGGGTCCCAGACCCCCAGGTTTACCTTAACTCAACAAAACAGGTGCGAGCAAAGTTCCCGCACTTTCTCAAAACCCTCGTGCGAGTTAAAACTCCCGCACGGTATATCAAGGTATTAAAACGGGTGTGAGCTAGCGCTTCAACACCAAATCTCATCTCAAAACTGATAGATGGCTATTTTCTCTTTTAAAACTCAAAACACGTTTATTCATACAGCATGCCTCTTCATGCTAAAACATGTAAAATTAGCCAACCTATCATCAACATTTCTCAATCATCAATAACAATATAAAATTGAGAACATCATTGAAAACATGCATATCATGCTATTTCCTTACCCTATCCCATTTCTCAATACATATATACATCATAGTACTTTTCATACTTCCACATCATTTCATAAAATTATAATATCGTACTAGTCCTAGCAATATATCTACGAAATTGCTGTAATTACGTACGAACATCTCTATAGCTAACACACAGTCCCTTACCTCGTTTTACTGGTGTGCAACTATCCGCCTTTATGCTTCTTGCGTTGTCATCTCGACTTGCTCCGGCGTATCATTCGAAACTGAAATTCATCCATCAAACACTCGAGTTAACGTTTCTAACTCTTGCTCGACTAATCATTTATCCAATGCCTTAAATACATATTTTACCCTTTGTGGTAAATCTCACAATTTTATCCCAATATCAACATGTCCAAACCATTCCCACAACCTAATCATCCACTCAAGATATCTCATTTATCATAAACACTTCCACACTCCACTTTCTTACACTTGACTATTTCTAAGTTATATTCATTTCATACCATTCTAGGTAGTTCTATCCACAATATGCACACCCAAATATCTTTATAATCATTAACTAAACCAATGTACTTGGATTTGTGCATTAGAACTTACCTCATTGGATTTCCTCTTGCTCCAATTAGGATTGCCCTTTATTTCTTCAATCCATCAAATGGGGAAATGCCTCTAGACTATGTTGTTCTTCTTTTTGTTGTGAACAACTTTGTCTCTAATAGACTCTCCTTAAATCTCACTGAAAATGGCTGGATTTAGGGGTGAGAAAGCTAGGTTTTGTGTTGAAGTGGAAAGGAAAAGGTTTGTCCCAAAATCTGATGATCCAACTGCTCCCATTTATAGTTTTGACTTGATGAGATCGATCTTCCTTGGGTGAAGATCGATCTGTTCCTCTAAAATCCCTCTTTTCTAAGACATTTTAAAGGCAGGAGATCGATCTGTCGAGGCTAGAGATCGATCTGCTGTCAAACAGAAGCTTAAGGAGATCGATCTGGTCTTATGGGAGATCAATCTGCTTCCAACCCGAGAGTTAAAGAGATCGATCTGCTTCCTTTGGAGATCGATCTGTTCCCTTCCATTTCTCACATAAGAGCATTCTGGCTCTCCCAGATCGATCTCTCATCCTATGAGATCGATCTGGCCTTCACAAATTCCAGATTTCTTGCAGTTCCTCTTCAACAACCCTTACCAAGCACCCTTAATTTGCTACCATGATCATTTCCTCATTCATTCATCTTTGAGACTTGAAAATGGGATCCATCCTCACTACATACACATTAAAACTTGTGTAGAATCTTTGTATGACCAAATATATACGATATTACTCGAATGGAAATATACACTTATGTAAATCTTTCCTTCCATTTTACTATACTACTCATATTCCATTTCGATCACATTCTTCTCGTTTTAAGTTCATTTCTTCCTACTCATTCATAATGCAACTTGTACGTATAATCACAATTCTTACTACAAGTGCGTACATAATCTTATAAACTTACATTGCATATACTTCACATTACAATACATCATCTTACTTATGATTTTATTTACATTCCCATGTTCCTATAAACAGCTATACATGTACGGGGTCTCACACAGGGCATGTGATCCGAAATTGCCCACAGATGATTGAGAGTGCCCCACAGAAGGGCAAGGAGCCAGAGAGAACTCCTGTTGATACTCCTACTCCGAGACGGAGGGCAACAGCTGAAGAGAAGGGAAAGCAGGTGGTTGGCAGAGGGCGAGTACACGTCTTGGACCAAGATACTGCAGATCACTCGTTAGATGTGGTGAAAGGTACCATCTTAATCTTTGATCTTAAAGCTTAATGACACGCCCTAAAGGTAATGTCTGCAAGTGCACGGGTCGTACAAGTAATAATGGGATTTGAGTCTTGAGTTATTGTCCCACAGAGAAGTTGACTAGCCTAATTAACTACCGGTTAATCTTACCCTAAGTATATTCTAGCAAATTATAAAATTAAGGTGGGTGATCTACATAGCTAGAATTAAAAATACTGAAAGCAATAAAATGCTATAAAATAAAGAAATTAAAACCGAGCTGAAAATTACTTGCCGAGCTCCACGCAATTAAAAGCAAATACCTACGAAAATAATTAAAACAGTTAAAACTCATTAACGCAATTAAAATAAAATGCAATTATGAAAATGAAACAATAAAATTACACTACAATTAAACTAACCTCAAATGCAATTTTAAACTACTTAATCAAAGTGCAATTTAAACTAACCTAAGATTTAATGAAATAAATTTACCTCTAATCTAATTCTAAATTAACACTTAATTAACTATCATCCTAATTAAAACTAAGTTTTATACTAATAAGCAAGAATACTAACATGCAATTGAATTAAAAACTCTAAACTAAGCTTAACAAATTAAATTGAAATTAAACTAAAATAACAATGCATGAAAATGAGTTAATTAACTAAAATGAACTAGCCAAACAAAGCCTTAACCAATTTAAACCATTCCCTCCAAACACTATTCACGTGTCATTTTTCTTTTTCATTTCCAGGTATGGCTTTCACGGTTTTGGCAAGGTGTGCTGTTGTTGTCCTCTAGTCCAGGCTACTCTAGGTCTACATTTCTTCTTTTCTTTTTCATTTTCTTTCATTTTTTTGAACTTTCACTATCTCCTAATACCCATATGTACATAGCTCACAATATATCCTAATGACTTTTCATGCTTTCGGGGTAATGGATAGGAAAAAAATGTTTAAGCTAAGGAAACGTTTTGCAAGTGTATTTATAGAGAAAAGCTTATTTGGCTCAGATGGGTGACTAGGGATAAAATATGTACAGGGATGACTAGAAAGGCTCAAACGATCTAAAGATGGCCTAAATCATCTCCCTAATTAAGTGTGATCTAATATTTCGCCTTGAGACAAGATCAAAAAAATTCTAGAATATGATGTACAAAATCAATTGAACAAATGCAATCCTATGTCCACATAAGCTTTCTCTAAATAAATATACAGATTCATGACATGACATGTGCATAAAATGAGGAAATCACAATCAAAATCAAGACAAATTCAAGAATTTAACTTCATGCCTTTCCTATAACCATGCTTCTCAGTCAATCAAAGCTAGACTCAATCATGGGGTTATATCATCGGAATATGGGAAAACTATATGCTAAGTACTAAATCACCCCAAAATAAATAAAAGCTTCGATTTTCGAAAACATTTTGAAATTTTTTTCAATTTTGCCCAAAATTGCTCAAGTGATACCCGCTCCCCCAAACTTAAAGTGCACAATGTCCTCAGTGTGCAGATAATATAAGAATTTAAGCTCAAAAACAGAGTACTACCCTTTCTGATAATGATGAAAAACAATCGAAACTTGATTGAAAACATAATAGAAAAGCAATCTGCAAAATAAACAAAGAAAGAAACAACGGAAAAGAAAAAGAAAAAGAACTATATATAAAGTGAAAATAAAAAATTAAGCCACTTCAAATGCAGCTAAAGAAAACAACACTCAGCAGCAGGGCGAAGAGTAGGAGGGTCAGCCAAAGTGGTGACAGAATGTTAACAGTTAAATCCTCTTAAGCTCTATCTACTTCCCTCATTCTTTCAGATTTCTTATGCTCAAGCCTTATATCCTCCTCAATCTCCATCTTAAAACACTCTTAAGAGTCATCAGGGAGTTTTAAAGGTTTGAAAACATTAAACTTCACTTCTTGATCTTGGACTCTCATTATTAACTCCCCCTTTTGTACATCAATTATTATTCTACAAGTCGCTAGGAAAGGTCTGCCTAGTATAATGGGGACTTCCCTGTCTTCCTCCATGTCTAAAACAATAAAATCCGCAGGGAAAATAAATTTGTCCACCTTTACCAGCACGTCCTCAATGACCCCCTTCGAATATTTAATAGATCTATCGGCTAGCTAAAGGGCCACTGTGGTAGGCCTGACATCCCTTATTCCTAACTTCTGGTAAATAGACCAAGGCATAAGGTTGATACTAGCTCCAAGATCACACAAAGCTCTACAAAAAAATTGATCTCCTATTATGTACGGTATGGTAAAACTACCTGGATCTTTGAGCTTGGGGGTAATTTTCTCTGAATATTTGCACTACACTCCTCAGTCAAGAACACTGTCTCATAATCTTCCAATCTTCTTTTCCTCAAGAGGATATCTTTTATAAACTTCACATAACTCGACATTTGCTTTAGAGCATCTGCGAAAGGAATGTTGATATGAAGCTTCTTAAAAACTTCAAGAAATTTGGCGAATTGCTGATCGAGCTTTTGGTTTTGGAACCTCTGAGGAAAAGGTACTGGTGGTCTAATTGGGGGAAGTGTAGTGGTAACAGGTATAGCATCAAATGAAGAGGAAGGCTGTGAAGGAGAAGAGAAGGTAAAGATGAAGAAGCGCCTAACTTAGATTCCTTTGCAGCCTGATCCTGATGTTCCTGCTCTTTTTGAGCTGCCTCTTTAGAACCTAAAGATTCTTCAACTATGGGCTTTTCAGGTCTGGACTCAACTTGTAGATCATCTAGCTCTCTGCCACTCCTAAGGGTGATAGATTTTACATGTTCTTTACCCTCCCTTTACCTAACAGGGTTAACTTCACTGAGGAGGGTCCCTTGTGGACACTGGCTAAAAGCACTAGCTATTTGTCCAACCTGAACTTCTAAGTTCTTAATTGAGGCAACTTGGTTTTGCAGGATAGTCGTGAACATCTCCTCTAGTGTAGGCTTCTTCTCAGCTGCAGCTGCTGGTGAAAGCAGGTGCTGTGGCTGCATAGGTGGTGGTGGTAGCGGTGGTTGATGGAAGTGAGGTGGATGATGCTGAAATTAAGGTGGGGATGGTTGATGAGGCAGATGATATTGAAATTGCAGCTATAGTGGTACATAAACCGGTGGAGCTTGAAAACCAAGGGGTTCTACAGGTCTAGAATTAGAAGATTGCACTTGGTTTTGGCTCCAGGAAAAGTTAGGACGGTTCCTCCACGTTGGATTGTAGGTGTTTGAAAAGGGGTTGTTCTGTTGCTTCTGAGATGGGGCAACGTACTGAATCGATTCTAAGTTAAGCGAACACCTATCTACAAAGTGCGTACCACCACACAGATTGCAGGAAAGAAAAAGGACTTTGTACAGAATAAATAGGATTAGGATTGGTGGAAGGATTATGCTGGGTACTGAGTGACTCTACCTTCTTCGTAAGGTTACCGATTTGAGAGGTCAAGGTAGACAGCTTGTCTAACTCATAGATACCCGTCGACTTCTTAGGCAGTTGCCTCTCCGAAGACCATAAATAGTTGTGTCACACCTCGGAAGTGCGGAAAATAGGGCTAATTTATAACTTTTTTTTTATTCATTAATTCACAATTAAGAGTGCATTCCTGTGCAGTGTCATACATCTATATTATACCTCAGGATCTCGTCATTGAATAGTATATATTATATCATATACATTACTTGATCTCAAGTTAATAAATCCTAATACATCTCATACAATGTTATACATCAAGTGTCTGCAATTACAGTAATTGTCTGGGTACATGAAAAGATAAAAGATACCTCAAAATACAATATATGGCCTGGAGCTCAAGTCCTCCACTAGCCACTACTCCGTACGTCGCAGGAAAACCCTTTTCACTTGAAGAAATCTGGGGGGAAAGAAAACAGGGTGAGCTTCTAAATCGCTCAGTAAAGGGGGTAAGGGACTCATTTCATAAACCAAAATGCACATCACAAAATATTTATTTGTATGTGAAACTCATTAATCTCATTTGAAAACCATAGCATGAAAGTACTCAAAACAACATTCTCATGTCTCAAATCATGTGAAAACATGAAGTAAAAAGGCTCAGTCTAGAGCAATAACAAAGCATGTGAAAATAATGCGATAAACGCTTTCTCAATTAACGTGATAAAATCACTGTAATAATAATGCACGTGGCACAGCCACTAAACACACGTGACATAGCCACTGATTTAAATTCACACGTGGCATAGCCACTGAGTTAAATTCACACGTGGCATAGCCACTAAGCACACGTGGCATAGCCACTGAGTTAAATTCACACGTGGCACAGCCACAGAATAGGGTTTCACGTGGCAACGGCCACCAATTAGAGTTCTCACGTGGCAACGGCCACCAAATAGGGTTTCTCACGTGGCAACGGCCACCAAATGGGGTTTCTCACGTGGCAACACGGCCACCAAATGGGGTTTCTCACGTGGCAACGGCCACCAAATAGGGTTTCTCACGTGGCAACGGCCACCAAGTATACGTGGCATAGCCACAGAATGGGTTATTCTCACGTTACCAGAACGGAGAAGAATCGGGCTTACATGCTACCAGAGCAATGCCCGGTGTGTACTCAAAATTACACACCTAAGTCTTATCACATAAGACTGGTTTACCTTCACGTAGAACTCATAGTGGTTTTTCTCTCATAAAACTCATTTGAAAACCGTTTTGTACTCAACACAAAACATAATAAAACCGAGTTCCAATCGGCAAAACACGCACACATTTCTCAAATCTCAATATTGCCTTAACGTAGAGCCCAGTTATAAACTCATAAAAACATTGGGCTCCAACCGGCTATAAAAATCGTGTGTAATTGTATCACAACACAACACTCAACATGCTTGTTTTATAAATCACAATTCATGCTATAATAGTTCGCAAATCACATACACAAATGGTTTAGTTTCCTTTACCTCTTTGCACCTCGTATAGTGCAATCGTTTCCCCCGTATCACGGACTAGCCTCGCATTCCACTCTGGAACTCCCGAGCTGTCCAAACGATGTTAAAACATCAATATTCAACTATCACATCAACCTCAATTCTCAAAATCGAGCATAATTGCTCACAACTCCTCAAATCTCTTGATTCTCGTAACTCTACCCCAAACTACACTCTCATCCACAACATCTCAACGTTCTACATTTCTCATGCCAATTATCTATGCTAATTCACCACATTGTCTAAATTTCTATTTATAGCTCAAATTCCCAAAATTGCTAAATATCATTATCACTCCAACCACATTGCAATTTCATCAATCCCTAATCATTTCTCAGCTATTTCAACACAATGACAACAACCATTATCATCAAAATCATCTCAAATATCAAGATCGAGGTTTAGAAATTACCCAAAACTTGTGGAGAGCTTATCTCTTGCCTCGATTCGATCCGTCTTTCGATTTTCAAGTATGTTGTTCTCCCTTTGATGAGGAACAACTTTTCTTCTTGCCACAACTTCTGATTTGGACGGAAATGGGTGCTTTGGATGAGTGAGAAAGCTAGGTTTCGGTGAAAATGGGGGTTGGAAGAGAGAGAAAGTGAGATTGCAGGAGAAAAACAGGAGTTCCTTATATAGGCTGAGGGTAGGAGATCGATCTGGCTCTTGATGAGATCGATCTGCATTTGAATTTTGGGGACGATTTGGGCAATTTTATGCCTAGGAGATTGATCTGTCGAGGGGTGAGATCGATCTCTTTATGGCTTTATGAGATCGATCTGCTCCTTGAGGAGATCGATCTCTTCCTCATGAGATCGATCTTCTCTCAAACAGAATCATAAGGAGATCGATCCTCTTCCATTGGAGATCGATCTCCTCCTCAATTTCCTCCTTCCTTGTCATTTTTCATTCACCAGATCGATCTCTCCTTCTCCCAGATCGATCTGTCCTCATAACTTCACACTTATTTTAAACACTTAACATATAAATCTCCAATTATCATTCCCACAATTCACTTAGCTCAATAAATTACACTTCAAATTCTTATTACATCATTAAAATATATCTAAAATTCTCATATCTCACAAGTTGTTAGCGGCCATCTTGTCTAAGAGCTCGTAAGCTTTCTCCTCTATTTTGCATATTAAAGCTCCACCCGCTGTAGCGTCAACGATGGTCATATTTTAGCTTGTAAGTC
The DNA here is from genome assembly GCA_033439115.1 of Firmiana major. Classification (NCBI taxonomy): domain Eukaryota; kingdom Viridiplantae; phylum Streptophyta; class Magnoliopsida; order Malvales; family Malvaceae; genus Firmiana; species Firmiana major. The sequence continues at coordinate 64,569,104 of CM065899.1, forward strand.
TATTGTAGAAGGTCTGGGCTTGCAGCCATAAAGGTAGGCCATGATGAGGGCACTTCTTAAGAAGTTCCTTATATCATTCCTATGCTTCATAAAGAGATTCAGAATCGAATAGGGCAAAGGAAGATATGTCACTACGGAGTTTGGCTATTTTAGAGGGAGGGAAAAATTTAGCTAAAAATTGATAGGCTAACTCATCCCATGTAGAAATGGATCCTAGAGGTAAGGAGGTTAACTAGTGTCGCGCCTTATCCTTAAGCGAAAAGGGGAATAATCTAAGCCTCAATGCATCGTCTGATAATCCATTATGCTTGAAGGTGTTGCACAAGTCCAGGAATTGCCCTAGGTGAGCATGTGGGTCGTCATAAAGGACCCCACTGAACTGTAAAGAGGTTTGGATCATCTGAAGGATTGAAGGCTTGATTTCGAAATTGTTTGCATGGATAGCTGGTGGCCTAATGTCGGTATAATACCCTCCAATGGTCGGTACCGCATATTCTCCAACGGTCCTAATTTCTCTATTTTCTGCCATGGTGTTTTGCAGCGAAGCTATTAATTTCCTAGAATCCTTTCGAATTTTTCTACGAGTTCATTCAATTTCAGGATCTAAAGGAAAGCAATCATAATTCCTGGCTCTACGCATGCAAACATCACAAAGTCCTTAGGAAATTTATTTTTTTAAGTTTTTTAAATTTTTCAATTTTTTTTTTGTATGAGAGAAAATTAACTAATCTAGATTAAAGCTCACACAAGTATTTATAAGCTAGAATTACATCTAAGCATAATTTCACCGATATTAATTAATGACTAATTATCTTCCTCGGCAACGGCGCCAAAAACTTGATACGAACTACATCCACTCTAAGTGACCTAGACGTGTATCCACAAGTGCACGGGTCGTACAAGTAATAATGAGATTTGAGTCCCAGATTATCATCCCACATAGAAGTTGAATTGCCTAATTAAGTACCGGTTAATCTTACCCTAAGTATATTCTAGCAAATTATGAATTGTTGATGGGTGATCTACAAGGCTAACAGTATTGAAATTAATAAAAAAATATATAATAAAGAAAATTAAATCGAGCTAAAATTACTTACAGAGCTCCAAGAAATTAAAAGAAAATACCTACAAAAGATAATTCAAACAGTTAAAATTAATTAACGTAAATAAACTAAAATGCAAAATATGAAAATAAAAAAAACAAAATTAATTCAACTAAAATTAAACAAACCAAAAAAAAAATGCATGTAATTAAACTAATTAATAAAAATGCAAATTAAACTAACTTAAAATTTAATGAAATAAAATCCTATAAAATTAAGAAAATAATAAAAAATCTAAATGTCTAAACTATTGAATCTAAAATTAATCCTAATTATATCTAAATACTAACTTAACAATAAAGTCTAAATAAAACATGAAAAATATATTTTTTATTTTAATTTTAAGATGAAGACTAAATTAAAAATGCATGAAACAATTTTAATCTAATTCTAAATGCAAGATAATAACACGTAATTAACTATCAACCTAATTAAAATTAAGTTATACTAATAAGGAAGGAACAATAATATGCAATTTAAATAAAGACTAAAATTTAAGCTAACAAATAAAATAAAAGGGATAATATATTAATGGGCATGCATAAAAAAATGGTTATGTGCATAAATGAGATGCCAAAAGTGGCCTTAACAAAATTTCCAGCCGACTGGTCCCAACCGTGCACTGTTACTGTGCACTGTTCATGCTCCATGTCCAGGTTGAACCAGGTGCTGCCCAAGAGATGTCCTGCTCTGTCCGATTCTGCCTCATGCGTTGTCCTGGTTCATCTCCATTCACCACAACGCAGCACACGGACTGCCACCTTCATGCATCAGCAGTTCATTCACGGCATGAACCAAGTTAATCCCCTGCCCAATTCAGCACTGCTCTGATTCAGTCCTTGCTACGTACTTCTTACACAGCAACATGTCGCGCTGCTCTGAGATGCTCCCACGTTCCTGCCCTTTACCCAGCTAGGTATTGGTTACTGCAGCTGGGCACACACACACGTTCTCTGCTTCAGTTCAGTGCCTAACAGCAGCAGTCGGTTATACCCCAACAATATGCATCCAGTAACGCTGATACTGCTTCTGTCACCTCGTCCTGCACTATGCCACCCGTTGCACAGCCGCTCTGCTTCGCATGCCCTCCACTCATGTGACTCTCTTAACACCAGCAAACCAGCCCATTATCAAACAATCTACAGCATCCTAACAGCAGGAAACAGTTAGCTTAACATATAACAAAAGGCAAATAAAATGAACAGTAACAAGGAATAAAAACAGAGCATAACAGGGGATGATGCGTGCTACTGTAGCTGCCAAAAACGCGAGAATCGTGAATGGAAGGCTGAAAAGCAGATGAGCAAATACAAAAAAAAATAAGCAGAACAGAGGAAGTGAATAAATATAAATATCTAAAAGCTTCATTAATCAAAGAAAAAGTAGTGAAGAATTGGATGCAAGTTTGCTTTTGTCACCAACAGGACCCAGCATCTCGACACACACGAGAAATGAAACCCGAACAATGAAGACAACCACCCGATGCGATCTCGGCTAACTGGTGAAACTTAGAGATTAGCTAATGTCAAGCAAATAAAATGTGAAATAAATTTGGAGGAAAATTTAAAATGGGACAGTAACCGAATGAAACACTATTGGACTAAAAAAAAAAGAAAAGGATAAAATACTCACATAGAAAATGGAGGATAGAACGGATAAAGAAAATTTGCAATGAATGAAAATGAACAGGGGCAACGGGTTGAGTAATATTGTTGCTATCACCAACCCCTCAAACCCGGATGGAAAGTAAGAACCATTGCAAGCAATCAGCTAAAATTAAATGAAACTAAGCAAACCGAGAGCTTAACAATAAGAAAAATGAAGGTTTTTCATTAAAACAAAAACATTAAACACTAAGTAAATGGAAACTTGGCAAAACCGAGAGCAACTAAGAAATCTAAACTTTTCATAAAAATGGAAATTAACTTGAATAGTAACTTAACAAAATGAAAAATGCTAACGAGAAAGCTTTTAAAGAAACAAGAAAAGACTATTCTAAAATATTCTAACACTACTCCTACTCCTAAATTACTCTACCCTAAAAATTACCCTAAAAACTACACTAAGCTACTTCCTTTTTCAATTGCTCATCATATTCTATTTATACATAAACTTAGGGGTACAATGCTAATTTTTCATCCTAGATGATTTGGCATTGTTTGGCCACTTGTCTTCATCCTATTCGCTACAGAGTAGATATTTCCACGTCACCTCGTCTTCTAGTCCACTTGGTTGTGTGATGTGGCTCGGCTTGTGTCTTCCAGAAGGTTGGCACGGTATTCATCGATCTTGTCTTTTCGAAGCAAATAAAATACTAACACTCGGCATCCCACCTGTCCAGACGACTTGGTGACTCGGTTTGCAAATTGGAAGTGGTCCAGTCTCCTTTAGCTCATTTTCAGCCTATTTTTTACTGAAATGATTGAGTTTCATCCGGATTTAATTTACCTGCACATTAAAAAATTTTAATTAAATTGAGGGGATTATTAATAAAATAATATAGGGATTTAAATAATTAATTAAGAAATCAAGCACAAATAATTCTATTAAAATAGAATTATCACAATATCTTTTCTTTCAGGTCCTATATCCGAATCAGTTTCTCAACATATGTCATATCCTTTTTCAATTTCAATGGTTCACAGCTAACCACATATCTCAAATCTGGGTGATACTTGCGTTGCATCGAAATGTAGAAGACATTATGGATACTTCATAATTTCAACGGTAACGCCAACCTGTAAGTCTTACCTCCCACTCGATTTAGGATTTTGAAAGGTCCAATATATGGGGACTTATCTTTCCCTTCTTTCCATATCCCGTTATGCTATTGGAAGGAGAAACTTCCAAGACACCAAATCTCCTACCGTAGATCCCAAGGACCATCGTCTTTGGTTAGCATAACTCTTTTGCTTATTCTGAGTTGTTCTCAACATTTCACAATTTAATTGAATATCTGTAGAAACTTACTTGACCAAATCGGTAGCAAACACCCTTCCTCTCACTTATCTCTTCCATCCAATCAGGGAATGACTTTTTTACCATACTACGCTTTATACGATGTCACTCTGATACTTGAGTGATAATTGATATTATATGTAACTTTGCAAATTGGTAATTGGTCCTTCCAGGAGTTTTAAAATTTTGGGTACATGCTCTTCAATCCATATTGGCGTGCATAAAAATTGTAATAACTTCATATGCTTCTGGTACTCTACCTTAACCTACTGACATTTGAGGCTTTTAGTCACAAATTCATTTATATTTCTTATTGTCTTTGATTACCAATATACCTTCAGAAGATTTGATAAATCTTTACCATTCTCCGAATGTGGGGTATATCTCTGTAAATGAGTCTTTGACGATATCAATTCCTTTAACTATGGATCATTTGCTACACAAATTTTATTTTTAAATCTTAATAAATTATCAGTAATAATACTCAAGCTAGTTGTAGCACCCATCTGGGTCTGACCAACCACATCAATGTTGTGTTTATCATTACGCTGTGCCTGCTGATTCGATCAATCAAGTCCAGTTTTCAACTCTCAAGCTCGCTACTATGAAATAAATGTCAGTATCAGAAAGGAACCACATCCAGTTGAGGTTCACTAAATATTTCAATAACTCATGTCCCTGACCTATGTATATATAAACATATAATGTCATCCCAAAATCGCTTCTGCTCAAAGTTCAACCCTAGTCATTTCCTTTTGCTTGTATTAAACTGCCTTTTTGAAATTTAATATTTAAACATTCTTGATCAGTAATATTCTATAATTCTTCACAGCACAAGTAATGGTATCCTGACTTCAAACATGAATATTACAACTGTCAATTTCAATTTATATGTTATGGATTAGGGTACTTTTAGACGCTATCAAGTCTCTCAGGTGGGGAGGTATTTTGAAATACCTTCATTAGGCATCAAACTTAACCACGTAAACTAGTTATGGATATAAGGGTTCCAGGTCCAGTCCCAACAAAAAGTAAGATAATAGAATTTATCGATATTCTCATTTATCCTTGGTCGCAATTCATTTTCAATTCATATCACTTGATCTGAATCACTTCACATATTAGAGATATTCCTACCTTGTATACGCCTCTCATTTTCCTTCTTGCTCCAAATAGAAATGCCCCTTGTTCCTTAAATCCAACAAATGGGGAAAATGCCTCCAAGCTAAGTTGTTCTTCTCTTCGATGTGAACAACTTTGTGTCTAATGGTCTTCCCTTAAATCTTCTTGAAAATAGCCTGATTTAGAGGGAAAAATCTAGGTTTTTGGATTGAAAGGTGAAAGAAGTTGATTGTTCCCAAAATCTACAGATCCAACTGCTCCTATTTATAGATTCAGCTTGATGAGATCTATCTATCGAAACATGAGATCGATCTGGTCCCCTTAAAAATCCCTATTTTTCATGACATTTTGAAGGCATGAGATCGATCTGTTGAAACCTTGAGATCGATATGTCGCATAGAGTAGCTTAAGGAGAACGATCTGGCTTGGGATGAGATCGATCTGCTTCAACCCGAGAGCTTAAGGAAATCGATCTACTTGCCTTCAAATCGATATTCTCTTTACAGAATGTTTAGCAGATCGATCTGTCCTATTCCATAGCTCAAAATTAGAGTATTTTAGCTCTTTCAGATCGATCTCTCATCATATGAGACCAATCTGGCCTTCATATTTCTAAATTTTACTGTAGTTTTCTGTAGGTACTTACACCAAAACAACTTTAATTTGCTGCCATAGTCATTTTCTCATTCGATCATCTTTGAGACTTGAAAATAGCATCCATTCCTACTTTATACTTATTAAAACTTATGTGAAATTTTGTATAACCAAAGGTACATGATATAAACCAAATGGAAGTGCACAACTTAGGAAACCTTTCTTCCATTTTACCACACTACTCATTTTCCATTCTACTCCCATTATTCACATGTTTAAGTCCATTTCTTCATATTCATACATAATGCAACTTGTACGTACAATCACAACTCTTATTACATGTGTGTACATTAAACTTATGGACTTACATTACATATATTTCACATCACAAGTACATCACCATACTTATGAATTCATTTACACATATATATACAAGGTTTAACCTATATGGGGTCTAACAATAGGAGGTTACCGATGCTGACCTAGTTGAATCTGACGAGAAAACAATGGTTGGCGAAAGAAACAGAAAAAAGGGAAAGGAGAGAGCGAAAGCAAGAGAGGAGGAGGACAGAAAGGAAGGAAATGAGAAAAAGCAGCGGCTGGAGGGGGAAGCTCTCGTCACTGGCCAGAGGAAGGTTGAACAGTTACCAACGACATGGAAAAAGAAGTAAATTGGCAAGGATAAGAGGCAGTAGCACCACCAAAGAAGAAAATGGTTGAACCGACCACTTTTCGATCAAGCCAGCCTTACCTCTGTCAAGCACAAGCGCTGCGAGGTCCCGCAGAGTAGCTGGACGTGGAAGTCGATCAACAACCAGCCGTCGGAGCCAAAAATCGATGGGTTGAAGCTGAACTGGTCCAAACTAGTTCAGCTAAAGAGTGTTAAGCTGAACCGGTCCGAACTGGTTCAGCAAAGGGGAAAAAGTGGAAAAAATAGGGAAAAAGAAGGAGAAAAACACGAAGATTATCTCAGTTTAACGGTAGACCGGTAAGCGGTTGAAATTGACTATTTAAATTTTTAAAAAATTATTTAAATTTATATTTGATCGAGATTAACCCAGTTTGAATATATATGTGTGTAGCGTGACAGTAGGTGACAAACGAGAGATCGATACAGTCTCAATTTATGTGCCATCACGAAATCTCAGGTAAACAAATCTCACTTGCTACCATTTGTATAATTATACGAGTTAGAAATTAATCGCATAAATTTTAAATTAATTTCGTATAAATTGCGTTAAGATTGGAATTGGAAAATTGACTATCGCATTTGATATTATGAACATCCTGTAAGACCCGTATTTTGGATGTAAACCTTATGGATTCATAAGTGTGGTAATGTACTTGTAATGTGAAGTACAATTGATGTAAAGTCTATAAATGTAATGTACATACATGTAATATGAGTTTGTAATGTACATACAAAATTCATTGTGTATGAATATGAAGAAATAAGCTTTTATAAGTAATGAATGTGATTGGAACTCAAAATAAGTAGTGTGGTGAAATGGAATGAAGTTGAACTTTCATTTAGCTTGGTATGGTATACCTTTGGCTATGCAAAGAATACATACAAGTTTTAATGTGTATAAGGTATGGATGGATGCCATTTTCAAGTCTTCAAGGTAGTTGGATGAGAAAATGACTATGGCAACAAATTTAGGATGTTTTAGTGTGTGTTGCTGCAGAAAAACTACAGAAAATCTAAGAAATATGAAGGCCAGATCGATCTCATAGGATGAGAGATCGATCTGGAAGAGCCAGAATGCTCTTTTTTGAGCAATGGAATAGAGCATATCAATCTCCCATGAGGCCAGATCGATCTCTGTGAGATCTAAGAATTTTAGACATATTTTAATTATGTAATATGAACTTGAAGTGTAATTTATTGAGCTAAGTGAAATGTATATGTGATGAATGAGAAATAATCCAAGTAGTGAATTGTGGAAATTATATTTGGAGATTTACATGTTAAGTGTTTAACCTAAGTGTGAAACTATGATGTCAGATCGATCTTGGAGAAGGAGAGATCGATCTGGTGAGTTAAAAATGACAAGGAATGAGGAATTTAAGTGAGCAGATCGATCTCCAATGGTAGAGGATCGATCTCCTTATGATTCTGTTTGAGAGAAGATCGATCTCATGAGGAAGGATCGATCTCCAAATGTTTCTGTTTGGGAGAAGATCGATCTCCTCAAGGAGTAGATCGATCTCATGAAGCACTCTGTAAACTAGAGATCGATCTCATAAATGGAGCAGATCAATCTTATGTAGCCATTAAGAGATCGATCTCACCCCTCGACAGATCGATCTCCTAGGCATAAAATTACCCAAAATAGCCCCCAAATTCAAATGCAGATCGATCTCATCAAGAGCCAGATCGATCTCCTACCCTCCGTTTATATAAGGAACCCCTGCTTTCTCCTGCAATTTCATTTTCTCTCTCTTCAAAACCTCATTTTCACTTGAGCCCTAGCTTTCTCACTCATCCAAAGCACCCATTTCCGTCCAAATCAGAGGTTGTGGCAAGAAGGATAGTTGTTCCTCATCAAAGGAAGAACAACATACTTGGAAATCGAAAGACGGATCGAATCCAGGTAAGAGATAAGTTCTCCACAAGTTTTGGGTAATTTCTAAACCTCGATCTTGATATTTGAGATGATTTTGGTGATAATGGTTGTTGGCATTGTGTTGAAATAGCTGGAAAATGATTAGGGATTGATAAAAATTACAATGTAGTTGGAGTGATGATGATATTTAGCAACTTTGGTGAATTTAGGAATTTTGAGCTATAAATAGAGATTTAGACAATGTGGTGAATTATCATAGATATTGTGGCATGGGAAATGTAGAATGTTGAGGTGTTGTGAGCGAGATTGTGGTTTGTGATAGAGTTATGAGAATTGAGAAATTTGAGGTGTTATGAGCAATTATGCTCGATTTTGAGAATTGAGGTTACTGTGATGATGAGTATTGATGTTTTAACATCGTTTGGATAACTCGGGAGTTCCAAAGTGGAATGTAAGGCTAGTCCGTGATACAGGGGAAACGATTGCACTATACGAGGTGCAAAGAGGTAAGGGAAAACTAAACCATTTGTGTATGTGTTTTGATGAATTGTTTGTAGCATGAACCATGATTTGAGAATACAAGCATGTTTAGTGTTGTGTTGTGATATAATTGCACACGATTTTTATAGCCGGTTGGAGCCTATTATTTTATGAGTTTATAAGCTGAATGTGAAATTGCTTTATAAACCGTTGAGTTTGCGTGAAAAGTAAATTGGGCTTTACGTTAAGGTAATATTGAGATTTGAGAAAATGTGTGTGTTTTGCCGGTTGGAACTCGATTTTAATATGTTTTGTGTTGAGTACCCAAATGTGTTAAATGAGTTTTATGAGAGAAAACCATTATGAGTTTTACGTGAAGGCAAAACGTTTTATAAGATAATGGCTAATGATTGAGACTTAGGCGTGTCATGTTGAATACACATCGGGCTTTGCTTTGGTAGCATGTAAGACCGATATAGTAGGACACCTGGGAATCGACCCGGGGACCACAGGCCTTGTTCTGGTAACATGTAAGTCCGATTATTCCTCCACTTTGGTAGTGTTGGGAGGCCTTGCTCTTGTGGCATGTAAGTCCAGGCCTTGCTCTGGTAGCATGTAAGTCCGATATTCCTCCGTTTTGGTAACGAGAGATGCCTCCGTTTTGGTAACATGAGATGACCCCCGTTTTGGTAACACTGGGTGGCATTGCTTTGGTAGCATGTAAGATCGAGAGAGTGGGCCGCCTGGGAACCGACCCAAGGACCACGTGATAGTGTGCATGAGGCGAGGCATTGCTCTGGTAGCATGTAAGGTCGGGCCTTGTTCTGGTAACATATAAGTCCAATATACCATGCATACGACCACATTGTCGACGTTCCCTCTACACGAGGATGCCTGGGATGCGCACCCAGAGGAGATTATATATTTGATGCGCCATGACGAGTTTTATATGAGTTTTATTGCCTAGTCTCGTTTTACACATGAGTTGTGTTTTGTGACTTTGTCACGTGCTATTTACTAAGGTGATTTTTATCACATATTTTGAGAAAAGCCATTATCGCATATATTTACACATGCTTGTGAATGCTATATATTGAGCCTTTTTAACTTCATGTTTTCACATGATTTGTGAGCTATGAGATGATGATGTTTTCGAGAACTTTCATGCTATGATTTCAAATGAGTATACTGAGTTTCATATACAAATACATACTTGTGATGTCTGATATGGTTTATATAACTGAGTTCCCTTACCCCCCTTACTGAGCGATTTAGAAGCTCACCTTGTTTTCTCTTCCCCCAGATTGCTTCAACTGAAGTGAATTCCCTGCGACGTACGAGTTAGAGGCTAGTGGAGGACTTGAGCTCCAGGCCATATTTTGTGTATTGAGGTATATATTTAATATTCATGTATCCAGACTAGAGCTATATTTACAGACACTTATTGTACGATGATGTACGAGATGTATTAGGATTAATTAACTTGAAATTGACTGAGGCATGATAAGTATGATGATGTATGACACAGCACAGGAATGCACCCTTAATTGTTAATTGATGAGTAAAAAGTTTTAAATTAGCCCTATTTTTCACGTTTTCGGGGCATCACAATCTCCTATACATTCTGTAATGAAAAGATCGATCCTCAAGCATACAGATCGATCTCCTTAGCTCTCTATTCGGAGCAAATCGATCTCAAGCTTCGACAGATCAATCTCATGCTTGAAAATGCCGTGAAAAAGAGGAATTTAAAGGGACTAGATCGATCTCCTCCTAGTGGAGATCGATCTCATCAAGTGATTTCTATAAAAGGGAGCTGAAATCTGTAATTTTTGGGAAACAACAACACCTTTCCATTTCCAACCCAAAACCTAGATTTTTATCTCTAAAATCCACCCATTCCAGTAAGATTTGAAGGGAGGCCATTAAACACAAAGTTGTTCATCTTGAGAAAGAGAACAACATAGTTGAAACCCAAAACCTCATTGTTGGCATTGAAGGAGCAGGGAGCATTTCCCCTTTGAAGAAAGAAGAGAAACTTGATTGGTAAGTTTCTAATGCTCCAACTTAAGCACATTGGTTTGTTTATTGATCTTGGAGTTGATTTGCATGAGTATTGTTAGTTGAAACCATCTAGGTAGTATTGGAACTAATGTGACCTAAAAATGGAATGAATCTAGTGTGAGAAAGTGTAATTTGGATGAATTGATGATTATGGGATATGTTAAGTTGTTAATGGAATAATGTGGATGATTTGAAGTTGGTAAATGAAGCTACATTGTGGATTGAGTGAAATTATGGAGATGAGTATGTAATATGTTGGTAAATGTCATAGTGAGGAAAATTGATAAAAAAGGAACACTGTAAGCTTAATATTGATTTGTTATCGATTGGGTATGAATAGATAAGCCTAAAGGAATCCTTAGATTCGAGATATGAATAGAGAGATGAAACAAGGGCTTATAAGAGATGATAGAGGCTATAGAGTGAAGTGACTATAACAAACCCAAAGGTTGCGTTATAATAGACTAAAATAATGTGAAGTGCGATTATGTGCAGTTTCAGAGAATTCGTTGGAGACGAATCGAACCACACAAATAAGCAGCTTTAAAGAAGTGGAATCAAGCGACGCGATTCCAGTTAAGGGAATTTTGTAAATATATAGAGGTAGCTGCTCGTAATTTGTGGAAATATAGGGTGTTTATGAAATGCATGAATGTTTGAGAAATTGGTTGTTGGTATGCAGAAATGGTTACGAATGTTGGATCATTTGGTTTTATATGGATGTACAAAAAGGGATAGTAAGGCTAATAATCGCATATATCACGTGTTTTGAATGTTTTCTCAAAACACAATGCTTTGATTTGAGCAAATAAAAGGATAGGTTTGCTAGTGTTTTATTGATGTTATGGAATAGCACATGTGAGGTGTTAAACATGTTTGTGATGTATTTTGAATGTATATGAGCTATCGATCGAGCTATGTGAATTAAATTGCGCTAGAGCCTCGCTCGCGCTAGATTTTGAGGCTTTGACTTGCATGAAAGTGCTGGAGCTTAGCTCACACTTGATTTAATTTGTGATGATATTTTATAAACCGTACTGGAGCTTCTGCTCGTACGTGGATTTTGATTGGTTTTCTTATGCATAGAACCGTACTGGAGCTATGCTCGTACATGGTTTCTTTATGACATGATGCATGAGTCGTTCTAGAGCTTTGGTCGCACAAGTTTCAACATTATGGTACGTATGAGGCCGTGGAAGTTAGTAAGATCCTCAAGCCCTACATCCTTAAGCCAACATCCTTAAGCCCGAGGAGGCGGGGAGGCTCTATTAGGCAGAGAGGCTCTGTTTGGTGGGGAGGCTCTTTCACAGTAAGATCCTTAATCCCTACATCCTTAAGCCCTAGAGAGGTGAGGAGGCTCTGTTCGGTAGGGAGGCTCTCTTATGAAGGATTCTTAAGTCAACATCCTTAAGCCCTGGAGGGGTAGGGAGGCTCTGTTTGGTAGGGAAGTTCTCCTACATGAGTACGGCAAGTTCTTGGTATGGGGTAGATAAGACCTAGGAATGGCACCCCCAACAATGGTATGAGTCTGCGGAGTATGATGTACCATATATATCACATGGAGTATGATGTACTGCGTGATGATTTTGTGATGAAAAAGTCTGGCGAGGGAGAATCCACCTCCGTGCCAGCACGATACCCCACACACCTGGATGCATGTGGTCTAGGGTGATTTATGATGTAGTTGGCCCACATAGTCACTTGTGATATAGTGACCTAGGTTTTATTTCTTATGTATGATTGTGTTTGTCCAGGGTAGACCTGAGGGAGGGGTCGAGCCTTGTGGGATTTTGAATTGAGAAATGATAATGATGTTGTGATTGAGAAACCATTTTGTATGGGATTTTGGTGTGTTTGAGAAAGAGCTTTGTGATGTTATTTAAAAAGGATGTTTCTTAAACGAATTGCCCTTTTATATGGGATTTAACGATTGATGAGCATGTGATGGTTTGTACATGATGATTTTACCATGTTTTATATGCCAATTTCCATGATTTATATACATGATATATATATATATATACTCATATGGCATAGTTTTAATTCCTCATGCTCTTGATATAACTGATTTATGCATAACATTATCAGCATGTAGATAGAGTAGTTATCTACCATGCTTGCATTATTGCCTTACTGAGTGTGTCCTTGCTCATCCCTCTCTATTTTCCCCTTCTACAGAGCGTGCGTAGTCGCCCAGCAAGGACTGAGGCACTTTATTTTGGACATCCGCTGCTTCCATCGCTAAAAGGTATATACACAGGATTTTTTTTTTTTGTATCTAAACAATGTAAGGGCACAGTAACCATTGAGTTCTAATTATGGGGGATGTAGATGTCAGAAATCATATTTTGTATAAATAAAAAATTGACGTTCAAATGTATGACACCACTTTTATTAACTAAGAATGGATATTACGAGTGGATTATTATTGACTCATAGCCCAACAGTATGGTGGTAAGTTGTTCACGACCGAGTGGGGAAAAGAATAAATGCAAAAAATTTATAGTGATTTTTGGTAAACAGAATGAAATGGGTCGTGACAGAGATTGGTATCAGAGCCAGGTTGGCCTGATGTGAGTCAATAATAAAACATAGGAAAAGTTACATCCCCATATTATTGTGTTTTTGTTTAGATATAACTGTGTATACCATGATGGATTGAGTTTGATAAATGATTTTAATACAGGAAGTTAGGCATTATGCCAATTAGTAAAGGGGCGAGAGCACGTCCAAGAGGCCGTATAGGTAGGCTTGAGAGCCATGCGTAGCCACAGACTGATCAGGCTCCACAAAACCCTGCTGAGAGAGCAGGAGATACAGAGGCACGCTTCGCTAGGATAGAGTGGAGTATTGAGAACCTGATGGAGATAGTCACACAAGCATTGGGTGTCGGTGATAGACGAGGTCCCATAGCACAGCCTACGACTAGACAAGTAGCTACGAGGTAAAGAGACCTCAGACTGCAGAGACAACTACAGTTACACCACCTCCGGTCCAGGATACAGCTTCTCTTATCGCTCTACAGCATTGCGGCAGTGAGTTGGGTTATGACTACGATTTGAGCAGACTGCTAGAATTTCAAGGGTTGAAACCTCCAGTGTTCAGAGGGGTGCAGGACCCGGTTATTACGGAGGATTGGGTGTATGAGATGGAAAAGCTGTACCGATTTTTCAGGTGCACATCAGCTGAGAAGGTAGCTTTGCCGTGTTTATGCTTAAATGCAAGGCAGAGCACTGGTAGAGATCTACCGAGGTTATATTGAGGGCCAGACACTCTGAGATCTCATAGAAGATATTTTTGGAGGCCTTCAGGAGACAGTGCATTCCAGCCACCGCATAGAGGAAATTACGAATGAAATTTATGAATTTGGTTCAGGGGAATCATACTGTAGATGAATATGAGTCCAAGTTTATGTCTTTGGGGAGATATGACCCAGATACGATGGGTAGTGAGACCCAGAAGATTCAGAAGTTCGCTGATGGATTGAGATTGGCCATCCGGACTAAGCTAGCCCCATTTGACATTCAGACTTATGAGGAGGTGGTACACAAGGCTCAGTTATGTGAGCAAGATTTTGAGAAGAATGCCTCCGAGCTTGGGAGGATTAGTGTTAGGAAAGACAGAGACTGGAAGAGATCCGGGTTGGATAGAGTGGCCAGGATAGGAGGCCAGAGATATTTTGAGAAGAAGCCTAAGATTGAGGAGGTGCAGGAGAGAGCTGCTAGACCTCCCGTATACTTGGCTTTGACTGCTCCGAGGGTTACGGCTATTGGAGGACCACGGCCTACTACTAAGAGGTGCAGGAGATGTGATAGATTTCATGGGACTAGGCCCTGTCCGATGACCCATATGGTGTGTTACAGATGCGAGAAACCAGGACATATAGCTAACTATTATCCCAAGAAGATGGAAACTACCCCACAGAAGGGCAAAGAGCCGAAGAGAGCTCCAGTTGAGACGGTTGCCCCGAGGAGGAGGGCCACAGCTGAGGATAAAGGGAAGCAAGTAGCGGGTGTGAGCAGAGGAAGAGTACATGCACTGGATCAGGATACCGCAGATGCTTCGATGGATGTGATTAAAGGTTCCATCCTAATTTTTCATTTAGAAGCATTGGTATTGTTTGATCCTGGTGCCATACATTCCTTCATATCACCTTTCTTTGCACATAAATTATTGAAGCATGTGAAACAAACATTGTTGGATAAAATGTTGATGATTTCCACACCCATGAATGATAGCTAATTAACTGAGCATGTATGTAAGGATTGTAAACTGATGATAGAGGGAAAGGGAATGACAGCCAATTTAATCTTATTAAATATGAATGATTTTGATGTAATTTTGAGAATGGATTGGTTGGCGACCAATCGTGTTGTTATGGACTGTCATACTAAGACTTTGATGTTTCCAGAGATAGGAAACCATGTTGTAAGATATATGAAATAAAATGAAATCACATGATTATGATGAATGAAATGAGTATGATTTAATTTTTAATGCTTGATAGATGAATGTATTATTTATTTGGAATATGGATGTGATGACTTGTGATACTAACGGTGGAAAGAATGATATGAAGGGTTCATTACCTACGTGGTCGATATAGATGAGGCACACCCGGAATTGAGGGACATACCCATAATTACGGATTACTCTGATGTCTTTTCGGATGAATTACCAAGACTATCACCTGAAAGGGAAATGGAATTTTGCATAGAGTTAGTGCTTGGTACCGAGTCGATATCGAAACCACCATATAGGATGGCTCTTATTGAGTTGGAAGAGCTAAAGAAGCAGTTGCAAGAGTTATTGGAGAAGGGGTTTATTAGACCGAGTGTCTCACCTTAGGAAGCACCGGTTCTGTTTGTGAGGAAGAAGGATAGAAGCCTCTGACTGTGTATAGACTATCGGTTGTTGAATAAGGCCACCATTAAGAACAATTACCCCCTTCCACGCATAGATGATTTGCTGGATCAGCTCTAGGGAGCCCAAGTATTTTTTAAGATAGATCTGCGGTCAGGGTATCATTAGTTGAGGATCAGGAGTGGAGATGTACCCAAGACAGTATTTTATACCCGTTATGGCCATTACGATTTCTTGGTGATGCCATTCGGATTGATGAATGCCCCCGCAGCATTTATAGCACTGATGAATGATATGTTCAAGCCATACCTGGACAAGTTTGTAATTGTGTTCATTGATGACATATGGGTTTATTCCAAGTCTAGGGAAGATCATAAGGAGCACTTAAGGATAGTTCTGCAGACCCTCCGAGAGAAAGAGTTGTATGCCAAACTCAGCAAGTGTAACTTTTGGTTAGAACATATCTCATTTCTGGGGAATGTTGTGTCGAATGATGAGGTATCAGTCGATCTATCCAAGATAGAGGCAATTATACAGTGGAAGTAGCCCAAGACAGTTACTGAGATCATAAGTTTTCTGGGATTGGCAGGGTATTATTGGAGATTTGTTGAGGGTTTCTCTAGACTAGCTGCTCCGTTGACACGCCTCACGCGTAAGGATGTTAAGTTTGTATGGGATGAGGCATGTGAGAGGAGTTTTGAGGAGCTTAATCGCCGATTGACCACTGCTCCATTTCTCACCATTCCTACCACCTCAGAAGGATTCTTGGTGTATGCGGATGCATCACACCAGGGACTGGGCTGTGTGCTTATACAGGATGGGAATGTAGTTGCTTATGGATCTAGACAGTTGAAAGGTCACAAGAGGAACTACCCGACATATGATTTGGAGTTGGCGGCCGTGGTGTTTACTTTGAAAATATGGCGCCACTACCTCTATGGTGAGAAATTTTAAGTTTTCACAAATCATAAGTCTTAAGTACCTGTTCTCGCATAAAAAGCTGAATATGAGATAGAGGAGATGGCTCAAACTTTTAAAAGATTATGACTATGAGATCATGTATCACCCGGGTAAGGCAAATGTAGTTATCGATACTTTGAGTAGGAAGAACTTGGATTGGTGTCTTATATGATGGTACAAGAGCATGAATTGTTGAAACACTTTGCGAACCTCAGTTTGGATCACTTGGATTGAAGAGATTGGATATCATGGCTAGTATGAGATTAGAGCCAGAGTTGATTGGCCGTATTCGACAGGCCCAGCAGAGCGATCGACGATGCATCGATTGGCTGAGGTAGATACAGACAGGTGTGGGTCTTGATTTTGAGCTGAGTGTTGATAGGTTATTGAGGTTTCGAGGCAGTGTATGTGTTCCCGAGGAGCTTAAGATCAGGAGGCTGATTTTATCAGAGGCTCACTCATCGAGGTACAGGATACATCCTTGGAGTACTAAGATGTATCAAAACCTTTGGAAGGTTTATTGGTGGTTTAGAATGAAAATAGACATTGCTGAATATGTCGCTAAGTGTCTCATTTGTCAGCAGGTGAAGGTAGAGCATCAGAAGCCTGTAGGGTTATTGCAACCTCTACCGATACCGACATGGAAGTTGGAGCATGTCACCATAGATTTTGTGATGGGATTGCCGAGGACCCGCAGAAGTCATAATACCATATGGGTTATTATGGACCGGTTGACTAAGTATACTCATTTCTTGGCTATGGAGCTACCAATATACTGAGTCAGTTGGCAAACCTGTATATTCGAGAGATAGTACGGCTACATGGTGTCCCAGTGAGCGTTGTTTCTGATAGGGATGCCCTATTCAGTTCCATTTCTGGGAACATTTTCAGGAAGCGCTGGGGACCCGACTGAGTTTTAGCATCGTTTTTCATCCTCAGACAAATGGACAGTCAGAGAGGACTATACAAACCCTGGACGATATGTTGAGAGTGTGTGTGCTGGATTTTGGAGGCTCTTGGGATGATCACCTGCAATTAGCCGAGTTCACCTATAATAATAGCTATCATGTGAGTATCAGGATGACACCCTATGAGTACTGTATGGACGTAGGTGTCGATCCCCCATTGGATGGGAAGACATTGGTGACAAATAGATTTTTGCTCTTGACTTAGTGCAGCAGGCATCTGAAGACGTCCAACGAATATGTGAGAGATTACGGACAGCTCAGAGCTGGTAAAAGAGTTATGCTGACAAGAGATAAAGACCACTAGAGTTTGATGTCGGTGAATCAGTATTTCTGAGAGTTTCACCATCGAAGAGTATTATGAGATTTGGTAAGAAGGGCAAGTTGAGCCCTAGATATCGGACCCTTCGAGATTTTGGAGAGAGTGGGAGATAAGACGTATAGGTTGACGTTGAAGCCAGACTTGGCAAATGTTCACAACGTCTTCCACGTCTCTATGCTTCGGAAGTATCACCCGGACCCAGCACAAGTGATAAGGTATGAGCCACCAGAGCTCAATGAGAGTATGACATATGTTGAAAAGCCAGTTCAGATATTGGACAGAAAAGAGAAGGTGCTACGGAATAAGACAATTCCCTTGGTGAAAGTTCTTTGGCAACATCACACGACGGAAGAGGCCACATGGGAATTGGAGAAACTGATACGAAAAAAGTACCCTCAACTTTTTGAAGAGTAACTTAGTTCTAATTTAGAGGACCAAATTCCTTGAAGGAGGGGAGGAATGTAATACCCGTATTTTGGATGTAAACCTTATGGATTCATAAGTGTGGTAATGTACTTGTAATGTGAAGTACAATTGATGTAAAGTCTATAAATGTAATGTACATACGTGTAATATGAGTTTGTAATGTACATACAAGTTTCATTATGTATGAATATGAAGAAATGAGCTTTTATAAGTGATGAATGTGATTGGAACTCAAAATGAGTAGTGTGGTGAAATGGAATGAAGTTGAACTTCCATTTAGCTTAGTATGGTATACCTTTGGCTATGCAAAGAATACATACAAGTTTT
The DNA here is from genome assembly GCA_033439115.1 of Firmiana major. NCBI lineage: Eukaryota > Viridiplantae > Streptophyta > Magnoliopsida > Malvales > Malvaceae > Firmiana > Firmiana major. Next base: position 64,587,858 of record CM065899.1, read on the forward strand.
ACTGTGTATAAGGTATGGATGGATGCCATTTTCAAGTCTTAAAGGAGGTTGGATGAGAAAATGACTATGGCAACAAATTAAGGATGTTTGGGTGTGTGTTACTGCAAAAACTGTAAAAAATCTGGGAAATATGAATGTCAGATCAATCTAGAAGAGCCAGAATGCTCTTATTTGAGCAATGGAATAGAGCAGATCGATCTCTCATGGGGCCAGATCGATCTCCTAAACATTCTGTAATGAAAGGATCGATCCTTAACCATACAGATATATCTCCTTAGCTCTCTGTTTGGAGCAGATCGATCTCATGCTTGAAAATACCGTGGAAAAAGAGGAATTTAAGGGGACCAGATTGATCTCCTCCTAGTGCAGATCGATCTCATCAAGTGATTTCTAGAAAGAAGGCACTGAAATCTATAATTTTTTAGAAACAATAACACCTTTCCATTTCCAACCCAAAACCTAGATTTTTCTCTCTAAAATCCACCCATTCTAGGAAGATTTGAAGGGAGGCCATTAGGCACAAAGTTGTTTATCTTGGGGAAGAGAACAACATAGTTGAAACCCAAAACCTCATTGTTGGCATTGAAGGAGCAAGGAGTATTTTCCCCTTTAAAGCAAGAAGAGAAACTAGATTAGTAAGTTTCTAATGCTCCAACTTAAGCACATTGGTTTATTTATTGATCTTGGAGTTGATTTGGATGAGTATTGTTAGTTGAAACCATCTAGGTAGTATTGGAACTAATGTGACCTAGAAAATGGAATGAATCTAGTTTGAGAAAGTGTAATTTGGATGAATTGATGATTATGGGATATGATAAGTTATTAATGGAATAATGTGGATGATTTGAAGTGGGTAAATGAAGCTACATTGTGGATTGAGTGAAATTATGGAGATGAGTATGTAATATGTTGGTAAATGCCATAGTGAGGAAAATTGATAAAAAAAAGGAACATTGTGAGCTTAATATCGATTTGTTATTGATTGTGTATGAATAGATAAGCCTAAAGGAATCCATAGATTCGAGATATGAATAGAGAGATGAAATGAAGCCTTATAAGAGATGATAGAGGCTATAGAGTGAAGTGACTATAGCAAACCCAAAGGTTGCGTTATAATATACTAAAATAATGTGAATTGCGATTATGTGCAGCTCCGGAGAGTTCGTTGGAGACGAATCGAACCGCACACGTAAGTAGCTTTAAAGAAGTGGAATCAAGCGACGCAATTCCAAGTAAGGGAATTTTGTATGTATATAGAGGTAGCTGCTCGTAATTTGTGGGAATATAGGGTGTTTATGAAATGCATGAGTGTTTGAGAAATTGGTTGTTGGTATGCGAAAATGGTTACGAATGTTGGATGATTTGGTTTTATATGGATGTATAAAAAGGGATAGTAAGGTTAATAATCGCATAAATCATGTGTTTTGAATGTTTTCACAAAACACAATGCTTTGATTTGAGCAAATAAAAGGATAGGTTTGCTAGTGTTTTATTAATGTTATGGAATAGCACATGTGAGGTGTTAAACATGTTTGTGATGTGTTTTGAATGTATATGAGCCGCCTATCGAGCTATGTGAATTCAATCGAGCTAGAGCCTCGCTCACGCTGGATTTTGAGGATTTGACTTGCATGAAAGTGCTGGAGCTTAGCTCGCACTTTGATTTGATTTGTGATGATATTTTATAAACCGTACTGGAGCTTCTGCTCATACGTGGATTTTGAGTGGATTTCTGATGCATAGAACCATACTGGAGCTATGCTCGTACATGGTTTCTTTATGATATGGTGCATGAGTCGTGATAGAGCCTTGATCGCATAAGTTTACACATTATGGTGCGTATGAGGCCGTGGAAGTTAGTAAGATCCTCAAGCCCTACATCCTTAAGCCAACATCCTTAAGCTCGAGGAGGCGGGGAGGCTCTTTTAGGCAGGGAGGCTCTGTTCGGTGGGGACACTCTCTTACGGTAAGAGCCTTAAGCCCTACATCCTTAAGCCAACATCCTTAAGCCCTAGAGAGATGAGAAGGCTCTGTTCGGCAGAGAGACTCTGTTCGGTGGGGAGGCTCTCTTACGGAAGGATCCTTAAGTTAACATCCTTAAGCCCTGAAGGGTTGGGGAGGCTTTGTTCGGCAGGGAGGCTCTCCTACATGAGTACGACAAGTTCTTGGTATGGGGTAGATAAGACCTAGGAATGGCACCCCCAACCACAGTATGAGTCCGCGGAGTATGATGTATCATGTATATCACATAGAGTATGATGTACCGCGTGATGATTTTGTGATGAGAAAGTCTGGCGAGGAAGAATCCACCTCTGTGCTAGCACGATACCCCGCACACCTGGATGCGTGTGGTCTGGGATGATTTATGATCTAGTTAGCCTACATAGTCACTTGTGATATAGTGACCTGGGTTTTATTTCATATGTGCGATTATGTTTGTCCAGGGTAGACCCGAGGGAGGGGTTGAGCCTTGTGGGATTTTGAATTGACAAATGATAATGATGTTGTGATTGAGAAACCATTTTGTATGGGATTTCAATTTGTTTGAGAAAGAGCTTTGTGATGTGATTTAAAAAGGATGTTTCTTAAACGAATTGCCCTTTTATATGGGATTTGACGATTGATGAGCATGAGATGGTTTGTACATGATGATTTTACCATGTTTTATATGCCAATTTCCATGATTTATATACATTATATATATATATATATACTCATATGGCATAGTTTTAATTCCTCATGCTCCTGATATAAATTATTTATGCATAACATTATCAGCATGTAGATAGAGTAGTTATCTACCATGCTTGCATTATTACCTTACTGAGCGTGTGCTTGCTCATCCCTCTTTATTTCCCCTTCCTACAGAGCGTGCGTAGTCGCCCAGCAAGGACTGAGGCACTTTATTTTGGACATCCGCTATTTCCATCGCTAAAAGGTATATACATAGGATTTTTTTTGTATCTAGACAATGTAAGGGCACAGTAACCCTTGAGTTGTAATTATGGGGGATGTAGATGTCAGAAATCATATTTTGTATAAATAAATGATTGACGTTCAAATGTATGACATCACTTTTATTAACTGAGAATGGATATTGCGAGTGGATTATTATTGACTCATAACCCAACAGTGTAGTGGTAAGTTGTTCACGACCGAGTGGGGAAAAGAATAAATGCGAAAAATTTATAGTGATTTTCGATAAAAAGAATGTAATGGGTCGTGACATATCCAAAGAAGTTAGAAAATAATTAAAATGGCCTGATGGCGATCTTAGGCCAAGTAGTTGGCCAAGCGTCTATAATGGGTCCAGCTTGGGTAACAATTAGCCCAAACTCGTTAATGACCTAATGAACGACCCATAAAGTGTAATTGAGCCTAAATAGTTAAATGGATTTTAAGGATTGAATAAGGAAGTTGAGACGGGCTTATGATAGAGTTAGGCTCATTAAGGGTCTATAAGGCCCAAACAAATAATTGGGTTCAAAAGTTAAGCGTGCTCAGGTGGGGGAAACTCCATAGATGGGTGACCCCTTGGGAAGTTCCACCACACCTTCTGTTTTTACCGTTTTGTATAAAAAATTTCAATTTTTGAATAATTTTCAACATTACGGAGCCACCATCGATTTTATGAGAAAATCGTGCTTGAGTAGGGTGTTGACTAAGTGTTACACTCAAGGTTCGTACCAGATTTTGAGACATGGCATTGGTTGATAACTGATTCTGGGAAGGCAAATCCCTGGCTAACTCAAGCACTCCCATATATGTTGTACTGTACTAGGGTCCATAGATTACGTTGTACCGTGTGGAAACACACGAAGTACGTTGTACCATGTATAAGTCTTCGGACTACTGAACTGAACTGAACTGTACTGTATTGATTGGTTGACGAGCTGGACTGAGCCATCCCCCCATAGGCATATGACACTCACTCACACCTGGCCCGTGAGACACGAGGTCACTAACTATGGTTATATGTCGATTGTATTGTTATTGACTGAGTCCTACTATTATTGAATTCACCTGTCTAGTCTCTATTGATATTGTTTACTGATATTTAACGACCATATTTTGATTGAACTGAATTGAATGATTTACTGTACTGAACTAAACTATTTTACCATACTGAACTGCACTGTTTACTGAACTGTTTTGACTGTACTAAATTGAAACAGATTTTTTGTACTGTTTATTGAACTGAACTATATTACTATACTAAATTGAACGGATTTTACCGTACTGAACCAAATATGATTTTTACTGAATGAGTTTTTTTTATATATATATGGCATAGATTGAATGTCGAATTTGCTGATATTGTTTTAATTGAAAATGAATATTTTACTGCATGATATGGAATCATAAGCATGTAGATAGTATGGTTGTCTACTGCTTACATATTTTTCTTACTGAGATGTTAGCTCACCCCCTTCCTTTTTACCTATAAATTATTTACAGTAGGACAGTCTACAGAATTCCTGCTATATTGTCGCCACAGCTCCCTTTTAGTGTAAAGGTATATATGTGTATAAATCTTTTGTATCTAAACTCTACTTTGCACAATTATGTATAATGTACACATTGGGGATGTAAATAATTGTTAACACAGTTAGGTAAATACATATTTATTTAGTATAATAGAAATAAGAATTTTCTTGGATTATATGATATAAAATGAATGATAGAGTGACTAACATCGACTCATAGCCCAACCAATTGTACTGAGTCGGGCCCTAAATGAGATTATTGCATGTTAAATATAAGTAAAGTAAGCGAAAAAGGGTCGTGACAGAAGTTGGTATCAGAACAAGGTTGGTCTGATATGAGTCGGTGTTAGAAGTTAGGAAAGTGTACATCTTCATATCACTGTGCATTGTTTAGATACAATTGTGTATAACGAGCTGTGATTTTACTGAATTTTGTGTCGTGTATATAAGAGATATTATCAGGATGTCTGATAGGTATCGCAGTCAAAGAAAGGGTTCCCGATCTCGAGGGTGGAGAGATGGGGCTGATAGACATAGTAGATCCTCATCCGACCATACTTCTTAGAACCCATCCAAAAATCCATCCTAAGCCATGCTTCGCGAGCTTAGACCAGAGCTTAGATATCGTGATGACACTACTAGGACAGGTTATGGTGAGATTTGATAGTGCCCAGGGTACGACAAGTTAAGTTGCATCAACTACTACAACAGATGCGCCTTAGACCCCTACACCTACTTGACCTGCACCTACGCTATAGACCGCTAGTCCCTTCACTTCTACACCTTCTAGATAACCATAGCCCCTTATGTTTAATCTGTACCTTCCTAGTGGCCCCACAGCAGGGTAATGATGAATTGAGGTATGAGTGTGAACTTGATTGATTGAGGCAGTTCTAAGACTTTAAGTCTCCATCTTTTAGTAGGTGAAGGATCTGGTAGTAGCTGAGGATTAGATCAACAAAATGGAGAAATTGTTTAGGCTTTTCAAATATTCGACGACAGAGAAAGTCGCATTTATTAGCTTCATACTTAAGGATAAGGCTAGGCACTAGTGAAAACCCACCAGTTCCATATTGAGAGCTCAGCGTATGATGATCACATGGGAGATATTTTTGGATGTTGTCCGGAGACAGTCCCTTCCGGATACTACTCAGCAGAGATTATAGATGGAATTCCTAAACCTAACTCAAGAGAATTGATCGGTGGATGAGTATGAGACGAGAATTCATATCGTTAGACGTTGCGATCCAGATACCACAAATAGTGAGGTTAGGAAGGTTTGGAAAGTTCATAGATATGTTGAGACTTTCAATTAGAGTCGATTGGCCCCGTCGGATATTACTACTTATCGAAGGGCAGTACGATGGGTTTAGTTATATGAGTAAGATTATGAGCTCCATTTTATAGAATTGGTAAAGGTAGAGACAAGGACAGGAAGAGAACAGTGGATGACGAAAGTGTCAGTGATAGTAAGAGAACGATGGAAAAGTGATCGAGTGGTACTGACGAGTCATGTGACAAGGCTGTTAAGCCACCTGCCTATCTGATATCAGCTCTAGTACGGGGTATTGTTATTGGTGTACCCCAATTTACTATGGAACAGTACGATACTTGTGGCAGATTCCACGATAACAGGCCCTGCTATTTATTGATTGAAACGTGTTTTAAGTGTGGTAGGATAGGGCATCTAGTGAGAGATTGTCCAGAGATTATAGAAATAGCCCCACAGAATGGTAAAAAACCAAAGAGAGCTCCAGCTACTGCTCTTGCTCCTAGAAGGAGGGTCACAGCTGAAGAGAAAAGGAAGCAGGTTGTAGGCCAAGGTAGAGTGTATGCGATAGATCAGGGCACCGCAGATGTTTCATCAAAGTAATTAAAGAGCTTTGCTAATTAGCACGCTAATAAGACTTAGCCAGTAACTACTCAAGTGTATGGGAATTGTAAATGGAGAGTAGGAGATAAGAATATTACAACCAACCTTATCCTATTGAATATGTATGATCTTAATGTAATATTTGAAATGGATTGATTAACTGTAAATCATCCTGTCTTAGATTGCAATTCTAAGACAATAATATTTTCCCTACCTGAGAAATCTATTGTAAGGTTTTCTTGAAAAGTAATGAAAAACATAGTTATTGTAATTGAGAGAGTAAAATATTGTATCAATGGTATAAAAATAGTTCTGAAGATTTTATTGCATATATGGTTGACATGGATAAGGCACATCCGAAATTGACAGACGTTCCTGTGGTTAGGGAGTTTCCTGATGTCTTCCGGGATAAGTTACCAAGGTTACCACCAAATAGGGAGATGGAGTTCTATATAGATTTGGTGCCTGGTACTGAGCCGATATCCCAACCACCATACTGGATAGCTCCAGTTGAACTGGGGAAACGAAGATCTTTTCTAAGATAGATCTGAGCTCTGGGTACCATCAGTTGAGAATCCAGAGTGATGATGTGCCATGGCATTGATGAATGATGTGTTTAAGCCATACTTGGACAAAGTCGTGATAGTTTTTATTGTTGATATTTGGTATATTCGAAGTCCAGAGAAGAGTATGAGCAACATTTGAGGATTATCCTACAGACCCTTAGGAAGAAGCAGTCTTATGCTAAGCTCAGTAAGTGTGATTTTTGGTTAGAACAGATATCATTTTCGGGACATGTATCAAAAGAGGGCTGTCAGTAGATCTGTCCAGGATAGAAGCAATGATTTAGTGGGAACCACAGGATTGTGATAATTCTATATTTTTTAGAATTATTTGTGCTTAATTTTCTAATTAATTATTTAAATCCCTAATTTATTTTGTTAATTATCCCCTTTATTTAATTAAAATTCTCATGTTTGCAGATAAATCAAATCCGGATGAATTTTGAAAATTTCGGTAGAAAATGGACTGAAATTGGGGTAAAATCAAGATTTGACCATGCGGACAACACGAGCCATGCCACCGAGCACATCCAATTGGACAAGAAGACAGATGACATGAAAATATTTTTTTCAAGGAGCCAATAGTGTGAAGACAAGTGGCCAAACAAGGGCAACTCATCTATGATGGGAAATTACAATTATACCCCTTAGTGTGTGTATAAATAAGACATGGTAGCAATTGAAGAAACTAAGTAGGAGTAGGGTATGTAGTGTAAGTAGGAGTAGATGTAAGTTAGGGGTAGTTTTTAGTGTAGATGTAGTTAGAGTAGCATAGTTAGATTAGTTTAGTTTTTATTTTTTTAGAAGCTTTTCCCGAAAACCATTTCTTATTTTACTGTTCATGTTAATCTTTAATTGTTATCATTTATGAAAAGCTTTTCATGTTTTCTTTGCAGCCTCATTTGATCATTTCATGTTCTCGGTTTGGTTATAATCGACCCTTTGTTTTTCTAGTTTTAACATACATAGCTCATAATTCCTAGTGGTATCTCTCGGTTTGATTTAACTGCTTATGTTTTTATTTGAAGACCCTCTATGTTGTTTATATAGCTCTCGATTTTTGCTACCCATTTGTAGTTGTTTTTTTTTTTTTGTTTTGTTTTTGTTCAATGATTCTCGGTTTGCTTCCCATGTTAGTTTTATTTTTTCCTTTTCGCTAGCTGTCATTGTTATTCAAGATTGGGGGAGCTAATTTGATCTCATGAACCATGAAAGAAACCCGAGAGCAAAGTAGCAGACCAGGAACCCGAGAGTAAAGCAGCAGACCAGGAACCCAAGAGTAGCAGAAGTAGCCATAACCGAGAACCACTAATCACTCTCTGCTCTCCCCTATTTCATTTTTTATTTACTGTTCATTATCATTTTCCAAATTTTCATTCTGTTAGCAGGAAAGTGGAGTAGCTACTGCGTGTAGAGGAATCGGTTGCCGCAGTTACTGGTTTCAGTTGATAGACGGTTACTGGAGCACCCCATTCTGTTGCAAGTTTGCTCAACGTCACTTCATGGGTGCTTGATCACTGCTGCTCCAGCTACTGGACATCCTCAGGTATCACTAGCAGGAAGGATGCTGGACATCCTTGGTGACTACTAATGTTTGGTGATGAAGCAAGCTGGTACCGTGGGCACAGCTGGGCTGTTTGACCAGTGAGCATGATCAGCAGCAGTTGGACAGAATCGGGAGTAAGAAGCAAGAGCAGGAACCGAGGACGTGTAGAGCATGTCTAGCAGGCAGCGGCATGGGCAGAAAATGAAGCTGAAGTGGTTGGTAACGTGCTGGGCTGTTGCAAGAATGGATGCTGCACACGAAACCGAGCAGAGTTGGTGAGGATAACAGACCAGGACAGACCCGAGAACATGCAGTTGGACACGCCTGGACAGACCGAAACAAAATGAAAATGAAGGGGCATGTACAGTACCATTTACACAAGAAACTGAGGCAGCTGGCCAAACCAATTAAGGCCATGTTTGGCCATGTCATTTTCTTTGTTTACATTCATGTTTAATGCATTTTTATTATTTTGATTAGTTGTTAGTTTAGGATAGTTGTTAATTGTTAATTGTAGGTTAGATCTAATGTTTTAAGTTGTTAATTTACTCTTTAGTTTAATTTTTAGTTAAAAGTTAATTTTATATTTTATGTTTTAGGACTTTATTTTTTTAGTTGCATTTAGAATTAGTTTAGATTAAATGTGTTTCATGCATTTTTAATTTAGTCTTCATTTGTAGTAGATTTTAGGTTAATTTAATTTGCAATTTTTATTAGTTTAATTACATGCATTTTTATTTTAAGTTTGTTTAAATTTTAGTTTAACTTTATTTCTTTATTTTCATATTTGCATTTTATTTTAATTACGTTAATTAGTTTTAACTGTTTTAATATTCTTTTGTAGGTTGTTTGCCTTTAATTGCTTGGAGCACTGTAAGTAAATTTTGCTCGATTTTATTTAGTTCTTATTATTTTATTGCTTTCCAGTAATTTTAATTTTAGACTTAGTTGATCATCCATCTTAACTTCATCATTTGCTAGAATATACTTAGGGTAAGATTAACCGGTAGTTAATTAGGCTAACCAACTTCTCTGTGGGATGATAATCCGGGACTCAAATCCCATTATTACTTGTATGACCCGTGCACTTGCGGTAATATGTTTAGATCGTATCAGATAGTTACTGGGATTCGTAGCTTTCTGGGTTTGGCTAGATATTATAGGAGGTGTATATAGGGTTTTTCGAAACTAGCTGCTCCACTGACTCGTCTCCATCAGAAGAATGTTGCATTTGAGTGGGACGATGCTTGTTAAAGAAGTTTCCAAGAGTTAAAGCACCACCTGATCACCGTACTGATTCTCACCATACATATCAGCTCAAGAGGTTTCCCTGTGCATATCGATGCGTCTAGGCAGGGACTGAGCTGTGTATTGATGTAGAATGGGAAGGTAGTTGCTTATGGGTCTAGACAACTTAGGGACCATGAGACGAACTACCCAACCTATGATTTCAAATTGGCAGCCATAGTAATTGCACTGAGGTTAAGGCGTCATTATATATATGGTGAGAAATTTTAGAATTTTTGATGATCACAAAAGTATCAATATTCTCGTAAAAGGAACTGAATATGAGATAGAGAAGATGACTAAAACTTCTGAAGGACTATGATAGTGAGATCCTATACCATCCGAGCAAGGTAAATGATTTGTAACTGATGCCTTGAGCAGAAAGAGTCTCGGGATGGTATCATACATAATAGTTTGGGAATATGAACTGTTACAGTGGTTTGTGAACCTCAGTTTTGATGTGATCCCTTCTGATACTGACACTTATCATATGATTGCTAGCCTGTGATTGAAACCGGACTGAATGTGATGAATAGGCTCTGACAGGCTTAGCATAGCGATCGATATTATATCAATATGATTAGTCAGATCCAGAGGGTATAATTACTAATTTTAAAGTGAGTGTTGATGGTTTACTAAGGTTCAGAGGTAGAGTATGTGTTCCCAACGATCCAGAATTGAGGAGATTGATTTTAACAGAAGCTCATTCATCGAGTTACACGTTGCATCTGAGAAATAGTGAGATGTATCAGAATTTTGGAAAGTGTATTAGTGGTCAGATATGAAGGAAGGCATCGCTGAGATTATTACGAAATGTCTTGTGTGTCGACAGGTTAAGGTAGAACATCAGAAGCCTGCAGGATTATTGCAGCCTCTACCTATACCAATATAGAAAATGAGAACACATCACCATAGATTTCATCATGGGCTTATCGAGAACACCGAAGGAACCATAATACTATATTGGTGATCTCTCATAGATTGATCAAGTTAGCTCACTTCCTGGCCAGGAAATCCATAGATATTTGGAGTGCATTGGTGGAATGGTATATACGGGAGATAATGAGGCTATATGGTGTCCCAACGCGTATTGTTTCTAATAGAAATTAAAGAGTCTGATGCGTGAATGGTACCCCAGCTGTTCGAGAATTGACTCGATTTTAATTTGGAGGACCAAATTCTTTAAGGGGGGAGGAAATGTAAGACCCGAAATTTTCTCCACGTCCGAAATTTATCTCAGAATTATGAAAAAATATATATTTTTCAAAAATTAAAGAATAAAATATGAAGTGCATGTATATTTTTAGAAATAAATTAAATAAAATATACATGTATATTTGTGTGTATATTAATGTATAAAATACACTATGATAATATAAATATTATTTTAATAATGTGAGATATTGTGTTATATTATTATTAGTATTATTATTAAAATAATACAATATTAAAAATATTTTCTGAAATATATATGTATTATATTATATTGGAATAAATATATATATTATATATATATATATATGTGTTATATTATATAGTATATATATATCACATATATAAACAAAAGAAAGCAAAATAGTAAAAAAAAAAAAAGGGAGTAGGGGGGGTCGCGCGATTCTGTATCACACGACACAGAACAGAGAATGGAATTGGAATTCCCTTCCCTGATTTCCCTTCCTCGACCGAGAAAAGAACGATAGAGAGGAGAAGGGAGACGGTAACCGGGGGAAGAGAGGAGGTTGCCGACCTAGTCGAATCCGTCGAGGAAACGATGGCCGGCAAAAAAAAAATTGAAAAGGGAAAGGAGAGAACGAAACCGAGAGAGGAGGAGGAGAGAAACAAAGGAAAGGAGAGAAAGCAATGGCTGAAAGGGGAAGCTCTCGTTGTCTCCTGCCAGAGGGAGGTCGAACAGTCGCCAGCAACGTAGAAGAAGAAGCAAATTGACGAGGAGAAGAGGTAGCTGTGCCGCCAAAGAAGAAAATGGTCGAACCGGTCACTTTTCGATCAAGCCAGCCTTGCCCCTGCTAACCACAAGCGCCATGAGGTCCCGCGAAGCAGCTGGGAGTGGAAGCCGACGAAGAACCGACCATCGGAGCCAAAAACTGACCAGTTGAAGCTGAATCGGTCCGAACCGATTCAGCTGAAGAGTGTTAAGTTGAATTGGTCCGAACCAGTTCAGCCAAGGGGAAAAAAGAAAAAGAAAAAGAAAAAGAGGAAAAAGGGGGAAAAGAAGGAGAAAAATATGGAGATTGTCTCAGTTTAATGGTAGACTGGTAAGCGGTTGAAATTGACTGTTTACATTTTTAAAAAATCATTTAAATTTATATTTGATCGAGATTAACTCGATTTGAATATATATGTGTGTAACGCAAAAAATAGATGATAAACGAGAGATCGATACAGTCTTGATTTATGTACCATCACGAAATCTTGGGTAAGCGAATCTCACTTGCTACCACTTGTATAATTATACGAGTTAGAACTTAATCGCATACATTTCGAATTAATTTCTTATAAATTGTGTTATGATTGGAATTGGAAAATTGACTATCGCATTTGATATTATGAACTATCCAAAGAAACTAGAAAATAATTAAAATGGTGTGATGTCGATATTAGGCCAAGTAATCGGCCAAACGTCTATAATGGGTCTAGTTTGGGTAACAATCGGCCCAAACTCGTTAATGGCCTAATGGACGGCCCATAAAGTGTAATTGAGCCTAAATAGTTAAATAGATTTTAAGGATTGAAAAAGAAAATTGAAGTGGGCTTATGATAGGGTTAGGCCCATTAAGGGACTATAAGGCCCAATAAAAATAATTGGGTTTAAAATTTTATCTGAAGTGAAATTACACTACATACGTGTTTATAAGAAATAATAATAAGTGATTGGTGATTAATTGCAGCTCCAAAGGACTGAATAGGGGGCTCAGTGGATTGATTTACTAGAAGTACTGGGATACTAGCGCTATCAACACATACACAGGTAAGGGACTTCTGTAAGCTATATAGATAGCTGTACGTACACCCAATTAATTTCTTACAACTAGATATATACTGTAGGATATGTAGATATAGTAATATTAGTGGTTTGAATCCAACTGTACTGACCACCCTATATAGTCTAAGTTAGACTGTAAATTCCATATACAGCATATCATTGCATGATTTGCATGGTTACAAAGATTTATCATCTACCATTGTTTATAACTGCATTAGGATAGGCTGGATCAGATTTTTATTGACTGCATAAATTGGCACGCATTTCAAAGTTAAGTGTGCTTAGGTGTGGGAAATTTCATGGATTTGTGACCCCTTGGGAAGTTCCACCACACCTTCTATTTTTCACCGTTTTGTATATAAAATTTCAATTTTTGAACCGTTTTTAATAGTACAGAGCCACCTATCAGTTTTTTGAGAAAATCGTGCTTGAGTGGGGTGTTGACTGAGTGTTGTACTCAAGGCTCACACCAGATTTTGAGACATGGCACTGGTTGATGACTGATTCTGGGGTGACAAATCCCTGGCTAACCCAGGCAGTCCCAGATATATTGTACTGTCCTAGGGTCCATGGAGTACATTGTACCGTGTGGAAACACATGGAGTACCCTGGACTGTGTATAAGTCTTCGGACTACTAAACTGAACTGAACAGAAATGTACTGTACTGATTGACCGACGAGCTGGACTGACCCATCCCCCCAGAGGCGTATGACACTCGCGCACACCTGGACTGTGAGGCGCGGGGTCACTGACTATGGCTATATGTCGACTGTAGTGTTATTGACTGAATCCTACTGTTACCAAATTCACCTACCTAGTCTCTATTGATATTGTTTACTGATATTTGACGATCGTATTTTGATTGAACTAAACTGAATGATTTACCATACTGAACTGAATTGTTTTACCATATTGAAATGCACTATTTTGACTGTACTAGACCATTTTGACTGTACTAAACCGTTTTGACTGTACTAAACTGAAACAGATTTGTTGTATTGTTTACTATACTGAACTATATTACTATACTGAACTGAACGAATTTTAGCATACTAAACCGAATATGGTTTTTACTCAATGAGTTTATATATATATATATATGGCATAGATTGAATGTCGAATTTACTAATACTTTTTTAATTGAAAGTGAATATTTTACTCCATGATATGGCATCATAAGCATGTAGGTAGCATAGTTGTCTACTGCTTACATATTTTCCTTACTGAGCGTGTTAGCTCACCCCCTTCTTTTTTACCTATAGATTATTTACAGTAGGACGGTCTACAGAATTCCTGCTATATTGTCACCACAGCTCCCTTATAGTGTAAAGGTGTACATGTGTATAAATCTTTTATATATAAACTCTACTTTGCACTGTTAAGTATAATGTACACATTAGGGATGTAAATAATTGTTAACACAGTTAAGTAAATACATATTTATTTAGTACAATAGAAATAAGAAGTTTATTGGATTATATGATATAAAATGAATGATAGAGAGACTAACATCGACTTATAGTTGTAAGACCCGTAAATTTTTATGTAATGTTTATGATTATAGAATGTACAGACAAGTTACATTACATATGAATTACAAGAAATTGATGTTTTTAAGTTTTAAGTGCGAATGAATTGCAAAATGAGTGTTGAAGCAATTGAATGGGAGTTTTACGTTGGAAATCTGGGAAAATTGCAACTTAAATGTTGCAGGATGAATGCCAGATTGATCTGAGAGTAAGGGAGATCGATCTCATTTCCTTAGAAATGCAATGCAGAGGCATTCTGCAAGAGGGAGATCGATCCCTCACTCAAACATATCGATCTTAAGTTGTCTCGGGTAGGACCAGATTGATCTCCTCTCATAAGGAAGATCGATCTCTGTTTGTCTCTGGATAGGCCAAATCGATCGATCGATCTCTAAAGCCTTCTGCCTGAAGCATATCGATCTCATTCCCTTTGAGCATATCGATCTCATACGAATGGACAGATCGATCTCCTGCTTGCATTGTCAAAATTTTGAAGGAGTTTAAGCAAGGCCAGATCGATCTCCCATCCATGGAGATCAATCTCACAAGGCATTTTTTACATAAACTTGGCAACTGAATCTGCATTTCACAAGATCAAAACCCATTTCCCCATTTTTAACAATAACCTAGCTTTCTCACTCTAAAAGTCACCACTTTCCAATCAATTTTGAGAGAAGTTCCTTTGAGCAAAGTTGTTCCGAGTGAGGAAGAGAACAACATAGTCAAAGATTGGAAGCTCAAACCTTGGATTGAAGGAGAAAAGCGGTTTTCCCCAATTTAGCAAAAAGAGGAAAAAGGTCAAGCTAAGTAAGGTTTCAATACACCATCTTCTAGTATGTTAATCTAGATATTTTGATAAGTGATTTGGTGTATATAATGTTAGCTAAAATATACATTTACATGCTGAAACAACCATGACCTAAAATGGGCTTAGTGAGAGAAAGTTGAAATGGCATGAAGTTGATGATGATTTAAGCATGTAGAGATGTTAGTAAGCCTGCATAGATGATTTTGAGATAGTTTTGTGAAATACAAATGATGGGAAAGATGATGATTGAAAATGGGCATAAGTAGTGTTTGATGAAATGCCATAGAGAAGGAATGATGAACTTAGAGGCATTGTGGGATTAATGTCGGTTCAATATGAATCAATAGACTTGAGGAGGCTAATGGATTCTCAAGGAACAAATAGAACGATCGAAATGGACTTAAGAATGAGTAAAGTTGAATAAGACGAAATGAGGTGAAATTGGTGTAAAATGGCCCAATGTATTGAATTGAACTTCATGCAATTGAAAATGAAGCATGTTGGAGTGTACTAATGCAAATTGTAATTCATTGTAGCTCCTAGAGACATAATTGGAGCTGATAAGATGGGATCACGAGCATTGGAAATCAAAGAAGGTGATTCAAGCGTGATTCGAGGTAAGAGATTTATACGAGCTATTAGAAATAGCTATACGTATGTTTCTTACCTGCTGTGTGCGAATAAATATGATAAAGTATATAGATATTGATATATCTACGTGAAAACTACGTATGAGAAGAACCTATAAGCATGAGTTGCATGACTTCCATGTTATTGTTGTGAAAAGAGGGTTTTGCAAACATTTTGAGAAAGAGTAATAATAGACGAGCTCCCAGTTTAGTAATTGATAATTTTATATTTTTAGAATTATTTGTGCTTAATTTCTTAATTAATTATTTAAATCCCCAATTTATTTTGTTAATTATCCCCTTTATTTAATGAAAATTCTCATGTTTGCAGATAAATTAAATCCAGATGAATTTTGAATATTTTGGTAGAAAATGAACCGAAATTGGGCTAAAATCGAGATTGGACCACGTGGACAACACGAGCGTAGCACATCCAATTGGACAAAAAGACAAATGACATGGAAATATTATTTTTCAAGAAGCCAATGGTGTGAAGACAAGTGGCCAACCAATGCCAATTCATTTAGGATAGAAATATTACAATTGTACCCCTAAGTGTGTATATAAATAAAAAAAGATGTCAATTGAAAAGGGAGTAGCTTTTAGTTTTTAGTTTTTTTTAGGTTAAATATTTATTGTTAGGTTTTATTATTTTTTTCCTTAGGTTTTTTCTTTGAAGTCTTCGGCTGGTGACAGCAGCCAAAGCTTCTCCGTTGTTCTTGATGCGTTATTCTCCATTGTTTTTTGCTTTTAGTTTCTGCTTTATTTAGATTGTAATTAGCTCTTCAGTTTATTGTTACGTTTACAGTTTGTTTTCAATAGACTCTCAATCCAAGTTCTCGGTTCCTTAGTTTTTAATGTTCTTCTTGGTTTTGCAACCTCTTTGCTATTGATTCAATGCACTTAAATTGAATGGAAGTAATTGTAGCATGGGTTCACCCAAGGAGCACCGTCACCATTAGCTTCCTTTTTTGTCTCTCTGTTCATCTCTGTTTTTAGTTCTTATTGCCGGTTACGTTCTGTTATTGTTGTTTTAATCCAATGTTGGTTTTTAAATCTCTAGTTGTTAATATCTGATTTCCATTACTATTAATGAGTATTGTTGCGATATTGTTTTATGTAAGGTGCAGAGCAGAGGCTACCAAGAAAGGATTCATCCTCTGCCATCGTGTCCTGGTTCATCTCCAGTTGTCGAGAATACCGGTCATGTGCTGCTGAGTGTTGCTATCTATTCTGGACTAAATAGATAAGCTGTGAACTGCACATCCGAGGATGAGGCATGCTGAGGGCTGTGATTCATAATACAAAGAAACCAGACGTGGTGACTGAGAATGTTCAGGAAATTGCTCCTGGTACAGCAGTGCAATCTGGACTGGAAAGCTTGCAAGAAGACAGGCATGAAGCATGAACCGAGAGCCAGGTGCAGCACCTGAGCAGCAGTAGTTTATATTACCTGCAGTGGCCAGCACCTGGAGACAGTGGCAGTCCATGGCACCAGCAGGACAACGTAGTGGCAGGGGACGCGGGAAGCTCGGTAGAGAAGAAACGTGTACAGTGCACAGTGCACAGTACACAGTACACTTGCAAAGTTTTCGGGACCACTTGCTGTTTAATCTCTTAAGGCCACGTTTGGCTCACCCTTGCATAGTGTTAATCCATTTTTACATGCATTTTAGTTAGTTAGTCTATTAGTTAGTTTAGTTAGCGATTTTAATTATGCATGTAGGTGTAGTTAATCTTGTTTAATTAGTTAATTTAGATTTAATTAGTTTTCTAAGTAATTTTTAATCTAGCATTAGAAATTTACATAATATTAATATAGATAATTCATTTTATGCATTTTTAGTCTTAGATAAAAATTCCAAAAATATGTTCATGCATTATTTAGTGTTAATTTAGCATTTAGATTTATTTAGGAGTAAATTTTAATCCATTAGTTGTTAGATTAATTTTATTTTAAGCTTGTTTAATTTTAGTTTAATTAGTTTTATTGCTTTATGTTTATATTTGCATTTGATTTTAATTGCTTTAATTCGTTTTAACTGTTTAATTTTATTTTGTAGGTTATTTGCTTTTAATTGATCGGAGTACTGTAAGTAAATTTTGTTTGATTTTATTTCCTTTAGTTTTTATTTCATTTCTTTCAATTAGCCTTAGTAGATCACCTTCTTGAATTCATAATTTGCTAGGATATACTTAGGGTAAAAGTAACCGGTACAACTTCTCTGTGGGACGATAATTTCGGGACTCAAATCCCATTATTACTTGGACGACCCGTGCACTTGCGGATAATATACCCTTAGGGCTCATCAGTAATTTGCATGAAAAGATTTTAATGAGTGATTAAAGGGAGATTGCCCTCTCACTCATACTTAGTGAATGGAGCCTTCTATTTCTTTTCTTTGTGAAATTGTGCCAGAGCCTAAGTGGCAACGGTAGATTTACCAGCCCTGCTCGCACATCATTTTTAAAAAGGGATTTTGAGAAAAGCAAAAAGGGTGCTCGATGCCTCAGGTGATGTTGTGTGTTCCACTCGAGAGCTCGCACTAGATTTTGGGAATCATGCTGGAGCCAAAGAGTACTGCTTAGTGATCTTGCTCTGATTATGCTCGCATGTGACTCCCTCGATTTAAAGTGATGGGATAAAACTGTGCTCGAAGCCTCGGGTATGTTGTGTGTTCTTACACTAAGTTGCTCACACGTGGTCTCTTGAGCTTTACTGTGTAATAAGCAAAATCGTGCTCGATGCCTCAGGTATGTTGTGTGATCTTACGCTGAGTTGCTCGCACAAGAGTTTATGAGTTTGTTGTGTGATAAGTAAACTCGTGATGGAGTCATTGTGTATTGCTTAGTAATCTTGTATAGACTTGCTCGCACGTGATTTTGAGACAATGGAAATGGGTGATAAGGATCCACGGGTGCACGATGTACCATGAGAATTAGCCATGGAGTACGATGTGTCGTGATGTAAGACTCGTATTTTAATATGTATTGTTTATGATTTTGTGATGTACAAACAAGTCATATTTGATATAAATCATAAGGAATTAATGTATTTAAGTTACTAATGTGTATGAAATGTAAAACGGGTAATTAAGCAAAGTTAAATCTAACGTAACAGTGAATTTTGGGAAGAAGTTGCTGCAAAACTGCTTCTGAAGAGGCGCTGATCGATCTCCCATTCAATGTAGATTGATCTTGCAGAAGTTCTAGGTAGAACAGATCGATCTCATGTAAGGGCTAGATCGATCTCCTTAAGGTTCTGAGTAATGCAGATCGATCTCATGCTTAGGAGCAAATCTATCTCCCTAGGCTTGGAAAGTAGGTTTCTGAGGAGAAAAAGGCAGGACAGATCGATCCCCATCGTTAGCAGATTGATCTCTAAGAGCAATTCTATAAATAGAAGGCTTTGCAACCTCTGTTTTCTCAAGAAACACCAAAACCCTTCAAGAACCAAAGTTAAACCTAATCTTTCTACTCCAGAAAACTTCATCTTTCAATTAGTTTTGAGTGAGATTTAGTTCAGCAATGTTGTTCTTAGTAAAGAGGAGAACAACATACTTGGAAACAAGAAGTTGGAATTAAAGATTGAAGGAACAAGGTGGATTTTGCCAATTTTGGTGAAAAAGAGGAAAAGTTCAAGCTAGGTAAGATTTAATACACCACTTTGATATATGTTAATCTAGGTGTATTGGTGAGTTAATTTGTATAAGTTTAAATTGCTGAAAACAAATAGATCATGAAAAATATCCATGACCTAGGTATTGGTATGAGATTGAGAAAATGATGAAATGAGCATGTATGGAAGCTTGTAAAGTAATTTTATGAAATACATAAATTGGAGTAGATGAGAAATGAAGATAGTTATGTGAGAATTAATGGGAGAAAGAGAAGAGTTGAATGCATTGATTTAGAATCATACAAGTGAAAACAAGAATATTAAAGTATACTGATGTGGATAATTATTAACAACTCCGGAAGTTGATATTGGAAGTTGATCGGACTGCGAGAGTGAGCAACGCCAAGGAAGTGAGGTCACGTGACGTGATCTGAGGTAACAAAATTTCGTGAGTAGCTAGAGATAGCTACACGTATTTCGAATAGAATTTTGATAACTATATTCTATATGAATTCCCAAGAATAAAATTGTTGTAATAGAGACCAAAGAGATAAATCGTGGTTTATCCAAAAAATAGGGTAAAAAGCCTTAGAAGCATGTTTGTGACTAATCTTCATAGTTGCATGATAGAATGGCTAATGTTTTCATGTATATGCGAAAACAACACACTTGAGTGCCGATTTGAATTGAGTTGGGTGAATTATGATTTGAATAAGCCGTCTATCAGGTTTATGTGAAAACCATAAGTGCCCGAGAATAATCGTACTTGATTTTGAGATATGCATCACATAGTACTTGAGTGTATTCTCGTACAAAATTGTAAATGCGATTTATGCATGTTAGAGTACTGGGAGCATAGCTCGTACTCAGTTTTATTAATTGATGCATTATAGAGTATTGGAAACTTTGCACATGCTCAGTTTTCCATGATAGAGTACTGAGAGCTTAGCTCGTACTCAGTTTTCATTTATTTTTACATTATAGAGTATTGGGAGCTTTAGTCATACTCGTGTTTCTATATGACATAGTGCTGGGAGCATTGCTCGCACTAGAGTTATATCATTGTGTTATGGTCATGTTGGGAGTTTTCTCGCACATACCAGTTTTAAAAGAAAGCATGAAACAGCCGTGTTAGGAGCCTGTGCTGACTATGTGTTGCACCGATTATATACTCACACGTGCAATTTTTTGAGATATGGTTGAGGGCTATCGAAAATAGAACCCATAGTATGAGGACTAAGACTTATGGCAAGTATCTCGACGAGGAAGTATATCGAAGGTATGTGGACTAAGACTTATGACAAGCATCCCGGCCTTGAGATTGGGTCTATGGAGTACTTTGTACCATGTATGTCACATGGAGTACGATGTACCATGAGTACACGATATGAGTGAGTTGTGAGCTGAAGGTTGAGGATTTGACCCACCTACCGTTACAGCAATTGTGAGACCCCGCACACTAAGTATTGTGTAGCCTGGGATCACAAAAAATGAGTTATGATCATAATCTGGAAATATGTAGCCACCTATCTCCTTTCATGCAATGTAAATTGAGTTTCTTGAATGAACTATCACATGGTCTTATAATGTGGACATGTGAATTTGTGTGTGATAAAGGGTAACCCAAGGGATGGTTGAGGCCCAGTTTTCCATGTTTTTAAACATTATGATATGCCATATTATTTTGATTTAATTAAATGGCATGACAAAATGTGATTTGTGTGAAATTACATGAGAAATGCAATGTTTTGCATAAACTGTCGAGGTTGTTAAACTAGCATGTTTCTTGTTTTTATAACTGACGATTTGTATCTATATGTATATATTGCATAAAAGTTTCAAGTTGGATGCATACTTTTGATATGAGCCGATAAGCAAACTTCAAGGTATGAGCATTGTATTTTGTAGATAGTATGGTTATCTACTTGCTTGCCTGATTTCCTTACTGAGCTATGAGCTCACCCCTTTTTTATTTCCCCTCTCTACAGAGCGCTTACAGTAGTCAAGCACGGCTGAGGACTGGTATTCTTTGATCTGCTGCATATCCATCTTATGAGAGGTATACACATTTGAAACATTTTGTACTGAACAATGTAAAAGCATAGTTATGTAAACGACTGTACGATCAAGGATGTATAATTACAAAATATTTGTATTAATGTATAAGAGTTTACATTATAGAAAAGAATATTGATTTGTATGCATGTTACGAATGAATATAATTGAGGTGACTAATATCGAATCACAGCCCAACGTTTTGGTGTTGAGTAATGACAGAAGGAGAGGTGAGAAAAATGTGAAAATTTTGTGGTGATTTTGGTAGGTCACGGGAGGGGAGGTTGTGACAGAATGGTATCAGAGTAGAGTTGGTCTGATGTGAATTGATTTTAGTAATTAGGAAAGTATACATCCTCATAGTATTGTGCTTTGTTCAGTTACAATTGTGTATACGATATGGAAATCAGACTAATTACTGGTTATAAATGTAGTAAATTAGCTACTATGGCTAATACCAGTAGTGGTAGAGGGGCTAGAGGTAGAGCTCGAGGCCGTAGAGGTAGGCCAAAGACCCAAGATGAGACTACAGGTCTCACCGAGGTATTGAAGAGTATCGAGGCACGTTTTACAAGACTAGAGCATTGCCTTGAGACCATAGTGAAGATACTGGCACAGACTATGCCAGGAGGACAGGGACAGGATGCAGAGACTGCGCCTGGAGAGGCAGCTGCACCTGGTATACCTGCACAGCCAACTCATGTGCCACAGCCTACGGATACACCTACACCCCCACCAGTTCAGGATACGCCGTCTCATATTGCTCCATGACATGGCTGTAGTACTTTGGGGTATGGTTGTGATCTAGACAGACCCCGACAATTCCAGAAGCTTGGACCAACTTTGTTTAGAGGTGTCAAGGACCTAATTTTGGCTAAGGAGTGGATAAGAGATATAGAATTTGTACGGATTCTTTGAGTGTACGACTTCAGAGATGGTCGCATTTACTGCGTTCCTACTGAAGGGGATGGCAGAACATTGGTAGAAGTTCACCCGACCTATATTGAGAGCCCGACATATAGAGATCAGTTGAGAGATATTTCTAGATGCCTTCAGGAGGCAGTTTATTCCAGATACGACCTAGCGGAGGCTGCATGCCAAATTTTTGGGGTTGAGCCATGGGAGTCATTCAGTGGACGAGTATGAGACCAGATTTCTATCCTTGGGAAGGTATGACCCCGACACCATAAGTAGCGAGACCAAGATGGTCTACAGATTCATAGATGGACTGAGACTAGTATTACGGTCTAAACTGGTTCTATTTGACATCTCTACCTATGATGAAGCAGTACGCAAGGACTCTGTGAGTAAGATTATGAGAGGAATGCCTCCGAGTTCAGGACAATCAACAAGGTTAGAGACAGAGATAGGAGAGGCCGGTGAGTGACAGTGCTCGAGGTTCTCGATATCGAGGAGGGAAGAGACTCTTCAGTAAGAGACCAAGGATCGAGGAAGCACAGGAGAAGACTGTTAGATCTCCTACATACCTGACTATAGCTCTAGCTAGAGGAGTAGTGATTGGAGGATCGAGGCCTACCACTGAGCAGTGTAGTAGATTTGGTAGATTCCATAGAGGTAAACCTTGTCCTGTTTGTAGCGGTTTGTGCTTCAGATGTGGGAAGCCAGGGCATATGGCTAGAGTTTTCTAAGAGGTTATTTATATTGGCCCACAGAAGGTTAAGGAGCGTGAGAGAGCTCCAGCTAATACATCTGCTCCGATGAGGAGAGCGACAGTAGAGGAAAAAGGGAAGCAGATCATTGGACGAGGGCGAGTACATGCCTTAGACCAGGGTACAGCCGATGCCTTGTCGGATGTGATTAGAGATAACATCCTGATGTATGATTTAAAAGCACATGTTTTAATTGATCCTAGTGCCACGCATTTACTTGTTTCACCTTCATTTGCATGTAAGTTTGAAAAGCATGTAGAGCGTACACCTTTAAGTAGGATGATGTTGATTAGTACGCTTATGGATAACAGTCAGCTAGTTGAGTATGTGTTAAATGATTATAAGTTAAGAGTAGGGGAAAAGGATATGATAGCCAATCTAATATTATTAAGTATGAATGATTTTAATGTAATCGTAGGAATGGATTGGTTATCGTCAAATCATGCTATTTTAGATTGGTATGCTAAGACAGTTATGTTTTCTAACCCTAAAAAATATGTTGCAAAGTTTGATGAAAAGAAATGAAAGTAGTAGTTATGGTTGTAATTGACAATGTACTATCCTAACTAAGAAATGAATATGTTGAAGGTTTTATTACGTACATGGTTGATACAGATAAGGTACATCCGGAGTTGGCAGATATTCCTGTGGTTAGTGAATTCCCAGATGTCTTTTTGGATTAATTGCCAAGGTTACCACCAGACAGAGAAATGAAGTTCTGTATAGACTTGGTGTCTGGTACTGAACCTATATCGAAACCACCATATTACATGGCCTTAGTTGAGCTGGAGGAGCTCAAGAGATAGTTACAAGAGTTGTTGGATAAAAGGTTCATCAAACCGAGTGTTTCGCCTTGGGGAGCACCGATTTTGTTTGTAAAGAAGAATGGTGGAAGCCTCTAATTATGTATAGTTTACAGATTGTTGAATGAGGTAACCATCAATAATAGGTATCCCCTTCCATGTATTGACAATTTATTGGATCAACTACGGGGAGTGCAAGTCTTTTCTAAGATTGATCTGAGGTCTGGGTATCATCAGTTGAGAGTTCAGAGTGGAGTTATACCCAAGATAGAATTTAGGACCCGATATGGCCATTATTAGTTTTTGGTTATACCATTTGGATTGACGAATGCTCTCGCAGCTTTCATGACTTTGATGAACAATGTGTTCAAGCTATATCTAGATCAGTTTGTTATCGTCTTCATCGATGACATATTAGTGTATTCAAAATTCGAGGAAGAGCATGAGAAGCACCTCAGGATCGTATTGCAGATGCTACGAGAGCAAAAGCTATATGCTAAACACAGTAAGTGTGATTTTTTGTTGTCACATATCTCGTTTTTGGGACACGTTATGTCGAGGGATGGAGTATCAGTGGATCCATTCAAGATTGAGGTTGTAGTTCAGTGGGAACAGCCAAGGACAGTCACCGAGATCAGGAGTTTCCTGTGTTTAGTAGGATATTATCGAAGATTCATTGAAGGATTTTCAAAGTTAGCTGCTCCGTTGACAAGTCTCACTCAGAAGGGTGTAGCATTCGTGTGGAATAAGGATTGTGAAAAGAATTTTCAGGAGTTGAAGAGTTGATTGACCACTACTTCGATTCTCACTATCCCTACCAGCTCAGGAGGATTTTTAGTGTATACCGATGCTTCACATCGGGGACTGGGTTGTGCATTAATGTAGGATAAGAGGGTCGTTGCTTATGGATCCAGATAGCTGAAGGACCATGAAAAGAACTATCTGACCCACGATTTGGGGTTAGCAGTGGTAATATTTGCATTGAAGGTATGGTGCCACTACTTGTATGGTGAAAAGTTTCAAATTTTTACCAACCACAAGAGCCTCAAGTATCTGTTCTCGCAGAAAGAATTGAACATGAGACAGAGAAGATGGCTAGAGCTTCTAAAGGACTATGATTGTAAGATACTTTATCATCCGGGTAAAGCTAATGTTGTAGTTGATGCATTGAGCAGGAAGAGCCTTGGGATGGTATCGTATATAATGGTCAGGGAACGTGAGTTGCTAGAACAGTTAGCTAGCCTCAGTTTGGGAATTATGCCTTCTGACATGGATACAGACTATATGATTTCTAGTCTACACTTGGAACCGGATCTGTTGGATAGGATCAGATAGGCTCAGCAGACTGATCCGTATTGCATTAACATGACTAGTCAGATACAGAAGGGCACAGAGATGGACTTTGAGTTGAGTTCTGATAGACTTCTAAGGTTCAGAGGTAGATTGTGTGTCCTCGAGGATCCAGAGCTCAAGAGATTGTTATTGACGGAAGCTCTTTCGTCGAGGTACACGTTACATCCGGGGAGTAACAAGATGTATCAGAACCTCCGAAAGGTGTACTAGTGGCGAGATGTCTCATATGTCAACAAGTGAAGGTAATGCATCAGAAACCTGCAGGGTTATTGCAGCCTCTACCTATATCGACTTGAAAATGGGAGCATATCACCATGGATTTCATGATGGGTTTATCGAGGACCCGGAGGGATCACAATGCGATATAGGTGATAGTTGATAGACTGACGAAGTCAGCCCACTTTCTAGCTATGAGAGCTACCGATACTCTGAGTTCATTGGTAGAGTTGTATGTACGCAAGGTAATAAGGTTACATGGTGTTCCGTGAGCATTATCTCAGATAGGGATTCCAGCTTCACTTCCCACTTTTGGGAACATTTTAGGAAGCCATGGGAACCCAGTTGAGTTTGAGCACCGCATTTCATCCTTAGACAGATGGTCAGTCAAAGAGGACTATACAGACTCTAGAGGATATGTTAAGAGCATGCATATTGGATTATAGAGGCTCCTGGGATGATCATTTGCCACTACTCGAATTTGCCTACAACAACAATTATCATGCGAGTATCGAGATGGCACCGTATGAGGCTTTGTATGGTCGTAGATGTCGTTCCCTTATCAGTTGGGAAGAAGTGGGTGACAGAAAGCTTTTTGCTCCTGACTTGGTTACACAGGCCTTTGACGATGTTCGGTCGATTGTTGAGAGATTGAGGACAGCTCAGAGTAGATAGAAATGTTACACTGACAAGAGACGAAGATCACTTGAGTTCGCAGTTGGTGATTCAGTGTTTTTGAAGGTTTCTCCTTCCAAGGGTATAGCGAGATTTGGGAAGAGAGGTAAACTAAGTCTTCGCTACATTAGACCCTTTGAGATACTGGACAGAGTGGGAGATAAGGCATACAGATTGTCTTTTCCACTAGATCTATCGGGAGTACATAATGTCTTCCACATTTCAATACTACGAAAATATCATCCAGATCCAAATCATGTGATTTGGTATGAGCCATTAGAGCTCAAAGATGATTTGACATATGTAGAGAAATCGATACAGATACTGGATAGAAATGAGAAAGTCTTGAGAAATAAGACTATCAGGTTAGTGAAGATTCTCTGGCATCATCACACGTCAGAAGAGGCTACTTGGGAGCTAGAGAGTCTGATGTGAGAAAGACACCCCCAATTGTTTAGAGATTGACTTGGTTCTAATTTGGAGGACCAAATTTCTTAAGGTGTGGAGGATTGTAAGACCCGTAATTTAATATGTATTCTTTATGATTTTGTGATGTACGGACAAGTCACATTTGATATAAATCATAAAGAATGAATGTATTTAAGTTACCAATGTGTATGAAATGTAAAACAGGTAATTAAGCAAAATGCAACAGTGATTTTTGGGAAGAAGTTGCAACAGAACTGCTTCTGTAGAGGAGCAGATCGATCTCGCATTCAATATAGATCAATCTTAAAGAGGTTCTGGGCTTGGAAAGTCAGTTTTTGAGGAGAAAAAGGTAAGACGGATCGATCTCCATCGTTAGCAGATCGATCTCTAAGAGCAATTCTACAAATAGAAGGCTCTGCAACCTATGTTTTCTCGAGAAACACCATAACCCTTTAAGAATCAAAGTTAAACCTAATCTTTCTACTCCAGAAAACTTCATCTTTCAATCAGTTTTGAGTGAGATTTAGTTCAGCATGGTTGTTCTTAGTAAAGAGGAGAACAACATACTTGGAAACAAGAAGTTGGAATTAAATATTGAAGGAACAATGTGGATTTTGCCAATTTTGGTGAAAAAGAGGAAACGTTCAAGCTAGGTAAGATTTAATAACCCACTTTGATATATGTTAATCTAGGTGTATTGGTGAGTTAATTGGTATAAGTTTAAATTATTGAAAACAAATGGATCATGAAAAATATCCATCAACTAGTTATTGGTATGAGATTGAGAAAATGATGAAATGAGCATGTATGGAAGCTTGTAAAGTAATTTTATGAAATACATAAATTGGAGTAGATGAGAAATGAAGATAGTTATGTGAGAATTATGGTATAATACCATAATGGAAGAAAGAGAAGAGTTGAATGCATTGATTTAGAATCATGCAAGTGAAAACAAGTATATTAAATTATACTGATGTGGATAATTATTAACAGCTTCGAAAGTTAATATTGGAAGCTGATTGGACTGCGAGAGTGAGCAGCACCAAGGAAGTGAGGTCACATGACGTGATCCGAGGTAAGGGAATTTCGTGAGTAGTTAGAGATAGCTACACGTATTTCGAATAGAATTTCGATAACTATATTCTATATGAATTCCCATGAATAGAATTGTTGTGATAGAGACCGAAGAGATAAAATGTGGTTTATCCAAAAATAGGGTAAAAAGCCTTAGAAGCTTGTTTGTGACTAATCTTCATAGTTGCATGATAGAATGGCTAATGTTTTCATGTATATGCGAAAAATAGCACACTTGAGTGCCGATTTGATTTGAGTTGGGTGAATTATGATTTGAATAAGTCATCTATCGGGTTTGTGTGAAAACCATAAGTGCTAGAGAATAATCGCACTTGATTTTGAGATATTCATCACATAGTACTTGAGTGTATTCTCGTACTAAATTTTAAATGCGATTTATGCATGTTAGAGTACTGGGAGCATAGCTCGTACTCAGTTTTATTGATTGATTACTGGGAGCTTATCTCGTACTTAGTTTTCATTGATTTATGCATTATAGACTATTGGAAGCTTTCCTCATACTCATGTTTTTACATGACATAGTGTTGGGAGCATTGCTCGCACTAGAGTTATATCATTATGTTATGGTCGTGTTGGGAGTTTACTCGCACGTACCAGTTTTAAAAGGAAGCATGAAACAGCCGTCTTGGGAGCCTGTGTTGACTGCTTGTCGCATCGATTATATGCTCACACTGCAATATTTTAAGATATGGTCGAGGGCTATCAAAAATAGAACCCATAGTATGAGGACTAAGACTTATGGCAAGCATCCCGACTATGAGGTATATCCAAGGTATGTGGAGTAAGACTTATGGCAAGCATCCCAGCCTTGAGATTGGGTCTATCTAGTACTTTGTACCGTGTATGCGACATAGAGTACGATGTACCGTGAGTACACGATGTGAGTGAGTTGTGAGCTGACGGTTAAGGATTTGACCCACCTACTGTTACAGCAATTGTGAAACCCCGTACACCGAGTACTGTGTAGCCACGGATCATGAAAAATGAGTTATGATCATAATCTCGGAACATGTAGTCGCCTATCTCCTTTCATGCAATGTAAATTGAGTTTCTTGAATGAAGTGTCACATGGTTTTATAATGTGGACATGTGAATTTGTGTGTGATAAAGGATAACCCGAGGGATGGGTGAGGCCCAGTTTTCCATGTTTTTTAACATGATGATATGCCATATTATTTTGATTTAATTGAATGGCATGACAAAATGTGATTTGTGTGAAATTACATGAGAAATGCAATGTTTTGTACAAACTGCTGAGGTTGTTAAACCAGCTTGTTTTCAATTTTTATAACTGACGATTTGTATCTATATGTATATATTGCATAAAAGTTTCAAGCAGGATGCATGCTTTAGATATGAGTCGATAAGGAAGCGATTTCAAGGCATGAGCATTATATTTTGTAGATAGTAAGGTTATCTACTTGGTTGCCTGATTTCCTTACTGAGCTGTGAGCTCACCCCTGTTTTATTTTCCCTCTCTACAGAGCGGTCACAGTAGTCGAGCACGACTGAGGATTGGTATTCTTTGATCCGCTGCATATCCATCTTATGAGAGGTATACACATTTGAAACATTTTGTACTGAACAAAGTAAAAGCATAGTTATGTAAACGAATGTACGTTCGGAGATGTATAATTACAAAATATTTGTACTAATGTATAAAAGTTTACATTATAGAAAAGAATATTGATTTGTATGCATGTTACGAATGAATATAGTTGAGGTGACTAATATCGAATCACAGCCCAACGTTTTGGTGTTGAGTGATGACAGAAGGAGAGGTGAGAAAAATGTGAAAATTTTGTGGTGATTTTGGTAGGTCACGAGAGGGGAGGTTGTGACAACATGGTACCAGAGCAGAGTTGGTCTGATGTGAATCGATATTAGTAATTAGGAAAGTGTACATCCCCATAATACTGTGCTTTATTCAGTTACAATTATGTATACAATATGGAAATCAAACTAATTACTGGTTATAAATGCAAGAAATTAGCTATTATGGCTAATAACAGTCGTGGTAGAAGGGCTAGAGGTAGGGCTTGAGGCCGTAGCGGTAGGCCAAAGACTCGAGATGAGACCGCAAGTCCCACTGAGGTATCGAAGAGAACTGAGGCACGTTTCTCGAGACTAGAGCGTCACCTTGAGACTATAGTGGAGATACTGGCACAGACTATGATAATAGGATTGGGACAGGATGCAGAAAGATAGGAGCACTTTGGGGAGCACCGATTCTGTTTGTAAAAAAGAAAGACGGGAGTCTCCAGCTGTGTATAGATTATCGGTTATTGAACAAGGCTACCATCAAGAATAAGTATCCCCTTCCTCGGATTGATGATCTATTGGATCAGTTGCAGGGAGCACAGATCTTTTCGAAGATTGATTTGAGGTCTGGGTATCATCAGTTGAGGATTCAGAGTGGAGATATGCCCAAAACATCATTTCAGACCGTTATGGTTAGTTTTGCCATTTGGGTTGACGAATGTTCCTGCAACATTTATGGCTTTAATGAATGATGTATTTAAGCCATATCTGGACATCTTTGTAATTGTGTTTATAGATGACATATTGGTGTACTCGAAGTTCAGGGAAGAGCATGAGCAGCATTTGAGAACAGTGTTACAGACCCTCTGAGATCAGGAGTTGTATGCTAAACTCAACAAATGTGGTTTTTGACTGAGTGAGATATAGTTTTTGGGTCATGTCGTCTCGAGAGATGGTGTATCAATGGATCCATCCAAGATAGAGGTTGTGATACAGTGGGAAAGTCCCAAGACGATTACAAAGATCCGCAGTTTCCTGGGTTTAACAGGTTATTACTGATGGTTTATCGAGGGATTCTCTAAGCTGGTTGCTTCGTTGACACGTCTCACTCGAAAGAATGTGGCATTTGAGTGGGATGATAAGTGTGAAAGTACTTTCTGTAAGTTAAAGCACAGACTGACTATCAAACCAATTCTCACCATACCCACCAGCTCAAGAGGTTATTCAGTGTATACAGATGCCTCGAGACAGGGACTGGGTTGTGTGTTGATGCCAGACAAGAAGGTAGTAGCCTATGGATCCAAACAGCTTAAGGACCATGAGAGGAACTACCCAACCCATGATTTAGAGTTTGCAGCCGTGGTACGGTGAGAAATTTTAGGTGTTCACAGATCATAAGAGCCTCAGATACCTGTTTTCACAGAAAGAGTTGAATATGAGGCAGAGACGATGGATAGAGCTTCTTAATGATAATGATTGTGAGATATTGTACCATTCGGGAAAGGCTAATGTGGTGGCAGATGCCCTGAGTAGAAAGAGCCTTGGAATGGTCTCGTATATGATGGTCAGGGAACATGAGCTGCTCAAGTAGTTTGCTCACCTCAGGTTGGATATAGACCCTCTTGATGTTAACACTGACTGTATGATAGTTGGCCTACGAGTGGAACCGGATTGATTGACCAAATATGGTAGGCACAGTATGCCGATCTACTATGTGAGGATCGTACGAGTCTGACTCAGAGGGGTGATGTGGTCGATTTTTTAGTGAGTGATGATGGCTTACTGAGGTTTAGAGGTAAAATTTATGTTCCTGATGACCCAGAATTAAAGAGATTGATTTTGACAGAAGCTCATTCATCGAGATATACATTGCATCAGGGGAGTAACAAGATGTACCAAAACCTCCAGAAAGTGTATTGGTGGTCAGGGATGAAAAAGGATATCGTAGAGTTTCTGGCAACATGTCTTGTATGTCAGTAAGTGAAGGTATAGCATCAAAAGCCTGCAGGACTATTGCAGCCTCTACCTATACCGACCTAGAAATTGGAGCATGTCACCATGGATTTCATCATATGATTGCCAAAGACTAAGAAGAACTATGATGCTATCTGGGTAGTGGTAGACAGATTGACGAAATTCGCCTACTTTCTAGCCATGAAATCCACAGATACTCTGAGTATGTTGGCGAAGTTGTATGTACGGAAGATAGTGAGGCTACATGGTGTTCCAGTGAGCATCGTATTGGATAGGGACTCCCTCTTCGCTTCCTACTTCTGGGAACATTTTCAGGAAGCTATGGGAACCCAGTTAAGTTTCAGTACCACTTTCCACCCTCAAACCGATGGTCAGTCAGAGAGGACCATCCAGACGTTAGAGGATATGCTGAGAGTGAGTGTCATGGATTTTAAAGGCTCCTAGGATGATCACCTACCGTTAGCCAAATTTGTATACGATAATAGTTATCACTCGAGTATCGAGATGGCACCGTATGAGGCATTGTATGGTAGAAGGTGTTGTTCCCCTATTGGTTGGGAAGAAGTGGGTGATAGAAAGACCTTTGCTCCCGATTTGGTATAGCAAGCCTCTGAGGTTGTTCAGCTTATATGTGAGAGATTAAGAATAGCTCAGAGCAAGCAGAAAAGTTACGCTGACATGAAACAAAACCCACTCAAGTTCACTGTGGGTGACTCAATATTTTTGAAAGCTTCTCCCTCAAAAGGGATTATGAAGTTAGATAAGAAGGGTAAGTTAAGCCCTCGGTATATCGGACCATTTGAGATATTAGAGCGAGTGAGAGATAAGGCCTACAGGCTAGCGTTGCCACCGGAGCTAGCAGGCATTCATAACGTCTTCCACGTATCAATGCTTTGGAAGTACCATCTAGATCCGACTCATGTGATTCAGTATGAGCCAATGGAGCTCAAGGACAATTTGACATATATAGAGAGACCGATCTAGATACTAAATAGGAAGGAAAAATGTTAAGGAATAAGACAATTCAGCTTGTTAAGGTTCTTTGACAGCACCATAATTCAGAGGAAGCTACTTGGGAGTTAGAGAACCTAATACAAAAAAAGTACCCCCGACTTTTTGACGAATGACTTGGTTCTAATTTAGAGGACCAAATTTCTTGTAGGAGGGGAGGAATGTAAGACCCGTAAATTTCTATGTAATGTTTATGATTATAGAATGTACAGACAAGTTACATTACATATGAATTACAAGAAATTGATGTTTTTAACTTCTAAGTGCGAATGAATTGCAAAATGAGTGTTGAAGCAATTGAATGGGAGTTTAACTTTGGAAATCTAGGAAAATTGCAGCTGAAATGATGTAGGATGAATACCAAATCGTTTTGAGAGCAAGGGAGATCGATCTCAGTGCCTTGAAAATGCAATGCAGAGGCATTCTACAAGAGCGAGATCGATCCCTCACTCAAACAGATCGATCTTCTGTTGTCTCGGGTTGGACCAGATCGATCTCCTTCCATAAGGCAAATCGATCTTTTTTGTCTCTGGATAGGCCATATTGATCTCCTCTTAAGGCCAAATCGATCTCTAAAGCCTTCTACCTGAAGTAGATCGATCTCATTCCCTTTGAGTAGATCGATCTCATGCGAATGGACAAATCGATCTCCTGCCTACATTGTCGAAATTCTGAAAGAGTTTAAGCAAGGCCAGATCGATCTCCCACCCATAGATATCGATCTCATAAGGCATTTTCTATATAAAATTGGCAACTGAATCTGTATTTCACGAGAACAAAACCTATTTCCCCATTTTTAACAATAACCTAGCTTTCTCACTCTAAAAGTCACCACTTTCCAATCAGTTTTGAGAGAAGTTATTTTGAGCAAAGTTGTTCCTAGTGAGGAAGAGAACAACATAGTCAAAGATTGGAAGCTTAAACCTTGGATTGAAAGAGAAAAGAGGTTTTCCCCCAATTTGGTAAAAAGAGGAAAAAGGTCAAGCTAGGTAAGGTTTCAATACACCATCTTCTAGTATGTTAATATAGATATTTTGATAAGTGATTTGGTGTATATAATGTTGGCTGAAATATACCTTTACATGCTTAAATAACCATGACCTAAAATGGGCTTAGTGAGAGAAAGTCAAGATGGCATGGAGTTGATGATGATTTAAGCATGTAGAGATGTTAGTAAGCATGAATAGATGATTTTGAGATAGTTTTGTGAAATACAAATGATAGGAAAGATGATGATTGAAAATGGGCATAAGTAGTGTTTGATGAAATGCCATAGAGAGGGAATGATGAACTTAGAGGCATCGTGAGATTAATGTCTGTTCAATATGAATCAATAGACTCGAGGAGTCTAATGGATTCTTGAGGAACAAATGGAACAATCGAAATGGACTTAAGAATGAGTAAAGTCCAATAAGATGAAATGAGGCCAAATTAGTGTAAAATGGCACAATGCATTGAATTGAACTTCATGCAAGTGAAAATAAAGCATGTTGGAGTGTATCGATGTGAATTGTAATTCATTGTAGCTCCTGGAGACATAATTAGAGCCAATAAGACTGAATCATGAGCATTGGAAATTAAAGAAGGTGATTCAAGTGTGATTCGAGGTAAGGGATTTATGCGAGCTATTAGAGATAGCTATACGTATGTTTCTTACCTACTGTGTGCAAATAAATATGATAAAATATATAGATATTGATATATCTAGGTGAAAACTAAGTATGAGAAGAACCTATAAGCATGAGTTGCATGACTTCCATGTTATTGTTGTGAAAAGAGGATTTTGCAAACATTTTGAGAAAGAGTAATAATAGATGGGCTCCCAGTTTAGTAATTGGCATGAAAAGCTTTTAACGAGTGATTGAAGGGAGATTGTACTCTCACACATACTCAGTGAATAGAGCCTTCTATTTCTTTTTTGTGTGAAATTGTGCTAGAGCCTAAGTGGCAACAGTAGATTTACCATCCCTGCTCGCACATCATTTTTAAAAAGAGATTTTGAGAAAAGCAAAAAAGGTGCTCGATACCTCGAGTGATGTTGTGTGTTCCACTCGAGAGCTCATACTAGATTTTGAGAATCATGCTGGAGCCAAAGAGTACTGCTTAGTGATCTTGCTCTGATTATGCTCGCATGTAACCCCCTTGATTTAAAGTGATGGTAAAAACTATGCTCGAAGCCTCAGGTATGCTGTGTGTTTTTACGCTAAGTTACTCACACATGGTCTCTAAAGCTTTACTATGTGATAAGCAAAACCATGCTCGATACCTTAGGTATGCTGTGTGATCTTACGCTGAGTTGCTCGCATGAGAGTTTATGAGTTTGTTGTGTGATGAGTAAAACAGTGCTGGAGTTGTCGTGTATTGCTTAGTGATCTTGCAAAGACCTGCTCACACGTGATTTTGAGACAATGGAAATGGGTGATAAGGATCCACGGGAGCACGATGTACCATGAGCATTACCCATGGAATACGATGTGCCGTGATATCTTAGTGATTCTGTGTGGGCTGAAAGGATGGTTGATCCGCCTCCCTGAGCATAGGATTCTCGCACACCTGATCAGTGTTGCCTAGAATTTGGACTATGGCCATAATTCTTTTCATCTATGTGATACGACATTGTGTTGCTACTGTGTGAGGTAACAAATATCCCCCTTGCTGTGTGATAGAGGGTGATATAAAATCCCATTGTATGTCTCATATTACTTGATTTACAAAGAGATTTGTAAGTGTGTTCTGTGTGAATTGATAAATGAAGCTGTGTGGTTTTCAAAGAATGAACTTGTGATCCTGTGTGAATTGATGATGTATATGCATATACCCATCTAGCGAATTAATGATTTTGCAATTGATGGAAGCTATTTTCAAAGAATGCATATGTTTATTAAGGAAAATAAATGTTTATATTTTAAGCATGTAGATAGTGTAGTTATCTACCTCCTTTCATATTTTCCTTACTGAGTGTGCTAGCTCACCCCCTTATTTCCTCCTCCACAGATACTACGCAGTAGTGAGTTACCGCAATTGTCCCTGCTATGGTGTTCTCCAGTTCTCCAGCAGTATAGAGGTATAAATTTATGAGAGAAAAATTTTGTATCTTATAAATTAATTCACAATATCGTTATCTTTTGTACGAAAGGGATGTATATGATAGAAACTAATGTAAACATTTCTGCATATTTATAAAAGAACAGTTTCTATTTCATTAAACGAATTATAAATTATGAATAGATGAGATGTGGATATGGATATTGACTCACATCCCAATTGTTAATAGTAAGTTAAGTCACGAGAAGAGGGACGTGATGTAAGACCTGTAAATTTCTATGTAATGTCTATAATTTCGAAATGTACAGACAAGCTACATTACATATGAATCTCAAGAAATGGATGATTTTATGCTCTAAGTGTGAATGGAATGTACAATGAGTATAGAGGCAAATGAATGGAAGTTTAACTTTGGAAATCTGGGAAAACTACAGCTAGAATGCTGCAGGATGTAGGGCAGATCGATATCACTTCAAGGGGAGATCGATCTCATCTGCTTGAAATGTCATGCCAAGCCTACAAGAGAGAGATCGATCCCCCACTTAAGCAGATCGATCTCTAGTTACCTCTGGATAGGCCAGATCAATCTCTTCTTAAGGCCAGATCAATCTCTAAAGCCCTCTACTTGAACCAGATCGATCCCACCCCATAAACAAGATCGATCCTATCCCCTAGAGCAGATCGAACTCATGCTAATAGGTAGATCAATCTCTTGCCTGATTTTTCAAAATTTTAGAGGAGTTTAAGCAAGGGGAGATCGATCTCCACCCCTTAGAGATAGATCTCATAATGTGAAATCTATAAAAAGCTCGACAATCCGTGCTTTCTTCCTTAGACATTCACAACCCTTCCATTTTGCCAAAGAAAAACCTAGTTTCTCACTCTAGAATACCACCCTTTCCAAAAGGATTTGAGAAAAAGGCTATTTGAGTAAAGTTATTCATTATGAGGAGGAGAACAACATATCTTGGAACCAATATTTAACTTGAAGGATTGAAGGAGCAAGAGGTCTTCCAACTTTAGGCAAGAGAAAAGTCAAGCTAGGTGAGTTTCTATTACACCAACTCTAAGTATGTTTATTTTGCTGTAGTTAGGAGTTGAATGGTGTATGTATTGTTGGCTGGAACTATCTAGAATATGATAAACTAACCACAATCAAAAATGGGTTTAGTGTGAGAAAGTGAACTATGGATTAAACTAAGATTAATGGATTCTTATTTACCGAAGGAACTCGATTTATAACCGGATAAGTGGAAATCCGAGGAAAATAGATGAAGTAATCGAGTAAGTGTCCGAGTGACCCCATTTTAGAGTTGAATAAGTAGAAGTGTGAAGTAGTAGTATAATGAGTAATAATTGATGTTTTGACATTATTTGGACAACTCGAGAATTTGACTCGTGAGTCGAAGCTAGTTCGTGAGACGGGAGTATTGCACCACCCAAGGTGCAAGAGGCAAGGGATGCAACCTTTTTTGCATATGTATTCCCTTACTAATGAAAATACTTTGGTAGCATAAAATGAGTTTACAAATGAGCATACTTATTGAGAAAAGTGTTTGATTTTGAGATTTATAACTTGAGTCCATGTTTTGCCGGTTTGAGCTCGATTTTATGAATTGAGCTTTTTATGAGCAAATATATTCTTGTATTTAAATGAGATTTACAAGCAAAACTATCATGAGCTCTACGTGAAGGCGAACCCGTTTTCTGCATAATAATGGCATGTTTTAATTTGAGACTAAAGGCTTGTATTGAGATTTACACATCGGTGGATACCTCAACTTCGATTGATGCCGAGGCTTTGCTAGGCCCGGGTCTTGCCCTGTCTCCATTTTGGTAACGAGAGATGCCTCCGTTTTAGTAACAAGAGATGCCTCTGTTTTGGTAAAGTGAGATACCTCTGTTTTGGTAACGTGAGATGCCTCCGTTTTGGTAACGTGAGATGCCTCCGTTTTGGTAGGGTGAGATGCCTTCGTTTTGGTAGCGTGAGATGCCTCCGTTTTGGTAACGTGAGAGGCCTCCGTTTTAGTAACGAGAGATGCCTCCATTTTGGTAACGTGAGATGCCTCGTTGAGGATGATATGATATGATGTGATGTGATGATTTCATTCATGACTTTTATACTATGCCTAGTCTTCATCATTGTTTTGAGATAAGAAGTGTTTATGAAATGAGATATTGATGTTTTGATGAACTTCGATTTTAATCACGTATTTATAATCATGTGAATTATGTCATTATTACACTTATGCTTGAATGATGATTTTTGAAGCTCATATGCACTCCTTACTGAGCGAAGTTGAAAGCTCACCCCTCTTTTCCTCCCTCCACAAATTACTTACAGTGAGCGCTGGTACCTGCGGCGTACGTGACATAGGATGGTAGACGGGACTCTCCCCAGGATATTGCTTGTACACGCGAGAGGTATAATTCAATTCATTTTGTAACCTAGACAATTATGTAATACAGACACTTATATTTGAGTAATATTGGGATGTAATCAGGTCGACATTAGTAAATGAATAGAGAAGTAGACTTCTTTTGATGTCATGATATTTATTTAAATAAATGTAGATGTGAGGAGATCCTTACGATATTTATTGACAAGATAGAAGAAGTTAACTGACACTGTACAAGAATGCAACCTGAGTAGGATGTTAATCTAAAAAAAATTTTAAATTCACTCTATTTTCTATGTTTTTGAGCTGTCACAGATTTTGTGGTATCAGAGCAAAGGTTGCCTCGTACTGTCAGTGTCGATTTAGTGGAAATAGGTTACATCCCAAGTGTCTGTAATTATCTAGTAATGAATTGAATTTAACGGTTAACATTGTAACCGATGCTTAATGTGTACGCGCAGGTACATAAGAGATAAATTATGAGGGGAAAACGAGGTCGTTCCCGGAGGCAGGCACAGCCACCTCCACCACATGAACCACAGTCGAAGAGTCCTAACACTTGAATTAATCGGCTTGAACAGGATGTACGATAGGGGTTTGAGCAGATGGCGGCGCTATTTGTACAACATTTTAGGGCTAATGCCTCAAGTACCACACCTACCCCGGCTCCTACACCACCAGAGGATCCGCCCCCACCTCCTATACAGACTGACCCAGTGCCACCCACCGTTCAGCCTCTGGCACAAACCAGGTCTGATGATGGAGGTAAGGACCGGTTGAAGGACTTCCTTAAGATGAATCCGTCGGCATTTAAAGAGGTGAAGGGTCTAGCAGAGGCAGAGAATTGGTTAACCTAGATGATGGTCATTTTTTACTTTTTGGGATGCACTGATGCGGAGAGGGTTAGTATGAGTACCTACATGCTTAAGGAATAAGCACGGTGTTGGTGGAACACCACCCAGAGTAATTGACCGCCATCTATCCAATGATTACCTGGGAGGCTTTTCAATCGGCTTTTAGGATCCAGTATATCCCTCGTGCTGCACAGAGAAAGATGCAAGAAGAATTTCTAAATCTAGTGCAAGGCAGCATGACAGTCGACGAGTATGAGAACAGATTCACTGCTTTGCTGAGACATGATCCGGAGACTGTCAAGGATGAGGACCTTCAGACAGAGCGCTTTGTTTATGGGCTGAGACCAGCCATTCGAGATAGACTGATGGGACTTTACATTACGAAGTTTAATGATACTCGGAGACAAGTGATAATTCTATATTTTTATGATTATTTGTGCTTAATTTCTTAATTAATTATTTAAATCTCCAATTTATTTTGTTAATTATCTCCTTTATTTAATTAAATTTCTCATGTTTGCATATAAATTAAATCTGGATGAATTTTGAATATTTCGGTAGAAAATGGACTAAAATTGGGCTAAAATCGAGATTGAGCCACGCGGACAACACGAGTCATGCCACCTAGCACATCCAATTGGAAAAGAAGACCGATGACATGGAAATATCTTTTCAAGGAGCCAATGGTGTGAAGACAAGTGGCCAAAAAAAGGCCAACTCATCAAGGATGTGAAAATTACCATTTTACCCCTAGTGTGTTTATAAATAGGAAAGGATGACAATTGAAAATGGATGTAATTTTTAGGAGTAGAATTTAGGGTAGTTTTAGGGTGGGAGTATTGTAGAGTAATTTAGGAGTAGTTTTAGTTTCTAGAATAGTTTAAAGTTTTATTTTAAAAGCTCTATTGTTAGATTTTATTTTGTTTTTCATTTTCAAGCATTTCCCGTTAGTTCTTAGTTAGCCACCATTGTTACAATTTACAAGCTTTATTTTATTTCTTTAAAATGAAAAAGTTTAATCCTAGTTGCTAATATTATCTCTTACAGCATTTGATCTCATTTCCTTGTCTTTGTGTTCTCGGTTTCATACTTTGTTTATGTTTTTAGTTGAAGCAATCTTAAATATTTTTTTTAGCTCTCGGTTTGAGCTCTCTTTGTGCATTCGGGTGACATAATTTCTCCTTCATCTATGCTTTGTGGTTTTGATACTTTGATGTGGATTGATGCTTAGCATTTGTCCACATCAATGGCAATGTGGAATCACAGCATTAGAGGCTACATGTGAAGCAACCCGAGGATGTTAGTTGTCCCGTTTGTTTTGTGTTTGTATTTCAGTGATAGCTTTCAAATTTAATTTTTTTTACTGTATTTATTTTTTAAGTTACGTAGGCCATGCCAGTTGCTGTATTATTTTCCAAAAACTTTTCCTTGATCCATTTAGACTAGCCAGCTAGTTGAGGACTGATTTTTACGAGTGCAGTGGGGAGTGTCCAATAGATGACTCTGTTATGCTCTGTTTAAGAGCTTGCTAGTAGAATCTATTACAAAGTGCCGCTCGGGTTGAAGATGTGCAGGATGTGTAGGCTGCTGTATCCAGTGTGCAACATATGAGCTTGCAGTAATTAGGTATAGCAGTACAAGGCAGGGACGTTCAAGCAATGCAAGGTTGCTGGTGCTATGCAGGAGGCGCTGAACAGAAGTTAGTGCAAGGCAAGAGGAAACGCAGTGCAGAATAGCAGTCCACGTTCGCTGGGTAAGAGGTGCTTAGCACGAATAGCTGAAGCAGAACCTGGACAGAAGTCTTAGTGCAGTATGCCGAGTGGAGACAACAGATCGAGAAGGCCTGTAGCAGCATGACAGAAGAAGAAACGGACAATGCAGGAGCTGGAGCTGGAAATTACAGGAGTTGAGGCAACAGGACAACCGAGAGCAGTCTGGAGCACCTGGGGCAGCATGAAATAGCAGTCGATTGCAGAACTGGAGCAGCAGACAGCAAGACACATAGCAGACCGAGCATGGAGGCCGAACAACAGGCAAAAGCTTGGACCAGAGGGTAAAAACCGAGCCATACCTGAAAATGGAAATGACGAAATGAAGGATGAATAGTGTTTGGAGGGAATGGTTTAAAATGCTTAAGGCTTTGTTTGGCTAGTTCATTTTAGTTAATTAACTCATTTTCATGCATTGTTAGTTTAGTTTAATTTCAATTTAATTTGTTAAGCTTAGTTTAGAGTTTTTAATTAAATTGCATGTTAGTATTCTTGCATAGTAGTATAAAACTTAGTTTTAATTAGGATGATAGTTAATTAAGTGTTCATTTAGAATTAGATTAGGAGTAAATTTATTTCATTAAATCTTAGGTTAGTTTAAATTGCATTTTGATTAAGTAGTTTAATTGCATTTTAGGTTTGTTAAATTTAGTTTAATTTATCTTGCTTTGTTATTTTCATAATTGCATTTTATTTTAATTGCGTTAATTAGTTTTAATTGTTTTAATTTCTTTTGTAAGTTTTTTATTTTAATTGCGTTGAGCACTGTAAGTAATTTTGCTCGGTTTTATTTTCTTTATTTTATAGTTTTATTATTTTATTGCTTTCGGTATTTTCAATTCTAGATTAGTATATCACCCACCTTAATCTCATAATTTGCTAGAATATACTTAGGGTAAGATTAACCGGTACTTAATTAGGCTAGCCAACTTCTCTGTGGGATGATAATCTCGAGACTCAAATCCCATTATTACTTGTATGACCCGTGCACTTGCGGACATTACCTTTTGGGCGTATCAACAGGCACAGGAAGTTGAGAGGGGACTAGAGTTGATACAGTCCCAGTCTGAGTCCCGAGTGATAACCAGGGTTATGGGTAAGAGACCTGCAACTTCCCACACCGACTTTAGGAGGGGCTTTTTTAAGAGACAAATGGTCGAGAGACATAAAGGGAGATTTGATAAACCCAGAATTCCTTCCACTACTGTGGAGACACCTCGAGGTGCCAAACCCGACACTAAGATCTGCAAAGACGATGGTCGGTCGCATGAGGGTGATTGTTTTCGGATACTACAAATGTGTTTCAGGTGCGGGGATATGAGTCACAGGATGAATGATTGCCCGCAGCCACAGAGGCCACATCCTCAAGACCCTTCTCGACAGCAACCTCAGAGGGTGATTCCTTAGAGACGGGCCACGACTGCTGATAAGGGAAAGAAGCTTGTCACCGAGGGGCGTGTATTTGCTTTGGATAAGGAGACTGTAGACACTTCGTCCGAGCTATATGAGGTACACTTCTTGTCTGTAATCATGAGGCTCATGTGTTGTTTGACCCAAGGTCCACGTATTCCTATATTTCTGTACACTTTGCATGTAAATTAAATTTAGAGCCTGAACCCCTAGCTCATAGTTTACATGTAAGTACACCTATGCGTGAGTCGTAGAGGACTGATATGGTATGTAAAAAGTGTGAGATTAAGGTGGGAGATAAAGTGATGTTAATAGATCTAGCTTTACTAAATATGTGTGGATTTGATGTGATTCTAGGGATGGATTGGTTAATGGCCAATCGCGTGAGTCTAGACTGCTACACTAAAACTATAACTTTCTCCCTACCTGAAAAATTTAGTGTACGTTTGAATGTTAAGGAAAGAAAATGTGAGAAGATTATTGTGAGAAGTCTTATGAATATGATTATAATTTCTTAAAAACATTTATTAGACTACTGATGTGAAGGTTACACCGCACTCATCTCTGACATTAGTTGGGAACCTCCGAGGATAGAAGACATATCAGTAGTATGTGAGTTTTTGGATGTGTTCCCATATGAGTTACTGGGTTTACCACCGGAGAGAGAGCTGGAGTTCACTATCGATTTAGTGCCAGATACCCAGCCAATCTCTAAACCTCCATATAGGATGGCATTGGTTGAATTGGAAGAATTAAAGAAACAGTTGCAAGAGCTGCTTGACTAGGGTTTTATTAGACCCAGTGTGTCACCATGGGGAGCTCCAGTGTTATTTATGAGGAAGAAGGATGGTAGCCTGAGATTGTGTATAGACTACAAATTACTGAATAAGGCTACGGTGAAGAACCAATACCCCCTACCAAGGATAGACGATTTGTTTGATCAGCTAAGAGGGGCCTTTGTATTTTCTAAGATTGACTTGAGATCGGGCTATCACCAGTTAAGAATCAAGAAAAAGGATATTTCGAAAATGGCCTTCAGAACTAGGTATGGCCACTACGAATTCTAAGTGATGCCCTTTGGTTTTATGAATGCCCATACTGCTTTCATGAGTTTGATGAATGAGGTATTTCAAGACTGTCTAGATCAGTTTGTGATAGTCTTCATTAATGATATTCTTATATATTCTCGATCCCAAGGGGAGAACACACAGCATTTGAGGATTATGCTTCAGATACTCCGAGATGAACAGTTGTATGGAAAGCTCAGTAAAAATGAGTTTTGGCTGGATCGGATAGCTTTCCTTGGTCACATTGTATCTAGGGACGGAGTGTCAGTTGATCCGTTCAGGGTAGAAGTTGTACTTAATTGGGAGAGGCCGAGGACAGTTAAAGAGATTCGGAGTTTTTTGGTACTTGCAAGATATTACAGGAGGTTTTTTTAGGGATTCTCTAATATCGCAGCTCCTCTAACTAAACTTACATGCAAGGACGTTCCGTTTATATGGTTGGATCGATGTGAGCAAAATTTCCAAGAGCTTAAACGGTGATTAACCACAGCACCTATTTTAACGATTTTGAGTGGATCTAGAGGCTTCGTAATGTATAGTGATGCTTCCCATCTGGTTTTTGGGGTGCATACTCATGCAGCATGTAAGAGTAGTCGCTTATGGATCACAACAACTGAAGGACCATGAGCGAAACTACCCCACGCATGATATGGAGTTAGCCGCAGTGGTGTTTGCATTGAAAATATGGCGGCATTACCTGTATGGGGAAAGATTTCAGATTTTCACTGACCATAAGAGTCTGAAGTATATCTTTAACCAAAAGGAGCTTAATATAAGACAAAGACAATAGATGGAGCTCCTTAAGGACTATGATTGTGAGATTTTGTATCATCTAGGGAAGACAAATGTAGTTACAGATGCCCTGAGCAAAAAGAGCATAGTTTCTGCTATGATGATCAGGGAATGAGATTTATTGGAACAGTTCACCAGACTCAGGATAAGAGTAAGGAAGCAAAGGCCGGATTTATGGCTAGCCTACAGATAGAGCCCTGTATTTTGGATCAGATTAGAACTGGACAGAGAAGTGATCAGAAGCTACTGGATTTGGTTAGCCAAGTTGAAAAGAGCCGGCAGTCAGATTTTGTGGCCAGTGATGATGGATTGTTGAGGTTTAAGGGCCATATTTGTGTCCCGAGCAATGATACCTTAAAGCAGCAAATATTTAGGGAGTCTCACTGCTCCCGTTACACCATGCACCCAGGTAGTACAAAGATGTATCAGGATCTACGTAAGGTGTATTGGTGGAGTAGTATGAAACGGGAAGTGGCAGAATTTGTGGTCAACTGTTTAGTGTGCCAACAAGTA
Source organism: Firmiana major (assembly GCA_033439115.1). NCBI lineage: Eukaryota > Viridiplantae > Streptophyta > Magnoliopsida > Malvales > Malvaceae > Firmiana > Firmiana major. Next base: position 64,632,092 of record CM065899.1, read on the forward strand.
AAAGCTGAGCATTAAAAGCCCGGAGGATTACTTAAGTCCTTGCTAATGCCTAAGTGGAAATGGGAGCATATCACCATGGACTTTATCATTGGATTACCGAGGACTCGGAGAGGTCATGATGCAATCTGTGTAATAGTAGACATATTAACTAAGAGTGTCCACTTCCTTGCCATCAAGAGCACAGATACCTTTAGTGCCTTAGTTGAGCTATATGTTAGAGAGATAGCTAGACTGCATGGGACCCCAATGAGTATAACATCCGATAGAGATTCCAGGTTTACCTCTAGATTTTAGACTCATTTTCAGGAAGTCATGGAATCTCGGTTGAATTTTAGTACCACCTATCATCCTCAGACTGATGGTTAGTCCGAGAAGACTATACAGACCTTGGAGGATATGTTGCGGGCGTGTACGATGGACTTTAAGGGATCATGGGATGACCACCTGCCCCTTGCTGAGTTTGTGTACAATAATAGCTATCATGCGAGTATTGGTATGGCACCTTATGAGGCTCTGTATTGTAGGAGGTGTAGATCCCCCATAGCTTGGGAAAAAGTGGGTGACAGAATGGTAATTGCTCCTGACCTCGTTGAGCAGGTAGTTCGGAGTGTAAAGATTATCTCTAATAGATTACGAGCTGCTCAAAGTTGACAGAAGAGTTGCGCTAATGTGCGTAGACGGCCACTTGAGTTTCAAACTGGAGATTTTGTATTCCTTAAAGTGTCTCTAAGTAAAGGTATCATGCACTTTGAAAAGAAGGGGAAGCTGAGTCCTCGATTTATTGGTCCATTTGAGGTATTAGAGAGACTGGGAGATGTTGCCTGCCGGTTAGCTTTGCCCTCACAGCTTTTTGCGATTCATAATGTCTTCCACGTCTTGATGTTGAGGAAGTATAATCAGGATACCTCCCATGTCATTGAGTATGAAGCATTAGACATCCAGGGAGACATGAGCTATGTAGAAAAACCTATCTGGATCCTCGACAAGAAAAAGAAGGTAATTCAGACAAAGAGAATTTCGGTGGTAAAGGTTCTCTGGAAGCACAACGCAATGGAAGAGGCGTCTTAGGAACTGGAGAACCTGATACGGGAGAAGTACCCCTGACTTTTTGAGGAATGACTTGGTTCAAATTTGGAGGACCAAATTTCTTGAAGGAGGGGAGGAATGTAAGACCTGTACATTTCTATGTAATTTTTATGATTTCGAAATGTACAAACAAGTTACATTACATATGAATCTGAAGAAATGGATTTTTTAAGCTCTAAGTGTGAATGGAATGTATAATGAGTACAGAGGCAAATGAATGGAAGTTTAACTTTGGAAATCTGGGGAAACTACAACTGGAATGCTACAGGATGCAGGGCAGATCGATCTCATTTCAAGGGGAGATCGATCTCATTTGCTTGAAATGCCATGCCAAGACACCCTGCAAGAGAGAATCGATCCCCCACTTAAGCAGATCGATCTCTAGTTGCCTCTAGATAGGCCAGATCGATCTCTAAAGCCCTCTGCCTGAACCAGATCAATCCAACCCCATGAACAAGATCGATCCTATCCCCATGAGCAGATCGATCTCATGTTAATAGGCAGATCGATCTCCTACCTGCATTTTTAAAATTTTAGAGGAGTTTAAGCAAAGGGAGATCGATCTCCACCCCTTGGAGATCAATCTCATAATGTGAAATCTATAAAAAGCTCGACAATCCGTGCCTTCTTCCTCAAACATTCACAACCCTTCCATTTTGCTAAAGAAAAACCTAGTTTCTCACTCTAGAATACCACCTTTTCCAAAAGGATTTGAGAAAAAGGCTATTTGAGTAAAGTTATTCATTATGAGGAGGAGAATAACATATCTTAGAACCAACATTTAACTTGAAGGATTGAAGGAGCAAGAGGTCTTCCAACTTTGGGCAAGAGAAAAGTCAAGCTAGGTGAGTTTCCATTACACCAACTCTAAGTATGTTTATTTAGATGTTGTTAGGAGTTGATTAGTGTATGTATTGTTGGTTGCAACTACCTATAATTTGATGAACTAACCATAGTCAAAAATGGGTTTAGTGTGAGAAAGTGAACTATGGATTAAACTAAGATTAATGGATGCTTATTTACCGAAGGAACTCGGGTTATAACAGGATAGGTGGAAATCTGAGAAAAATATAAAAAGTAATCGAGTAAGGGTCCGAGTGACCTAATTTTGGAGTTGAATGAGTAGAAGTGTAAAGTAGTAGTATAATGAGTAATCATTGATGTTTTGACGTTATTTGAATAGCTCGGGAATTTGACTCGTGAGTCAGAGCTAGTCCGTGAGACGGGAGTATTGCACCACCCAAGGTGCAAGAGGTAAGGGATGCAACCATTTGTGCATGTGTATTCCCTTACTAATGAAAATGATTTGGTAGCATAAAATGAGTTTACAAATAAGCATACTTATTGAGAAAAGTTTTTGATTTTAAGATTTATAACTTGAGTGCTTGTTTTGCTGGTTTGATCTCGATTTTGTGAATTGAGTTGTTTATGAGCAAATATATTCTTGTATTTAAATCAGATTTACAAGCAAAACTATCATGAGCTCTACGTGAAGGAGAAACCATTTTTTGCATAAGAATGGCATGTTTTAATGTGAGACTAAAGGCTTGTCATGAAATTTACACATCAGTGGATACCTCCACTTCGATTGACGTCGAGGCTTTGCTAGGCCTGGGTCTTGCCATGCGTAGACGGCAACGAGAGATGCCTCTGTTTTGGTAACAAGAGATGCCTCCGTTTTGGTAACGTGTTATGCCCTCATTGAGGATGATATGATATGATGTGATGTGATGATTCCATTCATGACTTTTATATTATGCCTAGTCTCCATCATTGTTTTAAGATATGACATGTTTGTGAAATGAGATATTGATGTTTTGATGAACTGCGATTTTAATCACGTATTTATAATCGTGTGAATTATGTCATTATTACACTTATGCTTGAATGATGATTTTTAAAGCTCATATGCACTCCTTACTGAGCGAAGTTGAAAGCCCACCCCCCTCTTTTCCTCCTCCCACAGATTGCTTACAGTGAGCGCTGGTACCTACGGCGTACGTGACATAGGTTGGTGGACGGGACTCTCTCCAGGCTATTGCTTGTACACGCGATAGGTATAATTCAATTCATTTTGTAACCCAAACAATTATGTATTATAGACACTTATATTTGAGTAATATTGGGATGTAATTAGGTCGACATTAGTAAATGAATGGAGAAGTAGACTTATTTTGATGTCATGATATTTATTTAAATAAATGTGGATGTGAGGAGATCCTTGCGATATCGATTGATGAGATAGAAGAAATTAACTAACACTGTACAGGAATGCAACCTGAGTAAGATGTTAATCTAAGAAAAATTTTAAATTAGCCCTATTTTCCATGCTTCCAGGCTGTCACACGTGACAATAGCCCAACCAATCGTACTAAGTCGAGCCCTAAATGAGATAATTGCATGTTAAATATAAGTAAAGTAAGCGAAAAAAAAGGTCGTGACAAGGAGCAAAAAAGAGATTGATGCTAAAAGGAAAAGCCAGTAACGGATCCGGCTCAACAACTTGACAAACTCATGGTGGAGGCTCCAATGAGATAGGATATTTCTTAAGTCAAAATTTTTGTATAAGCAACAATAACTTTGATCTTCTCCAATGGTGGAAAGAAAACCAAAGAGAATTTCCAATTTTTGCTTCATGACTAGAGATTTTTTGCAGTTCAAGTTTCATTCGTTGCTTCAAAATCCATATTCTCGACATGTGGAAGAATCATTGGAGACCATCAAACCAATTTTAAACCTGTTTCATTATGCATGCTAACATATCTCAAAAACTGGTTTCAAGCGAAATCCCGCAATGAAGAACTTGGATGGCCAATGAGTTCGTCGATAGTATGTCAGATGAGGATGAAGAAATTTTCAAGTCAATCCTTATAAATTATGAGCCATAAGAAATAGTTTTATTTTTCTTTATTTGTAAATTATATGTAAAATTGTAAATAAGTTCAATTATAGTCAATATATTTATAGACAACGGTCCCTTGGTTTTTTACCCTTTTAAATTTTGAAGGGGTTTTCCACGTAAAAACTCTTTGGTCTCCTTCTTCTTCTTCTTCTTCTTCTTCTTCTTCTTCTTCTTTCTTATTTTCATTTATTATTACTTTTTATTATTAAATACCAAATAAATTACTGTTGTAACTATAAGTCTATTTTAGAAAATGAATAAATATTCAAAAGAAAAAATGAATAAATATTGGAAAAACATACTAAATAAATATGCTTTCTTAAAAGTAAATAATAACTGAATTTTTTTATGTAAAATTACAAGTTTTAAGTTTACTTATATTTTAAATAATAAATGATAAATGAAATTATATTTCAAACGTAATAAATAAGTTTAATTTTATCAAAGGAAATTAAAAAAATTTTAAAACTATTATAATTTTTTTTAAAACAAATAACTTTATTAAATAAGTTATAATAACCTTTTATAGTAACATTATTTATTATAATGCTAACTTATAATATTAAATAATAATGTTATGTTTATTAAAAAACTTTGTAAAATAAGTTATCAAGTTTTATTATAATAACTTTATTATATCAAAATATATTAAATAAAAAATAAGTCAATATTTATTTTTATTAATGAATAAATTTATAATATAAAAATATTTTAAAGTTTAATAAATAAATTTACTAAAATTTTCTATTAAAATTTTATTTTGAAAAATTAAAAAAAAAAGAAAATGGGCTGGCCGGACTGGCCCGGTTCGACCCGTGAACTTGCCCACCGATTCATTGGGCCGAACCAGTTAAGTCATTTCTAGCTGTGGACTAGCCCGGACCAACCTACTTGGGAATTGCTTCAGACCGATTCCCCTTGCTAACGAGCCGGAACCGATTAGAACTGGTCTGAGACTGGCCCGTTAGCAGTTTATTGATCGTTGCTAATCCGTAAGGAATTAATCTACCAAATTTTAATCCGTTGTAGAGAAGACTTGAGGGAACAACTTTGTAGAAGGAAGAAAGAGCTTAAAATGGCTAGAAACGCTTGGGTAAGTGACGATTTGCAAGGTTTCCAAGAAAACTATGGTGTTTTCTCACACTTCTTTATTTTCTTATGAATTTTATGTAATTAATGGGATTTGTAGTGGATTCCAACCTTGTTTGGTGGACAATATAGAAGGTGGTGCATTTTAGGCTTAAAAAATTTAATTTCATAAGGTTTTGGCAATAAGCTTAACAAGTTATAACTGAATTCCCCATAATTTTGGTGTTTTCAGCTTTATCGTAATTCTTATTGATTCCTTGCTTTGGATAGGTGAGAATTTCATCCTTCACATGTATGTCCCATGCAAATAATGTATTATAGGTGAAATTAGCCAAAGGTGGCCAGCCATAAAGCCTTTACAAATGGATTTAACTCGGTTTAACCTATTTCAGTGTTTTTAGCTTTATCATTTGACATCTCGGTACGAGGTCAAACATGACAATTTAAGGGGTTGACAACTTATTATATACGCTTAAATCTATTCACAATGTCAATTTGGTCAGTGTGAAAAATTGACCTATTGACAAAATCATCATTTTTGCTATTCTTGCACCTTTACTATGATATTCAAAAATTCAAATTTTGAGGGTTTAAAGAGTTTACCTGAAGTTAGATATCATCATTACATGATGATTCGAAGCTTTCTGAGTAGGTATGCACTTTTGTGGAGCCCATTAACCTCTCCATACGTGAGTTGGCTTTATTTACACTGAAAATAGTAAAAAGGGCATTTTAGTCTTTTTACAAGGTTATATGAGCGTACAATGGTACAATAAACATAGAATTTGCAGTTCTTATATCTTCCCTACTTTAAGGAATTCAGTCCTCTGAATTTGTCTTAATATAATAAAAAAATTAGGGTATTTCTCCAGTATTAGGCTCTCTAACTCCCTAATAGCTCCCTCTTAGTATGATGCTACCAATAACCTTTACTAATAGGATAGTGTCACGACCCTCAATCCACCGAAAATCCATTACAATTTTTTTTTTCATTTTTCGTTCCATTGTTTATTGTTTGTTCTTTACTCTTACCTTACTTGATCGTGAACAGCTACACCACCAACAGTTGGGCTGTGTATCGGTGTCAACCTCATCCAACCAAACCATTTCAAATTACAATTCATTTAAACGTAAACATTTGCATTTCTTAATTAGGGTTGCTATTTACATATGTTTACAATTATTTACATCCCCAAAAGTTACATTCAAAATATTACTGTGCTAGGCATGTCTAGATACAAAAACGATACAAATATGTATACCTTGTATGATGGGATGCAGCGGACACCAAAATCCAATCCTCAGTCGCTCTCTATCTACTGAAAGTGCTCTGTAGAGGGGGGAAAATAAGGGATGTGAGCAAACCACGCGCTCAGTAAGGCAATCATGCGAGCAGGCAGATAACTGTACTATTTACATGATCGTGACGCCATGCACAAAACCACACAATTATCCGTCATATTCGAAATCATCAGTTCATGCACATGTTCATGATATATAAAGCAGTTCATGTTGTTCAAATCAGTGCACAAGTCTTAAATAAAGCATGAAAAATCATCATGCACAAGTAGTAATTAAAGCATGAAAAATCATCATGCGAGGTGCACTTAAAAGCATTTCAAACTCAACACAAAACCACCATTCGTCAAGACTCAGCCCTTCCCTTGGACTATCCTGACCCACAAAACAATTTAAAACATGGGTTCATCATAAACCAAGTGACATGTGAGATAGGCAATTAATAATAATAAGGGTAATAACTAGGACTATGGTCATATCCTTTGTGATCCCAAGCTACATGGATCCTAGTGTGTGGGGTATCACCTCTATCTACTTCCGCACGGGAGGTGGGTCACGTCCAACCCGCCAATCCATAGCAGATCTAACCTTCATCCGAATACGGTATATATATCATATCCATACACGATACAGCGTACTCCATGCTATATGCATGGCACAACGTACTCTATGTACCCATATCATCACATCATATCCTGTCACATCTCAATGCGCACGTGCGAGCCTATTTAATTGACATGGCACACAACCTACCTGAAGCTCCTAGCACGGCTCCCAGCATGTCATAAAAATCACATGCGAGTAATCTCTAGCACAACTGCAATGTAGAGTAGACATCTAGTATGAGCAACGCTTTAGCACCATGCCATAAAATCCATGTGAAAACTAGTGCGAGCTAAGCTCCAGCACTCATGCATGTAAAACTCTAGCTCGAGCTATGCTCCAACACTAATGCATGTATAAACATATCAAATCTTGTGCAAGCAGCGCTCTAACACGTTTTATTTCCACAAGCTCATGTAGGCGACTATTTCTTTTGCAAAGCATGGTTATTAAAACCAAATCAAACTATTTTCATGCAACTTGTTTAAATACTAGTCAGCCTACCAATTCGCATGCTAAAAGCAGTAAAAGGCTCAAGAACCTCTTGTTCTTGCTTTTCATGAATTTCTAACAAATCCCCATTTTCTTTGCCCTTCAAACATCTAATTCTTTTCCTACGACCCACAAACTGTCACGACCCATTTTGTCCTTTTTCACTGAAAATCACTATAAATTTTTCGCATTTTCCTTTCCTTACCCGGTCGTGAACAAACTCATAACAACACAGTTGGGCTATGAGTCAATAATTATCATCACTCATCATTCATTCTCAAATTTATTAAAAGAAGTGTCATTCATTTGAAAGTCAAGTTATACACTTATACATGACACGTTTTCTAACTTTTACATCCCCCACATTATAATACAAAATGACTACTATGTCTTTACATGTTTAGATACCAAAAAAATCCCTGTCTGTATACCTTTTGGCGATGGAAGCAATGGATGTCCAAAATACGCCTCAACCCTCACTGGGCTGCTATGTACGCTCTGTAGAGAGGGGAAAGTAGAGAGGGATGAGCAATCACACGCTAAGTAAGGCAATAATACAAGCATGGTAGATAACTACTCTATCTACATGCTGATAGTGGTATACATAAATTGTTTATAGTCGAAGCATGAGGAAATAAAACTATGCCACATGTATATACATATATCATATATTGAAAATCATGTAAATAGGCATCAAACATGGAAATATCGACATGTAAAACCATCTCATGCTCAGTCTCATTAAAATTCATCACAAAAGGGAAATTCATTAAAGAAACATCCTTTTCAAATCACATCACATCTCATCACAAATCAAATCATTATTTCTTTAAATCACAAATCCCACAAGGCTCGACCCCTCTCTCGGGTCTATCCTTGACAATCACATTTACACTCATGTATCAAAACCATGTGGTATTATGTAATATTAGGTAATACAGGTCACTATAACTCAATGGACTATGTTGGCCAACTATGTCATAAATCATCCCAGACCACACAGTTCCCGGTGTGCGGGATATCATGCTGGAACGAATGTGGGTTAGTTCTCCGCCAGACTTTCTCATCAGTATCTCAACCACGCGGTACAGCGTACTCCATGTGATGTACATGGTACAACATACTCTGTGGACCCATATCATGGTTGGGGGTGCCAGCCGTAGGTCTTATGTACCCCATACCACAAGTAACCTACTCAGTCTCAAGTGCACGTGGGAGTATTTTATTTTTAATGTCAGGTCCTAGCCCCTCATGGCCTTACTCGCCCCCTTTGGGTTCCCTGAATTAATCCATATTACTCTCATCACGGCATCATAAATACCATAGTGTGAAAACTTGTGCGAGCTAAGCTCTAGCATCATTCATGCATCATTAATTAATATCCTCGTACGAGCAAGTCACGTCCCGAAAGCGTGAAAAAATGGGGCTAATTTAAACTTTTTACCCATTAACTATGTTGTTTTCCTGTCCATGTCTAGATTTAAAACCTCTTTTATTTTAAAAATTTCGGCAGCATAACAACTGTGTTATGACTTAACCCAACCTGCAGAGTTTGAAACGCAGTTTATATTATTCAACCCATATCCTCAATACTTTTCATTAATATATTAGAATCATATAACAACTAAATATGTTCATTCATTTATACTGCGTAACTAAGACTCTGTATACAATCATTTACATCTATTACATCCCAAAAGTTATATACAATAGTGTCCATGCATTACATCATGTCTGGAATACAAAGTAAAACAATACCTCTTAACTACAAAATGTACTGTGGAAGGGTTAGACTTCTCCGTCTACGACCACAGTCTCGTATGTGCAGTAAACTCCCTATAGATAATCTGGGAGATGGAGAGGAGGGGGGTGAGTTTTTCAGACTCGGTAAGAGATACATTTAAAATAGTTTTAATTACTCAAAACATGGTAAAACTCTTGGTTCTACAAATCAGCATAAACATGTACTGGAGTAGAGATGCTTACATTTCGTAAAAGCAGTAAAAGCATGCTTAAATCATAAGTTTACACATCATGCATCTTTTTGGTAAAACTCATATATAGTATGCAGATCACGTCGTGTAAACAAGTAAAAAGCATCTCAAAACCTAATCATGCAAATCATAACATGCTTATCACTTTGAAAACGAAATCGCATTGTCATATGCACATTTCGTAAAACATACTCATGGCTACCTTTAAAATCTCATCATAAAAAATATGTGCTCAATAGCAAATCATAAAATAGGTAGCATGAAATGTGCGAAAACATATATATATCATTCCGTCAATTCATCGTGTAGGGTCAGGCAATCGTCTCATATACTAGTCCCGAAGGACATCATACATCTGGTCCCGTAGGACATTCATCATAGGTACATATGGCCATTGTACAGGGGAGTCGTAGGACTGGATCAGGGTCGTACGCTGCCCTATCTCTCGTGCACCACTAAATGGGGACTATACGCACGAACTCACGTGCATCACCAAGTGTGGACTATGCGCACGTTTCTCATATCAAGTCAGAGCCTGCCCGTTCTCTGGCCGTTGGCTAGGTAGATCCTCGATCGTCTCCATACAAGATCGACCCCAGATCCTCTGACTATTGTCATATCATGCCTTTTTACCCCACAAAAATCATTTTGGGCCCCTTACCCAATTTATCAAAATCATTTTGGGCCTCATACCCGTGTATTAAAATCGTTACGGGACTCTAACCCGTTTTTCATAGAAAACATGATTTTCATAAATCATTGCGGGACTCTAGCCCTTGTAAATATGGAAAGCATAGTTATAATAGCTATTTCTTGGGACTTATACCCGTACTGTGAAAATATAGCTTAAAAGTTGTCTCGGGACTTTAACCCGTATCATGAATACATGGTTTCGTAAAACATATCAGGACTTTAACCCGTAATCTCACATGAAAATACTATGCTTTCGTTTCAAAAGTGAAAAAACACTTTTATAAACATGTATGCTGTAAAATGTATATCATATGTCACGACCCAATTTCCATTTTCTTTAACCGAAAATCACAGAGAATTTTTCGCGTTTTTACTGTCACCTTACCCGGTCGTGACATAAACTCACCACACACTGTTGGGCTGTGAGCCAATAATAAATACCACATCTCATTCATTCTCAATTAATTAAAACGATGTCACACATGTGTATTTAATCGTGTACTTATACGAATACATGTTTTACTGACATCTACATCCCCCGCAAGTACAATTCAAAAGAATACTGTGCTTTTACATTGTTTAGATACAAAAAGAATCACTGTGTATTTACCTCTTAGCGATGGAGATGCAGCGGAGTCCAAAATAATACGCCTCAGTCCTCACTGGGCTACTATGCACGCTCTGTAGGGGGGGAAAATAGAGTGGGATGAGCAACCACACGCTCAGTAAGGCAATAATGCAAGCATGGTAGATAACTACTCTATCTACATGCTGATAGTGTTATGCATAATCATTTATGGTAGGAGCATGAGGAATAAAACTATGCCATGTGAATATACATATATACTATGTATTAAAATCATGTACATTGGCATATAAAACATGGTAGAAACATCATGTATAAATCATCTCATGCTCAATCTCATTTTAGTTCATAAAAAGGGCAATTCATTTAGAAACCTCCTTTTTAAACTCATGTCATAAAACTCTTTCTCATCATACACAATCACATCCCATCAATCCACAATCACAGTCTCATTTTCATTTCACAATTCAAAATCCACGAGGCTCGACCCCTCCTTCGGGTCTACCTTAAACAATCACAATCACACTTAGAGATTTAAAATCATGTGGTAGTAAGTAAATCAAGCAAGGAGACAGGTTACTATATCTCAAGTGACTACGATGGCCAATCGTTACATATCATCCCAGACCACACGGATTTCGGTGTGCGGGGTATCATGCTGGCATGAAGGTGGGTTAGTTCTCCGCCAGACTTTCTCAATCAAGTAACCACCACGCGGTACATCGTACTCCATGTGATATACACGGTACATCGTACTCCGCGGACCCATAATATGATTGGGGGTGCCTGCCATAGGTCTTATCTACCCCATGCCAAGTGTAACCTTTATAGTCTCAAGGGCGCGTGGGAGTAACCGCAATACCAGGTCCTAGCCCCTCATGGCCTTGCTCGCCCCTGTTGGGTTCCCTGATCCAGGTCCTAGCCCCTCACCCTCACCCCACCTAAGAGGTCTGTCAGGCCTGTTGGGTTCCCTGGATGGATTAAGTCAGGTCCTAGCCCCTCACCTTCACCCCACCTAAGAGGTCTGTTAGGCCTGTTGGGTTCCCTGAGTTAATCCGTATCTCTCACCACGGCCTCATACATACCACAGTGTGAAAACCAGCGCGAGCTACGCTCTAGCGCGAATTCATGCATCAAAACCATTCACTTCGTGCTAGCAACGCTCTAGTACGGCATTTATGCATAAAAATATGAAGAAACCATGTACGAGCATAGCTCCAGTACGGTTATATGCATAAGGAATAAACCACTCAAATCCACGTACGAGCATAAGCTCCAGTACGGTTTATAAACATCATCACAATTAAGTTTCAAAGTGCGAGCTAAGCTCAAGCACGTTTCACACAAGTGAAAACATAGAAGTCTCACGCGAGCAAGGCTCTAACGCGAATTATATCACGTACACGCGATAGGCGGCTCACATGAATTCAAAACATCTCATAATATGTTTAGTGCCTCATATGGGCTATTTCACAACATCATTCAAATACTAGCCAGCCTATCCTTTTATTTGCTCAAATCAAAGCATTGTGTTTTGTAAAAGCATTCAAAACACATGATTTATGCAATTATTAGCCTTACTATCCCTTTTTCAATAACCATTTCAAACAACCAAATCTCATACAAGTACTCATACACCATCAAAACACATTTCCATAAGTCCATGCACATTTCCAAAGCCCTATATATACCCACGAGTTCAAAATACGAGCAGCTACCTCTATATACTTACAAAATTCCCTTACCTGGAATCGCGATGCGTGATTCCACTCCCTTAAGCTGCTTACTCGTACGGATCGATTCGTCTTCAACGAACTCTTCGGGACTGCACAGAATCGTATCCCGTATTATATTCGATCCATATTATGTAACCCATGTGCTTGCTATAGTCAATTTAACCTATAGTCTCTATTAAAGCTTATTAGGCCTCGTTTTGTTACTTTACCCATAGCTCGAGTCTATGGATCTTCTTAGGCCTATTTAGTTATTCAATATCGATGTTAACTCGACAATAAGCTCATAGTGTTCATATTCCATGAATTCCCTCACTATGGCATTTACCAAGCATATTCATACTCATTTCCACAATTCCTCCAACTCACAACGTAATCTCATTTAACCATCTAAAATCATAGACAATACCCCAATAACGACTTTAGCGTACCACAAATCATAAACTCATTCAATCCCACATATCCTCACATTATACCCATTTTAGATTTCTAGGTCATACCAATTCCACTACATTCCTAGGTAGTTTACCCATCAATACTCATATAAATCAACTCCAAAATCAATTAAATAGCTAATACATTTGGATTGGAGTGTTAGAATCTTACCAATATGATTTCTCTTCTTGCTCCAAATGGTAAAGCCCTTAACTCCTTCAACTCCAAGAATGGAAAGATGCCCTCTCACTATGTTGTTCCTCTCTTTGATAGGAACAACTTTGCCTCTAATGATCTCTCTCCAAATCTCACTGAAAATGGCTGATTTTAGAGAGAGAAAGTTAGGTTTTTGGGTTGAGATTGTAAGGTTTGGTGTTTTTCCGAGATTTCCAGATTTTCAGCTCTCCTTATATAGAAATGACTTGAGGAGATCGATCTGGTCCAAGAGGAGATCGATCTGGTCCCTTAAAATCCCTCTTTTTCACGGCATTTTAAGCCTGAGATCGATCTGTTGAAGCATGAGATCGATCTGTCGAAGCATGAGATCGATCTGGTCCCAAACAGAGAGCTAAGGAGATCGATCTGGGTGCTTGGGGATCAATCTTTCCACTACAGAATGCTTGAGAGATCGATCTGGCTCCATTGGAGATCGATCTGCTCAATTCTTTCGCCCAAATAAGAGCATTCTGGCTCTCCCAGATCGATCTCTCATCCTATGAGATCGATCTGGACCTCATAATTTCTAGATTTTCTGCAGTTTTATTGCTACAACTCATACCAACACGCCCTCAATCTATCGCCATGGCCATTTCCTCATCCATCCACCTTTATAACTTAAAAATGGCATCCATTCATACCTTATGCACATTGAAACTTGTGTGCATTCATTGTATATTCACAGGTATGCAACATAAAACCAAATGGAAGCATAACTCCATTCCTTCGTATTCATACTCAATGAAACTTGTATGTACGTTACAATTCGCATTACACATACATACATTGAATCCATGGACTTACATCAATCATAATTTACATTACAAGTCCATTCATATTATTTGATCCAATTTCACATATTACCCCTTTACATATACGGGGTCTTACATCATATATATATAACATGCTGAAAACTCGGGAAATGGTTTTTGGCTTCGGTTTGAATACAATTGAAAATCCATTTCGTAAAATCTCATTCAATTCTCATACATAAACAATTGGTAAGGACGTAGGAGTACTAACGCTACTCTAAATCATATCTCTTACCTCTTAGCGAGCACTTTCCTCGATGCTCGAGTTTACCTCGTAAAATGTGTTGATAGATCGAGCTGCTGCAAAACGAGTTCAACTTATCACATATGGCTTAAATTCATTTCAACATATCCAAATATGTGATTATATCGAAGCTTTGACCAAAAGTTGACTTTTAATCGATTTTACTCTTTTTGCTCGATTTTGTCAGTATAAACCTCGTTTTAATCGTATTTAACTTGTTTGGCACTTTTAGATTCACTTTCAATGCCTTCACAACCTGTTTAACATTTTCAGCAATTAATTTCACTTCATACACTTCACTTACATTATCGATTCTTGCATATTTCAATAATCTCGCCTAGTCAACACTATATCGAGCTTTTATAGTTTAAATTTAACTGTAACTTCAACCTCATTTCATCACATTTCATCATTCTAAAGACCTTAAACATGCTAACAACAACTAAATTAAATCATACAATTTATTCTAGCCATTTTCCTTTCACAAAAAAATCCACTAAATCCACCAACAACTAACATATATTCAAAACCAACCATATCCATCAATGTTCATCACTTTACCTCCACTTTCTCACACCTTTGACTGACCTTGACTTCAATCTCAGTTTCCAGAATTGTTCATAAGCTGAAACACAACATAATTATAACTTAGAATCATTGAAAATTATCCAAAAATTTATCCCATCAATTTAAACTTCATTCTTCACTTACCTCTAAAACAGGACAGCTTTTGTCCTCAATCTTCTCTCTACCGTTTCAGGCATCAAATGAGATCCATTAAATTTGAAATTTTTATATATGTTAGAGGGGAGGTAAATAAAGATTTTTCCTAACTGGACTGAGGTCTGGAAATGAGTGGAAGGTTGCTGAAAAAATCCTGAAAGTCAGCAGAGCCAATCACGTCACAGTTATGCTCTATTTTCATTTCTCTACCGATTAAGCTATCAAATGACCTCCATTAAATCTGAAATGTTTATATATGTTAGAGGAGAGGTAGAGGAAGGTTTTACCTGAAGAAATTGCTGTCTGAAAATGAGTGGAAGGTAGCTGAAAAAATTCAGCAAGTTACCAGACCCAGTCACGTGCAACAGTGAAGAAGACTGGAATGCTTGGGTTTTTCAGCTATCAAATGGTCTCTAAAAATTCTGAGATTTTTATATGTGTTATAGGAAAGATATATGAGTGTTTTCTCTAACTGGACAGAAGCCTAAAAATGATGGGAAGCTAGCTGAAAAATTTCCACAAGACAGATGTGTAAGCAACGCCTGCAGCAGGGACCATGACTGAAGCTTTCGGGTATTGGCTGAAATGAAGAGGAAAATTTGGCTTCTTTTGGAAGCTTAAAGTGTTAGCTCAATGCCGGCTGAAAGTGGGTAGGAAAAGGTTCTAGAAGGAAATTAAAATAATTTATTTGTTAGGGGTTGTTTGGTGGTGTAAAGTCATGGGATTGTAGTCTTCATTTTAGAAAATTCCCCACTTAAAATTCTGATCAGATTTCTTCAAACTTTCACTTCTCCATTGTTATAATATGTTTATAGTGTGTCTCATAAAAATTTAGGGGCCACTTGTTTAAGAAAAATTTCACGAACGAGCTCATTTTGCGCGATTTGGCCAATACCGAGCAAAATGAAAATAAGCTTTCGGTTAGCTTTAAAAATTCATTTAAACCCCTAAATCTCCATATTTCTTTATGATTTTTATTTCCCATGTCAATTTCACCTTATAATAGTTTCCCGTGACCTCGAAATAATTTTCACGAATTTTTAGAATTTTATTCGGATTTATTTCCTTTATTAGGTCCGTTTTCTCGATTTAATTTAGAACTCGAGTTGGACTCACTTTTCCATTCCCAATCACTTAGTTTTCCCTTCTACACATCATTTCATGCATGAACATGACATTTTTGAGAAATTCTCGGGTCTAGGACCTTACCTCAGTTTGTGTGCCATTGGGTCCCACGCTACAACCGAGTGCTTTAATCGTCTACGAGCCTGTAAAACGTTACATTGAGCTATAATTTACTTCTCATAAGCATCATAATATGGAAAAATATCAAGTTTCACATTTCTCCACACCTTTTAAGAATTCAGTCCTCTGAATTCAAGCTGGTCTATCAATCAGGTGAGGGTACTTCTCCCACATTTGGCTCTCTAGTTCCCAAGTGACTTCTTATGTCTTATGATGTTGCCAGAGAACCTTTACTAGTCGAATAGTCTTAAATCGCAGCACTTCCTCTCTTTTTTTTGAAGCGTACTATACCCTTCATCGGTGGCACCTTAACAAATACGGAGTCCCCAACTTGAAATTCAAGAGGGCGTCTGCACACATCGACATAACTTTTCTATGCGATCCTCAATCTGTCACATATAAGCTTAACACCCTTAGTTGCATGTTCCATTAAATCGAAAGCAAAGTGAATCTAGAACAATGGGACTCCTTTAGAATGCTTTGTCTCAAGGTGTCATCATGTGGCACACAGATATGGCCTTGGTACCTCAATAATCCATCATCACTGACCGTAAACTCAGACTGTGATCTCTCCTCTGTCTGGCTAACCATATCCAGTAACCTCTAATCGTTTCGCTATCTAGCTCTAACCTAGTCTAGTATACTTGGTTTAATCCTTAGGCTAGCCATATATCCATGTTCAACCTCATCCATACTAATCGTGAGTTCGGCGAATTGTTCCAATAAGTCCCACTCTTTAATCATGTAGGACACCTTACTCTTTCTAGTCAGGGCGTCGGCTACCCTGTTCGCCTTACCAGAATGATATAAAATCTCGTAGTCATAGTCTTTCAGGAGCTCTATCGATCTCCACTGTCTCATATTCAACTCCTTCTAATCAAACAAGTACTTAAGACTCTAGTGGTCAGTGAAGATTTGAAATCTTTCTCCCTACAATTAATGCCGCTATATCTTGAGTGCAAACACTACTGCAGCTAACTCCAAGTCGTGAGTGGAATGATTACGCTCGTGATCCTTTAGCTGACGGGATCCATAAGCTATCACTCTACCATGCTGCATAAGCACATAGCCGAGACCTTGGTGGGAAGCATCATTGTATACCACAAATCCCCCAGACCACTCAGAATGGTCAAGACTAGAGCCATAGTCAACCGACGTTTGAGCTCTTGTAAGCTCTGCTCACACTATTCAAACCATATAAACTAAACCTCTTTACATGTCAATCTGGTTAATGGAGCTGTTATCCGTGAAAACCCTTCGACAATCCGTCGGTAATACTATGCTAATCCCAATAAGCTTCTGACCTCCGTGACTATCCTCAGTCTTTTCCCATCTCAGTGCTGCATCTACCTTGGATGGATCTACTAACACCCCGTCCTTAGATACCACATGTTCGAGGAATGAAATCTGATCTAGCCAAAAAGTACATTTACTGAATTTACCTTATATCTTCTTCTCATAGAGAGTTTGGAGCACAGTCCTCAATTGTTATTTGTGCTCTTCCCGAGATCTAGAATAATTCAAGATGTCATTTCATAACTTTAACACTATGCACTTTCATTACTTTCTAGTAATCAAACATACACTGAACTTTTCTGGTAAGGAGAAAGTTAAGGTCTTAGTGTAGCAGTCTAGACTTACACAATTGGTAGCTAACCAATTCATGCCAAATATTACATCAAAGTCTTGCATATTCAACCATACTAGATCTGCTAACAACTTCTCATCTCCTACCATCATATCACAAGCTTTACATATCATATCTGTTTTCTGTATCGCGTGCATAGGTGTACTTATGTGCAACATGTAATCTAATGACTCCAGGTTTCCTATGAAACGTACATGCAAATTGTGGTGACACAAACGAGTGTGTGGAACTTGGGTCACACAGTACATGTGCTTCATGATTACAGACAAGGAGAGTACCTCGGATAGCATCGGAGGATGTATCTATTATTCCCTGGTCATGGGCGTACACTCGGCCCTAGGAGATAGGTTTCTTGCCCTTGTCTGTGGCTGTGGCTCTCCTTTGTGGAGCCTGAGTCGATCTCTATGTCTGTCTAAGTGTTTCATGAGGTTCCTGAGATCTCATAAGTGGACACTCTCTCATTATGTGCCCTGCTTCACCGCATCTGTAGCAAGTAAATGTACCTGCGCGGCAAGTTTGGTGTAAATATTGCTACATGCCCTACACCATGGCACTCTTATCTCAGGGCCTCTGATCATACCTGCGACACCAACCAGAGTTTTGGGCTTACCAGCCCCTATCTAAGGTCCTTCCACCCTCTGTCTCTTGGGCTAACCCTTTCTCAAATCATGTCGAGAAGCAACTACTCTCTTTCCCTCAACTCTGACTGATCTCCTGAGACCATGCTCTGCTTGAGTAATATCCAAGCCCCTCTCTATCTCTTGGGCTCACCTCAGAGCATATCTGAAATCTATGATATTCTGACCCAACAGCTTATCTCCGATCCCAGATCTCAGTCCCGCCAGAAATCTCTCTGTCTGGCGCTCGGGATCTCTAATTGTCTCTGGATCGTATCTCATCAGGGTTATAAATTTGTTCTCATACTTGTCTACTGTAGAACTTCCCTGTTACAGATTCAAAAACTCTGCATGCATCTTCTTTCGAGCTGCAAGCTGTACATACTGCTCTTGGAATGCGACTAAGAAAGCATTCCTTGGGATCTCTGAGGGATCCTCAGCTAATATCCTTTGTGTCAACCTCTACCAGAACTTAGCCTGTCCCTTCATCATTTAACCTGCCATAGTCACTCTCTCCCTATCAATACACCCCAAAACTGAAATATCGCCTCAATATCAACGATTCACTCCTCAACCTTAACCAGGTCCTTAAGCCCTGTGAACTCCGAAGGATGCATACTCAAGAAAATCTCGCACCCTCTAAGTCTCTCTGTCATCCCTATGCTGGGGAACTGCTGGCTGAGGGTTGGGGCTACTGGAGGAATTGGTGGGGGAGGAGGATTAGGCGTAAGAGTAGCTGTCTCCGTATCAGGTGTACGTACCCCAAACTGCTGGGTAAACATAGTGGTAAGAGCTGTAAGTCTTTCCCTCATACCCTATACTATCTCCTCGAGCCTCTTTATTTTATCAGTAGGGCTCTCGGGTTGAGGGGAAGATGGTGGAGCGGGTTGAACTCATCTCTGTGAACGGCTTCGTCTACCACACATGATTAGCGATCTACTATTTGCACATAATCCATAAATTAAGTCATACTTTGACAAGTAAGCTTACTTTATTACCAGACATGCATAGACACATTGGGATGTAATACACTCTAATTACTAGACACGACAGTACTACACAACATTTGCTCTAATACCAAGAAAACTGTCACGCCCCGAAAGCGCGAAAAAATGGGGCTAATTTAAACTTTTTATCCATTAACTATGTTGTTTTCCTGTCCATGTCTAGATTTAAAACCTCTTTTATTTTAAAAATTTCGGCAACATAACAACTGTGTTATGACTTAACCCAACCTGCAGAGTTTGAAACGCAGTTTTTATTATTCAACCCACATCCTCAATACTTTTCATTCATATATTAGAATCATATAACAACTAAATATGTTCATTCATTTATATAGCGTAACTAAGACTCTGTATACAATCATTTACATCTATTACATCCCAAAAGTTATATACAATAGTGTCCATGCATTACATCATGTTTGGAATACAAAGTAAAACAATACCTCTTAACCACAAAATATACTGTGGAAGGGTCAGACTTCTCCGTCTACGACCACAGTCTCGTATGTGCAGTAGACTCGCTATAGATAATCTGGGAGATGGATAGGAGGGGGGTGAGTTTTTCAGACTCCGTAAGAAATACATTTAAAATAGCTTTAATTACTCAAAACATAGTAAAACTCTTGGTTCTACAAATCAGCATAAACATGTACTGGAGTAGAGATGCTTACATTTCGTAAAAGCAGTAAAAGCATGCTTAAATCATAAGTTTACACATCATGCATCTTTTTGGTAAAACTCATATATAGTATGCAGATCACGTCGTGTAAACAAGTAAAAAGCATCTCAAAACTTAATCATGCATATCATAACATGCATATCACTTTGAAAACGAAATCGTATTGTCATATGCACATTTCGTAAAACATACTCATGGCTACCTTTAAAATCTCATCATAAAAAATATGTGCTCAATAGCAAATCATAAAATAGGTAGCATGAAATGTGCGAAAACATATATATATCATTCCGTCAATTCATCGTGTAGGGTCAGGCAATCTTCTCATATACTACCGAAGGACATCATACATCTGGTCCCGTAGGACATTCATCATAGGTACATATGGCCATTGTACAGGGAGCCGTAGGACTGGATCAGGGTCGTACGCTGCCCTATCTCTCGTGCACCACTAAATGGAGACTATACGCACGAACTCACGTGCATCACCACGTGTGGACTATGCGCACGTTTCTCATATCAAGTCAGAGCCTGCCCGTTCTCTGGCCGTCGGCTAGGTAGATCCTCGATCGTCTCCATACAAGATCGACCCCAGATCCTCTGACTATCGTCATATCATGCCTTTTTACCCCACAAAAATCATTTTGGGCCCCTTACCCAATTTATCAAAATCATTTCGGGCCTCATACCCGTGTATTAAAATCGTTACGGGACTCTAACCCGTTTTTCATAGAAAACATGATTTTCATAAATTATTGCGGGACTCTAGCCCTTGTAAATATGGAAAGCATAGTTATAGTAGCTATTTCTTGGGACTCATACCCGTACTGTGAAAATATAGCTTAAAAGCTGTCTCGGGACTTTAACCAATATCATGAATACATGGTTTCGTAAAACATATCGGGACTTTAACCCGTAATCTCACATGAAAATACTATGCTTTCGTTTCAAAAGTGAAAAAACACTTTTATAAACATGTATGCTGTAAAATGTATCTCATATATATATATATAACATGCTGAAAACTCGGGAAATGGTTTTTGGCTTCGGTTTGAATACAGTTGAAAATCCATTTAGTAAAATCTCATTCAATTCTCATACATAAACAGTTGGTAAGGACGTAGGAGTACTAACGCTACTCTAAATCATATCTCTTACCTCTTAGCGACTGATGTAGAGCACTTTCCTCGATGCTCAAGTTTACCTCGTAAAATGTGTTGATAGATCAAGCTGCTGCAAAACGAGTTCAACTTATCACATATGGCTTAAATTCATTTCAACATATCCAAATATGTGATTATATCGAAGCTTTGACCAAAAGTTGACTTTTAATCGATTTTACTCTTTTTGCTCGATTTTGTCGGTATAAACCTCGTTTTAATCGTATTTAACTTGTTTGGCACTTTTAGATTCACTTTCAATGCCTTCACAACATGTTTAACATTTCCAGCAATTAATTTCACTTCGTACACTTCACTTACATTATCGATTCTTGCATATTTCAATAATCTCGCCTAGTCAACACTATATCGAGCTTTTATAGTTTAAATTTAACTGTAACTTCAACCTCATTTCATCACATTTCATCATTCTAAAGACCTTAAACATGCTAACAACAACTAAATTAAATCATACAATTTATTCCAGCCATTTTCCTTTCACAAAAAAATCCACTAAATCCACCAACAACTAACATATATTCAAAACCAACCATATCCATCAATGTTCATCACTTTACCTCCACTTTCTCACACCTTTGACTGACCTTGACTTCAATCTCAGTTTCCAGAATTGTTCCTAAGCTGAAACACAATATAATTATAACTTAGAATCATTGAAAATTATCCAAAAATTTATCCCATCAATTTAAACTTCATTCTTCACTTACCTCTAAAACAGGACAGCTTTTGTCCTCAATCTTCTCTCTACCGTTTCTGGCATCAAATGACATCCATTAAATTTGAAATTTTTATCAATGTTAGAGGGGAGATAAATGAAGATTTTTCCTAACTGGACTGAGGTCTGAAAATGAGTGGAAGGTTGCTGAAAAAATCCTGAAATTCAGCAGAGCCAATTACGTCACAGTTATGCTCTATTTTCATTTCTCTACCGATTAAGCTATCAAATGACCTCCATTAAATCTGAAATTTTTATATATGTTAGAGGAGAGGTAGAGGAAGGTTTTACCTGAAGAAATTGATGGTGTAAAGTCATGGGATTGTAGTCTTCATTTTAGAAAATTCCCCACTTAAAATTCTGATCAGATTTCTTCAAACTTTCACTTCTCCATTGTTATAATATGTTTATAGTGTGTCTCATAAAAATTTAGGTGCCACTTATTTAAGAAAAATTTCACGAACGATCTCATTTTGCGCGATTTGACCAATACCGAGCAAAATGAAAATATGCTTTCGGTTAGCTTTAAAAATTCATTTAAACCCCTAAATCTCCATATTTCTTCATGATTTTTATTTTCCATGTCAATTTCACCTTATAATAGTTTCCCGTGACCTCGAAATAATTTTCACGAATTTCTAAAATTTTATTCGGATTTATTTCCTTTATTAGGTCCGTTTTCTCGATTTAATTTAGAACTCGAGTTGGACTCACTTTTCCATTCCCAATCACTTAGTTTTCCCTTCTACACATCATTTCATGCATGAACATGACATTTTTGAGGAATTCTAGGGTCTAGGATCTTATCTCAGTTTGCGTGCCATTGGGTCCCACGCTACAACCGAGTGCTTTAATCGTCTACGAGCCTGTAAAACGTTACATTGAGCTATAATTTATTCTCATAAGCTTCATAATATGGAAAAATATCGGGTTTCACAGAGCAACACTCTAGTACGGCTATGCATAAAAACATGAAGAAAACCACGTACGAGCATAGCTCCAGTGCGATTATATGCATAGGAAAATCACTCGAAATTCACGTACGAGCAGAACCTCCAGTACGGTTTACAAAACATCATCATAACTTAAATCAGGGTGCGAGCTAAGCTCCAACACGTTTTATACAAGTGAAAGCATCAAAATCTAGTGCGAGCAAGGCTCCAGCACGATTTAATTCACACAAACACGATAGGTGGCTCATAATCAACCAAAACAATCTCAAAATCATGATTAGCACCTCACATGTGCTATTTCACAAGGTCATTTAAACACTAGCCAGCCTATCCGTTAATTTGTTCAAAACCAAGCATTATGTTATGAGAAAACATTCAAACACGTAATTTTATGCAATTATTAGCCTTACTAATCCCTTTTTTTTTTTTATAAACTCCATTTCAAAACCAAATCATACATCACAAACACTTATAGTCATTCATATACACCAACAATCATTTTCTTAAACAATCACACAATTCATAAATGCCCTATATTCACCCACGAGGTCAAAGTACGAGCAGTTATCTCTATATACTTACGGAATTCTCTTACCTGGAATCGCGTCGTGTGATTCCAGTTCCTTAGAGTTGCTTACTTGTGTGGTTCGATTCGTCTCCAACGAACTCTTCGAAACTGCACAAAGTCGTATATTACATCAATTTAGTCCATATAACACAACTCTTGTGTTTGCTATAGTCGATTCTACCTTTAGCCTCCATTAACACTTATAAGGCCACGTTTTATCATTCTACTCATATCTCGAGTCTATTGATTCTTTTAGGCCTATTGATTCATACTAAATCAATATTAAATCAATATTAAGCTCATAGTGTTCATATTTCATCAATTTCTTCACTATGGCATTTTATCAAGCATCTTATATACTCATTTCCATAAATTGACTATCCTCAAAATGTGGCTTCATTTAACCATCTCAAATCATTCTCATTACTTCAATAACAACTTAGCATAATCCATAAATCACCAACTCATCCAAATCACATTTTCTCACTCTAGATTCATTCTATTTTCTAGGTCACACTAGTTCCATCACATCCTAGGTAGTTTTAACCATCAATACACATGCAAATTAACTCCAAAATCAATAAATAGACAAATGTACTTGGGCTGAAGTGTTAGAAACTTACCAATCTAGTTTCTCTTCTTGCTCTAAATGGAAATGTCCTTTACTCCTTCAATCCAACAAATGAGGCTTTGATTCCAAAGTATGTTGTTCTTCTCTTGGATATGAACAACTTTGTATCTAATGGTCTTTCCTCAAATCTTACTGGAAATGGGATGATTTAGGGAGAGAAAACTAGGTTTTTGATTGAAAATGGAGGAAATGGGGTTGTTTCCATGATTTGCAGATTTCAACTGCTCCTATTTATAGAAATTGCTTAAAGAGATCAATCTACATTTGAAGGAGATCGATCTGGTCCTCTTAAATCCCTCATTTTCACCCCAATTTGAATGCATGAGATCAATCTGTCGACGCTTGAGATCGATCTGCTTCAGGCCGAGAGTTAAAGAGATCAATCTGGCTAAGGGAGGAGATCGATCTGCTCCAACCCGAGAGCTAAGGAAATTGATCTGCTTGCATTAAGAATCGATCCTCTCATTACAGAATGTTTAGTAGATCGATCTGGTCCCATTGGAGATCAATCTGCCTTGTTCCATTTCTCGAATAAGAGCATTTTTTGCTTTTCCAGATCGATCTCTCATCCTATGAGATCAATCTAGCATTCGTATTTTTCAGATTTTGCTGGAGTTTTCTGCAGTAACTCACACAACACATCCTTAACTTGCTGCTATAGTCATTTTCTAATACAACCACCTTTAAGACTTGAAAATGACATTCATTCATAATTTATACACATTAAAACTTGTGTGCAATCATTGTATAACTAAAGATATACAATACATGACTAAATGGAAGTATAAAGATTTATGCAACTCATGCAACTTCATTCCATTTTACCACACTATTCATTTTTCATTCTACTCACATTCATCACATACAAAAGTCCATTTCTTCATATTCATACATAATGAAACTTGTATGTACATCACAAACTCTTATTACAAGTGTGTACATTGAATTTATGGACTTTACATCATTTATGCTTCACATTACAAGTACATCACGATACTTATGAATTCATAAGGTTTACATATGAAAATACGATTCTTACATTCCTCCCCTCCTTAAAAGAATTTAGTCCTCCAAATTAGAACCAAGTTACTCTTCAAAAAGTTGGGGGTACTTCTCCCGTATCAAGTTCTCTAACTCCCAAGTCGCTTCTTCTAAATTATGGTACTGCTATAGAACCTTAACAAGCAGAATCGTCTTATTCCGTAACACTTTCTCTTTTCTGTCTAATATCCGAACCGACTTCTCAACATACGTCATACTATAATTGAGCTCCAACGGCTCATATCTTATCACATGTGTCGGGTCTGGGCGATACTTCCAAAGCATAGAGACGTGGAAGACGTTATGAACGCTTGCTAATTCCGGTGGCAACGCCAATCTATAAGCCCTATCTCCCACTCTCTCCACAATCTCGAAGGGTCTGATATACCTACGGCTCAACTTGCCCTTCTTACCAAATCTTATAATACCCTTCAAAGGTGAAACTCTCAAAAATACCAACTCACCCATATCAAACTCTAGTGGTCTCCGTCTCTTGTCAACATAACTCTTTTTCCGGCTCTAAGCTATCCATAATCTCTCACATATCAATTGGACGTCCTCAGATGCCTACTGCACTAAGTCCGGAGCAAAAATCTGTTTGTCACCAACCTCTTCCCATCCAATAGGGGATCAACATCTGCGTCCATATAGTGCCTCATAGGGTTCCATCTCGATACTCACATGATAGCTGTTATTATAGGCGAACTCGGCTAACTGCAGGTGATCATCCCAAGAGCCTCCAAAATACAACACACACGCTCTCAACATATCCTCCAAGGTCTGTATAGTCCTCTCTGACTACCCATCTGTCTAAGGATGAAAAGCAGTGCTAAAACTCAAGTGGGTCCCCGTCACTTCCTAAAAGTGTTCTCAGAAATGGGAAGTGAAACAGGCATCCCTATTAGAAACAACGCTCACTGGTACACCATGTAGCCGTACTATCTCTCGAACATACAGGTTCGCCAACTGACTCAGAGTATCGGTAGCTCTCATAGCTAAGAAATGGGTTGACTTAGTCAACCGATCCACAATAACCCATATGGAATCATGACCTCTGCGGGTCTTGGACAATCCCATCACAAAATCCATAGTGACATACTCCTACTTCCATGTTGGTATCGATAGAGGCTGCAATAACCCTGCAGGCTTCTGATGCTCTACTTTTACTTGCTGACAAACGAGACACTTAGCGACATATTCAGCAATGTCTCTTTTCATTCCAGACCACCAATAAACCTTTCGAAGGTTTTGATACATCTTGGTACTCCCCGGATGTATCGTGTATTACGATGAGTGAGCCTCTGATAAAATTAGTCTCCTGATCTCAGGATCCTCGGGAACACATACTTTACATCTAAACCTCAATAAGCCATTTGTACTCAGCTCAAAATCAATACCCACACCTGCCTGTAACTGACTCAACCAATCGATACACTGTCAATCACTCTGCTGAGCCTGTCGAATACGGCCAATCAACTCTAGCTCTAATCTCATACTAGCCATGATATCCAACCTCTCTGATCTAGGTGGGGTTATATTCAAACTGAGGTTCGTAAATTGTTCCAACAACTCATGTTCCCGTACCATCATATAAGACACCAACCCTAGGTTCTTCCTACTCAAGGCATCGACAACTACATTCGCCTTACCCGGGTGGTACATGATTTCACAATCATAAACCTTAAGGAGTTCGAGTAATCTCCTCTATCTCATATTTAACTTTTTCTGCGAGAACAGGTACTTAAGGCTCTTATGATCTGTAAAAACCTGAAATTTCTCACCATAAAGATAGTGGCGCCATATTTTCAAAGCAAACACTACGGTCGCCAACTCCAAATCATGTGTCAGGTAGCTCCTCTCGTGATCTTTCAACTTTCTAGATCCATAGGCAACTACCCTGCAAAAGCACACAGCCTAATCCCTAGTGTGATGCATCTGTATACGCCGAGAAACCTTCTAAGCTAGTAGGAATGGTGAGAACCAAAGCAGTGGTCACTTGACGCTTAAGCTCCTCAAAACTCCTCTCACATGCCTCATCCCATACAAAATTAACGTCTTTCCGCGTGAGACGTATCAATGGAGCAGCTAGTCTGGAGAAACCCTCTATAAATCTCCGATAATAACATGTCAATCCTAAAAAACTTATGATCTCAGTAACTGTCTTGGGTTGTTCCCATTGTACAACTGCCTCTATCTTGGATGGATCCACTGATACCCCATCCTTCGATACAAAATGGCTCAGAAATGAGATCTGCTCTAACCAAAAGTTACACTTGCTGAGTTTGGCATATAACTCTTTCTCTCCAAGGGTCTGCAGAACTACTCTCAAGTGCTCCTCATGATCTTCCCTGGACTTGGAATAAACCAATATATCATCAGTAAACACAATCACAAACTTGTCCAGGTATGGCTTGAATAAATCATTCATCAAAGCCATAAATGTTACGGGGACTTTCGTCAATCCGAATGGCATAACCAAAAACTTGTAGTGGCCATAACGAGTACGAAATGTTATCTTGGGTACATCTCCCCTCCGTATCCTCAACTGAAGGTACCCTGACTGCAGATCTATCTTTGAAAATACTTGGCCTCCTCGGAGCTAATCTAACAAATCATCTATGCGTGGAAGGAGATACTTGTTCTTAATGGTGGCCTTATTCAACAACCGGTAATCTATACACAGTTGGAGGCTTCCATCCTTCTTCCTTACAAACAGAACCAGAGCTCTCCAAGGTGAGACATTCGGTCTAATAAACTCCTTCTCTAGCAACTCTTGTAGTTGTTTCTTTAACTCTTCTAACTCAACTAGAGTCATTCTATATGGTGGTTTCGATATCGGCTCTGTACCAAGCACTAATTCTATGGAAAATTTCATTTCCCTATCAAGTGGTAGCCCTGGTAATTCGTCTGGAAAGATATCAGGAAAATCCGTAATTATTGGAATGTCTCTCAACTCTGGGTGTGCCTTATCAATGTCAACCACGTAGGCAATGAACCCTTCACATTATCCTTTCCACCGTTAGCAACACAAATCGTCACATAAACATACATAATTGATAAACAAATTCATCCCTCAAATATAATGATTGAAATCATACTCTTTTCATTTACAATAAACATGTTCTTTATTTCTTTTCAACAAAGCTTACAACAAGATTATCTATTTCTGAAAACATCAATGTCTTAGCATGGCAATCCATAATAACATGATTTGCAGCCAACCAATCCATTCCTAGGATTACATCGAAATCATTAATGCTTAGTAAAATTAAATCGGCTGTCATCTTCTTTCCTCATAATTTACAATTCCTATAAACATACTCAATCAATTGACTATCATTCATCGGTGTGAAAATCATCAACATTTTATCTAACAGTGTGGGTTTTACATGTTTCAACAATTTATGTGCAAAGGATGACGATACATAAGAATGCTTGGCACCAGGATCAAACAATACAAATGCTTCTAAATCAAAGATTTGGATGGTACCTTTAATCACCTCCGTCGATACGTCTGCTGTGTCCTAGTCCAGTATGTACGTCGTCCTCTACTAACACCCACTGATTGTTTCCCCTTTTCCTCAATTGTAGCCCTCATCCTCGGAGTAGCTATCTCAACTGGATCTCTCTCTGGCTCCTTGCCCTTCTGTGGGGCAGTCTCAATCATCTCAGAAGAGTGCCTCAAAATATGTCCGGGCTTCCCACACCTATAACATGAAACAGGGGGCATCTGACATGGTCTAGTCCCATGGTATCTGCCACATCTCCTACATTGATCAGTAGTAGGCTGTGGTCCTCCAATGACCATACCCCTCGGTGCAGTCAAAGTCGGGTACACGGGAGGTCTAGCAGCTCTCTCCTGCAACTCCTCAATCTTAGGTCTTTTCTCGAAAAATCTCTGGCCTCCTCTCTTGACCACTCTATCCATCCCGGATCTCTTTCGATCTCTATCTCTCTTAACACTAATCTTTCCAAGCTCGAAGGCATTCTTCTCAAAGTCCTGCTCGTATAACTGTGCCCTGCGTACTGCCTCCTCATACGTATGAATGTCAAAGGGAGCTAACTTAGTCCAAACGACCAATCTAAATCCATCAACAAACTTCTGGACTTTCCAAGTCTCACTACTCATCGTATCCGGGTCGTATCTCCCCAAAGACATGAATCTCGACTCATATTTTCATCCACAGTACGATTCCCCTGAACCAAATTCATAAATTTCATTCGTAATTTCCTCTGTGCGGTGGCTGGGATGTACTGCCTCCTAAAGGCCTCCAAAAATATCTCTCAGGTGATCTCGGAGTGTCAAGCTCTCAAAATAGACTCGGTGGATCTCCACCAGTGTTCTGTCTCGCCTTTTAGCATAAATACGACAAAGACCACTTTCTTAGCTGATGTACATCTGAAAAATCTGTACAGCTTCTCCATATCATACACCCAATCCTCCGTAATAACCAGGTCCTTTACCCCTCTAAACAATGGAGGTTTCAACTCATGAAACTGTCTCAATCTGCTCAAGTCGCAATCATACCCCAGGTCAGTCTCGCTCGGCTATGGAGTGATAGGTGAAGCTATATCTTGTACTAGGGGTGTAACAGTAGCAGTCTCTGCAATCTAATGTCTCTCCGCCTCTGTAGCTACCTGTCCAGTAGTAGGTTGTGCTGCAGGACCTCGTCTATCACCGACACCTAATGCCTGTGTGACTATCTCCACTAGGCCCTCAATACTCCACTCTATCCTAGCGAAGCGTGCCTCAATATCCCTTGGTCTCTCAACAGGATTCTGAGGAGCCTGGTCAGTCTGTGGCTCAGCAGGCTCTCAGGCCCACCTCTACGGCCTCTAGCACATGCTCTTGCCCCTCTACCTCGATGTGTAACAGGCATAATTCCTAACTCCCTGTATTCACAATCACTTATTAGACTCAATCCATCACGATATACACAGTTATATCTAAGCAAAAGCACAGTAACATGAGGATGTAATTTTTTTTCCTACATTTTATTACTAACTCACATTAGGCCAACTCAGCTCTGATACCAATCTCTGTCACAACCCATTTTGTCCTTTTTCACCGAAAATCACTATATATTTTTCACATTTTCCTTTTCTTACCCGGTCGTGAACAAACTCACCCCTACACAGTTGGGCTGTGAGTCAATAATAATCATCACTCATCATTCATTCTCAAATTTATCAAAAGAAGTGTCATTCATTTGAAAGTCAAGTTATACACATACATGACACGTTTTCTAACTTTTACATCCCTCACATTACAATACAAAATGACTACTATGCCTTTACATGTTTAGATACAAAAAGAATGTCTGTGTGTATACCTTTTGGTGATGGAAACAACGAATGTCCAAAATACAACGCCTCAGTCCTCAGTGGGCTGCTATGTACGCTCTGTAGAAAGGGTTTCGTAGAGAGGGATGAGCAACCACACGCTTAGTAAGGCAATAATGCAAGCATGGTAGATAACTACTCTATCTACATGTTGATAGTGTTATGCATAAATTGTTTATAGTCGGAGCATGAGGAAATAAAACTATGCCACATGTATATACATATATCATGTATTGAAAATCATGTAAATAGGCACCAAACATGGAAATATCAACATGTAAAACCATCTCATGCTCAATCTCATTAAAGTTCATCACAAAAGGGAAATTCATTTAAGAAACATCCTTTTCAAATCACATCACATCTCATCACAAATCAAATCATCATTTCTTTAAATCACAAATCCCATAAGGCTCGACCCCTCCCTCGGGTCTACCCTGGACAATCACATTTACACTCATGTATCAAAACCATGTGGTATTATGTAATATTAGGTGAGATAGGTCACTATAACTCAATGGACTATGTTGGCCAACTATGTCATAAATCATCTCATACCACACGAATCTCGGTGTGCGAGGTATCATGCTGGAACGAAGGTGGGTTAGTTCTCCGCCAGACTTTCTCATCAGTATCTCAACCACGCGGTACAGTGTACTCCATGTGATGTACACGATACAATGTACTCCACGGACCCGTATCATGGTTGGGGGTGCCAGCCGTAGGTCTTATCTACCTCATACCACGTGTAACCTACTCAATCTCAAGTGCACGTGGGAGTATTTTATTTTTAATGTCAAGTCCTAGCCCCTCATGGCCTTACTCGCCCCTTTAGGGTTCCTTGAATTAAATGTCAGGTCCTAGCCCCTCATGGCCTTGCTCACCCCTTTTGGGTTCCCTGAATTAAATGTCAGGTCCTAGCCCCTCATGGCCTTGCTCGTCCCGTTTAGGTTCCTTGAATTAATCTATATTACTCTCACCAGGGTATCATACATACCGCAATGTGAAAACCTGTGCGAGCTAAGCTCTAGCACGATTCATGCATCATCAATTAATATCCTCATACGAGCAAAGCTCTAGTACGACATTTATGCATAAAAATATGAAGAAAACCACGTACGAGCATAGCTCCAATACGATTATATGCATAGGAAACCACTCGAAATCCACGTACGAGCTGAACCTCCAGCACAGTTTACAAAACATCATCATAACTTAAATCAGGGTGTGAGCTAAGCTCCAACACGATTTATACAAGTGAAAGCATCAAAATCCAGTGCGAGCGAGGCTCCAGCATGATTAAATTCACACAAACACGATAGGCGGCTCATAATCAACCAAAACAATCTCAAAATCATGATTAGCACCTCAGATGTGCTATGTCACAAAGTCATTTAAACACTAGCCAGCCTATCCGTTAATTTGCTCAAAACCAAGCATTGTGTTATGTGAAAACATTCAAACATGTGATTTTATACAATTATTAGCCTTACTAATCCCTCTTTTTTTTATAAACTCCATTTCAAAACCAAATCATACATCACAAACACTTATAGTCATTCATATACGCCAACAATCATTTTCTTAAACAATCATACAATTCATAAACGCCCTATAGTCACCCACGAGGTCAAAGTACGAGCAGTTATCTCTATATACTTACGGAATTCCCTTACCTGGAATCGTATCGCGTGATTCCACTTCCTTAGAGCTGCTTACTTATGCGGTTCGATTCGTCTCCAACGAACTCTCCGAAACTGGACAAAGTCGTATATCACATCAATTTAGTCCATATAACACAACTCTTATGTTTGCTATAGTCGATTCTACCTATAGCCTCCATTAACACTTATAAGGCCTCGTTTTATCGTTCTACTCATATTTCGAGTCTATTGATTCCTTTAGGCCTATTGATTCAAATTAAATCAATATTAAATCGATATTAAGCTCATAGTGTTTATATTTCATCAATTTCTTCACTATGGCATTTTATCAAACATCTTATATACTCATTTCCATAAATTGACTATCCTCCTCATTACTTCAATAACAACTTAGGATAATCCATAAATAACCAACTCATCCAAATCACATTTTCTCACTCTAGATTCATTCTATTTTCTAGGTCACACTAGTTCCATCACATCCTAGGTAGTTTTAACCATCAATACACATACAAATCAACTCCAAAATCAATAAATAGACAAATATACTTGGGCTGAAGTGTTAGAAACTAACCAATCTAGTTTCTCTTCTTGCTCCAAATGAAAATGTCCCTTGCTCCTTCAATCCATCAAATGAGGTTTTGATTCCAAAGTATGTTGTTCTTCTCTTGGGTATGAACAACTTTGTATCTAATGGTCTTTCCTCAAATCTTACTAGAAATGGGATGATTTAGAGAGAGAAAATTAGGTTTTTGATTGAAAATGGAGGAAATAGGGTTGTTTTTGTGATTTGCAGATTTCAACTGCTCCTATTTCTAGAAGTTGCTTGATGAGATCAATCTGCATTGGAAGGAGATCGATCTGGTCCTCTTAACTCCCTCATTTTCACCCCAATTTAAATGCATGAGATCGATTTGTCGAGGCTTGAGATCAATCTGCTTCAGGTCGAGAGTTAAGGAGATAGATCTGGCTAAGGGAGGAAATCGATCTACTCTAACCCGAGAGCTGAGAAAATCGATCTGCTTGCATTAAGAATCCATCCTCTCATTACGGAATGTTTAGCAAATCGATCTGGTCCCATTGGAGATCGATCTACCCTATTTCATTGCTCAAATAAGAGCATTTTTTACTCTTGCATATCAATTTCTCATCCTATGAGATCGATATGGCATTCGTATTTTTCAGATTTTACTACAATTTTCTGCAGTAACTCACACAACACATCCTTAACTTGTTGCCATAGTTATTTTGTCATACAACCACCTTTAAGACTTGAAAATGACATTCATTCATACATTATACACATTAAAACTTGTGTGAAATCATTGTATAACCAAAGATATATAATACATGACTAAATGGAAGTATAAAGATTTATGCAACTCATGCAACTTCATTCCATTTTACCACACTATTCATTCTTCATTCTACTCACATTCATCACATACGAAAGTTCATTTCTTCATATTCATACATAATGAAACTTGTACGTACATCACAAACTCTTATTACAAGTGTGTACACTGAATTTATGGACTTTACATCACTTATGCTTCACATTACAAGTACATCACCATACTTATGAATTCATAAGGTTTACATCTGAAAATATAGGTCTTACACAAACATTGTAGGAAACCATTATGCGCCCGAAAACGCATACAGATACCTCTAGGGGCCAACACAATTCCCTTACCTTAATGCTCTGTGAAGTAACTCCTTCCTCCTTTCCCGCTTTTCGAGTTCGAACTCAATTTGCTCTGGATATATCCTCGGGAGTTGCAAACATTCATTTATCACATGAGTTAATTACAAATAACTCTTATTCTGACTTGATCCTAGTCAACATATCTTATTGAGCCTAATTCTCTTCTTAAGTCAATTTCAATTACACTTATCATTTCACCTAGGCCCATTGGGCTCCTTAGGCTCATTATCACTCGTTAGATTGAATTCTAGGTCCATCAACCTCGTCGAATCGATTGAATTCAAGTTTGGCCTATAATCACATTCGACCAAGGCATGGGGGTTGAACACCCATCACGCCATTCCTAGTCCAATTTGGTTTAGCAAACTCTCTTAGTTATCTAATCAAGCACTTGGTTTGCATTGCTCTAACCTTAGTTCTTCCATTCATTCATGCAATTTCACAAACACCTTATATGCTCATTTCATCACTTTGACCAATCCCATAATTTGATTTCACACAACCATCTTCTGTACATCATGGAAATCATAAGATTACATAAAAATTCACGGGCCTTACACCACTACCTTAGTGTCTTTCACTCTTGACTCCACTATTGTATTCATTCCCTAAATATCCAACAATTCCCCTACTAATTTGTCTCGAGCTGAATTCCACCCTACAAATAACCCCCCCCCCCCAACACGTACACACTCACTTCTCACTTGTGTCATTGCCGCTATGTGCCTGGCATCGGTCTAAACTTTAGCCAACACCCTGTGATCTACTCTAACTTCTCAACCAACCAACCTCTCTCTCATTTCTCAACCAGTTAGCCTCTCTCTCATTCAAGTCTCAACAATGTTAGCAAGTGATTTTAGGGTTTTTTTTTTTCAACTATCAATTTAATATTAATTATATCTATTTTTCTTTTGTTAAAGAAGAAATTCCAAGTAATCATTTATTTTTAAGACATTGTAGGTAGATTGCATTTGTATGTGGATTGTATTGTGAATTTTTGGATTTTTTAAATTTATTATTTTGCAAAAAAAAAAAAAAAGCTAGACTGACATGTATTTTTGAGCCTGTTTAGATACGAGTAGAAACAAACCAAATTCATTTAGGCCTACTCCGCATGAGTCAAGCCCGATCCACTCCAATCCATCCATTTTTACGCCCTTACTATTTTTGGACAGATTTGGATTGGGTTTAAGATACATATGTACAAGTAAATATGCTATAAAATTAGATCACATGTCTAAGCTCATTAGTTCAAATCATTATGAGTCAAATTTGGATTCATTATTTTATGCTTGAAGCTTACCCCAATTCAATTTTTTTATTGCTAATAAATGATAGAGTTTTTATATATTTTTGTCTCTAAAATGATATACAAATGGACTACTAAAGTCAAGATAAAGCACGACCATAAATACAGGTGGAAAAAACTAACTCGATACGGAAAACCAACCCGATGAATCCAAACCCAAACTCAACTGATTTTATTTGACTAAAAAAGTCAATAATCCAAATCTAACCCAATTCGAATCCGAATTTTTTCATATTTAAATTGTCCTGAATTCATATTGACTCAAACCCAACCTGATCTAACTGCGAATTGATCCGAATCGAAATTCATATGAATTCATGTTAACCCAAACTCGACATAACTCAAACCCGAATTGATCCGAACCTAAATTGACCTGAACTCGAATTGATCTTAGTCAAAATTAACTTAAACTCTAATTTTAAGACTAATAGTAAATATTTAAAAGTTAAAATTAATGATCAAACTAATATATTACGATAAAAATATATTTTTTTTTCAATAATATGAGTGTTATTTTTTGAGAAAATTTAGTTAAACTTAAAATATCCACTTTTATATTGCATTCATTTGAACTTAACCAAAGACAAAATTCTATTAGAGTTAACGTAGAATTTTATAATGACTAATCTATCACATAGTACAGAATCTACATTACCTATATTTAATGTCTCCAATTATTCTAAAAAAATCAAGAGAAATTAAAGAGATGTATAGTAGTCTATATATTATTTAGTAAGGATTATTAAATCACTAGATACATAGAGTTAACAATTATTATAGATAATGGAAACAAAATGAAAAATATGTAATTAATTTAATTTTATTACAAGTCATATAAGAAGAAGAATTTATTTTCATGAGTTATGTGATTTCTAGAAATATGATTCTAACTCATTTTTATATCAGACACATTACACTAAAGGTAAAAAAGGCCTAACTTGAAAAACCTGCCTACCCCACCTGAACCTAAACACGACCAACTAGCTTGACAAAAAAGTCAATAACCTAACTCGACCTGATCCGAATCTGAATTGATTTTAACTCAAATTGATCCAAATTCAAATTGGTTCAAACCATAAATAATCTAAACCTGAAATAGATAGATTTTTCCTTAACCCAAACCCGACCTAATCCAAACCCAAAATGATCCAATCCAAAACAACCCAACCCGAACCCACCTCATTTGCTACCTCTTAGCTTAAATATAAGTTAACCCAAAAGTTTGATCCAGGACAACTCTATATATAATTTACGTACCACTAAGTAAACATCATTTCATGCATAGTTAGCAGAATCAGGTCCAATCAAACTAGTAATTAGATGTTAGAATCTATATGATTTTTTATCATGAATTATTATCCAATACACTGTCAGAGAAGTTTTTTTACTTCATAAATGAGGTTAAAGTGATAATGCATACCTCACTTGGAATATTAAAAAAATAATAAATAGATAAAGTGAAGTACGTGTCATCATCTTAACTCCGCTTATAGAGTTGAAAAATTCCACTAGCAGTTGGATAATAATCATTTTATTATTGGATCGTTGTTGTATTTCAACTCATGATAAACCATTCTAAAAGACGATTCAAGTGGAAAACAAAAAAGATGACCCAAAAGATTTTTACTAAATCAAACATGTTTGATATATGCTAATGAAATAAACTTAAATAAATAATTACTTTAAATTTTCAGTTAAAATTTTGAATTATTTTTTCATTTAACAAAAACAATTTTTTTAAAAAAAATTAATAACTTAAAAATTGAAAATGAGTTCGAAGAAAAACTTACAAAATATTATAATTTATCCCTCAAATATATATTCACTTTGTCCTAAAGGTATTTGTTTCTCTTCGATTTTTAAATTTTCTCTTATCTGTGCTTCTCTATTTTTTGGCTTTTTTACCATTTCCATCTTTGTTTGTTTATATATATATATATATATATATATATATATATATATATATATATATATATAACAAAAACAATTTTTTTTAAAAAAAATTAATAACTTAAAAATTGAAAATGAGTTCGAAGAAAAACGTACAAAATATTATAATTTATCCCTCAAATATATATTCACTTTGTCCTAAAGGTATTTGTTTCTCTTCGATTTTTAAATTTTCTCTTATCTGTGCTTCTCTATTTTTTGGCTTTTTTACCATTTCCATCTTTGTTTATATATATATATATATATATATATATATATATATATATATATATATATATATTCTCATACCTATAGCATGTCATAAAATTTAACTTATTAAGGGTAAAAATTGTCTAGAATGGAGTTTTATTATTTATCACATTATTGATTAATTTATCTAAAGTATTTATATTTCTTAAAATATTTTCGGATTGAACAGTTGTCTTGAATACCCAATGATTGAACCATCTGACCCAATACAATCCAATTATGCTTTCATTTCATGTCTTGAAACATATTTTAACCATCTAAAAGCTTAAAGTCATTTTTTAGCAAACATGAACCTAATATGCAAATAAATTTGTTCAAAGGTGGGGTTACTCACTCAAACTCGAAGGTCCGTCCATTTTTTTAGCGGATTTGGACAAAAATATTAAACCCTCTAAATGGGATTGGGCTTGAAAATCAAGTTCCTTATAAAAATGGGTCGGACTTGGGTTCACCATTTCAAACCCAAGCCTGGTCTGCCCAGTTTTCTTTTTTTTTTAACTACTTATATTAATGTGCTTTTAATATTAAACCCTCTAAATGGGATTGGGCTTGAAAATCAAGTTCCTTATAAAAATGGGTCGGACTTAGGTTCACCATTTCAAACCCAAGCCTGGTCTGCCCAGTTTTCTTTTTTTTTTTAACTACTTATATTAATGTGCTTTTAATTGCTTTTGCTTCTTTTTTTTTTGCAATTATTTTTAATACTTTAATGCATATTTTCATGTTTCTTGTAATATTGTTATAAAATTTTATTCAAATTTATTGTATTATACTTGATAACTATTGAGTGTTTTACTATTTTTATATTTCATTAAAATATTTTTAAAAAAATTAATAAAATTTGAGCGGGCTTAGATTAGTTTAAACTTATTAATTATATGTAAAAACGTGTTTAAGCAAAAAATTAGGTCCAAAAAATGGGCAAGGATGTGCTTGGGCACACTTCCACTTTATTAATAATACCTTATCTAAGCCTGGCCCATGAACAAATCTAATCTGCAAAGAGTCTTAACACTTCAAAGGTGTGTTTGGATGTGAAATTTAAAAATTTAAAAATATTTTAAAATAAAGGTATTTCAAAATTCATCAATTTAAATTACTAGCATTTATATTTGTTTTGTTTGGATAATTTTTTTTTAGAAAAAAATTTTGAATGTTAGAATTTGATAAAATTTAAAAAATAATTATATTATATGTTCAAAAAAGAAAATTATCAAATAAAATAGTCAATATGGGTATCATAATATTTGTAAAAATGTATAGTTATTATTAATAATATAAAAAAGTAAAAATGTATATTATATTTAAATAAAACAATGTTTTCGGGTTTTTATATTTTATTCAATAGTGAGACAATTTGCATGAATTTTGAAAACCTACTTCTTCAAGTGAAATTTCAAGAGAAAATTTATGCATCTCAAATTCTCTCTTAAAATCCCTCCCAAATTTAGAAATCCTTCAAATTTCTTTTGTCAAACAAAAAAATTGAATTTTAAATTTTTAAATATCCTTACTGAAATAAATTCTCTCATTGAAATCTTTCATTTAAACATACCCTTAAGTTAAAACCAAATCATGCATAGCCTTTTATTTCCTTTAATTAATACCCAAAAGTAGCCTACTTAAAACTTTTATTGCTAGACAACAACTTATTGATAAAGTGATTCAACAAAATTGTGATATATTTTTATGTTTAAATTCAAATCGAAGCAATTCACTCATATCTACAATTACATAAAATAAAAAAAAATAATAAATTACTGTTAAAAATTTTTCATAGTTCAAGTTACCAAAATCTATCGCAACTTAAATGGATAGTTAGCCGCAAGCTTTCCCCGAACTGACACGTGTTAGTAACTAAAACTAACCTCGACAAGTTGGGCCACTACATTATCTTCCACAATCCTCAAGCTGAAAATCCATACCAAACATAGCATTCAAGAAACTGTTCAGAGATACTGCCAGGGAATACAAGCACAAGTTTTATTTCTTTTGGTTTTCTCAAAAGTTCCCAATCAAAGCAGAAGCACACTTTATCCTGAGGGGAAAATAGATTTTGGTCATTTAGACTATTAAACTTCCTCAGCGAGTCATATAATTACTTACAGAACAGAACATGTCCAAAACATTCAAGGATATTATCAGATAATATTTTTCAATCATCCACATACCACATGCAGAGTCACCAATATTAAGCACAATATATTAGAAGTAGAGCATCAAAACACTTCCCCCTCTCAGTGCAAGCACAAGATGAAGCACAGAGCCACCCTCAATATTGTATTCACGAGCCGTCTTGTCATCTGCAAGCTGCTTGCCAGCATAGATGAGCCTGCAACCATGGAATAAATCAGTGAAATAAGACATCACAATATAAAGGCAACTAAAAGATTATAAACCGGGTCAATCTAGTGTCAACAATAACAAAAGTGAACCATTAAAGCCAAGTATTTTATACTCAAAAGGCATCTTTATGTGAGAATATTGAAGAGAACTTAAACCAAAATAATAGAAAAACTTTCTTAATCATGCAACTAATAAAAGTCTATTTCACAAGAAAAACCAAGAGAACAAGAAAACTACCTTTGCTGCACAGGTGGAATTCCTTCTTTCTCTTCAACACGTTCTTTAATCCGATCAATGGTATCAGTGGGTTCAATATCAATCTCAATTTCTTTGCCAGTGAGAGTTTTGACCTTGATCATAGTCCCTCCCCTAAGCCTCAAAACTAAGTGAAGAGTAGACTCCTTTTGGATGTTATAATCTGCCAGAGTTCGACCATCTTCAAGCTGTTTGCCGGCAAAAATCAATCTCTGCTGATCAGGAGGTATTCCTTCCTTGTCCTGAAAAAGTTTATTCCACCATCAGCAAACATTCAATTACAGGAAGAGGAAGGAAAAAAAAAAAAGAGCAGTCTAAGACATACCCCTCTCAAGCTTTGCTATGTAGTACAAAAAATAAATACATAAATAAAATGCACAAATTAGCAAATTAGAGAAAATCTTGACAATTTTATTATTATAAGATTTGTATCATACAATAATCTTTGGTGACCATCACAACTTTTGCAGCATTCTTGGAAATATAATAATTTTTTCCAGCATTCTTGGAAATTTCCAAATCCAAGCTTATTAAGATATAAATTAGGTCATAACTTTTCAAACTCAAACAATACAGCATCATTTAACTGTTAGGTATTTCTCTAATTATGCAAAACAATCTTGATTGCATAAACCCTAATTTCCAAAGATCAAAAACTAAATGATTTTTGTAACTGCATTGATAAGAGAAACAATAAATTGATTCATGATTTGTTCTTTGAAGTAATCAAAAAATTAAATATATTGCAAAAACCCGTTTCTCTCTTTTGGCTTATTTTATTTGACCAAACGTTTTTTTATGGAAGAATACAAACATTGACAGACCAAAAAGGATCAATATAAATGTATATAAAATGAACTTCCTACCAAAGTTTTCAGTTATCTAAAACTACCCAGTTTTAAAATGACCAAAAGAAATTTAACATTATTGAACAATGACTCTTCAGTATTTAGAATTATGTTTGAACCATGACTCCATAATTTCACGTGACTGTAAGATACTCCATATTCTCCCACTTGATCAAGTGAAATTACTTATATTTATGCTTTAATAATAAAATATAATGCTAATGGCAAAATTATATCCTCTTTAAAATTGACCATATTGTAAATCATCATTAAGTAAAAACTAACAAGGATCATAGCAGTTGTAGTGTTATACATCATTAATTCGACATAATCCTTTCCATGCATCATAATATCAGTTTTATACTCAATAACCTTTAATGACAGTAATGGTCCAACAATAAAGTCTTTGTCAAAGACATCCTGTTAACATTCATACAATCCATTCATGACTAACAAAATATACAAGATATATATCATAATCATAAACAATACGAAAAAAACAAGATCAAAGTGTCAAACATAAAACCATAAACATAACATTAATAATGGTACTCAATCATTTCCATTCTTTCAACATGTTGTTTAAATGTCTTTGGTGGCAATCCTTTTGTTAACATGTTCAATTGACACATTTTGTTTATAAACTTCTTCTTTAACAGCGAAGTATTTCACTTTCATATGCTAAGGGTGAACCTCGGTGCAATGGTAAAAGTTGCTCATTTGCAACCTGGAGGTCACAAGTTCAAATTTCGAAAACAACCTCTTCATTATTAGAGGGAAGGCTTCATACAAATGACCCTTAGATCCCGTAATTTGGGAACGTTGTGCAGTAGGTTTGCCCTTTTATTATGCTAAGTACCCTTTGCAATGTGGTTATACTATAGACAATTCCAAGTTTCAAAATAAAATTCTACAGTCAGATTCATGTATAGTAACCTCAAAACATGCCACAAACTTAGCTTCTATAGTAGATGCAAAAATGACTGACTACTTTGCACTTTTCTAAGATATTACTCCTCCAACTAATAAGAACAAACAAACAAATGTGGATTTTTTAGTAACAATTCAACATAATCTGAATCTAAATACCCAATCACTTCAAGATGTTCAGAACTCTTAAAAGTGAGCTTGTGATCCTTTATTCCTAGCAAGTATCTCAATAATTTATTTGCAGCTTTCCAATGATATAATCTTGGATTAGTTTAATACCAACCCAACATTCTGACGGCAAAATTTATGTTTGGTCTGATACAAGTTTGAGAATACATTAAGCTCCCAGTAATAGATGGATGCATAATAATTTTTTTTCATTTGTTTGCATTCCAATTCATTCTTTGAACAAATTATATTTATCCTTTTTTTTTTCACTCGAAACTAGACCTAGCAATTCGTATAAAACTGTGTTTGAGTCATGCAAAATCCTATTAGTGTCGTGTAAAACAAAAAAAATTTATGTCAATATTCATGTTGACATGTCAAACACAACTTTTTTTAGGCTTTTGTCATATTTACATATAATTTCTATCAAATTTTAGCCCTCTCACTTGTGTCTTTTATTCGTTTCATTTTCATTTCGTATCACATGTTGTGTCTAAGATTACCTAGTCTATTTGGAACATCACTTGTAAAGCATTTTTCCATGCAAAATCTCCCTAAAATTTATTAATATATGCCTTTTTAAGACAATCCAAACGATGCTTGTGATCTATCACAAAACATTTCAATTCCAATCACAGAGAATTTTTCTATCATATCTTTCATTTCAAAATTCTTACAGAAAGACTTCTAGGTCTCATGTACTAAGCCAAAATTACTAGTTGTCGAGCAATGTATGATCAACATATAGTACTAGTAATATACAGTTGCACCTGCTAACATTCAAGTATAAACATTGATCAACATTATTTTTCTTAAATTCAAATGAAGTAACTTTATCATTTAACTTTAGATACCATTACAAGGTGATGGAGGTCCACTTGCTTGTGATGCTCATGATGATCGTGATGCCAAGGATCCATGGGTCATTCAAGGACGTCCAATTACCCGAACCCTCTATATTTGTTTGGAAGCCCAAACGACTTGAGTCTTGGTTTAGTAAGAAGTTGGGTCAAATGTTTAAATAGCCCACATTTGAGTCTTATTGCGTTTTAGACCAATTATCCTATGTAACTAAGCTTATGCGAGAATTTAGGTTTTCGTCTTATTTTCTATTTGGTGTTAATTCCAACCCACTTGTTTAAGGGCTTAAGTGCTAGATATTATTATAAATACCTTGTAAACGCTCTTGAATAAAATTGAACAGATCAGATTGAATTTTCAAAAATTTGAGTGTGCCTCTTGCTAGGGTTCCCTCTCAACTAGGCTTATCAAGGTCTTCTTCCTTATGGCGCCTTCCTCTTCACCAACCACCATTGTTATACCTTAGGTTCTCGAATTTTATATTCGTAGGGTCGAGGTCCAATACCTTTGGTTAGAGTCTCTTTAGACTTCGGGTATAAGTTGATATTCTATTTTCCAGTCAAAGTCTACCATCATTATTTTCGCCCAGCTTGCGTTTTTAGTTGCTTCAATTCCCAATCCACGCGTTCCCTTGATCGTTATAAATCATCCTCTTGTACGCACATATCAATTTGGCATCAGAGCAAGGTTTCAATTTTCTGGTTGTGCGTCTTCCAGTTCATCTCTAACACTAAGTCAGTGTAAAAAAAAAAATCCTACACTTAGTTGTAGTGTTTGAGAATGACTCTACACTTGGTTGTTGTGTTTGAGTTGGACTCTACACTTAATTGTTGTGTTTGAGTTCGACTCTACACTTAGTTGTTGTGTTTGAGTTGGACTTCTGAATTTTTATTTCAAATCAAT
Organism: Firmiana major; assembly: GCA_033439115.1. Taxonomy (NCBI): domain Eukaryota; kingdom Viridiplantae; phylum Streptophyta; class Magnoliopsida; order Malvales; family Malvaceae; genus Firmiana; species Firmiana major. Next base: position 64,675,818 of record CM065899.1, read on the forward strand.
CTCTTAGCCACACTAAAACTCTTCCTCGCTACCCTAGCCGCAAATCAGATTAGTCTTTGTGAAAAAAAAAAAAAAGATGAAAAAGAAAGTAAAGAAAAAAAAAGAAAGAAAAAAAAAAGAAAGAAAAAAAACTGTATACTGTTCAAACACTGTTCATAGAAAAATTTTGTTGAGTTACGGGACGCACGAGTACCCGTTTTAAAGAAAACGACGAAATAAAACAAACCCGTGGATTTTATCCACGGGCCCCACCCTCTCTTAGCCAAATTCCATCCTTTTCCTATAGTTTTAGGCTTTTTTTTTGGTTCTTCTGGTAATTATTTCTTTGAGATTCTGGTTGTGTCACCTTAGCCGTACCTTTCCGAAGTAAAAAAAAAAAGAGAAAATACTTGATGAATTGGTTGATCCTTCGAGGTTGAATCTTTGACTGAGTCTCTAGTACGATTGTGAACCTATAGAGTTCAGGTAGAGTAAGGAAAAAAGGCATGAACGTGTAAGAAATATTAGTAGAAAAAAGCAGAATTACTTGAGTGAAACATGAGTGTGAGTGCCCCATTTTGAGTGAATTAAGTGTAAGCGCATGAGGTTATCACTTGTGTTCTTTGTTTTCTGTTATCACTAACGTTTCTTGCAGGTTAAAGATGTCTTCTGATGGTGATAAGTCGGACTTTAAAAAAATTGAGTTCATGCTCTAGACAATGCAACAGTAGTTCCAATGGATGGACATGAAATTCAATGACATTCATGATAAGTTGGACCGACATGAAGCTCAGTTTGCAAGGATCCAACAAGGTGATTCTTTCCATCTGAAAAGTAAGATTGTTACCAATGAAGAGTATGATGATAATGTTGGGTATGATTTGGAAGAAGAGTCTGAGGCAGATAGACATCATAGAAGGCATCATGAGTATAGAGATAGAGATTGAGTTGATAGAGCCCGTGATAGAGGCAAAGAAAAGATGGATGGAAACCTTGGCAGCATAAAATTGAAGATTCCTCCTTTCCAAGGCAAGAATGATCCCGAGGCATATTTAGATTGGGAAAGGAAGGTTGACATGGTATTTGATTGCCACCACTACTCTGAGGTAAAGAAGGTTAAACTTGCTACAGTAGAGTTCACAGAATATGCTATGATATGGTAAGCTCAGTTGGTCTCCAGTAGAAGAAGATGTGGTGATCCTCCAGTGTCTACATTGGAGGAGATGAAGCGCATCATGAGGAAAATATTTATGTCTAACCATTACTACAGAGAGCTGTACCAGAAGCTCCAAGGTCTCACCCAGGGTTCAAAAAGTGTTGACGATTACTACAAGGAAATGGAGATAATCATGATCTGAGCCAATATCCAGTAGGATGCAGAAGCAACTATGGCTCGTTTTCTCCAAGGCTTGAACCGTGAGATTGTCAACATTGTAGAGTTGCAGCACTACATGGATTTAGAGGAGATGCTGCATGTGGCCATCAAAGTGGAAAGGCAACTCAAAAGGAAAGGTACATCTCGTTTCACTCCTAGTTCAGTTCCTGTTTGGAAATCTAACACCTTTCGTAGGGATGATAAGCCTGCGTTTAAGCCTAAGAAAGTTTTGTTAAGCCCAAGTCTGAGGACCCTCCAAACCCAAGACTGAGCCTGCCCAAGCATCCCAGAGCAGAACACGTGACATTAAGTGTTTTAAGTGTTTGGGTTGTGGACATGTTAACTCTCAGTGTCCCAACTGTAGAGTGATGCTCATGCTTGAGAATGGAGATGTTGAGAATGAAGGTTCTGATGTTGGTATTGAGGATGTGATGCCTGCGTTAGAAGATGCTGAGTTTGTTGCTTGTGGTGAAGCACTTGTTGTCAGACGTGCTCTTAATACTCATGTGAAGTTTGAGGATGAGGTACAACGTGAGAACATCTTCCATACGAGATGCCATATTAGTGACAAGGTATGCTCTGTGATCATTGATGGTAGGAGCTGTACTAATGTTACCTTGTTGATAAGCTAAAGTTGCCCACTACCAAACATCACCGCCCATATAAGTTGCAGTGGATTAATGACTGTGGTGAAGTAAACGTGGTGAAGCAAGTCTTGGTTCCTTTCCGTATTGGAAGGTATCAGGATAAAGTGATGTGTGACGTGATACCCATGCAAGCTAGCCCACCTGTTGCTGGGTAGACCGTGGCAGTATGATCGGAGAATCATCCATGACGATTACACTAACCGTTACTTTTTTTTTATGAATGGCAAGAAGATCACTCTTGCTCCCCTTGGCCCCAAGGAGATTTACGAGGATCAATTAAGACTGAAGGAGCAACATGACGAGCAAAGGAAGCTAGCTAAAGAAAAGAAGGGAAGCAAGGAAAGCAAAGCAGTGAGCTACCATGCCAATCCCTGAGATGTGAAGACTGCATTTATTGCTAAGTCTCCTATCTTTTTGCTTTTATTTAAAGACTTGTTTTATTGATACTGAACTCCATGATACTTTGCCTACTGATGTTGTCTCATTATTGCAGGAATTAGAGGATGTTTTCCCCGAGGAGATCCCAAATGGACTACCACCGATTCGTGGGATCGAGCACCAGATTGACCTTGTCCCCGAAGCTGCCATACCTAACCGCCCAGCCTACAGAAGCAATCCAGAGGAGACGAAGGAGCTTCAAAGGCAAGTTGAGGAGCTACTGAGGAAAGGTTACGTGAGAGAGAGCATGAGTCCATGCGCCGTGCCTGTATTGCTTGTTCCTAAAAAGGATGGGAAGTGGAGGATGTGCGTTGACTGCCGAGCCATCAACAAAATCACTATAAAGTATCGCTATCCTATTCCTAGGCTAGATGACATGCTCGATGAGTTGCATGGTGCATGCATATTTTCTAACATTAATTTAAAAAATGGATATCACCAAATTCGTATGAAAGAAGGTGATGAATGGAAAACCGCATTTAAGACTAAACATGGTCTTTATGAGTGGTTAGTTCTGCCTTTTGGCTTGACTAACGCACCCAGTACTTTCATGCGTTTAATGAACCATGTTTTACGTACTTTCATTGGTAAGTATGTGATTGTTTATTTCGATGACATTTTGATTTACAGTAAGAGTCTGCATGAGCATGTTGAGCATCTTAGGAATGTTCTTACTGTTTTGAGGAATGAAAGTTTGTATGCCAATTCTAAGAAATGTACATTCTGCACTGATAAGGTTGTTTTCCTTAGGTATGTAGTTTCTTCACATGGCATTTCTGTTGATGATGAGAAGGTAAAGGCAATTAGAAATTCTGAGGTGCGTAGTTTCCATGGCTTAGCTAGTTTCTATCATCGATTTGTTAAAGATTTTAGCACTATAGCCGCACCTTTGACCGAAGTGGTCAAAAAGAATATTGCATTTCATTGGGGTCCTGCACAAGAGCATGCTTTTAATTTGCTCAAGGATAAACTTTGTTCTACTCCTTTGTTAACTCTGTCTGACTTTACTAAAACTTTTGAGATTGAGTGTAATGCCTCAGGTGTAGGAATTGGAGTTGTGCTTATGCAGGAAAAACGCTCAATTGCCTTCTTCAGTGAGAAGTTAAGTGGGACAACACTTAACTATCTCACATATGACAAGGAGATGTATGCATTAGTGAGGGCCTTGGAGACATGGCAACATTACCTGTGGCCGAAAGAATTCATCATCCACACCGATCACGAGTCTTTGAAGCATATGAAAGGATAGAGTAGGCTAAACAAGCGTCATGCCAAGTGGATGGAGTTCATTGAGGCGTTCTTGTACGTGATCAAGTACAAACAAGGTACATGCGATTTGAGGACAAATCCTTTTGAGAAGAGGGGGAATGATGGAGGTCCACTTGCTCGTGATACTCATGATGATCGTGATGCCAAGGATCCATGGGTCATCCAAAGAGGTCCAATTACCCAAGCCCTCTATATTTGTTTGAAAGCCCAAAGGACATGAGTCTTGATTTAGTAATAAGTTGGATTAAGTGTTTAAATAGCCCACATTTGAGTCTTATTGCGTTTTAGACCTTTATCCTATGTAACTAGGCTTAGGTGCGAATTTAGATTTTAGTCTTATTTTTTGTTTGGTGTTAATTTCAGCCCACTTGTTTAAGAACTTAAGTGCTAGATATTATTATAAATACTTTATAAACGCTCTTGAATAAAACAGAACAAATCAGATTGAATTTTCAGAAATTTAAGTGTACCTCTTTCTAGGGTTCCCTCTTAACTAGGTTTATCAAGGTCTTCTTCCTTGTGACGCCTCCCTCTTCACCAACCACCATTGTTATACCTTAAATTCTCGAATTTTATATTCGTAGGGTCGAGGTTCAATACCTTTGGTTCGAGTCTCTTTAGACTTCGGGTCTAGGTTGATATTCTATTTTTTAGTCAAAGTCTACCATCATTATTTCCGCCCAGTTTACGTTTTTAACTGCTTCAATTCTCAATCCACACGTTCCCTTGATCGTCCTAAATCATCCTCTTGTACGCAAAGAGACTTCGGGTCTAGGTTGATATTCTATTTTTTAGTCAAAGTCTACCATCATTATTTCCGCCCAGTTTACGTTTTTAACTGCTTCAATTCTCAATCCACACGTTCCCTTGATCGTCCTAAATCATCCTCTTGTACGCACATATCACAAGGAGTCTTGTTTAAGCCCGTATATAGAATTTTTAAGTTTACACATTATTTATTCATTTCCTCCAACAAAATCCCTCAAGTTAGTTCATGCAAACCTTTTTGTTACCCTATATTTAGATAAATATTAATAAAGGAAAGTAAAGTAAAGCGAAGCATAGATAAAGGAAAGGTAAGGTTACATGTACTCCTTATTTGAATTGTTAAAATTAATAATGGAAAAGAAAGTAAATGAATCCTAGTAACCATTGTTTGGTTAAAGAGAGGAAAAGAAAGGAAAGGATTCATTATAATATTTTTTTCAAATTTAATCTTTTTTATAAAATAAAATAATAATTTATATTGGTTATTCATTTGATTAAAAATAAAATTTTAGAATATATTAAAGTATTTTATTTTTTATTAAAAATAAGTATTTTATTTTTTGTCTTCAAATTGGTCAAAGTGATAATTGTTACATTAAGAGTCAACGTACTTAAAAAGTATTCAAACAACAATGCTTAAAAACAATAAAATAAATTAAGAAAATCAGATTTTTGAAAAAATAATAAAATCATAAAATCATATTTGTGATCCAAGTAGAAAATAAAAACCAAAAAAAAAAAAAGAAAAATAAGCTATAAGAGACAAATAATTATAATGATTATTTTAAAATTTAAAAAAAAAATGAGTATAAACGATATTTTACAACTAAAATTTTTTTGCTCATTTCCTTTCCCTAACATTTCCCCCAAATTGGGATAAATAAAAAATGAAACTTTTGAGGAAAAGGTAAGGATTCTCAAGACCACTCCCTTCCCTTAATTATTTTTAAAATTTTATCCAAACAAGGGAAAGCACGGGAAAGGTTTCCATGTATCCCCTACTTTCCTTTCCTTTCCCTTCCCTACCCCCAATCGAAACAAATTTTCATTCAAAAAGACAAGTACATCCATTCGGTGAAGCTTTAAGTCATTCTGAATTATCAAAGCCATAATAATTGTAAATGAGTTATTTTAAAAACCAAAGAAAAGGCCTTTTGTAGACAATACCATCAACCTAAGTAAAACCTTTGGCACGCTTTGTATCATACGATTCCCATTGAAGTTGTGTCTGGTCTTGAAGTCTCATTTACACCCAACACTTTTACAACCTTCAAGCAATTTAACAAGATCCTGGACTTCATTATGATCCATTGATTTCAACTTTTCTTTCATGGTGTCTAACTATTTCGTAGAATTAGCATTTCTCGTGACTAGTGAAAACATAACTGGACCTTCATCAATTCCTAGATCAAATTCTAACACTTGTATATAAACCACATATTCCTTAGAGAGCATATTTTCTCTACCTTTGAGGCCCTTTTAATACTCCCTCAAGTGGTTCATTGGCAACAGTTTTATCGTGAGGTGTTTGGTCATTTAGTTATTGTCCCTATCAGTAGTTACACTATTCAACAACTATAGGTACAACCTAAGAAGTTATAGATGAAGGAATTAGCATCCTAACTTCATGAATTTCTACTTTACATGGTTCCACAATCTCACTAATTTCAACATGCTCAGTTAACCTAACACTATTAGTTTCAACGATTTTTGTAGTCTGATCAGGACAATAAAACTTGTACTCTTTAGAGTTTTTTGGAATACCAATTAACAAAACCATGGATTGTTCTTGAATCCAATTTTGGTGGATTACAAACTTTTTTTTTCCCCTCAGCAACCTCAAACATTCATGTCTTAAACTGGGTTTCCTTCCTATCCACGATTTAAAATGAGTCTTTAGAAGCATGTTTAACAAATAAATATCAATATTTAAAACATGCATCCACAATAACAAGAGTAAAGATGAATGCTCAACATACTCCAAACCATTTATGTAAAATTACACCTTTCTACAACACCATATTGTTGTAGTGTACCTAACATTATGCATAGAGCAAATATGGCACATCTTCTAAGAAATTTAGCAAGTTCACTAAGGCATTGTCAAATTTCAACATTCTTTCCATAATATTCACCATTCATATCAGACATGACAATTTGCAATTCTCTATCTGTCTTTCAACCTCATTAATAAACAACTCTAATTTATTGGTTTCAATTGTAGCTTTAACTCGATTTCTCATGAAAGCAAACTTTTCATTTGGATATATGGTTCGAATTGTAAGGAATCCCTACATGGTATTTGAAACATGAGTGATATAACTAGAATCAATCCACAAAGTACTATCAGGAACTTCAGTTCAATTTGATTTGAAATATACTAAACCATTTGGCATACCTTCCTTTTCGAACCATGCCTTACGTTTCAGGCAATCTTTCTTATAGAGTCTCAATTTCCCATAAAAATCACAAATGTTACTCTTATGCTCCTTCATATGAATTGGAGTAGACGAAATTTTTTAATTTTGATGGTCTTTGCTTGCCTTTCCATTCTTTTTTACAACTTTCTTTCCAGCTTCTTGCTAAATCAAGAGATGAACTAAATGTTTTCCTTATTGCTTAAGCATTGACTCTTCCTGAAATAGCATAATTTGCAATTCATTCAAATCCATTTATCTTTTATAGCGTTATAACTCATTTCATATAAACTTTACAAGATATTTTTTATTCAATCCTATTCTTGAAGAGTTGATTCCTGCTGCTATGTTTGTCATCTCAATCACATGCTAATGAATGGCATTGGAACCATCAAACCTCATGTTAGTCAAAGTACTCATTTTATGTCCTAGCTCTTGACTTATAAACAATTAGAGAGCATTTTTCCACAAATTTCATAAATTCCTTAGCACTTTTAATTTTTGGAATAATAGACTTGATGTACCACAATCATTCACATAAACATTAAACTCAAGTTGTTTGATCTCTCTCATGCTTTAAAAAAAAAGACCTCCATTTCGCTGCTAGGTGAAACTTGACTAGTTCACATCAATCAAAAATATTAAACCCATTAAACTTAACAATAAACGAAGGTTGTGAATGAAAAGAAATAGGAATAGATGTTGCAAATATGATATCATACATTAATGTTTTGAGTCAAAAATTTAATAACATAATATAAATTCAAACATTCATATAAACATTAAATGCATATTGATGTTCTATTGTGGGTGATACAATAATACACAATTATAAACATAATTTATGCTTAATTTTAATTTTGCCTAGTTAGACATGCTATCTTCAGATTTATAAACATATCAAATTAAATATATTAATTGACCACGCTCATATTCATTAATTATAAAACTAGCTAATCTACCTTTAGATGATTCTTAAAGTTTATAATCAATGAATATTAATAGCCCACAAAAATTACATAACATAATGTAAATCTCATTTATAAGCATCACATGCTCATGGGTAATTGAAAATAATATTATACAATTTGATAGAAATAAAACTTTACCTTATGTTTGGATTGAGGGTAAGGTAAGGTAGGGAAAGGAAAGGAGAGGAAACAAGGAAACCTTTCCTTTACTTTTCCTTGTTTGGGTAAGATTTAAAAAATAATAAAGGAAAGGGATGGGGGTTGAGAATCCCTCCCTTTTTCCTCAAATGTCCCATTTTTCATTTATCCTAATTTGGGGGAAATGCTAGGGAAAGGAAATGAGTAAAAAACAAAAAAAAAAAACTAATTGTAAAATAACTTTATACCCTTAGTGGTTTTTTTAATTTTAAATAATCATTATAGTTATTTGTCACGTATAACTTATTTATCATTTTTTTTTAATTTCTACTTGGATCATAAATATGATTTTATAATTTTATTATTTTTTCAAAAATCAATGTTAGAGCCTCATGCACTAGATTGCCCATTTTTATTATTATTTCAAAAATCTCAGTTATTTTATTTTATTTCGAGCATTGTTGCTTAAATACTCGTTAAATACATTGACTAATGTAACGATTATCACTTAAGCTGAACACAAAAAATGAAATGCTTTTTTTACAAATTAAAATAAAAGACCTTAATATATACCAAAATTTTACTTTTAATCAAATGAATAACCAATATAAATTATTACATGTTATTGTATAAAAAAGTTATATTTGGGAAAAAAATTTTATAACGAACCTTTTCCTGTCCTTTTCACTCTTTAACCAAACAATGGTTGATAATATTTCTTTACTTTCCTTTATTAATTTTAACAATTCAAATAAGGGCTACATGTACCATTTCCTTTCTTTTACTTTCCTTCACTTTACTTTCTTTTTCTTTCCTTTACTAATATCTATCCAAATGTAGTGTTCAAGTTCAACCACTTTAGTGTCTAACAAGCCATTCATAAACAAATTAAAAATTGTAAAATGTACAAATTTATAATTTGATTATTATTTCAAAAATCTCAGTTATTTTATTTTATTTCGAGCATTGTTGCTTAAATACTCGTTAAATACATTGACTAATGTAACGATTATCACTTAAGCTGAACACAAAAAATGAAATGCTTTTTTTACAAATTAAAATAAAAGACCTTAATATATACCAAAATTTTACTTTTAATCAAATGAATAACCAATATAAATTATTACATGTTATTGTATAAAAAAGTTATATTTGGGAAAAAAATTTTATAACGAACCTTTTCCTGTCCTTTTCACTCTTTAACCAAACAATGGTTGATAATATTTCTTTACTTTCCTTTATTAATTTTAACAATTCAAATAAGGGCTACATGTACCATTTCCTTTCTTTTACTTTCCTTCACTTTACTTTCTTTTTCTTTCCTTTACTAATATCTATCCAAATGTAGTGTTCAAGTTCAACCACTTTAGTGTCTAACAAGCCATTCATAAACAAATTAAAAATTGTAAAATGTACAAATTTATAATTTGAATCTAAAAACCATTAACATTTGATCACTTTGACGGCTAACAAACCGACATAATCTGAATTCATATAAATATATTAAAATTTTAATATGCATGATAATCATCAAAACAAATATACATTCATAACAAGTAACAAACATAGTAGCTGATAAAATAAATCTCTACAAAAACTTCGCATAAAATTTAAATACCCATGAATTGTAAGAGCTTGTTTTGATAACAAATAGTAAAAAAGAAAATGAAATTGACACTTTGCAAAATCAACAAAAACAATTATTTCAAGGAAAATATACACATAATTTAGTAATTAAAGAAATGAAACCAAAAATCTTGATGAAAAATCATAAGTTTTGATAATCCGACTCCGACACTACATGCTAAGTATGCATGTAATTATGCAAAACAATTTTAATTGCATAAACACTAAATTCGAAATAAAGAACCAAATAATTTTCATAATTTCATTAATAAAAGAACGCGTATCTTTATTCATGATGTGTCTTTGACATAATCAAGACAAAAATTTAACAATATTACAAAAACCCCATTTCTCTCTTGGCACATTTTATTTGACAGAATGTTTTCTTATGGAAGAATATGTACGATATTAGAATGAGAACCAAGCTCTTTTACAATACACTTCCATCAAAGTTTTCAGATACTCTAAAATTACTCAACATCAGAGTTTTCGATTATCTAAATGGGTTAAATACATATTTGGCCTCTATACTTTACACTTTCAACCAGTTAGGTACTTGAAGAATTAAAATTCGCAATTAGGAAGGGGAGGGGATGACTAAACGATAGGCGGCCAGTCTTGGACGATCAAGGTCAATTTGCCCTGAACTGGGCAAATCAACACCGTTCTTCCGTTTTGGATTTATGTCATTAAATTTATGACTCTAACATTACCCGCAATTGTTAAGTATAAGTAAAAGACCACTTTTCTACCACCGAATAGGAAAGTATCCATCCTAGATAAAATCTGAGAATTTTTTTATAATAGAAACTTCACGATTCAAAGTATTCCCTCCTAGAAAATTTCAACTCAGAGTTCACAGCATGTAATCAATTTGTCCAAACTTTGAACCACACAATATAATTTAAGCACTGTTAATTGTACAAATTTACCATAAAAAGGAACCGAAAAATTAAAAAATACTTTTCATATACCCATCGAATTATTTAATTTTGAATTCTTTTTTCTAACTTTCCTTATCCTTTAGTGCGCGCTTCTCGTCAACAAAACAGAGAGTCAACCAAGAATCCTAAAGTAAAATATTTAAACAAAGAAAGAAAGAAACCCAGAAAATTAATTCGTAAACCCTTACTGCAGTTTCCCTTCACACATATTTATAGTTGTTTTCCCGTATAGTTTACTTCTTTTTTCTCATCAATCAAACAAGAAGTCAACTACGACTAGAATACTAAGACTAATTTCTTTGAAAATAAAAACCCAGACAAAAAAAAATAGCAAACGAAAAACGAAGAGGGCATAAAGAAAACCTGAATCTTGGCCTTGACATTATCGATGGTATCAGAGCTCTCAACCTCGAGTGTAATAGTCTTCCCTGTAAGCGTCTTCACAAAGATCTGCATCTCTTTCGTTTTCCTTTTCAAAATTTTTTCATCAGGTATATTTGGCGGGGGGGAAAGACAGAATCTGATGATGCAATCAAATTTTAGGGCTGGTAAGGTAAAGAGCAGAATATATGAGAGTATTTATAGTTGTTTTTGGTGCTCAAACAGAGGCCAATGATAGGGCTTGTCATAAATTTTCGACCTCACTTACTACCTTGAGATATTCATCTTGAATTTCTTAAGATAATTGATAAGAAATTAAACAAATAATAAGTTTAAAAAATATGCAACTAATGGTATAATAAAAGATTATTTGGCACCGTTTTTGTTTTCAATTTTGTTAAAAGCAGTAGCAAAAAATATATTTAGCAATGTATTTTTGCTTTTAAAAAATAAAAACGGAGACAATATTTTTCAAAATTGTTAAAAATAAAAATTTCATTTCATGTTTTCATTATTTTCGAAAATATAATTTCATTTCTACTAAAATTTATAAATATGTAAACAGTATCTATTTATTAATATAATATTAAAATATTTTTATAGTAAAAAATATAAAATAAAATTAGTTTTTAAAAAATATGCAACTAATGGTATAATAAAAGATTATTTGGCACCGTTTTTGTTTTCAATTTTTTTAAAAGCAGTAGCAAAAAATATATTTAGCAATGTATTTTTGCTTTTAAAAAATAAAAACGGAGACAATATTTTTCAAAATTGTTAAAAATAAAAATTTCATTTCATGTTTTCATTTTTTTCGAAAATATAATTTCATTTCTACTACAATTTATAAATATGTGAACAGTATCTATTTATTAATATAATATTAAAATATTTTTATAGTAAAAAATATAAAATAAAATTAGTTTTTAAAATAAAATAATATTTAAAATTAATATAAAATATTTTTAATTAAAAATAATTTAAATTTAATATATTTACTTTAATATAGAAAAGTTGAAAAATGAAAGAAGCAATTAGATATAAATAATATAAACTATAATATCATGATGTTATTTAATTTAAATTTGTATAATAGTTTATTGAATATATTATAAATTCTAAATAATATCATTTTTATAATTGTGATATGTTAATAATTAATATTATTGCTAAGTACAATTAATTTATATAATTAATTATTATTTTACTAAATATTATTATTATTTAATGTAATATTTTTTCTAATAAATTTAAAACACATCACTTCTACTATTAAATAATTTAATATTATTAAAAAGTAAATATTTTGACATTAAATAATATAATTTATATTAAAAATAATACATTTTAATAATTATATAATTTATTATAAATCAAGTAGTTGAATATATATTATTTAATAATTTAATACTACTACAATTAAATTAAATATAATTTATAATTCATTAATTCATATTATTATTTAATATATAAAATTTAGAATTTTATTAATCTCAATTATTATCTAATAAAAATTAATATTAAAAATTTTATTTAATATTAGTTTTAAATGAATTATTTTTAAGTAATTATTTTATTTAATACGATATTAACAGTAATATTATTTAAATTATATTAAATTTTAATACGATTAAAAAAGATATTTAATAATAGTATTAAATAGTATAAAATAGTATTATTTAATATTATGTACATTATATTATTTAATAAATATATTATTATTTTTATTTAATTTTTAAAATTTATTTTGTGAATTAAATTATTATATCTAAATCAATTTAAATATTTGTTTTCAATTTTTAATAATATCAATCCATCATTTTTTTGTCTTTAAAATTTGAAAACAAAACAAAATAAAAACAAAATCCTAAAAACAGAAAAAATTGAAAACAATACTAAACGACCTTAAATTAACAAGTAAATTTTACTTTGATAAAAATGTATTTATTTATGTAATTAATTAATAAAGATATTTGACTATTTAAAAAATAATATAAATATCAAATTTTTCAAGAAAAATATGTGACATATTAATATTATATTTTATTATTTTTACATTACAATATTAAAGAAAATAACGACTATTTTTTTAGCTGTTAACTACCCATCAATGAATTAAACACATAATGTTTTTTTTTTTTTTGGTCTATAGAAAGGGAAAAGGATTCAAACTTTAGACATATTCCCTTTCAAAAATAGATAACAACCATTAGGTCAAGTTTTAATTGTTAAAGAGTATATCAAATTCAAAGACAATTGACTGTATTTTAATAACAGTTAACTGCTATGTGTAATTTCCAAATCTCATCAATTTTACACACAAGTATAATAATTCTACGCCTTTCAAAAAAAAGTATCACAATTCTACGCATATGTATGATAATTTTACGATAATTCTAATAATTTTACGTAAATTCTAATAATTTTACACTTATTCTTATAATTTTTCATTGATTATTATAGTTTTACACTTATTCTGATCAATTTCACACTTAATTTAGGCTAATTATCATATTCTTAATTATTTTAATTTTACGTTTATTCTCATCAATTTTACGCTTAATTATCATAATTTTATTCTTATTCTAGTGTTATGTTGTTCTCATCATTTTTATAATGATTTTTATAATTTTACTCTACTTATAATAACTTTTGTAAAACCCAAAATTTCCACATTAGTAACTAAATGAAAGTTGAGAAATAACCAAATACTCGAAATAATGTTATGCAGGCCTAAAGTGATCAAAGCGCTCGGGATTGTGGAACGGGGCTCAATGGCACGAAAACCAAGGTAAGGCTCTGAACCCAATAATTCGCTTAAGAATATGCATATGTTCATTAAATGATGTTGGGAAGTGCAAACTAAAGTAATGGAAGTGAAAAAGTTAATAAAACTCGAGTTTACGATAAACTGAGAAAATGAGCCTAATTAAGGAAATAAATTTGAAATAAATTATAAAAATTGAAGAAAATTATTTCGAGACCATGAAAAGTTAGTATAAGGCAATATTTACTTGGGAAATTAAAATCAAGTGGAAATATGGAGGTTTTGGTGTTTAAATGAATTTTTAAAGTAAACCGAAAGTTTAAAGTCATTTTACTCGGTATTGACCAAATCGAGTAAAATGAGCTCAATCGGGGAAACTTTCTTAAACAAGTGACCCTTAAATTTTTATGAGAGATACTAGTGACATAATAAAATATTGGAGAAGTGGAAATTTGAAAGAAATTGGATTAAAAATAATTTTTAGTGATTTTACAAAACATGGCAGAAAATCTACCCAGTCTAAGTTAGCTAACCACTCATGATAACCCTTGGATTTGATTACCCTCCTCTCATCCAATGGCTCCCATCTCCTCCAGATTATTAGTTCACTTAATAAGATAACCACTGCTTTTGGAATCACTTGATTTGTCCTCCTAACCCGAGAGAACCAACCTTATCTTCCTCCTCCATGTATTCCTGAAACGACACTGTACAACCAACTTTGAGGGATTTTTTGGCGACCTTCCAGCAAGATTCATGTCACACCCTACTCCCGGGTGCCCTTTATCCATACATACACTACTATGGTTGAGTTGTGAGACAATGCAATTACTAAAATTTTATAAATTTTACAGCAGAATATTTAAAAACTTTAATCACACTCTCAGGTATGTGTAGATATACAAAATCAATTGTATAATAATATCTTTACATAACATCCCCCATACCACGGTTTACATTCTCGATTTGTAACTGTGCAATACATTATAATAGATACAAAATACTTGTGTGTATACAAATCTTATACCTTTGCAACTGGTGGGAGCTGTCCAACTCAAAAAGAGATCTAGAGACCACCGCACTGCCTTACTTCTCAGTATCTGGAGTGGGAAAAGTAATGGGATGAGCAAAAGGATGCTAACAGGTAGATATTGTACTATGTACATAGCCCAAGTATGCATAAACCAAACCATGTTTCAATGCAAATGGAAATATTACTAGAAAATGCATTCAAACCACTATTTCTTATATAAGCATTTCCTGAAATCAAATATGCAATATTCCCATTTGAAAATATGTCAAAACAGTGCTATCATAGCACGAGCATTCAAATAGAGAGATTTATCAAATCGCAAATTCTCTTTACTTTTCTCAAATCATTTCTTATCATCAAACTCTTTCTTTTCTGAGTTTCTCATTTTTTTCGTATCTCTAAGACAGGCATGGAATTTTCAGCAATCTAATATCCACGACATATGACCATAGTCAGTGATCCCATGCCTCACTGGTCAGGTGTGCACAGGGCATCACTTCGCCTGAAGGGGGATAGGTTAGTCCTACCCTCTGGCACATCTCAATCAACCTCATCTCCTCATATACTCATGGTATAAGGTACATCATGTGTCATCTACACGATACTCGTACTCACGTGCACCCAGCACGGTACATAGTATACCAACGGACAACTACACAGTTCTACGTACGACCGTAGACCTAAGTCCATCTACCAATTCCAATGGAATTTTCATCTTGAACCATGTCTTATATACCAGGCGAGCTATCAGCGTGACACACAGTCATCGCAAGGCTCCAGCGCGATACGATTTATCGTTAAGGCCCAGCTCGTTCCAAGGCCGTTGGTTGGCATCCCCTTGGGTTCCAAACCCTCAGGTTTACCTCAACTCAGTAAAAACGGGTGCGAGCAAAGCTCCAGTACTTTTCTCAAAATCATTGTGCGAGTTAAACTCCAGCACGGTTAATCAAAACATGCAGACGTATGCTTGTGAAACTCCAGCACAGTCCAATTCATCAAAACGGGTGTGAGCTAAAACTCCAACACCATTTCACATCTCAAATCTGATAGGTGGCTATTTTCTCTTTTAAAAACTCAAAACATGTTTATTTCATAGTATGTCGTCCCATGCTAAACATGTAAAACTAGCCAACCTACCTATTATCATTTCTCAATCTCAAAATCAGTATATGGATGAGAAAACATCAATACATCATACATAGATGTAAAATCATTAAAAATATGCATGTCAGGCTATTTTTCTTCCTACATCCCAATTTCACAATATATACATATATATCTAACACATTTCATGCTTTCATAACGATTTTCATAACTTAATAGCTTTCGCTAACACACAGTCCCTTACCTCGAATCGCACTCGTATTTCCTCTATCACATTCGCTCCTTTCGCGATCCGGGTTAGTCGTGTTTAACGTATTCCGAGCTACACGTATAAATCATCAAGTTATTTTCTTTTCCCTCTACTAAACATACATATTGTCTTCTATTTATCTATTCATGCTTCTCAAACCCTTAAATCACATTTCATTCTTCCAACAATATCATTTTACCATCTTTTAAGCTTTCCATCACTTTCCATGTATTTCCTCTTTATAAATCTCCCTTAACATTACTCACTCATCACTACATTCATCATTCCTATCAACATTTCACATATCATTCAACCCACAAATATCTAGAAACCATATTTGGAAGCTTGAAGGTTGAAGAGCTTACCCTTTTACTTAGTCAAACTTGTGGTAACCACAACTCCTTCTCATGGTCACACCAATATGTGATTTTTGGATATGTTGTTCTCCTTACTTCAAGGAATAACTTTTCCTTCTTGAGCTTCTTCAAAAACTGGCTAGAATGTAGTGATCTTTAAATTGAGAAAGCTTGGGTCTTGAGAGAAAATGACATGTGAGGTTTGGTGAGAGGGAAAAATCTGAGTTTTCAGTCAAATCTCGAGCCCCTTTTTATAGATGTAGGCATATGAGATCGATCTGACCCTTGTAGAGATCGATCTCTGCAGGGTTTGGTAGTCATTTTTCCCAAACGCAACCACTACAAGATCGATCTTCCTCCATGATGAGATCGATCTGTCGAAGGCCAATTTTCCTCTTGGAGATCGATCTGCCTCTTGTAGGAGATCGATCTGCTCTTTACAGAACCCTTAAGGAGATCGATCTGTCGAGTCTTGAGATCAATCTGTCTAAAACAGAGAGTTAAGGAGATCGATCTGTTTGCCTTAAAATCGATCCTCTTATTACAGAATGTTTAGCATATCGATCTGGCTCCATTGGAGATCGATATGTTCTGTTCCATTACTCACACAAGAGCATTTTTGGCTCTTCTAGATCGATCTCTCATCCTATGAGATCGATCTGTGACACGCCCTAAACGTATTACCGCAAGTGCACGGGTCGTACAAGTAATAATGGGATTTTGAGTCCCGAGTTATCATCCCTTAGAGAAGTTGACTAGCCTAATTAACTACCGGTTAATTTTACCCTAAGTATATTCTAGCAAATTATAAAATTAAGGTGGGTGATCTACATAGCTAGAAATTAAAACCGAGTAAAATTACTTACAGTACTCCACGCAATTAAAATAAAAAACCTACAAAAGTAATTAAAACAATTAAAACTAATTAACGCAATTAAAATAAAATGCAATTATGAAAATAACAAAGCAAGATTAATTAAACTAAAATTAACAAACCTAAAATGCAATAAGACTACTTAATCAAAATGCAATTTAAACTAACTTAAGATTTAATGAAATAAATTTACCCCTAATCTACTTCTAAATTAATTCTTAATTAACTATCATCTTAATTAAAACTAAGTTTTATACTACTATGCAAGAATACTAACATGCAATTTAATTAAAGACTCTAAACTAAGCCTAACAAATTAAATTGAAATTAAACTTATACTAACAATGCATGAAAAAGACTTAATTAACTAAAATGAACTAGCCAAACAAAGCCTTAACAACTTTTAAATCATCCAAATCCCTCCATTCACTGTTTATATCTTCAATTTGCATATTTTCATTTCCATGTATGGTCTCGGGTTGGTTGTCTAGGCATGTCCACTGCTACAGCAACTTTCACCAACTCTGCTGCATCCAGTCTGTCAATGGCTCTCGGTTTCGTGCATTTCTTCTCTGCCCATGCTTCTGGTAGCACTGGCTGCTCCTGCTCCCACGAACTACCACCTTCCTTAGCTACACAGCACACGTCCCTGCTCATGCTTTAATCACCAGTCTTCTACACCATACTCTTGCATCTTTCCTTAGTATTGCATTACCTCGGTAACTAGCTCCCAACCTTCATCTAATTCTGGTGTCGTACAAGTCCAGGAATGTTATGCAGCAGCGATGACACAGTCCTGTATTGCTATCATCCACCTCGCGTGCCCAGAAAATAATTGAACTGAGATGAGAAACATAGTGAACGAGAGTTGATAGCTGTAAAGAAAGTGTTTAAAAGCTTGAAGACCGAACAGTAGTGACACCTACTCTCCTTGCAACATACACTGCCAAGAAACAACAAAGCAATAGGAACAAAAGTGCGAAAATAATTAAACAAAACTAGCATAGTAAAATGACTAAGAAACAGAGCAAAGCAGAGTATGATTTCTAGCTACTGTTGCTGCTGAGTCTAGCAAGTCTGCATCCTCATTTAGTGCTGCTACTACATTGCATCGTGAAGAAATTCTGAACCACACCGAAGGGAAGCAGCCCACCAGCTTCCATCAGGACAAGCCACTACCGTGAGCAACACCAACCCGTGCCACTGTCTGCAGTACAACTGTCATGCCCCGCTTTTGGGAACCCTTCTATCCATACATTCTCTACTACGGTTGGGCTGTGAGAAGATGCAATTACTAAAATTCATTTATTTACAGCGGAATATTTAAAACTTTAATTCACACTCCCAGGTGTGTGTGTAAATACACAAAATTAATTGTATAAATACCATGTGCTTACATATCATCCCCATAATACTGTTTACAATTCCAAGATATAACTGTGCGATACAATATATTAAATACAAAATACTCGTGTATACAAATCTTATACCTTTGCGGATTGTGGGAGCTGTTAAACACAAAAGATCTCGAGATCACCGCTCTTTTACTTCTCAGTACCTGGAGGGGGAAATAGTGGGATGAGCAAACCACAGCTCAGTAAGGAAATGTATGCTAGCAGGTAGATATCATACTACCTACATAGCCCATGCATGCATAAACCAAAACAATGTTTTCGTTATAAATGGAAATATCATACGAACAATGCATTTAAACACATGTTTCTCAATAGCATTTTCGTGTAAATCAAATGTCAAACTTCCATTTAAAACATGCTCATAAATAGTGCCCTCATGGCACGAATGTGAAATCAGAGATTTATGAAAAACACGAAATCTCTTTCACTTCTCAAATCATTCTTTCTCGCAAATCTCTTTCTTCTCTGAGATTGTCTCTGTTTCTCGAATCTCTGAGACAGGCATGGAATTTTCGGCAATCAAATTTCCACGACTTATGGCCATAGTCAGTGATCCCAGGCCTCACTGATCAGGTGTGCATAGGGTATCACTTCGCTTGAAGGGGAATGGGTCAGTCCTACCCTCCGGCTCATCTCAATCCACCTCATCTCCTCGTATACTCACGGTGAAGATACGTCGTGTGTCATCTACGCGATACTCGTACTCACGTGCACCCAGCACGGTACATAGTATACCAACGGGTGACTACACTATTCTACGTACGACCGTGGACCCAAGTCCATACTCCAACTCCGATGGACTTTTTATCCTTCAACCATATCTCATATACCAGGCGAGCAAGCAGCGTGACACACAGTCAACGCAAAGCTCCAGCGCGGTAAGATCTATCGTTAAGGCCCAGCCCGTTCAATTGGCCGTCGGCTGGTATCCCCTTGGGTCCCAGACCCCCAGGTTTACCTTAACTCGACAAAACAGGTGCGAGCAAAGTTCCCGCACTTTCTCAAAACCCTCGTGCGAGTTAAAACTCCCGCACGGTACATCAAGGCATTAAAACGGGTGTGAGCTAGCGCTTCAGCACCAAATCTCTTCTCAAAACTGATAGATGGCTATTTTCTCTTTTAAAACTCAAAACACGTTTATTCATACAGCATGCCTCTTCATGCTAAAACATGTAAAATTAGCCAACCTATCATCAACATTTCTCAATCATCAATAACAATATAAAATTGAGAACATCATTGAAAACATGCATATCATGCTATTTCCTTACCCTATCCCATTTCTCAATACATATATACATCATAGTACTTTTCATACTTCTACATCATTTCATGGGATTATAATATCGTACTAGTCCTAGCAATATATCTACAAAATTGCTGTAATTACGTACGAACATCTCTATAGCTAACACACAGTCCCTTACCTCGTTTTACTTGTGTGCAACTATCCGCCTTTATGCTTCTTGCGTTCTCATCTCGACTTGCTCCGGCGTATCATCCGAAACTGAAATTCATCCATCAACATTTGGGTTAATGTTTCTAACTCTTATTCAACTAAGCATTTATCAAATGGCTTAATTACACAATTTTACCATTTGTGGTAAATCTCACAATTTATCCTAATATCAACATGTCCAAACCATTCCCAGAACATGTTCCTCCACTCAAGATATCTCATTCATCATAAACACTCCCACACTCCACTTTCTCACACTTGACCATTTCTAAGTTATATTCATTTCATACCATTCTAGGTAGTTTTATCCACAATATGCACACCCAAATATCTTTATAATCATTAACTAAACCAATGTACTTGGATTTGTGCATTAGAACTTACCTCATTGGATTTCCTCTTGCTCCAATTAGGATTGCCCTTTATTTCTTCAATCCATCAAATGGGGAAATGCCTCTAGACTATGTTGTTCTTCTCTTTGATGTGAACAACTTTGTCTCTAATAGCTTTTCCTCAAATCTTACTGAAAATGGCTGGATTTAGGAGTGAGAAACTAGATTTTCTTTGAGTTGAAGTGAAAAGGAAATGTTTTGTCCCGAAATTCTGATGATCCAACTGCTCCCATTTATAGTTTTGACTTGATGAGATCGATCTTCCTTGGGTGGAGATCGATCTGTTCCTCTAAAAATTCTCTTTTCTAAGGCATTTTAAAGGCAGGAGATCGATCTGTCGAGACTGGAGATCGATCTGCTGTTAAACAGAAGCTTAAGGAGATCGATCTGGTCTTAGGGGAGATCGATCTGCTTCCAACCCGAGAGCTAAGGAGATCGATCTGCTTCCTTTGGAGATCGATCTGTTCCCTTCCATTTCTCACATAAGAGCATTCTGGCTCTCCCAGATCGATCTCTCATCCTATGAGATCGATCTGGCCTTCACAAATTCCAGATTTCCTGCAGTTTTTTTCTGCAATAACCCTTACCAAACACCCTTAATTTGCTACCATGATCATTTCCTCATTCATTCATCTTTGAGACTTGAAAATGGGATCCATCCTCACTACATACACATTAAAACTTGTGTAGAATCTTTGTATGACCAAATATATACGATATTACTCGAATGGAAATATACACTTATGTAATTCTTTCCTTTGATTTTACTATACTACTCATATTCCATTTCGATCACATTCTTCTCGTTTTAAGTTCATTTCTTCCTACTCATTCATAATGCAACTTGTACGTATAATCACAATTCTTACTACCAGTGCGTACATAATCTTATGAACTTACATTGCATACACTTCACATTACAATACATCATCTTACTTATGATTTTATTTACATTCCCATGTTCCTATATACATAGCTATACATGTACGGGGTCTCACAACAACACAGCCAGCTAACAATCGGTGATGAAACCTCCTTACAGCATTATTATTAGCAGCAGCTAGTACCGAGACTTTGTCTCTCAGCACTACCCAAAATAAGCAAACCCGACAGCTATAAAACAAAGGATAAAAGTTCTTCAAATAAAAACACAAGCAGTAATTTATGGAACCGAGAGCTCACTAGGAGAAATGGCTATGTAAAATAAAACTTGAAAAAACAAAGAGTTGATTTAACAAAACCGAGAAGCTTGAAATGATAAATTGATTGACATGAAAATGAATTATCCAAGATTAGAAAAATCAAGAACATAAAAATGAAATGAACATTAAAAGTGAATTGTAGCTAATGGAAAACTAGACTAAAAGAAACAAGGAAAAATAAATCCTAAGATTAATTCTAACACTATACTACTTCTAACTTACATTACATTACACTACTCCTACTCCTAAATTACATTACATGGTTTTTCAATTGCCATCCTTTCCTATTTATACACATACTAGGGGTACAATTGTAATTTTCCATCCTAGATGAGTTGGCAATTTTTTTTAGCCACTTGTCTTCACACCATTGGCTCCTTGAAAAGATATTTCCATGTCATCGGTCTTCTTGTCCAATTGGATGTGCTAGGTGCCATGGCTCATGTTGTCCGCGTGGTCCAATCTCGATTTTAGCCCAATTTCGGTCCATTTTCTACCGAAATATTCAAAATTCATCCGAATTTAATTTTTCTGCAAACATGATAATTTTAATTAAATAAAGGGGATAATTAACAAAATAAATTTGGGATTTAAATAATTAATTAGGAAATTAAGCACAAATAATTCTAAAAATATAGAATTATCACACCCCAAACTTGAGTTTTTGCTTGTCCTCAAGCAAAACAAAATAATTGAAGGAATGACAAGTGCTAAACACAATAATTTTTCCAATATCATCCTCAAAGAAAAAGTACAGACTATGAAATCAAAGACTCACAATTACAAGTCCAGCACTTAGAATTATTCAATCATAAGTCCTAATCCAAATTGGACTCCTCGTGAGTGTGTGAAAAATGACAAAGTCACTTCACAGTACATTATCTGGATCAGATTATGCAAACACAGTGAATGCAAAGTCAATGACATGTGATCATTCCCATAAGTTTGCTTTTCACTTCTCTCTCCACTAATGTAGTCACACTCAATCAAAGATCAATAGGACTTTATTAAGCTTGTAATGTAAGGCTGGGGCTAAGGTATGATAAAGTCGATTTAGGTTTAATTACCCCTTAACATGCATTACTTCTAGGATCTTAATGTAAGAGCTCAAATCATTTCCCCCAAACTTATTTATTTCACTAAACTTTTTATTCTATTTTTGTATTTTTCTTCTTTCTTCTTTTCTTTTTCTTTTTCTCTTTCATTTTTTTTGAATACATACTCCTTCACTATCACTTAATACCCATTTAGCTCACAATATATCCCAATGACTTTTCATGCTTTTGGGGTAAGGGATAGGAAAAAAATATTTAAGCTAAGAAAAATTTTGCAGGAATATTTACAGAGAAAAGCTTATTTGGCCCAGATGGGTGACTAGAGTAGAATATGTACAAGGATAGCTAGAAAGGCTCAAACGATCCAAAGATGGCCTAAATCATCTCCCTAATTAAGTGTGATCTAATATTTCGCATCGAGATCAGATCAAACAAATTCTAGAATATGATGCACAAAATCAACTGAACAAATGCAATCCTATGTACACAAAGCTTTCTCTAAATAAATATACCGATTCATGAAATGACATGTGCATAAGATGAGGCAATCACAATCAAAATTAAGACAAATTCAAGAATTCAACTTCAAGCTTTTCTTATAATCATGATTCTCAGTCAATCAAAGTCAGACTAAATCATGGGGTCATATCATCAGAATATGGGAAAACTACATGCTAAGTACTAAATCATCTCAAAATCAAACAATTTACACTCATACTATCGAAAAAATTTTGAAAATTCTTTCTCAGATTTTTGAAAAAAATTTGAAATTTTTTTCAATTTTTCACAAAATTGCTCAAGTGATATCCCCTCCCCCAAACTTAAAGTGCACAGTGTCCTCAGTGTGCAGATAATGTAAGAATTTAAGCTCAAGAACAGAGTACTCCCCTTTCTGATGATGATGAATAACTGAAGCTTGATTGAAAGCGTAAAACTAGAAAATAAACCTGTAAAATAAACAAGGAAAGAAACAACAGAAAAGAAAAAGAAAAACAAACTATATACAAAGTGAAAAGGAAAACACAACCACTTCAAATGCAGCTGAAGAAGATAACACTCAGCAGCAGGGCGAAGAGTAGGAGGATTAGCCAAAATGGTGACAGAATGTTAACAGTTAAATCCTCCTGAGCCCTATCTACTTCCTTCTTTCTCTCAGATTTCTTATGTTCAAGCCTTATGTCCTCCATCCTAAAATAGTTTTGAGAGTTATCAGGGAACTTTAAAGGTTTGAAAACATGAAATATCACCTCTTGATCTAGGACTCTCATAGTTAACTCCCCATTTTGTACATCAATTAAGGTTCTACCAGTCGCTAGGAAAGGTCTGCCTAGTATAATGAGGACTTCTCTGTCTTCCTCCATGTCTAAAACAATAAAATCTACAGGGAAAACAAATTTGTCCACCTTCACTAACACATCCTTAATGACCCCTTTCGAATATTTAATTGATCGATAAGCCAACTACAGGGTCACTGTGGTGGGCTTGGCATCCCATATTCATAACTTCTGATAGATAGACAATGGCATCAAATTTATACTAGCTCCTAAATCACACAGGGCTCTACCAAAGAATAAATTTCCAATAGTGCATGGTATGGTAAAACTCCCAGGATCCTTAAGCTTGGGGGGTAATCTTCTCTGGATAATAACACTACATTCCTTAGTTAAGGCCACCGTCTCATAATCTTCCAATCTCCTTTTCCTAGAGAGGATATCCTTCAGAAACTTCACATAACTTGACATTTTCTCTAAGGCATCTGCGAAAGGAATGTTGATGTGAAGTTTCTTAAAAACCTCAAGAAATTTAGCGAATTGTTGTTCTAGTTTTTTATTTTGAAACCTTTGAGGAAAAGGTACTGGTGGTCTAACTAGAGGCAATATAGTGGGAACCTGTGTAGTATCAGAGGGCGAGGAAGGCTGTGAAGAAGAAGAAGGTATAGATGAAGAAGTGCCTAGCTTGGATTCTTTTGCAGCCTGATCCTGATGTTCCTGCTCTTTCTGAGCTGCTTCGTTAGAACTTAAGGATTCTTCAACTATGTGCTGTTCAAGTTGGGACTTAACTTGTGGCTCCTCTAGCTCTTTGTCGCTCCTAAGGATGATGGATTTTACATGTTCTTTACCCTCCATTTGCCTAACAGGATTAGTTTCAATGTTACTAGGAAGGGTCCCTTGAGGACATTGGCTAAGAGCATTTGCTATTTGTCCTACCTGAACCTCTAAGTTCTTAATTGAAGCAGCTTGATTTCGCAGGATCGTTGAGAACATTTCCTCAAGCGAGGGCTTCTTCTCAGCTGCTGGTGCGTGGTAATGTTGGGGCTGCATAGGTTGTGGTGATGGTGGTGGTGGTGGTGGTTGATGGAAGTGAGGTGGATGATGTTGAAATTGAGGTGGGGATGGTTGATGAGGTGGATGATATGGATATTGCGACTGTGGTGGTACATGAACGGGTAGAGCTTGAAAACTAGGGGGTCCTACAAGTCTAGAGCTGAAAGTTTACCCTTGGTTTTGGCTCCAAGAGAAGTTAGGATGGTTCCTCCACCCTGGGTTGTAGGTGTTTGGCAAGGGGTTGTTCTGTTGCTTCTAAAGTGGAGCAACATACTGAACCGATTCTAGGTTAAGTGGATACCTATCCAGAGAATGTGTACCACTACATAGATCGCATGAAGGGAAAGGACTTTGGACAGAATAAATCGAATTAGGACTAGTAGAAGGGTTATGCTGGGTACTGAGCGACTCTACCTTTTTCGTAAGATTAGCTATTTGAGAGGTCAAGGTAGACAGTGTGTCGAGCTCATAAATACCCGTTGACTTCTTTGGTAATTACCTCTCCGAGGACCATAAATAGTTGTTAGCCACCATCTTGTCTAAAAGCTCGTAAGCTTCCTCCTCTGTTTTGCACATCAGGGTTCCACCCATAGCAGCGTCAACAATGGTCCTATTTTGGCTTATAAGTCCATTGTAGAAGGTCTGGACTTGCAGCCACAAAGGTAGACCATGATGAGGGCACTTCCTAAGAAGCTCCTTATATCATTCCCATGCTTCGTAAAGAGATTCCGCATCAAATTGGGCAAAGGAAGATATGTTACTATGGAGTTGGGCCATTTTAGAGGGAGGGAAAAACTTAGATAGAAATTGATGGGCTAACTTGTCCCATGTAGAAATGGATCATGAAGGCAAGGAGGTTAACCAGTGTCGCGCCTTATCCCTAAGGGAGAAGGGGAATAGTCTAAGTCTAAGTGCATCATCAGATAATCCATTGTGCTTGAATGTGTTGCACAAGTCTAGGAATTGCCCAAGGTGAGCATGTGGGTCATCGTGCGGAAGCCCACTGAACTGTAAAGAGGTCTGGATCATCTGAAGGATTGTAGGCTTAATTTCCAAATTGTTTGCAGGGACAGCTGGTGGCCTAATGCATGAATAATATCCTCCGATTGTCGGCATCGCATAATCTCCAACGGTTCTAATTTCCTTATTTTCTGCCATGGTGAATTGCAGCGGAGCTATTAATTTCCTAGAATCCTTTCGAGTTTTTCTAAAAGTGCGTTCAATTTTAGGATCTAGCGGAAAGCAATCAAAACTTCTGGCTCTACGCATGCAATCATCAAAAAGTCCTTAGAATTTTTTTAAATTTTTAAATTTTTTTATTTTAATTTTTCAATTAACTAATCTAGATTAAATATTTACAACCTAAATATTTACAAGCTAGAATTACACCTAAGCATAATTTCACCGATATTAACTAATGGCTAATTAAGACTTCAGCGGCAACGGCGCCAAAAACTTGACACGCCCTAAATGTATTACAGCAAGTGCACGGGTCGTACAAGTAATAATGAGATTTTGAGTCCCGAGTTATCGTCCCTCAGAGAAGTTAACTAGCCTAATTAACTACCAGTTAATCTTACCTTAAGTATATTCTAGCAAATTATAAAATTAAGGTGGGTGATCTACATAGCTAGAATTAAAAATACTGAAAGCAATAAAATAATAAAAATTATAAAATAAAGAAATTAAAACCGAGCAAAATTACTTATAGTGCTCCACGCAATTAAAATAAAAAACCTACAAAAATAATTAAAACAGTTAAAACTAATTAATGCAATTAAAATAAAAAGTAATTATGAAAATAACAAAGTAAGATTAATTAAACTAAAATTAACAAACCTAAAATGCAATAAGACTACTTAATCAAAATGCAATTTAAACTAACTTAAGATTTAATGAAATAAATTTACCCCTAATCTACTTCTAAATGAACACTTAATTAACTATCATCCTAATTAAAACTAAGTTTTATACTACTATGCAAGAATACTAACATGCAATTTAATTAAAGACTCTAAACTAAGCTTAACAAATTAAATTGAAATTAAACATATACTAACAATGCATGAAAATGACTTAATTAACTAAAATGAACTAGCCAAACAAAGTCTTAACAACTTTTAAATCATCCAAATCCCTCCATTCACTATTCATATCTTCAATTTGCATATTTTCATTTCCAGGTATGGTCTCGGGTTAGTTGTCTAGGCGTGTCCACTGTTGTAGCAACTTTCACCAACTCTGCTGCATCCAGTCTGTCCATGGCTCTCGGTTTTGTGCATTTCTTCTTTACCCATGCTTCTGGCAGCACTGGCTGCTCCTGCTCCCACGAACTACCACCTTCCTCAGCTGCATGGCACACGTCCCTGCTCATGCTTCAATCACCAGTCTTCTACACCATACTCCTGCATCTTTCCTTAGTACTGCATTACCTCGGTAACTAGCTCCCAACCTTCATCTATTTCTGGTGTCGCATAAGTCCAGGAATGTTATGAAGCAGCGATGACACAGTCCTGTATTGCCATCATCCACCTCGCGTGCCCAAAAAATAATTGAACCGAGATGAGAAACAGAGTGAACGAGAGTTGATAGCTGTAAAGAAAGTGTTTAAAAGCTTAAAGACCGAACAGTAGTGACACCTACTCTCCTTGCAACATACACTACTAAGAAACAACAAAGCAATAGGAACAGAAGTGCGAAAATAATTAAACAAAACTAGCATAGTAAAATGACTAAGAAACATAGGAAAGCAGAGCATGATTTCTAGCTATTGTTGCTGCCGAGTCTAGCAAGTCTGCATCCTCATTTGGTGCTGCTACTACATTGCATCGTGAAGAAATTTTGAACCACACCGAAGGGAAGCAACCCACCAGCTTCCATCATGACCGGCCACTACCGTGAGCAACACCAACCCATGCCACTATTTGTAGTACAACACAGCCAACAAACAGTCGGTGATGAAACCTCCCTACAACATTATTATTAGCAGCAGCTAGCACCGAGACTTTGTCTCTCGGCACTACCCAAAATAAGCAAACCCGACAGCTATAAAACAAAGGATAAAAGTTCTTCAAATAAAAACACAAGCAGTAATTTATGGAAACCGAGAGCTCACTAGGAGAAATGGCTATGTAAAATAAAACTTGAAAAAACAAAGAGTTGATTTAACAAAACCGAGAAGCTTGGAATGATAAATTGATTGACATGAAAATGAATTATCCAAGACTAGAAAAATTAAGAACATAAAAATGAAATGAACATTAAAAGTGAATTGTAGCTAACGAAAAACTAGACTAAAAGAAACAAGGAAAAATAAATCCTAAGATTAATTCTAACACTATACTACTCCTAACTTACATTACATTACACTACTCCTACTCCTAAATTACATTACATGGTTTTTCAATTGCCATCCTTTCCTATTTATACACACATTAGGGGTACAATTGTAATTTTTCCATCCTAGATGAGTTGGCAATTTTTTTGACCACTTGTATTCTCACCATTGGCTCATTGAAAAGATATTTCCATATCATCAGTCTTTTTGTCCAATTGGATGTGCTAGGTGTCATGGCTCGTGTTGTTCGCGTGGTCCAATCTTGATTTTAGCCCAATTCCGATCCATTTTCTACCGAAATATTCAAAATTCATTCAGATTTAATTTATCTACAAACATGAGAATTTTAATTAAATAAAGGGGATAATTAACAAAATAAATTTGGGATTTAAATAATTAATTAGAAAATTAAGCATAAATAATTTTAAAAATATAGAATTATCAATATGACATTCTTATTTTCTAGTTTTCCTGTAGTTTTTCTGCAGTAACTTCACTCAAAACATCTTAAATTTGTTGCCATAGTCATTTTCTCATTCAATCATCTTTGCGACTTGAAAATGACATCTTTTCATACTTCATACACTTTAAAACTTGTGTAGAGTCTTTGTATAGCAAAAGGTACATAATATAAACTAAATGGGAATGCATAACTCCTGCAAATCTTCATTCCATTTACTACACTACTTATTATCCATTCCACTCACATTCATCACATGTTTAAGTCCATTTCTTCGTATTCATACATAATATAACTTGTACGTACAATCACCAACTCTCATTACAAGTGTGTACATTTAACTTATGGACTTTATATCACATATGCTTCACATTACTAGTACATCATCATACTTATGAATTCATTTACATATGTTCAAGGTTAAACCCACACGGGGTCTCATAATTCAGACAACGACCAAGAAGGGAAAAATCTTCCCCTATGAGTCCTCTCTAACATATAAAAATTCAGCCAAAAATAAGTTCATATACTAAGGGAAATCTTAAAGAGAAGCTCGGAGGTCTCGACTGCCCTCTACAACGACATCAATCTTGGATGGATCTATTGACACCCCATCCTTCGATACAACATGGCCCAGAAAAAAAATCTGTTCTAGCCAAAAGTCACATTTACTAAGTTTGGCATATAACCTTCTCTCTCGGAGGGTCTGTAAAACAATCCTTAAGTGCAGCTCATGATCTTTCTTGGACCTTGAATGCACCAATATATCATTAATGAAAATGATCACGAACTAGTCCAGGTATGGCTTGAATATCTCATTCATTAGAGCCATAAAAGCTGCTGGTGCATTCGTCAACCTGAAAGGCATCACCAAAAATTTGTAATGACCATAGCGGGTGTGAAAAGCTATCTTGGGTACATCCTCCTTTCGAATCTTCAATTGATGATACCCAGACCTTAAATCTATCTTAGAAAAGATTTACGCTCCTCAAAGCTGATCCAATGATGTGCGGCAAGGGGTACTTATTCTTGATGGTAGCCTTATTCAACATCCGATAGTCAATACACAACCTGAGGCTCCTATCTCTTTTTCACAAACAATACTGGAGCTCCCCATGGTGAGACGCTCGATCTTATAAACCCCTTATCTGGCATATCTTGCAACTGCTTCTTTAATTCCTCTAGCTCAACTGGAGCTATCCTATATGGTGACTTGGATATCGACTTTGTTTCAGGTGTTAAGTCGATACCAAATTCCATTTCTCTATCCGGTGGCAATCTTGGTAGGTTGTCTGGAAAGACATCAGGGAATTCTCTAACCAGTGGAATGTCATCTATATCCGAATGTGTTTTGTCCAAATCCACCACATAAACAATAAAACCTTCAAAATAATCTTCATGTCATTTGATACCAATGTACTTTACTTGTCACAAAATTTAAGATTTTATTACTTCTCTAAAATCTTACAACACATTCCTCGGGTAGAGAAATTGTAATAGACTTAGTATGGCAATCTAAGACAGCATGATTGGTAGCTAACCAATCCATTCCCAAGATTACAATAATGTCATATATATTCAACAAGATCAAGTTGGCTATCGCACACTTATCTCCTACCTTCACTTTACAATCTCTATACATTTGTTCAGCTAATTGGCTAACTCTCATTGGAGTACTTATTAGCAAAGTTCCATTTAGGTGTGTGGGTTTTACAAGTCCTGTCAACTTTGATGCACATGCAGGTGATATGAAAGAATGTGTAGCACTAGAATCAAACAAAGATATAGCTTCCAAATTGAAGATCAAAATTGTACATTTTATCACCTCAGAGGAGGTATTAGCTGATGCCTGGTCTATCGCATACACCCTGCCTTGACCCACAACTTGTTTCCCTTCTTCTTCAGCCGTGGCTCTCTTCCTTGCAGGAGGTGTAACTGTAGGAACTCTCTCTGGCTCATTACCCCTTTGTAGAACTACCTTAACTGCCTCTGGACATTCTTTTGCATAATGTCTGAACTTGCCACATCTGAAGCATCGTGTACCCTGAAGGTGACAAAGCCTACCACCATGATATCGACCGCATATTCTGCATTGATCAGTAGTCGGTTGAGGTCCACCAATCACTATACCTCTATCTGGTGTCTGAGTCGGAGGCATAAAAGATCTAGTAGCCTTTTTCTGTGACTCATCTGCCTCTCTTCGACGCTTACTCAAAAATCTCAAACCAAATTTGGCACATTTGCCATCTCCCAATTTTCTCAGACCCTTGTCCTTACCCCAACTAAACTCTGAAATCTGCAGGTCATAGTCCTACTCACACAACTGGGCCCATTGTATAGCCTCTCTATACGTGGCGACATCAAACGGGGCCAACTTAGCTCGAATCGAGGACCTCAGTCCATCTACAAATCTACAGACTCTAATAGCTTCACTTCTTATAGAGTCTGGATCATACCGGCCCAATGAAGTGAATCGTGACTCGTACTCATCTACTGTTCGATTCCCTTGAGTCAGATTCAGAAATTTCATCTGCAACCTACGTCGAGTGGTATCTGGGATGTATTGCTCTCTGAAAGCACCCAAAAACATATCCCACGTGATAGCCATACCTTGAGCTCTCAACATAGGCCTGGTGGACTTCCACTAGTGCTTTGCTTCACCTCTTAGTATAAAGGTCGCAAGCGCTACTCTCTCCGTAGTTGAACATCAACAAAAGTCAAACAACTTCTCCATCTGACCGATCCAGTCTTCAGCCACTGCCGGATCCTTTACTCCGCTAAAAGAAGGAGGCTTGAAATCCATGAAATGCCTTAACCTCTCCATATCGTAATCATATCCATACCTCAAATCATCATCATCACACTACTGTGGGGCTACTAGAGGAGGTACTGGTCGAATATGTGGATCTCGTGGCCTAACCGGTTTAGGTTGTGCAGGTGCAATGTCCTCAGGTTCAGGTGTAGCTACTGGGGGATTCGGTGCAGCCTATCCCGCTGTACCAGGTGTACCCTCAAACCAAGCCATGATCTGACCCATCATGGTCATCATCGTGCGCATGTCCTCCTCTAATCGGGCTATCCGAGGATCGGAGGCCTCTATCTGTTCTTGGGGCTCATGACTAGAGGACGATCTACTGTGCCTCTCAGTCCTGTCATTCCTCCCTTGAGCGCTCGAGCTCTCTCCCCTCTTGCGGTGTCTCTCATGCATAACTCACTAGCCTGATAACTTTCTGCATTTACAATAAACTTTTAATTGACCACAAGCTCCGCATACACATTTGTATCTAAATATCACACATTAACTTAGGGATGTATGTTTCCTTAGTCCTAAACATCGACTCATATCAGACTAACCATGCTCTGATACCAAATCTGTCACACCACTCCCGGGTGCCCGTTATCCATACATACACTACTACGGTTGGGTTGTGAGGCGATGCAATTACTAAAATTTTATAAATTTTATAGTGAAATATTTAAAAACTTTAATTCACACTCCCAGGTGTGTGTAGATATACAAAATAAATTGTATAATAATATCTTTACATAAAATCCCCCATACCACAGTTTACATTCTCGATTTGTAACTGTGCGATACATTATAATAGATACAAAATACTTGTGTGTATACAAATCTTATACTTTTGCAACTCGTGGGAGCTGTCCAACACAAAAAGAGATCTAGAGACCACTGCACTACCATACTTCTCAGTATCTGGAGGGGGAAAGGTAGTGGGATGAGCAAACCACGACTCAGTAAGGAAAAAGATACTAACAAGTAGATACTGTACTATCTACATAGCCCATGCATCCATAAACCAAACCATGTTTCAATGGAAGTAGAAATATTACTAGAAAATGCATTCAAACCATTATTTCTCATATAAGCATTTCCTGAAATCAAATATGTAATATTCCCATTTGAAAACATGTCAAAACAGTGCTATCATTGCACGAGCATTCAAATCGAGAGATTTATCGAATCACAAATTCTTTTTACTTTTCTCAAATCATTTCTTATCATCAAACTCTTTCTTTTCTGAGTTTCTCATTTTTCTAGTATCTCTGAGACAAGCATGGAATTTTCGGCAATCTAATATCCACGACATATGGCCATAGTCAGTGATCCCAAGCCTCACTGATCAGGTGTGCACAGGGCATCACTTCGCTTGAAGGGAGATGGGTCAGTCCTACCCTCCGGCTCATCTCAATCAACCTCATCTCCTCATATACTTACGGAATAAGGTACGCCATGTGTAATCTATACTCATATTCACGTGCACTCAGCACGATACATAGTATACCAATGGATAATTACACAGTTCTACGTACGACCGTAGACCCAAGTCCATCTACCAACTCCAACGGACTTTTCATCCTGAACCATGTCTCATATACTAGGCGAGCTATCAGCGTGACACACAATCATCGCAAGGCTCTAGCGCGGTACGATTTATCGTTAAGGCTTAGCTCGTTCCAAGGCCGTCGGCTGGCATCCCTTTGGGTCCCAGACCCCCAGGTTTACCTTAACTCAGTAAAAACGGGTGCGAGTAGAGCTCCAACACTTTTCTCAAAACCATCGTGCGAGTTAAACTCCAACACGATTAATCAAAACATGTAGACGTATGCGAGTGAAACTCCAACATAATCCAATTCATCAAAATGAGTGTGAGCTAAAACTCCAACACCATTTCACATCTCAAATCCGATAGGTGGCTATTTTCTCTTTTAAAATCTCAAAACATGTTTATTTACATAGCATGCCGTCCCATGCTAAACATGTAAAACTAGCTAACCTACCTATTATCATTTCTCAATCTCAAAATCAGTATATGGATGAGAAAACATCAATACATCATACATAGATGTAAATTCATTAAAAATATGCATGTCAGGCTATTTTTCCTTCCCACATCCCAATTTCACAATATATATATATCTAATGCATTTCATGCTTTCATAACGATTTTCATAGCTCAATGGCTAAATATACTATTTCTAGCGTTGTAACTACTCAAATCACAATAAATTACATACAAATACCTCTATCGCTAACACACAGTCCTTTACATCGAATTGCCCTCGTATTTCCTATGTCACGTTCGCTCCTTTCACGATCCGACTTAGTCGTGTCTCACGTATTTCGAGCTACACGTATAAATCATCAAGTTATTTTCTTTTCCCTCTACTAAACATACATATTGTCTTCTATTTATCTATTCATGCTTCTCAAACCCTTAAATCACATTTCATTCTTCCACCAATATCATTTTACCATCTCTTAAGCTTTCCATCACTTTCCATGTATTTCCTCTTTATAAATCTCCCTTAACATTACTCACCCATCACTACATTCATCATTCTTATCAACATTTCACATATCATTCAACCCACAAATATCTAGAAACCATATTTAGAAGCTTGAAGGTTGAAGAGCTTACCCCTTTTACTTAGTCAAACTTGTGGTAGCAACAACTTATTCTCTTGGTCACACCAATGTGTTATCTTTAGGTATATTGTTCTCCTTGCTTCAAGGAACAACTTTTCCTTCTTGAGCTTCTTCCAAAACTGGCTGGAATGTAGTGATCTTTAGAGTGAGAAAGCTTGGGTCTTGAGAGAAAATGCAGGTGAGCTTTGGTGAGAGGGAAAATCTGAGTTTTCAGTCAAATCTCGAGCCCTTTTTTATAGATGCAGGCATATGAGATCGATCTGGCCCTTGTATAGATCGATCTTTGCATGGTTTGGTAGTCCTTTTTACTAAACGCAACCACTACAAGATCGATCTTCTTCCATGATGAGATCAATCTGTCGAAGGCCAATTTTCCTCTTGGAGATCGATCTGCCTCTTGTAGGAGATTGATCTGCTCTTTACAGAACCTTTAAGGAGATCAATCTGTCGAGTCTTGAGATTGATCTGTCTCAAACAAAGTTAAGAAGATCGATCCGTTTGCCTTAAAATCGATCCTCTTATTACAGAATGTTTAGCAGATCGATCTGGCTCCATTGGTGATCGATCTATTCTGTTCCATTACTCACACAAAAGCATTTTTGGCTCTTCCAGGTCGATCTCTCATCCTATGAGATTGATCTGACCTTCTTATTTTCCAGTTTTCCTGCAGTTTTTCTGAAGTAACTTCACTCAAAACATCTTAAATTTGTTGCCATAGTCATTTTCTCATTCAATCATATTTGAAACTTGAAAATGGTATCCTTTCATACTTCATACACTTTAAAACTTGTGTAGAGTCTTTGTATAGCCAAAGGTACATAATATAAACTAAATGGGAGTGCATAACTCCTGCAAATCTTCATTCCATTTACTACACTACTTATTATCCATTCCACTCACATTCATCACATGTTTAAGTCCATTTCTTCGTATTCATACATAATGTAACTTGTACGTACAATCACCAACTCTCATTACAAGTGTGTACATTGAACTTATGGACTTTATATCACATATGCTTCACATTACTAGTATATCTTCATACTTATGAATTCATTTACATATGTTCAAGGTTAAACCCACATGGGGTCTCACAATTCAGACAACGACCAAAAAGGGAAAAATCTTCCCCTATGAGTCCTCTCTAACATATAAAAATTCAGCCAAAAATAAGTTCATATACTAAGGGAAATCTTAAAGAGAAGCTCGGAGGTCTCGACTGCCCTGTTCATGGGTAAGTGAAAGCTTGGATTTTTTATGAATGTTGTTGATTTTTCTTGTGTTTTTGAGTAAATCTAAGTTGCAAACTTGATGATTTTTAGTTGAAGGTTGATTTGGAGATTTATTGAAGTGAATGATGAAGATGATGAACCATGCTCTTGATTTATGATTTTTATGGATTTTGTTATTGAATGAAATTAATGGAAATGATTTTAAAATGCCTAAGGGTTTCAGTTAGCCTTGATTTAATGAGTTTAGGATGTAATGTGGGTTGTTTTAAGATTGATAGTTGTTAAACATTATACCGAAAAGTCTTGTTTAAAGCTTAGTTTAACGAAAAATCGAAAAGTGTGAAATTTGACAAAATGGGTTTGATGGTAAGCATGAATGGTGTATGTGAATGAGTATTTATGCCATTATGATGATGACTATGAAGTTAGGATAATAAAATTTATAAGGATAACTTAAACCAGAGCTTAAATCAGTAAAATCAAGAAAATGAACAAAGTTGACGAAAAAGTCAAGATTTGGTCAATTTTAAGAAAGTAAATACATATTTGAATATATTAAAGTAAGATTGACCTATTGATGATTTGATGTTATTTTAGATAGCTCGGGTATCCGACACGCTAATCGAGATGGTTTCGAAACCCAGTAATATTGCGTTGCACCAAAACGAAAGAGGTAAGGGATGCGTTTTAAGTAGTGTTAGCTTTCAAATACTCTATTTGGTTTGTAAAATTTTTTAGTATGCCAAACGTTAGAAAGAAAGGCTATTCGATATCTGTAAAGATACTTTTCTGTATAAACCAAAGAAAAAGCTCTTTTCCGAACATTTTGAGCTTGTTTTAGCATGTTTTTTTGATAGTTTTAAAAATGATTATGTTATGAAAGTTTGATTTTCAATATGTGTATATGTATTTGGAAAAGTATCTTATGTGTTTTGATATTTGTAAATAACGATTTATGTTCTGTCAAAGTGATTTTAAATCTGATTGTGGAGGCCACCTCTTGAATCTTGCGGGGACCAAAGTGCCACACAAAAGTCACATTTTATGAAAGAATTTCGAAAGTTTTGTTTTTGGGACTAAGGCAATATATAAATCTAGACATTTGTTATGATTAGTTCGAGTTGGAGTTTAGGTCATTGTGGTGCATTGCTTTTGAGCACTTGGGTACGTTTAGTCTCTCGTGATTGCATGCCAGTCCCACGTTGGATATTTGTGCCACTCGGAGCCCGTGTGGATTTAGACCACTGTGGTGCATTGCTTTTGGACACTTGGGTACGTTTAGTCCCTTGTAGTTGCATGCCAAACCACGTACATTGCTTTTGGGCACTTGGATACGATTAGTCCTGTCACGACCCAAATTACCTAAAAATCACTACAAATTTTTTCTTTCTGTTTGTTATTTAATTCTTACGTTTATCTGATCGTGACCATCCTACCAACAGTTGGGCTGTGATTCGATGTTAGTCCCCTCTCACCTATTTACCATCTCATTTCCATATTCACATTCACACATCAGGATTTACTATCCTTTAACTTTAACTAAATCCATTCACAAGGGTATTTACATAACCTTACATCCCCGACATCATATCCGTTTACAATACTGTGCATTTACAT
Organism: Firmiana major; assembly: GCA_033439115.1. NCBI lineage: Eukaryota > Viridiplantae > Streptophyta > Magnoliopsida > Malvales > Malvaceae > Firmiana > Firmiana major. Next base: position 64,713,097 of record CM065899.1, read on the forward strand.
ATTTAAATACAAAACTATACAAATGTGAATACCTGACTCTCGTTGGGATGCAGCGGATACCAAAGATGCAAGTCCTTAGCCGCTCACTAACTACTGCAAGTGCTCTGAAAAAGAGGGATAATAAGGGGGTGAGCAACCACACGCTCAGTAAGGCAATTATGCAAGTAAGTGGATAGCTCCACTATCTACATGCTCATAATGCAATGCCCTTAAATCCATTTCTTTTCATTTAAATCTCACGCATGAAATCATGCAAACATCAATGCCATAGTTTATAAAAACTATCCATGCATATAGAAATCATGCAACTCATGCATTAATGACATTTTATGTATAATCATAATTCGCATGAAGTAAATCAAAATCATGTATTATTTCATGCTATGTAAAATAAATCATGAGAGACAATTGTTTTCATGAATTTGTAATTAAATCAAGGAAAACTCCTCATGCTACTGCATTTAATTCACTTCATTAAAGCTTAGTATAAAATAACCCATCCGGGTCAATCATCTCATAAATCAATCTCAAACTCATTAAAAATCCATCATACAAAATTCTATTATAAAATCACCCTTCTTTTAGGGTCACATGTCATAAAATTCTCTAAAAAATCTAGCATCATAGTACAAAATCGCATCTCAGTGAAAATCACAAAATCGGGGGCCGACCCCTCCCTCGGGTCTACCCTAGTCTATCCAGACCAAAAGTTATATCATGTGAGACATGTAGGTGACTATATCAGTAACATCGAGGACTATGGCCATATCCTAGTGATCCCTGGCTACACGGTACCTAGTGTGCGGGGCATCACACCTGAAACGGGAGGTGGGTCAGTCTTTCCACCAGAACAACATAAATACCAGGATTGTGAGGGCAAGGCTTACACCTCGTGGCTGATGCCACTCCACTCCAACAATCCCCACGGTACAACGTACTCCGCGTAAAATAGACGATACAACGTACTCCGTGAACCCAAATCATAGTTAGGGGGTGCCTGCCGTAGGTCTTATCCACCCAACCTATGTCTCAGTATGCACATGTGGGCATATAATCTCACTGTGACACACAGTCTACAGGAGGCTTCAACACGGCTATATGCATGTCATATAAATCCCTATGCGAGCAAAGCTCTAGCACGGCTCCATACATATTCATGATATCTGAAAACCTCGTGCGAGCGAAGCTCCAACACGTTTTCATAAAATCAGTAAAATCTACGTACGAGCAGCACTCCAGTACGACTTTAAAAAGAGTTATAAATCCATATAAAATCACGTGCGAGCATGTTCCAGCACAGTTTATGCATAAAATCCATCAAAGCCTTGTGCAAGCAATGGTCCAACACGACATCATGCATAAATCATTCAAAACTTCATGTGAGAAATGCTGCAGCACGAATGAATGCTTAAGTAAATCAAAACTTCGTGCGAGCAACGCTCCAGCACGGTTTCATGCATAAAGAAATCAAATCTCGTGCGAGTTACACTCCAACACGGCTTTTATGCAATTATCATGTCAAAACAGGATGCGAGCTAAGCTCCAACACCTCTCATGCATGTCAAATCATTAAAACTAGTGTGGGCAATCGCTCTAGCACCTTTTTATGCATATCAAGTCAAAACAGGGTGCGAGCTAGGCTCTAGCACCTCTCATGCATTTCACAATAGTAAAATCAGTGCGAGCAACCACTCTAGCACATTTAATGCACATGATGTCACAAAAATCGGTGCGAGCAACCGCTCCAGTACCATTATGCACACTCACAAACTCAGATATAGTGTGAGGAAATGCTTCAGCACCATCTGTTTTCTATATAAACTTGATAGTTGGTCCATTTTCCAAAGAATTTCATTTAAATTCTAAATAATACTTACGTAGTGTTATCTTGTGAAATTTATGCAAATACTGGCTAATCTACCAATTTACTTTGTTAAAAAGTCACAAAAATTCCTCAAATCATGCATTTCATGCATGTCGTGCTTTCACCATCCTTAGGTGAATTTTTCTCAGTAGGGTAAAATAGTCTTTTACCTATCCCGAGTCCTTAAAATTTTTTAATCCATTTCTAGGACCTTTATACATTTTCAGTGTATACAAAAGTTATTGAAAATACGCGTAGCTGCCTCTAGCTACTCACAAAATTCCCTTACCTCATTTTTTTGTACAGTTTGACATTTCCACAGATGTCTCGTCACGCAGTCCGATTTGCTCCCAATCCAATTTTCGGATCTGCGTATAAATATTCATCAGGTCAAATACAATATAATTAATTGTATTTCATATTTTCTGAGCTTAATTTAAATCATTGAGCTCGTTTACCCATATTGGGCCCGATTGTACCATAATGGGCCTTAACCGACCTTAAGCCCATTTTTCACATACTATTCACATCATCGAGGTCTATTGGGCTCATTGGGCCCATCAATATTTATTGGGCCTCGTTCTAAACTCTCGGATAGCTCAATTAATTATTTATGACAATTTATCTCAAATTTCAAAATTTAATTCATTTTATATGGAATTAATCCGTAATTTATGTGGTAAATTTCTAACCCGCATAACTATGCAAATTGTTGTAAATAAGGGTTACTTACTCGAGATTCGATGATAGTACACAAATCAAGGCTGACTCGAGCTCTCATTTGACGTTAATTATCGAGCTACATAATTACATATTTTCTGGGTAAATTTTCAGTGAATAGTAATCAAATTAAATATTCTGAAATTTAAATCGATCAATTTCGACCGCTTACCGACTTACCCATAGCTCGATTACATCACTGAAATTTTTCTAAATTTTTTCTCTTTTTCTTTTTTCCCTTTTTCTCTTTCTTTCTCTTCTTTTCTGGATGAACCGGTTCGGTCCGGTTTAGCCCAGTTCAGATCAATTCGGTTCAGTCGGTTCAGTCCAGTTCAATTTTTTTCCTTCGTAGTTCAGAGTATCGCCGGTTGGTTCCTAGTCGATTTTTGTCTCCAACAGATCCACGAGGTTGTCCGGTGCATGGATCTGGTGTTGGTTTCACCAAGACTGGCCGAAAAGTGGGCGGTCTGGCCTCTTCTCCCTTCGGCTTCGGTGACGTTTCCTTTCTGTCATCGTTGATGGCGTTGTCGACTATTTCACTGGCTGTGTCCACCACCAATTTGCTCATCTTTGCCTTTGGCCAGATCGGCCCCAGTGGCCGTCGATTTCTCTTTTCCCTTTCGGTTCCTCCCCCTCGCCGTTCTCTTCATCGGCGACGGATCCCGGCACGTGGTGGCTCTCCTAGTGTCGGGTTCCTCTCGCTGATCCTCGCCTGGCCTTTCTTTCTCGCCGGTGGTCGTCGGAGCTAGGGTCACCTCCCTCGGCTGACTTCCTCTTTCCAGAAATCGCGACTTCGCGATTTCTGCTTTCTTTTTTTTTTCAATTTCTTTTTATTACTTATTATATTTTATTTTAATCAAACAAAATATAATAAAACCCAAAATATCCCAATTAAATTAATATTTTATTCATTTAATCAATAAATGAATTTATCTGTCTTATTTCATCTTTTCGGTATATTTTTTCGATATTTTCGGGATAATTTCTCAAAGTGAAAATTTCAGTTTATTCCAATAAATTCATATCTTGATCGATTGGACTCGAAATTTAATTATTTCTTCATTATTGTTCAAGATTTCTCAAATCCATATTTATAATGAAATTTTCTTGTCAAATTAATACCGAATTTTAGTCTTTTGATCGTTATACCCTTAAACGTGTTCGAGACCAAACCAATCCAACTTCCCTTCACGAACACTCGCTCATTTTGTGTTTTAAATCCTTATCTCCAGTCCGAATCCCATTCGTTTAATTTGTGACCATTTCAATCCTTTATTTGACCTTTAAATGCATTCAGGAATTTTTTTATTCATTCTATTTGCATTTTTCATTCACGTACAACTCTTCTTATGATTCAAGTGAATCATAAGGAAATACGATACAAATTGGGTCTTACATAATCTCCCCCACTTAAGAAATTTGGTCCTCCAAATTAGAACCAAGTCAAATCGGTCCGTAAACAACTCCGGGTACGTCTATCGCATCATACTCTTTAATTCTCATAGGACTTTTTCAGGAGTGTAATTGTCACGACCCAATTCCATTCTCTTTAACCGAAAATCACTGAAAAGTTTTCGCGTTTTACTGTTACCTTACCCGGTCGTGAACTAAACTCATCACACACTGTTGGGCTGTGAGTCAATAATAAACACCAAATCTCATTCATTCTCAATTAATTAAAACGATGCCATACATTTGCATTTAATCGTGTACTTATACGAATACATGTTTTACTGACATCTACATCCCCCATAATTACAACTCAAAAGAATACTGTGCTTTTACATTGTTTAGATACAAAAAGAATCACTGTGTATATACCTCTTAGCGATGGAGATGCAGCGGAGTCCAAAATACCACGCCTCAGTCCTTACTGGGCTACTATGCACGCTCTGTAGGGGGGAAAATAGAGTGGGATGAGCAACCACGCGCTCAGTAAGGCAATAATGCAAGCATGGTAGATAACTACTCTATCTACATGCTGATAGTGTTATGCATAAATCATTTATGGTAGGAGCATGAGGAATAAAACTATGCCATGTGAATATACATATATATCATGTATCAAAATCATGTGCATTGGCATATAAAACATGGTAGAAACATCATGTATAAATCATCTCATGCTCAATCTCATTTAAATTCATAAAAAGGGCAATTCATTAAGAAACCTCGTTTTTAAACCAACATCATAAACCTCTTTCTCAACACATAATTACCACCAAATCAACTCACAATCACAACCACATTTTCATTTCACAATTCACGCATGTGTATAAAAACTAGGTCACTATATCAAAAGTGCCTATGTGGACCATTACATCATAAATCATCCCAGACCACATGCACCCAGGTGTGCGGGGTATCACGCTGGCACGAAGATGGATTATCCCTCGCCAGACTTTCTCACCACATAACCATCATGCGGTACATCGTACTCCATGTGATATACACGGTACAGCGTACTCCGCAGACTCATATCGTGATTGGGGGTGCCATTCCTAGGTCTTACCTACCCCATACCAAGAGTTTTCCATATCCGTGAAGGAGAGCCTCCCTGCCTAACAGAGCCTCCCCGCCTAACAGAGCCTCCCTGCCTCCTCGGGCTTAAGGATGTTAGCTTAAGGATGTAGGGCTTAAGGATCCTTCCGTAAGAGAGCCTCCCCACCGAACAGAGCCTCCCCGCCTAACAGAGCCTCCCCGCCTCTTTGGGCTTAAGGATGTTGGCTTAAAGATGTAGGGCTTAAGGATCTTACCGTACCCATGTAGGAGAGCCTCCCTGCCTAACAGAGCCTCCCCGCCCCTCCAGGGCTTAAGGATGTTGGCTTAAGGATCCCACCGTAAGAGAGCCTCCCCACCGAACAGAGCCTCCCCGCCTCTTTGGGCTTAAGGATGTTGGCTTAAGGATGTAAGGCTTAAGGATCTTACCAACTTTCACAACCTTATACGTGTCACAATGTGCAAACTTGTGCGAGCAAAGCTCTAGCACGACTCAGGTATCCTCTCATACAGAGACGCGTACGAGCATAGCTCTAGTACGGTTATACTCATAAGACAACTACTCAAAATCCACGTACGAGCAGAAGCTCCAGTACGATTTATAAACATCATCATAGTTTCCAAATAAAGGTGCGAGCTAAGCTCCAGCACGTTTCATACAAATGAAAACATAGAAATCCAGCGCGAGCGAGGCTCTAGCGCGATTTATGTCATACAAATATGATAGGCGGCTCCTATACAATTAAACAATCCCGACAATCGGGTTTAGCACTTACAAATGCTTTTCCACAACAACCATACAATACTAGCCGACCCATCTACTAGCTTGCTTAAAACCAAGCAATTTCGTTTTGAAAAGCATCAAAACATTAGATTTATGCGATTATTAGCCTTACTATCCCATTTCATAAAATCCACTTCAAATCCAAAACCACGCATATACTCCTCATCATTCACGAATACCATCAATCATTTATTTGAGCAACCATGCATTTCATAAAACACCCAATATTCACCCACAAGTTCAAAGTACGAGCAGCTACCTCTTTATACTCACAAAATTCCCTTACCTGGAATCGCGATGCGTGATTCCACTTCCTTAAGCTGCTTACTCGTACGGTTCGATTCGCCTTCAACGAACTCTTCGGGACTGCACAAAATCGTATCCCGCATTATATTCGATCCATATAATATGACATCGTGCGTTCACTATAGTCAATTCGACCTATAGTTTTCTATTAATGCTTGTGAGGCCTCGTTTCATTACTTTATCCATAACTCGAGTCTATGGATCTTCTTAGGCCTATTAACTTATTCAAAATCGATATTAAATCGACATTAAGCTCATAGTGTTCATATTCCATGAATTCCCTCACTATGGCATTTATCAAGCATATACATACCCATTTTTACAATTCTTCCAAACTCACAATGTAATCTCATTTAACCATCTAAAATCATAAACATTACCTCAATAACAACTTTAGCAATGCCCATAAATCATAAACTCATTCAACCCATTCTAGGTTTTCTAGGTTACACCAATTCCACCACATCCCTAGATAATTTATCCATCAATAGTCATGCCAAACAACTCCAAAATCAATTAAATAGACAATGTATTTGGATTGGAGTGTTAGAATCTTACCAAATATGATTTTTCTTCTTGCTCCAAATGGCAATGCCCTTAACTCCTTCAATACCAACAATGGAAAAATGCCTTCACACTATGTTGTTCTTCTCTTTAATAAGAACAACTTTGCCTCTAATGGTCTCTCTTTAATTCTTGCTGGAAATGGCTGATTTTAGAGAGGGAAAGTTAGGTTTTTGGGTTGAAAGTGAAAGGTTAGTGTTTTTCCCGAGATTTCCTGATTTTCAGCCCTCCTTATATAGAAATAGCTTGAGGAGATCGATCTGGTCCAAGAGGAGATCGATCTGGTCCCTTAAAATCCCTCTTTTTCACGGCATTTTTAAGCCTGAGATCGATCTGTCGAAGCATGAGATCGATCTGTCTAGGCATGAGATCGATCTTCTCCCAAACAGAGAGCTAAGGAGATCGATCTGGGTGCTTGGGGATCGATCTTTTCACTACAGAATGCTTGGGAGATCGATCTGGCTCCATTGGAGATCGATCTGCTCTATTCTTTCGCCCAAATAAGAGCATTCTGGCTCTTCCAGATCGATCTCTCATCCTATGGGATCGATCTGGCCCTCATGTTTTCCAGATTTCCTGTAGTTTCCTTGCTGCAACTCATACCAATACATCTTTAATCTATTTCCATGGTCATTTTCTCATCCATCCACCTTTATAACTTAAAAATGGCATCCATTCATACCTTATGCACATTGAAACTTGTGTGCATTCATTATATGTCCAAAGGTATGCTACATGAAACCAAATGGAAGCATAACTCCATTCCATTTTACCACACTACTCATCTTGAGTTTCAATCACATCCATCACTTGCCAGAACTCATTTCTTCATATTCATACTCAATGAAACTTGTATGTACGTTACAATTCATATTACACATACATACATTGAATCCATGGACTTACATCAATCATACTTTACATTACAAGTCCATTCATATTATTTGATCCAATTACACACATTACCATTATACATATACGGGGTCTTACAGTAATACTACCAACGAACTTGACTAGGGAGATCATCTTAAACCTCGACACTTCCTTCTTCCTGTTTAATAGCCGAATCGATTTTTTTAACATACGTTATGCTTTCATTGAGCTCCAACAGCTCATATTCGATCACATATGCTGGGTTCGGATAGTATTTTCGAAGCATGAAAAGATGGGACACATTGTGGATGCTTGCCAATTCAGGTGGTAACGCCAACCTACAGGTCTTATCTCCCACTTTGTCCAATATCTCAAAGGATTCAATCTAACGAAACTCAATTTACCTTTTTTTCGAATCTCGTTATGCCCTTAGGACAAGAAACTTCCAACAATACTGATTCACCCTCGGTGAATTCCAATAGTTTTCTGTCTCTTGTCAGCATAGCTTTTTTGTCTACTCTGGGGTGTTCTCTATCACTCACAATCAACTGAACACCTTCAGAGACTTATTATACCAATTCAGGAGCAATTTTCTGTCTGTCACCCACTTCTTCCTATCCAAGTCGGGGAACAACCCCTAAAGCCATACCATGTCTTATAAAATGTTATCCCGCTACTCAAGTGACAATTGTCATTATTGGCGAATTCGATTAGTAACAACCGATCATCCCAGTAGCTTATAAAATCAATGGCACATGCTCTCATCATATTCTCCAGAACCTATACAATCCTCTTTGACTGACCATCCATCTGAGGATGAAAAACTGCGCTAACACTCAATCGGGTTCCCATAGCTTCCTAAAAAATGTTCCCAAAAGTGGGAAGTGAAACGGGAATCCCTATTTGATATCATGCTCCATGAGACGCTACATAATGTTTCATAATTTTTCGTACACATAAATCCACCTACACACTCAGAGTATCCGAGGATTTCATAACCAGAAGGTGGGTAGACTTAGTCAATCTATCAACTATCACCCAAATAGCCTAGTGATTCCTATGGTCCTCTATAACCCATCACGATATCCATAGTAACTTGCTCTCATTTTCGTGTCGATATAGGTAGAGGCTATAATAACCCTGCAAACGTCTAGTGCTCTACCTTAATCTGCTGACATATGAGACACTTCTCCACAATCTCTACAATGTCTCTTTTCATATCTGACCACCCAAACCCTTTTCAAAGATTCTGATATATTTATTACTTCCCGGATGCACTAAATATCTCGAAGAGTGAGCTTTTGACAATAACACTATCTCATTAGCTGTGGTCTTGGGGAGCACTTATGCTGTCTCTGGACCTCAGTAAGTCATCATCAGTCTCTGTGAACACTATCACTATACCCATTTGAATCTGACCCACACTATTGACACCATGCCGATCATCACGCTAAGCCTGTCAAATCTGGTCACTCAAATCTGGTTCTAATCTCAAGCTAGCTGTCACAAAATCACTGTCATCATCAGAAGGGATCATATCATTACTGAGGCTCACAACTGCTCTAGCAGCTCACGCTCCCTGACCATCATATGTGATACCATCCTGAGGCTCTTTCTGCTCGAGGCATCAACCATTACATTAGCCTTTTCTGGGTGGTACAATTTTTCACAATCATAATTATTCAGAAGCTCTAACCCCCTATGTTATCTCATATTCTACTCCTTCTGTGAAAACAGATACTTGGGGCTTTTATGATCAGTGCATACCTGACATTTCTCAATGTGTACATAGTAGTGCCATATACTCAGTATAAACACTACCGCTGCCAACTTTAAATCATGGGTCGGATAGTTTCTCTCATGGTCCTTGAACTATCTAGATCTATAAACGACTATCTTCCTATTTTACATCAATACACAGCCCAATCCTTATTTTGAGGTATCCATGCACACTGAAACCTCCTGAGCTGTTGATCATGGTGAGAATAATTACGGTGGTTAGTTTATTACTTCTATATACCAAAACTCATGGAAGCCACTTTCATACTTATCATCCCACTGGCATGCAATCTTTTTTCGAACGAGATATGTCAACTGAGCAACCCATTTCGAGAAACTCACAACACCTCGTCTATAAGACAGTTTCCAGTTGCTATTCCAGTTGCTACTCATGCTCTTCCCTGGACTTCGAATACATCAAAATATCATCGCTAAGGATGACCACAAATCATTCCAGGTACAGTTTGAATACCTTGTTCATCAATGCCCTAATGGTTATGAAAATCATTTTGGGCACATTCACATTTCGAATTCTTAACGGATGTTACCAAAACTTCAAATCGATCTCTAAAAAGATCTGATGAACTTTTACCTAATCACTCCTATAATTGCTTCTTTAGTCCTTCCAGTTCCACTAATACCATTTTATACCATGGTTAGGATATTGGCTCCATACCAGGTACCAAATCAATACAAAATTCTATATCTTTTTCTGATGATAGCCCTGGTAGATTATCTGGGAAGATATCAGGAAACTCCCTTACCATAATGATATCTGTTAACTCCGGATGTGCCTTATTTATACCAACCACACAAGCGATGAAACATTCCCATCATTACTCATCTCGTCCGTACATTCATTCACTTCTTTAATTATAATCGCTACACCTCTTTCATTATGATTCAAAACTTACAGTATACTTTTTAGGGGTGAAAACATCACTATCTTAGGATAACAATCTAAACAGCATTGTTTGCAGCCGAATCAATCTATTCTCAAATATTACTTCAAAATTATTCATATTCCATTGAATAAAATTGGCTGACATATCCTTTTTCCCCTGTTTTCAACTTACAATCTCTATACCCATATTCAGTTAGTGATAATCAGCTAACTATCATCATCTTGCCTAAGGGTACAGGCTTCACATCTTTCACAACTTATAAGCAACTGAAGGTGGTATGAATAAATGCGTGACACCAGGATCAATTAAAATAATTGCTTCATTATTCACAACCAGTGTGGTATCTTCCACCACATTAGATGGAACATCAGTAGTGACCAGGTCCAAGGCATACAGTTGCCCTCGTCCAACAGCCTACTTTCCCTTTCTCTTCGGCTGTGGCTTCCCTTTTCGATACAGAGATATCAACAGAGTTTTCTCTGTCTCTTTGCCCTTCTGTGGGGCAGTTTCACCCAACTCTGAGCAATTATTAAATAAATGGCCCGTTTTACCACACTTAACGCCTATTTTAGTCAATAAGGTGTAGGGCCCACTTCCGTGGTAGCTACCACACATCCTACACTACTTCGTAGCAGGTCGGGGTCCTCCAATCATAATACCCCCTTAAAAGTGCTGAAATTGGATACACCGGGACCTTACCAATCATCTTACCCCGTGACTCATCAACTCTAATCTCTTACCAAACTACCTTTTTCCCATTCTGACATCTTTGTCATCCTCTATTCTCTTTTTGTCTCTATTTCGGCATTTACTACCTTTCCTAATCTCAGAGGCATGCAACTCATGATCTTATTCACACAACTGTAGTGTGCGTACTGCCTCGACATAGGTAGTGATATCTAACTGGGCCAATTAGACTCTAATTAACAACTGAGCCCTTCCATGAACTATTGGGCTTTCCGTTTCTCACTGCCCATAGTGTCGGGTCATACCTGCCCAGGAATATAAACTGAGTTTCATACTCGTCAATCAACCAGTTCCTCTGGGTCAGAGTAAAGAATTTTATCTGTAATTTTCTTTAAGCAGAGTCTAGGATATTATGTCACTGGAATACATCTAGAATTATTTTTCATGTCCATTCTAGACGTCTAACTCTTAAGATAGGTCGAGCGGGTTTCTACAAATGCTCCGACTCGCCCTCAAATGCCATGCATACTTTGAGTAAATAGGTACCAAAATATTCTCCACACCCTGCTCCAACCTTGCGAAGCGTGTCTCAATACTGTCTGGTCTCTCTGTCGGACTCTGTGGGGCATACTCAACATCAGCCTCCACTTCAATCTCATCTTGAGTCTCATGTAGTGATTCAGTACGACTCTCAGGCCTACCTCTACGGCCTCGAGCTCGTGTACTCGCCCCTTTACCATAGCGGCTATTAGTTAATTACTATATTCTTGCATTTGAAATCAAATTCTTATCTACAATCTCATCTCGATATACACAATTATATCTAAACAATGCACAGTACATAGAGATGTAAGCTTCCTTAACACTAACACTGACTCATATCAGGCCAACTTAGCTCTGATACCAAAAACTGTCACGACCAAATTACCAAAAAATCACTACAATTTTTTTCTTTCCGTTTGTTATTTAATTCTTACCTTTCTCTGATCGTGACCATCCTACCAACAGTTGGGCTATGATTCGGTGTTAGTCCCCTCTCACCTATTTACCATCCCATTTCCATATTCACATTCACACATCAGGATTTACTATCTTTTAACTTTAACTAAATCCATTCACAAGGGTATTTACATAACCTTACATCCCAAACATCATATCCGTTTACAGTACTGTGCATTTACATATTTAGATACAAAACTATACAAATGTGTATACCTGACTCTTGATGGGACGCATCCGACACCACAGATGCAAGTCCTCAGCCGCTCACTAACTACTGTGAGTGTTCTGAAAAAGAGGGATAATAAGGGGGGTGAGCAACCACACGCTAGTAAGGTAATTATGCAAGTAAGTGGATAGCTCCACTATCTATATACTCATAATGCCATGCCCTTAAATTCATTTCTTTTCGTTTAAATCTCATGCACGAAATCATGCATACATCAATGTCATAGTTTATAAAAAACTATTCGTGCATATAGAAATCATGCAACTCATGGATCAATTACATTTTATGTAAAATCATAATTTGCATGAAGTAAATCAAAATCATGCATTATTTCATGCCATGTAAAACAAATCATGAGAGACAATTCTTTTCATGAATTTGTAATTAAAGCATGGAAAACTCCTCATGCTACTGCATTTAATTCACTTCATTAAAGCTTAATATAAAATAACCCATCTGGGTCAATCATCTCATAAATCAATCTCAAACTCATTAAAAATCCATTATAAAAAATTCTGTTATAAAATTACCCTTCTTTTAGGGTCACATGTCATAAAATTCTCTGAAAAAATCTAGCATCATAGTAGAAAATCGCATCTCAGTGAAAATCACAAAATCGGGGGCCTGACCCCTCCCACGGGTCTACTCTGGTCTATCCAGACCAAAAGTTATATCATGTGAGACATGTAGGTGACTATATCAATAACATTAAGGACTATGGCCATATCATAGTGATCCCTGGCTACACGGTACCTAGTGTGCGGGGCATTACACTTGAAACGGGAGGTGGGTCAGTCCTGCCGCCAGAACAACATAAATACCAGGATTGTGAGGGCAAGGTTTACAGCCTTGTGGCTAATGCCACTCCACTCCAACAATCCCCATGGTACAGCGTACTCCGTGTGACATACACGGTACAACGTACTCCGTGAACCCAAATTATAGTCAGGGGGTGCCTGCCGTAGGTCTTATCCACCCAACTTATGTCTCAGTATGCACATGTGGGCATATAATCTCACTGTGACACACAGTCTACAGGAGGCTCCAACACGGCTATATGAATGTCATATAAATCCCTGTGCGAGTAAAGCTCTAGCACGACTCTATGCATATTCATGATATCTGAAAACCTCGTGCGAGCGAAGCTCCAACACATTTTCATAAAAATCAGTAAAATCTGCGTACGAGCATCACTCCAGTTTGACTTTAAAAAGAGTTATAAATCCATATAAAATCACGTGCGAGCAAGCTCCAGCATGGTTTATGCATAAAATCCATCAAAGCCTTGTGCAAGCAATGGTCCAGCACGACATCATGCTTAAATCATTCAAAACTTCGTGTGAAAAATGCTCCAGCATGAATGAATGCTCAAGTAAATCAAAACTTCATGTGAGCAATGCTCCAGCACGGTTTCATGCATAAAGAAATTAAATCTCGTGCGAGTTACACTCCAGCATGGCTTTTATGCAATTATCGTATCAAAACAGGATGCGAACTAAGCTCCAACACCTCTCATACATGTCAAATAATTAAAACTAGTGCGGGCAATCACTCTAGCACTTTTTTATGCATATCAAGTCAAAACAGGGTGCGAGTTAGGCTCCAGCACCTCTCATGCATTTCACAATAGTAAAAATCAGTGCGAGCTGTAAGACCCCGTATATGTATTAGGGTATATATGTACATAGAAATGTAAATAGAGTTGTACTATGAATTCATGAGTGAAGTATATGTGATGTAAGTCCATAAGTAATGTACACACTTGTAATGAGAGTGGTAATTGTACATACAAGTTACATTAAATATGAATGTGAAGAAATGGACTTAAACATGTGGAGAATGTGTGTAGAATGGATTATGAGTAGTTTGGTAAAATGGAAGTAGAATTGCATAAGATGTGCACTTCCATTTTGTTTTATATTAAGTACCATTGGTCATACAAAGATTCTACACAAGTTTTAATGTGTATGAAGTGAGGATGGATGCCATTTTCAAGTCTCAAAGATGAATGGATGAGAAAAGGATCATGGTAGCAAATTAAGGATGTTTGGTAAGTGTTGTTGCAGAAGAACTGCAGAAAATCTGGAAATTGTGAAGGGCAGATCGATCTCATGGGATGAGAGATCGATTTGGAAGAGCCAGAATGCTCTTATTTGGGCAAAGGAATAGAGCAGATCGATCTCCAATGGAGCCAGATCGATCTCCTAAGTATTCTGTAGTGAAAAGATCGATCCTCAAGCACCTAGATCGATCTCCTTAGCTTTCTGTTTGGGAGCAGATCGATCTCATGCTTCGACAGATCGATCTCATGCTTAAAATGTCGTGAAAAAAGAGGGATTTAAGGGGACCAGATCGATCTCCTCTTGGACCAGATCGATCTCCTCAAGCTATTTCTATATAAGGAGTGCTGAAAATCAGAAAATTTTGAGAAAAACACTAACCTTCCACTTTCAACCCAAAAACCTAACTTTCTCTCTCTAAAATCAGCCATTTTCAGTGAGGTCTGAAGAGAGACCATTAGAGGCAAAGTTGTTCTTATCAAAGAGAAGAACAACATAGTTGGAAGACATTTTCCCATTGTTGGTATTGAAGGAGTTAAGGGCATTGCCATTTGGAGCAAGAAAAGAAATCAAATTTGGTAAGATTCTAACACTCCAACTATGGTACATTGTTTATTTAAGTGATTTTGGAGTTGTTGGCATGAGTATGGATGGTTAGAAACTATCTAAATAGATTGGAATGATTTTGACCTAGAAATGGTCTAGAGTGAGAAAGTGGAATGTATGGAGATTAATGATGAATGAGATATGTAGAAGTTATTAATAGTGTTGTGGTATGATTTTAAGATGTGGTTAGTGGATAAATTGTGCGATTTACCTAAAAGAGGTAAAATGTGGAATAAGGCATTGGTAAAATGCATAAGTGAATAATATTGACTAGTGAGGTCAATTATGGGTTAAATACATTAACTCAATTGATTTAATGAATGAATCGCAGCTTCCGAGGATACGCCGAGGCAAGTTGAGCCAATAGCGTGAGAAGCTAAAAGGAAAGGAGTCACACCAAGTAAATCGAGGTAAGGGAATTGTGTGGACTCTTAGAGATATCTGTGCGCAATTTGGACGCTTAAATGTTTTGCTAGAATGCATGAGATTAGGAAATGATGTTGGGTGATTGAAGGGTAAAAGTTGGGAGTTTGAGAAATGTGCATGAAAACAAAAGCATATTGCTTTGAAAATCATGTTTTATTGCTTTTTAGCAAATGATTGGTAGGTTGGCTGACATTGAAATGATTTGCAAAAGAAATGAGTGTGTTTTGGTTTTGTTAACCATACTTTGCAAAGTTTTGAGCCACCTACATGATTTCGTGAGTATGAAAGCGTGCTAGAGTATGACTAGCATGAGATTTGACGTGTTTTATACACATGAGTGCAAGAGGCACTAGTTTTCACATGGATTTCATAATTGTTTTGGCATTGTGCTTCGAGTTTGTCTCGCACTGGATGCCCACCTTGCATGTTGCCGTGTTTGGAGCTTCGAGTAGACTGGGTGTCACATCGATTAAATAGGCTCACACGTGCATTATTTTGACATGATTAATTAGTCGTGTTAGGAGCTTCGGGTAGACAAGAGGTCGTACCGATTAAATAGGCTCACACGTGCGTTTGAGATGTGGCGTGATATGATGTGTTGATTGGGTCCATGGAGTACGTTGTACCGTGCATGTAGCATGGAGTACATTATACCGTGTTGAGTTGTGATGTGCCGTCTTCGGACGAGATCTGCTATGGACCGACGGGTAGGATTTGACCCACCTCCCGTGTGGAAGCAGATAGTGGTGATATCCCGCACACCTGATCCGTGTAGTCGGTATCACAGGTTATGTACATAGGCCTTGAGGTTATTACCTGTTGTTGAACTGCCTATCTCACATGTCTACTGCTATTTGAGAATAAATCCATGTTTGAAAATGATTTGTGGGTCAGGAAAGTCCGAGGGATGGGCTGAGACCTGACCAGTGATGAATTGATTTGTTAATGGTTTTTAAAGTGCACGGATGCATGATGTTTAATGCCATACTTTATTGTGAAATTGCATGATGGTTAATGCCATGCCATTTGAGAAAATGCATGATGGGTAATGCCATGCTTTTATTGTGAATTATGCATGATGATTTATACCATGCTTTGAGTTGAAATGTGCACTTGATTTTAATAGCATGAATGCTTTACATACCATTAACACAATCATACACTCATGTTTTGAGATAAATAATGAATAAAATGCTTTTGAGCATGGCATCACGATCACGTAGATAGTGCAGTATCTACCTGTTCGCATGATTGCCTTACTGAGCGTGTGGTTTGCTCACCCCCCTTATTTTCCCCCTCTCTACAGAGATTTGAGTATAGATTGAGCATGACTGGAGGCATTCCCTTTTGGTAATCCACTGCATCCCATCACTAAAGGTATACACACTTGGATTATTTTGTATCTAAACTAGACATAGCACAATAGCATTTTGTATGTAACTACTGGGGATGTAAAACAATGTAAACACATGTAACAACTCTGATATATATACATTTATACAAGTGTTTACCTATGAATAATATACAAATTGAATCGGTATGATAGAGTGAGTTAGACGTCGGCACACAGCCCAACTGTTAAGAGTGTGGTTGTTCATGATCGAGGAAGGATGACTAATAATTGATGCATGAAAATGCGAAAAATTTACACGTATTTTGGTAAGTTGAGGGTCGTGACACGAGCAACCACTCTAGCACATTTTATGCACATGATGTCACACAAATCGGTGCGAGCAACAGCTCCAGTACCATTATGCACACTCACAAACTCAGATATAGTGCGAGGAAATGCTTCAGCACCATCTGTTTTCCATATAAACTTGATAGTTGGCCCATTTTCCAAAGAATTTCATTTAAATTCTAAATAACACTTACGTAGTGTTATCTTGTGAAATTTATGCAAATACTGGCCAATCTACCAATTTACTTTGTTAGAAAGTCACAAAAATTTCTCAAATCATGCATTTCATGCATGTCATGCTTTCACCATCCTTAGGTGAATTCCCCTCAATAGGGGTAAAATAGTCTTTTATCTATCTCAAGTCTTTAAAATTTTTTTAATCCATTTCTAGGACCTTTATACATTTTCAGTGTATACAAAAGCTATTGAAAATATGCGTAGCTACCTCTAGCTACTCACAAAATTCCCTTACCTCATTTTTTTTGTACAGTCTGACATTTCCACAGATGTCTCGTCACACAGTCCGATTTGCTCCCAATCCAATCTTCGGAATTGCGTATAAATATTCATCAGGTCAAATACAATATAATTAATTGTATTTCATATTTTCTGAGCTTAATTTAAATCATTGAGCCCGTTTACCCATATTGGGCCCGATTGTACCATAATGGGCCTTAACTGGCCTTAAGCCCATTTTTTAGTTACTATTCACATCATCGAGGCCTATTGGGCTCATTGGGCCCATAAGTATTTATTGGGCCTCGTTCTAAACTCTCGGATAGCTCAATTAATTATTTACGACAATTTATCTCAAATTTCAAAATTTAATTCATTTTATACGGAATTAATCCGTAATTTATATGGTAAATTTCTAACACGCATAACTATGCAAATTGTTGTAAATAAGGGTTACTTACCCGAGATTCCATGATAGTACACAAATCGAGACTAACTTGAGCTCTCGTTTGACGTCAATCGTCGAGCTACACAATTACATATTTTTCTGGGTAAATTTTTAGTTGAATATTAATCAAATTAAATATTTCAAAATTTAAATCGGTTAATTTCGACCGCTTACCGGCTTACCCGTAGCTCGATTGCATCACTGGAATTTTCCTCAAATTATTCTTTTTTTCTTTTTCCCTTTTTTCTTTCTTTTTCTTCTTTTTTGGCTGAACCGGTTCGGTCCGATTCAACCCGGTTTAGACCGGTTCGGTTCAGTCGATTCAGTGAGGTTTAATTTTTTTTCTTCGTCGTTCAGAGTATCGCCGATCGGTTCTTCACTGGCTTCCGTCTCCAGCAGATCCATGGGGTTGTCTGGTGCATGGATCTAGTGTCGGTTTCACCAAGACTGGCCGAAAAGTGGTCGGTTTGGCCTCTTCTCCCTTCGACGTCTGTGCCGTTTCCTTTCTGCCACCGTTGATGGCATTACCGATCATTTCACCGGCTGTGTCTATTACCAATCTGCTCGTGTTTGCCTCAGGAACGTTCAGCTAGGGGCGGGGTTGGCCAGATCGGTGCTGGTGGCCGCCGATTTCTCTTTTCCCTTTCGATTCCTCCCCCTCGTTGTTCTCTTCATCGGCGACAGATCCCGACAAGTGGTGGCTCTCCCGGTGTCGGGCTCCTCTCGCCGGTCCTTACCTGGCCTTTCTTTCTCGTCGGTGGTCGTTGGAGCTGGGGTCGCCTCCCTCGGCTGTCTTCCTCTTTCCAGAAATCGCGATTTCTGCTTTCTTTTTTTTTCAATTTCTTTTTATTACTTATTATATTTTATTTTAATCAAATAAAATATAATAAAACCCAAAATATCCAAATTAAATCAATATTTTATTCATTTAATCAATAAATGAATTTATATGTCTTATTTCGTCTTTTCGGTATATTTTTCCAATATTTTCGGGATAATTTCTCAAAGTGAAAATTTTGGTTTAATCCAATAAATTCATATCTTGATCGATTGGACTCGAAATTTAATTATTTCTTCGTTATTGTTCAAGATTTCTCAAATCCATATTTATAATAAAATTTTCTTGTCAAATTAATACCGAATTTTAGTCTTTTGACTGTTTACCCTTCAACGTGTTCGGGACCGAACCAATCCAACTTCCCTTCACGAACACTCACTCATTTCGCGTTTTAAACGCTTACCGGCTTACCGTTTAATTTGTAACCATTTGAATCCTTTATTTGACTTTTAAATGCATTCGAAAATTTTTTTATTCATTCCATTTGCATTTTTCATTCATGTACAACTCTTCTTATGATTCAATTTACATAATACCATGTTTACATCACGTGAATCATAAGGAAATACGATAAAAATTGGGTCTTACAAGTCCCTTATGATTGCATGCCAGATATTTGGGCCACATGGAGCATTTCTGACTCACCACCCTCTGTTCTGAATATGTTTGTTTAGTGGTGTAAGGCGCTGCACAACCCTGAACCAGTCTGTAATCCCCTTACCATGGCCATCGGTACTTTATATGTTAAGTGAACATGACTTATGATTAACACATACAAATGCGTAGTTTTTATGAATTATATGTCTGATTTAATAAAAAATGATAAGTTTCGTATTCGTTTTGACTTCGAAAGAATAAGTTTTGTATCCTTTCCGATTTGAATGTTAAGTTTTGTATTTGTTTGATTTTGAATCAGCTTCGAAAGCTAAGTTCTGATATATAGTTTGTTTTGATTTTGAAGAAATGATAAGCTTCAGACTATGTTTTGATTTGATTTAGTCTTGAAAGTAAGAATGCATTTTTGAGAAAGTATGCGAACATATTGATCATTTCACTATGTATGGCGTAAGGCCTATTATTTTTCGATATTATACTTCTCATTGCTTGGAATGCATTACTTACTAAGCTTGAAGAGCTCATCCCCCTTTCTTTCCCCTTTTTTCAGACTATTTCCAGTGATTGCACATATATCTGCTGAGCAGTGGTTGTGGACGAGCGAATCCCGACCCTCTTTCGGATTACTTTTGTATAAGCAAGGTATACTATACTCACTTTTCAAACACCTTGTAAAGTATAGACTACTATTGTAAATGATGATTTTGGGATGTAAGTTAGGTGTAAATGTTGATAAATAGATTTGTAATAACGCAATTTAATGACTTGTATATATTTTGATATGGTTGAAGAATGATATGATGATGAGATATGTTGATAATTAAGAAATGAGATTAAAATCAACTGGATTATGGATAAAAACTGTGTTTACACTTTCCAGGATGGGTTAAGTACAATTACAGCCATTATGCAGCTGAAATTTTAATAAAATAAATTTGTTAAGTATGTGATACTGATAGGAATGCAACATAAGGAAAAGTTTAGAAAAGTTAAATTTATCCCATTTTTTCGCACTTCCAGGGTGTCACAGTTTATGTGGTATCAGAGTAGGAGTTGTCTAGTAATATTAGTGTCGTCTAGTATAGTTAAATTACTTCCCAAATTGTCTATGCTTGTCTGGTTACAAAGTAAGTATACCTGTAAAGTTATGACTAAAGTTTTGGTATACATACAGATAAATCGATTACTGAAACTATGAGTGGTAGGAGAGGTCGTCCACAGAGATAGACACAACCTCCGTCGCCACCTCCCCCTTAGCCTGAGAGCCCTACTGATAGAATAAGGAGGTTCGAGGAAACCGTTCAGGGCATGAGGGAAGGAATAGATGCATTGACTGCCATGATTGCCCAACAGATTGGGGCAAACGCTTTTGGCATTGATGCCACTCCTGCACCAGAACTGGTTCCTCCTCCCCTACCACAGGATAGGACCTTCCGGTAGCCCCAGCACCTTAGCCTGTAATCCCACAACCTAGGGATGAAAGAGACACCCAGAGGCTAAAATTTTTTTTTGAGAATGAGTCCCCTAGAGTTTACAGGGGTAAAGGATCCAATAAAGGCTGAGGAATGGTTATTGGACCTTGAGTCTATGTTTCAGTATCTGGGATGCTCAAAATCAGAGAGGGTAACAATGACCATCAATATGTTGAGAGGTTGGGCAAAGTATTGGTGGAGGATAACTCAGACAGTTGTGGCTGACAACCCATCAAATGTCACATGAGATGCATTTCTCGACGCATTTCGGGCCCACCACAGCTCACCTACAGCACAGAAGAGGATGTAAACAAAATTTTTGAATCTGGTTCAGTGCAGTTTGATGGTAGATGAGTATGAGAATAGATTCAATACCCTGATGAGGTATGACCCGGATATAGTATGGAACCCTGCACGTCGGGTAGAAAGATTTTGGCAGGATTGAGGTTCGGGATCCGAGACAGGTTATTGGGATTTTGGATCACCGATTTCAAGGATGCTCTAGGTCGAGCTCAGGAAATTGAAAAATGCTTGTAGGTGACACAAGCTGAGCATGGGCACAAAGATAAGAGTCGAGATAAGAGAAAAGGGACCTCAGACATCCCGATTTGAATTTAGACGGGGTGAGTCGAAGAGACAAAGAATAAAGGGAATTTAGTCAGGGGCTAAAAAGCTTAAGATCCTTGTAGTTAGTATTAAAGCTACTCGTGGTTCTGGCACCGAGGTACTTAAGTGTAAAAATTATGGCAGACTGCATCCTGGACCTTGCCGTTGGGTTACAGGCGCTTGTTTTGGATGTGGTGAAATTGGGCATCAGATTAAGGACTGCATGCAAATGAGAACACATATGCCTTGATAATTACCAATGCAAGTGGGTAGACAAAATACAGATTCATTTGAGACCAACTCCACAGAGAAGAGCTACAGTTGCCGAAAAGGGCAAGAAACCCGTCTCACAGGGACATGCACGAGGTATAGATCGGGAGATAGCTGACACCTCATCGGATGCTATTAAAGGTACACTTATGATTTTTAGTTGCTACGCACATGTATTGTTTGATTCAAGAGCCACATACTCCTTTATCTCCCTATAGTTTGCACAAGAACAACACTTAGAACCTAAACCTTTGGATCATATGTTACGTATCAGTAAACCTATGCACGAATCACAATTGACTAATATGGTGTGTAAAGATTGTGAGATTAAGGTAAGAGGTAGGAAGTTGTTAGCAGATCTAATTTTGTTAAATATGTTAGGTTTTGATGTAATCTTAGGCATGGATTGGTTAGCTACCAACCGTGCAAGTCTAGACTACTACAATAAGATTGTAACCTTCTCCTTACCTGAAAAGTTTAATGTATGTTTTATTAATGAGAAATAAAGTGCTTGGTATAAAGTTCTATGTGATTATAAGTGTTAAAAGTGTTTAAAAATTTTTGACTGTATAATTCTTGTGAAGGTTATGTTTCTTTGATTTTTGATATTAGTCGGGAACCACCGAGTATCCAAGATGTTCCAATTGTATGTGAGTTTCCCGATGTATTTCTGGATGAATTGTCGGGGTTACCACCAGAGAGGGAAGTTGAATTTGCCATTGATCTGGTACACGACACTGAACCCATTTCTAAGCCACCTTATCGAATGACACAGGTAGAACTGGAAGAACCAAATAAGCAGTTGTAAGAGTTACTTGATAAGGGGTTTGTAAGACCGAGTGTGTCTCCATGGGGTGCTCCAGTACTGTTTGTCAGAAAGAAGGATGACACTCTCCGCCTATGTATTGATTATAGGCTGCTGAATAAGGCAACAATAAAAAATAAGTACCCCTGCCAAGAGTGGATGATTTGTTTGACTAGCTAAGAGGGGCTCCAATTTTCTCTAAGATAGAGTTAAGATCGGGTTACCATCAGTTGAGAATTAAGGAAACTGATATACCGAAGACAACTTTTTGAACCTTATACATGCACTATGAGTTCTTGGTGATGTCCTTTGGATTGACTAACGCCCCTGCAGCTTTTATAAACTTAATGAATGATGTCTTTTGGGAGTTTTTGGATAAGTTTGTAATTGTATTCATCGATGATATTTTGATTTATTCTTAGTCTCGGGGGGAGCACGAGCAGCATTTGAGGATAGTGCTCTAGACTCTTCGTGAAAAGGAACTATTTGGGAAATTCAGTAAGTGTGCTTTCTAGTTGGAATAGATTGCCTTCCTCGGATACATTGTATCCAAAGACAGGTATCTGTGGTTCCGTCTAAGGTGGATGCATTGCTGAAATGGGAAAGACCGAGGATAGTGACGGAGATTTTGAGTTTTTTGGGATTGACAAGGTACTATCGACGGTTTATTGAAGGATTTTCCTGGATTGTAGCTCCATTGACTAAGTTAACTCGTAAGGATGTCCCATTTAAATTATTTGAGGTCGTATTTGTGTGACTCATGATGACACCCTGAGGTAAAATATTTTGAAAGAGTCCCATTGTACTCGATTCACCATGCACCCAGGTAGTACTAAGATGTACCATGACTTCCGTAAGGTGTATTGGTGGATAGGGATGAAAAGAGATATGACAGACTTTGTGTCTAGATGTTTAGTCTATCAACAGATTAAGGCTGAGCACCAGAAGGCAACAGGTTTGCTTAAGTCATTGGCAGTACCTACTTGGAAATGGTAGCGCATTACTATTGACTTCATTATGGGGTTACCAAGGATCCAAAGGGGTCATGATGCAGTTTGGGTGATCATAGACCGTCTGACTAAGAGCGCCCACTACCTTGCCATAAAGAGCACTGATTATCGGGACAAGCTAGTAGATTTGTATGTTTGAGAAGTAGCACGTCTGCATGAGGCACCCATGAGCATCACTTCTGATAGAGACCCCCGATTCACATCGAGGTTTTGGACCTGTTTTCAGGAAGCCATGGGGTCTCGATTAAATTTACACTGCCTACCATCCTCAGACCGACGGTCAATGCGAGCAGACAATTCAGATATTAGAGGACATGTTGAGGGTATGTACATTAGACTTTAAGGGCTTATGGGATGATCATTTGCCTCTTGCGAAATTTACTAATAATAATAGTTATCATGCTAGCATCGGAAATGCCCCATATGAAGCTTTGTATGGCCAGAGATATAGGTCCTCGATTGCATGGGAAGACATGGGTGACAAGAAGATACTTGCTCCCGAATTAGTTGAACAGGCAGCGAGAGGTGTTCATTTAATCTGTGATCAATTGAGGACGACACAAAATAGACAAAAGAGTTATGCAGATGTGCAGAGACGTCCTCTGGAATTTCAAGTTGGGGATTTTGTATTTGTAAAGGTGTCTCCGATGAAGGGTGTCACACGCTTCGAAAAAAGAGGAAAGTTAAGTCTACGATTTATTGGTCTATTCGAAGTACTGAGAAAAGTGGGAGACGTTGCCTATCGACTTGTGCTACCCCCCACATCTATCAGGGATACACGATGTTTTCCAAGTTTCCATGTTGAGGAAGTATTATCTGGACGCTTCTCATGTTATTGAGTATGACCCATTCGAGGTTCGGGAGGATATGAGTTATGTTGAGTAACCGATCCGAATCCTCGACAAAAAAGAGAAGGTACTTCTATCTAAGATGATTCCATTGGTAAAGGATCTCTGGCAACACCACTCGACGGAATAGGCCATGTGGGAGCTAGATAGCCACATGAGAGATAAGTACCCACAACTATTCGATGGACCAGCTTGAATTCGGGGGACCGAACTCTTTAAAGGTGTGGGTAAATGTAAAACCCAAAATTTCCACATTAGTAAGTAAATGAAAGTTGAGAAAAAATCAAGTACTCAGAATAATGTTATGCAGGCCCAAAGTGATCAAAGTGCTCGGGATTGTAGAGCGGGGACCAGTGGTACGAACACCAAGGTAAGGCTCTGAACCCGATAATTCACTTAAGATTATGTATACATTCATGAAATGATGTTGGGAAGTGAAAACTAAAGTAATGGAAGTGAAAAAGTTAATAAAACTCGAGTTTACGATAAACTGAGAAAATAGGCCTAGTTAAGGAAATAAATTTTAAATAAATTATAGAAATTCAATAAAATTATTCTGAGACCATGGGAAATTAGTATAAGGCAAGATTTACTTGGTAAATTAAAATCAAGTGGAAATATGGAGGTTTTGGTGTTCAAATGAATTTTTAAAGTAAACCGAAAGCTTAAAGCCATTTTGCTCGGTATTGACCAAATCGAGTAAAATGAGCTCAATTAGGGAAACGTTCTTAAACAAGTGACCCCTAAATTTTTATGAGAGATACTAGAGACATAATAAAACTTTAGAGAAGTGTAAATTTGAAATAAATTATATTAGAAATAATTTTTAGCGATTTTACAAAACATGACAAAAAATCTGCCTAGTCCAAGTCAGCTAACCACTCATGATAACCCTTGGATTTGATTACTCTCCTCTTATCTAATGGCTCCCATATCCACCTTAGTATTATTGCACTAAATAATCTAACCACTGCCTTTGGAATCACCTAATTTGCCCTCCTAACCTGAGAGAACTAGCCTTGTCTTCCTCCCTTCTTCATTCCTGAAACGATACTATATAGTCAACTTTGAGGGATTTTTCTGGTGACCTTCCAACAAGATTCAGGCAATGACCAAAAGGAAAAAACATTTTCCTTTGAGTCCTTTCTAACATATAAAAAATTCATACAAAAAACAGTTCATATACTTAAGGAAATCTTAAAGAGAAGCTCGGAGGTCTGGACTGCCCTGTTCATGGGTAAGTGAAAGCTTGGATTTTTTGTGAATGTAGTTGATTTTTCTTGTGTTTTTGAGTGAATCTAAGTTGTAAACTTGATGATTTTCAGTTGAAGGAAGATTTTGAGATTTATTGGAGTGATTTGCTTGGGTCAAAGGTAAAAAAAAATAATTGATGAATGATGAAGATGATGAACCATATTCTTGATTTATGATCTTTATGGATTTTTTTTGTTGAAAGAAATTGATGGAAATGATTTTAGAATGCCTAAGGGTTTTGGCCAGCCATGACTTCATGAGTTTAGGATGTAATGTGGGTTGTTTAAAGGTTGATAGTTGTTAAAGATTATACTGAAAAGTCTGTTTTAAAACTTAGTTTAACGAAAAATCGAAAAGTGTGAAATTTGACAAAATGGGTTTGATGGTAAGCATGAATGGTGTATGTGAATGAGTATTTATGCCATTATGATAAAGAATATGAAGTTAGGATAATAAAATTTATAATGATAACTTAAACCAGAGCTTAAATCGGTAAAACTGAGAAAATGAACAAAGTTGCTGAAAAAGTCAAGATTTGGTCAATTTTAAGAAAGTAAATACATATTTAAATATGTTAAAAATAAGATTGACCTATATTGATGATTTGATGTTATTTTAGGCAGCTCGAGTATCGGACATGCTAATCGAGATGATTTCGAAACCTAGTAATATTGCGCTGCACCAAAGCTAAAGAGGTAAGGGATGTGTTTTGAGTAGTGTTAGCTTTCAAATACTCTACTTGGTTTGTAAAATTTGCTTGTTTGCCAAACATTAGAAAGAAAGCCTATTCGACATCTGTAAAGCTACCTTTATATATAAACTAAAGAAAAAGCCCTTTTTTCGAACATTCCAAGCATGTTTTTAGCATGTTTTCTTATAGTTTTAAAAATGATTATGTTATGAAAGTTTGATTTTCGATATGTGTATATGTATTTGGAAAAGTATCTTATGTGTTTTGATATTTGTAAAGAATGATTTATGTTCTGTCAAAGTGATTTTAAATCTGATTATTGGGGTCACCTCTTGAATCCTACAGGACCAAAGTGCCACACAAAAGTCACATTTTATGAAAGAATTTTAAAAGTTTTGTTTTTGGGACTAAGATAATATATAAATCTGGACATTTGTCATGATTAGTCCGAGTTGGAGTTTAGGCCATTGTGGTGCATTGCTTTTGGGTACTTAGGTACGTTTAGTCCCTCGTGATTGCATGCCAGTCCCACGTTGGATATTTATGCCACTCGAAGCCCGTGTGGAGTTTAGACCACTGTGGTGCATTGCTTTTGAACACTTGGGTATGTCTAGTCCCTTGTGGTTGCATGCCAAACCACGTGCATTGCTTTTGGGCACTTGGGTACGATTAGTCCCTTATGATTGCATGCCAGATATTTGGGCCACACGGAGCATTTCTGATTCGCCACCGTCTGTTTTGAATATATTTGTTTAGTGGTGGAGGGCACTGCACGACCTTGAACCAGTCTGCAGTCCCCTTGCCATGGCCATCGGTACTTTATATGTTAAGTGAACATGACTTCTGATTAAATCTTGCAAATGCATAGTGTTTATGGCTTATACGTCTGATTTAATGAAAAGTGATAAGTTTCGTATTCGTTTTAACTTCGAAAGAATAAGTTTTGTATCCGTTCTAATTTGAATGACAAGTTTTTTATTTGTTTGATTTTTAATCAGCTTCGGAAGCTATGTTCTGATATATTTTTTGTTTTGATTTTGAAGAATGATAAGCTTCAGACTATGTTTTGATTTGATTTAGTCCTGAAAGTAAGAATACATTTTTGAGAAAGTATGCGAACATATTGATCATTTCACCATGTATGGCGTAAAGCCTATTATTTTCCCATATTATAGTTCTCATTGCTTGGAATGCATTACCTACTGAGCTTGAAGAGTTCATCTCCCTTTCTTTCCCCTCTTTCAAACTATTTCCAATGATTGCACATATATCTGTTGAGCAGTGGTTGTGGACGAGCGAATCCTAACCCTCTTTTGGATTACTTTTGTATAAGCAAGGTATACTATACTCACTTTCCAGACACCTTGTAAAGTATAGACTACTATTGTAAAGGATGATTTTGTGATGTAAGTTAGGTGTAAATGTTGATAAACAGAGTTGTACTAACGCAGTTTAATGACTTGTATATATTTTGATATGGTTAAAGAATGATATGACGATGAGATATGTTGATGATTAAGAAAAGAGATTAAAATCAACTGGATTGTGGATATAAACTGCGTTTACACTTTGAATGATTGGTTAAGTACAATTGCAGTTGTTATGCTGCTGAAATTTTTATAAAATAAATTTGTTAAGTATGTGATATTGATAAGAATGCAACATAAGGAAAAGTTTAGAAAAGTTTAAATTTAGCCTTTTTTTTTGCGCTTCCGGGGTGTTACAGTTTACATGGTATCAGAGCAGGAGTTGTCTAGTACTATTAGTGTTGTCTAGTATAGTTAAATTACATCCCAAATTGTTTATGCTTGTCTGGTTATAAAGTAAGTATACCTATAAAGTTATGACTAATGTTTTGGTATACGTGCAGATAAACCAATTACTGAAACTATGAGTGGTAGGAGAGGCCATCCACAAAGATAGGCACAACCTCCGTCGCTACCTCCCCCTCTGCCTGAGAGCCCTACTGATAGAATAAGGAGGTTCGAGGAAACCATTATGGGCATGAAGGAAGGAATAGATGCATTGACTGCCATGATTGCCTAATAGTTTGGGGCAAGCGCTTTTGGCACTAATGCCACTCCTTCACCATCACTGGTTCTTCCTCCCCCACCATAGGACCCTCCGATAGTCCTAACACCTTAGCTTGTAGTCCCATAACCTAGGGATGAAAGAGACACCTGGAGGCTAAAAGTCTTTTTGAGAATGAGCCCCCTAGAGTTTATAGGGGTAATGGATTCGATAAAGGTTGAGGAATGGTTATTGGACCTTGAGTCTGTGTTTCAGTATATGGGATGCTCAGAATCAGAGAGGGTAACAATGACAATCTATATGTTGAGAGGTCAGGCAAAGTATTAGTGGAGGATGACTCAGACGATTGTGGATGACAACCCATCAGATGTCATATGGGATGCATTTTGTCGATGCATTTTGGGCCCAATACATCCCGCTTATAGCACAGAAGAGGATGCAAATAGAATTTTTGAATCTGGTTTAGGGCAGTTTGACTGTAGATGAGTACGAGAATAGATTCACTACGCTGGTGAGGTATGACCAGATACAGTACGGAACCCTGCACGTCGGGCCGAAAGATTTTAGTAGGAATGAGGTTTGGAATCCGAGATGGGTTATTGGGATTTCGGATCATCAATTTCAAGGATGCTCTGGGTTGAGCTCAGAAATTTGAAAAAGGCCTGGAGGTGACACAAGTTGAGCATGGGCACAGAGATAAGAGTCGGGATAAGAGAAAGGGACCTCAGACATCCTGATTTGAATTCAGACAGGGTCAGCCGAAGAGATAAAGAATAGAGGGAATTCAGTCAGGGGCTGAAAAGCCCAAGATCCTTGTAGTCAGTATTAAAGCTGCTCGTAGTTCTGGCACCGAGGTATTTAAGAGTAAAAATTATGGTAGACCACATCCTGGACCTTACCATTAGGTTACAGGCTCTTGTTTTGGATGTGACGAAATTGGGCATCAGATTAAGGATTGAACGCAGATGAGAACACACACACCTCGAGAATTGCCAATGTAAGTGGGGAGACAAATACAGATCCCTCTGAGACCAACTCCACAGAGAAGAGCTACAGCTGCCGAAAAGGGCAAGAGACCCGTCTCACAGGGACATGTAAGAGCTATAGATCGAGAGACAGCTGACACCTCCTCGGATGCTATTAAAGGTACACTTATGATTTGTAATTGCTACGCAAATGTATTGCTTGATTCAAGAGCCACATACTCCTTTATCTCCCCCCAGTTTGCACAAGAACAACACTTAGAACCTAAACCTTTGGATCATATGTTACGTATCAGTAAACCCATGCACGAATCACAGTTGACTAACATGGTGTGTAAAGATTGTGAGATTAAGGTAGGAGGTAGGAAGTTGTTAGCAGATCTAATTTTGTTAAATATGTCGGGTTTTGATGTAATCTTAGGCATTAATTGGTTAGCTACCAACTGTGTAAGTCTAGACTGCTACAATAAGATCGTAACCTTCCCTTTACCTGAAAAGTTTAATGTATGTTTTATTAATAAGAAATAAAGTGCTTGGTATAAAGTTCTATGTGATTATAAGTGTTAAAAGTGTTTGAAAATTTCTGATTGTATAATTCTTATGAAGGTTATGTTTCTTTGATTTTCGATATTAGTCAAAAACCACCAAGTATCCAAGATGTTCCAATTATGTGTGAGTTTCTCGATGTATTTCTGGATGAATTGTCGGGGTTACCACTAGAGAGGGAAGTTGAATTTGCCATTGATCTGGTGCCCGACACTGAACCCATTTCCAAGCCACCTCATCGAATGACACTTGTAGAACTGGAAGAACCAAAGAAGCAGTTGTAAGAGTTACTTGATAAGGGGTTTGTAAGATCGAGTGTGTGTCCATGGGGTGCTCCAGTCCCGTTTGTCAAAAAGAAGGATGTCACTCTCCGCCTATGTATTGATTATAGGCTGCTGAATAAGGCAACGATAAAGAATAAGTACCCCCTGCCAAGAGTGGATGATTTGTTTGATCAGCTAAGAGGGGCTTCAGTTTTCTCTAAGATAGACTTAAGATCGGGTTACCATCAGTTGAGGATTAAGGAAACTGATATACTGAAGACAGCTTTTCGAACCTGATACGAGTACTATGAGTTCTTGGTGATGCCTTTTGGATTGACTAACTCCCATGCAGCTTTTATGAACTTAATGAATGATGTCTTTCGGGAGTTTTTTGATAAGTTTGTAATTATATTCATCAATGATATTTTGATTTATTCTAATTCCTGAGAGGAGCACGAGCAGCATTTGAGGATAGTGCTCCAGACTCTTCGTGAAACGAAACTGTTTGGGAAATTCAGTAAGTGTGCTTTTTGGTTGGAACAAATTGCCTTCCTCAAACACATTGTATCTAAAGACGGGGTATCTGTGGATCAGTCTAAGGTGGATGCAGTGCTGAAATGGGAAAGACCGAGGACAGTGACAAAGATTCGGAGCTTCCTGGGACTGTTAGGGTACTATCGGAGGTTTATTGAAGGATTTTCCCAGATTGTAGCTCCACTGACTAAGTTGACTCGTAAGGATGTCCTTTTTTAAATGGTCTGAGCAGTGTGAGCAGAGCTTCCAAGAGCTCAAGCACTGGTTGACCACATCCCTAGTTTTGATCTTTCCAAGTGGTTTGAGAGGATTCACAATGTATAGTGATGCCTCCTACTAAGGTTTGGGCTGCATGTTGATGCAGAATGGTCGAGTGGTCACTTATGGATCCCGCCAGCTAAAGGACCATGAGCGTAATTATCCCACTCATGACTTGGAGTTGGCCGTAGTGATTTTTGCACTAAAGATATGGTGGCACTAGTCATGTGGTGAAAGATTTCATATTTACACTGACCATAGTAGTTTTAAGTACTTATTTGATTAGAATGAGCTCAATATGAGACAACAGAGATGGATAGAGCTCCTAAAGGATTATGACTGCGAGATTTTATACCATCTGGGCAAGATGAATGTGGTAGCTGACACCCTTAGTGGAAAGGACATGGTGTCCTACATGATGATTAGAGAATGTGATTTGTTGGAATAATTCGACGAGCTTAGAATCAGTGTTGATGAGATGGAGGATGAGTTTATGGCTAGCGTATAGATTGAGCCCAATATATTGGATCGAGTCAGATCTGGACAGAGGGACGACCAAAGGTTGTTGGACATGGTTAGCCAGACTAAGGAAAGATCGCAGTCGGACTTCTCAATCAGTGATGATAGATTATTGAGGTTCTGAGGCCGTATTTGTGTACCTCATGATGACACACTAAGGCGGAATATTTTGAAAGAGTCCCATTGTACTCAATTCACCATGCACCCAGGTAGTACTAAGATGTTCCATGACTTCCGTAAGGTGTATTGGTGGACAGGGATGAAGAGAGATGTGACAAACTTTTTGGCTAGATGTTTAGTCTGCCAACAAATTAAGGCTGAGCACTAGAAGCCAACAGGTTTGCTTAAGTTATTGCCAGTGCCTACTTGGAAATGGGAGTACATTACTATGGACTTCATTATGGGGTTACCAAGGACCCAAAGGGGTCATGATGCGGTTTGGGTGATCATAGATCGACTGACTAAGAGCACCTGCTTCCTTACCATCAAGAGCACTGATCCTCTGAACAAGCTAGCAGATTTGTATGTTAGAGAAGTAGCACGTCTGTATGAGGCACCCGTAAGCATAACTTCTGATAGAGACCCCCGGTTCACATCGAGGTTTTATACCTATTTTTAAGAAGCCATGGGGTTTCGATTGAATTTGAGCACTGCCTACCATCCTCAGATCGACGGTCAGTCTGAGCGGACTATTCAGACATTAGAGGACATGTTGAGGGCATGTGCATTGGACTTCAAGGGCTCATGGGATGATCATTTTCCTCTTGTGGAATTTACTTATAATAATAGTTATCATGCTAGCATCAAAATGGCTCCATATAAAGCTCTGTATGGTCGGAGATGTAGGTCTCCGATTTGATGGGAAGACGTGGGTGACAGAAAGATACTTGCTCTCGAATTAGTTGAATAGGCAGCGAGAGGTGTTTAGTTAATCTGTGATCGATTGAGGACGACACAAAGTAGATAAAAAGAATTATACAGATGTGCGGAGACGTCCTCTGGAATTTCAAGTTAGGGATTTTGTATTCGTAAAGGTGTCTCCAATGAAGGGTGTCACACGCTTCGGAAAAGGAGGAAAGTTAAGTCCTTGATTTATTGGTCTATTCGAAGTATTGGGAAAAGTGGGAGACATTGCATTGCGCTACCCCCACATCTGTCAGGGATTCACGATGTCTTCCACGTTTCCATGTTGAGGAAGTATTATCCGGACGCTTCTCATGTTATTGAGTATGAACCATTGGAGATTCGAGAGGACATGAGTTACATTGAGAAACCGATTCTGATCCTCGACAGAAAAGAGACGGTACTTCGATCTAAGATGATTCCATTGGGAAAGGTTCTCTGGCAACACCACTCGACGAAAGAGGCCACATGGGAGCTAGAGAGCCACATGAGAGATAAGTGCCCACAGCTATTCGATGGACCAGCCTGAATTCGGGGGATTAAATTCATTAAAGGTGTGGGTAAATGTAAAACCTAAAATTTTAACATTAGTAAGTAAATGAAAGTTGAGAAATAACCAAGTATTCGGAATAATGTTATGCAGGCTCAAAGTGATCAAAGCGCTTGGGATTGTGGAACA
This sequence comes from Firmiana major, assembly GCA_033439115.1. NCBI lineage: Eukaryota > Viridiplantae > Streptophyta > Magnoliopsida > Malvales > Malvaceae > Firmiana > Firmiana major. The sequence goes on from CM065899.1 coordinate 64,746,108, forward strand.
GGGACCAGTGGCACAAAAACCAAAGTAAGGCTCTGAACCCAATAATTCACTTAACATTATGCATGTGTTCATGAAATGATGTTGGGAAGTGAAAACTAAAGTAATGGAAGTGAAAAAGTTAATAAAACTCGAGTTTTTGATAAACCGAGAAAATGAGCCTAGTTAAGGAAATAAATTTGAAATAAATTATAGAAATTCAAGAAAATTATTCTGATACCATGTGAAGTTAGCATAAGGCAAGATTTAATTGGAAAATTAAAATCAAGTGGAAATATGGAGGTTTTGGTGTTTAAATGAATTTTTAAAGTAAACCGAAAGCTTAAAGCCATTTTACTCGGTATTGACCAAATCGAGTAAAATGAGCTCAATCGGGGAAACTTTCTTAAACAAGTGACCCCAAACATTTTATGAGAGATACTAGAGACATAATAAAACATTGGAGAAGTTGAAATTTGAAAGAAATGGGATTAGAAATAATTTTTAGCGATTTTACAAAACAGGGCTGAAAATCTGCCGAGTCCAAGTCAGCTAACCACTCATGATAACCCTTGGATTTGATTATCCTCATCTCATCCAATAGCTCCCATATCACCCTTATTATTATTTTACTTAATAAACTAACCACTACCTTTAGAATCACCTGATTTTCCCTCCTAACCCGAGAGAGCCAGCCTTGTCTTCCTCCCTTTTTCATTCTCGAAATGGTACTATATAGTCAACTTTGAGGTATTTTTTCGTTGACCTTCCAACAAGATTCAGGCAATATCCAAGAAGGAAAAAATCTTCCCCTGTGAGTCCGCTCTTACATATAAAAAATTCAGCTGAAAAATAGTTCATATACTCAGGGAAATCTTAGAGAGAAGTTCGGAGGTTTAGACTACCCTGTTCATGGGTAAGTGAAAGCTTGGATTTTTTTATGAATGTAGTTGATTTTTCTTGTGTTTTTGAGTGAATCTAAGTTGTAAACTTGATGATTTTCAGTTGAAGGCTGATTTTAAGATTTATTGGAGTGATTTGCCAGGGTCAAAAGGAAAAAAATTGATGAATGATGAAGATGATAAACCATGTTCTTGATTTATGATTTTTATGGATTTTGTTGTTGAATGAAATTGATGGAAATGATTTTAGAATGCCTAAGGGTTTTGGATAACCATGACTTCATGAGTTTAGGATGTAATGTGGGTTATTTTAAGGTTGATAGTTGTTAAAGATTATACCGAAAAGTCCGGTTTAAAACTTAGTTTAACGAAAAATCGAAAAGTGTGAAATTTGACAAAATGAGTTTGATAGTAAGCATGAATGGTGTATGTGAATGAGTATTTATGCCATTATGATGATGAATATGAAGTTAAGATAATAAAATTTATAAGGATAACTTAAACCAGAGCTTAAATCGGTAAAATCAAGAAAATGAACAAAATTGGTGAAAAAGTCAAGATTTGGTCAATTTTAAGAAAGTAAATACATATTTGAATATGTTAAAGTAAGATTGATCTTTGTTGATGATTTGATGTTATTTTGGGCAGCTCGGGTATTCGACATGCTAATCGAGACGATTCCTGAACCCATTAATATTGCGCTGCAGCAAAGCGAATGAGGTAAGGGATGTGTTTTGAGTAGTGTTAGCTTTCAAATACTCTACTTGGTTTGTAAAATTTGTTAGTATGCAAAACGTTAGAAAGAAAGCTTATTCGACATCTGTAAAGCTACCTTTCTATATGAACCAAAAAAAATCCCTTATTTTCTGAACATTTCGAGCATGTTTTTAGCATGTTTTCTAATAGTCTTAAAAATGATTATGTTATGAAAGTTTGATTTTCAATATGTGTATATGTATTTGGAAAAGTATCTTATCTGTTTTGATATTTGTAAAGAACAATTTATGTTCTGTCAAAGTGATTTTAAATCTGATTGTGGGGGCCACCTCTTGAATCCTACAGGACCAAAGTGCCACACAAAAGTCACATTTTGTGAAAGAATTTTGAAAGTTTTGTTTTTGGGACTAAGGCAATATATAAATCTAGAAATTTGTCATGATTAGTCCGAGTTGGAGTTTGGTTCATCGTGGTGTATTGCTTTTGGGAATTTGGGCACGTTTAGTCCCTTGTGATTGCATGCCAGTCCCACGTTGGATATTTGTGCCACTCGGAGCCTGTGTGGAGTTTAGACCACCGTGGTGCATTGCTTTTGGGCACTTGGGTATGTTTAGTCCTTTATGGTTGCATGCCAAACCACGTGCATTGCTTTTGGGCACTTGGGTAGGATTAGTCCCTTGTGATTGCATGCGAAATATTTGGGCCACACGGAGCATTTCTGATTCACCACCCTCTGTTTTGATTATGTTTGTTTAGTGGTGTAGGGCGCTGCACGACCCTAAACCAGTTTGCAGTCCCCTTACCATGGCCATCGGTACTTTCTATGTTAACTGAACATAACTTCTGATTAACATGTGCAAATGCGTAGTCTTTATGACTTATATGTATAATTTAATGAAAAGTGATAAGTTTCGTATTAGTTTTGACTTTGAAAGAATAAGTTTTGTATCCGTTCCGATTTGAATGATAAGTTTTGTATTCGTTTGATTTTGAATCAAAATTGGAAGCTAAGTTCTGATATATGTTTTGTTTTGATTTTGAAGAAATGATAAGCTTCAGTCTATGTTTTGATTTGATTTAGTCTTGAAAGTAAGAATGCATTTTTGAGAAAGTATGTGAACATATTGATCATTTCACTATGTATGGCCATAAAACCTATTATTTTTCGATATTATACTTCTCATTGCTTGGAATGCATTACTTATTGAGCTTGAAGAGCTCATCCCACTTTCTTTCCCCTCTTTCAGACTATTTCCAGTAATCGCACATATATCTGTTGAGCAGTGGTTGTTGACGAGCGAATCCCGACCCTTTTTTGGATTACTTTTGTATAAGCAAGGTATACTATACTCACTTTCCAGACACCTTGTAAAGCATAGACGACTATTGTAAAGGATGATTTTGGGATGTAAGTTAGGTGTAAATGTTGATAAACAGAGTTGTACTAACACAATTTAATGACTTGTATATATTTTGATATGGTTGAAGAATGATATGATGATGAGATATGTTGATGATTAAGAAAAGAGATTAAAATCAACTGGATTGTGGATATAAACTACGTTTACACTTTGCAGGATGGGTTATGTAAGACCCGTATTTTTGGATGTAAACTTTATGAAATCATGAGAATGGTGATGTATTTGCAATGCAAAGCATAAGTGATGTAAGTCCATGGATTCGATGTACATACTTGTAATATGAGTTTGTAATGTATACACAAGTTTCATTTAATACGAATATGAAGAAATGAGCTTTTATAAGTGACGAATGTGAGTGGAATAGAAAATGAGTAGTGTGGTAAATGGAATGAAGTTGCATGTATCTAAATACTTCTATTTGGTTTTATATTGTATGCCTTTGGATATACAATGAATGCACACAAGGTTCAATGTGTATAAGGTATGAATGGATGCCATTTTCAAGTCTTAAAGGTGGTTGGATGAGAAAATGACCATGGCAGGAAATTATGGATGTTTGGGTAGGAGTTGCTACAGAAAAATTACAGAAAATCTGGAAAATATAAAGGCCAGATCGATCTCATAGGATGAGAGATCAATCCGGAAGAGCAAAAAATACTCTTATTTGAGCAGTGGAATAAGATAGATCAATCTCCAATGAAGCCAGATTGATCTGATAAACATTTTGTAAAATGAGGATTTATTCTTAAGGCAAACAGATCGATTTTCTTAGCTCTCGGGTTAGAGCAGATCGATCTCCCTTGGAAGCAGATCGATCTCCTTAAGCTACTGCCTGAGATAAATCGATCTCAAGCCCTCGACAGATCGATCTCATGCTTGAAAAATGTCAAAAAAATGAGAGATTTAAGAGGACCAAATCGATCTCATGCTTTGACAGATCGATCTTATCAAGCAATTTCTATAAATAGGAGTAGTGAAATCTGCATTTTTCTGAGAAAAAATCTTTCCTTTCCATTTTCCACCCAAAACCTAACTTTCTCACTCCTAAATCTACCTATTTTCAGTAAGATTTGAGGGAAGACCATTAGATACAAAGTTGTTCATCTTAAAGAAGAGAACAACATAGTTTGAAGTCAAAACCCCATTTGTTGGATTGAAGGAGCAAGGGACATTCTCATTTGGAGGAAGAAGAGAAACTAGATTGGTAAGTTTCAAATACTCTAGCCCAAATACATTAGTCTATTTGTTGATTTTGGAGTTGATTTGTATGTGTATTAATGATTGAAATAACCTAGAAAGTATTAGAACTAATGTGGCCTAGAAAATGGAATGAGTATAGTGCGAGAAAGTGTAATTTGGATGAGTTGGTGATTTGTGGGATTTGCTAAGTTGTTATTTGAGTAATGTGGATGATTAGAAAAGGGTAAATGGAGCCACATTGTGGGTTGAGGGAAGTTATGAGAAATGAGCACATGTAATGTTTGATGATATGCCATAGTGAAGAAATTTATGAAATATGAACATTATGGGCTTAATATCGATATGGTATGAATTAATAGGCCTAAGAGAATCAATAGACTTGAGGTATGAGTAGAACGATAAAACTAGGCCTTATAAGTATTAATAGAGGCTATAGGTTGAATTGACCATAGCAAACACATGAGTTGTGTTGTATGGACCAAATTGATGAGATAAATGACTTCGTGCAGTTTTAGAGAATTCGTTGGAGACGAATCGAACTGCACATAGACGCAGCTTTACGGAAGTGGAATTACGCGACGCAATTCCAGGTAAGGGAATTTTGTGAATATATAGAGGTGGCTGCTCGTATTTTGTAGGTATATAGGGCTTTGGAAATGTGCATGAGTTTATAGAAATGTTTTTGACAATGTATGGAAATTACTACGAGTATGGGTATGAGATTTGGTTGTTTGAAATGGTATTATAAAGAAATGGGATAGTAAGGCTAATAATTGCATAAATCATGTGTTTTGAGTGTTTTCACAAAACACAATGCATTGTTTTTTAGCAACAAATAGATAGGCTGACTAGTGTTTTAATGATATTGTGGAATAGCATTTGTGAGGTGCTAAACCCAGTTTTTGGGATTGTTTTGATTGTGTATGAGGCACATATCGTAATTGTGTGATGTAAATTGCGTTGGAGCCTAGCTCGCGCTAGATTTTGATGCATTTATTTGTGTCAAACGTGCTGGATCTTAGCTTGCACCTTGATTTGAAAACTATGATGATGTTTTCTATAACATACTGGAGCTTTTGCTCGTATGTGGATTTCTTCATAGTTTGATGCATAAATGCCGTACTAGAGCGTTGCTCGTACGAGGTGGTTTATTTATGATGCATGAATCGTGTTAGAGCTTTGCTCGCATAAGTTTTCACATTGTGGTACGTATAATGCCGTGGAAGTTGGTAAGATCCTCAAGCCCATACATCCTTAAGCCTAAAAGAGGCAGAGAGGCTCTGTTCGGTGGGGAGGCTCTCTTATGCCAAGATCCTTAAGCCAATATCCTTAAGCCTAGAGGAGGTGGGGAGGCTTTCTTACGGTAAGATCCTTAAGCCAACATACTTAAGCCTAGAGGAGGCGGGGAGGCTCTGTTCGATGGGGAGGCTCTCTTACGGAAGGATCCTTAAGCCAACGTCCTTAAGCCCTAGAATGGTGGGGAGGCTTTGTTCGGCAAGGAGGCTCTCCTACATGGGTACGAAAAACTCTTGGTATGGGGTAGATGAGACCTACAGCTGGCACCCCCATCCACAATATGGGTCTGCGGAGTACGTTGTATCGTGTATATTACATGGAGTACGCTGTATCGCGTGGTTGAGATACCGATGAGAAAGTTTGGCAGAGAACTAACCCCCCTTCGTTCCAGCATGATGCCCCGCACGTCGAATCCGTGTGGTCTGGGATGATTTGAGACATAGTTGGCAACATAATCTTTGAGATATAGTAACCTGTCTCACTCGATTTACATAGTACCACATGATTTTGATATATAAGTGTGATTTTGTCTGCCCAGGGTAGACTCGAGGGAGGGGTCAAGGATTGTGGGATTTTAATTGAGAAATGATAATGATGTTTGTGACTATGATGGGATTTTGATGTATTTGAGAACGAGATAAATTTAAAAAGGATGTTTCAAATTGAATTTCCCTTTTATTATGAGATTTGACAATGATGAGCATGAGATGATTTGCACATAATGATTTTACCATGTTTCATATGCCAATTACCATGATTTAAATTCTTAGTATATGTATACTCATATGGCATAATTTTAATTCCTCATGCTCCGATTATAATGATTTATGCATAACACTATCAGCATGTAGATAGAGTGGTTATATACCATGCTTGCATTATTGCCTTACTGAGGGTGTGGTTGCTCATCCTTTTCTATTTCCCCTCTACAGAGCGTGCATAGTAGCCCAGTGAGGACTGAGACGTTTTGTTTGGATATCCACTGCATCTCCATCACTCAGAGGTATTTATACACAGGGACTCTTTTTGTATCTAAATAATGTAAAAGCACGGTGATCATTGAATTTGTAATATGGGGGATGAAAATGTGAAAACACATAGTATGTATGGACATACAACTTAACCTTTGAATGTATGACAATATTTTTGATTTATTTAGGAAATAGATGGTAAAGAATGATTATTACTGTCTCACAGTCCAACAGTGTGGTGGTGAGTTAGTTCACGACCGGGTAAGGAGGTAGAAAATGTGAAAAATTTATAGTGATTTTTGGTTAAAGAGAATAAAAAGGGTCATGACAGAGATTGGTATCATAACTGTGTTGGCCTGATGTGAGTCAGTAATAAAACGTAGGAAAAGTACATCCACATATTACTGTGCTTTTGCTTAGATATAATTGTGTATACCATGATGGATTAAGTTTAATAACGATTTTAATACAGGAAGATAGGCATTATACCAGTTACGCACCAAGGTAGAGGGGCGGGAACATGTGCTAGAGGCCGTGGAGGTAGGCCTGAGAGCCGTACGAAGCCATAGATTGATCAGGCTCCACAGAACCTTGCTGAGAGATTAAGGGATACAGAGGCTCGCTTCGTTAGGATAGAACGGAGTATAGAGAGCCTAGTTGAGATAGTCACTCAAGCATTGGGTGTCGGTGACAGACGAGGTCCCGCAGCACAGCCTACTACTGGACAGGCAGCTGCAGAGGCGGAGAGACCTCAGGCTACGGAGACAGTGACACCCCCAGTATAAGATACAACTTCACCTATCGCTCCACGACAGAGCGAGAGTGACCTAAGGTATGACTGCAAGTTGAGCAAATCGCGAGAGTTCCAAGGGTTGAAACCTCCAGTATTCAGAGGGGTAAAGGACCCAGTAATTACTGAGGATTGAGTGTAAGAGATGGAGAAACTGTATCTGTTCTTCAGATGCACACCAGTTGAGAAGGTAACCTTTGCCGTGTTTATGTTAAAAGGTGAGGCAGAGCACTGGTGGAGATCCACTGAAGCTATTTTGAGGGCCAAACACTCTGAGATCACTTGAGAGATATTCTTGGAGGCCTTTAGGAGGCAGTACATCCCAACCACCGCACAGAGGAAATTACGAATGGTTCATGAACTTGGTTCAGAGGAACCGTACGGTAGATGAATATGAGTCGAGATTTATGTCTTTGGGGAGATATGACCCGTACACGATGGGTAGTGAGACCTGAAAGATTCAGAAGTTCGTTGATGGACTGAGATTGCCCATCCAGACTAAGCTAACCCCATTTGACATTCAGACATATGAGGAGGCGGTACACAAGGCTCAGTTATGCGAGCAAGACTTTGAGCGAAATGCCTCCGAGCTTGGAAGGATTAATGTCAGAAGAGATAAAGATCGGAAGAGATCCGGGATGGATAGAGTGGCCAAGAGAGGGGGCCAGAGATATTTCAAGAAGAGACCTAAGATCGAAGAGGTGTAGGAGAGAATTGCTAGACCTCTAGTGTACCCGACTTTGACTGCACCGAGGGGTATGGTTTTTGGAGGACCACGACCTATTACTGAGAGGTGCAAGAGATGTGATAGATTTCATGGGACTAGGCATTATCCGATGACCCTTGTAGTGTGTTACCAATGCGAGAAACCAGGACATATAGCTAAGTATTGTCCCGAGAGAATGGAGACTGCCCCACAGAAGGGCAAGGAGCCGAAGAGAGCTCCAGTTGAGACAGATGCCCTGAGGATGAGGGCCATGGCTGAAGAAAAAGGGAAACAGGCAATGGGTGTGAGCAGAGGAAGAGTGCATGCACTGGACCAGAACACTGCGGACGCATCGACGGATGTGATTAAAGGTACCATCCGAATCTTTGATTTAGAAGCATTAGTATTATTTGACCCTAGTGCCAGGCATTCCTTCATATCACCTTCCCTTGCACATAAATTGTTGAAGCATGTGAAACCTACATTGTTGGATAAAATGTTGATGATTTCCATACCCATGAATGATAGTCAATTGATCGAACATGTATGTAGAGATTGTAAGATAAAGATAGAGGGAAAAGAAATGACAGCCAATTTAATGTTATTGAATATGAATGATTTTGATATAATATTGGGAATGGATTGGTTGGCTGCCAATCATGTTGTTATAGACTGTCATGCTAAGACTTTGATGTTTCCAGATATAGGAAATCATGTTGTAAGATTTGTGAAATGAAACAAAAGAACCTGATTTCTATAAACGAAAGAGTATGATCTTATAAAATTTATTTGAGAGATGAATTCCTATGCTTATGCTGAATATTGATGTGATGATTAGTGACACTATCGGTGGAAAGAATGATGTGAAGGGTTCATTGCCTACGTGGTCGATATAGATGAGGAACACCTGGAATTGAGGGACATATCCATAATTACGGATTACCCTGATGTCTTTCCGGACGAATTACCAGGACTACCAACTGCAAGGGAAATGGAATTTTGCATAGAGTTAGTGCCTGGTACAGAGCCGATATCAAAACCATCATATAGAATAGCACCAATTAAGTTGGAAGAGCTAAGGAAACAGTTGCAAGAGTTGCTGGAGAAGGGGTTTATTAGATCGAGTGTCTCATCTTGGGGAGCACCGGTTCTATTTGTAAGGAAGAATGATGGAAGCCTCCGACTGTGTATAGATTACTGGTTGTTGAATAAGGCCACCACTAAGAACAAGTACCCCCTTCCACGCATAGATGATTTGTTGGATCAACTTCGAGGAGCCTAAGTATTTTCAAAGATAGATCTACTGTCAAGGTACCATCAGTTGAGGATCAGGAGTGGAGATGTACCCAAGACAGCATTTTGTACCCGTTATGGCCACTACGAGTTTTTAGTGATGCCATTCGGATTGACGAATGCTCCCGCAACATTTATGGCACTGATGAATGATATGTTTAAGCCATACCTGAACAAGTTTGTAATTATTTTTATTGATGACATATTGGTTTATTCCAAGTCCAGAGAAGATCATGAGGAGCATTTAAGGATAGTTCTGTAGACCCTCCGAGAGAAAGAGTTGTTTGCCAAACTCAGCAAGTGTAACTTTTGGTTAGAGCAGATCTCATTTTTGGGCCATGTTGTATCGAAGGATGTGGTATCAGTAGATCCATCCAAGGTAGAGGCAGTTGTACAGTGGGAACGGCCCCAGACAGTTACTGAGATAAGAAGTTTTCTGGGATTGACAGGTTATTATCGGAGATTTGTAGAGGGTTTCTCCAAACTAGTTGCTCCGTTGACACGTTCACATGGAAGGATGTCAAGTTTGTATAGGATGAGGCACGTGAGAGGAGTTTTAAGGAGCTTAAGCATCGATTGACTATTGCTTCGGTTCTCACCATTCCTACCAGCTCAGGAAGATTCTTGGTGTATACGGATGCTTCAGACCAGGGACTGGGTTATGTGCTTATGCAAGATGGGAAGGTAGTTGCCTATGGATCTAGACAGTTGAAAGATCAAGAGGAGCTACCCTACACATGATTTAGAGTTGGCTGTCGTGGTGTTTGCTTTGAAAATATGGAGCCACTACCTCTATGGCGAGAAATTTTAGGTCTTTACAGACCATAAGAGCCTTAAGTACCTATTCTTGCATAAGGAGTTAAATATGAGACAGAGGAGATGGCTCGAACTCCTTAAGGACTATGATTGTGAAATCATGTACCACTCGGGTAAGGCAAATGTGGTTGTCGATGCTTTGAGCAGGAAGAACCTCGGGTTGGTGTCTTATATGATGGTACAGGAACATGAGTTGTTGGAACAAATTGTGAACCTTAGTTTGGATGTGTCCCCACCTAGATCAGAGAGAGTTGAGATCATAGCTAGTTTGAGACTGGAGGTAGAGTTGATTGGCCGTATTCGGCAGGCTCAGTAGAGAGATCGACGGTGCATCTATTGGTTGAGTCAGATACAGGCAATGTGGGTATTAATTTTGAGCTGAGTACATATGGCTTATTGAGGTTCAAAATAAGAGTATGTGTTCCAGAGGATCCTGAGATTAGGAGACTGATTTTGTTAGAGGCTCACTCATTGAAGTACACGATACATCCGGAGAGTACCAAGATGTATCAAAACCTTTGGAAGGTTTATTGGTGGTCTGGAATGAAAAGAGACATTGCTAAATATGTTGCTAAGTGTCTCGTTTGTCAGCAGGTGAAGGTAGAGTATCAGAAGCCTACAAGATTATTGCAGCCTCTACCGATACCGACTTGGAAGGGGGAGCATGTCACCATGGATTTTGTGATAGGATTACCGAGGACCCGCAGAGGTCATGATGCCATATGGGTTATTATGGATCGATTGACTAAGTCAGCCCATTTCTTAGCTATGAGAGCTATCGATACTCTGAGTCAGTTGGCGAACCTGTATATTCGAGAGATTGTACGGTTACATGGTGTACCAGTGAGCGTTGTTTCTAATAGGGATGCCCGCTTCACTTCCCATTTCTGGGAACGTTTTTAGGAAGTGATGGGGACCTACTTGAGCTTGAGCACCGCTTTTCATCCTTAGATAGATGGGCAGTCAGAGAGGACTATACAGACCCTAGAGGATATGTTAAGAGCGTGTGTGCTGGATTTTGGAGGCTCTTGGGACGATCACCTATAGTTAGCCGAGTTCGCCTATAATAACAGCTATCATGAGAGTATCGAGATGGTACCTTATGAGGCACTCTATGGACGTAGATGTCGATCCCCCATTGGATGGGAAGAGATTGGTGACAAACAAATTTTTGCTCTGGACTTAGTGCAACAGGCATCTGAGGACATCCAACTGATATGTGAGAGATTACAGACATCTTAGAGCCGACAAAAAAGTTACGCTGCCAAGAGACGAAGACCACTAGAGTTTGATATGGGTGAGTCGGTATTTCTGAGAGTTTCACTTTTGAAGGGTATTATGAGATTTGGTAAGAAGGGCAAGCTGAGCCCTAGATATATCGGACCCTTTAAGATTTTGGAGAGAGTGGGAGATAAAGCGTATAGGTTGGCATTGCCACCAGACTTGGTGAATGTTCAGAACGTCTTCCACGTCTCTATGCTTCGGAAGTACCACTCGGACCCAGCACATGTGATAAGATATGAGCCGTTGGAGCTCAATGAGAGTATGACGTATGTTGAGAAGCCGATTCAGATATTGGATAAAAAAGAGAAACTGTTACAGAATAAGACAATTCCCTTGGTGAAAGTTCTTTGGTAACATCATAGGTGGAAGAGGCCACATAGGAATTAGAGAACTTGATACGGGAGAAGTACCCCCAACTTTTTGAAGAGTGACTTGGTTCTAATTTGGAGGACCAAATTCTTTGAAGGAGGGGAGGAATGTAAGACCCGTATTTTTTGATGTAAACTTTATGAAATCATGAGAATGGTGATGTATTTGCAATGTAAAGCATAAGTGATGTAAGTCCATGGATTCGATGTACATACTTGTAATATGAGTTTGTAATGTACACACAAGTTTCATTTAATACGAATATGAAGAAATGAGCTTTTATAAGTGACAAATGTGAGTGGAATGGAAAATGAGTAGTGTGGTAAATGGAATGAAGTTGCATGAATCTAAATACTTCCATTTGGTTTTATATTATATGCCTTTGGATATACAATGAATGCACACAAGTTTCAATGTGTATAAGGTATGGGTGGATGCCATTTTCAAGTCTTAAAGGTGGTTGGATAAGAAAATGACCATGGCAGCAAGTTAAGGATGTTTGGGTGGGAGTTGCTGCAGAAAATCTGGAAAATATGAAAGCCAGATCGATCTCATAGGATGAGAGATCGATCTGGAAGAGCAAAAAATGCTCTTATTTGAGCAGTGGAATAAGACAGATCGATCTCCAATAGAGACAGATCGATCTCCAATAAGGATCAATTCTTAAGGAAAACAGATCGATTTTCTTAGCTCTCGGGTTGGAGTAGATCGATCTCCTTAAGCTACTGCCTGAGACAGATCGATCTCCTTAAGCTACTGCCTAAGACAGATCGATCTCAAGCCCTCGATAGATTGATCTCATGCTTGAAAAATATCGAGAAAATGAGGGATTTAAGAGGTCCAGATCGATCTCATGGTTCGACAGATCGATCTCATCAAGCAATTTCTATAAATAGGAGCAGTGAAATCTGTACTTTTCTGAGACAAAACCTTTCCTTTCCATTTTCCACCCAAAACCTAACTTTCTCACTCCTAAATCTACCTATTTCCAGTAAGATTTAAGGGAAGACCATTAGATACAAAGTTGTTCATCTTAAAGAAGAGAACAACATAGTTTGAAGTCAAAACCCCATTTGTTGGATTGAAGGAGCAAGGGACATTCTCATTTGGAGGAAGAAGAGAAACTAGATTGGTAAGTTTCTAATACTCCAGCCCAAATACATTGGTCTATTTGTTGATTTTAGAGTTGATTTGCATGTGTATTAATGATTGAAATCACTTAGAAAGTATTAGAACTAATGTGACCTAGAAAATGGAATGAGTCTAGTGCGAGAAAGTGTAATTTGGATGAGTTGGTGATTTGTGGGATTTGCTAAGTTGTTATTTAAGTAATGTGGATGATTAGAAAAGGGTAAATGAAGCCACATTGTGGGTTGAGGGAAGTTATGAGAAATGAGCACATGTAATGTTTGATGATATGCCATAGTGAAGAAATTTATGAAATATGAACACTATGGGCTTAATATCGATTAATATCGATTTAGTATGAATTAATAAGCCTAAGAGAATCAATAGACACGAGGTATGAGTAGAACGATAAAACTAGGCCTTATAAGTATTAATAGAGGCTATTGGTTGAATTGACCATAGCAAACACATGAGTTGTGTTGTATGGACCAAATTGATGAGATAAATGATTTTGTGCAGTTTCGGAGAATTCGTTAGAGACGAATCGAACCGCACACGTAAGCAGCTTTACGGAAGTGGAATTACAAGACGCAATTCCAGGTAAGGAAATTTTGTGAGTATATAGAGGTGGCTGCTCGTATTTTGTGGGTATATAGGGCTTTGGAAATGTGCATGAGTTTATAGAAATGTGTTTGACAATGTATGGAAATTACTATGAGTATGGGTATGAGATTTGGTTGTTTGAAATGGTATTATAAAGAAATGGGATAGTAAGGCTAATAATTGCATAAATCACGTGTTTTGAGTGTTTTCACAAAACACAATGCATTGTTTTCGAGCAAAAAATGGATAGGTTGGCTAGTGTTTTAATGATGTTGTGGAATAGCATTTGTGAGGTGCTAAACCCAGTTTTTGGGATTGTTTTGATTGTGTATGAGCCACCTATCGTAATTGTGTGATGTAAATTGTGCTGGAGCCTAGCTTGCGCTAGATTTTGATGCCTTTATTTGTATGAAACGTGCTGGAGCTTAGCTCGCACCTTAATTTGGCAACTATGATGATGTTTTATAAACCGTATTGGAGCTTCTACTTGTACGTGGATTTCTTCATAGTTTGATGCATAAATGCCGTACTAGAGCGTTGCTCGTACGAGGTGGTTTATTTATGATGCATGAATCGTGCTAGAGCTTTGCTCGCATAAGTTTTCACATTGTGGTACGTATAATGCCGTGGAAGTTAGTAAGATCCTCAAGCCCTACATCCTTAAGCCTAGAGGAGGCGGGGAGGGTCTGTTCGGTGGGGAGGCTCTCTTATGGTAAGATCCTTAAGCCAGCATCCTTAAGCCTAAAGGAGGCGGGGAGGCTCCGTTCGGTGCAGAGGCTCTCTTACGGTAAGATCCTTAAGCCAACATCCTTAAGCCTAGAGGAGGTGGGGAGGCTCTGTTTGGTGCAGAGGCTCTCTTACGGTAAGATCCTTAAGCCAACATCCTTAAGTCTAGAAGAGGCAGGGAGGCTCTATTCGGTGGGGAGGCTCTCTTATGGAAGGATCCTTAGGCCAACATCCTTAAGCCCTAGTGGGGTGGGAAGGCTCTGTTCGGCAAGGAGGCTCTCCTACATAGGTACAAAAAACTCTTGGTATGGGGTAGATGAGACCTACAACTGGCACCCCCATCCACGATATGGGTCCGCAGAGTACGTTGTACCGTGTATATCACATGGAGTACGCTGTACCACGTGTTTGAGATATCGATGAGAAAGTCTGGCGGAGAACTAACCCCCTTCGTTCCAGCATTATACCCTGCACACCGGAATCCGTGTGCTCTGGGATGATTTGAGACATAGTTAGCCAACATAGTCTTTGAGATATAGTAACCTGTCTCACTCGATTTACATAGTACCACATGGTTTCGATATATAAGTGTGATTTTGACTGCTCAGGGTAGACCTGAGGGAGGGGTCGAGCCTTGTGGGATTTTAATTGAGAAACAATAGTGATGTTTGTGACTGTGATGGGATTTTGATGCATTTGAGAACGAGATAAATTTAAAAATGATGTTTCAAATTGAATTTCCCTTTTATTATGAGATTTGACAATGATGAGCATGAGATGATTTGCACATGATGATTTTACCATGTTTCATATGCCAATTTCCATGATTTAAATTCTTGATATATGTATACTCATATGGCATAATTTTAACTCCTCATGCTTCGATTATAATGATTTATGCATAACACTATCAGCATGTAGATAGAGTGGTTATCTACCATGCTTGCATTATTGCCTTACTGAGCATGTGGTTGCTCATCCCTCTCTATTTCCCCCTCTACAGAGCGTGCATAGTAGCCCAGTGAGGACTGAAGCGTTTTGTCTGGTTATCCGTTGCATCTCCATCATTCAGAGATATATATACGCAGAGATTCTTTTTGTATTTAAACAATGTAAAAGCACACTGATCATTGAATTTGTAATATGGGGGATGAAAATGTAAAAACACATAGTATGTATGGACATACAACTTAACCTTTGAATGTATGACAATATTTTTTATTTATTTAGGAAATGGATGGCAATGAATGATTATTACTGTCTCACAGCCCAACAGTGTGGTGGTGAGTTAGTTCATGACCGGGTAAGGAGGTAGAAAAATGAGAAAAATTTATAGTGATTTTTGGTTAAAGAGAATAAAAAGGGTCGTGACAGGTTAAGTACAATTGCAGCCGTTATACTGCTGAAATTTTTATAAAATAAATTTGTTAAGTATGTGATACTGCTAGGAATGCAACATAAGGAAAAGTTTAGAAAAGTTTAAATTTAGCCAATTTTTTCGTGCTTCTGGGGCGTTACAACTTTAACTTTAATATATACTATAACGACCCAATTTACGTACAATTTGGTTGGGCTACGAGTCAATACTGGATCAAAACTGTGAATCCATCTATATAAATACATCTTTTGGTAACAATTTTGAATAAAACCAATGGAGGCACTTTCCAATTAATTTGCATAATTGTCCATGTACAAAATAATTACGTTCACATTCCCCAGATACATTTTCATAAACATTACAATACTTAGAAAAATTTTAGATAGAAAAGAATACTTAAATCTGGCTATACCTTTGACGCAGAAAAATATTTCACGAAAATATGGTTGTGCAAAGAATCCTACTTTCAAAAGGCGGTCCCAGCTACTGATAAGACTCTATGGGGAGAAGTAAGGGGTGAGCTCAACAGGCTCAGTAAGAAAAATACTGTGGCGAGTAGATAATCACACTACCTATATACTTACATAATAGGCTTATCATAAAATATACCAAATTTTTTGCCCGTAGAAAATATTTGTATCAGAAACAATAACAATTTTAGATTCAGTAATGTAAACATTATACTTAAATACTTTCTAAAGTTTTATTCAGTAAGAAATAATAAAATTTCTTGTAATAATCTAGTTCATTCAATCTATTCAGTAAATCAAATAGACGAGACAAGACAGAACATGCTATAACAATTATCAGTATGACAAATGGCCAATGTCGGTGACTTCGAGCATCACTAATCAGGTGTGCTGGGATGTCCAATGCCATGGGAGTGGTCAGCTATAACGACCCGAATTTTCAGGTATTTCGGTTGGGCTACAAGTCGATATTATATCAAATAGTGAAATCTAACAGTCTCAATTAAATTTTTTTCTACAAATAGTCATGTTCACATTTCCCCAAGCACATCTCATCTACATTATTGTACTTACAAAATTTTAGATGCAAAGGAATTTCTTAAAACTGGGTATACCTTCGACGCAGAAATATACTCCGTGGAATCACAGTTGTGCAAAATGCCATACTAACAGAAGGGGTCCAAGTTATCGATGGGCTCTATGGAGGAAAGTAAGAGGGTGACCTCAACATGCTCAGTAAGAAAAACACGTGACAGGTAGATAAATACACTACCTATATACTTATGCTACAAATGAGTTTCTTGTAAAATATATTGTAAATTTTCAGTTCAATAAAATAAGAAATGGAAATCCACAAATAGTGTATTTACAGTTTACTGCAACGATTTCACAATTTCGAAACTTCAACAAGTGAAATACGCAGTTTCAAATCACAACACAATACACATTTTCATTTCAGAAATTCTAGATAGACGAGGCAAGGCATTTATGCTATAATAATAATCAGTAGGACAATTGACCAATGTCATTGACTCCGGGCAATCACTGATCAGGTGTGCCAGGATGTCAAGTGCCATGGGAGTAGTTAGCTACCCAAACGGCTTGCGCAGTACACTATTTTCCAGTAACACAGTACATCGTACACACATGCACACAGCAAGGTACATCGTACTCCATGGACCTCGACATTATTCACAATTCAGTATAATTTCATCATTCACAATTTCCATATAATTTCACCGTCGCCTTTTTGCCTCAAATCATGTGCGAGCAGGTCAGTATAAGATCACACAGCAATACACGCTTGACTAGCATGGTTTTATCATCAAGATACTTAAATCTCATGCAATAGATCTGTGCAAGATCACACAACAATATACGTCTGACTAGCACGATTTTATCATAAAAACACTTAAATCTCATTTCAGCGCATAAAATAGAGTAAAAGTGGCTGGTCTTGCCATTTTCATTCAAAATCCACAAAGTACGCTTTTTCAGTATAATTTTGAAATTTTAGATTTTTCATAAATAATTTTAAAACTACTCAAATAGCTATTTAAATAGACTAAATAATACTATATCGAAAATCATGGTGATTTTCAGAGTTTAAAACTTTTTCCTAAAATTTCAGAATGGTAAAAATCAATCTAGGATTTTCTACAATTAAGGTGACTAAAAATTTCGGTCTTAAAGTTCGCAGACTCAAATACTTAGAAAATATACGCAGATATTTTTAGCAGTTCACGAATATTTTTCTACAGTAAAAATATGGTCTAAATTTATATCTATAAAGCATCAGAAATACATGCAATTTATCTCTAGTAGCACACGAGAATTTTTCATACCTCGGTGTCTGTCTGTAGTCCTCGATTGGCTCAACGTTAAGAGTCGGCGAGTTCGATCCACTCGGTAAATTTTTCGAAGCTCTTTCCCGAGATTTCTTAAATTTCCAGTACATTCCTCTTCTTTTTCTTCAATTTTTCTCCTATTCTAATATATATATATATATATATAATATTACCTCTTTTCTTCTTTTCTTTTTCTTTTTCTTTTTTTTTTCAATTTCCTTTCCCGCCAACTTTCTTTTCCAATTTTCTTCTCTTCTTCTTCTCCTTCTTCACGGCTACTGCTCATCGTTGCTTCTAGAAGCTCGGCGCTGCCACTCTTCTTGTTTACGGTCCTGCCACCATCAATTTCGATCTTCCTCCCTGTTTCTAGCTCCTACTCGAGGCTCATCCCCTGTTCATGGTCTCCTTCCTCCTCCTCGATGCTATCCATCATCATCACCTTTCTCGGTGATGCAACCAACTTCATCGTCCCCCACACTTCAGCCACCGTCTTCTTCATCATCACAACTCGACCATCATCCTTTTAGTCACCACCAATCTCCCGTTCAGCCTCCCACCGTGACTGCCACTGTCGAGGAGGTGTTTCCTCTGTTCGCCTCTGCTTTGATAAGTTTTCCCCTGTTGCTGTTGGACCAGTCCGAGAATGGTATATGAGGGTACTATGCTAGTAGCTGTTCAGTGTCTGAGCCATGAGGAATGCTCTCCTCGGTGTCTCCTTCTCCTCGTTAGTCTGTTTTTGTTTTCAGGGTCCCTTTATCGCCTATTCTCCTCTGTTCCCTACCTATATCACTGCTCGGGTTCCTTCTCGATTGGTAGCAGCTAGGGACTTTAGCTTACTCGCTCTCCCTTGTCTCTTCTGATTTAAGTTTTCTTTCTCGTTTCATGACATCACTTCTCTCAGATTTTTTTCTTCAACAACTAGTCTCTCTCTCTCTCGAGTTCTCTGCTCTGGTTTCCAACCTGCAACCACCCACGATCTCGTACCCCTACTTCCAGCCTTCCGACTCTAGCTTCCTCTCTTCCTTTCTCTTTGCTACCCTTTTTCCTCCCTTCTGTTGCCTCATTCTTTCATTGCAGCAGTTTTAGTGTGTGTATATATATATATATACTTGTATGTACACCAGAAGAAAGCCTGCACAACAGCTTCAGTTGGCTCCAGTTCCAGCCAACCTAACCATGTTTTTCCCTGCTCTCCTCAGTTTCCCATCCTCATTTCCAGACCACGCACATCCTCTCGGTTTTCATTTTTCACCTTTCCTTCACGTTTTCTTTCCTTATTTTCATTACCCGACAGTGCTCCCATCAAGTGTAAGTGTACACACACACACACACACACACACACACACATATTCTTTTGTTTTACCAAAACACAAAAGTTCTTAGTCTGCCAACCTGCCTCGATCTCCTCTCTATCTATCACTTCAGCCATTTTTTTAATCAATACAATTTATATATATATTTTTATATATTTATATAATCAAAATAAATGTATATTTATATATACATATTGTTTATCTTATTATTATTAATATTATTAGTTTATTTTCATAAATCAGATTTTTAACAGAATTATCAGCCTAGCCTAATCTCACCTTTTTCAACATGATTAATTTAATTATCGTAAGCAAAGTAAATTAAATTTAAATCGAATAATGCTCGAGTCGAATTTAGAAAAATTTCGAGAGTTTACATTCTCCCCACCTTAGGAAATTTGGTCCCCAAATTTAAAGGTATACCAGTCTTTAAGTAATCGTGGGTAATTCTCACGCATTAAGTTTTCAAATTCCCACGTGACCTTCTTTGAAGTGTGATACTGCCATAGAATCTTGACCAAAGAAATCGTCTCAGACCTCAATGTCTTTTCTTTCCTGTCCAAGATCCGAATCTATTTCTCCACATGTGTCATATCCTCTTTCAATTCCAGTGATTCATACTCAATCACATGTGTTGTGTTGCATTGATACATAGAGGATACCGTGAATACTTGATAATTCTAGCGGTAATGCCAACCTGTACGCCTTATCTCCCACTCGATCTAAGATTTTCAAAGGTCTAATTAAACTGGGACTTATCTTTCCCTTCTTTCCATATCTCGTTATGCTATTGGAAGGAGAAACTTCCAAGACACCAAATATCCTACTGTAAATCCTAATGACCATCATCTTTGGTCAGCATAACTCTTTTGTTTATTCTGAGTTGTTCTCAACCTTTCACAATTTATTTGAATATCTTCATAAACTTGCTTAACCAAATCGGGAACAATTATCTTCCTTTCACCCACTTCTTCTATCCAATCGATAAGCGACATTTTTTGTCATACTAGGTTAAATACGACATCATTCCGACACTTGAGTGGTAATTAATTATATACAATCGTTGCTATTGGCAATTAGTCCTTCCAGGAGCCTTTAAAATCCTGGCACATGCTTTCAGTTCTATATAGGCATAAGTAATAATCTCATAGGCTTTTGGTGCTTTACCTTAACCTGCTGACTTATGAGATATTTAATCTCAATTTCAGTTATTTCTCTTATCGTACTTGTGATAATTTTGCTAAAATAGAATTATTAATATTTAATTTCTTAATTAACTATTTTAATCCCCATATTATTTTATTAATTATCTTTTCATTTTAATTAAAATTCTCATGTTTGCAGATAAATTAAATCCAGATGAATTTCAGTCATTTCAGTAGAAAATGATTGAAAATGGGCTAAAAACGACACCTTGCCACCACATGCCACTTTGCACATCCAAGTGGATAAGAAGACAAATGACATGAAAATATCTTCTTTAAAGCCAATGGTGAGAAGACAACCGCTGTACCGCCAGAATGGAATAGGACCCCTTTCTCGCCCTGCAGCGGACCATTTTCGGATCCGTAATGGAAGGAAATCCCAAAACGGATATCCGAGCAAAAGACCAATTCTGGTTAATTAGGAACCACTTATCATCAAAACCGAGATATAGCGGGAATTGTTCCCGGGGCGAATTAAACCAACACAACGGCAAGGTTTTTCAGCCCAGAAGTGGTTGACTTACTCAATTTGTTAGAATCAAATACTGAGGAGTCAGATGATCTAACGTTCCCACTAGGATGGGGTCGCAAAATAATGCCAACTCATATAGGATTAGAATTTTCCTTTGTACCCCCATTTTAATGTGTCTAAATATGTAAGACCCGACTTTATTTAAAATAAGAAAAGAAAAATGCAAAAGGATTGAAATGGTATTCCCGAATATGTGAAGGGTAAAACGGTCAAAAGATCAAAATTCAGTATTTATCGAGACAAGAAAATTTTATTAAACATACTGGATTTGAGAATCTTGATCAATAACGAAGAAATAATTAAATTTTGGATTAAATTGATCAAGATATGAATTTATTGAAATAAACCGAAATTTTCGCCTCGAAAAAATAATCTCAAAAATAATTGAAAAATATACCGAAAAAGTAAAATCAGACTGATAAATTCATTTACGGAATAAATGAATAAAATAAGAATTTTTTTAGATATTTTGGCAAAAATAATAATATAATATTGATTAAAATAGTAATAAAAATATATTATAAATAAAATATGTAAAAAAAAAATGAAAAGTCTGAATCGCCAAATGCGAAACAAAAAAGGAAATGGCGAAAAAGTAAGGGCGAAGATCGACAGACCAAATCCTCTCATAGACGAGCCACCGGCAAGGTTGAGGGGTCGGCGAGGGCCGGCGAACGCAGCCCAACACCTGGCGACTTGCCATCTGCCAAGACACGCCGTGGAGACCGCTAGAGCACACTAAAAACGAGAGATGTCGCGGGAGAGAAGCCTCGATCAGTGGCCATCGATGCCAATTCGAGCCACTCCGAGGCCCGATTTTGGAATCCCAGGCGATGACGCGTCGAACGGCACCGAAAACGACTCTAAAATTGGCCGGACGACGTCGAAACGACAAAATGGTGACTGAACCAGTCGAACCGGACTGAACCAGCTGAATCGAACCAGCGGTCTGAACCAGGTTGAACCGAACCGAATCGATTCAGCCAAAAAGAAAAGGAAAAGGGAAGAAAAAGGGAAAAAGAAAAAGAGGAAAAATTGGAGAAAATTTCAGTGATACAATCGAGCTACGGGTAAGTCGGTAAGCGATCAAAATTGATCGATTTAAATTTTGAAATATTTTAATTGATTAATATCCGACTAGAAATTTACCCAAAAAAATATTAAATTGTGTAGCTCGACAATTGACATCAACTGAGAGCTCGAGACAGTCTCGATTTGCGTACTATCATGGAATCACTGGTAAGTAACCCTTATTTACGACAATTTACATAGTTATGCGTGTTAGAATTTACCGCATAAATTACGGATTTAAATTTCGCATTAAATGAATTAAATTTTAAAAATTGGGATAAATTGTCGTAAATAATTCATAATCTATTTGAGAATTTAGAACGAGGCTCAATATATGTTGATGGGCCCAATGAGCCCAATAGGCCTCGATAATGTGAATAGTAGATAGAAAACGAGCTTAAGGTCGATTAAGGCCCATTAAGATGCAATCGGGCCCAATATGGAAAAACGGACCTAATGATTTAAATTAAGCCCAGAAAATATGAAATACAATTAAATTGTATTGTATTTGACCTGATGAATGTGTATTTGCAGTTTCGGAGATTGGATTGTAAGAAAATCAGACTGTGCGACGAGTCATCAGTGGAAAGGTCAGACTGTGCAGAAAATGAGGTAAGGGAATTGTGTGAGTAGCTAGAGGTAGCTACACGTACTTTAAATAGTTTTTGTATACATTGAATATGTATGTATACACTGATATTGTATTAAGGTCCTGAAAGTGGTTTAAATGATTTTAAGGATCGAAATAGGTAAAAAAAACTATTTTACCCCTATTGAGGGAAGTTCACTTAAGGATGGTGAAAGCATGATATGCATGAAATGCATGATTTAAGGAATTTTCTGAATTAAAAAATTTGATTGGTTTTAATCAAAGTAAATCGATAGATTGGCCAGTAATTGCATAAGTTTCACAAGATAACACTACGTAAGTGTTGTTTATATTTAAATGAAAATTATTAGGAAAATGGGCCAATTATCAAGTTTATATGGAAATAGATAGTGCCGGCACATAGCTCGCACTATATCTGCGTTTGTGAGTGTGCATAAAACGTGCTTGAGCGATTGCTCGCACCGACTTGTGTGACATCATATGCATGAAATGTGCTAGAGCAGGGTGCTCATACATATTTTTATTATTGTGAAATGAGAGGTGCTGGAGCCTAGCTCGCACTCTGTTTTGACATGTTTTGACATGTTTTGACTTGTTTTAACTTGGTATGCATAAAAGGTACTGGAGCGATTGCTCGCACTAGTTTTTATGATTTGATATGCATGAGAGATGCTGGAGCTTAGCTTGCATCCAGTTTTGATATTTAATTGCATAAAGCCGTACTGGAGCCTTGCTCGTACGTGATTTAATCGATTTAATTTCATAAAGCCGTGTTGGAGTGTAACTCGCATGAGATTTGTTGTATTTATGCATAAAGTCGTACTGGAGCATTGCTCGTACATGATTTTATATAGATTTATAACTCATTTTAAAGTCGTACTAGAGTGTTAGTCGTACACAGATTTCATTAATTTCTATGAAACCGTGCTAGAGCTTCGCTCGCACGAGATTTTCTGATATCATGAATATGCATGGAGTCGTGCTTGAGCTTCGCTCGCACAGGGATTTATATGACATGCATATAGCCGTGTTGGAGCCTCCTGTAGACTGTGTGTCACAGTGAGATGATATGCTCACACGTGTATACTGAGATAGAGATGATATGGGTGGATAAGAACTATTGCAGGCACCCCTGATTGAGCTTGGGTTCACGGAGTACGTTGTACCATGTATGTCACGCGGAGTACGCTGTACCGTGGGGATTTTTGGAGTGGAGTGGCATTAGCCACTAGGCAGTAAGCCTTGCCCTCGGAATCCTGGTGTTATGCTGTTCTGGCGGGTAGAACGACCCACCTCCCGTTTCAGGTGTGATACCCCGCACACTAGGTACCGTGTTGTCAGGGATCACTAGGATATGGCCATAGTCCTCGATGTTACTGATATAATCAGCTGCTTATCTCACATGATATAACTATTGGTCGATAGACCAGAGTAGACCCGAGGGAGGGGTCAGACCCCCAATTTTATGATTTTATGACATGTGACCCTGAAAGAATGGTGGTTTTGTAATCGAAGTTTTATAATGAATTTTAATGAATTGTTTTATGAGATGATTGACCTGGAAGGGTTAGATTATACTGCAGTTTTAATGAAATGATTTGAATGCAGTAGCATGATGATGTTTTCCATGCTTTCATTTCAAATTCATGATTTGTCTTACATGACATGAAAGAATGCATGATCTTGTTTTACTTCATGCTAATTATGATTTAAGGATGTCACATAAAAAGCTATTGATGCATTAGTAGTATGATTTATATATGCACGAACAGTTTTATAAACTAAGTCATGATGAAATACATGATTTTGTGCTTGAAATTTTAATGAAAAGAAATGGATTTTAAGGGCATGGCATTATGAGCATGTAGATAGTGGAGCTATCTACTTACTTGCATAATTGCCTTACTGAGCGTGTGGTTTGCTCACCCCCCATATTTTTCATCTTTTCAGAGCATTTGCAATAGTTAGTGAGGGGCTAAGGACTTGCATGCTTGGTATCCGCTGCTTCCCATCAAGAGACAGGTATACACATTTGTAGAGTTTAGTATCTAAATATGTAATGCACAGTACTGTAAAAAGGATATGATGTCAGGGATGTAGAGTTATAAATACCATTGTGTATGTATTTAATTAAAGTCAAAGGATAGTAAACTCTGATATATGAATGTGAATATGGAAATGGAATAGTAAATATGTGAGAGGTGACTAACACCGAATCATAGCCCAACCGTTTGTAGGATGGTCACGATGAGAGAAATGTAAGAATTAAATAATAAATGAAAAAAAAAGAAAAATCTACTCTGATTTTTAGGTAATTTGGGTCGTGATAAAATAGAATAAGATGAGACATTTTTTAGAGATGAGTTTTTTTTTTTTTTATAGTTTTTAGGTTAAAGTTTTTAGAATTGGCTGCTAGGTTTTAGGTTAGAGATATATTTTCTTTAGTTTTTTTGTTCTTCACGTTGACTGGTGACAACAGCCATTGTTTTCTAAGTTTTGCAAGTTTTTTTCCCTTTGATTTGGCACATTTAAACTTCATTAATGAAAACTTTATTTTCGTTAGTTTCATTTACTACTCTCTTTTCCATTTTCCTTTACTGTTCAATTGGGAAGTTGAAGCTTGGTGACAGTAGCTTCATCTTTACCCTTTCTCATGCCATTATTTTCATGCCTTTCTTCTATTGTTTTCCCTAGCTTACTAGTTGTTTAGGATGTTATCATCTTGCTTCAATTAGGATTAGAAAGGAAGAATCTTGGTTTTGCGAGAGAGCAAAGTTCCTTCTCGGTTTTGGTTTACTTGTGTTTGTTATTGGTTTGATAGCTGGTTTTTTGGTTATTTGCTCGTTTGTTTCAGTCTAAAGTGCTGCTGAAAGGTGTCCCATTGGGAGGGAGAGGCTGTAAGGAATTCCTTAAAGCTACTAGAGAAGGGCTGGCCGAGGCATGTGTGCTGTCCAAAGCAGGAGACGTGATTGTAGGGGTAGAAGCTTGCGGTGTTGGGCTATTTGGTGGCTAGAACTCACGGTATTCTGCTCTGGTTTGATCTTCTTGCTTCACTGTGTGCCTGTCCTTGCTGGCGTTACTGTCTCATACTCGTAGCCAATTTCATACTCTGTTCTGCTTTGCTCTTAGTTCATTTTACTATTCATTTTTGTTTTTCCTTTTATTCTGCACTATTCTTTTGTTTGCTGCCCTCCAGTGTGCGACATCATTTTCTTTTGATCTTGGGTTTCAGTTACTGCTTCAAATTCTTAGTGATCCAGACCTGGAGCAGAACGCCATTACTGTTGGGTTGTGCTACTATACTGCACTTGCATGAAGATGCTGCTGCAGTTTGAAGTGATGCTGGGTATGTGAGTCTTGATAAAAGAGCAAAGCAGTAGCTGACTGTATGGCATGTGGCTGTGTGGGCTGATGCTAATCTGTTTTGTTACTGAAGAACGTTGCTGACATTAGAGGACGTGACTACTGCCGTGGCTGTGCCGGCGGAAGTGTAGTAGGGAATGAAGGCCTGACAGTAGCTGGTGATAGAGATGGTTTGTGCCGGACTGAAGCAACTGCAAGACGCATGTGCAGGAGCTGATTGTGCAGAGCAAGAATGTTGGCAACAGGACGTGGTGCATGAAGAAGCAAGAGATGTTAGAATTGTAGTGCGCATGAAAGGCTGCACAACAGAGACCAGTGCACAGCCGAGAGCAGTGCATAGCTGATGTTTTAATTTTTATATTTCATTTTTACAATTTGCTTTATTATGTTTTCATATTAATTGTTAGATATTAGTTTTTTTTATATTACTATTTGTTAGTTTAGGTAATAGTAGTAGTGGTTAAATTAATATTCTTGAATTATTTTGCATGCTAGCTTAATTTTATTTGCTTTTTAGTTTAAGACTTAATTTTAATTATAATAATATTTAATTTTTGAATGCAATAGGATTTAAGATTTAATTTTCAGTGTAGTGCTTATTGATACGAACTACGCCCACTCTAAGTGACCTAGACATTTTATCCGCAAGTCCACGGGTCGTACAAGTAATAATGAGATTTGAGTCCCAAATTATCGTCCTACAGAAAAGTTGATTTACCTAATTAACTACCGGTTAATCTAACCCTAAGTATATCCTAGCAAATTATGAATTTGTGATGGGTGATCTACAAGGCTAAAATTAAAAGTACTGAAAACAATAACAATTATAAAATAAAGAGAATAAAATTGAGCTAAAATTACTTACAGTGCTCCAAGCAATTAAAATCAAATAACCTACAAAAGATAATTAAAACAGTTAAAATTAATTAACGCAATTAAACTAAAATGCAAATATGAAAATAAAAAAACAAATTTAATTAAACTAAAATTAAACAAACCTAAAGTAAAATGTGCATGTAATTAAACTAATTAATAAAAATGCAAATTTAGTTAACCTAATTCTAATAAAATAAAATTCTATTAACCTAAAGAAATTCTTAAATCTAACTTAGAAATTAACTACCTAAAAATTGATCCTAAATTAAATCTAACTCTAACTAATTACTAACAATAAAACAAAATCTAAATAATGCATGAGAAATATTTTTGGATTTAATTTAAAATGAAGACTAAATTAAAAATGCATGAAACAAATTTAATCTAATTTAATTCTAAATGCAACTCATAAAATACTAAACTAAAATTAATTCCTAAAACCTATGATATAAAATTAACCATTAACTAAAAATTAAAACTAAAAATTAAATTAACATGCAAAGATATTAAAACTAACCTATAATTTTAATTAATTAAATTACCTAACCAACAACTAACAAAGGATCAAACAATTAAACTCATTAATGTAAAAACAAGGCCTTAACCAAATTTGGAAACCATGTTGGTCCCGTGCATGTACTGTGCACTGTTTATGGTTCTTCTCCAGGTGTTGGCCTCGGTTCTGTCCAGCTGCTGTCCTGCTTCTATTCCAGATGATGTCCGTGAACTATTCGCCAGCTGCTGTCCAGGTCTAATCTAGGTGCTGTCCTCAGTTGTGTCCAGTTCTGTCCGCTCCTGCTATTTGCTGCACATTCTGGGCTCAACACCACATCCTGCTCAGCATTCTGGTATTGTCCGCGACATGCACCAAATTCATTTCCTGTCCTGTGTCATTTTCTTTAGCAGTACACCTACTGCTTCATGCCTTCAGCTCAAGCCCTACTACTATAGCAACCACAAACAGCCACCCATTAAGTCAGTAGCAGTGTCCAACAAACTACTCTATCGTGGAATTAGCTCCTGATTTGTTCTCGACAGTAGCCAACTTCTAGTCCAAACTCAAGCAATACTCGGCAGTGCAACACCAAGAAATACACACAAGCAACAGCTGATAACAAGGAGATTTAAAGCTGTAAATATAACTGCAAATATAAGCTTTGGTGATAACCACATTGATGAAAAAGAAAATAACAACACAAATGAACAGTAAATGATGTAAAAAAAAACAGGGGAGAACAGAGGAGAAATATGTTCCCAGTTGCTGCAAAACTCACGGTTTAAGGAACAAAAACAGAACATATAGCAAGGCCAAATTACTGGTAATATGGCTTAGAAGAAATTCTGCTAATATGTGAAGAAAATAAAAGATACATCGAGACAACAGAAGATCTAAACCAAAGAAATAAAAATATGAACAGTAGAAGATGATGAAGAACAGATGAGAAAAGAGCATGATTTTTATCTAATGATCTGTTTCCTCATTTCTGTTCAGCAGCCCACCAAATAACACTCTCTCGGCACTAGACAGAAACACATTCAAGTAAGATAAGAAAAATAGAAATTCTAAAAACTAATACTTAACACTAAACCATACGTGTTGAAAATTATAAAACATCAACATAGTAATTTCCAGTAGCCACGGTTTCATTCATTCTCCGATCAAGCCTATGTTGTTCCACCATTTCAGTATTGCAAGACAATACACAGTATTAGATCGGCAATACTGCATCAGAACATATTAATGGCATTGATGATCAAAGCATTACAAATGCTTTAGACTACAACCGAAAATGGAGTGAATAAAACTTATAACAAAAACAAGATAGTAACGGGTGAAGTAAAACTGAAATGCTGAAGAAAATTTAAGAAGCAACAATAACGATGAACTAAAAACAAGAACTATTCATAATAAACTAAGTTGAATAAAACAGTAGCTATGGAGAAAAATAGAGGCTAAAAACTATTCAGGAAAACAAGGAAGGTAATATTCTAACTTAAAGTTACCCTAAAAAAACTATTCTACCCTAACTACCTCTCTTTTTCAATTGCCATCATATTCTATTTATATACACACTTAGGGGTATAATGGTAATTTTCCATCCTAGATGAGTTGGCATTGTTTGGCCACTTGTCTTCATTTTATTTGTTGCAGAGTAGATATTTCCACGTCACTTTTCGGTTTGTCCAGTTGGTTGTGCGATGTGGCTCGACGTTTGTCTTCCAGAAGGTTGACACGATATCCGTCGATCTTATCGTTTCGGAGCAAATAAAATACGGACACTTAGCATCACGCGTGTCCAGACGACTGGTGACTCGGTGTGCAAATTGGAAGTGGTCCAGTCTCCTTTAGCCCGTTTCCAATCCATTTTTGACTGAAATGACTGAGTTTCATCCGGATTTAATTTATCTGCACATTAAAAAATTTTAATTAAATTGAGGGGATAATTAATAAAATAATATGGGGATTTAAATAATTAATTAAGAAATTAAGCACAAATAATTCTATTAAAAATAGAATTATTACTTATGTATTGCATTTAGAGTTAGTTTAGGAGTGGACTCATTTTATGCATCTTTAGGATAGTTTTCATTTTAAATTTTAGAAACTCAAAAATATTTTATTTTCCATGCATCATTTAGAATTGATTTTATTATTTATTTAGGCATTTTATTAATTTAGTTGTAAGACCCGATTTTATCGTATTTCCTTATGATTCACATATTGTATGAATATTGTTATACGTTAATGGAATCATAAGACGAATGTTTTTGATCATATAAATTGAATGAAGTAGTCGAATGTACGTAAAATTTGAAAACAGATAAGAAATTTTAAATTAAATTTATGAGATTTGAATTGTCCGGACAGAGATACGAATTTTAAATGAGAAATTATAGTGGGTCCAAGAAGGAAAGTCGACCTAAATTGGTCCCGAACTTGTAGAAGGGTAAAACAGTCAAAAGACCAAAAATCCGGTATAAATTCGATAAGAAAATTTTATTAAAAATATGAATTTAGGAAATCTTGATCAATAAAAGAGAAATTATTGAATTTCGAGTCCAATTGATCAAGATCTGAATTTATTGAAATTAATCGGAATTTTTCCTTCAAAAAATTATCCTGAAAATATTGAAAAAATATACCGAAAAGATAAAATAAAACTGATAAATTTATTTATTGATTAAATAAATAAAATAAGATATTTTGAGATATTTTGAGATTTTTTTAATATTTTAATGATTAAAAAATAATAAAATAAATTATATATAAAAAATGAAATTGAAATCGCGAATTTGCAAAAGGGAAAGGAAAGAAACGAAACGAAGACCGAGGAGAGATTGAGAGACTGACCGGCAACCATCCGGCGACCTAGCGGCCAGGCGAAGGGTCGAAAAAGGAAGAGGACGACCGTACGACCCCCTGGTACCAACGACACGCCCCACCAAGCCCGGAGAACGCCGGATCGAGAAGGAGAGTGCGCGAGGGAGAGGGGGGATTCGTCGGCGATAGCGCCGTTTTGACCCACCCTGAGGCCAATCGAGTGTTCTCCTACCCGAGACGCACCGAACAGCATCGAAATCGAGCCGGGAGCCGATCGAAAACGCTGTGAACGACGACGGGGAAGCCTGAACTAGTATGGACCGGTTCAGTAAGAAGAGAACCAGGATGAACCGATCGGTCTGAACTGGGCTGACCTGGATCGAATCGGTTCAGTCAAGAAAGAGAGGAAAAAGGGAGAAAAGAAAGAAAAAGAGGAAAAGGAAAAAAAGGGAAGATTTTCGGGGATACATCGAATTTCGGGTAAGTCGGTAAGAGGTCAAAAGTGACTGATTTGATTTTCGAGAAATTTATTTAAATTATATTTAATCGAAAAATAACCCGAAATTAAATATAAAATTATGTAGTTCGATGATAAATTCCAAACGTGAGCCAATTGAACTCCGATTTGCACACCATCAGATAATTTCAAGTAAATAAAGCTCATTTACGACAACAGTATGATTATTATGCAATTTGAATTTATTTTGCAGATTTCAGATTAATTTCTACATAAAAATATATTATATTCATATTTTTGAATAAATAGTTGTAAATGCTATACGAGTTATCCAATGAGTTTGGAATGAAGCCCGTTGAGTATTGGTAAGCTAAATGAGCCTAATAGACCCGAAGAAGGGATTTAATAAGTGAAAACGGGCTAAAAAGGGGTCGAGGCCCATTAAGGTGCAATCGGGTCCAATAAAGTAAAACGGGCCTAGTGTTTTAGATTCGATCAGTAAGAGTGAAATACTGATAAGTATATTAGAACTGACCCAAATACGTGGTTATATGCAGCTCCGTAGACTTGGTTTTGAGCGAATTGGACTGAGAGACCTGGTACGGTCGAGACAGGATAAGCTTGCGCGTGATTCCAGGTAAGGGAATTTTACGGACTGCTAGAGGTAACTATACGCAATTTTGACATAATTTACATTCTCTAAAATTTTCTGAAGGGTCTAGATTTAAAATAAAAATTTTTTGTGCCTGGATGGGCAAATGACCAAAATTTCCCTGTGAAGGGTAAAATTTCCAAAGTTAGGAAAAGTTAGGAGGAGTAAGAACAAGAGGTTCCTGCTTGTTTTTAAGGTGTTTTGACACGTGCATGGGTAGGCTGGCTATCTTTTAAATAAAAATGCATAGCATTGCATATTTTCAACAATGTGATTTTTTGTGGAAATTGTTTTGAGATAACAGAACTGCCTATGTGATTTTATGAAAATGTGACGTGCTAGAGCTCAATTCGCACGAGTTTTGATTTGTGTGATGCATGCATTAGTGCTGGAGCAAGGGCTTGCACAAGAGTTTTATATGCATAGGTGCCGGAGTCTAACTCGCACCAGATTTTCATATGATTTTTGTGACAGGGTGCTGGAGTCTAACTCGTACCAGATTTTCACTTGATTTTGACAGTGCTGGAGCTTAGCTCGCACTAGATCTTATGAGATTTTATGAAACGCGTGCTGGAGCTTTACTCGCACGAGATTTTCATTGATTTTATGAGAGTGCTTGAGCATCGCTCGCATTGATTTTATGGGACATGCAATGAGCCGTGCTTGGAACGTCGGGTCGAGTGTGTGTCACGCAGATTAAATATGCTTGCATGTGCGTTTAGAGACAGGTACGATTGTGGATATGAGATATGGGTCCACGGAGTACGTTGTACCGTGCAAGTAGCATGGAGTACGTTGTACCGTGCTGGGATTGATTTTGTGGCATCTTCGGATGTGAGTTATCGGACAAGACCGACGGGATAGACTGACCTACCTCTCGGGGCGGTTCTCGATAGTGGTGAGACCCCGCACACAGGATCCGTGTAGCAGAGGGATCACGAGGACATATGGCCATAGTCCTGGTTATTTGCTTGAGATATATATTGCCTAGTCTCACATGTTAATACTTGACGTTTTTGAAAATCATATTTTGTGGACTTTTGCTTGAGTCTGGATCACCCGAGGGAGGGGTTGGATCCTGACTGAGATGTGATTCTTATGAGAATGAAACTGAGATTTAAACTGAAACTTGCATGACGTTATTTCCATGCTATTTAAACCCATACGTGATGTAAACAAGTTTTACATGACATTCATTGTATCGCATGATACTATTGCTTTGAAGCATTTGATGTCATGGTTTTGTGTGAGTTAGGAACACCCGAGGGAGGGGTTGAGTCCGTGCTGTGTTGTGAAATTTTAACGAGAATGAAATGATTTAAATGGATTTGCATGTTGAGTTTTCCATGCTCTTTGAAATCCATATGTGAACTTGTTTTACATGACATCATGAATTGTAGCATTTGTTTTGAAATTATGTGGAGAAAGGGTGGTTTATGCATGACACCATGTTCATGTAGGTAGTATGGTTACCTACTTGTTCGTAGGATTGCCTTACTGAGCTTGATGTGCTCACCCCTTTCAGTTTCTCACACAGATTTATTCTAGTAGACTTTGAGGCGACTGAGTACTGCATTCCTGATATCCATTGCTGCCCATCACTTGA
This sequence comes from Firmiana major, assembly GCA_033439115.1. Lineage (NCBI taxonomy): Eukaryota > Viridiplantae > Streptophyta > Magnoliopsida > Malvales > Malvaceae > Firmiana > Firmiana major. The sequence continues at coordinate 64,779,008 of CM065899.1, forward strand.
GGTATATACACTTGTACATATTGTATCTAAATAAGAATAGTACAGTAACATGTTTGTAAGTAACTTTCGAGGATGTATAGACTGTAAACACTTGTAAATGAATGGGAAAGAATTAGTGAAAAACTCATGTGTTTACCTTTCCTTTAATAAGGAATTAAGTTATATGGTGAATGAATGGTGGGACTGGCATTGACGCATAATCCAATTGTTAGTGGAGTGTGGTCACGATCAGAGGATAGGTAAGTATGAAAGAAAAACTCTGATTTTAGATCGTGACAAATGGTGGTATCAGAGCAAAATTGGTCTGATGTGTGTCAGTGTCAGTAATTAAGAAATTACATCCCCGTGTTACTGTACTTGATTAGATATAATCGTGTATATTAAGATGGGTTTTAACTAAGAAATGGTTATGAATGCAAGAATATAGGCTTTATGCCTATTACCAGTCGCAATAGAAGAGGTAGAGCATGAGGCAGTGGTAGTAGAGGCAGGCCTGAGCTTGCTAGTCGTGCTGAGTCGACCCATGAGACTCATGAGGAGGTTGAGGTGGAGACTGATATTGAGCATACTCCACAAGGTCCTATAAAGAGACCATATAGTATTGAGACACGCTTCACGAGGATGTAGTGGAGTGTAGAAAATATTTTAGAGTTGTTTACTTAGTCTATACAGGTAGTTGAGGATAGGTAAGGTAAAGCCTTAACAGATGCCTCAAACTATAGAGATTCCCACACCTCTCCGGTATTTAGCGAAGTAAAGAAACCAATAGTTACTGAGGACTGGGTGAATGAGATAGCGAAGTTGTATTGATTCTTTTGGTGTATGTCGATCGCGAAAGTGACTTTTAAATACGTTTATGTTGGAGGGCAAAGCGGAGCATATGTAGAAACCCGCTCGACCCATTTTAAGAGTTAAACATCTAGGACTGATATGAGAGATAATTCAGGATGCATTTCGAGTAAAGTATATCCCGATACTACTCAGAGGAAGTTACAGATGAATTTATGAGTTTAGTTCAGGGAAACCAAATCTATTGATGAGTATGAATCTCAATTTAAATCCCTGGGCAAGTATAATCCGACATTATGAACAGTGAGAATCGAAAGGTCCAAAAGTCATGGAAAGACTCGGACCGTCTATCAGAGTCTGATTGGCTCCGTTAGATATCACTACATATGACGAGGCAGTGCGTAGATCACAGTGTGTGAATAAGATTTGGAATTGCATGCCTTTGAGTTTAAGAAAGGCAATAAGGGCCAAAATTGAGACAGAAAGGAAATAGTGGATAACAGAGATGTCAAAACGGGAAAGAGGCGGTTTGGTAAGACATTTAGAGTTAATGAGTTATAGGGTAAGATGATTATAAGCCCCAGTGTATCCAGTTTCAGCGCTTACACAAATATTGTGATTGGAGAACCCTGACTTGCTAATGGGTAGTGTTGGATGCGTGGTAGTTAGCACGGAAATAGGCGGTTGAATGATAGAGAGTGTATGCCTTGAACTAGGACACTATTGATGCTTTATTTGATGTGGTGTAAGGTACCATCTTGATAATAATATTGAAGAAATTATTTTAATTGATCTTGGTACTACATATTTATTCATATCGTAGTCATTTGCATATAAGTTAATAAAATATGTGAAGCCTATATCATTAGGCAAAATGCTGATAGTTAGTACCTCAATGAAGGATAGTCTGCTAATTGAATATGTCAGTAGAGATTATAAGTTGAAAGTAGGGGAAAGAAACTTGCAGACCAATCTCATTCTATGAAATATGAGTGTTTTGATATAATATGGGGAATAAATTGATTGGCTGCAAACTATGTTGTTGAAATTGCTATTCTAAGATAGTGATATTTCACCCTAGAAAAGTGTACAGTAAGTTTTAACTAGTAATGAAAGAGTTTTGTTATAGTTGATATACGAAAAGAGATATGCTTTGAGATGTGATAGATCCTGAATATAAGATATATTGGAATAAGAGGTGTATGCAAGGTAAGAATATCTTTGATATGCAAAGTAATTTGGATTAAGCGATATATAGTGAATATGAATTGCGACCAAGGATAAGGGGTGAATATATCCACAACCAGTCCATGTGGTCAAGTTTGAGGGTTAATAAAGGTATTTCAAAATACCTCCTCGCTTGAACACTTGACAACGTCTAGAAGTACACAACCTATAAATTGAAATCGACAGTCGTAATATATACAATTAAAATTAGGGTACCTTTACTTGTACAATAAAAAATATAGAATTCGATTAATCATGAAGGTTTAAAAATTAAAATTTTATAAAAGCCGTTAATATAAGAAAAAGGAAATGACGCGGGTTAGTATCTTGAACAGAAGCGATTTCGAAATGACATTATACGTTTATGCGTACATAGGTCAAGGATATGGGTGATTGAAATATTTAGTGGAACTCAACAACAATGAGGTATTTAAACTTTACCTGGACCGATTTGTTATCATCCTTATTGATGATATTTTGGGTGTACTTAAGTCCAGGGAAAATCATAAGCAACAATTGAAAATTATTTTTACAGATGATTTGTTGAGAGTTCTTGAAATGGACTACTTCGTTGACATGTTTAACTTAGAAAAATGTTGCATTTGAATGGGATGATAGAAGTTACATGAGTTTTGGTGTATTGAAGTATGAACTGACCACCACATTTATTCTCACCATACCCAACAGATTAAGAGGTTTCTCAGGGTATGTGGATGTCTTGAAACCAAGATTGGGCTGTATGTTGAAGCAAAATGAGATGATAGTCACATATGAATCCAGACAGTTCAATGACCATGAAAGGACTTCCGGCCCATGATTTAAAATTGGTAGTCGTAGTAATGCAATGAGGGTATGGCGCCACTACTTTTACGGTGAGAAATTTCAGGTATGCACTGATCATAAAAGTCTCAAGTATCTATTTTCACAGAACGAGTAGAATATGAGATAACATATAGGGTTAGAGCTTCTGAAGGATTATGATTGTGGAAATTATACCACCCAGGAAAGGCTAATGTAATTACTGATGCCTTGAGCAGAAAGAACCTCGGGATGGTATCACAGATGATGGTCAGGGAGCGTGAGCCGCTAGAGCAGTTGTGAGCCTTAGTAGTGATGTGATCCCTTCTGATGATAACAGTGATTGTGTGACAGCTAGCCTGAGATTAGAACCAGATTTGAATGACCAGATTTGATAGGCTTAGCGTGATGATCGACAGGGTGTCGATAGTGTGGGTCAGATTCAGAAGGGTACAGTGACAGAGTTCATAATGAGTGATGATGGCTTACTGAGATTCAGAGACAATATAAGTGCTCCCTAGGACCACAGTTGATTAGATAATGTTATTGTCAGAAGCTCACTCTTTGGGATATACAGTACATCCGAGAAGTAATAAATATATTGAAATCTCAGGATAGAGTATTGGTGGTCAGATATGAAAAGAGACATTGTAGAGATTGTGGAGAAGTGTTTCATATGTCAGTAGATTAAGGTAGAGCAATAGAAGTTTACAGGGTTATAGTAGCCTCTACCTCTATCGACACGAAAATTGGAGCAAGTTACCATGGATTTTGTGACAGGTTACAGAGGACCGTAGGAATCACGAGGCTATTTGAGTGATGGTCAATAGATTGATTGAGTCTACTCGCTTTCTGGTTATGAAAGCTATAGATACTCTGAGTGCGTGAGCATATTTATATAAGTAAGAAGATTGTGGAATAATAGGTAGCATTCCAAGGAGTATTGTATTAAGATAGGGATTCTTGCTTCACTTCCCACTTCTGGGAACATGTTTCAGGAAGCCATGGGAACCCAGTTGAGTGTGAGCACAACGTTTCGTCCTCAGACAGATGGGGAGTCAGAGAGGACTGTACGAGTTCTGGAGGATATGATGAGAACGTGTGCAATTGATGTTAGAAGCTCCTGGAATGATCATTTGTTATTAGCTAAATTGCCCACAGCGATAATTGTCACTCGAGTATCGATATGGCATTGTGTGAAGCATTATTTGACCGTAAGGGTTAATTTTACGAATGAATAGAAAGAAGTGGGTGACAGATAGAAAATTACTCCCGATCTAGTATAATAAGCCTCTGAGGGTGTTCAGCTGATTGTGAGAAAATGAGAACACCTCAGAACAGATAGAAAAGCTATGCTGACAGGAGATGGGGATCGTGAGGATTCATTGAGTGTGAATCAGTGTGTTTGAAAATTTCTCTTTCTAAAGGTATAATGAAATTCGGGTATCAAACATGAAGGAGAAGGTGTTGAGGTTTAAGATGATCTCCCTAATTAAAGTCCTTCGGCAGTATTACGCTTCAGAGGAATTTAAATAGGAGCTGGAGAGTAAGAGTATGATATGTGTGAAGTATCCAGAGTGATTTACAGACTAACTTGGTTCTAATTTGCAGAACCAAATTTCTTAAGTGGGGAAGATTATGTAAGACCCAATTTTATCGTATTTCCTTATGATTAACACATTGTATGGATATTGTTATACGTTAATGGAATCATAAAACGGATGATTTTGATCATATAAATTGAATAAACTAGTCGAATGTACGTAAAATCTGAAAACGGACAGTTAAGGAATTTTAAATTAAATTTATGAGATTTGAATTGTCTGGATAGAGATACGAATTTTAAATGAGAAATTATAGTGGGTCCAAGAAGGAAAGTCGGCCTAAATTGGTCTCGAACTTGTAGAAGGGTAAAACAGTCGAAAGATCAAAAATTCGGTATAAATTCGATAAGAAAATTTTATTAAAAATATGGATTTAGGAAATCTTGATCAATAAAGGAGAAATTATTGAATTTCGAATCCAATTGATCAAGATATAAATTTATTGGAATTAATCAGAATTTTTCCTTCCAAAAATTATCCCAAAAATATTGAAAAAATATACCGAAAAGACAAAATAGGGCTGATAAATTCATTTATTGATTAAATAAATAAAATAAGATTTTTTGAGATATTTTGGGTTTTTTTGTAATATTTTAATGATTAAAATAATAATAAAATAAATTATAAAAAAAAAGAAACTGAAATCGCGAATTTGCGAGAGGGAAAGGAAAGAAACGAAACGAAGACCGATGAGAGATCGAGAGATTGACTAGCGACCATCTGACGACCTAGCGGCCAAGAGAAGGGCCAAAAAAGGAAGAGGACGACCGCGCGACCCCCTGGTACAGGCGACGTGCCCCACCAATGCCGGAGAACGCTGGATCGAGAAGGAGAGTGCCGCGAGGGAGAAGGGGGATTTGCGGGCAATGGCACAGATTCGACCCACCCGAGGCCAATTGAGTGTTCTCCTGCTCGAGACGCGCCGAACAACACCGGAATCGAGCTGGGAATCGATCGAAAATGTCGTGAACGACGACAGGGAAGCCTGAATCGGTACAGACTGGTTCAGTAAGAAGAGAACCGGGATGAACCGACCGGTCTGAACCGGGCTGAACCAGACCGAACCGGTTCAGCTAAGAAAGAGAGGAAAAAATGGAGAAAAAGAAAGAAAAAGAAGAAAAGGAAAAAATGAAAGATTTTCGGGGATACACCGGACTTCGGGTAAGTCGGTAACAGGTCAAAAGTGACCGATTTGATTTTCAAGAAATTTATTTAAATTACATTTGATCAAAAAATAACCCGAAATTAAATATAAAATTGTGCAGTTCGACAATAAATTCTGAACGTGAGCCGCTCGAACTCCGATTTGGGCACCATCACATAATTTTGGGTAAGTAAAGCTCATTTACGACAACAGTATGATTATTACGCAATTTGAATTTATTTTACAGATTTCAGATTAATTTTTGCATAAAAATAAATTATATTCGTATTTTTGAATAAATAGTTGTAAATGTTATACGGGCTATCAATGAGTTTGGAATGAAGCCCGATGAGTATTGGTAAGCTAAATGAGTGCAATAGACCCAAAGAAGGGATTTAATAAGTGAAAACGGGCTAAAAAGGGGTTGAGGCCCATTAAGGTGCAATTGGGCCCAATAAAGTAAAACGGACCCAGTGTTTTAGATTCGATCATTAAGAGTGAAATACTGATAAGTATATTAGAATTGATCCAAATACGTGGTTATATACAGCTCCGTATACTTGGTTTGGAGCGAATTGGACTGAGGGACCTGGTACGATCGAGACAAGATAAGTTCGCGCGTGATTCCAGGTAAGGGAATTTTACGGACTGCTAGAGGTAACTTTACGCAATTTTGACATCATTTACATTCCTAAAATTGTTTGAAGGGTCTAGATTTAAAATAAAAATTTTTGGTGCCCGGATGGGCAAATGACCCAAATCCCTTGTGAAGGGTAAAATTTCCAAAGTTAGGAAAAGTTGGGAGGAGCAAGAACAAGAGGTTCCTGCTTGTTTTTAAGGTGTTTTGGCATGTGCATGGATAGGCTCGCTATCTTTTAAATAAAAATACACAGCATTGCATATTTTCAATAATGTGATTTTTTGTGGAAATTGTTTTGAGATAACAGAGTCGTCTACGTGATTTTATGAAAATGTGACGTGCTAGAGCTTAGCTCACACGAGTTTTGATTTGTGTGATGCATGCATTAGTGTTGGAGCAAGGGCTCGCACTAGAGTTTTACATGCATAGATGCTGGAGTCTAACTCGCACCAGATTTTCATATGATTTTCGTGACAGGGTGCTGGAGTCTAACTCACACCAGATTTTCACTTGATTTTTATGACACAGTGCTGGAGCCTAGCTCGCACTAGTTTTACATGATTTTGATAGTGTTGGAGCTTAACTCGCACTAGATCTTATGAGATTTTATGAAACGCGTGCTGGAGCTTTACTCGCACGAGATTTTTATTGATTTTATGAGAATGCTGGAGCATCTCTCGCACTGATTTTATAGGACATGCAATGAGCTGTGCTTGGAGCGTCGGGTAGAGTGTGTGTCATGCCAATTAAATATACTCGCACGTGCGTTTTGAGACAGGCACTATTGTGGCTATGAGATATGGGTCCACAGAGTACGTTGTACCGTGCAAGTAGCATGGAGTACGCTGTACCGTGCTGGGATTGATTTTATGGCATCTTCGGATGTGAGTGGCATCTTTGGATGTGAGTTATCGGACAGGACCGACAGGATAGATTGACCCACCTCTCGGGGCGGTTCCCGAGAGTGGTGAGACCCTGCACACAGGATCCGTGTAGCAGAGGGATCACGAGGACATATGGCCATAATCCTGGTTATTACCTGAGATATATATTGCGTAGTCTCGCATGTTATTACTTGACATTTTTGAAAATCATGTTTTGTGGACTTTTGTGTGAGTCTGGATCACCCGAGGGAGGGGTTGAATGCTCACTAAGATGTGATTTTTATGAGAATGAAACTGAGATTTAAACTGAAACTTGCATGACGTTATTTCCATGCTATTTAAACCCATACGTGATGTAAACTAGTTTTACATGACATTCATTGTGTTGCATGATACTATTGCTTTGAAAAGCATTTGATATCATGGTTTTGTGTGAGTCAGGAACACCCGAGGGAGGGGTTTAGTCCTAGCTGTGTTGTGAAATTTTAACGAGAATGAAATGATTTAAATGGATTTGCATGTTGAGTTTTCCATGCTCTTTGAAATCCATATGTGAACTTGTTTTACATAACGTCATGAATTGTAGCATCTGTTTTGAAATTATATGGAGAAAGGGTGGTTTATGCATGGCACCATATTCATGGAGGTAGTATGGTTACCTACTTGTTCGTAGGATTGCCTTACTGAGCTTGATGTGCTCACCCCTTTCAGTTTCTCACATAGATTTCTTCTAGTAGACTTTGAGGCGACTGAGTACTGCATTCCTGATATCCGCTACTGCCCATCACTTGAGGCGACTAGGTGAATGAGATAGTGAAGTTGTATTGATTCTTTCGGTGTGTGTCGACCGAGAAAGTGACTTTTAAATACGTTTATGTTAGAGGGTGAGGCGGAGCATTGGTAGAAATTCGCTCGACCTATTTTAAGAGTTAGACATCCAGAACTGATATGAGAGATAATTTTGGATGCATTTCGAGTAAAGTATATCCCGAATACTACTCAGAGGAAGTTACAAATGAATTTATGAGTTTAGTTCAGGGAAACGAAATCTATTGATGAGTATGAATCTCAATTTACATCCCTGGGCAAGTATAATCTGACATTATGAATAGTGAGAATTGAAAGGTCCGAAAGTCATGGAAAGAGTCAGACCGTCTATCAGAGTCTAATTGGCCCTGTTAGATATCACTACATATGACGAGGCAATGCGCAGATCACAGTGCATGGATAAGATTTGGAATTGCATGCCTCTGGGTTTGAGAAAGGCAATAAGGGCCGAAATAGAGAAAAAAAGGAAATAGTGGATAATAGAGATGTCAAAGCGGGAAAGAGGCGGTTTGGTATGACATTTAGAGTTAGTGAGTTATGGGGTAAGATGATTGGTAAGCCCCAGTGTATCCAGTTTCTGCGCTTACACGGATATTGTGATTGGAGAACCCCGACCTGCTAATGGGCAGTGTTGGATGTGTGGTAGTTACCATGGAAATTGGCGGTTGAATGATAGAGAGTGTATGCCTTGAACCAGGACACTATTGATGCTTCATTTGATGTGGTGTAAGGTACCATCTTGATTGTTAATATTGAAGCAATTATTTTAATTGATCATGGTACTACATATTTATTCATATTGTCGTCATTTGCATATAAGTTAATGAATGTTCAAGAACATGCTTAAGTAACCATGACCTAGAATGAGCTTAGTGAGAGAAAGTTGAAATGGCATGAAGTTAATGATGATTTGAGTATGTAAAGATGTTGATAAGCATGTATAGATGATTTTAAAATACCTTTGTGGAATCCATATGTTGGATTTGATGATGATTGAATATGGGTATAAGAAGTGTTCGATAAAATGCAATAGAGAACAAAAATGGATTAAACTAAGACTAATGGATGTTTAATTGATACCGATGGAACTCTGTTTATAACCGGATAAGTGGAAATCTGAGAAAAATAGAGGAAGTAATTGAGTAAGGGTCCGAGTGTGAGATCTGAGAATTTCAGACATATTTTATTGATGTAATAATAATTTGAAGTGTAATTTATTGAGCTAAGTGAATTGGGGAATGATAATTAGAGATTTATATGTTAAGTGTTTAAAATAAATGTGAAACTATGAGGACAGATCGATCTGGGAGAAGGAGAGATCGATCTGGTGAGTTATAAATGACAAAAAAAGGAGGAATTTAAGGAGCAGATCGATCTGGAAGAAGGAGAGATCGATCTGGTGAGTTATAAATGACAAGGAGGGAGGAATTTAAGGAGCAGATCGATCTCCAATGGAAGAGGATCGATCTCCTTATGATTCTGTTTGAGAGAAGATCGATCTCATGAGGAAGAGATCGATCTCCAAATGGTTCTGTTTGGGAGAAGATCGATCTCCTCAAGGGGCAGATCGATCTCATAAAGCCATAAAGAGATCGATCTCACCCCTCGACAGATCGATCTCCTAGGCATAAAATTGCCCAAATCGTCCCAAAAATTCAAATGCAGATCGATCTCATCAAGAGGCAGATCGATCTCCTACCTCCAGTCTATATAAGGAACCCCTGTTTTTCTCCTGCAATTTCACTTTTTCTCTCTTCCAACCCCATTTCCACCGAAAACCTAACTTTCTCACTCATCCAAAACACCCATTTTCGGCCAAATTAAGAGTTGTGGCAAGAAGGAAAGTTGTTCCTCATCAAAAGGAGAACAACATACTTGGAAATCGAAGGACGAATCGGATCGAGGCGTGGGTTGTGCGTCTCACAAGCTTTGGGTAATTTCTAAACCTCGATCTTGATATTTGAGCTGATTTTGATGATATTGGTGGTTGTCATTGCATTAAAATAGCTGAGAAATGATTAGGGATTGATGAAATTACAATGTAGTTGGAGTAATGTTGATATTTGGCAATTTTGGTAATTTTGGGAATTTTGAGCTATAAATGGAAATTTAGACAATGTGGTGAATTAGCGTAGATGATTTGATAAGAGAAATGTAGGACGTTGAGATATTGTGAATGAGGTTGTAGTTTAGGGTAGAGTTACGAGAATCGAGAGATTTGAGGTGTTATGAGCAATTATGCTCGATTTTGAGAATTGAGGTTTATGTGATAGCTGAGTATTGATGTTTTAACATCATTTGGACAGCTCGGGAGTTCCAGAGTGGAATGCGAGGCTAGTCCGTGATACGGGGGAAACGATTGCACTATACGAGGTGCAAAGAGGTAAGGGAAATCTAAACCATTTGTGTATGTGATTTGTAAACTATTATAGCATGATTTGTGGTTTATAAAACAAGCATGTTGAGTGTTGTGTTGGGTTATAATTACACACGATTTTTATAGCCGGTTGGAGCCCATTGTTTTATGCGTTTATAAGCTGAGTGTGAAATTGCTTTATAAACCGTCGAATTTGTGTGAGTAATGAATTGGGCTCTACGTTAAGGCAATATCGAGATTTGAGAAATGTGTGCGTGTTTTGCCTGTTGGAACTCGGTTTTATTATGTTTTGTGTTGAGTACAAAACAGTTTTCAAATGAGTTTTATGAGAGAAAAACCACTATGAGTTCTATGTGAAGGCAAACCAGTCTTGTGTGATAAGACTTAGGTGTGTAATTTTGAGTACACACCGGGCATTGCTCTGGTAGCATGTAAGCCCGATTTCTTCTCCGTTATGGTAACGTGAGAATAACCCATTCTGTGGCTGTGCCACGTATACTTAGTGGCCGTTGCCACGTGTGAAACCCCATTTGGTGGCCGTTGCCACGTGAGAAACCCCATTGGTGGCCGTTGCCACATGATACCCCATTTGGTGGCCGTTGCCACGTGAGAAACCCCATTGGTGGCCGTTGCCACGTGATACCCCAATTGGTGGCCGTTGCCACGTGAGAAACCCTATTTGGTGGCCGTTGCCACGTGAGAACCCCTAATTAGTGGTCGTTGCCACGTGAAACCCTAATCAGTGGCTATGCCACGTGAGTTAGTGGCTGTGCCACGTGTGAAATTAAATCAGTGGCTATGCCACGTGTGAATTTAAATCAGTGGCTATGCCACGTGTGTTTAGTGGCTGCGCCACGTGTATCATTATTTCAGTGATTTTATCACGTTCATTGAGAAAGCGTTTATCGCATTATTTTCACATGCTTTGTTATTGCTCTAGAGTGAGCATTTTTACTTCATGTTTTCACATGATTTGAGACATGAGAATGTCGTTTTGAGTACTTTCATGCTATGATTTTCAAATGAGTTTCACATACAACTAAATATTTTGTGATGTGCATTTTGGTTTATGAAATGAGTCCCTTACCCCCCTTACTGAGCGATTTAGAAGCTCACCCTGTTTTCTTTCCCCCCAGAGTTCTTCAAGTGAAAAAGGATCTCCCTGCGACGTACGGAGTAGTGGCTAGTGGAGGACTTGAGCTCCGGGCCATATATTGTAATTTGAGGTATCTTTTATCTTTTCATGTATCCAGACAATTACTGTAATTGCAGACACTTGATGTATAACATTGTACGGGATGTATTAGGATTAATTAACTTGGAATTGAGTAATGTATATAATTTCTAGCGATGAGATCCTGAGGTACGATAAATATGATAATGTATGACACTGCACAAGAATGCACCCTTAATTGTGAATTAATGAGTAAAAAGTTTTAAATTTGCCCTATTTTCCGCATTTTCGGGGCGTGACAGAGTTTTCTTGGTATCAGAGCTTAGGGTGTCTAGTACTGTCAGTGTCAGTTAAGTGGAATAAAATACATCCCAAGTGTCTGTAATAGTCTGGTCATGAACTGAAATTGAGGATTGAGATTTCAATCGATTGTGATATGTACGCGCAGGAGACGAGTTGAGATAGAGAATGAGTAAACGACGAGGTCGTTCGAGGAGGCAGGCAGAGTCCCCTCCGCCACCTGTCCCACAACTAGAGAGTCCTAACTCTCGATTTAATCGGATTGAGACCGATATGAGGCAAGGTTTTGAGTAGATGACAGCGTTATTCGCGCAACACTTTGGAGTTAATGCCTCGGGTACTACTCCTACACCACCACAAGGACCTCCCATACCCCCAGCGCCTCCCGTCACTCAGCCTGAGGATAGAAGTATGGTCCGACTAAGGGATTTTCTGAAGATGAATCCACCCGCATTTAAGGGAAAGAAGGATCCTACAGAGGCTGAGGAGTGGTTGACGGAATTAAGAATTATATTTGATTTCCTGGGGTGCACCGATGCTGAGAGGGTCAGTATGAGTGCCTATATGCTGAAGGGGAGAGCTCGAGATTGGTGGGGTACTACCCAAGATATTTTGATATCCCACCATGATGTGATTGGTTGGGAAGAGTTTCAGACAGCCTTTAGGACCCAATATGTACCACGAGCCGCCCAGAGAAAGAAACAGGCTGAGTTTTTGAGTTTGGTACAGGGTGACATGTCTGTGGATGACTAAGAGAGTCAATTCACCGCACTATTGAGATATGACCCAAAGACCTTCAAGAGTGAAGAGCTCCGCACAGAGAAGTTTGTGTATGGGTTGAAGCCCGTCATCAGAGATAGATTGATAGGGCTATGTATTACTGAGTTTGGAGATGCTCTGAGACGAGCACATGAGATTGAAAGAGGAATTGAGATGGTATAATCCCAGAATGAGCTCAGAGCGGTGAATAGAGATAAGGGCAAGAGGCCAGCGATTTTCCAAACAAAGGCTCGGAGAGGTTCCTTCAGAAGAGGAAGGATTGAGGTACAGAAGGGCAGATTAGAGAGACCCAGAGGGTACCCTAACATTAGAGAGACCCCTTAAGATGTCAGGCCAGAGACAAGGTTTTGCAGAAATTGTGGCCGAATGCATGAGGGAAGTTGTACTGGGTCGATCCATGGATGTTTTAGATGTGGAGACATGGGTCACATGGTGAAGGATTGCCCTCAACCTCAGAAACCACATGTCTTGGAGCCCACTAGACAACAGCCTCAGAGAGTGGATCCCCGGAGACGGGCCACTGCGGCAGAGAAAGGGAAGAAACCTGTGGCACAGGGACGTGTGTTCGCCCTGGATAAGGAGACCGCAGACACTTCGGCAGAAACTATAAGAGGTACACTCTCTGTCTGTAATCAAAGGCTCATGTGTTGATTGATTCAGGATCCACGCATTCCTTTATTTCTGAGCATTTTGCATGTAGATTAAACTTGAAGTTTGAACCTCTAGAATACATACTACATGTAAATACCCCTATGCGTGAATCCCAGAGAACTGAGTTAATCTGTAGAGGATGTGAGATAAAGGTGGGAGATACAGTGATGTTAGCAGATCTAATCATGTTGAATATACATGGGTTTGATGTAATTTTGGGGATGGATTGGTTGGCAACCAATCGAGTGAGTTTAGACTGCTATACTAAGATTGTAACTTTCTCCCTACCTGAACCTTACAGTGTACGATTGAGATATTGAGGGAATGATTATGTGGATTTCTAGTAAGTAATTTGAGAATTTTAATATTATTTTGGAGAATATTAAATATGATTATTCATGTGAAGGTTATGAGACACTCATCTCAGACGATGAGCGGGAACATCTGAGGATTGAGGATATACCTGTGGTTTGTGAATTTCTGGATGTTTTCCCAGATGAATTGCCAGGTTTACCACTAGAGAGAGAGCTGGAGTTTACCATTGATTTGGTACCAGATACTCAGCCGATCTCTAAACCTCCTTACAGGATGGCATTAGTGGAACTTGAGGAATTGAGGAAACAACTACAAGAGTTATTGGATCAAGGGTTTATTAGACCCAGTGTTTCACCGTGGGGGGCGCCAGTATTATTTGTTAAGAAGAAGGATGGTAGTCTCAGATTATGTGTAGACTACCGGTTGTTGAATAAAGCCACGGTGAAGAACAAATACCCACTACCCAGGATTGATGATCTACTTAATCAGCTGAGAGGGGCATCAGTCTTTTCTAAGATTGATTTGAGATCGGGCTATCACCAATTGAGGATCAAGGAAGAAGATATTCCAAAGACTGCCTTCAGGACGAGGTATGGCCATTACAAATTTCTGGTGATGTCCTTTGGATTGACGAATGCCCCTACAGCATTCATGAGATTGATGAACGAGGTGTTCAGAGACTATCTGGATAAGTTTGTGATAGTCTTTATTGATGATATCCTGGTGTACTCTCAGTCGTATGAGGAGCATGCACAGCATTTGTGGTTAGTACTTCAGATACTCCGAGATAAGCAATTGTACGGAAAGCTTAGTAAGTGTGAGTTTTGGCTGAACCGGATAGCTTTCCTTGGTCATATAGTCTCAGAGGAAGGAGTATCAGTGGACCCAAGCAAGGTGGAGGCTGTGCTTAATTGGGAGAGACCGAGGACAGTTACTGAGGTACGAAGATTCCTTGGTTTGGCAGGGTATTACAGAAGATTTGTGGAAGGATTTTCAAGGATTGCCGCTCCTTTAACTAAGCTCACGCGCAAGGAGACTCCATTTATATGGACTGACCAATGTGAGCTCAGTTTTTAGGAATTAAAAAGGAGATTGACAGCGGCACCTGTGTTAACTATTCCTGAGAGATCAGGAGGATTTTCGGTGTATAGTGATGCATCTCATCAAGGATTGGGGTGTGTGCTTATGCAGCACGGAAGAGTGGTCGCATATGGATCGCGACAGCTGAAAGACCATGAGCGGAATTACCCCACGCATGATTTGGAGTTAGCCGCTGTGTTATTTGCTTTGAAGATCTAGCGACATTACTTATATGGGGAAAGATTCTAGATCTTCACTGATCACAAGAGTTTGAGATATCTCTTTGATCAAAAAGAGTTAAACATGAGACAAAGGAGATGGATGGAACTCCTTAAGGATTATGACTGCGAGATTCTATATCATCCGGGTAAGGCGAATGTGGTTGCTGATGCCCTGAGCAGGAAGAGTATGATATCTGCTATGATGATCAGGGAATGGGATTTGTTAGAGCAGTTCACCGAACTTCGGATCAGAGTTAAAGAGGTAGAGACTGGATTTTTGGCTAGCCTGCGGATAGAGCCCAAGATCATGGATCAGATTAGAACTGGGCAGCGCAGTGATCAGAGATTGATAGATATGGTTAGCCAAGTCGAGCAGAGTTCGTAGTCGGATCTCACCATCAGTGAGGATGGATTGTTGAGATTCAGAGGACGGATTTGTGTACCGGACGATGATACCCTGAAGAGACAGATACTGAGAGAATCCCACTGCTCGCGATACACCATGCACCCAGGGAGTACTAAGATGTACCGAGACTTGAGAAAGGTGTATTGGTGGAGTGGTATGAAGCTAGATGTGGCAGAGTATGTGGCCAGGTGTTTAGTATGCCAGCAAGTGAAAGCTGAGTATCGGAAGCCCGGAGGACTACTACAGCCCTTACCTGTACCTACATGGAAATGGGAGCATGTCACTATGGACTTTATTATGGGTTTACCGAGGACCCGGAGAGGTCGTGACGCGATATGGGTCATTATGGATAGATTGACCAAGAGTGCCCACTTCCTTGCCATCAAGAGCACAGATACTGTGGATGCCTTAGCTGAGCTGTATGTCAGCGAGATAGCTAGATTACATGGGGCTCTAGTGAGTATTACTTCTGATAGAGATTCCCGGTTTACTTCCAGATTTTGGACCCAATTTCAGGAGTCCATGGGATCTGAGTTTTAGTACCGCCTATCATCCTCAGACAGATGGTCAGTCAGAGAGGACTATTCAGACCTTGGAGGATATGTTGAGGGCGTGTACGATGGATTTTAAGGGATCATGGGATGATCACCTGCCCCTAGCAGAGTTTGCATACAATAACAGCTATCATGCGAGTATTGGAATGGCACCCTTTGAGGCTCTATATGGTAGGAGGTGTAGATCCCCTATAGCTTGGGAAGAAGTCGGTGACAGAAAGATAAATGCTCCCGAGCTTGTTGAGCAAGCCGTACAGAGTGTGAAACTCATATGTGAGAGGTTACGGGCTGCACAAAGTAGACAGAAAAGCTACGCGGATGTGTGTAGACGGCCACTCGAGTTTGATGTTGGTGATGCAGTATTTTTGAGAGTATCATCGAGCAAGGGTATCGTGCGATTTGGGAAGAAAGGAAAATTGAGTCCTCGATACATAGGACCATTCGAGATTCTTGAGAGAGTGGGAGAGGTAGCTTACAGATTAGCATTACCCCCACAGATGTCTGGAATACACAACGTTTTTCATGTGTCTATGTTGAGGAAGTACCACCCGGACCCTTCTCATGTTATAGAGTATGATGAGATGGACATACAGGAGGACATGAACTACACTGAGGAACCCGTCCGGATTCTCGATAGAAAGGAGAAGGTACTGAGAACCAAGAGCATCCCATTAGTGAAAGTTTTGTGGAAACATCACTCAAGGGAAGAGACAACGTGGGAACTAGAGAGTCTCATGAAGGAGAAATACCCCCATCTATTCGACTAGTTGAGTTGAATTTGGAGGACCAAATTCTTTTCAGGTGGGGAGGATGTGAGATCTGAGAATTTCAGACATATTTTATTGATGTAATAATAATTTGAAGTGTAATTTATTGAGCTAAGTGAATTGGGGAATGATAATTTGAGATTTATATGTTAAGTGTTTAAAATAAATGTGAAACTATGAGGACAGATCGATCTGGGAGAAGGAGAGATCGATCTGGTGAGTTATAAATGACAAAGAAGGAGGAATTTAAGGAGCAGATCGATCTGGGAGAAGGAGAGATCGATCTTGTGAGTTATAAATGACAAGGAGGGAGGAATTTAAGGAGCAGATCGATCTCCAATGGAAGAGGATCGATCTCCTTATGATTTTGTTTGAGAGAAGATCGATCTCATGAGGAAGAGATCGATCTCCAAATGGTTCTGTTTGGGAGAAGATCGATCTCCTCAAGGGGCAGATCGATCTCATAAAGCCATAAAGAGATCGATCTCACCCCTCGACAGATCGATCTCCTAGGCATAAAATTGCCCAAATCGTCCCAAAAATTCAAATGCAGATCGATCTCATCAAGAGGCAGATCGATCTCCTACCTCCAGTCTATATAAGGAACCCCTGTTTTTCTCCTGCAATTTCACTTTTTCTCTCTTCCAACCCCATTTCCACCGAAAACCTAACTTTTTCACTCATCCAAAACACCCATTTTCGGCCAAATCAAGAGTTGTGGCAAGAAGGAAAGTTGTTCCTTATCAAAGGGAGAACAACATACTTGGAAATCGAAGGACGAATCGGATTGAGGCGTGGGTTGTGCGTCTCACAAGCTTTGGGTAATTTCTAAACCTCGATCTTGATATTTGAGCTGATTTTGATGATATTGGTGGTTGTCATTGCGTTGAAATAGCTGAGAAATGATTAGGGATTGATGAAATTACAATGTAGTTGGAGTAATGTTGATATTTGGCAATTTTGGTAATTTTGGAAATTTTGAGCTATAAATGGAAATTTAGATAATGTGGTGAATTAGCGTAGATGATTTGACATGAGAAATGTAGGACGTTGAGATATTGTGAATGAGGTTGTAGTTTAGGGTAGAGTTACGAGAATCGAGAGATTTGAGGTGTTATGAGCAATTATGCTCGATTTTGAGAATTGAGGTTTATGTGATAGCTGAGTATTGATGTTTTAACATTGTTTGGACAGCTCGGGAGTTCCAGAGTGGAATGCGAGGCTAGTCCGTGATACGGGGGAAACGATTGCACTATACGAGGTGCAAAGAGGTAAGGGAAATCTAAACCATTTGTGTATATGATTTGTAAACTATTATAGCATGATTTGTGGTTTATAAAACAAGCATGTTGAGTATTGTGTTGGGTTATAATTGCACACGGTTTTTATAGCCGGTTGGAGCCCATTGTTTTATGCGTTTATAAGTTGAGTGAGAATAACCCATTCTGTGGCTGTGCCACGTATACTTAGTGGCCGTTGCCACGTGTGAAACCCCATTTGGTGGCCGTTGCCACGTGAGAAACCCCATTGGTGGCCGTTGCCACGTGAGAAACCCCATTGGTGGCCGTTGCCACGTGATACCCCATTTGGTGGCCGTTGCCACGTGAGAAACCCCATTGGTGGCCGTTGCCACGTGATACCCCATTTGGTGGCCGTTGCCACGTGAGAAACCCTATTTGGTGGCCGTTGCCACGTGAGAACCCCTAATTAGTGGCCGTTGCCACGTGAAACCCTAATCAGTGGCTATGCCACGTGAGTTAGTGGCTGTGCCACGTGTGAAATTAAATCAGTGGCTATGCCACGTGTGTTTAGTGGCTATGCCACGTGTGAATTTAAATCAGTGGCTATGCCACGTGTGTTTAGTGGCTGCGCCACGTGCATCATTATTTCAGTGATTTTATCACGTTCATTGAGAAAGCGTTTATCGCATTATTTTCACATGCTTTGTTATTGCTCTAGAGTGAGCCTTTTTACTTCATGTTTTCACATGATTTGAGACATGAGAATGTCGTTTTGAGTACTTTCATGCTATGATTTTCAAATGAGTTTCACATACAACTAAATATTTTGTGATGTGCATTTTGGTTTATGAAATGAGTCCCTTACCCCCCTTACTGAGCGATTTAGAAGCTCACCCTGTTTTCTTTCCCCCCAGAGTTCTTCAAGTGAAAAAGGATCTCCCTGCGACGTACGGAGTAGTGGCTAGTGGAGGACTTGAGCTCCGGGCCATATATTGTAATTTGAGGTATCTTTTATCTTTTCATGTACCCAGACAATTACTGTAATTGCAGACACTTGATGTATAACATTGTACGGGATGTATTAGGATTAATTAACTTGGAATTGAGTAATGTATATAATTTCTAGCGATGAGATCCTGAGGTACGATAAATATGATAATGTATGACACTGCACAGGAATGCACCCTTAATTGTGAATTAATGAGTAAAAAGTTTTAAATTTGCCCTATTTTTCGCATTTTCAGGGCGTGACACCGAGTGACCCCATTTTAGATTTGAATGAGTAGAAGTATGAAGTAGTGGTATAATGAGTAATCATTGATGTTTTGACGTTATTTGGACAACTCAAGAATTTGACTCATGAGTCGGAGCTAGTCCGTGAGATGGGAATATTGCACCACCCAAGGTGCACGAGGTAAGGGATGCAACCTTTTTTGCATACGTATTCCCTTACTGATGAAAATGCTTTGGTAGCGTAAAATGAGTTTAGAAATGAGCATACTTATTAAGAAAAATGTTTGATTTGAGATTTAACACTTGAGTGCATGTTTTGCCGATTTGAGCTCGGTTTTGTGATTTAAGTTATTTATGAGTAAATGTATCTTTTATTTAAAAGAGATTTATAAGCAAAACTATCATGAGCTCTACATGAAGGTGAAACTATTTTTTGCATAATAATGACATGTTTTAATTTGAGACTAAAGGCTTGTCATGAAACTTACACATCGGTGAGATGCCTCCGTTTTGGTAGCGTGAGATACCTCCGTTTTGGTAGCGTGAGATACCTCCGTTTTGGTAACGCGAGATGCCTCCGTTTTGGTAACGCGAGATGCCTCTGCTTTGGTAACGTGAGATGCCTCCATTTTGGTAACATGAGATGGCTCCGTTTTGGTAACGTGAGATGCCTCCATTTTGGTAATGTGAAATGCCCTCGTTGAGGATGACATTATATGATGCGATGTGATGGTTGCTTTCATGACGATTATACTATGCCTAGTTTCCATAATTATTTTAAGATATGATGCATTTGTGAAATGAGATAATGATGTTTTGACAAACTATGATTTCAATCACACATTTATAATCATGTGAATTATGCCATTATTATACTTATGTTTTTAATGATGATTTTTAAAGCTCATACACACTCCTTACTGAGCGAAGTTGAAAGCTCACCCCTCTTTTTCCTTCCCCCAAATATTACTTACAGTGGGTGCTAGTATCTGCTGCGTACGTGACATAGGCTGGTAGAGGAGACTCTCCCCAGGCTATTGCTTGTACACACGAGAGATATAATTCAATTCATTTTGTAACCCAGACAATTATGTAATACAAACACTTGTATTTGAGTAATATTGGGATGTAATCAGATTGGTATTAGTAAATGAATGGAGAAGTAGACTTCTTTTGATATCATGATATTTAATTAAATAAATATGGATGTTGAGAGATCCTGGAGATAATGATTGATGAGATAGATGGAAGTTAACTGACACTGTACAAGAATGCAACCTGATGTAAGATGTTAAACTGAGAGAAAAATTTAAATTAGCCATATTTTTCGCGCTTCTGGGCTGTCACAATATCTATATACTCTTATACACACACACACACACACACACATATATATATATACATGTGCACTTACATTCCTATATATATATAATTATATATATGTGTGTGTGAATACATTTGTACATATATATATTTTTACATTTAACTTGAGAAATAAATAAAATATTACTTACCTATATATATATATGTATGTCTATGTTCTTAATTAAAATTTCCATATAGTATAAAAATAAAATAAATCTAATATTTGTTCTTAAATTAATTCGCCCAAGTTTTCTCATTTCAAAAATAAAAATCTAATTAACTATCCTCTGATAATCATATACTTAATCTTAATTGTTTAAATTATTATTTATTGACAAAACCAAGTACATAAAAATTTACGGTGTTTACATATACGAACAATCAAATACTTGATAATGACATTCAACTCTCCATGAATGAAATAAATACAAAAAGTATCAATTTCAAGGGCATTTGACCACCTTTTAATAGCAATCAGCTGCTATGTGAATTTTGTAAGAATCCTAATTTTTTATTCATAATATTGATATAAGATAATTAGAAATGTGATAAGAACATGTGAATAGTGAAAAGGGCTAAAACCCGATTTTTTTTATTTTCAATACAAACTCGTATTTCGGCCCAACGGATAGATTTATACTATTCACGAGAGGGTACACTCACTCAGAATCCTTCAACATATCATGTATTAATTATTTATGGCTTCAAGTAAAATTTTTCGCTGCATTTAAGGTTAATTTGGAATTTTCTCGATAAAAGTGCAATAAATGGGAAATGATGATTTTGTCCATAAGTCAAATTGGTACACTGACTAAATGGACATTGTGAATTGATTTAGGGGAGTAAAATGAATTATAATTAACCCTTAAATTGTCAAGTCAGGCCTTGAAATGAAAATTTATATAATAGAATTGGAAGAGACCGAAATAAGTGAAACCAAGAGAATTTCCTCCATAATTGCATTTGGGTGGGCCGCTGTTTGATATTTTCACCCATGATATATTATTTGCATGGAATATACATGTAAATAATAAATATTTCATAAGTGAACCAGTAAGAATTAAAAAAAGTACATGGATTAGTGAAAAAAATGGTATTTTGATAAAATAATTTATCAAGGTGTAAGAGTTAAATTTCCAAATGGCCTTATTTTCTTAAAAGGCACCGTGGGTGCTATAATGAGCCATTTAATAAGGAAAAAGTCACCAGTCCTCCATTGTCTTCTTCACTTTCATGCTTTAGAGTAAGAAAGAAAAAGTTACAGAAACCCATTTCTCCCAAAAACGTGAGCTTTGGCACCATTTCTAGCCATTTTTAGATCCTACTTTCTATGAAAATGTTCTCTTATGTCTTCTCTACAACATATTTAAATTTAGTGGTGTAATTCATTAAGAATAATCAAGAATCAAAAGGTAAAGATTTTCATTAAAACCTAGATCTAGGGAGTTTTAGTTGTTTTTTATCTGTGAATCTTACATTTGTTAAATAAAGGTTAATATGGAGTATTATTATGGTTTTAGATTGAAGAAAAACACCTCTCTTAGTAGTGGGTAAGAATCATCCAACTTGTGATCACTAAGGTAATTGTTGTTTTAAGCTTCCAATTTGATACATGTTGATGTATTCATGGAGTATTGATGTTATGTGATGTTAAATTGAAATAAATGTAGGTATATCATGGAGTTTCATTTTCGGCTATTAAGGTTTATTAACGAAATGTGCGTAACTCAAAGAGCTTTTGAGATATGTTGTTTAATTCATGTAATTAGACATGAATCTAAGGGAATTGCGAAATAAAATTGACGATATCATATGTATAGACAAGTGTGTAGCTTTAGCCAGGTAAAGGGTAACATGGTAATTTTATAATTTTGCTATATACCCAATGTTATGTGAGTGATAGAGATGTAATTGGTGAAATTCGAATGATCGAAAAGTATGCAAACGTGACTTTGTCACTTTATTACTAATAGCAACAAAGAGAAAGTAATAGGTGTTTAATGTTAAATGACACAGTGATAGTGCATGGTGCTGAATAATGGACTTGTGTATGTGTATTTGTAGTGACAGCTTCAATTTTGTTGGTGTGATGTAGCTTATTGACAAGCTTGGACAAGTTCCCAGTTGTAAAGCTTTGGGTAAATTAATCATGCGAAATGCTTAACAACATCGTACAATATAAGTGGAATGCAATCGATCTTATGAAAATGATCTAGAGATATGTTTATGTTTATGTGATTGAAAATGAAATGAAACTATGGAGTGAATATAGAAATGAAACTGTGAATTGATCATACTGTTGTTTTTCATTTTGCAGGGCTAGGTAGAGTTATATAGTAAACCTAACATTTTGCAGCATTTCTTAGGTAGAGTTATATAGTAAACCCAACATTTTGCAGCATTTTTTGAAAAATGAAAAGGGAAAGAATATGGGATTTCATATGAACCATGCCTTATTACATCTTGCATCTATTTCATAGCATGGTATTGATTTGATTTCAATGCTTACGTCGATTTATACTGCTATGTATATAAGCTTTGAAATCATCTTATTACATGTTTTGAAATGATATGACTATAAGGCTACTGTTGCAAATGATACTATTTTCGAATTTAGCATACAGTTGCTTTTATAATACGTTTTATCAACTACAGAATTTCAAAACATGTGATTAAACTATTTTACACTTTTTATTGGCTCTCCATCTCTTATACGGACTGATAAAGTAATAAGAAGCATGCCTGAGTATCTGTACTCATGTAGGCAATACTAGCTTGTCTGACAAATTGTTGTTGAAAGGTTCTAATCTTATTTGATCACTAGGATTGGGGTTCACGTGCGCTTATGGCCATAGGTAACACCCTTATTTCTAGGGTATCTTATACAACTTGTTATTAGTTATAGTGGACACAGTCTTTATTGGTCAATCACACAAGAGTTGCCAAACTTGTATGAATATGATTTCGAATATACCTAATTGATATGAATATGATTTCGAATGTGTTTAACCGATATGAATATGAAATGAATATGCTTTTCTGATTGTTTTTTACTATGCTAATTATTTTATTAATAAAGAGAAACTAGATAAACTGGATACAACACCTCATAATCATAAGAAACAACTCTGAAACTCATCACCTAAAAGACAAAAATATCATGGAAATAAGCATTCAACAATAAACTCGACCCCAAATTAACAAAACATCACCCTTCGAAGACATTAAAACATAACATACAAAACCTTACGCCCTATATACATCGAACCAGCCATTCAACCCAACCAATAACTACGTACACCATCCATAAAGCAACTTGCATCAATCTTACACCAGTAATTAGGCCATACAGCAAACTTAAAAGACAATACAAAAACTATAGTTATACATCATCAACATCAAACCAACTAAAAATACTCCTCAACATACAACCATTCCTACAACTACCTGAGACATCACATCGCAAACAGCAACAACCAACATCATCTATCTTGTTTTAACTTCAAAACATAACAAACATGAGATTACCAAAACACATTAAATGAGCAAATCCAACTAATTCACCACCAAGAAACCATTCAAATCATCCTGTCAAATCCCGAATCAACAAGTAGAACCATCCTCTCATCATACCTGTAGAGAAAATACCTGAGTAAGAATAAAAACAACGTTTCATTGTAGGCATGAAACACAAAAAAACCTTGTTGCACCCCAAACTCTTCATGCTCCGACCCATGCATACATCTCAGCCAAACAACCACAACACAACTAGCATATCGCAACTAACTTCAGCCAAGCAATACTTTCCCAAGATTACATCTATGAAATCATCACACTAATCCAAAAAAACTGCACTCCACCTCAAGAGCCCATCTCATCATCAATCATCAAAGTAGTGATCAATATCAACCCAACCTATCTCATACATTTGGATCCCAAAAGGTGAAAAAATTCTTGAGTATATCTGTCATCCCTCACAAAGAAAATCTCGTACACCACCAATAAGTCGCCCATCATGAAACAAATCTTTTTGAATCCTTAAACAACTCCAATGCAATATTTGTAAGACCCAATTTTTATCATAATTTCTTATGATTCAAATGATGTAAACATGGTTTTATGTAAAGTGAATCATAAGAAGAGTTTTATATGAATGAAAAACGCAAATGGAATGAATAAAAGATTCCCGAATGCATTAAAGGTCAAATGAAGGAATGAAATGGTCACAAATTAAACGAATGAGATTCATACTAGAGATAAGGATTTAAAACACAAAATGAGTGAGTGTTTGTGAAGGGAAGTTGGATTGGTTTGGTCCCGAACACGTTGAAGGGTAAAACGGTCAAAAGACTAAAATTCGGTATTAAATTTGACATGAAACTTTCATTATAAATATGGATATGAGAAATCTTGATCAATAAGGAAGAAATAATTAAATTTCGAGTCCAATTGATCAAGATATGAATTTATTGAAATTAACTGAAATTTTTATCTCAGAAAATTATATCGAAATTATTGAAAAAATATACCGAAAAGATAAAATAAGATTGATAAATTCATTTATTGATTAAATGAATAAAATAAGATTTTTTGGGTTTTTTAATGTATTTTAATTGAATAAAATAATAATAAATTAAATTAAATAAAAAAAGAAACAGAACTGAATTTCGCGAAACGTGAAACTGAGAAAGAAAATAGAAATGAAGCGAAGACACAGGCGAACCGAGGAAGATCCCATCACCGACGAGCAACCGGCGACCAACGAGGCCAGGCAAGGGCTGGAAAATGTAGTCAACACTCGCGCAACCCACCAGCAGCCACGACGCGCACCGATGGCGCAGAAAAAGGTAGATCGACGAAGGAATTGCTGAGGGGAGAATAGGAAGATTTCAGCGATTGGCCCCGATCGAAGATAACCGAAGCTTCCCCGAC
Source organism: Firmiana major (assembly GCA_033439115.1). NCBI lineage: Eukaryota > Viridiplantae > Streptophyta > Magnoliopsida > Malvales > Malvaceae > Firmiana > Firmiana major. Next base: position 64,804,318 of record CM065899.1, read on the forward strand.
CAGAGACGCGTCGAACGACGGTAGTGAGGCATCGAGAACCGGTTGGACGACGTTGGAACGATGAAAGGAGATTGAACCGGATGACCGGTTCAGGGGAAGGAAATTACACTGAACCGGACCAGTTCAGCCAAAAAGGAAAGAAAGATAAAGAAAAAGAAAAAGAAGAAAAATAGGAGAAAAATTCCAGTGATGCAATCGAGTTACGGGTAAACCGGTAAGCGGTTGAAATTGACCGAGTTAAATTTCAAAAATATTTAAGTTGATTAATATTCGACTGAAAATTGACCTGAAAAAATATGAAATTGTGTAGCTCGACAATTGACATCAAATGAGAGCTCGAGCCAGCTTCAGTTTGTGTACCATCATGGAATCTAGGGTAAGTAACCCTTATTTACGACAATTTGCATAGTTATGCGTGTTAGAAATTTACCGCATAAATTACAGATTAATTTCGTATAAAATGAATTAAATTCTGGAATTTGGAATAAATTGTCATAAATAATTAATTCAGCTATCCGAGAGTTTAGAACGAGGCCCAATAAATACTGATGGGCCCAATGAGCCCAATAGGCCTCGATGATGTGAATAGTAAGTGAAAAATGGGCTTGAGGTCGGTTAAGGCCCATTATGGTACAATCGGATCCAATAGGGGTAAACGGGCCTAATGATTTAAATTAAGCCCAGTAAAAGTGAAATATGGATAAACATGTTTGGATTTAACCCGATAAATGATTATTTGCAGCTCCGGAGGACATATTGAGAGCTAAACGGATCGGGTGATCGGTAGCTTTGGGAAAAGTCAAACAGTATAGAGTAAATTAAGGTAAGGAAATTTTACGAGTAGCTAGAGGTAGCGACACATATTTTTAACAGCTTTTACATACACTGAAACTGTATAAAGATCCTAAAAATGGATTAAAAATTTTAAGGACCCGAGATGGGTAAAAGACTATTTTACCCCTACTGAGGGAAAATTCACCTAAGGATGGTGAAAGCATGACATGCATGAAATGCATGATTTGGAAGATTTTCGTGAACTTTTAGTAAAGAAAATTGATAGATTGGCTAGTAATTGCATAAATTTCACAAGATAACACTGCTTAAGTGTTATTTAGATTTAAATGAAATTTCTTTGGAAAATGGGCCAACTATTAAGTTTATATGGAAACAGATAGTACTGGAGCATTACTCGCACTATATCTGAGTTTGTGAGTGTGCATCAAAGGTGCTGGAGCGGTTGCTCGCATCGATTTGATTGACATTATGTGCATAAAATGTGCTAGAGCGGTTGCTCGCACTGATTTTTACTATTGTGAAATGCATGAGAGGTGCTGGAGCCTAGCTCGCACCCTGTTTTGACTTGATATGCATAAAAAGGTGCTAGAGCAATTGCTCGCACTAGTTTTAATGTTTTGACATGCATGAGATGTGCTGGAGCTTAGCTCGCATCCTGTTTTGATATGATAATTGCATAAAAGCCGTACTGGAGCCTTTCTCGTATGTGATTTAATTGTTTTAATTGCATAAAAGCCGTGCGGGAGTGTAACAAACATGAGATTTGATTTATTTATGCATGAAACCGTGCTGGAATGTTGCTTGCACGAAGTTTTGATTTACTTAAGCATTCTGTGAGACCCGTATATGTATAATTGTATATACGTACATAGAAATGTAAATGAAGTTATACGATAAATTCATAAGTGAAGTATATGTGATGTAAGTCCATAAGTTAATGTACACACTTTTAATAAGAGTTGTGATTGTACATACAAGTTACATTATATATGAATATGAAGAAATGGACTTAAACATGTGAAGAACGGGAGTAAAATGGAAAGTGAGTAGATTGGTAAAATGGAAGGAGGATGGCATAAGTTGTGCACTTCCATTTGGTTTATATTAAGTACCTTTGGTCATACAAAGATTCTACACAAGTTTTAATGTGTATGAAGTATTAATGGATGCCATTTTCAAGTCTCAAAGATGATTGGATGGGAAAATGACCATGATAGCAAATTAAGGATGTTTTGGTATAAGTTTCTGAAAAACAAACTATAGAAAATTTAGAAATTATGCAGGCCAGATCAATCTCATAGGATGAGAGATCGATCTGGATGAGCCAAAAATGCTTGTATTTGAGCAAAAGAATAGGGAAGATCGATCTCCAATGGGGCCAGATCGATATCCTAAACATTCTATAATGAAAAGATCGATCCTCTAGCATACAAATCGATCTCCTTAGCTCTCTGTTTGGAGCAGATCGATCTCAAGCTTCGACAGATCGATCTCATGCTTAAAATGTCATGGAAAAGAGGGATTTAAGGGGACCAGATCGATCTTCTCCTTATGCAGATCGATCTCCTCAAGCTATTTCTATAAAAAGGGCGTTGAAAATCTGCAGATTTCAGGACAAAACCATTTTCTTCCCCAAAACCTAATTTTCTCTCTCTAAATCCAACCATTTTCAAGGAGATTTGAGGGAAGACTATTAGGGGCAAAGTTGTTAACATCAAGGAGAAGAACAACATAGTTTGGAGGCATTTACCAATTTGTTGAATTGAAGGAACAAGGGGAATTTCTATTTGGAGCAAAGAGGAAATCCAAAGAGGTGAGTTTCTAAAGCACCAACTTAAGTACATTGTTAAGCTATTGATGTTTGGGGTTGATTGAGGTGTTTAGTATTGTTAGAAACTATCTAAAATGCATTGGAATGATTATGACCTAGAAATGGTTTAGTATGATAAAGTGGAATGTATGGAGATTAATGAGAAATGGGATATCTAGAGGTGTTAATAGTGTTATGGGTATGATTTTAAGATGTTAGTGAATAAATTGTAAGATTTACCTAAAAAGGGTAAAATGTGGATTTAGGGCATTGGTAAAATGCTTAAATGAATTATATTGACTAGTGAGGTCAAATATGAGTTAACAACATTAACTCAATTGATTTGGATGAATGAATCGCAGCTCCCGAGGATACACCGGAGCAAAGCGAGCCCAAAGCACAAGAAGCTAAGAGGAAGAGAGAGTCACATTCAACTAAATCGAGGTAAGGGAATAGTGTGGACTCTTAGAGATATCTGTGCGCAATTTGGGCTCTTAAATGCTTTGCTAGATTGCATGAGATGTTAGGAAATGAAATTGGGTGATTGAAGGGCAAAAGTTGGGTGTTTGAGAAATGTGCATGAAAACAAAAGCATATTGCTTTGAAAAAAAAATCATGTTTTATTGCTTTTTAGCAAATGATTTGGTAGGTTGGCTAATATTTGAAATGATTGGCAAAAGAGATGAGTTGTTTTGGTTTGTTAACCATACTTTGCAAAGAATTGAGCTACCTACATGATTTCGTGAGAATGAATGTCACGACCCTCAACTTATCAAAATACGTACAAATTTTTCGCATTTTCATGCATCAATCCTTAATCATCCTTCCTCGATCGTGAACAACCACACACTTAACAGTTGGGCTGTGTGTCGACGTCTAACTCACTCCACCATACCAATTCAATTTGAAACATTATTTATGAGTAAACACTTGTATAAATGTATATATATATCAGAGTTGTTACATGTGTTTACATTGTTTTACATCCCCAGTGGTTACATACAAAATGCTACTGTGCTATGTCTAGTTTAGATACAAAATAATCGAGGTGTGTATACCTTTAGCGATGGGATGCAGCGGAATTACCAAAAAGGGAACGCCTCCAGTCACGTCCAATCTATACTCAAATCTCTGTAGAGAGGGGAAAATAAGGGGGGTGAGCAAACCACACGCTCAGTAAGGCAATCATGCGAACAGGTAGATACTGTACTATCTACGTGATCGTGATGCCATGCTCAAAAGCATTTAATTCATTGTTTATCTCAAAACATGAGTGTATGATTGTGTTAATGGTATGTACAGCATTCATGCTATTAAAATTCAGTGCACATTTCAACTCAAAGCATGGTATAAATCATCATGCATAATTCACAATAAAAGCATGGCATTAAACATCATGCATTTTCACAATAAAGCATGGCATTAAACATCATGCATCCGTGCACTTTAAAAACCATTAGCAAATCAATTCAACGTCAGGTCCCAGCCCATCCCTCGGGCTTTCCTGACCACAATCACTTCAAACATGGATTTATTCTCAAATAGCATTAGACATGTGAGATAGGCAGTTCAACAATAGGTAATAACCTCAAGGCCTATGTACATAACCTGTGATACCGGCTACACGGATCAGGTGTGCGGGATATCACCACCATCTGCTTCCACACGGGAGGTGGGTCAAATCCTACCCGCCGGTCCATAGCAGATCTCGTCCGAAGACGGCACATCACATCACAACACGGTACAATGTACTCCATGCTACATGCACGGTACAACGTACTCCATGGACCCCCAGCCTTATCCCTCGTTCGGGCTCATCAGCTGTTCCTCCAACCCTTATCCCTCGTTCGGGCTCATCAGGTGGATCTCCAACCCTTATCCCTCGTTCGGGCTCATCAGGTTGTTTTAACATGCCATGTCTCAAAACAATGCACGTGTGAGCCTATTTAATCGATATGACACCAAGTCTACTCGAAGCTCCAAACACGGCAACATGCAAGGTGGGCATCCAGTGCGAGACAAACTCAAAGCACAATGCCAAAACAATATGAAATCCATGTGAAAACTAGTGCCTCTTGCACTCTTTCATACTCACGAAATCATGTAGGTGGCTCAAAACTTGCAAAATATGGTTAACAAAACCAAAACATACTCATTTCTTTTGCAAATCATTTCAATGTTAGCCAACCTACCAATCATTTGCTAAAAAGCAATAAAACATGATTTCCAAAGAAATATGCTTTTGTTTTCATGCACATTTCTCAAACTCCCAACTTTTACCCTTCAATTACCCAACAACATTTCCTAATCTCATGCATTCTAGCAAAACATTTAAGTGCCCAAATTGCGCACAATATCTCTAAGAGTCCACACAATTCCCTTACCTCGATTTACTTGGTGTGACTCCTTTCCTTTTAGCTTCTCACGCTCTTGGCTCAACTCGCCTCGGCGTATCCTCGGAAGCTGCGATTCATTCATTAAATCGATTGAGTTAATGTATTTAACCCATAATTGACCTCACTAGTCAATATTATTCACTTATGCATTTTACAAATGCCTTAATCCACATTTTACCTCTTTTAGGTAAATCTCACAATTTATCCACTAACCACATCTTAAAATCATACCACAACACTATAAATAACTTTTACATATCTCATTCATCATTAATCTCCATACATTCCACTTTCTCACTCTAGACCATTTCTAGGTCATAATCATTCCAATGTATTTAGATAGTTTCTAACCATCCATACTCATGCCAAACAACTCCAAAATCATTTAAATAAACAATGTACCATAGTTGGAGTGTTAGAATCTTACCAAATTTGATTTCTCTTCTTGCTCCAGTGGCAATGCCCTTAACTCCTCCAATACCAACAATGGGAAAATGCTTTCCAACTATGTTGTTCTTCTCTTTGATAGGAACAACTTTGTCTCTAATGGTCTCTCTTCAAACCTCACTGAAAATGGCTGATTTTTGAGAGAGAATGTTAGGTTTTTGGGTTGAAAGTGGAAAGTTTGTGTTTTTCCCAAAATTTTCTGATTTCCAGCACTCCTTATATAGAAATAGCTTGAGGAGATCGATCTGGTCCAAGAGGAGATCGATCTGGTCCCTTAAAATCCCTCTTTTTCACGGTATTTTTAAGCCTGAGATCGATCTGTCGAAGCATGAGATCGATCTGTCAAGGCATGAGATCGATCTGTCGAAGCATGAGATCGATCTGCTCCCAAACAGAGAGCTAAGGAGATCGATCTGGGTGCTTGGGGATCGATCTTTTCACTACCAAATGCTTAGGAGATCGATCTGGCTCCATTGGAGATCGATCTGCTCTATTCTTTTGCCCAAATAGGAGCATTTTGGCTCTTCCAGATCGATCTCTCATCCCATGAGATCCATCTGCCCTTCAAAATTTCTAGATTTTCTGCAGTTCCTCTGCAACAACACTTGCCAAACATCCTTAATTTGCTACCATGATCATTTCCACATTCATTCATCTTTGAGACTTGAAAATGGCATCCATCCTCACTTCATACACATTAAAACTTGTGTAGAATCTTTGTATGACCAATGGTACTTAATATAAACAAAAATGGAAGTGCACATCTTATGCAATTCTACTTCCATTTTACCAAACTATTCATAATCCATTCTACACACATTCTCCACATGTTTAAGTCCATTTCTACACATTCATACATAATGAAACTTGTATGTACGATTACCACTCTCATTACAAGTGTGTACATTACTTATGGACTTACATCACATATACTTCACTCATGAATTCATAGTACAACTCTATTTACACTTCTATGTACATATATACCCTTATACATATGCGGGGTCTCACAATGAAAGCGTGCTAGAGCAAGACTCGCACATGATTTCGTGAGAATGAAAGCGTGCTAGAGCAAGACTCGCACGAGATTTGATGTGTTTTATACGTATGAGTGCTGGAGCTTAGCTTGCATTAGTTTTCACATGGATTTCATACTAGTTTTGGCATGGTGCTTGGTGCTTGGAGCTTGACTCGCACTAGATGCCCACCTTGCTGGTTGCTGTGCTTGGAGCTTCGAGTAGATTGGGTGTCACATCGATTAAATAGGCTCGCACGTGCATTGTATTGACATGATTGATTAGCCGTGTTAGGCGCTTTGGGTAGACAAGAGGTTGTACCGATTAAATAGGCTCACACGTACGTTTTAAGATGTGGCGTGATATGATGTGTTGATTGGGTCCACGAGTACGTTGTACTGTGCATGTAGCATGGAGTACCTTGTACCGTGTTGAGATTGTGATATGCCGTCTTCGGATGAGAACTGCTGTGGATCGACGGGCAGGATTTGACCCACCTCCCGTGTGGAAGTAGATAGTGGTGATATCCCGTACACCTGATCTGTGTAGCCGGTATCACAGGTTATGGCCATAGACCTAGAGGTTATTACCTTTATTGAATTGCCTATCTCACATGTCTAATGCCTTGTGAATAAATTCATGTTTGAAATGATTTGTGGGTCAGGACAGTTCGAGGGAGGGGCTGAGACTTGACAAGTGTTGAATTGTTTTGAGATATCGATTGTTAATGGTTTAAAGTGCACTGAAGCATGATGATTAATGGCATGCTTTATTGTGAAAAATGCATGATGGTTAATGCCATGCTTATTTGAGAAAACACATGATGGGTAATGCCATGCTTTATTGTGAATTATGCATGATGATTTATACCATGCTTTGAATTGAATTGTGCACTGGATTTTAATAGCATGAGTGCTTTACATACCATTAACATAATCATACACTCATGTTTTGAGATAAAATGATGAACTAAATGCTTTTGAGCATGGCATCATGATCACATAGATAGTACAGTATCTACCTGTTCGCATGATTGCCTTATTGAGCGTGTGGTTTGCTCACCCCCTTATTTTCCCCTCTCTACAGAGTGTTGAGTATAGATTGAGCGTGACTGGAGGCGTTCCCTTTTGGTAATCCGTTGCATCCTATCGCGTAAGGTATACACACTATTGTAATTTTGTATCTAAACTTACGGTAGCACAGTAGCATTTTGTATGTAACTATTGGGGATGTAAAACAATGTAAACACATGTAACAACTCTGTTATATATACATTTACACAAGTGTTTACTCATAAATAATATACAAATTGAATTGGTATGGTGGAGTGAGTTAGACGTCGACACATAGCCCAACTATTGAGGAGAGTAGCTGTTCACGATTGAGGTAAGGACGGATAATAAATGATGTATAAAAATGCAAAAAATTTGTACGTATTTTGGTAAGTTGAGGGTCTTGACACATTCATTCATGCTGAAGCATTGCTCGCACGAAGTTTTGAATGATTTATGCATGATGTCGTGCTGGAGCATTGGTTGCATGAGGCTTTGATGGATTTTATGTATAAAACTGTGATAGAGCTTGCTAGCATGTGATTTTATATGGATTTATAACTATTTTAAGGTCGTACTGGAGTGCTACTCGTACACAGATTTTATTGATTTTTATGAAAACGTGTTGGAGCTTTGCTCACACGAGGTTTTCAGATATCATGAATATGCATGGAGCCATGCTAGAGCTTTGCTCGTACAGGGATATATATGACATGTATATAGCCATGTTGGAACCTCTTGTAGACTGTGTGTCACAGTGAGATGATATGCCCACACGTACATACTGAGACATAGGTTGGTATGGGTGGATAAGACCTACGACAGGCACCCCCTAACTATGATTTGGGTTCACGGAGTACGTTGTACCGTGGGGATTGTTAGAGTGGAGTGGCATTAGCCACGAGGCTGTAAGCCTTGCCCTCACAATCCTGATATTTATGTTGTTCTGGCGGCAAGATTGACCCGCCTCCCGTTTCAGGTGTGATGCCCCGCAGACTAGGTACCGTGTAGTCAGGGATCACTAGGATATGGCCATAGTCCTCGATGTTACTGATATAGTCACCTGCATGTCTCACATGATATAACTTTTGGTCTCGATAGACCAAGGTAGACCCGAGAGAGGGGTCAGGCCCCCGATTTTGTGATTTTCTACTATGATGATAGACTTTTCAGAGGATTTTATAGCATGTGACCCTAAAAGAAAGGTGATTTTATAACAAAATTTTATAACGAAATTTTTATGAGTTTGAGATTGATTTATGATATGATTGACTCGGAGGGGTTATTTTATATTGATCTTTAATGAAGTGATTTAAATGCAGTAGCATGTGGAGTTTTCCATGCTTTAATTACAAATTCATGAAAAGAATTATCTCTCATGATTTGTTTTACATGACATGAAATAATGCATGATATTGATTTACTTCATGCGAATTATGATTTTACATAAAATGCCATTGATGTATGAGTTGCATGATTTCTATATGCACGAATAGTTTTTATAAACTATGGCATTGATGTATGCATGATTTTATGCGTGAGATTTAAACGAAAAGAAATGGATTTAAGGGCATGGCATTATGAGCATGTAGATAGTGGAGCTATCTACTTACTTGCATAATTGCCTTACTGAGCGTGTGGTTGCTCACCCCCCTTATTTTCCTCCTCTACAGAGTACTTTCAGTAGTTTGAGCGCGGCTGAGGACTTGCATCTTTGGTATCTGCTGCATCCCATTGAGAGACAGGTATACACATTTGTATAGTTATGTCTCTGAACATGTAAATGCACAGTACTGTAAACGGATATGATGTTGGGGATGTAAGGTTATGTAAATACCATTGTGAATGTTTTTAGTTAAAGTCAAATAATAGTAAATCCTGATGTGTGAATGTGAATATGGAAATGGAATGATAAATAGGTGAGAGGGGACTAACACCGAATCATAGCCCAACTGTTGGTAGGATGATCACGATCAGAGAAAGATAAGAATTAAATAACAAACGAAAAAATTGTAGTGATTTTTAGGTAATTTGGGTCGTAACAATATCAATCTAAGCAAAAATGCACGAGACGTTTTTGCTAATAAACACCATAAAAAATAGAGCATCAACATTAAATCCAGTAAAGCGACCACATACAACTTCAGAAAAACATCTGAACATCCCAAACTAAACAGCAACAAGAAAACTGTAACGACCCGAATTTCGTACAATTTGATTGGGTCACGAGTCAATGTTAGGTCAGTTTAATAATTTTTTTTTTCTCATTTATAAGCAAACATGCATAAAATTAGCATCCTCAATTAGAATCAAAAGGGCATTTTTCAATTAATCGGAATCATCGTTCAAGTACAGTTTAACTACATTTACATTCCCAGATACATTTCATAAACATTACTGTACTTACAAAAAATTTAGATACAAAAGAATGCCTATTATGAGTATACCTTTAATGCAGATGTAAACCCTCGAAATTTTTTGAAATTCAACTCGAGCGTTAATCGATTTAAATTAATTCAGAGTTTGCCTACAGATTATTAAATTAATTATGTTGGAAGGAGAGATTAGGTTGAGTTGAAAATTCTGTTAAAAATTCAATTATGAAAATAAACTAATAATAATAGTAATGATAAGATAAACAATATGTGTATATAAATATACATTTATTGGATAAATGAATATATAATTGTATATATAAATATTTATTTGAGTATATAAATGTATACATAAATATATCAATATTTTGATTTTATTAATATACATAAATGTATATATATAAATGTATATGTATAAATGTATATATATATATATATATATTGATGTTATTTTGATTATATAATTATACATTTATTTTAATGTATAAAGGTATATATAAATGAATATATTTTGATTATAGAAACATACACTTCTTTTGAATTATATGAATGAATTATTTTGATATATGTATGTATATATAAAGGCATGTATATAAATGCAAATGTATATATATATATATATATATATATATATATATATATATATATATTTATATTTATATGAATATATTTATTTTGATTTTATAAAATGTGAAAAATATAAATATTTTGAATTATACTTTAATTTTGTAATATATATTTGTATTGATATACATATATATAATATAAAAATAAAAATTGAATTTAAATTAAAATATTAAAAAAAGCCAAAACGGTGCATTTTGAACATAGCCTGCCTTCTGCACTCGAGGCTCGCGCGCATGTCTTTTTCCCTGCACCAGAAGCGCGCCCTGCCTTGCCTCTGCACTGCCCTTCTGCGCTTGCCAGCCTCAGCCTGCAACGCCAGCTGCACCTGCACTGAGCTTGCACCGTTCGTACACCAAGTCGCGCCACACCTGCAGCCCAGGCGCCAATCTGCGCGCCCTGAAGCGCCCCAGTCTGCACCCTCTGCTGTAATTACCCGAAACATGCCTTGCAATCCCCGCGCCCCTGCTACCCAATGCCTGCACACTACTCCGAATCAACGCGGCCAACGCTGCATGTTTTTGCCTCCAGGCGACTGCACCATCCTGCCACTGCACACTTGCGTGCACAGGGCCGACTCCATGCCAAGCCACTGCAAGACGACAGTGCACCCACCCAACCTGCATGCCATTGCCCACAACATATGTATACCAGAGGGAGGAATGATGGAGAGAAACCGAGAGGGAGAGAAGAAAACAAAGGTGAATAAGGGAGCTTGTGAGAGAGTGAAAATGTGCATGGTGATCGAAAATATGAGGAAGGTGATGATGGTGCTCGAAGAGATGGTGAAGGGAGGGCTGTCGAGGAAGTGAAGGGAAGTTGATAAGGGGGGAGGAGAAGAAGAAAAAGAAGAAAAGGAATTGGCGGGAAATTCAAAGGCAACGGTAAAAGTATGTTTATATATATATATATATATGAAAAATAATAAACTATTTGGAAATAGGAAAAAAACACAAGGAGTAAGGAAAAAATTTGGAAAATCCAGGAGGAGAGTTTTGGGAGAACTTTAATCGAGTAGGCGAGACCCACCGACTTTAAACGTAAGACGTCCCAAACTACGCGTGGACACCAAGGTAAGGAAAATTAGATTGTGCTATTAGAGATAAATGCACGTATTTTTTGATTATTTTTGTAGTTATGATTTTAGGAAATATTTACTGTAAAGAAAATTAGGTTGTGTTATTAGAGATAAATGCACGCATTTTGCAATGATTTTTGTAGATATGATTTTAGGAAATATTTTATTGCAAGAAAAATTACAGTGTTTTATAGAGATAAATTCCACATATTTTTCGGTGTTTTGTAGTTATGAATTTTAGGAAATATTTATGCTGTGGAAAATATCTGATAACTGTTGAAAAATATACCGTGTATATTTACTGTGTATTTTGAGATTGCGAACCTTAGGACAAAATTTTTATATGACTGAACGTAGAAAATCCCTAGGCAAATTTTACTGCCCTGTAAGACCGGTAAATTCCTATGTAATGTACATGATTTCAGAATGTACATACAAGTTACATAACATATGAATCACAAGTAATGAATGTTTTTAAGCTCTAAGTATGGATAGAATGTTAAATGAGTAGTGAAGCATTGAGAATTCTAGGAAACATTGTAGTAGGAAACCTATGGATGAAGGCCAGATCGATCTCATGTGGTGACAGGATCGATCTTGCCATTACGGAATGAAAAACACCAAGGTTTTAGGTAAGAAGATCGATCCTTATTCTAGCCAGGACAATCCCCTGATGGAGAGCAGATCGATCTTCTCCCCAAGAAGATTGATCCCAAAATGGCTCTGCCTGGAAGAGATCGATCTCATCCCTATGGCAGATCGATCTCTAAAGCATTTTGCCTGAACCAGATCAATCCTATCTCCTTGAGCAGATCAATCTCATGTTATAGGCAGATCGATCTCCTGCCTGCAATTATCGAAATTTGGAGGAATTTAAGCAAGGGAAGATCGATCTCCACCCCTTGGAGATCGATCTCATAATGTGAAATCTATAAAAAGCTAAAGAATATGTGCCTTCTTCCTCAGACTTTCACAACTCTTCCATTTTTGATAAGAAAACCTAGTTTCTCACCCTAGAATACCGCCCTTTCCAAAGAGATTTGAGAAAAAATTTATTAGAGCAAAGCTGTTGCTTAAGAGGAGGAGAGCAATATAGTTGAAGACTAGAGGTTGCATTAAAGGATTGAAGGAGAAAAAGAATCTCAACTCACTTTTGACAAAAAGGAGAGAAGTCAAGATAGGTAAGATTTCAATGCACCAACTTCTAGTATGATAATCTAAACATTTAGATGAGTTGATTTGGTATATACATTGTTGGCTTGAATGTTCAAGTACATGCTTAAGTAACCATGACCTAGAGTGAGCTTCGTGAGAGAAGGTTAAAATGGCATGAAGTTAATGATGACTTAAGTATGTAGAAATCTTGATAAGCATGTATAGATGATTTTAAAATACCTTTGTGGAATCCATATGTTGGATTTGATGGTGATTGAAAATGGGTATAAGAAGTGTTCGATAAAATGCCATAGAGAAAGAAAATGGATTAAACTAAGACTAATGGATGTTTAATTGATACCGAATGAACTCGGTTTATAACCAGATAAGTGGAAATCCGAGAAAAATAGAGGAAGTAATCGAGTAAGGGTCCGAGTGATCCCATTTTAGAGTTGAATCAGTAGAAGTATAAAGTAGTGGTATAATGAGTAATCATTGATATTTCGACGTTATTTGGACAGCTCAGGAATTTGACTCGTGAGTCGAAGCTAGTCTATGAGATGGGAATATTGCACCACCCAAGGTGCAAGAGGTAAGGGATGCAACCTTTTGTGCATGTGTATTTCCTTAGTAATGAAAATGCTTTGGTAGCATAAAATGAGTTTACAAATGAGCATACTTATTGAGAAAAGTGTTTGATTTTAGATTTATCACTTGAGTGCATGTTTTACCGGTTTGAGCTCGATTTTTGTGATTTGAGTTATTTATGAGTAAATATATCTTTTTATTTAAAAGAGATTTATAAGCAAAACTATCATGAGCTTTACGTGAAGGCGAAACTATTTTCTACATAATAATGGCATGTGTTTTTTTTTAGACTAAAAGGCTTGTCATGAAACTTATACATCAGTGAGTACCTCCACTTCGATTGATGTCGAGGCTTTGTTAGGCATGGGTCTTACCTTACTTCGATTTTGGTAATGTGAGAGACCCCCATTTTGGTAACGTGAGATACCTCCGTTTTGGTAACGTGAGATGCCCTCATTGAGGATGATGTGATGTGATGATTTCATTTGTGACTTTTATACTATGCCTGGTCTCCATAATTATTTTGAGATAAGTCGTGTTTGTGAAATGAGATAAAGATGTTTGATGAACTGTGATTTTAATCACGTATTTATAATCATGTAAATTATGCCATTATTATACTATACTTTAATGCTTATTTTTAAAGCTCATATGCAGTCCTTACTGAGCGAAGTTGAAAGCTCACCCACCTTTTTCCTCCCCCCATAGATTATTTACAATTAGCGCTGGTACCTACGGCGTACGTGACATAGGCTAGAGGACGAGACTCTCCCCAGGCTATTGCTTGTACACGCGAGATGTATAATTCAATTCATTTTGTATCCAGACAGTTGTGTAATGCAGACTGTTGTATTTGAGAAATATTAGGATGGAATTAGATTGGTATTAATAAATGAATGGAGAGGTAGACTTCTTTTAATGTCATGATATTTAATTAAATAAATGTGGATGTTAAGAGATCCTTGCGATATTGATGGATGAAATAGAAAGAAGTTAACTGACACTGTACAAGAATGCAACCCGAGTAGGAAGTTTAATCTAAGAAAAATTTTAAATTAGCCACATTTTCCGCACTTCCGGGCTGTCATAGATTTTATGGTATCCGAGCAAAGGTTTCCTAGTACTATTAGTGTCGATTAAGTGGAAATAGATTATATCCCAAGTTTCTGTAATTGTCTGGTTACGAATTGAATTTAACCGTAAGAGATAAGTTATGAGGGAAAAACGGGATCATCCCCAGAGGTAGGCATAGCCACCTCCACCACCTGAAACACAGTTGGAGAGTCCTAACTCTCAAATTAATCTGCTTGAGCTGGATGTATGACAGGGGTTTGAGCAAATGGCAGTGCTATTTGTGTAACATTTCGGGGCTAATGCCTCATGTACCACACCTACACCGGCTCCTACACCACCAAAGGAACCACCCCCACCACTATACAGACTGACCCAATGCCACCCATCGCTCAGCCTTCGGCACAAACCAGGCCCGATGATGGAGGTAAATGCCAGTTAATGGATTTTCTTAAGATGAATCCACTGGCGTTTAAAGGGGTGAAGGGTCCAGCAGAGGCGGAGGAGTGGTTGACCGAGATGAGGATCATCTTTGACTTTTTTGGATACACTGATGTGGAGAGGGTCAGTATGGGTACCTACATGCTTAAGGAACAAGCCCGGTGTTGGTAAAAGACCACCCAAAATCCATTGACCACCATTCATCTAGTGATCAGTTGAGAGACCTTTCAGTCGGCTTTTAGAACCCAGTATATCCCTCGCGTTGCCCATAGGAAGATGTAAGCAGAATTTTTGAATCTAGTACAGGGCAGCATGACAGTCGATGAATATAAGAATCGGTTTATTGCTTTGTTGAGATATGATCTGGATTTTGTCAAGGATAAGGAACGCCGAGCAGAGCATTTTGTTTATAGGCTGAGACCAGCCATTCGAGATAGACTGATAAGGCTCTGCATTACAGAGCTTAATGATTCTCGGAGACGGGTACAGGAAGTTGAGAGGGGACTAGAGTTGATACAGTCCCAATCTCAGTCTAGAATGGTAACCAGGGATAAGGGTAAGAGACCTGCAGCTTCCCACACTGACTTCAGAAGAGGTTCTTTTAAGAGACATATGGTCGAGGGACCTAAAGGGAGAGTTGATACACCCAGAGTTCCTCCCATTACTATGGAGACCCCTCGAGGTGCCAGACCCGACACTAAGATCTGTAGGGACTGTGGTCGGCTGCATGAGGGTGCTTGTTTCCAGATGCTATGAGGCTGCTTCAGGTGCGGGGACATGTGACATAGGGTGAAGGATTGCCCGCAGCCACAGAGGCCACATCCTCAAGAGCCTCTTCGATAATAGCAGTAAAGAGTGATCCCCCAGAGACGGGCCATGGTTACTGATAAAGGAAAAAAGCCTGTCACTGAGGGGAGTGTGTTTACTTTGGATAAGGAGACTGCAGACACTTCATCCGAGGCTATACGAGGTACACTTCTTGTCTGTAATCATGAGGCTCATGTGTTGTTTGACTCAAGGTCCTCGCATTCTTTTATTTTTGTAAACTTTGCATGTAAATTAAATTTAGAGCCTGAACCCCTAACTCATATTTTACATGTAAGTACACATATGCGTGAGTCGCAGAGAACTGATATGGTATGTAGAAAGTGTGAGATTAAGGTGGGAGATAAAGTGATGTTAGCTGATCTAGCTTTACTAAATATGTGTGGTTTTTGATGTGATTCTAGGGATGGATTGGTTAGCAGCCAATCGCGTGTCTCTAGACTGCTACACTAAAACTATAACTTTCTCCCTACCTGAAAAATTTAGTGTACATTTGAATGTTAAGGAATGAAAATGTGTGAAGATTATTGCGAAAAATCTTATTGATATAATTATGATTGTAATTTCTTGAAAACGCTGATTAGATTATTGATGTGAAGGTTACATCGCACTAATCTCTCACATCAGTCGGGAACCTCCGAGGGTAGAGGACATACCGGTAGTATGCGAGTATCCAAATGCGTTCCTAGATGAGTTATCGGGTTTACCACCGGAGAGAGAGCTGGAGTTCACTATCGATTTAGTGCTAGATACCCAGCCAATCTCGAAACCTCCCTATAGGATGGCGTTGGTCGAATTGGAAGAGTTAAAGAAACAGTTGCAAGAGCTGCTTGATCAAGGTTATATTAGACCCAGTGTATCACCATGGGAGCTCCGATTTTGTTTGTGAAGAAAAAGGATGGTAGCCTCAGATTGTGTATAGACTACAGACTACTGAATAAGGCTACTGTGAAGAACAAATACCCCCTACCAAGAATTGGCGATTTGTTTGATCAGCTAAGAGGGGCTTCTATCTTTTTCAAGATTGACTTAAGATCAGGCTATCAATAGTTAAGGATCAACAAAGAGGATATTTCGAAAAAGACCTTCGGAACTAGATATGGCCACTACGAGTTTTTGGTGATACCCTTTGGCTTGACGAATGCCCCTGCTGCTTTCATGAGTTTGATGAACGAGGTATTTCAAGACTATCTAGATCAGTTTGTGATAATCTTCATTGATGATATTCTTATATATTCTCGATCCCAAGAGGAACAAACACAACATTTGAGGATTGTGCTTCAAATACTTCGAGACAAGCAGTTGTATGGAAAGCTCATTAAAAGTGAGTTTAGGCTAGATCAGATAGCTTTCCTTGGTCATATTATATCTAAGGACGGGGTATCAGTTGATCCCTCCAAGATAGAAGCTGTACTTAATTGGAAGAAGCCGATAACAGTTAAAGAAATTCAGAGTTTTTTGGGACTTGCAGGATATTACAGGAGGTTTGTTGAGGGATTCTCTAAGATTGCGGCTCCACTGACTAAGCTTACACGCAAAGACGGTTTGTTTATATGGTCGGATCAGTGTGAGCAAAGTTTCCAAGAGCTTAAACGGCGATTGACTACAACACCCATTTTAACGATCCTGAGGGGGTCTGGAGGCTTCGCAGTGTATAGTGATGCTTCCCATCTGGGTTTAGGGTGCGTACTCATACAACATGGAAGAGTAGTCGCTTATGGATCACGACAACTGAAGGACCATGAACAGAACTACCCCACGCATGATATCGAGTTAGCCGCGTGGTGTTTGCATTTAAAATATGGTGATATTACCTGTATGGGGAAAGATTTCAGATATTCACTAACCATAAAAGTCTGAAGTATATCTTCGACCAAAAGGACCTTAATATAAGACAAAGACGATGGATGAAGCTCCTTAAGGACTATGATTGCGAGATTTTATATCATCTGAGGAAGGCAAACGTAGTTGTGGATGCCCTGAGCAGAAAGAGCATGGTTTCTGTTATGATGATCAGGGAATGGGATTTATTGGAACAGTTCACCAGACTCAGGATAAGAGTTGAGGAGGCAGAAGTCGAATTTATGACTAGCCTATAGATAGAGCCCAGTATTTTGGATCATATTAGGATTGGACAGAGAAGTGATCAGAAGCTACTGGATATGGTTAGCCAAGCTGAGAAAACCCTACAGTCTAATTTTGAGGTCAATGATAATGGTTGTTGAGGTTTAAGGGCTGTATTTGTATCCCGAGCAATGATACCTCGAAGCAGCAAATTTTGAGGGAGTCTCACTCTTCTCGTTACACCATGCACCTAAGTAGTACCAAGATGTATCAGGATTTACGTAGGGTGTATTGGTGGCGTGGTATGAAACGGGAAGTGGCAGAATTTGTGGCCAAGTGTTTGGTGTCAACAAGTAAAGTTGAGCATCAAAAGCCCGAAAGATTACTTAAGTCCTTGCAAGTGCCTAAGTGGAAATAGGAGCATATCACCATAGACTTTATCATAGGATTACCGAGGACCCAAAGAGGTATGATGGTTTTTGGGTGATAGTAGATAGATTAACTAAGAGTGCCCATTTCCTGGCCATCAAGAGTACAGATAACTTGAGTGCCTTAGCTGAGCTAACGTCAGAGAGATAGCTCGACTGCATGGGGCCCCAATGAGTATAACATCTGATAGAGATTCTAGGTTCACCTCTAGATTATGGACTCATTTTCAGGAAGCCATGGGATATCAGTTGAATTTTAGTACCGCCTATCATCCTCAGACTGATGGTCAGTTCGAACGGACTATACAGACCCTGGAGGATATGTTGCGGACGTGTACGATGGACTTTAAAGAATCATGGGATGATCACTTGCCCCTTGCTGAGTTTGCATACAATAATAGCTATCATGCGAGTATTAGTATGACACCTTGTGAGGCTCTGTTTGGTAGGAGGTGTAGATCCCCCATAGTTGGGAAGAAGTGGGTGACAGAAAGGTAAATGCTCCCGACCTCGTTGAGCAGGCAGTTCAAAATGTAAAGATTATTTGTGATCGATTACGGGCTGCTCTGAGTCGACAAAGGAGTTACGCTGATGTGCGTAGATGGCCACTTGAGTTTCAAATCAGAGATGTTGTGCTCTTTAAAGTGTCTCCAAGTAAAGGTATCATGCACTTCGGGAAGAAGGGAAAGTCGAGTTCCCGGATCCCTCCCATGTCATCGAATATGAAGTACTAGACATCCAGGGAGACATGAGCTATATAGAAGAACCTATCCGGATCCTCGATGGGAAACAAAAGGTACTTCAGACAAAGAGAATCCAGTTGGTAAAGGTTCTCTAGAAGCCCCTGTGAGATATGAGAATTTTGTACATATCTAAATTATGTAATGAGAACATGAAGTGTAATTGAATTGAACTAAATGTGATGTACCCCTATATTGAGATGGTATAGAATGAGATCTTTAAGTGATGAATGAGAATTTAATCAATGGAGTAAACTATGGCCATTATATATAGAGATTTTATGTTAAGTGTGAAACTATGAGGCCATATCGATCTTAGAGAAGAGAGGATCGATCTGGTAGGCCAAAGTGACAAGGAATGAGGAAATTAAGTGAGCAGATCGATCTCCAATGGAAGATGATCGATCTCCTTATGATTCTATAATGAAGAGATCGATCTCATGAAGAAGAAATCGATCTCATGAAGCATTCTGTAAGGAGAAGATCGATCTCCTCAAGGAGCAGATCGATCTCATGAAGCATTCTGTAAACTAGAGATCGATCTCATAATTGGAGCAGATCGATCTCACCCCACAACAGATCGATATCCTAGGTATAAAATTGCCCCATAACGTTCCCAAATTCAAATGTAGATCGATCTCATCAAGGACCAGATCGATCTCCTACCCTCCGTCTATAAAAGGACCCCTGTGTTTTCCTGCATTTCATCATTTCTCTCTCTTCCAAACCTTTATTTTAACTGAGCCCTAGCTTTCTCTCTCTTCCAAAGTCTCAATTTTCGTCCAAATCGAAGGTTGTAGTAAGAAGGAAAGTTGTTCCTCCTCCAAAGGAGAACAACATACTTGGAAATCGAAAGACGAATTGAATCGAGGCAAGAGTTGAGCACTCCACAAGTTTGGGTAAATTCTAAACTTTGATCTTAGATTTTAAAGTGATTTTTGGTGATTATGGTTGTAGGCATTGTGATTAAATAGCTAGGAAATGGTTAAGGATTGATGAAACTATGATTTTGTTGGATTAAAGGTAATGTTAGGCAATTTGTGGTAATTTTAGGAATTATGGCTATAAATTGGAATTGAGACAATAAGGTGAATTTAGCATGGAATATGGTGTGAGAAATGTAAAATTCTAAGATGTAGAGGATGAGAATGTGAATTGTGATAGAGTTGTGAGAATTGAGTTATTTGAGGTGTTAATGAGAATATGAGCAAATGTGTGCTCAATAATGCGATTAAGTTGGGTTATTGATATTTTTACATCGTTTACTGCTCGGGACTTCTTGAGAGGAATGCGAGACTAGTTCGTGATACGAGGGAACGATTGCACTATACGAGGTGCAAAGAGGTAAGGGAAAAACTTAAACTCGTTTGTGTATGTGTTTTGATGTTAATTGTAGCATGAAAAGTGATTTGAGCAAACAAGCATGTTTTTATGAGTTGTGAATGAGTAGTGTACACGATTTTATAGCCGGTTAGGGCCCAACTTTTATGAGTTGTAAACTAAGCGTGAAAATGTTTTACAACCGTTTTGTGTTTAAAATGTGAAAAGAGATTTGGGCTCTACGTTAAGGCGTACTGAGATTGAGAAATGTGTGCATGGTTTTACCGGTTGGAACTCGATTTTAACAAGTTTTGTGTTGAGTACACAAATATCTTAAATGAGATTTATGAGAGAAAACCATTAAGAGTTCTACGTGAAGGCAAAACGTTTTATATGATAATGGCTAATGATTGAGACTTAGGCGTGTCATGTTGAATACACATCGGGCATTACTTTGGTCTAGATCACACAAGGTTCTACCAAAGAACATATTTCCAATAGTACATGGTATGGTAAAACTCCCGGGATCTTTGAGCTTAGGGGGTAATCTCCTCTGGATAATAGCACTACATTCCTCAGTTAAGGTCACCGTCTCATAATCTTCCAGTCTTCTCTTCCTTGAGAGGATATCTTTTAGAAACTTCACATAACTTGGCATTTGCTCTAAAGCATCTGCGAAAGAAATGTTGATGTGGAGTTTCTTAAAAACCTCAAGAAATTTGACGAATTGTTGATCGAGTTTTTTATTTTGGAACCTCTGAGGAAAAGGTATTGGTGGTCTAACTGGAGAGGATGTAGTGGAAACATGTGTAGCATCAGAGGATGAGGAAGGCTGTGAAATAGAATAAGGTATAGATGAAGAAGTGCCTAGCTTGGATTCTTTTGTAGCCTGATCCTGATATTTTGCTCTTTCTGAGCTGCTTCGTTAGAACCTATAGGTTTTTCAACTATGGGCTGTTCAGGTCTAGACTTAACTTGTGGCTCATCTAGCTCTTTGTCACTCCTAAGGGTGATGGATTTGACATGTTCCTTACCTTCCCTTTGCTTATCAGGATTAGCTTCAGTGTTACCAGGAAGGGTCCCTTGAAGACGTTGACTAAGAGCGTTTGCTATTTGTCCTACCTGAACCTCTAAGTTCTTAATTGAAGCAGTTTGATTTTGCAGGAACATTGAGAACATTTCCTCAAGCGAGGGCTTCTTCTTAGCTGCTGGTGCGTGGTAATGTTGGGGCTGCATAGGTTGTGGTGGTGGTGGTGGTGGTGGTGATGGATGATATTGAAATTGAGGTGGGGATGGATGATGTGGTGGATGGTATGGAAATTGCGGCTGTGGTGGTACCTGAACCAGTGGAGCTTGAAAACGAGGGAGTCCTACAGGTCTAGAGCTAGAAGTTTTCCCCTGGTTTTGGCTCCAGGAGAAATTAGAATGGTTCCTCCACCCTAGATTATAGGTGTTTGAAAAAGGGTTGTTCTGTTGCGTAGGGGGAGCAACATACTGAACCGATTCGAAGTTGAGTGGACACCTATCTATAGAGTGGGTACCGCTACACAGCTTGCAGGAAAGAAAAGGCCTTTGGACAAAATAAATCGGATTAGGACTGGTAGAAGGATTATGCTGGGTACTAAGCGACTCTACCTTCTTCGTAAGATTAGCGATTTGAGAGGTCAAGGTAGGTAGTGTGTCGAGCTCATAAATATCCGCTGACTTCTTTGGCAATTGCCTCTCTGAGGACCATAGATAGTTGTTAGCACCCATCTTTTCTAACAACTCGTAAGCTTCCTTCTTTGTTTTGCACATCAGGGCTCTACCCGCAGCAGCATCAACAATGGTCCTATTTTGGCTTGTAAGTCCGTTGTAGAAGGTCTGGACATGCAGCCACAAAGGTAGACCATGATGAGGGCACTTCCTAAGAAGCTCCTTATATCGTTCCCATGCTTCGTAAAGAGATTCTGCATCAAATTGGGCAAAGGAAGATATGTTACTACGGAGTTGGACCATTTTAGAGGGAGGGAAAAACTTAAATAGAAATTGATGGGCTAACTCTTCCCATGTAGAAATAGATCCTGGAGGTAGGGAGGTTAACCAGTGTTACGCCCTATCCCTAAGCGAGAAGGGGAATAATCTAAGTCTAAGTGCATCATCAGATAATCCATTGTGTTTGAACGTGTTGCACAAGTCCATGAATTGTCCAAGGTGAGTATGTGGGTCATCATGCGGAAGCCCACTAAACTGCAATGAAGTCTGGATCATCTGGAGGATTGCGAGCTTAATTTCGAAGTTGTTAGCAGGGACAACTGGTGGCCTAATGCCGGTGTAATATCCTCTAATAGTCGGCATTGCATAATCTCCAACGGTCCTAAGTTCCCTATTTTCTGTCATGGTGAATTGCAGCGGAGCTATTAATTTCCTAGAATCCTTTCGAATTTTTCTAAGTGTTCGTTCAATTTCAGGATCTAAAGGAAAGTAATCATAACTTCTGGCTCTACGCATGCAAACATCTAAAAGTCCTTAGAATTTTTTTTAAGTTTTTTAATTTTTTAATTTTTTTTTTAAATTTTTTAATTCACTAATCTAGAATAAACTTCTAAATATTTACACCCTAAATATTTACAAGCTAGAATTACACCTAAGCATAATTTCACCGATATTAATTAACGACTAATTAAAACTTCCCCGGCAACGGCACCAAAAACTTGACACGCCCAAAAGGTATTGTCCGCAAGTGCATGGGTCATACAAGTAATAATGAGATTTGAGTCCTGAGTTATCGTCCCACAGAGAAGTTGATTAGCCTAATTAACTATCGGTTAATCTTACCCTCAGTATATCCTAGTAAATTATGAAGTTTTGATTATCGGTGGTCTACTAAGTTTGAAATTAAAAATACTGAAAATAATAAAACTATAAAATAAAGAAAAAAATCGAGCTAAGATTTACTTACCGAGCTCCACGCAATTAAAAGCAAATAGCTACGAAAATAATTAAACAGTTAAGATTAATTAACGCAATTAAAATAAAAAGCAAAAATGAAAATAAAGAAACAAGATTAGTTAAACTAAAATTAAACAAGCCTAAAATAAAAAGTGCATGTAATTATACTAATAAAAATTGCAAATTAAGCTAAACTAAAATTTAATGGAAATAAAGACTAAATTAAAAATGCATGAATCACATTCTAAATGCAGCTAAACTAAAATAAAATCCTAAAACATATAATATAAAATTAACTACTAACTAAAAATTAAAACTAAAAATTAAATTAACAACTAAAACATTAGAATTAACCTACAATTATCAACTAACAACTAACCTATATTGACAACTAAATAAAGCAAAATAATATAAATGTAATAAGTAATAAAGTATAAAAGAAAGGATGTGGCCAAGCATGGCCTTAACAAATTTGGAAACCAAGAAAGTGGTCCCAACTGCACTGTACACTGCCTTCTCCATTTTCATGTTTATTTCCAGGCATTCTTGGTCTCGGCTACTGTCATGCTGCACTCTGCTTCTCGGTTCTAACCAGACACTGCTCCAAGCAAGGTCTGCTTCTGCTGTTTCTGCCCTGTGTTGCTTCTGCATCCAGCTACCACGTACTACTGCAGCTCTATACACTGTCCTCTCCATTTTTGTTTTGCACAGGAGTGTCTCGGTTCCAGGTGCTCACGGGTTCAGCTACTGGAATGCTGCACTCTACTTCTCGGTTCTGCAGTCTGCTATTGCTCTAGGCATTCTCAGTTCTGTGAAGTCCTATAATGATAAAATAGCTTGAAACAGAAACACGAAGCAACACAACATTATACCGAGAAACAGAGAAATGTGCAGAACAGAAAACAAAATAAATTCATACGGAAAAGGTAATAAGTAATATAGACTAGGACGTTGAGTGCAAATCGGGACTAGAAGAAATTTGAGCTAAAAAAAAAAAACAAATGGAAGTAAGATAGTAAGCTAAAGCTAGAATCGAAATCTTAATGAGTTACACAGTTAAATAGTTGAAGAAATGGCCACTGTCACTGGCATCTCCTTCCCCTTTTTATTGTCCATCTAAACTCTTGAAAATTAAAGGAATAAAACTACTAACTAAGCAACCCAAGACTAGCAACTAGGAAATAAAGCTATGTAATAGAACTTAAAAGTAAAAGAAATGAAGTTAACAAGATGAAACTGAAAGCAAAATGAACCATGGTGGCTGCAAAGAGAATGAAAAACTAACTTGAAAAGCTTGTAAAAATAACAATGAAAATTATTTGTGAACAGTAAAAAATAAATGGGAGCTAAACGAAAAAGTGAAGCTTGAAAACAAGCAAAAATAAATTAAAACTATTCTAACACTACTCCTAACTTACTCCTATTCCTAATTACTTCTACTCCTACTCCTAAATTACATAGTTTTTCAATTGCCATCCATGTCTTATTTATACACACAAAAGGGGTATAATTGTAATTTTTACATCCTAGATGAGTTGGCATTGTTTGGCCACTTGTCTTCACACCATTGGCTCCTTGAAAAGATATTTCCATGTCATCTATCTTCTTGTCTAATTAGATGTGCTAGGTGGCATGGCTCGTGTTGTCCACGTGGTCCAATCTTGATTTTAGCCAAATTTTGGTCCATTTTCTACCGAAATATTCGAAATTCATCTCGATTTAATTTATCTGCAAACATGAGAATTTTAATTAAATAAAGGGGATAATTAAAAAAATAAATTGGGGATTTAAATAATTAATTAGGAAATTAAGCACAAATAATTCTAAAAAATATAGAATTATCATATTCGTCAACCCGAATGGCATAACCATAAACTCATAATGTCCATATCGGGTGCAAAAAGCTGTCTTGGGTACATCTCCCATTCGTATCTTCAACTGATGGCATCCAGATCTTAGATCTATCTTGGAAAAGACTTGGGCTCCCTTAAGCTAATCCAACAAGTCATCAATGCGTGAAAGCGGGTACTTATTCTTGATGGTCGCCTTATTCAACAATCGATAATCTATACACAGTTGGAGGCTTTCATCTTTCTTCCTTACAAACAGAATCGGTGCTCCCCAAGATGAGACGTTCGGCCTAATGAACCCCTTCTCCAACAACTCTTGTAACTGCTTCCTTAATTCTTCCAACTCAACTTGAGCCATTCTGTATGGTGTCTTGGATATCAGCTCTGTTCCAGGTGCCAAATCTATACCAAATTCCATCTCTCTATCTGAAAGTAACCCTGGTAATTCATCTGAAAAGACATCTGGAAATTTCTTGACCACTGAGATGTCTATCAACTCCAGACGTGCCTTATCCTTCTCAATCACATAAGTCCCTTCCATTGTTAGTAACACAATTCATCACATTACATACAAAATTGATAAACAGATTCATCTCTCACGTTTTCTGAATTAAAATCATACTCTTCTCATTTATAAAGATCATGTCATTTCATTTCTTTTCATCAAAGTTTACAATAAGATTGTCTAATCCTGAAAAGTCAATGTTCTAGCACGACAATCCATAACAACATGGTTCGCAGCCATCCAATCCATACCTAGGATTACATCAAAATCATTCATATTTAATAAGATTAAATTGGCTGCCATTTCTTTACCTCCTATCCTCATCTTACAATTCCTATATACATGCTCAGTCAACTGACTATCATTCAAAGAGGTAGATATCATCAACATCTTATCTAGCAGTATGGGTTTTACATGCTTCAACAATTTACATGCAAAGGATGGCGATATAAAAGAATGCATCGCACCAGGATCAAATAGTACAAATGTTTCTAAATCAAAGATTTGGATGGTACCTTTAACCACATTTGAAGACTGATCTGCAGTGTTCTGGTCCAGTGCGTGCACTCGTCCTCTGCTCATACCCACTTCCTACTTCCCCTTTTCCTCAGCTATAGCCCTCCTCCTCGGAGCAGCTGTCCCAACTGGAGCTCTCTCTGGCTCCTTGCCCTTCTATGAGGCTCTCTCTGTCATCTCTGGGCAATCCCTGATTCTGTGCCATGGTTTTCCACATCTGAAGCATACTGTAGGAGGTCCATAGCATGGGCGAGTACCGTGGTACCTACCACACTTGCCACACTATTTTGAAGTAGGCCGTGGCCCTTCAATTATAATTCCCTTAGCTGGAGCTATGGCCGGGTACATAAGAGTATTAACTGCCCTCTCCCGGATCTCCTCGATCCTTGACCTCTTTCCAGAAAACCTCTTGCTTCCCTTATAACTAAAACCCCTATCCAGTACTAGTCTCTTCTTATCTATATCCCTCACTTTACCAAACTTTCCAAACTCTGAGGCGATTCTATCAATGTCTTGCTCATACAATTGTGCCCTGCGCACTGCCTCTTCGTAGGTCAGTATATCCAAGGGAACCAATCTGGACTTGATGGTTGGTCTCAGTCCATCCACAAACTTCTAGATCTTCTCAACCTCATTACCCATCGTATTACGATCATATCTGCCCAGGGAGATAAAAGTCGTCTCATACTCATCCACCGTCCTGCTCCCTTGGGTCAGTCCCAAAAATGCCATCTTCATCTTCCGCTGTGCAGTATCCAGAACAGACTGTCTCTAGAAAGCCTCTAAAAATATATCACCGCTGATCTCTATATGTCGAACTCTCAAAATAGGCATGGTGGATTTTCACCAACGTTCTGCTGATCCCTTCAGCATGAATGCGGCAAACGCTACCATCTCGGTAGTAGTACACTGGAGGAACCCATATAACTTCTCAATTTAATTTGTCTAATCCTCTGCAGCTACTGGGTCCTTAACTCCACTGAAAGACAACGGTCTAAACTTCTGGAACTACCGCAGTCTATCCAAATCACATCTATAACCCCAACTTCTACTGCCTTGTGGTGTAGCAACAGGTGTAGGCATATCCTGCGCGGGTGGGGGTGTAGGTGTATCTGTCGTCTGAGGTCTCTAGGTTGGTCGTACCAGTGCCTCAGGAGCTGTCGCCTGCTCGACATCGCCCTGTGTAGGAGGACTCCGTTTGCCCCCAACTCCAAGTAACGATTGAGTGATCAACTCCAAGATCATCTCTATGCTCCGCTCAATCCTCGCGAAAGCATGCCTCAGTACTCTCGAGTCTCTCCTCTGGACCCTGTGGAACATGCTCAACCTCAGCCTCCACCTCAATCTCTTCCTGAGCCTCATGAGTTTCTAGCTCAACACTACACCCAGGCCTACCTCTACGGCCTCGACCTTGCGCTCTCGCCCCTCTACTGCGACTAGTGTTAGGCATTATGCTAAGATCCCTACATTCACATCAATTTTTTAGTCAACCCATCAACACATACACAATTTGTATCTAAACAAGCACAGTAACATGGGGATGTAATTTTCCAACTTATTATGTATTTTAGACATCGACACACATCAGACCAACTCAGCTCTGATACCAACTTCTGTCACGACCCTCAACTTACCAAAAATCGTCACAAATTTATCGCTTTTCATACATTATTTATTTTTCGTCCTTATCTTACCTCGATCATGATTAGCTATACTCTCAAATAGTTGAGTTGTGTGTCAATGTCTACCTCATCCAACCATAACAATTTCATTTGCATTAAAATTTAGAAGCAAACACTTGTATAAATAAATCAAAGTTGTTCTTTACATGTGTTGACATTGCTTTACATTCCCAATAGTTACATACAAAATGCTACTGTGCTATAGAAAGTTTAGATACAAAATTACATCAATGTGTATACCTCACGCGATGGGATGCAGCGGATACCAAAAGGAAAACCTCTAGTCGCTCTCAGTCTATACTCAAAGTTCTGTAGAGAGGGGAAAATAAAGGGGGTGAGCAAACAACACGCTTAGTAAGGTAATCATGCGAACATGTAGATACTGCACTATCTATGTGATCGTGATGCCATGCTCAAAACCATACAACTTTTCATTCACACTTCAAAAGTATTAGTTCATGATTGTGTTAATGGCATGTAAGACAAATTATGCTATTTAATTCAGTGCACAAATCAATTCAAAGCATGGAAAACCATCATACATATTTAATTCATAAAGCATGGAAAATCATCATGCATCAGTGCACTTTAAAGCCATTATCATGCTTTCACATCTCATAAAATCAACACTTGTTAGGACTCAGCCCCTCCCTCGGACAATCCTGACTCACAAAACATTTCAAAATGGATTTATTCATAAAACAAAATACATGTGAGATAGGTAATATAGTAAGGGAAATCTCCTCTAGGACTGTGGCCATATCCTGTGATCCCAGGCTACATTGATCAGGTGGGTGGGGTATCACCACTGTCTGCTTCCATATGGGAGGTGGGTCACGTCCAACCCGCCGCTCCATAGCAGATTTAAACATCGTTCGAAGGCGGTATATCACAATCTCAACACGGTATAACGTACGTCATGCTACCTGCATGGTACAGCGTACTCCGTGGACCCATATCAACACATCATATCACGCCACATCTCAAAATGCATGTGCGAGCCTATTTAATCGGTGCGACACCCAATCTACCCTAAGCTCCTAGCACGGCTATCAATCATATCATAAAATCATGTGTGAGTAATCTCAAGCACGGTAACAAGTACGGTGGGCATCTAATGTGAGTTATGCTCCAGCACCATGCCAAATCCAGTATAAAGTTTGTACGAGCTCAACTCTAGCACAACATCATAGAAATCCATGTGAAAAATAGTACGAGCTAAGCTCCAGCACTCATTCGTATAAAAACACATCAAATCTCGTGCGAGTCATGCTCTAGGATGCTTTTATTCTCACGAAAACCATGTAGGTGGCTCAATTCTTTGCAAAACATGGTTATCAACCAAATCAAATCATTTCTTTTGTAAATCATTTCAAATGTTATCCAACCTACCAATCACTTGCTAAAAACCAACAAAGCAAGGTTTTCAAAGCATCATGCTTTTGTTTTCATGCACATTCAATCAAAACCCAACTCTTGCCCTTCAAACACCCAATTCATTTCCTATCACCACATGCACTCTAGAAAACATTAAGCGCCCAAATTGGGCACAGATATCTCTAAGAGTCCACACAATTCCCTTACCTCGATTTACTCGGGGTGCGACTCTCTTCCTTTACGCTTTTCGCGCTTTTGGCTCAACTTGCGTCGATGTATCCTTAGGACCTACAAATCATTCACCAATCACTTGAGTTAATGTTCCTAACTCACATTTTGACTTCACTAGTCAATATATTTCATTGAGCCTATTTCGTTAAGTTTGGGTCTCCTTCATATTTGGCCATCATTAAGCCTTCTAACCAATTTCATCTAGTAACTCACTTAGTTACTTGTTTAAGACTTGATATAAAATACTCTACCCTTACTCTCTCTTTCATTCCATAACACCATCTTAAATTCATGTCCACAACACCATTATCACCTTAAAATATCCCATTCATCATTAATACCTCTACATTTCACTTTCTCACACTAACCTATTGCTAGGTTATAATTGTTTCATGGCATTATAGGTAGTTCTACCATTAATATGCACACCAAATCAACTTCATAATCAATAACTAAACAAATGTACTTGGATTGGTGCACTAGAAACTCACCTCTTTAGATTTCTTCCTTGCTCCAAATAGGAATGTCCCTTGTTCCTTAAATCCAACAAATCAGGAAAATGCCTCCAAGCTATGTTGTTCTTCTCTTTGATGTGAACAACTTTGTTTCTAATAGTCTTCCCACAAATCTTACTGGAAATGGGATGATTTAGAGAGAGAAAACTAGGTTTTTGGATTGAAAGATGGAAGAAATTGGTTGTTCCCGTGAAATGCAGATTTCACTACTCCTGTTTATAGAGATTACTTGATCAGATCGATATGCATTGGAAGGAGATAGATCTGGTCCTCTTAAATCCCTCTTTTTCATGACATTTTGAAGGCATGAGATCGATCTGTCAAAGGCTTGAGATCGATCTGTCGAAGGCTTGAGATCGATCTGTCTCGAGCAGAGAGTTAAGGAGATCGATCTGCTCCAACCCGAGAGCTAAGGAAATTGATGTGCTTGCCTTAAAAATCAATCTTCTCATTACAGACTATTTAGCAGATCAATCTGGCTCTATTGGAGATTGATCTGCCCTGTTCCATTGCTTGAATAAGAGCATTTTTGGCTCTTCCAGATCAATCTCTCATCCTATGAGATCGATCTGGCATTCACATTTTCCAGGTTTTGCTGCAGTTTTCTGCAGTAACTCATACCAAGCAATCCTTAGTTTGCTGCCATAGTCACTTTCTTATCCAGTCACTTTTGAGACTTGAAAATGATATCCACTCACACTTTATACACATTAAAATTTGTGTGAAATCTTTGTATAACCAAAGGTATATAATATTAACTAAATAGAAGTGCATAACTCATACAAATTTTCATTCCATTTTATCACACCACTCAAAATTCAATATATTTACATTCCACTCACATAAATATCCTTCTTACGCTCGCTATATACTTTAAAACTTGCGTGTGTTCATTTCACAATCCAATATACACATATACAAGGTTATACATATATGGAGTCTCACATACGGCCTCTAGCTCATGAACTCTTCCCTCTACCTCAGCGGGTGACAAGCATAATGCCTAATTTCCTGTATCCATACTATTTATTAGTCTCGTTCCATCTCGGTATACATAATTTTATCTAAACAAAAGCACAGTAATACAGAGATGTAACTTTCCTACTTATCAATACCGACTCATATCAGGTCAACTCAGCTCTGATACCAATCTCTATCACGACCCCTTTTCATCCATTTTGTCTAAAAATCACCATAAATTTTTCGCTTTATTTGTTAACTTACCCGATTGTGAACAACTCTCGCCAATAACAGTTGGGCTATGAGTCAATATTAATCATCATTTACCAATCATCTTTCAATTAATAAAAAGCAAACACATACATTTGAAAGTTTAAGTTCTAAATTTATACATGTTTGCGAACACTTACATCCCCCATGTTACAATTCAATATGATTACTGTGCTATTACATGTTTAGATACAAAAAGATTTCCTGTGTATACCTCATAGCGATGGAGAGCAGCAGATGTCTGGACACAACTCCTCAGTCCCTCACAAGACTACTGTGTACGCTCTGTAGAGGGCGAAAATGAAAGGGATGAGCAACACACGCTCAGTAAGGCAATAATGCAATCATGGTAGATAACTACACTATCTACATACTTATAATGTCATGACATAAAGATCATTAATATCCGGAGCATGAGGAAATATTAAAACTATGCCACATGTATATACATATATCATGTACTGAAAAACATGAAAATAGGCATGTAAACATGGAAAACCATCATGTAAAACTTCTCATGCCCATCGTAATAAAACTCATCAAAATAAGGAAAATGCATCACAAAACCATCCCTCAGGATTTAGCACTTTCTCAAAACATAGTAAAATTCATCACAAATAGCAATACCATATCTTTAAAAACATCTTACAATGTCCGACCCCTCCCTCGGGTCTACCCTAGACAACAATTCATGATCGGCATATAAAACCATGTGATATCATGTGAGAAATGTGGTCACTATATAATCAAGGACTCTGTTAGCCAACTATGTCACTATCATCCCAGACCGTACGGATTCCAATGTGCGGGGCATCATGCTGGAACAGAGGTGGGTTAGTTCTACTCCAGACTTTCAAATCAACATCATAACCTCACGGTATAGTGTACTCCATGTAATATACATGGTACAATGTACTCCGTGGACCCATATCATAGTTGGGGGTGCCTGCCATAAGTCTTATCTACCCTATGCCATGTATAACCTACTCATTCTCAAGTGCACGTGCGAGCATCTCATCCGTGTGACACAAAGTCTACATGAGGCATCCAGCACGACTCATTACATATTACAGTGTGAAAAGCCCAGTGTGAGCAAAACTCTAACACAATTTCATGCATCATCATTAAATACTCTCGTACGAGCAACGTTTTAGTACGATTTTATGCATAACAAGTAATGAGAAAATCACGTACGAGCATAGCTCTAGTATGATTATATGCATAAGGAAATCAATGGAAACCCACATACGAGCGAAAGCTCCAGTACGGCTCATAAAACATCACATAAATCTGATAGGTGGCTCAATTTCAACAAAACACGTTCAAACCACAATTAGCACAAGACTTGTGTTGTTTCATAAAATTATGAAGTCAATAGCTAGCCTATCCGTAGATTTACTTAAACCAAAGCAATGTATTTCGTAAAAATATCAAAACATGATGTTTATGCAAATATTAGCGTTACTATTCCTTTTGTAATATTCATTTCCAAAACTAAAATCATCTATATTTGAACCCATTCGCACAAACCATTATTTCTATTCTAGGTAACCAACATAATTTCAATACCCTGTAAATACCCTCAAACCACGTTCAGCTACCTCTAGATACTTACAAAATTCCCTTACCTGAAATCGCATCGAGTGGTTCCACTTCCTTAGAGCTGCTCGATCGTGCAGTTAGATTCGTTTCCAATGAAATCTCCAAAGCTGTACAAATTACTTATCACATCAATTTAACCCAATACAACACAATTCTCACGTTTAATATATTCGATTCGACTTATTGGGTTCATTAATGCTTATAAGACCTCACTTTCTTGTAAGCCCTTTTTCGATTGTATTATTCATTTCTCAGGAATCTATTAGTTCCACCAAGCTTATTGGTTCACACTAAACCAGCATTAAGCTCATTATGCCTTTAGTTCATCATTTCCTTCACTATGACAATTTATCAAACACCTCTTGTACCCATTTTCAATCATTATCTATTCCAACATATATATTTCATAAAACTATCTTAGAATCACCTATACATGCTTACTAACATGTCTACATGCTTAAATCATCCTCAACTCCATGCCATTTTAACTTTCTCTCACTAAACCCATTTTAGGTCATGGTTGTTTAAGCATGCATATGAACATTTCAGCCAACATTACATACACCCATCAACTTATCAAAATATCTACCTTAACATACTAGAAGGTGGTGTATAGAAATCTTACATAGCTTGACTTTTTCCCTCTTTTGCCAAAATGGGTAAAAACCTCTTTTCTCCTTCAATCTAAGGCGTGGGCTTCCAATCTTTGACTATGTTATTCATTCCCTCACTAGGAACAACTTTGCTCAAATCGATTTTTCCTCAAATATTTTTTGAAGGTATGGATGTCTTAGAGTGAGAAAACTAGGTTGTTTTTGGTTAAAATGGAAGCTTTTGGGATTTTTGGGGAAGAAGGCTTGACAGTCAGGTCCTTTTTATAGTAATCGCGTTATGAGATCGATCTCCAAGGGTGGACATCGATCTCCCCTTGCTTAAATCCCTTCAAAATTCAATAATGCAGGCTAGGGCCTCTTGGATGAGATCGATCTACTTAAAGTGATAGGATCGATCTTTGTTCATGGGATGAGATTGATCTCAGCCAGGTAGAAAGCTTCAGAGATCGATCTGCCCTTAGGAGGAGATCGATTTGGCCTATCTAGAGGCTACTAGAGATTGATCTACCTTATGGGGGGAGATCAATCTGGCCCAAACAGAAGCAACTTGAGATCGATCTGCTTTGAGTAAGGGATCGATCTCCCTCTTCTAGAATGCTTGGGATTGTGTTTCCAGGCCATGAGATCGATCTCTCCTTACAATGAGATCGATCTTGCCTTCATCATGCAGCATTTCAGCTGTAATTTTTCCAAATTTTCAAAGTTAAACTCATATCCAATCACTTCAATACCCAATTTGCATTTCATTCATACTTAACACTAAAAGATATCCAATTCTTATGATTCATTTATTGTGTAACTTACTGTACATCATGGAAATCATAAGATTACATAAAAATTCACGGGCCTTACAGAATTGGCCAGTAGGCTTGTACAAGAGGAAGCAAGGCTTAAGAGTCAAAAGAGTAACTCTGTTAACTTAGTAAGAAAAGGAGCTGTTAAAGGATTCAAAGCCAAAAGGTTTAAGAAGAAGAAAGGGTCTGCTAATGATTCTCAAACTAAAAGGAAGGAACAGATGATAAAAAAGTGTCATTTTTGTAAGAAAGTTGGGCACTATCAGAAAGACGAATAAATGACAAGCTTGGTTCGAAAAGAAAGGTATTTTCAATAATTTTGTTTACCATGAATCAAATTTAAGTGAAGTTCTTAATAATACATGGTGGCTAGATTTTGATGCTACAACTCGTGTTACTAATTCTATGTAGGGATTCCTTACAATCCGAACCACAAACCTAAGAAATGACTTTCTGTTTATGGGGAACCGTATGAAGGCCCTAGTTGAAGGCATAGGGACTTATAGATTGGTCTTGGACCCTAGATATCAGTTGGAACTTTATGATACACTCTGTGTACCTTTAATTTTTAGGAATCTTGTTTCTCTAGGGAAATTAGACGGTTGTGGATTTTATGTCAATTTTTTTGGAAGTTTTACTCAATATAAAGACTCTATTCCTTATGGATCGGGTTCTCTTATTGATGGTTTATATAGAATAAAACTTGATAATGTTTTCGTTGAATCTATGCATATCACACATGGTAATGTTGGTTCAAAAATTAGCATGCTTAATGAAAATTCTGCTTATTTGTGGCATAAATGTTTGGGTCATATATCCAAAGAAAGGTTACAAAGATTAGTAAAGAATGAGATTTTACAAAATCGAGATCTTACTGATTTTGGAACTTGCTTGGATTGCATAAAAGAAAAGTAAACCAAACATACCAATAAAGGAGCCACAAGAAGCATACATCTTCTTGAAATAATACACACTGATATATGTGGACCTTTTGATGTTCCATCCCTTAGTGGAGAAAAGTATTTCATCACTTTTATTGATGATTATTCACGTTATGGATATATCTATCTACTTAATGAAATGTCTCAATTTGTAAGTGTTTTGGAAATATTCCTAAATGAGGTTGGGAGACAATTAGATAGAAAAGTGAAAATCATAAGATCTGATAGAGGTGGTGAATACTATGAAAAGTACGATGAATCAAGATAATGTCTTGGTCCATTTGCTAAAGTCCTCGAAAAATGTGGCATATGTGCACAGTATATTATGCCAGCTACACCTCAACAAAATGGTGTAGCAGAAAGGCAAAATCGAACCTTAATGGATATGGTTAGGAGCATGATGAGTAACTCTTCCCTATCCAAATCCTTGTGGATGCATGCACTGAAAATCGTAGCTTATTTATTGAATAGAGTTCTAACCAAAGCGGTTGAAAAGACACCTTTTGAATTGTGGTTGGGAAGGAAACCAAGTTTAAGGCATCTACATGTTTGGGGTTACCTAGCGGAAGCAAGAGTGTACAATCCACAAGTGAAAAAAATTGGATTCTCAAACTGTAAGTGGATACTTTATTGGTTATCCTGAGAAATCCAAGGGACATAGGTTTTATTGTCTAAACCATAGTCCAAGAATAATTGAAACTGGTAATGCTAAATTCCTTGAGAATGTTGAAGTCAGTGGGAGTGTAGAACATCAAGATGTGGAAATAAAAAGATAAGGGTGAATGTACCTTTATCCATTATTGATCCAATATCCACAATTGACATTAATGTTGTCCCAACACTTGTAAAACGTGACAACAATGTTGGTCAACATTTGAACAATGATACACCTCCACAGTCTGATGTCAGACCCTATACCGATCAAGAATCTGATATTCCACCTAATAAAGAAAGATCGAATACAAATGAATCACAATGAGTAACATTAGGGAGATCTCAAAGGGAAAAGAGATCAGCTATTCCAGAACACTATGTGATTTATTTATAGGAATCAAACTTTGATCTTAGGATTGATAAAGATCCAGTTACCTTTTCACAAGCCATAGAAAGTTCAGAATCTGCTAAATGGATTGATGCAATGAAGGAAGAGTTAAAATGCATGGAACAAAATAAAGTTTGAAATCTCGTTGAATTGCTTGAGGGATATAAAAGAGTCGGTTGTAAATGAGTCTTTAAGACCAAACGCGACTTAAAAGGCAAGGTAGAACGCTATAAAACCAGACTTGCTGCCAAGGGTTATACCTAGAAAGATAGTATTGATTATACAGAGACATTCTCTCCTATATCTAAGAAAGATTCATTAAGAATAATTATGGCATTGGTGGCTCAATATGATTTGGAGTTACTCCAAATGGATGTGAAAACAGCCTTTCTGAATGGAGATCTAGAAGCAGAAGTTTACATGGATCAACCTGAAGTTTTTTCCATAGGAAGCAAAGGTCAAATAGTGTGTAAACTTAAGAAGTCAATATATGGACTAAAACAAGCTTCCCGACAATAGTACATTAAGTTCAATACCATTATTATGTCTTTTAGTTTTAAGGAAAAATTGTTGATCGTTGCATATACCAAAAGATCAATGAGTGGAAGTTTATATTTTTAGTCTTATATGTTAATGATATTTTACTTGCAGCAAATGATTTAAGCATACTACGTGAAACTAAAGATTTTCTATCTAAGAATTTTGAGATGAAAGATATGGGAGAGGCTTCTTATGTGGTTGGAAGAGAAATATTTCGAAAAAGATCAAAAGGAATAATAGGCCTTTCTCAAAAAACATATATCAATAAAATTCTCAAAAATTTTAACATGATTAAATGTTCACTTGGGGTAGTTCCCATTTAGAAGGGTGATAAATTTAGTCTCATGCAGCGTCCAAAGAATGAATTGGAACAAAAGGAAATAAATCAATTCCTTATGCCTCTGTTGTTGGTAGTTTGATGTACCTGCAGACTTGTACTAGACCGAATATAAGTTTTACGGTTGGAATGTTAGGCAAGTATCAAAGAAATCCTGGAATTGATCACTGGAAAGATGTAAAGAAAGTTTTGAGGTACTTGCAAGGAACAAAGAATTACATGCTTACATATAAGAGATCCGATCAATTGGAAGTAGTCGGATACACGGATTCAGACTTTGATGGATGTCTTGACAGCAGGAAATCCATTTTTGGTTATCTGTTTCTATTAGTAGAAGGAGCAGTTTCATGGAAAAGTGCAAAACAAATTGTCACTGCTTCATCCACAATAGAAGCAGAATTTGTGGCTTGCTTTTAAGCTACAATTCATGTATTATGGATGCAAAATTTTATTTCAGGACTTGGGGTTGTCGACACCATTACCAAACCGTTGAAAATTTACTGTGATAACTCCGCAACAGTATTCTTCTCAAAGGATGACAAATACTCGAGAGGTATCAAACATATGGAATTAAAGTATTTTTCCGTTAAGGAGGATGTTCGAAAAGAAACAGTGTCCATTTAGCAGGGTAGTACTGACCCATTAACGAAGGTTTACAACCCAAATTTATTTAAGGAACATGTTCTTAGGATGGGTCTTGATTATAATGATGTTTTATAGTGACACTTTGAGCTCAAGGATATGTTTTTGACACTTTTATGTTTTCATGTTCTATGATGTTATGTATACATTATTATTTTATATTAACAGGAAAAGACTTAAGAAGTCATTATTATGGACCATAATGAAATTATGATTTAATGAAGGACCTAACATAATAAATTACAGGTGTTGTAGTATATGGAAGGGAGTGTTTTACAAATTAGAACATAACTGCCATGACTCACGTCGAACAATTTATATATCATGATATTATGATGGAAAATAAGAAATTAACTTGTATTATAAAGATTTTAATCGAGCCAAGTGGGAGAATGTAAGATAAACTTATGATGTGTGGCTCTGATTAAATTTAATGGAAGTTAATGTTATGTCACTATCCACTATCCCTAAAATTTAGGAGTCACTATTCCTAAAATTAAGGAACCACATCCACCCGCATGATAAACATGGTTAGGAGTGGTAGTTATCTACTTAAATTAAAATAAGTCCTCTCTCTCTCAGAAATATATATACGGTAATTCCATCTGCTTCGTATACGTAAGAAAAAATCAGAGGAAGAGAGAGAAACATGTTTTCAAAAAAAAATTATTTGCTTTCACAAGAGCTTCTGCAATGGCTTCTTCATCGACACCCACCGCAGATAGAGGTATGTAAATTATTATTATTTTTTATCTTAAAAACATGAGACATACAGTTTAAGAAGATCATGTGATGTATGTGTAAGTGATAAATACATATACAACTTTTGTTTACAAACCCAGTTTGCACCATCCAGTCTACATGCCAGGGCACCAAGCACAGTTGCACACCTACACGCACCAGGCTCTGCACCATGTGAGGCCTCTGCCACCAACTCTCGCGCCCTGGACACGCAGCCTCACACCACCACCTCACGCTGCTTGTCTGCCTGTACGTGGAAGAAGATAAGGAAAACAGTAAGGCATAATTAATCCTACCCTGAAATTACAGGAACTATGTATGTATATATATATATATAAATATATATATATATATATATATACGGGTTGGTTATCTGGAAGAGGAGGAAAATGAGAGGATAGCTAGGGGACATAAGAAAACCACGAGTCAAACCAGGAAATGAGAGAGAAGGAAGAGAAGGGTGATTGAACAGTAGAGGGAAGCTAAAACAAAGGGAAACAGATGCTATCGAAAATGGTGAAGAAGACGATGATGATGTGCGGAAGGTGAGGGATGAAAGGGAAGGAGCAGGGAGACCACCACCGTGATCATACTCGACAGGAGACCACCACCGTGATCATACTCGACGCTGGAAACTAGGTGAAGGAACCAACAGCCGAGAAAAACTAGAGATGACGATGATGATGAAGATGGTGTTGGAAACATGATGGATGATGATGATGATGATGATGATGATGATGATGGCAGTTGGAGACAGAATGGTGAAGAGAATGGTGGAGATGAAGGTGATGACCGAGGGTGGCCGAGGGGAGTGAAGAGGGAAAGAAAACCAAGGAGGAAGAAGGAAAAGAGGGGAGAAGAAGAGAGTGTCAGACCTGTGTTTTCGATTTATGTATGTAGCTTGTTCCATATGATTCCTATGTGTATGAACACTTTATTTTTATGATTGAATCATAAGAAGAGTATTTACTATCGTGTAATTGACAATTAAAGAATAAAAATGCATGTAAGCTACATCAAAGCCAAATAAGGGCCGAGATGGCCATAGGCCAAGCTAAAAAGGGATCGAAATCAAGTTGACAAAAAATTAGAAGTTAAAAAAAGAAAATATAATGGGTTTGAAAGTCAGGTTAAATTGGTTCCGAACAAGTGCAGGGGTAAAATGGTCAAAAGATCAAAATTTGGTATAAATTCGATAAGAAAATTTCATTAAAAATATGGATTTGAGAAATCTAGATCAATAACAAGGAAAATATTGAAATTCGAGTCCAACTGATCAAGATATGAAATTATTGGAATTAATCGAAATTTTTACCTCGAAAAATTATCCCAAAAATATTGAAAAAATATATTGGAAAGATAAAATAAGACTGATAAATTCACTTATGGATTAAATGAATAAAATAATATTTTTTGAAGATATTTTGGGATTTTTATAATATTTTAATGATTAAAATAATAATAAAATAAATTATAAATAATAATATTTAAAAAAGAAGAAGAAATGAACAAAAAAAAGGGAAATCGCGAAACTGAAAACGCAAACCCGACTCCCTTTGGTTTCTCACCGACGAGCCACCACCGGTGACCGAGGAGGCCAGGCGAGGGTCGAAAAAGGTAGCCGACACTCGTCCGACCCTCCTGCCACCGGAACGCGGGTCGACGAAGTCGGAATCGGCAGATCGGAGAGGGAAATTACCAAGAAAGGAAAAAGAAATTCAACAGCCACCAACGACATTCGGTCTGATCCAAGGCTAGCCGAAGGTTACCCAGCCAAAGATGAACCGAACGGCGACAGCGAGGTGCCGAGAACCGACCAGACGACGTCGAAACGACAAAAAGAGATTGAACCAGTCGACTGGTTCAGTGAGAAGGCTACTGTGCTGAACTGGACCGGACCGGTTCAACCAATGAGAAAAGGGAGAAAAATAAAAGGAAAAAGGAAAAAAGGGAAAAAAAGAGAGGAAATCCCCGGGAATACCTCAAATTACGGGTAAGTCAACGCGCGGTCAAATTGACCGAATTGATTTTTGAAAAAGTTTATTTAAATTGTATTTGATCGAAAATTTACCCGAAATTTAATTTATAAATTGTGCAGTTCAACGATAAATTCCGAACGTGAGTCGATCGAACTTTGATTTACGCACCATCGCATAATTTCGTGTAAGTAAAGCTCATTTACGACAATAGTATGATTATTGTGCAATCGGAATTTAGTTGCGAATTTCAGATTAATTTCTGCATAAAATAAATTATATCCGGATTTTTGAATTAACTGTAGTAAATGATATATGGGCTATCCAAAGAGTTTGCAACAAAGCCCAATGGGTATTGATAGGCCCAAATTAAGACAGAGTTAAGCCCAATTAAATTGTTTAAGGCCCATTAAGAGTAAACGGGCCCATTGAGGTGAAATAGACAGTATTAAATGTGTAATATAGTAGGAAAAGTATAATTAACTCAGTGAATGGTTAAATGCAGCTTTGGAGTTGTATTGAGAGTTGACCGGACTGCTAGATTTGAGCGGCACAGAGGAAGTGAGGTCACTTGACTTGATCCGAGGTAAGGGACTTTTGCAAGTAGTTAGAGATATCTGTGCGTATTTTCATCTACTTTTACATTCACTGAAATTGCCTGAGGGTCAGAGAAAATCAATAATATTTATAGGGACCCGCTATGGGTAAATTACGATTTTACCCCTAGTTAGGCAAAAAGTCAACTTTTGGGAGAAGTTATAAAAAGCATGGAAACAATGTTTTTGAGTGTTTTTTACTGCTGTGTAACAGAAGAGTAGGTAGATGGGCTAATGTTTTAAGGTTGATGTAGACTAAGCACACTTTATAGTGCTGATATTAATGTTTTGAAACATCCCTATTTTTAAAGAGCCATCTATTGAACTATGTGGAAACAATCGTGCTGGAGCACAACTCGCACTTGAGTTCAGATGTTTTTCACATACATTAGTGCTAGAGTGAGACTCACACTACATTTATCTTACATGCATGATAGAGTACTGGAGCATTGCTCGTACTCAGTTTTATGTGATTTGTGCATGATAAAGTACTAGAGCATTGCTCGTACTCAGTTTTATGTGATTTGTGCATGATAGAGTACTGGAGCGATTAGCTCGTACTCGAGTTTTACATGAGATGCATGACAGAGTGTTGGAGCATTGTTCGTACTCGATTCTTCATGATTTATACATGACATAGTACTTGAGCGATTTGCTCGTACTTGATTTAAATGAGAACTATGCATGACCTAGTGCTGGAGGTTTACTCGCACTAGTGTTTGATGTTTTGACATGCATATATAGTGTTTAGAGGCGGAGCGTTGACTGTGAGTCACACTCAAGATGCGCACTGTAGTTTTTACGTAATATATAGACATGTTAGAAAGACCGTGACGATTTCCTCATGTAGACTGAGTGTCACACTGGAGATGTTCGCATGTGGATTTAGAGACGCGACATTGATTATTCTGTGGTATGAGGGCTAAGACCTATGGCAGGCACCTCGACCATGAGGCAGGGTCCACGGGTGTACGTTATACCGTGCGTGTGCCATGGAGTACACTGTACCGTGTGTTGTTTTGGAGTTGTGGAGGAGAGTTGTTGATAGCTGGCGGTTGTGATGGACTGACCCCCATCCCGTTACAACAGTGATAACCCACACACCGAGTACTGTGTTTCCTGGGATTTCACTATGTTAGGATATGGCCATAGTCCAGGAGATATTGCATTTAGCCACTGAGTCTTGAATGATATATCACATGTATTTATGATACGGGCAGACCTGAGGGATGGGTCGGAACCCGGTTGTTATGTTGTGTTGTGAAATGCCATATTTATTGTGTTTTGAATGTAAATGGCATATTTTATATAAAGCATTCCGAAATGATAAATATGCACTATTTTGCATGAATGCCTATGATTTATAACTCAGCATGTGTTTAGTACATGAGATTTTAAATCTGTACTATTATTATATATATTTTGAAACATGCTTTTGAATTGAGAGAAGGAAAGGCAAAGCAATATTTTCACTAGATAGTATGAATGTCTACTTGCTTGCCTGATTTCCTTACTCAGCCAGATAGCTCACCCCTTTCATTTTCCCCCCTCTCTACAGATCATTGTCAGTAGATTGAGTCGGCTGAGGTATAGTATTCCTTTTGACCGCTGCCATTCCCCATCTAGCGAAAGATATACACGATGCATACTCTTTTGTATCTGAACAATGTATAAACACAGTGATGTACACGTTTTAATATTGGGGATGTAATTATATTAAAGTATATGAATTTACTTATACGAAAAGTGTACGTACAGTCAATAAATATTTATAATGACATGTATGTGTGATACGAAAAAGAATGGTAAGGTATGTGTGGATGAGAAGACTAATGCCTAATCACAGCCCAACTGTTGAGGATAGAAAGGTAAGAAAAAAAAAATTTATTATGGTTTTTGGTAAGTCACGGAAGCAGGTCGTGATAGAGAGGAAGGAAAAGAGAAGAAAGAAAAAGAATTTGGTGCGAGAGTGCCAAATTCAAAAGCACAAAAAAGGGAAATATATATATATATATGTATTAGAGAATAAGAGAAAAAATATTACTAAATAAAAAAATAGAAGAAAGAGAAGGAAGTATTGGGAATTTGGCCGGGGGAAGGGGCATTAGAGGAAAATATACCTAGAGGGCCAGACCTACCGACTCCAAACGTAAGGCATCTAGGATTATGTGCGAACACCGAAGTAAGGAAAATTACAGTGTGCTATAGAGATGAATGCACGTATTTTCGTTGATTTTGTAGATATGAATCTAGGAAATATATGTATTTGTGTTGTAGAAAATTTCCTGCGTACTATCAAAATTATACTGTGTATATTTACTGTGTATTTGAAGACTGCGAACCTTAGCATAAAATTTTGATATGTTGAACGTAGAAAATCCCTAGGCAAATTTTATTGCCTGAAATTCAGAAAGAAGTTTTAAGGAACCTCGACTTGCCCCGATTATTTCGAAATAGCCCTATGTAGTGTATTTAAATAAATATTAGAGTATTTCTAAAATTATCGCGAAAAAACCTAAAATTTCGGATTTGCACCCGAGACTATGTTTTATGGATTTTTAGCTGAAAAAGTAAAGACCAGCCCCTTTTAATTTGTTTTACACGCTAAAACGTAATTTAAGCATTTTAAAAATAAAACTCGTGACAGTCAGACGTGTATTGCTATATGATCTTGCACGGAACTATCTGCACAAGATTTTGAGATGTTTTAAGGATAAAACTGTGCCAGCCGAACTCATATTACTGTGTCATCTTGCATGGACCCGTTCTCACGCGATTTTCAATGATTTGGTAGAACCGTACCAACCGGACGTGTATTGCTTTGTGATCTTGCACAGACCCGCTTGCACGAGATTTTAAGAAATTTTGATAAAATCGTGTCAGTCAGACGTGTATTGCTGTGTGATCTTGCACCAACCCACTCGCACGTGATTCTAAAGTGTATTTATAAACTGTGCATTTCAGACGTGTATTGCTGTGTGATCTTGCACGTACCTGATCGCACGTGATTAGAGGTAAAGAAGGAAATGAAAATGATATGGAAATGTGAATAATGCTGAGGTCCATGGAGTACGATGTACCGTGCTATGTGCACATGAGTACGATATATCGTGTGACTGAAAATGAAATTATATGGAAATGTGAATTGAGAATGATGCCCGGTCTATGGAACCGTGCTGTGTGAACGTAAGTATGATGTACAATATTATTGTGAAATAGAGAAATGAGTAAGTCGATTGGATAGCTGATCACTCCCACGACACTTGAAATCTCGGCACACCTGGCCCGTGATTGCCCGGAGACACTGACATTGGCCAATTCTGATATGAAATGAGTTTGATTTTACTTCATTTGATTTAAATGATGTTTTGCAGTAATGTTTTCTGTGGTACCGATACTGTGAGAGAATGGTAATTTTGTGATACCGGTATTGTGAGAAAATGGTAATTTTGTGACACCGAAACTGTGAGAAAATGGTAATTTTCACTGCATACACTAAACTATATAGTATTACTTCAAGCCTGTATTTTGTAGATAGTGTATTTATCTACCTGCCGCTTGATTTTTCTTACTGAGCATGTTGAGATCATCCCTTACTTTACATCCACAGAGTTCCCTCGGTAGCAGAGGTTGATGGGTAGATTTTAATCTGCGGCCATACGTCAGAGGGACACCCTTCTACACACAAAAGGTATACCTTGTTTAGACATATAATTGGTGTCTAATTTTATAAGTACAATAATGCAGTATTGTATCTGAGTCTAGGGGAAATATGTGAACTTAATCATGTGTAACAAACATTTATTCTGTTTAATTACGAAAAAAAAATTTACACAGATTTTATATTTAATTTGTTACCATAAATACATAAGAATGATAATTTACTATGGGAAATAATCATCCACTCAAAGCCCAACTAAGGAAAGAGTAGGAAATTCGGTTCTTTACATAATTGTGACATCCCGAAAGCGCAAAAAATAGGACTAATTTAAAATTTTTCTTAAATTAAACTTCTTATTCGAGGCCCATTCCTGTACAATGCAGTTAATCTCATACCCAAGGATCTCTCAACATCAA
Organism: Firmiana major; assembly: GCA_033439115.1. Classification (NCBI taxonomy): domain Eukaryota; kingdom Viridiplantae; phylum Streptophyta; class Magnoliopsida; order Malvales; family Malvaceae; genus Firmiana; species Firmiana major. The sequence goes on from CM065899.1 coordinate 64,849,282, forward strand.
CATTTACTTAACCAAATAACATGGTATCAAAATAAACCCACTTTTCTAATTTATATACATATACCATCCTGGTTACATCCCCACGTTACTTAAATATAAGTGTCTGCATTACATAATTTTCTAGATACAAAATGAATTGAATTATACCTCACGTGTGTACAAGCAATAGCCTGTGGAGAGTCTCGTTCACCAGCCTATGCACATACGCAACAAGTACTTACTATCACTGTAAACAATCTGTGGGGGAGGAAATGAAGGGGGGTGAGCTTTCAACTAGCTTAGTAAGGAGTGTATATGAGGTTTAGAAATCATCATGAAAGCATAAGTGTAATAATGGCATAATTTCACATGATTGTAAATAGGTGATTAAAATCACAATTCATCAAAGCATCATTATCTCAAATTCACAACACATCATTTCTCAAAATAGTTATGGAGACTAGGCATAATATAAGTGTCATGAAAGTAGTCATCACATCACATCATCCTCAACAAGGGCATCCTCAAAAGAGGGAATCATCTCACGTCACCAAAACAGAGGCATCTCATGTACCAAAGCAAAGGCATTTCACGTTACCAAAATAGAGGCATCTGACGTTACCAAAACGAAGGCATCTCACGCTACCAAAACGGAGGCATCTCACGTTACCAAAGCAGAGGTATCGATGTGCAGATATCATGACGAGTTCTTAGTCTCAAAAACATGGCATTATTATGCTAAAAATAGTTTCGCCTTCACGTAGAGCTCATAATAGTTTTGCCTTATAAATCTCATTCAAATATAAAGTATATTTGTTTGCAAAATATTCAAATCACAAAATCGAGCTCAAACCGACAAAGCATGCACTCGAGTAATAAATCTCAAGTTTAACACTTTTCTCAAGAAATATGCTCGTTTCCATTAACTAGTTTCACAAAATCGTCTCATAATCATGCATATAACATCACTTTCACCATAGTATAGTCACTTCATCATTTAAATCAAGCATAGTTCACTTTCTCACACTAAACCCATTTTTAGGTCATGGTTGATTCATCATGTTCTAGGTAGTTTCAACTAACAATACATACACCAAATAACCCATAACAATGCATAGATAAACATACTTGAAGTTGGTGTATTGAAAACTTACTTAGCTTATACTTCCTCACTTGGCCAAATCTTAAATGAAGACTTTGTTCCTTCAATACAACAAATTGAATGTTGATTCAAACTATGTTGTTCTCCTCATCATAATGAACAACTTTTCCTCATACAACTTTTCTCAAATCTGGTAGGAAGGTGATGATATTATAGAGTAAGAAAACTAGGTTACTTTGTGACAATGGAGGGATGCTTGATGTTTCAGGGAAGAAAGCTTAAATGTCAGGCCCTTTTTATAGAATTAGCCTTATGAGATTGATCTCTAAGGGTGAGAGATCGATCTCCCCTTGTTTTGAATTCTCTTGACATTCAGTTTGCAAGCTGTAGGATCGATCTGCTCATGGGATGGGATCGATCCTTGCTTGGCCGAAAGCTTTAGAGATCGATCTAGTTTTGGGAAGAGATCGATCTTTGCTAGCAAGAATCCTTTAGAGATCGATCTATCTTTAAGGATGATATCGATCCTTGTTAGGCAGAAGCATACCGAGATCAATCTGCTTAAATGAGGGATCGATCTCCCTTTTACAGAATGCTTTGGTTTTGCATTTTGAGCACAATGAGATCGATCTCCTCTTGCACTAAGATCGATCTCCCCTTGCTTTGCAGCATTCTAACTGTAAGTTTTTCCAGATTTTTAAGAGTAACTTTGCATTCACTACTCATTTTGCATTCTATTTCCACTTAGAGCATGGAAAGGTTCATTTCTTATGATTCACATACTATGTGACTTGTGTGTACTGCTTGGAATCATAAAAGATACTTATAATTCTCGTTTAAGTCCTTATATTCAGTTTGAAGGTTTTTGGGTTCCATTTGTTTAGTCAGTGGCCACTTCAACCCTTATTTAGCCATTACATGAATTCATGAATGTTCATTCATTCTTTTTGCAATTTCATTCAAGCAAAAGCTCTTTTTATGACTCAATCAACATATAGAATTATGTACATCATATGAATCATAAGAATACATCACCAAGAGTGGGTCTTACATAATCTCCCCTTCTAAAGAAATTTGGTCCTCCAAATTTAATCGGGTCCATCAAATAGACGAGGGTACTTCTCTTTCATCAGGCTCTCTAGTTCCTAAGTTACCTCTTCTGTTGAGTGGTGCTTTCAGAGAACCATTACCAAAGTAATTCTCTTTGTTCGAAGTACCTTTTCTTTCTTGTCAAGGATTCGGACGGGTTCTTCTACATAGCTCATGTCTCCCTGGATGTCTAATACCTCATACTATATGACATGGGAGGGATCTGAATTATACTTCATCAACATGGAGATGTAGAAGACATTATATATTCTGGAAAGCTATGGAGGTAAAGCTAACCAGTAGGGAACATCTCATACTCTCTCAAATATCTCAAATGGTCCTATATATTGAGGACTCAACTTCCCATTTTTCTCGAAGTGCATGATACCCTTACTTGGAGATACCTTAAGAAATATAGAGTCTCCAGCCTGAAACTCGAGTGGCCATCTATGAACATCTGCGTAACTCTTCTGTCGAATCTAAGCAGCCCATAATCTGTCACAAATAATCTTTACATTCTGAATTACCTGTTGAACGAGATCGGGAGCAATTACTTTCCAGTCACCCACTTCTTCCTAAGCTATAGGGGATTTACACCTCCTACCATACAGAGCCTCATAAGGTGCCATAACAATACTCGCATGACAGCTATTGTTGTAAGCAAACTCAGCAAGGGGCAGGTGATCATCCCATGATCCCTTAAAGTCCATCGTACATGCCCTTAACATATCCTCCAAGATCTGTATTGTCAGACCCGAATTTTTGTAGCTTGTACCTTATGATTCCTATGTGTATGAACACTATGTAATTATAGTTGAATCATAAGAAGAGTATTTACTAGACTTAAAGTGTTAGTGAAATGATTTAACACGCAAAAGCTACATAAATTCCTAATGTGAGCGATGAGTATCACAGGCTAAACCGAGTTATTCTAAATCATTCTGACTGAAAATAAGAACTTAAAATGAAAGAGCATAGAGAGCTCATGAAGGAAAGTCAGCTTGATTTAGTCCCAAACATAGAAAACGAGAGTAAAAGCTACAAAGGGTAAAATGGACCTTTTTAGCGAGAAAAGGTGTTTCGGGTATAATTATCCATCGAAAGCGGTTGGAATATAAAGACGAGAGTGTAAGACATAAGATATGACACTTTTGGAATTTTAAGAAAAAGTCAGCTTAGTCAATGGTTAAGGAAAAAGTCAACTATAGTTAAGAAGTGGACTTTTACCATAGTTGACTAAGCATGGTTAAAAAATTTACCTAAGTGTGGAGGAAAATTTGGGAAAAAAATATTCTTGGCCAGAATACAAGATAATCATCCCAGAAGTAAGGAAAATTTATTCGGAAGGATTTCGGAATAAATTTAATGGTTAAAAATGCAATGGGCCAAAGTTGGAAATTTTAAAACCCATTAAGGTATACTAAACGTATATCGAAATTCTTAGGTCCTTTAGACCAAATTGTTGGACCAATTGATTGGCCAAATTTTGAGACAATTAAAGGCCCGAGATATAGTAAAAATTTTAGCCCGAAAGCCCATTAAGAAAGCCCAAACCGAGAAGCCCAAATGGAAAAGCCCATGAGATAAATATCTAACCATAGTTAAAGTTAACTATGACTCATAAGCTGACTCATAAGGTCACTCATGGCTAAGGTTTGGAAAGTCAAGTATAATGGCTGAAAAGTAAAGCTTAATGGCTAAGTATATGGCTTATAAATTCAGCCACACCATTGTCATCTTCATCACACCAAATTCGGCTAGAAGAAGAAACCATTGAAACATATTTTCCAAGCTTTCTCTCACTAGAAATCACTAGGAATTAGGCATAATTGGAACTTGCATCCTTCATGGAAGTTGTTCCAAATTGAAAGGAGAGTAACATATGTTGGAATTGGCTATCAAGGAGCCATAGAGTGCAAACCGAGAGCCTCCAAAGTTTCAGCCAAAGGGTGAACACAACAATTGGTATATTTTCTAATTTCCAATTTCATATATGTTAATGTATGAATGATTTTAAGTATGTTGATATATGTTTTAAGCATTGAAACATATTAAATCACCATGAAGTGGGTTAGGCCGAGAGTGAGTAATGGGATATTGATTTATGTCAATATGATTTTAAGACATAAATGGATTAGTGTACATGTATTAATGTTAATGGTGTAATTAGAATTAATCAAATTGATTAATTAATACATGTAATTTGTTGGCAATCAAGGTGTTTGATAAAATGCCTAAATGAACTATATGATAATTGGTAATGTTTCCTACCAAGTGTTTGTGAAAATGCCTAAGTGAAATTGGCTAAATAATAGGCATGGATGGCATGCCATGGTGAAACCGAGGCATGGATAGCTCTCGGCCATGGCATGTGGCCGAGAGGCCCAATGGGCCAAGCCCAAATATTTTAGGCCCAATAAGGTGTAATGGGCCTAGAACAAGCCCAATAAGAGTTGGTGGGCCCCACAAGCCCAATAGGCCCAACGAAAATGAATACAAATGAAAATGGGCTTAAGGTATAATTAGGCCCATTAAGGATTATTAAGGCCCATTAAGGGACAATAGACTGTTTTAATGTGTAATACAGTAGGAAAATGATAATTAACCTGAGGAATGGTTATTTACAGCTCCAGAGTTTACATTGAGAGCTGATCGGACTGCGAGATTGAGCAGCACCGAGGAAGTGAGGTCACTTGACGTGATCCGAGGTAAGGGACTTTTGCGAGTAGTTAGAGATACCTGCATGTATTTTCATCTGCTTTTACATTCACTTAAAAACTCTGAGTGTCAGAGAAAGTGAATAATAATTATTGCGACCCGATAGTGGTAAATTACGATTTTACCCCTAGTTAGTCAAAAAGTCAACTTTTGTGAAAAGTTGCAAAAAGCATGGAAACTATTATTATGAGTGTTTAATTGCTGTTTAGCATGAAAATAAATAAATGGACTAATGATTTTAAGGTTGATGTGACTTAAGCACACTTTATAGTGCTGATTTTAATATTTTGTAAACAATCCCTTTTAAAGAGCCATCTATCATAATATGTGAGAATGAATTGTGCTAGAGCATAGCTCGCACTGGATTTCATATGTTTTCCACATACATTAGTGCTAGATTTTGATGTGCACTAGATTTCCATGACATGCATGATAGAGTACTGGAGTTTTACTCGTACTCAGTTTTATATGATATATGCATGACACAGAGTGCTGGAGCGATTAGCTCGTACTCGAGCTTTACATGAGATACATGACAGAGTACTGGAGTGTTGCTCGTACTCGATTCTTCATGGTTTATACATGACATAGTACTGGAGCTATTGCTCGTACTTGATTTGATATTGTGCATAGCATGGTACTGGAGCTATTGCTCGTACTTGATTTAATACATGAACTATGCATTGACCTAGTTGCTGGAGGTTTACTAGCACTAGAGTTGAATTTGTGATGTGAAACAGTGTTCGAGCGTAGTGTCGACTGTGTGTCGCACTCAAGGGTGCGCACTGTATGTGATATTATTTACATGTTACCCACTCATGCCGCATTCTCGTGTGACTGAGTGTCACATTTTGAGAGGATGGCCAGCATGAGGGTATTAGAGATGTGGTATGATATTCCACAGGTGCGAGGGCTAAGACCTATGGCAGGCACCCTGACTGTGATGTTGATATTCCATGGTTCTGAGGGCTAAGTCCTATGGCAGGCACCCTGACCGTGATGTAGGGTCTACGGGTGTACTTTGTATCGTGCCTGGGGGCGCGAGGAGTACGCTGTACCATGTGTTACGTATAGCTGGTGGCTGTAGTGGATTGACCATCCTCCCGTTGCAGCAGTGATGCCCCGCACACCGAGATCTGTGTTGCTTGGGATCACATTTCGGATATGATCATAGTCCAGGATACTATTTGCATTTAACCACAGAGTCTCACATGATATATCACATTGATTGACTGATTTAAATTGCGGACAGACCTGAGGGATGGGTCGGACTCCGATTTTATGATGTGAATTATTTAATACCATATTTATTATGATTTAAATATACATGGCATGATTTCCATAAAGGCATGATTTATATACGATGCATTGTTTTGCACTACATGCCTATATTTGAGAAAGAAAGCATGATTTCTGTACATGGGATTTAATCTGTACAAGTATATAAATATATTATATTTCAAGACATGCTTTTAAAGTGAGTTAAGGAAATAATGTTTTCAAGGCATAGCATTATTTTGAGTAGATAGTGTTGATATCTACTTGCTTGCCTGATTTCCTTACTGAGTGCATTGTATGCTTACCCCCCTTTCTTTACATCTCTCTACAGAGTGCCAGTAGAGCGAGAGCTATCAAGGGATAGTATTCCTGAGTCCACTGCTAGTTCCTATAGATCGCCAGGTATACCTATTATGTACAGTTGTGTATCTAAACATAGAAACAGCACAGTGATGTATACGATATATATTATGGGGAATGTATTTGTATTAGATTTTATATAATCTTACATGTATGATAAAAGCAAGTACAGTCAATAATAGTATGTTGACATGTATGTATGATATTGGATGATGTGGTAAGTGAGGACTCTAATATCGAATCACAGCCCAACTATTAAAGAGAGGAAAGGTAAGTCAAAATGCGAAAAATTTGTAGTGATTTTGGTTAAAGTCATGGATTGAGAATGGGGTCCTGACATGTATAGTCCACTCGGACTGATCATCAGTCTGAGGATGATAGGCGGTACTAAAATTCAACCAAGATCCTATGGCTTCTTGCAAATAAGTCCAAAATCTGGAGGTAAACCTAGAATCTCTATCAGATATAATACTCACTAGGGCCCTATGAAATTGAGCTACCTCTCTGACAAATAATTCTGCTAAGGAACTTAAAGTATCGGTACTCTTGATGGCAAGGAAGTGGGCACTTTTAGTTAATCTGTCTACTATCACCCAGATTGCATCATGACCTCTCCGGGTCCTCGGTAATCCCATGATAAAGTCCATAGTGATATGCTCCCATTTCCACTTAGGCACTGACAAGGACTTAAGAAATCCCACGACCTTCTGATGCTCAGCCTTTACCTGTTGACACCCCAAACACTTGGCCACAAATTCTACCACCTCCTGTTTCATACCACTCCACTAATACACCTTACGCAGGTCTTGGTACATCTTAGTACTACATGGGTGCATGGTGTAATGGGAACAGTGAGACTCCTTCAAAATTTGCTACTTCAATGTATCATTGCTCGAAACACAAATACAACCTTTAAACCTCAACAATCCATCATCATTGACCGCAAAATCTGACTGCAAGGTCTTTTCAGCTTGGCTAACCATGTCCAGTAGTTTCTGATCACTTCTCTGCCCGATTCTAATCTGATCCATAATATTGGGCTTTATTCGTAGGTTAGCCATAAATCCGACCTCTGCTTCCTCAACTCTAGTCCTGAGTCTGATGAACTGTTCTAATAAATCCTATTCCTTGATCATCATAACAGAAACTATACTCTTCCTGCTTAAGGCATCAACAACTATAACGACCCTAGACCCTTGAAAATGGGGGAAAATTTTTTATTTTTTATTTTTTTAATTTAATTTACCCACTTATTCCCTTATTCACTTAGGTTATATTCCTGTGAAGTGTCAAAACACTTTTCCTAATTCTTTATCCGTGATTATATTTAATTTCTACACCTATATGGTCGATAGAAATTTCGGCAGCATAACGGCTTATATATAAGCCTACCTACCTGCAAAACAGTTGTTTTGACAATCCTAGATATCCACAACTACCAAGCATGCTTTCCAACGATTCTAAATATCTACAACTACCAAGCATACTTTCCCAATCCACTTTTACAACTCAATATATCGATTTCGATTTAATACTAGCCATCTCAAAATATAAACCCAAAATAATATTGTTTAAATCGTTTTCCTTACAAATTACATCCCAACAAACATATTCCCAATATACGTGTCTCTGCGTATAGATATGTCTGGTACAGGAATGTAAATGTATACCTTTCTGCGTGTACAAAAAATAGCCTAGGGAGCTCTCCCCACCAGCTTACGTCGTATACGCGGCAGGTAGCGCTTACGGATCACTGCAAGTAATCTGAGAGGTAGAGGGGTGAGCTTTCGGGAAAATAGCCTAGTAAGAAGATGTATTTAAAACGATTCTAGCAATTGAAATATGTATAAAACATGACAATGTGTATAATGATACTTTTTGAAACTAATAATAATAACATTCAAAGTTTAAGGAAAATCAGAAACATCGAAATTTAAAACGTAATTATTTAAGTACATGAAACTTAACAGATATTACGTAAAACTGGTCGTACATTGAGAATTCCAAATAAGAATACATATCAAATCACATACAACAAAACCCATTTCTGAAATCAGAGTTTAATTTTCAAAATGAGACTACATCGGCCCACGTAATTATCACGCGGCAATAATAAATTCATCACACAATAAATAACCAAGTCATCCTCTGTAGAGAGAATTCAGAATCCGAAGGTAATTTCAGACGCCACCAAGGCGAAGTACAAGCGCCACGAAGGCAAAATTCAGAACCTATGGCCACGATGAGAAAGAACCCGAAGGTGAAATTCAGAACCTATGGCCACGGCGAGACAGAACTCGAAGGTGAAATTCAGAAACTATGGCCACGACGAGACAGAACCCGAAGGTGAAATTCAGAACCTATGGCCACGGCGAGACAGAACCCGAAGGTGAAATTCAGAACCTATGGCCACAGCGAGACAGAACCCGAAGGTGAAATTCAGAACCTATGGCCACGGCGAGACAGAACCCGAAGGTGAAATTCAGAACCTATGGCCACGACGAGACTGTAGACGGGATTAAAGTCGTACAACGTTCAAAACCACAAGGGCGAAGTTCAGACGCCACACAGTCAAAGTTCAGACACCACACAGGCAAAGTTGACATGCGTTAGCATACAACATAAATGGCCCTTAGTCTCAAAACATACTATATTTCTCATATGCGAAAACATCAAATTAAAAATCATCTTGTTCAAAAGATTATTTCAGAAGACATGTTCTTATTTCAAAAGCACAAATACATAAAGCATAGTCTTGATTAGAAATATAATTTAGAAACATGCATGAAAAATCATACTTCATGTCTTTGTAAGCTTTCCTTAATTAAAATTCAGAAAGTAACTATTACCGTTTTAAATTATACGCCCTTACCTCGATCTATCAAAATCTCCGTGCTCGAGTGGTGACACCTCTTAGTACCTCCCTTAATTTCTTCTACGATCACCTACACCGAAATCGTACACATAGTACCCTATTCATGCGAATTGTCCGAATTGCGTTAAAATCGTAACCTATTCGTTACTACTGCGTGTGTATGTATTATTGTACGTACCTAAGTCAACACGCACGTTTATATATTTTCTTTGCTATATATATATATATATTTTGTACATACAACTATTAATCATACACATTTTCTATATACATTTACATGTATATGCACATAAATATATATATATACTCCTATATATATATATATATATATCATCATTTGTTTTCATTTTTCCTTATCCCATGTATATATCCTTGTATGTACATATACTTAACATATCCATTCATTAAATACACCTATATGTATATACCCAAATATATATATATATTCACTTAAATACACATTTTTCTTATATACACCCACATGTATATACACCAATATATATATATACACATATATATATATACATATATTATTATTAGTTTCCATTATTCAATATCACAAACATATATATATATATATATATATATATATATATATATATGTTTGCCTCCTCCTCATCATTCCCACTTTTATCTAATTCAAACTATACTAGCATGCTTTTATATACCACACATATATATTCATGTACATTAATACACATATATACATATATGTATTTTACCCCTTTTTTTTCCTTCCATTTTCATTTCACACACCTTAATACACACCAAGCCTATATCTCAAGCATGTATACATATATATACTTAACCTTATCATACATATACATAATCACCTATCTATATACATGTACAATTTAAATATACATACATACACATATATTTTTACCTTTTCTTTTCTTTCTCTCTTCTTTTTTTTTTCTTTTTTTTTTCCTCGGTTTCACCAGCCCTGTTTCTGTTTCTCCTTCTTCCTCAACCTCTTGGTTCCAGCCTTCACTGCCTCACTGATCACTTCTCTATTTCACCGGACCCTGTTTCCCCTTCAGCCCTCGGGTCTTGCTCTTTTCACTCAGCCTCCCCTACCTTGGTTTGCTTCCTTCAGTCTCGGTTCTGTCCTGTTTTCTTGGCCGAGAGTCTCCACTGCTCTTGGTTGCTTCAGCTTGCTTCGATCTTGTTTTGCTTCAGCTCCCGATTTCCCTGTCTTTCACTCTCTCTTTTGCTCACCCTTCTCCCTCCTTTCCAATCTTCTCTCTCGGTCAGCCTCCAGCAGCAACTTTCCTGATCTATTTCACGTTTCCAGGGATTGCTCCTACTTCACTTTTCGATCTCGGTCAAAAGCAGTTCTCTCCCTCTTCCTCGCGGTCCTGCTCCCAGTTTTTCTTCTTCCTCAATCTCGATTCCAATTCCCTACTGCTATCTATTCCTTCCTTCTCCTTTTTCATTCCCGATCAGCCTCAGTCCCCGCACCTTTCTCTTCTCCCTTTCTTCTCTCCTTTCCTCCCTCGACTGGGCAGCTTCCCTTTTTCTTTCTTCCCTTTCTCTTCTGGCCGACAGCCTCCTCTCTTCCCCCTTTCCTTCTTCTTCCTCCTCCCCTTTCTTTTCTTTCTTTTGCTTCCCGCCCAACAAAGCAATTCTACCCCTTTTCGAAATGAAGAAAACGGAATTGGCTTTCTTTGAAGCAAATTTCGTACCATACATATATATATATATTATATTAATATATATATGTTATATTAAGATATAATATATTAATATATATATATATGTGTGTGTTATTTTAATATATAGATATATATATATATTTGTTATGTACATATATATATATTATCCATCTATTTAAATGTCATGTATATTTATATATACATATACACCTATGTATATATATCTATATATACACATCTTCTTGTAAGATTATCTAAGGACATAATATTCATGCCTTCCATGAAATTCTCATTATTTCGAAAATGAAATAGTATCAGGATTCCATCATTCTTCATAAATTCTCGATACAAGTTTTTACATCAACAATTTTCAACTAACAAATTTAAAAGTTTCCAAATCCCTCCATGCTTGCATTTTCTTTATCACTTCTTGTATCTTCGGGTTCCTGATTATTCACGGGCTTCTCGGCTCCCATATTCCTCGAGCCCTACAACGAATATTCGCACTTCCATTAAAATATAATATTTCCATTTTTATATAATCTAATTAAACGTAGGAAATTTGTGGGGTAAAAGAATTTGGTCCTCCAAATTCATTCAGGTCCATCAAAAGAGACGTGGGTACTCTTAGTCAATCTGTCTACGATTACCCAGATTGTATCGTGCCCCTTTCGGGTCCTTGGTAACCCCTAATGAAATCCATATTCCAAAGTTTCCTTATATCTCAAACTCTGAATTTTTTTTTTAATAGTTTGAATCTTTCCCATTAACATGTAACCTCTGTTTGGAAAATCATACTTACACCCATTTTTAATACACTGTGACCTAAGAGATTCCGAGTCTCCTTAAATTTTCACACCAGTACACTCCAAAGTGGGTCACTCGGTCCGAAATCTCCCCTTCATATAGTTCTTATAATTGCTTTCTCAGCATTTCTAACCCAAGCAAGGTCACTCAGTACAGTGGTTTGAGTAATTAATTCGATACCACCTGCTAAATCAATTCTAGAACTTCTCCTTTTAGTTTAGGGGTAACTTTGATAAATCGTTTGATCATGTGTCAGAAAACTTTCCTTGTTTACAGAAATGTCTCTATACTCTGAACACGCCCTATCTTTATAAATCCTGTAAGCAGTGTGATCTTTAGAGTCTTATCTATACCGTTAGTTCCTTGATTTATTCTTCCAGCATAGTGACGGTGCTCTTGCATTGTCACTATTTCTTTGTAGGTCTCTTTTCCGTCATTCTCTTTATCCTTCCCATTATCTCCTCTGAATTTCTGAACTTTCTTTATCTAACAGTTCTTGCAACTCCTTTTTCTTTGGTCCTTAAGATCTACAAAGTCCATCCGGTAGGGAGACTTCGAGATAGGCTACACATCTGGAGCTAAATACATAGTGAACTCTAGTTCTTTCTCTTGATGTAATCCCGGTAGTTCACTAGGAAAATACATTCGGGAACTCGCATACCACTGGTATGTCCTAAATACTTAGACATTTTCGACTAGTATCGAGGATGAATGCAACATAACCTTCACATTAATATGTTCACTAAAAATTTTCATAATAAACAAAATCATAAAATTTATTCCTTAACTGCAAAATATACATTAAACTTACTAGATAAGGAGAAGGTTACAGTCTTAGAGTAGCAGTCTAAACTTACACGGTTGGTGGCTAGCCAATCCATACCCAAAATTACATCAAAGCCATACATGCTCAACAAAATTTGATCTGCCAATATGATCCTATCTCCTACCTTGATTTCACCATTCCCACATACCACATCAGTCCTAGGCAAAGATCCTTCCATGAGTGACAAGTTTCTTACCTTTCTCTACCGCGGTAGCCCGTCTCTATGGGACTTGTCTCTGGGGAGCTTGCCTCTCAGGTTGTCGTGGTGGCTCTGGGGGCTGTAAAAACTTATTCAGTGATAAATCCTTAATCAAGTGTCCCCTCTGTCCACACCTAAAACAGCTCCCTGTGGACCAGTGACACGCACCATTATGGAAATTTCCACATCTAGTGCACAATCTGTCGTACTGCTAGAAGCCTCTAGCAGTCTGTGGGGTAGCTATAGAAGCCGTGGGCCTATCAACCCTAGCCTGAGACTCATCTGTCCTCTGTCTCTTAGGCTGGCCCCTCCGAAAGTCTTGTCTCATAAATTTCATTCACTTACTCTTGTCTCCGTTCTTTCTCTTAAATGCTAGAGGCTTTCATCTTCCGAGAATCCCTCATCCCACCGATATCCCTCTCCTCTCTTCGGGCCTGTACAGGAGGCTGAGGTGCCATAGGTACTGGAGGAACTTGTAGAGGAGGAGGTGGTGGTGCTTGTGGAGGAATCGACATCGGAGTAGGAAATGGTGTCATGCCAACTGAATCGGAAACGTTTGCCCCTAGATGTTGGGCAATCATGGCAGCTATCGACCAATCCCTGCTCAAATGAGCCATACGAGTACTAGGACCCTCCGGCTCGGGTGGAGGAGGTGGAGGTGGCTGAGCCTGCCTCCGAGTATGTCACGCCCCAGAAGCGCGGAAAATAGGGCTAATTTAAAACTTTTTATTCATTAATTCACAATTAAGAGTGCATTTCTGTGCAGTGTCATACATCATCACCTATATTATACCTCAGGATCTCGTCATTGAATAGTATATATTATATCATATACATTACTTGATCTCAAGTTAATTAATCCTAATACATCCTATACAATGTTATACATCAAGTGTCTGCAATTATGATAATTGTCTGGGTACATGAAAAGATAAAAGATACCTCAAAATACAATATATGGCCTAGAGCTCAAGTCCTCCACTGCCACTACTCCGTACGTCGCAGGAAAATCCTTTTTCACTTGAAGAAATCTGGGGGAAAGAAAACAGGGTGGTCTTCTAAATCGCTCAGTAAAGGGGGTAAGGGACTCATTTCATAAACCAAAATGCACATCACAAAACATTTATTTGTATGTGAAACTCATTAATCTCATTTGAAAACCATAGCATGAAAGTACTCAAAACGACATTCTCATGTCTCAAATCATGTGAAAACATGAAGTAAAAAGGCTCAGTCTAGAGCAATAACAAAGCATGTGAAAATAATACGATAAACGCTTTCTCAATTAACGTGATAAAATCACTGTAATAATAATGCACGTGGCACAGCCACTAAACACACGTGGCATAGCCACTGATTTAAATTCACACGTGGCACAGCCACTAAGCACACGTGGCATAGCCACTGAGTTAAATTTACACGTGGCACAGCCATAGGATAGGGTTTCACGTGGCAACGGCCACCAATTAGGGTTTCTCATTTGGCAACGGCCACCAAATGGGGTTCTCACATGGCAACGGCCACCAAATGGGGTTCTCACGTGGCAACGGCCACCAAATGGGGTTTCTCACGTGGCAACGGCCACCAAATGGGGTTTCTCACATGGCAACGGCCACCAAATAGGGTTTCTCACGTGGCAATGGCCACCAAATAGGGTTTCTCACGTGGCAACGGCCACCAAATAGGGTTTCTCACGTGGCAACGGCCACCAAATATACGTGGCATAGCCACAGAATGGGTTATTCTCACGTTACCAGAACGGAGAAGAATCGGGCTTACATGCTACCAGAGCAATGCCCGGTGTGTACTCAGAATTACACACCTAAGTCTTAATCACATAAGACTAGTTTGCCTTCACGTAGAACTCATAGCGATTTTTCTCTCATAAAACTCATTTGAAAACCGTTTTGTACTCAACACAAAACATATTGAAACCGAGTCCCAACCGGCAAAACACGTACACATTTCTCAAATCTCAATATTGCCTTAACGTAGAGCCCAGTTATAAACTCATAAAAGCATTGGGCTCCAACCGGCTATAAAAATTGTGTGCAATTATATCACAACACAACACTCAACATGCTTGTTTTATAAATCACAATTCATGCTATAATAGTTCGCAAATCACATACACAAATGGTTTAGTTTCCCTTACCTCTTTGCACCTCGTATAGTGCAATCGTTTCCCCCGTATCACGGACTAGCCTCGCATTCCACTCTGGAACTCCCGAGCTATCCAAACGATGTTAAAACATCAATATTCAACTATCACATCAACCTCAATTCTCAAAATCGAGCATAATTGCTCATAACTCCTCAAATTTCTCAATTCTCATAACTCCACCACAAACCACGATCTCGCTCACAACACCTCAACATTCTATATTTCCTATGCCACAATATCTATGCTAATACACCACATTGTCTAAATCTCCATTTATAGCTCAAAATTCCTAAATTGCTAAATATCATTATCACTCCAACCACATTGTAATTTCATCAATCCCTAATTATTTCTCAGCTATTTCAACACAATGACAACAACCATTATCATCAAAATCATCTCAGATATCAAGATCGAGGTTTAGAAATTACCCAAAACTTGTGGAGAGCTTATCTCTTGCCTCGATTCGATCCGTCTTTCGATTTCCAAGTATGTTGTTCTCCCTTTGATGAGGAACAACTTTCCTTCTTGCCACAACTTCTGATTTGGACGAAAATGGGTGCTTTGGATGAGTGAGAAAGTTAGGTTTCGGTGAAAATGGGGGTTAGAAGAGAGAGAAAGTGAGATTGCAGGAGAAAAATAGGAGTTCCTTATATAGGCTGAGGGTAGGAGATCGATCTGGCTCTTGATGAGATCGATCTGCATTTGAATTTTTGGGATGATTTGGGGCAATTTATGCCTAGGAGATCGATCTCTTTATGGCTTTATGAGATCGATCTGCTCCTTGAGGAGATCGATCTTCTCCCAAACAGAATCATTTGGAGATCGATCTCTTCCTCATGAGATCGATCTTCTCTCAAACAGAATCATAAGGGGATCGATCCTCTTCCATTGGAGATCGATCTGCTCCTCAAATTCCTCCTTCCTTCTCATTTTTAACTCACCAGATCGATCTCTCCTTCTCCCAGATCGATTTGTCCTCATAACTTCACACTTATTTTAAACACTTAACATATAAATCTCCAATTATCATTCCCACAATTCACTTAGCTCAATAAATTACACTTCAAATTCTTATTACATCATTAAAATATATCTAAAATTCTCAGGTCTCACATCCTCCCCACCTTAACAAGAATTTGGTCCTCCAAATTCAACTCAACTAGTCAAATAGATGGGGCTATTTCTCCTTCATGAGATTCTCTAGTTCCCACGTTGCCTCTTCCATTGAGTGATGTTTCCACAAAACTTTCAGTAATGGGATGCTCTTAGTTCTCAGTACCTTCTCTCTTCTATCGAGAATCTGGACGGGTTCCTCAGTGTAGCTCATATCCTCTTGAATGTCCATCCCGTCATACTCTATGACATGAGAAGGGTCCGGGTGGTACTTCCTCAACATAGACACATGAAAAACATTGTGTATTCCGGACATCTGTGGGGGTAATGCTAATCTGTAAGCTACCTCTCCCACTCTCTCAAGAATCTCGAATGGTCCTACGTATCGAGGACTCAATTTCCCTTTCTTCCTAAATCGCATGATACCCTTACTCGGTGATATTTTCAAAAATACTGCATCCCCATCCTCAAACTCGAGTGGCCGTCTACGCACATCCGTGTAGCTTTTCTGTCTACTTTGTGCAGCCCGTAACCTCTCACATATGAGTTTCACACTCTGTACGGCTTTCTCAACAAGCTCGGGAGTATTTATCTTTCTGTCACCGACTTCTTCCCAAGCTACAGGGGATCTACACCTCCTACCATATAGAGCCTCAAAAGGTGCCATTCCAATACTCACATGATAGCTGTTATTGTATGCAAACTCTGCTAGGGGCAGGTGATCATCCTATGATCCCTTAAAATCCATCGTACACACCCTCAACATATCCTCCAGGATCTGAATAGTCCTCTCTACTGACCATCTGTCTGAGGATGATAGGCGGTACTGAAACTCAATCGAGATCCCATGGACTCTTGAAACTGGGTCCAAAATCTAGAAGTAAATCGGGAATCTCTATCAGAAGTAATACTCACTGGAGCCTCATGTAATCTAGCTATCTCGCTGACATACAGCTCAGCTAAGGCATCCACAGTGTCGGTGCTCTTGATGGCAAGGAAGTGGGAACTCTTGGTCAATCTATCCACAATGACCCATATCGCGTCACGACCTCTTCGGGTCCTCGGTAAACCTATAATAAAGTCCATAGTGACATGCTCCCATTTCCATGTAGGTACGGGTAAGGGTTGTAGTAGTCCTCCGGGCTTTCGATGCTCAGCTTACTGGCATACTAAACACCTGGCCACATACTCTGCCACGTCTCGCTTCATACCACTCCACCAATACACCTTTCTTAAGTCTCGGTACATCTTAGTACTCCCTGGGTGCATGGTGTATCGCGAGCAGTGGGATTCTCTCAGTATCTGTCTCTTCAGGGTATCATCGTCCGGTACACAAATCCGTCCTCTGAATCTCAACAATCCATCCTCATTGACTGTGAGATTCGACTGCGAACTCTGTTCAGCTTGGCTAATCATATCTATCAATCTCTGATCACTGCGCTGCCCAGTTCTAATCTGATCCATGATCCTGGGCTCTATTCGCAAGCTAGCCACAAATCCAGTCTCTATCTCTTTAACTCTGATCCGAAGTTCGGCAAACTGCTCTAATAAATCCCATTCCCTGATCATCATAGCAGATATCATACTCTTCCTGCTCAGGGCATCAACAACCACATTTGCCTTGCCCGGATGATATAGAATCTCGCAGTCATAATCCTTAAGGAGTTCCATCCATCTCCTTTGTCTCATGTTTAACTCTTTCTGATCAAAGAGATATCTCAAACTCTTGTGATCAGTGAAGATCTGGAATCTTTCCCCATATAAGTAGTGTCACCAGATCTTCAAAGCAAACACCACAGCGGCTAACTCCAAATCATGCGTGGGGTAATTCCGCTCATGGTCTTTTAGCTGTCGCGATCCATATGCGACCACTCTTCTGTGCTGCATAAGCACACACCCCAATCCTTGATGAGATGCATCACTATACACCGAGAATCCTCCTGATCCCTCAGGAATAGTTAACACAGGTGCCGCTGTCAACCTCCTCTTTAATTCTTGAAAACTGAGCTTACATTGATCAGTCCATATAAATGGAGTCTCTTTGTGCGTGAGCTTAGTCAAAGGGGTAGCAATCCGGGAAAAGCCTTCCACAAATCTTCTGTAATACCCTGCCAAACCAAGGAAGCTTTGTACCTCAGTAACTGTCCTCGGTCTCTCCCAATTAAGCACAGCCTCCACCTTGCTTGGGTCCACTGATACTCCTTCCTCTGAGACTATATGACCAAGGAAAGCTATCCGGTTCAGCCAAAACTCACACTTACTAAGCTTTCCATATAATTGCTTATCTCAGAGTATCTGAAGTACTAACCACAAATGCTGTGCATGCTCCTCATACGACTGAGAGTACACCAGGATATCATCAATAAAGACTATCACAAATTTATCAAGATAGTCTCTGAACACCTCGTTCATCAATCTCATAAATGCTGCAGGGGCGTTCGTCAATCCAAAGGACATCACCAGAAATTCGTAATGGCCATACCTCGTCCTGAAGGCCGTCTTTGGAATATCTTCTTCCTTGATCCTCAATTGGTGATAGCCCGATCTCAAATCAATCTTAGAAAAGACTGATGCCCCTCTCAGCTGATCAAGTAGATCATCAATCCTAGGCAATAGGCATTTATTCTTCACCGTGGCTTTATTCAACAACCGATAGTCTACGCATAATCTGAGACTACCATCCTTCTTCTTGACAAATAAAATCGGTGCTCCCTACGGTGAAACACTGGGCCTAATGAACCCTTGATCCAATAACTCCTGTAGTTGTTTCTTCAATTCCTCAAGTTCCACTAATGCCATCCTGTAGGGAGGTTTAGAGATTGGCTGAGTATCTGGTACCAAATCAATGGTAAACTCCAGCTCTCTCTCGGGTGGTAAACCTGACAATTCATCTGGGAAAACATCCGAAAATTCGCAAACCACAGGTATATCCTCAATCCTCGGATGTTCCCGCTCATCGTCTGAGATGAGTGTCTCATAACCTTCACATGAACAATCATATTTAATATTCTCCAAAATAATATTAAAATTCTCAAATTACTTACTAGAATTCCACATATTCATTTCCTCAATATCTCAATCGTACACTGTAAGGTTCAGGTAGGGAGAAAGTTACAACCTTAGTGTAGCAATCTAAGCTCACTCGATTGGCTGCCAACCAATCCATTCCTAAAATTACATCAAATCCATGTATATTCAACATGATTAGATCTGCTAACATCCCTCTATCTCCCACCTTTATCTCACATCCTCTACAGATTAACTCAGTTCTCTGGGATTCACGCATAGGGGTATTTACATGTAGTATATATTCTAGAGGTTCAAACTTCAAGTTTAATCTACATGCAAAATGCTCAGAAATAAACGAATGCGTGGATCCTGAATCAATCAACACATGAGCCTTATGATTACAGACAGAGAGTGTACCTCTTATAGTTTCTGCAGAAGTGTCAGCAGTCTCCTTATCTAGGGCAAACACACGTCCCTGGGTAACAGGTCTCTTTCCTTTCTCTGCAGCAGTGGCCCGTCTCGGGGGATTCACTCTATGAGGTTGTTGTCTAGTGTGCTCCAATACATGTGGTTTCTGAGGTTGAGGGCAATCCTTCACCATGTGACCCATGTCTCCACATCTAAAACATCCATGGATCGACCCAGTACAACTTCCCTCATGCATTAGGCCACAATTTCTGCAAAACCTTGTCTCTGGCCTGACATCTCGAGGGGTCTCTCTAATGTTAGGGTACGCTCTGGGTCTCTCTAATTTGCCCTTCTGTACCTCAATCCTTCCTCTTCTGAAGGAACCTCTCCAAGCCTCTGTTTGGAAAATCGCTGGCCTCTTGCCCTTATCTCTATTCACCACTCTGAGCTCATTCTGGGATTGTACCATTTCAATTCCTCTTTCAATCTCTTGTGCTCCTCTCAGAGCATCTCCAAACTCAGTAATACATAGCCCTATCAATCTATCTCTGATGATGGGCTTCAATCCATATATAAATTTCTCTATGCGGAGCTCTTCATTCTTAAAAGTCTCTGGGTCATATCTCAATAGCGCGGTGAATTGGCTCTCATAGTCATCCACAGACATGTCACCCTGTACCAACTCAAAAACTCGGCCTATTTCTTTCTCTGGGTGGCTCGTGGTACATATTGGGTCCTAAAGACTATCTGGAACTCTTCCCAACCAATCACATCCTGGCGGGACATCAGAATACCCTGGGTAGTACCCCACCAATCTCGAGCTCTCCCTTTCAACATATAGATACTCATACTGACCCTCTCAGCATCGGTGCACCCCAGATAATCAAATATAATTCTCAACTCCGTCAGCCACTCCTCAGCCTCTGTAGGATCCTTCTTTCCCCTAAACACGGGTGGATTCATCTTCAAAAAATCCTTCAGTCGGACCATACTTCTATCATCAGGCTGAGTGACGGGAGGTATTGGGGGTATGGGAGGTCCTTGTGGTGGTGTAGGAGTAGTACCCGAGGCATTAACTCCAAAGTATTGCGCGAATAACGCTGCCATCTGCTCAAAACCTTGCCTCACATCGATATCAATCCGATTAAATCGAGAGTTAGGACTCTTTGGTTGTGGGACAGGTGGCGGAGGGGACTCTGCCTGCCTCCTCGAACGACCTCGTCGTCCACTCATTCTCTATCTTAACTCGTCTCCTGCGCGTACACATCAGAATCGATTGAAATCTCAATCCTCAATTTCAGTTCTTGACCAGACTATTACAGACACTCGGGATGTCACGACCCAATTCCATTCTCTTTAACCGAAATCACTGAAAATTTTTCGCGTTTTACTGTTATCTTACCCGGTCGTGAACTAAGCTCACCACACACTGTTGGGCTGTGAGTCAATAATAAACACCACATCTCATTCATTCTCAATTAATTAAAACGATGTCATACATGTGCATTTAATCGTGTACTTATACGAATACATGTTTTACTGACATCTACATCCCCCATAAGTACAACTCAAAAGAATACTGTGCTTCTACATTGTTTAGATACAAAAAGAATCACTGTGTATATACCTCTTAGCGATGGAGATGCAGCGGAGTCCAAAATGATACGCCTCAGTCCTCACTGGGCTACTATGCACGCTCTGTAGGGGGGAAAAATAGAGTGGGATGAGCAACCACACGCTCAGTAAGGCAATAATGCAAGCATGGTAGATAACTACTCTATCTACATGCTGATAGTGTTATGCATAAATCGTTTATAGTAGGAGCATGAGGAGTAAAACTATGCCATGTGAATATACATATTTATCATATATCAAATCATGTGCATTGGCATATAAAACATGGTAGAGACATCATGTATAAAACATCTCATGCTCAATCTCATTTAAATTCATAAAAGGGCAATTCATTTAGAAACCTCCTTTTTAAATCAACACCATAACACCACCAAATCAACTCACAATCACAACCATTTCACAATTCACGAATGTGTATAAATCTAGGCCACTATATCAAAAGTGCCTATGTGAACTATTACATCATAATTCATCCCAGACCACACGCATCCGGGTGTGCGGGGTATCAGGCTGGCACGGAGATGGATTATCCTTCGCCAGACTTTCTCATCACATAACTATCATGCGGTACATCGTACTCCATGTGATATACACGGTACAGCGTACTCTGTAAACTCATATCGTGATTGGGGGTGCCATTCCTAGGTCTTATCTACCCCATACCAAGAATTTTTCATATTCCGTGAAGGAGAGCCTCCCTGCCTAACAGAGCCTCCCCGCTTAACAGAGCCTCCCTGCCTCTTCGGGCTTAAGGATGTTAGCTTAAGGATGTAGGGCTTAAGGATCCTTTCCGTAAGAGAGCCTCCCCACCGAACAGAGCCTCCCCGCCTAACAGAGCCTCCCTGCCTCCTCGGGCTTAAGGATGTTAGCTTAAGGATGTAGGGCTTAAGGATCTTACCGTACCCATGTAGGAGAGCCTCCCTGCCTAACAGAGCCTCCCCGCCCCTCCAGGGCTTAAGGATGTTAGCTTAAGGATCCCACCGTAAGAGAGCCTCCCCACCGAACAGAGCCTCCCCGCCTAACAGAGCCTCCCCGCCTCTTTGGGCTTAAGGATGTTAGCTTAAGGATGTAAGGCTTAAGGATCATACCCACTTTCACAACCTTATACGTATCCCATTGTACATACTTGTGCGAGCAAAGCTCTAGCACGACTCATGCATCATGTATCTTCTCATAAAGAGGCGCGTACGAGCATAGCTCTAGTACGATTATACTCATGAGACAACCACTCAAAATCCACGTACGAGCAGAAGCTCCAGTACGGTTTATAAATATCACTATAGTTTTCAGATCAAGGTGCGAGCTAGGCTCTAGCACGTTTCATACAAATGAAGACATAGAAATCCAGCGCGAGTGAGGCTCTAGCGCGATTTATGTCATACGAATATGATAGGCGGCTTAAATACAATTATCAATCCCGGCAATTCGGGTTTAGCACTCACAAATGCTTTTTCACAACAACAATACAATACTAACCGACCTATCTACAAGCTTGCTTAAAACCAAGCAATTCGTTTTGGAAAAACATCAAAACGTTAGGTTTATGCAATTATTAGCCTTACTATCCCATTTCATAAAAATCCACTTCAAATCCAAAACCACGCACATACTCATCATCATTCACGAGTACCATCAATCATTTTATTTGGGTAATTCATGCATTTCATACAACACCCAATAATCACCCACAAGTTCAAAGTACGAGCAGCTATCTCTATATACTCACAAAATTCCCTTACCTGGAATCGCGATGCGTGATTCCACTTCCTTAAGCTGCTTACTCGTACGGATCGATTCGTCTTCAACGAACTCTTCGGGACTGCACAAAATCGTATCCCGCATTATATTCGATCCATATTATGCAACCCTTGTGCTTGCTATAGTCAATTTAACCTATAGCCTCTATTGACGCTTATTTGGCCTCGTTTCATTACTTTACCCATAGCTCGAGTCTATGGATCTTCTTAGGCCTATTATCATATTAAAAATCAATATCAAATCGATATTAAGCTCATAGTGTTCATACTTCATGAATTCCCTCACTATGGCATTTACCAAGCATATTCATACCCATTTCCACAATTCCTCCAAACTCACAATGTAATCTCATTTAACCATCTAAAATCATAAACAATACCCCAATAACAACTTTAGCGTACCACAAATCATAAACTCATTCAATCCCACATATCCTCACATTATACTCATTTTAGATTTCTAGGTCATACCAATTCCACTACATTCCTAGGTAGTTTATCCATCAATACTCATATAAATCAACTCCAAAATCAATTAAATAGCTAATACATTTGGATTGGAGTGTTAGAATCTTACCAATATGATTTCTCTTCTTGCTCCAAATGGTAATGCCCTTAACTCCTTCAATTCCAAAAAATGAGAAAATGCCCTCTCACTATGTTGTTCCTCTCTTTGATAGGAACAGCTTTGCCTCTAATGATCTCTCTCCAAATCTCACTGAAAATGGCTGATTTTAGAGAGGGAAAGTTAGGTTTTTGGGTTGAAATGGTAAGGTTTGGTGTTTTTCCGGGATTTCCAGATTTTCAGCTCTCCTTATATAGAAATGACTTGAGGAGATCGATCTGGTCCAAGAGGAGATCGATCTGGTCCTTTAAAATCCCTCTTTTTCACGGCATTTTTAAGCCTGAGATCGATCTGTCGAAGCAATGAGATCGATCTGTTGAAGCATGAGATCGATCTGTCGAAGCATGAGATCGATCTGGTCCCAAACAGAGAGCTAAGGAGATCGATCTGGGTGCTTGGGGATCGATCTTTCCACTACAGAATGCTTGAGAGATCGATCCGGCTCCATTGAAGATCGATCTGCTCAATCCTTTCGCCCAAATAAGAGCATTCTGGCTCTCCCAGATCGATCTCTCATCCTATGAGATCGATCTGAACCTCATGATTTCCAGATTTTCTGCAGTTTTATAGCTGCAACTCATACCAACACGCCCTCAATCTATCGCCATGGCCATTTCCTCATCCATCCACCTTTATAACTTAAAAATGGCATCCATTCATACCTTATGCACATTGAAACTTGTGTGCATTCATTGTATATTCAAAGGTATGCAACATAAAACCAAATGGAAGCATAACTCCATTCCTTCGTATTCATACTCAATGAAACTTGTATGTACGTTACAATTCGTATTACACATACGTACATTGAATCCATGGACTTACATCAATCATAATTTACATTACAAGTCCATTCATATTATTTGATCCAATTACACATATTACCCTTTTACATATACGGGGTCTTACATTCTCCCCTCCTTCAAAGAATTTGGTCCTCCAAATTAGAACCAAGTCACTCTTCAAAAAGTTGGGGGTACTTCTCCCGTATCAAGTTCTCCAATTCCCACGTGGCCTCTTCCACCGTGTGGTGTTGCCAAAGCACTTTCACCAAGGGAATTGTCTCATTTTGCAACACTTTCTCTTTTCTGTCCAATATCCGAACCAGCTTCTCAACATACGTCATACTCTCATGGAGCTCCAACGGCTCATATTTTATCACGTGTGCCGGGTCCGGGTGATACTTCCGAAGCATCGAGACGTGGAAGACGTTGTGGACATTTGCCAAGTCCGGTGGCAATGCCAATCTATACGCCTTATCTCCCACTCTTTCCAAAATCTCGAAGGGTCCGATATATCTAGGGCTCAGCTTGCCCTTCTTACCAAATCTCATAATACCCTTCGATGGTGATACCCTCAGAAATACCGACTCACCCTCATCAAACTCCAGTGGTCTTCGTCTCTTGTCAGCATAACTCTTTTGTCGGCTCTGAGCTGTCCGTAATCTCTCACATATCAACTGGACGTCCTCAGATGCCTGCTGCACTAAGTCCGGAGCAAAAATTTATCTGTCACCAACCTCTTCCCATCCAATGGGGGAACGGCATCTACGCCCGTATAATGCCTCATAGGGTGCCATCCCGATACTAGCATGATAGCTATTATTATAAGCGAACTCGGCTAACTGCAAGTGGTCATCCCAGGAGCCTCTATAATCCAGCACACACGCTCTCAACATATCCTCGAGGGTCTGTATAGTCCTCTCTGACTGCCCATCTGTCTGAGGATGAAAAGCGGTGCTAAAACTCAATCGGGTCCCCAGCGCTTCCTGAAAGTGTTCCCAGAAATGGGAAGTGAAGCGGGCATCCCTATCAGAAACAACGCTCACTGGTACACCATGTAGCCGTACTATCTCTCGAATATACAGGTTCGCCAACTGACTCAGTGTATCGGTAGCTCTCATAGCCAAGAAATGGGCGGACTTAGTCAACCGGTCCACAATAACCCATATGGCATCATGACCTCTACGGGTCCTCGGCAACCCCATCACAAAATCCATGGTGACATGCTCCCATTTCCAAGTCGGTATCGGTAGAGGCTGCAATAATCCTGCAGGCTTCTGATACTCTACCTTCACTTGCTGACAAACGAGACACTTAGCGACATATTTCGCAATGTCTCTTTTCATTCCAGACCACCAATAAACCTTCCGAAGGTTTTGATACATCTTGGTACTTCCCGGATGTATCGTATACTTCGATGAGTGAGCCTCTGATAAAATTGTTCTCCTGATCTCAGGATCCTTGGGAACGCATACTCTGCCTCTGAACCTCAATAAGCCATCAGCACTCTGCTCAAAATCAACACCCACACCTGTCTGTATCTGCCTCAGCCAATCGATACACCGTCGATCGCTCTGCTGGGCTTGTCGAATACGGCCAATCAGCTCTGGCTCTAGTCTCAAACTAGCCATGATCTCAAGTCTCTCAGATCCAGGTGGGGTTACATCCAAACTGAGGTTCGCAAAGTGTTCTAACAATTCATGTTCCCGTACCATCATATAAGACACCAACCCAAGGTTCTTTCTACTCAAAGCATCGGCAACTACATTTGCCTTACCCGGGTGGTACATGATTTCACAATCATAGTCCTTCAGGAGTTAGAGCCATCTCCTCTGTCTCATATTCAGCTCTTTCTGCGAGAACAGCTACTTAAGGCTCTTATGATCTGTGAACACCTGAAATTTCTCACCATAGAGATAGTGGCGCCATATTTTCAATGCAAATACTATAGCCGCCAACTCCAAATCATGGGTCGGGTAGTTCCTCTCATGATCTTTCAACTGTCTAGATCCATAGGCAACTACCTTCCCATCCTGCATAAGCACACAGCCCAGTCCCTGGTGTGATGCATCCGTATACACCGAGAATCCTCCTGAGCTGGTAGGAATGGTGAGAACTGGAGCAGTCGTCAATCGACGCTTAAGCTCCTCAAAACTCCTCTCACATGCCTCATCCCATGTAAACTTAACATCCTTACGCATGAGGCGTGTCAACGGAGCAGCTAGTCTGGAGAAACCCTCTACAAATCTCCGATAATATCCTGCCAATCCCAGGAAACTTCTGATCTCAGTTACTGTCTTGGGCTGTTCCCACTGCACAACTGCCTCTATCTTGGATGGATCCACTGATACCCCATCCTTAGACACAACATGCCCCAGAAATGAGATCTGTTCCAACCAAAAGTTACACTTGCTGAGTTTGGCATACAATTCTCTCTCTCGGAGGGTCTGCAGAACTATCCTCAAGTGCTCCTCATGATCTTCCCTGGACTTGGAATAGACCAAAATGTCATCAATGAACACTATTACAAACTTGTCCAGGTATGGCTTGAATATATCATTCATCAAAGCCATAAATGCTGCGGGAGCATTTGTCAATCCGAATGGCATCACCAAAAACTCGTAGTGGCCATAACGGGTACGAAATGCTATCTTGGGTACATCTCCACTCCTGATCCTCAACTGATGGTACCCTGACCGCAGATCTATCTTAGAAAATACTTCGGCTCCCTGGAGCTGATCCAACAAATCATCAATTCTTGGAAGGGGGTACTTGTTCTTAATGGTGGCCTTATTCAACAACCGGTAATCTATACACAGTCGGAGGCTTCCATCCTTCTTCCTTACAAATAGAACCGGTGCTCCCCAAGGTGAGACACTCGGTCTAATAAACCCCTTCTCCAACAACTCTTGCAGCTGTTTCTTCAGCTCTTCCAACTCTATCGGAGCCATTCTATAGGGTGGCTTCGATATCGGCTCTGTACCAGGCACTAACTCTATGCAAAACTCCATTTCCCTTTCAGGTGGTAGTCCTGGTAATTCATCCGGAAAGACATCAGGGTAATCCGTAATTACGGGTATGTCTTTCAATTCCGGGTGTGCCTCATCCATATCGATCACATAGGCAATGAACCCTTCACATTATCCTCTCCATCGTTAGTAACATAAACCATCACTCCACATTCAATATTTATCAAATCGAATAATTTATTTCTCAAGAAACATGCATTTAAAATCATACTCCTTTATTTACAACAAACATGCTATTTTCATAATCATTTCTTTTCATCAAAGTTTACAATAAGATTGTCTAATCCTGAAAACATCAGTGTTTTGGCATGACAATCCATCACAACACGATTGGTAGCCAACCAATCCATTCCCAAAATTACATCAAAATCATTCATATTCAATAAAATCAGATTGGTTATCATTTCCTTCCCCTCTATCTTTAACTTACAATTCCTACATACATGCTCAGTCAATTGACTATCATTCATGGGTGTGGAAATCATCAACATTTTATCCAACAATGTTGGTTTCACATATTTCAACAATTTATGTGCAAAGGAAGGTGATATGAAAGAATGCGTGGCACCAGGATCAAATAATACCAATGCTTCTAAGTCAAAGATTCGGATGGTACCTTTAATCACATCCGTGGAAGCATCCGCGGTGTCCTGATCCAGTGCATGTACTCTTCCTCTGCTCACACCCGCAGCCTGTTTCCCTTTCTCCTCAGCTGTAGCCCTCCTCCTCGGGGCTGCTGTCTCAACTGGAGCTCCCTCAGGCTCCTTGCCCTTCTGTGGGGCAATCTCCATCTTTTCGGGACAATACTTAGCCATATGTCCTGGTCTCTCGCATCTAAAACACACCATAGGGGTTATCGGGCAGGGCCTATTCCCATGAAATCTCCCACATCTCCTACACTGATCAGTAGTAGGCCGTGGTCCTCCAATAGTCATGCCCCTTGGCGCAGTCAAGGCCGGGTACACGGGAGGTCTAGCAACTCTTTCCCGCGCCTCCTCAATCTTTGGCCTCTTCTCGAAAAATCTTTGGCCATCTCTCTTGGCCACTCTTCCAAACCCGGATCTCTTCCGGTCTCTGTCCTTTCTGACACTGATTCTCCCCAGCTCGGAGGCATTTCGCTCAAAGTCTTGTTCACACAACTGAGCCTTATGTACGGCCTCCTCATAAGTCACAATATCGAAGGGAGCTAGCTTAGTTCGGATGGCTAATCTCAATCCATCCATGAACTTCTGGATCTTCCGGGTCTCACTACCCATCGTGTCAGGGTCATATCTCCCCAAGGACATAAACTTGGACTCATACTCGTCCACTGTACGGTTCCCTTGAACCAAATTCATAAATTCCATCCGTAATTTCCTCTGTGCGGTAGCTGGAATATACTGCCTCCTGAAGGCCTCTAGAAATATCTCCCACGAGATCTCAGAGTGTCTGGCCCTCAAAATAGTCTCGGTGGACCTCCACCAATGCTCGGCCTCGCCTTTTAGCATAAACACGGCAAAGGCAACCTTCTCACTTGAAGTGCATCAGAAAAACCTATACAGTTTCTCCATTTCATACACCCAATCCTCCGTAATCACTGGGTCCTTCACCCCTCTGAACACCGGGGGTTTCAGCGCTTGAAACTCTTGCAACCTGCTCAAGTCGCAGTCATAACCCACATCACTACCGCTCTGCTGTGGAGCGATAGGAGAATCTATATCCTGAGCTGGAGGTGGTGTAACTGTAGCTGTCTCAGCAGCATGAGGTCTCTCCGCCTCTGCAGCTGCCTGTTCAGTAGTAGGCTGTGCCGCGGGACCTCGTCTGTCACCGGCGCCCAATGCCTGCGTGACTATCTCCACCAGACTCTCAATACTCCGCTCTAATCTAGCGAAGCGAGCCTCAACATCCTCTGCTCTCCCAGCAGGGTTCTGTGGAGCCTGCTCAGTCTGTGGCTCGGCACGGCTCTCAGGCCTACCTCTACGGCCTCTAGCACGTGCTCTCACCCCTCTACCTTGGCGTGTAACTGGCATAGTGCCTAACTCCCTGTATTATAATAATTTATTAAGCTCAATCCATCACAGTATACACAGTTATATCTAAACAAAAGCACATTACTATGGGGATGTACTTTCCTACATTTTATTAATGACTCACATCAGGCCAACACAGCTCTGATACCAATCTCTGTCACGACCCAATTCCATTCTCTTTAACCGAAATCACTGAAAATTTTTCGCGTTTTACTGTTATCTTACCCGGTCGTGAACTAAGCTCACCACACACTGTTGGGCTGTGAGTCAATAATAAACACCACATCTCATTCATTCTCAATTAATTAAAACGATGTCATACATGTGCATTTAATCGTGTACTTATACGAATACATGTTTTACTGACATCTACATCTCCCATAAGTACAACTCAAAAGAATACTGTGCTTCTACATTGTTTAGATACAAAAAGAATCACTGTGTATATACCTCTTAGCGATGGAGATGCAGCGGAGTCCAAAATGATACGCCTCAGTCCTCACTGGGCTACTATGCACGCTCTGTAGGGGGGAAAAATAGAGTGGGATGAGCAACCACACGCTCAGTAAGGCAATAATGCAAGCATGGTAGATAACTACTCTATCTACATGCTGATAGTGTTATGCATAAATCGTTTATAGTAGGAGCATGAGGAATAAAACTATGCCATGTGAATATACATATTTATCATATATCAAATCATGTCCATTGGCATATAAAACATGGTAGAGACATCATGTATAAAACATCTCATGCTCAATCTCATTTAAATTCATAAAAGGGCAATTCATTTAGAAACCTCCTTTTTAAATCAACACCATAACACCACCAAATCAACTCACAATCACAACCATTTCACAATTCACGAATGTGTATAAATCTAGGCCACTATATCAAAAGTGCCTATGTGAACTATTACATCAGAATTCATCCCAGACCACACGCATCCGGGTGTGCGGGGTATCAGGCTGGCACAGAGATGGATTATCCTTCGCCAGACTTTCTCATCACATAACTATCATGCGGTACATCGTACTCCATGTGATATACACGGTACAACGTACTCCGCAAACTCATATCGTGATTGGGGGTGCCATTCCTAGGTCTTATCTACCCCATACCAAGAATTTTTCATATTCCGTGAAGGAGAGCCTCCCTGCCTAACAGAGCCTCCCCGCTTAACAGAGCCTCCCTGCCTCTTCGGGCTTAAGGATGTTAGCTTAAGGATGTAGGGCTTAAGGATCCTTTCCGTAAGAGAGACTCCCCACCGAACAGAGCCTCCCCGCCTAACAGAGCCTCCCTGCCTCCTCGGGCTTAAGGATGTTAGCTTAAGGATGTAGGGTTTAAGGATCTTACCGTACCCATGTAGGAGAGCCTCCCTGCCTAACAGAGCCTCCCCGCCCCTCCAGGGCTTAAGGATGTTAGCTTAAGGATCCCACCGTAAGAGAGCCTCCCCACCAAACAGAGCCTCCCCGCCTCACAGAGCCTCCCCGCCTCTTTGGGCTTAAGGATGTTAGCTTAAGGATGTAAGGCTTAAGGATCATACCCACTTTCACAACCCTATACGTATCCCATTGTACATACTTGTGCGAGCAAAGCTCTAGCACGACTCATGCATCATGCATCTTCTCATAAAGAGGCGCGTACGAGCATAGCTCTAGTACGATTATACTCATGAGACAACCACTCAAAATCCACGTACGAGCAGAAGCTCCAGTACGGTTTATAAATATCACTATAGTTTTCAGATCAAGGTGCGAGCTAGGCTCTAGCACGTTTCATACAAATGAAGACATAGAAATCCAGCGCGAGTGAGGCTCTAGCGCGATTTATGTCATACGAATATGATAGGCGGCTTAAATACAATTATCAATCCCGGCAATTCGGGTTTAGCACTCACAAATGCTTTTTCACAACAACAATACAATACTAACCGACCTATCTACAAGCTTGCTTAAAACCAAGCAATTCGTTTTGGAAAAACATCAAAACGTTAGGTTTATGCAATTATTAGCCTTACTATCCCATTTCATAAAAATCCACTTCAAATCCAAAACCACGCACATACTCATCATCATTCACGAGTACCATCAATCATTTTATTTGGGTAATTCATGCATTTCATACAACACCCAATAATCACCCACAAGTTCAAAGTATGAGCAGCTATCTCTATATACTCACAAAATTCCCTTACCTGGAATCGCGATGCGTGATTCCACTTCCTTAAGCTGCTTACTCGTACGGATCGATTCGTCTTCAACGAACTCTTCGGGACTGCACAAAATCGTATCCCGCATTATATTCGATCCATATTATGCAACCCTTGTGCTTGCTATAGTCAATTTAACATATAGCCTCTATTGACGCTTATTTGGCCTCGTTTCATTACTTTACCCATAGCTCGAGTCTATGGATCTTCTTAGGCCTATTATCATATTAAAAATCAA
The DNA here is from genome assembly GCA_033439115.1 of Firmiana major. Lineage (NCBI taxonomy): Eukaryota > Viridiplantae > Streptophyta > Magnoliopsida > Malvales > Malvaceae > Firmiana > Firmiana major. The sequence continues at coordinate 64,881,157 of CM065899.1, forward strand.
TATCAAATCGATATTAAGCTCATAGTCTTCATACTTCATGAATTCCCTCACTATGGCATTTACCAAGCATATTCATACCCATTTCCACAATTCCTCCAAACTCACAATGTAATCTCATTTAACCATCTAAAATCATAAACAATACCCCAATAACAACTTTAGCGTACCACAAATCATAAACTCATTCAATCCCACATATCCTCACATTATACCCATTTTAGATTTCTAGGTCATACCAATTCCACTACATTCCTAGGTAGTTTATGCATCAATACTCATATAAATCAACTCCAAAATCAATTAAATAGCTAATACATTTGGATTGGAGTGTTAGAATCTTACCAATATGATTTCTCTTCTTGCTCCAAATGGTAATGCCCTTAACTCCTTCAATTCCAAAAAATGGGAAAATGCCCTCTCACTATGTTGTTCCTCTCTTTGATAGGAACAACTTTGCCTCTAATGATCTCTCTCCAAATCTCACTGAAAATGGCTGATTTTAGAGAGGGAAAGTTAGGTTTTTGGGTTGAAATGGTAAGGTTTGGTGTTTTTCCGGGATTTCCAGATTTTCAGCTCTCCTTATATAGAAATGACTTGAGGAGATCGATCTGGTCCAAGAGGAGATCGATCTGGTCCTTTAAAATCCCTCTTTTTCACGGCATTTTTAAGCCTGAGATCGATCTGTCGAAGCAATGAGATCGATCTGTTGAAGCATGAGATCGATCTGTCGAAGCATGAGATCGATCTGGTCCCAAACAGAGAGCTAAGGAGATCGATCTGGGTGCTTGGGGATCGATCTTTCCACTACAGAATGCTTGAGAGATCGATCCGGCTCCATTGAAGATCGATCTGCTCAATCCTTTCGCCCAAATAAGAGCATTCTGGCTCTCCCAGATCGATCTCTCATCCTATGAGATCGATCTGAACCTCATGATTTCCAGATTTTCTGCAGTTTTATAGCTGCAACTCATACCAACACGCCCTCAATCTATCGCCATGGCCATTTCCTCATCCATCCACCTTTATAACTTAAAAATGGCATCCATTCATACCTTATGCACATTGAAACTTGTGTGCATTCATTGTATATTCAAAGGTATGCAACATAAAACCAAATGGAAGCATAACTCCATTCCTTCGTATTCATACTCAATGAAACTTGTATGTACGTTACAATTCGTATTACACATACGTACATTGAATCCATGGACTTACATCAATCATAATTTACATTACAAGTCCATTCATATTATTTGATCCAATTACACATATTACCCTTTTACATATACGGGGTCTTACACGGGATGTATTCTATTTCACTTAACCGACACTGACAGTACTAGACACCCTACGCTCTGATACCAAGAAAACTCTGTCACGCCCCGGAAGCGCGGAAAATAGGGCTAATTTAAAACTTTTTATTCATTAATTCATAATTAAGAGTGCATTCCTGTGCAGTGTCATACATCATCACCTATATTATACCTCAGGATCTCGTCATTGAATAGTATATATTATATCATATACATTACTTGATCTCAAGTTAATTAATCCTAATACATCCCATACAATGTTATACATCAAGTGTCTGCAATTATGATAATTGTCTGGGTACATGAAAAGATAAAAGATACCTCAAAATACAATATATGGCCTAGAGCTCAAGTCCTCCACTAGCCACTACTCCGTACGTCGCAGGAAAACCCTTTTTCACTTGAAGAAATCTGGGGGAAAGAAAACAGGGTGAGCTTCTAAATCGCTCAGTAAAGGGGGTAAGGGACTCATTTCATAAACCAAAATGCACATCACAAAACATTTATTTGTATGTGAAACTCATTAATCTCATTTGAAAACCATAGCATGAAAGTACTCAAAACGACATTCTCATGTCTCAAATCATGTGAAAACATGAAGTAAAAAGGCTCAGTCTAGAGCAATAACAAAGCATGTGAAAATAATGCGATAAACGCTTTCTCAATTAACGTGATAAAATCACTGTAATAATAATGCACGTGGCACAGCCACTAAACACACGTAGCATAGCCACTGATTTAAATTCACACGTGGCACAGCCACTAAGCACACGTGGCATAGCTACTGAGTTAAATTTACACGTGGCATAGCCACAGGATAGGGTTTCACGTGGCAACGGCCACCAATTAGGGTTTCTCACGTGGCAACGGCCACCAAATAGGGTTTTCACGTGGCAACGGCCACCAAATGGGGTTCTCACGTGGCAACGGCCACCAAATGGGGTTTCTCACGTGGCAACGGCCACCAAATGGGGTTTCTCACGTGGCAACGGCCACCAAATAGGGTTTCTCACGTGGCAACGGCCACCAAATATACGTGGCATATCCACAGAATGGGTTATTCTCACGTTACCAGAACGGAGAAGAATCGGGCTTACATGCTACCAGAGCAATACCCGGTGTGTACTCACACCTAAGTCTTAATCACATAAGACTAGTTTGCCTTCACGTAGAACTCATAGCGGTTTTTCTGTCATAAAACTCATTTGAAAACCGTATTGTACTCAACACAAAACATATTGAAACCGAGTCCCAACCGGAAAAACACGCACATATTTCTCAAATCTCAATATTGCCTTAACGTAGAGCCCAGTTATAAACTCATAAAAACATTGGGCTCCAACCGGCTATAAAAATCGTGTGCAATTGTATCACAACACAACACTCAACATGCCTGTTTTATAAATCACAATTCATGCTATAATAGTTCACAAATCACATACACAAATGGTTTAGTTTCCCTTACCTCTTTGCACCTCGTATAGTGCAATCGTTTCCCCCGTATCACGGACTAGCCTCGCATTCCACTCTAGAACTCCCGAGCTGTCCAAACGATGTTAAAACATCAATATTCAACTATCACATCAGCCTCAATTCTCAAAATCGAGCATAATTGCTCATAACTCCTCAAATTTCTCAATTCTCATAACTCCACCACAAACCACAATCTCGCTCACAACACCTCAACATTCTATATTTCCTATGCCACAATATCTATGCTAATACACCACATTGTCTAAATCTCCATTTATCGCTCAAAATTCCTAAATTGCTAAATATCATTATCACTCCAACCACATTGTAATTTCATCAATCCCTAATCATTTCTCAGCTATTTCAACACAATGACAACAACCATTATCATCAAAATCATCTCAGATATCAAGATCGAGGTTTAGAAATTACCCAAAACTTGTGGAGAGCTTATCTCTTGCCTCGATTCGATCCGTCTTTCGATTTCCAAGTATGTTGTTCTCCCTTTGATGAGGAACAACTTTCCTTCTTGCCACAACTTCTGATTTGGACGGAAATGGGTGCTTTGGATGAGTGAGAAAGCTAGGTTTCGGTGAAAATGAGGGTTGGAAGAGAGAGAAAGTGAGATTGCAGGAGAAAAATAGGAGTTCCTTATATAGGCTGAGGGTATGAGATCGATCTGGCTCTTGATGAGATCGATCTGCATTTGAATTTTTTGGACGATTTGGGGCAATTTATGCCTAGGAGATCGATCTGTCGAGGGGTGAGATCGATCTCTTTATGGCTTTATGAGATCGATCTGCTCCTTGAGGAGATCGATCTTCTCCCAAATAGAATCATTTGGAGATAGATCTCTTCCTCATGAGATCGATCTTCTCTCAAACAGAATCATAAGGAGATCGATCCTCTTCCATTGGAGATCGATCTGCTCCTCAAATTCCTCCTTCCTTCTCATTTTTAACTCACCAGATCGATCTCTCCTTCTCCCAGATCGATATGTCCTCATAACTTCACACTTATTTTAAACACTTAACATATAAATCTCCAATTATCATTCCCACAATTCACTTAGCTCAATAAATTACACTTCAAATTCTTATTACATCATTAAAATATATCTAAAATTCTCAGATCTCACAGAGTACGTCCGCGTCTCCCACTCATTGTGCAGTGATCTAATACCTGCGCGTAATTCCAAAGATCGAATCTTAAAGTTATTTGGTATACATTACCTACAACCAAACAAGCACAGACATTGGGATGTAATTTAATCCTTATTTTCAACACTGACAGTACTAGACAACTTTCGCTCTGATACCACTTAAACTGTAACGACCGTGACCCTTGAAAATGGGGGATAATTTTTTATTTTTTATTTTTTTTGAATTTAATTTACCCACTTATTCCTTTATTCACTTAGGTTGTATTCTTGTGCAGTGTCAAAACACTTTTCCTAATTCTTTATCCGTGATTACATTTAATTTCCATACTTTAACTTGTATGGCCGATAGAAATTTCGACAGCATAACGGCTTATATATAAGCCTACCCACCTACAAAACAATTGTTTTGACAATCCTAGATATCCACAACTACCAAGCATGCTTTCCAACGATTCTAAATATCTACAACTACCAAGCATACTTTCCCAATCCACTTTTACAACTCAATATATCGATTTCGATTTAATACTAGCCTATGGCCACGGTGAGACTGTAGACGGGATTAAGGTCGTACAGCGTTGAGAACCACAAGGGCGAAGTTCAGACGCCACACAGGCAAAGTTGACATGCGTTAGCATACAACATAAATGGCCCTTAGTCTCAAAACATACTATATTTCTCATATGTAAAAACATCGAATTAAAAATCATCTTGTTCGAAAGATTATTTCAGAAGACATGTTCTTATTTCAAAAGCACAAAAATAGAAAGCATAATCTTGATCAGAAATATAATTTAGAAACATGCATGAAAAATCATACTTCATGTCTTTGTAAGCTTTCCTTAATTAAAATTCAGAAAGTAACTATTACCGTTTTAAATTATATCCCCTTACCTCGATCTATCAAAATCTCCGTGCTCGAGTGGTGACGCCTCTTAGTACCTCCCTTAATTTCTTCTACGATCACCTACACCGAAATCGTACACTTAGTACCCTATTCGTGCGAATTGTCCGAATTGCGTTAAAATCGTAACCTATTCGTTACTACTGCGTGTGTACGTATTATTGTATGTACCTAAGTCAACACGCACGTTTATATATTTTCTTTGCTATATATATATTTTGTACATACAACTATTAATCATACACATTTTCTATACACATTTACATGTATATGCACACACACATATATATATACTCCTATATATATATATCATGATTTGTTTTCATTTTTCCTTATCCCATGTATATATCCTTGTATGTACATATACTCAACATATCCATTCATTATATACACCTATATGTATATACCCAAATTTATATATATATTGTCACGACCCTCAACTTACCAAAATACGTGTAAATTTTTCGCATTTTCATGCATCAATTATTAATCATCATTCCTTAATCGTGAACAACCACCCTCTCAACAGTTGGGCTGTGTGTCGACGTCTAACTCACTCCACCATGCCAATTCAATTTGCATATTATTCATAAGTAAACACTTGTATAAATGTATATATATCAGAGTTGTTACATGTGTTTACATTGTTTTACATCCCCGGTAGTTACATACAAAATGCTACTGTGCTATGTCTAGTTTAGATACAAAATAATCCAGGTGTGTATACCTTTAGCGATGGGATGCAGCGGATTACAAAAATGGAAACGCCTCAAGTCACGCTCACTCTATACTCAAATCTCTGTAGAGAGGGGGAAAATAAGGGGGTGAGCAAACCACACGCTCAGTAAGGCAATCATGCGAACAGGTAGATACTGCACTATCTACGTGATCGTGATGCCATGCTCAAAAGCATTTAATTCATTATTTATCTCAAATCATGAGTGTATGATTGTGTTAATGGTATGTAAAGCGTTCATGCTATTAAAATCCAGTGCACATTTCAACTCAAAGCATGGTATAAATCATCATGCATAATTCACAATAAAAGCATGGCATTACCCATCATGCATTTTCTCAAATAGCATGACATTAACCATCATGCATTTTCACAACAAAGCATGGCATTAAACATCATACATTCGTGCACTTTAAAAACCATTAACAAATCAATCCAACATTGGTCAGGTCTTAGCCCATCCCTCAGACTTTCCTTACCCACAAATCATTTCAAACATGGATTTATTCTCAAATAGCAGTAGACATGTGAGATAGGCAGTTCAACAACAGGTAATAACCTCAAGGCCTATGTACATAACCTGTGATATCGGCTACACGGATCAGGTGTGCGAGATATCACCACTATCTGCTTCCACACGGGAGGTGGGTCAAATCCTACCCGCCGGTCCATAGCAAATCTCGTTCGAAGATGGCACATCACATCTCAACACGGTACAATGTACTCCATGCTACATGCACGGTACACGTACTCCGTGGACCCAATCAACACATCATATCACGCCACATCTCAAATGCACGTGTGAGCCTATTTAATCGGTACGACCTCTTGTCTACCCGAAGCTCCTAACATGGCTAATTAATCATGTCAAAACAATGCACGTGTGAGCCTATTTAATCGATGTGACACCCAGTCTACTCGAAGCTCCAAACACGGCAACATGCAAGGTGGGCATCCAGTGCGAGACAAACTCCAATCACAATGCCAAAACAATTATGAATTCCATGTGAAAACTAGTGCCTCTAGCACTAATGTGTATAAAACACGTCAAATCTCGTGCGAGTCATACTCTAGCACGCTTTCATACTCACGAAATCATGTAGGTGGCTCAAAACTTTGCAAAATATGGTTAACAAAACCAAAACACACTCATTTCTTTTGCAAATCATTTTAATGTTAGCCAACCTACCAATCATTTGCTAAAAAGCAATAAAACATGATTTTTAAAGCAATATGCTTTTGTTTTCATGCACATTTTATCAAACTCCCAACTTTTGCCCTTCAATCACTCAACATCATTTCCTAATGTCTCATGCATTCTAGCAAAGCATTTAATGCGCCCAAGTTGTGCACAGATATCTCTAAGAGTCCACACAATTCCCTTACCTAGATTTACTTGGTGTGACTCCTTTCCTTTTAGCTTCTCACGCTCTTGGCTCAATTCACCTCGACGTATCCTCGGAAGTTGCGATTCATTCATTCAATCAATTGAGTTAATGTTTTTAACCCATAATTGACCTCACTAGTCAATATTATTCACTTATGCATTTTACAAAAGCCTTAATCTACATTTTACCTATTTTAGGTAAATCTCACAATTTATCCACTAACCACATCTTAAAATCATACCACAACACTATTAATAACTTCTACATATCTCATTCATCATTAATCTCCATACATTCCACTTTCTCACTCGAGACCATTTCTAGGTCATAATCATTCCAATGTATTTAGATAGTTTCTAACCATCCATACTCATGCCAAATAACTCCAAAATCAATTATATAGACAATGTACCATAGTTGGAGTGTTAGAATCTTACCTAATTTGATTTCTCTTCTTGCTCCAAATGACAATGCCTTTTGCTCCTCCAATATCAACAATGGGAAAATGCCTTCCAACTATATTGTTCTCCTCTTTGATAGGAACAACTTTGCCTCTAATGGTCTCTCTTCAAATCTTACTAAAAATGACTGATTTTAGAGAGAGAAAGTTAGGTTTTTGGGTTGAAAATGGAAGAATGGTGTTTTTCTCGAAATTTTCAGATTTTCAGCCCTCCTTTTATAGAAATAGCTTGAGGAGATCGATCTGGTCCAAGAGGAGATCGATCTGGTCCCCTTAAATCCCTCTTTTTCACGACATTTTAAGCATGAGATCGATCTGTCGAAGCATGAGATCGATCTGCTCCCAAACAGAGAGCTAAGGAGATCGATCTGGGTGCTTAAGGATCGATCTTTTCATTACAGAATGCTTAGGAGATCGATCTGGCTCCATTGGAGATCGATCTGCTCTATTCCATTGCCCAAATAAGAGCATTCTGGCTCTTTCAGATCGATCTCTCATCCCATGAGATCGATCTGCCCTTCACAATTTTCAGATTTTCTGCAGTTCTTCTGCAGCAACACTTACCAAACTTCATACATTTTGTTGCCATGATCATTTTCTCATCCAATCATCTTTGAGACTTGAAAATGACATCCGTACATACCTTATTCCTATTAAAACTTGTGTGGAATCTTTGTATATCCAAAATTACATGATATAAACCAAATGGAAGTGCACAACTTATGCAGTTCTACTTCAATTTTACCATACTACTCATAATCCATTCTACTCACATTCTCCACATGCTTAAGTCCATTTCTCTACATTCATACATAATGTAACTTGTATGTACAATCACAACTCTTATTATAAGCGTGTACATTAACTTATGGACTTACATCACATATACTTCACTAAATTTACATTTCTATGTACATATATACTATTATACATATACGGGGTTTCACATATATATTCACTTAAATACACATTTTTCTTATATACACCCACATGTATATACACCAATATATATATATATATATACATATATTATTATTAGTCTCCATTATTCAATATCACAAACATATATATATATTTGCCTACTCCTCATCATTCCCATTTATCTAATTCAAACTATACTAGCATGCTTCTATATACCACACATATATATTCATGTACATTAATACACATATATACATATATGTATTTTACCCTTTTTTTTTCCTTCCATTTTCATTTCACATACCTTAATACACACCAAGCCTATATCTCAAGCATGTATACATATATATACTTAACCTTATCATACATATACACAATCACCTAGCTATATACATGTACAATTTAAATATACATATATACACATATTTTTACCTTTTCTTTTCTTTCTCTCTTCTTCTTTTTTTTTCTTTTTTTTCCTCGGTTTCACTTTTCCAGCCCTGTTTTTGTTTCTCCTTCTTCCTCAACCTCTTGGTTCCAGCCTTCACTGCCTCACTGATCACTTCTCTCTTTCACCGGACCCTATTTCCCCTTCAGCCCTCGGGTCCTGCTCTTTTCACTCAGCCTCCCCTGCCTCGATTTGCTTCCTTCAGTCTCGGTTCTATCCTGTTTTCCTGGCCGAGAGTCTCCACTGCTCTTGGTTGCTTCAGCTTGCTTCAATCTTGTTCTGCTTCAGCTCCCGATTTCCATGTCTTTCACTCTCTCTTTTGCTCACCCTTCTCCCTCCTTTCCAATCTTCTCTCTCGGTCAGCCTCCAGCAGCAACTTTCCTGCTCTGTTTCACGTTTCGAGGGACTGCTCCTGTTTCACTTTTCGGCCTCGGTCAGCAGCAGTTCTCTCCTTCTTCCTCGCGGTCCTGCTCCCAGTTTTTCTTCTTCCTCAATCTCGGTTCCAATTCCCTGCTGCTATCTATTCCTTCCTTCTCCTTTTTCCCTCCCGATCAGCCTCAGTCCCCGCACCTTTCTCTTCTTCCTTTCTTCTCTCCTTTCCTCCCTCAGCTGGACAACTTCCCTTTTTCTTTCTTCCCTTTCTGTTTCGGCCGACAACCTCCTCTCTCCCCCCTTTCCTTCTTCTTCCTCCTCCCCTTTCTTTTCTTTCTTTTGCTTCCCGCCCAGCAGAGCAATTCTGCCCCTTTTCGAAATGAAGAAAATGGAATTAGCTTTCTTTGAAAGCCAATTTCGTACCATACATATATATATATATATTATATTAATATATATATATATATGTTATATTAATATATAATATATTAATATATATATGTGTTATTTTAATATATAGATAGATATATATATATATATTTTATTTTTGTTTAGTGTTAGTGTTATTTTTTTGTTTATTTGTTTCGTTTCCATTTTATATATTCTTGTCTCATGCTTTATTTATCATTTACTAATACTTATATATTAAATAATATACATTACATAATATATATATATATATATATACATTTGTTATGTATATATATATATTATTATCCATCTATTTAAATGTCATGTATATTTATATATACATATACACCTATGTATATATATCTATATATACACATTTTCTTGTAAGATTATCCTAGGACTTAATATTCATGCCTTCCATGAAATTCTCGTTATTTCGAAAATGAAATAGTATTGGGATTCCATCATTCTTCATAAATTCTCGATACAAGTTTTTATATCAACAATTTTCAACTAACAAATTTAAAATTTTCCAAATCCCTCCGTGCTTGCATTTGCTTTATCACTTCTTGTATCTTTGGGTTCTCGGTCATTCACGGGCTTTTCGGCTCCCATATTCCTCAAGCCCTGCAATGAATATTTGCACTTCTATTAAAATATAATATTTCCATTTTTATATAATCTAATTAAACGTAGGAAATTTGTGGGGTTTACAACAACTACGTTCGTCTTCCCTGGATGATATAAAATCTCATAGTTATAGTCCTTAAGGAGCTCCATCCATCGTCTTTGTCTCATATTAAGCTCATTCTGGTCAAAGATATACTTCAGACTCTTACGGTCAGTGAAGATCTGAAACCTTTCCCCATACAGATAATGCTGCCATATCTTCAAGGCAAATATCATTGTGACTAATTCTAAATCATGCGTGGGGTAGTTCTGCTCATGATACTTCAACTGATGTGACCCATAAGCGACTATTCTCCCGTGCTGCATGAGTACGCACCCCAAACCCTGATGGGAAGCATCACTATTGTAAGCTTGATTTTTTTTCGTAAGAGCAAATGAAACGAATAGAAACTTTCGAGTGCATTTAAAAATGCAAAAGGACTTAAATGGTATTCTCGAACATGTACAAGGGCAAAACGGTCAAAAGACAAAAAATTGGTATTAATCGGGACAAGAAAATTTAATTAAAAATATGAGATTGAGAAATCTTGATCAATAACGAAGAAATAATTAAATTTCGGGTTAAATTGATCAAGATATGAATTCATTGGAATAAAATCGAAATTTTTGTATCAAAAAATAATCCCGAAAATAATTGAAAAATATACCGAAAAGGTAAAATCGGACTGATAAATTTATTTACGGATTAAATGAATAAAATATAATTTTTTTTAAGATATATGTGGATTTTAATATTATTTTAATGAATAAAATAATATTAAAAACAAATTATAAATAAATTAATTAATTAATTAATTAAAAAAACAGTAGAAATCGCGAAACGCGATTTCTGCAAATTGAAAATCGAAGCAAGGACCGAGGGTCGGTCCTCCCTCACTGGACGAAACGACCGGCGGCGCACCCGACAGGTGAGGCAGCAGACGCAGACCCAAGCAGAGTCCGGCTATGGAAGCGCGATCGACGACGAGAGAAACGTCGACGAAAGGAAAACCGAGAAGAGAAAAGGGATTCCCAGCGACCGGCGCCGATTCGAGGCCGGCCACCACTAGCCGAGCGTCCCCCAGGCATAGGCGGCTCGATTTGTGGTAGTACCGATGGGTCAGACGGCAGCCAGCGTCGAAAATGGAGGAAGAAAAGAAACGGTACCGTCGACGGAGGAGAGAAGGGCCGGACCGACCACTTTTCGATGACCTCGGGCGAAACCGAGGGCAGATCCGAGATGCGGATGACCCAGTGGAGTCACTGGCGGTGAAAACCGGTGGAGAATCAGCCGGCGAGCCACTGAACCGATCGAATCGGAGTGAATCGGTGGTCTGAACCGGGTTGAACCGAACCGGTTCAGCCAAAAAGAAAAGGAAAAAAGGAAGAAAAAGGGGAAAAAGAAAAAAAAGAAAAATTGGAGAAAATTCCAGTGATGCAATCGAGCTTTGGTTATGTCGGTAAGCGGTCGAATTGATCGATTTAATTTTTGAAATATTTAATTTGATAAATAATTGACTGAAAGTTTACCTGAAAATTTATTAAATTGTGTAGCTCGACAATTGGCATCCACCGAGAGCTCGAGATAGCCTCGATTTGTGTACTATCATGGAATCACGAGTAAGTAACCCTTATTTACGACAATTTTACGTTGATATGCGTGTTAGAATTTACCGCATAAATTACGGATTTAATTTTCGCATTAAATGAATTAAATCCGTGAAATTGGGATAAATTATCGTAAATAATTCATAAGCTGTCTGAGAGTTTAGAACGATGTCTAATATATACTGATCGGCCCAGTGAGCCCAATAGGACTTGATAAAGTGTGGTAAATGGGCTTAAGGCAGATTAAGGCCCATTAAGGTGCAATCGGGCCCAATATGGGTAAACAGGCCCAATGATTTAAATTAAGCCCAGAACATTTTAAAATACAATTAAATTGTATTGTATTTGACCTGATGAATGTGTATCTGCAATTTCGGAGATTGGATTGGAAGCAAATCGGACTGCGTGATGAGTCATCAGTGGAAAGGTCAGACTGTACAGAAAAATGAGGTAAGGGAATTGTGTGAGTAGCTAGAGGTAGCTACGCATATTTTAATAGTTTTTCTGTACACTGAATATGTATGTATACCTTGATTATGTATAAAGGACCTAAAAATGATTTAAATGATTTTAAGGATCGAAATAGGTAAAAAGACTATTTTACCCCTATTGAGGGAAATTCACCTAAGGATGGTGAAAGCATGACATTGGCATGCATGAAATGCATGATTTAAGGAAATTTATGGTTTAAGGATTTTATTGGTTTTAATCAAAACAAATCGATAGATTGGCCAGTAATTGCATGAATTTCACATGATAACACTACGTAAGTGTTATTTGTATTTAAATGGAAAATTTTTTGGAAAATGGGCCAACTATCAAGTTTATATGGAAACAGATAGTGCCGACACGTAGTTCGCACTATATCCGCGTTTGTGATTATGCGTAAATGTGCATGAGTGGTTGCTCGCACCGACTTGTGTGACATCATATGCATGAAATATGCCAGAGCATGGTGCTCGTACAGATTTTTATTATTGTGAAATGAGAGCTGCTAGAGCCTAGCTCGCACTCTATTTTGACATGTTTTGATTTGTTTTGACGTGGTATGCATAAAATGGTGTGGAGCGATTGCTCGCACTAGTTTTAATGATTTGACATGCATGAGAGATACTGGAGCTTAGCTCGCATCCTATTTTGATATGATATTGCATAAAGCCGTGTTGGAGTGTAACTCGCACAAGATTTGATTTATTTATGAATAAAGCCGTGCTGGAGTGTAACTCGCACGAGATTTGATTTACTTGAGCATTCATTTGTGGTGAAGCGTTGCTCGCACAAAGTTTTATATGGTTTTTATAATTCATTTGAATGCCGAACTGGAGTTTTTCTCGTACGAGGTTTTCACTGAGTTTTTATACATATTCGTACTAGAGCATTGCTCGTACGTGGATTTTACTTGAGATTATGATTATTTTAAGTCGTATTGGAGCACTGCTCGTACGTAGATTTCATTAATTTTTATGAAACCGAGCTAGAGCTTCGCTTGCACGAGGTTTTCTGATATCATGAATATGAATGGAGCCGTGCTAGAGCTTCGCTCGCACAGGGATTTATATGACATGCATATAGTCGTGTTGGAGCCTCCTGTAGACTGTGTGTCACAGTGAGATGATATGCTCACACGTGCATACTGAGACAGAGATGATTTGGGTGGATAAAACCTATTACAGGCACCCCTGATTGAGCTTGGGTTCACGGAGTACGTTGTACCATGTATGTCACGCGGAGTACGCTGTACCGTGGGGATTGTGGGAGTGGAGTGACATTAGTCACGAGGCAGCAAGCCTTGCCCTCGCAATCTTGGTGTTATGCTGTTCTGGCGGGTAGGACAACCCACCTCCCATTTCAGGTGTGATACCCCGCACACTAGGTACCGTGTTGCCATGGATCACTAGGATATGGCCATAATCCTCGATGTTACTGATATAATCAATTACATGTCTCACATGATATAACTATTAGTCGATAAACCAAGGTAGACCCGAGGGAGAGGTCAGGCCCCCGATTTTATGATTTTATACTATGATACGAGATTTCAGATGATTTTATGATTTGTGACCCTGAAAGAAAGGTGGTTTTATAACCGAAGTTTTATAAAGCATTTTATTGAATTGTTTTATGAGATGATTGACTCGGGAGGGTTAGTTTATACTGCAATTTAACAAAATGATTTAAATGCAGTAGCATGATGATGTTTTCCATGCTTTCATTTGAAATCCATAATTTGTCTTACATGACATGAAAGACTGCATGATCTTGATTTAATTCATGCTTATTATGATTTAATGATGTCACATAAAATGCTATGATGCATAAGTAGTATGATTTATATATGCACGAACAGTTTTATAAACTAAGTCATTAATGGTTGTATAACTTTGTGTTTGATGAATTTAATGAAAAGAAATGGATTTAAGGGCATGGCATTATGAGCATGTAGATAGTGGAGCTATCTACTTACTTGCATAATTTCCTTACTGAGCGTGTGGTTTGCTCACCCCCTTATTTTTCCATCTTTTCAGAGCACTCACAGAAATTAGTAAGCGGCTGAGGACTTGCATGCTTGATATCCGCTGCTTCTCATCGAGAGACAGGTATACACATTTGTATGGCTTTGTATCTAAATATGTAATGCAAAGTACTGTAAACGGACATTGATGTCGGGGATGTAGAATTATAAATACCATTGTATATGTATTTAATTAAAGTCAAAGGATAGTAAACTCTGGTATATGAATGTGATATGGAAATGGAATGATAAATAGTGTGAGGTGACTAACACCAAATCATAGCCCAAGTATTTGTAGGATGGTCACGATGAGAGAAAGGTAAGAATTAAATAATAAATGAAAAAGTGAAAAGTTTACTCTGATTTTTAGGTAATTTGGGTCGTGACAAGTAATGGTATCAGAGCTTGAGTTGGCCTGATATGAGTCGGTGTTAGTGGTTAAGAAAGTTTACATCCCCATGTATTGTGCATTGTTTAGATACAATTGTATATATCGAGATGAAAGTGCAGCTAAGCATTTGGTTTTGAATGCAAGAATAGACTTATTAACTGATAGCCGCTATGGTAGTGGGGCGAGTACACGAGCTCGAGGCTTTAGAGGTAGGCCCAAAAGTCGTACTGAGTCGCCACATGAGACTCAAGATGAGATTGACGTGGAGGCTGATGTTGAGCATGCTCCACAGAGTCCGACAGAGAGATCGGACAGAGTCTGACAGAGAGATCAGACAGTATTGAGACACGCTTCGCGAGGTTGGAGCAGAGTGTGGAGAATATTATAGAGCTAATTACTCAGAGTATGTATGAGATTTGAGGGGGAGTCGAAACATTGGTGGAAGTCCGCTCGGCCCATCTTAAGAGTTAGACATCCAGATTGGACATAAGAAAATAATTATAGATGTATTCCGATGACAAAATATCCCGGACATTTAAAGGAAATTACTGATAAAATTATTTACTCTGACCTAGAGGAACATGTTGATTGACGACTATGATACTCAGTTTATATTCCTGGGCAGATGTGACTCGGACACGATGAACAGTGAGAGTCGAGAAGTCTGAAAGTTCATGGAAGGGCTCAGATTGTCAATTAGAGTCCAATTAGCCCGTTAGATATCACTACCTATACCGAGGCAGTGCACAGACTACAGTTGTTTGAATAAGATTATGAGTTGCATGCCTCTGAGATTGGAAAAGGTAGTAAGGGCTGAAATAGAGACAAAAAGAGAATAGAGAATGACAAAGATGTCCATACGGGAAAAAGGTAGTTTGGTAGAAGATTAGAGTTGATAAATCATGGGGTAAGTTGATTGATAAACTCCAGTATATCCAATTTCAATATTTTTGAGGGGTATTGTGATTTGAGGACCCGACCTGCTACGTAACAGTATAACGGAGTAGCAGTGTGAACAGTGTAAGATGTGTGGTAGTTACCACGGAATTAAGATGTTGGACGAAGGCGAGTGTATGCCTTGGACCAGGACACTATTGATGTTTCATTGGATATGGTAGAAGATACCACACTGGTTGTGAATAATGAAGTAATTATTTTAATTGCTCCTGGTGCCACGCATTTATTCATACCGCCTTCAGTTGCTTATAAGCTAGTGAAAGATGTGAAGCCTGTACCCTTAAGCAAGATGATGCTAGTTAGATGATTTTCACTAACTGAATATGGGTATAGAGATTGTAAGTTGAAAATAGGGGTGAAAACATCACTGAAAGGTGTACTGTAAGTTTAATAAGTAACGAAAGAGTTGTTATAAGTGATATGTGAAAGGAGATAACCTTTGAGATAAGATAGATCCTCCAATACGAGATATATTGGAATAAGAGGCGTATGCAAGGTAAGGATATCTTTGATATGTAGCGAATATGAATTGTGACCACATGGACTGATATGTAAAGTAATTGTGGTCAAGTCTGAGGGTTAATAAAGGTATTTTAAAATATCTCCCTGCCTGAAGATTTGACAACGTCTAGAAGCGCACGCATAATTTATAAATTGAAATCGACTGTCGTAATATACACATTTAAAATTTGGGTACCTTTGTTGGTACGATAAAGAGATACAAAATTTGATTAATCATGATGGTTTAAAAAATTAAAATTTTATAAAAGTCATTAATAAAAAAAAGAAAAGGAAATGACGTGGGTTAGTTTTTTGAACGGAAGCGATTTCGAAATGACATTATACGTTTATGCGTATAAAGGTCAAGGATATGGGAATTTGAAATATTCAGTGGAACTCAACTATGATGATGTATTTAAACCTTACCTGGACCGATTGGTTATCATCTTGAGTGATGATATTTTGATGTATTCGAAGTCCAGGGAAGAGCATGAGTAGCAATAAGAAACTGTCTTACAGACGAGGTGTTGTGAGTTTCTTGAAATGGGCTGCTCAGTTAACACATTTCATTTGGGAAAAGATTGCATGCCAGTGAGATGATAAGTATGAAAATGGCTTCAGTGAGTTTTGGTATATTGAAGTAATGAACTGACTACCGTAAGTAATCTCACCATAACCAACAGCTCAAGAGGTTTCAGTGTGTATGGATACCTCAAAATAAGGATTGGGCTGTGTATTGAGGTAAAATATGGAGATAGTCGTTTATGGATCCAGATAGTTCAAGGATCATGAGAGCAACTATCCGACCCATAATTTAGAGTGGCAGCCGTAGCGTTTACACTAAAAGTATGGCGCTACTACTTAAATGGTAAGAAATTTTGGGTATGCACTGATCGTAAAAGCCCCGAGTATCTGTTTTCACAGAAAGAGTTGGATATGATAACCAAGAGGGTTAGAGCTTCTAAGGATTATGATTGTGAACATTTTACCACCAAGGAAAGGCTAATGTAATGGCTGATGCCTTGAACAGAAAGAACCTCGGGTTGGTATCACATATGATGGTCAGGGAGCGTGAGCTGCTAGAGCAGTTGTGAACCTCAGTAGTGATGTGATCCCTTTTGATGATGACGGTGATTGTGTGATAGCTAGCCTGAGGTTAGAATCGGATTTGAGTGACCGAATTTGCCAAGCTTAGCGTGAAGATCGGCATGGTGTCGATAGTGTGGGTCAGATTCAGAAGAGTATAGTGACAGAGCTCACAGTGAGTGATGATGACTTACAGAGGTTCAGAGACAGTATAAGTACTCCCCAGGACCACAGATGATGAGATAGTATTATTGTCAGAAGCTCACTCTTTGGGATATACAGTGCATCTGAGAAGTAATAAATATATCAAAATCTCTGAAAAAGGGTATTGGTGGTCAGATATGAAAAGAAATATTGTAGAGATTATAGCAAAGTGTCTCGTATGTCAGCAGATTAAGGTAGAGCAAAAGAAGTTGCAGGGTTATTGCAGCCTCTACCTATATTGACACGAAAATGAGAATAAGTTACCATGAATTTCGTGATGGGTTATAGAGGACCCGAAAGAATCACGAGGCTATCCGGGTGATAGTCGATAAATTAATTAAGTCTACCCACTTTCTGTTTATGAAAATCCCCAGATAATCTGAGTGTGTAGGCGGATTTATGTGTATGGAAATTGTGAAACAGTATGTAGCGTTCCAGTGAGCATGGTATCAGATAGGGATTCTCGCTTCACTTCCCACTTCTGGGAACGTTTTTTAGGAAGCTATGGGAACCTGATTTTGTGTTAGCACAGCTTCCATCCTCAGACAAATGATCAGTCAGAGAGGACTGTACAGGTTCTGGAGGATGTGATGAGAGCGTGTGCCATTGATTTTATGAGCTCCTGGGATGATCAGTTGTTACTACTCAAATTCGCCAATAATGACAGTTGTCACTTGAGTATCAGGAAGACTTTATATGAGGCATTGTATGGCCAAAGGGATTGTTCCCTGACTTGGATAAGAAAAAGTGGGTGACAGATAGAAAATTGTTCCCGAATTGGTAAGATAAACCTCTGAGGATGTTTAGATGATTTGTGAGAAATTAAGAACACCTTAGAGCAAACAGAAAGGCTATGCTGACAAGAGATAGAAACCATTGGAATTCACCGAGGGTGAATTAGTATTGTTGGCAGTTACTTGTCTTAAGGACGTAACGAGATTTAGATAGAGATATCGGACAAAGTGGGAGATAAGGCCTATATGTTGGCGTTACCACTTGAATTAACAGGCATCCACAATGTGTCCTATCTTTTGATACTTAAGAAATATTATCCGGACCCAATATATGTGATTGGATATGAGCTTCAACAGCTTAGATCAATGTAAGTGTAACGTATGATTGGGAAATCGATTCGGGTATTAGACGGAAGGAGAAAGTGTTGAGGTTTAGGATAATCTCCCTAGTTAAGTATGATGGTCGTATTACATCTGGAGAAAGTCACTTGAGGATGACAGTATATGATACAATAGACGTACCCGGAGTTGTTTATGGACCCATTTGCCTTGGTTCTAATTTGGAGGACCAAATTTCTTAAGTGGGGGAGATTGTAAGCTCGATTTTTTTTCGTAAGAGCAAATGAAACGAATAGAAATTTTCGAGTGCATTTAAAAATGCAAAAGGACTGAAATGGTATTCCCGAACATGTGCAAGGGCAAAACGGTCAAAAGATCAAAATTTGGTATTAATCGGGACAAGAAAATTTAATTAAAAATATGAGATTGAGAAATCTTGATTAATAACGAAGAAATAATTAAATTTCGGGTTAAATTGATCAAGATATGAATTTATTGGAATAAAAACGAAATTTTCGTATCGAAAAATAATCCCGAAAATAATTGAAAAATATACCGAAAAGGTAAAATCGGACTGATAAATTTATTTACGGATTAAATGAATAAAATATAATTTTTTAAAAATATATGTGGATTTTAATATTATTTTAATGAATAAAATAATATTAAAAACAAATTATAAATTAATTAATTAATTAAAAAAAACAGCAGAAATCACGAAACGCGATTTCTGTAAACTGAAAATCGAAGCAAGGACCGAGGGTCGGTCCTTCCTCATCGGACGAAATTGCCAGCGGCGCACCCGACAGGCGAGGCACAACGCCGACCTAGGCAGATTCCAGCTATGGAAGCGCGATCGACAGCGAGAGAAACGTCGACGAAAGGAAAACCGAGAAGAAAAAATGGATTCCCGGTGATCGACGTCGATTCGAGGCCGGCCACCACCAGTCGAGCGTCCCCCAGGCGCAGGCGGCTCAATTTGTGGCAGTACCGGCGGGTCAGACGGGAGCCAGTGTCGAAAATGGAGGAAGAAAAGAAACAGTACTGTCGACGGAGGAGAGAAGGGTCGGACCGGCCACTTTCCGGCCACCTCGGGCGAAACCGAGGGCAGATCCGAGATACGGACGATCCAGTGGAGTCACTGGCGGTGAAA
This sequence comes from Firmiana major, assembly GCA_033439115.1. Classification (NCBI taxonomy): domain Eukaryota; kingdom Viridiplantae; phylum Streptophyta; class Magnoliopsida; order Malvales; family Malvaceae; genus Firmiana; species Firmiana major. The sequence continues at coordinate 64,900,896 of CM065899.1, forward strand.
ATCGGCGGAGAACCGACTGGTAAGCCACTGAACCGGTCGAACCGGAGTGAACTGGTGGTCTGAACCGGGTTGAACCGAACCAGACCAAATCGGTTCAGCCAAAAAGAAAAGGAAAAAGGGAAGAAAAATGGGAAAAAGAAAAAAAGAGGAAAAATTGGAGAAAATTCCAGTGATGCAATCGAGCTTCAGGTAAGTCGGTAAGCGATCGAATTGATCGATTTAATTTTTGGAATATTTAATTTGATAAATAATCGACTGAAAGTTTACCCGAAAATATATTTAATTATGTAGCTCGACAATTGGCATCCACCGAGAGCTCGAGACAACCTCGATTCACGTACTATCATGGAATCACGGGTAAGTAACCCTTATTTACGACAATTTTACATCGATATGCGTGTTAAAATTTACTGCATAAATTACAGATTTAATTTTCGCATTAAATGAATTAAATTCTAGAAATTGGGATAAATTGTCGTAAATAATTCATACGCTGTCTAAGAGTTTAGAACGAGGTCCAATATATACTGATAGGCCCAGTGAGCCCAATAGGCCTCGATAAAGTGTGGTAAACGGGCTTAAGGCGGATTAAGGCCCATTAAGGTGCAATCGGGCCCAATATGGGTAAACAGGCCCAATAATTTAAATTAAGCCCAAAAAATTTTGAAATACAATTAAATTGTATTGTATTTGACCTGATGAATGTGTATCCGCAGTTTTAGAGATTGGATTGGAAGCAAATCGGACTGTGTGACTAGTCATCGTGGAAAGGTCAGACTGTACAGAAAAATTAGGTAAGGGAATTGTGTGAGTAGCTAGAGGTAGCTACGCGTATTTTAATAGTTTTTCTGTACACTGAATATGTATGTATACCCTGATTATGTATAAGGGTCCTAAAAATGATTTAAATGATTTTAAGGATCGAAATAAGTGAAAAGACTATTTTACCCCTATTAAGGGAAGTTCACCTTTGGATGGTGAAAGCATGACATTGGCATGCATGAAATGCATGATTTAAGGAAATTTATGGTTTAAGGATTTTATTGGTTTTAATCAAAACAAATCGATAGATTGGCCAGTAATTGCATGAATTTCACATGATAATACTACGTAAGTGTTATTTGTATTTAAATGAAAATTTCTTTGGAAAATGGCCAACTATCAAGTTTATATGGAAACAGATAGTGCCGACACGTAGTTCGCACTATATCTGCGTTTGTGATTATACATAAATGTGCTTGAGTGGTTACTCGCACCGACTTATGTGACATCATATGCATGAAATTTGCTAGAGCATGGTGCTCGCAATGATTTTTATTATTGTGAAATGAGAGCTGCTGGAGCCTAGCTCGCACTCTATTTTGACATGTTTTGACATGTTTTGATTTGTTTTGACGTGGTATGCATAAAATGGTGCTGGAGCGATTGCTCGCACTAGTTTTAATGATTTGACATGCATGAGAGATGCCGGAGCTTAGCTCGGATCCTATTTTGATATGATATTGCATAAAGCCGTGCTGAAGTGTAACTCGCACGAGATTTGATTTACTTGAGCATTCATTTATGCTGGAGCATTGCTCGCACAAAGTTTTATATGGTTTTTATAATTTATTTGAATGCCGAACTGGAGCTTTTCTCGTACGAGGTTTTCACTGAGTTTTTATACATATCCGTACTAGAGCATTGCTTGTACGTGGATTTTACTTGAAATTATGACTATTTTAAGTCGTACTGGAGCGCTGCTCGTACGCAGATTTCATTGATTTCTATGAAACCGTGCTAGAGCTTCGCTTGCACGAGGTTTTCTGATATCATGATTATGCATGGAGCCGTGCTAGAGCTTCGCTTGCACAGGGATTTATATGACATGCATATAGCCGTGTTGGAGCCTCCTGTAGACTGTGTGTCACAGTGAGATGATATGCTCACATGTGCATAATGAGACAGAGATGATTTGGGTGGATAAGACCTATTGCAGGCACCCTTGATTGAGCTTGGGTTCACGGAATACGTTGTACCGTGTATGTCACGCGGAGTACGCTGTACCGTGGGGATTGTTGGAGTGGAGTGGCATTAGCCACGAGGCAGCAAGCCTTGCCCTCGCAATCCTGGTGTTATGCTGTTCTGACGAGTAGGACGACCCACCTCCCGTTTGAGGTGTGATACCCCGCACACTAGGTACCGTGGTGCCAGGGATCACTAGGATATGACCATAGTCCTCGATGTTACTGATATAATCAATTACATGTCTCACATGATAAAACTATTGGTCGATAGACCAGGGTAAACCTGAGGGAGGGGTCAGGCCCCCGAATTTATGATTTTATACTGTGATACGAGATTTCAGATGATTTTATGATTTGTGACCCTGAAAGAAGGGTGGTTTTATAACCGAAGTTTTATAAAGCATTTTATTGAATTGTTTTATGAGATGATTGACCCGTGTCACGCCCCGGAAGCGCGGAAAAATGGGGCTAATTTTAACTTTTTATGTATTAATTATGTTATTTTCCTGTCCATGACTAGATTTAAAATCTTTTCATTTTCCAGGATCTCATTACATCACATACATTCTGTATATATATAATCATTTACAACTATTACATCCCGACTATGATATACAATAGTGTCTATTATGTATCACATGTCTAGAATATAAGTAAGACTGTACCTCAAGGTTATGAAAGTATCCGATGAAAGGTCGGACTACCTTGTCAACGACCACAGTCTCATATGTGCAGTAGACTCGCTATAGATAATCTAGGAGATGGAGAGGAGGGGTGAGTTTTTCAGACTCAGTAAGAGATATATTTAAAATAGCTTTAAATACTCAAAACATGGTAAAACTCATGGTTTTACAAATCAGCATAAACATGTACTGGAGTAGAGATGCTTACATTTCATAAACGCAGTAAAAACATGCTTAAATCATAAGTTTACACATCATGCATCTTTTTGGTAAAATTCATATATAGTATGCATATCACGTCATGTAAACAAGTAAAAAGCATCTCAAAACTTAATCATGCATATCATAACATGCTCATCACTTTGAAAATGAAATCGTATTGTCATATGCACATTTCGTAAAACATACTCATGGCCACCTTTAAAATCTCATCATAAAAAAATATGTGCTCAATAGCAAATCATAAAATAGGTAGCATGAAATGTGCGAAAACGTATATATATCATTCCGTCAATTCATCGTGTAGGGTCAGGCAATCATCTCATATACTAGTCCCGAAGGACATCATACATCTGGTCCCGTAGGACGTTCGTCATAGGTACATACGGCCATTGTACAGGGGAGCCGTAGGACTGGATCAGGGTCGTACGCTGTCACGCCCCGAAAATGCGAAAAATAGGGCAAATTTAAAACTTTTTACTCATTAATTCACAATTAAGAGTGCATTCCTGTGCAGTGTCATACATCATCATAATTATCATGCCTCAGGATCTCAACATCATATAACATATATTGTACCGTATACAAATACTCAATTCCAAGTTAATTAATCTTAATACATCCCATATAATGTCATACATCAAGTGTCTGCGATTACAATAATAGTCTGGGTACATGAAAAGATAAAAGGTACCTCAAAATACAATATATATGGCCTGGAGCTCAAGTCCTCCACTAGCCACTACTCCATACGTCGCAGGGAGATCCTTTTTCACTTGAAGAACTCTGGGGGGAAAGGAAAACAGGGTGAGCTTCTAAATCGCTCAGTAAAGGGGGTAAGGAACTCAGTTCATAAACCAAAATGCACATCACAAAATGTTTATTTGTATGTGAAACTCATTTGAAAACCATAGCATGAAAGTACTCAAAACGACACTCTCATGTGTCAAGTCATGTGAAAACATGAAGTAAAAGGCTCACTCTAGAGCATTAACAAAGCATGTGAAAATAACGCGTTAAAACGCTTTCTCAAATAATGTGATAAAATCACAGTAAATATATTGCACGTGGCACAGCCACAAAACACACGTGGCATAGCCACTGATTTAATTTCTCACGTGGCATAGCCACAAAACACACGTGGCAAAGCCACTGAATTAATTTCTCGCGTGGCATAGCCACAAAACACACGTGGCAAAGCCACTGGTTTAATTTCTCACGTGGCATAGCCACAGAATAGGGTTTCTCAACGTGGCACAGCCACCAATGGGGTATAACGTGGCACAGCCACCAAGGGGGTATAACGTGGCACAGCCACCAATGGGGTTTCTCAACGTGGCACAGCCACCAATGGGGTTTCTCAACGTGGCACAGCCACCAATGGGGTTCCTCAACGTGGCACAGCCACAGAATAGGTTATTCTCACGTTACCAGAACGGAGAAGAAATTGGGCTTACATGCTACCAGAGCAATGCCCGGTGTGTAGTCACAACTACACACCTAAGTCTTATCACATAAGACGGGTTTGCCTTCACGTAGAACTCATGATGGTTTTTCTCTCATAAAACTCATTTGGAAATCATTTTGTACTCAACACAAAACGTAATAAAACCGAGTTCCAACCGGCAAAGCACACGCACACATTTCTCAAATCTCATATTGCCTTAACGTAGAGCCCAGTTATAAACTCATAAAAACATTGGGCTCCAACCGACTATAAAATCGTGTGCAATTTAATCTCAACACAAAACACTCAACATGCTTGTTTTATAAACCACAAATCATGCTATAACAGTTCGCAAATCACATACACAAATGGTTTAGATTTCCCTTACCTCTTTGCACCTCGTTTAGTGCAATCGTTCCCCCGTATCACGGACTAGCCTCGCATTCCACTCTGGAACTCCCGAGCTGTCCAAACGATGTTAAAACATCAATACTCAACATCACATAAACCTCAATTCTCAAAATCGAGCATAATTGCTCATAACTCCTCAAATCTCTCGATTCTCGTAACTCAACCCTAAACTACAACCTCATTTTCAATATCTCAATGTCCTACATTCCTCATGCCACTTATCTAGGCTAATTCTCCACATTGTCTATATTTCCATTTATAGCTCAATTTCTCAAAATTACCGAATATCTACATTACTCCAACCACATTGTAATTCATCAATCCCTAATCATTTCTCAACTATTTCAACACAATTACAACCACCAATAGCATCAAAATCAGCTCAAATATCAAGATCGAGGTTTAGAAATTACCCAAAGCTTGTGAGACGCACAACTCACGCCTCGATCCGATTCATCCTTTGATTTTCAAGTATGTTGTTCTCCCTTTGATGAGGAACAACTTTCCTTCTTACCACAGCAGCTGATTCGGCCGAAAATGGGTGATTTGGAGGAGTGAGAAACTAAGTTTTCGGTGGAAATGGGTTTTGAAAGAGAGAGAAAGTGAAATTGCAGAGAAAACACGGGTTCCTTATATAGACTGGAGGTAGGAGATCGATCTGCCTCTTGATGAGATCGATCTGTGTTTGAAATTTGGGGACGATCTGGGCAATTTTATGCATAGGAGATCGATCTGTCGGGGGGTGAGATCGATCTCTTTATGGCTTTATGAGATCGATCTGCTCCTGAAGAGATCGATCTTCTCCCCAAACAGAATCATTTGGAGATCGATCTCTTCCTCATGAGATCGATCCCTTCTCAAACAGATTCATAAGGAGATCGATCTCTTCCATTGGAGATCGATCTGCTCCTCAAATTTCTCATTCCTTGTCATTTTTAGCTCACCAGATCGATCTCTCCTTCTCCCAGATCGATCTGCTCCTTAAATTTCTCCTTCTTTGTCGTTTGTAACTCACCAGATCGATCTTTCCTTCTCCCAGATCAATCTGTCCTCATACTTCATGCTCATTTTACACACTTAACATATAAATCTCCAATTATAATTCCCACAATTCACTTAGCTCAATAAATTACACTTCAATTTCTTATTACATCATTAAAATATGTATGAAATTCTCAGATCTCACATCCTCCCCACCTTAAAAAGAATTTGGTCCTCCAAATTCAACTCAACTAGTCAAAATAGATGGGGGTATTTCTCCTTCATGAGGCTCTCTAGTTCCCACGTTGCCTCTTCCCTTGAGTGATGTTTCCACAAAACTTTCACTAATGGGATGCTCTTGGTTCTCAGTACCTTCTCCTTTCTATCGAGAATCCGGACGGGTTCCTCAGTGTAGCTCATGTCCTATTGAATGTCCATCTCGTCATACTCTATGACATGAGAAGGGTCCGGGTGGTACTTCCTCAACATAGACACATGAAAAACGTTGTGTATTCCGGACATCTGTGGGGGTAATGCCAATCTGTAAGCTACCTCTCCCACTCTCTCAAGAATCTCGAATGGTCCTATGTATCGAGGACTCAATTTCCCTTTCTTTCCAAATCGCATGATACCCTTGCTCGGTGATACTCTCAGAAATACTGCATCACCAACGTCAAACTCGAGTGGCCGTCTATGCACATCCGCGTAGCTTTTCTGTCTACTTTGTGCAACCCGTAATCTCTCACATATGAGTTTCACACTCTGTACGGCTTGCTCAACAAGCTCGGGAGCATTTATCTTTCTATCACCGACTTCTTCCCAAGCTACAGGGGATCTACACCTCCTACCATATAGAGCCTCAAAAGGTGCCATCCCAATACTCGCATGATAGCTGTTATTGTATACAAACTCTGCTAGGGGCAGGTGATCATCCCATGATCCCTTAAAATCCATCGTACACGCCCTCAACATATCCTCCAGGGTCTGAATAGTCCTCTCTGACTGACCATCTATCTGAGGATGATCGGCGGTACTAAAACTCAATCGAGATCCCATGGACTCCTGAAACTGGGTCCAGAATCTAGAAGTAAATCGGGAATCTCTATCAGAAGTAATACTCACTGGAGCCCCATGTAATCTAGCTATCTCGCTGACGTATAGCTCAGCTAAGGCATCCACAGTATCTGTGCTCTTGATGGCAAGGAAGTGGGCACTCTTGGTCAATCTATCCACAATGACCCATGTCGCGTCATGACCTCTTCGGGTCCTCGGTAAACCCATAATAAAGTCCATAGTGACATGCTCCCATTTCCATGTAGGTACAGGTAAGGGCTGTAGTAGTCCTCCGGGCTTCCGATGCTCAGCTTTCACTTGCTGGCATACTAAACACCTGGCCACATACTCTGCCACATCTCGCTTCATACCACTCCACCAATACACCTTTCTCAAGTCTCGGTACATCTTAGTACTCCCTGAGTGCATGGTGTATCGCGAGCAGTGGGATTCTCTCAATATCTGTCTCTTTAGGGTATCATCGTCTGGTACACAAATCCGTCCTCTGAACCTCAATAATCCATCCTCACTGATGGTGAGATCTGACTGCGAACTCTGCTCAGCTTGGCTAACCATATCTATCAATCTTTGATCACTGCGCTGCCCAGTTCTAATCTGATCCATGATCCTGGGCTCTATCCGCAAGCTAGCCAAAAATCCAGTCTCTACCTCTTTAACTCTGATCCTAAGTTCGACGAACTGCTCTAACAAATCCCATTCCCTGATCATCATAGCAGATATCATACTCTTCCTGCTCAGGGCATCAGCAACCACATTCGCCTTACCCGGATGATAAAGAATCTCGCAGTCATAATCCTTAAGGAGTTCCATCCATCTCCTTTGTCTCATGTTTAACTCTTTCTGATCAAAGAGATATCTCAAACTCTTGTGATCAGTGAAGATTTGGAATCTTTCGCCATATAAGTAATGTCGCCAGATCTTCAAAGCAAATACCACAGCGGCTAACTCCAAATCAAGCGTGGGGTAATTTTGCTCATGGTCTTTCAGCTATCGCAATCCATATGCGACCACTCTCCCGTGCTGCATGAGCACACACCCCAATCCTTGATGAGACGCATCACTATACACCGAGAATCCTCCTGATCCCTCAGGAATAGTTAACACAGGTGCCGCTGTTAATCTCCTCTTTAACTCTTGAAAATTGAGGTCACATTGATCAGTCCATATGAACGGAGTCTCCTTACGCGTGAGCTTAGTCAAAGGAGCGGCAATCCTTGAAAATCCTTCCACAAATCTCCTGTAATACCCTGCCAAACCAAGGAAGCTTCGTACCTCAGTAACTGTCCTCGGTCTCTCCCAATTAAGCACAGCCTCCACCTTGCTTGGGTCCACTGATACTCCTTCCTCTGAGACTATATGACCAAGGAAAGCTATCCGGTTCAGCCAAAACTCACACTTACTAAGCTTTCCGTACAATTGCTTATCTCGGAGTATGTGAAGTACTAACCACAAATGCTGTGCATACTCCTCATACGACCGAGAGTACACCAGGATATCATCAATAAAGACTATCACAAATTTCTCCAGATAGTCTCTGAACACCTCGTTCATCAATCTCATAAATGCTGCAGGGGCGTTCGTCAATCCAAAGGACATCACCAAAAATTCGTAATGGCCATACCTCGTCCTGAAGGCCGTCTTTGGAATATCTTCTTCCTTGATCCTCAATTGGTGATAGCCCGATCTCAAATCAATCTTAGAAAAGACTGATGCCCCTCTCAGCTGATTAAGTAGATCATCAATCCTGGGTAGTGGGTATTTATTCTTCACCGTGGCTTTATTCAACAGCCGGTAGTCTACACATAATCTGAGACTACCATCCTTCTTCTTAACAAATAGTACTGGCGCTCCCCACGGCGAAACACTGGGTCTAAGAAACCCTTGATCCAATAACTCCTGTAGTTGTCTCTTCAATTCCTCAAGTTCCACTAATGCCATCCTGTAAGGAGGTTTAGAGATCGGCTGAGTATCTGGTACCAAATCAATGGTAAACTCCAGCTCTCTCTCTGGTGGTAAACCTGGCAATTCATCTGGGAAAACATCCAGAAATTCACAAACCACAGGTATATCCTCAACCCTCGGATGTTCCCGCTCATCGTCTGAGATGAGTGTCTCGTAACCTTCACATGAATAATCATATTTAATATTCTCCAAAATAATATTAAAATTCTCTAATTACTCACTAGAAATCCACATAATTATTCTCTCAATATCTCAATCGTACACTGTAAGGTTTAGGTAGGGAGAAAGTTACAATCTTAGTGTAGCAGTCTAAACTCACTCGATTGGTCGCCAACCAATCCATTCCCAGAATTACATCAAACCCATGTATATTCAACATGATTAGATCTGCTAACATCACTCTATCTCCCACCTTTATCTCACATCCTCTACAGATTAACTCAGTTCTCTGGGATTCACGCATAGGGGTATTTACATGTAGTATATATTCTAGAGGTTCAAACTTCAAGTTTAATCTACATGCAAAATGCTCAGAAATAAACGAATGCGTGGATCCTGAATCAATCAACACATGAGCCTCATAATTACAGACAGAGAGTGTACCTCTTATAGTTTCTGTCGAAGCGTCTGCGGTCTCCTTATCCAGGGCAAACACTTGTCCCTGTGCCATAGGTTTCTTCCCTTTCTCTGCCGCAGTGGCCCGTCTCCGGGGATCCACTCTCTGAGGCTGTTGTCTAGTGGGCTCCGGAGCATGTGGTATCTGAGGTTGGGGACAGTCCTTCACTATGTGACCCATGTCACCACATCTAAAACATCCATGGATCGACCCAGTACAACTTCCCTCATGCGATCGGCCACAGTCCCTACAAAACCTTGTCTCAGGCCTGACATATCGAGGGGTCTCCTTGATAATAGGATAGGCTCTGGGTCTCTCCAATCTGTCCTTCTGTACCTCAATCCTTCCTCTCCTGAAGGAACCTCTCCGAGCCTCTGTCTGGAAAAGTGCTGGCCTCTTGCCCTTATCTCTATTCACCGCTCTGAGCTCATTCTGGGATTGTACCATCTAAATCCCTCTTTCAATCTCTTGTGCTCGTCTCAGAGCATCTCCAAACTCAGTGATGCACAGCCCTATCAATCTATCTCTGATGACGGGCTTCAACCCATACACAAACTTCTCTGTGCGGAGCTCTTCACTCTTGAAGGTCTCTGGGTCATATCTCAATAGCGCTGTGAATTGGCTCTCATAGTCATCCACAGACATGTCACCTTGTACCAAACCCAAAAACTCGGCCTGTTTCTTTCTCTGAGCGGCCCGTGGTACATATTGGGTCCTAAAAGCTGTCTGAAACTCTTCCCAACCAATCACACCATGGTGGGACATCAAAATACCCTGGGTAGTACCCCACCAATCTCGAGCTCTCCCCTTCAGCATATAGGCACTCATACTGACCCTCTCAGCATCGGTGCACCCCAGAATATCAAATATAATTCCTAATTCCGTCAACCACTCTTCAGCCTCTGTAGGATCCTTCTTTCCCTTAAATGCGGGTGGATTCATCTTCAGAAAATCCCTTAGTCGGACCATACTTCTATCCTCAGGCTGGGCGACGGGAGGCACTGGGGGCATGCGAGGTCCTTGTGGTGGTGTAGGGGTAGTATCCGAGGCATTAACTCCAAAGTGTTGCGCGAATAACGCTGCCATCTACTCAAAACCTTGCCTCACATCGGTCTCAATCCGATTAAATCGAGAGTTAGGACTCTCTGGTTGTGGGACAGGTGGCGGAGGGGACTCTGCCTGCCTCCTCGAACGACCTCGTCGTTTACTCATTCTCTATCTCAACTCGTCTCCTGCGCGTACATATCAAAATTGATTGAAATCTCAATCCTCAATTTCAGTTCATGACCAGACTATTACAGACACTTGGGATGTTTTCTATTTCACTTAACCGACACTGACAGTACTAGACACCCTAAGCTCTGATACCAAGAAAACTCTGTCACGCCCCGAAAATGCAAAAAATAGGGCAAATTTAAAACTTTTTACTCATTAATTCACAATTAAGAGTGCATTCCTGTGCAGTGTCATACATCATCATAATTATCATGCCTCAGGATCTCAACATCATATAACGTATATTGTACCGTATACAAATACTCAATTCCAAGTTAATTAATCCTAATACATCCCATATAATGTCATACATCAAGTGTCTGCGATTACAATAATAGTCTGGGTACATGAAAAGATAAAAGGTACCTCAAAATACAATATATATGGCCTGGAGCTCAAGTCCTCCACTAGCCACTACTCCGTACGTCGCAGGGAGATCCTTTTTCACTTGAAGAACTCTGGGGGGGAAAGGAAAACAGGGTGAGCTTCTAAATCGCTCAGTAAAGGGGGTAAGGAACTCAGTTAATAAACCAAAATGCACATCACAAAATGTTTATTTGTATGTGAAACTCATTTGAAAACCATAGCATGAAAGTACTCAAAACAACACTCTCATGTGTCAAGTCATGTGAAAACATGAAGTAAAAGGCTCACTCTAGAGCATTAACAAAGCATGTGAAAATAACGCGTTAAAACGCTTTCTCAAATAACGTGATAAAATCACAGTAAATATAATGCACGTGGCACAGCCACAAAACACACGTGGCATAGCCACTGATTTAATTTCTCACGTGGCATAGCCACAAAACACACGTGGCAAAGCCACTGAATTAATTTATCGCGTGGCATAGCCACAAAACACACGTAGCAAAGCCACTAGTTTAATTTCTCACGTGGCATAGCCACAGAATAGGGTTTCTCAACGTGGCACAGCCACCAATGGGGTATAACATGGCACAGCAACCAAGGGGGTATAACGTGGCACAGCCACCAATGGGGTTTCTCAACGTGGCACAGCCACCAATGGGGTTTCTCAACGTGGCACAGCCACCAATGGGGTTTCTCAACGTGGCACAGCCACAGAATAGGTTATTCTCACGTTACCAGAACGGAGAAGAAATCGGGCTTACATGCTACCAGAGCAATGCCCGGTGTGTACTCACAACTACACACCTAAGTCTTATCACATAAGACGGGTTTGCATTCACGTAGAACTCATGATGGTTTTTCTCTCATAAAACTCATTTGGAAATCGTTTTGTACTCAACACAAAACGTAATAAAACCGAGTTCCAACCGGCAAAGCACACGCACACATTTCTCAAATCTCATATTGCCTTAACGTAGAGCCCAGTTATAAACTCATAAAAATATTGGGCTCCAACCGGCTATAAAATCGTGTGCAATTTAATCTCAACACAAAACACTCAACATGCTTGTTTTATAAACCACAAATCATGCTATAACAGTTCACAAATCACATACACAAATGGTTTAGATTTCCCTTACCTCTTTGCACCTCGTTTAGTGCAATCGTTCCCCCGTATCACGGACTAGCCTCGCATTCCACTCTGGAACTCCCGAGCTGTCCAAACGATGTTAAAACATCAATACTCAACATCACATAAACCTCAATTCTCAAAATCGAGCATAATTGCTCATAACTCCTCAAATCTCTCGATTCTCGTAACTCAACCCTAAACTACAACCTCATTTTCAATATCTCAATGTCCTACATTCCTCATGCCACTTATCTAGGCTAATTCTCCACATTGTCTATATTTCCATTTATAGCTCAATTTCTCAAAATTACCGAATATCTACATTACTCCAACCACATTGCAATTCATCAATCCCTAATCATTTCTCAACTATTTCAACACAATTACAACCACCAATAGCATCAAAATCAGCTCAAATATCAAGATCGAGGTTTAGAAATTACCCAAAGCTTGTGAGACGCACAACTCACGCCTCGATCCGATTCGTCCTTTGATTTCCAAGTATGTTGTTCTCCCTTTGATGAGGAACAACTTTCCTTCTTACCACAGCAGCTGATTCGGCCGGAAATGGGTGATTTAGAGGAGTGAGAAACTAGGTTTTCGGTGGAAATGGGTTTTGGAAGAGAGAGAAAGTGAAATTGCAGAGAAAACACGGGTTCCTTATATAGACTGGAGGTAGGAGATCGATCTGCCTCTTGATGAGATCGATCTGTGTTTGAAATTTGGGGACGATCTGGGTAATTTTATGCTTAGGAGATCGATCTGTCGGGGGGTGAGATCGATCTCTTTATGGCTTTATGAGATCGATATGCTCCTGAAGAGATCGATCTTCTCCCCAAACAGAATCATTTGGAGATCGATCTCTTCCTCATGAGATCGATCCCTTCTCAAACAGATTCATAAGGAGATCGATCTCTTCCATTGGAGATCGATCTGCTCCTCAAATTTCTCATTCCTTGTCATTTTTAGCTCACCAGATCGATCTCTCCTTCTCCCAGATCGATCTGCTCCTTAAATTTCTCCTTCTTTGTCGTTTATAACTCACCAGATCGATCTCTCCTTCTCCCAGATCGATCTGTCCTCATACTTCATGCTCATTTTACACACTTAACATATAAATCTCCAATTATAATTCCCACAATTCACTTAGCTCAATAAATTACACTTCAATTTCTTATTACATCATTAAAATATGTCTGAAATTCTCAGATCTCACATCCTCCCCACCTTAAAAAGAATTTGGTCCTCCAAATTCAACTCAACTAGTCAAAATAGATGGGGGTATTTCTCCTTCATGAGGCTCTCTAGTTCCCACGTTGCCTCTTCCCTTGAGTGATGTTTCCATAAAACTTTCACTAATGGGATGCTCTTGGTTCTCAGTACCTTCTCCTTTCTATCGAGAATCCGGACGGGTTCCTCAGTGTAGCTCATGTCCTCTTGAATGTCCATCTCGTCATACTCTATGACATGAGAAGGGTCCGGGTGGTACTTCCTCAACATAGACACATGAAAAACGTTGTGTATTCCGGACATCTGTGGGGGTAATGCCAATCTGTAAGCTACCTCTCCCACTCTCTCAAGAATCTCGAATGGTCCTATGTATCGAGGACTCAATTTCCCTTTCTTTCCAAATCGCATGATACCCTTGCTCGGTGATACTCTCAGAAATACTGCATCACCAACGTCAAACTCGAGTGGCCGTCTACGCACATCCGCGTAGCTTTTCTGTCTACTTTGTGCAGCCCGTAATCTCTCACATATGAGTTTCACACTCTGTACGGCTTGCTCAACAAGCTCGGGAGCATTTATCTTTCTGTCACCAACTTCTTCCCAAGCTACAGGGGATCTACACCTCTAACCATATAGAGCCTCAAAAGGTGCCATCCCAATACTCGCATGATAGCTGTTATTGTATGCAAACTCTGCTAGGGGCAGGTGATCATCCCATGATCCCTTAAAATCCATCGTACACGCCCTCAACATATCCTCCAGGGTCTGAATAGTCCTCTCAGACTGACCATCTGTCTGAGGATGATCGGCGGTACTAAAACTCAATCGAGATCCCATGGACTCCTGAAACTGGGTCCAGAATCTAGAAGTAAATCGGGAATCTCTATCAGAAGTAATACTCACGGAGCCCCATGTAATCTAGCTATCTCGCTGACGTATAGCTCAGCTAAGGTATCCACAGTATCTGTGCTCTTGATGGCAAGGAAGTGGGCACTCTTGGTCAATCTATCCACAATGACCCATATCGCGTCATGACCTCTTCGGGTCCTCGGTAAACCCATAATAAAGTCCATAGTGACATGCTCCCATTTCCATGTAGGTACAGGTAAGGGCTGTAGTAGTCCTCCGGGCTTTCGGTGCTCAGCTTTCACTTGCTGGCATACTAAACACCTGGCCACATACTCTGCCACATCTCGCTTCATACCACTCCACCAATACACCTTTCTCAAGTCTCGGTACATCTTAGTACTCCCTGGGTGCATGGTGTATCGCGAGCAGTGGGATTCTCTCAATGTCTGTCTCTTTAGGGTATCATCGTCCGGTACACAAATCCGTCCTCTGAACCTCAATAATCCATCCTCACTGATGGTGAGATCTGATTGCGAACTCTGCTCAGCTTGGCTAACCATATCTATCAATCTCTGATCACTGCGCTGCCCAGTTCTAATCTGATCCATGATCCTGGGCTCTATCCGCAAGCTAGCCAAAAATCCAGTCTCTACCTCTTTAACTCTGATCCTAAGTTCGGCGAATTGCTCTAACAAATCCCATTCCCTGATCATCATAGCAGATATCATACTCTTCCTGCTCAGGGCATCAGCAACCACATTCGCCTTACCCGGATGATAAAGAATCTCGCAGTCATAATCCTTAAGGAGTTCCATCCATCTCCTTTGTCTCATGTTTAACTCTTTCTGATCAAAGAGATATCTCAAACTCTTGTGATCAGCGAAGATCTGGAATCTTTCGCCATATAAGTAATGTCACCAGATCTTCAAAGCAAATACCACAGCGGCTAACTCCAAATCATGCGTGGGGTAATTCCGCTCATGGTCTTTCAGCTGTCGTGATCCATATGCGACACTCTCCCGTGCTGCATGAGCACACACCCCAATCCTTGATGAGACGCATCACTATACACCGAGAATCCTCCTGATCCCTCAGGAATAGTCAACACAGGTGCCGCTGTTAATCTCCTCTTTAACTCTTGAAAATTGAGCTCACATTGATCAGTCCATATGAACGGAGTCTCCTTACGCATGAGCTTAGTCAAAGGAGCAGCAATCCTTGAAAATCCTTCCACAAATCTCCTGTAATACCCTGCCAAACCAAGGAAGCTTCGTACCTCAGTAACTGTCCTCGGTCTCTCCCAATTAAGCACAGCCTCCACCTTGCTTGGGTCCACTGATACTCCTTCCTCTGAGACTATACGACCAAGGAAAGCTATCCGGTTCAGCCAAAACTCACACTTACTAAGCTTTCCGTACAATTGCTTATCTCGGAGTATGTGAAGTACTAACCACAAATGCTGTGCATGCTCCTCATACGACCGAGAGTACATCAGGATATCATCAATAAAGACCATCACAAATTTATCCAGATAGTCTCTGAACACCTTGTTCATCAATCTCATAAATGTTGCAGGGGCGTTCGTCAATCCAAAGGACATCACCAAAAATTCGTAATGGCCATACCTCGTCCTGAAGGCCATCTTTGGAATATCTTCTTCCTTGATCCTCAATTGGTGATAGCCCGATCTCAAATCAATCTTAGAAAAGACTGATGCCCCTCTCAGCTGATCAAGTAGATCATCAATCCTGGGTAGTGGGTATTTATTCTTCACCGTGGCTTTATTCAACAGCCGGTAGTCTACACATAATCTGAGACTACCATCCTTCTTCTTAACAAATAGTACTGGCGCTCCCCACGGTTAAACACTGGGTCTAATAAACCCTTGATCCAATAACTCCTGTAGTTGTCTCTTCAATTCCTCAAGTTCCACTAATGCCATCCTGTAAGGAGGTTTAGAGATCGGCTGAGTATCTGGTACCAAATCAATGGTAAACTCCAGCTCTCTCTCTGGTGGTAAACTTGGCAATTCATCTGGGAAAACATCCAGAAATTCACAAACCACAGGTATATCCTCAACCCTCGGATGTTCCCGCTCATCGTCTGAGATGAGTGTCTCGTAACCTTCACATGAATAATCATATTTAATATTCTCCAAAATAATATTAAAATTCTCTAATTACTCACTAGAAATCCACATAATTATTCTCTCAATATCTCAATCGTACACTGTAAGGTTTAGGTAGGGAGAAAGTTACAATCTTAGTGTAGCAGTCTAAACTCACTCGATTGGTTGCCAACCAATCCATTCCCAGAATTACATCAAACCCATGTATATTCAACATGATTAGATCTGCTAACATCACTCTATCTCCCACCTTTATCTCACATCCTCTACAGATTAACTCAGTTCTCTGGGATTCACGCATAGGGGTATTTACATGTAGTATATATTCTAGAGGTTCAAACTTCAAGTTTAATCTACATGCAAAATGCTCAGAAATAAACGAATGCGTGGATCCTGAATCAATCAACACATGAGCCTCATAATTATAGACAGAGAGTGTACCTCTTATAGTTTCTGCCGAAGCGTCTGCGGTCTCCTTATCCAGGGCAAACACTCGTCCCTGTGCCACAGGTTTCTTCCCTTTCTCTGCCGCAGTGGCCCGTCTTCGAGGATCCACTCTCTGAGGCTGTTGTCTAGTGGGCTCCAGAGCATGTGGTATCTGAGGTTGGGGACAGTCCTTCACTATGTGACCCATGTCACCACATCTAAAACATCCATGGATCGACCCAGTTCAACTTCCCTCATGCGATCGGCCACAGTCCCTACAAAACCTTGTCTCAGGCCTGACATATCGAGGGGTCTCCTTAATAATAGGATAGGCTCTGGGTCTCTCCAATCTGTCCTTCTGTACCTCAATCCTTCCTCTCCTGAAGGAACCTCTCCGAGCCTCTGTCTGGAAAAGTGCTGGCCTCTTGCCCTTATCTCTATTCACCGCTCTGAGCTCATTCTGGGATTGTACCATCTCAATCCCTCTTTCAATCTCTTGTGCTTGTCTCAGAGCATCTCCAAACTCAGTGATGCACAGCCCTATCAATCTATCTCTGATGACGGGCTTCAACCCATACACAAACTTCTTTGTGCGGAGCTCTTCACTCTTGAAGGTCTCTGGGTCATATCTCAATAGCGCTGTGAATTGGCTCTCATAGTCATCCACAGACATGTCACCCTGTACCAAACCCAAAAACTCGGCCTGTTTCTTTCTCTGAGCGGCCCGTGGTACATATTGGGTCCTAAAAGCTGTCTGAAACTCTTCCCAACCAATCACACCATGGTGGGACATCAAAATACCCTGGGTAGTACCCCACCAATCTCGAGCTCTCCCCTTCAGCATATAGGCACTCATACTGACCCTCTCAGCATCGGTGCACCCCAGAATATCAAATATAATTCTTAATTCCATCAACCACTCTTCAGCCTCTGTAGGATCCTTCTTTCCCTTAAATGCGGGTGGATTCATCTTCAGAAAATCCCTTAGTTGGACCATACTTCTATCCTCAGGCTGGGCGACGGGAGGCACTGGGGGCATGGGAGGTCCTTGTGGTGGTGTAGGGGTAGTATCCGAGGCATTAACTCCAAAGTGTTGCGCAAATAACGCTGCCATCTGCTCAAAACCTTGCCTCACATCGGTCTCAATCTGATTAAATCGAGAGTTAGGACTCTCTGGTTGTGGGACAGGTGGCGGAGGGGACTCTGCCTGCCTCCTCGAACGACCTCGTCGTTTACTCATTCTCTATCTCAACTCGTCTCCTGCGCGTACATATCAAAATTGATTGAAATCTCAATTCTCAATTTCAGTTCATGACCAGACTATTACAGACACTTGGGATGTATTCTATTTCACTTAACCGACACTGACAGTACTAGACACCCTAAGCTCTGATACCAAGAAAACTCTGTCACGCCCCGAAAATGTGAAAAATATGGCAAATTTAAAACTTTTTACTCATTAATTCACAATTAAGAGTGCATTCCTATGCAGTGTCATACATCATCATAATTATCATGCCTCAGGATCTCAACATCATATAACGTATATTGTACCGTATACAAATACTCAATTCCAAGTTAATTAATCCTAATACATCCCATATAATGTTATACATCAAGGGTCTGCGATTACAATAATAGTCTAGGTACATGAAAAGATAAAAGGTACCTCAAAATACAATATATATGGCCTGGAGCTCAAGTCCTCCACTAGCCACTACTCTGTACGTCGCAGGGAGATCCTTTTTCACTTGAAGAACTCTGGGGGGAAAGGAAAACAGGGTGAGCTTCTAAATCGCTCAGTAAAGGGGGTAAGGAACTCAGTTCATAAACCAAAATGCACATCACAAAATGTTTATTTGTATGTGAAACTCATTTGAAAACCATAGCATGAAAGTACTCAAAACGACACTCTCATATGTCAAGTCATGTGAAAACATGAAGTAAAAGGTTCACTCTAGAGCATTAACAAAGCATGTGAAAATAACGCGTTAAAACACTTTCTCAAATAACGTGATAAAATCACAGTAAATATAATGCACGTGGCACAGCCACAAAACACACGTGGCATAGCCACTGATTTAATTTCTCACGTGGCAAAGCCACAAAACACACGTGGCAAAGCCACTGAATTAATTTCTCGCGTGGCATAGCCACAAAACACACGTGGCAAAGCCACTGGTTTAATTTCTCACGTGGCATAGCCACAGAATAGGGTTTCTCAACGTGGCACAGCCACCAATGGGGTATAACGTGGCACAGCCACCAAGGGGGTATAACGTGGCACAGCCACCAATGGGGTTTCTCAACGTGGCACAGCCACCAATGGGGTTTCTCAACGTGGCACAGCCACCAATGGGGTTTCTCAACGTGGCACAGCCACAGAATAGGTTATTCTCATGTTACCAGAACGGAGAAGAAATCGGGCTTACATGCTACCAGAGCAATGCCCGGTGTGTACTCACAACTACACACCTAAGTCTTATCACATAAGACGGGTTTGCCTTCACGTAGAACTCATGATGGTTTTTCTCTCATAAAACTCATTTGGAAATCATTTTGTACTCAACACAAAACATAATAAAACCGAGTTCCAACCGGCAAAGCACACGCACACATTTCTCAAATCTCATATTGCCTTAACGTAGAGCCCAGTTATAAACTCATAAAAACATTGGGCTCCAACCGGCTATAAAATCGTGTGCAATTTAATCTCAACACAAAACACTCAACATGCTTGTTTTATAAACCACAAATCATGCTATAACAGTTCGCAAATCACATACACAAATGGTTTAGATTTCCCTTACCTCTTTGCACCTCGTATAGTGCAATCGTTCCCCCGTATCACGGACTAGCCTCGCATTCCACTCTGCAACTCCCGAGCTGTCCAAACGATGTTAAAACATCAATACTCAACATCACATAAACCTCAATTCTCAAAATCGAGCATAATTGCTCATAACTCCTCAAATCTCTCGATTCTTGTAACTCAACCCTAAACTACAACCTCATTTTCAATATCTCAATGTCCTACATTCCTCATGCCACTTATCTAGGCTAATTCTCCACATTGTCTATATTTCCATTTATAGCTCAATTTCTCAAAATTACCGAATATCTACATTACTCCAACCATATTGCAATTCATCAATCCCTAATCATTTCTCAACTATTTCAACACAATTACAACCACCAATAGCATCAAAATCAGCTCAAATATCAAGATCGAGGTTTAGAAATTACCCAAAGCTTGTGAGACGCACAACTCACGCCTCGATCCGATTCGTCCTTTGATTTCCAAGTATGTTGTTCTCCCTTTGATGAGGAACAACTTTCCTTCTTACCACAGCAGCTGATTCGGCCGGAAATGGGTGATTTGGAGGAGTGAGAAACTAGGTTTTCGGTGAAAATGGGTTTTGGAAGAGAGTGAAAGTGAAATTGCAGAGAAAACACGAGTTCCTTATATAGACTGGAGGTAGGAGATCGATCTGCCTCTTGATGAGATCGATCTGTGTTTGAAATTTGGGGACGATCTGGGCAATTTTATGCATAGGAGATCGATCTGTCGGGGGGTGAGATCGATCTCTTTATGGCTTTATGAGATCGATCTGCTCCTGAAGAGATCGATCTTCTCCCCAAACAGAATCATTTGGAGATCGATCTCTTCCTCATGAGATCGATCCCTTCTCAAACAGATTCATAAGGAGATCGATCTCTTCCATTGGAGATCGATCTGCTCCTCAAATTTCTCATTCCTTGTCATTTTTAGCTCACCAGATCGATCTCTCCTTCTGCCAGATCGATCTGCTCCTTAAATTTCTCCTTCTTTGTCGTTTATAACTCACCAGATCGATCTCTCCTTCTCCCAGATCGATCTTTCCTCATACTTCATGCTCATTTTACACACTTAACATATAAATCTCCAATTATAATTCCCACAATTCACTTAGCTCAATAAATTACACTTCAATTTCTTATTACATCATTAAAATATGTCTGAAATTCTCAGATCTCACATACGCTGCCCTATCTCTTATGCACCACTAAATGGGGACTATACGCATGAACTCACGTGCATCACCAAGTGTGGACTATGCGCACGTTTCTTATATCAAGTCAGAGCCTGCCCGTTCTCTGGCCGTCGGCTAGGTAGATCCTCGATCGTCTCCATACGAGATTGACCCCAAATCCTCTGACTATCGTCATATCATGCCTTTTTACCCCACAAAAATAATTTTGGGCCTCTTACTCAATTTATCAAAATCATTTCGGGCCTCATACCCATATACTCAAAATCTTTACGGGACCCTAACCCGTTTTTCGTAGAAAACATAGTTTTCATAAATCATTATGGGACTCTAGCCCGTTTCTCATAAAAAACATAGTTTTCATAAATCATTATGGGACTCTAGCCCGTGTAATAGTTATAATAGTTATTTCTTGGGACTCATACCCGTACATTGAAAATATAGCTTAAAAGCTGTTTCGAGACTTTAACTCGTATCATGAAAACATGATTTCATAAAACATATCAGGACTTTAACCCGTAATCTCACATGAAAACACTATGCTTTCGTTTCAGAAGTGAAAAATCACTTTTATAAACATGTATGCTGTAAAAATGTATCTCATATATATAAAACATGCTGAAAACTTGGGAAATGGTTTTGGCTTCAGTTTGAATACAGTTGGAAATCCATTTCGTAAAATCTCATTCAATTCTCATACATAAATAATTGGTAGCGACTGATGTAGAGCACTTTCCTCGATGCTCGAATTTACCTCGTAAAATGTGTCGATAGACCGAGCTGCTGCAAAACAAGTTCAACTTATCACATATGGCTTAAATTCATTTCAACATATCAAAATATGTGATTATATCGAAGCTTTAACTAAAAGTTGACTTTTATCGATTTTACTCTTTTTGCTTGGTTTTATCGGTATAAACCTCGATTTAATCGTATTTAACTCAATAAATATTTTCCTCATATTTATTACTGTCGAGTTAGCTAATTGGGCCAATTTCTCTCTTATTGGGCCAAATTGCACCTTAATGGGCCTTAATTCGTTTTAAGCCCGTTTCCACTTATTAATTCTTTCATCAAGGCCTATTAGGCTCACTGGGCCCATTAGTACTTATTGGGCCTTTTTTTAGACTCTTTGAATAGCCCGTATATCATTTACGACAATTTAATTAAAATCTCAATTTAATCCACTAAATGCGCAATTAAATCTGTAACTCGTAAAATAAACTTTTAAATGCGCGATAATTACATAGATTGTCGTAAATAAGCTTTACTTACCCGAGATTTTACGATAGTACGCAAATCGAAGTTCGATCGGGCTCACGTACGCGATTTATCGTTGAACTGCACAACTTCATATATTTAATTTCGGGTGAATTTTTGATCAAATATAATTTAACTAAATTTATCGAAAATTAAATCGATCACTTTGACCTCTTACTGACTTACCCGAAGTCCGGTGTATCCCGAAAATTTTTCTCTTTTTCCTTTTCCTCTTTTTCTTCCTTTTTTCTCTTTTTTCCCTCTCTTTCTTGGCTGAACCGGTTCGGTTCGGTTCAGACCGGTTCAGACCGATTTGGTTCAGTCCGGTTCGATGCTTCGTCGATCGGTTCTTCGTCGCCTTCTGTCGCCAACAGCTCCGCGAGACCTCGCGAATCTCGGATCTGGCCTCGGTTTCCCCGTGCATGGTCAAAAAGTGGTCGGTCCGGCCTCTTCTCCCTCGAAGTCGGTGGTGTCTTCCGTTTTCACCGTTTTCGGCCATTTTCGGCGCCGACGGTGGCAGATTGGACCTCCCCCTGGCCAGTGGCGAGGTCCTCTCTCTCTTCCTCCAGCTTCCATCCGCCGCCGTTCTCTCTCTTTCTCCCTCTTTCTCTCGGTTTCTTTCTTTCTCACTCTTTCTCCCTCTTTCTCTCGATTTCTCTCTTTCTCACTCTTCCTCTCGCCGGTCACCATTTCTTCCTCCACTACCGGTGCCGATGGGATCAGGTTGCTCTGCTGGACTTGTCGGATCACTCCTCCGGCGGAGCCCTCGCCGGAGGAGGGAAGAATTTGGGAGGATCGGGTTTTCCCGATCCCCCATTTCCTCTGTCGCGCAACTCTGTTTCGCGCGACGGAGTTTCCCATTTTTTTTTTTACTTTTACTTTATTATTACTTTATTATATTTTATTATTATTAGTTTATTATATTTTATTTTAATCAAATAAAATATAATAAATTACACAAAATATCTCAAAAAATTATATTATATTTTATTAATTAATTAATTAATTTAATTAATTTAATTTATTTTAACTATTTTGATGTATTTTTCGCATATTTTCGGGATAATGTCCCAAGCGAAAATTACGAAAATTCGTAATATCTTCGTATCTTGACCAATTGGACTCGAAATTCCATAATTTCTTCTTAATCGATCAAGATTTCCTAAACCCATATTTTTAATGAAATTTTCTTATCGAATTTACACTGAAATTTAGATCTTTTGACCATTTGACCCTTCTACACGTTTGGGATTAATTTAGACCGATTTTTCTTCTCGGACTCACCATCATTTCTCATTTAAATTTCGTATTTTCATACCTCCACTACATCATTCACATTCATATGTTCTAAATTATCCGTCTTATGATTCCAAATGATGAACATAGTGTGAAAAATCTGGGTTTCACATTTCTCCCCACCTTTTAAGAATTCAGTCCTTTGAATTCAAGCTGGTCCATCAACCCGGTGAGGGTACTTCTCCCTTATTTGGCTCTCTAGTTCCCAAGTGGTTTCTTCTATCTTGTGGTGTTGCCAGAAAACCTTTACTAGTGGAATAATCTTAAATCGTAGCACTTCCTCTTTTTTTTTGAAGCGTACTATACCCTTCATCGGTGTCACCTTAACAAATACAAAGTCCCCAACCTGAAATTCAAGAGGACGTCTGTGCACATCGACATAACTTTTCTATGTGGTCCTCAATCTGTCACATAAGCTGAACACCCTTAGCTGCCTGTTCCACTAAATCGGAAGCAAGGTGAATCTAGGACAATGAGACTCTTTTAGAATGTTCTGTCTCAAGGTGTCATGATGTGGCACACAGATACGAGATCGGTACCTCAGTAATCCATCATCACTGATCGTAAACTTAGACTGCGATCTCTCCTCTGCCTGGCTAACCATATCCAGTAACCTCTAATCGTTTTGCTATCCAGCTCTAATCTGGTCTAGTATATTGGGTTTAATCCTTAGGCTAGCCATATATCCATGCTCAATCTTATTCATATTCATCTTGAGATCGACGAATTGTTCCCATAAGTCCCACTCTTTAATCATTATGTAGGACATCATACCCTATCTGCTCAGGGCATCGGCTACCACGTTCGCCTTACCAAGATGGTAAAAAATCTCGCAGTCATAAACCTTAAGGAGTTTTATCCATCTCTGTTGTCTCATATTCAGCTCCTTCTAATCAAACAAGCACTTAAGACTCTAGTGGTCAGTGAAGATCTGAAATCTTTCTCCATACAATTAATGTCGTTATATCATGAGTGCAAATACTACTGCAGCTAACTCCAAGTCGTGAGTGGAATGATTACGCTCGTGATCCTTTAGTTGACAGGATCCATAAGCTACCACTCTACCATGCAGCATAAGCACACAGCTGAGACCTTGGTGGGAAGCATCGTTGTATAACACAAATCCCCCAGACCACTTGGAATGGTCAAGACTGGTACTGTAGTCAATCAACATTTGAGCTCTTGTAAGCTCTGCTCACACTATTCAGACCATATAAACTGAACCTCTTTACAGGTCAGTCTGATTAATAGAGCTATTATCCGTGAAAACCCTTCGACAATCCGTCAATAATACCATGCTAATACCAATAAGCTTCTGACCTCCGTGACTGGCTTAGGTCTTTCCCATCTCAATATTGCATCTACCTTGGACGGATCTACTGGCACCTCGTCCTTAGATACCACATGTCCGAGGAATGCAATCTGATCTAGCTAGAAGGTACAATTACTAAATTTACCTTATATCTTCTTCTCCCGGAGAGTTTGGAGCACAGTCCTCAAATGTTATTCGTGCTCTTCCTGAGATCTAGAATAATTCAAGATGTCATTAATGAATACTATTATAAATCTATCCAAGTATTCTCGGAAGACATCGTTCATAAGACTCATGATGCAACTGAGGCATTAGTCGATCTAAAAGGGCATAACTAGGAACTCGTGGTGCCCATATCGGGTCTAAAATGCTATCTTCGGTACATCAGCCTCTTTAATCCTTAGCTGATGATAACCCAATCTCTAATCTATTCTTAAAACACTGAAGCCCCTCTCAGCTGATCAAATAAGTCGTCTATCCTTGGTAGGGGATACTTATTCTCAACTGTTGCTTTATTCAAAAGCTTGTAGTCTATACATAGACAAAAACTACCATCCTTCTTTCTGGGAAATAGTATTGGTGCACCGCATGGTGACACACTAGGCCTTATAAACCCTTTATCGAGTAATCATTGTAACTGCTTCTTTAATTTTTCCAACTCTACCAATGCCATTCGATAAGGTGGCTTAGAGATGGGTTGAGTATCTGATACTAGCTCAATGGCAAACTCAACTTCTCTCTCTCTCTCTGGTGGTAGCCCCGGTAAGTCCTCTGGGAATACTTCGGGTAACTCACATACCACCGAAACATCCTATATACTTAGTGGTTTCGACTCTCATCAGAAATGAAGGCAATGTATCCTTCACACAATCAAACATCATACTTCAATCTCATACATAAACATCATATCACATCATAATTTTAACACTATGCACTTTTATTACATCAAAGTCTTGCATATGCAACCATACTAGATCTACTAACAGCTTCTTATCTCCTACCATGATATCACATGCTTTACATATCATATCTATTTTCTGTATCTTGTGCAACATGTAATCTAGTGACTCCAAGTTTCCCATGAAACTTACATGCAAATCATTGTGACATAAACGAGTGTGTGGAACCTGGGTCAAACAGTACATGTACTTCATGATTACAGATAAGGAAAGTACCTCGGATAGCATCAGAGGATGTATCTACTGTCTCCTGGTCATAGGCGTACACTTGGCCCTGGGAGACAGGCTTCTTACCCTTATCTGCGGCTGTGGCTCTCCTCTATGGAGCTTGAGCCGATCTCTCTATCTGTCTAGGTGCCTCACGAGGTTCTTGAGATCTCATAAGTGGACACTCTCTCATTCTATGCTCTGCTTCACCGCATCTGCAGCAAGTAAATGTACCTGTACGATAAGGTCCAGTGTGAATATTACCACATGTCCTGCACTGTGACACTCTTATCTCAAGGCCTCTAATCATACCTGCGACACCAATTGGGGTCTTGGGCTTACCATCCCCTATCTAAGGTCCTTCCACCCTCTATCTCTTGGGCTGACCCCCTCTCAAATCATGTCGGGAAGTAACTACTCTCTTCCCCTTATCTTTGACAGATCTCCTAAAACCATGCTCTGCTTGAGTAATATCCAAGCCCCTCTCTATCTCCTGGGCTCGCCTCAGAGCATCTCTAAAATCCACAATGTTCTGACCCAACAGTTTATCTCTGATCCCGAATCTCTATCTTGCCAGAAATCTCTTTGTCTGACGCTCGGGATCTCTAACTGTCTCTGGATCGTACCTCATCAGGATTGTAAATTTGTTCTCATACTTGTCTACTGTAGAAATTCCCTGTTACAAATCCAAAAACTCTGCATGCATCTTCTTTCGAGCTACAAGCGATACATACTACTCTCGGAATGCGACTAAGAAAGCATTCCATGTGATCTCTAAGGGATCCTCGGCTAATGTCGTCTGTGTGGATCTCTTCCAGAACTTAGCCTGTCCCTTTATCATTTATCACGTCATAGTCACTCTCTCCCTATCAGTACACCCCAAAACTGAAATATCGTCTCAATATCAACGATTCACTCCTCAGCCTTAACCGGGTCCTTAAGCCCTATGAACTCCGGAGGAGGCATACTCAAGAAATCTCGCACCCTCTGAGTCTCTCTATCATCCCTATGCTGGGGAACTGCTGGCTGAGGGCTGGGGCTACTGGAGGAACTGGTGGGGGAGGAGGATTAGGCGTAAGAGTAGCTGTCTCCGTATCAGGTGTACGTACCCCAAACTGTTGGGTAAACATAATGGTAAGAGCTGTAAGTATTTCCTTCATACCCTATACTATCTCCTCGAGCCTCCTTATTCTATCAATAGGGCTCTCGGGTTGAGGGGGAGATGGTGGAGCGGGTTTAACTCGTCTCTGTGAACGGTCCCGTCTACCACTCATGATTAGTGATCTACTATTTGTAAATAATCCATAAATTAAGTCATACTTTGACAAGTAAGCTTACTTTATTACCAGACATGCATAGACACATTGGGATGTAATACACTCTTATTACTAGACACGACCGTACTACACAACATTTGCTCTGATACCAAGAAAACTGTCACGCCCCGGAAGCGCGAAAAAATGGGGCTAATTTAAACTTTTTATCCATTAATTATGTTGTTTTCCTAGCCATGTCTAGATTACAGGAAAACAACATAATTAATGGATAAAAAGTTTAAATTAACCCCATTTTTCTGAACTTCCGGGGCGTGACAACCAGGGAGGGTTAGTTTATACTGCAATTTAACGAAATGATTTAAATGCAATAGCATGATGATGCTTTACATGCTTTCATTTGAAATCCATAATTTGTCTTACATGACATGAAAGACTGCATGATCTTGATTTAGTTCATGCTTATTATGATTTAATGATGTCACATAAAATGCTATGATGCATAAGTAGTATGATTTATATATGCACGAACAGTTTTATAAACTAAGTCATTGATGGTTATATGACTTTGTGTTTGATGAATTTAATGAAAAGAAATGGATTTAAGGGCATGGCATTATGAGCATGTAGATAGTGGAGCTATCTACTTACTTGCATAATTGCCTTACTGAGCGTGTGGTTTGCTCACCCCCCTTATTTTCCCATCTTTTCAGAGCACTCACAGAAATTAGTAAGCAGTTGAGGACTTGCATGCTTGATATCCGCTACTTTCCATCGAGAGACAGGTATACACATTTGTATGGCTTTGTATCTAAATATGTAATGCACAGTACTGTAAACGGACATTGATGTCGGGGATGTAGAGTTATAAATACCATTGTATATGTATTTAATTAAAGTCAAAGGATAGTAAACTCTGATATATGAATGTGATATGGAAATGGAATGGTAAATAGTGTGAGGTGACTAACACCGAATCATAGCCCAACTATTTGTAGGATGGTCACGATGAGAGAAAGGTAAGAATTAAATAATAAATGAAAAAGTGAAAAATTTACTCTGATTTTTAGGTAATTTGGGTTGTGACAATTATACATTGCGAAGCCTCCAAATCCACTTGGAATAGTTAAAATGGGTGTTGTAGTCAATCTCCCTTTAAGCTCTTGGAAACTTTGCTCACATTGATCTAACTAAGTAAACGGAACGTCCTTATGTGTAAGCTTAGTCAAAGGAGCTGCAATCTTGGAGAATCCCTTAACAAACCTCCTGTACTACCCTGCAAGTCCCAGAAAACTATGAATCTCTGTAATTGTCCTCGGCCTCTTCCAATTAAGTACAACCTCCACCTTGGACGGATCAATTGACACCCCATCCTTAGATACAATATGACCAAGGAAAACTATCTGATCCAGCCAAAATTCACATTTGTTGATCTTTCCATAAAGCTGTTTATCTTGGAGTATCTGTAACACAATCCTCAAATGGTATGAATGCTCCTCTTGGGATCGAGAATATATAAGGATATCATCAATGAAGACTATCACAAAGTGATCTAGATAGTCTCGAAATACCTCATTAATCAGACTCACGAAAGCAGCAGGGGCATTCGTCAAACCAAAGGGCATCACTAAGAATTCGTAATGGCCATATCTTGTTTTGAAGGCCATTTTTAAAATATCCTTTTTCCTGATTCTTAACTGGTGATAGCCCGATCTTAAGTCAATATTAGAAAAGATAGAAGCCACTCTCAACTGATCAAACAAGTCATCTATTCTTGGTATGGGGTATTTGTTCTTCACCGTAGCCTTGTTCAGTAGTCTGTAATCTATACACAATCTGGGACTACCATCATTTTTCCTCACGAACAAAATCAGAGCTCCCCATGGTGACACACTGGGTCTAATAAAACCCTGGTCAAGCAGCTTTTGTAATTGTTTCTCTAACTCTTCCAATTCAACCAATACCATCCTATAGGAAGGTTTAGAGATCGACTGGGTATCTGGCACTAAATCGATAGTGAACTCCAGCTCTCTCTCTGATGGTAAACCTGGCAACACATCTTAGAAAACATCCAAAAACTCACATACTAGTGTTATGTCCTCTATCTTGGAATGTTCCCGACTGATGCCAGAGATGAGTGCGATGTAACCTTCACATAAATAATTTAATTAGTGTTTTCAGGAAATCATAATTATATCTTAAGATTTCTCATAATAAACTTCACACATTTTCATTCCTTAACATTCAAACGTATACTAAATTTTTCAGGTAGGGAGAAAGTTACAATCTTATTGAGAAATCTAGACTTATGCGATTGGCTGCTAACCAATCTATCCCTAAAATCACATCAAAACCACACATGTATAATAAAACTAGATCTGCTAACATTACTTTATCTCCCACTTTAATGTCACACTTCCTACATACCATATCAGTCCGCTGTGACTCACGCATAGGTGTACTTACATTTAAAATATAAGCTAAGGGTTCAAGATCAAAATTCAATTTACATGCAAAGTGTACTGAAATAAAAGAATGCGTGGATCCTGGGTCAAATAACACATAAGCCTCATGATTACAAACAAGAAGTGTACCACGTATAGCCTCAGACAAAGTGTCTGCAGTCTCCTTATCAATAGTGAACACACGTCCCTCTCTGACCGGCTTCTTACCATTATTAGCAGCTATGGCCCGTCTCTGGGGAATAACTCTTTGAGGCTGCTATCGAGGGGGCTCTTGAGGATGTGGTCTCTGTGGCTGCGGGTAATCTTTCACCCTGTGACCTATGTCCCCACATTTAAAACATCCTCATATCATACGAAAACAATTACCCTCATGTGGCCAACCACAGTCTTTGCGGATCTTAAGGTCCGGTCTGACACTCGAGGAGTCTCTATAGCACTTGGAAGAACCCGGGGTCTATCAATCTTCATCGTAGTCCCCTCGATCTTTTGTCTCTTAAATGAACCCCTCCTAAGGTCTGTTCGGGAAGCTTCAGGTCTCTTACTCTTATCTCTGACCACTACCCGAGATTCAGACTAGGACTGTACCAAATCTAGTCTCCTCTCGACTTCCTATGCCCATCTTAAAGCATCCGCAAACTCAATAATGTAGAGCCCCATCAATCTATCTTGAATGGCTAGTCTCAGCCCATATACAAACCGCTTTGTACGGCGCTCCTCGTCCTTGACAATCTCTGGGTCATATCTCAGCAAGGTGGTGAATCGGTTCTCATATTCATCGACTATCATACTGCCCTGAACTAAATTCAAAAAATCTGCTTACATTTTCCTTTGGGCAGCGTGAGAGATATACTGGGTCCTGAAGGCTGACTGAAAAGTTTCCCAGCTAATCACTGGATGGCTGGCAATCAATATACTTTGGGTGGTACTCCACCAATATCGTGTTTGTTCCTTAAGTATATAAGAACTCATGCTAACTCTCTCTGCATCAGTGCACTATAGGAAGTAAAAAATTGTCCTCATCTCTGTCAACCACTCTTCTGCTGCTACGGGGTCCTTCACCCCCTTAAATGCCGACAGATTCATTTTAGGAAAGTCTCGTAGTCGACACATACCTCTATCATGGGGTCTGGTCCATGCTGGAGGTTGAGCGGTAGGTGGCACCGGGTCAGTCTATAGAGGAGGTGGGGGCGGATCCCGTGGTGGTGTAGCTGTAGGAGCTGGTGTAGGTGTGGTACCTGAGGTATTAGCCCTGAAATGTTGCGCAAATAGCGCTACTATCTGCTCAAACCCCTGTCGTACATCCTGCTCCAAACGATTAATTTGAGAGTTAGGACTCTCAGGTTGTGGGGCAGGTGGTGGAGGTGGCTATGCCTACCTCAGGGGACGACCTCGTTTCCCCCTCATACCTTAATTCTTACGTACCTGTGCGTATACATTAAACTTGGTTGTAATTTTAACCGTTACATTCAATTCATAATCCAACAAGTATAGACACTTGAGATGTAATCTATTTCTAATTAATTGACACTGATAGTATTAGACACCTTTCGCTCTGAAACCACCTAATCTGTGAGAGCTCGAAAATGCGAAAAATAAGGCTAGTTTAAAATTTTTCTTAAATTAAACTTCTTATTCGAGGCGCATTCCTGTACTGTGTCGGTTAATCTCATACCCAAGGATCTCTCAACATCAACATTTACTTAACCAAATAACATGGTATCAAAATAATCCCTTTTCTAATTTATATACATATACCATCCTGGTTACATTCCAACGTTACTTAAAAATAAGTGTTTGCATTACATAATTGTTTGGATACAAAATGAATTGAATTATACCTCACGCGTGTACAAGCAATAGCCTGTGGAGAGTCTCGTCCACCAACCTATGTCACGTATGCAGCAAGTACTTGCTCTCTCTGTAAACAATCTGTGGAGGAGGAAATGAAGGGGAATGAGCTTTCAACTAGCTCAGTAAGGAGTGAATATGAGATTTAGAAATCATCATCAAAGCATATATGTAACAATGTCATAATTTCACATAATTGTAAACACGTGACTAAAATCACAATTCATCAAAGCATGATTATCTCAATTTCACAACACGTCATTTCTCAAAACAGTTATGGAGACTAGGCATAATATAAGTGTCATGAAAGTAGTCATCACATCACATCACCCTCAGCGAGGGCATCCTCAAACGAGGGAATCATCTCACGTTACCAAAACGGAGGCATCTCACGCTACCAAAGCAGAGACATCTCACGTTTCCAAAACGGAGGCATCTTAGGTTACCAGAATGGAGGCATCTCACGCTACCAAAAAGGAGGCATCTCACGTTACCAAAATGGAGGCATCTCACGTTACAAAAACGGAGTCATCTCACGTTACAAAAACGGAGTCATCTCATGCTACCAAAGCGGAGGTATCGATATGCAGATATCATGACGAGTTCTTAGTCTAAAAAACATGTCATTATTATGCTGAAAATAGTTTTGCCTTCACGTAGAGTTTATAATAGTTTTGCCTCATAAATCTCATTCAAATATAAAGTATATTTGTTCGTAAAACATTCAAATCACAAAACCAAGCTCAAACCGGCAAAACATGCACTTAAGTAATAAATCTCAAGTTAAATAGTTTTCTCAAGAACTATGCTCATTATAAAATTATCTTATGCTACCAAAACATTTTCATCGGTAAAGAACACATTCACAAATCGGTTGCATCCCTTACCTCTTACACCTTAGGCGGTGAAATATACCTAGGTCTCGGACTACCCTCGATTCACGTGTCAAATTCTCGAGCTGCTCAAAATAACGTCAAACCATCATCAGATACTCATTATACCTCTACTTCACACTTCAATTCATTCATACATTTTCACAAACACCTTATGTGTACATTTCATAACTTCATCCAATTCCATTAACTAGTTTCACAAAACCGTCTCATAATCATGCATATAACATCACTTTCACCATAGTATAATCACTTCATCATTTAAATTAACCATAGTTCACTTTCTCACACTAAACCCATTTTTAGGTCATGGTTGATTTATCATGTTCTAGGTAGTTTCAACCAACAATACATACACCAAATAACCCATAACAATGCATAGATAAATATACTTGAAGTTGGTGTATTGAAAACTTACTTGGCTTATTGTGACGTGTCAGAAGCATGGAAAATAGGGCAAATTTAAAACTTATTTACATCAATACACGATTCTAGGTGTATTCTTGTATAGTGTCACGCATCATGATATATAAATTATAAAACTTTCACCTTAGGATCTCATCTAATATTCTATTAGGACCCGTTCTCAATCCATGACTTAACCAAAAACCACTACAAATTTTTTCATTTATTAACTTAACTTTCCCCTCCTCAATGGTTGGGCTGTGATTCGATGTCAGAATCCTCGCTTACCACATTATCCATTATCATACATACATGTCAATATACTGTTACTGACTGTAACTGCTTTTATAATACATGTGAGATTATATAAAACCTAATACAAATACATTGCCCATAATATATATCGTATACATCACTGTGCTGTTTCTATGTTTAGATATATAACCGTACAAAATCTGTATACCTATCGGTCGATAGGAACTAGCAGTGGACTCAGGAATACTATTCCTTAATAGCTCTCGCTCTACTGCTGATGCTTTGTAGAGAGATGTAAAGAAAGGGGGTGAGCATACAACGCGCTCAGTAAGGAAATCAGGCAAGCAAGTAGATATCTACACTATCTACTCAAAATAATGCTATGCCTTGAAAACATTATTTCCTTAACTCACTTTAAAAGCATGTCTTTAAATATATATATGTATACTTGTAAAGATTAAATCCCATGTACAGAAATCATGCTTTCTTTCTCAAATGTAGGCATGTAGTGCAAAATAATGCATCTTTATATAAATCATGCCTTTAGATAAATCATGCCATATATATTTAAATCACAATAAATATGGCATTTAAATCATTCACATCACAAAATCGGAGTCCAACCCATCCCTCAGGTCTGTCCACAATTTAAATCAGTCAATCAAGTGATATATCATGTGAGACTCTGTGGTGAAAATGTAAATAGTATCCTAGACTATAATCATATCCGACATGTGATCCTAAGCTACACGGAATCCTAGTGTGTGGGGCGTCACTGCTGCAATGGGAGGGGGGACAGTCTATCACAACCGCCAACTATATCCTCCTCAACTCCACAACACCACATGGTACAATGTACCCTATGCCACATGCACGGTACAACGTACTCCGTGGACCCTACATCACAGTCAGGGTGCCTGCCATAGGTCTTAGCCCTCAGACCATGGAATATCATACCACGTCTCTAGCACCCTCATGCGAATATCCTCTCACATAATGTGACACTCAGTCCACATAAGGAATCAAGCATGGGTTTTAACATGTATTATATATCACTGGGCAACCATGGCAGCTATCGACTCCAAACCTCGCTCGAGGTGCTGCTCTAATCGCTGCTCAAACTGAGCCATACGAGTACGAGGACTCTCTGGCTCCGGTGGAGGAGGTGGAGGTGGCTGAGCCTGCCTCCGAGTACGTCCGCGTCTCGCACTCATCATGCAGTGATCTAATACTTGCGCGTAATTCCAAAGATTAAATCTTAAACTCGTTAGGTATACATTACCTATAACCAGACAAGCACAGACATTGGGATGTAATTTAATCCTTATTTTTGACACTGACAATACTAGATAACCTTCGCTCTGATACCACCTAAACTGTAACGACCCTTAACCCTTGAAAATCGAGAAATTTTTTTGAATTTAATTTACCCACTTATTCCCTTAATCACTTAGGTTGCATTCCCGCTCAGTGTCAAATCGCTTTTCTTAATTCTTAATCCGTAATTATATTTAAATTCCATATTTTGATCCATATGGTCGATAGAAATTTCGGCAGCATAACGACTTACATATGAGCCTACCCACCTGCAATTCAGTTGTTTTAACAATCCTAGACATCCACAACTACCAAGCATACTTTCCAATCAACATTTACAACTCAATACATTCATATCGATTAATACCAATCATTTTACAACCTAGTCCCAAGATTCATATCCTCTACATCGTTTACTTACAAATTACATCCCAACAAAATATTCCTAATATATGTCTGTGCGTACAAATGTGTCTGGTAAAGGAATGTAATTGTATACCTTGACTGCGTGTACAAAAAGTAGCCTAGGGTAGCTCTTTCCCACCAGCCTATGTCGTGTACGCGGTAAATAGCGTCTATAGATCACTGCAAATAATCTGAAAGGTAGAGGGGTGAGCTTTCGGGAAAAAGCCCAGTAAGAAATGCATTTAAAATGATCATGGTAGCTAAATCACATTAATTGCATGATAAAACCAAAAGATACGTTTCTTCACAAATGTTACATAGCTTTCAAAGAGCGTATATATAAAACATAATTGATAGAAATATAATTTCGAAGAACAAATCTATTCAGTTACATCACAATCTATCGAAACATACAAAACTCCAGAATATTTCAAAATCGATAGAACTTCAAAAGCATAACTGATGCAAAAACATATATCGGAGGATCAAAATCATTTAGCATAGTTCATATCGGATGGAGACTTGGATAACTTATAGAGGGAAGTCATAAATATGCCTGAAGGCAGGATTTATATACGCCATAAAGGCGCACACGACAAAAATGCATTGACCGTATGGCACTTTGCATCTGTAGGACTCAAGAGGTGGCTCCCCCACAGTCACACAAACTCTGTGGCACTTTGCTCCCACAGATCTCAAGAGGTGGCCAGCATTATCGTATGTTTTTGTGAACCGCGTGGCACTTTGCTCCCGTCGGACTCAAGAGGTAACCCCTACAGTAACATAGACTGCGTGGCACTTTGCTCCCACAGAACTCAAGAGGTGACCCCCACGTTCCCATGTCTTTGTGAATCGCATGGTACTTTGCTCCCACAGAACTCAAGAGGTAACCCCCACAGTAACATAGACTGTGTGGCACTTTGCTCCCGTCGGACTCAAGAGGTAACCCCCACGTTCACATGTCATTGTGGAAATTGCGTGGCACTTTGCTCCCACAGAACTCAAGAGGTAACCCCTATAGTAACATAGACTGTGTGGCACTTTGCTCCCGTCAGACTCAAGAGGTAACCCCCACAATTCCACTATACAATGCCCTTTTTGTCTTAAAATAGAGTTTTCAAAATCTTACTTGGGTTTTTATAGCTCATTAACTCATATCGACTAATAAAATCAAATTTTTTGAAATCTGAAAACTCTTTCATAAAACAGAAAGACGGTGTGGCACTTTGTTCCCGTAGGACTCAAGAGGTGGCCCCTATAATCGCCTTTCGAAAAGAAATTTCATTTCTCAAACATAGGTTCACATACGAAATTTCATTTCATTCAGAAACATAAAAGCAATTATACATAAGTCGAAACCATGATATTTATTCAGCATTCATGTTTGAAACTATGCATTTAATCTCATATAGCATTTCTATATCTCAAAAACATGATCAAATAAATCTTGGGCTTATTAGGTGTCGGGTTTTGTTTTACAATCAAGGGTTGCACGCGAAGGCACGAAAACACATAAATAAATCAGAGTCTAAGGGTAGGGATACCATTACCATCTTAAATTACACCCCTTACCTCGATCTATCGAAATCTCCGTGCTCAAGTGGTGACGTCTCTTAGTACCTCTCTTAATTCCTTCTACGATCACCTACAACGAAATCGTATATTTAGCACCCTATTCGTGCGAATTGCTCGAATTGCGTTAAAATCGTAACCTATTCGTTACTACTGCATGTGTACGTATTATTGTACGTACCTAAGTTAACACGCACGTTTATATATTTTCCCCTACCACATTATTTTGTATGTACAATTATTGACATACACCTTATTATATACCTCTACATGTATGTAGACATAAATACATATATATATACACTCCCATATGTATATATGTATATATATATATATATTTATTTGTTTTCACTCTTTACCTATCTCATATATACATTCTTTGTATATATATCTATATACTAGCACAAATTCATCCTATATACACTCATATGTATATGCACCTAATATATATATATACACTCTTATATATATATATATATCATTGTTTTCTATTTTTTTTTTCTTATCACATATATATATATATATCCTTGTTTGTACATATACTAAAACACACACATTTATTTTATACACTCATTTGTATATACACCCAAGTATATGCACATTTTTCATATACTCCTATATGTATATACACCTAAGTATATACTCATATTTATTTCATCCTTGGCTTTCCTTATTCATTTGTCAAATATATGTACATATACTAACATACCCTTTCATTATACACACCTATATGTATATACCCAGATATATATATATATATATTATCACTTGTCTCCATTATTCAATATCACACATATATATTTCTTTGCCTACTTCTCATCATTCCATTCTTGTCTAATTTAATCGATAACTAACATGCTATATACATAAAATACATATATATACATGTACATTAAGACAAAATACATATATACATAAATATCTTTCCTCTTATATTTTTTTTTTTCCTTTTTCCTTTTCTACTTTTCTTTTCCTTTTTTTTCTTTCCTCCTCTTTCCTCTCGGTTCCAACTGCTTACTATCCCGATTGCTTTTCTTCTTCCTCTTTTTCTCCTTCGGTTAGCTGCTGTTCCCTAGCTGTTTCTATTCCCTTCACTTGTCTCGGTTCTAGCTCAATCCCTTTGGCCTTCTACTTCCTCCCATCAGCTTCCCCTGCTCTCGGTCAACTCTAATTGTAGTCTTCTTCCCCCTCAGTTTCGCCTCTCTTTCGCTCCTGTCTTCTTCTTCAATTTCCCCTTCTTTTTTTTTCAGTTCTCCATCATTCTCATCTTCATTCGATCCCCCTTCCTTCTTCAATTTCCTGGCTGCTACTGCTTCAAGCTGCTCTGTTCAGCTCCTGTTCCCAACAGCTTCGGACTAGTCACTCACCCCTGTTCTGCTAACAATAGCTTCAGTTTTTAGCTCCCATCCTCCTGGTTCGGTCCTGTAGCAACTCCTTCAGCCTTTTTTTTCCTCTTTTCCTTTCCTTCTTCTCCAGCCGAGCAATCTTCCTCTTCTCCTCTTCTTCTTCCTCTTCTTTCCTTTCCTCTTCTCGGCTGGACAGCTTCTATTTTCTTTCTCTTTTCTTCTTCCTCGCTAGCCAGCTCTTCTTCTCCAGCCGATCACCCTTCTTCCCTTCTCTTCCTTTCTTCCCTCTTCTCTTTTCTCCCTTTGGTTTGTTTTCCCGCCCCTGCTAGCTCCTCTCTGTTTGATTTTGTTTCTTTCTTTTTTTCAATTAGTAGAGACGGAATTGGCTTTCTTTGAAAGCCAATTCCGTACAACCTATTATATATATAATATTAATATATATATATATATTATATTAATATATATATATATGTTATATTAATAGGTAGATAGATATTTGTTTGTTTATTTTATTTATTGTTATTATTACTATTCATTTATTTATTTTTTTCCATTTCCTTTTATTTCATCTAATCATTTAATCATTTTTTTTGTTAATACTATATATTAAATCTACACACTAAATAATATATATATGCCATATATATTATTTTTCTTTTATTAAAATATCTAATATATGTGTGTATATATATATATACATATTCACCTATGTATATATCTACATATATGCATTTTCTCATATAATTTGTCCAAAGACATAATATCATGCCTTCCATGAAACTTTCCTTATTCCAAAAATAAAATAGTATCGGGATTCCATCATTCTTCGTAAATTCTCGATACAAGTGTTTACATCCACAATTTTCCATTTAACAAATTAAAATTCCCCAATCCCTCCGTACTTGCATTCGCTTTATCACTTCTTGTATCTTCAAGTTCCCGGTCCTTCACGGGCTTCTCGGCTCCTATATTCTCAAGCCCTACAAAGAACATCCACACTTCCATTAAAATATAATATTTCTATTTTTATATAATCTAATTAAACGTAGAAAATTTGTGGGGTTTACATAATCTTTTAGGAGTTCGAGCCATCTCCTCTATCTCATATTCAATTCTGTCTATGAGAACAGGTACTCAAGGATTTTATGATCTGTAAAAACCTGAAATTTCTATCCGTAGAGATAGTGGCTCCATATTTTCAACGAAAACACCTCGATCGCGAACTCCAAATCATGTGTCGGGTAGTTCCTCTCGTGATCTTTCAACTGTCTAGATCCATAGGCAACTACCTTCCCATCCTGCATAAGTACACAGCCCAGTCCCTGGTGTGATGCATCTGTATACACCGAAAAACCTCCTGAGCTAGTAGGAATGGTGAGAATTGGAGCAGCGGTCAATCGATGCTTAAGCTCCTTAAAACTCCTCTCACATCCCTCATCCCACACAAACTTAACATATTTTC
Source organism: Firmiana major (assembly GCA_033439115.1). Taxonomy (NCBI): domain Eukaryota; kingdom Viridiplantae; phylum Streptophyta; class Magnoliopsida; order Malvales; family Malvaceae; genus Firmiana; species Firmiana major. Next base: position 64,940,011 of record CM065899.1, read on the forward strand.
ACGTGAGATGCGTTAATGGAGCAGCTAGTCTGGAGAAACCCTTAACAAATCTCTGATAATAACCTGCCAATCCCAAAAAACTTTTGATCTCAGTAACTGTCTTCGGCTGTTCCCACTGTACAACTGCCTCAATCTTGGATGGATCGACTAATACTCTGTGAGATCTGAGAATTTCAGACATATTTTAATGATGTAATAAGAATTTGAAGTGTAATTTATTGAGCTAAGTGAATTGTGGGAATTATAATTGGAGATTTATATGTTAAGTGTGTAAGATAAGCATGAAGTATGAGGACAGATCGATCTGGGAGAAGGAGAGATCGATCTGGTGAGTTAAAAATGACGGGGAAGGAGGAATTTGAGGAGCAGATCGATCTCCAATGGAAGAGATCGATCTCCAAATGATTCTGTTTGAGAAAGGATCGATCTCATGAGGAAGAGATCGATCTCCAAATGATTCTGTTTGGGAGAAGATCGATCTCCTTAGGAGCAGATCGATCTCATAAAGCCATAAAGAGATCGATCTCACCCCTCGACAGATCGATCTCCTAGGCATCAAATTGCCCAGATCGTCCCCAAAATTCAAACGCAGATCGATCTCACCCCTCGACAGATCGATCTCCTACCTCCAGTCTATATAAGGAACCCGTGTTTTTCTCCTGCAATTTCACTTTCTCTCTCTTCCAACCCCCATTTTACCAAAAACCTAACTTTCTCACTCATCCAAATCACCCATTTCTGGCCGAATCAGAGGTTGTGGTAAGAAGGAAAGTTGTTCCTCATCAAAGGGAGAACAACATACTTGGAAATCGAAGGACGAATCGGATCGAGGCATGGGTTGTGAGTCTCACAAGCTTTGGGTAATTTCTAAACCTCAATCTTGATATTTGAGATGATTTTGATGATATTGGTGGTTGTCATTGCGTTGAAATAGCTGAGAAATGATTAGGGATTGATGAAATTGCAATGTAGTTGGAGTAATGTAGATATTTGGTGATTTTGGTAATTTTGAGAATTTGTGCTATAAATGGAAATATAGACAATGTGGTGAATTAGCATAGATAATTGGTATTAGAGATATAGAACGTCAAGATGTTGTGAATGAGAGTGTAGTTTGGGATAGAGTTACAGAAATCAAGGGATTTGAGGAGTTATGAGCAATTATGCTCAATTTTGAGAATTGAGGTTTATGAGATAATTGAGTATTGATGTTTTAACATCGTTTGGATAGCTCGGGAGTTCCAGAGTGGAATGCGAGGCTAGTCCGTGATAAAGGGGAAACGATTGCACTATACGAGGTGCAAAGAGGTAAGGGAAATCTAAACCATTTGTGTATGTGAATTGTAAACTATTTTAGCATGAATTGTGGTTTATAAAACAAGCATGTTGGGTTTTGTGTTGAGATTTAATTGCACACGATTTTTATAGCCGGTTGGAGCCCAATGTTTTTATGAGTTTATAACTGGGCTCTACGTTAAGGCAATATCGAGATTTGAGAAATGTGTGCGTGTGCTTTGCCGGTTGGAACTCGGTTTCATTACATTTTGTGTTGAGTACAGAATGATTTTCAAATGAGTTTTACGAGAGAAAAACCATTATGAGTTCTACGTGAAGGCAAACCAGTCTTATGTGATAAGACTTAGGTGTGTAGTTGTGAGTACACACCGGGCACTGCTCTGGTAGCATGTAAGCCCGATTTCTTCTCCGTTCTGGTAACGTGAGAACAACCCCATTGGTGGCTGTGCCACGTTATACCCCATTGGTGGCTGTGCCACGTTGAGAAACCCCATTGGTGGCTGTGCCACGTTATACCTCATAGGTGGCTGTGCCACGTTGAGAAACCCCATTGGTCGCTGTGCCACGTTATACCCCATTGGTGGCTGTGCCACTTTGAGAAACCCCATTGGTGGTTGTGCCACGTTATACCCCATTGGTGGCTGTGCCACGTTGAGAAACCCTATTCTGTGGCTATGCCACGCGAGAAATTAAATCAGTGGCTATGCCACGCGTGTTTTGTGGCTATGTCACGTGAGAATTAAATCAGTGGCTACGCCACGTGTGTTTAGTGGCTGTGCCACGTGCATTATTTTTACTGTGATTTTATCACGTTATTTGAGAAAGCGTTTAACGCGTTATTTTCACATGCTTTGTTATTCCTCTAGAGTGAGCCTTTTTACTTCATGTTTTCACATGATTTGAGATATGAGAATATCGTTTTGAGTACTTTCATGCTATGGTTTCCAAATGAGTTTCACATACAAATAAACCTTTTGTGATGTGCATTTTGGTTTATGAAATGAGTCCCTTACCCCCTTTACTGAGCGATTTAGAAGCTCACCCTATTTTCCTTTCCCCCCAGAGTTCTTCAAGTGAAAAAAAAAAAGGATCTCCCTGCGACGTACGGAGTAGTGGCTAGTGGAGGACTCGAGCTCCAGGCTATATATATTGTATCTTGAGGTATATCTTATCTTTTCATGTACCCAGACTATTATTGTAATTGCAGACACTTGATGTATAACATTATATGGGATGTATTAGGATTAATTAACTTGAGATGGATTAATGTATTTGATATGATATATAAATTCTAGTGATGAGATCCTGAGGCATAATGATCATGATGATGTATGACACTGCACAGGAATGCACTTTTAATTATGAATTAATGAATACAAAGTTTTAAATTAGCCCTATTTTTCGCACTTTCGGGGCGTGACAGAGTTTTCTTGGTATCAGAGCTTAGGGTGTCTAGCACTGTCAGTGTCGGTTAAGTGAAATAGAATACATCCCAAGTGTCTGTAATAGTCTGGTCATGAACTGAAATTGAGGATTGAGATTTCAATCGATTGTGATATGTACGCGCAGGAGACGAGTTGAGATAGAGAATGAGTAAACGACGAGGTCGTTCGAGGAGGCAGGCAGAGTCCCCTCCGCCACCTGTCCCACAACCAGAGAGTCCTAACTCTCGATTTAATCGGATTGAGACCGATGTGAGGCAAGGTTTTGAGCAGATGGCAGTGTTATTCGCGCAACACTTTGGAGTTAATGCCTCGGATACTACCCCTACACCACCACAAGGACCTCCCATACCCCCAGTGCCTCCCATCACCCAGCCTGAGGATAGAAGTATGGTCCGACTAAGGGATTTTCTGAAGATGAATCCACCCGCATTTAAGGGAAAGAAGGATCCTACAGAGGCTGAGGAGTGGTTGACGGAATTAAGAATTATATTTGATTTCCTAGGGTGCACCGATGCTGAGAGGGTCAGTATGAGTGGCTATATGCTGAAGGGGAGAGCTCGAGATTGGTGGGGTACTACCCAGGGTATTTTGATGTCCCACCATGGTGTGATTGGTTGGGAAGAGTTCCAGACAGCCTTTAGGACCCAATATGTACCACGAGCGTCCCAGAGAAAGAAACAAGCCGAGTTTTTGAGTTTGGTACAGGGTGACATGTCTGTGGATGACTTTGAGAGCCAATTCACAGTGCTATTGAGATATGACCCAGAGACCTTCAAGAGTGAAGAGCTCCGCACAGAGAAGTTTGTGTATGGGTTGAAGCCCGTCATCAGAGATAGATTGATAGGGCTATGTATTACTGAGTTTGGAGATGCTCTGAGACGAGCACAAGAGATTGAAAGGGGGATTGAGATGGTACAATCCCAGAATGAGCTCAGAGCGGTAAATAGAGATAAGGGCAAGAGGCCAGCACTTTTCCAAACAGAGGCTCGGAGAGGTTCCTTCAAAAGAGGAAGGATTGAGGTACAGAAGGGCAGATTAGAGAGACCCCTCGAGATGTCAGGCCTGAGACAAGGTTTTGCAGAGATTGTGGCCGAATGCATGAGGGAACTTGTACTGGGTCGATCCATGGATGTTTTAGATGTGGTGACATGGGTCACAGAGTGAAGGACTGTCCCCAACCTCAGATACCACATGCTCCGGAGCCCACTAGACAACAGCCTCAGAGAGTGGATCCCCGGAGACGGGCCACTGCGGCAGAGAAAGGGAAGAAACCTGTGGCACAGGGACGTGTGTTTGCCCTGGATAAGGAGACCGCAGACACTTCGGCAGAAACTATAAGAGGTACACTCTTTGTCTATAATCATAAGGCTCATGTGTTGATTGATTCAAGATCCACGCATTCGTTTATTTCTGAGCATTTTCCATGTAGATTAAACTTGAAGTTTGAACCTCTAGAATATATACTACATGTAAATACCCCTATGCGTGAATCCCAGAGAACTGAGTTAATCTGTAGAGGATGTGAGATAAAGGTGGGAGATAGAGTGATGTTAGCAGATCTAATCATGTTGAATATGCATGGGTTTGATGTAATTCTGGGGATGGATTGGTTGGCAACCAATCGAGTGAGTTTAGACTGCTACACTAAGATTGTAACTTTCTCCCTACCTGAACCTTACAGTGTACGATTGAGATATTGAGGAAATGATTATGTGGAATTCTAGTAAGTAATTTGAGAATTTTGATATTATTTTGGAGAATATTAAATATGATTATTCATGTGAAGGTTATGAGACACTCATCTCAGACGATGAGTGGGAACATCCGAGGATTGAGGATATACCTGTGGTTTGTGAATTTCTGGATGTTTTCCCAGAGGAATTGCCAGGTTTACCACCAGAGAGAGAGCTGGAGTTTACCATTGATTTGGTACCAGATACGCAGCCGATCTCTAAACCTCCTTACAGGATGGCATTAGTGGAACTCGAGGAATTGAAGAGACAACTACAGGAGTTATTGGATCAAGGGTTCATTAGGCCCAGTGTTTCACCGTGGGGAGCGCCAGTACTATTTGTTAAGAAGAAGGATGGTAGTTTCAGATTATGTGTAGACTATCGGTTGTTGAATAAAGCCACGGTGAAGAATAAATACCCACTACCCAGGATTGATGATCTACTTGATCAGCTAAGAGGGGCATCAGTCTTTTCTAAGATTGATTTGAGATCGGGCTATCACCAATTGAGGATCAAGGAAGAAGATATTCCAAAAACGGCCTTCAGGACAAGGTATGGCCATTACGAATTTCTGGTGATGTCCTTTGGATTGACGAATGCCCTTGCAGCATTTATGAGATTGATGAACGAGGTGTTCAGAGACTATCTGGATAAATTTGTGATAGTCTTTATTGATGATATCCTGGTGTACTCTCGATCGTATGAGGAGCATGCACAGCATTTGTGGTTAGTACTTCAGATACTCCGAGATAAGCAATTATACGAAAAGCTTAGTAAGTGTGAGTTTTGGCTGAACCGGATAACTTTCCTTGGTCATATAGTCTCCGAGGAAGGAGTATCAGTGGACCCAAGCAAGGTGGAGGCTGTGCTTAATTGGGAGAGACCGAGGACAGTTACTGAGGTACGAAGCTTCCTTGGTTTGGCAGGGTATTACAGAAGATTTGTGGAAGGATTTTCAAGGATTGCCGCTCCTTTGACTAAGCTCACGCGCAAAGAGACTCCATTTATATGGACTGATCAATGTGAGCTCAGTTTTCAGGAATTAAAGAGGAGGTTGACAGCGGCACCTGTGTTAACTATTCCTGAGGGATCAGGAGGATTTTTGGTGTATAGTGATGCATCTCATCAAGGATTGGGGTGTGTGCTTATGCAGCACGGAAGAGTGGTCGCATATGGATCGCGACAGCTGAAAGACCATGAGCGGAATTACCCCACGCATGATTTGGAGTTAGCCGCTGTGGTATTTGCTTTGAAGATCTGGCGACACTACTTATATGGGGAAAGATTCCAGATCTTCACTGATCACAAGAGTTTGAGATATCTCTTTGATCAGAAAGAGTTAAACATGAGACAAAGGAGATGGATGGAACTCCTTAAGAATTATGACTGTGAGATTCTTTATCATCCGGGTAAGGCGAATGTAGTTGCTGATGCCCTGAGCAGGAAGAGTATGATATCTGCTATGATGATCAGGGAATGGGATTTGTTAGAGCAATTCGTCGAACTTCGGATCAGAGTTAAAGAGGTAGAGACTGGATTTTTGGCTAGCCTGCGGATAGAGCCCAGGATCATGGATCAGATTAGAACTGGGCAGCGCAGTGATCAGAGATTGATAGATATGGTTAGCCAAGCTGAGCAGAGTTCGCAATCGGATCTCACCATCAGTGAGGATGGATTGTTGAGATTCAGAGGACGGATTTGTGTACCGGACGATGATACCCTGAAGAGACAGATACTGAGAGAATCACACTGCTCGCGATACACCATGCACCCAGGGAGTACTAAGATGTACCGAGACTTGAGAAAGGTGTATTGGTGGAGTGGCATGAAGCGAGACGTGGCAGAGTATGTGGCCAGATGTTTAGTATGCCAGCAAGTGAAAGCTGAGCATCGGAAGCCCGGAGGACTACTACAGCCCTTACCTGTACCTACATGGAAATGGGAGCATGTCACTATGGACTTTATTATGGGTTTACCGAGGACCCGAAGAGGTCATGACGCTATATGGGTTATAGTGGATAGATTGACCAAGAGTGCCCACTTCCTTGCCATCAAGATCACAGATACGGTGGATGCCTTAGCTGAGCTATATGTCAGCGAGATAGCTAGATTACATGGGGCTCCAGTGAGTATTACTTCTGATAGAGATTCTCGATTTACTTCTAGATTTTGGACCCAGTTTCAGGAGTCCATGGGATCTCGATTGAGTTTTAGTACCGCCTATCATCCTCAGACAGATGGTCAGTCAGAGAGGACTATTCAGACCCTGGAGGATATGTTGAGGGCGTGTACGATGGATTTTAAGGGATCATGGGATGATCACCTGCCCCTAGCAGAGTTTGCATATAATAACAGCTATCATATGAGTATTGGAATGGCACCTTTTGAGGCTCTATATGGTAGGAGGTGTAGATCCCCTGTAGCTTAGGAAGAAGTCAGTGACAGAAAGATAAATGCCCCCGAGCTTGTTGAGCAAGCCGTACAGAGTGTGAAACTCATATGTGAGAGGTTACGGGCTGCACAGAGTAGACAGAAAAGCTACGCGGATGTCCGTAGACGGCCACTCGAGTTTGATGTTGGTGATGTAGTATTTCTGAGAGTATCACCGAGCAAGGGTATCATGCGATTTGGGAAGAAAGGGAAATTGAGTCCTCGATACATAGGACCATTCGAGATTCTTGAGAGAGTGGGAGAGGTAGCCTACAGATTGGCATTACCCCCACAGATGTCCGAAATACACAATGTTTTTCATGTGTCTATGTTGAGGAAGTACCACCCGGACCCTTCTCATGTCATAGAGTATGACGAGATGGACATTCAAGAGGACATGAGCTACACTGAGGAACCCGTCCGGATTCTCGATAGAAAGGAGAAGGTACTGAGAACCAAGAGCATCCCATTAGTGAAAGTTTTATGGAAACATCACTCAAGGGAAGAGGCAACGTGGGAACTAGAGAGTCTCATGAAGGAGAAATACCCCCATCTCTTTAACTAGTTGAGTTGAATTTGGAGGACCAAATTCTATTTAAGGTGGGGAGGATGTGAGATCTGAGAATTTCAGACATATTTTAATGATGTAATAAGAATTTGAAGTGTAATTTATTGAGCTAAGTGAATTGTGGGAATTATAATTGGAGATTTATATGTTAAGTGTGTAAAATAAGCATGAAGTATGAGGACAGATCGATCTGGGAGAAGGAGAGATCGATCTGGTGAGTTAACGGGGAAGGAGGAATTTGAGGAGCAGATCGATCTCCAATGGAAGAGATCGATTTCCAAATGATTCTGTTTGAGAAAGGATCGATCTCATGAGGAAGAGATCGATCTCCAAATGATTCTGTTTGGGAGAAGATCGATCTCCTTAGGAGCAGATCGATCTCATAAAGCCATAAAGAGATCGATCTCACGCCTCGACAAATCGATCTCCTAGGCATAAAATTGCCCAGATCGTCCCCAAAATTCAAACGCAGATCGATCTCACCCCTCGACAGATCGATCTCCTACCTCCAGTCTATATAAGGAACCCGTGTTTTTCTCCTGCAATTTCACTTTCTCTCTCTTCCAACCCCCATTTTACCGAAAACCTAACTTTCTCACTCATCCAAATCACCTATTTCCGGCCGAATCAGAGGTTGTGGCAAGAAGGAAAGTTGTTCCTCATCAAAGGGAGAACAACATACTTGGAAATCGAAGGACGAATCGGATCGAGGCGTGGGTTGTGAGTCTCACAAGCTTTGGGTAATTTCTAAACCTCGATCTTGATATTTGAGATGATTTTGATGATATTGGTGGTTGTCATTGCGTTGAAATAGCTGAGAAATGATTAGGGATTGATGAAATTGCAATGTAGTTGGAGTAATGTAGATATTTGGTGATTTTGGTAATTTTGAGAATTTGTGCTATAAATGGAAATATAGACAATGTGGTGAATTAGCATAGATAATTGGTATTAGAGATATAGAACGCTAAGATGTTGTGAATGAGAGTGTAGTTTGGGATAGAGTTACGGAAATCAAGGGATTTGAGGAGTTATGAGCAATTATGCTCAATTTTGAGAATTGAGGTTTATGAGATAATTGAGTATTGATGTTTTAACATCGTTTGGACAGCTCGGGAGTTCCAGAGTGGAATGCGAGGCTAGTCCGTGATACGGGGGAAACGATTGCACTATACGAGGTGCAAAGAGGTAAGGGAAATCTAAACCATTTGTGTATGTGAATTGTAAACTATTTTAGGATGAATTGTGGTTTATAAAACAAGCATGTTGGGTTTTGTGTTGAGATTTAATTGCACACAATTTTTATAGCCGGTTGGAGCCCAATGTTTTTATGAGTTTATAACTGGGCTCTACGTTAAGGCAATATCGAGATTTGAGAAATGTGTCCGTGTGCTTTGCCGGTCGAAACTCGGTTTCATTACGTTTTGTGTTGAGTACAGAACGATTTTCAAATCAGTTTTACGAGAGAAAAACCATTATGAGTTCTACGTGAAGGCAAACCAGTCTTATGTGATAAGACTTAGGTGTGTAGTTGTGAGTACACACCGGGCACTGCTCTGGTAGCATGTAAGCCCAATTTCTTCTCCGTTCTGGTAACGTGAGAACAACCCTATTGGTGGCTGTGCCACGTTGAGAAACCCCATTGGTGGCTGTGCCACGTTATACTCCATTGGTGGCTGTGCCACGTTGAGAAACCCCATTGGTGGCTGTGCCACGTTGAGAAACCCCATTGGTGGCTGTACCACGTTATACCCCATTGGTGGCTGTGCCACGTTGAGAAACCCCATTGGTGGCTGTGCCACGTTATACCCCATTGGTGGCTGTGCCACGTTGAGGAACCCTATTCTGTGGCTATGCCACGTGAGAAATTAAATCAGTGGCTATGCCACGCGTGTTTTGTGGCTATGCACGTGAGAATTAAATTAGTGGCTACGCCACGTGTGTTTAGTGGTTGTGCCACGTGCATTATTTTTACTGTGATTTTATCACGTTATTTGAGAAAGCGTTTAATGCGTTATTTTCACATGCTTTGTTATTGCTCTAGAGTGAGCCTTTTTACTTCATGTTTTCACATGATTTGAGATATGAGAATATCGTTTTGAGTACTTTCATGCTATGGTTTCCAAATGAGTTTCACATACATATAAACCTTTTGTGATGTGCATTTTGGTTTATGAAATGAGTTCCTTACCCCCTTTACTGAGCGATTTAGAAGCTCACCCTATTTTCCTTTCCCCCAGAGTTCTTCAAGTGAAAAAAAAAAGGATCTCCCTGCGACGTAAGGAGTAGTGGCTAGTGGAGGACTCGAGCTCCAGGCTATATATATTGTATCTTGAGGTATATCTTATCTTTTCATGTACCCAGACTATTATTGTAATTGCAGACACTTGATGTATAACATTATATGGGATGTATTAGGATTAATTAACTTGAGATGGATTAATGTATTTGATATGATATATAAATTCTAGTGATGAGATCCTGAGGCATAATGATCATGATGATGTATGACACTGCACAGGAATGCACCTTTAATTGTGAATTAATGAATAAAAAGTTTTAAATTAGCCCTATTTTTCGCACTTTCGGGGCGTGACATACTCCATCCTTCAACATGACATGGCCTAGAAATGAAATCTGTTCTAACCAAATGTTACACTTGTTGAGCTTAGCATACAACTCTTTCTCTCGAAGGGTCTGCAGAACTAACCTCAAGTGCTCCTCATGATCTTCCCTGGACTTTGGAATAAACCAATATGTCATTAATAAACACAATCACAAACTTGTCCAGGTATAGCTTAAACACATCATTCATCAATGCCATAAATGTTGTGGAGGCAATCGTCAATCCGAATGGCATAACCAAAAACTCGTAGTGGCCATAACAGGTACGAAATGTTGTCTTGGGTAAATCTCCACTCCGCATCCTCAACTGATGGTACCCAGATCGTAGATCTATCTTAGAAAAGACTTGTGCTCCCTGAAGTTGATCCAACAAATCATCTATGCGTGGAAGGCGGTACTTGTTTTAATGGTGGCCTTATCAACAACAGGTAATCTATACACAGTCGGAGGCTTCCATCCTTCTTCCTTACAAAAAGAACCAGAGCTCCCCAAGGTGAGACTCTCGATCTAATAAACCTCTTCTCTAGCAACTCTTGCAATTGATTTTTTAGCTCTTCCAACTCAATCGAAGCCATTCTATATGGTGGTTTAAATATCGACTCTGTACCAGGCACTAACTCTATACAAAATTCTATTTCCCTATCGGTTGGTAGCCCTAGCAATTCATCCGAAAAGACATCAGGAAATTCTGCAATCACTGGAATGTCTCTAAATTTGGAGTGTGCCTTATCTATGCCAACCACGTAGGCAATAAACCCTTCACATTATTCCTTCCACCATTGGTATCATAATTCATCACATCAACATTCAAAATAACAAATAAATTCATCTCTCAAACATTATGAATTAAAATTATACTCATTTTATTATAAAGATCATGTCATTTCATTTCTTATCATCAAAGTTTACAATAAGATTGTCTAGTCCTAAAAGCATCAATATTTTGGCATGACAATCCATAATAACATGATTTGTAGCTAGCCAATCCATTCCCAGAATTACATCGAAATCATTCATATTTACAATAAGATTGTCTAGTCCTAAAAACATCAACTACATTATAAATCATCCCAGACCACACGAATCCCGGTGTGCGAGGCATCATGCTGGAATGAAGGTGGGTTAGTTCTCCGCCAGACTTTCTCTTCAGTATCTCAACCACGCGGTACAACAACTCCATGTGATGTACACGGTACAGCGTACTCCGCAGACCCATATCATGGTTGGGGGTGCCAGCTGTAGGTCTTATCTACCCCATACCATATGTAACCTCTATAGTCTCAGGTGCACGTAGAGTTATCTGTATCCATGTAAGAGAGCATCCCCACTGAATAGAGCCTCCCCACCCCCTCTGGGCTTGAGGATGTTGTCCTTGAGGGTTTTATTATCTCCACGACCCATACATACCACAATGTGAAAACCTGTGCGAGCTAAGCTTTAGCATGATACATGCTTCATAGATAAATCTACTCGTACGAGCGTCACTCTAGCACGACATTTATGCATAAATTCATGAGAAAACCACGTATGAGCATAGCTCCAGTACGGTTATATGCATAAGATAACCACTCAAAATCCAAGTATGAGCAAAGCTCCAGTACGATTTATAAAACATCATCACAATCAAATCAAGGTGCGAGCTAAGCTCTAGCACATATCATACACATGAAAATACTGAAATCCAGTGAGAGCGATGCTCTAACATGATTTAACTAACGTAAACACATTAGGCGGCTCACATTCAACCAAAACAATCTCCAAACCGTGTTTAGCACCTCACATGTGCTATTTCACAAAAGCATTCAAACATTAGCCAGCCTATCTGTTAGTTTGTTCAAAATAAAGCAATGTGTTTTTGTAAAACATCAAAACACGTGATTTATGTAATTATTAGCCTTACTATACCTTTTTATAAAATCCACTTCAAAACCAAATCCCATACAAATACTTGCAGCTATTCACGCATATCAACAATAATTTTCTTAAACAATCATGTAATTTACAACGCCCTATATTCACCCACGAGTTCAAAGTACAAGCAGCTATCTCTATATACTCACAGAATTCCCTTACCTGGAATCGTGTCGCGTGATCCACTTCCTTAGAGTTTCTTACTTGCGCGGTTCGATTCGTCTCTAACGAACTCTCTGAAACAGTAAAAAAATAGTATATCGCACTAATTTAGTCCAATACAACACAACTCTTGTGTTTGGTATAGTCGATTCAACCTATAGCCTCCATTAACACTTATAAGGCCTATTTTTATTGTTCTACTCGTATCTCGAGTTTATTAATTCTTTTAGGCCTATTGATTCATACTAAATTAATATTAAATCGATATTAAGCTCATTGTGTTCATATTTCATCATTTACTTCACTATGGCACTTTGTCAAACACTTTATATACTCATTTTCATAAATTGACTATCTTCAAAATGTGGCTTCATTTAACCATCTCAATCAATCTCGTTACTTCAATAACAACTTAGCATAATCCCATAAATCACCAACTCATCCAAATCACATTTTCTCACACTATATTCATTCTATATTCTAGGTCACACTAGTTTCCACATCCTAGGTAGTTTCAATCATTAATACACCACCCAATCAACTCACAACAGCAACTAAACAAACATATATTTGACTTGGTGTATTAGAAACTCACCTATTTGGATTTCCTTCTTGCTCCAAATGAAAATGCTCCTAGCTCCTTCAATCCAACAAATAGGGTAATGACTCTAAGCTATGTTGTTCTTCTCTTTGATATGAATAACTTTGTATCTAATATCTTCCCCTCAAATCTTTAAGAAAATTGATGGATTTAGGAGTGAGAAAGTTAGGTTTTAGATTGAAAACGGAGGAAATGGGGTTGTTTTCGTGAATTGTAGATTTTAATAGCTCCCTTATATAGAAATGGCTTGATAAGATTGATCTGCATTGGGTGGAGATCGATCTGGTCCTCTTAAATCCTTCAGTTTCTCGACATTTTTCAAGCATGAGATCGATCTGTCGAATGTTTGAGATCGATCTGGCTTCAATGTAATAAGATCGATCTGCTTAATGGAACATGATTGATTTATCTCAGGCTGAGAGCTAAGGAGATCGATCTGGGATTCAGGGGAGGTCGATCTGCTCAAACCCGAGAGCTAAGGAGATCGATATGCATTGTGTGAGAGATCAATCTGCCTCTTCCAACATGCTTGATTCTGCATTCTTCAGGCCATGAGATCAATCTCTCCTTGCATGGGATTGATCTGACCTTCATCCTACTTCATTTTTCTGTAGATTTCCTCATTCAAACTCCTACTTAATCACTTCCACATTCATTCCTCATTCCAATCACACTTAAAAATTTAAAAATATATATTTCTTATGATTCATACATAATTAAACTTGTTTGAACATCACATAATTATATATATTGCACCAAAATTAAGGGTCTTACATCCCAGTTCATGAATTTTAGGGTATTTATATAAAATGTGAATTATATGAATGTATATAGGTATAGTTATTAAGGAAATAAATAAATAAATAATAAAATAATAATAATTTTTAAAAAAAAAACCATTTTCTTGCTTCTCCATTATTGTATCAATGGACTTCTAGGTCAAAACCAAATTTTTATCTAGCTAAATTTCCATGCAAATTGTGTTATAGAAGTATGATTGTTATAGAAATCAATTTAGAATTTAGTTTGAAGAGATTACAAAAAAAAAAAATTAGGGTTTGTAATTTGACAGAAAATTGGGGATTTCGAGAATAAGACAAGGAATTAAATTTTTTGAGTTAAATTATGAAGAATTGGAATTGAATTTGTTGAAATCATGTAATGGGCATAAAAAGGGTAGATTCGACCAATTAGGAAACTTAGAGAAAAGTAATTAAAAATAGAGAATATAAACTAGTAAATTATAATGTAATCAGTACGTAAACTAGATTGCTCGTAGGGGTTATGAGTGGACATTTTGGTGAATTGCTAGGCAAAATTTTGGGAATTTTGATTGACAAGTTCGGCGACAATAAGGACTAAGGTAATTTGATTTTTCCTCTATAAAGTTCATAAATATATAGTGTATAGGGATAATTCTAAGTATAAATAAGTTGTCGATTCCAGATTTAAGAACACTTAGAGAAATCTAGAGATTAAGAAAATTTGAGGATTTCATTCTGAGGAAGGAAATTTGATTTATAAGTGATGTAGTGTTTAATTTGCTGTTTATGTGAATACAACAAATTAATTGATAAAAATTTCAATTTGGACTTTTTCTTATGAAGTTTCGGCTATTAGGATTTAATTAGGGATTATCTAATTTGTATATGCTTTAATGAGTTAAGGCTATTTAGACTAAAGGGGAATTCGTCTTAGTATTTTGGTTACATGAAGAAGAATGAGGATTTTGATTCAATTGAGTTTTCATGGTTTAAAACTAGTAAATTATGATGAAATCGGTATTTAGTTAATGGTTGTGTAATCAGATTTGTGTAAATTGATATTGTCAGGACCCGTTCTCAATCCATGACTTTATCCAAAAATCACTATAAATTTTTCGCATTCTTAACTTACCCTTTCGCTCTTCAATGGTTGGGTTGTGATTCGATGTCAGAGTCCTCACTTACCACATCATCCATTTCATACATACATGTCAATATATTATTACTGACTGTAACTGCTTTTATTATACATGTAAGATTATATAAAATCTAATACAAATACATTCCCCATAATATATATCGTATACATCACTGTGCTGTTTCTATGTTTAGTGTAGATAAATTAGGAATTATTAGCTGTCAATAAATAAATAATGAATTATTATCTGTTTTCCTATTTAATAGGAAACTACCTAAAATCAAGGAAGTTAGAGATATCCTGATTTTTTTTTCCTAGAATTACTCCTAGAATTACTCTCTAGTTTTCCTATTTATATTGTAACAACTATTGAATTCAGATGTAGAAAAGAATACATTCAGTTTTACCTCTCTACTATTTTTTTTCTTTACTACATGGTATCAAGAGCCTATGAATTATAAAGCAGCCATGGTTGGCTCTAGTTCGTCTTCTTCTTCCGTTACTAGCACTGTGACAAGGAGTTCCCAGGCATCTTCGATTGCACCCATCAATGAAAGCCCTTTACAGATTACCATTCATAAATTAAATGGTAAAAACTACTTAGAGTGGGCCCAATCCGTGCGTTTGGTGATTGATGGAAAGGGAAAACTTGGATATTTGAATGGGGAAATCAAGCCTCCAGCCGCTGATGATCCAAAATACCAGCAGTGGAGATTAGAAAATTCCATGGTTATCGCTTGGCTTATTAATTCCATGGAACCAACCTTGGGAAAACCGTTTATGTTTCTACCAACCACTCATGATGTTTGGGAGGCTGTTAGAGAGACGCACTCTGACCTAGAAAATTATTCTCAATTATTTGAGTTAAGTACTCGGATGTGGCGGATACAACAAGGTGATAGAGAGGTAACTGCCTATTATAATGACATGATGACTCTGTGGCAAGAATTGGATATGTTCGAAACTGAAGAATGGGAGAGTCCGAATGATAGTGCACGTTACAAGAAAAAGGTTGAACGAAGTCGAGTGTTTGTATTTCTGGCAGGTCTAAATAAAGATCTTGATGAGGTTTAGGGACGTATTTTAGGACGGAAACCTCTACCCTCTATCAGAGAGGTTTTTTCTGAGGTACGGAGAGAGGAGGCTTGGAGATTAGTGATGTTAAAGGGAGTAGAGGAGCCAAAAGTTGATCAGGACAATTCAGCTCTTGTAGCCCACAGTAATGAGAAACAAGGAGAAAGACGAGGAGGCAAACAAAAGCCATGGTGTGATCATTTTCGGAGACCATGGCATACACGCGAGACCTGTTGGAAACTCCATGGAAAACCTGCGAATTTGAAGAAGAAACCTGGTGATGACTCTCGGCCAGCAGGGGACACTCGTGCTTTCCAGGTTAGCACTACTAATCCAGGGCAACAATCATCCTCAGACTCTCTTCCTTTTACCAAGGAACAAATGGAGCACCTGTACAAGATGTTTCAGTCTCAATCTATAGGAAATTCTAGTGCGTCTTGTTCTTTAGCCCAGTCAGGTAATTTTTTCACCACATCATTTACTTGTGTCAATCCAAATACATCTTGGATATTAGATTCAGGAGTAACCGATCATATGACTGGGTTCTCGCAGTTGTTTTCTTCTTACATACCTTGTGGAGGAAATCAAAAGGTCAAAATAGCAGATGGTTCATATGCTACAGTTGCAGGGAAAGGAAAAATTATTGTTTCTTCTCATCTTACTTTAAAAGATGTCATTCACGTTCCTCAATTATCCTATAATCTATTGTCAGTCAGTAAATTAACTCGTGATCATAATTGTCAAATTAATTTTTGG
This sequence comes from Firmiana major, assembly GCA_033439115.1. Classification (NCBI taxonomy): domain Eukaryota; kingdom Viridiplantae; phylum Streptophyta; class Magnoliopsida; order Malvales; family Malvaceae; genus Firmiana; species Firmiana major. Next base: position 64,956,514 of record CM065899.1, read on the forward strand.
TCTTCTCAATGTAAATTTCAGGATTTAACCTCGGGGAAGACGATTGGGGATGCTAGGCAAGACTATGGCCTTTACCTCCTTAATAATGATACAAACTTTGGAAGGCAAGACCAAACTTGTTTTAATTCTATTTCTGTTTCCAGTGACAGTGAGATTATGTTATGGCATTTTCGGTTAGGACATCCAAATTTTCATTATTTAAAGCAATTATTACCCAAATTATTTATGAATAAAAATGCTTCTATTTTTCGATGTGAAGTTTGTGAATTAGCTAAACATCATCGTGCTGTTTTTTCACCACAACCATATAAAAAGTCAAAACCTTTTACTATGATCCATAGTGATGTATGGGGTCCTTCTAAAGTGGCAACTCTTTCTAGAAAACGTTGGTTCATTACATTTATTGATGATCATACTCAGGTTACTTGGGTTTTTTTACTAAAAGATAAATCTGATGCTGAAAGTGTGTTTAAAAACTTCTATACAATGGTACAAACACAGTTCGAAACTCATATCAAAGTTTTTCGTAGTGATAATGGCAAAGAATTCTTTAATAATGTGTTAGGGAATTTTTTTGATGAAAAGGGGATTGTACATCAAAGTTCTTGTAATAACACACCTCAACAAAACGGGATAGCCGAAAGGAAAAATAAACATCTTCTTGAAGTTGCTAGGGCCTTAAGCTTTACATCTAAAGTTCCAAAGTATCTTTGGGGAGAAGCTGTTTTAATAGCCACATTTTTGATAAACAGAATGCCTTCAAGAACCTTGGGGCTTAAAACACCAATAAAACTTTTCAATGAGTGTTTTCCAACTTCCAAGTTAGTAAGAAACATTCCTTTAAAAATTTTTGGTAGTGTTGCATTTGTTCATAACCATGACCATAAAAGAACAAAACTTGATCCAAAAGCACATAAATGCATTTTTATAGGCTATTCGACAAATCAAAAAGGTTATAAATGTTATGATCCAGTTCTGCAAAAAATGTTTGTTTCTATGGATGTCACTTTCTTTGAAGGACAATCATACTATCACACTTCTCATCTTCAGGGGGAGAAGAACAATAGTAAAGATGATATGTTTTTAAATGGTTCTGACTTAACCATTGATTTTGAATTTGCTAGTGATGATATTTTACCAAACGTAATTGAGAAAGGAAATACAAATGCATTAAATGATGAAAATCTACAACAACCTCTGATAATGCCATCTCAAAATCAAAATTCTGAAACAACAGAGATGTGTGCGAAACGATGGAAGGGTCTTGTATATTCAAAGGAGTACCAAGCACAAAAAAAGGAAAGGAACACTATCTTACAGCACCCCCAAGAATCTGATCAGGGGTTAGATCATGAGATCAATGTTCCTTCAGACAATTCTGATAATAATCCTCCAGGTAATTCTAAGTCAAATTCCTCAAGTTAAGATGATCTTCCAATTGCTCTTAGGAAAGGTGTTAGGTCTTGTACTAAGCATCCTCTATCCAATTTTATTTCGTATAATAATGTGTCACCTCGGTTTCGTGCTTTTATTACACAAGTGTCTAGTGTGGTTATTCCAAGCAATGTATAGGAAGCTCTAAATGTTCCTGAGTGGAGGGAGGCTATTCTTGAGGAGATGAGAGCTCTAGAGAAGAATGCTACTTGGGAAAAGGTTAATCTGCCACAAGGAAAAGCAATCGTTGGTTGTAAGTGGGTATTCACCGTGAAGTATAATTCTGATGGATCTCTAGAACGATACAAGGCTCGACTGGTAGCTAAAGGCTACACACAAACTTATGGAGTGGATTATTCTGATACTTTTTCTCCAGTGGCAAGACTAAATACTGTTCGTGTGCTTTTGTCAATTGCTGTAAACCTTGATTGGTCTCTAAATCAATTGGATGTGAAGAATGCTTTCCTCAATGGAGACCTTGAAGAGGAAGTTTACATGGAGGCACCACCTGGTTTTACTGAGAAGTTTGGATCCAAGGTATGCAGACTTAAAAGACCACTATATGGTCTTAAACAGTCGCCTAGAGCTTGGTTTGAAAGGTTTACAAAGTTTATGAAGAATCAGAATTATAGACAAGGGCAGACAGATCACACTCTCTTTATAAAAGTCTCTAACAAAGACAAGATCGCAATTTTGATTGTTTATGTAGATGACATAATTCTTACAGGAGATGACGAAGAAGAAATGAACCGATTAAAACAGAATCTAGCCAAGGAGTTCGAGATCAAGGATTTGGGGTAAATGAGATATTTTTTGGGTATGGAAATTGCGAGATCAAGGAAAGGTATCGTATTGTCACAACAAAAATATATCTTGGATCTCTTGAAAGAAACTGGTATGAGTGGGTGCAAGCCAGTTGATACTCCAATAGAAGCAAAAGTGAAGCTTGGAGAGGTAAAAGATAGAGTTCCTGTGGATACTGGTAGATATCAAAGATTAGTTGGGAAGTTAATTTATCTATCTCATACACGGCCTGACATTGCTTTTGCTGTAAGTATGGTAAGTCAGTTCATGCACTCTCCTTGTGAGGAACATCTAGAAGCTGTGTTTCGAATTCTTCGTTATTTGAAAGCAACTCCAGGGAAAGGATTGTTTTTCAGAAAAATGAAAATAGAGGAATTGAAGTCTATACTGATGCAGATTGGGCAGGTTCAATCACTGATAGAAGATCGACATCTGGATACTGCACCTTTGTGTGGGGTAATCTAGTTACTTGGAGAAGCAAAAAACAAGGTGTTGTTGCCAGAAGTAGTGCAGAAGCTGAATTTCATTCAATGGCTCAAGGAGTGTGTGAGGTACTTTGGCTAAAGCAAGTTCTAGAAGAAATTAAAAGGCCAGTTAGTCTTCCTATGAAGTTGTACTGTGACAATAAATCAGCGATCAGCATAGCTCATAATCCGGTTCTACATGACAGGACGAAACATGTTGAGATTGATAGACATTTTATAAAAGAGAAGCTTGAAGAAGGGGTAATTTGTACTCCTTTTGTTCCTACCATGAAGCAGGTTGCAGATATTTTCACCAAGAGCTTAATGAGATAGCCATTTGAACTTCAAGTGAGCAAGTTGGGCATGATTGATATCTTTGCACCAACTTGAGGGGGAGTGTAGATAAATTAGGAATTATTAGCTGTCAATAAATAAATAATGAATTATTATCTGTTTTCCTATTTAATAGGAAACTACCTAAAATCAAGGAAGTTAGAGATATCTTGATTTTTTTTTCCTAGAATTACTCCTAGAATTACTCTCTAGTTTTCCTATTTATATTGTAACAACTATTGAATTCAGATGTAGAAAAGAATACATTCAGTTTTACCTCTCTACTGTTTTTTTTCTTTACTACATTTAGATACACAACTGTACATAAAGGTATACCTGGCGATCGATAGGAATTAGTAGTGGACTCTGGGACGCTATCCCTCGATAGCTCTCGCTCTACTGACGCTCTGTAGAGAGATGTAAAGAAAGGGGGGTGAGCATACAACGCGCTCAGTAAGGAAATCAGGCAAGCAAGTAGATATCAACACTATCTACTCAAAATAATGCTATGCCTTGAAAACATTATTTCCTTTACTCGCTTTAAAAGCATGTCTTGAAATATAATATATATACTTGTACAGAATAAATCCCATGTACAGAAAATCATGCTTTCTTTCTCAAATGTAGGCATGTAGTGCAAAACAATGCATCGTATATAAATCATGCCTTTATGTAAATCATGCCATGTATATTTAAATCACAATAAATATGGCATCAGATGATTCACAACACAAAATCGGAGTCCGACCCATCCCTCAGTCTGTTCGCAGTTTAAATCATTCAATCAATGTGATATATCATGTAAGACTCTGTGGTTAAGTGTAAATAGTATCCTGGACTATGATCATATCCGACATGTGATCCCAAGCAACACAGATCTCGGTGTGCGGGGCATCACTGCTGCAACGGGAGGGGGGTCAGTCCATCACAACCGTCAGCTATATCCTCCTCAACTCCACAACAACACACGGTACAGCGTACACCTCGCGCCACTCAGGCACGGTACAAAGTACACTCGTGGACCCATCCTCACGGCCAGAGTGCCTACCATAGGTCTTAGCTCTCGCACCCGTGGAATATCAACATCACAGTCAGGGTGCCTACTATAGGTCTTAGCCCTCGCGCCTGTGGAAATATCATACCACATCTCAAATACCCTCATGCTGGCCATCCTCTCAAAATGTGATACTCAGTCACACAAGAATGCGGCATGAATAGGTACCATGTATATAATATCACATACAGTGTGCGCCCTCGAGTGCGACACACAGTCGACACTACGCTCGAACACTGTTTCATATCACAAACTCAACTCTAGTGCGAACAATCTCCAGCAACTAGGTCAATGCATAGTTCATGTATTAAATCAAGTACGAGCAATAGCTCCAGTACTATGCTATGCACAATTATCAAATCAAGTACGAGCAATAGCTCCAGTACTATGTCATATATCTCATGTAAAACTCGAGTACGAGCTTATCGCTCCAGCACTCTGTCATGCATATATCATATAAAACTGAGTACGAGTAAAACTTCAGTACTCTATCATACATGTCATGGAAATCTAGTGCGTATAAAAATCCAGCACTACTGTATGTGGAAAACATATGAAATCCAGTGCGAGCTGTGCTCTAGCACGGTTTATTCTCACATAATATGATAGATGGCTCTTTAAAAGGGATTGTTTATAAAACATCAAAATCAGCACTATAAAGTGTGCTTAAGTCACATCAACCTTAAAATCATTAGCCCATCTATTTATTTTCATGCTAAACAGCAATTAAACACTCACAATAATTGTTTCCATGTTTTTTGCAACTTTTCACAAAAGTTGACTTTTTGACTAACTAGGGGCAAAATCATAATTTGCCACTATCGGGTCGCAATAATTATTATTCACTTTCTCTGACCCTCAGAGTTTTTAAGTGAATGTAAAAGCAGACGAAAATACGTGCAGGTATCTCTAACTACTCGCAAAAGTCCCTTACCTCGGATCACGTCACGTGACCTCACTTCCTCGGTGCTGCTAAATCCCGCAGTCCGATCAGCTCTCAATGTATACTCCAGAGCTATAAATAACCATTCCTCAGGTTAATTATAATTTTACTACTGTATTACACATTAATACAGTCTATTTTCCCTTAATGGGCCTTAATAATCCTTAATGGGCCTTAATCCGTATTAAGCCCGTTTTTCACTTATTATTTCCCTTCATTAGGGTCTATCGACTCATTGGGCCTATCAATACCCATTGGGCTTTATTCCAAGCTCTTTGGATAGCCCGTATATCATTTACGACATTTAATTCAAAATTTCGAATATAATTCACTAAAACGGAATTTAATCCAAAATGCGTAAAATAAATCTTAAATACGCAATAATGACATAAATTGTCGTAAATGAACTTTACTTACCCGAGAATATGCGATGGTACACAAATCGAAGTTCGATCGGGCTTCCGTTCGGAATTTATCGTCGAACTGCACAATTTATTATATTTAACTTCGGGTCAATTTTCGATTAAATATAATTTAAATAAATTCTTCGGAAATCAAATCGGTCACTTTTGACCTCGTATCGACTTACCCGAAGTTCGGTGAAATCCCAAAAATTTTCCTTTTCCTTTTTCTTTCTTTTTCCTCTTTTTTTCCCCTTTTCTCCTTGGCTGAACCGGTCCGATCCGGTTCAGCGCAGAACCTTCTCCCCTGAACCGCCGACCGGTTCAGGCATCCTTTGGTCATGCCGGCGTATTCCGGCCGGTTCCCAACGCATCACCACCGCCGTTCGGCGCGCCTAAGCCTGGGTAACACTCGGCTGGGCTTGATCAGGACTAAGCACCACTGATGGCCGCCGGATTCCTTCTTTTCGTCCGCGGCTTCACCTCTTCGATTCGCCGGCGTTAGGCGTCGGTGGATGGAGTGACCGGTGCCGATGGGTGCGCACGGTCCTCCTCTTCCTTTTTCGACCTCTGTCCTGGCCGTGGGGTCACCGGTGGTGGCCGTCCGGTGATTTCTCCCTCGGGTCGACTTGCTTTCGTTTCCTCTGTTCTCTCTCCCCGATTCAAACTTTCAGATTTCCCTTTTTTTTATAATATATTTTTATTATTATTTTTTTATAAAATAATAATAAAAATCCCATAAATATCCCATAAATATCCCAAAAATATCTAAAAATATCTCAAAAAATCATATTAAATTCATTTAATCCGTAAATGAATTTATCAGTCCGATTTTACCTTTTCGGTATATTTTTCCACTATTTTTGGGCTCATTTTTCGAGGTAAAAATATCGATAAATTCTAATAAATTTATATCTTGATCAATTGAGCTCAAAATTAAATATTTTCCTCGATTTTGATCAAGATTCCTCAATTTCATATTTTTAATGAAATTGTCTTATCGAAATTATACCGAATTTTAGTCATTTGACCGTTTTACCCCTGCACTCGTTCGGGAATTAACTTAACCCTTATCTCGTTGTTATGTAGCTTACATGCATTTTTAAATTTCTTAAATTGTTGATTGCATGTTAGTAAATACTCTTCTTATGATTCAACTATGTAATAAAGTGTTCATACACATAGGAATCATAAGGTACAAGCTACAAAAATCTGGGTCTGACAGATATTAAACCAAATGAAAATGGATGTTGTTGATACCTCGATGCTATTCATGGATTTTGTAACAAATATCTCTTCAAGTGGAAGGGGGAGCAAAAATGAGACAGGCACATATATGCGTGCCTAAGGCGATAAGGGTAATTGTTGCGCATCGTTTTGTGGTAAGAGATTTATACAATTTGTAGCTAGTAGGATGCCTTAGGTTAGGATTAAAATATACTAGAAACCATAGGTTGTGAGTTTAGATAGCTATTTAGGATTAATTTAAATTTGTTGTATGCCCTACTTGATTTCACAGATTTTGCAAAACTAACGTGTTTTGATAAACTTCGGCAAGAAAGCGACTAAGGCATAAGGGTGAGTAGTGACGTAACACTTGTGTTTTCTTTCCTTGCTTTTGAATACCCTCATTTTTTTATACATGAGCTATGCCAATCATTTTAAGAAAGTATTGAATTTCCTGAGTATTTACCTCGTTGATGAATTTGAGAAGTAAGTTTTGATCGATCTTTAAACTGATTGATTTCGAGATGAATGATTTATCTTGACATGTAAATACTTTCTCATAGAAATGAAGACATAATTATTTTGAGACTGTTGGCGATCCCTGGAAATGCCTTTGTGGCAGCCATGTCCTGTGAGAGCCATCTCCAGCACTAGTAGGAGGTTCTATGTGATTGCCCTATAGTGCCAAGTGCTTCACGGGGGTGCCTTCGTGGCATCGAGTTTATGGGTCATGAGAGCTATCTCTAGCACTGGTAGGAGGTTCTGCATGATTTCCCTATGATCCCAAGTGCTTCACGATTATGCCTTGGTGGCATATACCCACACTTCTGAGTGATTTGTCGACGTACCATGGTTGTTGTGTTGTATTACTGTAGACCTTGATCCCGTCTTCAGTACCCTAGTCTAATAGCCTGATCAGCTAGGATAGGGCTATTAGATATTATGGCCATAGGGTTTCTCGATTGATTATAATTAGTCCATGATGTATATTAAGGATTCATGCCATGTCTCTCTTATTTGCACTGATTATTTCAACTGAGCCTATGCATGTTTTCATGTTGAGTACGCATAATTTCCTGAGTTGAACTTGCATGATTTTCTTGCGTTAAATGAGCATGATTTCTTTGAGCTTTTAATGAAGTGAACAAAGGATGTTCGAGTTGTTTTACATATTTAAAAGTATAATTGTTCTTACTTGGCAAAACCATGTGTTTAAAGCTCATTAACCAAACTATTTTAGCTCAATCTAGTTTGTGATGTATTAATAATCGATTAATGTGAAGCGAACTTATAGTGGGTGTTTGCAAGTTTCACTTTGTATTGATTTCTTACTAAGCGTGTGGTTACTCACCCCTTTCTTTAAAACATTTCAGATTTACTCGTGGGTGAACCACTCGAAGTTTGTTGATTTCTCGTGCTAAGTGTGCGGTTCTTGTGCTAAGGTATACGTAACAACCGTGAAGTTTTTGTTTCAGACCTGTCTGTACGCATGGATTTAAGTAATAGTCATTTGGGATGTATTAGCTGATTTTAGAGTATTGTTTCTATGCTAAGGTCTATTTACTTATATCGGTAATACTCTGTAAATCGATTCAAAACCTTAGTGCTTATGTTTTTATTAATAGTTAGTTACTTGGGATTATGTGATATCGTTTCAGGTACAAATGTGGTTGTTAATGTGAAATGTGATTAAAGAAGTTGTTAGTTATGGATAAATAGGGTTGTTGATATGATTTGTGATTATGTTGATATTATATGGTTAACAATGATGGTTGTCTTTGTGAGATTTCATAATGTGGTTGGGGATTGAGGTTATTGGTTGCCATATTGCTCTCGTTTGCAAGTTGGGTTAGGTCTAATTGCAGCTGTTATGTTACCGAAATGTAAGACCCATAAATTCCTATGTAATATTTATGATTGTTGAATATACGGACAAGTTACATTACATATGAATTACAAGAAATAGATTTTGTAAGTTCTAAGTGTGAATAAATCGCAAAATGAGTATAGAATCAATTGAGTGTAAGTTTAACTTGGAAATTTTAGGACAATATGCAGCTAGAATGCCGCAGGAAGCAGGGCAGATCGATCCCATGCAAGGAGAGATCGATCTCATGGCTTGGAAAACACAATGCCAAACATTCTACAAGAGGGAGGTCGAACTTGGAAATTCTAGGAAAATATGCAGCTAGAATGCTACAGGAAGCAGGGCAGATCGATCCCATGCAAGGAGAGATCGTTCTCATGGCCTGGAAAACACAGTGCCAAACATTCTGCAAGAGGGAGATCGATCCCTCACTCAAGAAGATCGATCTCATGTTGTCTCGGGTTGGACCAAATCGATCTCCTCCCTTTGGCAGATCGATCTCCATTGGTTTCTGGATAAGCCAGATCGATCTTCTCTTAAGGTCAGATCGATCTCCAAAGCCTTCTACCTGAAACAGATTGATCTCATTACCTTGAGCAAATCGATCTCATGCATTTCAACATATCGATCCCCTGCCTGCAAATTGTCAAAATTTTGAAGGATTCAAGCAAGGCCAGATCGATCTCTACCCTATGTAGATCAATCTCCAAAGGCATTTTCTATAAAAACGGGGCAGTTGGATCTGTATTTCACGGGAACAAATCCATTTCCTCCATTTTTAACATTAACCTAGATTTCTCACTCTAAAAACCATCACATTTCCATAAAGATTTGAGAAAAAGCTGTAATACCCTAATTTTGATGTAGCTTATGCCTTATGATTCATATAAGTAAGAACATTTATTATTTTGGTTGAATCATAAGAAGAGTATTTACTACAACGAAATTGTAAGTAAAGTGACTAAACACATATAAGCTACGTAAAGGCCGAATAAGGGCTATCAGAGACACAGGCTAAATTGAGAGGATCTGAATCATTCTGAATGAAGAGAAGAACTTATGATGTGAAAATATAGAGAACTCAAGAAGGAAAGTCGATTTGATTTGGTCCCAAACACATTGAAGTAGAGGAAATGCCAAAAAAAGGCTAAACGAGTCCGAAATGGTCCGTTTGTGAGGGGTATTTGATATATTCGCCTCCCAGAAACGGCCAAAACATAAAGATGAGAGTGTGAACCATAGAAATTGACTCTTTTGGATTTTTGAGAAAAGGTCAAACCTGGTCAATGGTTAAGAAAAGTGGACTTTGACCAAAGTTAACTAACCATGGTTAGAAATTAACCTAAGTATGGAGAAAAAAATGGAGAAAAATATTTTTTTAGTTAGAATACAAGATATTCATCCCCTGAAGTAAGGAAAATTTATTTGGATGAATTTCATATTAAATTTAATAGGTAAAAATCGCAATGGGCCAAAGTTGGAATTTTAAAGCCCATTAAGGTATAAACAAGTGTGGGTCGAATTTGGAAAGCCCAATAGGCCGAATTGTTAGGCCATTTATGTAAGACCCTTAAATTCATAAGTATATACATGTACATGCTATGTGAAGCATAAGTGATGTAAAGTCCATAAATTCAATGTACACACTTGTAATATGAGTTTGTGATATACGTATAAGTTTCATTATGTATGAATAGACAGAAATGGACTTTTGTATGTGATGAATGTGAATATATGAAAAAATGAGTAGTGTGGTAAAATGGAAGGAAGTGCATGAATTTCATAAGTCTTTATAATTCCATTTGTTCATACATTGTATACTTTTGGTTATACAATGAATGTACACAAGTTATAATGTATATAAAGTATGGATGGGTGTCATTTTTCAAGCCTTAAAGGTGGTTGGATGAGAAAATGACTATGGTAGCAAAATGTATGAACTTTGGTGTAAGTTACTACAGAAAACTGCAGTAAAATCTTGAAAATATGAATGAGAGATCGATCTCATAGGATGAGAGATCGATCTAAAAGAGCAAAAAATGCTCTTATTTGCGTAATGAAATAGGGACAGATTGATCTCCAAGAGGGCCAGATCAATTTCCTTAAGCTACTAACTTGGAGAAGATCGATCTCACCTGGGAGCAGATCGATCTCCTTAAGGTTCTATGTTGTTTAGATCGGTCTCATGCTTGGGAGTAGATCGATCTCATTAGGTTTGAAAGGTCGGTTTCGAGAGGAAAAAAGTGCAGGGCAAATAGATCTCATTGGAGAGAAGATCGATCTCATAGAGACAATTCTATAAATACTGGACTTCTGCACTTTAGTTTTCACGAGAGAAACTATTCCATTCAATACCAAAAGTGTAACCTAACATTTCTAGGCTAGAAAATTTCAGTTTGTGATCAGTTTTGAGTGAGATTTAGTTGAGTAACGTTGTTCTTGGCAAAGAGGAGAACAACATACTTAGAAACAATAGATTGAAATCAAGGATTTCAAGAGTAAGGCGGATTTGTGCCAATTTGGTGAAAAAAAGAAGGAAATCTCAGTTAGGTAAGATCTAATACACCAAGTTGATATATGTTAAACTAGGTGTATTGGTGAGTATATTGGTATATGTATGAATTGTTGGAAATGAAAGGATCATGTGTAAGACTCGAAATTAAATCGTAAATTTTTATGAGGGATCAAAATGGTCTAGAATTTAACTGAATGAGATTCGGATTGGAAATAAGGATTTAAAATGTGAAGTGAGTGAGTGTTCGTGAAAGGAAGTCGGGTTAAATTAATCCCGAACACGTGTAAGGGTAAAATGGTTAAAAGACTGAAAGTCGGTATAAATTTGAGAAGAAAAATTTAATTAAAAATAATGGATTGAGAAATCTTGGTCAATAAAGGTGAAATAATTAAATTTCGGATTAAATTGATCAAGATATCAATTTATTGGAATTAATCGAGATTTTTACTTCGAAGAATAATCTCGAAAATAATCAAAAAATATACCGAAAAGTCATTCGAGACAATATCCCGAAAATACGGAGAAATTATACCCAAAAAAGGGTTAAACTATAATAAATAAATTAAATAAAAATTAAATTAATTAATTTGGAATAAAATAATAATTTTTGGTAGATATTTTGGGTATTTTAATGTATTTAATGATTAAAATATTAATATAAATAAATAAATAAAAATAAATAAAAATAAATTAATTAATAAGTTAAAAAAAAAGGAATCAGAAATCGGGGAGAGAGAAGAAGATTGAAACGGAAAAACGAAGCCAACCGAGGAGACCACCGGCGAGCCGTCCGGCGACCAACGGCCAGGCGAAGGGTCGAAAAAACGAAGCCAACCGAGGAGACCACCGGCGAGCCGTCCGGCGACCAACAGCCAGGCGAAGGGTCGAAAATGGAAGAGGAGAGGCCGACGACCTCCCTGGTACCGGCAGCACGGCCCACCGATGCTGAAATTCGGCGGATCGAGGGAGAGAAGCCGCAGAGAGGAGAAGCCAAATCGACGGCCACCGGCGCCGATCTGGACAACCCCGACCCCAGCCGAGGCTTCCCGAGGTGCAGACGAGCCGATTGATGGCAGCCACGACCGGCAAAGCTGCCGACAAATGCCAAAAACGGCGGAAGAAGAAATGGGTTTCGACGGCGAAGAGGAGAACAGCCGGACCGGCCACTTTCCGGCGGACTTGGACGTAACCGATGGCAGATCTGAGATGCGGACGACCCAGTGGAGCCACTGGCGGAGGAAGCTGGCAGAGAATCAACATGCAAGGCCCTGAATCGGAGTGAACCGGAGTGAACTGGGGTGAACCGACGATCCGAACCGGGTTGAACTGGATCGAACCGGTTCAGCCAAAAAGAGAAGGGAAAAAAATGAGAAAAAGGGAAAAAGAAAAAGAGGAAAAAATAGGGGAAAATTCCAGTGATGCAATCGAGCTTTGGGTAAGTCGATAAGTGGTCGAAATTGACCGATTTGAATTTTAGAATATTTTATTTAATTATTATTCGACTGAAAATTTACCCAAAAATTTATGAAATTTTGTAGCTCGACAATTGGCATCCAACGAGTGCTCGAGATAGCCTCGATTTACGTGCTAGCATGGAATCTCGGGTAAGTAACCCTTATTTATGACAATTTACATCGTTATGCGTGATATGAATTTAAATTCCGCATAAATTGAATTAAATTTTGGAAATTTAGATAAATTGTCATAAATAATAAATTTAGCTATTCGAGAGTTAGAATGAGGCCCAAGGAATTGTTAGTGGGCCCAATGAGCCCAATAGGCCTCGATAATGTGGAAATTAAGTGGAAAACGGGCTTAAGGCCGATTAAGGCCCATTAAGGTGCAATCGGGCCCAATAGGGGTAAATGGGCCCAATGATTTAAATTAAGCCTAGAAAATAGGAAATACAATTAAATTGTATGTTATCTGACCTGAGGAATATTTATATGCAGTTTCGGAGGTTTGATTGGGAGCATATCGGACTACACGACGAGACAACAGTGGAAAAAGGAAAAGGTCAGACTCTACAGAAAAATAAGGTAAGGGAATTCTGCGGACTGTTAGAGGTAACTTTATGGAATTTTAAGTTCATTTGCAGCCCTTTAAAAATTATCTGAAGGGTCTAGAGGTCAAATAATAATTTTAGTGCCTCGAATGGGCAAATTACCAAAATACCCTTGTTAAGGGTAGAATTTTATAAATTTAGGAAAAATTGGGATGAGCAAGAACAAGAGGTTCCTGCTCGTTCTGGAGGTGTTTTGATGCATGCATGAGTAGGCTGGCTAACCTTGAAAGAAAAATGCACAGCATTTCATAGTTTTAACGATGAAATTGTTTTTGAAAACTGTTTTGAGGAAATAGAGCCGCCTACGTGTTTTATTGACATGTGACGTGATAGAGCTCAGCTCGCACAATGTTTTGATTTGGGTGATGCATGCATTAGTGCTGGAGCGAGAGCTCGCACTAGAGTTTTACATGCATTGGTGCTAGAGTCTAACTCGCACCTGATTTTACATGATTTTCGTGACAGGGTGCTAGAGTCTAACTCGCACCATATTTTTATATGATTTTTGAGACAGGGTGTTGGAGCTTCGCACGTACCAGCTTTTCACATGGTTTGCATACAGAGTGCTAGAGCTTAGCTCGCATTAGTTTTACTTGATTTGATGAGAGTGCTGAGCATCGCTCGCACTGATTTTTATGAGAACATGTGATGAGCCGTGCTTGGAGCATCGGGTCGACTGTGTGTCACTGATTAAATAGGCTCGCATGTGCATTTTGAGACATGGCATGAGTATTGAGATATGATATAAGAAACAAAACCTCTCTGTGGGAAGCAGGCCATTTGCGCTGGAGTACCTAGAGCGATATGGGTCCACGGAGTACGATGTACCGTGCAAGTAGCATGGAGTACGATGTACCGTGTGGTATCTTCGGATACGGCATCTTTGGATGTGGCATCTTCGAATGCATGGGATCGGATAAGACCGACGAGATGGAGTGACCCACCTCCCGGGCGATTCCCGATCATGGTGAGAACCCGCACACTAGGATCCATGTAGCAGAGGAACTCCCGAGGACACATGGCCATAGTCCTGGTTATTACCGATATACAGATGTTGCCTAGTCTCGCATGTTGATGACCTTGATGAGATTGAAACTAGGTTTTAAACTAAATTTGCATGATGCTATATCCATGCTTTTCAAACCCATGTGTGAATGTAAATCGATTTTTATGGTTTTATGTGAGTCAAGACTACCCGAGGGATGGGTTGAGTCCTGGCCTTATTGTGAAATTTTAAACGAGAAAGAAATGATTTGAAATAATTGCATGTTGAATTTTTGCCATGCGAATGGATTTACATAACATCATAACTCATATCATCTGTTTTAAAAATGTGTGGAGAAAGGGTGGTTTATGCATGGCACCACGTTCATATAGGTAGTATGGTTACCTACTTGTTGGTATGATTGCCTTACTGAGCTTGATGTTCTCATTCCTTTCATTTTCTCACACAGATAATCTCCAGTAGATGTTGAGGCGACTCAGTACTGCATTCCGGATATCCGCTGCTGCCCATCATTTAAGGTATATACACTTGTACAAATTGTATCTAAATAAGCATAGCACAGTAACATGTTTGTAAGTAACTTTAGGGGATGTATAAATATTGTAAACACTTATAAATAACTGAGAAAGAATTAAGTTATATGGTAAATGTATGGTGGGACTAGCATTGACGCACAGCCTAATTTGTTAGTGGAGTGTGGTCACGATCAGAGGACAGGTAAGTATGAAAGAAAATAACAAAACGTGAAAAATTAACTCTGATTTTTGGGTAGTTTTGGGTCGTGACACATAAAGGTGGTATCAGAGCGAAATTGGTCTGATGTGTGTCAGTGTCAGTAATTAGGAAATTACATCCCTGTGTTACTGTGCTTGGTTAGATACAATAGTGTATATCGAGATGGGTTTTGACTAAGAAATGGTTGAGAATGCAGGAATGCCTAATATTAGTCGCGATAAAGAAGATAGTGCACGAGGTAGAGGTCATAGGGGTAGACCTGAGTTTGCTAGTCATGCTGAGTTGACCTGTGAGAATCAGGATGAAATTGAAATGAAGGCAAATGTTGAGCATGCCCCACTGAGTCCGACAGAGAGATCGGATAGTATTGAGACACGCTTCACGAGGTTGGAGCGGAGTGTGGAGACTATTTTGAGAAGCTAATTGCTCAGAGTATGCAAGGGATTTAAGGGCGAGATGAAGCATTGGTGGAAACCCGCTCGACCCATCTTAAGTGTTAAACATCCAGAGCTAAGATTAGAAATGTTTATGGATGTATTCCGGTGACAGGATATCCTGGACATTGTTTAAAAGAAGTGATAGATAAAAGTCCTTACTCTTACCCAAAGGATTTGATTTATTGATGAGTATGCTTATGAGTATGAAACTCAATTATACTCCTGGGTAGATATTACCTTGACACTATGAACAAGTGACAGTCGAGATGTCTAAAAGTTCATGAAATGGCTCAACTTTTCAATTAGAGTCCGATTGGCCCGTGAAATATTACCTATACCGAGGCAGTGCGCAGATTTACAGTTGGGTAAATAAGAACATGAATTGCACGCCTCTGAGATCGGGAAAGGTAGTGAGGGCTAAAATAAAGACTGAAAAGAGAATCGAGAAATGACAGAGATGTTAAAATGGGAAAATGGTAATTGGTAAAAGATTTAATTTGATTTAATTTGATGAATCATGGAGTAAGATAATTGATAAGGCCCCAGTGCATCCAATTTTGGCACTCTTGAGGGGCATTGTAATTGGAGGACCCCGACCTGCTATGAAGCAATGTAGCAGTGTAAGCATTGTAAGCAGTGTGGGATGTGTGGTAGATACCACGGAAGGAGGGTCTATACCTACACTGTATTGATGAAAATGGTTGTTAAGTGTGGTAAGACGGACCATTGATTTTAATTGCACAGGGTTGAGCGAGATCACCCCACAGAAAAGTTAAGAGACAGATAAAAACTTCGTTGGTATAGCTACAACGAAAAGGGAGGCAATAGCCGAAAAGGGAGGTAATAGCCGAAAAGAAAAAGGAAAGTAGGTTGTTGAACGAAGGCGAGAGGATTTCTTGGACCAGGACACTATTGATGTTTCATGGATGTGGTGTAAGATACCACACTTGTTATGAATAATGAAGTACATACGTTCATTGATCTTGGTGCCACACATTTATTCATACCGCCTTCATTCGCATATAAGTGAGTAAAAGGCATGAATGCCTACATCATTGGGCACAATACTAATAATTGAGTACCCCAATAGAGGAGGATTAATTAACGGAATATGGATATAGAGATTTTAAGTTGAAAATAGGGGTGAAAACATCACTAACAAGTATACTGTAAGTGTTGACAAGTGATAAAAAGGGGTGCAACAGTTGAAATTAAAGGAGTAAAGGATTATACTCATGGAATGAATAATGAAAGAGTTTTGTCATGAGGGATATACAAAAGGAGATAATCTTTAAGATAAGATAGATCCTAAGTACAAGTTGTATTGGAGTAAGAGACATATGCTAGGTAAGGAATACCCTTAATATGCGAAGTAATTGGGATTAAGTGATAAGTAGGGAATATAAATTATAACCAAGGATAAAGATGGATATAACCATAACCAGTCTATGTGGTTAAGTCTGAAGGTTAATAAAGGTATTTCAAAATACCTCCCCGCCTGAAGACTTGACAGCGTCTAAAAGTATATATATATATAACCTATAACATGAAATCGATCGTCGTAATAAATACCTTTAGCATTAGGATACCTTTACTAAGACGATAAGAATATTAAAATTCGATAAATCATAAAGGTTAACATAGTAAAATTTAATAAGAGCCGTTAAGATAAGAAAAGGAATTGACGCAGGTTAGTACCTGAAAACGTAAGCGATTTTTGTCACGCCCCGAAAATGCGGAAAATAGGGCAAATTTAAAACTTTTTACTCATTAATTCACAATTAAAGGTGCATTCCTGTGCAGTGTCATACATCATCATAATTATCATGCCTCAGGATCTCATCATAATATAACGTATATTGTACCGTATACAAATACTCAATTCCAAGTTAATTAATCCTAATACATCCCATACAATGATATACATCAAGTGTCTGTAATTACAGTAATAGTCTGGGTACATGAAAAGATAAAATATACCTCAAGATACAATATATATGGCCTGGAGCTCGAATCCTCCACTAGCCACTACTCCGTACGTCGCAGGGAAGTCCTTATTCACTTGAAGAACTCTGGGGGGAAAGAAAAACAGGGTGAGCTTCTAAATCGCTCAATAAAGGGGGTAAGGAACTCAGTTCATAAACCAAAATGCACATCACAAAATGTTTGTTTGTATGTGAAACTCATTTGAAAACCATAGCATGAAAGTACTCAAAACGACACTCTCATGTGTCAAGTCATGTGAAAACATGAAGTAAAAGGCTCACTCTAGAGCAATATCAAAGCATGTGAAAATAACGCGTTAAACGCTTTCTCAAATGACGTGATAAAATCACAGTAAAAATAATGCACGTGGCACAGCCACTAAACACACGTGGCATAGCCACTGATTTAATTTCTCACGTGGCATAGCCACAAAACACACGTGGCAAAGCCACTGATTTAATTTCTCGCGTGGCATAGCCACAGAATAGGGTTTCTCAACGGGGCACTACCACCAATGGGGTATAACGTGGCACAGCCACCAAGGGGGTATAACGTGGCACAGCCACCAATGGGGTTTCTCAACGTGGCACTGCCACCAATGGGGTATAACGTGGCACAGCCACCAATGGGGTTTCTCAATGTGGCACTGCCACCAATGGGGTATAACGTGGCACAACCACCAATGGGGTTTCTCAACGTGGCACAGCCACCAATGGGGTATAACGTGGCACAGCCACCAATGGGGTTATTCTCACGTTACCAGAACGGAGAAGAAATCGGGCTTACATGCTACCAGAGCAATGCCCGGTGTGTACTCACAACTACACACCTAAGTCTTATCACATAAGACTGGTTTGCCTTCACGTAGAACTCATGATGGTTTTTCTCTCATAAAACTCATTTGAAATCGTTTTGTACTCAACACAAAACATAATGAAACCGAGTTCTAACCGGCAAAGCACGCACACATTTCTCAAATCTCGATATTGCCTTAACGTAGAGCCCAGTTATAAACTCATAAAAATATTGGGCTCCAACCGGCTATAAAAATCGTGTGCAGTTGTATCTCAACACAAAACACTCAACATGCTTGTTTTATAAACCATAAATCATGCTATAACAGTTCACAAATCACATACACAAATGGTTTAGATTTCCCTTACCTCTTTGCACCTCGTATAGTGCAATCGTTCCCCCGTATGACGGACTAGCCTCGCATTCCACTCTGGAACTCCCGAGCTGTCCAAACGATGTTAAAACATCAATACTCAATTATCTCATAAACCTCAATTCTCAAAATCGAGCATAATTGCTCATAACACCTCAAATCTCTTGATTCTCGTAACTCAACCCTAAACTACAACCTCATTCACAATATCTCAACGTCCTACATTCCTCATGCCAATTATCTAGGCTAATTCTCCACATTGTCTATATTTCCATTTATAGCGCAAAATTCCTAAAATTACCAAAACCGCTAAATATCATTATCACTCTAACCACATTGAAATTTCATCAATCCCTAATCCTTTCTCAATTATTTCAACGCAATGACAACCACCAATAACATCAAAATCAGCTCAAATATCAAGATCGAGGTTTAGAAATTACCCAAAGCTTGTGAGACGTACAGCTCACGCCTCGATCCGATTCGTCCTTCGATTTCCAAGTATGTTGTTCTCCTTTTGATGAGGAACAACTTTCCTTCTTACCACAACAGCTGATTCGGCCAAAAATGGGTGATTTGGATGAGTGAGAAAGTTAGGTTTTCGGAAAAATGGGGGTTGGAAGAGAGAGAAAGTGAAATTGCAGGAGAAAACACGGTTTCCTTATATAGGCTGGAGGTAGGAGATTGATCTGCCTCTTGATGAGATCGATCTGCGTTTGAAATTTGGGGACGATCTGGGCAATTTTATGCCTAGGAGATCGATCTGTCGAGGGGTGAGATCGATCTCTTTATGGCTTTATGAGATCGATCTGCTCCTAAGGAGATCGATCTTCTCCCTAAACAGAATCATTTGGAGATCGATCTCTTCCTCATGAGATCGATCCTTTCTCAAACAGATTCATAAGGAGATCGATCTCTTCCATTGGAGATCGATCTGCTCCTCAAATTCCCCCTTCCTCGTCATTTTTAACTCACCAGATCGATCTCTCCTTCTCCCAGATCGATCTGTCCTCATACTTCATGCTCATTTTACACACTTAACATATAAATCTCCAATTATAATTCCCACAATTCACTTAGCTCAATAAATTACACTTCAAATTCTTATTACATCATTAAAATATGTCTGAAATTCTCAGATCTCACAATTTTGAAGGATCTTATACGCTTATGCGTAAATAAGTCAAGGATATGGACGATTGAAATAAGTAGTGGAGCTCAACTACAATGAGTTATTTAAACTTTACCTGGACCGATTTGTAATCATCATTATTGATAATATGATGGGTGTAGTTAAAGCCCAGGACAAAATTGTAAGCAATAATTGAAAATGGCTTTTACAAATGGGTTGTTGCGAGTTCTCAATATGGTCTACTTGGTTGACACGTTTAACTAAGAAAACGTGGTCTTTGAAGGAGATGATAAATAAGATGATAGATGTGACATGAATTTCGGTGTAGTGAAGTATGAACTGACCACCGTGATTAATTTCACCATACCTAACAGCTCAAGAGGTTCTCAATGAGTATGGATACCTCAAAATAATGAAGGAGCTGTGTATTGATGTATAATGGGAAGATAGTCAATTATGGAGTCAGACAACTCCTTGATCATGAAATAAACTATCTGACTCATGATTTTAAGTTGGCAACGGTAGTATTTGTACCGGGGATATGGTACTATTATGTACAGGGTGAGAAATTTTGGATATGCACTGATCATAAAGCCCCGAGTATCTGTTTTTCATAGAAAGAGTCGAATATGAGAATACATAGTGGGTTAGAGCTTCTGAGAGATTTTGATTGTGAAAATTGTACCACCCAGGAAAAGCTAATGTAATGGCTGATGCCTCGAGTAGAAAGAGCCTCGGAATGGTACCCCATATGATGGTCAGGGAGCGTGAGCTGCTTGAGCAGTTGTGGACCTCAGCAGTGATGTGATCCCTTCTGATGATGATAGTGATTATGTGACAGCTAGCCTGAGATTAGAACCGGATGAGAGTGCCCAAATTTGACAGGCTTAGCGTGATGATCGGCATGGTGTCAATAGTTTGGGTTAAATTCAGAAGGGTACAGTGATAGAGTTCATAGAGTGTGATGATGATTTACAGAGGTTTCGAGACAGTATGAGTGCTCCCCAAGACCACAGTTGATGGGATAGTAATATTGTCAGAAGCTCACTCTTCGAGATATACGGTGCATACAAAAAGTAAAGAATGTATCAAAATCTCGAAAAGGGTATTGGTGGTCAGATATGAAAAGAGACATGGTAGAGATTGTGGAAAAGTGCCTAGTATGTCAGCAGAATAAGGTAGAGTATTAAAAGTCTGCAGGGTTATTGCAGCCTCTACCTATATCGACACGGCACGAAAATGGGAGCAAGTCTCCATGAATGTCGTGATGGGTTATAGAGAACCCAGGTGAATTACGAGGCTATTTGGATGATAGTCGATAGAGTGACTAAGTCTACCCACCTTCTGGTTATGAAATCCCCAAATACTCAAAGTGTATATGAGGATTTATGTGTAAGGAAGATTGTGAAACATTAAGTAGCGTTCCAGTGAGCATGGTATCATATAGGGATTCCCGCTTCACTTCCCACCTCTGAGGATATTTTCAGGAAGCTATGGGAACCCGACTGAGTATTAGCACAGCTTTCCATCCTTAGACAGATGGTCAGTTAGAGAGGACTGTACAGGTTCTGGAGGATCCGATGAAAGCGTGTGCCCTTGATTTTTTTATGCTCTTGGGATGATCAGTTATTACAAATCGAATTCGCCAATAGTGACAGTTGTCACTTGAGTATCGGGATAACAAGATATGAGGCAGTGTATGGCTGTAGGGGTTGTTCCCCAAATTGGATAAGGAAAAAAGTGGGTGACAGATAGTAATTTCTTCTAAATTAGTATAATAAGTCTCTGAGAATATTTAGTTAAGGATGAGAGATTAAGAAAACCTCAGAGTAGATAGAAAAGTATTGAAATTCACCGAGGGTGAATTAGTATGGTTGAAATTTTTCTTGTCCTAAGAGAATAAGGACATAGCGAACTTTTGGAAGAAGGTAAATTGAGTTTCGCTGGATTGAATCTTTTGAGAGATTAGACAAGTGGAAGATAAGACCTGTAGGTGGCATTTCCACTTGAATAAGCAGGCACCCACAATGTGTCCCATCTTTTGATGCTTCGAAAATACTATCCAGATCCAGCATAGGTGATAGAATATAAGATCCAACAGTTCAGCTTAATGCAAATAAAAGTATATTGAAAGTTGATTCGGGTATTAAACAGGAAAGAGAAAGTATTGAGGTTTAAGACGATCTCCCTAATTAAAGTCCTTTGGTAGTAATACACTCCGGAGAAAGTCACAGGAGAATTAAAAAGTATGATACGATTGATGTACCCGGAGTAGTCTATGGACTCATATGAATTGGTTCTAATTTGGAGGACCAAATTCCTTAAGTGGGGGAGATTTGTAAGACCCGAAATTAAATCGTAAATTTTTATGAGGGATCAAAATGGTCAAGAATTTAACTGAATGGGATTCGGATTGGAAATAAGGATTTAAAATGTGAAGTGAGTGAGTGTTCGTGAAAGGAAGTCGGGTTAAATTAATCCCGAACACGTGTAAGGGTAAAATGGTCAAAAGACCGAAAGCCGGTATAAATTCGAGAAGAAAAATTTAATTAAAAATAATGGATTGAGAAATCTTGGTCAATAAAAGTGAAATAATTAAATTTCGGATTAAATTGATCAAGATATCAATTTATTAGAATTAATCGGGATTTTTACTTCGAAGAATAATCTCAAAAATAATCGAAAAATATACCGAAAAGTCATTCGGGACAATATCCCGAAAATACAAAGAAATTATACCCGAAAAAGGGTTAAAATATAATAAATAAATTAAATAAAAATTAAATTAATTAATTTGGAATAAATAATAATTTTGGTAGATATTTTGGGTATTTTAATGTATTTAATGATTAAAATATTAATATAAATAAATAAATAAAAATAAATTAATTAATAAGTTAAAAAAAGGAATCAGAAATCGGGGAGAGAGAAGAAGATTGAAACGAAAAAACGAAGCCAACCGAGGAGACCACCGGCGAGCCGTCCGGTGACCAACGGCCAGGCAAAGGGCCGAAAATGGAAGAGGAGAGGCCGGCGACCTCCCTGGTACCGGCAGCACGACCCACCGAGGCCGAAATTCGGTAGATCGAGGGAGAGAAGCCGCGGAGAGGAGAAACCAAATCGGCGGCCACCGGCGCCGATCTGGACAACCCCGACCCCAGCCGAGGCTTCCCGAGGTGCAGATGAGCCGATTGATGGCGACCACGACCGGCGAAGCTGCCAGCAAATGCCAGAAACGACGGAAGAAGAAATGGGTTTCGACGACGAAGAGGAGAACAGCCGGACCGGCCACTTTTCGGCGGACTTGGACGAAACCGAGGGCAGATCTGAGATGCGGACGACCCAGCGGAGCCATTGGTAGTGGAAGCCGGCGGAGAACCGGCCGATAAGGCCCTGAACCGAAGTGAACCAGAGTGAACCGGGGTCAACCGGCGGTCCGAACCGGGTTGAACCGGACCGAACTGGTTCAGCCAAAAAGAGAAGGAAAAATAAAGGAGAAAAGGGAAAAAGAAAAAGAGGAAAAAATAGGGGAAAATTCTAGTGATGCAATCGAGCTTCGGGCAAGTCGATAAGCGGTCGAAATTGACCGATTTAAATTTTGGAATATTTTATTTAATTATTATTCGACTGAAAATTTACCAAAGAAATTATGAAATTGTGTAGCTCGACAATTGGCATCTAACGAGAGCTCGAGACAACCTCGATTTGCGTGCTAGCATGGAATCTCGGGTAAGTAACCCTTATTTATGACAATTTACAGCGTTATGCGTGATATGAATTTAAATTTCGGATAAATTGAATTAAATTTTGGAAATTTAGATAAATTGTCGTAAATAATAAATTTAGCTATTCGAGAGTTAGAATGAGGCCCAAGGAATTGTTAGTGGGCCCAATGAGCCCAATAGGCCTCGATAATGTGGAAATTAAGTGGAAAACGGGCTTAAGGCCGATTAATGCCCATTAAGGTGCAATCGGGCCCATAGGGGTAAATGGGCCCAATGATTTAAATTAAGCCCAGAAAATAGGAAATACAATTAAATTGTATGTTATCTGACCTGAGGAATATTTATACGCAGTTCCGGAGGTTTGATTGGGAGCATATCGGACTGCGCGACGAGACAACAGTGGAAAAAGGAAAAGGTCAGACTCTACAGAAAAATAAGGTAAGGGAATTCTGCGGACTGCTAGAGGTAACTTTACAAAATTTAAAATTCATTTGTAGTCCTTTAAAAATTATCTGAAGGGTCTAGAGGTCAAATAATAACTTTAGTACCCCGAATGGGTAAATTACCAAAATACCCTTGTTAAAGGTAAAATTTTACAAATTTAGGAAAAATTGGGAGGAGCAAGAACAAGAGGTTCCTGCTCGTTCTGGAGGTGTTTTGATGCATGCATGAGTAGGCTGGCTAACCTTGAAAGAAAAATGCATAGCATTTCATAGCTTTAACGATGAAATTGTTTTTGAAAACTGTTTTGAGGAAATAGAGCTGCCTACGTGTTTTATTGACATGTGACGTGCTAGAGCTCAGCTCACACGATGTTTTGATTTGGGTGATGCATGCATTAGTGCTGGAGCGAGAGCTCGCACTAGAGTTTTACATGCATTGGTGCTAGAGTCTAACTCGCACCTGATTTTACATGATTTTCGTGACAGGGTGCTAGAGTCTAACTCGCACCATATTTTTATATGATTTTTGAGACAGGGTGTTGGAGCTTCGCTCGCACCAGCTTTTCACATGGTTTGCATACAGAGTGCTAGAGCTTAGCTCGCATTAGTTTTACTTGATTTGATGAGATCGCTGAGCATCGCTCGCACTGATTTTTATGAGAACATGCGATGAGCCGTGCTTGGAGCATCGGGTAGACTATGTGTCACCAATTAAATAGGCTCGCACGTGCGTTTTGAGACATGGCATGAGTATTGAGATATGATATAAGAAACAAAACCTCTCTGTGGGAAGCAGGCCATTTGGGCTGGAGTACCTAGAGCGATATGGGTCCACGGAGTACGTTGTACCGTGCAAGTAGCATGGAGTACGATGTACCGTGTGGTATCTTCGAATACGGCATCTTCGGATGCGGCATCTTCTGATGCATGGGATAGGATAAGACCGACGAGATGGAGTTACCCACCTTCCGGGCGGTTCCCGATCATGGTGAGAACCCGCACACTAGGATCCGTGTAGCAAAGGAACTCCCAAGGACACATGGCCATAGTCCTGGTTATTATCGATATACAAATGTTGCCTAGTCTCTCATGTTAATGACCTTGATGAGATTGAAACTGGGTTTTAAACTAAATTTGCATGATGCTATTTCCATGCTTTTCAAACCCATGTGTGAATGTAAATCGATTTTTATGGTTTTATGTGAGTTAGGACTACCCGAGGGATGGGTTGAGTCCTAGCCTTGTTGTGAAATTTTAAACGAAAAAGAAATGATTTGAAATAATTGCATGTTGAATTTTTGCCATGCGAATGGATTTACATAACATCATAACTCATATCATCTGTTTTAAAAATGTGTGGAGAAAGGGTGGTTTATGCATGGCACCACGTTCATGTAGGTAGTATGGTTACCTACTTGTTCGTAGGATTGCCTTACTCAGCTTGATGTGCTCACCCCTTTCATTTTCTCACACAGATAATCTCCAGTAGATGTTGAGGTGACTCAGTACTGCATTCCGGATATCCGCTGCTGCCCATCATTTAAGGTATATACACTTGTACAAATTGTATCTAAATAAACATAGCACAGTAACATGTTTGTAAGTAACTTTAGGGGATGTATAAATATTGTAAACACTTATAAATAACTGAGAAAGAATTAAGTTATATGGTAAATGTATGGTGGGACTGGCATTGACGCACAGCCCAATTTGTTAGTGGAGTGTGGTCACGATCAGAGGACAGGTAAGCATGAAAGAAAATAACAAAGCGCGAAAAATTAACTCTGATTTTTGGGTAGTTTTGGGTCGTGACATCATGAAAAATGAGCATGACCTAGCTATTGGCGTGAAAGTGAGAAAATGATGAGGAAATGGTATTAACATGAGTTTGATGATAGATTATGCATGTATGGAAGATTCTAAGTTGATTTTATGAAATGCATAAATTAGAAATAAGGAAGAATAAATATAACTATGTGGAAAATATGGTATAATACCATATTGGGAGAAAATCATGAAAATGATGTGCTAAAGTGAGATTTGGTAAATGAAATGAGTATAATATGATATACTAATGTGAATATGTATAACAGCTTTGGAGAATCTCATTGAAGCTAATCGGACTGCAAGAGTGAGCAGAACCGAGGAAGTAAGGTCACTTGACGTGACCCGAGGTAAGGGAATTTCGTGAGTAGCTAGAGATAGCTCCACGTATTTTGAATAGCATTTTGAGTATTATATTATATATGAATTCCCATGAATAGGCATGATGTGTAATTAAGAATAATGAGGATAAGTGTATTTTATCCAAAACTAGGGTGAAAATACCTTAGAAGCCTATTGTGATTAAGATTCATTAGTTGCATGATAGAATGGTTAATGTTTTCATGTATATGCGAAAACATGCACATTTGAGTGCTTATTTGATTTGAAATGAGTGAATTGTGATTTGAGAAGCCGTCTATCAGGTTTTGTATGAAAACCATAAGTGTTAGTGATTACTCACACTATATTTTGAGATATGCATCATATAGTACTTGAGTGTTTACTCGTACTACATATTTAATGCTATTTGTGCATATTAGAGCACTAGGAGCATTGCTCGTACAAGGATTGTGATTGATGCATTATGGAGTACTGGGAGTTATGCTCATACTCAGTTTTACATGATAGAGTACTGGGAGCTTAGCTCGTACTCAATTTTCATATATTATACATCATAGAGTATTGGGTGCTTTGCTCATATATAGCATAGTGTTGGGAGCATTGCTCACACTAGAGATTGTGATATTGTGATATGGTCGTGTGGAGAGTTTTACTCGTATGTACTTGATTTGAAAAGAGCATGAAACAGCCGTGTTGGGAGCCTGTGCTGACTATGTGTCGCACTGATATATATATATATATATGCTCACACGTGTATTATTTTAAGATATGGTAGAGGGCTATCGAAAAAACCCATAGGTGTGGGGACTAAGACTCATGGCGAGCATCCTAAATGAGGTAGACTTGTACTATGTGGACTAAGACTCATGGCGAGCATCCTGACTATGAGGTATATCCAAGGTGTGAGGACTAAGACTCATGTCGAGCATCCTACCTTGAGATAGGGTCCATGGAGTATTATGTACCGTGTATGTCACATGGAGTACGTTGTACCATGAACACACGATGAGAATAAATTATGAGCTGAAGGCTAGGATTTGACCCACCTCCCGTTATAGCAATTGTGAGACCCCGCACATCGAGTACCGTGTAGCCTGGGATCACGAAAAATGAGTTATGATCATACACTTGGAACATGTAGTCGCCAATCTCCTTTCGTGTTAATTGAATTTCTTGAATGAATTACCACATGGTTCTGTGATATAAACATGTGAGTTTGTGAATTGTGAAAAGGGTAACTCGAGGGATGGGTGAGAGCCATATTTCCATGTTTTTAAACATGATGAATGCCATACTGTTTTGATTTAAGTAAATGGCATGATAAATGTGATTTGTGTGAAATTACATGAGAAATGCAGTAGTTATGCATATAATGCTAAGGTTGTTAAACCAGCATATTTCTAATTTTATAACTGATGTTTTGTATCAATATATATATATATATTGCATAATGATTTGAGAGCAGATTCATGCTATAGACACAGATAGGGTAAGGAAACGATTTCAAGGTATAAACATTGTATTTTGTAGATAGTGCTGTTATCTGCTTGCTTGCCTGATTTCATTACTGAGCTGTAAGCTCACCCCCTTATTATTTTCCCTTTTTCAGAGTGTCCACAGTAGGTGGACACCGTTGAGGACTGATAATTCTCTGATCCGCTACACATCCGTCTAGCTAGAGGTATACACATTCGAACACTTTGTACTGAACATTGTATAAGCACAGCTATGTAAATTAACGTACGGTCGGGATGTATATGTACAGATAGATGTATTAATGTACAAGAGTTTGTATTGTAGAAAAGAATATTAAATTCTATATACGTCACGAATGAGTGTGAATGGGTGACTAATATCGAATCATAGCCCAACGTTTGATGTGAGAGGTGACAGAAGAAGAGGTAAGTGAAATGAGAAAAATTTGTGGTGAATAAGATAGGTCGCGTGTTAGGGAAGGGCGTGACAGCAATGGTATCAGAGCAGTGTTGGTCTGATATGAATCGATATTAGTAATTAGGAAAATATACATCCCCATAGTACTGTGCTTTGTTCAGTTACAATTGTGTATACAAGATGGATATCAGACTAATTAATGATTATAAATGCAGGGATTTAGCTATTATGGTTATTACTCGCCATGGTAGAGTGGCTAGAGATAGGGCTCGAGGCTGTAGAGGTAGGCCAGAGACCCAAGAGGAGACTATTACTCGTACTGATGTACCTGAGAGTACCAAGGCACATTTCGAGACACTAGAACGTCGCCTAGAGACCATAGTGGAGATACTGGCGCAGACGATGCTAGGAGGACATGGACAGGATGCAGAGACTACGCCTAGTGAGGCAGCTGCACCTGATACACCTACACCTCCACTAGTTTCGAGTAGTAGTGGATTAGGGTATGGTTGTGATTTGGACAGACTCCGACAATTCCAAAAACTTGCACCTCCAACTTTTCGTGGGATTAAGGACCCATCTTTAGCGGAGGAATGGATAGGAGAAATAAAGAAGTTGTACGGATTCTTTGAGTGTACGACTTCAGAGATGGTTGAATTTGCTACGTTCCTACTGAAGGGGACTGCAGAGCATTGATGGAAGTCCACCCGACCCATTTTGAGAGTCCGACCTACAAAGATTAGTTGGGAGATATTTTTGGATGCCTTTAAGAGGTAATTTGTTCCAGATACGACTCAACGGAGGCTGCAGGTCAAATTTTTGGGATTGAGTCAGGGGAGTCATTCAGTGGATGAGTATGAGACCAGATTTTTATCTCTAGGGAGATATATTCCTGACACCATAAGCAGCGAGACTAGAAAGGTCTGCAGGTTTATCAATGAATTGAGGCCAGTATTATGGTCCAAGATAGTTCCGTTCGATATTTCTACCTACGATGAGGCTGTGCGCAGGGCGCAACTCTGTGAACAAGATTACGAGAGGAATGTCTCAGAGTTCAAAACAGTTGGGAAAGGTAGAGACAGAGATAGAAAGAGGCTAGTGGGTGACAGTGCTCGAGGTTTTGGATATCGAGGAGGGATGAGACTCTTCTATAAGACGCCAAAGATCGAGGAAGTACCTGTGAGACCCCGTATGTGTAAAGCTGTATATAGGAACATAGAAATGTAAATGAAATCATGAGTATGATAATACAATCGTAATACAAAGTATATGCAGTGTAAGTTCATAAGATTATGTACGCACTTGTAATAAGAATCGTGATTATACGTACAAGTTGCATTATGAATGAGTAGGAAGAACTGAACTTAAACACGAGAAGAATGTGATTGAAATGGAACAAGAGTAGTGTGGTAAAATGGAAGGAAAGATTTACATAAGCGTATATTTCCATTCAAGTAATATCGTGTATATTTGGTTATACAAGATTTCCTACAAGTTTTAATATATACTAAGTGTGATTGGATGGCATTTTTAAGTCTCAAGGAGCGATGAATGAGGAAAGGACTATGAAGGTAAATTGAGGAAGTCTTGAAGGGAGATATTGCAGAAAAACTACAAGAAATCTGGAATTTGTGAAGGCCAGATCGATCTCATAGGATGAGAGATCGATCTGGGAGAGCCAGAATGCTCTTATGTGAGAAATGGAAGGGAACAGATCGATCTCCAAAAGGATCAGATCGATCTCCTTAGCTCTCGGGTTGGAAGCAGATCGATCTCCCCTAAGACCAGATCTATCTCCTTAAGCTTTTGTTCGACAGCAGATCGATCTCCAATCTCGACAGATCGATCTCCTGCCTTTAAAATGCCTTAGAAAAGAGGAATTTTAGAGGACCAGATCGATCTCCACCCAAGGAAGATCGATCTCATCAAGTCAAAACTATAAATAGGAGCAGTTGGATCTGCAGATTTTTGGGATAACCATTTCCTTTCACTTCAACTCAAAGAAAACTAGCTTTCTCACTCCTAAATCTAGCCATTTTCAGTAAGATTTGAGGAAGAACAACATAGTTTAGAGGCATTTCCCCATTTGACGGATTGAAGGAATAAAGGGCATTTCTAATTGGGGCAAAGAGGAAATCCAATGAGGTAAGTTCTAGTGCACAAATCCAAGTACATTGGTTTAGATAATGATTATGAAGTTAATTAGGTGTGCACCTTATGGGTAGAACTACCTAGGATGGCATGAAATGAATATAACTTAGAAATGGTCTAGTGTGAGAAAGTGGATGTAGAGGTGTTAATGATGAATGAGATATCTTGAGAGGATGATTATGTTGTGGGAATGGTTTAGACATGTTGATATTGGGATAAAATTGTGAGATTTACCACAAAGGGTAAAATGTGTATTTAAGGCATTGGATAAATGCTTAGTTGAACAAGAATTAGGAACGTTAACTCGAGTGTTTGATGGATGAATTTCAGTTTCGGATGATACGCCGGAGCAAGTCGAGAGGAGAACGCGAGAAGCATAAAGGCGGATAGTTGCACACAAATAAAGTGAGGTAAGGGACTGTGTGTTAGCTATAGAGATGTTCGTGCGTATTTTACAGCAATTTCGCAGATATATTGCTAGAACTAGTATGATATTATAATCCTATGAAATGATATGGAAGCATGAAAAGTACTATGATGTATATATGTATTGAGAAATGGGATAGGGTAAGGAAATAGCATGATATGCATGTTTTCAATGTTTTTCTCTAATTTACATTAATCTTGATGATTGAGAAACGTTGATGATAGGTTGGCTAATTTTACATGTTTTAGCATGAAGAGGCATGCTATATGAATAAACATGTTTTGAATTTTAAAAAAAGAGGAAATAGCCATCTATCAGTTTTGAGATGCGATTTGGTGTTGAAGAGCTAGCTCACACCCGTTTTAATGTCTTGAAGTACCGTGTTGGAGTTTTAACTCGCACGAGGGTTTTGAGAAAGTGCGGGAACTTTGCTCGCACCTGTTTTGTTGAGTTGAGGTAAACCTGGGGGTCTGGGACCCAAGGGGATACCAGCCGACGGCCATTTGAATGGGCTAGGCCTTAACGATAGATCATATCGCGCTGGAGCTTTGCGTTGACTGTGTGTCACGCTGCTTGCTCGCCTGGTATATGAGACATGGTTTAGGATGAAAAGTCCATCGAAGTTGGAGTATGGACTTGGGTCCACGGTCGTACGTAGAACAGTGTAGTTATCCGTTGGTATACTATGTACCGTACTGGGTGCACGTGAGTACGAGTATCGCGTAGATGACACACGACGTATCTTTACCGTGAGTATACAAGGAGATGAAGTGGATTGAGATGAGCCGGAGGGCAGGATTGACCCATCCCCCTTCAGGCGAATTGATACCCTATGCACACCTGAGCAGTGAGGCCTGGGATCACTGACTATGGCCATATGTCGTGGATATTTGATTGTCGAAAATTCCATGCCTGTCTCAGAGATTTGAGAAACAGAGACAATCTCAGAAAAGAAAGAGATTTGCAGAAAAAGAGTGATTTGAGAAAAGAAAGAGATTTTGTGTTTTTGATAAATCTCTGATTTCACATTTGTGCCATGAGGGCACTATTTATGAGCATGTTTTAAATGGAATCTTGATATTTGATTTACACAAAAATGCTATTGAGAAATATGTGTTTAAATGCATTGTTCGTATGATATTTCCATTTATAACGAAAACATGGTTTTGGTTTATACATGCATGGGCTATGTAGGTAGTACGATATCTACCTGCTAGCATACATTTCCTTACTGAGCTGTGGTTTGCTCATCCCACTATTTTCCCCCTCCAAGTACTGAGAAGTAAGAGAGCGGTGATCTCTAGGTCTTTTGTGTTGAACAGCTCCCACAATTCCGTAAAGGTATAAGATTTGTATACACGAATATTTTGTATCTAATATATCGTATCGCACAGTTATATCTTGGAATTGTAAACAGTATTATGGGGATGATATGTAAGTACATGGTATTTATACAATTAATTTTGTATATTTACACACACACCTGAGAGTGTAAATTAAAGTTTTAAATATTCCGCTCTAAATGAATGAATTTTAGTAATTGCATCTTCTCACAGCCCAACCGTAGTAGAGAATGTATGGATAGAAGGGTTCCCAAAAGTGGGGTGTAACAGGTTTGGTATCAGAGCATGGTTGGTCTGATGTGAGTTGATGTTTAGGACTAAGAAAACATACATCCCCAAGTTACTGTGCGATATTTAGATACAAATGTGTGTACGGAGTTGGTAGTGAATTAAATGTTTGTTATAATGCAGGAAAGTTATCAGGCTAGTGAGTTATGCCTGAGAGACACCGCAAGAGGGGAGAGAGCTCGAGATCTCTAAGGCGAAATGACAGGACTGAGAGGCACACTAGATCATCCTCTAGTCATGAGCCCCAAGAACAGATAGAGGCTTCTGATCCTCGAATAACTCGATTGGAGGAAGACATGCGCATGATGATGACCATGATGGGTCAGATCATGGCTAGGTTTGAGGGTACACCTGGTACAGTGGGACAGGCTGCACCGAATCCCCCAGCAGCTGCACCTGAACCTGAGAATGTTGCACCTGCACAAGCTGAACCGGTTAGGCCACGGGAACCCCATATTTGACCCGTACCTCCTCCAGTAGCCCCACAGCAGTATGATGATGAATTGGGGTATGGATATGACTGCGATATGGAGAGATTGAGGCATTTTATGGACTTTAAGCCTCCTTCATTTAGCGGGGTAAAGGATCCGACAGTGGCTGAGGACTGGATCAGTCAGATGGAGAAGCTATTCGACTTTTTTAGATGTTCAGCTACGGAGAGAGTAGCGCTTGCGACCTTTGTATTGAGAGGCGAAGTAGAGCACTGGTGGAAGTCCACCAGGCCGATGTTGAGAGCTCAAGGAATGGTTATCACTTGGGATATGTTCTTAGGCATTTTCAGAGAGCAATACATCCCAGATACTGCTCGACGGAGACTACAGATGGAATTTCTGAATCTGACTCAAGGGAATCGAACAGTTGATGAGTACGAGTCACGATTCACTTCACTAGGTAGATATGATCCGGACTCGATCAGGAGTGAAGCTATCAGAGTCCGTAGATTTGTAGATGGACTGAGGCCTTCAATCCGAGCGAAGTTGGCCCCATTTGATGTCGCTACATATAGAGAGGCTGTGCGACGGGCCCAGTTATGTGAGCAAGATTATGACTTGCAGATTTCTGAGTTTAGTTGGGGTAAAGACAAGGGTCCAAGGAAGCTAGGAGATGGCAAGAGTGCTAAATTTGGTCAAAAATTCATGAGTAAGCATCGGAGAGAGGTAGATGAGTTCCAGAAAAAGGTTGTTAGACCTTTTATGCCTCCGACTCAGACACCAGCTAGGGGTATAGTGATTGGTGGACCCCGACCAACTACAGATCAGTGTAGGCTATGCGGTCGATACCATGGTGGTAGGCCATGTCATCTTCAGGGTACCCGATGCTTCAGATGTGATAAATTTGGACATTATGCCAGAGAGTGCCCAGAGATAGTTGAGGCAATTCCACAGAGGGGTAAAGAGCCAGAGAGGATTCCTACAGTTGCACCTCCTGCAAGAAAGAAAGCCTCGACTGAAGAAAAGGGAAAACAAGTTGTGGGTCAAGGCAGGGTATATGCAATAGACCAGGCATCGGCTAATACCTCTTCTGAAGTGATAAAAGGTACAATCTTGATTTTCAATCTGGAGGTTATAGCTTTGTTTGATTCTGGTGCTACGCATTCCTTCATTTCACCTACATGTGCATCTAAGTTAAAAGGTTTTGTAGAACCCACATACTTGAGTAGGACTTTACTAATAAGTACTCCAATGAGAGTTAGCCAATTAGTTGAGCAAGTGTATAAAGATTGTAAAGTGAGGGTGGGAGATAAGTGCATGACAGCCAACTTGATTTTGTTGAATATGTATGACATTGATGTAATTTTGGGAATAGATTGGTTAGCCACCAATCATGCTGTCATAGACTGTCGTTCTAAGTCCATTAAGTTTTCTCTACCTGAAGAATGTGTTATAAGATTTTAAGAGAGGAAATGAAATCTTAAATTTTGTGTTAAGTAAAGTACTTTGGTATAAATGACTGGAGTGTTGTTTTGAAGGTTTTGTTGCTTATGTGGTGGATTTGAACAAAGTACATCCGGATATGGAGGACATCCCAGTGGTCAGAGAATTCCCTGATGTCTTTCCAGACGATCTACCGAGATTGCCACCCGATAGAGAAACGAAATTCAGTATAGACTTGACGCCTGGAACCGAACCAATATCCAAGTCACCATATAGGATGGCTCCAGTTGAGTTAGAGGAATTAAGGAAACAGCTGCAAGAGTTGTTAGAGAAGGGGTTCATAAGACCGAGCGTCTCACCATGGGGAGCCCCGGTATTATTTGTGAAGAAGAGAGATGGGAGCCTCAGGTTGTGCATTGACTATCGGATGTTAAACAAGGCTACCATCAAGAATAAGTACCCCTTGCCACGCATTGACGATTTATTGGATCAGCTTCGGGGAGCACAGATCTTTTCCAAGATAGATCTGAGGTCTGGGTATCATCAATTGAAGATTCGGAATGAGGATGTGCCCAAGACAGCGTTTCGTACCCGCTATGGCCATTACGAATTTTTAGTGATGCCTTTTGGGTTAACCAATGCGCCGGCAGCTTTTATGGCTCTAATGAATGAAGTATTCAAGCCGTACCTGGACCAGTTCATAATTGTTTTCATTGATGATATATTGGTGTATTCAGGTCCAGAGAAGAGCATGAGCAGCATTTAAGGATTATTTTGCAGACCCTCCGAGAGAGAAGGTTATATGCCAAGCTTAACAAATGTGACTTTTGGCTAGAACAGATTTCTTTTCTAGGCCATGTTATATCGAAGGATGGGGTGTCAGTAGATCCGTCCAAGATTGAGGCCGTTGTTTAGTGGGAACAACCTAGGACAGTCACAGAGATCAAAAGTTTTCTGGGTTTGGCTGGTTACTACAGGAGATTTATAGAGGGTTTCTCTAGATTGGCTGCTCCATTGATACGTCTTACGAGAAAGAATGTGGAGTTTTCATGGGATGAAGCTTGTGAGAGGAGTTTTCAGGAACTTAAGCGCAGATTAACCACCGCGCCAGTTCTTATCATCCCTAACAGTTCAGGGAATTACTCGGTGTATACAGATGCTTCGCATCAAGGACTAGGCTGTGTTTTGATGCAAGATGGAAGGGTAGTAGCTTATGGATCTAGACAGCTGAAAGATCATGAGAGGAACTACCCCACCCACGATTTGGAGTTAGCGGCCGTAGTGTTTGCGTTGAAGATATGGCGCCACTACTTAAATGGTGAGAGATTTCAGATCTTTACGGATCATAAGAGTCTGAAATATCTATTCTCACAGAATGAGTTAAACATGAGACAGAGGCGGTGGTTGGAACTCCTCAAGGACTATGATTGTGAGATCTTATACCACCCGGGGAAGGCAAATGTGGTTGCCGATGCATTGAGTCGGAAGAGTCTCGGGTTGGTATCACATATGATGGTTAGAGAGCATGAGTTGTGGGAACAATTCACAAACCTTAGTCTGGATATGACCCTACTTGAGATTGACAACTATGGGATTATTGCTAACTTGAGATTAGAACCGGAGTTGATTGAGAAAATTCGACAAGCTCAACAAATTGATCAATGGTGTATTGACATGATTAGCCAAATCCGAAAAGGGAAGGGTACCGATTTTATATTGAGTTCAGATGGAATACTAAGGTTTGGAGATAGAATATGTGTTCCTAAGGATTTAGAGCTGAGGAAGCTGATCTTATCAGAGGCTCACTCGTAGAGATATACAATACACCCGGGGAGTAGTAAGATGTATCAAAATCTCCGAAAGGCATATTGGTGGTCTGGAATGAAGAGAGACATAGCTGAGTATGTCGCTAGATGTCTCATTTGTCAGCAAGTAAAAGTCGAACATCAGAAACCAGGAGGATTATTACAACCTCTACCGATACCAACATGGAAGTGGGAGCATGTCACCATGGATTTTGTGATGGGGTTACCGAGAACCCGTAAGAACCATGATGCGATATGGGTGATAGTAGATCGGTTAATGAAATCGGCACATTTTTTAGCCATGAGATCTATAGATACATTGAGTGCACTGGCGAACCTGTATGTGCGAGAAATAGTGAGGTTACATGGAGTCCCAGTGAGTGTCGTTTCTGATCGGGATGCCCGCTTCACTTCCCACTTTTGGGGACATTTTCAGGAAGCGATGGGGACACAATTGAGTTTTAGCACTGCTTTTCATCCTCAAACAGATGGTCAGTCAGAGAGGACTATACAGACCCTGGAGGATATGTTGAGAGCGTGTGTGCTGGATTTTAGAGGCTCATGGGACGATCACTTACCATTGATTGAGTTCGCCTACAATAATAGTCATCACTCAAGTATTGGTATGGCCCCTTATGAGGCACTATACGGTCGTAGATGCCGATCGCCCATTGGTTGGGAAGAAGTTGGTGACAGACAGTTGCTCGCTCCCGATTTGGTTAAACAAGCCTCCGAGGATGTTCAGATAATATGCGAGAGGCTGCGAACAGCTCAAAGTCGACAAAAGAGCTACGCTGACAGGAGACGGAGACCACTTAAGTTTGATGTTGGCGAGTCTGTATTTTTGAAAGTATCTCCTTCTAAGGGAATAACAAGGTTTGGGAAGAAAGGAAAATTAAGTCCTCGTTACATTGGTCCCTTCGAGATTTTGGATAGAGTGGGAGATGGAGCATATAGGCTAGCCTTACCACCTGAGCTAGCAGAAGTCCACAATGTCTTCCACGTTTCTATGCTTCGAAAGTACTACCCAGATCCAACACATGTAATTAGCTATGAGCAGTTGGAGCTCAAGGAGGATATGTCGTATGTCGAGAGACCGATCAGGGTGTTGGACAGGAAAGAGAAGGTGTTGCGGAACAAGACAATTTCATTGGTTAAGGTTTTGTGGCAACATCACACTGTGGAAGAGGCCACATGGAAACTGGAAAGTTTGATGCGAGAAAAGTATCTCGAGTTATTCATAGATTGAATTGGTTCTAATTTGGAGGACCAAATTCTTTAAGTGGGGGAGAATGTGAGACCCCGTATGTGTAAAGCTGTATATAGGAACATAGAAATGTAAATGAAATCATGAGTATGATAATACAATCGTAATACAAAGTATATGCAGTGTAAGTTCATAAGATTATGTACGCACTTGTAATAAGAATCGTGATTATACGTACAAGTTGCATTATGAATGAGTAGGAAGAACTGAACTTAAACACGAGAAGAATGTGATTGAAATGGAACAAGAGTAGTGTGGTAAAATGGAAGGAAAGATTTACATAAGCGTATATTTCCATTCAGGTAATATCGTGTATATTTGGTTATACAAGATTTCCCATAAGTTTTAATATATACTAAGTGTGATTGGATGGCATTTTTAAGTCTCAAGGAGCGATGAATGAGGAAAGGACTATGAAGGTAAATTGAGGAAGTCTTGAAGGGAGATATTGCAGAAAAACTACAAGAAATCTGGAATTTGTGAAGGCCAGATCGATCTCATAGGATGAGAGATCGATCTGGGAGAGCCAGAATGCTCTTATGTGAGAAATGGAAGGGAACAGATCGATCTCCAAAAGGATCAGATCGATCTCCTTAGCTCTCGGGTTGGAAGCAGATCGATCTCCCCTAAGACCAGATCGATCTCCTTAAGCTTCTGTTCGACAGCAGATCGATCTCCAGTCTCGACAGATTGATCTCCTGCCTTTAAAATGCCTTAGAAAAGAGGAATTTTAGAGGACCAGATCGATCTCCACCCAAGGAAGATCGATCTCATCAAGTCAAAACTATAAATAGGAGCAGTTGGATCTGCAGATTTTTGGGATAACCATTTCCTTTCACTTCAACTCAAAGAAAACTAGCTTTCTCACTCCTAAATCTAGCCATTTTCAGTAAGATTTGAGGAAGAACTATTAGAGACAAAGTTGTTCACGCCAAAGGGAAGAACAACATAGTCTAGAGGCATTTCCCCATTTGACGGATTGAAGGAATAAAGGGCATTTCTAATTGAGGCAAAGAGGAAATCCAATGAGGTAAGTTCTAGTGCACAAATCCAAGTACATTGGTTTAGTTAATGATTATGAAGTTAATTGGGTGTGCACCTTGTGGGTAGAACTACTTAGGATGGCATGAAATGAATATAACTTAGAAATGGTCTAGTGTGAGAAAGTGGAATGTAGAGGTGTTAATGATGAATGAGATATCTTGAGAGGATGATTATGTTGTGGGAATGGTTTGGACATATTGATATTGGGATAAAATTGTGAGATTTACCACAAAGGGTAAAATGTGTATTTAAGGCATTGGATAAATGCTTAGTTGAACAAGAATTAGGAACGTTAACTCGAGTGTTTGATGGATGAATTTCAGTTTCGGATGATACGCCGGAGCAAGTCGAGAGGAGAATGCGAGAAGCATAAAGGCGGATAGTTGCACACAAATAAAGTGAGGTAAGGGACTGTGTGTTAGCTATAGAGATGTTCATGCGTATTTTACAGCAATTTCGTAGATATATTGCTAGAACTAGTACGATATTATAATCCTATGAAATGATATGGAAGCATGAAAAGTACTATGATGTATATATGTATTGAGAAATGGGATAGGGTAAGGAAATAGCATGATATGCATGTTTTCAATGTTTTTCTCTAATTTACATTAATCTTGATGATTGAGAAATGTTGATGATAGGTTGGCTAATTTTATATGTTTTAGCATGAAGAGGCATGCTGTATGAATAAACATGTTTTGAATTTTAAAAAAAGAGGAAATAGCCATCTATCAGTTTTGAGATGCGATTTGGTGTTGAAGCGCTAGCTCACACCCGTTTTAATGCCTTGAAGTACCGTGTTGGAGTTTTAACTCGCACGAGGGTTTTGAGAAAGTGCGGGAACTTTGCTCGCACCTGTTTTGTTAAGTTGAGGTAAACCTGGGGGTCTGGGACCCAAGGGGATACCAGCCGACGGCCATTTGAACGGGCTGGACCTTAACGATAGATCGTACCGCGCTGGAGCTTTGCGTTGACTGTGTGTCACGCTGCTTGCTCGCCTGGTATATGAGACATGGTTTAGGATGAAAAGTCCATCGGAGTTGGAGTATGGACTTGGGTCCATGGTCGTACGTAGAACAGTGTAGTTATCCGTTGGTATACTATGTACCGTGCTGGGTGCACGTGAGTACGAGTATCGCGTAGATGACACACGACGTATCTTTACCGTGAGTATACGAGGAGATGAGGTGGATTGAGATGAGCCGGAGGGCAGGATTGACCCATCCCCCTTCAGGCGAAGTGATACCCTGTGCACACCTGATCAGTGAGGCCTGGGATCACTGACTATGGCCATATGTCGTGGATATTTGATTGTCGAAAATTTCATGCCTTTCTCAGAGATTCAAGAAACAGAGACAATCTCAGAAAAGAAAGAGATTTGCAAAAAAAGAGTGATTTGAGAAAAGAAAGAGATTTTGTGTTTTTGATAAATCTCTGATTTCACATTTGTGCCATGAGGGCACTATTTATGAGCATGTTTTAAATGGAAGCTTGATATTTGATTTACACGAAAATGCTATTGAGAAATATGTGTTTAAATGCATTGTTCGTATGATATTTCCATTTATAACGAAAACATGGTTTTGGTTTATGCATGCATGGGCTATGTAGGTAGTACGATATCTACCTGCTGGCATACAGTTCCTTACTGAGCTGTGGTTTGCTCATCCCACTATTTTCCCCCTCCAAGTACTGAGAAGTAAGAGAGCGATGATCTCTAGG
Organism: Firmiana major; assembly: GCA_033439115.1. Classification (NCBI taxonomy): domain Eukaryota; kingdom Viridiplantae; phylum Streptophyta; class Magnoliopsida; order Malvales; family Malvaceae; genus Firmiana; species Firmiana major. Next base: position 64,996,236 of record CM065899.1, read on the forward strand.
TCTTTTGTGTTGAACAGCTCCCACAATTCCGTAAAGGTACAAGATTTGTATACACGAATATTTTGTATCTAATATATCGTATCGCACAGTTATATCTTGGAATTGTAAACAGTATTATGGGGATGATATGTAAGTACATGGTATTTATACAATTAATTTTGTATATTTACACACACACCTGGGAGTGTAAATTAAAGTTTTAAATATTCCGCTGTAAATGAATGAATTTTAGTAATTGCATCTTCTCACAGCCCAACCGTAGTAGAGAATGTATGGATAGAAGGGTTCCCAAAAGTGGGGTGTGACAGTACCAGAGAGGATAGTTAGATATCCTATAGCTCCAGCTAGAGGAGTTGTGATTAGAGGATCGAGGCCTACCAGAGAGCAATTTAGTAGATGTGGTAGATTCCATGAAGGTAGACCTTATCCTGTTTCTAGTGGTATATGCTTCAGATGTGGGAAGCCAGGACACATGGACAGAGTTTGCTAAGAGGTCATTGATATTGCCCTACAGAAGGGTAAGGAGCCTGAGAGAGCTCCAGCTAATATGTCTACTCAGAGTAGGAGAGCGACAGCAGAAGAGAAAGGGAAGCAAGTTATAGGATGAGGGCGAGTACATGCCTTGGACCAGGGGACAACTGATGCTTCTTCGGATGTGATTAGAGGTAACATCCTGATATATGATTTAGAAGCACATGTTTTGATTGATCCTGGTACCATGCATTCATTTGTATCGCTTTCATTTGCATGTAAGATAGAAAAGCATGTAGAGCGTACACCTTTGAGTAAAATGATGTTGATCAGTATGCCTATGGATAATAGTCACCTAGTCGAATATGTGTTAAATGATTGTAAGCTAAAAGTAGAGGAAAAGGACATGACAACCAATCTAATACTGTTAAGCATGAGTGATTTTGATGTAATCCTAGGAATGGATTGGTTATCGTCAAACCATGTTGTTTTAGATTGTTATGCTAAAACAGTTATGTTTCCTAACCCTGAAAAGTATGTTGTAAAGCTTGATGAAAAGAAATAAAAGATAGTAGTTATGATTGTGATTGATAATGTACTATTCTGACTGAGAAATGAATATGTTGAAGGTTTTATTGCATACGTGGTTGATACGGATAAGGTACATCCAGAGTTGAAAGATATTCTTGTGGTTAGTGAATTCCAGATGTCTTTCCGGATGAATTGCCAGGGTTACTGATACGAACTAGTGCCCACTCTAAGTGACCTGGACATTCTATCCGCAAGTGCACGGGTTGTACAAGTAATAATGGGATTTGAGTTCCGGATTATCGTCCCACAGAGAAGTTGAATTGTCTAATTAAGTACCGGTTAATCTTACCCTAAGTATATCCTAGCAAATTATGAAATTTTGATTGGGTGATCTACAAGGCTGAAATTAAACAATACTAAAAACAATAAAAATTATAAACTAATGAAAATAAAACAGAGCAAAAATTACTTACAAAGCTCCAAACAATTAAAATCAAATGCCTACAAAAGATAATTAAAATAGTTAAAATTAATTAACGTAATTAAACTAAAATGCAAATATGAAAATAAAGAAACAAAATTAATTAAACTAAAATTAAACAACGTAAAATAAAATGTGCATGCAATTAACCTAATTACTAAAAATGCAAATTAAACTAAATGAAAATTTAATGCAATAAACTCCAAGAAAATAACCATAAATCTAAATGTCTAAACTATGGAATCTAAAATTAATCCTAATTATATCTAAATTCTAACTTAACAAAAAAAATCTAAATAATGCATGAGAAATATTTTTGGATTTTGATTTTTCAATTAAAAACTAAATTATGAAATAATTCTATCTCTAAATTAATTCTAAATGCAACACATGAGTTTTCTAAAAATAAAAAAAAAAATAAAATTACCACCCTATTGTAATAAAAAATTAACTATTATCCTAATTAAAACTAATCACTAATTTAACAAGTAATGAAAATCAATTTTTCCTAATTTAACAAATAATGTAAATGACAAAAAAAATAAATAAATCCCAAACATGCTACTAAACAATATGGCCAAACGTGGCCTTAACTATAACTCCCACCTAGCTGCTTACGGTCCCTACTTGTTCACTGTACACGTTTCTTCTCTAGGATTCATTTCCAGGTGCTCCACTACTGGTTCGTGCTGTCTCCAGGTACTGCTCCAGCCCATTATCCAGGTGCTCCATTGCTAGTTCGTGTTGTCTCCAACACCACGTCCTGCTTCAGGCGTTATCCTCTGCTACCTCAGGTTCTGTCTGCTTTGCTGAATCCTGGTAACATTGCTCAGCTACACGGGTAGCTCACTGCCTAGCATCCTCTTCTTTAACAATACACATACTGCTTCAATCCATTCCAGCTCGAGCCACACTCCTACAATAACCCCGAACAGTCAAATACACTAAGTCAATGGAATCAGCTCCCGCATTATTCCCGACAGTAGACAACTCCCGGTCCACACTCAAGCAATACTCGGTAATGCAACATTACAACACACACAAGCAACAGCTGTTAACAAGGAAATTTAAAGATATAAATGTAACTAAAATTGTAAATTTGATGATAACCACATTACTGAAAAATAACAAAACATATGAACAGTAAATGATGTAGAAAACAGGGGAGAACAGAGGAGAAAGTTGCTGGTTCTATCCACAGCAAAGCTCAAGGTTTTGGTTGTTGGTCTGCTATTATACAAAATGCACTACCCACCAGCTACATCCTTCTGGATTACTTCAGCAACAAGTAGAAACTAACACCAATTTAAACATAACCGAGAAGACAATTGCTAATCAAAGAACAGCAAAGCTTAAATACTGAAATGAAAGTGATGAAAATAACATTCTAAAATGTAGAACAGAGGGGAATCCATGTAATGTAGACTAAAAAAACATGAAATAGAAAAAGGACGCAAGACCAAGCAGGATATAAGTGTAAACCCGAAAGGAAGTAACACTAACAATAGAAAATTAAAACAAGATTATCAATACTGTCCAGCACATCAACATAAATCATTAGCTAGGGTTGCTTCAATTTCAGCTCCTATTGCCATGATTCCACATTGCCATTGATGTGGAACAATGCTCGGCATCAACCCACATCAAAGCACCAGAATCGAAAGGCATAAGATTAAGCAAACCGAATAAGTAGTGGAGACAAAGAAATAAAACCAACTAAGTGAGCAAAACCAAGAGCAATCATAAAAATAAATAAAAATAAAAACTCTTCCATAAGTAATAAAACATGAACAAACCGAGAAAGAAACGATAATCAAAATTGGTTTCTAGTAATTAATATGGAAAATACTAAATACTAGAAATGAAATAGCTTTTCGTAAACATGAATATTACTATGAACAGTGAAATAAAATTTGTGGCTAAAATAAAACTATTCGGGAAAGGCTTGAAAACAAAGAAAATAAATCTTAAAGTTACCCTAAAAACTATTCTACCCTAACTACTTCATTTTTTTTCAATTGCCATCATGTTCTATTTATACACACACTTAGGGGTATAATGGTAATTTTCTATCCTAGATGAGTTCGCATTGTTTGGCCACTTGTCTTCATTTTATTTACTGCAGAGTAGATATTTCCACGTCATCCGTCTTCTAGTACACTTGGTTGTACGATGTGGCCTAATGTGTGTCTTCCAGAAGGTTGGCACGGTGTCCGTCGATCTTATCGTTTCAAAGCGAACAAAATACTAACACCCGGCATCCTACGTGTCCAGACAACTGGTAACTCGCTCTGCAAATTGGAAGTGGTCCAGTCTCCTTTAGCCCATTTTCAGCCCATTTTTGACTGAAATGACTGAGTTTCATATGGATTTAATTTACCTGCACATTAAAGAATTTTAATTAAATAAAGGGGAATAATTAATAAAATAAATTGGGGACTTAAATAATTAATTAGGAAATTAAGCACAAATAATTCTATTAAAAATAGAATTATCAGTTGCCACCAGACAGAGAGATGGAGTTCTGTATAGACTTGGTGCCTGGTACTGAACCTATATCGAAACCACCGTATCGCATGGCCTTAATCGAGCTAAAGGAGCTCAAGAAACAATTATAGGAGTTGTTGGATAGGGGTTTCATCAGACTGAGTGTTTCGCCTTGGGGAGCACCGGTTTTGTTTGTAAAGAAGAAAGATGGAAGCCTCCGATTGTGTATAGATTATCGATTGTTGAATAAGGTAACCATCAAGAATAGATATCCCCTTCCACGTATTAATGATCTGTTGGATCAGCTCTGGGGAGCGCAAGTCTTTTCTAAGATTGATATGAGGTCTGGGTATCATTAGCTAAAAGTAAGGAGTGGAGATGTGCCCAAGATAGCATTTAAGACCCGATATGGCCATTATGAGTTCTTGGTTATGCCATTCGGATTGACGAATGCTCCCGTAGCTTTCATGGCTTTGATGAACGATGTGTTCAAGCTATATTTAGATCAATTTGTTATCATCTTTATAGATGATATCTTGGTATATTCAAAATTCAAGGAAGAGCACAAGAAGCACCTGAGGATTGTATTACAGACTCTATGAGAGCAGAAGCTATATGCTAAACTCAAAAAGTGTGATTTTTTGTTGTCACAGATCTCGTTTTTAGGACATGTTGTGTCAAAGGATGGTGTATCAGTGGATCCGTCCAAGATTGAGGTTGTAGTTTAGTGGGAACAGTCGAGGACAGTCACCGAGATTAGGAGTTTCTTGGGTTCAGCCGGATACTATCAAAGATTCGTGGAAGGATTCTCAAAGTTAGCTGCTCCGTTGACACGTCTCACTCGTAAAGGGGTTATATGGGATGAAGATTATGAGAAGAGTTTTTAGGAGTTAAAGAGTCGATTGACCATCGCTCCGATTCTCACTATCCTTCCCAGCTCAAGAAGATTTTCAGTATATACCGATGCTTCGCATCAGGGACTGGGTTGTGTATTGGTGCAGGATGGGAAGGTAGTTGTTTAGGATCCAAACAATTGAAAGACCATGAGAAGAACTATCCAACCCACGATTTGGAGTTAGCAGTAGTAGTGTTGCATTGAAAGTATGGTGTCATTACTTGTATGGAGAGAAATTCCAGATTTTTACCGAGCACAAGAGCCTTAAGTACCTCTTCTCATATAAAGAATTGAACATGAGAAAGAGAAGATAGCTAGAGCTTCTGAAAGACTATGATTGTGAGATACTTTATCATCCAGGTAAGGCTAACATTGCAGCTGATGCCTTGAGCAAGAAGAGCATAGGGATGGTATCGTATATGATGGTCAGGGAACATGAGTTGCTAAGGCAGTTTGCTAGCCTCAGTTTGGGAGTCGTGCCTTCTGACATGGATACGAACTATGTGATTGCTAGTCTACGTTTGGAGCCAAATCTGTTGGACAGGATCAGACAGGCTCAGCAAACTGATCCGTATTGCATTGACATGAGTGGTCAGATACAGAAGGGCACAAAGACTGACTTTGAGATAAGTTCATATAGACTTCTGAGGTTTAGAGGCAGATTATGTGTTCTTGAGGACATAGAGGTCAAGAGACTAATATTGACGGAAGCTCATTCGTCTAGATACACGTGATATGAACTAAACGTATTTTCGCAAGTGCACGGGTCGTACAAGTAATAATGGGATTTGAGTCCCAGAATATCGTCCCACAGAGAAGTTGATCAGCCTAATTAACTACCAGTTAGTCTTACACTAAGTATATCCTAGCAAATTATGATGGTGCAATGGGTGATCAACTAAGGCTAAAATTAAACAAATACTGAAAACAATGATAAAAATAAAGAAAATAAAACCGAGAAAAAATTAACTTACTGTGCTCCAATCAACTAAAAGCAAATACCTACAAAAATAATTAAAACAGTTAAAATTCATTAACGTAATTAAACTAAGATGCAAATATGAAAATAAAGAAACAAAATTAATTAAGCTAAAATTGAACAAACCTAAAATGTAATTAAACTACTTAATCAAAATGCAAATTAAGCTAACTTAAGATTTAATGAAATAAAATCCTAGAAAAATTAAGAACTTAATTACCAATCTAAAAGTCTAAAATATTAACTCTAAACTAATCCTAACTATATCTAATTACTAATTTAACAATAAAATCTAACTAATGCATGAGAAATACTATTTTTGGATTTTTCACATTAAAATGAAAACTTAAAATGCGTAAAATGAGTTTAATCTAAATTAATTCTAATTGGAAAACCTGTTACTAAAATAAAAATAAAAATTAACTAATGACATAATTAAATCTAAATTCTAGACTAATCAATCAATTGAACTATAGCTAATCATGCAAATAAAATTAAAATTCTAACTTCTTATGCTAACAAATTAAATTGGAAATAAACTATTCTAAAAATGTATGAAAATGAATTAAATAGCTACAATGCAAATTTGTCAAACATGGCCTTAATCAAATGCTAAACCAAGTGGTCTCGCATACTACACTGTACACGTTTCTTCACCAAATTCCAGCTTTGCTCTCCATTTCCAGCTGCTGCCTGCTGTTCTCGATTCTGTCTAGGTCCCAACACTCGTCTGTGGCTTCTGCTCCAGGTGCTGCTACTGCCTCTTAGTACCGTCCTTCACAGGTGCATCCAGATGCAATCCATAGCCTACTCCAGATACTGCACCCAACCTGCTATTTGCTGCACATTCTTGGCTCAACACCACTTCCTGACCAGCATTCATTTCTTATCTGCATCATGCACCAAATATACTTCCTGTCTAGTGCTGCTTCAACATGCACACATGATTCAAAGTGAATCTAAGACAATGAATAGAAATCATGAAAAGCTTAAATCCAATAACTTAACGTAGAAAACTAATCATGTACAGTAAATAACAACGTGGACAGGGGAGAACAAAGGAGAAAGATACACCCATTCACTGCAACATTTACGGTTTAAGAGATAAAAAACTGAACATGAAGCAAAGCCAAATTACTGGTAATATAACCAAGAAGAGTGGCTGCTAATATATGAAGAAAATAAAAATTACAACGAGAGAAAAAGCAATCCAAACCGAAGAAATAAAACTAACAACATGATGAAGAGCAGGATTTTTTTTTTATCAACTGATTTATTTCTTCAATCACGATCAGCGGACCACACAAAGAAAAAAAAAACAAAAGAAATGCACTTGACATTAGACAAAATATATTCAAATAAGATAAGAAGAATAGACAATCTGAAAATTAATACGTGAAACTAAGCCATACGTGAAGAAAATTTATCAAACATCAACATAGTGATTTCCAGTAGCCACGGTTTCCTTCATTTCTCAATCAAGCCAATATTGTTCCACCATTTCAGTATTGCAAGTCAATACACAGATTAATCCCAACATATTAGACCAACAATACTGAATCAGAACATAATGATCGACATTTATGATAAAAGCACTGCAAATGCTTTAGACTACAACCAAAAATGGATTAAAACTTATAGCAAGAATACGATTGTAACATGTAAAGTAAACTGAAATGGTAAAGACAAATTCTAAGCAACGATACTCATGAATTTAAAAACAAGAGATTTTCATAATAAACTAAATTGAATAGAATAGTAGCTATAAAAAAAAATATGAAGGCTAAAAAAAATCTATTCGGGAAAAGAAAACAAGGAAGGTAAAACTTTTAATGTAAAGTTAACCTAAGAAAACTATTATACCCTAACTTACATGACATTTTCAATTGCCATCATTTTCTATTTATACACAAACATAGGGGTACAATGGTAATTTTTTCATCATAGATGAGTTGGCATTGTTTGGCCACTTGTCTTCCTTTGATTTGCTGCAGTGTAGATATTTTCATGTCACTTGTCGGTTTATCCAGTTGGCTGTGCGATGTGGCCTGACGTGTATCTTCCAGAAGGTTCGTACGGTGTCCGTCGATCTTATCGTTTCAGAGCGAATAAAATACGGACACCTGACATCACGCGTGTCCAGACGACTTGTGACTCGGTCTGCAAATTGGAAGTGGTTCAGTCTCCGTTAGCCCGTTTTCAGCCCAATTTTAGACTGAAACAACTGAATTTCATCCGGATTTAATTTATCTGCACATTAAAGAATTTTAATTAAATTGAGGGGATTATTAATAAAATACTATGGGGATTAAATAAATAATTAGGAAATTAAGCTTAAATAATTCTATAAAAAAATAGAATTATCACACCCCCAAACTTGAGCTTTTGCTTGTCCTCAAGCAAAACAAAACAAATGTAGGAATGACAAATACAAAACATAATAATTTCCCCAATGTTATCCTCAAAGAAAAAGTACAGACTATGAAATCAAAGACTCACAATTACAAGTCCAACACTTAGAATTATTCCATCATAAGTCCTAACCCAAATTGGACTCCTCGTGTGTGTGTCAAAATGTCAAAGCCACTTCACAGTACATTACCCAAATCAGATTATGCAAACATAGTGAATGCAAAGTCAATGACATGTGATCATTCCCATAAGTTTTCTTTTCACTTCTCTCTCCACTAATGTAGTCACACTCAATCAAAGATCAATAGGACTTCATTAAGCTTGTAATGTAAGGCTGGGGTTAAGGTATGATAAAGTCGATTTATGTTTAATTACCCCTTAACATGCATTACTTTCTAAGATCTTTAATGTAAGAGCTCAAATTTATTTCCCACAAACTTATTTATTTCCTAGACACTTTATTCTATTTTTGTATTTTTCATCTTTCTTCTTTTCTTTTTCTTTTTCTTTTTCTTCATCATTTTTTTTTAAATTTCACTATCACCAGATACCCATATGTATAAAGCTCGTAATATATCCCAATGACTTTTCATGCTTTCGAGGTAAGGGATAGGAATAGAGTATTTAAGCTAAGGAAATTTATGCAGGTGTATTTATAGAGAAAAGCTTATTTGGCCTAGATGGGTGACTAGAGGTAAAATATGTACAGGGTTGGCTAGAAAGGTTCAAACGATCCAAAGATGGCCTAAATCATTTTCCTAATTAAGTGTGATCTAATATTTCACCTCGAGACAAGATCAAACAAATTCTAGAATATGATAGAAAAAATCAACTGAGCAAATGCAATCCTAGGTCCACATAAGCTTTCTCTAAATAAATATACCGATTCATGACATGACATGTGCGTAAGATGAGGAAATCACAATCAGAATCAAGATCCATTCAAGAACTCAACTTCATGCTTTTCCTATAATCATGGTTCTCAGTCAATCAAAATCAGACTTAATCATAGGGTCATATCATCAGAATATGGGAAAACTACATGCTAAGCACTAAATCACTCCACAATCAAACAATTTAAGCTCAGATTTTCGAAAAAATTTTAAACTTTTTTTTCAATTTTTCTTAAATTTTTTAAAAATGCTCAAGTGATATCCCCTCCCCCAAACTTAAAGTTCACAATGTCCTTAGTGTGCAGATAATATAAACATTGAAGCTCAAGAACAGAGTACTCCCCTATCTGATGATGATAATGATGAACAATCGAAGCTTAATTGAAAACATAAGACTGGAAAAGAAATCTGCAAAATAAGCAAAGAAAGAAACAGCAGAAGCTAAAAGAACTATACAAAAAGTGAAAAAGAAAATGAAGCTAAGTAGCAGGATCAGAAGTAGGATGGTCAGCTAAAGTGGTCACAGAATGCTGACGATCAAACCCTCCCTCAAAATAATGTTTCAGTCTGCCCCCATTGACTTTAATGGGTTGCTTAAGGGTCTCATCCATAATTTCAATGGCTCCTTGAGGGAATACTTGGGTAATGGTAAAGGGACCTGACCACCTAGACTTAAGCTTTCTTAGAAACAACTTTAAGCGTGAATTAAACAACAGAACTTGCTGGCCTGGCTCAAAGTGTCTCTCCTTAATTTTCTTATCATGCTATCGCTTAGTCTTTTCCTTGTAGGGCTTGGCATTCTCATATGCCTACAACCTGAACTCATCTAACTGATTGAGCTGCAGCAGCTTCTTCTCCCCTGCTGCATCTAAGTTGAAATTTAGGTTTTTAAGGGCCCCGTAGGCCTTGTACTCAAGCTCTACTGGTAGATGACAGGCTTTACCATAAACAAGTTGATAAGGGGACATTCCTAAAGGTGTTTTGAAGGCTGTCCTATAGGCCCAAAGTGCATCATCTAACCTAATGGACCAGTCCTTCCTACTTGGATTCACTATTTTCTCCAATATCTCATTAATTTCCCTATTGGACAACTCTACTTGGCCACTCGTCTGTGGGTGATAAGGAGTGGCTACCTTATGTTTGACCCCATATTTCTTTAATAGCCCATCAAAACTTCGATTGCAAAAGTGGGATCCTCCATCACTAATGATAGCTCTAGGTGTGCCAAATCTTGTGAAAATATTTTTCTTCAAAAACCTTATCACCACGTTAGCATCATTAGTCGGTAAAGCCAGCACTTCAACCCATTTCGACACATTGTCTACAGCCACTAGAATATAGAGATTACTGTATGAAGGAACAAATGGTCCCATGAAATCAATACCCCAAAAATCAAAGAGTTTTACTTCTAAAATCTTAGTCAAAGGCATATAATTTCTTTTGGAAATATTACATACCCTCTGACATCTATCACATTTCAGCACAAAGTAGTGGGCATCCTTAAATAACGTGGGCCAATAATATCTAGATTGTAAAACCTTGGCCGTTGTCCTCTCTCCTCCAAAGTGCCCTTCATAATCAGAAGAATGCCAATGTCTAAGTATATCATCTACTTCTTCCATGGGAACACACCTTCTTAAAATCTGATCTTTATATTGCTTGTACAGGAAGGGTTTATCCCAAACATAATACTTGACATCACTCAAAAACGTTTTCTTTTGCTGGGTAGTCAAATCAAGTGGCATCACATTGCTCACTAGATAATTCACAAAATCAGTGTACCAGGGCAATTTGGAGTGCCCAATAGTAAATAGCTGCTCATCAGGAAAGGACTCATTAATAGTTGTACCATCTTCTTTAGGTCCACTCTCTAATCTAGATAGATGGTCAGCAACCTGATTCTATGTACCTTTCTTGTCCCTAATCTCCAAGTTAAACTCCTGTAATAGGAGGATCCATCGAATCAGCCTTGACTTTGCATCCTTCTTGGAGACTAAGCACTTAATGGCTGCATGATCAGTATATACTACTACTTTAGTACCAATGAGATAGGAGTGAAACTTATCAAAAGCAAATACTACAGCTAACAGCTCTTTCTCGGTAATAACATAGTTCATCTGGGCCTATTTAGAGTTTTGCTTGCGTAGTAGATAGCATAAAAGACTCTTCCTTTTCTTTGACCAAGTACAGCCACAACAGCATAATCACTTGCATCACACATAAGCTAAAAAGGTAAACTCCAATCCGGAGCTATGATTACAGGTGCTGTAACTAATTTTTCCTTCAAAGTCTTAAATGCTTCTAAGCATCTCTCATTAAAGCAAAACACAGTGTCTTTTTCCATGAGATTACATAAAGGCTTAGATATCTGTGAAAAATCCTTAATAAACCTTCTGTAAAATCCTATATGGCCTAGGAAACTTCGAATTCCTTTTACAGTGGTTGGGGGAGGTAACTTCTCAATAATTTCCACCTTAGCCTTATCCACTTCTATCCCCCTAGCAGAGATTTTGTGCCATAACACTATACCTTCTTTCACCATAAAGTGGCATTTCTCCCAATTAAGCACTAAATTTGTTTCTTCACACCTCTTCAGTACTAATGCCAAATTATGTAGACATAAATCAAAGCTATCCCCAAATACTGAGAAATCGTCCATGAAAACCTCAAGAAAATCTTCCACCATATCATGAAATATGGCCATCATGTAACACTAGAATGTAGCAAGTGCATTGCATAAGCCAAAAAGCATTCTTCTAAAAGTAAAGGTCATATAGGGACAGGTGCAGGTAGTCTTTTCTTGGTCTTCTGGGGCTATAGCTATCTGATTGTACCCAGAGTATCCATCTAGCAGACAATAAAATTTGTGACCAGCTAATCGATCTGACATTTGGTCAATGAAAGGTAAAGGGAAGTGGTCTTTCTTGGTGGTCTTGTTGAGTTTCCTATAGTCCATGCATACTCGCCAACTAGTGACAGTCCTAGTGAGGATGAGCTCTTTATTTTCATTCTCGATCACTGTTATCCCTCCCTTTGTAGAGACACATTGTACTGGGCTCACCCAGGCACTGTCAGAAATGGGATAGATGATCCCTGCATCTAACCACTTAATGATCTCCTTCTTGATAACTTGTTTCATTGTTGGGTTCAATCGACGCTGGTGCTCTATGGATGACCTATACCCTTCCTCTAATAGTATCTTATGCATACAGATTAAGGGACTAATACCCTTAAGATCAGAGATAGACAAGCCTATAGCCTTCTGATGCTCTCTTAAAACTTGTAGTAATTTTGCTTCCTGATCACTAGAGAGAGCAACAGATACTATTATTGGTCGTGTGGAGGATTCACCTAAGTAAGCGTACCTAAGGTGTGAGGGTAAAGGTTTGAGCTCTAACGCCAGAGGATCACTGGTGGATGGAAAGATATTTGAAGCTAAAATAGATGAAGGGTCTAGTGTCTCAAATTGGGCAATTTCCTCAAAAGGAGTTACCTCTAATAATTGTAAAGTCTCGTAGACCTTATCATCATCTTCACTGTATTCTCTAAGATCAACAGATTTCACTAAGGAGGCTTCTAAAGGGTTTAAAGGATATGTCTTGGAAAACTCCTCAGTGATGTCCTTATCCACTAAATCCATCCTAAAACAATCGTGGGAGTTATTAGGGAACCTTAGAGATTTGAACACATTAAACTTGACTTCCTGATCTTGAACTCTCATTGTTAACTCCCCCTTTTGTATATCTATTAAAGTTCTACCAGTCACTAGGAATGGTCTGCCTAGTATAATGGGGACTTTCCTATCTTCCTCTATGTCTAACACGATAAAATCTGTAGGGAAAATAAACTTGTCCACCTTTACTAAGACATCCTCAATGACCCCCTTTGGATATTTAATTGATCGATTAGCCAACTGGAGTGTCATGGTGGTAGGCTTGGCATCCCCTATTCCTAACTTCTGATAGATAGACAAAGGCATCAAATTTATACTAGCTCTTAAATCACACAGGGCTCTACCAAAGAATAAATTTCCAATAGTACAGGGTATGGTAAAACTCTTGAGATCCTTGAGCTTGGGGGGTAATCTCATTTGGATAATGGCGCTACATTCCTCCGTTAAGGCCACCATCTCATACTCTTCCAATCTTCTTTTCCTAGAGAGGATGTCCTTCATAAACTTCAGATAGCTTGGCATTTGCTCTAAGGTATCTGCGAAGGGAATGTTGATGTGAAGTTTCTTAAAAACCTCAAGGAATTTTACAAATTTTTGGTCTAGTTTTTTATTTTGAAACCTCTGAGGAAAAGGAACTGGTGGTCTAACAGGAGGAGATGTAGTGGAAACATCTGTAGCATCAGAGGATAAAGAAGGTTGTGACAAAGAAACAGGTAAAGGTGAAGAATTGCCTAGCTTTGTTTCCCTTGCAGCTCGATCTTTTGATTCCTGCTCCTTCTGAGCTGCTTTATTAAAACCTATCAATTTTTTAACTAAGGGCTTGTCAGGTCTGGACTTAACTGGTGGATTTACTAGCTCTCTGCCACTCCTAAGGGTGATGACTTTCACATGTTCCTTACCTTCCCTTTGCCTAACAGGATTGGCTTAAGTGTTACTAGGAAGGGTCCCTTGAGGACGATAACTAAGAGCGTTTGCTATTTATCCCACCTGAACCTATAGGTTCTTAATTGAAGCTGCTTGATTTTGCAAGATCGTTGTGAACATTTCCTCAAGCGAGGTCTTCTTTTCAACTGCTAATAGGTGCTGGGGTTGTAGTGGTGGTGGTTGATGGAAGTGGGGTGGATGGGAATGATTAGGTGGATGATATGGATGCTGAGGTGGTGGGTGGTGAGGAAATTGATGTTGTGTGGTACCTGAACCGGTGGAGCTTGAAAACCAGGGGGTCCTACTGGTCTATAATTAGAAGTTTGCCCTTAGTTTTGGCTCCAAGAAAAGTTAGGATGGTTCCTCCACCCTGGATTATAGGTGTTTGAAAAAGGGTTGTTCTATTGCTTAGGAAGGGCAACGTACTGAACCGATTCTAAGTTAAGTGGACACCTATCTACAGCGTGGGTACCACTACACAGATCACAAGAGAGAAAAGGACTTTGGACAGAAAACATAGGGTTAGCATTGGTGCAAGGATTATGTTGGGTACTAAGCGACTCTACTTTTTTCGTAAGGTTAGAGATTTGAGAGGTCAAGGTAGACAGTGTGTCGAGCTCATAAATACCCACCGACTTCTTTGGCAATTGTCTCTCTGAGGACCATTGATAGTTGTTAGCCATCATCTTATCTAACAACTCGTAAGCTTCCTCCTCTGTTTTGCACATCAGGGCTCCACCCGCAGTAGCGTCCACGATGGTCCTATTTTGGCTTGTAAGTCCGTTGTAGAAAGTTTGGACTTGCAACCATAGAGGTAGGCAATGGTGAGGGAACTTCCTAAGAAGCTCCTTATATCATTCTCATGCTTCGTAAAGAGATTCAGAGTCGAACTGGGCAAAGGAAGATATGTCATTACGGAGTTTGGCCATTTTAGAGGGAGGGAAAAACTTGGCTAGAATTTGATGGGCTAACTCATCCCATGTAGAAATGGATCCTGGAGGCAAGGAGGTTAACTAGTGTCGCGCCCTATCTGTAAGTGAGAAGGGGAATAGTCTAAGTCTAAGCGCATCATCAAATAATCCATTGTGCTTGAACGTGTTGCACAAGTCCAAGAATTGCCCAAGGTGAGCATGTGGGTCATCGTGCGAAAGCTCACTGAACTGTAAAGAGGACTAGATCATCTGGATGATGGAAAGCTTAATTTCAAAATTGTTAGCAGGGACAGCTAGTGGCCTAATGCTGGTATAATATCATCCAATCGTCGGCACCGCATAATCTCCAACGATCTTGATTTCCGTATTTTATGCCATGGTGTTTTGTAGCGGAGCTATAAATTTCCTAGAATCCTTTCAAATTTTCCTAAGAGTTCTTTCACTTTCAGGATCTAGAGGAAAGCAATCAAAACTCTTGGCTCTATGCATGTAAACATTAAAAAGTCCTTAGAATTTTTTTAAAAGTTTTTAAATTTTTCAGTTTTTTTTATATGAATTAGATAGAGAAAATTAACTAAACTACACTAAGGATCTAAATATTTACAACCTAAATATTTACAAACAAGAATTACACCTAAGCATAATTTCACCGATATTAATTACTAGCTAATTAAGACTTCCTCGGCAACGGTGCCAAAAACTTGATACGAACTAAATGTATTTCCGCAAGTGCACGGGTCGTACAAGTAATAATGAGATTTGAGTCCCGGAATATCGTCCCACAGAGAAGTTGATCAGCCTAATTAACTACCAGTTAGTCTTACCCTAAGTATATCCTAGCAAATTATGATGGTGCAATGGGTGATGAACTAAGGCTAAAATTAAACAAATACTGAAAACAATGATAAAAATAAAGAAAATAAAACCGAGAAAAAATTAACTTACAGTGCTCCAAGCAACTAAAAGCAAATACCTACAAAAATAATTAAAACAGTTAAAATTCATTAACGCAATTAAACTAAAATGCAAATATGAAAATAAAGAAAGAAAATTAGTTAAGCTAAAATTGAACAACCCTAAAATGCAATTAAACTACTTAATCAAAATGCAAATTAAGCTAACTTAAGATTTAATGAAATAAAATCCTAGAAAAATTAAGAAATTAACTACCAATCTAAAAGTCTAAAATATTAACTCTAAACTAATCCTAACTATATCTAATTACTAATTTAACAATAAAATCTAACTAATGCATGAGAAGTACTATTTTTGGATTTTTCACATTAAAATGAAAACTTAAAATGCATAAAATGAGTTTAATCTAAGTTAATTCTAATTGGAAAACCTATTACTAAAATAAAAATAAAAATTAACTAATGACATAGTTAAATCTAAATTCTAGACTAATCAATCAATTGAACTATAGCTAATCATGCAAATAAAATTAAAATTCTAACTTCTTATGCTAACAAATTAAATTGGAATTAAACTATTCTAAAAATGCATGAAAATGAATTAAATAGCTACAATGCAAATTTGCCAAACATGGCCTTAATCAAATTCTAAACCAAGTGGTCCCGCGTACTACACTGTACACGTTTCTTCTCCAAATTCAAGCTCTGCTCTCCATTTCAAGGTGCTGCCTGCTATTCTCGATTCTGTCTAGGTGCCAACACTCGTCCGTGGCTTCTACCCTCGGTGCTGCTACTGCCTCTTAGTACTATCCTTCACAGTTGCATCCAGATTCAATCCATAGCCTACTCCAGATACTGCTCACAGCCTGCTATTTGCTACACATTCTCGGCTCAACACCACTTCCTGATCAGCATTCATTTCTTATCTGCATCATGCACCGAATATACTTCCTATCTAGTGCTGCTTCAACATGCACACATGATTACAAAGTGAATCTAAGACAATGAATAGAAATCATGAAAAGCTTAAATCCAGTAGCTTAACATAGAAAACTAATCATGTACAGTAAATAAGAACGTGGACAGGGGAGAATAGAGGAGAAACATACACTCATTCACTGCAACATTCACGGTTTAAGAGACAAAAAACTGAACATGAAGCAAAGCCAAATTACTGGTAATATAACTGAGAAGAGAGGCTGCTAATATATGAAGAAAATAAAAATTACACCGAGAGAACAAGCAATCCAAACGGAAGAAATAAGACTAAGAACATGATGAAGAACAGATGAGAAAAGAGCAGGATTTTTTTTTATCAATAGATTTATTTCTTCATTCACGATCAGTGGACCACACAAAGAAAAAAAGAAAACAAAAGAAGCTCACTCGGCATTAAACAGAATATATTCAAATAAGATAAGAAGAATAGATAATCTGAAAATTAATACGTGAAACTAAGCCATACGTGAAGAAAATTTATCAAACATCAACATAGTGATTTCCAGTAGCCACGGTTTCCTTCATTTCTCAATTAAGCCAATATTATTCCACCATTTCAGTATTGCAAGTCAATACACAGATTAATCCCAACATATTAGACCAACAATACTGAATCAAAACATAATGATCGACATTGATGATCAAAGCATTGCAAATGCTTTAGACTACAACCAAAAATAGATTAAAACTTATAGCAAGAATACGATTGTAACGTGTAAAGTAAACTGAAATGGTAAAGACAAATTCTAAGCAACGATACTCATGAATTTAAAAACAAGAGATTTTCATAATAAACTAAATTGAATAGAACAGTAACTATAAAAAAAATATGGAGGCTAAAAAAAACTATTCGGGAAAAGAAAACAAGGAAGGTAAAACTTTTAATGTAAAGTTAACCTAAAAAAAAAAAACTATTCTACCCTAACTTATACGACATTTGCAATTGCCATCATTTTCTATTTATACACAAACATAGGGGTACAATGGTAATTTTTTCATCCTAGATGAGTTGGCATTATTTGGCCACTTGTCTTCCTTTGATTTGCTGCAGTGTAGATATTTCCATGTCTTTTGTCGGTTTGTCCAGTTGACTGTGCGATGTGACCCGGCGTGTGTCTTCCAGAAGGTTCACACGGTGTCCGTCGATCTTATCGTTTCGGAGCAAATAAATTACGGACACTTGGCATCACGCGTGTCCAGATGACTGATGACTCGGTCTGTAAATTGGAAGCGGTCCAGTCTCCTTTAGCCCATTTTCAGCCTAATTTTTTACTGAAATGACTGAGTTTCATCCGGATTTAATTTATCTACACATTAAAGAATTTTAATTAAATTGAGGGGATTATTAATAAAATACTATGGGGATTAAATAAATAATTAGGAAATTAAGCACAAATAATTCTATAAAAAAATAGAATTATCAACACGTTACATCCGGGGAGTAGTAAGATGTACCAAAATCTTCAGAAAGTGTACTGGTGGTCAGGTATGAAGAGAGATGTGTCGGATTTTATGGCGAGATGTCTCATATGTTAGCAAGTGAAAGTAGAGCAACAAAAACCTTTAGGGTTATTGCACCCTCTACCTATACCGATATGGAAATGGGAGCATATCACCATGGATTTCATGATGGGTTTATCGAGGACCCAGAGGAATCACGATGCTATATGGGTGATAGTTGATAGACTGAAGAAGTCAGCCCACTTTCTAGCTATGAGAGCTACTGATACTCTGAGTTCATTGGTCAAGTTGTATGTATGCAAGGTAGTGAGGTTACATGGTATTCCAGTGAGCATTGTTTCAGATAGGGATTTTCGCTTCAGTTCTCACTTTTGGGAACACTTTCAGGAAGCCATGGGAACCTAGTTGAGATTGAGCACCGCTTATCATCCTCAGATAGATGGGCAGTCAGAGAGGACTATACAGACCCTGGAGGATATGTTGAAAGCGTGTGTGCTGGATTTTAGAGGCTCTTGGGATGATCATTTGCCACTAGCTGAATTCGCCTATAACAACAGTTATCATGCGAGTATTGGGATGGCACGATATAAGGTTTTGTATGGTCATAGATGTCATTCCCCTATCGGTTGGGAAGAAGTGGGTGACAGGAGAATATTTGCTCCTGATTTGGTTACACAAGCCTCTGAGGATGTCCGGTTGATTATTTAGAGATTGAGGACAGCTCAGAGTAGACAGAAAAGCTATGATGACAAGAGACAGAGACCACTTGAGTTCGCAGTTGGTGATTCAGTATTTCTGAAGGTTTCTCCTTCTAAGGGTATAACGAGATTTGGGAAGAGAGGTAAGTTGAGTCTTCGCTACATTGGGCTTTTTGGGATACTAGATAAAGTGGGAGATAAGGCATATAGATTGGCTTTACCACCGAATTTATCGAGACTGCATAATGTCTTCCACGTTTTAATGTTGAGGAAGTATCATCCAGATCCAACTCATGTGATTCGGTATGAGCCATTGGAGCTCAAAGATGATTTGACATATGTAGAGAAACCTATACGGATACTGGATAGAAAGGAGAAAGTCTTGAGGAATAAGACTATTGGGTTGTGAAGATTCTCTGGCAGCATCACACTTTAGAGGAAGCTACCTGGGAGCTAGAGAGTCTAATGCAAGAGAGATATCCCCAGTTATTTGTAGAGTGACTTGGTTTAAATTTGGAGGACCAAATTCTTTTAAGGAGGGGGGGATTGTCAGACCCTTAAATTCATAAGTATATACATGTATATGCTATGTGAAGCATAAATGATGTAAAGTCCATAAATTCAATGTTCAAACTTGTAATATAAGTTTGTGATGTACGTATAAGTTTCATTATGTATGAATAGATAGAAATGGACTTTTGTATGTGATGAATTTGAATATATGGAAAAATGAGTAGTGTGGTAAAATGGAAGGAAGTTCATGAGTTTCATAAGTCTTTATAATTCCATTTGGTTATACATTGTATACTTTTGGTTATACAATGAATGTACACAAGTTATAATGTATATAAAGTATGGATGGATGTCATTTTCAAGCCTTAAAGGTGGTTGGATGAGAAAATGACTATGGCAGAAAAATGTATGAACTTTGGTGTAAGTTACTATAAAAAACTGCAGTAAAATTTGAAAAATATGAATGAGAGATCGATCTCATGGGATGAGAGATTGATCTGAAAGAGCAAAAAATGCTCTTATTCGCATAATGGAATAGGGACAGATCGATCTCCAAGAGGGCCAGATCGATTTCCTTAAGCTACTGACTTAGAGAAGATCGATCTCACCTGGGAGCAGATCGATCTCCTTAAAGTTCTGTGTTGTTCAAATCGATCTCATGCTCAGGAGTAGATCGATCTCATTAGGTTTGAAAGGTCGGTTTCGAGAGGAAAAAAGGCTAGGCAGATCGATCTAATTGGATTGAAGATCGATCTCATAGAGACAATTCTATAAATACTGGACTTCTGGACTTTAGTTTTCACGAGAGAAACTATTCCATTCAATACTAAAAGTGTAACCTAACATTTCTAGGCTAGAAAACTTCAGTTTGTGATCAGTTTTGAGTGAGATTTAGTTGAGTAAAGTTGTTCTTGGCAAAGAGGAGAACAACATACTTGGAAACAAGAGATTGAAATCAAGGATTTCAAGAGCAAGGAGGATTTGTGCCAATTTGGTGAAAAAGGAAGGAAATCTCAACTAGGTAAGATTTAATGCACCAAGTTGATATATGTTAAACTATGTGTATTCGTGAGTTTATTAGTATATGTATGAATTGTTGAAAATGAAAAAATCATGAAAAATGAGCATGACCTAGCTATTGGTGTGAAAAAGAGAAAATGATGAGGAAATGGTATTAACATGAGTTTGATAATAGATTATGCATGTATGGAAGATTCTAAGTTGATCTTATGAAATGCATAAATTGGAATATAAGGAAGAATAAATATAACTATGTGGAAAATATGGTATAATACCATATTGGGAGAAAATCATGAAAATGTTGTGCTAAAGTGAGATTTGGCAAATGAAATGAGTATAATGCGATATACTAATATGAATACGTAGAACAGCTTTGGAGAATCTCATTGAAGCTAATCGGACTGCAAGAGTGAGCAGAACCAAGGAAGTGAGGTCATTTGACGTGATCCAAGGTAAGGAAATTTCGTGAGTAACTAGAGATGGCTCCACGTATTTTGTATAGCATTTTGAGTATTATATGCTATATAAATTCCCATGAATAGGCATGATGTGTAATTGAGAATAATGATGATAAGTGTATTTTATCCAAAACTAGGGTGAAAATACCTTAGAAGCCTATTATGATTAAGATTCATGAGTTGCATGATAGAATGGCTAATGTTTTCATGTATATGCGAAAACATGTACGTTTGAGTGCTTATTTGATTTGAAATGAGTGAATTGTGATTTGAGAATCCATCTATCAGGTTTTGTGTGAAAACCATAAGTGCTAAAGATTACTCGCACTATATTTTAAGATATGCATCATATGGTACTTGAATGTTTACTCGTACTACATATTTAATGCTATTTGTGCATATTAGAGTGCGAGGAGCATTACTCATACTCAGATTATGATTGATGCATTACGGAGTATTTGGAGCTATGCTCATACTCAGTTTTACATGATAAAGTACTGAGAGCTTAGCTCGTACTTAGTTTTCATATATTATACATAATAGAGTATTGGGAGCTTTGCTCATACTCATGTTTTTATATAACCTAGTGTTGGGAGCATTGCTCACACTAGAGATTGTGATATTGGGATATGGTGTGTTGGGAGTTTTACTTGCACATACCTGATTTGAAAAGAGCATGAAACAGGCATGTTGGGAGCCTATGCTGACTGTGTGTCGTATTGATATATATATATATATATATGCTCACACGTGCATTATTTTGAGATATGGTAGAGGACTATCGAAATAACCCATAGGTGTGAGGACTAAGACTCATGGTGAGCAGCCTAACTATGAGGTAGACCCGTAGTATGTGGACTAATACTCATGGCGAGCATCTTGACTATGAGGTATATCCAAGGTGTGAGGACTAAGACTCATGGCGAGCATCCTACCTTGAGATAGGGTCCATGGAGTATTATGTACCGTGTATGTCACATGGAGTACGTTGTACTTTGAGTACATGATGAGAATAAATTATGAGCTGATGGCTAGGATTTAACCCACCTCCCGTTACAGCAAATGTGAGACCCCGCACACCGAGTACTATGTAGCTTGGGATCACGAAAAATGAGTTATGATCATACACTTGGAACATGTAGTTGCCTATCTCTTTTTGTGCTAATTGAATTTCTTGAATGAATTACCACATGGTTCTGTGATATAAACATGTGAGTTTGTGAATTGTGAAAAGGGTAACCCGAGGGATGGGTGAGACCTAGATTTCTATGTTTTTAAACTTGATGAATGCCAGACTGTTTTTTATTTAAGTAAATGGCATGATAAATGTGATTTGTGTGAAATTACATGAGAAACGTAGTATTTATGCATATAATGCTGAGGTTGTTAAACCAGCATATTTCCAATTTTATAACTGATGTTTTGTATCTATATATATATATATATTGTATAATGATTTGAGAGCAGATGCATGCTATAGATACAGATAGGGTAAGGAAACGATTTCAAGGCATAAGCATGTATTTTGTAAATAGTGCGGTTATCTACTTGATTGCCTGATTTCCTTACTGAGCTGTGAGGTCACCCCCTTATTATTTCCCCTTTTTTAGAGTATTCGCAGTAGGTGGACATGGTTGAGGACTGATAATTCCTTGTAAGACCTGTGTTTCATATGTAATTTTATAGATTCATAAGCATGGTAATGTACTTGTAATGTGAAGTATAATTGATGTAAAGTCCATAAATTCAATGTACATACTTGTAGTAAGCGTTTATGATGTACATAAAAGTTTCATTGTGTATGAATATGAAGAAATGAACTTTTATAAGAGATGAATGTGATTGGAACTCAAAATGAGTAGTGTGGTAAAATAGAATGAAGTTATACTTCCACTGAGTTTGGTATGGGATGCCTTTGGCTATACAAGCAATGCACGCAACTTTTAATGTGTACAAGGTATGGATGGATGCCACTTTCAAGTCTTAAATGTGGTTGGATGTGAAAATGATCATGGCAGCAAATCAAGAATAATTGATATGAGTTACTGCAGAAAACTGCAGCAGAAATCTGGAAATATGAAGGCTAGATCGATCTCATAAGATGAGAGATCGATCTGGATGGGACAAAAATGCTCTTATTTGAGCAATGGGACAAGGCAGATCGATCTCCAATGGAGCCAGATCGATCTTCTAAACATTCTGTAATGAGAAGATCGATTTTTTATGCAAACATATCGATTTCCTTAGTTCTCGGGTTGGAGCAGATAGATCTCCCCTAGATGCAGATCGATCTCCTTAAGCTACTACCTGAGATAGATCGATCTCAAGCTTTCGACAGATCAATCTCAAGCTTTCGACATATCGATCTCATGCATTCAAATTGGTGTGAAAATGAGGGATTTAAGAGGACCAGATCGATCTCATGCTTTGACAAATCTATCCCATTGAGCAATTTTTATAAATAGGAGCAATGAAATCTGCAAATCATGGAAACAAACCCCCATTTCTTCCATTTCAACACAAAACCTAGATTTACCTCTCTAAAATCACCCTATTTCCATGAAGATTTGAGAGGAAGCTATTAGATACAAAGTTGTTCATCTTAAAGAAGAAAACGACATAGTTTGGAATCAAAGCCTCACATATTGGATTGAAGGAGCAAGGGACATTCTCATTTGGAGGAAGAAGAGAAACTAGATTGGTTAGTTTCTAATACTCCAGCCCAAATATATTGGTCTATTTGTTGATTTTGGAGTTGATTTGTATGTGTATTGATGATTGAAATCACCTAGAAAGTATTAGAACTAATGTGACCTAGAAAATGGAATTAGTCTAGTGTGAGAAAGTGTAATTTGGATGAGTTGGTGATTTGTCGAGTTGCTAAGTTGTCATTTGAGTATTGTGAATGATTAGAAAAGGGTAAATGAAGCTACATTGTAGGTTGAGGGAAGTTATGAGAAATGAGCACATGTAGTGTTTGATGATATGCCATAGTGAAGAAATTTATGAAATATGAACACTATGGCCTTAATATCGATTTGATACCGGTTTAGTATGAACCCATGGGCCTAAAGGGAACCACAACTCGATATATGAATAGAGAATCGAAATGAGATCTTATAAGTATTAATGGAGGCTATAGGTTGAATCGACTATAGCAAACACCATGTTGAGTTATATGGACTAAATCGATGTGATATACGATTTCGTGCAGTTTCGGAGAGTTCGTTGGTGACGAAACGAATCGCACACGTACGCAGCTTTATGGAAATGGAATCACGCGACGCGATTCCAGGTAAGGGAATTTTGTAAGTATATAGAGGTGGCTACTCGTATTTTGTGGGTATATAGGGCTTTGGAAATGTGCATGAGTTTATAAAAATGTGTTTGACAATGTATGGAAATTACTACGAGTATGGGTATAAGATTTGGTTGTTTGAAATGGTATTATAAAGAAATGGGATATTAAGGCTAATAATTGCATAAATCACATGTTTTGAGTGTTTTCACAAAACACAATGCATTGTTTTCGAGCAACAAATGGATAGGCTGGCTATTGTTTTAATGATGTTGTGGAATAGCATTTTTGAGGTGCTAAACCCGATTTTTTGGGGGTTATTTTGAATGTATATGAGCTGCCTATCGTGTTCATGTTATTTAAATCGCACTGGAGCCTCGCTCGCGCTAGATTTTGATGTTTTCCCTTAGGAAATGTGCTGGAGCTTAGCTCACCCTTTGATTTGATTTGTGATGATGTTCCATAAATCGTACTGGAGCTATGCTCGCACGTGGTTTTTCTCATGTTTTATGCATAAATACCGTACTAGAGCGTTGCTCATATGAGGTGGTTTAGTTATGATGCAGAAACCGTGCTAGAGCTTAGCTCGCACAAGTTTTCACACTGTGGTACGTATAATGTCATGGAAGTTGGTAAGATCCTCAAGCCTGGGGAGGTGAGGAGGCTCTCTTACGATAATACCCTCAAGTCCAACAAACTCAAGCCCGAGGAGGCGGGGAGGCTCTCTTACGGAAGGATGCTTAAGCCCTAGAGGGGTGGGGAGGCTTTGTTCGGCAACGAAAAGCTCTTGGTATGGGGTAGATAAGACCTAAGGCTGGCACCCCCAACCAAGATATGGGTCCGCGGAGTACGATGTACCGTGTATATCACATGGAGTATGATGTACTGAGTGGTAATATTATAATGAGAGAGTCTGGTGAAGGACCAACCCCCTTCATACCAGCACGATAACCCGTACACCTGGATAAGTGTGGTCTGGGATGACTTATGACATAATTAGCTAACATAGTCTGTTGAGATATAGTAACTTGTCTCATTTGATATTACATAGTACCACATGATTTTAATACATAAGTGTAAATGTGACTGTCCAGGGTAGATACGAGGGAGGGGTTGAGCCTTGTGGGATCTTAAATTGAGAAACGATAATGATGTTCTAAATGTGATGGGATTTTGATGTATTTGAGAACGAGATAAATTCAAAAGGATGTTTTAAATTGAATTTCCCTTTTATTATGAGATTTGACAATGATGAGCATGAGATGATTTGCACATGATGATTTTACCATGTTTCATATGCCAAATTCCATGATTTAAATACTTGATATATGTATACTCATATGGCATAGTTTTTAATTCCTCATGTTCCGATTATAATGATTTATGCATAACACTATTAGCATGTAGATAGAGTAGTTATCTACCATGCTTGCATTATTGCCTTACTGAGCGTGTGGTTGCTCATCCCTCTCTACTTTCCCCCTCTACAAAGCGTACATAATGGCCTAGTGAGGACTGAGGCGTTTTGTTGAGTCATCCGCTGCATCTCCATCACCCAGAGGTATATACACAGAGATTCTTTTTATATCTAAACAATGTAAAAGCACAGTGATCATTGAAATTGTAATATGGGGATGTAAATGTTAGAAAGTGTGTCGTGTATGAACATGTGTCGTAACTCTTAAATATATGACATTTCTTTTGATTAATTGGAAAATGGATGGTTAAGAATGATTATTACTGCCTCACAGCCCAACTGTGTATTGGTAGGGATGTTCACGACCAGGTAAGGAAAAAGGAAAACGCAAAAAATTAGCAGTGATTTTCAGACGAATTGGAAAAATAGGGTCGTGACATTCCCTGATTCACTGCACATCCATCTAGCTAGAGGTATACACATTCGAACACTTTGTACTAAACATTATATAAGCACAGCTACGCAAATTAACATACAGTCGAGAATGTATATGTACAAATAGATGTATTAATGTACAAGAGTTTGTATTATAGAAAGGAATATTAAATTCTATATACGTCATTAATGAGTGTGAATAGGTGACTAATATCGAATCATAGCCCAACATTTGATGTGAGAGGTGACCAAAGAAGAGGTAAGTGAAATACGAAAAATTTATTGTGAATATGATAAGTCGCGTGTGGGGGAAGGGCATGACAATTTGGTGGGCCCAATATGAAGACAATTAAAGGCCTAATTGGTAGAAAACATTTTCAGCCCAAAAGAAAAGCCCAAACCGAAAGCCCATTAGTATAAGTTAAAAACCATTAATAAAAGGTAGCAAAATTCAATTTAGTAACCATCACTTAAACAAAGGTAGCAAAATCCAATTTGATAACCTTAACCTTAACCCATTAAAAGTCAATTAAGGTGGCTGAAATTGTGACTTAATGGCTAAGTCTTTGGCTTATAAATACCATCCAACACATAATCATCTTCATCCTTTCATTTTCGGCAAAGTGAAGAAACCATAACCAAATAGTTTTCAAGATTTCTCTCACTAGAAATCACTAGGTTAGAGACATATTTGGAAAAAGTGATCTTCATGAAAGTTGTTCCATATTGAGAGAGGAATAACATATGTTGGAATCAGCTATCAAGGAGACATATTGAGAGAGACAAAAATTAAGGAAGTTTCAGCCAAAGTGGGAAGTATAAGCTAGGTGAGTTTTCAAGCTTCCAAATTCATATATGTTAAGCTATGGATTATATGGAGTTGATTTGTGTATGTTTCATGGATTGAAACACATGAAATCACTATGAACATGTGATGGCCGAAAGTTGGTATATGAGTTTTGATAATTGCTCATGTGATTTTAAGACATGTATAGGTTGATATGCATATATACAAGATTATGGCATGGTTAGTTATAATCAAATTGTTCATATGGATAGTTGCATGATGTTGGCATATAAGGTGTTTGATAAAATGCCAACATGAACTATAGGAAAGGCTTAAGACATGCCAACTAAGTATTTGATAAAATGTCTAAGTGAATTAGCTAATAAATGGTCGCGAGTGGTGTGGTGTGGCGTGACCGACGGCATGATGGCTCTCGGCCACATGCCATGGCCAAGAAAGCTAATGGGCCAAGCCAATTTGGTTTTAGCCTAATGAGGTGTTATGGGCCTCGGACAAGCCCTATAAGAGTTGGTGGGCCCCATAAGCCCAATAGGCCTAACGTAAATGAATAGTAAAGTAAAATGGGCTTAAGATGGTGTTAGGCCCATTAAGAGTTGTTAAGGCCCAATAAGAGTAAACAAGCCCATTAAGTGAAATGGACTGTATTAAATGTGTAATACAATAGGAAAATTTAATTAACCTAATGAATGGTTATATGCAGCTCCAGAGTTTATATTGGGAGCTGATCAGACTATGAGAGTGAGTAGCACCGAGGAAGTGAGGTCACTCGACATGATCCGAGGTAAGGGACTTTTGGGAGTAGTTAGAGATACCTGCACATATTTTCGTATGCTTTTGCATTCACTTAAAAACTTTGAGGGTCAGAGAAAGTGAATAATAATTATAGCGACCCGATAGTGACAAATTACGATTTTACCCTTAGTTAGGAAAGAAGTCAACTTTTGAAAAAAGTTGTAAAAAGCATGGAAACCACAATTCTGTGTGTTTTTACTGTTGTTTAGCAGAAGAGTAGGTAGATGGGCTAATGTTTTCATGGTTGATGAGAAATAGCACAATTTATAGTGCTGATTTTTATGTTTTTAAAATCATCCCTTTCAAAGAGCCATCTATCGAATTATGTGAAAATAAGTCGTGCAGGAGCACAGCTCGCACTTGATTTCATATGTTTTCCACATATATTAGTGCTGAAGTATGATTCACACTAGATTTCCATGACATGCATGATAGAGTACTAGAGCGTTGCTCGTACTTAGTTTTATATGTTTTATGCATGATAGAGTACTGGAGCATTGTTCGTACTCAATTTTATATTACATGCATGACAGAGTGCCGGAGCGAATTGCTCGTACTCAAATATTACATGAGATGCATGATAGAGTGCTAGAGCATTGCTTGTACTCGATTCTTCATGATTTATACATGACATAGTACTTAAGCGATTGCTCGTACTTGATTTGATAAGTTTTGTGCATAGCATGGTACTGGAGCGATTGCTTGTAGTTGTTTTGAAATAAGAACTATGCATGACCTAGTGCTGGAGATTACTCGCACTAGTGTTTGATATTTGAGATGCATAAACAGTGTTTAAGCAAAGTGTCGACTGTGAGTCGCACTCAAAGGCGCGCACTGTAGTTTTAATGTGATATATAAGACATGTTAGAAAAACTGTGACGATTTCCTCCATGTAGACTGAGTGTCACACTATTGAGATGTTCGCACGTGGATTTAGAGACGTGACATTGATTTTCCATGGTATGAGGGCTAAGACCTATGGCAGGCACCCCAACCGTGAGATAGGGTCCACGGGTGTACGTTGTACGCTGCATGTGGCATGGAGTACACTGTACCGTGTGTTGTTATGGAGTTGTGGAGTTGAGGAGTTGATAGCTGGCAGTTGTGATGGACTGACCCCCCTCCCGTTGCAGTAATGATTGCCTCGCATACCGAGATCTGTGTAGCCTGGGATCACATTATATGATATGGCCATAGTCCATGATATTATTACATACAGCCACTGAGTCTCTCATGATATATCACATGATTTTTACATGTTTTTATGATATGGGTAGACCTGAGGGATGGGTTGGAACCCAGATTGATGTGTTGTGAATGATTAAAATGCCATATTCACTGTAATTTGAATATAAATGGCATGATTTACCTAAAGGCTTTATGAAATTATAAAGATGCATTGTTTTGCACTAAATGCCTATGTTTTGAGAACTCAGGATGATTTTATACATGAGATTTAATCTGTACAATTATTTATATTTTAAAATTCATGCTTTTGAAGTGAGTTAAGGAAATAATATTTTCAAGGCAGAGCATTATTTCAGTAGATAGTGTGAATGTCTACTTGCTTACCTGATTTCCTTACTGAGTTGTGAGCTCACCCCTTTTTTTTCTTCCCCCTCTCTACAGAGCCTACACAGTACATAGAGTACGACTGAGGATTTGCATTCCTTGTGTCCGCTGCACTCCCATCGAGCAAAAGGTATACATATACACGTACGATCTTGTCTTTGAACATGTAACAACACAGTGATGTAAACAATGTAAATTATAGGGTATGTGTTTGTAATTGTATTTATTATATGTGAGCTCACTATGAGAAAAAAGTATTTACAGTCAATAGGTAGTTCCTATTGACAAGTATAAATGATATGGTAAGTAAGGGAGATGATATTGATACTGAATCACAGCCCAAACGTTAGTAAGAAGAAAGGTAAGTAAAAAATGAAAAATTTGTAGTGGTTTTTGGTAAGTCACGGACGGTCGTGACAAAAGCTATTAGAGAAAAGTTGTTCATTGTGAAGAGAAGAACAACATAGTTTGGAATCAAGACTTCATTTGTTGGATTGAAGAAGTAAAGGAGTCTTCAAATTTGGAAAAGAGGAAAGTCAAGCTAGGTGAGTTTCTAATACACCAACTCAAAGTATATTTATCTAGTTGTTGTTGTTGTTGTGAGTAGATTGGCGTATGTATTGATGATTGAAAACTACCTAGAATGTAATGGAACAAGTTTAACCCAGAATGAGGCAAGTGCGAGAAAATAAAATATGGTTGAGTTGATGATAAATGACATATACTAAGGTATTAGTGAGGTGATATGCATGATTTTGAGATTATTGAATGAAGCTACATTGTGAGATTAGTCAAGTTATGAAAATAAGCATATGAGGTGTTTGATAAATTTCCATAGTGAAGTAAATAAAACTAGAGGCACTATGGACTTAATACCGATTTAATGTGAATCAATAGGCCTAAAGAATTCAATAGACTCTCGAAAAATAAGTAGAGCAATCAAAATGGGACCTTATAAGTGTTGATGAAAACTATAAGTCAAATCGACTATAGTAAACGCAAGAATTTTATTTTATTGGATTAAATTGATGTGATACGTAATTTCGTGCAGTCCCGGAGATTTCGTTAGAGGGGAATCGAACTGCACAAACGAGCAGCTCTAAGGAAGTGGATTCAGTCAACGCGATTTCTAGTAAGGGAATTTTGTAAGTACTTAGAGATAGTTGCACGTATTTTATGGGTGTATATAGGGCTTTGCAATTGTTTGGTTATCTAGAAAAGAATAAATGTTTTGTGTGAATGACTATGAAAATATATGATTTGGTTTTGAAGTGAATCTTACAAAAAGGGATAGTAAGGTTAAAGTTGGCTCTACCGAGAGGGGGGTGAATTGATTTTCTAGTCTAAATGATAAATTTAAGCTTAATTGTATTTAATCAAGTAATCAAAGAATAAGCAATAGACTATAGTGCAGTAAATTAAAGGAGATAAGAGAGAGAAGAAGCAAACTCAGCAATTTATAGAGGATCGGCCAATCGCTTGCCTACGTCCTCTCTTCTTGACCTTCTTGTCAAGAGTTTTCCTTCACTATCTCAATAGTTGATACAGTCTCCTTTTTAAGGTTAAGGAATAACCTCTCTACCCCTTTTTACAAAGATAAATATTCACCCTTTACAAAATTCTCTCACAAAGGAACTCTCCTTTTTTCTTTTGGATTAAGGATGAATACAAATAGGAACTTTCTTTTGTGGGTAGGAAGAATAACTTTTACACAAGCTATTTAACAAAATACAATAAATATGATGTTGAAGACAAAGGGAATGTTGAAGAATGATCTCTTGAGAGTATTCAGAATTTACAGCAGAAGTCTCTTATCTCTAATGTCTTCAATGCTTGGTTTTTATACAGCAGAAAGGTAGGTGAAGCATTTAATGTTGTTTTTCCCGTTGAAGCTTTTGCAGAAAGAGCCATTGGGAACCTCCAGTAGAGTACCAGATCGATCTTCCATCATGGCCAGATCGATCTTCTAGTTTAAATTCCTACAATCACAAAGCAACTTGAAGCAAGGAGATCGATCTCATATTTGTAGAGATTGATCTTATAATTTGTAAAATGTTAGTGAAGATCGATCTGTCGAACCATAAGATCGATCTTCTAAACTCTCTGTCTGAAGTAAGATCGATCTCCAGATTGATCTAATAAGCATTCTCGTAGAGGGGAGATCGATCTCTAATCACCCTAGATCGATTTCCTAAACTCTCTGACTTTGATGAGATCGATCTCTATCCATATGAGATCGATCTCATAAGCTCTCTGTTTGAACATAGATCGATCTACAGATCGATCTAAGACCTTTAACCTTTTCCTTAGAGGAGATGGATCTCTTCCTATACCAGATCGATCTCATAGGCATTCAGTAAGTTAAAGATCGATCTCATAACCCTTAGAGATCGATCTCTTCTTCCTTAACATCCTATACATGTTCTTTGAGTCATTAATCCTTTAACAGATTGATCTCATATTCTCATGAGATCGATCTCTCATACTTGAAAGCCTAGGAAATCGATCTCTGATCTCATGAGATCAATCTCTCAACCTTTAATACCCAGCTTCTGGCAATGACTTGTATCTCAATATATTCTAATACCTTCTTAACATGTTTTAAACATTTCTAGATTTATAATATCCATTATTGGATTACTGTTTTGTCATTTCAAAATATATTAACTTAACAGTTAATAATTGCATAATTATCATATTTTGGTATTTTTATGAACTACATTACTTTGGTTTAAGTAAATATGTGGATAGGCTGGCTAATGATTTCAGAATTTCATGAAAGAGCACGAGTCAGGTGCAAATTATGATTTTTAATGTGTATTGTTGAAATGGAGCCGCCTATCAAATTTGTATGAGTTAATTCATGATAGAGCTCCGCTCGCACTGGATTTTGATGTTTTGATATGTATGAAATGTGTTGGAGCCTAGCTCGCACCATATTTTGAGTTATGATGTTTTATAAACCGTACTGGAGCTATGCTCGTACCTGATTTCTTCATTATCTACTATGCATAAAAGTCATACTAGAGTGTTGATTGTACGAGGGAATTTATTGATGATGCATGAATCGTGCTGGAGCTTAGCTCGCACAGGTTTTCACACTATGACATGTAATGAGTTGTGCTAGATGCCTCGGGTAGACTTTGTGTCACACGGATGACATGCTCGCACTAGCCGTGCTGGATGCCTCGTGTAGATTGCTAGTCACACGGATGAGATGCTCGCACGTGCACTTGAGACTAAGTAGGTTATACATGGCATGGGGTAGATAAGACCTATGGCAGGCACCCCCAACCATGATATGGGTCCTCGGAGTTCGTTGTACCGTGTACATCACATGGAGTACGCTGTACCGTGAGGTTATGATGTTAATTTGAAAGTTGGCATAGGACTAACCCACCTTCGTTCCAGCATGATACCTCGCACACTGGGATTCGTGTGGTCTGGGATGATATTAACATAGTTGACCAACATAGTCCTCGATACATATAGTGACCACCTGTCTCACATGATATCACATGGTTTTGTATACTGAGTATGAATTGTGTTGTCTAGGGTAGACCCGAGGGAGGGGTCGAGCCTTGTGGGATGTTTTTAAAGAGATGTCACTTGTTGATTATGATGAATTTTGATATGTTTTGAGAAAGTGATAAATCCTGTGGGATGGTTTTGTGACAAGTTGCCCTTTTTTTTATGAGTTTTATTATGATGAGCATGAGAGGTTTTACATGATGATTTTTCACGTTTTACTTGCCTATTTTCATGTTTTCAGTAAATGATATATGTATATACATGTGGCATAGTTTTAATATTTCCTCATGCTCTGGATATCAATGATTTTATGCATGACATTATAAGCATGTAGATAGTGTAGTTATCTACCATGCTTATATTATTGCCTTACTGAGTGTGTGTTGCTCATCTCATTTACTTCCCCCTCTACAGAGCGCGTATAATATCCTAGTGAAGGACTAAGGCGTTGCATTTGGATATCTATTGCTCTCCATCGCTCTGAGGTATACACACAAGAATTCTTTTTGTATCTAAACATGTAATAGCACAGTATTCATTTTGAATTGTAATATGGTGATGTACATGTTAGCAAACATGTCATGTATAAGTACATGACTTAAACTTGCAAATGTATGCGTTGCTTTTTATTAATTGAAAGAGGTATGGTAAATGATGATTAATACTGACTCACAGCCCAACTATGTATGCGAGGGTTGTTCACAACCGAGTAAGTTAGCGAATAAAGCGAAAAATTTATCGTGATTTTTAGATGAAATGGATAAAAAGGGTCGTGACACGAAATTTCTAAAAAACTTTAGGACTTTAATAAATTCCTTTACCTAATAGTTTAAAAGCCTTAACCTATATCGGACACGAAACTACATGTAAAAGATCTTAAAGGAATAATAATAATAAACACTAAGCAATGTTCGTTCACTTTAAAATGCTTTCTGCTTAGATACGCACTTCAGAGTTGATGTAGTGGTCACGGGGTGTGACAACATTTTTGGTATCAGAGCAGCTTGTAGTTAGACCGTGTCGGTGTAGGTTAGCTAGTATAGTAATACATTTCATGTACCGTGCATGTCTGAAATATATATTTTATGCTTGCATAGACTTTTGATTGTTAATGTAAATATCGTAAATTTTCAGATACTTTGTTTTTTCCATGATTAACAAAATTAATCCTCTAGATTAAAGAGTTTGATCCATTAGTCAATTATTTAAATTAAAAAAATTATTTTACTCCATAGTGAGACTTGGGGAGAATTAAATTAATTAAAATATATTAGTTCCGCAGAGGAATATCGATAGAGGTAAAAATAATAGTAATAATAATACAGAGATACATATATATATATATGTATATACGTGGGTGAATAATACCGCATTTATATTGTATTTAAATAATGAGTGCAAGAATAGATAATATATATATCCTTGGAGGTATACATAGATAAATGAGAAGATGAAATATATATATATATGTATAAGTGCATGGCCGAGAATGCAGTTAGAAATGAATAGATTGATAGCTATTAGAGAAGGAAATTGAAGCAAGGACACGACAAGGTAAGGTCTGCCATAGTTGGAAACGTGGGGCAAATGAGAACCTGGGAAAAGAATTGGAGCAATTTCATAAAAACGAGATGGAAGGATGGTGATGTCCCATCTGCCCGTGACCTATAATATATATATATATATATATATATATATATACACTGCAATCATGGAGATGGCCATAACAAAGAAGTGAGAGGATGGCATAAGAGATAGGGAGCAGTTGAGAACTGGAAAACTGAAGTGATAGAAACGTGATGAGGAGGCTCCCAAGAGGCTGTTGTTGCAGCAACAATAGTCAATTAAATATGTTAAAACTTAGGGAAATTATGGACGATAGGTACGGCTACTACACCGTAAGGATCAGAAAAAGAGTAAATAGAGAAAGACAAGAACGAGATTGAAGAGAGATACTGCAGCTACAACATAAGGTATGGGTGGATCAGTTGGAGATAAAATGGGTTAAGAGGTGATGATCTGACCGGGAGAGGAAATTATGAAAAGCAAACAAAAGACAGTAGGTAAAGTGCTACTGCAGTAAAAGAATTGCAGCAGGAAAAAAAACGTGAATGGGCTGACAAGAGATTGTGGCATTCGGGGATGAAAAGAAATCGAAGGGAAGAAGAACTTACGCTGGGCAGTTAAGAAAGAAAGGATGATGCAACTGAAAATAGAGGTGTTGGTAAAGAGCATCTGTTGTGACCGAGAGTAGATAGGACCGAGAGCTGCTTATAGAATGAGCCACTATTGTCGCTGTAATTTAGGAATTTCAAATAGGATTTATGCTGCTGGAATTCTTAAACGAAACTAGTAAAAACCTGTTGTGGTCGTACTCTCGTACAAGCTGCTGGAAACTGAAAAAAGAGAGACAAGCGAAATAGGTAAAGCAGAAGAATGGTTAAGTGAAGGTTGCAGGCTGTAACTGATATCACATAGTAGGTGACAAAGAAATAAATACAGCAAAAAAACTGATGAAGCAGAGAAACTAGCCGAGGAAGAGAAGTTTGGCGACGCAGGATAATACAAACAGTAAAGAGGAACTCAGGAAGTCCAGTGAGACCGAAGGGAAAAGGAAACAGAGGCATAGCCTCTGTAATTTGCTTCACTTCGAGAGAGAATGAGAGGAAGAGAGTGGCGGTGTGAAGGGGGAGGAGGTAGACCCTTGGGAGGAAATGGAAGATTTCTACACATGAGAGGAAGGAAATGAGGGCTACCCAAGGAGGTTGAAGGAAAAACCAGATTTGTTGGGAAAATTGAAAATCGAAACAGATGTGAACAGAGGTGGGGCACAGGCTGGCAAGATGGTGAGGTGGTGAAGAAGAGGAGATGTCGTGGTTGCTGTGGGAATGGAAGTTAACGGGATACTGAAGCAGACCGAAACCTGGGCAAAACGGAGGTGTTTGTTGCGTGGGAAATAGAGGAAGAAA
Source organism: Firmiana major (assembly GCA_033439115.1). NCBI lineage: Eukaryota > Viridiplantae > Streptophyta > Magnoliopsida > Malvales > Malvaceae > Firmiana > Firmiana major. The sequence goes on from CM065899.1 coordinate 65,031,799, forward strand.
TATAGGAGCAGAGAAATATAAGAGACCAAAACTGGAAACGAAAATGGCGTGGCTGCAGGGAAAGGTCTCTCTCTCCATGATTGGGCAACCAGAAACCACGGACGATGAAGGAGAAGATGAACAAGCTGAGGCAGGCGAAACCATGAAGGAGAAGAACAGTAGGAAAACGAAAAAAAAGAAGGAAGTTACACGGGAAAGGAAAAATAATTTTTTTTTAAAAAAGTCAATGTATATATATATATATATATATATATATATATATATATATATATATATATATATATGTATGTATAGGAGAAAAATTTGAAGAAAAAGAAGGTGAGTGTACTGGAAATTTGAGAAATCTCAGGAAAGAGTTTCGAAAAAAAATAACCCGAGTGGACCAGACCCATCGACTCGCTACGTCGAGACAATCGAGGACTACAGACAAACATTGAGGTAAAGAATTTATGCAAGTTTTAGAAATAATTGTACGTATTTTATGATTTCGAGTAGCTAAATAGATACCGTAGAAATAAAAATTTCTTATATTACCCCTACGTATAGACTAAATCGTACCGTAAAGTGTTGAAAAATCATAAATGCATAAATTGCATGTTTTCAGTGTTTTCATCGTTGAATACTGTTTCCAACAATATATAGATAGGTCGGCTATTTTTTTTACTCTCCGCACAAAATAGCACGTTTTACGAAGTTAAGTGTGCTTAAGTGGGAGAAATTCCATGATAGGTGACCTCCCGGGAAGTCTCCACTCACATATCATTTATGCACTATTTTTTTATACAGAACATTACTTTCTATATTATTTTTGAAAGAATTAAACCACCTATCCGATTTTTGAATGAAACGATGCTACAGCGCATGCTGACTGTATCGCACGGACCAACTCGCACTGACGAGACATGCTTGAGCACGCTGACTATATCGTACAGACTGACTCGCAGTGATGAGATGTGCTTGAGCGCGTGCTGACTATGTGTCACACAGTCAGACTCGCACTTACGAGACTGCTTGAGCGCGTGCAGGCTATGTCGCATGGTCTGACTCACACGAGAGTTTTATACGATTTATGAGAAAAATCGTGCTGTAGCCGTCGTGTATTGTTGTCTGGACTTGCACTGACCTGCTCACAATGGATTTTGAGACTAAGGCAATGGCTAATATTAATGCTGGGGTGTAAATCCTTGAGATTACTCGGTGCTCTCAGTCATATTGTGTTGTATTGGGGTCCACGGATGTACGCAGTACCGTGTGGACGCACATGGAGTACGTTACACCGTGTTTTGAGTCTTCAGACTACTGAACTAAACTAAACTTAACTGAATTGAACTTAACTGAACTGTACTGTATTGATTGGCTGACGGGCTGGACTAACCCATCCCCCCTGAGGCATATGACACTCGCGCACACCTAGCCCGTAAGGCTCGTGGTCACTGACTATGGCCATATGTCAACTGTAGTGTTACTGATTGAATCCTACTGTTATTGATTGAATCCCAGCCTAATCTCAGCGAACTGAATTGTTTATTGATAGATAGAAAAGTCAATTGAACTGTTTACTGATTGAATGAATCGTTTTAAAGAAACGAATTCAACAGTTTTACTGCATTGATTGAACAATAAATGTTTTTATCGTACCGACCATATTGAATGCATATGTTTTACATATGGTAAAGTATAATACCAGAAATGGAGTGTGATTGAAAGTATTTTTCAAAGAAAGTGCATTGATTGTGAATCATTTTCAGTATTAATGAATTGATTTATATGCAAATGTTTTACAGTGTTTTATAATTGATCATGGCATATATTATAAGCATGTAGATAGTATGGTTGCCTACTGCTTACATAAGTTTCTTACTGAACGCGTTAAGCTCACTCTCTACTTTCCTCTACAGAGTCCCAACAGTAACTTGGACACTTCCGTTAGTAAGGCATGTCGCACAGCTATGGTTCTGCGGAGTATCTTTCTGCGTTGAAGGTATACCCAATTGTAAGAAATTCTTATGTATCTAAAATTTTTATAAGTACAGTAATGCATACAAGATGTGTATGAGGAATGTGAACATATTTTGGTTAACTTTGTTACTAAAAAAAAATAATCAGATTGAGCATTGTTTTGACCTAATATCGACTTGTAGCCCGACCAAAATGTGTGTAATTCAGGTCATTGCAAAAGTGGTATCAGAGCAAGGTTGGGTTGATATGAGTCGATATTAAAAGTGAAAAAGTCTTAGAAAGTTCACATCCCCAGCATTATTGTACATTAATTAGATACAAATGGGTATACCTGACTGTGTTTGATTGAAAATTATGTCAGTGAATGAAGGGAAACTGATAGATATGGCTGGTTGGTATTATAGCCATACTAGTAGACGAAAATGAACCGTTCCTCGATACCATAGAGATAGGCCTGAGAGGTGCAGTGAACCTTCGTCTGAGTGTACACCTTCTAGTTTCACTGGAAATTTTTGGAGTCCGCTTCGTAAAATTTGAGCAGGACATGGAAACAATGATGATATTGTCGGGTCGAGTGATAATGGCCTCATGATAATAATAATGATTGAGGCATGACTGAGAGAAAGACTGAGACAATTTCAAAAAATATTACACTATTATATACTAGAGTCATGAATCCAAATGTGATGGAAACTAGAATAAATGAATTGGAAGAACTTATATGGATTCGTAGGGTGTCACTATAAAACCTAATAGAAGCCACTTCAGAAGTCTAAGCCTCCGTTTTTCAATTGGGTTAAGAAACCCAATGATTGTGGAAGATTGGATAAATGAGACAGAGAATCTCTATGGAATTTTTGTAATAACTCTACCGAGAAAGTTGCATTTACAACTTTGTGTTAAAGAATTGGAGAAGCTACACGGATTTTCAGAGTGCGCTACTATAAAGAAAATAGCCTTTGTAGCATCAATATCGAAATGGAAAGTCAAACTAGGAGGGAAATTCTTCGATTTAATCCGAGAGCCGACATTAGAGAAATACATGAGATACGTTTTTAGAGGCTTTTAGACAGCAACACATTCTAAATGAAGCGTATTGGAAATTTTAGCTGAAATGATTGAATCGGACATAAGAAAACAAGTTCGAGAATGAATATGAAATTAAATAGATTTGAAAGGAGTATAATCCAGATAAGTAGAGATGAGAAACGGAGGAAGTCTAAGAAACTCATAGGAGGTACTAAGACCCTCAAATCAAGCTAAATTAGCTTTATTGGATGTGATTTTGAGAAAGCAGTGCACAAGGCGCAACCGTGATGATATGAAATGTATATTTCGAGGTTACTAAGAAAATGAAAAGGTAAAGAGAGTGACAGAAAATAGATATACTAAGGAAGCAGTGAGAGTGATAAAGTAAAGTCATTGTAACTGAAAAGATGAAATTATAGAACTAAAAGTATAAGTAAAGGTTACACTGCTTATTTGATTGATAAAGATAGTGCGTGTTCGGAGTAAAGAGACACCCCAGTAGAAAGAGGGATTTTCGACACGTATTCGGATGATCTATTAGAGTTACCACTAAATTGAAAGGTGAAGTTCTGAAATTGATTTAGCACTGGTATCAAATTAATTATTCAGACCACTGTACTCAATGGCTTTGATTGAATTAGAAATGCTGAAAAAAGAGCAATTACAAGGATTACATGAAAAGGAGATTATCGGACAGGTGATCCACTTTAGAGTGTACTGGCATTAATTGTTAAGGAGTTTCAGAGTCTTATGGGTCGCTTTGTATCAAAAACAAAAGTCAATTGGATCCTCCCAAAATAGAGATTATAGATCAGTGGGAAAGACCCAAAACTGTTAATAAGATTCAGTGTTTGGGGTATAAGGAGACTTCGGAATATAAATTACGTATCAAGTCTAAGGATTGTAAATTGCTTATGCTTATGTGTCAAATGCGAAACTTAATTAGAATAAGGAAAGAGTTTTGTTATAATTAATGTACGAAATGAGACAAGCTTGAAATATGATAGATTCTGAATACAAGTTACATTGGAATAAAAGGTGTATGCTGATACATCGCCCGTCCTAAGTTACCCAGACGTGTTGACCACAAGTGCATGAGTCGTACAAGTAATAATGGGATTTGAGTCTCGAATTATCATCCCACAAAGAATCTAATTAGCTTAATTAAGTACCGGTTAATTTTACCCTAATTATATCATATCAAATTATGAAAATTCAGTGGGTGATCTACAAGGATTTAAATTAAAATTACTAGAAAAGAATAAAAATAATGAAAATTACAAAATAAATAAAATAGAGCGAAAATTACTTACCGAGCTCCTAGTAAATAAAAGCAATAATCTGCAAAAGAAAAATACTGAAACTAAAATTAATTGTGCAAATAATCTAAAGATGCAATTAAGAAAATAAAGAAATAAAATTAACTAGAATAAAACTAGACAATCCTAAGATAAAAATAAATTGTGCATGTAATTAACCTAATTAATTTAAAAATAAAAATGCAAATTAATCTAATCCTAAGGTCTAATGAAATAAAATTCAAATATAAAAAGTAATAAATAATTACTAACTAATTAAAATACCAAAGTTAAAGATAAAATCTACTCTAAGTGATGCATAAAAAATACTTAACTCCTAAATATATGCATGAAAATAATTAAACTAACATTTCAAATGCATAAAAAGAAATTAATTAAACTAACATTTCAAATGCATAAAAAGAAATTAAAATTTAATCTAAAATCTAAAGCTATTAAATCTAATGGTCTTAAACATATTTAATTTAATTAACTAACCAGACATTATCCAAACTAAGTAAAAAAAATGCACTACATTAAACTAGTACTAACTACTAACAAATATAAATTTCTAATCTATTGTTAAAGATTAAACAAAGTCGTGCACTGCTCTGCCATGCACACAGCTGCTTCACGCATTGCACTGTACCCGCTCTTACTATGCTCCCTGCCATACACCTGTTTTGTACTGCTATCGCCAGCAATCCTTCACAGCAGCCATCTCTAGCAGTCGCACTCCCAACCATTTCCTCACGCATGTACTTGCATGTGCACGAGTCAACTGCTCGCTACGTCTTGCTCATTCTCATCCTGCTACGCCTCCAACATCTGTTTTCCATTCCCTGCACCAGCATAACCATGCAGCTGGTACTGTCCTCTGCTCCTGCTGTCTCCTGCTTATGCCTTTTGTCGAACCTAGCCAATAGCTGCCACACACAGCACAACAGAATGCACGAGAGACACAACCAGTAAGCAAAGCAGAAGCAGGGAAGACATAGTTTGTCACTAGCCGAGCCTCCTCTCGTAGCAGCCACACCACTGTCCTATAAACCAAAAGCAGACCTAGAAACAAAATGAATTAACAGAACTTAAAGTAGCAAGGAAGTAAACTGAGAGAACTAAAGCAACGAAAAGAAAGACAGTAAAAGAACACTATTAAACCTAAAACAAAACCTGAAATAGAAAAGAAAGGATTCAACCAAAAACAGACTATAAAATAAAAAGAACTACTGCAGAGAAATTAAAAGAAACTTGAATGAAGTTTTGCTGTTGCAACCGAAAACTGAAGAAACAATAAAAAGCTTTGAACAGTAACATAAACGTGAAACAGAGTGTAACAGAGTGTGACTGTAGCCCTTGTCTTCAGTAGCATTCCATTACTGCTTTGATCTGCACCGATCAGCAGTAGTCATACTAGCTTCAACAGCCGGCACACTATCACATAGCATGCAAAAACCGAGATGAACAGCAGTAAAAATGGATAGAAATTGCAGCAGGGAAGAAGACATCTTGACACCTGCACCACAACCAGCAAACTCCTCGCCACTAGTCACGGTTTAAGGGAACTAGCAATGCAGAAATAGTGTGGTTTAATTGTTTAAAGAGGTAAAGTTCAAAGAAAAGAAAAATACATCATTGCAATAGAATAACGAAACCAGGAATTAAAAGAAATTAGAGCAGCAATAACAGAGAAGTGAGAAAGCAATAGTGGCCACGCCTTGCTTCATTTTCTGCTCAGCCTACCATTGTTCCACTGTGCCATTAACGCGGGAACAATGCACATCATCAAATCTGCATCAAAACACCAGAACAAGACACTGGCATAACGGAGTGTTTCTAGCTATACTCGAATAACAGTAAATGAAAACAATAAAAACATGATAATAAATGGAAGATAGTAAAACGGGTTATGCAAAAATGCAACAGTAAGCAAGCTTAAGTCTAAATCGATGGAAAATGTAGAGAAAAGCATGAAAGGGTTGAAGGATGCACTGCTATCACCAACCTCTTCAACAACCTAATGCAACAGTAAAGAGGGAATGAAAAGCAGCAATGAAAATGAACTAGATAAAAAAAAAAAAAAAAGAAACTTTTCATTGAAGAAAATTTTAAGTTGCAATGAACAGTAAAATAAATGGCTGCCGATGATCAAGTAAAAGAAAAACTAACAAGAAAACAAAGGGAAAATAAACGTAGCAATAATTTTAACCTAAAAACTAAAGCTACCATAAAAACTACTCTCCTTTGCAATTGCTCCCTCATATTCTATTTATACATAAAATTGGGGGTACAAATGTAATTTTTAATCCTAGATGAGTTGGCATTGTTTGGCAACTTTTTCTTCATTCCATTCGTTGTAGAGAAGATATTTCCATATCATTTGTCTTCTAGTCCCCTTGGTTGTGTGATGTGGCCCGACGTGTGTCTTCCAAAAGGTGGGCATGGTATCCGTCGATCTTAACTTTTCGAGTCAAATAAAATACTAACACCTGGCATCACACATGTTCAGACGAATGGTGACTCAGACTGCGAAATGGTAGTGGTCACTCTCCTTTTAGCCCGTTTTCAACCCATTTTTGACTGAAATTCATATGGATTTAATTTACCTGCACATAAGAGAATTTTAATTAAATTGAGAGGATAATTAATAAAATAATATGGGGATTAAAATAATTAATTAAAAAATTAAGCACAAATATTTCTATTTTAATAGAATTATCATATGTGAGGTAAGAATATCTTTGGTATGTGATGTGATTCAGATCAAGTGATATGAATTGAGAATGAGTTGTGAATAAAGGATAAACGCGAAATTGCGATAAGTTTTGGTATCCTACTTCTTATTGAGACTGAACCTTGAACCCTTATATCCATAACCAATCATGTGGTCATGTTTGATGGCCAATAAAGGTATTTCAAAATACCTCTCCGCTTGAGAGACTTGACAGCGTCTAGAAGTACCCAAATCCATAACATATAAATTGATTTTGACAGTCGTCATATTTGCGTTTGAAGTCAAGATACCATTATTTATGCATGATGAAGGCCAGATTGATCTCATTACAAGGAGAGATCGATATCATTGCCTTGAAAGCCAATGTCAAGCATTCTACAAGAGGGAGATCGATCCCTCATTCAATGTAGATCGATCTTAAGTTACTTCTGTTTCGACCAGATCGATCTCTAGTTGCCTCTAGTTAGTAAAGATCGATCTCTTCATCAAGGCCAGATCAATCTCTAAAGTCTCATGCCTAGCAAAGATCATTCATATCCCTTGAGCAGATTGATCTCATACAAATGGGTAGATCGATCCCCTTGCATGTATTGCTAAATTTTGAAGTTTAAACAAGGGCAGATCGATCTCTCACCCTAGGAGATCGATTTGTTGAGGCCGATTCTATAAAACCCGACAACTGAATCTTCATTTCCTTGCGACATCCCAAATTTCCTCTATTTTTAACAATAACCTAGCTTTCTCACTCTAAAAATCATCACCTTCCAATCAGTTTTGAAAGAAGTTCCTTTGAGCAAAGTTATTCCTAGTGAGGAAGAGAACAACATAGTCAAATATTGGAAGCTCAAACCTTGGATTGAAGGAGAAAAGAGGTTTTTCCCTAATATGGCAAAAAAAGGAAAAAGTCAAGCAAGGTAAGATTTCAATACACCATCTCCTAGTATGTTAATATAGACTTTTTGATGAGTGATTGGTGTATATAATGTTGGCTGAAATGTTCATTTACATGCTTAAACAACCATGACCTAGAATGGGTTTAGGGAGAGAAAGTTGAAATAACATGGAGTTGATGATTATTTAAGCATGTAGAGATGTTAGTAAGCATGTATAGATGATTATAAGATAGTTTTGTGAAATGCATATGTTGGAATGGATGATGATTGGAAATGGGCATAAGAGGTGTTTGATAAATTGTCATAGTCAAAGAAATGACGAACTAGAGGCATTATGAGCTTAATGCCGGTTTAGTGTGAACCAATAAGCTTGGTGGAACTAATAGATTCTCGAGAAATGAATAGTATAATCGAAAAAGGGCCTAAGAGAAAGTAAGGCCCAATAAGCGTTAATGAACCTAATAAGTCAAATCAAATATAATAAATCTAAGAATTGTGTTGTATTTGGTGAAATTAATGTAATGAGTAATTTGTACAACAACAGAGATTTCACTGGGAGTAAATAGGATTACGCGGTCGAGCAGTTTTGAGGAAGTGGAGTCACTCGACGTGATTCCAGGTAAGGGAATTTTGTGAGTATTTAGAGGTAGCTGCACGTAATTTGAGGGTGTTTACAGGGCTTTGTAATTGCTTGGTTATCTAAAAAAGAATAAAGATTTGCACGAATGATTTCAGATATAGATGATTTTAGTTATGAAAGTGAATCTTACAAAAGGGGTAGTAAGGCTAATAATTGCATAAACACCATGTTTTGATATTTTTTACAAAATACATTGCTTTGTTTTTAGCAAATCTACGGATAGGTTGGCGATTGACTTCATAATTTCATGAAATAGCACGAGTCAAGTACTAACTGTGGTTTTAAGCGTGATTTGTTGAAATAGAGCCGCCTATCAGATTTATACGAGTTAAATCGTGCTCGACCCTAGCTCATACCATGTTTTGAGTTGTGATGTTTTACAAGTCGTACTGAAGCTTTTGCTCGTACGTGGGTTTCCATTGATTTTCTTATGTATATAACCGTACTGGAGCTATGCTCGTACGTTATTTCCTCATTATTTATTATACATAAAGCCATACTAGAGCGTTGCTCGTACGAGGGTATTTACTGACGATACATGAAATCGTGCTAGAGCTTTGTTCGCACTAGACTTTTCACACTGTGATATTTAATGAGTCGTGCTGGATGCCTCGTGTAGACTTTGTGTCACACAGATGAGATGCTCGCACGAGCCGTATTGGATACCTCGTGTAGATTGCTAGTCACACGAATGAGATGCTTACACGTGCACTTGAGACTGAGTAGGTTATACATGGCATGGAGTAGGTAAGACCTATGACTGGCATCGCCCACGATGATATGGGCCCACGAAGTATGTTGTACTGTGTATATCACATGAAGGATATTGTACCGTGTGGTTATGATGTTGATTTAAAAGTCTGGCGTAGGATTAACCCACCTCCGTTCTAGCATGATGCCCCGCACTCCGAGATCCGTGTAGTCTGTTATGATAGTGACATAATTGGCCAACAGAGTCTTCGATTATATAGTGACCACTGTCTCACATGATATCACATGGTCTTATATACTGAACATGATTTGTGTTGTCCAAGGTAGACCCGAGGGAGGGGTCTAACCTTGTGGGATCTTTTTAAAAGGATTATATGCTGACTGTGATGAGTTTTACTGTGTTTTGATTTGTTGTTAAACCCCGAGGATTGGTTTTTATGATGAGTTTTATTATGATAAGCATGGGAAGTTTTACATGATGGATTTCTATGTTTACATGCCTATTTTCATGTTTTTCAGTACATGATATTTGTATCTACATGTGGCATAGTTTTAATATTTCCTCATGCTCTGGATATTAATGGTCTTTATGCCATGACATTATAAGGATGTAGATAGTGTAGTTATCTACCATGCTTGCATTATTGCCTTACTGAGCATATGGTTGCTCATCCCTATCATTTTCCCCCTCTACAGAGGGTACATAGTAGTCTATTGAAGGACTGAGGAGTTGTATCCGGATATCTGCTGCTTTCCATCGCCAAGAGGTGGAAATCTTTTTGTATATAAATATGAAGAAGCACAGTAATCATTTTGAATTGTAATATGGGGGATGTAAGTGTTAGTAAACATGTATAAGTATAGAACTTAAACTTCCAAATGTATGTGTTTGCTTTTGATTAATTGAAAGATGAATGGTAAATAATGATTAATACTGACTCCTAGCCCAATTGTTATTGGTGAGAGTTGTTCACGACCGGGTAAGTTGACGAATAAAGTGAAACATTTATGGTGATTTTTAGACGAAATGGTTGAAAAGGGGTCGTGACAGAGATTGGTATTAGAGCTGAGTTGGCCTGATATGAGTCGATATTTTAATAAGTAGGAAAGTTACATCCCCGTATTACTGTGCTTTTGTTTAGATATAATTGTGTATACTGAGATGGAATGAGACCAATATATGGTATGGATATAGGAAATTAGGCATTATGCCTGTCACCCGTCGAGGTAGAGGGGCGAGTTCACAAGCTAGGGGCCGTAGAGGTAGGCCTGAGAGCCGTACGGAGCCACAAGCTGATTAGGCTCCATATGACCCTGTTGAGAGGCCAGAGGATACTGAGGCACGCTTCGCTAGGATAGAGCGGAGTATTATGAGCCTTATGGAGATACTCACACAAGTGTTGGGTGCTAGTGATAGACGAGGTCCAGCCATGTACCCTACTACTACTGGACAAGAAGCTACAGAGGCAGAGAGACTTCAGGCTACTAGAACTGTTATACCACCCCCAGTTCAGGATACAGTTTCTCCTATCGCTCCATAGCCAAGCGAAAGTGACATGGGTTATGACTGTGAGTTAAGTAGGCTACGGTAGTTTAAAGAGTTGAAACCTCTAGTATTTAGAGGGGTGAAGAACTCAGTTGTTGCTAAGGATTGGGTGTAGGAAATAGAAACGTTGTATGGGTTCTTTAGATGTACATCAACTGAGAAGGTTAAATTTGTCATATTTATGCTGAAGGGCGAGGCAGAGCACTGACGAATATCCATCGTATCTATTCTGAGAGCTCGACACCCCAAGATTACATGGGAGATATTCTTGGAAGCCGTTTGAGGCAGTATATTCTAGCCATTGCACAGAGGAAGCTAGGAATGGAGTTTATGAATTTAATTTAGGGGAACCACTCCGTTGAAGAATATGAGTCTAGGTTCATATCTTTGGGAGGTATAACCCTGATACATTGAGCAGTGAGGCTATGAAGGTCCAGAAGTTCATGGATGGACTGAAACTAGCCATCAGATCTAGATTGGCCCTGTTTGACATCCTCACTTATGAAGAAGCAGTGCACAGGGCGCAGTTATGTGAAAAGGATTTTGAGCAGAATGCCTCTGCATTTGGAAAGGTTAGTGGCAAGGGAGATAGAGACCAAAAGAGAACCGGGGTTGATAGAGTGGTCAGGAGAGGAGGTCAGAGACTATTTGAGAAAAAACTAAAGATTGATGAGGTGCAGGAGAGAGCTGCTAAACCTCATGTGTACCCAGCTTTAGCTCCACCGAGGGGTATAGTCATTGGAGGAGCACGGCCTACTACCGAGCAGTGTAGGAGATGTGATAGATTTCATGGCACCAGCCCTTTTTCGACGACCCTTGTTATGTGTTACAGATGTGGGAAGTCAGGATATGTGGCTAGTTATTATCCAAATAGGATTAAGATTACCCCACTGAAGGGCAAGGAGTTAGAGAGAGCTCCTGTTGAGACATCTGCTCCAAGGAGAAAAGTTGTAGCCGAGGAAAAAGGGAAACATGCGATTTACAAAAGGTGAGTACATGCACTGGACCAAGACACCGTGGACACTTCAACGGATGTGATTAAAGGTACCCTCCTAATTTTTTATTTAGAAGTATTTGTATTATTTGATTCTGGTGTCACGCATTCCTTTATATCGCCTTCATTTGCCCATAAGTTATTAAAGCATTTAAAGCCCACATTGTTAGATAGAATGTTGATGATTTCTACACCTATGAATGATAGTCAGTTGACTGAGTATGTCTATAGGAATTGTAAGTTGAAGATAGGGGAAAAGATATGGCAGTTGATTTAATTATTTTGAGTATGAACGACTTTGATGTAATTTTAGGAATTGATTGGTTGACTGCAAATCGTGTTATTTTGGATTGTTATACTAAGACAATGAGGTTTTAGAGATAGATAACCTTATTGTAAGTTTTGTTGAAAAGAAATGAAAGAACATGATTTTTGTAAATGGGAAGAGTATAATTTATTTATTTATCAATTTAAGAGATAAATCTACTTATTTATCATGAATGTTAATGTGATGACCTATGTTACTAATGATGGAAAAGGATAATGTGAAGGGTCCATTGCATACGTGGTTGACACAGATAAGGCACACCCGAAATTGAGAGACATTCCAGTGGTTGCAGAGTTTCCTGATGTCTTTTCAGACGATTTACCAGGTCTACCACTCGACTGGGAAATGGAGTTTTATATAGAGTTGGTAACTGGTACAGAGTCGATATCTAAACCATCGTATAGAATGGCTCCGATTGAGTTAGAGGAGCTAAAGAAGCAGTTACAAGAGTTACTAGAGAAGGGGTTTATTAGACCGAGCATCTCACATTGGAGAGCTCCGATTCTATTTGTGAAGAAGAAGGATGGGAGCCTCCAACTGTATAGAGATTACCGATTGTTGAATAAGGCCACCATTAAGAACAAGTGCCCCTTTCCACACATTGATGACCTATTGGATCAGGTTCGGAGACCACAAGTCTTTTCTAAGATAGATCTACAATCTGGGTACCATCAATTGAGGATACAAAGTGGAGATGTATCCAAGACAGCATTTCGTACCCATTATGGCTACTACGAGTTCTTAGTTATGCCATTCAAATTGACGAATGCCCCCGTAGCATTTATGGCTTTGATGAATGATGTATTTATGTCATACTTGGACCAGTTTGTGATAGTGTTCATTGATGATATATTGGTTTATTCCAAGTCCAAGGAAAATCATGAGCAGCACTCGAGGATAGTTCTACGGACCCTCCGAGAGATGAAATTATATGCCAAACTCAGTAAGTGTAACTTTTGGTTAGAGCAGATATCATTTTCTGGGCCATGTTGTATTGAGGGATGGGGTATCAGTAGATCCATCCAAGATTGAGGCAGTTATACAGTGGAAACAGCCTAAGACAGTCATGAGATTAGAAGTTTTTTGGGATTAGTAGGTTATTACCGGAGATTTGCTGAGGGTTTCTCCAGACTAGCTGCTTCGTTGACACGTCTCACGCAGAAGGATGTTAAGTTTGTGTGGGACAAGGCATGTGAGTGGAGTTTGCAGGAGCTTAAGCATCAGTTGACCACTGCTCCGATTCTCACCATTCCTACCAGCTTAGGAGTTTTTCTGTGTATACGGATGCATCACACCAAGTAATGGGTCGTGTACTTATGCAGGGTGGGAAGGTAGTTGCCTATGGATCCAGACAATTGAAAGATCACGAGAAGAACTATCCGACTCACGATTTAGAGTTGGCGGTCGTAGTGTCTGCGTTGAAGATATGGCGCCACTATCTTTATGGTGAGAAATTTCAGGTATATACGGATCACAAGAGCCTTAAGTATCTGTTTTCGCAGAAAGAGTTGAATATGAGACAGAGAAGATGGCTCGAACTCCTAAAGTATTACGATTGTGAAATCTTATACCACCTGGGTAAGGCGAATGTAGTAGCTGATGTACTGAGCAAGAAAAACCTCGGATTGGTGTCTTATATGATGGTTCGAGAACACGAGTTGTTGGAGTAGTTCGCGAACCTCAGTTTGGGTGTAGCCCCTCCTTATATGAAGAGATTTGATGTTGTGGCTAGTTTGAGATTGGAGCTAGAGTTGATTAGTCGTATTCGACAAGCTCAGCAGGGTGATCGATAGTGTATCGATTGGTTGAGATAGGTACAGACAGGTGTGGGTACTGATTTTGAGTTGAGTACAAATGGATTGCTTAGGTTCAGAGGCAGGATATGTGTTCCCAAGAAACCAAAGATTAGGAGATTGATTTTATTAGAGGCTCACTCATCGAGGTATATGATACATCTGGGGAGTAGCAAGATGTATTAGAACCTTCAAAAAATTTATTAGTGATATGGAATGAAGAGAGATATTGTTGAATATGTCGCTAGATGTCTCATTTGTCAGTAGGTGAAGGTAGAGCATCAGAAGCCTGCAGGGCTATTGCAGCCTCTAGTGATACCGACATGGAAGTGAGAGTATGTCACCATGGATTTTGTGATGGGTTTACTGAGGACCCATAGAGGTCATGATGCCATTTGGGTGATTGTGGATCTGTTGATAAAGTTAGCCTATTTCTTAGCTATGAGTGCTACCGATACTCTGATTTAGTTGGCAAACTTGTATGTTCGAGAGATAGTTCGGTTACATGGTATTCTAGTGAGCGTTGTTTCTGATCGAGATGCCCGCTTCACTTCTCATTTCTAGGAACATTTTCAAGAAGCGATATGGACCCAATTGAGTTTTAGCACCACTTTTTATCCTCAGACAAATTGTCAGTCAAAGAGGACTATATAGATCCTGTAGGATATATTGAGAGTGTGTGCTGGATTTTAGAGGCTCTTGGGATGATCACCTACCGTTAGCCAAGTTTGCTTATAATAATAGCTATCATGCGAGTATCGGGATGACACCATACAAGGCACTGTATGGTCGTAGATGTCGTTCCCCTATTGGATGGGAATAGGTTGGTGACAGACAGATTTTTGCTCCCGATTTAGTGCAGCAAGCCTCGGAGGACGTCCAGTTGATATGTGAGAGGTTACAAACAGCTCAGAGCTGGCAAAAGAGTTATGCTGACAACATACGGAGACAACTGGAGTTTACTTTCTGTAAGTTAGTATTTTTACGAGTTTCTCCCTTGAAAGGGATTATGAGGTTTGGTAAGAAGGTTAAGTTGAGCCTTCGGTATATCGGGCCCTTTAAGATTCTAGAGAGAGTGATAGATAAGGCTTATAAGTTGGCGTTGACGCCGGATATAGCATGTGTTCATAACATCTTCCACGTCTCCATAGTTCGAAAATACTACCTGGACCCGGCACATGTGATAAGATATGAGCCATTGGAGCTCAATGAGAGTATGTCATATATTGAGAAGCCCGTTCGGATATTGGGTAGGAAAGAGAAGGTGCTGAGATCGAAGATGATTCCCTTAATGAAAGTTCTTTGGTAATATCACACTCCGGAGGAAGCTACATGGGAGTTGGAGAGTATGATGCAAGAAAAGTACTCGAAGTTGTTCTCAGGTTAACTTGGTTCTAATTTGGAGAACCAAATTTCTTGTAATAGGGGAGGAATGTAAGGCCATTAAATTTTGATGTAATCTTATGATTTCCATGATGTACAGACAAGTTACATAATAAATAAATCATAAGAATTGGATACCTTTGAGTGTTAAGTGTGAATGAAATGAAAAATGGGTATTGAAGTGATTTAACAGGAGTTTAACTTTGAAAAATCTAGAAAATTACAGCTGAAATGCTGAAGGATTTAGGCCAGATCGATCTCAGTGCGAGAAGAGATCAATCTTATTGCCTTGAAAGCCAATTCCAAGCATTCTATAAGAGGGAGATCAATCCCTCATTCAAAGCAGATCGATCTCAAGTTGCTTCTGTTTCGACTAGATCGATCTCCAGCTGCCTCTGGTTAGCAAAGATCGATATCTTCTTCAGGGACAAATTGATCTCTAAAGTCCCTTACCTGGCAAAGATCGATCCTATCCCTTGAACAGATCGATCTCATATAAATGGGCAGACTGATCCCCTAACCTGCATTGCTAAATTATGAAGTTTAAACAAGGGCGGATCAATCTCTCACCCTAGGAGATCGATCTGCTAAGGCCAATTCCATAAAACCCGACAGCTGAATCTTCATTTCCATAAGACATCCTAAATTTTCTCCATTTTTAACAATAATCTAGCTTTCTCACTCTAAAAATCATCCCCTTCCAATCAGTTTTGAGAGAAGTTCCTTTGAGCAAAATTGTTCCTAGTGAGGAAGAGAACAAAATAGTCAAAGATTGGAAGCTCAAACTTTATATTGAATGGGAAAAGAGGTTTTTCCCCAATTTGGAAAAAAGAGGAAAGCCAAGCTAGGTAAGATTTCAATACACCATCTCCTAGTATGTTAATCTAGACATTTTGATGAGTGATTAGTGTACATAATGTTGACTAAAATGTTTATTTACATGCTTAAACCACCATGACCTAGAATGGACTTAGTGAGAGAAAGTTGAAACGACATGGAGTTAATGATGATTTAAGCATTTGAAGATGTTAGGAAGCATGTATAGATGATTCTAAGAGAGTTTTGTGAAATACATATGTTGGAATAGATGATGATTGGAAATGAGCATAAGAGGTGTTTGATAAATTGCCATAGTGAAGGAAATGATGAACTGAGGCATTATGAGTTTAATGCCAATTTAGTGTGAACAAATAAACTTGGTGGAACTAATAGATTCTCGAGAAAAAAATGTACAATTGAAAAAGCGCTTAAGAGAAAGTAAGGCCCAATAAGCGTTAATTAACTCAATAAGTCGAATCGAATATAATAAACGTGAGAATTATGTTGTATTGGGTTAAATTGATGTGATGAGTAATTTGTGCAGCAACAAAGATTTCATTGGGAGTAAATAGGATTGCGTGGTCGAGCAGCACTGAGGAAGTGGAATCACTCGACGCGATTCCAAGTAAGGGAATTTTTTGAGTATCTAGAGGTAGCTACACATAATTTAAGGGTGTTTATAGGGCTTTGTAATTGCTTGGTTATCTAGAAAAGAATTAATGATTTGTATGAACGATTTCGAATATAGATGATTTTGGTTATGAAAGTGAATCTTACAAAAGGGGTAGTAAGGCTAATAATTGCATAAACATCATATTTTGATATTTTTACAGAATGCATTGCTTTGTTTTAAGCAAATCTATGGATAGGCTGGCGATTGACTTCATAATTTCATGAAATAACATGAGTCAGGTGCTAACTGTGGTTTTAAGTGTGATTTGTTGAAATAGAGCCGTCTATCAGATTTATATGAGTTAAATCATGCTGGAGCCTAGCTCGCACCATGTTTTGAGTTGTGATATTTTACAAGCCGTACTGGAGCTTTTGTTCGTACGTGGGTTTCCATTGATTTTCTTATGCATATAACTGTACTGGAGCTATGCTCGTATGTGATTTCCTCATTATTTGTTATGGATAAAGTCGTACTAGATCATTGCTTGTACAAGGTTATTTACTGACGATGCATGAAATCGTGCTAGAGCTTTGCTTGCACTAGACTTTTCACACTGTGATATGTAATGAGTCGTGCTGGATGCCTCGTGTAGACTTTGTGTCATGCGGATGAGATGCTTGCACGAGCCGTACTGGCAGCCTCATGTAGATTGCTAGTCACATGGATGAGATACTCGCACGTGCAATTGAGACTGAGTAGGTTATACATGGCATGGGGTTGATAAGACCTATGGCAGGCACCCCCAACCATGATATGGGTCCATGGAGTACGTTGTACCATGTATATCACATGGAGTACGCTGTATCATGTGGTTATGATGTTGATTTAAAAGTCTGGCGTAGGATTAACCCACCTCCGTTCCAGCATGATGCCCCGCACACCAGGATCCGTGCGATCTGGGATGATAGTGACATAATTGGCCAACAGAGTCCTCGATTATATAGTGACCACCTGCCTCACATGATATCACATGGTCTTATATATTGAACATGATTTGTGTTGTTCTGGATAGACCCGAGGGATGGGTCTAACCTTATTGGATGTTTTTTAAAGGATGATATGCTGACTATGATGAGTTTTACTATGTTTTGATTTGATGTTAAACCCCGAGGAATGGTTTTTATGATGAGTTTTATTATGATGAGCGTGAGAAGTTTTACATGATGGATTTCCACGTTTACATGTCTATTTTCATGTTTTTCAGTACATGATATATGTATGTACATGTGGCATAGTTTTAATATTTCCTCATGCTCTGGATATTAATGATCTTTATGCCATCACATTATAAGCAAGTAGATAGTGTAGTTATCTACCATGCTTGCATTATTGCCTTACTGAGCGTGTGGTTGCTCATCCCTATCATTTTTCCTATGAGACCCCGTATATGTATGGTTGTAACGTGTGTAATTGGATTAATGAATGCTAATGGACTTGTAATGTAAAGTATAATTGATGTAAGTCCATGAATTCAATGTACATGTGTAATATGATTTGTAATGTACATACAAGTTTCATTGTGTATGAATATGAAGAAATGAGTTCTTATAAGTGATGAGTGTGATTGGAACTCAAAATGAATAGTATGGTAAATGGAAGGAAGTTGCATGAATATAAATGCTCCAATTTGGTTCGATATAGTAGACCTTTGGATATACAAGTAATGCACACAAGTTTCAATGAGTATAAGGTATGAATAGATATTATTTTCAAGTCATAAAGGTGGATGGATGAGAAAATGACTATGGCAGCAGATTAAGGATGTTTAGTGTGTGTTGCTGCAGAAAAACTACAAAAAATCTGGAAAGTATGAAGGCTAGATCGATCTCATAAGATGAGAGATCGATCTGGAAGAGCCAAAATGCTCTTATTTGCGCAATGGAATAGAGCAGATCGATCTCCAATGGGGCCAGATCGATCTCCTAACCATTCTGTAATGAAAAGATCAATCCTCAAGCACACAGATCGATCTTCTTAGCTCTCTTTTTAGGAGCAGATCGATCTCAAGCTTCGACAGATCGATCTCATGCTTAAAATGCCATGAAAATGGGGATTTAAGGGGACCAGATCGATCTCTTCCTAGTGTAGATCAATCTCTTCAAGCTATTTCTATAAAAGGAGTGCTGAAAATCTAAAATTTTTGGGAAAAACATAACCCTTCCATTTTTAACCCAAAAACCTAACTTTCTCTCTCTGAAATCAGCCATTTCCAGTAAGAATTGAGGGGAGGCCATTGGACACTAAGTTGTTCATCTTAAGGAAGAGAATAACATAGTTGGAACCAAAAATCTCATTGTTGGTATTGAAGGAGCTAAGGGCATTGTCATTTGGAGCAAGAATAGAAATCAGATTTGGTAAGCTTCTAATACTCAAACCTAAGTACATTGTGTATTTAATTGATTTTGGAGTTGATCGGCATGTATATAGATGATAGAAATCATCTAGAAAGCAATAGGAAACATATAACCTAGAAAATGAAATGCCTCTAGTGTGAGAAAGTGTGATTTGGGGAGTTGGTGGTTTATAGGATTATGATAAGTTGTTATTTGTGTAATGTGGATGATTAGAAATTGGTAAATGAAGCTACATTATGGGTTTTGTGAATTGATGAGAATGAGCACATGTAGTGTTTAATAATATGCCATAGTGAAGGAAATTTATGAAAAATGAACATTATGAGCTTAACATCGATTTAATATCGATTTGGAATGAGTTAATAGGCCTAAAAGGAATCCATAGACTCGAGAAATGAAACGAGGCCTTATGAGCGTTAATAGAAACTATAGGTCAAATAGACTATAGTGAACGCACGATGTCCGGTTATATGGATCGAATATAATGTGAAATATGATTGTGTGCAGTCCCGAAGAGTTCGTTGAAGATGAATCGGACCGCACGAGTGAGCAGCACTAAAGAAACGGAATCACGCGTCGCGATTCCAGGTAAGGGAATTTTATGAGTATATAGAGGTAGCTGCTCATATTTTGTGGGTATATAGGGTGTTGTAAATTTGCATGATGGTTTGGAAAAGTGGTTGATGATGTATGTGAACATATATGAGTACGTATATGATTTGGGTTATATGGATGTATAAAAAGGGATAGTAAGGCTAATAATTGCATAAATCACATGTTTTGAATGTTTTTCACAAAACACAATTCTTAAAATTGAGCAAATAAAAGGATAGGCTGGCCAGTGTTTTATTGATGTCATTGAATAGCATATGTGAGGTGCTAAACATGTTTGTGATGTGTTTTGAATGCATATGAGCCGCCTATCGAGCTATGTGAATTAAATCGCACTAGAGCCTCGCTCGCGCTAGATTTCGATGTTTTCATTGGTATGAAACGTGCTGGAGCTTAGCTCGCACCTTGATTTGGAAACTATGATGATGTTTATAAATCATACTAGAGCTTCTGCTTATACGTGGCTTTTGAGTGGTTTTTCTTATGAGTATAACCGTACTAGAGCTATGCTCGTACGTGGTCTCTTTATGGTAGGATGCATGAATCGTGCTAGAGCTTTGCTCGCACAAGTTTACACATTGAAATACGTATGAGGTCGTGAAAGTTGGTAAGATCCTTAAGCCCTACATCCTTAAGCCAACATCCTTAAGCTCAAGGAGGCGGGGAGGCTTTGTTAGGCAGGGAGGCTCTGTTCAGTGGGGAGGCTCTCTTACGGTAAGATCCTTAAGCCCTACATCCTTAAGCTAACATCCCTAAGCCCGAAGAGGCGGGGAGGCTCTATTAGGTGGGGAGGCTCTGTTCGGTGGGGAGGCTCTCTTATGGAAAGATCCTTAAGCCAACATCCTTAAGCCCTGGTGGGGCGGGAAGGCTCTGTTCGGTAGGGAGGCTCTCCTACATGGGTATAAAAGGATCCTTAAGCCAACATCCTTTAGCCCTGGAGGGGCGGGGAGGCTCTGTTCGGAAGGGAGGCTCTCCTACATGGATATGGAAAATTCTTGGTATGGGGTAGGTAAGACCTAGGAATGGCACCCCCAATCACAATATGAGTCTGCGGAGTATGCTGTACCGTGTATATCACATGAAGTACAATGTACCGCGCGATGGTTATGTGATGAGAAAGACTGGCGAGGGATAATCCACCTTCGTGCCAGCACGATACCCAGCACACCTGGATGCGTGTGGTCTGGGATGATTTATGATGTAGTTGGTCCACATAGTCACTTGTGATATAGTGACTTGGTTTTTATACATATCTGTGATTATTGTTCAAGGTAGACCCGAAGGAGGGGTCGAGCTTTGTGAAATTGATTTGGGAAATGAAAATAAGGTTGTGATTATGAATTAATTTAATGGGATTTACATATTTGAGAAAGAGATGTAATTTAAAAAGGAGGTTTCTTAAATGAATTGCCTTTTTTATGAGTTTAATGAGATGAGCATGAGTTGTTTTCACATGTTGATATTCCATGTCTTATATGCCAATTTTACATGATTTTGATACATGATATATATGTATACTCATATGGCATAGTTTTATTCCTTATGCTCCTATTATAAATGATTTATGCATAACACTATCAGCATGTAGATGAGTAGTTATCTACCATGCTGGCATTATTGCCTTACTGAGCGTGTGGTTGCTCAACCCTCTCTATTTTCCCCTCCTACAGAGCGTGCGTAGTAGCCCAGTGAGGACTGAGGCATTGTGTTTTTGGACATCCTGCTGCTTCCATCGCTGAAAGGTATATACATAGGATTCTTTTTGTATCTAAACAATGTAATGGCACAGTAATGATTGAGTTGTAATTATGGGGGATGTAGATGTCAGTGAACATAACTTATATAAGTTAATGATTAATTTTTAAATGTATGACATCGCTTTATTTAACTGAGAATGAATGAGATGTGATGTTTATTATTGACTCATAGCCCAACAGTGTGGTGGCAAGTTAGTTCATGATCGGGTAAGGTAACAGTAATACGTAAAAAAATTTCAGTGATTTTTGGTTAAAGAGAATGAAAAAAGGGTCATGACAGAGATTGGTATCAGAGTTGTGTTGACCTGATGTGAGTCTATAATAAAACGTAGGAAAAGTACATCCCCATGTTACTGTGCTTTTGTTTAGATATAACTGTGTATATCGTTATGGATTGAGCTTAATAAATGATTATTAGTACAGGAAGTTAGGCATTATGCCAATTACGCGCTAAGGTAGAGGGACGAGAGCACGTGCTAGAGGCCGTAGAGGTAGGCCTAAGAGCCGTGTGGAGCCACAGACTGATTAGGCTCCACAGAAACCTGCTGAGAGAGCAGAAGATACAGAGGCACGCTTCGCTAGGATAGACTGGAGTATTAATAATTTGGTGGAGATAGTCACGCAGGCATTGGGTGTCGACAATAGACGAGGTCCCGCGGCACAGCCTACTACTTAACAGGCAGCTGCAGAGGCGGAGAGACCTCAGACTGCAGAGACTGCTACTACTACACCATTTTCAGTACAGGATACAGATTCTCCTATCGCTCCACAGCAGAGCGGTAGTGATTTGAGGTATGACTGTGAGAGTTCCAAGCATTGAAACCCCCAGTGTTCAGAGGGGTGAAGGGCCCGGTTGTCACGGAGGACTGGGTGTACAAGATGGAGAAACTGTATAGGTTTTTTCGATGCACTTCAGCAGAAAAGGTTGCCTTTGCCGTGTTTATGCTGAAAGGCGAGGCAGAGCACTAATGGAGATCCACTGAAGCTATTTTGAGGGCTAGACACTTTAAGATTACATGGGAGATATTCTTTGAGGCCTTTAGGAGATAGTACGTTCTGGCTACCGCACAGCGGAAACTGCGGATGAAATTCATGAATCTGGTTTAGGGGAACCGTACTGTGGACGAGTATGAGTCCAAGTTTATGTCTTTGGGGAGATACGACCTGGACACGATGAGTAGCGAGACCCGGAAGATTCAGAAGTTCGTTGATGGAATGAGATTGGCCATCCGAACTAAGCTAGCCCCATTTGATATTCAAACTTATGAGGAAGCAGTACATAAGGCTCAGTTGTGTGAGCAAGATTTTGAGCGGAATGCCTCTGAGCTTGGGAGAATCAGTGTTAGAAAGAATAGAGATCGAAAAAGATCTGGGATGGATAGAGGGGCCATGAGAAGAGGCCAAAGATATTTCGAGAAGAGGCCTAAGATTAAGGATGTGTAGGAGAGAGCTGCTAGACCTCCCGTATACCTGGCCTTGACTGCGTCGAGGGGTATGGTTATTGGAGGACCACAACCTACTACTGATAGGTACAGGAGATGTGATAGATTTCATGGGACTAGGCCCTGTCCGATGACCCCTATGGTGTGTTTCAGATGTGAGAGACCAGGACATATAGCTAAGTATTGTCCCGCGAAGATGGAGATTGCCCCACAGAAGGGCAAGGAGCCAGAGAGAGCTCCAGTTGAGACAGCTGCCCCGAGGAGAAGGGCCACAGCTGAGGAAAAAGGGAAGCAAGTAGCAGGTGTGAGCAGTGGAAGAGTACATGCACTGGATTAGGACACCGCAGATGCTTCGACGGAAGTGATTAAAGGTACCATCTGAATCTTTGATTTAGAAGCATTGGTATTATTTGATCCTGGTGCCACACATTCTTTCGTATCACCTTCCTTTGCACATAAATTGTTGAAGCATGTGAAACCTACATTGATGGATAAAATGTTGATGATTTCCACACCCATGAATGATAGTCAATTGGCTGAGCATGTATGTAGAGATTGTAAGTTAAACATAGAGGGAAAGGAAATGACAACCAATTTAATTTTATTAAATATGAGTGATTTTGATGTAATTTTGGGAATGGATTGGCTGGCTACCAATCGGGTTGTGATGGATTGCCATGCAAAAACTTTGATATTTCCAGATATAGAAAACCATGTTATAAGATTTATGAAATGAAAAGAAATCACATGATTATGATGAATGAAATGAGTATGATCTTAACTTATAATGTTGAGAGATGAATTCATTATTTACTTTGAATGTGAATATGATGACTTGTGATACTAACGATAGAAAGGATAATATGAAGGGTTCATTACCTACGTGGTTGATATAAATGAGAAACACCCAGAATTGAAGAACATCCCCGTGATTGCGGATTATTTCGATGTCTTTTCGGATGAATTACCAAGACTACCACCTGAAAGGGAAATGGAATTTTGCATAGTGTTAATGCCTGGTACCGAGCCGATATCAAAACCACCATATAGAATGGCACCGATTGAGTTAGAAGAGCTGAAGAAACAGTTGCAAGAGTTGCTAAAGAAGGGGTTTATTAGATCGAGTGTCTCACATTGGGGAGCACTGGTACTGTTTGTAAAGAAGAGGGATGGAAGCCTCCGACTGTATATAGATTACCGGTTGTTAAATAAGGCCACCGTTAAGAATAAGTACCCTCTTCCAAGAATCGATGATTTGTTGGATCAGCTCCAAGGAGCCTAAGTATTTTCTAAGATAGATTTTCGGTCAGGGTACCATCAGTTGAGGATTAGGAGTGGTGATGTTCCCAAGATAGCATTTCGTACCCGTTATGGCCACTACGAGTTTATGGTGATGCCATTTGGATTGACGAATGCCCCCGAGCATTTATGGAACTAATGAATGATATATTCAAGCCATACCTGGACAAGTTTGTGATTGTGTTCATTAATGACATATTGGTATATTCCAAGTCCAGGGAAGATCATGAGGAGCACTTAAGGATAGTTCTGCAGACCCTCCGAGAAGAAGAATTATATGCCAAACTCAGCAAGTGTAACTTTTGGTTAGAGCAGATCTCATTTTTGGGCCTTGTTATGTCGAAGGATGGAGTATCGGTGGATCCATCCGAGATAGAGGCAGTTGTACAGTGGGAACAGCCCAAGACAGTTACTGAGATCAGAAGTTTTCTGGGATTAGCAGGGTATTATCGGATATTTGTAGAGCGTTTCTCCAGACTAGCTGCTCCATTGACACGCCTCACGCGTAAGGATGTTAAGTTTGTATGGGATAAGGCATGCGAGAGAAGTTTTGAGGAGCTTAAGCGCCGATTGACCACTGCTCCAGTTCTCACCATTCCTACCAGCTCAGGAGGATTCTCGGTGTATACGGATGCATCACACCAGGGACTGGGCTGTGTGCTTATGCAGGATGGGAAAGTAGTTGCCTATGGATCTAGACAGTTGAAAGATCATGAGAGGAACTACCCAACACATGATTTGGAGTTGTCGGTTGTGGTATTTGCTTTGAAAATATGGCGCCACTATCTCTATGATGAGAAATTTCAGGTGTTCACAGATCATAAGAGCCTTAAGTACCTGTTCTCGTAGAAAGAGCTGAATGTGAGACAGAGGAGATGGCTCAAACTCCTGAAGGACTATGATTGTGAAATCATGAACCACCCGAGTAAGGCAAATGTAGTCGCTGATGCTTTAAGTAGGAAGAACCTTGGGTTGGTGTCTTATATGATGGTACGGGAGCATGAATTGTTGGAACACTTTTCGAACCTAAGTTTGGATGTAACCCCACTTGGATCAGAGAGATTGGACATCATGGCTAGTATGAGATTAGAGCCAGAGCTGATTGACCGTATTCGGCAAGCCCAGCCGAGCAATCGACAGTACATCGATTGGTTAAGGTAGATACAGACAGGTGTGGGTATTGATTTTGAGCTGAGTATTGATGGGTTATTGAGGTTCAGAGGCAGAGTATGTGTTCCCGAGGATCCTGAGATCAGGAGGTTAATTTTATCAAAGGCTCACTCATCGAAGTATACGATACATTCGGGAAGTACCAAGATGTATCAAAACCTTTGAAAAGCTTATTGGTGGTCGCTAAGTGTCTCGTTTGTCAGCAAGTGAAGGCAGAGCATCAGAAGCCTGCAAGATTATTGTAGCCTCTACTGATACCGACTTGGAAGTAGGAGCATGTCACCATGGATTTTATAATGGCGTTGCTGAGGACTCGTAGAGGTCATAATGCTATATAGGTTATTGTGGACCAGTTGATTAAGTCCTCCCATTTCTTGTCTATGAGAGCTACCGATACACTGAGTCAGTTGGCGAACCTGTATATTTGAGAGGTAGTACGGCTACATGGTGTACCAGTGAACGTTGTTTCTGATAGGGATGCCCGCTTCACATCCCATTTTTGGGAATATTTTCAGGAAGCGCTGGGGACCCGACTGAGTTTTAGCACTGCTTTTCATCCTCAGATAGATGGGCAGCAGAGAGGACTA
Organism: Firmiana major; assembly: GCA_033439115.1. Classification (NCBI taxonomy): domain Eukaryota; kingdom Viridiplantae; phylum Streptophyta; class Magnoliopsida; order Malvales; family Malvaceae; genus Firmiana; species Firmiana major. The sequence goes on from CM065899.1 coordinate 65,057,820, forward strand.
TACAGAGCCTGAAGGATATGTTGAGAGCGTGTGTGTTGGATTTTAGAGGCTCTTGGGATGACCACCTGCAGTTAGCTGATTTTGCCTATAATAATAGCTATCATGCGAGTATCGGGATGACACCCTATGAGGCACTGTATGGATGCAGATGTCGATCTCCCATTGGATGGGAAGAGGTTGGTGACAGACATTTTTTTGCTCTGAACTTAGTGCAGCAGGCATCTGAGGACGTTCAGTTGATATGTGAGAGATTACGGACAGCTCAGAGCCGACAAAAGAGTTATGCTGACAAGAGACGGAGACCACTAGAGTTTGATGTGGGTGAGTCGGTATTTCTGAGAGTTTCACCATCGAAGGGTATTTTGAGATTTGGTAAGAAGGGAAGTTGAGCCCGAGATATATCGAACCCTTCAAGATTTTGGAGAGAGTGGGAGATAAGGTGTATCGGTTGGCATTGCCACCGGACTTGGCAAATGTCCACAACGTCTTCCACGTCTCTATGCTTCGAAAGTATCACCCGGACCCAGCACATGTGATAAGATATAAGCCGTTAGAGCTCAATGAGAGTATGACATATGTGGAGAAATCGATTCGGATATTGGATAGGAAAGAGAAAGTGTTACAGAATAAGACAATTCCCTTGGTGAAAGTTCTTTGGCAACATCACACAGTGGAAGAGGCCACACGGGAATTGGAGAACTTGATACAAGAGAAATACCCAAACTTTTTGAAGAGTGACTTTGTTCTAATTTGGAGGACCAAATTCCTTAAAGGAGGGGAGAATGTGAGATCTCGTATATGTATGGTTGTAACGTGTGTAATTGGATCAATGAATGTTAATGGACTTGTAATGTAAAGTATAATTGATGTCAGTCCATGAATTCAATGTACATGTGTAGTATGATTTGTAAAGTACATATAAGTTTAATTGTGTATGAATATGAAGAAATGAGTTCTTATAAGTGATGAGTGTGATTGGAACTCAAAATGATTAGTGTGGTAAATGGAAGGAAGTTGCATGAATATAAATGCTCCAATTTGGTTTGATATAGTAGACCTTTGGATATACAAGTAATGCACATAAGTTTCAATGTGTATAAAGTATGAATAGATGTCATTTTCAATTCATAAAGGTGGATGGATGAGAAAATGACTATGGCAGCATATTAAGGATGTTTGGTGTGAGTTGCTGCAGAAAAACTATAGAAAATCTGGAAAGTATGAAGGCCAGATTGATCTCATAGGATGAGAGATCGATCTGGAAGAGCCAGAATGCTCTTATTTACACAATGGAATAGAGGAGATCGATCTCTAATGGGGCCAGATCGATCTCCTAACCATTCTATAATGAAAGGATCGATCATCAAGCATACAGATGATCTCATCCTAGATGGTACAATGGTAATTTTTTCATCCTAGATGAGTTGACATTGTTTGGCTACTTCTCTTCACACCATTGGCTCCTTAAAATAAATATTTCCATGTCGTTTGTCTTTTTGTCCAATTGGATGTGCTAGGTTCGTGTTGTCTGCATGGTCCAATCTCGATTTTAGCCCAATTCCGGTCTATTTTCTATCGAAATATTTAAAATTCATCCGGATTTAATTTATTTGCAAACATGAGAATTTTAATTAAATAAAGGGGATAATTAACAAAATAAATTGGGGATTTAAATAATTAATTAGGAAATTTAGCACAAATAATTCTAAAAATATAGAATTATCACGCCCCCAAACTTGAGCTTTTGCTTGTCTTCAAACAAAACAAAATAATTGTAGGAATGACACGTACAAAACACAATAATTTCCCTAATATTATCCTCACAGAAAAAGTATAGACTATGAAATCAGAGAATCACAATTATAAGTCCAACACTCAGAATCATTCAATCATAAGTCCTAACCCAAATTGGATCCCTCGTGTGTGTGTGAAAATGTCAAAGTCACTTCACAGTACATTACCCGGATCAGATTATGCAAACATAGTGAATGCAAAGTCAAAGACATGTGATCATTCCCATAAGTTTGCTTTTCACTTCTCTCTCCACTAATGTAGTCACACTTAATCAAAGATCAATAGGACTTCATTAAGCTTGTAATGTAAGGCTGGGGTTAAGGTATGATAAAGTCAATTTAGGTTTAATTATCCCTTAACATGCATTACTTCTAGGATCTTAATGTAAGAGCTCAAATTTATTTCCCCCAAACTTATTTATTTCACTAAAAATTTTATTCTATTTTTGTATTTTTCTTCTTTCTTCTTTTTCTTTCACTTTCTTTTTTTTTTTTTTTTTGAATTTTCACTATCACCAGATACCTAAATGTACAAAGCTCACAATATATCCCAATGACTTTCATGCTTTCGGGGTAAGGGATAGGAAAAGAGTATTTAAGCTAAGGAAATTTTGCATTTGTATTTATAGAGAAAAACTTATTTGGCTCAGATGGGTGACTAGGAGTAAAATATGTACAGGGTCGGCTAGAAAGGCTCAAACGATCCAAAGATGGCCTAAATCATCTCCCAAATTAAATGTGATCTAATATTTCACCTCGAGATCAGATCAAACAAATTTTAGAATATGATGCACAAAATCAACTGAACAAATGCAATCCTATGTCCACATAAGCTTTCTCTAAATAAATATATAGATTCATGACATGACATGTGCGTAAGATGAGGAAATCACAATCAGAATCAAGACAAATTTAAGAATTCAACTTCATGCTTTTCCTATAATCATGCTTCTTAGTCAATCAAAATCAGACTTAATCATGGGGTCATATAATCAGAATATGGGAAAACTACATGCTAAGTACTAAATCATCCCAAAATCAAACAATTTAAGCTCAGATTTTCGAAACAATTTTGAAAAAAAATTTCAAATTTGCTCAAATTTTCAAAAAATACTCAAGTGATATCCCCTCCCCCAAACTTAAAGTGCACAGTGTCTTCAGTGTGCACATAATATAAGAATTGAAGTTTAGGAACAAAGTACTCCCCCTTCTGATAATGATGAACAACTGAAGCTTTTATTGAAAGCGTAAAACTAGAAAATAAACCTGCAAAATAAACAAAGAAAGAAACAACAGAAAAGAAAAAGAACTATATACAAAGTGAAAAGAAGAATACAACCACTTCAAATGGAGCTAAAGAACACAACACTCAGCAGCAGGGCGAAGAGTAGGAGGATCAGCCAAAGTGGTGACAAAATATTAACAGTTAAATCCTCCTGAGCCCTATCTACTTCCTTCTTTCTCTCAGATATTATATGGTCAAGCCTTATGTCCTCCATCCTAAAACAGTTTTGAGAGTCATCAGGGAACTTTAAAGGTTTGAAAACATTAAATTTCACTTCCTGATCTAGGACTCTCATAGTCAACTCCCCTTTCTGTACATCAATTAAGGTTCTACCAGTTGCTAGGAAAGGTCTGCCTAGTATAATGGGGACTTCCCTATCTTCCTCCATGTCCAAAACAATAAAATCCGCAGGGAAAACAAATTTTTCCACCTTTACTAACACATCCTCAATGACTCCCTTCAAAAATTTAATGGAACGATCTGCTAGCTGAAGGGTCACTGTAGTGGGCTTGACATCCTCTATTCCTAACTTCTGATAGATAGACAATGGCATTAAGTTTATACTAGCTCCTAAATCACAAAGGGCTCTATCAAAGAATAAATTTCCAATAGTGCAGGGTATGGTAAAACTCCCGGGATCCTTGAGCTTAAGGGGTAATTTTCTCTGGATAACTGTACTACATTCCCCAGTTAAGGCCACCATCTCATAATCTTCCAATCTCCTTTTCCTAGAGAGGATATCCTTCAGAAACTTCACATAACTTGGCATTTTCTCTAAGGCATCTACAAAAGGAATGTTGATGTGAAGCTTCTTAAAAACCTCAGGAAATTTAGCAAATTGTTGTTCCAGTTTTTGATTTTGGAACCTCTGAGGAAAAGGTACTGGTGGTTTAACTAGAGACAATATAGTGGGAACCTGTGTATAATCAGAGGATAAGGAAGGCAATGAAGAAGAAGAAGGTATAGATGTAGAAGCGCCTAGCTTTGTTTCCTTTGCAGCCCGGTCCTGATGTTCCTGCTCCTTCTGAGCTGCTTCATTAGAACCTATGGGTTTATCAACTATGGGCTGTTCAAGTCCAGAATTAACTTGTGGTTCATCTAGCTTTTTGCCACTCCTAAGGGTGATGGATCTAACATGTTCTTTACCCTCCCTTTGCTTAACAGGATTAACTTCAGTGTTACTAGGAAGGGTCCCTTGAGGACATTAGCTAAGAGCACTAGCTATTTATCCAACCTGAACTTCTAAGTTCTTAATTGAGGTAGCTTGATTTTGCAGGATAGTTGTGAACATTTCCTCAAGCGAGGGCTTCTTCTCAACTACTGGTGCGTGGTAATGTTAGGGCTGCAAGGGTTGTGGTGGTGGTGGTGGTTGATGGAAGTGAGGTGGATGATGCTGAAATTGAGGTGGGGATGGATGATGTGTGGATGGTATGGAAATTGTAGCTGTGGTGGTACCTGAACTAGTGGAGCTTGAAAACTAGGGGGTCCTACAGATATGGAGTTAGAAGTTTGCCCTTGGTTTTGGCTCCAGGAGAAGTTAGGATGGTTCCTCCACCCTGGATTATAGGTGTTTGAAAAAGGGTTGTTCTGTTGCGTAGGGGGAGCAACATACTGAACCGATTCTAAGTTGAGTGGACACCTATCTACAAAGTGGATACCACTACACAGCTCACAGGAAAGAAAAGGACTTTGGACAGAATACACAAGGTTAGGACTAGTGGGAGGATTATGTTGGGTACTGAGCGACTACCTTCTTCATAAGGTTAGCGATTTGAGAGGTCAAGGTAGACAGTGTGTCGAGCTCATAAATACCCGCCGACTTCTTTGGCAATTGCCTCTCCTAGGACCATAAATAGTTGTTAGCCGCCATCTTGTCTAAAAGCTCGTAAGCTTCCTCCTCTGTTTTGCACATCAGGGCTCCACCCGCAGCAGCGTCAACAATGGTCATATTTTGGCTCGTAAGTCCATTGTAGAAGGTCTGGACTTGCAATCACAAAGGTAGGCCATAGTGAGGGCACTTCCTAAGAAGCTCCTTATATCGTTCCCATGCTTCATTAAGAGATTCAGAGTCGTACTGGGCAAAGGAAGATATATTACTACGGAGTTGGGCCATTTTAGAGGGAGGGAAAAACTTAGATAGAAATTGATTGGCTAACTCGTCCCATGTAGAAATGGATCCTAGAGGCAGGGAGGTTAACCAGTGTCTCACCCTATCGCTAAGTGAGAAAGGGAATAATCTAAGCCTAAGCGCATCATCAGATAATCCATTATGTTTGAACGTGTTGCACAAGTCCAGGAATTGCCCAAGGTGAGCATGTGGGTCATCATGAGAGAGCCCACTGAATTGCAATAAAGTCTGAATCATCTGGAGGATTACGGGTTTAACTTCAAAGTTATTTGTAGGGACAGCTGGTGGCCTAATGCCGGAATAATATCCTCTAATTGCCGACATTGCATAATCTCCAACGGTTCTAATTTCCCTATTTTCTGTCATGGTGAATTGGAAGCGAAGCTATTAATTTCCTAGAATCCTTTCGATTTTTTTTAAGAGTGCATTCAATTTCAGGATCAAGAGGAAAGCAATCAAAAATTCTGGCTCTACGCATGCAGTCATCAGAAAGTCCTTAGAAATTTTTTTTTAATTTTTAGATTTTTCAATTTTTTTTTCATTTTAATTTTTCAATTCACTAATCTAGATTAAACTTCTAAATGTTTACACCCTAAATATTTACAAGATAGAATTACACCTAAGCATAATTTCACCGATATTAATTAACGACTAATTAAAACCTCCCCGGCAACGGTGCCAAAAACTTGACACGCCCTAAAGGTATTGTCCGCAAGTGCAAGGGTCGTACAAGTAATAATGGGATTTGAGTCCCGGAATTATCGTCCCACAGAGAAGTTGACTAACCTAATTAAGTACCGGTTAATCTTACCCTAAGTATATCCTAGCAAATTACGAAGTTCTAATGGGTGGTCTACAAGGCTAAAATTAAAAGTACTGAAAACAATAAACATAAATAAAGAAAATAAAACTGAACTAAGATTTGCTTACTGAACTTCGAGCAATTAAAGAAAATACCTACAAAAGAAAATTAAAACAATTAAAATTAATTAACGCAATTAAAATAAAATGAAAATATGAAAATAAAGAAATAAAATTAAACTAAACTAAAATTTAAACAAACTTAAAATAAAAATGCATGTAACTAATTAAAATGCAATTTAAAGTAAACTAAAATTTAATGAAAATAAAGACTAAATTAAAAATGCTTGAATCAAATTCTAAATGCAACTAAACAAAATAAAATCCTAAAACATTTAATATAAAATTAACAACTAACTAAAAATTAACACTACAAATTAAATTAACATGCAAAAATATTAAAACTAACTTATAATTTTAATTGACTCAACTAACTAACTAACAACTAACAAAAGCAAGAAAATACTAAAAAATGCATTAAACTATAGCAACATGAATAAAATGACATGGTCAAACATGGCCTTAACAAATTGCAAAACAAAGTGGTCCTGAATAATAGTACTGTTCATGTCTTCATCAACAAATTTGCTTTGTTCTCCATTTCCAGGTGCTGCTGCTCATGGTTCGCTTGGTCTGTTGTCCAGGTGCTCACGGTTTGTCCTCTACTCCAGATTTCGGTTGTCTCCAGGTGCTATGCAGCAAGTGTACTATACTGTGATCTGCACTGTACTGCTATGTGCACCAGTCATCTGTTCTGCAAATCATTAGGCACCCGAATCCTGCTCACGCAGTAGATTCCCTAGCCTGTACTACTTGTTCAGAGCACACATCCATTCTCTGCCCTGTGTTGCTTCTGCATCCATTCCTGTATGGTCCAGCAAAATATAAGCGTAATTCTCAGCTTGGCCAGGTGCTGCCCAAATGAGTTCCTGCACTTTGCTATGTAGGAAGCTAAATTATTACAGACATGTTCTACTCTACTGCTCTCGGTTTCAGGTTACAACTTCTGCTCCTGCATTTGCTGTTGATCATGCTCCTAGCTGCTGTCCTGCCCATATGTTGCTGTAGATCATCAGAAGTTCATCCTCATGCAGCAATCTCATACCGATAATCTACAACAATTCCTGCCAGCAACCTGCTCCGCGACATTTTGCTTCTGTACTGGACCCTTATCTCCTGCACTAGACTGCCACAACTAGCTGCTGCCCGCTGCTCTAGCTGTCCACTTAATACTGATGCATTAACCTTAACCCGTGCCTCACATAACCCAGCAAAAACAATGAGCAATGCAGATTACAAACAATCCCAGAATTGAACAGTACTATTGCACTTAAACAGAGCCAAACAGAGTGTGATGTTAATCCCCGATTGCTGCCATGTTGCACTCAGTCTATCCTCCGTAAATCACACAAATTTGAAAAAACTAGCACTCTCGAGTTGCTTCCAATCTTCCTCCTACTGCTGTGATCTCACATTACCATCAATGTGGAAATAATACCTAGCACCCAACTCGCATTGAAACATCAGAATCAAAGACAGTGATGGATGAAATTGATTAGCTCGAATGAACATTGAAGAACAAAACGGAGGAACAAACCGAGAGCAAATAAAAAATTAAATTGATTGCCATGAATAGTAAAAACAAATTATTTGTTGGAAAATACAAAACCTTCAAAAATTTAAAACATGCTTTAAAATTAACCTAAAACTATTCTACCCTAAATTAAAACTACTCCTAAATTTCTCTACACTACTCCTAACCTAGGCTACCCCCTTTTCAATTGCCATCATATTCTATTTATACACACACTTAGGGGTACAATGGTAATTTTTTCATGCTAGATGAGTTGACATTGTTTGGCCACTTGTCTTCACACTATTGGCTCCTTGAAATAAATATTTCCATGTAATTTTTCTTTTTGTCCAATTGGATATGCTAGGCTCGTGTTGTCCGCGTGGTCCAATCTCAATTTTAGCCCAATTTCGATCTATTTTCTATCGAAATATTTAAAATTCATCCGAATTTAATTTATCTACAAACATGAGAATTTTAATTAAATAAAGGGGATAATTAACAAAATAAATTGGGGATTTAAATAATTAATTAGGAAATTAAGCACAAATAATTTTAAAAATATAGAATTATCACTATAATATATATATACACTACAATCATGGAGATGGCCATAACAAAGAAGTGAGAGGATGATAGAAGAGATAGAGAGCAGTTGGGAACTGGAAAACTGAAGTGATAGAAACATGATGAGGAGACTCCCAAGAGGCTGTTCTTGCAACAACAATAGTCAATTAAATATGTTAAAACTTGGGAAAATTATGGACAATAGGTACGACTACTACATTGTGAGGATCAAAAAATGAGTAAATAGAGAAAGGACACGCACGAGATTGAAGAGAGATACTACAGCTGCAACACCAGGTATGGGTGGATCAGTTGGAGATAAAATGGGTTAGGAGGTGATGATCTAATCGAGAGAGGAAATTATGAGAAGCAAACAGAAGACAGTAGGTAAAGTGCTACTATAGTAAAAGACTTACAGAAGGAAAAAAATGTGAATGGGCTGATAAGAGATTGTGGCATTCAGGATGAAAATAAATGGAAGGGAAAAAGAACTTATGTTGGGCAGTTAGGAAAGAAAGGATGATGCAATTGAAAATAGAGGTGCTGGTAAAGAGCAGCTGTTGTAATCGAGAGTAGCTACGATCGAGAGTTGATTATAGAAGGAGCCACTATTGTCTCTGTAATTTAGGCATTTCAAACAAGATTTGTGCTGCTGGAATTCTTAAACGACACTAGTAAAAACCTGTTGTGATTGTACAAGCTGCTGGAAACCAAGAAAGAGAGACAAGCGAAATAGGTAAAGCAGGAGAATGGTGAAGTGAAGGTTGCGTGCTGCAACTGCTATCACAGAGGAGGTGAGAAAGAAATAAATACAACAAATAAACTAAAGAAGCCAAAGGACTAGCCGAGAAAGAGAAGTTTGGGGAGGCAGGAGAATACAAATAGTAAAGAGAAACTTAAGAAGTCTAGTAAGACCGGAGGAAAAAGAAACATAGGCATAGCCTCTATAATTTGCTTCACTTCGAGAGAGAATGAGAGGAAGAGAGTGGCAGTGTGAAGGGGGAGGATGTAGACCCTTAGGAGGAAATGGAAGATTTCTACATGTGAGAGGAAGGAAACGACGGCTACCCGGGGAGGTTGAAGGAAAAACCAGAGCTGTTGGGAAAATTGAAAACCAAAACAGAGGTGAACATAGGTGGGGCACGGGCTGGCAAGGTGGTGAGGTGGTGAAGAAGAGGACATGTTGAGGTTGCTGTGGGAATGGAAGTAAATGGGATACTGAAGCAGACCAAAACATGAGAAAATGGAGGTGTTTGTTACGTGGGAAACTGAGGAAGAAATATGGGAGCAAAGAAAGATAAGAGACCAAAACTAGAAACGAAAATGGCGTGGCTACAGGGGAGGGTTTCTCTATCTGTGATTGGGCAATCAGAAACCGTGGACGATGAATGAGAAGATGAACAAGCCGAGGCAAGTGAAATCGTGAAGGAGAACAGTAGGAAAAAAAAAAAAGAACTTACGCGAGAAAGGAAAAATAATTTTTTTTTTAAAAGAAAAGAAAAGAAAAAATATATATTTTTTTAATATATATATATATATATATATATATATTAGAATAGGAGAAAAAATTAAAGAAAAAGAAGGTGATGTACTGGAAATTTAGGAAATCCCGGGAAAGAGCTCTGAAAAAAAACATTCGAGTGGATCAAACCCGTCGACTCGCTACGACGAGATAATCGAGGACTACGAACAGACATTGAGGTAAGGAATTTATGCAAGTTTTAGAGATAACTTTACATATTTTATGATTTCGAGTAGCTAAATAGATACCGTAGAGATAGAAATTTCCTATATTACCCCTACGTATAGACTGAATCATGTCGTAAAGTGTTGAAAAATCATAAATGCATAAATTGTATGTTTTTCAGTGTTTTCATCGTTGAATGTCGTTTCCAACGGTATATAGATAGGTCGGCTATTATTTTTACTGTCTGCATAAAATAGCACATTTTACGAAGTTAAGTGTGCTCGAGTGGGAGAAATTCCAAAATAGGTGACCTCTCGGGAAGTCTCTACTCACATATCGTTTATGCATTGTTTTTATACAGAACATTGGTTTCTATATTATTTTTGAAAGAATTGAACCACCTATCCGATTTCGAATGAAACAGTGCTGGAGTGCATGCTAACTGTATCGTACGGATCGACTCGCGCTGACGAGATGTGCTTGAGCGGGTGCCGACTGTGTGTCATACGGCCTTACTTTCACTGACGAGACGTGCTTGAGCATGTGCTGACTATATCGCACGAACTGACTCGTACTGACGAGATGTGCTTGAACGCATGCTGACTATATGTCGCACGGCCTGACTCGTACTAACGAGACATGCTTAAGAGCACGCAGGCTATGTGGCATGGTCCAACTCACATGAGATTTTTATAAGATTTATGAGAAAAATGGTGTTATAGTTGTCGTGTATTGTTGTGTGATCTTGCATTGACCTACTCGCACTGGATTTTAAGACTAAGACGATGGTTGATATTGATGTTGGGGCGTAAATCCTTGAGATTACTCGATACCCTCAGTTATATTGTATTGTATTGGGGTCCACAGATATACGTTGTACCATGTGGACGCACATGGAGTATGTTACACCGTGTATTGAGTCTTCAGACTACTGAACTGAACTGACTTGAACTGAACTGAACTGTACTGTATTGATTGGTTGACGGGCTGGACTGACCCATCACCCCTGAGGTGTATGACACTCGTGCACACCTAGCCCATGAGGCACAGGGTCACTGACTATGGCCATATGTCGACTGTACTATTACTGATTGAATCCTAATGTTATTAATTGAATCCTAGCCTAGTTTCAGTGAATTGAATTGTTTATTGATAGACAAAAAAGTGAATTGAACTGTTTACTGATTGAATGAATTGTTTTAAAGAAACAAATTCAAGTGTTTTACTGCATTGATTGAACAGTAAATGTTTTTATCGTACAACCATATTGAATGCATACGTTTTACATATGGTAAAGTATAATACCAGAAATGGAGTGTGATTGAAAGTATTTTTCAAAGAAAGTACATCGATTGTGAATCGTTTTCAGTAATAATAAATTGATTTATATGCAAGTGTTTTATAGTGTTTTATAACTGATCATGGCATACATTATAAGCATGTAGATAGTATGGTTATCTACTGCTTACACAAGTTTCTTACTAAGCGCGTTAAGCTCACTCCCTACTTTCCTCCACAGAGTCCTAACAGTAACTTGGACGCTTCCATTAGTATAGCATGTCGCACAACTATGGTTCTACGGAGTATCTTTCTGTGTTGAAGGTATACCCAGTTGTAAGAAATTCTTTTATATCTAAAATTTTTATAAGTGCAGTAATGCATACAAGATGTGTATGGGGAATGTGAACATATTTTGTTTAAATTTGTTACTAAGAAAAAAAATTAATCAGACTGAGCATTGTTTTGACCTAATATCGACTTGTAGCCCAACCAAAATGTGTGTAATTCGGGTCATTACAGTTAATAAGTGTGTTTAGGTCCTTGGCATAGGAATCGTAAGTAATTATGAGCTGAAGACGAGAAAGAGGCTGTGGTAGAGGGAGACAGGCTCTACCACCTCCAATACCTCCTTCTCCCCGACCGGGTAATCCGAACACTCGGATGGCTAGACTTGAGCAGACTGTGGACCAAATGTCTGCTGCACTTACCCAGTTCATGGCTACTTTTACCAACATCGTGAACATGCCACACGCTCCTCCACCACCACCCGAGCCATAGCCAGCTCCCCAAGATCCTCCACCACTAACTCCATAAGTACCTGAACCACCACCTCCTTCACCTTTTCCACCACAACCCTAAGTGGTGCAGATACCAACCCAAGACCCGGTGGATAAGAACATGGCCCGATTAAACTAATTTTAGAAAATGAACCCACCAATCTTCAAAGGAGTTAAAGACCCTGATAAAGCTAAAGAGTGGATTTTGAAATTGTAGAAGATATTTAAATACATGCAATGCAGTAGTGTTGAGAAGGTGGCGTTGGCTACCTACATATTAGAGAGTGAGGCAGATCCTTGGTGGACATCTGTCGAGACTATTTTATTGGCTAAGCACACAGAGATAACTTGGGAGATCTTTCTTGAGGTATTTAATGAGCAGTACATTTCAAAATGTGTTCAGAGAATGAAAGAAGCAGAGTTTCTGAGTTTGGTTTAAGGTAATATGATGGTGGACCAATATGAGTCGAAATTCTCCATACTCCTCTGATATAATCCCGACATAGCCCGAAATGAGTTTAAGATTGTTAAGGTCATCCATGGGTTGAAACTGGTGATCTGAAGTAGGTTAGCGCCATTAAACCTACGGACTTATGTCAAAGCCATCCAGAGGGCACAATTCATAAAACAAGATATGGAATTGTCCCAAACTGAGTTTTAGCCGAGACTAACGAGTCAGGGCAGGAGATAAATGACAGAAGGTTTTTTCAGAATAGAGGGTAAGAGGCCGAGGGTCGATACATCTAGAGCCTTGACCTCTAGGCCAAAGGTTCCTCCTACTCAAAATGCCATTGTACTTTATCATTCCCCTATGTTTAATCAATGTGGGAGAAGACACTACGCAAGTCAACCTTGATGCCAGTACTATGGGACTTGTTATCAGTGTGTGAGATGGAACATATGAATAGGGATTATCCCAAGATGAGAACCACACTAACCCAACCTGTAAGGACTATTCCTCCAACCCCAGCAGCTCTAACAGATGAGGGCAAGAAAGTTGTTGGCCAAGGAAGGGTGTTCACACTAGATAAGGAGTCTGCGGATGTCTCTACTTCAGTTGTTAAGGGTAACCTTCTCATCTTTAATGTTAAAGCTTTTGTATTGATAGATTCTGGATATACGCACTCTTTTGTGTCGCCTAAGTTTGCTAGGAAGTTGCCAATAGAACCTGAACCTCTAGATTACATACTTCATGTAAAGACACCAATGAAAGAGTCACAAACAACCGAGATAGTATATAGAAAGTGTGAAGTTAAAATTGATGATGAAGTAGTACCTGCTAACTTGATATTGCTGAATATGATAGATTTTGATGTAATACTATAAATGGACTGGTTAGCTACTCATAGAGCTAGTTTAGACTGTTTTAGGAAAGTTATGACATTGTACATACCCAAAAAATGTGTTGTAACTTTTAAAGATGAATGAATAAATGAATAAGTAGATCTTTTATTTTCCTATTATGAGTCTAAATATTTATTTAATGTATAAAGGTTTCATAGTTTTTGTGGAATGTGTTGAGAAGCCAAAGCTCGACCTCAATGACATCTCGGTAGTGAAGACTATCCCGATCTATTTCTAGAAGAGTTACTTGGATTACCCCTAGATAGAGAACTAGAGTTTGCCATCGACTTAGTGCCCGAAACTCAACCTATATCCAAAACCCCATATCGATTGGCCCCGATAGAGTTAGAAGAGTTGAAAAAGTAACTCCAATAGCTGTTATACAAGGGCTTCATTAGCCCAATTGTGTCACCTTGGGTGCATCAGTACTCTTTGTGAAGAACAAAGATGGTAGCTTGAGGTTGTGCATAGATTATCGGATGCTCATAAGGCTACTATTAAGAATCAGTACCCTTTTCTAAGTATTGATGATTTGTTCGATCAATTGAAGGGTGTCAAGGTGTTTTTGAAAATAGACTTAAGGTCGAGATATCACCAGTTGAAAGTGAGAGGTGAGGACATCCCTAAGACTGCCTTTCGAACTCGCTATGGGTATTACGAATTCTTGATCATACCGTTTGGCTTGACGAATGCCCCTGCTGCATTCATGAACCTGATGAATGAAGTTTTTAAGGAGTACCTAGACAAGTATGTGATCATCTTCATATATGACATCCTCGTGTCTTCCCGTTCCTCGGAGGAGCACGAGTAACACTTGTGTCTTATCCTTCAGACACTAAGGGAGAAGAAGCTTTATGTTAAGCTGGACAAATGTGAGTTCTGGATGGAACAAATTGGTTTTCTGAGCCATATAGTGAACAAGGATGGGGTATCTGTTGATCCATCCAAGGTTGAAGCAATAGTAAACTGGGAGAGACTAAAGATGGTGATAGAGATACAGAGTTTTCTTGGATTAACCGGGTATTATAGAAGGTTCGTAGAAGGATTCTCAAAGATTGCTACTCCGTTGACACGTCTTACACATAAAGATATCAAGTTCGAGTAGAGTGATGCATGTGAACGTAATTTTCAAGAGCTCAAGTATCGATTAACTTCTACACCTATCCTTACCATTCTAGATGGTTTCAGAGGATTTACGGTGTATAGTGATGCTTCCCATAATGGTTTGGGATGTGTGTTGATGTAGGATGGGAAAGTAGTGTAAGACCCCGTATATGTATAATGTTAATGTGAATAATTGGATCAAATAATATGTATAGACTTGTAATGTAAAGTATGATTGATGTAAGTCCATGGATTCAATGTATGTATGTGTAATATAAATTCTAACGTACATACAAGTTTCATTGAGTATGAATACGAAGAAATGAGTTATGGCAAGTGATGGATGTGATTGAAACACAAAATGAGTAGTGTGGTAAAATGGAATGGAGTTATGCTTCCATTTGGTTTTATGTTGCATACCTTTGAATATACAATGAATGCACACAAGTTTCAATGTGCATAAGGTATGAATGGATGCCATTTTCAAGTTATAAAGGTGGATGGATGAGGAAATGGCCATGGCAATAGATTAAGGATGTGTTGGTATGAGTTGCAGCAATGAAACTGTAGGAAATCTGGAAAACATGAGGTCCAGATCGATCTCCTAGGATGAGAGATCGATCTGGGAGAGCCAGAATGCTCTTATTTGGGCGAAAGAATTGAGCAGATCGATCTCCAATGGAGCCAGATCGATCTCTCAAGCATTCTGTAGTGGAAAGATCGATCCCCAAGCACCCAGATCGATCTCCTTAGCTCTCTGTTTGGGACCAGATCGATCTGATTGCTTCGACAGATCGATCTCATGCTTCAACAGATCGATCTTATTGCTTCGACAGATCGATCTCAGGCTTAAAAATGCCGTGAAAAAAAGGGATTTTAGGGGACCAGATCGATCTCCTCTTGGACCAGATCGATCTCCTCAAGTCATTTCTATATAAGGAGAGCTGAAAATCTGGAAATCCCGGAAAAACACCAAACCTTACCATTTCAACCCAAAAACCTAACTTTCCCTCTCTGAAATCAGCCATTTTCAGTGAGATTTGGAGAGAGATCATTAGAGGCAAAGTTGTTCCTATCAAAGAGAGGAACAACATAGTGAGAGGGCATTTTTCCATTCTTGGCATTGAAGGAGTTAAGGGCATTACCAATTGGAGCAAGAAGAGAAATCATATTGGTAAGATTCTAACACTCCAATCCAAATGTATTAGCTATTTAATTGATTTTGGAGTTGATTTATATGAGTATTGATGGATAAACTACCTAGGAATGTAGTGGAATTGGTATGACCTAGAAATCTAAAATGGGTATAATGTGAGGATATGTGGGATTGAATGAGTTTATGATTTGTGGCACGCTAAAGTTGTTATTGGGGTATTGTTTATGATTTTAGATGGTTAAATGGAATTACTTGGTGAGTTGGAGAAATTGTGAAAATGGGTATGTTTATGATTGATAAAATGCCATAGTGAGGGAATTCATGGAATATGAACACTATGAGCTTAATGTCGATTTAACATCGATTTTGAATAAGTTAATAGGCCTAAGAAGATCCGTAGACTCGAGTTATGAGTAAGATAATGAAACAAGGCCATATAAGCGTTAATAGAGGCTATAGGTTAAATTGACTATAGCAAGCGCAAGGGTTGCAATATATGGATCGAATATAATGCGGGATACGATTTTGTGCAGTCCCGAAGAGTTCGTTGAAGGCGAACCGAACCGTACGAGTAAGCAGCTTAAGGAAGTGGAATCACGCATCGCGATTCCAGGTAAGGGAATGTTGTAAGTATATAGAGGTAGCTGCTCGTATATTGAACTCGTGGGTATATATAGGGCTTTGGAAATGTGCATGGACTTATAGAAATGTGTTTTGATGGTGTATGAGTATTTGTATGAGATTTGGTTGTTTGAAATGGTTATTGAAAAAGGGATCGTAAGGCTAATAATTGCATAAATCATGTGTTTTGAATGCTTTTACAAAACACAATGCTTTGATTTGAGCAAACAAAAGGATAGGCTGGCTAGTACTTGAATGATGTTGTGAAATAGCCCATATGAGGCACTAAGCATATTATGAGATGTTTTGAATTCATATGAGCCGCCTATCGCGGGTATGTGATATAATTCGCGTTAGAGCCTCGCTCGCGCGAGATTTCTATGTTTTCACTTGTGTGAAACGTGCTTGAGCTTAGCTCGCACTTTGAATTTGAATTGTGATGATGTTATAAACCGTACTGGAGCTTACGCTCGTACGTGGATTTGAGTGGTTTTTCTTATGCATATAACCGTACTGGAGCTATGCTCGTACATGGTTTCTTCATATTTTTATGCATAAATGCCGTACTAAAGCGTTGCTAGTACGAAGTGAATGGTGTTGATGCATGAATTCGCGCTAGAGCGTAGCTCGCGCTGGTTTTCACACTGTGGTACGTATGAGGCCGTGGTGAGAGATACGGATTAACTCAGGGAACCCAACAGGCCTGACAGACCTCTTAGGTGGGGTGAGGGTGAGGGGCTAGGACCGACATAATCCATCCAGGGAACCCAACAGGCCTGACAGACCTCTTAGGTGGGGTGAGGGTGAGGGGCTAGGACCTGGATCAGGGAACCCAACAGGGGCGAGCAAAGCCATGAGGGGCTAGGACCTGGTATTGAGGTTACTCCCACGCGGCCTTGAGACTATAAAGGTTACACTTGGCATGGGGTAGGTAAGACCTATGGCAGGCACCCCCAACCATGTTATGGGTCCGCGGAGTACGATGTACCGTGTATATCACATGGAGTACGATGTACCGCGTGGTGGTTACTTGATTTGAGAAAGTCTGGCGGAGAACTAACCCACCTTCGTGCCAGCATGATACCCCGCACACCGGAATCCGTGTGGTCTGGGATGATATGTGACGATTGGCCATCATAGTCACTTGAGATATAGTAACCTGTCTCCTTGCTTGATTTACTTACTACCACATGATTTTAAATCTCTAAGTGTGATTGTGATTGTTTAAGGTAGACCCGAAGGAGGGGTCGAGCCTCGTGGATTTGAATTGTGAAATGAAAATGAGGTTGTGTTTGTGAATTGATGTGACGTGATTGTATGTGATGAGAAAGAGTTTTATGACGTGGGTTTTAAAAAGGAGGTTTCTTAATGAATTGCCCTTTTTATGAATTGAAATGAGATCGAGCATGAGATGATTTATACATGATGTTTTACCATGTTTTATATGCCAATTTTACATGACTTTGATACATGATATATATGTATACTCATATGGCATAGTTTTATTCCTCATGCTCCTACTATAAATGATTTATGCATAACACTATCAGCATGTAGATAGAGTAGTTATCTACCATGCTTGCATTATTGCCTTACTGAGCGTGTGGTTGCTCATCCCACTCTATTTTTCCCCCCTACAGAGCGTGCATAGTAGCCCAGTGAGGACTGAGGCGTGTTATTTTGGACTCCGCTGCATCTCTATCGCTAAGAGGTATATACACAATGATTCTTTTTGTATCTAAACAATGTAAAAGCACAGTATTCTTTTGAGTTGTACTTATGGGGGATGTAGATGTCAGTAAAACATGTATTCGTATAAGTACACGATTAAATGTACATGTATGACATCGTTTTAATTAATTGAGAATGAATGAGATGTGGTGTTTATTATTGACTCACAGCCCAACAGTGTGTGGTGAGCTTAGTTCACGACCGGGTAAGGTATCCGTAAAAAACGAAAAATTTTCAGTGATTTCGGTTAAAGAGGATGGAATTGGGTCGTGACAGAGATTGGTATCAGAGCTGTGTTGGCCTGATGTGAGTCATTAATAAAATGTAGGAAAGTACATCCCCATAGTACTGTGCTTTTGTTTAGATATAACTGTGTATATCGTGATGGATTGAGCTTAATGAATTATTATAATACAGGGAGTTAGGCACTATGCCAGTTTCACGCAAAGGTAGAGGGGCGAGAGCACGTGCTAGAGGCCGTAGAGGTAGGCCTGAGAGCCGTGCGGAGCCACAGACTGAGCAGGCTCCACAGAACCCTGCTGAGAGAGCGGGTGATACTGAGGCTCGCTTCGCTAGATTAGAGCGGAGTATTGAGAGTCTGGTGGAGATAGTCACGCAGGCCTTGGGCGCCGGTGACAGACGAGGTCCCGCAGCACAGCCTACTACGGAACAGGCAGCTGCAGAGGCGGAGAGACCTCAGACTGCTGAGACAGTTACAGTTACACCACCTCCAGCCCAGGATACAGATTCTCCTATCGCTCCACAGCAGAGCGGTAGTGATGTGGGTTATGACTGCGACTTGAGCAGGTTACGAGAGTTTCAAGCGCTGAAACCCCCAGTGTTTAGAGGGGTGAAGGACCCAGTGATTACGGAGGATTGGGTGTATGAGATGGAGAAACTATATAGGTTTTTCCGATGCACTTCAAGTGAGAAGGTTGCCTTTGCCGTGTTTATGCTGAAAGGCGAGGCCGAGCATTGGTGGAGGTCCACCGAGGTTATTTTGAGGGCCAGACACTCTGAGATCTCATGGGAGATATTTCTAGAGGCCTTCATGAGACAATATGTCCCAGCTACCGCACAGAGGAGACTGCGGATGGAATTTATGAACTTGGTTCAGAGGAACCGTACTGTGGACGAGTATGAGTCCAAGTTTATGTCCTTGGGGAGATATGACCCGGACACGATGGGTAGTGAGACCCGGAAGATTCAGAAGTTCATGGATGGATTGAGATTGGCCATCCGAACTAAGCTAGCTCCCTTCGACATTGTGACTTATGAGGAGGCTGTACATAAGGCTCAATTATGTGAGCAAGACTTTGAGCGAAATGCCTCTGAGCTTGGGAGAGTCAGTGTCAAAAAGGACAGAGACCGGAAGAGATCCGGGTTTGGAAGAGTGGCCAAGAGAGGTGGCCAAAGGTTTTTCGAGAAGAGGCCTAAGATCGAGGAGGTGCAGGAGAGAGCTGCTAGACCTCCCGTATACCCAGCTTTGACTGCACCGAGGGGTATAACTATTGGAGGACCATGACCTACCATGGATGAGTGTAGGAGATGTGGGAGATACCATGGGACTAGGCCATGTCAGGCGCCCCCTGTTTCGTGTTTTAGGTGTGAGAGGCCAGGACATATATCGAGGTACTGCACTGAGATGATTGAGGTTGCCCCACAGAAGGGCAAGGAGCCTGAGGGAACTCCAGTTGAGACAGCAGCCCCGAGGAGGAGGGCTACAGCTGAGGAAAAAGGGAAACAAGCTGCGGGTGTGAGCAGAGGAAGGGTGCATGTACTGGACCAGGACACTGCAGACGCATCGACGGATGTGATTAAAGGTACCATCCGAATCTTTGATTTAGAAGCATTGGTATTATTTGATCCTGGTGCCACGCATTCTTTCATATCACCTTCCTTTGCACATAAATTATTGAAATATGTGAAACCAACATTGTTGGATAAAATGTTGATGATTTCCACACCCATGAATGATAGTCAATTGACTGAGCATGTATGTAGGGATTGTAAGTTAAAGATAGAGGGGAAGGAAATGATAGCCAATCTGATTTTATTGAATATGAATGATTTTGATGTAATCTTGGGAATGGATTGGTTGGCTAACAATCGTGTTGTGATGGATTGTCATGCCAAAACATTGATGTTTTCAGGATTAGACAATCTTATTGTAAACTTTGATGAAAAGAAATGATATGAAAATAGCATGTTTGTTGTAAATAAAGGAGTATGATTTTAAATGCATATTGCTTGAGAGATAAATTTATTGTTTATGATAAATGTTGAATGTGGAGTGATGGTTTATGTTACTAACGATGGAGAGGATAATGTGAAGGGTTCATTGCCTATGTGGTCGATATAGATGAGGCACACCCGGAATTGAAGGACATACCCGTAATTACGGACTACCCTGATGTCTTTCCGGATGAATTACCAGGACTACCACCTGAAAGGGAAATGGAATTTTGCATTGAGTTAGTGCCTGGTACAGAGCCGATATCGAAACCACCCTATAGAATGGCTCCGATAGAATTGGAAGAGCTGAAGAAACAGCTGCAAGAGTTGTTGGAGAAGAGGTTTATTAGACCAAGTGTCTCACCTTGGGGAGCACCGGTTCTATTTGTAAGGAAGAAGGATGGAAGCCTCCGACTGTGTATAGATTATCGGTTGTTGAATAAGGCCACCATTAAGAACAAGTACCCCCTTCCAAGAATCGATGATTTGTTGGATCAGCTCCAGGGAGCCGAAGTATTTTCTAAGATAGATCTGCGGTCAGGGTACCATCAGTTGAGGATCAGGAGTGGAGATGTACCCAAGACAGCATTTCGTACCCGTTATGGCCACTACGAGTTTTTGGTGATGCCATTCAGATTGACGAATGCTCCCGCAGCATTTATGGCATTGATGAATGATATATTCAAGCCATACCTGGACAAGTTTGTGATTGTTTTCATAGATGACATTTTGGTGTATTCCAAGTCCAGGGAAGATCATGAGGAGCACTTGAGGATAGTTCTGCAGACCCTCCGAGAGAGAGAATTGTATGCCAAACTCAGCAAGTGTAACTTTTGGTTGGAACAGATCTCATTTCTGGGGCATGTTGTGTCTAAGGATGGGGTATCAGTGGATCCATCCAAGATAGAGGCAGTTGTGCAGTGGAAACAGCCTAAGACAGTAACTGAGATCAGGAGTTTCCTGGGATTGGCAGGATATTATCGGAGATTTGTAGAGGGTTTCTCCAGACTATCTGCTCCGTTGACACGCCTCACGCGTAAGGATGTTAAGTTTACATGGGATGAGGCATGTGAGAGGAGTTTTGAGGAGCTTAAGCGTCGATTGACGACTGCTCCAGTTCTCACCATTCCTGCCAGCTCAGGAGGATTCTCGGTGTATACGGATGCATCACACCAGGGACTGGGCTGTGTGCTTATGCAGGATGGGAAGGTAGTTGCCTATGGATCTAGACAGTTGAAAGATCATGAGAGGAACTACCCGACACATGATTTAGAGTTGGCGACTGTAGTATTTGCTTTGAAAATATGGCGCCACTATCTTTATGGTGAGAAATTTCAGGTGTTCACAGATCATAAGAGCCTTAAGTACCTGTTCTCGCAGAAAGAGCTGAATATGAGACAGAGGAGATGGCTCGAACTCCTGAAGGACTATGATTGTGAAATCATGTACCACCCGGGTAAGGCAAATGTAGTTGCCGATGCTTTGAGTAGAAGGAACCTTGGGTTGGTGTCTTATATGATGGTACGGGAACATGAATTGTTAGAACACTTTGCGAACCTCAGTTTGGATGTAACCCCACCTGGATCTGAGAGACTTGAGATCATGGCTAGTTTGAGACTAGAGCCAGAGCTGATTGGCCGTATTCGGCAAGCCCAGCAGAGCGATCGACGGTGTATCGATTGGCTGAGGCAGATACAGACAGGTGTGGGTGTTGATTTTGAGCAGAGTGCTGATGGCTTATTGAGGTTCAGAGGCAGAGTATGCGTTCCCAAGGATCCTGAGATCAGGAGAACGATTTTATCAGAGGCTCACTCATCGAAGTATACGATACATCCGGGAAGTACCAAGATGTATCAAAACCTTCGGAAGGTTTATTGGTGGTCTGGAATGAAAAGAGACATTGCGGAATATGTCGCTAAGTGTCTCGTTTGTCAGCAAGTGAAGGTAGAGCATCAGAAGCCTGCAGGATTATTGCAGCCTCTACCGATACCGACTTGGAAATGGGAGCATGTCACCATGGATTTTGTGATGGGGTTGCCGAGGACCCGTAGAGGTCATGATGCCATATGGGTTATTGTGGACCGGTTGACTAAGTCCGCCCATTTCTTGGCTATGAGAGCTACCGATACACTGAGTCAGTTGGCGAACCTGTATATTCGAGAGATAGTACGGCTACATGGTGTACCAGTGAGCGTTGTTTCTGATAGGGATGCCCGCTTCACTTCCCATTTCTGGGAACACTTTCAGGAAGCGCTGGGGACCCGATTGAGTTTTAGCACCGCTTTTCATCCTCAGACAGATGGGCAGTCAGAGAGGACTATACAGACCCTCGAGGATATGTTGAGAGCGTGTGTGCTGGATTATAGAGGCTCCTGGGATGACCACCTACAGTTAGCCGAGTTCTCTTATAATAATAGCTATCATGCTAGTATCGGGATGGCACCCTATGAGGCATTGTACGGGCGTAGATGCCGTTCCCCCATTGGATGGGAAGAGGTTGGTGACAGACAAATTTTTGCTCTGGACTTAGTGCAGCAGGCATCTGAGGATGTCCAGTTGATATGTGAGAGATTACGGACAGCTCAGAGCCGACAAAAGAGTTATGCTGACAAGAGACGAAGACTACTGGAGTTTGATGAGGGTGAGTCGGTGTTTCTGAGGGTATCACCATCGAAGGGTATTATGAGATTTGGTAAGAAGGGCAAGCTGAGCCCTAGATATATCGGACCCTTCGAGATTTTGGAGAGAGTGGGAGATAAGGCGTATAGGTTGGCATTGCCACCGGACTTGGCGAATGTCCACAACGTCTTCCACGTCTCAATGCTTCGGAAGTATCATCCAGACCCGGCACACGTGATAAAATATGAGCCGTTGGAGCTCCATGAGAGTATGACGTATGTTGAGAAGCCGGTTCGGATATTGGACAGGAAAGAGAAAGTGTTGCGGAATAAGACAATTCCCTTGGTGAAAGTGCTTTGGCAACACCACACGGCGGAAGAGGCCACGTGGGAATTGGAGAACTTGATACGGGAGAAGTACCCCCAACTTTTTGAAGAGTGACTTGGTTCTAATTTGGAGGACCAAATTCCTTGAAGGAGGGGAGAATGTAAGACCCCGTATATGTATAATGTTAATGTGAATAATTGGATCAAATAATATGTATGGACTTGTAATGTAAAGTATGATTGATGTAAGTCCATGGATTCAATGTATGTATGTGTAATATAAATTGTAACGTACATACAAGTTTCATTGAGTATGAATACGAAGAAATGAGTTATGGCAAGTGATGGATGTGATTGAAACACAAAATGAGTAGTGTGGTAAAATGGAATGGAGTTATGCTTCCATTTGGTTTTATGTTGCATACCTTTGAATATACAATGAATGCACACAAGTTTCAATGTGCATAAGGTATGAATGGATGCCATTTTCAAGTTATAAAGGTGGATGGATGAGGAAATGGCCATGGCAATAGATTAAGGATGTGTTGGTATGAGTTGCAGCAATGAAACTACAGGAAATCTGGAAAACATGAGGTCCAGATCGATCTCCTAGGATGAGAGATCGATCTGGGAGAGCCAGAATGCTCTTATTTGGGCGAAAGAATTGAGCAGATCGATCTCCAATGGAGCCAGATCGATCTCTCAAGCATTCTGTAGTGGAAAGATCGATCCCCAAGCACCCAGATCGATCTCCTTAGCTCTCTGTTTGGGACCAGATCGATCTGATTGCTTCGACAGATCGATCTCATGCTTCAACAGATCGATCTTATTGCTTCAACAGATCGATCTCAGGCTTAAAAATGCCGTGAAAAAGAGGGATTTTAGGGGACCAGATCGATCTCCTCTTGGACCAGATCGATCTCCTCAAGTCATTTCTATATAAGGAGAGCTGAAAATCTGGAAATCCCGGAAAAACACCAAACCTTACCATTTCAACCCAAAAACCTAACTTTCCCTCTCTGAAATCAGCCATTTTCAGTGAGATTTGGAGAGAGATCATTAGAGGCAAAGTTGTTCCTATCAAAGAGAGGAACAACATAGTGAGAGGGCATTTTTCCATTCTTGGCATTGAAGGAGTTAAGGGCATTACCAATTGGAGCAAGAAGAGAAATCATATTGGTAAGATTCTAACACTCCAATCCAAATGTATTAGCTATTTAATTGATTTTGGAGTTGATTTATATGAGTATTGATGGATAAACTACCTAGGAATGTAGTGGAATTGGTATGACCTAGAAATCTAAAATGGGTATAATGTGAGGATATGTGGGATTGAATGAGTTTATGATTTGTGGCACGCTAAAGTTGTTATTGGGGTATTGTTTATGATTTTAGATGGTTAAACGGAATTACTTGGTGAGTTGGAGAAATTGTGAAAATGGGTATGTTTTGTGATTGATAAAATGCCATAGTGAGGGAATTCATGGAATATGAACACTATGAGCTTAATGTCGATTTAACATCGATTTTGAATAAGTTAATAGGCCTAAGAAGATCCGTAGACTCGAGTTATGAGTAAGATAATGAAACAAGGCCATATAAGCGTTAATAGAGGCTATAGGTTAAATTGACTATAGCAAGCGCAAGGGTTGCAATATATGGATCGAATATAATGCGGGATACGATTTTGTGCAGTCCCGAAGAGTTCGTTGAAGGCGAACCGAACCGTACGAGTAAGCAGCTTAAGGAAGTGGAAGCACGCATCGCGATTCCAGGTAAGGGAATTTTGTAAGTATATAGAGGTAGCTGCTCGTATATTGAACTCGTGGGTATATATAGGGCTTTGGAAATGTGCATGGACTTATAGAAATGTGTTTTGATGGTGTATGAGTATTTGTATGAGATTTGGTTGTTTGAAATGGTTATTGAAAAAGGGATAGTAAGGCTAATAATTGCATAAATCATGTGTTTTGAATGCTTTTACAAAACACAATGCTTTGATTTGAGCAAACAAAAGGATAGGCTGGCTAGTACTTGAATGATGTTGTGAAATAGCCCATATGAGGCACTAAGCATATTATGAGATGTTTTGAATTCATATGAGCCGCCTATCGCGGGTATGTGATATAATTCGCGTTAGAGCCTCGCTCGCGCGAGATTTCTATGTTTTCACTTGTGTGAAACGTGCTTGAGCTTAGCTCGCACTTTGAATTTGAATTGTGATGATGTTATAAACCGTACTGGAGCTTACGCTCGTACGTGGATTTGAGTGGTTTTTCTTATGCATATAACCGTACTGGAGCTATGCTCGTACATGGTTTCTTCATATTTTTATGCATAAATGCCGTACTAAAGCGTTGCTAGTACGAAGTGAATGGTGTTGATGCATGAATTCGCGCTAGAGCGTAGCTCGCACTGGTTTTCACACTGTGGTACGTATGAGGCCGTGGTGAGAGATACGGATTAACTCAGGGAACCCAACAGGCCTGACAGACCTCTTAGGTGGGGTGAGGGTGAGGGGCTAGGACCTGACATAATCCATCCAGGGAACCCAACAGGCCTGACAGACCTCTTAGGTGGGGTGAGGGTGAGGGGCTAGGACCTGGATCAGGGAACCCAACAGGGGCGAGCAAGGCCATGAGGGGCTAGGACCTGGTATTGAGGTTACTCCCACGCGCCCTTGAGACTATAAAGGTTACACTTGGCATGGGGTAGGTAAGACCTATGGCAGGCACCCCCAACCATGTTATGGGTCCGCGGAGTACGATGTACCGTGTATATCACATGGAGTACGATGTACCGCGTGGTGGTTACTTGATTTGAGAAAGTCTGGCGGAGAACTAACCCACCTTCGTGCCAGCATGATACCCCGCACACCGGAATCCGTGTGGTCTGGGATGATATGTGACGATTGGCCATCATAGTCACTTGAGATATAGTAACCTGTCTCCTTGCTTGATTTACTTACTACCACATGATTTTAAATCTCTAAGTGTGATTGTGATTGTTTAAGGTAGACCCGAAGGAGGGGTCGAGCCTCGTGGATTTGAATTGTGAAATGAAAATGAGGTTGTGTTTGTGAATTGATGTGACGTGATTATATGTGATGAGAAAGAGTTTTATGACGTGGGTTTTAAAAAGGAGGTTTCTTAATGAATTGCCCTTTTTATGAATTGAAATGAGATCGAGCATGAGATGATTTATAGATGATGTTTTACCATGTTTTATATGCCAATTTTACATGACTTTGATACATGATATATATGTATACTCATATGGCATAGTTTTATTCCTCATGCTCCTACTATAAATGATTTATGCATAACACTATCAGCATGTAGATAGAGTAGTTATCTACCATGCTTGCATTATTGCCTTACTGAGCGTGTGGTTGCTCATCCCACTCTATTTTTTCCCCCCTACAGAGCGTGCATAGTAGCCCAGTGAAGACTGAGGCGTGTTATTTTGGACTCCGCTGCATCTCCATCGCTAAGAGGTATATACACAGTGATTCTTTTTGTATCTAAACAATGTAAAAGCACAGTATTCTTTTGAGTTGTACTTATGGGGGATGTAGATGTCAGTAAAACATGTATTCGTATAAGTACACGATTAAATGCACATGTATGACATCGTTTTAATTAATTGAGAATGAATGAGATGTGGTGTTTATTATTGACTCACAGCCCAACAGTGTGTGGTGAGCTTAGTTCACGACCGGGTAAGGTATCCGTAAAACGCAAAAAATTTTCAGTGATTTCAGTTAAAGAGGATGGAATTGGGTCGTGACAAGTAGTGACATATGGCTCCCGATAATTGAAGGAGAAAGAAAAGAACTATCTCGCACATGATCTAGAACTGGCAGTGGTAGTATTTGCATTGAAGATATGGAGACACTACCTTTACGAAGAAAAATGTCAGGTTTATACAAACCATAAGAGTCTTAAATACCTATTCTCCCAGAAGAAACTGAACATGAGGCAACGTAGAAGGATGGAGCTGTTAAAGGACTATGATTGTGAGATACTATATCACCCGGGGAAAGCTAATGGTGTAGCTAATGCTTTAAGTAGGAAAAGCTTAGGTACAGTGTCTTATATGATTATGCAAGAATGGGAGTTGTTGGGATAATTTGCAAGTTTGAGTATTGACATAGCACCTCCCGAGCAGAGTCCTATAATTGCTAGTCTCAGAGTTGAATCGGAGTTGATGGAACAGATTAGACAAGGTCAAAAGCTTGATCAGAGGTTGCTTGAGGTCATTGGACAGATTCATGAGGTCTAGAATACGGGGTTTTAGAATGGCAAGGATAGACTGTTGAGATTCCAAGGTCGAATCTATGTGCCCAGTTATGAGGATCTGAAGAGGTTGATTTTAATGAAGCGTAAGTAGTAGATACACTCTACATCTTGGTAGTACCAAAATATACCATAACCCTAAACCCTAAACCTTAAACCCTAAACCCTAAACCTTAAACCAAAATATACCATAATCTACATAAGGTATATTGGTGGCCCGAAATGAAACAGGATGTTGCAGAGTTTGTAACTAGATGCCTTGTATGTCAACAAATGAAAGTGGAACACCAAAAGCCGACAGGTTTGCTTCAACCCTTACCTATGCCAACTTAGAAGTAGGAACACATAACCATGGATCTTGTTACGGGTTTACCTAAGACTCGAAAAAAGCATGATGCAATTTGGGTACTGGTTGATAGACTTACAAAGTCAGCACACTTCTTGGCCATTAGCTACACTACTCCCTTGAATGTGTTGGCAGAATTATTTATTAAGGAGACAGTCGGCTTTATAGAACACCGGTGAGTATACATCGGACAGGGACTCTAGGTTTACGTCTCAATTTTGGAAGCAAATTCAAGAGTCCTTAGGATCCAAGATGCAGTTTAGCACAGCATACCATCCTCAAATTGATAGGCAGTCTGAATAGACCTTACAAACTTTGAAGGATAAGTTACGTGCTTGTATCATTGACTTTGGAGGTTCGTGGGATAAGCACTTACCTTTGGTAGAGTTTACGTATAACAATAGCTACCACGCCAGTATATGAATGGCCTCATAAGAAGCTCTTTATGGATGGAGACGTAGATCACTAATTGGTTGGGAAAAGGTTTGTAATAGAAAGATCTATGCTCTGGATCTTGTTGAATAAGAATCCGAGATGGTTCAGATGATTTATAAAAAGCTCAAGACAGCCCAAGATAGGCAGAAACGTTATGCAGATCATCGGAGAAGAGATTTGAAGTTCGATGTTGGTGATCATGTCTTCTTAAAAGTTTCTCTTACAAAAGGGGTTATGAGATTTGGAAAAAGGGATAAGTTGAGTCCTGGGT
This sequence comes from Firmiana major, assembly GCA_033439115.1. NCBI lineage: Eukaryota > Viridiplantae > Streptophyta > Magnoliopsida > Malvales > Malvaceae > Firmiana > Firmiana major. Next base: position 65,086,257 of record CM065899.1, read on the forward strand.
ACATAGGACCTTTCGAGATATTGGAACGCATTGGTGAGGTAGCATACCGACTAGCTTTTCCTCCTCAGCTAGCCGAGGTACACAATGTATTCCACGTGTCCATGCTCCATAAATACCAACCCGATCCTTCACATATGGCATATGAGCCCTTGGAGATAGGGAAAGACTTAAGTTATGAAGAAAGACTGATTCAGATTCTTGATAGAAAGGATAAAGTCTTGAGGTCTAAAACAATTCCTCTTGTCAAAGTTCTCTGGCAACACCATACTACTGAGGAAGCGACGTGGGAGTTGGAGAGCTTCATGCGAGAGAGATACCCACATCTTTTCTCACTTAGCTCGAGAATTCGGAGGACTGAATTCCATAAGGTGGGGAGAAATCTAAGATCACTAACTTGTATATTATGAAATTTAGCTAAATTCTAGTTTACTTGAATGTTTATGCACGAATATATCTATGAAACAAATTAACTAGTTAATAAATAGATTCATGCAATTAGATTAAGTTTAGGAAAGTTATTAAATATAGTATAAGGCATAACGTATAACCATTTAAATAAAATAGGTAAACAGAAGTTAAAATAAATTAATCATGGTGAATATAAGACAAAATATAATTAAAATATGAAATATATATTAAAGAGGGAAAATATATTATATACATTTAAGTAATAAAATTTTTTACAAGTAATAAAATATATGAGAACTTTATAATTTAGTAGTAAAATGTGAATTATATGCATGTATATAGGTATAGTTATTAAGGAAATAAATAAATAATAATTAAAAAAAATTCCCTGCTTCTCCATTATTGTACCAGTGGACTTCTAAGTCAAAACAAAATTTTTATCTAGCTAAATTTCTATGCAATTTGTGTTATAGAAGTATGATTGTTATAGAAATCAATTTAAAATTTAGTTTGAAGATATTAGAAAAAAAATTAGGGTTTGTAATTTGACAGAAAATTGGGGATTTCGAAGATAAGACAAGGAATTAAATTTTTTGAATTAAGTTATGAAGAATTGGAATTGAATTTGTTGATATCATGTAATGGGCATAAAAGGGGTAGATTCGGCCAATTAGGAAACTTAGAGAAAAAAAAATTGAGAATAAACTAGTAAATTACAATGTAATCAATACGTAAACTAGATTGCTCGTAGGGAATGTGAGTGGGAATTTTGGTGACTTGCTAGGCAAAATTTTAGGAATTTTGATTGACAAGTTCGGGGACTAAGGTAAATTGATTTTTCCTCTATGAAGTTCATGAATATATAGTGTATATAGATAATTCTAAGTATAAATAAGTTGTCGATTCCAGATTTAAGAACACTTGGAGAAATCTAGAGATTAACAAAATTTAAGGATTTCATTCTGAGGAAGGAAATTTGATTTATAATTGATGTAGTGTTTAATTTGATGTTTATGTGAATATAATGAATTAATTGATAAAAATTTCAGTTTGGACTTTTGCTCATGAAGTTTAGGCTATTAGGATTTAATTAGGGATTATCTAATTTGTATATGCTTTAATGAGTTAAGGCTATTTAGACTAAAGAGGAATTGGTCTTAGTATTTCGGTTACATGAAGAAGGATGAGGATTTTGATTCGATTGAGTTTTCATGGTTTAAAACTAGTGAATTATCATAAAATTAGTATTTAGTTAATGGTTGTGTAATCAGATTTGTATAAATTGATATTAAACCAAATGAAAATGGATGCTGATGATACCTCGATGTTATTCATGGATTTTGCAGCAAATATCTCTTCGAGTGGAAGGGCAAACGAAAATGAGACATAGGCACATATATGCGTGCCTAAGGCGATAAGAGTAATTGTTGCACATCGTTTTGTGGTAAGGGATATATACAATTTGTAGCTAGTAGGATGCCTTAGGTTAGGATTAAAATATACTAGAAACCATAGGTTGTGAGTTTAGCTAGCTAGTTAGGATTAATTTAAATTTGTTGCATCACCTACTTGATTTCACAGATTTTGCAAAACTAACGTGTTTTGATAAACTTGTGCAAGAAAGCAATTAAAGCATAAAGTTGAGTAGTGACATAACACTTGTGTTTACTTTTCTTGCTTTTAAATACCCTCATTCTTTTTATGCATGGACTATGCCAATCGTTTTAAGAAAGTATTGAATTTATTAAGTATTTGCCTCGTTGATGAATTTGAGAAGTAAGTTTTGATCGATATATAAACTGTTTGATTTTTAGACAAATGATTTATCTTGACATGTAAATGATTTCTCATAAAAATTAAGATATAATTGTTTTGAGACTGTTGGCGATCCCTGAAAATGGCTTTGTTGTAGTCATGTCCTGTGAGAGCCATCTTTAGCACCGGTAGGAGGTTCTATGTGATTACCTTACAGTACTAAGTGCTTCACGGGGGTGCCTTGGTGACATCGAGTTTATGGGACATGAGAGCCATCTCAATCACTGGTAGGAGGTTCTGCGTGATTTCTCTACGGTGCCAAGTGCTTCATGATCATGCCTTGGTGGCTTATACGCACACTTCTAAGTGATGTGTTAGCGTACCATGGTTGTTGTGTTGTATTACTATAAACCTTAATCCCGTCTTCAATACCCTAGTCCGGTAGCCTGATCAACTAGGATAGGGCGGTTAGATACTATGGCCATAAGTTTTCCTGATTGATTATAATTGGTTCATGATGTATATTGAGGATTCATACCACGTCTCTCTTATTTGCACTGATTATTTCAATTGAACCCATGCATGTTTTCGTGTTGGGTATGCATAATTTCTTGAGTTGAACTTGCATGATATTCTTGCGTTAAACGAGCATGATTTCTTTGAGCTTTTAATGAAGAGAACAAAGCATGTTTGAGTTGTTTTAAAGATTTAAAAGCATAATTGTTCTTACTTGGCAAAACCATGTGTTTAAAGCTCATTAACAAAACTATTTTAGCTCAATATGGTTTGTGATGAAGCGAACATATAGTAGGTGTTTGCTAGTTTCACTTTGTATTGATTTTCTTACTGAGCATGTGGTTGCTCACCCCTTACTTTAAAACATTTCAGATTTACTCGTGGGTGAACAGCTCGGAGTTTGTTGATTTCCCGTGCTAAGTGCGTGGTTCTTGTGCTAAGGTATACGCAACAACCATGAAGTTTTTGTTTCAGACTTATATGTACGCACAGATTTAATTAATAGTCATTTGGGATGTATTAGCTGATTTTAGAGTATTGTTTCTATGCTAAGGTCTATTTACTTATATAGGTAATACTTTGTAAATCGATTCAAAACCTTAGTGATTATGCTTTTGTCAATAGTTAGTTACTTGGAATTATGTGATATCATTTTGGGTACAAATGTGGTTGTTGATGTGAAATGTGGTTAAAGAGGTTGTTAGTTATGGATAAATAGGGTTGTTGATATGATTTGTGATTATGTTGATATTATATGGTGAACAATGATGGTTGTCTTTGTGAGATTTGATCATGTGGTTGGGGATTGAGGTTATTGGTTGCCATATTGCTCTCATTTGCAGGTTGGGTTAGGTTCAATTGCAGCCGTTATGCTGTAAATATTTTTAGAAAATTTTAGGACTTTGATAAATTCTTTTACCTAATATTTTAAAAGCCTTAACCTATATCAAACACGAAACTATAAGTAAAAGCTCCTAAAGGAATAACAAGAATAAACACTAACCAATGTTAGTTCACTTTAAAACGCTTCCTGATTAGATGCGCGCTTCGAAGTTGATGTAGTGGTCACGGGGTGTCACTGTCACGACCTCAATCCGTGACTTATCAAAAACCACTACAAATTTTTCACTTTTTATTTTACTTACCTTTCTCTCCTCGACAGTTGGGCTATGATTCGATATTAGTCACCCACTCACATTCATTCACAATATACATAGAATTTAGTATTCCTTTCGATAACATAAACTATTATATAGTATTTGTAAATATACATCCCGACCGTACAATAGTTTACGTAATTGTGCTTATACATTGTTCAGTATAAAATGTTCGAGTGTGTATACCTCTCGTAACATGGATAGGCAACGAATAAAATGAATGCTATACCTCAGCCGAACTCAATCTACTGCGGATGATCTGTAGAGAGTGGAAAATAAAGGGGATGTAAGACCTGATTTTATTTTAAAACACGAAATGAGAAAAGATCAAATGAAGGATTGAAATGGAATTCCCGAACACGTGCAATGGTAAAATGGTCAAAAGACCAAAATTTGGTATTTATCGTGATAAGAAAATTTAATTAAAAATATCGGATTGAGAAATATTGATCAATGACGAAGAAATAATTAAATTTCAGGTTAAATTGATCAAGATATGAATTTATTGGAATTAACCGAAATTTTTACCTCGGGAAATTATCCCGAAAATAAACGAAAAATATACCAGAAAGACGAAATGCGATCGATAAATTCATTTAATTGGTTAAATGGATAAAATATAATTTTTTAAGATATTTTTGGATATTTTTAGATTTTTAATAATATTTTAATGATTAAAATAATAATAAAATTTAATTATAAATAAATGAAAAAATGAAAACTGAAAATCGTGAAAAAGAAACAGGGAAAACGAAGAGAAGCGGACACAGGCGCGAACCGAGGAGGAATCATCGAACAAGCCACCACCGGAGGCCAGGGACCCCAGGCGAGGGCCGACGAAGGGCGATGAGGCTCGTGGGAACCACCAGGCGTCGACACACGAGCCGAGAACGGCGGAGAACGTCAGAAACGAAGGGAGATGCCGCAGGAGAGAAGCTTCGATCGGCGGCCATCGACGCCGATTCGAGCCACACCGAGGCGCGATTATGAAAGCCCAGGCGATGGCGCGACAAACAGCACTGAAAACAGCTCGAGAACCGACCGGACGGCGTCGAAACGGTGAAATGATGCCTGAACCGACCAAACCAGACTGAACCGGCTAGACCAAATTGGTTTGAACTGGGTTGAATCAGACCGAACCAGTTCAGCCAAAAAGAAAAGGAAAAAAAAAAGAAAAAGTGGAAAAATTTGGGAGAATTCCAATGTTGCAATCGAGCTACGGGTAAGTCGGTAAGCGGTCGCATTGACCGATTTAAATTTTAGAATATTTAATTTGATAAATAATCGACTGAAAGTTTACCCCGAAAAATATTTAATTGTGTAGCTCGACAGTTGACATCAAACGAGGACTCGAGTTAGCCTCGATTTACGTACTATCATGGAATCTCGGGTAAGTAACCCTTATTTACGACAATTTTACATTGTTATGCGTGTTAGAAATTACCGCATCAATTACAGAATTAATTTCCGCATTAAATGAATTAAATTTTGAAAATTTAGATAAATTGTCGTAAATAAATAATTGAGTTATTAGAGAGTTTAGAACAAGGCTCAATATATACTGATAGGCCCAGAGAGCCCAATAGGCCTCGATAATGTGAATAGTAAGTGGAAAAACGGCCTTAAGGCTGATTAAGGCACATTATGGTGCAATCGGGCCCAATATGGGTAAACGGGCCCAATGATTTAAATTAAGCCCAAAAAATATGAAATACAATAAATTGTATTGAATTGACCTGATGTATGTTTATATGCAGTTTCAGAGATTTGATTGAGAGCAAATCAGACTGCATGACGAGACACCAGTGGAAAAGGTCAGACTGTACAGAAAAATGAGGTAAGGGAATTGTGTAAGTAGTTAGAGGTAGCTATGCGTATTTTAGTAGCTTTTGTATACACTGAATATGTATGTATACACTGAATATGTCTAAAGGTCCTAGAAATAAATTAATGATTTTTAAGACTCGAAAAAGGTAAAGACTATTTTACCCCTATTGAGGGAAGTTCACCTAAGGTGGTGAAAGCATGACATGCATGAAATGCATGATTTAAGAAATTTTCTGAATTAAGGAATTTTATTGGTTTTTAAGCAAAGTAAATCGATACTTTGGCCAGTAATTGCATAAATTTCACAAGATAACACTACATAAGTGTTATTTATATTTAAATGAAAATCCTTTGGAAAATGGGCCAACTATCAAGTTTATATGGAAACAGATAATGCTGGCGCATATCTCACACTATATCTGCATTTGTGAGTGTGCATAAAAATGTGCTTGAGCGGTTGCTCGCACTAACTTGTGTGACATCATATGCATGAAATGTGCTAGAGCGATTGCTCGCACTGATTTTTATTATTGTGAAATGCATGAGAGGTGCTAGAGCTTAGCTCACACTCTGTTTTGACTATTTTGATCGTTTTGACGGTTTTGACTGAAATGCGTAAAAAGGTGCTAGAGTGATTGCTCGCACTAGTTTTACTGATTTGACATGCATGAGAGGTGCTGGAGCTTAGCTCGTATCTTGTTTTGATATGATAATTGCATAAAAGCCGTGTTGGAGTGTAACTCGCACGAGATTTGATGTATTTATGCATAAAGTCGTACTAGAGCGTTGCTCGTACGAAGTTTTGAATTTCTTAAGCATTCATTCGTGCTGGAGTGTAACTCACACGAGATTTGATTTATTTATGCATGAAACCGTGTTGGAGCATTGCTCGCACGAAGTTTTGAATGATTTATGATTTTATATGGATTTTTAACTCATTCATTTTTAAGTCGTACTGGAGTGCTACTCGTACGCAAATTTTACTAATTTTTATGAAACCGTGCTAGAGCTTTGCTCACACAAGATTTTTTGATATCATGAATATGCATGGAGTCGTGCTAGAGCTTCGCTCGCACAGGGATTTATATGACATGCATATAGCCGTGTTGGAGACTCCTGTAGACTGTGTGTCACAGTGAGATGATATGCTCACACGTGCATACTGAGACAGAGATGGTATGGGTGGATAAGACCTATTGCAGGCACCCCTGACTGAGCTTGGGTTCAAGGAGTACGTTGTACCGTGTATATCACATGGAGTATGTTGTATCGTGGGGATTACTGGAGTGGAGTGGCATTAGCCACGAGGCAGGAAGCCTTGCCCTCGCAATCCTGATGTTATGCTGTTCTGGCGGGTAGGACCGACCCACCTCCCGTTTCAGGTGTGATACCCCGCACACTTGGTACCGTGTTGCCAGGGATCACTAGGTTATGGCCATAGTCCTCGTTGTTATTGATATAACCACCTACTTGTCTCACATGATATAACTTGTGGTCTCGATAGACCAGGGTAGACCTAAGGGAGGGGTCAAGCCCTCGATTTTATGATTTTTTTTTACTATGCTAATTTATGTTTTAGAGGATTTTATGATATGTGACCCTGAAAGAAGGGTGGTTTTATAAACGAAGTTTTATAATGAATTTTAGTGAATTGTTTTATGAGATGATTAACCCGAAAGGGTTAGTTTATACTGCAATTTTAATGAAATGATTTGAATGCAGTAGCATGATGATGTTATCCATGCTTTCATTTCAAATTCATGATTTGTCTTACATGACATGAAAGAGTGCATGATCTTGATTTACTTCATGCTAAGTATGATTTAATGATGTCACATAAAATGCCTTTAATGCATGAATTACATATTTATATATGCACATATAGTTTTGATAAATTATGTCATGGATATATGCATGATTTTGTGTTGGAGATTTTAATGAAAAGAAATGAATTTTAAAGGCATGGCATTATGAGCATGTAGATAGTGGAGCTATCTACTTACTTACATAATTTTCTTACTGAGCGTGTGGTTTGCTCACCCCTCTTATTTTCTCATATTTTTAGAGCACTCGTAATAGTTAGTGAGCGACTGATGACTTGCAATTTTGGTATCCATTGCTTCCTATTGAGAGACACATTTGTATAATTTTGTATCTAAATATGTAATGCACAGTACTGTAAACATATTTGACGTCGAGGATGTAGAGTTATGTCTACCATTGTCTATGAATTTAGTAAAATCAAAGAATAGTAAATCATAATATGTGAATGTGATTATGGAAATGGATTGGTAAGTAGTGAGAGGTGACTAACACCGAATCATAACCCAACTATTTGGTAAGATGGTCACGATGAGAGAAAGGTAAGAATTAAATAATAAATGAAAAAGTGAAAAATTTACTCTGATTTTTAGGTAATTTGGGTCGTGACAGTTTAATGGTATCAGAGCTGAGTTGGCCTGATATGAGTCGGTGTTAGTGGTTAAGGAAGTTTACATCCCCATGTACTGTGCATTGTTTAGATACAATTGTGTATATTGAGATGGAAGTGCAGCTAAGAATTTGGTTTTGAATGCAAGAATAGACTCATTAACTGATAGCCGCTATGGTAGAGAGGCGAGTACATGAGCTTGAGGCCATAGAGGTAGGCCCGAGAGTCATACCGAGTCGCTACATGAGACTCAGGATGAGATTGAAGTGGAGGCTAATGTTGAGAATGCCCCACAGCATCCGACAGAGAGATCGGACAGTATTGAGACATGCTTCGCGAGGTTAGAGCAGAGTGTGAAGAATATTTTGGGAGCTAATTGCTCAGAGTATGCATGGGATTTGAGGCTGAGTCGAAGCATTGGTGGAAGTCCGCTCGACCCATCTTAAGAGTTAGACATCTAGAATGGACATGGAAAATAATTCTATGTGTATTCTGGTGACAGAATATCTCGGACACTTAAAGGAAATTACAGAAAAAATTCTTTACTCTAACTCAGAGGAACTGATTGATTAACGAGTATGAATCTCAGTTTATATACCTGCCCATATATGACCCCGACACTATGAACAGTGAGAGTCGGTATGTCTGAAAGTTCATGGAAGGGCTCAAATTGTTAATTAGAGTCCGATTGGGTCGTTAGATATCACTACCTATGTCGAGGCAGTGAGCAAACTACAGTTGTGTGAATAAGATCATGAGTTACACGCCTCTGAGATTGGGGGTAAGGTAGTAAGGGCCGAAATAGAGACAGAAAGAGAATAGAGAATGACAGAGATGTCAGAATGGGAAAAAAAGGTAGTTGGTAAAACATTAGAATTGATGAGTCACGGGGTAAGATGATTAGTAAGACCCCAATGTATCTAATTTCAGCACTTTTGAGGGGTATTATGATTTGAGGACCCCGACCTGCTACGGAGCAGTGTAAGAAGTGTAGAAGTGTAAACAGGGTAGAATATGTGGTAGTTACCATGAAAATAAGATGTTGGACCAGGGCAAGTGTATACCTTGGACCAAGACACTATTGATGTTTCATCAGATGTGGTGGAAGATACCACACTGGTTGTGAATAATGAAGTAATTATTTTAATTGATCTTGGTACCACGCATTTATTCATACCGCCTTCAGTTGCTTATAAGCTAGGGAAAGATGTGAAGCTTGTACCCTTAGGTAAGATGATGATGGTTATATGATTATCACTAACTGAATATGGGTATAGGGATTATAAGTTGAAAACGAGGGAAAAAGGATATGTCAGTCGATTTTATTCAATGGAATATGCATAATTTTGAAGTAATATTTAAGAATAGATTGATTCGGCTGCAAACTATGATGTTTAGTTGCTATCCTAAGACAGTCATGTTTTCACCCCTGAAAAGTGCATTGTAAGTTTTAACAAGTAATGAAAGAGTTTGTTATAAGTGATATATGAAAGGAGATAAGCTTTGAGATGTGATAACTCCTGAATACGAGATATATTGGAATAAGAGGCGTATGCAAGGTAAGAATATCTTTGATATGTAAAGTAATTTGGATTAAGCAATATGTGGTGAATATGAATTATGACCAAGGATAATGGGGGATATATCCATACCAAGTCCATGTGGTCAAGTCTGAGGGTTAATAAAGGTATTTCAAAATACTTCCACGCCTAAAGATTTGACAGCTTCTAGAAGCGCACACATAACCTATAAATTGAAATCGACAGTCGTATATATACATTTAAATTTGGGTACCTTTACTGGTAGAATTCAATTAATCAAGAAGGTTTAAAAAATTAAAATTTTATAAAAGCCGTTAATATAAGAAAAAAGAAATGATGTGGGTTAGTATCTTGAACGGAAGTGATTTCGAAATGACATTAGACGTTTATGCGTACATAGGTCAAGAATATGGGTGACTGAAATATTTAGTGGAACTCAACTACGATGAGGTATTTAAAGCTTACCTAGACTGACTGGTTGTCATATTTAGTGATGATATTTCGATGTATTCGAAGTCCAGGGAAGAGCATAAGTAGCAAATGGAAACTGTCTTATAGATGAATTATTGAGAGTTTCTCAAAATTGGCTGCTCAGTTGACACATCTCATTCGGAAAAAGATTACATACGAGTGGGATGATAAGTATGAAAGTAGCTTCGTTGAGTTTTGGTATATTGAAGTAAAAAACTGACCATCATAATTATTCTCACCATGACCAACAGCTTAAGAGGTTCTCAGTGTGTATGGATACCTCAAAATAAGGATTGGGTTGTGTATTGATGTAAAATGGGAAGATAGTCGTTTATGGATCCAAATAGTTCAAGGACCATGAGAGAAACTATTCGACCCATGATTTAGAGTTGGCAGCCGTAGCGTTTACACTAAAAGTATGGCGCCACCACTTAAATGGTAAGAAATTTTGGGTATGCACTGACCGTAAAAGCCCCAAGTATCTGTTTTCACAGAAAGAGTAGAATATGAGATAACCAAGAGGGTTAGAGCTTCTAAATATTATGATTGTGAACATTGTACCACCCAGGAAAGGCTAATGTAATGGCTGATGCCTTGAACAGAAAGAGCCTCGGGATGGTATCACATATGATGGTCAGAGAGCGTGAGCTGCTAGAGTAGTTGTGAGCCTCAATAGTGATGTGATCCCTTCTGATGATGACGGTGATTGTGTGACAGCTAGCCTGAGGTTAGAACCAGATTTGTGTGACTTGATTTGCCAAGCTTAGCGTGATGATTGGTATTATGTCGATAGTGTAGGTCAAATTTAGAAGGGTATAGTGACAGAGTTCACAGTGATTGATGATGACTTACAGAGGTTCAGAGATAGTATAAGTGCTCCCTAGGACCATAGTTACTGAGATAGTGTTATTGTCAGAAGCTCACTCTTCGGGATATACAGTGCATCCGGGAAGTAATAAATATATCAGAATCTCTGAAAGGGTATTGGTGGTCAGATATAAAAAAAAAAGACATTGTAGAGATTGTGAAAAAGTGTCTCGTATGTCAGCAAATTAAGATAGAGCAAAAGAAGTTGCAGGGTTATTGCAGCCTCTACCTATATTGACACGAAAAAGAGAACAAGTTACCATGAATTTCGTGATGGGTTACAAAGGACCCGGATGGATCACGAGGCTATCTAGGTGATAGTCGATAGATTGACTAAGTCTACCCACCTTCTGGTTATGAAATCCTTAGATACTCTGAGTGAGTAGGCGGAGTTATATGTACGAAAAATTGTGAAACATTATGTAGCGTTCCAGTGAGCATGATATCAGATAGGGATTCTCGCTTCACTTTCAACTTCTGGGAACGTTTTCAGGAAGCTATGGGAACCCGATTGTGTATTAGCACAGCTTTCCATCCTCGGACAGATGGTTAGTCAGAAGGGACTGTACAGGTTCTGGAGGATATGATGAGAGCATGTGCCATTGATTTTATAAGCTCCTGGGATGATCATTTGTTACTAAGCGAATTCGTCAATAATGATAGTTGTCACTTGAGTATCAAGATGACATTATATGAGGCATAGTATGGCTGTAGGGGTTGTTCCCCGACTTAGATAAGAAGAAGTGGGTGACAGATAGAAAATTGTTCCCGAATTGGTAAGATAAACCTCTGAGAATGTTCAGTTCACTTGTGAGAGATTAAGAACACCTCAGAGCAGACAGAAAAGCTATACTGACAAGAGACAGAAACCATTGGAATTCACCAAGGGTGAATTAGTATTGTTGGAAGTTATTTGTCCTAAAGGCATAAGGACATAACGAGATTCGAAAAGAAGGCAAATTGAGTTTCGTTAGATTGAATCCTTTGAGATTGGACAAAAGTGGAAGGTAAGGCCTGTAGGTTGGCGTTACCACCTGAATTAGCAAGCATCCACAATGTATCCCATCTTTTAATACTTCGGAAATACTATCTGAACCCAGCTTATGTGATCGGATATGAGCTTCAACAGCTTAACTCAATGAAAGTATAACATATGTTGAAAAAATTTGATTCGGGTATTAGACGGAAGGAGAAAGTGTTGAGGTTTAAGATGATTTCCCTAGTCAAGTCTGTTGGTAGTACTACACTCCGGAAAAAGTTACATGAGATTAAAGAGTATGATGCGATAAACGTAACCGGAGTTGTTTACGAACCCGTTTGACTTGGTTCTAATTTAGAGTACCAAATTTCTTAAGTGGGGGAGATTGTAAGACCCGATTTTATTTTAAAACATGAAATGAGAAAAGATCAAATGAAGGATTGAAATGGAATTCCCGAACACGTGCAAGGGTAAAATGGTCAAAATATTGAAATTCGGTATTTATCGTGATAAAAAAATTTAATTAAAAATATGGTATTGAGAAATCTTGATCAATGACAAAGAAATAATTAAATTTCGGGTTAAATTGATCAAGATATGAATTTATTGGAATTAACCGAAATTTTTACCTCGGGAAATTATCCCGAAAATAATCGAAAAATATACCGAAAAGACGAAATAAGACCGATAAATTCATTTAATTGGTTAAATGGATAAAATATAATTTTTTAAGATATTTTTGGATATTTTTGAATTTTTATAAAATTTTAATGATTAAAATAATAATAATAATTAATTATAAATAAATGAAAAAAACGAAAACTGAAAATCGTGAAAATGAAACAGGGAAAACGAAAAGAAGTGGACACAGGCACGAACCGTGGAGGAATCGTCGGACGAGCCACCATCGACGGCCAAGGACCCCAGGCGAGGGTCGATGAAGGGTGACGAGCCTCGTGGGAACCACCAGGCGTCAACACGCGTGCCGAGAATGACAGAGAACGTCGAAAATGAAAGGAGATGCCGCGGGAGAAAAGCTTCGATCGGCGACCATCGACGTCGATTTGAGCCACACCGAGGCCCGATTCTGGAAACCTAGGCGATGGCATGCCGAACGGCACCAAAAATGGCCCGAGAACCAGTCGGACGGCACCGAAATGATGAAATGATGCCTGAATCGGTCGAACCAGACTGAACCGGGTTGAACCAAACCGAACCGGTTCAGCCAAAAAGAAAAGAAAAAGGAAAAAAAGAAAGAAAAAGAGGAAAAATTGGGAAAAATTCCAATGATGCAATCAAGCTACGGGTAAGTCGATAAGTGGTTGAATTGATCGATTTAAATTTTGGAATATTTAATTTGATAAATAATTGACCGAAAGTTTACCCGAAAAAATATTTAATTGTGTAGCTAAAAAATTAACGTCAAACGAGGACTCGAGTCGGCCTCAATTTGCGTACTATCATGGAATATCGGGTAAGTAACCCTTATTTATGATAATTTTACATCGTTATGCGTGTTAAAAATTATCGCATCAATTATGGATTTAATTTCAGCATTAAATGAATTAAATTATGAAAATTTAGATAAATTATCGTAAATAATTAATTGAGTTATTCGAGAGTTAGAACCAGGCTCAATATATACTGATGGGCCCAGTGAGCCTAATAGGCCTCGATAATCTGAATAGTAAGTGGGAAAACGGGTTTTAAGGCAGATTAAGGCCCATTATGGTGCAATCGGACCCAATATGGGTAAATGGGCCCAATGATTTAAATTAAGCTTAGAAAATATGAAATACAATAAATTGTATTGAATTGACCTGATGTATATTTATACACAGTTTTGGTGATTTGATTGAGAGCAAATCAAACTGCATGACGAGACACCAGTGAAAAAGGTCAGACTGTACAGAAAAATGAGGTAAGGGAATTGTGTGAGTAGTTAGAGGTAGCTACGCGTATTTTAATAGTTTTGTATACACTGAATATGTATGTATACACTAAATATGTCTAAAGGTCCTAGAAATAAATTAATGATTTTAAGGACTCGAAATAGGTAAAGACTATTTTACCCCTATTGAGGGAAGTTCACCTAAGGATGGTGAAAGCATGACATGCATGAAATGCAAGATTTAAGGAATTTTCTGAATTAAGGAATTTTATTAGTTTAAAGTAAAGTAAATCGATAGATTGGCCAGTAATTGCATAAATTTCACAAGATAACACTATGTAAGTGTTATTTATATTTAAATGAAAATCCTTTGGAAAATGGGTCAACTATCAAGTTTATATGGAAACAGATAGTGCTGCCGCATAGCTCGCACTATATCTGCATTTGTGAGTGTGCATAAAAATGTGCTTGAGTGGTTGCTCGCACTAACTTGTGTGACATCATATGCATGAAATGTGCTAGAGCGGTTGCTCGCACTGATTTTTATTATTGTTAAATGCATGAGAGGTGCTAGAGCTTAGCTCGCACTCTGTTTTGACGGTTTTGACGGTTTTGACTGTTTTGACTGAAATGCATAAAAAGGTGCTGGAGCGATTGCTCACTCTAGTTTTAATGATTTGACATGCATGAGAGGTGCTGGAGCTTAGCTCGCATCCTGTTTTGATATGATAATTGCATAAAAATCGTGTTGGAGTGTAACTCGCACGAGATTTGATGTATTTATGCATAAAACTGTACTAGAGCGTTGCTCGTACGAAGTTTTGAATTTCTTAAGCATTCATTTCTGCTGGAGTGTAACTCGCATGAGATTTGATTTATTTATGCATGAAACCGTGTTGGAGCGTTGCTCGCACAAAGTTTTGAATGATTTATGATTTTATATGGATTTATAACTCATTCATTTTTAAGTCGTACTGGAGTGCTACTCGTACGCAAATTTTACTGATTTTTATGAAACCGTGCTAGAGCTTCGCTCGCACGAGATTTTCTAATATCATGAATATGCTGGAGCCGTGCTATGACATGCATATAGCCATGTTGGAGACTCCAGTAGATTGTGTTTCACAGTGAGATGATATGCTCACACGTGCATACTGAGACAGAGATGGTATGGGTGTATAAGACCTATTGCAGGCACCCCTGGCTGAGCTTGGGTTCACGGAGTACGTTGTACCGTGTATATCACACGGAGTACGTTGTACCATGAGATCGATCTCTCATTCATATTTTCCATATTTTACAGCAGTTTTCTATAGTAAACACACACCAAACTTCACTTATTTTGTTGTCATAGTCATTTTCTCATCCATCCATCTTTAAGGCTTGAAAATGACTTCCATTCATACCCTATACACATTAAAACTTGTGTGTATTCTTTGTATATTTAAAGGTATACAATATAAACCCAAATGGGAGTATAAACCATTTTACTTAACCACTCAAAACTCAAGATATTCCCATTTCACTCATGGAAATATCTCTCTTACACTTGCTATACACTTTAAAACTTGCATGTATTCATTCCATACACATTTACAAACTTCATATATACATTCCTCATGATTTTCATTATTTGTGACTTATATACACATCACAAGTCATGAAGGTTACATATACAAAATTGTGGATCTTGCAATGACACAAACCGAGGAGAACAAAGTTGAGTTCATCAAAAAGGGGAAGAGCATAAAAAGGTAGCAGAGAAAGAAAAATTGTATGAAAAAGAAAATAAGAGCTGAATAAAATAAAGGAAATAAAGAATAATGAAATTAAAGATATGTTTGGCTTAATTCGTGGTAAATGGCTTAATCCAAGTTAAAAACTCAAAAGTGGTATACTAAATAAATTTCGAGCTTGCCAAGACTAATACAATTGATTTACAATTTACTACAGCTCCAGAGGAAGCAAACTCACAGGAACGGACTAATTGACTCATGTACTCTGGCATAACGAAACTATTGTCTGCGATCGGGGTAAGGAAAATTTTGTGAGCTGCTAGAGATATTTACACGTACTTTTTGTTGAACCGTATATATATTTATGTGTGTATATATTTTAGGCCGATTTTATGGCTATGGAAATTATAGAATTTTAACCTTAGTTAAACGGCCTAATCTTACCGATAAAATTAATTTATTGGCGTAGACACCGGTACGACCTAAAATATTATTTTAAATTAAAAATCCCTAGTTCTAATTGCCACATACTGCATACTGAGATTTTAATTAAAAAATGATGAGCCAACTCCTATTTAAATTATTTTATATACTAAATTAAGCTTATAATTGTTTTAATGAAAATGAGCTGCTTATCAATCTGTATTGGATAAGGGTGTTTGATTCGCGTGCTGACTACGTGTTGCACTGCCTAGTCTGCACTTATTGGAGACCATGGAATTAATTAAGACATGCTACACTGTTATTGTTCCTGTTATTGTTCCTGTTATTGTTACTGATACCGTTATTGTTACTATTCTGTGGTCCATGGAGTACGATGTACCGTGCAACATGCACGAGAGTACGTTGTACCATGTTTTTATCTTCGGACATACTGTACTATGAGCCGGTTGGGTAGCTGACCACTTCCACGGTGATTGACATCCCAGCACACCTAATCAGTGATGCTCGGAGTCACTGACATTGGTCAATTGTCATACTGTCTATAGCATGTACTGTCTTGTCTTGCCTAATTGTTTTACTGAACCAAATGAATGAACTATATTATCACATGGAAACTATTATATCCTATTATGTAAAGCTTTTAGAACTCATGATGAATTCAGCATAATGTTGCTCTATTGAGACTGATATTATTATCGTTTTTCCCACCTCTGATTTTTACTACATGCCAAAAGCTTGGTATTTTTCACATGATAAACCTTTTATGCTCATGTAGTTAGTGTATTTATCTATCTGCCACATTCTTTTTCTTACTGAGCACGTTAAGCTCACCCCTTACTTTACTCCACAGAGTCTCATCAGTAGCTGAGACCGTTTTTGTGAGTAGGATTTCTTTTGCACAGCCATATTTTCACGGAATATTCTTCTGCGTTAAGGGTATACCCAGAGCAGGCATTCTTTTGTATTTAATTTTTTTGTAAGTACAGTAATGTTTATGAAATGTATATGGGGATGTAAACGTATTTAAATTGTAATTGAATGATAATTTCGATTAATTGAAAAATTCCCTTTTGATTTTAATCGAGGATGCTAATTTTATCTTTGTTTGCATGTAAATGATAAGAAAAATTTATTGTACTGACCTAGCATTGACTCGTAGTGTAAGACCCACTTTTAGTGACATATTCCTTATGATTCATATGATGCAACACATTTTCATATGTTAAATTGAATCATAAGAAGAGATTTTGGCTTGAATGAAGTTGCAAAGAGAAGGAATGAACATCCATGAATTTATGTAAAGGTTAAATAAGGGCTGAACTGGCCACAGACTAAACGAATGGAACTCAAACAATCAGATCGAATATAAGGACTTCAAAACACAAAATGATAATGCAATGACTGTGAATTCCAAGTACCTTTTATGATTCCAAGCAGTATACAAAAGTCACATTGTATGTGAATCATAAGAAATGAACGTTTCCATGCTCAAAGTGGGATTAGAATGCAAAAAGAGTATTGAAGTAATGAAATATGAATTTACCTTTGAAAATTTGGGAAACATTGCACCAAGAATGCTCCAAATGAATGCAGATCAATCCCCTATTCAGAGCAGATCGATCTCTTGTTCAAGCAGGTCAATCTCAGGTTGGTTCTGTCTAGGAAAGATCTATCTCTTTCCATGAGCAGATCGATCTCCATTTACATTTGCCTAGCAAAGATTGATCCCTTCATAAGTGCATATCGATCACCATTTAATTCTATCAAGAGCAGATTGATCTCTCCCCATGAGCAGATCGATCTCCAATTGTTACTACCTAGCAAAGATTGATCTCTTCCCAAAGAGCAGATTGATCTCTCACTTACAAGCCTGAATATTTCAAAGGTTCAAACTAAGAGAAGATGGATCTCTTACCCTGGGAGATCGATCTCACCACCCCTGTTCTATAAAAACCTGACGACAATACCTTCTTCTTCAGTAAATCAAAACATCCCTCCATTTTTACCCAAAAAGAGTAAGCTTTCTCACTCTAGAATACCACCCCTTCCAAAAGGATTTGAAAAAAGCCATTACAAAAAAGTTGTTCATTGTGAGGAGGAGAACAACATAGTTTGGAATCAACATTCAACTTGTTGGATTGAAGGAACAAAAGGGTCTTCCAATTTTGGACAAGAGAAAGTTAAGTTAGGTGAGTTTCCAATACACCAACACTAAGTATGTTTATCTAGATGTTGTTAGGAGTTGATTGGTGTATGTATTGTTGGTTGAAACTACCTAGAATGTGATGAATCAACCATGACCTAAAATGGGTGTAGTGTGAGAAAATGAGATATGGTGGATTTAATGATAAATGAATTATACCAAGGTGAAAATAATGTTATATGCATGATTTTGAGATGGTTATGTGAAATCAATTTATGGGATTATTCAAAGTGATGAAATATGCATATATGGTGTTTGTAAAAATGCATGAATGAATGGAAGAGTTAAGGTTAGAACATGCAAGCCAAGTGCATGATAAGAAACTAAGTGAGTTGTTAGCTGAATTGGCTAGGAATGGCTGGATGGGTGTTCGTCCACTATGCCATGGCCGAATGTGTCATAGGCCAAGCTTGAATTTAATCGACTCGATGAGATTGATGGACCTAGAAGTCGATCCAATCAGTGATAATAAGCCTAAAGAGCCCAATGGGCCTAGGTGAAATGATTAGTGTAATTCAAATCGACTTAAGAAGAGAATTAGGCTCAATAAGATATATTGACTAGGATCAAGTCAAAATATGAGTTATTTGTAATTAACTCATGCGATAAATGAATGTTTACAGCTCTCGAGTATATATTCGGAGCAAATTGAGCCCAATCATGAAAAGTGTCAAAAGAAGGAGTTGCTTCACAGAGAATTGAGGTAAGGGAATTGTGTTGACCCCTAGAGGTATCTGTATGCATTTTGGGCGCATTATGGTTTTCTAGAATGTTTGTGTGTCATAGGAAAAGAAATAGATGTTCGAAGGGCAAAGAAATTTGGATTTTAGAAAGGTTCAAGAAAAGTAAGAACAAGATGTTCTTGAGTCTTTTTACTGTTTTTAGCATGTGGACTGGTAGGCTGGCTAGCATTTAAATGGTTTTACAAGAAAATAGCATGATTTGATTTAATAACCATTCTTTGCACACAAATGAGCCACCTACATGAGTTTTATGGAAACAAAGCGTGCTTGAACGCTGCTCGTACGAGATTTGATATGCTTATACATGCATTAGTGATGGAGCATAGCTCGCACTAGACTTTTACATGCATGAGTGCTGGAGCCTAGCTCGTACTAGTTTTCACATAGATTTTATGGCATAGTGCTGGAGCGTTGCTCGCACTACATGTCTACTCTACATTACAACTATGCTAGAGATTACTCGCATGTGATTTTTATGACATGTTGGGAGCCGTGCTAGGAGCTTCGGGTAGGTTGTATGCCATGCCGATTAAATAGGTTCGCACGTGCGTATTGAGATGTGACAGGATATGATGTGATAATATGGGTCCACGGAGTACATTGTACCGTGCATACAGCATGGAATACGCTTTACTGTGTATGGATATTTATTTATACCGTCTTCGAACGAAGGTTAGCTCTGTTATGGACCGACGGGTTTGACGTGACCCACCTCCCGTGCGGAAGCAAATAGAGGTGATACCCCACACACTAGGAACCGTGTAGCCCGAGATCACAATGGATGTGGCCATAGTCCTAGTTATTACCCTTATTATTATTATTTGCATATCTCACATGTCACTTGTTTTATGATGAATCCATGTTTTTAAATTGTTTTGTGGGTCAAGACAGTCCAAGGGAGGGGCTGAGTCTTGACGAATGGGGATTTTGTACTAATTTATGTTGAGTATGAAATGCTTTCAAGTGCACCTCGCATGATGATTTTCCATGCTTTAATTACGACTTGTGCATGATGATTTTCCATGCTTTGTTTAAGAATTATGCACTGATTTGAATAGCATGAATTGATTGATATATCATGAACACGTGCATGAACTGATGTTTTGGGGTATGACACGTAAATGCTTGGTTTTATGCATGACATTATGATCACGTAGATAGTATAATTATCTACCTGCTCGCATGATTGCCTTACTGAGTACGTGGTTTGCGTACCCCATTATTTTCCCCCTCTACAGAGCATTTTCTGTGGTTAGAGAGCGACTGAGGATTGAATTTTGGTATCCGCTACATCCCATCACACAAGGTATACACAATTGTATAGTTTTCTATCTACACATGTCATAGCACAATAATATTTTGAATGTAACTTTTGGGGATGTAAAGAATTGTAAACACATGTAAATAGCAACCCTGATTAAGAAATACAAGTGTTTACATTTAAATGAATTGTAACTTGAAATGGTATGGTTGGATGAGATTAACATCGATACATAGCCCAACTGTTGATGGTGTAGCTGCTCACAATCACAATAAGGTATGAAATGGATTAAACAATATATGAAAAATGAAAAAAATAATTTGTAGTGGATTTTTAGTAAATTGAGGATTGTGACAAAGGTGGTATCAGAGCAGAATTGGTCTGATGTGTGTCAGTGTCAAAAAATTTAGAAAAATTACATCCTCATGTTACTGTGTCTATCTGATACAACTGTGTATATCGAGATGGGTTTGACTAGGAAATGGTTGTGAATGTAGGAATCTTGGTATTATGCCTAACACCAGTCGTGGTAGAGGGGTGAGAGCACGAGCTAGAGGCCGTAAGAGTAGGCTTCGAAGCCATGCTGAGTCATTACCACATGAAACTCAATGGGAGATAGAGGTGGAGGCTGATGTTGAGCATGCCCCATAAGATCCAGTTAAGAGATCGGAGAGTACTGAAGCACGCTTTGCGAGGATAGAACGGAGCTTAGAGACGATTTTGGAGTTGATTGCCCAGTTGATACTTGGAGCTGGGGACGAGCAGGGGCCAACTGCATAAGGTGATGCTGAACAAGCAACTGCTCCTGAGATGCCTGCACAGCCAGCTTAGAGACATCAGACTGTGGATACTCTCACACCCTTACCAGTATAGGATACACCTTCTACTGTTGCTCCACCACAGGGTAGTAGAGATTGGGGTTATGGATGTGACCTGGATAGGTTACAGAAGTTTCAAAAATTTAAACCTCCATCTTTCATTGGGATTAAGGACCTACTAGCTGCAGAGGATTAGATGAATGAGATTGAGAAATTATATGGGTTCTTCGAGTGCACTATTACAGAGATGGTTGATTTTCCGTATTCATGCTGAAGGGATCGACAGAGCTTTGGTGGAAGTCCACCAGACCCATTCTGAGAGCCCAACATATAGAGATTAGTTGGGATATATTTTTGGAGGCCTTTCGGAGGCAATATGTTTCGGATACTATGTAACAAAAGCTGTAGATAAAATTTTTGGGATTAACCTAGGGGAGTAGATCGGTGGATGAGTATGAGATAAAATTTATCTTCTTAGGTAGGTATGATCCTGATACGATGGACAGTAAGGTCAAAAAGGTCTGAAAGTTTATGGATGGATTGAAACCAGCCATCAAGTCTCAATTGGTTCCCTTTGACATACCGACCTATGTGTAGGTAGTGCACAGGGCGCTGTTGTGTGAACAGGATATTGAGCGAGTTACCTCAGAGTTTGGGAAGGTTAGTATAGTGAGGGACAGAGATAGGAAGAGACCAACAGTAGATACAGGCTTCAATTATAGAGGAAACAGGAGATTATCTGGGAAGAGACCGAATATTGAGGAGATCCAAGAGAGGACAGTTAAGACTCTCATGCATCCGACCATAACTCCAGCAATGGGTATAGTGATTAGGGGGCCACAGCCTACAACAGAACAGTATAGTAAGTATGGTAGGTACCATGGTACTTGTTCGTGTTATAGACCTCCTGCAGTATGTTTTCGATGTGGGAAACCAAGGCATGTCATCCAGAATTGCCCAGAGATGACTGAGAGTGCCACACATAAGGGCAAGGAGTCGAAGAGAGTTTCTGCTGATACTCATATTTCGAGACGAAAGGCGACAGCTTAAGAGAATGGGAAGCAGGTAGTAGGCAGAGGCCGAATACACGTACTGGACCAGGATACTATAGATTAGTCTTCAGATGTGGTGAAAGGTACCATCTTAATCTTTGATCTTGAAGCTTATGTTTTGATAGATCCCGGTGCCATACATTCATTTGTATCGCCTGCATTTGCTTATAAATTGTTTTAATATGTGAAGCTTACCTCGTTAAGTAGGAGGATACTGATAAGCACTCCCATGAACAATAGTCAGCTAGTGGAATATGTGTTTAGGGATTGTAAGTTGAAAGTAGGGGAAAAGGAAATGTCAGCCGACCTCATTTTAATGTAAATGAGAGACTTTAATGTAATCCTAGGAATGGATTGGTTGGCTACAAACTCTACTATGGTAGATTATTTTTCTAAGACGGTAACTTTATCATGGATAGATAGCGTTACCATAAGTTTCCCCGAAAAATGTAATGTAAAGTTTCCTTGAAAAGTAATGAAAGTAGTAGTTATTGTAAACAAAATAGATGAATTTCTATATTGACTAGATAGGTAATATTTTAAAAGGATATATTGCGTACGTGGTTGAGGTGGATAAGGCACGCCCTAAATTGTGAGACATCCCCGTGGTCAAGGAATTTTCATATGTCTTTTGGATGATTTATCAGGGTTACCGCTAGATAGAGAGATGAAGTTTTGTATAGATTTCGCACCAAGCACAGAGTTGATATCCAAGCCACCGTACAAAATGGCTCCAATTGAGTTGGAGGAACTGAAGAAGTAGTTACAGATTGTTGAATAAGGTGACCATCAAGAATAAGTACCTCATTCCAAGCATCGATGACTTGTTAGATCAGCTTCGGGGAACACAGGTCTTTTCTAAGATAGATCTAAGATCGGAGTACCATCAGTTGAGAATTCGGGATGGAGATGTACCCAAGACAGCTTTTCACACCCGGTATGGTCATTTTCAGTTTATGGTTATACCATTCGGGTTGACAAATGCTCCTACAGCTTTTATCTCATTGATGAATAAGGTGTTTCACCAGTATTTGGATCGATTTGTTATCGTGTTCAACGATAACATTCTGGTGTATTCGAGATCTAGAGAAGAGCATGAGCAACACCTAAGGATAGTACTACAGACCCTCCAAGAGAAGAAGTTATACGCTAAACTCAGTAAGTGTGACTTTTGGCTAGAGCAAATCTCTTTTCTGGGTCATATTGTATCAAAGGATGGTGTGTCAGTAGACCCATCCAAAATTAAAGTAGTGGTTCAATGACAAAGACCCCAGACAGTCACGGAGATCAAGAGTTTCATGGGTTTAGCTATGTATTATCATCAGTTTATAGAGGGATTCTCGAGATTAGATGCTCCGTTGACACGTCTCACGAGGAAGAATGTTGAATTCATGTGGGATGATAAATGTGAGAAGAGTTTTCAAGAGTTGAACAGGAGATTAACCACAACTCTGATTCTTACCATTCCTACCAGCTCAGGAGGTTTTTCTGTATATACAAATGCTTCATACCAAGCACTGGGCTGTGTACTGATGTAGGATGGGAAGGTAGTCGCATATGGATCTAGACAGCTAAAGGATTATGAGAGGAACTACCCGACCCGAGATCTAGAGTTGCCGGCAGTAGTGTTTACGTTGAAGATATGGCGCCACTATCTCTATGGTGAGAAGTTTCAAGTATTAACGGATCACAAGAGCCTTAAGTATCTGTTCTTACAGAAGGAACTGAATATGAGATAGAGAAGATGGCTCGAACTCCTAAAGGATTACGATTGTGAAATCTTGTACCACCCGAGTGAGGCGAATGTAGTAGCTGATGCACTGAGTAGGAAGCATCTCAGGTTGGTATCGTACATGATGATTAGGGATCACGAGCTATTGGAAAAGTTCACGAGCCTTAGTTTAGATGTGACCCCGCCTGATACTGATAGTGGTTGTATAGTAGCTAGCATGCGGTTGGAATCGGATGTGGTAGATCGTATCCGACAGGCTCAGCGGATTGATCAGTAGTGTTGTGATGTTATCAGGCAGATACAGAGGAGTACAGAGACTGATTTTAAGTTGAGTTCAGATGGATTGCTGATGTTCAGGGATAGGATATGTGTTCCTAATGATCGAGCGATTAGGAGGTTAATTTTATCAGAGGCTCACTCATCAAAGTATACACTACATCCGGGAAGTAACAAGATGCATTAGAACCTTCGGAGAGTGTATTGGTGGTCAGGGATGAAGAGAAATGTGGCGAAACATGTGTCAAAGTGTCTCGTCTGTCAACAGGTGAAGGTAGAGCATCAGAAGCCTGCAGGGCTATTGCAACCTCTACCTATACCGACTTGGAAATGGGAGCATGTCACTATGGATTTTGTGATGGGTTTACCCAAGACCCGCAGGAATAACAATGTGATTTGGGTAATAGTGGACAGATTGACGAAGTCGACACACTTCCTAGCTATAAGAGCCACCGATACTCTGAGTACTCTGGCGAAATTATGTAAGACCCGAAATTATATCGTAATTTCTTATAAAGGATTGAAAATGGTCATAAATTTAAACCAATGGGATTCAGACTGGAGATAAGGATTTAAAACACGAAATGAGTAAGTGTTCGTGAAGGGAAGTTGATTGGATTGATCCCGAATACGGGCAAGGGTAAAATGATCAAAAGATCGAAATCCAGTATAAATTCGATAAGAAAATTTTAATTAAAAATAGGGATTTAGGACATTTTGATCAATAAAGGAGAAATTATCGAATTCCGAGTCCAATTATCAAGATCCGAAATTATTAAGGTTTATCGAAAATTCACTCGGGATAATATCCAGAAAATACGAAGAAAATATACCGAAAAAATGGTTAAAATACAATAAATTAATTAAATTAATTAATTTAAATAAAATATAATTTTTGGTGGATATTTTGTAATTTTATATTATTTTAATGAATATAATAATATACTAAATTATAAAAATTAAATTAAATTAAATTAAATTAAAAAAAAGAAACTCGCGATATGGAAAAATGGAAGGAAACGAAGCAAAAAATCGAGGGAAGCAGAGGGCCTCCCCCTTCAGCCTCACCGATTGGAGATGCCAAGGAGAACTAGACGAGGCGATCGAGCTCGTCAGCATAGACAGCTACTGGAAAAAAGGCGATCGGCGAGGGAAAGAGAGAGAAAGAGAGAAAACCGAGACGATCGGGGGCCGGAGGAGGGGGAAGTGCCTTGCCACCGGTTAGAGGGAGAGAGCACTGTGTCGATCCAGGAACAGATCAGCGAGAAATGCCATCAACGGAGGCAGAAAAGAAATGGGTACCGACGCCGAGGGAGAAGAGGTTGGACCGGCCACTTTTCGGCCACTGTTAGTGAAACCGAGGCCAGATTCGTGAATCGAACTACCCCACAGAGCCGCTGGAGGTGAAAGCCGGTTAAGAACCAGTCGACAGAGCTCTAAACGACGAAGAAGAAAACTGAAATAACTGAACCAGACCGATCTAAATCGGGTTGAACTGGACCAAATCAGGTTAAACTGGACCAAACCGGTTCAGCCAAGAAAGAGGGAAAAAAGAGAAAAAGGAAGAAAAAGAGAAAAAAGAAAAAGGGGAAGAATTTTTGGGGATACACCGGACTTCGGGTAAGTCGGTAAGAGGTCAAAAGTGACCGATTTGATTTTCGAGAAATTTATTTAAATTATATTTAATCAAAAATTTACCCGGAATTAAATATAAATTGTGCAGTTCAATTTGCACATCATCGCATAATCTCGGATAAGTAAAGCTCATTTACGACAATTTATGTAATTATTCGCGTATTAAAGATTTATTTTACGAATTTCGGATTTGATTTCGCATTTAGTGAATTATATTGGGATTTTTTAATTAATTGTCGTAAATGATATACGGGCTATCCAAAGAGTTTGGAACGAAGCCCAATGGGTATTGAGAACCCAATAGACCCGAAGAAGGGATTTAATAAGTGGAAATGGACTGAAAATGGGTCGAGGCCCATTAAGATGCAATCAGGCCCAATAAAGTAAAACGGGCAAGTGTTTTAGATTCGATCAGTAAAAGTGAAATACTGATAAGTATATTAGAACTGACCCAAATACGTGGTTATATGCAGCTCCGTGGACTTGGTTTGGAGCAAATTGGACGGAGAGACCTGGTACGGTCGAGACAGGATAAGCTCGCGCGTGATTCCAGGTAAGGGAATTTTACGGATTACTAGAGGTAGCTTTACGCAATTTCAACTTCAATTGCAGTCTCTTAAATTGTATTAAGGGTCTAGATTTTAGATAAAAAATTTTAGTGCCCGGATGGGAAAATGACCAAATTACCTTTGTGAAGGGTAAAATTTCCAAAAATTAGGAAAGTTACGAGAAGCAAGAACGAAGGTTTCTTGCTTGTTTTTGAGATGGTCTGACACATGCATGGGTAGGCTGGCTAACATTTAAATAAAATGCACAGCATTGCATAACTTTAATCAATGTTGATTTTCTTTGAAATTGATTTGAGCAAGTAGCCGCCTACATGATTTTATGAATATGTGACGTGCTAGAGCCCAGCTCGCACGAGTTTTTGATTTGTGTGATGCATGCATTAGTGCTGGAGCGAGAGCTCGCACTAGAGTTTTACATGCACTGGTGCTAGAGCCTAGCTCGTACCAGATTTTTACATGATTTTCGTGACAGGGTGCTGGAGTCTAACTCGTACCAAATTTTCACATGATTTTCATGACAGAGTGCTGGAGCCTAGCTCACACCAGATTTTCACATGATTTTCATGACAGAGTGCTGGAGCCTAGCTCACACCAGATTTTCACATGATTTGTGTAACAGAGTGCTAGAGCTTAGCTCGCACTAGTTATACTTGATTTTGTAAGAGTGCTGGAGCACCGCTCGCACTAGTTTTATGAGAAGATGCGATAAGCCGTGCTTGGAGCGTCGGGTAGACTGTGTGTCACACCGATTAAATAGGCTCGTACGTGTATTTTGAGACAGGGCATGAGTATGGATATGAGATATGGGTCCACGGAGTACGTTGTACCATGCAAGTAGCATACAGTACGCTGTACCGTGCTGGGATTGATTATGTGGCATCTTTGGATGCGTGGCATCTTCGGATGTGTGGCATCTTCAGCTGCGTGGCATCTTCAGATGTGAGTGGCATCTTCGGATGTGTGGCATCTTCATATGCGAGTGGCATCTTCGGATGCGTGGCATCTTCAGATGCGAGTGATCGGACAGGGCCAACGGGATTGACTGACCCACCTCCTAGGGCGATCCCCGATCGTGATGAGACCCTGCACACTAGGATCCGTGTAGCAGTGGGATCACGAGGACATGTAGCCATAGTCCTGGTTATTTGCCCAAGATATATATATATCTATTGCCTAGTCTCGCATGTTGATGTTTTTGAGAAACACATTTTATGCATGTTTGTGTGAGTCTGGATCACCCGAGGGAGGGGTTGGATCCTGACTAAGATATGATTTTGATGAGAATGAAACTAGGTTTTAAACTGAACTTACATGATGTTATTTCCATGTTATTTAAACCCATGAGTGATGTAAAGTGGTTTTACATGACATTCATTGTATCGCATATTTCTATTGCTGCGAAAAGCATTTGATTTCATGGTGTTTTGTGAGTCAAGAACACCCGAGGGATGGGATGAGTCCTGGCTTTGTTGTGAAATTTTAATGAGAATGAAATTATTTAAAAAGAGTTGCATGTTGAATTTTCCATGCTCTTTGAAATCCACATGCTAACTTGTTTTACATGACATCATGAATTGTCGCATCTGTTTTGAATGTGTGGAGAAAGGGTGGTTTATGCATGGCACCATATTCATGTAGGTAGTATGGTTACGTACTTGTCTCGTAGGATTGCCTTACTGAGCTTGATGTGCTCACCCCTTTCATTTTCTCACACAGATCATCTCCAGTAGACTTTGAGGCGACTGAGTACTGCATTCCTGATATCCGCTGCTGCCCATCATTTTGAGGTATATACACTTGTACATATTATATCTAAATAAGAATAGCACAGTAACATATTTGTAAGTAACTTTCGGGGATGTATAGATACTGTAAACACTTGTAAATGAATGGAATAGAATTAATGAAAAAACTCATGTGTTTACCTTTCCTTTAAATAAGGAATTAAGTTATATGGTGGATAAATGGTGGGACTGGCATTGACGCACAGCCCAATTGTTAGTGGGGTGTGGTCACGATAAGAGGACAGGTAAGTATGAAAGAAAAAATGAAAAATTTACTCTGATTTTTGGGTTGTGACAAATGGTGGTATCAGAGCAAAATTGGTCTGATATGTGTCAATGCCAGTAATTAGGAAATTACAGCCTCGTGTTACCGTGCTTGGTTAGATACAATAGTTTGTATCGAGATTGGTTTTAACTATGAAATGGTTGAGAATCCAGGAATATAGGCATTATGCCTAATATTAGTCGACGTAGAGGAGGCAGAGGTGTAGAGGTAGGCCTGAGCCTGCTAGTCGTGCTGAGTCGACCTATAAGAACCAGGATGATATTGAAATAGAGGCTAATGTTGAGCATGCCCCACAGAGTCCGACAGAGACATCGGACAGTATTGAGACACGTTTTGCGAGGTTGAAACGGAGTGTGGAGAATATTTTAGGAGATAATTGCTCAGAGTATGCATGGGATTTGAGGGCGAGTTGGAGCATTGGTGGAAGTTCACTCGACCCATCTTAAGTGTTAGACATCCAGAGCTGATATGAGAAATATTTCTGGATGTATTCCGATGATAGAATATCTTGGACACTATTTAAAGGAAATTACAAATAAAATTCCTTACTCTGACCCAGAGGAACTGGTTGATTGATGAGTATGAAACTCAGGTTATATCCCTGGGTAGGTATTACCCAGACACTATGGGTAGTAAGAGTCGGAAAGCCCAAAAGTTCATGGAAGGGCTTAAATTATCGATTAGAGTCCGATTGGCCCCGTTAGATATCACTATCTATGTCGAGGCAGTGCACAGACCACAGTTGTGTGAATAAGATCTTGTGCTGCACGCCTCTGAGATTGAGAAAGGTAGTAAGGGCTGAAATAGAGACAGAAAGAGAATAGAGAATGACAGAGATGTAAGAACGGGAAAAAGGTAGTTTGGTAAGAGATTAGAGTTGATGAGTCACAGGAGAAGATGATTGGTAAGGCCCCAGTGTATCCAATTTTAGTACTTTTGAGGGGTATTATGATTGGAGGACCCCGACCTACTCCGTAGCACTGTAAGCAATGTAGGATGTGTGGTAGATACCATGGAAGTAGGGCCTACACCTACACTTTATTGACTAAAATAGGCATTAAGTGTGGTAAGACGAGCCATTTATTTAATGATTGCTCAGAGTTGGGTGAGATTGCCCCATAGAAGGGCAAGGAGACAGAGAAAACCCTGTTGATATCTCTGCACCGAATAGGGAGGCCACAACCAAATAGAAAGGGGAAATTAGGTTGTTGAACGAGGGCAAGTGTATACCTTGGACCAGGACACTACTGATGTTTCATATGATGTGGTGAAAGATACCACATTGGTTATGAATAATGAAGTAATTATTTTAATTGATCCTGGTGCCACGCATTTATTCATACTGCCTTCATTTGTATATAAGTTAGTGAAAGACATGAATGCCTACACCCTTGGGCTCAATGTTGATAGTTAGCACCCCAATGAAGGAGGGTTAACTAACAGAATAATTATGAAGAGATTATAAGTCGAAAACGGGGAAAGAAGTATAAGTTAGTCGATTTTATTCAATGGACTATGAATAATTTAAAGTAATATTTGAGAATAAATTGGTCGGCTGCACACTATGCTGTTCAGATTTATATCCTAAGATAATGATATGGTTACCCCTGAAAAAGTATACTGAATGAAAAAGTTTTATTATAATTGATATACGAGAGGAGATAAGTTTTGAGATGTGATAGATCCTGAATATAAGATATATTGGAATAAGAGGCGTATGCAAGGTAAGAATATTTCTGATATGTGAAGTAATTTGGATTAAACGATATGTAGTAGATATGAATTGCAACCAAGGATAAGGGGTGGATATATCCATAACCAGTCCATGCGGTCAAGTTTGAGGGTTAATAAAGGTATTTCAAAATACCTCCTCTCCTGAAGACTTGACAGCATCTAAAAGTATACACAACCTATAATTTGTAATCGACAGTCGTAATATATACATTTAAAATTAGGGCACCTTTACTGGTACGATAAAGAAATATAGAAAATTCGATTAATCATGAAGGTTTAAAAAATTAAAATTTTATAAAAGCCGTTAATATAAGAAAAACGAAATGACGCGAGTTAGTATCTTGAACGGAAGCGATTTTGAAATGACATTATATGTTTATGCGTACATAGGTCAAGGATATGGGTGATTGAAATATTTAGTGGAACTCAACTACGATGAGGTATTTAAACTTTACCTGGACCGATTTGTTATCATCCTTATTGATGATATTTGGGTGTATTTAAAGTCCAAGGAAAATTATAAGCAACGATTGGAAATTGTTTTTACAGATGGTTTGTTAAGAGTACTCGAAATGGACTACTTTGTTGACACGTGTAACTAAGAAAAGTGGTATTTGAATGGGATGATAGATGTGACAGGAGTTTTGATGTATTAAAGTATGAACTGACCACCGCATTTATTCTCACTATACCCAATAGCTCAAGAGGTTTCTCAGTGTAAATGGATACCTCAAAATATTGAATGGGTTGTGTATTGATGCAAAATGGGAAGATTGTCGATTATGGATCCAGACAACTCAAGGATCATGAAAGAAACTATCTGACCCATGATTTAGAGATTGGCAGCCGTAGCGTTTACACTAAAGGTATGGCGCCACCACTTATACAGTGAGAAATTTTGCGTATGCACTGATCATAAAAAGCCCCGAGTACCTATTTTCACAGAAAGAATCAGATATGAGAACAAAGAGGGTTAGAGCTTCTGAGCGATTATGATTGTGGAAATTGTACCACCCAGGAAAGGCTAATGTAATGGCTGATGCCTTGAGCAGAAAGAGCCTCGGGATGGTATCACATATGATGGTCAGGGAGCATGAGCTGCTAGAGCAGTTGTGAGCCTCAATAGTGATGTGATCCTTTCTGATGATGATAGTGATTGTGTGACAGCTAGCCTCAGATTAGAATCGAATTTTAGTGACCGGATTTGATAGGCTTAGTGTGATGATCGGCATGGTGTCGATAGTGTGGGTCAGATTCAGATGGGTACAGTGATAGAGTTCACGGTGAATGATGATAGCTTACTGAGGTTCAAAGACAGTATAAGTGCTCCCCAAGACCACAGTTGATGAGATAGTATTATTGTCAGAAGCTCACTCTTCGGGATATACAGTGCATCCAAGAAGTAATATATATATCGAAATCTAAAAAAAGGGCATTGGTGGTCAGATATGAAAAGAGACATTGTAGAGATTGTGGAAAAGTGTCTCGTATGTCAGCAAAGTAAGGTAGAGCAATAAAAGTTTACAGGGTTATAGCAGCCTCTACTTATATCGACACGAAAATGGGAGCAAGTTACCATGGTTATCATGAGGGGTTACAGAGGACCCGGATGAATCACGAGGCTATTTGGGTGATAGTCGATCGATTGACTAACTCTACCCACTTTCTGGTTATGAAATCCCCAGATACTCTGAGTGTATAGGCGGATTTATGTGTATGAAAGATTATGGAACATTATGTATTTTTCCAGTGAGCATTGTATCATATGGGGATTCCCGCTTCACTTCCCACTCCTAGGATTATTTTTCAGGAAGCTATGAGTGTTAGCACAGCTTTTCATCCTCAGACAGATGGTCAGTCAAAGAAGACTGTACAGGTTCTGGAGAATATGATAAGAGTGTGTGCCATTGATTTTATAAGCTCCTAGGATGATCAGTTGCTACTAATCGAATTCGCCAATAATGACAGTTATCACTCGAGTATCGGGATGACTTTATATGAGGCATTCTATGGCTGTAAGGGTTGTTCCCTGACTTGAATAGGAAAAAGTGGGTGACAGATAGAGAATTGCTCTCGAATTTGTAAGATAAACCTCTGAGGATGTTCAATTGATTTGGGAGAGATTAAGAACACCACAGAGCAGACAGAAAAGCGATGCTGACAAGAGACAGAAAACCATTGGAATTCATCGAGGGTGAATCAGTGTTGTTGGAAGTTACATGCCCTCAGGACATAACGAGATTCGGAAAGAAGGCAAATTGAAATTTGTTAGATTGAATCCCTTGAGAGATTGAACAAAGTAGGAGATAAGGCATGTAGGTTGGCGTCACCACCTGAATTAGCAGGCACCCATAATGTGTCCCATCTTTTAATGCTTCAGAAATACTATCCAAACCCAGTATATGTGATCGGATATGAGCTGTTGGAGCTCAATGAAAGTATAACGTATGTTGAAAAACTTGATACGGGAGTTAGACGGAAGGAAAAAGTGTTGAGGTTTAAGATGATCTCCTTAGTCAAGTCCTTTGGTAGTAGTACACTCCAAAAAAAGTCACATGGGAATTAAAGAGTGAGATGCGATAGACGTACCTGGAGTTGTTTATGGACCCATTTGACTTGGTTCTAATTTGGAGGACCAAATTTCTTAAGTGGGGGAGATTATGTATGACCCGAAATTATATCGTAATTTCTTATAAAGGATTGGAAATGGTCACAAATTTAAACGAATTTGATTCAGACGGGAGATAAGGATTTAAAACACAAAATGAGTGAGTGTTCGTGAAGGGAAGTTGGATTGGATTGATCCCGAACACGTGCAAGGGTAAAACGATCAAAAGATCGAAATTCGGTATAAATTCGATAAGAAAATTTTGATTAAAAATAGGGATTTAGGACATCTTGATCAATGAAGGAGAAATTATCGAATTTCAAGTCCAATTGATCAAGATCCAGAATTATTAAGATTTACCGAAAATTCACTCGGGACAATATCCTAAAAATATGGAGAAAATATACCGAAAAAAGGGTTAAAATATAATAAATTAATTAATTTAAATAAAATATAATTTTTTGGTGGATATTTTGTAATTTTATATTATTTTAATGAATATAATAATAATATAATAAATTTTAAAAATAAAATAAAATTAAAAAAAAAAGAAAGAAACTCGCGATCTGGAAAAATGGAAGGAAACGAAGCAGAAAATTGAGGGAAGCCGAGGGCCTCCCCCTTCAGCCTCACCGATCGGAGATGTCGAGGAGACCTAGACGAGGCGACCGAGCTCGTCGGCACCGACAACTGCTGGAAAAAAGGCGATCAACGAGGGAAAGAGAGAGAAAGAGAGAAAACCGAGACGATCGGGGGCCGGAGGAGGGGGAAGTGCCTTGCCACCGGCCAGAGGGAGTGACCACGGTGCCGATCTAGGCGCAGATCAGCGAGAAACACCATCAGTGGTGGCAGAAAAGAAATGGGTACAGACGTCGGGGGAGAAGAGGTTAGACCGACCACTTTTCGGCCACCGTTGGTGAAACCGAGGCCAGATTCATGAATCGGACTACCCCATGGAGTTGCTGGGGGTGGAAGCCGGTGAGAACCGACCGGCAGAGCTTCGAACTGTGAAGAAGAAAATCGAACCGGACTGAATCGACTGAGCCAGACCGATCTGAACCAGGTTGAACCAGACCGAACCTGTTCAGCCAAGAAAGAGAGGAAAAGCGGAGAAAAAGGAAGAAAAAGAGAAAGAAAGAAAAAGGGGAAGAATTTTTTGGGATACACCGGACTTCGGGTAAGTCTAAAAGAGGTCAAAAGTGACCGATTTGATTTTTGGGAAATTTATTTAAATTATATTTGATCAAAAATTTAACTGAAATTAAATATAAATTGTGCAATTCGACGATAAATCGAATACGTGAGCCCAATAGAACTTCGATTTACGCACCATCGCATAATCTCGGGTAAGTAAAGCTCATTTATGAAAATTTATGTAATTATTCGCGTATTAAAGATTTACTTTATGAATTTCGGATTTAATTTTGCATTTAGTAAATTATATTGGGATTTTTGAATTAATTGTCGTAAATGATATACGGGGTATCCAAAGAGTTTGGAACGAAGCCCAATGGGTATTGAGAACCCAATAGACCCGAAGAAGGGATTTAATAAGTGGAAACGGGCTGGAAAAGGGTCGAGGCCCATTAAGATCCAATCGGGCCCAATAAAGTAAAACGAGCCAGTGTTTTAGATTCGATCAGTAAAAGTGAAATATTGATAAGTATATTAGAACTGACCCAAATACGTGGTTATATGCAGCTCCGTGGACTTGCTTTGGAGCGAATTGGACTGAGAGACTTGGTACGGTCGAGATAGGATAGGCTCGCGCATGATTCCAGGTAAGGAAATTTTACGGACTGCTAGAGGTAGCTTTATGCAATTTCGACTTCATTTACAGTCTCTTAAATTATAGAAAGGGTCTAGATTTCAGATAAAAATTTTTAGTGCCCGGATGAGAAAAAGACCAAATTACCCTTGTGAAGGGTAAAATTTCCAAAATTAGGAAAAGTTACGAGAAGCAAGAACGAAGGTTTCTTGCTTGTTTTTTAGGTGGTCTGACACATGCATGGGTAGGCTGGCTAACTTTTAAATAAAATGCACAGCATTGCATAACTTTAATCAATGTTGATTTTCATTGAAATTGATTTGAGCAATGTAGCCGCCTACATGATTTTATGAATATGTGACGTGCTAGAGCTCAGCTCGCACGAGTTTTTAATTTATGTGATGCATGCATTAGTGCTGGAGCAAGAGCTCGTACTAGAGTTTTACATGCATTGGTGTTAAAGCCTAGCTCGCACCAGATTTTAACATGATTTTCATGATAGGGTGCTGGAGTCTAACTCGCATCAGATTTTTACCTGATTTTTGTGACAGGGTGCTGGAGTCTAACTTGCACTAGATTTTCACATGATTTTCGTGACAGGGTTTTAGAGCCTAGCTCGCACCAGATTTTCACATGATTTGTGTAACAGAGTGCTAGAGCTTAGCAAGTACTACTTTTACTTGATTTTACAAGAGTACTAGAGCATCGCTCACACTAGTTTTATGAGAACATGCGATGAGCCATACTTGGAGTATCAGGTAGACTGTGTGTCACACCGATTAAATAGGCTCGCACATGCATTTTGAGACAGGGCATGAGTATGGATATGAGATAGGGGTCCACGGAGTACGTTGTACCGTGCAAGTAGCATGGAGTACGCTGTACCGTGCTGGGATTGATTATGTGGCATCTTCAGATGCGAGTGGTATCTTCTGATGCGTGGCATCTTTGGATGCGAGTGATAGGACAAGGCCGACGGGATAGACTGACCCACCTCTCGGGGCGATCCCTGATCATGGTGAGACCCTGCACACTAGGATCCGTGTAGCAGTGGGATCACAAGGACATATGGCCATAGTCCTAGTTATTTGCCTGAGATATATATATCTATTGCCTAGTCTCGCATGTTGATGTTTTTGAGAAACACATTTTGTGCATGTTTGTGTGAGTTTGGATCACCCGAGGGAGGGGTTTGATCTTGACTGAGATATGATTTTGATGAGAATGAAACTAGGTTTTAAACTGAACTTACATGATGTTATTTTTATGCTATTTAAACCCATGAGTGATGTAAAGTGGTTTTACATGACATTCATTATATCGCATATTTCTATTGCTGTGAAAAGCATTTGATTTCATGGTGTTGTGTGAGTCAAGAACACCCGAGGGATGGGATGAGTCCTGGCTTTGTTGTGAAATTTTAATGAGAATGAAATTATTTAAAAAGAGTTGCATATTGAATTTTCCATGCTCTTTGAAATCCACATGCTAACTTGTTTTACATGACATCATAAATTGTCGCATCTGTTTTGAATGTGTGGAGAAAGGGTGGTTTATGCATGGCACCATATTCATGTAGGTAGTATGGTTACCTACTTGTTCGTAGGATTGCCTTACTGAGCTTGATGTGCTCACCCCTTTCATTTTCTCACACAGATCATCTCCAGTAGACTTTGAGGCGACTGAGTACTGCATTCCTGATATCTGTTGCTACCCATCATTTTGAGGTATATAAACTTGTACATATTGTATCTAAATAAGAATAGGGCAGTAACATGTTTGTAAGTAACTTTTGGGGATGTATAGATATTGTAAACACTTGTAAATGAATGGGATAGAATTAATGAAAAAACTCATGTGCTTACCTTTCCTTTAAATAAGGAATTAAGTTATATGGTGGATAAATGGTGGGACTGGCATTGACACACAGCCCAATTGTTAGTGGAGTGTGGTCACGATCAGAGGACAGGTAAGTATGAAAGAAAAATGAAAAATTTACTCTAATTTTTGGGTCGTGACAAATTATATGTGCGCGAGATAGTTCGATTACATGGTGTTCCAGTGAGTATTGTTTCTGATAGGGATGCCCACTTCTGGGAACATTTTTAAGAAGCGATGGGGTCCCAGTTGAGTTTTAGCACAGCGTTCCATCCTTAGACAGATGGTCGGTCAGAGAGGACTATGCAGACCTTGGAGGACGTGTTGAGAGCGTGTGCATTAGATTTTGGAGGCTCCTGGCATGACCATTTACCACTCGCAGAGTTTGCCTATAATAATAGATATCATTCGAATATCGGGATGGTACCGTATGAGGCTTTGTATGGCCGTAGATGTCGTTTCCCTATTGGATGGGAAGAGGTGGGTGACCGATAGATATTTGCTTTCGACTTAGTAAGAGAAGCCTTTGAGGACATCCAATTGATTTGGGAGAACTTACGGACAGCTCAGAGCAGACAAAAGAGTTATGCTGACAGGAGACAGAGGCCATTGGAGTTTATAGTGGGTGAATCTGTATTTTTATGAGTTTCTCCTTCCAAGGGTATAACGAGGTTCGGAAAGAAAGGGAAGTCCTCATTACATTGGACCCTTTGAAATACTTTATAGAGTGGGAGATAAGGCTTACAGGCTAGCATTGCCTCCTGAGCTAGCAAGCGTTCATAACGTCTTCCAGATCTCTATGTTACGGAAGTACCACCCAGATCCGGCACATGCTATTAGATATGAGCCGTTGGAGCTCCACGAGAGCATGTCGTATGTTGAGAATTCGGTTCAGATATTGGATGGGAAGGAAAAGGTGTTAAGATCGAAGACGATTCCCTTAGTGAAAGTTCTTTGGCAGTATCATACTGCGGAGAAAGCTACATGGGAATTGGAAAGTTTGATGCGGGGAAATTAACCAGAGTCATTCACCGACTGA
Organism: Firmiana major; assembly: GCA_033439115.1. Lineage (NCBI taxonomy): Eukaryota > Viridiplantae > Streptophyta > Magnoliopsida > Malvales > Malvaceae > Firmiana > Firmiana major. The sequence continues at coordinate 65,123,666 of CM065899.1, forward strand.
TTTGATTTCAATTTGGAGGACCAAATTTCCTTAGTGAGGGAGATTATGTAAGACCCACTTTTAGTGATGTATTCCTTATAATTCATATGATGCAACACATTTCTATATGTTAAATTGAATCATAAGAAGAGATTTTGGCTTGAATGAAGTTGCAAAGAGAATGAATGAACATCCATGAATTCATGTAAAGGTTAAATAAGGGCTAAAATGGTCACAGACTAAACGAATGGAACTCAAACAATCAGACCGCATATAAGGACTTAAAAACATGAAATGATAATACAAGGACTACGAATTCCAAGTACCTTTTATGATTCCAAGCAGTACAAGTCACATAGTATGTGAATCATAAGAAATGAACTTTTTCATGCTCAAAGTGGGATTAGAATACAAAATGAGTATTAAATTAATGAAATATGAGTTTACCTTTGAAAATCTCGAAAAAATTACAGTAGGAATGCTCCAAATGAAGACCAGATCGATCCCCTATTCAAAGCAGATAGATCTCTTACTCAATTACATCAATCTCAGGTTGGTTCTTTCTAGGAAAGATCGATCTCTCCCAATGAGCAGATCGATCTCCATTTGCTTCTACCTAGCAGATATCGATCCCTTTCTAAGTGCAGATGGATCTTCATTTGAATCTGTCAAGAGCAGATCGATCTCTCCCCATGAGCAGATCGATCTCCAGTTGTGTCTGCCTAGCAAAGATTGATCTCTTCCCAAAGAGCATTTCGATCTCTCACTTACAAGCTTGAATATTTCGATGGTTCAAACCAAGAGAAGATCGATCTCTTACCCTAAGAGATCGATCTCACCACCCTTGTTCTACAAAAACCCAACGGCCAAATCTTCTTCTTCAGCAAATCAAAACATCCCTCAATTTTTACCCAAAAAAGAGTAAGCTTTCTCACTCTAGAATACCACCCCTTCCAAAAAGATTTGAAAAAAAAGCTTTAGAGAAAAGTTGTTCATTGTGAGGAAGAGAACAACATAGTTTGCAATCAACATTCAACTTGTTGGATTCAATGAGCAAAAGGGTCTTCCAATTTCGGACAAGAGAAAAGTCAAGCTAGGTGAGTTTCCAATACACCAACTCTAAGTATGTTTATCTAAATGTTGTTAGGAGTTGGATGGTGTATGTATTGTTGGTTGAAACAACCTAGAATGAGATAAATCAACCATGACCTAAAATGGGTTTAGTGTGAGAAAATGAGACATGGTGGATTTGATGATAAATGGATTATACCAAGGTGTTAATAATGTTATATGCGTGATTTTGAGATGGTTATGTGAAATCAAATTATGGGATTGGTCAAAGTGATGAAATGTGCATATATAGTGTTTTTAAAAATGCATGAATGAATGGAAGAGCTAAGGTTAGAGCATGCAAGCCAAGTGCTTGATAAGAAACTAAGTTGTTAGCCGAATTGGCTAGGAATGGCTGGATGGGTGTTCATCTACCATGCCATGGCTGAATGTGTTATAGGCCAAGCTTGAATTTAATCGACTCGACGAGTTTGATGGAGCTAGAATTTGATCCAATGAGTGATAATGAGCCTAAGGAGCCCAATGGACCCAGGTGAAATGATCAGTGTAATTGAACTTAAGAAGAGAATTAGGCTCAATAAGATATATTGACTAGGATCAAGTCAGAATATGAGTTATTTGTAATTAACTCATGTGATAAATGAATGTTTGTAGCTCCCGAGGATATATCCGGGGTAAATTAAACCCAATCACGAAAAGTGGGAAAAGAAGAAGGAGTTATTTCACAGAGAATTGAGGTAAGGGAATTATGTTGGCCCCTAGAGGTATCTGTACGCGTTTTCGGGTGCATTATGGTTTTCTAGAATGTTTGTGGGCCATAAGAAAAGAAATAGATGTTTGAAGGGCAAAGAAATTGAGATTTTAGAAAGGATCATGAAAAGGATGAACAAGATGTTCTTGAGTCTTTTTACTGCTTTTAGCATGTGGATTGGTAGGCTAGCTATTAAATGGTTTTGTAAGAAAATAACATGATTTGATTTAATAACCATTCTTTACACACAAATGAGCCACCTGTGGAAACAAAGCAAGCTAGAGCGCTGCTCGCACGAGATTTGATATGTTTATACATGCATTAGTGCTGGAGCATAGCTCGCACTTGAGTTTTACATGCATGAGTGCTGGAGCCTAGCTCACACTAGTTTTCACATGGATTATATGGCATAGTGATGGAGCGTTGCTCGCACTACATGTCTACTCTACATTGCAGTTGGGCTAGACATTACTCGAACGTGATTTTTATAACATGTTGGGAGCCGTGCTAGGAGCTTCAATAGGCTGTGTGCCACGTCGATTAAATAGGCTCGCACGTGCGTATTGAGATGTGGCAGGATATGATGTGATGATATGGGTCCACAGAGTACGTTGTATCGTGCATATAGCATGGAGTACGTTGTACCATGTATGGATATTTATATATACCGTCTTCGGATGAAGGTTAGATCTGCTATGGATCGACGGGTTGGACGTGACCCACCTCCCATACGAAAGCAGATAGAGGTGATACCTCGCACACTAGGATCCGTGTAGCCTGGGATCATAGATAATATGGCCACAGTCCTAGTTATTACCTTTATTATTATTTACCTATCTCACATGTCACTTGTTTTATGATGAATCCATATTTTTAAATTGTTTTGTGGGTCAGGACAGTCTAAGGGAGGGGTAGAGTCTTGACGAATGGTGATTTTGTACTGATTTATGTTAAGTATGAAACGCTTTTAAGTGCACCTCGCATGATGATTTTCCATGCTTTAATTACGACTTGTGCATGATGATTTTTCGTGCTTTGTTTAAGAATTTTGCACTGATTTGAATAGCATGAATTGCTTTATACATCATGAACACGTGCATGAACTGATGTATTGGGGTATGACAAGTGAATGCTTGGTTTTATGCATGGCATCACGATCATGCAGATAGTACAGTTATCTATCTGCTCGCATGATTGCCTTACTGAGCGTGGTTTCCTCACCCCCTTATTTTTCCCCTCTACAGAGCACTTACAGTAGATAGAGAGCGACTGAGGATTGGATTTTTGTGCCTGCTGCATCCCATCACACAAGGTATACACAATTGTATAGTTTTCTATCTAGACATGTCATAGCACAGTCATATTTTTAATGTAACTTTTGGGGATGTAAAGAATTGTAGACACATGTAAATAGTAACCCTGATTAAGAAATATAAGTACTTATGTTTAAATGAATTGTAACTTGAAATTGTATGGTTGGATGAGATTAACACTGATACACAACCAAACTATTGATGGTGTAGCTGTTCACGATCAGAGTAAGGTAAGAAATGGATTAAACAATATATGAAAAATGAAAAAAAATTATAGTAGATTTTCGGTAAATTGAGGGTCGTGACACGTAGCCCAAGTAAATGGCACGAAATTCGAGTCGTTACTTAAGAAACTATTTTTTAGGGGTGTAAAACGGATTAAAGTCTACGAGCTAATCCACTAAATTCATCAACTTTTTTAGGATCAAATTGTGATTTTTATGACCGCTTAAGAAAACAAGCCTAAACCAGCGTGGTCTGATAGGTTGACAATCTGTGTGGGTGGCACACAACCTAACGATGTATAGTGTCCAATTACATAGGCTTAAACTCAACTCAAGCAATTTTTCAACACAACCCAAGCCCCACTGCCTTAGTTTCTTTCACTCTTAACTCCACTGCTATATTCATTCCTCAAATATCCAATAATTCCCTTACTAATGTTTCCCGAGTTGAGTACTACCCTTTAGATAGCCCCTTCCCTCCCCCCCACACACATACACACTTCTCATTTATGTCATTGTTGTTATGTGTCTGACATAGATCCAATCTCTAGCCAAACACCCTATGATCCTCTCTAACTTCTCAACTAGTCAACCTCTCTCTCATTTCTCAGCCAGTCAGCCTCTCTTTCATTTAAGTCTCAATAGTGTCAGTAAGTGATTTTAGATTTATTTATTTTCAACTTTCAATTTGCTATTAATTATATCTATTTTTCATTTCTTAAGGAAGAAATTTCAATTAATTATTTATTTTTAAAACAATGGAGGTAGATTGTATTAGTATGTGGATTGTATTGTGGATTTTCTTAAAATTTTATTATTTTTTAAGAAAAAAAAGCTGGACTGACTTGTATTTTTAAGTCTGTTTAGATACAAGCTAAAAGAAATGAATCTGTTTAGGCTTACTTCGTAAGGGCCAAGCTCAACTCGCTCCAATCCATCCGTTTTTAAACCCTTACTATTTTTGTATAGATTTGGATTGGGTTTAAGATGCATATAATGTGTACAAGTAAAGATGCCATAGAATCGGATCACATGTCTAAGCTCATAGGTTCAAATCATTGTGAGTTGAATTTGGATTCATTATTTTAGGCATGAAGCTTACCCAAATTCAATTTTTTTTATTACTAATAAATAATAGATTTTTTATATATTTTTCATCTAAAATAATATACAAATGGACTACTAAAGACAAGATAAAGCATGACCATAAATAAAGGTGACAAAAACTGACCCTATTCGAAAACCAACCCGATCAATTTGAGCCCCAACTTGACCGATTTATTTGACTAAAAAAGTCAACAATCCAAATCCAACCCAATCTGAATCTGAATTAATCCAAATTCAAATTATTCCTAATTCATATTTACTAGAACCCAACCTGATCTGAACATGAATTGATTTGAACCCAAATTCATTTGAATTCATATTAACCAACCCAAACTTAACCAAACCGAACCCGAATTGATCCGAACCTAAATTAATTCAAACTCGATAAGATTCAAACCTAATTTTTAAGATTAACAGTAAATATTTAGAAGTTAGAATTAATTATCAAACTATTATATAATGATAAAAATATAAATTTTTTCAATAATATGAATAGTATATTTTTTAAATCTAGCTAAACTTAAAATATTCACTTTTATATTGCATTCATTTTAACTTAACAAAAAACAAAAAATCTACTAGAGTTAACGTAGAATTTTTTAATGGCTAATCTATCACAAAGTATAAAAGCTACATCAACTATATTTAATATCTCCAATTATTCTAAAAATGTAAACACCATAAATTTTTGATACTCGGTCTTGAGTTGTATTAAATGGAATTAAGCATGCTCAATTTAGGATAATCCATTTAAAATCATATGTAAAATTTTAATATGGGAGACTAAGACTAAGTTAATTTATCAAATTGTTATAATTTGAAATTGTGATAATTATGAAGTATATAATAATAATAATAATAATAATAATAATAATAATAATAATAATGACAATAATATATACATATAAATAAATAAATAAGTATATGTGTGTATATATATATATATATGTATATATATACACACAAGTGACGGAGACGGATTGATGGTTTATGACAGAGACTGAAGCACCGAACTCTCTCCGTGCATCAGTCCTACATGCATCAACACCATCCTGCACATGCCTTCTGCCAACCTACTCCATTTTCGCTTCACGCCACTACTGTGCACATAACTTGCGTATGCTTGGAGAAATGTGGGAAGGAAATATGAGAAGGAAACTATAGCCGAGAGTGGAGCACTGAGCGGAGTGGAAAGAAAAAGAGAAACCTCAAGGCAGAGGACAACAGAGGGACAGAGGCAGTAAAAGGGAGTAATAGGGAGCAGTAGAAATAGAGAAGCAAAGGAAAAATAAGAGAAGAGAGCTTGGCGTGAGGGTTGACTCAAAAAACTGAATTTGGCTGAAGCTTCATGTGTGCCGGTCACCCCGAGAAGAAATGGAAGCTAACTGAGATAAGACTGAAATAGAATAGCAACAAACATAAGATGAAATGGTAAGTTGAACACTGAAGCAAGGGATTGTACTAGCTAGTAGGAAAATTCTTAAGGGCTGAGGAAGGTGGAAGGCTAATTAAATAAGGAACCGAAGCAAGACGTGCTGGAGGACAGAGGCCTACGCATGTGAGAATTGAGAATTTTGTATACCCTATTTATGAGAATTGTAATTTGGTGTATGTAATTATGATATGTTAATGTACACGTAAGTTTTAAATATGATAAAGTATAAGAAGATGAGGTTTTTTAAGTCTGAAATGTGTATGGATTGAAATATGGACTATGGGGTAGATTATGGGAAGTTATACTTTGAGTTTTCTGCAATCTAGTGCAGCAGCAGTGCAATCTGTGAAGGTCAAATCGATCTTCAAGGATGAGAGATCGATCTCATGGCTCCAGAATGCAAGAAATGTGCAAGAACTGATGGGCAGATCGATCTTATATGGAAACAGATCGATCTCCAAAACGATTCTATAAAATGCAGATCGATCTCCTACATGAAGTATTCTATAAACAGAAGATCGATTAAATGAAGCCATTGTGAGATTGATCTCACCCCATAACAGATCGATCTCTTAGGCATAAAATTTCCCTAAAACGTTCTTAAATTCAAAAAAGAGATCGATTTCATCATGGACCAAATCGATCCCCTACCCTTCGTCTATAAAAGAACCCCTACTTTTTTTTTCCTGCATCTCAAATTTTCTCTATCCAAAAACCTCCATTTTAGCCGAGCCCTAGCTTTCTCTCTCCTCTAAATTCCTTATTTTCGTTCGAATCAAAGGTTGTAGCAAGAAGGAGAGTTGTTCGTCATTCAAAGGAGAACAACATACTTGGAAAGCACAGGATGCATTGAATCGAGGTGTGAATAAAGCACTCCACAAGTTTTGGGTAAATTTCTAAACTTCAATCTTGGATTTTTAAGTGATTTTGGTGATTATGGCTGTAGGCATTGTGATGAAATAGCTAGGAAAGGATTAAAGATTGATGAAATTGTAATTTTGTTGGGGTAAAGATGATATTGTGCAATTGTGGTAATTTTGGGGATTTATGACTATAAGTTTGGAATTGATGCAATGAGATGAATTGGGTTATTTGAATATTTAACTAGAATGTGAGCAACCATGTGCTCGGTGATGTGATTGAGTTAAATTTTGATGTTTTTACATCGTTTGGATAGCCCGAGAGTTCCAGAGAGGAATGCGAGGCTAGTCCGTGATACGGGGGAATGATTGCAATATACGAGGTGCAACGAGGTAAGGGGAAACTCAAACCCATTTGTGTATGTGTGTTTTGTGATGATGTTGTAGCATGAAAAGTGATTTGAGAAAACAAGCATGTTTTTATGAGTTGAGAATGAGTTATTTGCACATGATTTTATAGCCGGTTGAGGCCCAATTATTTTGAGTTGTAAACTAAATGTGAAATCATTTTACAACCATTTTGAGTTTAAAAGTGAAAATGTGATTTGGGCTCTACATTAAGGCGTATTGAGATTTGAGAAATGTGTGCATTGTTTTGCCGATTTGAGCTCGATTTTGACATGTTTTGTGTTGAGTACAAAATGATTTTTGAGATGAGTTTTATGAGAAAACCATATGAGCGCTACGTGAAGGCAAAACAATTTTATATGATAATGGCTATTACTGAGACTTAGGCGTGTCATGTTGAATACACATCAAACATTGCTTTGGCAGCATGTAAGGCCGATATTCCTCCTCGCTTTGGTAGCGCTGGGAGGCATTGCTTTGGTAGCATGTAAGGTCGATATTTTTCCCTGCTTTGGTAGCATGTAAGATCGATATTTTTCCCCGCTTTGGTAGCGTTAGAAGGCCTTACTTTGGTAGCATCTAAGTTCGAGCTTTGCATTAGTAGCATGTAAGACCGATAGTGTACATAAGGAGAGGCATTGCTTTGGTATCATGTAAGGCCGGGCCTTGTTTTGGTAATGCGTAAGTCCAATATATCATGTACACAACCATATTGTCGATGTTCCCTTTTTTAAGGATGCCTCGGATGCGTACCTAGAGGAGATTACTTTGATGTGCCATGACGAGTTTTTATATGAGTTTTATTTGCCTAGTCTCATTTTACACATGAGTTTGTGTTTGGTGGCTGCGCCACGTGCATTATTAATGTGGTGATTTTCATCACGTTGTTTGAGAAAAGCCACTATCGCATCATGTTTTATACATGCTTGTTCCACATGATTGTAACTACTTGTAACCATGGTTTTATGCTAAGCCATTGATTATAATGTTTCTACATGAGTTTTGAGAAATGAGTTGAGATGATGTTTAATTATTCATGCTACATTTTTCACTGAGTTTATTGGGTTTTCACCCACAAAACAAAATGATTGTACTGTGTAAATCATTAATTTGTTAATGAGTCCCTTACCCCCTTACTAAGCGATTTAGAAACTCACCCTGTTTTATCTTCCCCCAGATTTCTTCAAATGAAGAGAGTTTCCCTGCAACGTACGGAGTAGTGGCTAGTGGAGGACTTGAGCTCTAGGCCATATATTGTACTTTGAGATATAATTTATCATTTCATGTACCCAGACTAATATTGTATTTATAGACACCTGATGTACAAGGATGTATGGGATGTATTAGGATTAATTAACCTTGAATTGAGTAATGTATATGGTATGATATATAATGATAAGATGATAAGATCCTGAGGTGAAAGTTATCAATTATGTATGATGATGCATGACATTGCACAGGAATGCACCCTTAATTGTGAATGGATGTGAAAAAGTTTTAAAATTGCCCTATTTTTTCGCATTTCCAAGGCGTCACAACACGGGAGACTGGGTTGGAGCAGGGAGAACTAAGAAGAGCTGTGATGGGTGGCTGAAGACAGTGGAGGAAACCGAGAGGAGTATGAGACTGGGAGCTAGAGCTGTAGTTGTAGATGATGACGCGGTGTAAAGAGGGACTCCTCTCGGCCTAGTGGGAAACTGGGCAGATGGCAGCGGCTAAAACACAAGCAGGGGAGTCGAACGGGGCGATAAATGGTGATAGCAGGGAAGACTCGGGCTAGCAAGGCAGTAGTGAAGATGGCCAACGACGTGGGGATGATGAAGGTGGTGTCGAAAACCATCGAAAACGGTAGAAGAAGGTGGTGCGACTGAGAGGTGAGGAAACAGAGAAAAAAGAAATGAATAAATAGTGGCCAAACCGAAAAACCAATGAAGAAAGAAAAGAAAAAGGAAGAAGAAAGAATTTGGCGGGAAGCCAAATTCGAAAAAAATATATATTTATTTATATGTATGTATAAGGGATTATATATGTATATATAAATATATAAATGGAAATATTGAAAATAGAATAGTGTACTAAAAATTTGGGAAATCTCGGGAAAGAGCTCCAAAAAATTAACCGGGTGAACCGGACTCGTCAACTGTCTACATTGAGGCAATTGAGAACCGCGGACAGACACCGAGGTATGGAAAATTCTCGTGGCTACTAGAGTTGAATTACATAATTTCTGTGCGTTTGTAGTTATAAAATAGTTAGGCTAAATTTCTCAAATACCAAAATATAGAAAACCCGATGCCGATTTTATGATTTTGGAATTTAAGGAAATTTTAAACTCCATAGATCGACCCAACTACTGATATAGATTTATTCGATTAAAGTAGACAAAATATCGGTAAATATAATTATTGATTTTAAACCGAAGACCCCTAGTTTTGATTTCTCTGTACCGAGTACTGGAATTTTAATCGAAAAATGGCTTGTTACCCCTTTTGAATTGTTTTGAGAAACAAACGAAATTTATACGTGATCCAAGGAAAGATGAACAGCTTATAAAGAAATATTGATGTGATGTGCTTGAGCGCGTGCTGACTGTGTGTCGCACGGTTCGACTCGTACTGATTTTGAGACAAGGGCGTTGATGAGATTTTGCTACGCTGTTAATATTATCGTGTAACGATGTCACAGCAGTCATTATTTGTAGGCCCCCAGAGGTGGGCATGGCCGACTGGGCTGGTCTGTTACATTGAGATTATGCTACAATATTAATGTTAACGATGTCACAACAGTTGTTGTTTGTGGGCCTACAGGGGTGGCCATGGCCGACTGGGCTAGTCCGTTACATCTGTGGTGAACTATTTTTTATTTTAGTCTTCAAATATTCTGATGAGTGAGTCGTTCAAGTAGCTGACCACTTCCACGACAATTGACTTCCCGGCACACCTTATCAGTGATTGCCCGGAGTCTCTGACATTGGCCAATTGTCATTTATGATATTCGATATAGCATGTATTGCCCTGTCTCGTCTGTTTGAAACATTTTTCTCAATTGTCTGCATGAACTGAAATATTTGGAAATTTGTTGTTTTGCTACTAAAAAACTCTAAATTTTTTGGATTTACCACAGTAGCTAATTTTTACTACCGGTACATGTACAGTTTGCTGAAAATTTGATTTCGGTATTTGTACATTTGTCGTACTATTTATGTACTCTGTGAAAATGTTTCGGATTTGGCAACTACTTACATATATATATATCTTAGGTAGTGTATTTATCTACCTGCTTTGAGGTTTTTTTTACTAAGCATGTTGAGCTCACCCCCTTACTTTCCTCCACAAAGCCTCACTGTAGTTTGGATCGCTTCCGTTAGTAAGACAATTCGCGTAATTATGATTCCGCATAGCATATTTCTGCATCAAAGGTATACCCAGGTTTAAACAATTCTTTTGCATCTAAAATTTTTGTAAGTACAGTAATGCACACAAGATGTGTCTGGGGAATGTTAATATACATTTTGTTTAAAAATTTGTTACTAAGAAAGAAAATTAATCAGATTAAGTTATTGTTCTGACCTAATATCGACTTGTAGCCCAACCAAACTGTGTGTAATTCGAGTCGTTACATAAGTGGGATCAAAGCAATCCAAGTCGATACTAAAAGTGAAAAAGACTTAGAAAGTTCACATCCTCAGCGTTACTGTACATTAATTAGATACAAACGGGTATACCTGACTGTGTTTTAAGGAAAAAATTATGTCATTGAATGATGAAAAACTGATATAAATGGCTGGTAAGCATTACAACTATACTGATGGACGAAAATGAACCGTTCCTCGAGGCAGCAGAGATAGGCCTGAGAGGTGTAGTGAACCCTCGTCTGAGTGTACACCTTATAGTTTCACTGGAAATTTTGGAGTTTGCTTCGTAAAATTTGAGCAGGACATGGAAACAATGAAGATATTATCGGGTTAAGTGATAATGGTCCCGTGATAATGATGATGATTGAGGTGTGACTGAGGGAAAGACTGGGCTAATTTTGGAAGATAGTATGCAATTACATACAGGAGTCAAGAATCCAATTGTAATGGAAAACTGGAAAAATTAAATTGGAAAACTTACATGGATTCTTAGAGTATGACTGTGAATTTAATAGACTATGGGTAGTTTCAGGAGTTTAAGCCTCCGTTTTTCAAGAAGGTTAAGAATTCAGTGATTCGGAGGGTTGGATGAATGAGATAGAAAAGCTTGATGATTTTAGAAGTAACTCTAACGAGAAAGCTATTTTTGTAACTTATGTGTTAAGAATTGGAGAAGCTACACGGCTTTTTAGAGTGCACTGTTATAAAGAAGTAGCTTTTGTAGCATCAGTATCAAAATGGAAAGTCGAACTCGAAGGGAAGTCCCCCGATTTAATTCGAGAGCCGACATCAGAAAATTTCATGGATATGTTTTTGGAAGCCCTTAGACGGCAACACATTTCGGATGAAACAAAGTGACAATTATAGATGAAATAATTACAATCGGACATAAATTAACAAGTCTGAAGATGATTAATAATTCTATTAAAATAGAATTATTTGTGATTAATTTCTTAATTAATTATTTTAATCCCTATATTATTTTATTAATTATCCCTTCAATTTAATTAAAATTCTCTTATGTGCAAGTAAATTAAATCCGGATGAATTTCAATCGAAAATGGGCTGAAAACGGGCTAAAAGGAGACTGACCACTACCATTTCGCAGTCTGAGTCACCATTCGTTTGGACAAGTGTGATTCCGGGTGTTCGTATTTTATTTGCCTCGAAAAGATAAGATCGACGGATACCGTGCCCACCCTCTGGAAGACACGTCAGGCCACATCGCACCTCCAAGTGGACAAGAAGATGAATGACATGGAAATATCTTCTCTACAGCGAATGGAATGAAGACAAGTGGCTAAGCAATGCCAACTCATCTAGGATTGAAAATTACAATTGTATCTCCAATTTTCTGTATAAATAGAATATGATGAGCAATTGAAAAAAGGAGTTTGTTTTTTAGGGTAGCTTCAGTTTTTTTTAGGTTAAAATTTTATTGTTAGGTTTTATATTTTCCTTAGGTCTCCTTTTCAGCTTTTCACGTTGGCTGGTGACAACAGCCACCATTTTTATGTCTTCTCGATTTTCCTAAGTTTCCATTTTACTATTTTATAATACATTTTACTTCTTCAATGCAAAGTGTTGTCTCTTTTTATTGTCTATTCCCGGTTCCTGTTCACTTTTTATTGTGTTCTTTTACTCCTCATTCATTTAGAGCTTAAGGGTTTGTTATGCTTCGCTCATGACTGCCAAAATATTGTTCTGTGTTATGGTACGAGTTTGATGCTGGGCATTGTCCCTGCACTATTGGCAAAGTGGAACAATGATGGATGATCGAAGGATGAAGCAATAAGTAGCCACGGGATCTTTGTCTTTCCTTGTTTTACTGCTATCTAGTCAATGTTTTTAACTACTGTCTACATGTCTATCTTGTGAGTTTTTTTTTTGTGTTTATACTTTGTCCTGCATCTTAGTTTTTTTTCTTTCTTATTGTGTTGTCTTCATTGATCGAGTTTTTATATTGTGTGGAGCCGAGGAGTTTGTTGTTGTGATGTTGAGATGTTGAATGGCTGAAGTAGCAGCCAGCGTTGGAGTAGAACTAAGCTAGAATGTGTAGTGGCAGTAGATAGGGAGCACACGCATCCCTCTTTGTTGTCCTCTGTTCCACTCTCTTGTATTTATTTACTGTTCACCTTAAATCTTCATATTATTAGGTGTTAATCCGTTGTTGTTGATGCTTCCGATTTCTACAAATGTTATCTTCAGTTATCTGCCTTGATGGATTGGTGTTATTCGGAGGAGAGTAGCATGTAGGCTGGTGCTGAGTGATGTCATTTGCTTATCTGCTTTACATGCATTTAATTTATTTTACCGCATTTCCAAGTCTCGGATTCAAAGCAACTTCCTTCCAATTTTTTGTTAAATTCTCTATATTATTTTAGTTTATTGTACAACCCGATTCTGCCAATTTCTTCTGTTTTATGCTCAGTTTATATTTTCCATTTAGCTAAGATCTTTTTCAGTTTCACAACTTTGAGAATACATGTTGCAACGTATTTACTACTGCATCCTGTTTTACATATTCACTTGCTTAATGCATTTTGTATCTTGTTTGCTGTTAGATTAAAGCAAGAGAAGGCTTGGAGGTTGCTATAGCAGGATAAGCAAAAGGCTCAGTTGCTGCGCTGTGCTTCCAGTCAGGTGTTGAAGAGCATGTCCCTGTCGAGGAGCAGCTGACCTGTTGCAGACTACTCGTACGCGATCACTGCATGAAGGTGAGCTTTGGAGCCCTGTTGCTGTACGTGGGATGAGGATGGATGCAGCATTACAATACTGAACAGTGAAGGCAACAGCATGGCAGGCTAAGACAGCACCTAGAGCAGAGCAAAAAAGGGAGTGTGGACAGTACAGTGCACAGGACTAAGCTGGCTGGAAGTTTATAAGGTCGTGTTTAGCCATTCAGAACCTTAAAATTTTAATGTTTCATGCTTTTATATTGTCTTGTCTAATTGTTATTATTTGTTAGCTTAGGTAAAAATAGTTTTAATCTAATTTGCATATTCTTTAATTGTTTCGTGCTTATTAGTTTAAAATTTTAAGGTAGAGTTTATGTATTGCATTTAGGATTAAAATTAGGGGTAGAATTATTTTATGCATTTTTAAGTTAGTTTGAATTTAAATTTAAAAATCCAAAAATATTTATCTCTCATGCATTACTTAGATTTTATTTTATTATTTATTTTGACATTTATTTATGTTAGTAATTAGTTAGAGTTATATTTAATTTAGGGTCTTTTTTTAGTATTTAGTTTCTTAGTTATATTTAGGAATTTTATTAAATTTTTAGAATTTTATTTCATTAGATTTAAGTTAGTTTAATTTGCATTTTCATAATTAGATTAATCGCATGCACATTTTATTTTTAGTTAGGATTGTCTAATTTTATTCAAGTTAATTTTATTTCTTATTTGCATTCTTGTTTATTTGCGCTAATTAATTTTAGCTTTGTTAATTATCTTGTAGGTTAACGCTTTTTATTGCTCGGAGCATTGTAAGTATCTTTAGCTCTGTTTTATTTTCATTGATTTTATTGTTTAAGCCTTGTAGATCACCCTTTTAAAATTCATAATTTGCTAGGACATACGTAGGGTAAGATTAATCGGTACTTAATTAGGCTAATTAGATTCTCTGTGGGACGATAATCTGGGACTCAAATCTCATTATTACTTGTACTACCCGTGCACTAGAGGTTAACACGTCTAGATCACTTAGAGTGGGAATAGTCATAACAAGTTTTTGGCGCCGTTGCCAGGGAAGACAATTAGCCATTAATTAATATCGATGAAATTATGTTTAGGTATAATTCTAGTTTTGTAAATACTTAGGTTGTAAATATTTAGAGCCTTAATTTAGTGTAGTTAATTTTCTCTCTATTAAATTATAAAAAAAAAATTTAAAAATTTAAAATTGAAAAATTAAAAAAAATTGCCTGAGGACTTTTAGATGTTTGCATGCGTAGAGCCAAGAGTTATGATTGCTTTCCTTTAGATCCTGAAATTGAATGAACACTTAGAAAAAATAGAAAGGATTCTAGGAAATTCATAGCTCCGCCGCAAAACATCATGCCAGAGAATAGAGAAATTAGCACCGTCGGAGATTATGTTGTACCCACCATTGGAGGTTATGATACTGGCATTAGGTCACCAGGTGTCCCTGCAAACAATTTTGAAATTAAGCTTTCAATCCTCCAGATGATCCAAACTTCGCTACAGTTCAGTGGGCTTCCTCATGACGACCCACATGCTCTCCTAGGGCAATTTCTAGATCTGTACAACACCTTCAAGCATAATGGATTATCGGATGATGCGCTTAGGCTTAGGTTATTTCCCTTCTCGCTTAGAGATAGAGAGCGACACCGGTTGACCTCCTTACCTCTAGGATCTATTTCCACTTAGGACAAGTTAGCCCATCTGTCACGCCTTCCTCCCACACGCGACATACCAAAAACCACAACAAATTTTTCGCTTTTTACTTACCTTTGTCTCCTCAACAGTTGGGCTGTGATTAGCCATTAGTCTCCTTATCCACACACACATACATGTCATTCTAAATATTTATCGACTGTACGTACACTTTCTCATAAGTAAATTCATATACTTAATATAATTACATCATTACATTTACATCCCTAACATTAAATCGTGTACATCACTGTGTTTATGCATTGTTTAGATACAAAAGAGTGTGCATGTATATACCTTTCGCTAGATGGGGAATGGCAGTGGATCAAAGGAATGCAATACCTTAGCTGACTCGATCTACTGACGAGAATTTGTAGAGATGGGGGGAAATGAATGGGATGCGCTATCAATACGCTCAGTAAGGAAATCAGGCTAGCAAGTAGACATCCATACTATCTACTGAAAATAGTGCTTTACCTTTCCTTCTCTCAATTCAAAAGCATGTTTCAAAATATATATAATATAGTACAGAGTTAAAATCCCATGTACTAAACACATGTTGGTTTATCAATCAGAGGCATTCATGCAAAATAGTGCATATTTAATCATTTAAGAATGCCTTTATATAAAATATGCCATTTACATTCAAAACACAGTAAATATGGCATTTCTCGTCACAACACAAACAAATCGGGTTCCAACCCATCCCTTAGGTCTACCCGTATCATAAAACACATGTGGTATATCATGTGAGACTTAATGGCTAAATGCAATAACTCCGGACTATGGCCATATCCTAACATGGTGAAATCCTAGACAACACAGTACTCGGTGTATGGGTTATCACTGCTGTAACGGGAGGGGGTCAGTCCATCACAACCGCTAGCTATCAACAACTCTCCTCTACAACTCCAGAACAAAACACAGTACAGTGTACTCCATGCCACACGCACGGTACAACGTACACCCATGGACACTACATCATGGTCGGGGTGCCTGTCATAGGTCTTAGCCTCTCATACCATGGAAATACATCATAGTTGGGGTGCCTGCCATAGGTCTTAGCCCTTATACTATGGAATAAATGCCACGTCTCTAAATCCACTTGTGAACATCTCCAGTGTGACACTCAGTCTACACGAGGAAATCGTCACGGTTTTTCTAACATGTTTATATATCACGTAAAACTACAGTGCGCGTTTTGAGTGTGACTCACAGTCAACGCTCCGCCTCAAAACACTATATATGCATGTCAAAATATCAAACACTAGTGCAAGTAAACCTCCAACACTAGGTCATGCATAGTTCTCATTATAAATCAAGTACGAGCAAATCGCTCAAGTACTATGTCATGTACAAATCTTGAAGAATTGAGTACGAGCAACGCTCCAGCACTCTGTCATGCATCTCATGTAAAACTCGAGTACGAGCTAATCGCTCCAGCACTCTTTCATGCAAAATCACATAAAATTGAGTACGAGCAATGTTCCAGTACTCTATCATGCATGTCAATTAAATGTAGTACGAGTAAACCTCCAGGACTAATGTATGTGAAAAATATCTGAAATCAAGTGTGAGCTGTGTTCCAGCACGATTGTTTCCACATAATTCGGTAGATGGCTCTTTCAAAATAGAGTTTAAAATTATTAAAATCAGCACTATAAAGTGTGCTTAGTTTACATCGACCTCAAACATTAGCCCATCCACCTACTCTTCTGCTACACAGCAGTAAAAACCACTCAAAACATTATTTCCATCCTTTTTGAAACCTTTCCAAAAATTTAACTTTTTGCCTATTAGGGGTAAAATCGTAATTTACCCATACCGGGTCCCTATAATATTATTGATTTTCTCTGACCCTCAAACGATTTTAGTGAATGCAAAAGCAGATAAAAATACGCACAGATATCTCTAACTACTTGCAAAACTCTCTTGCCTCAGATCACGTAGTGTGACCTCTCTTCCTCTGTGTCCAAACCTCGCAGTCTGGTCACTCTCAATATGACTCTGGAGCTGCATTTAACCATTCACTGGATTAATTTCATGGTTCCTACTGTATTACACATTTAATACAGTTCATTTCACTTAAATGGGCCCGTTTACAGTTATTGGGCCTTAAACACCTTAATTAGACCTAACTCTGTCTTAAGCCTGTTTTCCACGTATTATTTCCCTTCATCAGGGTCTATTGGCTCATTGGGCCTATCACTACCCATTGGGCTTTGTTCCAAACTCTTTGGATAGCCCGTATATCATTTACGACAGTTTACTCAAAATTCCCAATATTATCCACTAAATGCGAAATTAAATCCATAATGCGTAAAATAAATCTCTAATACGTGATAATCACATAAATTATCGTAAATGAGCTTTACTTACCCGAGATTATGCGATGGTGCGTAAATCGAAGTTCGATCGGGCTCACGTTCGAAATTTAACGTCGAACTGCACAATTTGTATATTTAATTTTTGAGTTAATTTTCGATCAAATATAATTTAAATAAATTTCTCAAAAATCAAATCGGTCACTTTTGACCTCGTATCGACTTACCCGAAGTTCGGTGTAATCCCAAAAATTTTCCTTTTTCCTTTTTCTTTCTTTTTCTTCTTTTTCCCCTTTTCTCTTTGGCTAAACCGGTCCGTTTCGGTTCAACGTAGAAGGTTCTTCACTGAACCGCCGACCGGTTCAGCTCTCCTTTGGTCATTCCGACGTCGTCCGGTCAGTTCTCAGAGTACCGCTACCGTTGTTCGGCGCACCTAAACATGGGGAACGTTCGGCTTGCCTCGATCGGGACTAAGCACCATCGATGGCCGTCGAATTCCTCCTTTTCCTCTGCGGCAATTTCTCTTCGATTCGCAGTCGTCCGGAGTCGGTGAGGCGAGTTGCCAGTGCCGATGGGTGTGCACCGATCTCCTCTCCCTTTTTTGGCCTTTGGCCTGGCTGTTGGTCGCCGGATGGTGGCCATCCGGTGGTTTCTCTTCATCGGCTTGCTTTCGTCGGTTTACTCTCTTCTCTCTCCCCGAGATTCTTTCCAATTTCATTTTTTTGATTTTTTTTATAATATATTTTTATTATTATTTTATTCATTAAAATAATAATAAATATCTAAAAAATTCATATTAAATTCATTTAATCCGTAAATGAATTTATCAGTCCGATTTTATCTTTTCGGTATATTTTTCTCCTATTTTCGGGCTCATTTTTTGAGGCAAAAATTTTGATAAATTCTAATAAATTTATATCTTGATCAATTGGACTCAAAATTAGATATTTTCCTTAATTTTGATCAAGATTCCTCAATTTTATATTTTTAATGAAATTATCTTATCGAAATAATATCGAATTTCAGTCATTTGACTGTTTTACCCCTGCACTCGTTCGGGAATCAACTTAACCCTTATCTCGCTGTTATGTAGCTTACATGCATTTTTAATTTCTTAAATTGTCGATTGCATGATAGTAATTACTCTTCTTATTATTCAACTATGAAATAAAGTGTGCGTACACATAGGAACCATAGGTTGCAAGCTACATACGTAAATCGAAAACCATATATACTGTCACGCCCCGAAAATTTGCGGAAAATAGGGCCAATTTAAAACTTTTTATCCATTAATTCACAATTAAAGGTGCATTCCTGTGCAGTGTCATACATCATCATAATTAACATGCCTCAGGATCTCATCACGATATAATAAACATTGTATTATACCCCTTACTCGATTACAAGTTACTGGATCCTAATACATCCCATATAATGACATACATCAAGTGTCTGTAATTACAATAATAGTCTGGGTACATGAAAAGATAAATATACCTCAAAGTACAAAATATATAGAGCCTGGAGCTCGGATCCTCCACTAGCCACTACTCCGTACGTCGCAGGGATGTCCTTATTCACTTGAAGAACTCTGGGGGGAAAGAAAAACAGGGTGAGCTTCTAAAGCGCTCAGTAAGGGGGGTAGGGGACTCATTTCATAAACCAAAATGCACATCACAAAGCATTTATTTGTATGTGAAACTCATTTGAAAACCATAGCATGAAAATACTCAAAACGACACTCTCATGTGTCAAGTCATGTGAAAACATGAAGTAAAAGGCTCACTCTAGAGCAAAACAAAGCATGTGAAACTAACGCGTTAAAACGCTTTCTCAATTAACGTGGCATAGCCACTGATTTAAAATCACTCGTGGCATCGCCACAAAACACACGTGGCAAAGCCACTGAATTATTTTCTCACGTGGCATAGCCACAAAATAGGGTTTCTCAACGTGGCACAGCCACCAATGGGGTTTCTCAACGTGGCACAGCCACCAATGGGGTTTTCTCAACGTGGCACAGCCACCAATGGGGTATACGTGGCACAGCCACCAATGGGGTATACGTGGCACAGCCACCAATGGGGTATACGTGGCACAGCCACCAATGGGGTATACGTGGCACAGCCACCGATGGGTTTCTCAACGTGGCACAGCCACAGAATAGGTCATTCTCACGTTACCAGAACGGAGAAGAAATCGGGCTTACATGCTACCAGAGCAATGCCCGGTGTGTACTCACAACTACACACCTAAGTCTTATCACATAAGACGGGCTTTGCCTTCACGTAGAACTCGTAATGGTTTTTCTCTCATAAAACTCATTTAAAAACCGTTTTGTACTCAACACAAAACGTAATAAAACCGAGTTCTAACCGGCAAAGCACACGCACACATTTCTCAAATCTCAATGTTGCCTTAACGTAGAGCCCAGTTATAAACTCATAGAACATTGGGCTCCAACCGGCTATAAAATCGTGTGCAATTTAATCTCAACCCAAAACACTCAACATGCTTGTTTTATAAATCATAAATCATGCTATAACAGTTTACAAATCACATACACAAATGGTTTAGATTTTCCTTACCTCTTTGCACCTCGTATAGTGCAATCGTTTCCCCCGTATCACGGACTAGTCTCGCATTCCACTCTGGAACTCCCGAGCTGTCCAAACGATGTTAAAACATCAATATTCAATTATCTCATAACCCTCAATTCTCAAAATCGAGCATAATTGCTCATAACACCTCAATTCTCTTGATTTCTCGTAACTCAACCCTAAACTACAACATCATTCCCAATATCTTGGCGTTCTATATCTCTAAAACCAATTATCTAGGCTAATTCTCCACATTGTCCAATTTTCCATTTATAGCTCACAATTTCCTAAATTCACCAAAATTCTCAATATACATATCACTCCTACCACATTGAAATTTAATCAATCCCTAGTCATCTTTCAGCCATTTCAACACAAATTCAACCACCAATAACATCAAAATCAACTCAAATATCAAGATCGAGGTTTAGAAATTACCCAAAGCTTGTGAGACGCACAACTCACGCCTCGATCCGATTCGTCCTTCGATTTCCAAGTATGTTGTTCTCCCTTTGATGAGGAACAACTTTCCTTCTTACCACAACAGCTGATTTGGCCAGAAATGGGTGATTTTGAGGAGTGAGAAACTAGGTTTTCGGAAAAATGGAGGTTTGGAAGAGAGAGAAAGTGAAATTTCAGGAGAAGACACGGGTTCCTTATATAGACTGGAGGTAGGAGATCGATTTGCCTCTTGCTGAGATCGATCTGCCTTTGAAATTTGGGGACGATCTGGGCAATTTTATGCCTAGGAGATCGATCTGTCGAAGGGTGAGATCGATCTCTTTATGGCTTTATGAGATCGATCTGCTCCTAAAGAGATCGATCTTCTCCCCAAACAGAAGCATTTGGAGATCGATCTCCTCCTCATGAGATCGATCTTTTCTCGAACAGAATCATTTGGAGATCGATCTCTTCCTCATGAGATCGATCCCTTCTCAAACAGATTCATAAGGAGATCGATCTCTTCCATTAGAGATCGATCTGCTTCTCAAATTTCCCTTCCCTCGTCATTTTTAACTCACCATATCGATCTCTCCTTCTCCCAGATCGATCTGTCCTCATGCTTCATGCTCATTTTACACACTTAACATATAAATCTCCAATTTTAATTCCTACAATTCACTTAGCTCAATAAATTTCACTTCAATTTATTATTACATCATTAAATATGTCTGAAATTCTCAGATCTCACATCCTCCCCACCTTAAAAAGAATTTGGTCCTCCAAATTCAACTCAACTAGTCAAAATAGATGGGGGTATTCCTCCTTCATGAGACTCTCTAGTTCCCACGTCGCCTCTTCCCTTGAGTGATGCTTCCACAAGACTTTCACTAATGGGATGCTCTTGGTTCTCAGTACCTTCTCCTTTCTATCGAGAATCCGGACGGGTTCCTCAATGTAGCTCATGTCCTCCTGTATGTCCATCTCATCACACTCTATAACATGGGAAGGGTCCGGGTGGTACTTCCTCAACATAGATACATGAAAAACGTTGTGTATTCCGGACATCTGTGGGGGTAATGCCAATCTGTAGGCTACCTCTCCCACTCTCTCAAGAATCTCGAATGGTCCTATGTATCGAGGACTCAATTTCCCTTTCTTTCCAAATCGCATGATACCCTTGCTCGGTGATACTCTCAGAAATACTGCATCACCAACATCAAATTCAAGTGGCCGTCTACGCGCATCCGCGTAGCTTTTCTGTCTACTCTGTGCAGCCCGTAACCTCTCACATATGAGTTTCACACTCTGTACGGCTTGCTCAACAAGCTCGGAAGCATTTATCTTTCTGTCACCGACTTCTTCCCAAGCTACAGGGGATCTACACCTCCTACCATATAGAGCCTCAAAAGGTGCCATTCCAATACTCGCATGATAGCTGTTATTGTACGCAAACTCTGCTAGGGGCAGGTGATCATCCCATGATCCCTTAAAATCCATCGTACACGCCCTCAACATATCCTCCAGGGTCTGAATAGTCCTCTCTGACTGACCATCTGTCTGAGGATGATAGGCGGTACTAAAACTCAATCGAGATCCCATGGACTCCTGAAACTGGGTCCAAAATCTGGAAGTAAACCGGGAATCTCTATCAGAAGTAATACTCACTGGAGCCCCATGTAATCTAGCTATCTCGCTGACATATAGCTCAGCTAAGGCATCCACATATCTGTGCTCTTGATGGCAAGGAAGTGGGCACTCTTGGTCAATCTATCCACAATGACCCATATCGCGTCACGACCTCTTCGGGTCCTCGGTAAACCCATAATAAAGTCCATAGTGACATGCTCCCATTTCCATGTAGGTACAGGTAAGGGCTGTAGTAGTCCTCCGGGCTTCCGATGCTCAGCTTTCACTTGCTGGCATACTAAACACCTGGCCACATACTCCGTCATGTCTCGCTTCATACCACTCCACCAATACACCTTTCTCAAGTCTCGGTACATCTTAGTACTTCCTGGGTGCATGGTGTATCGCGAGCAGTGGGATTCTCTCAGTATCTGTCTCTTTAGGGTATCATCGTCCGGTACACAAATCCGTCCTCTGAACCTCAATAATCCATCCTCACTGATGGTGAGATCCGACTGCGAACTCTGCTCAGCTTGGCTAACCATGTCTATCAATCTCTGATCACTGCGCTGCCCAGTTCTAATCTGATCCATGATCCTGGGCTCTATCCGCAAGCTAGCCAAAAATCCAGTCTCTACCTCTTTAACTCTGATCCGAAGTTCGACGAACTGCTCTAACAAATCCCATTCCCTGATCATCATAGCAGATATCATACTCTTCCTGCTCAGGGCATCAGCAACCACATTCGCCTTACCCGGATGATATAAAATCTCGCAGTCATAATCCTTAAGGAGTTCCATCCATCTCCTTTGTCTCATGTTTAACTCTTTCTGATCAAAGAGATATCTTAAACTCTTGTGATCAGTGAAGATCTGGAATCTTTCCCCATATAAGTAGTGTCGCCAGATCTTCAGGGCAAATACCACAGCGGCTAACTCCAAATCATGTGTGGGGTAATTCCGCTCATAGTCTTTTAGCTGTCGCGATCCATATACGACCACTCTCCCGTGCTGCATAAGCACACATCCCAATCCTTGGTGAGATGCATCACTATACACCGAGAATCCTCCTGATCCCTCAGGGATAGTTAACACAGGTGCCGCTGTCAATCTCCTCTTTAACTCTTGAAAATTGAGCTCACACTGATCAGTCCATATAAATGGAGTCTCTTTACGTGTGAGCTTAGTCAAAGGAGCGGCAATCCTCGAAAATCCTTCCACAAATCTTCTGTAATACCCTGCCAAACCAAGGAAGCTTCGTATCTCAGTAACTGTCCTCGGTCTCTCCCAATTAAGCACAGCCTCCACCTTACTTGGGTCCACTGATACTCCTTCCTCTGAGACTATATGCCCAAGGAAAGCTATCCGGTTCAGCCAAAACTCACACTTACTAAGCTTTCCGTACAATTGCTTATCTCGGAGTATCTGAAGTACTAACCACAAATGCTGTGCATGTTCCTCATACGATCGAGAGTACACCAGGATATCATCGATAAAGACTATCACAAACTTATCCAGATAGTCTCTGAACACCTCGTTCATCAATCTCATAAATGCTGCAGGGGCGTTCGTCAATCCAAAGGACATCACCAGAAATTCGTAATGGCCATACCTTGTCCTGAAGGCCGTCTTTGGAATATCTTCTTCCTTAATCCTCAATTGGTGATAGCCCGATCTCAAATCAATCTTAGAAAAGACTGATGCCCCTCTTAGCTGATCAAGTAGATCATCAATCCTGGGTAGTGGGTATTTATTCTTCACCGTGGCTTTATTCAATAGCCGGTAGTCCACACATAATCTGAGACTACCATCCTTCTTCTTAACAAACAGCACTGGCGCTCCCCACGGCGAAACACTGGGTCTAATAAACCCTTGATCCAATAACTCCTGTAGTTGTCTCTTCAATTCCTCAAGTTCCACTAATGCCATCCTGTAAGGAGGTTTAGAGATCGGCTGAGTATCTGGTACCAAATCAATGGTAAACTCCAGCTCTCTCTCTGGTGGTAAACCTGGCAATTCATCTGGGAAAACATCCAGAAATTCGCAAACCACAGGTATATCCTCAATCCTCGGATGTTCCCGCTTATCGTCTGAGATGAGTGTCTCATAACCTTCACATGAATAATCACATTTATTATTCTCCAAAATAATGTTAAAATTCTCAAATTACTCACTAGAAATCCACATAATCATTTCCTCAATATCTCAATTGTACACTATAAGGTTTAAGTAGGGAGAAAGTTACAATCTTAGTGTAGCAGTCTAAACTCACTCGATTGGTCGCCAACCAATCCATTCCCAGAATTACATCAAACCCATGTATACTTAACATGATTAGATCTGCTAACATCACTCTATCTCCCACCTTAATCTCACACCCTCTACAGATTAACTCAGTTCTCTGGGATTCACGCATAGGGGTATTTACATGTAGTATATATTCTAGAGGTTCAAACTTCAAGTTTAATCTACATGCAAAATGCTCAGAAATAAACGAATGCGTGGATCCTGAATCAATCAACACATAAGCCTCATGATTACAGACAGAGAGTGTACCTCTTATAGTTTCCGCTGACGCGTCTGCGGTCTCCTTATCCAGGGCAAACACACGTCCCTGTGCCACAGATTTCTTCCCTTTCTCTGCCGCAGTGGCCCGTCTCCGGGGATCCACTCTCTGAGGCTGTTGTCTAGTGGGCTCTGAAGCATGTGGTATCTGAGGTTGGGGACAGTCCTTCACTCTGTGACCCATGTCACCACATCTGAAACATCCATGGATCGACCCAGTACAACTTCCCTCATGCGATCGGCCACAGTCTCTACAAATCCTCATCTCCGGTCTGACATATCGTGGGGTCTCCTTGATAATAGGATAGGCTCTGGGTCTCTCCAATCTGTCCCTCTGCACCTCAATCCTTCCTCTTCTAAAGGAACCTCTCCGAGCCTCTGACTGGAAAAGTGCTGGCCTCTTGCCTTTATCTCTATTCACCGCTCTGAGCTCATTCTGGGATTGTACCATCTCAATCCCTCTTTCAACCTCTTGTGCTCGTCTCAGAGCATCTCCAAACTCAGTAATACATAGCCCCATCAGTCTATCTCTAATGACGGGCTTCAACCCATACACAAACTTCTCTGTGCGGAGCTCTTCACTCTTGAAGGTCTCTGGGTCATATCTCAATAGTGCGGTGAACTGGCTCTCATAGTCATCCACCGACATGTCATCCTGTACCAAACTCAAAAACTCAGCCTGTTTCCTTCTCTGGGCGGCTCGTGGTACATATTGGGTTCTAAAAACTGTCTGGAACTCTTCCCAACCAATCTCATCCTGGCGGGACATCAAGATACCCTGGGTAGTACCCCACCAATCTCGAGCTCTCCCCTTCAGCATATAGGCACTCATACTGACTCTCTCAGCATCGGTGCACCCCAGTAAATCAAATATAACTCTCAACTCCGTCAACCACTCCTCAGCCTCTGTAGGATCCTTCTTTCCCTTAAATGCGGGTGGATTCATCTTCAAAAATTCCTTTAGCCGGACCTTACTTCTGTCCTCAGGCTGAGTGACGGGAGGCGCTGGGGGTATGGGAGGTCCTGGTGGTGGTGTAGGGGTAGTATCCGAGGCATTAACTCCAAAGTGTTGCGCGAATAGCGCTGCCATCTGCTCAAAACCTTGCCTCACATCGGTCTCAATCCGATTAAATCGAGAGTTAGGACTCTCTGGTTGTGGGACAGGTGGCGGAGGGGACTCTGCCTGCCTCCTCGAACGACCTCGTCGTTTACTCATTCTCTATCTCAACTCGTCTCCTGCGCGTACATATCAAAATTGATTGAAATCTCAATCCTCAATTTCAGTTCCTGACCAGACTATTACAGACACTTGGGATGTATTCTATTTCACTTAATCGGCACTGACAGTACTAGACACCCTAAGCTCTGATACCAAGAAAACTCTGTCACGCCCCAAAAATTTGCGAAAAATAGGGCCAATTTAAAACTTTTTATCCATTAATTCACAATTAAAGGTGCATTCCTGTGCAGTATCATACATCATCATAATTAACATGCCTCAGGATCTCATCACGATATAATAAACATTGTATTATACCCCTTACTCGATTACAAGTTACTGGATCCTAATACATCCCATATAATGACATACATCAAGTGTCTGTAATTACAATAATAGTCTGGGTACATGAAAAGATAAATATACCTCAAAGTACAAAATATATATAGCCTGGAGCTCGGATCCTCCACTAGCCACTACTCCGTACGTCGCAGGGATGTCCTTATTCACTTGAAGAACTCTGGGGGGAAAGAAAAATAGGGTGAGCTTCTAAAGCGCTCAGTAAGGGGGGTAGGGGACTCATTTCATAAACCAAAATGCACATCACAAAGCATTTATTTGTATGTGAAACTCATTTGAAAACCATAGCATGAAAATACTCAAAATGACACTCTCATGTGTCAAGTCATGTGAAAACATGAAGTAAAAGGCTCACTCTAGAGCAAAACAAAGCATGTGAAAATAACGCGTTAAAACGCTTTCTCAATTAACGTGGCATAGCCACTGATTTAAAATCACTCGTGGCATCGCCACAAAACACACGTGGCAAAGCCACTGAATTATTTTCTCACGTGGCATAGCCACAAAATAGGGTTTCTCAATGTGGCACAGCCACCAATGGGGTTTCTCAACGTGGCACAGCCACCAATGGGGTTTTCTCAACGTGGCACAGCCACCAATGGGGTTTTCTCAACGTGGCACAGCCACCAATGGGGTATACGTGGCACAGCCACCAATGGGGTATACGTGGCACAGCCACCGATGGGTTTCTCAACGTGGCACAGCCACAGAATAGGTCATTCTCACGTTACCAGAACGGAGAATAAATCGGGCTTACATGCTACCAGAGCAATGCCCGGTGTGTACTCACAACTACACACCTAAGTCTTATCACATAAGACGGGCTTTGCCTTCACGTAGAACTCGTAATGGTTTTTCTCTCATAAAACTCATTTAAAAACCGTTTTGTACTCAACACAAAACGTAATAAAACCGAGTTCTAACCGGCAAAGCACACGCACACATTTCTCAAATCTCAATGTTGCCTTAACGTAGAGCCCAGTTATAAACTCATAGAACATTGGGCTCCAACCGGCTATAAAATCGTGTGCAATTTAATCTCAACCCAAAACACTCAACATGCTTGTTTTATAAATCATAAATCATGCTATAACAGTTTACAAATCACATACACAAATGGTTTAGATTTCCCTTACCTCTTTGCACCTCGTATAGTGCAATCGTTTCCCCCGTATCACGGACTAGTCTCGCATTCCACTCTGGAACTCCCGAGCTGTCCAAACGATGTTAAAACATCAATATTCAATTATCTCATAACCCTCAATTCTCAAAATCGAGCATAATTGCTCATAACACCTCAATTCTCTTGATTTCTCGTAACTCAACCCTAAACTACAACATCATTCCCAATATCTTGGCGTTCTATATCTCTAAAACCAATTATCTAGGCTAATTCTCCACATTGTCCAATTTTCCATTTATAGCTCACAATTTCCTAAATTCACCAAAATTCTCAATATACATATCACTCCTACCACATTGAAATTTAATCAATCCCTAGTCATCTTTCAGCCATTTCAACACAAATTCAACCACCAATAACATCAAAATCAACTCAAATATCAAGATCGAGGTTTAGAAATTACCCAAAGCTTGTGAGACGCACAACTCACGCCTCGATCCGATTCGTCCTTCGATTTCCAAGTATGTTGTTCTCCCTTTGATGAGGAACAACTTTTCTTCTTACCACAACAGCTGATTTGGCCGGAAATGGGTGATTTTGAGGAGTGAGAAACTAGGTTTTCGGAAAAATGGAGGTTTGGAAGAGAGAGAAAGTGAAATTTCAGGAGAAGACACGGGTTCCTTATATAGACTGGAGGTAGGAGATCGATCTGCCTCTTGCTGAGATCGATCTGCCTTTGAAATTTGGGGACGATCTGGGCAATTTTATGCCTAGGAGATCGATCTGTCGAAGGGTGAGATCGATCTCTTTATGGCTTTATGAGATCGATCTGCTCCTAAAGAGATCGATCTTCTCCCCAAACAGAAGCATTTGGAGATCGATCTCCTCCTCATGAGATCGATCTTTTCTCGAACAGAATTATTTGGAGATCGATCTCTTCCTCATGAGATCGATCCCTTCTCAAACAGATTCATAAGGAGATCGATCTCTTCTATTGGAGATCGATCTGCTTCTCAAATTTCCCTTCCCTCGTCATTTTTAACTCACCAGATCGATCTCTCCTTCTCCCAGATCGATCTGTCCTCATGCTTCATGCTCATTTTACACACTTAACATATAAATCTCCAATTTTAATTCCTACAATTCACTTAGCTCAATAAATTTCACTTCAATTTATTATTACATCATTAAATATGTCTGAAATTCTCAGATCTCACATATACAAAGCATGGGAACGATATAAAGACCTTCTTAGGAAGTGCCCTCATCATGGCCTACCCTTATGGCTACAAGTCCAGACCTTCTATAACAGAATCACTAACCAAAATAGGACCATCGTTGATGCTGCTGCGGGAGGAGCTTTAATGTGCAAGACGGAGGAGGAAGCTTACGGTCTCTTAGATAAGATGGCAGCTAACAATTACCAATGGTCTTCGAAGAGGCAGCTGCCTAAGAAGTCGGCGGGTATCTATGAGTTAGACACACTATTTACCTAAACTTCTCAAATATCTAACCTTACGAAAAAGGTAGAGTCACTCAGTACCAGCATAATCCTGCCACCAGTCCTAACCCTGTTCTAGCTATCCAAAGTCCTTTCATTTCTTGCAATCTGTGTGGTGGTACACACTCGGTAGATAGGTGCCCGTTTAATCTAGAATTTTTTCAGTAAGTTGCCCCACCTCAGAAGCAACAGAACAACCCCTTTTTGAAAACCTATAATCCAGGGTGGAGGAACCATCCTAATTTTTCTTGGAGCCAAAATCAAGGGCAATCTTCTAATTCCAAACCTGTGGGACCCCCTGGTTTTCAAGCTCTGCCTGTTCATGTACCACCACATCAGTAATTTTCATATCATCATTCTCATCACCCATCCCCACATCAGTTTCAACATCATCCACCAACACCACCACCACCACCTATGCAACCCCAGCACTTACCTGCTCCAGCAGCTGTAGCTGAGAAGAAGCCCTCGCTTGAGGAAATGTTCACGACTATCCTATAAAATCAAACTGCCTCAATTCAGAATTTAGAAGTTCATGTTGGACAAATAGCTAGTGTTCTTAGCCAGCGTCCATAAGGAACCCTTCCCAGTAACATCGAAGCTAACCCTATTAGGCAGCGGGAGGGTAAGGAACATGTTAAGGCTATAACCCTTAGGAGCGGTAGAGAGCTAGATGATCCATAAGTTAAGTCCAGTCCTATAAAGCCCACAATGATAGAGCCCATAGGTTCTAAAGAGGCAGTTAAGAAAGAGCAGGAACAGAATGATCAGGCTGCAAAGGAAACGAAGATAAGCATTTCTTCATCTTTACCTTCTTCTTCACAGCCTTCTTCTTCATCCAATGATACACTTGTTACCACTACACTTCCTCCAGTTAGACCACCATTACCTTTTCCTCAGAGGTTCCAAAACCAGAAGCTTGATCAGCAATTCGCTAAATTTCTTGAGGTTTTTAAGAAGTTTCACATTAACATTCCTTTCGTAGATGCTTTAGAGCAAATGCCTAGTCATGTGAAGTTCATAAAGGATATCCTCTTGAGGAAGAGAAGATTAGAGGATTATGAGACAGTGGCATTGACTGAAGAGTGTAGTGCCATTATTCAAAGGAGATTACCCCCCAAGCTCAAAGATCTAGGTAGTTTTACCATACCTTGCACTATAGGAGATCAGTTCTTTAGTAGAGCCCTATGTGATCTAGGAGCTAGTATTAACCTTATGCCTTGGTCCATATACCAGAAGCTAGGAATAGGAGATGCAAAGCCCACCATAGTGACCCTGTAGCTAGCTGATAGATCCATTAAATATCTGAAGGGACTCATTGAGGACGTGTTAGTAAAGGTAGACAAGTTCATTTTCCCTGCAGATTTTATTGTATTAGATATGGAGGAAGACAGGGAAGTCTCCATTATTCTAGGCAGACCTTTCTTAGCTACTGGTAGGACTTTGATTGACGTGCAAAAGGGGGAATTGACTATGAGAGTCCTAAATCAAGAGATGGCATTTCATGTTTTCAAACCTTTGAAGTTCCCTGATGACTCTCAAGAGTGTTTTAAGATGGAGGTTAAGGAAGATAGAATGCTTTAGCGTAAGAAATCTAAGAGAAAGAAGGCAGTAGATAAAGCTAAGAAGGATTTGACTGTCAGCATTTTGTCACCACTTTGGCTAACCCTCCTACTTCTTGCCCTGCTGCTGAGTGTCATTTTCTTTAGCTGCATTTGAAATGGCTTAATTTTTCTTTTCACTTTTTGAATAGTTCTTTTTCTTTTTCTTTTTCTTTTTCGTTGTTTCTTTCTTTGTTTCTTTTGCAGATTATTTTTCTAGTATGTTCCAATCAAGCTTCAATTGTTCGTCATCATCAGACAGGGGAGAATTTTGTTCATGAGCTTAAATTCTTATAATATCTGCACACTAAAGATACTGTGCACTTTAAGGTTAGGGGAGGGGATATCACTTGAGCATGTTTAAAAATTTTAGGGCAAAATTGAATTTGTTTTCAAAAATATGAGCTTACATTGTTTGATTTTGGGATGATTTAGTACTTAGCATGTAGTTTTCCCATATTCCGATGATATAACCCATGATTTAGTCTAGCTTTAATTAAATAAGAAACATGATTATAGGAAAAGCATGAAGTTGAATTCTTGAATTTATCTTGATTTTGATTGTGATTTCCTCACTTTATGCACATGTCATGTCATGAATCTGTATATTTATTTAAAGAAAGCTTATGTGGACATAAGATTGCATTTGTTCAAGTGGTTTTGTCCATCATATTCTAGAATTTGTTTGATCTGATCTCGAGGTGAAATATTAGATCACACTTAATTAGGGAAATGATTAAGGCCATTTTTGGATCGTTTGAGCCTTTCTAGCCATCCTTGTACATATTTTACCCCTAGTCAACCATCTGGGCCAAAGAAGCTTTTCTCTATAAATACACCTGCACATTTTTCTTAGCTTAAACATTTTTTCCTATCCCTTACCCCGAAAGTGTGTAATTTCACTAGGATATATCTTGAGCTATGTACATATGGGTATAGGTGATAGTGAAATAGCAACCAAAAAAAAAGAAGAAGAAGAAAAATACAAAAATAGAATAAAAATGTTTAGCGAAATAAATAAGTTTGGGGGAAACAATTATGAGCTCTTACATCAAAGATCCTAGAAGTAATGCATGTTGAAGGGTAATTAAACCTAAATCGACATTATCATACCTTAGCCCTAGTCGTACATTACAAGCTGATGAAGCCATATTGATCTTTGGTTAAGTGTGACTACATTAGTGGAGAGATAAGTGAAAAGCAAACTTATAGGAATGATCACTTGTCATTGACTTTGCATTCACTGTGTTTGCATAATCTGATCCGGGTAATGTACTGTAAAGTCGTTTTGACATTTTCACACACACACGAGGAGTCCAATTTCTGTTAGGACATATGATTGAATGATTCTGAGTGTTGGACTTATAATCGTGAATCTTTGAAATCATAGCTTGTACTTTTTCTTTGAGGATAATATTGGGGAAATTATTATGTTTGGTACTTGTCATTCATACATTTGTTTTATTTTGCTTGAGGATAAGCAAAAGCTCAAGTTTGGAGGTGTGATAATTCTATTAAAATAGAATTATTTGTGATTAATTTCTTAATTAATTATTTTAATCTCCATATCATTTTATTAATTATCCCCTCAATTTAATTAAAATTCTCTTATATGCAGGTAAATTAAATTCGAAAGAATTTTCGTCGAAAATGGGCTGACAATGGGCTAAAAGGAGACTGACCACTACCATTTTTCAGTCTGAGTCACCATTCGTCTGGACACGTGTGATGTCGGGTGTTCATATTTTATTCACCTCGAAAAGATAAGATTGACGAATATCGTGCCCACCCTCTGAAATACACAGGTCAGGCCATATCGCACCTCTAAGTGGACAAGAAGAGGAATGACATGGAAATATCTTCTCTACAGCGAATGGAATGAAGACAAGCGGCCAAGCAATGCCAACTCATCTAGGATTGAAAATTACAATTGTATCCCCAATTTTGTGTATAAATAGAATATGATGAGCAACTGAAAAAAATGAGTTTTTTTTAGGGTAGCTTTAGTTTTTTTTAGGTTAAAATTTTATTTCTAGGTCTATATTTTCCTTAGGTTTTCTTTTAAGCTTTTCACGTTAGCTGGTGACAGCGGCCACCATTTTTATGTCTTCTCGGTTTGCCTAAGTTTCCATTTTACTATTTTATAATAGATTTTACTTCTTTAATGCAAAGTGTTGTCTCTTTTTATTGTCTATTCCTGGTTCCTGTTCACTTTTTATTGTGTTCTTTTACTCCTCATTCATTTAGAGCTTAAGGGTTTGTTATGCTTCGCTCATGACTGCCAATATATTGTTCTGTGCTGTGGTACGAGTTTGATGTTGGGCATTGTCCCTGCACTATTGGCAGAGTGGAACGATGATGGATGATCGAAGGATGAAGCAATAAGTAGCCACGAGATCTTTGTGTTTCCTTGTTTTACTGTTATCCTCAATTGTATTTTAAGCTTTAGTTAATGTTTTTAACTACTGTCTACTTGTCTATCTTCTGAGGTCTTTTTTGTGTTTATACTTTGTCCTGCATCTTAGTTTTTTTTCTTTCTTATTGTATTGTCTTCCCTGATCGGGTTTCTATACTGTGTAGAGTCAAGGAGTTTGTTATTGTGATGTTGAGATGTTGAATGGCTAAGTCGCAGCCAGCGTTGGAGTAGAACTAAGCTGGAATGTGTAGTGGCAATAGATAGGGAGCACACGCATCCCTCTTTGTTGTCCTTTGTTCCACTCTGTTCTTGTATTTGTTTATTGTTCACCTTAAATCTTCATATTATTAGGCATTAATCCATTGTTGTTGATGCTTCAGGTTTCTACAGATGTTATCTTCAGTTATCTGCCTTGATGGATCGGTGTTATTCGGAGGAGAGTAGCATGAAGGCTGGTGCTGAGTGATGCCATTTACTTCTCTACTTTACATGCATTTAATTTATTTTACAGCATTTCCAAGTCTCAGATTCAAAGCAACTTCCTTCCAATTTTCTGTTAAATTCTCTACATTATTTTAGTTTATTGTGAAACCTGATTCTGCCAATTTCTTATGTTTTATGCTCAGTTTATATTTTCCATTTAGCCAAGATCTTTGTCAGTTTCACAACTTTGAGAATACATGTTGCAACGTATTTACTACTGCATCCTGTTTTACATATTCACTTGCTTAATACATTTTGTATCTTGTTTGCTGTTGGATTAAAGCATGAGAAGGCTTGGAGGTTACGGTAGCAGGACAAGCAAAAGGCTCGGCTGCTGCAGTGTGTTTCCAATCAAGTGTTGAAGAGCATGTCTATGTTGAGGAGCAGTTGACCTGTTGCAGACTACCCGTACGCAGTCACTGCATGAAGGTGAGCTTTGGAGCCCTGTTGTTGTACGTGGGATGAGGATGGATACGGCATTGCAATACTAAATAGTGAAGGCAGCAGCATGGCAGGCTAAGACAGCACTTGGAGCAGAGCAGAAAAGGGAGCTCAAACAGTACAGTGCAGGGGACTAAGCTGGCTAGAAATTGTTAAGGTCGTGTTTGGCCATTCAAAACCCTATAATTTTAATGTTTCATGCTTTTATATTAACTTGTCTAATTGTTATTATTTGTTAGCTTAGGTAAAAATAGCTTTAATCTAATTTGTGTATTCGTTAATTGTTCTGTGCTTATTAGTTTAAAAGTTTAGGGTAGAGTTTATGTATTGCATTTAGGATTAAAATTAGGGGTAGAATTATTTTATACAGTTTTAAGTTAGTTTGAATTTAAATTTAAAAATCCAAAATTATTTATCTCCCATGCATTACTTAGATTTTATTTTATTATTTATTTAGACATTTATTTAAGTTAGTAATTAGTTAGAGTTATATTTAATTTAGGGTCATTTTTTTAGTATTTAGTTTCTTAGTTATATTTAGGAATTTTATTAAATTTTTTGAATTTTATTTCATTATATTTAAGTTAGTTTAATTTGCATTTTCATAATTAGATTAATTGCACGCACATTTTATTTTTATTTAGGATTGTCTAATTTTATTCAAGTTAATTTTATTTCTTATTTGCATTCCAGTTTTTTGCACTAATTAATTTTAGCTTTGTTAATTATCTTGTAGGTTAACGTTTTTTATTGCTCGGAGCCTTGTAAGTATCTTTAGCTCTATTTTATTGTCATTGATTTTATTGTTTAAGCCTTGTAGATCACCCTTTTTAAAATTCATAATTTGCTAGGATATACTTAGGGTAAGATTAACCGGTACTTAATTAGGCTAATTAGATTCTCTGTGGGACGATAATTCGAGACTCAAATCCCATTATTACTTGTACAACCCGTGCACTTACGATTAACACGTCTAGGTTACTTAGAGTGGGTGTAGTCACATTAATGACTATGAAATTAAATTTATAGCCTTGGAAGAAAAATAATCTGGATTAGTGGAGATGCGAAATGGAGAAAGTCCAGGAAACTCGTAGGAGGTACTAAGATCCTCAATCGAGTTAAATTAGCCTCATTGGATGTTATTTTGAGGAAGCAATGCGCAAGGCGCAACTGTGATGATATGAAATGTATATTTCGAGGTTACTAAGAAAATGAAAAGGTAAAGAGAGTAAGAAAAAAGTGATGTACTAAGGAAGCAGTGAGAGTGATAGAGTAAAATCACTGTAACTGGAAAGATGAATTACAGAACTAAAAGTTTGAGAAATGAGAATTTTGTACACATCTAATTATGTAATGTGAACATGAAGTGTAATTAATTGAGCTAAATGTGATGTACTCATATATTGAGGTGGTAAGGAATGAAATTTCTAAGTGATGAATGAGTATTGAATGAGAAATGGTCAATGGAGTAAATTATGGCAATTATATGTGGAGATTATATGTCAAGTGTACAACCATAGTGTGAAACTATGAGGCCAGATCAATCTTGGAGAAGAGGGGATCGATCTGGTAGGCCAAAGTGACAAGGAATGAAAAATGTAAACGAGCAAATCGATTTCTAATAAAGGCAGATCGATCTCCTTGTGATTCTGCCTTAAAGTGATCGATCTCCTATAGGAGCATATCGATCTCCAAATGTTTCTGTAAAATGCAGATCGATCTCCTTAAAAGGAGCAGATCGATCTCCTCAAGATTATGAAATCAATCTTGCCCCCACGACAGATCGATCTGGTAGGCATAAAAGTGGCCTAAATCGTTCACAATACAAAGGCAGATCGATCTCTACCCAAGAGCAGATCGATCTCCTGCCCTCTGGCTATATAAGGACCCTTGTGTTTTTATTGGAATTCATCTTTTCTCTCTCTAAAAATCGAGAACCCCAATTTTTTATCAAATCCCTAGCTTTCTCTCTCCTCCAAAACGCCCATTTTTGTTCGAATCAGAGGTAGTGGCAAGAGGGAAAGTTGTACCTCATCTTAAGGGAAACAACATACTTGGAAATCCATGGACAATTTGAGCTGAGGAGTGAATTGAGCACTCCACAAGTTTTGGGTAAATTTCTATGCCTTAATCCTTGATTTTGAAGTAGATTTCTGCGATTGTGGCTGTAAATGTTGTGATGAATTGGCTAAAAATGGTTAAGGTTGCTAGAATTATTGAGGTATTGAGAAATTATGAGAATGTGAGCAATTATGCTCGATGTTGAGATTTGAGACATTGTGATAACGTGTTAATGATGTTTTTACATCGTTGGGACAGCCCGGGAGTTCCAGAGAGGAATGCAAGGCTAGTCCATCGTTCGGGGGAAACGATTGCACTATACGAGGTGCAACGAGGTAATGGAAAACTTAAACTCCTTTGTGTATGTGATTTGTGATGACATTTGTAGCATGAAATGTTTTGAGAAACAAGCATGTTTTTATGAGTTACGATTGATTTATTGCACACGGTTTTATGGCTGGTTGGGGCCCAATTCTTATGAGTTGTAAACAAAGTGTAAAATTATTTTACAAACTGTTTGAGTTTAAAAGTGAAAAGGGATTTGGGCTCTACGTTGAGGCGTACTGAGATTTGAGAAATGTGTGCATGGTTTTGTCGATTTGAGCTCAGGTTTGACATGTTTTGTAATGAGTACAAAAAGGTTTTCAGACAGGTTTTATGAGAGAAAGCATTATGAGCTCTACGCGAAGGTAAAACGGTTTTATATGATAATGGTTGATATTGAGACTTAGGCGTGTCATGTGATAGCACATCGACCCTTGCTTTGGTAGCATGTTAGTCCGGGCCTTGCTTTAGTAGCATGTAAGACCGATAGTGTACAGAAGGAGAGGCCTTGCTCTGGTAGCATGTAAGTCCGGGCCTTATTCTGGTAACAAGTAAGACCAATATACCATGTACACGACCTTATTGTTGACGTTCCCTCTTTGAGGATGCTTGGGATGCGCACCCAAAGGAGATTATTTTGATGTGCCATAACGGATGTTTTTGTTTGAGTTTTAATTGCCTAGTCTCTATCTTTTTATATCCATGAGATTATGTTTTATGGCTTTGCCCCGTGCATCACTACTGAGGTGATTTCTATCACGTTTTTATGAGAAAAGCCATTATCGCATCCTGATTTCCACATGCTTGTAACTATGGTTTTTATACTGAGCCATTTACTCTCATGTTTCTGCATGATCTTAGAGAAATGAAATGATAATGATGTTGTAACGATTTCATGCTACGTTTTCTACTGAACTTATTGAGTTTCACCTACAAAACAAATTGATTGTGCTATGTAATTAATCATTTTTGTTAATTAGTACCTTACCCCCTTACTGAGTGATTTAGAAACCCACCCTATTTTTAATATCCCCCGGATTTCTTCAAGTGAAGAGATTTTTCCTGCGACGTACAGAGTAGTGGCTAGTGGAGGGCTTGAGCTCCAGGTCGTATATTATATTTTAAGGTATACTTTAACCTTTCATGTACCCAGACTAAAGTTGTATTTACAGACACTTGATGAGCAATGATGTATGGGATGTATTAGGATTAATTAACTCCAAATTGAGGAATGTATATGGTATGATATATGAATATTAGATGATGAGATCCTAAGGTGAAAGTTTTATAATTTATATATCATGATGCATGACATTGTACAGGAATGCACCTAGAATCGTGTATTGATGTAAATAAGTTTTAAATTTGCCATGTTTTTCGAGCTTCCGAGGTGTCAAAGAGTTTATTTGGTATCAAAGCCTAGGGTGTTTAGTATTGCCAGTGTCGGTTAAGTGAAATAGGATACATCCCAAGTGTCTATATAAGTCTGGTCATGAACTGAAATTGAGGATTGAGTTTTCAATCAAGTTTGATATGTATGCGCAGGAACGTGTTGAGGTTGAAAATGAGTGGACAACGAGGTCGATCGAGGAGGCAGGGAGAGCCACCTCCACCACCTGCCCCACAATCGGAGAGTCCTAACTCTCGATTTAACCGGATTGAGCAAGATGTGTGATAGCGTTTTGAACAGATGGTTGCTCTATTCGCGTAACATTTTGATGTTAATACCTCGGGTACCACTCCTACACCACCACAAAGACCTCTCGCGGCCCCAGTACAAATGGACCCGGTACCTCCCGCCACTCAGCCCGATGGCAGAATTATGATCCGACCGAGGGACTTTTTGAAAATGAATCCACCCTCATTCATGGGGAGCAAGGATCCCGTAGAGGCTGAGGAGTGACTGACTGAGTTGAGAGTCATATTTGACTATTTGAGATACACTGATGCTAAGAGGGTCAGTATGGGTGCTTATATGTTGAAAGGGAGAGCTTGGGATTGGTAGGATACTACCCAGAGTATTATGATGTCCTACCAGGATATGATTAGCTGGAAAGAGTTTCAGAAGGCCACGAGCTGCCCAGAGAAGGATGCAGGCTGAGTTTTCGAGTCTAGTACAGGGCGATATGTCTGTGGATGATTACGAGAGTCAATTTACCACTCTATCGAAATATGATCCAGAGACCTTTAAAGATGAAGAGCTTCGCACTGAGAGATTTGTATATGGACTAAAGCCCATCATCAGAGATCGATTGATAGGGTTGCGTATTATTGAATTTGGAGATGATCTGAGATGAGTATAAGAGATTGAGAGGGGAATCGAAATTGTACAATCCTAGAATGAGTTTAGAGCAGTGATTAGGGATAAGGGTAAGAGGCCAGCGATTTCCCAAAAAGATATTTGGAGAGGTTCCTTCAGAAAATGAAGGATTGAGGCACAAAAGGGCAGATTGGAGAGACCCAGAGCTTATCCCATCATTAGGGAGACCCCTCGAGATGTCAGGCCTGAGATAAGGGTTTGTAGAGACTGTGGTCGACCGCATGAGGGAAGTTGTACTGGGTTGATCCGTGGATGTTTTAGATGTGGAGACATGGGTCACAGAGTAAAAGACTGTCGTCAACCTCATAGGCCACATGCTCCGGAGCCTACCAGACAGCAAACTCTGAGAGTGAATCTCCCGAGACGGGCCACTACTGCAGAGAAAGGAAAGAAGCCTGTCACAATGGGACGTGTGTTCGCTCTGGATAAGGAAACAGCAGACACTTCTGTAGAAACTATAAGAGGTACACTCTCTGTCTGTAATCATAAGGCTCATGTGTTGATTGATCCGGGATCCACGTATTCATTTATTTCTGAGCATTTTGCATGTAGCTTAAATTTGAAGTTTGAACCTCTAGAGTATATCCTACATGTAAATACCCCTATGCGTGAGTCCCAGAGAACAGATATGATATGTAGAGGATGTGAAATAAAGGTGGGAGATAGAGTAATGTTAGCATATCTAATGATGTTAAATAGACATGGGTTTGATGTAATTCTGGGGATGGATTGGGGCTAGCAACCAATCAAGTGAGTTTAGACTGTTACACTAAGATTATAACTTTCTCCCTACCTGAACCTTACAGTGTACATTTGAAATATTGAGGAAATAAAGGTGTCAAATTTTTGTAAGCAATTTGAAATTTGTGATGTTACCTTTTGAGAGTATTAAATTTACTTTTGAATGTGAAGGTTATGAAGCGCTCATCTCAGATGATAACCGGGAACATCCAAGGATTGAGGATATACCTGTGGTGTGTGAATTTTCGAATGTCTTCCCAAAAAAGTTACCTGGTTTACCACCAGAGAGAGAGCTGGATTTAACATTGATTTGGTACTGGATACTCAGCCTATCTCTAGACCTCCGTATAAGATGGCGTTAGTGGAACTAGAGGAATTGAAGAAATAACTACAGGAGTTATTGAATCAAGGATTTATTAGACCAGTGTCTCACCGTGTGGAGCACCAGTGTTATTTGTAAGGAAAAAGGATGGTAGTCTCAGATTATGTATAGACTACCGACTATTGAATAAAGCCACAGTGAAGAATAAATACCCATTGTCAAGGATCGACGATCTGCTTGATCAGCTGAGAGGGGCCTCAGTCTTCTCTAAGATTGATTTAAGATCGGGCTATCACCAATTGAGGATTAAGGAAGAAGATATTTCGAATACGGCCTTCAGGACAAGGTATGGCCATTATGAATTTTTAGTGATGCCCTTTGAATTGACAAATTCCCCTACAGCCTTTATGAGGTTAATGAATGAGGTGTTTAGAGACTATTTAGATAAGTTTGTGATAGTCTTTATTGATGATATCTTGGTATTGATGATATCTTGGTGTACTCTTGGTCTTATGAGGAGCACGTACAATAATTATGGTTAGTACTTCAGATACTCTGAGATAAGCAATTATATGAAAAGCTTAGTAAGTGTGAGTTTTGGCTGGATCGGATAGCTTTCCTTGGTCATATAGTTTCATAGGAAGAAGTATCAGTTGATCCA
This sequence comes from Firmiana major, assembly GCA_033439115.1. Classification (NCBI taxonomy): domain Eukaryota; kingdom Viridiplantae; phylum Streptophyta; class Magnoliopsida; order Malvales; family Malvaceae; genus Firmiana; species Firmiana major. The sequence goes on from CM065899.1 coordinate 65,163,982, forward strand.
ATTAAAGTAAAGGCTGTGCTTAATTGGAAAAGACCGAGGACAGTTACAGAGGTACAAAGTTTTCTTGGTTTGGCAGGGTATTACAGAAGATTTGTTGAGGGATTTTCCAAGATTGCTGCTCCTTTGACCAAGCTCACTCGTAAGGAGACTCCATTCATATGGACTAATCAATGTGAGCTCAATTTTCAGGAATTAAAGAGGAAATTAACAGCGGCACCTGTGTTGACTATCCCTGAGGGATCAGGAGGATTCTCAGTGTATAGTGATGCTTCCCATCAAGGATTGGGGTGCGTGCTCATGCAGCATGGAAGAGTGGTTGCCTATGAATCGCGACAGTTGAAAGATCATGAACGAAATTACCCCATGCTTGATTTGGAGTTAGCCGTTGTGGTATTTGCTTTGAAGATCTGGCGGCACTACTTATATGGGGAGAGATTCTAAATCTTCACTGACCACAAGAGTTTGAGGTATCTGTTTGATCAGAAAGAGTTAAATATGAGACGAAGGAGATAGATGGAACTTCTTAAGGATTATGACTGTGAGATTCTATATCATCCGAGGAAGGCGAACGTAGTTACTAATGCCCTAAGCAGGAAGAGTATGATATCTACTATGATGATCAGGGAATAGGATTTATTGGAGCAGTTTGCCAAACTTCAGACCAGAGTTCAAGAGGTAGAGACTGGATTTCTGGCTAGCCTACGAATAGAGCCCAGGATCATGGATCGGATTAGAACTAGACATCATCATGATCAGAGGTTGATTGATATGGTTAGCCAAGCCGAGCAGACTTCGTAGTCTGATCTCATAGTCAGTGAGGATGGGTTGTTGAGATTTAGAGGGTGAATTTGTGTACCGGATGATGATACCCTGAAGAGATAGATACTGAGAGAATCCCACTGCTCGCGATACACCATACACCCAGGGAGTACTAAGATGTACCGAGATTTGAGGAAGATATATTGGTGGAGTGGTATGAAGTGAGACATGGCAAATTATGTGGCCAGATGTTTAGTATGCTAGCAAGTGAAAGCTGAGTATCAGAAGCCCAGAGGATTATTACAGCATTTACCTGTGCCTACATGGAAATGGGAGCATGTCACCATGGACTTTATTATGGGTTTACTGAGGACCCGAAAGGGTCGTGATGCTATATGGGTCATAATGGATAAACTGACAAAAAGTGCCCACATCCTTGCCATCAAGAGCACAGATACTATGGATGCCTTAGCTGAGTTATATGTCAGCGAGATAGCTAGATTACATGGGGCTCCAGTAAGTATTACTTCTGACAGAGATTCTCGATTTACCTCTAGATTTTTGACCCATTTTCAGGAGTCCATGGGATCTAAATTGAGTTTTAGTACCACCTATCATCCTCAGACAGATGGTCAGTCAAAGAGGACTATTCAAACCCTGGAGGATATGTTGAGGGCATGTACGATGGATTTTAAGGGATCATGTAATGATCACCTGCCCTTAGTAGAGTTTGCGTACAATAATAGCTATCATGCGAGTATTAGAATGGCATCTTTTGAGGCTCTATATGGTAGGAGCTGTAGATCCCCTGTAGCTTGGGAAGAAGTGGGTGACAGAAAGATAAATGCTCCCGAGCTTGTTGAACATGTTGTACAGAGTGTGAAACTTATGTGAGAGATTACGAGCTGCACAGAGTAGGCAGAAAAGCTACGCGGATGTGCGTAGATGGCCACTCGAGTTTGATGTTGGTGATGTAGTATTTCTGAAAATATCACCAAGTAAGGGTATCATGAGATTTGGAAAGAAAGGGAAATTAAGTCCTCGATACATTGGACTATTTGAGATTCTTAAGAGAGTAGGAGAAGTAGCCTACAGGTTGGCATTACCCCCACAGATGTCTGGAATACACAACATCCTCCATTTATCTATGTTGAGGAAATATCACTCGAACCCTTCTCATGTCATAGAGTATGAAAAGATGAACATATAAGAGGACATGAGCTACACTGAAGAACGCATCTGAATCCTTGACAGGAAAGAAAAAGTACTTCGGACTAAAAGCATCCTATTAGTGAAAATTTTATGGAAGCATCACTCAATGGAAGAGGCAACTTGGGAATTGGAAAGCCTCATGAAGGAGAAGTACCCCCATTTGTTTGACGAGTCGAGTTCAATTTGGAGGACCAAATTCCTTAAAGGTAGGGAGGATGTGAGACCGGAGAATTTTGTACACATCTAATTATGTAATGTGAACATGAAGTGTAATTAATTGAGCTAAATGTGATGTACTCATATATTGAGGTGGTAAGGAATGAAATTTCTAAGTGACGAATGAGTATTGAATGAGAAATAGTCAATGGAGTAAATTATGGTAATTATATGTGGAGATTTTATGTCAAGTGTGCAACCAGAGTGTGAAACTATGAGGCCAGATCGATTTTAGAGAAGAGGGGATCGATCTGGTAGGCCAAAGTGATAAGGAATGAAAAATGTAAACGAGCAAATCGATCTCCAATGAAGGCAGATCGATATTCTTGTGATTCTTCCTTAAAGGGATCGATCTCCTATAGGAGCAGATCGATCTCTAAATGTTTCTATAAAATGCAGATCGATCTCCTCACAAGGAGCAGATCTGATAGGCATAAAAGTGGCCTAAAACGTTCACAATTCAAAGGCAGATCGATCTCTACCCAAGAGCATATCTATCTCCTGCCCTCTGCCTATATAAGGACCCCTATGTTTTTGCTGGAATTCATCTTTTCTCTCTCCAAAAATTGAGAACCCCCATTTTTGGCCGAATCCCTAGCTTTCTCTCTCCTTCAAAACATCGATTTTCGTTTGAATCAGAGGTAGTGGTAAGAGGGAAAGTTATTCCTCATCGTAAGGGGAACAACATACTTGGAAATCGAAGGACGATTTGAGCTGAGGAGTGAATTGAGCACTCCACAAGTTTTGGGTAAATTTCTAAGCTTTAATCCTTGATTTTGAAGTAGATTTCTACGATTGTGGCTGTAGATGTTGTGATGAATTGGCTAAAAATGGTTAGGGTTGTTAGAATTATTGAGGTATTGAGAAATTATGAGAATGTGAGCAATTATGCTCGATGTTGAGATTCGAGACAATGTGATGACGTGTTGATGATGTTTTTACATCGTTGGGACAGCCCGAGAGTTCTAGAGAGGAATGCGAGGCTAGTCCGTCATTCAGGGGAAATGATTGCTCTATACGAGGTGCAACGAGGTAAGGGAAAACTTAAACTCCTTTGTGTATGTCATTTGTGATATCATTTGTAGCATGAAATGTTTTGAGAAACAGCATGTTTTTACGAGTTATGATTGATTTATTGCACACGCTTTTATGGCCGGTTGAGGCCCAATTCTTATGAGTTGTAAACAAAGTGTGAAATTGTTTTACAAACTGTTTGAGTTTAAAAGTGAAAAGGGATTTGGGCTCTACGTTAAGGCGTACTGAGATTTGAGAAATGTGTGTGTGGTTTTGTTGGCTTGAGCTTGATTTTGACATGTTTTGTAATGAGTACAAAAAGGTTTTTAGACGGGTTTTATGAAATAAACAATTATGAGCTCTACGCGAAGGTAAAACAATTTTATATGATAATGGCTGATATTGAGACTTAGGTGTGTCATGTGATAGCACATCGAGCCTTGCTTTGGTAGCATGTAAGTTCGGGCCTTGCTCTGGTAGCATGTAAGTCGATATTCCTTTGCTTTGGTAGCGAGAGATGCCTCCGTTCTGGTAACGTGAGATGACCCCCTCTCTGGTAGCACTGGGTGGCCTTACTTTGGTAGCATGTAAGTCTGGGCCTTGCTTTGGTAGCATGTAAGACCGATAGTGTGCATGAGGAGAGGCCTTGCTCTGGTAGCATGTAAGTCTGGGCCTTGTTCTGGTAACACATTAGACCAATATACCATGTACACGACCTTATTGTCGACGTTCCCTCTTTGAGGATGCATGGGATGCGCACCCAAAGGAGATTATTTTGATGTGCCATGACGGATGTTTTTATCTGAGCTTTAATTGAGTAGTCTCCATCTTTTTATATCCATGAGATTGTGTTTTGTGGCTTTGCCCCGTGCATTACTACTAAGGTAATTTCTATCACATTTTTACGAGAAAAGCCATTATCACATCCTGATTTCTACATGCTTGTAACTATGGTTTTTATATTGAGCCATTTACTCTAATGTTTCTGCATGATCTTAGAGAAGTGAAATGATGATGATGTTTTAACGATTTCATGCTACGTTTTCTACTGAACTTATTGAGTTTCACCTACAAAACAAAATGATTGTGTTGTGTAATTAATAATTTTTGTTAATGAGTCCCTTACCCCCTTACTGGGCAATTTAGAAGCTCACCCTATTTTTAATATCCCCCAGATTTCTTCAAGTGAAGAGAGTTTTCCTACGACGTATGGAGTAGTGGCTAGTGGAAGGCTTGAGCTCCAGGCTGTATATTGTATTTTGAGGTATACTTTAACATTTCATGTACCCAAACTAAAGTTGTATTTACAAACACTTGATGAACAATGATGTATGGGATGTATTAGGATTAATTAACTCCAAATTGAGGAATGTATATGGTATGATATATGAATATTCGACGATGAGATCCTGAGGTGAAAGTTTTATAATTTATATATCATGATGCATGACACTGTACAGGAATGCACCTAGAATCGTGTATTGATATAAATAAGTTTTAACTTTGCCTTGTTTTTCGCGCTTTCGGGGCATCACAAAAAGTATAAGTGAAGGTCACACTGCTTACATGATTGATAAAATTAGGGCGTGTTTAGAGTAAAGAGACACCCCAGTAGACAGAGAAATTTTCGACAAGTATTCGAATGATCTATCAGAGTTACCACTAAATTGAAAGGTGAAGTTCTGAAATTGATTTAGCACCTGGTATCGAATTAATTATTCTGACCATTGCACTCAGTGGCTTTGATTGATTTATAAATTCTAAAAAAGCAATTACAAGGATTACATGAAAAATAGATTATCGGATCAGGTGATCCACTTTGGTGTATACTGACTTTAATTTTTAAAGAGACCCAGAGTCTTTTGGGTTGCTTTGTATCAAAAACGAGAGTTAATTGGATTCTCCCAAAACAGAGGTTATAGATCAGTGGGAAGGACCTAAAATTGTTTAGATGATTTAGAGATTCAGATATAAAGACACTTTGGAATATGAATTACGTATCGAATCTAAGGATTGTAAATTATATATGCTTACGTTTTGAATGCGAGACTCCATTTGAGTAAGAAAATGATTTCGTTATAATTAACAAACGAAATGAGACAAGCGTTGAAGTGTGATAAATTCTGAATGCAAGTTATATTGGAATAAGAGGTGTATATAAGGTAAGAATATATCTGATATATGAAATGAATTCTGATTAAGTGATATGGATTGAGAATGGATTGTGTCCGAAGGATAAATGTGAAATTACGATAAGTTTTGGTATCCTACTTCTTAATTAGGACTGAACCTTAAACCTTTATATCCATAACCACTTTATGTGGTCAAGTCTAATGGCTAATAAAGGTATTTCAAAATACCTCCCCGCCTGAGAGACTTGATAGCATCTAGAAATACCCTGATCCTTAACCCATAAACTGGAGTTGACAGTTGTAATATTCGTGTTGGAAATCAGGATACCATTACTGGTGCGGTGAAGAATTATAGAATCCTACTGATCAAGAAGGTTTTAATATTAAATTTCACAAAGGCTGTCTAATACAAGAAAAAGGGAGTGACTCATATTCGTGCCTTGAGTAGAAGTGATTTCGAGACGACGTTATGTATATTGGTCAAGGACATGAGTTATTGAAATATTTAGTGAACCTCAACTGGATGTGGTTCCTTTCTAATACAGACATTTATATCGTAGTAGCGAGCCTGAGAGTTGAAAATTGGACTTGATTTGATTGAATCGGACAGACTTAGTGCAATGATAAACATTGTATTGATGTAGCTAATTAGACTCATATGGGTGCTATGACAAGTATTGGTATTGGTACTGATGATTTATTAAAATTTAGAAGCAGAATTGTGTACCAAACGATCTATAATTAAAGGACTTGATGTCGTCAAAAGCTCATTCATAGAGATATACTTCGCATCAGGAGAATAGTAAGATATATCAAAATCTCCTAAAAGTATATTGGCAATCAAGTACGATAAGAGAAATAATTGAAATTGGGATTAAGCGTCTCATAAGTCAGCAGGCTAAGGTAGAGTACAGAAACCTATGGGATTATCAGCACCAACCATGCCAACATGGAATTGAGAGCAAGTACTTGGAATTTTAAGGCTCCTGGAAGGACCAATTGCTAATTAGTAAAGATTGTATACAATCAGTTACCACTCAAGTGTCGGAATGACGCCATATGAAACGTAGTATGACCAAAAATGTCGCTTACCGATTGGATGGAAGAAGTGGGTGAAAGGAAGATAATTGTTCCCAATTTGGTTAAGCAAGTTTTTGGAGATATTCAATTAATTTATGAAAGGTTGAGAACAACTCAGAACAAGAAAAAAAGTATTACTGATTAAAGACGAAGACCTTTGGAATTTTCAGTAGGAGATTCGGTGTTTCTGAGAGTTTCTCCTTCCTATGGTATAATGAGATTAGGAAAGAAATGAAAGCTAATAGATTGGCGTTGCTGCCAGAATTATCGAGCACCCACAGCATTTTCCACACTTTAATGCTTCACAAGTATCATCCAGATCCAATTTTTGTGGTAAAGTATGAACCACTGGAGTTGAAAAAAGGATATAACATGTATAGGGAAATCGATTCGTATCTTGGATCGAATAGAGAAGGCATTGCGGTCTGAGACGATTCCTTTGGTCAAAGTCTTGTGGCAGTATCATATTTCGAAAGAGGCCATGTAAGAATTGGAAGTTTAATGCGAGAGAAATACTCGCACTTGTTTAGGAACTGATATAAAATTTGAAGTTGGGAACCAAATTTCTCAAGGTGGAGAGAATGTAAATACCGTAAATTTTCGACACTCGATCTTGAGTTGTATTAAAATTCCAAGTACTTAAGAAGTGAGACTGAGACTAAGTCAATTTATCAAATTATTATAAATTGAATTGTGATAATTAAGAAGTGTAAAATAATAATAATAATAATAATAATAATAATAATAATAATAATAATAATGACAATAATATATACATATAAACAAATAAATAAATATGTATATGTATATATATATACACAAGTGATGGAGACAGATTGATGGTGTATGATAGAGACTGAAGCACGGAACCCTTTGTATGCATCAGTCCTACCACATCAACACCATCATGCACACGCCTTCTACCAACCTACTCCATTTTCGCTTCACGCCACTGTTGTGCCCATAACTTGTGCATGCTTGGAGAAATGTGGGAAGGAAATATGAGCAGGAAACTGTAACCGAGAGTGGAGCATTGAGCGGAGTGAAAAGGGAGAGAGAAACCGCAAAGCAGAGGACAACAGAGGGACAGAGGCAGTAAAGGGGAGTAACGGGGAGCAGTAGAAAGAGAGAAGCAAAGGAAAATAAGAAAAGAGAGCTTGGCGTGAGGGCTGGCTGGAAAAACTAAATTCGGCTGAAGCTTCATGTGTGCCGATCACCCGAGAAGAAATGGAAGCTAACCAAAAGCCGTGAGGAAGACTGAAACAGAACAGCAACAAACAGAGGCTGAAATGGTAAGTTGAACGCTGAAGTAGGGGATTGTACTAGCTGGTAGGAAAATTCTTAAGAGCCGATGAAGGTGGAAGGCTAATTAAATAAGGAATTGAAGTAGGACGCGTTAGAGGACAGAGCCTATGCGGGAGACTGGGTTGGAGTAGGGAGAACCAAAAAGAGCTATGATGGGTGGCTGAAAGGAAATCGAGAGGAGTATGAGGTTGGGAGCTAAAGCTGTTGTGAGACCCCGTATATGTATAGTTGTGATGTGTGTAACTAGATCAAATGAAAGTGAATGGACTTGTAATGTAAAGAATAATTGATGTAAGTCCATGGATTCAATGTACATATGTGTAATATGATTTGTAATGTACATACAAGTTTCATTGTGTATGAATATGAAGGAATGAGTTCTTATAAATGATGAATGTGAATGGGACTCAAAATGAGTAGTGTGGTAAATGGAAGGAAGTTGCATGAATATAAATGCTTCCATTTAGTTTTATATAGTATACCTTTGGATATACAAGTAATGCACACAAGTTTCAATGTGAATAAGGTATGAATGGATGCCACTTTCAAGTCATAAAGGTGGATGGATGAGAAAATGGCTATGGTAGCATATTAAGGATGTTTTGGTGTAAGTTACTGCAAAAAACTGCAAGAAAATCTGGAAAATATGAAAGCCAGATCGATCTCATAAGATGAGAGATCGATCTGGAAGAGCCAGAATGCTTTTATTTGGGCAATGGAATAGAGCAGATCGATCTCCAATGGGGCCAGATCGATCTCTTAACCATTCTGTAATAAAAAGATCGATCCTCAAGCATACAGATCGATCTCCTTAGCTATCTATTTGGAGTAGATCGATCTCAAGCTTCGACAGATCGATCTCATGCTTAAAATGCCGTGAAAAAGGGAGAATTGAGGGGACCGAATCGATCTCCTCCTAGTGCAGATCGATCTCCTCAAGCTATTTCTATAAAAGGAGCACTCAAATCTAAAACTTTCAGGAAAACAACATCACCCTTCCATTTTTCACCCAAAACCTAAGTTTATCTCTCTAAAATCAGCCATTTCCAGTAAGAATTGAGGGAAGGCTATTAGATACAAAGTTTTTCATCTTGAAGAAGAGAACAACATAGTTGAAACCCAAAATCCCATTGTTAGTATTGAAGGGGCTAAGGACATTGTCATTTAGAGCAAGAAGAGAAACCTGATTTGGTAAATTTCTAAAACTCCAGCCTAAGTACATCGTCTATTAAATTGATTTTGGAGTTGATTGGCATGAATATGGATGATAGAAATCATCAAGAAAACAATGGAACACATATAACCTAGAAAATAGAATGCCTCTAGTGTGAGAAAGTGTGATTTGGGGAGTTGGTGGTTTATGGATTATGATAAGTTGTTATTTGTGTAATGTGGATGATTAGAAATTGGTAAATGAAGCTACATTGTGGGTTTTGTGAATTGATGAGAATGAGCACATGTAGTATTTGATAATATGCCATAGTGAAGGAAATTTATGAAAAATGAACATTATGAGCTTAACATCTATTTAATATCGATTTGGAATGAATAAATAAGCCTAAAGAAACCCATAGACTCGAGTTATGGGTAAAGTAATGAAATACAGCCTCATAAGCGTTAATAGAGACTATAGGTCGAATCGACTATTGTAAACGCAAGAGTTGGATTATAATGGACTATAATGATGCGAAATACGTTTGTGTGCAGCTTCGAAGAGTTCATTGGAGACGAATTAGGCCACACGAGTAAGCAGCTCTAAGGAAGTGGAATCACGCGTCCAGGTAACGGAATTTTGTAAGTATATAGAGGTAGCTGCTCGTATTTTGTGGGTACGTAGGGCTTTGGAAAAGTGCATGATTTTATAGAAACGTGTTTGACAATGTATGGAAATAACTACGAGTATTTGTATAAGATTTGGTTATTGAAATGGTATTGTAAAGAAATGGGATAGTAAGGCTAATAATTGCATAAATCAAGTGTTTTGAATGCTTTCACAAAACATGTGTTTTATTTTCAACGAATTGATAGATAGGCTGGCTATTGTTGTTTGATGTTGTGTGATAGCACATGTGAAGTGCTAAATGTGTTTTGAGATTGGTTTTGAATGTGCATGAGCCGCCTATCATGTTTATGTGAATTAAACCGTGCTAGAGCCTAGCTCGCACTGGGTATTGATGTTTTCATATGTTTGAAACATGAGAGCTTAGCTCGTACTTTGGTTTGAAACTATGACGATGCTTTATAAACCGTACTGGAGCTTTTGCTCGTACGTGGGTTTTGAGTGGTTTTCTTATGCATATAACTGTACTGAAGCGATGCTCGTACGTGGTTTCTTCATATTTTTATGCATAAATGTCGTACTCGAGCGTTGCTCATACGAGGTGATTTATTATGATGCATGAATTCACGTTAAAGCGTAGCTTGCGTTGGTTTTCACACTGTGGTATGTATGAGGCCGTGGTGAGAGTGATACGAATTGGTGTTCAGGGAACCCAACAGGCCTAACAGACCTTTTAAGTGGGGTGAAGGTGAGGGGCTAGGACCTGAATCAGGGAACCCAATAGGGGCGAGCAAGGCCATGAGGGGCTAGGACCTAGTATTAAGAGTACTCCCACGTGCACTTGAGACTAGAGGTTTCACTCGGTATGGGGTAGATAAAACCTACTGCAGGCACCCTCAACCATGTTATGGGTCCGCGAAGTACGATGTACCGTGTATATCACATGAAGTACGATGTACCGCGTGGTTAAGTTACTGATGAGAAAAGTCTGGCGGAGAACTAACCCACCTTAGTTCCAGCATGATACCCCACACACCAGGATCCGTGTGGTCTGGGATGATATGTGACATAGTTGGCCAACATAGTCTATGAGCTTATAGTGACTTGTCTCCCTTGCTTGATTTACTTAATACCACATGATTTTAATCTATAAGTGTGATTGTGACTGTCCAGGGTAGACCCGAGGGAGGGGTCGAGCCTGTGGGATTTGAATTATGAAATGGTAAAGATGTTTGTGAATGAGAAAATGATTTGTAATGGGATTGTATGTCTTGGAGAAAGAGCTTTGTGATGTGATTTAAAAAGGAGGTTTCTTATATGAATTGCCCTTTTATGAGTTTAATGAGAATGAGCATGAGATGTTTTCACATGTTGATGTTTCCATGTTTTAAATATGCCAATTTTACATGATTTTGATACATGATATATATATGTATACTCATATGGCATAGTTTTATTCCTCATGCTCCTATTATAAATGATTTATGCATAACATTATTAGCATGTAGATAGAGTAGTTATCTATCATGCTTGCATTATTGCCTTACTGAGCGTGTGGTTGCTCATCCCTCTCTATTTTCCCCTCTACAGAGCGTACATAGTGGCCCAGTAAGGACTGAGGCATTTTGGTTAAGACATCCGCTGCATCTCCATCACTCAGAGGTATATACATAGTGATTCATTTTTGTATCTAAACAATGTAAAAGCACAGTAATCATTTGAAATGTAATTATAGGGGATGTAGACGTCAGAAATCATATTTTGTATAAATGAATGATTAATGTTCAAATGTATGACATCACTTTTATTAACTAAGAATGGACATTGCGAGTGAATTATTATTGACTCAGCCCAACAGTGTAGTAGTAAGTTTGTTCACGACCGAGTAGAGAAAGGAATAAATCGAAAAATTTATTGAGATTTTCGGTAATAAGAGGATAAAAAGGGTTGTGACAGTTGTTGTCATAGGTGATGACGCGGTGTAAAGAGGGACTCCTCTCGGCCTAGTCGAAAACTGGGCAGATGGCAGCGGCTGAAACGCAGGCAGGGGAGTCAGACGAGGACGCTGGAACGGTGATAGCAAAGAAGACTCGGGGTTGGTAAGGCGGTGGTGAAGATGGTCGACGACGTGGAGATAATGAAGGTGGTGTCGAAAACCAACAAAAACGGTAGGAGAAGGTGGTGCGGCCAAGAGGTGAGGAAACAGAGAAAAAAGAAACGAATGAACAGTGGCTAAACTGAAAAACCGAAGAAGAAAGAAAAGAAAAAGGAAAAAGAAAGAATTTGGCGGGAAGCTAAATTCGAAAAAAAAAAGAAACAAATATATATATATATATATGTATAAGGGATTATAAATGTATATATAAATATATAAATGGAAATATTGAAAATAGAATAGTGTACTAAAAATTTGGAAAATCTCGAGAAAGAGCTTCGAAAAATTAACCGGGTGAACCGGACCCACCGACTCACTACGTTGAGGCAATTGAGGACCGCGGACAGACATCGAGGTAAGGAGAATTCTCGTGGCTACTAGAGTTTAATATATGTAATTTTTGTGTGTTTGTAGTTATAAAATTGTTAGGCTAAATTTCTCAAATACCAAAATATAGAAAACCCGAGGCCGAATTTATGATTTTGGAATTTAAGGAAATTTTAAATTTTGTAGATCGACCAAACTACTGATATAGATTTATTCAATTAAAGTAGACAAAATCTCAATAAATATAATTATTGATTTTAAACCGAAGATCCCTAGTTTTGATTTCTCTGTATCGAGTACTGGAATTTTAACCAAAAAATAGCTTGTTACCCCTTTTGAATTGTTTTCAGAAACAAACTGAATTTATACATGATCCAAGGAAAGATGAACAGTTTATAAAGAAATATTGATGTGGCGTGCTTGAGTTCGTGCCGATCGTGTGTCGCACGATCCGACTCGCACTGATTTTGAGACAAGGGCATTGATGAGAGTTTGCTACGCTGTTAATATTACCGTGTAACGATGTCACAGCAGTCATTGTTTGTAGGCCTCTAGAGGTGGCCATGGTCGGCTGGGCTGGTCCGTTACATTGAGATTATGCTACACTGTTAATGTTAACGATGTCACAGTAGTCGTTGTTTGTGGGCCCACAGGGGTGGCCATGGCCGGCTGGGTTGGTCTGTTATATCAGTGGTGAACTATTTCTGATTTTGGTCTTCGGATATTTTGATGAGTGAGCCGTTCGGGTAGCTGACCACTCCCACGTCAATTAACATCTCGACACACCTGATCAGTGATTGCCTGGAGTCACTGACGTTGGTCAATTGTCATTTATGATATTCGATATAGCATATCTCGTCTATTTGAAACATTTTTCTGAATTGTCAGCATGAACTGAGATATTTAGAAATCTATTTGTTTTGCTACTAAAAAACTCTGAATTTTTTGGATTTACCACAATAGCTAATTTTTACTATCGGTTCATGTTCAATTTGCTGAAAATCTGATTTTGGTATTTGTGCATTTGTCGTACTATTTATGTACTTTGTGAAAATGTTCCAAATTTGGCAACTACTTACATATGTGTGTGTGTGTGTGTATATATATATCTTAGGTATTGTATTTATCTACCTCCGTTAGTAAGACAATTCGTGCAATTATGATTCCGCGGAGCATATTTCTGCATCAAAGGTATACCCAAGTTTAAACAATTTTTTTGTATCTAAAATTTTTGTAAGTACAGTAATGCATACAAGATGTGTCTGGGGAATGTGAATATATATTTTGTTTAAAAATTTGTTACTAAGAAAGAAAATTAATCAGATTAAGTTAATGTTCTAACCTAATATCGACTTGTAGCCCAACCAAATTGTGTGTAATTCGGGTCGTTACAAAAAAAATCCAAAAAAATTAAAGAGATGTTTACTAGTCTATTATATTATTTAGTAAGGATTATTAAATTTAACGTCTCGTTTCAGTGAAAATTAGACTAATTTTTCTTTTTCTTACCTATATTTGTCAACGATCAATGTAGCACCTAATCACTTTTGTTGATCTTATTGATCAACTCTTTTGTGATTTCCTTTAGTCCTGGTCCCATCCATAAGCATGTGAAGTGATTACCTTACATTCCATCATAAAACATACCATTGAAGATTTCGTCCATTAATCGTCTATAAAAAAATACATTTAGTTTTGCTTGATTCATGCATCACACTTCACTTACAGGTCATAATCGACATCTAATACAGCCTTAAGATTACATTTGATATCTATTATAACCTATCATTACATCCCCAAAAAAGAATTACATATGTTATGCATTAACATGTTTGATACATAAACTAAGATATATAACCCTTGTATATACCTTCAAAAGATTAAACGCGGGCAATAGGACGACGCTTTCCTAGCCTACCCCAAAAGTAGTCACGCTATCTGTAACTGGCACAGATAATTTATGGAGGAATGGAGAGGGGGTGACCTTAACGCTCAGCAATAGTACATGTAGAGGGGAAGGAAAAACAGCATGCATATTTCATTTAAAACATATTAAGGCAGTTTTGTTTTCAAACATACATAGTTCAAATCATACTTAATTCATAAAGCATAACATAAGTGCTCTTACAAAACATAGGCATGTAAATAAATCATTCTTGGATGCATATTTCAAATCATAAAAACAAATGTTCTCAAAAACTCTGAATATGAGTTAGAGACTAGGCATCTGATTCCAAGTATGTTGTTCATCATACTTACATCCCAGAATGGGAGCCCTATAAAAGGAAGGTTAACTTATGGTCATGGTTAAGGTTTTCTCAACCCCATTGGATCGATGAGTATTAGGAATACTATTAACTTGTCCATGTCATACACCCATAAACATAAACATAAGAAACATAAGGCAAAATTGCCAACATAGTATAGATGGATGTTAAAACGCCAAATAAGCACGTTACAAATGGTAGCCTTATAGTCTCGTAAAACAATTCGTAAAACATACATGCATGATGCCATCACATAAGAAACATAAGCATAAATTTTAAACATAATACATAGGTAAGTGGGACAATTATCTCATGGAATCATTCTTTTCATAGCTTAAAACGTAATGACCCCAATTCAAAACATGCTAAATACATTTTAAGGAAATCATTTCAATGTATTAGTTGGATTTAAATAACTAAAACAAATTTTATTATGCATTTTTCTCAAAATAGAGTTCTTTGATGCATTTTGTGGGATCTTCTTTCTTAATCCATAAAATCATAGGTTTAGCAAATCATGCTTCCATTGACTTTAAATCAAATTATGTCTATTTGCATAAAAATACACCTTTAGGTGCAAAACCTGAGGAGGGGATTGATCCTACCATTTAGGGGGATCGGTCTCTCATCACCCGAATGCAAATTTCTGGAAAACTTTATATGAGGGATTGGTCCCCTGCCTTCTGGCATCAATCCCTTAGTGAAAATTATGACTTTTCATAAACTTGCTAAGGTACAAACAAACTTAAAACATATCAAAATTGCATGCATGCATTAAAACCAAATAGACACCATGACTCTACATATAATCCCTTACTTATTAGGCAATTGCACTACTTAGCCCCAATTTCTTTGGCACCAACTTAGGTTAAGTAATGCATTTATATTACCTAACTTCACTCAATAAGGTCTTAGCTGCAAATGTCAATCATACAACACTTAGTTTCCATGCATTTTAACTTATTTAGGCTTTCCTAACTTAAACATTTCCTACACTTATCACCTATCTTAATTCCTTTTAAATCTTAGCTTAACAACTTAACTCAAATGCTCTTATAAGCTTTCTTAATCATCCATTACCATAATTCTTACTACATACTTCTTATATTAATTCCTAACATCATTTCATTCAGCAATGCTCTCATTTATCATTAACCAATATTGTACATGCACTTTATGTAAGTTTAACCACTTAAGCCTTCATTTCTAAATTAGTCACAGGTGGCCTAAGGCACCTATTAGTGGTTAAACTGCTTTCCTTTCAGTCAAACCATACCAATTTACTTATCTATCAACATACACCAAACTACATTCACTATTCATATATGTAGAACCCACGAAATATTTTCTTTATATATATTCGGTTAATAAACAAACAAGTAGAATTTTAAATGTACGTATAGAGATTTTAGTTGTACACTAAGAGATTTGGAAGAATTAATTTAGTAAATATATTAACTCTCAAAAATCATAAAGGAGATCTACTACATATATTCATATGTGGATATACACGAGAAGATATAATATTTACCATTTATTAAGTAAAGAATATAGAAATATACAAATGAGAATACAACTAGATATGAGAGAGCACCTACAAGAACCATGGATAAGCTTCCAAATGAAGCCAATCCCGATAATTGAACAAAAATAATTATACGAGATATAAGTATAAGCCTATATGTATATTGAATTTTTAAGAATGGTCATGGAGAAGAAATGGCTATTCGGTAGTGAAGGGAACCAACAGAGAAATTGGGCAACTGAATTGGGAAGGTAAAAGAGGTATACTCAGCTGACAGAAGAATCAATAGTATACAATAGAATAAAAAGATAGAAAGAAAAGAAATGAGGAAATGTGAATGCGACTTGACTACTAGAAAACTGCAGAGGTTTGGTAGAAAGAAAAATGATGGGAAAACTGAAGCTCTCGGATCGAAAGGCTTAGTTGCAACAACCAAAGAAAAGAAATGTGAAATAAAATGGGTACATAGGAGAACTAGGACTGGCAGCTATGTGTAGGATAAAGAAAAATAGTGAAGCCGATAGGAGAAACAGGACAAGGAAAACAAAAAATATATATAAATATATGTACATGCATGAAGTTGGGAGTGCAGCAGAGAAAGAAAAGAGTTAATTTCTGTTGTAAGTCAAGACGATTTAGACGTGACCGAGGGAGTAGCTGAAACGAGAGGAAGAGTGAAACAAATGAACACTGCAGTAATGCCCCGAACCCTGCACTAGTTAGGTGATGGAAAAATAGAAGCAAAGCATGGCCTGCTGCAGAAAATAAAAGGGGTTGAGAGAAGTTGTATGGGCAGCTATTGGCACAAAAAAATTAGTCAAAATGAGAGCTGGAATAATTGAGGTTGTGGAAGAGAAGGAAACGGGTAAAAAAATAACTGTGAGAGGTATACCTGCCTTGGTAGGAAAGATGATGAAGGAGTGACAGTAGAGATGCCAGGCCACAGTGCAGAAGAGATAAGGGAAGAAGATTAAGACAGCCAAGACAGAGGGACTATAGTGATATGTAAAGGCAGTTGGAGGCTTCGGTGGAAGGAGTAAATAGAAGTGGCAGGGAACGAATGAAAAGGAAGTAGAAAATTGGCAGGAAACCCAAGAGAGAGATTAGCTTGCTGAAGAAACAAAACCAGAAGAGATGATGGAGGGAGCAGGTGAAGGACTAAAGATGAAGATGTGTGTTACAGAGGAAAGTGAGGAAAACAATAAAAAAGGAAGCTAAAGCAGTGATGAGAAACCGAGAGCCAGGGGTTTAAGTGAACAGGAACAGAGGACGTGGAATTCGGTAGCAGAGGAAGTGTAGCCTGGAACGACGCATGAGGGAGCGCATCGAAGAAAGAAAATGAAGCTGAACCAGAGGCTTATCTCTGAGTTGTTTCAGTCGAGAGAAGAGAGAAAGTGAGAGAATGGTGCAAAAGGAAGACCGAAAGTTATGGAAGCAAAGATTATGAAGACGGTGGTTGTGATGAGATTGATGGAGGAGAAAAATAATGCTAAAGCAGAAAGTGACGACAGGAGACAGAGTGAACGAGAGAGGCGTGGAGGCAAGAGCAGGGGACTTCACCCCTCAGCCTTACAGCAGGAGACGAACAGTAGAGGGAAAGATGATGATGGTGGTGGAAGAGGCACAAAGATGATGATGGTGATGATGATGATGATGATGATGATGGCATGAATGTGATTGGTAAAGAGGAGGTAGTGTTGAATAGAAGGAAAGAGATTGTGAACAGGGACATCGGTTAACCTACGAAGAAGGAGAAGGAAGAAGAAGAAAAGAAAAGAAAAAGGCGCGCGAAGGCTAAATTCGAAAAAAAAAAGGGGAAGTAGAATATATATATATATATATATTAGAGAATAGAAGAAAAAAATTGAAGAAAGAAGAGTGTTCTGAAATTTGGAAAAAACCAGGGGAAAATAGTCCGAAAATATTAGTTCGAAATTTCTGGAGAAATAAACCAATTGGAGCGGACCTGCTGACCCGCACCACTGAGGCATTGAGGACTACGGACAGACACTAAGGTAAAGAAAATTTCGTGTGCTACTAGTGATATTTACACGTAATTTTCGTGGAATTATAGATACAAAATTTAGGCCAATTTTATAGTTATTGAAAAGTTATAGAAAACCCTAGACCGATTCATAATATCGAAATTTTAGAACAGCTTTAGTCTCGATTAAATTGGCCTATCTTTACTAAGATTAATTTAGCTAAATTTATTTAAATAAATATAGTTTTGATTATAGATTTAATCGTAATTTCCTGATGGAATCACTATAGCCCATTTACTAGGACTTTTATTCAAAAAGGAGGCTAGTCAGCCTATTTCGAATTGTTTTATATATCGTATTGAATTTACAATCGTTTATTTGAAAGTGGATTGTTATAAATTGATACTGGTAAAAGTGTTGAAGTCATCGTGTGTTACTGTGTGATCTTACACTGACCCACTCGCACTGGACTTTAATATGATTTATGAGTAAAATCGTGCTGAAGCTGTCGTGTATTGCTGTGTGATCTTACACTGACCCGCTCGTACTGAATTTTAATATGATTTATGAGTAAAACCGTACTAAAGTCGTCGTGTATTGTTGTGTGATCTTGCACTGACCTGCTCACACGTGATTTAGGGGCAAAGGCAACAGTTAACCATACTACATTGTTATCGTTATTGAATTGTTATTGTTATTGTGGTCCACTGAGTATGATGTACCGTGCAGCATATACGTGAGTACGATGTACCGTATTTCTGATTCTGGTCTCCGGACATTTTGATGTATGAGCCGTTTGGGTAGCTGACCACTCCCACAGCGATTGACATCCCGGCACACTTGGCCCATGATTGCTCAGAGCCACTGACATTGGCCAATTGTCATATTGATTATCTTTATAGCATGTTTTGTCTTGCCTCAT
Source organism: Firmiana major (assembly GCA_033439115.1). Classification (NCBI taxonomy): domain Eukaryota; kingdom Viridiplantae; phylum Streptophyta; class Magnoliopsida; order Malvales; family Malvaceae; genus Firmiana; species Firmiana major. The sequence continues at coordinate 65,182,661 of CM065899.1, forward strand.
CTATTTGGATTACTAAATTGACTGTGTATTGTATTATGATTTTGAAATTATGTATTTCACTGTTTTAAGTTTTGGAATTTTGTATTTTCGACAGTAAACTGCTTATATTATCGATATTGACACTATCTTCAATTTTTGCCTCTGATTTTACTGATTTGCCAAAATATTTGTATATTTTCATGAGAACTCCTAATTTGGCATATATGTATATAGGTAGTGTATTTATCTACCCGTCACGTGTTTTTCTTACTGAGCACGTTAAGCTCACCTCTTACTTTCCTCCACAGAGTCTCATCTGTAACTCGGACTGCTTCTGTAAGACGAATTAATTTGCACAGTCATACGTCAGCAATGTATGCTTCTGCGTTAAAGGTATACCCAGTGTGGACTCCTGTTTTTATATCTAATTTTTGTAAGTACAGTGATGTATAGAGGAGTGTGTCTAGAGAATTTGAAGATGAATATTTATGAAAAATCAATTATGATGATTAATCAAAAGGTACCTCTATTGGATTTTAGTTAAAATTTGCGACCAAGAAATTAATTTAATAGTCAGATTTATTGTTTGATCTATGTATATTTTCATGAGAACTCCTAATTTGGCATATATGTATATAGGTAGTGTATTTATCTACCCGTCACGTGTTTTTCTTACTGAGCACGTTAAGCTCACCTCTTACTTTCCTCCACAGAGTCTCATCTATAACTCGGACTGCTTCTGTAAGACGAATTAATTTGCACAGTCATACGTCAGCAATGTATGCTTCTGCGTTAAAGGTATACCCAGTGTGGACCCCTGTTTTTATATCTAATTTTTGTAAGTACAGTGATGTATAGAGGAGTGTGTCTAGAGAATTTGAAGATGAATATTTATGAAAAATCAATTATGATGATTAATCAAAAGGTACCTCTATTGGATTTTAGTTAAAATTTGCGACCAATAAATTAATTTAATAGTCAGATTTATTGTTTGATCTATTATCGATTCGTAGCCCAACCAAAATGTGTGTAAATCGGGTCATTACAATATAACCCTAAAATAGTTAAGGGTCATATCGTTAAACTATCATTCCACAATTTAATCCAATAATATATTTTAGCAAATCAGTATATCACCAACACCCATCACAACATATATTTATCTTGAGATTTTAAAAAACCCTTACCTTATCCAATTTATAGATAGAGAAAAATCCTAAAATGGTCTAAAGGGGGTCTTCTACATTTCTTTGTTAAAAATTAACAACATAATAAAGCTTAGAAACCCTGAAAACATCATATATATCAATTTCACAAAGATCTCGAACTTTCTCCCTCTAGCTTACCTTCAATGGTTGAGCTTCTCTCTAAAATTTCAACCTCCAGATGGTTTTGTTCAAACCCAAATTGAGATAGATTGAAGAGGATGATGAAAGGAAGGCTTGGTTGGAGTATGGTGAGCTATCTCTCACTCTTTCTCCTTTTTTCTCCTTTCGTTTCTCTTTTCTTTTTTCTTTTTCTTTACCACAAGTTTCCTTTGTTTTCTTACCGTTCTCGTCTCTTTTAAAACTTAATTTGTGGCTTCAGATGCTTAAAGGATCGATCCATTTAACTTGGGGATCGATCATCACCCTTTAAAATACCCAACAACATAGTCTACCTTTTTTATTCGTCTGTGTTTTCCTACACACTTTGGGGATTCAGCCTTCAGAGGATCAATCACTTCCTCTTTTACTGTTCAATTTTAGCTTTTGTCAATTGGGGATCAATCCTTAAGGTAGGGGATCGATCCTTTGGCCTGGAACATCATTCTTTTTTATGTTTAAGCCCTCAAATTGCCTAAATTTTCACTCCTAACTTTCTTCAATCATTCAATACCTCAAATCGTTCCCCAATTCATCAATATACATACATAAATCAATATTTTCATGACCATAACATTTCATATGATCTTAATCCTTAACTTACACTAAATACTTCATAAACATATAATTCCACAACATAATTCATCTTAACTTTCATATCATAAAACATAGATTCATAATACATCCATGACTCTGAAAATTTGCCCAACAACTTATAACATTCATATACATGCTATTTTTCATAGCCTAACCATGCATAATCCATTACATCATCATTCATCCTACAACACAAATACAATATATAACAAAATCGTCTTATTCTACATAGCTTGAGGGTTTATACCGTGGAAAAATCGTGGTTTTACATTAAATAACTTTAAATACCTAGAGTTAACAATTATTATAGATACTAAAAACAAAATGAAGAAGGCATAATTAATTTTATGAATATTGGTAAATTTATTACAAAGAAAACTATCATATTGATTATTAAATATTTTGAATATTTCAATCCCAATTTTATTATAGGTCATGTAAGAAGAAGAATTTATTTTCACATGCTATGTGATTCCTAGAAATATGATTCTAACTCATTTTCATACCAGACACATTATACTAAATGTAAAAAATGCCTAACTCGAAAAACTTGCCTACCCCACCCAACCCAAACACGACCGACCTGGATTGACAAAAAAATGTCAACAACTCAAACCCAACATGATTCGAAGCCGAATTGATCTTAACCCAAATTGATCCAAATTCAAATTGGTTCAAACCTTAAATAATTTGAACCCAAAATGGATCAATTTTTCCTTAACCCAAACTCGACCAAAAAAAAAATCCAAACCCGGAATGATCCGATCCAAAACAACCAAACCCAATTTAACCCACCCATTTGTTGCCTCTTGCCTTAAATATAAGTTGCCCTCAAAGTTTGATCGAGGACAACTCTACATATAATTTACATGCCACTAAGTAGACATCATTTCACGCATAGGTAGCGAAATCAAGTCCATTCAAACTAGTGATTAAATGCTAGAATCTATTTGATTTTTTTTAATTATGGATTATTATTCAATACATTGTCTGTGGAATTTTATTTACTCTATAAGCGGAGTTAAAATGTTAACACATATCTCACTTGGAATATTAAAAAATATAATAAATAGATAAAATAATGGTAAGAGCCACTTTAACCCCGCTTGTAAAATAAAAAAATATTTACTAATAATTTTATTAAATAATAATCCTTTTATTATTAGATAATAGATCATTGTTGTATTTCAACCAATAATAAACCATTTTAAAAGACTATTTAAGTGGGAAAAAAAATGACCCAAAAGATTTTTACTAAATCGAACATGATTGATATATACTAATAAAATAAACTTAAATGCATAATTAGTTTAGTTTTTCAATTAAAATTTTGAGTTATTTTGTCATTTAACAAAAACAGTTTATTTTAAATTTTTAATAGCTTAAGAATTGAAAATGAGTTTAGAAAAAAAAAGTACAAGATATTCAATTTATTCCTCAAATACACATTCACGTTGTCCTAAAGGTATTTTTTTCTCTTTGATTTTTAGATTTACTTTCATCCGTGCTTCTCTATTTTTAGCTTTTTGAGCATTTCCATCTTTGGTGTATATATATATATATATATATATATATATATATATATATATATATATATATATATATATTCTCATACCTATGGAATGTCATATAATTTAACTTGTTAAGTATAAAAATTATCTACAATAGAATTTAATTATTTATCAAATTACTGATTAATTTATTTAAAGTATTTATATTTTTTAAAATATTTTCAGATTGAACAGTTGTCCTGAATGCCCGATTATTAAACCATCTGACCCAAAACAGTCCAATTATGCTTTCATTTCATGTCTTGAAACATATTTTAACCATCTAAAAGCTTAAAATCAATTTTTAGCAAATATGAACCTAATCGGCAAAGTCTTAACACTTTTAAGTTTTACCTAAACCATGCTGTAGCATGGCCTTTTATTTCCAGTACCATCTCAGTGCATCTAAACACTTCCCCCTCTCAGTGCAAGCACAAGATGAAGCACAGAGCCACCCTCAATATTGTACTCACGAGCCGTCTTGTCATCTGCAAGCTGCTTGCCAGCATAGATGAGCCTGCAACCATGGAACAAATCAGCGAAATAAGACATCACAATATAAAGGCAACTAAAAGATTATACACCGGGTCAATCAAATGTAAACAATAACAGAAGTGAACCATTAAAGCCAAGTATTTTATATTCAAAAGGCATCATTATGAGTGAATATTGTAGAGAACTTAAACCAAAATAATAGAAAAACTTTCTTAATCATGCAACTAATAAAAGTCTTTCACAAGAAAAACCAAGAGAACAAGAAAACTACCTTTGCTGCACAGGTGGAATTCCTTCTTTCTCTTCAACACGTTCCTTAATCCGATCAATGGTATCAGTGGGTTCAATATCAATCTCAATTTCTTTGCCAGTGAGAGTCTTGACCTTGATCATAGTCCCTCCCCTAAGCCTCAAAACTAAGTGAAGAGTAGACTCCTTTTGGATGTTATAATCTGCCAAAGTTCGACCATCTTCAAGCTGTTTCCCAGCAAAAATCAATCTCTGCTGATCAGGAGGTATTCCTTCCTTGTCCTGTAAAAGTTTAGTCCACCATCAGCAAACATTTAATTACAGGAAAAAAAATAAAAAAAAGCAGTCTAAGACAGACCCCTCTCAAGCTTTGCTATGTAGTACAAAAAATAAATACATAAATAAAAAGCACAAATTAGCAAATTAGAGAAAATCTTGACAATTTTATTATTATAAGATTGTATCATACAACAATCCTGGGTGACCATCACAACTTTTGCAACCATTTAATATAAGATAATCTAGCAATCTAGGTAAGTTAAAGCAAAGTATCTCACAAGAGAGAAGCAATAAAACCTGAGATAAATAATAATAATAATATTCTTCCAACCTTCTTGGAAATTACCAAATCCAAACTTATTAAGATATATATTAGGTCATAACTTTTCAAACTCAAACAATACAGCATCATTTACCAGTTAGGTATTTCTCTAATTATGCAAAACAATCTTGATTGCATAAACCCTAATTTCAAAAGATCAAAAACTAAAAGATTTTTGTAATTGCATTGATAAGAGAAACTATAAATTGATACATGATTTGTTCTTTGAAGTAATCAAGATAAAAAATTAACAATATTGCAAAAACCCGTTTCTCTCTTTTAGCATATTTTATTTCACCAAACGTATTCTTTTTTATAGGAAGAATACAAACATTGATAGACCAAAAAGGATCAATATATATGCATATAAAATGAACTTTCTATCAAAGTTTTCAGTTATCTAAAACTACCCAGTTTTAAACTGACCAATAGAATTTAACATTATTGAACAATGACTCTTTAAGTATTTAAAATTATGTTTGAACCATGACTCCATGATTTCATGTGACCATAAGATACTCCATATTCTCCCACTTGGTCAAGTGAAATTACTTATATTTATGCTTTAATAATAAAATATAATGCCAATAGTAAAAGTTAAATCCTCTTTAATATTGATCATATCATAAATCATCATACATAATCCTTTCCATGTATGATATTATCAGTTTTATACTCGATAAACTTTAATGACAGTAATGGTCCAACAATAAAGTCTTTGTCAGAGACAAATCCTATTAACATTCATACAATCCATTCATGACTAACAAAAGATACAAGATATCTATTACAATCAGAAACAATACGAAAAACCATGCTCAAAGTGTCAAACATAAAACCATAAACATAACATTAATAATGGTACTCGACCATTTCCATTCTTTCAACATGTTGTTTAAATGTCTTTGGTGGTAATCCTTTCGTTAATAGATCAACAATCACAAGATTGGTGCTAACATGTTCAATTGACATATTTTGCTCTAAACTTCTTCTTTAACAACAAAGTATTTCACTTTCATACGCTAACGGTGAGCCTTGGTGCAATGGGAAAGGTTGCTCATTTGTAACTTGAACGTCACAGGTTCAAATTTAAAAAAAAAACCTCTTCACTATTAGAGGGAAGGCTTCGTACATATGACCCTCAAATCCCACAACTTGGGAGCCTTGTGCAATAGGTTTGCCCTTTTATTATGCTAAGTACCCTTCGCATACTTGTCGATTTTTAGAAAAGATTGTTGGGAAAATTATGCAATGTGGCTACGTTATAGACAATTCCAAGTTTCGAAATAAAATTCTTCAATCAGATTCATGAATAGCAACCTCAAAGCATCCCACAAACTTAGCTTCTATAGTAAATGCAAAAATGACTTGACTACTTTGCACTTTTCTAAGGCATTACTCCTCCAACTTATAAGAACAAAAAGACAAATGTGGATTTTTTAGTATTCACAATTCAACATAATCTGAATCGAAATACCCAATCACTTCAAGATGTACATAACTCTTAAAAGTGAGCATGTGATCCTTTATTCCTTGCAAGAATCTCAATACTTTATTTGCAGCTTTCCAATGATCTAATCTTGGATTAGTTTAATACCAACCCAACATTCCGACAGCAAAATTTATGTTTGGTCTAATACAAGTTTGAGCATACATTAAGCTCCCAGTAATAGATGCATAATAAATCTTTTTCATGTGTTTGCATTCCAATTCATTCTTTGGACAAATTAAATATATCCTCTTTTTCACTTGGAACTAGACCTAGCAATTCGTATATAAAATTTGTATTTGTGTCATGTAAAATCTTGTTCATGTCGTGTAAAATAAGAAAATTTTGTGTTAATATTCATGTTGACACGTCAAACACAACTTTTTTTAGGCTTTTGTCGTATTCACATACAATTTTTATCAAATTTTAGCCCGTATCACTTATGTCTTTTATTCGTATCATTTTCGTTTCATATCATATGTCGTGTCTAAAATTACCTAGTCTATTTGAAACATCACTTGCAAAGCATTTTTCCATACAAAATCTCCCTGAAATTTTATTAATATATGCCTTTTGAGACAATCCTAATGATGCTTGTGATCTATCACAAAACATTTAAATTCCAATCACATAGAATTTTTCTATCATATCTTTCATTTCAAAATTCCTAGAGAGACTTCTAGATCTCATGTAATAAGCCAAAATTAGTAGTTGTCGAGCAAGATATCATTAACATATAGTACCAGTAATATAAAGTGGCACCCACTAAAATTCGGGTATAAACATTGATCAACATTATTTTTCTTAAATTCAAATGAAGTAACTTTATCATTTAACTTTAGATACCATTACGAGGAGTCTTGTTTAAGCCCGTATATAGACTTCTTAAGTTTACACATTATGTGTTCATTTCCTTCACCAAAATCCCCAAGGTTAGTTCAAGCAAACCTCTTTGTTACCCAATGTTTGGATAAATATTAGTTATGAAAAGTAAAGTAAAGCGAAGGATAGATAAAGGAAAGGAAAGGATACATATGCTCTTTGTTTGAATTGTTAAAATTAATAATGAAAAGGAAAGTAAAAGAATCTTAATAACCATTGTTTGGTTAAAGAGTGGGAAAGGAAAAAATTCATTATAATATTTTTCTTCCAAATATAACCTTATTTTTATAAAATAAAATAATAATTTATATTGGTTATTCATTTGATTAAAAATAAAATTTTAGTATATATTAAGGTATTTTATTTTTTATTAATAAAGGTATTTTATTTTGTCTTCAACTTGGTCCAAGTGATAATTGTTACATTAGAGACAATATACTTAAAGAGTATTCAAACAACAATGCTCAAAAAACATAAATTAAAAAAAATTAGATTTTTGAAATAATAATAAAAAAATAAAATCATATTTGTGATCCAAGTACAAAATAAAACAAAAAAAAATGATGAATAAGTTATAAGTGACAAATAATTATAATGATTATTTTAAAATTTAAAAAAAAAAATTGAGAGTATAAACGTTATTTTACAATTAAAATTTTTTTGCTGATTTCCTTTCCCTGGCATTTTCCCCAAATTGGGATAAATAAAAAATGCAACTTTTGAGGAAAAGGGAAGGATTCTCAACACCACTCCCTTTCCTTTATTATTTTTAAAATTTTATCCAACAAGGGAAAGCAAGGAAAAGGTTTCCATGTTTCCCCTACTTTCCTTTCCCTTCCCTACCCCAATCCAAACAAATATTCATTCAAAAAGACAAGTACATCCATTTGCAGAAGCTTTAAGTCATACTGAATTATCAAAGCCATAATAATTCTAAATGAGTTGTTTTAAAAACCGGAGAAAAAGGCCTTTTTTGTAGACAATACCATCAACCTAAGTTAAAACCTTTGGTAACAAGTCACACTTTGTATCATACAATTCCCATTGGAGTTGTGTTTGGTCTTTAAGACCCATTTACACCCAACACTTTTACAACCTTCAAGCAATTTAACAAAGATCCTAGACTTCATTATGATCCATTGATTTCAACTTTCTTTTTCATGTTGTCTAACCATTTCGTAGAATTAGCATTTCTCGTGACTAGTGAAAACATAACTAGACCTTCATCAATTCCTAGATCAAATTCTAACACGTGTATAAACCACATATTCCTTAGAGATGGCATATATTCTCTACCTTGAGACCCTTTTAATACTCCCTCAAGTGGTTCATTGTCTACAAGTTCATTGGCAATAGTTTTGTCATGGAGTGTTTGGTCATTTATTTATTGTCCTTGCCAGTTGCTACACTGTTCAACAACTATAGGTACAACCTAAGAAGTTATAGATGAAGGAATTTGCATCCTAACTTCATGAATTTCTACTTTACGTGGTTCCACACTCCCACTAATTTCAACATTCTCAGTTAACCTAACATTATTAGTTTCAACTATTTTTGTACTATGATTAGGACAATAAAACTTGTACTCTTTAGAGTTTTTTGGAATACCAATAAAAAAACCGTGGATTGTTCTTGAATCCAATTTTGATGGATTACAAACACTTTTTTTCCCCTCAACAACCTTAAACATTCATGTCTTAAACTGGGTTTCCTTCCTATCCATGTTAAAATGAGTCTTTGGAAACATGTTTAACAAATAAATATCAATCTTTGAAACATGTATCCACTATGACAAGAGTGAAGATGAATGTTCAACATACTCCAATCCATTAATGTAAAATTACACCTTTTAGCAACACCATATCGTTTTAGTGTACCTAACATTATGCATAGAGCAAATATGCCACATCTAAGAAATTTAGCAAGTTCACTAGGGCATTGTCAAATTTCAACATTCTTTCCATAATAATCACCACCCATATCAGACTTGACAATTTGCATTTTTCTATCTGTCTTTCAACCTCATTAATAAACAACTCTAATTTATTGGTTTCAATTGTAGCTTTAACTCGATTTCTCATGAAAACAAACTTTTCATTTGGATAGATGGTTTGAATTGTAAGGAATCCCTACATGGTATTTGAAACATGAGTGATATAACTAGAATCAATCCACAAAGTACTATTAGGAACTTCAGTTCAATTTGATTTGAAATATACTAAACCATTTGGCATACCTTCCTTTTCAAACCATGTCTTAAGTTTCAGGCAATCTTTCTTATAGAGTCCCAATTTCCCATAAAAATCACAAATGTTACTCTTATGCTCCTTCATATGAACTGGAGCAAACGAAATTTTTTAATTTTGACGGCCTTTGCTTGCCTTTCCATTCTTTTTTACAACTTTCTTTCCAGCTTCTTGCTAACTCAAGAGATGAACTAAATATTTTCCTTATTGCTTAAGCCTTGACTCTTCCTAATGGAGCATAATTTGCAATTCATTCAAATCCATTTATCTTTTATAGTGTTATAACTTATTTCATATAAACTTCACAATAGATTTTTTTATTCAGTCTTATTCTTGAAGAGTATTCCTGATGCTATGTTTGTTATCTCAACACATGCTAATGAATGGTATCGGAACCATCAAACCTCATTGTGGTCAAAGTACTCATTTTATGTCCCGGCACTTGACTTATAAACAATATGAGAGCATTTTTCCACAAATTTCATAAATTCCTTAGCACTTTTAATTTTTGGAATAATGGATTTGATGTACAACAATCATTCAAAATAAACATTAAACTCAATTTATTTGATCTTTCTCATGCTTTTTAAATTTTTTTAAAAAAAATTTAAAACCTCTATTTCTCGCTAAAATCAATTATTGCACATTAGCTTCTCAATCAATAATGACAAATCAAGATCCAGAACACCTAGGTGAAACTTGACTAGTTCACATCAATCAAAAATATTAAACCCATTAAACTTAACAATAAACGAAGGTTGCAAATGAAAAGAAACAGGAATAGATGTTGCAAATACAAATCATACATGAACGTTTTGAGTCATAAATTTAATAACCTAATATAAATTCAAACATTCATATAAACATTAAATGCATACTGATGTTCTATTGTGGGTGATACAACAATACACAATTATAAACATAATTTATGCTTAATTTTAATTTTGCCTAGTTAGACGTGCTATCTTCAGATTTATAAACATATCAAATTAAATATATTAATTGACCACGCTCATATTCATTAATTATAAAACTAGCCAATCTACCTTTAGATGATTCTTAAATTTTATAATCAATGAATACTAATAACCCACGGAAATTACATGACGTAATGTAAATCTCATTTCTAAGCATCGCATGCTCATGGGTAATTGAAAATAACATTATACAATTTGATAGAAATAAAACTTTACCCTATGTTTAGATTGAGGGTAAGATAAGGTAGGGAAAGGGAAGGAGATGAAACATGGAAACCCTTCCTTTACTTTTCCTTGTTTGAGTAAGATTTAAAAAATAATAAAGGAAAAGGAAGGGGTTGAGAATCCCTCCCTTTCCCTCAAATGTCCCATTTTTCATTTACCCTAATTTGGGGGAAATGCTAGGGAAAGGAAATGAGTACAAAAAAAGTTATTGTAAGATAACTTTATACCCATAGTGGTTTTTTTTTAATAATTTTAAATAATCATTATAATTATTTGTCTCTTATTACTTATTTATCATTTTTTTTAATTTCTACTTGGATCGCAAATATGATTTTATAATTTTATTATTTTTTCAAAAATCAATGCTAGAGCCTCGTGCATCGGGTTGCTCACTTTCATTATTATTTCAAAATTTTGATTTATTTTATTTTGTTTTATTATTTTTGAGCATCGTTGCTTAAAAACTCAGTAAATATATTGACTCTAATGTAAAGATCATCACTTGGACCAAGTTGAACACAAAAAATGAAATGTTTTCTTCCCAATAAAAAATGAAATACCTTAATATATACCAAAATTTTACTTTGAATCAAATGAATAACCAATATAAATTATCACATGTTATTGTATAAAAAAGTTATAGTTGGAAAAAATATATATATTATAATCAACCCTTTCCTTTTCTTTTCACTCTTTAACCAAACAATGGTTGCTAAGATTCCTTTACTTTCCTTATTAATTTTAACAATTCAAGTAAGGGCTTCATGTACCATTTCCTTTTATACACTTTCCTTCACTTCACTTTCCTTTACTAATATCTATCCAAACATAGTGTTAAAGTTCAACCACTTTAGTGTCTAACAAACCATTCATAATCAAATTACTAAATGTAAAATAAACAATTTTATAATTTGAATCTAAAAACCATTAAAGTTTGATCACTTTGATGACTAACAAACCAACATAATCTGAATTCTTATCAATATATTAAAAATTTAATATCCATGATAGTCATCAAAACAAATATACATTCATAAGAAGTAATAAACATAGTAGCTGACAAAATAAATCCCTATAACAACTTTGCATAAAATTTTAATACCCATGCTTTGTTAGAACTTGTTTTCATAACTGATAGTAAAAAAGAAAAAGAAATTGACACTTTGCAAAATCAACAAAAACAATTATTTCAATGAAAATATACACATCATTTAGTAATTAAAGAAATGAAACCAAAAATCTTGATGAAAAATCATAAGTTCTGATAATCCGACTCCGACACTACATATTAAGTATTTATGTAATTATGCAAAACAATTTTAATTGCATAGACACAAAATTCAAAATAAAGAACCAAATGATTTTCACAATTTCATTAATAAAAGAAAGCATATCTTTATTCATGATGTATCTTTGAATAATCAAGATAAAAATTTAACAATATTACAAAAACCCCATTTCTATCTTGGCATATTTTACTTGACAGAATGTTTTCTTATGGAAGAATATGTACAATATTAATGAGAACCAAACTCATTTACAATACACTTCCATCAAAGTTTTCAGATACTCTAAAATTACTCAACATCAGAGTTTTCAATTATCTAAACAGGTTAAATACATATTTGGCCCCTGTACTTTACACTTTCAACCAGTTAAGTACTTGAAGAACTAAAATTCACAATTAGGAAGGGGAAGGGATGATTAAACCATAGGCGGCCAGTCTTGGACAATTGAGGTCAATTTGCCCTGAACTGGGCAAATCAACACTGTTCTGGCTGCAGCGCAAATCAGCCCCAGTCCTCCCAGACCTGAACAGTTCAATGCCGACGACAATTCCCCTCCCCTACCTCCCTTCCCTCTCTCTTCCCTTTCCCAACTTCTCATTCCTCTCTCCCGATTCTTTCCCTTGTTTTTGCTATTTTCCTTTTTTTATTTCAAAAATAAAAGAACCCACATAATTTTTTGTTTTCAATTACAAAAAGTGAAGTGGCATTTTTTGCCACACTCCATATTTTATTGGGAGTTCTACATATGTTAACTAATTAACTGATAGTGTCGGCCCCAAGGACCAAAATGTGTGATACAATGAGAATTCAAATGCTTAAATTGAGAATTATAATTCTTTAGGTACCGAACTAGTAGAAGTTCGATAACACAAGGCCAAATCAATATTTAGCTCTATCTACAACTACCCACTTTTAAAATAACAATAGAGATTTAGCATTATTGAACCATGACTCTTCCGTTTTAGATTTATGTCATTAAATTTATGACTCTAACATTACCCACAATTTTTCAGTATAAGTAAAAACCACTTCTCTACCACCGAATAGGAAATTATCCATCCTAGATAAAATCTGAGAATTTTTTTACAATAGAAACTTCATGATTCAAAGTATTTCCTCCTAGAAAATTTCAACTCAGTGTTCGCAGCATGTAATCAATTTGTCCAAATTTGAACAATACAACATAATAAGCACTATTAATTGTACAAATTTACCATAAAAAGGAACCGAAAAATTAATAAAATATTTATCGAATTATTTAATTTCGAAATCTTTTTTTTTTAACTTTCCTTATCCTTTCTGTGCTTTTCTCGTCAACAAAACAGAGAGTCAACCAAGAATTCTAAAGTAAACTATTTAAACAAAGAAAGAAAGAAACCCAGAAAATAAATTCGTAAACCCTTACTGCAGTTTCCCTTCAAACATATTTATAGTTGTTTTCCCGTATAGTTTACATCTTTTTCTCATCAATCAAACAAGAAGTCAACTACGACTAAAATACTAAGACTAATTTCTTTGAAAATAAAAACCCGGACAAAAAAAAATAGCAAAAGAAAAACGAAGAGGGCAAAAAGAAAACCTGAATCTTGGCCTTGACATTATCGATGGTGTCAGAGCTCTCAACTTCGAGTGTAATAGTCTTCCCTGTAAGCGTCTTCACAAAGATCTGCATCTCTTTCTTTTTCTTTTTCAAAATTTTTTCTTCAAAAAAAAAAATATATATATATATATATATATTTTTTTTTTTTTTTGGGCAAAGACAGAACCGGATGATGCAATCAAATTTTGGGGCTGGTAAGGTATACAGCAGAATATTTGAGAGTATTTATAGTTGTTTTTTGTGCTCAAATAAAGGTCAATGCAATGATGGGGCTCGTCAAAAAATTTCGATTTAAGTTGCAACTTTGAGATATTCATATTGAATTTCTTAAGATAAATTGATAAGAAATTAAATAAATAATAATTTAAAAAAAAATTGCAAATAATGGTATAATAATAAGTTGTTTGAAATCGTTTTTTATTTTTAAATTTTTTTAAAGCAGTAACAAAAAATATATTTGGTAACGTATTTTTGCTTTAAAAATCGAAAATGAAAACTGTAACGACCCGGACACATTTTGGTTGGATTACAAATTGATATTAAGTTAAAATAATATTCAGTTTAATTAATTTTTTTCTTTTTTAGTAATAAATTTAAACAAAATATGTACATATTCCTCATACACATATTATATGCATTACTGTACTTATAAATATTTTATATACTTATATACAAAATAATTTCTTACAACTGGGTATACCTTCAACAAAAAAATATACTCTACAGAACCATAACTGTGCGACATGCGTTATTAACAGAAGCGTCCAAGTTACTGATGAGACTCTGTAGAAGAAAGTAGGGAGTGAGCTTAACTCACTCAGTATGAAACTTATGTAAGCAGTAGATAACCATTCTATCTACATGCTTATAATGTATGCTATGATCAGTTATAAAACACTGTAAAACAGTTGAATATAATTCAATTCGTTAATACTGAAAACGAATCACAATCAATACACTTTCTTTGAAAAACACTTTCAATCACACTTCATTCTGGTAATATACTTTATCATATGTAAAACATATGCATTCATTATAGTCAGTACGATGAAACCATTTATTGTTCAATCAATGTAGTAAAACACTTGAATTCGTTTTTTTTAAAACGAATCATTTAATTAGTAAAACAGTTCAATTCACTTTTCTTTCTATCAATAAACAATTCAGCTCGTTGAGACTAGGTTGGAATTCAATCAATAACAGTAGGATTCAATCAATAACGGTACAGTCAACTTATGGTTATAGTCAGTGACCCCGCGCCTCACGGGCCAGGTGTGCGCAAGTGTCATACGTCTCAGGGGGATGGGTTAGTCCAGTCTAAGCCAATCAATACAGTACAGTTTAATTTAGTTCAATTCAGTAGTCCGAAAACTTAATACACGGTGCAACGTACTCCATGTGCGTCCATACGGTACAGTGTGCTCCGTGGACCCCAATACAGTACAATATGACTTAGGGTACCGAGTAGTCTCAAGGATTTACCCCTCAGTATCAATATCAACCATCACCTTAGTCTCAAAATCCAGTGCGAGCAAATCAGTGCAAGATCATACAACAATACACGACGGCTCCAGTACGATTTTTCTCATAAATCATATAAAAATCTAGTGCGAGCAATTCAGTGTGACACACAGTCTACACGAGAGCTCTAGCACTGTTTCGTATCGAAAATCGGATAGGTTGTTCAATTCTTTCAAAAATGATATAAAAATCAATATTCAGTACAAAAACAATGTATAAACAATATGTGAGTGGAGACTTCCCGAAAGGTCACCCATCATGAAATTTCTCCCACTCAAGCACACTTAACTTCGTAAAACGTACTATTTTATGCAGACAGTAAAAACAATAGCCAACTTATTAATATACCGTTGAAAACAATATTTCAACGATGAAAGCACTGAAACATGCAATTTATGCAATTATGATTTTGTTTAACACTTTTCAATTCAGTTCAGTCTATACGTAGGGGTAATATCGAGTTTTCTATCTCTACTATATCTATTTAGTTACTCGAAATCATAAAATATGTACAATTATCTCTAAAACTTGCATAAATTCCTTACCCCAATGTTTGTCCATAGTCCTCGATGCCTTAGTGGTTGGAGTCCGCGGGTTCGATCTATTCGATTTATTTCCTCGGAATTTCATACCAGTGTTTTCGACCATCTTTTCCCCGGGTTTTTCCCAAATTCTTTTCGTCTTCTTCTCTATTCCACATATATATGTATAAAAATTCCTTTTTTTTTTGTTACTGTTCACCTTCCTTTAAAAAAAAAATATTTTCCTTTCTTGCCAACCCCATCTTCTTTCTTTTCTTCTTCTTCGGCTCATTGATCATTGTTTGCCATAATTTTCCTCGCTGTTTCCTTTGGTTTTTCCGACTCCACCATCACCATCCTCATGTCCCGACCACCTCCTTCATCGCTATCGACTCCTCCTTGTCTTCCACCGTCTACCAGCCTTTCCTTTTGCTTTGCCTTGCTCGGCCCCCTGCTTCAACCCTCTGTTTCACTCTTTCTCTCACTGAACGACATTCTGAAACAGAGGTGAAAAGAAGCTTAGAAAGCTTCTGTCGCTACTCCTATGTTTCTTCCCTTTTAATTGTCTGCTCCTGCCTCAAGTCTCAATTTAACTTCAAGCTCAGCCTATCCTCCTCCTCTCGTTCATCCTCTCGACAGCTCGAAGAAGAATAGGATTACAAAGGAGCTTCGGTCTCCTCTTCCTCCGATTTCCTCTCCTTTCACTCCTCAAATCAGACCATTTAATGTCTCTGTTTCATATGTCGGGACTGTCTCTCCCAGCACATCTCCGCATCAGAATTTCTCTATTCTATTTTCAACCTGAGAGAAGTGCAGAGGTGACTGCTGCTCTGCTTTCTCAGATTCACGTCACCATGCCCATCACTCTCCACTTGCTCCTTGTACACTTTATACCGAAAGGAGGATCGACAACGATCTAGGTTTCAACTCTGCTTGTCTTCCTCCAGTTTCGGTTTGACAAAGAAAGTGCCTTGCTTCCTCTCCCTCAATTCCGTTGTCTCTTTCTCGCTCGTCTCTCTTTTTTTCTCTGTTTCCAGCGACCTCATCCTACCCCTTTTCCAGCAACTATCAAAACAATTCAAGTTCTCGTTTTCAAGTCATTTTCATTTTTTTTTTCAGCAGACCAACACTTAAGGGTCCATTTCCAACCTTCTTCGGTCAGATCATCCACTGTGGCTATAGTAAAATTTATCCATCAAGCTTCCTCATTTTTCAGTAAACCATACATTTTTCTTCTTGCCCTCAATCAATTTGGTTCTGCCATGTTCAGTTTTCCATCTCACCTACCCTCTCGGTTTTCCTTCCTATTTTCTTCTAGGTCACCCACGGTCTTTATCATTTCTTTCCTACTCCCATTTTCTATCTCACATTTCCTGCATTGATCTGATTTTTTTTTTCTTTTCCCTACAGCAGAGTACATGCAAACTGTACAACATTTGTTCCTCTTCTTCGGTTTGCTTCAAGCCATCTTCAACTGCTTCTATATTTCCTTCACACGTTTTCAATATTTTTCTTTTCTTTTCTTTCGGTCAGTCACCACAATTCCTCATATATATATATATATATATATATATATATATATGTGTGTGTGTGTGTGTCTTTTACATATGCTACCTATCTTTAGACTCCTGTTCACAAGGTGTTTGTACACATAAATCTTGTATATATATATATATATATATATATATATATATATATATATATATTTGGTATATAAGTGTCCAATTGTCATGACCCAAAGATCAGAGTAAATTTTTTGTTTTTCTTTCATATTTAATTCTTACCTTCCTCTCATCGTGACCACCCTACCAACAGTTGGGCTATGATTCCGTGTTAGTCCCCTCACACTACTTACCATTCCATTTCCATGTTACATTCACAATTTCATTTACATAACCTTACATCCCCGACGTCATATACATTTTACAGTACTGTGCATTTACATATTTAGTTACAAAAACCATACAAGTGTGTATACCTTTTCTCGATGATAGGAAACAGCGGATACCAAGAATGCAAGTCATCAGCCGCTCACTATCTACTGCAAGTGCTCTAAAAAGAGGGGAAAATAAGGGGGTGAGCAACCACACGCTCAGTAAGGCAATTATGCAAGTAAGTAGATAGATCCACTATCTACATGCTCATAATGTCATGCCCTTAAATCCATTTCTTTTCCTTTAAAGCTCATGCACGAAATCATTCACACATCAATGCCATAGTTTATAAAGCTGTTCGTGCTTATGGAAATCATGCAACTCATGCCTCAATGACATCTCATGTAAAATAATAAAACGCATGAATTAAATCAAAATCATGCATTTGCAATTAAAGTATGGATGACCTCCTCATGCTAAAACATTTCATTGCATGAATTATAAACAATTATGAAAAATACATCATGCTATGTTTCCACAAAACCTTCACGCATACCCATATGCCACACCATGAATGTCATGTAAAACCAATTTACCTCACACATGGGTTTAAATAGCATGGACATAACGTCATGCAAGTTTCAGTTTAAATCTCAGTTTCAATCTCATCAAATCACATCTCAATCACACTCATCAGGACTCAACCCCTCCCTCGGGTGATCCTGATTCATATAAAATCATTTATTTCTAAGCATTTTAGAAAACATTGAAAATTTCATTTATTCACAACAAAACCAATATCATCAGTCAGGATCTAACCCCTCCCTCGTGTGGTCCAGACTCACACAAAATTCATGCATTCTCAAGCTTTCAAAACATCAGATAGTAACATGCGAGACTAGGCAATATATATATCTTAGGCAAATAACCAGGACTATGGTCATATCCTCGTGATCCCACTGCTACACGGATCCTGTGTGCAGGGTCTCACCACTATCGGGAACCGTCTCGGGAGGTGGGTCAGTCCATCCGTCGGTCCTGCCCGATCACTCGCATCCGAAGATGCCACATAATCAATCCCAGCACGGTACAACGTACTTGTCGTGCTCAAATGAAACACTACTGCAAGTGCACGGGTCAGTTTTTGAGTATAGAGTAAATATAAGTATCATCTCACAGGGAATTGTGTTTACCGCAAATCACTGCAATCAACAACCTTGAACTTCATTTAGAAAAAGTAATTTCTATTGGTTAAGATCCTATTTACTATTCTAACTATTAGTTACGGAACAAATTAATTAAAACAATCACAATTATTACGAATGGAAATATCAATGGCAAAGTATTCCTAGAACTCGATTTCACCTAACTAGGGTTCATACAATTCCTTTGATCAATTGTTCTTTTGATTTCAAATTGTTTATAGCCGAAACTGTTTCCTATTTATCTCTCCCGAGTTTTAAACAGTCATACCCAAATTACCTAATCCTAACCTCCCGATTCAGAATTAAATAATAGAGTTCATTAAGCGATGGTAATCCGTTTCTCTATGGCTCATAAGAATTGTCAACCTCCCGATTCAACAATGTCCTATGTTAATTTACCCTTGTGCATATAAATAATCCCCTCTCCCGAGTGCCGGATTCCTATACTAATTCATCCAATTAGTGGCCAATCAACTAGAGCATTAAGAACAAGTAGATTAAATAAACATAATTGAGATCATCCAAACAATATCACAAAATAATTGCAATTTGCCCAAAGTTGGCTACATCGATTCTAGGAAAAAGGAGTTTAGTTCCTAGAGATCATAATAAACATCTCATAAATCCAAAGTATCATCCCAAGAATAAACATTGATTCAAAAAGATGAAAAAGATGGAGTTTCTATGGAGCTAAATCAATCCTGAAGCCTTCTGCCGCAGTCTCTTTCGATATTCTGATAAAAATACTATTTATAAGGTTCCCAGGCACTAAAACGCAGAATGCCACGTGGAAAAATAGTGTTGCCCTAATCAGACTGCTATGCTGCGACAATGATATTGATTCCCCAGATCTGCTCTGCACTGTCCAGTTTCTTCTATTGCTACAGCATAAGTCACGATCAGCATCCTGCAATTTCACTTCTTCACAAAATCATCAGAATCAGCTCCAAAAGCTTTACTTCTCTATATTGTTCTTTTTCCTGCACAAATGCACAAAACACATAAAACATACCTAATATAACAAAGAACAAATCAAATAACTAAGTAAAAAGGGTTCTAAACATATATAAATTTCAGTGCTAACAAATACCCCCAAACTTAGAAATTTGCTTGTCCTCAAGCAAACACATACTAGAAACAGAACAATTAAAGACTCTCAACCACACTCAGCTCACATACTTGTCATACTAAATTGGGATTTTCCTCAAGAATTCACAAGGTTCTCAGCTTAAGATAAATTTCAGATTTATATTGTTCAAGTCAATCAAAGCAAACCAATCCCCCTTCACTCTTCACTTTCCACTTGTGTGTGTGTGTGTATAATCATTTATTCAAATTCATGCACTCAAGTGTTAACGTGAAATCTAACTGAAAATTGAACAAAGACTTCATATGCTTGATTTAACTACTACTCTCCACTAATAAAGACTCATGCATAACCAAGAATCATAAGGACTTTTCAAAGGTTGTAACATAAGGTTCGGGGTTTAGGTGGGATAAAGGATATAATATGAAGTTTAATCCACCTAAAGCACTGTAATCACCTTTGAATTTAATTTGTTTTGAGCTCATGAATCACTACCCAACCTTACTCATTCTCGAGTTTTTTTTTTAAAGCATTTGCAGTGTCATACTCCAGAATTTTATTTTTCACTACTTGTAACTGCATATGACACTAGCTTTTCATCAAGACCCGAGAACAAATCCTTGTTTGCAGCATTCAAGTTCTTAAACCAACAATTTACAAACCACCCTGTTTTCTTTTGAGCTCCTCCCTTAATCCTAAAATTTTGATTGATAGTGATTTAAGTAAGGGACCAAAAGAATAGGATAATCAAACAATTAGGCCATGACTTGTAATATGGTTATATAACAACAAAATGGAAGAATTTAGCTCAAGGGGTTTTTCCAAGGGATTAATATAATTGGGTAGGCTTGAAAGGCTCAATCTCAAAACAAAAAAATTGCCTAGATCATTTTCCTAATCATGCATAGTCTATCAATTTCGCCTCAAGTAATAACTAATCAAGTTCTAGAGTCTTTTTAGTTTCACATATCAACACAGTAAGAGCATAAACTGAATATGATTAGTGTATAGTTTGAGTGAAAAGATTCAAGTGAAGCTTTCTATCCACATTCCAATACTCAAACAATAAAAATCATCCATTTAAACAAAATTTGATCAATTCCTTGCAAAATTCATCTTTGGCCACAATCTAGAAAACTAATCTGTAAAACTGAGTATAATTGCACACAAACAATAAAAAGAGACATATAAAAAGAAATTGAAACAGGCACATAAAACATAACAAAGCATGAAAAACATAACAGCAGGTACGACAAACATAGCAGTATGACACAGACCACAACAGAGCACAACCAATAACTCCCCCAAAATTAAGATTTTCATTGTCCTCAATGAATTGGAAAAAGTAGTAAAGAGGACTTCCCTGGGGTAGTCTTAACTGTCCGAATCCTCCTCTGAGCCATCTTCAGCATTAGCTTCCTCCTGGGCATCTTCTTCCATATCATCATTAGCAGAAGTACACCATTGTGGCGGCATGGGGACTATCACCTCTCCCACACGACCCCTCATATTTAGGTAGTCGACTAATGATTTATGTTAGGAGGCAACATATGCACAGAAAGTTCGATAGTCTCGGTCATTATTGCGCATCTCCATCCGCAACTCCTTAATCTCGTTTAGCACAGCTGCAATGGAGTCGGAAGTGGTGGAAGGTGCAACAGATGGACCAGCAGAAGTTGGTGGTGGGGCAGTAGGAGGAGCAACTTCTCTCTGAGTCAGAGGTACCTGAGGATTCCTAAAAGTGATTGCAGATTTCCTAGCCAGTTGTGGTTTAAGCTCAGTCCAATATACGCCGTATTTCTTGCAAAGTCCACAAACCAATGAAGGGTGAGGTAAACCCCTTCTATTTTCCCTATTTATAAATTCTTACATGGACCGAAAGATAATGGCTCCAAAATTGTAACGCCCCGGAAGCGCGGAAATAGGGCTAACTTTTTCCTTTAAATATTATTTTTCTACTTAGGTTGCATTCCTGTACAGTGTAGGTTACTTCTTTTCTTTCTTTACTTATTCTTTTAACCATTTAATTTTACCAAAATTTTCGGCAGCATAACCTTTTATAATATATCCTATCCCCTTGCAGGTAAACGCAGTTTATATTCGCAAGGCAGTTGATTTTATTTCTTAAACTTATTACTTTCAACTCTACATTTTTACTACTACAACTTCCACATCCATACTCAGTATCATCGACATTTCATCCACTTCCCAAAAAGTTTACAAAATGATCCATAAAATAACTAATTACATCCCAAAAGTATTTATATACAATCCAGTATCTGTACAATATACATGTCTGGGAATAAATATCCGATGATATACCTGAACTAGTACTGAAAGTAGTCTGGGAGGCACTGAATCCACCAACTACTCACATACGCGTAAATGGCTGAATAATCTCACTGCAGGTACTCTGAAATGGGAGAGGAGAAGGGGTGAGCTTCTGGGGAAAAGCTCAGTAAGGTATGCATTTAAAACAATTCTAACCACTTAAAAACAATTAGAAAATCAGAATAAACATACTTCCGTACATACATACTTAGAAAACCATTTTACATGCTTACTTTA
This sequence comes from Firmiana major, assembly GCA_033439115.1. Classification (NCBI taxonomy): domain Eukaryota; kingdom Viridiplantae; phylum Streptophyta; class Magnoliopsida; order Malvales; family Malvaceae; genus Firmiana; species Firmiana major. Next base: position 65,204,980 of record CM065899.1, read on the forward strand.
AAATACATCATACTTCATCAAAACGTTGTACATACTTTCATATACTAAAACATCATACATACTTTCTTTGTTAAAATATTATACATCAAAACATGGAGACTAGGCTATTTCAACATAGTTATCATGCAACATATCATATCCTCAGTAGAGGTAATAATACCTATGGCCATGGTAAGGGCTGTAGACTGGATCAGGGTCATACATCGGTTCTAATATAATATCTCAATCACACTAGCACACAGCTAGGGCACGGGCACCAGTGGCACACACCGTGCAGTCACAAGATACTTTGGAAATAGACACCACGTGTAGTGAAAAACAACACCACTAAGGCGGAATAGACACTACACTGGTGAATCTAAACTAATACTACGTGTGGCGGAGCCAGGGCACCACAAGTAGCAAGCATGATTATGCACTCAGCATATACTAATAGTAGCCTGTCGTCTCAAAATCCTTACTTTCATACTTACTTACTTACTTTCATATGGAAACTTTAATCATCAAATCATGTCATAATTCATACAAAATATGTATATCTATTTTATTTATACAAAATAAGTGAAAACCATGATTTCAGTATCTAAAAACGGTTTATTATTCCTTTTGGACTTAAACCGAGAAAGTATGATTTTCAAACAGATTTCTTTCTACGATTTTCAAGTCATTTATAAACAATAAAGAGATATAGGAGGTTAGTACTATTTTAAATTGCATCCCTTACCTCAACGGAGCTAAAACAGCGTTACTCTGTCGGGATTCGGGTTTACCTCGTTTTGCGTGTCAAATTTTTGAGCTGCCCAAAATGATACCAAATTATCAAATATTGTTTGATTTCATCTCAACATATCCAAATATGTATTTATCTCCTTAAGAGTTGACCAAATTTGACCTTTTTGTCAATTTTTCCTAGTATTTTCGGTTTTACCGATTTAAGTGTCGGTTTAAGTTTACTTAACATATTTGACACCTTTAAATTCATCTTCAATACCTCTATATGGTGTCTTACATTCCAGCAACTCATTCAACTTCATACAAGACCTTAAAGTATCGATTCTTGCATTATTTCGATAATTCACCTAGTTAAACACTAAACCGAACCTTTACAGTATAATTTTAACTGTAAATTCATTTTAATTGCATTCATCTTCATCATTCCAGCAGTTAAATCATGCTGGCAGCAATTGAATTCAATCATATAATTCAATTCATCAACTTTCTTTCAATAAGAATTCATCAAAATTCAGAAATTAACAACTTATCACATCATCATCACCATACCTCAACTTCTTCACTCCTTTGACCAAGTTTGACTTCGGTTTTAGGTCTCCAAATTGTCACTCAGCTATAATACAACATGTATAGAGCTTAGAATCATCAAAAACTACAAGAAAAACCAACTAAAAACTTTTAAAAATCAAATTTTCTCTCACCTCGAAACAGGGCAGATTCTGCCCCTGTTCTTCTCTCTAAGTTTTCACCTAGTAAATGAAATCCTTTATGGCTGGATTTTTTATATGTTATATAGGGTTGAAAGGGTAAGATTTCATTATTCTTGGACAAAGTCCAATTCGGCTTGTAATGGGGTCGAAAAAATTCAAGAAGGGGAGAGCTACAGTAACGCCTGCGGAAATTTCTGGAGGGAGGTGAGAGCGCGTGGAAGATGGTTTCTGGGTATTTTCAGAGCCTTATGAAAGATGACTAAGTCTAGTTTTGTTTCCTAAAAGGCCGGAGTTAAATCAGATTTTTGGATGGGTCAAAATTGGGCTTTTCCTAATGGGTATCCAGTTCACTGGGTTGGGGCAGCCCACTGGTTAGTTTTAGAAAATCCATGAAAAATAGTTCTGGCCCATTTTCTTCCAAATTTCCACTTCTCAAGTGTGATACTATGTCTCTAGTATCTCTCATAAAAATTTGGGGCCCACTTGTTTAAGAAATGTTTCCCGATTGGGCCCATTTTACACAACTTGGTCATTACCGAACAATGTAACTTAAGGTTTTCGGTTTACTTTAAAAATTTATTTGATCACCGAAACCTCCATATCTCCACTCAATTTTCATTCCTCATGTAAATTATACCTTATAATAATTTCCTATAGCCTCGGAATAATTTTCGTGAATTTCTAGAATTTATTTCGAATTTATTTCTATTTCTAGGCTCATTTGCTCGGTTTAGTGTAAACCCGAATTTTACAAATTTGTCAACTTCTAATGTATTAGTTTCACTTTCTAATCATCATAACATACCTAAAATCATACTTTATTGAAAAATACTTAAATTCAAGATCTTACCTCGAAACAAGTGCCTCGGGCTTCATGCCACTATCCCGGGCATCTCGATCTTTCTACGCCCTGTATAAACATTTATACAAGTTTTAAACTTCTCGATTTATCTTAAAATGAACAATAGCATGAAAATTAGGGTCTCACAAAAATCAACAATCTTACCAGTCAAAATACAGTAAAGGAGAGCAGCTCGATCGACATCAACGTTGCTTTTATGAGTTGTAGGCATTATTCGTGAGCAAATGAAATCATACCATTCGTGTAGACCATATTGAAGTCGATTGGAAGGGAATGCCATAGATTCAGTTTCTGGCCTCTTCTGCCAATGGTTGTGAGGTTCTGTAAGTTCGTTAATAACCCGGTACAGCTCATCAGCATCAGTGTGGAGAGCTGCAACATAACTATGATATTCATCCTCCACCCCTTGCGGAAGGTCCAAGTACAGATTAATGGCGTTGGCGTTGTAAGGAACAAGAATACCTCTGACTTCAGATATCGAATGGGTGCTCTCCATTGCATTAGCATAAAATTCTCGGACTGCATCAAGAATGACATCTTCAGGTTGTCCTGCTAATTTCAGTAACCCGAAATCTCTCAAAAACTCAGAATAAATATCCCAACCACCAATATCAGGTCAGAAATTCCTTTCGATAATCATATTTTTGCCCATAATTTTCTTAAAATTTTCTGCGGCTTGGCTGTTTACAAATCTAGAGGGATCATAAGCAGTGATGACCGGCTCTTCCCTCTAGAGAGATGGGGCTGAGCTATAAGTCGCTTGACTCAAACTCTCTAGGTTTCGTTTTGCGCGGGTTTTGGGTGCCATTACCAATGGAAGCTCAAATTGACAAGAATATTGTTCAGCTGACCCCAATCGGACAAGCACACAAACTAAACCCAAAAATTTGCGTCACAACTAGAATTTCTCAAACAACAATCGACCAAACCAAGAAGAGCTTCAAAATCTAAGTTGCAGAAACCAAAAGGAAATCCGCTGGGAAGTCGAAAACGATTGAAGAAAGCAGTAGAATACCCAGAATGGAAATCACGTAAGCTCAAGTTGGACCACTTTGTGTCTTTATCACAATCGGACAAGAAAATACTTTCTGCTTCCCTCGAGGGTTTCAGGACCACCAAGATCGTGAATCCACAAAAATGTTGTCGGCGAAACTACCAAATCAGCAGAAAACAATCGGATCGGAAGAAAGAAAAATGATGGGTGTGGGGTAATCGGTGTACTTCCAAGAGAACAAAGAAAGATGTATTACTAGAAAAAGAGAGAGTCGGGAAGATGAAAAAAGTTCAGCAGCCGTTTTCAAAGTAGTTTTGGTAGGGTTATTTGACTTAACCGAATAGTGAGTGGGGTTGACAAAAATAAGGGATTCCGGCTTCCAATCAAACATTGCCATGTGTATTCCATTCATCCTGCTTTGAGATTTTCAGACATTTGTTCCCTTCTTTTTCTTCTCACCCTCTTACTGACTTTCTTTTTCTCATCTATGCAACTATTATTCGGTCCTATCTTCTTCAATTGAAGAATTTAGTCTTCTAGCTTAGGTACTGTTCACATACTTCTTCACTTATGTTCTTGAAAAACCATTTTCGTTTCTTTTCTGTTCTGTTTGTCTACACTGAAGCTATTAAGCCCCTGCAAAATTTTTCTTGTTCTTTCACCTGATCACGCACTCATGCATTCTTGCTTGCAGGATCATGATAAGTATTCTTCTAAACTGTGCTCTTCTGATATGCCTGAAAAATAAAATTCAAACTAATAAAATAAAATAAAAAGAAAAACAAACTACTAAAATCAAAGAAAATAAAACGAGATGAAAAACTAAGAATCCTAAAAAAAATAAATTGGGTTGCCTCCCAAAAGCGCTAAATTTCAAGTCTTCAGCCAGACTGCTTCCAGTCTCTTTAATTTGGTTCACCAAGGGAAATGCTATCTAATTTATGCACTCCCTCTCCATAATAATGCTTTATACGCTGCCCATTGACTTTGAACAAGCCTCCATCTGATTTCTTCAACTCAATTGCTCCATATGGGAAAACTTGGTTTATCTCAAACGGTCCTGACCACATTGACTTCAATTTGCCAGGAAATAATTTAAGCCTTGAATTATATAATAGAACTTGCTGTCCAAGACTGAATTCTCTTCTCATTATCATCTTGTCATGCCATCTTTTGGTCCTGTCCTTGTAAATTCTTGCATTGTTATATGACTCATTTCTCAACTCATCAAGCTCATTCAATTGGAGTGATCGATTTTCTCCAGCCTTGTTATAGTCAAAATTTAGCTTCTTAATAGCCCAGTAAGCTCGATGCTCAAGCTCTACAAGTAGATGACATGCCTTACTAAATACCAACCTATAGGGAGACATTCCAATTGGAGTCTTATAGGCTATCCTGTATGCCCAAAGTGCGTCATCTAACTTGTTAGCCCAGTCTTTTCTGTTCAGGTGGACAATCTTCTCCAATATCAACTTCACTTCTCGGTTTGAAATTTCAGTTTGGTCATTTATCTGCGGATGATAGCCGAGAGCTACTTTATGTCGAATTTCATATTTTGACATCAAACCATTGAAGATTTTGTTACAGAAATGAGTGCCTTCATCACTCAAAATGGCTATTGGGGTACCGAATCTTGTTAATATATTCTTATGCAGAAACCGAATTACCACTTTTGCATCATTTGCTGGTGTTGCTATTGCCTCAACCCACTTAGAGACATAATCAACAGCAAGGAGAATGTACAGCTTCCCAAAAGATGGAGGAAACGGTCCCATAAAATCTATACCCCACAAATAAAAAATTTTCACTTCTAGAATATTTATCAAAGGTAATTCATGCCTTCTTGAGATGTTTCCAACCCTTTGACATCTGTCACATGTTTTTACAAATATGTAACTATCTTTAAACACACTAGGCCAATAAAAACCTGATTGCAGCACCTTTGCTGCTGTACGTTCTGCACCAAAATGTCCTTCATATGCTGCAGCATGGCAGTGGTGTAGGATTTCCTGAGCTTCATCTTCCGATACACATCGTCTTATAATCTGGTCTGGACACTTCTTAAACAGCAGAGGATCATCCTAAAAATACGAGTTGATATCATGGAAGAATTTCTTCCTCTGTTGGTAAGTTAAACCACTTGGCATTAATCCTCCTGCTAAGTAATTCACTATGTCTGTGAACCAAGGCAGATTTTCATCAATCTTCATTATTGTCTCATCTGGAAATTCCTCTTGAATAGGCTGTTCTTGCTGAATTTCAGATTGCTCCAACCTAGATAAATGATCAGCTATAACATTATCAAATCCTTTTTTGTCCCTGATCTCAAAATCAAATTCTTGCAAAAGCAAGATCCATCTAATAAGTCTGGGTTTGGCGTACTTTTTTGAAAATAGATAACGAATAGCTGCATGATCTGTATAGACAATGACCTTGCTCCCAATCAAATATGGTTTGAACTTATCAAATGCATGTACAACTGCAAGCATCTCCTTCTCCGTTGTTGTGTAATTTTTCTGAGCATCATCTAAGGTCCTGCTTGAATAATAAATAGCCCAAAAAATCTTGTCTCTCTTCTGTCCAAGGATAGCTCCAATTGTAAAATCACTCGCGTCGCACATCAGTTCAAATGGTTCTTTCTAATCCGGTGTGATCATAATAGGTGCAGAAATAAGCTCCTTCTTGATCTTTTCAAATGCCTGCAAACAAAAATCATCAAAGACAAAGTCAGCATCTTTTTCCAATAAATGACATAAAGGTTTTGAGATTTTTGAAAGGTCCCTGATAAATCTACGATAGAATCCTGCATGTCCCAAAAAGCTCCTGACGGCTTTAACTGATTTTAGAGGATGGAGCTTTTCAATAGCAGCGACTTTAGCTCTATCCACCTCAATGCCTTGAGCTGAAATTCTGTGTCCAAGGACGATTCCTTCTTGCACCATAAAATGACACTTCTCCCAATTTAAGAGCAGATTCGTCTCTTCACATCTCTGCAAAACAAGTGCCAAATTAGATAAACATTGGTCAAAAGTCCTACCAAATACTGAGAAGTCATCCATGAAAACTTCCATTATCTCTTCAACCATGTCAGCAAAAATTGACATCATGCATCTCTGGAAGGTTGCTGGGGCGTTACACAACCCGAAAGGCATCCTTCTATATGCGAAAGTTCCATATGGCAAGTAAATGTTGTTTTCTCTTGATCTTCTAGGGCTATTGCAATCTGGTTATAGCCCGAGTAGCCATCTAAAAAGCAATAATAACTGTGTCTGGCTAGTCTGTCTAGCATTTGGTCGATGAAAGGAAACGGGAAGTGGTCTTTCCTAGTAGCTTTGTTCAGCTTCCTATAATCGATGCAAACTCTCTATCCCGTTACAGTTCTGGTGGATATGATTTCATCGTTTGTGTCACGAACTACTATCATTCCACCCTTTTTAGGTACAACCTGCACAGGACTCACACAAGAACTATCAGATATAACATATATAATACCAGCATTTAATAATTTTAAGATCTCAGCTCTAACAACTTCTTTCATTGCTGGATTTAGTCTTCTTTGTGGTTCGATAGAGGGTTTATGATTTTCCTCTAATCGAATTTTGTGCATCACAACAGAGGGTGTGAGAACCCTGCTGCCCGCCCCTCACCAGGTCACAGGCTTACGGCGAACTCATCACAAACCCGTATTGTCCTCTCTGGGCCCACTGGCCCTCAAGGTTTTGCTCCACTGGGGGGGCAAGCCCATCTCCCAGGAGACGCGTCCCAGGAGGCTCGAACTCGGGTCAACACCCTTGTTCTTGCACTCCTGTTGCCAATGAGCTCATTGGCAACAGGAGTGCAAGAACAAGGGTGTTGACCCGAGTTCGAGCCTCCTGGGACGCGTCTCCTGGGAGATGGGCTTGCCCCCCCAGTGGAGCAAAACCTTGAGGGCCAGTGGGCCCAGAGAGGACAATACGGGTTTGTGATGAGTTCGCCGTAAGCCTGTGACCTGGTGAGGGGCGGGCAGCAGGGTTCTCACATAAAAACGCGCGTTTTTATTGTGACGGCCAACCCCTGCCCGGCCAACCCCTGCCAACGGCCATGGCAACCCTTCTTGGGCCCATCGACAACGTTGGTGGTCTAACAACGGGTGGTCCAACAACGGGTGGTCAAACAACGCCAACAAGTCCAACGTATTGTCTGCTTTAGGCCGAAGCCCGCACGGCTTTGTTCCATTCAGGGAAATTCCCCTCAGAACGCGTCCTCTGATCTTATGTCTACTCTGAGCAATTTGCTCCTCAAAATAATCTCCACACTCCGCTCCAACCTCACGAAGCGTGTCTCAATACTATCCGATCACTCTGTCGGACTCTGAGAGGTATGCTCAACATTAGCCTCTATTTCAATCTCATCCCGATTCTCATGGGTCAACTCAGCACGACTTAGCAGACTCAGGTCTGCCTCTACGACCTCTGCCTCGTGCACTATCTCATCTTGAGTCTCATATCATGACTCATTTGATTCTCAGACCGATCTCTACGGTCTCGAGCATGTGTACTCGCCACTCTACCATAGCGGCTATCAGTTATAAAAACTATATTCTTGCATTCGAAACAAAATTCTTAGCTGCAATTCCATCTTGATATACACAATTGTATCTAAACAATGCACAGTACATGGGGATGTAAATTTACTTAACCACTAACACCGACTCATATCAGGCCAACTCTGCTCTGATACCATTAAATTTGTCACGACCCAAATTACCTAAAAATCCCTACAAATTTTTCAATTTTTCATTTTCTTACCCGTCGTGAACAGTTACACTACTAAACAGTTGGGCTATGATTCGGTGTTAGTACCTCTCACCTATTTACCATTCCATTTTCATATTTCATTTACATATCAATTTATTTGAACTAAATGCATCCCCAATATTAAATCCATATACAGTACTGTGCATCTATATGTTCAGATACGAAATTATACAAATGTGTATACCTGATCTTGATAAGAAGCAGCGGATAACCGAGATGCGAGACTATTGTTGCTCTCTTCTACTGAATGTACCCTGTGGGGTGGAAAATAAAAGGGTGAGCGAAACGTGCTCAGTAAGGCAATAATGTAAGCAGGTCGATAACTATACTATCTACGTGCTGATAATGTCATGATGTAAAAATCGTTTACTTTCGGAGCATGAGGTAAGATTAAAACAATGCCACATGTATGTATATATCATATACAAGAAATCATGAAATCGGCATATAAAGCACACATGGAAAAATCATCATGTAGACATCTCATGCTCGTCACATTAAAACTCATTTATTTCATCATAAACTCTTCACTTTAAAACTCATTTGTTTAATCACAAAACTCATCACTTTGAAACTTATTTGTTTCATCATAAATTCATCACATTTAAAACTCATCTGTTTCATTATAAAACAACTTCATCAAGGTCAAACCCATCTCTCGGGAATACCTTGATTCATCAAATCACATCTCTTTTAAAAACATAAATCGGGACTACCCCTCCATCGGGTTTGTCCTGGTCTATCCAGACCGTATGATATCATGTGAGGCATGTAGGTTACTGTATAAACAATCGAGGACTATGGCCATACTATGTCCCTGTGATCCCATGCTACACGGATTCCGGTGTGCGGGGTATCACCACTGCAACGGGAGGTGGGGTCAAGTCCTACCCGTCAGAATATCAAGTAACATCATAGAGTCATCATGACTGCACGGTACAGCGTACTCCGTGTGACATACACGGTACATCGTACTCCGTGGACCCATATCATAGTCTGGGGGTGCCTGCCGTAGGTCTTATCCACCCCAATACTATGTCGATAACCAACCCATGTCTCAAAATATATGTGCGAGCATCTCAACTCTCTGTGACACACAGTCTACAGGAGGCTTCCGCACGACTATATGCATGTCAACTCGCGTCTAGCGCGAGCGAAGCTCCAGCACCACGCTATGCATATCATGATATCTAAAATCTCGTGCGAGCGAAGCTCCAACACGGTTTTGTGCACACACAAATTTCTCGTACGAGCAATGCTCCAGTACGGCTTTTCATGAGAAATAATTCAGTAAACTTGAGTGCGAGTAAGACTCTAGCACTCTTTTAGTCATGTAAATACGATAGGTGGCTCACTTTTAATAAAACATCTTTTAAAATAGTAACCGGTACAAACCGGTACCCTTTTGTATATTTCACGAAATCAATAGCCAACCTATGTTCATATTTGCTTAAATCAAAGCAGTCTATTCATATAAAGCATTAAAAACATGAAATCATGCAATTTACCTGCCTTACTACCCTTTTTGTAAATTTTTACTCTTAGGGGCAAAATCGTCATTTTTCCTTATTTACCTATGCCCCGGTTTTCGCAGAAATTATTATTTCATTTCTAGATACTTTAAAGAATGCTAAACCCTGTAAATCCCCTCAATAAATATATATAGAAATCTCTATACGCTTACAAAATTCCCTTACCTCGATTTTCCTGTCGAATCTGACCTTTTCTCTGATGTCACGTCGCGCAGTCCGATCTGCTCTCAATCCAATGTCTGGAACTGCGTATTAATATTTCTTAGGTCAGATAACATATAATTTAGTTGTATTTCCTATTTTCTGGGCTTAATTTAAATCATTGGGCCCGTTTACCCCTATTGGGCCCGATTGCACCTTAATGGGCCTCGACCCATTTTCAGCCCGTTTTTACTTATTAAATACCTTCCTCGGGTTTACTGGGCTCATACAGCTTACCAATAATTATCGGGCTTCGTTCCAAACTCATTGGATAGCCCATAAACCATTTACGGTAATTACGTTGTAAATCCGATTAATATCCCTCTTTATACAATATTAATTCGTAAATTCCGTAAAATAATCGAAACTCTGTATTAAAGGACTCTAATTGTCGAAATTAAACTGTACTTACCCGATACGATGCGGGATACAAAAATTGGAGCTCAATCGGCTCTCGTTCGAGCTTTATCGTACAACTGCACAATTATTATATTTAATCCTGGGTTAATTTCCGATCAAATATAATTTAAATAAATTTTTCAAAATTCAAATTGGTCACTTTTGACCTCTTACCGACTTACCCGAAGTCCGGTGTATCCCCGAAAATTCTTTCCCTTTTTCCTTTTTTCTCTTTTTCTCCCTTTTTCCCTTTTTTTTGGCTGAACCGGTTTAGTCCGGTTCAGACCGCCGGTTTAGCTCGGTCCGGTTCGGTTTAGTTTTGGCCGGTTCAGGCCGGTTCGACCGGTTCAATCCCCATTTGCTCATTCCGACGCCGTCCGGCCGGTTCCCGTTGCGATTTCGGTGCCGTTCGGCTCGGCTACACCTGGGCATTCAGAATCGGGCCTCGGTTGGGGTCGAAACGCAGCCATCGCCGACGAATCAGCTCTTCTCCCCCGCGGCTGCCACCTCTCGATCCGACGGATTCCGGCGGTTTCGTCGGCCGATACTGGTCTCAAAAGGACCGGCTCCTCTTCCCGATCACGCCGGTGCCCGCCGTTCACCCCCAGCTGCCGTGGATCGCCGGGATCATCTCCGTTTTCCTCGCGGTCTTCTCTTCCTCCGTTCGCCGGACACGGCCATCGTCGGCGCGCGTCATCGGTGCCAATGGCTTCGTCGGCCTCCCCTCTTGCTGCTCAGCCCTTCGTCGGAGGCTGTCGGTGCCCGGTGGTGGCTTGTCGGTCGAGCCACGCGCGGCAGCATTCCCTCGGTTTCTCTGGTTCTTCTCTCTCCCCGATAACTTCTGATTTCCTCTTTTTTTTTTTCCAATTATTTTTATTTAACAATTTGTTTTATTATTAAAATATTCATTAAAATAGTCTAAAAATTTTGAAAATATCTACAATATTATTATTTATTCCAAATAAATAAATTTAATTTATTTATTATATTTTTAACCCTTTTTCGGGTATAATTTTTTCGTATTTTCGGGATATTGTCCCGAGCGAAAATTTCAATTAATTTCAGTAATTCATATCTTGATCAATTTAACCCGAAATTTAATTATTTCACCTTTATTGACCAAGATTTCTCAATCCATTATTTTTAATAATTATTTCTCGTTAAATTTATACCGGCCTTCGATCTTTTGACCATTTTGCCCTTGTACGTGTTCGGGATTAATTCAGTCAAACTTTCCTTCACGAACATTCATTCATTTTATGATTTGAATCCTTATTTTCAGTCCGAATCACATTCCTTTAAATTTGTGAACATTTTTCTACCTCATAAAATTTACGATTTAATTTCGGGTCTTACAATTCTCCCCCACTTAAGGAATTTGGTCCTCCAAATTAGAACCAAGTCATATGAGTCTAGATACAACTCCGGGTACATCGATCGTATCATACTCTTAAATTCTTATGTGACCTTCTCCGGAGTGTATTACCACCAAAGGACTTTAATTAGGGATATCATCTCAAACCTCAATACTTCCTCTTTCCTGTTTAATGCCCGAATCAACTTATCAATATACTTATATTTTCATTAAACTGAACTTTTGGAATTCATATTCGCTACTAATTGCTTAAATCCCAATTTACTTCACGTATCACATATATTCTTACCTTGCATACGCCTCTTACTCCAATACATCTTGTATTCAGGATTTATCTTACCTTAAAGATTATCTCCTTCCGTATATCCCTCATGACAAAACTCTTTCATTATTCATTCCGTGAGTACAATCCTTTTCTCCTTTAATTTCAACTGTTGCACCCCTTTTTATCACTTGTCAACACTTACAATATACTTTTCAGTGATGTTTTCACCCTTGTTTTCAACTTAAAATCTCTATATCCATATTCCGTTTATTAATCCTCCTCTATTGGGGTACTCATTTATCAGTATTGTGCCCAATGATGTACACATTCATGCCTTTTACTCACTTATATGCGAATGAAGGCGGTATGAATAAATTTGTGGCACCAGGATCAATGAACATATGTACTTCATTATTCATAACAAGTGTGATATCTTACACCACATCCATGAAACATCAATAGTGTCCTGGTCCAAGACATCCTCTCGCCTTCGTCCAACAGCCTACTTTCCTTTTTCCTTTCGGCTATGGCCTCCTTTTTCGTTGTAGCTATACCAACGAAGTTTTTCTCTGTCTCTTTACTTTTCTGTAGGGCGATCTCTCCCAACTCTGTGCAATCAAAATCAATGGTCTGTCTTACCACACTTAACGGCCATTTTCATCAATACAATGTAGGTATAGACCCTCCTTGCGTGGCATCTACCATACATCCTACACTGCTTACACTGCTACACTGTTACACTGCTACATTGCTTACACTGCTTCGTAGCAGGTCGGGGTTCTCCAATCACAATACCCCTCATAAGTGTTGAAACTGGATACACTGGGGCATTACCAATCATCTTAGCCCATAACTCCCAGGAGACGCGTCCCAGGAGGTTCGAACTCGGGTCAACACCCTTGTTCTTGCACTCCTGTTGCCATTGAGCCAACTCGTTTTTATGTGAGAACCCTGCTGCCCGCCCCTCACCAGGTCACAGGCTTACGGCGAACTCATCACAAACCCGTATTGTCCTCTCTGGGCCCACTGGCCCTCAAGGTTTTGCTCCACTGGGGGGGCAAGCCCATCTCCCAGGAGACGCGTCCCAGGAGGCTCGAACTCGGGTCAACACCCTTGTTCTTGCACTCCTGTTGCCATTGAGCCAAGTTGGCTCATTGGCAACAGGAGTGCAAGAACAAGGGTGTTGACCCGAGTTCGAGCCTCCTGGGAGATGGGCTTGCCCCCCCAGTGGAGCAAAACCTTGAGGGCCAGTGGGCCCAGAGAGGACAATACGGGTTTGTGATGAGTTCGCCGTAAGCCTGTGACCTGGTGAGGGGCGGGTAGCAGGGTTCTCACAGAGGGACTAATTCCTTTGATGTCAGCAATAGACCATCCGATTGCTAGTTTGTGCTCTCTTAAAATTCTAAGCAACTTGTCTTCCTCTGCAACTGATAAAAATGACGAAATAATTACAGGAAAAGTACTATCATCACCTAAAAAGGCATACCTCAAATGGCTTGGTAATTCTTTCAATTTAGTTTTGCCTTCTTCTTTTTCACTTACCTGTGACTTGTTAATCTTCTCCTTAGTTGTTGTAGTCGTACATTCTAATGGATTGGCTTCCAAAGTAACAACACAACTTTTAATTTCATCAGTTAGTAATTCATCATCTAAATTAGAAACTAAATTTACCAGACATTGAGCCATATGATTGGTTGGTGCTTCCTTTGTTTCAACTTCTCTTACACAACTCTGCACTACTTCAATCAACTTACATGTTTCTGGCTCATCAGCAAATTTCATCGCCTTATAGATGTTGAACATAACTGATTCATTATTCATCCTCAGGGTTAATTGCCCTATCTGAACATCGATTAGTGCTCTCCCAGTGGCAAAGAATGGTCTCCTAAGTATAACTGGAATTTCTCTGCCCTCTTCATAATCTAAGACTACAAAATCGGCAGGAAAAATTAACTTATCAACTTTAACAAGTACATCTTCTATTATATCTCTGGGATAAGTAATCGATCTATCCGCTAGTTGCAGTGTTATGATGGTCGGCTTTACCTCTCCAAGACCTAGGCTCCTGAAAAATAGATAAAGGCATAAAATTTATGCTAGCACCTAAATCACACAATGCCTTACCCACTTTCGATCCTCCAATCTCGCATGGAATGGTAAAGCTTCCAGGGTCTTTCAATTTTTGTGGTAACTTCTGCTGTAAAATTGCACTGCATTCCTCTGTCAAGTTGATAGTTTCATAATCTTCAAGTTTTCGTTTCTTTGACAGCACTTCTTTCATGAACTTTGCATAATGTGGCATTTGCTGCAGAGCATCAACAAACGGTATGTTAATCCGTAATTTCTTAAATATATCAAGAAATTTCTTAAACTCAGATTCAATCTTCCTTTTATACAAAGCTTGAGGATAAGGAATAGATGGTTTTAACAAAGGAGGATTATCAGGAAAAAGTTTACTAAAAGGTTTAGAATTGACTCCCTATTTTCCTGTTTCTGATTCTGCATCCTTTGTCATAACAGGTTTAGTCTGCTTCTTCTGCACCTCAGTTATTGGTCAAGTTTCTTCTTTCTCTGCTACCTTCGGTGGCTCATATGTGTTCCCACTTCTCAAAGATATAGCATTGCAGTGTTCTTTCGGATTGAGCACTGTGTCACTTGAAAACTTACCTCTTTCATTTAAAGAGCTGAGAGCTGCAGCTAACTGTCCCAAAGTGGTCTCAACAGACTTCATTTGCGCACCAAGACTGGTATTCATCTCTAACATTTTAGCTTCCACGTTGTCTAATCGTGCATCAGTTTTGCTAAATCTTGTTCTAGTTTCAACCATGAACTCCTTAAATTCATTCCTTCTAACTCCACCATAACCTTGGGAATTCCCTTGGTTATTGAATCATGTATTGCTGGTACTTGCTGCTGGTGGGTTTAGAATGTTTTTAGAGTTACCATAAGATAGATTCTCATGGTTTTTGAATCCTGGCTGGTAGTAGTTAGGAACTCGATTTCCTTGAAAACCAAAATTACGATTATTAACATAATTCACCTGCTCCAAATCTGTCCCAATCAAGTTAGGATTTGTGCTGTCATGATGAATCATAGCTTGCGGCCCTTGTATACCTATTGAAGAAATTTGTGTTGAAATATGCTCAAGTCTTGCTAGGATGGCTGTCTGCGTATCTAACTCATGCATACCTGCTACTCTTCTGACATTAGCTCTTTTACCTGGCCATTGGTTGCTGTTTATAGCCATCTCCTCAATTAACTGCATAGCTTGATCAGGTGTCTTAGACCACAGTGAACCTCCTGCTGAAGCATCCATAGTAGCTCGTGTCTGCGGAGTCATGCCTCTGTAGAAAATTTGTATCTGGTTTCCTTCATCATACCCATGCTGAGGGCATCTACGCAATAACTCTTTAAATCACTCCCATGCCTCATGTAATGGTTCTTGATCTAACTGTGTGAACTGGGCAATTTTTAATCTCATCTGTATTATCTTTCTTGGTGGGAAGTACTTTGCTAAGAATTTTTGTGCCATCACAGCCCATGTCGGAATGCTTCTTACTGGTAAATTTTGATACCAAGAAAATGGAAACAATCTCAGTCGAATAGCATCATCAAGGGCTCCATTAATCTTAATGGTGCTACAAATCTGCAAAAAACTTGTCAAATGTGTGTTAGGATCCTCTAAGGCTGAACCTCCAAATTGATTTTGCATAACCATATTGATCAATGCCGGCTTTAACTCAAAGTTATTACAGTTTACAGGAACCTCTCTTATAGCAGCAAAATTCTGATTCACAACTGGGGTAAAGTAATTACGTATAGCTCGCTGCTGCTGATTTTCATCTGCCATGATTAAATTTTTGTCTTTCTCTTCAAATCTGTTCTGTTGAATTTGCCTGATGGTTCTCTCAATCTCTGGATCTAACTCTTCTTTTATGTCTATATTTTCACTTCTGCGGGTTTTTACCATTCACCTAAAATAAAAATTTGTAGATAGTAAATTAAAACAAAAATAAAAATCTAAATTAAAGTAAAGGCTATTGGGAAACAGTGTTAACAAAAAACGAAACAACAATTCCCCGGCAACGACGCCAGAAAACTTGTCGTGCTCAAATGAAACACTACTGCAAGTGCACAGGTCAGTTTTCGAGTATAGAGTAAATATAAGTATCGTCCCACATGGAATTGTGTCTACCGCAAATCACTGCAATCAACAACCTTGAACTTTATTTAGAAAAAGTAATTTCTATTGGTTAAGATCCTATTTACTATTCTAACTATTAATTACGGAACAAATATATTAAAACAATCACAATTATTACGAATGGAAATATCAATGGCAAAGTATTCCTAGAACTCGATTTCACCTAACTAGGGTTCATACAATTCCTTTGATCAATTGTTCTTTTGATTTCAAATTGTTTATAGCCGAAACTGTTTCTTGTTTATCTCTCTCGAGTTTTAAACAGTCATACCCAAATTACCTAATCCTAACCTCTCGATTCAGAATTAAATAATAGAGTTCATTAAGCGATGGTAATCCGTTTCTCTATGGCTCATAAGAATTGTCAACCTCCCGATTCAACAATGTCCTATGTTAATCTACCCTTGTGCATATAAATAATCCCCTCTCCCGAGTGTCGGATTCCTATACTAATTCATCCAATTGGTGGCCAATCAACTAGAGCATTAAGAACAAGTAGATTAAATAAACATAATTGAGATCATCCAAACAATATCACAAAATAATTGCAATCTGCCCAAAGTTGGCTACATCGATTTTAGGAAAAAAGAGTTTAGTTCTTAGAGATCATAATAAACATCCCATAATTCCAAAGTATCATCCCAAGAATAAACATTGATTCAAAAAGATGAAAAAGATGGAGTTTCTATGGAGCTAAATCAATCCTGAAGCCTTCTGCCGCATCCTCTTTCAATATTCTGATAAAAATACTATTTATAAGGTTCCCAGGAATTAAAACGCGGAATGCCACGTGGAAAAATAGTGTTGCCCTAATCAGACTGCTATGCTGCGACAATGGTATTGATTCCCCAGATCTGCTCTGCACTGTCCAGTTTCTTCTATTGCTGCAGGATAAGTCACGATCAGCATCCTGCAATTTCACTTCTTCACAGAATCATCAGAATCAGCTCCAAAAGCTTTACTTCTCCATATTGTTCTTTTTCTTGCACAAATGCACAAAACACATAAAACATACCTAATATAGCAAAGAACAAATCAAATAACTAAGTAAAAAGGGTTCTAAACATATATAAATTTCAGTGCTAACAGTACTCCATTCTACTTGCACGGTACAACGTACTCCGTAGACCCACATCTCATATCAATAATTATGCCTATCTCAAAACGCACGCGCGAGCATATTTAATCGGCGTGGCACACAGTCTACCCGATGCTCCAAGCACGGCTCATCGCATGTCTAATAAAATTAGTGCGAGCGATGATCCAGCACTCTCATAAAATCAGGGAAAATCTCGTACGAGCAAAGATCCAGCACGTGTTTCATAAAATCTCATAAGATCTAGTGTGAGCTAAGCTCCAACACTTTGTCAAAATCATGTAAAACTAGTGCAAGCTAGGCTCCAGCACTGTGTCATAAAAATCAAGTGAAATCTGGTGCGAGTTAGACTCCAGCACCCTGTTACGATAATCATGTGAAAATCTGGTGCGAGTTAGGCTCTAACACCCATACATGTAAAATTCTAGTGCGAGCCCCTGCTCCAGCACTAATGCATGCGTCACGCAGTTCAAAACTCGTGCGGGCTAAGCTCTAGCACCTGTCATGCATGTCAAATCATTAAAACTAGTGCGAGCAATCGCTCCAGCACCTTTTTATGCATATCATGTCACACAAATCGGTGCGAGCAACCGCTCCAGCACCTTTTATGCACACTCACAAACTCAGATATAGTGCGATGAATGTTCCAGCACTATCTGTTTCCATATAAACTTTATAATTTACCCATTTTCCAAAGAAATTTTATTTAAATCTAAATAACAGTTAAGTAGTGTTATCTTGTGAAATTTATGCAATTACTGACCAATCTACCAATTTGCTTTGCTAAAATTTCACAAAAATCTTCCAAATCATGCATTTCATGCATGTCATGCTTTCATCATCCTTAGGTGAATTTTCCCTCAGTAGGGGTAAAATAGTCTTTTACCCATCTAAGATCCTTAAAATTTTTAATCCATTTCTAGGATCTTTATATAGTTTCAGTGTATGTAAAAGTTGTTAAAAATACGCGTAGCTACCTCTAGCTACTCGCAAAATTTCCTTACCTTATTTTTCTGTACAGTCTGACCTTTTCACTGATGTCTCATCACGCAGTCCGATTTGCTCCCAATCAAATCTCTGGAGCTGCGTATAATTATTTATCGGGTCATAAATCATTCAATTTAATTGTATTTCATAATTTCTGAGCTTAATTCAAAGTATTAGGCCCGTTTACAATTTTTGGCCTGATTACATCTCAATGAGCCTTAATCGGCCTTAAGCCAATTTTCCACTTACTATTCACATTATCAGGCCTATTGGGCTCATTGGGCCCATCAGTATTTATTGGGCCTCGTTCTAAACTCTCGGATAGCTTAATTAATTATTTACGATAATTTATCTCCAATTTCGAAATATAATTCATATTATGCGGAATTAAATCCGTAATTTATGTGGTATATTTTTAACATGCATAACTATGCAAATTGTCGTAAATAAGGGTTACTTACTCGAGATTCCATGATAGTACTCAAATCTAGGCTGACTTGAGCTCTCGTTTGTCGCCAATTATCGAGCTACACATTTACATATTTTTTTGGGTAAATTTTCAGTCGAATATTAATCAAATTAAATATTTCGAAATTTAAATCGGTCAATTTCGAACGCTAACCGACTTACCCGTAGGTCGATTGCATCACCAAATTTTTTTCTCAATTTTTCCTCTCTTTCTTTTTCCCTTTTTCTTTTCTTTTCTTTTCTTTCTTTTCTTTTTGGCTGAACCAGTCCAGTCCGGTTCAGCTCACCTTCACTGCACCGAACAGGTCCGTACCGGTTCAAGCTCATCTTTGCCGTTTCGACGTCGTTCGGTCGGGTCTCCGACAGTTTTCGGTTCTGTTTGGCGCGCCATTGCCTGGGTGTTCTTCGTCGGGCCTCGGGTGGAGTCGAATCGGCGCCGATGGCCGTCGATGGCCGCCGATTCCCTCTTCTCTCACGTGGCAATCTCCCTTGCCGATTTCCTCCGTCAGGCGTCGCAGGTGCGTGTGGGGTCTGCCGGTGGCTCCCACGTGGTCGGGCTTCCTTTGTCGATCGTCGCTTGCCGTCAGTCGGTCGGTGGCTCGCCGGATGGAGGGAACCGACTCCCTCGATTCTATTTCTCCCTTTCGCCTTCTGCAGAATCGCGATTTCGCTATTCTGTACTCTTTTTTTCTTTTCAATTTCCTATTTCTTATTTATTTATTTATTTATTATTATTATTTTAATCAATTAAAATACATTAAAAAACTCAAAATATCTCAAAAAAATCATATTTTATTCATTTAATCAATTAAATGAATTATCTGTCTTATTTCATCTTTTCGGTGTATTTTTTCAATAATTTCGGGATAATTTTTTGAGATAAAAATTTCGGTTTATTCCAATAAATTCATATCTTGATTAATATAACCTGAAATTTAATTATTTCTCCTTTATTGATCAAGATTCTTTGAATCCTTATTTAAAATGATAATTTCTTACCCAATTGATACCGAATTTCGGGTCTTTTGATCGTTTTACCCTTCAACGTGTTTGGGACCAAACCAATCCAACTTCACTTCACGAACCCTTTCTCATTTCATGTTTTAAATCCTTATTTCTAATCTGAATGGTCCGAATTCCATTCATTTAATCTATGGCCATTTCAATCATTCATTTGATTTTTAAATGCATTCGAGAGTTTTTATTCATTCCATTTGCATTTTTCATTCACGTACAACTTTTCTTATGATTCAATTTACATCCAACCATGTTTACATCATATAAACCATAAGGAATTTCTATAAAAATCGGGTCATACATAATCTCCCCCACTTAAGAAATTTGGTCCTCTAAATTAGAAACAAGTCAAATGGGTCCATAAACAACTCCGGGTACGTCTATTGCATTATACTCTTTAATTCTCATGTGACTTTTTTCAGAGTGTAATACTACCAAAGGACTTTGACTAGGGAGATCGTCTTAAACCTCAACACTTTCTCCTCCCTATTTAATGCCCAAATCGATTTTTCAACATACAACCTACTCTCTTTGAGCTTCAACGGTCTTCATCTCTTGTCAGCATAGCTTTTCTGTCTGCTCTGAGGTATTCTCCATCACTCACAATCAACTAAACACCTTCAGAGACTTATTATACCAATTCGGGAGCAATTCTCTATCTGTCACCCACTTCTTCCTATCCAAGTCGGGGAACAACTCCTACAGCCATATAATGCCTCATATAATGTTATCCCAATACTCAAGTGATAATTGTCACTATTGGCGAATTCAATTAGTAGCAACTGATCATCCCAGGAGCTCATAAAATCAAGGGCACACGCTCTCTTCATATCCTCCAGAACCTGTACAGTTCTCTTTGACTGACTATCTGTCTGAGAACGAAAAACTGCGCTGACACTCAATCGGTTCCCATAGCTTCCTGAAAAATGTTCCCAAAAGTGAGAAGTGAAGCGGGAATCCCTATCTGGTACCATGCTCCCTGGAACACTACATGATGTTCCACAATCTCCCTTACACATAAATCCGCCCACGCACTCAAAGTATCAGTAGCTTTCATAACCAAAAGGTGGGTAGACTTAGTCAATCTATCGATTATCACCCAGATAGCCTCGTGATTCCTGCGGTCCTCTATAACCCATCACGATATCCATGGTAACTTGCTCCCATTTCCGTGTCGATATAGGTAGAGCCTGCAATAACCCTGCAAACTTCTATTGCTCTACCTTAATCTGCTGACATACGAGACATTTCTACACAATCTCTACAATATCTCTTTTCATATCTGACCACCAATATCATTTTCAGAGATTTTGATATATTTATTACTTCCCGGATGCACTGTATATCCCGAAGAGTGAGCTTCTGACAATAACACTATCTCATCAACTGTGGTCCAGGGGAGCACTTATACTGTATCTGAACCTTAGTAAGCCATCATCACTCACTATGAACTCTGTCACTGTACCCTTCTGAATCTGATCCACACTATCGACACCCTGCCGATCATCACGCTAAGCCTGTCAAACTCAGTGACTTAAATCCGGTTCTAATCTCAGGCTAGCTGTCACACAATCACTGTCATCATTAGAAGGGATCACATCACTACTGAGGCTCACAACTGCTCTAGCAGCTCATGCTTCCTGACCATCATCTATGATACCATCCCAAGGCTCTTTCTGCTCAAAGCATCAGCCATTACATTAGCCTTTTCTGGGTGGTACAATTTCCACAATCATAATCCTTCAGAAGCTCTAACCCTCTATGTTATCTCATATTTCACTCTTTCTGTGAAAACAGATACTCGGGGCTTTTATGACCAGTGCATACCTAAAATTTCTCACCGTATACATAGTAGTGCCATATACTCAGTACAACCACTACCGCTGCCAACTTTAAATCATGGGTCGGATAGTTTCTTTCATGATCCTTGAGTTGTCGGGATCTATAATCGACTATCTTCCCATTTTGCATCAATACACAGCCCACTCATTATTTTGAGGTATCCATATACACTGCGAAACCTCTTGAGCTATTGGGTTTGGTGAAAATAATTACAGTGGTCAGTTCATACTTCAATATACCAAAACTCACTGAAGCTACTTTCATACTTATCATCCCACTCGTATACAATCTTTTTTTCCGAACGAGATGTGTCAACTTAGCAGCCCATTTCGAGAAACTCTCAACAATTCATCTGTAAAATAGTTTCAGTTGCTGCTCATGCTCTTCCTTGGACTTCGAATACATCAAAATATCATCGCTAAGGATGAACACAAATTAGTCCAGGTAAAGTTTAAATACCTTGTTCATCAATGTCCTAACGGTTACGAAAATAATTTTGGGCACATTCACATTTCGAATTCTTAACGGATGTTACCCAGACTTCAAATCGATCTCTAAAAAGATCTGATGAACTTTTATCCAATCACTCCTATAATTGCTTCTTTAGTCCTTCCAATTCCATTAATACCATTTTATACCGTGGTTAGGATATCGGCTCCGTACCAGGTACTAAATCAATACAAAACTCCATTCCTTTAACGGGTGGCAACCCTGGTAGATTATCCAGGAAGATATCAGGAAACTCACTGACCATAAGGATATCTGTTAACTCCAGATGTGCCTTATCCATACCAACCACACAAACGAGAAAACATTCCCATCATTACTCATTCTGTGAGTACAATCATTTACTCCTTTAATTTCAATCGCTACACCTCTTTTCATTACTTGTAAAAACTTACAGTATACTTTTCAAGGGTAGCCATATCACTATCTTAGGATAGAAATCTGAACAACATAGTTTGCAGCCGACCAATTTATTCTCAAATATTACTTCAAAATTATTCATATTCCATTGAATAAAATCGATTGACTTATACTTCTTCCCCCGTTTTCGACTTATAATCTCTTCATAATTATTCCGTTAGTTAACCCTCCTCCATTGGGGTGCTAACTATCAGCATTGTGCCCAAGGGTGTAAGCATTCACGTCTTTCAGTAACTTATATGCAAATGAGGACGATATGAATAAATGCATGGCACCAGGATCAATTAAGATAGTTGTTTCATTATTCACAATCAAGGTGGTACCCTCTACCACATCAAATGAAACATCAATAATGTCCTGGTCCAAGGCTTACACTCGCCCTCGTCCAACATCTTATTTTCGTGGTAACTACCACATATCCAACCCTGCTCATTAGCAGGTCGGGGTCCTCCAATCACAATACCCCTTGTAAGTGTTAAAACTGAATACACTAGGGGTTACCAATCATCTTACCCCATGACTCGACAGCTCTAAATCTCTTACCAAATGGTCTTTTTCCTGCTCTGACATCTCTAACATCCACTATTCACTTTTTGTCTCTATTTCGACCCTTACTACCTTTCCCAATCTTAGAGGTGTGCAACTCAAAATCTTATTCACACAACTGTAGTCTGCGCATTGCCTCGGCCTAGGTAGTGATATCTAACGGGGCTAATCAGACTCTAATTAACGATTTGAGCCCTCTATGAACTTTCAGACATTTTGACTCTCATTGTTCATAGTGTCGGGGTCATACCTGCCTAGGGATATAAACTGAGATTCATACTCATCAGTCAATCAGTTTCTTCTAGGTCAGAGTAAATAATTTTATCTATAATTTTCATTAAGCAGTGTTCGGGATATGCTGTCACCGGAATACATCCAAAATTATCTCTCATGTCAGCTTTGGATGTCTAACTCTTAAGATGGGTCGAGCGGACTTCCACCAATGATCCGACTCGCCCTTAAATCTCATGCATACTCTGAGCAAATAGGTCTCAAAATATTCTACACACTCCGCTCTAACCTCGCGAAGCGTGTCTCAATACTGCATGATCTCTCTGTCAGACTCTGTGGGGTATACTCAATACTAGCCCCCACTTCAATCTCATCCTGAGTCTCGAGCACGTGTACTCTCGCCCCTCTACCATAGCAGTTATCAGTTATAACAATTGGATTCTTGCATTCAAAACCAAATTCTCAGCTGCAATTCCATCTCGATATACACAATTGTATCTAAGAAAATCACAGTACATGGGGATGTAAACTTCCTTAACCGCTAACACTGACTCATATTAGGCCAACTCAGCTCTGGTACCACCAATTGTCACGATCCAAAAATCAGAGTAAATTTTTTATTTTTCTTTCATATTTAATTCTTACCTTCCTCTCATCGTGACCATCCTACCAACAGTTGGACTATGATTCGGTGTTAGTCTCCTCACACTACTTACCATTCCATTTCCATGTTACATTCACAATTTCATTTACATAACCTTACATCCCCGACGTCATATACGTTTACAGTATTGTGCATTTACATATTTAGATACAAAAACCATACAAGTGTGTATACCTTTTCTCGATGATGAGAAACAGCGAATGCCAAGAATGCAAGTCATCAGCCGCTCACTATCTACTACGAGTGCTCTGAAAAGAGGGAAAAATAAGGGGGTGAGCAACCACACGCTCAGTAAGGCAATTATGCAAGTAAGTAGATAGCTCCACTATCTACATGCTCATAATGCCATGCCCTTAAATTCATTTCTTTTCGTTTAAAGCTTATGCACGAAATCATGCACACATCAATGCCATAGTTTATAAAAACTGTTCGTTCTTATGGAAATCATGCAACTCATGCCTCAATGGCATCTCATGTAAAATAATAAAACGCATGAATTAAATCAAAATTATGCATTTGCAATTAAAGCATGGATAACCTCCTCATGCTAAAATCTTTCATTGCATGAATTATAAACAATTATGAAAAATACATCATGCTGAGTTTCCACAAAACCTTCATGCATACCCATATGCCACACCATGAATGTCATGTAAAACCAGTTTACCTCACGCATGGGTTTAAATAGCATGGAAATAACGTCATGCAAGTTTCAGTTTAAATCCCAGTTTCATTCTCATCAAGTTACATCTCAATCACACTCATCAGGACTCAACCCCTCCCTCGGGTGATCCTGATCCACATAAAATCATTTATTTCCAAGCATTTTTGAAAACATTGAAAATTTCAGTTATTCACAACAAAACCAATATCATTAGTCAGGATCCAGCCCCTCCCTCGGGTGGTCCAGACTCACACAAAATCCACATATTCTCAAGCTTTCAAAACATCTTATAGTATCATGCGAGACTAGGCAATATATATATATATATCTCAAGAAAATAACCAGGACTATCGCCATATCCTCGTGATCCCACTGCTACACGGATCCTGTGTGCGGGATCCTACCACTATTGGGAACCGCCCCGGGAGGTGGGTCAGTCCATCCCGTCGGTCCTACCCGATCACTAGCATCCGAAGATGCCACATAATCAATCCCAGCATGGTACAACGTACTCCATGCTACTTGCACGGTACAATGTACTCCGTGGACCCATATCTCATATAAATAATCGTGTTTGTCTCAAAACGCATGTGCGCACATATTTAATTGACGTGACGCAGTGTCTACTCGAAGCTCCAAGTACGACTTATCGCATGTCTCATAAAATCAGTGCGAGTGATACTCCAGCACTCTCATAAAATCAGGGAAAATCTCGTGCGAGCAAAGCTCCAGTACGCGTTTCATAAAATCTCATAAGATCTAGTGCGAGCTAAGCTCCAGCACTCTGTCAAAATCATGTAAAACTAGTGCGAGCTAGGCTTCAGCACTGTGCCATAAAAATGAAGTGAAAATCTAGTGCGAGTTAGACTCCAGTACCCTGTCACAAAAATCATGTGAAAATTTGGTGCGAGTTAGGCTCTAACACCCATGCATGTAAAACTCTAGTGCGAGCCCCTGCTCCAACACTAATGCATGCGTCACATAATTCAAAACTCGTGCGAGCTAAGCTCTAGCACCTCTCATGCATTTCAAATCATTAAAACTAGTTCGAGCAATCGCTCCAGCACCTTTTTATGCGTATCATGTCATACAAATCGGTGCGAGCAACCGCTCCAGCACCTTTTATGCACACTCACAAACTCAGATATAGTGCGAGCAATGCTCCAGCACTATCTGTTTTCATATAAACTTGATAGTTGACCCATTTTCCAAAGAAATTTCATTTAAATCTAAATAACACTTAAGTAGTGTTATCTTGTAAAATTTATGCAATTACTGACCAATCTACCAATTTGCTTTGCTAAAATTTCTCGAAAATCTTCCAAATCATGCATTTCATGCATGTCATGCTTTCACCATCCTTAGGTGAATTTTCCCTCAATAGGGGTAAAATAGTCTTTTACCCATCTCAGGTCCTTAAAATTTTTAATCCATTTCTAGGATCTTTATACAATTTCAGTGTATGTAAAAGCTGTTAAAAATACGCGTAGCTACCTCTAGCTACTCGCAAAATTCACTTACCTCATTTTTCTGTACAGTCTGACCTTTTCAATGATGTCTCGTCATGCAGTCCGATTTGCTCCTAATCAAATTCTGGAGCTACGTATAATTATTTATTGGGTCAGAAATCATTCAATTTAACTGTATTTCATAATTTCTAAGCTTAATTCAAAGTATGGGGCCCGTTTACAATTTTGGGCCTGATTGCACCTTAATGGGCCTTAATCGGCCTTAAGCCTATTTTCCACTTACTATTCACATTATCGAGGCCTGTTGGGCTCATTGGGCCCATCAGTATTTATTGGGACTCGTTCTAAACTCTTGGATAGCTCAATTAATTATTTACGACAATTTATCTCCAATTTCAGAATATAATTCATTTTATGCGAAATTAAATCCGTAATTTATGCTGTAAATTTTTAACACACACAACTATGCAAATTGTCGTAAATAAGGTTACTTACCCGAGATTCCATGATAGTACATAAATCGAGGCTAACTCCAGCTCTCGTTTGTTGCCAATTATCGAGCTACACATTTACATATTTTACTGGATAAATTTTCAGTCGAATATTAATCAAATTAAATATTTCAAAATTTAAATCGGTCAATTTCAACTGCTTACCGACTTACCCGTAGCTCGATTGCATCACTAAAATTTTTCCAATTTTTCCTCTTTTTCTTTTTCCTTTTTTTGTTTTCTTTTGTTTTTTTTTCTTTTTGGCTGAACCGATCCGGTCCGATTTAGCTCATCTTCACTGCACCGAACCGGTCCGTATCGGTTCAGGCTCATCTTTGCCGTTCCGACGGTTCTCCGGCAGTTTTCGGTGCTGTTCGGCGCACCATTGCCTGGGTGTTCTTCGTTGGGCCTCGGGTGGAGTCGAATCAGCGCCGATGACCGTCGAATCCCTCTTCTCTCATACGACAATCTCCCTCGCCGATCTCCTCCGTCAGGTGTCACCGGTGCGTGTGGGGTCTGCCGGTGGCTCCCACGCGGTCGGGCTTCCTTTGCCAATCGTCGCTTGCCGTCTGTCGGTCGGTGGCTCGCCGGATGGAGGGAACCGACTCCTTCGGTTCTGTTTCTCCCTTTCGCCTTCTAAAGAATCACGATTTCGCAATTCTGTACTTTTTTTTTCAATTTCCTATTTCTTATTTATTTATTTATTATTATTTTAATCAATTAAAATACATTAAAAAACTCAAAATATCTCAAAAAATCATATTTTATTCATTTAATCAATTAAATGAATTTATCTGTCTTATTTCATCTTTTTGGTGTATTTTTTCAATAATTTTGGGATAATTTTATGAGATAAAAATTTCTGTTTATTCCAATAAATTCATATCTTGATCAATATAACCTGAAATTTAATTATTTCTCCTGTATTGATCAAGATTCTCTGAATCCTTATTTAAAATGATAATTTCTTACCAAATTGATACCGAATTTCGTGTCTTTTGAAAGTTTTACCCTTCAATGTGTTCGGGACCAAACCAATCCAACTTCCCTTCATGAACCCTTTCTCATTTCATGTTTTAAATCCTTATTTTCAATCCGAATGGTCCGAATCCCCTTTATTTAATCTGTGGCCATTTCAATCCTTCATTTGATTTTTAAATGCATTCGAGAATTTTTATTCATTCCATTTGCATTTTTCATTCACGTACAACTCTTCTTATGATTCAATTTACATTCAACCATGTTTACATCATATGAACCATAAGGAATTTCGATAAAAATCGGGTCTTACACCATACCTACATACTCTATACTGGAGGATACCTACAACGACATGTACAAGTGTATTTATATATATGCATATGTTTTCTCATCCATGTACTCAAACGTATCCTCATTTATTTACTAACCAATTCTAGGTAATTATTTAATATTCCATCATGTATATATGTATATACATGCAAAGAAAATTTTGTAAACCAACCTCGTCTAAGTCTGAATCTCTCGTATTAACATTAAGATGTTATTTTGTTTTTTTATTTAGTCACATTTAGGCATAATTAAATCCCAATGGTATTACTTAAAATCAAGTACAAAAAATTTCGCGGGGTTTACATTCTCCCCACCTTAGGGAAATTTGGTCCCAACATTTAAAAGTACATTGTCCTTAAACAAATGCGGATCTCTTTCGCATTAAACTGTCCAAATTCTTACGTGGTCTCCTCCGAAGTATGATATTGCCCTTGAACTTTGACTAGAGTGTAAGACCCGATTTTTATCGAAATTTCTTATGATTCATATGATGTAAACATGGTTGGATGTAAATTGCATCATAAGAAGAGTTGTACGTGAATGAAAAATGCAAAAGGAATGAATAAAAATTCTCGAATGCATTTAAAGATCAAATGAAGGCTTGAAATGACCACAGATTAAACGAATGGGATTCGGACCATTCGGATTGGAGATAAGGATTTAAAACATGAAATGAGAAAGGGTTCGTGAAGGGAAGTTGGATTGGTTTGGTCCCGAACACGTTGAAGGGTAAAACGGTCAAAAGATCAAAATTCGGTATAAATTCGATAATAAAATTTCATTAAAAATATGGAATTGAGAAATCTTGATCAATAGCGAGGAAAATATTGAATTTCGAATCCAATTGATCAAGATATGAATTTATTAGAATTAATCAAAAATTTCACATCGAAAAATTATCTCGAAAATATTGAAAAAATATACTGAAAAGATAAAATAAGACTGATAAATTCATTTATTGATTAAATGAATAAAATAAGATTTTTGAAGATATTTTTGGATTTTTATAATATTTTAATGAATAAAATAATAATAAAATAAATTATAAATAAATAAGTAAATAAATAAATAAAAAGAGAAATCGTGAAATCGCGATTTCTGGAAAGGAAACGAAGCAGGCAAAAGCAAAGGAAGATGAGGGAATCAGTTTCCCTCACCGGTGAGGCACTGGCGACCAGGAACCCCCAGGCGAAGGGCGACGATCACCGTGGAAGCCACCAGGCACCGGCACGAATGCCGTCGTCACAGGAGAACGCCGGATCAAGCGGGAGAGTGCCGAGGGGGAGAAGGGGGATTCGCCGGCGATATCGTCGTTTTGATCCACCTTGAGGCCAGTCGAAGGTTTCCCGCATGATGACGCGCCGAACAGCACCGGAAACAGTCGAAGAACCGACCGGACGGCGCCGAAATGACAAGATGAGCCTGAACCGGTACAGACCGGTTCAGTGCAGTGGAGTTATGCTGAACCGGACCGGACCGGTTCAGCCAAAAAGAAAAGAAAGAAAAGAAATGAAAAGGAAAAAGGGAAAAAGAAAAAGAGAAAAAATTGGAGAAAAATCCCGATGACGCAGTCGAGCTACGGGTAACCCGGTAAGCGGTCGAAATTGACCGATTTAAATTTTAGAATATTTAATTTGATTAATATTTGACTGAAAATTGACCTTAAAAAATATGTAATTATGTAGCTCGAAAATTGACGTCAAACGAGAACTCGAGTCAGCCTAGATTTGTGTACTATCATCAAATCTCGGGTAAGTAACCCTTATTTACGACAATTTGCATAGTTATGCGGGTTAAAAATTTACCGCATAAATTACGGATTAATTTCGTATAAAATGAATTAAATTCTGAAATTTGAGATAAAGTGTCGTAAATAATTAATTGAGCTATCTGAGAGTTTAGAACGAGGCACAATAAATACTGATGGGCGTAATGAGCCCAATAGGCCTCGATAATATGAATAGTAAGAGGAAAACAGGCTTAAGGCCCATTATGGTACAATCGGGCCCAATAAGGGTAAACGGGCCCAATGATTTAAATTAAGTCCAGAAAATATGAAATACAATTAATTATATTGTATTTGACCTGATGAATATTTATACGCAGTTTCAGAGATTGGATTGGGAGCAGATCGAACTGCGTGATGAGACATCAATAGAAAGGTCAGACTGTACAGAAAAATGAGGTAAGGGAATTTTGCAAGTAGCTAGAGGTAGCTACGCGTATTTTTAACAGCTTTTACATACACTGAAATCGTATAAAGATCCTAGAAATGGATTAAAAATTTTAAGGACTCGGGATGAGTAAAAGATTATTTTACCCCTACTGAGGGAAAATTCACCTAAGGATGGTGAAAGCATGACATGCATGAAATACATGATTTGAGGAATTTTCGTGACTTTTTAGCAAAGTAAATTGGTAGATTGGCCAGTACTTGCATAAATTTCACAAGATAACACTACGTAACTGTTATTTAGATTTAAATTAAATTTCTTTGGAAAATGGGCCAACTATAAAGTTTATATGTAAACAGATGGTGTTGGAGCATTTCCTTGCACTATATCTGAGTTTGTGAGTGTGTATAATGGTGTTGGAGCAGTTACTCGCACCAATTTGTGTGACATCATATGCATGAAATGTGCTAGAGCGGTTGCTCGCATTGATTTTTATTATTGTGAAATGCATGAGAGGTGCTGGAGCCTAGCTCGTACCCTGTTTTGACTTGATATGCATAAAAAGGTGCTAGAGCGATAGCTCGCACCAGTTTTAATGATTTGACATGCATGAGAGATGCTGGAGCTTAGCTCGCACCCTGTTTTGATATGATAATTGCATAAAAGCCGTACTGGAGCCTTGCTCGTATGTGATTTAATCGATTTAATTGCATAAAAGCCGTGCTGAAGTGTAACTCGCACGAGATTTGATTTCTTTATGCATGAAACTATGCTGGAGCGTTGCTCGCACGAAGTTTTGATTTACTTGAGCATTCATTCGTGCTAGAGCATTGCTCGCATGAAGTTTTGAATGATTTATGCATGATACCGTGCTAGAGCATTGCTCGCATGAGGCTTTGATGGATTTTATGCATAAACCGTGCTGGATCTTGCTCGCACGTGATTTTATATGGATTTATAACTCTTTTAAAGTCGTACTGGAGTGCTGCTCGTACGCAAATTTTACTGATGTTTATGAAAACGTGTTGGAGCTTCGCTCGCACCAGGTTTTCAGATATCATGAATATGCATGGAGCCGTGTTGGAGCTTTGCTCGCATAGGGATTTATATGACATGCATATAGCCGTGTTGGAGCCTCCTGTAGATTGTGTGTCACAGTGAGATGATATGCCCACACGTGCATACTGAGACACAGGTTGGGTGGATAAGACCTATGGCAGGCACCCCCTGACTATGATTTGGGTTCACGGAGTACGTTGTACTGTGTATGTCACGTGGAGTACGCTGTACTGTGGGGATTGTTGGAGTGGAATGGCATTAGCCACGAGGCTGTAAGCCTTGCCCTCACAATCCTGGTATTTATGTTGTTCTGGCGGCAGGACTGACCCACCTCCCATTTCAGGTGTGATACCCCGCACACTAGGTACCGTGTAGCCAGGGATCACTAGGATATGGCCATAGTGCTTGATGTTACTGATATAGTCACCTACATGTCTCATATGATAGAATTTTTGGTCTCGATAGACCAGAGTAGACCCAATGGAGGGGTCAGGCCCACGATTTTGTCATTTTCACTGACATGTGATTTTCTACTATGATGCTAGATTTTCAGAGGATTTTATGACATGTGACCCAAAAGAAGGGTGATTTTATAACATAATTTTTATAATGAATTTTTAGTGAGTTTGAGATTGATTTATGAAATGATTGACCCAGAGGGGTTATTTTATACTGAGCTTTAATGAAGTGATTTAAATGCAGTAGCATGATGAGTTTTTCATGCTTTACTTACAAATTCATGAAAAGAATTGTCTCTCATGATTTGTTTTACATGACATGAAATAATGCATGATCTTGATTTACTTCATGCGCATTATGATTTTACATAAAATGCCATTGATGCATGAGTTGCATGATTTCTATATGTACGAATAGTTTTTATAAACTATGGCATTGATGTATGCATGATTCCGTGCGTGAGATTTAAACGAAAAGAAATGGATTTAAGGGCATGACATTATGAGCATGTAGATAGTGGAGTTGTCTACTTACTTGCATGATTGCCTTACTGAGCACGTGGTTTGCTCACCCCCTTATTATCCCTCTTTTTCAGAGCACTCGCAGTAGTTAGTGAGCGGCTGACGACTTGCATTCTTGGTATCCGCTGCATCCCATCGAGAGTCAGGTATACACATTTGTATAGTTTTGTATCTAAATATGTAAATACACAGTACTGTAAACGTATATGATGTCGGGGATGTAAGGTTAAGTAAATCCAATTGTGAATGTATTAGTTAAAGTCAAAGGATAGAAAAATCCTAATGTGTGAATGTAACATGGAAATGGAATGGTAAGTAGTATGAGGGGACTAACACCAAATCATAGCCCAACTGTTGGTAGGATGGTCACGATGAGAGGAAGGTAAGAATTAAATATGAAAGAAAAACGAAAAATTTGTAGTGATTTTTAGGTAATTTGGGTCGTGACATAGAGGGACTGTCTTAGATTGCAATACTTCCTCTTTCCTATCCGGTATCCAAATCGACTTCTCTTTCAATTCCAGTGGTTCATACCTAGTTACAAGGATTAGATCCGAATGATATTTTCAAAGCATTGAGACATGAGAGATATTATGAATACTCGATAAATCGGGCGGTAACGCCAATCTACATGCTTTTGTCTCCCACTCGATTTGAGATGTCCAAAGTTCAAGTATAAAAGGGGACTTAGTTTTCCTTTCTTCCCAAATCTCATTAACCTATCAATATCAATACCAAGATCTGTTGTAGTACCCATCTGGATCTGATTAGCTACATTGATACAATACTCATCATTACGTTGAGCCTGTATGATTTAATCAATTAAATCTACTGTTCAAATCTTAGGTTAACTACCATACGATAAACATTAGTATTCAAAAGAACAACATCCAATTTGAGGTTCACAGAACGCTCCAATAGTTTGCGTTCCCTGACCAATATACATAACGTCATCCCAAAATCACTTCTACTCAAAGCACTAACCCGAGTCATTCCATTTTCCTTGTATTAGAAAGCCTTTGTGCAATTTAATATTTAAACCTTCTTGATTAGTAGGATTCTATAATTCTTCACCGCACAAGTAGTGGTATCTTGACTTCAAACGTGAATACTACAACTGTCAACTCTAGTTTATGGGTTAAGAATCAGGGTACTTCTAGATGCTGTCAAGTCTCTTAGGCGAGGAGATATTTTGAAATACCTTTATTAGCTATCAAACTGGACCACATAAACTGGTTATGGATATAAGGGTTCAAGGTTCAGTCCCAATTAAGAAGTAGGATACCAAAACTTATCGCAATTTCACATTTATCCTTCGGACACAATCCATTCTCAATCCATATCACTTAATCCGAATTCATTTCACATACCAGAGATATTCTTACCTTGTATACACCTCTTATTCCAATATAACTTCCATTCAGAATTTATCACACTTCAACGCTTGTCTCATTTCGTTTATCAATTATAACGAAATCATTTTCTTACTCAAATTAAGTCTCATATTCAAAACGTAAGCATATACAATTTACAATCCTTAGATTCGATACGTAATTCATATTCCAAAATCTCTTTATATCTCAATCTCTAAATCATCTTAACAATTTTAGGTCCTTCCCACTGATCTATAACCTCTGTTTTGGGAGATTCCAATTAACTCCCATTTTTGATATAAAGTGACCCAAAAGACTCTGGATCTCCTTAAAGATTAACGGTAGTACACTCTAAAGTGGATCACCTGGTCCGATAATCTCCTTTCATGTAGTCTTTGTAATTGTTTTTTTAACATTTCTAATTCAATCAAAGCCACTGTGTACAGTGGTCTGAATAATTAATTCGATACCAATTGCTAAATCAATTTTAGAACTTCACCTTTCAATTTAGTGGTAACTCTTATAAATCATCCGAATACGTGTCGAAAATTCCTTTGTCTACTGGGGTGTCTTTTTACTCCGAACACACCTTAACTTTATCAATCATGTAAGCAGTGTGACCTTCACTTATACTTTTAGTTCTGTAATTCATCTTTTCAATTACAGTGACTTTACTCTATCACTCTCACTGCTTCCTTAGTACATCACTTTTCTGCTACTCTCTTTACCTTTTCATTTTCTTAGTAACCTCAAAATATACATTTCATATCATCACAGTTGCGCATTACAAACTGCTTCCTCAAAATAACATCTAATGGAGCTAATTTAGCTCGATTGAGGATCATAGTACCTCCTACGAGTTTCCTAGACTTCCTCCATTTCACATCTCTACTCATTCGGATTATACTCCTTCCAAATCTATTTAATTTCATATTCATTCTTGGACTTGTTTTCTTATGTCCGATTCAGTCATTTCAGCTATAATTTCCAATATGCTTCATCTAGAATGTGTTGTCGTCTAAAAGTCTCCAGAAACATATCTCATGTATTTCTCTAATGTCGGCTCTCGAATTAAATCGAGGGTTTTCCCTCTCAGCTCGACTTTTCATTTCGATACTGATGCTACAAAAGCTAGTTCTTTATAGTAGTGCACTTCGAAAGTCCGTTTAACTTTCCCAATTCTTTACCACCAAATTACAAAAGGAAATTTTTTGGTAGAGTTACTACAAAAATTCCATAGGGTTTCTCCATATCAATTTATCCAGTCTTCCAAAATCATTGAATTCTTAACCTTATTGAAAACGGAGACTTAAACTCCTGAGCTGCTCCCAGTCTATTAAGTTCATAGTCATACTCTAAGAATCCATGTAAGCTTTCCAAATTTAATTTTTCCAGTTTCCCACTACAATTGGATTCTTGACTTCAGTATGTAATAGTATACTATCTTTCGAAATTAGCTTTTTCTCAGTCACACCTCAATTATTATCACAGGGCCACTATCACTTGACCCAACAATGTCATCATTAGTTTCATGTCCCACTCAAATTTTACGAAGCGAACTCTAAAAATTTGCAGTGAAACTATAAGGTGTTCACTCAGACAAGGGTTTCACTACACTTCTCGGCCTATCTTTACGACCTCGAGGAACGGTTCATTTCCATATGCCAATATGACTGTGATACTAATCAGTCATATCTATCAGGTTCCCTTCATTCACAAACATAAATTTCAATAAAACACAGTCAGGTCTACCCGTTTGTATCTAAATAGTGTACAGTAATGCTGAGAATGTGCCAAAAATTTTTCACTTTTAATATCGACTCATATCAGACCAACCTTGCTCTGATACTACTTCTGTAACGACCCGAATTTCACACATTTTGGTTGGGCTACAAGTCGATATTAGGTCAAAATAATACTCAGTCTAATTAATTTTTTTCTTTCTTAGTAACAAATTTAAACAAAATATGTTCACATTCGCTATACATATATCGTATGCATTACTGTACTTATAAATATTTTAGATATAAAAGAATTTCTTACAATTGGGTATACCTTCAATGCAAAAGGATACTCCGTGGAACCATAGGTGTGCGACATACCTTATTAACGGAAGCGTCCAAGTTACTGATGGGACTTTGTGGAATAAAGTAGGGAGTGAGCTTAACGCGCTCAGTATGAAACTTATGTAAGCAGTAGACAACCATACTATCTACATGCTTATAATGTATGCTTTGATCAGTTATAAAACACTGTAAAACATTTGAATATAATTCAATTCATTAATACTGAAAACGATTCATAATCGATGCACTTTCTTTGAAAAACACTTTAAATCACACTCCATTCTAGTAATATACTTTATCATATGTAAAACATATGCATTCATTATGGTCGGTACGATGAAACCATTTATTATTCAATCACTGCAGTAAAACACTTGAATTCGTTTCTTTAAAACGATTCATTCAATTAGTAAAACAGTTTAATTCACTTTTCTTTCTATCAATAAACAATTTAGTTCGCTGAGACTAGGTTGTGATTCAATCAATAACAGTAGGATTCAATAGTACAGTCGACATATGGCCATAGTTAGTGACCCCGCGCCTCATGGGCTAGGTGTGCGCGAGTGTCATACGCCTTAGAGGGATGGATCAATCTAACCGTTGGCCAATCAATACAGTACAGTTTAGTTCAGTTCAGTTCAGTAGTTTGAAGACTCAATACATGATGCAACGTACTCCATGTGCTTCCACACGGTACAGCGTACTTCGTGGACCTCGATACAGTATAATATGATTGAGGGTACCAAGTAGTCTCAAGGATTTACCCCCCAGCATCAATATCAACCATCACCTTAGTCTCAAAATCTAGTACGAGCAGGTCAGTGCAAGATCACACAATAATACACGACGGCTCCAGCACAGTTTTTGTCATAAATCATATAAAAATCTAGTGCGAGCAATTCAGTGTGACACACAGTCTACACGAGGGCTCTAGCACTATTTCATATCGAAAATCGAATAGGTGGTTCAATTCTTTCAAAAATGATATAAAAATCAATATTCAGTATTAAATGATTGCATACATAATATCTGAGTGGAGACTTCCCGGGAGGTCACCCATCATGGAATTTCTCCCACTCAAGCACACTTAACTTCGTAAAATGTGCTATTTTATGTAGACAGTAAAAACAATAGCCAACCTATCCATATACCGTTGAAAACAATATTTGAACAATGAAAGCACCGAAACATGCAATTATGAATTTTTGTAACACTTTTCAGTTCAGTCTATACGTAGAGATAATATCGAGTTTTCTATCTTCTACGGTATCTATTTAGCTACTCGAAATCGTAAAATACATACAGTTATCTCGAAAACTTGCATAAATTCCTTACCTTGATGTTTGTTCGTAGTCATCGATGCCTTAGTAGTTGGAGTCAGCCGTCCGATCTACTCGATTTATTTCTTCGAAATTTCGTATTAGTGTTTTCGACCATCTTTTCCCCGGGTTTTTCCCAAATTCTTTGCGTATTCTTCTCTATTCCATACATATATAAGTATAAATTTTTTTTTGGTTACTGTTCACCTTCCACTTTTTTTTTAAAAAAAATTATTTTCCTTTCCCGCCAACCCAATCTTCTTTCTTTTCTTCTTTTTCTTCAGCTCACTGTTCACTGTTTTCCATAATTCTCCTCGTTGTTTCCTTTGGTTTTTTCGACTCCACCATCACCATCCCTATGTCCCGGCCACCTCTTTCATCGCTGTCGACTCCTCCTTGTCTTCCACCGTCTACTAGCCTTTCCTTTTACTCAGCCTTGCTCGCCCCCCTCTACTTCAACCCTTCGTTTCACTCTTTCTCTCACCGAACTACATTCTGAAATAGAGGTGAAAAGAAGCTTAGAAAGCTTTCGTCGCTACTCCTCTGTTTCTTCCCTTCCAATCATCTGCTCTGCTTCAAGTCTCGGTTTAACTTCAAGCTTAGCCTATCCTCCCTCTCTCGTTCATCCTCTCGACAACTTGAAGAAGAATAGGATTACAGAGGAGCTTCGGTCTCCTTTTCCTCCGATTTTCTCTCCTTTCACTCCTCAAATCAAACCCTTCAATGTCTCTGTTACGTGCGTCAGGACTATCTCTCCCAGCACACCTCTGCATCGAAATTTCTCTGCTCTGTTTTCAACCCGAGAGAAGTGCAAAGGTGACTTCTGCTCTACTTTCTCAGATTCACGTCACCATGCCCATCACTCTCCACTCATTCCTTGTATACTTTCTACCGAAAGGAGGATCAACAGTGATCTACGGTTTCAACTGTAACGACCCAATTTTCCTTACACTTTCCTTAGTTGGGCTGTGAGTCGATGATTATTTCCCATAGTAAATTATCATTCTTATGTATTTTATGGCAACAAATTGAATATAAAATCTGAGTAGTTTTTTTCATAATTAAACAGAATAAATGTTTATTGCACATGATTAAGTTCACATATTTCCCCCAGACTCAGATACAATACTGCATTACTGTACTTACAAAATTAGACACCAATTGCATGTCTAAATAGGGTATACCTTTGTGCATAGAAGGATGTCCTTCTGACGTATGGCCATGATTAAAATCTACCCATCAACCTCTACTACTGAGGGAACTCTGTGGATGTAAAGTAAGGGATGAACTCAACATGCTCAGTAAGAAAAATCAAGAAGTAGGTAGATAAATACACTATCTACAAAAATACGGGCTTGAAGTAATACCATATAGTTCAGTGTAGTACAGTGAAAATTACTATTTTCTCACGGTATCGATATCACAAAATTACCATTTTTTCACAGTATGGGTATCACAGAAAACATTACTACAAAAATATCATTTAAATCAAATGCAGTAAAATAAAACTCATTTCATATCAGAAATTCACTTCATCAAAACTCAGTTCAGACAAAACAAATAAGTGAGGCATGTCGGAATATTCATCAATAATCAATCAATCAATATGACAATTGGCCAATGTCAGTGACTCTAGGCAATCACGGGCCAAGTGTGTCGGGATGTCAAGTGCTGTGGGAGTGGTCAGCTACCCAATCAGCTTACTCATTTCTCTATTTCTCAATAATATTGTACATCGTACTCACATGCACACAGCACGGTACATCGTACTCCACGGACCGGGCATCATTCTCAATTCTCATATCCATGTAATTTCATTTTCGTCACACGGTACATCGTACTCACGTGCACACAGCACGGTACATCGTACTCCATGGACCTCAGCATCATTCACATTTCCATATAAGTAGAGATGTGAAACAGAGAAAATCCAGGAAACTCGTAGGAGGTACTGAGATCCTCAATCGAGCTAAATTAGCTCTATTGGATGTTATTTTGAGGAAGTAGTGCGCAAGACACAATTGTGATGATATGAAAAATATATTTCGAGGTTACTAAGAAATTGAAAAGGTAAAGAGAGTGATAGAAAACTGATGAATTAAGGAAGTAGTGAGAATGATAAAGTAAAGTCACTGTAATTGAAAAGATGAATTACATAATTAAAAGTATAAGTGAAGGTCACACTACTTACATGATTGATAAAGTTAGGGCATGTTAAAAAAAAGGACACCCCAGTAGACAGAGGAATTTTTGACACGAATTCGGATGATCCATCAGAATTACCACTAAATTGGAAGATAAAGTTTGAAATGGATTTAGCAATGCTATCGAATTAATTATTCAGATCACTGTATTAAATGACTTTGATTAAATTAAAAAAATGCTAAAAAAAGGCAATTACAAGGACTATATGTGAGATCTGAGAATTTTAGATATATTTTAATTATGTAATATGAACTTGAAGTGTAATTTATTGAGCTAAGTGAATTGTGGGAATTATATTTGGAGATTTATATGTAAGTGTTTAACATAAGTGTGAAACTAAGAGGTCAGATCGATCTTGGAGAAGGAGAGACCGATCTGGTGAGTTAAAAATGACAAGGAAGGAGGAATTTAAGGAGCAGATCGATCTCCAATGGAAGAGGATCGATCTCCTTATGATTCTGTTTGAGAGAAGATCGATCTCATGAGGAAGGGATCGATCTCCAAACGTTTCTGTTTGGGAGAAGATCGATCTCCTCAAGAGGCAGATCGATCTCATAAAGCCATAAAGAGATCGATCTCACCCCTCAACAGATCGATCTCCTAGGCATAAAATTGCCCCAAATCGTCCCCAAATTCAAATACAGATCGATCTCACCAAGAGCCAGATCAATCTCCTACCCTCAGTCTATATAAGGAACCCCTGCTTTCTCCTGTAATTTTATTTTCTCTCTCTTCCAAACCCCATTTTCACCAAGCCCTAGCTTTCTCACTCATCCAAGGCACCCATTTCCGTCCAAATCAGAGGCTGTGACAAGAAGGAAAGTTGTTCCTCATCAAAGGGAGAACAACTTACTTGGAAATCGTAAGACGGATTGAATCGAGGCAAGAGATAAGCTCTCCACAAGTTTTGGGTAATTTCTAAACCTCGATCTTGATATTTGAGATGATTTAGGTAATGATAGTTGTGGGCATTGTGTTGAAGTAGTTGGAAAATGATTAGGGATTGATGAAATTACAATGTAGTTGGAGTGATGTTGATATTTAGCAATTTTGGTAATTTTGGGAATTTTGAGCTATAAATGAAAATTTAGACAATGTGGTGAATTAGCATAGATAATTTAGCATGAGAAATGTAGGACGTTGAGATGTTGTGAATGAGATTGTAGTTTGGGGTAGAGTTACGAGAATCAAGAGATTTGAGGTGTTATGAGCAATTATGCTCGATTTTGAGAATTGAGGTTACTGTGATGATGAATATTGATGTTTTAACATCGTTTGGACAACTCGGGAGTTCCAGAGTGGAGTGCGAGACTAGTCCGTGACAAGGGGGAAACGATTGCACTATACGAGGTGCAACGAGGTAAGAGAAACTAAACCATTTGTGTATATGATTTGTGAACTATTATAGCATGATTTGTGATTTATAAAACAAGCATGTTGAGTGTTGTGTTGTGATATAATTGCACACGGTTTTTATAGTCGGTTGGAGCCCATTATTTTATGAGTTTATAAGCTGAGTGTGAAATTGCTTTATAAACTGTTGAATTTGTGTGAGTAATGAATTGGGCTCTACGTTAAGGCGATCTTGAGATTTGAGAAATGTGTACGTGTTTTGCCGGTTGGGACTCGGTTTCAATATGTTTTGTGTTGAGTACAAAACGATTTTAAATAAGTTTTATGAGAGAAAAAAAAACCACTATGAGTTCTACGTGAAGGCAAACAGTCTTATGTGATAAGACTTAGGTGTGTGATTTTGAGTACACACCGGGCATTGCTGTGGTAGCATGTAAGCCGATTCTTCTCCATTCTGGTAACGTGAGATTCCCCATTATGTGGCTATGCCACGTATATTTGATGGCCGTTGCCACGTGAGAACCCTATTTGGTGGCCGTTGCCAAGTGAGATCCCCCCATTCAGTGGCTATGCCACATATATTTGGTGGTCGTTGCCACGTGAAACCCTATCCTGTGGCTGTGCCACGTGTGAATTTAAATCAGTGGCTATGCCACGTGTGTTTAGTGGCTGTGCCACGTGTGAATTTAAATCAGTGGCTATGCCACGTGTGTTTAGTGGCTGTGCCACGTGCATTATTATTACAGTGATTTTATCACGTTAATTGAGAAAGCGATTATCGCATTATTTTCACATGCTTGATTATTGCTCTATACTGAGCCTTTTTACTTCATGTTTTCACATGATTTGAGATATGAGAATGTCGTTTTGAGTACTTTCATGCTATGGTTTTCAAAAGAGTATAATGAGTTTCACATACAAATAAATATTTTGTGATGTGCATTTTGGTTTATGTAATGAGTCCCTTACCCCTTACTGAGCGATTTAGAAGCTCACCCTGTTTTCTTTCCCCCCAGATTTCTTCAAGTGAAAAAGGGTTTCCCTGTGACGTATGGAGTAGTGGCTAGTGGAGGATTTGAGCTCCAGGCCATATATATTGTATTTTGAGGTATCTTTTATCTTTTCATGTACCCAGACAATTATTGTAATTGCAGACACTTGATGTATAACATTGTATGGGATGTATTAGGATTAATTAACTTGAGATCTTGAGGTATGATAAATATGATGATGCATGACACTGCACAGGAATGCACTCTTAATTGTGAATTGATAAGTAAAAAGTTTTTAAATTTGCCATATTTTTCGCGTTTCCGGGGCGTGACACTATATGAAAAGGGGATTATCAAATTGAGTGACCCACTTTGGAATGTACTGACGTTAATTTTAAGAGACTTGAAGTCGTCTGAGTCACATTGTATTAAGAATGAGAGTGAATTGGATCCTCCCAAAATAGAGATTATAGATCAAAGAGAAAGACCCAAAACTGTTAAGGTGATTCAGAGTTTGGGTATAAGGAGACTTTGGAATATGAATTACGTATCGAGTCTAAGGATTGTAAATTGCTTATGCTTATGTTTCGAATGCGAGACTTAATTGGAATAAGAAAAGAGTTTTGCTATAATTGATATACGAGATAAGATCAGTTTTAAGGTGTGATAAATGCTAAATATAGATCATATTTTGGATAATAGACATACACAATGTGGGACCATCAGAATTACCACTAAATTAGAAGATGAAGTTTGAAATGGATTTAGCAATGCTATCGAATTAATTATTCAGATCGCTGTATTGAATGGCTTTGATTAAATTAAAAAAATGCTAAAAAAAAAGGCAATTACAAGAACTATATGAAAAAGGGATTATCAAATTGAGTGACCCACTTTGGAATGTACTGACGTTAATTTTAAGAGACTCGAAGTCGTCTGAGTCACATTGTATTAAGAATGAGAGTGAATTGGATCCTCCCAAAATAGAGATTATAGATCAAAGAGAAAGACCCAAAACAGTTAAGGTGATTCAGAGTTTGGGTATAAGGAGACTTTGGAATATGAATTACGTATCAAGTCTAAGGATTGTAAATTGCTTATGCTTATGTTTCGAATGCGAGACTTAATTGGAATAAGAAAAGAGTTTTGCTATAATTGATATACTCAAGTTGGAATTATGTTTCAATTTGCTCA
This sequence comes from Firmiana major, assembly GCA_033439115.1. Classification (NCBI taxonomy): domain Eukaryota; kingdom Viridiplantae; phylum Streptophyta; class Magnoliopsida; order Malvales; family Malvaceae; genus Firmiana; species Firmiana major. The sequence goes on from CM065899.1 coordinate 65,247,478, forward strand.
AATTTTCGAACTCAAGTGATATCCCCTCCCCCAAACTTGAAGTGCACAATGTCCTCAGTGTGCAGATAATATAAGAATTGAAGTTCAGGAACAAAGTACTCCCCTTTCTGATGATGATGAACAACTGAAGCTTGATTGAAAGCATAATACTAGAAAAGAAACCTGCAACACAAACAAAGAAAGAAACAACAGAAAAGAAAAAGAAAAAGAACTATATACAAAGTGAAAATGAAAACACAACCACTTCAAATGCAGCTGAAGAAGACAACACTCAGCAGCAGTGCGAAGAGTAGGAGGGTTAGCCAAAGTGGTGACGGAATGTTAACAGTTAAATCCTCCTGAGCTCTCGCTACTTCCCTCCTTCTTTCAGATTTTATATGGTCAAGCCTTATGTTCTCCTCATTCTCTATCTTAAAACACTCTTGAGAGTCATCAGGGAGCTTCAAAGGTTTAAAAACATTAAACTTCACTTCCTGATCTTGCACTGTCATAGTCAACTTTGTAGAATCAGATGGCGAGGACGACAATGAATAAGAAGAAGGTATAGATGAAGAAGCGCTTAGCTTTGCTTCCTTGGCAGCCCGATCTTTAGGTTCCTGCTCTTTCTGAGCTGCTTCGTTAGAACTTAAGGATTCTTCAACTATGTGCTGTTCAGGTTGGGACTTGACTTGTGACTCATCTAACTCTCTGCCACTCCTAAGGGCGATAGCTCTAACATGTTCCTTACCCTCCCTTTGCTTAACATGATTAACTTCAGTATTACTAGGAAAGGTCCCTTGAGGACGTTGGCTAAGAGCACTAGTTATTTGTCCCACATGAACCTCTAAGTTCTTAAATGAAGCAGCTTAATTTTGCAGGATCGTTGAGAACATCTCCTCTAATGTAGGCTTCTTCTCAACTGCTGGTGCATGATAGAATTGGGGCTGCATAAGTTGTGGTGGTGGTGGTGGTGATGGATGATATTGAGGTGGATGATGTTGAAAATGAGGTGGGGATGGTTGATGAGGCAGATGAAATGGAAATTGCAGCTGTGGTGGTACTTGAACCGGTGGAGCTTGAAAACTAGGGGGTTCTACAGATCTAGAGTTAAAAGTTTGCCCTTGGTTTTGGCTCCAGGAGAAGTTAGGATGGTTCCTCCACCCTAGATTGTAAGTGTTTGAAAAAGGGTTGTTCTGTTGCGTTTGAGAAGGGGCAACATACTTGTAGGCATTAAAAAAAAATAATTAATTAGTATTATTAGTTAATTAAATTAAATATTTAATTAATTGATAATTTCTAATAAATTGGTGATAAATAAAAATTATCAACCAATTGTATTATCTCTAATTAAATTAAATTAATTAGAGATAAATCCTGGAGTGATCGAGTCCCTTTAGAACTCTCTACCATCAAGCATTATAAATAGAGAGCTCTTCCACACTCAGACACAGAAGAAGACTCAGAAAACAGTCAGAAGACTCAGAATACTCAGAAGAAGCAGACAGAAAGCACTGAAGAAGAGAAGTCTCAGCCTCCTCAAAGAATTGAAAGCCTGCAGAATACCGGCCGTTCTCCGATCAAGCCTTCTCTTCAGTCAAGTCTTTTCTTCAACAAAGAAGTCAGCAAATCCACAAGAGGACAACAAGTCTCAGACCGTTCTCTCAACAATCAGCTGCACCGCTACAAATCCACGAGGAACCACAGACCGTTCTCTCAACGATCAGTCACGCCGCTGCAAATTCAAGAGGAACAACAAGCCCTTCGGCCGTTTCTCTCATTAATCACTCTTTTCACTCCATCGGGATCAAGCGTCATGCCCTCGACAAGTGCATTTCAGGAGACCGAATCAGAGGATCATTCTTTTTTTGTAAAGAATTCAAAACAAAGAATTGTACTCACACACAAATACAAAAATTGAATTTTATCACTAATTTGTGTTTTAATTTTACAGACGCGAAAATTTGTGTATACAAATTTCTGGCACGCCCGGTGGGACCTCTCTACCTCTCATCTCGCTCTCCATTATCAATCAAGATAAACCAATTGATCAGATCTATGGCTCCGAAGACTGCTGCACCAAGTCACAAATTCAACCCTGCTGCGACCGTGCAACTTGGTTACACTGGACCGACGACTCATGCTAGAGTACGATATCTTGCAACACAAGGTCAAGACTTAATGGGGCCAATCAACAATGTTGCTCATCAGCCTATCATCTCGATGGATCTTTTGGCAGGAAGAAAATCTGCTTCGCAAGTACCAACAGAACAATCAGTGTCTACTCTCCAAACCATGTCTGCGATGGTTACTAATGCGACTATTCTAGAGGAAAGGATCTCTGAAATGGAGAGGATGATGTCGACCCTGCACAAGATAGTCGAAGAAAAGGATGTTGAAATTGCGATGTTGAAGAGTCAACTGGAAGCTCAACACGATGAAGAATCCAACGATAATCCAGCACCAAACAGACCAACTGCTGAAGCCGCTAGGAAACTGAAAGCAGTTCATGATGTTGAAAACCCCGAAAACGGATCATCATCGATATCAGTTGGGTCTTTTTCTGTTCAACAACTACAAGAGATGATTGCAAATACCATCAAGGCTCAGTATGGTGGATCGTCATCTAAGTCCTATTATGCATACATTAAACCGTACACGAGGAGAATTGATGATTTAAGGATGCCGGTAAATTATCAACCTCCTAAGTTCCAGCAGTTCGATGGGAAGGGAAATCCACGTCAACACGTGGCCCATTTTATGGAGACGTGTAACAATGCAGGAACATACGGAGATCTTCTGGTTAAACAGTTTGTAAGGTCGCTGAAAGGAAATGCCTTTGAATGGTATACTGACTTGGAATCCGAGTCTATTGATAGCTGGGAACAACTTGAGAGGGAGTTTCTCAATTGTTTCTTTAGTACTCGCCGCACAGTGAGTATGACAGAGCTAACCAATACCAAACAAAGGAAAGACGAACCAGTCGTCGACTACATCAATAGATGGAGAGCGTTAAGTCTTGATTGCAAAGATAAGCTCTCTGAAATTTTTGCTGTTGAGATGTGTATCCAAGGTATGCATTGGGAACTTCTTTACATTCTCCAAGGGATAAAGCCACATACTTTCGAAGAATTGGCCACCCGTGCTCATAACATGGAATTGAGTATCGCTCATTCTGGTAACAAAAGTTCTTCGATTCTTGATCCTAGGAGAGACAAGAAGGATTTCAAGAAGGTTGAGAAGCCTTTAAATAGCATTGCTAAGGAGTCTTTGTTCGTTGAGACTAAACCTTTAAAATTTTCCTCCAGAGGGACCAAGAAAGTTGAGGAAAATATCAGGCGGCCTCAAATGAGAAGTAAACAACGCCTGAGCTTCGAAGAAAGAGAAGCAAAGAAATATCCTTTCCCTGATTCAGATGTGCCTGACATGCTGGATCAACTCCTGAATCAGAAGCTGATTGAACTTCCAGAGTCCAAAAGGCCAGGAGAAAAGGGAAAAGTTACCGATCCAAAGTATTGCAAGTATCATGGCATCATTGGTCACCCCACTGAAAAATGTTTTGACCTGAAAGATTTGATAATGAAGCTAGTGAATGAGCGCAAGATTGAACTTGATATGGATGACATAGTAGAGTCAAATCATGCTACTTTCACTTCTTTGCCTACAAAAGGCATAACGTGTTCAATTACTAGCTCTTTTGAAGATGTTGAATCTGCTGCGGATGATGAAGAACAATGGACATTGGTAACGCGACGAAAATCGCGAAAGCGATATGTCCGATCCGCAAACCTTCCTTTTCAAAAGGGAATTCAGCAGATAAATAACTCGCATCCACGTTGGGGACAGAAGAAAACTATGAAGCATCCCCGATTCCAAAATTTTTTGAGGCAAAAGCCTCGAAAACAAATAACACTAGAAGAATTCTTTCCTAAAGGTTTTCTTAGGGAAGAACAAGTGAGTGTTGGTGTTCATACGGTTTCGTTTAAAGAGGAGTCAGAGGGAGAAAGCTCAAAGGCTATTAAGGCTCGAGGAGATGGCCAGACGGAAACAGTCCGGGAAGAATGCCTTAAGATCTTGAAAGGGATCTCTTCTCATCTTACCATCTACGAGTTGTTGCAGTATCCAAAGGTAACACGCGAAGCGATTGCACATGCTTTGGAAAACTCAGAAATTTACGCTGCACATCTTTCAACTCCCATGAAATCTGCTTCAGATAATAGTTTTTGTGATTACTGCTTGACAACTCTTGCATTCACAGATGAAGATCTGTTGTTAGGATCAAAACACCACAATCGGCCACTTTATGTTTATGGATACATCCGAGAACAAAGGGTGAATCGCATGTTGGTCGATAATGGGTCTGCAGTTAATATCATGCCCAAGGCAACAATGGAGGAACTTGGCATAACAATTAATGAATTGTCAAAAAGCCGACTTTTGATCCAAGGTTTCAATCAAATGGAGCAACGTGCTTTGGGAATAATACGAGTGGATGTCGCAATTGGTGAATTAATGTCGAGTACAATCTTCCATGTCATCGACACTAGAACTACATATAAGTTGTTGCTCGGGCGACCTTGGATTCATGCAAATGGCGTTGTACCTTTTACACTGCATCAATGCTTAAAGTTTTATCGAGACGGACCGAGAAAGGTTGATGCTGATTTAAAACCATTCAATGAGGTCGAGTCTCACTATGCTGATGCGAAGTTCTACTCAGAGAACTGTGATATAAAAGAAGTTTTACCCACTCAAATGCCAAGCACTGGAAAAATTGAAATTAAGGGTAACAAGAAGATAGATCCTAATGTAATGAAAGAGCCTTTAGATACATCCCTTGAAGGTGTTCCCAAGCTCACATTGGAAGAAACCGTAAGGGGCAATCCAGTCGAATCTGCATCTAGAGAGGCAAAAGAAACTCCAGTTCTTCGCTATATTCCAAAGGCTCGTCGCAAGGAGGGTCAATCACCATTCTTGGAATGCTCAAAATTTAATCAAGCAGAGTGTTCTCCTGACAAGATAAAAGAAGACATAAAACTGTTAAAGGATGCTTGCACATTGCCTTTAACTAACATGGTTTATAGTCAAGCCAAGAAGCCGTTGAAAGGGTTCATTCGACCATCCCAAGGCACAATAGAACATGGGACTTTGCCTCAAGGTCGTACTGCTGAAAATTACGATCCGAAAGCTTATAAACTGATCGCTAAGGCTGGGTTCGACTTTTCCAAGTCATCGTCCATGAATGAGTTGCATGATGGGAAGACGACTGCAAAGTTGCAAGGGATCATTGAAACTCATAAAAAGCTGATAAATAAGTCGGATGGGAAACCTTTTCCAAAAGATGGATTAGGATGTGAATCCCAAAACCCGGTACGAATTCGTGTTGGTAGGAAGAATAAATCAGTCAGTACTCAACACATTTCTGTGGAGGTTACTGAAGAATGTGATGAGCCAAAAGCTTCCCCAACTCATCCTCCTCAAAACACTACTCGTGTGTCAGTATTCGATCATTTGGGAACGTCAGCAACTCGTATTTCAGTGTTTGAAAGGCTTAATGTCCCTCACCCCGAGTTACGTCAAGCATCTAGAAGACGCAATTCAGTTTTTGATAGATTGAATGCTTCAAGCAATGAAGTGCAGCAAGAAGAAAGTCAAAACTGCACTGAATTGAAGGATGATAAAGAAATCCGAAGCTCGATTCCATCTCGTATGAAGAGGCGTTTAGAGCTTGAAATCTCTGCAGAAGGGCCATTGAAAGTGCGACGTCATACTGTTGTGGACACCAGTTCATCAGTACATCTCAAAGAAGATGAGACAAAGGTTTTTTCAACATATCATGTAACCATCCAAGAAAGTACAGATGATGAATCATCAGAAGATGAGTCTGAAGAGCCATCTGAAATTGAAGAAGAAGAAGCTCCCGCTGCTTTAGAAGATGGGGGCAAGCAACTGTCGACAGGCTGGAAGAGGTGAATCTTGGCACCTCAGATGCACCACGCCCTATATTTTTGAGTGCACTCCTTAGCCCGGAAGAAAAAGAAAAGTATGTCGTGCTATTGTTAGAATACAAAGACGTCTTCGCCTGGACATATAAAGAGATGCCGAACTTGATCCGAAAGTTGCAGTTCATAACTTGGTTGTTCGAAAGGGAGTAAAGCCAATTAAACAGCCCCAAAGGCGCTATAGACCTGATCTTATCCCGCTCATAGAAGCTGAAGTCAACAAGTTAATCGATGCGGGATTCATACGTGAAGTGAAATATCCATCTTGGATAGCTAATATAGTGCCAGTCAAAAAGAAGAATGGACAACTTCGCATCTGTGTCGACTTTTGCGATCTAAACAATGCATGCCCAAAAGATGACTTTTCACCACCCATCACCGAAATAATGGTTGATGCTACTACAGGGCATGAGGCTTTGTCATTCATGGATGGATCATCTGGTTATAATCAGATTCGAATGGCGCCAAAAGATGAAGAGCTAACCGCATTTCGAACACCTAAGGGGATTTATTGCTATAAAGTAATGCCCTTTGGTTTGAAAAATGCTGGTGCAACCTATCAACGTGCTATGCAGAGAATTTTTGATGACTTGCTCCATAAAACAGTAGAATGTTATGTTGATGATCTTGTGGTCAAGTCAAAGAGAAGAAACGACCATTTAGAAAATCTTCGTTCAGTGTTTGATAGGCTGAGGAAGTACCAACTGAAGATGAACCCGCTGAAATGTGCCTTTGGATTGACATCTGGGAAATTCCTTGGTTTTATCGTGAGACACCGAGGCATTGAAATAGATCAGTCCAAGATAGAAGCTATCCAGAATATGCCAGAGCCTAAGAACGTAAAAGAGCTCCGAAGTCTGCGAGGTAAATTGGCATACATTTGAAGGTTTATTTCAAACCTAGCTGGAAGATGCAAACCATTCAATCGACTAATGAAGAAGGACGTACCATTCGAGTGGGATGAATCATGTAGCAATGCTTTTAATGCGATTAAGGGATACTTGCTTAATCCTCCAATTTTGGGAGCACCAATTCATGGAAAGCCATTAGTCCTTTATATTGCTGCACAGGATAAGTCCTTGGGGGCATTACTGGCACAAGAAGATGAGCAAAGGAAACAAAGGGCTTTATACTATTTAAGCCGAACACTTGTAGGGGCAGAATTAAATTACTCCCCTATTGAGAAAATGTGTCTTGCTTTGTTCTTTGCCGTTGATAAACTAAGACACTACATGCAAGCATACACCGTCCATTTAATAGCACGAGCAGATCCTGTGAAATATATTTTGTCTAGACCAGTTCTTTCTGGGAGATTGGCAAAGTGGGCGGTAATCCTTCAACAATATGACATTGTTTATATTTCCCAAAAGGTGGTGAAGGGGCAAGCCTTGGCAGATTTTTTAGCAGATCATCCTATCCCGTCTGATTGGAAATTGTCAGATGATTTACCCGATGAAGAAGTCATTTTTGTCGACTTAAAGCCAAGCTGGAGGTTATTCTTTGACGGTGCTTCAAGACAAAGTGGAGCAGGAGTGGGGGCAATTCTCATTAGCCCTTACAATCAAGTCTTGCCATATTCTTTTATCTTGAGCGAATTATGCTCTAATAATGTTGCTGAATATCAAGCACTTATTTTAGGTTTAGAAATGGCACTTGAAATGGGGATTAAAGACATTGAAGTGTATGGAGACTCTAAGCTGATAATACAACAACTCTTAGCAGAATATGAAGTCAAGAAAGAAGATTTGATTTCATATTTCAAATATGCTAAACGGTTAATGGATAAGTTTGATTTCATAACGTTAAAACATATCCCAAGAGGTGAAAATCGACAAGCAGATGCTTTGGCTAACTTGGCAACAACTTTGGCCATCAATGAGGATGAAAAGTTGAATGTTCCAATATGTTGCAGATGGATAGTGCCTCTACAAGGCATAGTTCATGAAGAAGTCAGTGCGATATCGGTATGCACAATTGAAGTTGAAGATTGGCGACAGCCTATTATTGATTATCTTCAGCATGGCAAACTTCCGAATGATTTACGTCACAAGTCTGAAGTGCGAAGCAGAGCAACAAGGTTCATCTATTATAAAGATACCTTGTATCGTAGGTCATTTGATGGGCAATTCTTACGTTGCCTAGGAAGTGAGGAAGCCAAACAAGTGTTAGAAGAGGTTCATTCTGGAATCTGTGGCGCACATCAATCTGGGCCAAAAATGCATTACAAGATCAAGAGAATGGGGTATTATTGGCCTACAATGGCGCAAGATGCTATAGATTTTGCAAAGAGATGTCAACCATGCCAATTCCATGCCAATTACATACATCAGCCACCAGAGCCTCTTCATCTCACAGTTGCATCGTGGCCTTTCGATGGATGGGGTCTTGATCTTGTAGGACCATTGCCTAAGTCTTCACGAGGACACTTATACATTCTGGCTGCAACAGATTATTTCTCAAAGTGGGCAGAAGCATTACCTTTCAGAGAGGTCAAGAAAGAACAAGTGGTAGAATTCATTCGCGTGCAGATCATCTATCGCTATGGAGTTCCTCGGTACATCATCACTGATAACGGCAAACAATTCTACAATAGCCTCATGGATAAGTTGTGTGAGAAATTTAATTTCAAGCAATACAATTCTTCCATGTATAATGCCCCAGCAAATGGCCTTGCAGAAGCATTCAACAAGAGACTTTGTAATTTGTTGAAGAAAGTTGTTGCGAAGAGTAAAAGAGATTGGCATGAAAGAATAAGAGAAGCACTCTGGGTGTATCGCACTACATATCGAACACCCACGCAAGCTACTCCATATGCCCTTGTTTATGGTGTCGAAGCCATTCTTCCATTGGAATGTCAAATTCCTACTTTAAGAATTGCCATCCAAGAAGGCTTAACACAAGAGAGCAATGCCCAATTGCGCCTTCAAGAGCTTGAAACGTTGGATGAAAGACGTTTGCAAGCACAACAACATCTTGAATGTTATCAAGCACGCCTCTCTAAAGCTTTTAACAAGAAAGTCCGCCCACGTTCCTTTCAAGTAGGAGATTTAGTGCTCACCATGCGCAGGCCAATTAACTTCCATCATCATCCTGGTGATAAGTTTACTTCCAAGTGGGATGGACCTTATGTTGTGCAAGAAGTTTATACAAACAATGCTTACAAGATAGTCGACAGTGACGGATTGCGAGTCGGCCCTATCAACGGGAAATTTCTGAAACGCTATTATGCGTGAAAGCTCCAATTTCTATGCACAACATCAAATAAAAAAAAAATAAAGCCTGCTAGATTGAAAACCCCATCGGGGCGGTCTAGGCAAAAATTAAGGCAAGGCCTGCTAGATTGAAAACCCCATCGGGGCGGTCTAGGCAAAAGTTAAGGCAAAGCCTGCTAGATTGAAAACCCCATTGAGGCGGTCTAGGCAAAAATTAAGGCAAAATAAAAATAAATAAATAAATAAATGAACTACTTAATGACTTGATCCTTCTCTTGGAAGGTACGTAGGCAGCTTAGGAAACCCCTCCAATCCTAAGTTCAGTCACACCAAATAAAAAAAATAATCAAAAAAATAAAAATCAAATATATATATATATATATATATTTATGTATATAAAAAAAAAAAAGAGAAAAGGGGGATGCGTTATCACAGCACCCCGATGTGCCTAGGATTCTTAGGCAACCGTTCTTATCAACTCAAAACATGGCCAAAAATTTGTGTATACAATGGCATTTTTGTTGGTTGAACCATTAATCATTCTGTGGTTGATGGTATATCGTTTTGGAATTTCTTTAATTCATGGTCTGAAATTTCAAGAGGATCGTTTGATTCATTTCACTTTTCAAAATTCCCTGTTTTCGAACGTTCATTTCTTGATAATATAAATTATCCCATTCGAATTCCTCAATTTTTTTTTTCAAGCAATTCCATGAAGAATTCATTCCACCTCCTTTGAAAGAAAGGGTCTTTCATTTCTTAAAGCAAAGCATTGCAAAACTCAAAGCAAAAGCCAACGCGGAGGCTGCCACCTGCAACATCTCCTCTCTTCAAGCACTGTTATCTCATTTCTGGCGAGCTGTTATCCGCAGCAAAAAAATTAAACCCCCATGAAAACATGAGTTGTGTCATGCTGATCGGTGCGAGGCCAAGATTGCAGAAGCTACCTAAACAATATTTTGGAAATGCAGTGAAGGGCGAAAACATAACCATGAAAGCAAAGGAGCTGCAGGGGCAAAGACTAGGTGACATGGCTAGGGAAATGAACAGGATGGTTGCGGAACAAACTGAAGAAGAGTTCAAGAAGGACTTGGAGTCTTGGATTGCAAGCCCGAAGATAATGACACTAGCCATGGTTAAGAGAGTTCTGACCACGAGTAGTTCACCTCGGTTCAACGTGTATGGTAATGATTTTGGATGGGGAAGGCCAATTGCAGTAAGAAGTGGGTCAGCGAACAAAATTGATGGAAAGCTAACTCTGTTTTGTGGAGCAGAAGAAGCAAGTATTGATATTGAAGCATGCTTTTCGCCTGAGAACCACCCGATACACTTGCATGGATTCAATTTCTTCGCCGTTGGTAAGGGACTCGGAAACTATAATCCAAAGACTGATCCTCAGCAATTTAATCTCGTTGATCTTATTGAGAGGAACACAATTGGGGTGCCATCTGGTGGATGGGTAGCTATCAGATTCCGTGCAGATAACCCAGGAGTTTGGTTCATGCACTGCCATTTGGAAGTGCACACGACATGGGGGCTTAAGATGGCATTCTTGGTGGACAATGGAAAAGGTCCTAACTAGTCTCTTCTTCCTCCTCTGAGTGACCTTCCAAAATGTTAAACCAGGCAACCATGGATGCCAGCACCGAGCTTTCCAGATCGAAAGAGGTGTGGAAAGAGGAAAGAGTTTCACATGCCAAGAATTAAGACACCATGAAAACGGAGCTATTTAATAAGCAAAGCGAGAGTTGAGATTGAATTTATTCCTTGGGAGATGATCAGGGAACTTGTTCGTAATGACGGTGAGAGATTTATGAAATTCCCAATGCCTGCAGTGATCAAAGAGGATAGATATGCTTGGAGGACGGATGAAGAGTTTGCACGAGAAACTCTAGCTGGAGTCAACCCAGTTGTCATCAGTCGGCTCCAAGTAAATATAACATTCCTGTGAATGGCCCATATTAATGTTCTTGTATGAAGAAAGGCATGTCTTGCTTCAGTCCCATTCTGAAAATTCAATGTGGAGAAGAATTCGTATTATGTCAAGAATCTTTGAAAAAAAAAAACTGGACTGAAAGATGCAAGCGGCAATTGTAGTGTTCACAGTATAGGTGTTGCTGGAAGCTCACCAAACACTAACTGCCCGCCAAGACCATCAACATATTCTTCAGACATTGATTTCTTTGTATGACGAGGAAGGCTTCCTGGGCTTGATCAGTTTGATGGCAGCTACATTAACACCGTGTTCTTCTGTAATGCGTGTTTTAATTTGTTCAATGACGTCCTTATTGACAGGCTTTCCATCTCTAACTTCTGCAATTACAACAAGGCCAACTGTGTCAGAACCATTTGGAATCGAGATTCCTTTCTCTAAACAGGACTTCCTCTGGAACACCAATGACAGCACAACAACCAGGCCGTAAAAGCTCAGATGAGCTCTCAACCGTCTTTTCTACATCAGCTGAGTAAATATTCCTTCCTGCTTCGATTACTGTCACTGCTGCTGCAAAAGGGCCACAACACTGTAGCCTTGGCCACTCATTCCATAAGCAATATTAGAGTTCAGACGCTGAAATGGAAGGACTGTCAGGGCCTATGGTCAGATCAGTCAATCAACAAATCCTCCAAAACGCCTCTTGCTCTGTCGGGATCTCGGTGGACCGTGGCACGTTAACTGGCACAGGTTCCATGTCAAGTAAAAGTTTATACAGCATTGGAATGATCTTTGTGGAAGGCCTAGATGATCAGGAATGCGTGTACGCTGTTGGATATGGCGGTGGAGCCTCCACCAGGGGCGTTGCATCGTTGGAAAAATTCCAATTCTTCATCGATAATGCTAATGTATCTTCGGATTAAACCTTGTTTAGAAGGCCTGATGCCCTTGCATATAGCGGTTTGTAGTTGGTGATTGGTTTTGCGCTTGACATCTGGAAGTTTCAGGACACAGACCTGATTGAGTGAAGTTCAGCCCATGCTGCACGCTTGATGACTGATCACTATGTCCTCTTTTAGACTCTAATTGATGTACAGTGAAATTCTTCAAACTGGAAATAAGAGGTCCATCAACTTGTCTCTGACTTCCAACCCACAGATTATTACTTAGGCCAGGCCAGAAAATGCAGATATAATTATTAATACTGGTGATGGAGAAGACCAGGATATGATGAAAAATGTTCCTCCAACAGTGGTGTAATAAACACTGAGATGCTCCAACTGAAGCTAGCAGAGACGAGCAATGGAGTAGGGTGGTTCATGGAATCGGGAAATATGATGGCAGCAGTAACTCTACAACTGCAGTCCGATTCACGGTATGGGTCCGCTGGAAACAATGAAACAGAGAGCTGCTGTGTTGAAGAGCTAACTCTGCCACAATGAAGATGACAAGACGGAGAGCTGCCGTGACAGAGAGCTAGCTGTTGTGTTGAAGAGCTAGTCGCCGCAATAAAGATAACAAAACAGAGAGTTGCTGTCATGGCCAGTGTTGAAGATGGAAGCAGAATCAATTTCAGAGCAGGAACCGGGAACAATAGTGATAGAGGCAAAGAGCTAGCTGCTGTGATAGAAAGCTAGCGGCTGACAGAGAGCTAGCTGCTGTGATGAAGAGCTAGCAGGGAAGCGCGACAAAGTAAGGCGCCACATAAACTCGGGGAAGATGGTGGTTGCAGCGATGGCACGGTATAATAGCAAAATTCAAGCATGCAAAATAACAGTACAGATGGCCACATAACAATAATTCAAACAAAATTCAAACATACAGATGGTTTATCATAGAGGTGTATGAGCATACATTCACAAAAAAAAAAAATCTTACCTAATGATCTGTAGAATTGATGAAAAAAGATTCGAGCTGCTTGAAATTTATGAAGAGGAGTTTATGATTATTAGTCAATATATAGTTGAGTTGAACTCTAACTGAAGAGATATAATTGTAATCTACTTCTTTAGTTCAATTTGTGTTGAAAATAAACACAAAATTCAATATATATATATATATATATATATATATATATATATATATATATATATAAAGCACAAAAAAATATTGTGCTATTAAAAAAAATCAAAGAATTTTGTCATAGCACGCATGCTTTTGACATTGATGGACTTCAAATTTCATACGTACTTCATGCCTAGCATACGCACGCCCGTATCTTGAAGTGGGGGCATTTGTAGGCATTAAAAAAATAATTAATTAGTATTATTAGTTAATTAAATTAAATATTTAATTAATTGATAATTTCTAATAAATTGGTGATAAATAAAAAAATTATCAACCAATTGTATTATCTCTAATTAAATTAAATTAATTAGAGATAAATCCTGGAGTGATCGAGTCCCTTTAGAATTCTCTACCATCAAGCATTATAAATAGAGAGCTCTTCCACACTCAGACACAGAAGAAGACTCAGAAAACAGTCAGAAGACTCAGAATACTCAAAAGAAGCAGACAGAAAGCACTGAAGAAGAGAAGTCTCAGCCTCCTCAGAGAATTGAAAGCCTGCAGAATACCGGCCGTTCTCCGATCAAGCCTTCTCTTCAGTCAATCTTTTTTTCAACAAAGAAGTCAGCAAATCCACAAGAGGACAACAAGTCTCAGACCGTTCTCTCAACAATCAGCCGCACCGCTACAAATCGACGAGGAACCACAGACCGTTCTCTCAATGATCAGTCACGCCGCTGCAAATTCAAGAGGAACAACACGCCCTTCGGCCGTTTCTCTCAACAATCACTCTTTTCACTCCATCGGGATCAAGCGTCACGCCCTCGACAAGTGCATTTCAGGAGACCGAATCAGAGGATCATTCTTTTTTGTAAAGAATTCAAAACAGAGAATTGTACTCACACATAAATACAAAAATTGAATTTTATCACTAATTCGTGTTTTAATTTTACAGACGCGAAAATTTGTGTATACAATACTGAACCGATTCTAAGTTGAGCGGACACCTATCTACAAAGTGGGTACCACTACACAGCTCGCAGGAAAGAAAAAGACTTTGGATAGAATACATAGGGTTAGGGCTCGTGGGAGGATTATGTTGGGTACTGAGGGACTCTACCTTCTTCATAAGGTTAGCGATTTGAGAGGTCAAGGTAGACAGTGTGTCGAGCTCATAAATATCCGCTGACTTCTTTGGCATTTGCCTCTCCGAGGACCATAAATAGTTGTTAGCCTCTATCTTGTCTAAAAGCTCGTAAGCTTCCTCCTCTGTTTTGCACATCAGGGCTCCACCCGCAGCAGCGTCAACAATGGTCCTATTTTGGATTGTAAGTCCGTTGTAGAAGGTCTGGACTTGCAACCACAAAGGTAGGCCATGGTGAGGGCACTTCCTAAGAAGCTCCTTATATCGTTCCCATGCCTCGTAAAGAGATTCAGAGTCGTACTGGGCAAAGGAAGATATATAACTACGGAGTTGGGCCATTTTAGAGGGAGGGAAAAACTTAGATAGAAATTGATGGGTTAACTCATCCCATGTAGAAATGGATCTTGGAGGTAGGGAGGTTAACCAGTGTCTCGCCCTATCCCTAAGTGAGAAAGGGAATAATCTAAGCCTAAGCGCATAATCGGATAATCCATTGTGTTTAAACGTGTTGCATAAGTCCAAGAATTGCCCAAGGTGAGCATGTGGGTCATCGTGTCGAAGCCCACTGAACTGTAGAGAAGTTTGGATCATCTGGAGGATTGCGGGCTTAATTTCAAAATTATTTGCATGGACAGCTGGTGGCCTAATGCCGGAATAATACCCTCCAATAGTCGGCATTGCATAATCTCCGAGTGTCTTAATTTTCCTATTTTCTGTCATTATGCTTTGCAGCGGAGCTATAAATTTTCCTAGAATCCTTTCGAATTTTTCTAAGAGTGTGTTCGATTTCAGGATCTAGAGGAAAGCTATCTTAACTCCCGGCTCTACGCATGCAAACATCTAAAAGTCCTTAGAAATTTTTGTTTTGAATTTTTAAATTTTTAAATTTTTAATTTTTTTTTATTTTAATTTTTCAATTACTTAATCTAGATTGAACGTCTAAATATTTACAAGCTAGAATTACACCTAAGCATAATTTCACCGATATTAACTAATGACTAATTAAGACTTCCGCGGCAACGGCACCAAAAACTTGACAGGCCCTAAGAGTGTTATCCGCAAGTGCACGGGTCGTACAAGTAATAATGAGATTTGAGTCCCGAAATTATCATCCCACAGAGAAGTTGACTAGCCTAATTAAGTACCGGTTAGTTTTACCCTAAGTATATCCTAGCAAATTATGAAGTTCTGATGGGTGGTCTATAAGGCTAAAATTAAAATACTGAAAATAATAACAACTATAAAATAAAGAAAATAAACCGAGCTAAATTACTTATAGTGCTCCACGCAATTAAAATCAAAAGCCTACAAAGAAAATAAAAACAATTAAAATTAATTAACGCAATTAAAATAAAATGCAAATATGAAATTAAAGCAATAAAACTAATTAAACTAAAATTAAACAAGTTTAAAATAAAATGTGCATGTAATTAAACTAACTAAGAAAATGCAATTTAAACTAACTTAAAGTCTAATGAAAATAAATTTACCCCTAATTTAATTCTAAACGAACACTTAATTAATTATCAACCTAATTAAAACTAAGTTCTAAACTATTAAACAAGAATACTAATCATGCAATTTAATCAACAACTCTAAACTAAGCCTAACAAATTAAATTGAAAATAAACTAAACTAACATTACATGAAAAATGAATTAATTTCTAAAGTGAAATGCCAAACAAGCCTTAAGTATTTTAACCCATTCCCTCCCTTTACTGTTCATTTGTCATTTTTGCTTTTCATTTCGGGTAATGGCTCGGCTTGTTTGTCCTCTGCTGTCTGCTGCCCCAGTTCTGCCACGGTTTGTCTGCTTCTGCTCCAGGTATGCTCCAGTCTGCTTTGTCCTGCTTTGTCCTGCACTCCTCTCCTGCCGTGCGGCTGCTCCCTGCTGCTGTCCTGCTCCATCATCAGCTGCGTTCTCCTTGCAGCGGATTGTACAACATGCTCCTGCTCTTGCCACCAGATTGCTACGCGTCTGCTTCCAGCACCTGCAGCCACCCGTACATCTCCAGCTCTGCTTTAATCACGGTACCAGCCTTGCTTCAACACCGATCATCTACTTGCAGCAGATAACAGGGAATGTCCAGCAGCTGTCCTGGCATCAGTGCACGATCTGCTTCTGCTATGTTCAATATGCTACCTGCTGCTGCTCTCGGCTCGGCATGCCCAGCTCACGACTGGTTACCAAAACAAAGCAAACACAGCTGCGGCTACAGCAGGATCAAGTGTCAACAATATATAGGAATGCACATAACCAGAAAATAAACAATGAACAGTGGAGAGGAAACGTGAAACAGAGCTAAACAGAGTGTCATGTGACATTATCTTGCTGCCATGTCTCAAACGATGCTCCTATGATTTTCTGCCTTAATCTTTGTACCGGGCAATCAACACAATCTTTGCACAATCTAGCAATTACAAACTAAAATGAAGATGAAGTAAAATGCAGTAAATGAACTATATGCAGGAGACCTAAACAAATGCAGAAAACAGGAAACTCAACACCCTCGGGTAGCTTCATTCTTCTCTCCAACCGGGATTCCATTTTGCTCATGATGTGTGTAAATGCTTTGCATCCTCCCACATCAAGGCAACAGAATAAAAAGGCTTGAAGATTGAATGAAAATGTTACCCGAATGCCAACTTGAAATCTAACCGAGAACTACAAACCGAAGGCTAAAGAAAGTTTAATGGTTTATCAAACAAATAAGGAAATGAAAATGAAAACCGAGAACTTCATGCTGAAGCCTTAAAATTTCTATTTTAAACATCATTAACTAAGAAACATCCAGCAAATGATCTTCGCAAACCGAACAAGAAGAAGAAAGAAATGTGAAACAACATTGCTAATGGAAACCGAGAAGATTGAGAAAATGGAACAAAAGCTTTCATTAAATGAATAGTGATGAACAGTAAAATATTGCTAAAGAAAACTAAATTTTCGGGAATGCTTAAAAACAAAATAAATCTAAAACTACCTTAGAAACTATTCTACCCTAGCCTACTCTACTCCTAAATTACTCTACACTACTCCTAACCTAGCTACTCCTACTCTTACTTCCTTACACTCCTTCCTATTTTCTATGCTACTTCTACTTGATTTTTCAATTGCCATCATACTCTATTTATACACAAACATAGGGGTACAATGGTAAATTTTCATCCTAGATGAGTTGGCATTGTTTGGCCACTTGTCTTCATTTGATTTGCTGCAGAGTAGATATTTTCACGTCATCAGTCTTTTTGTCCAATTAGCTGTGCGATGTGGCCCGACGTGTGTTTTCCAGAGGGTTGGCACGGTGTCCTTCAATCTTATCGTTTCGGAGCAAATAAAATACGGACACCTGGCATCATGCGTGTCTAGACGACTGATGACTCGGTCTGTAAATTGGAAGTGGTCCAGTCTCCTTTAGCCCGATTTCAGCCCAATTTCGTTTGAAACAACTGAGTTTCATCCGGATTTAATTTATCTGCACATTAAAGAATTTTAATTAAATAAAGGGGATTATTAATAAAATAATATGGGGATTAAATAAATAATTAGGAATTTAAGCACAAATAATTCTATAAAAAATAGAATTATCAACGAGATAAGATCAGTTTTAAGGTGTGATAAATGCTGAATATAGATCATATTTTGGATAATAGACGTACACAATGTGAGAATATTTCTAGTATGTGAAATGATTTGGATTAAGCGATATGATTAAGAATGGATCGTATCTAAAGGATAAATTTAAAATTGCGATAAATTTTGGTATCCTACTTTCTATTGGGACTGAATCTTGAAACCCTCTACTCATTAGTAGTTATGTGGTCAGGTATGATGGCTAATAAAGGTATTTCAAAATATCTCCCTGCCTGAGAGAATAGGTAGCGTCTAGAAGTACCTATAACCCACGAATTGAAATTGACAGTCGTAATATTCGCGTTTGAAGTTAGGATACCACTACTTGTGCAATGAAAAATTATAGAATCCTACTGATCAAGAAGCTTTAAATATTAAATTTTACAAAGGCCATCTAATACAAGAAAAAAAGGAATGACTCGAGTTAGTACTTTGAGCAGAAGTGATTACGGGATGTCGCTATGTATATTGGTCAAGGACGTGAGTTATTGAAATATTTAGTGAACCTCAATTGGATGTGGTTCTTTTATAATACTGACCTTTATTTCGTGGTAGCGAGTCTGAGAGTTGAAAACTGGACTTGATTGATCGAATCGAGCAGGCTCAGCGTATTGATAAGTACCATATTGATGTAGCTAATCAGACTCAGAGGGGTGCTGCACCTAGCTTAAGTATTGGTACAGATAATTTGTTGAGATTTAAGAATAGAATTGTGTATAAATGAATCTATAGTTAAAGGAATTGATGTCGTCAGAGACTCATTTAAAGAGATATACCCCGCATTCGGGAAATAATAGGATTTATCAAATCTCCCGAAGATATATTGGTAATCAGGGACAATAAGAGATATTATTGAAATTGTGACTAAATGCCTCATATGTTAGCAGCTTAAAGATAGAGTATAACAAGATTTGGAAAGAAAGGAAAACTGAGTTCTCGATGCATTGGACCTTTCAAGGTCTTAAATCGAGTGGAAGATGAGCTAATAGATTGGCATTGCTGTCAGAATTATCGAGCACCCACAACGTTTTTTTCCACGCTTTAATGTTTTACAAGTATCATCCAGATCTGACACATGTGATTACGTATGAACCACTAGAGTTGAAAGAGGATATGACGTATATAGAGAAATCAGTTTGGATATTGGATAGGAAAAAGAAGGTATTGCAGTCTAAGACATTTCCTTTGATCAAAGTTTTGGGGCAATATCACACTTCGGAAGAAGCCATGAGGGAAGTGGAGAGCTTGATGGGAGAGAAGTACCCGCATCTGTTTAATGACTAAGGTACTCTTAAATTTGGGGACCAAATTTCCTAAGGTGAGGAGAATGTAAACCTCGCAATTTTCTTGTACTCGATTTTAACCATGAATAGTAAGATTTGTTTATTGGAATTTATCAAGTACAAGAATATATATATATATATATATATATATATATATATATATGTGTGTGTGTGTGTGTGTTAACATGTGGGTAATAATTCCTTTAAATTATGTAAGTATGTAAATATATATATCTATACATATATTAATATATCTGCAAGTACGTACAATACAATATATAT
Source organism: Firmiana major (assembly GCA_033439115.1). Lineage (NCBI taxonomy): Eukaryota > Viridiplantae > Streptophyta > Magnoliopsida > Malvales > Malvaceae > Firmiana > Firmiana major. Next base: position 65,266,948 of record CM065899.1, read on the forward strand.
ATACATAATCTATACCATAGACTAGTACATAAGTTTACTTGCAGTGAGAGCCCGAAGGATAAAATAAAACAAAAAATATATATAAATAAATATTGAGACAGCCTGAAAACCGAAATGATCGGTAGCTATAGCAAGATGTGATGGTATTGCTACTGAAACACGAAATCAGATCGCGAGAGGAGTTAGGCGTGTGAAAGGTGGGAATGACAAAAAATAAATCAAGGAAAAGGTGGGGAAGCGACAAGAGACAGAGGAACCAAGGCCAACACGAAATGAAAATCTGGTGCAATCTCACCGCTGCTCCATATCTTGCCGCTTGCATTCTCATGTAATGTTCACTGCTGCCACCATTTTACTTCTTCCAAGCTGGCGATCTTCACCATCATCCTGCTATCATCAACCATACCTGGCCTTCCTGTACCATTTCTGTATCCAATCTCATCCTTGCTTCCTTTCCACGCACACGCCACCAAGTTCTCACCCTCACATCTTCTCTGCTCCCACTCTATATATACATAAAAGTGGAAAAATGGGCGAAACTGGAACAGAGGAAGTGACGCGATCAGTAGAGAGAAACAGGAAATAGATACAAGCTGAAGTGACACCGGCGTCGGGTCTTCTCACAGCCACTGCCACTGTTGTAGGTTCTCGGTGATGTATTGGAGTCAAAAGCATCGAATGGTGCTGGTACAAGCTGGGTTGGAGCTTGGCTCATCACCAATAGCTGAAGACAATGTCCGAAAGGGGGTTGTCGAGTGATCCGAACATGGGTGGAAGTAAGGGAGTTGGAGAAGGGAGAACCGAGAAGGAGACCGTGAATAGGGGATGGGTACGGGTTGGAAGATGGTGAGCTAGGAAACCGAGAGAGGTGGTGGCAAAAATGATGATGGCGATAGTGATGATGCCGGGACCGAGTTTGGAGACCGTGGTGTCTGGAAGAAGGAGATGGTGAAGTTGCCGAGGAAGTGAGGTAGGAAAACCATGAGTGGAACCAGGAAACGAGAGAGAAGGAAGAAATGGGTGATTGAACAGTAGAGGGAAGCTAAAACAGAGGAGAATAGAGGCTAGCAAGGAGGTGGTGAGTAGCCTCCTCGGGTGACCAGTGGAAGAGGATTCGCACTGGCCTGCACCCCTCCAGTCCTTGCCAAAAATCAAGATACAAAAACCAAAGAGAAAACATTTAGGAAAGGAAACAGGGGAGAGCAGAGGAAGGGAGAGAGGCAGGAGGGAGGAGTTCGGTTGATGGAGAAGATGGTGATAATGGTGAAGGTGATAGCCGAAGCTAGCTCGGAGGTGATGATGGAGAGTGACCGAAAAATAATAGAAGAGGAGGTGAGCCCTTCGGGAAGGAGAAACCGAGAACAGGGATGAACAGAGCTAGCCCGAGGAAGGTGACGATGATGATGCTGGTGGCCGGAGCAAGCTCTGTGGTGATGAAGATGATGATCGAATAGGAAAGGTGGTGGTGATCTACTTCGGGTGGAAAAAGAAAAAAGGAGAAGAGGAAGGAAAGGGATGGAAGCTCAGGGAGGAAGGAAAGGGAAGAAAGAATTTGGCGCGAAGCGCCAAATTCAAACTGGTAAGGAGAAAAAAAAAAAGTTAGAAATATTTATTTAGATGTATATGCATAAATGAAAAATAACAAAATACATTGGAAATAGGAAAAAGGCACTGTGGAAATTAAGAAATTTAAGAAAAGAGTTCCGGGAAGGAAAAATTAACGAAAGGATCGGATCCACTGACTCCAAACGTAAAGGTATCTAGGACTACATGCAAATACTGAGGTAATAAAAATTACAGTGTGCTATAGAGATGAATGCACGTATTTTTTGATGATTTTCGTAGATATGAATTTAGGAAATTATATATATATTTATTTATGTTGTAGAAAAATTACCAGTGAACTGTCAAAATTATACTGCGTATATTTACTGTATATTTGGAGGAAGCAACGAAGACACCGAGGATTTGAGAAAACCCAAGGAAAATGGCGATCGAAAATATTTATTTAAAATTTTCGGTGAAATAAGTCGGGAGGGTCGGGCTCGCCAACTCGCTAAGTCGAAGCAATCAAGGATTACAGACAGACAACGAGGTAAGGAATTTATGCAAATTTTAGAGATAATTGTACGTATTTTATGATTTCGAGTGTACTTTCCCTAGTTAAGCAAGATTACGATTTTGACGCATCGTAGTTAATTCGATAAAATAGGATACTAAGAATACAAATTTTGGTGTAGGAGAATCGTAGAAGGATTTAAGGGAGATACTTGGAGGCGTCCCTACTCGAACTTGGAATTTCGATAAATCGAGGTAAGGGGTGTAATTTAAAACGGTAATAGTTTACTTTCTGAATTATGATTAAGGAAAACTTACAAGGATCTGAATTATGATTTTCGAACATGTTCTCTACTTTTGTTTTCTGAGTTAGAATGTGATTTCTGAAATTGATTTTTTTTTTTGAATAAAAGCATGTTCTTGGATTTGTTTTCTGAACAAGAATATGTTCTCAGAATTTGTATTTTGAATAATTGCATAGTTCTGAATTTGACTTCTAAATAAGAGCATGTTCTCTGAAATTATCTTTGAATAAGATGATTGTATTTCGATGCTTTTATATATGAAAACTATAGTATGTTTTGAGACTAAGGGCCACTTATGTTGTATGCTAACGCTTATTATGCTCGCCTTTGTGTCGTCTGAACTTCGCCTGTGTGGAGTCTGAACTTCGCTTGTGTGGCGTCTAAACTTCGCCTTTGTGGCGTCTGAATTTCCACATTCGGGTGTCTAAACGCTGTACGGCCTTGATCACGTCTATAGCCCTATCATGGCCATAGGTTCTGAATTCCCTCTACGGAGGATGATTTTGTTATTGCCGCATGATAATCATATGGGCCAGCGTAGTCTCAATCTGAACTAAATTCTGTTTTCAGATTTGACTCTGTGATATGTGATTTATATGCAAATATGTTTATGAAATCCTGAATATACGAAAGGTTATGTTATGACTGTTAAGTTCAAGTACTTAAAAGATTTATGTTTTTGATTGATGATGTTTCTGATTCCTTAAATTCAGAGGTCTTTTATATTGTTGCAGAGAGAAGTCATTTTACGTATTATTATGTTTTTCTGTATATTTTAATCACTATGATCGTTTTAAATGCACTTTCTTACTAGGCTTTTTCCCGAAAGTTCACCCCTTCACCTCTCAGATCTTTGCAGTGAATTACAATAGACGATGTAGGCTGGTGGATATGATCTTCCCTAGACTATCTTTTGTACATGCGTGAAGTATACATTCTTATCTCTTTACCATACCATTTGTATGCATAGACATCTATTGAAAGTAATGTGTCGGGATGAAACCTGTATAAGAATAAATGAAATGGAATATTTTTAAGGATTGACACTGAACAAAAATATAGCCTAAGTGAATAAAAGATTAAGTTGCAAGTGAAGTTTAAAAAAAAAATTACCCTGAATTTTATAGGTCACAGGTCGTTACACTTTCTCTTCCCCTGCTCTCCTCTGTTTTCCTTTCTCTTTATTGTTCTCTCACCGCCAACCCCTTCCTCTATCGTTTTCCCCTTTCTCTTATAGCCACTCAATGGGTAGGGGCATGAAGGTGCAGGACTGGCATAGTAGGGGTGCAGGACTAGTGCAGCAGGGTGTGAAGTTGGTGCATGGGTGTACTAGATTATGTTGAGCATGCTAGGCGTGCAGTGCAGGTCTTAGCGTGACTTGGTGCAGCTGGCGGGGTGAGGAGGGGTGCAGGCTGGCTTCTGGGTGCTGGCAGAGGGTGCAGGGGCACCTGTTAAGCAGGTTTGGCATGGACTGGGGGACCTGGTGCCTACAGGGTCCTGGGCATGAAGCAAAGGTACAAGCTAGGTGTGCGGGGGTGTGCAGTGGCAGACGCATGTGCAGGGGTGTACTGGGCACAGGGTATAGATGTAAACTTGGCGTGAGGTGTAAGACTGGGCGTAGGCGCGTAAGACGTAAGGCGCAAGGGGTTCGAGCGGCAAGGTGTGCTAAAGGGGCTGGTGCAGGGAGGCTATCCCCTCCCAAAATGCACCGTTTTGGTTTGTTGTTGTTTTTTTTTATAATTTGAATTTAAATTTTTATTTTTAATTAATTCTAATCAAATGTATATACACCTATACACATTGTTTGATTGTTTAATTTATTTACTATTGATTTTATTTTATCTAAATTAAAGTTTTGTTTTTTTTATTATTATTAGTTTAATTTCATAAACCAGACGTTTAATATAAAAATATCGGTCTAACCTAATCTCGTCTTTCCCAACATGACTAATTTAATTATTCGTAAGCTAATTGTGAATTAATTTAAATCGAATAACGCTCCAGTCGAATTTTTGAAAAATTTTGGGGGTTTACATTCTCCCCACCTTAGAAATTTTGGTCCTCAAATTTTAAGAGTACTTCAATTTTCAAACAACTGCGGATATTACTCTCGCGTTAGGTTTTCTAATTCCCACACAGTCTCTTTTGATATCTGATACTACCACAAAACCTTGACCAACGGGATCATCTTAAATCACAACGCTTTTTCCTTCCTGTCCAAAATCCGAATTGGTTTCTCCACGTACGTCATGTCCTCCTTTAATTCTAGCGGCTCGTACTTGATTACGTGTGTGGGAGCCGGATGATATTTACGTAGCATCGACATATGAAAGACATTGTGGATACTTGACAAATCTAGCGGTAACACCAATCAGTAGGCTTTATCTTCTACTCGATCTAAGATTTCGAAAAGTCCAATATAACGAGGACTCGATTTTCCTTTCTTCCTGAATCTTATTATACCCTTGGATGGAGAGACTTTTGGAAACATCGAATCTCCTACCGAGAATTCTAGGGGTCATCGTCTTTGGTCAGCATAACTTTTCTATTGACTTTGAGCGGTTCTAAGTCTTTCACAAATCTGTTGTATATCCTCGGGAGCTTGCTTAACTAAATTGAGAGTGAATATCTTTCTTTCACCTACTTCTTCCCATCCTATTGACGAACGACATCTTCAACCATAAGGCGCTTCGTATGGTGCCATTCCGATACTTGAATGGTAACCGTTGTTGTATGCAAACTCAGTTAGCGGTAAATGGTCATCTCAAGAGCCTTTAAAATCTAGAGCATAAGTTCATAACATGTCCTCCACTGTTTGATGTTCCTCTCTGATTGCCTATCCGTTTGAGGATGGAGAGTCATGTCACAATTCAATTGGGTTCCCATGGCTTCTTGGAATTGTTCCTAGAAGTGTGAAATGAACTGGGAATCCCTTGTCAGATACAATGCTCACTGGTACTCTATGTAGCCTTACAATTTCCCGTACATATAACTCTGCTAGCGCACTCAAGGTATCTGTAGCCCTCATGGCTAAGAAATGAGCGTTTTTCGTTAATCTGACTACTACTACCTAAATCATGTCATGGTTCTTACGCATTCGTGGCAATTTCATGATAAGTCCATCATGATGTGTTCTCATTTCTGGATCGGTATCGGTAGAGGTTGTAACAAACTTGTGGGGTTTTGATGCTCTACTTTAATTTGCTGATATACAAGGTATCAGCCATGAATTTGGCCACATCTTCCTTTATTCCTGACCACTAATATTCCTTTCGTAAATTTTGATACATCTTGCCATTTCCTGGTGTAGGGTGTACCTTAAAGAAAGAGCTTCAACTTCCTTAATTGCGCATCCTCAAAAATGTCAATTCTACCTCTAAACATGAACAATCATCGAAGCTCATTTCAAAATCTGTCATAGAGCCCAACTGGGTCTGACTAGCCATATCTACACAATGCTGATCCTTACGTTGCCTGTCAGATCCTGTCATTTAGATTCGGTTCTAATCTCAGGCTAGCTACCACGATATACATGTCAATATAGGTAGGGAACCACCTCCAGTTGGGGTTCACTAAATATTTCAATAACTCATGTCCTTGTCCTAAGTATAAAATGTCATCCCGAATCACTTCTACTCAAAGCACTAACCCTAGTCACTTATTTTTTCATTAGACGACCTTTGTAAAATCTAATGTTTAAGCCTTCATGAGCAGTAGAATTCTATAATTCTTCAGCGCATAAGAATTGGTACGTTGACTTCAAGCGCACATATTACGATTGTCAATTTCAATTCATAGGTTATGGGTACTTCTAGACGTTGCTAAGTCCCTCAAGCAGAGAAACATTTTGAAATACCCTTATTAGTCATTAGACCTGACCACATAACTAATTATAGGTATAGGGGGTTCAAGATTTAGTCCCAATAGAAAGTAAGATACCATAATTTATCTCAATTTCTCATTTATCCTTTAGTCACCACTTTTTCTTCGTTCTCCTTGCTTAATCCGAATTCTATCACATACCCAAAAGCATTCATACGTTGTGTACATCTCTCATTCCAATTATAATCATGTATCCAGAATGTATCACACTTCAAAACTTGTCTCATTTCACACCTTAATTATGACAAAACCCTTTCCTTATTCCAATTAAGTCTCACATTCGAAACACAAGCACATGTAATCTACAATCCTAAATTCGATATGTAATTCACGTTTCAAAGTCTCATTATACCTCAAATTTTGAATCATCTTAATAGTTTTGGGTCTTTCCCACTGTTCTACAATCTCTATTTTCGAAGAATCCAATTGACTCCCATTCTTGACATATCGTAACCCAGAATATCTGAAACTCCTTAACAATTAATGACTATACACTCCAAAATGGATCACTTGGCCATATAAATTTTCATAATCCTTATTATTACTTCTTTCGCTCTTTAAATTAAAGCCATTCAGTATGGGTTTTGAATAATTAATTCGAAACTAAGCACTAAATTACCTCAAACTTCATCCTCTTTATCTAAAGGTAACTTTGATGGATCATCCAAACATGTATCGAAAAACTCTCTGTCTACAGAGGTGTCCCTTTTACTCTAAACACACCCTATCCTTATAAATCATGTAAGCAGTGTAACCTTAAATCCATTTATACAATGCATTCAGTAATTCATTCTCCCAGCTACAATGACTTCACTTTTCCACTACTTTCCTATCTTCCGTAAAGTGGTCTTTTCCTGTCTCGCTCTTTACCTTCCCTTTCGAGTAACCTCAAAACTATTCATCTTATATGCACACTGCTTTCTCATAAGGAACATCAATGGAGCTAACCTAGCTCGGATTAAGGTTCTCAGCTTCTCTAATGAGGTTCTACACTTTTTTCATTTCGTAACTTTACATTTCCAGATTTTACTTCTCCAAAACCATGAATTCAGTCTCATATTTATTCTCGGACTTGTTACCTTATGTCCAATTTGATCTTTTCATCTATAATTGCCATTATACTTTATCCGGGATGTATTGCCATCTCAAGACATCCAGGGATGTATCCCATGTGACCCTCTAATGTCAGGTCCTTAGAAAATATCAGGGGAAATTTTCATCAAGGCTTGGCTTCCCGTTTTAATATTAATGCTACAAAAACTACCTTCTTTATGGTAGTATTCCTTAAGGATTCACATAGCCTTTCTAATTCATTTATTCAATTTTTCATTGGACCTGGGTTCTCTACCCGGTAACTAATGGTGTACTATCCTCCGAAACTATCTCAGTATTTTCTAAGTTACGATTATACTTTAATTATCATCATTATTATTGTGCTACTATCATTGAGTAAACAATGTCATTATTATTTCCATGTCCACTCAAATCTTATGATGCAGACTTCAAAAATTTTGGTTAAGCTAAAAGATGTACATTCAGATGAGAGTTCACTAACTCTTTCGAGCCTATTTCTATGGCCTCGAAGAATAGTTCCTTTTCGTATACTACTATGATTGTAATACCAACCAGACATATCTATTAGTTTCCTACATTCAATGATGTAATTTTTTCAGTTGGACACTGTAAGGCTCATATTTTCTTATGTAATCCTTATGATTCCCTAAGTGTACACTTGTTAATGTAATAAGATTCATAAGAGGTGTAAGGTCCGTAGATTTGATGTACACACTTGTTATGTCAGTTCGTGATGTACACACAAGTTTTGTTATGTATGAAATATAAGAAATAGACTTTTTTAAGTGATAAATGAGGATTGAATGCAAAATGAGTAGGGAAGTAAATCGTTATGAAGTTAGCTTTGAGAATTTGGGATGAAATTCAGCTAAGTATGCTGCAGAGCAATGGAAGATTGATCTCTCCTTCAAGTCAGATCGATGTCGGTAAGCTTTTGCCAAGCAAGGATCGATCTCATCCTCAAGTAGATCGATCTCCTTATGTCTCGGCCAGAAGCAGATCGATCTTATTACCCTGGCAGATCGATCTCTGAAGCTCTTTGTGTAAGACCCAATTTTTATTGAAATTCCTTATGATTCATGTGATGTAAACATGGTTATATGTAAATTGAATCATAAGAATAGTTGTACGTGAATGGAAAAATGCAAATGAAATGAATAAAAATTTTCGAATGCATTTAAAGGTCAAATGAAGGTTGAAATGGCCACAAATTAAACGAATGGGATTCAGATTGGAGATAAGGATTTAAAACACGAAATGAGTGAGTGTTCGTGAAGGGAAGTTGGATTGGTTTGGTCCTGAACACGTGCAAGGGTAAAACGGTCAAAAGATCAAATCCGGTATAAATTCGATAAGAAAATTTCATTAAGAATATGGAATTGAGAAATCTTGATCAATAAAGAGGAAAAATATTGAATTTCGAGTGCAATTGATCAAGATATGAATTTATTGGAATTAATCAAAATTTTTACCTCGAAAAATTATCCCAAAAATATTGAAAAAATATATCGAAAAGATAAAATCAGACAAATAAATACATTAATTGATTAAATGAATAAAATATAATATTTTTGAGATATTTTGACAAAAATATTATATTTTATTCAATTAAAATAATAATAATAAATAAATAAATAAATAAAGAAATAAAAAAAGTAGAAATCGCGAAATCGTGATTTTTGGAAAGAAAAGAGAAGGAAGACAAAACCGAGGGAATCGCTTTCCCTCACCGGCGAGCCACTGACAAGACAGAGGGGTAGGTGACGATCGGCGAGAAGAGCTCGACACCGGGAGAGCCACTAGGTGCCAGCATGCGCGTCGACCTCGTCGGAAGGATATCGGAAGAGGAGAGTGCCGCGAGAGAGAAGGGGAGATTCGCCGGCGATGACCCCGATTCGACCCACCCCGAGGCCAATCGAAGGTCGCCCTCGCGATGGTGCGTCGATTAGCACGGGAAACTGTCTGAGAACCGGCCAGACGGCCCCGAAATAGTAAGGAAGAGCCTGAACCGATACGGACCGGTTCGGTGCAGTGCAGGTATGTTGAACCGGATCGGACCGGTTCAGCCAAAAAGAAAGAAAGAAAAGAAAAGAAAAAAAAAAGGAAAAAGAAAAAGGGGAGAAATTGGAAAAAAATCTCGATGATGCAGTCGAGCTACGGGTAAGCCGGTAAGCGGTCGAAATTGACTAATTTAAATTTTGGAATATTTAATTTGATTAATATTCGATTGATAATTGACCCAGAAAAATATGTAATTGTGTAGCTCGACAATTGACGTCAAACGAGAGCTCGAGTCAGCCTCAATTTAGTATTATCATGGAATCTCAGGTAAGTGACCCTTATTTACGACAATTTGCATCGTTATGTGTGTTAAAAATTTACCGCATAAATTACGGATTTCATTTTCGCATAAAGTGAATTATATTCTGAAATTTGAGATAAATTGTTGTAAATAATTAATTGAGCTATCCGAGAGTTTAGAATGAGACCCAATAAATACTGATGGGCCCAATGAGCCCAATAGGCCTCGATGATGTGAATAGTAAGTGGAAAATGGGCATAAGGCCGGTTAAGTCCCATTATGTTACAATTGGGCCCAATATGGGTAAACGGGCTCAATGATTTAAATTAAGCCCAGAAAATATGAAATACAATTAATTATATTATATTTGACCTGATGAATATTTATACGCAGTTTCGAAAATTGGATTGGGAGCAAATCGGACTGCGTGACGAGACATCAATGGAAAGGTCAGACTATACAGAAAAATGAGGTAAAGGAATTTTGTGAGTAGCTAGAGGTAGCTACACGTATTTTTATTAACTTTTGTATACACTGAAAATGCATAAAGGTCCTAGAAATGGATTAAAAATTTTAAGGACTCGGGATAGGTAAAAGACTATTTTACCCCTATTGAGGGAAATTTACCTAAGGATGGTGAAAGCATGACATGTATGAAATGCATGATTTGAGAAATTTTTGTGACTTTTTAACAAAGTAAATTGATAGATTGGCTAGTATTTGCATAAATTTCATAAGATAACACTACGTAAGCGTTATTTAGATTTAAATGAAATTTCTTTGGAAAGTGGGCTAACTATCAAGTTTATATGGAAACAGATGGTGTTGAAGCATTTCCTTGCACTATATCTGAGTTTATGAGTGTGCATAATGGTGCTGGAGCGATTACTCGCAACAATTTGTGTGACATCATATGCATGAAATGTTTTAAAGCGGTTGCTCGTACCGATTTTTATTATTGTGAAATGCATGAGAGGTGCTAGAGCCTAGCTCGCACCCCGTTTTGACTTGATATGCATAAAAAGGTGCTAGAGCGATAGCTCGCACTAGTTTTAATGATTTGACATACATGAGAGGTGTTGGTGTCACGACCCTCCATGACTTAACCAAAAACCACTACAAATTTTTCGCATTTTTAACTTACCTTTCCTCTCTTTAATGGTTGGGCTGTGATTCGATGTTAGCTTCCTTGCATACCATATCATCCATTATCATACATACATGTCAATATACTGTTACTGACTTAACTTCTTTTTATAATACATGTGAGATCATATAAAAGATAATACAAATACATTCCCTATAATATATATCGTATACATCACTGTGCTGTTTCTATGTTTAGATACATAACCGTACAAAATATGTATACCTGTCGATCGATAGGAAATAGCAGCGGATAACAGGAATACTATCCCTCAAATGCTCTCACTCTACTGCTGATGCTCTGTAGAGAGATGTAAAAGAAAGGGGGATGAGCATACAACGCGCTCAGTAAGGAAATCAGGCAAGCAAGTAGACATCTACACTATCTACTCAAAATAATGCTATGCCTTGAAAATATCATTTCCTTAACTCACTTTAAAATCATGTCTTTAGATATATATATATATATATATATATATATACTAGTACATATTAAATCCCATATACAGAAATCATGCTTGCTTTCTCAAATATAGGCTTGTAGTGCAAAATAATGCATCTTTATAATATCACAATGCCTTTAGATAAATCATGCAATGTATATTTAAATCACATTAAATATGGCATTTAAATTATTCACATCACAACAATCAGATTTCGACCCATCCCTTAGGTCTATCCGTAAATAAATCAGTTAATCAGGTGATATATCATGTGAGACTCTGTGGTGAAATGCAATAATATCCTGAACTATGGCCATATCCTATAATGGTGATCCCAAGCAACACTGATCTCGGTATGCGGGGCATCACTGCTGCAACGGGAGGGGGGTCAGTCCAACACAACCGCCAGCTATATCCTCCTCAACTCCACATACCATGTCTCTAAATCCACATGCGAACCTCTCATAGTGTGACACTCAGTTGACACGAGAAAATCAAGCATGGTTTTCAACATGTATTATATATCACATAAATTACAGTGGGCGCCTTTGAGCGCGACTCACAGTCGACACTCTGCTCAAACACTGTTTCACATCACAAACTCAAACTCTAGTGCGAGTAAACCTCCAGCAACTAGGTCATGCATAGTTCATGTTTCAAATCAAGTACGAGCAATAGCTCCAGTACTATGCTATGCACAAAACTCATCAAATCAAGTACGAGCAATAGCTCCAGTACTATGTCATGTATAAATCATGAAGAATCGAGTACGAGCAACGCTCTAGCACTCTGTCATGTATCTCATGTAAAATTCGAGTACGAGCTAATCGCTCCAGCACTTTCTCATGCATATATCATATAAAACTGAGTACGAGTAATAACTCCAGCACTCTATCATGCACGTCATGGAAATCTAGTGCGAATCACAACACAACACTAATATATGTGGAAAGTTATGAAATCTAGTGCGAGCTGTGCTCTAGCACGATTTTTTCTCACATAATACAATAGATGGCTCTTTAAAAAGGGATGATTTTCAAAACATCAAAATCAGCACTATAAAGTGTGCTTAATTCACATCAACCTTAAAATCATTAGCCCATCTATTTATTCTTTTGCTAAATAGCAGTAAAACACTCAAAATGGTGGTTTCCATGCTTTTTACAAGATTTCACAAAAGTTGATTTTTTTTCCTAACTAAGGGCAAAATCATAATTTGCCAATATCAAGTCACAATAATTATTATTCACTTTCTCTGACCCTCAGAGTTTTTAAGTGAATGTAAAAGCTGACGAAAATACGTGCATGTATCTCTAACTACTTACAAAAGTCCCTTACCTGTAATCACTTGAGAAATTTTACTTTCTCAATGCTGCTCGATCCAGCAGTCCGATTTACTCTTCCAATAATCTCTGGAGCTGCATATAACCATTTATCAGGTTAGTTATACTTTTCCTACTGTATTTTATATTAAATACAGTCTATTTCCTTTAATGGGCTTTAATAAACCTTAATGGGCCTAACTATGCCTTAAGCCCATTTCCATTTTATTATTCATTTTCGTTTGGCCTATTGGGCTTGTGGGGCCCACCAACTCTTATTGAGCTTGTCCTAGACCCATTACATCACATTGGGCCTAAAATAATTGGGCTTGGCACATTGGACCTCTCAGCCACATGCCATGGCCGAGAGCACTCTATGCCGTCGGTCACACCATGGCATGCCGTCCATGCCCATTTCCTTAGCCAATTCACTTTGACGTTTTCACAAACACTTGGTTGGCAATGTTCTTAAGCATCACATAGTTCATTTAGGCATTTTATCAAACACATTGATTGCCAACTTAATACATGTATTAATTAATCAAATTGATTAATTCTAACTATACCATAATCATTAACACATGTACATTAACTCATTTATGCCTTAATATCATATGGGCATTCATCAATATTTCACTACTCACTCTCGGCCTAACCATGATCATAGTGATTTAATATGTTTCAATGCTTAAAACATATACCAATATACTTAAAATCATTCATACATTAACATATATGAATTTGAAAGCTTGAAAATATACCTAGTATTTGTGTTCACACTTGGCTGAAACTTTGGAGTCTCACGGTTTGCACACTATGGCTTCTTGATAGCCATCCAATATATGTCACTCTCCTCTCAATTTGGAACAACTTTCATGGAGAATGCAAGTTCCAAATATGCCTAATTCCTAGTGATTTCTAGTGAGAGAAAGCTTGGATAATGTATTTCAATGGTTTCCTTCTTCTAGCCAAAAATGGTATGGTGAAGATGAAAATGGTGTGGCTGATTTTATAAGCCATTTACTTAGCCATTAAGCCTTACCTTTCAGCCATTATAATTGACTTCCTAAGGTTTAGTTATGAGTCACCTAATGAGTCATCTAATGAGTCATAGTTAGCTTTAACTATGGTTAGATATTTACCTAATGGGCTTTTCAATTGGGCCTCTCAGTTTGGGCTTTCTTAATGGGCTTTTAGGCAAAAAAGTTTACTATACCTCAGGTCTTTTATTGTCTAAATATTTGGTTGATCAATCGATCCAACAATTCGGTCTAAGGGACCTAAGAATTTCGATCTACGTTTAGTATACCTTAATGGGCTTTAAAATATTCACTTTAGGCCCATTACGTTTTTAACCATTAAATTAAATCTGGAATCATTCCGAATAATTTTTCCTTACTTCTGAGGATGATTATCTTGTATTCTAACTAAGAATATTTTTCTCCAATTTTTTCTCCATACTTAGGTTAATTTTTAACCATGGTTAGTCAACTATGGTAAAACCACTTTTCTTAACTATAGTTGACTTTTCCTTAATCATTGATCAAGTTGACTTTTTTTCAAAATTTTGAAAGTGTCATATCTTATGTCTTACACTCTCATCTTTACGTTTTAGCTATTTTCGATAGGTAAATAGACCCGAAACACCTTAAATACTTTAACTCGCTAAAAAGGTCTATTTTACCCTTTTTAGCTTTTACTCTCGTTCTCTGTGTTCGAAAGTAAATCAAACTGACTTTCCTTCATAAGCTCTCTATATTTTCTCATTTTAAGTTCTTATTTTCAGTCAGAATGATTTAGACCCGCTTGGTTTAGCCTCTGACTCTCATAGCTCACCTTAGGCTTTTATATAGCTTATGCGTGTTAAATCATTTCACATACTCTTTAAATCTAGTAAATACTCTTCTTATGATTCAACTATAATAATAGAGTGTTCATACACATAGGAATCATAAGGAACAGGCTACATAAAATACGGGTTTGACACAAAGTGCATCCTCTAACCTAATGGACCAATCCTTCCTACTTGGGTTCACTGTCTTCTCCAATATCCCCTTAATTTCCCTATTAGACAACTCTACTTGGCCACTCGTCTGTGGGTGATAAGCAGTGGCTACCTTATGTTTGACCCCATATTTCTTTAAAAGCCCATCAAAACTTCAATTGCAAAAGTGGGATCCTCCATCACTAATCATAGCCCTAGGTGTGCCAAATCTGGTGAAAATATTCTTCTTTAAAAACCTTACCACCACCTTGGCATCATTAGTCGGTAAAGCCATCGCTTCAACCCATTTCGACACATAGTCCATAGCCACTAGAATATAGAGATTGCCATATGAAGGAACAAATGGTCCCATGAAATCATTACCCTAAACATCAAAGAGTTCTACTTCTAAACTATTAGTCAGAGGCATCTCATTTCTTTTGGAAATATTTCCTACCCTCTGACATCTATCACAGTTTAGCAGAAAATAGTGGGCATCCTTAAATAACGTGGACCAGTAATATCCAGATTGCAAAACCTTGGCCGCTATCCTCTCTCCTCCAAAGTGCCCTCCATAATAAGAAGAATGGCAATGTCTACGTATATCCTCTACTTCTTCCATGGGAACACACCTTCTCAAAATCTGATCTTTACATTGCTTGTACAGGAAGGGTTCATCCCAACCATAATACTTGACATCACTCAAAAACGTTTTCCTTTGCTGGGCAGTCAAATCAGGTGGCATCACGTTGCTCACCAGATAATTCACAAAATCAGCGTACCAGGGCAATCTAGAGTACCCGAAAGTAAATAGCTGCTCATCGGGAAAGGACTCATTAATAGCTGTACCATCTTATTTAAGTCCACTCTCTAATCTAGATAGATGGTCAGCAACCTGATTCTCTGTACCTTTCTTGTCCCTAATCTCCAAGTCAAACTCCTGTAATAGGAGGATCCATCGAATCAGCCTTGGCTTTGCATCCTTCTTGGAGACTAAGTACTTAATGGCAACATGATCAGTAAATACTACTGCCTTAGTACCAATGAGATAGGAGCGAAACTTATCAAAGGCAAATACTATAGCTAACCGCTCCTTCTCAGTAGTAGCATAGTTCATCTGAGCCTCATTCAGTGTTTTACTTGCGTAGTAGATAGTATAAAAGACTCTTCCTTTTCTTTGTCCTAGTACAGCTCCAACAGCATAATCACTTGCATCACACATAAGATCAAAAGGTAAACTCCAATCTGGAGCTATGATTACAGGGGCTATAATTCCTTCAAAGTCTTAAATGCTTCTAAGCATCTTTCATCAAAGTAAAACATAGTGTCCTTCTCAAGGAGATTACATAAAGGCTTAGATATCTGAGAAAAATCCTTAATGAACATTCTGTAAAATCCTGTATAGCCCAGGAAACTTCGAATTCCTTTTACAGTGGTAGGGGGAGGTAACTTATCAATAATTTTCACCTTAGCTTTATCCACTTCTATCCCCCTAGCAGAAATTTTGTGCCCAGCACTATACATTCTTTCACCGTAAAGTGGCATTTCTCCCAATTAAGCACTAAATTTGTTTCTTCAAACCTCTTCAGTACTAATGACAAATTATGCAGACATAAATCGAAGCTATCCCCAAATATTGAGAAATCATCCATGAAAACCTCAAGAAAATCCTCCACCATATCATGAAATATGGCCATCATGCAACGCTGGAATGTAGCAGGTGCATTGCATAAGCCAAAAGGCATTCTTCTAAAAGTAAAGGTCCAATAGGGATAAGTGAAAATAGTCTTTTCTTGGTCTTTCAGGGCTATAGCTATCTGATTGTACCCAAAATATTCGTACAGTAAGCAATAAATTTCATGACCAGCTAATCGATCTAACATTTGGTCAATGAAGGGCAAATGGAAGTGGTCTTTCCTAGTGGCCTTGTTGAGTTTCCTATAATCCATGCATACTCTCCAACCAGTGATAGTCCTAGTGGGGATGAGCTCATTATTTTCATTCTCGATCACTGTCATCCCTCCATTTTTAGGGACACATTGTACTGGGCTCACCCAGGCACTATCAGAAATGGGATAGATAATCCCTGCATCTAACCACTTAATGATCTCCTTCTTGACAACTTCTTTCATTACAGGGTTCAATCGACGTTGGTGCTCTATGGATGACCTATACCCCTCCTCCAATAGTATCTTATGCATACAAATAGAGGGACTAATACCCTTAAGGTCAGAGATAGACCATCCTATAGCCTTCTGATGCTCTCTCAAAACTTATAGTAATTTTGCTTCCTGATCATTGGAGAGAGCAACTGATACTATTACTGGTCGTGTGGAGGATTCACCTAAGTAAGCATACCTAAGGTGTGAGGTTAAAGGTTTGAGCTCTAATGCTGGAGGATCACTGGTGGATGGAAAGATATTTGAAGTTGGAATAGATGAAGGGTCTAGTGTCTCAAATTGGGCAATTTCCTCAAAAGGAGTGACCTCTAATAATTGTAAAGTCTCGTAAACCTCATCATCATCTTCACTGTATTCTCTAAGATCAACAGATTTCACTAAGGAGGCTTCTAAAGGGTTTAAAGGATGTGTCTTGGAAAACTCCTCAGTGATGTCCTTATCCACTAAATCCATCCTAAAACAATCGTGAGAGTCATTAGGAAACTTTAGAGATTTGAACACATTAAACTTGACTTCCTGATCTTGAACTCTCATTGTTAACTCCCCCTTTTGTACATCTATTAAAGTTCTACCAGTCGTTAGGAATGGTCTGCCTAGTATAATGGGGACTTCCCTATCTTTCTCCATATCCAACACGATAAAATCCGCAAGGAAAATAAACTTGTCCACCTTTACTAAGACATTCTCAATAACCCCCTTCGGATATTTAATTGATCGATCAGCTAACTGGAGGGTCACTGTGGTGGGCTTGGCATCCCCTATTCTTAACTTCTGATAGATAGACAAAGGCATCAAAATTATACTAGCTCCTAAATCCACAAGGCTCTACCAAAGAATAAATTTCCAATAGTGCATGGTATGGTAAAACTCCTAGGATCCTTGAGCTTGGGGGGTAATCTCCTCTAGATAATGGCACTACATTCCTCCGTTAAGGCCACCGTCTCATAATCTTCTAATCTTCTTTTGCTTGAGAGGATGTCCTTCATAAACTTGACATAGCTTGGCGTTTGCTCTAAGGCATCTGCGAAGGGAATGTTGATGTGAAGTTTCTTAAAAACCTCAAGGAATTTTGCAAATTGTTGGCTCAGTTTTTGATTTTGAAACCTCTAAGGAAAATGAACTGGTGGTCTAACAGGAGGAGATGTAGTGGAAACATTTGTAGTATTGAAGGACAAAGAAGGTTGTGACAAAGAAACAGGTAGAGGTGAAGAAATGCCTGGCTTTGTTTCCTTTGCAGCTTAATCTTTTGATTCCTATTCCTTCTGAGCTGCTTCATTAGAACCTATAGGTTTTTCAACTATGAGCTGGTCAGGTCTGGACTTAACTGGTGGATTTACTAGCTCTCTGCCACTCCTAATGGTGATGGCTTTCACATGTTCCTGCCCCTCCCTTTGCCTAACAGGATTGGCTTCAGTGTTACTAGGAAGGGTTCCTTGAGGACGTTGACTAAGAGCGTTTGCTATTTGTCCCATCTGAACCTCTAGGTTCTTAATTGAAGCTGCTTGATTTTGCAGGATTGTTTTGAACATTTCCTCAAGCGAGGGTTTCTTATCAGCTGTTGGTAAGTGCTGGGGTTGTGGTGGTGGTGGTGGTGGTGGTTGATGGAAGTGGGATGGATAGGAATGATTAGGTGGATGATGTGGATACTGAGGTGGTGGTTGGTGAGGAAATTGATGTTGTGGTGGTACATGAACTGGTGGAGCTTGAAAACCAAGGGGTCCTACAACTCTAGAATTAGAAGTTTGCCCTTGGTTTTGGCTCCAAGAAAAGTTCGGATGGTTCCTCCACCCTGTATTATAGGTGTTTGAAAAAGGGTTGTTCTGTTGCTTAGGGGGGCAACGTACTGAACCGATTCTAAGTTAAGTGGACACCTATCTAGAGAGTGGGTACCACTACACAGATCACAAGAGATAAAAGGACTTTGGACAGAAAACATAGGGTTAGAATTGGTGGAAGGATTATGTTAGGTACTGAGCGACTCTACCTTCTTTGTAAGATTGGCGATTTGAGAGGTCAAGGTAGACAGCATGTCGAGCTCATAAATACCCGCTGACTTCTTTGGCAATTGTCTCTCCGAGGACCATTGATAGTTGTTAGCCGCCATCTTATCTAATAGCTCATAAGCTTCCTCATATGTTTTGCAAATTAAGGCTCCACCTGCAGCAGCGTCCACGATGGTCCTATTTTGGCTTGTAAGTCCGTTGTAGAAGGTCTGGACTTGCAGCCATAAAGGTAGGCCATGGTGAGGGCACTTCCTAAGAAGCTCCTTATATCGTTCCCATGCTTCGTAAAGAGATTCAGAGTCATACTGGGCAAAGAAAGATATATCACTACGAAGTCTGGCCATTTTAGAGGGAGGGAAAAACTTGGCTAGAAATTGGTGGGCTAACTCGTCCCATGTAGAAATGGATTCTTGAGATAGGGAGGTCAACCAACGCCGCACCCTATCCCTAAGTGAGAAGGGGTATAATCTAAGCCTAAGCGCATCATCAGATAATCCATTGTGTTTGAACGTGTTGCACAAGTCCAGGAATTGCCCAAGGTGAGCATGTGGGTCATCGTGTGGAAGCCCACTGAACTGTAAAGAGGTCTAGATCATCTGGAGGATGGAAGGCTTAATTTTAAAATTATTAGCAGCGACAGCTGGTGGCCTAATACCGGTATAATATCCTCCAATCATCGGCACCACATAATCTCCAACGGTCCTGATTTCTCTATTTTTTGTCATCGTGTTTTGCAGTGGAGTTATAAATTTCCTAGAATCCTTTCGAATTTTCCTAAGAGTTCATTTAATTTCAGGATCTAGAGGAAAGCAATCAAAACTCCTGGCTCTACGCATGCAAACATTAGAATGTCCTTAATTATTTTTTTAATTAATTATGAGAAAATTTAACTAACCTAAGTAAGGCTCTAAATATTTACACCCTAAATATTTACAAGCTAGAATTACACCTAAGCATAATTTCACCGATATTAATTACTGGCTAATTAAGACTTCCCCGACAACGGTGCCAAAAACTTGATACGAACTTTACGTATTATCCGCAAGTGCACGGGTTGTACAAGTAATAATGGGATTTGAGTCCCGAAATTATTGTCGCACAGAGAAGTTGACTAGCCTAATTAACTACCGGTTAATCTTACCCTAAGTATATCCTAGCAAATTATGAATTCTTAATGGGTGATCTACAAAGCTAATTAAAATTACTGAAAAACAATAGAATAATAAAAACTATAAACTGAATAAAACCAAGCCAAGATTACTTACAGTGCTCCATGTAATAAAAAGCAAGAACCTACAAAAATAATTAAAACAGTTAAAATTAATTAACACAATTAAAATAAAATGCTAAAATAAAGAAACAAAATTAATTAAGCTAAAATTAACTCTAAACTAATCCTTACTATATCTAATTACTAACTTAATAATAAAATCTAACTAATGCATGATAAATACTATTTTTGAATTTTTCAATTTAAAATGAAAATTTAAAATGCATAAAATGAGTTTAATCTAAATTAATTTTAATTGGAAAACCTATTACTAAAATAAAAAAATAAAACTTAACTAATGACATATTAAATCTAAATTCTAGACTAATCAATCAATTGAACTATAGCTAATCATGCAAATAAAATTAAAATTCTAACTTCTTATGCTAACAAATTAAATTGGAATTAAACTATTCTAAAAGTGCATGAAAATGAATTAAAGCTACAATGCAAATTTGCCAAACATGGCCTTAATTAAATGCTAAACCAAGTGGTCCCGATAACTGCACTGTTACACATTCTTCTCCAATTTTGGTTCTGCCTCCAGGTGCTCACGGTTTGTCCAGGCCTACAGTCTGCTGCATCCGGTTTGTCCACACCTCTCGATTTTTCCTCTGCTCCAGGTGCTGCTGCCCCGTGTAATGTCCTTCACTGCTGTTACCACTTATTTCTTGTATGACCAGCTTTGCTCTCCATTTCCAAGTGCTGTGAGTGATGCACTGCTCTCGGCCTGCTCTGTCCTGCACTACTGCATCAGGTGTAAACCGCAACTTGCTCCAGGTGCTGTTCTAGCTTTTGCTGGTACCTACCTGCAACCGACAACAACCTGGAAACAATAAAACTGATAAGAACCGAAGAGTGAAGATAATCAAAGGAAACCAGAACAATGAATTTAAAGGCGAAAAAGAAAAGAGCAAATAGATCAGTGGATTAAAGTTAAATCACTGCTTTACAAGGGAAAATTGTTGGATGACATGAAAACAAACAAATGAAACGGGAAACGAAGATAAACAAATGGATCCTGTATACTGCAACCATGCCCTCTAACATTGTTTCTGGCTAAGGAACTAGCAGCAGTGCTGTCCTATTCCGCTCGTCATCCAGCTGTACCATGAGTCTGTTGATGGCTTCATTCCCGATCTTCCTTGGTCTTCAACCTGCATCCAATCAACCTTACCCTGTGACAAGGAATGAGAATAGAGAAAAGAATTGATTAAAACCAGAAGTTAAACAGAAAATGAAAATGAACAGTAAATAAAAAGTTAGGACAGGGGAGAACAGAGAAATGATTGATCTGCTGGTTTGCTTCCTTGTTACCGTCCAGCTACCCGTTGAACACACTCTCTCGGTATTACACGGAAGCATCTCCAAGCAAGCAGCAACTAAGAAGAAAATGCCGAAAACTAATACTGAACACTAAATCAATAATGAAGATAGTTATAAAACATGAAAACAGGAGGCTCCAGGGGCCACGGTTTCCTTCATTTTCTTCTCCTACCGTGTTCCACTTTGCTCTTGATGTGGACAAATGCTCAGCATCAACCCACATCAAGGTAATAGAACCACAAGGTAAGAGAATGAATGAAACATTCTTGTCACCCGAATGCACCAAAGAAGATCAAACCGAAAGTAAAAAAAAAAATAATGGTTAATCAAACAAAGACATAAGTAAGTTTAGGAAACCGAGAGCTAACAACTAGGAAAAATAATGATTTTCATGGTAAAATCGAATAAAGAGCTGGGATTTTAACAAAACCAAATAGAAAAGAAAATAGAAATGATAACTATTCATTAATGCAAAAATAAATCAAAGAACTAGAAATGAACAAAAACCTTTCATGAAAATGAAAGTTGACATGAATAAGAACTTCACAATGGTTGCTAACGGGAAAATAAAAACTATTCTAAAACTATTTTACCCTACGCTTGTCACGACCCAAATTACCTAAAAATCAGAGTGAAATTTTTTGCTTTTTCATTTCCTTACCCGTCGTGAACAGTTATACTACTAAACAGTTGGGCTATGATTCGGTGTTAGTCACCTCTTACCTATTTACCATTCCATTTTCATATTTCATTTACATATCAATTTATTGAACTAAATACATCCCCAATATTACATCCATATACAGTACTGTGCATCTATATGTTCAGATACAAAATTGTACAAATGTGTATACCTGATCTTGATAAGAAGCAGCGGATAACCGAATTGCGAAGCTATTGTCGCTCTCTTCTACTGAATATACCCTGTGGGGTGGAAAATGAAAGGGTGAGTGAAACGTGCTCAGTAAGGCAATAATGTAAGCAGGTAGATAACTATACTATCTACGTGCTGATAATGTCATGATATAAAATCGTTTACATTTGGAGCATGAGGTATGACTAAAACGATGCCACATGTATGTATATATTATATAAAAGAAATCATGAAATCGACATATAAATCAAACATGGAAAATCATCATGTATGACATCTCATGCTCGTCACATTAAAACTTATTTGTGTTCATCATAAACTCCTCACTTCAAAACTTATTTGTTTAATCATAAACTCATCACTTTAAAACTCATTTGTTTCATCATAAAACAACTTCATCAAGGTCAAACCCATCTCTCGGGAATACCTTGATTCATTAATTCACATCTCTTTTAAAAACATAAATCGGGACTACCCCTCCATCGGGTTTGTCCTGGTCTATCCAGACCGTATGATATCATGTGAGGCATGTAGGTTACTGTATGAAAATCGAGGACTATGGCCATACTATGTCCCTATGATCCCAGGCTACACGGATCCCGGTGTTCGGGGTATCACAACTGCAACGGGAGGTGGGGTCAAGTCCTACCCGCCAGAATATCAAGTAACATCATAGAGTCATCATGACTGCACGGTACAGCTTACTCCGTGTGACATACACGGTACAGCGTACTCCGTGGACCCATATCATAGTCTGGGGGTGCCTGCCGTAGGTCTTATCCATCCCAATACTATGTCGATAACCAACCCATGTCTCAAAGTATATGTGCGAGAATCTCAACTCTCTGTGACACAAAGTCTACAGGAGGCTTCCGCTCGACTATATGCATGTCAACTCACGTCTAGTGCGAGCGAAACTCTTGCACCACGCTATGCATATCATGATATCTAAAATCTCATGCGAGCGAAGCTCCAGCACGGTTTTGTGCACACACAAATTTCTCGTACGAGCAATGCTCCAGTACGGCTTTTCATGAGAAATAAATCAGTAAACTTGAGTGTGAGAAAGACTCTAGCACTCTTTTTACTTGTATAAATATGATAGGTGGCTAAATCTTGACAAAACATCCTTTAAAATAGTAACCGGTACAAACCGGTACCCTTTCGTATATTTCATGAAATCGATAGCCAACCTATGTACATATTTGCTTAAATCAAAGCAATATAATCATATAAAACATTAAAACATGATAATCATGCAATTTATCTGCCTTACTACCCTTTTTGTAAATTTTACTCCTAGGGGCAAAATTATCTTTTTCTTTATTCACCTATGCCCCGATTTTCGTAAAATTATTATTTCATTTCTAGATAGTTTAAGAAATTCTAGACCCTTTAAATCCCCTCAAAATTACGTATAGGTATCTCTATGCACCTACAAAATCCCCTTACCTGGAATCGCGCGCAGACTTAACCTGCCTCGATGATACCGAATCTCTCAGCCCAAATGCGCGCCAACCAAAGGTACGTAACTGCATATAACCATACAGTTGAGGTCAATTCAATTATCTTGATCAGTATATAGCATTTTACTGACCAACTTTAAGGTATTGGGCCCTATCTACCCCATTGGGTCTCGGCCCATTTCAGCCCTTTTATATTTATTAATTCCTTTCTTCGGGTATACCGGGTTTATGCAGCTTACCAATAATTATCGGGCTTCGTTCCAAATTCATTGGATAGCCCGTATACCATTTACGGCAATTATATTATAACTCCGAATAATATTCCTTTCTATGCGAAATTAATCCATAATTTCGTAAAATAATTAAAACTCTGTATTTAAAGGACTCTTATTACCGAAATTAAACTGTACTTACCTGATACGATGCGGGGTACGAAAATCAGAGCTCAATCGGCTCTCGTTCGGTCTCTGTCGTAAAGCTGCACAATTAGGTAAATCCGGATTATTTTTCATTAAAATAATATTAAATTAAATTTTCGGAATTTACCCGTAGGTCAATTTCGACCCTCGGTCAACTTACCCGAATCTCGAGTCGTCCCCGGTAAATTTCTTTCCTTTTCCCCTTTTTCCTTTCCTTTTCCTTTCTTTTCTTTTCCTCTTTCCTTCCTTTTCTTTTCCTCTTTCCTTCCTTTTCCCTCCTTTTCCTTCCCTTTCCTTTCGGCCAAACGATGCCGTTTCCTGCCACTTGTCGTCGTCGGCGTTTCCGACGGTCTTGCCGGCCAAGACCGATCTCAAAAGAACCGGCTTCTCCCCCTGAATGCGTCGGTGGCCTCCGTTCCAGCCCAGTCACGGTGGTTCGCCAGAAATTAGCCCGTTTCTCCCTCGGTCTTCCTTCGCTCCGATCGACTTCCTTCGGCCACCTGACGGTGTGATTCCGGTGTCCACGTGACCGCCGGCCTCTCCTCTTCCTCCTCGTGGCCTCGTCGGAGCCTGTCGGTCGCCGGTGTGCTGGGATCGTTGGTAAGGGTTCGCGGGTCGTCTTTCGGTTCAATTTTTTTGGTTCTCCCGAGCTTTTCTCTCTCCTCTTTTTTTTTGTTTTCAGATTCTTTTATTATTATTATTATTATTATTTATTTAATTATTACACTATTCATTAAAATACTCCATAAAAATCCAAAATATCTACAACTTATATTATTTTTATTCCAATTTAATTTATTTAATTTAATTTAATTTATTAAATACATTTTCCTCCAAATTTTTGATATTATTCCTTCGTACTTTTCGAGATATTGTTCCGGTAATTTTTTGGTATTTTTAAAATTTTCGAATCTTGATCAATTGGCCCAAAATTGTATAATTTCCCCATTATCGATCAAGATATCTTACATCCTTATTTTTAATTAAAATTTTCTTATCGCCCTAATACCGAATTTTGGTATTTTTACCATTTTACCCCTGCTCTTGTTTCGAAATCAATTTAACCTGACTTCCCTTCATGAATACTCATTCATTTCGCATTTTAAATCCTTATTTCCTGTCTGAATCCCGTTTCATTTAATTTGGGACTATTTTAATCATTTCTTTCAGGGACATACTCATTTCATATTTTTAACTAAATTCGGGTCTTACATAATCTCCCCTACTTAAGGAAATTTGGTCCTCCAAATTAGAACCAAATTAAATGGATTCATAAACAACTCCGGGTATGCCTATCGTATCATACCCTGTCATTCTCAAGTGACTTTTTGGAGTGTACTACTACCAAAGGACTTTAATTAGGGAGATCGTCTTAAACCTCAATACTTTCTCTTTCCTGTTTAATGCCCGAATCAACTTCTTCAATATACTTATATTTGTATTAAGCTGAACTGTTGGATCTCATATCCTATCACTTATGCTGGATCTGGATAGTATTTCCGAAGCATCAAAAGATGGGACACATTGTGGGTGCCTGCTTATTCAAGTGGAAATGCCACCTACAGATCTTATCTTCCACTTGTCCAATCTCTCAAAAAATTCAATCCAGCGAAACTCAATTTACCTTCTTCCAAAAGTTCGCTATGTCCTTATTCTCTTAGGACAAGAAACATTTCAACCATACTAATTCACCCTCGGTGAATTCCAATACTTTTCTATCTGCTCTGAGGTGTTCTTAATCTCTCATCCTTAACTAAACATCCTCAAAGACTTATTATCCAAAGTCGAAAATAATTCTATCTGTCACCCACTTTTTCTTATCCAATTTGGGGAACAACCCCTACAGCCATACACTGCCTCATATCTTGTTATCCCGATACTCAAGTGGCAACTGTCACTATTGGCGAATTTGATTTGTAATAACTGATCATCCCAGGAGCATAAAAAATCAAGGGCACACGCCTTCATCGGATCCTCCAGAACCTGTATAGTCCTCTCTGACTGACCATCTATCTGAGGATGGAAAGCTGTGCTAATACTCAGTCGGGTTCCCATAGCTTCCTGAAAAATATTCCCAGAAGTGAAAAGTGAAGCTGGAATCCCTATATGATATCATGCTCACTAGAATGCTACTTGATGTTCTGCAATCTTCCTTACACATAAATCCTCATATACGCTCTGAGTATTTGGGGATTTCATAACCAGAAAGTGGGTAGACTTAGTCACTTTAGCGACTATCATCTAAATAGCCTCGCGATTCATCTGAGTCCTCTATAATCCATCACAAAATTTATGGAGACTTGCTCCCATTTTCCGTGCCGTGTCGATATAGGTAGAGGCTGTAATAACCCTGCAGACTTTCAATACTCTACCTTATTCTGCTGACATACTAGGCACCTTTCCACAATCTCTACCATGTCTCTTTTCATATCTGACCACCAATACCCTTTCCGAGATTTTGATACATTCTTTACTTTTCGTATGCACCGTATATCTCGAAGAGTGAGCTTCTGACAATATTACTATCCCATCAACTGTGGTCTTGGGGAGCACTCATATTGTCTCGGAACCTCTGTAAATCATCATCACACTCTGTGAACTCTATCACTGTACCATTCTGAATCTGACCCAAACTATCAACACCATGCCAATCATCATGCTAAGCTTGTCAAATCCGGGCACTCTCATCCGGTTCTAATCTCAGGCTAGCTGTCACACAATCACTGTCATCATCAGAAGGGATCACATCACAACTGAAGCTCACAACTGCTCAAGCAGCTCACGCTCCCTGACCATCATATGTGGTACCATCCCGAGGCTCTTTCTACTCAAGGCATCAACCATCACATTAGCCTTTCCTGGGTGGTACAATTTCTACAATCATAATCCCTCAAAAGCTCTAATCCTCTTTATTCTCATATCCGACTCTTTCTGTGAAAACAGATACTCGGGGCTTTTATGATCAGTGCATATCTAAAATTTCTCACCGTATACATAATAGTGTCATATACTCAATACAACCACTATCGTTGTCAACTTTAAATCATGGGCTGGATAGTCCTTTCATGATTCTTGATTTATCTGGATTCATAATCGACTATCTTCCCCTTTTCCATCAATACACAGCTCATTCATTATTTTGAGGTATCCATACACACTGAGAAACCTCTTGAGCTGTTGGGTATGGTGAAAATAATCACGGTGGTCAGTTCATACTTCACTACACCGAAATTCATGTCACATCTATCATTTCACTTATCATCTCAATCAATTACCACGCTTTCATAGTTAAACGTGCCAACAAGGTATACCCTTTTTAGAACTCGCAGCAACCATCTGTAAAAGCAATTTTCAATTATTGCTTACAATTTGCCCTAGACTTTAACTACACCCAATATATCATCGATAATGATGATTACAAATCGGTCCAATCCTTGACTTATTTACGCATAAGCGTATTAGATCCTTCAAAATCGCTTACATTTTTCAGGTACTAACCTGCGTCATTTCCTTTTCTTATCTTAACGGCTCTTATTAAATCTTACTATGTTAACCTTTATGATTTGTCGAATCTTTAATATTCTTATCGTCTTAGTAAAGGTATCCTAATGCTAAAGGTATTTATTACGACGATCGATTTCACGTTATAGGTTATATATATATATATACTTTTAGACGCTGTCAAGTCTTCAGGCGGGGAGGTATTTTGAAATACCTTTATTAACCCTTAGACTTAACCACAATTACTTTACATATTAGTCCCTGTGGTCACAATTTATATTCGCTACTAATTGCTTCAATCCTAATTACTTCATATCGTAAAGATGTTCTTACCTTGCATACGCCTCTTACTCCAATACATCTTGTATTCAGAATCAAGCATATATCAAAGATTATCTCCTTAGTATATCAATCATGACAAAACTTTTTCATTATTCATTCCGTGAGTACAATCCTTTACTCCTTTAATTTCAACTATTGCACCCCATTTTATCACTTGTCAACACTTACAGTATACTTTTCAAGGGTAACCATATCACTATCTTAGAATAGAATTCTGAACATCATAATTTGCAGTCGACCAATTGAGATATATTCTCAATATTACTTCAAATTATTCATAGTCTATTGAATAAAATTGGCTGACTTATACTTCTTCCCCCGTTTTCATCTTATAATCTCTTCATAATTATTTCGTTAGTTAACCCTCATTCGTTGGGGTACTAACTATCAGCATTGTGCTCATGGGTGTAGGCATTCACGTCTTTTACTAACTTATATACAAATGAAGGCAGTATAAATATATACGTGGCACCAGGATCAATAAACATATATACTTCATTATTCATAACAAGTGTGGTATCTTACACCACATCCATGAAACATCAATAGTGTCCTGGTCCAAGACATCCTCTCGCCTTCGTCCAACAACCTACTTTCCTTTTTTCTTTTCGGCTATGGCCTCCCTTTTCGTTGCAGCTATACTAACGAAGTTTTTCTCTGTCTCTTTACTTTTCTGTGGGGCGATCTCGCCCAACTCTGTGCAATCAAAATCAATGGTCCGTCTTACCACACTTAACGGCCATTTTCATCAATACAGTGTAGGTATAGACCCTCCTTGCGTAGTACCACACATCCCACACTGCTTACAGTGCTTACACTGCTACACTGCTTCGTAGCAGGTCAGGGTCCTCCAATCACAATGCCCCTCAAGAGTGCCAAAATTGGATGCACTAGGGCCTTACCAATTATCTTACTCCATGACTCATCAAATTAAATCTTTTACCAATTACCATTTTCCCATTTTAACATCTTTGTCATTTCTCGATTCTCTTTTCTGTCTCTATTTCAGCCCTCACTACCTTTCCCAATCTCAGAGACCTGCAACACATGATATTATTCACACAACTATATTCTGCGCACTGCCTCGACATAGGTAATGAGCCAATCAGACTCTAATCGACAATTTGAGGCATCTGTTTAGGCTTTACCCTACCTATCCTCAACTACTTGCATAGACTGAGTAAACAACTCCAAAATATTTTCTACACTCCACTCCATCCTCTTGGAGCGTGTCCCAATACTGTTTGGTCTCTTTATAGGACCCTGTGGAGTATGCTCAACATCAGCCTCCACCTCACTCTCATCTTGAGTCTCATGTGACGACTCATTTGACTCTCAGGCCGATCTCTATGGCCTCGAGCATGTGTACTCGCCCCTCTACTATAGCGGCTATCAATTATAAAACTAGATTCTTGCATTCGAAACTAAAATCTTAGCTGTTGTTCCATCTTGATATACACAATTGTATCTAAACAATGCACAATACATGGGGATGTAATTTTACTTAACTACTAACACCGACTCATATCAGGCCAACTCAGCTCTGATACCATTCTCTGTCACGACCCAAATTACCTAAAAATCAGAGTGAAATTTTTTGTTTTTTCATTTCCTTACCCATCGTGAACAGTTATACTACTAAACAGTTGGGTTATGATTCGGTGTTAGTCACCTCTCACCTATTTACCATTCCATTTTCATATTTCATTTACATATCAATTTATTGAACTAAATACATCCCCAATATTACATCCATATACAGTACTGTGCATCTATATGTTCAGATACAAAATTGTACAAATGTGTATACCTGATCTTGATAAGAAGCAACGGATAACCGAATTGCGAAGCTATTGTCGCTCTCTTCTACTGAATATACCCTGTCGGGTAGAAAATGAAAGGGTGAGTGAAACGTGCTCAGTAAGGCAATAATGTAAGCAGGTAGATAACTATACTATCTACGTGCTGATAATGTCATGATATAAAATCGTTTACATTTGGAGCATGAGGTATGACTAAAACGATGCCACATGTATGTATATATTATATAAGAGAAATCATGAAATCGACATATAAATCAAACATGGAAAATCATCATGTATGACATCTCATGCTCGTCACATTAAAACTTATTTGTGTTCATCATAAACTCCTCACTTTAAAACTTATTTGTTTAATCATAAACTCATCACTTTAAAACTCATTTGTTTCATCATAAAACAACTTCATCAAGGTCAAACCCATCTCTCGGGAATACCTTGATTCATTAATTCACATCTCTTTTAAAAACATAAATCGGGACTACCCCTCCATCGGGTTTGTCCTGGTCTATCCAGACCGTATGATATCATATGAGGCATGTAGGTTACTATATGAAAATCGATGACTATGGCCATACTATGTCCCTGTGATCCTACACGGATCCCGGTGTTCGGGGTATCACAACTGTAACGGGAGGTGGGGTCAAGTCCTACCCGCCAGAATATCAAGTAACATCATAGAGTCATCATGACTGCACGGTACAGCGTACTCCGTGTGACATACACGGTACAGCGTACTCCGTGGACCCATATCATAGTCTGGGGGTGCCTACCGTAGGTCCAATACTATGTCGATAACCAACCCATGTCTCAAAGTATATGTGCGAGCATCTCAACTCTTTGTGACACACAGTCTACAGGAGGCTTCCGCACGACTATATGCATGTCAACTCACGTCTAGTGCAAGCGAAGCTCCAGCACCACGCTATGCATATCATGATATCTAAAATCTCGTGCGAGCAAAGCTCCAGCACGGTTTTGTGCACACACAAATTTCTCGTACGAGCAATGCTCCAGTACGGCTTTTCATGAGAAATAAATCAGTAAACTTGAGTGCGAGAAAGACTCTAGCACTCTTTTTACTTGTATAAATGTGATAGGTGGCTAAATCTTGACAAAACATCCTTTAAAATAGTAACCGGTACAAACCGGTACCATTTCGTATATTTCATGAAATCGATAGCCAACCTATGTACATATTTGCTTAAATCAAAGCAATATAATCATATAAAACATTAAAACATGATAATCAAGCAATTTATCTGCCTTACTACCCTTTTTGTAAATTTTACTTCTAGGGGTAAAATCGTCTTTTTCTTTATTCACCTATGCCCCGATTTTCGTAAAATTATTATTTCATTTCTAGATAGTTTAAGAAATTCTAGACCCTTTAAATCCCCTCAAAATTACGTATAGGTATCTCTATGCACCTACAAAATCCCCTTACCTGGAATCGCGCGCAGACTTAACCTGCCTCGATGATACCGAATCTCTCAGCCCAAATGCGCGCCAACCAAAGGTACGTAACTGCATATAACCATACAGTTGAGGTCAATTCAATTATCTTGATCAGTATATAGCATTTTACTGACCAACTTTAAGGTATTGGGCCCTATCTACCCCATTGGGTCTCGGCCCATTTCAGCCCTTTTATATTTATTAATTCCTTTCTTCGGGTATACCGAGTTTATGCAGCTTACTAATAATTATCGGGCTTCGTTCCAAATTCATTGGATAGCCTGTATACCATTTATGACAATTATATTATAACTCCAAATAATATTCCTTTCTATGTGAAATTAATCCATAATTTCGTAAAATAATTAAAACTCTGTATTTAAAGGACTCTTATTGCAGAAATTAAACTGTACTTACTCGATACGATGCGGGGTACAAAAATCAGAGCTCAATCGGCTCTCGTTCGATCTCTGTCGTAAAGCTGCACAATTAGGTAAATTCGGATTATTTTTCATTAAAATAATATTAAATTAAATTTTCAAAATTTACTCGTAGGTCAATTTCGACCCTCGGTCAACTAACCCGAATCTCGAGTCGTCCCCGGTAAATTTCTTTCTTTTTCCCCTTTTTCCTTTCCTTTTCCTTCTTTTTCTTTTCCTCTTTCATTCCTTTTCTTTTCCTCTTTCCTTCCTTTTCCCTCCTTTTCCTTCCCTTTCCTTTCGGCCAAAAGGTGCCGTTTCCTGCCACTTGCCGTCGCCGACGTTTTCGGCGGTCTTGCCGGCCTAGATCGGTCTCAAAAGAACCGGCTTCTCCCCCTGAATGCGTCGGTGGCCTCCGTTCCAGTCCAATCGCGGTGGTTCACCGGAAATCAGCCCGTTTCTCCCTCGGTCTTCCTTTGCTCCGATCGGCTTCCTCCGGCCACCTGACGGCGTGATTCCGGTGTCCACGTGACAGCCGGCCTCTCCTCTTCCTCCTCGTGGCCTCGTCGGAGCCTGTCGGTCGCCGGTGTGCTGGGATCGTCGGTGGGGGTTTGTGGGTCATCTTTCGATTCTATTTTTCGGGTTCTCCCGAGCTTTTCTCTCTCCTCTTTTTTTTGTTTTCAGATTCTTTTTTTATTATTATTATTTATTTAACTATTACACTATTCATTAAAAACTCCATAAAAATCCAAAATATCTACAACTTATATTATTTTTATTCCAATTTAATTTATTTAATTTAATTTAATTTAATTTGTTAAATACATTTTCCTCCAAATTTTCGATATTATTCATTCGTACTTTTCAAGATATTGTTCCGGTAATTTTTTGGTATTTTTAAAATTTCTGAATCTTGATCAATTGACCCAAAATTGTATAATTTCCCCATTATCGATCAAGATATCTTACATCCTTATTTTTAATTAAAATTTTCTTATCGCCCTAATACCGAATTTCGGTATTTTTACCATTTTACCCCTGCTCTTGTTTCGAAATCAATTTAACCTGACTTCCCTTTATGAATACTCATTCATTTCGCATTTTAAATCCTTATTTTCTGTCTGAATCCCGTTTCATTTAATTTGGGACTATTTTAATCATTCCTTTCGCGAACATACTCATTTCGTATTTTTAACTAAATTCGGGTCTTACAAGGCTACCTCTTACTCTACCCTAGATTACATGACATTTTCAATTGCCATCTTTTTCTATTTATATACACACTTAGGCGTACAATGGTAATTTTTCCATCTTAGATGAGTTGGAATTGTTTGGCCACTTGTCTTCATTTGATTCATTGCAGAGCAGATATTTCCATGTCACTTGTCGGTTTGTCCAGTTGGCTGTGTGATGTGGCCTGCTGTGTGTCTTCCAGAAGGTTGGCACGGTGTCCGTTGATCTTATCATTTCAGAGCCAATAAAATACGGACACCTGACATCACGCATGTCCAGACGACTTGATGACTCGATCTGTAAATTGGAAGTGGTCCAGTATCCTTTAGCCCATTTTCAGCCCAATTTTGACTGAAACAACTGAGTTTCATCCAGATTTTATTTATCTGCACATTAAAGAATTTTAATTAAATAAAGGGATAATTAATAAAATAAATTGGGGATTTAAATAATTAATTAGGAAATTAAGAACAAATAATTCTATAAAAAATAGAATTATCAGAGCATGAAATGTATTATGGTATATATATTATGAAAATGGGATGAGGTAAGGAAATAGCACGACATGCATGATTTTGATGTTTTCTCAACTATGTATTGATTTTGTGATTGGGAAATGATGATGGATAGGATGGCTAGTTTTACATGTTTAGCATGGGACGACATGCTACGTAAATAAACATGTTTTGGATTTTTAAAAGAGAAAATAGCCACCTATCAGATTTGAGATGTGATTTGGTGTTGGAGCACTAGCTTACACCGGTTTTAATGATTTAAACTATGCTAGAGTTTTTGCTCAAATATGTTGCATGTTTTGATAAACCGTGCTGGAGCCTAGCTCGCACACGACTTTTGAGATAATACAGTGCTAGAAGTAGTTGCTCACACTGAGAGATATCGCACTGGAGCATGGAGATGACTGTGTGTCACGCTGATTCTGGTCGCCATGGTCTATGAGACATGGTACAGGATGATGAGTCCATCGGAGTAGGGTGGATGGACTGGGTCCACGGTCGTACGTTGAACTGTGTAGTTGTCTATGGAATACTATATACCGTACTGGGTGCATGTGAGTACGAGTATCGCGTAGATGATACATGACGTACATTATACCGTGAGTATATGTGATATGATGAGGAAGATGATGATAATATTGAGATCAGCTGGAGGGTAGGACTGACCCATCCCCCTTCAGGTAAGTGATGCCCTGTGCACACCTGATCAGTGAGGCTTGGGATCACTGACTATGGTCATATGTCGTGGATATTAGTTTGCCGAGAATTCCATGCCTGTCTCAGAGATTCGAGAATTTGAGAAAACTTAAAAAGTAAGAGATTTGATGAAAAGAAATGATTTGAGAAAAATAAAGAGATTGTGATTTGATAAATCTCGTTATTTAAATACTTGCGCTGTGATAACACTATTTTATGACATGTTTTTGAATGAAAGTATTCTATATTTGTTTTTATGAAAATGCTTATGAGATGAGAATATTTAAATGCATTTTCTAGAGATATTTCCATTAATAATTTAACATGGTTTGTTATTTCATGCATGGGCTATGTAGATAGTACAATAATTTAACGTCGTATATTGCTGTGTTATCTTGCATTGATCTGCTCGCACGTGATTTTAAAGTGTTTTGATAAACCGTGCCTGCCAGACGTGTATTGCTGTGTGATTTTACACGCACCTGCTCGTATGTGATTAGAGGCAAAGAAGGTGATGAAAATTATATGGAAATGTGAATGATATCAAGGTCCATGGAGTACGATGTATCGTGCTGTATGCACATGAGTATGATGTACCGTTTGACTGGAAATGAAATTATATGGAAATGTGAATTGAGAATGATGCCCGATCTATGGAGTACAATGTATCGTGATGTGTGCACGTGAGTATGATGTACAGTACTATTGAGAAATAGTGAAATGAGTAAGCCGATTGGGTAGCTAACCACTCCCACGGCACTTGACATCCCAACACACCTGGCCCGTGAATGCTCGGAGTCACTAACATTGGCCAATTATCCTATTGATTGATTACTGATGATGAATATTCTGCCATGCCTCACTTATTTTACTTATATAAACTGAGTTTGATGAATTGAATTTTCGATATGAAATGATTTTGGTTTTACTGAATTTGATTAAATTGATATTTCGTAGTAATGTTTTCCATGATTCTAACACTGTGAGAAAATGGGACTTTTCACTGTACTATATTGAACTGTATGATATTGCTTCAAGCCCGTATTTTGTAGATAGTGTATTTATCTACTTGCCGCTTGATTTTTTTCTTACTGAGCATGTTAAGCTCACCCCTTACTTTACTCCATAGAGCCTCGTTGATAGCTGGAAGTGTTTGTAAGTCGAATAATTTTTCACAGTCATGTTTCAGCGAAGGACTTTTCAACACTAAATGTACACCCGACATAGACATTTATATTGTATTTATACTTTGCAAGTACAGTAATGTATAAAGTAATGTGTTTGGGGAATTGTGAACATGAAAGAATGATTATGATGATCAATTTTGTTTAAAATTTTCACCCAAAAATGAAAATGGGTACTCGCATTACGGTTTGATCTGATATCAACTCGTAGCCCAACCGGTAAAAGTGCGAGTAATAGGGTCGTTACAGAAGTGGTATCAGAGCAAGTTTAACCTGATAGGAGTCGATATTAGGAGTAAGAGAACATTTGGAAAGTTCACATACTCAGCATTACTGTACATTACTTAGATACAAACGTGTATGCCTAGCTATGTTTTATTGAGAAATTGAGTCATTGAATGTAGGAAAAACTGATAGTTATGGTTGGTTGGTATTATAGCCATATTAGTTGACGAAAAGAAACTATTTCTCGAGGTCATAGAGATTAGTCCGAGTGATTTAGTGAACCCTCATCTGAATGTACACTCTTTTAGTTTAACTATACTTTCTGATGTCTGCTATATAAGATTTGAGTGGATATGTGACAGTGATGACATTGTTCGGCTAAAGGTTAGCAGCACAATGATAATGATAATGATTGAGTTGTGACTTAGAGAAAGGCTAAGACAATTTCGAAAATAATACACTATTAAACACTGGAGTTAATTGTAAGCCGAAGTAAATGAATGGAAAACCTATATGGATTCGTAGGATACGACTGTGAACATATGCAATTTCAGAGGTTTGAGCCTCAGTTTTTCACTAAGGTTAAGAATTCAGTGACTTTGGAAGATTAGATAAATGAGATGGAAAATCTTTAGGATTCTAGAAGTAACTTTACAGAGAAAGTTGCTTTTGCAGCTTGTGTGCTAAGGAATTAGAGAAATTATATAGACTTTAAGGGACACCACTAAAAGGAAAGTAGTTCCCGCAGTGTCGATATTAAAATGGGAAACTAAACCTTGGTGGAAGTTTCCCCTGATTTATTCTAAGGACAAGATATTAGAGGGTTATATGGGATACATTCTTGGATGTTTCTAAATGGCAACACATCCTGGATAAAGGACAATGACAATTATAGATGAAAAGATCGGATCAGCCATAAGGTAATAAGTTCGAGAATGAATATGAAACCGAATTCATGGTTTTGGAGAAGTATAGTTCGATACGTGGAGTTGTGAAATGAAGGAAATCTAGAAAACTTGTAAGAGATACTGGAACCCCCAAACGAGCTAGGGAAGCTACATTTGAAATTATTTTGAGGAACTGTGATGATACGAAATGTATATCTTCGAGGTTACCAAGGAAAAGGGAAGATAAAGAGAGTGACAGAAGAGAGATCTACTAAAGAGTAGAGTTTTTGTATCTGAAAGGAAGAACTACATAATGAACTCTATAAATGGAACTTAAAGGTTACACTGCTTGCATGATTGATAAAGATAGGATGTGTTCAAAGTAAAGAGACACCCCTGTAGATACAGAGTTTTTCGATACATGTTCGGATGATCCATCAGAGTTACCTCTAGATAAAAGGAAGAAGTTTTGGGGTAATTATTCAAACCCCCATACTGAATGATTTCAATTTAATTAGAAGAGTTGAAGAAGTGATTACTGGGATTATAAAATTTATATAATAAGGGGAATTATCAGACTAAGTGATCCACTTTGGAGTGTACGAGCATATATTGTTAAGGAATTTTGGAGTTTTCTGGGTTACGATGTGTCAAGAACGGGAATCAATTGGATTCTCCCAAAACAGAGATTGTAGAACAGTAGGAAGGACCTAAAACTATTATGATGACTCGAAGTTTGCGGGATAAGAAAACTTTGGAATATGAATTATGCATCGAATCTAAGGATTGTAAATTATATATGCTTATGTTTCAAATGCGAGACTTAATTGGAATAAGGAAAGGGTTTTCTCATAATCGATGTATGGAATGAGAACAAGTTTTGAAGTGTGATAAATTTTGGATACAGGATTATAATTGGAACAAGAGATGCACATAATGTATGAATATTTTTGGGAATGTGAAATGATTCAGATCGAGCGAGGTGAACGATAAATGAGTGGTGACTAAAGGATAAATATGAAATTACGATAAATTATGATATCTTATTCTTTATAGGGACTGAACCTTGAATTGTAAGACCCACTTTTGGTGATGTATTCCTTATGATTCATATGATGTAAACACTTTCATAAGTTAATTGAGTCATAAGAAGAGCTTTTACTCGAATGAAGTTGCAAATAGAATGAATGAATACTCATGAATCCACGTAATGGCTAAATAAGGACTTAAAACACGAAATGAGAAGGATTCATGAAAAGAAGTTGGTTCAGTTTGATCCTGAACATAGTGAGGTAGTGAAAATGCCAAAAGGGGGCAAGCGAGCTCAAAATAGATCGTTGGAGCTGTTTTAGCAAATTCACCTCCGGAAATGACTAAAACACAAAGATGTGTAAGGCACATAAATTCTATGTACCCTTAGTGATTCCATGATGTACACACAAGTTACAAAATATGTGAATCATAAGAAATGAAACTTTTCATACTCTAAGTGTGAACAGAAAGCAAAATAGTTAGTTAAGCAAATGAAAGTAAGGTTTCCTTTAGAATTTTGAGAAAAATTCCAAATGGAATGCTGTAGCTGAAGGCCAGATCGATCTCTTATTCAAAGCAAATCGATCTCCTATTCAAGCTGATCGATCTCAATTTGGTTCTGCCTAAAAAGGATTGATCCCTTCCTAAGTGCATATCAATCCCCATTTGATTCTGCCAAGCATAGATCGATCTCTTCCCCAACACAGATCAATCTCCAATGGTTTCTGGCTAGAAAGGAATTGATCCCTTCCCAAAAAATAGATCGATCCCCTTCTCAAAACAGATCGATCTCTACTTGATTTTGCCTGCAAAGATCGATCCCATCCAATGAGTGGATCGATCCCATAGCCTATATACTGAATGCCGAGAGAGTTTGAAGCAAGAAAGATCGATCTCTCACCCAAGGAGATCGATCTCACAATGCCAATTCTATAAAAAAAGACCGACAATCAAGTCTTCTTCCCCAGAAATCCCAAAAACCTCTCCATTTTAGCAATGAAACCTAACTTTCTCAGTCTAAAAAATCATCACCCTCCTACCAAATTTGAGAAAAGTTGTTTTAACAAAATTGTTCATTTTGATGAGGAGAACAACATAGTTTGGAATTAACATTCAAGTTGTTGAGTTGAAAGAGCAAAGTCTCCCCTTAAGATTGGGCCAAGTGAAGAAGTATAAGCTAGGTAAGTGTTCAATACACCAACTTCAAGTATGTTTATCTAGACATTGTCATGAGTTGAATGGTGTATGTATTGTTGGCTAAAACTACCTAGAGCATGATGAACCAACCATGGCCAAAAATGGGTTTAGTGTAAGAAAGTGAACTATGGTTGATTTAATGATGAAGTGATTATACTATGGTGAAAGTGATGTTATATGCATGATTATGAGACGATTTTGTGAAATTAGTTAATGGAATTAGATGAAGTTATGAAATGTACACATAAGGTATTTATGAAAATGCATGAATGAATAAAAGTGTGAAGTAGAGGTATAATGAGTATATGTTAATGGTTTGACGTTATTTTGAGCAGCTCAAGAATTCGACATGTAAATCAAGGCTAGTCCGAGACCCAAGTATATTTCACCTCCTAAGGTGCAAGAGGAAGGGATGCAACCGCTTTGTGCATATGTGTTCTTTACCGATGAAAATGCTTTGGTAGCATAAAATAATTTCATAAACAAGCATATTTATTGAGAAAAGTGTTTAACTTGAGATTTATTACTTGAGTGCATGTTTTGTCGGTTTGAGTTCAGTTTTGTGATTTGAATGTTTTGTGAACAAATATATTTTTATATCTAAACGAGATTTACATGCAAAACTATTATGAGCTTTACGTGAAGGTGAAACTATTTTTAGCATAATAATGGCATGTTTTTGAGACTAAGGACTCGTCATGATATCTGTACATTGATACCTCCGTTTTGGTAACGTGCGATACCTCTGTTTTGGTAACGTGAGATGCCTCCGCTTTGGTAGTGTGAGATGCCTCCATTTTGGTAACGTGAGATGCCTTCGTTTTGGTAACGTGAGATGATTCTACTTTAGTAGCGTGAAATGCCTCCGTTTTGTTAACGTGAGATGACTACGCTTTGGTAGTGTAAAGCCAAGGTTGTACAACCCTGATCCAGTCTACAGCGATGCTGTGGCAACAGGTAGATGATTCCCTCGTTTGAGGATGCCCTCGTTAAGGATGATGTGATGTGATGTCATGATTGCTTTCATGACACTTATATTATGCCAAGTCTCCATAATTGTTTTGAGAAATGACGTGTTATGAAATTGAGATAATGTTGTTTTGATGAATTGTGATTTTAATCACATGTTTATAATTATGTGAAATTTTGTCATTATTACAATTATGCTTTGATGATGATTTCTAAATCTCATATGCACTCCTTACTGAGCTAGTTGAAGCTCACCCCCTTCTTTCCTCCCCCTACATATTATTTACAGTGAGCGCAAGTACCTGCTACGTACATGACATAGGCTGGTGGATGAGACTCTTCCCAGGCTATTGCTTGTATAAACGTGAGGTATAATTCAATTCATTTTGTATCAAGAAAAATTATGTAATACAGACACTTATATTTAAGTAATGTTGGGATGTAATCAAGATGGTATAAGTATATAAATTAGAAAAGTGGGTTTCTTTTGATATCATGTTATTTGGTTAAGTAAATGTTGATGCTAAGAGATCCTTGGGATATTGATTGATGAGATAGAAATAGAATCAACTGGATTGTAGATATTGAACTGTTTTTTAAATTATTGGAGGATAGTGATTAATATAAGGGGAGATGCTGCCGAATTTTCATTAGAAAATGGCATAGTATAATTAAGTATAAGCAGTTTAATAACGAATAGCTATAAGGTTAACTGACACTTTACAGGAATGCACCTCGAATAAGAAGTTTAATTTAAGAAAAAATTTTAAATTAACCCTATTCTTCACACTTTCGGACTGTCACAGATTTGGTGGTATCAGAGCGAAGGGTGTTTAGTACTATCAGTGTCGATCAATTGGAAATAGATTACATCTCAAGTGTCTGTACTTGTCTGGTTATAAATTGAATTTAACGGTTAAAATTATAACCAAGTTTCATGTATACGTTTAGGTACGTAAGAATTAAGATATGAGGGGGGAAACAAGGTCGTCCCCGGAGGCAGGCACAACCATCTCCACCACCTGCCCCACAGCTTGAGAGTCCTAACTCTCAAATTAATTGGTTGGAGCAGGATATACGACAGGGGTTTAAGCATATGGCAGCACTATTTTTGTAGCATTTCAGGGCTAATGCCTCAGGTACCACACTTACCCCGGCTCCTACACCTACACCACCACAGGATCTGCCCTTACCTCCTCTACAGACTGACCTGGTGCCACCCGCCACTTAGCCTTCGGCAAAGACCAGACCCCATGATAGAGGTATGGGTCGATTACGAGACTTTGTTAAGATGAATCCATCGACATTTAAAGGGGTGAAGGACCTCGTAGCGACAGAGGAGTGGTTTATAGAGATGAGGATAATTTTTAATTTTCTAGAGTGCACTGATACAGAGAGAGTCAACATGAGTGCTTATATGCTTAAGGAACAAGCACGATATTGGTGGAGTACCACCCAGAGTATATTAACTGCCAGCCATCCAATGATCAGTTGGAAAACTTTTCAGTCAACCTTTAGGACCCAGTATATCCCTCGCGCTGCCTAAAGGAAAAAGCAAGCAGATTTTTTGAATTTAGTTTAGGACAGTATGACACTCGACGACTATGAGAATCGATCTATCACTTTGTTGAGATATGACCCAGAGACTATCAAGGATGAGGAGTACCATACAGAGCGGTTTGTATATGGGCTGAGACCAGCTATTCGAGATAAATTGATGAGGTTCTGCATTACAGAGTTTACGGATGCTTTGAGAAGGACACAGGAAGTCGATAGGGGACTAGATTTAGTATAGTCTCAGTCTGAATCCCTGGTAGTGGCCAGAGATAAAGATAAGTGACCTGAAGCTTCTTGAATAGACCTAAGGAGGGGTTCATTTAAGAGACGAAAGATCGAGGGGTCTACGGTGAGGGTTGATAGACCCCGAGTTCTTCCAAGTGCTATAGAGACTCTTCGAGGTGTCAGACCGGACTTTAAGATCTGTAGAGACTATGGTCGGCCACATAAGGGTGATTGTTTCCGTATGATACGAGGATGTTTTAGATGCAGGGACATAGGTCACAGGGTGAAGGAGTGCCTGCAGCCTTAGAGAGTGACTCCCTAGAGATGGGCCACGACTGCTGATAAGTGTAAGAAGCCTATCATAGAGGGACGTGTATTTACTATGGATAAGGAGGCTGTAGACACTTCGTCTGAGGCTATACGAGGTACACTTCTTGCCTGTAATCATGAGGCTCATGTGTTGTTTGACCCAGGGTCCACGTATTCCTTTATTTCAATACACTTTGCATGTAAATTAAATTTAGAGCCTGAACCCCTAGCTCATATTTTACATGTAAGTACACCTATGCGTGAGTCGTAAAGGACTGATATGGTATGTAGAATGTGTGAGATTAAGGTGGAAGATAAAGTAATGTTAGCAGATCTAGTTTTATTAAACATGTGTGGTTTTGATGTGATTCTAAGGATAGATTGGTTAGCGGCCAATCGCGTGAGTCTAGACTGCTACACTAAGACTGTAACTTTCTCTCTACTTAAAAATTTTAGTGTATGTTTGAATGTTAAGGAATGAAAATGTGTGAAGTTTATTATGACAAATCTTAAGGTATAATTATGATTTCCTGAAAACACTGATTAAATTATTGATATGAAGGTTACATCGCACTCATCTCTGATATCAGTAGGGAATATTCCAGGATAGAGGACATATCGATAGTATGTGAGTTTTTGAATGTTTTCGTAGATGAGTTGCTAGGTTTACCATCGGAGAGAGAGCTGGAGGTCACTATCGATTTAGTGCCAGATACCCAGTCGATCTCTAAACCTCTCTATAGGATGGCATTGGTTGAATTAGAAGAGTTAAAGAAATAGTTGCAAGAGCTGCTTAACCAGGGTTATATTAGACCCAATGTGTCACCATGGGGAGCTCCAATTTTATTCGTGAGGATAAAGGATGGTAGTCTCAGATTGTGCACAGATTACAGACTACTAAACAAGGCTACGGTGAAGAATAAATACCCCTTACCAAGAATAGATGACTTATTTGATCAGCTGAGAGGGGCTTCTGCCTTTTCTAAGATTGACTTAAGATCAAGCTATCACCAATTAAGAATCAGGAATGAGGATATTCCGAAAACGGCCTTCACAACTATATATGGCCACTACGAATTCTTAGAGATACCCTTTGGTTTGATGAATGCATCTGCTGCTTTCATGAGTCTGATGAATAAGGTATTTTGGGACATCTTGTCACGACCCAAATTACCTAAAAATCCCTACAAATGTTTTCGCTTTTTCATTTTCTTACCCGTCGTGAACAATTATGCTACTAAACAGTTGGGCTATGATTCGGTGTTAGTAACCTCTCACCTATTTACCATTCTATTTTCATATTCACATTCACATATCTATTTATTTAAACAAAATACATCCCCAATATTAAATCCATATACAGTACTGTGCATCTATATGTTCAGATACGAAATTATACAAATGTGTATACCTGATCTTGATAAGAAGCAGCGGATAACCGAGATGTGAGACTATTGTCGCTCTCTTCTACTGAATGTACCCTGTGGGGTGGAAAATAAAAGGGTGAGCGAAACGTGCTCAGTAAGGCAATAATGTAAGCAGGTAGATAACTATACTATCTACGTGCTGATAATGTCACGATGTAAAAAAAAATCGTTTACTTTCCGAGCATGAGGTAAGATTAAAACAATGCCACATGCATGTATATATCATATATAAGAAATCATGAAATCGGCATATAAAGCACACATGGAAAAATCATCATGTAGACATCTCATGCTCGTCACATTAAAAACTTATTTATTTCATCATAAACTCTTCACTTTAAAACTCATTTGTTTAATCACAAAACTCATCACTTTGAAACTTATTTGTTTCATCATAAATTCATCACATTTAAAACTCATCTGTTTCATTATAAAACAACTTCATCAAGTTCAAACCCATCTCTCGGGAATACCTTGATTCATCAAATTACATCTCTTTTAAAAACATAAATCGGGACTACCCCTCCATCGGGTTTGTCCTGGTCTATCCAGACCGTATGATATCATGTGAGGCATGTAGGTTACTGTATGAAAAATCGAGGACTATGGCCATACTTTGTCCCTGTGATCCCAGGCAACACAGATCCCGGTGTGCGGGGCATCACAACTGCAACGGGAGGTGGGGTCAAGTCCTACCCGCCAGAATATCGAGTAACATCGTAGAGTCATCATGACTGCACGGTACAGCGTACTCCATGTGACATACACGGTACATCGTACTCCGTGGACCCATATCATAGTCTGGGGGTGCCTGCCGTATGTCTTATCCAGCCTAATACTATGTCGATAACCAACCCATGTCTCAAAGTATTTGTGCGAGCATCTCGACTCTCTGTGACACACAGTCTACAGGAGGCTTCCGCACGACTATATGCATGTCAACTCACGTCTAGTGCGAGCGAAGCTCCAGCACCACGCTATGCATATCATGATATCTAAAATCTCGTGCGAGCGAAGCTCCAACACGGTTTTGTGCACACACAAATTTCTCGTACGAGCAATGCTCCAGTACGACTTTTCATGAGAATAAATCAGTAAACTTGAGTGCGAGTAAGACTCTAGCACTCTTTTTATTCATGTATAGATACGATAGGTGGCTAAGTCTTGACAAAACATCTTTTAAAAATAGTAACCGGTACAAATCGGTACCCTTTTGTATATTTCACGAAATCAATAGCCAACCTATGTTCATATTTGCTTAAATCAAAGCAGTCTATTCATATAAAGCATTAAAAACATGAAATCATGCAATTTACCTGCCTTACTACCCTTTTTGTAAATTTTTACTCCTAGGGGCAAAATCGTCATTTTTCCTTATTTACCTATGCCCCGATTTTCGCAGAAATTATTATTTCATTTCTAGATACTTTAAAGAATGCTAAACCCTGTAAATCCCCTCAATAAATACGTATAGAAATCTCTATACGCTTACAAAATTCCCTTACCTCGATTTTCCTGTCGAATCTGACCTTTTCTCTGATGTCACATCGCGCAGTCCGATCTGCTCTCAATCCAATGTCCGAAACTGCGTATTAATATTTCTTAGGTCAGATAACATACAATTTAATTGTATTTCCTATTTTCTGGGCTTAATTTAAATCATTGGGCCCGTTTACCCCTATTGGG
Organism: Firmiana major; assembly: GCA_033439115.1. Classification (NCBI taxonomy): domain Eukaryota; kingdom Viridiplantae; phylum Streptophyta; class Magnoliopsida; order Malvales; family Malvaceae; genus Firmiana; species Firmiana major. The sequence goes on from CM065899.1 coordinate 65,311,684, forward strand.
CCCGATTGCACCTTAATGGGCCTCGACCCATTTTCAGTCCGTTTTTACTTATTAAATACCTTTCTCGGGTTTACTGGGCTCATACAGCTTACCAATAATTATCGGGCTTCGTTCCAAACTCATTGGATAGCCCGTAAACCATTTACGGTAATTACGTTGTAAATCCGATTAATATCCTTCTTTATACAACATTAATTCGTAAATTCCGTAAAATAATCGAAACTCTGTATTAAAGGACTCTAATTGCCGGAATTAAACTGTACTTACCCGATACGATGCGGGATACGAAAATTGGAGCTCAATCGGCTCTCGTTCGGGCTTTATCGTACAACTGCACAATTATTATATTTAATCCCGGGTTAATTTTCGATCAAATATTATTTAAATAAATTTTCCGAAATTTAAATTGGTCACTTTTGACCTCTTACCGACTTACCCGAAGTCCGGTGTATCCCCGAAAATTCTTTCTCTTTTTCCTTTTTCTCTTTTTTCTCCTTTTTGTCCTCTCTTTTTGGCTGAACCGGTTCAGTCCGGTTCAGACCGGTTCAGACCGCCGGTTCAGCTCGGTCCGGTTCGGTTCAGTTTTGGCCGGTTCAGGCCGGTTCGACCAGTTCAATCCCCATTTTCTCATTCCGACGCCGTCCGGCCGGTTCCCGGTGCGATTTCGGTGCCGTTCGGCTCGGCTACACCTGGGCATTCAGAATCGGGCCTCGGCTGGGGTCGAAACGCAGCCATCGCCGACGAATCACCTCTTCTCCCCCGCGGCTGCCACCTCTCGATCCGGCGGATTTCGACAGTTTCGCCGGCCAACACCCGTCTCAAAAGAACCGGCTCCTCTTCCCGATCACACCGGTACCCGCCGTTCGCCCCCAGCTGCCGTGGATCGCCGGTACCAACTCCATTTTCCCCGCGGTCTTCTCTTCCTCCGTTCGCCGGACACGGCCATCGTCGGCGCGCGTCACCGGTGCCAATGGCTTCGCCGGCCTCTTCTCTTGCTGCTCAGCCCTTCGTCGGAGGCCGTCGGTGCCCGGTGGTGGCTCGTCGGTCGGCCACGCGCAGTCCCCCTCTCCGTTTTCCCTTTTCTTTCTCTCTCCCCGACTTTTACAGATTTCTTCTCTTTTTTTTTTTACAATTATTATTTTATTTAACAATTTGTTTTATTATTATTTTAATCAATAAATTATATTAAAGAATCAAAATATCTACCAAAATTAATATTTTATTCAAAATAGATTTATTTAATTTAATTTAATTTCTTTATTATATATATATATATTTTTTTTTCGGGTATAATTTCTCTGTATTTTCGGGATATTGTCCCGGGTGACTTTTCGGTATTTCTAAAAATTCCAGATCTTGATCAATTTGACTCAAAATTATATAATTTCCTCATTATTGATCAAGATATTCTAAATCCTTATTTTAAATTAAATTTTCTTATCGAATTTATCTCGGCTTTCGATCTTTTGACCGTTTTGCCCTTACACGTGTTCGGGATTTATTTAGCCCGACTTCCCTTCACGAATATTCATTCATTTTATGATTTGAATCCTTATTTTCAGTCCGAATCCCATTCCTTTAAATTTGTGAGCATTTTTCTACCTCATAAAATTTACGATTTAATTTCGGGTCTTACAAATCTCCCCCACTTAAGAAATTTGGTCCTCCAAATTAGAACCAAGTCATATGAGTCCATGTACAACTCCGGGTACATCTATCGTATAATATACTGTCATCCTCAAGTGACTTCTCCGGAGTGTATTACTACCAAAGGGCTTTAATTAGGGAGATCCTCTTAAACCTTAATACTTTCTCTTTCCTGTTTAATGCCCGAATCAACTTCTTCAATATACTTATATTTGTATTACGCTGAACTGTTGGATCTCATATCCTATCACCTATGCAGGATCTGGATAGTATTTCCGAAGCATCAAAAAGTTGAGACACATTGTGGGTGCCTGTTAATTCAGGTGATAACGCAAACCTACAGGTCTTATCTCCCACTTGTCCCATCTCTCAAAATATTCCATCCAGCGCAACTCAATTTACCTTCTTCCAAGAGTTCGCTATGTCCTTATTCTCTTAGGACAAGAAACATTTCAACTATATCAATTCACCAAAGGTGAATTCCAATACTTGTCTATCTGCTCTGAGGTGTTTTTAATCTCTCATCCTTAACTAAACATCCTCAGAGACTTATTATCTAAGGTCGAAATAATTCTATCTGTCACCCACTTGTTCTTATCCAATTTGGCGAACAACCCCTACAGCCATACACTGTCTCATATCTTGTTATCCCGATACTCAAGTGACAACTGTCACTATTGACGAATTCAATTTGTAATAACTGATCATCCCAGGAGCATAAAAATCAAGGGCACAAGCTTTCATCGGATCCTCCAGAACCTGTACAGTCCTCTCTGACTGACCATTTGTCTGAGGACGAAAAGCTGTGCTAATACTCAATCGGGTTCCCATAGCTTCCTAAAATATCCTCAAAGGTGGTAAGTGAAGCGGGAATCCCTATATGATACCATGCTCCCTGGAACGCTACTTAATGTTCCACAATCTTCCTTACACAAAAATCCACATATACACTCTGAGTATTTGGGGGATTTCATAACCAAAAAGTGGGTAGACTTAGTCACTCTATCGACTATCATCTAAATAGTCTCGAAATTCACCTGGGTTCTCTGTAACCCATCACGACATTCATGGAGACTTGCTCCCATTTTCGTGCCGTGTCGATATAGGTAGGTGCTGCAATAACTCTGCAGACTTTTAATACTCTACCTTATTCTGCTGACACACTAGGCACTATTCCACAATCCCTACCATATCTCTTTTCACATCTGACCACCAATACCCTTTTCGAGATTTCATATATATATATTCGTTACTTTCCGTATGCACCGTATATCCCGAAGAGTAAGCTTCTGTCAATATTATTATCTCATCAACTGTGGTCCTGGGGAGCACTTATACTGTCTCTGAACCTCTGTAAATCATTATCATACTCTGTGAACTCTGTCACTGTACCCTTCTGAATCTGACCCACACTATTGACATCATGCCGATCATCTCGCTAAGCCTGTCAAATTCGGGCACTCTCATCCGGTTCTAGTCTCAGGCTAGCTGTCACACAATCACCGTCATCATCAGAAGGGGCCACATCAATACTGAGGCTCACAGCTGCTCTAGCAGCTCACGCTCCCTGACCATCATATGCGGTACCATCCCTAGGCTCTTTCTACTCAAAGCATCAGCCGTCACATTAGCCCTTCCTTGGGTGGTACAATTTTCACAATCAAAACCTCTCAGAAGCTCTAACCCACTATGTATTCTCATATTCGCCTCTTTCTGTAAAAACATATACTCGGGCTTTATGACCAGTGCATATCCACAATTTCTCACCATGTACATAATAGTACCATATCCTTGGTAAAAATACTGTTGCCAACTTTAAATCATGGGTCAGATAGTTTATTTCATGATCAAAGAGTTGTCTGACTCCATACTTGACAATCTTCCCATTTACATCAATACATAGCTCATCCTGATTTGAGGTATCCATACTCATTGAAAACCTCTTGAGCTATTGGGTATGGTGAAAGTAATCATGGTGGTCAGTTCATACTTCATTACATCGAAATTCACGTCACGTCTATCATCTTATTTATCATCTCATTCCAAGATCACGTTTTCTTAGTTAAACGTGTCAACCAAGTATATCCTTCTTGAACTCGCAGCAACCCATTTGTAAAAGCCATTTCAATTATTGCTTATAATCTGCCCTAGACTTTTAACTACACTCAACATATCATCAATAATGATGATTACAAATCGATCCAATCCTTGATTTATTTACGCATAAGCGTATTAGATCCTTCAAAATCGCTTACGTTTTCAGGTACTAACCTGCGTCTTTTCCTTTTCTTATCTTAACGGCTCTTATTAAATTTTACCATGTTAACCTTTATGATTTGTCGAATTTTAATATTCTTATCGTCTTAGTAAAGGTATCCTAACGCTAAAGTTATCTATTACGACGATCGATTTCACGTTATAGGTTATATATATACTTTTAGACGCTGTCAAGTCTTCAGGCGGGGAGGTATTTTGAAATACCTTTATTAACCTTTAGACTTAACCACAACTACGTTATATCTCAGTCTATGTGGTCACACTTTATATTCGCTACTAATTGCTTAACCTCAATTACTTCGCATATTAGGGGTATTCCTTCTATGTCTCTTACTCCAATACATCTTGTATTTAGGATCTATCTTATCTTAAAGATTATTTCCTTTCGTATCTATTATAACGAAACTCTTGTCATTATTCATTCCGTGAGTACAATCCTTTACTCCTTTAATTTCAACTGTTGCACCCCTTTTTTATCACTTGTCAACACTTACAGTATACTTCTCAGTGATGTTTTCACCACCTGTTTTCAACTTAAAATCTCTATATCCATATTCCGTTTATTTAATCCTCCTCTAATGGGGCACTCATTTATCAGTATTGTGCCCAATAATGTAGGCATTCATGCCTTTTACTCACTTATATGCGAATGAAGGCGGTATAAATAAATATGTGGCACCAGGATCAATAAACATATGTACTTCATTATTCATAACAAGTGTGGTATCTTACACCACATCCATGAAACATCAATAGTGTCCTGGTCCAAGACATCCTCTCGCCTTCGTCCAACAACCTACTTTCTTTTTTTTTTTCTTTTCGGCTATTGCCTCCCTTTTCGTTGCAGTTATACCAACGAAGTTTTTTCTCCATCTCTTTACTTTTCTGTGGGGCAATCTCGCCCAACTCTGTGCAATCAAAATCAATGGTCCGTCTTACCACACTTAATAGCCATTTTCATCAATATAGTGTAGGTATAGACCCTCATTCCGTGGTATCCACCACACATCCCACACTGCTTACAGTACTTACACTGCTACACTGCTTCGTAGCAGGTCGGGGTTCTCCAATCACAATACCCCTCAAGAGTGCCAAAATTGGATGCACTGGGACCTTACCAATTATCTTACTCCATGACTCGTCAAATTAAATCTTTTACCAACTGGTCTCTTTCTCACTCTGACATCTCTGTCATTCTCTTCTGTCTCTATTTCAGCCCTCACTACCTTTCCCAATCTCAGAGGCGTGCAATTCATGTTCTTATTTACCCAACTGTAAATCTGTGAACTGCCTCGGTATAAGTAATATCTCATGGGCCAATCAGACTCTAATTGACAATCTGAGCCCTTCCATAAACTTTTAGACATCTCGACTGTCACTTGTTCATAGTGTCGAGGTAATATCTGCCCAGGAATATAATTGAGTTTTATACTCATAAATTATACTCTTCAATAAGTCAAATCCTCTGGGTCAGAGTAAGGACTTTTATCCATAATTTCCTTTAAACAATGTCCAGGATATCCTATCACCGGAATACATCCAAAATATTTCTCATATCAACTCTGGATGTCTAACTCTTAAGTTGGGTCGAGCGGACTTCCACCAATGCTCCGCTGCGCCCTCGTATCTTATTCATAATCTGAGCAATTAGCTCCTCAAAATAATCTTCACACTCCGCTCCAATCTCGCGAAGCGTGTCTCAATACTATCCGATCACTCTGTCGGACTCTGAGAGGCATGCTCAACATTAGCCTCCATATCAATTTCATCTTGATTCTCACAAATCAACTCAGCACGACTTAGCAGACTCAGGTCTACCTCTACGACCTCTGCCTCGTGCACTATCTCATCTTGAGTCTCATATCATGACTCATTCGATTCTCAGGCCGATCTCTACGGCCTCGAGCATGTGTACTCGCCACTCTACCATAGTGGCTATCAGTTGTAAAAACTATATTCTTGCATTCGAAACAACATTCTTAGCTGCAATTCCATCTTGATATACACAATTGTATCTAAACAATGCACTGTACATGAGGATGTAAATTTACTTAACCACTAACACCGTCTCATATCAGGCCAACTCTGCTCTGATACCATTAAATTTGTCACGACCCAAATTACCTAAAAATCCCTACAAATTTTTTCGCTTTTTCATTTTCTTACCCGTCGTGAACAATTATGCTACTAAACAGTTGGGCTATGATTTGGTGTTAGTAACCTCTCACCTATTTACCATTCTATTTTCATATTCACATTCACATATCTATTTATTTAAACAAAATACATCCCCAATATTAAATCCATATACAGTACTGTGCATCTATATGTTCAGATACGAAATTATACAAATGTGTATACCTGATCTTGATAAGAAGCAGCGGATAACCGAAATGCGAGACTATTGTCGCTCTCTTCTACTGAATGTACCCTGTGGGGTGGAAAATAAAAGGGTGAGCGAAACGTGCTCAGTAAGGCAATAATGTAAGCAGGTAGATAACTATACTATCTACGTGCTGATAATGTCATGATGTAAAAAAAATCGTTTACTTTCCGAGCATGAGGTAAGATTAAAACAATGCCACATGCATGTATATATCATATACAAGAAATCATGAAATCGGCATATAAAGCACACATGGAAAAATCATCATGTAGACATCTCATGCTCGTCACATTAAAAACTTATTTATTTCATCATAAACTCTTCACTTTAAAACTCATTTGTTTGATCACAAAACTCATCACTTTGAAACTTATTTGTTTCATCATAAATTCATCACATTTAAAACTCATCTGTTTCATTATAAAACAACTTCATCAAGTTCAAACCCATCTCTCGGGAATACCTTGATTCATCAAATCACATCTCTTTTAAAAACATAAATCGGGACTACCCCTCCATCGGGTTTGTCCTGGTCTATCCAGACCGTATGATATCATGTGAGGCATGTAGGTTACTGTATGAAAAATTGAGGACTATGGCCATACTTTGTCCCTGTGATCCCAGGCAACACGGATCCCGGTGTGCGGGGCATCACAACTGCAACGGGAGGTGGGGTCAAGTCCTACCCGCCAGAATATCGAGTAACATCGGAGAGTCATCATGACTGCACGGTACAACGTACTCCGTGTGACATACACGGTACATCGTACTCTGTGGACCCATATCATAGTCTGGGGGTGCCTGCCGTAGGTCTTATCCAGCCCAATACTATGTCGATAACCAACCCATGTCTCAAAGTATTTGTGCGAGCATCTCGACTCTCTGTGACACACAGTCTACAGGAGGCTTCCGCACGACTATATGCATGTCAACTCACGTCTAGTGCGAGCGAAGCTCCAGCACCACGCTATGCATATCATGATAACTAAAATCTCGTGCGAGCAAAGCTCCAACACGGTTTTATGCACACACAAATTTCTCGTACGAGCAATGCTCCAGTACGACTTTTCATGAGAATAAATCAGTAAACTTGAGTGCGAGTAAGACTCTAGCACTCTTTTTATTCATGTATAGATACGATAGGTGGCTAAGTCTTGACAAAACATCTTTTAAAAATAGTAACCGGTACAAATCGGTACCCTTTTGTATATTTCACGAAATCAATAGCCAACCTATGTTCATATTTGCTTAAATCAAAGCAGTCTATTCATATAAAGCATTAAAAACATGAAATCATGCAATTTACCTGCCTTACTACCCTTTTTGTAAATTTTTACTCCTAGGGGCAAAATCTTCATTTTTCCTTATTTACCTATGCCCCGGTTTTCGCAGAAATTATTATTTCATTTCTAGATACTTTAAAGAATGATAAACCTTGTAAATCCCCTCAATAAATACGTATAGAAATCTCTATATGCTTACAAAATTCCCTTACCTCGATTTTCCTGTCGAATCTGACCTTTTCTCTGATGTCACGTCGCGCAGTCCGATCTGCTCTCAATCCAATGTTCGGAACTGCGTATTAATATTTCTTAGGTCAGATAACATACAATTTAATTGTATTTCCTATTTTCTGGGCTTAATTTAAATCATTGGGCCCGTTTACCCCTATTGGGCCCGATTGCACCTTAATGGGCCTCGACCCATTTTCAGCCCGTTTTTACTTATTAAATACCTTTCTCGGGTTTACTGGGCTCATACAGCTTACCAATAATTATCGGGCTTCGTTCCAAACTCATTGGATAGCCCGTAAACCATTTACGGTAATTACGTTGTAAATCCGATTAATATCCCTCTTTATACAACATTAATTCGTAAATTCCGTAAAATAATCGAAACTCTGTATTAAAGGACTCTAATTGCCGGAATTAAATTGTACTTACCCGATACGATGCGGGATACAAAAATTGGAGCTCAATCGGCTCTCGTTCGGGCTTTATCGTACAACTGCACAATTATTATATTTAATCCCGGATTAATTTCTGATCAAATATTATTTAAATAAATTTTTTGAAATTCAAATTGGTCACTTTTGACCTCTTACCGACTTACCCGAAGTCCGGTGTATCCCCGAAAATTCTTTCTCTTTTTCCTTTTTCTCTTCTTTCTCCTTTTTTTCCTCTCTTTTTGGCTGAACCGGTTCAGTCCGGTTCAGACCGGTTCAGACCGCCGGTTCAGCTCGGTCCGGTTCGGTTCAGTTTTGGCCGGTTCAGGTCGGTTCGACCGGTTCAATCCCCATTTGCTCATTTCGGCGCCGTCCGGCCGGTTCCCGGTGCGATTTCGGTGCCGTTCGGCTCGGCTACACCTGGGCATTCAGAATCGGGCCTCGGCTGGGGTCGAAACGCAGCCATCGCCGGTGAATCACCTCTTCTCCCCCGCGGCTGTCACCTCTCGATCCGACGGATTTCGGCGGTTTCACCGGCCAACACCCGTCTCAAAAGAACCGGCTCCTCTTCCCGATCACATCGGTACCCGCCGTTTGCCCCCAGCTGCCGTGGATCGCCGGTACCGACTCCATTTTCCCCGCGGTCTTCTCTTCCTCCGTTCGCCGGACACGGCCATCGTCGGCGCGCGTCACCGGTGGCAATGGCTTCGCCGGCCTCTCCTCTTGCTGCTCGGCCCTTCGTCGGAGGCCGTCGGTGCCCGGTGGTGGCTCGTCGGTAGGCCACGCGCAGTCCCCCTCTCCGTTTTCCCTTTTCTTTCTCTCTCCCCAACTTTTACAGATTTCTTCTCTTTTTTTTTATTTAACAATTTGTTTTATTATTATTTTAATCAATAAATTATATTAAAGAATCAAAATATCTACCAAAATTAATATTTTATTCAAAATAGATTTATTTAATTTAATTTAATTTCTTTATTTTATATATATATATATATATATTTTTTCGGGTATAATTTCTCTGTATTTTCGGGATATTGTCCCGGGTGACTTTTCGGTATTTCTAAAAATTTCAGATCTTGATCAATTTGACTCAAAATTATATAATTTCCTCATTATTGATCAAGATATTCTAAATCCTTATTTTAAATTAAATTTTCTTATCGAATTTATCCCGGCTTTCGATCTTTTGACCGTTTTGCCCTTACACGTGTTCGGGATTTATTTAGCCCGACTTCCCTTCACGAATATTCATTCATTTTATGATTTGAATCCTTATTTTCAGTCCGAATCCCACTCCTTTAAATTTGTGAGCATTTTTCTACCTCATAAAATTTACGATTTAATTTCGGGTCTTACACATCTAGATCAGTTTGTGATAGTCTTCATTGATGATATCCTTATATATTCTCGATCCTAAGAAGAGCATGCACAACATTTAAGGACTGTGTTACAGATACTCCGAGATAAGTAGCTTTATGGAAAGATCAACAAATGTGAGTTTTGACTGGATCAGATAGTTTTCCTTGGTCATATTGTATCTAAGGATGAGGTATTAGTTGATCCGTCCAAGGTAGAGGCTATACTTAATTGAGAGAGACCGAGGACAGTTATAGAGATTCAAAGTTTTCTGGGACTTGCAGGGTATTACAGGAGGATTGTTGAGGGATTCTTCAAAATTACAGGTCCTCTAACTAAACTTACACGTAAAGACGCTCCATTTGTATTGTCTGAGCAGTGTGAATAGGGTTTCCTAGAGCCTAACCCATTTTGGTTATCCCGAGTGGATCTGGAGGCTTCATTGTGTATAGTGATTATTCCTATCAGGGTTTGAGGTGTGTACTCATGCAGCACGGAAGAGTAGTCACTTATGGGTCACGCCAGCTAAAGGACCATGAGCAAAACTATTCCACGCATGATTTAGAGTTAGCCGCAGTGGTGTTTACCTTAAAGATATGGCAGCATTATCTGTATGGGGAAAGGTTTTAGATCTTCACTGACCATAAGAGTCTGAAGTATATCTTCGACCAGAAAGAGCTTAATATGAGACAAAGACGATGGATGGAGCTACTTAAGAAGTATGACTTTGAGATTTTATATCATCCAGGGAAGTCAAACGTAGTTACTGATGCCTTGAGCAGGAAGAGTATGGTTTCTGTTATGATGAACAGGGAATGATATTTATTGGAACAATTAGCCCGACTCAAGATCAGAGTTGAGGAAGCAGAGGTTGGATTTATGGATAGCCTACGGATAGAGCCCAGTATTATGGATCAGATTAGAACCGAACAGAGAGGTGATCAGAAGCTACTAGATATGGATAGCCAAGCTGAAAAAAACCTTACAGTCAGATTTTACGGTCAGTGATGATAGATTGTTGAGGTTTAAGGGTTGTATTTGTATTTCAAGCAATGATACCTTGAAGCAGCAAATTTTGAAGGAGTCTCACTGTTCCTGTTACACCATGCACCTAGGCAGTACTAAGATGTACCAAGACCTGCGTAAGGTGTATTAGTGGAGTGGTATGAAACAGAAAGTGGCAGAATTTATGGCCAAGTTTTTGGTGTGTCAACCGGTAAACGCTGAGTATCAGAAGGTCGAGGGATTACTTAAGTCCTTGCTAATGCCTAAGTGTAAATGGGAGTATATCACCATGGACTTTATCATGGGATTACTGAGGACTCGGAGAGGTCATAATGTAATCTTGGTGATAGAAGATAGATTAACTAAGAGTGCCCACTTCCTTGCCATCAAGAGCATGGATACTTTGAGTGCCTTAGCAGAGTTATATGTCTGAGAGATAGCTCAACTGCATGGAGCCCCAGTAAGTATTACATCTGATAGAAATTCTAGGTTTGCCTTCAGATTTTAGACTCTTCTAGGAAGCCATGAGATCTCAGTTGAATTTTAGTACCGCATATCATCTAACACTAATGGTTAGTCCAAGCGAACTATACAGACCTTGGAGGATATGTTAAGGGCATGTACGATGGACTTTAAGGGATCATGGGATGATCACCTGCCCCTTGCTGAGTTTGCTTACAACAATAGCTATCATGCTAGTATTGGAATGACACCTTTTGAGGCTCTATATGGTAGGAGGTGTAGATCCCCTATAGCTTGGGAAGAAGTGGGTGACAGGAAAGTAATTACTCCCGATCTCATTGAGCAGGTAGTTCAAAATGTAAAGATTATTTGTGATAGATTACTGGCTGCTCAGAGTTGACAAAAGAGTTACGCAGATTTGCGTAGACGACCACTCGAGTTTTAGGCTGGAGATTCTGTATTTCTCAAGGTATCTCCAAGTAAGGGTATCAGGCACTTCGGGAAAAAGGAAAAGTTGAGTCCTCGATATATAGGACCATTTGAGATATTAGAGAGAGTAGGAGATGTTGGCTAGTGGTTAGCTTTGCCTCCATAGCTTTTCGGAATACATAATGTCTTCCACGTCTCCATGTTGAGGAAGTATAATCCAAATCTCTCGCATGTCATCGAGTATGAAGCATTAGACATCCATGGAGACATGAGCTATGTAGAAGAACTTGCCTGGATCCTCGACAAGAAAGAAAAGGTACTTCGGACAAAGAGAATCATGTTTGTAAAGGTTCTCTGGAAGCACCACTCAACTGAAGAGGCAAGTTGGGAACCATAGAGCCTGATGAAAGAGAAGTACCCTCGTCTATTTGATGGACCCAATAAAATTTAGAGGACCAAATTTCTTTAGAGGGGAAGATTATGTAAGACCCACTTTTGGTGATGTATTCCTTATAATTCATATGATGTACACACTTTCATATGTTAATTGAGTCATAAGAAAAGTTTTTGCTTGAATGAAGTTGCAAAGAGAATGAATGAATACTTATGAATCCATGTAATGGCTTAAAACATGAAATAAGAAGGATTCATGAAAAGAAGTTGGTTCGGTTTGATCTAGAACATAGTGAAGTAGTGAAAATGCCAAAAGGGGGCAAGCGAGCTCAAAATAGATCGTTTGAGCTATTTTAGCAAATTCACCTCTGGAAATTACTAAAATGCAAAGATATGTAAGGCACGTAAATTCTATGTACCCTTATTGATTCCATGATGCACACACAAGTTACAAAATATGTGAATTATAAGAAATGGATCTTTTCATACTCTAAGTGTGAATAGAATGCAAAATAGTTAGTAAAGTAAATGAAAGTAAGGTTTCCTTTGGAATTCTGAGAAAAATTCCAATTGGAATGCTGCAGTTGAAGGCCAAATCAATCTCTTATTCAAAGCAGATCGATCTCCTATTCAAGCAGATTGATCTCAATTTTGTTCTACCTAGAAATGATCAATCCCTTCCCAAGTGCAGATCGATCCCCATTTGATTCTGTCAAGAATAGATCGATCTCTTCCCCAACACAGATCGATCTCCAATGGTTTGTGGCTAGAAAGGAATCGATCCCTTCCCAAAGAGCAGATCGATCCCCTTTTCAAAACAGATCGATCTCCACTTGATTCTACCTGGAAAAGATCGATCTCATCCCATGAGTGGATCGATCCCACAGCTTATATACTGAATGCCAAGAGAGTTCATAGCAAGAAAGATCGATCTCTCACCCAAGGAGATCGATCTCACAATGCCAATTCTATACAAAAGGCTCGACAATCGAGTCTTCTTCCCTAGAAATCGCAAAACCTGTCAATTTTAGGAATGAAACCTAACTTTCTCACTCTGGACTAGTTCTGTCTACAATTTCTGAACTGTTTTATGAAATGATTCTGTTTTTTTTATTCTGATATGGTTTTTCGAAATGATTCTGTTTAGTGATTCCGAATCTGATTTCTAAACCATATTTGAACCATACCAAACTGCATATTTCTGAACTAATTTCTATCTTATTTCTGAATAGATTTCTAAATTAACATCTAAACTGATTCTGAACAGTACGGGACTGCATGTTTTAATACATGACATGACATTATCAGTATGTAGATAGTATAGTTATCTATCTACTTGCATGATTACCTTATTGAGCATGTTATGCTCACTCCCTACTTTACTCTCTATAGATTTTTGATAATATAAAGTGACGCTGCAATTGTCCTGTTCATATTGCTACCGCTTCCCATCAGCGCAAATGTATACACATATGAAAGTTTTTGTATCTGAACATGTATATGCATAGTAATATAATTTGTAAACATGGGGGATGTGAATTATTGTAAATACAATCATGTATACATTTATGATTTAAGAAAGAAAGAAAAAAATTTATCTGCCTATTTTTATATCGGTATGAAATGAATGAATGTGCAAGGATAGAGTGGCTAACATTGACTCAGTGCCCAAACCATATCGAGTGTAAAATGAATTGGACACGTTACAAAAGTAGTAAGGAATTAAGTGAAATTAGGTTGTTATAATAGGGATGTGAGAAAAAGTTGAAAAAAAATCGGGTTGACACTATAAAGAAGAAATTAGGTTTGTTTTTGGTCTTAGACTTCATGTTCTTCTTCTTTTTCTTTTTTTTTTTTGTTTTATTATTCGTAATCTCTATATATGGTTTGTAATAGATTTTTCTCTCTTGTCCATGGATGTATGTACTTGGGTAGACTTGGTAATCCTAAACACAACATAGAAACAATATGAATAGAAGACACAAAGGTTACACGAGTTAAAATTAGGTAAAAACTGTGTATGAATAAGATAAAAGTTAAAAATAAGGTTTTGCGTTTTTTCATATTTACATAAATTTTGTCACGAAATTTTCATATTTTGTACAATACGAATATGATTTTACATGACATGAACATAATTATAAATACAAATTGTCAAATCTACACTTGGATTGAATCACTTTTGTGTGATTTAATTTCACTTTGATTTTATTCGTTTGTGGAATACATTTATATTTGAAAAATCCCAACATTATCCAAGTCTATAAAAATCATATGAAAATTTTGGGTTGGTTACCATTATGAGATATAATTCAAATTTCAAATAAATAATAGAATGAGTAAATTTCATTTAAGTCTTTGAGGTTTGTACGTAATTTAGTAATATTGCATTACTATAAAAAATGGATAATATGCCCTAAACTTTTCTATTTCGTAGGACAAATAAGTCCTTCCGCTAGTCAACAATTAAATAAATTGTTAAGAACCTAAATTTGAAACCACGTTACTCTTGAATTATTTGAAATACTTTAAGTACTGAAAATCAAATAAAAATGAAAAAGGAAATAAAAAACTATTGGGTTTTGAAAAGTTTTTTCTTTTTTATTTCTAATTTATTTTTTCTTTATTTATTTATTTAAATTTAATTTTTATTTTTTTACTTCTAATATATTTTTTATTTATTGACTTCTAATAAAAATTTAAATAACTTAATTTAAATTAACGTAACATAACAAAAAATCATTTATATTTAAAATTATTCAAAATTGAAATAATTTAAAATTTGAAAAATTTGAAACATTGATTGAAATTATTAAAATTTAAATTAAGTATAATTTTATTTTTAATAATTAATAAGTTTAAATTTAATATGTCTGAGAAGAAAATCATGGATTAACAATTCCCGTGAAAAATGGAGAAAAAAAGTAAAGAATCGTGAAAAGTAGAGAAACAAATAAAAGAATGAAAAATTATTTATATTGAAAAGTTTGAAGTTAGGTAATTTTATAATTGCTCACATTCCATTAACTTCTATTAATGATGTTAAGTTATTTAAGGTGGAGTGTCCATTTTTAATTCTAATGGATTTAGATGGAATTTACCCATAATAGAATTAACTAATTAAGAATTAGCTGCTAGTGTTTGTAGTGTATTCTCAGATTCATTCTTGACTTCTGGCTATTTTTTTCTTCTTGGTTCCTGTGAAACCCAATTTTTTGTACTAATGTTTATTTAAAAACTAAGTCGAGAACTTTAAAACTTATTTAAATGTTCGTGTAGGGCCCGAAGTAGCATAGATGCCCAGAATAATGGTACGAGGCTCAAGGCACGAACTTCAAGGTCAGGATCCAAGTTTAATTAATCTTTAATAAAGTATGTTATAAGTAAGTTTTCATGGTTAGAAAGTGAAACTAAGGTATTGAAAGTGAAAAAACTAGTAAAACTCGGGTTTATACTAAATAGAGCAAAAGGGCCTAGTAAGCGAAATAAATTTGGAATAAATTCTTAAAATTCATGAAAATTATTCCAAGGCCATAGGAAATTAGTATAAGGTATTATTGACATGGGGAATGAAGATTGAGTGGTAATACAGAGTTTTCAGTGATTGAATTAATTTTTAATGTAAATTGAAAACCTTAAGCGATTTTAATCGGTGATGACCGAATCACGCAAAATGGGCTCAATCGAGGAACCTTTCCTAAACAAGTGGGCTCCAAAGTTTTATGGGAGAAACTAGGGACATATTAGAACACTTGCAAAGTGGAAATTTGAAAGAAATGGGCTCGACAATATTTTTCATCGATTTTCTAAAACAGGGTAGTGGGCTACTCTGGCCCAGGAAACTGCTGACCCATCAGAAATTGCTAAATTTGGAGACCTTCCTGAAGGAAAAATTTTGGATATTTTCCATATTTAAATTAGACCCCATGAGCTTTCTGGAAAGGTATAGACCAACCCGGAAGCTTCTGAAATAAGAGACAACCACTTTAGTAAAGTTGACGTAGATATCCTTGTCTAGTCAGGATTATGTGAATTTTTCGACCCCTTCTGGCCATTTTCAGACTTTGGCCAAAAAGGATAAAATCTTTCATCCCAATCTCTCTATAACATATAAAAATTCTAGCCAAAACAAATGTCGTTTGCTAGGTGAAAAACTAGAAAGAAGAACAGAGGCATAATCTGCCCTGTTCTAAGGTGAGAGAAGAACTCAAATTTGAAAGTTTTTGGTTGGTTTTTAATGTTGTTCTAGATGTTTCTAAGATGAATACATGTTGATTTACAACTTAGAAGCTTTGCTGGATCAAAATAATTGGTCAAAGTTGATCAAACATGAGGTAAAGTTGATGGAAGATTATGATGTTGAGATATGTTAATGCTTGATATTGTTGAATGACTTTTAGTTAAGTAAAAAGTTGAGAAATAATTTCGATAGACTTGTGTAGTTTTGTCCAGCATGTAGATGTTAGGGTAGAGATGAAATTTGATTAAGTTTGAGGTTATCAACGGTAAAAGTTTTACCGGGAAAGTCCGGTTTATAGCCCAACTTTGTGAAAAACTGAGAAATATAAGAATGGGCAATTTAAAATGTTGACAAGTATGAATTAGAGACTTGAATAAGTAATTAGGTTGATAAGTTGATGAATTTGAAGTTAGAAAAAGAAAATTGTTGAAATTAGCTTAAACCGACACTTTAATCAGTAAAACCGAAAAAGTAAGAAAAATGGTCTAAAAAGGGTCTGATTGACCTTATTTAATTTGTAAATGAATAAGAATATGAAATAAGGATGATGTGAATACTAATTGGGTTGTTTATGACAGCTCGAGGTATCAACACATAAAATGAGGCAAACTTGAGACCCGCTGATTTAGCACTACCTTAGCCCCATTGAGTTAAGGAATGTAATTTAAAGTTGTAATGACATCTTGTACCTATTTATATCACATGAAATGATTTAAATGGATGTATAAAGAGTTTTCGGGGAAAAACTCAGCCTTTCCGTTAGAAATTCCTGAAGGGAATAGAAACCCGATTTAATTCCTAAACCTAACCGTTTTTAGTATACCAAGCATGAGTTTTTATATACTAATATTTTATATTAGAAACTTTATGGTTTTAAGATTTCAATTTCAAATGATTTTACGTACATATGAAAGCAAGTAAAGAAGTATGGTTTTTCTGAGACTAGAGGGCTAACTTATAGCATATGATGTGTACATATCATGCCCACTACTTGTGGTGCTCCGGCTCCACCACTTGTGGTGCTTGTTACGTTTCGCTCGTGTAGTGCATGTCTCCACCTTTGTGGTGTTTGAGTTCGCTACGCGTGGCGCATGTTTTGTACCATATCGTGCCCGCTGTCACGCCCCGAAAACACGACAAATAGGGCAAATTTAAAAACTTTATACTCATCAATTCACAATTAAGGGTGCATTCTTGTATAGTGTCATACAATATCATATTTATCATACCTCAGGATCACATCATTAAATAGTATATATCATATCATATACATTACTCAATCTCAAGTTAATTAATCCTAATACATCCCATACAATGTTATACATCAAGTGTCTGTAATTACAATAATTATCTGGGTACATAAAAAGATAAATGATACCTCAAAACACAATATATATAGCCTGGAGCTTAAGTCCTCCACTAGCTACTACTTCGTACGTCGCAGGGAAACCCTTTTTCACTTGAAGAAATCGGGGGGGGGGGGGGGGAATAGGGTGAGCTTCTAAATCGCTCAGTAAGGGGGTAAGGGACTCATTATATAAACCATAATGCACATCATAAAAAATTTATTTGTATGTGAAACTCAGTATAATTATTTGAAAACCATAGCATGAAAGTTCTCAAAACAACATTCTCATATCTCCAAATCATGTGGAAACATGAAGTGAAAGGCTCAGTATAGAGCAGTAACGAGCATGTGAAAATAATGCAATAATGGCTTTCTCAATAAACATGATAAAATCACTGTAATAATAGTGCACGTGGCGCAGCCACCAAACACACGTGGCATAGCCGCTGATTTAGATTCACACGTGGCATAGCCACAGAATAGGGTTTCACGTGGCAACAGCCACCAATATACGTGGCACAGCCACAGAATGGGGTTTCTCACGTGGCAACAACCACCAAATATACGTGGCACAGCCACAGAATGGGGTTTCTCATGTGGCAACAGCTACTAAATATACGTGGCACAACCACAAAATGGGGTTTCTCATGTTACTACAACGGAGAAGAATCGGGCTTCCATGCTACCAGAGCAATGCCCGGTGTGTACTCAAAATTACACACCTAAGTCTTTATCAATAGCCATTATCATGTAAAACTGGTTTGCCTTCACGTAGAACTCATAATGGTTTCTTTCTCATAAAACTCATTTAAAACCGTTTTGTTCCCAACCGGCAAAACACGCACACATTTCTCAAATCTCAATATCGCCTTAACGTAGAGCCCAATCATTTCTCACACAACCTCAACGGTTTATAAAGTTGTTTCACGTGTAGCTTAAAACTCATAAAAACATTGGGCTCCAACCGGCTATAAAATTGTGTGCATTCTCATTAAAACACAACACATCAAACATGCTTGTTTTATAAATCGCAAATCATGCTATAATAGTTCACAAATCACATACACAAATGGTTTAGTTTCCCTTACCTCTTTGCACCACGTATAGTGCAATTGTTTCCCTCTTGTCACAGACTAGTCTCGCATTCCACTCTGGAACTCCCGAGCTATCCAAACGATGTTAAAACATCAATACTCATCATCACAGTAACCTCAATTCTCAAAATCGAGCATAATTGCTCATAACACCTCAAATCTCTCGATTCTCGTAACTCTACCCCAAACTACAATCTCATTCACAACATCTCAACGCTCTACATTTCTCATGCCACATTATCTATGCTAATTCACCACATTGTCTAAATTTCCATTTATAGCTCAAAATTCCCAAAATTACCCAAAATTTCTAAATATCATTATCACTCCAACTACATTGTAATTTCATCAATCCCTAATCATTTTCCAGCTACTTCAACACAATGCCAACAACCATTATCACCAAAATCATCTCAAATATCAAGATCGAGGTTTAGAAATTACCCAAAACTTGTGGAGAGCTTATCTCTTGCCTCGATTCAATCCGTCTTACAATTTCCAAGTATGTTGTTCTCCCTTTGATGAGGAACAACTATCCTTCTTGCCACAGCCTCTGATTTGGACGAAAATGGGTGGTTTGGATGAGTGAGAAAGCTAGGGCTTCGACAGAAATGGGGTTTGGAAGAGAGAGAAAATGAAATTACAGGAGAAAGCAGGGGTTCCTTATATAGACAGAGGGTAGGAGATCGATCTGGCTCTTGATGAGATCGATCTGCTTTTGAATTTGGGGACGATTTTGGGCAATTTTATGCCTAGGAGATCGATCTGTCGAGGGGTGAGATCGATCTCTTTATGGCTTTATGAGATCGATCTGCTCCTTGAGGAGATCGATCTTCTCCCAAACAGAAACATTTGGAGATCAATCCCTTCCTCATGAGATCGATCTTCTCTCAAACAGAATCCTAAGGAGATCGATCCTCTTCCATTAGAGATCGATCTGCTCCTTAAATTCCTCATTCCTTGTCATTTTTAACTCCCCAGATCGATCTCTCCTTCTCCAAGATCGATCTGACCTCTTAGTTTCACAGTTATGTTAAACACTTACACATAAATCTCCAAATATAATTTCCACAATTCACTTAGCTCAATAAATTACACTTCAAGTTCTTATTACACCATTAAAATATATCTAAAATTCTCAGATCTTACATCCTCCCCACCTTAAAAGAATTTGGTCCTCCAAATTCAACTCGACTAGTTAAATAGATAGGGGTATTTCTCCTTCATGAGATTCTCTAGTTCCCACGTTGCCTCTTCCATTGAGTGATATTTCCACAAAACTTTCACTAATGGGATGCTCTTAGTTCTAAGTACCTTCTGCTTTCTATCGACAATTTGGACGGGTTCCTCAGTATTGCTCATATCCTCTTGTATGTCCATCTCGTCATACTCTATGACATGAGAAGGGTCCAGGTGGTACTTCCTTAACATAGACACATGAAAAACATTGTGTATTTCGGACATCTGTGGGGGTAATGCCAATCTGTAGGCTACCTCTCCCACTCTCTCAAGAATCTCGAATGGTCCTATGTATCGAGGACTCAATTTTCCTTTCTTCCTAAATCGCATGATACCCTTACTCAGTGATATTTTCAGAAATACTGTATCACCAACATCAAACTCGAGTGGCCGTCTACGTACATCTGCATAGCTTTTCTATCTACTCTGTGCAGCCCGTAACCTCTCACATATGAGTCTCACACCCTGTACAACTTGCTCAACAAGCTCGGGAGCATTTATCTTTCTGTCACCGACTTCTTCCCAAGCTACAGGGGATCTACACCTCCTACCATATAGAGCCTTAAAAGGTGTCATTCCAATACTCACATGATAGCTGTTATTGTACGCAAACTCTGCTAGGGGCAGGTGATCATCCCATGATCCCTTAAAATCCATCGTACATGCCCTCAACACATCCTCTAGGGTCTGAATAGTCCTCTTTGACTGACCATCTGTCTGAGGATGATAGGCGGTACTAAAACTCAATCGAGATCCCATAGACTCCTGAAACTGCGTCCAAAATCTGGAAGTAAATCGAGAATCTCGATCAGAAGTAATGCTCACTGGAGCCTCATGTAATCTAGCTATCTCACTGACATACAGCTCAGCTAAGGCATCCACAGTATCTGTGCTCTTGATGGCAAGGAAGTGGGCACTCTTTGTCAATCTATCCACTATAACCCATATAGCGTCACAACCTCTTCAGGTCCTCGGTAAACCCATAATAAAGTCCATAGTGACATGCTCCCATTTCCATGTAGGTACAGGTAAAGGCTGTAGTAGTCCTCCAAGCTTCCGATGCTCAGCTTTCACTTGCTGGCATATTAAACATCTGGGCACATACTCTGCCACGTCTCGCTTCATACCACTCCACCAGTACACCTTTCTCAAATCTCGGTACATCTTAGTACTCCCTGGGTGCATGGTGTATCGCAAGCAATGGGATTCTCTCAGTATCTATCTCTTTAGGGTATCATCGTCCGGTACACAAATCCGTCCTCTGAATCTCAACAATCCATCCTCACTGACTGTGAGATCCGACTGCGAACTCTGTTCAGCTTGGCTAACCATATCTATCAACCTCTGATCATTGTGCTGCCCAGTTCTAATCTGATCCATGATCCCGGGCTCTATCCGCAAGCTAGCCAAAAATCTAGTCTCTACCTATTTAACTCTCATCCGGAGTTCGGCAAACTGCTCCAGTAAATCCCATTACCTGATCATCATAGCAGATATCATACTCTTCCTGCTCAGGGCATCAGCAACTACATTCGCCTTACCCGGATGATATAAAATCTCGCAGTCATAATCCTTAAGGAGTTCCATCCATCTCCTTTGTCTCATGTTTAACTCCTTCTGATCAAAGAGATATCTCAAACTCTTGTGATCAGTGAAGATCTGGAATCTTTCCCCATATAAATAGTGTCGCCAGATCTTCAAGGTAAATACCACAGCGGCTAACTCCAAATCATGCGTAGGGTAATTCCGCTCATGGTCTTTCAACTGTCGTGATCCATATGCGACCACTCTTCCATGTTGCATAAGCACACACCCCAGTCCTTGATGGGATGCATCACTATACATCGAAAATCCTCCTGATCCCTCAGGAGTAGTTAACACAGGTGACACTGTCAATCTCCTCTTTAACTCTTGAAAACTGAGCTCACACTGATCAGTCCATATGAATGGAGTCTCCTTACGCGTGAGTTTAGTCAAAGGAGCGGTAGTCCTGGAAAATCCTTCCACAAATCTTCTGTAATACCCTGCCAAACCAAAGAAGCTTCGCACCTCAGTAACTGTCCTCGATCTTTCCCAGTTAAGCACAGTCTCTACTTTACTTGGATCCACTGATACCCCTTTCTCTGAGACTATATGACCAAGGAAAGCTATTTGATCCAGCCAAAACTCACACTTACTAAGCTTCCCATATAATTGCTTATCTCGAAGTATCTGAAGTACTAACCACAAATGTCGTGCATACTCTTCATATGACTGAGAGTACACCAGGATATCATCAATAAAGACTATCACAAACTTATCTAGATAGTTTCTGAACACCTCGTTCATTAATCTCATAAACGCTGCAGAGGCGTTCGTCAATCCAAAGGACATCACCAGAAATTCATAATGGCCATACCTCGTCCTGAAGGTCGTCTTTGGAATATCCTCTTCCTTGATCCTTAATTGGTGATAACTCGATCTCAAATCAATTTTAGAGAAGACTGAGGCCCCTCTAAGCTGATCAAGTAGATCATCAATCCTGGGCAATGGGTATTTATTCTTCACCGTGGCTTTATTCAACAACCGATAGTCTACGCATAATCTAAGACTACCATCCTTCTTCTTAACAAATAAAACTGGTGCTCCCCACGGCGAGATACTGGGTCTAATGAACCCTTGATCCAATAACTCCTGTAGTTGTTTCTTCAACTCCTCAAGTTCCACTAATGCCATCCTGTAGGGAGGTTTAGAGATTGGCTGAGTATTTAGTACCAAATCAATGGTAAACTCCAGCTCTCTTTTTGGTGATAAACCTGGTAACTCATCTGGGAAAACATCCAGAAATTCACACACCATAGGTATATCCTCAATCCTCGGATGTTCTCGATCATCATCTGATATGAGTGTTTTATAACCTTCACATGAACAATCATATTTAATACTCTCCAAAATAATATTAAAATTCTCAAATTGTTTACAAAATTTCATACGTCTATTTACTCAATATTTCAAACGTACACTGTAAGGTTCAGGTAGAGAGAAAGTTACAATTTTAGTGTAGCAGTCTAAACTCACTCGATTGGTTGCCAACCAATCCATCCCCAGAATTACATCAAACCCATGTATATTCAACATGATTAGATCTGCTAACATCACTCTATCTCCCACCTTTATTTCACATCCTCTACAGATTAATTTAGTTCTCTGGGATTCACGCATAGGGGAATTTACATGTATATATTCTAGAGGTTCAAACTTTAAGTTTAATCTACATGCAAAATGCTCAGAAATGAACGAATGCGTGGATCCTGGATCTATCAACACATGAGCCTTATGATCACAGACAAAGAGTGTACCTCTTATAGTTTCTACAGAAGTGTCTGTGGTCTCCTTATCTAGGGCAAACACACGTCCCTGTGTAACAGGCTTCTTCCCTTTCTCTGCAGCAGTGACCCGTCTCTGGAGGTTCACTTTTTGAGGCTGTTGTCTAGTGGGCTCCGGAACATGTGGTTTCTGAGGTTGAGGGCAATCCTTCACCATGTGACCCGTGTCTCCACATCTAAAACATCCATGGATCGACCTAGTACAACTTCCTTCATGCATTCGACCACAATTTTTGCAAACCCTTAGCTCAGGCCTGACATCTCAAGGGGTCTCCCTGAGATTAGGGTAAACTCTGGGTCTCTCTAATCTGCCCTTTTGCACCTCAATCCTTCCTCTTCTGAAGGAACCTCTCCGAGCATCTGTTTGAAAAATCGCTGGCCTCTTGCCCTTATATCTATTCACCGCTCTAAGCTCGTTCTGAGATTGTACCATTTCAATTCCTCTTTCAATCTCTTGTGCGCATCTCAGAGCATCTCCAAACTCAGTAATACATAGCCCTATCAATCTATCTCTGATGATGGGCTTCAATCCATACACAAACTTCTCTGTGCGAAGCTCTTCATTCTTGAAGGTCTCTGGGTCATATCTCAATAATGTGGTGAATTGGCTCTCATAGTCATCCACAGACATATCACCCTGTACGAAACTTAAAAACTCGACCTGTTTCTTCCTTTGGGCGGCTCGTGGTACATATTGTGTCCTAAAGGCTGTCTGAAACTCTTCCCAACCAATCACATCCTGGCGGGACATCAGAATACCCTGGGTGGTACCCCACCAATCTCGAGCTCTCCCCTTCAACATATAGATACTCATACTAACCCTCTCAGCATCGGTGCACCCCAGATAATCAAATATAATTCTTAACTCCGTCAGCCACTCCTTAGCCTCTGTAGGATCCTTATTTCCCCTAAATGCGGGTGGATTCATCTTCAGAAAATCCTTCAGTCGGACCACACTTCTGTCATCAGGCTGAGTGACGGGAGGCACTGGGTCCATCTATACTGGGGGTACGGGAGGTCCTTGTGGTGGTCTAGGAGTAGTACCCGAGGCATTAACTCCAAAGTGTTGCGCGAATAGCACTGCCATCTGCTTAAAACCTTGCCTCACATCGGTCTCAATTTGATTAAATCGAGAGTTAGGACTATCTGGTTTGGGGTAAGTGGCGGAGGGGAATCTGCCTGCCTCCTCGAACGACCTCGTCGTCCACTCATTCTCTATCTCAACTCGTCTCCTGCGCGTACATATCAAAATCGATTGAAATCTCAATCCTCAATTTCAGTTCATGACCAGACTTATACAAACACTTGGGATGTATTCTATTTCACTTAACTGACACTGACAGTACTAGACACCCTAAGCTCTGATACCAAGAAAGCTCTGTCACGCCCCAAAAGCACGAAAAATAGGGCAAATTTAAAAACTTTTTAGTCATCAATTCACAATTAAGGGTGAATTCTTGTGCAGTTTCAGACATCATCATATTTATCATACCTCAGGATCACATCATTAAATAGTATATATCATATCATATACATTACTCAATCTCAAGTTAATTAATCCTAATACATCCCATACAATGTTATACATCAAGTGTCTGTAATTACAATAATTGTCTAGGTACATGAAAAGATAAATGATACCTCAAAACACAATATATATATAGCCTGGAGCTTAAGTCCTCCACTAGCCACTACTTCGTACGTCACAGGAAAACCCTTTTTCACTTGAAGAAATCTGGGGGGGGGGGGAAGAAAATAGGGTGAGCTTTTAAATCGCTCAATAAGGGGGTAAGGGACTCATTATATAAACCATAATGCACATCATAAAATATTTATTTGTATGTGAAACTCAGTATACTTATTTGAAAACCATAGCATGAAAGTTCTCAAAACAACATTCTCATATCTCAAAATCATGAGGAAACATGAAGTAAAAGGCTTAGTATAGAGCAGTAACGAGCATGTGAAAATAATGCGATAATGGCTTTCTCAATAAACGTGATAAAATCACTGTAATAATAATGCACGTGGCGCAGCCACCAAACATATGTGGCATAGCCACTGATTTAGATTCACACATGGCACAGCCACAGAATAGGGTTTCACGTGGCAACAGCCACTAATATGCATGGCACAGCCACAGAATGGGGTTTCTCACGTGGCAACAGCCACCAAATATACGTGGCACAGCCACAGAATGGGGTTTATCACGTGGCAACAGCCACCAAATATACGTGGCACAGCCACAGAATAGGGTTTCTCACGTGGCAACAACCACCAAATATACATGGCACAGCCATAGAATGGGGTTTCTCACGTGGCAACAGCCACCAAATATACGTGGCACAGCCACAGAATGGGGTTTCTCATGTTACCAGAACGGAGAAGAATCGGGCTTACATGCTACCAGAGCAATGCCCGGTGTGTACTCAAAATTACACAGCTAAGTCTTTATCAATAGCCATTATCATGTAAAACTGGTTTGCCTTCACGTAGAACTCATAATGGTTTCTTTCTCATAAAACTCATTTAAAACCATTTTTTACTCAACAAAAAACATATTAAAACCGAGTCCTAACCGGCAAAACACGCACACATTTCTCAAATCTCAATATCACCTTAATGTAGAGCCCAATTCATTTCTCACACAACCTCAACGGTTTATAAAGCGGTTTCACGCGTAGCTTAAAACTCATAAAAACATTGGGCTCCAACCGGCTATAAAAATTGTGTGCATTCTCATCAAAACACAACACATCAAACATGCTTGTTTTATAAATCGCAAATCATGCTATAATAGTTCACAAATCACATACATAAATGGTTTAGTTTCCCTTACCTCTTTACACCGCGTATAGTGCAATTGTGTCCCCCTTGTCACAGACTAGTCTCGCATTCCACTCTGGAACTCCCGAGCTGTCCAAACGATGTTAAAACATCAATACTCATCATCACAGTAACCTCAATTCTCAAAATTGAGCATAATTGCTCATAACACCTCAAATCTCTCGATTCTCGTAACTCTACCCCAAACTACAATCTCATTCACAACATCTCAACGCTCTACATTTCTCATGCCACAATATCTATACTAATTCACCACATTGTCTAAATTTCCATTTATAGCTCAAAATTCCCAAAATTACCCAAAATTACTAAATATCATTATCACTCCAACTACATTGTAATTTCATCAATCCCTAATTATTTTCCAGCTACTTCAACTCACTGCCAACAACCATTATCACTAAAATCATCTCAAATATCAAGATCGAGGTTTAGAAATTACCCAAAACTTGTGGAGAGCTTATCTCTTGCCTCAATTCAATTCGTCTTACGATTTCCAAGTATGTTGTTCTCCTTTTGATGAGGAACAACTTTCCTTCTTACCACAGCCTCTGATTTGGACGAAAATGGGTGATTTGGATGAGTGAGAAAGCTAGGACTTTGACAAAAATGGGGTTTGGAAAAGAGATAAAATGAAATTACAAGAGAAAATAGGGGTTCCTTATATAGACAGAGGGTAGGAGATCGATCTGGCTCTTGATGAGATCGGTCTGTATTTTGAATTTGGGGACGATTTTGGGAAATTTTATGCCTAGGAGATCGATCTGTCGAGGGGTGAGATTAATCTCTTTATGGCTTTATGAGATCGATCTGCTCCTTGAAGAGATCGATCTTCTCCCAAACAGAAACATTTGGAGATCGATCCCTTCCTCATGAGATCGATCTTCTCTCAAACAGAATCCTAAGGAGATCGATCCTCTTCCATTGGAGTCGATCTGCTCCTTAAATTCCTCTTTCCTTGTCATTTTTAACTCACCAGATCGATCTCTCCTTCTCCAAGATCGATCTGACCTCTTAGTTTCACACTTATGTTAAACGCTTACACATAAATCTCCAAATATAATTTCCACAATTCACTTAGCTTAATAAATTACACTTCAAGTTCTTATTACACCATTAAAATATATCTAAGATTCTCAGATCTCACACTCGCGCAGCACGCTTGTATGTCTCCCGCATGGTGAATGCCACTGGTGCTTGTGCCCTAGCTATGTTCTAGTTGGATGTTTATTCAGATACTACATTTAATTGTTGTACGATCCTGATCATGTCTATAGCCCCTACCATGGCCATCGGTATAGAATTCCCTCTACGGAGGAAGATGTATGTTTGCATGATAGCTATTCAAACATAGCCAGTCTCTATGTTTTAAAGTATGAACATTTTAAGTATGAAAGAAAGTAACTAAGAAGTATGTGAATTTTAAGCAAGTAAGTTTGTATGTATGCTTGTTATATTTCAAAGCAAGTAAGTACATAAGTTTGATAAAGTAAGCATGTATGTAAGTATACTTTATTTTAAATTAATGATAAGTCATTATTTATGCACTTAATTTACCTTGATTTCCTATGGTTTTGTAAGAATTTTATACTTAATCTATGGATAATTGATCATTCTTGAATAATTGTAGGAATTCATGGAATTGATGGATAAAAGGATGATTTAGAAAGATTTTGGAACAAGGGAAATCATGAAGAAGAAATGAGAAATGATGAATGGGAGCCAAGTCAGTGCTGGGTGCAGCCTTAGGCGAGACTCTCGCCTAAGGGTCTTATTGATTGTGCAGTTTTTAAGCCAAGTCAGTGCTAGGTGCAGCCTTAGGTGAGACTCTCGCCTAAGGTTCCCTTAACTGAGCAGTTTTTCTTCCAAAGGCAGCACCGAATGCAGCCTTAGGCGAGACTCTCGCCTAAGGGTATTCTTGACATGCGACTTCAATATGTTAGACAAAGACGGGTCAAGGCTTAGGCAAGACTCTCACCTAAGCATCCAATACGATGATTTTCTCTCTCCTCTAAAGATTTGATTTTTTAATTACTTTGAAGACTTTTTATAGGATTATTATTTTAATTAAATGTAAGGACTTTAAGTCCAACTAGGAGTAGGACTCTTATCTCTATTTTTAGTTATAAATAGGCTCCTGAAGATCTAGGTTAGGAGACTTTTGATTTTATTAGATTTTCTGATAAGAATATTTTCACTGTTTTTACCCAATATTCATGGGTTGCTAAACTCTCTTTCCAATCTAAGGATAATTAAAGATTTGGTTTATAAGTTGTGAGATCTAATTGTTCTTTTTTATTTTCTTTAATCTTTTCTATTCTTATAATTTCTACACTTCATTATTATTATTGTTTTGTGGTTGCTTCAAAAAGGCCTATTGATTCATTCACAAGGTAATATACATCCAATTGAAATATCTGAATCTGTAATTGTTTGGTTGTTTCAATAACAAATGGTAAGTAACAAGATTAATTGCAATTCTGGTTTTTAGTCTTTGTTATGTGATTATAAGATCTGATTTAAATAAACCTACATGTGTGTTTGTTAATTAGAATTGGTAGTCTCTTTAGTGTTCGAAGCTATTGGTAAATTAAATCCTAAGATCGTATCTAGGGTTGTTTATTGGTAAGAGCAGCAATTAGAGAACGTTTCCTGATTGTCAAAGCAGTAAGAAGAGATAGGTTGTTAGGTCGTACCAACAACCATAACCAGTTTAGTTGGGATTAAGAAAAATTATCTTGCATCAATGATCAACTTACCGAACCAAATCTGAAAATTATTCCTTGGGTTGGATTTCTCAAATTATTTAATTCTTCTACTCAATTTTGTTTTCTTTCTATTAAGTTTTGTTATTTTAGATAATCATTCTTTCAAACCCCTTTTGTTTTATTTTTTTCTATTACTTGCAGAAAAGTAAATCGAAATTAATCAATCTCTCTTGGGACACGACCTTGCTCCCTATACTACTAATTAATTATTTGAGCAAGTTATTTAATATTGTTGGTTTCGGCAACCATCAATTTTTGGCGTTGTTGCCGGGGAGATTAAATTTAATTTTGATTTATGTTGATGCTTCACTCCTCTCGTATAGGTGAATTAATTCCATACGATCCTGACATCAGGAAGACTGAAAGAAGACTTAAGAAAGAAGCTAGAAATCGCAAGCACGAAGAAAACTCTTCATCATCACCAGGATTGAATCTTGCATTAGACCTTACAAGTGACTCCGAATCCGAGCGAGAGATGGACAACAATCAAGAGAGAACTCTTAGACAACTCGCCGCTCTAACTTTGGATCAACAACCATTATGTATTCAATATCCTACTTTACAAACAGAATTCGAACTGAAATCTAGACTGATCCACCTTTTTCCCAGGTTCCATGGGTTGGAAAACGAAGATCCTCATAAACATCTCAAGGAATTTCATGTGGTTTGCTCCAGCATGAAGCCACAAGCTGTTACGGAGGATCAAATCAAGCTTAGGGCTTTTTTGTTCTCACTCGCAAATAGAGCTAAGGATTGGTTATTCTACCTTCCTCCAGGTTCGGTTACAACATGGACTGACATGGTAAGATGCTTTCTTGATAATTTTTTTCCTGCTTCTAGGGCTGCAAACATAAGAAGGGAGATATGTGGAATCAAGCAAAGAGATACCGAAAATCTTCATGAGTATTAGGAAAGATTCAAACAACTTTATGCCAGTTGCCCACAACATGGGATTTCTGAACAACTACTCATCCAGTACTTCTATGAAGGACTCTTGCCAATGGAAAGAAGAATGATGGATGCTGCTAGTGGAGGAGCAATAGTCAATAAAACCCCCACCGAAGCTAGGAATGTAATTTCCACCATGGCTGCAAATTCTCAACAATTCAGGACTAGACAAGATGTGCCTAGAAGAGTGAATGAGGTAAGTACATCTTCAGTTGATAATCAAATTGCTAATCTAACTTCTATTGTGCAGCAACTTGCTTTAGGAGTGGGAAACATGCAACAAGCTAAGGTATGTGGAATTTGTGCTAGTGGACATCCAACCGATATGTGTCCTACGCTTCAAGAAGATTCACAAGAGCATGCTAATGCGGTTGGAGGATACCAAGGGCTATCCCAAAGAAAATAGGATCCCTACTCTGATACTTACAATCCAGGATGGAGGGATCATCCAAACTTCAATTATGGACAAAGGCCGCAATACCAAAACTACCAACCTAGACAACCTCCT
Source organism: Firmiana major (assembly GCA_033439115.1). Taxonomy (NCBI): domain Eukaryota; kingdom Viridiplantae; phylum Streptophyta; class Magnoliopsida; order Malvales; family Malvaceae; genus Firmiana; species Firmiana major. The sequence goes on from CM065899.1 coordinate 65,341,941, forward strand.
CAACAAATGCAGCAATCATCAAATTCAGGTACATTTCTTGAAGAGATTGTTAAATCCCTTACTGATAGTAACAGGAAACAAGGTCCAATCTCAAGGAATTAAAAGATCAAGTGAACCAACTAGCCGCATCAGTAAGCAAGCTAGAATCCCAAGGAAGATTGCCATCGCAAACCATAGTCAACCCTAAGCAAAACGCAAATGCAATCACCTTGAGAAGTGGAACCAAACTAAAAGAATCTCAAATCTGAACCCATAGCACCAAAGGTGAAGAAACGGAAAAAGGAGTTGAACCACCTCAGCTTAAATCTGAAACGACCACTGAAGGGAGCACAAAGATACAAGAGATAATACCTCCTTTTCCTCCAAAATCAAAATCCAAAAAAGAAGAGGAAGAGAAGGCAATTCTAGATACCTTCAGAAAAGTCGAGGTAAATATTCCCTTATTAGATGCTATCAAACAGGTTCCAAAGTATGCCAAGTTTCTCAAGGAACTATGCAACAATAAGAGGAAGCTTAAGGGAAATGAGTATGTGAACATGGGAGAGAATGTTTCTGCAATTCTCCAAAAAAAATTACCACCCAAATGTAAGGATCCAGGTATGTTCACTATTCCATGTAAAATAGGCAATTTAAAGATCGAAAAAGCCATGTTAGATTTTGGAGCCTCAATTAATGTCATGCCATTATCTATTTACAAGTCTATGACTACGAGAAAATTAAGAAATACTGGTGTGATAATTCAATTGGCTGATAGATCTAACGTTTATCTTGAAGGAGTGTTAGAAGATGTTTTGGTGTAGGTTAATGATTTAATCTTCCCAGCAGATTTTTATGTCTTAAACATGGAGGAAGATGATACATCTTTGATTCTATTGGGCAGACCTTTCCTCAAAACCTCTAGAACAAAAATAAATGTTTACGATGGCACTCTTACTATGGAATTTGATGGAGAAGTTATAAAATTCAATATATATAATGCCATGAAATACCCTAGAGATATGTCTTCTGTTTTTGTTTTAGATATTATTGATCCTTTAATTGAAATGTATTTGAACATTTGTGATGAGGATAAATTGAAGGTTGTTTTGAGTAGGCACCTCATGCTTGAGGATTCAAAGAGATTGGAGAAGAAGTTTGCGTGGGAACCGGAATTATTGGAAACAATCCAAGAGCTAGGATCACTGAGCATGATGAGGTTTGATGTTTCTCACATTCAATTGCCATTATCTCATACAAAACTTCTTCCTTCTATTGTGCAGGCACCAGATTTAGAATTGAAAACTCTTCCAGAACACCTCAAATACATTTTCTTAGGTGATAGGGAAACACTTCCGGTGATCATCTCCAATAAACTATCTAACTTGGAAGAAGAGAAGTTGCTAAGAGTGCTCAAGGAATACAAGGAAGCTATCGGATGGACAATAGCAGACATCAAGGGAATAAGCCCAACAACTTACATGCACAAGATCCTTATGGAAGAGGAATGTAAGCCTACTAGGCAAGCACAAAGAAGACTCAACCCACCAATGATGGAAGTAGTTAAAAAGGAGATTTTGAAACTACTTGATGCAGGTATGATCTATCCGATTTCAAATAGCAAATGGATAAGTCCAGTCCAAGTGGTTCCAAAGAAAACATGTATAACGGTTATACAAAACTCGGATGGTGAGTTGGTAGCTACCCGAATTCAAAACAGGTGGCGAGTTTACATAGATTATAGGAAGTTAAATGCATCTACAAGAAAAGACCACTTCCCTCTCCCTTTTATTGATCAAATGCTTGAAAGATTGACAAGTAAAACTCATTATTGTTGTCTTGATGGATATTCAGGTTTTCATCGAATTCTAGTGGCACCCGAAGATCAGGAAAAGACTACCTTTACATGTTCGTTTGGGACCTTTGCTTACAGGCGCATGCCCTTTGGTCTATGTAATGCTCCAGCCACATTCCAGAGATGTATGGTTAGTATATTTTTTGATTATGTAGAAGATATAATAGAAGTATTCATGGATGATTTTACTGTTCATGGGAATACCTTTGATGAATGCTTAGCTAACCTCACTAAAATCCTCAATAGATGCATAGAAAGTAACCTTATCTTAAATTATGAAAAATGCCATTTTATGGTTGATCAAGGTATTATTCTAGGGTATATAGTATCTTCTAAAGGGATAGAAGTGGATAAGTCAAAAATAGAAGTGATAAAGTCTTTGCCTTATCCCGCATCTGTGCGGGAAGTTCGCTCTTTTCTTGGACATGTAGGATTTTATAGGAGGTTTATTAAGAACTTCTCCAAGGTCACCCAACACATATGTCGACTACTACAAAAGAACGTAGCATTCGAATTTGATGAGACATGCAAGAAGGCATTTGACAAACTCAAAGACATGTCGACCACCACGCCGATCATCCAACCTCCAAATTGGAATCTACCGTTCGAAATCATGTACGATGCAAGTAACTATGCAGTAGGAGCTGTACTTGGGTAAAGAGAGGAGAGAGTTCCACATGTCATCTATTATGCCTCATGAACCCTTGATAGTGCACAAAGCAACTATTCCATAACGGAAAAAGAACTTCTAGCCATTGTTTTTGCTTTAGAAAAATTTCGTTCTTATTTACTAGGAGCTAAAGTGATTATTTATTCTGATCATGCAGCTCTCAAGTATTTACTCTCAAAGAAAGAAGCAAAACCAAGACTCATCAGGTGGATATTGTTGCTACAAGAGTTCAATATAGAAATCAAGGATAAGAAGGGAGCCGAAAACCTAGTGGCTAATCACCTTAGTAGACTCATCACAAGTGAAGAACCTTCACCTCTTAAAGATGAATTTCCAGATGAGTATCTTTTTTCCATTCATGAAACAAGACCATGGTATGCTGATATTGCTAATTTTTTAGCTACAGGAATTTTGTATAATGAATTGTCTAGGTCTCAAAAAGATAAGATAAAAAGAGATGCTAAGTATTATGCTTGGGATGAACATTATTTGTGGAAATATTGTGCGGATCAAGTCATTAGAAGATGCGTACCTGACCATGAAATCTCTTCTATCTTAAATTTTTGCCATTCATATGCATGTGGTGGACATTTCGGTCCAAAGAGGACAGCACACAAGATACTTGAATGTGGATTATTTTGGCCAAAATTATTTCAAGATTCTTATATGTTTTGTAAAACTTGTGAGAAGTGCCAAAAAATAGGAAGTCTAGGACATAGAGATTAATTACCTTTAACACCTATTCTAATCTGTGAAATTTTTGATGTATGGGGTATTGACTTTATGGGCCCTTTTCTCATTTCTAATAATCATGTATATATCTTGCTTGCTGTGGACTATGTTTCGAAATGGATTGAAGCTAAGGCAACCCGAACTGACGATGCTAAAGCTGTTGTCAATTTTGTCAGATCTAACATCTTTTCTAGGTTCGGGACACCGAGAGCAATAATAAGTGATCGAGGAACCCATTTTTGCAACAAGGTGGTGGAAGCACTAATAAAGAAATATCATGTAACTCATAGAGTATCTACCGCCTATCACCCTTAAACAAATGGTCAATCGAAAGTGTCAAACAGAGAAATCAAGTCCATCCTCGAAAAGATAGTGAACCCAAATAGAAAGGATTGGAGCACAAGACTTGAAGATGCACTTTGGGCATATAGAACGGCTTACAAAACTCCCATAGGTATGTCTCCTTATCACATTGTTTACAGAAAATCATGCCATCTTCCCGTAGAATTGGAGCACAAGGCCTATTGGGCAATCAAGCAGTGCAATATGAACTTGAATGAAGCTGGTGAAATGAGAAACTTCAATTGCAAGAGCTGGAAGAGATCCGAAATGATGCATATGAAAATTCTAAGATCTACAAGGATAAGACAAAGGGCTTTCATGATCAAATGATCTCTAGGAAACAATTCTTTGATGGTCAGAAAGTTATTCTTTTTAATTCTAAGCTTAAATTATTTCCTGAAAAATTACGCTCTAGATGGCTAGGGCCCTTTGTTGTTACTAATGTCTTTCCTCATGGTGCAGTTGAAATACAAAGTATGGATACGGGTAAGATTTTTAAGGTTAATGGTCATCTTTTGAAGCCTTTTTATGAAGGGTTTCAAGTGCATGAGGTTGATCTAATTAATTTAGAGTATCCTAAGTACGAATGAGAGGTAACAACGTCTAGCCAAAGATGTTAAAGAAAGGCGCTTGTTGGGAGGCAACCCAATTTTTATTATATTTTATGCGTTTTTTATTTTATATTTTTTTAATAAAAATAAATAAATAAAAAATATAAAAAATATTTTTACAGAACTGAGTAACACCTTAGGCGAGAGTCTCGCCTAAGGTGTCCTAAAAAAAAAATTTAAAAACCAAAATTTTTTAGGAGCCTAACACTCTCCCTCTTTCTCCTGCTTCGCCTAAGGTGTCCTAAAAAAAAAAATTTTAAAACCAAAATTTTTTAGGAGCCTAACACTCTTCCTCTTTCTCCTGCTTTACTCTTCACCCTTTCCCTCATTTTCCCATTTTCACCCAAAACTCAATCTCATACAAATCTTGTACCAAAAACACAAAATTTCTCCATATTTCAAACCAAAAACACAAAAACTCATTCCTCTTTTCATATTGTAAGATCTCTCATCATCTAAGGTAAGCATTTCATACCCATTTTTCTCTCATCTACCATGAAAACGCAAAAAATGAAAACAAATATGATGAGTAATTATTCTTTTCATATTTTGCTTTTGATTTTGTATTTATGAATAATGCTTTAAATTTTCATTATTTTTTGGCTTGTTCATATGTTGGTATGATTTTAGAAAATTTCATAGTATGTACTAAGATGAATGATGAAGGGTAATGTGTGAATTAGGGTGATGAAATTGGATTGATTTATGCTAAGCAAGAGAGATTATTTATTGATCAATATTCTGTAGGAAATGAGTGAAAGCCAACCATTACCATCCCGTCAACAAAGGGCAAGAGTATCAAGGAAAAATGTGGTATTACCCAAGACCAACCTACATGGTAACCTAGACTTCACTTCAAAAATCGAAAAGAAAAGGTATGAGAATTTATGTGGTAAAACAGTTGTATCGGGTAAGCGATACGATGACCCAACCTTGGAAATCTTAGGGATTCGAGAAAAAATTCATACTTATATTAATAACATAGGTTAGAGACCATTCTTTGAAATTACTTGTCATGCTTATACCGAACTATGCAGGAAGTTTTACGCAACTTATAAATACACTCCTCCGGAGGAGTACAACCTCAATACTCCCAAAGTAGTGAAGTTTAGGATCATGGGCAAGAAATTTGAGTTATCTATAACTCAATTTAATATTGCTTTGGGGCTTATTACCAATGAATTAGCTGAAAGTCATGAATACCTTAGCAGCCTTTGTGATTATGATCTTAATTTTGATGCCATGCAATTTTATAGAAACGAATTGACAGGGAAACCTGACAAGTATTATGACCCCAGTCACACCACTGATAGTGAATTTCAAGAACCTGCTCAATAATACATGCATAGGCTTTTAGCCTATACTTTTTCTAGTAAAGTAGCAAATGTGGCTCTTTTAACTAAGGTCGAGAGTTACTTTCTTTGGTGTATGTCAAAGGGTCTTAAGGTTAACTTAGGATATTGGTTGGCTTCTCAATTTAACAGCGTAGGAGATTCCAAAAAGCCTTTGATTCTTGGTTCTATGATTACTGCATTAGCTGTTCATGCAGGTTTGTTAGATCCAAATGATACGTTACTTCACGTAGCAGGGCAGATGCAACCACTAGACATCCGATCATTAATTCACCAAAATCTTATAAGGCAGAATGACAATGGAACATTCAGTTTCCAAGGTCCAAGACCTTATAAGAAGAGGGCCAGAAGAATACTTCCATCTGTTCATGAACAAGAAGATGACGATGTGGGGCAGTCAAATCAAACCTCCGAACTACTCACCGATCTACGGAACCAAGTTTCACAATTGTCTTTTGATTAACACCAAATGCAGTAAAACCAATTCCGGATGGAGCAAAATCAATTGGCATTTTATGCACATATGGGCTTCACCCCACCGTTCCCACCACCACCACCACCACAGTAAGCCACCATGGCTTCCGATGCTCAATAACCTCATGGGAGTATTCTTTTTCGTTTGTCTTTTCAAATTTTTAAATATTGAACATTTGTGACATTGGGGACAATGTCCCATCTAAGTGTGGGGGGTGTTTAGGAAGTTGGTTTTATTTCTTATTTGTTTGATTTGATCAAATTTCTGCAAAACCTTATTTAAGATGATCTTAGTTCACTAGTGAGCATGTGTTCTTTCTTAATTGCCATCTATGAAATTTATGATCTTCTTATACTCATCCTCGAACTGAAATTATGATCTTCTTGTATGCGAAATTGTTTTGAATTTTCATCTTGATGCTTATGATTATTGAATTGAATGAACAAATGCATAGATTAGCACATTACACCCTTGTGAGATTTGAGCCTAATGAGCATTCATTACATCATGCTCTTATTTCCTTTATGTGTGATTAAAATGCATAGTTAGTAATTCTAGAACTTTCCATGTTATACATGTCTCTATCAACCACTTTGATGAATATGATGCATTGATCAAAAATAAAGAGCATTAGGATTAAACCATTTTGGATTTTACCCTTTTTCTTGTTAACCTACCCTTTATTAGACTCTTAGTGAAACCTCTTTGAGCTTTAAGCCTTTTCTTTATTCTTAAACCACGTTACAAGCCAATGAAATCCATTTTCTTGTTTTTATCCAAACATATTTTGAACCTTGAATTGGAAATTATTTGAACTTAGATATAAGAGACTTGAATTCATTGGGAAAACGATTGTTTTGTATAACCCATGTTCATTAATGATCAATTCTTCCTAGATGAAAAGAAAGAAGATTTGAATCTTATAAAAAAAAGAAAATGAGAAAAAAAATAAAAAAAAAAAGAAGAAAGGAAAATTCACAATAAAAAGAAAAGAAAGAAAAGCAAGAAGAATGATTGAATTTCAAGTAAGTCTCTTATGTTTATGTTTGAATTATTCCGATTCTCGTAAATCGAAATAGCCTTGACATACCTTACCCAAGCCCCATTACACCCTTTTACGCTCTTGATTTATGTATCTTGTTCCATTGAAGGAGGAAGAGATGTGATTTAATGGCAAGCTTATGGTAAGAACTTTCTATGCATTGACTTGAGTGATCAAATGATAAACCGAAACACTTTGAGTGTAACTAGTAAAACCTTTGTGAGGGTGCTAAAATCTATGTGTTTTAAGTTTGATTTGATTATTATTATGTGTTATTGGTGAGAATTCACATGAACTTAATATTTTTATGCATGCTAAAATGTTTTGGATGGGTTAAAGTTGAGCATAGATGAATGGAAGGTTATAAAGTTTGAACTAATGTTTGCTTGAGGACAAGCAAGGTTTAAGTGTGGGGGTATATGATAAGTCATTATTTATGCACTTAATTTACCTTGTTTTCCTATGGGTTTGTATGAATTTTATACTTAATCTATGGATAATTGATCATTCTTGAATAATTGTAGGAATTCATGGAATGATGGATAAAAGGATGATTTAAAAGGATTTTGGAACAAGGGAAATCATGAAGAAGAAATGAGAAATGATGAATGGGAGCCAAGTCAGTGCTAGCTGCAGCCTTAGGCGAGACTCTCGCCCAAGGGTCTTATTGATTGTGCAGTTTTTAAGCCAAGTCAGTGCTGGGTGCAGCCTTAGGCGAGACTCTCGCCTAAGGTTCCCTTCACTGAGTAGTTTTTCTTCCAAAGGCAAAACCGGATGCATCCTTAGGCGAGACTCTCACCTAAGGGTATTCTTGATATGCGACTTCAATAAGTTAGACAGAGACGGGTCAAGGCTTAGGCGAGACTCTCGCCTAAACATCCAATATGACAATTTTCTCTCTCCTCCAAAGATTTGATTTTTTTAATTACTTTGAAGACTTTTTATAGGATTATTATTTTAATTAAATGTAAGGACTTTAAGTCCAACTAGGAGTAGGACTCTTATCTCTATTTTTAGTTATAAATAGGCTCCTGAAGATCTAGGTTAGGAGACTTTTGATTTTATTAGATTTTCTGATAAAAATATTTTCACTGTTTTTACCCAATATTCATGGGTTGCTAAACTCTCTTTCCAATCTAAGGATAATTAAAGATTTGGTTTATAAGTTGTGAAATCTAATTGTTCTTATTTATTTTCTTTAATCTTTTCTATTCTTATAATTTATGCACTTCATTATTATTGTTGTTTTGTGGTCGCTTCAAAAAGGCCTATTGATTCATTCACAAGGTAATATACATCCAATTGAAATATTTGAATCCGTAATTGTTTGGTTGTTTCAATAACAAGTGGTAAGTAACAAGATTAATTGCAATTATGGTTTTTAGTCTTTGTTATGTGATTATAAGATCTAATTTAAATAAACCTACATGTGTGTTTGTTAATTAGAATTGGTAGTCTCTTTAGTGTTCAAAGCTATTGGTAAATTAAATCCTAAGATCGTATCTAGGGTTGTTTACTGGTAAGAGCAGCAATTAGAGAACGTTTCCTGATTGTCAAAGCAGTAAGAAGAGATAGGTTGTTTGGTCGTACCAACAACCATAACCAGTTTAGTTGGGATTAAGAAAAATTATCTTGCATCAATGATCAACTTACCGAACCCAATCTGAAAATTACTCCTTGGGTTGGATTTCTCAAATTATTGAATTCTTCTACTCAATTTTGTTTTCTTTCTATTAAGTTTTGTTATTTTAGATAATCATTATTTCAAACCCCTTTTGCTTTATTTTTTTCTTTTACTTGTAGAAAAGTAAATCGGAATTAATCAATCTCTCTTTGGACACGACCTTGCTCCCTATACTACTAATTAATTATTTGAGCAAGTTATTTAATATTGTTGGTTTCGACAACCATCAATTAAGCATACTTTATTTCAAAGAAAGTAAGTATGCATGTAAATCGAATTTCATAAGTATAGATATACGAATGTTTTATTTAAAAGTAAGCATGCAAGTTTATGCAACTAGATTTAAGTAAGTACGAAAGCATGTTAACCTTGATTTCCACATGTTTTTGGGATTTGTCAGGATTTCTTTAAATGCTTTCTTTGCTAAGCTTTATCATAAGCTCATCCTCTTTTTTACTCCATTTTAGATTACCTGCAATAGAATCTGCTCAGCTATTGCTAAGTACTTGAGTAGCCTGGTGACTTTTGAGCCTCCCAGACTAACTTTAGTACAAGCTCAGGTATAATCCCTGATGTTTATATTCCAGACAATGGTATTGTACAACTACTGGATTGTATATGTATACTTTTGGGATGTAATCTTATGTTACGGAGCTGTAGATAAACGTATTGGGAAATAAATGAAATGTTGATGATGTTAGGTATGAATATATTCGATGTAGTCGTAATATATTTTGAATTGAGAGATGATAAAGTTTAAGAAGTAAAAGCAACTGTATCATGATTATAAATTGTATTTCATTGTAGGAAGATAAGTCAAAATATAAGAGGTTATACTGTCGAAATTTCTAACAAATCTTAAATGATTAAAGGATTAGTAAAGAAGAATTAAGTAACTTGTACTGTACATTAATGCAACCCAAGTAAGAAAATAAGATTAAAGATAAAAATTAGCCCCTATTTTCGTGCTTCTGGGTGTCAAGTTAACGTGGTATCAGAGCAAAGATTGTCTAGTACTGTCAGTGTTGGGTAGTTAAAGTGTGATTACATCCTAAGTATCTGTACTTGTCTAGTTATAAATTATATATACCTGTTATAGCTGTAATTGAAATCTCTTGGTATTGGCATAGGTAATTTATTATTGACCATGAACGGTAGACGAGGTCACCCACAAAGGCAAGATCAATCGCCCCCACCACCTTCCTATCAACCAGAGAGCCCTGATACCTGGATGAGGAGGCTTAAATAGGGGATAAAAAGCATGAGAGAGGAGTTCAGTGCCCTCACAGCTATGTTTGTCCAACAGTTCAGGGCAAATGCTTCAGATTGCGGTGCTACTGCGCCTACACATTCTCCTCCCCTCCTGCTTCACATGTCCCTCTGACACCTCCTGTTGCTCAGCTGTCAGTACAGTTTGGGATAGATGACAGAGATAAGAGCATAATGAAGGACTTTCTGAACATGAACTCTCTAGAGTTAAAAAGGGTGAAGGACCCAGTACAGGCAGAGGAGTGGCTGACAAATCTAAAGAACATCTTTCAGTACTTGGGGTGTACAGATTTAGAGAGAGTCAGAATGGCCACATATATGTTGACTGGACATGTCAGTTTATGGTAGATACCCACCAAAACACATATGATTTCTCGACATTCAGAGATTACGTAGGGGATTTTTGTATCTGCTTTTAGAGGTCAGTATGTACCACCTGCTGCTCAGAGAAGTTTCTGGATTTGGCACAGGGTAGTATGACTGTAGATGAGTATGAGAACATATTTTCTACCCTTATGCAGTATGACCCTGAAATAGTTAGAGATGAGCGTCGCGCGTAAAGGTTTCTATGGGGTTTAAGACCCGTCATCCAGGGTAGACTACTCGGACTCCACATTACAGAGTTTAGTGATGCTCTGGAGCGCACGCAGGATATAGAGAGGTGTTTTGACATTACACATGCCCAATATGGATCCAGGGGAAAATTTAATAGTAAGGGTAAGAGAGTGGAGTCCTCTAGGGCAGAACTGAGAAGGAGTCAGCCAAAGAGACTAAATCTTAGTGAGTCTCTAGCGAGGGTTGATAGGCCCAGAACTCTTGTTACCACCCTTATGATCACTCAGAGCTACCAAACTACTAGAAGGGGTTGTCCGGAGTGTGGCAAGATACAGAGTGGTCCTTGCCTGTGGCATGCGAGTGTTTGTTATAGGTGCAGAGATAGGGGAAACTTGATGAAGGATTGTCTACTATGGTAGAGTCTATAGCCCCAAGATCGACCATAGCCACCGCCTGATAGATCGACACAGATTTCGCAGAGGTAAACCCCCCAGAGACGGGCTACAGTAGAGGAAAAAGGTAAAAAGCTTGTCACCTGAGGACGTGTCTTTACCATTGATCAGAATGCAATTGATGCCTCATCTGATGTCATCAAAGGTAATTTTCTTGTTTGTAATCATAAAGCTAATGTTTTATTTGATCCAAGATCCATACACTCATTCATTTCACCTTAGTTTGCAAAGTGTCTGCATTTAGAATCTGAATTCCTAAATTATGTATGTCATATTAGTATACCCATTCATGAGACACAAATAATAGATAGAGTGTGTAGGAACTGTGAAATTAAGGTAGGAGATAGGGTAATGATAGCATATCTAATCTTACTAGACATATAAGACTTTGATGTAACTTTGGGTATGGATTGGCTAGCCGTTAATAGAGTAAGTTTAGACTACTACACCAAGACTGTAACATTCTCCTAACCTGATAAATACGAAGTATGTTTGTAGTTAAGAAATGAAATATACGATGTTTTAAAGTGTGAAATTCGTATAACTCTTGATGTTTTGTTCCAGGAAGGTTATATAGCTTCTGTTATAGATATGAGTCGGGAACATCCGAGTATTCAGGATATACTATTGTATGTGAATTCCCGGATGTGTTTCCTGATGAATTACCGAGGTTACTGTAAACACCATAAATATTATTCGGTTTAAATACAGAATAGCAAATTTAAACAAACAAAGATTTAAATGTACGTATTGAGATTATATATTTACATTGAAAGGCTTGGAATGATTAATTAAATAAAATATATTAACTCTAAGAATAAATAACTATTAGAATAGAAATGAATTTATATGAACTAGGAAATATTCCTCTATGAGATATGAAGACAAATATTAGACTAAATTCATTTCTCTAATACTATAAGGAAGATTTATTAAGTACATAATATATATATGTAATGTTTTAGTTATTCTTTAAGTTGAATGCATAGATAGATATATATATATATATATATGTTTAAATGTATATACATATATATATATATGTATATGTATGTAGGAGTATATAAATATGCATGAGTCGTGGATTGGCTTCCAAATGAAGCCAATCTCGAGAGCTCCCTTCAGTAACTTGGGTAAAGATACATGTGTATATATATATGGGAGATACATTAGAGATGAAATGACTAAGGAGAGGATGGCTAGTCGGTGCGGGAAGGAAGAAAATGATGGAATAGAAGGGGATGTTGCCAACAGCTAAGGAAAAAAACTAAGGGTTTAAAACAAGACTTGATGCATGATAGTAGTTGGTAGGATAAAACCTCAAGGAAATACATATTTATTAATATAATAAGGATGATGGCACGATGGGAAAGAAAAAGAAAACAGAAAATGAGGGCATGTGGTCTGAAAAAAATGACAGGTGGTGTGGTGAAAAGAAAGAAAGCAAATGAAAGAAAGAGTAAAAAAAGGGGGCTAGAAGGCAGTAGCTACAGCAAAAGGGCCTAACCAAAATAGAGAGGGTACCAAGCTGCAACAGGAAAAGAGAAAGGAAAAAGAATAGAAATGACTGTTGTTGAAGCAAAATCGAGAGGCAAAGACTTGGGACCAAGGACATTGGATGACTTGCAACTTGAGAACGTTAGGTGAAAGGTGAAAACAAAGGAAGGTAATGCCTTCTGAAAACTGCCATGGTTCGATTGAAGAGAAAATGATAATGGGACTGGTTTGTAGATGATGGAAACACGTAAAAAAAAAAGAGGAATGGCATATAAGCTGGAAGAAACCAAAACCAACTGAAGCAAAAGTATGACTCGATTGAAACAAAAAGAGAAAGGAAATTTGTTGTAACATCAGTATCAAAGCAAGCTGGAAAGTTGACAAAAGAGACCAATCGGTGAAGCCACATGCACACAGAAGCAAAGAAGAAAAACAGTAAAGGAGAGTGAGGCTGAGAGAAAGAAGATTGGTGAGGCAGGGAATACAAATAGAAAAAGAAAGAGTGTTATGGACCGAGAGGTTGAAGAAAAGAAATTTGGCCAAGAAGAAAAAAAAAGAAACCCGAGGCAGTGCAGTAGGAGGGGAGAGAGCTTGCTGGTTGGTGCTATCAAAGTTGAAAAACTAATCCAGCCGAAAGCAAGGAGGTAAAGCTGATGTGCATTGATAGGAGAAGGAATAAGAAGCAGAGCAGCAAGCGTGGAAGGGCAAACCAAAGCAGTAAAGGTGACAAGAAAGTTGCTAGATTAGTGTAGGAGGCAACAATGCAAAGCTGATGGATAGTGGAAAGGTGTTAGTGTCCTGCTAGAGGAAGGAGAACAAGCGTGAACAGGAGAGGCGATAGTTGGGCATTAGAAAACATAATTGAAATAGAACACAACAAGAAGAAGAAGGAAGCATTGACCCTTGTTATGGGAAAACTGAAATAGAATTGAAGCAAGAAGGTGATGTGTTGAACCGAGAGAGGAAGAGTGTACAGGGAAGTTAAGGTTAGCTGCTAGTTTCAAGGGCTGTTTCGGTGTGGTTGGAGGCAGGAACGAGGGCAACGATTGGGGTAGCTAGGAGTTGGCATCAATTGGTGGCTGTTGAAGCTAGATCAAGGTCATTAATCTCTATAGGAAAATGGAAAATAGGATAAAGTAGGGGACCTAATGTTGTCCTATCCGAAACAAAGGCTGGAAATGAAGAAATGTATGGGGAGCGAACAAAGCTGTGAAGGCTGCTTGTGTTGCTAAGAGTCCTTGCCAGTTTGGTTGTTAGAAGCTTAACTATGAGGGCTGTTGTAGTATTGGAACACATGAAGAAGGCAACTAAATCATGAGCCATAAAGGTAAGGGAAGCAATATGATGAAAAGGAACTGTACATAGGAAGACACTAAGATGAAGGATTATACAAAAAGCTAAAGTGACATGGTAGACATTAAGCTTAATGTAAGGTTTTGAGAATTTAGCAATAGTAAATTTAGAATAATGTTTAGTTTAATTCCTAGCAAAGTGGCCCAATTAGATAACCAGGTTTAAAAATTTAAATGTGATACACTGGATTGGAATTAAGTCTGTAATAACTAATTTAGGTGGTTGATGATTTATTTCAGCTCTAGAGGAAGTGAACTTACAGCAATAGAATGACTGACTCACATATCGAGGCTTAAAGGAAATTACTGACATTCATCGGGGTAAGAAAAATTTTATGAGCTGCTAGAGATATTTACACGTATATTTCGTTGAACTGTAGATATATATTCTATGCCGATTTTATAGCTATGGAAATTATAGAATTTTAGCCTTAGTTAAGTGGCTTAACCTTACCAATAAAATTTAATTTATTTACATAGACATCGATACGACCTAAAATATTGTTTTAAATTGAAAATCCTTAGATTTAATTGCCACATACTACATACTGGGATTTTGACCGAAAAATGATGAGTCAGCTCCTATTTAAATTGTTTTATATACTCAGCTGAGTTTGAACTATTTTAATGAAAATTAGTGGCTCATCACTCTGTATCGGATAAATGTGCTTGATCCCTGTGCTGACTATGTGTTGCACTCTCTGGTTTGCACTTACTAGAGACAATGGACTTAATTAAGACATGCTACCCTGTTACTGTTATAGTTATTGTGGTCCATGGAGTACGTTGTACCATGCGACTAGCACGTGAGTACGTTGTACCATGTTTCTGTCTTCAGACATACTGTACTGTGAGCCGATTGGGTAGCTGACCACTTTCACGGCGATTGACATCCCAGCATACCTGATCAGTGATGTTCAGAGTCACTGACATTGGCCATTTGTCATATTATCTATAGCATATACTGCCTTGTCTCGTCTACTTATTTTACTGAACTGATTGAATGAACTGTATTATCACATGAAAATTATTATAACCTACTGTGTAAAGCTTATAGAACTCATGATGAATTCAGCATAATGTTTGCTATACTGAGATTGATACTGTTATCGTTTTCCCGACTCTAATTTTTACTATATGCCAAAAGCTTGTTATTTTCTGCATGATAAACCTTTTATACTCATGTATTTAGTTTATTTATCTACCTGCCACATTCTTTTTCTTACTATGCACGTATAGCTCATCTCTTACTTTCCTCCACAGAGTCTTATCAGTAGCTGGGACCACTTTTGTAAGTAGGATTTCTTTTTGACAGTTATATTTTTGCGGAGTATTCTTTTGCGTTAAAGGTATACCCAGAATAGGAATTCTTTTGTATCTAAATTTTTGTAAGTACAATATTGTTTATGAAATGTATATGGGGATGTAAACGTAGTTATTTTTTAATTGAACGATAATTCTGATTAATTGAAAAAAAATGTCCTTTTGATTTTAATCGAGGATGTTAATATTGTGTTATGTTTGCATATAAACGATAAGAAAATTTACTATGCTGATCTAGTAATGACTCGTAGCCCAACCAAATTGTACGAAATTCGGGTCGTTACAGAAGTTGGTATCAGAGTGAGGTTGGCTTGATACCAGTCGATGTTAGGAGTTAGAAAAAGTTAGAAAAGCTACATCCTCAACATTATTGTAGATTGTGTAGATACATTTGAGTATACATGGTTGCGTTTTACTGAAAATTTGTTACTGAATGTAGGGAAAACTATTGGTTATGGTTGGTAAACCTTGCGGTCGACCGAGTAGACGAAGAGGCATCTCATCTCGAGGCCATGAGGATAGGCCAAAGAGACGAGATGGTTTCTCATATGAGCACACTGCTCCTAATCTTACTGAGGGTTCCAAAGATCGAATCACTAGACTTGAGCCTGGCATGGAATAAATAATGAATTTAATTAGGCAAGTAATGGCGAGATTTGATAATATACCGAGCATTGCTGCCCAAGCTGTACCGACCACTCCGGCAGCCACACCTAATACACCTGCGTCTGCTCGAACAGCTCTCATGCCACCGGTGGAAGAACCCTCTACATCACCACCTACTATATTACCACAAACCCCACCTGTACCACAATCATCGGTGCGAGTAGCCCCACAGCAGAGTAATGACGAGATAGCGTATGATTACGAGTTGGATAGACTAACACAATTTCAAAAGATGAAGCCACCATCATTCAGTGGGATTAAGAACCCGATAATAGCAGATGACTGGATTAATAGAATGGAAAAGTTATATGGATTCTTCTGATGTTCGACCAAAGAGAAAGTGGCTTTCGCTGCCTTTATGTTGGAAGTCTACCCGACCGATCTTAAGGGCTAGACATTGGGTGATTTCATGAGACATCTTCCTTGATACTTTTCAGAGACAATACATTCTAGATACTGCCCAGAGGAGACTATAGGCAGAATTCTTAAACTTGACTCATGGGAACAAATTTGTGGATGAGTATGAGTCCAAGTTCACCTCTTTAGGATGATATGATCTGGACATAGTGAATAATGAGGTAAGGAAGGTCCGAAAGTTTATGGATGAATTAAGACCGTCAATTAGAACCCGACTAGCCCCGTTGGATATCAGCATCTATGAGGAGGCAGTTCATCGGGCCCAGCTATGCAAACAGGATTATGAGATGCATACTTCTGAGTTTGGCAAAGTGGGTAAAGGTAAATACCGAGATTAGAAGAGATCAGCTGACGATAGAAGTGTCAAAGAGGGCAAGAGGCCATTTGTTAAGCGACAAAAGAATTATGATGAGTCACAGGGTAAGATTGTTAAGTCTCCTATTTATCCGGCCTCAGCTCTAACCAAGGGTATTGTGATTGGAGGACCTCGACCTTCTTTAGAGAGGTGTAAGTTTTGTGGCAATAATCATGGTAACAGGCCCTGCTATTTGAGGACTGGGGCTTGTTTCAGATGTGGTAAAACAGGGCACTTGATCAGAGATTACCCAGAGAATACCGACTCAGCCCCGTAGAAAAGTATAGGATAGATAAGGGTACTTGCTACTACCTCTACTTAAAAGAGGAAGGCTATAATCAAAGAAAAGGGGAAACAGGTTGCAGGATAGGGGCAAGTATATGCTCTTAAGCATAAGGCCAATGATGCATCGTTCGAAGCATTTAAATGTAATATTTTGATCTTTGATATTAAAGCAGTGGTTTTATTTGATTTTAGTGCAACTCATTCTTTTATATCACCAATAATTGCATGTAAATTGTTTTCATATGTAAAACCTAAAACATTAGGAAAGACATTACTGATTAGGACACCAATGAAAGATAGTCAAATGATAGAACAAGTATACAAAGATTGTAAGCTTAAAGTAGGAGACAAGAATATGTTAGCAAACTTGATCCTATTAGATATGTATGATTTTGATGTGATACTGGACATAAACTGGTTAGCAATGAACCAAGCTGTCCTTGATTGTCATAATAAGACAGTAACCTTTTATTTACCCGAATAATATGTTGTAAGTTTTTCTGAAATGTAATGAAAAAGGATTGGTAGATTAATTGCATAATTCTTACTAAATAGTTGGATAATATTTTGAAGGTTACATTGCATATGTAATTAATACGGATAAGGAAAGTCTGGAGTTGAGTGATATTCTTGTGGCTAGGGAGTTTCCCGACATATTCCCGGATGATCTACCAGGGTTACCTCCAGATAGGGAGATAGAATTTGGTATTGATTTGATGCCTGGTACCGAGCCAATATCCAAACCACCGTACAGAATGGCCCCAGTTGAGTTAGAAGAGCTAAGGAAGCAATTACAAGAATTGCTAGATAAAGGGTTTATCAGACCGAGTGTTTCACCATGGGGTGCACCGGTATTATTCGTTAAAAAGAAAGATAGGAGTCTCAAGCTGTGCATTGATTATAGATTGCTCAACAAGGCTACTGTCAAGAACAAGTATCCTCTGCCACGTATAGATGATTTGCTTGATCAACTATTAGGAGCACAGATCTTTTTCAAGATTGATCTGAGGTCAGGGTACCATCAGTTGAAGATTAGAAGAGAAGATGTACCCATAACAGCCTTCAAGACCCTACACGAACATTATGATTTTGGTTGTGCATTTCGAGTTAACGAACGCTCTTGCAGCTTTTATGGTATTGATGAATGAAGTACTTAAGCCATACTTGGATAGATTTTTTATGGTATTTATTGACGACATTCTAGTGTACTCCAGGTCGAGAGAAGAACATAAGTAGCATTTGAAAATGGTTTTGTAAACCCTCAGGGAGAAGAAGTTATATGTCAAGCTCAGCAAGTGTGATTTCTAGCTAGATCAGATAACATTTTTGGGTCACGTAGTGTCAAAGGACGGGGTGTCTGTGGATCCGTCCAAGATCGAGGCTATAGTTCAATGGGAAAGACCCAAGACTGTCATTGAGATTTAGAGTTTTTTGGGTTTGGTTGGATACTACAGAAGGGTTGTCGAGGTTTCTCTAAGTTAGCTGCTCCTTTGACTTTGCTTACGAGGAAGATGTCAAATTTGAGTAGAGTGATTCTTATGAAAGAAGTTTCCAGGAATTGAAATGCAGACTGACCACCGTACACGTTTTGATTACACCTACTAGTTCGAGAGACTTCTCGGTGTATACGGATGCATCTAGTCAAGGTCTGGGATGTGTGTTAATACAGAACGGGAAAGTAGTTGCTTATGGTTCCTGATAACTAAAATGTCATGAAAAGAACTATTCGACCCACAATTTGGAATTGGCAGACGTGGTGTTTGCACTGAAAATATAGCACTATTATCTGTATAGAGAGAAGTTCAAGATCTTCACCGATCATAAATGCCTCAAGTACCTATTCTCATAGAAAGAGTTGAATACGAGGCAAATGAGGTGGATAGAGCTTCTGAAGGACTATGACTGTGAGATTCTCTACCACCTAGGGAAGGCAAATGTAGTAGCAGATGCTTTAAGCAGAAAGAATATCGGTATGGTATCTTATATGATGATTCGGGAATATGAGTTGTTGGAACCGTTTACGAGCCTCAACTTGGAAATTAAACCATCTGACACTGCCAGTTATGGTATGACAGCTACCTTAGGATAAAATAGAATTTGATTGATAGAATTCGACAAGCTTAGTGTACTGGTCAGTATTGCATAGATGTGGCTTGTCAAATTCAGTTGGGTACCGGGATAAAATTTGAAATCAGCACTGATGATCTATTGAGGTTTTAAGGGCAGAGTTTGTGTTCTCGATGATCCACAGTTGAAGAAACTGATATTGTCAAAAGCTCATTCCTCAAGGTATACTTTACACTCGAAAAGTAATAAAATATATTAGAATTTACAGAAGGTTTATTAGTGGTCAGGTATGAAGAAAGATATAGCCGAATTTTTAGCTAGATGTCTTGTGTGTCAATTAATTAAGGTAGAGCATAAAAAACCTGTAAGATTGTTACAGCCTCTACCAATTATACAAAAAGCTAAAGTGGCGTGATAGACATTAAGCTTAATGTAAAGTTTTGAGAATTAAACAAAAGTAAATTTAGAATAATGTCTAGTTTATTTCCTAGCAAAGTGGCCCAATTAGATAACCAGGTTTAAAAATTTAAATGTGATACACCAGATTGCAATTAAGTCTGCAATAACTAATTTAGATGGTTAATGATTTATTTCAGCTCTGGAGGAAGTGAACTTACAACAACAAACTGACTGACTCACATATCGAGGCTTAAAAGGAAATTACCGACATTCACCAGGGTAAGGAAAATTTTATGAGCTGCTAGAGATATTTACACGTATTTTCCATTAAACTGTAGATATATATTCTAGGCCGATTTTATAGCTATGGAAATTATAGAATTTTAACCTTAGTTAAATGGCCTAACCTTACCGATAAAATTTAATTTATTTACATAGACACTCATACAACCTAAAATATTGTTTGAAATTGAAAATCCCTAATTTTAATTGCCACATACTGCATACTGGAATTTTCATCGAAAAATTATGAGTCAGCTCCTATTTAAATTGTTTTTTATACTGAGCTGAGTTTAGAACTATTTTAATGAAAATGAACTTCTCATCAATTTGTATCAAATAAATGTGCTTGATCCACGTGCCGACTATGTGTTGCACTACCTGGTTCTCACTTACTGGAGACAATGGACTTAATTAAGACATGCTACATTGTTACTGTTACTGTTACTGTGGTCCATGGAGTACGATGTACCGTACAACACGCACGTGAGTACCTTGTACTGTGTTTTTGTCTTCAGACATACTGTACTGTGAGTCGGTTGGGTAGCTGACCACTCTCATGGTTATTGACATCCCAGCATACTTGATCAGTGATGCTTGGAGTTACCAATATTGGTCATTTGTCATACTATCTATAGCATATACAGCCTTTTCTCGTCTACTTGTTTTACTGAACTAACTGAATGAACTGCATTATCACATGAAAATTATTATATCCTATTGTGTAAAGCTTTTAGAACTCATGATGAATTCAACATAATGTTTGATATACTGAGACTGATACTGTTATCGTTTTTCTGACTTTGATTTTTACTATATGCCAAAAGCATGGTATTTTCTGCATGATAAACCTTTTATGCTCATGTAGTTAGTGTATTTATCTATCCGCCACACTCTTTTTCTTACTGAGCATGTAGAGCTCATCCCTTACTTTCCTCCACAGAGTCTCATCAGTAGCTGAGACCGCTTTTGTAAGTAGGATTTCTTTTACACAGTCATATTTTCGTGGAGTATTCTTCTTCATTAAAGGTATACCCAGAATAGGCATTCTTTTGTATCTAAATTTTTTTAAGTATAGTAATGTTTTATGAAATGTATCTAGGGATGTAAACATACTTATTTTGTAATTGAATGATAATTTCGATTAATTGAAAAAAATGTCCTTCTGATTTTAGTCGAGGATGTTAATATTATGTTATGTTTGCATATAAACGATAAGAAATACTATACTGATCTAGCAATGACTCGTAGTTTAGCCAAATTGTATGAAATTTAGGTTGTTACAATTACCACCGAAGAGAAAGTTAAGTTTACTATAGATTTAGTGCCAAATGCCCAGCCAATCTCTAAAACTCTTTATAGGATGGCACTAGTTGAATTAGAAGAGTTAAAGAAGCAATTGCAAGAGTTGCTTGACAAGGGTTTTATTAGACACAGTTTTTCACATTGGGGAGCTCCGGTTCTGTTTCTCAGGAAGAAGGAAGGTAGTCTCAGGTTATGTGTAGACAACAAATTACTGAACACGACAATCGTAAAGAATAAGTACCCATTACCCAAAATATATGACTTATTTGATCAGCTGAGAGGGGAATTAGTATTTTCTTAAATTGATTTGAGGTCCGACTATCACCAGTTAAAGATCAGAAAGGAAGATGGCCTAAGACAGCATTCAAGATGAGATATGGCCACTATGTGTTCTTGGTGATGCCTTTTGGCCTGACCAATGCCTATGCTGCTTTCATGAGTATGATAAATGAAGTATTCCAGAATTATTTAGATCGGTTTGTAATTATTTTTATTGATGATATCCTGGTTTACTCTAAGTCTCAAGAGGAGTACGAGCATCATTTGAGCACTGTGCTCCAGACTCTTCAAGAGAAACAATTGTATGAGAAACTGAGTAAATGTTAATTTTAGCTTGAGTAAATAGCCCTCTTCGATCACATTATATCCAAGGACTTGGTGTTTGTTGATTCGTCCAAGATTGAGGCAGTACTTAAGTGGGAGAAGCAGGGGATTGTAACTGAGATTCAAAGTTTCATTGGATTGGCAGGGTACTATAAGAGATTTGTAGAAGGTTTCTCTAAGATAGCAGCTCCACTGACCAAGCTCACACATAAAGGGGTTCCTTTTGTATAGTCAAAAACATATGAGCAGAGTTTTTAGGAGCTTAAATGAAGGTTAAGTAACGTACCTATCTTGACTATTTTGAGTGGATCGGGAGGATTTATGGTATACTATGATGCCTCCCATCAGGGTCTGGGATGTGTACTCAAGCAGAACGGTCGAGTGATAGCTTATGGTTCTAGGCAATTGAAGGACCATGAGCGAAATTATCCTACCTATGATTTGGAGTTAGCTATCGTGGTATCTACTTTGAAGATTTGGTGGCACTATTTATACGATGAGAGATTTCAAATCTTCATTGACCATAAGAGTTTAAATTATATATTTGATCAGAACGAGCTTAATATGAGGCAGAGACGGTGGGTAGAGCTCCTTAAGGATTATGACTTCAAGATTTTGTATCATCCGGGTAAGGCAAACTTGGTTGCAGATGCTCTCTACAGGAAGAGTATGGTGTCGTATATGATGATCAGAGAATGGGAGTTGTTAGAACAGTTCGTCGAACTCAGGATTAGTGTTGAGGAGGCAAATGTTGGATTCATTTCTAGCCTATGGATTGAACCCAGCATTTTAGATCAGATCAAAGCAGGGTTGAGAAATGATCGGAGATTATTAGACATTATTAGCCAGACAGAGCAAGCTTCATAGTCAGATTTTACAATCAGTGATGATGGGCTGTTGAGGTTCAGGGGTCGCATTTGTGTCCCGAGCAATGATGCCCTATGGCAATAGATTCTGAAAGAGTCCCACTGTTCCCGTTTCACCATGCACCCAGCAGTACCAAGATGTACCAGGATTTGCATAAGGTGTATTGGTGGAGTGGTATGAAACAGGATGTAGTAGAATTTATGGCCAAATGTCTTATATGTCAGCAGGTTAAGATTGAGCATCAGAAGCCCGCAGGACTACTTAAGCTGTTGCCCGTGCCTATGTGGAAATGAAAGCACATAACGGTAGATTTTATTATGGGAATACCATAGACCCGAAGAGGTTATGACGTAATCTGGGTAATAGTAGACAGGTTGACTAAGAGTGCCCATTTCCTTGCCATTAAGAGTACAAATTCTTTAAGTGCCTTGGCAGAATTATATGTCAGAGAGGTAGATCGATTGCATGGGGCTCCTGTGAGTATTACCTCTGATAGGGATTCTAGGTTTACCTCTAGATTTTGGACACATTTTCAGGAAGTTATGGGATCTCAGTTGAATTTCAGTACCGCCTATCATCCTCAGACTGACGGTCAGTCCAAGCAGACTATTCAGACCTTAGAGGATATGTTAAGGGTGTGTTGGATTTTAAGGGATCATCTCACGACCATTTGCCCATTGCAGAGTTTACCTATAATAACAACTACCATGCTAGTATTGGGATGGCACCTTATGAGGCTCTGTATGGCAAGAGATGTAGGTCCCCATTTGGTTTGGAAGAAGTGGGTGATAGAAAGATTATGGTTCCCGATCTTGTGAAATAGGCAGCTAAGGGCATACAGATCATTTGTGAATCAGGGCTGTTCAAAGTAGACAGAAGAGTTACGCCAATGTGTGTAGACGACCACTTGAATTTCAGGTTGGGAACTCCGTGTTTTTGAAAGTATCTTCAAGCAAGGGCATCATGCTTTTTGGAAAGAAGGGAAAGTTGAGTCATCGCTTCATTGGTCCGTTCGAGATATTAGAGAAATTGTGAGAAGTTGCTTCCCGGTTAGTTTTACCTCCACAGCGTTCTTGGATATATTTCCATGTCTCCATGTTACGGAGATACAATCTGGATCCCTCCATGTCATTTAATATAAAGCTTTAAACATTCAGGGAGATATGAGCTATAGGGAAGAACCGGTCCGGATCCTCGACAAGAAGAAAAAGGTACTTCAAATGAAGAAAATTCCACTAGTAAAGGTTCTCTTGTAACACCACTGGATAGAAGAAGCAACATGGGAGCTGGAGAGCCTTCTAAGGGAGAAGTACCCGCGATTGTTTAACGAACCTAGCTGAATTTGGATGACCAAATTCTTAAAAGATGGGGAGTAATTTGAAACCCAATTTTTCCTACTAATGTTTATTTAAAAGCTAAGTCGAGAAGTTTAAGACTTATCTAAATGTTCGTGTAGGGCCCGGAGTAGCAGAGACACATGAAATAGTGGCACGAGGCTCGAGGCATGAACTTCGAGGTAAGGATCCAAGTTTAAGTATTCATTAAGAAAGTATGTTTATAAGTAAGTTTTGATGGTTAGAAAGTGGAACTAAGGTATTGGAAGTGAAAAAGCTTGTAAAACTCGGGTTTATACTAAATCGAGCAAAAGGGCCTAGTAAGCGAAATAAATTTGAAATAAATTCTAGAAATTCACAAAAATTATTCCATGGCCATAGGAAATTAGTATAGGGTATAATTGTCATGGGGAATGAAGACTGAGTGGTAATACAGAGGTTTCGATGATCAAATTAATTTTTAATGTAAACCGAAAACTTTAAGCGATTTCATTCAGTAATAACCAAATCACGCAAAATGGGCTCAATCGGGGAACTTTCCTTAAATAAGTGGATCCCAAATTTTTACGAGAGACACTAGGGACATATTAGAACACTCCATAAGTGGAAATTTGGAAAAAATGGGATGAAAAATATTTTTCATGGATTTTCTAAAATAGGGCTGTGGACTACCCTGACCTAGAAAATTACTGACCCATCAGAAATTGCTAAATTTCAAGACCTTTTAGAAGGTGAAAATTTTTATCTTTCCCAAATTCAAAATAGACCCCATGAGCTTTCTGGAAAGGTATAGACCAACCTGAAAGCTTCTGAAACAAGAGAGAACCACTTAAGCAAAGTTGACACAAGCTCCTTGTCCAGTCAAGATTACGTGAATTTTTTGACCCCTCTCGGCCATTTTTAAACTAAAGCCAAAAAGGATAAAATCTTTCATCCTAAGCCCTCTATAACATATAAAAAAATCCAGCCAAAGAGAAGGTCATTTGCTAGGTGAAAAACTATAAAGAAGAACAGCGGTAGAATTTAACCTGTTCCGAGGTGAGAGAAGAACTCAAAAATTGAAAGTTTTTGGTTAGTTTTTAATGTTGTTCTTGATGTTTCTATGATGTATACATGTTGATTTACAGCTTATAAGCTTTGTTGGATAAAAAATAATTAGTCAAAGCTGGTCAAACTTGAGGTAAAGTTGATGGAAGATGATGATGTTGAGATATGTTAATGTTTAATGTTGTTGGATGATTTTTAGTTAAGTAGAAAGTTGAGAAATAATTTCTATGGACTTGTGTAGGTTCGGCCAGCATGCAGATGTTAGGGTAGAGATGAAATTTGATTGAGTTTAAGGTTATTAATAGTTAAATTTATACCGAAAAGTTCGATTTATAGCCCAGCTCAGTGAAAAAATGAGAAGTATGAGAATGGGCAATTTGACATGTTAACAAGTATGAATTAGAGACTTGAATAAGTAATTAGGTTGATAAGTTTATGAATTTTAAGTTAGAAGAACAAAATTGTCAAAATTAACCTAAATCGACACTTTAATCGATAAAACCAAAAAAATAAGTGAATAAGAATATGAAATAAGGATGATGTGAATACTAATTGGGTTGTTTGTGGCAGCTCGAGGTACCGACACATAAAACGAGGTAATCCCAAGACCCGACGATTTAGTGCTGGCCTAGCCCCGTTGAGGTAAGTGATGTAATTTAAAGTTGTAATGGCATCTTGTACTTGTTTATATCGCATGAAATGATTTCATGGATGTATAAAGAGTTTTCGAAGAAAAATCGAGCCTTTTCGTTAGGAATTCTCGCAAGGAATAGAAACCAGGTTTAATTCCTAAATCCATCCGTTTTTGGTATACCAAGCATGAGTTTTAATATACTAATATTTTATATTAGAAACTTTATGGTTGTAAGATTTCAATTTCAAATGATTTTACATACGTATGAAAGCAAGTAAAAAAATATGGTTTTTCTAAGACTAGAGTGCTACCCCATGGCATATGCTGTGTGCATATCATGCTCACTACTTATGGTGCTCAGGCTCCACCACTTATGGTGCTTGTTACGTTTTGTCTGTGTAGTACTTGTCTCCACCTTTGTGGTGTTTGAATTCGCTACGCGTGGCACATGTTTCGTAGTATCTCATGCCCGCGCAGCACGCATGTATGTCTCCTGTACAGTGTCACTGGTGCTTGTGCCCTAGCTATGCGCTAGTAGAATGTTTATTCAAAAACTACATTTATTTATTATACGACTCTGATCCCGTCTACAGCCCCTACAATGGCCATCGGTACAGAATTTCCTCTATGGAGGAAGACGTATGTTTGCATGATAGCTATTCGGACATAGCCAGTCTCCATGTTTTAATGTATGAACATTTTAAGTATGAAAGAAAGTAAGTAAGAAGTATGTGAATTTTAAGCAAGTATGTATGTATGCTTTTTATATGTCAAAGCAAGTAAATACATAAGTTTGCTAAAATAAGCATGTATGTAAGTATAGTTTATTTTAAAGTAAGTAAGTATACTTTATTTCAAAGAAAGTAAGTTTGCATGTAAATCGAATTTCATAAGTATATATGTACGAATGTTTTATTTCAAAGTAAGCATGTAAGTTTTTGCAAATGGATTTAAGTAAGTACGAAAGCATGTTAACCCTGATTTCCACATGTTTTTAGGATTTGTCATGATTTCTTTAAATACTTTCCTTACTGAGCTTTATCAGAAGCTTATCCCTTTTTTACTCCATTTCAAATTAACTGTAATAGAATCTGCTAAGCTATTGCTAAGTACTCGAGTAACTTGGTGGATCTTAAGCTTCCCAAACTAACTCTAGTACACGCTCAGTGTAAGGCCCATAAAATAATATGTACTATTTATGATTTCGTGATGTACGGACAAGTCACATTTGATATAAATCATAAGGAATGAATGTTTTTAAGTTCCAAATGTGTATGAAATACAGAATGGGTAGTGAAGCAAATTGGATATGGATGTAACAGTGATTTTCTGGGAAAATTGCAGCAAGAATGCTACAGATGAGGAGCAAATCAATCTCATTAGCAAGGAAGATAGATCTCAGGCTTGAAAATACAATGCCAAGCCTTCTGCAAGAGGCAGATCGATCCCTCAACAAGAGCAGATCGATCTCTCATTCAAAGCAGATCGATCTTGGATAGGTTCTGGTTAAAGCAGATTGATTTCCAAAGGGTTCTGGATAACACAAATCGATATCATCTCAAGGGTCAGATTGATCTCTATATGATTCTATTTAAAGCATATCGATCTCATGCTAAAGAGCATATTGATCCCCTAGCTTAAAAAGTCAAAATTCTGAAGAGATAAACACATGGCAGATCGATCTCTCATAGTTAGTAGATCGATCTCCAAGGGCAATTCTATATATACTGGACCTCTGCAACTTCATTTCCCTGAGAACAACCAAACCTTCATTGAACCAAAGTAAAACCTAACCTTTCCTACTCCAAAAATCATCTCTTTCAATCAGTTTTGAGTGAGATTTGTTTCAGCAAAGTTGTTCCTTGTAAGGAGAAGAACAACATAGTTGAAAACTAGAAGTTGAAACCTTGGATTAAAATAGCAAGGTGAATTTCCCCAATTTGGCAAAAAAGAGGAAAAATTCAAGCTAGGTAAGATTCAATACACTAACTTCAAATATGTTAATATAGGTATCTTGGTGAGTTGATTGGTGCATGTTTGAGTTGCTGAAAATCTCTTGAATATGTAAAATCTCCATGACCTAGATTTTGGCTTGAATTTGAGAAAATGATGAGAAAGTTGAGTAGGCATGGATTCAATGATGATTGAAGCAGGTAGTGAGGTTATTAAGCATGTAGATATGATTATAAGATAGTTTTGTTAAATACATGTGTTAGAATGGACTTAAGAAAGAGTAAACTCCAATGAGTGTAAAAAGGGCTAATTGCATTGATTTGAGGTTCATGCAAGTGAAAATTTAGTATATTAAGGTATACTAATGTGAGTGGTTATCTATAGCTTCAAAGAGTATATTGGAAGCTGATCGGACTGCGAGGTTTAGCAGCACTAAGGAAGTGAGGTCACGTAACGTGATCCGAGGTAAGGGAATTTCATAAGTAGCTAGAGGTAGCTACATGTATTTCGAATAGAATTTTGAGTATTTATATTGTATATGAAATTTTGAGTATAGAAAAGTTTGGTAGGAACCGATAAGGTAAAATTGTGGTTTTACCCCAAATATGGGTAAAAAGCTTAGGAAGCATGTTTGCGACTAGTTTTGATAATTGCATAGATAGACTGGCTAATGTTTTCATGCTATAGGCAAAAACAGCATGTTAAAGTGCCAATTTGATTTAATTGAGTGAATTTCAATTGAAATAAGTCATCTATCGATTTGTGTGAAAACCATTAGTGTTAAAGAATACTCGCACTAGATTTTTACATGATATACAATACATAGTACTTGAGTATTTCTCGTACTTGATTTTAATGCGATTTGTGCATTATAGAGTATTGGAGCGTTGCTCGTACTCAGTTTTATTGATTGATGCATGATAGAGTATTGGAGCATTGCTCATACTTAGTTTTACATGTCATAGTGCTGGGAGCATTGCTCGCACTAGATTTATATGACCGTATGCATGAGTTCGTGTTGGGAGTTTACTCACACGTACCAGTTTTGAAAGAGAAAGTATGAAATAGTCGTGTTGGGAGCCTGCGCAGATTGTGTGTCGCACCGATTATATGCTCGCACGTGCAACATTTTAAGATATGGCCGAGGGTTATGGAAAAATATTATCCATGGTATGAGGGCTAACACCTGTGGCAGGCACCCCAACTATGAGGATTGGGTCCATGGAGTACCTTGTACCATGTATGTCACATAGAGTACGATGTACCGTGAGTACACGATGATATAGAGTTGTGAGCTGACGGTTGGGGATTTGACCCACCTCCCGTTACAGCAAATGTGAGACCCCGCACACCGAGTACTATGTAGCTTGGGATCACAGAAAATGAGTTATGATCATAATTTCGGAACAAGTAGTCGCCTATCTCACCTTACTGATATTTCTTGTTAGAATTTTCACATGAGTTTATATAATTGAGTAGACCCGAGGGATGGGTTGAGCCTCGACATGTGACCTTGTGTGTGAAAGGGTAACTCGAGAGATGGGTGAGACCCTGATTTCCATGTTTTTAACATGACAATATGCCATCATTGTTTTGATTTAATTGAAATGGCATGATAAAATGTGATTTATATTAGTTACATGAGAAATACAATATTTTGCATAATTTGCTGAAGTGTTTTAACTAGCATGTTTTCAGTTCATACTGAAGATTTGTATCTATATGTATATATTGTATAATTGTTTCAAGAAAGACACATGTTTTAGATGTGAATCGAAAAGGAAATGATTTAGTGGCATGAGCATTGTATTTTGTAGATAGTGTGGTTATCTACTTGTTTGCCTTATTTCCTTACTGAGTTATGAGCTCACCCCCTTATTAATTCCCCTCTCTACAGAGCGTTCATAGTAGTTGGACATTGCTGAGGACTGGTATTACTTTATCTGTTGCATACCCATCTTACGAAAGGTATACACATTCGAACGTTTTGTACTGAACAATGTAAAAACACAGTTATATAAACGAATGTACGGTCGGGGATGTATATGTACAAGTATTTGTATTAATGTATATGTACAAGTATTTGTATTAATGTATATGAGTTTACTTTTAAGAAAAGAGTACTCACAGTCAATAGATAATTGTATTGACATGTATGCCTGTTATGAAATGAATGTGGTTGAGGTGACTAATATCAAATCATAGCCCAACGGTTTGGTATTGAGTTATGACAGAAAGAAAGGTAAATAAAATGCGAAAAATTTGCGGTGGTTTTTGGTAAGTCACAGGAGGTCGTGACACTTAGGTATATTCTCTGATGTTTATTTCCATACAGTGGTATTGTACAGATACTAGATTGTATATGTGTAAACCCCTGAATATTTTAGAATTCGGTTCGAGTGTTATCCGATTTAAATTTAATTCATTTTGTGTGCGGATAATTAAATTAATTTTTGTTGGAAAGGCAAGATTAGGTTAGGTCGGTATTTTTGTTAAGAATCTGATTTATAAAATAATAATAATAATAATAATAATAATAATAATAAGATAAGTAATATGTATATATAGATATACAATTATTTTGAATATATAAATGTATGTATGTATGTATGTATGTATGTATAAATTATTTTGATATAAATATAAATTATGGATCTTGATTTTATAAATATACATTTATTTTGATTTTATAAAGGTATATATATAAATAAATTTATTTTGAGTATATAAAAGTATACATAAATGTATATATATATATATATTGATTTTACAAATACATATTTATTTTGATATACATAAATATAAATATATATATATATATATGTATATTTATTTATTTATTTTGAATATATAAGTGTATAAATAAATGTATATATAAATAAAATATTTTTGATTATATATAAATGTATACAAATTTATTTGGATTTAAAAATGTATATATATATATATGAAAAGTATATATATATATATATATATATATATATATATATGTTTTGATTATAACTATATATAAATATATATAAATGTATATATTTATAAATTAATTTTTTTTTAAAAAGCCTTAAATGAAATTGTGCGTTTCAAAGTGGGGGAGGCACTGCGCGCAGCGCGCGACCCGTGCCTCGCCAAGCCTACGTCTTGCATACGCCCCTGCCTCTGCAACCCTGTCTGCGTCAGGCCCCTGCGCGCCCCAGCACTTAGCACTCCAGACCTCTTGCAGCTCCCAACGCGCATCACGTCGCGCCCTGTCTTGCATAGTGCCAGACCCGGTCGCGCCTTGTATGTGCCCAGTCTGCTCGCACGAAAGATGACCAAGCTCTACGTCCCTGTGTACGCGTCCCTACATCCACAGTCTGCACCCCAGGCTCTGCACCAGGTCACGCCAAATACTGTCTCAAACCTGCAATCTCCTGCCCCCAACGCACCCCTGCCAGACGCCTTGGACACCCTATACCTGCCTTCTACATACTCTAGCGCCTTGCACGCTGCACCCAGTCACGCACCCCAGCTGCATCCAGCCTGCTTTACATTGCCCACGTGTACATACATATATATATATATATATATATATATATCAACCAGGACGAGAGAGAAAGAGAGTTGGGAGAGAAACAGTGGAAGAGAAAAGAAATAGAGGAGAGCAAGAGAAGGGAGAGAGGGAGCTAGAACATGGCATTCGGTGATAGTGAAAATGAAGATGATGACGAGGAGTGATGGCCAAGAAGGGAAGAAGGAAATTGTGACAGGAGAGAGAAACCGAGAGTTACTAGTGAGAGAGCTGAAATAGTGATGATGATGAAGATGGTGTTGGAAACCGAGATGATGATGATTGGCCGAAGCAAACATGGTGGTGATGAGGAAGATGGTCGAAAAGGAAGGAAAGAGGTAATGATGGTGGTGCCGAGAGGTGGAGAAGATGAAGATGGCCGAGAGGGAGAAGGAGGAAAGAGGGGACCGAGAAGCAAGCTAGAGAAGTCGATAATGGCGAGCTGAAAATGGAGAACCGAAGCTTGTGGGAGGCGACGACGATGATGATGCTGGTGGCCGGAGCAAGGAACGCAGGTGATGAGGATGGTGGTTGCGTCGAGGAGAGGAAGGAGGTGGTGAGCGGCTCCTCGGTGACTAGTGAAGGGGAAGCGGGAGAAGAAGAAGAAGAAGAAGAAGAGAAGAAATTTTGCACGAAGCCCCAAATTCAAAAAAAAAAAAAAAGGAAAAGAGAAAAAAGAAGGGTTGTATATATATATATATATATATATATATATATATATATATATATATATATATATATATATATATATATATATATTATTATATATATATATATAAATATATTTGGAAATGGAGAAAAGACATAAGGAGAAAAATCGAAAAAGCCAGTAAAAGAGCTCCGAGGAGAAAAAATAACTGAGTAGGCTGAGCCCAGACGTAAAGCATCTAGGACTACGTGCAGATACTAAGGTAAGGAAAATTATAGTGTATTATAGAGATGAATGCACGTATTTTCTGATGATTTTTGTAGATACATATTTTAGGAAATATATTTATTTATACTATAGAAAATTACTTGTGAACCATTGAAATTATATTACGTATATTTGCTGTGTTTTTTGAGACAGTGAACCTTAGGATGAAATTTTGATATGCTGAACATAGAAAATCCCTAGAAAAATTTTACTGCCCGAAATTTAGAAAGAAGTTTTAAAAAACCTCGAATTGCCTCGATTTTTTAGAATAGCCCTATTCGGTGTATTTAAATAAATATTAGAAATGTTTTTAAAAATTATCATGAAAAAAATCTAAAATTACATATTTGAACCCGAGACTATGTTTTATGAAATTTTAGCTAAAAAGGGCAAGACCAGTACCTTTAATCTATTTTATACGCTAAACTGAGATTTAAGTGTTTTGAAGTTAAAAGTGTGCTCGACAGCCTATTTTGAACTATTTCGTGAAACAAATAGAATTTTATATGTATTTTAAGACACATGTACTATTTATGAAAAAATTTAAATAAGATGTGCTGGAGCGCGTGCTGACTGTATCGTACAGACCAACTCGCACTGACAAGATGTCCTTGAGCATGTGCTGACTGTGTATCGCACGACCTGACTCACACTGACGAGATGTGCTTGAGTGCGTGCTGACTGTATTACATGGATCGACTCGCACTGACGAGATGTGCTTGAGCCTGTGTTGACAGTGTGTTACATGGCCTGACTCACACTAATGAGACGTGCTTGAGCGCGTACAGACTGTATCACACGGTTCGACTCACATTAGATTTTGATCTAAGTCATGAAATAAAACTATGCCAGTCGTCGTGTATTGTTGTGTGATCTTGCACGGACCTACTCGCACGTGATTTTAAAGTGTTTTGATAAATCGTAACTGTCAGACGTGTATTGCTGTGTGATCTTGCACGTACCTGCTCGCACGTGATTAGAGGCGAAGAAGGCGATGAAAATTATATGTAAATGTGAATGATGTCGAGATCCATGGAGTACGATGTACCGTACTGTGTACACGTGAGTACGATGTACCGTGTGATTGGAAATAAAATTATATGGAAATGTGAATTGAGAATGATACCCAGTCCATGGAGTACGACGTACCGTGCTGTGTGCACGTGAGTACAATGTACAGTATTATTGAGAAATAGAGAAAAGAGTAAGCTGATTGGGTGGTTGACCACTCCTACGACACTTAACATCCCAGCACACCTAGCCCGTAATTTCCCGGAGTCACTGATATTGGCCAATTGTCCTATTGATTGATTATTGATGATGAATATTCTGCCTTGCCCCCCTATTTGATTTATCTGAATTGAGTTTTGATGAAAGTGAATTTCTGATATGAAATTAGTTTTATTTTACTACATTTGATTTAAATGATATTTTGCAATAATGTTTTCTGTGATACCCATACTGTGAGAAAATGGTAATTTTGTGATATCGATACTGTGAGAAAATAGTAATTTTCACTATACTACATTGAACTATATGGTATTACTTAAAACCCGTATTTTGTAGATAGTGAATTTATCTACCTGCCGCTTGATTTTTTTTACTGAACATGTTGAGCTCACCCCTTACTTTACTCCACAGAGCCTCGTTAATAGCTGGGAGTGCTTGTAAGATGAATCAATTTACATAGTCATGTATCAACGAAGGACTCTTCAGCACTAAAGGTATACCTGGCATAGACATTTATATCGTATCTATATTTTGCAAGTACAATAATGTATAGAGAAATGTGTTTGGGGAATTGTGAACATGAAAAAACAATTATGATCAATTATATTTAAATTTGTCACAAAAAAAAAATGAAACCTAGTACTCGTATTTACTGTGTCTGATCTGATATCAACTCGTAGCCCAACCAGTAAAAGTGAGAGTAAAACAGGTCGTTACAATATGTATACTTTTGGGATGTAATATAATGTTACGGAGTTGTAGATAAACGTCTTGGGAAACAAATGAAATGTTGATGATGTTAAGTATAAATATAGTTGATGTAGTGGTAATATATTTTGAATTGAGAGATGGTAAAGTTTAAGAAGTAAAAGCAACTGCATTGCGATTATAAATTGTATTTCATTGCAGGAAGGTAGGTAAAAATATAAGAGATTATGCTGTCGAAATTTCTAGCAAATCTTAAATGATTAAAGGATTAAGTAAAGAAGAATTAAGTAACATATACTGTACAGGAATGCAACCTAAGTATGAAAATAAGATTAAAGGAAAAGTTAGCCTCTATTTTTGCACTTCCGAGGTGTCACAGTTCCTCCTGTAAATTAATGGCAATTTGGGTTGCAAATGGAGAAATGTGCATGTGGAGAAGCGAGTTGATTTTCTCATTGTTTGTTGTTTCTCTTTCGTTTGGTTCTTAGATAGGCATCATGTTATTTGAGTTGGTTAAGTATTAAATATGCTCCTAAAAGGGGTTTGACAAAATGCTTCACTTATGATCTTCCTGCCTTGTGTTGTTTACACTGGATATTTGATGTGTTCGATAGATAATTTTGTCCATTAAGCATGTAATTGTTTGGTGTCCAAATTTAAAAACGGGAACAACTTTATTTGTCAAGTTGACATCTGATGGTGGTCGTGTCACCAGAATCCACGTGTACAACTATCCGCCAACCATTGACTGCCACGTGTCAGAACAAGAATAAGCCACGTGGCTGATTTCGCGACACAGTTGCTTGTTGAACGACAGAGTGTTCGGGGCGATAGGCACTCTGTCGCCTGGGATGTGTGCCTCACAGTAGACGCGACAGACCTCCATCGCCTCTATTGCGACATAAGTCTCCCGCATTGCCCTCGCGGCAAAGGTCTCCCGCATAGCCGCGGTAGGGGTCTCCCGCACAGCCTGCGGTAGAGGTCTCCCGCATAGCCTGCGGCATAGGTCTCCCGCACAGCCTGCGGCGGAGGTCCATGGGTACTCTGCCGCCTACCGACTCCCCCGTAAGCTACTCCACCCAAAGCGCGACAGAGTGCTCTATGACTCTGTCGCGGTCCAGACACGCGCCTGGGCCTCTGCTCGAACCGACTTAGAAGAAACCTATAAATATGCCGAGGAGCTCTCAGAAAAGAGGACGAAAAACAAAAGAACAAAAAACCAGGGAGAAATATTTCAACCCTTTGAATTAAGAAACACATTCTCTTCCTCTTACTTACACAACTACCGATTACTTACTTAATCATCGGAGTGAGCGTGCAGGGACAAATCCCTACCCCCTCTGATTCCTGTTGTTTTTGCAGATTATACGAAGAACACGTGGAACAAATCGCACGGACGTCACATTTTTGTCGTTAGTGCAATCAGAATACGTGGAAGGTAAATTCCTATTGCTGTTCGTTCCGGCAACATCAATTGGCGCCGTCTGTGGGAAATCTGACAAAAAGTCAGGTTCTTTATCAAAATGGTGAGAACACGCTCTACAGCAGAGTTGACAGGAGGGCAGAATTCTGTGAGTCCCCCTGTCAGACCAGAGCAGAGACGAAGACGTAGTGAAAGGGGTGACAGAGAAGCCTTGGTTTCTCTAGAATAATTTGAGACCCTGAAACGCAAAAATGAAGAGACTACGACAGCATTAAAAGCTATGGTGAGCTTCTTCAGAGAGGCTCTCCCCCAATTCAGCTTGCCCCATGAAGTGCAACAGTTAGTGGGGGAAAGCACGCCTAGGCAGACCTATGAGAGAGGTCAGCCCTCCACCCTGGTAAATGTTGGACAAGAGGCAGGAACACAAAATAATGCCACTGCACATCCAGCGAGACTGAGTTCGCCCACAGCACCTGTGCGGCAGAACTCACCTGCAGACCTCTCGCGGCAGAGGTCTCACCCAGAAGATAGACCACGGAGCTCACCCGCGGCTCAACGGCAGCAGAGTTCGCCAAATGTGCGGCAGAGCTCACCCGCGGCACATCGGCGGTAGAACTCACCCGCAGACTTCAGGCGACAGTGTTCTCTTGCGGAACCCGTGCGGCAAAGCCCTCCCAGGGACTACATGCGGCAGAGCTATCCCGCAACACATACGCGACGGTGCTCTCCCGCCGCTGATAGGCGGCAAAGTTCTTCTCTGCCTGGCAGGCGGCAGACTTCTCCCCTAGCCGATAGGCGGCAGAGTTCCCCCACATGCCGCAGCTCATCTCCCGTGGAGTTGGAACATGGTTTAAGAGAATATAGGGCTGGGGAGCGACGGAGACAGAGAGGCCAAGACCCACGAGAAGGTCTCGAAATCTCAAGTCCCGGAATGGGAGGTGCTGGAAGGGGTGCTTATCAGTCAGACTCTTCCAGACCCGAAGGGACATGGCCACACTCAATTCGAGGGTCGGAGAACGTGGAGAAGGTCGTCCAACGGATCCTTGAGAAGAAAAAACTGGTGTCTCCTGATGATGGCCAAAGGAGGAGGATTCCATTCAGTCTGGAGATCATGAACAAACCTTTGCCGAAGAAGTTTAAAATGCCTTCTATGGCTACTTACACCGGCAAAGCAGACCCCTATGATCACATACAGAGTTATGAATCCCTCATGCTGCTGCATGGATGGGAGGACGAAATTATGTGCAGAGCTTTTTCTCTCACATTGTCTGGGCACGCTCTGAAGTGGTTCAACGGGTTGAACGAAGGTTCGATCTCTTCTTTCGATCAATTGAGGAATGAATTCCTCAAAGTCTTCGTGATCCACAGCCAGAGAAAGAAAGACGCTACTTACCTACTCACGCTTAAGCAAGGGAATAGAGAATCCTTGAAGAGCTTTGTAGACCGCTTCCGAGATGCAACCTTGGAAGTGGAAGATCTGCCGGTAGGGGTAGCCATGGCTGCAAAGCTACAAGGGACAAGCTCCGAAAAGCTGCAAGAATCCCTCTCTCTTGATCAACCGATGACAATCTCCGATCTCTTTGCTAGGGCCAATAAGTATGTGGCCCAAGAAGAGGTGATGAAGATGATACAGCCCAGGGAGGCAAAAGAAGGAAAGAATAGAGAGAGAGACGTGCCCGAGAAAAGCTCTCCAAGACCCGTGAGAGTAGACAAAGCCCCTAGGCTCAGGTATGAGGGTTATACCAGGTTGAACGAGCCTCGCACTGCGATACTGGTAGCAATCGAAGGGGCGGGACTGTTGGAATTCCCCAAGAAGAAAATTGGAGACGTAGGACGAAACTCTGAAGCCTACTGTGAATTCCATAGTGCTCACGGCCACCCAACGGAGAGATGCAGAGATTTAATGGATCAGTTGGAAAGACTGGCCAGAGAGGGGAAGATCAACCGCTTCCTGTGGATGAGCGAGAGACCCCGTTACCCTCCGCGTGACCAAAGGAATGACCGTCCTCGGACCGAGCTGAATGGTGATAACAGAAGGAATAGGCCCAGGAATGAAGCAATCAGGCCCATCCCCCGAGCCAATCCGCCAAACAACGAACCTACAGCCCCCGCAATAAATGTTATTGTAGGAGGGGAATCAATGGCGGGAAGCTCCTCTACTTCTCGCAAAAGCTACGCAAGGCAAGCGTATCAGGTTAACGTTGTGATGGAAGAACAAGCGGATGAAGAACCCATCATGTTCACTCCGGCTGACAAAGGTGATATTGTCACGCCTCATGACGACCCCATGGTGATATCCACGGTAGTGGCCAAATACCCGGTGAGCAGAGTCCTGGTCGATAACGGGAGCTCAGTGAACCTAATCTATTGGAACTGCTTCGAAAAGATGAGCATATCCGAAGATAGGTTGAAACCCGTTATGACACCACTATACGGATTCACAGGTGAGCGAGTGAAGGTGGCAGGGTCCATAGAGTTGCCTGTGACTCTCGGAGAGCACCCGAAGGACGTGACCCGGCAAGTATTGTTCATGGTAGTCAGGTCAACCTCCGCTGCATACAACATGATCTTGGGTAGACCTGTGCTGAACGATATGAGGGCGGTGATATCCTCTTGCTATCTATTAATGAAATTCCCCACTCCCAACGGAGTCGGGCAAGTACGAGGAAACCAAAGGAGTGCCCGTACTTGTTATCTCGCTTCCACCGCCAACAAGATAGCACAGAGGAAAGAAACCTTATGTATAGATGATCCGCCCAAGCCTCAGCTTGTAGAAGAAACAGAGGCCATTGAGCTAACAGAAGGGGATGAGGGAAAAAAGGCATTCATAGGGACTCAACTGGGCGAACAACTAGAGAATGAGATAGTCGAGTGCTTGAGAAGAAACTCGGATGTCTTCGCCTGGAGTCCGGCGGACATGCCCGAAATCAGTCCCAAAGTAATCTGCCATGAGCTTAATGTCATACCCGGGCACAGACCTGTCAAACAGAAGAAGAGCAGTTTCGCCCCGGAACGACAAAAAGCAATCACTGAAGAAGTGAGTAAACTCTTGGGCGCCGGATTCATCCGAGAGGTATACTACCCTGAGTGGTTGGCCAACGTAGTGATGGTAAAGAAATCTAACGGGAAGTGGCGAATGTGTTTGGATTTCACTGATCTGAACAAAGCCTGCCCTAAAGATTCATACCCCCTACCTCGGATAGACAGACTGGTAGACGAGACATCCGGTTATGAATTCCTCAGTTTCTTGGATGCTTTCTCTGGGTATCACCAAATCATGCTTCACCCAGAAGATGAAGAAAAGACTTCCTTTATAACCGACAACAGAACCTATTGCTACCGGGTAATGCCGTTCGGTTTAAAGAACGCGAGAGCCACCAATCAACGAATGGTGAGCAAAGTGTTCAAAGATCTTCTGAGAAATACCATGGAAGCCTACGTGGACGATATGATCATCAAGAGCCACGTAGGAGAGTCTCACGCTAATCAAATGTCTAGGGTATTCGAAGTATTGAGGAGATTCAATATGAAGCTAAACCCCAAAAAGTGCTCATTCGGGGTAAGATCAGGGAAGTTTTTAGGCTTCATGATCACTAACAGGGGCATTGAGGCAAATCCTGAAAAGGTGCAGGCAGTCATTGACATGAAACCCCCAACTACCGTAAGAGAGGTCCAGAGATTGACAAGCAGAATAGCAGCTCTGAATCGCTTCTTGTCAAAATCAGTAGAAAGGAGCTTGCCGTTCTTCAAAACTCTACGGGGGGGAAAGAACTTCGAGTGGATGGGAGACTATCAAAAGGCCTTCGAGGACCTCAAGGAATACTTGAAACAGTTGCCTTTATTATGGAAGGAGAACAACTCTATATGTATTTGGGAGTCGGTGATTTCGCCGTCAGTGCGGTGCTACTGAAGAAAGATGAAATGGTGCACCGTCCCATCTACTACGTGAGCAAAGTGCTATTGGAGCCAGAGACCCGCTATCCGCTAGCCGAAAAGCTAACATTAGCCCTTGTGATGGCCTCGCGAAAGCTGCGCCCTTATTTCCAAGCGCACCCTATCACCGTCTTAACAGATAAACCGTTGAGACAAATCCTTCAGAAACCTGAACACTCAAGCAGGTTAGTAAAATGGGCAGTGGAACTTGGAGGATACGATATCACGTTCCAACCGAGACAGGCCATCAAGGGTCAAGCTTTGGCGGATTTTATAGTGGAGTGCACTAGCCCGAACGACTGCGATGAAAGGGATGTTCAACCATGGTCGCTATATGTCGACGGGGTGTCAAGTGCAAACGGAAGAGGGGCAGGTGTAGTCCTGAAATCACCAGAAGGGAAACCCCTGGAATACTCCTTACGGTTTGGGTTCCCTAGCTCAAACAACGTAGCGGAGTACGAGGCTTTGATAGCCGGGATGAGGCTGGCTGAAGTGCTGCAGGTTCACCACTTGGTAGCACATAGTGACTCTCAATTGGTGGTGAACCAGTTCAACGGACAATATGAGGTACGGGAACCGATGCTGGTCCCTTACTTGAAGAAAGTCCAACTTCTGGCCCAGACTTTCAAAAGCTTTCAGCTGACACAAATCAACCGGTCCGAAAACACACATGCTGATTCACTGTCTAAGTTAGCCTCCTCCAATGAGACACTAGGAAGGATAGTGAAGGTAGAGAGGCTCGAACGACCTAGTATTGAAGAGGTCAAAGTGTGTGACATTCAAGTTGGAGACGACTGGAGATCCCCATTCAAACAGTATCTCACCGAAGGTACATTCCCCCAAGATAAAGACGAGGCTCGTCGCTTGAAAGTACAAGGGGCGAAGTTCACACTCATCAACGGAGAACTGTACAAAAGAGGATATTCGTCACCATTATTGAAATGTCTAGGACCGGAACAAGCAAGCTATGCCCTAGCAGAAGTGCATGAAGGAATTTGTGGCGAACACTTAGGAGCAAGAGCCCTTGCTGCTAAAGTACTGCGATCGGGATTTTACTGGCCAACGTTGAAGAAAGATGCGATGGACCAAACCCGCAGATGTGACAAATGTCAGAGGTTTACGCCTATCACAACAGCCCCAGTGACTCCCTCTCAAGGCACAGTACAGCCAATTCCTTTTGCACAGTGGGGATTGGACATCCTTGGACCTTTCCCCTTAGCCACGGGCCAAAGAAAGTTCCTGCTAGTGGCTACCGATTACTTTACAAAATGGATCGAAGCAGAGCCCTTAGCTATGATCACAGAAAAGAAGG
This sequence comes from Firmiana major, assembly GCA_033439115.1. Taxonomy (NCBI): domain Eukaryota; kingdom Viridiplantae; phylum Streptophyta; class Magnoliopsida; order Malvales; family Malvaceae; genus Firmiana; species Firmiana major. The sequence continues at coordinate 65,382,408 of CM065899.1, forward strand.
TCGAGGCGATGGTATGGAAAGACATTATCTGTCGATTCGAAATCCTAGGCATCTTAAATGTCGACCATGGAAAGCAATTCGATTGTAATGCTTTTCGCGAATTCTGTAAGAACCTCAACATTCAGCTAAGGATCTCTTCAGTGTCATATCCTCAAGCCAATGGACAGACCGAGGTCAGTAATCGGATTATTCTTCATGGGCTGAAGACCAGGCTAGACAAAGTAAAAGGGGCATGGGTGGACGAATTGCCTAGTGTTCTATGGGCATATCGTACCACCAGTCGTGTGTCAACCAGAGAAACGCCATTCAGCCTCGTATACGGCGCAGAAGCACTGATTCCCGTGGAAATTGGAGCGTTATCACCAAGAGTGGTACCCTTAGTAGAGGAAGAAAACTCACAAGCTCTAAGGGAAGGCTTGGACCTACTCGATGAACATAGAGAAGCTGCGGCTATTCGATTGGCATCCTATCATCAGAGGGTGGCCAACTACTATAATAGCCGGGTGAGAGATAGGCCAATGTTTGAGGGAGATCTAGTGCTCAGAAAGTCGCAGATCACGAATGCCCTGAAGGAGGATGGGAAATTCAGAGCCAATTGGGAAGGTCCATACAGAATCAGATACAAGATTGGACCTAACACCTGTGTTCTGGAAACTCTACAAGGGAAGAAGATAGGGAAAACATAAAATTCAAATCACCTAAAGCTGTATTTGAATTAATCGCTATATTTTCTTTCCCAAACAGTATTATCATTTGTTTATACCATCACAAGATATTGTTATCAAATCATCACGCAGAATGTCATTTTATTATACATCTGCAACTTCTATGCATCTAAATCTTGTGACAGGTATTCAGAAGAGCCGTAAGAGCCTGAGGCGCTATGCGTCACTGTGGCCAGGCATGTATTCAGAAGAGCCGTAAGAGCCTGAGGCGCTATGCGTCACTGTGGCCAGACGTGTATTCAGAAGAGCCGTAAGAGCCTGAGGCACTATGTGTCACTGTGGCCAGGCATGTATTCAGAAGAGCCGTAAGAGCCTGAGGCGCTATGCGTCACTGTGGCCAGGCGTGTATTCAGAAGAGCCGTAAGAGCCTGAGGCGCTATGCGTCACTGTGGCCAGGCGTATATTCAGAAGAACCGTAAGAGCCTGAGGCGCTATGCGTTACTGTGGCCAGGCGTATATTCAGCCGAGCCGTAAGAGCCTAAGGCGCTATGCGTCACTGTGGCCAGGCGTACACTCAGCCGAGCCGTAAGAGCCTGAGGCGCTATGCGTCACTGTGGCCAGGCGTATATTCAGCCGAGCCGTAAGAGCCTGAGGCGCTATGCGTCACTGTGGCCAGGCGTGTATTCAGAAGAGTCGTAAGAGTCTGAGGCGCTATGCGTCACGGTGGCCAGGCGTACATACAGCCGAGCCGTAAGAGCCTGAGGCGCTATGCGTCACTGTGGCCAGGCGTATATTCAGCCGAGCCGTAAGAGCCTGAGGCGCTATGCGTCACTGTGGCCAGGCGTGTATTCAGAAGAGCCGTAAGAGCCTGAGGTGCTATGCGTCACTGTGGCCAGGCGTACATATAGCCGAGCCGTAAGAGCCTGAGGCGCTATGCGTCACTGTGGCCGGGCGTATATTCAGCCGAGCCGTAAGAGCCTGAGGCGCTATGCGTCACTGTGGCCAGGCGTACACACAGCCGAGCCGTAAGAGCCTGAGGCGCTATGCGTCACTGTGGCCAGGCGTACACTCTGCCGAGCCGTAAGAGCCTGAGGCGCTATGCGTCACTGTGGCCAGGCGTACACTCTGACGAGCCATAAGAGCCTGAGGCGCTATGCGTCACTGTGGCCAGGCAATAAAAACATCAAGGCTATAAAAACTAAAGACGCATTCACGTCATAGTAATCAAGCCTTAAACAGTTATACGTTTACGCAAAAAATTCTTTCTGAAAGTATACATTCAAAGCGAATATATACAAGCAAAATAAACAAACAGACGAAGAATGATAAATGATAAATAGAGAAGTAATGCGATACGAAGCATGAACAAAAATCTCGATTTCATTTCATTCAAAAGCTATTACAAATAGATCTTTAGTAGATCTTTACAATTACATTCAACAAAAGGACAAAATTAAAACAAAAAGGACAACAAAGTACTTGAAAGGAAAAACAAAAAACAGAAATAGCTATCTAATCTTCGGGAGAAAGCTGGGGATCAGCTACAGACGGACCTTCACTACCCAGGGACTGCTGCTGACCCTCCTCGCCGTCCAAATCAAGAAGAGCGTTAATAGGCTCGGGAGCACCGCCCAAATCAGCGGGCTCCCAAGGACCGGTGAGGTTGGCGAGGTCATCTTTAGCGGTCCTCTCGAATAGTTCGTCCGCTGGTTCAGCCCCAGGTTCGTATTTGGTCCAGTCGGGGGCCTCGAATAGCATTGCCTCATTCGTATATTAAAGCTCGGGGAATTCCTCGCCATCCCTATGCTTCTCTAACCATGACCGGGCAAGATAGAACCCGTACTTTACATAGGGATTCGAGAAATCCTCCTTCCGCCTCAAGCAGTCTTTGGAAAGGCGGTACTCCTTTACGGCTTCCGCCCGGATGCTATCGATCTCTACTCGGGTCAAAGTAGGAGCTTGACTTTCCAAATCGGCAACGCGTTGCTCAAGCTCCTGATTCCGAGTGAGTAAGGACCCGTAGTTGGACTACATACGATCCAGCTCGGCATGGGCCTCCTGAAGATCCTCGTGGAATTTGCCAGATCGGGCTGTCTCGACAGTGAGATCCCCCTTTGCCTGATTCAGGTCCTGGTGAATTTTCGTGAGCTGCTCCTCCAAGCTTCGAACCAAATCCGGAAGTTTGGACAAGTTATTGACAGTGTTGGATAGCTCCATAACCTTATCCTTCAGCTCCCAGATTTCTTTATCGGCTCGCTCCCGATAGGCCCGGTGCTGGGCATTGTTGGCCACGGTTCTCTGAGCCAGCTGCAAAGAAATGCAAAAAGTTAGATTCAAAGAATGTAGCAAAAAGGAGTCAAACGAAGAGGAGTATGAAACTTACCCTCAATGCCTCCATGTCGGCTAAGTCCTCCCTATCCGGGTAATTTCGGAATATCCTCGCCTCGTCCCGAGGAAGGATGGAAGACCAACTAATCCGAGAAGCCACCCCGGGAGTGTCCAAAGTATCGTTGTCGCGGACCCCGGGGTAAACTCAAAATTCGGCCCCTCTCATAATAAACCCCCCGTCCACGGGGTAGGACCTCTCGTCAGCAGGGCCTATCCTCGGTAGTATTGGCCTGCTTCCCATCGAACCCTCGATGTATAAGCGCCTTCGATTCTTCCGCTGCGACGGAATGATATTGCATTCCGCACGCTCCTCGGAGCGGGATCGCCCGGATGACCCGGAAGCCCCCCGTGAAGATGAGGCGACTCTCCCCCTATCCCGAGAGAGATCCCTCTGCTCCGAAGGAGGGGGAGGCATCGCCTGCCTAGAAACAGGGGGGTCCGAGCACGAGGTAGCTAAGAGGGGACCGGTACCTCGCTTGGGACATCGTCGGCTAAACGACGCCTCTTCCTGGTAGGAGCACTGGAAGGACCAGCCTCCGAGACCTGACGACCCAACGATTGCCGGAAGTGACTCATTTCTGCAAAAAAGGAAAAGAAAATAAATCAGTGGTCAAAAACTGATCAAAAACAGCAAGTAGTAAAAAGAATTAAAAGTTACCGTCAGGAGAATCGAGATGCTCCTGAAGGGACTCTATATTTATTGCGTCGTCATCAGGGAGCACCATGAAAGTGGAGCCGAACCCTTCCCAGCCAGTCAGGTCGGCTAAGGGTTCGCTGCCAGAACTAGACTCCACGTTGGTACTCCCTATATCCTCCTGTGGCCTTACAGGTTCAGGATTCAACTCGGGAGAAGTCGAAGGCGGAGGATCGGATGAAGGAATAGAGGATCCGGCAACAGGGACCGGACCCACACCCCAGCCAGCTGATATCAAATTTTCATTTGATAAAAGGCTGTCAAGGCTAATGGGATGACGGACTAGCAGTTTGTTGACATCCGAAGATAACTGCTCCCTAAGCATGGAAATCCTGGGACCCTTGGGGATTTCTCGCCTATTCTCCCAACGGGTGGGGAAATCCAGGCCCTCGAGCACTTCTACAACAAGCCACTCCGTCTCAAAACCATGAAGCTTGTTAGCAGGTTTCTCGAACAACCTGTTCTCAAAACCGGGCTGATACACCCGCTGAAGCGAGTAAGGCACTAAGCCGGGGCTCCCTCGAAACTTGAAAAATACATCTAAGAGAGGAAGGGATGGAGGGACGCCCCTTGAATGGCAGTGCACGGTGAACGCTACTAATTGCATCCATGCATGAGGATGCAACTGTCCCGGGGATACCCCGTACGTCCTAAGGAAGGAAGCCCCGAAGTCGGACAATGGGAAGCGGAGTCCTAACTCTAATGCTGCCCTAAAAACGACTACCTCGTTGGACACACGACGTTTGTCACTCTCCTGGGGGGTTGGAAGTCTATAGGCGTATCCCTCGGGTAAGGGAAACCTAGATACTAGATCTCGGATGTCGGCTTCCTTCAAAGTCGACTTTACTCCTAGGTCTATTTGTTTTCCTACACCATGGCCAGCCATTTTTAGGGGTTCGAAAGCCAAAAAAAGGAACCACGGACTATAAAATTACCTAAAATGAAGAAGAGAAGAACTCGTGACAGAGTCTCAAGAAGGCGCGACAGACCTGCGACACAGTGTTGTGTGCGCGGCAGAGTTGCGATGGAGTTGTGGTAGAGTGGCGAGAGAGTAGCGACAGAGTCTGCAGAGGAAAATACGGTAGAGTATTTTTGCGAGAGAACTGAGTAGCGACGAGGACCGTAGGGGCCCAGTATATATAGCGGCTCGCCTGCGTCGCCACATGCGGAGATTCGACCCGACCCGAGAAAAATTCGGACCCAGACACTCTTTCGTAGGAAAAATTCCTACCAAAGAGTGGGGAGCAATTGATGGTGGTCGTGTCACCAGAATCCACGTGTACAACTATCCGCCAACCATTGACTGCCACGTGTCAGAACAAGAATAAGCCACGTGGCTGATTTCGTGACACAGTTGCTTGTTGAACGACAGAGTGTTCGGGGCGATAGGCACTCTGTCGCCTAGGATGTGTGCCTCACAGTAGACGCGACAGACCTCCATCGCCTCTATTGCGACATAGGTCTCCCGCATTGCCCTCGCGCCAAAGGTCTCCCGCATAGCCGCGGTAGGGGTCTCCCGCACAGCCTGCGGTAGAGGTCTCCCGCACAGCCTGCGGCATAGGTCTCCCGCACAGCCTGCGGCGGAGGTCCATGGGTACTCTGCCGCCTACCGACTCCCCCGCAAGCTACTCCACCCAAAGCGCGACAGAGTGCTCTATGACTCTGTCACGGCCCAGACACGCGCCTGGGCCTCTGCTCGAACCGACTTAGAAGAAACCTATAAATATGCCGAGGAGCTCTCAAAAAAGAGGACGAAAAACAAAAGAACAAAAAACCAGGGAGAAATATTTCAACCCTTTGAATTAAGAAACACATTCTCTTCCTCTTACTTACACAACTCCCGATTACTTACTTAATCATCGGAGTGCGCGTGCAGGGACAAATCTCTGCCCCCTCTGATTCCTGTTGTTTTTGTAGATTATACGAAGAACACGTGGAACAAATCGCACGGACGTCACATTTTTGTCGTTAGTGCAATCAGAATACGTGGAAGGTAAATTCCTGTTGCTGTTCGTTCCGGCAACATCAACATCCATAACCCATACTTAGCTTAATCTTAATTAATCTTTAAGTAATCTTAATTAATCTTTAAGGATATATTAAGACTAATTCGTTAGCAAAATCGATAAAGTAAAAGCAAAAATGAGAGAAACGTAAATGTCTTGACTTCATCCTCGTAAGAATTGAAAGACATTAATGATCGTTTGTAAATTTTATGCCTTAGGATTTAATAATCTCAACACGCCTTTGGGCTTTGACATTGTATTGTGACTTAATATATATATATATATATATATATATATATATATATATATATATATATATATATATTCTTTGAATGAAGGGTATCTTCATTTTTACTGTTTAAAATTAAATTTGTTTGAACTAGAAATGAATTTAAATAAAATCTTCTTAACAATAAGAACTCTTGGATTTGAACCCTTTTCAAGTACTTGAAAAAAAAAATCACTTCCACTTCTTTCAACCAATTGTTGATAACTTAGCACACATATATATATATATATATATATATATATATATATATATATATATATATATATATATATATATATATATATATATATACAAAACTTTTTAGACAATTTCATTTAGCTCATAAAGAAAGAAAGAAATAAAGAAAGAAGGCATTAAATTTCAACATTTAATGCCCTACCAAAGGCAATTGCATTGGCATTAAATATCGTATTAATTCACCGAAAAAAAAAATAGAAGAAGATGAAGAAGATTGGAATGGAAGCTACATTTATGCTCGGAGTTGTAAATATCCTTCATAAATTGTAAACATCACAATTTTATTAATTAAAAAAAAAAAAACTGGCTACAACATTTTTCCAAATTCCACCGTATTAAATGTAGTATACGACTATTCAAAACTTTATGGTGGACTTTAATGCCTAAACCTTCCTTTGCCTAAAAGTGTAATGATATAAAGACAAATTTAAATTAATTCTTCTTAGAATATCTATATCTATTCAAAGTTACATTTAATTCGAGATAAAATAGGAAAGGATGTCAATTTAAAACTTTCCTTGTAGACTAGAGAAGTCTGATCATTATCCATTACAATTTACAAAAAAAGGAGCAAGCCTTTCTCTCTTTTCTTTGTTATAACTTTGTTGATTTTTGTTTTTGTTTTTTTTTTATATATATATTTTGCATTTTGTTTTGTTTTCATTTCTTTGTCAAATTAAATTTATATTTTGGTACAATATTGTCTATGTATAAATTTATAGATTATACTAATAAGACCTTAATTTAGTGGATAGAAAGATGTTTTGAAATTTTGAAATTTCATGTGAAAGTTTGATATATCTTTATGTTGTGTTTATCCGATATATATTGAATTTTTTCCCGAACATGGTATACAATTTATATACTCCAATCACAAATATAAAATTTCTTAGAATCTATTTAACAAATAAAATTAACCATTGTACCCAAAAAAATGTATTAGTTCGAGAAGTGAAATAAATAAATTGGTTCGTCCAGAGAACATTTAATGTTTCCAGCATTACAGAGTGGGTCATGCATATATCATAAATACGTATAAACTTAAATATATTATGCTCCTTTAGAAAAAAAAAAAAACGTAATAGCAAATCCTCAAGAGAAAATTTAATGTTTAGTCATGCGTATGTCATAAATACGTCAAAACTTAAATCTATTATGCTCCTTTGAAAAGAAAACATAATATAAAATCCTCTAAAGAGAAAATACAATATAAAGAAAAGGAGTAATAAAAAGAAGGATTACTTTGGTATTAGTTAAAAGTTTAATGATTAGATATACCATTAACTTTTTGTTAAAAAAAAAAAATTGAATATTCAACATTTTATTTTATATAAATCAATTCATAAGCTTTTATTTTTTGTAAATAAACAATACAATTAGGTCCATATCTATTAAATTACACCAAGTTCCTTTTGTATTGCACACATAGCAATCCATAAAACTATCCACTTTAGTTGTCTCATAAAATGCCCGAGCGGTAGTTACTGTCATTTAACAGATTTCAACTTAATTACATTATTTTTGAAAGGTTGAAGGTTTATTTATAGAAATAAAAGTTTATGTATTAATTTGCATGTAATAAAACATTGAGAGCTTATGTCAGTTTCGTGAAAAATATTGAGCATATATTTAGATATTAAGCTTAGTTCAAATGATCATATCTTCACCTAAAAAGCAAAAGAGTCAAAGATTTGAAAATCAACACTTTACTACTAGAAAAAGCTCATAAAATACATTTAAAAAGTGTAATCTAAGATAAAATACTACTCTTTTCTAGCTGTAATCTATTCTAGTGTAATCTTTTCTCAAAATTACTCGAGTTTCAAAGACCCAGGGTTTTTTCTTATGTAGATTAATAAATTACAATTTTAATATGGTATAATCTATGATATTAGACTACAATTATGATCATGGTATGACCTATGATATTAGACTACGATTAGGGGGGAATCATAGTGCTTTCATCTATACATGAATTAGACTACATTTGATTTAAAATCGTTATTTTTTTGTTATATATCAATAATCAACAAATATTTATCAAACATAAATATTAATTTATTAATCACATGTTTAATTTTATTACACAAATTATAACAAGAAACAAATTCAAAACAATCAGCAAAAAACAAGTTTCAGCAACCATGTTATTAAACAACTCTAATAACAATAACATTAATTGATCAAATATCACATTTTCATATTAGTAACCGTTTTAAACACAGATTTATAATATGAAAATTTAAAGTAATGTAGACATTTTCTCTTAACCCCAATCTATTAAAATGAAGGATCTGATGATGTAGGCATTCGCCCTTAAACTTAATCACCAATAGGTTGCAGCAATGAAAAAGACTAGTTAGTTTTAGTTTCAACATCAACTTGATATGTTTATAGATAAAAAATATATATTTACTTCAACAACAATTAAATTTCATATATTAAAGCATAAGACTTTTTGGGGAAATAAGTAATAACAAGCCTAATAATATGAAAAATAAATAGAACTGGATCAATTTAATTAACAAAACTGTGTACCTATTAGGATGACAGTTGTAGAAGGCCGAAAGAGCTTTTTATCAAATTTAATGGAGGAAGATCGCGGTTTAATATTGGCAAGTTATTAACCATATTTGTATTATATATTACTGTATTGTTTATATGCGTCTACTTCTTTTTACTTAGTACATGATTATTGGGTTGTAGTCTACTCAATTTCTATAAAAAGCAAACATCAAACCAAATTCGATTTACATTATCTGAAGAAGTTCTTTATATATTATTATATTGATTATTATATATTATTATATTGTTTATATGCGTCTACTTCCTTTTACTTAGTACACGATTATGAAGGGTTGTAGTTTACTCAATTTTTATAAGAAGTAACTTGGATTTAAGGTTATAGTCAAACATCAAGCCAAATTCGATCTCTATTATTTGAGGGAGATCGTTACAGAAGACATCTCGAATGTTGTCATGAATATATCGAAGTTCATAATAACTTATTTGTGAAACCCGTATTTTTGTATGACATTCCTTATGATTCTCACGTTGTATGACATTATTATATGTAATGGAATTATAAGATGGATAATTTTGATCATATAAATGTGAATGAAGTGGTTAGACAAGTACGAAAAATGCAGAAAATGGTAAATAGGTCAAAAGACCCGAAATTCGATATTAATTCAGTAAGAAATTGTCATTTTAAACATGGATTTAGGAAATCTTGGTCAATAAAGAAGAAATCATTGAATTCCGAGTCCAATTGATTAAGATACTAATTTATTACGATAACCCGAAATTTTCACCTTGGGAAATTATCTCGAAAATGTAGGAAAAATACTCTAAAAATAAAAATAAAATAAGATAATACATATTTAATTAATTAAATATATAAATATATTGGTGTAGAAAATATTTTTGTAAAAAGAATATATTTTATTCTACTAAAATAATAATATAATGTGTTATATATATATATATATATATATATTAATAATAAAAAAAAACTAAATCGCGAAAGGAAAGAGGAAGACGATCGAGGCAGACGACCCCGCTCCGACGAGCCACCAGCGAGAGAGACGGCAAGCAACGATCGATGAAGGAAGCCCGACCACGTGAGAGCCACTAGGCGCCAGCACGTGTGCCGAAGACACCGAAAAGAGGAGACCGACGAGGGAGATTGTTGAGGAGAGAAGGGAGAAATCTGGTAGCTACAACGTCGATCGATCTGATCCAAGACCAGCCGAATGTTCCCCAGCTAGAGACGAGTCGAATAGTGGTAGGAGGGAGCCGGGAACCGTCGAAAACACCACGAACGACGAAGGGACGACTGAACCAGTACGGGTCGATTTAGTGAAGTAAAACTGTACTAAATCGGACCGGACTGGTTCAGCCAAGGAAGAAAGGGAAAAAGAGAAAAAAAGAGAAGAAAAAAAGGGAAAAAAGAATTCGACGATGTACCGGAGTATGGGTAAGTCGGTAAGCGGTCAAAATTGATCGATTTAATTTTTGAGAAATTTATTTAAACTTATATTTGATCGAAATTGATCAGGGTTGAATATATATATATATATATTTGTGTAGTTTGACGATAGACGATGAAAGTGAGCCTGATCAAGCCTCGTATTTCGTACCCACGTAAAATCTCAGGTAAGTAAATCTCATTTAAGACAATTTGTGTAATGATGCGCGTTAGAAATTTATCTTATAATTTATAGATTAATTTCCGTATAAAATGAATTATTTTTGGAATTTTGAAATTGATTGTTGTGAATGATAGTATGAGCTATTTAAATAACCTAAAACGAGGCCCAATAAGTGTTGATCGGCCCAATGAGCCCAATAAACCTTGATAATGTGAATAGTAAGTGAAAAAGGGGTTTAAAACTATTAAGGCCCATTAAGGTGCGATCGGGCCTAATAAGAGTAAATTGGCCCAATTAGTTAAATCGACTATAGTAAATGCGAGAATTATATTTATTGGGTTAAATTAACGTGATAAATAATTATCTACAGCTACAGAGACTGGATTAGGAGCAAATCGAAATGGACAAGCATCCGAAAGTGGAATTTAGCTACACGCTCGACATGATTCGAGGTAAAAGAATTTTGTAAGTGCTTAAATATATCTATACACATTTTCGAGGGGATTTACCGGGCTTAGAATTTCGTAAAGTATCAAGAAATGAAATAATAATTTTTTTCGAAAATCGGGGTATTAGTGGAAAAAGATGATTTTACCCCTGGGAGTAAAATTTACGAAAAGGGTATAAGGCTAATAAATTGCATGATTATCATGTTTTGATATTTTATATGAATGTATTGCTTTGATTTAAGTAAATTTGCGCATAGGTTGGTTGTTGATTTCATGATTTTTACGAAATGGTACAGGTTAGATACCAGTTGCGATTTTAAATATGTTTTATAAAAATTGAGTCACCTATCATATTTATATGAGTAAAAAGAGTGCTGGAGTCTTACTCGCACTAAATTTTACTGATTTATTTCCCATAAAAAGACATACTGAAGCATTGCTCGTACGAGGATTTTTTTATGAGCACAAAACTGTGCTGGAGCTTCGCTCGCACGAGATTTTAGATATCATGATATGTAAGGCTCGTATTTTTATATGTATCCTTATGATTCCATAAGTATACACCTATTTATGTAATATGAATCATAAGAGATGTAAGGTTCGTAAATTTGATATACACACTTGTTATGTGAGTTCGTGATGTACACACAAGTTTTCTTATGTATGATTTATAAGAAATGGACCTTTTAAGTGATAAATGTGGATTGAATGCAAAATTAATAGTGAAGCAAATTGATATGAAGTTAGCTTTGAAAATCTGGAAAAAAATTTAGCCACGTATGTTGTAGAGCAAGGGGAGATCGATCCCTCCTTCAAGCTAGATCGATCTCGGTATGCTTATGCCAAGCAATGATCTATCTCATTCTCAAGCAGATCGATCTCATTGTGTCTAGACCAAAAGCAAATCGATCTCATCCCTCTAGCAGATCGATCTTTGAAGCTCTCTACCTAGCCAAGATCGATCTTATCCCTTAGTGAGTGATGATGGCCTACTGAGGTTTAGAGGCAAGATTTATGTTCCCGATGACCCAGAGCTAAAAAGAGATTGATTTTGACAGAAGCTCATTCATCGAGATACACATTGCATCCGGGGAGTAACAAGATATATCAAGACTCCAAAAAGTGTAGGGATGAAAAAGGATATCGCAGAGTTTATGGCAAGATGTCTCGTTTGTCAGCAAGTGAAGGTAGAGCATCATAAGCCTGCAGGGTTATTGCAGCCTCTACCTATACCAACTTAGAAATGGGAGCATGTCACCATGGATTTCATCATGGGATTGTCGAGGACTAAGAGGAACCATGATACTATCTGGTTAGTGGTTGACAGATTGATGAAAATTCGTCCACTTTTTACCTATGAAATCTATAGATACTTTGAGTAGTTTAGCAGAGTTGTATGTACTGGAGATAGTGAGGCTACATGGTATTCCAGTGAGTATCGTATCAGATAGGGATTCCGCTTCACTTCTCGCTTTTGGGAACAATTTCAGGAAGTTATGAGAACCCGATTGAGTTTCAGTACTGCTTTCCACCCTCAAACTGATGGTCAGTCAGAGAGAACCATCTAAACGTTAGAGAACATGTTGAGAGCGAGTGTTATGGAGTTTAAAGGCTTCTGGGATGATCACCTATCGTTAGCTGAATTTGCATACAACAATAGTTATCACTCGAGTATCGGGATGACACCATATGAGGCATTGTATGGTAGAAGGTGTCGTTCCCCTATTGGTTGGGAAGAAGTTGGTGAAAGGAAAATTTTTGCTCCTGATTTGGTACAACAAGCCTCTGAGGTTGTTCAGCTGATATGTGAGAGATTAAGAACAGCTTAAAGCAGGCAAAAAGTTATACTGACATGAGATAGAGGCCAATAGAGTTCACTGTGGGTGACTCAGTATTCTTGAAGGTTTCTCCCTCGAAAGGGATTATGAGGTTCAGTAAGAAGGGTAAGTTGAGCCCTTGGTATATCGGACCATTTGAGATATTGGAGCGTGTGGGAGATAAGGCCTACAGGCTAGCGTTGCCACTAGAGCTAGCAGGCATTCATAACGTCTTTCACATATCGATACTTCAAAAGTACCATCCAGATCCAACTCATGTGATTCAGTATGAGCCATTAGGGCTCAAGAATGATTTTTCATATGTAAAGAAACCAATCCAGATATTGGATAGGAAGGAAAATGTGCTACGAAACGAGACGATTCCGCTTATTAAGGTTCTCTATCAGCATCATACTTCAGATGAAGCTACTTGGGAGTTGGAGAACCTCATACGGGAAAAGTATCCTTGACTTTTTGAAAAGTAACTTGGTTCTAATTTGGAGGACCAAATTTCTTGAAGGAGGGGAGGAATATAAGGCCCGTATTTTTATATGTATCCTTATGATTCCCTAAGTATGCACTTGTTTATGTAATATGAATCATAAGAGATGTAAGGTCTGTAAATTTGATGTACACACTTGTCATGTGAGTTCGTGATGTACACACAAGTTTCGTTATGTATGAATTATAAGAAATGGACTTTTTTAAGTGATAAATGTGGATTGAATGCAAAATGAGTAGTGAAACAAATTGATATGAAGTTAGCTTTAAAAATTTGGGAAAAATTTCAGTTAAGTAAGCTATAGAGCAAGAGGAGATCGATCCCTCCTTCATGCCAGATCGATCTCGGTATGCTTCTGCCAAGCAAGGATCAATCTCATTCTCAAGCAGATCGATCTCATTGTGTCTCCGCCAGAAGCAGATCAATCTCTGAAGCTCTCTGTCTGGTCGAGATCCATCCTATCCCTTAGAGTAGATCGATCTCTAAGGCTGTAAATCGTGTAATTGGAGCAAGAGGAGATCGATCTCTACCCTAGGAGATCGATCTCATAAGGTGAATTCTATATAAAGGAGCCCAACATTTAGCTTCTCCCCCCAGAAACATCAAAACCTTCCGTTTTTACTCAAAGAAAGTAAACTTCATCTCTCTAAATTATCAACACCTTCCATTGAGATTAGAGAGAAGTTCATTTCAGCAAAGTTGTTCCTAGAGAGGAAGAGAACAACATAGTTGAAATCTAAAGGTTGAGTTGGTCAATTGAAGGAGAAAAAGAGTTTTTCCCCAAAGTTTCCAAAAAGGAGAAAAGTTGAGATAGGTAGGATTTCAATGCACCAACTTCTAGTATATAAATCTAGATATTTTGATGAGTTGATTCGGTGTATATATTGATGGTTGAAACATCCATGAACATGCTTAATTTTCCATGACCTACAAATGGCTTAGTGTGAGATAGTAGCTTAGGCATGGAATTGATGATGATTTAGGCATGAATTAATGTTAGTGAGTATGTTTATATGATTGTAAGATAGTTGGTGAAATCCATATGCTAGAAACAATAATGGTTGAAAATAAGCATATGAGGTATATAATGAACCTAAGACATTGTAAGATTAATGCCAATTTAATGTGAATTTGTAGAGATTTTCGAGAAATGAATCGTATAATTGAAATGGATGTAAGAGAGAATCATGAAGCATATGATGTGAATGGCTCAATGCATTGATTTGAATATCATGCAAGTGAAATGAAGTATATGAAAGTATACTGATGTGAGTAGTACACAATTTCAGCTCCTGAAGATAAAATTGGAGTCGATAAGACTGAATCACGAGCAGTGAAAATCGAAGGAAAGTGATTTAAGTGTGATTCGAGGTAAGGGATTTATGCGAGCTATTAGGGATAGCTATACGTATGTTTTCTTACCTAATGTATGCGAATGAATATGATAAAGTATATAGATATTGATATATCTAGGTGAAAACTACGTATGAGAAGAAGATTATATGCATGAATTGCATGACTTCTATGTTTTATTGTGAAAAGAGGTTTTTACAAGTGTTTTAAGAAAGTGTAATAATAGATTGGCTCCCGATTTAGTAATTTGCATGAAAAGCTTTTAACGAGTGATTGAAGGGAGATTTCCCTCTCACATATACTCAGTGAATGGAGCATTCTATTTCTTTTCTGTGTGAAATCATGCTAGAGCCTAAGTGATAATGGTAGATTTACTAGCCCTGCTCGCACATCATTTTTAAAATGGGTTTTTGAGAAAAGCTAAAAGGGTGCTTGATGCCTCGGGTGATGCTGTGTATTCCACTCGAGAGCTCGTACTAGATTTTAGGGAATCGTGCAGGAGCCTTTGAGTATTGCTGTGTGTCTTGCTCTGACTATGCTCGAATGAAATTTCGTAGTAAAACCGTGCTCGATGCCTCATGTATGTTGTGTGCTCTTACGGTGAGTTGCTCGCACGAAGTTTTTATGATTTTGTTGTGTGTTGAGTAAAACCTTGTTAGAGCCATTGTGTATTGCTGTGTGTCTTGCATTGACCTGCTCACATGTGGTTTATAGATGTGATGTAATGAGTACAAAACCATGATGGAGCCATCGTGTACTGTTGTGTGTCTTGCACAGACCTGCTCGTACGAGATTTTTAGATAATGGAAATGGGTTATAAGGATCCACGGGAGCACAATGTACCATGTGCGTTAGCCATGGAGTACGATGTGCCATGATTTCAGTATGAGCTGAAGGGATGGTTGATCCGCCTCCCCAAGCATAGGGTTCCCGCACACCTAATCAATGTTGCTTGGAATCCGACTATGGCCATAAGTCCTATATATATTCGAGTGATATGACATTGTCACTACTGTGTGTGGTGAGATATGTTTCCCTTATTGTGTGTCTGGGGATATGATAACCCATAATTATGTCTCATGTATATTGAATGTTGAGTGCAAAGTGACTTCTAAATGTGTACTCTATGCTTTTAAAGATGAGCTATGTGAATATGCATATACCCATCCCGCGAATTAATGATTTCGCATCGATGGAAGTTATTTTAAAGAATTCATATGTTTTATAAGGAAAATGAATATATATTTTTAGCATGTAGATAGTGTAGTTATCTACTTGCTTTCATATTTTTCTTACTAAGCGTGTTAGCTCACCCCCTTATTTCTCCTCCACAGATTCTACGCAGTAGTGAGTACACTGTAGTCGTTCCTGCTATTGTGTTGCTTCGGTCATCTAGCAGTATAGAGGTATACACTTGAGATGAAAAATTTTTTATCTCGTAAACTAATGCACAGTAAAGTTTGTATATTGTATTTTGGAGGATATATATAATAGAAACTGATGTAAACGCTTCCACACACATATATAAAAGTCCAGTTTCTATTCTATTTCATTTGTATGAATTTATTAAATTATAATGGATGAGATATGGATTGGATGTTAACTCACAGCCCAACTGTTGAAAGTAAGGTAAAACTCATGAGAGAGAGAGAGGGTCATGACAGAATTTATGGTATCAGAGCAGGGTTGATCTGATGTGAGTCAGTATCCATAGTTAAGAAATTATACATCATAAAGTACTGTGCATTATTAGGATATAATTATGTATACCAAGCTAGAAAATGTGACTAAGACACTTATTTTAAGTATGCAGGATGTCTGATAGATGACGTACTCGTAGAGGAGAGAGTTCACGCTCTCAAGGGCATAGAGATGAGCCTGAGAGATGCAGTGGGTCTGGTTCTACTAGAGATCCACCTGAGCTTAGTGATGCCGTTAAGGCGCGTATAGCGCAATTACAGCGTAGTGTAGACACGGTCATGGAGATGTTTACACAGGCAAAGGCCAAACTTGAGGGTAGACATGAGAACCCTGCTGGTCAGGCTGCTGCACCTGAGAACAAGAGCCAGCACAGCCTGTACCGAGACCTCGAGCTGCAGAGGTAGAGATTCCTGCACCCCTTCCCGTTCAGGATCTTGTAGCTCCACAATAGGTTGGTGGTGAATGAGGGTATGATTGTGATCTGGGTAGACTGAGAGAGTTCAGGAAGTTCAGACCACCTTCATTTAGTGGGGTGAAGAACCCAGTGCTAGCTGAGCATTAAATACGTAGTATAGAGAAGCTCTATCGATTTTTCCATTGTTTTACCACCGAGAAGGTCACCTTTATCGCTTTTGTATTATAGGATGAGGCCGAGCATTGTGGATGGCCACATAGCCGATGTTGAGTACATGACACCTGGTTGTGACATGGGATATATTTTTGGATGCCTTTAGGAGGCAGTACATTCCAGCTACTGCTCAAAGAAAAATGCAGATGGAATTTATGACATTGACTCAAGGAAACCAGATAGTGGATGAGTATGATTTTGGATTCACATCCTTGGGCAGATATGATACAGTCACTATGAGCCTTGAGGACAAAAAGGTTCAGAAATTTCTTGAGGGGCTGAGACCTTCCATCAGAGCTCAATTAGCTCCGTTGGACATTACCACCTATGATGAGGCAGTACGCAGAGCTTAGCTATGTGAGCAAGATTATGAGTTGCGTGCCTCAGAATTGAGCAGGAGTGGTAAAGGCAGTGATAGAGATCAGAAGAGGTCAGTTGAGGATAGAGAGTTCAAAAAGAGACGAAGGTTATTTGGTAAGGGGCCTAAGATTGAAGAGGTACGAGAGAGGCCTGCGAAGCCTCCAGTTCATCCAGCTTTGCCTCCAGCTTCGAGGGGCATAGTTATTGGTGGACTTCGACCTACCACAGAGCAGTGCAGGTTATGTGGTAGATATCATGGGGGTAGACCATGCCCGTTATCGATAAGATCATGTTATAGGTGTGGTAAACCAGGGCACATAGCTCGTGAATGCCCAGAGTTGATTGATACAGCCCCATAGAAGTGCAAAGAGCCAAAGATGGCTACAGTTGAGACACCTACACCTAAGAGGAAGGTCACAGCTGAAGAGAAAGGGAAGCAAGCTGTTGGTCTAGGGCGAGTGTTTGCATTGGACCAGGCATCTACAAAGGCTTTCTCGGATGTGATTAAAGGTACCATCCTAGTCTTTGATTTTGATGCATTAGCATTAATTGATTTTGGTGCCACGCATTCATTCATATCGCCTTCATTTGCGTGTAAACTGTGTGAACATGTGAAACTTGTTCCCTTAGAGTTTTACTTATAAGCACTCCAGTGAGAGACAATGTAATGACGGAGTATGTATCTAAGAATTGTAAGTTAAAAGTAGGGGAAAAGGACATGTCGGTCGATCTTATCCTATTAACTATGAAGGACTTCGATGTAATACTAGGAATGGATTGGTTGGCTGTAAACTATGTTGTTATAGACTGTTATTTTAAGACAATAATGTTTTCCATCCTTGAAAAGTACATTGTAAGATTTGAAAAGTAATGAAAAAAGTAATAAGTTATTTTTAAGGATGGATGATGTTGCTAACGAATGTAATAATAATGTGTTAAAGGTTTTATCACTTATGTGGTTGACTTGGATAAGGTATACCCGGATATAGCTGACATCACAGTGGTTAGAGAATTTTTCGATGTCTTTCAAGAAGAATTACCAGGGTTGCCACCAGACAGAGAAATAGAACTCTGTATTGATTTGGTGCCTGGAACTGAACTGATATCCAAGCCACCATATAGAATGGCTCCGATTGAATTGGAGGAGCTAAAAAGATAGTTGCAAGAGTTGTTGGACAAGGGGTTCATCAGACCGAGTGTATCACTTTGGGAGCATCGGTTTTGTTTGTAAAGAAGAAAGATAGGAGTCTTTGACTTTGTATAGATTATCGGTTGTTGAATAAGGCTACCATCAAGAATAAATACCCCCTTTCGCGGATAGATGATCTATTGGATCAGTTACAAGGAGCACAAATCTTTTCGTAGATTGATCTGAGGTCTAGGTATCATCAGTTGAGGATTCGGAGTTGAGATATGCCCAAGATAACATTTTGGACCCGTTATGGCCATTATGAGTTTTTGGTTATGCCATTTGGTTTGACGAATGCTCTTGCAACGTTTATGGCTTTAATGAATGATGTGTTTAAGCATACCTCGACAGATTTGTGATCGTATTTATAGATGACATATTGGTGTACTTGAAGTACAAGGAAGAGCATGAGTAGTATTTGAGAACAGTGTTACAGACCCTCTAAGATCAGGAGCTATATGCCAAATTCAACAAGTGATTTCTGGCTAAGTGAGATATCGTTTCTGGGTCATGTGGTCTCGAGAGATGGGGTATCAGTGGATTCGTCCAAAATAGAGGTTGTGGTATAGTGGGAAAGACCCAAGACAGTTACAGAGATCCATAGTTTCTTGGGTTTAGCAGGTTATTACCGACGGTTTGTCAAGGGATTCTCTAAGCTGGCTGCTCCATTGACAGGTCTCGCTCGAAAGAATGTGGCATTTGAGTGGGATGGTAAATGTAAAAGTAGTTTCTGCGAGCTAAAGCACAGACTGACCACTGCACCTAGTCTCACCATACCCACCAGCTCAGGAGGTTACTCAGTGTATACAGATGCCTCAGGATAGGGACTGGGCTGTGTATTGATGCAAGACGGGAAGGTAGTAGCCTATGGATCCAGACAGTTTAAGGACCACGAGAGGAACTACCTGACCCATGGTTTAGAGTTGGCAGCAGTGGTATTTGTATTAAAGATTTGGCACCACTACTTGTACGGTGAGAAATTCCAAGTGTATACTGATCATAAGAGTCTCAGATATCTGTTTTCACAGAAAGAGTCAAATATGAGGTAAAGGCGATGGATAGAGCTTCTGAAAGATTGTGATTGCGACATATTATACCATCTAGGGGAGGTTAATGTTGTGGCTGATGCCCTGAGTAGAAAGAGCCTCAGAATGGTATCGTATATGATGGTCAGGGAATATGAGTTACTCGAGCAGTTTGCTCACCTCAGGTTGGATATAGACCCTGTTGATGTTGACAGAGGCTATGTGATAGCTAGCCTGTGAGTGGAACTAGATTTGATTGATTGATACGATCGACGCAACATACCGATCTACTGTGTGAGGATCATACGAGTCTGATTCAGAGGGGTGATGTAGCCGATTTCTTAGTGAGTGATGATGACCTACTGAGGTTTAGAGGCAAGATTTGTGTTCCAGATGACCCAAAGCTAAAAAGAGATTGATTTTGTTAGAAACTCATTCATCGAGATACACGTTGTATCCGGGGAGTAACAAGATGTATCAAGACCTCCGAAAAGTGTATTGGTGGTCAGGGATGAAAAAGGATATTGTAGAGTTTGTGGCAAGATGTCTCGTTTGTCAGCAAGTGAAGGTAGAGCATTAGAATCTTGCAAGGTTATTGTAGCCTCTACCTATACCAACTTAGAAATGGGAGGATGTCACCATGGATTTCATCATGGGATTGCCGAGGACTAAGAGGAATCATGATACTATCTGGGTAGTGGTTGACAGATTGATGAAAATCCGCCCACTTTTTACCTATGAAATCTACAGATACTTTGAGTAGTTTGGCAGAGTTGTATGTACTGGAGATAGTGAGGCTACATGGTGTTCCAGTGAGCATTGTATCAGATAGGGATTCCCGCTTCACTTCTCGCTTTTAGGAAATATTTCAGGAAGTTATGAGAACCCGATTGAGTTTCAGTACTGCTTTCCACCCTCAAACCGATGGTCAGTCAGAGAGAACCATCCAAACGTTAGAGGACATGTTGAGAGCGAGTGTTATGGAGTTTAAAGGCTCCTGGGATGATCACCTACCGTTAGCTGAATTTGCATACAACAATAGTTATCACTCGAGTATCGGGATGGCACCATATGAGGCCTTTTACGGTAGAAGGTGTCGTTCCCCTATTGGTTGGGAAGAAGTGGGTGAAAGGAAAATTTTTGCTCCTGATTTGGTACAACAAGCCTCTGAGGTTGTTCAACTGATATGTGAGAGATTGAGAACAACTCAAAGTAGGTAAAAAAGTTATACTGACATGAGACAGAGGCCACTAGAGTTCACTGTGGGTGACTCGGTATTCTTGAAGGTTTCTCCCTCGAAAGGGATTATGAGGTTCAATAAGAAGGGTAAGTTGAGCCCTCGGTATATCGGACCATTTGAGATACTGGAGCGTGTGAGAGATAAGGCCTACAGGCTAGCGTTGCCACCAGATCTAGTAGGCATTCATAACATCTTCCACATATCGATGCTTCAGAAGTACCATCCAGATCCAACTCATGTGATTCAGTATGAGCCATTAGAGCTCAAGAATGATTTTTCATATGTAGAGAAACCAATCCAGATACTGGATAGGAAGGAAAATGTGCTACGAAACAAGACGATTCCGCTTATTAAGGTTCTCTAGCAGCACCATACTTCAGAAGAAGCTACTTGGGAGTTGGAGAACCTCATACGGGAAAAGTATCCTCGACTTTTTGAAGAGTAACTTGGTTCTAATTTAGAGGACCAAATTTCTTGAAGGAGGGGAGGAATATAAGGCCCGTATTTTTATATGTATCCTTATGATTCCCTAAGTATGCACTTGTTTATGTAATATGAATCATAAGAGATGTAAGGTCCGTAAATTTGATGTACACACTTGTCATCTGAGTTCGTGATGTACACACAAGTTTCGTTATGCATGAATTATAAGAAATGGACTTTTTTAAGTGATAAATGTGGATTGAATGCAAAATGAGTAGTGAAGCGAATTGATACGAAGTTAGCTTTAAAAATCTGGGAAACATTTCAGCTAAGTATGCTGTAGAGCAAAGGGAGATGGATCCCTCCTTCAAGCCAGATCGATCACGGTATGCTTCTGCCAAGCAAGGATCGATCTCATTCTCAAGCAGATCGATCTCATTGTGTCTCAGCCAGAAGCAGATCGATCTCTGAAGCTCTTTGTCCGACCAAGATCAATCCTATCCCTTAGAGCAGATCGATCTCTGAGGCTATAAATCGTGTAATTGGAGCAAGAGGAGATCGATCTATACCCTAGGAGATCGATTTCATAAGGTGAATTCTATATAAAGGAGCCAAACATTTAGCTTCTTCCCCCAGAAACATCAAAACCTTCCATTTTTACTTAAAGAAAGTAAACTTTATCTCTCTAAATTATCAACACCTTCCATTGAGATTAGAGAGAAGTTCATTTCAGCAAAGTTGTTCCTAGAGAGGAAGAGAACAACACAGTTGAAATCTAGAAGTTGAGTTGGTCAATTGAAGGAGAAAAGGAGTTTTCCCCTAAAGTTGCCAAAAAGGAGAAAAGCTGAGATATGTAAGATTTCAATACACCAACTTCTAGTATATTAATCTAGATGTTTTGATGAGTTGATTTGGTGTATATATTTGTCAGACCCATGTTTTTGATTTATGTATGTAGCTTGTTCCTTATGATTCCTATGTGTATGAACACTTTATTTTCTTGGTTGAATCATAAGAAGAGTATTTACTATCATGCAATTGACAAGTAAAGAATAAAAATTCATGTAAGCTACATCAAAGCCAAATAAGGGCCGAGATGGCCATAGGCCAAGCTAAAAAGGGATCGAAATCAAGTTGACTAAAAATAAGAAGTTAAAATAAGAAAAGATAGTGGGTTTATGAAGGAAAGTCGGTTCAATTTGGTTCCGAACAAGTACAGGGGTAACACGGTCAAAAGACCAAAATTCGGTATAAATTCAATAAGAAAATTGAATTTAAAATATGGAATTGAGAAATCTTGATCAAATACGAGAAAAATATTGAATTTCGAGTCTAATTAATCAAGATATGAATTTATTGGAAATAATCAAAATTTTCACCTCGAAAAATTATCCCGAAAATATTGGAAAAATATACCGAAAATATAAAATAAGACTGATAAATTCATTGATGGATTAAATGAATTAAATATGATTTTTTGAGATATTTTGGGATTTTCTATAATATTTTAATGATTAAAATAATAATAAAATAAATTATAAATAATAATAAAAAAAGAGAAATGAAATCTGAAAAAACGCAAAGGAAAGAAACATAGAAAATCGAAGGCGCGTCCGAGAAGATCCCTGAAGCCCGACGACCATCTGACGATCGACGAGGCCAAACGAGGGTCGGAGAAGGAAAAGGACGACCGCACGACCATCCTGCCACCGGAACGCGTCCCACCGACACAAGAATCCGGCGTATCGAGGGAGAGAAGGCCGAGAGGGAGAAGAGAGGAACGGCGGCCACCGACGGGGTTTCGGTCCAACCCGAGGCCAGCCGAGCGTTCCCTTGCCTGAGATGAGTTGAACGGCAGCAGCGAGGCATCGGGAACCGGTCGAACGACACCGAAATGCAAAAAGAGACTGAATCAGTCGACCAGTTCAATAAGAAGAGTACTGCGTTGAACCGGACCGGACCAGTTTAGCCAAGAGAGAGAGGAAAAAGAGAAAAAAAAAGGAAAAAGGAAAAAAGGGAAAAAAGGAGAGGAAATCCTTGGGAATACCTCAGATTACGAGTAAGTCGACACGCGGTCAAATTGACCGAATTTATTTTTGGGAAAGTTAATTTAAATTGTATTTGATCAAAAATTTACCTGGAATTTAATATACAAATTGTGCAGTTCGATGATAAATTCTGAACATGAGCCGATCGAACTCCGATTTATGCACCATCGCATAATTTCGAATAAGTAAAGCTCATTTACGATAATAGTATGATTATTGCGCAATTTGAATTTAGTTTGCGGATTTCTGATTAATTTCTACATAAAATAAATTATATCCGGATTTTTGAATTAACTGTCGTAAATGATATACGGGCTATCCAAAGATTTTGGAACAAAGCCCAATGGGTATTGATAGGCCTAATGAGCCAATAGACCCTGATGAAGGGAATTAATAAGTGAAAAACGACTTAAAACAAAGTTAGGCCCAATTAAAGTGTTTAAGGCCCAATAAGAGTAAACAGGCCCATTTAAGTGAAATAGACTGTATTAAATGTGTAATACAGTAGAAAAAGTATAATTAACCCAATGAATGGTTAAATGCAGCTCCAGAGTCATATTGAGAGTTGACCGCACTACGAGATTTGAGTAGCACAGAGGAATTGAGGTCACGCGACGTGATCCGAGGTAAGGGACTTTTGCAAGTAGTTAGAGATATCTGTGCGTATTTTCATCTGCTTTTACATTCACTGAAATTGTCTGAGGGTCAGAAAAAATCAATAATATTTATAGGGACCCGCTATGGGTAAATTACGATTTTGCCCCTAGTTAGGCAAAAAGTCAACTTTTGGAAAAAATTGTAAAAAGCATGGAAACAATGTTTTTGAGTGTTTTTACTGCTGTGTAACAGAAGAGTACGTAGATGAGCTAATGTTTTAAGGTTGATGTAGACTAAGCACACTTTATAGTACTGATTTTCATGTTTTAAAACATCCCTATTTTTAAAGAGTCATCTATCGAACTATGTGAAAACAATCGTGCTGGAGCACAACTCGCGCTTGATTTCAGATGTTTTTCACATACATTAGTGCTAGAGTGAGACTCACACTACATTTATTTGACATGCATGATAGAGTACTGGAGCATTGCTCGTACTCAGTTTTATGTGATTTGTGCATGATAGAGTGCTAGAGCGATTAGCTCGTACTAGAGTTTTACATGAGATGCATGACAGAGTGCTAGAGCATTGCTTGTACTCGATTCTTCATGATTTATACATGACATAGTACATAAGTGATTTGCTCAGACTTGATTTAAATGAGAACTATGCATGACCTAGTGCTGGAGGTTTACTTGTACTAGTGTTTGATGTTTTGACATGCATATACAGTGTTTAGAGGCGGAGCGTTGACTGTGAGTCACACTCAAGACGCGCACTGTAGTTTTTACGTGATATATAGACATGTTAGAAAAATCGTAAAGATTTCCTTGTGTAGACTGAGTGTCACACTGGAGATGTTCGCACGTGGATTTAGAGACATGGTATTAATTATTCCATGGTATGAGGGCTAAGACCTATGGCAGGAACCCCGACCATGAGGCAGGGTCCACAGGTGTACGTTGTACCGTGCGTGTGGCATGGAGTACCCTATACCGTGTATTGTTGTGGAGTTGTGAAGGAGAGTTGTTGATAGCTGACGGTTGTGATGGACTGACCCCCCTCCCGTTACAGCAGTGATAACCCGCACACCGAGTACTGTGTTTCCTGGGATTTCACACGTTAGGATATGGCCATAGTCCAGGAGATATTGCATATAGCCACTGAGTCTCGCATGATATATCACATGTATTTATGATACGGGTAGACCTGAGGGATGGGTCAGAACCCGGTTGTTGTGTTGTGTTGTGAAATGCCATATTTACTGTGTTTTGAATGTAAATGGTATATTTTATATAAAGGCATTCTGAAATGATAAATATGTACTGTTTTGCATGACTACCTATGATTTATAACTCAGCATGTGTTTAGTACATGGGATTTTAAATCTGTACTATTATTATTTATATTTTGAAACATGCTTTTGAATTGAGAGAAGGAAAGACAAAGAAATATTTTCAGTAGATAGTATGGAAGTCTACTTGCTTGCCTGATTTCCTTACTGAGCCAGATAGCTCACCCCTTTCATTTTCCCCCTCTCTACAGATCATCATCAGTAGATTGAGTCGGCTAAGGTATAGCATTCCTTTTGACAGCAGCCATTCCCCATTTAGCGAAAGGTATACACGATGCGTACTCTTTTATATCTGAACAATGTATAAACACAGTGATGTACACGTTTTAATATTGGGGATGTAATTATATTAAAGTATATGAATTTACTTATAAGAAAAGTGTACACACAGTCAATAAATATTTATAATGACATGTATGTGTGATACGAAAAAGAATGGTAAGGTATGTGTGGATGAGAAGACTAATGCCTAATCACAGCCCAACTGTTGAGGAGAGAAAGGTAAGAAAAAAGCGAAAAATTTATTGTGGTTTTTGTTAAGTCACGCGTGAGAGGAGGGCGTGATAGAATGGTATCAGAGCGTAGTTGGTCTGATGTGAGTAGGTATTAGTAATTAGAAAAATGTACATCCTCATATTACTATGTTTTGTTCAGTTACAATTGTGTATACGAGTTGGGAATTGGGCAAATTAATGTTTGTGAATGCAGGAATTAAGCCATTATGGTTAATCCCATCCGTGGTAGAGAGGCTAGAGGCCCTAAAGGTAGGCCTGAGAGCCGAGATGAGTCCTCATTTGACTTGGTGACGTAAAGGTACTACTGAGGTACCAGAGAATATTGAGGCACACTTCACGAGGATAGAGCGTAGCCTAGAGGTGATAGTAGAGTTGTTGGCACAGACTCTGCCAGGTAGACAGAGACAGGATGCAAAGACTGCGACTGGGGAGGCAGTTGCACCTGATACACATGCACAGCCTGCACAAGTGCCACAGACTACTGATACTCCTACACCTCCACCAGTTCAAAGTAGTAGAGGATTGGGATTTGGGTGTGATCTTGACAGACTGCGACAGTTCTAGAAGCTTGGACCTCCATCTTTTCGAAGGGTCAAGGATCTAGCTTGTGCAGAGGAGTGGATTGGAGAGATGGAGAAGTTATACGACTTCTTTGATTATACGACTTCAGAGAGAGTCGCATTTGCTGCGTTCCTACTGAAGGGAATGGCAGAGCATTGGTGGAAGTCCACCAAACCGATATTGAGAGCCCGACACATAGAGATCAGTTGGGAGATGTTTTCGGATGCCTTCAAGAGGCAGTTTGTTCTAGATACAGTGCAACGCAAATTGCAGGTCGAGTTTTTGGGATTGAGCTAGGGGAGTCTCTCAGTGGACGAGTACGAGACTAGATTTTTGGCCCTGGGGAGGTATAATCCCGATACAATGTATAGCGAGACCAGGAAGGTCCACAGATTTGTCGATGGATTGAGACCAGTGTTACGGTCTAGGTTGGTACCATTTGATATTAGTACGTATGATGAGGTAGTGCACAGGGCGTAACTTTGCCAGCAGGCCTACGAGAGGAATGCCTCTGAGTTTAGGAAGTTTAGTCGGAGCCAAGATAGAGAGATGAAGAGATCGGCTAAAGATAGAGGTTTCAGTTATCAAGGAGGGAGGAGACTCTTCCGTAAGGGACCACAGATAGAGGAGGTGCGAGAAAGACCAGTTAGACCTCCTACATACTCGGCCATAACTCTGGCGAAGGGCATTGTGATTGGAGGATAGAGGCCTACTACAGATCAGTGCAGTAGATGTGGTAGACATCATGGTGGTAGACCTTGTCCGTTGAGCTCTATCGTGTGTTTCTGATGTTGGAAACAGGGGCACATTGCTAGAGCTTGACCAGATACATTTGAGATTGCCCCACAGAAGGGCAAGGAGCCTGATAGAGCTCTAGCTGGTACGTCTGCTCAGAGAGGGAGATCGACGGCAGAGGAGAAGGGGAAGCAAGTGATAGGTCGAGGGCGAGTACATGCCTTGGACCAGGGCACAACTGATGCTTCTATGGATGTGATTAGAGGTAACATCCTAATTTATGATTTAGAAGCATATGTTTTAATTGATCTTGGTGCCGCGCATTCATTTATATAGCCTTCATTTGCATGTAAGTTAGCAAAGCATGTAGAACGTACTCCTTTAAAGATGATGATGTTGATTAGTACGCCTATAGATTCCAGTCAGCTAGTTGAATATGTGTATAATGATTGCAATTTAAGAGTAGGGGAAAAGGATATGACAGCTAATCTAATCTTGTTAAGTATGAGTGACTTTGATGTAATTTTACGAATGGATTGGTTATCTGCAAACCATGCTGTTTTAGATTGCTATGCTAAGACAATTATGTTTCCTAACCCTACGAACTATGTTGTAAAGTTTGATGGGAAGAAATAAAAGAAATAGATATTTTCTTAATAAATAAAATATTATGCTAATTGAGAAATCAATATCTTGAAGGTTTCATTGCATACGTGGTGGATACGGATAAGGTACATCCGGAGTTGGTAGATATTGCTGTAGTCAATGAGTACCCAGATGTTTTCCCGGATGAATTGCTAGAGCTACCACCAGACAAAGAGATGGAGTTCTGTATAGATTTGGTGTCTGGTACTGAGCCTATTTCAAGACCACCGTATCGCATGGCCTTAGTTGAGCTGGAGGAGCTCAAGAGACAGTTGCAAGAGCTGTCGGATAGGGGGTTTATCAGACCAAGTGTTTCTGTCACGACCCTCAACTTACCAAAATACGTACAAATTGTTTTTGCATTTTCATGCGTCATTTATAAATCATCATTCCTTGATCGTGAACAACCACACTCTCAACAGTTGGCCTGTGTGTCAATGTCTACCTCATACATCCTCAACAATTAAAATTTACAATATAATTTTAGAAGTAAACACTTTTATAAATATATCAGAGTTACTATTTACAAGTGTTTACCTTGCTTTACATCCCCAATAGTTACTTACAAAATGCTATTGTGCTATGTCTAATTTAGATACAAAATAATTCAAGTGTGTATACCTTTAGTGATGGGATGCAGCGGATACCAAAAGGGATAAGCCTCCAGTCACGCTCACTCTAAACTCAAATCTTTGTAGAGAGAGAGAAAATAAAGGGGGGGTGAGCAAACCCCACGCTCAGTAAGGCAATCATGCGAACAGGCACTATCTACGTGAACGTGATGCCATGCTCAAAGCAAATATTCCATCATTTCTCAAATTATGAGTTCATGCTTGTGTTAATGGTATGTAAAGCATTCATGCTATTAAAATCCAATGCACAATTCAATTCAAAGCATGGTATAAATCATCATGCATAATTCACAATAAAGCATGGCATTACCCATCATGCGTTTTCTCAAATAAGCATGGCATTAACCATCTTGCATTTTTCACAATAAAGCATGGCATTAATCATCATGCTTCAGTGCACTTTAAACCATTAACAATCAATATCTCAAAACAGTTCAACACTTGTCAGGTCTCAGTCCCTCAGACTGTCCTGACCCACAAATCGTTCCAAACATGGATTTATTCTCAAAATAATAGACATGTGAGATAGGCAATTCAATAAAAGGTAATAACCTCTAGATCTATGGCCATAACCTATGATGTCGGCTACACAGATCAGGTGTGTGGGATATCACCACTATCTGCTTCCACACGGGAGGTGGGTCAAATCCTGCCTGCCCATCCATAGCAGATCTCGTCCGAAGATGGCATATCACAATCTCAACACGGTACAACGTACTCCATGCTACATGCACGGTACAACGTATTCCGTGGACCCAATCAACACATCATATCACGCCACATCTCAAAATGCACATGTGAGCCTATTTAATCGGTACGACCTCTTGTCTACCCGAAGCTTCTAACACGGCTAATAACATGTCAAAATCACAAACTGCATGTGCGAGCCTTTTAATCGATGTGACACCCAGTCTACCTGAAGCTCCAAGCACGACAACAAGCAAAGTGGGCATCTAGTGCGAGCCAAGCTCCAAGCACTATGCCAAAACCAGTATGAAATCTATGTGAAAACTAGTGCGAGCTAAGCTTCAGCACTCATGCGTATAAAACACATCAAATCTCGTGCGAGTCCTGCTCTAGCACGCTTTCATTCTCACGAAATCATGTAGGTGGCTCAATTCTTTGTAAAGTATGGTTAACAAGCCAAAACAACTCTTTTCTTTTGCAAATCATTTCAAATGCTAGCCAACCTACCAATCACTTGCTAAAAATCAATAAAACATGATTTTCAAAGCATTATGTTGTTGTTTTCATGTACATTTCTCAAACACCCAACTTTTTCCCTTCAATCACCCAATTTTATTTCCTAACACTCATGCATTCTAGCAAAGCATTTAAACGCCTAAATTGCGCACAGATATATCTAAGAGTCCACACAATTCCCTTACCTCAATTTACTTGGTGTGACTCTTTTCCTCTTAACTTCTCACGCTCTTGGCTCAATTCACTCCAGCACATCTGTCACGACCCGTTCTACCAAAATTACTACAAATTTTTCACTTTTTCTATACTTCTCACCTCCTCGTGACAATTTCCATTTTGAACGAGTTGGGCTATGAGTCAGTAATAATCCCAACTCTTATTCCATTTGACCATATCATTCTTACCATGGTAATAATGTTAGAATTTCAGATAGTATAATAATAAGTACATATATTATACAACTGTATGTACATATGTTTTCATATATTTACATCACCCATAATTATATTCGTTACAAAACTGTGCTATTATTTGTTTAGATACAAAACTGTACGATGTGTATACCTTATTTGTGATGGGAGCAGCGGACAACCAGGAATGCTGTCTCTACCCACTCTCAACTACTGTAGATGCTCTGTAGAGGGTGAAAAATGAAAGGGTGAGCATAACTAGCTTAGTAAGGAAATAATGTAAGCAGGTAGATAACTATACTATCTACATGCTGATAAAGTCATGATATAAAATCGTTTATATTTGGAGGATGAGGTAAGACTAAAACAATGCCACATGTATGTATATATCATATAAGAGAAATCATGAAATCGACATATAAAACAAACATGGAAAAATCATCATGTATGACATCTCATGCTCGTCAGGTTAAAAGTTATTTGTTTCATCATAAACTCATCACGTTAAAACTTATTTGTTTCATCATAAAACAACCATATCAAGGCTAAACCCATTCCTCGGGAATACCTTGATTTATTAAATCACATCTCGTTTAAAAACATAAATCGGGACATTACCCCTCCTTCGGGTCTGTCCTGATCTATTCAGACCGTATGATATCATGTGAGGCATGTAGGTTACTGTATGAAAAATCAAGGACTATGGCCATATTATGTCCCTATGATCCCAGGCAACACGGATCCTGGTGTGCAGAGCATCACAACTGTAACGGGAGGTGGGGTCAAATCCTACCCGCCAGAATATCAAGTAACATCATCAAGTCATCATGACTGCACGGTACAACGTACTCCGTGTGACATACACGGTACAACGTACTCCGTGTACCCATATCATAGTCTGGGGGTGCCTACCGTAGGTCTTATCCACCCCAATACTATGTCGATAACCAACCCATGTCTCAAAGTATACGTGCGAGCATATCAACTCTCTGCGACACACAGTCTACAAGAGGCTTCAGCACGACTATATGCATGTCAACTCACGTCTAGTTCGAGCGAAGCTCTAGCACGACGCTATGCATATCATAATATCTAAAACCTCGTGCGAGCGAAGTTCCAGCTTGATTTTTGTCCACACACAAATTTCTCGTACGAGCAATGCTCCAGTACGGCTTTTTATGAGAAATAAATCAGTAAAATTTAGTGCGAGTAAGACTCTAGCACTCTTTTTACTCGTGTAAATATGATAGATGGCTAAATCTTGATAAAACATCTTTTAAAATCGTAACCGGTACAAACAGGTACCCTTTCGTATAATTCATAAAATCAACAGCCAACCTATGTGCATATTTGCTTAAATCAAAGCAATACATTCATATAAAACATTAAAACATGATAATCATGCAATTTATTTGCCTTACTACCTTTTTTGTAAATTTTACTCCCAGGGGAAATATCGTCTTTTTTTATTTATTAATCCATGCCCTGGTTTTTGAAAAAATTATTATTTCGTTTCTAGATACTTTAAGAAATTCTAGGTCCTGTAAATCCCCTCAAAAATACGTATAGATATCTCTATGCACCTACAAAATTCCCTTACCTGGAATCACGCGCAACTTATCCCGTCTCGATAATACCCGATCTCTCAGTCCAAATGCACGCCAACCAAGTCTACGAAACTGCATATAACCACATATTTAGGTCAATTCACTTATCTTTATCAGTATGTCACATTCACTGATCAATCTAAAGTATTGGGCTCATTTTACTTTATTGGGCACAATTGCACCTTAATGGGCATCGACCCATTTTCAACCCATTTATACTTATTCAATCTCTTCTTCGGGTTTTACTGGGCTCATTCAGCTTACCAATAATCATCAGTCTTCGTTCCAAACTCATTGGATAGCTCCTATACTATTTACGGTAATTACGTTACAATTCTGAATAATATTCTTTTTTATACAGAATTAATCCGTAAATTTCGTAAAATAATCGAAACTCTGTATTAAAGGACTCATATTATTGTAATTAAAACATACTTACCCAATATGATGTGGGGTACGAAAATGGAGCTCAATCGGCTCTCGTTCGGGCTCTTTCATAAAACTGCACAATTAGGTAAATTCGGATTATTTTCCATTAAATAAAATATTAATTAAATTTCCAGAATTTACCCGTAGGTCAATATCGACCCTCGGTCAACTTACCCGAATCTCGAGTCGTCCCTGGTAATTTTTCTTTCCTTTTTCCTCTTTTCTTTCTTTTTTCTCTTTTTCTTCCTTTTTCCTCTCTTTCTTGGCTGAATAGGTTCGGCCTGGTTCAACCCGGTTCAGTCCGGTTCGGTCCAGCCAGTTCAGTTCGGTTCAGCCAGTTCAGGGCCTCGCCAGCCGGTTCTCCATCGGTTTTCGCTGCCAACAGCTCCGCGAGGTCGTCCGATCACAGATATAGGGTTGGTTTCGTCTGAGGTCCTCGGAATGTGGTCGGTCCGGCCTCTTCTCTCCTCGTCGTCGGCCCCCTTTCTTTTCTTCCTCCGTTTTCGGCGCTG
Source organism: Firmiana major (assembly GCA_033439115.1). Lineage (NCBI taxonomy): Eukaryota > Viridiplantae > Streptophyta > Magnoliopsida > Malvales > Malvaceae > Firmiana > Firmiana major. The sequence goes on from CM065899.1 coordinate 65,414,776, forward strand.
GCAGTCATTCTACCCGCCAGTGCTACCACCAATCGCGTCGCCTGTGCCTAGGGGACGCTCGGCTGGTGGTGGCTGGGCCTGAATAGGCTTCGATCGTCGAAAATCCCTTTCTTTTCTCTCGGTTGCTCGGTTTCTCTCTCTTTCGTCGGCGTTTCTCTAGCTGTTCGTGCTTCCATCGTCGGATTCTGCCTGGGATCGGCGTCGGCTGCCTCGCCTGGTGGGTGCACCGCCGATCGCCGGTGAGGTCCCTCAGTTCGGCTTCCCAGTTTTCGTTTTCCAGTTCCCTTCGCGTTTTTTGCGATTTTTCCTTTCTTTCTTTTTTTAATTTAATTTTATTTACTTTTATAATTTATTATTTTATTATTTTATTCATTATTTTATTCTAAAATCCGAAAAATATCTAAAAAATTATATTTTATTCTAATTAATTAATTTAATTTATTTAATATATTTTTCCACTTTTCGGTATATTTTCTCTATATTTTAAGGATATTGTCCTGAGTGAAAATTTCGATTAATTCCAATAAATTCATATCTTGATCAATTTAATCCGAAATTTAATTATTTCTTCGTTATTGATCAAGATTCTCAAATCTATTATTTTTAATTAAATTTTCTTATCAAATTTATATCGACTTTTGGTCTTTTGACCGTTTTGCCCTTCAACGTGTTCGAGTATTCCATTTAAATCCTTCCTTTCACGAACACACTCATTTCATGTTTTAACTAAATTCGAGTCTTACATAATCTCCCCCATTTAAGAAATTTGGTCCTCCAAATTAAAACAAAGTCAAATGGATCCATAAACAACTCCGGGTACGTTTATCATATCATATACTGTCATTCTCAAGTGACTTTTCCCGAAGTGTACTACTACCAACATACTTAATTAAGGAGATCATATTAAACCTCAACACTTTCTCTTTCCATCTAACACCCCGTATCAAGTTTTCAACCTATGTTATACTTTCATTGAGCTAAGCTATTGGAGCTCATATTCGATCACATATGCTGGATCTGGATAGTATTTTCGAAGCATCAAAAGATGGGACACATTGTGGATGCCTGCTAATTTAAGTGGTAACACCAACCTACAGGCCTTATCTCCCACTTTGTCCAATCTCAAAAGATTCAATCTAACGAAACTCAATTTACCTTCTTTCCGAATCTCGTTATGTCCTTATGCTATGTCTTAAGGGTTTGTAACTTCCAATAATATTAATTTACCATCGATGAATTCCAATGATTTTCTGTCTCTTGTCAGCATAGCTTTTCTGTCTACTCTGAGGTGTTCTTAATCTCTCACAATCCACTGAACATTCTCAGAGGTTTATTATACTAGATCGGGAGCAATTTTCTTTCTGTCACCCACTTTTTCTTATCTAAGTCGGAGAAACAACTCTCTACGACCATACTATGCCTCATATAAGTCATCCCGATACTCAAGTGACAACTGTCATTATTGGCGAATTCGATTAGTAACAATTGATCATCCCAAGAGCTTATAAAATCAATGGCACATGCTCTCATCATATCCTCCAGAACCTGTACAGTCCTCTCTGACTGACCATCTGTCTGAGGACGGAAAGCTGTGCTAACACTCAATCGGTTTCTCATAGCTTCCTGAAAACGTTCCCAAAAGTGGGAAGTGAAGCGGGAATCCCTATCTGATATCATGCTCACTAGAACGCTACATAATGTTCCACAATCTTCCGTACACATAAATCCGCTTACGTACTTAGAGTATCTGGGGATTTCTATAGCCAGAAGGTGGGTAGACTTAGTCAATCTATCAACTATCACCCAGATAGCCTCGTGATTTATTTGGGTCCTCTATAATCCATAACGAAATTCATGGTAACTTGTTCCCATTTTCGTGTCAATATATAAGTAGAGGCTGCAATAATCCTGCAGACTTCTCATACTCTACCTTACTCTGCTGACATACGAGACACTTTTCCACAATCTCTCCAATGTCTCTTTTTATCCCTGACCACCAGTATACCTTCCGAAGATTCTGATACATCTTTGTACTACCCGGATGTAAGGTATACCTCGACGAATGAGCCTCTATTAAGATCAACCTCCTGATCTTAGAATCTTCGAGAACACATATCTTGTCTCGGAATCTCAGTAATCCATCCGAACTCAACTCAAACTAAGTCTCAATACCCCTCTGCATATGCCTGACTATCTTAATACACTGCTGATCATCACGCTGAGCCTGTCGAATCCAATCCATCAAATCCGGCTCTAACCGCATGCTAGCAATCATATAACCACTCTCAACATCAGGCGAGGTCACATCCAAACCGAGGCTCGCAAACTGCTCTAACAACTCCTGTTCCCGTACCATCATATAAGAAACCAACCCGAGGTGCTTCCTGCTCAACGCATCAGCCACTACATTCGCCTTACCTGGGTGGTATAAAATCTCACAATCGTAATCTTTCAGAAGCTCAAGCCACCTTCTCTGTCTCATGTTCAATTCCTTCTGTGAGAACAGATACTTGAGACTTTTGTGATCAGTAAATACCTGGAATTTCTCACCATAGAGATAGTGGCGCCATATCTTCAATGTAAACACTACGGCCGCCAACTCTAAGTCGTGGGTCGGGTAGTTCCTTTCATGATCCTTCAACTGCCTGGATCCATAAGCGACTACCTTCCCATCTTGCATCAATACACAGCCCAGTCCTTGGTAAGAAGCATCTGTATAAATAGAAAAACCTCTTGAGCTAGAGGAATGGTAAGAATCGGAGCAGTCGTCAATCGACGCTTCAGCTCCTGAAAACTCTCCTCACATCTGTCATCCCACTCAAATGCAACACTCTTTTGAGTGAGACGTGTCAACAGAGCAACCAACCTCGAAAACCCCTCCACAAACCGTCTATAATATCCAGCTAAACCCAGAAAGCTCCTGATTTTTGTAACTGTCTGAGGCCTCTGCCACTGAACTACTGCCTCAATCTTGGATGGGTCCACTAACACACCATCCCTCGACACAATATATCCCTAAAAGGAGATTTGCTCAATCCAAAAGTCACACTTACTGAGTTTAGCATACAACTGCTTCTCACGGAGGGTCTGCAATACAAGCCTCAGGTGCTGCTCATGCTCCTCTCTGGATCTTGAATAAACCAAGATGTCATTGATGAACACTATCACAAATCGATCCAAATAAGGCCAAAGCACCTCATTCATCAATGACATAAAAGCTACGGGAGCGTTCGTCAACCCGAATGGCATAACCATAAACTCAAAGTGACCATAACGGGTGCGAAAAGCTATCTTGGGTACATCTCCATCCCGAACTCTCAACTGATGGTACCCAGATCTCAGATCAATCTTAGAAAGACATGTGTTCCCCGTAGCTGATCTAGTAAATCATCAATCCTCGGAAGGGGATACTTGTTCTTGATGGTAGCCTTGTTCAACAATCGGTAGTCGATACACAATCGAAGGCTCTCATCCTTCTTCCTTACAAACAGAACCGGTACTCCCCACGGTGACACACTCGGTCTGATGAACCCCTTCTCTAATAATTTTTGTAACTGTTTTCTCAGCACTTTCAACTCAACTGGAGCCATTCTGTACGGTGGTCTAGATATTGGCTCTGTACCAGGTGTCAAATCAATAATGAACTCTATCTCCCACACTGGCAGTAACCCTGATAACTCATCCGGAAAGACATCGGGAAATTCTGTCACAACTGGAATGTCTCTTAATTCCGGATGTGCCTTATCTATATCAACCACATATGCAATGAACCCTTCAAAATACCATTTCCACCATTAGTAACATAATTCATCATATAAGTATCCATTATTAATAAATAAATTTACCTCGCAAATATGATGAATTACAATTATATTTTTCCAAATGCAATAACTATATGCCTTTTATTTCTTTTCAGCAAAACTTACAATAAGACAATCTGTCCCTGAAAACATTACTGTCTTAGCATAGCAATCTGACATAGCATGGTTTGCAGTCAACCAATCCATTCCTAAAATTACATCAAAATCTCTCAAATTTAGTAAGACAAGGTCGACTGACATATCCTTTCCCCCTATTTTCAGCCTACAATCTCTATATACATACTCAGTCAACTGACTGTCATTCATAGGTGTAGAGATTAACAACATTCTATCTAACAATGTAGGCTTTACATACTTCAACAACTTATGTGCAAATGAAGGCGATATGAAGGAATGTGTAGCACCAGAATCAAATAACACAAATGCTTCCCTTCTTCCCTTCTCCTCAGCAGTGGCTCTTCTCTTAGGAGTAGGAGTCTCAACAGGAGCTCTCTCTGGCTCTTTGCCCTTCTATGGGGCAGTCGCAATCATCTCGAGACATTTTCTTATGACATGCCCCAGTTTCCCACAACGAAAACATACCCTAGTAGTCGTTGGACAAGGCCTGGTACCATGAAATCCACCACATCTCCTACACTGCTCTGTAGTCGGCCGTGTCCTTCTAATAACTATACACCTCGGTGATGGTAAAGCCGGATATAAAGGAGGTTTACCCGTCCTCTCTTGTACCTCCTCAATCCGAGGTCTCTTATCAGCAAACCTCTGACCTACTTTCCTAATCACACTATCCCCTCCGGATCTCTTCGGGTCTCTATCTCTAGCTCTGTTGACCTTCCCAAACTCTGAGGCACTCCGCTCAAAATCTTGCTCACACAACTGAGCCCTGTGCACTGCCTCGTCATAAGTAGAGACGTCAAACGGAGCTAATTTAGATCTGAGGGCCGGTCTCAATCCATCTATGAACTTCTGAACCTTCCGACTCTCACTGCTCAATGTATCCGGGTCATACCTCCCCAAGGATATGAACCTCGACTCATACTCATCAATAGAGCGATTTCCCTGAACCAAACTCATAAACCCCATATGTAATCTCCGCTGTTCAGTGGCCAGAATATACTGCCTTCTAAAGGCTTCCAAAAATATCTCCCAAGTAATCACTAGGTGTCGGGCTCTCAAGATAGACACAGTAGACCTCCACCAATGCTCTGCCTCACCCTTCAGCATAAATACGGCAAAGACAACCCTCTCTGTTGATGTACATCTGAAGAACCCATACAATTTCTCCATCTCATATATCCAATCCTTTGTAATAATCGAGTCTTTCATCTCTCTGAAAACTAGAGGTCTAAATTCCTTGAATTGCCGTAATCTGTCTAGCTCATAGTCATAACCCAGATCACTACCGCTCGGCTATGGAGCGATAGGAGAAGCTGTATCATGAACTGGTGGTGGTGTAACAGTCTCTGTAGTCTTTCCAGTAGTAGTAGGCTGTCCAACTGGGCCTCGTCTATCACCAGCCCCTAACGTCTATGCAACTATCTCAACAAGACTTTCTATACTCTGCTCAATCCTAGCGAAGCGTGCCTCAGTATCCCCTGGTCTCTCAATGGGGTCCTGCAGAGCCTGACTAGTCTGTGGCTCTGCACGGCTCTTGGGCCTACCTCTACGGCCTCTAGCACGTGAACTTGCCCCTCTACCACGGCGAGTGATAGGCATAATGCCTAAGTTCCTGCATCCATGACCATTTATTAGTCTAGTCCCATATTGGTATACACAGATATATCTAAACAAAGTACAGTACTATGGGGATGTAATTTCTTAACTATTATTACTGACTCATATCCGACCAACTCTAGCCCTAATACCACCTTTTGACACAACCCGTTCTACCAAAATTACTACAAATTTTTCATTTTTTCTATACTTCTCACCTCCTAGTGACAATTTCCATTTTGAACGAGTTGGGCTATGAGTCAGTAATAATCCCAACTCTTATCCCATTTGACCATATCATTCTTACCATGGTAATAATGTTAGAATTTCTGACAGTATAATAATAAGTACATATATTATACAACTGTATGTACATATGTTTTCATATATTTACATCCCCTATAATTATATTCGTTACAAAACTGTTCTATTATTTGTTTAGATACAAAACTGTACAATGTGTATACCTGATTTGCAATGGGAGCAGTGGACAACCAGGAATGTAGTCTCTACCCGCTCTCAACTACTGTAGATGCTCTATGGAGGGTGGAAAATAAAAGGGTGAGCATAACTAGCTCAGTAAGGCAATAATATAAGTAGGTAGATAACTATACTATCTACGTGTTGATAATGTCATGATATAAAATCGTTTATATTTGGAGCATGAGGTAAGACAAAAACGATGACTGTCAGGACCCGTTCTCAATCCATGACTTTAACCAAAAACCACAGCCAATTTTTTGCATTTTGACTTACCTTTCCTCTCTTCAATGGTTGGGCTGTGATTCGATGTCAGAGTCCTCACTTACCACATCATCCAATATCATACATACATGTCAACATACTATTACTGATTGTACTTGCTTTTATCATACATGTAAGATTATATAAAATCTAATACAAATACATTCCCCAAAATATATATCGTATACATCACTGTGCTGTTTCTATGTTTAGATACACAACTGTACAAAATCTGTATACCTGGCGGTCGATAGGAACTAGCTGTGGACTCAAGAATACTATCCCTCGATAGCTCTCGATCTACTGGCGCTCTATAGACAGATGTAAAGAAAGGGGGTGAGCATACAACGCGCTCAGTAAGGAAATCAGGCAAGCAAGTAGATATCTACATTATCTACTCAAAATAATGCTATGCCTTGAAAACATTATTTCCTCAACTCATTTCAAAAGCATGTCTTGAAATATAATATATATATATATACTAGTACAGATTAAATCCCATGAGCAGAAATCATGCTTTCTTTCTCAAATGTAGGCATGTAGTGCAAAACAATGCATCTTTATATAAATCATGCCTTTATGTAAATCATGCCATGTATATTTAAATCACAATAAATATGGCATTAAAATAATTTACATCACAAAATCGGAGTCCGACCCATCCCTCAGGTCTGTCCCCAATTTAAATCAGTCAATCAATGTGATATATCATGTGAGACTCTGTGGTTAAATGCAAATAGTATCCTGGACTATGATCATATCTAAAATGTGATCGCAAGCAACACAGTACTCGGTGTGCGGGGCATCACTGCTGTAACGGGAGGATGGTCAGTCCACTACAGCCGTCAGCTATACGTAACACATGGTACAGCGTACTCCTCACGCCCCCAGGCACGGTACAAAGTACACCCGTGGACCCTACATCATAGCCAGGGTGCCTGCCATAGGTCTTAGCCCTCGTAACCATGGAATATCATACCACGTCTATATTAACCTCATGCGGATATCCTCTCACAAGATGTGACACACAGTCACACAAGGACTCGGGCATGGGTTTTAACATGTACTATATATCACATACAGTGTGCGTCTTGAGTGCGACCCACAGTCGACACTCCGCTCAAACACTGTTTCACATCACAAACTCAACTCTAGTGCGAGTAAACCTCCAGCAACTAGGTCAATGCATAGTTCATGTATTAAATCAAGTACGAGCAATAGCTCCAGTATCATGCTATGCACAATATCAAATCAAATCAAGTACGAGCAATAGCTCCAGTACTATGTCATGTATAAACCATGAGAATCGAGTACGAGCAACGCTCCAGCACTCTGTCATGTATCTCATGTAAAACTCGAGTACAAGCTAATCGCTCCAGCACTCTGTCATGCATATATCATTTAAAGCTGAGTACGAGTAAAACTCCAGTACTCTATCATGTATGTCATGGAAATCTAGTGCGTATCAAAATCCAGCACTAATGTATGTGGAAAACATATGAAATCCAGTGCGAGCTATGCTCTAGCAAGATTCATTCTCACATAATATGATAGATGGCTCTTTAAAAGGGATTGTTTACAAAATATTAAAATCAGCAATACAAAGTGTGCTTAAGTCACATCAACCTTAAAATCATTAGCCCATCTATTTATTTTCATGCTAAACAGCAGTTAAACACTCACAATAATAGTTTCCATGCTTTTTGCAAGTTTTCACAAAAGTTGACTTTTTGACTAACTAGTGGCAAAATCGTAATTTGCCACTATCGGGTCTCAATAATTATTATTCACTTTCTTTGACCCTTAGAGTTTTTAAGTGAATGTAAAAGCAGACGAAAATATATGCAGGTATCTCTAACTACTCGTAAAAGTCCCTTACCTCGGATCACATCAAGTGACCTCACTTCCTCGGTGCTGCTCAATCTCGCAGTCCGATCAGCTCTCAATGTAAACTCCGGAGCTGTAAATAACCATTCCTCAGGTTAATTATAATTTTCCTACTGTATTACACATTAATACAGTCCATTTTCCCTTAATGGGCCTTAATAATCCTTAATGGGCCTAACTATACCTTAAGCCCATTTTCATTTTACTATTCATTTTTGTTGGGCCTATTAGGCTTGTGGGGCCCACCAACTCTTATTGGACTTGTTCTAGGCCCATTACACCTTATTGGGCCTAAAATATTTGGGCTTGGCCCATTGGGCCTCTCGGCCACATGCCATGGCCGAGAGCTACCCATGCCTCAGTTTTACCATGGCATGCCATCCATGCCTATTATTTAGCCAATTTCACTTAGGCATTTTCACAAACACTTGGTAGGCAACATTACCAATCATCATATAGTTCATTTAGGCATTTTATCATACACCTTGATTGCCAACAATTTACATGTATTAATTAATCAAATTGATTAATTCTAATTACACCATTTTCATTAATACATGTACACTAATCCATTTATGTCTTAAAATCATATTGACATAAATCAATATCCCATTACTCACTCTCGGTCTAACCCACTTCATGGTGATTTAATATGTTTCAATGCTTAAAACATATATCAACATACTTAAAATCATTCATACATTAACATATATGAAATTGGAAATTAGAAAATATACCAATTGTTGTGTTCACCCTTTGGCCGAAACTTTGGAGGCTCTCGGTTTGCACTCTATGGCTCCTTGATAGCCAATTCCAACATATGTCACTCTCCTTTCAATTTGGAACAACTTTCATAAATAATGCAAGTTCCAAATATGCCTAATTCCTAGTGATTTCTAGTAAGAGAAAAAGCTTGGAAAATATGTTTCAATGGTTTCTTCTTCTAGCCGAATTTGGTGTGATGAAGATGACAATGGTGTGGCTGAATTTATAAGCCACATACTTAGCCATTAAGCTTTAATTAAATTTTCAGCCATTAAGCTTGACTTTCCAAACCTTAGCCATGAGTCACCTTATGAGTCACCTTATGAGTCATAGTTAACTTTAACTATGGTTAGATATTTATCTCATGGGCTTTTCCATTTGGGCTTCTCGGTTTGGGCTTTCTTAGTGGGCTTTCGGGCTGAAATTTTTACTATGTCTTGGGGCTTTAATTGTCTGAAAATTTGGCTAATCAATTGGTCCAACAATTAGGTCTTAAGGACCTAAAAATTTTGATATATGTTTAGTATACTTTAATGGGCTTTAAAATTTTCACCTTAGGCCCATTATGTTTTTAACCATTAAATTTATACCGGAATCCTTCCGAATAAATTTTCCTTACTTCCGGGGATGATTATCTTGTATTCTGGCTAAGAATAGTTTTCTCCAAATTTTCCTCCACACTTAGGTTAATTTTTAACCATGATTAGTCAACTATGGTAAAAGTCCACTTTCTTAACTATAGTTGACTTTTTCCTTAACCATTGACTAAGTTGACTTTTTCTTAAAATTTTGAAAGTGTCATATCTTATGTCTTACACTCTCGTCTTTATATTCCAATCCCTTCCGGTGGATAATTATACCCGAAACACCTTTTCTCGCTAAAAAGGTCCATTTTACCCTTTGTAGCTTTTACTCTCGTTTTCTATGTTCGGGACTAAATCAAGCTGACTTTCCTTCATGAACTCTCTATGCTCTTTCATTTTAAGTTCTTATTTTTAGTCATAATGGTTTAGAATAACTCGGTTTAGCCTGTGATACTCATCGCTCACATTAGGCATTTTATGTAGCTTTTGCGTGTTAAATCATTTCACTAACACTTTAAGTCTAGTAAATACTCTTCTTATGATTCAACTATAATTACATAGTGTTCATACACATAGGAATCATAAGGTACAAGCTACAAAAATCCGAGTTTGACAATCCTCTCCCACTCAGAAAATTTGGTCCTCCAAATTAGAACCAAGTCAATCCTCAAATAGGTGAGGGTACTTCTCTCGCATCAGACTCTCTAGCTCCCAAGTAGCTTCCTCTGAAGTATGATGCTACCAGAGAATCTTCACTAATCTGATGGTCTTCGATCTCAATACCTTCTCCTTCCTATCCAATATCCGAATCGGTCTCTATGCATATGACAAGTCCTCTCGGAGCTCCAAAGGCTCGTAACTAATCACATGTGCCGGATCCGGGTGATACTTCCGAAGCATCGATATGTGGAAGACGTTATGGACACCTGATAAGTCCGGTGGCAATGCCAAACTGTACGCCTTATCTCTCACTCGATCAAGTATCTCAAAGGGTCCAATATAGCGAGGATTTAGTTTCCCTCTCTTCCCAAATCTCGCTATGCCCTTGGAAGGAGAAACTCTCAAAAACATGGATTCACCAACTGCAAACTCTAGTGGCCTACGTCTCTTGTCAGCGTAACTCTTCTGTCTGCTCTAAGCTGTCCTCAGCCTCTCTACAATCAAGTGGACATCCTCAGATGCTTGTGTAACCATGTCAGGAGCGAAAATCTTACGGTCACCCACTTCTTCCCATCCAATAGGGGAACGACATCTAAGGCCATACAAAGCCTCATATGGTGCCATCCCGATACTCGAATGATAACTGTTGTTGTAGGCGAACTGGGCTAGTGGCAGGTGGTCATCCCAGGAGCCTCGATAGTCTAGCACACATGCTCTCAACATATCCTCCAGAGTCTGTATAGTTCTCTCTGACTGACCATCTGTCTGAGGATGGAAAGCGGTGCTCAAACTCAACTGGGTTCCCATGGCTTCCTGAAAATGTCCCCAAAAGTGGGATGTGAAGCGGGAATCCCTATCAGAGACTATGCTCACTGGTACACCGTGTAACCTCACTACCTCGCGTACATACAGTTTCGCTAATGAACTCAAAGTATCGGTCGCTCTCATAGCTAAGAAGTGGGCTGACTTCGTCAGTCTGTCGACGATCACCCATATAGCATCGTGATTCCTGCGGGTTCTCGGTAAACCCATCACGAAATCCATGGTGATATACTCCCATTTCCATGTCGGTATAGGTAGAGGCTGCAATAACCCTACAGGTTTCTGATACTTTACCTTCACTTGCTGACATACGAGACACTTTGCCACGAAGTCTGCTACATCTCTCTTCATACCCGACCACCAGTATACCTTCTGGAGGTTCTGATACATCTTGTTACTCCCCGGCTGTAACGTATACCTTGACGAATGAGCTTCCGCCAATATCAATCTCCTGAGTCCTGGATCCTCGGGAACACACAATCTGCCTCTGAACCTCAGTAGTCCATCTGAACTCAACTCAAAATCAGTCACTGTGCCCTTCTGCATCTGACTACTCACATCCATACAAAATGGATCAGTCTGCTAAGCTACTCTGATCCTGTCCAATAGGTCCGGCTCCAAGCGTAGACTAGCTATCACATAGCCTGTATCCAAGTCAGAAGGCACGACTCCCAAACTGAGGCTAGCAATCTGCTCTAGCAAATCATGTTCCCTAACCATCATATACGATACCATCCCCAGGCTCTTCCTACTCAAGGTATCGGCTACAACGTTAGCCTTACCCGGATGATAAAGTATCTCACAATCGTAGTCCTTCAGAAGCTCTAGCCATCTTCTCTGTCTCATGTTCAGTTTTTTCTGCAAGAAAAGATACTTGAGGCTCTTGTGGTCGGTAAATATCTGGAACTTCTCGCCATGCAAGTAGTGGCGCCATACCTTCAACGCAAACACTACTGCTGCTAGCTCCAAATCGTGGGTCGGATAGTTCTTCTCATGATCCTTCAGCTGTCGGGATCCATAAGCAACTACCTTCCCATCCTGCATCAATACACAGCCCAGTCCCTGATGCGAAGCATCGATATACACTGCAAATCCTCCTGAACTAGTAAGGATAGTAAGAATCGGAGCAGTGGTCAATCGAGGCTTCAACTCCTTAAAACTCTTCTCACAATCTTCGTTCCATATGAATGGTGCACTCTTTCGAGTAAGACGTGTCAACGGAGCAGCCAACTTCGAAAATCCCTCAACGAATCTCCGATAGTATCTAGCTAAACCCAGAAAACTCCTGATCTCGGTGACTGTCCTCGGCTGTTCCCACTAAACTACAGCCTCTATCTTAGATGGATCAACTGATACACCATCTCTCGATACAACATGTCCTAATAACGAGATCTATGACAACCAAAAGTCACACTTACTAAGCTTAGCATATAACTCATGCTCCCGTAACATCTACAACACGATCCTGAGGTGCTCCTCATACTCCTCCTTGGATCTCGAATACACCAATATGTCATCGATGAAGACGATAACAAACTGGTCCAAATATGGCTTGAACACATCGTTCATCAAAGCCATGAAAGCAGCTGGAGCATTCGTCAATTCGAATGGCATGACCAAGAACTCATAATGGCCATATCAGGTACGAAATGCTGTCTTGGGTACATCTCCACTCTGAACCTTTAGCTGATGATACCCAGACCTTAGGTCAATCTTGGAAAAGACTTGTGCTCCCTAAAGCTGATCTAACAAATCGTCAATGCGTGGAAGGGGGTATCTATTCTTGATGGTGGCCTTATTCAACAATCGGTAGTCTATACACAATCGGAGGCTCCCATCCTTCTTCCTCACAAATAGAACAGGTGCTCCCCAAGGTGAAACACTCGGTCGAACAAAACCCCTATCCAATAGCTCCTATAACTATCGCTTGAGCTTCTCCAGCTCAACTAAGGCCATGCGATATGGTGGTCTCGAAATGGGCTCCATACCAGGTACCAAATCTATACAGAACTCCATCTCTCTGTCCTGTGGTAACCCTGACAATTTATCCGAAAAAACACCTGGGTACTCACTGACCACAGTAATCTCTGACAACTCTGAATGTGCCTTATCCATATCTACCACGTACGCAATGAAACCTTGATATGTTGAAGGTTTTCTAAATTAGTAATCATGTAATAATCATAACTACTCCTTTCATTTATTCTTATTAAACTTTACAACATATCTAGTAGGGTTAGGAAACATAATTGTCTTAGCATAACAATCTAAAACAGAATGGTTTGCAGATAGTCAATCCATTCCTAATATTATATCAAAGTCACTCATACTTAGTAATATTAGATTGGCTTGTCATCTCCTTATTCCCTACTCTTAACTTGCAGTTATTAAATACATATTCTACAACTTAACTACTATTCATAGGCGTACTAATCAACATCATCATACATAAAGGTGTACGCTCTACATGTCTTGCTAATTTACATGCAAATGAAGGCGATACAAAAGAATGCGTGGCACCAGGATCAATTAAAACATATGCTTTAATATCATAAATCAGGATGTTACCTCGAATCACATCCGATGAAACATCAACTGTCCCCTGGTCCAAAGCATGTACTCGCCCTTGACCCATCACTTGTTTCCCCTTCTCCTCTGCCGTCGCTCTACCTCTCTGAGCCGACGTACCAGTTGGAGTTCTATCAGGCTCCCTGCCCCTCAGTGGTGCAGTAACAAATGTCTCTGGGCACTCTCTAGCAATGTGCCCTTGTTTCCCACATTGAAAACACACAATAGGAGTTAGCGGACAAGGTCTACTTCCATGTTGTTTACCACACCTTCTGCACTGATCAACAGCAGGTCTCTGTCCTCCCATGACAATGCCCTTCGCTGGGGCTACAGTCGGATAAGTAGGAGGTCTAGCATATCTCTCTCTTGCTTCCTCTACCCGTGATCTCTTACCGAAGAGTCTCTTCCCTCCTCGATAACTGAAATCTCTAGCCGGCCTCTTCTTCTGTATATCTCGGTTACGGCTAAACTTCCCAAACTCGGAAGCATTCCTCTCGTAATCCTGCTCACATAGTTACGCCCTGCGCACCGCTTCCTCATAGGTTACTATGTCTAATGGGACCAACTTGGACCGTAGCACCGGCCTCAACCCGTCGATAAACCTGTGGACCTTCCTAGTCTCACTGTACATGGTATCGGGGTCATATCTTCCTAGGGATAGGAATCGAGTCTCATACTCGTCCACAGATAAACTCCCCTGGTTTAGTCCCAAAAACTCTGCCTGTAGTTTCCGCTGTGCAGTATCGGGAACAAACTGCCTCTTGAAGGCCTCCCGAAATATATCCCAACTAATGTCTGTGTGTCGGGATCTTAATATAGGTCGGGTGGACTTCCACCAATGCTCTGCAGCTCCCTTTAGTAGGAACGCAGCAAACGCGACCATCTCCGAGGTCGTACACTCGGAGAATCCATAAAGCTTCTCCAGCTCTGCTAACCACTCCTCAGCAGCCACAAGGTCCTTGACCCCACTAAAGGATGGAGGTCTAAACTTCTGGAATTCTCTCAATCGATGCAGATCACATCCATACCCTAATCCAATACCACCCGAAATCGGTGGGGGTGTAGGAGTATCTACAATCTTCTGTGCATCAGCTGTCTGCGTAGGGGTATCAGGGGCAACTGCCTCTCCTGTCGCAGCTTCTGTCCCTGCCTACCTGGTATCGTCTGTGCCAGTATCTCTACAATTGTCTCGAGACTACGCTCTAATCTCGTGAAGCGCGTCTCAACACACTCGGGTGCCTCAGTAGCACCTGGAGTCTCATACGTAGGTAATGGTCCAGCAGCGGCTCGTCCTTCGGGTCTATCTCCCCGGCCTCGAGCCCTACCTCTCGTAACTCTACCACTACGCATATTTGCCATATAGGTAAAGTTCCTGCATTCATAATAATGAATTAGTCCGTCTCCTATCTGGTATACACAGTTATATCTAAACACAGCACAGTACTATGGAGATGTACACTTTCCTATTTTCTAACATCGACTCACATCAGACCAACCTCTGCTCTGATACCATTCTGTCAGGACCCGTTCTTAATCCATGACTTTAACCAAAAACCACTGCCAATTTTTTGCATTTTGACTTACCTTTCCTCTCTTCAATGGTTGGGCTATGATTCGATGTCAGAGTCCTCACTTACCACATCATCCAATATCATACATACATGTCAACATACTATTACTGACTGTACTTGCTTTTATCATACATGTAAGATTATATAAAATCTAATACAAATACATTCCCCAAAATATATATCGTATACATCACTGTGCTGTTTCTATGTTTAGATACACAACTGTATAAAATCTGTATACCTGGCGGTCGATAGGAACTAGCTGTGGACTCAAGAATACTATCCCTCGATAGCTCTCACTCTACTGGCGCTCTGTAGAGAGATGTAAAGAAAGGGGGTGTGCATACAACGCGCTCAGTAAGGAAATCAGGCAAGCAAGTAGATATCTACACTATCTACTCAAAAAAATGCTATGCCTTGAAAACATTATTTCCTTAACTCATTTCAAAAGCATGTCTTGAAATATAATATATATATATACTTGTACAGATTAAATCCCATGTACAGAAATCATGCTTTCTTTCTCAAATGTAGGCATGTAGTGCAAAACAATGCATCTTTATATAAATCATGCCTTTATGTAAATCATGCCATGTATATTTAAATCACAATAAATATGGCATTAAAATAATTTACATCACAAAATCGGAGTCCGACCTATCCCTCAGGTCTGTCCGCAATTTAAATCAGTCAATCAATGTGATATATCATGTGAGACTCTGTGGTTAAATGCAAATAGTATCCTGGACTACGATCATATCCGAAATGTGATCCCAAGCAACACAGTACTCGGTGTGCGGGGCATCACTGCTGCAACGGGAGGATGGTCAGTCCACTACAGCCGTCAGCTATACGTAACACACGGTACAGCGTAGTCCTTGCGCCCCCAGGCACGGTACAAAGTACACCCGTGGACTCTACATCACAGCCAGGGTGCCTGCCATAGGTCTTAGCCCTCGTAACCATGGAATATCATACCACGTCTATATTAACCTCATGCGGATATTCTCTCACAAGATGTGACACACAGTCACACAAGGACTCGGGCATGGGTTTTAGCATGTACTATATATCACATACAGTGTGCGTCTTGAGTGCGACCCACAGTCGACACTCCGCTCAAACACTGTTTCACATCACAAACTCAACTCTAGTGCGAGTAAACCTCCAGTAACTAGGTCAATGCATAGTTCATGTATTAAATCAAGTACGAGCAATAGCTCTAGTACCATGCTATGCACAATATCAAATCAAATCAAGTACGAGCAATAGCTCCAGTACTATATCATGTATAAACCATGAAGAATCGAGTATGAGCAATGCTCCAGCACTCTGTCATGTATCTCATGTAAAACTCGAGTACGAGCTAATCGCTCCAGCACTCTGTCATGCATATATCATTTAAAGCTGAGTACGAGTAAAACTCCAGTACTCTATCATGCATGTCATGGAAATCTAGTGCGTATCAAAATCCAGCACTAATGTATGTGGAAAACATATGAAATCCAGTGCGAGCTATGCTCTAGCACGATTCATTCTCACATAATATGATAGATGGCTCTTTAAAAGGGATTGTTTACAAAATATTAAAATCAGCACTACAAAGTGTGCTTAAGTCACATCAACCTTAAAATCATTAGCCCATCTATTTATTTTCATGCTAAACAGCAGTTAAACACTCACAATAATAGTTTCCATGCTTTTTGTAACTTTTCACAAAAGTTGACTTTTTGACTAACTAGGGGCAAAATCGTAATTTACCACTATCGGGTCTCAATAATTATTATTCACTTTCTCTGACCCTCAGAGTTTTTAAGTGAATGTAAAAGCAGATGAAAATACGTGCAAGTATCTCTAACTACTCGTAAAAGTCCCTTACCTCGGATCACGTCAAGTGACCTCACTTCCTCGGTGCTGCTCAATCTCGCAGTTCGATCAGATCTCAATGTAAACTCCGGAGCTGTAAATAACCATTCCTCAGGTTAATTATAATTTTTCTACTGTATTACACATTAATACAGTCCATTTTCCCTTAATGGGCCTTAATAATCCTTAATAGGCCTAACTATACCTTAAGCCCATTTTCATTTTACTATTCATTTTCGTTAGGCCTATTGGGTTTGTGGGGCCCACTAACTCTTATTAGGCTTGTTCTAGGCCCATTACACCTTATTGGGCTTAAAATATTTGGGCTTGGCCCATTGGGCCTCTCGGCCACATGCCATGGCCGAGAGCTACCCATGCCTCGATTTTACCATGGCATGCCATCCATGCCTATTATTTAGCCAATTTCACTTAGGCATTTTCACAAACACTTGGTAGGCAACATTAAAAATCATCATATAGTTCATTTAGGGATTTTATCATACACCTTGATTGCCAACAATTTACATGTATTAATTAATCAAATTGATTAATTCTAATTACACCATTTTCATTAATACATGTACACTAATCCATTTATGTCTTAAAATCATATTGACATAAATCAATATCCCATTACTCACTCTCGGCCTAACCCACTTCATGGTGATTTAATATGTTTCAATGCTTAAAACATATATCAACATACTTAAAATCATTCATACATTAACATATATGAAATTGGAAATTAGAAAATACACCAATTGTTGTGTTCACCCTTTGGCCGAAACTTTGGAGGCTCTCGATTTGCACTCTATGGCTCCTTGATAGCCAATTCCAACATATGTCACTCTCCTTTCAATTTGGAACAACTTCCATGAAGAATGCAAGTTCCAAATATGCCTAATTCCTAGTGATTTCTAGTGAGAGAAAGCTTGGAAAATATGTTTCAATGGTTTCTTCTTCTAGACGAATTTGGTGTGATGAAGATGACAATGGTGTGGCTGAATTTATAAGCCACATACTTAGCCATTAAGCTTTACTTTTCAGCCATTAAGCTTGACTTTCCAAACCTTAGCCCTGAGTCACCTTATGAGTCACCTTATGAGTCATAGTTAACTTTAACTATGGTTAGATATTTATCTCATGGGCTTTTCCATTTGGGCTTCTCGGTTTGGGCTTTCTTAGTGGGCTTTTGGGCTGAAATTTTTACTATGTATCGGGGCTTTAATTGTCTCAAAATTTTGCCAATCAATTGGTCCAACAATTCGGTCTTAAGGACCTAAAAATTTCGATATACGTTTAGTATACCTTAATGGGCTTTAAAATTTTCACCTTAGGCCCATTATGTTTTTAACCATTAAATTTATACCGGAATCCTTCCGAATAAATTTTCCTTACTTCTGGGGATGATTATCTTGTATTCTGGCCAAGAATATTTTTCCCCAAATTTTCCTCCACACTTAGGTTAATTTTTAACCATGATTAGTCAACTATGGTAAAAGTACACTTTCTTAACTATAGTTGACTTTTTCCTTAACCATTGACTAAGATGACTTTTTCTTAAAATTCTGAAAGTGTCATATCTTATGTCTTACACTCTCGTCTTTATATTCCAACCGCTTCCGGTGGATAATTATACCCGAAACACCTTTTCTCACTAAAAAGGTCCATTTTACCCTTTGTAGCTTTTACTCTCGTTTTCTATGTTCGGGACTAAATAAAGCTGACTTTCCTTCATGAACTCTCTATGCTCTTTCATTTTAAGTTCTTATTTTCAGTCAGAATGATTTAGAATAACTCGATTTAGCCTGTGATACTCATCGCTCACATTAGGCATTTTATGTAGCTTTTGCGTGTTAAATCATTTCACTAACACTTTAAGTCTAGTAATACTCTTCTTATGATTCAACTATAATTACATAGTGTTCATACACATAGGAATCATAAGGTACAAGCTACAAAAATCTGGGTCTGACAATGCCACATGTATGTATATATCATATAAGAGAAATCATGAAATCGACATATAAAACAAACTTGGAAAAATCATCATGTATGACATCTCATGCTGATCACGTTAAAACTTATTTGTTTCATCATAAACTCATCACATTAAAACTTATTTGTTTCATCATAAAACAACCACATTAAGGCTAAACCCGTTCCTCGAGAATACCTTGATTTATTAAATCGCATCTCATTTAAAAACATAAATCGGGACATTACCCCTCCTTCGAGTCTGTCCTGGTCTATTCAGACCGTATGATATCATGTGAGCCATGTAGGTTACTGTATGAAAAATCGAGGACTATGGCCATATTATGTCCCTGTGATCCCAGGCTACACGGATCCCGGTGTGCGGGGCATCACAACTGTAACGAGAGGTGGGGTCAAATCCTACTTGCAAGAATATCAAGTAACATCATCGAGTCATCATGATTGCACGATACAGCGTACTCCATGTGACATACATGGTACAATGTACCCCGTGGACCCATATCATAGTCCGGGGGTGCCTGCCGTAGGTCTTATCCACCCAAATACTATGTCGATAACCAACCCATGTCTCAAAGTATACGTGCGAGCATATCAATTCTCTGCGACACACAGTCTATAAGAGGCTTCCGCACGACTATATGCATGTCAACTCACGTCTAGTGTCAGCGAAGCTCTAGCACGACGTTATAAATATCATGATATCTAAAATCTCGTGCGAGCGAAGCTCCAAGACGATTTTTGTACACATAAATTTCTCGTACGAGCAATGCTCCAGTACGGCTTTTTATGAGAAATAAATCAGTAAAATTTAGTGCGAGTAAGACTCTAGCACTCTTTTTACTCGTGTAAATATGATAGGTGGCTAAATCTTGATAAAACATCTTTTAAAATTGTAACCGATACAAACCGGTACCCTTTCGTATAATTCATGAAATCAACAACCAACCTATGTGCATATTTGCTTAAATCAAAGCAATACATTCATATAAAACATTAAAACATGATAATCATGCAATTTATTTACCTTACTACCCTTTTTGTAAATTTTACTCCCAGGGACAATATCATCTTTTTTTATTTATTCATCCATGCCCCGGTTTTCGCAAAAATTATTATTTCATTTCTAGATACTTTAAGAAATTATAGGCCCTGTAAATCCCCTTACAAATGCCTATAGATATCTCTATGCACCTACGAAATTCCCTTACCTAGAGTCACGCGTAACTTATTTCGTCTCGATAATATCCGATCTCTCAGTCTAAATGCGCGCCAATCAAGTCTACGGAACTGCATATAACCACATATTTGGGTCAATTCACTTATCTTTATCAGTATGTTACATTCACTGATCAATCTAAAGTACTAAGCTCGTTTTACTTTATTGGGCTCAATTACACCTTAATGGGCCTCGACCCATTTTCAACCCATTTATACTTATTAAATCCCTTCTTCTGGTTTTACTAGGCTCATTCAGCTTACCAATAATCATTGGGCTTCGTTCCAAACTCGTTGGATAGCTCGTATACTATTTACGGTAATTACGTTACAATTTTGATTAATATTCCTTTTCATACAGAATTAATCCATAAATTCTGTAAAATAATCGAAACTATGTATTAAAAGACTTATATTATCGTAATTAAAATATATTTACTCAATATGATGCGGGGTACAAAAATCAGAGTTCAATCGGCTCTCGTTTCGGCTCTTTCGTAAAACTGCACAATTAGGTAAATCTCGATTATTTTCCATTAAATATAATATTAATTAAATTTTTGAAATTTACCAGTAGGTCAATCTCGACCCTCGGTCAACTTACCCAAATCTCGAGTCGTCCCCGGTAATTTTTCTTTCCTTTTTCCCCTTTTCTTTCTTTTTTCTCTTTTTCTTCCTTTTTCCTCTGTTTCTTGGCTGAACCAGTTCGGTCCGGTTCAACCTGATTCAAACCGGTTCGATCCAGCCGGTTCAATCCGATTCGGTAGGTTCAGGGCCTCGTCAATCGGTTCTCTGCCGATTTTCACCACCAGCAGCTCCGCGGGGTCGTTCGATGCACGGATATAGGGTTAGTTTAGTCCGAGGTCGCCGGAAGGTGGCCGGTCCAGCCTCTTCTCTCCTCGCCGTTGGTCCCCTTTCTTTTCTTGCTCCATTTTTGGCACTGACTGCCGTTCTACTCACCGAGTCTGCCACCAATCGCGTCGCCTGCGCCTGGGGGACGCTCGGCTGGTGGTGGCTAGGCCTAAATCGGCGTCGGTCGCCGGAAATCCCTTTCTCTTCTCTCGGTTGCTCGGTTTCTCTCTCTTTTGCCGACGTTTCTCTCGTCGTTTGTTCTTCCATTGTCGGATTTTGTCTAAGGTCGACGTCGGCTGCCTCGCCTGGTGGGTGCACCACCGATCGCCCGTGAGGTCCCTCGATTCGGATTCCCAGTTTTCGTTTTCCAGTTCCCTTCTCGTTTTTTCGCGATTTTTCCCTTCTTTCTTTTTTTAATTTTATTTTATTTACTTTTATAATTTATTATATTATTATTTTATTCATTATTTTATTCTAAAATCCCAAAAATATCTAAAAAATTATATTTTATTCTAATTAATTAATTTAATTTATTTAATGTATTTTTTCACTTTCCCGGTATATTTTCTCCGTATTTTCGGGATATTGTCTCGAGTGAAAATTCTGATTAATTTCAATAAATTCATATCTTGATCAATTTAATTATTTCTTCGTTATTGATCAAGATTCTCAAATCTATTATTTTTAATTAAATTTTCTTATCGAATTTATATCGGCTTTCGGTCCTTTGACCGTTTTGCCCTTCAACGTGTTCGGAAATTCCATTTAAATCCTTCCTTTTACGAACACACTCATTTCGTGTTTTAACTAAATTTGGGTCTTACAGTATCCTCGGAAGCTGCAATTTATTCATCGTACGTTCGAGTTAGTATTCCTAACTCTCGTTCAACTATACATTCCACCCAATACCTTAAACGCTCATTTTACCCCTTTTTTTTGTTAAGCCTCTCTATTCATTCCAGATTATTATCTTAAAGTTATCTCCTTAACACCATTATAATCTCAAGATATCCCATTTCTCATTAATCTACATACATTCCACTTTCTCACACTAGACCATTTCTAGGTCATAATCATTCCAATGCATTTTAGATAGTTTCTAACAATACTAAGCACCCCAATCAATCCCAAACAACAATAGCTTAACAATGTACTTAAGTTGGTGCTTTAGAACTCACCTCTTTGGATTTCCTCTTTGCTCCAAATAGAAATGCCCATTGTTCCTTCAATCCAACAAATGGGTAAATGCCTCCAAACTATGTTGTTCTTCTCCTTGATGTGAACAACTTTGCCTGTAATAGTCTTCCCTTAAATCTCCTTGAAAATGGTTGGATTTAGAGAGAGAAAACTAGGTTTTGGGTTGGAAAGGGGAGGAAATGGTTTTGTCCTGAAATCTGCAGATTTTCAACGCTCTTTTTATAGAAATAGCTTGAGGAGATCGATCTGCACAAGGAGGAGATCGATCTGGTCCCCTTAAATTCCTCTTTTCCACGGTATTTTAAGCATGAGATCGATTTGTCGAACTTTGAGATCGATCTGCTCCAAACAGAGAGCTAAGGAGATCGATTTGTGTGCTTAAGGATCGATCTTTTCATTACAGAATGCTTAGGAGATCGATCTGGCTTCATTAGAGATCGATCTGCCCTATTCCATTGCTCAAATACAAGCATTTTGGCTCATCCAGATCATCTCTCATCCTATGAGATCGATCTGACATTCATATTTCCAAATTTTACTGCAGTTTTCTGCAGAAAACTTATACCAAAACATCCTTAATTTGTTGTCATAGTCTTTTTCTCATTCGATTACCTTTAAGACTTGATTTATCTTTAGTTTATATTAAGTATCTTTTTGGTACCCGCTACATCCCATCAAGTAAGGTATACACACTTGGATAATTTTGTATCTAAACTTTCTATAGCACAGTAGTAGTTTGGATGTAACCATTTAGGGGATGTAAAGCAATGTAAACACATGTAAACAGTAACTCTGATTTATTTATACAAGTGTTTACTTCTAAATTTTAATGCAAATCAAATTGTTATGGTTGGATGAGATAGACATCAACACACAGTCCAACTGTTGAGAGTGTAGCTGATCACGATCGAGGTAAGGTAAGAACGAATAATAAATAAGGTATAAAAAGTGAAAAAATTTGTGACGATTTTTAGTAAGTTGAGGGTCGTGACAGGTACTCTCTGGTACCTCAGTGGGACCTGTCGTCTCATCTCGGGTCTCTAGCCTACCTCTACGGCCTCGAGCCCTACCTCTAGCCCCTCTACCACGGCTGGTATACGCCATAATGGCTCAATTCCTGCATTTATAACCATTAATTAGTCTGATTTTCATCTCGTATATACAATTGTAACTGAATAAAGCAAGTAGTATGGGGATGTACACTTTCCTAAATTACTAATACTAACTCACATCAGACCAACTTAGCTCTGATACCATTCTGTTATAACCTCCCCTCCCGTGACTTACCAAACTCACCACAAATTTTTCGTATTTTACTTACCTCTCCTTCTATCATAACTCAACACCAAACCGTTGGGCTGTGATTCGATATTAGTCATCTCAACCACATACATTTCATAACAAGCATACATGTCAATAGAATTATCCATTGACTGTAAGTACTCCTTTCTTAAATGTAAACTCATATACATTAATACAATACTTGTACATATACATCCCCGATGGTACATTAGTTTATATAGCTGTGTTTTTACATTGTTCAGTACAAAATGTTCAAATGTGTATACCTTTTGTAAGATGGGTATGCAGCGGATCAAGGAATACCAATCCTCAGCCGTGTCCACCTACTGTGAATTCTCTATAGAGGGGGGAAATAAAAAGGGGGTGAGCTCACAGCTCAGTAAGGAAATAAGGCAAGCAAGTAGATAACCACACTATCTACAATATACAATGCTCATGCCACTAAATCATTTCCTTTTTGACTCATATCTAAAGCATGAGTCTTTCTTGGAAACAATTATGCAATATATACATATAGATACAAATCGTCAGTTATGAAACTGAAATCATGCTGGTTAAATCACTTCAACAAATTATGCAAAATATTGCATTTCTCATGTAATTAATATAAATCACATTTATCATGCCATTTCAATTAAATCAAAATAATATGGCATTTCATCATGTTAAAAACATGAAAATCTAGGCCTCACCCATCCCTCGGGTTACCCTTATCACACACAAAGTCACATGTTCAGATTATAAAATCATGTGATAATTCATTCAAGAAATCTCAAGTGAATGAAACGAGATAGGCGACTACATGTTCCGAGATTATGATCATAACTCATTTTTTGCGATCTCAGGCTACACAGTACTCGATGTACGGGGTCTCACATTTACTGTAATGGGAGGTGGGTCAATTCTCTACCGTCACTCACAACTCAGTCACATAGTGTACTCACAGTACATCGTACTCCATGTGACATACACGGTACAAAGTACTCCATGGACCCAATCTCAAGGTCAGGGTGCTTGCCATAAGTCTTAGCCCTCTGGATAATATTTTTGATAGCCCTCGACCTTATCTCAAAATATTGCACGTGTGAGCATATAATCGGTGTGACACACAGTCAGCACAGGCTCCCAACACGGCTGTTTTATGCTCTCTCTTTTAAAATATGGTTCGTGCGAGTAAACTCCGAGCACAACCATATACACAAGTTATATAAATTTAGTGCGAGCAATGCTCCCAACACTATGTCACGTAAAACTGAGTATGAGCAATGATCCAATACTCTATCATCCATCAATCAATAAAACTGAGTACGAGCAATGCTCCCAGTACTCTATCATGCATAAATCACATTTAAAAGCAAGTATAAGAATATACTCAAGTACTATGTGATGCATAACTTATAAAATATAGTACGAGTATTCTCTAGCACTCATGGTTTTCACACAAACTCGATAGATGGCTTATTCAAATTGAATTTCACTCAATTAAATCAAATAGGCACTCAAATGTGCTGTTTTCACATATACATGAAAACATTATCCATTCTATCCATGCAACTATCAAAACTAGTCAAAAACATGCTTCCTAAGCTTTTCACCCTTAATTTAGATAAAACCACGGTTTACTTTATCGTTTCCTATCATGACTTTTCTATACACCGAATTTCATATACAATATAATAATTAAAATTCTATTCGAAATACGTGTAGCTACCTCTAGCTACTCACGAAATTCCCTTACCTCGGATCACGTCACGTGACCTCACTTCCTCGGTGCTGCTCACTTTCGCAGTCCGATCAGCTTCCAATATCAACTTTGAAGTTGTTAATAATCATTCACATCAGTATACCTTAATATACTTGTTTTCACTTGCATGACTCTAAATCAATGCAATTAACTCCTTTTAATACCTCAATCTCATCATTTGTTCCCATTATGGCATTTCACCATAATTCTCATATACCTATTTTCATTTCTCATCTATTCCAATTTATGTATTTCATAAAACCATTTTACAATCTTCCATACATACTTATTTCATCCTTGATTCCATGTTTACTCAACTTCCTCATCATTTTCTCAATTTCATGCCAATATCTAGGTCATAGATATTTTTCATGATCAAATTCTTTTCAGCAAATCAAACATACACCAATCAACTCACCAAGATACCATTATTAACATATATGAAGTTGGTGTATTGAATCTTACCTAGCTTGAACTTTCCTCTTTTTGCTAAATTTGGTAAAATCCACCTTGTTCCATCAATTTTTTATTCCAACTTCTAGTTCCCAACTATGTTGTTCTACTCTTTACTAAGAACAACTTTGTTGAAATGAATCTCACTCAAAACTGAATGAAAGATTAAGATTTCTGGAGTAGAAAGGTTAGGTTACACTTTGGTTTTCAATGGAAATTGGTTCTCTCGGGAAAATTGAAGTGCAGAGTCATGTATTTATAGAATTGCTCTTGGAAGATCAATCTCCTAATGGTGAGAGATCGATCTGCCCTGCATCTTTCTCTTCAGAATACAACTTTTCAAGCTTAGGAGATCGATCTACTCTCAGCATGAGATCGATCTGCTTTACACAGAACTTTAAGGAGATCGATCTGGACTTGCTATGAGATCAATCTGTTCTATCCAGAACCCTTTGGAAATTGATCTGCTTCAGCCAGAACTTGTTTCAAGATCGATCTGCATTATTGAGGGATCGATCTGCTCTTGTTGAGAGATCGATCCGCCTCTTGTAGATGCTGTAACATTGTATTTCCAATCCATGAGGTCGATCTTCCTTGCTAATGAGATCGATTGGCTCCTATTCTGAAGTAGGTTTGCTACAATTGTTCCCAAAATTTCACTGTTACATTCATATTCGATTTGCTTAACTACCCATTTTTCCTTTCATACATATTTGTAACTTAAAAACATTCATTCCTTATGATTTATATCAATTGTGACTTGTCCATAAATCACAAAAAATACGGGTCTTACACATGCATCCAAGACCTATACTGATTTGGGTTGGCCAATACAGCCTTAAAAAGATTGGTCTTATCACAATCCTAAGGAATATGGTCAAGCATACCACAGACATAGCAGACATTTTGTGACCTTTCGTAAGATAC
Organism: Firmiana major; assembly: GCA_033439115.1. NCBI lineage: Eukaryota > Viridiplantae > Streptophyta > Magnoliopsida > Malvales > Malvaceae > Firmiana > Firmiana major. The sequence goes on from CM065899.1 coordinate 65,441,465, forward strand.
ATGTGTTAGAAAATTTTATTACATAACATGCCCAAGATCTTATGTTTAATCATTAAGAAAATTAATACAAAAACATACCTGGATCTGTTGGACTTCATTGATTGAGGTTAGTAGTCTTCCATGTCTAAAATTTTTTTTATTAGAGAAAATTTAGCTCACTCACTGATGGGATATGAGAATGACAATAATAATGTTTAGACTGAGGACTATAACCTATTTATAGCCATATCATATTTTATTTTATTTTGGCCAAACATTAAAATAAAGTAAAATATTGGGTCTTAACACATTGCAAAGCCCATACTAATCGAGATGCTCTAAAGTCCAATAACTTTATATGATCACTTTTAAATGTTCTAAACAAATTAGATTGCCTGTAATGTATAATTAATTGATATATGTAGGCCCACTTAAAGAATTTCCCAATAATCTCCCACTTGGCATACATATGTCACTTAATAATTGTACATTTTAAAATGACTTTATGAGCTCAATTTTTGCTATCTTCACAAAATTCCATCTCTAAACAATATGGTTCATTAATTATATTAACATAGGATCAAAATAATTGTCGTTACATATACTTTGTAACTAAACCCATAATCAACGATATAGATCAAGTATGAATGTGTGGCATGCAAATTACGTGTAACGTGATCCCTTAACATGCCTATTTCCAACTAGTCCTACTTTATAATTCAAAGAATAAAACAACAAACTTTCAAAAATATATGTATAACGCAACTGAAAGAATGTAACTTTATTTTAAATTTTTCAGTAATAACAACAATACTTAAGTCTAATTAGAAAAATATCTCAATAACACATGAACAACAAGAAACAAACTCCGACTATATAAATATATCATTAGGATGAACCAAACCCATATGAGCTAAATGCTCATGAAACACCTTAGTTGGTACACCCTGAGTAAGCGAATCTGCAATCATAGAGCTTATATTTTTATGTTCAATAGATATTTGAAGACTCTGAAGTCTTTTCTTAGCAACAAGAAACTTAATGTCAATATGGTTTGACTTCGACGACCTTCTGTTATTATTAGAATATAACTTAGCAGCTTTATTATCACAATTAATCTTCAATAGTCTCTTAATACCATCAACAATGCACAATTTAGAGATAAAATTTTACAACCATATTGCTTGGTTTGATGCCTCATAGGAAGCTATAAATTCTGCATTCATGGCGAAAGAAGCTATAAGGGACTGCTTTCCACTTTTCCATGAGATAGTTCCCCCAGCTAATAAAAAGGATAGCCAGAAGTTGGAGTTCTGCTATCAAGGCAACCAGCAAAATCGGAGCCTTAGTGCCCTAGATTTCTAAATGATCTGACCTTTGATATGTGAGCATGTAATCTTTAGTTCTTTGTAGATACCACGTAACCCTCTTCACTACTTTCCAAGACTCAATACTAGGGTTACTTAAATATCTACCAAGCATTCCAACTATAAACGCAATATCCAAACGCTTACAAACTTGAGAGTACATGAGTTTCCGTACTGCTAAAGCATAAGGAATCTTCTACATCTATTTTTTTTCAATCTCATTTCTTGGTCATTGAAGCAAACTGAATTTATCACCTTTAGTAATGGTTGTATCTCTTAATGCATTATTCTTTATGTTAAATCTGCTAAACACCTTATCAATGATGTTTTTTGTGATATGCAAGTATACTATGAGAACTATATCAATGGATCTATAAAGACGCATCTCTAAGATCTTTCATTTTAAAATCACTTGGCAAAATTCTCTTGGTTTCATGTAATAAGCCTATATCGCTGCTCGTTAGTAGAATATCAGCGACATACAACATTAGAAGAATAAACTTGTTCCCGCTGGTTTTGTGATAAACACACTAATCAATAGTGTTCTCTTTAATCAAATGAGGTAATCACTTGATCAAATTTCAAATACTATTGACGGGATGCTTACTTTAAACCATTTATGGATTTCTTTAATTTGTATATCAGATGTTTCAATCTATCCGATAGGAAATTTTTTGGTTGCACTATGTAAATTGTTTCTTCAATGTCACCATTGGGAAACACTGTCTTTACATTCATCTTATGTAATTCTAAATCATAATGAGCTATAAGTGCCACTATGATTTTAAAATAGTCATTCGATGAAAAAGGAGAGAAAGTCTCTTTTATAATCAATGAATTCCTTTAGAGTGAAACCTTTGGTAACTAGATGTATTTTGTATCTTTTGACATTACCTTTCGAATCTCGTTTGGTTTTGAAAATTCATTTACGACCAATCGATTTTGCTCCTTCAAGTAATTTGATAAGATCACAAATGTCATTGTCCTCTATTGATTTTATCTAATCTTTCATGTCCTCCATCCATTTCTGTGAGTGAACATTTTGTTTGGCTTGACTGAAAGATATTGGATAATATTCTAATCTTATATCAAACTCACATTCTTAGAGATACACGATATAATCATCTGGAATCATTGATCTAATCTCCTTAGAGGATCTCGTTAATGGCACTTCTTGTCACGACCCCTAATTTACCGAAAATCGCTACTTTTCATTTTTTTTATTCGTTATTCTTACCTTCCTTCGATCGAGAAAAGCTTCACCACCAACAGTTGGGTTGTGCATCGATGTTAATCTTATCCAACCATACCATTTCAATTCACATTTTATTTAAACGTAAACACATGCATTTCATAGTCAGAATTGCGATTTTACATGTGTTTACAATTCTTTACATCCCCAAATGTTACATTCAAAATATTACTGTGCTATTGCATATCTAGATACAAAACTGTACAAATGTGTATACCTTTATATGATGGGATGCAGCAGACACCGGAATCAAATCCTCTGTCGCTCTCAATCTACAGAAAGTGCTTTCTAGAGGGGGAAAATAAGGGGGGTGAGCAACCACACGCTCAGTAAGGCAATCATACGAGCAAATAGATAACTGTACTATCTACATGATCGTGATGCCATGCATAAAACCATGCAGCTACACGTAATACCTGAAAACATCAGTTCATGCACATGTTCATGATATATAAAACAGTTCATGCTATTCAAATCAGTTCACAAGTCGATAAATAAAGCATGGAAAATCATTATGCAAGGTGCACTTAAAATAGTTCATGCTATTCAAATCAGTGCACAAGTTGGTAAATAAAGCATGAAAAATCATCATACGAGGTGCACTTAAAACAATTCATGCTCGACACAAATCAGTACCAAATCACCATCCGTCAGGACTCAGCCCCTCCCTCGGACTGTCCTGACCCACAAAACAATTTAAATTATGCAATCATCATAAACTAGGTGACATGTGAGATTAGGCAAATAATAAGGGTAATATCTTAGACTATGGTGTAAATACCACAAAATTCCTATATTTAATTAGACTATATAAAAATAAAAATAATATATTTTTAATGGAAATGCGAATATTCGTTGTAGGGCTCGAGAAGTATGGGAGTCGAGGAGCCCGTGAATGTTAGAGAGCCTGAAAATACAGGAGGTGATGAGCTAATGCAAGCATTGAGGGATTGAAAAATTTTGGTTTATTAGTTGAAAAAATTTATTTAAAGCCTATATTGTGGATTTATAAGGAATGATGAGACCCCAAGAATATTTTTATTTGGAAGTAATGAAAGTTTTATGAAAACATGAATATTGTACAATTGAATAATTTTTTTATTTTTTTTAAATATATATATATATATATATATACACTAAGACAATTTAAAATAAATAAATAATAATATATATAAAAATATATATGTTATGAAATATAGGTTATTAATAAAATAGAACAAAACAAACTAAATAAACAAACAAATAAATATATATATTTATATGTAAATTAATACAATATATATAATATACATATATGTGTACGAAATTGGCTTCCAAAGAAAGCCAATTTCACACTTTGTTACTTTCAAAGGTAGAGTTACCTCTGCTGAGCGGGAAAACAAGGAAAAAAGGAAGGAAAGTCGGGTTGCCCGAGAAAGGAAAGGAAGAAACAAAAGAAAAGAAAGAAGGAAAGAAAGGGAGAAAGGAAAGGAAGAAAGGGAAGGAAGGAGAGGCAGAACCGAGACTGAAGCTAGAAGTAGACCCGAGAGGGAGAAAGCTGGAGCAGAATCGAGGCTGAAGGGAAGAAGCAGATCGAGGATTGAAGGGGAGAAGCAAACCGAGGCTGAAGGGAGGAAGCAGACCCGATAGCTGAAGGAAAACAAAACCAAGATGACTAAAGGGGAAGCAAAACACGATGGAGGAAGTTGAAAACATAACCAAGAGGACTGAAGGGGAAGCAAAACGCGAGGGAGGAAGTTGAAAATAGAACCGAGGGAGAAAGTTGAAAACAGGATCGAGAGGGAAGGGATTGAACTGAACTGAAGCAGTACAGTCAAAAGTTGATCGTGAAGCGTGAACAATGGGCAAAAAGGGAAGCTTTTGGGTGCTACGGAGAGTTACCTTGGAGGTTGTGATCGGTGGCTATGAAGTACAAAATAGTGCCTTAAAACAAAGTGGTCGATGGTGTGATTGGAGGCTGGAGCAGAAGCAGTTTTGAGGTGCCTTAAGAACAAAAATTTTGCTGCATTGGGTGGTTGTTTATGATGGCTCAAAGTTAAGAATGAAAGACCGGAGAGAGACTAATTGGTAGGCAGTAACAGGGGAAATCATGATGGAGTCGGGAAGCTAACCTTTAAGGTGAGTTAAAGTGATTTTTAAAACTGTTTTAAAGCTATCTAAGGTTAGCTATAAAACCGATTGTAAGGGTTGATTGTGAGACTATACCCGAGAGTTTCAAAGAGGGCTAAAGTTGATTGAACTTTGTAGGTGTTAATAAAATATATATATATATATAATGTACATATATATATATATTTGTAATTATAAGCATGAACGTGTAAGTTAAAATAAGTGTAAAATAAAAAGGGGAGAAATGAGAAGTAGACACAAAACTATATGTAATAATGAACAATAATAAAATATATATGTGTATATACGTATGTGTCTATATATATATATATAATAAATGCGTGTGTTAGTATAAGTGAAAAAAAGGGGAAAGGAAATATATAAACACACATGTGTTAGCCTAGGTATGTGCAATTATATGCACACACGAAGTAGTAGCGAATAAGGTTATGATTTTGACGCATTGTGGACAATCCGGATGAATAGGATACTAAGTATACAATTTCTATGTAGGAGAATCGTAAAAGGAATTAAAGGAGGTACTTGGAGGCGTCACCACTCGAACTCAAAATTTTTGATAAATCGAGGTAAGGGGGTGTAATTTAAAATTGTAATAGTTTACTTTCTGAACCGTGATTAAGGAAAACTCACAAAGATTTGAACTATGATTTTCAAGCATGTTTACTGCTTTTGTCTCCTGAGTAAAAGCGTGATTTTTGAATTGGTTTTTTGAATAATAAGCATGTTTCTGAATTTGTTTTTCAAATAAGTTTATGCTTCTGAATTTATTTTCTGAAGAAGAACATGTTCTCTGAATTTGTATTCTGAATAATTGCATATTTCTAAATTTGACTTCTGAACCAGAGCATGTTCTCTGAAATTGTCTTTTGAATAAGATGGATGTATTTCGATTTATATATATATATATATATATATGAAAACTATAGTATGTTTTGAGACTAATGGCCACTTATGTTGTATGTTAACGCATCTCATGCTCGCCTTTGTGGCATCTGAACTTTGCCTGTGTGGCGTCTGAACTTCACCAGTGTGGCGTCTAAACTTTGTCTTTGTGGTGTATGAACTTCGACTTCGTGGCGTCAGAACTTCACCTTTGTGGCGTCTGAATTCCACCTTCAGGTATCTGAACGTTGTACGACCTTGATCATGTCTACAGCCCTACCATGGCTATAGGTTCTAAATTCCCTCTACGGAGTATGATGTTGTTAATCATATGGGCCAATGTAGTCTCTATATGAACTGAAGACTCTGTTTTCAGATTTGACTCAGTGATATGTGATTTATATGCAAATATGTTTTTTGAATTCTGAATATACGAAAGGTTATGTGATGATTGTTAAGTTCAAGTACTTAAAGATTTACGTTTTGAATTATGACGTTTTTCGATTTCCTTAAATTTGAAGGTCCTTTATATTAGTTTTCAGAGAGAACTCATTGTACGTATTATTATTGTTTTTATCTGTATGTTTTAATCACTATGATCGTTTTAAATGCATTTTCTTACTAGGCTTTTTCCCGAAAGCTCACCCCTTTACCTTTCAGATTATCTGCAGTGATCTACGGGTGCTACCTACCGCATACACGACGTAGGCTAGTGGGAAAGAGCTACACTAGGCTACTTTTTGTACACACAAAGGTATACAATTACATTCCTTTACCAGACATGTTTGATATGCACAGACTTGTATTGGGATAATGTTGTTGGGATGTAATTTGTAAGAAAACTGATCTTGAAGTACTAGTCTTGGTTGAAATGAATTTATTTTGGCTTGACGATGCAAATTGAGAAGCATGCTTGATAGTTGTGGATATCTAGGATTATTAAAGCGTTTGATCTGCAGGTGGGTAGGCTTATTTATAAGTTGTTATACTGCCGAAATTTCTATCGACCATTTAGATGTAAAAATTTAATCTAAGTATAATTATCTATAAACAAGTAGGATAAAGGAAATGACACTGAACAGGAATGCAATTTAAGTAAATAAAGGAATAAGTAGGAATTTTAAAGTTTCAAAAAAAAATTCCATATTCGAAGGTCAAAGGTTGTTACAGATAAAGGTGGTATTAGAGCATGGACTGTCTAATACTGTCAGTGTCGAGAATAAGGATAAAATTACATCCAAAATTTTTGTGCTTGTCTGGTTGTAGGTAATGTATACCTAATGAAATTAAGATTTGATATTTGGTTTACGCGCAGGTATTAGATCACTTACAAAATGAGTGGGAGACGAGGACATCCTCGGAGGCAAACTCAACCACCTCCACTGCAGCCAAAGAGCCCCAATACTCGTATGGCTCAGTTTGAACAGCGGTTGGAGCAGCGCCTTAAGAGAGGATTGGAATCTATAGCCGCGATGGTTACCTAACACTTAAGGGCAAATGCTACTGATTCAGCTGTCACAGTACCGATGCCTACTCTGGTGCCAACTCCTCCACAAGCACCACCTCCTCCTCCCCAGGTTCCCCGAGTACCTATGACACCTCAGCCACCTACACAGTCTCAAAATAAAGAAAGGGACATTAGTAAAATGAGGGATTTCCTAAAAATGAAACCAGCAGCATTCAAGGGGGTTAAGGATCCGATAGAGGCTGAAGAGTGGCTAGTAGACCTAGAGAAGATTTTTGACTATCTGGGGTGTTCCGATGTAGAGAAGGTCTCTATGGCCACATACATGTTGAAGGGTCAAGCAGAATACTGGTGGGAATCTACCAAAATCCTTCTGACTGCTCAGCATCTAGTGATTGGTTGGGATGCATTCTTGTCAGTATTTAGAGAGCAATATATTCCACGAGCTGCCCAACAGAAGATGCAGACTAACTTTTTGAACCTGGTACAGAGCAGTATGACTGTGGATGAGTACGAGAGCAAGTTTACTATGCTTATGTGATATGACCGCAAGACATTCAGAAATGAAGAGTGCTATACTGAGAGGTTCTTGTCTGGGTTGAGGCCGACGATTCGAGACAGGCTGTTGGGATTATGGATTACGGAGTTCAGAGATGCTCTCGGTAGGGTACAGATGATCGAGAGGGGTCTGGATATTACACAGGCTGAGTATAGCTCTCGAGGGAAAAGTGGCGATAAAGGTAAGAGGATAGAGTCTGCCAGACATGGTTATCGGAGGGGCCAGCCCAAGAGACAGAGGACAAATGAGTCTTGGGCTAGGATTGATAGGTCCATGGCTCCTATAGCTACCCCACAGATTACCAGAGGCTTCCAGCAGTTCAAGAGATTGTGTAATAGTTATGGTAAATTTCATAGAGGTGTGTGTCATAGTCCTCAGAGAGCTGCTTTAGGTGTGGATAGAAAGGACACCTGATTAAAGATTGCCTACAGAACAAGGTTCCACAGCCCCTAGAGCAACCACGACAACCGGAGAGACAAGCTCCCCAAAGGTAAATCCCACAGAGACGGGCTACCACAGCAGAGAAGGGCAAGAAGCTGATCACCCAGGGGAGAGTCTTTGCTCTAGATAGAGAGATTGCTGATGCCTCTATTGAGACAATTGGGGGTAAGCTTTTAGTTTGCAATCATGAAGCACATGTTATATTTGATTCAGGTTCTACACACTCTTTTATATCACCCCATTTTGCATGTAAATTGCCTATCAAACCTGAACCACTAGATTTCATGTTACATGTTAGCACACCTATGTATAAATCCCAAAAGACCGATATGGTGTGTAAGAGTTGTGAAATTAAGGTAGGAGATAGGGTTGTGCTAGCAGACCTAATTTTGTTGACTATGTATGGCTTCGATGTGATTTTGGGAATGGATTGGCTAGCCACCAATCGCATAAGTATGGACTGCTACACTAAGACTCTAACCTTCTCCTTACTTGATAAGTTTGATGTATGCCTTGCAGTTAAGAAATAAAATGCATGATTTTGATTATCTATGAAATTTCTGATGAATGTATTAATGTGAAGGTTATGTAGCATTCATCTCCGATGCTAGTCGGGAACGTCCAAGTATACAGGACCTACCAGTGTATGTGAATTTCCCGATTTATTTCTCGATGAATTACCGGGACTACCACCGAAATGAGTGATGGAGTTTACTATAGACTTAGCTCTAGATACACAGCCTATCTTGAAACCTCCTTACCGAATGGCCCTTGTTGAACTTGGGGAACTGAAGAAGCAGTTGCAAGAACTACTAGACAAGGGGTTCATTAGGCTAAGTGTATCCCCGTGGGGAGCTCCGGTACTATTTGTGTGGAAGAAGGATGGTAGTCTCAGGCTGTGCATAGACTATATGCTGCTGAACAAGGCCACAATCAAGAACAAGTATCCCTTGCCCAGAATAGATGATCTATTTGGCCAGCTAAGAGGGGCTACAGTGTTCTCTAAAATTGATCTGAGATCGGGCTATCACCAATTAAGAATCAGGAAGGCGGATGTCTCGAAGACGGCCTTCAGGACGAGATACGGCCATTATGAGTTCCTCGTGATGCTCTTCGATCTTACTAATTGAAACGCCCTAAGGGTATTGTCCGCAAGTGCACGGGTCATACAAGTAATAATGGGATTTGAGTCCCGAAATTATCGTCCCACAGAGAAGTTGACTAGCCTAATTAATTACCGGTTAATCTTACCCTAAGTATATTCTAGCGAATTATGAAATTAAAGTGGTGATCTACTAAGGCTAATTAAACATATTGAAAAACAATAAACATTAAAAATAAAGAAAATAAAACTGAACTAAGATTTGCTTACCGAACTCCGAGCAATTAAAGAAAATACCTATAAAAGAAATTAAAACAGTTAAAATGAATTAACGCAACTAAAATAAAATGCAAATATGAAAATAAAGCAATAAAATCAATTAAACTAAAATTTAAACAAACTTAAAATAAAAATGCATGTAATTAAACTAATAAAAATTGCAAATTAAACTACCCTAAAATCTAATAAAAATGAAAACTAAATTAAAATTGCATGAAACACATTTAATCTAAATTGCAACTAAATGCATCTAAACTAAAATAAAATCCTAAAACATTTAATATAAAATTAACTCCTAACGAAAAATTAAGACTAAAAATTAAATTAACAAATTAAAACACTAGAACTAATCTAAATTGACAACTAACAACTATCCTAAACTAACAACTAATTACTATACTAAAAATACAAGAAAAATGGATTAATGCAAGAGTTGAATGCCAAACAAAGCCTTCAATTTAAATCATCCAATAAATCCCTCCAAACACTGTTCACGTCTTCAATTTACGTTTTCTTTTCCAGGTGCTTCGGTCTGTCCAGGCATGCTTGGTTTGTCCTCTGCTACAAGTGTCCTGCTGTTGCACTGGCTCTCGGTTTAGTGCTGTTCTGCTCCCGATCTGTCCAGCTAGCAGGGAATGTCATCCTCCACAAAATGGTCCTCTACATCTAGCCTCTACAAACACCATACTATTGCCCTGCTTCAGCACCGAACAGTATCTCATGCGTCCAGTCTTCATAGCCTGTTTTAGCCACGACTTCGTTTCAAGGCATGCCACGCATAGCCGAGCATCCTACACCACTTCAACCTCTGCTTCCAGCTTCTTCACATAGCAAGTAGCAATGAACCCAATAGCAGAGTCGCAGTTAGAAGACCGAAACCAAGTAGCAACCAATAAACAGTAACCTATGGCAAAGCAGCAAGCACAAACCAGTGGTGCTCTGCAAACATAGACAAATCTCCTCCTACTGCACCCAACCTTGAAACTAAATTAAACTTGAAACAGAAAAGAAAAGAATTGAACAGAAATGGCCAGCAAAAATATATATCAAATAGTGCAGAGAAATTAAAGAAAACTTGAAGAAAGTTTGCTGTTTAAAATCGAGAATTGAAAAAAAAACTTGAAATGCTTTGAACTTTGTTGCCTAACATCAATCAGCAATAACTAATCAAACTTAAAAAGAACAATAACATATACCCGAAACGTAAGCAGTAATTAAGATAGACCATAAAATAAAATCCATAATGAGCTGCAAGAAGAACCAAAAACAGAGCACAACAGAGGTAGAACTGATGTGCAAGGAAGAAACAGCCGACTGCCACCAAGACTCCTCCAATGCAGTGGCAAACCGATACAAATCTGCATAAACTATGAACAACAAGGTAATACCGACACAATAATGCAGGAGGAAAGTAACGTTTTAGACTTGAATTTACTTGAAGGAAAGAAGGACAAGTGCTTGAAACAAAGCAAAAATCAAGAGGAACAAAAATACAGAAGCTAAAATTAAAGCAACCTAACTTAAACATCCATTGCAGAAACATGAAGAAGGTTCATGGCTACTATCACCAGCCACCCTTCTTTCCCACAACGTGAAACATCCAAAAGTGAGAAAATATCAAAATTAAAGGTGTAAACCAAGAACAACTATAGAAAAATAATAACTTTTAATTAAAACTGAAACAGTAAAATAATAATGGAATGGAAATTGAACAAAACCTAGAAGAAATATGATGAATGGTGGCTGCTGTCACCAGCCAAAAAAAAATTTAAAGAAAACCTAAAAAAAATAAAACCTAACAATAAATGTTTAACCTAAAAAAAAAAAAAACTAAAGTTCCCCTTTCAATTGCCATCTTTTTCTATTTATATACAAACTTAGGGGTACAATTGTAACTTTTTCATCCTAGATGAGTTGGCATTGTTTGGCCACTTGTCTTCACACCATTGGCTCCTTGAAAAATAATATTTCCATGTCATCTGCCTTTTTGTCCAATTGGATGTGCTAGGCTCGTGTTGTCCGCGTGGTCCAATCTCGATTTTAGCCCAATTTCGACCCATTTTCTACCGAAATCTTCAAAATTCATCTAGATTTAATTTATCTGCAAACATGACAATTTTAATTAAATAAAGGGGATAATTAACAAAATAAATTGGGGATTTAAATAATTAATTAAGAAATTAAGCACAAATAATTCTAAAAATATAGAATTATCACACCCCCAAACTTGAGCTTTTGCTTGTCCTCAAGTAAAATAAAATAATTGTAGGAATGACAAGTACTAAATAAAATAATATCCCCAATATTATCCTCAAAGAAAAAGTACAGACTATGAAATCAAAGAATCACAATTATAAGTCTAACACTCAGAATCATTCAATCATAAGTCCTAACCCAAATTGGATCCCTCATGTGTGTGTGTGTGAAAATGTGAAAGTCACTTCACAGTACATTACCCGGATCAGATTATGCAAACATAGTGAATGCAAAAGTCAAAGACATGTGATCATTCCCATAAGTTTGCTTTTCACTTCTCTCTCCACTAATGTAGTCACACTTAACTAAAGATCAATAGGACTTCATTAAGCTTGTAATGTAAGGCTGGGGCTAAGGTATAATAAAGTCGATTTAGGTTTAATTGCCCCTTAACATGCATTACTTTCAGGATCTTAATGTAAGAGCTCAAATTTATTCCCCCAAACTTATTTATTTCACTAGACATTTTATTCTTTTTTTTTCTTCTTTTCTTTTTCTTTTCTTTTTTTTTCTTTTCATTTTTTTTCATTTTTTTAAACACTCACTATCACCAGATACCCATATGTACAAAGCTCAAAATATATCCAATGACTTTCCATGCTTTCGGGGTAAGGGATAGGAAAAGAGTTTAAGCTAAGGAAATTATGCAGGTGTATTTACAGAGAAAAGCTTATTTGGCTCAGATAGGTGACTAGGGTAAAGTATGCACAGGGATGGCTAGAAAGGCTCAAATGATCCAAAGATGGCCTAAATCATCTCCCTGATTAAGTGTGATCTAATATTTTACCTCGAGATCAGATCAAACAAATTCTAGCATATGATGCACAAAATCAACTGAACAAATGCAATCCTAGGTCCACATAAGCTTTCCCTAAATAAATATACAGATTCATGACATGAAATGTGCATAAGATGAGGAAATCACAATCAGAATCAAGACAAATACAAGAACTCAACTTCATGCTTTTCCTATAATCATGCTTCTCAGTCAATCAAAATCATACTTAATCATGGGGTCATATCATCAGAATATGGGAAAACTACATGCTAAGCACTAAATCATCCCAAAATCAAACAGTTTAAGCTCATATTTTTGAAACAATTTTGAAAAATTTTCAATTTTGCCCAAAATTTTTGAAAAATGCTCAAGTGATATCCCCTCCCCCCAAACTTGAAGTGCACAGTGTCCTCAGTGTGCAGATAATATAAGAATTGAAGTTCAGGAACAAAGTACTCCCCTTTCTAATGATGATAAACAACTGAAGCTTTTATTAAAAGCGTAAAACTAGAAAATAAACCTGTAAAATAAACAAAGAAAGAAACAACATAAAAGAAAAAGAAAAAGAACTATATACAAGGTGAAAAGAAAAACACAACCACTTCAAATGCAGCTGAAGAAAATAACACTCAGCAGCAGGGCGAAGAGTAGGAGGATCAACCAGAGTGGTGATAAAATGTCGACAGTTAACTCCTCCTTAGCTCTAGCTACTTCCCTCCTTCTTTGAGATTTCTTGTGCTCAGCCTTATATCCTTAATATCAATCTTAAAACACTCTTGAGAGTCATCACAGAGCTTCAAGGGTTTGAAACCATTAAATTTCACTTCCTGATCTAGGACTCTCATAGTTAACTCCCCCTTCTGTACATCAATTAAGGTTCTACCAGTCGCTAGGAAAGGTTTGCCTAGTATAATGGGGACTTCCCTGTCTTCCTCCATATCCAAAACAATAAAATCTGCAGGGAAAATAAATTTGTCCACCTTTACTAGCACGTCCTCAATGACCCCTTTTGGATATTTAATGGATCGATCAGCTAGCTGAAGGGTCACTGTGGTAGGCTTGATATCCCATATTCCTAACTTTTGGTAGATAGACAGAGGCATCAGATTGATACTGGCTCCTAAATCACACAAGGCTCTACCAAAGAACATATTTCCACTAGTGCAGGGTATGGTAAAACTCTCAGGATTTTTTAGCTTAGGGGGTAATTTCCTCTGGATAATTGCACTACATTCCTCAGTTAAGGCCATCGTCTCATAATCTTCCAATCTTCCTTTCCTAGAGAGGATATCCTTTAGAAACTTCACATAACTTGGTATTTACTCTAAGGCATCTGCGAAAGGAATATTGATGTGAAGTTTCTTAAAAACCTCAAGAAATTTGGCAAATTGTAGATCTAGTTTTTTATTCTAGAACCTCTGAGGAAAAGGTACTGGTGGTCTAACCGGAGGGGATGTAATGGAAGCATGTATAGCATTAGAGGACGAGGAAGGCATTGAAGTAGAAGAATGTAAAGATGAAGAAACGCCTAGCTTTGTTTCCTTTACAGCCCGATCCTGATGTTCTTGCTCTTTCTGAGCTGCTTCGTTAGAACCTATGTGTTTATCAACTATGGGTTGTTCAGGTCCAGACTTAACTTGTGGCTCATCTAGCTCTCTGCCACTCCTAAGGGTGATGGATCTAACATGTTCCTTACCCTCCCTTTGCTTAATAGGATTAACTTCAGTATTACTAGGAAGGGTCCCTTGAGGACGTTGGCTAAGAGCACTAGCTATTTGTCCAACCTGAACTTCTAAGTTCTTAATTGAAGCAGCTTGATTTTGCAGGATAGTCGTGAACATCTCCTCTAATGTAGGCTTCTTCTCAGTTGCTGGTGCATGGTAGAGTTGAGGCTGCATAAGTGGTGGTGGTGGTGGTGGTGGTGATGGATGATGTGGGTATGGGTGATGAGAAGGCAGATGAAATGGAAATTACGACTATGGTGGTACCTGAACCGGTGGAGCTTGAAAACCAGGGAGTCCTACAAGTCTAGAGCTAGAAGTTTGCCCTTGGTTTTGGCTCCATGAGGAGTTAGGATGGTTCCTCCACCCTGGATTGTAGGTGTTTGAAAAAGGGTTGTTCTGTTGTGTTTGAGAATGGGCAACATACTGAATTGATTCTAAGTTGAGCAGACACCTATCTACAGAGTGGGTACCACTACACAGCTCGCAGGAAAGAAAAGGACTTTAGACAGAATACACTGGGTTAGGACTTGTGGGAGGATTATTTTGGGTACTAAGCGACTCTACCTTCTTCGTAAGGTTAGCGATTTGAGAGGTCAAGGTAGACAGTGTGTCGAGCTCATAAATACCCGCCGACTTCTTTGGCAATTACCTCTCCGAGGACCATAGATAGTTGTTAGCCGCCATCTTTTCTAACAACTCGTAAGCTTCCTAATCTGTTTTACACACTAGCGCTCCACCCGCCGCAGCGTCAACAATGGTCCTATTTGGGCTTGTAATTCTATTGTAGAAGGTCTGGACTTGCAACCACAAAGGTAGGCTACGGTGAGGGCACTTCCTAAGAAGCTCCTTAAATCATTCCTATGCTTCGTAAAGAGTTTCAGAGTCGTACTAAGCAAAGGAAGATATATTACTACGGAGTTGGGCCATTTTAGAGGAAGGGAAAAACTTAGACAGAAATTGATGGGCTAACTCGTCCCATGTAGAAATGGATCTTAGAGGCAGGGAGGTTAACCAGTGTCTCGCCCTATCCCTAAGTAAGAAGGGGAATAATCTAAGCCTAAGCGCATCATCAGATAATCCATTATGTTTGAAGGTGTTGCACAAGTCCAGGAATTGCCCAAGGTGAGCATGTGGGTCATCGTGTGGAAGCCCACTGAACTGTAGAAAAATTTTGGCTTTTGGCTCTACGCATGCAAACATCATAAAGTCCTTAGAAAAAAAATTTTTAAGTTTTTTTTTAAAATTATTTTAATTAACTAATCTAGATTAAACTTTTGAATATTAACAACCTAAATATTTACAAGCTAGAATTACACCTAAGTATAATTTCACCGATATTAATTAACGACTAACTAAAACTTCCCCTGCAACAGCGCCAAAAAATTGACACGCCCTAAGGGTATTGTCCTCAAGTGCACAGGTCGTACAAGTAATAATGGGATTTGAGTCCCGAAATTATCGTCCAATAGAGAAGTTGACTAGCCTAATTAAGTACCAGTTAATCTTACCTTAAGTATATTCTAGCGAATTATGAAATTAAAGTGGTGATCTACTAAGGCTAATTAAACATTCTGAAAACAATAAACATTAAAAATAAAGAAAATAAAACTGAACTAAGATTTGCTTACCGAACTCCGAGCAATTAAAGAAAATACCTATAAAAGAAATTAAAACAATTAAAATGAATTAACGCAACTAAAATAAAATGCAAATATGAAAATAAAGCAATAAAATTAATTAAACTAAAATTTAAACAAACTTAAAATAAAAATGCATGTAATTAAACTAATAAAAATTGCAAATTAAACTAACCTAAAATCTAATAAAAATGAAAACTAAATTAAAATTGCATGAAACACATTTAATCTAAATTGCAACTAAATGCATCTAAACTAAAATAAAATCTTAAAACATTTAATATAAAATTAACTCCTAACTAAAAATTAAGACTAAAAATTAAATTAACAAATTAAAACACTAGAACTAATCTAAATTGACAACTAACAACTATCCTAAGCTAACAACTAATTACTATACTAAAAATGCAAGAAAATGGATTAATGCAAGAGTTGAATGCCAAACAAAGCCTTAAGTTTAAATCATCCAATAAATCCCTCCAAACACTGTTCACGTATTCAATTTACATTTTCTTTTCCAGGTGCTTCGGTCTGTCCAGGCATGCTCGGTTTGTCCTCTGCAACAAGGGTCCTGCTGTTACACTGGCTCTCGGTTTAGTGTTGTTCTACTCCCGATCTGTCCAGCTAGCAGGGAATGTCATCCTCCACGAAATGGTCCTCTACATCTAGCCTCTACAAACACCATACTATTGCCATGCTTTAGCACCAAACAGTATCTCATGCGTCTAGTCTTCACAGCCTGTTTTAGCCACGACTTCGTTTCAAGGCATGCCACGCATAGCCGAGCATCCTACACCACTTCAACCTCTGCTTCCAGCTTCTTCACACAGTATGTAGCAATGAACCCAATAGCAGAGTCTCTTGAGTAAGAGCGTGGTTTCTGAATTGGTTTTCTGAATAAAAGCATGTTTCTGAATTTGTTTTCCGAATAAGTTTATGCTTCTGAATTTGTTTTCTGAACAAGAACATGTTCTCTGAATTTGTATTCTGAATAATTGCATATTTCTGAATTTGACTTCTGAACCAAAGCATGTTCTCTGAAATTGTCTTTTGAATAAGATGGATGTATTTCAATTTATATATATATATATATGAAAACTATAGTATGTTTTGAGACTAAGGGCCACTTATGTTGTATGCTAACACATGTCTTACTCGCCTTTGTGGCATCTGAACTTCGTCTGTGTGGCATCTAAATTTTGCCTGTGTGGCGTCTGAACTTCATCTTTGTGACGTCTGAACTTCGCCTTCGTGGACTCAAAACTTTGCCTTTGTGGCATCTGAATTCCACCTTCGGGTGTCTGAACGTTGTACAACATTGATCACGTCTACAGCCCTACCATGGCCATAGGTTCTGAATTCCCTCTACGGAGGATTATTTTGTTAATCATATGGGCCAGTTAGTCTCTATATGAACTAAAGACTTTGTTTTCATATTTGACTCTGTGATATGTGATTTATATGTAAATATGGTTTTGGAATTCTAAATATACGAAAGGTTATGTGATGACTGTTAGGTTCAAGTACTTAAAGATTTACGTTTTGAATTATGATGTTTTCTGATTTCCTTAAATTCGAAGGTCCTTTATATTAGTTTTTAGAGAGAAGTCATTGTTCGTATTATTATGTTTTTCTGTATATTTTAATCACTATGTTCGTTTTAAATGCATTTTCTTACTGGGCTTTTTCCCGAAAGCTCACCCCTCTACCTTTCAAATTATCTGCAGTGATCTACAGGTGCTACCTGTTGCGTACACGATGTAGGCTAGTGGGAAAAAGCTACACTAGGTTACTTTTTTTACACTCAAAGGTATACAATTACATTCATTTACCAGACACATTTGATATGCACAGACATGTATTGGGATAATGTTGTTGGGATGTAATTTGTAAGAAAACGAATATAAAGAATATTTCTTTTGAAAACTAATCTTGAAGTACTAGTCTTTGTTGAAATGAATTTATTTTGGCTTAAAGATGCAAATTGAGAAGCATGCTTGATAGTTGTGGATATCTAGGGCTATTAAGGCATTTGATCTGCAGGTGGGTAGGCTTATATATAAGTCGTTATACTGCCGAAATTTCTATCGGCCATTTAGATGTAAGAATTTAATCTAAGTATAATTATCGGTAAACAAGTAGGATAAAGGAAATGGCACTAAATAGGAATGCTGTTTAAGTGAATGAAGGGATAAGTAGGAATTTTAAAGTTTCAAAAAAAAATTCCATATTCGAAGGTCAAAAGTCGTTACAGATAAGTCAAACTTTAAGAAGATAAATCAAAATTGATATGTTAAGATTAAATTGATCAATATATGATGAATTGATATCATTTTGGGTAGCTCGAGAATTTAGCATGCAAATCGAGGTAATCTTAAAACCTGATAATTTTGCCCTGCCCTATGATCTACGAGGTAAGGGATGTAATTTAAAGTAGTATTGGTATTCAAATACCTTACTTCAGCCTATAAATGTGTTGAGCATACTCGTTTGTACGAAAAATACTTTTGAACCTAAAAAAATTACTATGCACTCAAAAATCGAGAAACTTGAAAGAAAACCCTATTTTTTGAGCTCTTCAAAATGTACTTTTGATATCTGTGAAATGTTTTTAAATGAAAATTATTATGTGAAAATGAAAAGTATTATTTCTACGAGTTTACAGGTGTACAAACCCCAGAAATTGTTTAAAATATTATTTCCACGAGTTTACGAGTGTACGGACTCGAGATATGATTAAAATATTATTTCTACAAGTTTACGGGTGAACAGACCCGAGAATTGATTAAAAATATTATTTCTATGAGTTTACAGGTGAATGGACCCGATAAATGATTTAAAAGAAATGTTTTAAGACTGAGGCTATAAGTAAGCTATGCGATCTGTCATGAATTGCTCGTGTGGGATCTGGACCGTCGTGGAACATGCCTCTTACCACCTGGTGTACGTTTAGTCCCTTATGGCACATGTTGAACTACATCAGGTATTTGTACCACTCGGTGCATTGTTTCCGCCACTCTACATTACGGGATATATATGTTTAGTGGCGAGGGGCTCTGTAAGACCCTGATCCAGTCTACAGTCCCTTACCATGGCCATCGGTACTCTGTATAAGTGAATTATCTATGTGGATTTCCTATGTGAAATGCATACATGATTATGACTCTTATCGCTATGAAAATCTGCCTAGTCTCCATGACATGACTCAGTATGATTTGAAAGAAAGAGTACTAAACTTCATGATTTAAATATCATGTACTCTGACTTGATTTGCTCTTTAAATGAGCTATGTGATATATGCTATGTGAAATGAATTTCTACGGGATATTTGTTACATGATTTACAAGCTACGTGATTTATAAGTTGCATGGTTTACAAATTACATGCTATTAGTCATGATATCACAAGTTGTAAGACTTGTAAATTCCTATGTAATGTATATGACATTGCACAGGAATGCACCCTTAATTGTGATTTGATGAGTAAAAAGTTTTAAATTTGCCCTATTTCTGCGTTTTCGGGGCGTCACACACAGAGTAGATAGAAAAGCTAGCGGATGTGCATAGACGGCCACTCGAGTTTGATGTTGGAGATGCAGTATTTCTAAAGATATCACCGAGTAAGGGTATCATGAGATTTTGAAAGAAAGGGAAATTGAGTCCTCGATACATCAGACCATTCGAGATTCTTGAGAGAGTAGGAGAGGTAGCCTACAGGTTGGCATTACCCCTATAGATGTCCAGAATACACAACGTCTTTCATGTATATATGTTGAGGAAGTACCACCTGGACCCTTCTCATGTCATAGAGTATGAAGAGATGGACATACAAGAGGACATGAACTACACTGAAGAACCCATCCGGATTCTTGATAGAAAAGAGAAGGTACTTGGACCAAAAGCATCCCATTAGTGAAAGTTTTGTGAAAACATCACTCAATGGAAGAGGCAACCTAGGAATTAGAAAGCCTCATGAAAGGAAGTACCTCCATCTGTTTGATGAGTCGAGTTGAATTTGGAGGACCAAATTCTTTAAAGGTGGGGAGGATGTGAGAACTGAGAATTTTGTATACCCCAGTTATGAGAATTGTAATTTGGTGTATGTAATTATGATATGTTAATGTCAACGTGTATGGATTGAATTATGGACTATGGAGTAGATTTTGGAAAGTCTTACATTGAGTTTTTTGCAAATTGATGCAGCAGCAGTACAATTTGTGAAGGCCAGATCAATCTCCAAGGATGAGAGATTGATCTCATGGCTCCAGAAAGCAGGAAATGTGCAAGAACTGATAGGCAGATCGATCTCATAGACGAGCAGATCGATCTCCAAATGTTTCTATAAAGAGAAGATCGATCTCCTCAAGGAGCAGATCGATCTCATGAAGCATTCTGTAAACAGAAGATCGATCTCCTCAAGGAGCAGATCGATCTCATGAAGCAATTAAGAGATCGATCTCATCCCAAGAGAGATTGATCTCCTAAGCATAAAATTACCCCAAAATGTTCCCAAATTTAAATAGAGATCGATCTCATCAAGGACCAGATCGATCTCCTACCCTCCGTCTATATAAAGACCCCTATGTTTTATGGAAATTCATTATCTCTCTCTCTTCAGAAATCGAAATCTCTAGCTTTCTCTCTCCTTCAAATCACCTATTTTCGTTCGAATCAGAGGTTGTGGCAAGAAGGAAAGTTGTTCCTCATCCAAAAGAGAACAACATACTTGGAAATCGAAGGACGAATCAAATCGAGGTGTGAATAGAGCTCTTCATAAGTTTTTGGTAAATTTCTAAGCTTTAATCTTTGATATTGAGGTGATTTTGGTGATTGTGACTGTGGGTGTTATGATAAAATAGCTAGGAAATGATTAGAGTTGATGAAATTGTGATTTTGTTGGAGTGATGATTACATTATACAATTTGTGGTAATTTTAGGATTTTAGCTATAAATTGGAATCAAGGCAATGAGGTGATTTTGGCTTGGATATTATGCATGAAAAATGTAGGATTTGAAATGTAGTGGATGAGAATGTGGAAGGATAGGAATATGATAAAAACGAGTTTCGTTGTATTTAACAAGAATATGAGCAAATGTGTGCTCGATGATGTGATTGAGATGAATTATTGATGCTTTAGCATCGTTTGGATAGCCCGGGAGTTCCAGAGAGGAATGCGAGGCTAGTCCGTCGTTTGGGGGAACGATTACACTATACGATGTGCAATGAGGTAAGGGAAACTTAAACTCATTTGTGTATGCGATTTTGTGATGATATTGTAGCATGAAATGTGATTTGAGAAAACAAGCATGTTTTTCTGAGTTGAGAATGAGTTTTTGCACACGGTTTTATAGCCAGTTGGGGCCCAATTTTTATGAGTTGTAAACTAAATACGAAATTATTTTACAACTGTTTTCAGTTTAAAAAGTGAAAAGTGATTTGGGCTCTACGTTAAGGCGTACTGAGATTTGAGAAATGTGTGCGTGATTTTGTCGGTTTGAGCTCGGTTTTGACATGTTTTGTGTTGAGTACAAAATAGTTTTGAGATGAGTTTTATGAGAAAAACCATTATGAGCGCTACGTGAAGGCAAAATGGTTTTATTTGATAATGGCTATTACTGAGACTTAGGCGTGTCATGTTGAATACACATCGGGTTTTTCTCTTGTAGCATGTAAGATCGGGCCGTGCTCTAGCAGAACGTAAGACCGACTCCTCCATTTTGGTAACGTGAGATGACCCCACTCCGCGGCAGCGATGGATGGCATTGCTCTGATAGCATGTAAGACCGGGCCGTGCTTTGATAGCATGCAAGACCGACGGCTACTTAACTCTGATCAAGTCTACAGCGAACCATGGCCATGGGTGTATTATTGTCGACGAAATCCCTCGATTGGGGATCTCTGCCTAGGGACGAGTTCAATCGTTTTGATGTGCCATGACGAGTTTTTATATAAGTTTTATTTGCCTAGTCTCGTTTTACACATGAGATTATGTTTTGTGGCCGTGCCACGTGCATTACTATTGCGGTGATTTTTATCACGTGTTATGAGAAAAGCCATTATCGCATCCTGTTTTCTACATGCTTGAAACTGTGGTTTTATATTAAACCAATTATTATCATGTTTCTACATGAGCTTTAAGAAATGAGTTGAGATTATGTTTTGATTATTCATGCTACACTTTTCTATTGAGTTTTATTGGGTTTTCACCCACAAAACACAATAATTGTGTTGTGCAAATTATTATTTTATCAATAAGTCCCTTACCCTCTTACTGAGCGATTTAGAAGCTCACCTTGTTTTATCTCCCCCCATATTTCTTCAAATGAGGATATTTTCCTACGACATACGGAGTAGTGGGTAGTGGAAGACTTGAGCTCCATGCCATATATTGTACTGTAAGGTATAATTTATCATTTCATGTACCCAAACTAATATTGTATTTACAGACACTTGAAGAACAGTGATGTATGGGATGTATTAGGATTTATTAATTCGAATCTGAGGAATGTATATGATGTGATATATAGATGTTGAATGATGAGATCCTGAGGTTAAAGTTTTATAACATATATATATATATGATGATGCATGACACTGCACAGGAATGCACCTAGAATTGTGAAATGATGTAAAGAAATTTTAAATTTGCCCTGTTTTTCACGCTTCTGAGGCATCACAGAGATGTCGCTTATCGGTTAGCTTTACCCCCACATCGATTCATAATGTCTTCCATGTCTCAATGTTGAGGAAGTATAATCTGGATCCCTCACATGTCATCGAGTATGAAGTATTAGACATCCAGGGAGACATGAGCTATGTAGAAGAACCTGTCCGGATCCTCGACAGGAAAGAAAAGGTATTTCGGACAAAAAGAATTCTGTTGGTAAAGTTTCTCTGAAAGTACCACTCAACCGAAGAGGCAACTTGGGAACTCGAGAGCCTGATGAAAGAAAAGTATCCCCGACTTTTTGAGGAATGACTTGGTTCTAATTTGGAGGACCAACTTCTTTTAAGGAGGGGAGGAATGTAAGACTTGTAAATTGCCACGTAATGTATATGATTTCAGTATGTACAGACAAGTTACTTTACATATGAATCACAAGTAATGGATATTTTTAAGCTCTAAGTATGGATAGAATGTTAAATGAGAAGTGAAGAAATTGAATGCAACAATTCCCTTGAGAATTTTGGGAAAAACTGCAGTAGGAAGCCTATAGATGAAGGCCAGATCGATCTCATGTGGTGACAGGATCGATCTTGCCAGTACGAAATGAAAACACTAAGGTTTTAGGTAAGAAGATCGATCCTTATTCTAGCCAGATCGATCCCCTGATGAAGAGCAAATCGATCTTCTCCCCAAGAAGATTGATCTCAAAATGGCTCTACCTAGAAGAGATCGATCTCATCCATATGGCAGATCAATCTCCAAAGCCATTTGCCTAAACCAGATCGATCCTATCCCCTTGAATAGATCGATCTCATGCTATAGGCAGATCGATCTCCTGCCTGCAATTGTCAAAATTTAGAGGAATTTAAGCATGGAGAGATCGATTTCCACCCCTTGGAGATCGATCTCATAATGTAAAATCTATAAAAAAGCCAACCAATCTATTCCTTCTTCTCCTGAACATTAAAGACCTTCCATGTTTGAGCAAAAACCTAGTTTCTCACTCTAGATTTTCAGCACCTTCCAAGGAGATTTGAGGAAAAAGTATTAGAGAAAAGTTATTGCTTAAGAGAAGGAGAGCAATATAGTTGAAGACTAGAGGTTGGATCAAAGGGTTGAAGGAGAAAAGAATCTCTCCTCACATTTGGCAAAAGGAGAAAAGTCAAGCTAGGTAAGATTTCAACGCACTAACTTCTAGTATGATAATCTAAACATTTAATGAGTTGATTTGGTATATACATTGTTGGCTTGAATGTTCAAGTACATGCTTAAGTAACCATGACCTAGAATAAGCTTAGTGAGAGAAAGTTGAAATGGCATGAGGTTAATGATGATTTAACTATGTAGAAATGTTGATAAGCATGTATAGATGATTTTAAAATACCTTTGTGGAATCCATATGTTGGATTTGATGATGATTGAAAATGGGTATAAGAAGTGTTCGATAAAATGTCATAGAGAAAAAAAATAGATTAAACTAAGACTAATGGATGTTTAATTGATACCGAAGGAACTCAGTTTATAACCGGATGAGTTGAAATCCGAGAAAAATAGAGGAAGTAATCGAGTAAGGGTCCAAGTGACCCCATGTTAGAGTTGAGTGGGTAGAAGTATGAAGTAGTGGTATAATGAGTAATCATTGACGCTTTGACGTTATTTGGACAGCTCGAGAATTTGACTTATGAGTCGAACTAGTCCGTGAGACGGGAATATTGCACCACCCAAGCTGCAAGAGGTAAGGGATGCAACCTTTTCTGCATACGTATTTCCTTACTGATGAAAATGCTTTGGTAGCATAAAATGAGTTTACAAATGAGCATACTTATTGAGAAAAGTGTTTAATTTGAGATTTAACACTTGAGTGCATGTTTTGCCGATTTGAGCTCGGTTCTTGTAATTTGAGTTGTGGTGAATAAATATATTCTTGTATTTAAACGAGATTTACAAGTAAAACCATTATGAGCTCTACATGACGGCGAAACTATTTTCTACATAATATTGGCATGTTTTAATTTGAGACTAAGGGCTTGTCATGAAACTTACACATCGGTGGATACCTCCGTTTTGGTAATGTGAGATGCCTCCGTTTTGGTAACGTGAGATGCCTCCATTTTTGTAACGTGAGATGCCTCCGTTTTGGTAACGTGAGATGCCTCCGTTTTAGTAACGTGAGATGCCTCCGTTTTGGTAACGTGAGATGCCTCCGTTTGGGTAACGTGAGATGCCTCCGTTTCGGTAACGTGAGATGCCTCCATTTTGGTAACGCGAGATGCCCTCGTTGAGGATGACATTATATGATGTGATGTGATGATTGCTTTCATGACGAGTATACTATGCCTCGTCTCCATAATTATTTTGTGATATGATGTATTTGTGAAATGAGATAAAGATGTTTTGAAGAATGGTGATTTCAATCACGTATTTATAATAATGTGAATTATGTCATTATTATACTTATGCTTTGAATGATGATTTTTAAAGCTCATACGCACTCCTTATGGAGCGAAGTTGAAAGCTCACACCCCTTTTTCCTCCCCCACAGATAAGTTACAGTGAGCACTGGTACCTGCGACGTATGTGACATAGGCTGGTGGATGAGACTCTCCCCAGGCTATTTCTTGTACATGCGAGAGGTATAATTCAATTAATTTTGTAACCCAGACAATTATGTAATACAGAAACTTGTATTTGAGTAATATTGGGATGTAATCAGATTGGTATTAGTAAATGAATGGAGAAGTAGACTTCTTTTGATATTAGGATATATGATTTAAGTGAATGTTGAGAGATCCTTGGGAAAATGATTAATGAGATGGAAATAAATTAAGTGACACTGTACAGGAATGCAACTCGAGTAAGAAGTTTAATCTAAGAAACATTTTACATTAGCCTTATTTTTTGCGCTTCCGGGCTGTCACACCAGTGCTTTGACTTGACTTTCAAAACTAAATATGTTTCAGTTTATATTCACGTGCATGATATTTAAAAAAGCTTAAATCACAATATTTTGTTTTTACATGATTTATTGCTAAGACTGCTTTAAATGCATGTCTTACTAGGCTTGAAGAGCTCACCCCTTTATTTTTACCTCACAGATTATCATAAGTGAATTATCACCCCTACCTGCCGTACAATAATCATGGACAGGCGGACTCAGCCCTTTCCAGGCTATCCTCAATACTAGTAAGGTATCTTTTTACTTTATCTACCAGACTTCCTGTAAAGTATAGATAATGTTGCAATAACTTTAGAGATGTAAAATAAGAAATATGAATGTAACTAAAGTTGTAGTAATGCAGTTTAAACCATACTGTATATTCTGGATATGTAAAGTGTGGGAATGAGAATAGATGTACTGATAAGTAGAGGAAAGAAAACTGGTTGCAATTATAAACTGTATTTTTGTACATTAATGAAAGATTAAGAAATCGGCGCTGATAGTAATACAACTTAAGTAAAGGATATTAAAGGATATGTATAAAAAAAAGTTAGCCCTTTTTTTTGCGTTTTCGAGGTGTCACAGTTTACTTGGTATTGGAGTAAAAGTTATCTAGTACTGTCAGTGTCAAATAGAAAATTCAGATTACATCCCAAATTGTCTATGCTTGTTTGGTTGTAAAGTAAGTATATCTGTTAACTCGTGACTAGAATTTTGGTGTACGTGCAGGTAAACGATCACTGAATGAGTGGTAGGAGAGGCTATCCACAGAGACAGACACAACCTCCTCCGCCATCTCCCTCTCAACCTGAGAGCCCCACTGAGAGAATAAGGAGGCTCGAAGAAACAGTACAAGGAATGAGGGAAGGATTAGATGCCTTGACAGCCATAATTGCCCAAAAGTTTAGGGCAAACACTTATGGCACTGATGCAACTCCTACACCAGCACAGGTTCCTCCTCCCCCTGCCACAGAATCCTCTAGCAGCCCCAGCACCTCAGCCTGTAGTTTCACAGCCTAAGGTTGTAAGAGACACTCAGAGGCTACGAGATTTCTTGAAACTGAGTCCCCTAGAATTTACAGGAGTGAAGGATCCGATCAAGGCTGAGGGATGGTTAATAGACCTTGATACGAAATTTTAATATTTGGGGTGCACGGATAAAGAGAAAGTGAATATGGTCAACTATATGCTCAAGAAAGATGCCAAATTTCGGTGAAGGACCGCATAGACAACCTTAGCTGATAATCGATCAGATATTACATGAGAGACATTCCTAGATGCATTCAAGGCCCAGTATATTCCTCTTACAGCATGAAAAAAGATGCAGACGGAATTTTTGACTTTGACTTAGGGCAGTGCAACTGTTGATCAGTAAGAAAGTCAATTCACTACCCTTTTGAGCTATGATCCTGACACCTTTAGGGATCCAGCACGCCGGATTGAGAGATTCTTGTTAGGTCTGAGATCAGGGATCCGGGACAGATTACTGGGATTCTGATTTGTTAATTTTAAAGATGCTTTTGGTCGAGCTCAAGAAGTTGAAAGGGGCTTAGATGTGACACGAGACGAGCATGGGTACAGAGCTAAGGGCCGAGATAAGGGAAAAGGGATACAGGCATCCCGATTTGAGATGAGAAAGAACCAACTAAAGAGGCAGAGAACATATGAGCCTCAAACAAGTGCTGGGAAGCCCAAGATCCCTATGGGTAGTGCTGCCACTGCTCGAAGCCTTGGGACAGTAGTGTCGCGGTGCAAGAATTATGGCAAGATACATTTTGGTGAATGTCATTGGGCTACTAGTGTCTGTTTCAGGTATGGATAGGTAGGGCACATGATTAAGGATTGCCCATTAATGAGACCTTATGAACCTCGGGAACAACCAAAACAGACTGAGAGACAAGTACAGATTCGCTTGAGACAGGTCTCGTAATGAAAAGCAATAACTGCAGAGAATGGTAAGAGGCCTATTGCACAGGGACATGTGTGAGCTATAGACGAAGAGACAGCTAACATCTCCTCCAATACTATCAGAGGTACGCTTATGGTCTGTAATTACAATGCACATGTTTTATTTGATTAAGGTGCTACACACTCTTTTATCTCCCTATAATTTACATGTAAATTGCATTTAGAACCTGCATCCTTAAATCACATGTTACATATTAGTACACCCATGCACGAATCTCAATCGACAGATATGATATGTAAAAATTGTGAAATCTTGGTAGGAGGTAGAGAGCTGTCAGCCGATCTAATTTTATAATTTTGGGCATAGATTGGCTAGCTGCAAATCATGTAAGTCTAGACTGCTACACTAAGACCCTGACTTTCTCCTTACCCGAAAAGTTTGATGTATGTTTTGTTAATAAGAAATAAAGTGCATGGTGTTAAATTTTATGAAGTTATCGAGTATTAAATTAAAGAAGTCGCTAACTGTATAATTCATGTGAAAGTTATATTGCCTTTATTTCTTACAACAGTCGAGAATCGTCAAGTATTCAAGATGTTCCGGTTGTATGTGAGTTTCTCGATTTTTTTTGGAAGATTTACCAAGGCTACCACCAAAGAGAGAAGTTGAATTTGCAATTGATCTGGTGCCCGACACTCAACCTATCTCCAAGCCACCTTATCAAATGACATTGGTCGGATTGGAGGAATTGAAAAAGCAGTTACAGGAATTGCTCAATAAGGGATTTATTAGGCCGAGTGTGTATCCATGGGGTGCTCCGGTACTGTTTGTCAAAAAGAAAGATGGCAGTCTTCATTTATGTATTGATTTTAGACTGTTGAATAAGGCAATGATAAAGAATAAGTATACTCTACCAAGAATAGATGACTTGTTCGATCAGTTAAGAGGGGCCTTAGCATTCTCTAAAATACATCTGAGATTGTGTAACGCCCCGAAAGCACAGAAATAGGGGCTAACGTTTTCCTTTAAATCTTATTTTTCTACTTAGGTTGCATTCTTGTATAGTGTAGGTTACTTCGTTTCTTTCTCTACTTATTCTTTTAACCATTTAATTTTTACCAAAAATTTTAGCAGCATAACCTTTTATAGTATATTCTATCCCCCTGCAGGTAAACGCAATTTATATTCACAAGGTAGTTGATTTTATTTCTTAAACTTATTACTTTCAACTCTACATTTTTACTACTACGACTTCCATATCCATACTCAGTATCAACGACATTTCATTCACTTCCCAAAATGTTTACATAATAATCCATAAAACAACTAATTACATCCCAAAAGTATTTATATACAATCCAGTATTTGTACAATATAAATGTCTAGGAATAAATATCCGATGATATACCTGAGCGAATATTGAAAGTAGTCTGGGAAGCACTAAATCCACCAGCTACTCACGTACTTGTAAATGACTGAATAATCTCACTGCAGGTACTCTGAAATGGGAGAAGAGAAGGGGTGAGCTTTTGGGGAAAAGCTCA
Source organism: Firmiana major (assembly GCA_033439115.1). Lineage (NCBI taxonomy): Eukaryota > Viridiplantae > Streptophyta > Magnoliopsida > Malvales > Malvaceae > Firmiana > Firmiana major. The sequence continues at coordinate 65,470,374 of CM065899.1, forward strand.
GTAAGGTATGCATTTAAAACAATTCTAACCATTTAAAAACAATTAGAAAATCAGAATAAACATACTTCCGTACATACATACTTAGAAAACCATTTTACATACTTACTTTAAAATACATCAAACTTCATCAAAATGTTGTACGTACTTTCATATACTAAAACATCATACATACTTTCTTCGTTAAAATATTATACATCAAAACATGGAGACTAGGCTATTTCAACATAGTTATCATGCAACATATCATATCCTCCGTAGAGGTAATAATACCTATGGCCATGGTAAGGGTTGTAGACTGGATCAGGGTTGTACAGCGATTCTAATATAGTATCTCAATCACACTAGCACACAGCTAGGGCACGGGCACCAGTGGCACACACCGTGCAGTCACAAGATACTTCGGAAATAGACACCACGTGTAGTGAAAAACAACACTACTAAGGTGAAATAGACACTACACTAGTGAATCTAAACTAATACTACGTGTGGCAGAGCCAGGACACCACAAGTAGCAGGCATGATTATGCACTCAGCATATACTAATAGTAGTATGTCGTCTCAAAATCCTTACTTTCATACTTACTTACTTACTTACTTTCATATGGAAAATTTAATATATCAAATCATGTCATAATTCATACAAAATATGTATATCTATTTTATTTATACAAAATAAGTGAAAACCATGATTTCAGTATCTAAAAACAGTTTATTATTCCTTTCGGACTTAAACCGAGAAAGTATGGTTTTCAAACATATTTCTTTATATGATTTTCAAGTCATTTATGAACAATAAATAGATATAAGAGGTTAAGGCTATTTTAAATTGCATCCCTTACCTCAACGGAGCTAAAATAGCGTTACTCTGTCGGGGTCTGGGTTTGCCTCGTTTTGCGTTTCAAATTCTTGAGCTGCCCAAAATGATACCAAATTATCAAATATTGTTTGATTTCATCTCAACATATCTAAATATGTATTTATCTCCTTAAGAGTTGACCAATTTTAACCTTTTTGTCAACTTTTTCTATTTCCTCGGTTTTACCGATTTAAGTGCTGGTTTAAGCTATTTTATCCAATTTAATCATTCTAACTTCACATTCACTATCTTAATAACCTACATACCCATTCACATCCATAATCCACACTTTAACAATCCAATTCTTACCAATTCTCACACCTTTCGATTTTTCACTAAACTAAGCTATAAACTGGACTTTTCGGTATAAATTTAACTGTTAACAACCTTGAATTCGTCCAAAATTCATCATTTCCACAACTTAAGCATGCTGATCAGAACAACACACTTCCATATAAATTATTTCTTTAAATTCTACTTAACTAAAAATCCTTAAAAATCATCAAACATAAACATACCTCATCATCTTCATCATCCATCAAGTTTCCCTTACCTTTGACCAAAGTTGACCAAGTTTTTTATCTTTCAAACAAATCCCCAGCTATAATTAAACATGTATATAGCTTATAATCATCAAAAACTACAATAAAACCCAACTAAAAACTTTCAAAAATCAAATTTTCTCTCACCTCGGAACAGGGCAGATTCTTACCCTGTTCTTCTCTCTAAGTTTTCACCTAGTATATGAACTCCTTTATGTCTGGATTTTTTATATGTTATATAGGATTGAAAGGGGAAGATTTAATCCTTCTTAGTCAGAGTCCAATTTGGCTTGTAAAGGGGTCAAAAAATTCAAGAAGGGGAAAGGTACACTAACGCCTGCGAAACTTTCTGGAGGGAGGTGAGAGCGCGTGGAAGAATATTTCTGGGTGTTTTCAGAGCCCTATGAAAGATAAATAAGTCTAGTTTTATTTTCTAAAATTCAGGGTTAAATCCAATCTGTAGATGGGTAAAAATTGGGCTTTTTCCAATGGGTATCTAGTTCACTGGGTTGTGGCAGCCCACTGGTCAGTATTAGAAAATCCATGAAAAATAGTTCTGGTCAATTTTCTTCCAAATTTCCACCTCTCAAGTGTGCTACTATGTCTCTAGTATCTCTCATAAAAATTTAGGGCCCAGTTGTTTAAGAAACTTTTCCTGATTGGGCCCATTTTACACAACTTGGTCATTACCGAACAATGTAACTTAAGGTTTTCATTTGATCACCGAAACCTCCATATCTCCACTCAATTTTCATTCCTCATGTAAATTATGCCCGATAATAATTTCCTATAGCCTCGGAATAATTATCGTGAATTTCTAGAATTTATTTCAAATTTATTTTTATTTCTATGCTCATTTGCTCGGTTTAGTGTAAACCCAAGTTTTACTAATTTTTCAACTTCTAATGTATTAGTTTCACTTTCTAATCATCATAACATACTTAAAATCATAATTTATTGAAAAATACTTAAATTCAAGATCTTAACCTCGAAACGCGTGCCTTGGGCTTCGTGCCACTATCCTAGGCATCTCGATCTTTTTAGGCCCTATATAAACATTTACACAAGTCTTAAACTTCACGATTTATCTTAAAATGAACAATAGCATGAAAATTTGGGTCTCACAGATTGGGTTATCATCAGTTAAGGATTAAGGAGGCTGATGTACCGAAGACAGGTTTTTAGACCCTATATGGGCACTATGAATTTTTAGTGATACACTTTGGACTGAATAACGCCCATACTGCCTTTATGAATTTGATGAATGATGTTTTTCGAGAATATTTGGATAAGTTTGTGATCGTGTTTATATATGACATTTTGATCTATTCTAAGTCCTGAGAAGAGCACGAACAGCATTTGAGGATTGTGCTCCTAACTCTTCGTGAGAAGAAACTGTATGAAAAATTCAGTAAATGTGCATTCTGGTTGGAACAGATTGCCTTCCTCGAACACATAGTATCTAAGGATAGGGTGTCTGTGGATCCGTTCAATACAGATGCAGTATTAAAATGGGAGAGACCAAGGATAGTGACATAGGTTCAGACTTTCCTGGGATTAGTAGCATACTACCGAAGGTTTGTTGCAGGATTTTCTCGAATTGCAGCTCCACTGACTAAATTAACCCGTAAGAATGTCCGTTTTGAATGGTTTGATCAGTGTGAGCAGAGTTTCCAAGAGCTCAAACGTCGGTTGACCACAGCACCAGTCTTAACCATTCTAAGCGGTTCATGAGGATTTGCAGTTTACAGTGATGCCTCCTACCAGGGTTTGGGCTGCGTGCTAATGCAGAATGGTACAGTGGTTGATAATTCTTTTTTTATAGAAATATTTAAATTCCTAATTATTTATTTAATCCCCATATTATTTTATTAATAATCCTCTTTATTTAATTAAAATTCTTTAATGTGCAGATAAATTAAATCCGGATGAAACTCAGTCGTTTCAAACAAAATTGGGCTGAAAATGAGCTAAAGGAGACTGGACCACTTCCAATTTGTAGACCAAGTCATCACTCGTCTGGACACGCGTGATGCCAGGTGTTCGTATTTTATTTGCTCCGAAATGATAAGATCGAAGGACACCGTGCCAACCCTCCGGAAGACACACGTCGGGCCACATTGCACAGCTAATTGCACAAAAAGACTGATGACGTAGAAATATCTACTCTGCAGCAAATTAAATGAAGACAAGTGGCCAAACAATACCAACTCATCTAGGATGAAAATTTACCATTGTACCCCTATGTTTGTGTATAAATGGAACATGATGGCAATTGAAAAATCAAGTAGGCTAGGGTAGTTTGTAAGGTAGAGTGATTTAGGAGTAGTGTAGAGTAATTTAGGAGTAGTTTTAGTTTTAATTTTTTAAGCTTTTTCGTTAGCAATTTTTTAGTCACTGTGCATGTTAATTTTTATTTTCTTTATGAAAAGTTTGGATTTCTTTAAGTTGTTCTCCGTTTGCACCTTTAATTTTTATATTTTCTCACTTTTGTATGTTTCACGTTGTGGGAAAGAAGGGTGGCTGGTGACAGTAGCCATGAACCTTCTTCATGTTTCTGCACTGGATGTTTATGTTGATTGCTTTAATTTTAGCTTCTAGATCTTTGTTCCTCTCGGTTGTTTCTTTGTTTCAAGCACTTGTCCTTCTTACTTCAAGTAAAATCAAGTCTAAAATGTTACTTTCCTCCTGCATTATAGCGTCGGCATTACCTTGTTGTTCATAGTTTCTGCTGTTTAGGATTCGGTTTGCCACTGCATTGGAGGATTCTTGGAGGCAGTCGGCTGTTTCTTCCTTGCACATCAATTCTGCCTAAATCTCTCCACCTGTGGACTTGTTGCTAGCTCAAACTGCTGTTGTTGTAGGCTTCAAACTGAGGAAGAGTGATTTCACAATCCTTGACTACCTCTCCTCTGTCTTAGTCCTCGGGCCGAGAAGTGTCGATACAATTAGCCGCTGGGGTGAGCTGATGCTGCATCTCTGGCATCCAGCAAGGCTGCTGTACAAAACTTGGAGGCATCGCAGGATAAGAATGAAGCAGGAGTTTGTTGTTGGCAGCACAAGGGTTGTTCAGTGAAGCTCGTGGCAGAGGGGATTGAGCCATTTTTTTCTTTCTTGTTGTTTTCATTTTCTGCTTCATGTGTTTCATTTTTTTCCTCTAGCATTACACAATTAATTTTTTGTTCCAGTTCATCTTTAGCTTGAATCCATTTCTCTGTTCTACCCCCTTTTTTTGTTTTTGTTACTGTTCATTATTGCATTTCATTATTTATATTTTTTCTTCATTCAATTGCTGCAGCTGCGTTGGTGATGTACAAGACGTGGTGACAGATTTGGCTGGGGGCATTGCTGGGACTGTTGGTGCAATGATCAGACAATTGAAGCAGGAACTGCTGCTGCTGAAAACTGGGGTCGGTAGAAGTTGCAGGTACTGTAGGCAGAATGTTGGCAGGGACGGGTGCTGTTGTGCTCACCGAGTGCAAAGAATGAAGCGAAGAAAAGAAAAGCAGATCGAGAGTACTTGGACAAACTGTGCAGCAAAGCAGGAGCAGTACCAGTTGCAGCGCCTGAAGCACATGACAAAACCGAGAGCAAGCTGGAACCTGGACAACGCCTATGAAGAATCGTGAATAGTACAGCACCGCTGGGCAGGTCGAGAGCAGTGCTTGAATCTAGACAGCACCGTTGGGCAGGTCGAGGACAGTGTAGCAGAAGCAAATGCAGTTGGAGCACTTGAAGGCAGTGCTTGTGCGTTACCTGGTCAGATCCGAGAGCAAGGCTTGGAAATGCATTCTGAAGAAGACGTGTGCAGTGACAGTGAATCGGGACCGCTAGTGAGCAGAATCGGTTAAGGCCTTGTTTGGCCACTTTTACTTGTTTCTCTTAATTTTGATTGCATTCTCATTATTTTGATTATGTTCATTAGTTGTTAGTTTAGGAGAGTTGATAATTTGATAATGGTAGATTAAATCTAATGTGTTAGTGTGTTAATTTAACCTTTAGTATTAATTTCTAGTTAATAGTTACTTTTATATTTTATGTTTTAGGATTTAATTTTAGTTTAGCATTTTACAAGTTACCTTTATATTTAATCTAGATTAAATGTGTTTCATGTATTGTTAATCTTAATTTAGTCTTTATTTTCATTAAGTTTTAGTTTAGTTTAAATTGCATTTTAATTACGTTGTTTAATTGCATTTTAGGTTAGTTTAATTGAAGTTTAATTAATCTTGCTTAGTTATTTTCATATTTGCATTTTATTGCGTTAATTTTAATGGTTTTAATTTTCTTTTGTAGGTTGTTGTTTTTAATTGCTTGGAGTATTGTAAGTACTTTTAGCTCGGTTTTATTTTCTTTATTTTATAGTTTTTATTATTTTCAGTACTTTAATTTTAGCCATGTAGACCACCCATCAGAACTTCATAATTTGCTAGAATATACTTAGGGTAAGATTAACCGGTAGTTAATTAGGCTGATCAACTTCTCTGTGGGACGATAACTCAGGACTCAAATCTCATTATTACTTGTACGACCCGTGCGCTTGTAGACAATACCTTTAGGGCGTGTCAAGTTTTTGGCGCTGTTGCCGGGGAAGTCTTAATTGGCCATTAGTTAATATCGGTGAAATTATGCTTAGGTGTAATTCTAGCTTTTAAATATTTAGGTTGTAAATATTTAGAGCCTTAGCTTAGGTTAGTTAAATTTTCTCTTAATTAAAATAAAAAAAAATTGAAAAATTGAAAAACTTAAAAAAAAATTTCTAAGGACTTTTCAATGATTGCATGCGTAGAGCCAGAAGTTTTGATTGCTTTCCTTTAGATCCTGAAATTGAACAAACACTTAGAAAAATTCGAAAGGATTCTAGGAAATTTATAGCTCCGCAGCAAAACATCATGGCAGAAAATAGAGAAATTAAGACCGTTAGAGATTATGCAATGCCGACTATTGGAGGTTATTATACCGGCATTAGGCCACCAGCTGTCCTTGCTAACAACTTCGAAATTAAGCCCGCAATCCTCCAGATGATTCAAACTTCTTTACAGTTCAGTGGGCTTCTGAACGATGACCCACATGCTCACCTTGGGCAATTTTTGGACTTGTGCAACACCTTCAAACATAATGGATTATCTGATGATGCGCTTAGGCTTAGATTATTTCCCTTCTCACTTAGGGATAGGGTAAGACACTGGTTAACCTCCCTGCCTCCAGGATCCATTTCTACTTGGGACGAGTTAGCCCATCAATTTCTATCTAAGTTTTTTCCTCCCTTTAAAATGGCCCAACTCTGTAGTAATATATCTTCCTTTGCTCAATACGACTCTGAAACTCTTTACGAAGCATGGGAACGATATAAGGAGCTTCTTAGGAAGTTCCCTCACCATGGCCTACCTTTGTGGTTACAAGTCCAGACCTTCTACAACTGACTTACAAGCCCAGACCTTCTACAACAGACTTACAAGCCCAAATAGGATCATTGTTGATGCTGCTGCGGGTGGAGCGCTAATGTGTAAAACAGAGGAGGAAGCTTACGAGTTGTTAGAAAATATGGTGACTAACAACTATCTATGGTCCTCGGAGAGGCAATTGCCAAAGAACTCGGCGGGTATTTATGAGCTCGACACACTGTCTACCTTAACCTCTCAAATCGCTAACCTTACGAAGAAGGTAGAGTCGCTCAGTACCCAACATAATCCTCCCACTAGTCCTAACCCCGTGTATTCTGTCCAAAGTCCTTTTCTTTCCTGTGAGCTGTGTAGTGGTACCCACTCTGTAGATAGGTGTCCGCTCAACTTAGAATCAGTTCAGTATGTTGCTCCCCTTACGCAACAGAACAACCCTTTTTTAAACACCTATAATCCAGGGTGGAGGAACCATCCTAACTTCTCATAGAGCCAAAAACAAGGGCAAACTTCTAACTCCATATCTGTAGGACCCCCTAGTTTTCAAACTCCACCGGTTTAGGTACCACCACAACCGTAATTTCCACACCATCCACATCATCCATCTCCATCTCAATTTCAGCATCATCCACCTCACTTCCATCAACCACCACCACCACCACTTATGCAGCCCCAACTCTACCATGCATCAGCAGCTGAGAAGAAGCCTACATTAGAGGAGATGTTCTCAACGATCCTGCAAAATCAAGCTGCTTCAATTAAGAACTTAGAGGTTCAGGTGGGACAAATAGCTAGTGCTCTTAGCCAACGTCCTCAAGGGACGCTTCCTAGTAATACTGAAGTTAATCCTGTTAAGTAAAGGGAGGAAAAGGAACATGTTAGATCTATCACCCTTAGAAGTGGCAAAGAGCTAGAGGAGCCACAAGTTATGTCCCAACCTAAACAGCACATAGTTGAAGAATTCATAAGTTCTAAAGAAGCAGCTCAGAAAGAGGAGGAACCTAAAGATCGGGCTGCCAAGGAAACAAAGCTAGACGCTTCTTCATCTATACCTTCTTCTTCTTTATTGCCTTCCTCGTCCTCTAATTCTACACAGGTTCCCACTACATTACCTCTAGTTAGACCACCAGTACCTTTTCCTCAGAGGTTTCAAAACCATAAGCTTGACCAACAATTCGTCAAATTTCTTGAGGTTTTTAAGAAACTTCACATCAACATTCCTTTCGCAGATGCCTTAGAGCAAATGCCAAGTTATGTGAAGTTTCTAAAGGATATCCTCTCAAGGAAGAGAAGACTGGAAGATTATGAGACGGTGACCTTAACTGAGGAATGTAGTGCCATTATCCAGAGGAAATTACCCCCCAAGCTCAAGGATCCCGAGAGTTTTATCATACCATGCACTATTGGAAATTTATTCTTTGGTAGAGCCCTATGTGATTTAGGAGCTAGTATCAATCTAGTGCCTTTATCTATCTATCAGAAGTTAGGAATAGGGGATGTCAAGCCCACTACAGTGACCCTTCAGCTAGCAGATCGATCCATTAAATATCCAAAGGGGGTCATTGAGGATGTCTTAGTAAAGGTGGACAAGTTTATTTTCCCTGCAAATTTTATTGTACTAGATATGGAGGAAGACAGGGAAGTCCCCATTATTTTAGGCAGACCTTTCCTAGCTACTAGTAGGACGATAATTGATATGCAAAAGGGGGAGTTGACTATGAGAGTGCAAGATCAGGAAGTGAAGTTTAATGTTTTCAAACCTTTGAAGCTCCCTGATGACTCTCAAGAGTGTTTTAAGATGGAGATTAATGAAGATAAAAGGTTGAAGCACATGAAATTCGAAAGAATGAGGGAAGAAGATAGGGCTCAGGAGGATTTAATTGTCAACATTCTGTCACCATTCTGGATGACCCTCCTACTCTTCGCCCTACTGCTGAGTGTTGTCTTCTTCAGTTGCATTTGAAGTGGTTGTGTTTTCATTTTCACTTTGTATACAGTTCTTTTTCTTTTCTATTGTTTCTTGCTTTGTTTATTTTGCAGATTTCTTTTCTAGTTTTATGTTTTCAATCAAGCTTCGGTTGTTCATCATCATCATCAGAGAGGGGAGCACTCTGTTCCTGAACTTCAATTCTTATATTATCTGCACACTGAGGATACTATGCACTTCAAGTTTGGGGGAGGGGATATCACTTGAGTATTTTTCAAAAATTTGAGCAATTTGAAAAAATTTTCAAATTTTTTTCAAAAATCTGAGCTTAAACTGTTTGATTTTGGGATGATTTAGTGCTTAGCATGTAGTTTTCCCATATTCCGATGATATGACCCCATGATTAAGTATGATTTTGATTGACTGAGAAGCATGATTATAGGAACAGCATGAAGTTGAGTTCTTGAATTTGTCTTGATTCTGATTGTGATTTCCTCATTTTATACACATGTCATGTCATAAATTTGTATATTTATTTAGAGAAAGCTTATGTGGACATAGGATTGCATTTGTTCAGTTGATTTTGTGCATCATATTCTAGAATTTGCTTGATCTGATCTCGAGGCGAAATATTAGATCACACTTAATTAGAGAGATGATTTAGGCCATCTTTGGATCGTTTGAGCCTTTCTAGCCATCCCTGTACATATTTTATCCCTAGTCACTCATCTAGGCCAAATAAGCTTTTCTCTGTAAATACACCTGCTTAATTTTCCGTAGCTTAAATACTTTGTTCCTATCCCTTACCCCGAAAGCAAGAAAAGTCATTGGATATATTGTGAGCTTTATACATAATGGGTATCTGGTGATAGTAAAAATTCAAAAAAAATGAATGAAGAAAAAGAAAAAGAAAATGAAAAGAAGAAAGAAGAAAAATACAAAAATAGAATAAAATGTTTAGTGAAATAAATAAGTTTGGGGGAAATAAATAGAGCTCTTACATTAAAGATCCTAGAAGTAACGCATGTTAAGGGGTAATTAAACCTAAATCGACTTTATCATACCCTAACCCCAGCCATACATTACAAGCTTAATGAAGTCCTATTGATCTTTGATTAAGTGTGACTACATTAGTGGAGAGATTAGTGAAAAGCAAACTTATGGGAATGATCACTTGTCATTGACTTTGTATTCACTATGTTTGCATAATCTGATCCGGATAATGTACTTTGTAGTGGCTTTAACATTTTTACACACACACAAGGAATCCAATTTGGGTTAGGACTTATGATTGAATAATTCTAAGTGCTGAACTTGTAATTGTGAGTCTTTAATTTCATAGTCTGTACTTTTTCTTTGAGGATGATATTGGGGAAATTATTATGTTTAGTACTTGTCATTCCTACAATTATTTTGTTTTGCTTGAGGACAAGCAAAAGCTCAAGTTTGGGGGTGTGATAATTCTATTTTTGTATAGAATTATTTGTGCTTAAATTCCTAATTATTTATTTCATCCCCATATTATTTTATTAATAATCCCCTTTATTTAATTAAAATTCTTTAATGTGCAGATAAATTAAATCCGGATGAAACTCAGTCGTTTCAGACGAAATTGGGCTGAAAACGAGCTAAAAGAGATTGGACCACTTCCAATTTACAGACCGAGTCATCAGTCGTCTGGACACGCGTGATGCCAGGTGTCCATATTTTATTTGCTCCGAAACGATAAGATCGAAGGACACCGTGCCAACCCTCCAGAAGACACACGTCGGGCCACATTGCACAGCTAATTGGATAAAAAGACTGATGACGTGGAAATATCTACTCTGCAGCAAATCAAATGAAGACAAGTGGCCAAACAATGCCAACTCATCTAGGATGAAAATTTACCATTGTACCCCTATGTTTGTGTATAAATAGAACATGATGGCAATTGAAAAATCAAGTAGGCTAGGGTAGTTTGTAAGGTAGAATGATTTAGGAGTAGTGTAGAGTAATTTAGGAGTAGTTTTAGTTTTAATTTTTTAAGCTTTTCCGTTAGCAATTTTTTAGCCACTGTTCATGTTAATTTTTATCTTCTTTATGAAAAGTTTGGATTTCTTTAAGTTGTTCTCGGTTTGCACCTTTAATTTTTATATTTTCTCACTTTTGTATGTTTCACGTTGTGGGAAAGAAGGGTGGCTGGTGACAGTAGCCATGAACCTTCTTCATGTTTCTGCACTGGATGTTTATGTTAGATTACTTTAATTTTAGCTTCTAGATCTTTGTTCCTCTCGGTTGTTTCTTTGTTTCAAGCACTTTTCCTTCTTACTTCAAGTAAAATCAAGTCTAATATGTTACTTTCCTCCTGCATTATAGCGTCGGTATTACCTTGTTGTTCATAGTTTCTGCTGGTTAGGATTCGGTTTGCCACTGCATTGGAGGATTCTTGGAGACAGTCGGCTATTTCTGTCACGACCCAAACTACCCAAAAATCAGAGTGAATTTTTCGCGTTTTATTTATTTTCTTACTTAAATTCTCACCTGTCCTCGAATCGTGACCAACACTCCACTAATAATTGGGCTGTGCGTCAATGCCAGTCCCACCATTCAATTCCCAACTAACTTATTTATTCTCCAGTCATTTATAATTGTTTTATTATTTATACATCCCCTAAAGTTACTTACAAACATGTTACTGTGCTATGCTTATGTAGATACAATATGTACAAGTGTATATATACCTTATGTTGATGGGCAGCAGCGGATATCCGGAATGCAGTACTGAGTCGCTTCAACTTCAACTGGAGATCATCTGTGAGAGAAAATGAAAGGGGTGAGCACATCAAGCTCAGTAAGGCAATCCTACGAACAAGTAGGTAACCATACTACCTACATGAACGTGGTGCCATGCATAAACCACCCTTTCTCCACACATTTTAAAACAAATGATATGCGTTATGATGTTATGTAAAACACATTTGCACGGAAAATTCAACATGCAAGTATATTCAAAATCATATCTTTCTCGTTTAAAATTTCACAGTAAAGTCAGGACTCGACCCCTCCTTCGGGTGATCCTGACTCACTCAAAATCATGAAAATCGTTAACATCACATATGAGTTTTAAAAGCATGGAATATAACCATCATGCATATTTAATTTAAATCCCAGTTTAAATCATCGAAATCGTCGACATGCGAGACGAGGCAATATTTGTATAACGGTAATAACCAGGACTGGCCAATATGTCCTCGTGAGTCCCTCTAGCTACACGGATCCCAGTGTGCGAGGTCTCACCCTGATCGGGAACCGCCCGGGAGGTGGGTCAATCCAACCCGTCAGTCTTATCCGATCTCACGCATCCGAAGATGCCGTATCCAAAGATACCCCGTATCACAAAGATACCGTATCACAAAGATACCCCGTATCACAAAGATACCGTATCCGAAGATACCCCACGGTACATCGTACTCCATGCTACTTGCACGGTACATCGTACTCCATGGACCCACAGCCTTATCCCTCGTTCGGGCTCATCAGCTGGATCTCCAACCCTTATCCCTCGTTCGGGCTCATCAGGTGGATCTCTAACCCTTATCCCTCGTTCGGGCTCATCAGGTTATTTTAACATGCCATGTCTCAAAACGCACGTGCGAGCCTATTTAATCGGTGACACACAGTCTACCCGATGCTCCAAGCACGGCTTATCGTATGATCTCTGAAAATTAGTGCGAGCGGTGCTCTAACACTGTCAGTAATTCAGATAAAACTAGTGCGAGCTAAGCTCTAGCACTCTGTATGCAAACCATATGAAAAGCTGGTGCGAGCGAAGCTCCAACACCCTGTCTCAAAAATCACATAAAAATATGGTGCGAGTTAAACTCTAGCACCCTGTCACTAAAATCGTATATATATATATGTATACAAATCTGGTGCGAGTTGGACTCCAGCACCTATGCATGTAAAACTCTAGTGTGAGCTCTCGCTCCAGCACTAATGCATGCATCACACAATTCAAACATCGTGCGAGCTGAGCTCTAGCACGTCACATGTAATTAAAAACACGTAGGCGGCTCTGTTTCCTCAAAACAGTTTTCACAAAACAATATCACGTTGAAAGTATGCAATGCTGTGCATTTTCTTTCAAGGTGAGCCAGCCTACTCATGCATGCATCAAAAACACCTCCAGAATGAGCAGGAACCTTTTGTTCTTGCTCCTCCCAATTTTTCCTTTTTTTTTAGATTTTACCCTTAACAAGGGTATTTTAGTAATTTTGCCCATACGGGGCACTAAAATTATTCTTCGACCTCTAGACCCTTCAGATTATTTTAAAGGACTGCCAATGAATTTAAAATTGCGTACTGTTACCTCTAGCAGTCCGCAGAATTCCCCTACCTGGAATCGCGCGCAGACCACTCTTGTCTCGATGATACCGAACGTCTCGGCCCGAGTGCGCGCCAACCAATGTACGTAACTGCATATAACCACATAATCGGGGTTAATTCAATTATCCCGATCAGTAGATTGTATTTACTGATCAACTTGAAGCTATTGGGCCTTATCTGCCTTATTGGGCCTCGGCCCATTTTAGCCCTTTTATATTTATTAATTCCCTTCTTCGGGTATACCGAGCTTATACAGCTTCCTAATAATTATTGGGCTTCATTCCAAATTTATTGGATAGCCCGTATACCACTTACGGCAATTATATTACAATTTCGCATAATATTCCTTCCTACGCGAAATTAATCCGTAATTCCATAAAATAATTAAACTCGGTATTTAAATAACTCTAATTGCCGAAATTAAATTGTACTTACCCGATACGATGCGGGGTACGAAAATCAGAGCTCGATCGGCTCTCGTTCGGTCTCCGTCGTAAAACTGCATAATTAGGTAAATCCGGATTATTTTTCATTGAAATAATATTAAATTAAATTTCCGAAATTTACCCGTAGGTCAATATCGACCCTCGGTCAACTTACCCAAACCTCGAGTCGTTCCCCGGTGATTTTCTTTCCTTTTTTTTTCCTTTTTCCTTCCTTTTCCTTTCTTTTCCTCTCTTTTCCTTTCTCCTTTCCTTCCCTTTCTTTCCCTTTCCTTCCCTTTCCTTCCAGCCAGCCAAACGACACCGTTTTTGTTCCTCACTGCCTCTTGCCGTCGCCGGCGTTTCCGGCGGTCTCACCGGCCAAGACCGGTGCCAAAAGGACCGGCTTCCTCCCCTGAGTGTATCGGTGCCCTCCGTTTCAACCCAGACGCAGTGGTTCGTCGGGAATCGACTGGTTTCTCCGGCGGTCTTCCTCGGCTCCGATCGGCCTGCTCCGGCCACCTGGCGGCTCGGTTCCGGTACCCACGTGCTCGCCGGACTCCCCTCTTCCTCCTGGCAGCTTCGTCGAAGCCCGTCGGTCGCCGGTGCGCGAGAATCGGCGGTGAAGGTTGCGGGTCACTGTTCTCGGTTTCAGGTTCCTCGGGTTTTTCTCTCGGTTTCTCTTTTTCTTCCGTTTCTGTTTCTTTCTTTCTCTCTCCCCGACCCCTTTTTTTTTTGTTTCAATTACTTTTTTTTTTGTTTTATTTTTATTAATTTAAATTTTATTTTTATTTATTTTAATTAATTTACTATTCAATAAAATACTCATAAAATCCCAAAATATCTCCACTTACATTATTTTTATTCCACTTTAATTTATTCCATTTGATTTTAATTTATAAATTTTATTTTTCTCTAAATTTTGATATTATTTCTTCACGTTTTTCGAGATATAGTCTCGGTAATTTTTTTCGGTATTTTTAAATTTCCGAATCTTGATTGATTTAATCAGAATAATTATATTTCATCTTTATTGACCAAGATTTATCAAATCCATATTTTTAATTAAATTTCCTTATCGAATTTACTCCGGCTTTCGGTCTTTTGACCATTTTGCCCTTGCACATATTCGGGATTAATTTAACCCGACTTCCCTTCACAATTTCTCATTCATTTCATATTTACTTTTCATATTTTAATTAAATTCGGGTCTTACAATTTCTTCCTTGCACATCAATTCTGCCTAAATCTCTCCACCTGTGGACTTGTTGCTAGCTCAAATTGCTGCTGTTGTAGGCTTCAAACTGAGGAAGAGTGATTTCACAATCCTTGACTACCTCTCCTCTGTCTTAGTCCTCGGGCCGAGAAGTGTCGATACAATCAGCCACTAGGGTGAGCTGATGCTGCATCTCTGGCATCCAGCAAGGCTGTTGTATAGAACTTGGAGGCGTCGCAGGTCAAGAATGAAGGAGGAGTTTGTTGTTGGCAGCACAAGGTGTCACGACCCTCAACTTACCAAAATACGTACAAATTTTTCGCATTTTCATGCGTCAATCTTTAATCATCCTTCCTCGATCGTGAACAACCACACTCATAACAGTTGGGTTGTGTGTCGACGTCTAACTCACTCCACCATACCAAATCAATTTGAAATATTATTTATGAGTAAACACTTGTATAAATGTATATATATATATATATATATCAGAGTTGTTACATGTGTTTACATTGTTTTACATCCCCAGTAGTTACATACAAAATGCTACTGTGCTATGTCTAGTTTAGATACAAAATAATCCAAGTGTGTATACCTTTAGCGATGGGATGCAGCGGATTACCAAAAAGGGAACGCCTCCAGTCACGCTCAATCTATACTCAAATCTCTGTAGAGAGGGGAAAATAAGGGGGTGAGCAAACCACACGCTCAATAAGGCAATCATGCGAACAGGTAGATACTGCACTATCTACGTGATCGTGATGCCATGCTCAAAAGCATTTCATTCATTATTTATCTCAAAACATGAGTGTATGATTGTGTTAATGGTATGTAAAGCATTCATGCTATTAAAATCAAGTGCACATTTTAACTCAAAGCATGGTATAAATCATCATGCATAATTCACAATAAAAGCATGGCATTACCCATCATGCATTTTCACAATAAAGCATGGCATTAAACATCATGCATCCGTGCACTTTAAAAACCATTAACAAATCAATTTCAACATTGGTCAGGTCTCGGCCCATCCCTCGGGCTTTCCTGACCCACAAATCATTTCAAACATGGATTTATTCTCAAATAGCATTAGACATGTGAGATAGGCAGTTCAACAATAGGTAATAACCTCAAGGCCTATGTACATAACCTGTGATACTGGCTACACGGATCAGGTGTGCGGGATATCACCACTATCTGCTTCCACATGGGAGGTGGGTCAAATCCTACCCACCGGTCCATAGCAGATCTCGTCCGAAGACGGCACATCACAACTCAACACGGTACAATGTACTCCATGCTACATGCACGGTACAACGTACTCCGTGGACCCAATCAACACATCATATCACGCCACATCTCAAACGCACGTGTGAGCCTATTTAATCGATGTGACACCCAGTCTACTCGAAGCTCCAAACACTGTAACATGCAAGGTGGGCATCCAGTGCGAGACAAACTCGAAGCACAATGCCAAAACAATTATGAAATCCATGTGAAAACTAGTGCCTCTTGCACTCATGTGTATAAAACACGTCAAATCTCATGCTAGTCATACTCTAGCACGCTTTCATACTCACGAAATCATGTAGGTGGCTCAAAACTTTGCAAAGTATGGTTAACAAAACCAAAACACACTCATTTCTTTTGCAAATCATTTCAATGTTAGCCAACCTACCAATCATTTGCTAAAAAGCAATAAAAAATTATTTTCAAAGCAATATGCTTTTGTTTTCATGCACATTTCTCAAACTCCCAACTTTTACCCTTCAATCACCCAACAACATTTCCTAATCTCATGCATTCTAGCAATACATTTTAAGCGCCCAAATTGCGCACAGATATCTCTAAGAGTCCACACAAATCCCTTACCTCGATTCACTTGGTGTGACTCCTTTCCTTTTAGCTTCTCACGCTCTTGGCTCAACTCGCCTCGGCGTATCCTCGAAAGCTGCGATTCATTCATTAAATCGATTGAGTTAATGTATTTAACCCATAATTGACCTCACTAGTCAATATTATTCACTTATGCATTTTACAAATGCCTTAATCCACATTGTACCTCTTTTAGGTAAATCTCACAATTTATCCACTAACCACATCTTAAAATCATACCACAACACTATTAATAACCTCTACATATCTCATTCATCATTAATCTCCACACATTTCACTTTCTCACTCTAGACCATTTCTAGGTCATAATCATTCCAATGTATTTAGATAGTTTCTAACCACCCATACTCATGCCAAATAACTCCAAAATCAATTATATAAACAATGTACCATAGTTGGAGTGTTAGAATCTTACCCAATTTGATTTCTCTTCTTGCTCCAAATGGCAATGCCCTTAACTCCTTCAATACCAATAATGGGAAAATGCTTTCCAACTATGTTGTTCTTCTCTTTGATAGGAACAACTTTGCCTCTAATGGTTTCTCTTCAAACCTCACTGAAAATGGCTGATTTTAGAGAGAGGAAGTTAGGTTTTTGGGTTGAAAGTGGAAGGTTAGTGTTTTTCTCGAAATTTTCTGATTTTCAGCACTCCTTATATAGAAATAGCTTGAGGAGATCGATCTGGTCCAAGAGGAGATCGATCTGGTCCCCTTAAATCCCTCTTTTTTCACGGCATTTTAAGCATAATATCGATCTGTCGAAGCATGAGATCGATCTGCTCCCAAACAGAGAGCTAAGGAGATCGATCTGGGTGCTTGGGGATCGATCTTTTCACTACAGAATGCTTAGGAGATCGATCTGGCTCCATTGGAGATCGATCTGCTCTATTCCTTTGCCCAAATAAGAACATTCTGGCTCTTCCAGATCGATCTCTCATCCCATGAGATCGATCTGCCCTTCACAATTTCCAGATTTTCTGCAGTTCTTCTGCAGCAACACTTACCAAACATCCTTAATTTGCTACCATGATCCTTTTCTCATCCATTCATCTTTGAGACTTGAAAATGGCATCCATCCACACTTCATACACATTAAAACTTGTGTAGAATCTTTGTATGACCAATGGTACTTAGTATAAACAATGGAAGTGCATACTCATGCAAATCTTCATTCCATTTACCACATTACTCATAATCCATTCTATTCATATTCTCCACATGTTTAAGTCCATTTCCTTACATTCATACATAATGTAACTTGTATGTACCATCACAACTCTTCTTACAAGTGTGTACATTAACTTATGGACTTACATCACATATACTTCACTTATGAATTCATAGTACAACTCTATTTTCATTTCTATGTACATATATACCATTATACATATACGGGGTCTCACACAAGGGTTGTTCAGTGAAGCTCATGGAAGAGGGGATTGAGCCATTTTTTTCTTTCTTGCTGTTTTTATTTTCTGCTTCATGTGTTTCATTTTTTTCCTCTAACATTACACAATTAATTTTTTGTTCCAGTTCATCTTTAGCTTGAATCCATTTCTCCGTTCTGCCCTGTTTATTATTTTTGTTACTGTTCATTATTGCATTTCATTATTTATATTTTTTCTTCATTCAATTGCTGCAGCTGCGTTGATGATGTGCAGGACGTGGTGACAGATTCGGCTGGGGGCATTACTGGGACTGTTGGTGCAATGATCAGACAATTGAAGCAAGAACTGCTGCTGCTAAAAACTGGGGTCGGTAGAAGTTGCAGGTACTGTAGGCAGAATGTTGGCAGGGACGGGTGCTGTTGTGCTCACCGAGTGCAAAGAATGAAGCCAAGAAAAGAAAAGCAGACCGAGAGTACTTGGACAAACCGTGCAGCAAAGCAGGAGCAGTACCAGTTGCAGCGCCTAAAGCACATGACAAAACCGAGAGCAAGCTGGAACCTGGACAGCGCCTATGAAGAACCATGCACAGTACAGTACCGCTGGGCAGGCCGAGAGCTGTGAGATCTGAGAATTTCAGACATATTTTATTGATGTAATAATAATTTAAAGTGTAATTTATTGAGCTAAGTGAATTGTGGGAAAGATAATTGGAGATTTATATGTTAAGTGTTAAAATAAATGTGAAACTATGAGGACAGATCGATCTGGGAGAAGGAGAGATCGATCTGGTGAGTTATAAATGACAAAGAAGGAGAAATTTAAGGAGCAGATCGATATGGGAGAAGGAGAGATCGATCTGGTGAGTTAAAAATGACAAGGAAGGAGGAATTTAAGGAGCAGATCGATCTTCAATGGAAGAGGATCGATCTCCTTATGAATCTGTTTGAGAGAAGACCGATCTCATGAGGAAGAGATCGATCTCCAAATGATTCTGTTTGGGAGAAGATCGATCTCCTTAGGAGCAGATCGATCTCATAAAGCCATAAAGAGATCGATCTCACCCCTCGACAGATCGATCTCCTAGGCATAAAATTTACCCAGATCGTCCCCAAAATTCAAACGCAGATCGATCTCATCAAGAGGCAGATCGATCTCCTACCTCTAGTTTATATAAGGAACCCGTGTTTTTCTCCTGCAAACTCACTTTCTCTCTCTTCCAACCCCATTTCCACCGAAAACCTAACTTTCTCACTCATCCAAATCACCCATTTCCGGCCGAATCAGAGGTTGTGGCAAGAAGGAAAGTTGTTCCTCATCAAAGGGAGAACAACATACTTGGAAATCGAAGGACGAATCGGATCGAGGCGTGGGTTGTGCGTCTCACAAGCTTTGGGTAATTTCTAAACTTCAATCTTGATATTTGAGATGATTTTGATGATATTGGTGGTTGTCATTGCGTTGAAAAAGTTGAGAAAGGGTTAGGGATTGATGAAATTGCAATGTAGCTGGAGTAATATAGATATTTGGTAATTTTGAGAATTTGTGCTATAAATGGAAATATAGACAATGTGGTGAATTAGTGTAGATGATTTAACGTGAGAAATATAGGTCGTTGAGATATTGTGAATGAGGTTGTAGTTTAGGGTAGAGTTACGAGAATCAAGAGATTTGAGGAGTTATGAGCAATTATGCTCGATTTTGAGAATCGAGGTTTATGAGATAATTGAGTATTGATGTTTTAACATCGTTTGGACAGCTCGGGAGTTCCAGAGTGGAATGCGAGGCTAGTCCGTGATACGGGGGAAACGATTGCACTATACGAGGTGCAAAGAGGTAAGGGAAAACTAAACCATTTGTGTATGTATTTTGATGAATTGTTAGCATGAACCATGATTTGAGAATACAAGCATGTTTGGTGTTGTGTAGTGATATAATTGCACACGGTTTTTATAGCCGGTTGGAGCCCATTATTTTATGAGTTTATAAGCTGAGTGTGAAATTGCTTTATAAACCCTTGAGTTTGCGTGAAAAGTAAATTGGGCTCTACGTTAAGGCGATATTGAGATTTGAGAAAATGTGTGCGTGTTTTGCCGGTTGGAACTCGGTTTTAATATGTTTTGTGTTGAGTACACAAATGTTTTAAATGAGTTTTATGAGAGAAAAACCATTATGAGTTCTACGTGAAGGCATAACGTTTTATAAGATAATGGCTAATGATTGAGACTTAGGCGTGTCATGTTGAATACACATCTGGCCTTGCTCTGGTAGCATGTAAGACCGATATAGTGGGACGCCTGGGAACCGACCCAGGGACCACAGGCCTTGTTCTGGTAACTTGTAAGTCCGATTATTCCTCCGCTCTGGTAGCGTTGGGAGGCCTTGCTCTGGTAGCATGTAAGTCCGATATTCCTCCGTTCTGGTAACGAGAGATGCCTCCGTTTTGGTAACGTGAGATGACCCCCGTTCTGGTAACGCTGGGTGGCCTTGCTTTGGTAGCATGTAAGACCGAGAGAGTGGGCCGCCTGGGAACCAACCCAGGGACCACGTGATAGTGTGCATGAGGTGAGGCATTGCTCTAGTAGCATGTAAGGCCGGGCCTTGTTCTGGTAACATATAAGTCCAATATACCATGAATACGACCATATTGTCGACGTTCCCTCTATACGAGGATGCCTGGGATGCGCACCCAGAGGAGATTACCTATTTGACGTGCCATGACGAGTTTTAATTGATTTTTATTGCCTAGTCTCGTTTTACACATGAGTTGTGTTTTGTGAAGTGCTCGATATTGAGCCTTTTATCTTCATGTTTTCACATGATTTAATGAGTTATGAGATGATGATGTTTTGAGAATTTTCATGCTACAATTTCAAATGAGCTTTATAAACAAATACATATTTGTGATGTGTGAAATGGTTTGTACAACTGAGTTTCCTCACCCCCCCCTTACTGAGCGATTTAGAAGCTCACCCTGTTTTCTTCCCCCCCAGAGTTTTTCAAGTGAAAAAGGATCTCCCTGCGACATACGAAGTAGTGGCTAGTGGAGAACTCGAGCTCCAGGCCATATATATTGTATTTGAGGTATATTTTATCTTTTCATGTACCCAGACTATTATTGTAATTGCAGACACTTGATGTATATCATTGTATGGGATGTATTAGGATTAATTAACTTGTAATCGAGAAATAGGTATATTACGATATTTATTATATCATGATGAGATCCTGAGGAATGATACTTATGATGATGTATGACACTGCACAGGAATGCACCTTTAACTATGAATTAATGAGTAAAAAGTTTTAAATTAGCCCTATTTTCCGCACTTCCGGGGAGTGATAGAGTTTTCTTGGTATCAGAGCTTAGGGTGTCTAGTACTGTCAGTGTCGATTAAGTGAAATAGAATACATCCCAAGTGTCTGTAATAGTCTGGTCATGAACTGAAGTTGAGGATTGAGATTTCAATCGATTGTGATATGTACGCGCAGGAGACGAGTTGAGATAGAGAATGAGTAAACGACGAGGTCGTTCGAGGAGGCAGGCAGAGTCCCCTCCGCCGCCTGTCCCACAACCAGAGAGTCCTAACTCTCGATTTAATCGGATTGAGACCGATGTGAGGCAAGGTTTTGAGCAGATGGCAGCGTTATTCGCGCAACACTTTGGAGTTAATGCCTCGGGTACTACTCCTACACCACCACAAGGACCTCCCATACCTCCAGTGCCTCCCGTCACTCAGCCTGAGGATAGAAGTATGGTCCGACTAAGGGATTTTCTGAAGATGAATCCACCCGCATTTAAGGGAAAGAAGGATCCTACAGAGGCTGAGGAGTGGTTGACGGAATTAAGAATTATATTTGATTTCCTGGGCTGCACCGATGTTGAGAGGGTCAGTATGAGTGCCTATATGCTGAAGGGGAGAGCTTGAGATTGGTGGGGTACTACTCAGGGTATTTTGATGTCCCACCATGGTGTGATTGGTTGGGAAGAGTTCCAGACAGCCTTTAGGACCCAATATGTACCACGAGCTGCCCAGAGAATGAGGCAAGCAGAGTTTTTGAGTTTGGTACAGGGTGACATGTCTGTAGATGATTAAAAGAGCCGATTTACTGCTCTGTTGAGATATGACCCAGAGACCTCCAAGAGTGAAGAGCTCCGCACAGAGAAGTTTGTGTATGGGTTGAAGCCCGTCATCAGAGATAGATTGATAGGGCTATGTATTACCGAGTTTGGAGATGCTCTGAGACGAGCACAAGAGATTGAAAGAGGAATTGAGATGGTACAATCCCAGAATGAGCTCAGAGCGGTCAATAGAGATAAGGGCAAGAGGCCAGCACTTTTCCAAACAGAGGCTCGGAGAGGTTCCTTCAGAAGAGGAAGGATTGAGGTACAGAAGGACAGATTGGAGAGACCCAGAGCCTATCCTATTATCAAGGAGACCCCTCGATATGTCAGGCCGGAGATAAAGGTTTGTAGAGACTGTGGCCGATCGCATGAGGGAAGTTGTACTGGGTCGATCCGTGGATGTTTTAGATGTGGTGACATGGGTCACAGAGTGAAAGACTGTCCCCAACCTCAGATACCACATGCTCCGGAGCCCACTAGACAACAGCCTCAGAGAGTGGATCCCCGGAGACGGGCCACTGCGGCAGAGAAAGGGAAGAAACCTATGGCACAGGGACGTGTGTTTGCCCTGGATAAGGAGACCGCAGACACTTCGGCAGAAACTATAAGAGGTACACTCTCTGTCTGTAATTATGAGGCTCATGTGTTGATTGATTCAGGATCCACGCATTCGTTTATTTCTGAGCATTTTGCATGTAGATTAAACTTGAAGTTTGAACCTCTAGAATATATACTACATGTAGATACCCCTATGCGTGAATCCCAGAGAACTGAGTTAATCTGTAGAGGATGTGAGATAAAGGTGGGAGATAGAGTGATGTTAGCAGATCTAATCATGTTGAATATACATGGGTTTGATGTAATTCTGGGAATGGATTGGTTGGCGACCAATCGAGTGAGTTTAGACTGCTACACTAAGATTGTAACTTTCTCCCTACCTGAACCTTACAGTGTACGGTTGAGATATTGAGGAAATGATTATGTGGATTTCTAGTAAGTGAAGTGAGAATTTTAATATTATTTTGGAGAATATTAAATATGATTATTCATGTGAAGGTTATGAGACACTCATCTCAGACGATGAGCGGGAACATCCGAGGATTGAGGATATACCTGTGGTGTGTGAATTTCTGGATGTTTTCCCAGATGAATTGCCAGGTTTACCACCAGAGAGAGAGCTGGAGTTTACCATCGATTTGGTACCAGATACTCAGCCGATCTCTAAGCCTCCCTACAGGTGGCATTAGTGGAACTTAAGGAATTGAAGAAACAACTACATGAGTTATTGGATCAAGGGTTCATTAGACCCAGTGTTTCACCGTGGGGAGCGCCAGTACTATTTGTTAAGAAGAAGGATGGTAGTCTCAGATTATGTGTAGACTACCGGTTGTTGAATAAAGCCATGGTGAAGAATAAATACCCACTGCCCAGGATTGATGATCTACCTGATCAGCTGAGAGGGGTATCAATCTTTTCTAAGATTGATTTGAGATCGGGCTATCACCAATTGAGGATCAAGGAAGAAGATATTCCAAAGACGGCTTTCAGGACGAGGTATGGCCATTACGAATTTCTGGAGATGTCCTTTGGATTGACGAACACCCCTGCAGCATTTATGAGATTGATGAACGAGGTGTTCAGAGACTATCTGGATAAATTTGTGATAGTCTTTATTGATGATATCCTGGTGTACTCTCGGTCGTATGAGGAGCATGCACAGCATTTGTGGTTAGTACTTCAGATACTCCGAGATAATCAATTGTACGGAAAGATTAGTAAGTGTGAGTTTTGGCTGAACCGGATAGCTTTCCTTGGTCATATAGTCTTAGAGGAAGGAGTATTAGTGGACCCAAGCAAGGTGGAGGCTGTGCTTAATTGGGAGAGGCCGAGGACAGTTACTGAGGTTCGAAGCTTCCTTGGTTTGGCAGGGTATTACAGAAGATTTGTGGAAGGATTTTCAAGGATTGCCACCCCTTTGACTAAGCTCACGCGCAAAGAGACCCCATTTATATAGACTGATCAATGTGAGCTCAGTTTTCAGGAATTAAAAAGGAGATTGACAGCGGCACCTGTGTTAACTATTCCTGAGGGATCAAGAGGATTCTTGGTGTATAGTGATGCATCTCACCAAGGATTGGGGAGTGTGCTGATGCAGCACGGAAGAGTGGTGGCATATGGATCGCGATAGCTGAAAGACCATGAGCGGAATTACCCCACGTATGATTTGGAGTTAGCCGCTGTGGTATTTGCTTTGAAGATCTGGCGACACTACTTATATGGGGAAAGATTCCAGATTTTCACTGATCACAAGAGTTTGAGATATCTCTTTGATCAGAAAGAGTTAAACATGAGACAAAGGAGATGGATGGAACTCCTTAAAGATTATGACTGTGAGATTCTATATCATCCGGGTAAGGCGAATGTGGTTGCTGATGCCCTGAGCAGGAAGAGTATGATATCTGCTATGATAATTAGGGAATGGGATTTGTTAGAGCAGTTCGTCGAACTTCGGATCAGAGTTAAAGAGGTAGAGACTGGATTTTTGGCTAGCCTGCGGATAGAGCCCAGGATCATGGATCAGATTAGAACTGGGCAGCGCAGTGATCAGAGATTGATAGATATGGTTAGCCAAGCTGAGCAGAGTTCGCAGTCGGATCTCACCATCAGTGAGGATGGATTGTTGAGATTCAGAGGACGGATCTGTGTACCGAACGATGATACCCTGAAGAGACAGATACTGAGAGAACCCCACTGCTCGCGATACACCATGCACCCAGGGAGTACTAAGATGTACCGAGACTTGAGAAATGTGTATTGGTGGAGTGGTATGAAGCGAGATGTGGCAGAGTATGTGGCCAGGTGTTTAGTATGCCAACAAGTGAAAGCTGAGCATCGAAAGCCCGGAGGACTACTACAGCCCTTACCTGTACCTACATGGAAATGGGAGTATGTCACTATGGACTTTATTATGGGTTTGCCGAGGACCCGAAGGGGTCATGACGCTATATGGGTTATAGTGGATAGATTGACCAAGAGTGCCCACTTCCTTGCCATCAAGAGCACAGATACTGTGGATGCCTTAGCTGAGCTATATGTCAGTGAGATAGCTAGATTACATGGGGCTCCAGTGAGTATTACTTCTGATAGAGATTCCCGATTTACTTCCAGATTTTGGACCCAATTTCATGAGTCCATGGGATCTCGATTAAGTTTTAGTACCGCCTATCATCCTCAGACAGATGGTCAGTCAAAGAGGACTATTCATACCCTAGAGGATATGTTGAGGGCGTGTACGATGGATTTTAAGGGATCATGGGATGATCACCTGCCCCTAGCAGAGTTTGCATACAATAACAGCTATCATGCGAGTATTGGAATGGCACCATTTGAGGCTATATATGGTAGGAGGTGTAGATCCCCTGTAGCTTGGGAAGAAGTCGGTGACAGAAAGATATATGCTCCTGAGCTTGTTGAGCAAGCCGTACAGAGTGTGAAACTCATATGTGAGAGGTTACGGGCTGCACAAAGTAGACAGAAAAGCTACGCGGATGTGCGTAGACGGCCACTTGAGTTTGAGGTTGGTGATGCAGTATTTCTGAGAGTATCACCGAGCAAGGGTATCATGCGATTTGGGAAGAAAGGAAAATTGAGTCCTCGATACATAGGACCATTCGAGATTCTTGAGAGAGTGGGAGAGGTAGCCTACAGATTGGCATTACCCCCACAGATGTCCGGAATACACAACGTTTTTCATGTGTCTATGTTGAGGAAGTACCACCCGGACCCTTCTCATGTCATAGAGTATGACGAGATGGACATTCAAGAGGACATGAGCTACATTGAGGAACCCGTTCGGATTCTCGATAGAAAGGAGAAGGTACTGAGAACCAAGAGCATCCCATTAGTGAAATTTTTGTCGAAACATCACTTAAGGGAAGAGGCAACGTGGGAACTAGAGAGTCTCATGAAGGCGAAATACCCCCATCTCTTTAACTAGTTGAGTTGAATTTGGAGGACCAAATTCTATTTAAGGTGGGGAGGATGTGAGATCTGAGAATTTCAGACATATTTTATTGATGTAATAATAATTTAAAGTGTAATTTATTGAGCTAAGTGAATTATGGGAATGATAATTGGAGATTTATATGTTAAGTGTTAAAATAAATGTGAAACTATGAGGACAGATCGATCTGGGAGAAGGAGCTGGTGAGTTATAAACGACAAAGAAGGAGAAATTTAAGGAGCAGATCGATCTGGGAGAAGGAGAGATCGATCTGGTGAGTTAAAAATGACAAGGAAGGAGGAATTTGAGGAGCAGATCGATCTCCAATGGAAGAGGATCGATCTCCTTATGAATCTGTTTGAGAGAAGATCGATCTCATGAGGAAGAGATCGATCTCCAAATGATTCTGTTTGGGAGAAGATCGATCTCCTTAGGAGCAGATCGATCTCATAAAGCCATAAAGAGATCGATCTTACCCCTCGACAGATCGATCTCCTAGGCATAAAATTTGCCCAGATCGTCCCCAAAATTCAAACGCAGATCGATCTCATCAAGAGGCAGATCGATCTCCTACCTCCAGTTTATATAAGGAACACGTGTTTTTCTCCTGCAAACTCACTTTCTCTCTCTTCCAACCCCATTTCCACCGAAAACCTAACTTTCTCACTCATCCAAATCACCCATTTCCGACCGAATCAGAGGTTGTGGCAAGAAGGAAAGTTGTTCCTCATCAAAGGGAGAACAACATACTTGGAAATCGAAGGACGAATCGGATCGAGGCGTGGGTTGTGCATCTCACAAGCTTTGGGTAATTTCTAAACTTCGATCTTGATATTTGAGATGATTTTGATGATATTGGTGGTTGTCATTGCGTTGAAAAAGTTGAGAAAGGATTAGGGATTGATGAAATTGCAATGTAGTTGGAGTAATGTAGATATTTGGTAATTTTGAGAATTTGTGCTATAAATGGAAATATAGACAATGTGGTGAATTAGTGTAGATGATTTAACGTGAGAAATATAGGTCGTTGAGATATTGTGAATGAGGTTGTAGTTTAGGGTAGAGTTACGAGAATCAAGAGATTTGAGGAGTTATGAGCAATTATGCTCGATTTTGAGAATCGAGGTTTATGAGATAATTGAGTATTGATGTTTTAACATCGTTTGGACAGCTCGGGAGTTCCAGAGTGGAATGCGAGGCTAGTCCGTGATACGGGGGAAACGATTGCACTATACGAGGTGCAAAGAGGTAAGGGAAAACTAAACCATTTGTGTATGTATTTTGATGAATTGTTAGCATGAACCATGATTTGAGAATACAAGCATGTTTGGTGTTGTGTAGTGATATAATTGCACACGGTTTTTATAGCCGGTTGGAGCCCATTATTTTATGATTTTATAAGCTGAGTGTGAAATTGCTTTATAAACCTTTGAGTTTGCGTGAAAAGTAAATTGGGCTCTACGTTAAGGCGATATTGAGATTTGAGAAAATGTGTGCGTGTTTTACCGGTTGGAACTCGGTTTTAATATGTTTTGTGTTGAGTACACAAATGTTTTAAATGAGTTTTATGAGAGAAAAACCATTATGAGTTCTACGTGAAGGCATAACGTTTTATAAGATAATGGCTAATGATTGAGACTTAGGCATGTCATGTTGAATACACATCTGGCCTTGCTCTGGTAGCATGTAAGACCGATATAGTGGGACGCCTGGGAACCGACCCAGGGACCACAGGCCTTGTTCTGGTAACATGTAAGTCCGATTATTCCTCCGCTCTGGTAGCGTTGGGAGGCCTTGCTCTGGTAGCATGTAAGTCCGATATTCCTCCGTTCTGGTAACGAGAGATGCCTCCGTTTTGGTAACGTGAGATGACCCCCATTCTGGTAACGCTGGGTGGCCTTGCTTTGGTAGCATGTAAGACCGAGAGAGTGGGCCGCCTGGGAACCGACCCAGGGACCACGTGATAGTGTGCATGAGACGAGGCATTGCTCTAGTAGCATGTAAGGTCGGGCCTTGTTCTGGTAACATATAAGTCCAATATACCATGCATACGACCATATTGTCGACGTTCCCTCTATACGAGGATGCCTGGGATGCGCACCCAGAGGAGATTACCTATTTGATGTGCCATGACGAGTTTTAATTGAATTTTATTGCCTAGTCTCGTTTTACACATGAGTTGTGTTTTGTGACCTTGTCACGTGCGATTTACTGAGGTGATTTTTATCACATATTTAGAGAACAGCCATTATTGCATATATTTACACATGCTTGTGAGTGCTCGATATTGAGCCTTTTATCTTCATGTTTTCACATGATTTAATGAGTTATGAGATGATGATGTTTTGAGAATTTTCATGCTACGATTTCAAATGAGCTTTATAAACAAATACATATTTGTGATGTGTGAAATGGTTTGTACAACTGAGTTTCCTCACCCCCTCCCCCTTACTGAGCGATTTAGAAGCTCACCCTGTTTTCTTTCCCCCCAGAGTTCTTCAAGTGAAAAAAGATCTCCCTGCGACGTACGAAGTAGTGGCTAGTGGAGGACTCGAGCTCCAGGCCATATATATTGTATTTGAGGTATATTTTATCTTTTCATGTACCCAGACTATTATTGTAATTGCAGACACTTGATGTATATCATTGTATGGGATGTATTAGGATTAATTAACTTGTAATCGAGAAATGGGTATATTACGATATTTATTATATCATGATGAGATCCTGAGGAATGATACTTACGATGATGTATGACACTGCACATGAATGCACCTTTAACTGTGAATTAATGAGTAAAAAGTTTTAAATTAGCCCTATTTTCCGCACTTCCGGGGCGTGACAAGAGCAGTGCTTGAATCTAGACAGCACCACTGGGCAGGTCAAGGACAGTGCAGCAGAAGTAGATGCAGCTAGAGCACTTGAAGGCAGTGCCTGTGCGTTACCTGGTCAGATCCGAGAGTGTCACGCCCCGGAAGTGCGGAAAATAGGGCTAATTTAAAACTTTTTACTCGTTAATTCACAATTAAAGGTGCATTCCTGTGCAGTGTCATACATCATCATAATTATCATTCCTCAGGATCTCATCATGATATAATAAATATTGTATTATACCCATTACTCGATTACAAGTTAATTAATCCTAATACATCCCATACAATGATATACATCAAGTGTCTATAATTACAGTAATAGTCTGGGTACATGAAAAGATAAAATATACCTCAAGATACAATATATATGGCCTGGAGCTCGAATCCTCCACTAGCCACTACTCCGTACGTCGCAGGGAAGTCCTTATTCACTTGAAGAACTCTGGGGGGGAAAGAAAAACAGGGTGAGCTTCTAAATCGCTCAGTAAAGGGGGTAAGGAACTCATTTCATAAACCAAAATGCACATCACAAAAGGTTTATTTGTATGTGAAACTCATTTGAAAACCATAGCATGAAAATACTCAAAACGACACTCTCATGTGTCAAGTCATGTGAAAACATGAAGTAAAAGGCTCACTCTAGAGCAATAGTAAAGCATGTGAAAACAACGCGATAAACGCTTTCTCAAATACGTGATAAAATCACAGTAAAAATAATGCACGTGGCACAGCCACTAAACACACGTGGCATAGCCACTGATTTAAATTCTCGCGTGGCATAGCCACAAAACACACGTGGCAAAGCCACTGATTTAATTTCTCACGTGGCATAGCCACAGAATAGGGTTTCTCAACGTGGCACTGCCACCAATAGGGTATAACGTGGCACAGCCACTAATGGGGTATAACGTCGCACAGCCACCAAGGGGGTATAACGTGGCACAGCCACCAATGGGGTTTCTCAACGTGGCACTGCCACCAATGGGGTATAACGTGGCACAGCCACCAAGGGGTTTCTCAACGTGGCAACGGCCACTAAGTATACGTGGCATAGCCACAGAATGGGTTATTCTCACGTTACCAGAACGGAGAAGAAATCGGGCTTACATGCTACCAGAGCAATGCCCGGTGTGTACTCACAACTACACACCTAAGTCTTATCACATAAGACTGGTTTGCCTTCACGTAGAACTCACGATGGTTTTTCTCTCATAAAACTCATTTGAAATCGTTTTGTACTCAACACAAAACATAATGAAACCGAGTTCTAACCGGCAAAGCACGCACATATTTCTCAAATCTCAATATTGCCTTAACGTAGAGCCCAGTTATAAACTCATAAAAACATTGGGCTCCAACCGGCTATAAAAATCATGTGCAGTTGTATCTCAACACAAAACACTCAACATGCTTGTTTTATAAACCATAAATCATGCTATAACAGTTCACAAATCACATACACAAATGGTTTAGATTTCCCTTACCTCTTTGCACCTCGTATAGTGCAATCGTTTCCCCCGTATCACGGACTAGCCTCGCATTCCACTCTGGAACTCCCGAGCTGTCCAAACGATGTTAAAACATCAATACTCAATTATCTCATAACCCTCAATTCTCAAAATCGAGCATAATTGCTCATAACTCCTCAAATCTCTTGATTCTCGTGACTCAACCCTAAACTACAACCTCATTCACAATATCTCAATGTTCTATATTTCTAATACCAATTATCTATGCTAATTCACCACATTGTCTATATTTCCATTTATAGCACAATTTCTCAAAATTACCAAAATCGCTAAATATCATTATCACTCTATCCACATTGAAATTTCATCAATCCCTAATCATTTCTCAGCTATTTCAACACAATGACAACCACCAATATCATCAAAATCAGCTCAAATATCAAGATCGAGGTTTAGAAATTACCCAAAGCTTGTGAGACGCACAAGTCACGCCTCGATCCGATTCGTCCTTCGATTTTCAAGTATGTTGTTCTCCCTTTGATGAGGAACAACTTTTCTTCTTACCACAACAGCTGATTCGACCGGAAATGGGTGATTTGGATGAGTGAGAAAGCTAGGTTTTCGATGGAAATGGGTTTGGAAGAGAGAAAAAGTGAGTTTGCAGGAGAAAACACGGGTTCCTTATATAGACTGGAGGTAGGAGATCGATCTGCCTCTTGATGAGATCGATCTGTGTTTGAATTTTGGGGACGATCTGGGCAATTTTATGCCTAGGAGATCGATCTGTCGAGGGGTGAGATCGATCTCTTTATGGCTTTATAAGATCGATCTGCTCCTGAGGAGATCGATCTTCTCCCCAAATAGAATCATTTGGAGATCGATCTCTTCCTCATGAGATCGATCTTCTCTCAAACAGATTCATTTGGAGATCGATCTCTTCCTCATGAGATCGATCCCTTCTCAAACAGATTCATTTGGAGATCGATCTCTTCCATTGGAGATCGATCTGCTCCTCAAATTACTCCTTCCTCATCATTTTTAACTCACCAGATCGATCTCTCCTTCCCCCAGATCGATCTGTCCTCATACTTCATGCTCATTTTACACACTTAACATATAAATCTCCAATTATAATCCCCACAATTCACTTAGCTCAATAAATTACACTTCAAATTCTTATTACATCATTAAAATATGTCTGAAATTCTCAGATCTCACATCCTCCCCACCTTAAATAGAATTTGGTCCTCCAAATTCAACTCAACTAGTCAAAGAGATGGGGGTATTTCTCCTTCATGAGACTCTCTAGTTCCCACGTTGCCTATTCCCTTGAGTGATGTTTCCACAAAACTTTCACTAATGGGATGCTCTTGGTTCTCAGTACCTTCTCCTTTCTATCAAGAATCCGGACGGGTTCCTCAGTGTAGCTCATATCCTCTTGAATGTCCATCTCGTCATACTCTATGACATGAGAAGGGTCCGAGTGGTACTTCCTCAACATGGACACATGAAAAACGTTGTGTATTCCAGACATCTGTGGGGGTAATGCTAATCTGTAGGCTACCTCTCTCACTCTCTCAAGGATCTCAAATGGTCATATGTATCGAGGACTCAATTTCCCTTTCTTCCCAAATCGCATGATACCCTTGCTCGGTGATACTCTCAGAAATACTGCATCACCAACATCAAACTCGAGTGGCCGTCTACGCACATCCGCGTAGATTTTCTGTCTACTTTGTGCAGCCCGTAACCTCTCACATATGAGTTTCACACTCTGTACAGCTTGCTCAACAAGCTCGGGGGCATTTATCTTTCTGTCACCGACTTCTTCCCAAGCTACAGGGGATTTACACCTCCTACCATATAGAGCCTCAAAAGGTGTCATTCCAATACTCGCATGATAGCTGTTATTGTATGCAAACTCTGCTAGGGGCAGGTGATCATCCCATGATCCCTTAAAATCCATCGTACACGCCCTCAACATATCCTCCAGGGTCTGAATAGTCCTCTCTGACTGACCATCTGTCTGAGGATGATAGGCGGTACTAAAACTCAATCGAGATCCCATGGACTCCTGAAACTGGGTCCAAAATCTGGAAGTAAACCGGGAATCTCTGTCAGAAGTAATACTCACTGGAGCGCCATGTAATCTAGCTATCTCGCTGACATATAGCTCAGCTAAGGCATCCACCGTATCTGTGCTCTTGATGGTAAGAAAGTGGGCACTCTTGGTCAATCTATCCACAATGACCCGTATCGCGTCACGACCTCTTCGGGTCCTAGGTAAACCCATAATAAAGTCCATAGTGACATGCTCCCATTTCCATGTAGGTACAGGTAAGGGCTGTAGTAGTCCTCCGGGCTTCCGATGCTCAGCTTTCACTTGCTGGCATACTAAACACCTGGCCACATACTCTGCCACGTCTCGCTTCATACCACTCCACCAATACACCTTTCTCAAGTCTCGGTACATCTTAGTACTCCCTGGGTGCATGGTGTATCGCGAGCAGTGGGATTCTCTCAATATCTGTCTCTTTAAGGTATCATCGTCCGGTACACAAATCCGTCCTCTGAACCTCAATAATCCATCCTCACTGATGGTGAGATCCGACTGCGAACTCTGCTCAGCTTGGCTAACCATATCTATCAATCCCTGATCACTGCGCTGCCCAGTTTTAATCTGATCCATGATCCTGGGCTCTATCCGCAGGCTAGCCAAAAATCCAGTCTCTACCTCTTTAACTCTGATCCGAAGTTTGGCGAACTGCTCTAACAAATCCCATTCCCTGATCATCGTAGCAGACATCATACTCTTCCTGCTCAGGGCATCAGCAACCACATTCGCCTTACCCGGATGATATAGAATCTCGCAGTCATAATCCTTAAGGAGTTCCATCCATCTCCTTTGTCTCATGTTTAACTCTTTCTGATCAAAGAGATATCTCAAACTCTTGTGATTAGTGAAGATCTGGAATCTTTCGCCATATAAGTAATGTCGCCAGATCTTCAAAGCAAATACCATAGCGGCTAACTCCAAATCAAGCGTGGGGTAATTCCGCTCATGGTCTTTCAGCTGTCGCGATCCATATGCGACCACTCTTCCGTGCTGCATAAGCACACACCCCAATCCTTGATGAGACGCATCACTATACACCGAGAATCCTCCTGATCCCTTAGGAATAGTTAACACAGGTGCCACTGTTAATCTCCTCTTTAACTCTTGAAAATTGAGCTCACACTGATCAGTCCATATGAACGGAGTCTCCTTACGCGTGAGCTTAGTCAAAGGAGCGGCAATCCTTGAAAATTCTTCCACAAATCTCCTGTAATACCCTGCCAAACCGAGGAAGCTTCATACCTCAGTCACTGTCCTCGGTCTCTCCCAATTAAGCACAGCTGCTATTTTACTCGGATCCACTGATACTCCTTCCTCTGAGACTATATGCCCAAGGAAAGCTATCCGGTTCAGCCAAAACTCACACTTACTAAGCTTTCCGTACAATTGTTTATCTCGGAGTATCTGAAGTACTAACCACAAATGTTGTGCATGCTCCTCATACGACCGAGAGTACACCAGGATATCATCAATAAAGACTATCACAAATTTATCCAGATAGTCTCTGAACACCTCGTTCATCAATCTCATGAATGCTGCAGGGGCGTTTGTCAATCCAAAGGACATCACCAGAAATTCGTAATGGCCATACCTTGTCCTGAAGGCCGTCTTTGGAATATCTTCTTCCTTGATCCTCAATTGGTGATAGCCCGATCTCAAATCAATCTTAGAAAAGACTGATGCCCCTCTTAGCTGATCAAGTAGATCATCAATCCTGGGTAGTGGGTATTTATTCTTCACCGTGGCTTTATTCAACAATCGGTAGTCTACACATAATCTGAGACTACCATCCTTCTTCTTAACAAATAGCACTGGCGCTCCCCACGGCGAAACACTGGGTCTAATAAACCCTTGATCCAATAACTCCTGTAGTTGTTTCTTCAATTCCTCAAGTTCCACTAATGCCATCCTGTAAGGAGGTTTAGAGATCGGCTGAGTATCTGGTACCAAATCAATGGTAAACTCCAGCTCTCTCTCTGGTGGTAAACCTGGCAATTCATCTGGGAAAACATCCAGAAATTCACATACCACAGGTATATCCTCAATCCTCGGATGTTCCCGCTCATCGTCTGAGATGAGTGTCTCATAACCTTCACATGAATAATCATATTTAATATTCTCCACAATAATATCAAAATTCTCAAATTACTTACTAGAATTCCACATATACATTTCCTCAACATCTCAACCGTACACTGTATGGTTCAGGTAGGGAGAAAGTTACAATCTTAGTGTAGCAGTCTAAACTTACTCGATTGGTCGCCAACCAATCCATTCCCAGAATTACATCAAACCCATGTATATTCAACATGATTAGATCTGCTAACATCACTCTATCTCCCACCTTTATCTCACATCCTCTACAAATTAACTCAGTTCTCTGAGATTCACGCATAGGGGTATTTACATGTAGTATATATTCTAGAGGTTCAAACTTCAAGTTTAATCTACATGCAAAGTGCTCAGAAATAAAGGAATGCGTGGATCCTGAATCAATCAACACATGAGCCTCATAATTACAGACAGAGAGTGTACCTCTTATAGTTTCTGCCGAAGTGTCTGCGGTTTCCTTATCCAGGGCAAACACACGTCCCTGTGCCACAGGTTTCTTCCCTTTCTCTGCCGCAATGGCCCGTCTCCGGGGATCCGCTCTCTGAGGCTGTTGTCTAGTGGGCTCCGGAGCATGTGGTATCTGAGGTTGGGGACAGTCCTTCACTCTGTGACCCATGTCACCACATCTAAAACATCCATGGATCGACCCAGTATAACTTCCCTCATGATATCGGCCACAGTCTCTACAAAACCTTGTCTCCGGCCTGACATATCGAGGGGTCTCCTTGATAATAGGATAGGCTCTGGGTCTCTCCAATCTGTCCTTCTGCACCTTAATCCTTCCTCTTCTGAAAGAACCTCTCCGAGCCTCTGTTTGGAAAATCGCTGGCCTCTTGCCCTTATCTCTACTCACTGCTCTGAGCTCATTTTGGGATTGTACCATCTCAATTCCTCTTTCAATCTCTTGTGCTCGTCTCAGAGCATCTCCAAACTCAGTAATGCATAGCCCTATCAATCTATCTCTGATGACAGGCTTCAACCCATACACAAACTTCTCTGTGCGGAGCTCTTCACTCTTGAAGGTCTCTGGGTCATATCTCAATAGCGCTGTGAATTGGCTCTCATAGTCATCCACAGACATATCACCCTGTACCAAACTCAAAAACTCGGCCTGTTTCTTTCTCTAGGCGGCTCGTGGTATATATTGGGTCCTAAAGGCTGTCTGAAACTCTTCCCAACCAATCACACCATGGTGGGACATCAAAATACCCTGGGTAGTACCCCACCAATCTCGAGCTCTCCCCTTCAGCATATAGGCACTCATACTGACCCTCTCAGCATCGGTGCAGCCCAGGATATCAAATATAATTCTCAATTTCGTCAACCACTCCTCAGCCTCTGTAGGATCCTTCTTTCCCTTAAATGCGGGTGGATTCATCTTCAGAAAATCCCTTAGTCGGATCATACTTCTATCCGCAGGCTGGGTGACGGGAGGCACTGGGGGTATGGGAGGTCCTTGTGGTGGTGTAGGGGTAGTATCCGAGGCATTAACTCCAAAGTGTTGCGCGAATAACGCTGCCATCTGCTCAAAACCTTGCCTCACATCGGTCTCAATCCGATTAAATCGAGAGTTAGGACTCTCTGGTTGTGGGACAGGTGGCGGAGGGGACTCTGCCTGCCTCCTCGAACGACCTCGTCGTTTACTCATCCTCTATCTCAACTCGTCTCCTGCGCGTACATATCACAATCGATTGAAATCTCAATCCTCAATTTCAATTCACGACCAGACTATTACAGACACTTGGGATGTATTCTATTTCACTTAACCGACACTGACAGTACTAGACACCCTAAGCTCTGATACCAAGAAAAATCTGTCACGCCCCGGAAGTGCGGAAAATAGGGCTAATTTAAAACTTTTTACTCGTTAATTCACAATTAAAGGTGCATTCCTGTGCAGTGTCATACATCATCATAATTATCATTCCTCAGGATCTCATCATGATATAATAAATATTGTATTATACCCATTACTCGATTACAAGTTAATTAATCCTAATACATCCCATACAATGATATACATCAAGTGTCTGTAATTACAGTAATAGTCTGGGTACATGAAAAGATAAAATATACCTCAAGATACAATATATATGGCCTGGAGCTCGAATCCTCCACTAGCCACTACTCTGTACGTCGCAGGGAAGTCCTTATTCACTTGAAGAACTCTGGGGGGGAAAGAAAGACAGGGTGAGCTTCTAAATCGCTCAGTAAAGGGGGTAAGGAACTCATTTCATAAACCAAAATGCACATCACAAAAGGTTTATTTGTATGTGAAACTCATTTGAAAACCATAGCATGAAAATACTCAAAACGACACTCTCATGTGTCAAGTCATGTGAAAACATGAAGTAAAAGGCTCACTCTAGAGCAATAGTAAAGCATGTGAAAACAACGCGATAAACGCTTTCTCAAATACGTGATAAAATCACAGTAAAAATAATGCACGTGGCACAGCCACTAAACACACGCGGCATAGCCACTGATTTAAATTCTCACGTGGCATAGCCACAAAACACACGTGGCAAAGCCACTGATTTAATTTCTCGCGTGGCATAGCCACAGAATAGGGTTTCTCAACGTGGCACTGCCACCAATGGGGTATAACGTGGCACAGCCACCAATGGGGTATAACGTGGCACAGCCACCAATGGGGTTTCTCAACGTGGCACTGCCACCAATGGGGTATAACGTGGCACAGCCACCAAGGGGGTATAACGTGGCACAGCCACCAATGGGGTTTCTCAACGTGGCACTACCACCAATGGGGTATAACGTGGCACAGCCACCAAGGGGTTTCTCAACGTGGCAACGGCCACTAAGTATACGTGGCATAGCCACAGAATGGGTTATTCTCACGTTACCAGAACGGAGAAGAAATCGGGCTTACATGCTACCAGAGCAATGCCCGGTGTGTACTCACAACTACACACCTAAGTCTTATCACATAAGACTGGTTTGCCTTCACGTAGAACTCACGATGGTTTTTCTCTCATAAAACTCATTTGAAATCGTTTTGTACTCAACACAAAACATAATGAAACCGAGTTCTAACCGGCAAAGCACGCACACATTTCTCAAATCTCGATATTGCCTTAACGTAGAGCCCAGTTATAAACTCATAAAAACATTGGGCTCCAACCGGCTATAAAAATCGTGTGCAGTTGTATCTCAACACAAAACACTCAACATGCTTGTTTTATAAACCATAAATCATGCTATAACAGTTCACAAATCACATACACAAATGGTTTAGATTTCCCTTACCTCTTTGCACCTCGTATAGTGCAATCGTTTCCCCCGTATCACGGACTAGCCTCGCATTCCACTCTGGAACTCCCGAGCTGTCCAAACGATGTTAAAACATCAATACTCAATTATCTCATAACCCTCAATTCTTAAAATCGAGCATAATTGCTCATAACTCCTCAAATCTCTTGATTCTCGTGACTCAACCCTAAACTACAATATTTCTAATACCAATTATCTATGCTAATTCACCACATTGTCTATATTTCCATTTATAGCACAATTTCTCAAAATTACCAAAATCGCTAAATATCATTATCACTCTATCCACATTGAAATTTCATCAATCCCTAATCATTTCTCAGCTATTTCAACACAATGACAACCACCAATATCATCAAAATCAGCTCAAATATCAAGATCGAGGTTTAGAAATTACCCAAAGCTTGTGAGACGCACAACTCACGCCTCGATCCGATTCGTCCTTCGATTTTCAAGTATGTTGTTCTCCCTTTGATGAGGAACAACTTTTCTTCTTACCACAACAGCTGATTCGGCCGAAAATGGGTGATTTGGATGAGTGAGAAAGCTAGGTTTTCGGTGAAAATGGGTTTGGAAGAGAGAGAAAGTGAGTTTGCAGGAGAAAACACGGGTTCCTTATATAGACTTGAGGTAGGAGATCGATCTGCCTCTTGATGAGATCGATCTGTGTTTGAATTTTGGGGACGATCTGGGCAATTTTATGCCTAGGAGATCGATCTGTCGAGGGGTGAGATCGATCTCTTTATGGCTTTATGAGATCGATCTGCTCCTGAGGAGATCGATCTTCTCCCCAAACAGAATCATTTGGAGATCGATCTCTTCCTCATGAGATCGATCTTCTCTCAAACAGATTCATTTGGAGATCGATCTCTTCCTCATGAGATCGATCCCTTCTCAAACAGATTCATTTGGAGATCGATCTCTTCCATTGGAGATCGATCTGCTCCTCAAATTACTCCTTCCTCGTCATTTTTAACTCACCAGATCGATCTCTCCTTCCCCCAGATCGATCTGTCCTCATACTTCATGCTCATTTTACACACTTAACATATAAATCTCCAATTATAATCCCCACAATTCACTTAGCTCAATAAATTACACTTCAAATTCTTATTACATCATTAAAATATGTCTGAAATTCTCAGATCTCACAGAGAGCAGGGCTTGGAAATGCATTCTAAAGAAGACGTGTGCAGTGAAAGTGAATCGGGACCACTAGTGGGCAGAATCGATCAAGGCCTTGTTTGGCCATTTTTACTTGTTTCACTTAATTTTGATTGCATTCTCATTATTTTGATTATGTTCATTAGTTGTTAGTTTACGAGAGTTGATAATTTGATAATGGTAGATTAAATCTAATGTGTTAGTGTGTTAATTTAACCTTTAGTATTAATTTCTAGTTAATAGGTACTTTTATATTTTATGTTTTAGGATTTAATTTTAGTTTAGCATTTTACAAGTTACCTTTAGATTTAATCTAGATTAAATGTGTTTCATGTATTGTTAATCTTAATTTAGTCTTTATTTTCATTAAGTTTTAGTTTAGTTTAAATTGCATTTTAATTAAGTAGTTTAATTGCATTTTAGGTTAGTTTAATTGTAGTTTAATTAATCTTGCTTAGTTATTTTCATATTTGCATTTTATTGCGTTAATTTTAACGATTTTAATTTTCTTTTGTAGGTTGTTGTTTTTAATTGCTTGGAGTGTTGTAAGTACTTTTTGCTCGATTTTATTTTCTTTATTTTATAGTTGTTATTATTTTCAGTACTTTAATTTTAGCCATGTAGACCACCCATCAGAACTTCATAATTTGCTAGAATATACTTAGGGTAAGATTAACTGGTAGTTAATTAGGCTGATCAACTTCTCTGTGGGACGATAACTCGAGACTCAAATCCTATTATTACTTGTATGACCCGTGCGCTTGCGGAAAATACCTTTAGGGCGTGTCAGTGGTTGCTTATGGTTCTCACCAGCTAAAGGACCATGCGTAACTACCCAACTCATGACTTGGAGTTGGCTGCAGTAATTTTTTCCGTGAAGATATGGCGGCATTACTTATATGGTGAAAATTTTCATATTTTTACAGAGCATAAGAGTCTCAAGTATATTTTTTATTAGAAGGAGCTTAATATGAGACGATAGAGATGGATAGAGCTCTTGAAGAATTATGACTGCGAGATTTTGTACTATCCGGGCAAGGCTAATGCGGTAGCAGATGCCCTCAGTATAAAGGGTATGGTGTCCTATATGATGATTAGGGAATGAGACTTGTTAGAACAATTCGTCGAGCTCAGACTCAGCGTTAATGAGGTTGAGGATGGGTTTATGGCTAGCCTACAGATAGAGCCCAGTATATTGGATCAGATCAGGATAGGACAAAGGAATGATAAGAAATTACTGGATATGGTTAGCCAGGCCGAGGAGAGATCGCAGTCAGAATTCTTGGTCAGTGATGATGGGTTGTTGAGATTTCGAGGTCGTATTTGT
The DNA here is from genome assembly GCA_033439115.1 of Firmiana major. Classification (NCBI taxonomy): domain Eukaryota; kingdom Viridiplantae; phylum Streptophyta; class Magnoliopsida; order Malvales; family Malvaceae; genus Firmiana; species Firmiana major. The sequence continues at coordinate 65,510,865 of CM065899.1, forward strand.
GTACCCTATGATGACACCCTGAGATAGAATATTTTGAAAGAGCCCCATTGTTCTCGATTCACCATGACCCAGGTAGTACTAAGAGGTACCATGATCTCCGAAATGTGTATTGGTGGACAGGAATGAAGAAAAATGTGGCAGATTTTACTAGATGTTTAATTTGCCAACATATTAAGGCTGAGCACCAAAAGCCAGTAGGACTGCTTAAGTCATTACCAGTACCTACTTGAAAATAGGAGCATATTACTATAGATTTTTTTATAGGGTTACCTAAGACCCAGAGAGGTCATGATGCAGTATAGGTGATTGTGGACAGACTAACAAAGAGTACCCACTTTCTTGCCATTAAGAGCACTGATTCTCTGGATAAGCTAGAAGAATTGTATATCCGAGAGGTGGCACGATTACATGGAGCCCCTGTGAGTATTACTTCTGCTAGAGATTCTCGGTTCACTTCGAGGTTTTGAACTCGTTTTCTTGAAGCCATGGGATCTCGATTGAATTTGAGCAACGCCTATCATCCTCAGACAGAAGGTCAGTCCGAACGGACTATTCAGACCTTAGAGGATATGTTAAGGGCATGTGCACTAGATTTTAAAGGCTCATGGGATGATCATTTGCCTCTCGCTGAATTTGCTTATAATAACAGTTATTATGCTAGCATTGGTATGACTTCTTATGAAGCTCTATATGGCAGGAGATGTAGGTCCCCGATTACACGAATGAAGTGGGTGATAGAAAAATACTTGCTCCCGAACTATTCGAACAGGCAGCTAAAGGTGTTCAGTTAATTTGTGATAGATTGAGGACAGCATAGAGTAGACAAAAGAGTTATGCAGATGTGCAAAGAAGTCCTCTGGAATTTCATGTTGGGGACTCTTTATTTGTAAAGGTGTCTCCAATGAAGGGTGTCACACGTTTCGGGAAGAAAAGGAAGCTCAGTCCTCGCTTCATTGGTCTATTTGAAATATTTGAAAAAGTGGGAGACGTTACCTACCGACTTGCACTACCCCCACAGTTGTCAGGTATACATGACGTCTTTCACGTTTCCATGTTGAGGAAGTATTATCCGGACCCTTCTCATGTCATAGAGTACAAACCATTGCAGATTCATGAAGACATGAGTTATATTGAAAAATCGATTAGGAACCTCGACAAAAAAGAGATGGTACTTCAATCTAAGACGATTCCACTAGTAAAGGTTCTCTGGCGACACCACTCGACAGAATAAGCTACGTGGGAGCTAGAGAGCCACATGAGATAGAGGTACCCGCAGTTATTTGATGGACCAGCTTGAATTCGGATAACCGAATTCCTAAAAGGTGGGGAGAAATGTGAACCTAAACTTTTCCACTTTATTTATTATTTTCAAAACTAAGAAGTAATTCAGAATTCGGAATAATGTTGTTCAGGCCCAAAAACCACCGAAGCACTCGGGATAGCGGCGTGGCGCCCGTTGGCACAAAAATCGAGGTAAGAACTTAAGCTTGAGAATTTCTTAAGAATTTCATATATGATCATTAAATGATGATTAGAAATGAAAACTAAGGTATTTGGAGTGAAAAAGTTAGTAAGGTTCGGGTTTTGCACTAAACTGAGCAAATGGGCTCGAAAATAGAAATAAATTCGGATTAAATTCTAGAAATTATTGAAAATTATTCTGAGACCATAGGAAATTAATATAAGGTGAAATTTACTTGAGAAATCAAAATCAAGAGGAAATTTGGAGAAAATTAGACTAAAACTAATTTTTTGGAATTTTCTAAAACAAAACAGAAATTTGTCCTGCTTCAGACTGTCGACCAACTCCCACATTTTGTCAAATTTGGAGACTTTAGGGGCAGCCACTTGACCCCAATTTTTCCAGTATGAAACTATACTTTATAAGCTTTTAGGAGCCTAAAAATCAACCTAATTGGACTTTCCAAACGAGAGCAATAATGCCCCAAAGTTGCCGCATGCGATAATCCTTACTCTTCATTGTCCGATTTTTCTAGCAGCCTTTCGGCCAGTTTCAGACAATCATTAAGAATGATAAAATCTTCCTCTTCTAGTCCTCTATAACATATAAAAAATTCAGCCACAAAAAAGTTCATTTGCTAGGTGAAAAACTCGAAAGAAAAACAGTGGACAAATCTGCCATCTTTGTGGTAAGTGAAGAATTTGAGATTTTTGATTCCTTGATCGATTTTTGAGCTAGATTTTCATGGTTTTAAGCTATATACATGTTTAATTTCAGTTAAGGCTCAATTTGGAAGAAGAAAAACGTGGTCAACCTTGGTAAAACCTGAGGTAAGGTTGATGGATGATGATGAAGTTCATATATATTGTTATTTGGTGTTTTTTGGAAGGTTTTTATTTACGTGGAATTGGATGATTTAATTTCTATGAATGATTTGAGGTCTGTACAGCAAGGTGTTGATGTGTTTGTGGTGAAATTGGATGGATCTAAGGTTATTAACTGTTAAATTTATACTGAAAAAGCCCGGTTTATAGCTTAACTCAATGTAAATCCAAAAAATGAGAATTGAAAATTTGGCAAAGTGACCAGCAAGGTTTATGAACTTGAATGAGTCATAAGGTTAATGAAGTAATGAAATGAGCAATTAGAATAATGAAATTTGCCAATATGGCACTAAAATTGGTAAAACCGAGAAAACCGAAAAAGTTGATCGAAAAGTCAAAATTGGTCAAACTTCGAGAAGATAAATCAAAATTGAGTATGTTAAGATGAAATTGAACAATATATGATGAATTGATATCGTTTTGCGCAGTTCGAAAATTTAACATGCAAATCGAGGTAATCCTGAGACTCGGTAATTTATGCTGCCCTACGATCTACGAGGTAAGGGATGTAATTTAAAGTAGTATTGGTATTGAAATACCTTACTTCAGCCTATAAATGTGTTAAGAATACTCATTTGTACGAAAAATATTTTCGAACCCAGAAAGTGCTATGCACTTAAAAATCGATAAACCCAAAAGAAAAGCCCTATTTTTTGAGCTCGTCAAAATGTACTTTTGATATCTGTGAAACGTTTTTAAATGAAAATTGATATGTGAAAATGAAAAGTATTATTTCTACGAGTTTACCGGTGTACAGACCCAAGAAATTATTAAAAATATTATTTCTACGAGTTTACGGGTGAACGAACCTGAGAATTTATTAAAAATATTATTTCTACAAGTTTATGGGTGAATGGACCCAAGGAATGATTTAAAAGAAATGTTTTGAGACTGATGCTATATGTAAGCTAAGCGATCTGTCATGAATTTCCCGTGTGGGATCTGGACCGTCGTGGAACATGCCTCATATCACCTGATGTATGTTTAGTCACTTGTGGTGCATGTTGAACTATGTTGGGTATTTGTACCACTTTGTGCGTTGTTTCCGCCACTCTCCGTTATGAGATATATATGTTTAGTGGCGAAGGGCTCTATAAGACCCTGATCCAATCTACAGTCCCTTACCATGGCCATCGGTACTCTGTATAAGTGAATTATCTATGCGAATTTTCTATGTGAAATGCATACATGATTATGACTTTTATCGCTATGAAAATCTGCCTAGTAGTTTCCATGAAATGACTCAGTATGATTTGAAAGAAAGAGTACTAAGCTTCATGATTTAAATATTATGTACTCTGACTTGATTTGCTCTTTAAATGAGCTACATGATATATGCTCTGTGAAATGAATTCCTACGGGATATTTGTTACATGATTTACATGCTATGAGATTTATAAGTTGCATGGTTTATAAATTACATGCTACTAGTCATTATATCACAAGTGCTTTGACTTGACTTTCGAAACTAAATATTTTTCGGTTTATATTCACGTGCATGATATTTAATAAAGCTTGAATCACAATATTTTGCTTTTACATGTTTAATTGCTAAGACTATTTTAAATGCATGTCTTATTGGGCTTGAAGAACTCACCCCTTTATTTTTACCTCACAGATTATGTTAAGTGAATTATCACCCCTACCTGCCGTACAATAGTCGTGGATAGGTGGACTCAGCCCTTTCCAAGCTATCATCAGTATTAGTAAGGTATATTTTTACTTTATCTACCAGACTTCCTGTAAAGTATAGACAATGTTGTAATAACGTTTTGGGATGTAAAATAAGAAATATGAATGTAACTAAAGTTGTAGTAATGCAGTTTAAACCATACTGTATATTCTGGATATGTAAAGTGTGGGAATGAGAATAGATCTACTGATAAGTAGAGGAAAGAAATTAAAATCAACTGGTTGCGATTATAAACTGTGTTTTTGTACATTAATGAAAGATTAAGAAATCGTCACTGATAGGAATACAACATAAGTAAAGGATATTAAAGGATATATAAAAAAAAAATAGCCTGTTTTTTGTGTTTCCGAGGCGTCACAATTGACAACCAAATTCTAACAACATTATGCCTTCATTTGGATCGATATATTACATGCATGGTAAAAAATAATTTTATCACATATTTATTGCTTTATGTGTTAATAATCCGACCAAAAAATAATTTTTCTTTAGGCTTATTATTTTCCGCATGGATTAAAAAACTGTGATTGAAATTCCTTAATGGCAACTTTATTTTCCAAAATAAAAAAATTAATATAGAAGAAGTCACTTTGGTAGCATTTTATATCAATTTAATTTATTTTGAAAACTTGATTGTTCACCAAATATGTAAATGTTTAAAAAGGTAAGAGTACATAAATTTATCAATAATCTAAGGAGAGTATGTACTGCTAATCAACTTGGAACATTATGAAACATATTATCATGAAGCAAAACAACAACAATCATGTGTACAACATCCAAATTTAGTTCATATAATGCAAAATTTTAAATAATAAATATCTAACAATTTTGAAAATTTCCAAAAAAATACCCCAAAAATCAGAAATAAAATTTCGAGCTGGGCTACAAAAAGTTCGTAGCCAACTGGCCATCAGAGGGTGACTTGTGGGGGATATCCCAATCAAGATCTTCTCTTCTTCTCCACCCAGCTATATCGAGTAACAAACATGTTCGGTTTTGTTCTTATTTTTCTTAATTTTGACCCTATTTTCGATTTTTTTTTGTCAAATTGAGTTTACAAACATGGAATTAAATGTTTATTTTATAAAACCCATGTAGAAAACAAATCAAAACATCAAAGAATGGTGACAAATCAAATCAACAAGATTCAACAATTCCACCATTAAAACCTAGTTCTTATTTTCTTGATTTTCTTTTAACCAAAGCAAAAAATTATTTAATTTGTAACTATGTGTGAACCATAGAAGTCACAAGAAACAATTATCATTCATCAATTTGAATCAAGACACAAAAAATATGAATGATTTGGTTGAATTTTCAATTTGAGTTTTAAAGAATTAAAAGCCTTGATTACATTAAACATGAAACTAATTTCAAAAAATTGTTTACATGATTTCAATCTTTATTTTATACAAAATCAAAGCCATAATCTTTCAATCACAAATTTTAACACTCAACATTCAAACATGAATGATTCTTGATACTGCTTGTTAAAAAAATTAATTAGATAATATGCCAAAGGTCTTATGTTCAATCCTAAAAAAAATCAATATGGAAACATACATGAATTCATTGGAATTAATTCATTGGGAGTTAGCAGTCTTCTACATCTAAACTTTTCTCTATGAGAGAAAATATATTTCACCAACTGATGAGATATGAGAATGGGAATAATAATGCTTAGATTGTATACCATAGCCTATTTATACTTGTATTATATTTTGATTATATTTTGGCCAATCATTAAAATAAAACAAAACATTGGGTCTCTACAAATTGTAAAACTCATACTAATTGGATGCTCTAAAATTCAATAACTTTATATGATCACTTTTAAATAAACTAAACAAATTAAATAACCTATAATTTACAATTAATTGATATATATATAAACCCACTTAAAAAATTTCTCAACAATGTGTCTTGACAAATGAACCAGCATTTCTTCCACCAAGGGATACAAATGTAAACCCTCGAATTTTTTCAGAATTCGACTCAAGTGTTATTCGATTTAATTTAATTCACAGTTTGTCTGTGGATAATTAAATTAATTATGTCAGAAGGAGAGACTAGGTTAGGCCAAAAATTCTGTTGAAAATTTGATTTATGAAAATAAACTAATAATAAGAATGATAGTAATGATAAGATAAACAATATGTGTATATAAATATACATTTATTTTGATTATATAAATGTATATATATATATTAGTATATAAATGTATACATATATAAATGTATATGTATAAATGTATATATATATATATATATTGATTTTACTTTTATTATATAATTATACATTTATTTTAATGTATAAAGGTTATAAATGAATATATTTTGATTATATAAATGCAAATGTGTATATATATATATATAGATGAAAATATTTATTTTAATTTTATAAAATGTATATATATAAATATTTTGATTTATACTTTAATTTTGTAATATACATTTGTATTGATTATTTAAATATATATTAATATAAAAATTTAAATTTAAATTTAAATTAAATTTAAAAAAAAATGAAAAGTGAAACATGGTGTTTTGGCACAGGAGCAGTGCCCTTGCACCAGCGTGCCCCGCTTCACGCCAGGCGCCTGTACGCACAGTGCCTGCGCGCACCAGCCTGCCCGGCGCACCCCTGTCACACCCCAAACTTATTGATTCAAATTCGGAAGCCAGAAATTTTGAGCCAGTTTCGCGCTTTCACTTTTCCTATCGTTTGTATGTGTTTGTGGTAGACTACCTACGCGTTGATTATTCCTTTCGACTCTTTATAGGTCCCCACTAAACTAAAAGTGATTTTCAATTATTTATACCTAAAATTCCACAAGTTCGAAAACTTTCATATTTCATTACATTATAATAAATTTCATCAGACGCAGTAATGATTATAAAAACTGAATATATATCAACTTCAACAAAGTTACAGTCCACAACATGTCTACATCCCAACACTCTCACGAGTGTACACCATGAAGCTTACATACTGTGTCAACATATAAATATATATATCCACCGTACAAAATATACCTCGGTGGAAGCTCGGTTGTCTCGAAAGTATGACAAAATTCGCTGAATCTCGTACTACCTTAATCTGGGGGAGGAAGGAGGGGGTGAGTTTTATGGAAAACCCAGTAAGCAAATATGCAGCTACTGAAAACAAAAATTAGTTTCATACAGACCCTCATGCCTTACATTCAAAATCAAATCCAAACCGACAAACATACAGCTTTTATAAAACATGGACTAAGTAAAACAATGTCATCGAAAAAGTAATTTCATTTAAAAAAATAATCATATCACAAAACTAAAATCCAACATAGAATTCGAGTGCAAATTTCAAATTTTCCGATACAGAAATCAAATTTCAAATAGATATCAATTATACATACATATATCGCAAAATCAAATACGAACACCGAAATTAGATACATATACAAAAGTTGTATACGGATGATGAAGCGTAAATGCATTAGGTACAACCTTATCAAAAGGCACTGTAGCTATCAGTGCAACGGACTCCCTATTTTCTAGGGCGCTATCTATGATCATAGACCTGAGCCAGTCTCGTGGGCCAGACGACACTGGCACCTATCGCCTCAGGATAGGCCAAACTGTTCCCGATTTCTTTTCAGGGGAACCCTTACAGCAGGTGTACCAAAATGATTTAGTCTTACAACAAATACACGTGTAGCACTTAGTTCCCATCAGGGATTCTAGAGATGGCTCCCACGGTTTTTAAAACAAAATTTTAATATATTTTCCTCAAATCGAATTTATTTGGCATGAGGTTTAATCTAAATACGGAGTTTTTTTGTACAAAAGAACTAAACATATATATTTTTAAATATCTCAACGAAAAACTTATTGTATTATTTATTTACTTATTTATATATATATTTAAACAGAATTTCCAAAGGTCAAACATAATTTCATATCACTGCAAAACATTTCAGAATAAAATAGTTAATTAAATTTGTAGACTGTATATTTACTTACCTGTACTTGACACCAATAATGAAGCTAGTTTACTTCTCTCGATTCTTCTAAACGGTTCCCAATCTCATCTACCTACAATTTTGTATCATATAACTTATCAAATAAACTTGATAATTTTCAAAACAAAAAATTGCCATCACTGCCAAGCTGTTTCATTTATCTATTTATTTCTTTGTTACCTCTCTGCATCACAGCCTTGTTTCACTCTTGCTAACACCAACGAACGTCAACTCCAGCACCATCGTTTTCGCCTTTACAGACCCCCTGCACTGCTTTAGTTTTCTTTTCGCCCTTTGTCACGATGAGACTGGGTAACTCCTTTACTGCTTCTGTTTCTTCAGTCCTCGCCGTTTCTACACTGCCCGGGGAAACGCAGGTGATAGATGTGACCGAATCCCCATTCTCATGGTTCTATCCCTCTTGGCAGCTTCAATTTTGCTTCTCAACTTTTAGCTGGGTCTTCCGCCTCCCTCATATCCTCTCCTCTGTACACTCTCTGTTTCTTGCCTTCTTTCTTTATCCTTCCCGATTTTAGTCTCTCTTTCTCATCCCTTTTGCTTCATCCTTGATTTTCCATCGTGGTTACTGTTGCTCGAGAAGGAGCTTCCCCTATTACCAAAAGCTTTTAGTTTCCTTTTCCTGCTATCTTCGCGTCTCACTTTCTCAGTCTGTTTCTTTCTTAAGCAAAGCACTCACAATGCTACAGTGCCTCTTAAGCAAAGCACTCACAATGCTACAGTGCCCTATCATTTCTACTCAAATTTTCCAGCAACTTCCCATATCTTCTCTGCTCTCATTTCTTTTCTTTGTCAGTTTCCGTTCATTCTCCTTTCTGTTCATCATCATCATCATTTCAATTCTTTTTTTTTAAACTATTATTATTTTATTATTTTATTAAGAAAAGCTGAACGTTACATCATCCTCACCTTATGAAATTTGGTCCTCCAAATTTTGATTATAGTTCTGAAAAGAGATACGGGTACTTTTCGCGCATCACATTCTCTAGCTCCCAAGTGGCTTCATCCTCTGAGTGTTGTTGCCACTGTATCTTGACCATTGGAATAGTTTTCGATCTTAGGACTCTTTCTTGTCTGTCCAAAATCTTTATTGGTTTTTCCACATATGTCATATCCTCCCGTAACTGCAATGTGTCATATCCGATGACATGAGAAGGGTCTGGATTATATTTTCGAAGCATGGAAACATGGAATGCATTATGCACGCCAGCTAGCTGGGGAGGTAAAGCTAACCGATATGCCACAACCCCAATCCTCTCTAAAATTTTGAAAGGTCCAATATATCTCGGGCTCAGCTTGCCTTTCTTGCCAAATCTCATGATGCCTTTCGACGGCGATACTTTTAGGAACACTGAATCACCAACCTCAAACTCCAATGGCCTCCGTCTATTATCTGCATAGGACTTTTGTCTATCCCTGGCAACCTTTAGCTTATCGCATATCACCTTAACACTTTAGGAAGCTCTCTTGACTAATTCTGGAGCATATATCAATTTATCACCAACTTCCTCCCAAACAATCGGAGATCTACACTTCCTACCATAAAGGGCTTCGTACGGAGCCATTCCGATACTTGAATGATAGCTATTGTTATAAGCGAACTCCGCTAGCGGCAAATGATCATCCCAGGAGCTCTTATACTCAAGTGCACAAGCCCTTAACATGTCCTCGAGAGTTTGAATTGTTCTCTCGGATTGCCCATCAGTCTGAGGGTGAAAAGCAATACTGAAGCTCAAACGAGATCCCATAGCCTCCTGAAATTTTTCCCAAAAACGGGATGTAAAGCGAGAATCTCGATCAGATACTATGCTCACTGGGGTACCATGAAGCCTGGCTATCTCCTTAACAAATAATTCTGCCAGCGAAGTCAATGGATCTGTAACCTTGATGGGTAGAAAGTGGGCTGACTTGGTAAGCCGATCGACAATAACCCAAATGGCATCATGCTTTCTCCGGGTTCTCGAGAGTCCCATAACAAAATCCATGGTAATATGCTCCCACTTCCACGTTGGTATAGGCAAAGGTTGGAGTAACCCTGCAGGTTTCTGATGTTCCACCTTTACCTGTTGACAAATCAGACATCTTGCAACAAATTCAGCGATGTCCTTCTTCATACCAGCCCAATGATACAACCCACGCAAATCATGATACATCTTCGTGCTGCCAGGGTGCATGGTGTATCTCGAGTTGTGAGCCTCTTCTAAGATCAGTCTCTTTAGGTCGTCATTATCCGGAATACACATCCGACCCTGAAACCTCAATATACCATCATTGCCCACTGAGAAATCAGAATGTCTACTGTCATCCCCTTCATTTTCACAGACAATCCTTACAATTCGAGGATTATTCTTCTGCACCTTCCTAATTTGATCAAGTAACTCCGGTTCAACTCTTATACTGGCAACTAAACAACCGTCCACTGACTGATCCTGGTCCACTGAAATTCTCAGATCCCTAAATTGTTCCAACAAATCCCATTGTTTAACCATGAAATTGGAGACCATAGCTGTATTCTTCCGACTGAGAGCATCCGCTACCACATTAGCTTTCTCGGGGTGGTAGAGAATCTCACAATCGTAATCCTTCATCAACTCGATCCAACGGCGCTGCCTCATGTTTAATTCCTTCTGAGAGAAGAGATATTTCAGACTCTTATGATCAGTGAAAATCTGAAATGTCTCTCCATAAAGGTAATGTCGCCAGATCTTTAGGGCAAAAACAACCGCAGCTAACTCTAGGTCATGTGTAGGGTAATTTTTCTCATGGTTCTTCAACTGCCTCGAACCATAAGCCACAACTTTCCCGTGCTGCATCAAAAACACACCCTAGACCCTGATGTGAAGCATCACTGTAGACAGTAAAACCTCCGGAACCACTGGGAATGGTAAGGATAGGTGCCGTGGTCAACCGTCTTTTCAATTCCTGAAAACTGTTCTCACAAGCTTCACTCCAAACAAAGTTCACTCCCTTCCGAGAGTCGGGTCAACGGTGCAGCCAACTTAGAAAACCCTTCCACAAATCTTTTGTAATAACCCGCTAAACCCAAAAAGCTACGAATCTCAGTAGGAGTCTTTGGTCTCTCCCAATTTAGGATGGCTTCTATCTTGGACGGATCGACAGACACCCCGTCCTTTGATACCACATGCCCCAAAAAACATATCCGATCCAACCAAAATTCACATTTACTGAACTTTGCATACAACTGTTTTTCTCTAAGTGTCTGAAGGACCGTGCGTAGGTGTTGTTCGTGTTCTTGATATGATGAGGAATACACTAGGATGTCATCTATGAAGACAATCACGAACGTATCTAGATACGGCCTAAAAACTTCATTCATCAAGCTCATAAAGGCCGCTGGTGCATTGGTCAACCCGAATGGCATTACTAGAAACTCATAATGCCCGTACCGAGTTCTAAAAGTGGTTTTCGAAACATCTTCCCCTCGGATTCTCAATTGATGATAGCCGGATCTAAGGTCTATCTTGGAGAAGACTTGAGCACCTCTCAACTGATCAAAAAGATCGTCAATACGAGGTAGGGGGTATTTGTTCTTGACAGTCACTTTGTTTAACTATCGATAATCCATGCAAAGTCTCAAACTACCGTCCTTTTTTTTCACAAAAAGTACAGGAGCACCCCAGGGAGATACGCTCGGGCGTATGAACCCCTTATCAGACAGTTCTTGCAACTGAGTCTTCAATTCCTCCAATTCGGTGGGTGACATCCTATATGGGGGTTTAGAAATTGGTTGGGTTCCCGGAATCAAGTCTATAGTAAACTCAACCTCTCTCTGCGGAGGTAAGCCCGATAATTCTTTCGGAAAAACATCCTCATACTCTTTGACTACTGGAATATCTCGAATACTGGGTTGAGCCTGGCCTACCGTTTCAACAAAGGCTAAATACCCTTCAATCATAAGTAATCACGTCAACATATCAAGTCAACATCAAAATTTATAATTTCACCAAAATTTACACACGAAAACTTCACTTACTATTAACAAAGGTAATTACAATAGTCTCAGGAAGAGCAAAAGTTACAGTCTTACTACGACAATCGACTAATGCATAATGCTGAGCTAACCACTCCATCCCAAGTATAACATCAAAGTCAGACATATGCAGTAGGATTAAATCAGCTAACAACTCCCTATCCTCTACCCTTACTTTGCATGCTCTATATACAACATCAGTAACCTGTATAGACTTAAAAGGTGTACTAACATGCAATAGAAAGTCCAAAGATGTAGGTTTTATTCTTAACTTATTTGCAAAATAGGGTGCAACAAATGAGTGGGTAGAGCTTGGATCAATTAAAACATAAGCTTCAAAACCATTTATAAGAAGCTTACCCCGAATGACAGAATCAGTAGCCTGAGCAGTAGTCTCATCCAAGGCAAACACTCGTCCTTGTGTCACCGGACGCTTACCCTTATCCACTGTAGAACGTTCAGCACCCTTACTAGACTCCTTGAGGCTCGAGCAATCTCTGATCAAGTGGCCTCGCTTGCCACAATGATAACAGGCTCCTATCTCCCGGTAACATGGCTTAGTGCCATGATGTCCTCCACATGTTGGACAGGTGGGGCCAGTATTAAATCTTGTAGTCTGAGCTTGGGAACCGGATGTCTTGGGCCTCTTGTCATACTGTTGTCTGCCCTTATCAGATCTCCTCTCACTGAATCTCATGTCCCTGCCTTTACCCTTGAATTTATGCCCGGACTCCTTCTGTGTCATATCTATCTCCAACTCCACCATCTGAGCCCGACGAAGAGCCTCGGCATAATCGTTAATATCAAATGCAGACAACCGACCCCGGATACTGTGCCTGAGGCCATCTATAAATTTCACAATCTTCTCCAACTCATCCTTAGATATTAAAGGATCGTAGCGACAGAGGGCAGAGAATTGGGACTCGTACTCGTCCACTGTCATAGAGCCCTGAGTGAGATGAAGGAAATCTGCTTGTCTCTTCCTCCTGATCGGCTCTGGCATATACTACTTATAGAACATCTCGAGAAAAGCCTCCCATGTAATCTCCAGTCTCTTGGCCCTCAATAACTTCTCTGCAGACTCCCACCATATCTCTGCCTTATCCCGAAACATAAATACTGCCAAAGCAACTCTTTCCGTGGAGCTGCAACCCATAAACATAAACAGTTTCTCCAATTGCTTCACCCATGCTTCTGCTACATCAGGGTCCTTAACACCTCTGAAAGTCGGTGGGTTCATCTTCTGAAATTGTCGAAACCTCGACATATTGCGATCTACCAAATCTTCAGCTGGTGGTTGTGGAGCAACTGGCTGCTGGGGATGAGGTGGTATAACCTGTTGTGGCGGAGGTGGTTGTACATTAGGGGTTTGAGCTTGGATTCCAGCGTGTTGCTGCATCAAAAGATTGGTGAGCTGCTGCATTGTCTGCTGTAGCTGTCTGAGACTGTGCTCAACCTGCCCTATTCGAGAGTTCGGGCTAAGTGGTTGTGGAGGTGGCGACGCAGGAGCTTGTCTCGATCTCCCTCTACCCCAAGGTCGCCTGCCTCTCCACTCCATAATCCAAATCAAAATCCTATACAAAAATATACCGATGAATACTGACAATAATAATTCAAACTTTATATATATATATATATGCTGACACTTCCATGGTGTACTGGGATGTAAATAAAGACAAACAGCCTACACAAACACAACAAACACGAGCTCTGATACCAAATCTGTCACACCCCAAACTTATTGATTCAAATTCTGAAGCCAGAAAGTTTGAGCCAGTTTCGCGCTTTCACTTTTCCTATCGTTTGTATGTGTTTGTGGTAGACTACCTACGCGTCGATTATTCCTTTCGACTCTTTATAGGTCCCCACTAAACTAAAAGTGATTTTCAATTATTTATACCTAAAATTCCACAAGTTCGAAAACTTTCATATTTCATTACATTATAATAAATTTCATCAGACGCAGTAATGATTATAAAAACTGAATATATATCAACTTCAACAAAGTTACAGTCCACAACATGTCTACATCCCAACCCTCTCACGAGTGTACACCATGAAGCTTACATACTGTGTCAACATATAAATATATATATCCACCGTACAAAATATACCTCGGTGGAAGCTCGGTTGTCTCGAAAGTATGACAAAATCCGCTGAATCTCGTACTACCTTAATCTGGGGGAGGAAGGAGGGGGTGAGTTTTATGGAAAACCCAGTAAGCAAATATGCAGCTACTGAAAACAAAAATTAGTTTCATACAGACCCTCATGCCTTACATTCAAAATCAAATCCAAACCGACAAACATACAGCTTTTATAAAACATGGACTAAGTAAAACAATGTCATCGAAAAAGTAATTTCATTAAAAAAATAATCATATCACAAAACTAAAATCCAACATAGAATTCGAGTGCAAATTTCAAATTTTCCGATACAGAAATCAAATTTCAAATAGATATCAATTATACATACATATATCGCAAAATCAAATACGAACACCGAAATTAGATACATATACAAAAGTTGTATACGGATGCTGAAGCGTAAATGCATTAGGTACAACCTTATCAAAAGGCACTGTAGCTATCAGTGCAACGGACTCCCTATTTTCTAGGGCGCTATATATGATCATAGACCTGAGCCAGTCTCGTGGGCCAGACGACACTGGCACCTATCGCCTCAGGATAGGCCAAACTGTTCCCGATTTCTTTTCAGGGGAACCCTTACAGTAGGTGTACCAAAATGATTTAGTCTTACAACAAATACACGTGTAGCACTTAGTTCCCATCAGGGATTCTAGAGATGGCTCCCACGATTTTTAAAACAAAATTTTAATATATTTTCTTCAAATCGAATTTATTTGGCATGAGGTTTAATCTAAATACGGAGTTTTTTTGTACAAAAGAACTAAACATATATATTTTTAAATATCTCAACGAAAAACTTATTGTATTATTTATTTACTTATTTATATATATATTTAAACAGAATTTCCAAAGGTCAAACATAATTTCATATCACTGCAAAACATTTCAGAACAAAATAGTTAATTAAATTTGTAGACTGTATATTTACTTACCTGTACTTGACACCAATAATGAAGCTAGTTTACTTCTCTCGATTCTTCTAAACGGTTCCCAATCTCATCTACCTACAATTTTGTATCATATAACTTATCAAATAAACTTGATAATTTTCAGAACAGAAAATTGCCATCACTGCCAAGCTGTTTCATTTATCTATTTATTTCTTTGTTACCTCTCTGCATCACAGCCTTGTTTCACTCTTGCTAACACCAACGAACGTCAACTCCAGCACCATCGTTTTCGCCTTTACAGACCCCCTGCACTGCTTTAGTTTTCTTTTCGCCCTTTGTCACGATGAGACTGGGTAACTCCTTTACTGCTTCTGTTTCTTCAGTCCTCGCCGTTTCTACACTGCCCGGGGAAACGCAGGTGATAGATGTGACCGAATCCCCATTCTCATGGTTCTATCCCTCTTGGCAGCTTCAATTTTGCTTCTCAATTTTCAGCTGGGTCTTCCGCCTCCCTCATATCCTCTCCTCTGTACACTCTCTGTTTCTTGCCTTCTTTCTTTATCCTTCCCGATTTTAGTCTCTCTTTCTCATCCCTTTTGCTTCATCCTTGATTTTCCATCGTGGTTACTGTTGCTCGAGAAGGAGCTTCCCCTGTTACCAAAAGCTTTTAGTTTCCTTTTCCTGCTATCTTCGCGTCTCACTTTCTCAGTCTGTTTCTTTCTTAAGCAAAGCACTCACAATGCTACAGTCCCCTATCATTTCTACTCAAATTTTCCAGCAACTTCCCATATCTTCTCTGCTCTCATTTTTTTTCTTTGTCAGTTTCCGTTCATTCTCCTTTCTGTTCATCATCATCATCATTTCAATTCTTTTTTTTTTTTAAACTATTATTATTTTATTATTTTATTAAGAAAAGCTGAACGTTATTGTGACGGCCAACCCCTGCCCGGCCAACCCCTGCCAACGGCCATGGCAACCCTTCTTGGGCCCATCGACAACGTTGGTGGTCCAACAACGGGTGGTCCAACAACGGGTGGTCAAACAACGCCAACAAGTCCAACGTATTGTCCGCTTTGGGCCGAGGCCCGCACGACTTTGTTCCATTCAGGGAAATTCCCCTCAGAACGCGTCCTCAGTGGTTCGAACTCGGGTAAACACCCTTGTTCTTACCACTGATGATGCCAATGAGCCAACTGGCTCAATGGCATCATCAGTGGTAAGAACAAGGGTGTTTACCCGAGTTCGAACCACTGAGGACGCGTTCTGAGGGGAATTTCCCTGAATGGAACAAAGTCGTGCGGGCCTCGGCCCAAAGCGGACAATACGTTGGACTTGTTGGCGTTGTTTGACCACCCGTTGTTGGACCACCCGTTGTTGGACCACCAACGTTGTCGATGGGCCCAAGAAGGGTTGCCATGGCCGTTGGCAGGGGTTGGCCGGGCAGGGGTTGGCCGTCACAACCCCAATGCCCTGCGCGCTTGCTACACCCCTCGTCTGCCCCCTCTGCGCTCCCGACCACGCTAGGCGCCCAGCGCTCGACCTGCACTGTGTCCGCATCCAACAGCCAGGCCAGACGCCTGTATACCCACGCCGAGCGACAGTCTGCACGCACCAGACCCTATACCTCGGCGCACTCCTGCACACCCAGTCTGCCAGCTCCAGTGCACCTCTGCCCCATGCCCAGGCCAGCACCGTCCTGCACCCTACCTTGTACCAATGCAACACACTGCCTGGCACCAACAACACCCCTACACTTCACACCCCTACACTCACGAACCAGGAAACGAGAGAGAGGAAGGGAGATGGGCGAGAGGAACAGTGAAGAGAGGGAGAATCAGAGGGCTAGCGAAGAGGGCTTATGGAGATGGTGATGATGGTGGAGGTCGAGAACGCTGGAGAACTGAGAGTATACAGGAACAGAAGCAAGTTGGAGAAGTTGGTGATGGCGGGCTGGAAATGGAGAACAGAACCTAGCTAGGAGGCGATGATGATGATGTCGATGGTGGCCGGAGCAAGAAATGAAGGTGATGAGGATAGTGGTTGCACCGAGGAGAGGAAGGAGGTGGTGAACAGCCTCCTCGGGTGACCTGTGGAAGGGGAAACCGAGAGGGAGAAGGAGGAAGAAGAAAAAAAAGAGGAAGAAGAAGGGAAAAGAATTTGGCGCGAAGGAGCCAAATTTAAAGCAGAAAAAAAAAAGAGATATTTTTATATTTTACAAAATATATATTTGGAGAGAGAGAGAGGGAGGCACAAAAATTTTAAAATTTGGAAAAATCTGATAGAAAAGAGTACCGGGGAGAAAAATTAACCGAGCGAACCAGGTCCACCAACTCTAGACATAAGACATCTAGGACTACGTGTTAACACTAAGGTAAGGAAAATTACAGTGTGCTATAGAGATGAATGCACGTATTTTCTGATGATTTTTGTATATACATATTTTAGGAAAAATATTTACTTATGCTATAGAAAATTACCTGTGAACTGTCAAAATTATATTGTGTATACTTGTTGTGTTTTTTGAGACTGCGAACCTTAGAACGAAATTTTGATACGCCTGAACGTATAAAATCCCTAGGAAAATCTTACTACCCGAAATTTAGAAAGAAGTTTTAAGGAACCTCAAAATCTGCCTCGATTTTTTGAAATAGTCTATTTAGTGTATTTAAATAAATATTAGAGTATTTTTAAAATTATCACAGAAAAACCTAAAATTTTGGATTTGCACTCGAGACTATGTTTTATGGATTTTTAGCTAAAAAGGCAAGATCAGCCCCTTTTAATCTGTTTTACATGCTAAAACGAAATTTAAGTATTTTAAAAATAAAACTTGTAACAATTAAACATGTATTGTTGTGTGATCTTGCACGGAGTTGTCTGCACGAGATTTTGAGATGTTTTAAGGACAAAGCCGTGCCAGCCAAACGTGTATTGTTGTGTGATCTTGTACGGACATGCTCGCACGTGATTTTAAGTGGTTTAATAAAACTGTGCCAGTCGGACGTGTATTGCTGTGTGATCTTGCAAGGACCCGTTCACACGTGATTTTAAGTGATTTGATAAAACCGTGCCAGTCGGATGTGTATTGCTGTGTGATCTTACATGGACCTGCTCGTACGTGATTTTAAGTGATTCGATAAAACCATGCCTGACAGACATGTATTGTTGTGTGATCTTGCACGTATTTGCTCGCACATGATTTGAGGCAAATAGGGCGATGATTAATTACATGGAAATGTGAATGATGAAATTATTGGCCAATTGTCTTATTGATTGATTATTGATAATAAATATTCCACCAAGCCTCACTTATTTGATTTATCTGAACAGAGTTTTGATGAAGTGAATTTCTAACATGAAATGAGTTTTATTTTACTACATTTGATTTAATTGATATTTTGCAGTAATGTTTTTTGTGATACTTATACTGTGAGAAAATGGTAATTTTCACTGTACTACATTGAACTATATTGTAACGACCCGAATTTACTGATATTTCGGTTGTGCTACAAGTCAATAATAGATCAAAATCCATAAAGTCGCCTATTTAATTTAATTTCACTTAGTAATAGTTTAAAAACACGAAACAGCAACATTACTATTTCGTCAAATCGACATTTTGTTCTCATAAAAAATAGTATCAATCACATTTCCCCAAACATACGCTTGCATACATTACTGTACTTATAGATACAAAACAATTATCCTTACTGGGTATACCTCTAGCTTAGGTGATTTCTTTCTGAAGCGCAGCTGTGCAAAATACCTCGACTTATAGAGTCGAATTCCACTACTGATGCGAATCTGTGGAGGAGAGTAAGGGGGGATGAGCTCAACATGCTCAGTATGAAAAATCTTATAGCAGGTAGAAAAATACACTACCTCCAAAATATATATATTTTTATATATGCTAAATCCTGAAAAGTTTCACAGATGATTTTTTCAGATACCAGATTTTAGAATTCGTAAAACAGATTTAGTATCGGCTAAAGTACAAATATCAGAAACAGATTTTTCAGAAACAAAATATGAATCAGTAATATATTTAACTAATGTTATAAATCCAGAGAGTTCGGAGTTTTTCAGTAGCAAAACAAACATATTCCCAGATAATTCAATTCAAGTAGACAAATTCAAATAATTATTTTCAAATAGACGAGACAAGGCATGCATTTATATCAGATATCATAAATGACTATTGGCCAATGTCGGTGACTCCGGGCAATTCACGGGCTAGGTGTGCCTGGATGTCAATTGTCGTGGGAGTGGTCAGCTACCCGAACGACTCACAAATCAGAATGTTCGAGGACCAGAAACAGAATCAGAAACACGGTACATCGTACTCGTGGACCACAGATACAGATACAGATACAGAACAGAAGTGCAGCATGATCTCACCAACGCCTTTGTCTCAAAATCAGTGCGAGACGGACCGTACGACACACAGTCAGTACGCGTTCAAACACATTTCATCAAAATAATTTTATAACAGATCGTTTTTCTTAAATCACATATAAATTCATTTGTTTTATGAAATCGTTCAAAACAGGCTGACTAGCACTTTTTCGAAAAAAATCTCAGAAGACTGTCTTTGAAAATTCAAAATTCAAGATTTTCAATAATTAAAACCGAATTCAAGTCATACCATAATTTCTGCAATCATTAAAATTTAGTCCGTAAAGTTTGATTGTTCAATTAAGCTAAAATCTCTAATTTTTTCAGTCATAAAGCTCAACCTAGTCTTTTCGATAATTTCAATACTGCGAAATTCAACCTAAATTTTATATCTACAAATATACGAAAATTACACATATTTATCTCTAGCAGCGACGAGAATTTTCCTTACCTCGATGTCTGCCATAGTCCGCAATTGCCTCAACGTTGCAAGTCGACGTGTCCGGTCTACTCGGATAATTTTTTGTAGCTCTTTTATGAGATTTCCCAAATTTCCAGTACATTCATCTTATTTTTCTTTAATTTTCCTCTATTTTCTAATATATATATATATATATATATATTAAAATATAAATATATACATTACTGTTCATCCGTTTTTTTTTTGAATTTATTTACCCTTTCCCGCCACCTTTTCTTTCTCTTCTTTCTTGTTTCTTTCCTTCTTCACGGCATCACCGTTCATCATTTTCCTTTCTTCTTTCAACCTCTGTTTTCGGCTACCACCTTCCTACATCCCGTCTCCCGTCAGTGCCTCAATGCTCAGCCCTCAGAGCCGTCTGTTCCGCCACTTCAGCAACAAAACAGAGGGGGAAGATGGCCTCTATTTCACGCATACTGCCTCCCCAATCTTGCTCCCGCTTCCAGCCTGCTGTCTTCGGTTATTTCTTGCCTGCTCCAGGCTGCAGTTTCAGTCCAGCCTCCATGCATCATCCTGTTTCGTTTCCAGAGGACGGGACTCCTCTGTCTCGCTTACTGCTTCAGCTCAGTTCTGTTCGATCATCCTCGTAGCTCCCCTTTCCACTCATCTTCCTCAGTAAGCTTTCATTTTCGTGCTCCTTATAGTCTTCTCCACGCCTTTGTCATCTCTTCTTCCTCGGTCCCAACTATTTTCTTCCCTAAATTTCCTTTCTCAGTTTTCAGCCTTTTTTCTCCTTGCTGTCTTTTTCCCTCAGTCTCATTTCCAACTTCTCTTCCTCTTCTCTTACTGTACTACCTTGAGTTTTCTGTTTCAACTCTTCAATTCTTTCCTTCAGTTTCCTTCCTCCCTTTTCCTTTCAAACGTTCTTTTTTTTTAACTTTCGTTTCTATTGTCATTTCCTCTGTTCTCTTTCAACATATATATGTACTATTAGATATATATATATATATATATATATATATGCACTATTTCCTTTTTGTTTCTTTCCATCTCTCTTTCCATCTTCACCCATTGAATGCCATCATTTGTCAGCTTCTTTATTAAATTTTCTGTTGCATTTCCCTGCAACAGCACACCTTTCGGGTTCTCTGCATTCACCAAGAACTATCACCATCATCTGTTTCTCACCATCTCCTGCTTCTCGGTTTCCAGCTGCCATACTGTCAACTTCACCTATCCTTGCAGAACACTCATAGAATACTACTGCTTTTCACGTTAGCCATTATACATTTCTCTACTCCCTTTCTTTCGTGTTCTCAGGCATTCTTCAACTGCTCTTATTTATATATATTTTTTCACTGAAACTGTACTGCTTACAGCAGACAACACACCTTCCTTTTCATTTAATTTTCAGTTTCTTCTTTTATGCTAGTCAGCCCGTCATCATCATCTTCCATTACTAATTTCATGTATCATTTTCCTGACAGCCCACTCCATCCATTATGTACATGCATATATACATATTTCTTAATCCTTTCCCTTACCGAAACCACTTCCATATACTCTACTTATTATATTTGTTCCATCCCTCCATTGATGAAATCATCATATCCCATATATATGTGCATAAATATATATATATATATATATATATATATATATATATATATATATATATATATATATATATATATATATACACATGTGTCCATTTATTCTTATATATTTATTTATATGTGTCTATTTGTATACCTTTGTACACACACACACACACACACACACACACACACATATATATATATATATATATATATATATATATATCTTGAGGAATAAATGAAATATCGCATACATATATATATATATCCTTGTATGTCTATGTATTTAATTAAATTCCCCATGTAGCATAAAAATAAGGTTAGTCTAATATTTATACTTAAATTAATTCACCTGTATTCACATATTTAATCTTAATTGCCTAAATTATTATTTATAGATAACACCAAGTACATTGAAAATTTTACGGTATTTACATTCTCTCCACCTTAGAAAATTTGGTCCCCAAATTTAATAGTACATCAGTCATTGCACTACTGCGGATATTTTCCTCGCATTAAACTTTCTAATTCTTACGTGGCTTCCTCTGAAGTATGATATTGCCACTGAACTTTGACCAAATAATTCATCTCAGCCTGTAATGCCTTTCCCTTCCTGTACAGGATCCGAATCGATTTCTCCATGTACGTCATTCCCTCTTTCCACTCTAATGGTTCATACTTTATTATATGAGTCGGATCTGGATGATGCTTGCGAAGCATCGAAACATGGAAGACATTATGAATACTGGTTAATTCCGACGGTAACGCTAACCTATGCACCTAGTCTCCCTCTCGGTATAAGATCTCAAAAGGTTCGGTATAATGGGAACTTAACTTTTCTTTCTTCCCAACCAATCGGTGGATGACACCTTCGAGTATGCAATGCTTCGTATAGTCTCATTTTGATACTTGAGTGTTATCTGATATTACGCGCAACTTCGTTAATTGGCAATTGTCCTTCCAGAAGCCTTTAAGATCCTGGCACATGTTTTCAATTCCATATAGGCATGGGTAATAACCTCAGAGGCTTTTGGTACTCTACCTTAACCTGCTGAACTATGATACATTTAATTCCAATTTCAGTTATTTCTCTTATCGTACTTGATTTGCCAATATACTTTCAGAAGATTTTGATAAATCTTACTATTCTCCAGATGCGAATGATGTCTCTATGAATGAGCTTTTGACGACATCAAGTCCTTTAACTATAGATCATTTGGTACCTAATTCTGCTTCTAAATTTTAATAAATCATCAATACCAATATCAGTACTTGTCATAGCACCCATATGGGTCTGATTAGTTACGTCAATACAGTGTTTATCATTGCACTGATTCTGTCTGATTCATTCAAATCAAGCTTAGTTTTCAACTCTCCGGCTTGCTACTACGACATAAGTGTCAGTACCAGAAAAGAACCGCATCTAGTTGAGGTTCACTAAATATTTCAATAACTCTTGTCCTTGACCAATGTACATAACCTCGTTCCGTAATCACTTCTGCTTAAAGCACTAACTCAAGTCATTTCATTTTTTTTGACGACTTTTGTGAAATCTAATGTTTAAACTTCATGAACAGTAGAGTTCCATAATTCTTCACCGCACAAGTAATGGTATCCTGACATTCAGGCGCGGATATTACGACTGTCAATTTCAAGTTATGGGTTATGTGTACTTCTGGACGCTATCAAGTCTTTCAGGCGGGGAGATATTTTGAAATACCTTTATTAGCCATCAGACTAGACCACATAAACTGGTTATGGATATAAAGGTTCAATCTCAATAGAAAGTAGGATACTAAAACTTATCGATATTCTCATTTATCCTTGGTCGCAATTCATTTTCAGTTCATATCACTTAATCCGAATTCATTTCACATACCATAGATATTCTTACCTTATATGCACCTCTTGTTCCATTATAACTTGCATTCATAATTTATCATACTTCAACACTTGTCTCATTTCATTTATCAATTATAACAAAATCATTTTCTTACTCAAATTGAGTCTTATATTCAAAACGTAAGCATACACAAATTTCAATTCTTAGATTCGAAACGTATCACATGTTCCAAAGTCTCTTTATATTCTTACAATTTTGAATCCTCTTAATAACTTAGGTCTTTCCTGCTAGTCTATAACCTCTGTTTTGGGAATTCCAATTGACACCTATTCTTAATACAACGTGACCCAAAAAACTCTGAGTCTCCATAAAAATTAACACCAGTACACTCCAAAATGGATCACTTGGTCCGATAATCCCCTCTTCATATAGTCCTTGTAATTACTTTTTTCTCAGCATTTCTAATTGAATCAAAGTCATTCAGTTTTTCAATACCACTGCTAAATTAATTTCAAACTTCATCTTTCAATTTAGTGGTAACTCTGATAGATCATCCGAATACGTGTCAAAAATCCCTTTGTCTACTGGGGTGTCTTTCAGAACACGCCCTATCTTTATCAATCATATAAACAGTGCGACATTCACTCATACTTTTAGTTTTGTAATTCATCTTTTCAGTTACAATGATTTTATTTTATCACTCTCACTGATTCCTTAGTACATCATTTTATCTGTCACTCTCTTTACGTTTTTATTTTCTTAGTAACTTCAAAATATACATATCATATCATCACAGTTGCGCCTTGCACACTGCTTCCTTAAAATAACATCCAATGGAGCTAACTTAGCTCAACGAAGGATCTTACTACCTCTTACAAGTTTCCTGGACTTCTTTGACTTATCCGGATTTATACTCTTTTAATTTCATATTCATTCTCGGACTCATTTTCACATGTCTGATTCAGTCATTTCAATTATAATTTCCAATATGCTTCATCCAAAATGTGTTGCCGTCTAAAGGCCTCCAAAAATATTTCTCATGTATTTCTCTAATTTTTGGCTCTCGAGTTAAATCGAGAAACTTCCCTCCGAGTTCGATTTTTCATTTCAGTACTGATGCTACAAGGGCTACTTTCTTTATAGTAGCACGCTCTAAAAATCCTTGTAACTTTCCTATTTCTTTACCAAAAAATTGCAAAGAACTTTCTCGGTAGAGTTACTATAAAATTCCATAGGATTTCTCTATCTCACTTATCTAATCTTCCACAATCATTGGATTTCTTAACTCAACTGAAAAACGGAGGCTTAAACTTCTGATGTTGCCTCTATTAGGTTTACAATCGTACCCAACGAATCCATATAAATTCTTCCAATTCATTTATTTCAGTTTTTCGTCATATTTGAATTTTGACTCCAGTATATAATAGTGTACCATCTTTCGAAATTAACTCGGTCGTTCTCTAAGTCACACCTTAATCATTATCATTTTCACGGGGCCACTATCACTTGACCCGATAATATCATCATCGTTTTCATGTCCCGCTCAAATCTTACGAAGCGAACTTCAAAATTTCCATTAAAACTATAAGATGTACACTAAGACAAGGGTTCATTACACCTCTCGAGACTATCTCTACAACCTCGAGAAATGGTTCATTTTCATCTGCCAATGTAGCTATAATACTAATCAGCTATATCTACCAGTTTCCTTTCATTATTGACACAATTTTTCATAAAACACAGTCAGATATATCCGTTTGTATCTAAACAACGTACAGTAATGCCAGGGATGTGAACTTTCTAAGTCTTTTTCACTTTTAATATCGACTCGTATCAGGCCAACCTTATTCTAATACCAACTCTATAACGACCCAAATTTACTGATATTTCGGTTGGGCTACAAGTCGATAATAGATCAAAATCCATAAAGTCGTCTATTTAATTTCATTTCACTTAGTAATAGTTTAAAAACACAAAACAGCAACATTACTATTTCGTCAAATCGACATTTTGTTCTCATACAAAATAGTATCAATCACATTTCCCCAGACATACGCTTGCATACATTACTGTACTTACAGATACAAAACAATTATCCTTACTGGGTATACCTCTAGCTTATGTGATTTCTTTCTGAAGTGCAGCTGTGCAAAATACCTCGACTTATAAAGTCGAATTCCACTACTGATGCGAATCTGTGGAGGAGAATAAGGGGGGATAAGCTCAACATGCTCAATAAGAAAAACCCCATAGCAGGTAGATAAATACACTACCTACAAAATATATATATTTTTATATTTGCTAAATCCTAAAAAGTTTCACAGATGATTTTCTCAAATACCAGATTTTAGAATTCGTAAAACTGATTTAGTATCAACTAAAGCACAAATATCAGAAACAGATTTTTTAGAAACAGAATATGAATCAGTAATATATTTAACTACTGTTATAAATCCAGAGAGTTCAGAGTTTTTCAGTAGCAAAACAAACATATTCCCAGAAAATTCAATTCAAGTAGACAAATTCAAATAATTATTTTCAAATAGACGAGACAAGGCATGCATGTTATATCAAATATTATAAATGACTATTAGCCAATGTCGGTGACTCCGACAATTCACGGGCCAGGTGTGCCGGGATGTCAATTGCCATGGGAGTAGTCAGCTACACAAACGGCTCACAGATCAGAATGTCCGAGGACCAGAAACAGAATCAGAAACACGGTACATTGTACTCGTGGACCACAGATACAGATATAGATACAGATACAGAACATAAGTGCAACATGATCTCACCAACGCTTTTGTCTCAAAATCAGTGTGAGACAGACCGTACGACACACAGTCAGTACGCGCTCAAGCACATTTCATCAGAATAATTTTATAACAGATCGTTTTCCTTAAATCACATATAAATTCATTTGTTTTATGAAATCGTTCAAAACAGGCTGACTAGCCTTTTTTCAAAAAAAATCTCAGAAGACAGTCTTTGAAAATTCAAAATTCAAGATTTTCAATAATTAAAACCGAATTCAAGTCATACCGTAATTTTTGCAATCATTAAAATTTAGTCCGTAAAATTTGATTGTTCAACTAAGCTAAAATCTCTAATTTTTTCAGTCATAAAGCTCAACCTAATCTTTTCGATAATTTCGGTACTGCGAAATTCAACCTAAATTTTATATCTACAAATATACGAAAATTACGCATATTTATCTCTAACAGGGACGAGAATTTTTCTTACCTCGATGTTTTCCCATAGTTTGTAATTGCCTCAACGTTGCGAGTCGACATGTCCGATCTACTCGAATAATTTTTCGTAACTCTTTCCCGAGATTTCCCAAATTTCCAATACATTCATATTATTTTTCTTCAATTTTCCTCTATTTTCTAATATATATATACATATTAAAATATAAATATAGACATTACTGTTCATCCATTTTTTTGAATTTATTTACCCTTTCTCGCCACCTTTTCTTTCTCTTCTTTCTTGTTTCTTACCTTCTTCACGGCGTCACCGTTCATCATTTTCCTTTCTTCTTTCAACCTCTGTTTTCGGCTACCACCTTCCTACATCCCGTCTCCCGTCAGTGCCTCAATGCTCAGCCCTCGGAGCCGTCTGTTCCGCCACTTCAGCAACGAAACAGAGGGGGAAGATGGCCTCTGTTTCACGCGTACTACCTCTTCGATCTTGCTCCTGCTTTCAGTCTGCTGTCTTCGGTTATTTCTGCTCCGGGCTTCAGTTTCAGTCCAACCTCCACGCATCATCCTGTTTCGTTTCCAGAGGACGAGACTCCTCTGTCTCGCTTACTGCTTCAACTCAATTCTGTTCGGTCATCCTCGCAGCTCCCCTTTCCACTCATCTTTCTCAGTAAGCTTCCATTTTCGTGCTCCTTACAGTCTTCTCCACGCCTCTGTCATCTCTTCTTCCTCGGTCCCAACTATTTTCTTCCTTAAATTTCCTTTCCCAGTTTTCAGCCCTTTTTCTCCTTGCTGTCTTTTTCCCTCGGTCTCATTTCCAACTTCTCTTCCTCTTCTCTTACTGTACTACCTTGAGTTTTCTGTTTCAGCTCTTCAATTCTTTCCTTCAGTTTCCTTCCTCCCTTTTCCTTTCAAACGTTCTTTTTTTTTTTTTACTTTCATTTCTACTGTCGTTTCCTCTGTTCTCTTTCAACATATCTATGTACTATTAGATATATATATATATATATATATATATATATATATATATATATATATATATGCACTATTTCCTTTTTGTTTCCTTCCATCTCTCTTTCCATCTTCACCCATTGAATGCAATCATTTGTCAGCTTCTTTATTAAATTTTCTGTTGCATTTCCCTCTGACAGCACACCTCTGGAGTTCTCTGCATTCACCAAGAACTATCACCATCATCTGTTTCTCACCATCTCTTGCTTCTTGGTTTCCAGCTGCCATACTGTCAACTTCACCTATCCTTGCAGAACACTCATAGAATACTATTGCTTTGCACGTTAGCCATTATACACTTCTCTAGAATCTCTACTCCCTTTCTTTCGTGTTCTCAGGCATTCTTTAACTGCTCTTATTTATATATATATTTTCACTGAAACTGTACTGCTTACAGCAGGCATCACACCTTGCTTTCCATTTAATTTTCAGTTTCTTCTTTTATACTAGTCAGCCCGTCATCATCATCTTCCATTACTAATTTCATGTATCATTTTCCTGACAGCCCACTCCATCCATTATGTACATGCATATATACATATTTCTTAATCCTTTCCCTTACTGAAACCACTTCCATTTACTCTACTTATTATATTTGTTCCATCCCTCCACTGATGAAATCATCATATCCCATATATATATGTGCATAAATATATATAAGTATACCGTGCATAGAATACTAAAGGAAGCTCTCGGCTCACATTTAGGTATACTTATGTGTACATATACTCTCATATATATATATATATATATATATATATATATATATATATATACATGTGACCATTTATTCTTATATAATTTAATTATATGTGTCTATTTGTATATCTTTGTACACATATATATATATATTTATCTATACATTAATATTGAGGAATAAATGAAATATCGTATACATATAAATATATATATATATATATATATATATATATATATATCCTTGTATGTCTATGTATTTAATTAAATTCTCCATGTAGCATAAAAATAAGGTTAGTCTAATATTTATACTTAAATTAATTTACCTGTATTCACATATTTAATTTTAATTGTCTAAATTATTATTTATAGATAACATCAAGTACATTGAAAATTTTACGGTATTTACATATATGGTATTACTTCAAGTCCGTATTTTTATAGATAATGTATTTATCTACCTTTTGCTTGATTTTTCGTACTGAGTATATTGAGCTCACCCCTTACTTTACTCCACAGAGTCTTGTCAATAACTAGGAGTGTTTGTAAGTCGAATAAATTTGTACAATCATGTGTCAGCACTACAAAAAAATACCTTTAGCGACGGATTTTGTGACCCATTTTCCATCACAAAAAATGATTTTTCGTTGCTACTCATAGTTAGAGATGGAATTAGCAATGAAAAATTCGTCGCTAATTTCGTTGCCATTTTCGATGTGGTTAAAAGTTATCTATTGCTGATAGATAATTCTGTTGCTAATTCTGTCGGTAAAAGTTATAGAATTTATTCCGTTACTGAAATCTTTTAGAGACGAAATTCCGTTATTAAAAGTTATTCGTTTTTCAATTTAATATTCCATTACTGAAGACTTGTAGAGACGAAATTTCGTTGCTAAAAATATAATATATTTCCTTAAATATTTTAAATTATTTCATCTCTGAATTGTTTCAGATACGAAATTTTGTTGCTGAAAGCATAATTATTTTTTATAATTTTTGATAACATTCCTGAATAGCTTCAGAAACGAATTTCCGTTGCTAAAAACATATTTATTTTTTATAATTATCGTTATTATTCCGTCTCTGAAACAATTCAGAGATGAAAATCCATTGCTAAAGGAAAGTATATTGTTTTAAAATTTTATAAATTATTCCATAGCTAAACTATTTCAGAGACGAAATTTCGTTGCTGAAAGTATATTTATTTTTTATAATTTTTGATAATATTTCGTAGCTGAATCAGAATTTAGTCACAGTAACATCATCCAAACTGTGGCATGAGAAAGCAAAGAAGAATATTATTTAATTGACAATCATACATTACATAACCCTTCGCATTAACAAGTGTGTTGAAATGAATGATATCCTTTAATGAGGTGGTCCAGAACAAATAAATTTGCCACTGATGAGTTAAGAAACACGTAATCTTACACGCCATGAGAGGCAGCATACCTGCAGAAGAAATAGGGTTTCCTAACACATCTTTAAATTTTTAGGAAGAGCAGCAACCACTCTTTTCTGCAACAGGCCATCCTTGGAACTGTACAGTTGGAGGCTTTGCATTGTTCATCACCGGTTGGCTTGCCATTCCGCATTCGGAGGAGATTTTAAGGAGTGAGCAAAACATACAGAAAGCAATCAATGATCAGTAGGAACTAGTGTTTTAAGGTAAACATCATAGCAAACAGTTCGACAATCCAGAAGTTTATTGTATAGATTGAATGATAAACTGAAACAGCCAGAACATGCCATTCAGCTGTATATACTTCTAGAACTGCAATGACTTTTTCGTCACTACCTAGAGTTTTTTTAGCATAATTATCTTAGTATTTGATACGATTAAACTGTTTAGGAAAAAGAATATCGATACCTATCCTTGATGGAAGTAGCCATGGCCATGAAAGCCTGTTCAACATTTGTGGAATCCTTTGCACTGGTTTCCAGAAAAGGTATGCCAATTTCATATGCAAATGCCTGAAAGAAGAAAAGCAGGATGAAGTATAACACCAACAATTACATTTTGATAATCATACACCTCTTCCCATAAATAAACCAGCTATAAAAGGTTTTCCTCTAAAGAAACTAATATATGATTTACAGGTGAAACTAGCAAGTACCTTGGCTGTCTCATATGACACAATTTTATTTGTTGTAAGATTACACTTGTTTCCAACCAGTAGTTTGTTAACATTATCACTAGCATAACGATCGATTTCATTCAACCACTGTTTGACATTATTGAATCTTTCTTGGTCTGTGACATCATAAACAATCTAATAGCGGAACCACCAGTAAAAGGGAAAAGAAAAACACAAAAGAAAAGTCCATGAGAAC
This sequence comes from Firmiana major, assembly GCA_033439115.1. NCBI lineage: Eukaryota > Viridiplantae > Streptophyta > Magnoliopsida > Malvales > Malvaceae > Firmiana > Firmiana major. The sequence goes on from CM065899.1 coordinate 65,541,460, forward strand.
TTGAGAAGCATAAATAAGGAGTCAGAGCCACAAAAAGTAGGGAACCAAAAGGAGAAAAACTAGAAAGGAAAAGAACACCCACTATTATGCCATGAGCCTCTCAATAGTAGCTGCTAGTGATTGTCCTAAATCGTTTTTGTCCAGCAGTGTCCCACAGTACATTGAACCAATAGCAAACTAACTAGTTAATCAACAAGAAACCATTAAGAAGCTATACCAATAAGAATACAAAGTGGCAAGGTTTATGAGCTACTTATTAGAACAATAAATAATATAAAGTAAACAGTAGCAACCAAAACAGAAGATAAGCAAACAGCTCATTCTCTCACTAGGCAAATTACCTAGAACTAGAAGAACCTAGGCTAGAATATTTTCGAGGAAATAAGTTAAATAAACAGAAAAGCAGTACAGTAAGCAAAAACATACAATTTGAAGCTTAATGGTCTTCCCATCCTACTCCACAGTGCATATTTTCTACCAAAAAAGAAAATGAGAAGACAAGAAATTAGAATAATTGCTGTAAATTTTAGCATCTAAAAGTGAAGTTAGCACTAAGGACTGTTTACTCGCAAAATCAACCCCAATTGTGCTAATGTAACTCTCTATGTACGAATCATCCTGCATAACGAAATTAAATAATGATCAAGTTCAAGACATAGTCCTGCATAACCATCTCAAGCTATCCAGATATTATATATCTCCAATATACAGCTAAAAACTACGAAAAGGTTCTGATGCCAATTTAAATTTTACTTATCGATACATGGTATATGCAATGAAACTTTTTAATCGATCATTAGTACAATCTATAATCACATAAACATCAAGGATTGTATGACAAGATTTTTAAAAAGTAAAGATACTTTCGAATTCCAACTTGAGTCTAAAAACTTACGGCAAATCTCAAAAGTAGACAAGATTTATTCCTAATTTTCTAATTTCTCCAGAATAAATATTTAAATTAATTTCTACAACAATTTCACATCTAAAACACAATTTGTATATTAATTTAGCCAGATAAAAATTTAGTTTTTACCTAGAAGTTTTCTGATTTAAAAATGGAGAAGCTGCAAAAAGGGGGTTTTCGTTTGGCAGAACTATTGGCTTCGGATGGGAAGGGAGGCCGTAGAGGAGATGGTCATCGCCTGGGATCGCGGTTCGAAGGTGGCCGGTGTCTTCTCCGGTGGTCGGCGGTTCACGAAACAGAGGGGTAGAAAGGTTTTTTGGGTTTTTGGGTTTACCGGTGAGGGGGGGAATGTCGTTGGCGTGAAGAGGGAAGGGGGAAAGGCTGTCGGTTCCAGGCCGGCGTGGTGAACAGATGACAAGGGAGAGGGGGAAACGGAGAAGGAAAAGAGAGAGAGGGAGGGGGTACGGTTCGTGGGGGGTGGGGGGGGGGGGGGGGGGGGGGGGGGGGGGGAGGAGTGGAGGGGGAAGGAAGATTGGTGTCGCGCTACCCCAATTCGGTTTCTTCTTTTTTTTTTTTTTTTTTTTTTCTTTCAATTGCTTTATTATTATTATTATTATTTTCTTTCTAATTAACAATCATACCTATATATATATATATATATATATATATATATATATATATATATATTGCTTAAATTATTTAATTAACAACTTTAATCACATTATATTCATCTAATTTAAATATACCTAAATAAATATATATTTCTAATTTTATTTCTAAATTATAAGGTCTCCAAAAATTATTAATATATATTTTTACATGTATATTTATACATTTCAAATTTTCAATTTAACTAAATGAACTAATTTACGTGTCAACATTAAAAATGACTTAGTATTTAACTAGCGGTCTTACAATCAGCTACGGAATTCCATTACTGATGTGTTTTTGCAACAAAATTTTAAGTAAATGGTGATTTTTTTAATATAAAATTAGAGAGTTTAGGGTATCTGAAACGGAATTTTGTATCAGATACCTTTTTCCAACGAAATTTAAGTAAATAACAATTTTTTATATATAAAAAATAAAATTTATGGGTATTTGCTACGAATTTCCTATAAGACCCGTATTTTTATATGTAACTCTTATGGTTCCCTATGTATACACTTGTTATTGTATATAAATCATAAGTGATGAAAGGTCCATAAATTTAATGTACACACTTGCGATGTGAGTTTGTGATGTACACGCAAGTTTCTTTATGTATGAATAACAAGAAATGGACCTTTGAAAGTGATAAATGTGTATTGAATGCAAAATGAGTAGTGTGGTAAATGGAAATGAAGTTAACTTTGAAAATTGGAGTGAAAAATGGCTAAGTATGACTGCAGGACAAGGGGAGATTGATGTCCAATGCAAGGGAGATCGATCCTAGAGGCATTTTGGAGGAAGAAATCGATCCTCAACTCAAGCCAGATCGATCTCCTAAGCTTGAAAACTCAATTCTGAAAGGCTAAAAACAGCTGCAGATCGATCTCTCACTAATGGAGATCGATCTCATCAAGGCAATTTCTATAAAACAGGGCCTGTTGAACAGCAATTCACGGGTGAAACATAAACCTTTCATTTCAAACTAAGTAACCTAGCTTTTCACCGTAGGAAACCATCACTTTTCATACCACATTGAGAGAGGTTGGTTTAGCAAAGTTGTTCATAGTGAAGAGGAGAATAACTTAGTCCAAAAACAAGTGGTGAAACAATTTGATTTAAGCAAACAAGGTGATTTCTCCAAATTTCGCCAAAAGAAGAAAAGTCAATCTATGTAAGATTTTAATACACCAATCTCATGTATGTTGAGCTAAACAATTTTGTGAGTTGATTGGTGTATATATTGTTGATTTAAACATCTTAGAACATGCTTAATCTCCATGACCTATATATGGTGAAATGTGAGAAAAAGATGAGAAAGTTGAGTAGACATGGATTTAATGATGATTTAAGCATGAATAGATGTTATTAAGCATATATACATGATTGTATAATGACTTGATGAAGTCTATGTGTTAGAAATGGAAATGGCTAAAATTGAGTATATGTGGTGTTTGATAAATGCCACAATGAAGTGAAAATCATGAACTTGAGGTATTACAAGCGTAATACCGGTTTAATATGAATCGATAGACTTGAGGAGTTTGAGAGATTCTCGAAAATGAGTTATATACTTGAAAATGGACTTATGAAAGGGATAAAGTCCAATAATGGTATAAAGAGGCCAAATGAGATAAATGGCCAAATGCATTGATTTGAATATCATACAAGTGAAATGAAGTATATGACAATATACTGATGTGTGTAATACACAATTTCAGCTCCGGAAGACATCGTTAGAATCGATAAAATGGATCACTAGAAGTGGGAATCGAAGGAAAATGATTTAGGCGTGATTCGAGGTAAGGGACTTATGCGAGTTATAGAGATAACTATACGTATGTTTTCTTACTTGCTATGTGCAAATGTATGCGATAAATACATAGATATTGATATATTTAGGTAGAAAACTATGTATGAGACTAAGTCCATAGTATGAGTTGCATGACTTCTATGATTGTTGTGAAAAGAGGTTTTGCAAACGTTTTGAGAACAAATAATAATAGACGAGCTCTTGGTTTTGATAATTTGCATGAAATGCTTTTAGAGAGTGATTGAAGGGAGATTTTCCCTCTCACTCATGATAGTACATGGAGCCCTTTTTATTTCTTTTCTGTGTGAAATCGTGCTAAAGCATGAGAGGCAATGGTAGATTGACCAGCCCTGCTCGCATATTATTTTCAAAGGGATTTTGAGAAAATGAAGAGTGCTCGATGCCTTAGGTGATGCTGTGTGTTCCACTCGAGATGCTCGCACTAGAGTTTTGGAAATCATGCTAGAGCTTTCGAGTATTGTTGTGTGTCTTGCTCTGACTATGCTCGCCTGTGATTTCCTAGTAATACCGTGCTCAATGCCTCAGGTATGTTGTGTGTCTTACACTGAGTTGCTCGTATGAGGGTTTTATGATTGTGCTGTGTGTTGAGTAAAACCGTGTTAGAGTCGTTATGTATTGCTGTGTGTCTTGCATTGACCTGCTCACACGAGGTTTATGTATGTGATGTAATGAGTACAAAATCGTGTTTGAGCCTTCGTGTATTGCTGTGTGTCTTACACTGACCTACTCGCACGAGATTTTGAGACAGTAAAAATGGGTGATAAGGATCCACGAGAGCACAATGTACCGTAAGCGTTAGTCATGAGGTACGATGTGCCGTGATTTGAGTATGAGCTGAGGGATGGTTGATCCGCCTCCCCAAGCGTAGGGTTCTCGCACACCTGATCAGTGTTACCTGGAATCCGACTATGGCCATAAGTCTTGTTATATTTGTGTGATACGACATTGTCACTACTGGGTGAGGTGACAGATGTCTTCCCTTGTTGTGTGTCTGGGGATATGATAACCCATGATTTACGTCTCAACATGTATTGATTTACAAAAGTATAAAGCATTTTCTATATATGAACTGTGTGAATAGATTATGCTATGTGAAGCTGTGTGATACTGTGTGAATATGCATATACCCATCTAGCGAATTAATGGTTTCGCATTGATGGAAGTCGTTTTAAAGATCATGCATATTGTTTTATAAGGAAAATGAATATATATATATATATGTATGTATGTATTTTAGCATGTAGATAGTGTAGTTATCTACCTGCTTTCATATTTTCCTTACTGAACGCGTTATACTCACCCCTTTATTTTCTCCTCCACAGATACTACACAGTAGTTAGTACATTGCAGTCGTCCCTGCTATCGTGTTTTCTCAAGTCATCCAGCAGTACAGAGGTATACACTTGAGATGAGAAAAATTTTGTATCCTGTAAATTAATGCACAGTGAAACTTGTATTTTGTATTTTGGGGGATGTATATAATAGAAACTGATGTAAACGCTTCCGTACTTATATATAAAAGTCCAGTTTCAATTCTACTTCATTTAATTGAAATGATTAAATTATAAATGTATGAGAAATGGATTGGATGTTGACTCACAGCCCAACTGTAAGTGGTAAGGTAAAGGTCACAGACTGGTAAAGAGGGTCGTGACAGGAATAAATGGTTTCAGAGCGAAGTTGGTTTGATGTGAGTCAGTATCCATATTTAGGAAATTATACATCCCCAAAGTACTATGCAATATTAGGATACAAATGTGTATACCAAGCTGGAAATTGTGACTGAGACACTTATTTTGAGTATGCAGGATGTCTGATAGACAACGTACTCGTAGAGGAGAGAGTTCGTGCTCTCAAGGGCGTAGAGATGAGCCCGAGAGATGTAGTGGGTCTAGTTCTAGTAGAGATCCACCTAGTCTTAGTGAGGTCGCTGAGGAGCGTATAGCGCAATTATAGCCTAGTGTAGACACGATTATAGAGATGTTTACACAGGCTATGGCCATATTAGAGGGTAGACAGGAGAACCCTGCTGGTCAGGCTACTGCACCTGAGAGGCAATAGCCAGCATAGTTCAGGACATTCCACCACCAGTTCAGGATCCTGTAGCTCCGCAACAGGTTAGAGGCGAGGGAGTTTATGATTGTGATCTGGGCAGATTGAGAGAGGTCCAGAAGTTTGGACCACCTTCGGTTAATGGGGTGAAGAACCCAGTATCAGCTGAGCATTGGATACGTAGTCTGGAGAAGCTCTACCATTTCTTCCATTGCTCCGACACAGAGAAGGTCACCTTTGCAACTTTTGTATTAGAGGATGAGGCCGAGCATTGGTGGATGGCCACACAGTCGATGTTGAGTGCACGACACCCGATTGTGACGTGGGATATTTTCTTGGATGCCTTCAGGAGGCAATACATTCCAGCTACTACTCAGAGAAAGATGCTATTGGAATTTATAACATTGACTCAAAGGAACTGGACAGCGGACGAGTATTAGTCTAGATTCACGTCCCTGGGCAGATATGATGCAGTTACGATGACCCTTGAGGACAGAAAGGTTCAGAACTTTCTAGAGGGACTAAGACCTTCCATTAGAGCTCGACTAGCTCCACTGAACATTTCCACTAATGATGAGGCAGTACGCAGAGCTCAGCTATGTGAGCAAGATTATGATTTGAACACCTCAGAAATGAGCAGGAGTGGTAAGGGCAGAGATAGAGACCGTAAGAGACCGGTTGATGACAGAGGGTTCTGAAAGGGCCGAAGGTTATTCGGTAAGGGGCCAAAGATTGAGGAGATGCGAGAGAGGCCTGTGAAGCCTCTAATTCATCCAGATTTGAGGGGCATAGTTATTGGTGGACCTCGACCTACCATAAAGCAGTGCATGTCATGTGGTAGATATCATGGGGGTAGACTATGCCCATTATCGATGAGATCATGTTACAGGTGTGGTAAACCAGGGCACATAGCTCGTGAATCCCTAGAGTTTATTGACACAGCCCCACAGAAGGGCAAAGAGCCAAAGAAGGCTACGATTGAGACACCTACACCTAAAAGGAATGCCACAGCTGACGATAAAGGAAAGCAAGCTGTTGGTAAAGGGCGAGTGTTTGCATTGGACCAAGCATCTGCAATGACTTCTTCGGATGTGATTAAAGGTACCATCCTTCTCTTTGATATAAAAGCATTAGCATTGATTGATTCTGGTGTCACACATTCATTCATATCGCCTTCATTTGCATGTAAACTATGTGAACATGTGAAACCTGTACCCTTAGGTAGGATATTGCTTATAAGCACTCCTGTGAGAGATAATGTATTGATGAAATATGTATGTAAGAGTTGTAAACTGAAAGTAAGGGAAAGGAACATGTCGACTGATTTCATTCTATTAGCTGTGAGAGATTTCGATGTAATACTAGGAATGGACTGGTTAGCTGCAAACCATGCTGTTTTAGACTGTTATACTAAGACAGTAATGTTTTCCATCCCTGAAAAGTATGTTGTGCGATTTGCAAAGTAATGAAAGAAGTAGTGAATTAATCTTAAAGATGGATGATGTTGCTAACGAATGTAATGATAATGTGTTGAAGGTTTTATCGCTTATGTGGTTGACTTGGATAAGATGTACCCGGATATGGTTGACATCCCAGTGGTTAGAGAATTTCCCGATGTCTTTTTGGAAGAATTGTCAGGGTTGCCACTAGACAGAGAGATGTAATTATGTATTGATTTGGTAACTGGAACTGAACCGATATCCAAGCCACAATATAGAATGGCTCTAATTGAATTGGAGGAGCTGAAGAAGCAATTGCAAGAGTTATTGGACAAGGGATTTATCAGACCCAGTGTATCACCATGGAGAGCACTGGTTCTGTTTGTAAAGAAGAAAGATGAGAGTCTCCGACTGTGTATAGACTATCGATTGTTGAATAAGGCTACCATCAAGAATAAGTATTCCCTTCCACGGATAAATGATCTATTAGATCAGTTGTAGGGAGCACAAGTCTTTTCAAAGATTGATTTGAGACCTGGGTATCATCAATTGAGAATTCAGAGTGGAGATATACCCAAGACAGCATTTCGGACTCGTTATGGTCAGTATGAGTTTTTGGTTATGCCATTTGGGTTGACGAATGCTCCTGCAGCGTTTATGACCTTGATGAATGATCTATTCAAGCCATACTTGACAGATTCATGATTGTCTTCATAGATGACATACTGGTGTACTTGAAGTCCAGGGAAGAGCATGAGCAGCATCTGAGAACAGGGTTGCAGACCCTCCGAGATCAGGAGTTGTATGCTAAACTCAACAAGTGTGATTTCTGGCTGAGTGAGATATTGTTTTTGGGTCATGTAGTCTCGAAAAATGGTGTATCAGTGGATCCATCCAAGATAGAGGCTATGATATAGTCGAAAAGACCCAAAACGGTTACAGAGATCTGCAGTTTCCTAGGTTTAGCAGGTTATTACCAACAATTTGTTAAGGGATTCTCTAAGCTAGCTGTTCCGTTAACACGTCTCACCCCAAAAGAATGTGACATTCGAGTGGGATGATAAATGTGAGAAAAGTTTCTACGAGCTAAAGCACCGACTGACCATCGCACCTATTCTCACCATACCCACCAGCTCAGGAGGTTATATTGTGTATACAGATTCCTCGGGACAGGGACTAGGCTGTGTGTTGATGTAAGACGAGAAGGTAGTAGCCTATGAATCCAGACAGCTTAAGGACCATGAGAGGAACTACCCGACCCATGATTTAGAGTTGGCAGCCATGGTATTTGCATTGAAAATATGGCGCCACTACTTATATGGTGAGAAATTTTAGGTGTATACCGATTATAAGAACCTCAGATATTTGTTTTCACAAAAAGAGTTAAACATGAGGCAGAGACGATGGATAGAGCTTCTAAAGGATTATGAGTGCGAGATATTATACCATCCAAGAAAGGCTAATGTCGTGGTGGATACCCTGACTAGAAAGAGCCTCGAAATGGTTGCTCGAGCAGTTTGCTCACCTCAGGTTAGATATAGACCCTCTCGATATTGATCGATACTGTGTGATAGCTAGCCTGCGAATGGAACCGGATTTGATTGACCAGATACGCCAGGCTCAGCATACCAATCTACTGTGTGAGGATCGTACGAGTCAAATTCAAAGGGGTGATATGGTCAATTTCATAGTGAGTGATGATGGCCTACTGAAGTTTAGAGGCAGGGTTTGCGTTCCCAATGACCTAGAGTTAAAGAGATTGATTTTAACAGAAGCTCATTCATCGAGATATACATTGCATCCGGTAGGTAATAAGATGTACCAAAACCTTCGAAAAGTGTATTGGTGGTCAAGGATGAAAAGAGATATCACAGAGTTTGTGGCAAGATGTCTGATATATCAGCAAGTGAAGGTAGAGCATCAGAAGCCTGCAGGGTTATTGCAGCCTCTACCAATACCAACTTAGAAATGGGAGTATGTCACCATGGATTTCATCATGGGATTATCGAGGACTAAGAGGAACCATGATGCTATCTGGGTAGTGGTTGACAGATTGACAAAATTTGCCTTCTTTCTAGCTATGAAATCTATGGATACTTTGAGTAGTTTGGCGGAGTTGTATGTACGGGAGATTGTGAGGTTACATGGTGTTCCAGTGAGCATTGTATCAGATAGGGATTCCTGCTTCACTTCTCGCTTTTGGGAATAATTTCAAGAAGCTATGGGAACCTGATTGAGTTTCAATACTGCTTTTCATCCTCAGACCGATGGTCAGTCAAAGAGAACCATCCAGACATTAGAGGACATGTTGAGAGCAAGTTTTATGGATTTTCAAGGCTTCTGGGATGATTACCCACCGTTAGCCAAATTTACATACAACAATAGTTACCACTCAAGTATCGGGATGGCACCATATGAAGTCTTGTGCGGTAGGAGGTTTCGTTCCCCAATTGGTTGGGAGGAAGTGGGTGAAAGGAAAATTTTTGCTCTTGATTTGGTACAGCAAGCCTCTGAGGTTGTTCAGTTGATATGTAAGAGATTGAGAACAACTCAAAGCAGATAGAAAAGTTATGCTGACAGGAGACGGAGGTCACTAGAGTTCATTGTGGGTGACTCGGTATTTTTGAAAGTTTCTCCCTTGAAAAGGATTATGAGGTTCGATAAGAAAGGTAAGTTAAGCCCTCGTTATATCAGACCATTTGAGATATTGGAGCATGTGGGAGATAAGGCCCATAGGCTAGTATTGCCACTAGAGCTAGCAGGCATACATAATGTCTTCCACATATCGATGCTTCAAAAGTACCATCCAGATCTAACCCGTGTGATTCGGTATGAGCCATTGGAGCTCAAGAATGATTTGTCTTATGTAGAGAAACCGATCTGAATATTAGATAGAAAGGAAAAGGTATTACAGAACAAGACGATTCCACTTGTTAAGGTTCTCTGGCAGCACCATAATTTAGAGGAAGCTACGTGGGAATTGTAGAACTCTATACGGGAAAAGTACCCCTGACTTTTTGAAGAGTTACTTGGTTCTAATTTAGAGGACCAACTTTCTTAAAGGAGGGGAGGAATGTAAGACCCGTATTTTTACATGTAACCTTTATGGTTCCCTATGTATACACCTGTTATTGTATATGAATCATAAGTGATGAAAGGTCCGTAAATTTGATGTACACACTTGTGATGTGAGTTCGTGATGTACACACAAGTTTTGTTATGTATGAATAACAAGAAATGGACCTTTGGAAGTGATAAATGTGTATTGAATGCAAAATGAGTAGTGTGGTAAATGGAAACGAAGTTAACTTTGAGAATTAGAATGAAAAATTGCTAAGTATGGCTGCAGGACAAGGGGAGATCAATCTCCAATGCAAGGGAGATCAATCTTAAAGGCATTTTGGAGAAAGAAATCGATCCTCAGCTCAAGCCAGATCGATCCCCTTAAGCCTCGGCCTGAAGCAGATCGATCTCATTTCCCTGCCAGATCGATCTGTGAAGCTCTCAGCCTGGGAGAGATCGATCTCATGTTCTTCGACAGATCGATCTCCTAAGCTTGAAAACTCAATTCTGAAAGGCTAAAAACAGCTGCAGATCGATCTCTCACTAATGGATATCAATCTCATCAAGGAAATTTCTATAAAATAGGGCCTGCTGAACTACAATTCACGGGAGAAACATAGACCTTTCATTTCAAACCAAGTAACCTAGCTTTTCAGCATAGGAAACCATCACTTTCATACCAAATTGAGAGAGGTTAGTTTAGCAAAGTTGTTCATAGTGAAGAGGAGAATAACTTAGTCCAAAAACAAGTGGTGAAACTATTTGATTTAAGCAAACAATGTGATTTCTCTAAATTTAGCAAAAAGGAGAAAAATCCATCTAGGTGAGATTTCAATGCACCAATCTCATGTATGTTGAGCTATATAATTTTGTGAGTTGATTGGTGTATATATTGTTGATTTAAACATCTTAGAACATGCTTAATCTCCATGACCGATATATGGTGAAATGTGAGAAAAAGATGAGAAAGTTGAGTAGACATGGATTTAATGATGATTTAAGCATGAATAGATGTTATTAAGCATATATACATGATTGTATAATGACTTGATGAAGTCCATGTGTTAGAAATGGAAATGGCTAAATAGAGTATATGTGGAGTTTGATGAAATGCCACAATAAAGTGAAAATCATGAACTTGAGGTATTATAAGCGTAATACCAGTTTAATATGAATTGATAGACTCGAGGAATCTGAGAGATTCTAAAAAATGAGTTATATACTCGAAAATGGACTTATGAAAGGGATAAAGTCCAATAATGGTATAAAGAGGCCAAATGAGATATAAATGGCCAAATGTATTGATTTGAATATCATGCAAGTGAAATGAAGTATATGACAATATACTGATGTGTGTAATACACAATTTCAGCTTCGGAAGATATCGTTGGAATCGATAAAATGGATCACTAGAAGTGGGAATCGAAGGAAAATGATTCAGGCGTGATTCTAGGTAAGGAACTTATGCGAACTATAGAGATAGCTATACGTATCTTTTCTTACCTGCTGTGTGCAAATGTATGCGATAAATGCATAGATATTGATATATCTAGGTAGAAAACTATGTATGAGAATAAGTCCATAGTATAAGTTGCATGACTTCTATGATTGTTGTGAAAAGAGGTTTTGCAAACGTTTTGAGAACGAATAATAATATACAGACACTCGGTTTTGATAATTTGCATGAAATGCTTTTGGAGAGTGATTGAAGGGAGATTTGCCCTTTCACTCATGACAGTACATGGAGCCCTTTCTATCTCTTTTCTGTGTGAAATCGTGCTATACCATGAGAGGCAACGGTAGATTGACTAGTCCTGCTCGCACGTTATTTTCAAAGGGATTTTGAGAAAATGAAAGAGTGCTCGATGCCTCGGGTGATGCTGTGTGTTCCACTCGAGATGTTTGCACTAGATTTTTAGGAATCATGCTAGAGCCTTTGAGTATTGCTCTGTGTCTTGCTCTGACTATGTTCGCATGTGATTTCCTAGTAATACTGTGCTCGATGCCTTAAATATGCTGTGTGTCTTACACTGAGTTGCTCGCACAAGGTTTTTATGATTGTGCTATGTGTTGAGTAAAACTGTGTTAGAGCCATCATGTATTGTTGTGTGTCTTGCATTGACCTGTTCACACGAGGTTTATGTATATGATGTAATAAGTACAAAACCGTGCTTGAGCCGTCGTGTACTGCTGTGTGTCTTACACTGACATGCTCGCACGAGATTTTACGACAGTGGAAATAGGTGATAAGGATCCACTGGAGCACGATGTATTGTGAGCGTTAGCCATAGGGTACGATGTGTCGTGATTTGAGTATGAGCTGAAGGGATGGTTGATCCACCTCCCCAAGCGTAGGGTTCCCGCACACCTAATCATTGTTACTTGGAATCCGATTATGGCCATAAGTCTTGTTATATCTGTGTGATACGACATTGTCACTACTGGGTGAGGTGACAGATGTCTTCCCTTGTTATGTGTCTGGGGATATGATAACCCATGATTTATGTCTCAACATGTATTGATTTACAAAGTATAAAGCATTTTCTATATATGAACTGTGTGAATAGATTATGCTATGTGAAGCTGTGTGATACTGTGTGAATATGCATATACCCATCTAGCGAATTAATGGTTTCGCATTCATGGAAGTCGTTTTAAAGATCATGCATATTGTTTTATAAGGAAAATGAATATATATGTATTTTAGCATGTAGACAGTGTAGTTATCTACCTGCTTTCATATTTTTCTTACTGAGCGCATTATGCTCACCCTCTTATTTCCACCTCCACAGATACTACGCAGTAGTGAGTACATTGCAGTCGCCCCTGCTATCGCGTTTTCTCTAGTCATCCAGCAGTACAGAGAGGTATACACTTGAGATGAGAAAATTTTTGTATCCTGTAAATTAATGCATAGTGAAACTTGTATTTTGTATTTTGGGGGATGTATATAATAAAAACTGATGTAAACGATTCCGTACTTATATATAAAAGTCCAGTTTCTATTCTACTTCATTTAATTGAAATGATTAAACTATAAGTGTATGAGAAATGGATCGGATGTTGACTCACAGCCCAACTGTAAGTGGTAAGGTAAAGGTCACGGACTGGTAAAGAGGGTTGTGCATTTTCATAGCAGATACTCATTTGCAACGGAATATATTTTAAAAATTTATTTCTAACTAAGATATAAAAATGTTGTATATTGGAGATGGAATTCCGTTGCAACTAGTTTTTGGGAACGAAATTTATTGATATATATTTTTCCCGAAATTAGAGACAGAATTCTGTTGCAAATTTCGTCTCAAAGCAAAAAAAAGAAAAATTTCCCACGCATACTATAAATTTTAGAGACGAAATTTCGTCGCTAAATTCATCCTTAAGTTTTCGCATTGCTCTGCTACGGATTTTCGTTACAGATTTCGTTGCTTATTGATAATAGTAAATGTACCATTATTAGAGACGAAAATCCGTTACAAATCCGTTGCAAATTGTATTTTTTTGCAACGAAAAAATTCCATCTCTAATATTCCGTCGCTGAAGGTATTTTTTTGTAGTGTAGTGAAGGACTCTTCAGCACTAAAGGTATACCCAGCATAGACATTTATATTGTATCTATATTTCGCAAGTATAGTAATGTATAGAGAAATGTGTTTGGAGAAATGTGAACATTAAGGAACAACTATGATGATTAATTTTGTTTAAATTTATCACAAAAAAATGAAATATAGTACTCGTATTTACTGTTTCTGATCTAATATTGACTCGTAGTCCAATCACTAAAAATACGAGTAAAATGGGTCGTTACAACATACCTATGCAATGGCTTTGTAATATCCATCTCCACCCATAATCTTAGAAATCCACCATCAGAGAGACAAATATCATCATCATCACTGCCCACAAATCGACCAATTTTGTCACCTATCCTCTTGGCCATTTCAGTGTTGAGCATCCACAATGGTATATCATAAATCCACCGTCAGAGAGACAAGTACCATCATCATCACTGGCCACAAATCAACTAATTTTGTCACCTATCCTCTTGGCCATTTTAGCGTTGAGCATCCACAATGGTAAAATCGTAATCCGGAATCCAAAAATGTGTAGTGTGGAAAACATATATGTGACAATCATTACTAGTTATATATTAAAGGAATGAATTCGCAAAAAAGTAATCTTGTAATTCTCAAAATCATTCATCCAAAAATATCTTAGAGACTGTGATGATTTTTTATATTCAAAAGCTAATAGTTATTTATTAATTTAGTGTTGACTTGTTTATTTATTATTAAACACCAGATGATCAATGAATTCTTTTAAGCACTATCGACCATTTATTAAGTCCTCCCGTTCACTAATTAATTCTACTTAATTACACATCTCATAACTTTTTTAATTTACGTCATATTAATAAAAAGCTAATTTTATAAATTTAAATTTTTGTAATAGAATATCTTACATAAATACAAATTTTATCTTTTTTTAAAGGAGTATCAAACTCGATATTTAAAAAAAAAAAGATTATGAACATAAGAATTAAAATTTTATCCCATAGACGCTTAAAGATACATAACATACATAATTTATGAATTTTTACTTAATATATTATCAATAGAGTTCTTAAGTTTCACAAGTAGAGTTAAGATTATAAAATATATTTCACATTATTTATTTATTTTTTTTTAATTTTTAAAAAAATATTTGTAGTTATTTCAATTTTACTTGTAAATTCTAAAAATTTTACTAATAATATTGTTGTTACCTGAAACAATGGAGATGAATCACTGACGTCTTCTCCTCGGGTTCCCTGCCATGTGTTGTCGAGAGCTTCTGCAAAAAAGAAAAAGATCAGAGGAATGTAGGGGTTGTTCCCTGCGTTTGCATTTCGATATTTAAGTCAGAAAAGGAATTTGGCAGAGTTTTGGTAGGGAGTTTTCAGATCTGGTTTATGAATCATACCTAGCCCATATTTATAGGGGTTTCTCTCTGTCATTAATTACGCATATGCTCTTTTCATTAAATGCCAGATTTTCTCATACTTATACATGTTTTCTTCGTGCGCCATGTGGCACACTTTTTTTATTCTTAATATCATGCACAACAATTGCTCCCCACTCTTTCGCTAAGTATAACCTTGCGGAAGAGTACATATGTTCACATCGTAACCTCACGTCAAGTCCTTATGTTAGATTCTGAAGTCGAATTTTCTTTGGAGTGTTTAGCTTACCTCACGCATTTTTTGCTTTAAGCCTTTATTTGAGTGCTTAGCTTACCTCGCGCATTTTTCGCTTCAAGCTTTTGCACTTTTTCTTTGTGGCTTAGCTCGCACGTTTTTCGCTTCAAGCCCTTTTATATAAATCTTCTCCTGGTGCCCGGCCGCTGTGACGCATTCGCGCCTCTCATATCATGACACATCTTTTTATAACACCTGGCCGCTGCGACCCATTCGTGCCTCTGACACTATGGCGTGTTTGTTTTTAAATGCCTGGCCGCCGTGATCCCTTTGCGCCTCTGGCTCTTACTGCAAGTCTTTTCAGATGTCTGACAGTTGTGACGCTATCGCGCCTCTGGCTCCTACAACTTATTTGTCTTGAATGCCTGGCCACCATGACGCTATCGTGCCTCAAGCTCTTACGGATTATTTGTCTTCAATGCCTGGCCACCGTGACGCTATCGTGCCTCAAGCTCTTACGGTTTATCCATTTCCAACGCCTGGCCACAGTGACGCTATCGCGCCTCAAGATCTTACGGTTTATACGTTTCCAACGCCTAGCCACAGTGACGCTATTGCGCCTCAAGCTCTTACGGCTTATTTGTCTTCAACGCTTGGCCATAGTGATACTATCGCGCCTTAGGATCTTAAGGCTTATTTGTTTCCAATGCCCGGCCACAGTGATGCTATCGCACCTCAGACTCTTACGACTTATACGTTTCCAACGCCTAGCCATAGTGAGCTATCGCGCCTCAGGCTCTTACGGCTTATACGTTTCCAAAGCCTAGCCATAGTGACGCTATCACGCCTCAGGCTCTTACAGCTTATCTGTTTCCAACGCCTGGCCACAGTGACGCTATCGCGCCTCAGGCTCTTACGGCTTATTTGTCTTCAATGCCTAGCCACCGTGACGCTATCACGCCTCAGGCTCTTACGGCTTATTTTTCATCAACGCTTGGCCACCGTGATGCCATCGCGCCTCAAGCTCTTACGACTTATCTGTTTCCAATGCCTGGCCACAATGACACTATCACGCCTCAGGCTCTTACGGCTTATTTGTTTCCAACGCCTGGCCATAGTGACGCTTTCATGCCTCAGGCTCTTATGGCTTATACATTTCCAACGCCTGGCCACAGTGACGCTATCACGCCTCAGGTTCTTACGACTTATCTGTTTCCAACGCTTGGCCACAATAATGCTATCGTGCCTCAGGCTCTTACAGCTTATCTGTCTTCAACGTCTGGCCACAGTGATGTTATTGCACCTCAGGCTCTTACGGCTTATCTGTTTGCAACGCCTGGCCACAGTGATGCTATTGCGCCTCAGGTTCTTACGGCTTATCTGTCTTCAATGCCTGGCCACAGTGACGCCATGGCGCCTCAGGCTCTTACGACTTATCTATCTTCAACGCCTGGCCACAGTGACGCTATCGCGCCTCAAGCTCTTACGGCTTATCTGTCTTCAACGCCTGGCCACAGTGATGCTATTGCGCCTCAGGCTCTTATGGCTTATCTGTCTTCAATGCCTGGCCATAGTGAAGCTATTACGCCTCAGGCTCTTACGACTTATCCGTTTGCCATGCTTGGCCACAGTGACGCTATTGCGCTTCAGGCTCTTACGGTTTATCTGCCTTCAACGCCTGGCCACAGTGACGCTATTGCCCCTTAGGCTCTTACGGCTCGTCTATCTTCAACGCCTGGCTACAGTGACACTATTACGCCTCAGGCTCTTACAGCTCATCTGTTTGCAATGCCTAGCCACAATGACACTATTGCGCCTTAGGTTCTTACGGCTCATCTATTTGCAACGCTTGGCCACAGTGACGCTATTGCACCTCAGACTTTTACGGCTCGTTTGTCTTCAACTCCTGGCCATAGTGACGCTATTGCGCCTCAGGCTCTTACAGCTTGTCTGTCTTCAACGCCTGGCCATAGTGACGCTATTATGCCTCAGGCTCTTACGGCTCGTCTGTCTTCAACGCCTAGCCACAGTGACGCTATTACGCATCAGGCTCTTACAGCTCGTCTGGCTTCAATGACTGGCCACAGTGACGCTATTGTGCCTCAGGCTCTTACGGCTTATCCGTTTGCAATGTTTGACCACATTGACGCTATTACGCCTCAAGCTCTTATGACTTATCTATTTTCAATCCCTGGCCACAGTGACGTTATCGCGCCTCAAGCTCTTACGACTTATCTGTCTTCAACGCCTGGCCACAGTGACACTATTGCGTCTCAAGCTCTTACGACTTATCCTTACAGTGGCATCATAACTGGTCTTAATCTACCTTTTGATACATTCATTTTCTTAAAGCAATTCCAATAGATTAAGTTCACCAAACTTCCATTGTCTACCAAGATTCTGCTTACTAGGTGTTTTGCCACCACTGTTGATACCACCATGGGATCGTCATGAGGTATGACAATATCACCCCTGTCTTTCGGAGTGAACACAATGAGTTTTCACCTGCCTTCTCCTTTATCACCGTATGAATCTGATATGTTTGTCTGGCGTAACTTTTACGGGAAGAAGAGGAACTTCCTGCCATCGATTCTCCTCCTGCAATAACATTTATAACCGAACCAGTGGGTTCATTATCTAGCCAGTTGCCTCGGGGGTCTGGACTAGCTTCTTATTCATTTCTTGGACTGTTTCTCCCTCTATCATTATCTTGTCTATTCCACAGACGATCATTCCTTCGATTTCGTGGGGGGTAACGAGTCCTTTCGCTTTTCCAAAGGAAGCGATTAATCTTCCCCTCTCGGGCCAACTGATCCATCAGTTCTCTGCACATTTTCATAGGATGACCATAAGCGGAATAAAAGTTGCAGTAGGCATCTGCGTTCTGCCCTCCTTTACTCACTTTAAAAGCATGTCTTTAAATATATATATATATATATATACTTGTACAGATTAAATCCCATGTACAGAAATCATGCTTTTTTTTTCTCAAATGTAGGCATGTAGTGCAAAACAATGCATCTTTATATAAATCATGCCTTTAGATAAATCATGCAATGTATATTTAAATCACAATAAATATGACATTTAAATCATTCACATCACAAAATCGGAGTCCGACCCATCCCTCAGGTCTGTCTGCAATTTAAATCAGTCAATCAAGTGATATATCATGTGAGACTCTGTGGTGAAATGTAAATAGTATCCTGGACTATGATCATATCCGACATGTGATCCCAAGCTACACGGAATCCTAATGTGCGGGGCATCACTGCTGCAATGGGAGGGGAGTCAGTCCATCACAACCGCCAGCTATATCCTCCTCAACTCCACAAAACCACACGGTACAGTGTACCCCATGCCACATGCACGGTACACCGTATTCCGTGGACCCTACATCACAGTCGGGGTGCCTGCCATAGGTCTTAGCCCTCAGACTATGGAATATCATGCCACGTCTCTAGTATCCTCATGCGGATATCCTCTCACATAATGTGACTCTCAGTCTACACAAGGAATCAAGCATGGGTTTTAACATGTATTATATATCACATACAGTGTGCGCCTTTGAGCGTGACTCACAGTCGACATGTGAGAACCCTGCTGCCCGCCCCACACCAAGTCACAGGCTTACTGGTCTCAACAACTCCACGTATTGTCCGCTTTTGGGTCTGGGGGGCAAGCCCATTTCTAGCCCATCACGGCTTTGCTCACCCAGGATGCGTCCCCAAAGGCTCAAACTCGGGTCAACACCCTTGTTCTTGCACTCTTGGTACCATTGAGCTAACTGCATATGACTTTGAAATTTTGTAAAGTTACCTCTAGCAGTCCGTTAATAATTTTAGTGCCCCAAAAGGGCAAATTACCAAAATACCCTTGTTAAGGGTAAAATTTACAATTTTAGAAAAAATTGGGAGGAGCAAGAACAAGAGGTTCCTGCTCGTTCTGGAGATGTTTTGACGCATGCATGAGTAGGCTGACTAACCTTGAAGGAAAAATGCACAGCATTGCATATTTTCAACGAGGAAATCGTTTTGAAACTGTTTTGAGGAAACAGAGCCGCCTACATGTTTTTATTGACATGTGACGTGCTAGAGCTTAGCTCGCACGATATTTTAATTTGGGTGATGCATGCATTAGTGCTGGAGCGAGAGCTCGCACTAGAGTTTTACATGCATGGGTGCTGGAGTCTAACTCGCACCTGATTTTACATGATTTTCGTGATACGGTGCTAGAGTCTAACTCGCAATATATTTTTATATGATTTTTGAGACAGGGTGTTGGAGTTTCGCTCGCACCAGATTTTTATATATATATATATATATATGATTTTCGTGATGGTTTGCATACAGAGTGCTAGAGCTTAGCTCGCACTAGTTTTACTTGATTTGATGAGAGTGCTGAGCATCGCTCGCATTGATTTTATGAGAACATACGATGAGCCGTGCTTGGAGCATCGGGTAGACTGTGTGTCACCGATTAAATAGGCTCGCACGTGCGTTTGGAGACATGACATGAGTATGCAGATATGATATGGGTCCACGGAGTACGTTGTACCGTGCAAGTAGCATGGAGTACCCTGTACCGTGTGGCATCTTCGGATGCGTGGTATCTTCGGATACGTGTGGCATCTTCGGATGCGTGGTATTTTCGGATACGTGTGGCATCTACGGATGCGTAGGGTTGGATAAGACCAACGGGATGGAGTGACCCACCTCCCGGGGGATTCCCGATCGTAGTGAGACCTCGCACACTAGGATCCGTGTAGCAGAGGGACTCTCGAGGACACATGGCCATAGTCCTGGTTATTACCGATATACAGATGTTGCCTAGTCTCACATGTTGACGATTTTGATGAGATCAAAACTGGGTTTTAAATCAAATGTGCATGATGATTATTTCCATGCTTTTTAAACCTATGTGTGATGTAAACTGATTTTCATGGTTTTGTGTGAGTCAGGAACACCCGAAGGAGGGGTTGAGTCCTGACTTTATTGTGAAATTTTTAAATGAGGAAGAAATGATTTAAAAAGAGTTGCATGTTGAATTTTTCATGCGAACGTGTTTTACATGACATCATGAATCATAGCATCAGTTTTAAAATGTGTGGAGAAAGGGTGGTTTATACATGGCACCACGTTCATGTAGGTAGTATGGTTACCTATTTGTTCGTAGGATTGCCTTACTGAGCTTGATGTGCTCACCCCTTTCATTTTCTCACACAGATAATCTCCAGTAGATGTTGAGGCGACTGAGTACTGTATTTCGGATATCTGCTGCTACCCATCACTTAAGGTATATACACTTGTATATATTGTATCTAAATAAGCATAGCACAGTAACATGTTTGTAAGTGACTTTAGGGGATGTATAAATATTGTAAATACTTATAAATGACTGAGAAAGAATTAAGTTATATGGTAAATGAATGGTGGGACTGGAATTGACGTACATCCCAATTTGTTAGTGGAGTGTGGTTACGATCAGAGGACAGGTAAGCATGAAAGAAAATAACAAAACGCAAAAAATTTACTCTGATTTTTGGGTAGTTTTGGGTCGTGACATGACACTCCGCTCAAACACTGTTTCATATCACAAACTTAACGCTAGTGCGAGTAAACCTCCAGCAACTAGGTCAATGCATAGTTCATGTATTAAATCAAGTACAAGCAATAACTCCAGTACCATGCTATGCACAATATCATCAAATCAAGTACGAGCAATAGCTCCAGTACTATGTCATGTATAAATCATGAAGAATCAAGTACGAGCAACGCTCCAGCACTCTGTCATGCATCTCATGAAAAACTCGAGTACGAGCTAATCGCTCCAGCACTCTCTCATGCATATATCATAAAAACTGAGTACGAGTAAGAACTCCAGTACTCTATCATGCATGTCATGGAAATCCAGTGTGAATCAAAATCTAGCACTAATGTATGTGGAAAATATATGAAATCCAATGCGAGCTGTGCTCTAGCACGATTCATTCTCACATAATATGATAGATGGTTCTTTAAAAAAGGATGATTTACAAAATATCAAAATCAGTACTATAAAGTGTGCTTAATTCACATCAACCTTAAAATCATTAGCCCATCTATTTATTCTCCTGTTAAAAAGCAGTTAAACACTCTAAATAGTGGTTTCCATGCTTTTTAGAACTTTTCACAAAAGTTGATTTTTTGACTAACTAGGGGTAAAATCGTAATTTACCACTATCGGGTCACAATAATTATTATTCACTTTCTCTGACCCTCAGAGTTTTTAAGTGAATGTAAAAGCAGACGAAAATACGTGCAGGTATCTCTAACTACTCACAAAAGTCCTTTACCTGCAATCACTCGAGAAATTTCACTTTCTCGGTGCTGCTCGTTTCAGCAGTCCGATTTGCTCCTCCAATAACCTCTGGAGCTGCATATAACCATTTATCAGGTTAATTACACTTTTCCTATTGTATTTCACATTAAATACAGTCTATTTCCCTTATTTGTGTCCGTTTACTCTAAATGGGCCTAATTACTTTAATTAAGCCTTAATCCGTATTAAACCCGTTTTCCACGTATTATTTCCCTTCATCAGGGTCTATCGACTCATTGGATTTATCAATACCCACTGGGCTTTATTCCAAGCTCTTTGGATAGCCCGTATATCATTTACAACAGTTAATTTGAAATTTCGAATATAATTTACTAAATGCAGAATTTAATCTGAAATGCGTAAAATAAATCTTAAATACGCAATAATCACATAAATTGTCATAAATGAGCTTTACTTACCCGAGATTATGTGATGGTACGCAAATCGAAGTTCGATCGGGATTCCGTTCGAAATTTATCGTCGAACTGCACAATTTTGTATATTTAACTCTGGGTTAATTTTCGATTAAATATAATTTAAATAAATTTATCGAAAATCAAATCGATCACTTTTGACCTCGTATCGACTTACCCGAAGTCCGGTGAAATCTCAAAAATTTCCCTTTTCCTTTTTCTTTCTTTTTCTTCTTTTTCCCATTTTCTCCTTGGCTGAACCGGTCCGGTCCGGTTCAGCGCAAAACCTTCTTCACTGAACCGCCGATCGGTTCAGGCTTCCTTTGGTCGTGCCGGCATATTCCGATCGGTTCCCAACGCATCACCACCTCCGTTCGGCGTGCCTCAGCCTGGGGATCGTTTGACTGGCCTCGATCGGGACCAAGAACCGCCGGTGGCCGTCGGATCTCATCTTTTCTCCGCGGCTTCTCCTCTTCGATTCGTCGGTGTCGGTGGAGGGCGTGACCGGTGGCAGAAGGATCGTGCCGACTTCCTCTCTCTTTTTCGGCTGCTGGTCTGGCCGTTGGGTCGCCATGACTCCTTCTCCTTTGGGTTGGCTTGCTTGGTTTCCTCTCCATTTTTTCTCTCTCCCCGATTCCTAATTTCAAATATCGTTTTTTTTCTTTTATTTATAATATATTTTTATTATTATTTTATTCTTAAAATAATAATAAAAATCCTAAAATATCCCAAAAATATCACAAAATATCTAAAAAATCATATTAAATTCATTTAATCCATAAATGAATTTATCAGTCCGATTTTACCTTTTCAGTATATTTTTCTCCTATTTTTGGGCTCATTTTTCGAGGTAAAAATTCCAATAAATTCTAATAAATTTATATCTTGATCAATTGTACTCGAAATTAAATATTTTCCTCGATTTTGATCAAGATTTCTCAATTTCATATTTTTAATAAAATTTCTTCATCGAATTTATATCGAATTTCGGTCAATTGATCGTTTTACCCCTGTACTTGTTTGGGAATCACTTTAACTCTTATCTCGCTGTTATGTAGCTTACATGCATTTTTAATTTCTTAAATAGTCGATTGCATGATAGTAAGTACTCTTCTTATGATTCAACTATAACAATAGAGTGTTCATACATATAGGAATCATAAGGAACAGCTACATAAAAATCCGGGTCTGACAACAATACAAAAAAATTTACGACTTTTTATATGCAAATTTTATCTTCTTTCTAAAAATTGTTCAAAAATTTGAAGAACCCAATTTTGTCTATTAGCTACAAATCCATTTGAGGAAAATTACTGAATTACTTGTTTAATTCCATGATAAACCCATAGAAGGAAAAAGAAAACCATCGAAGACTTCATTGTAGAACTCTTAGGGGTAAACCCATATGAATAACCCTTTGGGAACCACTGAAGAACCCCAGCTATCATTGTTTAATTGGAATTGAAAAACTTTTAAAAAGGTGTAATAGCCCAAAATATTTAACGATAGGTATCATGTGAGATTTTAATTACTAAAAAATGTCAAATATTGATGATAAGAATTAAAATGATTATTCAAAAGGTTCTCATTATGTTTAACTCTCAAAACATGCTATTTTCATGTTAAATTATAAAATTAATTAATAATTACTTTTAATTATTAATTATAAATTTATTAATTATTAAAATTAATTAATAATTTATGAAAACAAGGCTAATATAATTAAATAAAAATTAATTAGGAACAATAAGTGTTTATTAATTTTTAATAATAAATAATTAACTAGTACATAATAATTAATATGTTTATTTCATTATAATTAACATTATAATATATTATGAACGTCTATATGACTGAAAAAATATGTACATATGGTATATATCAAATGTACATATAGTTATTATAAAATGTATATATTTTTGCATATAGGTATTCAAATGCTTTATTAACAGCATTTGTATACCTAAGACTAATTTTTTTCTTGAAACAATCGTAGATATGTTTCTATCATCATGATGCACATATAATTATTATAAAATATACATATTTTTATAGAAATTTGTATATATAGTTATTCAAGTTCCTTAGTGTAGGCATTTGAATGCTCAAGATGTAAGGACCCGAATTTACGGACATTTTGGTTGGACTACAAGTCAATATTAGGTCAGAACAATAACTTAGTCTGATTAATTTTCTTCTTTAGTAACAAATTTTAATCAAAATATATATTCACATTTCCCTAGTGTGAGATCTGAGAATTTCAGACATATTTTAATTATGTAATATGAACTTGAAGTGTAATTTATTGAGCTAAGTGAATTGGGGAATGATAATTGGAGATTTATATGTTAAGTGTTTAAAATAAGTATGAACTTATGAGGACAAATCGATCTGGGAGAAGGAGAGATCGATCTGGTGAGTTAAAAATGACAAGGAAGGAGGAATTTAAGGAGCAGATCGATCTCCAATGGAAGAGGATCGATCTCCTTATGATTCTGTTTGAGAGAGGATCGATCTCCTTATGATTCTGTTTGAGAGAAGATCGATCTCATGAGGAAGAGATCGATCTCCAAATGATTCTGTTTGGGAGAAGATCGATCTCCTCAAGGAGCAGATTGATCTCATAAAGCCATAAAGAGATCGATCTCATCCCTCGACAGATCGATCTCCTAGGCATAAATTACCCTAAATTGTCCCCAAAATTCAAATGCAGATCGATCTCCTACCCTCAGCCTATATAAGGAACTCCTATTTTTCTCCTTCAATCTCACTTTCTCTCTCTTCCAACCCCCATTTTCACCGAAACCTAGCTTTCTCACTCATCCAAAGCACCCATTTCCGTCCAAATCAGAAGTTGTGGCAAGAAGGAAAGTTGTTCCTCATCAAAGGGAGAACAACATACTTGGAAATCGAAAGACGGATCGAATCGAGGCAAGAGATAAGCTCTCCATAAGTTTTGGGTAATTTCTAAACCTCGATCTTGATATTTGAGATGATTTTGATGATAATGGTTGTTGGCATTGTGTTCAAATAGCTGAAAAATGATTAGGGATTGATGAAATTACAATGTGGTTGGAGTGATAATGATATTTAGCAATTTTGGGAATTTGAGCTATAAATAGAAATTTAGATAATGTGGTGAATTAGCATAGATGATTGGCATGAGAAATGTAGAACGTTGAGATGTTGTGAATGAGAGTGTAGTTTGGGGTAGAGTTACGAGAATCGAGAGATTTGAGGTGTTATGAGCAATTATGCTCGATTTTTGAGAATTGAGATTACTGTGATGATGAATATTGATGTTTTAACATCGTTTGGACAGCTCGAGAGTTTCAGAGTGGAATGCGAGACTAGTCCGTGTCAAGGGGGAAACGATTGCACTATACAAGGTGCAAAGAGGTAAGGGAAACTAAACCATTTGTGTATGTGATTTGCGAACTATTATAGCATGATTTGTGATTTATAAAGCAAGCATGTTGAGTGTTGTGTTGTGATACAATTGCACACGATTTTTATAGCCGGTTGGAGCCCAATGTTTTTATGAGTTTATAACTGGGCTCTACGTTAAGGCAATATTGAGATTTGAGAAATGTGTGCGTGTTTTGCCGGTTGGGACTCGGTTTCAATATGTTTTGTGTTGAGTACAAAACGGTTTTAAATAAGTTTTACAAGAGAAAAACCACTATGAGTTCTACGTGAAGGCAAATCAGTCTTATGTGATAAGACTTAGGTGTGTAATTTTGAGTACACACCGGGCATTGCTCTGGTAGTATGTAAGCCCGATTCTTCTCCGTTCTGGTAACGTGAGAATAACCCATTCTGTGGCTATGCCACGTATACTTGGTGGCCGTTGCCACGTGAGAAACCCTATTTGGTGGCCGTTGCCACGTGAGAACCCTATTTGGTGGCCGTTGCCACGTGAGAACCCTAATTGGTGGTCGTTGCCACGTGAAACCCTATCATGTGGCTGTGCCACGTGTAAATTTAACTTAGTGGCTATGCCACGTGTGCTTAGTGGCTGTGCCACGTGTGAATTTAAATCAGTAGCTATGCCACGTGTGTTTAGTGGCTGTGCCACGTGCATTATTATTACAGTGATTTCATCACGTTAATTGAGAAAGTGTTTATCGCATTATTTTCACATGCTTTGTTATTACTCTATACTGAGCATTTTACTTCATGTTTTCACATGATTTGAGATATGAGAATGTCGTTTTGAGTACTTTCATGCTATGGTTTTCAAATGAGATTAATGAGTTTCACATACAAATAAATATTTTGTGATGTGCATTTTGGTTTATGAAATGGGTCCCTTACCCCCTTTACTGAGCGATTTAGAAGCTCAACCTGTTTTCTTTCCCCCCAGATTTCTTCAAGTGAAAAAGGATTTCCCTGCGACGTACGGAGTAGTGGCTAGTGGAGGACTTGAGCTCCAGGCCATATATATTGTATTTTGAGGTATCTTTTATCTTTTCATGTACTCAGACATTTATTATAATTGCAGACACTTGATGTATAACATTGCGTGGGATGTATTAGGATTAATTAACTTAAGATCAAGTAATGTATATGATATAATATATACTATTTAATGACGAGATCCTGAGGTATGATATAGGTGATGATGTATGACACTGCACAGGAATGCACTCTTAATTGTGAATTAATAAGTAAAAAGTTTTAAATTAGCCCTATTTTTCGCGCTTCCGGGGCGTGACACCTAGACACATCTTATATGCATTACTGTACTTACAAAAAAATTTAGATACAAAAGAATTGTTTAAACTTGGGTATACCTTTGATGTAGAAATATACTCTACGAAATCATAACTGTACGAAATGTCTTACTAACGGAAGCGATCCAAGCTACCGATGGGCTCTGTGGAGGAAAGTAAGGGGGTGAACTCAACATGTTCAGTAAGAAAAACCTCATAGCAGGTAGATAAATATACTACCTAAAAATGTATATATTTTTATATTTGTCAAATCCGAAACATTTTCACAGAGTACATATATAGTTTGGCAATTTTTCACAAATATCAAAAACAGATTTCAGAACAGAACATAAATCAGTAGTGAAGTTAGCTACTGTGGTAAATACAAAAATTTTAGAGGTTCCAATAGCAAAATAAACAGATTTTCAGATATCTCAGTTCATACAGACAATTCAAAAAAAAATTTCAAATAGACGAGACAAGGCAGACATGCTATATCAAATATCAGAAATGACTATTGACCAATGTTAGTGACTTCGGGCAATTCATGGGCCAGGTGTGCCGGGATGTCAATCGCCATGGGAGTAGCCAGCTACCCAAACGGCTCACATATCAGAATGTCCAAAGACCAGAAACAAAATTAGAAACACGATACATCATACTCGTGGATCATAGATACAGAAACAGATACATAACAGATAGAAATGCAACATGATCTCTCCAACGCCTTTGTCTCAAAATTAGTGTGAGACGGACCGTACGACATAGTCAGTACGCGCTTAAGCACATATCATCAGAATAACTTTATAATCAAAACATTTTTCTTTAAACCACATATAAATTCAATTATTTCATGAAACCGCTCAAAACAGGTTGACTAGCCCTTTTTCGGATAAAATCCCAGAAAACAGTCTATGAAAATTTAAAATTCGAGTTTTTTTTAAACAGAATTCAAGACACATCAAAATCTATGCAAACCATTTAAATTCAATTAGTAAAATTAGGTTGTTTAACTAGGCTAAAATCTCTAATTTTCAGAGTCATAAAATTCGGCCTAGATTTTTCGATAATTTTAAATTGTAAAATTCAACCTAAGAATTTTATATCTACAAATACACGAAAATTATGCATATTTATCTCTAGTAGTAATGAGAATTTTTCTTATCTCAGTAACTGTCCGTAATCCTCGATTGTCTCGACGTTGTGAGTCGATAGGTCTGGTTCACTCGGTTTATTTCTATCGGAGTCCTTTCCCCTGGGTTTTCCAAACGTTTGGTATACTTGTCATCTTTCTTAAAATTTTCACCCATTCTTAGATATAAATATATATATATATATATATATAATTGTAAGCACACACACACATATATATATATATATATATATATAATTTTCAACTTCTTCTTCTTCTTTTTTTTGGACCTTCCCGCCAAAACCAATTTCTTTTCTTCTTCACTGTTGCTACCCGATCTGCTCAGTTTTTGCTTTCCTCCACCATCTCTCGGCATCATTCCGCACCGAACCGCACTCTAGTCATTATCTTCATGCCAGCTCTCTTCCTCGCCTTCTTCCTCCATCATTTAGCGTACCCCCCACCTTCATCGTCATATCCCTTTCGTTTCCATCTCCTGCTACCACCTTTCAGCCCGTACCCCCTCTGTTCACACTTCTGCTTCTGCCTTTCGTGGTCACCTTCAGCTCTGAGTGCCCAGCTGCTGCTTTTGTTTTTGGGCGTCTGGCTATCGCCTCCACTTCAGACAGGTTACCAATCTCTGAGAAGGTCGCATCCAGCCCCTAGGTTTTCGATTTTTTAGTCCTTCCCCGTGTTCACTGGCCAGTGCCACCGCTTATGGTTCACCAGACCTGCTTCGCCTCTGGTACATTTTCCAGCAGCAAGTCCTCGCGCACCACTGCAAACCTTGGCCACCTTCAGCACTTTTACACCAGCTAAAACTTGCTCGAGTCCAGCAACAACCTCAGACTCTCCCTTCCTCACGGTTTCCTTTGCTCCATCTTCCCTTCTTCTCCTTGTTGCCTTATATTTCCTCCCTCTTCTCTGTTTCCTCATTTATCAATTCTCTCATATTTTCCAGCTTCTGCCTTACATATATTTCCTCCCTGTCATGATCAGTTTCTATTCCTATGTCAGTCGAGCACCTAACCATGTAGCTACCCCTTTCAGTAATCTACCTAACCTGCATCCAGATTCATGTTTTCCTTACACAGTTTCCTGCAAGTCTAGTTTACTCGATTTTTTCTAGCTTCTTTACCATACCTTCTTCTTGTGTTTTTCAGATTCTTATAACTTCTCCCCATCCCATATCTCCTTCACCGAATCATAATTTTCAGCAAGCCATCCCTGGTTCTTCCACTCCTATCATACTTCTCTCGATTTCCTGCATGCCTCACATCTCCATTATTGTATATTATATATATATATATATATATTTGTTCCCAGTGATACCTCTTTTCTTCCCTTTACCTTAACTTCTTGTTACACTGAAATGGCAGTAACTATGTACAGGGGGTCTCTTGGGTTTCGGTTGATACCTGCTTCTAGCCCCCTTTTTATTTTTCGGTTAAATCCTATCTCCTTTCCTCTTATCCACCTAACATAGTCAGTCATCTTTTCAATCAATTGGTAAATATATGTATATATAAATATCCATATAGGTGAGCAAGATAGGAGGGCTCTCAGCTGCATTGTGTACGTATGTTTATATATACTTTTATTTCATTTCCTACTCCCTTGAAAGTATATTGTATGCATGTACACTAGTGTGTGTGTGTGTATACATTACCGAATGGGCTCTTTGGGATCATATGCATGTGTACATATATCTATATACTCTCATATATATAAATGTATACATATACATGCATACCAAATATATAATTATATGTGTATATTTGTATTCATTTGTACATATATATTTCTCTATACATTAATCTAGAGGAATAATTGAAATGTTGCATACATATATATGTAAATACATTATGGCTACGTATGTGATTAAATTCTCCATGTAGCGAAAAAAATAGCGTTAGTCTAATATCTATTCTCAAATTAATTTACCCACATTCACACATTTAACCCTAATTGTCTAAGTTATTATTAATAGACAACATCAAGTACTTTGAAAATTTTACACTATTTATACTCTCCACACCTTGGGAAATATGGTCACCAAATTTAAAAATACTTTAGTCCTTAAACAATTGTAGGTATTTCTCTCGCATTAAACTTTCCAATTCCCATGTGGCCTTCTCTGAGACGTGGTTCTGCCACAAAACTTTAACCAGAGGAATCTTCTTAGATTGCAATGCCTTTGTTTTTTTTGTCCAAGATTCGAATCGGTTTCTCCACATATGTCATATCCTACTTCAACTCTAGCGGCTCATACTTAATCATGTGTGTCGGATCTGGGTGATACTTGTGTAGCATCGAAACGTGGTAGATGTTATGGATATTGGATAATTTCGACGGTAACACCAATCCATAAGCTTGGTCTCCCACTCGATAAAATCTCAAAAGGCCAAATATAATGGGGACTTATCTTTCCCTTCTTTCCATATCTCGTTATGCTATTGGAAGGAGAAACTTCTAAGACAGTAAATCTCCAACTGTAAATCGCAAGGACCATTGTCTTTAGTCAGCATAACTCTTTTGCTTGTTATGAGTTGTTCTCAACCTTTCACAATTTAATTGAATATCTTCAGAAACTTGCTTAACCAAACCGGGAACAATTATCTTCCTTTCACCCACTTCTTCCATCCAATTGATAAGCGACATTTTTTTTGTCATACTATGTTTCATAAGTCATCATTCCGACACTTGAGTGGTAACTGATTATATGCAATCTTTGCTAATTGGAAATTGGTCCTTCCAAGTGCCTTTAAAGCCCTGGCACATGTTTTTAGTTCCACATAGGCATGAGTAATAATCTCATAGGCTTTTGGTGCTCTACCTTAACCTGTTGACCTATGAGACATTTAATCCCAATTTCAGTTATTTCACTTATTGTACTTGGTTGCTAATATGCTTTCAGGAGATTTGATAAGTCTTTACCATTCTCCAGATACAGAGTATATCTCGATAAATCAGCCTCTGACGACATCAATTCCTTTAACTATAGATCATTTGGTACACAATTTTATTTTTAAATCTCAATAAATTATAAGTACCAATACTCATGCTAGTTGTAGCACCCATCCGGGTCTGACCAGTCACATTAATGCAGTATTAATCATTTCGTTGTACCTGTTCGATTTGATCAATCAAGTCTAGTTTAAATCTTTCAAGCTAGCCACCATGTAACTAATGTCAGTGTCAGGGAAATGACCACATCTAAGTCGAGGTCCACCAATAATTCAATAACTCCTATCACTAACTAATATACATAACGTCATCCTGAAATCACTTCTGCTTAAAGCACAAACCCAAGTCATTCCTTTTTTCTTGTATTAGATGGCATTTGTGAAATTTAATATTTAAACCTTCATGATCAGTAGAATTCCATAATTCTTCGTTTCACAAGTAATGGCATCCTGACTTCAAACGCGAATATTACGACCGTCGATTCCAATTTACGGGTTATGGGTACTTCTAGACGTTGTAAAGTGTGAGATCTCATGTATGTATAACTTTGTAATATATGTAAATGGATTATAAGATAGATGATTTTTGGATCAAGTAAATGTGAATGAATTTGCCAATGGGATGGACGAATGTCATTATGCACGTAAAGGATAAATAAGGGCTGAAGTGGCTATAAACTAAACGAATAAAACTTTAAACACTTGGATTGAAGATAAGTAATGAAGACATGAAATGATGATGCATGGACGATGAATTTTGTGTATCCATTCTAATTTCTAAGCAATACATACAAGTTTCATAACACAAAAATCATAGGAAATGAACCTTTCCATGCTCGAAGTGTAAATAAATTACAAAATGACTAGCAAAGTAATCGAATGCAAGTTCTCCCTTGGAAATTATGGAAAATTACAGCAAAAGGGCTGCAGATTAAGGCTAGATCAATCTCCCATTCAAGGCAGATCGATCCCTTGAGTAAACAGAGCCATTACAAATAAATCAGCCAAGCCCAAATCGATCCCCTTTAAGTGCAGATCGATCTCCATTGCATTCTGTAAAGAGCAAATCGATCTCTACCCATGAGCAGATCGATCTTCTTAAGCTTCTTTCAAGCCAAGATCGGTCTCTCCTCAAATGAGCAGATCGATCCCTCCTATTCTAAACCTGAGAATTCGATGGCAAAAACCCAAGGAAGATCCATCTCCTCACCCTAGCAGATCGATCTCATCACTCTCAATCTATAAATACCTCACGACAAACACCCTTTCTTTAACAAATCGACACACCTCTTCCATTTTCATACCAAGCTTTCTCTCTATAGAATACACCCTATTCCAAAAAGAAATGAGAAAAAGCTATTAGAGGAAAAGTTGTTCATCTTGATGAAAAGAATAACATAACTTGGAGCCAACATTCAACTCATTGGATTGAAGGAGCTAAGGAGTCTTCCAAACTTGGAAAAGAAGAAAGTCAAACTAGGTGAGTTTCCAATACACAAACTCTAAGTATATTCATCTAGTTGTTGTTTTGAGTAGATTGGTGTATGTATTGATGACTGAAACCACTTAGAATGTAATGATACAAGCCTAACCTAGAATAAGTTGGTGTGAGAAAGTAAAATATGGTTGATTTGATGATAAAAATGATTATATCAAGTTGTTACTGAGGCAATATGCATGATTTTGAGATGATTGGATGAAACCACATTGTGAGATTAGTTAAGTGATAAAAATGTGCATAAATGGCGTTGTAGAGAATGCATAAATGATGGAAGATTATGGATAAATATTTATGCCAAGTGTTTGATAAGTAACCAAGTGTGTTGCTAGTTAAATTGACTAGAAATGGCATAAAAATGACCAAATGCGATAATGAGTCAAACATGATGAAATAGGCCTGATGAGATATAACGATTTGTTGAAGTCTAAATATGAGTTATCGATATTGACTAATATGATTTATGAATGTGTGCAGCTCCCAATGATACATCCGGAGCAAGTTAAGCCAAATCACAAAAAATGGAAAAGGAAGGAAGAGTTGCTTCCAAGAGAATCGAGGTAAGGGAACTGTGTTAGCCTTAGGGATATCTGTACACCTTTTGGGCGCATGGGTGATTTAATGTATCTAGGAGTCATAGAATGAAATGGATGTTTGAAGGGTAAAAGATTGGGTTTTTGAGAAATGTGCATGAAAGCAAGAGCATGATGCTTTTGAAAGATGCTTTTAAACCTTTTTATTTCTTTTTAGCATGAGATTGGTAGGTTGGCTAGCATTTGAAATGAATTGCCCAAAAATAGCATGATTTGGTTTTATAACCATGCTTTACAAAGAATGAGCCACCTACATGGATTTTGTGGAAATGAAACGTGCTAAAGCACTACTCGCACGAGATTTGATGTGTTTTATTCGTGCATTAGTGCTGACCGATGCTCGCACTAGAGTTTTACATGCATGAGTGCTGAAGCTTAGCTGGCATTAGTTTTCACATGGATTTTATGACATTGTGCTGGAGCTTAGCTCGCACTAGATGTCCATTACACATGTTGTCATGCTAGAGATTACTCGCACATGATTTTATGGCATGTTGGGAGCTGTGCTGGGAGCTTCGGGTAGGTTGTGTACCACACCGATTAAATAGACTCGCACGTGTGTATTGAGATGTGACATGATATATTGTGATGATATGGGTCTACGGAGTACGTTGTACCGTGCGAGTAGCATGGAGTATGCTGTACCGTGTGTGATATTATATATATGCCATCTTCGAATGATGGATTCTGCTATGGACCGGCGGGTTGGACGTGACCCACCTCCCGTGCGAAAGAAGATATAGGTGATACCCCGCACACTAGGATTCGTGTAGCCTGGGATCATAGAGGATATGACCATAGTCCTAGTTATTACCCTTATTTATATTATATGCCCATCTCACATGTCTATGTTGAATGAGAAATCCATGTTTTGTAATATGTTTGTGGGTCAGGATAGTCAATGGGAAGGGCTGAGTCTTGATGAGTGATGATTTTGTATGAGCTTGTGTTGAGAATTGGAAATTCTTTTAAGTGCACTTTGCATGATGATTTTCCATGCCTTGATTTTGATTTACGCATGATGATTTTCCATGCTATGTTTTGAGAACTGTACAATGATTTAAATAGCATAAATTACTTTACATGTCATGAACACAAGCATTAGCATACGTTTTGGAGTATGACAAATAAATGTGTGATTTAAGCATGGCAACACGACCACGTAGATAGTACAGTTATCTACCTGCTCACATGATTGCCTTATTGAGCGCATGGTTTGCTCACCCCCCTTATTTTCCCCCCTCTACAGAGCACTTACAGTAGATAGTGGGCGACTGAGGATTGGATTTTGGCGTATACTGCATCCCATCACACAAGGTCTACACATTTGTATAATTTTGTATCTAGACATGTCAAAGCACAGTGATATCTTTAAATGTAATTTTGGGGATGTAAAAGATTGTGAACATATGTAAACAGTAACTCTGACTTAGTAATACAAGTGTTTACATTTTAATGAATTGTAATTTGAAATGATATGATTAGAAGAGATTGACACCGGTACACAGCCCAACTATTGGAGGTGTAGTTGTTGACGATTGGGTAAGGTAAAGGTAAAGAACAAATAATAAAAAATGGATTAAATCGATAAATAATAAACGAAAAATAAAAAAATTTGAAGTGGATTTCCAGTAGATTGAGGGTCGTGTGTCACGCCCCGAAAATGCGGAAAATAGGGCAAATTTAAAACTTTTTTATTCATTAACTCACAATTAAAGGTGCATTCCTGTGCAGTGTCATACATCATCATAATTATCATTCCTCAGGATCTCATCACTAGAATTTATATATCATATCAAATACATTAATCCATCTCAAGTTAATTAATCCTAATACATCCCATATAATGTTATACATCAAGTGTCTGCAATTACAATAATAGTCTGGGTACATGAAAAGATAAAAGGTACCTCAAAATACAATATATATGGCCTGGAGCTTGAATCCTCCACTAGCCACTACTCCGTACGTCGCAGGGAGATCCTTTTTCACTTGAAGAACTCTGGGGCCAAAGGAAAACAGGGTGAGCTTCTAAATCGCTCAGTAAAGGGGGGTAACGTACTCATTTCATAAACCAAAATGCACATCACAAAGCATTTATTTGTATGTGAAACTCATTTGAAAACCATAGCATGAAAGTACTCAAAACGATATTCTCATATCTCAAATCATGTGAAAACATGAAGTAAAAAGGCTCACTCTAGAGCATTAACAAAGCATGTGAAAACAATGCGATAAACGCTTTCTCAAATACGTGATAAAATCACAGTAAAAATAGTGCACGTGGCACAGCCACTAAACACACGTGGCGTAGCCACTGATTTAATTTCTCGCGTGGCATAGCCACAAAACACACGTGGCAAAGCCACTGATTTAATTTCTCGCGTGGCATAGCCACAGAATAGGGTTTCTCAATGTGGCACAGCCACCAATGGGGTTTCTCAACGTGGCACAGCCACCAAGTATACGTGGCATAACCACAGAGTAGGTCATTCTCACGTTACCAGAACGGAGAAGAAATCGGGCTTACATGCTACCAGAGCAATGCCCGGTGTGTACTCACAACTACACACCTAAGTCTTATCACATAAGACTGGTTTGCCTTCACGTAGAACTCATAATGGTTTTTCTCTCATAAAACTCATTTGAAAATCGTTTTGTACTCAACACAAAACGTAATAAAACCGAGTTCCAACCGGCAAAGCACACGCACACATTTCTCAAATCTCAATATTGCCTTAACGTAGAGCCCAGTTATAAACTCATAAAAACATTGGGCTCCAACCGGCTATAAAATCATGTGCAATTAAATCTCAACACAAAACCCAACATGCTTGTTTTATAAACTACAATTCATGCTAAAATAGTTTACAATTCACATACACAAATGGTTTAGATTTCCCTTACCTCTTTGCACCTCGTATAGTGCAATCGTTTCCCCCGTATCACGGACTAGCCTCGCATTCCACTCTGGAACTCCCGAGCTGTCCAAACGATGTTAAAACATCAATACTCAATTATCTCTTAAACCTCAATTCTCAAAATCGAGCATAATTGCTCATAACTCCTCAAATCTCTTGATTCTCGTAACTCAACCCTAAACTACAACCTCATTCACAATATCTCAATGTCCTACATTTCTCATGCCAATTATCTATGCTAATTCATCACATTGTCTATATTTCCATTTATAGCACAATTCTCAAAATTACCAAAATTACCAAATATCTACATTACTCCAACTACATTGAAATTTCATCAATCCCTAATCCTTTCTCAACTATTTCAACGCAATGACAACCACCAATAACATCAAAATCAGCTCAAATATCAAGATCGAGGTTTAGAAATTACCCAAAGCTTATGAGACGCACAACCCTCGCCTCGATCCGATTCGTCCTTCGATTTCCAAGTATGTTGTTCTCCTTTTGATGAGGAACAACTTTCCTTCTTACCACAACAGCTGATTCAGCCGAAAATGGGTGATTTGGATGAGTGAGAAAGTTAGGTTTTCGGTGGAAATGGTTTTAGAAGAGAGAGAAAGTGAAATTGCAGGAGAAAACACGGGTTCCTTATATAGACTGGAGGTAGGAGATCGATCTGCCTCTTGATGAGATCGATCTGCGTTTGAAATTTGGGGATGATCTGGGCAATTTTATGCCTAGGAGATCGATCTGTCGAGGGGTAAGATCGATCTCTTTATGGCTTTATGAGATCGATCTGCTCCTAAGGAGATCGATCTTCTCCCAAACAGAATCATTTGGAGATCGATCTCTTCCTCATGAGATCGATCCTTTCTCAAACAGAATCATTTGGAGATCGATCTCTTCCATTGGAGATCGATCTGCTCCTCAAATTCCTCCTTCCTCGTCATTTTTAACTCACCAGATCGATCTCTCCTTCTCCCAGATCGATCTGTCCTCATACTTCATGCTTATTTTACACACTTAACATATAAATCTCCAATTATAATTCCCACAATTCACTTAGCTCAATAAATTACACTTCAAATTCTTATTACATCATTAAAATATGTCTGAAATTCTCAGATCTCACATCGTGTCAGTTCCATATAGGTATTGGTAATAATCTCATAGGCTTTTAGTGCTCCACCTTAACCTGTTGACCTATGAGACATTTAATCCCAATTTCAGTTATTTCACTTATCGTACTTGGTTGCCAATATACTTTCAAGAGATTTGATAAGTCTTTACTATTCTCCAGATGCAGAGTATATCTCTATAAATTAGCCTCTGGCAACATCAATTCCTTTAACTATAGATTATTTGATACACAATTCTGTTTTTAAATCTCAATAAATTATCAGTACCAATACTCATGCTAGTTGCAGCACCCATCTAGGTTTGACCAGTCACATCAATGCAGTATTTATCATTTCGCTGTGTCTGTTCGATTCAATCAATCAAGTCCAGTTTAGATCTTTCAGGCTAGCCACCATGTAACTAATGTCAGTGTCAGGGAAATGACCACATCTAAATCGAGGTCCACCAATAATTCAATAACTCATGTCATTGACCAATATACATAACGCCATCCCAAAATCACTTCTGCTTAAAGCACTAACCCAAGTCATTCCCTTTTTCTTGTATTAGATGGCCTTTGTGAAATTTAATATTTAAACCTTCATGATCAGTAGAAATCCACAATTCTTCGCCCTACAAGTAATGGCATCTTGACTTCAATCGCGAATATTACGACTGTCGATTCCAATTTATGGGTTATGGGTACTTCTAGATGCTGTCAAATGTGAGGCCCCATGTATGTATAACTTTGTAATATATGTAAATGGATTATAAGATGGATGATTTTTGGATCAAGTAAATGTGAATGAATTTGCCAATGGGATGGACGAATGCCATGATGCACGTAAAGGATAAATAAGGGTTGAAGTGGCCATAAACTAAACGAATAAAACTTAACCACTTGGATTGAAGATAAGTAATGAAGACACAAAATGATGATGCACGGACGGTGAATTTTGTGTATCCATTGTAATTTTCAAGCAATACACACAAGTTCCATAACACAAAAATCATAGGAAATGAACCTTTCCATGCTCGAAGTGTAAATAAATTGGAAAATGACTAGCGAAGCAATCGAATGCAAGTTCTCCCTTGGAAATTCTAGAACATTGCAGCAAAAGGGCTGCAGATGAAGGCCAGATCAATCCCTTGTGTAAACAGAGCCATTCTAAGTGAATCAGCCAAGCCCAGGTCCATTCCCCTTAAGTGCAGATCGATCTCTATTGCATTCTGTAAAGAGCATATCGATCTCTCCTCATGAGCAGATCGATTTTCTTAAGCTTCTGTCAAGCCAAGATCGATCTCTCCCTAAATGAGCAGATCGATCCCTCCTATTCTAAACCTGAGAATTCAATGGCAAAAACCCAAGGAAGAACCATCTTCTCACCCTAGCAGATCGATCTCATCAATCTCAATCTATAAATACCTCACGACAAACACCCTTTCTTCAACAAACCAATACACCTTTTCCATTTTCATCCAAAATACCAAGCTTTCTCTCTCTAGAATATGCCTTATTCCAAAAAGTATTGGGAAAAAGCTATTAGAGCCAAAGTTGTTCATCTTGAGGAAAAGAATAGCATAACTTGCAGCCAACATTCAACTTATTGGATTGAAGGAGCTAAGGAGTCTTCCAAACTTGGAAAAGAAGAAAGTCAAATTAGGTGAGTTTCCAATACACCAACTCTAACTATATTCTTCTAGTTGTTGTGAGTAGATTGGTGTATGTATTGATGACTGAGACCACCTAGAATGTAATGATACAAGCCTAACCTAGAATGAGTTAGTGTGAGAAAGTAAAATGTGGTTGATTTGGTGATAAAAATGATTATATCAAGTTGTTAGTGAGGCAATGTGCATGATTTTGAGATGATTGGATGTAGCCACATTGTGAGATTAGTCAAGTGATAAAAATTTACATAAATGGCATTATAGAGAATGCATAAATGATCGAAGAATATGGATAAACATTTATGCCAAGTGTTTGATAAGTAACCAAGTGTGTTGCTAGTTAAATTGACTAAAAATGGCATAAAGTAGGCCAAATGCGATAATGGGTCAAACTTGATGAAATAGGCTTGATGAGATATAACGATTTGTTGAAGTCTAAATATGAGTTATCGATATTGACTCATATGATTTATGAATGTGTATAGCTCCCAAGGATACATCTGGAGCAAGTTGAGCCAAATCGTGAAAAACGGGAAAGGAAGGAGGAGTTGCTTCCAAGAGAATCGAGGTAAGGGAATTGTGTTAGCCCTTGGGATATTTGTACGCCTTTTGGGCGCATGGGCGATTTAACGTATCTTGGAGTTATAGGATGAAATGGATGTTTGAAGGGTAAAGGATTGGGTTTTTGAAAAATGTGCATGAAAGCAAGAGCATAATGCTTTTAAAAGATGCTTTTAAACCTTTTTATTACTTTTTAGCATGAGATTGGTAGGTTGGCTAGCATTTGAAATGAATTGCACAAAAATAACATGATTTGGTTGTATAACCATGCTTTGCAAATAATGAGCCACCTACATGGGTTTTGTGGAAATGAGATGTGCTAGAGCGCTGCTCGCACGAGATTTGACGTGTTTTATACGTGCATTAGTGCTGGAGCGATGCTCCCACTAGAGTTTTACATGCATGACTGCTGGAGCTTAGCTCGCACTAGTTTTCATATGGATTTTATGACATTGTGCTGGAGCTTAGCTCGCACTAGTTTTCATACGAGTTTTGACATGGTGCTGGAGTATAGCTCACACTAGATGTCCTTTACACTTGTTGTCATGCTAGAGATTTCTTGCACGTGGTTTTATGACATGTTGGGAGTCGTGCTGGGAGCTTTGGGTAAACTGTGTGCCACGCTGATTAAATAGGCTCGCACGTGCATATTGAGATGTGGCAGGATATATTATGATGATATGGGTCTATGGAGTACGTTGTACCGTGTAAGTAGCATGGAGTACGCTGTACCATGTGTGATATTATATATATGCCGTCTTCGGACGATGGATTCTGCTATGTACCGACGGGTTGGACGTGAGCTACCTATCGTGCAGAAGTAGATAGAGGTGATACCCCACACACTAGGATCCGTGTAGCCTGGGATCACAAAGGATATGGCCATAGTCCTAGTTATTACCCTTATTTATATTATATGCCTATCTCACATGTCTATGCTGAATGAAAAATCCATGTTTTGAAATATGTTTGTGGGTCATGATAGTCCATGGGAGGGGCTGAGTCCTGACGGGTGATGATTTTGTATAGGCTTGTGTTGAGAATTGGAAATGCTTTTAAGTGCACTTTGCATGATGATTTGCCATGCTATGTTTTGAGAACTGTGCACTAATTTAAATAGCATGAATTGCTTTACATGTCATGAACATAAGCATGAGCATACGTTTTAGAGTATGACAAATAAATGTGTGATTTAAGCATGGTATCATGACCACGTAGATAGTACAGTTATCTACCTGCTCACATGATTGCTTTACTGAGCGCGTGGTTTGCTCACCCCCCTTATTTTTCCCCCTCTACATAGCACTTATAGTAGATAGTGGGCGACTGAGGATTGGATTTTAGTGTTCGCTGCATCCCATCACACGAGGTCTACACATTTGTATAGTTTTGTATCTAGACATGTCAAAGCACAGTGATATCTTTAAATGTAATTTTGCAGATGTAAAAGATTGTGAACATATGTAAACAGTAACTCTGACTTAGTAATATAAATGTTTACCTTTTAATGAATTGTAATTTTAAATGATATGACTAGAAGAGATTGACACCGATACTTGAAGAAATCTGGGGGATATTAAAAATAGGGTGAGCTTCTAAATCGCTCAGTAAGGGGGTAAAGGACTCATTAACAAAAATGATTAATTACATAACATAATCATTTTGTTTTATAGGTGAAACTCAATAAGTTCAGTAGAAAACGTAGCATGAAATCGTTAAAACATCATCGTCATTTCACTTCTCTAAGATCATGCAGAAACATGAGAGTAAATGGCTCAGTATAAAAACCATAGTTACAAGCATGTGGAAATCAGGATGTGATAATGGCTTTTCTCATAAAAACGTGATAGTAATCACCTCAGTAGTAATGCACAGGGTAAAACCACAAAACACAATCTCATGGATATAAAAAGATAGAGACTAGGCAATTAAAACTAAGATAAAAACATCCGTCATGGCACATCAAAATAATCTCCTCTGGGTGCGCATCCCAGGCATCCTCAAAAAGGGAACGTTTACAATAAGGTCGTGTACATGGTATATTGGTCTTACTTGTTACCAGAACAAGGCCCGAACTTACATGCTACTAGAGCAAGACCTCTCCTCATGAACACTATTGGTCTTACATACTACCAAAGTAAGGCCCGGACTTACATGCTACTAAAGCAAGGCCACCCAGCGCTACCAGAGTGGAGGTCATCTCACGTTACCAGAACGGAGGCATCTCTCGCTACCAAAGCAGAGGAATATCAGACTTACATGCTACCAGAGCAAGGCCCGGACTTACATGCTACCAAAGCAAGGCCCGATGTGCTATCACTTGACACGCCTAAGAATCAATATCAGCCGTTATCATATAAAACCGTTCTGCCTTCGCGTAGAGCTCATAATGGTTTCTCTCATAAAACCCGTCTGGAAAGCTTTTTGTACTCATTACAAAACATGTCAAAATCAAGCTCAAACTAGCAAAACCACACACACATTTCTCAAATCTCAGTATACCTTAACATAGAGTCCAAATCCCTTTTCACTTTTAAACTCAAACAGTTTATAAAATAATTTCACACTTTGTTTACAACTCATAACATTTGGGCCCCAATCGGCCAAAAAATCGTGTGCAATAAATCAATCATAAATCGTAAAACATGCTTGTTTCTCAAAACATTTTGTGCTACAAATGTCATCACAAATTACATACACAAAGGAGTTTAAGTTTTCCCTTACCTCGTTGCACCTCGTATAGTGCAATCGTTTCCCCCGAATGAAAGACTAGCCTCAGATTCCTCTCTGGAACTCCCGGGCTGTCCCAACAATGTAAAAACATAATCAACACGTCATCACATTGTCTCAAATCTCAACATCAAGCATAATTGCTCGCATTCTCATAATTTTTCAATACCTCAATAATTCTAACAACCCTAACCATTTTCAGCCAATTCATCACAACATCTACAGCCACAATTGTAGAAATCTACTTCAAAATCAAAGATTAAAGCTTAGAAATTTACCCAAAACTTTTGTAATACTCAATTCACTCCTCAGCTCAAATCGTCCTTCGATTTCTAAGTGTGTTGTTCCCCTTACAATGAGGAACAACTTTCCCTCTTGCCACTACCTCTGATTCGAATGGAAATGGGCGTTTTAAAGGAGAGAGAAAGTTAGGGATTCGACCAAAAATTAGGGGGTTCTTGGTTTTTGGAGAGAGAAAAGATGAATTCCAGTAAAAACACAGGGGTCCTTATATAGGCAGAGGGCAGGAGATCGATCTGCTCTTGGGTAGAGA
This sequence comes from Firmiana major, assembly GCA_033439115.1. Classification (NCBI taxonomy): domain Eukaryota; kingdom Viridiplantae; phylum Streptophyta; class Magnoliopsida; order Malvales; family Malvaceae; genus Firmiana; species Firmiana major. The sequence continues at coordinate 65,583,814 of CM065899.1, forward strand.
TCGATCTGCCTTTGAATTGTGAACGTTTTAGGTAAATTTTATGCTAACCAGATCGATCTGTCTTGGGGGCAAGATCGATCTTATAATCTTGAGGAGATCGATATGCTCCTTGTGAGGAGATCGATTTGCATTTTACAGAAACATTTGGAGATCTATCTGCTCCTATAGGAGATCAATTCCTTTATGGTAGAATCACAAGGAGATCGATCTGCCTTAATTAGAGATCGATTTGCTCATTTACATTTTTCATTCCTTGTTACTTTGGCTTACCAGATCGATCCCCTCTTCTCCAAGATCGATCTGGCCTTATAGTTTCACACTATCGTTGAACACTTGACATAAAATCTCCACATATAATTGCCATAATTTACTCCATTGACTATTTCTCATTCAATACTCATTCATCACTTAAAAATTTCATTCCTTACCACCTTAATATATGAGTACATCACATTTAACTCAATTAATTACACTTCATGTTCACATTACACAATTAAATGTGTACAGAATTCTCAGGTCTCACAATAATTTAGCATACCCACCACCTTCATCGTCATCTCTCTTTCATTTCCATCTCCCGCTACCACCTTCCAACTCGTGCCCCCCTCTGGTCACACGTCTGTTTTTGCCTTTCGTGGTTGCCTGCATCTCTGAGTGCCCAGTTGTTGCTTCTATTTTTGAGCGTTCGGCTATCGTCTCCACTTCATCCAGGTTACCAATCTCAGAGAAGGTCGCGTGCAATCATCGGGTTTTCGATTTTTCAATCCTTCCCCACGTTCACTGGCCAGCGCCACCGCTTGTGGTTCACCAGACCTGCTTCACCTCTCGTACGTTTTCCAGCAGGCAGTCCTCGTACACCACCGCAAATCTTGGTCACCTTCAGTACCCTTACACCAGCTAAAACCTACTCGAGTCCAGCAACAACCTCAGACTCTCCCTTTCTCACAGTTTCCCCTGCTCCAGCTTCCCTTCTTCTCCTTGTTGCCTTATATTCCCTCTCCCTTCTCTGTTTCCTCGTTTATCAATTCTCTCCTATTTTCCAGCTTCTGCCTTACATATATTTCCTCCCTGTCAGGATAAGTTTTTACTCCTGTGTCAGCCGAACACCTAACCATGCAACTACCTATTCAATAATCTACCTAACCGGCATCCAGATTCATGTTTTCCTTACACAATTTCTGCAAGTCTAGTTTACTCGATTTTTCTAGCTTCTTTACCATACCTTTTTCTCGTGTTTTTCATATTCTTATAGCTATTCCCCATTCCATATTGCAACGACCCGAATTTACGCACTTTTCAGTTGGGCTACAAGTCCATATTATGTGAAAACAATACTTAGTCTAATTAATTTTTTTCTCTTTCAGTAACAATTTAAACAAAATATATTCACATTCCCCATACACATCTCGTATGCATTACTGTACTTACAAAAATTTTGGATACAAAGGAATTGTTTAATCCTGGGTATACCTTCGATGCAGAGATATGCTCCGCAAAATCATAACTGTACGAAATGCCTTACTAACGGAAGCGATCCCAGCTATAGAGGGACTTTGTGGAGGAAAGTAAGGGGGTGAGCTCAACATGCTCAATAAGGAAAACACGTGGCAGGTAGATAAATACACTACCTATATACTTCTGCCATAAATAAGTTTATCGTAAATCATACTGAAAAATTTCAGTTTATAAATAGAAATCAACAAATAGTATCTTCACAGTTTACCACACAGATTTCACAATTTTGAAATTCAAGAAGTGAAACACATAGTTTCAAATCACAACACAATTCACATTTTCATTTCAGTAATTTAAATAGAAGAGGCAAGGCATTTCACAATATATAAGATATCAGAAGTGACTATTGGCCAATGTCGGTGACTTCGGGCAATTCACAGGCTAGGTGTGCCAGGATGTCAGCTGCCGTGGGAGTGGTTAGCTACCGAAACAGCTCACACAGTACACTATTTCCCAGTGACACGGTACATTGTACACACATGCACACAGCATAGTACATCGTACTTCATGGATCTCAGCATCATTCATCATTCAGTATAATTTCACTATTCACAATTCCATATAATTTCACTGTCGCCGTTTTGCCTCAAATCACGTGCAAGCAGATAGTACAAGATCACATAACAATACATGCCTGACAGGCATAGTTTTAACATCAAAATGCTTTAAATTACGTGTAAGCAGTAGTGCAAGATCACACAGCAATCCACACCTGATTGGCACAATTTTAACCTCAAGTACTTTAATCTCGTTTCAGCTCATAAAATAGAGTAAAAGGGACTGGTCTTATACTTTTTTCACAAATAATTTTAAAACTACTCAAATATTTATTTAAATAGCCTCGATAATACTATACTAGAAATCAGTCTATTTTTACGGAGTTTTAAAAACTCTTTCTTAAGTTCCAAAGCGTAAAATCGGCCTAAGGTTTTCTATAATTCAGGCGAATAAAATTTTTTGTCCTAAAGTTCGCAGTCTAAAATAACCAAAAATATACGCAGAATTTTTAACAATTCACTAATATTTTTCTACATTAGAAATACAGTCTAAATTTATATATACAAAGCATCAAAAAGATACGTGCAATTTATCTCTAGCAGCACACGAAATTTCCCTCACCTCGGTGTCTGTCCGTAGTCCTTGGTTGCCTGAGTGATGCAAGTCGACGGGTTCGATCCACTCGGTTAATTTTTCGGAGCTCTTTCTCGGGATTTCCCAAATTTTCAGTACACTCTCTTCTTTCTTCAATCATTTTTTCCAATATATATAATTATAATTATATATATTACTTCTTTCTTTTTTTTTTTAATTCTTTTCTTCTTTCCCGACAACTCTCGTTTCTTCTCCTTTCCTTCTTCGCACCATTCTCGACACTGTTCATCACTCTTCCCTGCTCTTGGCGCCCTCGCCATCTTCCTCCCATTGCATTTCCTTCCGGCGTTGGTGGTTCCTCGAGTCACCCCATCACAGCTCGCCTTCTTCCAGCTTCCTACTTTCAGCTCCTGCCCGAGGCCCAACTACCCATTCCCGGTGTCGTATTCTGCTTTAGCTTCACCTCAGCACTTCTCGGCTCTCCACCGTTTCCCTTTCTCATCCACCTTAATTCCTTTTTTTTGCCCAGCCTTGGATTGCATCATTCAACCAACTCTCACTTTAACTTCATCTTCTCCAACTCCACAACCAGTTTCTGCCTCTCTCGGTCGCTACTCTACTTCCTGCTTCAACCCCCTATTTTTTTTTCAGAAGTAGCCTATCCATGCTTCAGCTCCTCACTAACAGCTCCCTGTTGTCAAGATTCCCTACCAAGGATGGTGGCCAAAGGCAGTGACAGAGCAGTAGCTTACTGCTCTCGTTGGGTCAATGTACCGATTTTGATGGCACCAACCCGTAAGCTTCCCTTTCTAGCTACCGTGCTTCAGCGTTTTCATTGCTAGTTTCCAGTTGTTTCGATACATGTCTGGTAACAAGCTTTTCTCCTATGCTGCAACTCAATTGTGCTCTCATTTCTCCATACGATCCCTCTCTTGCTCTCGCCAACCACTCTCATCACGTTAGCTGCAACTTTCTAGAGGTCGACGCCCTCTGTTTCGTCTCTCTCGTTTCCTGCCCTCTCTTACTCTTTAAGTTTTGTTTTAGCTACTTCTTTTAGCTCCTTTGTCAATAGACCTCCTGTCCTTCTACTACCCCTATCACTTCCGTTTTTCAGCCCTTCAACTGATTTTCTATTGTTGCTGTTGCTGTTGTTGTTGCTGTTGCTGTTGCTGTTGTTGTACGTTTCCAAGGTTTCAGAACAACATCTTCATTCCTTCCTACTGTAAGCTATCATCATCATTTTATATATTTTCTTTGATTTTCTCTTACCATGCACTATCCTTTCTCTTTAAATGCATGGTTGTAGTTGATGAGACTACCCATTTCCATCATTTCCCCATGTCTTCTACTGTTGTATCAGTATGTATTATATCTTATATTGTTCTTTTCATACCGAGAGTCAACATCCTCATTCACTAACTCTGTTTTGTTTTATTTATTTATTTTAAATACTTCTAGGGTTTCTTTTATTATCACATCCATGGCTGCTGTTTCCAATTTCTATTCCTTTTCTTCTCTTACACTGAGAGCCATCTCCAACATCATTTTTTTTCAACAGCATATCTTCCTCTTCTTTCACGTTTTCCCATTATTTCAGTCCAATACTATTCCCTTTTCTTTTCTTCTCACACGTTTCCTTTCTTTCTAGTCAGAACATCATTATCATTATTCATTTCATTTCCCATTTCTTTTCATTTCTTTCACTATTTCATTTTATTTATTTTATTATTATTTTTTTAATAATTCATCATGTATTATTTTCAAAGTATAATTAGTCTATTTTATGCTCATAATTATTTTATTTAATTAGATTTCTCTAAGTCTCAAATGATAAAAGATAAATTTGATTAATTTTCCACAAATATGCACATTTCAATTTCGTTTGCTTTCTTTGCCGATTATAATTAAAGCCGAGTACAACAAAATTTGTGGAGTTTACATTCTCCCCACCTTAGAAAAATTTATCCTCAAATTTAAATTTTACATAAGTTCCCAAACAAGTGTGGATATATCTCTCGCATTAAACTTCCAATTCTTACATGACCTCTTCCAAAGTATGATACTGCCACAAGACTTTAACCAAAGGAATCGTCTTACTGCAATGCCTGCTATTTCCAATCCAAGATCCGAATCGATTTCTCCATACATATCATATCCCTCTTTAACTCTAATGGTTTCTACCTTACCACAAAAATTGGATCTAGATGATACTTGCAAAGCATTAAAGCGTGGAAGATGTTATGAATACTAAGTAATTCCGGTGGTAACACCAACTTGTGCACCTAGTCTTCCTCTCGGTATAAGATCTCAAAAAGTTCGATATAATGGGAATTTAACTTTTCTTTCTTCCCAACCAATCGGTGGATGACACCTTCGAGTATGCAATGCTTCGTACGATGTCATTTTGATACTTGAGTGTTATCTGATATTATGTGCAACTTCGCTAATTAGCAATTTGTCATTCCAAAAGCCTATAAAATCCTAGCATACGCTTTCAATAATTCCATATAGGCATGGGTAATAATCTTATAGGCTTTTGGTGCTCTACCTTAACCTGCTGACCTATGAGACATTGAATCCCAATTTCAGTTATTTCTCTTATCGTACTTGATTGCCAATGTACTTTCATGAGATTTGATAAATCCTATTATTCTTTGAATGTGGGGTATATCTCTATAAATGAGTCTCTGACGACATCAATTCCTTTAACTACATATTATTTGGTACACAATTCTATTTTTAAATCTTAATAAATTATCAGTACCAATACGCAAGCTAGTTACAACACCCATCTGGGTCTGATTAGCTACATCAATACGATACTTATCAATACGCTGAGCTTGCTCGATTCGATCAATCAAGTCAAGTTTTCCATACTCAGGCTCGCTACCACGAAATAAATGTCAGTATCAGAAAGGAACCACCTCCAGTGAAGGTTCACTAAATATTTCAATAACTCATGTCTCTGACTAATATACATAATGCCGTCCCAAAATCACTTCTGCTCAAAGCACTAAACTGAGTCATTCCCTTTTTCTTGTATTAGACGATCTTTGTGAAATCTAATATTTAAACCTTCTTGGTTCGTAGAATTTCATATTCTTCACCGCACAAGTAATGGTATCCTAACTTCAAACACGAATATTTTTCAACTCTAGTTATGGGTTAAGGATCAGGGTACTTCTAGACGCTGTCAAGTCTCTTAGGCGGGGAGGTATTTTGAAATACCTTTATTAGCTATCAGACTTGACCACACAAACTGGTTATGGATATAAGGGTTCAAGGTTCAGTCCCAGAAGAAGTAAGATGCCAGATTTATCGATATTCTCATTTATCCTTGGTCGTAATTCATTTTCAGTTTATATCACTTGATCTGAATCACTTCACATATCAGAGATATTCTTACCTTGTATACACCTCTTATTCCAATATAACTTGCATTCGAAATTTATCACTTTAACGCTTGTCTCATTTCGTTTATCAATTATAACAAAACTCTTTCCTTATTCCAATTTAGTCTCACATCCCAAAACATTAGCAACCTAAATTTCAATTCTTAGAGTCGAAATGTACTTTATACTCCAAAGTCTCTTTATATCTCAAAACTCTGAACCTTCTTAATAGTTTTGGGTTTTTTTCCCACTGATTTATAATCCTTGTTTGGAGGAATCCAATTGACACTCTTTCTTAATATAACGTGACCCATAAGACTTCGGGTCTCCTTAAAAAAATTGACACCAGTACACTCCAAAGTGGATCACTCAGTCCGATAATCTTATTTTCATATAGTCATTGTAATTGTTTTTCAACATTTCTAATTCAATCAAAGTCATTCAGTACAGTGGTCTGAATAATTAATTTGATACCACGTGCTAAATCAATTTCAAACTTCATCTTTCAATATAGTGACAATTCTGAGAGATCATCCGAATATGTGTCGAAAATTTCTATGTCTACAGGGGTTTCTATTTACTCCAAACACACCCTATCTTTAACAATCATATAAACAATGTGACCTTCACTTATACTTTTAGTTTTGTAATTCATATTTTCAGTTACAGTGACTTTACTCTGTCACTCTCACTGCTTCCTTAGTACATCTCTTTTCTGTCACTCTCTTTACCTTTTCATTTTCTTAATAACCTCGAAATATACATTTCACATCATTGCAGTTGTGCTTTGCGCACTGCTTCCTCAAAATAACATCCAATGAGGCTAATTTAGCTTGTTGAGGATCTTAGTACCTCCTACAAGTTTTTTGGACTTCCTCTGTTTCACATATTTATTTATCCAGATTATACTCCTTCCAAATCAATTTAATTTCATATTCATTCTCGAACTTGTTTCCTTATGTCCGATTCACTAATTTCATCTATAATTGCCACTTTATTTTATCCGGGATGTGTTGCCATTTAAAGGCCTCCAGAAACATATCCCATGTAATTTTTTGATGTCGGCTCTCAGATTAAATTGGGGAACTTCCCTTCAAGTTTGACTTTTCATTTCGATACTGATGCTACAAAGGCTACTTCTTTATAGTAGCGTACTCTTAAAATCTGTGTAGCTTTTCCAATTCTTTAAGACAAAAGTTACAAAAGCGACTTTCTCGGTAGAGTTACTTTTAAAATCATCAAGCTTTTCTATCTCATTCATCCAACCTTCCGAATCACTGAATTCTTAACCTTATTGAAAAAACGGAGGCTTAAACTTCTGAAACTGCCCCCCCAGTCTATTAAGTTCACAGTCATATTCTAAGAATCTATTTAGGTTTTCTAATTTATTTATCCAGTTTTCCATTCCAATGAGATCCTTGACTCCAATAAATAGTGGTCTAATATTTTCTGAAATTGTCTCAATCTTTCTCTCAGTCACACCTCAATCATCATCATTATCACGGGACCACTATCACTTGACCCGACAATGCCATTATTGCTTCCATGTCCCGCTCAAATCTTACGAAGCGGCTCCAAAATTTCTAGTGAAACAATAAGGTGTACACTTAGACGAGGGTTCACTACACCTCCCGGACCTATCTCTATGGCCTCGAGGAACAGTTCATTTTCGTCTATTTGTATGGCTTAATAACTACCAGCCATATCTATTAGTTTTCCTTCATTCAATGACACAATTCCCATTAAAACACAACCAAGTATACCCATTTGTATATAAACAATGTACAGTATTGCCGGGGATGTGAACTTTTCAAATTTTTGTTCACTTTTAATATCGACTTGTATCAGGCTAACCTTGCTCTGATACCACTTATGTAACGACCTGAATTCATGCACATTTCGATTTGGGCTACAAGTCGATATTATGTCAAAACAATACTTAGTCTGATTAATTTTTTTCTTTCTTAGTAAAAATTGAAATAAAATATATTCACATTCCCCATACAAATCTCGTATCCATTACAATAGTTACAAAAATTTTAGATACAAAGGAATTGTTTAAATCTGGGTATACATTCGATGCAGAAATATGCTCCGCGAAATCATAATTTTGCAAAATGCCTTACTAACGGAGGCTATCCCAGCTACAGAGGGACTTTAGAGAGGAAAGTAAAGGGGTGAGCTCAACATGCTCAGTAAGAAAAACACGTGGCAGGTAGATAAATACACTACCTATATACTTGTGCCACAAATATTTTTTTCGTAAATCATATTGAAAAATTTCAGTTCATAAATGGAAATCAACAAAAGTATCTTCACAGTTTACCGCACAGATTTCACAATTTCAAAATTCAAGCAGTGAAACACATAGTTTCAAATCACAACACAATTCATTTCAGTAATTTAAATAGACGAGGCAAGACATTTCACAATATATCAGATATCAGAAGTGACTATTGGCCAATGTTGGTGACTCTGGGTAATTCACGGGCTAGGTGTGTCAGGATTTCAGATACTATGGGAGTGGTCAGCTACCCAAACGGCTCACACAGTACACTATTTTCCAGTAACACGGTACATTGTACACACATGCACACAGCATGGTACATCGAACTCCATGGACCTCGGCATCATTCATCATTCAGTATAATTTCAATATTCATAATTCCATATAATTTCACTGTCGCCTTTTTACCTCAAATCACGTCCAAATAGGTAGAGCAAGATCACGCAACAATACACGCCTGACAGGCACGATTTTAACATCAAAATGCTTTAAATCACGTGCAAGCAAGTAGTGCAAGATCACACAGCAATACACTCCTGTCTGGCATGCTCTTAACCACAAGTACTTTAATCTCGTTTCAGCTCATAAAATAGAGTAAAAGGGGTTGGTCTTTCCTTTTTTCACAAAGCACGATTTTTCAGTATAATTATGAAATTTTTAAATTTTTCACAAATAATTTTAAAACTACTTAAATATTTATTTAAATAGGCTTGATAATACTATACCAAAAATTAGGTTGTTTTTACGGAGTTTTAAAAACTCTTCCTTAAATTCCAAAGCGTAAGATCGACCTAAGGTTTTCTATAATTCAGGCGACTAAAAATTTCTATCTTAAAGTTCGCAATCTCAAATACCCAGAAAATATACGTAGATATTATTAACAATTCACGAATATTTTTCTACAGTAGAAATATGACCTAAATTTATATATACAAAGTATCAGAAAAATACGTGCAATTTATCTCTAGCAGCACACAAAATTTTTCTTACCTCGATGCCTGTCCATAGTCCTTTATTGCCTGAGTGATGCGACTCGACGGGTGCAGTCCACTCGGTTTATTTTTCGAAACTCTTTCCCAGGATTTCCCAAATTTTCAGTACACTCTCTTCTTTTTCAATCATTTTTTCCAATATATATATAATTATAATTATATATATTACTTCTTTCTTTCTTTCTTTCTTTCTTTCTTTCTTTCTTTCTTTTTTGAATTCTTTTCTTCTTTCCCGACAACTCTATTTTCTTCTCATTTTCTTCATTGCACCATTCTTGACACTATTTATCACTCTTCCCAGCTCTCAGTGCCATCGTCTTCTTCCTCCCACTGCGTTTTCGTCCGACGTTGGTGTTTCCTCGGGTCACCCTCTTCACAGCTCATCTTCTTCTAGCTTCCAGCTTTCAGCTCTTGCCCGAGGCCCAACTACCCATTCCCGGTGTCATGTTCTGCTTTAGCTTCACCTCAGCATTTCTCGGCTATCCACCATTTCCCTTTCTCATCCACCTTAATTCATTTTTTTTCCCAGCCTTGGATAGCATGTAACGACCTAAATTTTCACACAATTTTGTTGTGCTACAAGTTGATATTATGTCAAAATAATACTCAGTTTGATTAATTTTCTCTAACTCTTAGTAACAATTTAAAAAAAATTTATTCACATTCTCCATACACATCTAGTATGCATTACTATACTTATACAAATTTTAGATACAAAAGAATTTCTTACAACTGAGTATACATTCGATGCAGAAATATGCTTCGTGAAATAATAACTATGCGAAATGCCTTACTAACAGAAGCGATCCCAGTTATAGAGGGACTTTGTGGAGGAAAGTAAGGGGGTGAGCTCAACATGCTTAGTAAGAAAAACACATGACAAGTATATAAATACACTACCTATATACTTATGCCACAAATAAGTTTCTCATAAATCATACTGAAAAATTTCATTTCAAAAATGGAAATCAACAAATATTATCTTCACAGTTTACCCCACAGATTTCACAATTTTGAAATTCAAGCATAGAAACACACAGTTTCAAATCACAATACAATTTTCATTTTCTTTTCAGTAATTTAAATAGACAAGGCAAGGCATTTCACAATATATCAGATATCAGAAGTGACTATTGGCCAATGTCGGTGAATTCCGGTAATTCACGGGCCAGGTGTACCGGGATGTCAGGTGCCGTGGGAGTGGTCAGCTACCCAAACGGCTCAAACAATACACTATTTTCCAGTAACATGGTACATCGTACACACATGGACACAGTATGGTACATCGTACTCCATGGACCTCGGTATCATTCAAAATTCAGTATCGCCTATTTACCTTAAATCACGTGCAAGTAGGTAGTGCAAGATCACACAGTAATACACGTTTGATAGGTAAGGTTTTAACTTCAAAATGCTTTAAATCACGTGCAAGCAAGTAGTACAAGATCACACAGCAATACACGCCTGACTGGCACAGTTTTAACCTAAAATACTTTAATCTCGTTTCAGCTCATAAAATAGACTAAAAGGGGCTGGTCTTACCTTTTTTCACAAAACTCGATTTTTCAGTATAATTTCAAAATTTTTAGATATTTCACAAATAATTTTAAAACTACTAAGATATTTATCTAAATAGGCTCGATAATACTATACTGAAAATTAGGTTGTTTTTACGAAGTTTTAAAACTCTTTCTTAAATTCCAATGCGTAAAATCGACCTAAGGTTTTTCTATAATTCAAGCGACTAAAAATTTATGTCCTGAAGTTCACAGTCTTAAATACACAAAAAATATACGCAGATATTTTTAACAATTCACGAATATTTTTCTATAGTAGAAATACAGCCTAAATTTATATCTATAAAGAATCAAAAAAATACGTGCAATTTATCTCTAGTAACACATGAAATTTTTCTTACCTCAGTGTGTGCCCGCAGTCCACAATGCCTTTAGTGACTGGAGTCTATGCGTCTGATCTGCTCGGGTTATTTTCGCTGAAATTTTTGTACCAGTATTTCAAAAATTCTGAACTGATAATTTTGACTGTCTTTTCCCTGAGTTTTTCCTAAATTCTTTGCGTGTTTTTCTCTATTCCAAATATATATAATTATATATATATATAAATCCCCCTTCTTTTTATTTTTTTTTCTGGTTACTATTCAGTTTTTTTTTAAATCTTCTGTAAACACCGCAAAATTTTATGTACTTAATTAGACAATAAAATAAATTTAATGAAAATTTTTTAATGGAAGTGCGAATATTCATTGATGGGCTCGAGAAGGATGGGAGTCGAGAGGCTCCGAAATGGCTGAGAGCCGAAATACAAGAGGTGAGGAAAAAATGCAAGTATGGTGATATTGTGGAATTTTAGTTTATTAGTTGAAAATTTATGTAAAGTCTATATTTGTGGTTTCAAAAACGATATAAAATAATAAAAAAATAAAAAAAAGTTTTCACTACAAGGTAAGGTAAATTAAATGAAAATATGTTATAAGAATATATATATATATATTTGTTACATTGAAAATGTATTTTAAAAAAAAACAAAAAAAGAAAAATATATAAGTACAATATATATAAGAAATTGGGAACAGATCACGCGATAGGGAAAACCCCATCGTGCGACCAGCCCCCCTCCTCGCCTTCTTCATCTTTTTTCTCTCTGCCTCGCCAAACCCGTCTCCCTTTTGTTGTCGTTCCCCTGTCATCCTTTCCCCTCTGCTATCACCGGCAATCAAAGTCACCCAGCAACCGGTGACACTCTTCCCTCTCCCCTTTCCCTCTCCCAAACACAGACCCCCTACGTTTCCCTCTCGCGTGGCCCTCTTCTCGGTTTCTTGTTGACTTCCTCTTCACCACTGATGACCACGCCTGCACCGGAGGTCCCACTAAATCGGCAGCTCCCCCTTTTCTCCTTCCGACGCAACAACATCCAAAAAGAAATTAAAATACCCATTTGCTACTTCCCTATTTTTGTAACAATGGACTCCTACGTAAAAACCTAAGCTTTATCTAGTTAAATGTCTATATAAATTGTATTATAGAAGCATGATTGTTGTATGAATTAATTTAAATTTGATTGTGAAGAAATTAGGGAACTAGGGATTAATTTGACAAATTGGGGATTTTGAGAATTAGGCAAGGAAATTAGATATTATGAGTTGAATTATTAAGAATTGGAATTGAAGGTTGAAGATGATAAATTAAGTATGTATTTGGTCATTTTGTGGATTTTATAATTGTGTAAGAGTGATGAAAATAATCTCAAGAATGGCGTAGAGTCTCAGCCAGCAAGAGGTTTATGGGTTTAAAATGTTCGTGAGTTTCCTTACAAGTATGAATTGTACATGTGGATGATGTATTTGGGTTATTCGAATGATGAAAATGAAAGTAGGGTAATGAAATTTTTATAGGTAGCTTAAAACGGGTCCTGAATCGACAAAAAAATGAAGAAATGAACAACGATAGAAAAAAGGGTCGAGAATGGTTGATTTAAAGATGTAAATGCATGTTTGAATGTGTTTAAGTAAGTTTTGCTTATGTGTGATGAATTGATGTCATTTTGGACAATTCTAGAAATCAACACAATTAACGAGGCGGTACTGGGTCCCAAGGAAATAATGCCACCTAAACCCAATAAAGGTAAAGGGTATAATTTAATTTAGTTATGATAATGAACACTCATTGCATTGATAAAAATTTTTTTATGAAGCAATGTTATGTTTTGAAATGATTTATGATTGTTTTCATACTTATGGAACGATTTACAGAACATGATTTCGTTTTATGAAATTCTTACTAAGTAAATCTATGTTATGAAATGAATTTCCTGAAGTATGAAAATGCATGAGAGTTTTATGATGGTTTGAAATCCTATATTTATGCTTTGGAAGAAACTTTTGACATTTTCAAAAGTATTTAAGAAAAAGGAAAATAATCTTTTTTTTGAGACTGTGGGCTTCATGCATGGCTACTTCTTATGGTGCACTAGCTCCACCACTTGAGTGCCAGTACGTAGGGCCCCTGTAACACTTGACTCTACTGTGTGGTAGATGTTTCACTACTTGTGGTTAATAATGATGATGTTTTGGTAGTATCTCGTGCCCGTGCAGTATGCATGAATGTTTCCCATGCGGAGAGTGCCTTTGGTGCCCTTACCCTAGCTAGGTGCTAGAGAAAATAAGAAAGATACTACCCATGTTTTATGACAGTGCTATATGACCCTGATCCAGTCTACAGCCCCCACCATGGCCATAGGTATGATAATGACCCTCTACGGAGGATGACACGTATCGCATGACTTAGTTATAGCCTAGTCTCCACAATTATGATTATGATTATGATTATGATGATGATGTTGATGAATGACTATGTTTTTATGAGATTATGACAAATGTTTACGAACAATTATGATGATTTATGACAAGAAGGTTAAGAATGATTATGTTTTATGAAATGTTTATGAATGACAATGATTTTATGAAATCATCCATGAATGATGAAAAGTTTATGAAACAATTAAACATGCTATTTGATTTAAAGTAACTCATGTTTCGTATTTTCTTATGATGACTATGCACGTAATGAAAGTTTTACACATCTTTAAATGTTTGGTTTCTAAAAGGAACGTACGATCATTTTTTTGAAGCAAAGTTTGGTTTATGAATGAAGTTGTATGCTTTTACATATCAGAACTACTTTAAACATATTTTCTTACTAGGCTTTTTCCCGAAAGCTCACCCCTCTACCTTTCAGACTATTTGTAGTGATCTACAGCCGCTACCTGCCGCGTACACGACGTAGACTAGTAGGAAAGAGCTACCATATGCTACTTTTTGTATATGTAGAAAGGTATACTAATACATTCCTTTACCAGACACATTTTGTATGCACAGACATATATTGGAAATATTTTGTTGGGATGTAATTTGTAAGAATACAAATGTAAAGAATATTCCATTTGGGAATTTGTCTTGAAGTAATTGGTCTTGATTTGAAATGAATGTCTTGGTTTGATGATGTGGAATTGGAAAGCATGTTTGGTAGTTATGGATATCTAAGATTATTAAAAACACATGGTTTGCAGGTGGGTAGGCTTATATATAAGCCGTTATACTGCCGAAATTTCTGTCGTCCATATAAATCCAAATGTGAAACTTAAATATAATTACGGATAAAGAAATAAGAAAATGAATTGACACTGAACAGGAATACAACCTAAGTGAATAAAGGGTTAAGTGGAAAATTTAAGTTTAAAAAAAAATCCCCCAATTTTTCAAGGGTCAAGGGTCGTTACAGTTAAATGTGATATCAGAGTGAAGGTTGTCTAGTACTGTCAATGTCGAAAATAAGGATAAAATTACATCCCAAATGTTTATCCTTGTTTGGTTGTAGGCAATGTATACCTAATGAAGTTAAGATTTGATGTTTGGTTTATGCGTAGGTATTAGATCACATGCATAATGAGTGGAAGACGAGGACGCCCTCGGAGGCAAGCTCAGCCACCTCCATCCCCTTCCCAGCAGCCAGAGCGTCCTAATACTCGTATCGTTCAGTTTGAGCAGCGTTTGAAGTAGCGCCTCGAGCGAGGCTTGGAATCAATAGCTGCCATGGTTGCCCAACACTTAGGGGCAAATGCCTTTGATTCAGCTGGCACAGCACCAATCCCTACTCTTGTGCCAACTCCTTCACAAGCACCACCTCCACCTCCTCCTCTACAAGTACCCCCAGTACCTATGGCACCTCAGCCGCCTATACAGACTCGGATAGAAGAGAGGGATATTGGTAGGATGATGGACTTCCTGAAAATGAAGCCTCCAGTATTTAAGGGAGTTAAGAATCTAGTAGAGGTTGAAGAGTGGCTAATAGACCTCGAGAAGATCTTTGATTATCTGGGGTGTTCTGATGTAGAGAAGGTCTCTATGGCCATGTACATGTTGAAAGGCCAAGTAGAGTATTGGTGGGGATCCACCAAGATCCTTCTGACCGCTCAGCATCTGGTGATTAGCTCGGATGCATTCTTGACAGCCTTCAGAAAGTAGTATGTTTCACGAGCTACCCAGTAGAAGATGCGATGAACTTTTTGAATTTGTTATAGAGCAGTATGACCGTGGATGAATAGGAGAGTAAGTTTACTATGCTGATGAGGTATGACCATAAGACGTTCCGGAATGAAGAGCGCTGTACTGAGAGGTTTCTAGTCGGGTTAAGGCTAGGCATCTGAGATCGACTATTGGGGTTATGGATTACTGAGTTCAAGGATGCCCTCGGTAGAGCACAGATGATTGAGAGGGGTCTAAATGTTACACAGATGGAGTATAGCTCTAAGGGAAAGAGCAAAAATAAGGGTATGAAGATGGAGTTTGCTAGACATGATTATCGGAGGGGCCTGCCCAAGAGGTAGAGGACAGATGAGTTTGAAACTATAGTTGATAGAACCATAGTTCATGTACCTGCTTCCCAGATTGCTAGAGGCCCATAATAGTATTAGAAGTTGTGTAAAGAGTGCAAAAAACTCCATGAAGGTTTTTGTCTTTTGGCCATAAGGAGTTGCTTTGGGTGTGGATAGAAGGGACACATGGAAAGGGATTGCCCACAGAACCAGATTCCATAACCCCCAGAGCAACCACAACTACCCGAGAGACAAGGTCCCTAGAGATAAATCCCACAGAGACGGGCTACCGCAGTAGAGAAGGGTAAGAAGCCTGTCACTCAGGGGAGAGTCTTTGTAAGACCCGAAATTAAATCGTAAATTTTATGAGGTAGAAAAATGTTCACAAATTTAAAGGAATGAGATTCGGACTGAAAATAAGGATGCAAATCATAAAATGAATGAGTGTTCGTGAAGGAAAGTTTGACTGAATTAATCCCGAACAAGTGTAGGGGTAAAACGGTCAAAAGATCGAAATTCGAGATAAATTCGATAAGAAAAATTTAATTAAAAATAAGGATTTAGGATATCTTGATCAATAATGAGGAATTATACAATTTCGAGTCCAATTGATCAAGATCCGAAATTTTTAGAAATACCGAAAAGTCACCCGGGACAATATCCCGAAAATACGGAGAAATTATACTGGAAAAATGATTAAAAATATAATAAACAAATTAAATTAAACTAAATTTATTTATTTGGAATAAATAATAATATTGTAGATATTTTCAGATTTTTTTAGACTATTTTAATGAATATTTTAATAATAAAATAAATTGTTAAATAAAATAATAATTGAAAAAAAAAGAGAGAAAAGCCTGAAAATCGAGAAAACCCGAGAAACCAAAACCGAAAGACGACCCGTGAGAACCGACCGTCGATTCCAGCACACCGGCGACCGACAGCGTCCGACGAAGGTACCAGGAGGAAGAGGAGAGACCGGCGAGCACGTGGGCACCGGAATCACGCCGCCAGGTGGCCGGAGCAGGCCGATCGGAGCGAAGGAAGACTGACGAAAAAACGGGTTGATTCCCAGGGAACCACCGCGTCTGGGCTGAAACGGAGGCTACCGACGCACTCAGGGGAAGAAGCCGGTTCTTTTGAGACCGGTCTTGGCCGGTGAGACCGCCGAAAACGCCGGCGACGGCAAGTGGCAGTAAAACGGCACCGTTTGGCCGAAAGGAAAGGGAAGGAAAAGGAGGGAAAAGGAAGGAAAGAGGAAAGAAAAGAAAGGAAAATGAAGGAAAAGGAAAGAAAAGAAAGGAAAAAAGGGAAAAAAGGAAAGAAATTTACCGGGGACGACTCGAGGTTCGGGTAAGTTGATCAAGGGTCAAAATTGACCCACGGCTAAATTCCGGAAATTTAATTTAATATTATTTTAATGGAAAATAATCCGAATTTACCTAATTGTGAAGCTTTACGACAGAGATCGAACGAGAGCCGATTGAGCTCTGATTTTCTACCCGCATCGTATCGGGTAAGTACAGTTTAATTTCGACAATATGAGCTCCTTAAATACAGAGTTTTAATTATTTTACGGAATTATAGATTAATTTCGCATAGAAAGGAATATTTCTCGGAGTTGTAATATAATTGCCGTAAATGGTATACGGGCTATCCAATGAATTTGGATCGAAGCCCGATAATTATTAATAAGCTGCATAAGCCTGGTATACCCGAAAAAGGGAATTAATAAATATAAAAAGGGCTGCAATGGGCCGAGACCAAATAAGGTAGATAGGGCCCAATACCTTAAAGTTGGTCAGTAAATGCGATATACTGATAAATATAAGTGAATTAACCTCGACTATGTGGTTATATGCAGTTACGTACCTTTGGTTGGCGCGCACTTGGGCCGAGAGGTTCGGTATCATCGAGACAGGTTAAGTCTGCGCGCGATTTCCAGGTAAGGGAATTTTGTAGGTATATAGAGATACCTATAGGTATTTTTGAGGGGATTTACAGGGTCTACAATTTCTTAAACTATCTAGAAATGAAATAATAATTTTGCAAAAACCGGGGCATAGGTAAATAAGGAAAAATGACGATTTTACCCCTGAGAGTAAAAATTTACAAAAAGGGTAGTAAGGCAGACAAATTACATGATTTTCATGTTTTGATATTTTATATGATTATATTGCTTTGATTTAAGCAAATATGCACATAGGTTGGCTATTGATTTCGTGAAATATACGAAAGGGTACCGGTTTGTACCGGTTACTATTTTAAAAGATGTTTTGTCAAGATTTAGCCACCTATCATATTTATACAAGTAAAAAGAGTGCTAGAGTCTTACTCGCACTCAAGTTTACTGATTTATTCTCATGAAAAGCCGTACTGGAGCATTGCTCGTACGAGAAATTTGTGTGTGCACAAAATCGTGTTGGAGCTTCGCTCACACGAGATTTTAGATATCATGATATGCATAGCGTGGTGCTGGAGCTTCGCTCGCACTAGACGTGAGTTGACATGCATATAGTCGTGCGAAAGCCTCCTGTAGACTGTGTGTCACAGAGAGTTGAGATGCTCGGACACATACTTTGAGACATGGGTTGGTTATCGACATAGTATTGGGGTGGATAAGACCTACGGCAGGCACCCCCAGACTATGATATGGGTCCACGGAGTACGATGTACCGTGTATGTCACACGGAGTACGCTGTACCGTGCAGTCATGATGACTCTATGATGTTACTTGATATTCTGGCAGGTAGGACTTGACCCCACCTCCCGTTGCAGTTGTGATGCCCCGCACACCGGGATCCGTGTAGCCTGGGATCACAGGGACATAGTATGGCCATAGTCCTCGATTTTTCATACAGTAACCTACATGCCTCACATGATATCATACAGTCTGGATAGACCAGGACAAACCCGATGGAGGGGTAGTCCCGATTTGTGTTTTTAAAAGAGATGTGATTTGATGAATCAAGGTATTCCCGAGAGATGGGTTTGACCTTGATGAAGTTGTTTTATAATGAAACAAATGAGTTTTAAATGTGATGAATTTATGATGAAACAAATAAGTTTCAAAGTGATGAGTTTTGTGATTAAACAAATGAGTTTTAAAGTGAAGAGTTTATGATGAAATAAATAAGTTTTAATGTGATGAGCATGAGATGTAATACATGATGATTTTCCATGTGTGCTTTATATGCCGATTTCATGATTTCTTGTATATGATATATACATACATGTGGCATCGTTTTAGTCATACCTCATGCTCTGAAAGTAAACAATTTTTACATCATGACATTATCAGCACGTAGATAGTATAGTTATCTACCTGCTTACATTATTGCCTTACTGAGCACGTTTCGCTCACCCTTTCATTTCCACCCCACAGGGTATATTCAGTAGAAGAGAGCGACAATAGTTTCACATTTCAGTTATCCGCTGCTTCTTATTAAGATCAGGTATACACATTTATATAATTTTTGTATCTGAACATATAGATGCACAGTACTGTATATGGATTTAATATTGGGGATGTATTTGTTTAAATAAATTGATATGTAAATGAAATATGAAAATTGAATGGTAAATAGGGGAGAGGTGACTAACACCGAATCATAGCCCAACTGTTTAGTAGTATATCTGTTCACGACGGGTAAGGAAATGAAAAGCGAAAAATTTGTAGGGATTTTTAGGTAATTTGGGTCGTGACAGTCTTTGCTTTGGACAAAGAGACTGGTGATGCTTCTGTTCAGACTATTTGGGGTAAGCTTTTAATTTGTAATCACCAAGCACATGTACTATTTGATCCAGGTTCCACGCACTCTTTCATATCACCCTATTTTGCACATAATCTACCTATTAAGCTTGAACCTCTAGATTTTACGTTACATATTAGCACACCTATGTATAAATCCCAAAAGACCGACATGGTGTGTAGAAATTATGAAATCAAGGTAGGAGATAAGATCATGTTAGCAGATCTAATCCTGTTGAACATGTATGGCTTTGATGTAATTCTGGGTATGGATTGGCTAGCCACCAATCGCGTAAGTATAGATTGCTACCCTAAGACTATAACATTCTCCTTACCTAATAAGTTTGATGTATGCTTTGCAGTTAAGGAATAAATTACATGAATTTGACTGTTGATGAAAATTTTTGATGAACGTGTTAATGTGAAGGTTATGTTGCATTCATCTCCGATACTAGTCGAGAACGTCCAAGCATTTAGGACGTACTTCTGGTATACGAATTCCCTGATATATTTCCTGATAAACTACCGGGACTACTACCGGAGAGAGAGTTAGAATTCACTATAGATTTGGCACCAGAGACTCAGCCAATCTCAAAGTCTCCTTACTGGATGACCCTTATTGAACTTGAGGAACTGAAAAAGCAGTTGCATGACTTGCTAGACAAGGGGTTCATTAGGCCAAGTGTATCCCTGTGGGGAGCTTCGATATTAATTGTACGGAAGAAGGATGGTAGTCTCAGGTTATGCATAGACTATAGGCTGCTGAACAAGGCCACAATCAAGAATAAGTATCCCTTACTCATAATAAATGATCTATTTGACCAGGTAATAGGGGCTACAGTGTTCTTAAAAATTGACATGAGGTCGGGCTATCACCAATTGAGGATTAGAAAAGAGGATGCTTTGAAAATGGCCTTCAGAACGAGATATGGCCACTATGAGTTCCTTGTGATGCCTTTTGGTCTAACTAATGCCCCAGTTGCATTCATGAGCCTGATAAATGAGGTGTTCTGGGAGTATCTAGATTAGTTTGTCATAGTTTTAATTAATGATATTCTGATCTACTCAAAGTCCCAAGAGGAGCATGAGCAGCATTTGAGAGTAGTGCTCCAAACTCTCAGAGAGAAGCAGTTGTATGGGAAGTTGGATAACTGTGAGTTTTGGTTAGAGCAAATAACTTTTTTGGGCTATATTGTTTCTAAAGACGGGGTGTCAGTGGATCCGTATAAGGTTGAGGCAGTACTCAAATAGGAAAGGCCAAAAATTGTTACAGAAATCCAGAGTTTTCTGGAACTAGTTGGATACTATAGGAGGTTTGTAGAAGGTTTCTTCAAGATTGCTGCTCCGCTGACTAAGTTAATATGAAAGGATGTTCCGTTTAAGTGGACTGATCAGTGTGAGCAAAGTTTTCAAGAACTTAAGAAGAGGTTGACCACCGCCCCAGTCTTAACCATTCCTAGTGGATCTGGAGGCTATGCAGTATACAGTGATGCATCATACCGGGGCTTAGGGTGTGTACTTATGCAGCATGGGAGAGTAGTCGCATATGGTTCTCGCCAACTTAAGAACCATGATAGGAACTACCCCACCCATGACTTAGAGTTAGTCACGGTTGTTTTTGCATTAAAGATATGGTGGCACTACTTGTATGGAGAAAGATTTCAAATTTTCACTGACAACAAGAGCTTGAAGTACATATTTGACAAGAAGGAATTGAATATGAGACAAAGACGGTGGATAGAGCTCCTCAAGGATTATGACTGCGAGATTTTGTATCACTCAGGTAACGCAAATGTAGTGGCAGATGCTCTAAGCAGGAAGAGGATGATTTCTTTTATGATGATCAGGGAATGGGAGTTGTTAGATCAGTTTGCCAAGCTCAGTATTAGTGTGGAAACAACAGATGTTGGGTTCATAGCTATTTTTTAGATTGAACCTAGTATACTAGATCAGATCAGAACTGGACAGAGGGGTGATAAAAAATAATTGGACATGGTCAGCCAGGAAAAACAGAACATGTAGTCAGACTTTATAGTCGGTGAGGACTGGTTGTTGAGGTTTAGGGGCCGCATATGTGTCCCAAACGATGATGCCTTAAGACAAAGGATCTTGAAGGAGTCCCATTTTTCTTGGTTCACCATGCACCTGGGAAGCACTAAGATGTACCATGATCTGCGAAAGGTGTATTGGTGGAATGGTGTGAAAAACGATGTAGTAGAGCTTTTGGCCAAGTCTTTGATTTGTCAGCAGATCAAGATCGAACACCAAAAGCCTGCGGGGTTACTTAAGTCTCTTCCAGTGCCTACTTGGAAATGGGAGCACATTACCATGGACTTCATTAAGGGCTTACCAAGAACCCGAAAGGGGCATGATGCAATCTGGGTAATTGTAGATAGCTTAACTAAGAGTGCCCACTTCTTGGCCATTAAAAGTACAGACTCCTTAAGTGCCTTAGTAGAGTTGTATGTGAAGGAGATAACTCGATTGCATGGGGCTCCCGTGAGCATTACATCAGATAGAGATTCTCAATTCACTTCCAGATTTTAGGCTTATTTCTAAGAAGCCATGAGATCTCAGCTTAACTTGAGCATTGCCTATCATCCTCAGATCCATGGTTAGTCCGGAAGGATCATTTAGACTTTAGAGGATATGTTGAGGGTGTGTGTTTTGGAGTTTAAGGGCTCATGGGATGATCATCTGCCACTTACAGAGTTTGCTTATAACAACAACTATCATACTAGCATCGGGATGGCACCGTATGAGGCCTTGCATGGTAGAAGATGTAGATCTCTAGTGGCTTAGGAAGAAATGGGTGACAGAAAGATCTTGGCTCTCGACTTGGTGGCATAGGTAGCTGAAGGTGTTCAGTAATCTGTGATAGACTTAAGGCCGCACAGAGTAGGCAGAAGAGTTATATGGATAAGCATAGGCGGCCACTTGAGTTTCAGATTGGGGACTCTGTGTTTTTGAAAGTATCCCTAAGCAAGGGTATTATGCGCTTTGGAAAAAGGGGGAAACTGAGTCCTCGCTTCATTGGTCCATTTGAGATTATAGAGAGAGTGGGAATGTAGTCTATAGACTTGCCTTACCACCGTAGCTTTTTGGGGTACATAATGTCTTCCACGTCTCGATGTTAGGGAAGTATAATCCAGATCCCTCGCATATCATTGAGTATAAGCCTTTGAGCATTCAAGAGGACATGAGCTACATTGAGCAACCTATCCAGATTTTGGACAGAAGGAAAAAGGCACTTTGATTGAAGATTATTCCTATGGTAAAGGTTCTCTGGCAACACCATTTGGTTAAAGAAGCTACATGGGACCTAGAGAGCCTGATGAAGGAGAAATACCTTCATCTATTCTGAAGGACCAAGAAGAATTTGGAGTACCAAATTCTTTAAAGGTGGGGAGAATGTAAGCATCGTAAAATTTTCTGTACTTAATTAGACAATAAAATAAATCTAATGAAAAGATTTTAATGGAAGTGCGAATATTCGTTGTAGGGTTGGAGAAGGATCGGAATCGAGAAGCTCTGGAATGGCTGAGAGCCGAAATACAGGAGGTGAGGAACAAATGCAAGTATGGCGATATTGTGGAATTTTAGTTTATTAGTTGGAAATTTATGTAAAGTCTATATTTGTGGTTTCAAAAAAGATATAAAATAATAAAAAAATAAAAATAAAAATAAAAATAAAAATATTTTCACTACAAGGTAAGGTAAATTAAATAAAAATATGTTATAAGAATATATATATATTTTTGTTAAACTGAAAATGTATTTAAAAAAAGAAAAAAAGAAAAAAATATAAATACAATAAATATATATATAAAAAGAAATCGGGAATGAATCACACGACAGGGAAAACCCATCGCGCGACCAGCCCCCTCTCCTTCTTATTCTTTTTTCTCTCTGTCTCGCCGAACCCCTCTCCTTTTTGTTTACGTTCCCCTGCAGTCCTTTCCCCTCTATTAACGTCGAACAACCGAAGTCGCCCAACAACCGACGACACTCCTCCCTCTCCCCTTTCACTCTCCTGAACACATACCCCCATGCGTTCCCCTCTCACGTGGCCCTCTCCCTGGTTTCTTGTCGACTTCCTCTTCACCGTCGATGACCACGCCTGTACCAGAGGTCCCACGGAATCGGCAGCTCCCCCTTTTCCCCTTCCGAAGCAACAGTGTTAAAAAAAAAAAAACCTATTTGCTACTTCCCTATTTTTGTACTAGTGGACTCCTAGGTAAAAACCCGAGCTTTATCTAGTTAAATGTCTATATAAATTGTATTATAGAAGCATGATTGTTGTATGAATTAATTTAAATTTGATTGTGAAGAAATTAGGGAACTAGGGATTAATTTGAAAAATTGGGGATTTTGAGAATTAGGCAAGGAAATTAGATATTATGAGTTGAATTATCAAGAATTGGAATTGAAAGTTGAAGATGATAAATTATGTATTTGGTCATTTTGTGGATTTTATAATTGTGTAAGAGTGATGAAAATAATCTCGAGAATGGCCAGCAAGAGGTTTATGGGTTTAAAATGTTCGTGGGTTTCCTTACAAGTATGAATTGTACATGTGGATGATGTATTTGGGTTATTCTAATGATGAAGATGAAAGTAGGGTAATGAAATTTTTATGGGTAGCTTAAAACGGGTCTTGAATCGACAAAAAAATGAAGAAATGAACAACGTTAGCAAAAAGGGTCGAGAATGGTTGATTTAACGATGTAAATGCATGTTTGAATGTGTTTAAGTAAGTTTTGATTATGTGTGATGAATTGGTGTCATTTTGGACAGTTCGAGAAATCGACACGATTAACGAGACGATACTGGGTCTCAAGGAAATAATGCCACCTAAACCCAGTAAATTTAAGGGCTATAACTTAATTTAGTTATGATAATGAACACTCATTAGATTGATAAAAGGATTTTTATGAAGCAATGTTATGTTTTGAATTGATTTATGATTGTTTTCATAGTTATGGAACGATTTACGAAACATGATTTCATTTTATGAAATGTTCACTAAGTACATCTATGTTATGAAATGAATTTCCTGAAGTATGAAAATGCATGAGACTTTTATGATGGTTTGTAATCCTATATTTATGCTTTAGAAGAAACTTTTGACATTTTCAAAAGTATTTAAGAAAAGGCAAAAAAATCTTTTTTTGAGACTATGGGCTTCAGCATGACTACTTCTTGTGGTGCACCAGCTCCACCACTTGAGTGCCGGAACGTTGGGCCCCTGTAGCACTTGACTCTACCTGTGTGGTAGATGTCTCGCTACTTGTGGTTAACAATGATGATGTTTTGGTAGTATCTCGTGCCCACGCAACAAGCATTAATGTTTCCCGCGCGGAGAGTGCATTTGGTGCCCGTGCCCTAGCTAAGTGCTAGAGAAAGTAAGAAAGATAGATACTACCCATGTTTTATGAAAGTGCTGTATGACCCTGCTCTAGTCTACAGCCCCCACCATGGCCATAGGTATGATGATGACCCCTTACGTAGGATGACACGTATCATATGACTTAGTTATAGCCTAGTCTCCACGATTATGATTATGATTATGATGATGATACTGATGAATGACTATTTTTTTATGAGATTATGACAAATGTTTACGAACAATTATGATGATTTATGACAAGAAGGTTAAGAATGATTATGTTTTATGAAATGTTTATGAATGACGATGATTTTATGAAATCATATATGAATGATGAAAATTTTATGAAACAGTTAAGCATGCTATTTGATTTAAATAAACTCATGCTTCGTGTTTTCTTATGATGACTATGCACGTAACGAAAGTTTTACACATCTTTTAAATGTTTGGTTTCTAAAAGGAATGTACGATCAGTTTTTTTTAAGCAAAGTTTGGTTTATGAATGAATTTACATGCTTTTACATATCAGAACTACTTTAAACATATTTTCTTACTGGGCTTTTTCCCGAAAACTCACCCCTCTACCTTTCAGACTATTTGTAGTGATCTACAGGCGCTACCTGTCGCGTACATGACGTCAACTGGTGGAAAAAGCTACCCTAGGCTACTTTTTGTACATGTAGAAAGGTATACTATTACATTCCTTTACCAGACACATTTTGTATGCATAGACATATATTGAAAATATTTTGTTGGGATGTAATTTGTATGAAAACAAATGTAAAGAGTATTCCTTTTAAGAATTTGTCTTGAAGTAATTGGTCTTGATTTGAAATGGATGTTTTGGTTTGCTGATGTGGAATTGGAAAGCATGTTTGGTAGTTGTGGATATCTAGGATTGTTAAAAACATATGGTTTGCAAGTGGGTAGGCTTATATATAAGTCGTTATATTGCCGAAATTTCTATCGGCCATATAAATCCAAATGTGAAACTTAAATATAATTACGGATAAAGAAGTAAGAAAATGAATTGACACTGAACAGGAATACATCCTAAGTGAATAAAGGGATAAGTGGAAAATTTAAGTTTCAAAAAAAAAATCCCCCAATTTTTCAAGGGTCAAGGGTCAAGGGTCGTTATACTTTCCGGTCGAAAATCTCTTCTTTTCTTCATCTTCCTTTCTCCTTCCCCTCTTTTGCTCACCCGAGGATTTGTTCGCCATCATCGATCATCACTCAGCGTCGCCACTCTCCCTTCAGCCTACCTTCTGTCATCATGAACATCATCACCACGTCCTGCCACCACCACCATAGTCCTCAGCTCACATCTTCCATCCCTTGTTCACGGTCTCCTTCTCGGTTCTCCCTTCTCTAACGCCCTTACTTCCACCCCTAATCGGATCACTCGATAACACCCTACTAGACACTGTCTTCAGCTATTATTGATGAGCCAAGCCCCAACCCAGCTTTGTACCCACACCATTCGATGTCCCTGACACCAGTACAGCACCGAGAACTTTCAACAGTGGCAGTGGCTATGAGAAGACCGACCCTTGTGTCATTTCATCTTGTCTCTGTTTCCAATTTCTCCCTAGGTTGCCTCTACTATTTCTCTTCCTCAATGAAAATTTTCATGGTCGTTTAGCAACAACAGGTTAACAGGCTATGTCTTTTGTGGTACTCTCTCACTCAACTCTTTTCTTTGGTTTCAGAGGATAAATCTCCTCTGTTCCAGTTTTCTGCTTGGTACATTTTAGCTAACATCATTTCCTTCCACCAAATTGCAATCATACACTCACTTGTCGTTGCAGTTTTTAGCAACTTCCCACTCATTCACGTCAGCTATCATTTCCTTTTTTTTGTCTGATTTTTCACTCCTAACACTCCGTTAATTTGGTTCAGCCTCATATAATTTTCAGACCTCAACAACTCAGACCTCAACAACTCCATACTATTTCATTTGTTCCATTAAATGTAGTTCTGCCATGTTTAGTTTTTAGGCCTTACAATTGTTCAAATATTATTTTCTTTTCCCAACAGCCTAACACATTTTTTTTTGCTTCCTTTTCTTTTCATTCTTCAGGACATTTTCCCGATTTGTTTTCCTTTCCTTGTTGCATCTTCCATATGTAATATATATTTCTATATTCTGTCTTTTTTTCTTGTTTTAGTTCCCAGCAACTACTCTTATCAAACTACAAATTTCCAGTCTTTCTTTACTTCCGTTGTATCTCTAAATTTTCATTCCCTAGGCTACTTTACCATGCTTTACGTTCCCTTCTTCCTACCACACCGAACACCATCACCATACAACAGTTTCTTCAGCCCATTTCCTGCTCAGTTTACCGAAGCAAAACTACTCTCGGTTGGCATTACTCCTATGTTTTCTACTGCACTGTGAGATCTGAGAATTTCAGACATACTTTATTGATGTAATAAGAATTTGAAGTGTAATTTATTGAGCTAAGTAAATTGTGGGAATTATAATTGGAGATTTATATGTTAAGTGTGTAAAATGAGCATGAAGTATGAGGACAGATCGATCTGGGAGAAGGAGAGATCGATCTGGTGAGTTAAAAATGACGAGAAAGGAGGAATTTGAGGAGCAGATCGATCTCCAATGGAAGAGATCGATCTCCAAATGAATCTGTTTGAGAGAAGATCGATCTCATGAGGAAGAGATCGATCTCCAAATGATTCTGTTTGGGAGAAGATCGATCTCCTTAGGAGCAGATCGATCTCATAAAGCCATAAAGAGATCGATCTCACCCCTCGACAGATCGATCTCCTAGGCATAAAATTGCCCAGATCGTCCCCAAATTTCAAATGCAAATCGATCTCATCAAGAGGCAGATCGATCTCCTACCTCCAGCATATATAAGGAACCCGTGTTTTCTCCTACAATTTCACTTTCTCTCTCTTCCAAACCCATTTCTACCTAAAACCTAACTTTCTCACTCATCCAAATCACCCATTTCCGGCCGAATCAGCTATTGTGGTAAGAAGGAAAGTTGTTCCTCATCAAAGGGAGAACAACATACTTGGAAATCGAAGGACGAATCGGATCGAGGCGTGAGCTGTGCGTCTCACAAGCTTTGGGTAATTTCTAAACCTCGATCTTGATATTTGAGCTGATTTTGATGTTATTGGTGGTTGTCATTGTGTTGAGATAGTTGAGAAATGATTAGGGATTGATGAAATTGCAATGTGGTTGGAGTAATGTAGATATTTGGTAATTTTGAGAATTTGTGCTATAAATGGAAATATAGACAATGTGGTGAATTAGCATAGATAATTGGTATTAGTGATATAGAACGTTGAGATATTGTGAATGAGGTTGTAGTTTAGGGTGGAGTTACGAGAATCAAGAGATTTGAGGAGTTGTGAGCAATTATGCTCGATTTTGAGAATTGAGGTTTATGAGATAATTGAGTATTGATGTTTTAACATCGTTTGGACAGCTCGGGAGTTCCAGAGTGGAATGCGAGGCTAGTCCGTGATACGGGGGAAACGATTGCACTATACGAGGTGCAAAGAGGTAAGGGAAAATCTAAACCATTTGTGTATGTGAATTGTAAACTATTTTAGCATGAATTGTGGTTTATAAAACAAGCATGTTGGGTTTTGTGTTGAGATTTAATTGCACACGATTTTTATAGCCGGTTGGAGCCCAATATTTTTATGAGTTTATAACTGGGCTCTACGTTAAGGCAATATTGAGATTTGAGAAATGTGTGCGTGTGCTTTGCCGGTTGGAACTCGATTTTATTACGTTTTGTGTTGAGCACAAAACGATTTTCAAATGAGTTTTATGAGAGAAAAACCATTATGAGTTCTACGTGAAGGCAAACCCGTCTTATGTGACAAGACTTAGGTGTGTAGTTGTGAGTACACACCGGGCGTTGCTCTGGTAGCATGTAAGCCCGATTTCTTCTCCGTTCTGGTAACGTGAGAATGACCTATTCTGTGGCTGTGCCACGTTGAGAAACCCCATTGGTGGCTTTGCCACGTTATACCCCATTGGTGGCTGTGCCACGTTATACCCCATTGGTGGCTGTGCCACGTTGAGAAACCCCATTGGTGGCTGTGCCACGTTATACCCCATTGGTGGCTGTGCCACGTTGAGAAACCCCATTGGTGGCTGTGCCACGTTAAACCCCATTGGTGGCTGTGCCACGTTGAGAAACCCTATTCTGTGGCTATGCCACGCGAGAAATTAAATCAGTGGCTTTGCTACGTGTGTTTTGTGGCTATGCCACGTGAGAATTTAAATCAGTGGCTTTGCCACGTGTGTTTTGTGGCTATGCCACGTGAGAATTTAAATCAGTGGCTTTGCCACGTGTTTTTTGTGGCTATGCCACGAGAGAAATTAAATCAGTGGCTACGCCACGCGTGTTTAGTGGCTGTGCCACGTGCATTATTTTTACTGTGATTTTATCACGTTATTTGAGAAAGCGTTTAACGCGTTATTTTCACATGCTTTGTTATTGCTCTAGAGTGAGCCTTTTACTTCATGTTTTCACATGATTTGAGACATGAGAATGTCATTTTGAGTACTTTCATGCTATGGTTTTCAAATGAGTTTCACATACAAATAAACCTTTTGTGATGTGCATTTTGGTTTATGAAATGAGTTCCTTACCCCCTTTACTGAGCGATTTAGAAGCTCACCCTGTTTTTCTTTCCCCCCCCCAGAGTTCTTCAAGTGAATAAGGACTTCCCTGCGACGTACGGAGTAGTGGCTAGTGGAGGATTCGAGCTCCAGGCCATATATATTGTATCTTGAGGTATATCTTATCTCTTCATGTACCCAGACTATTATTGTAATTGCAGACACTTGATGTATAACATTATATGGGATGTATTAGGATTAATTAACTTGGAATTGAGTATTTGTATACGGTATAATATACACTATATTATGATGAGATCCTGAGGCATGATAATTATGATGATGTATGACACTGCACAGGAATGCACCTTTAATTGTGAATTAATGAGTAGAAAGTTTTAAATTTGCCCTATTTTTCGCACTTCCGGGGCGTGACATGCACCTCTTGTAAATATATATATATATATATATATATATATATATATTAGTCTATTGCCATGGCCAGCCTTTTAGTCAGCTTTTGTCCTTGTCTTACAAAATTCCTTTTCTTACTCCATTCTTTAATAGGTATTTACATATATGAATACATATATATATATGTTTACATATGCCCATACACTTAATTTAATTTAGGGATATAATATCATATACTCACATGTACCTGCATTAATATATATATATATATAGATACACATCTATATAACTTGCACCCACCCACATTTTGTTTTAATTTTTAGGACTAAGGTATCTTGATTAAATTTATTCTTTCGAGTCTCTTATGCCACCATTAAATTTCCAATTTATTCTCCTTTAACGTACTCATTCTCGACTCCATTTTATCTAATTATTGTATAAAATTAAATTCGAGTACAAAATTCATGGGATTTACATATCATCATTCAGCTAACTCTCACTTCAACTTCATCTTCTCCAACTCCACAACCAGTTTTTGCCTCTCTCGGTCGCTGCTCTACTTCCTGCTTCAGCCCCCTGTTCTATTCGGAAGCAGCCCAACCATGCTTCAGCTCCTCACTAACAGCTCCATGTTGTCACGATTCCGTACTGAGGATGGTGGCCCAAGGCAGTGACTGAGAAGTAGCCTACTGCTATCGTTGGGTCAATGTACTGATTTTGATGGCACCTGTAACGACCCTTGACCCTCGAAAATCGAGGAAATTTTTTTTTGAATTTCATTTACCCACTTATTCCCTTATTCTCTTAGGTTGCATTCCTGCTCAATGTCAAATCGCTTTTCCTAATTCTTAATCCGTAATTATATTTAAATTCCATATTTTGACCTATATGGCCGATAGAAATTTCGGCAGCATAACGGCTTACATATGAGCCTACCCACCTGCTAATCAATTGTTTCGACAATCCTAGATATCAACAACTACCAAGCATGCTTTCAAAATCCACCTTTACAATTCAATACATCTATTTCGATTTAATACTAGTCATCTCAAGTTATAATCCCACAATAATAATGTTTACATCGTTTTCCTTACAAATTACATCCCAACAAAATATTCTCAATATATGTCTGTGCGTACAAATGTGTTTGGTAAAGGAATGTAATTGTATACCTTGACTGCGTGTACAAAACATAGCCTAAGGTAGCTCTTTCCCACCAGCCTACGTCGTGTATGCGGCAAGTAGCGTCTGTAGATTACTGCAAATAATCTAAAAGTTAGAGGGGTGAGCTTTCGGGAAAAAGCCCAGTAAGAAACGCATTTAAAATGATCATGGTGGCTGAATCACGTTGAATCCATGATAAAAACTAAGAGATAACGTTTCTTTACAAATATCACATAGCTTTCAAAAAGCGTATATATAAAACATAATCGATAGAAATATAATTTCGAAGTAACAAATCTATTCAGTTACATCACAATCTATCGAAACATACAAAACTCCAGAATATTTCAAAACCGATAGAACTTCAAAAACATAACTAATGTAGAAACATATATCGAAGAATCAAAATCTTATAGCATAGTTCATATGGGATGAATATTTGGCTAACTTATAGAGGGAAATCATAAATATGCTCGAAGGCAGGATTCATATACGCCACAAAGGCGCGCATGACAAAAATGCATTGACCGTGTGGCACTTTGCAATCTGTAGGACTCAAGAGGTGGCCCCCACAGTAACATAGACTGTGTGGTACTTTGCTCCCACAGAACTCAAGAGGTGGCCCCTACGATCGCATGTCTTTGTGAACCGCGTGGCACTTTGCTCCAGTCGGACTCAAGAGGTGACCCCCATAGTAACGTAGACTGTGTGACACTTTGCTCCCACAGAACTCAAGAGGTGGCCCCCCATGTTCGCATGTCTTTGTGAACCGTGTGGCACTTTGCTCCCGTCGGACTCAAGAGGTAGCCCCCACGTTCACATCTCATTATGGAAATTGCGTGGCACTTTGCTCCCGTCGGACATAAGAGGTGACCCCCACAGTAACATAGACTGTGTGGTACTTTGCTCCCACAGAACTCAAGAGGTAGCCCCCACAATTCCACTATACAATGCCCTTTTGTCTCAAAATAGAGTTTTCAAAATCTTACTTGGGTTTTTATAGCTCATTAACTCATGTCGAGTAATAAAATCGGATTTCTTGAAATCTAAAAACTCTTTCATAAAACAGAAAAATTGTGTGGTACTTTGTTCCCGTAAGATTCAAGAGGTGGCCCCCATAATCGCCTTTCGAAAACAAATTTCATTTCTCAAGCATAAGTTCACATACCAAATATCATTTCATTCAGAAACATGAAATCAATCATACATAAGTCAAAACCATGACATTTATTTAGAAATCATGTTTGACACTATGCATTTAATCTCATATAGCATTTCTTTATCTCGAAAACATGATCAAATAATTCTTGGGCTTATTAGGTGTCGATTTTTGTTTTGCAATCAAGGGTTGCACGAGAAGGCACGAAAACACATAATTAAATCGGAGTCAAAGGGTAGGGATACCATTACCATCTTAAATTACACCCCTTACCTCGATTTATTGAAATTTTCAAATTTGAGTGGTGACGCCTTCTAGTAACTCCTTTAATTCTTTCTACGATCACCCACACCGAAATTGTATAATTAGCACCCTATTCATGCGAATTGTCCGAATTGCGTTAAAATCGTAACCTATTCGTTACTACTTCGTGTGTACGTGTTATTGCACATACCCAACACGCACGTTTCTATACTTTCTTTGCTATTTAAATATTTTGTACATACAAATCTTAACATACACATTCATTATATACATCTACATGTATATACACATATATATATATATATATATATATATACTCCTATATATATTATTATTTGTTTTCATTTTTCCTTATCACATGTATATATTCTTGTATGTACATAAACTAATATACGCCTTTATCATATACACCTATTTGTATATACACCTAAGTATATACACACACTCATTTTATCATTTAATTTCCTTATTCATCATCACATAAATATATGCATATACATATATATATATTTTTTTTCTATTTCTCATTTCTCCCAATTTTTTTCTATTTTCATTTCACATACAACTTAATCCACACTAACAAGCCTATATCTCAAAACATAAAAATATATACATGTATATTGAATATACATATATATATATATATAAATTTACCTTGTCTCCTTTCCATATTTCCAGCCCTTTCTTCCTTTTTTTCCCTTTTTTTTCTTCTTCTTCCCTTTTTTTTTCTTCCCTCTCGGTTAGCTTCTAATTTCAGCCTCTTCTCTCGATTTTCTCCTGTTTCCTCTCGATTCCAGCCTTCTCCCTTCGGTCTCCTTTCTAGCTCCAAATTTCGGTCTTCTCTTCCCGTTAGTCTGCTCTTCCTCGATCTCCCCTGCCTCGGTTCATTGTTGATTTCCAGTTTTCAGTTCCGTTTTCAGGCTTCTCAAACCGTCCATTTCAATCTTTATTTTTTTTATCGAGACCCCATTTTGTTTCAGCTATAGACGGCAACTAAATGAACACCAGCAACTCACCCCACAGTCAGCCTTGAAGCTCATCTTCGCTTCAGTTTTGGACTCTGTTTCCAGCTTCGGTTCTGTTTCAATTCTTTCCCAGCCTTGGTTTTCTTCAAATCCTTCTCCACTGCCTCTCGATTTCACCTCCAGCAGCAACTCTCCTGCTCTGTTTCACGTTCCAAGGCTGCTCCCGCTTCACGGCTTCACTGATTCAGTTTGTTCTAGCCTTCATGCAGGTCTTCCTCGTTTTTCTGCTTCCTACCCGACGGTCCCCCTCTCCTTCTCCCTGATCGATTTGCTTTTCCCCTCTTCCCTTCTTCCTTCTCTTCTCCTTTATCTTTTCTCTCTTGGCGAGCCCCCTCTTTCTTGCTCCTCTTTTCTTTCATTGCTTTCTCTTCTTTCTCCCACCCAGCAGATGGTCCTCTGCTTGTTTGAATTCTAACAATGCGAAATTGGCTTTCAAAGAAAATAATAGTAATACTATTTCATTAAATCGACACCTTTTTTTCACATTCAAAATAGTCTCAATGACATTCCCCAGATGTAACTTGCATACATTATTGTACTTACAAAAAATTAGGATACAAAATAAATGTCTATTCTGGGTATACCTCAAATTTAGAAGAGTATTTCGCTGAAGAGTGGCTGTGTAAAATACTTAGACTTAGGGAGTCGATCCCACTACTGATGCGAATCTATGGAGGAGAGTAAGGGGTGAGCTTAACATGCTCAATACGAAAAACCACATAGTAGGTAGATAAATATACTACCTAAGATATATATATATATATGTATTTGCGAAATCCGAAACATTTTCACTAAGAATACAAGTAGTTCGACAAATTCACAGAATCCAAAAATAGATTTCAATAACTAGAACATATATTGATAGTAAAATTAGCTATTGTGGTAAACACAGAAATTTCAGAACTTCTAGTAGCAATATAAACAGATTTCCAGATATCACAGTTCATACAGTATAAGACCCACTTTTGGTGATGTATTCCTTATGATTCATATGATGTACACACTTCCATATGTTAATTGAGTCATAAGAAGAGCTTTTGCTTGAATGAAATTGCAAAGTGAATGAATGAATATTCATGAATTCATGTAATGGCTAAATAAGGGCTGAAGTGGCCACTGACTAAACAAATGGAACCCAAAACCTTCAGACTGAATATAAGGACTGAAACATAAATTCTAAGTATGTTTTATGATTCCAAGCAATACACACAAGTCACATTGTATGTGAATTATAACAACTGAACCTTTCCATGCTCTAAGTGGGAATAGAATGCAAAATGACTAGCGAAGTAATCAAAAGCAAGTTTTCCTTTGAAATTCGAGAAACATTTACAGCAGGAATGCTCCAAATGAAAGCCAGATCGATCCCCTATTCAAAGCAGATCGATCTTTTGTTCAAGCAGATCGATCTCCACTTGATTTTCCCAAAGAGCAGATCGATCTCTCCCTATGAGCAGATCGATCTCCATTTACTTCTACCTAGCAAGGTTCGATCCCTTCACACAAGTAGATAGATCCCCCCCTCAAAATAGATCGATCTCTACTTAATTCTGTCAAGAAAGGATCGATCTCTTCCCAATGAGCAGATCAATCCCACACTTACATACCTGAATATTTTGATAGTTCAAACCAAAGGAAGATCGATATCTTACCCTAGGAGATCGATCTCACCACCCTTATTCTATAAAAACTCAACGTTAAAGCATTCTTTCTAAGGAAAACAAAACACCTACTCCATTTTTACCCAAAAAGAACAAGCTTTCTCACTCTAGAATACCACCCTCTTCTAAAAAGATTTGAGAAAAGTTGCTTTGAGCAAAGTTGTTCATTGTGAGAAAGAGAACAACATAGTTAGGAATCAGCATTCAACTTGTTGGATTGAAGAAGCAAAAGGGTCTTCCGATTTTAGACAAGAGAAAAGACAAGCTAGGTGAGTTTTCAATACACCTACTCCAAGTATGTTTGTCTAGACATTATTATGAGTTGATTGGTGTATGTATTATTAGTTGAAACTACCTAGAACATGATGAATCAACCATGACCTAAAAATGAGTTTACTGTAAGAAAGTAAACTATGGTTGATTTAATGATGAAGTTATTATACTATGGTGAAAGTGATGTTATATGCATGATTATGAGACGGTTTTGTGAAATTAGTTAATGGAATTGGATGAAGTTATGAAATGTACACATAAGGTGTTTGTGAAAATGCATGAATGAATAAAAGTGTGAAGTAGAGGCATAATGAGTATCTATTGATGGTTTAACGTTATTTTGAGCATCTCGGGAATCCAACACGTGAATCGATGTTAGTCTGAGACCCGGGTATATTTCACCACCTAAGGTGCAAGAGGTAAGGGATACAACTTTTTTGTGCATATGTGTTCTTTACCGATGA
Organism: Firmiana major; assembly: GCA_033439115.1. Classification (NCBI taxonomy): domain Eukaryota; kingdom Viridiplantae; phylum Streptophyta; class Magnoliopsida; order Malvales; family Malvaceae; genus Firmiana; species Firmiana major. The sequence continues at coordinate 65,619,661 of CM065899.1, forward strand.
AAATGCTTTGATAGCATAAAATAATCTTATAAACGAGCATATTTCTTGAGAAAAGTGTTTAACTTGAGATTTATTACTTGAGTGCATGTTTTGCTGGTTTGAGTTTGATTTTGTGATTTGAATGTTTTATGAACAAATATATTTTTATATTTAAACGAGATTTACAAGCAAAACTATTATGAGCTCTACGTGAAGGCGAAACTATTTTCAGCATAATAATGGCATATTTTTTAGATTAAGGACTTGTCATGATATCTGCACATCGATACCTCCACTTTGGTTGTGTGAGATGCCTCTGCTTTGGTAGTGTGAGATGTCTCCATTTTGGTAACATGGGATGGCTGCACTTTGGTAACGTAGAGCTGAGGCTGGACAACCCTGATCCCGTCTATAGCGATGCTGTGGCCACAGGTAGATGATTCCCTTTTTTGAGGATGCCCTCGTTGAGGATGATGTGATGTGATGTGATGTGATAATTGCTTTCATGACACTTATATTATGCCTAGTCTTCATAACTGTTTTGAGAAATGACGTGTTGTGGAATTGAGATAATGGTGTTTTGATGACTTGTGATTTTAAACATGTGTTTATAATTATGTGAAATTATGCCATTATTACACTTATGCTTTGATAATGATTTCTAAATCTCATATGCACTCCTTACTGAGCTAGTTAAAGCTCACCCCCTTCTTTTCCTCCCCTACAGATTATTTACAGTGAGCGCAAGTACCTGCTGCATACGTGACATAGGCTGGTGGACGAGACTCTTGTAAGACCCCGTATATGTAAAGGGGTAATATGTGTAATTGGATCAAATAATATGAATGGACTTGTAATGTAAATTATGATTGATGTAAGTCCATGGATTCAATGTATGTATGTGTAATGCGAATTGTAACGTACATACAAGTTTCATTGAGTATGAATACGAAGGAATGGAGTTATGCTTCCATTTGGTTTTATGTTGCATACCTTTGAATATACAATGAATGCACACAAGTTTCAATGTGCATAAGGTATGAATGGATGCCATTTTTAAGTTATAAAGGTGGATGGATGAGGAAATGGCCATGGCGATAGATTGAGGGCGTGTTGGTATGAGTTGTAGCAATAAAACTGCAGAAAATCTGGAAATTATGAGGTCCAGATCGATCTCACAGGATGAGAGATCGATCTGGGAGAGCCAGGATGCTCTTAATTGGGCGAAAGAATTGAGCAGATCGATCTCCAATGGAGCCAGATCGATCTCTCAAGCATTCTGTAGTGGAAAGATCGATCCCCAAGCACCCAGATCGATCTCCTTAGCTCTCTGTTTGGGACCAGATCGATCTGATTGCTTCGACAGATCGATCTCATGCTTCAACAGATCGATCTCATTGCTTCGACAGATCGATCTCAGGCTTAAAAAAATGCCGTGAAAAAAGAGGGATTTTAAGGGACCAGATCGATCTCCTCTTGGACCAGATCGATCTCCTCAAGTCATTTCTATATAAGGAGAGCTGAAAATCTGGAAATCTCGGAAAAACATTTAACCTTACAATCTCAACCCAAAAACCTAACTTTCTCTCTCTAAAATCAGCCATTTTCAGTGAGATTTGGAGAGAGACCATTAGAGGCAAAGTTGTTCCCATCAAAGAGAAGAACAACATAGTGAGAGGGCATTTTCCCATTCTTGGAGTTGAAGGAGTTAAGGGCTTTACCATTTGGAGCAAGAAGAGAAATCATATTGGTAAGATTCTAACACTCCAATCCAAATGTATTAGCTATCTAATTGATTTTGGAGTTGATTGGTATGAGTATTGATGGATAAACTACCTAAGAATGTAGTGGAATTGGTGTGACCTAGAAATCTAAAATGGGTATAATGTGAGGATATGTGGGATTGAATGAGCTTAGGGTTTATGGCATGCTAAAGTTGCTATTGGGATAATGTTATAATTTTGGATGGTTAGATGGAATCACATGGTGAGTTTGGAGGAATTGTAAAAATGGGTATAAATATGCTTGATAAATGCCATAGTGAGGGAATTCATGAAGCATGAACACTATGAGCTTAATATCGATTTGATATCGATTTTGAATAAGATAATAGGCCTAAGGAGATTCATAGACTCGAGCTATGGGTAAAGTAATGAAAACGAGGCCCAATAAGCTTTAATAGAGGCTATAGGTTAAATTGACTATAGCAAGCACAAGGGTTGCATTGTATGGATCGAATATCATGCGGGATACGATTTTGTGCAGTCCCGAAGAGTTCGTTGAAGGCGAACTGAACCATACGAGTAAGCAGCTTAAGGAAGAGGAATCACGCATCGCGATTCCAGGTAAGGGAATTTTGTGAGTATATAGAGGTAGCTGCTCGTACTTTGAACTTGTGGGTGAATATCGGGTGTTTTATGAAATGCATGATTTCTCAAATAAATGTTGACGGTATTCGTGGATGATGATGAATATATGTGTGGTTTTGGTTGATTGAAATGGTTATTGAAAAAGGGATAGTAAGGCTAATAAATTGCATAAATCATGTGTTTTGAACGCTTTTACAAAACACAATACTTTGATGTGAGCAAATAAAAGGATAGGCCGGCTAGTATTTGTATGATGTTGTGAAATAGCCCACATGAGGTACTAAACATATTATGAGATGTTTTGAATGCATGTGAGCCGCCTATCGCGTGTATGTGATATAATTCGTGTTAGAGCCTCGCTCACGCGAGATTTCTATGTTTTCACTTGTGTGAAACGTGCTTGAGTTTAGCTCACACTTTGAAATTGAATTGTGATGATGTTTATAAACCGTACTGGAGCTTATGCTCGTACGTGGATTTGAGTGGTCTTTCTTATGCATATAACTGTACTGGAGCTATGCTCGTACATGGTTTCTTCATATTTTATGCATAAATGCCGTACCAGAGCGTTGCTCGTACGAAGTGATTGGTTTGATGCATGAATTCGCGCTAGAGCGTAGCTCGCGCTGGTTTTCACACTGTGGTATGTATGAGGCCGTGGTGAGAGATACGGATTAATCCAGGGAACCCAACAAGCCTGACAGACCTCTTAGGTGGGGTAAGGGTGAGGGGCTAGGACCTGACTTAATCCATCCAGGGAACCCAACAGGCCTGACAGACCTCTTAGGTGGGGTGAGGGTGAGGGGCTAGGACCTGGATCAGGGAACCCAACAGGGGCGAGCAAGGCCATGAGGGGCTAGGACCTGGTATTGAGGTTACTCCCACGCGCTCTTGAGACTATAAAGGTTACACTTGGCATGGGGTAGATAAGACCTATGGCAGGCACCCCCAATCATATTATGGGTCCGCGGAGTACGATGTACCGTGTATATCACATGGAGTACGATGTGCCGCGTGGTGGTTACTTGATTTGAGAAAGTCTGGCGGAGAACTAACCCACCTTCGTGCCAGCATGATACCCCGCACACCGGAATCCGTGTGGTCTGGGATGATATGTAACGATTGGCCATCGTAGTCACTTGAGATATAGTAACCTGTCTCCTTGCTTGATTTACTTACTACCACATGATTTTAAATCTCTAAGTGTGATTGTGATTGTTTAAGGTAGACCCGAAGGAGGGGTCGAGCCTCGTGGATTTTGAATTGTGAAATGAAAATGAGATTGTGATTGTGGATTGATGGGATGTGATTGTGTATGATGAGAAAGAGTTTTATGACATGAGTTTAAAAAGGAGGTTTCTAAATGAATTGCCCTTTTTATGAACTAAAATGAGATTGAGCATGAGATGATTTATACATGATGTTTCTACCATGTTTTATATGCCAATGTACATGATTTTAATACATAGTATATATGTATATTCACATGGCATAGTTTTATTCCTCATGCTCCTACCATAAATGATTATGCATAACACTATCAGCATGTAGATAGGGTAGTTATCTACCATGCTTGCATTATTGCCTTACTGAGCGTGTGGTTGCTCATCCCACTCTATTTTTCCCCCCTACAGAGCGTGCATAGTAGCCCAGTGAGGACTGAGGCGTATTATTTTGGACTCCGCTGCATCTCCATCGCTAAGAGGTAAATACACAGTGATTCTTTTTGTATCTAAACAATGTAAAAGCACAGTATTCTTTTGAATTGTACTTGCGGGGGATGTAGATGTCAGTAAAACATGTATTCGTATAAGTACACGATTAAATACACATGTGTGACATCGTTTTAATTAATTGAGAATGAATGAGATGTGGTATTTATTATTGGCTCACAGCCCAACAGTGTGTGGTGAGTTTATGTCACGACCGGGTAAGGTGACAGTAAAAACGCGAAAAATTCTCTATGATTTTCGGTTAAAGAAAATGGAATTGGGTCGTGACAACTCTCCCCAGGCTATTGCTTGTACACGTGTGAGGTATAATTCAATTCATTTTATATCCAGACAATTATGTAATGCAGGAACTTATATTTAAGTAACGTTGAGATGTAATCAGGATGGTATATGTATATAAATTAAAAAAGTGGGTTTATTTTTATACCATGTTGTTTGGTTAAGTAAATGTTGATGTTGAGAGATCCTTAGGATATTGGTTGATGAAATAGAAATAAAATCAACTGGATTGTGGATATTGATATGCTTCTTAAATTTGCAGGAGGATAATGATAAATATAAGGGGAGATGTTGTCAAATTTTCGTTAGAATACGGTATGAGTATAATTAAGTATAATCAGTTTAATAATGAATATATATGAGATTAATTGACACTGTACAGGAATGTACCTCGAGTAGAAAGTTTAATTGAAGGAAAAAAAATTTAATTTAGCCATATTTTCTGCACTTTCGGACTGTCACAGATTACATGCTATCAGAGCGAAGGGTGCCTAGTATTGTCAGTGTCGATCAATTGGAAATAGATTACATCCCATGTGTCTGTACTTGTCTGGTTATTAATTGAATGTAACGGTTAAAATTATAACCAAGTTTAATGTATACTCGCAAGTACGTAAGAATTAAGATATGAAGGGGAAACGAGGTCGTCCCCGGAGGCTGGCACAACCACCTTCACCACCTGCTCCACAGCCTGAGAGTCCTAACCTCGAATTAATTGGTTGGAGCAAGATGTACGACAAGGGTTTGCAATAGATGGTAATGTTATTTTACTCAGCATTTCAAGGCTAATGCCTCAGGTACCACATCTACCCTGGCTCCTACACCTACACCACCACAGGATCTACCACCACCTCCTCTACATACTTCCTCGGTGCCACCCACCACTCAGCCTTTGGCGAAAACCAGACCCCATGATAGAGGTATGGATTGATTACGAGACTTTCTTAAGATGAATCTGTTGGCATTTAAGGGGGTGAAAGACCCCGTAGCAGCAGAGGAGTGGTTGACAGAGATGGGGATAATTTTTGATTTCCTGGAGTGCACTGATGTAGAGAGAGTCAACATGAGTGCTTATATGCTTAAGGAACAAGCACGATATTTATGGAGTACCACCCAGAGTATATTGACTGCCAACAATCCAGTGATCAGCTGGGAAACTTTTCAGTCAACCTTCCAGACCCAGTATATCCCTCACGCTGCCCAAAGGAACATGCAAGTAGATTTTTTAAATTTAGTTCAGGGTAGTATGATAGTCGACGAATATGAGAACCGATTCACCACCTTGCTGAGATATGACCCGGAGACTGTCAAGGACGAGGAACACCATGCAGAACGGTTTGTATATGGGCTGAGACCTGCCATTCGAGATAGATTGATGGGGTTCTGCATTACTGAGTTTACGGATCCTTTGAGACGGGCACAGAAAGTTGAGAGGGGACTAGATTTAGTACAGTCCCAGTCTGAATCCCGAGTAGTGGTCAAAGATAAGGGTAAGAGATCTGAAGCTTCCCGAACAGACCTTAGGAGGAGTTCATTTAAAAGATGGAAGATCGAGGGGCCTAAGGTAAGGGTTGATAGACCCCAGGTTCTTCCAAGTGCTACAGAGACTCCTCGAGGTGTCAGACCGGACTTTAAGATCTGTAGAGACTGTGGTCAGCCACATGAGGGAAATTGCTTTCGTATGATACGAGGATGTTTTAGATGCGAGGACACGGGTCACAGGGTGAAGGACTGCCCGCAGCCTCAAAGACCGTATCCCTAAGAACCTCCTCGACAGTAGCCTCAAGGAGTGACTCCCCAGAGATCGGCCACGGCTACTGATAAGGGTAAGAAGCCTGTCACAGAGAGGTGTGTATTTGCTATTGATAAGGAGGCTGTAGACACTTCATCCAAGGCTATACAAGGTACACTTCTTGTCTATAATCATGAGGCTCATGTGTTGTTTAACTGGTTCACGCATTCTTTAGTTTCAGTACACTTTGCATGTAAATTGAATTTAGAGACTGAACCCCTATCTCATATTTTACATGTAAGTACACCTATGCATGAGTCGCAGAGGATTGATATGGTATGTAGAAAGTGTGAGATTAAGGTGAGAGATAAAATAATGTTAGCAGATCTAGTTTTATTAAACATGTGTGGTTTTGATGTGATTCTAGGGATGGATTGGTTAGCGGCCAATCGCGTGAGTCTAGACTGCTACACTAAGATTGTAACTTTCTCCCTACCTGAAAAATTTAGTGTACATTTGAATGTTAAGGAATGAAAATGTGTGAAGTTTATTGTGAGAAATCTTAATATATAATTATGATTTCCTAAAAACACTGATTAAATTATTGATGTGAAGGTTACATCGTACTCATCTCTGATATCAGTCTGGAACATTCTAGGATAGAGGACATACTGACAGTATATGAGTTTTCGGATGTTTTTCCAGATGAGTTGCCAGGTTTACCACCAGAGAGAGAGCTGGAGTTCACTATCAATTTAGTGCTAGATACCCAGCCAATCTCTAAACCTCCCTATAGGATGGCATTGGTTGAATTGGAAGAGTTAAAGAAACAGTTGCAAGAGCTGCTTGAGCAAGGTTTTATTAGACCCACTATGTCACCATGGGGAGATCCGATTTTTTTTGTGAGGAAAAAGAATGGTAGTCTCATATTGTGCATAGATTACAGACTACTGAACAAGGCTACGATGAAGAACAAATACCCCATACCAAGAATAGACGATTTGTTTGCTTAGCTGAGAGGGGCTTCTGTCTTTTCTAAGATTGACTTAAGATCGGGCTATCACCAATTAAGAATCAAGAAAGAGGATATTCCAAAAACGGCCTTCAGAACTAGATATAACCACTACGAATTCTTAGTGATGCCCTTTGGTTTAACAAATGCCCCTGTCGCTTTCATGAGTCTGATGAATGAGGTATTTCGAGACTATCTAAATCAGTTTGTGATAGTCTTCATTGATGATATCCTTATATATTCTCGGTCTCAAGAAGAGCATGCACAGTATTTGAGGACTGTGTTACAGATACTCAAAGATAAGTAGCTTTATGGAAAGATCAACAAATGTGAGTTTTGGTTGGATCAGATAGCTTTCCTTGGTCATATTATATCTAAGGATGGGGTGTCAGTTGATCCATCCAAGGTGGAAGCTGTACTTAATTGGGAGAGGCCGAGGACAGTTATAGAGATTCGGAGTTGTTTGGGACTTACAAGGTATTACAGGAGGTTTGTTGAGGGATTCTCCAAAATTGTAGCTCCTTTGACTAAACTTACATGCAAAGACGCTCCATTTTTATGGTCTGAGCAGTGTGAACAGAGTTTTCTCGAGCTTAAACGACGATTGACTATAGCACCAATTTCGATTATCCCGAGTGGAGCTGGAGGCTTCACAGTGTATATTGATTCTTCTCATCAGGGTTTGGGGTGCGTTCTCATGCAACACGGAAGGATATTCGCTTATGGGTCACGCCAACTGCAGGACCATGAGCGAAACTATCTCACGCATGATTTGGAGTTAGTCGTAGTGGTGTTTCCCTTGAAGATATGGTGACATTATTTGTATGGGGAAAGGTTTCAGATCTTCACTGACCATAAGAGTCTGAAGTATATCTTTAACCAAAAGGAGCTTAATATGAGATAAAGATGATGGATGAAGCTCCTTATGGACTATGACTGTTATATTTTATATCATATAGGGAAGGCGAACGTAGTTAGTGATGCCCTGAGCAGGAAGAGTATGGTTTCTGTTATGATGATTAGGGAATGAGATTTATTGGAATAGTTTATCGGACTCAAGATCAGAGTTGAGGAAGCAGAGGTCGAATTTATAGCTAGCCTACGGATAGAGCCCAGTATTATGGATCAGATTAGAACCGGACAGAAAGGTGATCAGAAGCTATTGGATAAGGTTAACCAAGCTGAAAAGACCTTGCAGTCAGATTTTACGGTCAGTGATGATGGATTGTTGAGGTTTAAGGGTCGTATTTATGTTTCGAGCAACGATACCTTAAAGCAGCAAATTTTGAGGGAGTCTCACTTTTCCCATTACACCATGTACCCAGGTAGTACTAAGATGTACCAAGACCTGCGTAAGGTGTAAGAAGTGGCAGACTTTTGTGGCCAAGTGTTTGGTGTGTCAACAGGTAAAGGCTGAGCATCAGAAGCCTGGAGGATTACTTAAGTCCTTGCAAGTGCCTAAGTGGAAATTGGAGCATATCAACATGGACTTTATCATGGGATTACCGAGGACTCGGAGAGGTCATGATGCAATCTGGGTGATAGTAGATAGATTAACTAAGACTACCTACTTCCTTGCCATTAAGAGCACAGATACTTTGAGTGCCTTAGCTACATGGGGCCCCAGTGAGTATTACATCTGATAGATTCCAAGTTTACCTCTAGATTTTGGACTCATTTCCACGAAGCCATGGGATCTCGATTAAATTTTAGTACCGCCTATCATACTCAGACTGATGGTCAATCCGAGCGGACTATACAGACCTTGAAGGATATGTTAAGGCATGTACGACGGACTTTAAGGGATAATGGGATGATCACCTACCCCTTGTTGAGTTTGTTTACAACAATAGCTATCATGCGAGTATTGGTATGACACCTTATGAAGCTTTGTATGGTGGGAGGTGTAGATCCCCTATAGCTTGGGAAGAAGTGGGTGACAGGAAAGTAATTTCTCTCGATCTCGTTAAGCAGGCAGTTCAGAATGTAAAGATTATTTGTGATAGATTATAGGCAGCTCAGAGTCGACAGAATAGTTACACAGATGTGTGTAGACAGCCACTCGAGTTTCAGGCTGGAGATTTTGTATTTCTCAAGGTATCTCTAAGTAAGGGTATCATGCGCTTTGGGAAAAAGGGGAAGTTGAGCCCTCGATATATAGGACTGTTTGAGATATTAGAGAGAGTATGAGATGTTGCCTACCGGTTAGCTTTGCCTCCACTGCTTTTCAGAATACATAATATCTTCCACGTCTCCATGTTGAGGAAGTATGATCCAAACCCCTCCCATATCATCGAGTATGAAGCATTAGACATCCAGGGAGACATGATCTATGTAGAAGAACCTGTCCGGATCCTCGATAAGAAAGAAAAAGGTACTTTAGATAAAGAGAATTACGTTGGTAAAGGTTCTCTGGAAGCACCACCAAAAAAAGAGGCAACTTGGAAACTAGAGAGCTTGATGAAAGAGAAGTACCCTCATCTATTTGATGGACCCGGTTAAATTTGAAGGACTAAATTTCTTTAGAGGGGGAGATTATGTAGGACCCACTTTTGGTGATGTATTCCTTATGATTCATATGATTGATGGGTGTCATATTTTTATTATTTATTTCCTTCTACATTTTAATATTTTGCTATGTTCCTCATGTTAATTAGAGTACTTATGCTTATTTTTGTGATTTTGGCAGATAAATTGGGCCTCAAGAGCTTAACCAAAGAAACTGGACAGTTTTAGTGCTGTTTGGAATTTTGGCTTTAAACGGAGTTCTAGTTCTCCAAATTATACAAAGTCAGGCCTAGTGAAATGATGACTTACTGATTTACAACTTTGAAGAAAAGCCCAAGATCCAATTCAGCCTATTTACACTCCAAAACTAGCTGTGAAGAAAAAGCCCGAATATGTCAACCCTTTTTCCTACTTGTAATAGGATTCTGGAATTTAGGTTTTTTTTTTTTACTATATATATAGTTTTGTTTTCTTTAGGGAACATCAAAAAAAAAAAAAGAGACAGAAGAGGGCAGCAGTCAAAAGAAAAAATAATTCACCCTCTCTATATTTTTTATTTTCTTTTTAAATAATCATGTGTTGCTAAACCCTTTATTTGGTTCAGGGAATCGAATCCACTAAACTTCAACAATTGAGAAACACGATTTGCTATTCTAAACTATCTTTTGATTCAATTATCTATTGTTTTTTATATTAATTGATTCGATTGCATGAGAAAATTATATGATTTGGCCAATTAGATAATCTTCGCATGTGATTGTATGCTATCTGAAATTTTCACAATCTGTAATTGTTGTGATAGAAATCAAAATCAGTAGCATTTAGGGTTCGTCAACTCTAAGTGAAATAATAGAACGGATTAAACTTTCAACTCGTGGCTGGAGTGTTATTCGGTTAGTAATCTTCCTAGAGTGCTAATGCTATTCCTAGTCTAAATAGGATTGCGCCAAAAACCAATTTGATTAGGAATAAGAATTTAATTCGGGTGCTGGGCTTGAGTTAATGATAGCAAGGAAGAAGAGACATTATCTTGCTGGGAGATAATATCTTAGCTAAATAATTGAAGACAAGATGGTAAATTAGGTGTTAATGATCAATTGTTATTTATTGGATGGTTCCTTTGAATTGAAGTTGTTAATCTTGGTTTATTCTCTTCATAATTAATTGAATATCAATTCTGTTTAAGGATTTTAATTTTGTTAAATTAAACCCCCCAATTATTTTAGTTATTGCATGATAATTAATCCACCAGTCTCTAGGGTTTGACCTGGATTTGCCACTACTACAAAATTTCGGTAAGACCAGTAATTTAAATTTGGTTGAATTCGACACCCACCAATGATGCACACACTTCCACAAGTTAATTGAGTCATAAGAAGATCTTTTGCTTGAATGAAATTACAAAGAGAATAAATGAATATTCATGAATTCATGTAGTGGCTAAATAAGGATTGAGTGGCCACTGACTAAACAAATGGACCCAAAACCTTCAGACTGAATATAAGGACTTAAACGTGAATTCTAAGTATCTTTTATGATTCCAAGCAGTACACACAAGTCATATTGTATATGAATCATAAGAAATGAACCTTTCCATGCTCTAAGTGGGAATAGAATGCAAAATGATTAGTGAAGCAATCAAAGGCAAGTTTTCCTTTGAAATTTGAGAAAAATTACAGCAGGAATGCTCCAAATGAAGGCCAGATCGATCCTCTATTAAAAACAGATCGATCTCTTGTTCAAGCAGATCAATCTCAGTTGGATTCTGCCTAGAAAGGATCGATCTCTTCCCACAAGTAGATCGATCTCCACTTGATTTTCCCAAAGAGCAGATCGATCTCTCCCCATGAGCAGATTGATCTCCATTTGCTTCTGCCTAGCAAGGATCGATCCCCTCCTCAAAACAGATCGATCCCCTCCATAAAACAGATCAATCTCCATTTAATTCTGCCAATAAAGGATTGATCTCTTCCCAATGAGCAGATCGATCCTACACTGACATACCTGAATATTTTGATAGTTCAAACCAAAAGAAGATCGATATCTTACCCTAGGAGATCGATCTCACCACCCTTATTCTATAAAAACTGGATGAGAAAGCCTTCTTTCTCAGGAAAACAAAACACCTACTCTATTTTTACCCAAAAAGAACAAGCTTTCTCACTCTAGAATACCACCCCCTTACAAAACGATTATAGAAAAATTGCTTTGAGCCATTGTGAGAAGGAGAAGAACATAGTTAGGAATCAGCATTTAACTAGTTGGATTGAAGGAGTAAAAAGATCTTTCGATTTCAGACAAGAGAAAGGATAAGCTAGGTGAGTTTTCAATACACCAACTCCAAGTATGTTTGTCTAGACATTGTTATGAGTTGATTGTGCATGTATTGTCGGTTGAAACTACCTAGAACATGATGAATCAACCATGACCTAAAAAAGGGTTTAGTGTGAGAAAGTGAACTATGGTTGATTTAATGATGAAGTGATTATACTATGGTGAAAGTGATGTTATATGCATGATTATGAGACGGTTTTGTGAAATAAGTTAATGGAATTGGATGAAGTTATGAAACACTAAGGTGTTTGTGAAAATGCATGAATGAATAGAAGTGTGAAGTAGAGGCATAATGAGTATCTGTTGATGGTTTGACGTTATTTTGAGCAGCTTGGGAATTCGACATGTGAATTGTGGCTAGTCCGAGACCCGAGTATATTTCACCGCCTAAGGTGCAAGAGGTAAGGGATGCAATCATTTTGTGCATGTGTGTTCTTACCCAATGGAAATGCTTTGGTAGCATAAAATAATTTTATAAACGAGCATATTTCTTGAGAAAAGTGTTTAACCTGAGATTTGTTACTTGAGTGCATGTTTTGCCGGTTTGAGCTTAGTTTTGTGATTTGAATGTTTTGTGAACAAATATATTTTTATATTTAAACGAGATTTACAAGAAAAACTATTATAAACTCTACGTGAAGGTGAAACTATTTTTAGCATAATAATGACATGTTTTTTAGACTAAGGACTCGTCATGATATCTGCACATCGATACCTCTGCTTTGGTAGTGTGAGATGCCTCCGTTTTGGTAACGTGAGATGCCTCTGCTTTGGTAGTGTGAGATGCCTCCGTTTTGGTAACGTGAGATGCCTCCGCTTTGGTAGCGTGAGATGCCTCCATTTTGGTAATGTGAGATGCCTCCGCTTTAGTAGCGTGAGATGCTTCCATTTTTGTAACGTGAGATGGCTGCGCTTTGGTAGCGTAGAGCCGAGGCTGTATGACCCTGATCCAGTCTACAGCGATGTCATGGCCACATGCAGATGATTCTCTCGTTTGAGGATGCCCTCGTTGAGGATGATGTGATGTGATGTGATAATTGCTTTCATGACACATATATTATGCGTAGTCTCCATAACTGTTTTGAGAAATTATGTGTTGTGGAATTGAGATAATGATGTTTTGATGAATTGTGATTTTAATCATGTGCTTATAATTATGTGAAATTATGCCATTATTACACTTATACTTTAATGATGATTTCTAAATCTCATATGCACTCCTTATTGAGCTAGTTGAAGCTCACCCCCTTCTTTTCCTCCCCCACAGATTATTTACAGTGAGCGTGAGTACTTGTTGCGTACGTGACATATGCTGGTGGACAAGACTCTCCCCAGGCTATTGCTTGTACACGCGTGAGGTATAATTCAAATCATTTTGTATCCAGACAATTATTAAATGCAGACACTTATATTTAAGTAACGTTGGGATGTAATTAGGATGGTATATGTATATAAATAAGAAAAGTGGGATTATTTTGATACCATGTTGTTTGGTTAAGTAAATGTTGATGTTGAGAGATCCTTGAGATATTGGTTGATGTAATAGAAATAAAATCAATTGGATTGTGGGTATTGAACTGCTTCTTAAATTTACAGGAGGATAGTGATAAATATAAATGGAGATGCTATCGAATTTTTGTTAGAAAACGACATGAGTATAATTAAGTATAAGCAGTTTAATAACGAATAGATATGAGATTAACTGACACTGTACAGGAATGCACCTCGAGTAGGAAGTTTAATTTAAGGAAAAAAATTAATTTAGCCTTATTTTTCGCGCTTCCGGGCTATCACATGTAGACAGTTTAAAAAATATTTCAAATAGATGAGATAAGGTAGTGCATGCTATATCAGATATCAAAAAGGCTATTGGCTAATTTCAGTGACTCCAGGCAATCGTTGATTAGGTGTACCGGGATGTCAATTGCCATTAGAGTAGTCACGTACCCGATTGGCTCAGAAATCAGAATGTCCAAAGACCAAAATTAGAAACACGATACATCGTACTCACGTGGATATTGTACGGTACATCATACTCCGTAGATTACAGATAACAGAACATACAAAAATGCAACATAATTTAATCATAGCATTTGTTTCAATACAATGCGAGTCGGACCGTGCGATACATAGTCAGTACGCGCTCAAGCACATCTCATCAGAATCACTTTATAACAGATCATTTCCTTAAAAAATAAATCCCATTTTCAGAAAACGGTTCAAAAGAGGCTGAATAGCCATTTTTCGGTTAAAGTCCACGTACCTAGTACAAAGTGATCTAAACTAAGGGTTTTCGATCTAAGATTAATAATTATATTTATCGGGATTTTTTATATAAATCAACCAGGTAAATCTATATTGGTAGCTGGGCTAATCTACAGAGTTTAAAATTTCTTTAAATTCCAGAGCGTAAAATCAGCCTTGGGTTTCCTATATTTTCGATAGCTATGAAATTCAGCCTAACAATTTATAACTACCAACTCACAGAAAATTATGCATATTTATCTCTAGCAGCAACGAGATTTAATCATTTTTTTCCCCAAAATTTTGAATCGATATTCAAACCGTCTTTTCCCAGTTTTTCTCCCAATTCCTTTGGGCCTTATTTTCTAGTCCAAATATATATATATATATATATATATATAAGAATTTCCCTTTTTTTGATTTGAATTTGGCTCCAACTGCTTTTTTCTTTCTACTCTTCTTCCCGACTACCACTGTTCACCTTTTTTCCCCCGACACTGTCGTTCCTCCCTCTCTCTCAGCTATCATCTCCTTCCTCCCTGCTCCACCTCCACTAACATCGATCTTCACTTCCATTCTTACTCCATCCAGCTCCCATTCTGCCTCCCTCGTCACTGCCCCTGTTTTCTGCCTCCTCGTTCCTTCACCTTTATCTCTCTCTTGGTCCCTTATTTCCCCTCTGTTTTGGTTTTCTTGCTTTCAACCACTGTTTCAATTTCCTTTCCTTCCCTCGACTTTTCTACCTTCTTGGTTTGTTTAATCAGCCAGCCTCTCTCACTCTCGCCAAGCTCTCTTACGTTTGGTGCAGTTTTTAAAAGGTTAAAGTTTCCCCGTTTTCGATCTTTACTTTTCCCATTTATAAAACTCTCGGCCTGCACGTTTTCTTCATTTGCACTGATTACACGCAACGTTTTTCCAGCCTGCCAGACTCACCTCCCACGATTCTAGGCTAGTCCTCAATTGCTTTATCCTGCATCTCTACCAAATCACCATTGGTTTCCTGCAAGAGCCGTACTGTTTTTTCCTGACCGTTTCTTCCCTTGTCGTGGTGTCTCATCTTCTGCCTAGGCTTGCATTTCCTTTGTCGATTACCTACTCCCACTTCATGACGTTTTGTAGACTTGGGGCAGTAAAGTTATGCCATTCTTGCTGTACTAAGGTGCCGAACTACTCCCATCAACATTCGGTAATGCCATCCCCTGCATCTACATAGTTTGGACCTCCGATTTTTCCTATCTTTCCTTTGTCATCCAACTCCTCTTATGTTCAGTACTAAGCTTATGTGAATTTTAGAGTCTAGGTATGTAGTGGTACATATATTTATATGTATACATAATGCATACATATATATATATACATATATGTATATGCTTTGCTACATATATATTTATATATATTTTTTATTTATTCGTGCACCCATTATTTAAATAAATATTAAAATACGATATTATTCACCCACATATACATCTATATATGTATCTCTGTATTATTATTATTATTATTATTATTATTATTATTATTATTATTATTATTATCCCCATCGATATTCCTCCGTGGAACTAATATACTTTTAATTAAATGAATTCTCCCAAGTCTCACTATGGAGTAATATAATTTTAATTGAAATCATTGACTAATGGAACGAAATTTTTAATCTCGATAATAAATTTGTTAATCATGGATAAAATCAGGTACATAAATTTTAGGGTATTTACATTCTCCCCACCCTGGAAAATTTGGTCCCCAAATTTTACAACTACGTCAGTTCTCAAACGAGCCTGGGTATTTCTCTCGCATTAAACTTTCTAATTCCCACGTGGCCTCTTTCGAAGTGTGATTTTGCCATAAAACCTTGACTGGGGGAATCGTCTTAGACCACAATACCTTCTCCTTCCTGTCCAGTAAGTGAACCTGTTTCTTCACATACATCATATCCTCATTTAACTCCAGCGGTTCATACTTAATCACATGTGTCGGATCCAGATGATACTTCATAAACATCGAGACATGGAAGACTTTATGAATACTCGATAAATTAGGCGTAACGCCAATCTGTAAGCTTTGTCTCCCACTCGGTCTAATATCTCGAAAGGTCCAATATATCGGGGACTCGACGTTCCTTTCTTCCTGAATCTCATTATACCCTTAGATGAAGAAACTTTCAGAAACACCGAATCTCCTATTGAAAATTTTGAGGGTCTACGTCATTAGTCAGCATAACGCTTTTGCCTGCTCTGAACTGTTTTCAACCTCTCATAAATCAATCAAACATCCTTAGAAGCTTGCTTAACCAAATTGGGAGCAAATATATTTCTTTCGCCTATTTCTTCCCATCCAATTGGCGATTGACACCTTCGAGCATACAATGCTTCATAGGGTGCCATTCTGATACTTGAGTGATAACTGTTATTATATGCAAACTCCGCTAGCAGTAAATGGTCATCCCAGGAGCCTTTAAAATCTTGAGCACAAGCTCTCAACATATCCTCCAATGTCTGAATAGTTCTCTCCGACTGTCCATCTATCTGAGGATGGAAAGCTGTGCTAAAATTCAGTTAGATTCCCATGGCTTCTTGAAAATGTTCCCAGAAGTGCGAAGTAAATCGGTAATCTCTGTCAGATACAATGCTCACTGGTACACCATGTAGTCTTACAATCTCCAGTACATATAAACCAGATAGTGCACTCAAAGTA
This sequence comes from Firmiana major, assembly GCA_033439115.1. Lineage (NCBI taxonomy): Eukaryota > Viridiplantae > Streptophyta > Magnoliopsida > Malvales > Malvaceae > Firmiana > Firmiana major. The sequence continues at coordinate 65,636,545 of CM065899.1, forward strand.
TCAATAAACTTCATAGCTAGGAAGTGAGCAAACTTTGATAATCTATCAACGATTACCCAAATCGCATCATAGTTCCTTCGGGTCCTTGGCAATCCCATAATGAAATTCATGGTAACATGCTCCCATTTTCATGTGGGTATCGGTAGAGGCTGTAACAACCCTATAGGTTTCTGATGTTCTCCTTGATCTGCTGACACACAAGACACCGGGCCACAAATTTAGCCACATCTTTCTTCATCCCTGACCACCAATACACCTTCTACAAATTTTGATACATCTTATTACTCCCCAGGTGTAAGGTATACCTTGAGGAATGAGCTTTTGTCAAATTCAATTTCCTCAACTGTGCATTATCGAGAATATAAATTCTACCCTTGAACCTTAGTAGACCATCGGTGCTAACTTCAAAATCTGTCACCATGTCCAACTGGATCTGACCGACCATATCTATACAGTACTTATCAGTACGTTGAGCCAATCAGATTCTATCAATCAAGTCCGATTATATTAAAATCTTTCACCATGTCCAACTGGATCTGACCGGCCATATCTACACAGTACTTATTAGTACGCTGAGCCAGTCGGATTCTATCAACCAAGTCCGATTCTATTCTCAAGCTAGTTATCACACCACAGCTAGAAGTGTCAGATGGTTTAATGTCTAAGCTAAGGTTCGTGAACTATTCCAACAGTTCGTATTCCCAAATCATTATGTAAGATACCAACCCCATATTCTTCCTACTTAAGGTATTTGCTACCACATTTGCCTTTCTCGGATTGCATAGGATCTCATAGTCATAATGTTTCAGAAGCTCTATCCACCTTATCTACCTCATATTCAACTCTTCCTGAGAAAATAAATACTTGAGGCTCTTATGGTCTGTGAAGATTTAGAATTTCTCTCCATACAGATAATGGCGTAATATTTTCAGTGCAAACACTATCATTGCTAATTCCAATTCATGGGTCAGATAGTTCTTCTTATGGTCTTTTAACTGGCAAGAACCATAAGCCACTACCTTCCCATTTTGCATTAATACACAACCCAAACCTTGACTAGATACATCCGTATACACCGAGAAGCCTTTCGAACTATCGGGGATAGTCAATATAGGTACGGTGGTCAGTTGGTGCTTCAACTCTTGAAAGCTCCTTTCACATGCATCACTCCACTCAAACTTAACATTTTTCCTTGTAAGCCGTGTCAGAGGAGCAGCTAACTTAGAGAAACCCTCCACAAATCTTCTATAATATCTAGCTAAACCCAAGAAACTTCGAATCTTAATAACAGTCTTGGGTATTTCCCATTGTACTACAGCCTCAATCTTAGACGGATCTACAGACAACCCATCATTTGATACAATGTGACCCAGAGAAGCCATCTGATCTGGCCAAAACTCACACTTGTTGAGCTTGGCATATAACTTATTCTCCCTGAGGGTTTACAGAACTATTCTCAAATGTTGCTCATGTTCTTCTTTGGATTTGGAATTCACTAAAAATATCATCAGTGAAAACTATGACGAATCTGTCAAGGTATAATTTAAACACTTCGTTCATCAGTGCCATGAAAGCAGCAAGAGCATTTGTGAACCTGAAAGACATAACTAAAAACTCATAATGTCTGTATCGGGTTTTGAAAGCTGTCTTGGGTACAACCTCACTCTTAATCTTCAACTGATGGTACCCTGACCTCAAATCAATCTTGGAAAAGATCTATGCTCCTCGTAGTTGGTCCAGTAAATCATCAATACAAGGTAGGGGATATTTGTTCTTAATGGTCGCCTTGTTGAGCAGTTTATAACCAATGCATAGCCTAAGACTCCTATCTTTTTTCTTGACAAACAATACCAGTGCACCCTAAAGAGATACACTCGGTCTGATGAACCCCTTGTCTAGCAATTCCTGTAATTGCTTTCTCAACTCTTCCAACTCAACATGAGCCATTCTGTAAGGCAGTTTCAATATCGGCTCAGTACCAAGCATTAAATCAATACAGAACTCCATTTCCCTATCTGGAGGTAGCCTTGGTAAATCGTCCGAAAATACGTCAGACTACTCCCTGACCACTAAAATATCACTCAATTCCGAGCTCGTTTTATCTGTATCGATTACATAGACAATGTAACCTTTAAAATATTTTTCATATAGTTAGTAAGAACTTTGCCAATAAACTACCAATTCTTTCTCATTACTTTTCAAAAAAACTTACAACATATTTTTCGGGCAAAAATGTCACTGTCTTATTATGACAATCAAGAACAGCTTTATTTGTTGCAAACCAGTCCATGCCCAATATCACATTAAAAACATACATATATAGTAAGATCAGGTCTACTAACATGTTCTTGTCTCTTATTTTAAGTCTATAATCTGTATATACTTTCTCTATCATTTGACTATCTTTCATTGGTGTCTTAATCGTTAGCGTCCTTCCTAATGGTTCAGGTTGTACATAAGAAATCAGTTTCCATGCAAACATGGGTGATATAAATGAATGAGTTGCACCAGAATCAAATAAAACTACTGCCTTAATATAAAAAAATCAGAATGGTACCTTTAAACGCTTCAGCTGGTGCCTCACTTTATGTTGCCTTATGCTCAAGGGCATACACTTACCCCTGCCCTACAACCTGCTTCCCCTTTTCTACAGCTGTGGCCTTCCTCCTCGGTGTAGAGGTAGTAGCAGGTGTCCTCAACTATTCTACACTCCTCTGTGGGGCTGTGTCGATATTTTTGGGATAGTCTCTGACCATGTGTCCCGCCTTACTACATTTGAAACAAACCCCCATCATCCTATATCAGGGTCTGTTACCATGATTTCCCCAACAATGTCTGCACATCTTTACATTAGGCCGAGGTCCTCTGATTACAATCCCCTTGGTAGGTGCTGAGGACGGATAGATAGGGGGATTAACAGTCGTACTCCAAAACTCCCCATAATACCTCTGTCGCTTGAACAATGGCCTTCTACTCTCTCTGCCACTCCTATCTCCAGCTAACCTTATCCAATCCTGATCTTTACCTTTACCCACTTTGCTGAACTCAGAGGCATGCATCTCATATTCGCATAGCTGGGCCAGGCGAACCACTTCTTCATAATTACTAAGGTAAAACAGAGCTAGTTGAGCTCGAATTGAAGGCCTCGGTCCTTCCTTAAACTTTCAAAACTTCTTCACCTTACTATCCATAGTGTTCTGATCATATCTCCCAAGCAAGGTGAACTTCGACTCATACTCGTCCACAGATTTATTTCCTTGAGTCAAGTTTGAAAACTATATCTGTAACCTCCTCTGGGCAATATCCAAAATGTACCTCCTCCAAAAAGCGTAAAGAAACAAATCCCATGAAATCACCCCATGTCTTGCTCTCAAGATCAGTCAAGTGGACTTCCACCAATGTTCAGCTTCTCCCTTAAATACAAAAGCTGTGAAAGCCACCTTCTCGGTAAATGTACATCGAAAGAATCCATAGGGCTTTTCCATCTCATTTATCCAGTCTTCTACAACTACTGGATTCTTAACCCCACTGAAAGAAGGAGGCTTAAACTCCTAAAATTGCCTCGGTCTATCCAATTCACAATCATATCTCGATTAGTTACTATAACTCTGGGGAGCCACTAGTGTCGGTGATTATACTACAGGCGAGGTCTGTGGCAATGTAGTAGAAGGTTTTTTCGCTGCCAGCACTGGTGCTGTTTGGGCTGGTCCAAGTGTGTTCGGTGCAACTGCTAGAGTAATTGGTGTAGCTTGAGTAGCAGTGCCCGGTGGATTATCTAGCTTTGCCATCACTTACCCGATCAGGTTTAGTATTGACTACATACCCCATTCTAAACTAGTAATTCCAGCCTTGAAGCTCTCAGTAGGGTCATGAGCAGGCTGTTCAGCAGTGTGGCCACCCGATCCTTCAAGCCTCTCCTCCCGGCCTCAAGATGACCTACCCTCTTGTCCCTTTGGTTGGCATCGTCGTACACCAGTCATAACTAATTGACTTCTTGCATTCAGAAGCAATTTCTTAGCAAAAAACAGCCACGTATACACATTTGTATTTAAATAATGTAAAGTAATGTTGGGGATGCGAACTTTACAAATTTTCTCTTACTCCTAATATTGACTTGTATCAGGCTAACCTTGCCCTGATACCAACTTCTATAACGACCCAAATTTTACGGATATTTCGGTTGGGCTACGAATCGATAACTTATTTAAACCAGGAATCCGACTATTTAATTTTAATCCTCTTTGTAATTGTTTAAAAAAAATAGTAATAATATTTCATTAAATTGACATTTTTTTACGTACAAAATAGTCTCAATCACATTCCCCAGACATAACTTGCATACATTACTGTACTTACAAAAAATTTAGATACAAAAAAATGTCCATCCTGGGTATACCTAAAATTTAGAAGAGTACTTCGCTGAAGAGTGACTGTGCAAAATACTTCAACTTAGGGAGTCGATCCCACTATTGATACGAATCTGTGGAGGAGAGTAAGGGGTGAGCTTAACATGCTTAGTAAGAAAAACCCCATAGCAGGTAGATAAATATACTACCTAAGATATATATATATATATATATGTATTTGCCAAATCCGGAACATTTTCACAAAGTATACAAGTAGTTCGGCAAATTCAAAGATACCAAAACCAAATTTTAAAAACCAGAACATATATCGATAGTAAAATTAGCTATTGTGGTAAATACGGAATTTCCAGAGCTTCTAGTAGCAAAATAAATGAATTTTCAGATATCACAATTCATGCAGACAGTTCAAAAAATATTTCAAACAGACGAGACAAGGCAGTGCATGCTATATCAGATATCAAAAAGACTATTGGACAATATTGGTGACTCCGGATAATCATTGATCAGGTGTGCCGGGATGTCAATTGTCGTGGGAGTGGTTAGCTACCCGATCGACTCAAAAATCATAATGTTCGAGGACCAGAATCAGAAACATGGTACATCGTACTCGCGTGCGTATTGCACAGTACATCGTACTCTGTGGACCACAGATAACAGAACATACATGAATGTAACATAATTTAATCATAGCCTTTGTCTCAATACAGTGCGAGTCAGACTGTATGACACACAATCAGCATGCACTCAAGCACATCTCATCAGAACAGATCATTTCCTTAAATAAAAAATAAATCCCATTTTCACAAAACATTTCAAAAAAGGCTGAAGCCATTTTTCGATTAAAATCCACGTACCCGGTACAAAGTGATCTAAACTAGGGTTTTCGATCTAAGAGTAATAATTCTATTTACCAGGATTTTTTTATCTAAATCAACCAGGTAAATCTATATCGGTAGCTGGGCCAATCTACAGAGTTTAAAATTTCTTTAAATTCCATAGCATAAATTCGGCCTCGGGTTTCCTATATTTTCGATAGCTTCGAAATTAAGCCTAACAATTTATAACTACCAACGCACAAAAGTTATGCATATTTATCTCTAGCAGTGACGAGAATTTTTCTTACCTCGGTGTCCTACCAGAAATCCTCGGAGTCTTAGCGGTGCGAGTCAGCGGGTCTACTTTAATCAATTTATTTCCTTGAAATTTTGAATCGATATTTGGACCGTCTTTTCTCGTATTTTTCTCCCAATTCCCTTGGGCCTTCTTTTCTATTCCATATATATATATATTTATATATCTATATATAAAATTCTAAATATATATATATATATAAGAATTTCCCCATTTGTTCCAGTTTGAATTTGGCGCCAACTGCTTCTTTCTTTCTTCTCTTCTTCTCGACTGCCTCTATTCACCTTTCTTCACCCAAAACTGTCATTCCTCTCTCTCTTAGCTATGTCTCCTTCCTCCATGCTCCGCCTCTACTAACTCCGATCTTTCCTTCTGGTCTTACTCCGTCCAGCTCCCTTTCGACCTCACTCGTCACTGCCCCTATTTTCTGCCTCCTCGTTCGTTCACCTCTATCTCTCTCTTGTTCCCTTGTTTCTCCTTTGTTTCAATTTTCCAGCCTTCGACCACGTTTGCTATAGTTTTCCAAAGGTTAAAGTTTGTGAGACCTGAGAATTTTATACACATCTAATTTTGTAATGTGAACATGAAGTGTAATTGATTGAGCTAAATATGATGTACTCATATATTGAGGTGGTAAGGAATGGAATTTCTAAGTGATGAATGAGTATTGAATGAGAAATAGTCAATGGAGTAAATTATGGCAATTATATATTGAGATTTTATGGCAAAAGTACAACTATAGTGTGAAACTAGGAGGCTAAATCGATATTGGAGAAAAGGGGATCGATCTAGTAGGCCAAAGTGACAAGGAATGGAAAATCTAAATGAGCAAACCGATCTCAAATGAAGGCAGATCGATCTCCTTATGATTCTGCCATAAAGGGATCGATCTTCTATAGGAGCAGATCGATCTCCAAATATTTCTATAAAATTTAGATCGATCTCCTCACAAGGAGCAGATCGATCTCCTCAAGATTATGAGATCGATCTTGCCCCCACGATAGATTGATCTGGTAGGCATAAAAATCGCTTAAAAGGTTCCCAATTCAAAGGCAGATCGATCTCTACCCAAGAGCAGATCAATCTCCTACCTTCTGCCTATTTAAGGACCCCTGTGTTTTTACTGGAATTCATCTTTTCTCTCTCCAAAAAATTGAAAACCCCCATTATTGGTTGATTCACTAGTTTTCTCTCTCCTTCAAAACATCCATTTTCGTACAAATCAGAGGTTGTGCAAGAGGGAAAGTTGTTCCTCATCAAAAGGTGAACAACATACTTGGAAATCGAAGGATGATTTGAGTAGAGGTGTGAATTAAGCACTCCACAAGTTTTGGGTAAATTTCTAAGCTTTAATCCTTGATTGGAAGTAGATTTCTACTATTGTGGCTGTAGATGTTGTGATGAGTGGGCTAAAAATGGTTAGGGTTGTTACAATCATTGAGGTATTGAGAAATTATGAGAATGTGAGCAATTATGCTCGATGTTGAGATTAGAGATAATGTGATGATGTGTTGATGATGTTTTTACATCGTTTAGACAGCCCGAGAGTTCCAGAGAGGAATACGAGGCTAGTCCGTCGTTCGGGGGAACGATTGCACTATACAAGGTGCAACAAGGTAAGGAAAAACTTAAACTCATTTGTGTATGTGATTTGTGACGATATTTGTAGCATGAAATTTTTTGAGAAATAAACATGTTTTTACGAGTTATGGTTGAATTATTACACACGATTTTATAGTCGGTTGGGGCCTAACTTTTATTAGTTGTAAACAAAGTGTGAAATTGTTTTACAAACTATTTAAGTTTAAAATTGAAAAGGGATTTGGGCTTTACAATAAGGCGTACTGAGGTTTGAGAAATGTGTGTGTGGTTTTGCCAGTTTGAGCTCGATTTTGACATGTTTTCTAATGAGTACAAAAAAGGTTTTCAGATGAGTTTTATGAGAGAAACCATTATGAGCTCTACGTGAAGGCAAAACGGTTTTATATGATAATGGCTGATATTGATACTTAGACGGGTCATGTGACAACACATCGGGCCTTGCTCTGGTAGCATGTAAGTCTGATATTCCTCTGCTTTGGTAGTGAGAGATGCCTCCGTTTTGGTAACGAGAGATGACCGCCGCTCTGGTAGCGGTGGGTGGCCTTGCTTTGGTAGCATGTAAAACCGATAGTGTGCATGAATAGAGGCCTTGCTCTGGTAGCATGTAAGTCCGAGCCTTATTCTGGTAACACGTAAGACCAATACACCATGTATAGGACCATATTGTCGATGTTCCCTATTTTGAGGATGCCTAGGATGCACAGCCAGAGGAGATTATTTGATGTGTCATGATAGATGTTTTTATTTGAGTTTTATTTGCCTAGTCTCCATTGTACATATGATATTGTGTTTTGTGGCTTTGCCACATGCATTATTACTGAGGTGATTTCTATCACGTTTCTATGAGAAAAGTCATTATCGCATCCTGATTTCCACATGCTTGTAACTATGATTTTATACTAAGCCATTTACTCTCATGTTTCTGCATGATCTTAGAGAAATGAGATGAGAATGATGTTTTAATGATTTCATGCTATGTTTTCTGCTGAGCTTATTGAGCTTTACCTACAAAACAAAATGATTGTGCTGCGTGATTAATCATTTTTGTTAATGAGTCCCTTACCCCCTTACCGAGCGATTTAGAAGCTCACCCTATTTTTATATCCTCCCAGATTTCTTCAAGTGAAGAGTGTTTCCTGTGACGTACGGAGTAGGGGTTAGTGGAGGACTTGAGCTCCAGGCCGTATATTGTATTTTGAGGTATACTTTAACATTTCATGTACCCAGACTAAAGTTGTATTTACAGACACTTGATGAACAATGATGTATGAGATGTATTAGGTTATTTAACTCTGTATTGAGGAATGTATATGGTATGATATATGAATATCAGATGATGAGATCATGAGGTGAAAATTTTATAATTTATATATCATGATGCATGACACTATACAAGAATGCACCTAGAATCGTGTATTGATGTAAATAAGTTTTAAATTTACCCTATTTTCCTCGCTTCCGGGGCATCACAGAGTTTATTTGGTATCAGAGCTTAGGGTGTTTAGTACTGTCAGTGTCGGTTAAGTGAAATAGGAAACATCCCAAGTGTCTGTATAAGTCTGGTCATGAACTGAAATTGAGGATTGAGATTTCAATCAAGTTTGATGTGTACGCGCAGGAACGTATTGAGATTGAAAATGAGTTGATGACGAGGTTGTTCGAGGAGGCAGGCAGAGCCACCTCTGCCACCTGTCCCACAATTGGAGAGTCTTAACTCTCGATTTAATTGGATCGAGCATGTTGTGCGACAGGGTTTTAAGCAAATGGCAGTGTTATTCGCGCAATATTTTAGAGTTAATACCTTGGGTACCACTCCTACACCACCACAAGGACCTCCCGCGCCCCCAGTACAGATGGACCCGGTGCCTCCTTATACTCAGCCCGATGACAGAAGTATGATGCAATTAAAGGTGCTTTTGAAAATGAATCAACCCGCATTTAAGGGGAGAAAGGATCCCGTAGAGGCTGAGGAGTGGCTGACTGAGTTGAGAGTCATATATGACTATTTGGGATGCACGGATGCTGAGAGGGTCAGTATGGGTGCTTATATGTTGAAAGGGAGAGCTCGAGATTGGTGGGATACTACCCAGAGTATTCTGATGTCTTGTCAGGATGTGATTAGCTGGGACGAGTTTCAGAAGACCTTTAGAGCCCAATATGTACCACAAGTTACCTAGAGAAGGATGCATGCTAAGTGTTCGAGTCTAGTACAAGGCAATATATCTGTGGATGATTATGAGATTCGATTTACCACTCTATTGAAATATGATCCAGAGACCTTTAAAGATGAAGAGCTCTGCACCGAGAGATTTGTATATAGACTTAAGCCCATCATCAGAGATCGATTGATAGGGTTATGTATTACTGAGTTTGGAGATGCTCTAAGACGAGCACTAGAGATTGAGAAGGGAATCAAAATTGTATAATCCTAAAATGAGTTCAGAGCAGTGACTAGAGATAAGGGTAAGAGGCCAGCGATTTCCCAAACAGATATTCAGAGAGGTTCCTTCAAAAGAGGAAGGATTGAGGCACAAAAGGGCAGATTGGAGAGACCCATAGCTTATCCCATCATTAGGGAGACCCCTCAAGATGTCAGGCTTGTGATAAGGGTTTGTAGAGACTGTGGTCGACCGCATGAGGGAAGTTATACTGGGTTGATCAGTGGATGTTTTAGATGTGGAGACATGGGTCACAAAGTAAAAGATTATCCTCAACCTTAGAGACCACATGCTCCAGAGCCTACGCGACAGCATCTTCAGAGAGTGAATCCCTCGAGACAGGCCATCGCTGCAGAGAAAGGAAAGAAGCCCGTCATAGTGGGATGTGTGTTTACTCTGGATAAGGAAACCGCAGACACTTCTACAGAAACTATAAGAGGTACACTCTCTGTCTATAATCATAAGGCTCATGTGTTGATTAATCCGAGATCAAGACATTCGTTTATTTCTGAGCATTTTGCATGTAGTTTAAATTTGAAGTTTGAACCTCTAGAGTGTATCCTACATGTAAATACCCCTATGCGTGAGTCTCAAAGAACGGATATGATATGTAGAGGATGTGAAATACAAGTGAGAGATAGAGTGATGTTAGCAGATCTAATGATGTTAAATATACATGGGTTCGATGTAATTTTGGAAATGGATTGGCTGGCAACCAATCAAGTGAGTTTAAACTACTACACTAAGATAATAACTTTCTCCCTACCTAAACCTTGCAGCGTACGTTTGAAATATTGAGGAAATAAATGTGAGGAATTTTTGTAAGCAATTTAGAATTTATGATATTGCCTTTTGAGAGTATCAAATTTTCTTTTAATGTGAAGGTTATGAAGCGCTCATTTCAGATGATAATCGGGAACATCCGAGGATTGAGGATATACCCGTGGTGTGTGGATTTTTGGATGTCTGCCTAGATAAGTTGCCCGATTTACCACCAGAGAGAGAGCTGGAGTTTACCATTGATTTGGTACCAGATACTCAGCCTATCTCTAGACCTCAGTATAGGATGGCATTAGTGGAACTAGAGGAATTGAAGAAACAACTACAAGAGTTACTGAATCAAGGATTTATTAGACCCAGTGTCTCACCGTGCGGAGCTCCAGTGTTATTCATGAGGAAGAAGGATGGTAGTCACAGACTATGCATAGACTACCGACTATTGAATAAAGTCACGGTAAAGAATAAATACCCATTACCCAAAATTGACGACCTGCTTGATCAGCTGAGAGGGGCCTCAGTCTTCTCTAAGATTGATTTAAGATCGGGCTATCACCAATTGAGGATTAAGTAGGAAGATATTCCGAAGACGGCCTTCAGGACAAGGGATGGCCATTATGAATTTTTTAGTGATGCCCTTTGGATCGACGAACGCCCCTGAACCCTTTATGAGGTTAATGAATGATGTGTTCAGGGACTATCTAGATAAGTTTGTGATAGTCTTTATTGATGATATCTTGGTGTACTCTCAGTCTTATGAGGAGCACACACTGCACTTGTGGTTAGTACTTCAAATACTCCGAGATAAGCAATTATATGGAAAGCTTAGTAAGCGTGAGTTTTGGCTAGATCAGATAGCTTTCCTTGGTCATATAGTATTAGAGGAAGGAGTATCAGTTGATCCAATTAAAGTGGAGGCTATACTTAATTGGGAAAGACTGAGGCCAGTTACAGAGGTACAAAGTTTCCTTGGTTTGGCAGGGTATTACAGAAGATTTATGGAGGGATTTTCCAGGATTGCCGCTCCTTTGACCAAGCTCACGCGCAAGGAGACTCCATTCATATGGACTTATCAATGTGAGCTTAATTTTCAAGAATTAAAGAGGAGATTAACAGCTGCACCTGTGTTGACTATCCCTGAGGGATCATGAGGATTTTTAGTGTATAGTGATGCTTCCCATCAAGGACTGGGCTGTGTTCTCATGCAGCATGGAAGAGTGGTCACCTATGGATCACGACAGTTGAAAGATCATGAGCAGAATTACCCCACGCATGATTTGGAGTTAGCCGTTGTGGTATTTTCATTGAAGATTTGGTGGCACTACTTATATGGTGAAAGATTTCATATCTTCACTGACCACAAGAGTTTAAGGTATCTGTTCAATCTGAAAGAGTTAAATATGAGACAAAAGAGATGGATGGAACTCCTTAAGGATTACTGCGAGATTTTATACCATCCAGGGAAGGCGAATATAGTTGCTGATGCCCTTAGTAGGAAGAGTATGATATCTGCTATGATGATCAAGGAACAAGATTTATTGAAGCAATTCACTGAACTCCAGATCAGAGTTAAAGAGGTAGAGATTGGATTTTTGGATAGCCTGCGAATAGAGCCCAGAATCATGGATCGAATTAGAACTGGGTAGCGTGATGAGAAGAGGTTGATTGGTATGGTTAGCCAAGTCGAGCAAACTTCGCAGTCGAATCTCATAGTCAGTGAGGATAGATTGTTAAGATTCAGAGGATGAATTTGTGTACCGGATGATGATATCTTGAAGAAATAGATATTGAGAGAATCCTATTGCTTGCGATACACCATGCACCCAAGGAGTACTAAGATATATTGAGATTTGAGAAAGGTGTACTGGTGGAGTGGTATGAAGCGAGACATGGCAGATTATATGGCCAGATGTTTAGTGTGCCAGCAAGTGAAAGCTGAGCATCAGAAGCCTGGAGGATTATTGCAACCTTTACCTGTGCCTACATGAAAATGGGAGCATATCACCATGGACTTTATTATCGGCTTACTAAGGATCCGAAGAGGTTGTGACTCTAGATGGGTCATAGTGGATAGACTAACAAAAAGTGCCCACTTCCTTGCCATCAAGAGCATAGATACTGTGGATGCCTTAGCTGAGTTATATGTCAGTGAGATAACTAGATTACATGGGGCTCCAATGAGTATTACTTTTGACAGAGATTCTCGATTTACCTCTAGATTTTGGACCCATTTTCAGGGGTCTATGGGATCTCGATTGAGTTTTAGTGCCGCCTATCATCCTCAGACAGATGGTCTGTCAGAGAGGACTATTCAGACCCTGGAGGATATGTTGAGGGCGTGTACGATGGATTTTAAGGGATCATGAGATGATGACCTGCCCCTAGCAGAGTTTGCGTCTATCATGCGAGTATTGGAATGACATCTTTTGAGGCTCTATATGGTAGGAGGTGTAGATCCCCTGTAGCTTAGGAAGAAGTGGGTGACAGAAAGATAAATGCTTCGAGCTTGTTGAACAAGCTGCACAGAGTGTGAAACTTATATGTGAGAGATTACCGATTGCATAGAGTAGATAGAAAAGCTACGCGAATGTGCGTAGATGGCCACTCGAGTTTGATGTTGGTGATGCAGTATTTTTGGAGATATCACCGAGTAAGGGTATGATAAGATTTAGAAAGAAAGGGAAATTGAGTCCTTGATACATTTGACCATTCGAGATTCTTGAGAGAGTGGGAGAGGTAGCCTACAGGTTGGCATTACCCCCACAGATGTCTGGCATGCATAACGTTTTCCATGTATCTATGTTGAGGAAATACCACTCGGACCTTCTCATGTCATAGAGTATGAAGAGATGATCATACAAGAGGACATGAGCTACACTGAAGAACCCGTCTAAATCCTTGATAGGAAAGAGAAGGTGCTTCGGACTATTAGTGAAAGTTTTATGGAAGTATCACTCAATAGAATAGGCAACTTGGGAATTGGAGAGCCTCATGAAGAAGAAGTACCCCTATATGTTTCATGAGTCAAGTTGAATTTGGAGGACCAAAATATTTTAAGGTGCGGAGGATGTGAGACTTGAGAATTTTATACAGTTCTAATTTTGTAATGTGAACATGAAGTGTAATTGATTGAGCTAAATGTGATGTACTCATATATTGAGGTGGTAAGGAATGAAATTTCTAAGTGATGAATGAGTATTGAATGAGAAATAGTCAATGGAGTAAATTATGGCAATTATATATTGAGATTTTATGGCAAGAGTACAACCATAGTGTGAAACTAGGAAACCAGATCGATCTTGGTGTAAGACCAGATTTTATAGTAAGCAAAAAGGGAATGAATAGAAATTTTCGAGTGCATTTAAAAATGCAAAAAGGATTAAAATGGTATTCTTGAACACGTGCAAGGGTAAAACGGTCAAAAGATCAAAATTCGATATTAATCGGGACAAGAAAATTTAATTAAAAATGTGGGATTGAGAAATCTTGATTAATAACGAAGAAATAATTAAATTTCGGGTTAAATTGATCAAGATGTGAATTTATTGAAATAAATTGAAATTTTCACTTCGAAAAATAATCCCGAAAATAATCGAAAAAATATACCAAAAAGTAGAAATAAGACTGAGAAATTCATTTATTAAATAAATGAATAAAATAGAATTTTTTAGAATTTTTTGGGGTATTTTGGATTTTAAATAATATTTTAATGAATAAAATATTACTAAAAATAAATTATAAATAAAATAAGTAAATGAAAAAAAAAAAGAGAAATCTGGAAAGGAAAAATGTGAAACAAAGCAGGAAACCAAGGGAATGGTTTCCCTCTCACCGGCGAGCCACCGGCGAGGCTTAGGGGCCGACGAGGGCCGGCAAAGACAGCCCGACCTCGGGCGACAACACAGCGATGGTGACACGCTGTGGAAACGCCGGAGCACGCCAGAAACGGAGGAGCTTGCCGCGGGAGAGAAAGCTTGATCGGCGGCCATCGACGCCGATTCGAGCCACACCCAGGCGATGGGGGGCCGAACGACACCGAAAACGGCCCGAGAATCGGTCGGACGGCGCCGGAACGGTGAAATGATGCCTGAACCGAACGAATCAGACTGATCCGGTCGAACCGAATTGGACTGAACCGGGTTGAACCGGACCGAACCGGTTCACGCAAAAAGAAAAGGAAAAAGGAAGAAAAAGGGAAAAAAAAGAAAAAGAGGAAAAATTGGGAAAAATTCCAATGACGCAATCGAGCTACGGGTAAGTCGGTAAGCGGTCGAATTGACCGATTTAAATTTTGAAATATTTAATTTGATTAATATCCAACTGGAAATTTACCCGAAAAAATATTTAAATGTGTAGCTCGACAATTAGCATCAATTGAGAGCTCGAGATAGCCTTGATTTGCATGCTATCATGGAATCACGGGTAAGTAACCCTTATTTACGACAATTTTGCATCGATATGCGTGTTAAAATTTACCGCATAAATTACGGATTTAATTTTCGCATTTAATGAATTAAATTCTGGAAAATTGGATAAATTGTCGTAAATACTAAATTAAGCTATTCGAGAGTTTAGAACGAGGCTCAATAATTACTAATGGGCCTAGTGAGCCCAATAGACCTCGATAATGTGAATAGTAAGTGGGAAAAATGGGCTTAAGGCCGATTAAGGCCATTATGGTACAATCGGGCCTAATATGGGTAAACGAGCCCAATAATTTAAAATTAAGCCCAGAAAATATAAAATACAATTAATTGTATTGTATTTGACCTGATGAATATGTATCCGCAGTTCCAGATATTGGATTTTGAGCAAATCGGACAGTGTGATGAGACATCAGTGGAAAGGTCAGATTGTACAGAAAAATGAAGTAAGGGAATTGTGTGAGTAGCTAGAGGTAGCTACGCGTATTTTAATAGTTTTTGTATACACTGAATATGTATATATACATTGATATTGTACAGAGGTTCTAAAAATGGTTTAAATGATTTTAAAGATCGAAATAGGTGAAAAGACTATTTTACCCCTATTGAGGGAAGTTCACCTAAGGATGGTGAAAGCATGACATGCATGATTTAAGGAAATTTTTGGTTTAAGGAATTTTATTGGTTTTAAACAAAGCAAATCGGTAGATTGGCCAATAATTGCATAAGTTTCCAAAAACAACACTACGTAAGTTTTATTGGTATTTAAATGGAATTATTTGGAAAACGGGCCAACTATCAATTTTATATGAAAAACAAATAGTGCCGGCGCGTATGCTAGCACTATATCTGCATTTGTGAGTGTGCATAAATGTGCTTGAGCGGTTGCTCGCACCGACTTGTGTGACATCATATGAATGAAATGTGCTAGAGCGGTTGCTCGCACTGATTTTATGATTTGATATGCATGAGAGCTGCTGCAGCCTAGCTTGCACTCTGTTTTGACGATTTTTACTGTTTTGACTGATATGCATAAAAATGTGCTGGAGTGATTGCTTGCACTAGTTTTACTGATTTGATATGCATGAGAGGTGCTAGAGCTTAGCTCGTATCCAGTTTTGATATGATAATTGCATAAAAGTCGTGCTGGAGTGTAACTCGCACGAGATTTGATTTAATTATGCATAAAGCCGTGCTGGAGTCTAACTCGCACGAGATTTGATTTACTTAAGCATTCACTCATGCTGGAGCGTTGCTCGCACAAAGTTTTATATGATTTTATAACTCATTTTAAAGCCGTAATGGAGTTTTTCTCGTACGAGGTTTTCACTGAGTTTTTATACATATCCGTACTAGAGCATTTCTCGTACGTGGATTTTACTTGAATTTATAATTATATTAAGTCGTACTGGAGCACTACTCCTACGCAGATTTCATTTATTTCTATGAGGCTGTGCTAGAGCTTCACTCGCACGAGATTTTCTGATATCATGAATATGCATGGAGCCGTGCTAGAGCTTTTCTCGCACAAGGATTTGTATTACATGCATATAGCCGTGTTGGAGCCTCTTGTAAACTGTGTGTTACAGTGAGATGATATGCTCACACGTGCATACTGAGACAGAGATGATATGGATGGATAAGACCTATTGCAAGCACCCCTGATTGAGCTTGGTTCACGGAGTACGTTGTACCATGTATATCACGTGGAGTACGCTATACCATGGGGATTGTTGGAGTGGAGTGGCATTAGCCACGAGGCAGCAAGCCTTGCCCTCGCAATCCTGGTGTTATGCTGTTCTGGCGGGTAGGATTACCCACCTCCTGTTTTAGGTGTGATACTCCGCATACTAGGTACCGTGTTGCCAGGGATCACTAGGATATGGCCATAGTCCTCGATGTTACTGATATAATCAGCTGCTTGTCTCACATGATATAACTATTGGTCGATAGACCAGGGTAGACCCGACGGAGGGGTCAGGCCCCCAATTTTATGATTTGTTTTACTATGCTAATATATGTTTTAGAGGATTTTATGATATGTGACCCTGAAAGAAGGGTTTTATAACCGAAGTTTTATAATGAATTATTTTATGAGATTATTGACCCAGAAGGGTTAGTTTCTTCTGCATTTTTATGAAATGATTTAAATGCAGTAGCATGATGATGATTTCCATGCTTTCATTTCAAATTCATGATTTGTCTCACATGACATGAAAGAATGCATGATCTGGATTTACTTCATGCTAATTATGATTTAAGGATGTCACATAAAATGCCTTTGATGCATGAATTATATGATTTATTTATGCACGAATAGTTTTATAAACTAATTCATTGATGAAATACATGATTTGTGCTTGAGATTTTAATGAAAAGAAATGGATTTAAGGGTATGGCATTATGAGCATGTAGATAGTGGAGCAATCTACTTACTTGCATAATTACCTTACTGAGCGTGTGGTTTGCTCACCCCCTTATTTTCCCATCTTTTCACAGCACTCGTAGTAGTTAGTGAGCGGCTGATGACTTGCATCTTAGTATTCACTGCTTCCCATCGAGATACAGGTGTGAGACCCCGTATATGTAAAGTTGTAATGTGTAATAAATATGAATGGACTTGTAATGTAAAGTATGATTGATGTAAGTCCATGGATTCAAGGTACGTATGTGTAATATGATTTGTAACGTACATACAAGTTCCATTGAGTATGAATATGAAGAAATGAGTTCTTATAAGTGATGGATGTGATTGAAACTCAAAATGGGTAGTGTGGTAAAATGGAATGAAGTTATGCTTCCATTTGGTTTTATATAGCATACCTTTGGACATACAACGAATGCACGCAAGTTTCAATGTGCATAAGGTATGAATGGATGCCATTTTCAAGTTATAAAGGTGGATGGATAAGAAAATGGCCATGGCAACAGATTAAGGATGTGTTGGTATGAGTTGCAACAAGGAAACTGCAAGAAATCTGGAAAATATGAAGGCCAGATCGATCTCATAGGATGAGAGATCGATCTGGAAGAGCCAAAATGCTCTTATTTGGGCAATGGAATAGAGCAGATCGATCTCCAATAGGGCCAGATCGATCTCCTAAGCATTCTGTGATGAAAAGATCGATCCTCAAACACCCAGATCGATCTCCTTAGCTCTCTGTTTAAGACCAGATCGATCTCATGCTTCGACAGATCGATCTCATGCTTCAACAGATCGATCTCATGCTTCGACAGATCGATCTCATGCTTAAAAATTTCATGAAAATGAGAGATTTAAGGGGACCAGATCGATCTCCTCTTGGACCAGATCGATCTCCTCAAGCTATTTCTATATAAGGAGGGCTGAAAATCTAAAAATTTCGGGAAAAACACCAATCTTCCATTTCTAACCCAAAAACCTAACTTTCCCTCTCTAAAATCAGCCATTTTCAGTGAGATTTAAAGAGAGACCATTAGAGGCAAAGTTGTTCCTATCAAATAGAAGAACAACATAGTGGGTAGGCATTTTCCCATTTTTGGTATTGAAGGAGTTAAGGGCATTGCCATTTGGAGTAAGAAGAAAAATCATATTTGGTAAGATTCTAACACTCCAATCCAAATACATTGTCTATTTAATTGATTTTGGAGTTGTTTGGCATGAGTATTGATGGATAAATTATCAAGGGATGTGGTGGAATTGGTGTGACCTAGAAAACCTAGAATGGGTATAATGTGAGAATATATGGGTTAAATGAGTTTATGGTTTATGGGCATGCTAAAGTTGTTATTGAGGTAATGTTTATGACTTTAGATGGTTAAATGAAATTTCATTGTGAGTTTGGAGGAATTGTGAAAATGGGTATGTATATGCTTGATAAATGCCATAGTGAGGGAATTCATGAAATATGAACACTATGAGCTTAATGTCGATTTAATATCGATTTTGAATAAGTTAATAGGCCTAAGAATAATCCATAGACTCGAGTTTTGGGTAAAGTAATGAAACGAGGCCTCACAAGCGTTAATAGAAAACTATAGGTCGAATTGACTATACTGAATGCACGATATCATATTATATGGATCGAGTATAATGCGGGATATGATTTTGTGCAGTCCCGAAGAGTTCGTTGGAAACGAATCGAGTGGTACGAGTAGCAGCTTTAAAGAAGTGGAATCACGCATCGCGATTCCAGGTAAGGGAATTCTGTAAGTATATAGAGGTAGCTGCTCGTAATTTGTGGGATTATAGGGTGTTTATGAAATGCATGAACGTTTGAGAAATGGGTTGTTTGGTATGCGAAAATGGTTGTGAATATTGGATGATTTGGTTTACATGGATGTATAAAAAGGGATAGTAAGGCTAATAATTGCATAAATAAAGTGTTTTAAATACTTTCACAAAACATGTGTTTCGTTTTAAACGAATTGATAGATAGGATGGCTATTGTGGTTTGATGTTTGCGATAGCACGTGTGAAGTGCCAAATATGTTTTGAGATAGCTTTAAAAGCTTATGAGCCGCCTATCACGTTTATGTGAATTAAACCGTGCTAGAGCCTAGCTCGCACCGGGTATTGATGTTTTCATTTGTATGAAACGTGCTGGAGCTTAGCTCGCACCTTGATTTGGAAACTATGATGATGTTTATAAATCGTACTGGAGCTTCTGCTCGTACGTGGCTTTTGAGTGGTTTGTCTTACGAGTATAACCGTACTAGAGCTATGCTCGTACGCGTCTCTTTATATGATGATGCATGAGTCGTGCTAGAGCTTTGCTCGCACAAGTTTGCACATTGTGACATGTATAAGGTTGTGAAAGTTGGTAAGATCCTTAAGCCCTACATCCTTAAGCTAACATCCTTAAGCCCAAAGAGGCGGGGAGGCTCTGTTAGGCGGGGAGGCTCTGTTTGGTGGGGAGGCTCTCTTACGGTGGGATCCTTAAGCCAACATCCTTAAGCCCTGCAGGGGCGGGGAGGCTCTGTTAGGCAGGGAGGCTCTCCTACATGGGTACGGTAAGATCCTTAACCCCTACATCCTTAAGCCCAAAGAGGCGGGGAGGCTCTGTTCGGTGGGGAGGCTCTCTTACGGAAGGATCCTTAAGCCCTACATCCTTAAGCTAACATCCTTAAGCCCGAGGAGGCAGGGAGGCTCTGTTAGGCGGGGAGGCTCTGTTCGGCAGGGAGGCTCTCCTTCACGGATATGGAAAACTCTTGGTATGGGGTAGGTAAGACCTAGGAATGGCACCCCTAATCACGATATGAGTCTGCGGAGTACGCTGTACCTTGTATATCACATGGAGTACGATGTACCACATGATGGTTATGTGATGAGAAAGTCTGGCGAGGGATAATCCATCTTCGTGCCAGCATGATACCCCGCACACCTGGATGCGTGTGGTCTGGGATGATTTATGATGTAGTGGTCCACATAGGCACTTTTGATATAGTGACCTAGTTTTTATACACATGCGTGAATTGTGAAATGAAAATGTGGCTGTGATTGTGATTTGATTTGGTGGTATTTATGTGTTGAGAAAGAGGTTTATGATGTTGGTTTAAAAAGGAGGTTTCTTAATGAATTGCCCTTTTTATAAATTTAAATGAGATTGAGCATGAGATGATTTATACATGATGTGTTTACCATGTTTTATATGCCAATGTACATGACTTTAATACATGATATATATGTATACTCATATGGCATAGTTTTATTCCTCATGCTCCTACCATAAATGATTTATGCATAACACTATCAGCATGTAGATAGAGTAGTTATCTACCATGCTTGCATTATTGCCTTACTGAGCGTGTGGTTGCTCATCCCTCTCTATTTTCCCCCCTACAGAGCGTGCATAGTAGCCTAGTGAGGACTGAGGCGTGGTATTTTGGACTCCGCTGCATCTCCATCGATAGAGGTATATACACAGTGATTCTTTTTGTATCTAAACAATGTAAAAGCACAGTATTTTTTGAGTTGTAATTATGGGGGATGTAGATGTCAGTAAAACATGCTTCTGTATAAGTACAAGATTTAAATGCAAATGTATGACATCGTTTTATTTCACTGAGAATGAATGAGATGTGGAGTTTATTATTGACTCACAGCCCAACAGTGTGTGGTGAGTTAGTTCACGACCGGGTAAGGTAACAGTAAAACGCGAAATTTTTTTTAGTGATTTTCGATTAAAGAGAATGGAATTGGGTCGTGACAACAGGTATACACATTTGTATAGTTTTGTATCTAAATATGTAACGCACTATACTGTAAACGAATATGAAGTCGGGGATGTAGAGTTATAAATACCATTGTGTATGTATTTAAAGTCAAAGGATAGTAAATTCTGATATATGAATGTGAATATGGAAATGGAATGGTAAATAGGTGAGAGATGACTAACACCGAATCATGGCCCAACTGTATTGTAGGATGGTCACGATGAGAGAAAGGTAAGAATTAAATAATAAATGAAAAAGCGAAAAATTTACTCTGATTTTTAGGTAATTTGGGTTGTGACAGGTTTAATGGTATCAGAGCTGAGTTGGCTTGATATGAGTTGGTGTTAGTGGTTAAGAAAGTTTACATCCCCATGTACTGTGCATTGTTTAGATACAATTGTGTATATCGAGATGAAAGTGCGCTAAGAATTTGGTTTTGAATGCAAGAAAATAGACTCATTAACTGATAGCCGCTATGATAGAAGGGCGAGTTCACTAGCTCGAGGCCGTAGAGGTAAGGCCTGAGAGTCATACTGATTCGCCACATGAGTCTCAAGATGAGATTGACGTGGAGGCTGGTATTGAGTATGCACTACAGAGTCCGACAAAGAGATCGGACAGAGTCTGACAGAGAGATTGGACAGTATTAAGATACGCTTCGCGAGGTTGGAGCAGATTGTGGAGAATATTTTACGAGCTAATTGCTCAGAGTATGCATGAGATTTGAGAGCGAGTCGGAGCATTGGTGGAAGTCCGCTCGACCCATCTTAAGAGTTAGACATCCATAATGGACATGGAAAAATAATTCTAGATGTTTTTCGGTGACAGAATATCCCAGACATTGTATAAAGGAAAATTATAGATAAAATTCGTTATTCTGACCTAGAGGAACTGGTTGATTAACGAGTATGAATCTCAGTTTATGTCCCTGGGTAGATATGACTCGGACACTATGAACAGTGAGAGTCGAAATGTTTGAAAGTTCATGGAAGGGCTCAGATTGCAATTAGAGTCTGATTAGCCCATTAGATATCACTACCTATGCCGAGGCAGTACGCAGACTACAGTTGTGTGAATCAGATCATGAGTTGCAGGCTTCTGAGAGTGAGAAAGGTAGTAAGGGCAAAAATAGAGACAAAAAGAAAATAGATAATGACAGAGATGTTAGAATGGGAAACAGGTAGTTTGGTAAAAGATTAGGGCTAATGAGTCACGGGGTAAGATGATTGGTAAGGCCCTATTGTATCCAATTTCAATACTTTTGAGGGGTATTGTGATTTGAGGACACCGACCTGCTACGTAGCAATGTAACAGTGTAAACAGTGTAGAATAGGTGGTAGTTACCACGGAAATAAGATGTAGGATGAGGGCGAGTGTTTGCCTTGGACCAAGACACTATTGATGTTTCATCAGATGTGGTGGAAGATACCACACTGGTTATAAATAATGAAATAATTATTTTAATTGATCCTGGTGCCACGTATATATTCATACCGCCTTCATTTGCTTATAAGCTAGTGAAAGATGTGAAGCATGTACCCTTAAGCAAGATGATGATGGTTAGATGATTATCACTAACTGAATATGGGTATAAAGATTATAAGTTGAAAATAGGGTTGAAAACATCACTGAAAAGTGTACTGTAAGTTTAACATGTAATGAAAGAGTTTGTTATAAGTGATAGATCCTGAATGCAAGTTATATTGGAATATAGGGTGGATATATCTATACTCAGTTCATGTGGTCAAGTCTGAGGGTTAATAAAGATATTTCAAAATATCTCCCCGCCTAAAGATTTGACTGCTTCGATAAGCGCACACATAACCTATAATTTGAAATCGACAGTCGTAATATATACATTTAAAATTTGGGTACCTTTACTGGTATGATAAGGAAATATATAATTTGAGTAATCATGAAGGTTTAAAAAAATTAAAATTTTATATAAGCCGTTATTATAAAAAAAAAAGAAATGACGCGGGTTAGTATCTTGAACGGAAGCGATTTCGAAATGGCATGATACGTGTATGCATACATAGG
Organism: Firmiana major; assembly: GCA_033439115.1. Lineage (NCBI taxonomy): Eukaryota > Viridiplantae > Streptophyta > Magnoliopsida > Malvales > Malvaceae > Firmiana > Firmiana major. The sequence goes on from CM065899.1 coordinate 65,659,519, forward strand.
TCAAGGATATAGGTGATTGAAATATTGAGTGAAACTCAACTACAATGAGGTATTTAAACCTTACCTGGACCGATTGGTTGTCATCTAGAGCGATGATATTTTGATGTATTCGTAGTCCAGGGAAGAGCATGAGTAGCAACAAGAAACTGTCTTACAGACAAGTTGTCGAGAGTTTCTCGAAATGGGCTGCTCAGTTGACACGTCCCATTTGGAAAAAGATTGCAAACGAGTGGGATTATAAGTATGAAAGTACCTTCGGTGAGTTTTGGAATATTGAAGAATGAACTGACCACCGTAAGTATTCTCACCATGACTAACAGCTCAAGAGGTTTCAGTGTATATCGATACCTCAATATAAGGATTGGGCTGTGTATTGATGTAAAATGGGAAGATAGTCGTTTATGGATCCAGATAGTTCAAGGACCATAAGAGAAACTATCCGACCAATGATTTAGAGTTGGCAGCCGTAGCGCTTAAACTGAAAGTATGGCGCCACTACTTAAACGGTAAGAAATTTCAGATATGCACTGATCGTAAAAGCCCCGAGTATCTGTTTTCACAGAAAGAGTAGAATATGAGATAACCAAGAGGGTTAGAGCTTCTAAGGATTATGATTGTGAACATTGTACCACCCAGGAAAGGCTAATATAATTGCTGATGCCTTGAGCAGAAAGAGCCTCGGGATGGTATCACATATGATGGTCAGGGAGCGTGAGCTGCTAGAGCAGTTGTGAGCCTTAGTAGTGATGTGATCCCTTTTGATGATGACGGTGATTTTGTGACAGCTAGCCTGAGGTTAGAACTGGATTTGTGTGATCGGATTTGCTAGGCTTAGCATGATGATTGGCATGGTGTCGATGGTGTGGGTCAGATTCAGAAGGGTGTAGTGACAGAGTTCATAGTGAGGAATGATGATGACTTACAGAGGTTCAGAGACAGTATAAGTGCTCCCCAGGACCATAGTTGCTGAGATAGTTTTATTGTCAGAAGCTCACTCTTCGGGATATACAGTGCATCGAGAAGTAATAAATATATTGAAATCTCTAAAAAGGGTATTGGTAGTCATGTATAAAAAAGTGATATTGTAGAGTTGTAGCAAAGTGTCTTGTATGTCAACAGAGTAAGGTAGAGTACGAGAAGTCTCTAGGATTGTTGCAGCCTCTACCTATATTGACATAGAAAAGGGAACAAGTTACCATGCATTTTGTGATGGGTTATAGAGGACCCTAATGAATCACGAGGCTATTTGGGTGATAGTCGATAGATTGATTAAGTCCACCCACCTTCTGGCTATGAAAATCCCCAAATACTCTGAGTGCATAGGCGAAACTATGTGTATGGAAGATTGTGAAATATTATGTAGCGGTCCAGTGAGCATGATATCAGATAGGGATTCCCACTTCACTTCCCACTTCTGGGAATAATGTTTTTGGAAGTTATGGGACCGTGATTGAGAGTTAGCACAGGTTTTCATCCTCGAACAGATGGTCAATCAGAGAGGACTGTACAGGTTCTGGAGGATGTGATGAGAGCGTGTGCCATTGATTTTATAAGCTCTTGTGATGATCAGTTGTTACTAATCGAATTCGCCAATAATGGCAATTGTCTCTTGAGTATCGGGATGACTTTGTATGAGGCATTGTATGACCGTAGGGAGTTGTTTCCCGATTTGGATATGAAGAAGTGGATGACAGATAGAGAATTGTTCCCAAATTGGTAAGACAAACCTTTGAGGATGTTTAGTTAATTGTGAGAGATTAAGAACACCTTAAAGCAAACAGAAAAGCTATGCTAACAAGAGACAAAAAACCATTGAAATTCACTGAGGGTGAATTAGTATTGTTGGAAATCATTTGTCATAAGAGCATAACGAGATTCAGAAAGAGATTAGACAAAGTGGAAGGTAAGACCTGTTGGTTGGTGTTACCATTTGAATAAACAGGCATCCACAATGTGTCCCATCTTTTGATGCTTCGGAAATATTATCCGGACCCAGCATATGTGATCGGATATGAGCTCCAACAGGTTAGCTCAATGAAAGTATAACGTATGGTTGGAAAATTGATTCGGGTATTAGATGAAAGGAGAAAGTGTTGAGGTTTAAGACGATCTCCCTAGTCAAAGTCCTTTGGTAGTATTACACTCCAAAAAGTCACATGAGAATTAAAGAGTATGATGCGATAGACATACCCAGAGTTGTATATGGACCCATGGTTCTAATTTGGAGGGCCAAATTTCTTAAGCGGGGGAGATTGTAAGACCCGATTTTATCGTAAGCAAAAAGGGAATGAATAGAAATTTTCGAGTGCATTTAAAAATGCAAAAAGGATTTAAATGGTATTCTCGAACACGTGCAAGGGTAAAACGGTCAAAAGACTGAAATTTGGTATTAATCGGGATAAGAAAATATAATTAAAAATGTGGGATTGAGAAATCTTGATCAATAACGAAGAAATAATTAAATTTCGGGTTAAATTGATTAAGATATGAATATATTGAAATAAATCAAAATTTTCACTTCGAAAAATAATCCCAAAAATAATCGAAAAATATACCGGAAAGCCCAAATAAGACTGAGAAATTCATTTATTAAATAAATGAATAAAATAGAATTTTTTAGAATTTTTTGGGATATTTTAGATTTTAAATAATATTTTAATGAAGAAAATATTATTAAAAATAAATTATAAATAAAATAAGTAAATGAAAAAAAAAGAGAAATCTGGAAAGGAAAAACGCGAAACGAAGCAGGAAACCGAGGGAACGGTTTCCCTCTCACTGGCGAGCCACCAGCGAGGCTTAGGAGCTGGCGAGGGCCGACGAAGACAGCCCGACCTCAGGCGACAACACAGCAGTGGTGATGCGCCGTGGAAACACTGGAGCACGCTTGAAACAGAGGAGCTTGCAGTGGGAGAGAAAGCTTGATCGTCGGCCATTAGCGCCGATTCGAGCCACACCGAGGCCTGATTTTGGAAGCCCAGGCGATGGCGGGCCGAATGGCACCGAAAACGGCCCAAGAACCGGCCGGACGGCGCTGAAACGGTGAAATGATGCCTGAACCGGTCGAACTGGACTGAACCAGCCGAACCGAACTTGACTGAACCGATGGTCTGAACCGGGTTAAACCGGACCGAACCGGTTCAGCCAAAAAGAAAAGGAAAAAGGAAGAAAAAGGGAAAAAAAGAAAAAGAGGAAAAATTTGGGAAAATTTCAGTGATGCAATCAAGCTACGGGTAAGTTGGTAAGCGGTCGAATTGACCGATTTAAATTTTGAAATATTTAATTTGATTAATATCCGATTGGAAATTTACCCGAAAAAATATATAAATGTGTAGGTCGACAATTCGCATCAACTGAGAGCTCGAGATAGCCTCGATTTACATACTATCATGGAATCACTGGTAAGTAATCCTTATTTACGATAATTTTTCATCGATATGTGTGTTAGAATTTACCGCATAAATTACGGATTTAATTTCTGTATTTAATTAATTAAATTCTGAAAAATTGGATAAATTGTCGCAAATACTAAATTAAGTTATTCGAGAGTTTCGAACGAGACTCAATAATTACTGATGGGTCCAGTGAGCCCAATAGGCCTCGATAATGTGAACAGTAAGTGGGAAAAATGGGCTTAAGGTCCATTATGGTACAATCGGACCCAATATGGGTAAACGGGCCCAATGATTTAAAATTAAGCCCAGAAAATATAAAATACAATTAATTGTATTGTATTTGACCTGATGAATATGTATCAGCAGTTCCAGAGATTGGATTTGTAGCAAATCGGACTGTGTGATGAGACATCAGTTGAAATGTCAGACTGTACAGAAAAATGAGGTAAGGGAATTGTGTGAGCAGCTAGAGGTAGCTACGCGTATTTTAATAGTTTTTGTATACACTGAATATGTATGTATACATTGATATTGTACAGAGGTTCTAAAAATGGTTTAAATGATTTTAAGGATCGAAATAGGTGAAAAGACTATTTTACCCCTATTGAGGGAAGTTCACCTAAGGATGGTGAAAGCATGACATGCATGAAATGCATGATTTAAGGAAATTTCTGGTTTAAGCAATTTTATTGGTTTTAAACAAAACAAATCGGTAGATTGGCCAATAATTGCATAAGTTTCCCAAAACAACACTACGTAAGTGTTATTGGTATTTAAATGAAATTCTTTGGAAAATGGGCCAACTATCAATTTTATATGAAAAACAGATAGTGCCGGCGCGTATGCTCGCACAATATCTGCGTTTGTGAGTGTGCATAAATGTGTTTGAGCGGTTGCTCGCACCGACTTGTGTGACATCATATGCATGAAATGTGCTAGAGCAGCTGCTCGCACTGATTTTATAATTTGATATGCATAAGAGCTGCTGGAGCCTAGCTCGCACTCTATTTTGACGATTTTTACTGTTTTGATTGATGTGCATAAAAAGGTGCTGGAGCGATTGCTCGCACAAGTTTTACTGATTTGATATGCATGAGAGGTGTTGGAGCTTAGCTCGCATCCAGTTTTGATATGATAATTGCATAAAAGCCGTGCTGGAGTGTAACTCGCACTAGATTTGATTTAATTATGCATAAAGCCGTGCTGAAGTCTAACTCGCACGAGATTTGATTTACTTGAGCATTCACTCGTGCTGGAGCGTTGCTCGCACAAAGTTTTATATGATTTTATAACTCATTTTAAAGCCGTACTGGAGTTTTTCTCGTACGAGGTTTTCACTGAGTTTTTATACATATCCGTACTAGAGCATTTCTCGTACGTGGATTTTACTTGAATTTATAATTATTTTAAGTCGTACTGGAGCGCTGCTCGTACGCAGATTTCATTGATTTCTATGAAGCCATGCTAGAGCTTCGCTCTCACGAGATTTTCTGATATCATGAATATGCATGGAGCCGTGCTAGAGCTTTGCTCGCACAGGGATTTATATTACATGTATATAGTTGTGTTGGAGCCTCTGTAGACTGTGTGTCACAATGAGATGATATGCTCACACGTGCATACTGAGACAGAGATGATATGGGTGGATAAAACCTATTGTAGGAACCCTTGATTGAGCTTGGGTTCACGAAGTACGTTGTATCGTGTATATCACGCAGAGTACGCTGTACCGTGGGGATTGTTGGAGTGGAGTTGTCAGGACTCGTTCTCAATCCATGACTTTAACTAAAATCATTACAAATTTTTCGCATTTTTAACTTATCTTTCCTCTCTTCAATGGTTGGGCTATGATTCAATGTCAGAATCCTCGCTTACCACATTTTTCATTATCACACATACATGTCAATATACTGTTACTGACTACAACTGTTTTTATAATACCTGTGAGTTTATATATAAAATCTAACACAAATACATTCCCTATAATATATATCGTATACATCATTGTGTTGTTTCTATGTTTAGATACATAACCGTACAAAATCTGTATACCTGGCGGTCGATAGGAACTAGCAGTGGACTCATGAATACTATCCCTCAATAGCTCTCGCTCTACTGCTGATGCTCTGTAGAGAGATGTAAAGAAAGGGGGGTGAGCATACAACGCGCTCAGTAATGAAATCAGGCAAGCAAGTAGATATCTACACTATCTACTCAAAATAATGTTATGCCTTGAAAACATTATTTCCTTAACTCACTTTAAAAAGCATGTCTTTAAATATATATATATATATATATATGTATACTTGTACAGATTAAATCCCATGTACATAAATCATGCTTTCTTTCTCAAATGTAGGCATGTAGTGCATAACAATGTATCTTTATATAAATCATGCCTTTAGATAAATCATGCCATATATATTTAAATCACAATAAATATGGCATTTAAATAATTCACATCACAAAATTGGAGTCCGACCCATCCCTCAGGTCTGTCCACAATTTAAATCAGTCAATCAAGTGATATATCATGTGAGACTCTGTGGTGAAATGTAAATAGTATCTTGAACTATGATCATATCCGACATGTGATCCCAAGCAACATAGATCTCGGTGTGCGGGGCATCACTGCTGCAACGGGAGGGGGGTCAGTCCATCACAACCGCCAGCTATATCCTCCTCAACTCCACAACACCACATGGTACAATGTACTCCCATGCTAATGCACGGTACGACAGGGTACTCCATGCCACTCGCACGGTACAACGTACTTCGTGGACCCTACATCATAGTTGGGGTGCCTGCCATAGGTCTTAGCCCTCAAACCATGGAGTATCATACCACATCTCTAATACCCTCATGCGGATATCCTCTCACATAATGTGACACTCAATCACACAAGGATTCGGACATGGGTTTGTAACATGTATTATATATCACATACAGTGCGCGCCTTTGAGCGTGACTCACAGTCGACACGCTGCTTAAACACTGTTTCACATCACAAACTCAACTCTAGTGCGAGTAAACCTCCAGCAACTAGGTCAATGCATAGTTCATGTATTAAATCAAGTACGAGCAATAGCTCCAGTACCATGCTATGCATAATATTATCAAATCAAGTACGAGCAATAGCTCCAGTACTATGTCATCTATAAATCATGAAGAATCGAGTACAAGCAATGCTCCAGCACTCTGTCATGCATCTCATGAAAAACTTGAGTACGAGCTAATCGCTCCAGCACTCTCTCATGCATATATCATATAAAACTGAGTACGAGTAAGAACTCCAGTACTTTATCATGCATGTCATGGAAATCTAGTGCGAATCAAAATCCAGCACTAATGTATGTGGAAAATATATGAAATCCAGTGTGAGCTGTGCTCCAGCACGATTCATTCTCACATAATATGATAGATGGCTTTTTAAAAAAGGGATGATTTACAAAACATCAAAATCAGCACTATAAAGTGTGCTTAATTCACATCAACTTTAAAATCATTAGCCCATCTATTTATTCTTCTGCTAAACAGCAGTTAAACACTTAAAATAGTGGTTTCCATGCTTTTTACAACTTTTCACAAAAGTTAACTTTTTGACTAACTAGGGGCAAAATCGTAATTTTCCACTATCGGGTCACAATAATTATTATTCACTTTCTCTGACCCTCAGAGTTTTTAAGTGAATGTAAAAGCAGATAAAAATACGTGCAGGTATCTCTAACTACTCACAAAAGTCCCTTACCTGCAATCACTCGAGAAATTTCACTTTCTCTACGCTGCTCATTTCAGCAGTCCGATTTGCTCCTCCAATAATCTCTGGAGCTGCATATAACCATTTATCAGGTTAATTACACTTTTCCTACTGTATTTCACATTAAATACAATCTATTTCCCTTATTTGTGCCCGTTTACTCTAAATGGGCCTAAATACTTTAATTGGGCCTTAATCCATATTAAGCCCGTTTTCCACGTATTATTTCCCTTCATCAGGGTCTATTGACTCATTGGGCCTTATTCCAAGCTCTTTGGATAGCCCGTATATCATTTACGACAGTTAATTCGAAATTTCGAATATAATTAACTAAATACAAAATTTAATCCGAAATGCGTAAAAAAATCTTAAATACGCAATAATCACATAAATTGTCGTAAATGAGCTTTATTTATCCGAAATTATGCGATGGTACGCAAATCGAAGTTTGATCGGGCTTTAGTTCAAAATTTATTGTCGAACTGCAAATTTTTGTATATTTAACTCCGGGTCAATTTTTGATTAAATATAATTTAAATAAATTTATCGAAAATCAAATCGGTCACTTTTGACCTCGTATCGACTTACCCGAAATCCAGTGAAATCCCAAAAATTTCCCTTTTCCTTTTTCTTTCTTTTTCTTCTTTTTCCCATTTTCTCCTTGGCTGAACGTGTCCAGTCCAGTTCAGCGCAGAACCTTCTTCACTGAACCGCCGACCAGTTCAGGCTTCCTTGGTCGTGCCGGCATCTTCCGACCGGTTCCCGACGCATCACCACCGCCGTTCGACGCGCCTCAGCCTGGGTAACACTCAGCTGGGCTCGATCGGGACCAAGCACCGCCGTTGGCCGTCGGATCTCATCTTTTCCTCCGCAGCTTCTCCTCTTCGATTCGTCGGCATCCGGCGTCGGTGGAGGGCGTGACCGGTGCCGATGGGTGCGCACGGACCTCCTCTTCCTTTTTCGGCTGCTTGCCTGACCGTGGGGTCACCGATGCTCGCCGTCTAGTGGTCTTCTTCTTCCTCGGCTTTCACGCGGTTTCCCCTCTTTTCTCTCTCCCCGATTTCCAAATTTCAGATTTCCCTTTTTTTTCTTTTATTTATAATATATTTTTATTATTATTATTTTATTCCTTAAAATAATAATAAAAATACTAAAATATCCCAAAAATATCTCAAAAATATCTAAAAATATCATATTAAATTCATTTAGTTCGTAAATAAATTTATCAGTCCGATTTTACCTTTTCGGTATATTTTTCCACTATTTTTGGGCTCATTTTTCGAGGCGAAAATTTTGATAAATTCTAATAAATTTATATCTTGATCAATTGGGCTCGAAATTAAATATTTTCCTCGATTTTGATCAAGATTCCTCAATTTCATATTTTTAATGAAATTGTCTTATTGAAATTATACCGAATTTCAGTCATTTGACCATTTTACCCCTGCACTCGTTTGGGAATTAACTTAACCCTTATCTCGATGTTATGTAGCTTACATGCATTTTTAATTTCTCAAATTGTCGATTGCATATTAGTAAATACTATTCTTATGATTCAACTATGTAATAAAGTGTTCATACACATAGGAATCATAAGGAACAAGCTACATAAAATATGGGTCTGACAGGAGTGGCATTAGCCACGAGGCAGCAAGCCTTGCCCTCGCAATCCTGGTGTTATGCTGTTCTGGCGGGTAAGACGACCCACCTCTCATTTCAGGTGTGATACCCCGCACACTAGGTACCGTGTTGCCAGGGATCACTAGCCATAGTCCTTGATGTTACTGATATAATCAGTTGCTTGTCTCACATGATATAACTATTGGTCGATAGATCAGGGTAGACCCGAGGGAGGGGTCAGGCCCCCAATTTTATGATTTGTTTTACTATGCTAATATATGTTTTAGAGGATTTTATGATATGTGACCCTGAAAGAAGGGTGGTTTTATAACCGAAGTTTTATAATGAATTTTAATGAATTATTTTATGAGATTATTGACCCAGAAGGGTTAATTTATTCTGCATTTTTATGAAATGATTTAAATGCAGTAGTATGATGATGTTTTCCATGCTTTCATTTCAAATTCATGATTTGTCTTACATGACATGAAAGACTGCATGATTTGGATTTACTTCATGCTAATTATGATTTAAGGATGTCACATAAAATGCCTTTGATGCATGAATTATATGATTTATTTATGCACGAATAGTTTTATAAACTAATTCATTGATGAAATACATGATTTGTGCTTGAGATTTTAATGAAAAGAAATGGATTTAAGGGCATGGCATTATAAGCATGTAGATAATGGAGCTATCTACTTACTTGCATAATTTCCTTACTGAGCGTGTGATTTGCTCACCCCCTTTATTTTCTCATCTTTTCAGAGCACTCGCAGTAGTTAGTGAGCAGCTGATGACTTACATCTTGGTATTCGTTGCTTCCCATCAAAAGACAGGTATACACATTTGTATAGTTTTGTATCTAAATATATAGTGCATAGTACTGTAAACGGATATGAAGTCGGGGATGTAGAGTTATAAATACTATTGTGTATGTATTTAAAGTCAAAGGATAGTAAATTCTTATATATGAATGTGAATATGGAAATGGAATGGTAAATAGGTGAGAGGTGACTAACACCGAATCATAGCCCAACTGTGTTGTAGGATGGTCACGATGAGAGATAGGTAAGAATTAAATAATAAATGAAAAAGCAAAAAATTTACTCTAATTTTTAGGTAATTTGGGTTGTGATAGGTTTAATGGTATCAGAGTTGAGTTGGCTTGATATGAGTCGGTATTAGTGGTTAAGAAAGTTTACATACCCATGTACTGTGCATTGTTTAGATACAATTGTGTATATCGAGATGGAAGTGCAGCTAAGAATTTGGTTTTAAATGCAAGAAAATAGACTCGTTAACTGATAGCCGCTATGATAGAAGGGCCAGTTCACGAGCTCGAGGCCGTAGAGGTAAGGCCTGACAGTCGTACTGAGTCGCCACATGAGACTCGAGATGAGATTGACGTGGAGGTTGGTATTGAGTATGTCCCACAGAGTCTGACAGAGAGATCGAACAGAATCTGACAAAGAGATTAGACAATATTGAGATACGCTTCGCGAGGTTGGAGCAGAGTGTGGAGAATATTTTGCGAGCTAATTGCTCAGAGTATGCATGAGATTTGAGGGCGAGTCGGAGCATTGGTGGAAGTCCGCTCGACCCATCTTAAGAGTTAGACATCCATAATGGACATGGAAAAATAATTCTAGATGTTTTCCGGTGACAGAATATCCCAGACATTGTATAAAGGAAAATTACAGATAAAATTCGTTACTCTGACCTAGAGGAACTGGTTGATTAACGAGTATGAATCTCAGTTTATGTCCCTGGGCAGATATGACTCAAACACTATGAACAGTAAGAGTCAGAATGTTTGAAAGTTCATGGAAGGGCTCAGATTACAATTAGAGTCCGATTAGCCCATTAGATATCACTATCTATGCCGAGGCAGTGCGCAGACTACAGTTGTGTGAATAAGATCATGAGTTGCACGCCTCTGAGAGTGAGAAAGGTAGTAAGGGCCGAAATAGAGACAAAAAGAGAATAGAGAATGATAGAGATGTCAGAACAGGAAAGAGGTAGTTTAGTAAAAGATTAGGGCTAATGAGTCACGGGGTAAGATGATTGGTAAGATCCTAGTGTATCCAATTTCAATACTTTTGAGGGGTATTGTGATTTGAGGACCCCGACCTGCTATGTAGCAGTGTAGCAGTGTAAACAGTGTAGAATAGGTGGTAGTTACCACATAAATAAGATGTAGGACGAGGGCGAGTGTATGCCTTGGACCAGGACACTATTGATGTTTCATCAGATGTGGTGGAAGATACCACACTGGTTATAAATAATGAAATAATTGTTTTTATTGATCCTGGTGCCACGTATATATTCATACCGCTTTCATTTGCTTATAAGCTAGTGAAAGATGTGAAGCCTGTACCCTTAAGCAAGATGATGATGGTTAGATGATTATCAGTAACTGAATATGGTTATAGAGATTATAAGTTGAAAATAGGGGTGAAAACATCACTGAAAAGTGTACTGTAAGTTTAACATGTAATGAAAGAGTTTGTTATAAGTGATAGATCCTGAATGCAAGTTATATTGGAATATGGGGTGGATATATCTACACTCAGTCCATGTGGTCAAGTCTGAGGGTTAATAAAGATATTTCAAAATATCTCCCCACCTGAAGATTTGACAGCGTCAATAAGCGTACACATAAGACACCAACTCGAGGTTCTTCCTGCCTAAAGCATCGACAACTACATTTGCCTTACCCAGGTGGTACGTGATTTCATAATCATAATCTTTAAGGAGTTCAAGCCCTCTCCTTTATCTCATATTTAACTCTTTCTGCGAGAACAGGTACTTAAAGCACTTATGGTCTGTGAAAACCTGAAATTTCTCACCATAAAGATAGTGGCGCCATATTTTCAAAGCAAACACTATGGCTGCCAACTCTAAATCATGTGTTAGGTAGTTCCTTTCGTGATCTTTCAACTTTCTAGATCCATAGGCAACTACATTCCCATCCTGCATAAGTACATAGCCTAATCCTTGGTGTAATGCATCCGTATACACATAGAAATCTCCTGAGCTGGTTAGAATGGTGAGAACCAGAGCAGCAGTCAATCGACGCTTAAGCACCTCAAAACTCCTCTCACATGCCTCATCACATACAAACTTAACGTCTTTCTGCGTGAGGCGTGTGCAGCTAGTTTGGAGAAACCCTCTACAAATCTCCGATAATAACTTACCAATCCTAGAAAACTTCTGATCTTAGTAACTGTCTTAGGCTGTTCCCACTGTACAACTGCCTCTATCTTGGATGGATCCACTGATACCTCATCCTTCGACACAACATGGCCCAAAAATGAGATATACTCTAACAAAAAGTTACACTTGCTGAGTTTGGCATATAACTCTTTCTCTCGGAGGGTCTGTAGAACTACTCTCAAGTGCTCCTCATGATCTTCCATGGACTTGGAATAGACCAATATGTCATCAATAAACACAATCACAACCTTGTCCAGGTATGGCTTGAATACATCATTCATAAGTGCCATAAATGTTGTTGGGGCATTTGTCAATCCGAATGGCATTACCAAAAGCTCGTAGTGGCCATAAGGGGTATGAAATACTGTCATGGGTACATCTTCACTCCGTATCCTCAATTGATGATACCCTGACCACATATCTATCTTTGAAAATATTTGATCTCCCGGAGCTGATCCAACAAATCATCTATGCGTGGAAGGGGGTACTTGTTCTTAATGGTTGCCTTATTCAACAACCGGTAATCTATACACAGTCAAAGGCTTCCATCCTTCTTCCTTACAAACAGAACTGGTGCTCCCCAAGGTGAGACATTCGGTCTAATAAACCCCTTCTCAGTAACTTTTACAACTGCTTCATTAGCTCTTTCAACTCTATCGGAGCCATTCTATATGGTGGTTTCGATATCGGCTCGGTACCAGGCACTAACTCTATGCAAAATTCCATTTTCCTTTCAGGTGGTAGTCCTGGTAATTTGTTCGGAAAGAAATCAGGGTAATCCGTAATTACGGGTATGTCCCTCAATTTCGAGTGTGCCTTATCTATATCGACCACGTAGGTAATGAACCTTTCACATCATTCTTTCCACCGTTAGTAACATAAACCATCACATCAATATTCAACATAAGCAAATAGATTCATCACTAAATAAATTCAATAAGATCATACTCTTTTCATTTATCATAATTATATTCTTTTAATTCATTTCACAAACTTACAACATGATTTTCTATCTCTGTAAACATCAAAGTCTTGGCATGACAGTCCATAACAACATGATTGGCAGTCAACCAATCCATTCCCAATATTACATCAAAATCATTCATATTCAATAAAATTAAATTGGCTGTCATCTCCTTTCCCTCTATCTTCAATTTACAATCTCTACATATATACTCAGTCAATTGAGTATCATTCATGGGTGTGGTGTCACGACCCATTTCATTCTTTTTAACTGAAAATCACTATAAATGTTTCACATTTATTCCTTTCCCTACTTGGTCGTGAACAAACTTACCACTACACTGTTGGGCTGTGAGTCAATAATAATCCACTCGCAATATCCATTCCCAGTTAATTAAAGTGATGTCATACATTTGAATGTCAATCATTCATTTATACAAAATATGATTTCTGACATCTACATCCTCCATAATTGCAACTCAAAAGACTACTGTGCTTTAACAATTGTTTAGATACAAAAGAATCTTTATGTGTATACCTCTTAGCGATGGATGGCAGCGGATATCCAAAATAAAATGCCTCAGTCCTCGCTGGGCTACTATGTACGCTTTGGAAGAGGGGGAAAATAGAGAGGGATGAGCAACCACGCGCTCAGTAAGGCAATAATGCAAGCATGGTAGATAACTACTCTATCTACATGCTGATAGTGTTATCCATAAATCATTTATAATAGGAGCATGAGGAATAAAACTATGCCATATGAGTATACATATATATCATGTATCAAAATCATGTAAAATTGGCATATAAAACATGGAATATCAACATGTGAAAACATCTCATGCTCATTCTCATTAAACTCATAAAAAGGGCAATTCATTTAAGAAACCTCCTTTTTTAAATCACATCTCTTTCTCAAATACGTAAAATCCCATCGAAATCAATTCTCAATCACAAACCTCATTATCATTTCAGAAATCAAGTTCATAAGGCTCGACCCCTCCTTCGGGTCTGCCTCGAACAAGCACAATCACACATATGTATAAAAATCGGGTCACCATATCACAAGTGACTATGTGGACGAACTACATCATAAATCCTCCCAGACCACACGCATCCAAGTGTGCGAGGTATCGTGCTGGCACGAAGGTGGATTATCCCTTGTCAAACTTTCTTATCACATAACCACCACGCGGTACATCGTACTCCATGTGGTATACACGGTACAGCGTATTCCACGGACTCATATCGTGGTTGGGGGTGCCAGTCGTAGGTCTTATCTACCCCATACCAAGAATTTACCGTACTCACATAGGAGAGCCTCCCTACAGAACAAAGCCTCCCCACCCCTCCAGGGCTTAAGGATGTTAGCTTAAGGATCCTTCCGTAAGAGAGCCTCCCCACCGTACAGAGCCTCCCCACCTCCTTGGGCTTAAGGATGTAGGGCTTGAGGATCTTACCGTAAGAGAACCTCCCCACCGAACAGAGCCTCCCTGCCTAACAGAGCCTCCTCGCCTCCTCGAGCTTAAGGATTTAAGGCTTGAGGATCTTACCAACTTCCACGGCCTTATACGTACCACAATGTGCAAACTTGTGCGAGCAGAGCTCTAGCATGACTCATGCATCATATCATAAAGAAACCACGTACGAGCGTAGCTCCAGTACGATTCTATGCATAAGAAAACTATTCAAAATCCACGTACGAGCAGAAGCTCTAATACGGTTTATAAAATATCATCACAAATCAAATCAAAGTACGAGCTAAGCTCTAGCACTTTCATGCAAGTCAAGCATCAAAATCCAGCATGAGCGAGGCTTTAGCGTGATTTAATTCACATAGCTTGATAGGCGGCTCATATGCATTTAAAAAACATCACAAACATGTTTAGCATCTCACATGTGCTATTCCATAACATCAATAAAACACTAGCCAGCTTATCATTTTATTTGCTCAAATCAAAGCATTGTGTTTTATGAAAATATTCAAAACACGTGATTAGGCGATTATTAGCCTTACTATCCCTTCTTATACATCCATATAAAACCAAATCATCCAACATTCTAACCTTTTTAGCATACTAAATAACCAATTTCTCAAACATTTATACATTTCATAAATACCCTATATTCCCATAAAATACGAGCAGCTACCTCTATATACTTACAGAATTCCCTTACCTGGAATCGCGTCTCTTGATTCCACTTCCTTAAAGTTGCTTACGTGTACGGTTCGATTTGTCTCCACCAGACTCTTCAAAACTGCACACAATCGTATTTCACATTATTTTAGTCCACCATAACGAAACCCTTCTGCTTGCTATAGTCAATTCAATCTATAGCCTCTATTAACACTTATAAGGCCTCGTTTCATCTCTCTATTCATATCTCGAATCTATGGATTCCTTTAAGCTTATTTATTCATACCCAATCGATAACAAATCGATATTAAGCTCATAGTGTTCCTATTTCATCAATTTTCCTCACTATGGCATTTTTCAAACATATTACATACTCATTTCCATAAATTCACTCAATCCACCTTTTAATTTCTAGAAATTGTATGTATTTGCTACTGTACTACCCGTTGGCCACAAAATTGGAGGAGCTCTCCACCTATTCAACTCACCTAAGCTCTAATCTCACACTTACAACTCTCGGTTCCAGCTGCTGTGCAGGTTTTCATGGCTGTTTCAACGAGTTCTGATATGTGGGGAGGTGCCAAACGGGATTGTGGGGTTTGATAGGTAAGAAAGGTGTGTTTAACTAATTTCTAACAACATAATGGTGACTGCTACTGGTTTTCAGTCCAAGTGAGGTGATGGTGGTGTGAGGAGGAGGGTGAAGAGAAAGGAAATATTTTGGTTTTTTGAGGAAAAACGTGAAAGGGGGAGGTAGAGGGAAAACCAGAAAATATATATATATATTTTTGAAACTCTTATGTTTTATCTTTTATTCCACCTTTATTTTATAATGTTTAAATATTTATATAAAAGATGAAGAATTTCAGATTTATCCTATTACCTTATCAAATTTATTTGGTACTTAATTTGACTTAGTTAGATTACTTGAATTTTAATTTATCACTACTTAATTATTCATATAAATTTTATTTAATTGAATTTTAAAATTGCGGTCTTACATGTAGCTTCATTTACCCATTTCAAATCATCCACATTACTCAAATGACAACTTAGCAATTCCCATAAATCACCAACTCATCCAAATTACACTTTCTCACACTAGACTTATTCCATTTTCTAGGTCACACACTAATTCCATCACCTCTTAGGTATCTCTAACCATCAATACACATTCAAATCTACTCCAAAATCAATTAAATAGACAATGTACTTGGATTGGAGTATTAGAAACTTACCAATCTAGTTTTTCTTCTTGTTTCAAAGGGGAATTGCTCCTTGCTCCTTCAATGCAACAATGAGGTTTTGGGTTTCAACTATGTTGTTCTCTTCCTCAAGATGAACAACTTTGTGTCTAATGGCCTCTCTTCAAATCTTATTAGAATGGGTAGATTTTAGAGAGAAAAATCTAAGTTTTGGGTTGAAAATGGAAATGAAGGGTTTTGTCTCAGAAAAATATAGATTTCACTGCTCCTTTTATAGAAATAGCTTAAGGAGAGCAATCTGCAGTAGGAGGAGATCGATCTGGTCCCCTTAAATTCCTCTTTTTCACGACATTTTCAAGCATGAGATCGCTATGTCGAAGCTTGAGATCGATCTTCTCTAAACAAAGAGCTAAGGAGATCGATCTGTATGCTTGAGGATCGATCTTTTCGTTATAGAATGTTTAGGAGATCGATCTGCTCTATTCCATTGCCCAAATAAGAGCATTTTGGCTCTTCCAGATTGATCTCTTATCCTATGAGATCGATATGGCCTTCATATTTCCCAGATTTTTTACAATTTTTCTGCAGCAACACATACCCAAACATCCTTAATTTGCTGTAATAGTCATTTTCTCATCCAACCACCTTTAAGACTTGAAAATGGCATCCATCCATACCTTATACACATTAAAACTTTTGTGTATTCTTTGCATAGCCAAAGGTATACCATACCAAGCTAAATGGAAGTTCAACTTCATTCCATTTCACCACACTACTCATTTTGAGTCCCAATCACGTTCATCACATATAAAAGCTCATTTCTTCATATTCATATCCAACGAAACTTGTATATACATTACAAACTCATATTACACGTATGTACATTACATTTATGGACTTTACATAAATTGTACTTCACATTATAAGTACATTACCACACTTATGAATCCATAAAGTTACACATGAAATACGGGTCTTACATATGCTTCATTAACATTTTATCTAATAATGTAGGGTTCACATGCTTCAATAATTTATGTACAAAGGGAGGCAATATGAAGGAATGAGTGGCACCAGGATCAAATAATACCAACGCTTCTAAGTCAAAGATTAGGGTGGTACCTTTAATCACATATGTCGAAGCATCTGCGATGTCCTGATCTAGTGCACGTACTCTTCCTCTGCTCACACCCGCTGTATGCTTCCCTTTCTCTTTAGCCGTGGCCCTCCTTGTCACGACCCAATTCCATTCTCTTTAACCGAAAATCACTGAAAATTTTTCGCGTTTTACTGTTACCTTACCCGGTCGTGAACTAAACTCACCACACAATGTTGGGCTGTGAGTCAATAATAAACACCAAATCTCATTCATCCTCAATTAATTAAAACGATGTCATACATTTGCATTTAATCGTGTACTTATACGAATACATGTTTTACTGACATCTACATCCCCCATAATTACAACTCAAAAGAATACTATGCTTTTACATTGTTTAGATACAAAAAGAATCACTGTGTATATACCTCTTAGCGATGGAGATGCAGCGGAGTCCAAAATACCATGCCTCAGTCCTTACTGGGCTACTATGCACGCTCTGTAGGGGGAAAATAGAGTGGGATGAGCAACCACACGCTCAGTAAGGCAATAATGCAAGCATGGTAGATAACTACTCTATCTACATGCTGATAGTGTTATGCATAAATCATTTATGGTAGGAGCATGAGGAATAAAACTATGCCATGTGAATATACATATATATCATGTATCAAAATCATGTGCATTGGCATATAAAACATGGTAGAAACATCATGTATAAATCATCTCATGCTCAATCTCATTTAAATTCATAAAAAGGGCAATTCATTAAGAAACCTCCTTTTTAAACCAACATCATAAACCTCTTTCTCAACACATAATTACCACCAAATCAACTCACAATCACAACCCCATTTTCATTTCACAATTCATGCATGTGTATAAAAACTAGGTCACTATATCAAAAGTGCCTATGTGGACCATTACATCATAAATCATCCCAGACCACACGCATCCAGGTGTGCGGGGTATCACGCTGGCACGAAGATGGATTATCCCTCGCCAGACTTTCTCACCACATAACCATCATGCGGTACACCGTACTCCAAGTGATATACACGGTACAGCGTACTCCGTAGACTCATATCGTGATTGGGGGTGCCATTCCTAGGCCTTACCTACCCCATACCAAGAGTTTCCCATATCAGTGAAGGAGAGCCTCCCTGCCGAATAGAGCCTCCCCGCTTAACAGAGCCTCCCTGCCTCCTCGGGCTTAAGGATGTTAGCTTAAGGATGTAGGGCTTAAGGATCCTTCCCGCCTAACAGAGCCTCCCCGCCTCTTTGGGCTTAAGGATGTTAGCTTAAGGATGTAGGGCTTAAGGATCTTACCGTACCCATGTAGGAGAGCCTCCCTGCCTAACAGAGGCTCCCCGCCCCTCCAGGGCTTAAGGATGTTGGCTTAAGGATCCCACCGTAAGAGAGCCTCCCCACCGAACAGAGCCTCCCCGCCTAACAGAGCCTCCCCGCCTCTTTGGGCTTAAGGATGTTAGCTTAAGGATGTAAGGCTTAAGGATCTTACCAACTTTCACAACCTTATACGTGTCACAATGTGCAAACTTGTGCGGGCAAAGCTCTAGCACGACTCAGGCATCCTCTCATACAGAGACGCGTACGAGCATAGCTCTAGTACGGTTATACTCATAAGACAACCACTCAAAATCCACGTACGAGCAGAAGCTCCAGTACGGTTTATAAACATCATCATAGTTTCCAATTCAAGGTGCAAGCTAAGCTCCAGCACGTTTCATACAAATGAAAACATAGAAATCCAGCGCGAGCGAGGTTCTAG
Source organism: Firmiana major (assembly GCA_033439115.1). NCBI lineage: Eukaryota > Viridiplantae > Streptophyta > Magnoliopsida > Malvales > Malvaceae > Firmiana > Firmiana major. The sequence goes on from CM065899.1 coordinate 65,678,707, forward strand.
CGCGATTTATGTCATACAAATATGATAGGCGGCTCATATACAATTAATCAATCCCGGCAATCGGGTTTAGCACTCACAAATGCTTTTCCACAACAACAATACAATACTAGCCGACCCATCTACAAGCTTGCTTAAAACCAAGCAATTTCGTTTTGAAAAGCATCAAAACATTAGATTTATGCAATTATTAGCCTTACTATCCCATTTCGTAAAATCCACTTCAAAACCAAAATCACGTATATACTCATCATCATTCACGAATACCATCAATCATTTATTTGAGCAACCATGCATTTCATACAACACCCAATATTCACCCACAAGTTCAAAGTACGAGCAGCTACCTCTATATACTCACAAAATTCCCTTACCTGGAATCGCGATGCGTGATTCCACTTCCTTAACCTGCTTACTCGTATGGTTCGATTCGTCTTCAACGAACTCTTTGGGACTGCACAAAATCGTATCCCGCATTATATTTGATCCATATAATGAAACCCTTGTGCTTGCTATAGTCAATTTAATCTATAGCCTCTATTAACGCTTATATGGCCTCGTTTCATTACTTTACCCATAACTCGAGTTTATGGATTCTTTTTAGGCCTATTACTTATTCCGAATCGATAATAAATCGATATTAAGCTCATAGTGTTCATACTTCATGAATTCCCTCACTATGGCATTTATCAAGCATATTCATACTCATTTCCACAATTCCTCCAAACTCACAATGTAATCTCATTTAACCATCTAAAATCATAAGCATTACCTCACTAACAACTTTAGCATGCCCATAAATCACAAACTCATTCAACCCATATATTCTCACATCATACCCATTCTAGGTTTTCTAGGTTACACCAATTCCACCACATCCCTAAATAATTTATCCATCAATAGTCATGCCAAACAACTCCAAAATCAATTAAATAGACAATGTATTTGGATTGGAGTGTTAGAATCTTACCAAATATGATTTTTCTTCTTGCTCCAAATGGCAATGCCCTTAACTCCTTCAATACCAACAATGGAAAAATGCCTTCACACTATGTTGTTCTTCTCTTTAATAAGAACAACTTTGCCTCTAATGGTCTCTCTTTAATTCTTGCTGGAATTGGCTGATTTTAGGGAGGGAAAGTTAGGTTTTTGGGTTGAAAGTGAAAGGTTAGTGTTTTTCCCGAGATTTCCTGATTTTCAGCCCTCCTTATATAGAAATAGCTTGAGGAGATCGATCTGGTCCAAGAGGAGATCGAGCTGGTCCCATAAAATCCCTCTTTTTTCACGGCATTTTTAAGCTTGAGATCGATCTGTCGAAGCATGAGATCGATCTATCTAGGCATGAGATCGATCTGCTCCCAAACAGAGAGCTAAGGAGATCGATCTGGGTGCTTGGGGATCGATCTTTTCACTACAGAATGCTTGGGAGATCGATCTGGCTCCATTGGAGATCGATCTGATCTATTCTTTCGCCCAAACCAGAGCATTCTGGCTCTTCCAGATCGATCTCTCATCCTATAAGATCGATCTGGCCCTCATGTTTTCTAGATTTCCTGCAGTTTCCTTGCTGCAACTCATACCAACACATCCTTAATCTATTGCCATGGCCATTTTCTCATCCATCCACCTTTATAACTTGAAAATGGCATCCATTCATACCTTATGCACATTGAAACTTGTGTGCATTCATGGTATGTCCAAAGGTATGCTACATAAAACCAAATGGAAGCATAACTCCATTCCATTTCACCACACTACTCATCTTGAGTTTCAATCACATCCATCACTTGCCAGAACTCATTTCTTCATATTCGTACTCAATGAAATTTGTATGTACGTTACAATTCATATTACACATACATACATTGAATCCATGGACTTACATCAATCATACTTTACATTGGAAGTCCATTCATATTATTTGATCTAATTACACATATTATCATTATACATATACGGGGTCTTACATTCTCCCCTCCTTCAAGGAATTTGGTCCTCCAAATTAGAACCAAGTCACTCTTCAAAAAGTTGGGGGTACTTCTCCCGTATTAAGTTCTCCAATTCCCATGTGGCCTCTTCCGCCGTGTGGTGTTGCCAAAGAACTTTCACCAAGGGAATTGTCTTATTCCGTAACACTTTCTCTTTTCTGTCCAATATCCGAACCGACTTCTCAACATACGTCATACTCTCATGGAGCTCCAACGGCTCATATCTTATCACGTGTGCCGGGTCCGGGTGATACTTCCGAAGCATCGAGACGTGGAAGACATTGTGGACATTTGCCAAGTCCGGTGGCAATGCCAACCTATACGCCTTATCTCCCACTCTCTCCAAAATCTCGAAGGGTCCGATATATCTAGGGCTCAGCTTGCCCTTCTTACCAAATCTCATAATGCCCTTCGATGGTGATACCCTCAGAAACACCGACTCACCCTCATCAAACTCCAGTGGTCTTCATCTCTTGTCAGCATAACTCTTTTGTCGGCTCTGAGCTGTCCGTAATCTCTCACATATCAACTGGACGTCCTCAGATGCCTGCTGCACTAAGTCCGGAGCAAAAATCTATCTATCACCAACCTCTTCCCATCCAATGGGGGAACGGCATCTACGCCCGTACAATGCCTCATAAGGTGCCATCCCGATACTCGCATGATAGCTATTATTATAAGCGAACTCGGCTAACTGCAGGTGGTCATCCCAAGAGCCTCTAAAATCCAGCACACACGCTCTCAACATATCCTCAAGGGTCTGTATAGTCCTCTCTGACTGCCCATCTGTCTGAGGATGAAAAGCGGTGCTAAAACTCAGTCGGGTCCCCAGCGCTTCCTGAAAATGTTCCCAGAAATGGGAAGTGAAGCGGGCATCCCTATCAGAAACAACGCTCACTGGTACACCATGTAGCCGTACTATCTCTCGAATATACAGGTTCGCCAACTGACTCAGTGTATCGGTAGCTCTCATAGCCAAGAAATGGGCGGACTTAGTCAATCGGTCCACAATAACCCATATGGCATCATGACCTCTACGGGTCCTCGGCAACCCCATCACAAAATCCATGGTGACATGCTCCCACTTCCATGTCGGTATCGGTAGAGGCTGCAATAATCTTGCAGGCTTCTGATGCTCTACCTTCACTTGCTGACAAACGAGACACTTAGCGACATATTTAGCAATGTCTCTCTTCATTCTAGACCACCAATAAACCTTCCGAAGGTTTTGATACATCTTGGTACTTCCCGGATGTATCGTATACTTCGATGAGTGAGCCTCTGATAAAATCATTCTCCTGATCTCAGGATCCCTGGGAACGCATACTCTGCCTCTGAACCTCAATAAGCCATCAGCACTCTGCTCAAAATCAATACCCACACCTGTCTGTATCTGCCTCAACCAATCGATACACCGTCGATCGCTCTGCTGGGCTTACCGAATATGGCCAATCAACTCTGGCTCTAGTCTCAAACTAGCCATGATCTCAAGTCTCTCAGATCCAGGTGGGGTTACATCTAAACTGAGGTTCGCAAAGTGTTCTAACAATTCATGTTCTCGTATCATCATATAAGACACCAACCCAAGGCTCTTTCTACTCAAAGCATCGGCAACTACATTTGCCTTACCTGGGTGGTACATGATTTCACAATCATAGTCTTTCAGGAGTTCGAGCCATCTCCTCTGTCTCATATTCAGCTCTTTCTGCGAGAACAGGTACTTAAGGCTCTTATGATCTGTGAACACCTGAAATTTCTCACCATAGAGATAGTGGCGCCATATTTTCAAAGCAAATACTATTGCCGCCAACTCCAAATCATGTGTCGGGTAGTTCCTCTCATGATCCTTCAACTGTCTCGATCCATAGGCAACTACCTTCCCATCCTGCATAAGCACACAGCCCAGTCCTTGGTGTGATGCATCCGTATACACCGAGAATCCTCCTGAGCTGGTAGGAATGGTGAGAACTGGAGCAGTCGTCAATCGACGCTTAAGCTCCTCAAAACTCCTCTCACATGCCTCATCCCACACAAACTTAACATCTTTTCGCGTGAGGCGTGTCAACGAAGCAGCTAGTCTGGAGAAACCCTCTATAAATCTTCGATAATATCCTGCCAATCCCAGAAAACTCCTGATCTCAGTTACTGTCTTGGGCTGTTCCCACTGTACAACTGCCTCTATCTTGGATGGATCCACCGATACCCCATCCTTTGACACAACATGCCCCAGAAATGAGATCTGTTCCAACCAAAAGTTACACTTACTGAGTTTGGCATACAATTCTCTCTCTCGGAGGGTCTGCAGAACTATCCTCAAGTGCTCCTCATGATCTTCCCTGGACTTGAAATACACCAAAATATCATCAATGAACACTATTACAAACTTGTCCAGGTATGGCTTGAATATATCATTCATCAATGCCATAAATGCTGCGGGAGCATTCGTCAATCTGAATGGCATCACCAAAAACTCGTAGTGGCCATAACGGGTACGAAATGCTGTCTTAGGTACATCTCCACTCCTGATCCTCAACTGATGATACCCTGACCGCAGATCTATCTTAGAAAATACTTCGGCTCCCTGGAGCTGATCCAACAAATCATCAATTCTTGGAAGGGGGTACTTGTTCTTAATGGTGGCCTTATTCAACAACCGGTAATCTATACACAGTCGGGGGCTTCCATCCTTCTTCCTTACAAATAGAACTGGTGCTCCCCAAGGTGAGACACTCGGTCTAACAAACCCCTTCTCTAGCAACTCTTGCAGCTGTTTCTTCAGCTCTTCCAACTCTATCGGAGCCATTCTATAGGGTGGTTTCGATATCGGCTCTGTACCAGGCACTAGCTCAATGCAAAATTCCATTTCCCTTTCAGGAGGTAGTCCTGGTAATTCATCCGGAAAGACATCAGGGTAATCCGTAATTACGGCTATGTCCTTCAATTTCGGGTGTGCCTCATCTATATCGACCACATAGGCAATGAACCCTTCACATTATCCTCTCCATCGTTAGTAACATAAACCATCACTCCACATTCAATATTTATCAAAAACAAATAATTTATCTCTCAAGCAATATGCATTTAAAATTATACTCTTTTATTTACCACAATTATACAAGTTTCATATAATTTCTTTTCATCAAAATTTACAATAAGATTGTCTAATCCTGAAAACATCAATGTTTTGGCATGACAATCCATCACAACACGATTGGTAGCCAACCAATCCATTCCCAAAATTACATCAAAATCCTTCATATTCAATAAAATCAGATTGGCTATCATTTCCTTCCCCTCTATCTTTAACTTACAATCCCTACATACATACTCAGTCAATTGACTATCATTCATGGGTGTGGAAATCATCAACATTTTATCCAACAATGTTGGTTTCACATATTTCAACAATTTATGTGCAAAGGAAGGTGATATGAAAGAATGCGTGGCACCAGGATCAAATAATACCAATGCTTCTAAATCAAAGATTCAGATGGTACCTTTAATCACATCCATCGATGCGTCTGCAGTGTCCTGGTCCAGTGCATGTACTCTTCATCTGCTCACACCCGCAGCCTGTTTCCCTTTTTCCTCAGCTGTAGCCCTCCTCCTAGGGGCTGCTGTCTCAATTGGAGCTCCCTCAGGCTCCTTGCCCTTCCGTGGGGCAATCTCCGTCTTCTCAGGACAATACTTAGCTATATGTCCTGGTCTCTCGCATCTAAAACACACCATAGGGGTCATCAGACAGGGCCTATTCCCATGAAATCTCCCACATCTCCTACACTGATCAGTAGTAGGCCGTGGTCCTCCAATAGTCATGCCCCTCGGCGCAGTCAAGGATGGGTATACGGGAGGTCTAGCAGCTCTCTCCCGCACCTCCTCAATCTTTGGCCTCTTCTCGAAAAATCTTTGGCCATCTCTCTTGGCCACTCTTCCAAACCCGGATCTCTTTCGGTCCCTGTCCTTTCTAACACTGACTCTCCCAAGCTCGGAGGCATTTCGCTCAAAGTCTTGCTCACATAACTGAGCCTTATGTACAGCCTCCTCATAAGTCACAATGTCGAAGGGAGCTAGCTTAGTCCGGATGGCCAATCTCAATCCATCCATGAACTTCTGAATCTTTCGGGTCTCACTACCCATCGTGTCAGGGTCATACCTCCCCAATGACATAAACTTGGACTCATACTCGTCCACAGTCTGGTTCCCCTGAACCAAATTCATAAATTCCATCCGTAATTTCCTCTGCGCGTTAGCTGGAATATACTGTCTCCTAAAGGCCTCTAGAAATATCTCCCACGAGATCTCAGAGTGTCTGGCCCTCAAAATAACCTCGGTGGACCTCCACCAATGCTCGGCCTCGCCTTTCAACATAAACACGACAAAGGCTACCTTTTCAGCTGAAGTGCATCGAAAAAACCTATACAGTTTCTCCATCTCATACACCCAATCCTCCGTAATCACTGGGTCCTTCACCCCTCTAAACACTGGGGGTTTCAGTGCTTGAAACTCTCGCAACCTGCTCAAGTCGCAGTCATAACCCAAATCACTACCGCTCTGCTGTGGAGCGATAGGAGAATCTGTATCCTGGGCTGTAGGTGGTGTAACTGTAGCTGTCTCAGCAGCATGAGGTCTCTCCGCCTCTGCAGCTGCCTGTTCAGTAGTAGGCTGTGCTGCGGGACCTCGTCTATCACCGGCACCCAATGCCTGCGTGACTATCTCCACCAAATTCTCAATACTCCGCTCTAATCTAGCGAAGCGAGCCTCAGTATCCTCTGCTCTCCCAGCAGGGTTCTGTGGAGCCTGCTCAGTCTGTGGCTCCGTATGGTTCTCAGGCCTACCTCTACGGCCTCTAGCACGTGCTCTCGCCCCTCTACCTTAGCGTGTAACTGGCATAATGCCTAACTTCCTGTATTATAATAATTCATTAAGCTCAATCCATCACGGTATACACAGTTATATCTAAACAAAAGCACAGTACTATGGGGATGTACTTTCCTACGTTTTATTAATGACTCACATCAGGCCAACACAGCTCTGATACCAATCTCTGTCACGACCCAATTCCATTCTCTTTAACCGAAAATCACTGAAAATTTTTTGCGTTTTACTGTTTCCTTACCCGGTCGTGAACTAAACTCACCACACAATGTTGGGCTGTGAGTCAATAATAAACACCAAATCTCATTCATCCTCAATTAATTAAAACGATGTCATACATTTGCATTTAATCGTGTACTTATACGAATACATGTTTTACTGACATCTATATCCCCCATAATTACAACTCAAAAGAATACTGTGCTTTTACATTGTTTAGATACAAAAAGAATCACTGTGTATATACCTCTTAGCGATGGAGATGCAGCGGAGTCCAAAATACCATGCCTCAGTCCTTACTGGGCTACTATGCACGCTCTGTAGGGGGGAAAATAGAGTGGGATGAGCAACCACACGCTCAGTAAGGCAATAATGCAAGCATGGTAGATAACTACTCTATCTACATGCTGATAGTGTTATGCATAAATCATTTATGGTAGGAGCATGAGGAATAAAACTATGCCATGTGAATATACATATATATCATGTATCAAAATCATGTGCATTGGCATATAAAACATGGTAGAAACATCATGTATAAATCATCTCATGCTCAATCTTATTTAAATTCATAAAAAGGGCAATTCATTAAGAAACCTCCTTTTTAAACCAACATCATAAACCTCTTTCTCAACACATAATTACCACCAAATCAACTCACAATCACAACCCCATTTTCATTTCACAATTCACGCATGTGTATAAAAACTAGGTCACTATATCAAAAGTGCCTATGTGGACCATTACATCATAAATCATCCCAGACCACACGCATCCAGGTGTGCGGGGTATCACGCTGGCACGAAGATGGATTATCCCTCGCCAGACTTTCTCACCACATAACCATCATGCGGTACATCGTACTCCATGTGATATACATGGTACAGCGTACTCCGCAGACTCATATCGTGATTGGGGGTGCCATTCCTAGGTCTTACCTACCCCATACCAAGAGTTTCCCATATCCGTGAAGGAGAGCCTCCCTGCCGAATAGAGCCTCCACGCTTAACAGAGCCTCCCTGCCTCCTCGGGCTTAAGGATGTTAGCTTAAGGATGTAGGGCTTAAGGATCCTTCCGTAAGAGAGCCTCCCCACCGAACAGAGCCTCCCCGCCTAACAGAGTCTCCTCGCCTCTTTGGGCTTAAGGATGTTAGCTTAAGGATGTAGGGCTTAAGGATCTTACCGTACCCATGTAGGAGAGCCTCCCTGCCTAACAGAGCCTCCCCGCCCCTCCAGGGCTTAAGGATGTTGGCTTAAGGATCCCACCGTAAGAGAGCCTCCTCACCGAACAGAGCCTCCCCGCCTAACAGAGCCTTCCCGCCTCTTTGGGCTTAAGGATGTTAGCTTAAGGATGTAAGGTTTAAGGATCTTACCAACTTTCACAACCTTATACGTGTCACAATGTGCAAACTTGTGTGGGCAAAGCTCTAGCACGACTCAGGCATCCTCTCATACAGAGACGCGTACGAGCATAGCTCTAGTACGGTTATACTCATAAGACAACCACTCAAAATCCACGTACGAGCAGAAGCTCCAGTACGGTTTATAAACATCATTATAGTTTCCAATTCAAGGTGCGAGCTAAGCTCCAGCACGTTTCATACAAATGAAAACATAGAAATCCAGCGCAAGTGAGGATCTAGCGCGATTTATGTCATACAAATATGATAGGCGGCTCATATACAATTAATCAATCCCGGCAATCGGGTTTAGCACTCACAAATGCTTTTCCACAACAACAATACAATACTAGCCAACCCATCTACAAGCTTGCTTAAAACCAAGCAATTTCATTTTGAGAAGCATCAAAACATTAGATTTATGCAATTATTAGCCTTACTATCCCATTTCGTAAAATCCACTTCAAAACCAAAATCACGCATATACTCATCATCATTCACGAATGCCATCAATCATTTATTTGAGCAACCATGCATTTCATACAACACCCAATATTCACCCACAAGTTCAAAGTACGAGCAGCTACCTCTATATACTCACAAAATTCCCTTACCTGGAATCGCAATGCGTGATTCCACTTCCTTAAGCTGCTTACTCGTACGGTTCGATTCGTCTTCAACGAACTCTTCGGGACTGCACAAAATCGTATCCCGCATTATATTCGATCCATATAATGCAACCCTTGTGCTTGCTATAGTCAATTTAATCTATAGCCTCTATTAACGCTTATATGGCCTCGTTTCATTACTTTACCCATAACTCGAGTTTATGGATTCTTTTTAGGCCTATTACTTATTCCGAATCGATAATAAATCGATATTAAGCTCATAGTGTTCATACTTCATGAATTCCCTCACTATGGCATTTATCAAGCATATTCATACTCATTTCCACAATTCCTCCAAACTCACAATGTAATCTCATTTAACCATCTAAAATCATAAGCATTACCTCACTAACAACTTTAGCATGCCCATAAATCACAAACTCATTCAACCCATATATTCTCACATCATACCCATTCTAGGTTTTCTAGGTTACACCAATTCCACCACATCCCTAAATAATTTATCCATCAATAGTCATGCCAAACAACTCTAAAATCAATTAAATAGACAATGTATTTGGATTGGAGTGTTAGAATCTTACCAAATATGATTTTTCTTCTTGCTCCAAATGGCAATGCCCTTAACTCCTTCAATACCAACAATGGAAAAATGCCTTCACACTATGTTGTTCTTCTCTTTAATAAGAACAACTTTGCCTTTAATGGTCTCTCCTTAATTCTTGCTGGAATTGGCTGATTTTAGAGAGGGAAAGTTAGGTTTTTGGGTTGAAAGTGAAAGGTTAGTGTTTTTCCCAAGATTTCCTGATTTTCAGCCCTCCTTATATAGAAATAGCTTGAGGAGATCGATCTGGTCCAAGAGGAGATCGAGCTGGTCCCATAAAATCCCTCTTTTTTCACGGCATTTTTAAGCTTGAGATCGATCTGTCGAAGCATGAGATCGATCTATCTAGGCATGAGATCGATCTGCTCCCAAACAGAGAGCTAAGGAGATCGATCTGGGTGCTTGGGGATCGATCTTTTCACTACAGAATGCTTGGGAGATCGATCTGGCTCCATTGGAGATCGATCTGATCTATTCTTTCGCCCAAACCAGAGCATTCTGGCTCTTCCAGATCGATCTCTCATCCTATAAGATCGATCTGGCCCTCATGTTTTCTAGATTTCCTGCAGTTTCCTTGCTGCAACTCATACCAACACATCCTTAATCTATTGCCATGGCCATTTTCTCATCCATCCACCTTTATAACTTGAAAATGGCATCCATTCATACCTTATGCACATTGAAACTTGTGTGCATTCATGGTATGTCCAAAGGTATGCTACATAAAACCAAATGGAAGCATAACTCCATTCCATTTTACCACACTACTCATCTTGAGTTTCAATCACATCCAACACTTGCCAGAACTCATTTCTTCATATTCGTACTCAATGAAATTTGTATGTACGTTACAATTCATATTACACATACATACATTGAATCCATGGACTTACATCTATCATACTTTACATTGCAAGTCCATTCATATTATTTGATCCAATTACACACATTATCATTATACATATACGGGGTCTTACACTCCTCCTCAGGGCAGCTGACTCAACTGAGCTCTCTCTGGCTCTTTGCCCTTATGCGGGGCAGTCTCTATCATCTCAAGACAATACTTTGCTATGTGTCCGAGTTTCTCACATTTGTAACACACTGTAAGGGTTATCAGACAAGGTTTAGTCCCATGAAATCTACCACATCTCCTTCACTACTCAGTAGTAGGCTGTGGTCCTCCAATAACCATACCTCTCAGTGCAGTCAAAGTCGGGTATACGGGACGTCTAGCAGCTATCTCTTGCACCTCCTCAATCTTAGGTCTCTTCTCAAAACATCTCTGGCCCCCTCTTCTGGCCACTCTATCCATCCCGGATCTCTTCCGATCTCTGTCTCTTCTGACATTAATCCTTCCAAGCTCGGAGGCATTTTGCTCAAAGTCTTGCTGGCATAACTAAGCCTTGTGTACCACCTCCTTATATGTCTGAATGTCAAATGGGGCTAGCTTAGTCCGGATGGCTAATCTCAATCCATCAACGAACTTCTGGATTTTCCAAATCTCACTACCCATCGTGTCCGGGTCATATCTCCCTAACGACATAAATCTCGACTCATATTCATCCATAGTATGGTTCCCTTGAACCAAATTCATAAATTTCATCTGTAATTTCCTCTGTGTGGTGTCTGGGATGTACTGCATCCTGAAGGCCTCCAAAAATATCTCTCATGTAATCTTGGAGTGTCTGGCCCTCAAAATAGCCTCGATGGATCTCCACCAATGTTCTGCCTCGCCTTTCAGCATAAACACGACAAAGGCTACCTTGTCAGCTGATGTGCATCTGAAGAACAGATACAGTTTCTCCATCTCATACACCCAATCCTCAGTAATTACCGGGTCCTTTACCCCTCCAAATACTAGAGGTTTCAACTCTTGAAACTATCTCAATCTACTCAAGTCGCAGTCATACCCCAAATCGCTATCACTCTACTGTGGTGCAATAGGTGAAGCTATATCCTGTACTGGGGGTGTCACCATCTCAGTAACCTGAGGTCTCTCCACCTTTGCTGCTGCTTGTCCAGTAGTAGGATGTGTTGCGGGACCTCCTCTATCATTGACATCCAATGCCTGTGTGAGTATCTCCACTAGGCTCTCAATACTCCGTTCTATCCTAGCGAAGTATGCCTCGATATCTCCTGCTCTCTCAGCAGGGTTCTGTGGAGCCTGGTCAGTCTGTGGCTTCGCACAGCTCTCAAGCCCAGCTCTACGACCTCTAGCACGTGCTCCTGCCCTTCTACCTCTGCGCGTAATAGGCATTCTACCTAACTTCCTGAATTCACAATCATTATTAGACTGAACCCATCATGGTATACATAGCTATATCTAAACAAAAGCACAGTAACCTAGGGATGTAACTTTCCTACGTTTAATTTATTGACTCACATCAGGCCAACGCAGCTCTAATACCAATCTCTGTCACGACCCATTTTATCCTTTTTAACCGAGAATCACTGTAAATTTTTTGCATTTTTCCTTTCTTTACTCGGTCGTGAACCAACTCATTACTACACAGTTGGGCTGTGAGTCAATAATAAACACCACTCCACATTCATTCTCAATTAAATCAAAAGAAGTGTCATTCATTAAATGTTAAGTTACACATGACACAATTCTAACTTTTACATCCCCCACATTACCTTACAATTTGATTACTGTGCTTTTACATTGTTTAGATACAAAAAGAATCTCTGTGTGTATACCTTTTGGCGATGGAAGCAGCGGATGGCCAAAATAAAATGCCTCAGTCCTCACTGGGCTGCTATGTATGCTCTGTAGAGGGGGAAAATAGAGAGGGATGGGCAACCACACGTTCAGTAAGGTAATAATGCAAGTATGGTAGATAACTACTCTATTACATGCTGATAATGTTATGCATAAATAATTTATAATCAGAGCATGAGGAAATAAATCTATGCCGTATGAATATACATATATCATGTACAGAAAACATGGAAAACAAGCATATAAAACATGGAATCACCATCATGTAAAACCTCTCATGCTCATCTTTATCAAATCTCATAATAGAAAGGGAAATTCATTTAAGAAACATCCTTTAAAGTTCATCTCTCTCTCAAAACGCAATAAACTCCCATAAGGCTCGACCCCTCCCTTGGGTCTACCTTGGACAATCAAAATCATACTCATATATCAAAACCATGTGGTACTATGTAATATCAAGTGAGACAGGTCACTATATCTCAAAGACTATGTTGGCCAACTATGTCATAAATCATCCCAGACCACATGCATCCAAGTGTGCGAGGTATCATACTGGTACGAATGTGGGTTAGTTCTTCGCCAAACTTTCTCATCACATAACCGCCATGCGGTATATCGTACACGATGTGATATATACGGTACAACACACTCCGTGAACCCATATCACGGTTATGGGTGCTAGTTGTAGGTCTTATCTACCCCATACCAAGTGTAACCACCATTGTCTTAAGTGCACGTGGAGCTTTCCATACCCTTGTAAGAGAGCTTCCCTACAGAACAGAGCCTCCTCGCCAACCCTGGCTTGAGGATGTTGTGCTTGAGGGTCTTACCATTGAACAGAGCCGCCCCACCATATCTGGCTTGAGGATGTTGGGCTTGAGGGTCTTACCGCAAGAGAACCTCCCCACCGAACAGAGCCTCCTCGGCCTCTCTAGCTTAAGGATGTAGGGCTTGAGGATCTTACCAACTTCCACGGCATCATACGTTCCATAAAGTGAAAACTTGTGTGAGCAAAGCTCTAGCATGATTCATGCATCATAACTAAACCACCTCGTACGAGCAACGCTCTAGTACAATATTTATACATTAAGAAAACCACTCGAAATCCATGTACGAGCAGAAGCTCCAGTACGATTTATGAAACATCATCATAGTTTTCAAATCAAGGTGAGAGCTAAGCTCCAGCACGTTTCATACAAATGAAAGCATCAAAATCTAGCGCGAGCGAGGTTCCATCGCGATTTATACCACACAAATACGATATGCAACTCTTACACAATCAAAACAATCCCAAAATCGGGTTTAGCACCTTACAAGTGCTATTTCACGAAATCATTCAAATACTAGCCAGCCTATCCATTAATTTGTTCAAAACCAAGCATTGTGTTGTGTGAAAACCTTTCAAACACATTATTTATGCATTTATTAGTCTTACTATCCCTTTTAGAATAATTGTTTCAAAACCAAATCTCATACATACTCGTAGCTATTTGCATACACCATCAACAGTCATGTATTTCATAAACGCCCTATATCCACCCATGAGTTTAAAGTACTAGCAGCTATCTCTATATACTCACAGAATTCCCTTACCTGGAATCGCGTCGCGTGATTCCACTTCTTTAAAGCTGCGTACTTGTGCGGTTCGTCGTCTCCAATGATCTCTCTGAAACTGTACTCAGTCGTATATCACACCAATTTAGTTCAATACTATACAACTCTTGTGTTTGCTATAGTCAATTCAACCTATAGCCTCCAGTAACACTTATAAATCCTATTGGTTCATACCAAATCGATATTAAGCTCATAGTGTTCATATTTCATTAATTTCTTCACTATGGCATTTTATCAAGCATCTTATATATTCATATTCATAAATTCTCTAACTCACACCGTAACTTCATTTACCCATCTCAAATCATCCACATTACTCCAATAACAACTTATCAAAATCCATAAATCACCAACTCATCAAAATCACACTTTTTCACGCTAACGCATTTTATTTTCTAGGTCACCCTAGTTCCATCGTAACCTAGGTAGTTTTGACCATCAACATACATGCAAATCAACTCCAAAACCATTAAATAGACAATGTATTTGGGCTAAGGTGTTAGAAACTTACCAACTCTAGCTTCTCTTCTTACTACAAAGAAACGTACACCTTGCTCTTTCAATCCAACAAATGGGGCTTTGAATCCAAAGTATGTTGTTCTTATCTTTGATAGGAACAACTTTGAATCTAATGGTCTTTCCTCAAATCTTACTGGAAATGGGGGGCTTTTGGGAAGAGAAATCTAGGTTTCTGGTTGAAATGGAAGAAATGGGGTTTTGTTTTCGTGATTTGCAGATTTCACCGCTCTTATTTATAAAACTTGCTCAATGAGATCGATCTGTCGAAGCATGAGATCGATCTGGTCCTCTTAAATCCTTCATTTTCAAGTCAATTTGGATGCATGAGATCGATCTATCGAGGGCTTGAGATTAACCTGTCTCAGGCAGTAGCTTATGGAGATCGATCTTCTTCCAAGGGAGATCGATCTGCTCTTACCCGAGAGCTAAGAAAATTGATCTGTTTGCATAAAAATTAATCTTCGCATTACAGAATATTTAGCAGATCGATTTGGCTCCATTGGAGATCGATCTAGCCTGTTCCATTGCTCGAACAAGAGCATTTTTTACTCTTCCAAATCGATCTCATCCTATGAGATCGATCTCTCATCCTATGAGATCGATCTCTCATCATATGAGATCGATATGCCATTCATATTTCCAGATTCTGCAGTAACCCACACCAAATATCCTCAATTTGCTGCCATAGTCATTTTCTCATCCAACTACCTTTAAGACTTGAAAATGACATTCATTCATTCTTTATACATATTAAAACTTATGTGCATTTGTTGTATAACCAAAGGTACACAATATAAAACTAAATGGAAGTACGACTTCATTCCATTTTACCACACTACTCATTTTGAGTTCCAATCACATTCATTACTTATAAAAGTTCATTTCTTCATATTCGTATAAAATGAAACTTGTGTGTATATTACAAACTCATATTTCAAGTATGTACATCGAATCCATGGGCTTACATCATTTATGCTTTACATTGCAAATACATCACCATACTCATGATTTCATAAAGTTTACATCTAAAAATATGGGTCTTACACATTTCACTTCAAATCACATATAAATTCAATTGTTTCATGAAACCATTTAAAACAAACTGACTAGCCCTTTTCCGGATAAAATCCTAGAAAACTGTCTATGAAAATTTAAAGTTTAGGATTTTCAATTTTTAAACATAATTCAAGCCACCTCAGAATCTATGCAAGCCATTTAAATTTGATAAGTAAAATTTGGTTGTTCAACTAGGTTAAAATCACTAATTTTTAGAGTTATAAAAATTTGACTTAGATTTTTTGGTAATTTCGAACTGCGAAATTTAGTCTAAGAATTTTATATCTATAAATACATGGAAATTATGCATATTTATCTCTAGTAGCGACGAGTATTTTCCTTACCTCGGTGCCTTGTCAGTAGTCCTCTATGCATTAGTGGTGTGGGTCAGTGGGTCCGCTCCAATCAGTTCATTTCTTCAGAAATTTCGAACCAATATTTTCGGACTGTCTTCCCTCTGGCTTTTTCCCAAATTTTCAATACACATGTCTTCTTTCTTCAATTTTTCTTTTATTCTCTAATATATACATATATGTATAATTATAAATATATATACATATATATATTCTACTTTTTTTAAAAAATTTCTTTCATTCCCAACAAGTTTCTTTCTTTTCTTTTCTTGTACTGTTCAACATCTTTTTCCTTCACAGTTTCAACCTTCCGATACCGTTATTAGCCTTGTATCCCACGACACGGTCACCCTCCTTATCGTTCTTCAATCTGTAATCATCTCATATGTCTCCCGTTTTCGCCCGACGCTGGTGCCTTCCTATCTTTTTCGATTTTCTAGCCCCCTTCGCTCTGCTTTAACTCTGTTTTCTGCTTCTTTTCGTTTTTCCCTTTTGGTCAGACCATCAATTCCTAACCCGTTTTATCTCAAATTGATTCAACCATACATTGTGTTGTAGCTGCAGTTTTTCCCTTTAATCTCGTTCTTGTCCATATTCACTATGTTTCTGATCATCACGCTGCAATAGCCCCCATATACTGTTGTCCATTATTTTTCCCAAGTTTTAACATATTTTAATTGACTATGGTTGTACACTTAGCAAGAAATCTCTGCCTTGACGAGCTCCATTTTTTTTTCTCTTATCCTGAACAGCAGCTTCGCTCCTTCTTCTCCATACTTACCACTGTAGTTGCCACCTTCCCCTGCCAAATAATTTAATATTATCCTCCTTCTTCTACCTCACCGAGCACCATCAATCTCTCTCACGTTTTTTTCTTGATTAGACATGTTCCCATCAGTAAACTTAGGTGGCTTTAGCCGTCTGCTGTTCATCTTGCATGTGTGTTCCTAGGTTGCCCCATACTATCCTCTGTCATTCATTACAGCAGTAGTTGCGTATCCGTATGATTTCTTTCGGTCTAATGAATTATCCCATGGTTTAACATTTATTCTACTTACTTTAGTTATGTTTTGTACTTCATTTCAACCCCTCTTTGTCAGTTCGTACACATCATTTCTAGCCCCTCTGCTGCAGTCCTTCATTTCTCGCATCTTTCATTCTTTTCCTATTTATCTCCCTTCACCCAATGCCATCTACCTTAGCAGCAAGCACACCGCAAAAAGCACCCGATCACTGCAGCTTCCAAATTAATATTTTTCTTAAAACATATGTGATAAGATGATGAGACGACTCATTGACCTTCATGCTTCAAATTTCTAAGCTGGTAGAATAGTATTTTTTTTCAGGTTCTCTTTTCTCCTTTCACGCCTAGTTTCACCACCAAACTCATCCTCCTCACATTTTCTACTGCGATTTACTGCAGCAGAAACACTCTCGGTTTCTTGGCTTCGATCCCCTGTCAACAACTTCATTTGTTTTCTCCAATCCTAAGCCTTCACTGTGTAAGACCCCGTATATGTAAAAGGGTAATATGTGTAATTGGATCAAATAATATGAATGGACTTGTAATGTAAATTATGATTGATGTAAGTCCATGGATTCAATGTATGTATGTGTAATACAAATTGTAACGTACATACAAGTTTCATTGAGTATGAATATGAAGAAATGAATTCTGGCAAGTGAGGGATGTGATTGAGACTCAAGATGAGTAATGTGGTAAAATGGAATGGAGTTATGCTTCCATTTGGTTTTATGTTGCATACCTTTGAATATACAATGAATGCACACAAGTTTCAATGTGCATAAGGTATGAATGGATGCCATTTTCAAGTTATAAAGGTGGATGGATGAGGAAATGGCCATGGCAATAGATTGAGGGTGTATTGGTATGAGTTGCAGCAATGAAACTGCAGGGAATTTGGAAAACATGAGGTCCAGATCGATCTCCTAGGATGAGAGATCGATCTGGGAGAGCCAGAATGCTCTTATTTGGGCGAAAGAATCGAGCAGATCGATCTCCAATGGAGCCAGATCGATCTCTCAAGCATTCTGTAGTGGAAAGATCGATCCTCAAGCACCCAGATCGATCTCCTTAGCTCTCTGTTTGGGACCAGATCGATCTCATGCTTCGACAGATCGATCTCATGCTTCAACAGATCGATCTCATTGCTTCGACAGATCGATCTCAGGCTTAAAAATGCCGTGAAAAAGAGGGATTTTAAGGGACCAGATCGATCTCCTCTTGGACCAGATCGATCTCCTCAAGTCAACTCTATATAAGGAGAGCTGAAAATCTGGAAATCTCGGAAAAACACCAAACCTTACAATCTCAACCCTAAAAGCCCAACTTTCCCTCTCTAAAATCAGCCATTTTCAGTGAGATTTGGAGAGAGATCATTAGAGGCAAAGTTGCTCCTATCAAAGAGAAGAACAACATAGTGAGAGGGCATCTTCCCATTCTTAGAGTTGAAGGAGTTAAGGGCTTTGCCATTTGGAGCAAGAAGAGGAATCACATTTGGTAAGATTCTAACCCTCTAATCCAAATGTATTAGTTATTTAATTGATTTTGGAGTTGATTGGTATGAGTATTGATGGATAAACTCCCTAGGAATGTAGTGGAATTGGTGTGACCTAGAAATCTAAAATGGGTATGATGTGAGGAGATGTGGGATTGAATGAGTTTATGATTTGTGGCATGCTAAAGTTGCTATTGGGGTAATGTTTATGATTTTAGATGGTTAGATGAGATTACATTGTGAGTTTGGAGGAATTGTAGAAATGGGTATGAATATGCTTGATAAATGCCATAGTGAGGGAATTCATGAAGCATGAACACTATGAGCTTAATATCGATTTGATATCGATTTTTGAATAAGATAATAGGCCTAAGAAGATTCATAGACTCGAGCTATGGGTAAAGTAATGAAACGAGGCCAAATAAGCTTTAATAGAGGCTATAGATTAAATTGACTATAGCAAGCAAAATGGTTGCAATTTATGGATCGAATATAATGCGGGATACGATTTTGTGCAGTCCCGAAGAGTTCGTTGAAGACGAACCGAATCGTACGAGTAAGCAGCTTAAGGAAGTGGAATCACGCATCGCGATTCCAGGTAAGGGAATTTTGTAAGTATATAGAGGTAGCTGCTCGTATTTTGAACTCGTGGGTATATATAGGGCTTTGGAAATGCGCATGGACTTATAGAAATGTGTTGTGATGGTGTATGAGTATTTGTATGAGATGGTTATTGAAAAAAGGGATAGTAAGGCTAATAATTGCATAAATCATGTGTTTTGAATGCTTTTACAAAACACAATGCTTTGATTTGAGCAAATAAAAGGATAGGCTGGCTAGTATTTGAATGATGTTGTGAAATAGCCCATATGAGGCACTAAACATATTATGAGATGTTTTGAATTCATGTGAGCCGCCTATCGCGTGTATGTGATATAATTCGCGTTAGAGCCTCGCTCGCGCGAGACTTCTATGTTTTCACTTGTGTGAAACGTGCTTGAGCTTAGCTCGCACTTTGAAATTTAATTGTGATGATGTCTATAAACCGTACTGGAGCTTATGCTCGTACGTGGATTTGAGTGGTTTTTCTTATGCATATAACTGTACTGGAGCTATGCTCGTACATGGTTTCTTCATATTTTATGCATAAATGCCGTACCAGAGCGTTGCTCGTACGAAGTGATTGGTTTCGATGCATGAATTCGCGCTAGAGCGTAGCTCGCGCTGGTTTTCACACTGTGGTATGTATGAGGCCGTGGTGAGAGATACGGATTAACTCAGGGAACCCAACAGGCCTGACAGACCTCTTAGGTGAGGTGAGGGTGAGGGGCTAGGACCTGACATAATCCATCCAGGGAATCCAACAGGCCTGACAGACCTCTTAGGTGGGGTGAGGGTGAGGGGCTAGGACCTGGATCAGGGAACCCAACAGGGGCGAGCAAGGCCATGAGGGGCTAGGACCTGGTATTGCGGTTACTCCCACGCGCTCTTGAGACTATAAAGGTTACACTTGACATGGGGTAGATAAGACCTATGGCAGGCGCCCCCAACCATGTTATGGGTCCGCGGAGTACGATGTACCGTGTATATCACATGGAGTACGATGTACCGCGTGGTGGTTACTTGATTGAGAAAGTCTGGCGGAGAACTAACCCACCTTCAGGCCAGCATGATACCCCGCACACCGGAATCCGTGTGGTCTGGGATGATATGTGACGATTGGCCAATGTAGTCACTTGAGATATAGTAACCTGTCTCCTTGCTTGATTTACTTACTACCACATGATTTTAAATCTCTAAGTGTGATTGTGATTGTTTAAGGTAGACCCGAAGGAGGGGTCGAGCCTTATGGATTTGAATTGTGAAATGTGGTTGTGATTGTGAATTGATGTGATGTGATGTATGTGATGAGAAAGAGTTTATGATGTGGGTTTTAAAAAGGAGGTTTCTAAATGAATTGCCCTTTTTATGAATCGAAATAAGATCGAGCATGAGATGATTTATACATGATGTTTTACCATGTTTTATATGCCAAGTTGACATGACTTTGATACATGATATATATGTATACTCATATGGCATAGTTTTATTCCTCATGCTCCTACTATAAATGATTTATGCATAACACTATCAGCATGTAGATAGAGTAGTTATCTACCATGCTTGCATTATTGCTTTACTGAGCGTGTGGTTGCTCATCCCACTCTATTTTCCCCCTAGAGAGCGTGCATAGTAGTCCAGTGAGGACTGAGGCGTATCATTTTGGACTCCGCTGCGTCTCCATCGCTAAGAGGTATATACACAGTGATTCTTTTTGGTATCTAAACAATGTAAAAGCACAGTATTCTTTTGAGTTGTACTTATGGGGGATGTAGATGTCAGTAAAACATGTATTCGTATAAGTACACGATTAAATACACATGTATGACATCGTTTTGAATTAATTGAGAATGAATGAGATGTGGTGTTTATTATTGACTCACAGCCCAACAGTGTGTGGTGAGTTTAGTTCACGACCGGGTAAGGTAACAGTAAAACGCGAAAAATTTTCAGTGATTTCGGTTAAAGAGAATGGAATTGGGTCGTGACACACTGCTACTTCCTTCTCCTTGTCGCCCATGTTAATCAGATTCACCATCATCACCATTTCTTTCATCTGGCTTCCTACTGCAATAGAACTGCAGCAGATGGTATCCTCACGGGTTTGCTTCATTTCTTTCTTCAGTAGCCCACACCAACATCTATTGGTTATAACTTTAGCATTTCCTTTGTGCTCTTTAGGTTTCTTTGCTATTTAGTCACTACAATCCCATGCCATCTCGCCTATAAGAAATATCATCTTCACTACTAAATAATGATCAATTTAGGCATGGTACCCTCGGGTTGGCCTCTTTTGAATTTGATCTTATGTTCTTTAATTTATTTAAATGAATTTAATAATATTAACACTATATAATTTAATTAATGGTACATAACTTTCATATTATGCTTTATTTGATATCATGCATGGTTTAATGTCCATTATTACCTCAAATAAATAGTTGCTTACTTGAATTTATAGACTCCTCTAATCATACTATAATTGAATCCATCCTCAACTAAGAACGCATGATAAATCCCACTGGTTTAATTGTCATTTATTGATTAAACTGAGTACATGAAAGAATTTGATGTTTACATTCTCCCTACCTTAGGAAATTTGGTCCCTAAATTTGAAAATACATCCATCCTTAAACAATTGTGGGTACTTTTCTCATATTAAGCTTTCTAATTCCTGCGTGGCCTCCTTCAAGGTGTGGTACTGCCAAAGAACCTTGACTAGAGGAGTTATCTTAGACCGCAATGCCTTTTTCTTTCCTGTCCAAGATCCGTATCGGTTTCTCCACGTATACCATATCCTCCTTCATTTCTAATGGTTCATACCTTATCACATGCGTCAAATCCAGATGATACTTCCGAAGCATCGAGACATGGAAGACATTACGAATACTTGATAATTTCGACAATAATGCTAATTCGTAAGCTTGGTCTTCCACTTGGTTTAAGATCTCAAAAGGCCCAATACAACAGGGACTTAGTTTTTCTTATCTTTCCAAATCTTGTTATACCTTATCGAGGGAGAAACTTTTAGAACATCAATTCTCCTACTGAAATTTTTAAGGATCTTTATCTTTAGTTAGCACAACTCTTTTGCTTGCTCTGAGCTATTCCTAATTTTCCACCAACTAATTAAATATCCTTAGAAGCTCATTTAACCGAGTCGGAAACAATTCTCTTCCTTTCACCCACTGCTTCCATCTAATCGATGAATGACATTTTCGACCAGACTACAGAGCATCGTACGGTGTCATTCCAATACTTGAGTGGTAACTGATATTATATGCAACTTTGCTAACGGCAAATGGTCCTTCTAGCAGCCTTTAAAATCTTAGACACATGCTCTCAATTCCATATTGGCATGGGTAATTATTGTAATAATCTCATAGGCTTCTGGTACTCTACCTTAACCTGTTGACATATGAGACATTTAATCCCAAATTCGGTTAATTCTCTTATCGTACCCGATTATCAATATACCTTCAGGAGATTTTGATAAATCTTACTATTCTTCGAATGTAGAGTATATCTCTACAAATGAGCTTCTGACGACATCAATTCATTTAACTATAGAGCGTTTGGTACACAATTCTATTTTTAAATCTCAATAAAGTATCAATACTAATGCTCAAGCTAATTGTAGCACCCATCTTGGTTTAACCAACCACATCAATGCAGTATTTGTCATTTCACTGTGCCTATTTGATTCGATCAATCAAGTCCAATTTTCCACTCTCAGGCTCACTACCATGAAATAAATGTCAGTATCATAAAAGAACCACATCCAATTGAGATTCACTAAATATTTCAATAACTCATGTCCTTGACCAATATACATAATGCCATCCCGAAATCACTTCTGTTTAAAGCACTCACTCGAGTCATTCCCTTTTTTTCTTGTATTTGATAGCTTTTGTAAAATTTAATACTTAAACCTTCATGATCAGTAGAATTCAATAATTCTTCACCGCACAAGTAATGGTATCCAGACTTCAAATGCGAATATTACGACTGTCAATTTTAATTTATGAGTTATGGATATAAGGGTTCAATCTCAATAGAAAGTAGGATACCAAAACTTATCACAATTTCACATTTATCCTTTAGTCACAACTCATTCATTTTCGGTTCATAACACTTAATCTGAATTCACTTCACATATCAGAGATATTCTTAACTAGTATACGCCTCTCATTCCAATAACAATCTTGTATCCAAAATTTATCACACTTCTAAACTTGTCTCATTTCGTACATCAGTTATAACAAAATCATTTCCTTACTCAAATTGAGTCTTGCATTCGAAACGTAAGTATATACGATTTACAATCATTAGATTTGATACATACTTCATACTCCAAAGTCTCTTATACCCCAAACTCCAAATCATCTTGACAGTTTTAGGTCTTTCCAACTGATCTATAATCTCTATTTTGGGAGGATCCAATTGACTCTCATTTTTTATACAAAGTGACCCAAAAGACTCCAGAACTCCTTAACAATTAATGCCAGTACACCCTAAAGTGGATCATTTGGTATGATAATCCCTTTTTTCATGTAATCCTTGTAATTACTTTTTCTGTATTTCTATTTCAATCAAAGCCACTAAGTACAGTGGTCTAAATAATGAATTCGATATCAGATGCTAAATCAATTTCAAAACTTCACCTTTCGATTTAGTGGTAACTCTGACAGATCATCCAAGTATGTACCGAAAACTTCTATGTCTATAGGGGTGTCTCTTTTCTCCAAACACACCCTATCTTTATCAATCATATAAATAGTGTAACCTTTACTTATACTCTTAGTTCTGTAACTCATCTTTTCAGTTATAGTGACTTTACTCTATCACTCTCACTGCTTCCTTAGTACATCTCTTTTCTATCACTCTCTTTACCTTTTCATTTTCTTGCCAACCTCTAGAGTATATATCTTATATTCTCATAGTTGCGCCTTACACACTGCTCCCTCAACATAACATCCAGTGGAGCTAACTTAGTTCGATTGAGGATCTCAGTACCTTCTATGAGTTTCTTGGACTTTCTCCACTTCACATCTCTACATGTCCAAATTATACTTCTCCAAAACCATGAATTTAGTTTCGTACTCATTCTCGGACTTGTTACCTCTTGTCCAATTCAATCATTTCATCTGTAATTGCCAATATGCTTATCTGGGATGTGTTACCATCCAAATTCCTTTAGAAATATATCTCATGTAATTCTCTGATGTTGGTTTTCGAATTAATTCGGGGGACTTTCCTTTGAGCTCGACTTCTCATTTTGATACTGATGCTACAAAAGCTACTTCTTTATAGTAGTGCACTTCGAAAGTCTGTAAACTTTCCTAATTCTTTACCATAAAATTGCAAGGCAACTTTCTCGGTAGACTTACTACAAAAATTTCATAAGGTTTCTTTATCTCATTTATCTAATCTTCTGAATCACTGAATTCTTAACCTTATTGAAAAATGGAGGGTTAAACTCCTGAAACTGCCCCCAGTCTATTAAGATCACATTCATACCCTACAAATCCATATAAAATTTCCCAATTCATTCATTACAAAGGGATTCATGCCTTCAGTATATATAGTAGGGTACATTCTACTGAAGCTGTCTCAGTCTTTCTGACAATCATACCTCGATTGGTATCACCAGCATTGTGCCGATATCACTTGACCAAACAAGGTCATCATTGATTCCACGTCACACTTAAATTTTATGAAGCAGACTCCAAAACTTTTCGGTGAAACTATACGGTGTACGTTTAGACGAGGGTTCATTACACCTCTCGGACCTATCTCTACGGCCTCGAGGAATGGTTCATTTCTGTCTACCATTATGACTGTAAAACCAATCAACCTTATCTATCAGTTTCCCCTCATTCACTGACATAATTTTCGATAAAACACAGCCAAATATACCCGTTTGTATCTAATTAATGTACAGTAACGCTGGGGATGTGAACTTTCTAAGTTTTTTTCACTTTTAATATCAACTTGTATCAGGCCAATCTTGCTCTAATACCAACTTTGAAATGACCCAAATTTACAGACATTTCAATTGGGCTAGAAGTCGATATTAGGTCAGAATAATAACTTAGTCAGATTTATTTTCTTTCTTAGTAACAAATTTTAAACAAAATATATTCACATTCTTTAAACACATCTTGTATGCATTACTGTACTTACAAAAATTTTAGATACAAAAGAATTGTTTAAACCTGGGTATACCTTGGATGTAGAAATATGCTATGTGGAATCATAACTGTGCGAAATGCCTTACTAACGGAAGCGATCCAAACTACATAGGGGCTTTGTGGAGGAAAGTAAGGGGTAACCTCAACATGCACAGTAAGAAAAATCCCATAACATGTAGATAAATACACTACCTAAAAATATTTTTTTTATATTTGCCAAATCTGGAACATTTTCACAGAGTACTTAAATAGTTCGACAATTTTCTCAAATACCAAAAACATATTTTGTCATGCCCCGCTTTCGGGAACCCTTCTATCCATACATTCTCTACTACGGTTGGGCTGTGAGAAGATGTAATTACTAAAAATTTATTTATTTACAGCGGAATATTTAAAACTTTAATTCACACTCCCAGGTGTGTGTGTAAATACACAAAATTAATTGTATAAATACCAAGTGTTTACATATCATCCCCATAATACTGATTACAATTCCAAGATATAACTGTGCGATACAATATATTAGATACAAAATACTCGTGTATACAAATCTTATACCTTTGCGGATTGTGGGAGCTGTTAAACACAAAAGATCTAGAGATCACCGCTCTCTTACTTCTCAGTACCTGGAGGGGAAAAATAGTGGGATGAGCAAACCACGGCTCAGTAAGGAAATGTATGCTAGCAGGTAGATATCGTACTACCTACATAGCCCATGCATGCATAAACCAAAACCATGTTTTCGTTATAAATGGAAATATCATACGAACAATGCATTTAAACACATATTTCTCAATAGCATTTTTGTGTAAATCAAATGTCAAACTTCCATTTAAAACATGCTCATAAATAGTGCCCTCATGGCACGAATGTGAAATCGGAGATTTATTAAAACACGAAATCTCTTTCACTTCTCAAATCATTCTTTCTCGTAAATCTCTTTCTTTTCTGAGATTGTCTCTGTTTCTCGAATCTCTGAGACAGGCATGGAATTTTCGACAATCAAATATCCACGACTTATGGCCACAGTCAGTGATCCCAAGCCTCACTGATCGGGTGTGCACAGGGTATCACTTCGCCTGAAGGGGGATGGGTCAGTCCTACCCTCCGGCTCATCTCAATCCACCTCATCTCCTCGTATACTCACGGTGAAGATACGTCGTGTGTCATCTACGCGATACTCGTACTCACGTGCACCCAGCAGGGTACATAGTATACCAACGGGTGACTACACTATTCTACGTACAACCGTGGACCCAAGTCCATACTCCAACTCCGATGGACTTTTTATCCTTAAACCATGTCTCATATACCAGGCGAGCAAGCAGCGTGACACACAGTCAACGCAAAGCTCCAGCGCGGTACGATCTATCGTTAAGGCCCAGCCTGTTCAATTGGCCGTCGGTTGGTATCCCCTTGGGTCCCAGACCCCCAGGTTTACCTTAACTCAACAAAACAGGTGCGAGCAAAGTTCCCGCACTTTCTCAAAACCCTCGTGCGAGTTAAAACTCCCGCACGGTACATCAAGGCTTTAAACCGGGTGTGAGCTAACGCTTCAACACCAAATCTCATCTCAAAACTGATAGATGGCTATTTTCTCTTTTGAAAACTCAAAACACGTTTACTCATAAAGCATGCCTCTTCATGCTAAAACATGTAAAATTAGCCAACCTATCATCAACATTTCTCAATCATAAATAACAATGAAAAATTGAGAAGATCATTGAAAACATGCATATCATGCTATTTCCTTACCCTATCCCATTTCTCAATACATATATACGTCATGGTACTTTGCATACTTCCATATCATTTCATAGAATTATAATATCGTACTAATCCTAGCAATATATCTACGAAATTGCTGTAATTACATACGAACATCTCTATAGCTAACACACAGTCCCTTACCTCATTTTACTTGTGTGCAACTATCCGCCTTTATGCTTCTTGCGTTCTCATCTCGACTTGCTCCGACGTATCATCCGAAACTGAAATTCATCCATCAACATTTGAGTTAATGTTTCTAACTCTTATTCAACTAAGCATTTATCCAATGCCTTAATTACACATTTTTACCCTTTGTGGCAAATCTCACAATTTATCCCAATATCAACATTTCCAAACCATTTCCACAACATAATCATCCACTCAAGATATCCCATTTATCATAAACACTTCCACACTCCACTTTCTCACACTTGACTATTTCTAAGTTATATTCATTTCATACCATCCTAGGTAGTTCTATCCACAATATGTACACCCAAATATCTTTATAAGCATTAACTAAACCAATGTACTTGGGTATTTGCATTAGAAACTTACCTCATTGGATTTCCTCTTGCTCCAATTAGGATTGCCCTCTATTTCTTCAATCCTTCAAATGGGAAAATGCCTCTAGACTATGTTGTTCTTCTCTTTGATGTGAACAACTTTGTCTCTAATAGCCTCACCTTAAATTTTACTGAAAATGGCTAGATTTAGGAGTGAGAAACTAGATTTCTTTAGGTTGAAGTGAAATGGAGATGTTTTCCCGAAATTCTGATGATCCAACTGCTCCCATTTATAGTTTTGACTTGATGAGATCGATCTTCCTTGGGTGGAGATCGATCTGTTCCTCAAAAATCCCTCTTTTCTGAGACGTTTTAAAGGTAGGAGATCGATCTGTCGAGACTGGAGATCGATCTGCTGTCAAACAGAAGCTTAAGGAGATCGATCTGGTCTTAGGGGAGATCGATCTGCTCCCAACCCGAGAGCTAAGGAGATCGATCTGCTTCCTTTGGAGATCGATCTGTTCCCTTCCATTTCTCACATAAGAGCATTCTGGCTCTCCCAGATCGATCTCTCATCCTATGAGATCGATCTGGCCTTCACAAATTCCAGATTTCCTGCAGTTTTTCTGCAACAACTCTTACCAAACACCCTTAATTTACTACCATGATCATTTCCTCATTCATTCATCTTTGAGACTTGAAAAATGGGATCCATTCTCACTACATACACATTAAAACTTGTGTAAAATCTTTCTTTCCATTTTACTATACTACTCTTATTCCATTTCGATCTCATTCTTCTCGTTTTAAGCTCATTTCCTCCTACTCACTTATAATGCAACTTGTGCGTATAATCCCAATTCTTACTACAAGTGCGTACATAATCTTATGAACTTACATTGCATACACTTCACATTACAATACATCATCTTACTTATGATTTTATTTACATTCCCATGTTCCTATATACATAGCTATACATGTACGGGGTCTCACATTCTCCCCCACTTAAAGAATTTGGTCCTCCAAATTAGAACCAATTCAATCTGTGAATAACTCGGGATACTTTTCCCGCATCAAACTTTCCAATTCCCATGTGGCCTCTTCCATAGTGTGATGTTGCCACAAAACCTTAACCAATGAAATCGTCTTGTTCCGCAACACCTTCTCTTTCCTGTCTAACACCCTGATCGGTCTCTCGACATACGACATATCTTTCTTGAGCTCCAATGGCTCATAACTAATTACATGTGTCGGATCCGGGTAGTACTTCCGAAGCATAGAAACGTGGAAGACATTGTGGACTTCTGCTAGCTCAGGTGGTAAGGCTAGCCTATATGCTCCTTCTCCCACTCTATCCAAAATCTCGAAGGGACCAATGTAACGAGGACTTAATTTTCCTTTCTTCCCAAACCTCATTATTCCCTTAGAAGGAGATACTTTCAAAAATACAGACTCGCCAACATCAAACTCAAGTGGTCTCCGTCTCCTGTCAGCATAGCTCTTTTGTCGACTTTGAGCTGTTCGCAGCCTCTCGCATATTATCTGAACATCCTCGGAGGCTTGCTTAACCAAATCGGGGGCGAGCAATTGTCTGTCACCAACTTCTTTCCAACCAACGGGCGATCGGCATCTACGACCGTATAGTGCCTCATAAGGGGCCATACCAATACTTGAGTGATGACTGTTATTGTAGGCGAACTCAATCAATGGTAAGTGATCGTCCCATGAGCCTCTAAAATCCAGCACACACGCTCTCAACATATCCTCCAGGGTCTGTATAGTCCTCTCTGACTGACCATCTGTCTGAGGATGAAAAGCGGTGCTAAAACTCAACTGGGTCCCCATCGCTTCCTGGAAATGTCCCCAAAAGTGGGAAGTGAAGTGGGCATCCCTATCAGAAACAACACTCACTGGGACTCCATGCAATCTCACTATTTCTCGCACATACAGATTCGCCAGTGCACTCAATGTATCTGTAGATCTCATGGCTAAGAAATGTGCCGATTTCGTTAACCGATCTACTATCACCCATATCGCATCATGGTTCTTACGGGTTCTCGGTAACCCCATCACAAAATCCATGGTGACATGCTCCCACTTCCATGTTGGTATCGATAGAGGTTGTAATAGTCCTCCTGGTTTCTGATGTTCGACTTTTACTTGCTGACAAATGAGACATCTAGCGACATACTCAGCTATGTCTCTCTTCATTCCAGACCACCAATATACTTTTCGGAGGTTTTGATACATCTTACCACTCCCCGGGTGTATCGTGTATCTCGACGAGTGTGCCTCTGATAAGATCAGCTTTCTCAGCTCTAAATCCTTAGGAACACATATTCTATCTCTAAACCTTAGTATTCCATCTGGACTCAATATAAAATCAGCACCCTTCCCTTTCTGGATTTGGCTAATCATGACAATACACCATTGATCAATTTGCTGAGCTTATCGGATTCTCTCAATCAACTCCGGTTCTAATCTCAAGCTAACAATGATCCCATAGCTGCCAATCCCCGGTAGGGTCATATCCAGACTAAGGTTCGTGAATTGTTCCAACAACTCGTGCTCTCTAACCATCATATGTGATACCAACCCGAGACTCTTCCGACTCAATGCATCGGCAACCACATTTGCCTTCCCCGGATGGTACAAGATCTCACAATCATAGTCCTTGAGGAGTTCCAACCACCTCCTCTGTCTCATGTTTAAGTCCTTTTGTGAGAATAGATATTTCAGACTCTTGTGATCCGTAAAGATCTGAAATCTCTCACCATATAAGTAGTGGCGCCATATCTTCAACGCAAACACTACGGCCGCTAACTCCAAATCGTGAGTGGGGTAGCTCTTCTCATGATCTTTCAGCTGTCTAGATCCATAAGCTACTACCCTCCCATCTTGCATCAAAACACAGCCTAGTCCTTGATGCGAAGCATCTGTATACACCGAGTAATTCCCTGAACTGTTAGGGATGACAAGAACTGGCGCGGTAGTTAATCTGCGCTTAAGTTCCTGAAAACTCCTCTCACAAGCTTCATCCCATGAAAACTCCACACTCTTCCTCGTAAGACGTGTCAATGGAGCAGCTAATCTAGAGAATCCTTCTACAAATCTCCTGTAGTAACCAGCCAAACCTAGAAAACTTCTGATCTCTGTGACTGTCCTAGGTTGTTCCCACTGAACAACTGCCTCAATCTTGGATGGATCTACTGACACCCCATCCTTCGATATAACATGGCCTAGAAAAGAAATCTGTTCTAGCCAAAAGTCACATTTGTTAAGCTTGGCATATAACCTTTTCTCTCGAAGGGTCTGCAAAATAATCCTTAAGTGCTGCTCATGCTCTTCTCTGGACCTTGAATACACCAATATGTCATCAATGAAAATAATTACGAATTGGTCCAAGTATGGCTTGAATACTTCGTTCATTAGAGCCATAAAAGCTGTCGGCGCATTGGTCAACCCAAAAGGCATCACTAAGAATTCGTAATGGCCATAGCGAGTACGAAATGCTGTCTTGGGCACATCCTCCTTCCGAATCTTCAATTGATGATACCCAGGCCTCAGATCTATCTTGGAGAAGATCTGTGCTCCCCGAAGTTGATCCAATAAATCATCAATGCGTGGCAAGGGGTACTTATTCTTGATGGTAGCCTTGTTTAACATCCGATAGTCAATGCACAACCTGAGGCTCCCATCTCTCTTCTTCACAAACAATACCGGGGCTCCCCATGGTGAGACACTCGGTCTTATGAACCCCTTCTCTAATAACTCTTGCAGCTGTTTCCTTAATTCCTCTAATTCAACTGGAGCCATCCTATATGGTGACTTCGATATTGGTTCGGTTCCAGGCGTCAAGTCTATACCGAATTCCGTTTCTCTATCAGGTGGTAATCCTGGTAGATCGTCTGGAAAGACATCAGGGAATTCTCTGACCATTGAGATGTCCTCCATATCCGGATGTACTTTGTTCAAATCCACCACATAAGCAACAAAACCTTTTATCACTGCAGAAGAGGTATCAGCCGATGCCTGGTCTATCGCATACACCCTGCCTTGACCCACAACTTGTTTTCCTTTCTCTTCAGCCGAGGCTTTCTTCCTTGCAGGAGGTGCAACTGGAGGAACCCTCTCTGGCTCTTTACCCCTTTGTGGAACTGCCTCAACTATCTCCGGGAACTCTCTGGCATAATGTCCAAATTTACCACATCTGAAGCATCGGGTACCCTGAAGATGACATGGCCTACCACCATGGTATCGACCGCATAACCTACACTGATCTGTAGTCGGTCGGGGTCCACCAATCACTATACCCCTGGCTGGTGTCTGAGTCGGAGGCATAAAAGGTCTAGCAACCTTTTTCTGAAATTCATCTACCTCTCTCCGACGTTTACTCATGAATTTTCGACCAAATTTGGCACTCTTGCCATCTCTCAGCTTCCTTGGACCCTTGTCCTTACCCCAACTAAATTCAGAAATCTACAAGTCATGATCCTGCTCACATAACTGGGCCCGTCGCACAGCCTCTCTATATGTAGCAACATCAAATGGGGCCAACTTCGCTCGGATCGAAGGCCTCAGTCCATCTACAAATCTACGGACTCTGACAGCTTCACTCCTGATCGAGTCCGGATCATATCGTCCCAGTGAAGTGAATCGTGACTCATACTCATCAACTGTTCGATTCCCTTGAGTCAGATTCAGAAATTCCATCTGTAGTCTCCGTCGAGCAGTATCTGGGATGTATTGCTCTCTGAAAACGTCCAAGAACATATCCCAAGTGATAACCATTCCTTGAGCTCTTAACATCGGCCTGACGGACTTCCACCAGTGCTCTGCTTCGCCTCTCAATACAAAAGCCGCAAGTGCTACTCTCTCCGTAGCTGAACATCTACAGAAGTCGAATAACTTCTCCATTTGACTGATCCAGTCCTCAGCCACTGTCGGATCCTTTACCCCGCTAAACGAAGGAGGCTTAAAGTCCATAAAATGCCTCAATCTCTCCATATCACAGTCGTATCCATACCCCAAATCATCTTCATACTGCTGTGGGGCTACTGGAGGAGGTACGGGTCGAATATGAGGTTCCCGTGGCCTAGCCGGTTCAGCTTGCGCAGGTGCAACATTCTCAGGTTCAGGTGCAGCTGCTGGGGGATTCGGTGCAGCCTGTCCCGCTGTACCAGGTGTACCCTCAAACCTAGCCAAGATCTGACCCATCATGGTCATCATCGTGCGCATGTCTTCCTCCAATCGAGTGATTCGAGGATCAAAAGCCTCTATCTGTTCCTGGGGCTCATGACTAGAGGATGATCTACTGTGCCTCTCAGTCCTGTCATTTTGCCCTCGAGCTCTCGAGCTCTCTCCCCTCTTGCGGTGCCTCTCAGGCATAACTCACTAGCCTGATAACTTTCCTGCGTTATAACAAACATTTAATTTACTACCAGCTCCGTATACACATTTGTATCTAAATATCGCACAGTAACTTGGGGATGTATGTTTTCTTAGTCCTAAGCATCATCTCACATCAGACCAACCATGCTCTGATACCAAGCCTGTCATGCCCCGCTTTCGGGAACCCTTCTATCCATACATTCTCTACTACGGTTGGGCTGTGAGAAGATGTAATTACTAAAAATTTATTTATTTACAGCGGAATATTTAAAACTTTAATTCACACTCCCAGGTGTGTGTGTAAATACACAAAATTAATTGTATAAATACCAAGTGTTTACATATCATCCCCATAATACTGATTACAATTCCAAGATATAACTGTGCGATACAATATATTAGATACAAAATACTCGTGTATACAAATCTTATACCTTTGCGGATTGTGGGAGCTGTTAAACACAAAAGATCTAGAGATCACCGCTCTCTTACTTCTCAGTACCTGGAGGGGGAAAATAGTGGGATGAGCAAACCACGGCTCAGTAAGGAAATGTATGCTAGCAGGTAGATATCGTACTACCTATATAGCCCATGCATGCATAAACCAAAACCATGTTTTCGTTATAAATGGAAATATCATACGAACAATGCATTTAAACACATATTTCTCAATAGCATTTTCGTGTAAATCAAATGTCAAACTTCCATTTAAAACATGCTCATAAATAGTGCCCTCATGGCACGAATGTGAAATCGAAGATTTATTAAAACACGAAATCTCTTTCACTTCTCAAATCATTCTTTCTCGCAAATCTCTTTCTTTTCTGAGATTGTCTCTGTTTCTCGAATCTCTGAGACAGGCATGGAATTTTCTGCAATCAAATATCCACGACTTATGGCCACAGTCAGTGATCCCAGGCCTCACTGATCGGGTGTGCACAGGGTATCACTTCGCCTGAAGGGGGATGGGTCAGTCCTACCCTCCGGCTCATCTCAATCCACCTCATCTCCTCGTATACTCACGGTGAAGATACGTCGTGTGTCATCTACGCGATACTCGTACTCACGTGCACCCAGCACGGTACATAGTATACCAACGGGTGACTACACTCTTCTACGTACAATCGTGGACCCAAGTCCATACTCCAACTCCGATGGACTTTTTATCCTTAAACCATGTCTCATATACCAGGCGAGCAAGCA
Organism: Firmiana major; assembly: GCA_033439115.1. NCBI lineage: Eukaryota > Viridiplantae > Streptophyta > Magnoliopsida > Malvales > Malvaceae > Firmiana > Firmiana major. The sequence goes on from CM065899.1 coordinate 65,712,865, forward strand.
GCGTGACACACAGTCAACGCAAAGCTCCAGCGCGGTACGATCTATCGTTAAGGCCCAGCCCGTTCAATTGGCCGTCGGCTGGTATCCCCTTGGGTCCCAGACCCCCAGGTTTACCTTAACTCAACAAAACAGGTGCGAGCAAAGTTCCCGCACTTTCTCAAAACCCTCGTGCGAGTTAAAACTCTCGCACGGTACATCAAGGCTTTAAACCGGGTGTGAGCTAACGCTTCAACACCAAATCTCATCTCAAAACTGATAGATGGCTATTTTCTCTTTTGAAAACTCAAAACACGTTTACTCATAAAGCATGCCTCTTCATGCTAAAACATGTAAAATTAGCCAACCTATCATCAACATTTCTCAATCATAAATAACAATGAAAAATTGAGAAGATCATTGAAAACATGCATATCATGCTATTTCCTTACCCTATCCCATTTCTCAATACATATATACGTCATGGTACTTTGCATACTTCCATATCATTTCATAGAATTATAATATCGTACTAATCCTAGCAATATATCTACGAAATTGCTATAATTACGTACGAACATCTCTATAGCTAACACACAGTCCCTTACCTCGTTTTACTTGTGTGCAACTATCCGCCTTTATGCTTCTTGCGTTCTCATCTCGACTTGCTCCGGCGTATCATCCGAAACTAAAATTCATCCATCAACATTTGAGTTAATGTTTCTAACTCTTATTCAACTAAGCATTTATCCAATGCCTTAATTACACATTTTTACCCTTTGTGGCAAATCTCACAATTTATCCCAATATCAACATTTCCAAACCATTTCCACAACATAATCATCCACTCAAGATATCCCATTTATCATAAACACTTCCACACTCCACTTTCTCACACTTGACTATTTCTAAGTTATATTCATTTCATACCATCCTAGGTAGTTCTATCCACAATATGTACACCAAAATATCTTTATAAGCATTAACTAAACCAATGTACTTGGGTATTTGCATTAGAAACTTACCTCATTGGATTTCCTCTTGCTCCAATTAGGATTGCCCTCTATTTCTTCAATCCTTCAAATGGGAAAATGCCTCTAGACTATGTTGTTCTTCTCTTTGATGTGAATAACTTTGTCTCTAATAGCCTCACCTTAAATCTTACTGAAAATGGCTGGATTTAGGAGTGAGAAACTAGATTTCTTTGGGTTGAAGTGAAATGGAGATGTTTTCCCGAAATTCTGATGATCCAACTGCTCCCATTTATAGTTTTGACTTGATGAGATCGATCTTCCTTGGGTGGAGATCGATCTGTTCCTCAAAAATCCCTCTTTTCTGAGACGTTTTAAAGGTAGGAGATCGATCTGTCGAGACTGGAGATCGATCTGCTGTCAAACAGAAGCTTAAGGAGATCGATCTGGTCTTAGGGGAGATCGATCTGCTCCCAACCCGAGAGCTAAGGAGATCGATCTGCTTCCTTTGGAGATCGATCTGTTCCCTTCCATTTCTCACATAAGAGCATTCTGGCTCTCCCAGATCGATCTCTCATCCTATGAGATCGATCTGGCCTTCACAAATTCCAGATTTCCTGCAGTTTTTCTGCAACAACTCTTACCAAACACCCTTAATTTACTACCATGATCATTTCCTCATTCATTCATCTTTGAGACTTGAAAAATGGGATCCATTCTCACTACATACACATTAAAACTTGTGTAAAATCTTTCCTTCCATTTTACTATACTACTCTTATTCCATTTCGATCTCATTCTTCTCGTTTTAAGCTCATTTCCTCCTACTCACTTATAATGCAACTTGTGCGTATAATCCCAATTCTTACTACAAGTGCGTACATAATCTTATGAACTTACATTGCATACACTTCACATTACAATACATCATCTTACTTATGATTTTATTTACACTCCCATGTTCCTATATACATAGCTATACATGTACGGGGTCTCACATATTTCAGAACAGAACATATATCGGTAGTGAAGTTAGCTACTGTGGTAAATACAGAAATTCAGAGGTTCCAATAACAAAATAAACAGATTTCCAGATATCTCAGTTCAAGCAGACAATTCAAAAAAAATATTTCAAATAGACGAGACAAGGCAGACATGCTATATCAAATATCATAAATGACAATTGGCCAATGTCGGTGACTTCGAGCAATTCACAAGCCAAGTGTGCCGGGATGTCAATCGTTGTGAGAGTGGTCAGCTACCCAAACGGTTCATAGATCAGAATGTCTAAAGACCAGAAACAGAATCAGAAACACGGTACATCGTACTCTTGGACCACAGATACAGAAACAAATACAGAATAGATAGAAATGCAACATGATCTCACCAACGCCTTTGTCTCAAAATTAGTGCGAGATGGATCGTACGACACACAATCAGTACGCGCTCAAGCACATAGCATCATAATAGCTTTATAAGCAAATCATTTCACCTCAAATCACATATAAATTCAATTGTTTCATGAAACCGTTCAAAACAAGTTGACTAGCCCTTTTTCGGATAAAATACGAGAAAATAGTGTATGAAAATTTAAAATTTAGGATTTTTGATTTTTAAATAGAATTCGGGCCACCTCAGAATCTTTGCAAACCATTGAAATTCAATCAGTAAAATTTGGTTGTTCAACTAGGCTAAAATCTCTAATTTTCAGAGTCACAAAAATTTGGCCTAGGTTTTTCGGTAATTTCGAACTGCGAAATTTAGCCTAAGAATTTTATATCTATAAATACACGAAAATTATGCATATTTATCTCTAGTAGTGATGAGTATTTTCCTTACCTCGGTGCCTTGTTAGTAGTCCTCTATGCATTAGTGGCGCAGGTCGGCGGGTCCGCTCCAATCAGTTCATTTCTTCAGAAATTTCAAACCAATATTTTCGGACTATCTTCCCTCGGGCTTTTTCCCAAATTTTCAATACACCTGTCTTCTTTCTTCAATTTTTATTTTATTCTCTAATATACACATATACGTATAATTATAAACCTATATACATATATATATATTCTACTTTTTTTAAGATTTCTTTCCTTCCCCCCAAGTTTCTTTCTTTTCTTTTCTTGTACTGTTCATCATCTTTTTCCTTCATCTTTTGAACCTTCCGATACCGTTCTCAACCTTGCATCCCACTGCATGGTCACCCTCTTTATCGTTCTTCAATCTGTAATCATCTCATCTATCTCTCGTCTTCACTCGGCGTCGGTGCCCTCCTATCTTTTTCGATTTTCCAACGCCATTCGCCCTGCTTCAACTCTGTTTTCTGCATCTTTTCATTTTTCCCTCTCGGTCAGACCATCATCTCCTAACCCATTTTATCTCCAATCGATTCAACCATACAATGTGTTGTAGCTGTAGTATATCCCTTTAATCTCGTTCTTGTCCTTTCCCTATTCACTCTGTTTCTGATCATCACGCTGCAGTAGCTATACCTACTGTTGTCCATTATTTTTTCCCAAGTTTTAACATATTTTAATTGATTATGGTTGCAGCACTTAGCAGGAAATCTCTGCCTTCACGTGCTCCATTTTTTTCTGTTATACTGAACAACAGCTCACCTCCCTCTTCTCCATACTTACCACTACAGTTGCCACCTTCCCCTGTCAAATAATTTAATATTATCCTCTCTCTTTTACCTCACCGAGCACCATCAATCTCTCTCACTTTTCTATCTCGATCACACCTATTCTCATCAGTAAACTTAGGTGGCTTCAGTCGTCTGCTATTCCTCTTGCATGTGTGTTCCCAGGCTGCCCCATGCTATCCCCTGTCATTCACTACAACAGTAGTTGTGTATCTGTATGATTTCCTTGGCCTCATTAATTATCCCATGGCTTAACATATTCAATACTTCCCTTTCTTCCATTCCGGTACCAAGACTTCCTCAAGGCTTATTCTACTTACTTCAGTTCTGTTATGTACTTCATTTCAACCCTTCTTTGTTAGTTTCCTATCACATCATTTCCAGCCATTCTGCTGTAGTCCTTCATTTCCCGCATCTTTCATTCTTTTCCTATTTATCTCCCTTTAACCCATAAATCATCGATTTGCGTGCAGCTCCTTGCTGCAATTCACTTGTTACATATATAATATATGTTATATATATATATATATATATATATACTTCATATATATATATATATATATATTTGATTGATGCTGTTTACAGCAAATACCCCCTCGTACCCTCGAGATTTTTTACTCTCCTCTGCCTACTTTGTTTTCAGCAATCAACACCCTTTCACATATTTGCTTCCTACGTTTCCTGCCTTAGTCTGATGCTCTGTTGTAGCCTTGGTACTCATGTATGTATATATATATAATTTACTTTCCTTTTCCTCATGCCTGTGATATTGCAGGAGAAATGCTTCACATTTATTGCCCACCAACTTGTGTCTTCTTTATTTCTCTCCACACTTTGTTCACTGGTCAGTGCAGTACAGTAGGCCACTAGCCATTTTCTTTTCTGCCTAACTTCCCTCTCTCCATTTCTGCTTTGTTTTTTCCTTTCACTGTAGTAGATTTGCTTCCCTCGATTAGTGCTCATGGAATGTAATACTTGTGCATTGTAACATCATTGGAGGCTCTCATGTACCATTTAACTGTTGTAACAACTTCAAGTCGTTCTAACTCCTTACAGTTGCTGCAAATGGCTACATTCATGTTGTATTCTCGGGATTGGCTTCATTGGAAGCCAATCCATGGGCTGATGACTCCCTTTCCCTTACGGTCCGTGAGCTTCCATCTTCTTTTCTCTGTTTCCTTTTTCCCTCCATTCACCGAACACTATCTCTTCCAACTCTGACTTTTCCCTATATATATATACACATTCTAAACTTATGAATGTGGAGTCGATGGGACAACCCAATTTTATCATTTCCTATTTCCTTCAGCTGCTGCAAATAATAGCAAACTTGTAGCTCGAGATGGGCTTCATTTAGAAGCCAATCCGCAGGCTTCTTCATTTTACATCTCTTTTCCATCTATTCCACATTCCCTTATGCTGTCAGGGCACATCATCATTCTTTTCTATCCTTTCTACCGAGAAATATCATCACAAAATCAATGGTGTGGGGCATTCAGGTTGGCTTCTTTAAAAACCAATACTTGCTTTTTAATTCATTAAAAAGTCCAATAATAATACTATATAGTATAATAGATTTTTAATATGATTTAGCATTTACTCCACTTGATATCATGTCATTTTTTTATACTCATCCTTTCCTTCAAGATAAAATATTTTAATTAATTAAATTCATCTAAGTCTCCCATGATAAAATATAATTTTCATTAATTATCCACCAATGAACACATTTTCATCTCCATTTGTTACTTCGCTATTCATAATTAGAATCGAGTACAAGAAAATTTCGTGGAGTTTACATTCTCTCCACCTTACGAAATTTGGTCCCCAAATTTGAAATTACATCAGTCCTCGAACAAATGTGGGTATTTCTCTCACATTAAGCTTTCCAATTCCCACGTAGTCTCATCCGAAGTGTGGTATTGCCACAGAACTTTGACCAGAGGAATTGTTTTAGACCATAACGTTATCTCTTTCCTGTCCAAGATTCGTATCGGTTTCTCCACATATGTCAAATCCTCATTTAATTGTAACAGTTCATACTTTATTATATGCGTCGGAACTGGGTTGTACTTGCGTAACATCAATACATGGGAGATATTATGAATACTCGATAACTGCGGTGGTAAGGCCAATCTGTAAGCTTTGTCTCCCACTTGGTCTAAGATCTCAAAGGGCCTAATATATCGGGGACTTAGCTTTCCTTTCTTCCTAAACCTCATTATACCATTAAAGAGAGAACCTTTTAGAAATACCGAGTCTCTAACTGAAAACTGCAAAGGTCTTCGTTTTTTGTCAGCATAACTCTTCTGCCTACTCTGAGCTATCTTCAATCTCTCACAAATTAGTTGAACATCCTTAGAGTTTTGCTTACCTAGATCGAGAGCAAATATCTTTCTCTCACCCATTTCTCCCATCCAATCGGAGAGCGACACCTTTGACCAAACCATGCTTCATACAGTGCTATTTCGATACTCGAGTGATAGTTGTTATTGTAAGTAAACTCTGCTAGTGGTAAATGATCATTCAAGGAGCCTTTGAAATCTTGAGCACATGCTCTCAACATATCCTCCAATGTCTGAATAGTTCTCTCTAATTGACCATCTGTTTGTGGATGGAAAGCTATGCTAAAATTCAATTGAGTCCCCATAGCTTCTTGGAAATGTTCCCAAAAGTGTGAAGTGAACCAGGAATCCCTATCAGATACTATGCTCATTGGAACACCATGTAGTCTTACTATTTCCCATACATACAAATTCACCAAAAGACTTAAAGTATCAATGGATTTCATAGCCAGAAAGTAGGTAGACTTTGTCAATCTATCTACAATAACATAAATCGCATCGTGGTCTCTTCGGGTCCTAGGTAAACCCATGATGAAATCCATGGTGACATGCTCTCATTTCAAGGTTGGTATTAGTAAAGGTTGTAACAACCTTGCAGGTTTATGATGCTCTACCTTTATTTTCTAACACATAAGACATCTAGCCACAAATTTGGCTACATCTTTCTTCATACCTAACCACCAATAAATCTTTCGCTGATTCTGATACATCTTATTACTTCCCAGGTGTAAAGTATACCTTGAGGAATGAGCTTCCGACAATATCAGTTTCTTCAACTGTGGATCATTGGGAACACAAACTCTAGCTTTGAACCTTAATAGACTGTCAGTGTTGATTTCAAAGTCTGTCTCAGTACCCAACTGAATCTGACTCATATCTATACAATACTGATCAATACGCTAAGCATGTCTGATTTTGTCAATCAAGTCCGGATCTATCCTCAGGCTAGATATCATACCATAACTGGCAGTGTTAGATGGCTCAACGTCTAAGTTGAGGCTCGTAAACTATTCCAACAGTTCGTATTCCTGAATCATCATGTATGATACCATCCCGATATTCTTTCTGCTTAAGGTATCTGCCACTACATTAGCCTTTCCCAGGTTGTAAAGGATCTCACAGTTATAGTCCTTCAGAAGCTCTATCCATCTCCTTTGCCTCATATTCAACTCTTTCTGTGCAAATAAATACTTAAGGCTTTTATGATCGATGAAGATCTGGAACTTTTCTCCATACAAATAATGGCGCCATATTTTTAGTGTAAACACCAGAGCTGCTAATTCCAAATCGTGGGTCAAATAGTTCTTCCTATGGTCTTTTAATTGTCAAGAACCATAGGCAACTATCTTCTCATTTTCTATTAACACACATCCCAGACCTCGACCAGAAGCATTTGTATACACCGCGAAGCCTTTCGAACTAGCGGGTATATTTAAAATGGGTACAGTGGTCAATCTCTGCTTTAATTCCTGAAAGCTTTGTTCACATGAGTCACTCCACTCAAATCTGACATTCTTCCTCGTAAGCTGTGTCAAAGGAGTAGCCAACTTGGAGAAACCATCTACAAACCTTCTATAGTATCCAACCAATCCTAGAAAACTCTGAATCTCAGTGACAGTCTTGGGTATTTCCCATTGAACTACGCCTCGATCTTGGAAAGATCCATAGACACCCCATCCTTTGACACTATGTAACCTAAAAATGCTATCTGATCTAGCCAGAAATCGCACTTGTTAAGCTTGTCATATAACTTCTTCTTCCTGAGAGTTTACAGAACCATTTCCAAATGCTGCTCATGTTCTTTTTCGGACTTGGAGTACACTAGAATGTTCTCAATAAATACTATAAGAAATCTATCCAAGTACGGCTTGAGTACTTTATTTATCAATGCTATAAAAGTTGTAGGAGCATTCTTTAACCTGAAAGGCATAACCAAAAACTCATAATGTCTGTATCGAATTCTGAAGGCTGTCTTGGGTATATCTTCTCTTCTAATCTTCAACTGATGGTACCCTAACCTCAAATCAATCTTGGAAAAGATCTATGCTCCTCGCAGTTGGTCAAGCAAATCATCTATACGTGGTAGGGGATTGTGAGATCTAAGAATTTCAGACATACTTTATTGATGTAATAAGAATTTGAAGTGTAATTTATTGAGCTAAGTAAATTGTGAGAATTATAATTGGAGATTTATATGTTAAGTGTGTAAAATGAGCATGAAGTATGAGGACAGATCGATCTGGGAGAAGGAGAGATCGATCTGGTGAGTTAAAAATGACGAGAAAGGAGGAATTTGAGGAGCAGATCGATCTCCAATGGAAGAGATCGATCTCTAAATGATTCTGTTTGAGAAAGGATCGATCTCATGAGGAAGAGATCGATCTCCAAATGATTCTGTTTGGGAGAAGATCGATCTCCTTAGGAGCAGATCGATCTCATAAAGCCATAAAGAGATCGATCTCACCCCTCGACAGATCGATCTCCTAGGCATAAAATTGCCCAGATCGTCCCTAAAATTCAAACGTATATCGATCTCACCCCTCGACAGATCGATCTCCTACCTCCAGCCTATATAAGGAACCCGTGTTTTTCTCCTGCAATTTCACTTTCTCTCTCTTCCAACCCCCATTTTACCGAAAACCTAACTTTCTCACTCATCCAAATCACCCATTTTCGGCCGAATCAGCTATTGTGGTAAGAAGGAAAGTTGTTCCTCATCAAAGGGAGAACAACATACTTGGAAATCGAAGGACGAATCGGATTGAGGCGTGGGTTGTGCATCTCACAAGCTTTGGTAATTTCTAAACCTCGATCTTGATATTTGAGCTGATTTTGATGATATTGGTGGTTGTCATTGCGTTGAAATAGTTGAGAAATGATTAGGGATTGATGAAATTGCAATGTAGTTGGAGTAATGTAGATATTTGGTGATTTTGGTAATTTTGAGAATTTGTGCTATAAATGGAAATATAGACAATGTGGTGAATTAGCATAGATAATTGGTATTAGAGATATAGAACGTTGAGATATTGTGAATTAGGTTGTAGTTTAGGGTAGAGTTACGAGAATCAAGAGATTTGAGGAGTTGTGAGCAATTATGCTCGATTTTGAGAATTGAGGGTTATGAGATAATTGAGTATTGATGTTTTTAACATCGTTTGGACAGCTCGGGAGTTCCAGAGTGGAATGCGAGGCTAGTCCGTGATACGGGGGAAACGATTGCACTATACGAGGTGCAAAGAGGTAAGGGAAATCTAAACCATTTGTGTATGTGATTTGTGAACTGTTATAGCATGATTTGTGGTTTATAAAACAAGCATGTTGGGTTTTGTGTTGAGATTTAATTGCACACGACTTTTATAGCCGGTTGGAGCCCAATGTTTTTATGAATTTATAACTGGGCTCTATATTAAGGCAATATTGAGATTTGAGAAATGTGTGCGTGTGCTTTGCCGGTTGGAACTCGGTTTTATTACGTTTTGTGTTGAGTACAAAACGATTTCAAAAGAGTTTTATGAGAGAAAAACCATCATGAGTTCTACGTGAAGGCAAACCAGTCTTATGTGATAAGACTTAGGTGTGTAGTTGTGAGTACACACCGGGCATTGCTCTGGTAGCATGTAAGCCCGACTTCTTCTCCATTCTGGTAACGTGAGAACAACCCATTCAGTGGCTGTGCCACGTTATACCCCATTGGTGGCTGTGCCACGTTGAGAAACCCCATTGGTGGCTGTGCCACGTTATACCCCATTGGTGGCTGTGCCACGTTGAGAAACCCCATTGGTGGCTATGCCACGTTGAGAAACCCCATTGGTGGCTGTGCCATGTTATACCCCATTGGTGGCTGTGCCACGTTGAGAAACCCCATTGGTGGCTGTGCCACGTTGAGAAACCCTATTTTGTGGCTATGCCACGCGAGAAATTAAATCAGTGGCTTTGCCACGTGTGTTTTGTGGCTATGCCACGTGAGAAATTAAATCAGTGGCTTTGCCACGTGTGTTTTGTGGCTATGCCACGCGAGAAATTATTTCGGTGATTTTATCCCGTAATTGAGAAAGCGTTTATCGCATTGTTTTCACATGTTTTGTTATTGCTCTAGAGTGAGTCTTTTTCTTCATGTTTTCACATGACTTGACACATGAGAGTGTCGTTTTGAGTACTTTCATGCTATGGTTTTCAAATGAGTTTCACATACAAATAAACCTTTTGTGATGTGTATTTTGGTTTATGAAATGAGTTCCTTACCCCCTTTACTGAGCGATTTAGAAGCTCACCCTGTTTTCCTTTCCCCCCAGAGTTCTTCAAGTGAAAAAGGATCTCCCTGCGACGTACGGAGTAGTGGCTAGTGGAGGATTCGAGCTCCAGGCCATATATATTGTATCTTGAGGTATATTTTATCTTTTCATGTACCCAGACTATTATTGTAATTGCAGACACTTGATGTATAACATTATATGGGATGTATTAGGATTAATTAACTTGAGATGGATTAATGAATTTGATATGATATATATAAATTCTAGTGATGAGATCCTGAGGAATGATAATTATGATGATGTATGACACTGCACAAGAATGCACCTTTAATTGTGAATTAATGAGTAAAAAGTTTTAAATTTGCCCTATTTTCCGCATTTTCGGGGCGTGACAGGGATACCTATTCTTGATGGTAGCCTTGTTGAGCAATCTATAATTAATGCATAGCTTGATACTCCCATCTTTCTTTTTAACGAACAACACTGGTGCACCCAATGGTGAAACAGTCGGTTTGATAAACCCTTTAACTAATAATTCCTGTAACTGCTTCCTTAGCTCTTCTAACTCGACTGAGGCCATTCTATACGGTTGCTTGGATATCGGCTCGATACCATGCATTAAATCAATATAGAATTTCATCTCTTTGTCTAAAGGTAACCCTGGTAGATCATCTAAAAATACGTTGAGAAATTCCTTGACCACGGGAATATTACTCAACTCCAGACTTGCCTTATCTGTATTAATTACATAGGCAATGCAACCTTCAAATATTATTCAAATAGCTGGCAAGAACTATGCAATTAAATCTACCAATTCTCTTTCATTACTTTTCAGAAAAACTTACAACATATTCTCAGGTACGTAAGAAGTTACTATCTTATTATGACAATAAAGGATAGCTTAGTTTGCTGCTAACCAGTCCATGCCCAGTATCACATTAAAATCATACATATCTAATAGGATCAGGTTTGCTAACATATTTTTGTCTCCAAATTTAAGCCTACAATCTTTGTATACTTGTTCTGGCATTCGACTATCTTTCATTCGTGTCCTAATCAATAGTATCTTTCCTAATGGTTTAGATTGCACATAGAATGACAATTTACTTGCAAACATTAGGGATATAAACGAATGAGTTGCACCAGAATCAAATAAAACTACTACTTTAATATTAAAGATTAAAATATTACATTTAAATGCTTCATACGGTGCATCAGTGACCTCATGCTTAAGAGTGTATACTCGCCCCTGTCTTCTAACCTGTTTCCCTTTTTCTTCCACTATAGCCTTCCTTTTCTAAGTAGAGGTAATAGTAGGTGCCCTCATCTGTTCAATACTCTTCTGTAGGGCTGAGTCGATATTCTCTGCACAATCTCTGATCAAGTGCCTTGTTTTACCACAGTTGAAACAAGCCCCAGTCCTCGAATAGCAGGGCCTGTTACCATGATTATTGCTACAAAACTTACACCTCTCTACAGAGGGTCAAGGTCCCCCAATCATGATGCCCATGGTTGGAGCTGAGGCCGGATAGATAGGGGGTTTAACTATTCTACCTCGCGACTCATCATGATTCTTTGGTCGCTTAACAAATGAACTCTTGCCCTCTCTAACACTTTTGTCCTTAGCTGACCTCTTCCAATCTCGATCCTTACCTTTGCCCACCTTACTAAACATAGAGGCATGCAGCCCATAATCTTGTTCACATAGCTGGGCTCGAAGAACTGCCTCCTCATAGATGTTGATATCCAATGGGGCTAGTCGAGTTCTAATCGACAGTCTTAATCCATCCATAAACTTTCAAACTTTCTTTGCCTCATTATTCATAGTGTTCAGATCATATCTTCCCAAAGAGGTGAACTTGGACTTATACTCATCCACGAATTTGTTCCCTTGAGTCAAGTTCAAGACTTCTGTCGTAGTCTTTTTTGGGTAATATTCGAAATGTATTGTCTCTGAAAAGCATCAAGGAATATGTCTCATGAAATCACTCGATATCTAGCCCTTAAGATCGAGAGGGTAGACTTCCACCAATGCTTGGCCTCTCCTTCCAACATAAAGGCAACAAATGCCATTTTCTATTTGGTAGAACACCAGAAGAATCAATATAACATTTCCATTCTATTAACCTAGTTCTCTGCTATTACCGGGTTCTTAATCCCACAGAATGATGGTGGCTTCATCTTCTAAAATTTTCTCAGTTTATCTAACTCACAACCATACCCCATCTCATCACTACTATGTTGTGGGGCTACTAGCCCCGGTGATTGTGGTACAGGTGGGGTCTGTGGCAATGTAGTAGGTAGTGATGTAGAAGGTTCTTCTGTCGGTGGCATGGGCATTGTTTGAGCAGGCGCTGGTGTATTAAGTGCGAATGCAGAAGTAGTTGGTGCAGCCTAGGTAGCAATGCCCGATACATTATCAAATCACGCCATTACTTGCCCAATTAAATTCAATATCGATTCCATGTCATGCTCCAGTTTAGTGATTCGGTCTTTGAAACATTCAGTAGGATTATGTACAGTCCGTTCAGATGAGAAACCATCTCGTTTCTTAGGCCTATCCTCATGGCCTCGGGATGACATGCCTCTTCATCTGCACGGTCGATCACGAGTTCTACCAGCCATAACTAGCCGTTTTCCTCACATTCAGTAACAAATTTTTAGTGAAATGCAGCCAGGTATACTCAAATGTATCTAAACAATGTACAACAATGTTGGGGATGCAGACTTTTCTAACTTTTTCTAACTCCTAATGTCGACTCGTATCAGGCCAACCTCGTTCTAATACCAACTTCAATAACGACCTAATTTACGTACAATTTTGTTGGGCTATGAGTTAATGCTAGATAAGTACAATGAATTTTTCTTATCGTTTCTATGCGAACATACATAAAATTAGTATCCTTGATTAAAATCAAAAGGGCATTTTTCAATTAATCAAAATTAGCGCTCAATTACAATTTTACTATGTTTACATCCTCAGATACATTTCATACACATTACTGTACTTATACAAATTTTGATACAAAAGAATGTCTATTTTGGGTATACCTTTAATGCAGAAGATTACTCTGCAGAAATATGGGTGTGCAAAAGAAATCCTACTTACAATGCGATCCCAACTATTGATGAGATTATGTGGAGGAAAGTAAGGGATGAGCTCTTCATGCTCACTAAGAAAAGAATGTGGTTAGTAGATAAATACACTAACTACATGTGCATAAAAAGTTTATCACGCAGAAAATACCAAGCTTTTGGCATGTAGTAAAAATCAGAGTCGAAAAAACGATAATAGTATCAATCTTAATAGAGCAAAACATTATGCTAAATTCATCATGAGTTCTAAAATCTTTACACAAAAGGATATAAAAATTTTCATGTGATAATACAGTTCATTCAGTTTGTTCAGTAAAACAAATAGACGAGATAAGACAGTACATGCTATAGATAGTATGACAATTGGCTAATGTCAGTGACTTCGAGCATCACTGATCAAGTGTGCTGGGATGTTCATCACCGTGGGAGAGGTCAGCTACCCAATCGGCTCACAATACAGTATGTCCAAAGACTGAAACACGGTACATCGTACTCACATGTATGTTGCACGGTATTTCATACTCCTTGGACCACAGAAACAATAACAGTATCAGTAACAATGTAGCATGAACTAGGCAGTGCAATACACAGTTGTCATGCAGATATAGCACATTTATCCGATACAGACTGATGAGCAACTCATTTTCATTAAAACAGTTCTAAACTAAATTCAGTATATAAAACAATTTAAATAGGAGTTCACTCGTCATTTTTCAGTTAAAATCCCAGTATGCAGTATATGGCAATTAAAACTAGGGGTTTTCAATTTAAAACAATAATTTAGGTTGTATCGGTGTCTATGTAAATAAGTTAATTTTATCGGTAAGATTAGGCCATTTAACTAAGGCTAAAACTTTATAATTTTCATACCTATAAAATCGGCCTAAAATATAAATCTATAGTTCAACAAAAAATACGTATAAATATCTCTAGCAACTCACAAAATGTTCCTTACCCTGACGAATGTCGGTAATTTCCTTTAAGCCTCGATATGTGAGTGAGTCAGTCAATTGCTGTAATTTCACTTCCTCCGGAGCTAAAATAAATCATCAACCACCTAAATTAGTTACTGTAGACTTATTTCCAATTCCAGTGCATCACATTTAAATTTTTAAACTTTGTTATCTATTTGGACCACTTTTCTAGGAATTAATCTAAACTTTATTCTAATTTACTGTTGTTAATTCTCAAAACTATACATTAAGCTTAATGTCTATCAAGCTACTTTAGCTTTTTGTAAAATCCTTCCTCTTAGAGTCTCCTTGTGTACAGCTCCTTTTCATCAGATTGTTTCCCCTACCTTGTCTACTTTTCATTTTCCTACAGAGATTAATGGCCTTGATCTAGCTTCATCAGCCACTAACCAATGCCAACTCCTAGCTTTCCCAGCTGTGGACCTCGTTCCTGTCTCCAATCACATCGAACACCCCTTGAAAACCAACAGCTAACTTTACTTCCCTATACCCTCTTCCTCTCTTGGTGCAGCACACCCCATTCCTACTTCAATTTTGTTTCGGTTTGCCCTTCCATGTCTGCTGCTCTGCTTCTTGTTCCTGCTCCTATCAATGCATAACAACGTTACCTCCCTGCTCTCGGTTGGATCAATTTTCCAGCTTTGATAACACCAACCAACAACTCTCTCCCCTCCTACTGCACTGCCTTGGGTTTCTTTTCTTCTTCTTCCAACAGGCCAAATTTTCTTTCTTCAACCTCTCGGTCCGTAACATTCTTTCTTTTCTGTTTCTGTTTCCTCCCTCACTTACTCACTCTGGGCGTGGTTTCATTTCTAGCAGAAAACTACACGATTTCCATGTTAGTTCTCTATTTCCTCCTCTGCTGTAACTTCAGACTTCCGGAGACATGCATATATATATATATTATTATAGCAGGTCTTACCTACTTCGTTTTGCCTCTTTCTTTCGGTCTGCTTCAGTTGCAGACATCCATGCCCCTCTTTCTATCATTCTTTCATCATGTTTTCTTCTGCAGTAAAACTACAGCAGTTAATATCATCATGTTGATGATGGCCACAGTCGGAAAGAAAAGAAGAAAGAGGGGCATGGATGTCTGCAACTGAAGCAGACCGAAAGAAAGAGGCAAAACGAAGCAGGTAAGACCTGCTATAGGACAACAAATATATATATCTATATATTTGATTGCTATTGTTTACAGTAGTTGCCACTTTTCACCCTCGTGAATTTTGGACTCTCTCCTATCTACTATTGTTTCCAGCAATCAGCACCCTTCACATATTTGCTTCCCACATTTCCTGCCGTGATCTGATGCTCTGCTGCAACCTCGGTACTCATGTATGTATATATATATATATAGTAGTTGGTATCAGAGCCAAGGGAGGTTGTATTATTTCTGATTGAAATTTCATTTTAAAAACTTAAATTTCTATTTCTTGTGACATTGTTTCGTCATTCCACTAGTGGTCCCATCAGTAAGACCCGGAGAGGCAGTGAGGTCATTGGTTTAGCTGGTGAGTTTGTTCGATATCATCGGAAAGAAATTTTTTTTTTAAACGGAGTCTTTGCTCAGGAGAAATACTTCTTCTTCTTCATCTGCTACAAGCAAAACCCAGTCCGATCTAGTGAATAGTGATGAAACAGTAAACTTTGAAAACATTTCTTCAAAAATTGATGATTGGGAAATTCCAAAAGTCCATCGAGACCAAATTTATAAGACCAATAGGTTAAATCTCTTTTTCGATTATGCAATCAGAACCTATGGCAGAGATATCCAACTCTCAAAACCTTTTGAAACCATTCCTCTACTTTCTCAGGAATCCTTAGAAAAGAATTCCAAAAAAGGGTATAAATATATCCATATAGGACTTGTCCAAATAGGTCTCAAACCTCTAACCAAGGAAGGACTAAACACTTCAATCTTAGCAGCTCTTAATACAAGATTCAAAAATTTCCAAGACTCCCTTTTAGGAACCGTTGAGTCAAGTCTATGTAAAGGTCTAGTTTTCTTTTGATTGTTATCCAAATTTTACAGTATCTTTAAAAGATAAAAATATTTTGAAATCCTTAATCCTCCAGATTAAAACCCGTAACTATTATATGTTAGAAGGATCAATCTCAGTAGCATTAATTTTTCGAGTCCATTATAAAGCTATGATAACAGCCTTCAGCACAAAACATAAATTCCAAAGTGAAAAGGCTCAAACACTCTTTTTGCAAACAGATCTATCCAAATCCCATGTGGTTATCCCAAAACCCATCCAATGGAAAGATATCTAACTTCCCGATGATTGGATCTTAGATGGAGCGGTTCAGCCAGAAGAAGAACTCATTCCTTCTCCAGAACCAAACATTCTTATCAAAAACATCACCCAATTCCGTGACGGTAAGGTTAAGATCAGTTTTAATAGAGCTTCAAGTTTTAGACTTTCTGATGTTTCTTCTTCTGAGTCTATAGATTTAGCAAGAAGCCAAAAACTCCCATCTGTCATAAATCTTTCATTTACTGAACAGGTTCCAGATTTCATTAATTTTCAGCCAAATCTTCCTCCGGTAATTAATCTCCCCTTTAAACCCAGGTATTCTACTTCTGATTTACCATCTACTACTTTAGAAAATATTGATTTTTCTAAAATTATTCCTCAACCTGTGTACCAATAAGCACAAAACCAATCTCCTCCAGAGTCTCCTCCAGCGTCAGTCATAACTGAAAATATGGCGAATGAGCTAAACGTCCTTGAAAAAGAATTTCTTCTTGATAAAACTTACTTGCATAATGATTTTTACTCTGCAGAAAATACTGAAAAAAGAATGTGGTTTTTCAAAAACTTCCTTTCTTCAAGAAAAGAAATTCAAAGTCAATTTTATGATTTTGTTTTACAAAACAAAGTTCACATCTTATTCTTCGATTGGTTCGAAATATATGCCAAAAAACATAGTATTTCTTATCCTTTCAAAACCCTCAATCCAGTCACCCTTAGAAAAGAACAAGCTCCTATCTGGGAAACAGCCTTTGGAACTGTTGAATCAGACCATCCTCCCTTCAGGAATGTCTCTTTCTAGCATGCAGAACAAAAAATCGATGCTTGTCTAGTCAAAATTCCCCGAGATTCTGATTCTATTAATATTAAAAATATTGTTTTACAAAACAACTTTACTAATGTTCCCCTCAAAACCATTAGCAAACAGCTTTCTCATCTTGACCAAACAATACCTCTGGTCATGACAACTAGCAAGACCACTACTTCAAAACCAACCATAGAACATCAAAAGATTAACCCTGTGTTCAAACCCTATCATTTATCCAACTCTGCAAAAACTGAAGTTTCTTCAAACAGAATTGAATTCCTTCAAGCTATTCAGCAAAAACTAGATTCTTTGATTATCCCTTCCTCCAGCCAAAGATCAAAACAAGCTGAGGAAACCCAGCAAAGTGTCTCTGTTCTACAAAAACCTAGCCAAACATCTGGCCAAAGCTCTTTTGAAGATGAATAATTCTTATCTCCAAAAATTCATAAAGTCCATTGCTACAATCCAAAGCCTCTTGCTATACAGCCTAGGTACCCAGAAATAGAACTAGGAAACCAGCCAAGTACGATAATCCAACCAAGGTATAATGCGTATTCTATCTACGAATGGAATATAGATGGAATGTCCGAATACCAGATCCTCAATCTCTTACAGCAAATGACAATGGCGTCAAATGCGTATAAAACCCAATAAAATACGACTGATAAAACTGTTGCTGAACTACTTATAGCAGGATTTTTAGGACAGCTCAAAGGATGGTGGGTCTACCATCTAAAACCTTTTGATCAACTAGAAATCTTAAACGCTATTCAAACTGGTGATGAAGATGAACCAATCGTAGATCACCTAGGAAATCCTATCCAAGATGCAGTGTCAGCTCTTATATTCGTAATTTTCAAGCATTTTATAGGAGATCCATCATATCTTAAGCATAAAAATGCCGACTTGTTGTCAAATCTTAAATGCAGAAAGCTTAGTGAATTCCACTGGTATAAGTCTACCTTCCTCACTAGGGTTATGCTTCGAGATGACTCAAACCAACCTTTTTGGAAAGAAAAATTTCCTGTAGATCTTCAAACTCTCTTAGGAGAAAAGGTTAGAACCAAAATTAGAGAAACTATGGGAACCCATACAATCCCATATGATCAGCTTACCTTTGGTGAACTAATCAGTTTTATCCAAAACCAAGGACAATTTATTTGCCAATACCTCAAACTTAGAAAATGCCTGAAAAAGGAGTTCAGGCAATCCAAAAAAGAATTAGGATCTTTTAGCAAACAGTTTGATTACTTTGACCACAAAAAACCCTGTCATGGTTAATGTAGCAAAACACCAGAAAAGCCCAAATTCACAAAGCCCAAAAAATTCTTTTAGACAAAGTTACAAAAAACCTTTTTGGA
Organism: Firmiana major; assembly: GCA_033439115.1. Taxonomy (NCBI): domain Eukaryota; kingdom Viridiplantae; phylum Streptophyta; class Magnoliopsida; order Malvales; family Malvaceae; genus Firmiana; species Firmiana major. Next base: position 65,731,548 of record CM065899.1, read on the forward strand.
AACGAGCACCCAAAGAAAAACCTGTTTACAAACCAAGAAAAAGCCCAAGACCTTCTTTTTGGCCCAATCCTAAAAACAAGGATGTAGAATGTTTCAAGTGTGGTAAAAAAGGCCATATCTCTAAATATTGTCGTCTATCCAAAAAAGTCCAACAACTACAAATCGATCAAGATACTCTTGAAAAAATCCAGGTTCTTTTCATCCAAGAATCTTCTGAATCAGAAACTAGCTCAGACGAAACTTCTGATCCTCAAATAGATGAAATAGCCTCCCACTCTGATTCTACTATCGAATCAAAAATGCTCAATATGCTTACAAAAGAGCAAAGCCTTCTTCTTGATATGGTCTAGCATATAAATGACCCAGAAATCCAAAAGAAATATCTTGACCAGCTTAAAAAATCTCTTGAAACTATTCCAGAGAATAAAACCACCCTTCCAAGTCCCTCGACAAAACTATATGACCTCAAAACCATCATAGAAAAGAAGAAACCTTCAAAATCATCCTCCATTTCTATCAACGATATCTACAAGGATATCAAAATCCTCAAATCCCAAATAAAACAACTCAAAGAAAAACAACATCATGACTTCGAAATCATTCAGTCTCTCCTTACTAAAACAAACCTAGAATCTAGCGATAGTGAAGCCAGTGATCAGGATTCTAGAATTGATAAATTAGAAAATCTTGAAATTGTCCCAAAAGATTTTCTCTTTGTATTAAAAGAAATAACTTCTAGAAAATATATTATCAAAATCTCATTAGTTTTTTCAAATAATTTTAATTAGATACTATTGCCTTGTTTGATACAGGAGCAGATCTAAATTGCATCAAAGTCGGTTTAATACCAAAACATTTTCACCAAACAACCTCTGAAAAACTTACTTCTGCTAATAACTCCAAACTGGATCTTACGGGTAAAACAGAAGCAAGTATTTTAAATAATGGATTTCGTATCAAAACCTCTTTTGTTTTAGTTAATGATATTCATCATTCTCTCATTCTAGGGACACCTTTTATTAATTTGATTACTCCCTATAAAGTCACCTATGATGGAATACCTTTTAAAACAGAAAATATCAAATTAAATTTTGATTTTATAGAGAAACCAAAAACACGAAATTTTAATATTATAAAAGCCAATTCTATTTATAATAATGAGATAGCTTTACTTATTAAAGGAAAGCAAAATGATATTTTGTTTTTAAAACAAAATCTTCAATTACAAAAAATTGAGTGCCAACTCAAAACAGAATCTTTTCAAAAACAGATTTCAAAAATCAAAACCCAATTTGAAAAGGAAATTTGCTCAGAATTGCCAAATGCTTTCTGGAATAGGAAACAACATGTCGTTGACCTTCCTTATGACCCTAATTTTAATGAAAAGAATATTCCTACTAAAGCTAGGCCAATCCAAATGAACGGAGAATTAGAACAATTCTGTAGGATAGAAATATAGGATCTTCTTTCTAAAGGATTAATTTTCAAATCTCGATCCTCTTGGAGTTGTGCAGCTTTCTATGTCAACAAGCCTGCTGAGATAGAATGAGTTACTCCTAGGTTAGTAATCAATTACAAACCTCTTAACCAAGTTTTAAAATGGATTAGATATCCCATTCCAAACAAAAAGGATTTGCTCCAAAAGCTTTATTCCTCATTCGTTTTCTCAAAATTCGATATGAAATCAGGTTTCTGGAAAATCCAAATTGATCCAAACCATAGGTATAAAACTGCCTTTACTGTCTCGTTCAGCCAGTACGAATGGAATGTTATGCCCTTTGGTTTAAAAAATGCCCCTTCAAAATTCCAAAGAATTATGAATGATATTTTTAATCCTTATTCTGAATTCTGTATTGTTTATATCGATGATGTTTTAGTTTTTTCTAATTCTATTGAACAGCATCTAAAACATCTAAAAACTTTCTTCTATGTTATTAGACAAAATGGCTTAGTTGTCTCAGCTAAAAAAATTTCTCTGTTCCAAACAAAAGCCTGATTTTTTGGACATTATATTCATCAGGGAACCATCACCCCTGTAGAAAGAAGCCTAGAGTTTGCTTCAAAATTTCTAGATAAAATTATTGATAAAACCCAGTTACAACATTTTCTAGGAAGTCTTAACTATGTTCTAGATTTTTGCCCAAACATTAGTCGAATGGCAAAACCCCTTCATAATAGATTGAAAAAACACCCTTTACCTTGGACAGAAGAATATACCAATCTTGTCCAAAAAATTAAAACCCAAATTATTAGAATACCCTGTCTTCACTTAGCAAATCCCAATCTTCCTAAAATTGTGGAAACCGATGCCAGTGACATAGGCTATGGCGGTATTCTTAAACAGGTCTAAGACCATACAGAGGTAGTTATTCAATTCACCTCAGGACATTGGAATGATTGTCAAAAATCTTATTCTACTATCAAAAAAGAAATTTTGTCCATTGTTTTATGCATTACGAAATTTCAAAGTGATTTGTTAAATCAAAAATTTATATTAAGAATTGATTGTAAATCAGCAAAAGAAATTTTGCAAAAAGATGTTCAAAATATTGCATCAAAACAAATTTTTGCCAAATGACAGGCTTTTCTTAGTATATTTGATTTTAATATTGAATATATAATGGGAGAATCCAATTCTTTACCTGATTTTCTAACCAGAGAATTTTTCCAAAACAGACTACCTAAATGCCACCTAGAAAAGATAAAGGAAAACAAAAAGCTTCCCAAAGCAAAACAGTAGTTCCATGGTCATAGATCGTGGAAGATGATGAAACAACACAAGCTGCACAAAAATCCCTATCTCCAGAAGACAAAAAGGACCAAGTCACTGAATGGCTCTAATCAATAGCCAAACATCCAAAGCTGGTCCAAGCACTTAAAAGCTCATTGGAAATTCCAACCTCAAAAATTTCCAAAACTAAAGGAGCTCCCCAAATCAAGAAGGAAATCCATAAATTAGCTGAGGACCAGGCAAAAATCGACATAACGGTCTAAACAGGTAAAACACCTAAACTATTTTCAGAAACTAGGAAAGGAGAATCTTCGTCCTCATTAACCCTTTCCAAAACTGTTTTACAAAATTCCCAGGAGCAATCTTCAAGTACCTCTAAAATTGTTGTGTCTCAACAAAAACTACGGAAGAAATCAACATTTATTGAAAAACCAGTTTTTCAAAATATTGTCTCGGTAGAACAAGGATTTTTTTATCCAAACCCCATTATCACCATCCAAAAAATTTTCAGAAAAAATTGATTTTTTAAACCATGGGAATTATCAAAAACCCAGGAATATTACCAATTCATTCTAGAAGCCACAAGTTCAGCCACCTTCAAGCATTTTGCTTATGCTAAATCCAAAACCCCTTCTTATTCCACCTGTAAAATACTCAGGGTTCTTAATCCATCCGATTGGAACCAAGACCTTTCCCAATCAAAAACCCTTCCCCTGAATCTTTCGTAAAACTTCTGCCAAACCTTTAACTACTTGGATTATCAGCAAGCTTGGTACAATATGCCTTTAATCCAAAACCTTAAATTTACCCACACCTGGTTGTTCTACATGAACAATAAAATCAACATCTCTATTCTTGCTTCATGGTTCGTCCATTGGTGGAACCTCTATGGGGTTATCTCCGATATTCTTCCCCCTGAAATACAGGAAAGCTACAACCGGTTCAAAACCCATCTAAAATCCACAGACCTTGAGAAAAGATTTCCCTCAATCTGTCACCTCTCGATAAAATTCTTTGTTCCTTGGGTTTCAGCCTAAAACTTAGACTACAATGTTGAAAATAATATTACTATTATCAGAAGGAGATTTAAAACCAAATGGTGGATCTCTTTCAAAATTCCTGACACATTATCCAAAGAAGGAGTCTAAAAATGGCTAAAAAGCCAGGGCCTATTGCACCCAGGACCAGAGCACAATCAGTTCCTGGCCTAGAAGTCACAAACCAGCGCTCTTCTAGCAGCGGCAAAAACAAAAGAAGAATACTTCGCTATAATGAAGGAACTTCTTTCAAATGACAACTCAGAATCCTCGGCAGCCTCTATTGCTTCAGAAGCTTCGTCCATGGCGTCTATCAACCTAGCAGATGACAACGAAGATGACTGTTTTGAGATAGTACCCCCAATAAAACAAAAATAGTAGACTGTCGGCAAGCAAACCAGACACTATTAATACATAGTGCCCCGCCTACAGACAAAAAACTATTTATCTACAGTGTTCGCATGACAAAATAGTTAATCGACAAGGCACTGTTCACCTACAGTACCAAAATTTGGTTATAAATAGATGTGACCCCTCTACCAAAGGGGCATCATATATTTTTTTTAGTTTTCCCTTTGTAAGTTTCACTGAAAAGAACTCATTCTCTCTTTCTCTCTCCTCTCTTTCAATCCTCTTCTCCCTTTATCTTTGGATTCATATCCAAAACCTTTGTAAGTATTTTTCTAATAAGATTTATCTTTATTATTTTCTTTATGCTTTCTTTATTTGTTCCAATGGCTGGCTCTGCCGCCTATGCTTTTATTTTAATCGCCTGCTCTACAGCCTAATCTTTTATATTCTTGTGTTTTATGTTTTATTTTATGTATTTAATTTCTTGTTTTAATATTTTGTTTTATTTTCTTTGTTAATTGTTTTATCTACTAACCTCTCTATCGATATTGGAAAGTAGTTCACATTCCTCTTCCCCATGCCTGTGCTATTGCAGGAGAAATGCTTTACATTTATTGCCCACCAACTTGTGTCCTCTTCATTTCTCTCCACAGTTTGTTCACTGGTTAGTGCAGTACAGCAGGCCACTAGCCATTTTCTTTTCTGCCTAATGTCTCTCTCTCTAATTCTGTTGCGTTTCTTCCTTTCATTGTAGTAGAATTGCTTCCCTCGGTTAGTGCTCATGGAACTTAATACTTGTGCATTATAACATCATTGGAGGTCATCCTCTCATGTACCATCTAGCTGCTGCAACAGCTTCAGGCTATTCCAACTCCTTAGAGCTCCTGCAAATGGCAGCATTGTTGTTGTATTCCAGGGATTGGCTTTATTGGAAGCCAATCGATGTGCTGATAAATCCCTTTCCCGTACAGTCTGTGAGCTTCCATCATCTTTTCTCTGGTTATTTTTTCCCTCCATTCACCGAACACTATCTCTTCCAACTCTGTCTTTTCCCTATATATACATTCTAAACTTATGAATGTGCAGCTGATGAGACAACCCAATTTTATCATTTCCTATTACCTTCAGCTACTGCAAATAGCAACAAACTTGTAGCTCGAGATTGGCTACAATTGAAAGCCAATCAACGGGCTTCTTCAGTTTACATCTTTTTTCCTTCTATCCCACATTTCCTTATGCGGTCAGGGCACATCACCATTCGTTTCTATCCTTTCTATCGAAAAACATCATTACAAAATCAATGGTGTCAGGCATTCGAGTTGGCTTCTTTAGAAGCCAATCCTTGCTCTTTAATTCGTTAAAAAGTCCAAGAATAATATTGTATAGTATAATAGATTTTTAATATGATTTAGCATTATACTTTACTTTATATCATGTCATTTTTTTATACTCATCCATTCCTTCAAGATAAAATATTTTAATTAATTAAATTCATTTCAGTCTCCCATGATAAAATATAATTTTCATTGATTATCCACCAATGAACAAATTTTCATCTCCATTTGTTACTTCGCTGTTCATATTTAGAATCGAGTATATGAAAATTTCGTGGGGTTTACAACACTCCCCAAATTACCAAAAGCTCTGCAAGAAAAGAGAAGTCGGAGAGACGTATGGATTTTTCTCTACGTGTGTACTCTGATGATTAAGTCAGCAGAGAATTTTATGGAGTTTTAGTAAGTCAAAAGAAATTAATTGAATCTTAGAACATACTTCCGAAGTATTTATATAGATTTAGACACAAACGTAATTACGTAATTACCTAATTAATTAGTGGCTGATTGGGCTGGGCCTATACAGATATTTTATAGTTGGGCTTTGTTATGCTAATATCCTTGGGCTAAATTAGCATAGGCTAGGGCTTAAAGTCTTGAATGCGCAAGGCCTCTAAGCCGAGGCTGAGTTGTGTAAACCTAAAATGCCAACCATCGAGCTAGCAGACCACCTATAGCTAGGTTAGCTGTTGGGTGGTTGGCCCCAGTGGGTGGGTCGCCTACTGGGTGGCTGAACTGAGCAGATGGGTTATTCACTAGGTGACTACATGGGACCATGGTGCCACATGTCTTGTAACGTGGCACTCTTTTGTGCCACATGTGTGAAAGTCAAAATTTTTCCTTTCACTATTTATTTGGAAACTATAAAGCAATTAAGATACTCAGAATAATATTATGCAGGCCCGAAACAACTGAAACACTCGAGTTAATGGCACGGTGCATGGGGCATGAAAACCGAGGTAAGGTTTTAAGTTCAAATATTTCTCAAGCTTTCATGTATAAGTATGTTTTGGTGGTTAGGATTTGAAACTAGGGTATTGGAAGTGAAAAAGTTGTAGGAACTTGAGTTAGCACTAAACCTAGCAATTGGGCCTAGTAAGTGAAATAAATTCAAAATAAATTCTATAAGGATGTAAAAAATTATTCTGAGGCCATAGGAAATTAAAGGAAGGTATAATTGACTTGGGGAATGAATATTTAGTGGAAATAAGAAGGTTTCGGTGATCGAATCAATTTTTAAAGGAAACAGAAAACCTTAAGCCAATTCAATCGCTAATGACCAAATCGTGCAAATGGGCTCAATCAGGGAACTATTCTTAAAAAAGTGGGCCTCATATTTTTTTGAAACATATTAGAGACATTGTAAAACACCTGAAAAGTGGAAATTTGGGAAGAAATGGGCTGAAAATAATTTTTATGGATTTTACAAAAACAGGGCTGCTGGCAAGCCCAGGCCTAACATATGCTGGCCCAGCATAAAAGCCCAATTTGAAGCCTATACAGAAGGGTTTTAAGCCTAATATTCTCTACTATAAAAGATAGCTTCAGGCTCTTTCTGGAATGGTAGAGAACTCCTTGAAATCAACTGGAACTAGAGAGAACCAACCCTCTTAAGTTGTCGCTGACGTCATCCTTAGGCCAGACTTGTACGAATTTTTCGACCACCTTTCGACCACTTTTAGACTTCGGTAGAAGGATGAAATCTTGATTCCTAAGTCTTCTACAACATATAAAAAATCCAGCCATAAAAAGCTCGTTTGCTAGGTGAAAAGCTAGAGAGAAGAATAGGGGCAAAATCTACCCTGTTTCTAGGTACGAGGAAAACTTGAATTTATGAGTTTTTTTTATTTGTTTTTGAACTTGATTTTGATGTTTCTAAGTAGTATACATGTTTATCTACAACTAAGAATCATTGTTGGAGGAATAATCTTAGGTCAAACTTGTCAAACCCGAGGTAAAGTTGATGGAAGATGATGAATGTTAGATATGTTAATGTTTGATGCATTTAAATGATTTTTACTAAAGTAGAAATTGAAGAAATAATTTCTAGGGATAAGCATAGGTTCGTCCAGCCATGTAAGGTTAAGGAAATGCTGAAATTTGGTTAAATTCGATGTTGTAGAATGATTGTTTGATATCGAAAAGTTCGATTTATAGGTAAGTTTAGTAGAGAACTGTAAAAGTATGAAAGTTTGATAATTTGACAAGTTGTAGTTTGTTGAATTTAGACTTGGATAAGTTTTTGGGTTTTTAAGTTTATAAGTTTGAATTTAAGAGAAAAGAAACTATCGAAATTGTCTAAACCGACCCTTTAATTGGTAAAACCGAGAAAGTAGGAAAAGTGCACAAAATAGTCAAATTTAGTGAAGTTTATGGAAGTAGATGTATGTTTAAGCATACTAAGATGAAATTAAGCATCATTTGATGATTTTGGAACTATTTTGGATAGCTCGAGGTATCAACAAGCAAAATGAGGTAAACCTGATACCCGACGATTTTGTGCTGATCCAAGATTCATTAGGTAAGGGATGTAATTTAAATTTGTATTAGTATTCCCATTACCTCATTTTAAATACATAAACTTGTTTAAAATGTGTTCGAATTATGGAAAGTATTTTCGATATTTGAAAAAGTACTATTCATACTTAAACCAAAAAATGAAGGAAAAGACACCTTTTGAGTTCTCCGAGCGTATTTTTTGACATATGTGAAATGTCTTGGAAAATGTGAATTGTAATATAAAAATTGATTTTATGAATCAATCTTATGTATATGAAATTTGATTATAAGCTCGATTTTGTTACAATACGAGTTAATAAGCCCGAAAAAAATTCATAAGTATCGTTATGAGACTAAGGCAACATGTAGACCATGATATCTGTCATGCAAGGCCCGTGTGGAGTTTGGACCTTCATGGTGCATGAATTATGCCACATTACGCACCTTTAGTCCTTTGTGGTGCATGTTTAACCGCATCGGGTATGTGTAGCCACTCGGTGCCTTACCATCCGCCACTTTGTGCATTGTTTGTTTTGATCCTTAGTGGCGTAGGGCGTTGTACAACCTTGATTCGGTCTACAGTCCCCTAACCATGGCCATCGGTACTCTGTTTGTTTGTCTCCCTCTTCGGAGGTCGAGTTTATATGATCATGACTTATGTTTGCTATGTGTAATTACCTAGTCTCCAGTGTATGTTCTGTATGACTTCGAAAGAAAAATGATAACTTTGTGACAAGTGAATTTTGTTCTCCGAAATGTGTTTGACTTACTTGATTTAAGATAAGTCTATTTTTTATAAATATATATACATATATATGCTTACCAATGTTTTTATAAAAGCATCTTGTTAATATTAAGACTACCTTAAATGCATGTCTAATTGGGCTTGCAGAGCTCACCCCTTTCTCTACTCTTACAGACTATTTGAAGTGATCACTATCTACGCCTGTCGTGTAATTGAAGTAGGCTAGTGGACTCGATACTCTCCCTAGGCTACCTACAGTACACGCTAAGGTATACTTTTGTTTTTATTGCCAGGCATCCTGTATAGCATAGACCATTGATATAAAAAATATTTTGGGATGTAATCTAGGTAAGTATGTATGTAAAGTTATAAACGTACAGTTTATAGATTAAATGTATTTTCAGGGGTATTACAGAAGTCACTATAAATTATTAAATAAGATTAAAAGCAACTGCTGTGGGATATAAACTGTGTTTTAAACCTTGTAGGGAGGTAAGTTTATAAATATGCCATTATGCTGGCGAACTTTCGTAAAATGAAAAGGTTAAGAATCGACACTGATGGGAATGAAACTTAATTAAGAAAGTATGAAAAAGAAAAATTAGCCCATATTTCCACATTTTCGTGGCGTGACAATATGTAACGTCACGTGTTGTCCCACTGTGTGGTTCACGATTGAGACATGTATCCCTTCATGCATTGCATGCTTTGTCTCTGACTAGTTCTTTTCGGGCCGGGTCTCTCTTAAGGGTCGTTCCAATAAATTCAAGTATGACCCATATCAATTGCTCCCCAATCTTTCACTAGGTGTTCTCGGTTGAAAGAGTATAAATGAAGGTCTTTTGATGACATAAATAGAGGTCTTCCAATGTTATGTTCTATCATCATTGGTCAGTGTTGAAGAACCCTCAATCAGGACCTAACGGCTGACCTTTCACATACCTAGCCGCTGCTATACATAAGGTAAGAAGCGAAAAAGAAAACTTTTATGAAACTTTTAGCCAAATTCTCTCATAGTTACCCAACTAATGTGCCCAAGTCATCCTCTAAACTCGGTTAGGTCACCCGCTGAACCCATCAGCAGGCAGTATTCTGATTTAGCATGCTCATCCATTAGGTATCCATTCGCCCCAATTGTTCTATCCATTGAGTACCCATCCGAGTCAGTAGGCTCATCTGCTAGTTATCGATTGACCTAGTCGGCTCATCCGCAGGATCTTCATCCTACCCACCCGACTCATCTATTAGGTACCTATTTGACTTAACCAGCTCATTCACTAGGTCTGAAGACTTAGATTATTATTTTTTTCCTTTTCTTAATTCCCCGGGCTTATTAAGTTGCTTAAAACTTCAAAAGGATGGTTTCCTATGGTAAGGTTAAGAACCTCGACATAGGAGTTAGTAGCACCCTTAAAGCAATATACTTAGAAGCTATTGGGATCAAGTTCTCGTTGCCTGAATGTTAGTCATATAGGCTCCTTAATCTCGATGAGAGATCTATTTCTCAACTTTCTAGCAGCACAACTATCTCGAAAGCGTGTTTAGAGTCCATGTTACACTTTCCCCTGTCAGAATTTGAGGCTGAGTTCCTCAAGGACCAAGGGATGGCCACTTTACAATTTCATCTCGATAGATGGGTCAAGTCATAAGTTTTACTGTATTATGTCATTTGCGAGGTGTAGTTACCTCGTTCATTTTTAAGGGTTTTTTTTAGAGTTCGTCGTTTTTTCAGAGCTATTGCTTACTCTATCCAAAGCATGTAAAAAGAGAAATTATTTTCTGACCTTCCTAGCAAACTCCCTCATCACAAGTCTAAATAGCTTATTGTAAAGCATATAAAAAATGTTAACTCTCCTACTCGTTGAAATTTGTCTAGGAGTAAAATCACTAAAGACCTTTCCTTGGTAATTTTACGTCAAGCCTATGCACAGCAGATCCAAAACCTATGTTCTTAAAAAGATGTGGTTGAGTTTTCTTCCGTCTTTACACCAGAGAACCTTAAGGCTACAAATTGGGGCATTCCCTTAGCTCATTCAAACATTGCTTCTTCCTCTATTCCAATTCCATTGCATCCTCTATTCCGATTGATCCCACTCGAGAAGTTCTACCACATTCGCCCACAACTCATACTTTAGGGTAAACAAGCGTTATTGAGTATGCAAATCTAGTTATAGAGAAATAAAATTTTTTGGGCCCAACTTTAGCTGAACAAGGGAGCCCGTCTTCTGACAACCCCTCTTTAATTGATTTTTCCTCAAATGATTATTTTTTTTCTCGACTCAATAGAATCTTTGAGCGACGATGACTGAGCCACTAAGGAGGGAGATGATGATTCTGTCATGACCCCCTTTTTATCCATTTCATCTAAAAATCACTATAAATTTTTCGCTTTATTTGTTAACTTACCCGGTCGTGAACAACCTTCACAAATACAGTTAGGCTGTGAGTCAGTAATAATCATCATTTACCATCCATTTTCCAATTAATCAAAAACAATTTCATACAATTGAAAGTTAAGTCACATACTTATACATGACATGTTTGCTAACATATATATCCCTCATATTACAATTCAGAATGATTACTGTGCTATTACATGTTTAGATACAAAAAGAACTCTTGTGTGTATACCTCTAGACGATGGAGAGCAGTGGATATCAAAATATAACACTTAAGTCCTTCACTAGGCTACTGTGCGCGCTCTGTAGAGGGGGGAAAATGGAGGGATAAGCAACCACACACTCAGTAAGGCAATAATGCAAGCATGGTAGATAACTAAACTATCTACATGCTTATAATGTCATGGCATAAATCATTTATATCCAGAGCATGAGGAAAAAATAAAACTATGCCACATGTATATACATATATCATGCACTGAAAATCATGGAAATAGGCATGTAGACATAGAAAATCATCATGTGAAAACCGCTCATGCTCAATATGATAAATATTTATCAATTTCATCTCAAATCACAAGGTTCATCATAAATCATTCCCTTAAAGCATAACACCTTGTCAAAACATCAGCAAAACCCATCAAAAGAATGCATTATTCATTCAAAACATACCACAAGGTTCGACCCCCCCCCCCCCCGGGTCTACCCTGGATAACATAAATCATCATCGATACTAAAAACCAAGTGATATCATGTGAGACAGGTGGTCATGGAAAACCAAGGGCTCTGTCGGCCAAATATGTCATAATCATCCCAGACCACACGGATCCCAGTATGCGGGGCATCATGCTGGAACGAAGGTGGGTTAGTCCTACACCAGACTTTCAAATCAACATCACAACCACGTGGTATAACGTACTCCATGTGATCTATAAGATACAACGCACTCCACGGACCCATATAATGGTTGGGGTGCCTACCGTAGGTCTTATCAACCCCATACCACGCATAACCTGCTCAGTCTCAAGTGCACGCATGAGCATCTCATTTGTGTGACTAGTAGTCCACACGAGTCATCCAACACGGCTCGTGCGAGCATCTCATCCGTGTGACACAAAGTCTACACGAGGCATCCAGCACGACTCATTACATATCACAGTGTGAAAACTCAGTGCGAGCAACACTCTAGCACAGTTTCATGCATCATCAACAAATATCCTTGTACGAGCAACGCTCTAGTACGGCTTTATGCATAACAAATAATAAAGAAATCACATATGAGCATAGCTATCCCCTTTGTAAGATTCAATTCAAAAACCAAATCATATATATTTATATATATATATATATACTCGTAGTCATTCACATATACTATCAATCACTTTTCTAAATAACCATGCAATTACAAAGCCCTATGTACACCCACAAAATACGAGCAGTTATCTCTAAGTACTTACAGAATTTCCTTACTTGGAATCACGTCGAATGATTCCAGTTCCTCAGTGCTGCTCGTTTGTGCAATTCGATTCACCTCCAACGAAATCTCTGGGACTGGACAAAATCATATATCATATCAATTCGGCCTAATACAACACAATTATTCTATTTACTATAGTCGATTCGACCTATAGTTTTCATTAACACTTATAAGGCCTCACTTCCTTTTATGTCTGTTTTAATCGCTTTATAAATTTCTCAAGAGTCTATTGAACTCTTTTAGGCCTATTGATTCATACTAAATCAATATTAAACTCATAGTGCCTTTAGTCCACCATTTACTTCACTATGGCAATTTATCAAACACCTTATATACTTATTTTCTTAACTTGACTAATCCCGCAATATAGCTTCGTTCTACCATCTTAAAGTCATACATAACACCTTACTAACACTTTAGTTCAAGCCATTCATCATCAACTCAACCACATCACATTTTCTCACACTGGACTCATTCTAGGTTATACTTATCCCAATACATTCTAGGTAGTTTTAATCATCAATACACACACTAATCAACTCACAACAATAACTAGGTAAATATACTTTGAGTTGATGTATTAGAAACTCACCTAGCTTGATTTTCTTCTTGCTCCAAATAAGAATACCCCTTTGGTCCTTCAATCCAACAAATGAAGTATTGATTCCAAGCTATATTGTTCTTCTCTTTATAAGGAACAACTTTGCTCTAATAGCTTTTCTCATATCTTTATGGAAATGGGATGGTTTTAGAGAGAGAAATGTAGGTTTAAGGTTGAGAACGAAAGAAATGGATTTGTTCTTGTGAAATGCAGATCCAACTGCCCTGTTCTTATAGGAAATGCCTTAAGGGATCGATCTGCATAGGGTGGAGATCTATCTGGCCTTACCCGAATCCTTCAGTTTGTTGACATTTTACAGGTAGTGGATCGATCTATTGAATGTATTAGATCGATCTGCCATGTTGCATGAGACCGATCTGCTCCATGGGATAGGATCGATTCGTTTCAAGCAGAAAGCTTAGGAATCGATCTGGCCATTAGGAAGAGATCGATCTGGTTCAACCCGAGACCAAAGGAGATCGATCTGCCTGAGTGAGGGATCAATTTCCCTCTTGTAGAATGCTTGGCATTGTGTTCTCCGAGCTATGAGGTCGATCTCTACTTGCATGGGATTGATCTGGCCTTCATCATGCATCATTTTAGCTGCAATTTTCCCAATTAAACTTATATTCGATGACTTCAACACTCATTTATCACTCCATTCATGCTTAGAACTTACAAACATCTGTTTCTTGTAATTCATATGTAATGTAACTTGTCTGTTCATTCAATAATCATAAACATTACATAGAAATTTACGGGTCTTACAATCCTCCCCTCCTTCAAGAAATTTGGTCCTCCAAATTAGAACCAAGTTAACCTGAGAACCAACTCCGGGTACTTCTCTTACATCATACTCTCCAACTCCTATGTAGCTTCCTTCGGAGTGTGATATTGCCAAAGAACTTTCACTAAAGGAATAGTCTTCGACCTTAACACCTTCTCTCTCCTATCCAATATCTGAACCGGGTTCTCAACATACAACATACTCTCATTAAGCTCCAATGGCTCATATCTTATCACAGGTGGTGGGTCTGAGTGGTACTTTCAAAACATAGAGACATGGAAGACGTTATGTACGCTTGCTAAGTCTGGTAGTAATGCCAACCTATAAGCTTTATCTCCCACTATCTCTAAAATCTCGAAGGGTCCGATATATCGAGGGCTCAACTTTCCTTTTTTACCAAACCTCATAATCCCTTTCGAGGGAGAAACTCTGAAAAATACTGACTCACCCACATGAAACTTCAGTGGTCTCCATCTCCCGTCAGTATAACTCTTTTGCCAGCTCTGAGCTGTCCGTAATCTCTCGCATATCAACAGGAAGTCTTTAGAGGCCTGCTGCACAAAATCGGGAGCAAAAATTTATCTATCACCAACCTCTTCCCATCTAATAAGGGATCGACATCTGCGTCCATACAGTGCCTCATATGGTGCCATCTCGATACTCGCATGATAGCTGTTATTATAGGTGAACTCGGTTAACGGGAGGTGATCATCCCAAGAGCCTCCAAAATCCAGCACACACGCTCTCAACATTTCCTCCAGGGTCTGTATAGTCCTCTCTGACTGACCATCTGTCTGAGGATAAAAAGTTGTGCTAAAACTCAAGTGGGTCCCCATCGCTTCCTAAAAATGCTCCAAAAAATAAAAAGTGAAGTAAGCATCCCGATCAGAAACAGTGCTCACTAGAACACCTTGTAACCGAACTATCTCTTGAACATACAAGTTTGCCAATTGGCTCAAACTATCGGTATCTCTCATAGCTAAGAAATAGGGTGACTTCGTCAACCGATCCACAACACCCCAAATGACATCATGACTTCTACGGGTACTCGGTAAACCCATCACAAAATCCATGGCGACGTACTCCCATTTCCATGTTGGTATCGATAGAGGCTGTAATAACCCTACAGGCTTCTGATGCTCCACCTTCACTTGCTAACAGACGAGACATCTAGCGACATATTCAACAACATCTCTTTTCATTCCAGACCACCAATAAACCTTATGAAGGTTTTGATATATCTTGGTACTCCCCGGATGTATCGTATACTTCGATGAGTGAGCCTCTGCCAAAATCAACCTCCTGATCTCTGAATCCTCGAGAACACATACTTTGCCCTTGAACCTCAATAATCCATCTGTACTTAGCTCAAAATCAGTACCCACACTTGCCTATATCTGACTCAACCAATCGATACATTGTTGATCACTCTGCTGAGCTTGTCAAATACGACAAATCAACTATGGCTCCAATCTCAAACTAGCTATAATATGAAATCTCTTTGAACAAGGTTGGGTTACATCCAAATTGAGGTTCACAAATTGCTCTAACAACTCGTGTTCCCAAACCAACATATTGGATACCAACTCGAGGTTATTCCTGCTCAAGGCATCGGTAACTACATTCGCCTTACCCGGGTGGTACATGATTTCATAATCCTAATCCTAATCCTTCAGGAGTTTGAGCCATCCTCTCTGTCTCATATTCAACTCTTTTTGCTAGAATAGGTACTTAAGGCTCTTGTGATCCATATATACCTGAAATTTCTCACCGTAGAGATAGTGGTGCCACATCTTCAATGCAAACACTACGGCAGCCAACTCATAATCATGAGTCGGATAGCTCCTCGCGTAATCCTTCAACTGTCTGGATCCATAGGCAACTACCTTCCTGTCCTGCATAAGTACACAGCTCAGTCCCTGGTGTGATGCATCCATATACTCAGAGAAACCTCCTAAGCTGGTATGAATGGTGAGAACCGGAGCAGTGGTCAACCGACGCTTAAGCTCGTGAAAACTCCTCTCACATGCCTCATCCCATACAAACCCAACATCTTTCTGCATGAGGCGTGTCAACGGATCAGTTAGTCTGGAGAAACCCTCAACAAATCTCCAATAATAACCTGCTAATCCTAAAAAACTTTTAATCTCAATAATTGTCTTGGGCTGTTTCCACTGTACAACTGCCTCAATCTTGGATGGATCCATTAATACCTCATCCTTCGAAACAACATGGCCCAGAAATGAGATCTGCACTAACCAAAAGTTACACTTACTGAGTTTGGCATATAATTCCTTCTTTCGAATGGTCTGCAGAACTATCCTCAAGTGCTGCTCATAATCTTCCTTGGACTTGGAATAAACCAAAATGTCATCAATAAACATAATCACAAATTGGTCCAGGTATGGCTTAAATACATTATTCATCAATGCCATAAATGTTACGAAGGCATTCGTCAATCCGAATAACATCACCAAAAACTCGTAGTGGCCATAACGGGTACGAAATGCTATCTTAGGGACATCTCCATTCCGTATCCTCAACTGGTGGTACCTAGATCGCAGATCTATCTTAGAAAAGACATGTGCTCCTTGAAGCTAATCTAACAGATCATCAATGCGTGGAAGGGGATACTTGTTCTTAATGGTGGCCTTGTTCAACAACCGGTAATCTATACACAGCTGGAGGCTTCCATCCTTCTTCCTTACAAACAGAACCGCAGCTCCCCAAGGTGAGACGCTCGGTCTAATAAACCCCTTCTCTAGCAACTCTTGCAATAACTTCTTTAGCTCTTTCAACTTAATCGAAGTCATTCTATACGGTGGCTTAGATATCGGCTCTATACCAGGTACCAACTGTATGCAAAACTCTATTTCCCTATCAGGTGGTAACCTTAGTAAATCGTCCGAAAAGACATCAGGAAATTCAGCAACTACTGAAATGTCTCTCGATTCCAGATGTTCATTATCTGTGTCAACCACGTATCCAATGAACCCTTCACATTATCCTTTCCACCGGTAGCAACATAAGTTATCACATTAACATTCACAATTAATAAATAAATTCATCTCTTAAATATGATAGATTAAAATTATACTCTTCTCATTCACAAAAATCATGTTCTTTCATTTCTTTTCGACAAAGCTTACAATAAGATTATCTATCTCTGGAAATATCAATGTCTTAGCATGACAATCCATAATAACATGGTTTGCAACCAACCAATTCATTCCTAAGATTACATCAAAATCCCTTATACTCAATAAAATTAAATCGGCTGCCATGTCTTTTCCCCCTATCCTCAACTTGCAATTCTTATACACATACTCAGTCAACTAACTATCATTCATAGGGGTAGAAATCATTAACATCCTATCTAACAATATGGGTTTTACATGCTTCAACAATTTATGTGTAAAGGAAGGCGATATAAAGGAATGCGTGGCACCGGGATCAAACAATACAAATGCCTCTGAATCAAAAATTAGGTTGGTACCTTTAATCACATTCGTAGAACCATCTATGGTGTCCTGGTCCAATGCATACACTTGTCCTCTGCCAACGCCAACTGCCTGTTTCCCTTTTTCCTCAGTTCTAGTTCTCCTCCTTGGAGCAGCTGTCTTAACCGGAGCTCTCTCTGGCTCTTTGCCCTTCTGTGGGGTAGCTCAATCACCTTTGGGCAATACCTCACGACATGTCCTGGTCTCCCACATCTGTAACACACTACAGGGGTCATCGGACAAAGCCTAGTTCCATGAAATCTGCCACATCTCCTACACTACTCAGTAGTAGGCCGTGGTCCTCCAATGGTCATACCCCTCGGTGGAGCTAAAGCGAGATACACAAGAGGTCTAGCATCTCTCTCCTACACCTCCTCAATCTTTGGCCTCTTCTCAAACAATTTTTAGCCTCCTCTTTTGACCACTCTATTAACTCCGGATCTCTTTCGGTCTCTGTCCTTTCGGCCACTAACCTTCCCAAGCTCAGAGGCATTCCACTCAAAGTCCTGTTCGCACAACTATGCCCTGTACACGGCCTCCTCGTAAGTGTGAATGTCAAATAGAGCTAATTTAGTCCAGATGGCTAATCTCAATCCATCCATGAACTTTTGGACCTTCAAAATCTCGCTGCTCATCGTATCCGGGTTGTATCTCCCTAAAGAGATGAACCTCGACTCATACTCATCCATAGAACGGTTACCTTGAACCAAGTTCATAAACTTCATCCGTGATTTCCTCTGTGCGGTGGTGGGAATATATTGCCTCCTAAAAGCCTCTAAGAATATCTCCTATGTGATCTCAGAGTGTCAGGCCCTCATAATAGATTCGATAGATCTCCACCAATACTTTGCCTCGCCTTTCTGTATAAATATGGCAAAGGTCACTTTCTCGGTCGATATACATATGAAGAACCTATACATTTCTCCATCTCATAAACCTAATCCTCAATAATAATCAGGTCATTTACTCCTCTGAATACTGAAGGTTTCAACTACTGGATTTGTCTTAACCTAATTAGCTCGCAGTCATAACCCAAATCACTCTTGCTCGGCTATGGAGTGATAAGAGAAGCGGTATCCTGAACTGGGGGAGTAACAGTAATAGTCTCTGCAGTCTGAGGTTTCTTCACCTCTGCAGCTGCCTGTCCAGTAGTAGTAGGCTGTACTACTGGACCTCGTCTATCACCAGCCCCTAATGGCTGAGTGACTATCTCAACGAGACTCTCAATACTCCGCTTTATCCTAGTGAAGCAAGCCTTGGTATCCCCTGGCCTCTCAGCAGGGTCTTGTGGAGCCTAGTCAATTTGTGGCTCTGCACAGCTCTCAGGCTTGCCCCTACGACCTCTAGCACATGCACCCACCCCTCTACCTCAGCGTGTAATAGGCATAATGTCAAACTTTCTGTATCCATAACCATTTATTAGTCTCATTCCATCTCGGTATACACAGTTATATCTAAATAAAAGCACAATAATATGGGGATGTAATTTTCCTAATTATTATTACTGACTCACATCAGGCCAACTCGGCTCTAATACAAATCTCTGTCACGACCCCCTTTTTATCCATTTCATCTAACAATCACTATAAATTGTTTTCTTTATTCGTTAACTTACCCGGTCGTGAACAACCCTCACAAATACAGTTGGGCTGTGAGTCAGTAATAATCATCATTTACCATCCATTTTCCAATTAATCAAAAACAATTTCATACATTTGAAAGTTAAGTCACATACTTTTTGCTAACATATACATCCCCCATATTACAATTCAGAATTATTACAGTGCTATTACATGTTTAGATACAAAAAGAACTCCTGTGTGTATACCTCTGGGCAATGGAGAGCAGCAGATATCAAAATATAACGCCTTAGTCCTTCACTAGGCTACTATGCGCGCTCTGTAAAAGGGATAAAAATGGAGGGATGAGAAACCACACGCTCAGTAAGGCAATAATGCAAGCATGGTAGATAACTACACTATCTACATGCTTATAATGTCATGACATAAATCATTTATATCTAGAGCATAAGGAAATAATAAAACTATGCCACATGTATATACATATATCATGCACTGAAAATCATGGAAATAGGCATGTAGACATGGAAAGTCATCATGTGAAAACCTCTCATCCTCAATATGATAAATACTTATAAATTTCATCTCAAATCACGAGGTTCATCATAAATCATTCCCTCAAAGCGTAATACCTTGTCAAAACATTAGCAAAACCCATCAAAACAATGCATCATTCCTTCAAAACATACCACAAGGTTCAACCCCTCCCTCGGGTGTACCCAGGACAACATAAATCATCATCGGTATTAAAAACCATGTGATATCATGTGAGACAGGTGGTCACAGTAAACTAAGGACTCTGTTGGCCAACTATGTCATAATCATCCCAAACCACACGAATCTTGGTGTGTGGGGCATCATGCTGGAACAAAGGTGGGTTAGTCCTATGCCAGACTTTTAAATCAACATCATAACCACGTAGTACAACGTACTCCATGTGATCTACACGGTACAACGTACTCCACGAATCCATATCATTATTGGGGGTGCCTGTCGTAGGTCTTATCAACCCCATACCATGCATAACCTACTCAGTCTCAAGTGCACGTGTGAACATCTCATCCGTGTGACTAGTAGTCCACAAGAGGCATCCAGCATGGCTCGTGCGAGCATCTCATCCGTGTGACACAAAGTCTACATGAGGCATCCTGCACGACTATTTACAAATCACAATGTGAAAACTCAGTGCGAGCAACGCTCTAGCACGGTTTCATGCACCATTAGTAAATATCCTTGTACGAGCAATGCTCTAGTACGACTTTATGCATAACAAATAATGAATAAATCACATACGAGCATAGCTCCAATACGGTTATATGCATAAATAAGTCAAGGAAAAACCCACGTACGAGCTATCTGCTCCAATACGTCTTATAAAACATCACAAATCAAAATATGGTATGAGCTAGGCACCAGCATGATTTAACTCATATAAGAACGATATGCGGCTCTGTTTCAACAAAACATTCTCAAAACCAAATTCAACACCTCACTTGTGCTGTTTCACAAAATCATGAAATCACTAGCCAGCCTATCCATCAATTTTGCTTAAACCAAAGCAATGTATTTTGTAAAAATATCAAAACATGTGATTTATGCAATTATTAGCCTTACTATCCCCTTTGTAAGATTCATTTCAAAAACCAAATTATATAGATATACTCGTAGTCATTCACATATACCATCAATCACTTTTCTAGATAACCATGCATTTACAATGCCCTATGTCTACCAACAAAATACGAGCAGTTATCTCTAAGTACTTACAGAATTTTCTTACCTGGAATCGCGTCAAATGATTCCACTTCCTCAGTGCTGCTCGTTTGTGCAGTTTGATTCGCCTCCAACGAAATCTCTTGGACTGCATAAAATCATATATCACATCAATTCAGCCCAATACAACACAATTCTTGCATTTACTATAGTCGATTTGACCTATAGTTTTCATTAACACTTATAAGGCTTCACTTCCTCTTAAGTCTATTTTGATCGCTTTATAAATTTCTCGAGAGTCTACTAAACTCTTTTAGGCCTATTGATTCATACTAAATCGATATTAAGCTCATAGTGCCTTTAGTCCACCATTTACTTCACTATGGCAATTTATCAAACACCTCATATATTTATTTTCTTAACTTGACTAATCTCGCAATGCAACTTCATTCTACTATCTTAAAGTCATACATAACACCTTACTAACACTTTAGTTCAAGCCATTCATCATCATCTCAACCACATAACATTTTTTCACACTAGACTCATTCTAGGTTATACTTATCCCTTTACATTCTAGGTAGTTTTAATCATCAATACACACACTAATCAACTCACAACAATAACTAGATAAATATACTTTGAGTTGATGTATTAGAAACTCACCTAGCTTAATTTTTTTTCTTGCTCCAAATAAGAATACCCTTTTGCTCTTTCAATCCAACCAATGAAGTATTGATTCCAAGCTATGTTGTTCTTGTCCTTATAGTGAACAACTTTACTCTAATATGGAAATTGGATAGTTTTAGAGAGATAAAGGTAGGTTTAAGGTTGAGAATGGAATAAATGGATTTGTTCTTGTGAAATGTAGATCCAACTGCCCTGTTCTTATAGGAAAAGCCTTAGAGGATCGATCTGTATAGGGTGGATCGATCTGGCCTTGCCTGAATCCTTCAATTTGTCAACATTTTACAGGTAGGGGATCGATCAATTGAATGTATGAGATTGATCTGCCATGTTGCATGAGACTAATATGCTCCATGGGATAGGATCGATTCGTTTCAGGCAGAAAGCTTAGGAAATCGATTTGGCCATTAAGAAGAGATCGATCTGGTCCAACCCAAGACCAAAGGAGATCGATCTGCCTAAGTGAGGGATGTAAGACCCCGTATATGTATAATGGTAATGTGTGTAATTGGATCAAATAATATGAATGGACTTGTAATGTAAAGTATGATTGATGTAAGTCCATGGATTCAATGTATGTATGTGTAATATGAATTGTAACGTACATACAAGTTTCATTGAGTATGAATATGAAGAAATGAGTTCTGGCAATTGATGGATGTGATTGAAACTCAAAATGAGTAGTGTGGTAAAATGGAATGGAGTTATGCTTCCATTCGGTTCTATGTAGCATACCTTGGGACATACAATGAATGCACACAAGTTTCAATGTGCATAAGGTATGAATGGATGCCATTTTCAAGTTATAAAGGTGGATGGATGAGGAAATGGCCATGGAAATAGATTAAGGATGTATTGGTATGAGTTGCAGCAAGGAAACTGCAGGAAATCTGGAAAACATGAGGGCCAGATCGATCTCATAGGATGAGAGATCGATCTGGAAGAGCCAGAATGCTCTTATTTGGGTAAAATAATAGAGCAGATCGATCTCCAATGGAGCCAGATCGATCTCCCAAGCATTCTGTAGTGAAAAGATCGATCCCCAAGCACCCAGATTGATCTCCTTAGCTCTCTGTTTGGGAGCAGATCGATCTCATGCTTCGACAGATCGATCTCATGCCTCGACAGATCGATCTCATGCCTCGACAGTTCGATCTCATGCTTCGACAGATCGATCTCAGGCTTAAAAATGCTGTGAAAAAGAGGGATTTTAAGGGACCAGATCGATCTCCTCAAGCTATTTCTATATAAGGAGGGCTGAAAATCAAGAAATCTCAGAAAAAACACTTATCCTCCAATTCTAACCCAAAAACCTAACTTTCCCTCTCTAAAATCAGCCATTTCCAGCAAGAATTAAAGAGAGACCATTAGAGGCAAAGTTGTTCCTATTAAAGAGAAGAACAACATAGTGTGAAGGCATTTTTCCATTGTTGGTATTGAAGGAGTTAAGGGCATTGCCATTTGGAGCAAGAAGAAAAATCATATTTGGTAAGATTCTAACACTCCAATCCAAATACATTGTCTATTTAATTGATTTTGGAGTTGTTTGGCATGACTATTGATGGATAAATTATCTAGGGATGTGGTGGAATTGGTGTAACCTAGAATGGGTATGATGTGAGAATATATGGGTTGAATGAGTTTATGATTTATGGGCATTGCTAAAGTTGTTATTGAGGTAATGTTTATGATTTTAGATGGGTAAATGAGATTACATTGTGATTTTGGAGGAATTGTGGAAATGAGTATGTATATGCTTGATAAAATGCCATAGTGAGGGAATTCATGGAATATGAACACTATGAGCTTAATGTCGATTTAATATCGATTTTGAATAAGTTAATAGGCCTAAGAAGATCCATAGACTCGAGTTATGGGTAAAGTAATGAAACGAGTCCATATAAGCGTTAATAGAGGCTATAGATTAAATTGACTATAGCAAGCACAAGGGTTGCATTGTATGGATCGAATATAATGCGGGATACGATTTAATGCAGTCCCGAAGAGTTCGTTGAAGACGAATCGAACCGTACGAGTAAGCAGCTTAAGGAAGTGGAATCACGCATCGCGATTCCAGGTAAGGGAATTTTGTGAGTATATAGAGGTAGCTGCTCGTACTTTGAACTTGTGGGTGAATATTGGGTGTTGTATGAAATGCATGGTTGCTCAAATAAATGATTGATGGTATTCGTGAATGATGATGAGTATATGCGTGGTTTTGGATTTGAAGTGGATTTTATGAAATGGGATAGTAAGGCTAATAATTGCATAAATCTAATGTTTTGATGTTTTTCCAAAACGAATTGCTTGGTTTTAAGCAAGCTTGTAGATGGGTCGGCTAGTATTGTATTGTTGTTGTGGAAAAGCAATTGTGAGTGCTAAACCCGATTGCCGAGATTGTTTAATCGTATATGCGCCTATCATATTTGTATGACATAAATCGCGCTAGAGCCTCGCTCGCGCTGGATTTCTATGTTTTCATTTGTATGAAACGTGCTGGAGCTTAGCCCGCACCTTGATTAGGAAACTATGATGATGTTTATAAACCGTACTGGAGCTTCTGCTCGTACGTGGATTTTTAGTGGTTGTCTTATGAGTATAACCGTACTAGAGCTATGCTCGTACGCATCTCTTTATGAGAAGATGCATGAGTCGTGCTAGAGCTTTGCTCGCACAAGTTTGCACATTGAGATACGTATAAGGTTATGAAAGTTGGTAAGATCCTTAAGCCTTACATCCTTAAGCCCAAAGAGGCGGGGAGGCTCTGTTTGGTGGGGAGGCTCTCTTACGGTGGGATCCTTAAGCCAACATCCTTAAGCTCAAAGAGGCGGGGAGGCTCTGTTAGGCAGGGAGGCTCTCCTACATGGGTACGGTAAGATCCTTAAGCCCTACATCCTTAAGCCAACATCCTTAAGCCCAAAGAGGCGGGGAGGCTCTGTTCGGTGGGGAGGCTCTCTTACGGAAGAATCCTTAAGCCCTACATCCTTAAGCTAACATCCTTAAGCCCGAGGAGGCAGGGAGGCTCTGTTAGGCGGGGAGGCTCTATTCGACAGGGAGGCTCTCCTTCACGGATATGGAAAACGCTTGGTATGGGGTATGTAAGACCTAGGAATGGCACCCCCAATCACGATATGAGTCTGCGGAGTACGCTGTACCGTGTATATCACATGGAGTACGATGTACCGCATGATGGTTATGTGGTGAGAAAGTCTGGCGAGGGATAATCCATCTTCGTACCAACGTGATACCCCGCACACCCGGATGCGTGTGGTCTGGGATGATTTATGATGTAATGGTCCATATAGGCACTTTTGATATAGTGACCTAGTTTTTATACACATGCGTGAATTGTGAAATGAAAATGTGGTTGTGATTGTGAGTTGATTTGGTGGTAATTATGTGTTGAGAAAGGGGTTTATGTTGTTGGTTTAAAAAGGAGGTTTCTTAATGAATTGCCCTTTTTATGAATTGAAATGAGATTGAGCATGAGATGATTTATACATGATGTTTCTACCATGTTTTATATGCCAATGCACATGATTTTGATACATGATATATATGTATATTCACATGGCATAGTTTTATTCCTCATGCTCCTACCATAAATGATTTATGCATAACACTATCAGCATGTAGATAGAGTAGTTATCTACCATGCTTGCATTATTGCCTTACTGAGCGTGTGGTTGCTCATCCCACTCTATTTTCCCCCCTACAGAGCTTGCATAGTAGCCCAGTAAGGACTGAGGCGTGGTATTTTGGACTCCGCTGCATCTCCATTGCTAAGAGGTATATACACAGTGATTCTTTTTGTATCTAAACAATGTAAAAGCACAGTATTCTTTTGAGTTGTAATTATGGGGGATGTAGATGTCAGTAAAACATGTATTCGTATAAGTCCACGATTAAATGCAAATGTATGACATCGTTTTAATTAATTGAGAATGAATGAGATTTGGTGTTTATTATTGACTCATAGCCCAACAGTGTGTGGTGAGTTTAGTTCACGACCGGGTAAGGTAACAGTAAAACGCAAAAAATTTTCAGTGATTTTTGGTTAAAGAGAATGGAATTGGGTCGTGACAGAGATTGGTATCAGAGCTGTGTTGGCCTGATGTGAGTCATTAATAAAACGTAGGAAAGTACATCCCCATAGTACTGTGCTTTTGTTTAGATATAACTGTGTATACCGTAATGGATTGAGCTTAATGAATTATTATAATACAGGAAGTTAGGCACTATGCCAGTTACGCGCCAAGGTAGAGGGGCGAGAGCACGTGCTAGAGGCCGTAGAGGTAGGCCTGAGAGTCGTGCGGAGCCACAGACTGAACAGGTTCCACAGAACCCTGCTGGGGGAGCAGATGATACTGAGGCTCGCTTCGCTAGGTTAGAGCGGAGTATTGAGAGTTTGGTGGAGATAGTCACGCAGGCCTTGGGCGCCGGTGACAGATGAGGTCCCGCAGCACAGCCTACTACGGAACAGGCAGCTGCAGAGGCGGAGAGACCTCAGACTGCTGAGACAGCTACAGTTACACTACCTCCAGCCCAGGATATAGCTTCTCCTATCGCTCCACAGCAGAGCGGCAGCAATTTGGGTTATGACTGCGACTTGAGCAGGTTGCGAGAGTTTCAAGCGCTGAAACCCCCAGTGTTTAGAGGGGTGAACGACCCAGTGATTACGGAGGATTGGGTGTATGAGATGGAGAAACTATATAGGTTTTTTCGATGCACTTCAGCTGAAAAGGTAGACTTTGCCGTGTTTATGTTGAAAGGCGAGGCCGAGCATTGGTGGAGGTCCACCGAGGTTATTTTGAGGGCTAGACACTTTGAGATCTCGTGGGAGATATTTCTAGAGGCCTTCAGGAGACAGTATATTCCAGCTACCGCACAGAGGAAATTACGGATGGAATTTATGAATTTGGTTCAGGGGAACCGGACTGTGGATGAGTATGAGTCCAAGTTTATGTCATTGGGGAGATATGACCCTGACACGATGGGTAGTGAGACCCGAAAGATACAGAAGTTCATGGATGGATTGAGATTGGCCATCCCGACTAAGCTAGCTCCCTTTGACATCTTGACCTATGAGGAGGCTGTACATAAGGCTCAGTTGTGTGAGCAAGACTTTGAGTGAAATGCCTCCGAGCTTAGGAGAGTCAGTGTTAGAAAGGACAGGGACCGGAAGAGATCCGGGTTTGGAAGAGTGGCTAAGAGAGATGGCCAAAGATTTTTCGAGAAGAGGCCAAAGATTGAGGAGGTGCGGGAGAGAGCTGCTAGACCTCCCGTATACCCAGCCTTGACTGCGCCGAGGGGCATGACTATTGGAGGACCACGACCTACTACTGATCAGTGTAGGAGATGTGGGCGATTTCATGGGAATAGGCCCTGTCTGATGACCCCTATGGTGTGTTTTAGATGCGAGAGACCAGAACATATAGCTAAGTATTGTCCCGAGAAGATGGAGATTGCCCCATAGAAGGGCAAGGAGCCTGAGGGAGCTCCAGTTGAGACAACAGCCCCGAGGAGGAGGGCTACAGCTGAGGAAAAAGGGAAACAGGCTGTGGGTGTGAGCAGAGGAAGAGTACATGCACTGGACCAGGACACTGCAGATGCATCGACGGATGTGATTAAAGGTACCATCCGAATCTTTGAATTAGAAGCATTGGTATTATTTGATCCTGGTGCCACGCATTCTTTCATATCACCTTCCTTTGCACATAAATTGTTGAAATATGTGAAACCAACATTGTTGGATAAAATGTTGATGATTTCCACACCCATGAATGATAGCCAATTGACTGAGCATGTATGTAGAAATTGTAAGTTAAAGATAGAGGGGAAGGAAATGATAGCCAATCTGATTTTATTGAATATGAA
This sequence comes from Firmiana major, assembly GCA_033439115.1. Classification (NCBI taxonomy): domain Eukaryota; kingdom Viridiplantae; phylum Streptophyta; class Magnoliopsida; order Malvales; family Malvaceae; genus Firmiana; species Firmiana major. Next base: position 65,758,866 of record CM065899.1, read on the forward strand.
TGATTTTGATGTAATTTTGGGAATGGATTGGTTGGCTACCAATCGTGTTGTGATGGATTGTCATGCCAAAACATTAATGTTTTCAGGATTAGACAATCTTATTATAAATTTTGATGAAAAGAAATGATATGAAACTTGTATAATTGTGGTAAATAAAAGAGTATAATTTTAAATGCATATTGCTTGAGAGATAAATTATTGTTTTTTTGATAAATGTTGGATGTGGAGTGATGGTTTATGTTACTAACAATGGAGAGGATAATGTGAAGGGTTCATTGCCTATGTGGTCGATATAGATGAGGCACACCCGGAATTGAAGGACATACCCGTAATTACGGATTACCCTGATGTCTTTCCGGACAAATTACCAGGACTACCACCTGAAAGGGAAATGGAATTTTGCATTGAGTTAGTGCCTGGTACAGAGCCGATATCGAAACCACCCTATAGAATGGCTCCGATAGAGTTGGAAGAGCTGAAGAAACAGCTGCAAGAGTTGCTGGAGAAGGGGTTTATTAGACCGAGTGTCTCACCTTGGGGAGCACCAGTTCTATTTGTAAGGAAGAAGGATGGAAGCCTCCGACTGTGTATAGATTACCGTTTGTTGAATAAGGCCACCATTAAGAACAAGTACCCCCTTCCAAGAATCGATGATTTGTTGGATCAGCTCTAGGGAGCCGAAGTATTTTCTAAGATAGATCTACGGTCAGGGTATCATCAGTTAAGGATCAGGAGTGGAGATGTACCCAAGACAGCATTTCGTACCCGTTATGGCCACTACGAGTTTTTGGTGATGCCATTCGGATTGACGAATGCTCCCGCAGCATTTATGGCATTGATGAATGATATATTCAAGCCATACCTGGACAAGTTTGTAATAGTGTTCATTGATGATATTTTGGTGTATTCCAAGTCCAGGGAAGATCATGAGGAGCACTTGAGGATAGTTCTGCAGACCCTCCGAGAGAGAGAATTGTATGCCAAACTCAGCAAGTGTAACTTTTGGTTGGAACATATCTCATTTCTGGGACATGTTGTGTCAAAGGATGGGGTATCAGTGGATCCATCCAAGATAGAGGCAGTTGTGCAGTGGGAACAGCCCAAGACAGTAACTGAGATCAGGAGTTTTCTGGGATTGGCAGGATATTATCGGAGATTTGTAGAGGGTTTCTCCAGACTAGCTGCTCCGTTGACACGCCTCACGCGAAAAGATGTTAAGTTTGTGTGGGATGAGGCATATGAGAGAAGTTTTGAGGAGCTTAAGCGTCGATTGATGACTGCTCCAGTTCTCACCATTCCTACCAGCTCAGGAGGATTCTCGGTGTATACGGATGCATCACACCAGGGACTGGGTTGTGTGCTTATGCAGGATGGGAAGGTAGTTGCCTATGGATCTAGATAGTTGAAAGATCATGAGAGGAACTACCCGACACATGATTTGGAGTTGGCGGCTGTAGTATTTGCTTTGAAAATATGGCGCCACTATCTCTATGGTGAGAAATTTCAGGTGTTCACAGATCATAAGAGCCTTAAGTACCTGTTCTCGCAGAAAGAGCTGAATATGAGACAGAGGAGATGGCTCAAACTCCTGAAAGGCTATGATTGTGAAATCATGTACCACCCAGGTAAGGCAAATGTAGTTGCCGATGCTTTGAGTAGAAAGAACCTTGGGTTGGTGTCTTATATGATGATACGGGAACATGAATTGTTAGAACACTTTGCGAACCTCAGTTTAGATGTAACCCCACCTGGATCTGAGAGACTTGAGATCATGGCTAGTCTGAGACTAGAGCCAGAGTTGATTGGCCGTATTCGGCAAGCCCAGCAGAGCGATCGACGGTGTATCGATTGGCTGAGGCAGATACAGATAGGTGTGGGTATTGATTTTGAGCAGAGTGCTGATGGCTTATTGAGGTTCAGAGGCAGAGTATGCGTTCCCAGGGATCCTGAGATCAAGAGAACGATTTTATCAGAGGCTCACTCATCGAAGTATACGATACATCCGGGAAGTACCAAGATGTATCAAAACCTTCGGAAGGTTTATTGGTGGTCTGGAATGAAGAGAGACATTGCTAAATATGTCGCTAAGTGTCTCGTTTGTCAGCAAGTGAAGGCAGAGCATCAGAAGCCTGCAGGATTATTGCAGCCTCTACTGATACCGACCTGGAAGTGGGAGCATGTCACCATGGATTTTGTGATGGGGTTGCCGAGGACCCGTAGAGGTCATGATGCCATATGGGTTATTGTGGACCGACTGACTAAGTCCGCCCATTTCTTGGCTATGAGAGCTACCGATACACTGAGTCAGTTGGCGAACCTGTATATTCGAGAGATAGTACGGCTACATGGTGTACCAGTGAGCGTTGTTTCTGATAGGGATGCCCGCTTCACTTCCCATTTTTGGGAACATTTTCAGGAAGCGCTGGGGACCCGACTGAGTTTTAGCACCGCTTTTCATCCTCAGACAGATGGGCAGTCAGAGAGGACTATACAGACCCTCGAGGATATGTTGAGAGCGTGTGTGCTGGATTTTAGAGGCTCCTGGGATGACCACCTGCAGTTAGCCGAGTTCGCTTATAATAATATCTATCATGCTAGTATCGGGATGGCACCCTATGAGGCATTGTACGGGCGTAGATGTCGTTCCCCCATTGGATGGGAAGAGGTTGGTGACAGACAGATTTTTGCTCCGGACTTGGTGCAGCAGGCATCTGAGGACGTCCAGTTGATATGTGAGAGATTACGGACAGCTCAGAGCCGACAAAAGAGTTATGCTGACAAGAGACGAAGACCACTGGAGTTTGATGAGGGTGAGTCGGTGTTTCTGAGGGTATCACCATCGAAGGGTATTATGAGATTTGGTAAGAAGGGCAAGCTGAGCCCTAGATATATTGGACCCTTCGAGATTTTGGAGAGAGTGGGAGATAAGGCGTATAGGTTGGCATTGCCACCGGACTTGGCAAATGTCCACAACGTCTTCCACGTCTCGATGCTTCGGAAGTATCACCCGGACCCGGCACACGTGATAAGATATGAGCCGTTGGAGCTCCATGAGAGTATGACGTATGTTGAGAAGCCGGTTCGGATATTGGATAGAAAAGAGAAAGTGTTGCGGAATAAGACAATTCCCTTGGTGAAAGTTCTTTGGCAACACCACACGGCGGAAGAGGCCACGTGGGAATTAGAGAACTTGATACGGGAGAAGTACCCTCAACTTTTTGAAGAGTGACTTGGTTCTGATTTGGAGGACCAAATTCCTTGAAGGAGGGGAGAATGTAAGACCCCGTATATGTATAATGGTAATGTGTGTAATTGGATCAAATAATATGAATGGACTTGTAATGTAAAGTATGATTGATGTAAGTCCATGGATTCAATGTATGTATGTGTAATATGAATTGTAACGTACATACAAGTTTCATTGAGTATGAATATGAAGAAATGAGTTCTGGTAAGTGATGGATGTGATTGAAACTCAAAATGAGTAGTGTGGGTACGGTAAGATCCTTAAGCCCTACATCCTTAAGCCAACATCCTTAAGCCCAAAGAGGCGGGGAGGCTCTGTTAGACGAGGAGGCTCTGTTCGGTGGGGAGGCTCTCTTACGGAAGGATCCTTAAGCCCTACATCCTTAAGCTAACATCCTTAAGCCCGAGGAGGCAGGGAGGCTCTGTTAGGCGGGGAGGCTCTGTTCGGCAGGGAGGCTCTCCTTCACGGATATGGAAAACGCTTGGTATGGGGTAGGTAAGACCTAGGAATGGCACCCCCAATCACGATATGAGTCTGCGGAGTACGCTGTACCGTGTATATCACATGGAGTATGATGTACCGCATGATGGTTATGTGGTGAGAAAGTCTGGCGAGGGATAATCCATCTTCGTGCCAGCGTGATACCCCGCACACCCGGATGCGTGTGGTCTGGGATGATTTATGATGTAATGGTCCACATAGGCACTTTTGATAGAGTGACCTAGTTTTTATACACATGCGTGAATTGTGAAATGAAAATGTGGTTGTGATTGTGAGTTGATTTGGTGGTAATTATGTGTTGAGAAAGGGGTTTATGTTGTTGGTTTAAAAAGGAGGTTTCTTAATGAATTGCCCTTTTTATGAATTTAAATGAGATTGAGCATGAGATGATTTATACATGATGTTTCTACCATGTTTTATATGCCAATGCACATGATTTTGATACATGATATATATGTATATTCACATGGCATAGTTTCATTCCTCATGCTCCTACCATAAATGATTTATGCATAACACTATCAGCATGTAGATAGAGTAGTTATCTACCATGCTTGCATTATTGCCTTACTGAGCGTGTGGTTGCTCATCCCACTCTATTTTCCCCCTACAGAGCGTGCATAGTAGCCCAGTAAGGACTAAGGCGTGGTATTTTGGACTCCGCTGCATCTCCATTGCTAAGAGGTATATACACAGTGATTCTTTTTGTATCTAAACAATGTAAAAGCACAGTATTCTTTTGAGTTGTAATTATGGGGGATGTAGATGTCAGTAAAACATGTATTCGTATAAGTCCACGATTAAATGCAAATGTATGACATCGTTTTAATTAATTGAGAATCAATGAGATTTGGTGTTTATTATTGACTCACAGCCCAACAGTGTGTGGTGAGTTTAGTTCACGACTGGGTAAGGTAACAGTAAAACGCGAAAAAATTTCAGTGATTTTCGGTTAAAGAGAATGGAATTGGGTCGTGACAAGGGATCGATTTCGCACTTGCAGAATGCATGGTATTGTGTTCTCCAAGCTATGAGATCGATCTCTCCTTGCATGGGATCGATCTGGTCTTCATCCTGCATCATTTTAGCTGCAATTTTCCCAGTTAAACTTATATTCGTTGACTTCAGCACTCATTTATCAATCCTTTCACGATTAGAACTTACAAACATCTGTTTCTTGTAATTCATGTGTAATGTAACTTGTTCGTTCATTCAATAATCATAAACATTACATAGAAATTTATGGGTTTTACAAATTCTTCCAAAGAAGGTGGTGACTAGGGTCAAGAAAAAGATTTGGGACCCCTTTACATCCTCCCCTAGAAGAATCTTTAGCTAACATCAAGTTGCTTGATTAGTTGCTCGAGTCTATTAGGGGTATTCCTTTACTTGTGTACATGTTTGAATTATATCTAAATTAATTATGATGGTTCTGACATATTTTTTTCAGAGTTTGTTGAAATGGATTTCATCTCGAGGGGCTTTTAGAAAAGGAAAGAGTCGAGGAGGCCTACAAACCGTCGTCCCTCCAAAAAAGCCTTGTTCTGAGGTAGTCATTCTAGAAAGTTCCCGAGTTCTAACACCTCCTCCTACTGCTCCTACCATGGTAGATACTACTCGCTCCTCAGGTTCCTCTTCACAATATGTGGGTGGCTTTAGCTCTTCTCAACAAAAAAGCTCGTGATAAAAGAAAATCAGTTGCTTCCTCTCATTACTCCTTCAATTCTAAGGATAGGAAGAAGTCCAAGCAATCCTTACAAAAGGATAAGGCTAAGTGCAACATTCTCAAATCAAGAGAAAAGAGAGGAAGTTTTTTTCACGTTGAGCTAGTGATGAAGGAGAGGCCAAAGTTATCGATGGTGGTCCAGCCTAGTCGAATGTAATAAGGTTGATGGTTAGACCGTAGTCAAGGGAAAAGAGTTTCGCATATATCTTGGGGTGAATGATAATGATACCATTGATGATACCGGGGTTGCTTCTCGCTTAGGTTAGTCTACTATTCTTCCTCGAGATAAGGCAGGACTCTTTCGAGCTTTCCTTGAAAGTGAGAATCAAGCTGATTGCCTGGCAATAAAGGTATCATTCTTCCTACTTGTTTGATTCTCTTTGTGTCAACTTTTATAATGTTTTATTTATGTCGTTTTTAGGCTGCTCAACAGATCATAGCCGATAATGCCCAGAATCGCGCTTACCAGATATTTGTTGACAGGGAATTACAACAGTTGTGCATGGAAAGGGCAGAATGGATGATAATCAAGAGGTAGTGGGAGCACTTGCCCAACTAAGTGAAGAACTTAAAAAATGAAAATGACAATTTAAGGAATGAGATAGTGACCTTGAAGTATGATCTTTCTAGAGAGAGAAATACTGTCAAGACCTTGGAGCGATACAAGAGAGAGTATACCACAACTTTTAAGGAGCTCAACACCTTGCGCCCTCAGTATTAGGCCCTTCAATCTGACCTTGAACCGTTATAGTTTAAGCCTAAGGCCTTGCAGGCTGAATATGATGGCCTCATGTCTCAGTACAAGAGACTTGGTGACAGGAACTAAGAGTTGGAGGTAGAGATTACTTGCGACGATTACCTGCCATAAATTTCTTCTCTCGGTCAAGAAGAGATTAACAAGATCAGGACTAAGGAAGTGAAAGAGTATCAACTATCCCAAGAATGTCATGACAAAAAGCTAGTTTATGTCGTATCTTTCGTTAATTTTGGCTTTTACATGACGTGTTATTGGTTAGAGAAGAATCGAGCTTGGGAGTCTTTCCCAGAGTTACTATTTATTAAAGAGCTAAAGTTATTTAAGCTAGAAGAATGGCCAGTTTATGAGCCTGAAAGTGATAGCTTCGAGGAATTTTTAGATGAGAGTGCCCAGGATAACTTGGAAAACCTTATTGGCCCTTAGTCTCATTGAAAACCTTCTAGGGTAATTGATGCCTTGGATGGTTTAGATGGCGTTGATTTTAATGATTTAGATGCCACTTTTGATTTGACTGACATAATATGGGCGAGTGCTCAAGATATTGTAGCTCAAGCTTCCGTTAAAGCTCAATTTATTCAGTCTCTACAGATGTTCAAGATGCTTCTCACCCTCTTGATACTACACCAAATGCTTCAACCACTAAAGATTCTCTCTGCTCTTTGAAGATTGCTTTGACCCAAGATCCTCCACAAGCAACTTAGGATCTTGGTCAATAGTCCTGCCTATTTATCTTTTTGCATCTTTTAAATACTTATGCAAGCAGCACAATAGATCGTATTTATCATTTTGTTTAATGAAAAAATTCTTAGATTTCAGTTCTTTTTATTTTTTTGTATTTTTGCTTCTTTCTTCTTGCATATATGTATATTATAACCATGCTGCCTAGTTCTTTTTCAAAAGAGTAATATCTTTCATAAAGAACTTTGGCTAAACTTACTTTTCAAAATATTTGTAAGACATTTCTTTCTTTTAGCATAGCTTACATTTCGCATTTTTCGCTTCAGGCATTTGCATAACCTATATTGCGCCTTTTTTGCTTCAAGTCGTTGCTTTTATGGCTTACTTCACGTATTTTTCACTTCAAGCTTTTTCTTTAAGTGCGTGGCTTACCTCGTGCATTTTTCACTTTTAGCCTTTTTTTTAATGCTTGGCTTACCTCGCACATTTTTCACTTTAAGCCTTTGATTTTTTAATTTAGCATGACTTACTTTACGCACTTTTCGCTTCAAATTCATGCTTTAACCTACTTCGCGCTTTTTTTTTCGCTTTAAGCTATTTCTTCAAGTACTTGGCTTATCTCGTGCATTTTTTTTGCTTCAAGCTATTTTCTTTAAATGCTTGGCCTACCGCGCACATTTTTCACTTCAAGCCTTTTTTTTAATTTAGCATGACTTACTTCTTGGACTTTTCGCTTCATGTTCATGGTTTAGCCTACTTCGCGTTTTTTTTGCTTGAGACTCTTTCTTTAAGTACTTGGCTTATCTTGCATATTTTTCGCTTCAGACCTTTTTTTAAATGCTTGGCTTACCTTGCACATTTTTCATTTCAAGCCTTTTTGTTTTAATTTAGCATGACTTCCTTCGCGCATTTCTTGCTTCAAGTTCATGCTTTAGTGTACTTTGCACTTTTTCACTTTAGGCTCTTTCTTTAAGTACTTGGTTTACCTAGTGCATTTTTTGTTTGAAGCCTTTTTCGTTAAATGCTTGGCTTACCTCATGTTTTTTTTGCTTCACGCCTTTTCATTTTACTTTAGCATGACTTACTTCGTGTACTTTTCACTTCAAGTTCATGCTTTAGCCTACTTCGTACTTTAAGGACTTGGCTTACCTTGCGCATTTTTTGTCAAGCCCTAGAAGCATAGTAGTTGGGGCTAAATTTTTTTTATACTTAATTTCTTACTTAGGTTGTGTTCCTATACAATGTTGGTTACTTAGTTTCTTTCTTTACTTAATCCTTTAATCGTTTAAGGTTTACTTAAATTTTAACAGCATAACCTCTTATACCTTAACCTACCTTCTTGCAATAAGCATGACCACAATTTATAACCGCAAGCAGTTGTTCTTGTTTAACTTATCATTTTACAATTCAACGTATTCCTCAACCCAATCAATTCCATCCATACTTTAAAAAATCAAATATTTCATTTACTTTCGAAACCCCTTATATACAGATCCTTAAAAGTAGATTACATCCCTAAAAGTATTTACACACCAGTATCTGTACAATACAAATGTCTAGAAATAAACATCAGATGATATACTTGAATGTGTACTAGTTTGGGAGGTTTAAAACCCACCAGTCTACTCGAGTACCTTGTAAGTAGCTGAACAAACTTACTATAGGTAATATAGAATCAAGAAAAGGGGAATGAGCTTATGAAATAGCTCAGTAAGGAAAACATTTAAAATAATCAAGACAACCCCAAAGAAACATATAGAAAACCATGGTTAACATATGCATCCATACATACTTATTTAGTCAAATTTACATATTTACTTAGTTTAATAAAGCTTACTTACTTCCATGACTCAAAACATTCGTACACTAAAACATGGAGACTAGGCTAAATCCATATATCTATCACGCAGATAGAGATATCATCCTCCGTAGAGGGAATAAAATACCGATGGCCATGGTAGGGGCTATAGACTAGATTAGGGTCGTACTGCAAAACAGGCATAGTATTTGAATGGCTAGCACACAGTGAGAGCACAGGCACCAGTTGCACTCGCCGTGCGCCTAACTAATCTTGTCAGCATGCTGCATTGACACTAGATAATATGAAACAGTCATCATGTGTAGCGAAGACAAGCACCACAAAGGCGAAGACGAGCACGACACACACGAAATGGAACAAGCACTACAAGTGGCGGAGCCAGGCACCACAAATAGCGGGCATGACATGCACACAGCATACACTGTTGGGTAGCCTCCAGTCTGAAAATTTTATTTTCTTATATAAAAATCACACGGAAGACTTAAATCATTAATTCATTTAACTTCACTTATAAAATATCAGTTGTTCAAAGACTTATGCATCATATATAAAAATGTTTGGCTTCGGGGTTAAATCGGGGTGTCATTTTGTTCGAAAATTTAAATTAAGAGGTTTGGGTTTTCCATGTAAGTTCTTGATGCACACATCGAATCATTAAGATATATAAATAGGTAAGGAAGTCATTATTACTTTAAATTGTATCCCTTACCTATCGAATTCTCAGGGCAGCACAGAATTGCTGAGTATCAGGCTTACCTTGATCTGCATGCTAATGCCTCGAGCTACCTAAAATAATTTCAAAACCATCAAATCATGCTTAATTCCATCTTAATATACTTAAACATACCTCAACTTACATAAATATCACTAAACTCGACCATTTTGCCAATTTTTCCTACTTTCTCAGTTTTACTGATAAAGGTATCGGTTTAAACTATTTCGATAATTTATTTTCTTCTAACTTCAAACTTATCAACTTAATGACATAGACACTCATTCAAGTCTCAAATTAACACTTCACAACTTGTCAAATTGCCAATTTTCACACTTTCACATTTTTTCACTAAACCGAGTTATAAACTGAACTTTTCGGTATTAATCTAACATTCCATAACACATAACTCAACCAAATTTCATCTCTACCATGTTAAACAAAGGCTTGCCGAATTCCATACAAGCTCAAGAAATTATTTCATCAAAATCTACTTTAGTGAAAATCATCCAAAATTATCAAACAACAACATACATTAACATCACCATCTTCCACAAACTTTCTCACCTTGTTGACTAAGTTTGACCACTCTTTCCTTTTCCAAAAATGATCCTCAGCTATAGATATAAATGTATACAACTTAGAATCATTCAAAACAAGATTAAAATCCAACCAAGAAACTAAAAATCCAAAGTTTCTCTCACCTTTGAAATAAGGTAGTTATGGCCCTTGTTCTTCTCTCTAATGTTTTACCTAGCCAATCAACTTGTTTGGGCTGGATTTTTTTACATGTTGTAGGGGACTTCCAAGGATAAAATCGGTCCTTCTTGGCCGAACTCTAATTCTGCATGGAAGGTGGCCAAAACAATTTCACAAAGTGAAACAGCGAAAGGACATTTTGGCAACTTAAGGGAGGGAGATCTCTCTGGTTCTAGGGGAATTCTTTACCATTCAAGAAATGGCTTTAATTCTAATTTAATTTTAGAAAATATCAGTCTCAAAAGCCTTTTGTAAGGTCTTCAAAATGGGCATTCTTTTCGAGCTTGCAGGGTGTTGGGCTTGGCCTACCAGCAGCCTTGTTTTCATAAAATTAGTAAAATATATTTACAGCCCATTTTCTTCCAAATTTCCACTTCTCATGTGTTATACTAAGTCCCTAGTATGTCTCACAAAAATTTTAGGCCCACTTGCTTAAGAAAAATTTCTCGTTTGAGCCCAGTTTACCCGATTTAGTCTTTACCGATAAAAATTCCTTAAGGTTTTCAATTTACTTTAAAAATTAATTTGATCACCGAAACCTCAAGATTTCCACTAGATTTTAATTCTCCAAGTCAAATGCACCTTACATTAATTTTCTATGGCCTTGAAATAGTTTTTACGAATTTATAGAATTTATTTTGAATTTATTTCAATTACTAGGCCTAATTGCTCGGTTTAGTACCAATTCGAGTTTTTACTTGTTTTTTCACTTCTGATGCCTTAGTTTTACCTTCTAACTTCTAAAGCATAACCATAAATGCAATCTCTTGAAAAATACTTCAATTTAAAATCTTACCTCAAATTTTTTGCCACGAGTTTCGTGCCACTAATTCGAGTATTTAGGCTATTCCGAGCCCTACATGAATACTTAGGTAAGTTTTAAACTTCTCATCTTAGCTTTTAAAAAACAGTAGCATGAAAAAATTTGGGTTTCACATTCTTTCCCACCTTTTAAGAATTTGGTCCTCCAAATTCAGCTGTTCCATCAAACAGACGAGGGTACTTCTCTCTCATAAAGCTCTTCAGCTCCCAAGTTGCTTTTTCTAATTGAGTGGTGATGGTAAAGAACCTTTACTAACGAGATTTTCTTCATGCGAATTACCTTTTCCTTTTTATCGAGGATCCGGATAGGCTCTTCTACATAACTAATATCTCCTTGAATGTCTAAGGATTCATACTCGATGACATGGGAGAGATCTGGATTATATTTCCTCAACATGAAGATGTGGAAGACATTATGTATCCTAAAATCTATGGGGGTAAAGCTAACCAGTAGGCAACATCTCTCACTCTCTCTAAAATTTCAAATGGACCAATGAAACGAGGACTCAACTTTCCTTTCTTTTCGAAGCGCATGATACCCTTGCTAGGAGATACCTTAAGAAACACAGAGTCCCCAACCTAAAATTCGAGTGGCCACATATGCACATTAGCGTAACTCTTCTATCTACTCTGAGCAGCCCTAAGTCTATCATAAATGAATTGAACCCTCTTAGCCGCCTTTTCTACAAGATCATGAGCCAAAATCTTCTGGTCACCCACTTCTTCCTAAGCCACTAGAGATTTGCATCTCCTACCATGTAACACCTCATAAGGTACCATACCGATGATAGCTTGGTAACTGTTATTGTAAGAAAACTCTGCAAAGGGTAAATGATCATCCCATGATCCCTTAAAATCCATGTACATGCCCTTAACATATCCTCTAGGGTCTGAATGGTCTGCTTGGACTGACCATCAGTCTGAGGATGATAGGCAGTGCTTAAATTCAGCTGAGATCCCATGGCTTCCTGAAGTTAAGTCCAAAATCTAGAGGTGAACTTGGAATCTTTGTCAGAGGTGATACTCACGGGAGCCCCATGCCAAATAGATACCTCTCAAACATATAGCTCTACCAAGGCACTTGGAGAATTTGTACTCTTAATAGCAAAGAAGTGGGCACTCTTAATCAATCTGTCTACCATCACTCAAATTGCATCGTGACCTCTTCGGGTTCTCGATAATCCCATAATAAAGTCCATCGTTATATGCTCTCATTTCCATGTCAGCACAGGCAAAGGCTTAAGTAATCCTGTAGGCTTTTGGTGCTCAATTTTAACCTGTTGACTCACCAAACATTTGGCCATAAATTCTGCTATATCCCGTTTCATACCAATCCACGAATACACCTTATGCAGATCATGGTACATCTTAGTACTGATTGGGTGCATGTTGTAACGAGAATAATATGTTGCTTTAGAGTATCATCGTTTGAGACACAGATGCAGCCTTTGAACCTCAACAAACCATCATCACTGATTGAAAAAGTCTGACTGCGAAGTCTTCTCTGCCTGGCTAACCATATCCAATAATCTCTAATCATTTTTCTGCCCTGCTCTGAATTGATCCAAGATACTAGGTTCAATCTGTAGGCTAGCCATAAATCTAACATTTGCTTCCTCAACATTAATCCTGAGTCCAATGAACTATTCTAATAACTATCATTCCCTGACCAACGTATAAGACACCATACCCTTCTTGTTGAGAGCATCTACAACCATGTTCGCCTTACCCAAATGATACAAGATCTCGTAGTCGTAATCTTTGAGGAGCTCTATCCATTGTCTCTGCCTCATATTAAGCTCCTTCTGATCCAATATATACTTTAAACTTTTATGGTCAGTGAAGATTTGAAATCTCTCACCACACAGATAGTGCCGCCAAATCTTTAGAGCAAAACCACTGCGGCTAACTCCAAATCATGGGTAGGATAAATTCGCTCATGGTCTTTAAGTTGTCTGGAACCATAAGCTATCACTTGACCATTCTGCATAAGCATAAATCCCATACCCTGATGGGAGGCATCACAGTATGCCGCAAATCCCCATAATCAACTCAAAATAGTTAGGACGGGTGTTGAGGTCAATCTCTGCTTGAGCTCCTTAAAACTCTTCTCAAATACTTCTGACCATACAAATGGAACTCCTTTACGTGTAAGCTTAGTCAGCGGAGCTGCTATTTTGATGAAGCCCTCTACAAATCTCCGGTAGTACCCTGTCAATCCCAAGAAACTCTGAATCTCTGTCACAGTCCTCGACCTCTCTCACCTAAGTACTGCCTCAACCTTGAACAAATCAACCGACACCCCGTCCTTAGATATAATATGATCGAGGACGACTATCTGTTCCAGCCAAAATTCGCATTTACTCAATTTTTCATACAATTGCTTCTCTCGAAGAATTTGGAGTACGATCCTCAAATGCAGCTCATGCTCCTCTTGAGACTTAGAGTAAACTAGGATATCATCAATAAAAACTATCACAAACAAATCCAGATGATCCCATAATACTTCATTCATTAGACTCATAAAAGCAACAGGGGCATTGGTCAAGCCAAATGGCATAACCAAGAACTTAAAATGGCCATATCTATTCCCGAAGGCTGTCTTAGGCACATATTCCTTTCTAATTCTCAACTGGTGATAGTCAGACCTCAAATCAATTTTAGAAAATACTAAAGCCCTTCTCAGCTGATCAAATAAATAATCTATTCTAGGTAGAAGGTACTTATTATTTACTGTGGTCTTATTCAATAATCTGTAATCTATACATCACCTGAGGCTACCATCATTCTTTCTGACAAATAGAACCGGAGCTCCCCAAGGTGACACACTAGGCCTAATAAAACCATTATCAAGGAATTCCTGCAACTGCTTTTTCAGTTCTTCTAGTTTCACTGGTGCCATTCTATAGGGACGATTAGAGATGACCTAGGTATCTAGCACTAAATCGATAGTAAACTCTAGCTCTCTCTCTGGTGGTAACCTTGGTAATTTATCAAGAAACATATCTGTGAATTCATAAACAATCTGTATATCCTGAACGCTTTGATGTTCTTGGCTCGTATAAAAAACAAAAGCTATTTAACCTTTAGGAAAATAAAACATCAGAAAGTTTACACAAGTTTCACACTTTAAAACATCTTATATTTTATTTCTTAACTGCAAAACGTACTTCAAGTTTATCAGGTAAAGAGAAGATTACAGTCTTGGTATAGCAATCTAAACTTACCCGATTGGCAACTAACCAATCCATACCCAAAATTACATCAAAGTTGTACAGGTTTAATAAGATTAGATCTGTTATTATTACCTTATCCCCTATCTTAATTTCACAGTTTTTACACACTCTATCAGTTATTTATGACTCATGCATGGGAGTACTAATATGTAATACATGATCTAGGGGCTCAGATTCTAAATGCAGATAATTTACAAAGTGGGTGAAATGAATGAGTGTGTGGACCCGTGGTCAAATAAAACATGAGCTTTATGATTACAGATAAGAATATTACCTCTAATGACGTCTAAAGATGCATTGACGCGCCCTTGAGTGACAAGTTTTTTACCTTTTTCGGCTACTGTAGCCCGACTCTAGGGGGTCTGCCTCTGGGGAGTTTGTATTTGTCTTTTACACTATGGCTGCGATTGATCCTGGGACAGTGGAGTCTGAAGTTGCGGACTGTCTTTAATCAAATATCCCCTATCTCCACACCTAAAATAGGCACCCATTCGCCAATGACAAGGTCCACTGTGCAACTTACCACATTCCTTGCAACTCATTTTAGTTAGCTGATGGCTCCCGATGGTCACAGGGGTAGTAACAGGAGTCTTGGGCCTATCAACCCTCACTAGAGACTCACCAGTTCTCAGTCTCTTTGGTCAACTCCTCCTCGGCTCTGCTTTAGAGGTCTTTGCCCTCTTACATTTATTCTTCGGCTTCCCTCAGGTCCATATTGAGCTTGGGTAATATCTAGCCCCCTTTCTATTTATTGTGCTCACCCGAGAGCATCACCAAACTTTATAATACGAAAACTGAGTAATCTATCCCATTAGTGGGTAAACCCGGATAGAAACCACTTTGCACGGTGCTACTCATCCCTAATGGTCTCGAGATCAAACTGCATTAAGCTGGAAAACTTATTCTCATATTCGTCTACTGTCATTTTGCCATGTACCAAATTCAAAAATTCAACCTGCATTTTCTTCTGAGCAGTTGATAGGACATACTAATTTCTTAAAGTGGATAAGAAAATTCCCCAACTAATCTCCGAATGCTGGGAAACCAAATATGTTTTGGTTGCTCTCCACCACACACCGACCTGTCCAGTAAGCATGTATATAGCCATAATGACTCACTCAGAATCAGTGTACCCCAAATATTTGAAGATCGTTTCTAAGTCGGTTAGCCACTCTTCAGTCTTTACTGGGTCTTTCACCCTCTTGAATTCTGGAGGGTGCATCTTAAGAAAATCTTTCATTCTGCATGTATTTCTATCATCTGTCTCGGTCTGTACCGAAGGCTGAGTGACAGGGGGTACCAGAGAAACTTGTGGAAGAGGCGAAGGTGGAACTGGTATCGATGTTGTACCCGGTGCATTAGCCTAAAATGTTGGGCCAATAACGCTGTTATATTCATAAATCCCTTCCTTACATTCTGCTCAATGCGATTTATTCGAGAGTTGGGACTTTTTTGTTAAGGGGGAGGTGGTGATTGTGGCTGATTTTGCCACTAGGGGCGGCCTCGTCTCCCACTCATATTAAATGATATATTACATGTGCCAATACCAAGAGATTTTAGTTGTAGCTATAATAGGTATACACAATTTATAACTAGACAAGTACAGATACTTGGATGTATTCAAACTTTACCTACCCGATATTGACAGTACTAGACAATCTTTGCTCTGATACCACAAAAACTTTCACGCCTCGAAACACAGTAATTGGGGCTAACTTTTCTTATACTTAATTTCTTACTTAGGTTTTGTTCCTGTACAATGTTGATTACTTAGTTTCTTCCTTTACTTAATCCTTTAATCGTTTAAGGTTTGCTCAAATTTCGACAGCATAACCTCTTATACCTTAACCTACCTTCCTACAATAAACACAATCACAATTTATAACTGCAAGCAAATGTTGTTTAACTTATCATTTTCTGATTCAACGTACTCCTCAACTTAATCAATTCCATCCATACTTAACAAAATCAAACATTTCATTTACTTCTGAAACCTATTATATATAGATCCGTAAAAGTAGATTACATCCCTATAAGTATTTACACACCAGTATCTGTACAATACAAATGTCTAAAAATAAACATCAGATGATATACTTGAGCATGTACTAAAGATAGTCTGGGAGACTCAAAATCCACCAATCTACTCGAGTACCCTTCAAGTAGCTAAATAGACTTACTGCAGGTAATCTAGAATAAAGAAAAAGGGGAATGAGCTTATGAAAAAGCTCAATAAGGAAAATATTTAAAATAATCCTGATAACCATAAAGAAACAAATAGAAAACCATGGTTAACATATTTTTTTGAATTTATTCCAAATTTATTTCAATTGCTAGGCCCAATTGCTCGGTTTAGTACTAATCCAAGTTCTTACTTGTTTTTCCACTTTTGATGCCTTAGTTTTACCTTCTAGCCACCAAATCATAACCATAAATGCAATCTCTTGAAAAATACTTCCATTTAAAATCTTACCTCGGATTTTATGCCCTGAGTTTTGCACCACTAATCCGAGTGCTTCGGCTATTCCGAACCCTACATGAACACTTAGGTAAGTTTTAAACTTCTCAATAGCATGAAAAAAGTTGGGTTTCACATTTTTCGTTCAAGGCTCTTTCTTTAAGTACTTGGCTTACCTTGCGCATTTTTAGTTTTAAGTGTTTTCTTTTTAATTTAGCATGGCTTAATTCTTGCACTATTCGGTTTAAGTTCATGCTTTAGCCTACTTTATGCTTTTTTCGCTTCAGGCTCTTTGTTTAAGTACTTGGCTTACCTCACATATTTTTCGCTTCAAGCCTTTTCTTTTTAATTCAGCATGACTTACTTCGCGCATTTTTTACTTCAAGCTATTTCTTATTAATCTTCACTTAAGATAAATAAATTCTTTATAGTCCTTCTTATTAAATTTATGTAAGACCCGAAATTTAATCGTAAATATTATGAGGGATAAAAATGTTCACCAAATTAAATGAAATGGGATTCGGACAGGAAATAACGATTTAAAACACAAAATGGATGAGTGTTCGTGAAGAAAAGTTTGACTAAATTAATCCCGAACACGTGCAAGGGTAAAACGGTCAAAAGATCGAAATTCGGGACAAATTCGATAAGAAAAATTCAATTAAAAATAAGGAATTAGGATTTCTTGATCAATAATGAGGAATTTTTACAATTTCGAGTCAAATTGATCAAGATCCGGAATTTTTAGAAATACAGAAAAGTCACCCGGGACGATATCCCGAAAATACGGAGGAATTATACCGGAAAAATAATTTAAAAACTAAATAAATTTAATTAAATTTAGTTAAATTAAATTGGTGGTATAAAATAATATTTTTTGTAGATATTTTCAGATTTTTTTGACTATTTTAATGATTAGTTTAATAATAAAGTAAATAGTTAAATAATAGTAATGAAAAAAAAAAAGAACTGAAAAACGAGAAACCCGAAAACAAAGAGAACCGAAACCCGTTTCGCACCCGTGAGAACCCATCGCCGAATCTCGACCACCGGCGACCGTTCGAGGTCCGACGAAGCTGCCAGGAGGAAGAGCAGACTCCGGTGAACACGTGGACACCGGAACCGAGCCGCCAGGTGGCCGGAGTAGTCCGATCCGAGCACCGAAATTTCGAGGGAGAAAAGAGGTGATCGCCGGCGAACAACCGCGACTGGGCCGGAAAGGAAGCTACCGACGCGTTCAGGGGAGGAAGCCGGTCATTTTGGTACCGGTCTTGGCCGGTAAGACCGCCGGAATCGCCGGCGACGGCCAGAGGCAGTGAGGAGACTGAAACGGTGCCGTTTGGCTGGAAGGAAAGGGAAGGAAAGGGAAGGAAAAGGAAGGAAAAGGAAAGAAAAGGAAAGAAAAGAAAGGAAAAGAAGGGAAAAAGGGAAAGAAATTACCGGGGGACGACTCGAGGTTCGGGTAAGTTGACCGAGGGTCGATATTGACCTACGGGTGAATTCCAGAAATTTAATTTAATATTATTTTAATGGAAAATAATCTGGATTTACCTAATTATGCAGTTTCACGACGGAGACCGAACGAGAGCCGATCGAGCTCTGATCTTCGTACCCCGCATCGTATCGGGTAAGTACGATTTAATTTCGGCATTAAGAATTCTTTAAATATCGATTTTTAATTATTTTACGAAATTTCGGATTAATTTCACATAGGAAGGAATATTAATTCGTAGTTGTAATAAATTGCCGTAAATGGTATACGGGCTATCCGATGAATTTGGGATGAAGCCCGATAATTATTAGAAAGCTGTATGAGCGCAGTAAACCCGAAGAAGGGATTTAAACAGTATAAACGGGCTGAAAATGGGTCGAGGCCCATTAAAGTGCAATCGGGCCCAATAGGGGTAAATGGGCCCAACGATTTAAATTAAGCCCAGAAAGTATTAAATACGATTAAATTGCATAATATCTGACCTGAGGAACATTAATACGCAGTTCCGGGCATTTGATTGGGAGCATAACGGACTGCGCAACGAGATAACATTGGAAAAGAAAAGGTCAGACTCTACGGAAAAATAAGGTAAGGGAATTCTACGGACTGCTAGAGGTAAACTCTACGAAATTTTAAATTCATATGCAGTCTTTAAAATTTATCTGAAGGGTCTAGAGGTCGAATAATAATTTTAGTGCCCCGAATGGGTAAATTACTAAAATACCCTTGCTAAGGGTAAAATCTAAAAATTTAGAAAAAATTGGGAGGAGCAAGGACAAGAGGTTCCTGCTCGTTCTGGAGGTATTTCAACATATGCATGAGTAGGCTGGCTCACTTTTAAAGAAAAATGCATAGCATTGCATATCTTAATTGATGTGATTTCTGTGAAAACTATTTGAAAATAACCGAGCCGCCTACATGTTTTTATTTACATGTGACGTGCTAGAGCTTAGGTCGCACGATGTTTGATTTGTGTGATGCATGCATTAGTGCTGGAGCGAGAGCTCGCACTAGAGTTTTACATGCATAGGTGCTAGAGTATAACTCGCACCAGATTTCACATGCTTTTGCGTGACACGGTGCTAGAGTCTAACTCGCACCAGATTTTACATGATTTTCATGACAGGGTGCGGGAGTTTAACTCGCACCAGATTTGATAAGATTTTCATACGATTTATATACAGAGTGCTGAGCCTAGCTCGCACTAGTTTTACCAGATTTGTGGAGTAGCGCTGTCTGCCCTTGGAGTCAGCCAAAAGGCCCAACAGGCTCAAAAGACCTCTTAAGTAGGGTGAGAGTGAGGGATGAGGTTGGCGGCCTTGTGGAGATGTAAAGCGGGCTCTGCCAAGTTTACTTGATTTGATGAGAGTGCCGAGCATCGCTCGCACTGATTTTTATGAGAACATACGATGAGCCGTGCTTGGAGCATCGGGTAGACTGTGTGTCACCGACTTAATAGGCTCGCACGTGCGTTTTGAGACATGGCAACGAGTATTGAGTTATGAGAACCTCTGTGGGAAGCAGGCCATTTGGGCTGGAGTACCTAGAGTGATATGGGTCCATGGAGTACGATGTACCGTGCAAGTAGCATGGAGTACGATGTACCGTGGGGTATCTTCGGATATGGTATCTTTGTGATACAGGGTATCTTCGGATATGGTATCTTTGTGATACGGGGTATCTTTGTGATACGGTATCTTTGTGATACGGGTATCTTCGGATACGGCATCTTCGGATGCGTGAGATCGGATAAGACTGACGGGTTGGATTGACCCACCTCCCGAGCAGTTCCCGATCAGGGTGAGACCTCACACACTGGGATCCGTGAAGCTAGAGGGACTCACGAGGACATATTGGCCAGTCCTGGTTATTACCGATATACAGTATTGCCTAGTCTCGTATCTTGTATATATATACACGTATGTTTTCGATATCGATGCTTTTGAGAAACTCAATTTTCATGGTTTTGTGTGAGTCAGGATCACCCGAAGGAGGGGTCGAGTCCTGACTTCATTGTGAAATTTTTAAAGAGAAAGAAATGATTTAAAATAATTGCATGTTGAGTTTTCCGTGCAAACTTGATTTACATAACATCATAACTTTCATATCATATGTTTTAAAATGTGTGGAGAAAGGGTGGTTTATGCATGGCACCACGTTCATGTAGGTAGTATGGTTACCTACTTGTTCGTAGGATTGCCTTACTGAGCTTGATGTGCTCACCCCTTTCATTTTCTCCCACAGATAATCTCCAGTTGAAGTTGCGACGACTCAGTATTGCATTCCGGATATCCGCTGCTACCCATCAACATAAGGTATATACACTTGTACATATTGTATCGACATAAGCATAGCACAGTAGCATGTTTGTAAGTTACTTTAGGGGATGTATAAATAATATAAACAATTATAAATGACTGGAGAATAAATAAGTTAAATGGGAAATGTATGGTGGGACTGGCATTGACGCACAGCCCAATTATTAGTGGAGTGTGGTCATGATTCGAGGACAGGTAAGAATTCAAGTAAATAAACAAAACGCGAAAAATTAACTCTGATTTTTGGATAGTTTGGGTCGTGACAATTATTATGGTATCAGAGCACAATTGGTCTGATGTGTGTCAGTGTCAGTAATTAGGAAATTACATCCCCGTGTTACTGTGCTTAGTTAGATACAATAGTGTATATCGAGATGGGCTTGACTAAAAAATGGTTGAGAATGCAGGAATGCTTAATATGAGTCGCGTTAGATGAGATAGTGCACGAGGCAGAGGTCATAGAGGTAGACCTAAGTCTGCTAAGTCGTGCTGAGTTGACTTATGAAAACCAGGATGAAATTGAAATGGAGGCTAAAGTTTAGCATGCCCCACTGAATCCGATAGAGAGATCGGATAGTGTTGAGACACGCTTCGCGAGATTGGAGCGGAGTATGGAGATTATTTTGAGGAGCTAATTGCTCAGAGGTATACATAAGATCAGAGGGCGCAGTGGAGCATTGGTGGAATTTCGCTCGACCCATCTTAAGAGCTGATATGAGAAATATCTTGGGATATATTCCGGTGACAGGATATCCCGGACATGATTTAAAGGAAATTTTAAGGAAAATTTTCTTACACTGCCTAGGAATACTAAATTGATTATGAGTATGAGACTCAGTTATATTCTTTGGCAGATATTACCTCTACATTATGAACAAGTGACAGTCGAGATGTCTAAAAGTTTATGGAAGGGCTCAGATTGTCAGTTAGAGTCTGATTGGCCCGTGAGATATTACCTATACCGAGGCAGTGCGCAGATTTACAGTTGGGTAAATAAGAGCACGAACTGCACGCCTCTGAGATTGGGAAAGATAGTAAGGGCTGAAATAGAGACAGAAGAGAAATGACAGAAATGTCAAAATAGAAAAATGGTAATTGGTAAAAGATTTGATTTGACGAGTTATGGAGTAAGATAATTGGTAAAGCCCCAGTGCATCCAATTTTGGCACTCTTGAGGGGCATTGTGATTGGAAAACCCCGACCTGCTACGAAGCAGTGTAGCAGTGTGAGCACTGTAAGCAGTGTGAGATTTGTGGTGGATACCACGGAAGGAGGGTCTATACCTACACGGTATTGATAAAAATGGCCGTTAAGTGTGATAAGACGGACCATTGATTTTGATTGCACAGAGTTGGGCGAGATCGCCCCACAGAAAAGTAAAGAGATAAAGAAAACCCTGTTGAGATAGCTGCAACGAAAGGGGAGGAAATAGCCGAAAAGAAAAAAGGAAAGTAGGCTGTTGGACGAAGGCGAGAGGATGTCTTGGACCAGGACACTATTGATGTTTCATGGATGTGGTGTAAGATACCACACTTGTTATGAATAATGAAGCACATATGTTCATTAATCCTGGTGTCACACATTTATTCATACCGCCTTCATTCGCATATAAGTGAGTAAAAGGCATGAATGCCTACATCATTGGGCATAATGCTGATAAATGAGTACCCCAAATAGAGGAGGATTAATTAACGGAATATGGCTATAGAGATTTTAAGTTAAAAACAGGGGTGCAACAGTTGAATTACAGGAGTAAAGGATTGTACTCACGGAATCAATAATGAAAGTTTTGTCATGATGGATATACGAAAGGAGATAATCTTTGAGATAAGATAGATCCTAAATACAAGATGTATTGGAGTAAGAGACATATGCTAGGTAAGGAATACCCTTAATATGTGAAGTCATTAGAGATTAAGCAATTAGTATCGAATATAAATTTTGACCACATAGACTGAGATATTACGTAGTTGTGGTTAAGTCTAAAGGTTAATAAAGGTATTTCAAAATACCTCCCCGCCTGAAGACTTGACAGCGTCTATATATATATATAACCTATAACGGGAAACCAATCGTCGTAATAAATACCTTTAGCATTAGGATACCTTTACTAAGACGATAAGAGTATTTAAATTCGACAAATCATAAAGGTTAACATAGTAAAATTTAATAAGAGCTGTTAAGATAAGAAAAGGAAATGACGCAGGTTAGTACCTGGAAAACGTAAGCGGTTGAGAAGGATCTTATACGCTTATGCGTAAATAAGTCAAGGATTAGACCGAATTGTAATCATCATTATCGATGATGTGTTGGGTGTAGTTAAAGTCTAGGGCGATTTATAAGCAACAATTGGGAAATGGCTTTTACAGATGGATTGTTACGGGTTCTCAATATGGACTATTTGGTTGACACGTTTAACTAAGAAAATGTGGTCTTGGAATGAGATGATAAATAAGATGATAAATGTGACGTGAATTTGTAGTGAAGTATGAACTGACCACCGTGATTTATTTCACCATACCCAACAGCTCAAGAGGTTCTGAGTGAGTATGATACCTCAAAATTATGATGGAGCTGTGTATTGATGTATAATGGGAAGATAGTCAAGTTTGGAGTCAGATAACTCCTTGATCATGAAATAAATTATCTGACCCATGATTTAAGTTGGCAACAGTATTTGTACCAAGGATATGGTACTATTAGGTACAGGGTGAGAAATTATGGATATGCACTGATCATAAAGCCCGAGGATCTGTTTTCACAGAAAGAGACGAATATGAGAATAAATATTGGGTTAGAGCTTCTGAGAGATTTTGATTTATGAAAATTGTACCACCCGGGAAAGGCTAATGTGATGACTGATGTCTTGAGTAGAAAGAGCCTCGGGATGGTATTACATATGATGGTCAGGGAGCGTGAGCTGCTAGAGCAGTTGTGAACCTCGGTAGTGATGTGATCCCTTCTGATGATGACAGTGATTGTGTGACAGCTAGCCTGATGATTAGAACCGGATGAGAGTGCCCGGATTTGCCAGGCTTAGCGTGATGATCGACCGGATGTCGATAGTTTGGGTCTGATTCAGAAGGGTACAGTGATAGAGTTCACAGTGGGTGATGATGAGTTACTGAGGATTCAGAGACAGTATGAGTGCTCCCCAGGACCACAGTTGATGAGATAGTAATGTTGTCAGAAGCTCACTCTTCGGGATATACAGTGCATACGGAAAGTAATGATTATATATTGAAATCTCGAAAAGGGTATTGGTGGTCAGATGTGGAAAGAGACATGGTAGAGATTGTGAAGAAGTGCCTAGTATGTCAACAGAATAAGGTAGAGTATTAAAAGTCTGCGAGTTATTGCAGCTTCTACCTATATCGACACGGCACGGAAATGAGAGCAAGTCGCCATGAATGTTGTGATGGGTTACAGAGGACCCAGATGAATAACGAGGCTATTTGGATGATAGTCGCTAAGTTGTCTACCCACCTTCTGGTTATGAAGTCCCTAAATACTCAAAGTGTGTATGAGGATTCAGGTGTAAGGAAGATTGTGAAACATTATGTAGCGTTCCAGTGAGCATTGTATTATATAGGGATTCCCGCTTCACTTCCCACCTCTGAGGATATTTTAGGAAGCTATGGGAACCCTACTGAGTATTAGCACAGCTTTCCATCCTCAGACAGATGGTCAGTCAGAGAGGACTGTACAAGTTCTGGAGGACCCGATGAAAGCGTGTGCCATTGATTTTATAAGCTCCTGGAATGATCAGTTGATTTCTAATTGAAGTTGCCAATAACGATAGTTGGCAGTTGAGTATCGGGATAACAAGATATGAGACAGTGTATGGCTGTAGGGGTTGTTCCCCAAATTTGGATAAGAAAAAAGTGGGTGACAGATATGATCATTTTCGACTTTGGATAATAAGTCTCTGAGGATGTATAGTTAAGGATGAGAGATGGAGACACCTCAGAGCAGATAGACAAGTATTGGATTTCACCCTTGGTGAATTAAGTATGATTGAAATATTTCTTGTCCTAAGAGAATAAGGACATAGCGAACTTTTGGAAGAAAGTAAATTGAGTTGCGCTGGATGGAATATTTTGAGAGATTGGACAAGTGGGAGATAAGACCTGTAGGTGACATTTCCACTTGAATAAGCAGGCACCCACAATGTGTCCCAGCTTTTGATGCTTCAGAAATACTATCCAGATCCAGCATAGGTGATCGAATATGAATTCCAAAAGTTCAGTTTAAAGAAAATATAAGTATATTGAAGAAGTTGATTCGGGCATTAAACAGGAAAGAGAAAGTATTGATATTTAAGATGATCTCCCTAATTAAAGTCCTTTGGTAGTAATACACTCCGAAAAAGTCACTTGAGGATGACAGGGTATGATACGATCGATGTACCCGGAGTTGTATATGGACTCATATGACTTGATTCTAATTTGGAGGACCAAATTCCTTAAGTGGGGGAGATTTGTAAGACCCGAAATTTAATCGTAAATATTATGAGGGATAAAAATGTTCACCAAATTAAATGAAATGGGATTCGGACAGGAAATAACGATTTAAAACACAAAATGGATGAGTGTTCGTGAAGAAAAGTTTGACTAAATTAATCCCGAACACGTGCAAGGGCAAAACGGTCAAAAGACCGAAATTCGGGATAAATTCGATAAGAAAAATTCAATTAAAAATAAGGAATTAGGATTTCTTGATCAATAATGAGGAATTTTTACAATTTCGAGTCAAATTGATCAAGATCCGGAATTTTTAGAAATACCGAAAAGTCACTCGGGACGATATCCCGAAAATACGGAGGAATTATACCGGAAAAATAATTTAAAAACTAAATAAATTTAATTTAATTTAGTTAAATTAAATTGGTGGAATAAAATAATATTTTTTGTAGATATTTTCAGATTTTTTTTTACTATTTTAATGATTAGTTTAATAATAAAGTAAATAGTTAAATAATAGTAATGAAAAAAAAAAAAAAGAACTGAAAAACGAGAAACCCGAAAACAAAGAGAACCGAAACCCGTTTCGCACCCGTGAGAACCCATCGCCGAATCTCGACCACCGGCGACCGTTCGAGGTCCGACGAAGCTGCCAGGAGGAAGAGCAGACTCCGGTGAACACGTGGACACCGGAACCGAGCCGCCAGGTGGCCGGAGTAGTCCGATCCGAGCACCGAAATTCCGAGGGAGAAAAGAGGTGATCGCCGGCGAACCACCGCGACTGGGCCGGAAAGGAAGCTACCGACGCGTTCAGGGGAGGAAGCCGGTCATTTTGGTACCGGTCTTGGCCGGTAAGACCGCCGGAACCGTCGGCGACGGCCAGAGGCAGTGAGGAGACTGAAACGGTGCCGTTTGGCTGGAAGGAAAGGGAAGGAAAGGGAAGGAAAAGGAAGGAAAAGGGGAAGGAAAAGGAAAGAAAAGGAAAGAAAAGAAAGGAAAAGAAGGGAAAAAGGGAAAGAAATTACCGGGGGACGACTCGAGGTTCGGGTAAGTTGACCGAGGGTCGATATTGACCTACGGGTGAATTTCGGAAATTTAATTTAATATTATTTTAATGGAAAATAATCCGGATTTACCTAATTATGCAGTTTCACGACGGAGACCGAACGAGAGCCGATCGAGCTCTGATCTTCGTACCCCGCATCGTATCGGGTAAGTACGATTTAATTTCGGCATTAAGAATTCTTTAAATATTGATTTTTAATTATTTTACGGAATTTCGGATTAATTTCACATAGGAAGGAATATTAATTCGTAGTTGTAATAAATTGCCGTAAATGGTATACGGGCTATCCGATGAATTTGGGATGAAGCCCGATAATTATTAGAAAGCTGTATGAGCCCAGTAAACCCGAAGAAGGGATTTAAACAGTATAAACGGGCTGAAAATGGGTCGAGGCCCATTAAAGTTCAATCGGGCCCAATAGGGGTAAATAGGCCCAACGATTTAAATTAAGCCCAGAAAGTATTAAATACGATTAAATTGCATAATATCTGACCTGAGGAATATTAATACGCAGTTCCGGGCATTTGATTGGGAGCATAACGGACTGCGCAACGAGATAACATTGGAAAAGAAAAGGTCAGACTCTACGGAAAAATAAGGTAAGGGAATTCTACGGACTGCTAGAGGTAAACTCTACGAAATTTTAAATTCATATGCAGTCTTTAAAATTTATCTGAAGGGTCTAGAGGTCGAATAATAATCTTAGTGCCCCGAATGGGCAAATTACTAAAATACCCTTGCTAAGGGTAAAATCTAAAAATTTAGGAAAAATTGGGAGGAGCAAGGACAAGAGGTTCCTGCTCGTTCTGGAGGTATTTCAACATATGCATGAGTAGGCTGGCTCACTTTTAAAGAAAAATGCATAGCATTGCATATCTTAATTGATGTGATTTCTGTGAAAACTATTTGAAAATAACCGAGCCGCCTACATGTTTTTATTTACATGTGACGTGCTAGAGCTTAGCTCGCACGATGTTTGATTTGTGTGATGCATGCATTAGTGCTGGAGCGAGAGCTCGCACTAGAGTTTTACATGCATAGGTGCTAGAGTATAACTCGCACCAGATTTCACATGCTTTTGCGTGACACGGTGCTAGAGTCTAACTCGCACCAGATTTTACATGATTTTCATGACAGGGTGCGGGAGTTTAACTCGCACCAGATTTGATAAGATTTTCATACGATTTATATACAGAGTGCTGAGCCTAGCTCGCACTAGTTTTACCGGATTTGTGGAGTAGCGCTGTCTGCCCTTGGAGTCAGCCAAAAGGCCCAACAGGCTCAAAAGACCTCTTAAGTAGGGTAAGAGTGAGGGATGAGGTTGGCGGCCTTGTGGAGATGTAAAGCGGGCTCTGCCAAGTTTACTTGATTTGATGAGAGTGCCGAGCATCACTCGCACTGATTTTTATGAGAACATACGATGAGCCGTGCTTGGAGCATCGAGTAGACTGTGTGTCACCGACTTAATAGGCTCGCACATGCGTTTTGAGACATGGCAACAAGTATTGAGTTATGAGAACCTCTGTGGGAAGCAGGCCATTTGGGCTGGAGTACCTAGAGTGATATGGGTCCATGGCGTACGATGTACCGTGCTAGTAGCATGGAGTACGATGTACCGTGGGGTATCTTCGGATACGGTATCTTTGTGATACAGGGTATCTTCGGATACGGTATCTTTGTGACACGGGGTATCATTGTGATACGGTATCTTTGTGATACGGGGTATCTTCGGATACGGCATCTTCGGATGCGTGAGATCGGATAAGACTGACGGGTTGGATTGACCCACCTCCCGAGCAGTTCCCGATCAGGGTGAGACCTCGCACACTGGGATCCGTGAAGCTAGAGGGACTCACGAGGACATATTGGCCAGTCCTGGTTATTACCGATATACAGTATTGCCTAGTCTCGTATCTTGTATATATATACACGTATGTTTTCGATATCGATGCTTTTGAGAAACTCAATTTTCATGGTTTTGTGTGAGTCAGGATCACCCGAAGGAGGGGTCGAGTCCTGACTTCATTGTGAAATTTTTAAAGAGAAAGAAATGATTTAAAATAATTGCATGTTGAGTTTTCCGTGCAAACTTGATTTACATAACATCATAACTTTCATATCATATGTTTTAAAATGTGTGGAGAAAGGGTGGTTTATGCATGGCACCACGTTCATGTAGGTAGTATGGTTACCTACTTGTTCGTAGGATTGCCTTACTGAGCTTGATGTGCTCACCCCTTTCATTTTCTCCCACAGATAATCTCCAGTTGAAGTTGCGACGACTCAGTATTGCATTCCGGATATCCGCTGCTACCCATCAACATAAGGTATATACACTTGTACATATTGTATCTACATAAGCATAGCACAGTAGCATGTTTGTAAGTAACTTTAGGGGATGTATAAATAATATAAACAATTATAAATGACTGGAGAATAAATAAGTTAAATGGGAAATGTATGGTGGGACTGGCATTGACGCACAGCCCAATTATTAGTGGAGTGTGGTCACGATTCGAGGACAGGTAAGAATTCAAGTAAATAAACAAAACGCGAAAAATTAACTCTGATTTTTGGGTAGTTTGGGTCGTGACAATTTATTAATCATATGTGGTAAACATAATGATTAAATATCATAAACAGGGAATTTCTCGATCTTTTTATTGCATAATCATTATTGGATGATAACAAATCCATAAGACAAACTAAGTTAAATGCCAACACATATCAAGAAATCGAAAACTTGTTTAACAAACAAATCCATAAGACAAACTAAGTTAAATGCCAACACATATCAAGAAATCGAAAACTTGTTTAACAAACATAAACAAACACAAGCCTATTATCAATACAATTTCAAATTACTAGTGTTTCTGGTTTTGGCTATCTTCTTTCTTTGTATGATTTTCGGCGTATAGGCATTTGGCACGATCACTTTCTTAACTCGGTATGGTCCTTCCCAATTATCTCAAAGTTTGCCGTCTTCCTTGAAAGCATTTGTGATGGCAGACCTTCTCAACACTAGGTCTCTTTCCTTAAAATGTCAAATTCTTACCTTGGTATTGTAATAACTCGCAACTCTCCGCTGATAAGCCATTAAATGTATCGCCACCAAATCTCTTTGTTCATCAATCATGTCGAGATTCCCTCTCAACCCTTCCGAGTTGTCTTTTTCAGCAAAATGTATTAGTCTTAGGGAGGTAGTACCTACCTCTATAGGTATTAAAGCTTCGATGTCATACACCAAGCTGAAAGGTGTCTCTACCATCGACGTTTGACTCTTCATCCTGTATGTCTAAAGAATACTAGACAATTCATTAACCCAACCTCCCTTAGCTTTATCTAGCCTTGTTTTAAGTCCATAGAGTATGGTGTGGTGGCTAACTTTCGCTTGTCGATTAGCTTACAAGATAATACTGAATATATTCGCAGCTGAATGTTAAATCCTTTACAGAAATTCTTGAAAGCATAACAGTCGAATTGCTTCCCATGATTTGCTTACAACATGACAGGCCCTAAAGGTATTTGTTCGCAAGTGCACGGGTCATACAAGTAATAATGGGATTTGAATCCCGAGTTATCGTCTCACAGAGAAGTTGACTAGCCTAATTAACTACCGGTTAATCTTACCTTAAGTATATCCTAGCGAATTATGAAGTTTTGATTATGGGTGATCTACTAAGTCTAAAATTAAAATTACTGGAAAACAATAAAATAATAAAAACAAAATAAAACTGAGTAAAATTACTTACAGTGCTCCACGCAATTAAAATAAAAAAAAAAACTACAAAAGAAATTAAAACAGTTAAAACTAATTAATGCAAATAAAATACAAATATGAAAATAACAAAGCAAGATTAATTAAACTACAATTAAACTAACCTAAAATGCAATTAAACTACTTAATTAAAATGCAATTTAAACTAAACTAAAACTTAATGAAAATAAAGACTAAATTAAAATTAAAAATGCATGAAACACATTTAATCTAACTTAATTCTAAAGGTAACTCATAAAATACTAAATTAAATCCTAAAATATATAATATAAAATTAATTACTAACTACAAAATTAAAATTAAAAATTAAATTAACAACTAAGGCACTATATTTAATCCTACAATTATCAACTAACAACTAATAAAAGCAATGAAAATAATATGAATGGAATAACTAATAAAATAAACAAAAGGATGTGGCCAAACATGGCCTTAATCGAATTGCAAAACACCAAGTGGTCCCGATTGGATGCACTGTTCACGTTTCTTCTTTGTTTGTCCAACATTTCCAGGTGCTACTGCTCCCAGCTGCTGTCCGCTTACTGCTGTAGTTCGTCCTCTTCTCCAGGAGTGTCCTGTTCTCTGCTGCAAGCCTGTCCACTGGTGCTCGGTTCTGTCCTGCTCCCTCAATTCCTGCTGCTGCTCTCGGCTACTGTCCATTCCGGGTACTGCCATTTGCTGCAGGTGTTATTCCAGGATTGATCCAGGTAAGGTTCTCGGTTTTGCCCAGCTTTGCTGCACATCCTCGGCTGTTCTCGGTTCAGTGCTGTTCATCCTCGGTTTGTCATTCCCGGGTCTCAGCAACACAGAACACAGCCACTCTCTGCCCAGCTAGTAAACGTCTCTGCACTTATACTTTGCTGCAGAGGTGATGGCTTTCACTGCTGCATCCAGAATCGCATCCTGCTCCAGGTCTTGCACAACTTTCTGCTGCACAGGTTCCCAACACACCATGCTGTCCACTGCTGCCTCAAGTCTACATTGTGGCTCCTGTAACATTTCTGCATAAATGAACAGTACAAGGCAACAAAACAGAGCCAAACAGAGGTGGTTACTGATCCCTGTCTACTGCAACAGCGCATTCATCCTTGGGTTTGTTTCAAACGGCTTCAGTCACCCTGTCTTACAAATGTCGCTTACTGCTTCCTCCTGCACTGATTCCTCACGCCACAAATGGCAGTAAATCCATTGGTAATGTCACATATATGAACTCTATACTACAAGCTTCAGTCCACCATTTAGCTTTTGCTCTACAAGATAGAAGAAAACAAACCAAAATGTAAACGCACAAGCAGTGTTAAAATAGCAGCTGAAGTCGAAACCAAAAATGAAAAGAGCAGTAAAATAATGAAATGCCACTGTCTTGCTTCTTTCTTGGTTCCGCCTTCACCGCTCCACTGTACCAGCAACATAGGAAGAACAACTAGCAGCTACTTTGCACCGCATGCTTAGCCAGGAGTGCCTCCACTCAAAACAATAAATTTTTCATCTTAGATCTTAAGAAATTAAAATAGAAAATAGTAGGAAGATGATGAAACACTAAACAAGTGAAACATAACCGAAATGTAAAATAGAGAATGAGAAAACACTCGCACTAGAAAATAGAAGATAAACGCAATAAAAAAATTTGCACAGGAAACAAATCTGGAACAAGGGTTGTAAGACCCAAAAATTATATCATAATTTCTTATAAAGAATTGAAAATGGTCCCAAATTATCGGACAGGAGATAAGAATTTAAAATGCGAAATGAATGAGTATTCGTGAAGGGAAGTCGGGTTAAATTAATCTCGAACATGTGCAAGGGCAAAACGATCAAAAGATCGAAATTCGGTATAAACCCGATAAGAAAATTTAATTAAAAATAATGGATTTGAGAATCTTGATCAATAACGAAGAAATAATTAATTTTGAGTCCAATTGATCAAGATCCGAAATTTTTAGAAATACCGAAAAGTCACTCGGGACAATATCCCGAAAATACGAAAAAATTATACCAAAAAAAAGGTTAAAATAAATTAAATAAATTAAATTAAATTAAATAAATGAATTTGGAATAAAAAATTAATTTTGTAGATATTTTAGAATATCTTTGACTATTTTAATGAATAAAATAATAATAAACTAATTTATAAATAATAATAATAAAATTAAATTAATTCAAAAAAAAGAAGAGAAATCAGAAAAATTGGTCGGAGAGAGAAGAAGAGAGAAACCGAGGATGACCCGCACGTGGCCCGGCCGATCCACGTCCACCGGCGACCGACAGTTCCGACGAAGGGCTGAGGAGGAAAAGGAGAGGCCGGCGAAGCTTTGGGCACCGGCGACGCGCACCAAGGATAGCCGAATCTGGCGAACAGAAGAGGAGAAACCGACGGGAGAAAGGAGCTCGATCTTGGCGATCCACGGTAGCTGGGCTCGAACGGCGGGTACCGATGTGATCGGGAAGAGAAGCCGGTTCTTTTTAGACCGGTACCGGCCGGCGAAATCGTCGGAATCCGTCAGATCGAGAGGTGACAGCTGCGGGGGAGAAGGAAAGATTCGCCGGTGATGGTGCCGTTTCAACTCACACTAAGGCCCGATTTTGAACTCCCAGGTGATGGCGCGTCGAATGGAGCCAGAAACGGCACGAGAACCGGTCGAAAACGCCGTGAACGGCGACGGGAAGGTTTGAACCGGTACAGACCGGTTCAGCAAAGAGATGAACCGGACTGAACCGGCTGAACCGGACCGGTCTGAACCGAGTTGAACCGAACTGAACCGGTTCCGCCATGAAAGAAGGGAAAAAAGGAGAAAAAGAGAAAAAAGAAAAAGGGAAAGAATTTTTGGGGATACACCGGACTTCGGGTAAGTCGGTAAGAGGTCAAAAGTGACCAATTTGACTTTCGAGAAATTTATTTAAATTATATTTAATCGAAAAGTAACCCGGGATTAAATATATAATTGTGCAGTTGTACGACAAAGCCCGAACGAGAGGCGATTGAGCTCCGATTTTTGTATCCCGCATCATATTCGGTAAGTATATTTTAATCCCAACAATTAAAGTCATTTAATACAGAGTTTCTATTATTTTATGGAATTTACGGAATAATTCTGTATAAAAAGGGATATTAATCGGAATTACAACGTAATTACTGTAAATAGTGTATGGGCTATCCAATGAGTTTGGAACGAAGCCCGATGATTATTGGTAACCTGAATGAGCCCAGTAAACCCGAAGAAGGAATTTAATTAGTAGAAACGAGTTGAAAATGGGTCGAGGCCCATTAACGTGCGATTGGGCCCAATAAGAGTAAATTGGCCCAATTAGTTAAATCGACTATAGTAAACAGGAGAATTATATTTATTGGATTAAATTGACATGATAAATAATTATCTGCAGCCCCAGAGACTGGATTAGCAGCAAATCGGATCGGACGAGCCTCCGACAGTGGAATTTAGATACGCGCTCGACGAGAATCGAGGTAAGGGAATTTTGTAGGTGCATAGAGATACCTATACGTAATTTTGAGGGGATTTACAGGGTCTAGAATTTCTTAAACTATCTAGAAACAAAATAATAATTTTACGAAAACCGGGGCATAGGTGAATAAAGAAAAAGATAATTTTTCCCCTAGGCGTAAAATGTACAAAAAGGGTAGTAAGGCAGATAAATTGCATGATTATCATGTTTTAATGTTTTATATGATTATATTGCTTTGATTTAAGCAAATATGCACATAGGTTGGCTATTGATTTCATGAAATATACGAAAGGGTACCGGTTTGTACCGGTTACTATTTTAAAGGATGTTTTGTCAAGATTTAGCCACCTATCATATTTATACAAGTAAAAAAGAGTGCTAGAGTCTTTCTTGCACTCAAGTTTACTGATTTATTTCTCATGAAAAGTCGTACTGGAGCATTGCTCGTACGAGGAATTTGTGTGTGCATAACACCGTGCTGGAGCTTCGCTCGCATGAGATTTTAGATATCATGATATGCATAGCGTGGTGCTGGAGCTTCGCTCGCACTAGACGTGAGTTGACATGCATATAGTCGTGTGGAAGCCTCCTGTAGACTATGTGTCGTAGAGAGTTGAGATGCTCGCATGTATACTTTGAGACATGGGTTGGTTATCGACATAGTATTGGGGTGGATAAGACCTACGGCAGGCACCCCCAGACTATGATATGGGTCC
Organism: Firmiana major; assembly: GCA_033439115.1. Classification (NCBI taxonomy): domain Eukaryota; kingdom Viridiplantae; phylum Streptophyta; class Magnoliopsida; order Malvales; family Malvaceae; genus Firmiana; species Firmiana major. The sequence continues at coordinate 65,792,876 of CM065899.1, forward strand.
ACGGAGTACGCTGTACCGTGCAGTCATGATGAATCTATGATGTTACTTGCTATTCTAGCGGGTAGGAATTGACCCCACCTCCCGTTGCAGTTGTGATGCCCCTCACACCGGGATCCGTGTCGCCTGGGATCACAGGGACAAAGTATGGCCATAGTCCTCGATTTTTCATACAGTAACCTACATGCCTCACATGATATCATACGGTCTGAATAGACCAGGACGAACCCGAGGGAAGGGTAATGTCCCGATTTATGTTTTTAAAAGAGATGTGATTTAATGAATCAAGGTATTCCCGAGAGATGGGTTTGACCTTGATGAAGCTGTTTTATGATGAAACAAATGAGTTTTAACGTGATGAGTTTATGATTAAACAAATAAGTTTTAATGTGACGAGCATGAGATGTCATACATGAGGATTTTTCCCATGTTTGTTTTATATATGGATTTTATGATTTCTCTTATATGATACATACATACATGTGGCATCGTTTTAGTCATACCTCATGCTCTAAATGTAAACGATTTTATATCATGACATTATCAGCATGTAGATAGTATAGTTATCTACCTGCTTACATTATTGCCTTACTGAGCTGTTTATGCTCACCCTTTCATTTTCCACCCCACAGGGTATATTCAGCAGAAGAGAGCGATAATGGTTTCGCATTTCGGTTATCCGCTGCTTCTTATCAAGACCAGGCATACACATTTGTATAATTTTGTATCTGAACATATAGATGCACAGTACTGTATATGGATGTAATGTTGGGGATGTATTTAGTTTAAATAAATTGATATGTAAATGAAATATGAAAATGGAAAGGTAAATAGGTGAGAGGTGACTAACACCGAATCATAGCCCAACTGTTTAGTAGAGTAACTGTTCACGACGGGTAAGGAAATAAAAAAGCAAAAAAAAATTTACTCTGATTTTTAGGTAATTTGGGTCGTGACAAGGGTAACGGGTTGAGCTGTATGGCTGCTGTCACCAGCCCCTCACACCCGAATGGAAAGTAAGAGTCATAGAAAGCAAACAACTGAAATGAACAGGAAAAGGAAAAGAAATAAAGCTTTTCATTCAATAGTTTTAAAGGTCCGAACTCTAGTAAAATAAAAGCTTGTGAAAACCCATATCCATGGAGGCTACCAACGTGAACTACAAAAGACTAGAAAAGAAATGAAATTTTTCTTAAAATAAAAGTAACAATTGCTAAGAACAGTAGCTAAAACAAGAATGGTGGCTTAACAAAGAACAACTTACGGGAAAGGCTGACAAAGAGAGATCTAAACTTTGCAATAAAATTCAACCTAAAAACTACTCTACCTACACTACTCCTAACCTAGGCTACCCTACTCCTATTTTCTACTTGATTTTTCAATTGCCATCATGTTCTATTTATACACAAACATAGGGGTACAATGGTAAATTTTCATCCTAGATGAGTTGGCATTGTTTGGCCACTTGTCTTCATTTGATTTGCTGCAGAGTAGATATTTCCCCGTCATCAGTCTTTTTGTCCAATTAGCTGTGCGATGTGGCCCGACGTGTGTCTTCCAAAAGGTTGGCACGGTGTCCTTCGATCTTATCGTTTCGGAGCAAATAAAATACGGACACCTGGCATCACGCGTGTCCAAACGACTAATGACTCGGTTTGCAAATTGGAAGTGGTCCAGTCTCCTTTAGCTCGTTTTCAGCCCAATTTCGTCTGAAACAACTGAGTTTCATCCAGATTTAATTTATCTGCACATTAAAGAATTTTAATTAAATAAAGGGGATTATTAATAAAATAATATGGGGATTAAATAAATAATTAGGAATTTAAGCACAAATAATTCTATAAAAAGATAGAATTATCACAACACTTTAGGAATCCCCAAAACAGTAGATAATATCTTTGCATACCATACCCTCGATCCTTTTCTCAATAATGGTGGCTAAAGGTTCGGTATCAATCTACTTAGTAAAATAATCAATGGCAACTAATAAATACTTCTTTTGCCTCGTAGCAAGGAGAAATGGACCCAAAATATCAAGACACCATTATGTAAAAAGAGTTGGTTGGAAGGTGCTTTGGAGTGTTACCACAAGGACGGACAGTACATGGGCAAACCATTGGCAATTATCAAATTTATGGACTTTCTCAACTGCATCTTATTTTAATGTAGGCCAAAAGAAACCGGATTGTAGCACTTTGGCAACGAGTGCTCAAGCCCCTAAGTGCTCTGGACATATCCCCTCGTGTACCTCGGCTAAGGCATATTTAGGCTGCTCAGGTTCTAAGCACTTTAACAATGGTAAAGTGTTTCCCCTTTTGTATAGTTTCTCTCTTATCAAAGTGAACTTGGCACTTCGAATTATCAACTTTTGAGCTTCTTCTTTGTTCTCGGGGAGTACACCTTCTTCAAGATATTTCTTTATCGGTGTTCCCTAATCATCAACCATTTTAATATCACACACTTTTTTTTTATCATACTGGGGTTTTACTAGTCTTTCAATCCGTATTGTTTTTCCTAAAGTTTCCTTCAAAGAGGCCAATTTTGATAAGGCATCAGCATAGGTATTTTTAGATCAATTGACCTGAAGCAACTGAAAATGATGGAAGGCTTATGCCAAGAGCTAAAGCTTTTGCTGATAGGGCATCAATATGGGCTCATGAGTTTCATATTGACTATGGAATTTGTTAACCACCAATTAGAAATCACTATGGGCTTTCAAATTTTGCACTTGCATGCCAGTTTCGTACCAGCAATTTAAGCTTCATACTCAGCCACGTTATTCAAACTTGGGAAATTAAAACACAATAAGTACTATAACACTTCTCCTTTAAGGGCCACCAAAACAATTTCAACTCCACTACCATTCATAATTTCGACTCTACTACCATGAAATTTCTTGCTCAATAGCTTCCTCTAGGGTAATGCATTCAACTATGAAAACAGTCAAGGCTTGGCCTTTGATCGCTGGCCTAGGCTGAAAGGTGATCATGTTCCCCAAGTTCCACAGCCCATTTCACTAACCTTCTTGAGTGCTTTGGCTTTTGGAAGATCTACCTTAACGGTTGATCGATCAAAACCGTAATAGCATGGGTTTGAAAGTAAGGGTGCAATTTACGAGAAGCCATTATAAGTGTCAAGGCAACACTTTCAGCCCGTCGATATAACGTTTCAGTGTCCAACAACACTTTACATACATAGTAAATTAGTCGATCCCCGTTCTCGTCCTTTTTTAAGATCATCACACTAGCTGTTTCATCCCTGACTCCAAGATACATAAATAGATGCTCCCCCACTTCAAGCCTAAAGGAAGTTGTTGGAGGTACTCTTTTAGTTCGTCAAAAGCCATCTAACACTCATTGGTCAATTTAAAGTTTTTTTCACCCTGTGGGATTTTAAGGAATGGTAGCTCCGTTTAGCTGACTTGGACAGGAAAAGGTTTAGTGCAATAATTCTGTCTCTCAACCTTTTCACCTCCCTTATAGTAGTTGGAGGCTTCATGTGCAAAATGGCTTGGATTTTCTCTAGGTTGGCATTGATTCCACGATTAGTGATTATAAAACCTTGAAACTTTTTGGTATGTACTCCAAAAGAACACTTGTTGGAGTTCAACTTCATGTTGAATTTTCTCAATACTCCAAAAAACCTTATCTAATTGCTTCTCTTAGGGCTCTTTTTTCTACTCTTCATGATCATATCATTGATATAAGCCTCCATGGTGTTTCTCAATAAGTTTTTAAATAGGTCCTAGTGTTGGTGATGAAAAAGCTTTTCTCTTCATCCTTAAGATGCATCAAAATCTGGTGATATCCCGAAAAAGGCATCTAGAAAACAAAAAAACTCATACCTTGATGTCCCATCCACCATCTTGTCGACTCGAGGTAAAAGATATGAGTCCTTTGGACACGTCTTATTGAAGTTGGTAAAATCCACACACATTCTCCATTTCCTGTTGGCCTTTTTCACCATCACCACATTTGTGTGCCAGTCAAATAATAAACTTCTCATATGAATCCATCTTTTAATAGTTTCTTAACCTCCTCATCAGTAACTTCTTGCCTCTCAGGGGTAAAATTCTTGTTCTTCTATTTGATCGATTTAGAACCTAACTAGACATTGAGCCTGTGATAAATGATTTCCAGATCAATGTCAGGCATATCAGTCGAGGGCTAAGCAAAGGCATCTGAGTTCTCTAGAAGACATTTCAAGATCTTTGATTTTTCTTCATTTGATAATTGGCTGCCCATAAAATCCTTTTTTCTGATTATCTCCTTCTACTGACTTTACCGGTTCAACTTCCTCCACCGATTTAGGTTTAGGGGGTTATATGGACAAGGTTTCTTTCCTTTGAATCCCCTTGCAAATGGTGGATGAAATGTAACAAGTTCTTACCTTTTTTTGGTTACTCGAGCTTGTCCCCCTTTGGGAGTTAGGAACTTTATCGACATAAAACAAGAAGAAACCACTGCCATCATATCATTCAACAATGGGCGTTACAGGATCATGTTGTAGGCTATAGAGTTGGACTTTACCACCATAAACAAAACTTGTCGAGTTACGCTCTTGGGACTTTTCCCTAGCGTAACAGGTAATTGAATAGACCCGACAACCTTTACCTTTTCTCCAGTAAATACATAAAGGGGTGTTGTCATCAGCTTCAACCTATCTTTGGAAAGGTTCATTTTTTCAAAGTACTTTTCAATATATGAGGTTTACCGAACTCCTATTATCAACTATTATCTATCTCATAGGATACTTAGCCACTACTGCTAGTACTACTATCGGGTCGTCATGAGGGGTAATTACATCCTCCTTGTTGCTCGAAGTATAAACAATTGGTTCCTTATCTTTAGATTCCTCCATCAGAGAATTAATTTGGTAGGCTTACCGAACATATGCTTTATGGGACAAAAAAAACTTCTTGCCATTGAATCTCTACCCAAATGACATTAATAGTAGGCCCCATAGGCTCGTTATCCTCCTACTGTTCTCTTCGGCCTAGTATAGGCCTCTCATCATCCTTAATTCTCTTTCCATTACCTCCTCTATCTCTTTTGTCTTCATTTTGCCTATCTCATGTTCGGTTATCTCTTCGGTCATGAGCAAGATAGCAGGATCCTTCATTCCTCCACATAAACCTATCAATCTTTTCTTCTTGAGTAAGCTTCTCTTATTGGCTCATAAACTCTCTACATTTTTCTATAGAATGCCCATATGCTAAATGGAAGCTACAATAAAACTCCACGTCTCTTCCTAAGTATCCTTCATCTTTTTTCAAGAATTATAGCAAGCCGGTCCTTTTAATAGCCATGAGAACAGAAGCTCTAGGCTCACAAAGTTGAATGTAATTGTTGTATTTAAGCTTAGTAGCCTTATTTGCCTTATCCATCTTTGTGAAACTCCTATCAATAGAGTCTCTTTCTCATTTTTTCCCTTCCTTTGCATCTCAAGGCTGCACCATCGTCATCAATTCCTCCTGTAAAATCTATTTATTGGCTCTTAAAAATAAGTTTAAGATAGTCATAGGTTGATCAAGAGATAAAGACTTTTTCAACTTATCAAACCTAGTTCCTTACAACTTAGCTACCATTGTTACTCGAACTTACAAGTCTCAAACCTTCAAAGTAGCATCCCAAAATATATCCACATAACTCTTTAAGGACTCCTTGTTCCTTGCTTAAAGGTGAGTAAATAAATAGCTCATTTTTTCTTTGGTTGTTTATCATGAAGGCCTTTAATAATTCACCCCTCAACTGATCAAATGTTAAAATTAACCTCCTTTTAATCCGTTGAACCATTTAATGGCATGATCGGCTAGGGTCAGGGAGAATGCTCAACATATGATCTCATCCTCTAAACCATGTAAGAACATTAATGATTCGTTGTATTGCATATGATCGTAGGGATCAGGTTTCCTCGTGTATGCTACTATTTGAGGCATTTTGAACTTACGAGGTAGTGGCTTGTCTATAATCACCTCACTAAAGGACACCTTCCTCCTTTAAATATCCTCTGAAGATACCAACCATTTCTCCTCTAAAACTCTTTCGATTATCCTCTTTATATTATAAGTTTCAGGTACCGTGAAGGTGGGATGAGTTTTCCCATTTTTTGTGGGCCGCCCCAACGGGGAAGAATTTATCCATATCTATCTTCGACCCCAAGTCAAATCTATCATAGACTCCGATGGCCAAACATTCTCTGTCCTTCGAGGTCTTCGGGTTTCCATTCTGAGGTTCATCATTTTGACATCTCCTGCAACATATCTCCAATTGTGAGTTTGTGGATGGCCCAAAGACTGATTTTAAGCTTGAGTCACTAAGTTTCTTGACTCAATTGTAGGGTATGTTTCCTCTAAACCTGTTAAGTCTATTGGGTTTTATGGGTCGAATGAGTCGCTGGGTTTCGTAGATCGGTTGAGTCACATGAGTCCATTAAGTTTCATGAGTCCACCGGTTTGCTGAGTCTCTTGGGTCGATTGAGTCCACTCGGTCTCATGGGTCGACTAAGTCACATGAGTTCGCTAAGTATGTTGGGTCTCAAGACTCTCTTGACCCTGCATACCACGACTCGAGAGATCTACTATCACCCGGAGCTGTCCTCCTCAGCTTGTTCCTCCTACAAGACTTTGGACTTTAAGGGGTAGGCTCGGCTGTGGAAGGGCTCCTTGGAAGAGATTCACCATTGCTTTCAAGGCTTGAGAGGTTTCTCTACTCTACTTCCTCAAAGCTTCAAATTTCGCCAAAGGCATGGTGGGCACAAGTTCTTCCTCCTCTACCCGGGCTTCTCTATGAGGCTGGTGGTTTGGAGAGTTTGCAGAGCCCCTTTCTCCATTGCTGCCAACTGTTGCTGATCATGTCGTCACCATATTCTCATAAAAATGATGCATTGCTAACGTCAGAACCTTGATCTTCGCTCCCTAAATTACCAAAGCTCTGCAAGAATAGAGAAGTTAAAGGGGTGCAAGGGTTTTTCCTTACATGTGCACTTCGATACTTAAGCCAATAAAGAATTTTGTAGAGTTTTAGTATGTCAAAAAGAGATTAATTGAAGCGTAGAACATACCTACTAAGTTTTTATAGAGATTTAGACTTAAACATGATTAGCAGGGCCATGTAAACCTAAAATGCCAACCGTTGAGCTGGTGGGCCACCTATGTCTAAGTCATTCGCTGAGTGGCTGACCCCAACAGATGGCTCACGTGTCGAGTGGCTGACCCCAGTGGATGGGTCATCCGCTGGGTGACCACATGGCACCATGGTGCCACCTGTCTTGCCACGTGGCACCAAGGAGTGCCATGTGTATTCTCACGTGTGCAGTTTGTGATTGAGACATGTGTCCCTTCATGCATTGCTTGCTTTGTCTTTGACTATTTCTTTTCAGGTCGGGTATTTCTTGTGGGTTCGTCCAACAAATTCAGGTATGACCATATCAATTCTTAATGACTTTTTTTTTTTCATGCATGAATAATGAGGTGACTTTATTTGATTCATTAATAATATTTAAGATTGATAACCACCGAATTTCAAATGTAAATCCTAATAATATTATAATATATTCATATAAATTGAAATCAAAATCAATAAAAACAAATGTGGCTAAGAAAAAAAAGATGGGGTGGTACAAATATAAATATTTCAAAAACACGAAGAGTTTCAAACTGTTGTCTACTTGTATTTCCAAGCAATTAATGTGGCTATTTATTTGCATGCTCTCCCCCCTTCCTTGAATTTATCTCCTTTCTCACTCGTTTCTCTTGTCATAAGTAAATAAGCAAAATAATAAATGAAACAATTAATTAGAACAAATTTAATTAATGGTTGTTTTATGAGATAATCAATGGTTTTATTTTAGTAAATTGAAATTTAATTGAATTAATTTAATGATAATTATAACACCAATTATGACCTTTCATTTTTATTTATTTAATAACGGAACTACATTATTTTCTGTAACACTTATAAATGGCTCTTATATCTCCATTTATTGTTACATTACCCAAAAAAAAAAAAAAACCTGTAGACTCTTTCTGTTTCTCTTTTCTCTAAAAAGAAGAATAAAAGAAGAAGCCCTTTGGCTATGGCTGCCGATGTTAGCTCTTTAAATAGAGTTTTGAGCGGGCACAAGGATGACCTAACGGTGGGGAATGAATCTGGTGCAGCAAAATCAACGGCTTTGATCACTAGGGACCTGCTTGGAGGTGGTGGCTCCGTCAGCTTGAACATGAAAAATGATCAATCCCAAGAACTTGACCTTGACCTTCAAGTCCCTAACGGATGGGAAAAGCGCCTAGATTTGAAGGTACGTTCATTTTCTCATATTAGTAATTTCGGTCTCGTTTTCTCATTGTATGATGTTTTTTTTCTAATTATTATTTCAATTCACTTTTATGTGAAACTGAATTTTATTTTATTTTTTTGTTTGGAAAATTTTTTCCCAAAATCATTTTCAACTTCAGATTCTAGGTTATTTGGTCATGTTTGATTCTTTATTATTTGATTTTAGTTCGATTATTCAATATTTTTTTCTTTGAAAGCTTTTTCTTCTGTTGGTAGATTTTTCTTCTATCATGCATTTTGGAAATTATATATATAATTTTAATTTAAAGTAATGTCTTGAGTTTGTCTGTTCTATGTAAATTCCTCTGTTTGGATTATGAGAAAATGGAGAAGGAATTGGGAGTCTTAAAATCAGCCTTTATTAATTCTCCGAGATGCAAAATAGCAAGCTTTTAGTTTTTACAGAAATCAATATAATTTGATTGCCTTCTGCAACTGAAATAAATAAGCCATTTATTTCTAATCAAATTCTAATATTAGATGCGAATAGAATTCATTCTTTTAACTTTAATTTTGTTTTTAAAATTTCCTTGTGGAAATGGATTTTAATACGCAATTAATAACATGACAAAGTGCATTTATTTACCTTAAAAATCAATTATTTATGATCTTTAATGCTCCACGGCCACCAACTCTTTTATTTATTTCATATCAATATACGTTTTCTGTATTAAATTAATTTAATTTCTTCATTGGTATGAATCATTTATTGTTAATGGTTGCAGTCTGGTAAGGTCTACTTGCAAAGATGCAATTCATCAAATTCATGGTCATCATCAGATGGAACTGAGCACCAAATTAATCAAACAGTGCCCAAGCTTCAAGATTTAAATTTCCCGCCATCGCCTTCTAAACCTTTGGTAAACCTTTTTGATGAGAGCAGCTTAGAATTGAAACTGGTGTCATCATCCTCTAGCAGAAATTATCAGAGTGTGTGCACCCTAGACAAAGTAAAATTTGCGCTAGAAAGGGCTGAGAAAGAGTCGATTAAGAAAGTTTCATCATTGCGGAAATCATCCTCCTCGCCTTCGTATTCTTCATCATCATCTTCAATCAAAGATTCACATGAGAGTGAATTAGGTGAAGAGAAGTTGTTTGCATCGCCGGTCGCAGCAGGCTGCCCCGTATGCTTATCTTATGTGTTGGTAATGAAACATAACCCTAAATGCCCTAGGTGCAACACCGTTGTTGCATTGCCAGCTGCTAAGAAGCCTCGCATTGATCTCAATATATCAATTTGAACAAGATTAATTTGTTCGAGCTAGCTTTAGCTTTAATATCCGATGCTTATAATTTTGTAAATGATAGATGCATTAGGAAAATTTGAGCATATGTATATTGGAAAAGGATGGTGAAGACCAAAAAGAAAGAGAAAAAACTTTTGGGTTTGGACTCGGTGGTTTTTTCACTGGCAAAGCAGATAAGAAAATTTTAATACTTTCTCTCATTCCATTTGCATATTAATTCTATGTTTTTATATTCTTTTATCAATTGGTAATGCAAGTTACTTCAAAATTTAAGTTACTCATTAATTCTAATTAATTTCCATTTATGGTATCCTTGGATTATGTTTCAAACTATTCAAGGCCTTGTTTATAGTTTAAGATTTATAGGTTTTAAGGTTTCTTACATTCAAAAAAAAAAATAAAAAATGATAAGGAATAAACTTAGAAATGAACCAAGTTAGGTGCACTTGTTCCTCACCAAAACATATCTTTAAGTTTATAGTATGATTGTTATAAGTTTCAATATTAAGTAATCCTAAATGAACTTCATGGGTCCTACACTTCAAGGAAGCTGAAATAACTATACTCTTCAAGAAAGCCTTTTTTATTTTTTTTATTTATTTTTTTGGAGGTAATAAAATCCAAATTCCAATATTTACTAAGATTGGAAGCAATTAGCATTAAATTTCATTTAAAATGAACAATTTTAATCGTTTTTAATAATCTTAATAGTTTAAACCTCTAATTTATATAAAAAATGACCAAACTCACATGCAATGAAACTTAAATCTGACTCATTAATAAAATTTATAAATTTATTGAATTTTTACTTACGAATTTTTTAAAATTTATAGATTACCTACCAATGAAAAATCATGATGCTTCGAATATGAGTACTTTATACACAACTTTCGAACCTTAATCACTTGTGTTAATCCTTGTTGGCCTTAAATCATGACTTTGAGTATTCAATAATAGAGAGGCCTGTGCTGACTTCTTTTTTTTATCAGATTAATTTCTGTCCTTCTCAACTCAACTTACTCTCGGCAGATTCATAGAAAAGATAGCGATGTGCAAAAATATGGTTGTGTCCTATAAATGTTTGAAAACTGCATTCACCTACACTTTGTCAAATGATGAACTTTATTATGGTTGCTGCATGAAGCTAATTAAAGGCCATTTACTAGAGCAATTCATTAATATACCTAACACATAATAAATGAGAATTTAATTTTATCATTGCCTTTAAAGTGTTCTACCTACCTTCTCATTTGAGTTTTTAATGTCTAGTTTCCATACCAATACATGTATTTTCTTTCGGTAAACCACTTCTAGACTAGTTGGCTTGTCAATTAATTAATTCTCTATATAAATAAATAATCCTCAATATTACAAGCCTATCACATAAACTTACAATTTTAATTTACTGTGTAGGCTACATCATTCATGGATCATACTTACCTGTTTCATTTCAAGCTTGGAACTTAAAGTAATATCAATTTTTTCTCAAAAAAAAAAAAAAAGAGGTAGTTGTGATTAAGGTCGATGTATATGATAATTTTTAATTATATATGCATCTTATTTGATTTGATGGTTTATGTAGAGACTCCATTTTGTCCAAAATATTTTCGATCCTATTGAGCCCTTCCAAGACATTAAAATGAATCTGATGATGAAAATTTTTTAAGTTAGTTGTATAGTACTACTTAAATTCTTTTGAAATAAGAAAAATTTATTAAGTTGTCACACTAGTTTAATAGAAAATGTTCAGAGATATTTTCCACTAATAATTATATCGAAACTAAAGATCAGTACAAACAAATATATAATATAACTTAAGTGGTATCATTTTTAGGACGCGTGGTATAGTGTGCTAATCTGTCCTCACATATAATTGTACTATCGAATCTTAAGATCTCTAAATATAAACTAAAATTTATCCATAACTTAAATAAATGACCAACTATACTTAGATACAATAGTTGGTGACGGCTCTTGCTTGTATGTATGTAGTGATTAAATCGTAGTATCTATACGTTATAAAAGATTTATATTAACGCGATAAAAAAAATTGTATAATAATTAATAATTTCTCAAAAACGAGGAGACAAAATTAAGGAATGAAAATATGAGAAAAACCATGGAAATTAATAACCGAGACATAAAATTCTGAATGATCCATTAGCAAAAGAAGAACAATCCCTTTTCTGGTGAGCCACAATCAGAGGCGTAAAGGAATAGGACCAAATTAAATAGTCAATTACGTACGGCTGGTCACAAATTAAATAGTCAATTATGTACGGCTGGTCAAAGAATTAGCGGAATTATTCTTTCAATTGCATTACAGTTTACTTTGGCTTAAAAAAATTATTTCCCTTTGTATACAAGTAGATTGGTCCATTTGGTGAATTAACTGCACAAAAATTCATTCAATGGCCTAATATATCTATCTATATATATATATATATATATATAATATTTAATTATTGTTATTATTATTAAAGTAAATCACGTTCAACTCCTTTAATTAGTTTGTCCTTAATTGCATTTAGATCGAATAGTTTTAGGAATCTACATCCCGCCCTAAAATATCGCTCCTTGCATTACAAAAAAAACCTCAACATTACTGCAGCGTTATAATATCCATTAAAAAGATGACAGTGTATCATGTTCGACTCACATGATGCCGGAAATTCCTTCAATTTTTGTCATGCATTAGTCATGTGTGCTGCATTAATTTAAAATGACCCTTTTACTAAAAGGAAAAGGTAAAAAAAGTATAAGAATGAATGCTTTTCAACTTATACCGATCGTTATCACAACATGAACAGAGTGCAACATATTACTATATGGTTTTTCAACTTATTTGTACCCATCTTTATAAAAAAAAAAAAAAGAAGAAATAAATGAAAGTGCAACAAGTCCTTGTCAACTTAAGCCATGTTATGATAGTGTCTCAAAGTGGACAAAGAAATATAAGAAAAAATGATACGTGCAAAATAGGAACGCAACCAGTTGCTTTTGAATGGTTAGTACTTAGCCATAATTGTCACGAACCGTGACCTCTATAATTATTCTGAAACGCAAAATTAAGTGGAAAGTGTTTTAAAGTGAACTAATATTAGTTAAAGTTTGATAATTGTTACTTTAGGATCTTTTACTTGTCGTTTTCATGTCCGATATAGGTTAAAACCGTAAAACTATTAGGTGAAAGAATTTATTAAAGTCCTAAAATTTTCTAAAAATTTCGACAGCATAACGGCTACAATTGGACCTAACTCATCATGCAAATAAGATCAATCTAGCAACACTATGTCCTCAATCACAACAATATGATTTATTTCACATCTACAACATTTAGAAAAGTAGAACCCACGCGCTCTCCGAGCGTTCCTACTATAATGACCACAAATTTAGCTAATACAACCCAATTTAGATATAAATAAATCTGTGCATACAAAATATCTTAAATAAATACATCAACTTACAACCCATACCTCTACAAAAATAAATTTCTCACTTAACCGAAAGAGTCTGTAATTTCGAGCAAGTTACTCACGAGTCAAATCTGAAATGCTTTGAGAAGAAAGGGATGAGCAACCACACGCTCAATAAGAAATCAATACAAAGTGAAACTAGCAACACCCACTGTATGATCACTTTATATAAATTGGTTCTTTATGCATCACATTTCCAAGTTGAGAATAAACAGCCAAGTTATTAAACTACAAACACACGGTTTTTTCAAGTGATGACAAGTGAGCATTTAAACCTATAAATCAACTCGTATATGCCTTAATCACTTCATTTAAAAACTCGAATGAAATCAGTTTAGCATCCAAATAAGATAATACAACCGGCAATGAAAAGTCATGTTTTGCAAAATCATGCATGTTCAACAAGAAATTATACATTGGCTTAGTTTACAAATAACTGATATAAGTATGAGAGATGTGGCATAAATCCTCAATCTAATCATGGAACAAGTATAAATATTTGGGAAACCTATGGCCATAGTATCTATCCGCCCTATCCTAGTTGATCAGGCTACCGAACTAGGTACTAAAGACGGGATAAAGGTCTACAGTAATACAAGGAAAACAACCATGGTACGCTGACACATCACTCAGAAGCATGCGTATATGCCACCAAGGCATCATCGTGAAGCACTTGGCACCATGGGGCAATTATGCAGAACCTCCTACCGGTGCTAGAGATGGCTTTCACGACCCATAAACTCGATGCCACGAAGGCACCCCCGTGAAGCACTTGACATCGTAGGGCAATCACGTAGAACCTCCTATCGGTGCTAGAGATGGTTCTCACAAGACATGACTGCCACAAAGGCACTACTTGAAATCACCAACCATCTCAAAACAATTTATCTTTATTTTCATGAGAAAGCATTTTCATGTCAAAATGCATATCATGCCTCAAAATCAAACAGTTTATAAATCAATCAAGGATTGCTTCTCGACTCGTCAATGAGGTAAATACTCAAGAGACTCGATACTTTCTTAAAACAATTGGCTTAGCCCATGCATAAACAAATACGAGTATATTAAAAAAAAGGAAAAACATCAATGTTACGCCAACCACTCACCCTTATGCTTTAATCGCTATCTTACAAAAAGTTTATCAAAGCACATTAGTTGCAAAATTTGTGAAAATCGAATAGGGAATACAACTAATTTAAATTAATCCTAACTAACTAGATATGCTGACGACCTATAGGGTCTAGTATATTCTTAACTTAACCTAAGGTATCCTACTAGTTACAAGTTGTATAAATCCCTTACCACATGAGCGACGCGTACTAATACTCTCCTTGCCTTAAGCACGTATGTGCTTAAGCTTCCTTGGCACCCAACGGGGTAGTCACTGCAAGTTTCACATGCAAGAACATCAGTTTTCATACTTATTTATGTTTCTATAGTTTAAACCAAAGATTTTCTAAGTGTGTTACGAACTCACTTTCATGCATAGGTACTAATGTTGACTTCTTATCTAGTGCATCGATGCCATAACTTGAGATTTTAAACCTGTTATATACTTTACCAATTTCATTTGAAATAAAACCATCTTGAAGATGTTATATAATTCCTAGTGTTCTATCCCTTTAATTGTTTCCAAATGTACATCTTTTCTTAAGGTTTCGCCTTGAGTTCAACACATATAGATTCGACCAACAATCAGAATTATTCAAACACAATTAATCATGTCTATTCTTCATTGTCCTAAGCTGTTAAACTTTAACCTTATTTCTTCCACTAATTAGCTGAATGCTCTACCTAAATTTCTATCTTATTTATTTATTTATTTATTTGGTTATAACTATATATTTATATGTACATTTTTAGATTCTTATTACTTACATATAATATATATTTCAAAAATTATTAAAATATATTTTTACACACACATACGCACACACACACACACACACACACACACACACATATATATATATATATATATATATATATATATATATATATACACATTTCCAATTAGGTTACTAGATAATAAAATTTCCTATTTTAATTATGTTCCCTAATTTCCCTAAATGAACTAATTTATACATTAACATTAAAATGGCATAGTATTTAACTAAGTGTCAGGGTACACGAGTTAGAGGTCTTACATTTCTCCCCACCTTATGGAATTCGGTCTTCCGAATTCTCGAGCCAAGTCAGAAAAGATGTGGGTATCTCTCTCGCATCAAGCTCTCCAACTACCATGTCGCTTCCCCAGTAGTGTGGTGTTGCCAAAGAACTTTGACGAGAGGAATGGTTTTAGATCTCAAGACTCTCTCCTTTCTATAAAGAATCTGAATTGGTTTCTCCTCATAACTGTCACGACCCAATTCCATTCTCTTTACCCGAAAATCACTGAAAATTTTTCGCGTTTTACTGTTACCTTACCCGGTCGTGAACTAAACTCACCACACACTGTTGGGCTGTGAGTCAATAATAAACACCACATCTCATTCATTCTCAATTAATTAAAACGATGTCATACAGGTGTATTTAATCATGTACTTATACGAATACATGTTTTACTGACATCTACATCCCCCATAAGTATAACTCAAAAGAATACTGTGCTTTTACATTGTTTAGATACAAAAGAATCACTGTGTATATACCTTTTAGTAATGGAGATGCAGCGGAGTCCAAAATAATATGCCTCAGTCCTCACTGGGCTACTATGCACGCTCTGTAGGGGGGAAAATAGAGTGGGATGAGCAACCACACGCTCAGTAAGGCAATAATGCAAGCATGGTAGATAACTACTCTATCTACATGCTGATAGTGTTATGCATAAATCATTTATAGTAGGAGCATGAGGAATAAAACTATGCCGTATGAGTATACATATATATCATGTATCAAAGTCATGTGAAATTGGCATATAAAACATGGTAAAACATCATGTATAAATCATCTCATGCTCGATCTCATTTAAATTCATAAAAGGGCAATTCATTTAGAAACCTCCTTTTTAAACCCACGTCATAAAACTCTTTCTCATCATATACAATCACATCACATCAATTCACAATCACAACCTCATCTTCATTTCATAATTCAAATCCACGAGGCTCGACCCCTCCTTCGGGTCTACCTTAAACAATCACAATCACACGTAGAGATTTAAAATCATGTGGTAGTAAGTAAATCAAGCAAGGAGACAGGTTACTATATCTCAAGTGACTACGTTGGCCAATCGTCACATATCATCCCAGACCACACGGATTCCGGTGTGCGGGGTATCATGCTGGCACGAAGGTGGGTTAGTTCTCCTCCAGACTTTCTCAAATCAAGTAACCACCACGCGGTACATCGTACTCCGCGGACCCGTAAAATGGTTGGGGGTGCCTGCCATAGGTCTTATCTACCCCATACCAAGTGTAACCTTTATAGTCTCAAGAGCGCGTGGGAGTAACCTCAATACCAGGTCCTAGCCCCTCATGGCCTTGCTCGCCCCTGTTGGGTTCCCTGATTCAGGTCCTAGCCCCTCACCCTCACCTCACCCAAGAGGTCTGTTAGGACTGTTGGGTTCCCTGAATGGATTATGTCAGGTCCTAGCCCCTCACCCTCACCTCACCCAAGAGGTCTGTTAGGACTGTTGGGTTCCCTGAATGGATTATGTCAGGTCCTAGCCCCTCACCCTCACCTCACCTAAGAGGTCTGTTAGGACTGTTGGGTTCCCTGAGTTAATCCGTATCTCTCGCCATGGCCTCATACATACCACAGTGTGAAAACCAGCGCGAGCTACGCTCTAGCGTGAATTCATGCATCAAAACCAATCACTTCGTACGAGCAACGCTCTGGTACGGCATTTATGCATAAAATATGAAGAAACCATGTACGAGCATAGCTCCAGTACAGTTATATGCATAAGAAAAACCACTCAAATCCACGTACGAGCGTAAGCTCCAGTACGGTTTATAAACATCATCACAATTCAATTTCAAAGTGCGAGCTAAGCTCAAGCGCGTTTCACACAAGTGAAAACATAGAAATCCAGCGCGAGCGAGGCTCTAGCGCGATTTATGTCATACAAATGTGATAGGCGGCTCATATACAATTTATCAATCCCGACAATTCGGGTTTAGTACTCACAAATGCTTTTCCACAACAACAATACAATACTAGCCGACCTATCTACAAGCTTGCTTAAAACCAAGCAATTCGTTTTGCAAAACATCAAAACATTAGATTTATGCAATTATTAGCCTTACTATCCCATTTCATAGAATCCACTTCCAAAACCAAAATCACACATATACTCATTCTCATTCGTGAATACCATCAATCATTTACTTTAGCAACCATGCACTTCGTAAAACACCCAATATTCACCCATAAATTTAAAGTACGAGCAGCTACCTCTATATACTCACAAAATTCCCTTACCTGGAATCGCGATGCGTGGTTCCACTTCCTTAAGCTGCTTACTCGTACGATTCGATTCGTCTTCAACGAACTCTTCGGGACTGCACAAAATTGTATCCCGCATTATATTCGATCCATATTATGCAACCCTTGTGCTTGCTATAGTCAATTTAATCTATAGCCTCTATTAAAGCTTATTTGGCCTCGTTTCATTACTTTACCCATAACTCGAGTCTATGGATCTTCTTAGGCCTATTATCTTATTCAAAGTCGATATCAAATCGACATAAAGCTCATAGCGTTCATATTTCATGAATCCCCTCACTATGGCATTTATCACTCATATACATACCCATTTTCACAATTCCTCCTACTCACCAAGTAATTCCATCTAACCATCTAAAATCATAAACATTACTCCAATAACAACTTTAGCATGCCATAAATCATAAGCTCATTCAATCCCACATATCCTTACATTATACCCATTTTAGATTTCTAGGTCACACCAATTCCACTACATTCCTAGGTAGTTTATCCATCAATACTCATATCAATCAACTCCAAAATCAATTAAATAGCTAATGCATTTGGATGGAGTGTTAGAATCTTACTAATATGATTTCTCTTCTTACTCCAAATGGTAATGCCCTTAACTCCTTCAATTCCAAAAATGGGAAAATGCCCTCTCACTATGTTGTTCTTCTATTTGATAGGAACAACTTTGCCTCTAATGATCTCTCTCCAAATCTCACTGAAAATGGCTGATTTTAGGGAGGGAAGTTAGGTTTTTGGGTTGAAAATGGGAGGTTAATATGTTTTTCCGAGATTTCCAGATTTTCAGCTCTCCTTATATAGAAATGACTTGAGGAGATCGATCTGGTCCAAAAGGAGATCGATCTGGTCCCTTAAAATCCCTCTTTTTCACGGCATTTTTAAGCCTGAGATCGATCTGTCGAAGCATCAGATCGATCTGTTGAAGCATGAGATCGATCTGTCTAAGCATGAGATCGATCTGGTCCCAAACAGAGAGCTAAGGAGATCGATCTGTCTAAGCATGAGATCGATCTGGTCCCAAACAGAGAGCTAAGGAGATCGATCTAGCTCCATTGGAGATCGATCTGCTTTATTTCTTTCGCCCAAATAAGAGCATTCTGGCTCTTCCAGATCGATCTCTCATCCTATGAGATCGATCTGGACCTCATGTTTTCCAGATTTCCTGCAGTTTCCTTGCTGCAACTCATACCAACACACCCTCAATCTATTGCCATGGCCATTTTCTCATCCATCCACCTTTATAACTGGAAAATGGCATCCATTCATACCTTATGCACATCGAAACTTATGTGCATTCATTGTATGTCCAAAGGTATGCTACATGAAACCAAATGGAAGCATAACTCCATTCCATTTTACCACACTACTCAACTTGAGTTTTAATCACATCCATCTCTTGCCAGAACTCATTTCTTCATATTCATACTCAATGAAACTTGTATGTTGTCACGCCCCGAAAATGCGGAAAATATGGCTAATTTAAAACTTTTACTCGTTAATTCACAAATAAAGAGTGCATTCCTGTGCAGTGTCATACATCATCATAATTATCATGCCTCAGGATCTCATCATGATATAATAAATATTGTATTATACCCATTACTCGATTACAGTCAATTAATCCTAATACATCCCGTATAATGTCATACATCAAGTGTCTGTAATTACAATAATAGTCTGGGTACATGAAAAGATAAATATACCTCAAAGTACAAAATATATAGCCTGGAGCTCGGATCCTCCACTAGCCACTACCCCGTACGTCGCAGGGATGTCCTTATTCACTTGAAGAACTCTGGGGGGAAAGAAAAACAGGGTGAGCTTCTAAATCGCTCAGTAAGGGGGGTAGGGGACTCATTTCATAAACCAAAATGCACATCACAAAGCATTTATTTGTATGTGAAACTCATTTGAAAACCATAGCATGAAAATACTCAAAACGACACTCTCATGTGTCAAGTCATGTGAAAACATGAAGTAAAAAGGCTCACTCTAGAGCATTAACAAAGCATGTGAAAATAACGCGTTAAACGCTTTCTCAATTAACGTGGCATAGCCACTGATTTAAAATCACTCGTGGCATCACCACAAACACACGTGGCAAAGCCACTGAATTATTTTCTCACGTGGCATAGCCACAAAATAGGGTTTCTCAACGTGGCACAGCCACCGATGGGGTATAACGTGGCACAGCCACCAATGGGGTATACGTGGCACAGCCACCAATGGGGTATACGTGGCACAGCCACCGATGGGTTATACGTGGCACAGCCACCAATGGGGTTTTCTCAACGTGGCACAGCCACCAATGGGGTTTTCTCAACGTGGCACAGCCACAGAATAGGTCATTGTCACGTTACTAGAACGGAGAAGAAATCGGGCTTACATGCTACCAGAGCAATGCCCGGTGTGTACTCACAACTACACACCTAAGTCTTATCACATAAGACGGGTTTGCCTTCACGTAGAACTCTTAATGGTTTTTCTCTCATAAAACTCATTTGAAAACCGTTTTGTACTCAACACAAAACGTAATAAAACCGAGTTCTAACCGGCAAAGCACACGCACACATTTCTCAAATCTCAATGTTGCCTTAACGTAGAGCCCAGTTATAAACTCATAAAACATTGGGCTCCAATCGGCTATAAAATCGTGTGCAATTTAATCTCAACACAAAACACTCAACATGCTTGTTTATAAATCATAAATCATGCTATAACAGTTTACAAATCACATACACAAACGGTTTAGATTTCCCTTACCTCTTTGCACCTCGTATAGTGCAATCGTTTCCCCCGTATCACGGACTAGTCTCGCATTCCACTTTGGAACTCCCGAGCTGTCCAAACGATGTTAAAACATCAATACTCCACATCACAAAAGCCTCAATTCTCAAAATCGAGCATCATCGCTCATAACACCTCAATTTTCTCAATTCTCGTCACTCAACCCTAAACTACAACATCATTCACAATATCTTGGCGTTCTATATCTCTAAAACCAATTATCTAGGCTAACTCTCCACATTGTCCAATTTTCCATTTATAGCTCACAATTTCCTAAATTCACCAAAATTCTCAATATACATATCACTCCTACCACATTGAAATTTAATCAATCCCTAGTCATCTTTCAGCCATTTCAACACAAATTCAACCACCAATAACATCAAAATCAACTCAAATATCAAGATCGAGGTTTAAAAATTACCCAAAGCTTGTGAGACGCACAACTCACGCCTCGATCCGATTCGTCCTTCGATTTCCAAGTATGTTGTTCTCCCTTTGATGAGGAACAACTTTCCTTCTTACCATAATAGCTGATTCGGCCGGAAATGGGGGATTTGGAGGAGTGAGAAACTAGGTTTTCGGAAAAATGGAGGCTTGTAAAGAGAGAGAAAGTGAAATTTCAGAGAAAACACGGGTTCCTTATATAGACTGGAGGTAGGAGATCGATCTGCCTCCTGATGAGATCGATCTGTGTTTGAAATTTGGGGACGATCTGGGCAATTTTATGCCTAGGAGATCGATCTGTCGAAGGGTGAGATCGATCTCTTTATGGCTTTATGAGATCGATCTGCTCCTAAAGAGATCGATCTTCTCCCCAAACAGAAGCATTTGGAGATCGATCTCCTCCTCATGAGATCGATTTTCTCTCAAACAGATTCATTTGGAGATCGATCTCTTCCTCATGAGATCGATCCCTTCTCAAACAGATTCATAAGGAGATCGATCTCTTCCATTGGAGATCGATCTGCTCCTCAAATTTCCCCTTCCTCGTCATTTTTAACTCACCAGATCGATCTCTCCTTCTCCCAGATCGATCTGTCCTCATGCTTCATGCTCATTTTACACACTTAACACATAAGTCTCCAATTATAATTCCCACAATTTACTTAGTTCAATAAATTACACTTCAAATTATTATTACATCAATAAATATGTCTGAAATTCTCAGATCTCACATCCTCCCCACCTTAAAAAGAATTTGGTCCTCCAAATTCAACTCAACTAGTCAAAATAGATGGGGGTATTTCTCCTTCATGAGACTCTCAAGTTCCCACGTCGCCTCTTCCCTTGAGTGATGCTTCCACAAGACTTTCACTAATGGGATGCTCTTGGTTCTCAGTACCTTCTCCTTTCTATCGAGAATCCGGACGGGTTCCTCAATGTAGCTCATGTCCTCCTGTATGTCCATCTCATCATACTCTATAACGTGAGAAGGGTCCGGGTGGTACTTCCTCAATAAAGATACATGAAAAATGTTGTGTATTCCGGACATCTGTGGGGGTAATGCCAATCTGTAGGCTACCTCTCCCACTCTCTCAAGAATCTCGAATGGTCCTATGTATCCAGGACTCAATTTTCCTTTCTTCCCAAATCGCATGATACCCTTGCTCGGTGATACTCGCAGAAATACTGCATCACCAACCTCAAACTCGAGTGGCCGTCTACGCACATCCGCGTAGCTTTTCTGTCTACTTTGTACAGCCCGTAACCTCTCACATATGAGTTTCACACTCTGTACGGCTTGCTCAACAAGCTCGGGAGCATTTATCTTTCTGTCACCGACTTCTTCCCAAGCTACAGGGGATCTACACCTCCTACCATATAGAGCCTCAAAAGGTGCCATTCCAATACTCGCATGATAGCTGTTATTGTATGCAAACTCTGCTAGGGGCAGGTGATCATCCCATGATCCCTTAAAATCCATCGTACACGCCCTCAACATATCCTCCAGGGTCTGAATAGTCCTCTCTAACTGACCATCTGTCTGAGGATGATAGGCGGTACTAAAACTCAATCGAGATCCCATGGACTCCTGAAACTGGGTCCAAAATCTGGAAGTAAACCGGGAATCTCTATCAGAAGTAATACTCACTGGAGCCCCATGTAATCTAGCTATCTCGCTGACATATAGCTCAGCTAAGGCATCCACAGTATCTGTGCTCTTGATGGCAAGGAAGTGGGCACTCTTGGTCAATCTATCCACAATGACCCATATCGCGTCACGACCTCTTCGGGTCCTCGGTAAACCCATAATAAAGTCCATAGTGACATGCTCCCATTTCCATGTAGGTACAGGTAAGGGCTGTAGTAGTCCTCCGGGCTTCCGATGCTCAGCTTTCACTTGCTGGCATACTAAACACCTGGCCACATACTCTGCCACATCTCGCTTCATACCACTCCACCAATACACCTTTCTCAAGTCTCGGTACATCTTAGTACTTCCTGGGTGCATGGTGTATCGCGAGCAGTGGGATTCTCTCAGTATCTGTCTCTTTAGGGTATCATCGTCCGGTACACAAATCCGTCCTCTGAACCTCAATAATCCATCCTCACTGATGGTGAGATCCGACTGCGAACTCTGCTCAGCTTGGCTAACCATGTCTATCAATCTCTGATCACTGCGCTGCCCAGTTCTAATCTGATCCATGATCCTGGGCTCTATCCGCAAGCTAGCCAAAAATCCAGTCTCTACCTCTTTAACTCTGATCCGAAGTTCGGCGAACTGCTCTAACAAATCCCATTCCCTGATCATCATAGCAGATATCACACTCTTCCTGCTCAGGGCATCAGCAACCACATTCGCCTTACCCGGATGATAAAGAATCTCGCAGTCATAATCCTTAAGGAGTTCCATCCATCTCCTTTGTCTCATGTTTAACTCTTTCTGATCAAAGAGATATCTCAAACTCTTGTGATCAGTGAAGATCTGGAATCTTTCCCCATATAAGTAGTGTCGCCAGATCTTCAAAGCAAATACCACAGCGGCTAACTCCAAATCATGCGTGGGATAATTCCGCTCATGGTCTTTCAGCTGTCGCGATCCATATGCGACCACTCTCCCGTGCTGCATAAGCACACACCCCAATCCTTGATGAGATGCATCACTATACACCGAGAATCCTCCTGATCCTTCAGGAATAGTTAACACAGGTGCCGCTGTCAATCTCCTCTTTAACTCTTGAAAACTGAGCTCACATTGATCAGTCCATATGAACGGAGTCTCCTTACGCGTGAGCTTAGTCAAAGGAGCGGCAATCCTGGAAAATCCTTCCACAAATCTCCTGTAATACCCTGCCAGACCAAGGAAGCTTCGTATCTCAGTCACTGTCCTCGGTCTCTCCCAATTAAGCACAGCTGCTATTTTACTCGGATCCACTGATACTCCTTCCTCTGAGACTACATGCCCAAGGAAAGCTATCCGGTTCAGCCAAAACTCACACTTACTAAGCTTTCCATATAATTGCTTATCTCGGAGTATCTGAAGTACTAACCACAAATGCTGTGCATGCTCCTCATACGATCGAGAGTACACCAGGATATCATCGATAAAGACTATCACAAACTTATCCAGATAGTCTCTGAACACCTCGTTCATCAATCTCATAAATGCTGCAGGGGCGTTCGTCAATCCAAAGGACATCACCAGAAATTCGTAATGGCCATACCTTGTCCTGAAGGCCGTCTTTGGAATATATTCTTCCTTAATCCTCAATTGGTGATAGCCCGATCTCAAATCAATCTTAGAAAAGACTGATGCCCCTCTTAGCTGATCAAGTAGATCGTCAATCCTGGGTAGTGGGTATTTATTCTTCACCGTGGCTTTATTCAATAGCCGGTAGTCCACACATAATCTGAGACTACCATCCTTCTTCTTAACAAACAGCACTGGCGCTCCCCACGGCGAAACACTGGGTCTAATAAACCCTTGATCCAATAACTCCTGTAGTTGTCTCTTCAATTCCTCAAGTTCCACTAATGCCATCCTGTAAGGAGGCTTAGAGATCGGCTGAGTATCTGGTACCAAATCAATGGTAAACTCCAGCTCTCTCTCTGGTGGTAAACCTGGCAATTCATCTAGGAAAACATCCAGAAATTCGCAAACCACAGGTATATCCTCAATCCTCGGGTGTTCCCGCTCATCGTCCGAGATGAGTGTCTCATAACCTTCACATGAATAATCATATTTAATATTCTCTAAAATAATATTAAAATTCTCAAATTATTTACTAGAAATCCGCATAATCATTCCCTCAATATCTCAATTGTACACTGTAAGGTTCAGGTAGGGAGAAAGTTACAATCTTAGTGTAGCAGTCTAAACTCACTCGATTGGTCGCCAACCAATCCATTCCCAGAATTACATCAAACCCATGTATACTTAACATGATTAGATCTGCTAACATCACTCTATCTCCCACCTTAATCTCACACCCTCTACAGATTAACTCAGTTCTCTGGGATTCACGCATAGGGGTATTTACATGTAGTATATATTCTAGAGGTTCAAACTTCAAGTTTAATCTACATGCAAAATGCTCAGAAATAAACGAATGCGTGGATCCTGAATCAATCAACACATGAGCCTCATAATTACAGATAGAGAGTGTACCTCTTATAGTTTCTGCCGAAGCGTCTGCGGTCTCCTTATCCAGGGCAAACACTCGTCCCTGTGCCACAGGTTTCTTCCCTTTCTCTGTCGCAGTGGCCCGTCTCCGGGGATCCACTCTCTGAGGCTGTTGTCTAGTGGGCTCCGAAGCATGTGGTATCTGAGGTTGGGGACAGTCCTTCACTCTGTGACCCATGTCACCACATCTGAAACATCCATGGATCGACCCAGTACAACTTCCCTCATGCGATCGGCCACAGTCTCCACAAATCCTCATCTCCGGTCTGACATATCGTGGGGTCTCCTTGATAATAGGATAGGCTCTGGGTCTCTCCAATCTGTCCCTCTGCACCTCAATCCTTCCTCTTCTGAAGGAACCTCTCCGAGCCTCGGACTGGAAAAGTGCTGGCCTCTTGCCCTTATCTCTATTCACCGCTCTGAGCTCATTCTGGGATTGTACCATCTCAATCCCTCTTTCAACCTCTTGTGCTCGTCTTAGAGCATCTCCAAACTCAGTAATACATAGCCCCATCAATCTATCTCTAATGACGGGCTTCAACCCATACACAAACTTCTCTGTGTGGAGCTCTTCACTCTTGAAGGTCTCTGGGTCATATCTCAGTAGTGCGGTGAACTGGCTCTCATAGTCATCCACCGACATGTCACCCTGTACCAAACTCAAAAACTCGGCCTGTTTCCTTCTCTGGGCGGCTCGTGGTACATATTGGGTTCTAAAAGCTGTCTGGAACTCTTCCCAACCAATCACATCCTGGTGGGACATCAAGATACCCTGGGTAGTACTCCACCAATCTCGAGCTCTCCCCTTCAGCATATAGGCACTCATACTGACTCTCTCAGCATCGGTGCACCCCAGTAAATCAAATATAACTCTCAACTCCGTCAACCACTCCTCAGCCTCTGTAGGATCCTTCTTTTCCCTAAATGCGGGTGGATTCATCTTCAGAAATTCCTTTAGTCGGACCTTACTTCTGTCCTCAGGCTGAATGACGGGAGGCACTGGGGGTATGGGAGGTCCTGGTGGTGGTGTAGGGGTAGTATCCGAGGCATTAACTCCAAAGTGTTGCGCGAATAACGCTGCCATCTGCTCAAAACCTTGCCTCACATCGGTCTCAATCCGATTAAATCGAGAGTTAGGACTCTCTGGTTGTGGGACAGGTGGTGGAGGGGACTCTGCCTGCCTCCTCGAACGACCTCGTCGTTTACTCATTCTCAATCTCAACTCGTCTCCTGCGCGTACATATCACAATTGATTGAAATCTCAATCCTCAATTTCAGTTCATGACCAGACTATTACAGACACTTGGGATGTATTCTATTTCACTTAACCGACACTGACAGTACTAGACACCCTAAGCTCTGATACCAAGAAAACTCTATCACGCCCCGAAAATGCGGAAAATAGGGCTAATTTAAAACTTTTACTCGTTAATTCACAAATAAAGAGTGCATTCCTGTGCAGTGTCATACATCATCATAATTATCATGCCTCAGGATCTCATCATGATATAATAAATATTGTATTATACCCATTACTCGATTACAGTCAATTAATCCTAATACATCCCGTATAATGTCATACATCAAGTGTCTGTAATTACAATAATAGTCTGGGTACATGAAAAGATAAATATACCTCAAAGTACAAAATATATAGCCTGGAGCTCGGATCCTCCACTAGCCACTACCCCGTACGTCGCAGGGATGTCCTTATTCACTTGAAGAACTCTGGGGGGAAAGAAAAACAGGGTGAGCTTCTAAATCGCTCAGTAAGGGGGGTAGGGGACTCATTTCATAAACCAAAATGCACATTACAAAGCATTTATTTGTATGTGAAACTCATTTGAAAACCATAGCATGAAAATACTCAAAACGACACTCTCATGTGTCAAGTCATGTGAAAACATGAAGTAAAAAGGCTCACTCTAGAGCATTAACAAAGCATGTGAAAATAACGCGTTAAACGCTTTCTCAATTAACGTGGCATAGCCACTGATTTAAAATCACTCGTGGCATCACCACAAACACACGTGGCAAAGCCACTGAATTATTTTCTCACGTGGCATAGCCACAAAATAGGGTTTCTCAACGTGGCACAGCCACCGATGGGGTATAACGTGGCACAGCCACCAATGGGGTATACGTGGCACAGCCACCGATGGGGTATACGTGCCACAGCCACCAATGGGGTATACGTGGCACAGCCACCGATGGGGTATACGTGGCACAGCCACCAATGGGTTTCTCAATGTGGCACAGCCACCAATGGGGTTTTCTCAACGTGGCACAGCCACCAATGGGGTTTTCTCAACGTGGCACAGCCACAGAATAGGTCATTCTCACGTTACTAGAACGGAGAAGAAATCGGGCTTACATGCTACCAGAGCAATGCCCGGTGTGTACTCACAACTACACACCTAAGTCTTATCACATAAGACGGGTTTGCCTTCACGTAGAACTCGTAATGGTTTTTCTCTCATAAAACTCATTTGAAAACCGTTTTGTACTCAACACAAAACGTAATAAAACCGAGTTCTAACCGGCAAAGCACACGCACACATTTCTCAAATCTCAATGTTGCCTTAACGTAGAGCCCAGTTATAAACTCATAAAACATTGGGCTCCAACCGGCTATAAAATCGTGTGCAATTTAATCTCAACACAAAACACTCAACATGCTTGTTTATAAATCATAAATCATGCTATAACAGTTTACAAATCACATACACAAACGGTTTAGATTTCCCTTACCTCTTTGCACCTCGTATAGTGCAATCGTTTCCCCCGTATCACGGACTAGTCTCGCATTCCACTCTGGAACTCCCGAGCTGTCCAAACGATGTTAAAACATCAATACTCCACATCACATAAGCCTCAATTCTCAAAATCGAGCATCATCGCTCATAACACCTCAATTTTCTCAATTCTCATCACTCAACCCTAAACTACAACATCATTCACAATATCTTGGCGTTCTATATCTCTAAAACCAATTATCTAGGCTAATTCTCCACATTGTCCAATTTTCCATTTATAGCTCACAATTTCCTAAATTCACCAAAATTCTCAATATACATATCACTCCTACCACATTGAAATTTAATCAATCCCTAGTCATCTTTCAGCCATTTCAACACAAATTCAACCACCAATAACATCAAAATCAACTCAAATATCAAGATCGAGGTTTAGAAATTACCCAAAGCTTGTGAGACGCACAACTCACGCCTCGATCCGATTCGTCCTTCGATTTCCAAGTATATTGTTCTCCCTTTGATGAGGAACAACTTTCCTTCTTACCACAATAGCTGATTCGGCCGGAAATGGGGGATTTGGAGGAGTGAGAAACTAGGTTTTCGGAAAAATGGAGGTTTGCAAAGAGAGAGAAAGTGAAATTTCAGAGAAAACACGGGTTCCTTATATAGACTGGAGGTAGGAGATCGATCTGCCTCCTGATGAGATCGATCTGTGTTTGAAATTTGGGGACGATCTGGGCAATTTTATGCCTAGGAGATCGATCTGTCGAAGGGTGAGATCGATCTCTTTATGGCTTTATGAGATCGATCTGCTCCTAAAGAGATCGATCTTCTCCCCAAACAGAAGCATTTGGAGATCGATCTCCTCCTCATGAGATCGATCTTCTCTCAAACAGATTCATTTGGAGATCGATCTCTTCCTCATGAGATCGATCCCTTCTCAAACAGATTCATAAGGAGATCGATCTCTTCCATTGGAGATCGATCTGCTCCTCAAATTTCCCCTTCCTTGTCATTTTTAACTCACCAGATCGATCTCTCCTTCTCCCAGATCGATCTGTCCTCATGCTTCATGCTCATTTTACACACTTAACACATAAGTCTCCAATTATAATTCCCACAATTTACTTAGTTCAATAAATTACACTTCAAATTATTATTACATCAATAAATATGTCTGAAATTCTCAGATCTCACATATGTACGTTACAATTCATATTACACATACATACATTGAATCCATGGACTTACATCAATCATACTTTACATTACAAGTCCATTCGTATTATTTGATCCAGTTATACACATTACCATTATACATATACGGGGTCTTACAATAACACAAGTCCTTCCCTATCTCTAAGGGTTCATAGGCTAAGATATGGGATAGATCAGGCTGATATTTACGAAGCATGGATACATGAAACACATTGTGTACCTCGGTTAGCTGGGGAGGTAAAGCTAGTCGGTACGCTACCTTACCAACACTCTTAAATATCTCGAATGGTCCTATGTACCTAGGACTCAACTTATCATTCTTCTCAAATCTCATGACTCCTTTCGTAGGAGAAACTTTCAAAAAAACATGATCACCCACAACAAACTCCAATTCTATTCTCTGATGGTCTGCATAACTTTTTTGTCTATCTTGAGCTTATTACAAATCATGTGAACCTTCTCGGATGCTTGTTTGACAAGATCCGAAGCATAGATCTTCCTGTCACTAACTTCTTGTCACGACCCAAAAATCAGAGTAATTGTTTTTTTCATTTTTCTTTCATACTTACTTATCCTCTGATCGTGACCACACTCTACTAACAATTGGGTTGTGCGTCAATGCCAGTCCCACCATTCAATCATCATATAACTTAATTTCTTATTAAATGAAAGGTAAACACATGCATTTTTCACTAATTCCTTTCCATTCATTTACAAGTATTTGCATTATCTATACATCCCCGACAGTTACTTACAAACATGTTACTATGCTATTCTTATTTAGATACAATATGTACAAGTGTATATACCTTAAAATGATGGGTAGCAGTGGTTATCAGGAATGCAGTACTTAGTCATCGCAAAGTCTACTGGAGGAAATCTGTGTAGGAAAATGAAAGTAGTGAGCACATCAAGCTCAGTAAGGCAATCCTACGAATAAGTAGGTAACCATACTACCTACATGAACGTGGTGCCATGCATAAACCACCCTTTCTCCACACATTTTAAAACAGATGTTATAATTCATGATGTTATGTAAAACAAGTTCGCATGTGGATTTCAAAGAGCATGGAAAATTCAACATGCAACTCTTTTAAATCATTTCATTCTCATTAAAATTTCACAATAAAGCCAGGACTCAACCCATCCCTCGGGTGTTCCTAACTCACACAACACCATGAAATCAAATGCTTTTCACAGTAATAGAAATATGCGATACAATGAATGTCATGTAAAACCAGTTTACATCACTCATGGGTTTAAATAGCATGGAAATAACATCATGTAAGTTCAGTTTAAAACCCAGTTTCATTCTCATCAAAATCATATCTTAGTCAGGATCCAACCGCTCCCTCGGGTGATCCAGACTCACACAGAAATCCACAAAACGTATTTCCCAAAAACATCAAGATGAGAGACTAGGCAATAGATATATATATCTTGGGCAAATAACTAGGACGATGACCATATGTCCTTGTGATCCCACTACTACATGGATCCTAGTGTACGGGGTCTTACCCTGATCGGGGACCGCCCCGGGAGATGGGTCAGTCCATCCTGTCGGCCCTCTCCGATCACTCGCATCCGAAGATGCCACTCGCATCCGAAAATGCCACATAATCAATCCCAACACGGTACAACGTACTCCATGCTACTTACACGGTACAACGTACTATGTGGACCCATATCTTATATCCATACTCATGCCCTGTCTTAAAACGCACGTGCGAGCCTATTTAATAGGTGTGACACACAGTCTACCCGACACTCCAAGCATGGCTCATCGCATGTTCTCATAATACCAGTGCGAGCGATGCTCCAACACTCTCATAAAATCAAGGAAAATCTCGTGCAAGCCAAGCTCCAGCAAGTGTTTCATAAAATCTCATAAGATTAGTGCGAGCTAAGCTCTAACACTCTGTCAAAATCATGTAAAACTAGTGCGAGCTAGGCTCCAGCACTCTGTCATAAAATCAAATGAAAATTTGGTGCGAGATAAACTCCCGCACCCTGCCACGAAAAACATATGAATATCTGGTGCGAGTTAGACTCCAGCACCAATGCATGTAAAACTCTAGTGCGGCCATTGCTCCAGCACTAATGCATGCATCACACAAATCACAACTCGTGCGAGCTGAGCTCTAGCACGTCACATATTCATAAAATCACGTAGGCGGCTACATTTCTTAAAATCAATTTCAAAGAAAATCAATAGTGATTAAAGTTATGCAATGTTGTGCATTTTATTTAAGAGTTAGCCAGCCTACCCATGCATGTGTCAAACCACCTCAAAAACAAGCAAGAACCTCTTGTTCTTGTTCCTCCCAACTTTTCCTAATTTTGGAAATTTTATCCTTCACAAGGGTATTTTGGTAATTTATCCATTCGGGGCACTAAAATTTTTATCTTAAATCTAGACCCTTCAGACACTTTAAGAGACTGCAAATGAAGTTGAAATTGTGTAAAGTTACCTCTAGCAGTTCGTAAAATTGTCTTACCTGCAATCACGCGCTAGCTTATCCTGTCTCGACCGTACCAGGCCTCTCAGTCCAATTCGTTCCAAACCAAGTCTACGAAGCTGCATATAACCACGTATTTGGGTCAGTTCTAATATACTTATCAGCATTTCACTTATACTGATCGAATCTAAAACACTGAGCCCGTTTTACTTTATTGGGTCGGATTGCATCTTAATGGGTCTCGACCCATTTCCAGCCCGTTTCCACTTATTAAATCCTTTCTTCGGGTCTATTGGGTTCTCAATACCCATTGGGCTTCGTTCCAAACTCTTTGGATAGCCCGTATATCATTTACGACAATTAATTCAAAAATCCCAATATAATTCACTAAATGTGGAATTACATCCGAAATTCATAAAATAAATCTTTAATACACGAATAATTACATAAATTGTCGTAAATGAGCTTTACTTACCCGAGATTATGCGATGGTGCACAAATCGAAGTTCGATCAGGCTCACGTATACGATTTGTCATCGAACTGCACAATTTATACTTAATTTCGGGTTAATTTTTGATCAAATATAATCTAAATAAATTTCTCAGAAATCAAATCGGTCACTTTTGACCTCTTACCGACTTACTCAAAGTTCGGTGTATCCCTAAAAATTCTTCCCCTTTTTCTTTTTCTCTCTTTCTTCCTTTTTCTCCTATTTTCCTCTCCTTCTTGGTTGAACCGATTCGATCCGATTCAACCCGATTCAGACCGGTTCGGTTCAGCCGGTTCAGTCCGGTTCGATTTTCTTCTTCGTCGTTCGGAGCTCTTCGAGTCGGTTCTTCGTCGGCTTTCGCCTCCAGCAGCTCCGCGGGGTAGTTCTATTCATGAATCTGGCCTCGGTTTCGCCAATGGTGGCCAGAAAGTGGTCGGTCCAATTTTTCTCCCTTCTGGCGTTGGTACCCATTTTCCTTTCTCATTGTTGCTGGCGCTAGCCACCATTTCTCGAGCCGTTTTCGCCACCAATCGGCTCGGCATCACAAAGGGGTCCCTCGGCTGGCGGTGGTCGGGGTCGAATCAGCGCCAATCATCGGATTTCTCATTTTTCTCCCTCTCGGTTCTCTCTCTTTCCCTTTCGTTGACGTTTCACTCGCCGTTCGTGGTCCGTTAGGCCGGTGGTGGCTCGACTCTCGTCTGGGCTTCCTTCGTCGGCCTCACCTGGCCTTCTCACCGGTGGCCGTCGGTGATGCAGAAGGGCTCTCGGCTTTTGCTTCCGAAATCGCAATTCGCAATTCGCGATTTCGATTTCTTTTTATTTTATTTTATTTATTTTTATAATTTATTATATTATTATTTTATTCATTATTATATTCTAAAAATCCCAAAAATATCAAAAAAATATATATATTATTCTTTTAATCAGTAATTGAATTTATTTGTCTTATTTCGTCTTTTCAGTATATTTTTTCAATATTTTCGGGATATTTTTCGAGGTGAAAATTTTGATGTATTCCAATAAATTTAAATCTTGATCAATTTAACCTGAAATTTATTTATTTCTTCGTTATTGATCAAGATTTCTCAATCCCATATTTTTAATAAAATTTTCTTATCACCATTAATACCGAATTTTTGTCTTTTTACCGTTTTACCCTTTAACGTGTTCGGGAATACCATTTCAATTCTTCATTTGATCTTTAAATGCATTCAAGAATTTTTTTATTCATTCCATTTGCATTTTTCATCCACGTATACAACATTTGAATCATACGACATTTCGATAAAATTCGGGTCTTACACTTCTTCCTAACCAATTAGTGATCTACATCTCCGTCCATAAAGAGCTTCATATAGGGCCATTCCTATACCGACATGATAACTATTTTTATACGCAAACTTTGCCAACGAAAAGTGCTCATCCCACGAGCCTCCAAAGTTAATCACACAAGCACGTAGTATATCCTTCAAAGTTTGTATTGTCTGCTCGGACTGTCCATCAGTCTGAGGATGGTATGTCATGCTAAACTATGTCTTAGATCCTAATGACTCTTGAATTTGCTTCTAAATTCGAGACATGAACCTAGAGTCCCTATCCGACATGATACTCACCGGTGTGCCATGGAGCCTGACGATCTCTATGATAAGTAATTCTGCCAACACATTCAAAGGAGTACTGAAGCTAATCACCAAGAAGTGGGCTGATTTGGTAAGTCTATCCATAATTACCCAGATTGCATCATGTTTCCTTCGAGTTTTTTGGTAGACCCGTAACAAGATCCATGGTGATGTGTTCCCATTACCAAGTTGGTATAGGTAAGGGTTGAATCAACCCTGTCGGCTTTTGGTGTTCCACATTCACTTGTTGACATATATGGCACCTCGCTACAAACTCTGCAACATCCTGTTTCATTCCGGGCCACCAATACACCTTACATAGGTTATGGTACATTTTGGTACTACCAGGATGCAGAGTGTAATTACTAGTGTGGACTTCAGTCAAAATCAACCTATTTCGATCCTCATCATTGGGCACACAGATTTGACCTTGGAATATCAATAGTCAATCCCCACTCTGAGACTTGAGAATTTTATACACATCTAATTTTATAATGTGAACATGAAGTTTAATTGATTGAGCTAAATGTGATGTACTCATAAATTGAAGTGATGAATGATTATTGATTGAGAAATAATCTATGGAGTAAATTATGGCAATTATATAAGGAGATTTTATGCCAAGTGTGCAACCATAGTGTGAAACTATGAGGCCAAATCGATCTTGGAGAAGAGGGGATCGATCTGGTAGGCTAAAGTGACAAGGAATGGAAAATCCAAACGAGCAAATTGATCTCTAATGAAGGCAGATCAATCTCCTTGTGATTCTGCCTTAAAGGGATCAATCTCCTATAGGAGCAGATCGATCTCCAAATGTTTTTGTAAAATGCAAATCGATCTCCTCACAAGGAGCAAATCGATCTCCTAAAGATTATGAGATCGATCTTACCCCCATGACAGATCGATCTGGTAGGCATAAAAATTGCCTAAAGCGTTCCCAAATTCAAAGGTAGATCGATCTCTTACCTTTCGCCTATATAAGGACCCTTGTGTTTTTGCTAGAATTTATCTATTCTCTCTCCAAAAATTGAAAACCCCTATTTTGGTCAAAATCCCTAACTTTCTCTCTCTTCCAAAACACTCATTTTTATTTGAATCAGAGGTAGTGGCATGAGGGAAAATTGTTCCTCATCGAAAGGAGAACAACATACTTGGAAATCGAAAGACGATTTGAGCTGAGGCGTGAATTAAGCACTCCATAAGTTTTGGGTAAATTTCTAAGCTTTAATCCTTGATTTGGAAGTAGATTTCTGCGATTGTAGTGTAGATGTTGAGATGAGTAGGCTGAAAATAGTTAGAGTAGTTAGAAATATTGAAGTAATGAGAAATTATGAGAATGTGAGCAATTATGCTCGATGTTGAGATTTGAGACAATGTGATTACGAGTTGATGATGTTTTTACATCGTTGGGACAACTCAGGAGTTCCAGAGAGGAATACGAGGCTAGTACATCGTTCGGGGGAAACGATTGCACTATACAAGGTGCAACGAGGTAAGGAAAAACTTAAACTCATTTGTGTATGTGATTTGTGATGATAATTGTGGTATGAAATGTTAATTGAGAAACAAGTATGTTTTTACAAGTTGTGATTGAGTTAGTGCATATGATTTTATAGCCGGTTAGGGCCCAATTTTTATGAGTTGTAAATAAAGTGTGAAATTGTTTTACAAACTGTTTGAGTTTAAAAGTGAAACGGGATTTGGGCTTTACGTTAAGGCGGTACTGAGATTTGAGAAATGTGTGCGTGGTTTTACCGGTTGGGGCTCGATTTTGACCTATTTTGTAATGAGTACAAAAAGGTTTTCGGATAAGTTTTATGAGAGAAAACATCATGAGCTCTACGTGAAGGCAAAACGGTTTTATATGATAATGGCTGATACTGAGATTAGGCGTGTCATGTGATAACACATCGAGCCTTGCTTTGGTAGCATGTAAGTCCGGGCCTTGCTCTGGTAGCATGTAAGTCTAATATTCTTTCGCTTTGGTAGCGAGAGATGCCTCTGTTCTGGTAACGTGAGATGACCCTCGCTCCGGTAGTGCTGGGTGGCCTTGCTTTGGTAGCATGTAAGTTCAGGCCTTACTTTGGTAGCATGTAAGACCGATAGTATGCATGGGGAGAGGCCTTACTCTAGTAGCATGTAAGTCCGAGCCTTGTTCTGATAAC
Source organism: Firmiana major (assembly GCA_033439115.1). NCBI lineage: Eukaryota > Viridiplantae > Streptophyta > Magnoliopsida > Malvales > Malvaceae > Firmiana > Firmiana major. The sequence continues at coordinate 65,828,515 of CM065899.1, forward strand.
ACGTAAGACCAATACACCATGTACATGACCATATTGTCGACGTTCCCTCTTTTGAGAATGCCTAAGATGCGCACCCAGAGGAGATTATTTTGATGTGCCATAAAAAATGTTTTTATCTGAGTTTTTATTGCATAGTCTCCATTTTATACATGAGATTGTTGCCTTGCCACGTGCATTACTACTGAGGTGATTTTTATCACGTTTTTACGGGAAAAACCATTATCGCATCCCTATTTCCATATGCTTGCAACTATGATTTTTGTACTTAGTCATTTACTCATGTTTCTGCATGATCTTAGAGAAATGAGGTGCTAATGAGGTTTTAATGATTTCATGCTTCGTTTTCTATTGAGTTTATTAAGTTTCACCTACAAAACAATATGATTGTGCTGTGTACTTGTTGATTTTGCTAACGAGTCCTTTACAGCCTTACTTAGCAATTTAGAAGCTCACCGTATTTTTAATATATCCCCCAAATTTCTTCAAGTGAAGAGAGTTCCCTGCGACGTACAAATTAGTGGCTATTGGAGGACTTGAGCTCCAGGCCATATATTGTATTTTGAGGTATATTTTAACATTTCATGTACCCAGACTAAAGTTGTATTTATAGACACTTGATGAACAATGATGTATGAGATGTATTAGGATTAATTAACTCTGTATTGAGGAATGTATATTGGTATGATATATGACTATTAGATGATGAGATCCTGTGATGAAAGTTTTATAATTTATATATCATGATGCATGACACTGCACATGAATGCACCCAGAATTGTGTATTGATGTAAATAAGTTTTAAATTTGCCATATTTTTTACGCTTCCGGGGCTTCACAGAGTTTATTTGGTATCAAAGCTTAGGGTGTTTAGTACTATCAGCGTCGGTTAAGTGAAATAAAATACATCCCAAGTGTCTGTATAAGTCTAGTCATGAACTGAAATTGAGGATTGAGATTTCAATTAAGTTTGATGTGTACACGCCGAAAACGTATTGAGATTGAAAAATAAGTGGACGGCAAGGTCGTTCGAGGAGGCAGGTAGAGCCACCTCTGCCACCTACCCAATAATCAGAGAGTACGAACTCTCGATTTAACCGGATTGAGCAAGATGTGTAGCAGGGTTTTGAGCAGATGGAAGCGCTGTTCGCATAACATTTTGTAGTAAATACCTCGGGTACTACTCCTACACCACCATAAGGACCCCTCGCGTCCCCAGTACAGATGGACCCGGTGCCTCCCGCCACTCAACCTGATGACAGAAGTATGGTTCGAATGAGAGACTTTTTGAAAATTAATCCACTCGCATTCAAGGGGAGAAAGGATCCCATAGAGGCTGAGGAGTGGCTGACTGAATTGAGAGTCATATTTGACTATTTGGGATGAACCGATGCTAAAAGGGTCAGTATGGGTGCTTATATGCTGAAAGGGAGAGCTCGAGATTGGTGGGATACTACCCAGGGTATTCTGATGTGTCACCAAGATGTGATTAGCTGGGAAGCGTTTTAGAAGGTCTTTAGAGCCCAATATGTACCACGAGCCGCCCGGAGAAGGATGCTGTTTGGGTTTTCGAGTCTGGTACAAGGCGATATGTTTGTGGATGATTATGAGAGTCGATTTACCAATTTATTGAAATATGATCCAGAGACCTTTAAGGATGAAGAGCTCCACACTGAGAGATTTGTATATGGACTAAAACCCATCATTAGAGATCGATTGATAAGGTTGTGTGTTACTGAGTTTGGAGATGCTCTGAGACAGGTACAAGAGATTGAGAGGGGAATCAAAATTGTACAATCCCAGAATTAGTTCAGAGCAGTGATTAGAGATAACGGCAATAGGCCAGCGATTTCCTAGACAGATATTCAGAGAGGTTCCTTCATAAGAGGAAGGATTGAGCAGAAGGACAGATTGGAGAGACCCAGAGCTTATTCCATCATTAAGGAGACCCCTCGAGATGTCAGGCCTGAGATAAGGGTTTGTAGAGACTGTGGTCTACCGCATGGGGGAAGTTATACTAGGTTGATTCGTGGATGTTTTAGATGTGGAGACATGGGTCATAGAGTAAAAGACTGTCCTCAACCTCAGAGACCACATACTCTAGAGCCTACCAAACAGCAGCCTCAGAGAGTGAATCCTTTGAGATGGGCCACTACAACAGAGAAAGGAAAGAAGCCTATCACAGTGGGATGTGAGTTTTCTCTAGATAAAGAAACAACAGACACTTCTGCAGAAACTATAAGAGGTACACTCTCTGTCTGTAATCATAAGGCTTATGTGTTGATTGACCCATGATCCACGCATTCATTTATTTCTGAGCATTTTGCATGTAAGTTAAATTTAAAGTTTGAACCTCTAGAGTATATCCTACATGTAAATACCCCTATGCGTGAGTCCTAGAGATCGAATTTGATCTGTAGAGGATGTGAAATAAAGGTGGGGGATAGAGTAATGTTAGCAAATCTAATGATGTTAAATATACATGGGTTCCATGTGATTTTAGGAATGGATTTGCTAGCAACCAATCGGGTGAGTTTAGACTGCTACACTAAGATTATAACTTTCTCCCTACCTGAACCTTACAGTGTATGTTTGAAATGTTGAGGAAATAAGGGTGTGAAATTTTTTGTAAATAATTTTAAATTTATGATGTTACCTTTTGAGAGTATTAAATTTACTTTTAATGTGAAGGTTATGAAGCGCTCATCTCGGATGATAATCAGGAACATCCGAGGATTGAGGATATACCCGTGGTTTGTGAATTTCTGGATGTCTTCCTAGATGAGTTACCTGATTTACCACCAGAGAGAGAGCTGGAGTTTACCATTGATTTGGTACCAGATACTCAGCCTATCTCTAGACCTCCGTATAGGATGACATTAGTGGAACTAGAGGAATTGAAGAAATAACTATAGGAGTTATTGAATCAAGGATTTATTAGACCCAGTGTCTCATCGTGGGGAGCACACGTGTTATTTATAAGGAAGAAGGATGGTAGTCTCAGATTATGCATAGACTACCGACTATTGAATAAAGTCACGGTGAAGAATAAATACCTATTGCCAAGGATCGACGATCTGCTTGATTAGCTGAGAGGGGCCTCAGTCTTCTCTAAGATTGATTTAAGATCGGGCTATCACCAATTGAGTATTAAGGAGGAAGATATTCTGAAGACGGCCTTCAAGACAAGGTATGGCCATTATGAATTTCTAGCTATGCCCTTTGGATTGACGAACGCCCCTATAGCCTTTATGAGGTTAATGAATGAGGTGTTCAGGGACTATCTAGATAAGTTTATGATAGTCTTTATTGATGATATCTTGGTGTAATCTAGGTCTTATGAAGAGCCCGCACAACAATTGTGATTAGTACTTCAGATACTCCGAGATAAGCAATTATATGGAAAGCTTAGTAAGTGTGAGTTTTGGCTGGATCGGATAGCTTTCCTTGGTCATATAGTTTCAGAGGAAGGAGTGTCAGTTGATCCAATTAAAGTGGAGGCTGTGCTTAATTGGGAAAGATCGAGGATAATTACAGAGGTATGAAGTTTCCTTGGTTTGGCAGGGTATTACAGAAGATTTGTTGAGGGATTTTCCAGGATTGTCGCTCCTTTGACCAAACTCACGCGTAAGAAGACTCTGTTCATATGGACTGATCAATGTGAGCTCAATTTTCAGGAATTAAAGAGGAGATTAACAACTCTCCTGTGGTGACTATCCCTGAGGGATCAGGAGGATTTTCAGTATATAGTGATACTTCCCGTCAAAGATTGGGGTGCGTGCTCATGCAGCATGGAAGAGTGGTCGCATATGGATCGTAAGAGTTGAAAGATATGAGCGGAATTACCCCACGCATGATTTGGAGTTAGCCGTTGTGGTATTTTCCTTGAAGATTTGGCCGCACTACTTATATGGGGAAAGATTCTAGATCTTCATTGAGTACAAGAGTTTGAGGTATCTGTTTGATCAGAAAGAGTTAAATATGAGACAAAAGAGATGAATGAAACTCCTTAAAGATTATGACTGTGAGATTTTGTACCATCCAGGGAAGGCGAACGTAGTTGCTGATGCCCTGAGCAGGAAGAGTATGATATCTGCTATGATGATCAGAGAATGAGATTTATTTGAGTAGTTTGTCGAACTTCGGATCAGAGTTAAAGAGGTAGAGACTGAATTTTTAGCTAGCCTATGAATAGAGCCCAAAATCATGGATTGGATTAGAACTGGGCAGCGTGATGATTGGAGGTTGATTGATATGGTTAGCCAAGCTGAGCAGACTTTGTAGTTAGATCTCATAGTCACTAAGGAGGGATCGTTAAGATTCAGAGGATGAATTTGTGTACCGGACAATGATACCCTAAAGAGACAGATATTAAGAGAATCCCACTTCTTGCGATACACCATGCACCCATGGAGTACTAAGATGTATCGAGATTTAAGAAAGGTGTACTGGTGGAGTGGTATGAAGTGAGACGTGGCAGATTATGTGACCAAATGTTTAGTGTGCCAACAAGTGAAAGCTGAGCATCAGAAGCCCGGAAGATTGTTACAGCCTTTACCTATGCCTACATGGAAATGGGAGCATGTCACCATGGATTTATTTATGGGTTTACTGAGGACCCGAAGAGGTCGTGACGCTATATGGGTCGTAGTGGATAGACTAACAAAAAGTGCCAACTTCCTTGCCATCAAGAGCACAGATACTGTGGATGCCTTAGCTGAGTTATATGTCAGCTAGATAGCTACATTACATGGGGCTCCAGTGAGTATTACTTCTGATAGAGATTCCCGATTTATCTCAAGATTTTGAACCATTTTCAAGAGTCCATGGGATCTCGATTGAGTTTTAGTATCGCCTATCATCCTTTGACAGATGGTCAGTCAGAGAGGACTATTCAGACCCTGGAGGATATGTTGAGGGCATGTACGATGGATTTTAAGGGATCATGGGATGATCACTTGCCCCTAGCAGAGTTTGCGTACAATAATAGCTATCATGCGAGTATTGGAATGACACCTTTTGAGGCTCTATATGGTAGGAGGTGTAGATCCCCTGTAGCTTGGGAAGAAGTGGGTGACAGAAAGATAAATGCTCTTGAGCTTGTTGAACAGGCTGTATAGAGTATGAAACTTATATGTGAAAGATTACGGGCTGCACAGAGTAGACAGAAAAGCTACGCGGATGTGCGTAGATAGCCGCTTGAGTTTGATGTTGGTGATGCAGTATTTCTGAAGATATCAACGATTAAGGGTATCATGAGATTTGGAAAGAAAAGGAAATTGAGTCCTTGATGCATTGGACCATTTGAGATTCTTGAGAGAATGGTAGAGGTAGCCTACAGGTTGGCACTACCCCCACAGATGTCTGGGATACATAACATCTTCCATGTTGAGGAAGTACCACCCGGACCCTTCTCATGTCATAAAGTATAAAGAGATGAACATACAAGAGGACATGAGCTACATTGAAGAACCCGTCCGGATCCTTGATAGGAAAGAGAAGGTGCTTCGGACTAAAAGCATCCTATTAGTGAAAGTCTTATGGAAGCATCACTTAATGGAAGAGGCAACTTGGGAATTGGAAAGCCTCATGAAGGAGAAGTACCCCCATCTGTTTGACGAGTCGAGTTGAACTTGGAGGACCAAATTCTTTACAGGTGGGGAGGATGTGAGACCTAAGAATTTTATACACATCTAATTTTGTAATGCGAACATGGAGTGTAATTGATTGAGCTAAATGTGATGTACTCATAAATTGAACTGATGAATGAGTATTAAATGAGAAATAATCTATGGAGTAAATTATGGCAATTATATATAGAGATTTTATGTCAAGTCTGTAACCATAGTGTGAAACTATGAAGCCAGATTGATCTTAGAGAAGAGGGGATCGATCTGGTAGGCCAAAGTGACAAGGAATGGAAAATCTAAACGAGCAAATCGATCTCCAATGAAGGCAGATCGATCTCCTTGTAATTCTGCCTTAAATGGATAAATCTCCTATAGGAGCATATCAATCTCTAAATGTTTTTGTAAAATGCATATCGATCTCCTCACAAGGAGCAGATTGATGTCCTCAAGATTATGAGATCGATCTTACCCCCACGACAGATCGATCTGGTAGGCATAAAAATTGCCTAAAAAGTTTCCAAATTCAAAGGCAGATCGATCTCCTACAAGAGTAGATCAATCTCATACCCCCCGCCTATATAAGGACCCTTGTGTTTTTACAGGAATTCATCTTTTCTCTCTCAAAAAAATGAAAATCCCTACTTTGGTCGAAATCCCTAGCTTTCTCTCTCCTTTAAAACACCCATTTTCGTTCGAATCAGAGGCAGTGGCAAGAGGAAGAGTTGTTCCTCATCAAAAGGAGAACAACATACTTGGAAATCGAAGGATGATTTGAGCTGAGGTGTGAATTGAGCACTCCATAAGTTTTGGGTAAATTTCTAAGCTTTAATCCTTGATTTGGAAGTAGATTTCTGCGATTGTGGCTGTAGATGTTGAGATGAGTAAGCTGAAAATGGTTAGGGTTGTTAGAATTATTGAGGTATTGAGAAATTATGAGAATGTGAGCAATTATGCTCGATGTTGAGATTTGAGACAATGTGATTACGTGTTGATGATGTTTTTACATAGTTGGGATAGCTCGAAAGTTTCAGATAGGAATACGAGGCTAGTCCGTCGTTTGGGGGAAACGATTGCACTATACGAGGTGCAACGAGGTAAGGGAAAACTTAAGCTCATTTGTGTATGTGATTTGTGATGATAATTGTGGCATGAAATGTTAATGAGCAACAAGCATGTTTTTATGAGTTGTGATTGAGTTATTGCACACGGTTTTATAGCCGTTTGGGGCCTAATTTTTATGAGTTGTAAAAAAATGTGAAATTGTTTTACAAACTGTTTGAGTTTAAAAGTGAAATGGGATTTGGACTCTACATTAAGGCGGTACTGAGATTTTAGAAATGTGTACGTGGTTTTGTTGGTTTGGGCTCGGTTTTGATATGTTTTGTAATGAGTATAAAAAGCTTTTCAGATGAGTTTTATGAGAGAAAACATCATGAGCTCTACGTGAAGGCAAAACAATTTTATATGATAATGACTTATACTGAGACTTAAGCGTGTCATGTGATAACACATCGGGCCTTGCTCTGGTAGCATGTAAGTCCGATATTCCTCCGCTTTAGTAGTAAGAGATGCCTTCTTTCTGGCAACGTGAGATGACCCCCGCTCTGGTAGCACTGGGTGGCCTTGCTTTGGTAACATGTAAGTCTGGGCCTTGCTTTGGTAGCATGTAAGATCGATAGTGTGCATAAGGAGAGGCCTTGCTCTGGTAGCATGTAAGTCTGAGCCTTGTTCTGGTAACACGTAAGACCAATACATCGTGTACATGACCATATTGTCGACGATCCCTCTTTTGAGGATGCCTGAGATGTGCACCCAGAGGAGATTATTTTGATGTGCCATGACAGATGTTTTTATCTCAGTTTTTATTGCCTGGTCTCCATTTTATACATGAGATTGTGGCCTTGCCAGGTGCATTACTACTGAGGTGATTTTTATCACGTTTTTACGAGAAAAGTCATTATCGCATCCTTATTGCCATATGCTTGTAACTATGGTTTTTGTATAGAGCCATTTACTCATGTTTCTGCATGATCTTCGAGAAATGAGGTGCTAATGAGGTTTTAATGATTTCATGCTACGTTTTCTATTGAGTTTATTGAGTTTCACCTATAAAACAAAATGATTGTGCTGTGTACTTGTTGATTTTGCTAACGAGTCCCTTACCCCCTTAGTGAGCGATTTAGAAGCTCACCCAATTTTTAATATATCCTTCAGATTTCTTCAAGTGAAGAGAGTTTCCTGGGATGTACGGAGTAGTGGCTAGTGGAGGACTTGAGCTGCAGGCCATATATTATATTTTGAGGTATACTTTAACATTTCATGTGCCCAGACTAAAGTTGTATTTATAGACACTTGATGAACAATGATGTATGGGATGTTTTAGGATTAATTAACTTTGTATTGAGGAATGTATATTGGTATGATATATGAATATTAGATGATGAGATCCTGTGATGAATGTTTTATAATTTATATATCATGATGCATGACACTGCACAGGAATGCACCCAAAATTGTGTATTGATGTAAATAAGTTTTAAATTTGCCATATTTTTTGCGCTTCCGGGGCGTCACACCCTCTAATCTCAAACCTTGTATTCTGGACCTCATGAATCTGTCCAAAGACCTCAAGCAACCTCTGATCGTCTAATTTGTTCTATCAACTCCGGTTCAACCTTGAGACTAGCAATTATAGGACTTTGCTCTAGAGGTGCTATGTCAATACCTAAACTCGTAAACTATCCCAACAAATCTCATTATGTCATCATCATGTTGGGTATCATACCCATGCTCTTTCTACTCAAAGCATCAGCTACCACATTAGCTTTCCCTAGGTGATACAAGATTTCACAATCATAATCTTTCAATAACTCCATCCATCTATGTTGTCTCATGTTCAGCTCCTTCTGGGAGAATAGATATTTTAGGCTCTTGTGATCTGTATAAAGCCGAAACTTTTCTCCATAAAGATAGTGTCTCCATATTTTCAATTTAAATACCATCGCTGTTAACTCTAGATCATGCGTGGGATAGTTCTTTTCATGCTCCTTCAACTACCGGGAACCATACGTAACCACTTGCTCATCTTGCATCAACACACATCCCAAACCATTATGGGAAGCATCACTATACACCGTAAATCCTCTGGGACCATCTAGTATGGTAAGGATTGGTACAGAAGTTAATCGATGCTTGAGCTCCTGAAAACTGCGCTCACACACATTGTTCCACTCGAACTTGACATTTTTACGAGTGAGACATGTCAAAGGATCGATAATCTTAAAAAATTCTTCTACGAACCTTTTGTAATACCTGGCTAATCTAAGAAAACTCTGTATCTCTATCACCATCTTTGGTCTCTCCCAATTCATTATTGCTACAATCTTGGATGGATCAATAGATACCCTATCCTTGTTCACTATATGGCCCAGAAAACCAATCTGCTTCATCCAAAACTCACATTTGTCAAGCTTAGCATACAACTTCCTTTCTCGAAGGGTTTGAAGGACTAGGTACAGGTGTCGTTCATGTTCCTTCGAGGAACGAGAATACACTAGGATGTCATCTATAAAGACAATCACAAACTTGTCTAGGTACTCCTTAAATACTTCATTCATCAGGTTCATGAATGCAGCAGGGGCATTCGTCAAGCCAAAACGACATGATCAGGAATTCATAGTACCCATATCGAGTTCGAAAGGTGGTCTTGGGGATGTCCTCATCTCTCACTTTAAACTAGTGATATCCCGAGTTTAAGTCTATTTTTGAGCACACCTTAGCACATTTTAATTGATCGAACAAGTCATTAATCCTTGACAATGGGTATCGGATCTTGATTGTGGCCTTATTGAGCATTCGGTAATCAATACACAACCTCAAACTGTCATCTTTCTTCTTCACAAAGAGCACTGGTGCACCCCATGGTGACACACTAGGATGGATGAATCCCTTATCTAACAGCTCTTGGAGTTGCTTCTTCAACTCTCCTAACTTTATAGGTGCCAACCTATACAGAGGTTTAGGCAGAGGTTGAGTTCCGAGCACCAAGTTAATGGCGAACTCTAACTCTCTATCAGGGGGTAATCCTGGTAACTCGTCTGGAAACAAATTGAGAAAGTCTTTCACTACCGGGATGTTATTGAGGTCGAGCTTCGGCTTCTCAACACATTTCACAAAAGCTATGAAACCTTCATGCAGTAATATATTCTCATGAGACACAGGTTATACAACCAAAAAGGTCCATTTATTGTTATTCATCCTTAAAGGTTACAACTCATTTCTCAGGTATGTACAAGATCATAGTTTTCCAAAAACAATCTAAACTAATTCTATGTGTAGCTAACCAGTCCATTCTAAGTATTACATAAAAAATCTAACATGTTTAACAAAATTGGGTTAGCTAACACCACATTATCACCTATCTTAATTTCACAGTTCCTACATACTACCTCGGTTGTTTGTGGCTATTTCATTGGTGTCTTAACCTTAAGTATATAACCTAGACTCTCGAGTTTTCTTTTCAACTTCCTAGCAAAATTGGGTGACATAAACGAGTGCGTGGATTCAGAATCTATCAATACAAAAGCTTTAACATTGGAGATAAGAAGATTACCCTTGACGACTGAAGTAAAAGCATTTGGAGACTCCTTGTCAAGTGTGAACACCCTTCCTTGGCCAATAACCTTCTTGCTTTTATCTGTCAGAGCTACTGAGGTTGGAGGAATAGTTTTAACTAGCTGAACTGGTGTGGTCTTCATCTTGGGACACTTCCGCATCAGTGTCTCATCTCACCACAGTGGTAGTAAGCTTTGTAACTCCACCGACAAGGCTAGTTAGCTAGATGTCTTTTCCCACATCGTCTACACATAGGGAAATGATAGGGTGTGGGGCTATTCTAAGTAAGGAAAGGCCTCGATCTAGTTGCCAAAGCATGAGATGCTCCAACCCTTTACCTCTTATTTTTAAAAGGCTTTCTGTCATCATATCTCCTACCTTGACTCCTCAATCTCGACTGAAACTCCACTTGGGACAATTCCATATCTTGCTATATGAATTGTGCCCTCTGGATGGCTTTGGCATAAGTCTGTAGGTCTACTTCGGCTCATCGATTTTAGCCCATGGATGAACTTAACAGTCTTCTTTAACTCATTTCGAGATATGTTGGGATCATATCAGAGGACTGCGATGAATTTCGACTCATATTGGTCCACTATTATATTTCCTTGGACCAAACTCAAGAAGTTTGCTTTTTTCTTCCTTTGAGCACACTCCAGGATATATTGCTCATTGAATGCCTCAAGAAAGATCTCCCAAGTAATCTTCGTGTGCTTAGCCAACAAAATAGTCTCGGTAGATGTCCACCAACGATCTGCCTCACTCTCCAACATGTAGGTACCCAATGCCACCTTCTTAACACTATTGCACTGCATATACTTAAACATCTTCTCCAACTTCAGAATCTACTCTTTAGCTATATTAGGGTCCTTAACTCCCTTGAAGACTGGTGGATTCATTTTTAAAACTGTTTCAATCGGGTCATGTTCCTATCCACCGAGTTTTGGGCTGGTGGCTCCAACACTTGAGGTTGTGGTGGAGCAAGTTGAGAAGGTGGTGGTTTAGGTACTTGTGAAGCTAGTGGTGGAGGATCTTAGGGGTCTGGTTGTGGGGGATTCTATGGTACTAGTTGTGGCTCGGGTGGTGATGGTGTTAGAGCTTGTGGCATGTTTACGAAGTTTACGAATGTAGCCATGAACTAAGTAAGTGCAGCAGACATTTGCTCCACAGTCTGATCAGGTCTAGCCATCCGAGTGTCCAGATTTCCTAGCTGGGGAGGAGGAGATACTAGAGGTGGCAGAGCTTGTCTCCCTCTACCTCAACCTCTTCCACATCTCTCGCTCATAATTACTCAATCACCTCTACAAATATCACAAACATACTAGTGAGATCAGTGGCATACGCAATGTATATATTTCAAACATGCACGATTTTGAGATGTACTGCTATACCAGCTAACCTCCACCGACACGACCTAACAACAAGCCACTCTGATACCAAAGGAAGTGTCACGACTCGTTACCTCTATGATTTTTTGAAGCGCAAAATTAAGCAGAAAGTGTTTTAATGTGAACTAACATTATTTAAAGTTAGTTAATTGTTACATTAGGATCTTTTACTTGTCGTTTTCGTGTCTGATATAGGTTAAAACCTTAAAACTATTAGGTGAAAGAATTTATTAAAGTCCTAAAATTTTCAAGAAATTTCGACAGCATAACGGCTGCAATTGGACCTAACCTATCCTACAAATAAGATCAATTTGGCAACATTATCTCCTCAATCACAACAATATGGTTTATTTCACATCTACAAAAATTAGAAAAGTAGAACCTACGCGCTCTCCGAGCATTCCTACTACAAGGACCACAAATTTAGCTAATACATCCCAATTTAATATAATTAAATCTGTGCATACAAAAAGATCTGAAACAAATACATCAACTAACAACGCATACCTATACAAAATTGAATTTCTCACTTAATTGGATGAGTCCACAATTTCGAGCAAGTTACTCACAAGTCAAATCTGAAATGTTTTAAGAAGAAAGGGGTGAGCAACCACACACTCAGTAAGAAATCAATACAAAGTGAAACTAGCAACACCCATTATATGATCACTTTATATAAATAAGTTCTTTTTGCATAACATTTCCAAGTTGAGAATAAACAACTATGTTATTAAACTATAAACACACAATTTTGCCAACTGATAACAAGTGAGCATTTAAAACTATAAATTAGCTCGTATATGCCTTAATCACTTCATTTAAAACTCGAATGAAATCAGTTTAGCATCCAAATAAGATAATACAACCAGCAATGAAAAGTCATGTTCTGTAAAATCATGCACGTTCAACAAGAAATCATGTATTGGCCCAGTTTACAAATAATCGATATAAGTAGAGAGATGCGGCATAAATCCTCAATCTAATCATGGAATAAGTATAAATATTTGGGAAACCTATGGCCATAGTATCTATCTGCCCTATCCTAGCTGATCAGGCTACCAGACTAGGGTACTGAAGATGAGATCAAGGTCTACAGTAATACAAGGAAAACAACCATGGTATGCCAACACATCACTTAAAAGTGTATGTATATGCCACCAAGGCATAATCGTGAAGCACTTGGCACCGTAGGGCAATCATGTAGAACCTCCTACCGGTGCTAAAGATGCCTCTCACGACTCATAAACTCGATGCCACAAAGGCACTCCCATGAAACACTTGGCACTGTAGGGCAATCACGCAGAACCTCCTACCGGTGCTAAAGATGACTCTCACAGGACATAACTGCCACAAAGGCACTACCAGGAATCGCCAACCATCTCAATACAATATATCTTTATTTTCATGAGAAAGCATTTTCATGTCAAAATGCATATCATGCCTCAAAATAGAACAGCTTATAAATCAATCAAGGATTACTTCCCGACTCATTAATGAGGTAAATACTCAAGAGACTCGATACTTTCTTAAAACAATTGGCTTAGCCCTTGCATAAACAAATAAGAGTATAAAAAAAAGGAGAAGGAAAAGCATCAGTGTTACGCCAGCCACTCACCCTTATGCTTTAATCGCTATCTTGCAAAAAGTTTATCAAAGCACATTAGTTGCAAAATCTGTGAAAATCGAGTGGGGAATACGAGTAATTTAAAGTAATCCTAACTAACTAGCTATGCTTATGACCTATGGTTTCTAGTATATTCTTAACATAACCTAAGGTATCCTACTAGTTACATGTTGTATAAATCCCTTACCACCGGAGTGACGCGTACTAGTACTCTTATTGCCTTAAGCACGCATATATGTGCCTAAGCTTTCTTGGCACCCGATGGGGTAGTTGCTACAAGTTTCACATGCAAGAACATCAGTCTTCATACTTATTTATGTTTCTCTAGTTTAAACCAAAGATTTTCTAAGTGTGTTACGAACTCACTTCCATGCATAGGTACTAATGTCGACTTATTATCTAGTGCATCAATGCTTAAACTTGAGATTTTAAAACCGTTATATACTTTACCAATTTCATTTAAAATAAAACCGTCTTGAAGATGTTATATAATTCCTAGTGTTCTATCCCTTTAATCGTTTCCAAATGTACATCTTTTCTTAATGTTTCACCTTGAGTTCAACACATATAGATTCGGCTAACAATCAGAATTATTTAGACACAGTTAATCATGTCTATTCTTTATTGTCCTAAGCTGTTAAACTTTAACCTTATTTCTTCCACTAATTAGCCGAATGCTCTACCTAAATTTCTATCTTGTTCTTCTTCTTCTTCTTCTTCTTCTTCTTCTTCTTCTTATTATTATTATTATTACTATTATTATTATTATTATTATTATTATTATTATTATTATTATTATTATTATTATTATTATTATTATTATTATTATTATTTTATTTTTTTTTGTTTTTGGTTATAACTATATATTTATATCTACTTTTTTAGATTTTTATTACTTATATATAATATATTTCAAAAACTTATAAAATATATATATATATATATATATATATATATACACACATTTCCAATTGGGTTAATAGACAATAAAATTATCTATTTTAATTATGCCCCCTAATTGCCCTAAATGAACTAATTTATGCATTAACATTAAAATGGCATAGTATTTAACTAAGTGTCAGGGTATACGAGTTAGAGGTCTTATATTAATCCTCTTTGATCGGTATTCTGGATAAAGATGAATTGTATGCACCACTAGTAGGCTAAGATTTAGGGGTTAGGAATAAGTATTAAGGCTACGTTTGGTTCACCAAATTCATTTTCAAAAAATATTTTCCACATTTTCAAATGTTTGGTTTGCGTAAAATAACATAGCCAATGGAAAATGGGCTTCAAGTCAAAGAAAAATAATCTCAAAATTTAGCAAATTGTCTTCCCCTTTTACAAAAGAATTTCTATATAAAACCTATCTATTACTCTTCACAACCTATTCATAGAATAAACCTAAACCATAAAATCCTTTTTTAATTTCTATTCCTCACAACCTATTTTCTATATTATTCTTCCGAATATACCATTTTCACTCCCTAAACGTACAATCTACCTCTCTCAAACCATCTCTCTTACTACTCTTCATATTCCACCTCAGTATCTCTTGAATCTCTCCAATATCTTCATTATTTGCAATAATTTCTAAAAAATCCCTCAAATATTTTTTATTTAAATTTGTTCTTATTTCATTTTATTGTATGAAAATGTTGGGTTAAGTTTTAATGGGATTACTTTTGCGTAAACTGAAACCCTGAACTTTTGTTTGTGCGATACTTCACAGAAAGGAATTTTTGTGAGCTAGAGAAGGCTCAAGGAAATTTCCTTTCATAATGCTTCTTTGGCTCATTATGTGCTCCCTGGCATTCATTTCTAGGAGCAAATGAATGATCCCAAAAATTTATTTTTGAGATGTTCATTGAGTTTCAGAAAATTCATTTTTGAGAATACCATAAAACTCTAGGAAATTCACTTATAGAGTTTCGAACCTAGGATTTTTTTGGGTTTTCTCCATCCAAAAATGTGTTCCAAATTCAAGTCATCATAGATTTGATCAAATTTGAAAAAAAAAGTTGTTGGGATTTGTTGTTAGGGTGACGAAGATAAAGAAGATAGGTTATATTTGTGAGAACCATAATTTTTACGCATATTAAGTTAAGAGTGACTATTAGAATGATAAAGATGGCTAACTAGTGATTTTTTGATTTTTGGTGCAATAAAGTGAGCTTCCGTATCGATAGGTACATGAGCCTTATGGGATCACATATTATGAGACCAAGTGAACTGAAAGAAATCACTAAATAGTGATTTTCTTTTGTTATGATTAAAAAGGGGCAGTTAACTCACGGAGAGGTTTGTGGGCCCCACAAGAGTGTGCATCTACCCAGAAATATCCGTATTATCATAAAATGATGATATATGACCTCAAGTAAGCCATTCGGATCCATAAAATTATGATTACGATTTATCTCCAAGAACGCGTAACAAATGTGAAAATAACGATTTTGTCCATAGATCAAATTTTTACTTTAGCCAAATGGACCTTGTGGGTCAATCTATAGGTAATAAAGAAATTATATCAAGCCCTTAAATTGGTCGATTAGCCTCCGTATGGAAATGAATACGGTAAAGCCGAAAAAGTACCGAAATAAGCTAAATCGAAGGAAATGATTTAAAACCATTGAGATGCCATGATCAAGTGTTGACCCAAGCTTAGGATAAGCATGGTTCCACCTTAGTATACCCCATGATCAGCCATCTTCATTAAATCCTCAAAAATTACCCACTAAAATTGAAGAAAAAATGCGAGTAAAACACCATTTTTAGATGGGTTTCAAGCTTGTGGCCATTGTTTTGCAACTTCTAGCCATTTTGGCTCAGGCACCCTTCTACAAAGTTGTTCTACTCTCTTCTCACTACAACAAGTCCAAAATTCAGAGGTAGACACTCCATCAATTGAGCAACTTATGGCTTTGATAATTCTATATTTTTAGAATTATTTGTGCTTAATTTCCTAATTAATTATTTAAATCCCCAATTTATTTTGTTAATTATCCCCTTTATTTAATTAAAATTCTCATGTTTGCAGATAGATTAAATCTGGATGAATTTTGAATATTTCGATAGAAAATGAACCAGAATTGAGCTAAAATCGAGATTGGACCACGCGGACAACACGAGCCTAGCACATCCAATTGGACAAAAAGACAGATGATATCGAAATATTATTTTTCAAGGAGCCAACGGTGTGAAGACAAGTGGCCAAGCAATGCCAACTCATCTAGGATCGAAAAATGACAATTGTACCCCTAAATGTGTATATAAATAGAAAATGATGACAATTGTACGGGGTGGAAAAAGAAGGTAGAATAGTTTTTTTAGGTTAACTTTAAAAAGCCTTACTTTCGTTGTTTTTGAGTATTCTGCCGATTAGTCTTTTTCTTCTAGCTTTCATATTTCTTTTTTTATCTACTGTTCTATTGAATTGATTATGGAAATCTTTTCTTTTTAAATTCATATATCTCGGTTGCTTAGAATTATTATTTACCAATCCAGTTTTCTTCACACGTTCAGATCATGTTTTTGCTATATGTTTTAATCCTTTCTCGGTTGTAGTATAAAGCATTTGCAAAGCTTTAATCATCAATGCCGATCATGATATTCTGATTCATTATTGTCGATCTAATATGTTGGGATTAATCTGGGTATTGATTTATAATATTCAACTGGTGAAACAATATTGAATTGATTGAGAAATACAGGAAACCGTGGCTACTGGAAATGTCTTGGTTTCACGTATATCTTAGTTTTCAGCATCTCTATTCTCCTTTTCTTATTTGAAGATATCATGTTCAACACCGAGTAATCTTCTTTTATTTTTTTTATTTTATGTTCTAGTGTAATCCCTGTTGTGAATGAAAAAAAAACTCTTCAATTGATAAAAAGTTTATGCTCTTTTTCATCATCTCTTAATGTTAACATTTTTTTTTCTTATTTCTGCAGTTTGGATCGACTGTTCTATGGGTTCAATTTTTTTATTTTCTTCACTTATTAAGTAGCCTCTCTTCTAAGTTGTTTTATCAGCAAATTGGCTTTGCTTCATGTTTAGTTTGGTGTCTCTTAAACCGTGGATGTTACAGTGAATGGTTGCTTGTTTTTTCTCTGTTTTCCTATGTTTTACGTGTGATTTACTGTTACTTTCCTTTTCCTATTCTAGCTTTTCATTTCAGTCATATTAAGTTTGCCATAGTTTATTCACTGCCTTGAACTTACATACTACAATTTAATACTTGTGTTTTATCTATTTCCAGATTTGCATTGCTGAGAATTGCAGAATATGTTGATGCCGAATGCTGTGACATGCAACACTCACGGTACCGAGAGTGTGTAGGGTGCATCTGAAGACAGCAGTAAAAAGAAACAGATCAATAACACTAGTAGCAATATAGGATAAAATCGGGAGCTAGATTAGCAACAACAGAAGCAGGACCTGGCAGGAACAGTAGAGGGAAATCGAGAGCAGTTGCAGCAGCTAAAGCAGAACATGGAGCATGTACAGCAGTACACTACCACTAGCTGAACACAACAGGGCCAACAACAACAGTACGTGGGCAGGAGCAGTTAGCTGGGCAATCCGTGAACACCTAGAGGAAGAATAAAAATTGGAGAAGGAAGACACACCTGGAACCGAGAGCAGCGAGCTAGCCGAGAATGCTGGAAATGCAATTTGTGAAGACGTGAACAATGTTTGGAGGGATATTTGGCTAGTTTAAATTGATAAGGCTTTGTTTGGCTAGTGCATAATAGTTAATTAACTCATTTTCATGCATTAAATTGCATGATTAGTATTCTTGTTTAATGGTTTAGAACTTAGTTTTAATTAGGTTGATAGTTAATTAAGTGTTCATTTGGAATTAATTAGGTGTAAATTTATTTCATTAAATCTTAAGTTAGTTTAAATTGCATTTTGATTAAGTAGTATTATTGCATTTTAGGATTGTTAATTTTAGTTTAATTAATCTTACTTTGTTATTTTCATATTTGCATTTTATTTGCGTTAATTAGTTTTAACTGTTTTAATTTCTTTTGTAGGCTTTTGATTTTAGTTGCGTGGAGCACTATAAGTAATTTTGCTCGGTTTTATTTAGTTTATTTTATAGTTTTATTATTTTCAGTACTTTTAATTAGCCTTAGTAGATCACCACCTTAATCTCATAATTTGCTAGGATATACCATAGGGTAAGATTAACCGATAATTAATTAGGCTAACCAACTTCTCTGAGGGACGATAACTCGGGACTCAAATCCCATTATTACTTGTACGACCCATGCACTTACGGTAATACGTTTAGGGCGTGTCAAGTTTGTGGCGCCGTTGTCGGGGAAGTTTTAATTAGTCGTTAATTGTTATCGAAAAAATTATGCTTAGGTGTAATTCTAGCTTGTAAATATTTAGGTTTTAAATATTTAGATCATTAGTTTAGTTTAGTTAACTTTCTTATAATTAATTAAAAAAAATTCTAAGGACTTTCTGATGTTTGCATGTGTAGAGCCAGGAGTTTTGATTGCTTTCCTCTAGATCCTGAAATTGAACGAACTCTTAGGAAAATTCGAAAGGATTCTAGAAAATTTATAGCTCTGCAGCAAAACACGATGACAGAAAATAGGGAGAGTAGGACCATTGGAGATTATGCGATGCCAACGATTGAAGGATATTATACCGGCATTAGGCCACCAGCTGTCCTTGCTAATAATTTTGAAATTAAGCCTTCCATCCTTCAGATGATCCAAACTTCTTTACAGTTCAGTGGGCTTCCACACGATGACCCATATGCTCACCTTGGGCAATTCTTGGACTTATGCAACACGTTCAAGCACAAAGGATTATCTGATGATGCGCTTAGACTTAGACTATTCCCCTTCTCACTTAGGGATAGGGCAAGGCACTGGTTGATCTCCCTGCCTCCAGGATCAATTTCTACATGGGACGAGTTAGCCCACCAATTTCTAGCCAAATTTTTCCCTCCCTCTAAAATGGCTAAACTCCGTAGCGATATATCATCCTTTACCCAGTACGACGTTGAATCCCTTTACGAGGCATGGGAACGATATAAGGAGCTTCTTAGGAATTGCCCTCACCACGGCCTACCTCTATGGCTGCAAGTCAAGACCTTCTATAATGGACTTACAAGCCAAAATAGGACCATAGTAGATGCTGCTTCAGGAGGAGCCTTGATGTGAAAAACAGAGGAGGAGGCTTATGAGCTGCTAGATAAGATGGCGGCTAACAACTATCAATGGTCCTCGAAAAGGCAATTGCCAAAGAAATCGACGGGTATATTTGAGCTCGACACTCTATCCACCTTGACCTCTCAAATCGCCAATCTTACAAAGAAGGTGGAGTCGCTCAATACCTAATCTAATCCTTCCAACAATCCTAACCCTATGTTTTCTGTTCAAAGTCCTTTTCTCTCTTGTGATCTATGTAGTGGTACCCATGCTATAGATAGGTGTCCACTTAACTGAGAATCGGTACAGTACGTTGCCCTCAAGCAATAGAACAACCCTTTTTCAAACACTTATAATCCAGGGTGGAGGAACCATCCTAACTTTTCTTGGAGCCAAAACCAAGGGCAAGCTTCTAATTCTAGACCAGTAGGACCCCCGGGTTTTCAAGCTCTGTCGATTCAGGTACCACCACAGCATCAATTTCCTCACCACCCACCACCACAATATCCACATCATCCGCCTAACCATTCCCATCCATCCCACGTCCATCAACCACCACCACAACCCCAGCACTTACCAGTAGCTGATAAGAAACCCTCGCTTGAGGAAATGTTCACAACAATCTTATAAAATCAAGCAGCTTCAATTAAGAACCTAGAGGTTCAGGTAGGACAAATAGCAAATGCTCTTAGTCAACGTCCTCAGGGGACCTTTCCTAGTAACACTGAAGGCAATCCTGTTAGGCATAGGGAAGGGAAGGAATATGTGAAAGCCATCACCCTTAGGAGTGGCAGAGAGCTAGTAACTCCCCCTGTTAAGTCCATACCTGACCAGACCATAGTTGAAAAACCCATAAGTTCTAGTGAAGCAGCTCAAAAGGAGCAAGAATCAAAAGATCAAGCTGCAAAGTAAACAAAGGCAGGCAATTCTTCACCTTTACCTATTTCTTTGTCACAACCTTCTTTATCCTCTGATGCTACAAAAGTTTTCACTACATCTCCTCCTCTTAGACCACCAGTCCCTTTTCCTCAGAGATTTCAAAATCAAAAACTGGACCAACAATTTACAAAATTCCTTGAGGTTTTTAAGAAACAACACATCAACATTCTATTCGCAGATGCCTTAGAGCAAATGCCAAGCTATGTGTAGTTTATAAAGGAAATCCTCTTTAGGAAAGGAAGATTGGAAGATTACGAGACGGTGGCCTTAACGGAGGAATGTAGCGCTATTATCAAGAGGAGATTACCCCCCAAGCTCAAGGATCCAGGGAGCTTTACCATACCATGCACTATTAGAAATTTATTCTTTAGTAAAGCCCTATGCGATTTGAGAGCTAGTATAAATTTGATGCCATTGTTTATCTACAAAAGTTAGGAATAGGGGATGCCAAGCCCACCACAGTAATTCTCCAGTTGGCTGATCGATCAATTAAATATCTGAAGGGGGTCATTAAGGATGTCTTAGTAAAAGTGGACAAGTTTATTTTCCCTGCAGATTTTATTGTGTAGGACATGGAGGAAGACATGGAAGTCCCAATTATACTAGGCAGGCCATTCCTAGCAACTGGTAGAACTTTAATAGATGTACAAAATGGGGAGTTAACAATGCAGTTCAAGATCAGGAAGTCAAGTTTAATGTGTTCAGATCTCTACGATTCCCTGATGACTCTCACGATTATTTTAGGATGGATTTAGTGGATAAGGACATCACTGAGGAGTTTTCCAAGACACACCTTTTAAACCCTTTAGAAGCCTCTTTAGTGAAATCTGTTGATCTTAGAGAGTATAGTGAAGATGATGATGAGGTCTATGAGACTTTACAATTATTAGAGGTCACTCCTTTTGAGGAAATTACCCAATTTGAGACATTAGACTCTTCATCTATTCCAGTTTCAAGTATCTTTCCATCCACAAGTGATCCTTCAGCATTAAAACTCAAACCTTTACCCTTACACCTTAGGTATGCTTACTTAGGTGAATCCTCCACACGATTGGTAATAGCATCTGCTGCTCTCTCTAGTGATCAGGAAGTAAAATTACTACAAGTGTTAAGAGAGCATCAGAAGGCTATAGGCTGGTCTATCTCTGACCTTAAGGGTATTAGTCCCTCTATCTGTATGCATAAGATACTATTGGAGGAGGGGTATAGGTCATCCATAGAGCACCAGCGTCGATTGAACCCTGTAATGAAAGAAGTTGTCAAGAAGGAGATCATTAAGTGGTTTGATGCAGGGATTATCTATCCCATTTCTGATAGTGCTTGGGTGAGCCCAGTACAATGTTTCCCTAAAAAGGGAGGGATGACAGTGATCGAGAATGAAAATAATGATCTTATCCCCACTAGGACTGTCACTGGTTGGCGAGTATGTATGGATTATAGGAAACTCAACAAGGCCACCAGGAAAGACCACTTCCCTTTACCCTTCATTGACCAAATGTTAGATCGATTAGTTGGTCACAAATTCTACTGTTTACTGGATGGACACTCTGGGTACCTTCACCTGTCCCTATGAGACCTTTGCTTTTAGAAGAATGCTTTTTAGCCTATGCAATGCACCTGCTACATTCCAGTGTTGCATGATGGCTATATTCCATGATATGGTGGAGGATTTTCTTTAGGTTTTCATGGACGATTTCTTAGTATTTGGGGATAGCTTTGATTTATGTTTGCAGAATTTAGCACTAGTGCTGATGAGGTGTGAAGAAACAAACTTAGTGCTTAATTGGGAGAAATGCCACTTTATGGTGAAAGAAGGTATAGTGCTAGGGCACAAAATCTCTGCTAGGGGATAGAAGTGGATAAGGCTAAGGTGGAAATTATTGAGAAGTTACCTCCCCCTACCACTGTAAAAGGAATTCAAAGTTTCCTGGGCCATGCCGGATTTTACAGAAGGTTCATTAAGGATTTTTCTCAGATATCTAAGCCTTTATGTAATCTCCTTGAGAAGGACACTGTGTTTTGCTTTGATGAGAGATGCTTAGAAGCATTTAAGACTTTGAAGGAAAAATTAGTTACAGCCCCTGTAATCATAGCTCCAAATTGGAGTTTACCTTTTGAGCTTATGTGTGATGCAAGTGATTTTACTATCGGAGCTGTACTAGGACAAAGAAAAGGAAGAGTCTTTTATGCTATTTACTACGCAAGCAAAACACTTAATGAGGTCCAGATGAACTATGCTACTACCGAGAAGGAGCTGTTAGCTATGGTATTTACTTTTGATAAGTTTCGCTCCTATCTCATTGGTACTAAGGTAGTAGTATATACTGATCATGCTGCCATTATGTATTTAGTCTCCAAGAAGGATGCACAGCCGAGGCTGATTCGATGGATCCTCCTACTACAGGAGTTTGACTTGGAGATTAGGGATAGGAAAGGTACGGAGAATCAGGTTGCTGACCATTTATCTAGATTAGAGAGTGGACATAAAGAAGATGGTACAGCTATTAATGAATCCTTTCCTGATGAGCAGCTATTTACTTTCAGGCACTCCAGATTACCTTGGTACACTGATTTTGTAAATTATCTGGTGAGCAATGTGATGCCACTTGATTTGACTACCCAGCAAAGGAAAACGTTTTTGAGTGATGTCAAGTATTATGTTTGGGATGAACCCTTCCTATACAAGCAATGTAAAGATCAGATTTTGAGAAGGTGTGTTCCCATGGAAGAAGTAGAAGATATAGTTAGACATTGCCATTCTTCTGATTATGGAGGGTATTTTGGAGGAGAGAGGACAACAGCCAAGGTTTTACAATCTGGATATTACTGGCCCACGTTATTTAAGGATGCCCATTACTTTGTGCTGAAATGTGATAGATGTCAGAGGGTAGGAAATATTTCCAAAAGAAATGAGATGCCTCTGACTAATATTTTAGAAGTAGAACTCTTTGATGTCTGGGGCATTGATTTCATGGGACCATTTGTTCCTTCATATGGCAATCTCTATATTCTAGTGGCTGTGGACTATGTATCAAAATGGGTTGAAGCGATGGCTTTACCGACTAATGATGCCAATGTGGTAGTAAGTTTTTTAAAGAAGAACATTTTCACACGATTTGGCACACCTAGGGCTATCATTAGTGATGGAGGATCCCACTTTTGCAATCGAAGTTTTGATGGGCTGTTAAAGAAATATGGGGTCAAACATAAGGTAGCCACTGCTTATCACCCACAGACGAGTGGCCAAGTAGAGTTGTCCAATAGGAAAATTAAGGGGATATTAGAGAAAACAGTGAACCCAAGTAGGAAGGACTGGTCCATTAGGTTAGAGGATAGACTTTGGGCCTATAGGACAGCCTTCAAAACACCTTTAGGAATGTCCCTTTAACAGCTTGTTTATGGTAAAGCCTGTCATCTATCAGTAGAGCTAGAACACAAGGCCTATTAAGCCCTTAAGAACCTGAATTTCAATTTAGAGGCAGCAGTGGAGAAGATGCTGCTACAGCTTAATCAGTTAGATGAGTTCAGGTTGCAGGCATATGAGAATGCCTAGCTCTACAAGGAAAAGACTAAGCGATGGCATGATAAGAAAATTAAGGAGAGACACTTCGTGTAACGACCCTTGACCCTGAAATTTGAGAATTTTTTTTTTTGTTGAATTTAATTTAACCACTTATTCCTTTATTCACTTAGGTTGTATTCCTGTACAGTGTCAAAACATTTTTCCCAATTCTTTTCTCGTAATTAGTAATTAATTTCCACGTTTTTAGATTATATGGCCGATAGAAATTTTGGCAGCACAACAGCTTATATATATGAGCCTACCCACATGCAATTCAGTTATTTTGGGCAATCCTAGATATCCACAACTACCAAGCATACCTTTCAATTCATCCTTACCACTCCAGACATCTATTTCAATTTAATACCAGCTATCTCAAATATTATCCCAATATAATAATGTTTACATCATTCCTTACAAAATTACATCCCAACTGATAATTTCAACACATGTCTGTGCATACAATTATGTCTGGTATAGGAATGTAAATGTATACCTTTTGCGTGTACAAAATGTAGCCTAGGGTAGCTCTTCCCACCAGCCTACGTCGTGTACGCGACAGGTAGCGCCTATAGATTCACTGCAAAAGATCTGAAGGTAGAGGGGTGAGCTTTTGGGGAAAAGCCCAGTAAGAAGATGTATTTAAAACGATCCTAACAATTCAAATATGTAAAAAAAACACAATAGTACATATAATGATACTTTCTGAAAGCCAATATAAATGACATTCAAAGATTAAGGAAAATCAGAAACATCGAGATTCAAAACGTAATTCTTTAAGTACGAAAACTTAACAGATATTACGTAAACTGGTCGTATAATCAGAATTCCAAAAACAGGAATATATGTCAAATCACATAATACAGAATCACATTATGAAAATAGTGTTAAATTTTCAAATCGAGACTACATCGGCCCATCTAATCATCATGCGGCAAATAACCCAGTCATCCTCCATAGAGGGAATTCAGAACCTATGGCCACGGCAAGTCAGAACCCGAAGGTGAAATTCAGAACCTATGGCCACGGCGAGACAGAACCCGAAGGCGAAATTCAGAACCTATGGCCACGGCGAGACAGAACCCGAAGGCGAAATTCAGAACCTATGGCCACGGCGAGGCTGTAAACGAGATTAAAAATCGTACAGCGTTTAGGAGTGCACGAACAAGGGTGAAGACCCGAGTTCGAGCCTCCGTGACGCGTCTCCTGGGAGATGGGCTTGCCCCCCCCAGTGGAGCAAAACCTTGAGGGCCAGTGGACCCAGAGAGGACAATACGGGTTTGTGATGAGTTCGCCGTAAGCCTATGACCTGGTGAGGGGCGGGCAGCAGGGTTTTCACACCTCTCCTCTTCGGTTCTCGGTTTTTCCAGCTCCAATCCTCCTGGTTCAGTCCTGTAGCAACTCCTTCAGCCTTCTTCTTCCTCTTTTCCTTTCCTTCTTCTCCAGCCGAGCAATCTTCCTCTTCTCCTCTTCTTCTTCCTCTTCTTTCCTTTCCTCTTCTCGGCTGGACAGCTTCTCTTTTCTTTCTCTTTTCTTCTTCCTCGCCGACCAGCTCTTCTTCTCCAGCCGATCACCCTTCCTCCCTTCTCTTCCTTTCTTCCCTCTTCTCTTTTCTCCTCTTCCTTTTCCCGCTCGAGCCTCCTCTGTTTCCCCCTTTTTTTCCAATTACAAATGTGGCAGACGGAATTGGCTTTTCAAAGCCAATTCCGTACAAAACCAGTTTTATATATATTATATTAATATTTATTTATATATTATATTTATATATTATATTAATATGTATATATATATATATAATTTGTTTATTGATTGTATCATTATTATATTTTTTTGTCTTATTGTTAGTGTTGTTACTATTTTTATTTTTATTGTCTCATGCTTTATTTATTTATTTATTAACACTTATTTATTAAATACTATACATTAAATAATATATATATATACTATATATATTATTATTCATTTATTTAAATGTCTAGTATATATGTATATATATATATATATATATACACATATTCACCTATGTATATATCTAGATATATACACTTTCTTATATAATTTATCCAAAAACATAATATCATGCCTTCCATGAAATTTTCATTATTTCGAATATGAAATATTATCGGGATTCCATCACCCCTCACGAATTCTCGATACAGGTTTTTACATCATCATTTTTCAACTAATACTTTAAAATTTTCCAATCCTTCCGTACTTGCATTTGCTTTATCACTTCTCGTATCTTCGGGTTCCCGGTCATTCACGGGCTTCTCGGTTCCTATAGTCCTCGAGCCTTACAACGAATATTCACACTTCCATTAATATATATTATTTCCATTTTTATATAATTTAATTAACGTAGGAAATTTGTGGGGTTTACACTTCGAGCCAGGCCAGTAGGTTCTGTTGTTTAATTCACGCTTAAAGCTGTTTCCAGGAAAGCTTAAGTCTAGGTGATCAGGTCCCTTTACCATTACACAAGTATTCCCTCATGGAACCATTGAAATTATGGATGAGACCCTGAATCAACCCTTTAAGGTTAATAGGGGCAGACTAAAACACTATTTTAGGGAAGGGTTTGATCGTTAGCATTCTGTGACCACTTTAGTTGAACCTCCTACTTCTGATCCTGCTACTTAGCTTCATTTTTCTTTCACTTTTTGTATATAGTTCTTTTTCTTTTCTGTTGTTTCTTTCTTTGTTTATTTTACAGATTGCCTTTATAGTATTATGCTTTCAATCAAGCTTCGATTGTTCATCAACATCAGATAGGGGAGTACTCTGTTCTTGAGCTTAATTGTTTATATTATCTGCAGACTGAGGACATTGTGCATTTTAAGTTTGGGGGAGGGGATTACTTGAGCATTTTTTGAAAATTTGGGCAAAATTGAAAAATTTTTCAAAATTTTTTCAAAAATCTGAGCTTAAATTTTTTGATTTTGGGATGATTTAGTACTCAGCATGTAGTTTTCCCATAGTCCGATGATATAACCCCATGATAATGTCTGATTTTGATTGACTAAGAAGCATGATTATAGGAAAAAGCAAGAAGCTGAATTCTTGAATTTGTCTTAATTCTGACTGTGATTGCCTCATCTTATGCACATGTCATGTCATGAATCTGTTTATTTATTTAGAGAAAGCTTATGTGGACATAGGATTGCATTTGTTCAATTGATTTTGTGCATCATATTCTAGAATTTGTTTGATCTAATCTCGAGGTGAAATATTAGATCACACTTAATTAGGGAGATGATTTAGGCCATCTTTGGATCGTTTGAGCCTTTCGAGCCATCCCTGTACATACTTTATCCCTAGTCACCCAGCTGGGCCAAATAAGTCTTTTTTTGTAAATACAATTGCCTATAATTTTCCTTAGCTTAAATACTTTATTCCTATCCCTACCCCGAAAGCATGAAAGTCATTGGGATATATTTTGAGCTTTGTACATATGGGTATCTGGTGATAGTGAATGTTCAAAAAAAATGAAAAGAAAATGAAAGAAAAAGAAAAAGAAAAAAAAGAAAGAAGAAAAATACCAAAAAAAATGTTTAGTGAAATAAATAAGTTTGGGGGAATTTGAGCTCTTACATTAAAATCCTGAAAGTAATGCATGTTAAGGGGTAATTAAACCTAAATTGACTTTATCATACCTTAGCCCCAGCCTTACATTACAAGCTTAATGAAGTCCTATTGATCTTTAGTTAAGTGTGACTACATTAGTGGAGAGAGAAGTGAAAAGCAAACTTATGGGAATGATCACATGTCATTGACTTTGCATTCACTGTGTTTGCATAATCTAATCCAGATAATGTATTGTGAAGTGACTATGACATTTTTCACACACTCACAAGGAGTCCAATTTGGGTTAGGACTTATGATTAAATGATTCTGAGTGTTGGACTTATAATTGTGACTTTGATTTCTAATCTGTATATTTTCTTTGAGGATAATATTGGGAAAATTATTGTGTTTAGTACTTGTCATTCTTATAATTATTTTGTTTTGCTTGAGGACAAGCAAAAGCTCAAGTTTAGGGGTGTGATAATTCTATATTTTTAGAATTATTTGTGCTTAATTTCCTAATTAATTATTTAAATCCCCAATTTATTTTGTTAATTATCCCCTTTATTTAATTAAAATTCTCATGTTTGCAGATAAATTAAATCCGGATGAATTTTGAATATTTTGGTAGAAAATGAATCGAAATTGAGCTAAAATCGAGATTGGACCATGCGGACAACACGAGTCTAGCACATCCAATTGGACAAAAAGGCAGATGACATGGAAATATTATTTTTCAAGGAGCCAATGGTGTGAAGACAAGTGGCCAAACAATGCCAACTCATTTAGGATGGAAAAATTACAATTGTACCCCTAAATGTGTATATAAATAGAAAATGATGACAATTGTAAGGGGTGGAAAAAGAAGGTAGAATAGTTTTTTTTTAGGTTAACTTTAAAAAGCGTTACTTTCTTTTTTTTTTTTTAAGTATTCTGTCGATTAGTCTTTTTCTTCTAGGTTTCATATTTCTTTTTTATCTACTGTTCTATTGAATTGATTATGGAAATCTATTCTTTTTAAATTCATATATCTCGGTTGCTTAGAGTTATTATTTACCAATCCAGTTTTCTTCACACGTTCAGATCATGTTTTTGCTATATGTTTTAATCCATTCTCGGTTGTAGTATAAAGCATTTGCAAAGCTTTAATCATCAATGCTGATCATGATATTCTGATTCATTATTGTCGATCTAATATGTTAGGATTAATTTAGGTATTGATTTATAATATTCAACTGGTGAAACAATATTGAATTGATTGAGAAATACAGGAACCGTGGCTACTAGAAATGTCTTGGTTTCACATATAACTTAGTTTTCAGCATCTCTATTCTCCTTTTCTTATTTGAAGATATCATGTTCAGCACCGAGTAATCTTCTTTTAATTTATTTTTATTTTATGTTCTAGTGTAATTCGCTATTGTGAATGAAAAAAAAAACTCCTAAATTAATAAAAAGTTCATGCTCTTTTTCATCATCTCTTAATGTTAAGGTTTTTTTTTTCTTATTTATGCAGTTTGGATCAACTGTTCTTGGGTTAAATTTTTTATTTTCTTCACTTATTACGTAGCCTCTCTTCTAAGTTGTTTTATCAGCAAATTGGCTTTGCTTCATGTTTAGTTTGGTGTCTCTTAAACCGTGGATGTTGTAGTGAATGGTTGCTTGTTTTTTCTCTGTTCTCCTATGTTTTATGTGTGATTTACTGTTACTCTCCTTTTCCTATTCTAGCTTTTCATTTCAGTCATATTAAGTTTGCCATAGTTTATTCACTGCCTTGAACTTACATACTACAATTTAATGCTTGT
This sequence comes from Firmiana major, assembly GCA_033439115.1. Taxonomy (NCBI): domain Eukaryota; kingdom Viridiplantae; phylum Streptophyta; class Magnoliopsida; order Malvales; family Malvaceae; genus Firmiana; species Firmiana major. Next base: position 65,857,815 of record CM065899.1, read on the forward strand.
GTTTTATCTATTTCCAGATTTGCATTGCTGAGAATTGCAGAATATGTTGATGCCGAATGTTGTGACATGCAACACTCACGGTACCGAGAGTGTGTAGGGTGCATCTGAAAACAGCAGTAAAAAGAAACAGATCAGCAACACTGGTAGCAATATAGGACAAAACCGAGAGCTGGATTAGCAACAACATAAGCAGGACCTGGTAGGAATAGTAGAGGGAAACCGAGAGCAGTTGCAGCAGCTGAAGCAGAACATGGAGCATGTACAGCAGTACACTACCACTAGCTGAACACGATAGGGCTAGCAACATCAGTACGTGGACAGAAGCAGTTAGCTGGGCAATCCATGAACACCTAGAGGAAGAACAAAAATTGGAGAAGGAAGACACGCCTAGAACCGAGAGCAGCGAGCTAGCTGAGAATGCTGGAAATGCAATTTGTGAAGACGTGAACAGTGTTTGAAGGGATATTTGGTTGGTTTAAATTGTTAAGGCTTTGTTTGGCTAGTGCATAATAGTTAATTAACTCATTTTCATGCATTGTTAGTTTAGTTTAATTCCTATTTAATTTGTTAGCTTAGTTTAGAGTCTTTGATTAAATTGCATGATTAGTATCTTCTTTAATGGTTTAGAACTTAGTTTTAATTAGGTTTATAGTTAATTAAGTGTTCATTTAGAATTAAATTAGGGGTAAATTTATTTCATTAAATCTTAAGTTAGTTTAAATTGCATTTTGATTAAGTAGTATTATTGCATTTTAGGATTGTTAATTTTAGTTTAATTAATCTTACTTTGTTATTCTCAAATTTGCATTTTATTTGCGTTAATTAGTTTTAACTGTTTTAATTTCTTTTGTAGGCTTTTGATTTTAATTGCGTGGAGCACTGTAAGTAATTTTGCTCGGTTTTATTTAGTTTATTTTATAGTTTTATTATTTTCAGTACTTTTAATTAGCCTTAGTAGATCACCACCTTAATCTCATAATTTGCTAGGATATACCATAGGGTAAGATTAACCGATAATTAATTAGGCTAACCAACTTCTCTGAGGGACGATAACTCGGGACTCAAATCCCATTATTACTTGTACGACTCGTGCACTTGCGGTAATACGTTTAGGGAGTGTCAGGCTTGTGGAAGTAAGTGAGGGTATGGTTCAGTTTAGGTAAGATTTAAAGGGTTTTGGTTTGATTCAATCTATGGGTTCTATATATGTTATTAAGTGATTAATATGGACTATTTATGTGCATTTAGATTGAAGCAAAAGTCCTTCCAAAATAATTGTGACCATTCAACCATTTTGGGTTTCATAAGGTAAGCTTTGATTCAATGGTTAGTTTGATATCTGTTTATGCCTTTGATGTGAATAGATGATATATGAACTTAATTTGAAGAAATAATGTTTGTATGAAGTACTTGTAGTGTAAATCCTTAGGGTTTTAGAGCGAGAAAGTAAAATTCCTATTGAATTTCTTAGGGATTCTTTAAATTGAGATGATAAACATGTGATTGAGCATAAATTAAATTATATTATGGCTTAAAAGTTACCTGAGGGTAATTATATATATTTGGCCAAGGTAAGGGCATCTTGGTAATTTACACTTATAGTGGAATTTTGATTGTAATGAAAACAGTCAAAAGTAAGGATTAATAGCTTTTGTCACTTTACTACGAATGGTGACATAAGTGGATTCTACATAAAAGTGTGATATATAGGGGATATTATAAGTGTGAATGTACTATGAAATGAATTCTTAATGGAATGTGTCATATTATAGGTTTTCGAAACAAATTATGGCATGTGGTAACTTTCGGCCAAGCCTCGATTTCTATGCCATCATGGTATTTTGGTATATAAATTGCATAGGTTACAAAGTAAATAATTACGCATAAGATACAATTGGTATCAAACAGCGTAGTTAACAATGCATGATACATAGTATCCTATAGTGCAGGTTCGTTGTACCCATCCTGAGTTAACTTTATGCATACTGAACTTAAGTGTTAAACTCTACATGAATAACGTATAAGACTTATATGTTCAATATGTATAAGTAAGTGAACTGTTGGTTGATTGTGAATAAGAGTATAGAATGAGTAAGTAACTATTTTGATGCAAGGTAGCATCATAAAATATAAGTTAACCCTTTTGGTGCATGGTAGCATCATGTGGGATAAATTAGGTCTTGAAACATAAGTCGAATAACGTTTAAGGACCATAAGTGTTAGGTGTGACTTCTGAAAGATTATGGAATAAGAGAAGTGTGAAGGAAATGTGTGATGAGGATCAATCTCTTCCTTCAATATAGGTTGATCGATTCCCAAATGGCAGTACGCCATAAGTTTGTTGGAATAAGAGAGAGAACTGATCCCCCTGAGTATAGGATTGATCCCCATTACGGATTTGGCTTAGCTTTCTAAGTTCTTAAGGTAAAAGACTGATCCTCTAGTGTTATAGGATGGATCCCCTAGAGTTTAGAAGCCCAAAATGGCTATATTTGAGAGTTCAAATATACAAACTGTATTTGATGTTGCACTAACCTCCAAATCATGTAAATTCTTGCATAGAAGATAGTGAAGTCAACATATATTATTGAATTCAATAAAATAAGGTGATTAATTGTTATATGACTAAGGTGATAAGGATATATACTCATGTGAACCATGTTTTGTTTTACATTTGTTTTTTTTTTGTGCATCTTACGAGTTTATGGGATTCTGAAAGCTTGCATTGGCTTACACCTGCATTAAGAAGCTTTAAAATCTCACTTACGACATTTTTTGAAAGTACATGAGATATATGTTTCCATGTTTTGGATTTAAGCTAATTCTACTTTTATCCAAATTACGATTTGAATTGATTTCAAAGCATGCATTCAGATAGCTTTTACAACTAATTGTTTTGCCCAAATTATGATTTGAATTGATTTCAAAGCATGCATTCAGATAGCTTTTACAACTAATTGTTTTGCCTTAGCTAATGTGTGATAATAGTTAGCCATGAGCATTTTAGGGCCCTATTGATGGGCGATAGTCAGTGATATATACTACGGACGGGCTATAGTAAGTGATATTTCGGCCTCTGCTAACGAGGATTATAATAGTTTCTCAGTGATGTAAAATGCTATTAGCGATGTAAATAGAAATCATGTAGCCTGCTATTAGTGTTGAAATAACAATCAATTAACCAACCTGCTATTAACGATGTAAATAACAATGATGTAGCCCACAATTGGAGATATAAATAGCAATGTTTCCGTCCTTACTGACAAAAATGATAGTAGTTGGCAATGATCATGTATTTTGAGATTTCTAATATTTTCCTAATCACGAGTTAAAATAATGATTGTATGAAATGTGTTTTAGATTTGAAATATGCTTTCAAATGTGTTTTGAATTATAAAATATGTTTTTGAAAATGATTTACAAACATGAGCATGGTTCACAGGCATATCCTCTTGAGATGACATGAATATGATGTGACCATTGCTAATAAGGATTATAATAGTTAGGGATGAGGTCCCTACTGACAAAATATTATAGTCAGTGATGTCCTTGCTGGTAGGTTAAAAAAGTTGACAATGATCATGTGCAAAATGTGTTTTGAGGTATGTAATGTGACCTTTGGAAAAATGATTCGCACTATGAAAGTATGAGAAATGATCATATGGAATATGTTTTGGATTATGTGATGTGATTTCAAAAAATGAATGTGTTTTGAGGATGAATGTGAATGTATACAATTTCAAAAGGAAAGAACTTATATGTTTGGATTGCATTAAACTTAATTTTCTGCATTCAACTATGCTTTCGAATTTCAAACTTCTACGAGTATATTCAGTTTCGGGTGGTCAAGTTTGATGGCTAATTGAGGTTTTTCAAAATACCTCTTTGTCTGAAAAACTTGATAGTGTCTAAAAAATATTCTAGTCTTTAGACCTAGGAAAAGTGTAACATTCGATAAGTTTCGGAATGTGAATTGAATAAGTGATAAGAAAGAATGATTGAATGTGAATGCGTTAAACATGCATTAGAATTCAGTATCTTGCATGTTAGTACCCTTGCACCTATGTGGTTTACTTACTAAGCTCCTCAAGCTCACCCCTTTATTTCCATCACAAGTTCATACTAGAGGTACGTTGACATCGACATCAATATCTGCTTCGAAGTTAATACTTCGGAGATCTCGCAACTCATATCGGTATATGTTTATACTATTTAATTATGTTTACTTTCAGATAGTTATCTTTTAGTACACGAGTCGAGTTGTGTCTTGCGTTAAAACATATTTGTGAAAGTTAATTATCATGTTATGGGATGAAAATGAATTGATATTGATAGTAAGGTTATAAACCGAGTAAATATAAAATCAATTGTCTTGTGAATATAAACTGTTATACTTCATACCTTGTAGGTTGGGTATGATAAAACATAAGTCATTATGCTACCAAAATTTTATTGAAATCGATAATCGCATCTTAGCTTAATAAATGAAAGTAATCAGTAATCATACTTAGACCTTAGGTTCAAAACCTTTAACTGAGCTAGGTTGTTTGAGACCTAGAAACATTCTAAGACTGTACTCAGATGACAAACAAGTGTTAAAACAAAAATGAAAAATTCATCCCTAATTCATACGTCCACAATAAGTTACCTTGTGACTAAGCCCTAATAGTTACGTAAGGGTAAATTGATATATTGTGAAATGTTTAGTGGTTTAGTAAGTGAAATCATATCATAAACTAAGTGTTTGTGTTTAGTGTAGAAAAGTCACTTGGGAAGGTGACTATCACATTCCGCCAAGGGAGGTTTCTTAGGTAAGTGAAGTGTAGGAATGTGTTCATTGATTCCTATGGTATTTATAACATGATACTAAGTGTTGTAAGAAATTGTAGTGTATTGAATCAATTGGTGGTATGTGTGCATAATTGACTAAGCTTGAAATAAGTGCTCAACATTGTTGCTTGGTTATGTTAACTATATGGATGCAAATTTGCTTCATATAGTGTAAGTATAAGTGATGGAATTGGGATTCGATAGTGTAAGATACATACATACACATATACATACATATAAGTGGTGTGCAAATACTGAATAATGAGGACATAGTAGCCCATTATGGTGCATGTGATATATGTATGTGTATAAGTGAATGAATTGTGATGAGTATAGTGTATGGATATTGTTTGTGCTATGTTAAATTAAGGTTGGATAGTGAGATATTAAAACCTAGCCTTATTGCAGTTGGCTTAGTGATATAGAAAGTGATTGAGATGTTTGGCATGTTCTGCATATAACATGATTTCGTAAGATTTCAAAGTGTTTTGTGAACCATGCCTTTATTGCATATTGCATACTTGTGCATAACATGATAGTGACGAGATTTTTAAGCTTAAATAAATTTATATCTACATGTATAAAAGCTTTGAAAAATCATTTCATGCATGTTTTGAAATATATTGGACATATGGCATCATTACGTATGTACGGTGTTTTTAGGGATAAAACATACTTCCATTTTATATCCACAGTGTCAATGAATTTCAGAACATCTAAAGAAATTATTTACATCTTATAGGCACTCCACAGTGTAAATTAAATCGATAAAGCAAATGGGAGCAGCATGAGTATCATCTACTCCTACATAGGCATATCGGCTTGTCCCATAATAGTCGTTGATAGGTTCTGGTCTTACTTGATCATTAGGACTGGAGAGTTTGAATTAATGGCCATAGGTAAAACCCTAGTTTATGGGTATTCATCGGCTCACTTATAGTTATAATGGGAGAGCCTTAATTGGTAATTAGGGAGTCATGCCTACTTTTGAACAGTGTAATCATTTTATCGAACAATGTTTATCGAACAATTTTTATCGTAAAGTGAAATTTTTATCGAATAATACATTGTTTATAGTAAAGTGAAATCTTTATCAAACATTTTATCATAAAGTGAAATATTTTATCAAAAATTGCATCATTTTATCGTAAAGTGTAGTGTTTATTGTCAGTACATTAATTTGACATGTAGTGTAGTGTTAGTATAGGTGCATCAGTTGATCGCACATCACATCGTTTCACAACATCGAATATTCATGGCATGATTTTCATACATCATGTTATAATAAAGTAGTAGCGGAAAATATATATAGGGTTGCCCTATCTTAATCTCAGGTCAACGGAGAAATGAGGTAATTCAAAGTATCATTCAGACTACTACCCCTAAAAGACCTTGATAGCATCCAAAAGTCTTAATGTCTTAGTGATATCAGTGAATGATATTATATCGAAATAAAAAAGTATTATATATTATCAAATAATTGATATTGAAATTTTTTATCGATACAGATGACCTGTGTCCATGCATTATATAACAGTATATAGTATGTTACTAACTCTGCACTTGTATGGTTAACTTATTGAATTTTAGCTCACTCCCCCACTATTTTCAGTTACAGGTTAAGCCAAGATTGTACAATTATTGATTATAGTATCTGTCTTCGTAGTTTCGAGCTTTGGAGCACTCATAATGTATATTCAATATATATTTTAAATGCATAAATGCTTTATTAAAATTCAGGCAGTTTTCCTGTACTATCGGTCGAGATTTGTATTAGGTGAATGTATGCTTACATTACAAAGTTTTCTAGATTGGGATGCAAATAAAATTTATTCTTGAATATGTCAAAAGTGATAAAATATGGGATTATTTTGTAAGTATATATTTTAGAAGACCAATTATTTTGTAAATATATATTTTAGAAGACCAAACAATCATATTTTTTGGTAGTTTCTGGATATGTGATTGATTATTGTGTGGACTAGAAAAATAGACATTTGAGCTGTGGATTATGCTGCATTTGACAGCTGAATGGATTAACTGTCGAAAATTAGTCATAACCGGGGACTTATTGCTTTTACACGAGAATTGATATGTGATGTTTCTAAGTGACTATGGTGAATGATGTTGAACTGGGACCTTTGGTATATTGCCTTAAATTGTAACAAGTAGTTAACTGCTTAAATTTTCTGAATGACACTGCTCACTTGACAAACCTAATGTTAAGAAAAAAAGATAAAAGTCAACCCATATTTTCAAATTTCGCATCAGCGTATTACTTTTTCTCGTCCTTTGAGGCGTTACAATATTTGTTCTTAGTTTTGTCTAATTGAGTTAGTACAGAAAGGTTTGAACTAGTATTTACATCCCATTCACATCTCTTAGTACTGCATCTACATGAATATAAATTGTGAGCTAAATAGATATTATTTTAATGCATGCATTTTTTTGTGCACAAAATAGTGAATATATGCCGACAGAGAGGCCTCGCCGTCAGACACAAAGGAGGCAAGCACAACTTTTTCCACCCCCTTCACCTCCTCGTTAGTGAGAGAGTCCCAACAATTGTACACGTGTGGCTCGATTAGAGTAAAATTTTAGTGACGTCACAACGAGCTTATAGAATCTGTTTGCATTGATCACTTAGCAACTAGGTAGTGCTCCACAAAATGCACCACCACTAGTTGAACCTCAGTCACCCGTTTCTTAACATGCATCGAATCCTCTACAGCCTCAAGCATCACCACCATCAGTTCGACAACCACTTACACCTCAGCCACGACTTCCAATACCTCAACCATAGGTAGTTCCTCTTACACAGCCTGCTGCACCACCACTAGCAATACCAAACGTGGACATTAACATGGATGATTGAAATAGTTCCAGAAGATGAACCCGCATGTGTTTAAGGGTGTCAAAGATATAAAGGTGGCAGAAACTTGGTTAATGAAGATAAAAAGCCCAAGGGTTACAATTCAGATGAGAGCTGGTTTAGTGACCTTTATGTTTGAGGGAGATACTGAACACTAATGACATTAAATAAAAATAGTGTTGAGGAATTAGAACCTAATGATCAGTTGAGATGCTTTCATAATTGCTTTCAATAACTAGTATTTTCCTAAATGTGCAGAGCAGTTGAAACAATTAGAATTTTTGTATTACACATAGGAGAGTATGATCGTGGACTAATATGAGTTCAAGTTCACGATGCTGAGTTGTACGACCTAGTGATCATTAGTGATGAAGTATGAAAGGCTACTAAATTCATTGACTAATTGAGGCTCGCTAACAGAGGCAAACTGTCACGCCCCGAAAACGCGAAAAATAGGGCAAATTTAAAAACTTTTTACTTATCAATTCACAATTAAGAGTGCATTCCTGTGCAGTGTCATGCATGTCACGCCCCGGAAACGCGGAAAATAGGGCTAATTTAAAACTTTTTACTCATCAATTCTCAATTAAGAGTGCATTCCTGTGCAGTGTCATACATTATCATATTTATCGTACCTCAGGATTTCATCACTAGAAATTATATATCATATACATTACTTGATCTCAAGTTAATTAATCCTAATACATCCCATACAATGTTATACATCAAGTGTCGGCAATTATGATAATTGTCTGGGTACATGAAAAGATAAAAGATACCTCAAAATACAATATATGGCATGGAGCTCAAGTCCTCCACTAGCCACTACTCCGTACGTCGCAGGAAAACCCTTTTCACTTGCAGAAATCTGGGGGGAAAAAAAAATAGGGTGAGCTTTTAAATCGCTCAGTAAAGGGGGTAAGGGACTCATTTCATAAACCAAAATGCACATCACAAAATATTTATTGTATGTGAAACTCATTAATCTCATTTGAAAACCATAGCATGAAAGTACTCAAAACGACATTCTCATGTCTCAAATCATGTGAAAACATGAAGTAAAAAGGCTCAGTCTAGAGCAATAACAAAGCATGTGAAAATAATGCGATGAACCCTTTCTCAATTAACATGATAAAATCACTGTAATAATAATGCACGTGGCACAGCCACTAAACACACGTGGCATAGCCACTGATTTAAATTCACAGGTGGCACAGCCACTAAGCACACGTGGCATAGCCACTGAGTTAAATTTACACGTGGCACAACCACATGATAGGGTTTCATGTGGCAACGGCCACCAATTAGGGTTTCTCACGAGGCAACGGCCACCAAATAGGGTTTTCACGTGGTAATGGCCACCAAATGGGGTTCTTACGTGGCAACGACCACCAAATGGGGTTTCTCACGTGGCAACGGAAACCAAATGGGGTTTCTCACGTGGTAACGGCCACCAAATGGGGTTTCTCACGTGGCAACGGCCACCAAATGGGGTTTCTCATGTGGCAACGGCCACCAAGTATACGTGGCATAGCCACAGAATGGGTTATTCTCACGTTACTAGAACGGAGAAGAATCGGGCTTACATGCTACCAGAGCAATGCCCGGTGTGTACTCAAAACTACACACCTAAGTCTTAATCATATAAGACTAGTTTGCCTTCACGTAGAACTCATAGTGGTTTTTCTCTCATAAAACTCATTTGAAAACCGTTTTGTACTCAACACAAAACATAATAAAACCGAGTTCCAACCGGCAAAGCATGCACACATTTCTCAAATCTCGATATTGCCTTAACGTAGAGCCCATTTATAAACTCATAAAAACATTGGGCTCCAACCGGCTATAAAAAATCGTGTGCAATTGTATCACAACACAACACTCAACATGCTTGTTTTATAAATCACAATTCATGCTATAATAGTTTGCAAATCACATACACAAATGGTTTAGTTTCCCTTACCTCTTTGCACCTCGTATAGTGCAATCGTTTCCCCCGTATCACGGACTAGCCTCGCATTTCACTCTGGAACTCCCGAGCTGTCCAAACGATATTAAAACATCAATATTCAACTATCACATCAACCTCAATTCTCAAAATCGAGCATAATTGCTCATAACTCCTCAAATTTCTCAATTCTCATAACTCCACTACAAACCACAATCTCGCTCACAACACCTCAACATTCTATATTTCCTATGCCACAATATTTATGCTAATACACCACATTGTCTAAATCTCCATTTATAGCTCAAAATTCCTAAATTGATAAATATCATTATCACTCCAACCACATTGTAATTTCATCAATCCCTAATCATTTCTCAGCTATTTCAACATAATGACAACAACCATTATCATCAAAATCATCTCAGATATCAAGATCGAGGTTTAGAAATTACCCAAAACTTGTGGAGAGCTTATCTCTTGCCTCGATTCGATCCGTCTTTCGATTTCCAAGTATGTTGTTCTCCCTTTGATGAGGAACAACTTTCCTTCTTGCCACAACTTCTGATTTGGATGGAAATGGGTGCTTTGGATGAGTGAGAAAGCTAGGTTTCGGTGAAAATGGGGGTTGGAAGAGAGAGGAAGTGAGATTGCAGGAGAAAAACAGGAGTTCCTTATATAGGCTGAGGGTAGGAGTTCGATCTGGCTCTTGATGAGATCGATCTGCATTTGAATTTTGGGGACGATTTGGGTAATTTTATGCCTAGGAGATCGATCTGTCGAGGGGTGAGATCGATCTCTTTATGGATTTATGAGATCGATCTGCTCCTTGAGGAGATCGATCTTCTCCCAAACAGAATCATTTGGAGATCGATCTCTTCCTCATGAGATCGATCTTCTCTCAAACAGAATTATAAGGAGATCGATCCTCTTCCATTGGAGATCGATCTGCTCCTCAAATTCCTCCTTCCTTGTCATTTTTAACTCACCAGATCGATCTCTCCTTCTCCCAGATCGATCTGTCCTCATAACTTCATACTTATTTTAAACACTTAACATATAAATCTCCAATTATCATTCCCCAATTCACTTAGCTCAATAAATTACACTTCAAATTCTTATTACATATTTAAAGTATGTCCGAAATTCTTAGATCTCACATCCTCCCCACCTTAAAAAGAATTTGGTCCTCCAAATTCAACTCAACTAGTCAAATAGATGGGGGTATTTCTCCTTCATGAGATTCTCTAGTTCCCACGTTGCCTCTTCCATTGAGTGATGTTTCCACAAAACTTTCACTAATGGGATGCTCTTAGTTCTCAGTACCTTCTCTCTTTTATCGAGAATCTGGACGGGTTCCTCAGTGTAGCTTATATCCTCTTGAATGTCCATCTCGTCATACTCTATGACATGAGAAGGGTCCGAGTGGTACTTCCTCAACATAGACACATGAAAAACATTGTGTATTCCGGACATCTGTGGGGGTAATGCTAATCTGTAAGCTACCTCTCCCACTCTCTCAAGAATCTCGAATGGTCCTACGTATCGAGGACTCAATTTCCCTTTCTTCCCAAATCGCATGATACCCTTACTCGGTGATATTTTCAAAAATACTGCATCACTAACCTCAAACTCGAGTGGCCGTCTATGCACATCCGCGTAGCTTTTTTGTCTACTTTGTGCAGCCCGTAAGCTCTCACATATGAGTTTCACACTCTGTACGGCTTGCTCAACAGGCTCGAGAGCATTTATCTTTCTGTCACCGACTTCTTCCCAAGCTACAGGGGATCTACACCTCCTACCATATAGAGCCTGAAAAGGTTCCATTCCAATACTCGTATGATAGCTGTTATTGTATGCAAACTCTGCTAGGGCCAGGTGATCATCCCATGATCCCTTAAAATCCATCGTACACGCCCTCAACATATCCTCCAGGGTCTGAATAGTCCTCTCTGACTGACCATCTGTCTGAGGATGATAGGCGGTACTGAAACACAATCGAGATCCCATGGACTCTTGAAACTGGGTCCAAAATCTAGAAGTAAATCGGGACTCTCAATCAGAGGTAATACTCACTGGAGCCCCATGTAATCTAGCTATCTCGCTGACATACAGCTCAGCTAAGGCATCCACAATATCTATGCTCTTGATGGCAAGGAAGTGGGCACTCTTGGTCAGTCTATCCACTATAACCCATATAGCGTCACGACCTCTTCGGGTCCTCGGTAAACCCATAATAAAGTCCATAGTGACATGCTCCTATTTCCATGTAGGTACAGGTAAGGGCTGTAGTAGTCCTCCGGGCTTTCGATGCTCAGCTTTCACTTGCTGGCATACTAAACACCTGGCCACATACTCTGCCACGTCTCGCTTCATACCACTCCACCAATACACCTTTCTTAAGTCTCGGTACATCTTAGTACTCCCTGGGTGCACGGTGTATCGCGAGCAGTGGGATTCTCTCAGTATCTGTCTCTTCAGGGTATCATCGTCCGGTACACAAATCCGTCCTCTGAATCTCAACAATCCATCCTCACTGACTGTGAGATCCGACTGTGAACTCTGTTCAGCTTGGCTAATCATATCTATCAATCTCTGATCACTGCGCTGCCCAGTTCTAATCTAATCCATGATCCTGGGCTCTATTCGCAAGCTAGCCACAAATCCAGTCTCTATCTCTTTAACTCTGATCCGAAGTTCGACAAACTGCTCCAGTAAATCCCATTCCCTGATCATCATAGCAGATATCATACTCTTCCTGCTCAGGGCATCAGCAACCATATTAGCCTTGCCCGGATGATATAGAATCTCGCAGTCATAATCCTTAAGGAGTTCTATCCATCTCCCCTGTCTCATGTTTAACTCTTTCTGATCAAAGAGATACCTTAAACTCTTGTGATCAGTGAAGATCTGGAATCTTTCCCCATATAAGTAGTGTCTCCAGATCTTCAAAGCAAATATCACAGCGGCTAACTCCAAATCATGCGTGGGGTAATTTCGCTCATGGTCTTTCAGCTGTCGCGATCCATATGCGACCACTCTTCCGTGCTGCATAAGCACACACCCCAATCCTTGATGAGATGCATCACTATACACCGAGAATCCTCCTGATCCCTCAGGAATAGTTAACACAGGTGCCGCTGTCAACCTCCTCTTTAATTCCTGAAAACTGAGCTCACACTGATCAGTCCATATAAATGGAGTCTCTTTGCGCGTGAGCTTAGTCAAAGGGGCGGCAATCCAGGAAAATCCTTCCACAAATCTTCTGTAATACCCTGCCAAACCAAGGAAGCTTCGTACCTCAGTAACTGTCATCGGTCTCTCCCAATTAAGCACAGCCTCCACCTTGCTTGGGTCCACTGATACTCTTTCCTCTGAGACTATATGACCAAGGAAAGCTATCCGATCCAGCCAAAACTCACACTTACTAAGCTTTCCATATAATTGCTTATCTCGGAGTATCTGTAGTACTAACCACAAATGCTGTGCATGCTCCTCATACGACCGAGAGTATACCAGGATATCATCAATAAAGACTATCACAAATTTATCTAGATAGTCTCTGAACACCTCGTTCATCAATCTCATAAGTGCAGCAGGGGCGTTCGTCAATCCAAAGGACATCACCAGAAATTCGTAATGGCCATACCTTGTCCTGAAGGCCGTCTTTGGAATATCTTCTTCCTTGATCCTCAATTGGTGATAGCCCGATCTCAAATCAATCTTAGAAAAGACTGATGCCCCTCTCAGCTGATCAAGCAGATCATCAATCCTGGGCAATGGGTATTTATTCTTCATCGTGGCTTTATTCAACAACCGATAGTCTACGCATAATCTGAGACTACCATCCTTCTTCTTGACAAATAAAACTGGTGCTCCCCACGGTGAAACACTGGGCCCAATGAACCCTTGATCCAATAGCTCCTGTAGTTGTTTCTTCAATTCCTCAAGTTCCACTAATGCCATCCTGTAGGGAGGTTTAGAGATTGGCTGAGTATCTGGTACCAAATCAATGGTAAACTCCAGCTCTCTCTCTGGTGGTAAACCTGGCAACTCATCTGGAAAAACATCCAAAAATTCACAAACCACAGGTATATCCTCAATCCTCGGATGTTCCCGCTCATCGTCTGAGATGAGTGTCTCATAACCTTCACATGAACAATCATATTTAATAATCTCCAAAATAATATCCAAATTCTCAAATTACTTACTAGAATTCCACATATTCATTTTCTCAATATCTCAATCGTACACTGTAAGGTTCAGATAGGGAGAAAGTTACAACCTTAGTGTAGCAATCTAAGCTCACCCGATTGGCTGCCAACCAATCCATTCCCAAAATTACATCAAATCCATGTATATTCAACATGATTAGATCTGCTAACATCCCTCTATCTCCCATCTTTATCTCACATCCTCTACTGATTAACTCAGTTCTCTGGGATTCACGCATAGGGGTATTTACATGTAGTATATATTCTAGAGGTTCAAACTTCAAGTTTAATCTACATGCAAAATGCTCAAAAATAAACGAATGCGTGGATCCTGAATCAATCAACACATGAGTCTTATGATTACAGACAGAGAGTGTATCTCTTATAGTTTCTGCAGAAGTGTCAGCAGTCTCCTTATCTAGGGCAAACACACGTCTCTGGGTAACAGGTCTCTTTCCTTTCTCTGCAGTAGTGGCCCGTCCCTAGGGATTCACTCTCTGAGGCTGTTGTCTAGTGGGCTCCAAGACATGTGGTTTCTGAGGTTGAGGGTAATCCTTCACCATGTGACCCATGTCTCCACATCTAAAACATCCATGGATCAACCCAGTACAACTCCCCTCATGCATTCGGCCACAATTTCTGCAAAACCTTGTCTCATGCCTGACATCTCGAGGGGTCTCTCTAATGTTAGGGTAACCTCTGGGTCTCTCTAATCTGCCCTTCTGTACCTCAATCCTTCCTCTTTTGAAGGAACCTCTCCGAGCCTCTGTTTGGAAAATCGTTGGCCTCTTGCCCTTATCTCTATTCACCGCTCTGAGCTCATTCTGGGATTGTACCATTTCAATTCCTGTTTCAATCTCTTGTGCTCGTCTCAGAGCATCTCCAAACTCAGTAATACATAGCCCTATCAATCTATCTCTGATGATGGGCTTTAATCCATACACAAATTTCTCTGTGCGGAGCTCTTCATTCTTAAAGGTCTCTAGGTCATATCTCAATAGCACTGTGAATTGGCTCTCATAGTCATCCACAGACATGTCACCCTGTACCAAACTTAAAAACTCGGCCTGTTTCTTTCTCTGGGCGGCTCGTGGTACATATTGGGTCCTAAAGGCTGTCTGAAACTCTTCCTAACCAATCACATCCTGGCGGGACATCAGAATACCCTGGGTAGTACCCCACCAATCTCGAGCTCTCCCTTTCAACATATAGATACTCATACAGACCCTCTCAGCATCGGTGCACCCCAGATAATCAAATATAATTCTCAACTCCGTCAGCCACTCCTCAGCCTCTGTAGGATCCTTATTTCCCCTAAACACAGGTGGATTCATCTTCAGAAAATCCTTCAGTCGGACCATACTTCTATCATCAGGCTGAGTGACGGGAGGTACTGGGGGTATGGGAGGTCCTTGTGGTGGTGTAGGAGTAGTACCCGAGGCATTAACTCCAAAGTGTTGCGCAAATAACGCTGCCATCTGCTCAAAACCTTGCCTCACATCGGTCTCAATCCGATTAAATCGAGAGTTAGGACTCTCTGGTTGTGGGACAGGTGGCGGAGGGGACCCTGCCTGCCTCCTCGAACGACCTCGTTGTCCACTCACTCTCTATCTTAACTAGTCTCCTGCGCGTACATATCAAAATCGATTGAAATCTTAATCCTCAATTTCAGTTCATGACCAGACTATTACAGACACTTGGGATGTATTCTATTTCACTTAACCGACACTGACAGTACTAGACACCGTAAGCTCTGATACCAAGAAAACTCTGTCACGCCCCGAAAACGCAGAAAATAGGGCTAATTTAAAACTTTTTACTCATCAATTCTTAATTAAGAGTGCATTCCTGTGCAGTGTCATACATTATCATATTTATTGTACCTCAGGATCTCATCACTAGAAATTGTATATCATATACATTACTTGATCTCAAGTTAATTAATCCTAATACATCCCATACAATGTTATACATCAAGTGTCTGCAATTATGATAATTGTCTGGGTACATGAAAAGATAAAAGATACCTCAAAATACAATATATGGCCTGGAGCTCAAGTCCTCCACTAGCCACTACTCCGTACGTCGCAGGAAAACCCTTTTCACTTGAAGAAATCTGGGGGGAAAGAAAACAGGGTGAGCTTCTAAATCGCTCAGTAAAGGGGGTAAGGGACTCATTTCATAAACCAAAATGCACATCACAAAATATTTATTTGTATGTGAAACTCATTAATCTCATTTGAAAACCATAGCGTGAAAGTACTCAAAACGACATTCTCATGTCTCAAATCATGTGAAAACATGAGGTAAAAAGGCTCAGTCTAGAGCAATAACAAAGCATGTGAAAATAATGCGATGAACGCTTTCTCAATTAACGTGATAAAATCACTGTAATAATAATGCACGTGGCACAGCCACTAAACACACGTGGCATAGCCAGTGATTTAAATTCACACGTGGCACAGCCACTAAGCACACGTGGCATAGCCACTGAGTTAAATTTACACGTGGCACAGCCACAGGATAGGGTTTCACGTGGCAACGGCCACCAATTAGGGTTTCTCGAGTGGCAACGGCCACCAAATAGGGTTTTCACGTGGCAACGGCCACCAAATGGGGTTCTCACGTGGCAACGGCCACCAAATGGGGTTTCTCACGTGGCAACGGCCACAAAATAGGGTTTCTCACGTGGCAACGGCCACCAAATGGGGTTTCTCACGTGACAACGGCCACCAAATGGGGTTCTCACGTGGCAACGGCCACCAAATGGGGTTTCTCACGTGGCAACGGCCACCAAGTATACATGGCATAGCCACAGAATGGGTTATTCTAACGTTACCAGAACGGAGAAGAATCGGGCTTACATGCTACCAGAGCAATGCCCAGTGTGTACTCAAAACTACACACCTAAGTCTTAATCACATAAGACTAGTTTGCCTTCACGTAGAACTCATAGTGGTTTTTCTCTCATAAAACTCATTTGAAAACCGTTTTGTACTCAACACAAAACATAATAAAACCGAGTTCCAACCGGCAAAGCACGCACACATTTCTCAAATCTCGATATTGCCTTAACGTAGAGCCCAGTTATAAACTCATAAAAACATTAGGCTCCAACCGGCTATAAAAAATCGTGTGTAATTGTATCACAACACAACACTCAACATGCTTGTTTTATAAATCACAATTCATGCTATAATAGTTTGCAAATCACATACACAAATGGTTTAGTTTCCCTTACCTCTTTGCACCTCGTATAGTGCAATCGTTTCCCCCGTATCACGGACTAGCCTCGTATTCCACTCTGGAACTCCCGAGTTGTCCAAACGATGTTAAAACATCAATATTCAACTATCACATCAAACTCAATTCTCAAAATCGAGCATAATTGCTCATAACTCCTCAAATTTCTCAACTCTCATAACTCCACCACAAACCACAATCTTGCTCACAACACCTCAACATTCTATATTTCTTATGCCACAATATCTATGCTAATACACCACATTGTCTAAATCTCCATTTATAGCTCAAAATTCCTAAATTGATAAATATCATTATCACTCCAACCACATTGTAATTTCATCAATCCCTAATCATTTCTCAGCTATTTCAACACAATGACAACAACCATTATCATCAAAATCATCTCAGATATCAAGATCGAGGTTTAGAAATTACCCAAAACTTGTGGAGAGCTTATCTCTTGCCTCGATTCGATTCGTCTTTCGATTTCCAAGTATGTTGTTCTCCCTTTGATGAGGAACAACTTTCCTTCTTGCCACAACTTCTGATTTGGACGAAAATGGGTGCTTTGGATGAGTGAGAAAGCTAGGTTTTGTTGAAAATGGGGGTTGGAAGAGAGAGAAAGTGAGATTGCAGGAGAAAAACAGGAGTTCCTTATATAGGCTGAGGGTAGGAGATCGATCTGGCTCTTGATGAGATCGATCTGCATTTAAATTTTGGGGACGATTTGGGTAATTTTATGCCTAGGAGATCGATCTGTCGAGGGGTGAGATCGATCGCTTTATGGCTTTATGAGATCGATCTGCTCCTTGAGGAGATCGATCTTCTCCCAAACAGAATCATTTGGAGATCGATCTCTTCCTCATGAGATCGATTTTCTCTCAAATAGAATTATAAGGAGATCGATCCTCTTCCATTGGAGATCGATCTGCTCCTTAAATTCCTCCTTCCTTGTCATTTTTAACTCACCAGATCGATCTGTCCTCATAACTTCATACTTATTTTAAACACTTAACATATAAATCTCCAATTATCATTCCCCAATTCACTTAGCTCAATAAATTACACTTCAAATTCTTATTACATATTTAAAGTATGTCCGAAATTCTTAGATCTCACAATACATCATCATATTTATCATACCTCAGGATCTCAAGTTAATTAATCCTAATACATCCCATACAATGTTATACATCAAGTGTCTGGAACTACAATAATTGTCTGGGTACATGAAAAGACAAAAGATACCTCAAAATACAATATATGGCCTAGAGCTCAAGTCCTCCACTAGCCACTACTCCGTACGTCGCAGGGAAACCCTTTTTCACTTGAAGAAATCTGGGGGAAAGAAAACAGGGTGAGCTTCTAAATCGCTCAGTAAAGGGGGTAAGGGACTCATTTCATAAACCAAAATGCACATCACAAAATATTTATTTGTATGTGAAACTCATTATACTTATTTGAAAACCATAGCATGAAAGTACTCAAAACGACATTCTCATATCTCAAATCATGTGAAAACATGAAGTAAAACAGCTCAGTCTAGAGCAATAACAAAGCATGTGAAAATAATGCGATAATCGCTTACTCAGTAAACGTGATAAAATCACTGTGATAATAATGCACGTGGCGCAGCCACTAAACACACGTGGCATAGCCACTGATTTTAATTCACACGTGGCACAGCCACTAAACACACGTGGCATAGCCACTTATTTAAATTCACACGTGGCACAGCCACTAAACACACGTGGCATAGCCACTGATTTTAATTCACACGTGGCACAGCCACTAAACACACGTGGCATAGCCACTGATTTAAATTCACACGTGGCACAACCACTAAACACACGTGGCATAGCCACTGATTTAAATTCACACGTGGCACAGCCATTGGATAGGGTTTCTCGTGGCAACGGCCACCAAATATATGTGGCATAGTCACTGAATGGGGGATCTCACGTGGCAACGGCCACCAATTAGGGTTCTCACGTGGTAACGGCCACCAAATAGGGTTCTCACGTGGCAACGGCCACCAAATAGGGTTCTCACGTGGCAACGGCCACCAAACAGGGTTCTCACGTGGCAACGGCCACCAAATAGGGTTCTCACGTGGCAACGACCACCAAACAGGGTTCTCACGTGGCAACGGCCACCAAATAGGGTTCTCACGTGGCAACGGCCACCAAACAGGGTTCTCGCGTTACCAGAACGGAGAAGAATTGGGCTTACATGCTACCAGAGCAATGTCCGGTGTGTACTCAGAATTACACACCTAAGTCTTTATCACATAAGACTAGTTTGCCTTCACGTAGAACTCATAATGGTTTTTCTCTCATAAAACTCATTTAAAACCATTTTGTACTCAACACAAAACATATTGAAACCGAGTCCCAACTGGCAAAACACGCACACATTTCTCAAATCTCAAGATCACCTTAACGTAGAGCACAATTATAAACTCATAAAAACATTGGACTCATCGTATGCATTCTCATCAAAACACAACACATCAAACATGCCTGTTTTATAAATCACAAATCACGCTATAATAGTTTAAAATCACATACACAATTGGTTTAGTTTCCCTTACCTCTTTGCACCTCGTATAGTGCAATTGTTTCCCCCTTGTCATGGACTAGTCTCGCACTCCACTCTAGAACTCCCGAGCTGTCCAAACGATGTTAAAACATCAATACTCATCATCATAGTAACCTCAATTTTCAAAATTGAGCATAATTGCTCACAACACCTAAAATTTTCTCAATTCTCATAACTCTATCACAAACCACAATCTCGCTCACAACACCTCAACATCCTACACTGCCCATGCCACAATATCTCCGCTAATTCACCACATTGTCTAAATTTCCATTTATAGCTCAAAATTTCCAAAATTACCAAAATTGCTAAATATCAACATCACTCCAACTACATTGTAATTTCATCAATCCCTAATCATTTTCCAGCTACTTCAACACAATGCCAACAACCATTATCACCAAAATCATCTCAAATATCAAGATCGAGGTTTAGAAATTACCCAAAACTTATGGAGAGCTTATCTCTTGCCTTGATTCGATCCGTCTTACGATTTCCAAGTATGTTGTTCTCCCTTTGATGAGGAACAACTTTCCTTCTTGTCACAACCTTTGATTTGGACAAAAATGGGTGCTTTGGATGAGTGAGAAAGCTAGGGCTCGGTGAAAATGGGGTTGGAAGAGAGAGAAAGTGAAATTGTAGGAGAAAGCAGGGGTTCCTTATATAGACTGAGGGTAGGAGATCGATCCGGCTCTTGGTGAGATCGATCTGCATTTGAATTTGGGGACGATTTGGGGTAATTTTATGCCTAGGAGATCGATCTGTCGAGGGGTGAGATCGATCTCTTTATGGCTTTATGAGATCGATCTGCTCCTTGAGGAGATCGATCTTCTCTCAAACAGAAACATTTGGAGATCGATCTCTTCCTCATGAGATCGATCTTCTCTCAAACAGAATCATAAGGAGATCGATCCTCTTCCATTGGAGATCGATCTGCTCCTTAAATTCCTCCTTCCTTGTCATTTTTAACTCACCAAATCGATCTCTCCTTCTCCAAGATCGATCTGACCTCTTAGTTTCACACTTATGTTAAACACTTGCACATAAATCTCAAAATATAATTTCCACAATTCACTTAGCTCAATAAATTACACTTCAAGTTCTTATTACATCATTAAAATATATCTAAAATTCTCAGATCTCACATCCTCCCCACCTTAAAAAGAATTTGGTCCTCCAAATTCAACTTAACTAGTCAAATAGATGGGGGTATTTCTCCTTCATGAGATTCTCTAGTTCCCACGTTGCCTCTTCCATTGAGTGATGTTTCCACAAAACTTTCACTAATGGGATGCTCTTAGTTCTCAGTACCTTCTCCTTTCTATCGAGAATCTGGACGGGTTCCTTAGTATAGCTCATATCCTCTTGAATGTCCATCTTATCATAATCTATGACATGAGAAGGGTGCGGGTGGTACTTCCTCAACATAGACACATGGAAAACATTGTGTATTCCGAACATCTGTGGGGGTAATGCTAATCTGTAAGCTACCTCTCCCACTCTCTCAAGAATCTCGAATGGTCCTATGTATCGAGGACTCAATTTCCCTTTCTTCCCAAATCGCATGATACCCTTACTCGACGATATTTTCAAAAATACTGCATCACCAACGTCAAACTCGAGTGGCCATCTATGTACATCCGCGTAGCTTTTCTGTCTACTCTATGCAGCCCGTAACCTCTCACATATGAGTTTTACATTCTGTACAGCTTACTCAACAAGTTCAGGAGCATTTATCTTTCTGTCACCGACTTCTTCCCAAGCTATAGGGGATCTACACCTCCTACCATATAGAGCCTCAAAAGGTGCCATTCCAATACTCGCATGATAGCTGTTATTGTACGCAAACTCTGCTAGGGGTGGGTGATTATCCCATGATCCCTTAAAATACATCGTACACGCCCTCAACATATCCTCCAGGGTTTGAATAGTCTTCTCTGACTGACCATCTGTCTGAGGATGATAGGAGGTACTGAAACTCAATCGAGATCCCATGGACTCTTGAAACTGGTCCAAAATCTGGAAGTAAACCGGGAATCTCTATCAGAAGTAATACTCACTGGAGCCCCATGTAATCTAGCTATCTCGCTGACATACAGCTCGGCTAAGGCATCCACAGTATCTGTGCTCTTGATGGCAAGAAAGTGGGCACTCTTGGTCAATCTATCCACTATAAACCATATAGCATCATGACCTCTTCGGGTCCTCGGTAAACCCATAATAAAGTCCATGGTGACATGCTCCCATTTCCATGTAGGTACAGGTAAGGGCTGTAGTAGTCCTCCGGGCTTTTGATGCTCAGATTTCACTTGCTGGCATACTAAACACCTGGCCACATATTCCGCCACGTCTCGCTTCATACCACTCCACCAGTACACCTTTCTCAAATCTCGGTACATCTTAGTACTCCCGGGGTGCATGTTGTATCGCGATCAATGGGATTCTCAGTATCTGTCTCTTTAGGGTATCATCATTTGGTACACAAATCCGTCCTCTGAACCTCAATAATCCATCCTCACTGATAGTGAGATCCGACTGCAAGGTCTGTTCGGCTTGACTAACCATATTTATCAACTTCTGATCACTGTGCTGCCCAGTTCTAATCTGATCCATGATCTTAGGCTCTATTCGCAAGCTAGCCAAAAATCCAGTCTCTATCTCTTTAACTCTGATCCGAAGTTCGACGAACTGCTCCAGTAAATCCCATTCCCTGATCATTATAGCAGATATCATACTCTTCCTGCTCAGGGCATCAGCAACTACATTCGCCTTACCCGGATGATATAGAATCTCGCAGTCATAATCCTTAAGGAGTTCCATCCATCTCCATTGTCTCATGTTTAACTCTTTCTGATCAAAGAGATATCTCAAAATCTTGTGATCAGTGAAGATCTGGAATCTTTCCCCATATAAGTAGTGCCGCCAGATCTTCAAGGAAAATACCACAGCGACTAACTCCAAATCATGCGTGGGGTAATTCCGCTCATGGTCTTTCAACTGTCGCGATCCATATGCGACCACTCTTCCATGCTGCATAAGCACACACCCCAGTCCTTGATGAGATGCATCACTATACATCGAAAATCCTCCTGATCCCTCAGGGATAGTTAACACAGGTGCCGCTGTCAACCCCCTCTTTAATTCCTGAAAACTGAGCTCACATTGATCAGTCCATATGAACGGAGTCTCCTTACGGGTGAGTTTAGTCAAAGGAGCGGCAATCCTTGAAAATCCTTCCACAAATCTTCTGTAATACCCTACCAAACTAAAGAAGCTTCGTACCTCGGTAATTGTCCTCGGTCTCTCCCAATTAAGCACACCCTCCACTTTACTTGGATCCACTGATACTCCTTCCTCTGAGACTATATGACCAAGGAAAGCTATCTGATCCAGCCAAAATTCACACTTACTAAGCTTTCCATATAATTGTTTATCTCGTAGTACCTGAAGTACTAACCACAAATGCTGTGTATGCTCCTCATACGATTGAGAGTACACCAGGATATCATCAATAAAGACTATCACAAACTTATCTAGATAGTCTCTGAACACCTCGTTCATCAATCTCATAAATGCTGCAGGGGTGTTCGTCAATCCAAAGGACATCACCAGAAATTCATAATGGCCATACCTTGTCCTGAAGGCCGTCTTTGGAATATCTTCTTCCTTGATCCTCAATTGGTGATAGCCTGATCTCAAATCAATCTTAGAAAAGACTGATGCCCCTCTCAGCTGATCAAGTAGATCATCAATCCTGGGCAATGGATATTTATTCTTCATCGTGGCTTTATTCAACAATCGGTAGTCTACGCATAATCTGAGACTACAATCCTTCTTCTTAACAAATAAAACTGGTGCTCCCCATGGTGAAACACTGGGTCTAATAAACCCTCGATCTAATAACTCCTGTAGTTGTTTCTTCAATTCCTCAAGTTCCACTAATGCCATCCTGTAGGGAGGTTTAGAGATCGGCTGAGTATCTGGTACCAAATCAATGGTAAACTCCAGTTCTCTCTCTAGTGGTAAACCTGGTAACTCATCTGAAAAAACATCCAGAAATTCACACACCACAGGTATATCCTCAATCCTCGGATGTTCCCGATCATCATCCGATATGAGTGTTTCATAACCTTCACATGAACAATCATATTTAATATTCTCCAAAATAATATTAAAATTCTCAAATTACTTACTAGAATTCCACATATTCATTTCTTCAATATCTCAACCGTACACTGTAAGGTTCAGGTAGGTAGAAAGTTACAATCTTACTGTAGCAGTCTAAACTCACTCGATTGGTTGCCAACCAATCCATTCCTAAAATTACATCAAACCCATGCATATTTAACATGATTAGATCTGCTAACATCACTCTATCTCCCACCTTTATTTCACATCCTCTACCGATTAACTCAGTCCTTTGGGATTCACGCATAGGGCTATTTACATGTAGTATATATTCTAGGGGTTCAAACTTCAAATTTAATCTACATGCGAAATGCTCAGAAATAAACGAATGCGTGGATCCTGAATTAATTAACACATGAGCCTTATGATTACAGATAGAGAGTGTACCTCTTATCGTTTCTGCAGAAGTGTCAGCAGCCTCCTTATCTAGGGCAAACATACGTCCCTGTGTAACAGGTCTCTTTCCTTTCTCTGCAGTAGTGGCCCGTCTCTGGGGGTTCACTCTTTGAGGCTGTTGTCTAGTGGGCTCCAAGACATGTGGTTTCTGAGGTTGAGGGCAATCCTTCACCATGTGACCCATGTCTCCACATCTAAAACATCCATGGATCGACCCAGTATAACTTCCCTCATGCATTCGGCCACAATTTTTGCAAAACCTTAGCTTAGGCCTGACATCTCGAGGGGTCTCCCTGATATTAGGGTAAACTCTGGGTCTCTCTAATCTGCCCTTCTGCACCTCAATCCTTCCTCTTCTGAAGGAACCTCTCCGAGCATCTGTTTGGAAAATCGCTGGCCTCTTGCCTTCATCTCTATTCACCGCTCTGAGCTCGTTCTGGGATTGTACCATTTCAATTCCCCTCTCAATCTCCTGTGCTCGTCTCAGAGCATCTCCAAACTCGGTAATACATAACCCTATCAATCTATCTCTGATGACGGGCTTCAATCCACACACAAACTTCTCTGTACGGAGCTCTTCATTCTTGAAGGTCTTTGGGTTATACCTCAATAGCGCGGTGAATTGGCTCTCATAGTCATCCACAGACATATCACCCTGTACCAAACTCAAAAACTCGGCTTGTTTCTTTCTTTGGGTGGCTCGTGGTACATATTGGTTCCTAAAGGCTATCTAAAACTCTTCCCAACCAATCACATCCTGGCGGGACATCAAAATACCCTGGGTAGTACCCCACCAATCTCGAGCTCTCCCCTTTAACATATAGATACTCATACTGACCCTCTCAGCATCGGTGCACCCCAGATAATCAAATATAATTCTCAACTCCGTCAGCCACTCCTCAGCCTCTATAGGATCCTTCTTTCCCTTAAATGCAGGTGGATTCATCTTCAGAAAATCCTTCAGTCGGACCATACTTCTGTCCTCAGGCTGAGTGACGGGAGGCACTGGGGGTATGGGAGGTCCTTGTGGTGGTGTAGGAGTAGTACCCGAGGCATTAACTCCAAAGTGTTGTGCGAATAATGCTGCCATCTGCTCAAAACCTTGCCTCACATCGGTCTCAATCCGATTAAATCGAGAGTTAGGACTCTCTGGTTGTGGGGCAGGTGGGGGAGGGGACTCTGCTTGCCTCATCGAACGACCTCGTCGTCTACTCATTCTCTATCTTAACTCGTCTCCTACGCGTACATATCAAAATCGATTGAAATCTCAATCCTCAGATTTAGTTCATGACCAGACTATTACAAACACTTGGGATGTATTCTATTTCACTTAATCGACACTGACAGTACTAGACACCCTAAGCTCTGATACCAAGAAAGCTTTGTCACGCCCCGAAAACGCGAAAAATAATTCAAATTTAAAAACGTTTTACTTATCAATTCACAATTAAGAGTGCATTCCTGTGCAGTGTCATGCGTCATCATATTTATCATACCTTAGGATCTCAAGTTAATTAATCCTAATACATCCCATACAATGTTATACATCAAGTGTCTGTAACTACAATAATTGTTTGGGTACATGAAAAGATAAAAGATACCTCAAAATACAATATATGGCCTGAAGCTCAAGTCCTCCACTAGCCACTACTCCGTACGTCGCAGGGAAACCCTTTTTCACTTGAAGAAATCTGGGGGAAAGAAAACAGGGTGAGCTTCTAAATCACTCAGTAAAGGGGGTAAGGGACTCATTTCATAAACCAAAATGCACATCACAAAATAATTATTTGTATGTGAAACTCATTATACTTATTTGAAAACCATAGCATGAAAGTACTCAAAATGATGTTCTCATATCTCAAATCATGTGAAAACATGAAGTAAAAAGGCTCAGTCTAGAGCAATAACAAAGCATGTGAAAATAATGCGATCATCGCTTACTCAGTAAACGTGATAAAATCACTGTGATAATAATGCACGTGGTGCAGCCACTAAACACACATGGCATAGCCACTGATTTTAATTCACACGTGGCACAGCCACTAAACACATGTGGCATAGCCACTGATTTTAATTCACACGTGGCACAGCCACTAAACACATGTGGCATAGCCACTGATTTAAATTTACACGTGGCACAGCCACTAAACACACATGGCATAGCAACTGATTTAAATTCACACGTGGCACAGCCACTGGATAGGGTTTCACGTGGTAACGGCCATCAAATATACGTGGCATAGCCACTGAATAGGGGATCTCACGTGGCAACGGCCACCAATTAGGGTTCTCACGTGGCAACGGCCACCAAATAGGGTTCTCACGTGGCAACGGCTACCAAACAGGGTTCTCACGTGGCAACGGCCACCAAACAGGGTTCTCACGTGGCAACGGCCACCAAATAGGGTTCTCACGTGGCAACGGCCACCAAACAGGGTTCTCACATGGCAACGGCCACCAAATAGGGTTCTCACATGGCAACGACCACCAAATAGGGTTCTCACGTTACCAGAACGGAGAAGAATCGGGCTTACATGCTACCAGAGCAATGCCCAGTGTGTACTCAGAATTACACACCTAAGTCTTTATCACATAAGACTGGTTTGCCTTCATGTAGAACTCATAGTGGTTTTTCTCTCATAAAACTCATTTAAAACCATTTTGTACTCAACACAAAACATATTGAAATCGAGTCCCAACCGGCAAAACACGCACACATTTCTCAAATGTCAAGATCACCTTAACGTAGAGCCCAATTATAAACTCATAAAAACATTGGGCTCCAACCGGCTATAAAAATCGTGTGCATTCTCATCAAAACACAACACATACATGCTTGTTTTATAAATCACAAATCATGCTATAATAGTTCAAAATCACATACACAATTGGTTTAGTTTCCCTTACCTCTTTGCACCTCCTATAGTGCATTGTTTCCCCCTTGTCACGTACTAGTCTCGCACTCCACTCTGGAACTCTCGAGCTGTCCAAACAATGTTAAAACATCAATACTCATCATCGCAGTAACCTCAATTTTCAAAATCGAGCATAATTGCTCATAACACCTAAAATTTTCTCAATTCTCATAACTCTATCACAAACCACAATCTCGCTCACAACACCTCAACATCCTACACTTCCCATGCCACAATATCTACGCTAATTCACCACATTGTCTAAATTTTCATTTATAGCTCAAAATTCCCAAAATTACCAAAATTGCTAAATATCAACATCACTCCAACTACATTGTAATTTCATCAATCCCTAATCATTTTCCAGCTACTTCAACACAATGCTAACAACCATTATCACCAAAATCATCTCAAATATCAAGATCGAGGTTTAGAAATTACCCAAAACTTGTGGAGAGCTTATCTCTTGCCTCGATTCAATCCGTCTTACGATTTCTAAGTATGTTGTTCTCCCTTTGATGAGGAACAACTTTCTTTCTTGTCACAGCCTCTGATTTGGATGAAAATAGGTGCTTTGGATGAGTGAGAAAGCTAGGGCTCGATGAAAATGGGGTTGGAAGAGAGAGAAAGTGAAATTGCAGGAGAAAGCAGGGGTTCCTTATATAGACTGAGGGTAGGAGATCGATCTGGCTCTTGGTGAGATCGATCTGCATTTGAATTTGGGGACGATTTGGGATAATTTTATGCCTAGGAGATCGATCTGTCGAGGGGTGAGATCGATCTCTTTATAGCTTTATGAGATCGATCTGCTCCTTGAGGAGATCGATCTTCTCTCAAACAGAAACATTTGGAGATCGATCTCTTCCTCATGAGATCGATCTTCTCTCAAACAGAATCATAAGGAGATCGATCCTCTTCCATTGGAGATTGATTTGCTCCTTAAATTCCTCCTTCCTTGTCATTTTTAACTCACTAGATCGATCTCTCCTTCTCCAAGATCGATCTGACCTCTTAGTTTCACACTTATGTTAAACCCTTACACATAAATCTCAAAAAATAATTTCCACAATTCACTTAGCTCAATAAATTACACTTCAAGTTCTTATTACATCATTAAAATATATCTAAAATTCTCAGATCTCACATAAACTGACCATTCTTCATATTTTTTTATACTCAGAGGCTATCCGGCGCATCCAATTCATAAAGCAATATTTAAATGTGTTAAGTTAATATATTTTGAATTGACAAAACAGTAATTCAATAATGGATATTATAAATCTAGAAATGTTTAAAACATGTTAAGAAGTTAATTAGAATAAATTGAGATACAAGTCATTGGCAGAAACTGGGCATTAAAGGTTGAGAGATCGATCTCTTGGGTTTTCAAGTATGAGAGATCGATCTCATGAGAATATGAGATCGATATGATAAAGGATTAAAGACTCAAAGAACATGTACAGGATGTTAAGGAAGAAAAGATTGATCTCTAAGGGTTATGAGATCGATCTTAGACTTACAGAATACCTATGAGATCTATCTGGTCTAGGAAGAGATCGATCTCCTCTAAGGCAGAGGTTAAAGGTCTTAGATCGATCTATGTTCAAATAGAGTTCATGAGATCGATCTCATAAGGATAGAGATCGATCTCCTCAAAGTCAGAGAGTTTAAGAGATCGATCTAGGGTGATTAGAGATCAATCTCCCTTCTACGAGAATGCTTAATAGATCGATCTGGAGATCGATCTTACTTCAAACAGAGAGTTTAGAAGATCGATCTTATGATTCGACATATCAATCTTGACCAACATTTTACAAATTATAAAATTGATCTCTACAAATATGAGATCGATCTCCCTGCTTCAAGTTGCTTTGTAACTGCAGGAATTTAAATGAGAAGATTGATCTGGTCATGATGGAAGATCAATCTGGTACTCTGCTAGAGGTTCCTAACGGCTCTATCTGTAAAATCTTCAACGGGAAAAATTGTATTAAATGCTTCACCTACCATCCTGCTATATAAAAGCCAAGCATTGAAGAAACTGGAGATAAGAGACTTGTGCTGTAATTTTGAATACTCTCAAGAGTTCATTCCTTTTGTCTTCAACATCATATTTATTGTATTGTCTTAAATAGCTTGAGTAAAAGTTATTCTTCCTACCCACAAAAGAGAGTTCTTATTTGTATTCATCCTTAATCCAAAAGAAAATAGGAGAGTTCCTCTGTGAGAGAATTTTGTAAGAGGTGAATACTTATCTTTGTAAAAAAGGGTAGAGAGGTTATTCCTTAACCTTAAAAAGGAGACTGTATCAACTATTCTGATAGTGAAAGAAAGCTCTTGACAAGAAGGTCAAGAAGAGAGGACGTAGGCAAGCGATTGGTCGAACCTCTATAAATTGTTGAGTTTGCTGCTTCTCTCTCTTATCTCCTTTAATTTACTGCACTATAATCTATTGCTTATTCTTTGATTACTTGTAATTAAATTAAATTAAGTTTAAATTTAGCATTTACACTAGAAAATTGATTCACCTCCCTCTCGGTAGAGCCAACAATTGGTATTAGACCTCGGACTCATTGATAATTAAGGAATGACTTCCTAAGAGTTAAAACGATCTAATGGCTCATAGCAATGTAGCAACAAGTCTAGTAGGAGAGGGGCACTCTACAGTTAGGCCTCCCATGTTCAATGGTGAACATTATGCATATTGGAAAACTAGAATGATGCTTTTCATTCAAGCTAATGATTATGAGGTATGGAGAATCATTACTAAAGGTCCTCAAATCCCAACTTAGAAGATAGAGGGAAGAGATATCCCAAAAGAAGAAGATGAGTGGGATTTTAATGATATAAAATGTGCTCAGTTAAATGCAAAGGCCATGCTCACCTTATTTTGTGCATTAAAGCCCAATGAATATAATAGAGTCTCCGGTTGTAATAATGCCAAACAAATTTGGATAAATTGGCAATTACTCACGAAGGCACAACTCAAGTAAATGAGACTAAGGTAGGAATGCTCACACATGATTATGAGTTATTTAGGATAAAAGAAGGAGAGTCAATTAGTGACATGTTCACTAGATTCACTGATGTAATAAATGGACTAAAGTCCTTAGGTAAAATCTACTCCAATATAGAAATGGTAAAGAAAATCCTGAATAGCTTACCAAAATCTTGGGAGGCTAAGGTAACAACAATTGAAGAGCCCAAAGACCCCCACACACTATCATTAGATGAATTAATAGGGTCATTGCTCACATATGAAATGAAATTAAGGAGAAATGAAGAGCCACCCAAGAAAGTAGGAGTAGCTCTAAAATCCACTACTCAAGAGGATTTGAAAGAGGATAAAAATAAGAGTGGTAATGAAGAAGATTTTGAAATGGCAATGTTTGCTAAGAGATTTAATAAATTTATGAGAATGAGAGTAAATGGTAGTGGTAGGAGAAACTACAAGAAAGAACAAGAAGAATTAGGTAGAAAAGATACTATTGTTTGCTATGAATGCAAAAAACCTGGACACATTAAATTTAACTGTCCTCTTCTAAAAAGATCAAGTGATAGGAATCACAAAAAGAAGGCAATGATGGCAACATGAAGCGACAGTGACAGCTCCGATGATGATTCAAATGAAAATATTACCAATCCATGCTTCATGGCAATTGAAGATGAGAAGGTGGTTGAGCATTGCTACAAGGCAAAAACAAAGGAAGCTTGGTACTTGGATAGTGGATGCTCAAGACACATGACCGGTGATAGAAGCCACTTCAACTCATTCAAATCAAAAGTTGGTGGAGAAGTCACATTTGGGGACAACTCCAAAGGCCAAGTTGAAGGAAGTGGATCAATCGGTAATAACTATTTCTCATTAGAAAAGGTTTTACTTGTTAGAGGACTAAAACATAATTTGCTAAGCATTAGTCAACTTTGTGACAAAGGTTACAAAGTAATTTTTGATTGCTTGAATTGCCATGTAATAGATCCTAAATTAAATAAAGTTCTTTTTTCTAGGACATAGGCAAGGTAACATTTACATTGTTTATTTAAATGAACTTAAAAATGAAAATGTATGCTTTATGGTAGATAAAGAAAAAGAACCTTAGTTGTGGCATAGAAGACTAGGTCATGCTAGCATGCATGTATTATCTAAGCTAGCTAGAAAAGACCTTGTTGTAGGATTATCTAAGTTGTCCTTTGACTATGACAAAATTTGTGAAGCTTGTGTCAAGGGAAAACATAAAAGGACAACATTTAAACCTAAACATAGTGTATCAACCACTAGACCTCTTCAACTACTTCACCTAGATCTATTTGGACCAACTAGAACTACAAGCCTAGGTGGTAAGCATTATGGGTTTGTGATTGTAGACGATTATACTAGGTTTACTTGGGTATTTTCTTAAGAGTAAAGAATGAAGCCTTAGAAAAATTCATTGTTTATTCAAAAGTAGCCCAAAATGAGAAAGGTTACACTATAACTAGCATTAGAAGTGATCATGGCAAGGAATTTGAAAATATTGGTTTTGATGAATATTGCAATGATCAAGGAATTAGTCATAATTTTTCAGCTCCTAGGACACCATAACAAAATGGGGTAGTTGAGAGAAGAAATAGAACATTAGAAGAAATGGCTAGAACAATGTTGTATGAAAATAATTTACCTAAATATTTTTGAGCTGAAGCCATAAATACCTCATGCTACATCATGAATAGAGCCATGATTAGACCAATCCTAAAGAAAACCCCTTATGAGCTTTACAAGGGAAATAAGACAAATATTGGCTATTTTCACCCTTTTGGTTGTAGATGCTTTATTTTAAATAATGGAAAAGACAACTTTGAAAAATTTAATGCTAAGAGTGATGAAGGAATCTTTTTAGGCTACTCTTTGAATTCAAAGGCATATAGAGTATATAACAAAAGAACCTTGCTGGTAGAAGAATCAATACATGTAATATTTGATGAGTCAAACGATGCATCTAAAAGTTCTACCAATGATGAGGATATTGAAATATTTGATGAGACCTTGAAGGATTCCTCAAAGATAAAAAGATAATCTACTAGAAAAACTTGATATTAATAAAGAGGATGAAGAAGAACTAGAAATACTAGAAAGAGAGTCTAGAGCACCAAGAGAACTAGGATATGTCAAAGATTGTGAAATTGTAAGTGATCCAACTCTTGGAGTTAGAATAAGGTCCTCTCTAAGAAATGTATGTCAATATATAGCCTTTGTATCTCAAATTGAACAAAGAATGTCGATGAAGCTTTAGATGACAATAATTGGCTTTTAGCCATGCCAAAAGAACTAAATCAATTTGAATGAAGCAAAGTATGGAATTTAGTCCCTAGACCTAGTGATCACTCTATAATTGGAACTAAATGGATTTTCATGAACAAAATAGATGAAAATAGTGTGATCATAAGAAACAAGGCTAGGCTAGTTGCATAAGGTTATAGGCAAGAGGAAGGAATAGACTATGATGAAACCTATGCACCGGTAGCTAGATTAGAAGCAATAAGAATGCTACTTACTTTTGCATGCTACAAAAATTTCAAATTATAACAAATGGGTGTAAAAAGTACATTTCTAAATGGTTTCATCAATGAGGAAGTTTATGTTGAGTAACCCTTTGGTTTTGAAAGTCCTGAATTTCCTGAACATGTTTACAAACTTTCTGAGGTACTTTACAGTTTGAAACAAGCCCCTAGAGCCTAGTATGAAAGACTTTCAAAGTTCTTGATAGAAAAATGATTTTCAAGAGGAAAAGTAGATACAACCTTGTTTATCAAAAATAAGAATAAAGATTTACTAGTTGTTCAAGTATATGTAGATGACATCATTTTTGGATCAACTAATGAATCTCTATGTCAAGAGTTTGCTAAGATCATGCAAGGTGAATTTGAAATGAGCATGATGGGAGAGCTCATCTATTTCTTGGGACTTCAAGTGAAGCAAACTAAGGATGGAACCTTCATCAATCAAGCTAAATACACCAAGGATTTGCTCAAACCATTTGGAATGGATAACTGCAAACCTTAAGCAACTCCAATGGGCACCAACATCAAGCTTGATAAAGATGAAAGTGGTAAGTGTGTAGATACTAAACAATATAGGTCTATGATTGGTTCATTGCTTTATCTTACTGCAAGTAGACCTGTTATCTTGTTTAGTGTATGTTTATGTGCTAGATTTCAATCCTCTCCTATAGAGTCACACTTACTAGATACAAAAAGGATCTTTAGGTATCTTGAAGACACACCATCACTAGGACTATGGTATCCTAAAGATTCCACCTCTGCTCTTTATGCATATTCTGATGCAGATTTTGGAGGTTGTAAAATAGATAGAAAAAGCACTTTAAGAACATGCCAATTCTTAGGGAATAGATTAATATCATGGTTCTCTAAGAAACAAAATAGTGTAGCATAATCCACAACAGAGGCAGAATATATAGCAGCTGGTAGTTGTAGTGCTCAAGTGTTGTGGATTAAACAACAAATAAGAGATTATGTTGTAGACATGAAGCAAGTTTCAATCAAGTGTGATAATACCAGTGCCATTAATCTCTCTAAAAATCCAATCCAATACTCTATAACTAAACATATTGAGATTAAGCATCATTTCCTTAGAGATCATGTACAAAAAGGAGATATAGTTCAAGAATATATTGATACACTACATCAAATAGTTGATATTTTCACTAAACCTCTTGATAGAGATAGATTTTGTGTTCTTAAAAGTGAATGGAGAATTAGGACTTATGTATGCTCCTTAAGAATTATTGCCTTCAAAACTTTGATTTCAAACTTATTTTCAATTGATTTTACAACTCATTTTTTGGGCAAAGAGTAAGAGAGATCGATCTCCTCTCAATATAGATCGATCTAGCATGCTCCAAATTAGCCTAAAGCAGTAAGGTTCAGCTAAGCAGATCGATCTTCTATCCTATAAGATCGATCTCCTTAAGCTTCTGTACTTTACAGATCGATCTTTGCATTTGCCAGATCAATCTTCTTCAGCCTCTGTATTTTGCAGATCGATCTCTGCTTTTGGCAGATCGATCTTCTTGAGCTTCTCTATTTTGTAGATCGATCTCATAAAACAACAGATCGATCTCATCATGTAGAAGATCGATCTAGTACCTCGACAGATCAATCTCCTTAGTCCTGGGCTATAAATGCTACTTCAAAATCCCCAAATTTAAAAAATCTCAAATTCAAATCCCTAACCCTCGTCGCGCACCCTCTTTCGATTTCTTTCAACAGATCGATCTCTGGTAAGGTCTTAGTCAAATCTACTCTATTACTCATCTTTTTAGAACCTACATTGTTGATTTTCTGTCAAAAATTTCTTAGTTTCTTAGATTAATCCTCAGCAGGGTTTCTAGTGAACTGTTCTATTGCCTAGGACATTGTTAGAGAACAATTTAGAACCATATTAGGCTATCTTTGACTAATTCGATAATGCCTCGCATTAAGAGAGCTACTAACAAAGAATCCAGACCCTCATCCTCATAACCACCCACTATCTCTTCATCTTCTGTCACAACCTTCAGCAGGTGTTTTCAAACACCTGTAAAAAGGAAGAGATATGAAGAATACTTTTCAATAATGCCCATCAAACATTAGAGAACCATTGACTTTTCATTTCTTTCCCGCATTGACTTCCCATATTTGTCAAAAATGGAAGCATTTGGTTGGCTTCCATTTCTCAAATAAACACCCCTCCTCTTTCAAACATTATTAGGGCATTTTTCTCAAACGCTGAGCTTATCTATAACCCTGACGATACCTGTAAAATTCCAGGTTTTAAAACCTTCGTCATGGCCAAAACGATTTCCATAAACACCAATCTCTTAGCCCGAGTGTTTGAGATTGAAGATAATGGTTTGACTGATGAAGAAGAGGAGGTACCACTTGAATTTAACTTACCCGAAGACAAGGCTAGTGACCTACCCATGCACCCTAGGTTACTATACCTAATCATCTCTTAGAACCTCAGACCATTTCGGTACCCGACATTGTACTATCAAAAAACTCGATCATTTTTAGCTCCATTATCTTCATACCTCTTAAAACCAAAAACTGAATCTAGTCCACTTTAT
The DNA here is from genome assembly GCA_033439115.1 of Firmiana major. NCBI lineage: Eukaryota > Viridiplantae > Streptophyta > Magnoliopsida > Malvales > Malvaceae > Firmiana > Firmiana major. The sequence goes on from CM065899.1 coordinate 65,893,130, forward strand.
CTACGAAGACTGGCTAAAAATCATGTGGGGTCAAGCCTCAACAATAGTCTTCCCTCAACCCCTTGCATTCCTGCTATAAAAACTCAGGGTTGACTGTTCTTGTGAGACCGGTGAAGTGCCCTCTGTAAAAAGTGTTCTGAATATCAGCACTCTTCACCGTATGGGGTACTACAAAGACTTCCACGGTCAGCGGAGGAAGAAAAGCGAAACCCATCACGAGGAAGCCATGGAAGAGGACATTCCAACTGAGCCTACCGCACTGTCCACTGAGGTTCCTCCTACGTCTGCTGTTCAGCCTACTGCACCAGCTGATGCCGTTACGACCATGATAATGGATTTTCGGCAACACTTTAATACAACGATGGAGACGTTTGCACAACAGTTCTTGTGTTTCGAGAAACGTCTTGACATAATTTAGATAACGCAGCAAGCTATGTATGATGAGCTTCAAACCACTCACATTCGAGTTGAGGATATTTCTAATCATTTTCCTTCACCATCCTCTTAGGATATGATGTTTCTTTGATGTGTTTTGAACTATGTTTCTGTGTTGTATGAACGTTTATATTTTGAAATGCTAGAATTATGATTAAGTTTTATGCTTCGTCGTTTGTTGATTTATGCTTTGTGCTAAATGGCCTTATGCCTTGGTAATGTTGATTTATGCTAAATGGCCTTATGCTAATGTTGATATGACAAAAAAGGGGAGAAGAGAAGAGAACATGTCAGGAGAAGCATAAATTGAGGGGGGGTTCTTGAACTAAGGGGGAGTTTTTGAAATTAAAGAGGGATTAAACATGTTTATAAACTTAGTCTATTGAATAAGTTTTGTCATATCAAAAAGGGGGAGATTGTTAAGTTAATATATTTTGAAATGACAAAACAGTGATTCAATCATGCCTATTATAAATCTAGAAATGTTTAAAACATGTTAAGAGGTTAATTATAATATATTGAAATACAAGTCATTGCGAGAAATGGGGCATTAAAGGTTGAGAGATCGATCTCTTAGGTTTTCAAGTATGAGAGATCGATCTCATGAGAATATGAGATCGATCTGATAAAGGATTAAAGACTCAAAGAACATGTATAGGATGTTAAGGAAAAGAGATCGATCTCTAAGGGTTATGAGATCGATCTTAGACTTACAGAATGCCTATGAGATCAATTTGGTCTAGGAAGAGATCGATATCCTCTAAGGCAGAGGTTAAAGGTCTTAGACCAATCTGTAGATCGGTCTATGTTCAAACAGAGAGTTCATAAGATCGATCTCATAAGGATAGAGATCGATCTCCTCAAAGTCAGAGAGTTTAGGAGATCGATCTAGGGTGATTAGTGATCGATCTCCCCTCTACGAGAATGCTAGATAGATCGATCTGGAGATCGATCTTACTTCAAACAGAGAGTTTAGAAGATCGATCTTATGGTTCGACAGATCAATCTTTACCAACATTTTACAAATTATAAGATCGATCTCTACAAATATGAGATCGATCTCCTTGCTTCAAGTTGCTTTGTAATTGCAAGAATTTAGATGAGAAGATCAATCTGGTCATGATGGAAGATCGATCTGAAACTCTACAAGAGGTTCCCAACGGCTCTCCCTGTAAAATCTTCAACGGGAAAAACTGCATTAAATGCTTCACCTACCATCCTGCTATATAAAAACCAAGCATTGAAGACACTGGAGACAAGAGACTTGTGCTGTAAATTTTGAATACTCTCAAGAGTTCATTCCTCAACATTACTTTTGTCTTCAACATCATATTTATTGTATTGTCTTAAATAGCTTGAGTAAAAGTTATTCTTCCTACCCATAAAAGAGAGTTCTTATTTGTATTCATCCTTAATCCAAAAGAAAAGAGGAGAGTTCCTCTGTGAGAGAATTTGTAAGAGGTGAATACTTATCTTTGTAAAAAGGGGTTAGAGGTTATTCCTTAACCTTAAAAGGAGACTGTATCAACTTTTGTGATAGTGAAAGAAAGCTCTTGACAAGAAGGTCAAGAAGAAAGGACGTAGGCAAGCGATTGGCCGAACCTCTATAAAAAATTCTCAATTTATTGTTTATTTGGAAACTAGAAAGCAATTAAGAAACTCGAAATAATAATATGCAGGGCTGAAATAATCGAATCACCTAAATTAGTGGCACGAAGCTCGGGGCATGAATCTCGAGGCAATATTTTAAATTAATGTATTTCTCAAGAGATTACATTTATGAGTATACTTTGGTGGTTAGAAGGTAAAACTAAAGCATCAGAAGTGAAAAAGCTAGTAAAAACTCGAATTAGCACTAAATCGAGAAATTGGACCTACTAATTGAAATAATTACGAAATAAATTCCATAAACCCATAAAAATTATTCTAAAGCCATAGGAAATTAACATAAGGTATATTTGACATGGAGAATTAGAATTAAGTGGAAATATTGAGGTTTCAGTGGTTAAATTAATTTTTAAAGTAAACCGAAAACTTTAAAGAATTTTTATCGCAAATGACTAAATCGGGGAAACATAGGCCCAAACAGGAAATATTTCTTAAACAAGTGGGCTAAAATTTTTATGGAACATACTATGGACTTGGTATAACACATGAGAAGTGGAAATTTGGAAGAAAATGAGCTGAAAATAATTTCTAGGATTTTTCTGAAAACAGGGCTGCTGGCTACCCAGGCCCAACACACTACAGGCCCAACAAGAAAGCCCAATATGAAGGGGTTACCGAAGGCCTTTGAGCCTAATTTTTTTCCCTTGAAGTATACTTTAAGTCCTTTCTAGAAAACCAAAAACCATCCAGAACCAACTTGAAACCAAAGATAACCATCCCTTCCAAGTTGCCGCAGTTGTCCTCCTCTATTCTTGCTTGTGGAATTGTTTCAAACACCTTCCAACCACTTTTAGAAGTCGACTAAAAAGAACGAAATCTTCCTTCTTAAGTCTTATAACACATATAAAATGTTTAGCCACAAATAAGTTGATTTGATGGGTGAAAAGCAAAAAAGAAGAACAGGGGCTGAATCTGCCCTGTTTAGAGGTAAGAGAAACTTTGGATTTTTGATTTCTTGGCTAGTTTTTAAGCTTGTTTAGGATGATTTTAAGTTGTATACATGTATATCTATAGCTGTGAAACATTTTTGGATAAGGAAAGAGTGGTCAAAGTTGGTCAACAAGGTGAGAAAGTTTATGGAAGATGATGATTGTGATATATGTTGTTGTTTAATGATTTTAGAAGATTTTCACTAAAGTAGAAATTCAAGAAATAATTTTTAGACTATGCTTGAAATTAGGCCAGCCTTTGTTTGATATGGAGAAGATGAAATTTGATTGAGTTGTGTGTTATAGAATGTTAGTTTAATACCGAAAAGTTTAGTTTATAGCTCGATTTAGTGGAAAACTGTAAAAGTGTTGAAATTGGCAAATTGACAAGTTGTAATGTGTTGGCTAGGGACTTGAATAAGTGTTTAAGTCATTAAATTGATAAATTTGAAGTTAAAAGAAAATAATTTATCGAAATAGATAAAATCGACACGTTTTGTAAGACCCATATTTTTGGATGTAAACTTTATGAAATCATAAGTATGGTGATGTATTTACAATGTAAAGCATAAATGATGTAAGTCCATGGATTCGATGTACATACTTGTAACATGAATTTGTAATGTACACACAAGTTTCATTTTATATGAATATGGAGAAATGGACTTTTATAAGTGATGAATGTGATTGAAACTCAAAATGAGTAGTGTGGTAAAATGGAATGAAGTTCTATTTCCATTTAATTTGGTATGGGATACCTTTGGTTGTACAATGAATGTACGCAAGTTTTAATGCCTATAAGGTATGAATGGATGCCATTTTCAAGTCTTAATGCTAATTGGATGAGAAAATGACCATGACAGCAAATTAAGAATGTTTGGATATGAGCTGCTGCAGAAAAACTGCAGAAAATCTGGAAAATATGAAGGCCAGATCGATCTCTCATCCTATAAGATCGATCTCATAGGATGAGAGATCGATCTAGAAGAGCAAAAAATGGTCTTATTTAAGCTATAGAACAAGACAGATCGATCTCCAATGGAGCCAGATCGATCTGCTAAACATTCTGTAAAATGAAGATCGATTCTTAAGGTAAACAGATCGATTTCCTTAGCTCTCGGGGTTAGAGCAGATCGATCTCCCCAGGAAGCAAATCGATCTCCTTAAGCTACTACCTGAGACAGATCAATCTCAAACCTTTGACAGATCGATCTCATGCATTCAAATTAGTGTGAAAATGAGGGATTTAAGAGGACTAGATCGATCTCATGATTCGACAGATCGATCTCATCAAGTGATTTCTATAAAAAGGAGCAGTGAAATTTGTATTTTTTTGAGGTAGAACCATCTTTTCCATTTTCCACCTAAAACCTAGATTTTTTCTATCTAAAATCAGTCATTTCCAATAAGAATTGAAGGGGAGCTATTAGATACAAAGTTGTTTATCTTAAAAAAGAGAACAACATAGTTGGGAATTAAGACCTCATTGTTAGCATTGAAGGAGCAAGGAACATTTTCCTTTGGAGTAAGTAGAGAAACTAGATTGGTAAGTTTCTAATACTCTAGCCCAAGTACATTTGTCTATTTATTGATTTCAGAGTTGATTGGTATGTATATTGTTGGTTGAAAACTACCTAGGATGAAATGGACTAATGTGACCTAGAAATGGAATGAGTCTAGTGTGAGAAAGTGTGATTTGGGTGTGTTGACGATTTAAGGATTATGTTAAGTTGTTATTGGAGTAATGTGGATGATTTGAGATAGTTAAATGGAGTTGCATTGTGAGTTTGGGCAAATTATGGAAAATGAGTATGTAAATTCTTGATAAATGCCATGGTGAAGAAATCAATGAAATATGAACGCTAAGAGCTTAATATCGATTTAATAGCAACTTGGAATGAGTTAATAGGCCTAAAAGGATCCATAGACTCAAGCTATGGGTAGAGTAATGAAACGAGGCCTCATAAGCGTTAATAGAGACTATAGGTCGACTATAGTAAATGCAAGAGTTAGATAATAATGGGCTAAAATGTTATGAAATACATTTGTGTGCAGTTCTGGAGACCTCATTGGAGACGAATCGAGCCATACGAGTAAGCAGCTTTAAGAAACTGGAATCACGTGTTACGATTCCAAGTAAGGGAATTTTGTGAGTATATAGAGGTAGCTGCTCGTATTTTGAACTCGTGGGTATATATGGCTTTGGAAATGTGCATGAGTTTATAGAACTATGTTTGACAATGTATGGAAATTGTTTCGAGTATTTGTATGGGATTTGGTTGTTTGAAATGGTATTATAAAGAAGTGGGATAATAGGGCTAATAATTGCATAAATCACGTGTTTTGAATGTTTTCACAAACACCTTGCTTTGTTTTAAGCAAATTGACTGATAGGTTGTCAAATGTTTAAACATTTTGTAAAATAGCACAAGTGAGGTGCTAAGCATGGGTTGTGAATGTTTTGGTTATTTATGAGCTGCCTATCCTGTTTTATGTGAATGAAAACATGCTGGAGCCTAGCTCGCACTGTATATTGATGTTTTCACATGTTTGAAACGTGCTGGAGCTTAGCTCGCACTGTATATTGATGTTTTTACATGTTTGAAAAGTGTCGGAGCTTAGCACGCACTTTGACTTGAATTATGGTGATGTTTTATAAACCGTACTAGATCTTTTGCTTGTATGTGGATTTCTACATGTTTTATGCATAAATGTCGTACTAGAGCGATGCTCGTACGAAGTGATTTGATGATGATACATGAATTTGCGCTAGAATGTAGCTCGGACAAGTTTTTCACACTATGGTACATATAATGTCGTGGTGAGGGTAATACGGATTGGTGTTCAGGGAACCCAACAGGCCTAACAGACCTCTTGAGTGGCGTGAGGGTGAGGGGCTAGGACCTGACACTAATCCATTCAAGGAACCCAACAGGCCTAACATACCTCTTGAGTGGGTGAGGGTGAGGGGCTAGGACTTGCATCAGGGAACCCAACAGGGGCGAGCAAGGCCATGAGAGGCTAGGACCTGGTATTAAGAGTACTCCCACGTGCACTTGAGAATAGAGGCTTCACTTGGTATGGGGTAGATAAGACCTACTACAGGCACTCCCAACCATGTTATGGGTCCGTAGAGTACGATGTACAGTGTATATCACATGGAGTACGATGTACCGCGTGGTTGAGATATTGATGAGAAAAGTCTGGTGGAGAACTAACCTACCCTCATTCCAGCATGATACCTCGTACACCGGGATCTGTGTGGCCTGGGATGATTTATGACAAAGTTGGGCAACATAGTCAGTCGAGATATAGTGACCTATCTCCTTACTTATTACATAATACCACATGGTCTTGATACTTGAGTGTGATTTTAACTGTCCAGGGTAGACCCGATGGAGGGTTCGAGCCTTGTGGGATGTGATTTGTGAAATGGTAATGATGTTTGTGAATGAGGAAATGATTTGTGATGGGATTGTATGTATTTGAGAAAGATATGTGATTTCAAAAGGATGTTTCTTAAATGAATTGCCCTTTTATATGAGATTTGACAATTGATAAGCATGAGATGATTTGTACATGATGGTTTTACCATGTTTATATCCCAATTTCCATGATTTAAATACTTGATATATGTATACTCATATGGCATAGTTTTAATTCCTCATGCTTCTGTTATAAATGATTTATGCATAACATTATCAGCATGTAGATAGACTAGTTATCTACCATGCTTGCATTATTGCCTTACTGAGCATGTGGTTGCTCATCCCTCTCTACTTTCCCTCTCTACAGACTGTACATAGTGGCCCAGTGAGGACTGAGGCATTTTGTTGAGACATCTGCTGCATCTCCATCACCGAGAGGTATATACACAGAGATTCTTTTTGTATCTAAACAATTGTAAAAGCAGTGTGATCATTTGAATTTGTAATATGAGGGATGTAAATGTCATAACACTTAGTATGTATGAATATACCACTTAATATTTGGATATATAACAATACTTTTGATTTATTTGGAAAGTGAATAGTAAAGAATAATTATTACTGCCTCACAGCCCAAATGTGTAGTGGTGAGTTTGTTCATGACTGGGTAAGGAAAGGAAAAATGCGAAAAATTTATAATGATTTCGGTTAAAAAGGATAAAAAGGGTCGTGACACGTTTATCGATAAAATCGAGAAGGTGGGAAAAATTGGCCAAAAAAGGGTCCAATTAGCAACGTTTAAGTTATAACATGTATGTGAACATAAATAAAGATGAATTGGATACTAATTGGACATAATTGGATTGTTTGTGTCAGCTAGTGGTGTGGGCACGTAAATCGAGGTAAGCTTGATACCCGACGATTTTGTGTTGCCCTAAGATTCGATAGGTAAGGGATGTAATTTAAAACCGTAATGGTATCCCATTACCTGCTTTTAAAATATAAAAATGCTTGAAGTATCATTGAGATTATGAAATGTATTCAATTTTTGAAAAATACTATTTATGCATAAAACAAAACCGAGAGAAAAACTAATGTTACCAAAACCTCTAAGTGTACTTGCTTTGCACCTATAAAATGTTTTAGAAAAGAAAGTTTCGATGCGAAAATGTATTTTATGAATATGCTTCAGAAATACAAAATTTGACAAAAGCTTGATTTTATTAGTATGTGGGTTAATAAACCCAAAAAAAGGGAATTTGTAAGCTTTGATTTGAGACAAAAGGCATCCATTAGTCTATGATATTTGTCATGCATGGCCCGTGTGGAGCTTGGTCCTTTGTGGTACATGCCTTCCACCACAACGTGCATGTCTGGTCATTTGTGGTGCATGTTTAACCACGTTGTGCATATTATGCCCACTCAGTGCTTCATTTGCGCCACTTCGTGCATTTTTCGTTTTGGTTCTTAGTGGCGTAGGGTGCTGTATGACCTTGATCTAGTCTAGAGTCCCCTTACCATGGTCATCGATACTCTGCTTGTTCGTTTGCTTCCCTCTTCGGAGGTTGAGTTTGTATGATCATGACCTATGCTAGCTATATGGATTTTGCCTAGTCTCCATGATATTCTATATGATTTCAAAAGTAATATGATAACTTTTATGATGTGTGATATATGTTTGTTTTGTTGAAATTTTGTACAAAAGTATTCGAAAGTGGTTTAAGTATAAATTACATTTTAAAAACATTTCATTTGTCATATGTTTGATACCAAGACTGTTTTTAAATGCATTTTCTACTGGGCTTTTCAAAAAGCTCACCCCCTTCTCTACTCTTACAGACTATTTGCAGTGATCCTTCTTCACCTGCTGTGTAATAGAAGTAGGCTGGTGGATACGACACCCTCCCCAGGCTACCTTCGGTACACGTTAAGGTATACTCTTGTTATTACTACTAGACATCCTGTATAGTATAGACACTTTTATGTAACAGATCTTTTGGGATGTAATCTAGATTTATGTGTATGTAAGGTTGTCAACTTACAGTTTATATAACAAAATGTCTTTCTGAGGTACTAAGGTAATGGAATGAAATTTAGTGTTACAGAAGTCACTATTAACTATGAAAAGTGTTTAAAAGCAACTGCTGTGGGATTATAAACTGTATTTTAAATATTGCAGGTAGGTAAGTTCATGAATAAACCATTATGCTGGTAAATTTTCATTAAAATTAAAGGCTTAAGTAATTGGCACTGAACATGAATACAACCTGAATAAGAAATTAAGTTAAAAATGGCCTAAATTTACACGTTTTTGAGGCGTCAAAAAATGCATCTGGCTCTATCATTAAGGGTAAGCTCTTGATCTCTAATTATGAGGCTTTATGCTTAATCGATCTCGACTCTAGTTAGTGATTTGTTTCACCTTTATGTACTAAGAGACTGAATGTAGAGCTTAAGTCACTGGGATACATGTTGCACATAAGCACTTCACTCAAAGAATCTCAGATGACGAAATCAGTTTGTAAATCTTCTAAATTGAAAGTGGGAGAAAAAGAGTTAGAGTTTGATTTAATTTTGTTAGACTTGTACAATATAGATGTGATTTTGTGTATGAATTAGTTAGCCACCAACAATGCCAGCGTAGATTGTCATAGGAAAAATGTAACCTTTTTTCTCTCACAAAACCGATTATAATCAATTTCGATAAGTGAAATGAAAAGTAATATTTTCTTTTTGAAATCTTATATGGAAAAATTATTATGTATTGTGAAGGTTACCTAGCCTTTGTGTAGTGTTCAAATAGAGAGCATCTGAAGCTATCTGATATCCCAATAGTCAAAGAATTTCTAGATGTCTTTCTAGACGACTTACTACTATTACCACTAGAGAGAGGTTGAGTTTGCCTTTTATCTTTTGCTTGGCACTTAGCTTATTTCTAAGCATCTGTACAAAATAACATTAGCAGAACTAGAGGAATTAAAGAAATAGCTCTACAAATTACTAGATAAGGGTTTCATACGCCCTAGTGTTTTGCCTTGCAGTGTTATAGTATTATTTGTCTGAAAAAGGATGGTAGCCTCCGATTATGCCCGATTACAAGTGCCTGAACGAGGTTATAATGAAGAATAAGTATTCACCAACTCTTATAGATGATCTATTTGATCAATTGTAAGGTGTACAAGTCGTTTCTAAGAATGATTTGAGGTCTATGTGTGTTAAGAAGTAGAGGTGAAGATATACCTAAGACTGCATTCAAGACTTGGTATGGACACTGTGAGTTCCTTGTTATGCCATTCGAGTTAACCAACGCACTTGCAACATTTATGAATCTAATGAATGAGATCTTCAAACCCTATCTGGACAAGTTTGTTATTGTTTTTATTAATGATATTCTAATATATTCTAAGTCCCGAGAACAATATGAGCAACATCTGAGCACTATTCTTTAGACTTTTAGAGATAGATAGTTATATTCTAAATATAATAAGTGTGAGTTCTAGTTAGAGTAGATATCATTTTTAGGTCATATGGTAACTAAGGATGGGGTATCAGTGGATCAATCCAAGGTCGATACCGTGTTGAGATGGGAAAGCTCGAAGATGATCACCGAGATTCATAGTATTTTAGAATTAGTTGGTTATAACAGACGATTCTTGGAAGGGTTCCCGAATATCGTGGCTCTCTTAAAATGTCTAAACACATAAATATGTTTAGTTTGAGTGAAATGATGTACGTGATAGCAGTTTTTTGCAATTCAAGTAGAAATTAACTGCAATATCGATCCTAACAATTTCGAGTGGCTCTAGAGGGATTGTAGTGTATAATGATGGTGCACTCTAAGGTGTAGGATGCATGCTGATGCAGCATGGTAAAGTAATAGCAAATAGCTCCCGATAGTGTTAGACCCAAAATTCGGTGTCAATTTTTAAGAAGTTATTATTATAAATATGGATTTATGAAATCTTGATCAATAAAGAAGAAATAGTTGAATTTCAGGTTTGATTGATCAAAATATGAATTTATTGTGAAGAGAGGAATTTTCCCACATCGAGAATTTATCTCGAAAATAAAGAAAAATATTTCTGTAACATAATAATAATGAATAATAATATTTTAGGAGAAATAAAAATAAAATATGATGTACATATATAATTGTCAAGATAAATTAAATAATTTTATATGTACATGTATGTGGAAATTAAGGTCAAAAATACTTTGCTATAGTATTAATATTATTACAATAATATTCTAAAATACAAGATATTTACCTATATATATGTATTTTATTATTTAGATATTTATAAATATCTAGTATAGTATATTAGAATAATATATATATATATAATGAAATTGCGAAATTTGAAAATAGAACCCGCGCGAACAGGAGGAAAATCGACCTCCTCTGATTCTCTTCACCGGCGGCGACACAGAGGCGGACGAGGCTAGGGTTGCTGGGTGAAGGGATGACCGCCACTGGGAGAACATCTGATAGCCACCACAAGCTGTGAATCGCCGGTGACAAGGAGATCGGAGAGGGAGAGGCCGCGAGAGAAAAGATGGAATCGAACGGATTTCGACGACGATCTGCCCCAGCCCGAGCCAACCGAGGGTTGCTCTCCACCGCGCAACCTCCTTGGATTAAAATGGGGCCGATAACCGACCGAAAAAGCATCCGACCAGCGAAATCGGCACTGAACCGGGTCAGACCGATTTAGTGGAAAGAGGACTGAACCGAACCGGTTCAACCTAGAGAGAGAAAAAAGAAGAGAGAAAAAAGAGAAAAATTCGGTGATGCCTCGGATTAAGGATAAACCACTAAGCGGTCGAAATTGATCGATTTAGTTTTTAAAAAATTTATTTGAAATCATATTTGTTCGAAATTGATCGGTTTAAATATATAAATGTGTAGCTCGACGATTGACAACAAACGAGAGCTCGAGTCAGCATCAATTTACGTGTCATCACGGAATCTCGGGTAAGTAAATCTCATTTATGACAGATTGTATAATTATAAGAGTTAGAAATTAATCGTATAAACTGCAGATTAATTCCATATAAATTGCCTTATGTTTTGAATTGAAAATCGACTGTCGTAAATAAGATATCATGGGTCTCGAACAAGCCCAATAAGAGTTGGTGGGCCCTATAAGCCCAATAGGCCCAACGTAAATGAATAGTAAAATGAAAATGAGCTTAAGGTAGAGTTAGGCCCATTAAGTGGAATAGACTGTATTAAATGTGTAATACAGTAGGAAAAGTAAAATTAACCTAATATATGGTTATATGCAGCTCCAGAGATTTTTGGAGGAGCTAATCGGACTGCTGGATCGAGCAGCGTTGAGAAAGTAAAATTTCTTGAGTGATTACAGGTAAGGGACTTTTATGAGTAGTTAGAGATACCTACACGTATTTTCGTTTGCTTTTACATTCACTTAAAAACTCTGAGGGTGAGAGAAAGTGTGACGCCCCGGAAGCGCGGAAAAATAGGGCTAATTTAAAACTTTTTACTCATTAATTCACAATTAAGGGTGCATTCCTGTGCAGTGTCATACATCATCATAATTATCATGCCTCAGGATCTCATCATAATATAGTATATATTGTATTATATACATTACTTAATTCCAAGTTAATTAATCCTAACACATCCCTTACATCATTGTACAACAAGTGTCTGTAAATATAACTCTAGTCTGGGTACATGAATATTAAATATCTACCTCAATACACAAAATACGGCCTGAAGCTCAAGTCCTCCACTAGCCTCTAACCCGTACGCCGCAGGGAACTCACTTCACTTGAAGCGATCTGGGGGGGGGGGGAGAGAAAATAGGGTGAGCTTCCAAATCGCTCAGTAAGGGGGTAAGGGAACTCAGTTATATAAACCATATCACACATCAAAAATATGTATTTGTTTAAGAATCTCATTTGAAATCGTAGCATGAAAGTTCTCAAAACATCATCTCATAACTCATAAATCATGTGAAAACATGAAGTTAAAAAGGCTCAATATCGAGCACTCACAAGCATGTGTAAATATATGCGATAATGGCTGTTCTCAAAATACGTGATAAAAATCACCTCAGTAACTAGCACGTGACAAGGTCACAAAACACAACTCACGTGTAAAATGAGACTAGGCAATAAAACTCAATTAAAACTCGTCATGGCACATCAAATGTGTAATCTCCTCTGGGTGCGCATCCCAGGCATCCTCGTATAGAGGGAATATCGATAATATGGTTGTATGCATGGTATATTGGACTTATATGTTACCAGAACAAGGCCCGGCCTTACATGCTACCAGAGCAAAGCCTCGCCTCATGCACACTATCACGTGGTCCCTAGGTCGGTTCCCAAGCGCCCACTCTCTCGGTTTTACATGCTACCAAAGCAAGGCCACCCAGCGTTACCAGAACGGGGGTCATCTCACGTTACCAAAATGGAGGAATATCGGACTTACATGTTACCAGAGCAAGGCCTCCCAACGCTACCAAAGCGGAGGAATAATCGGACTTACATGTTACCAGAATAAGGCCTGTGGTCTCTGGGTCGGTTCCCAAGCGTCCCACTTGTCACGCCCCGGAAGTGCGAAAAATAAGGCTAATTTAAAACTTTTTACTCATTAATTCACAATTAAGAGTGCATTCCTGTGCAGTGTCATACATCATCACCTATATTATACCTCAGGATCTCGTCATTGAATAGTATATATTATATCATATACATTACTTGATTTCAAGTTAATTTGTAAGACCCCGTATATGTATAATGGTAATATGTGTAATTGGATCAAATAATATGAATGGACTTGTAATGTAAAGTATGATTGATGTAAGTCCATGGATTCAATGTATGTATGTGTAATATGAATTGTAACGTACATACAAGTTTCATTGAGTATGAATATGAAGAAATGAGTTCTGGCAAGTGATGGATGTGATTGAAACTGAAAATGAGTAGTGTGGTAAAATGGAATGGAGTTATGCTTCCATTCGGTTCTATGTAGCATACCTTGGGACATACAATGAATGCACACAAGTTTCAATGTGCATAAGGTATGAATGGATGCCATTTTCAAGTTATAAAGGTGGATGGATGAGGAAATGGCCATGGAAATATATTAAGGATGTATTGGTATGAGTTGCAGCAAGGAAACTGCAGGAAATCTGGAAAACATGAGGGCCAGATCGATCCCATAGGATGAGAGATCGATCTGGAAGAGCCAGAATGCTCTTATTTGGGCAAAAGAATAGAGCAGATCGATCTCCAATGGAGCCAGATTGATCTCCCAAGCATTCTGTAGTGAAAATATCGATCCCCAAGCACCCAGATCGATCTCCTTAGCTCTCTATTTGGGAGCAGATCGATCTCATGCTTCGACAGATCGATCTCATGCCTCGACAGATCGATCTCAGGCTTAAAAATGCCGTGAAAAAGAGGGATTTTAAGGGACCAGATCGATCTCCTCTTGGACCAGATCGATCTTCTCAAGCTATTTCTATATAAGGAGGGCTGAAAATCAAGAAATCTCGGGAAAAACACTTATCCTCCAATTCTAACCCAAAAACCTAACTTTCCCTCTCTAAAATCAGCCATTTCTAGCAAGAATTAAAGAGAGACCATTAGAGGCAAAGTTGTTCCTATTAAAGAGAAGAACAACATAGTGTGAAGGCATTTTTCCATTGTTGGTATTGAAGGAGTTAAGGGCATTGCCATTTGGAGCAAGAAGAAAAATCATATTTGGTAAGATTCTAACACTCCAATCCAAATACATTGTCTATTTAATTGATTTTGGAGTTGTTTGGCATGACTATTTATGGATAAATTATCTAGAGATGTGGTGGAATTGGTGTAACCTAGAATGGGTATGATGTGAGAATATATGGGTTGAATGAGTTTATGATTTATGGGCATTGCTAAAGTTGTTATTGAGGTAATGTTTATGATTTTAGATGGGTAAATGAGATTACATTGTGAGTTTGGAGGAATTATGGAAATGAGTATGTATATGCTTGATAAAATGCCATAGTGAGGGAATTCATGGAATATGAACACTATGAGCTTAATGTCGATTTAATATCGATTTTGAATAAGTTAATAGGCCTAAGAAGATCCATAGACTCGAGTTATGGGTAAAGTAATGAAACGAGGCGTATAAGCGTTAATAGAGGCTATAGATTAAATTGACTATAGTAAGCACAAGGGTTGCATTGTATGGATCGAATATAATGCGGGATACGATTTTGTGCAATCCCGAAGAGTTCGTTGAAGACGAATCGAACCGTACGAGTAAGCAGCTTAAGGAAGTGGAATCACGCATCGCGATTCCAGGTAAGGGAATTTTGTGAGTATATAGAGGTAGCTGCTCGTACTTTGAACTTGTGGGTGAATATTGGGTGTTGTATGAAATGCATGGTTGCTCAAATAAATGATTGATGGTATTCGTGAATGATGATGAGTATATGCGTGGTTTTGGATTTGAAGTGGATTTTATGAAATGGGATAGTAAGGCTAATAATTGCATAAATCTAATGTTTTGATGTTTTTCCAAAACGAATTGCCTGGTTTTAAGCAAGCTTGTAGATGGGTCGGCTAGTATTGTATTGTTGTTGTGGAAAAGCAATTGTGAGTGCTAAACCCGATTGCCGGGATTGTTTAATCGTATATGAGCCACCTATCATATTTGTATGACATAAATCGCGCTAGAGCCTCGCTCGCGCTGGATTTCTATGTTTTCATTTGTATGAAACGTGCTGGAGCTTAGCCCGCACCTTGATAAGGAAACTATGATGATGTTTATAAACCGTACTGGAGCTTCTACTCGTACGTGGATTTTTAGTGGTTGTCTTATGAGTATAACCGTACTAGAGCTATGCTCGTACGCGTCTCTTTATGAGAAGATGCATGAGTCGTGCTAGAGCTTTGCTCGCACAAGTTTGCACATTAAGATACGTATAAGGTTGTGAAAGTTGGTAAGATCCTTAAGCCTTACATCCTTAAGCCAACATCCTTAAGCCCAAAGAGGCGGGGAGGCTCTGTTTGGTGGGGAGGCTCTCTTACGGTGGGATCCTTAAGCCAACATCCTTAAGCCCAAAGAGGCGGGGAGGCTCTGTTAGGCAGGGAGGCTCTCCTACATGGATACGGTAAGATCCTTAAGCCCTACATCCTTAAGCCAACATCCTCAAGCCCAAAGAGGCGGGGAGGCTCTGTTAGGCGGGGAGGCTCTGTTCGGTGGGGAGGCTCTCTTACGGAAGGATCCTTAAGCCCTACATCCTTAAGCCCAAGGAGGCAAGGAGGCTCTGTTAGGCGGGGAGGCTCTGTTCGGCAGGGAGGCTCTCCTTCACGGATATGGAAAATGCTTGGTATGGGGTAGGTAAGACCTAGGAATGGCACCCCCAATCACGATATGAGTCTGCGGAGTACGCTGTACCGTGTATATCACATGGAGTACGATGTACCGCATGATGGTTATGTGGTAAGAAAGTCTGGCGAGGGATAATCTATCTTCGTGCCAGCGTGATACCCCGCACACCCGGATGCGTGTGGTCTGGGATGATTTATGATGTAATGGTCCACATAGGCACTTTTGATATAGTGACCTAGTTTTTATACACATGCGTGAATTGTGAAATGAAAATGTGGTTGTGATTGTGAGTTGATTAGGTGGAAATTATGTGTTGAGAAAGGGGTTTATGTTGTTGGTTTAAAAAGGAGGTTTCTTAATGAATTGCCCTTTTTATGAATTTAAATGAGATTGAGCATGAGATGATTTATACATGATGTTTCTACCATGTTTTATATACCAATGCACATGATTTTGATACATGATATATATGTATATTCACATGGCATAGTTTTATTCCTCATGCTCCTACCATAAATGATTTATGCATAACACTATCAGCATGTAGATAGAGTAGTTATCTACCATGCTTGCATTATTGCCTTACTGAGCGTGTGGTTGCTCATCCCACTCTATTTTCCCCCTTACAGAGCGTGCATAGTAGCCCAGTAAGGACTGAGGCGTGGTATTTTGGACTCCGCTGCATCTCCATTGCTAAGAGGTATATACACAGTGATTCTTTTCGTATCTAAACAATGTAAAAGCACAGTATTCTTTTGAGTTGTAATTATGGGGGATGTAGATGTCAGTAAAACATGTATACGTATAAGTCCACGAATAAATGCAAATGTATGACATCATTTTAATTAATTGAGAATGAATGAGATTTGGTGTTTATTATTGACTCATAGCCCAACAGTGTGTGGTGAGTTTAGTTCACGACCGGGTAAGGTAACAGTAAAACGTGAAAAATTTTCAGTGATTTTTGGTTAAAGAGAATGGAATTGGGTCGTGACATAATTAATCCTAATACATCCCATACAATGTTATACATCAAGTGTCTGCAAATATGGTAAATGTCTGGGTACATGAAAAGATAAAAGATACCTCAAAATACAATATATGGCCTGGAGCTCAAGTCCTCCACTAGCCACTACTCCGTACGTCGCAGGATAACCCTTTTCACTTGAAGAAATCTGGGGGGAAAGAAAACAGGGTGAGCTTCTAAATTGCTCAGTAAAGGGGGTAAGGGACTCATTTCATAAGCCAAAATGCACATCACAAAATATTTATTTGTATGTGAAACTCATTAATCTCATTTGAAAACCATTTTGTACTCAACACAAAACATAATAAAATCGAGTTCCAACCGGCAAAGCACACAGACATTTCTCAAATCTCGATATTGCCTTAACGTAGAGCCCAGTTCATTACTCACACAAATTCGACGGTTTATAAAGCAATTTCACACTCAGATTATAAACGCATAAAATATGGGCTCCAACCGACTTTAAATTCGTGTGCAATTATATCTCAACACAACACTCAACATGCTTGTTTTATAAACCACAAATCATGCTATAATAGTTTACAAATCACATACACAAATGGTTTAGATTTCCCTTACCTCTTTGCACCTCGTATAGTGCAATCGTTTCCCCCGTATCACGGACTAGCCTCGCATTCCACTCTGGAACTCTCGAGCTGTCCAAACGATGTTAAAACATCAATACTCAATTATCTCATAAACCTCAATTCTCAAAAATCTAGCATAATTGCTCATAACACCTCAAATCCCATGATTCTCGTAACTCTACCCCAAACTACACTATCATTCACAACATCTCGATGTTCTACGTTTCTCATGCCAATCATCTACACTAGCCCACCACATTATCTAAATTTCTATTTATAGCTCAAATTCCCAAAATTGCTAAATATCATTATCACTCCAACCACATTGCAATTTCATCAATCCCTAATCATTTTTCAGCTATTTCAACACAATGACAACCACCATTATCATCAAAATCATCTCAAATATCAAGATCGAGGTTTAGAAATTACCCAAAACTTGTGGAGAGCTTATCTCTTGCCTCGATTCGATCCGTCTTTCGATTTCCAAGTATGTTGTTCTCCCTTTGATGCGGAACAACTTTCCTTCTTGCCACAACTTCTGATTCGACCGAAAATGGGTGCTTTGGATGAGTGAGAAAGCTAGGTTTCGGTGAAAATGGGGGTTGGAAGAGAGAGAAAGTGAAATTGCAGGAGAAAAACAGGGGTTCCTTATATAGGCTGAGGGTAGGAGATCGATCTGGCTCTTGATGAGATCGATCTGCGTTTGAATTTTAGGGACGATTTGGGGCAATTTATACCTAGGAGATCGATCTGTCGAGGGGTGAGATCGATCTCTTTATGGCTTTATGAGATCGATCTGCTCCTTGAGGAGATCGATCTTCTCCCAAACAGAATCATTTGGAGATCGATCTCTTCCTCATGAGATCAATCTTCTCTCAAACAGAATCATACGGAGATCGATCCTCTTCCATTGGAGATCGATCTGCTCATCAAATTCCTCCTTCCTTGTCATTTTTAACTCACCAGATCGATCTCTCCTTCTCCCAGATCGATCTGTCCTCATAACTTCACACTTATTTTAACACTTAACATATAAATCTCCAATTATCATTCCCCAATTCACTTAGCTCAATAAATTACACTTCAAGTTCATATTACATCATTCAAATATATCTAAAATTCTCAGATCTCACATCCTCCCCACCTTAAATAGAATTTGGTCCTCCAAATTCAACTCAACTATTCGAATATATGGGGGTATTTTTCATTCATGAGACTCTCTAGTTCCCACGTTGCCTCTTCCATTGAGTGATGTTTTCACAAAACTTTCACTAATGGGATGCTCTTAGTTCTCAGTACCTTCTCTCTTCTATCGAGAATCTGGACGGGTTCCTCAGTGTAGCTCATATCCTCTTGAATGTCCATCTCGTCATACTCTATGACATGAGAAGGGTCTGGGTGGTACTTCCTCAACATAGACACATGAAAAACATTGTGTATTCCGGACATCTGTAGGGGTAATGCTAATCTGTAAGCTACCTCTCCCACTCTCTCAAGAATCTCGAATGGTCCTACGTATCGAGGGCTCAATTTCCCTTTCTTCCCAAATCGCATGATACCCTTACTCGGTGATATTTTCAGAAATACTGCATCACCAACCTCAAACTCGAGTGGCCGTCTACGCACATCCGCTTAGCTTTTCTGTCTACTTTGTGCAGCCCGTAACCTCTCTCATATGAGTTTCACACTCTGTACGGCCTGCTCAACAAGCTCGGGAGCATTTATCTTTCTGTCATCGACTTCTTCCCAAGCTACAGGGGATCTACACCTCCTACCATATAGAGCCTCAAAAGGTGCCATTCCAATACTCGCATGATAGCTGTTATTGTATGCAAACTCTGCTAGGGGCAGGTGATCATCCCATGATCCCTTAAAATCCATCGTACACGCCCTCAACATATCCTCCAGGGTCTGAATAGTCCTCTCTGACTGACCATCTGTCTGAGGATGATAGGCGGTACTGAAACTCAATCGAGATCCCATGGACTCCTGAAACTGGGTCCAAAATCTGGAAGTAAACCGAGAATCTCTATCAGAAGTAATACTCACTGGAGCCCCATGTAATCTAGCTATCTCGCTGACATACAGCTCAGCTAAGGCATCCATAGTATCGGTGCTCTTGATGGCAAAGAAGTGGGCACTCTTGGTCAATCTATCCACAATGACCCATATCGCGTCACGACCTCTTCGGGTCCTCGGTAAACCCATAATAAAGTCCATAGTGACATGCTCCCATTTCCATGTAGGTACAGGTAAGGGCTGTAGTAGTCCTCCGGGCTTCGATGCTCAGCTTTCACTTGCTGGCATACTAAACACCTGGCCACATACTTTGCCACGTCTCGCTTCATACCACTCCACCAATACACCTTTCTTAAGTCTCGGTACATCTTAGTACTCCCTAGGTGTATGGTGTATCGCGAGCAGTGGGATTCTCTCAGTATCTGTCTCTTCAGGGTATCATCGATCGGTACACAAATCCGTCCTCTGAACCTCAATAATCCATCCTCACTGATGGTGAGATCCGACTGCGAACTCTGCTCAGCTTGGCTAATCATATCTATCAATCTCTGATCACTGCGTTGCCCAGTTCTAATCTGATCCATGATCCTGGGCTCTATCTGCAGGCTAGCCAAAAATCCAGTCTCTACCTCTTTAACACTGATCCGAAGTTTGGCGAACTGCTCTAACAAATCCCATTCCCTGATCATCATAGCAGATATCTTACTCTTCCTGCTTAGGGCATCAGCAACTACATTCGCCTTGCCCGGATGATATAGAATCTCGCAATCATAATCCTTAAGGAGTTCCATCCATCTCCTTTGTCTCATGTTTAACTCTTTCTGATCAAAGAGATATCTCAAACTCTTGTGATCAGTGAAGATCTGGAATCTTTCCCCATATAAGTAGTGTCGCCAGATCTTAAAAGCAAATACCACAGCAGCTAACTCCAAATCATGCGTAGGGTAATTCCGCTCATGGTCTTTCAGCTGTCGCGATCCATATGTGACCACTCTTCCGTGCTGCATAAGCACACACCCCAATCCTTGATGAGATGCATCACTATACACCGAAAATCCTCCTGATCCCTCAGGAATAGTTAACACAGGTGTCGCTGTCAACCTCCTCTTTAATTCATGAAAACTGAGCTCACATTGATTAGTCCATATAAATGGAGTCTCTTTGCGCGTGAGCTTAGACAAAGGGGCGACAATCCGGGAAAATCCTTCCATAAATCTTCTGTAATACCCTGCCAAACCAAGGAAGCTTCGTACCTCAGTAACTGTCCTCAGTCTCTCCCAATTAAGCACAGCCTCCACCTTGCTTGGGTCCACTGATGCTCCTTCCTCTGATACTATATGACCAAGGAAAGCTATTCGATCCAGCCAAAACTCACACTTACTAAGCTTTCCATATAAGTGCTTATCTCGGAGTATCTGTAGTACTAACCACAAATGTTGTGCATGCTCCTCATAAGACTGAGAGTATACCAGGATATCATCAATAAAGACTATCACAAATTTGTCCAGATAGTCTCTGAACATCTCGTTCATCAATCTCATAAATGCTGCAGGGGCGTTCGTCAATCCAAAGGACATCACCAGAAATTCATAATGGCCATACCTCGTCCTGAAAGTCGTCTTTGGAATATCTTCTTCCTTGATCCTCAATTGGTGATAGCCCGATCTCAAATCAATCTTAGAAAAGACTGATGCCCCTCTCAGCTGATCAAGTAGATCATCAATCCTGGGCAGTGGGTATTTATTCTTCACCGTGGCTTTATTCAACAGCCGGTAGTCTACGCATAATCTGAGACTACCATCCTTCTTCTTGACAAATAAAACCGGTGCTCCCCACGGTGAAACACTGGGCCTAATGAACCCTTGATCCAATAACTCTTGTAGTTGTTTCTTCAATTCCTCAAGTTCCACTAATGCCATCATGTAGGGAGGTTTAGAGATCGGCTGAGTATCTGGTACCAAATCAATGGTAAACTCCAGCTCTCTCTCTAGTGGTAAACTTGGCAATTCATCTAGGAAAACATCCGAAAATTCGCAAACCACAGGTATATCCTCAATCCTCGGATGTTCCTGCTCATCGTTTGAGATGAGTGTCTCATAACCTTCACATGAACAATCATATTTAAAATTCTCCAAAATAATATTAAAATTCTCAAATTACTTACTAGAATTCCACATATTCATTTCCTCAATATCTCAATCGTACACTGTAAGGTTCAGGTAGGGAGAAAGTTACAACCTTAGTGTAGCAATCTAAGCTCACTCGATTGGCTGCCAACCAATCCATTCCCAAAATTACATCAAATCCATGTATATTCAACATGATTAGATCTGCTAACATCACTCTATCTCCCACCTTTATCTCACACCCTCTACAGATTAACTCAGTTCTTTGGGATTCACACATAGGAGTATTTACATGTAGTATGTATTCTAGAGGTTCAAACTTCAAGTTTAATCTACATGCATAATGCTCAAAAATAAACGAATGCGTGGATCCTGAATCAATCAACACATGAGCCTCATAATTACAGACAAAAAGTGTACCTCTTATAGTTTCTGCAAAAGTGTCAGCAGTCTCCTTATCTAGGGCAAACACACGTCCCTGTGTAACAGGTCTTTTTCCTTTCTCTGCATCAGTGGCCCGTCTCGGGGGATTCACTCTCTGAGGCTGTTGTCTAGTGGGCTCCAAGACATGTGGTTTCTGAGGTTGAGGGCAATCCTTCACCAT
Organism: Firmiana major; assembly: GCA_033439115.1. NCBI lineage: Eukaryota > Viridiplantae > Streptophyta > Magnoliopsida > Malvales > Malvaceae > Firmiana > Firmiana major. The sequence continues at coordinate 65,915,323 of CM065899.1, forward strand.
GTGACCCATGTCTCCACATCTAAAACATCCATGGATCGACCCAGGGTAACTTCCCTCATGCATTCGGCCACAATTTCTGCAAAACCTTGTCTCTGGCCTGACATCTCGAGGGGTCTCTCTAATGTTAGGGTACCCTCTGGGTCTCTCTAATCTGCCTTTCTGTACCTCAATCCTTCCTCTTCTGAAGGAACCTCTCCGAGCCTCTGTTTGAAAAATCGTTGGCCTCTTTCCCTTATCTCTATTCACCACTCTGAGCTCATTCTGGGATTGCACCATTTCAATTCCTCTTTCAATCTCTTGTGCTCGTCTCAGAGCATCTCCAAACTCAGCAATACATAGCCCTATCAATCTATCTCTAATGATGGGCTTCAATCCATGCACAAATTTCTCTATGCGGAGCTCTTCATTCTTAAAGGTCTCTGGGTCATATCTCAATAGCGCGGTGAATTGGCTCTCATAGTCATCCACAGACATGTCACCCTGTACCAAACTCAAAAAATCGGTCTGTTTCTTTCTCTGGGCGGCTCGTGGTACATATTGGGTCCTAAAGGCTGTCTGAAACTCTTCCCAACCAATCACATCCTGGCGGGACATCAGAATACCCTGGGTAGTACCCCACCAATCTCGAGCTCTCCCTTTCAACATATAGATACTCATACTGACCCTCTCAGTATCGGTGCACCCCAGATAATCAAATATAATTGTCAACTCCGTCAGCCACTCCTCAGCCTCTGTAGGATCCTTCTTTCCCCTAAACGCGGGTGGATTCATCTTCAAAAAATCCTTCAGTCGGACCATACTTCTATCATCAGGCTGAGTGGCGGGAGGTATTGGGGGTATGGGAGGTCCTTGTGGTGGTGTAGGAGTAGTACCCGAGGCATTAACTCCAAAGTGTTCCGCGAATAACGCTGCCATCTGCTCAAAACCTTACCTCACATCAGTCTCAATCCGATTAAATCGAGAGTTAGGACTCTCTGGTTGTGGGACAGGTGGCGGAGGGGACTCTGGCTGCCTCCTCGAACGACCTCGTCGTCCACTCATTCTCTATCTTAACTCGTCTCTTGCGCGTACATATCAAAATCGATTGAAATCTCAATCCTCAATTTCAATTCATGACCAAACTATCACAGACACTTGGGATGTATTCTATTTCAGTTAACCGATACTGACAGTACTAGACACCCTAAGCTCTGATACCAAGAAAACTCTGTCACGCCCCGGAAGTGCAGAAAATAGGGCTAATTTAAAACTTTTTATTCATTAATTCACAATTAAGAGTGCATTCCTGTGCAGCGTCATACATCATCACCTATATTATGCCTCAGGATCTCGTCACTGAATAGTATATATTATATCATATACATTACTTGATTTCAAGTTAATTAATCCTAATACATCCCATACAATGTTATACATCAAGTGTCTGCAATTATGGTAAATGTCTGGGTACATGAAAAGATAAAAGATACCTTAAAATACAATATATGGCCTGGAGCTCAAGTCCTCCACTAGCCACTACTCCGTACGTCGCAGGATAACCCTTTTCACTTAAAGAAATCTGGGGGGAAAGAAAACAGGGTGAGCTTCTAAATCGCTCAGTAAAGGGGGTAAGGGACTCATTTCATAAACCAAAATGCACATCACAAAATATTTATTTGTATGTGAAACTCATTAATCTCATTTGAAAATCATTTTGTACTCAACATTAAACATAATAAAACTGAGTTCCAACCGGCAAAGCACACACACATTTCTCAAATCTCGATATTGCCTTAACGTAGAGCCCAGTTCATTACTCACACAAATTCGACGGTTTATAAAGCAATTTCACACTCAGCTTATAAACGAATAAAATAATGGGCTCCAATCGGCTATAAATCTGTGTGCAATTATATCTCAACACAACACTCAACATGCTTGTTTTATAAACCACAAATCATGCTATAATAGTTTACAAATCACATGCACAAATGGTTTAGATTTCCCTTACCTATTTGCACCTCGTATAGTGTAATCGTTTCCCCCGTATCACGGACTAGCCTCGCATTCCACTCTGGAACTCTCGAACTGTCCAAACGATATTAAAACATCAATACTCAATTATCTCATAAACCTCAATTCTCAAAAATCGAGCATAATTGCTCATAACACCTCAAATCCCTTGATTCTCATAACTCTACCCCAAACTACACTCTCATTCACAACATCTCGACGTTCTACGTTTCTCATGCCAATCATCTACGCTAACCCACCACATTGTCTAAATTTCTATTTATAGCTCAAATTCCCAAAATTGCTAAATATCATTATCACTCCAACAACATTGCAATTTCATCAATCCCTAATCATTTTTCAGCTATTTCAACACAATGACAACCACCATTATCATCAAAATCATCTCAAATATCAAGATCGAGGTTTAGAAATTACCCAAAACTTGTGGAGAGCTTATCTCTTGCCTCGATTCGATCCGTCTTTCGATTTCCAAGTATGTTGTTCTCCCTTTGATGAGGAACAACTTTCCTTCTTGCCACAACTTCTGATTCGACCGGAAATGGGTGCTTTGGATGAGTGAGAAAGCTAGGTTTCGATGAAAATGGGGGTTGGAAGAGAGAGAAATTGAAATTACAGGAGAAAAACAGGGGTTCCTTATATAGGCTGAGGGTAGGAAATCGATCTGGCTCTTGATGAGATCGATCTGCGTTTGAATTTTTGGGACGATTTGGGGTAATTTATGCCTAGGAGATCGATTTGTCGAGGGGTGAGATCGATCTCTTTATGGCTTTATGAGATCAATCTGCTCCTTGAGGAGATCGATCTTCTCCCAAACAGAATCATTTGGAGATCGATCTCTTCCTCATGAGATCGATCTTCTCTCAAACAGAATCATAAGGAGATCGATCCTCTTCCATTGAAGATCGATCTGCTCCTCAAATTCCTCCTTCCTTGTCATTTTTAACTCACCAGATCGATCTCTCCTTCTCCCAGATCAATCTGTCCTCATAACTTCACACTTATTTTAACACTTAACATATAAATCTCCAATTATAATTCCCCAATTCACTTAGCTCAATAAATTACACTTAAAGTTCATATTACATCATTCAAATATATCTAAAATTCTCAGATCTCACACCACTATATCGGTCTTACATACTACCAGAGGAAGGCCTGTGGTCCCTGGGTCTGTTCCCAGACGTCCCACTATATCGGTCTTACATGCTACCAGAGCAAGGCCCGATGTGTGTTCAACATGACACACCTAAGTCTCAATCATTAGCCATTATCTTATAAAACGTTATGCCTTCACGTAGAACTCATAATGGTTTTCTCTCATAAAACTCATTTAAAACATTTGTGTACTCAACACAAAAGATATTAAAACCGAGTTCCAACCGATAAAACACCCACACATTTTCTTAAATCTCAATATCGCCTTAACGTAGAGCCTAATTTACTTTTCAAGCAAACTCAAAGGTTTATAAAGCAATTTCACACTTAGCTTATAAACTCATAAAATAATGGGCTCCAACCGGCTATAAAAACCGTGTGCAATTGTATCACAACACAACACCAAACATGCTTGTATTCTCAAATCATGGTTCATGCTACAACAATTCATCAAAACACATACACAAATGGTTTAGTTTTCCCTTACCTTTTTGCACCTCGTATAGTGCAATCGTTTTCCCCGTATCACGAACTAGTCTCTCATTCCACTCTGGAACTCCCGAGCTGTCCAAACGATGTTAAAACATCAATACTCATTGTCACATCAACCTCAATTCTCAAAATCGAGCATAATTGCTCATAACTCCTCAAATTTCTCAATTCTCATAACTCCATCACAAACCACAATCTCGCTCACAACACCTCAACATTCTATATTTCCCATGCCACAATATATATGCTAATACACCACATTGTCTAAATCTCCATTTATAGCTCAAAATTCCTAAATTTACCAAAGTTACCAAATATCATCATCACTCCAACTACATTGTAATTTCATCAATCCCTAATCATTTTTCAGCTATTTCAACACAATGCCAACTACTATCATCACCAAAATCATCTCAAATATCAAGATCGAGGTTTAGAAATTACCCAAAACTTATGGAGAGCTTATCTCTTGCCTCGATTCAATCCATCTTTTGATTTCCAAGTATATTGTTCTCCCTTGGGTGAGGAACAACTTTCCTTCTTGCCACAACTTCTTATTTGGATGAAAATGGGTGCTTTGGATGAGTGAGAAAGCTAGGGCTCGGTGAAAATGGAGTTTGGAAGAGAGAGAAAGTGAAATTGCAGGAGAAAGTAGGGATTCCTTATATAGAGTGAGGGTAGGAGATCGATCTGGCTCTTGATGAGATCGATCTGCATTTGAATTTTGGGACGATTTGGGGTAATTTATGCCTAAGAGATCGATCTGTTGAGGGGTGAGATCGATCTCTTTATGGCTTTATGAGATCGATTTGCGCCTTGGGGAGATCGATCTTCTCCCAAACAGAAACATTTGGAGATCAATCTCTTCCTCATGAGATCGATCTTCTCTCAAACAGAATCATAAAGAGATCGATCCTCTTCCATTGGAGATCTATCTGCTCCTTAAATTCCTCCTTCCTTGTCATTTTTAACTCACCAGATCGATCTCTCCTTCTCCCAGATCGATCTGTCCTCATAGCTTCATCCTTAATTTTAAACACTTAACATATAAATCTCCAATTATCATTCCCCAATTCACTTAGCTCAATAAATTATACTTCAAGTTCATATTACATAATTAAAATATCTCTGAAATTCTCAGATCTCACATCCTCCCCACCTTAAAAGAATTTGGTCCTCCAAATTCAACTCAACTAGTTAAAGAGATGGGGGTATTTCTCCTTCATGAGGTTCTCTAGTTCCCACATTGCCTCTTCCCTTGAGTGATGTTTTCATAAAACTTTCACTAATGGGATGCTTTTGGTTCTCAGTACCTTCTCCTTCCTATCAAGAATCCGGACGGGTTCCTCAGTGTAGCTCATATCCTCCTGTATGTCCATCTCGTCATACTCTATAACATGAGAAGGGTCCAGGTGGTACTTCCTCAACATAGACACATGAAAGACGTTGTGTATTCCAGAAATCTATGGGGGTAATACCAATCTGTAGGCTTCCTCTCCCACTCTCTCAAGGATCTCGAATGGTCCTATGTATCGAGGACTCAATTTTCCTTTCTTCCCAAATCGCACGATACCCTTACTCGGTGATACTTTCAGAAATACTGCATCACCAACATCAAACTCGAGTGGTCGTCTACGCACATCCGAGTAGCTTTTCTGTCTACTCTGTGCAGCCCGTAGCCTTTCACATATGAGTTTCACACTCTGTACAGCTTGCTCAACAAGCTCGGGAGCATTTATCTTTCTGTCACCGACTTCTTCCCAAGCTACAGGGGATCTACACCTCCTACCATATAGAGCCTCAAAGGGTGCCATTCCAATACTTGCATGATAGCTGTTATTGTACGTAAACTCTGCTAGGGGCAGGTGATCATCCCATGATCCCTTAAAATCCATCGTACACGCCCTTAACATATCCTTCAGGGTCTGAATAGTCCTCTCTGACTGACTATCTGTCTGAGGATGATAGGCGGTACTAAAACTCAATCGAGATCCCATGGACTCCTGAAACTGGGTCCAAAATCTGGAAGTAAACCGAGAATCTCTATCAGAAGTAATACTCATTGGAGCCCCATGTAATCTAGCTATCTCGCTGACATACAGCTCAGCTAAGGCATCCACAATATCTGTGCTCTTGATGGCAAGGAAGTGGGCACTCTTGGTCAATCTATCCACAATGACCCATATCGCATCACAACCTCTTCGGGTCCTCGGTAAACCCATAATAAAATCCATGGTGACATGCTCCCATTTCCATGTAGGTACAGGTAAGGGCTGTAGTAGTCCTCCAGGCTTCCGATGCTCAGCTTTCACTTGCTGGCATACTAAACACCTGGCCACATACTCTGCCACGTCTCGCTTCATACCACTCCACCAATACACCTTTCTCAAGTCTCGGTACATCTTAGTACTCCCTGGGTGCATGGTGTATCGCGAGCAGTGGGATTCCCTCAGTATCAGTCTCTTTAGGGTATCATCGTTCGATACACAAATCCATCCTCTGAATCTCAACAATCCATCCTCACTGACTGTGAGATCCGACTGCGAACTCTGTTCAGCTTGGCTAACCATATCTATCAACCTTTGATCACTGCGCTGCCCAGTTCTAATCTGATCCATGATCCTGGGCTCTATCCGTAAGCTAGCCAAAAATCCAGTCTCTACCTCTTTAACTCTGTTTCGAAGTTCGATGAACTGCTCTAACAAATCCCATTCCCTGATCATCATAGCAGATATCATACTTTTCCTGCTCAGGGCATCAGTAACTACATTCGCCTTACCCGGATGATATAGAATCTCGCAGTCATAATCCTTAAGGAGTTCCATCCATCTCCTTTGTTTCATGTTTAACTCTTTCTGATCAAAGAGATATCTTAAACTCTTGTGATCAGTGAAGATCTGGAATCTTTCCCCATATAAGTAGTGTCGCCAAATCTTCAAAGCAAATACCACAGCGGCTAACTCCAAATCATGCGTGGGGTAATTCCACTCATGGGCTTTCAACTGTCACGATCCATATGCGACCACTCTTCCGTGCTGCATAAGCACACACCCCAATCCTTGATGAGATGCATCACTATACACCGAAAATCCTCCTGATCCCTCAGGAATAGTTAACACAGGTGCCGCTGTCAATCTCCTTTTTAACTCCTGAAAACTAAGCTCACATTGATCAGTCCATATGAACAGAGTCTCCTTACGTGTGAGTTTAGTCAAAGGAGCGGCAATCCTTGAAAATCCTTCCACAAATCTTCTGTAATACCCTGCCAAACCAAGGAAGCTTCGCACCTCAGTAACTGTCATCGGTCTCTCCTAACTAAGCACAGCTGCTACTTTACTTGGATCCACTAATACTCCTTCCTCTGAGACTATATGACCAAGAAAAGCTATCCGATTTAGCCAAAACTCACACTTACTAAGCTTTCCATATAATTGCTTATCTCGGAGTATTTGAAGTACTAACCACAAATGCTGTGCATGCTCCTCATACGACCGAGAGTATACCAGGATATCATCAATAAAGACTATCACAAATTTATCCAGATAGTCTCTGAACACTTCGTTCATCAACCTCATAAATGCAGCAGGGGCATTCGTCAATCCAAAGGACATCACCAGAAATTCATAATGGCCATACCTTGTCCTGAAGGACGTCTTAGGAATATCTTCTTCCTTGATCCTCAATTGGTGATAGCCCGATCTCAAATCAATCTTAGAAAAGACTGAAGCCCCTCTTAGTTGATCAAGTAGATCATCAATCCTGGGCAGTGGGTATTTATTCTTCACCGTGGCTTTATTCAACAGCCGGTAGTCTACGCATAATCTGAGACTACCATCCTTCTTCTTGACAAATAAAATCGGTGCTCCCCACATTGAAACACTGGGCCTAAAGAACCCTTGATCCAATAACTCCTGTAGTTGTCTCTTCAATTCCTCAAGTTCTACTAATGCCATCCCGTAGGGAGGTTTAGAGATCGGCTGAGTATCTGGTACTAAATCAATGGTAAACTCCATCTCTTTCTCTGGTGGCAAACCTGGCAGCTCATCTGGGAAAACATCCGAGAATTCACACACCATAGGTATATCCTCAATCTTCGATGTTCCTGTTCATCGTCTGAGATGAGTGTTTCGTAACCTTCACATGAACAATCATATTTAATACTCTCCAAAATAATATTAAAATCCTCAAATTACTTACTAGAATTCCACATATTCATTTCCTTAATATCTCAACCGTACACTATAAGGTTCTGGTAGGGAGAAAGTTACAATCTTAGTGTAGCAGTCTAAACTCACTCGATTGGTTGCCAACCAGTCCATCCCCATAATTACATCAAACCCGTGTATATTCAACATGATTAGATCTGCTAACATCAGTCTATCTCCCACCTTTATTTCACATCCTCTACAGATTAACTCAGTTCTTTGGGATTCACGCATAGGGTATTTACATGTAGTACATACTCTAGAGGTTCAAACTTCAATTTTAAACTACATGCAAAATGCTCTGAAATAAATGAATGCGTGGATCCTGGATCTATCAATACATGACCCTTATGATTACAGACAGAAAGTATACCTCTTATAGTTTATGCTGAAGTGTCCGCAGTTTCCTTATCCAGGGCAAACATACGTCCCTGTGTCACAGGTTTCTTCCCTTTCTCAACAGTAGTGGCCTGTCTCTGGGGATTCACTCTCTGAGGCTGCTGTCTAGTAGGCTCCGGAGCATGTGGTATCTGAGGTTGAGGACAGTCCTTCACTCTGTGACCCATGTCACCACACCTAAAACATCCATGGATAGACCCAGTACAACTCCCTCATGCGATCGGCCACAGTCTCTACAAACCCTTATCTATGGCTTGCCATATCGAGGGGTCTCCTTGATAATAGGATAAGCTCTGGGTCTCTCCAATCTGCCCTTCTGTACCCCAATCCTTCCTCTCCTGAAGGAACCTCTCCGAACATCTGCTTGAGACATCGCTGGCCTCTTGCCTTTGTCTCTAATCACTGCTCCAAACTCATTCTAGGACTGTACAATTTCAATTCCCCTCTCAATCTCTTGTGCTCGTCTCAGAGCATCTCCAAACTCAGTAATACACAACCCAATCAATCGATCTCTGATGATGGGCTTCAATCCATACACAAATCTCTCTGTGCAAAGCTCTTCATTCTTGAAAGTCTCTGGATCATATCTCAGCAAAGCGGTAAATCGGCTCTCGTAATCATCTACAGACATGTCACCCTGTACCAAACTCAAAAACTCTGCTTGCCTCCTTCTCTGGGCAGCTCGTGGTACATATTGGGCTCTAAAGGCTGTCTGGAACTCTTCCCAACCAATCACATCCTGGTGGGACATCAAAATACCCTGGGTAGTACCCCACCAATCTCGAGCTCTCCCTTTCAACATAAAGGCACTCATACTGACCCTCTCAACATCGGTGCACCCCAGATAATCGAATATAACTCTCAACTTCGTCAACCACTCCTCAGCCTCTGTAGGATCCTTATTTCCCCTAAATGCAGGTGGATTCATTTTCAAAAAGTCCTTCAGTCGGACCATACTTCTGTCATCAAGCTAAGTGATGGGAGGCATTGGGGGTATGAGAGGTCCTTGTGATGGTGTAGGAGTAGTACCCGAGGCATTAACTCCAAAGTGTTGCGCGAATAACGCTGCCATCTGCTCAAAACCTTACCTCACATCGGTCTCAATCCGATTAAATCGAGAGTTAGGACTCTCGGGTTGTGGGACAGGTGGCGGAGGGGACTTTGCCTGCCTCCTCGAACGACCTCATCATTTACTCATTCTCTATCTCAACTCGTCTCCTGCGCGTACATATCAAAATCGATTGAAATCTCAACCCTCAGATTCAGTTCATGACCAGACCATTACAGACACTTGGGATGTATTCTATTTCACTTAACCGACACTGATAGTACTAAACACCCTAAGCTCTGATACCAAGAAAACTCTGTGACGCCCCGGAAGCACAGAAAAAATAGGGCTAATTTAAAACTTTTTACTCATTAATTCACAATTAAGGGTGCATTCCTGTGCAGTGTCATACATCATCATAATTATCATGCCTCAGGATCTCATCATAATATAGTATATATTGTATTATATACATTACTCAATTCAAAGTTAATTAATCCTAACACATCCCGTACATCATTGTACAACAAGTGTCTGTAAATATAACTCTAGTCTGGGTACATGAATATTAAATATCTACCTCAATACACAAAATACGGCCTGGAGCTCAAGTTCTCCACTAGCCTCTAACCCGTACGCCGCAGGGAACTCACTTCACTTGAAGCGATCTGGGGGGGGAGAGAAAACAGGGTGAGCTTCCAAATCGCTCAGTAAGGGGGGTAAGGGAACTCAATTATATAAACCATATCACACATCACAAATATGTATTTGTTTAAGAAGCTCATTTGAAATCCTAGCATGAAAGTTCTCAAAACATCATCTCATAACTCATAAATCATGTGAAAACATGAAGGTAAATGGCTCAATATCGAGCACTCACAAGCATGTGTAAATATATGCGATAATGGCTGTTCTCAAAATACGTGATAAAAATCACCTCAGTAACTAGCACGTGACAAGGTCACAAAACACAACTCATGTGTAAAATGAGACTAGGCAATAAAACTCAATTAAAACTCGTCATGGCACATCAAATGTGTAATCTCCTCTGGGTGCGCATCCCAGGCATCCTCGTATAGAGGGAACGTCGACAATATGGTCGTATGCATGGTATATTGGACTTATATGTTACCAGAACAAGGCCCGGACTTACATGCTACCAGAGCAATGCCTTGCCTCATGCACACTATCACGTGGTCCCTAGGTCGGTTCCAAGGCGGCCCACTCTCTCGATCTTACATGCTACCAAAGCAAGGCCACCCAGCGTTACCAGAACGGGGTCATCTCACGTTACCAAAACGGAGGAATATCGGACTTACATGCTACCAGAGCAAGGCCTCCCAACGCTACCAAAGTGGAGGAATAATCAGACTTACATGTTACCAGAACAAGGCCTGTGGTCCCTGGGTCGGTTCCCAGGCGTCCCACTATATCGGTCTTACATGCTACCAGAGCAAGGCCTGTGGTCCCTGTGTCGGTTTCGAGGCGTCCCACTATATCGGTCTTACATGCTACCAGAGCAAGGCCCGAAGTGTATTCAACATGACACGCCTAAGTCTCAATCATTAGCCATTATCTTATAAAACGTTATGCCTTCACGTAGAACTCATAATGGTTTTCTCTCATAAAACTCATTTAAAACATTTGTGTACTCAACACAAAACATATTAAAACCGAGTTCTAACCGGCAAAACACGTACACATTTTCTCAAATCTCAATATCGCCTTAACGTAGAGCCCAATTTACTTTTCATGCAAACTCAAAGGTTTATAAAGCAATTTCACAATCAGCTTATAAACTCATAAAATAATGGGCTCCAACCGACTATAAAAACCGTGTGCAATTATATCACAACACAACACCAAACATGCTTGTATTCTCAAATCATGGTTCATACTACAACAATTCATCAAAACACATACACAAATGGTTTAGTTTTTCCTTACCTCTTTGCACCTCGTATAGTGCAATCGTTTCCCCCGTATCACGGACTAGCCTCGCATTCCACTCTGGAACTCCCGAGCTGTCCAAACGATGTTAAAACATCAATACTCATTATCACATCAACCTCAATTCTCAAAATCGAGCATAATTGCTCATAACTCCTCAAATTTCTCAATTCTCATAACTCCATCACAAACCACAATCTCGCTCACAACACCTCAACATTCTATATTTCCTATGCCACAATATCTATGCTAATACACCACATTGTCTAAATCTCCATTTATAGCTCAAAATTCCTAAATTTACCAAAGTTACCAAATATCATTATCACTCTAACTACATTGTAATTTCATCAATCCCTAATCATTTTCAGCTATTTCAACACAATGCCAACAACTATCGTCACCAAAATCATCTTAAATATCAAGATCGAGGTTTAGAAATTATCCAAAACTTGTGGAGAGCTTATCTCTTACCTCGATTCAATCTGTCTTTCGATTTCCAAGTATGTTGTTCTCCCTTGGGTGAGGAATAACTTTCCTTCTTGCCACAACTTCTGATTTGGATGGAAATTGGTGCTTTGGATGAGTGAGAAAGCTAGGGCTCGATGAAAATGGGGTTTGGAAGAGAGAGAAAGTGAAATTGCAGTAGAAAACAGGGATTCCTTATATGGATTGAGGGTAGGAGATCGATCTGGCTCTTGATGAGATCAATCTGCATTTAAATTTTGGGACGATTTGGGGTAATTTATGCCTAGGAGATCGATCTGTCGAGGGGTGAGATCGATCTCTTTATGGCTTTATGAGATCGATCTGCGCCTTGGGGAGATCGATCTTCTCCCAAACAGAAACATTTGGAGATCGATCTCTTCCTCATGAGATCGATCTTCTCTCAAACAGAATCATAAGGAGATCGATCCTCTTCCATTGGAGATCGATCTGCTCCTTAAATTCCTCCTTCCTTGTCATTTTTAACTCACCAGATCGATCTCTCCTTCTCCCAGATCGATCTGTCCTCATAGCTTCAGACTTATTTTTAAACACTTAACATATAAATCTCCAATTATCATTCCCCAATTCACTTAGCTCAATAAATTATACTTCAAGTTCATATTACATAATTAAAATATCTCTAAAATTCTCAGATCTCACAGAAAGTGAATAATAATTATAGTGACCTAATAGTGGCAAATTAAGATCTTGCCCTTAGTTATGAATAAAGTCAACTTTTGGGAAAAAATATAAAAAGCATGGAAACCACAATTATTAGTGTTTTACTGTTGTTTAGCAGAAGAGTAGGTAGATGGGCTAATGTTTTCATGGTTGATCAAAAATAGCACCATTTATTGTGCTGATTTTGATATTTTAAAAATCATCCCTTTTTATATAGCCATATATCGAATTATGTGAAAATAAATTGTGCTAGAGCACAGCTCGCACATGATTTCATATATTTTCCACATATATTAGTGCTGATGTATGATTCGCATTAGATTTCTATGACATGCATGATAGAGTGCTGGAGTTATTGCTCATACTCGAATTTTACATGAGATGCATGACAGAGTGCTAGAGCGTTGCTCATACTCGATTCTTCATGATTTATACATGACATAGTACTTGAGCGATTGCTCGTACTTGATTTGATGAGTTTTGTGCATAGCATGGTACAGGAGCGATTGCTCGTACTTGATTTGAAACATGAACTATGCATGACCTAGTACTGGAGGTTTACTCGCATTAGAGTTTGAGTTTGTGATGTGTGAAACAGTGTTTGAGCGGAGTGTCGACTGCGAGTCGCGCTTAAAGGCGCGCACTATAGTTTTATGTGATATATAAGTAATGTTGAAAAACCATGTTGATTTCCTCGTGTAAACTGAGTGTCACACTGTGAGATGTTCGCATGTGGATTTAGAGACGTGGTATTGATTATCCATTGAGATAAGGTCCACGAGTGTACGTTGTACTGTGCAAGTGGCATGGAGTACACTATACTGTGTGTTGTTGTGGATTTGAGGAGTTGATAGCTGGCGGTTGTGATAGACTGACCCCCCTCCCATTGCAACAGTGATTGCCCCGCACATTGAGTACTGTGTAGCTTGGGATCACCATTATAGGATATGGCCATAGTCCAAGATATTATTACATTTAACCACAGAGTCTTACATGATATATCACTTGATTTATTTTATGATATGGATAAACATGGGGGATGGGTTGGAATCCGATTGTTGTGTTGTAAATGATTTAAATGCCATAGTTATTGTGATTTGAATATAAATGGCATGATTTACCTAAAAGCATTATGAAATTATAAAGATGCATTGTTTTGCACGAAATGCTTACATTTGAGAACTAAACATGATTTCTGTACATGGGATTTAATCTATACAAGTATATGTATATATTTTAAATACATGCTTTTAATGTGAGTTAAGGAAATAATATTTTTGAGGCATAGCATTATTTTGAGTAGATAGTGTAGATGTCTTGTTGCTTGCCTGATTTCTTTACTGAGCTGTGAGGTCACCCCTTTTTTTTACATCTCTCTACAGAGCATCCGCAGTGGAGCGAGTACGAGTGAGGAATAGTATTCCTGTTGTCTACTGCCATTTTCTATCATCGACAGGTATACATATTTTGTACGGTTCTAGATCTAAACATATAAATAGGACACTGATGTATTTGATGTAAATTATGAGGGATGTATTTGTATTAGATTTTATACGAGCTCACTTATGTTATAAAAGAAATCATAGTCAGTAGATAGTATATTGACATGTATGTATGATAATGAATGAATGGTATGGTAAGCGAGGATGCTAACATCGAATCACAGCCCAACTGTTGATAAGGAGAAAGGTAAGTAAAAAGTGAAAATATTGGTAGCGATTTTTAGTTAAGTCATGGAGGATCTTGAAAGAATGGTAACAAAGTAGAGTTGGTTTGATGTGAGTCAGTGTTATTAACTAGGAAAGTATACATCCCTATAGTATTGTGTTGTGTTTAGATATAACTGTGTATACGAGATGGGAAACAGACTAACTAATGGTTATGAATATAGGAATCGAGCCTATATGGCGAATACTCGTAGTGGTAGAGGGACTAGAGGTAGGGCTCGAGGCTGCAACGGTAGGCTTGAGAGCCGAGAGGACACTGAGTCATTACCTACCCATGAGACTCCAGGTACTACTAAGGTACCAGAGAGTGCTGAGACACACTTCACGAGGTTAGAACGTAGCCTAGAGATGATAGTGGAGATGTTGACACAGACTATGCCAGGTAGACAGGGACAGGATGCAGGGACTGTGACTAGACAAGTAGCTATAGCTGACACACCTGTACAACCTACACATGTTCCACAGCCTACGGATACTTCTACACCCCCACCAGTTCAAGATACGCCTTCTCCTGTTGCTCTGCGACAGAGTAGTAGTGGTTTGGGGTACTGATGTGAGTTGGATTGGTTGCGACACATCTAGAAGTTTAGACCTCCATCTTTTGGTGGGGTCAAGGACCTAGTTGCTACTGAGGAGTGGATTAGAGAGATGGAGAAGCTCTATGGATTCTTCGAATGTACGACTTCGGAGATGGTCGCCTTTGTTGCGTTCCTACTGAAGGGATCTACAGAGTATTGGTGGAAGCCTACCACACCCATATTGAGAGCCCGACATACAGATATCAGTTGGGAGATATTTCTAGATGCCTTTAGGAGGCAGTTTATTCCAGATACAATGCAGCAGAACTGCAGGGTGAGTTTTTTGGGGCTGAACCAGGGGAGTTTATTGATAGATGAGTATGAGACTAGATTCTTATCCCTGGGAAGGTATGACCCCGACACCATGTATAGTGAGACGAGGAAGGTCTACAAATTTATTGATGGATTGAGACTGGCTCTACAGTCTAGATTGGTCCCAATGGATATAGCTACATAAAATGAGGCAGTGCGCAGGGTGCAACTGTGTGCGTAAGACGATGGGAGAAATGCTTCCGAGTTTAGAAAGTTTAGTTAGAGTCGAGATAGAGAGATGAAGAGGTCGACTATAGATAGAGGTTTCAGTTATTGAGAAGGGAGGAGTGTAAGACCCCGTATATGTATAATAGTAATATGTATAATTGGATCAAATAATATGAATGGACTTGTATTGTAAAGTATGATTGATGTAAGTCCATGGATTCAATGTATGTATGTGTGATATGAGTTGTAACGTACATACAAGTTGCATTGAGTATGAATATGAAGAAATGAGTTCTGGAAAGTGATGGATGTGATCGAAACTCAAGATGAGTAGTGTGGTAAAATGGAAGGGAGTTATGCTTCCATTTGGTTTTATGTAGCATACCTTTGAACACACAATGAATGCACACAAGTTTCGATGTGCATAAGGTATGAATGGATGCCATTTTCAAGTTATAAAGGTGGATGGATGAGAAAATGGCCATGGCAATAGATTAAGGATGTGTTGGTATGAGTTGCAGCAAGGAAACTGCAGGAAATCTGGAAAACATAAGGGCCAGATCGATCTCATAGGATGAGAGATCGATCTGGAAGAGCCAGAATGCTCTTATTTGGGCAAAAGAATAGAGCAGATCGATCTCCAATGGAGCCAGATCGATCTCCTTAGCTCTCTGTTTGGGACCAGATCGATCTCATGCTTAGACAGATCGATCTCATGCTTCAACAGATCGATCTCAGGCTTAAAAATGCCGTGAAAAAGAGGGATTTTAAGGGACCAGATCGATCTCCTCTTGGACCAGATCAATCTCCTCATGTCATTTCTATATAAGGGGAGCTGAAAATCTGGAAATCTCGGAAAAACATACTAACCTCTCATTTTCAACCCAAAAACCTAACTTTCCCTCTCTAAAATTAGCCATTTTCAGTGAGATTTGAAGAGAGATCATTAGAGGCAAAGTTGTCCCTATCAAAGAGAAGAACAACATAGTGAGAGGGCATCTTCCCATTCTTTTGGAATTGAAGGAGTTAAGGGCATTACCATTTGGAGCAAGAAGAGAAATCATATTGGTAAGATTCTAACACTCCAATCCAAATGCATTAGCTATTTAATTGATTTTAGAGTTGATTGATATGAGTATTGATGGATAAACTACCTAGGAATGTAGTGGAATTGGTGTGACCTAGAAATCTAAAATAGGTATAATGTGAGGATATGTGGGATTGAATGAGCTTATGATTTATGGCATGCTAAAGTTGTTATTGGGGTAATGTTTATGATTTTAGATGGTTAGATGGAATCACTTGGTGAGTTGGAGGAATTGTGAAAATGGGTATGTATATGAGTGATAAATGCCATAGTGAGGGAATTCATGAAATATGAACACTATGAGCTCAATGTCGATTTAATATCGATTCGAAATAAGTTAATAAGCCTAAGAAGATCCATAGACTCGAGTCATGGGTAAAGTAATGAAACGAGGCCAAATAAGCTTTAATAGAGGCTATAGATTATATTTGGATATAGCAAGCGCAAGGGTTGCATTGTATGGATTGAATGTAATGCGGAATACGATTTTGTGCAGTCCCGAAGAGTTCGCTGAAGACTAATCGAACCGTACGAGTAAGCAGCTTAAGGAAGTGGAATCACGCATCGCGATTCCAGGTAAGGGAATTTTGTGAGTATATAGAGGTAGCTGCTCGTACTTTAAATTTATGGGTGAATATTGGGTGTTTTACGAAGTGCATGGTTGCTAAAGTAAATGATTGATGGTATTCACGAATGAGAATGAGTATATGTGTGATTTTGGTTTTGGAAGTGGATTCTATGAAATGAGATAGTAAGGCTAATAATTGCATAAATCTAATGTTTTGATGTTTTGCAAAACGAATTGCTTGGTTTTAAGCAAGCTTGTAGATAGGTCGGCTAGTATTGTATTGTTGTTGTGGAAAAGCATTTGTGAGTGCTAAACCCGAATTGCCGGGATTGATAAATTGTATATGAGCCGCCTATCACATTTGTATGACATAAATCGCGCTAGAGCCTCGTTCGCGCTGGATTTCTATGTTTTCACTTGTGTGAAACGCACTCGAGCTTAGCTCGCACTTTGAAATTGAATTGTGATGATGTTTATAAGCCGTACTGGAGCTTACGCTCGTATGTGGATTTGAGTGGTTTTTCTTATGCATATAACTGTACTGGAGCTATGCTCGTACATGGTTTCTTCATATTTTATGCATAAATGCCGTACCAGAGCGTTGCTCGTACGAAGTGAATGGTTCTGATGCATGAATTCGCGCTAGAGCGTAGCTCGCGCTGGTTTTCACACTGTGGTACGTATGAGGTCGTGGTGAGAGATACGGATTAACTCAAGGAACCCAACAGGCCTGACAAACCTCTTAGGTGGGGCGAGGGTGAGGGCCTAGGACCTGACATAATCCATTCAGGGAACCCAACAGGCCTGACAGACCTCTTAGGTGAGGTGAGGGTGAGGGGCTAGGACCTGGATCAGGGAACCCAACAGGGGCGAGCAAGGCCATGAGGGGCTAGGACCTGGTATTGAGGTTACTCCCACGCGCTCTTGAGACTATAAAGGTTACACTTGGTATGGGGTAGATAAGACCTATGGCAGGCACCCCCAACCATGTTATGGGTCCGCGGAGTACGATGTATCGTGTATATCACATGGAGTACGTTGTACCGCGTGGTGGTTACTTGATTTGAGAAAGTCTGACGGAGAACTAACCCACCTTCATGCCAGCATGATACCCCGCACACCGAAATCCGTGTGGTCTGGGATGATATGTGACGATCGGCCAACGTAGTCACTTGAGATATAGTAACCTGTCTCCTTGCTTGATTTACTTACTACCACATGATTTTAAATCTCTAAGTGTGATTGTGATTGTTTAAGGTAGACTCGAAGGAGGGGTCGAGCCTCGTGGATTTTGAATTATGAAATGAAGATGAGGTTGTGATTGTGAATTGATGTGATGTGATTGTATGTGATGAGAAAGAGTTTTATGACGTGGGGTTAAAAAGGAGGTTTCTAAATGAATTGCCCTTTTTATGAATTTAAATGAGATTGAGCATGAGATGATTTATACATGATGTTTTACCATGTTTTATATGCCAATTTTACATGACTTTGATACATGATATATATGTATACTCATATGGCATAGTTTTATTCCTCATGCTACTACCATAAATGATTTATGCATAACACTACCAGCATGTAGATAGAGTAGTTATCTACCATGATTGCATTATTGCCTTACTGAGCGTGTGGTTGCTCATCCCTCTCTATTTTCCCCCTACAGAGCATGCATAGTAGCCCAGTGAGGACTGAGGCGTGGTATTTTGGACTCCGCTGCATCTCCATCGCTTAGAGGTATATACACAGTGATTCTTTTTGTATCTAAACAATGTAAAAGCACAGTATTCTTTTGAGTTGTAATTATGGGGGATGTAGATGTCAGTAAAACATGTATTCGTATAAGTATACGATTAAATGCAAATGTATGACATCGTTTTAATTAATTGAGAATGAATGAGATGTGGTGTTTGTTATTGACTCACAGCCCAACAGTGTGTGGTGAGTTTAGTTCACGACCGGGTAAGGTAATAATAAAACGCGAAAAATTTTCTGTGATTTTCAGTTAAAGAGAATGGAATTGGGTCGTGACAGAGATTGGTATCAAAGCTGTGTTGGCCTGATGTGAGTCATTAATAAAACGTAGGAAAGTACATCCCCATAGTACTGTGCTTTGTTTAGATATAACTGTGTATACCGTGATGGATTGAGCTTAATGAATTATTATAATACAGGAAGTTAGGCACTATGCCCGTTACACGCAAAGGTAGAGGGGCGAGAGCACGTGCTAGAGGCCGTGAGGTAGGCCTGAGAGTCGTGCGGAGCCACAGACTGAACAGGCTCCACAGAACCCTGCTGAGAGAGCAGGTGATACTGAGGCTCGCTTCGCTAGGTTGGAGCGGAGTATTGAGAGTTTGGTGGAGATAGTCACGCAGGCATTGGGTGCCGGTGACAGACGAGGTCCCGCGGCATAGCCTACTACTGAACAGGCAGCTGCAGAGGCGGAGAGACCTCAGACTGCTGAGACAGCTACAGTTACACCACCTCCCACCCAGGATATAGCTTCTCCTATCGCTCCACAGCAGAGCGGTAGTGATTTGGGTTATGACTGTGACTTGAGCAGGTTGCGAGAGTTTCAAGCGCTGAAACCCCCAGTGTTTAGAGGGGTGAAGGACCCAGTGGTTATGGAGGATTGGGTGTATGAGATGGAGAAACTGTATAGGTTTTTCCGATGCACTTCAGTTGAGAAGGTAGCCTTTGCCGTATTTATGTTGAAAGGTGAGGCAGAGCACTGGTAGAGGTCCACCAAGGCTATTTTGAGGGCCAGATACTCTGAGATCTCGTGGGAGATATTTCTAGAGGCCTTCAGGAGACAATACATTCCAACTACCGCACAGAGGAAACTGCAGATGGAATTTATGAATTTGGTTCAGGGGAACCATACTGTGGACGAGTATGAGTCCAAGTTTATGTCCTTGGGGAGATATGACCCGGACACGATGGGTAGTGAGACCCGAAAGATTCAGAAGTTCATGGATGGATTGAGATTAGCCATCCGGACTAAGCTAGCTCCATTTGACATCTTGACCTATGAGGAGGCTGTACATAAGGATCATTTGTGTGAGCAAGACTTTGAGCGAAATGCCTCCAAGCTTGGGAGAATCAGTGTTAGAAAGGACAGAGATCGGAAGAGATCCGGGTTTGGAAGAGTGGCCAAGAGAGGTGGCCAAAGATTTTTCGAGAAGAGGCCTAAGATCGAGGAGGTGCAGGAGAGAGCTGCTAGACCTCCCGTATACCCAGCTTTGACTGCGCCGAGGGGTATAACTATTGGAGGACCACGACCTACCACAGATCAGTGTAGGAGATGTGGGAGATACCATGGGACTAGGCCATGTCAGGCGCCCCCTGTTTCGTGTTTTAGGTGTGGGAGGCCAGGACATATATCGAGGTTCTGCACTGAGATGATTGAGGTTGCCCCACAGAAGGGCAAGGAGCCTGAGAGAGCTCCAATTGGGACAGCGGCCCCGAGGAGGAGGGCTACAGCTGAGGAGAAAGGGAAACAGGCTGTGGCTGTGAGCAGAGGAAGGGTGCACGCACTGGACCAGGACACTGCAGGCGCATCGACGGATGTGATTAAAGGTACCATCCGAATCTTTGATTTAGAAGCATTGGTATTATTTGATCCTGGTGCCACGCATTCTTTCATATCACCTTCCTTTGCACATAAATTGTTGAAATATGTGAAACCAACATTGTTGGATAAAATGTTGATGATTTCCACCCCCATGAATGATAGTCAATTGACTGAGCATGTATGTAGAGATTGTAAGTTAAAGATAAAGGGGAAGGAAATGATAGCCAATCTGATTTTATTGAATATGAATGATTTTGATGTAATTTTGGGAATGGATTGGTTGGCTACCAATCGTGTTGTGATGGATTGTCATGCCAAAACATTGATGTTTTCAGGATTAGACAATCTTATTGTAAACTTTGATGAAAAGAAATGATATGAAACTAGCATGTTTGTTGTAAATAAAGGAGCATGATTTTAAATGCATATTGCTTGAGAGATAAATTATTTGTTTTTGATAAATGTTGGATGTGGAGTGATGGTTTATGTTACTAACGATGGAGAGGATAATGTGAAGGGTTCATTGCCTATGTGGTCGATATAGATGAGGCACACCCGGAACTGAAGGATATACCCGTAATTACGGATTACCCTGATGTCTTTCCGGATGAATTACCAGGACTACCACCTGAAAGGGAAATGGAATTTTGCATTGAGTTAGTGCCTGGTACAGAGCCGATATCGAAACCACCCTATAGAATGGCTCCGATAGAATTAGAAGAGCTGAAGAAACAGCTACAAGAGTTGTTGGAGAAGGGGTTTATTAGACCGAGTGTCTCACCTTGGGGAGCACCGGTTCTATTTGTAAGGAAGAAGGATGGAAGCCTCCGACTGTGTATAGATTATCGGTTGTTGAATAAGGCCACCATTAAGAACAAGTACCCTCTTCCAAGAATCGATGATTTGTTGGATCAGCTCCAGGGAGCCGAAGTATTTTCTAAGATAGATCTGCGGTCAGGGTACCATCAGTTGAGGATCAGGAGTAGAGATGTACCCAAGACAGCATATCGTACCCGTTATGGCCACTACGAGTTTTTGGTGATGCCATTCGGATTGACGAATGCTCCCGCAGCATTTATGGCATTGATGAATGATATATTCAAGCCATACCTGGACAAGTTTGTGATTGTTTTCATAGATGACATTTTGGTGTATTCCAAGTCCAGGGAAGATCATGAGGAGCACTTGAGGATAGTTCTGCAGACCCTCTGAGAGAGAGAATTGTATGCCAAACTCAGCAAGTGTAACTTTTGGTTGGAACAGATCTCATTTCTGGGGCATGTTGTGTCAAAGGATGGGGTATCAGTGGATCCATCCAAGATAGAGGCAGTTGTGCAGTGGGAACAGCCCAAGACAGTAACTGAGATCAGAAGTTTCCTGGGATTGGCAGGATATTATCAGAGATTTGTAGAGGGTTTCTCCAGACTAGCTGCTCCATTGACACGCCTCACGCGAAAAGATGTTAAGTTTGTGTGGGATGAGGCATGTGAGAGGAGTTTTGAGGAGCTTAAGCGTCGATTGACGACTGCTCTAGTTCTCACCATTCCTACCAGCTCAGGAGGATTCTCAGTGTATACAGATGCATCACACCAAGGACTGGGCTGTGTGCTTATGCAGGATGGGAAGGTAGTTGCCTATGGATCTAGACAGTTGAAGAATCATGAGAGGAACTACCCGACACATGATTTGGAGTTGGTGGCTGTAGTATTTGCTTTGAAAATATGGCGCCACTATCTCTATGGTGAGAAATTTTAGGTGTTCACAGATCATAAGAGCCTTAAGTACCTGTTCTCGCAGAAAGAACTGAATATGAGACAGAGGAGATGGCTCGAACTCCTGAAACACTATGATTGTGAAATCATGTACCACCTGGGTAGGGCAAATGTAGTTGCCGATGCTTTGAGTAGAAAGAACCTTGGGTTGGTGTCTTATATGATGGTACTGGAACATGAATTGTTAGAACACTTTGCGAACCTCAGTTTAGATGTAACCCCACCTGGATCTGAGAGACTTGAGATCATGGCTAGTTTGAGGCTAGAGCCAGAGTTGATTGGCCGTATTCGGCAAGCCCAGCAGAGCGATCGACGGTGCATCGATTGGCTGAGATAGATACAGACAGGTGTGGGTATTGATTTTGAGCAGAGTGCTGATGGCTTATTGAGGTTCAGAGGCAGAGTATGCGTTCCCAGGGATCCTGAGATCAGGAGAACGATTTTATCAGAGGCTCACTCATCGAAGTATACGATACATCCAGGAAGTACCAAGATGTATCAAAACCTTCGGAAGGTTTATTGGTGGTCTGGAATGAAGAGAGACATCGCTAAATATGTCGCTAAGTGTCTCGTTTGTCAGCAAGTGAAGGTAGAGCATCAAAAGCCTGCAGGATTATTGCAGCCACTACCGATACCGACCTGGAAGTGGGAGCATGTCACCATGGATTTTGTGATGGGGTTGCCGACGACCCGCAGAGGTCATGATGCCATATGGGTTATTGTGGACCGGTTGACTAAGTCCGCCCATTTCTTGGCTATGAGAGCTACCGATACACTGAGTCAGTTAGCGAACCTGTATATTCGAGAGATAGTACGGCTACATGGTGTACCAGTGAGCGTTGTTTCTGATAGGGATGCCCGCTTCACTTCCCATTTTTGGGAACATTTTCAGGAAGAGCTGGGGACCCGATTGAGTTTTAGCACCGCTTTTCATCCTCAGACAGATGGGCAGTCAGAGAGGACTATACAGACCCTCGAGGATATGTTGAGAGCGAGTGTGCTGGATTTTAGAGGCTCCTGGGATGACCACCTGCAGTTAGCCGAGTTCGCTTATAATAATAGCTATCATGCGAGTATCGGGATGGCACCCTATGAGGCATTGTACGGGCGTAGATGCCGTTCCCCCATTGGATGGGAAGAGGTTGGTGACAGACAGATTTTTGCTCCGGACTTAGTGCAACAGGCATCTGAGGACGTCCAGTTGATATGTGAGAGATTACGGATAGCTCAGAGCCGGCAAAAGAGTTATTCTGACAAGAGACGAAGACCACTGGAGTTTGATGAGGGTGAGTCGGTGTTTCTGAGGGTATCACCATCGAAGGGTATTATGAGATTTGGTAAGAAGGGCAAGCTGAGCCCTAGATATATCGGACCCTTCGAGATTTTGGAGAGAGTGAGAGATAAGGCGTATAGATTGGAATTGCCACCGGACTTGGCAAATGTCCACAACGTCTTCCACGTCTCGATGCTTCGGAAGTATCACCCGGACCCGGCACACGTGATAAGATATGAGCCGTTGGAGCTCCATAAGAGTATGACGTATGTTGAGAAGCCGATTCGGATATTAGACAGAAAAGAGAAAGTGCTGCGAAATAAGACAATTCCCTTGGTGAAAGTTCTTTGGCAACACCACACGGTGGAAAAGGCCACGTGGGAATTGGAGAACTTGATACGGGAGAAGTACCCCCAACTTTTTGAAGAGTGACTTGGTTCTGATTTGGAGGACCAAATTCCTTGAAGGAGGGGAGATTGTAAGACCCCGTATATGTATAATAGTAATATGTATAATTGGATCAAATAATATGAATGTACTTGTAATGTAAAGTATGATTGATGTAAGTCCATGGATTCAATGTATGTATGTGTGATATGAGTTGTAACGTACATACAAGTTGCATTGAGTATGAATATGAAGAAATGAGTTCTGGCAAGTGATGGATGTGATCGAAACTCAAGATGAGTAGTGTGGTAAAATGGAAGGGAGTTATGCTTCCATTTGGTTTTATGTAGCATACCTTTGAACACACAATGAATGCACACAAGTTTCGATGTGCATAAGGTATGAATGGATGCCATTTTCAAGTTATAAAGGTGGATGGATGAGAAAATGGCCATGGCAATAGATTAAGGATGTGTTGGTATGAGTTGCAGCAAGGAAACTGCAGGAAATCTGGAAAACATGAGGGCCAGATCGATCTCATAGGATGAGAGATCGATCTGGAAGAGCCAGAATGCTCTTATTTGGGCAAAAGAATAGAGCAGATCGATCTCCAATGGAGCCAGATCGATCTCCTTAGCTCTCTGTTTGGGACCAGATCGATCTCATGCTTAGACAGATCGATCTCATGCTTCAACAGATCGATCTGATGCTTCGACAGATCGATCTCAGGCTTAAAAATGCCGTGAAAAAGAGGGATTTTAAGGGACCAGATCGATCTCCTCTTGGACCAGATCGATCTCCTCAGGTCATTTCTATATAAGGAGAGCTAAAAATCTGGAAATCTCGGAAAAACATACTAACCTCCCATTTTCAACCCAAAAACCTAACTTTCCCTCTCTAAAATTAGCCATTTTCAGTGAGATTTGAAGAGAGATCATTAGAGGCAAAGTTGTCCCTATCAAAGAGAAGAACAACATAGTGAGAGGGCATCTTCCCATTTTTTTTGGAATTGAAGGAGTTAAGGGCATTACCATTTGGAGCAAGAAGAGAAATCATATTGGTAAGATTCTAACACTCCAATCCAAATGCATTAGCTATTTAATTGATTTTGGAGTTGATTGATGGATAAACTACCTAGGAATGTAGTGGAATTGGTGTGACCTAGAAATCTAAAATAGGTATAATGTGAGGATATGTGGGATTGAATGAGCTTATGATTTATGGCATGTTAAAGTTGTTATTGGGGTAATGTTTATGATTTTAGATGGTTAGATGGAATTACTTGGTGAGTTGGAGGAATTGTGAAAATGGGTATGTATATGAGTGATAAATGCCATAGTGAGGGAATTCATGAAATATGAACACTATGAGCTCAATGTCGATTTAATATCGATTCGAAATAAGTTAATAGGCCTAAGAAGATCCATAGACTCGAGTCATGGGTAAAGTAATGAAACGAGGCCAAATAAGCTTTAATAGAGGCTATAGATTATATTTCGATATAGCAAGCGCAAGGGTTGCATTGTATGGATCGAATGTAATGCGGAATACGATTTTGTGCAGTCTCGAAGAGTTCGTTGAAGACGAACCGAACCGTACGAGTAAGCAGCTTAAGGAAGTGGAATCACGCATCGCGATTCCAGGTAAGGGAATTTTGTGAGTATATAGAGGTAGCTGCTCGTACTTTAAATTTATGGGTGAATATTGGGTGTTTTACGAAGTGCATGGTTGCTAAAGTAAATGATTGATGGTATTCACGAATGAGAATGAGTATATGTGTGATTTTGGTTTTGGAAGTGGATTCTATGAAATGGGATAGTAAGGCTAATAATTGCATAAATCTAATGTTTTGATGTTTTGCAAAACGAATTGCTTGGTTTTAAGCAAGCTTGTAGATAGGTCGGCTAGTATTGTATTGTTGTTGTGGAAAAGCATTTGTGAGTGCTAAACCCGAATTGCCAGGATTGATAAATTGTATATGAGCCGCCTATCACATTTGTATGACATAAATCGCGCTAGAGCCTCGCTCGCGCTGGATTTCTATGTTTTCACTTGTGTGAAACGCACTCGAGCTTAGCTCGCACTTTGAAATTGAATTGTGATGATGTTTATAAACCGTACTGGAGCTTACGCTCGTATGTGGATTTGAGTGGTTTTTCTTATGCATATAACTGTACTGGAGCTATGCTCGTACATGGTTTCTTCATATTTTATGCATAAATGCCGTACCAAAGCGTTGCTCGTACGAAGTGAATGGTTCTGATGCATGAATTCGCGCTAGAGCGTAGCTCGCGCTGGTTTTCACACTGTGGTACGTATGAGGTCGTGGTGAGAGATACATATTAACTCAGGGAACCCAACAGGCCTGACAGACCTCTTAGGTGGGGTGAGGGTGAGGGGCTAGGACCTGACATAATCCATTCAGGGAACCCAACAGGCCTGACAGACCTCTTAGGTGAGGTGACGGTGAGGAGCTAGGACCTGGATCAGGGAACCCAACAAGGGCGAGCAAGGCCATGAGGGGCTAGGACCTGGTATTGAGGTTACTCCCACGCGCTCTTGAGACTATAAAGGTTACACTTGGTATGGGGTAGATAAGACCTATGGCAGGCACCCCCAACCATGTTATGGGTTCGCGAAGTACGATGTACCGTGTATATCACATGGAGTACGTTGTACCACGTGGTGGTTACTTGATTTGAGAAAGTCTGGCGGAGAACTAACCCACCTTCGTGCCAGCATGATACCCCGCACACCGGAATCCGTGTGGTCTGGGATGATATGTGACGATCGGCCAACGTAGTCACTTGAGATATAGTAACCTGTCTCCTTGCTTGATTTACTTACTACCACATGATTTTAAATCTCTAAGTGTGATTGTGATTGTTTAAGGTAGACCCGAATGAGGGGTCGAGCCTCGTGGATTTTGAATTATGAAATGAAGATGAGGTTGTGATTGTGAATTGATGTGATGTGATTGTATGTGATGAGAAAGACTTTTATGACGTGGGTTTAAAAAGGAGGTTTCTAAATGAATTGCCCTTTTTATGAATTTAAATGAGATCGAGCATGAGATGATTTATACATGATGTTTTACCATGTTTTATATGCCAATTTTACATGACTTTGATACATGATATATATGTATACTCATATGGCATAGTTTTATTCCTCATGCTCCTACCATAAATGATTTATGCATAACACTATCAGCATGTAGATAGAGTAGTTATCTACCATGCTTGCATTATTGCCTTACTGAGCGTGTGGTTGCTCATCCCTCTCTATTTTCCCCCTACAGAGCGTGTATAGTAGCCCAGTGAGGACTGAGGCGTGGTATTTTGGACTCCGCTGCATCTCCATCACTTAGAGGTATATACACAGTGATTCTTTTTGTATCTAAACAATGTAAAAGCACAATATTCTTTTGAGTTGTAATTATGGGGGATGTAGATGTCAGTAAAACATGTATTCGTATAAGTATACGATTAAATGCAAATGTATGACATCGTTTTAATTAATTGAGAATGAATGAGATGTGGTGTTTATTATTGACTCACAGCCCAACAGTGTGTGGTGAGTTTAGTTCACGACGGGGTAAGGTAACAATAAAACGCGAAAAATGTTCTGTGATTTTCGGTTAAAGAGAATGGAATTGGGTCGTGACAAGGAGACTCTTCGGTAAGAAACCATGGATGAAGGAGGTACGAGAGAGACCTGCTAGACATCCTGCTTATTCGGTCATAGCTCCAGCAAAGGGTATTGTCATTAGAGGACAGAGACCCACTATTGACTAGTGCAGTAGATACGGTAGACATCATGGCGGTAAACCTTGTCCGATGACTCCTATAGTGTGTTTTCGATGTTGGAAACCAGGGTATATTGATAGAGCTTACCCAGAGATGGTTGAGACTGCCCCACTGAAGGGCAAGGAGCTAGAGTGAGCTCCAGTTGATACTTCTGCTTCTAGGAGGAGAGCGATAATAGAAAAGAAGGGGAAGCAAGTGATTGGTCGAGGGTGCGTACATGCTTTATACCAGGGCACAGCTGATGCTTCATCGAATGTGATTGGAGATAACATCCTGATTTATGATATTGAAGCATATGTTTTATTTGATCCTGGTGCCACGTATTCATTTGTATCGCCTTCATTTGCATGTAAGTTAGTAAGACATGTAGAGTGTACACCTTTACGTATGATGATGTTGATTAGTACGTCTATGAATAATAGTCAGCTTGTAGAGTATGTATTAAATGATTGCAAGTTAAGAGTAGGGGAAAAGGATATGACAGCCAATCTAATATTGCTAAGTATGAGCGATTTTGATGTAATTTTGTTAATGGACTGTTTGTCTACAAACCATGTTGTGTTAGATTGTTATGTTAAGACATTTATGTTTCCTAACCCTGAAAAATATGTTGTAAAGTTTACAGAAAAGAAATGAGAACAATAGTTACTATTAAAAATAAACAATATGATATACTGACTTAGAAAAATTGATATGTTGAAGGTTTTATTGTGTATGTGGTTGATACGAATAAGGCACATCTGAAGTTAGCAGATATTCCTGTGGTTAGTGAGTTCCCAGATGTCTTTTCAGATGAACTGTTAGGGTTGCCACCAAACAGGGAGATGGAGTTTTGTATAGATTTGGTGCCTGGTACTGAGCCTATATCAAAACCACCATACCGCATGGCTTTAGTTGAGCTAGAGGAGCTCAAGAGACAGTTGCAAGAGCTGTTGGATAAGGGGTTCATCAGACCAAGTGTTTCACCTTGTGGAACACCGATTTTGTTTGTGAAGAAGAAAGATGGAAGCCTCTGATTGTGTATTGACTACAGATTGTTGAATAAGGCTACCATTAAGAATTGGTATCCCCTTCCACGCATTGACGACTTGTTGGATCAGCTTTAGGGACCACAGGTCTTTTCCAAGATTGATATGAGGTCTGGGTATCATCAGGTGAGAGTTCGGAGTGGAGATGTACCCAAGACAGCGTTTCAGACCCGATATGGCCATTATCAGTTTTTGGTTATGCCATTCAGATTGACGAATACTCCCACGGCTTTTATGGCTTTGATGAACGATGTGTTCAAGCCATACTTGGATCAGTTTGTTATCGTCTTTATCGATGACATCTTAGTGTATTTGAAGTCTAAGGAGGAGCATGAGCAGCACCTCAGGATTGTATGACTGACTCTTTGAGAGAAGGAGTTGTACGCTAAACTCAGCAAGTGTGACTTTTGGTTGGTAGAGATCTCATTTTTGGGACTCGTTATGTCGAGGGATGGTGTATCAATAGACCCATCCAAGATAGAAGCTGTAGTTCAGTGGGAACAGCTGAGGACAGTTGTCGAGTTTAGAAGTTTCCTGGGGTTAGCAGGATATTATCGGAGATTCGTTGAGGGATTTTCGAAGTTAGATGCTTCGTTGACACGTCTCACTCAGAATAGTGTACCGCTCATGTGGAACGAGGATTATGAAAAGAGTTTTCAGGAGCTGAAGCGTCGATTGACCACCGCTCCGATTCTCACTATCCCTACTAGTTCATGTGGATTTACAATGTATACCGATGCCTCGCATCAGGGATTGGGCTATGTATTGAGGTAGGATGGGAGGGTAGTTGCTTCTGGATCCAGACAGTTAAAGGACGTTGAGAAGAACTATCTGACCTACAATTTGGAGTTAGCAGCAGTAGTGTTTGCGTTGAAGGTATGGCGCCACTACTTGTATGGTGAGAAGTTTTAGATATTCACTGACCACAAGAGCCTCAAGTATCTGTTATCGCAGAAAGAGTTGAACATGAGACAGAGAAGAGGGCTAGAGCTTCTGAAGGACTACGATTATGAGGTACTTTATCATCTGGATAAGGCTAACATTGTAGCTGATGCTTTGAGTAGGAAGAGCCTAGGGATGGTATCGTATATGATGGTCAGAGAACACGAGCTGTTGGAATAGTTCGCTAGCCTCAGTTTGGGTGTTGTGCCTTCTAACATGGATACAGGCTATGTGATAGCTAGTCTATGCTTGGAGCCAGATCTGTTGGATAGGATCAGACAGGCTTAGTAGATTGATCCATATTGTGTCGAGATGACTAGCTAGATACAGAAGGGCACGGTGACCGATTTGAGTTGAGGTCTGTTAGATTGCCGAGGTTCAGAGGTAGATTGTGCATTCTTGATGACCCAGAGCTCAGGAGATTGATATTGGCAGAAGTTCATTTGTCAAGGTACACGTTACATCTAGGGAGTAACAAGATGTATCAGAACCTCCGAAAGGTGTACTAGTGGTCACGTATGAAGTAAGATGTGGCAGAGTTTATGGCGAGATGTCTTGTATGTCAGTAGGTGAAGGTAGAGCATCAGAAACCTACAGGGTTATTGTAGCCTCTACCTATACCTACATGGAAATGAGAGCATATCACCATGGATTTCATGATGGGTTTATAGAGAACCCACAGGAATTACGATGCTATATGGGTGATCGTTGACAAACTGACGAAGTCAGCCCTCTTCCTAGCTATGAGAGCTACCGATACTCTGAGTTCATTGGCAGAGCTATATGTACACGAGGTAGTGAGGTTATTTGGTGTTCCAGTGAGTATAGTCTTTGATAGGGATTCCCGCTTCACTTCCTACTTTTGGGAACAATTTCAAGAAGCCATGGGAACCTAGTTGAGTTTGAGCACCATTTTCCATCCTCAGACAGATGGTCAGTTAGAGAGGACTATACAGACTTTGGAGGACATGTTGAGAGCATTTGTGCTAGATTTTAGAGGCTCCTGGGATGATTACTTGCTACTAGCCAAATTCGCCTACAACAACAGTTATCATTCGAGTATTGAGATGGCACCGTATGAGGCTTTATATGGTTGTAGATGTCATTCCCCTATTGGATGGGAAGAAGTGGGTGACCGAAAGATTTTTGCTTCTAATTTGGTTACACAAGCCTCTGAGGATGTCCGTTTGATTGTAGAGAGGCTGAGGACAACTCAGAGCAGACAGAAGAGTTATGCTGACAAGAGACGAAGGCCACTAGAGTTTGCAGTTGGTGAATCATTATTTCTGAAAGTTTCTCCTTCCAAGTGTATAACGAGATTTGGAAAGAGAGGAATGCTGAGTCCTCGCTACATTGGACCCTTTGAGATACTTGATCGAGCGGGAGATAAGGCCTATAGGTTGGCGTTGCCACCGGACTTATCAGGTGTACATAACGTCTTCCACATTTCGATGCTTCGAAAGTATCACCCGGATCCGGCACATGTGATCAGTTATGAGCCGTTGGAGCTCAGAGAGGACATGTCATATGTTGAGAGATTGATTCAGATACTAGATAGGAAGACGAAGGTTTTGAGATCGAAGACTATTAGATTAGTGAAGGTTCTCTAGCAGCATCACACTTCAGAGGAGGCGACTTGGGAGCTTGAGAGTCTGATGCGAGAGAAACACCCCCAATTGTTTGACTACTGACTTGATTCTAATTTGGAGGATCAAATTTTATTAGTTGGGGAGGATTGTAAGACCCAAAATTCAGTGTCAATTTTTAAGAAATTATTATAAACATGGATTCATAAAATCTTGATCAATAAAGAAGAAATATGTGAATTTCAGGTCTGATTGATCAAGATACAAATTTATTGTGAAGAGAGGAATTTTTCCACATCGAGAATTTATCTCGAAAATAAAGAAAAATATTTTCATAAAATAATAATAATAAATAATAATATTTTCGGTGAAATAAAAATAAAATATGATGTGCATATAAAATTGTCGAGATAAATTAAATAATTTTATATGTACATGTATGTGGAAATTAAGGTATAAAATACTTTGTTATAGTAGAATATTATTACAATAATATTCTTAAATACAAGATATTTTCCTATATATATATATATATGTATTTTATTATTTAGATATTTATAAATATCTAGTATAGTATATTAGAATGTAATATATATATATATATATAAAAGGAAATTGTGAAATCTAAAGAGAGAACCCACGCGAACATGAGGAAAATCGACCTCCTCTGATTCTCTTCATTGGTGGAGACATAGAGGCGGACGACGCGAGGGTTGCTGGGCGAAGGGATAACCGGCACCGGGAGAACGTCTGACAGCCACCACGCGCTATGAATCACCGACGACGAGGAGATCAAAAAGGGAGAGGCCACGGGAGAGAAGATGGAATCAGGAGGATTTCGACAATGATCTACCCTAGCCCGAGCCAATCGAGGGTTGCTCTCCACAGCGCGACCTCCCTGGACAAAAATGAGGCCGGGAACAGGCCGAAAAAGTGCCCGACCAGTGAAATCGACACTGAACCAGGTCGAACCGATTTAGCGAAAAAAGGACTGAAACGAACCGGTTCAGCCTAGAGAAAGAAAAAAAGAACAGAGAGAAAAAAGAAAAAATGGAGAAAAATTCGGTGATGCACTGAGATTAAGGATAAATCGGTAAGCGGTCGAAATTGACTGATTTAATTTTTGAATTTCGACCGATTTAATTTTTAAAAAATTTATTTGAGATTATATTTGACCAAAATTGATCAGTTTAAATATATAAATGTGTAGCTCGATGATTGGTAACAAACGAGAGCTCGAGTCAGCATCAATTTGCATTTCATCACAGAATCTCGGGTAAGTAAATCTCATTTACGACAGCTTGTATAATTATAAGAGTTAGAAATTAATTGCATAAACTGCGGATTAATTCCATATAAATTGCTTTATGTTTGGAATTGAAAATCGACTGTCATAAATAAGGTATCATGGGTCTCAAACAAGCCCAATAAGAGTTGGTGGGCCGTACAAGGCTAATAGGCCCAACGAAAATGAATAGTAAAATGGAAATGAGCTTAAGGCAGAGTTAGGCCCACTAGGGATTTTAAATCTCATTAAGTGAAATAGACTATATTAAATGTGTAATACAGTAGAAAAAGTAAAATTAACCTGATAAGTGGTTATATGCAGCTCCAGAGATTTTTGGAGGAGCTAATCGGATTGTTGGATCGAGTAGCGTTGAGAATGTAAAATTTCTCCAGTGATTACAGGTAAGGGACTTTTGTGAGTAGTTAGAGATACCTGCACATATTTTCATCTCCTTTTACATTCACTTAAAAACTCTGAGGGTCAGAGAAAGTGAATAATAATTATAGTGACCCGATAGTGGTAAATTAAAATTTTGCCCTTAGGAAAAAAGTCAACTTTTGGGAAAAATTGAAAAAAGCATGGAAACCACAATTATGAGTGTTTTACTGCTGTTTAGTAGAAGAGTAGGTAGATGGGCTAATGTTTTCAGGTTGATGAGAAATAACACCATTTATTGTGCTGATTTTGATATTTTAAAAATAATCACTTGTTAAAGAGCCATCTATCGAATTATGTGAGAATAAATCGTGCTGGAGCACAGGTCACACATGATTTCATATATTTTCCACATATATTAGTGCTGATGTATGATTCACACTAGATTTCCATGACATGCATGATAGAGTGCTGGAGTTATTGCTCGTACTCAAATTTTACATGAGATGTATGACAGAGTGCTAGAGCCACTAAACTCAACAAGTGTGATTTTTGGTTGTCACAGATCTCATTTTTGGGACATGTTGTGTCTAAAGATGGTGTATCAATGGATCCATCCAAGATTGAGGCTGTAGTTTAGTGGGACCAGTCGAGGACACTCATCGAGATCAAGAGTTTTTTCGGTTTAGCATGATACTATCAGAGATTCGTAGAAGGATTCTCGAAGTTAGCTGCTCCATTGACACGTCTCACTCGTAAGGGTGTAGCTTTTGTATGGGATGAAGGTTGTGAGAAGATTTTTCAGGAGTTGAAGAGTCGATTGACTACTGCTCCGATTCTCACTATCCCTACCAGCTTAGGAATGCTTCGCATCAGGGACTAGGCTGCGTATTGATGCAGGTTGGGAAGGTCGTTGCTTATGGATCCAGACAGCTGAAGGACCATGAGAAGAACTATTCGACCCATGATTTGGAGTTAGCAGCAGTGGTGTTTACGTTGAAAGTATGGCGCCACTACTTATATGTAGAGAAATTCCAGATATTTACTGACCACAAGAGACCTAAGTATCTATTCTCATAGAAAGAATTGAACATGAGATAGAGAAGATGGCTAGAGCTTCTAAAGGATTATGATTGTGAGATACGTTATGTCATGACCTCATTCCGTGACTTACCAAAAACCACTACAAATATTTCACTTTTTACTTTACTTAACTTTCTCTCCTCGACAGTTGGGCTGTGATTCGATATTAGTCACCCACTCACATTCATTTGCAATATACATCGTATTGAGTATTCTTTTTTATAACATAAACTTTTATACATTATTTGTACATATACATCCTGACCGTACAATAGTTTAGATAACTGTGCTTATACATTGTTCAGTACAAAATGTTCGAGTGTGTATACCTCTCGTAAGATGGATAGGCAGTGGATACAATGAATGCTATACCTGAGCCAGACTCAATCTACTGTGGATGATCTGTATAGAGTGGAAAATAAATGGGGATAAGCAAACAACGCACTCAATAAGGAAATCAGGCAAGCAAGTAGACGTCCACACTATCTACTGAAAATAAGGCTTTGTCTTTCTTTCTCTCATCTCAAAGCATGTATCAAAATGATATAATAATAGTACAGAATAAATTCCATGTACTTAAAATCATGCTGAGTTATCAAATGTCGACATTCATGCAAAACAGTGCATATTTATAATTTCTGAATGCCTTTATAGAAATCATTGCCATTTACACATAAATCAAAGTAAATATGGCAGTTCACAACACAACACAAACCGGTTTCTGACCTATCTCTCTCAGGTCTAACCGTATCATGAAAACAAGTGATATATCATGCAAGACTCAGTGGCTAAATGCAATACTCTCCTGGACTATGGCCATATCCTATAAGGTGAAATCCAAAGCAACACAGATCTCGGTGTGCAGGTAATCACTGCTGTACCGAGAGGGGGGTCAGTCCATCACAACCGCCAGTTATAAACTCCTCAACTCCACAACTCCACACAACACATGGTACAGTGTACTCCATGCCACTCGCACGGTACAACGTACACCCGTGGACCCTCTCCTCATGGTAGGGGTGCCTACCATAGGTCTTAGCCCTCACACCATGGAAATACATCATAGTTACGATGCTTGCCATAAGTCTTAGCCCCACATTATGGAATAAATGCCACGTCTCTAAATCCACGTGCAAACATCTCAACAGTGTGACACTCAGTCTACACGGAGGAAATCGTCACAGTTTTACTAACATGTCTTATTTATCACGTAAAACTACAGTGCGTGTCTTGAGTGTGACTCACAATCATCACTCCGCCTCTTAAACCCTGTGTATGCATCTCAAAATATTTAACACTAGTGCGAGTAACCTCTAGCACTAGGTCATGCAAAATTCTCATTTCAAATCAAGTACGAGTTATCACTCAAGTACTATATCATGTATAAATCATGAAAACTTAGTATGAACAAAGCTCCCAATACTCTATATGCATAAATCACATTTAAAATCAAGTACAAGTTATATCCTCCAGTACTATGTGATGCATATCTCAAAATATAGTGCGAGTATTCTCTAGCACTTATGGTTCTCACTCAAAACCAGATAGATGGCTTATTCAATCACAACTCACTCAATTCAAATCAAATTAGCACTTAAATGTGCTGTTTTTGCTTATACATGAAAAAATTAGCTATTCTATCATGCAACTCATGAATTAAGGGTCACAACATGCTTCTCAGGCTTTTTATCCTATTTTTTGGATAAAACACACTTTATCTCATTAGTTCCTATCACAGCAGCATGTCTATTCAGGGAATTCATATAGAGTATAATATCAAAGCTCTAATTCAATATATGTGTAGCCATCTCTAGCTACTCACGAAATTCTCTTACCTCAGATCACGTCAAGTGACCTCTCTTCCTTGGTTATGCCCACTCTTGCAGTCTAATCAGTTACCACGATGATTTTCGAAGTTGTTATAATTATTGGCATTAGTATATCGCTATATACTCATTGCATTTGCCAAATCTCAATTTAATACTTAAATCTCATCATTTTCTCCAAATATGGTATAAAGCCATATTTTCACAAAACTATCTTTATTTCTTCTTATTTCCAAGTTAAGCATTTCATAAGATTAACTCATAATCTTCCATACATGCACATTCTATCATTAAATCAATGTTCACACCATTTCTTCATCATGTTTTCATTTTCATGCCAAAACTAGGTCATGTACATTTCTCATGATCCTTTCATTTCCCATAAGTCATACATATACCATTTAACTCATCAATACACCTAGTTTAACATATATCAATTTGGTGCATTAAATCTTACATAACTGAGATTTCCTTCTTTTGTCACCAAAATGGTAAAATCCTCTTCGCTCTTGAAACCTTTGATCTCAATCTCTTGTTCCCAAGTATGTTGTTCTCCTCTTTGCTAAGAATAACTTTACTCACTTATATCTCACTCAAAACTGATCACAAACTGAAGTTTTCTAGTGTTTCTTGGCTAGGTTACACTTTTGCTTCTGAATGGAATAGTTTCTCTCCTGAAAACTGAAGTGTAGAAGTCCATTATTTATAGAATTTTATCTAATGAGATCGATCTGCCCTACACTTTTTCCTCTCAAAACCGACCTTTCTGACTTAATGAGATCGATCTGCTCCCAAGCAAGAGATCGATCTGAACAACACAGAACCTTAAGGAGATCGATCCGCTCTTGCATGAGATCGATCTGTTGCTAGTCTATAGCTTAAGAAATCGATCTGGCCTTCTAGGGATCGATTCTTTCTTCACAGAATGCTTAGCAGATCGATCTGGCCCTATTGGAGATTGATTTGCTCCTGTTCCATTGCTCGAACAAGTGCATTTTTTGCTCTTCCAAATCGATCTCTCATCTTATGAGATCGATCTTTTATCCATATTTTCCTAGATTTTACTGCAGTTTTCTGCAGTAACTTATATCAAACTTCATTTCATTTTACTGCAATAGTCATTTTCTCATTCAATCATCTTTAAGGCTTGAAAATGACATTCATTCCTACTTTCTATACATTAAGACTTGTGTGTATTCATTATATAACCAAAGGTATACAATTTACAACCAAATGGAGTATAACTATTTATGCAACTGATGCATACTTCATTCCATTTTATCACACCACTCATTTTCCATTCCACTTACATTCATCATCTACAAAAGTCCATTTCTTTATTATTCATACATAACAAAACTTGTACGTACATCACAAACTCATATTACAAGTGTGTACATTGCATTTATGGACTTTACATAATTTATACTTCACATAGCATGTACATGTATATACTTATAAATTTGAGGGTCTTATAATTCTCCCCTCTTTAAAAGAATTTGGTCCTCCAAATTAGAACCAAGTTACTCTACAAACAAATCTCTCTCGCATCAAACTCTCTAGCTCCCAAGTAGCTGCTTTTGAAGTGTGATGTTGCCAGAGAATCTTTACTAACCCGGTAGTCTTATTCCTCAAAACTTTCTCCTTTCTATCCAATATCCGGATCGGTTTCTCTACATAAGTTAGATCATCTTTGAGCTTCAATGGCTCATACCAAATCACATGATTTGGATCTGGATGATACTTCCTCAACATCAAAATGTGGAAGACATTGTGCACTCCCGATAAATCCGATGGCAAAGCCAATCTATATGCCTTATCTCCCACTCTGTCTAGTATCTCAAAGGGTCCAATGTAATGAGGACTCAATTTACCTCTCTTCCCAAATCTCGATATACCCTTTGAAGGAGAAACCTTCAAAAATACTAACTCACCAACTGTCAACTCAAGTGGCCTACGTCTCCTGTCAGCATAACTCTTTTGTCTACTCTGAGTTGTCCTTAATCTCTCAACAATCAACTGGACATCCTCAAAGGCTTATGTAACCAAATCAGGAGCAAAAAGCTTTCGGTCACCCACTTCTTCCCAACCGATAGGGATAGACATCTACGACCATACAAAGCCTCGTACGGTGCCATCTCGATACTCGCATGATAACTGTTATTGTAGGCGAACTCGGCTAGTGGCGAATGATCATCCCAGGAGCCTTTAAAATCCAGTGCACATGCTCTCAACAAATCATCTAGAGTCTGTATGGTCCTCTCTGACTGACCATCCATCTTAGGATGATAAGCGGTGCTCAAACTTAACTGGGTTCCCATGGTTTCCTGAAAATGTTCCCAAAAGTGAGAGGTGAAATGGGAATCCCTGCCCAAAACAATGCTTACTGGAATACCATGTAACCTCACTACCTCACGCATACAACTCTGCCAATGCACTCAAAGTATCAGTAGCTCTCATAACTAAAAAGTGGACTGACTTCGTTAGTCTATCAACTATCACCCATATAGCATCGTGATTCTTTCGGGTCCTCGGTAAGCCCATCACAAAATCCATGGTGATATGCTCCCATTTCCATGTCAGTATAGGTAGAGGTTGCAATAACCCTGCAGGTTTCTAATACTCTACCTTCACTTGTTGACGTACATGACATTTTACCATAAAATCCGTAACATCCTTCTTTATATCTGGCCACCAGTACACGTTTCAAAGATTCTGGTACATCTTATTACTCCCCAGATGTAACGTGTACCTCGATGAATGAGCTTCTGTCAATATGAATCTCTTAAGTTCTGGGTCCTCGGGAACACACCATCTACCTCGAACCTCAGGAGTTCATCTGAACTTATGTCAATGTCAGTCACTGTGCTCTTCTGTATCTGACCTCTCATGTCAATGTAATATGGATCAATATGTTGAACCACTCTGATCCTCTCTACCAGATCCGGCTCCAAGTGTAGACTAGCAATCACATAGTCCGTATCTATGTCAGAAGGCATAACTCCTAAACTGAGGCTAGCAAACTGCTCTAGCAACTCATGTTCCCTGACCATCATATACGATACCATCCCAAGGCTCTTTTTGCTCAAAGCATCAGCTACAACATTAGCCTTACCCAAATCATAAGTATCTCATAATCATAATCCTTTAGAAGCTCTAGCCATCTTCTCTGTCTCATGTTCAATTCTTTCTGTGAGAACAAATACTTAAGGCTCTTGTGGTCGGTAAATATCTGGAATTTCTCTCCATACAAGTAGTGGCGCTATACCTTCAACGCAAACACTACTGCTGCTAACTCCAAATCATGGGTCAAATAGTTCTTCTCATGGTCCTTTAGCTATCTGAATCCATAAGCAACTACCTTCCCATCCTACATCAATACACAGCCCAGTCCCTGATGCCAAGCATCGGCATATATTGAAAATCTTCCTGAGCTGGTAGGGATAGTGAGAATCGAAGTGGTGGTCAATCGACTCTTCATCTTTTGAAAACTCTTCTCACAATCCTCGTTCCACACAAATACTACTCCTTTCCTAGTGAGACATGTCAACAGAGCATCTAACTTCGAAAATCCTTCTACGAATCTCTGATAATATCCGGCTAAACCCAAGAAACTTTTGATCTTGGTAACTATCCTCGGTTGTTCCCACTAAACCACAGCCTCAATCTTGGATGGATCCACTGATACACCATTCTTCCATACTACATGTCCCAAAAATGAGATTTGTGACAACCAAAAATCACACTTGTTGAGTTTAGCATATAGCTTCTGCTCTCGTAAAGTCTGCAATACAATCCTGAGGTGTCTCTCATGCTCTTCCTCAGATTTAGAGTATACCAAAATGTCATCGATGAAGACGATAACAAACTGATCCAAGTAGGGCTTGAACATATCGTTTGTCAATGCCATGAAAGCTGCGGGAGCATTTGTCAATCAGAATGGCATAACCAAGAACTCATAATGGCTATATCGGGTCCTAAATGCTGTCTTGGGCACATCTCCACTCCTTACTCTTAGCTGATGATACCCAGACCTCAAATCAATTTTTAGAAAAGACCTGCGCTCCCCGTAACTGATCTGGCAAATCAACAATGCGTGGAAGGGGATATCTATTCTTGATGGTTGCCTTATTCAACAATCTGTAATCTATACACAATCGAAAGCTTCCATCCTTCTTCCTTACAAACAAAACTGGTGCTCCCCACGGTGAAACACTTGGTCGAATAAAACACGTGTCCAACAGCTCCTGTAATTGTTTCTTGAGCTCCTCCAGTTCAACTAAGGCCATGTGATACGGTGGTTTTGATATAGGTTCAGTACTAGGTACCAAGTCTATACAGAATTCTATCTCTCTGTCTGGTGGCGACCCTGGCAATTCATTCGAAAAAACATCTAGGAATTCACTAACCATAGGAATGTTTGCCAACTCCGGATGTACCTTATCCGTATCAACAACATACGCTATAAAACCTTCAACATATTCATTTCTCAATCAACATAGTACTTTATAAATCACAAATCATAACTATTACTTTTATTTCTTTCCCTCAAACTTTACAACATATTTTTCAGGGTTGGGAAACATAATTGTCTTAGCATAACAATCTAAAAGAGCATGGTTTGCAGATAACCAATTCATACCTAATATTACATCAAAGTCACTCATACTTAACAATAACAGATTGGCTATCATATCCTTTTCCCCTACTCTTAACTTACAATCATTTAACACATACTCCACTAGCTGACTATTATCCATAGGCATACTTATCAACATCATCCTACTCAAAGGTGTACGCTCTACATACTTTGCTAGTTTACATGCAAATGAAGGCGATACAAATAAATGCGTGGCACCAAGATCAATTAAAACATATGCTTCTAAATCGTAAATCATGATGTTACCTCTAATCACATTCATCGAAGCATCCACCGTGTCCTGGTCTAAAGCGTGTACTCGCCCTCGACCTATCACCTGCTTCCCTTTCTCCTCTGTCGTCGCTCTCCTCCTTGACGCAGACGTATCGTCTAGAGCTCTCTCTGGCTCCCTACCCTTCTATGGGGTAGTCTCAACCATCTCTTGGTAAACTCTAGTAATATGCCCTGGTTTCCCACATTAGAAACACATAATACGACTCATCGGACAAGGTCTACCACCATGGTATCTACCACATCTATTGCATTGATCAGTAGTAGTCTCTCTCGTACCTCCTCTATCAGTGGTCTCTCACTGAAGAGTCTCCTCCCTCCTCGATAACTGAAACCTCTGTCTCGAATCGACCTCTTCCTATCTTGCTTCGACTGATCTTCTAAAATTCATAGGTATTCCTCTCATAGTCCTGCTCACATAATTGCGCCCTGCGCATTGCCTCATCATATGTACCAATATCCAATGGTACTAATCTAGACCGTAACACCGGTCTCAGTCCATCTATTAATTTACGGACCTTCTTAGTCTCGTTGTATATGGTATCGGGGTCATACCTTCCCAAGGCTAAAAATCTAGTCTCGTACTCATCCACTGAAAGACTTCCCTGGCTCAACCCCAAGAACTCGACCTGCAGCCTCTGTTATGCCGTATCTGAAACAAATTGCATCCTGAAGGCATCCGAAAATACCTCCCAACTAATCTCAGCATGTCGGGCTCTTAATATGGGCTTGGTGGACTTACACCAATACTTTGTCATTCCCTTCAGTAGGAACGTAGCAAATGCGACCATCTTTGAAGTCGTACACTCAAAGAATTCGTACAACTTCTCTATCTCTCCAATCCACTCCTCAGTGGCAACTGGGTCCTTGACTCCACTAAAAGATGGGGGTTCAGGTTTTTGGAACTGTCGCAATCTATCTAAATCACACCCGTATCCCAATCCACCACTATCCTGAACTGGTGGGGGTATAGGAGTATCTATAGCTCGTGGCATCTCAGGTGCAGGCTGTACAGGTGTGTCAGGTGCAACTGCATCTCCTCTCGCAGTCTCTGCATCATGTCCCTGTCTACCTGGCCTAGTTTGTGCCAGTAACTCCACTATCATCTCTAGGCTACACTTAATCCTCGTGAAATGTGCCGTAGCAGTCTCTAGTACCTCAGTCTGATCAATAGTCTCATCTGGGTCTCTGGCCTACCTCTACGGCCTCGAGCCCTATCTCTTGCCTCTCTACCATGTTGAGTATTAACAATAATAGCTAAATCCCTGCATTCATAATCATTAATTAGTCTGATATCCATCTTGTATACACAATTGTAACGAACAAAGCATAGTACTATGGGGATGTACACTTTCCTAATTACAATTATCGATTCACATCAAAGTAACCATGCCCTGTTACCATTTTGTCACGACCTCCTTCCGTGGCTTACCAAAAATCACTATAAATTTTTCACTTTTTACTTTACTTAACTTTCTCTCCTAGATTGTTGGGCTGTTATTCGATATTAGTCACCCACTCACATCCATTTACAATATACATCGTATTGAGTATTCTTTTCGATAACATAAACTTTTATATATTATTTGTACATATACATCTCGACCGTACAATAGTTTACATAATTGTGCTTATACATTGTTCAGTACAAAATGTTCGAGTGTGTATACCTCTCGTAAAAAAGATAGGCAGCGGATACAATGAATGCTATACCTCAGTCGGACTCAATCTACTGATCTATAGAGAGTGGAAAATAAAGGGGGATGAGCAAATAACATGCTTAGTAAGGAAATCAAGCAAGTAAGTAGACGTCCACACTATCTTCTGAAAATAAGGCTTTGCCTTTCCTTCTCTCATCTCAAAGCATGTATCAAAATGATATAATAATAGTACAAAATAAATTTCATGTACTTAAAATCATGCTGAGTTATCAAATATAGGTGTTCATGCAAAACAGAGCATATTTATAATTTCGAAATGCCTTTATAGAAGTTATAGCCATTTACACATAAATCACCGTAAATATGGCAGTTCACAACACAACACAAATCGGTT
This sequence comes from Firmiana major, assembly GCA_033439115.1. NCBI lineage: Eukaryota > Viridiplantae > Streptophyta > Magnoliopsida > Malvales > Malvaceae > Firmiana > Firmiana major. The sequence continues at coordinate 65,958,126 of CM065899.1, forward strand.
TCTGACCTATCTCTCTCAGGTCTAACCGTATCACGAAAACAAGTGATATATCATGTGAGACTCAGTGGTTAAATGCAATACTCTCCTAGACTATGGCTATATCCTATAAGGTGAAATCCCAGGTAACACAGATCTCGTTGTGCGGGTAATCACTGTTGTAACGGGAGGGGGGTCAGTCCATCATAACCGCCAGCTATAAATTCCTCAACTCCACAACTCTACACAACACACGGTACTGTGTACTCCATGGCACTCGTACGGTACAATATACACCCGTGGACACTCTCTTCATGGTCGGGGTGCCTGCCATAGGTCTTAGCCCTCACACCATGAAAATACATCAAAGTCGGGGTGCTTGCCATAAGTCTTAGCCCTCACACTATGGAATAAAGGCCACGTCTCTAAATCCACATGCGAACATCTCAACAGTGTGACGCTCAGCTACACGGAGGAAATAGTCACGGTTTTCCTAACATGTCTAATATATCACGTAAAACTACAGTGCACGTCTTGAGTGTGACTCACAATCACCACTCCACCTCTTAAACACTGTTTATGCATCTCAAAATATTAAACCCTAGTGTGAGTAACCTCTAACACTAGGTCATGCATAGTTCTCATTTCAAATCAAGTACGAGTTATCACTCAAGTACTATGTCATGTATAAATCATGAAAACTGAATATGAGCAAAGCTCCTAATACTCTATATGCATCAATCACAAACTGAGTACGAGCGATGCTCCCAGTACTTTATATGCATAAATCGCATTTAAAATCAAGTACGAGTTATATCCTTCAAACTATGTGCTGCATATCTCAAAATATAGTGCGAGTATTCTCTAGCACTTATGGTTTTCACACAAAACTAGATGATGGCTTATTCAATCACAACTCAATCAATTCAAATCAAATTAGCACTTAAATGTGTTGTTTTCGCATATACATGTAAACATTAGCCATTCTATCATACAACTCATGAATTAAGGGTCACAACATTCTTCTCAGGCTTTTTATCCTATTTTTAGATAAAACACACTTTATCTCATTAGTTCATATGACAACAACATGTCTATTCAGGGAATTCATATAGAGTATAATATCAAAACTCTAATTCAATATGCGTGTAGCCATCTCTAGCTACTCACGAAATTCCCTTACCTCGGATCACGTCAAGTGACCTCTCTTCCTCGGTTCTGCTCACTCTTGCAGTCCGATCAGTTTCCACGATGATTTCTGAAGCTGTTATAATTATTGGCATTAGTATTTCGCTATATACTCATTGCATTTGCCAAAATCTCAATTTAATACTTAAATCTCAATTTAATACTTAAATCTCATCATTTTCTCCAAATATGTTATAAAGCCATATTTTCACATAACTATCTTTATTTCTCCTTATTTCCAAGTTATGCATTTCATAAGATTAACTCATAATCTTCCATACATGCATATTCTATCATTAAATCAATGTTCACACCATTTCTTCATCATGTTTTCATTTTCATGCTAAAATTAGGTCATGTACATTTCTCATGATCCTTTCATTTCCAACAAGTCATACATATACCATTTAACTCATCAATACACCTAGTTTAACATATATCAACTTGGTGCATTAAATCTTACCTAATTGATATTTCCTTCCTTTGTCACAAAAATGGTAAAATCCTCTTTGCTCTTGAACCCTTTGATCTCAATCTTTTGTTCACAAGTATATTGTTCTCCTCTTTACTAAGAACAACTTTACTCAGTTATATCTCACTCAAAACTGATCACAAACCAAAGTTTTCTAGTATTTCTTGGCTGGGTTACACTTTTGCTCTTGAATGGAATAGTTTCTCTCGTGTAAACTAAAGTGCAGAAGTCCAATATTTATAAAATTATCTCTATGAGATCGATCTACCCTACACTTTTTCCTCTCGAAACTGACCTTTTTGACTTAATGAGATCGATCTGCTCTTGCATGAGATCGATTTGTTGTAAGTCAGTAGCTTAATGAAATCAATCTGGCCTTCTAGGGATCGATTCTTTCTTCACAGAATGCTTAGCAGATCGATCTAGCCCTATTGGAGATCAATCTGCTCCTATTCCATTGCTCGAACAAGAGCATTTTTGGCTCTTCGAGATCGATCTCTCATCCCATGAGATCGATCTCTCATCCATATTTCTTAGATTTTAATACAATTTTTTGCAGTAACTTACACCAAACTTCATTTCATTTTGTTGCCATAGTCATTTTCTCATTCAATCACCTTTAAGGCTTGAAAATGACATTGATTCCTACTTTATATACATTAAGACTTGTGTGTATTCATTATATAACTAAAGGTATACAATTTACAACCAAATGGAGTATAATTATTTATGCAACTTATGCATACTTCATTCCATTTTATCACACCAGTCATTTTCCATTCCACTTACATTCATCATCAATGAAAGTCTATTTGTTATTATTCATACATAACAAAACTTGTACGTATATCACAAACTCATATTACAAGTGTGTACATTGCATTTATGGACTTTACATCATTTATGCTTCACATGGCATGTACATGTATATACTTATAAATTTGAGGGTCTTACACTTGATCATTTGGGTAAGGCTAATGTTGTAGCCGATGCTTTGAGCAGAAAGAGCCTTGGGAGGATATCGTATATGATGGTCAGGGAACATGAGTTGTTAGAGCAGTTTGCTAACCTTAGTTTGGGAGTTGTGCCTTCGGACATGAATACAGATTGTATGATTTCTAGTCTATACTTGGAGTCGGATCTGTTGGACAGGATCAGACAGGCTTAGCAGACTGATCCATATTGTATTGACATGAGTAGTCAGATACAGAAGGGCATAAAGACTGATTTTGAGATGAGTTCTGATGGACTTCTGAGGTTCAGAGGCAGATTGTTTGTTCCCAAGGACCCAGAGTTCAGGAGACTGATATTCATGGAAGCTCATTCATCGATGTACACATTACATTCGGGGAGTAATAAGATGTATCAGAATCTTAAAATGCTGTACTGGTGGCCAAGTATGAAGAGAGATATGACAGATTTTTTGGCAAGATGTCTCATGTGTCAGCAAGTGAAGGTAGAGCATCAAAAACTTGCAGGGTTATTGTAGCCTCTACCTATACCGATATGGAAATGTAAGCATATCACCATGGATTTCGTGATGGGTTTATCGAGGACCCGGAGGAATCATGATACGATATGGGTGATAGTTGATAGACTGACGAAGTCAGCATACTTTCTAACTATGAGAGCTACCGATACTCTGAGTGCATTGGCAGAGTTGTATGTACGCAAGGTAGTGAGGTTACATGGCATTCCAGTGAGCATTGTTTCAGATAGGGATTCTCGTTTCACTTCCCACTTTTGGGAACATTTTTAGGAAGCTATGGGAACCTAGTTGAGTTTGAGCACCGCCTTTCATCCTCAGACAGATGGTCAATCAGAGAGGACCATACATACTTTGGAGGATATGTTGAGAGCGTGTGTGTGGATTTTTGTCAGACTCGCATTTTATGTAGCTGTTCCTTATGATTCGTATGTGTATGAACACTCTATTATTATAGTTGAATCATAAGAAGAGTATTTACTATCATGCAATCGACTATTTAAGAAATTAAAAATGCATGTAAGCTGCATAATAGCGAGATAAGGGTTAAATTGATTTTCGAATAAATGTAGGGGTGAAACAGTCAAATGATCGAAATTCGGTATAAATTTGATGAGAAAATTTTATTAAAAATATGAAATTGAGAACTCTTGATCAAAATCGAGGAAAATATTAAATTTCGAGTCCAATTGATCAAGATATGAATTTATTTAATATTTTTAAAATTTTCACCTCGAAAAATGAGCCCAAAATAGAAGAAAAATATACTGGAAAGATAAAATCGGACTGATAAATTTATTTACGGATTAAATGAATTTAATATGATTTTTTTAGATATTTTGGGATATTTTTGGGATTTTTATTTTTATTTTAATGAATAAAATAATAATAAAAATCTATTATAAATAATAAAAGAAAAAAAAGAAATTGAAAATCAGAAAACGAAATTTGGTAAGGAATATCAGGGAGAGAGAAGAGGCAAGCCGACGGAAGCAAGCCGAGGAAGAAGGACCACTGGACGTCCACCATCCAGCGACCAGCAGCTAGGCAAGGGGCCGAAAAAGGAAGAGGAGGTCCGTGCTCACCATCGACACCGACAACGCGCTCCACGATGCCAGACGCCGGTGAATCAAAGAGGAGAAGGCTGCGGAAGAAAAGAGGAATCTGACGGCCATCGGCGGTGCTTGGTCCCGATCAAGGCCAGCCGAGAGGTCCCCAGGCTGTGGCGCACGGAACGGCAGTGGTGAGACACTTGGAATCGGTCAGAGGACGTCGGCACGACCAAAGGAAGCCTGAACCGATCGGCAGTTCAGGGAAGAACCTTCTACGCTGAACCGAACTAGACCGGTTCAGCCAAGGAAAAAAAGGGAAAAAAGAAAAAAGAAAGAAAAAGGAAAAGAAAATTTTTTGGGATTTCACCGGATTTCAGGGAAGTCGATACGAGGTCAAAACTGACCGATTTGATTTTTGATAAATTTGTTTAAATTATATTTAATCGAAAATTTACCTGGAGTTAAATATACAAAATTGTGCAGTTCGACGATAAATTCTGAACGGAAGCCCGATCGAACTCCAATTTGCATACCATCGCATAATCTTGGGTAAGTAAAGCTCATTTACGACAATTTATATGATTATTGTGTATTTAACATTTATTTTACGCATTTCAGATTAAATCCTGCATTTAGTGAATTATATTCGAAATTTTGAATTAACTGTCGTAAATGATATACGGGCTATCCAAAGAGTTTGATATAAAGCCCAATGGGTATTGATAGGCCCAATGAGTCAATAGACCCTGATGAAGGGAAATAATACGTGGAAAACGGGCTTAATATGGATTAAGGCCCAATTTAAAGTATTTAGGCCTATTTAGAGTTAACGGGCACAATTAAAGGAAATAGACTGTATTTAATGTGAAATACAGTAAGAAAAGTGTAATTAACTTGATAAATGGTTATATGCAGCTCCAGAGAGTATTGGAGAAGCAAATTGTACTGCTGGATCGAGCAGCGTTGAGAAAGTGAAATTTCTCGAGTGATTGCAGGTAAGGGACTTTTGTGAGTAGTTAGAGATACTTGCACGTATTTTCGTTTGCTTTTACATTCACTTAAAAACTCTGAGGGTCAGAGAAAGTGAATAATAATTATTGTGACCCGATAGTGACAAATTACGATTTTACCCCTAGTTAGTCAAAAAGTCAACTTTTGTGAAAAGTTGTAAAAAGCATGGAAACCACCATTTTGAGTGTTCTACTGCTGTTTAGCAGAATAATAAATAGATGGGCTAATGATTTTAAGGTTGATGTAAATCAAGCACACTTTATAGTGCTGATTTTGATATTTTGTAAACCATCCCTTTTTTAAAGAGCCATCTATCATATTATGTGAGAATAAATCGTGCTGGAACACAGCTCGCACTGGATTTCATATATTTTCTACATATATTAGTGCGGGATTATGATTCACACTAGATTTCCATGACATGCATGATAGAGTGCTGGAGTTATTACTCATACTCAGTTTTATGTGATTTATGCATGAGAGAGTGCTGGAGCGATTAGCTCGTACTCGAAATTTACATGAGATACATGACATAGTACTTGAGTTATTGCTCGTACTTCATTTGATGAATTTTGTGCATAGCATGGTACTGGAGCTATTACTCGTACTTAATTTGAAACATGAACTATGCATTGACCTAGTTGCTGGAGGCTTACTCGCACTAGAGTTAAGTTTGTGATGTGAACAGTGTTTGAGCGGAGTGTCGACTGTTAGTCGCGCTCAAAGGCACGCACTGTATGTGAAATATAATACATGTTGAAAACCATGCTTGATTTCCTCGTGTAGACTGAGTGTCACACTATAAGAGGGTCGCATGAGGATTTAGAGACGTGGTATGATATTCCATGGTTTTGAGGGCTAACACCTATGGCAGGCACCCCGACTGTGATGTAGGGTCCACGGAGTACGTTGTACCGTGCATGTGGCATGAAGTACACTGTACCGTGTGGTGTTATGGAGTTGAGGAGGATATAGTTGGCGGTTGTGATGGACTGACCCCCCTCCCGTTGCAGCAGTGATGCCCCGCACACGGAGTACTGTGTTGCCTGGGATCACTATTGTCGGATATGATCATAGTCTAGGATGCTATTTCCATTTTCACCATAGAGTGTCACATGATATATCACCTGATTGACTGATTTAATTGCGGATAGACCTGAGGGATGGGTCGGACTCCGATTTTGTGTTGTGAATGATTTAAATGCCATATTTACTGTGATTTAAATATAAATGGCATGATTTATCAAAAGGCGTTGTGATATTATAAAGATGCATTGTTTTGCACTACATGCCTACATTTGAGAAAGAAAGCATGATTTATGTACATGGGATTTAATCTGTATAAGTATATATATATATATATATTAAAGACATGCTTTGAAAATGAGTTAAGGAAATAACGTTTTGAGGCATAGCATTATTTTGAGTAGATAGTGTAGATATCTACTTGCTTGCCTGATTTCCTTACTAAGCGTGTTGTACGCTCACCCCCTTTCTTTACATCTCTCTACAGGGCATCAACAGTAGAGTCAGAGCTTTTGAGGGATAGTATTCCTGTGTCCGCTGCTATTTCCTATCAATCGACAGGTATACATGTTTTGTACAGTTATGTATCTAAACATAGAAACAGCACAGTGATGTATACGATATATATTATGGGGAATGTATTTATATTAGATTTTATATGATCTCATATGTATTATAAAAGAAGTTACAGTCAGTAACAGTATATTGACATGTATGTATGATAATGGATGATATGGTATGCGAGGAAGCTAACATCGAATCACAGCCCAACCATTGAAGAGAGGAAAGGTAAGTTAAAAATGCAAAAAATTTGTAGTGATTTTTGGTTAAGTCATGATGGGTCTTGACAATTTTAGAGGCTCCTGGGATGATCATTTGCCACTAGCCGAATTCGCCTACAACAACAGTTATCATGCGAGTATCGGGATGGCACCGTATGAGGCTGCATAGGGCCGTAGATGTCATTCCCCTATTGGTTGGGAAGAAGTGGGTGACAGAAAGATTTTTACTCCTAATTTGGTTACACAAGCCTTTGAGGATGTCCAGATGATTGTTGAGAGATTGAGGACAGCTCAGAGTAGACAGAAAAGCTATGCTGACAACAGACGAAGACCACTTGAATTCGCAGTTGGTGAATCAGTATTTCTTAAGGTTTCTCCATTCAAGGGTATAACGAGATTTGGGAAGAGAGGTAAGTTGAGTCCTCGCTACATTGGACCGTTTGAGATACTGGACAGAGTGAGAGATAAGGCATATAGATTAGCTTTGTCTTTGGATTTATCGGGAGTGCATAATGTCTTCCACATTTTGATGTAAAGGAAGTATCTTCCAAATCCAATGTGATTCAGTATGAGCTATGGGAGCTTAAGGACGATTTAACATATGTAGAGAAGCCGATAAGGATACTGAAGTATCTTCCAAATCGCACTTGAGGAATAAGTCTATCGGGTTAGTGAAGATTCTCTGGCAGCATCCCACTTCGGAGGAAGCTATTTGGGAGCTAGAGAGTCTGATACGAGAGAGATACCCCCATTTGTTTGTAGAGTAACTTGGTTCTATTTAGAGGACCAAATTCTTTTAAGGAGGGGAGGATTGTAAGACCCTTAAATTCATATGTTATGCCCTTACTTTTGTAAACTTCCATTTAAGCATGTAATGTGTAAATGGATTGTGAAATAAATACACACAAGTTTCAATGTATATAAAGTATGAATAGATGTCATTTTTAAGCCTTATAGGTGATTGGGTGAGAAAGTGACTATGGCAGTAAAATGTATGAAGTTTGGTGTAAGTTACTGTAGAAAACTACAGTAAAATATGGAAAATATGAATGAGAGATCGATATCATGGGATGAGAGATCGATTTGGAAGAGTAAACAATGCTCTTGTTTGAGCAATGGAACAGGGGCAGATTGATCTCCAATGGGATCAGATCGATCTGCTAAGCATTTTGTGAAGAAGGAATCGATCCCTAAAGGGCCAGATCGATTTTCTTAAGTTGTTGACTTGGAGAAGATCAATCTCATTTAGAGAGCAGATTGATCACCTTAAGGTTCTGTGTTGTTCAGATCAATCTCATTTAGATAGACAGATTGATCTCATTAAGTTAGAAAGGTCGATTTCGAGAGGAAAAAGTGCTGGGCAGATCGATCTCATGGGAGAGCAGATCAATCTCATAGAGACAATTCTATAAGTACTGGACTTCTGCACTTCAGTTTGCACGAGAGAAACTATTCCATTCAAAAGAAAGAGTGTAACCTAGCATTTCTAGCTTAGGAAACTTCAGTTTGTGATCAGTTTTGAGTGAGATATAGTTGAGCAAAGTTGTTCTTGGCAAAGAGGAGAACAACATACTTGGGAATAAGAGATTGAAACCAAGGATATCAAGAGCAAGGAGGATTTGTACCAAATTGGAGAAAAGGAAGGAAATCTCAGCTAGGTAAGATTTAATGCACCAAGTTTATATATGTTAAACTAGGTGTATTCATGAGTTTATTGGTATATGTATGAATTGTTGGAAGTGAAAGGATCATGAAAAAAAAGCATGACCTAGCTATTGGTGTAAAAGTGAGAAAATGATGAGGAAATGGTGTTGGCGTGGATTAAATGGTGAAATATTCATGTAGGGAAGATTATATGTTAATCATGTGAAATGCATGAATTGGATATAAGGAGTAATGAATATAGTGATATGGAAAATATGGTATAATACCATAATGGGAGAAAATCATGAAATTAATGTATTGAGTAGAGATTTGGCAAGTATAATATGATATACTAACGTGAATGCGTATAACAGCTTCGAAAATCACATTGGAAGCTGATCGAACTGTGAGAGTGAGTAGAGCAAAGGAAGAGAGGTCACTTGAAGTGATCCAAGGTAAGGGAATTTTGTGAGTAGCTAGAGATGGCTCCACATATTTTGAATAGCATTTTGATATTATATGTTATATGAATTTCCATGAATAGGCATGATATTGTGATAGAAATCAAAAAGGATAAGTGTGTTTTATCCAAAACTAGGGTGAAAATACCTGAGAAGCATGTTATGACCAAAATTCATGAGTTGCATGATAGAATGGCAAGTGTTCTCATTTATATGAGAAAACATGCACATTTGAGTGCTTATTTGATTTGAATAGCCATCTATCTAGTTTTGGGTGAAAACTATAAGTGCTAGAGATTACTCGCACTATATTTTGAGATATGCATCACATAGTACTTAAGTGTTTACTCGTACTACATATTAACGCTATTTATGCATATTAGAGTACTAGGAGCATTGCTCGTACTCAGATTGTGATTGATGCATTATAGAGTATTGGGAGCTATGCTCATACTCAGTTTTACATGATAGAGTACTGAGAGCTATGCTCGTACTCAGTTTTCACATATTATACATTATAGAGTATTGGGAGCTTTGCTCATACTCATGTTTTTATATATAACCTAGTGTTAGGAGCATTGCTCGCACTAGAGATTGTGATATTGTGATATGGTCGTGTTAGGAGTTTTCCTCACATATACCAGTTTTGAAAAGGGCATGAAACAGTCGTGTTGGGAGCCTATGCTAACTGAGTGTCGCACTGATATATATATATATATGCTCACACGTGCATTATTTTGAGATATGGCAAGGGCTATCGAAATAACTCATAGGTGTGAGGACTAAGACTCATAGCGAGCATCCTAATTATGAGGTAGATCCGTAGTATGTGGACTAACACTCATGGCGAGAATCTTGACTACGATGCATATCCAAGGTGTGAAGACTAAGACTCATGGCGAGCATCCTACCTTGAGATAGGGTCCATGGAGTACTATGTACCGTGTATGTCACATGGAGTTCGTTGTACCGTGAGTACACGATAAGAATAAATTGTGAGCTGACGTCTGGGATTTAACCCACCTCCCGTTACAGCAATTGTGAGACCCCGTACACCGAGTACTGTGTTACCTGGGATCACGAAAAATGAGTTATGATCATACACTCAGAACATGTAGTCGCCTATCTCCTTTCGTGCTAATTGAATTTCTTGAATGAATTACCACATGGTTTTATGATATAAACATGTGAGTTTGTGAATTGTGAAAAGGGTAACCCGAGGGATGGGTGAGGCCCAGATTTCCATGCTTTTAAACATGATGAATGTCATATGATTTTGATTTAAATGCATGGCATGATAAATATACGATTTATATGAAATGACATGAGAAATGCAGTGTTTTGCATAAAATGTTAAGGTTGTTAAACCAACACATTACCAGTTTTATAACTGATGTTTTGTATATATATATATATCTTGCGTAATGATTTCAAAGAGATGCATGCTATATATACAGATCGGGTAAGGAAACGATTTCAAGTCATAAGCATTGTATTTTGTAGATAGTGTGGTTATCTACTTGCTTGCCTGATTTCCTTACTGAGCTATGAGCTCACCCCCTTATTATTTCCCCTTTCTCAGAGCATCCATAATAGGTGGACATGGTTGAGGACTGATATTCCATGATATCCGCTGCAGATCCATTTTGTTAAATGTATACACCCTTGATATTTTGTATTGAACATTGTATAAGCACAATTATGTATTAAACTTATGGTCGGGATGTATATGTACAGATAAATGTATTAATGTACAAGAGTTTGTATTATAGAAAAGAATATTAAATTCTATACATGTTATGAATGAGTGTGAATGGGTGACTAATATCGAATCACAGCCCAACGTTTGATGTGAGTGATGACAGAAGAAGAGGTAAGTGAAATGCAAAAAATTTGTGGTGAATAAGGTAGGTCGCGTGTGGGGAAAGAGCGTGACACAATTTGAAGGACCAACATTTCTTAGTAGGGGAGATAATGTAAGACCTACTTTTGGTTATGTATACCTTATAATTCATATGATGTAATACATTTTCATATGTTAAATTAAGTCATAAGAAGAGATTTTAGATTGAATGAAGTTGCAAAGAGAATGAATGAATGAACATCCATGAATCCATGCAAAGGTTAAATAAGGGCTGAAGTGGACACAGACTAAATGAATGGAACTCAAATGACTAGACCGAATATAAAGACTTAAAAACACGAAATGATAATTCAAGGAATTACGAATTCTAAGTACCTTTTATGATTCCAAGCAATACACACAAGTCACATTGTAGGTGAATCATAAGAAATGAAACTTTCCATGCTCTAAGTGAGATTAGAATGCAAAATGAGTATTGAAGTAAAGGAATATGAGTTTACCTTTGAAAAATCTGGGAAAATGCAGCAGGAATGCTCTATGGAGGCCAGATCGATCTCTTATTCAAAACAGATCGATATCTCATTCAAGCAATCGACCCCAAATGATTCTGTAGGGAACAGATCGATCCCTTCCTAGGTGCATGTGAGATCTGAGAATTTCAGACATATTTTATTGATGTAATAATAATTTGAAGTGTAATTTATTGAGCTAAGTAAATTGTGGGAATTATAATTGGAGATTTATATGTTAAGTGTGTAAAATGAGCATGAAGTATGAGGACAGATCGATCTAGGAGAAGGAGAGATCGATCTGGTGAGTTAAAAATGACGAGGAAGGAGGAATTTGAGGAGCAAATCGATCTCCAATGGAAGAGATCGATCTCCAAATGATTCTGTTTGAGAAAGGATCGATCTCAAGAGGAAGAGATCGATCTCCAAATGATTCTGTTTGGGAGAAGATCGTTCTCCTTAGGAGCAGATCGATCTCATAAAGCCATAAAGAGATCGATCTCACCCCTCGACAGATCGATCTCCTAGGCATAAAATTGCCCAAATCGTCCCCAAATTTCAAACGCAGATCGATCTCATCAGGAGGCAGATCGATCTCCTACCTCCAGTCTATATAAGGAACCCGTGTTTTTCTCCTGCAATTTCATTTTCTCTCTCTTCCAAACCCATTTCCACCGAAAACCTAACTTTCTCACTCATCAAAATCACCCATTTCAGACCGAATCAGCTGTTGTGGTAAGAAGGAAAGTTGTTCCTCATCAAAAGGAGAACAACATACTTGGAAATCAAAGGACGAATCGGATTGAGGCGTGGGTTGTGCATCTCACAAGTTTTGGGTAATTTCTAAACCTCGATCTTGATATTTGAGCTGATTTTGATGATATTGGTGGTTGTCATTGCGTTGAAATAGTTGAGAAAGGATTAGGGATTGATGAAATTTCAATGTAGTTGGAGTAATGTAGATATTTGGTAATTTTGGTAATTTTGAGAATTTGTGCTATAAATGGAAATATAGACAATGTGACGAATTAGCATAGATAATTGGCATGAGAAATGTAGGACATTGAGATATTGTGAATGAGGTTGTAGTTTAGGGTTGAGTTACGAGAACAAAGAGATTTGAGGAGTTATGAGCAATTATGCTCAATTTTGAGAATTGAGGTTTCTGAGATAATTGAGTATTGATGTTTTAATATCGTTTGGACAGCTCGGGAGTTCCAGAGTGGAATGCGAGATTAGTCCGTGATACGGGGGAAACGATTGCACTATACGAGGTGCAAAGAGGTAAGGGAAATCTAAGCCATTTGTGTATGTGAATTGTAAACTATTTTAGCATGAATTGTGGTTTATAAAACAAGCATGTTGGGTTTTGTGTTGAGATTTAATTGCACACGATTTTTATAGCCGGTTGGAGCCTAATGTTTTTATGAGTTTATAACTGGGCTCTACGTTAAGGCAATATTGAGATTTGAGAAATGTGTGCGTGTGCTTTGCCGGTTGGAACTCGGTTTTATTACGTTTTGTGTTGAGTACAAAACGATTTTCAAATGAGTTTTATGAGAGAAAAACCATTATGAGTTCTACGTGAAGGCAAACCTGTCTTATGTGATAAGACTTAGGTGTGTAGTTGTGAGTACACACCGGGCATTGCTCTGGTAGCATGTAAGCCCGATTTCTTCTCCGTTCTGGTAACGTGAGAATGACCTATTCTGTGGCTATGCCACGTACACTTGGTGGCTGTGCCACGTTATACCCCATTGGTGGCTGTGCCACGTTGAGAAACCCTATTCTGTGGCTATGCCACGCGAGAAATTAAATCAGTGGCTTTGCCACGTGTGTTTTGTGGCTATGCCACGTGAGAAATTAAATCAGTGGCCTTGCCACGTGTGTTTTGTGGCTACGCCACGTGAGAATTTAAATTGGTGGCTATGCCACGTGTGTTTAGTGGCTGTGCCACGTGCATTACTATTTCGGTGATTTTATCCCGTAATTGAGAAAGCGTTTATCGCATTGTTTTCACATGCTTTGTTATTGCTCTAGAGTGAGCCTTTTACTTCATGTTTTCACATGACTTGACACATGAGAATGTCGTTTTGAGTACTTTCATGCTATGGTTTTCAAATGAGTTTCACATACAAATAAACCTTTTGTGATGTGCATTTTGGTTTATGAAATGAGTTCTTTACCCCCTTTACTGAGCGATTTAGAAGCTCACCCTGTTTTCCTTTCCCCCAGAGTTCTTCAAGTGAAAAAGGATCTCCCTGCGACGTACGGAGTAGTGGCTAGTGGAGGATTCGAGCTCCAGGCCATATATATTGTATCTTGAGGTATATCTTATCTTTTCATGTACCCAGACTATTATTGTAATTGCAGACACTTGATGTATAACATTATATGGGATGATTAGGATTAATTAACTTAAGATGGATTAATGTATTTGATATGATATATAAATTCTAGTGAGAAGATCCTGAGGCATAATGATCATGATGATGTATGACACTGCACAGGAATGCACCTTTAATTGTGAATTAATGAATAAAAAGTTTTAAATTAGCCCTATTTTCCGCACTTTAGGGGCGTGACAGAGTTTTCTCTGGCTCAATGGCATCAGGAGTGCAAGAACTAAGGGTGTTGTCCCTGGTTCGAGCCTCCGAGGATGCATTTTGAGGGGAATTTCCCTGAATGGAACAAAGCCGTGGGGGCCGAAGGCCCAAAGCGGACAATACGTTGGACTTGTTGGCGTTGTTTGACCACCCGTTGTTGGACCACCCGTTGTTGGACCACCAACGTTGTCGATGGGCCCAAGAAGGGTTGCCATGGCCGTTGGCAGGGGTTGGCCGGGCAGGGGTTGGCCGTCACAGTGCAAATCGATCTCCATTGTATTCTACCAAGAGCAGATCGATCGCCATTTTCTCATGCCTAGCAAGGATTGATCCCTTTCCAAAGAGCCTATCGATCTCACCCTATGAAATAGATCGATTTTCGGTTGCTTCTGCCTAGCAACGATCGATCACTCCCCAAAGAGAAGATCGATTTCTCCCTTACAAACTAAATATTTCGATAGCTCAACCAAGAGAAGATCGATCTCTTACCTTAGGAGATCGATCTCATCACCCTTGCTCTATACAAACCTGACGCCCAAACCTCTTTCTTCAGCAAATCAACACATTCCTCAATTTTTACCCAAAAGACCAAGATTTCTCACTCTAAATACTCCCCCTTCCAAAAAGATTTAAGAGAAAGCTATTAGAGCAAAGTTGTTCATTGTGAGAAGGAGAACAACATAGCTTGGAATCAAAACTCAACTTGTTGGATTGAAGAGTAAAAGGGGCTTCCAATTTTGGACATGACGAAATTCAAGCTAGGTGAGTTTCCAATACACCAACTCTAAGAATGTTTATCTAGATGTTGTTAGGAGTTGATTGGTGTATTTATTGTTGGTTAAAGCTACCTAGAATGTGACGAATGAAACATAACCTAGAATGGGTTTAGTGTGAGAAATTAAGATATTGTTGATTAGATTATAAATGGATTATACTATGGTGTTAATAATGTAATATGCATGATTTTGAGATGGATATATGAAATCAATTTATGGGATTGGTCAAAATGATGAAATGTGCATATTTTGTGTTTGTAAAAATGCATGAATGAATGGAAGAGTTAAGGCTAGAATAATGCAAACTAAGTGTTTGATTAGATATGTCACGACCTCCCCTCCCGTGACCTGCCAAAATCACCACAAAGTTTTCACATTTACTCACCTCTCCTTTTGTCACCACTCAACACCAAACCGTTGGGCTGTGATTCGATATTCGTCACCTCAACCATATTCATTCATAACATGTATACAAGTTAATATTCTTTTCTATAATGTAAACTACTATACATTAATACAATTACTTGTACATATACATCCCCGATCGTACATTCGTTTACATAACTGTGCTTTTACATTGTTCAGTACAAATTGTTTAAATATATATACCTCTCGTAAGATAGATATGCAGCGGATAAGGAATACCAGTCCTTTGCCGTGCTCAACTACTGTGAACACTCTATACAGAGGGAAAATAAAAATGGGGGTCAGCTCACAACTCAGTAAGGAAATCAGGCAAGCAAGTAGATAACCACACTATCTACAAAATACTATGCTCATGCCGTGAAATCATTTTATCTTGCTTGAAACTTTTGTGTAATATATACATATAGATATAAATCATCAATTATAAAACTGAATTCAAGCCGATTCCATAACTCTCAACAGTTTATGCAATACATTGCATTTCACATGTAATTTCATAAAATTCACATTTATCATGCCATTCAATTAAATCAAAATAATATGGCATATCATCATGTTTAAAATATGCAAAACTGGGCCTCACTCATCCCTCGGGTTACCCTTTATCACACATAAATTCACATGTCCAGATTATAAAACCATGTGATAGTTCATTCAAGAAATCTCAAGTGATGAAACGAGATAGGCGACTACATGTTCCGAGATTATGATCATAACTCATTTTTCGTGATCCCAAGCTACACAATACTTGGTGTGCAAGGTATCACAATTACTGTAACGGGAGTTGGGTCAAATCATCTACCGTCAGCTCACAACTCAACAACATCGTGTACTCACGGCACAACGTACCCCATGTGACATACACGGTAAAAAGTACTCCATGGACCCAATCTCATGGCGGGGTGCTTGCCATAAGTCTTAGCCCTCATACCTTGGATATACCTCATAGTCGGGTGCATGCCATAAGTCTTAGCCCTTATACTATGGGTTATAGTTTCGATAGCCCTCCACCATATCTAAAGAATATTGCATGTGTGAGCATATAATCAGTACGACACATAATCAACAGAGGCTCCCAACACGGCTCTTTCATGCTTTCTCTTTTAAAACTGGTACGTGCGAGTAAACTCCCAACACAACCATATCAAAATGATATAACTCTAGTGCGAGCAATGCTCCCAGCACTATGTCATGTAAAAATCGAGTATGAGCAATGCTCCTAATACTCTATAATGCATCAATCAATGAAAACTGAGTACGAGCAATGCTCTTAGTACTCTATCATGTAAAATTGAGTATGAGCAATGCTCCCAATACTCCATAATGCATAATTCGCATTTAAAATTTAGTACGAGAATATACTCAAGTACTATGTGATACATATCTCATAAAATATAGTGCGAGTATTCACTAGCACTAATGGTTTACACACAAACCTGATAGATGGCTTATTCAAATTTAATTTCACTCAATCAAATCAAATAGGCACTCAAATGTGCTGTTTTCGCATATACATCAAAACATTAACCATTCTATCCATGCACATTCAAAACATATTGATTTTAATCACCCACAAAGTACTCCTGCCTAGCAAGGATTTATCCCTTTCCAAAGAGCAGATCGATCTCACCCCATGAAACAGATCAATTTCCAGTTGCTTCTGCCTAGCAAAGATCGATTTCTCCCCAAAGAGCAGATCGATCTCTCCCCTAAGAGCAGATCGATCTCTCCCTTACAAACTGAATATTTCGATAGCTCAACCAAGAGAAGATCATTCTCTTACCTTAGGAGATCGATCTCATCAACCCTGTTCTATAAAAGCCCAATGTCCAAATTGCCTTCTTTAGCAAATCAACACATTCCTTCATTTTTACCCAAAAGACCAAGCTTTCTCACTCTAGAATACACCCTCTTCCAAAAAGATTTGAGAGAAAGCTATTAGAGAAAAGTTGTTCAGTGTGAGAAGGAGAACAACATAGCTTGGAATCAAAACTCAACTTGTTGGATTAAAGGACTAAAAGGGGCTTCCAATTTTGGATAAGATGAAAGTCAAGCTAGGTGAGTTTCCAATACACCAACTCTAAGTATTTTTATCTAAATGTTGTTAGGAGTTGATTGGTGTGTGTATTATTGGTTGAAGCTACCTAGAATGTGATGAATGAAACATAACCTAGAATGGGTTTAGTGTGAGAAAATAAGATATGGTTGATTAGATGACAACTGGATTACACTAAGGTGTTAATAATGTTATATGCATGATTTTGAGATGGATATATGAAATCAATTTATAGGATTGGTCAAAGTGATGAACTGTACATATTTTGTGTTTGTAAAAATGCATGAACAAATGGAAGAGTCAAGGCTAGAATAATGCAAACTAAGTGTTTGATTAGATATGTCACGACCTCCCCTCTCGTGACATGCCAAAATCACCATAATTTTTTCTCATTTTTACTTACCTCTCCTTCTGTTACCACTCAATACCAAACCGTTGGGTTGTGATTCGATATTAGTCACCTCAACCATAATCATTCATAACATGTATACAAGTCAATATTCTTTTCTATAATGTAAGCTGTTATACATTAATACAATTACTTGTACATATACATCTCATATCGTACATTCGTTTACATAACTGTGCTTTTACATTGTTCAGTATAAAATGTTTAAATGTGTATACCTCTCGTAAGATGGATATGCAGTAGATCAAGTAATACCAGTCCTTAGCTATGCTCAACTACTGTGAACACTCTGTAGAAAGGGGAAATAAAAAGAGGGGTGAGCTCACAACTCAGTAAGGAAATCAGGCAAACAAGTAGATAACCACACTATCTACAAAATACTATGCTCATGCCTTGAAATCATTTCCTTATCAACTCAGATCTAAAACATGCATCTTGCTTGAAACATTTATGTAATATATACATAGAGATATAAATCATCAATTATATAACTGAATTCATGCTATTTCCATAACTCCAAGCAGTTTATGCAAAACATTGCATTTTTCATGTAATTTTAGAAAGTTCACATTTATCTTGCCATTCAATTAAATCAAAATAATATGGCATATCATCATGTTTAAAATATGGAAAACTGGGCCTCACCCATACCTCAGGTTACCCTTTATCACACATAAATTTACATGTCCAGATTATAAAACCATGTGATAGTTCATTTAAGAAATCTCAAGTGATGAAACGAGATGGGAGACTACGGGTTCCGAGATTATGATCATAACTCATTTTCTGTGATACCAGGCTACATAGTACTCGATGTGAAGTGTCTCACATTTGTTGTAATGAGAGGTGGGTCAAATCCTCTACCGTCAGCTCACAACTCAACAACATCATGTACTCATGGCACGACGTACTCCATGTGACATACACGGTACAAAGTACTCTATGGACCCAATCTCAAGGCGGGGTGCTTGCCATAAGTCTTAGCCCTCATACCTTGGATAAACCTCATAGTCGGGTGCTTGCCATATGTCTTAGCCCTTATACTATGGGTTATAGTTTCGATAGCCCTCAACCATATCTCAAAAATATTACACGTGTGAGCATATAATTGGTACGACACACAATCAACACAGGCTCCCAACATGACTTTTTCATGCTTTCTCTTTTAAAACTGGTACGTGCGAGTAAACTCCCAACATGACCATAATTGATATAACTCTACTGCGAGCAATGCTCCTAGCCCTATTTAATGTAAAAACAAAGTATGAGCAATGCTCCCAATACTCTATAATGCATCAATAAATGAAAACTGAGTACGAGCAATGCTCCCAGTACTCTATCATATAAAACTGAGTATAAGCAATGCTCTTAGTACTCCATAATGCATAATTCGCATTTAAAATTTAGTACGAGAATATACTCATGTACTATGTGATGCATATCTCATAAAATACAGTGCGAGTATTCCTTAGCACTAATGGTTTACACACAAACTTGATAGATGGCTTATTCAAATTTAATTTCACACAATCAAATCAAATGGGCACTCAAATGTGTTGTTTACGCATATACATGAAAACATTATCAATTCTATCCATACACATTCAAAACATATTGATTTTAATCAGCCACAAAGTACTCTTGCCTAACAAGGATTGATCCCTTTCCAAAGACCAGATCGATCTCACCCCATGAAACAGATCGATTTCCAGTTGCTTCTGCCTAGCAAAGATCGATCTCTCCACAAAGAGCATATCGATCTCTCCCTTACAAACTGAATATTTCGATAGCTCAACCAAGAGAAGATCGATCTCTTACCTTAGGAAATCGATCTTATTACCCCTGCTCTATAAAAACTCGACGACCAAACCTCCTTCTTTAGCAAATTAACACATTCCTCCATTTTTACCAAAAAGTCCAAGCTTTCTCACTCTAGAATACACCCCCTTCCAAAAAGATTTGAGAGAAAGCTATTAGAGCAAAGTTGTTCATTGTGAGAAGGAGAACAACATAGCTTGGAATCAAAACTCAACTTGTTGGATTGAAAGAGTAAAAGGGGCTTCCAATTTTGGACAAGATGAAAGTCAAGTTAGGTGAGTTTCTAATACACCAACTCTAAATATGTTTATCTAGATGTTGTTAGGAGTTGATTGGTGTATTTATTGTTGGTTGAAGCTACCTAGAATGTGATGAATGAAACATAACATAGAATGGGTTTAGTGTGAGAAAATAAGATATGGTTGATTAGATGATAAATGGATTATACTAAGGTGTTAATAATGTTAAATGCATGATTTTGAGATGGATATATGAAATCAATTTATGGGATTGGTCAAAGTGATGAAATGTGCATATTTTGTATTTGTAAAAATGCATGAATGAATGGAAGAGTTAAGGCTAGAATAAAGCAAACTAAGTGTTTGATTAGATATGTCACGACCTCCCCTCCCGTGACCTGCCAAAATCACCACAAAAGTTTCTCATTTTACTTACCTCTCCGTCTGTCACCACTCAACACCAAACCATTGGGTTGTGATTTGATATTCGTCACCTCAACCATATTTATACATAACATGTATACAAGTCAATATTCTTTTCTATAATGTAAACTGTTATACATTAATATAATTACTTGTACATATACATCCCTGATCGTACATTCATTTACATTCAGTACAAAATGTTTAAATGCGTATACCTCTTGTAAGATGGATATGCAACGGATCAAGGTATACCAGTCCTCAGCCGTGTAAGACCCCGTATATGTATAATGATAACGTGTGTAATTGGATCAAATAATATGAATGGACTTGTAATGTAAAGTATGATTGATGTAAGTCCATGGATTCAATGTATGTATGTGTAATATGAATTGTAACGTACATACAAATTTCATTGAGTACGGATATGAAGAAATGAGTTCTGGCAAGTGATGGATGTGATTGAAACTCAAGATGAGTAGTGTGGTAAAATAGAATGGAGTTATGCTTCCATTTGGTTTTATGTAGCATACCTTTGGACATACCATGAATGCACACAAGTTTCAATGTGCATAAGGTATGAATGGATGCCATTTTCAAGTTATAAAGGTGGATGGATGAGAAAATGGCCATGGCAAAAGATTAAGGATGTGTTGGTATGAGTTGCAGCAAGGAAACTGCAGGAAATCTGGAAAACATGAGGGCCAGATCGATCTCATAGGATGAGAGATCGATCTGGAAGAGCCAGAATGCTCTGGTTTGGGCGAAAGAATAGAGCAGATCGATCTCCAATGGAGCCAGATCGATCTCCCAAGCATTCTGTAGTGAAAAGATCGATCCCCAAGCACCCAGATCGATCTCCTTAGCTCTCTGTTTGGGAGCAGATCGATCTCATGCCTAGACAGATCGATCTCATGCTTCGACAGATCGATCTCAAGCTTAAAAATGCCGTGAAAAAGAGGGATTTTAAGGGACCAGATCGATCTCCTCTTGGACCAGATCGATCTCCTCAAGCTATTTCTATATCAGGAGGGCTGAAAATCAAGAAATCTCGGGAAAAACACTAACCTTTCACTTTCAACCCAAAAACCTAACTTTCCCTCTCTAAAATCAACCAATTCCAGCAAGAATTAAAGAGAGACCATTAGAGGCAAAGTTATTCTTATTAAAGAGAAGAACAACATAGTGTGAAGGTATTTTTCCATTTTTGGTATTGAAGGAGTTAAGGGCATTGCCATTTGGAGCAAGAAGAAAAATCATATTTGGTAAGATTCTAACACTCCAATCCAAATACATTGTCTATTTAATTGATTTTGGAGTTGTTTGGCACGACTATTGATGGATAAATTATTTAGGGATGTGGTGGAATTGGTGTAACCTAGAAAACCTAGAATGGGTATGATGTGAGAATATATGGGTTGAATGAGTTTGTGATTTATGGGCATGCTAAAGTTGTTAGTGAGGTAATGATTATGATTTTAGATGGTTAAATGAGATTACATTGTGAGTTTGGAGGAATTGTGAAAATGGGTATGTATATGCTTAGTAAATGCCATAGTGGGGAATTCATGGAATATGAACACTATGAGCTTAATGTCGATTTAATATCGATTTTTAATAAGTTAATAGGCCTAAGAAGATCCATAGACTCGAGTTATGGATAAAGTAATGAAACGAGGCCTCACAAGCATTAATAGAAAACTATAGGAAGAATTGACTATAGTGAACGCACGATGTCATATTATATGGATCGAATATAATGCGGGATACAATTTTGTGCAGTCCCGAAGAGTTCGTTGAAGATGAATCGAACCGTACGAGTAAGCAGCTTAAGGAAGTGGAATCACGCATCGCGATTCCAGGTAAGGGAATTTTGTGAGTATATAGAGGTAGCTGCTCGTACTTTGAACTTGTGGGTGAATATTGGGTGTTGTATGAAATGCATGGTTGCTCAAATAAATGATTGACGGTATTCGTGAATGATGATGAGTATATGAGTGATTTTGGTTTTGAAGTGGATTTTACGAAATGGGATAGTAAGGCTAATAATTGCATAAATCTAATGTTTTGATGCTTTTCAAAACGAAATTGCTTGTTTTAAGCAAGCTTGTAGATGGGTCGGCTAGTTTTGTATTGTTGTTGTGGAAAAGCATTTGTGAGTGCTATACCCGATTGTCGGGATTGTTTAATTGTATATGAGCCGCCTATCATATTTGTATGACATAAATCGCGCTAGAGCCTCGCTCGCGCTGGATTTCTATGTTTTCATTTGTATGAAACGTGCTGGAGCTTAGCTCGTACCTTGATTTGGAAACTATGATGATGTTTATAAACCGTACTGGAGCTTCTGCTCGTACGTGGATTTTGAGTGGTTGTCTTATGAGTATAACCGTACTAGAGCTATGCTCGTACACGTCTCTGTATGAGAGGATGCCTGAGTCGTGCTAGAGCTTTGCTCGCACAAGTTTGCACATTGTGACACGTATAAGGTTGTGAAAGTTGGTAAGATCCTTAAGCCTTACATCCTTAAGCCAACATCCTTAAGCCCAAACAGGCGGGGAGGCTTTCTTAGGCGAGGAGGCTCTGTTCGGTGGGGAGGCTCTCTTACGGTGGGATCCTTAAGCCAACATCCTTAAGCCCTGGAGGGGCGGGGAGGCTCTGTTAGGCAAGGAGGCTCTCCTACATGGGTACGGTAAGATCCTTAAGCCCTACATCCTTAAGCTAACATCCTTAAGCCCAAAGAGGCGGGGAGGCTCTGTTAGGCGGGGAGGCTCGGTTCGGTGGGGAGGCTTTCTTACGGAAGGATCCTTAAGCCCTACATCCTTAAGCTAGCATCCTTAAGCCCGAGGAGGCAGGGAGGCTCTGTTAAGCGGGGAGGCTCTGTTCGGCAGGGAGGCTCTCCTTCACGGATATGGAAACTCTTGGTATGGGGTAGGTAAGACCTAGGAATGGCACCCCCAATCACGATATGAGTCTGCGGAGTACGCTGTACCGTGTATATCACATGGAGTACGATGTACCGCATGATGGTTATGTGGTGAGAAAGTCTGGCGAGGGATAATCCATCTTCGTGCCAGCGTGATACCCCGCACACCTGGATGCGTGTGGTCTGGGATGATTTATGATGTAATGGTCCACATAGGCACTTTTGATATAGTGACCTAGTTTTTATACACATGCGTGAATTGTGAAATGAAAATGTGGTTGTGATTGCGAGTTGATTTGGTGGTAATTATGTGTTGAGAAAGAGGTTTATGATGTTGGTTTAAAAAGGAGGTTTCTTAATGAATTGCCCTTTTTATGAATTTAAATGAGATTGAGCATGAGATGATTTATACATGATGTTTCTACCATGTTTTATATGCCAATGCACATGATTTTGATACATGATATATATGTATATTCACATGGCATAGTTTTATTCCTCATGCTCCTACCATAAATGATTTATGCATAACACTATCAGCATGTAGATAGAGTAGTTATCTACCATGCTTGCATTATTGCCTTACTGAGCGTGTGGTTGCTCATCCCACTCTATTTTCCCCCCTACAGAGCGTGCATAGTAGCCCAGTAAGGACTGAGGCGTGGTATTTTGGACTCCGCTGCATCTCCATCGCTAAGAGGTATATACACAGTGATTCTTTTTGTATCTAAACAATGTAAAAGCACAGTATTCTTTTGAGTTGTAATTATGGGGGATGTAGATGTCAGTAAAACATGTATTCGTATAAGTACACGATTAAATGCAAATGTATGACATCGTTTTAATTAATTGAGGATGAATGAGATTTGGTGTTTATTATTGACTCACAGCCCAACATTGTGTGGTGAGTTTAGTTCACGACCAGGTAAGGTAAACAGTAAAACGCGAAAAATTTTCAGTGATTTTTGGTTAAAGAGAATGGAATTGGGTCGTGACAAGCCGTGATCAACTACTATGAACACTCTGTATAGAGGGAAAATAAAAAAGGGGTGAGCTCACAGCTCTGTAAGGAAAACTGGCAAACAAGTAGATAACCACACTATTTACAAAATACTATGTTCTTGCCTTGAAATCATTTCCTTATCGACTCATATCTAAAACATGCATCTTGCTTGAAACTTTTATGTAATATATATATATATATATATATATATATACAGATATAAATCATCGATTAGAAAAATAAATTCATGCTGGTTTTATAACTCTTAGTAGTTTATGCAAAACATTGTATTTCTCATGTAATTTCATAAAATTCACATTTATCATGTCATTCAATTAAATCAAAATAATATGGCATGTTTAAAACATGGAAAACTGGGGCTCACCCATCCCTCGGGTTACCCTTTATCACACAAAAATTCACATGTCCAGATTATAAATCCATGTGATAGTTCTTTCAAGAAATCTTAGGTGATGAAACGAGATAGACGACTACATGTTTTGAGATTATAATCATAACTCATTTTTTGTGATCCTAGGCTACACAGTACTCGGTGTGCGAGGTCTCACAATTGCAGTAACGGGAGGTGGGTGAAATCATCTACCGTCAGATCACAACTCAACAAAATCGTGTACTCACGGCACAACGTACTCCATGTGACATACACGGTACAAAGTACTCCATGGACCCAATCTCAAGGTGGGGTGCTTACCACAAGCCTTAACCCTCATACCTTGGATATACCTCATAGTCGGGTGCTTGCCATATGTCTTAGGCCTTATACTATGGGTTATAGTTTCAGTAGCCCTCGACCAAATCTCAAAAATATTGCATGTGTAAGCATATAATCAGTGCGACACACAATCAGCATAGGCTCCCAACACGGTTGTTTCATGCTTTCTCTTTTAACACCGGTACGTACGAGTAAACTCCTAACACGACAAAAACCAAATGATGTAACTCTAGTGCGAGCAATGCTCCCAGCACTATGTCATGTAAAAATCGAGTATGAGCAATGCTCACAATACTCTATAATGCATCAATCAATGAAAACTGACTACGAGCAATGCTCTCAATACTCTATCATATAAAACTGAGTATGAGCAATGCTCCCAATACTCCATAATGCATAATTCGCATTTAAAATTTAGTACAAGAATATACTTAAGTACTATGTGATGCATATCTCATAAAATATAGTACGAGTTTCTCTAGCACTAATGGTTTACATACAAACCTGATAGATGACTTATTCAAATTTAATTTCACACAATCAAATCAAATAGGCACTCAAATGTGTTGTTTTCGTATATACATGAAAACATTAGCCATTCTATCCATACACATTCAAAACATATTGATTTTAATCACCCACATGCTTCCTAAGCTTTTTAAACTTATCGGATCCTACCGAATGTCTATATACACGAAATTTCATATAGAATATAGTTATTAAAATTTTATTTGAAATATGTGTAGCTATCTCTAGATACTCACGAAATTCCCTTACCTCAGATCACGTCACGTGACCTTACTTTCTCGGTGCTGCTCACTCTCGCAGTCCGATCAGCTTCGAATACCAACTTTGAAGCTGTTAATAATTATTCACATCAGTATACCCTAATATACTTTGTTTTCACTTGCATGAATCTAAATCAAAACTTTTAACTCGTCTCAATGCCTCAATCTCATCACTTTCCCCCATTATGGTGTTATACCATATATCTCATATACCTATCTTCATTTCTCATCTATTCCCATTTATGTATTTCATAAAATTAACTTACAATCTTCCATACATGCCTATTTCATCCTTAAATCCATGTTTACTTAACTTTCTCATCATTTTCTTAATTTCATACCAATAGCTAGGTTATGGATATTTTTTATGATCCATTTATTTTCAGCAATTTAAACATATACCAATCAACTCACTAAGACACCTAGATTAACATATATGAACTTGGTGCATTAAATCTTACCTAGCTTGAACTTTTCTTCTTTTCACCAAAATTGACAAAATCCATCTTGTTCCTTCAATCTTTGATTCATACTTCTTGTTTCCATGTATGTTGTTCTCCTCTTTACTAAGAACAACTTTGCTGAACTGAATCTCACTCAAAATTGATTAAAAGATAAAGATTTTTGGAGTAGAAAGGTTAGGTTTAACTTTGGTTTCAATGAGGTTTGATGTTCTCTGGGAAGCAGAGGATTTGTAGAGCCGTATATTTATAGAATTTCTCTAAGGGATCGATCTGCTAACGATGAGGGATTGATCTGTCCTGCCTTTTTCCTCTTCAGGAATCGACTTTTTATGCTTAAGGGATCGATCTATTCTTAAGCATCAGATCGATCTGCTTTACACAAAACCTTAAGGAGATCGATCTAGCCTTGCTATGAGATCGATTTGGTCCACCCAAAAAATATCCAAGATCGATCTGCATTGAATGAGAGATCGATTTGCTCCTCTTCTAAAGCAGTTCTGCTGTATTTTTTCCCAAAATTCACTGTTACATTCATTTTTGATTTACTTAACTACCCATTTTACATTTCATACACATTGGGGACTTAAATACCTTCATTCCTTATGATTTATATCAAATGTGACTTGTCCATACATCATAAAATCATAAAGAGTACATATTATTTTACGGGCTTTACAATCCTCCCCACCTTAAGAAATTTGGTCCTCTAAATTAGAACCAAGTTAATCTCTAAACAACTGGCGGTATCTCTCTCGCATCAGACTCTCTAACTCCCAAGTAGCTTCCTCTAAAGTGTGATGCTGCCAGAGAGTCTTCACTAACCCAATGGTTTTGTTCCTCAAGATTGTCTCCTTTCTATCCAGTATCCGGATCGGTTTCTCTACATATGTCAAATCTTCCTTGAGCTCCAATAGCTCATACCGAATCACATGGTTTGGATATGGATGATACTTCCATAGCATCGAAATGTGGAAGACATTATGCACTCCCAATAAATCTGGTGGCAAAGCTAACCTATATGCCTTATCTCCTACTCGATCAAGTATCTCAAAGGGTCCAATGTAGCGAGGACTCAACTTACGTCTCTTTCTAAATCTCGATATACCCTTGGAAGGAGAAACCTTCAAGAATATTGACTCACTAACTACGAATTCAAGTGGTCTTCGTCTCTTGTCAGTATAACTTTTCTGTTTACTCTGAGCTATTCTCAATTTCTCAACAATAAACTGGACATCCTTAGAGGCTTGTGTAACCAAATTAGGAGCAAACATCTTTTGGTCACCCACTTCTTGTCGACCGATAGGGGAATGACATCTAAGGCCATACAAACCTCATATGATGCCATCCCGATACTCATATGATAATTGTTGCTGTAGGTAAATTCGACTAGTGGAAAATGATCATCCCAAGAGACTCTAAAATCCAGCACACATGCTCTCAACATATCCTTCAGAGTCTGTATAGTCCTTTCTGACTGACCATCTATTTGAGGATGAAAAACGGTGCTCAAACTCAACTAAGTTCCCATGGATTCTTAAAAATGTTTCCAAAAGTGGAAAGTGAAGTGGGAATCCCTATCTAAGATAATGCTCACTCAAACACCATGTAACCTCACTACGTCGGGTATAGACAACTCTGCCAATGAACTCAGGCTATCGGTAGCTCTTATAGCTAAGAAGTGGGTTGACTTCGTTAGTCAATCAACGATCACCCATATCGCATTGTGATTCCTATGGGTTCTCGATAGACCCATCATAAAATCCATGGTGATATACTCTCATTTCCATGTCGGTATAGGTAGAGATGTCAAATAGAACCAGTTAGACCGTAAGCTTGGTCTCAGTGCATCAATGAATCTGTGAACCTTCCTAGTCTCGCTACTCATGGTGTCAGGGTCATACCTCCCAAAGAATAAAAATATGGTCTCATACTCATCTATGGTATGACTCCACTGGATTAACCCAAAAAATTCAGCCTGTAGCCTTTGCTGAGCCGTATCTGAAACAAACTGGCTCGTGAAAGCATCAAGAAATATCTCCCAACTGATTTGTGTATGTCGAGCTCTCAATATGGGTCGGGTGGACTTCCACCAATGCTCTGCTGTCCCCTTCAGTAGGAACGCAGCTAATGCGACAATCTCTAAAGTCGTACACTCAAAGAATCTATACAACTTCTCCATCTCTCTTATCCACTCCTCAGCCAAAATTGGGTCTTTGACCTTTCGAAAAGATGGAGGTCCAAGCTTTTGGAATTGTCGCAATCTATCCAAATCACAACCATACTCCAAAGCACTACCACCCTATCATGGAGTAACATGAGACAGCGTATCCTAAACTGGTGGGGGTGTAGGTGTATCTGTAGGCTGTGTGATAATTCTATTTTTTATAGAATTATTTGTGCTTAAATTCCTAATTATTTACTTAAATCCCCTTATTAATTCATTAATAATCCCCTTATTTAATTAAAATTCCTTATTGTGCAGATAAATTAAATCCAGATGAAATTTAGTCGTTTTAGATGAAATTGGGCTGAAAACGGGCTAAAAGAGACTGGACCACTTCTAATTTGCAGACCGAGTCACCAGTCGTTTGGACACGCGTGATGCCAGGTGTCGATATTTTATTTACTCTGAAACGATAAGATCAACAGACACCGAGCGAATATTCTGGAAGGCACACGCTGGGCCACATCGCACAGCTAATTGGACAAAAAGACTGATGACGTGGAAATATCTACTCTGCAGCAAATCAAAGGAAGACAAGTGGCCAAACAATGCCAACTCATCTAGGATGACAATTTACCATTGTACCCCTATGATTTGTGTATAAATAGAGCATGGTGGCAATTGAAAAATGAAGTAGTTTTTAGAGTAGAATAGGAGTAGGAGTAGTGTAGGTTAAGGTAGAATAGCTTTAGATTTATTTTCCTTGTTATTTTCTTTTCCCGTTAGTAAGTTCTTCAATTGTTTTACTGTTCATTTCTTTTCATGAAGCTTTGTTCATTTTAATGAAAAGCATCTTTCAGTTTCCTTTCAAGCCGGATTTTTAATCACCAAATCTTTCATTTGCTAATGTTGGTTCACAATGATTGTTCCTTATTTAAGTTCTCGGTTTCTTCATTATTGTTTTCAACAGTTTTTCATCATTTAATTTTCAAGCTCTCGGTTCTCCATTGTTTTCTAAGCTCTCAGTGTTCTTTGCTATTACTTGATGTCTAAGAGCTGCTGAGTACGGGATGAGGATGGTCGCGTAAGGAGTGTTCAGAATTAGGAAAAAGAACAAGCTGTCAACATGGGTGCAGTAGCATGGTGATTTGCTGTTCCAAATGGAAAACTATGACTGGGCAGATTTCATACTCTGTTGTGCTCTGTGTTGAGAGCTTGATACTGTTCATTTTCTTTTCATGATTTTATTAATCTAAGTTGTGGTAGCTACAGGTTTTCATGGATATATGCTGACCAAACTGTTGTGTGGATGTAGATGTGTAGGTGGTAGCTGAAGTTGTGAAGGATGTAAAGCTTTGTGTTTAAGTTTGGTTCCAGCTTTGTTTCATTTTCTGTTTTGTGCTTATTATTTCTATGTTTTGTATTGTTGCCTTATTTCTAGTTACTTATTCAAGTTTGGTTTTTCATTTCATTTTATAGTTATATTACAGTTGCATTAAATTTGTTTAGCTTTTCCAGTTTTTACATTGCTGATTGTATTTGCTAATTCTATTCTTCAATTTAGTCTGTCGGGTTTCATTTACAAGAGGTAGTGCAATGATGGATACAGCAATTAGAATTTGCACAAGTCTAGCACGAGTTGCAGAGCAGGGAAGCAAGACTCATGCTGAGTGATCATGGCAGCACAGTGCGGTGTATACGGGATAAGTTGCTCTGCCGAGAATAGACGAGGACATGAAGCTGAGGCAGAAGCAGACAGAATTGCAGGACGCAGCGGCCAGCACCTGGAAACAGAACTGCAGGAGCAGAGGCAGCAGCAGCAGCACACCCGAGCAGGCCAGCTGGAACGTGCAGCAACAACGGCAGTACACACCTGGAGACAGCACAGCAGGAGCAGAGGCGAGAATGGCAGAAGCATTTCCACGCGGGAAGCTGCTGGAGAAGACAGCACAACAGTGCCTATTCGGGACCACTTACTGTTTTATGGCCTAAGGCCATGTTTGGCACATCCTTCCCTTTCACTTAATTAGTTAATGCATTTACATTGTTTGCTTTTATTAGTTGTTAATTAGGTTAGTTAATTCTAGTGTTTTAGTTTGTAAATTTCATTTTTAGTCTTAGTTTTTATTAAATAGTTAATTTTCTATTTATGTGTTAGGACTTTAACTTAGTTGCAATCTAGATTAATTGTGTTCATGCATTGTTAGTTAATTTGCTTTCAATTTAATTTGTTAGGATTAGTTGCTTTGTTTACATAGTTTAACTTAGATTTAATTTAGTTGCATTTTATTTTAAGCTTATTTAATTTTAGTTTAATTAGTTTTTTTGTTTAATTGCGTTTTATTTTAATTACGTTGATTAGTTTTAACTGTTTTAATTTTCTTTTGTAGGTTGTTTTTAATAGCTTGGAGTATTGTAAGTACTTTGAGCTCAGTTTTATTTTATTTAGTGTTTATTATTTTACTTTAATTTTAGCCTTGTAGACCACCAATTAATACTTCATAATTTGCTAGGATATACTTAGGGTAAAAGTAACCGGTAGTTAATTAGGCTAACAACTTCTCTGTGGGACGATAATTTCGGGACTCAAATCCCATTATTACTTGGACGACCCGTGCACTTGCGGATAGATACCCTTAGGGCTCGTCAAGTTTTTGGCGCCGTTGTCAGGGAAGTTTAATTAGTCTTTAGTTAATATCGGTGAAATTATGCTTAGGTGTAATTCTAGCTTGTAAATATTTAGGGTGTAAATATTTAGAGCCTTAGCTTAGGTTAGTTAAATTTTCTCTTAATTAAAATTCAAAAAAAAAATTCAAAAAAAAATTCAAAAAAAAAATTTTAAGGACTTTTCGATGATTGCAAGCGTAGAGCCAGAAATTTTGATTGCTTTCCTCTAGATCCGAAAATCGAACGAAAAATTCAAAAGGACTCTAGGAAATTTATAGCTCCGCTGCAAAACATCATGACAGAAAATAGGAAAATTAGGACAGTCGGAGATTATGCAATGCCGACGATGGGGGGGTATCATTCCGGCATTAGGCCACCAGCTGTCCATGCAAACAATTTTGAAATTAAGCCCGCAATCATCCAGATGATCCAAACATCTTTGCAGTTCAGTGGGCTTCCTCACGATAACCCACATGCTCACCTTGGGCAATTCTTGGACTTGTGCAACACATTTAAATATAATGGATTATCTGACGATGCTGTTAGGCTTAGATTATTCCCCTTCTCACTAAGGGATAAGGCGAGAAACTGGTTAACCTCTCTGCCTCCAGGATCTATTTCTACATGGGATGAGTTAGCCCATCAATTTCTATCTAAGTTTTTCCCTCCCTCTAGAATAGCCCAACTCCGTAGTAATATGTCTTCCTTTGCTCAGTACGACTCTGAATCTCTTTACGAAGCATGGGAACGATATAAGGAGCTTCTTAGGAAGTGCCCTCACCATGGCCTACCTTTGTGGTTGCAAGTCCAGACCTTCTACCACAGACTTACAAGCCTAAATAGGACCATTGTTGACACTGCGGCAGGTGGAGCCCTGATGTACAAAATAGAGGAGGAAGCTTACGAGCTTTTAGACAAGATGGCGGCTAACAACTATTTGTGGTCCTCGGAGAGGCAAATGCTAAAGAAGCCAGCGGGTAGTTATGAGCTCGACACACTGTCTACCTTGACCTCTCAAATCGTTAATCTTACGAAGAAGGTAGAGTCGCTCAGTACCCAGTATAATCCTCCCACCAGTCCTAATCCAATTTATTCTGTTCAAAGTCCTTTTCCTTTCTACGAGCTGTGTAGTGGTACCCACTCTGTAGATAGGTGTCCGCTCAACTTAGAATCGGTTCAGTATGTTGCTCCCCCTACGCAACAGAACAACCCTTTTTCAAACACCTATAATTCAGGGTGGAGGAACCATCCTAACTTCTCCTGGAGCCAAAACCAGGGGCAAACTTCTAATCCCATATCTGTAGGACCCCTTAGTTTTCAAGATCCACCGGTTCAGGTACCACCACAGCCGCATTTTCAATTTCCACACCATCCACATCATCCATCCCCACCTCAATTTCAATATCATCCATCACCACCACCACTCATGCAGCCCCAATTCTATCACACACCAGCATCTGAGAAGAAGCCTACATTAGAGGAGATGTTCACGACTATCCTGCAAGATCAAGCTGCTTCAATTAAGAACTTAGAGGTTCAGGTGGGACAAATAGCTAGTGCTCTTAGCCAACATCCTCAAGGGACCCTTCCTAGTAATACCGAAGTTAATCCTGATAAGTAAGGGGAGGGTAAGGAACATGTTAGATCTATCACCCTTAGGAGTGGCGGAGAGTTAGATGTCAAGTCCCAACCTGAACAGCACATAGTTAAAGAATTCGTAAGTTCTAACGAAGCAGCTCAGAAAGAGCAGGAACATCAGGATCGGGCTGCTAAGGAAATAAAGCTAAGCGCTTCTTCATCTATACCTTCTTCTTATTCATTGCCTTCCTTGCCCTCTGATACTATAAAGTTGACGATGAGAGTCCAAGATCAGGAAATGAAGTTTAATGTTTTCAAACCTTTGAAGCTCCCTGATGACTCTCAAGAGTGTTTTAAGATAGGGATTGAGGAGAATATAAGGCTTGAGCACAGGAATTCTCAAAGAAGGAGGGAAGTAATGAGAGCTCAGGAGGATTTAACTGTTAACATTCTGTCACCATTTTGGCTAATCCTCCTGCTCTTTGCCCTGCTGCTGAGTGTAGTGTTTTTCAGCTGCATTTGAAGTGGTTGTGTTTTCACTTTCACTTTGTATATAGTTCTTTTTCTTTTTCTTTTCTGTTGTTTCTTTCTTTGTTTGTGTTGCAGGTTTATTTTCTAGTTTTATGCTTTCAATCAAGCTTCGATTGTCATCATCATCATCAGAAAGGGGAGTACTCTGTCC
Organism: Firmiana major; assembly: GCA_033439115.1. Taxonomy (NCBI): domain Eukaryota; kingdom Viridiplantae; phylum Streptophyta; class Magnoliopsida; order Malvales; family Malvaceae; genus Firmiana; species Firmiana major. Next base: position 65,991,355 of record CM065899.1, read on the forward strand.
TGAACTTCAATTCTTATATTATCTGCACACTGAGGACACTGTGCACTTCAAGTTTGGGGGAGGGGATATTACTTGAGCAGTTTTCGAAAATTTGAGCAAAAATTGAAAAAAATTTCAAAATTTTTTCAAAAATTTAAGCTTAAACTGTTTGATTTTAGGATGATTTAGTACTTAACATGTAGTTTTTCCATATTCCGATGATATGAGCCCATGATTTAGTATGACTTTGATTGACTTAGAAGCATAATTATAGGAAAAGCATGAAGTTGAATTCTTGAATTTGTCTTGATTCTGATTGTGATTTCCTCATCATATGCACATGTTGTCACGCCCCGAAAATGCGGAAAATAGGGCTAATTTAAAACTTTTACTCGTTAATTCACAAATAAAGAGTGCATTCCTATGCAGTGTCATACATCATCATAATTATCATGCCTCAGGATCTCATCATGATATAATAAATATTGTATTATACCCATTACTCGATTACAGTCAATTAATCCTAATACATCCCGTATAATGTCATACATCAAGTGTCTGTAATTACAATAATAGTCTGGGTACATGAAAAGATAAATATACCTCAAAGTACAAAATATATATATAGCCTGGAGCTCGGATCCTCCACTAGCCACTACTCCGTACGTCGCAGGGATGTCCTTATTCACTTGAAGAACTCTGGGGGGAAAGAAAAACAGGGTGAGCTTCTAAATCGCTCAGTAAGAGGGGTAGGGGACTCATTTCATAAACCAAAATGCACATCACAAAGCATTTATTTGTATGTGAAACTCATTTGAAAACCATAGTATGAAAATACTCAAAACGACACTCTCATGTGTCAAGTCATGTGAAAACATGAAGTAAAAGGCTCACTCTAGAGCAAAACAAAGCATGTGAAAATAACGCGTTAAACGCTTTCTCAAATAACGTGGCATAGCCACTGATTTAAAATCACTCGTGGCATCGCCACAAAACACACGTGGCAAAGCCACTGAATTATTTTCTCACGTGGCATAGCCACAAAATAGGGTTTCTCAACGTGGCACAGTCACCAATGGGGTTTTCTCAACGTGGCACAGCCACCAATGGGGTTTTCTCAACGTGGCACAGCCACCAATGGGGTTTTCTCAACGTGGCACAGCCACCAATAGGGTTTTCTCAACGTGGCACAGCCACCAATGGGGTTTTCTCAACGTGGCACAGCCACCGATGGGGTATACGTGGCACAGCCACCAATGGGGTATACGTGGCACAGCCACAGAATAGATCATTCTCACGTTACCAGAACGGAGAAGAAATCGGGCTTACATGCTACCAGAGCAATGCCCGGTGTGTACTCACAACTACACACCTAAGTCTTATCACATAAGACGGGCTTTGCCTTCACGTAGAACTCGTAATGGTTTTTCTCTCATAAAACTCATTTGAAAACCGTTTTGTACTCAACACAAAACGTAATAAAATCGAGTTCTAACCGGCAAAGCACACGCACACATTTCTCAAATCTCAATGTTGCCTTAACGTAGAGCCCAGTTATAAACTCATAAAACATTGGGCTCCAACCGGTTATAAAATCGTGTGCAATTTAATCTCAACCCAAAACACTCAACATGCTTGTTTATAAATCATAAATCATGCTATGACAGTTTACAAATCACATACACAAATGGTTTAGATTTCCCTTACCTCTTTGCACCTCGTATAGTGCAATCGTTTCCCCCGTATCACGGACTAGTCTCGCATTCCACTCTGGAACTCCCGAGCTGTCCAAACGATGTTAAAACATCAATACTCAATTATCTCATAACCCTCAATTCTCAAAATCGAGCATAATTGCTCATAACACCTCAATTCTCTTGATTTCTCGTAACTCAACCCTAAACTACAACATCATTCCCAATATCTTGGCGTTCTATATCTCTAAAGCCAATTATCTAGGCTAATTCTCCACATTGTCCAATTTTCCATTTATAGCTCACAATTTCCTAAATTCACCAAAATTCTCAATATACATATCACTCCTACCACATTGAAATTTAATCAATCCCTAGTCATCTTTCAGCCATTTCAACACAAATTCAACCACCAATAACATCAAAATCAACTCAAATATCAAGATCGAGGTTTAGAAATTACCCAAAGCTTGTGAGACGCACAACTCACGCCTCGATCCGATTCGTCCTTCGATTTCCAAGTATGTTGTTCTCCCTTTGATGAGGAACAACTTTCCTTCTTACCACAACAGCTGATTTGGCCGGAAATGGGTGATTTTGAGGAGTGAGAAACTAGGTTTTCGGAAAAATGGAGGTTTGGAAGAGAGAGAAAGTGAAGTTTCAGGAGAAGACACGGGTTCCTTATATAGACTGGAGGTAGGAGATCGATCTGCCTCTTGCTGAGATCGATCGGCCTTTGAAATTTGGGGACGATCTGGGCAATTTTATGCCTAGGAGATCGATCTGTCGAAGGGTGAGATCGATCTCTTTATGGCTTTATGAGATCGATCTGCTCCTAAAGAGATCGATCTTCTCCCCAAATAGAAGCATTTGGAGATCGATCTCCTCCTCATGAGATCGATCCTTTCTCGAACAGAATCATTTGGAGATCGATCTCTTCCTCATGAGATCGATCCCTTCTCAAACAGATTCATAAGGAGATCGATCTCTTCCATTGGAGATCGATCTGCTCCTCAAATTTCCCCTTCCTCGTCATTTTTAACTCACCAGATCGATCTCTCCTTCTCCCAGATCGATCTGTCTTCATGCTTCATGCTCATTTTACACACTTAACACATAAATCTCCAATTATAATTCCCACAATTTACTTAGTTCAATAAATTACACTTCAATTTATTATTACATCAATAAATATGTCTGAAATTCTCAGATCTCACATCCTCCCCACCTTAAAAGAATTTGGTCCTCCAAATTCAACTCAACTAGTCAAAATAGATGGGGTATTTCTCCTTCATGAGACTCTCAAGTTCCCACGTCGCCTCTTCCCTTGAGTGATGCTTCCACAAGACTTTCACTAATAGGATGCTCTTGGTTCTCAGTACCTTCTCCTTTCTATCGAGAATCCGGACGGGTTCCTCAATGTAGCTCATGTCCTCCTGTATGTCCATCTCATCATACTCTATAACATGAGAAGGGTCCGGGTGGTACTTCCTCAACATAGATACATGAAAAACGTTGTGTATTCCGGACATCTGTGGGAGTAATGCCAATCTGTAGGCTACCTCTCCCACTCTCTCAAGAATCTCGAATGGTCCTATGTATCGAGGACTCAATTTCCCTTTCTTTCCAAATCGCATGATACCCTTGCTCGGTGATACTCTCAGAAATACTACATCACCAACATCAAATTCAAGTGGCCGTCTACGCGCATCCGCGTAGCTTTTCTGTCTACTCTGTGCAGCCCGTAACCTCTCACATATGAGTTTCACACTCTGTACGGCTTGCTCAACAAGCTCGGAAGCATTTATCTTTCTGTCACCGACTTCTTCCCAAGCTACAGGGGATCTACACCTTCTACCATATAGAGCCTCAAAAGGTGCCATTCCAATACTCGCATGATAGCTGTTATTGTACGCAAACTCTGCTAGGGGCAGGTGATCATCCCATGATCCCTTAAAATCCATCGTACACGCCCTCAACATATCCTCCAGGGTCTGAATAGTCCTCTCTGACTGACCATCTGTCTGAGAATGATAGGCGGTACTAAAACTCAATCGAGATCCCATGGACTCCTGAAACTGGGTCCAAAATCTAGAAGTAAACCGAGAATCTCTATCAGAAGTAATACTCACTGGAGCCCCATGTAATCTAGCTATCTCGCTGACATATAGCTCAGCTAAGGCATCCACAGTATCTGTGCTCTTGATGGCAAGGAAGTGGGCACTCTTGGTCAATCTATCCACAATGACCCATATCGCATCACGACCTCTTCGGGTCCTCGGTAAACCCATAATAAAGTCCATAGTGACATGCTCCCATTTCCATGTAGGTACAGGTAAGGGCTGTAGTAGTCCTCCGGGCTTCCGATGCTCAGCTTTCACTTGTTGGCATACTAAACACCTGGCCACATACTCTGCCACGTCTCGCTTCATACCACTCCACCAATACACCTTTCTCAAGTCTCGGTACATCTTAGTACTTCCTGGGTGCATGGTGTATCGCGAGCAGTGGGATTCTCTCAGTATCTGTCTCTTTAGGGTATCATCGTCCGGTACACAAATCCGTCCTCTGAACCTCAATAATCCATCCTCACTGATGGTGAGATCCGACTGCGAACTCTGCTCAGCTTGGCTAACCATGTCTATCAATCTCTGATCACTGCGCTGCCCAGTTCTAATCTAATCCATTATCCTGGGCTCTATCCGCAAGCTAGCTAAAAATCCAGTCTCTACCTCTTTTACTCTGATCCGAAGTTCGACGAACTGCTCTAACAAATCCCATTCCCTGATCATCATAGCAGATATCATACTCTTCCTGCTCAGGGCATCAGCAACCACATTCGCCTTACCCGGATGATAAAGAATCTCGCAGTCATAATCCTTAAGGAGTTCCATCCATCTCCTTTGTCTCATGTTTAACTCTTTCTGATCAAAGAGATATCTCAAACTCTTGTGATCAGTGAAGATCTGAAATATTTCCCCATATAAGTAGTGTCGCCAGATCTTCAAAGCAAATACCACAGCGGCTAACTCCAAATCATGGGTGGGATAATTCCGCTCATGGTCTTTCAGCTGTCGCGATCCATATGCGACCACTCTCCCGTGCTGCATAAGCACACACCCCAATCCTTGATGACATGCATCACTATACACCGAGAATCCTCCTGATCCCTCAGGAATAGTTAACACAGGTGCCACTGTCAATCTCCTCTTTAACTCTTGAAAATTGAGCTCACACTGATCAGTCCATATAAATGGAGTCTCTTTACGCGTGAGCTTAGTCAAAGGAGCGGCAATCCTCGAAAATCCTTCCACAAATCTTCTGTAATACCCTGCCAAACCAAGGAAGCTTCGTATCTCAGTAACTGTCCTCGGTCTCTCCCAATTAAGCACAGCCTCCACCTTACTTGGGTCCACTGATACTCCTTCCTCTGAGACTATATGCCCAAGGAAAGCTATCCGGTTCAGCCAAAACTCACACTTACTAAGCTTTCGTACAATTGCTTATCTCGGAGTATCTGAAGTACTAACCACAAATGCTGTGCATGTTCCTCATACGATCGAGAGTACACCAGGATATCATCGATAAAGACTATCACAAACTTATCCAGATAGTCTCTGAACACCTCGTTCATCAATCTCATAAATGCTGCAGGGGAGTTCGTCAATCCAAAGGACATCACCAGAAATTCGTAATGGCCATACCTTGTCCTGAAGGCCGTCTTTGGAATATCTTCTTCCTTAATCCTCAATTGGTGATAGCCCGATCTCAAATCAATCTTAGAAAAGACTGATGCCCCTCTTAGCTGATCAAGTAGATCGTCAATCCTAGGTAGTGGGTATTTATTCTTCACAGTGGCTTTATTCAATAGCCGGTAGTCCACACATAATCTGAGACTACCATCCTTCTTCTTAACAAACAGCACTGGCGCTCCCCACTACGAAACACTGGGTCTAATAAACCCTTGATCCAATAACTCCTGTAGTTGTCTCTTCAATTCCTCAAGTTCCACTAATGCCATCCTGTAAGGAGGTTTGGAGATCGGCTGAGTATCTGGTACCAAATCAATGGTAAACTCCAGCTCTCTCTCTGGTGGTAAACCTGGCAATTCATCTGGGAAAACATCCAAAAATTCGCAAACCACAGGTATATCCTCAATCCTCGGATGTTCCCGCTCATCGTCTGAGATGAGTGTCTCATAACCTTCACATAAATAATCATATTTAATATTCTCCAAAATAATATTAAAATTCTCAAATTACTCCCTAGAAATCCACATAATCATTTCCTCAATATCTCAACCATACACAGTAAGGTTTAGGTAGGGAGAAAGTTACAATCTTAGTGTAGCAGTCTAAACTCACTCGATTGGTCGCCAACCAATCCATTCCCAGAATTACATCAAACCCATGTATACTTAACATGATTAGATCTGCTAACATCACTCTATCTCCCACCTTAATCTCACACCCTCTACAGATTAACTCAGTTCTCTGGGATTCACACATAGGGGTATTTACATGTAGTATATATTCTAGAGGTTCAAACTTCAAGTTTAATCTACATGCAAAATGCTCAGAAATAAACGAATGCGTGGATCCTGAATCAATCAACACATGAGCCTCATAATTACAGACAGAGAGTGTACCTCTTATAGTTTCTGCCGAAGCGTCTGCGGTCTCCTTATCCAGGGCAAACCCTCGTCCCTATGCCACAGGTTTCTTCCCTTTCTCTGCCGCAGTGGCCCATCTCCGGGGATCCACTCTCTGAGGCTGTTGTCTAGTGGGCTTCGAAGCATGTGGTATCTGAGGTTGGGGACAGTCCTTCACTCTGTGACCCATGTCACCACATCTGAAACATCCATGGATCGACCCAGTACAACTTCCCTCATGCGATCGGCCACAGTCTCTACAAATCCTCATCTCCGGTCTGACATATCGTGGGGTCTCCTTGATAATAGGATAGGCTCTGGGTCTCTCCAATCTGTCCCTCTGCACCTCAATCCTTCCTCTTCTGAAGGAACCTCTCCAAGCCTCTGACTGGAAAAGTGCTGGCCTCTTGCCCTTATCTCTATTCATCGCTCTGAGCTCATTCTGGGATTGTACCATCTCAATCCCTCTTTCAACCTCTTGTGCTCGTCTCAGAGCATCTCCAAACTCAGTAATACATGGCCCCATCAGTCTATCTCTAATGACGGGTTTCAACCCATACACAAGCTTCTCTGTGCGGAGCTCTTCACTCTTGAAGGTCTCTGGGTCATATCTCAATAGTGCGGTGAACTGGCTCTCATAGTCATCCACCGACATGTCACCCTGTACCAAACTCAAAAACTCGGCCTGTTTCCTTCTCTGGGCGGCTCGTGGTACATATTGGGTTCTAAAAGCTGTCTGGAACTCTTCCCAACCAATCTCATCCTGGCGGGACATCAAGATACCCTGGGTAGTACCCCACCAATCTCGAGCTCTCCCCTTCAGCATATAGGCACTCATACTGACTCTCTCAGCATCGGTGCACCCCAGTAAATCAAATATAACTCTCAACTCCGTCTACCACTCCTCAGCCTCTGTAGGATCCTTCTTTCCCTTAAATGCGGGTGGATTCATCTTCAGAAATTCCTTTAGTCGGACCTTACTTCTGTCCTCAGGCTGAGTGACGGGAGGCGCTGGGGGTATGGGAGGTCCTGGTGGTGGTGTAGGGGTAGCATCCGAGGCATTAACTCCAAAGTGTTGCGCGAATAGCGCTGCCATCTGCTCAAAACCTTGCCTCACATCGGTCTCAATCCGATTAAATCGAAAGTTAGGACTCTCTGGTTGTGGGACAGGTGGTGGAGGGGACTCTGCCTGCCTCCTCGAACGACCTCGTCGTTTACTCATTCTCAATCTCAACTCGTCTCCTGCGCGTACATATCACAATTGATTGAAATCTCAATCCTCAATTTCAGTTCATGACCAGACTATTACAGACACTTGGGATGTATTCTATTTCACTTAACCGACACTGACAGTACTAGACACCCTAAGCTCTGATACCAAGAAGACTCTGTCACGCCCCGAAAATGCGGAAAATAGGGCTAATTTAAAACTTTTACTCGTTAATTCACAAATAAAGAGTGCATTCCTGTGCAGTGTCATACATCATCATAATTATCATGCCTCAGGATCTCATCATGATATAATAAATATTGTATTATACCCATTACTCGATTACAGTCAATTAATCCTAATACATCCCGTATAATGTCATACATCAAGTGTCTGTAATTACAATAATAGTTTGGGTACATGAAAAGATAAATATACCTCAAAGTACAAAATATATAGCCTGGAGCTCGGATCCTCCACTAGCCACTACTCCGTACGTCGCAGGGATGTCCTTATTCACTTGAAGAACTCTGGGGGGAAAGAAAAACAGGGTGAGCTTCTAAATCGCTCAGTAAGGGGGGGTAGGGGACTCATTTCATAAACCAAAATGCACATCACAAAGCATTTATTTGTATGTGAAACTCATTTGAAAACCATAGCATGAAAATACTCAAAACGACACTCTCATGTGTCAATTCATGTGAAAACATGAAGTAAAAGGCTCACTCTAGAGCAAAACAAAGCATGTGAAAATAACGCGTTAAACGCTTTCTCAAATAACGTGGCATAGCCACTGATTTGAAATCACTCCTGGCATCGCCACAAAACACATGTGGCAAAGCCACTGAATTATTTTCTCACTTGGCATAGCCACAAAATAGGGTTTCTCAACGTGGCACAGCCACCAATGGGGTTTCTCAACGTGGCACAGCCACCAATGGGGTTTTCTCAACGTGGCACAGCCACCAATGGGGTATACGTGGCACAGCCACCAATGGGGTTTTCTCAACGTGGCACAGCCACCAATGGGGTTTTCTCAACGTGGCACAGCCACCAATGGGGTTTTCTCAATGTGGCACAGCCACCAATGGGGTATACGTGGCACAGCCACAGAATAGGTCATTCTCACGTTACCAGAACGGAGAAGAAATCGGGCTTACATGCTACCAGAGCAATGCCCGGTGTGTACTCACAACTACACACCTAAGTCTTATCACATAAGACAGGTTTGCCTTCACGTAGAACTCGTAATGGTTTTTCTCTCATAAAACTCATTTGAAAACCGTTTTGTACTCAACACAAAACGTAATAAAACCGAGTTCTAACCGGCAAAGCACACGCACACATTTCTCAAATCTCAATGTTGCCTTAACGTAGAGCCCAGTTATAAACTCATAAAACATTGGGCTCCAACCGGCTATAAAATCGTGTGCAATTTAATCTCAACACAAAACACTCAACATGCTTGTTTATAAATCATAAATCATGCTATAACTGTTTACAAATCACATACACAAATGGTTTAGATTTCCCTTACCTCTTTGCACCTCGTATAGTGCAATCGTTTCCCCCGTATCACGGACTAGTCTCGCATTCCACTCTGGAACTCCCGAGCTGTCCAAACGATGTTAAAACATCAATACTCAAATATCTCATAATTCTCAATTCTCAAAATCGAGCATAATTGCTCATAACTCCTCAATTCTCTCGATTCTCGTAACTCAACCCTAAACTACAACCTCATTCTCAATATCTCAACGTTCAATATCTCTAATACCAATTATCTATGCTAATTCACCACATTGTCCATATTTCCGTTTATAGCACAATTCTCAAAATTGCCACAATTTCCAAATATCAACATTAATCCAACTACATTACAATCTCATAAATCCCTAATCATTCCTCAACTATTTCAACACAATTACAACCACCAATAACATCAAAATCAACTCAAATATCAAGATCGAGGTTTAGAAATTACCCAAAGCTTGTGAGATGCACAACTAACACCTCGATCCGATTCGTCCTTCGATTTCCATGTATGTTGTTCTCCCTTTGATGAGGAACAACTTTCCTTCTTACCACAACAGCTAAATCTACCGGAAATGGGTGATTTGGAGGAGTGAGAAACTAGGTTTTCGGAAAAATGGAGGTTTGGAAGAGAGAGAAAGTGAAATTGCAGAGAAAACACGGGTTCCTTATATAGACTGGAGGTAGGAGATCGATCTGCCTCCTGATGAGATCGATCTGTGTTTGAAATTTGGGGACGATCTGGGCAATTTTATGCCTAGGAGATCGATCTGTCGAGGGGTTAGATCGATCTCTTTATGGCTTTATGAGATCGATCTGCTCCTAAAGAGATCGATCTTCTCCCCAAACAGAAGCATTTGGAGATCGATCTCCTCCTCATGAGATCGATCTTCTCTCAAACAGATTCATTTGGAGATCGATCTCTTCCTCATGAGATCGATCCCTTCTCAAACAGATTCATAAGGAGATCGATCTCTTCCATTGGAGATCGATCTGCTCCTCAAATTTCCCCTTCCTCGTCATTTTTAACTCACCAGATCGATCTCTCCTTCTCCCAGATCGATCTGTCCTCATGCTTCATGCTCATTTTACACACTTAACACATAAATCTCCAATTATAATTCCCACAATTTACTTAGTTCAATAAATTACACTTCAAATTATTATTACATCAATAAATATGTCTGAAATTCTCAGATCTCACAATATGGAGGTCTAAAGATAGGCTGAGTATCTGGTACCAGATCAATGGTAAACTCCAGCTCTTTCTCTAGTGGTAAACTTGGCAACTCATTTGGGAAGACATCCAAAAATTCACACACCACACGTATATCCTCAATCCTCGAATGTTCTCGATCATCATCTCAGATGAATGTTTCATAACCGTCACATGAATACTTAAATTTAGTACTCTGAAAAGTAACATCAAAATTTTAATTTGCTTACTAAAATTCCACACATTTACTTACTCAATACTTCAAATGTACACTGTAAGGTTCAAGTAGGGAGAAGGTTACAATCTTAGTATAGCAGTCTAAGCTTAAATCCTCTACAGATCAACTCAGTTCTCTGGGATTCATCCATGGGGGTATTTACATGTAGTATATACTCTAGAGGTTCAAACTTCAAATTTAATCTACATGCAAAATGCTCATAAATAAATGAATGAGTGGATCCTGGGTCAATCAACACATAACCCTTTTGATTACAGATAGAGAGTATACCTCTTATAGTTTCTACTAAAGTGTCTGTTGTTTCCTTATCCAGAGCAAACACACGTCCCACTGTAATGAGCTTCTTTCCTTTCTCTGCAGCAGTGGCCCGTCTTGGGGGATTCACTCTCTAAGGTTGTTGTCTGGTAAGCTCCGGAGCATGTGGTTTCTGAGGTTGAGGGCAGTCTTTTAGTCGGTGACCCATGTCTCCAAATCTGAAACATTCATAGATTAACCCAGTACAACTTCCCTCATGCGGTCAACCACAGTGTCTATAAACCCTTATCTCAGGCCTGACATCTGGAGAGGCCACTCTGATGATGAGATAAGCTCTGGGTCTCTTAAATATGCCATTTTGTACTTCAATCCTTCCTCTTCTGAAGGAACCTCTCCGAACATCTTTTTGGAAAATTATTGGCCTCTTGCCCTTATCCCTAGTCATAACACTGAACTTATTCTGAGATTGCACAATTTCGATTCCCCTCTCAATCTCTCGTGCTCGTCTCAGTGGATCTCCAAACTCAGTAATACATAGCCATATCATTCGATCTCTGATGATTAGTTTTAATCCATACACAAATCTCTTAGTGTGGAGCTCTTCATTTTTGAAGGTCTTTAGATCATACCTTAATAGAGCGGTAAATCGACTCTCATAATCATCCATCGACATATCGCCCGGTACCAATTTCAAAAACTCTGCTTGCTTCCTCTCTGAGTAGCTCATGGTACAAATTGGGCTCTAAAGGCAGCTTCAAATTCTTCCCAGCTAATCACATCCTAGCTGGACAACAGAATACCCTGGGTAGTATCCCACTAATCTCGAGCTCTCCCTTTCAACATATAGGCGCCATACTGACCCTCTCAGCATCAGTGCATCCCAAATAGTTAAATAGGACTCTCAACTCAGTTAGCCACACCTCAGCCTCTGTAGGATCATTTTTCCCTCTGAATGCGGGCGGATTCATTTTTAAGAAGTCCTTCAATCGGACCATACTCCTATCATCGGGCTGAGTAACGGGAGGCACTGGGTCCATCTGTACAGGGGGCACAAGAGGTCCTTGTGGTGGTGTAGGAGTAGTTCCCGAGGTATTAACTCCAAAATGTTGCGCGAATAGCGCTGTCATTTGCTCAAAACCTTACTGCACATCATTCTCAATCCAGTTAAATCGAGAGTTAGGACTCTCAGGTTGTGGGGCAGGTGGCGGAGGGTACTCTACCTGTCTCCTTGAACGACCTCGTCGTCAACTCATTCTCAAGCTCACTACGTATCCTGCGCGTATACATCCCACTTGATTGAAATCTCAATCCTTAATTTCAGTTCATGACCAGACTTATATAGACACTTGGGATGTATTCTAATTCACTTAACCAATACTGACAGTACTAAACACCCTAAGCTTTGATACCAAGAAAACCTTGTGACGCCCCAGAAGCGCGGAAAACAAGGCAGATTTAAAACTTTTTCGCATCCATTCACAATGAAGGATACATTCCTGTGCAGTGTCATACATCATCATACATATCATACCTTAGAATCTCATCATCTCATAATTATATTTCATACAATATACCTTACTCAATCCAAGGTTAATTAATCCTAATACATCCCACACATCATTGCTTGTCAAGTGTTTGTAATTACAATATTACTCTGGGTACATGAAATATTAAAATATACCTCAACACAATATATGTAGCCTGGAGCTCAAGTCCTCCACTAGCCACTACTCCGTACGTCGCAGGAAAACTCTCTTTACTTGAAGAAATCGGGGGGGGGGGGGAGATAAAAGTGAGTGAGCTTCTAAATCGCTCAGTAAGGGGGTAAGGGATTCATTAATGAGAAAATGATTTGCACAACACAATCATTTTATTTCATAGGTTAAATTCAGTGGAAAATGTAGCATGAATACTTAAAACATCATCTCAAACTCATTCACAAAACTCATGTATAAACATGATAATAGATGGCTGAACCATGATTACAAATAGTTACAAGCATGTAGAACAATCATGTATAAAACATGATGCGATAATAGCATTTTCTCATAAAACGTGATAAAAATCACCGCATTAGTATTACACGTGGCGCAGCCACAAAACACAATCTCATGTGTATAAAAAGGAGACTAGGCAAGAAAACTCATATAAAACTCGTCATGGTACATCAAAATAATCTCCTCTAGGTGGGCATCCCAGGCATCCTCAAAAGAAGGAATGTCAACAATATGGTCGTGTACATTGTATATTGGACTTACGCGTTACCAAAACAAGGGCCAGCCTTACATGCTACCAAAGCAATGCCTCTCCTCATGTACACTATCGGTCTTACATGCTACCAAAGCAAGGCCTCATAACGTTACCAAAGTGGGGAAAAATATCGGTCTTACATGCTACCAAAGCAATGCCTCCCAATGCTACCAAAGCAACGAATAATATCGGTCTTACATGCTATCAAAGCAATGCCCTCCAGAGCTACCAAAGCGGGGACTAATATCGATCTTACATGCTAACAAAGCAATGCCTCCCAGCGCTACCAAAGCAGGGAAAAATATCGGCCTTACATGCTACCTAAGGAATGCTTGATGTGTATTCAACATGACACTCCTAAGTCTCACTAATAGCCATTATCAAATAAAACGTTTTTCCTTCACGTAGCACTCATATGGTTTTTCTCATAAAAATAATCTCTAAACAGTTTTATACACAACATAAAAATAGGTCAAAATCGAGCTCAAACCGGCAAAACAACGCACACATTTCTCAAATCTCAATACGCCTTAACATAGAGCCCAAATCACATTTTCAATTTTTAAACTCAAAACGGTTGTAAAACAATTTCACATTTAGTTTACAACTCATAAAAACTGGGCCCCAACCGGCTATAAAATCATGTGTAACAACTCATCAAAACATACTTGATTTCTCAAATCACATTTCATGCTACAACATCATCACAAAACACATATACAAATGGGTTTGAGTTTTTCCTTACCTCGTTGCACCTCTTATAGTGCAATCGTTCCCTCGTATCATGGACTAATCTCGCATTCCTCTCTGGAACTCCCGAGCTGTCCAAATGATGTAAAAACATCAATAACCCAACTCAATCGCGTTATTTAGCACATATTTGCTCATATTCTCATTAACACCTCAAATAACTCAATTCTCATAACATATTCCTTACTAAATTCACCTCATTATCTCAATTCCAATTTATAGTCATTACCATAATTGCGTAATATCATCTTTCCTCCAACAAAATTACGATTTCATCAATCTCTAACCCTTTCCTAGCTATTTCATCACAATGCCTACAGCCATAATCACCAAAAATCACTTTAAAATCTAAGATCGAAGTTTAGAAATTTACCTAAAACTTGTGGAGTGCTCAACTCACACCTTAGCTTGATTCATTCTTCAATTTCCAAGTATGTTGTTCACCTTTTGATGAGGAACAACTTTCCTTCTTGCTACAACCTTCGATTTGGATGAAAATAGGTGATTGAGAAGAGAGAGAAAGTTAGGGCTTGGCTAAAATGGAGATTTGGAAGAGAGAGAAATGATGAAATGCAGGAAAACACAGGGGAGTTTTTATAGACGGAGGGTAGGAGATCAATCTGGTCCTTGATGAGATCGATCTGCGTTTGAATTTGGGAACGTTTTAGGGTGATTTTATGCCTATGAGATTGATCTTTCGTGGGGTGAGATATATCTCTTAATGGCTTTATGAGATCGATATGTTCCTTGAGAAGATCAATCTTCTATTTATAGAATGCCTCACGAGATTGATCTGCTCTTATAGGAGATCGATCAGCATTTTACAGAATCATTTTTGAGATCGATCTGCTCATCAGTTCTTGCATATTTCCTGCATTCTGGAGCCTTGAGATCGATCTCTCATCCTTAGAGATCGATCTAGCCTTCACAGATTGTACTATTGCTGCATCAATTTGTAGAAAACTCAATGTAAACTTCCCATAATCTACCCTATAATCCATATCTCAGTCCGTACACATTCAAGACTTAAAAATTTCTTCTTCTTATACTTCATCATATTTAAAACTCATGTGTACATATACATATCATAATTACATACACAAAATTAAAATTCTCATAAATGGGTATACATAATTCATAGTTCTCACAATCTCCTTAAGCTACTACCTGGGACAGATCTATCTCAAGCACTCGACAAATCAATCTCATGCATTCAAATTAGTGTAAAAATAAGGGATTTAAGGGGACCAGATCAATCTCATGCCTTAACAGATCGATCTCATTAAACAATTTCTATAAATAGGAGCAGAGAAATCTACAGATTTTGGGAAACAATCTCTCTCTTCCATTTCAATATAAAACCTCACTTTCTCACTCCTAAATCCACCCATTTTCAGTGAGATTTGAGGAAAGTCCATTAGATACAAAGTTGTTCTTATCAAGGAGAAGAACAACATACATTGGAATCAAAGCCTCATTTGTGGTATTGAAGGAGCAAGGTGTATTTTTTGTTTGAGCAAGAAGAGAAACTAGATTTGGTAAGTTTCTAACTATTTAGCCCAAGTACATTTAGCTATTTATTTATTTTGGAGTTGATTTATATGTGTATTGATGGTTAAAACTACCTAGGATGTGATGGAACTAGTGTGACCTAGAAAACATAGAATAGATCTAGTGTGAGAAGATATGGGTTGAATAAGTTAATGATTTATGGGCATTGCTAAGTTGTTATTGAAGTAATATGAATCATTTGAAATGACTAAATGAAGCCACATTGTGAGTTTAGAGGATTTATGGAAATGAGTATGTAGGACGTTTTATAAAATGCCATAGTGAAGAAATTGATGAGATACAAACATTATGAGCTTAATGTCGATTTAATATCGATTTGGCATGAATCAATAGGACTAAAAGAATCAATAGACTCGAGATATAAGTAGAACAATGAAACTAGGCCTTATAAGTGTTAATTGAGGCTATAGGTTAAATCGACTACAGCGAACACCAGAGTTAAGTATATGGACTAAATTGATGCGATATACGACTTTGTACAATTTTAGAGAGTTCGTTAGAGACACATCAGACCGCACAAGTAAGCAGCTCTAAAAAAAAAAAATCACGCGACATGATTCCATGTAAGGGAATTATATAAGTATATAGAGGTAGCTGCTCATATTTTGTGGGTGGATATTGGCGTTTATGAAATGCATAACTGTTTGAGAAAATGATTGATGATGTATGCGAATAGCTACGAGTATGTATGAGATTTGGTTTGAAATGATTATTATAAAAGGGATAGTAGGGTTAATAAATGCATAAATCATGTGTTTGAAATGTTTTCACATAACACAATGCTTGGTTATGAACAAATTAATGGATAGGTTGGCTAGTGTTTGACTGATTTCGTGAAATAGCACTTGTGAGGTGCTAAAGTCAATTTTGGGATTGTTTTGATTGTGTATGAGCCGCCTATCGTATTTGTGTGATATAAATAGTGTTGGAACCTCGCTCGCGCTAGATTTTGATGCCTTTATTTGTATGAAATGTGCTAGAGCCTAGCTCACACCTTGATTTGGAAACTATGATGATGTTTTATAAATCGTACTGGAGCTTTTGCTCGTACGTGGCTTTCGAGTGGTTTTCTTATGCATATAACCGTACTGGAGCTGTGCTTGTACGTGGTTGCTTCATGATTTGATACATAAATGTCATACTAGAGCGTTGCTCGTACGAGGTGGTTTAGTTACAATGCATGAATCGTGCTAGAGCTTTGCTCGCATAAGTTTTCACACTGTGGTATGTATGATGCCGTGGAAGTTGGTAAGATCCTCAAGCCCTACATCCTCAAGCCAGAGAGGGTGAGGGGGCTCTATTCGGTGGGGAGGCTCTGTTACGGTAAAACCCTCAAGCACAATATCCTAAAGCTAGAGGGGGTGGGGATGCTCTGTTCAGTAGGAAGGCTCTCATACATGGATACAATAAGCACCATGTGCACTTGAGACAATGGAAGTTACATTTGGTATGGTGTAGATAAGACCTACGACTAGCACCCCCAACCATGATATGGGTCTGCGAAGTAAGTTGTACCGTGTATATCACATGGAGTACGCTGTACCACGTGCTTGAGTTACTGATGAGAAAGTCTGGCGAAGAACTAACTCACCTTCGTTCAAGCATGATACCCCACACACTGGGATCCGTGTGGTCTGGGATGATTTGTGACATAGTTGGCCAACATAGTCTATTGAGTTATAGTGACCTGTCTCACTTGTTATTACATAATACCACATGGTTTTGATACATGAGTGTGATTGTGTTTTGTCCAGGGTAGACCCAAGGGAGGGGTCTAGCCTTGAGGGATTTGTGATTTAAAGAGATTTGCGATAAGATTGATGTGTTTTGAAAAGTGATAACTCTTGTGATATGTTTTGTGTAAGACATGGATTTAAAAGGATTTTTCTTAAATGAAATCCCCTTTGTGAGGAGTTTGAAATGAGGTTGAGCATGAGTTGATTTTACATGTTGATATTCCATGTTTTATGCCTGTTTACATGACTTTCCATACATGATATATGTATACTCATATGGCATAGTCTTACTTCCTCATGCTCCAATTATAATGATTTATGCACAACACTATCAGCATGTAGACAGAGTAGTTATCTACCATGCTTGCATTATTACCTTACTGAGCGTGTGATTGCTCATCCCTCTCTACTTTTCCCTCTCTACAGAGCGTACATAGCAGCCTAGTGAGGACTGAGGCATTTTATTTTGGACATCCGCTGCTTCCATCGCCGAAAGGTATACACACAGAGATTCTTTTTGTATCTAAACAATGTAAAAGCACAGTAGTCAAATTCTAATGTAATGTGGTGGATGTAAAAGCTAGAAACGTGTCATTTATAACTTAACTTTCAATGAATGACACTTCTTTTGATTTATTTGAGAATGAATGTTGAGTGATGTTTATTATTGACTCACAGCCCAACTGTGTAGTGGTGAGTTTGTTCACGACCAGGTAAGGAAAGAAAAACGTGAAAAATTTGTAGTAAATTTTGGTTAAAAAGAATGAAAAAGGGTCGTTACATGGAGAAGCTACATGAATTTTTAGAGTGCGCTACTATAAAGAAGGTAGCCCTTATGGCATCAGTATCAAAATGGAAAGTCGAGCTCGGAGGGAAGTCCCCTGATTTAATTCTAGACCCGACATCAGAGGATTGCATGGGATATGTTTCTAGAGGCCTTTAATGGCAACACATCCCAGATAAAGCATAGTGATAATTATAGATGAAATGATGAAATCGGATATAAGGTAACAAGTCCGAGAAGGAATACAAAACTAAATTTACGATTTTGGAAGAAGTATAATCCGAATAAGTGGAGATGTGAAACGAGGGAAGTCCCGAAAACTCATAGGAGGTACTAAGATCCCCAATCGAGTTAAATTAGCCCTATTGGATGTTATTTTGAGGAAGCAGTGTGCAAGGCGCAACTATGATGATATGAGAAATATACTTTTGAGTTTAACAAGAAAGAGGAAAGGTAAAGAGAGCGTCAGAAAAGAAGTCTAGGGAAGAAAGATTGATATTGAAAGGGTAAAGTCAGTGTAATGGAAAGAATGAATGACAAGACTAATTATATAATTGAACTTAAAGGTCACACTGCTTACATTATTGATAAAGTTAGGGCGTGTTTGGAGTAAAAAGACACCCCAGCAGATAGAGGGATTTTTGACATGTATTCAAATGATCTATTAGAGTTACCATTAAATTGAAAGGTGAAGTTCTAAAATTGATTTAGTACCTAGTATCGAATTAATTATTCAGACCACTGTACTCAGTAGCTTTGATTGAATTAGAAATGTTGAAAAATCAATTATAAGAACTACATGAAAGGAGATTATTGGACCAGCTGATCCGCTTTGGAGTGTACTCACGTTAATTTTTAAGGACACCTAGAGTCTTCTGGGTCGCTTTGTATAAAAAATGGGAGTTAATTGGATTCTCCCAAAACAGAGGTTATGTAAAACCCAAAATTTTCCATCGTACTTATTATTAAAGTATTGAGAAGTGACTAAGAAAACTCGTAATAATATTATGTAGGCCCAAAGAAGACCAAAGCACTCGGATCAGTAGCATGGGGCCCGATGGCACGTAAATTGAGGTATGGTCTTAAGCACAAGAATACATTAAGAATTACATAGTCAAGCATGAAATGATGTCTAGGAGTGATAATTTAGTCATTGGAAGTGAAAAAGTTAGTTAAACTCAAGTTTTATATTGAATTGGGAAAATGGACTTAGTTAAGAAAAAAATTCAAATAAATTATAGCAATTTGAAAAAATTATTCTAAGACCATGGGAAGCTAATGTAAGGTCATATTTATTTGGGAAAATTAAAATTAAATGGAAAGGATGAGGATTGAATGGTCAAATGAAGTTTTAAAGTTAGTTAGGAAGCTTAAACTGTTTAGCTTGGTATTGACCAAGTCAGGAAAATGAGCTCGATTTAGGAAAATTTTCTAAAACAAGTGACCCCTACATTTTTATGGGAGATATTAGAGGCATGATAGAATATTGGAGAAGTGGAAATTTGGGAGAAATTGGACTAGAAATATTTTTTTGGGATTTTACAAAACAGGGCAGAAAATCTGCCCAACACAGTCAACTAACCAACTCATGTTCACCCTTGGATTTAAAGCTCATCCAACGGTCCAAAATTTCCCATCTCCTCCATGTTTTAACTACACTTAATATCATTAGCCAATTGAGAGAACCAACTTTGTCTTCTTTCCCCTTCTTCTCCCGAAACATTACTGTACACTCCTAATTTGTACAATTTTTTCGAGGGCCTTCCAGCTAGAATCATGTGATGGCCAAGAAGCCAAAAATCTTTCTCTCTTAACCCTTTTCAACATATAGAAATTTCAACAAAAACCAAGTCCATTTGCTAGGGGAAAAGTTAGAGAGAAGTACTGGACAGAAAACTTTCCTGTTCATGGTAAGTAGAGATTTGGATTTTTGATGATTTTTATTGGTTTTGTCTTGTGTTTTTGAGTAACTCTAAGTTGAATGTTTGTTAATTTACCGCTGGGCACTAATTTGGAGCAGTGTTGAAGTGATTTTTTTGGATTGAAGGTAAGAGAAAAATGATAAGTGTTGAAAATGATAAACTAAGTATGTACTTGATTATTTTGTTGACTTTGTTCTTATGTAAGAGTGATGGAAACTAATTTTGAGGACAAGTAGGGTTTCATCCAGTAAGGAATTTATTGTGTTTATGATGTATGTGAGTTATTTTTAGTGAAAATATATTAAAGAAGATGCCAAAAATTTCGGTTTGAAGTTTGGTATAGCGAAAAATCGAAAGATGAAAATTTTAATGGTGTAAGTTGGCGATAAGTATAGATAGGATATGTGAAAGTTGCAATTAAGTTATTTTGAGAATGAATATGGAAGTAGGATAACGAGATTTGTATAGGAAGCTTAACCGGGGCTTAAATTGATAAAATCAAGGAAATAAACAAAGTTAGCAAAAAGGGTCGAGAATGGTTAATTTAATGATGTAAATGCATGTTTGAATGTTTTTAAGTAAGTTTTATCTATGTGTGATGAATTGGTGTTATTTTGATAGCTCAAGAAATTGACACGATTAACGAGGCGATACTGGGTCCCGAGGAAATAGCGCCACTTAAATCCAGTAGAGGTAAGGGGTGTAATTTAAGATGGTAATAGTATTTCTTTTTCTCAAGTGTCGATTTATGAAAACGTTCAAGTTTACTCAAATTCTCAATAAATGGTTAGAAATTATTAAGAGATTGTTTCTCTAGTTCAAACTAACCCTCGAATGAAAATTAAGCTTTACATCTATCAAGCCTAGGGGTGTAAACGATACAGTGGTGCTCGCAACTATTCGGGCTCGACTCGAGCAAAACTCGAATTCGGCTCGATTTTAGTCGAGTCGAGCTCGAGTTCGAGCTACTCGAGCTATCGAGCGAGCCGAATTCGAGCACTTAAATATCCTACTCGAGTAGCTCGCGAGCCTAATCGAGTATCGAGTTTTTATATATTTTAATAATATAATAATATTTATATAATGATTCGAGCCTAATCGAGCCTAATCGAGCTTAATCGAGCCTAATCGAGCCTAATCGAGTTCGAGCAAAATATCGAGCTTATATAATCGAGCCTAATCGAGTAGCTTGAATTCGATCTCGAGCCGAGCTCGAGCTTAAAAAATAAGACTCGATCGAGCTCGAGCCGAGTATCGAGCACCGAGTTTCGAGTCGAGCTCGAGCTCGAGCACCTCACTGTATCGACTCGACTCGACTCGATTACACCCCTAATCAAGCCTATGTTTCATTCGGTCATAATTTTTGAATTGAAGGAAAACGTTATGAAATTATAAGCAAGATTTTCGAGCATATTTTTTGAATCTCTCTTTTGAATAAGATGTTTTAATTTTCGATTTATGTATGAAATTATCACATGTTTTGAGACTAAAGGCCACTTATGTTGTATGCTATCACATGTCATGCTCACCTTCATGGCGTTTATGATTTTCGCCTTTGTGGCGTGTTTGTTTACCGCCTTTATATGTGTCTATTTACCGCCTTCGGGTGTGTCTATTTACCGCCTTCTAGTGTGCCTGTTTGCTGTACGACCTTGATTACGTCTACAACCTTACCATGGCCATAGGTATCTGATTATTCTTTTCATCCCTATATGGAGGATGACTCTATTATTACCGCGTGACAGCTATATAGGCCAGCCTATTCTCCATCCGATATGATCTCTGTTTTAAGATGTTGACTTTTCGATATATGTTTTATACTCAGCAATGCTTTTGAAGCTCTGTATATTCTTAAAGATATGGATCTGTCTGTTAAGGTTTCTTATTTCGAAACAATGTTTTCTGTTAAATATGTTTTCCATTTTACATGTTTTGGAAGTTACGTAATGTTTGCAAAGAAATGCCACCTTTTAGTATTAACCTACTCTCTGTATGTTTTAGACACTATTGATAATTCTATTAAAATAGAATTATTTATATATAATTTCTTAATTAATTATTTTAATCCCCATATTATTTTCTTAATTATCCCCTCATGTTAATTAAAATTCTCATGTTTTCATATAAATTAAATCCAAATAAATTTCTGTCATTTCAGTACAAAAATGAACTGAAAATGGGCTAAAAAGGAGACTGGACAACTTTCATGTCTGTAAGACCCGTAATGTAACATGTAATCCCTATGACTTTGTGATGCATAGACAAGTCACAATAAATGTAAATCATGAGGAATGGATGTTTTGAAGTTGTAAATGTGTATGAAAAGAAAAATGAATGGTTAAGTAAATTAAAAACCAATGTAACAGTGATTTAGGATGAAAGTTGCAACAAAACTGCTTTAGGAAGGGAGCAGATCGATCTCCTTGGCAATACAGATCGATTTCCTTAAGTCTCGGGTTGCAACAGATCGATCTCATTTTAAGGCCAGATCGATCTCCTTAAGATTCTGAGTTGTGTAGATTGATCTCATGCTTATGGGCAGATCGACCTGATTAGGCCTGAAAGGTCGGTTTCGAGGAGAAAAATGCAGGGGAGATTGATCTCATAGAGATAATTCTATTAATACTAGACCTTTGCAACCTCTGTTTCATGAGAAACATTATTCCATTCAAAAACCAAAGCTAGACCTAACCATTCAACACTAGAAAACTTCAATTTACAATCAGTTTTGAATGAGATATAGTTAAGCAAAGTTGTTCTTGGTGAAAACGAGAACAACATACTTGGAAACAAGAGATTGGAATCAAAGGTTTGAAGAGTAAGAAGGATTTTTGCCAAATTTTGAGAAGAAGAGGAAAATTCAGCAAGGTAAGATTTAATGCACCAAGTTAATATATGTTAAACTAGGTGTATTAATAAGCTTATTGGTATATGTAAGAATTGTTGGAAATGAAAAGATCTTGAAAAATGAGCATGACTTAGCTATTGGCATGAAAGTGAGAAAATGATGAGGAAGTGGTATTGTCATAAATCTAATGATGGAATATGCATGTATGGAAGATTTTAAGTTAATCTTATGAAATGCATAAATTGGAAAGAAGGAGAAATGAAGATAGATACATGGAAAATATGGTATAATACCATAATGAGACAAAGTGATGAGTTTGATGTATTGAATTAAGATTCGCTACAAGTAGACGAGTATATTACAGTATACTAACGTAAATAAATATAACAGATTCAAAAATCACAGTGGAAGCTGATCGAACTACGAGAGTGAGCAACACCGAGGAAGTGAGGTCACATGACGTGATCCGAGGTAAGGAAATTTCATGAGTAGCTAGAGATAGCTACACGTATTTTGAATAGAATTTTAATATTATATTCTATATGAAATTCCATGAATAGACATGTTATGATAATAGAGACTAATGAGGATAAGTGTGTTTTATCCAAAAATATGGTGAAAATACCTTAGAAGCATGTTGTGACTTAAATTCATGATTTGCATGATAGAATGGCTAATGTTTTCATGTATATGCTAAAATAACACATTTTAGTGCGGATTTGATTTACTTAGGTGAATTGTGATTTGAATAACCATTTATCAGGGTTTTGTGTGAAAACCATAAGTGGTAGAGAATACTCGCACTATATTTTGAGATATGCATCACATTGTATTGGAGTATATACTCGTACTACATTTTAATGCGATTTATGCATGTTAGAGTATTGAGAGCATTGCTCATACTCAGTTTTGTGATTGATGCATTATAGAGTATTGGGAGCTATGCTCATACTCAGTTTTACATGATAGAGTAATGGGAGCTTAGCTTAGTTTCATATATTACACATTATAGAGTATTGGGAGCTTTTCTCATACTCGTGTTTTCACATAAAATAGTGTTGAGAGCATTGCTCACACTAGAGTTCTGTCATTGTGATATGGTCGTGTTGGGAATTTTACTCACACGTACCAAATTTTGAAAAGATCATGAAATAGCCGTGTAGGAAGCCTGTGCTGACTGTGTGTCGCACCGATATTATATGCTCACGCGTGCAATAATTTGAGATAATGCCAAGGGCTATCAAAATAATCCATGGTATGAGGACTAAGACTCATGGCAAGCATCCCGACTATGAGGTATATGTCACAACCCATTTTATCCTTTTTAACTGAAAATCACAAAGAAAATTTCGTATTTTCCTTTTCCTTACCCGGTCATGAACATCCTCATCAATACACAGTTGGGCTGTGAGGCAGTAATAATCATTCTTAACCATCCATTTTCCAATTAATCAAAAGAAATGTCATACATTTAAGAGTTAAGACTCATGTTCATACATGACATACTTTCTAACATTTACATCCCTCATATTACACTTTCAAATGATTATTGTGCTTTTACATTGTTTAGATATAAAAAGAATCTCTGTGTTTATACCTCTGGGTGATGGAGATGTAGCGAATGTCTTAACAAAACACCTCAATCCTCACTGGGCCACTGTGCATGCTCTGTAGAGGGGGAAACTAGAAAGGGATGAGCAACCACACGCTCAGTAAGGCAATAATGCAGGTATGGTACATAGCTACCATATCTACATGCTGATATTGTTATGCATAAATCGTTTATAATTAGAGCATGCGGAAATAAAACTATGCCACATGTATATACATATATCATGTATTGAAAATCATGTAAATAGGCATAAAACATGGAAATATCAACATGTAAAATCATCTCATGCTCACTCTCATTAAATCTCATCACAAAAAGGGAAATTCATTTAAGAAACCTCCTTTTTAAATCACATCACATCTCATAACAAATCACTTTATCATTTCTTTAAATCACAAATCCCACAAGGCTCAACCCCTACCTCGGGTCTCCCCTGGACAAATCACAATCACACTCAAGTACAAAAATCATGTGATATTATGTAATAATAGGTGAGACAGGTCACTATATCTCAATAGACTATGTTAGCCAACTATGTCATACATCATCCCAGACCACACGGATCCTGGTGTGTGGGGTATCATACTGGAATGAAGGTGGGTTAGTTCTCCGCCAAACTTTCTCATCAGTAACTCAACCATGCGGTACAGCGTACTCCATCTGATGTACACGGTACAACGTAATTTGCGGACCCATATCATGGTTGAGGGTGCCAGTCGTAGGTCTTATCTACCTTAAAACCATGTGTAACCGATACAGTCACAAGTGCACGTGGGAGTATTCATTAATATCAAGTCCTAGCCCCTCATGTCCTTGCTCGCCCCTTTTGGGTTCCCTGAATGGATTAATGTCAGGTCCTAGCCCCTCATGGCCTTGCTCACCCCTTTTGGGTTCCCTGAACACTAATCCGAATTAATGTCAGGTCATAGCCCCTCATGGCCTTGCTCACCCCTTTTGGGTTCCCTGATCACTAATTCATATTTCCCTCACCACGACATCATACCTACCACAATTTGAAAACTAGTGCGAGCTAAGCTCTAGCATGTTTCATGCATCATAGATAAACCTTCTCGTATGAGCAACGCTCTAGTACGACATTTATGCGTAAAAACATGAAGAAACCACGTACGAGCATAGCTCCAGTACAGTTATATGCATAAGAAAATCACTCGAAATCCACGTACGAGCAGAAGCTCTAGTGCGGTTTACAAAACATTATCACAATTTTGAATCAAAGTGTGAGCTAAGCTCCAACACGTTTTATACAAGTGAAAGCGTCAAAATCCAGCGCGAGGGAGGCTCCAGCACGATTTAATTCCCACAAACACGTTAGGCAGCTCATATTCATTCAAAACAATCTCAAAACATGTTTAGTACCTCATATGTGCTATTTCACAACATCATTCAAACATTAGCCAGCCTACTCGTAGATTTGCTTAAAACAAAGCAATGGGTTTTGAAAAAAAAATAAAAATCAAGACATGCGATTTATGCAATTATTAGCCTTACTATCCCTTTTTCAAGAATCATTTCATAATCCAAATCATATACATACTCGTAGAAATTTACTCATACCAATAATCATTTTCGTAAACAATCATGCATGTCATAAACGCCCTATATTCACCCATGAGTTTAAAGTATGAGCAACCATCTCTATATACTCACATAATTCCCTTACCTGGAATCGCGTCGCATGATTTCGTTTCCTTAGAACTGCTTACTTGTGCAGTTTGATTCATCTTCTACGAACTCTCCGGAACAATCTAGTTTCTCTTCTTGCTCCAAATGAAAATATCCCTTGCTCCTTCAATACATCAAATGAGGTTTTGATTCCAAGGTATGTTGTTCTTCTTTTGGATAGGAACAACTTTGTTTCTAATGGTCTTTCCTCAAATCTTACTAAAAATGGAATGATTTAGAGAGAGAAAACTAGGTTTTTCTTAGGTTAAAATGGAATAGTGAGATTGTTTTCCCAAAATTTACAGATTTCACTGCTCCTATTTATAGAATTGCTTGATGAGATCGATTTGTCGAGGCTTGAGATCGATCTTTTCCCCTTAAATCTCTCATTTTAACGCCAATTTGAATGCATGAGATCAATCTATCGAAAGCTTGAGATGGATCTGTCTCAGGCAGAGAGTTAAGGAGATCGATCTGCTCCAAGGATGGAATTGATCTTCTTCAACCCGAGAGCTAAGGAAATCGATCCGTTTGCACCAATGATCAATCTCTTCTTTACAGAATGTTTAGCATATCAATCTGGCCCCATTAGAGATTGATCTGTCTTATTCCATCACTCAAATAAGAGCATTTTTTGCTCTTCCAAATCGATTTCTTATCCTATGAGATCGATCTGGCCTTTATATTTTCTAGATTTTGCTGTAGTTTTCTGCAATAACCTCACACAAAACATCCTCAATTCGCTGCCATAGTCATTTCTCATCCAACCACCTTTAAGGGTTGAAAATGACATCCATTCATACTTTATACTCATTAAAACTTGTGTGCATTAATTATATAACCAAAGGTATACCATCCAAAACCAAATAGAAGTATAAAGAGCTATGCAACTTATGCAACTTCCTTCCATTTGCTGCACTACCCATTTTGCATTCCACTCACTTTCATCACATATAAAAGTCCATTTCTTCATATTCATACATAATGAAACTTGTACGTACATCACAAACTCTTATTACAAGTGTGTACATTGAATTTATGGACTTTACATCACTTATGCTTCACTTTACAAGTGCATCACCATAGTTATGAATTCATAAGGTTTATATCTAAAAATACGGGTCTTATAGTATATCCAAGATATGATAACTAAGACTCATGGTGAGCATCCCACCTTGAGATAAGGTTCATGGAGTACTGTGTATCGTGTATGTCACATGGAATACGTTGTACCATGAGTACTTAAATGTACTTGGATAAGACTGGTTAGCAGTGGGAGCAAGACCTAGTGGGATCTAGTGTACTCCGGGATCAGGTCCTCAGATTGAGAGCTGACGGTAGAGATTTAACCCACCTCCCATTACAACAATTGTGAGACCCCGCACACCGAGTATTGTGTAGCCAAGGATCACGAAAAATGAGTTATAATCATAAACTCAAAACATGTAGTCGCCTATCTTGGTTTTCTTTTCATGCTTTGTACATTGAGATTTCTTGATTGAATTATAACATGGTTTTTATGATATGAACCTGTGAATTTGTGAGTTGTGAATGGATAACCCGAGGGATGGGTGAGGCCTAGATTTCCTTATTTTTAAACATGACGGATGCCATATTATTTTGATTTAATTAAATGGCAAGAGAAAATGTGATTTGTGTGAAATTACATGAGAACTGCAGTGTTATGCATAAAATACTGAGGTTGTTAAACCAGCATATTTCCAGTTCTATAATTGATGTTTTGTATCTATATATATTGCATAAAAGATTTGAGAGAGATGTATACTTTAGACACAATTGGGTAAGGAAATGATTTCGAGGCATAAGCATGGTATTTTATAGATAGTATGGTTATCTACTTGTTTGCCTAATTTCCTTACTGAGCTATGAGTTCACCCCCTTATTATTTAACTTTTTTCAGAGCATCCACAATAGGTGGACACGGCTGGAGAATTGTAGACTTTGATCCGCTACATATCCATCTTGTGAGAGGTATACACACTTGATATTTTGTACTGAACATTGTATAAGCACAATTA
This sequence comes from Firmiana major, assembly GCA_033439115.1. Classification (NCBI taxonomy): domain Eukaryota; kingdom Viridiplantae; phylum Streptophyta; class Magnoliopsida; order Malvales; family Malvaceae; genus Firmiana; species Firmiana major. The sequence goes on from CM065899.1 coordinate 66,019,327, forward strand.
TGTAAACTAATGTATGGTCAGGATGTATATGTACAAATAATTGTATGAATGTATAAGAGCTTATTTTATAGAAAAGAATATCAAATTCTATGTGTGTTGTGAATGAATGTGAACAGGTGACTAATATCAAATCACAACCCAACGTTTAATGTGAGTAATGACAGAAGGAAAGGTAAGTAAAATGCAAAAAATTTGTGGTGATTTTGGTAGGTCACGTATGAGAGAAGGGCGTGACAATTTCGTAGCATGAGTCACCATTCTTCTGGATACATGTGACGTCAAGTGTCCATATTTTATTCACCCTTAAAGGATAAGATCAAAGGATACCTTGGCCACCACATGGAAGGCACAAGCCATGCCACCTTACACATCCAAGTGGACAAGAAGACAAATGACATGAAAATATCTTCTCTAGAAGCCAATGGTGTGAAGACAAGTGGCCAAACAATGCCAACTCATCTAGGATAAAAAACTTTCTTTTGTACCCCCATTTTAATGTGTATAAATAGAACAAGATGAGACATTCTTTAGGAAGAGTTTTTTTAGAGTTTTTAGAATAAACTTTTTAGAATTGGCTACCAGGATTTAGGTTAGTTTCCATAATTTCTTTTAGAAATTTTAAAGTTCTTCACGTTAGTGGGGGCAGCCACCAAAAATGTTCTCGGGTTGGTATTTTTTTATTCTCTGTTTTTGGCATATTTAAGTTATTAAATGTATGTTTTATTTTATTTTTTTAGTCTTTGGCATCTTTGATCATTCTCCAGCCTTTACAATATTTTTTTAATCATCTTTTAAGAATCTTTGAATTGTTCTTAAGCTTGAGTTGTATCTATTTCGGTAAAAAAAAAATGGCATTGAATATATGAGTATGAAAGGGGCCAGTGTTCTGCATTTGCGTCTTGCTGAGGTTACACTGCTGTAACCTGTTGCTAGCTATTTGAAGTAGGCTGTTGTCTACCTCATTGTTCGGACGTGAACGTTATGGCTGAGGCAGAGAAGCTGCATGCAACCATGGTTGTATCTCATACTCACAGCCAATATCTTCCTCCCTTTTATGCCTTGTTTCAAGTTTTCATTAATGTTTTATGCACTTTTGGTTTATAGAACTTTCTGGTTATAATCCTATAGCTTCAAGTTCTATTTCGCATTCATTTTTCCTGTTGTTTCATGGTTTTATAATCAGTTTTTGTTATCAGTTCATGCTTATTACGTTTCATGTTTTCTGCTTAGTTGATGTCGCCATTGCTGTCTTCTTTCCTTCCTGCATTCTTTGATTTTATACTGGATTGAAGTAGGGGTGTTGTTGGCTGCCCTGAAGCTTGTTGCTTGGTTGCAGGGATGCACATTGCTTGTTTGTAAGCAGGAGCTGGTTCGTGTTGGGCTGGAGCAGCAAGGTCCTGACCACTATTCCTGGACACGTTCGGCGTCGCTGCAAGAGGAGGCTTGTTGAGTTGCTAGGGTAAGAGGAGGCGTGGCTGTTGTTTTCGCTGCCTCTGTTCTGCTATGTTTCTTATTAAGTTTACTGTTTGGATTTTCTTTAGTTGTTTCCACTTCTGTTTCTAGTGTTATTGTTGTTTCCATGTGGTACACGTTGCCTCTGGTGAGAAGAGGCTGGGTGACATAGCTACTCTTTCCCTAAGCTCTTAAAATTTTCCTTACAAGCTTTCAACACTTTTTCAATTTGTTTTGAGTCTTGGTTTCACGTATTTAAAAAAATCCTTCAAGTTTTCTTTACTTCCTTTACATTGCTTTAATTTCAGTTTCCTTATCGTTCTGCCTATTTCCATTTCTACTTTGGTCATTCTCTGATTTCAGGTTCGATGTTGAATTTGCTGGTGATTTGTGTTATTGGTTTTGTACTGGTGGTGTACGGTGTTCTTAGTAGACACTGGAGGGCTGGTGACAATGGTTTTTTCCATGTTTTACTGCTGCATTTCTCTTGGTCCAATCCTTTGTTGCCTTTCTTTCTTTTAGTTTTGTGTTGTTAAAATCTTCTAGGATTATTATTTAAGTTCTTAGATCAGTGTATTCAATTTACTTTCGAACTGGAGTTGTTTATGAATTTGGAATACATGAAATTATAGTTTCTTTTCTTATCTTTCTTCCAATTCTCTGTTTGCTTTTGGTTCAAAGGACAGTGGCTGATGCTCGGGTTTCTTAAAGACCAGTGCTGCTCCGCAACGTGAGGAAGCTTGTTGGTTTAGCTAGTGTGTGGCAGGGGAGTACTACTGTCAAAGAGGTAGCAGCGCACGAGGTTGAAGGCTGGTGACAGGAGGTCTTTCTCTAATCCTGCCATTGTTGCTGTGTTGCAATCCATGCTCTTTTTCTACTTTTTTTGTCTGCGTGGGCAATGTGGTGTTGTTGTATTGTGGTAATTTCAGAGTTGGCCAGGGCGTGCGTTGTCGGCAGTAGGACGTAGTGCATGAAGAAGCAAGAAGACTGCACGACAGAGAGAAGTGCACAGCTGAGAGCAGTACATAGCTGATGTTTTAATATTTATATTTCATTTTTACAATTTGCTTTATAATGTTTTCTTATTAATTGTTAGATGTTAGTTTTTCTTTTATTACGATTTGTTAGTTTAGGTAATAGTATTAGTGGTTAAATTAAGATTATTGAATTAATTTGTAGTCTAGCTTAATTTTCTTTGCTTTTTAGTTTAAGACTTAATTTTAATTATAATAATATTTAATTTTTGAATGCAATAGGATTTAAGATTAAATTTTAAGTGTAGTGCTTATGAATTGCATTTTAAGTTAGTTTAAGGGTAGAATCATTTTATTCATCTTAATGATAGTTTTCATTTTAAATTTTAGAAACTCAAAAATATTTTATTTTTCATGCATCGTTTAGAATAGATTTCATTATTTATTTAGCCATTTTATTAATTTAGTAATTATCTAGAGTTAAATATAATTTAGGGTGACCAATTTAGGTATTAAGGTTAAAGTTATACTTAGGAATTTTTAGAATTTTTATTAGAATTTTATTCCATTAGGCCTTAGGTTAGATTATTTTGTATTTTTATTTTTTTAATTAGATTAAACACATGCAATTTTTTTTTCATACTAGGATTTTCTAGTTTTAATCTATTTATTTTTAATTTATATTTTCTTATTTGCATCTTTAGTTCTTTTACACTAATTAACTTTAGTTTCAATATTTTTCTTTTGCAGATTATCGCTTTTATTTTGCTTGGAGCTCTGTGAGTATTTTTTGCTCTATTTTGCCTTATTTTATTTATTTTATTGTTTCTATTATTTTCCTTACATTCCAGTATTTTCAATTTAAACCTTGTAGATCACCCTCTTAATATTCATAATTTGCTTGGATATACTTAGGGTAAAATTAACTCGTACTTAGTTAGGCTAAATGTGTTTCTCTATGGGATGATAATCTGGGACTCAATTCCCGTTATTACTTGTGCGACCCGTGCACTTGCGGTTTACACGTCTAGGCAGCTAGGACGTGATCATGTTTTTGGCACAGTTCCCGGGGATCAAACCCGAGTCGCCCGCGTGACAGGTGGGAATACTCACCACTATCAAGTTAATTTTCTCTCTAAAAGAAAATTTTAAAATTTTTCATTTCTGAGAACTTCTGAATGTCTTTATGCATAGAGCCAAGAGCTTTGACTGCTTTCCTTTAGATTCTGAAATAGAAAGAACACTTAGAAAAATCAGGAAGGACTCAAGGAAAATAGTAGCTCCACTGCAAGACAAGATGGCTGAAAACAAAGAGATTAGGACTATAGGAGACTATGTTGTACCGACCATAGGAGGTTGCTACACTGGCATTAGGCCACTAGCTGTCCCAGTAAACAACTTTGAGATTAAGCCTTCTATCCTTCAAATGATCCAAAACTTCGCTTCAGTTCAGTGGGCTTCCCCATGATTACCCACATGCACACTTAGGGCAATTTCTAGATCTGTGCAATACTTTTAAGCATAATGGACTCTCAAATGATACATTTAGGCTTAGGCTATTTCCTTTCTCTCTTAGAATAGAGCCAGACATTGGTTGACCCCTTTACCTCCTGGATCCATATCCACATGGGATGAGTTATCCCATCAGTTCTTAGCCAAGTTCTTCCCTCCTTCCAAAATGGCTAAACTTCACTGTGATATATCTTCGTTTACTCAATTTGACTCTGAGTTCCCCATCATGGCCTACCCTTATGGCTTCAAGTTCAAACCTTCTATAACAGACTCACTAGCCAGAATAGGATCATAGTCGATGCTACTGCGGGAGGACCTTTGATGTGTAAGACGGAGAAGGAAGCTTATAGTCTGTTGGATAAGATGGCAGTTAACAATTATCAGTGGTCATCAGAGAGGCAATTACCTAAGAAAGCTATGGGTATTTATTAGTTGGACACACTTTCTACCTTAACTTCTCAAATTACTAATCTCACAAAGAAGGTAGAGTCTCTTAGTACCTACAATAGTTCTGCCAATAGTTCCAGTCCTGTTTTAGCCGTCCAAAGTCCTTTCATCTCATGCACTTTATGTGGTGGTACACACTTAATTGATAGGTGCCCATTAAACTTAAAGTCTGTTCAGTACGTTGCCCCATCTCAAAGGCAACAGAACAATCCATTTTCGAGCACCTACAATCTAGGGTGGAGGAATCACCCTAATTTTTCTTGGAACTAAAATCAAGGGCAGTCTTCTAATTCCAGACCTATGGGACCCCCTAGTTTTTAGGTTCCACCTGTTCATGTACCACCACCTTAACAGCTTCCACATCATCAGCCTAATCATTCCCATCACCCACCTTAGTTTCAACATCATCCACCACCACCGCCCCCTATGAAACCCCAACACTTACTTGAACCAGTAGTTGCAGTTGAGAAGAAACCTTCACTTGAGGAGATGTTCACGTCTATCCCAGAATCAAGCTGCCTCTATTAAGAATCTAGAAGTCCAGGTTAGACTGATAGCTAGTGCTCTCAACCAACGTCCACAAGGGACCCTTCCTAGTAATACGGAAGCTAACCCAGTCAGACAGTGAGAGGGTAAGGAGAATGTTAAGGCCATAACCCTTAGGAACAGTAGAGAGTTGGATGATCCACATGATAGGTCCAGTCATTTTAAGCCCACAGTGGTAAAGCCACTAGGTTCTAAAGAGGCAGTTCAAAAAGCGCAGGAACATGATGATCAGACTACAAAGAAAACTAAGTCAGGCGTTTCTTCATCTTCATCTTCTTCTTCACAGCCTTCCTCTTCATCTGATATTACACCTGCTACCACTACACTTCCTAAAGTTATACCTCCATTACCTTTTCCTCAGAGGTTCCAAAACCAGAAGCTTGATAAGCAATTTGCTAAATTTCTTGAGGTGTTTAAGAAGCTTCACATTAACATTCGTTTTGCAGATGCTTTAGAGCAAATGCCAAGTTATGTGAAGTTCATGAAGGATATCCTCTCAAGGAAGAGAACTCTAGAGGAGTATGAGACAGTGGCACTTAATGAGAAGTGTAGTGCCATCATTCAGAGGAGATTACCTCATAAGCTCAAAGATCTAAGTAGTTTTACCATACCTTACAGTATAGGAGATCAGTTCTTTGGTTGAGCCTTATGTGATCTAATAGCTAGTATTAATCTCATGCCTTGGTCCATATGCCAGAAGTTAGGAGTAGGAGATGCAAAGCCTACCATAGTGATCCTTCAGTTAGCGGATAGATCCATTAAGTATCCGAAGGGAATCATTGAGGATGTTCTAGTTAAGGTGGACAAGTTCATTTTCCCTGCAGATTTTATTGTGTCGGATATGGAGGAAGATAGGGAAGTCCTTATTATTCTAGGCAGACCCTTCTTAGCTATTGGTAGGACATTGATTAATGTGCAGAATGGGGTATTGACCATGAGAGTCCAAGATCAGGAAGTGACATTTAATGTTTTCAAATCTTCGAGGTTCCATGATGACTCTCAAGATTGCTTTAAGATGGCCATTGTAGATAGAGACATCATCGAGGAGTTCTCTAAGACACACCCATTTAACCCTTTAGAAGCTTCCTAGGTGAAATATGTTAATCTTAAGGAATACAGTGAGGATGATGATGATATTTATTAGGCTTTACAGTTGTTAGAGGTTACTCCCCTCGTGGAGATTTCCCAGTTTGAGACTTTAGACATTTCATCTACTCCAGCTTTAGATGTCTTTTCCATCCACCAGTGATCCTCCAGCTTTAGAGCTTAAGCCCTTACTCTCACACCTTAGATATGTTTATCTAGGTGAATCCTCCACTAGGCCAATGATATTGTCTGCTGCTCTCTCCATTGATCAAGAGGAAAAATTACTACAGGTTTTGAGAAAGCACCAAAAGGTTATAGGCTGGTCTATTTCTAATCTCAAGGGTATTAGTCCATCAATATGTATGCACAAGATATTGTTAGAGGAAGGGTATAGGTCGTCAGTTGTCACGACCCAAATTACCTAAAAATCAGAGTGAAATTTTTTGCTTTTTCATTTCCTTACCCGTCGTGAACAGTTATACTACTAAACAGTTGGGCTATGATTCGATGTTAGTCACCTCTCACCTATTTACCATTCCATTTTCATATTTCATTTACATATCAATTTATTGAACTAAATACATCCCCAATAATTCATCCATATACAGTACTGTGCATCTATATGTTCAGATACAAAATTGTACAAATGTGTATACCTGATCTTGATAAGAAGCAGCGGATAACCGAATTGCGAAGCTATTGTCGCTCTCTTCTACTGAATATACCCTGTGGGGTGGAAAATGAAAGGGTGAGCAAAACGTGCTCAGTAAGGCAATAATGTAAGCAGGTAGATAACTATACTATCTACGTGCTGATAATGTCATGATATAAAATCGTTTACCTTTGGAGCATGAGGTATGACTAAAACGATGCCACATGTATGTATATATTATATAAGAGAAATCATGAAATCGACATATAAATCAAACATGGAAAATCATCATGTATGACATCTCATGCTCATCACATTAAAACTTATTTGTGTTCATCATAAACTCCTCACTTTAAAACTTATTTGTTTAATCATAAACTCATCACTTTAAAACTCATTTGTTTCATCATAAAACAACTTCATCAAGGTCAAACCCATCTCTCGGGAATACCTTGATTCATTAATTCACATCTCTTTTAAAAACATAAATCGGGACTACCCCTCTATCAGGTTTGTCCTGGTCTATCCAGACCGTATGATATCATGTGAGGCATGTAGGTTACTGTATGAAAATCGAGGACTATGGCCATACTATGTCCCTGTGATCCCAGGCTACACGGATCCCGGTGTGCGGGGTATCACAACTGCAACGAGAGGTGGGGTCAAGTCCTACCCGCCAAAATATCAAGTAACATCATAGAGTCATCATGACTGCATGGTACAGCGTACTCCGTGTGACATACACGGTACATCGTACTTCGTGGACCCATATCATAGTATGGGGGTGCCTGCCGTAGGTCTTATCCACCCCAATACTATGTCGATAACCAACCCATGTCTCAAAGTATATGTGCGAGCATCTCAACTCTATGCGACACACAGTCTACAGGAGGCTTCCGCACGACTATATGTATGTCAACTCACGTCTAGTGCGAGCGAAGCTCCAGCACCACGCTATGCATATCATGATATCTAAAATCTCGTGCGAGCGAAGCTCCAACACGGTTTTGTGCACACACAAATTTCTCGTATGAACAATGCTCTAGTACGGCTGTTCATGAGAATAAATCAGTAAACTTGAGTGCGAGAAAGACTCTAGCACTCTTTTTATTCATGTAAATACGATACGTGGCTCAATCTTGATAAAACATCTTTTAAAATAGTAACCGGTACAAACCGGTACCCTTTCGTATATTTCACGAAATCAATAGCCAACCTATGTGCATATCTGCTTAAATCAAAGCAATATAATCATATATAACATTAAAACATGATAATCATGCAATTTATCTGCCTTACTACCCTTTTTGTAAATTTTACTCCTAAGGGCAAAATCGTCATTTTTCTTTATTCACCTATGCCCCGATTTTCGCAAAATTATTATTTCATTTCTAGATAGTTTAAGAGATTCTAGACCCTGTAAATCCCCTTAAAAATACGTATAGGTATCTCTATATACCTACAAAATTCCCTTACCTAGAATCGCGCGCAGACTTAACCTACCTCGATGACACCGAATCTCTCAGCCCAAATGCGCACCAACCAAAGGTACGTATGTAAGACCCCGTATATGTATAAGGGTAATGTGTGTAATTGGATCAAATAATATGAATGGACTTGTAATGTAAAGTATGATTGATGTAAGTCCATGGATTCAATGTATGTATGTGTAATATAAATTGTAACGTACATACAAGTTTCATTGAGTATGAATACGAAGAAAAGAGTTCTAGCAAGTGATGGATGTGATTGAGACTCAAGATGAGTAGTGTGGTAAAATGGAATGGAGTTATGCTTCCATTTGGTTTTATGTAGCATGCCTTTGAACATACAATGAATGCACACAAGTTTCAATGTGCATAAGGTATGAATGGATGCCATTTTCAAGTTATAAAGGTGGATGGATGAGAAAATGGCCATGGCAATAGATTAAGGATGTGTTGGTATGAGTTGCAGCAAAGAAACTGCAGGAAATCTGGAAAACATGAGGTCCAGATCGATCTCATAGGATGAGAGATCGATCTGGAAGAGCCAGAATGCTCTTATTTGGGCGAAAGAATAGAGCAGATCGATCTCCAATGGAGCCAAATCGATTTGCCAAGCATTCTGTAAGTGAAAAGATCGATCCTCAAGCACCCAGATCGATCTCCTTAGCTCTCTGTTTGGGACCAGATCGATCTCATGATTAGACAGATCGATCTCATGCTTCAACAGATCGATATGATTGCTTCGACAGATCGATCTCAGGCTTAAAAATGCCGTGAAAAAGAGGGATTTTAAGGGACCAGATCGATCTCCTCTTGGACCAGATCGATCTCCTCAAGTCATTTCTATATAAGGAGAGCTGAAAATCTGGAAATCTCGAAAAAAACATTTAACCTTACAATCTCAACCCAAAAACCTAACTTTCCCTCTCTAAAATCAGCCATTTTCAGTGAGATTTGGAGAGAGATCATTAGAGGCAAAGTTGTTCCTATCAAAGAGAATAACAACATAGTGAGAGGGCATTTTCCCATCTTTGGAATTGAAGGAGTTAAGGGCATTACCATTTGGAGCAAGAAGAGAAATCATATTGGTAAGATTCTAACACTTCAATCCAAATGCATTAGCTATTTAATTGATTTTGGAGTTGATTGGTATGAGTATTGATGGATAAATTATCTAGGATGTGGTGGAATTGGTGTAACCTAGAATGAGTATGATGTGAGAATTTATGGGTTGAATGAGTTTATGATTTATGGGCAAGCTAAAGTTGTTAGTGAGATGATGCTTATGATTTTAGATGGTTAGATGAGATTACATTGTGAGTTTGGAGAAATTGTGGAAATGAGTATCAATATGCTTGATAAATGCCATAGTGAGGGGATTCATGAAATATGAACACTATGAGCTTTATGTCGATTTGATATCGATTTTGAATAAGATAATAGGCCTAAGAAGATCCATAGACTCGAGTTATGGATAAAGTAATGAAACGAGGCCAAATAAGCTTTAATAAAGGCTATAGATTAAATTGACTATAGCAAGCACAAGGGTTGCAATATATGGATCGAATATAATGCGGGATATGATTTTGTGCAGTCCCGAAGAGTTCGTTGAAGGCGAACCGAACCGTACGAGTAAGCAGCTTAAGGAAGTTGAATCACGCATCGCGATTTCCAGGTTAGGGAATTTTGTAAGTATATAGAGGTAGCTGCTCGTATTTTGAACTCGTGGGTATATATAGGGCTTTGGAAATGTGCATGGACTTATAGAAATGTGTTTTGATGGTGTATGAGTATTTGTATGAGATTTGGTGGTTTGAGATGGTTATTGAAAAAGGGATAGTAAGGCTAATAATTGCATAAATCATGTGTTTTGAATGCTTTTACAAAACACAATGCTTTGATTTGAGCAAATAAAAGGATAGGCTGGCTAGTACTTGAATGATGTTGTGAAATAGCCCATATGAGGCACTAAGCATATTATGAGATGTTTTGAATTCATGTGAGCCGCCTATCGCGTGTATGTGATATAATTCGCGTTAGAGCCTCGCTCGCGCGAGATTTCTATGTTTTCACTTGTGTGAAACGTGCTTGAGCTTAGCTCGCACTTTGAAATTGAATTGTGATGATGGAGCTTACGCTCGTACGTCGATTGAGTGGCTTTTCTTATGCATATAACTGTATTGGAGCTATGCTCGTACATGGTTTCTTCATATTTTATGCATAAATGCTGTACCAGAGCGTTGCTCGTACGAAGTGATTGGTTTGATGCATGAATTCGCGCTAGAGCGTAGCTCGCGCTGGCTTTCACACTGTGGTATGTATGAGGCCGTGGCGAGAGATACGGATTAACTCAGGGAACCCAACAGGCCTGACAGACCTCTTAGGTGGGGTGAGGGTGAGGGGCTAGGACCTGACATAATCCATCCAGGGAACCCAACAGGCCTGACAGACCTCTTAGGTGGGGTGAGGGTGAGGGGCTAGGACCTGGATCAGGGAACCCAACAGGGGCGAGCAAGGCCATGAGGGGCTAGGACCTGGTATTGAGGTTACTCCCACGCGCTCTTGAGACTATAAAGGTTACACTTGGTATGGGGTAGATAAGACCTATGGCAGGCACCCCCAACCATGTTATGGGTCCACGGAGTACGATGTACCGTGAATATCACATGGAGTACGATGTACCGCGTGGTGGTTACTTGATTTGAGAAAGTCTGGCGGAGAACTAACCCACCTTCGTGCCAGCATGATACCCCGCACATCGGAATCCGTGTGGTCTGGGATGATATGTGACGATTGGCCATCGTAGTCACTTGAGATATAGTAGCCTGTCTCCTTGCTTGATTTACTTACTACCACATGATTTTAAACCTCTAAGTGTGATTGTGATTGTTTAAGGTAGACCCGAAGGAGGGGTCGAGCCTCATCGATTTGAATTGTGAAATGAAAATGAGGTTGTGATTGTGAATTGATGTGATGTGATTGTATGTGATGAGAAGGAGTTTTATGACGTGGGTTTAAAAAGGAGGTTTCTAAATGAATTGCCCTTTTTATGAATTTAAATGAGATCGAGCATGAGATGATTTATACATGATGTTTTACCATGTTTTATATGCCAATTTTACATGACTTTGATACATGATATATATGTATACTCATATGGCATAGTTTTATTCCTCATGCTCCTACTATAAAGGATTTATGCATAACACTATTAGCATGTAGATAGAGTAGTTATCTACCATGCTTGCATTATTGCCTTACTGAGCGTGTGGTTGCTCATCCCACTCTATTTTCCCCCCTACAGAGCGTGCATAGTAGCCCAGTGAGGACTGAGGCGTATTATTTTGGACTCCGCTGCATCTCCATCGCTAAGAGGTATATATACACAGTAAATCTTTTTGTATCTAAACAATGTAAAAGCACAGTATTCTTTTGAGTTGTACTTATGGGGGATGTAGATGTCAGTAAAACATGTATTCGTATAAGTACACGATTAAATGCACATGTATGACATCGTTTTAATTAATTGAGAATGAATGAGATGTGGTGTTTATTATTGACTCACAGCCCAACAGTGTGTGGTCAGTTAGTTCACGATCGGGTAAGGTAACAGTAAAACGTGAAAAATTTTCAGTGATTTTCGGTTAAAGAGAATGGAATTGGGTCGTGACAGAGATTGGTATCAGAGCTGTGTTGGCCTGATGTGAGACATTAATAAAATGTAGGAAAGTACATCCCCATAGTGCTGTGCTTTTGTTTAGATATAACTGTGTATACCGTGATGGATTGAGCTTAATGAATTATTATAATACAGGGAGTTAGGCACTATGCCAGTTACACGCAAAGGTAGAGGGGCGAGAGCACGTGCTAGAGGCCGTAGAGGTAGGCCTGAGAGCCGTGCGGAGCCACAGACTGAGCATGTATGTAGAGATTGTAAGTTAAAGATAGAGGGGAAGGAAATGATAGCCAATCTGATTTTATTAAATATGAATGATTTTGATGTAATTTTGGGAATGGATTGGTTGGCTACCAATTGTGTTGTGATGGATTGTCATGCCAAAACATTGATGTTCTCAGGATTAGACAATCTTATTGTAAATTTTGATGAAAGGAAATGATATGAAACTAGCATGTTTGTTGTAAATGAAGAGGCATGATTTTAAATGCATATTGCTTGAGAGACAAATTATTTGTTCATGATAAATATTGAATGTGGAGTGATGGTTTATGTTACTAACGATGGAGAGGATATTGTGAAGGGTTCATTGCCTATGTGGTCGATATAGATGAGGCACACCCGAAATTGAAGGACATACCCGTAATTACGGATTACCCTGATGTCTTTCCGGATGAATTACCAGGACTACCACCTGAAAGGGAAATGGAATTTTGCATTGAGTTAGTGCCTGGTACAGAGCCGATATCGAAACCACCCTATAGAATGGCTCCGATAGAATTGGAAGAGCTGAAGAAACAGCTGCAAGAGTTGTTGGAGAAGGGGTTTATTAGACCGAGTGTCTCACCTTGGGGAGCACCGGTTCTATTTGTAAGGAAGATGGATGGAAGCCTCCGACTGTGTATAGATTACCGGTTGTTGAATAAGGCCACCATTAAGAACAAGTACCCCCTTCCAAGAATTGAGGATTTGTTGGATCAGCTCCAGGGAGCCGAAGTATTTTCTAGGATAGATCTGCGGTCAGGGTACCATCAGTTGAGGATCAGGAGTGGAGATGTACCCAAGACAGCATTTCGTACCCGTTATGGCCACTACGAGTTTTTGGTGATGCCATTCGGACTGACGAATGCTCCAGCAGCATTTATGGCATTGATGAATGACATATTCAAGCCATACCTGGACAAGTTTGTGATTGTTTTCATAGATGATATTTTGGTGTACTCTAAGTCCAGGGAAGATCATGAGGAGCACTTGAGGATAGTTCTGCAGACCCTCCGAGAGAGAGAATTGTATGCCAAACTCAGCAAGTGTAACTTTTGGTTGGAACAGATCTCATTTCTGGGGCATGTTGTGTCAAAGGATGGGGTATCAGTGGATCCATCCAAGATAGAGGCAGTTATACAGTGGGAACAGCCCAAGACAGTTACTGAGATCAGAAGTTTCCTGGGATTGGCAGGATATTATCGGAGATTTGTAGAGGGTTTCTCCAGACTAGCTATTCCGTTGACACGCCTCACGCGAAAAGATGTTAACTTTGTGTGGGATGAGGCATGTGAGAGGAGTTTTGAGGAGCTTAAGCGTCAATTGACAACTGCTCCAGTTCTCACCATTCCTACCAGCTCAGGAGGATTCTCGGTGTATACGGATGCATCACACCAGGGACTGGGCTGTGTGCTTATGCAGGATGGGAAGGTAGTTGCCTATGGATCTAGACAGTTGAAAGATCATGAGAGGAACTACCCGACACATGATTTGGAGTTGGCGGTCGTGGTATTTGCTTTGAAAATATGGCGCCACTATCTCTATGGTGAGAAATTTCAGGTGTTCACAGATCATAAGAGCCTTAAGTACCTGTTCTCGCAGAAAGAACTGAATATGAGACAGAGGAGATGGCTCGAACTCCTGAAAGACTATGATTGTGAAATTATGTACCACCCAGGTAAGGCAAATGTAGTTGCCGATGCTTTGAGTAGAAAGAACCTTGGGTTGGTGTCTTATATGATGGTACGGGAACATGAACTGTTAGAACACTTTGCGAACCTCAGTTTGGATGTAACCCCACCTGGATCTGAGAGACTTGAGATCATGGCTAGTTTGAGACTAGAGCCAGAGTTGATTGGCCGTATTCGGCAAGCCCAGCAGAGCGATCGACGGTGTATCGATTGGCTGAGGCAGATACAGACAGGTGTGGGTATTGATTTTGAGCAGAGTACTGATGGCTTATTGAGGTTCAGAGGCAGAGTATGCATTCCCAGGGATCCTGAGATCAGGAAGACGATTTTATCAGAGGCTCACTCATCGAAGTATACGATACATCCGGGAAGTACCAAGATGTATCAAAACCTTCGAAAGGTTTATTGGTGGTCTGGAATGAAAAGAGACATTGCGGAATATGTCGCTAAGTGTCTCATTTGTCAGCAAGTGAAGGTAGAGCATCAGAAGCCTGCAGGATTATTGCAGCCTCTACCGATACCGACATGGAAGTGGGAGCATGTCACCATGGATTTTGTGATGGGGTTGCCGAGGACCCGTAGAGGTCATGATGCCATATGGGTTATTGTGGACCGGTTGACTAAGTCCGCCCATTTCTTGGCTATGAGAGCTACCGATACACTGAGTCAGTTGGCGAACCTGTATATTCGAGAGATAGTACGGCTACATGGTGTACCAGTGAGCGTTGTTTCTGATAGGGATGCCCGCTTCACTTCCCATTTTTGGGAACATTTTCAGGAAGCGCTGGGGACCCGACTGAGTTTTAGCACCGCTTTTCATCCTCAGACGGATGGGCAGTCAGAGAGGACTATACAGACCCTCGAGGATATGTTGAGAGCGTGTGTGCTGGATTTTAGAGGCTCCTGGGATGACCACCTACAGTTAGCCGAGTTCGCTTATAATAATAGCTATCATGCTAGTATCGGGATGGCACCCTATGAGGCATTATACGGGTGTAGATGCCGTTCCCCTATTGGATGGGAAGAGGTTGGTGACAGACAGATTTTTGCTTCGGACTTAGTGTAGCAGGCATCTGAGGATGTCCAGTTGATATGTGAGAGATTACGGACATCTCAGAGCCGGCAAAAGAGTTATGCTGACAAGAGACGAAGACCACTGGAGTTTGATGAGGGTGAGTCGGTATTTCTGAGAATTTCACCATCGAAGGGTATTATGAGATTCGGTAAGAAGGGCAAGCTGAGCCCTAGATATATCGGACCCTTCGAGATTTTGGAGAGAGTGGGAGATAAGCCGTATAGATTGGCATTGCCACCGGACTTGGCAAATGTCCACAATGTCTTCCACGTCTCGATGCTTCGGAATTATCACCCGGACCCGGCACACGTGATAAGATATGAGCCGTTGGAGCTCCATGAGAGTATGACGTATGTTGAGAAGCCGGTTCGGATATTGGACAGGAAAGAGAAAGTGTTGCGGAATAAGACAATTCCCTTGGTGAAAGTGCTTTGGCAACACCACACGGCGGAAGAGGCCACGTGGGAATTGGAGAACTTGATACGGGAGAAGTACCCCCAACTGTTTGAAGAGTGACTTGGTTCTAATTTGGAGGACCAAATTCCTTGAAGGAGGGGAGAATGTAAGACCCCGTATATGTATAAGGGTAATGTGTGTAATTGGATCAAATAATATGAATGGACTTGTAATGTAAAGTATGATTGATGTAAGTCCATGGATTCAATGTATGTATGTGTAATATAAATTGTAACGTACATACAAGTTTCATTGAGTATGAATACGAAGAAAAGAGTTCTAGCAAGTGATGGATGTGATTGAGACTCAAGATGAGTAGTGTGGTAAAATGGAATGGAGTTATGCTTCCATTTGGTTTTATGTAGCATGCCTTTGAACATACAATGAATGCACACAAGTTTCAATGTGCATAAGGTATGAATGGATGCCATTTTCAAGTTATAAAGGTGGATGGATGAGAAAATGGCCATGGCAATAGATTAAGGATGTGTTGGTATGAGTTGCAGCAAAGAAACTGCAGGAAATCTGGAAAACATGAGGTCCAGATCGATCTCATAGGATGAGAGATCGATCTGGAAGAGCCAGAATGCTCTTACTTGGGCAAAAGAATAGAGCAGATCGATCTCCAATGGAGCCAGATCGATCTGCCAAGCATTCTGTAAGTGAAAAGATCGATCCTCAAGCACCCAGATCGATCTCCTTAGCTCTCTGTTTGGGACCAGATCGATCTCATGCTTAGACAGATCGATCTCATGCTTCAACAGATCGATCTGATTGCTTCGACAGATCGATCTCAGGCTTAAAAATGCCGTGAAAAAGAGGGATTTTAAGGGACCAGATCGATCTCCTCTTGGACCAGATCGATCTCCTCAAGTCATTTCTATATAAGGAGAGCTGAAAATCTGGAAATCTCGAAAAAAACATTTAACCTTACAATCTCAACCCAAAAACCTAACTTTCCCTCTCTAAAATCAGCCATTTTCAGTGAGATTTGGAGAGAGATCATTAGAGGCAAAGTTGTTCCTATCAAAGAGAATAACAACATAGTGAGAGGGCATTTTCCCATCTTTGGAATTGAAGGAGTTAAGGGTATTACCATTTGGAGCAAGAAGAGAAATCATATTGGTAAGATTCTAACACTTCAATCCAAATGCATTAGCTATTTAATTGATTTTGGAGTTGATTGGTATGAGTATTGATGGATAAATTATCTAGGATGTGGTGGAATTGGTGTAACCTAGAATGGGTATGATGTGAGAATTTATGGGTTGAATGAGTTTATGATTTATGGGCAAGCTAAAGTTGTTAGTGAGATGATGCTTATGATTTTAGATGGTTAGATGAGATTATATTGTGAGTTTGGAGAAATTGTGGAAATGAGTATCAATATGCTTGATAAATGCCATAGTGAGGGGATTCATGAAATATGAACACTATGAGCTTTATGTCGATTTGATATCGATTTTGAATAAGATAATAGGCCTAAGAAGATCCATAGACTCGAGTTATGGATAAAGTAATGAAACGAGGTCAAATAAGCTTTAATAGAGGCTATAGATTAAATTGACTATAGCAAGCACAAGGGTTGCAATATATGGATCGAATATAATGCGGGATATGATTTTGTGCAGTCCCGAAGAGTTCGTTGAAGGCGAACCGAACCGTACGAGTAAGCAGCTTAAGGAAGTGGAATCACGCATCGCGATTTCCAGGTAAGGGAATTTTGTAAGTATATAAAGGTAGCTGCTCGTATTTTGAACTCGTGGGTATATATAGGGCTTTGGAAATGTGCATGGACTTATAGAAATGTGTTTTGATGGTGTATGAGTATTTGTATGAGATTTGGTGGTTTGAGATGGTTATTGAAAAAGGGATAGTAAGGCTAATAATTGCATAAATCATGTGTTTTGAATGCTTTTACAAAACACAATGCTTTGATTTGAGCAAATAAAAGGATAGGCTGGCTAGTACTTGAATGATGTTGTGAAATAGCCCATATGAGGCACTAAGCATATTATGAGATGTTTTGAATTCATGTGAGCCGCCTATCGCGTGTATGTGATATAATTCGCGTTAGAGCCTCGCTCGTGCGAGATTTCTATGTTTTCACTTGTGTGAAACGTGCTTGAGCTTAGCTCGCACTTTGAAATTGAATTGTGATGATGGAGCTTACGCTCGTACGTGGATTGAGTGGCTTTTCTTATGCATATAACTGTACTGGAGCTATGCTCGTACATGGTTTCTTCATATTTTATGCATAAATGCCGTACCAGAGCGTTGCTCGTACGAAGTGATTGGTTTGATGCATGAATTCGCGCTAGAGCGTAGCTCGCGCTGGTTTTCACACTGTGGTATGTATGAGGCCGTGGCGAGAGATACAGATTAACTCAGGGAACCCAACAGGCCTGACAGACCTCTTAGGTGGGGTGAGGGTGAGGGGCTAGGACCTGACATAATCCATCCAGGGAACCCAACAGGCCTGACAGACCTCTTAGGTGGGGTGAGGGTGAGGGGCTAGGACCTGGATCAGGGAACCCAACAGGGGCGAGCAAGGCCATGAGGGGCTAGGACCTGGTATTGAGGTTACTCCCACGCGCTCTTGAGACTATAAAGGTTACACTTGGTATGGGGTAGATAAGACCTATGGCAGGCACCCCCAACCATGTTATGGGTCCGCGGAGTACGATGTACCGTGTATATCACATGGAGTACGATGTACCGCGTGGTGGTTACTTGATTTGAGAAAGTCTGGCGGAGAACTAACCCACCTTCGTGCCAGCATGATACCCCGCACACCGGAATCCGTGTGGTCTGGGATGATATGTGACGATTGGCCATCGTAGTCACTTGAGATATAGTAACCTGTCTCCTTGCTTGATTTACTTACTACCACATGATTTTAAACCTCTAAGTGTGATTGTGATTGTTTAAGGTAGACCCGAAGGAGGGGTCGAGCCTCGTTGATTTGAATTGTGAAATGAAAATGAGGTTGTGATTGTGAATTGATGTGATGTGATTGTATGTGATGAGAAGGAGTTTTATGACGTGGGTTTAAAAAGGAGGTTTCTAAATGAATTGCCCTTTTTAGGAATTTAAATGAGATCGAGCATGAGATGATTTATACATGATGTTTTACCATGTTTTATATGCCAATTTTACATGACTTTGATACATGATATATATGTATACTCATATGGCATAGTTTTATTCCTCATGCTCCTACTATAAAGGATTTATGCATAACACTATTAGCATGTAGATAGAGTAGTTATCTACCATGCTTGCATTATTGCCTTACTGAGCGTGTGGTTGCTCATCCCACTCTATTTTCCCCCCTACAGAGCGTGCATAGTAGCCCAGTGAGGACTGAGGCGTATTATTTTGGACTCCGCTGCATCTCCATCGCTAAGAGGTATATATACACAGTAAATCTTTTTGTATCTAAACAATGTAAAAGCACAGTATTCTTTTGAGTTGTACTTATGGGGGATGTAGATGTCAGTAAAACATGTATTCGTATAAGTACACGATTAAATGCACATGTATGACATCGTTTTAATTAATTGAGAATGAATGAGATGTGGTGTTTATTATTGACTCACAGCCCAACAGTGTGTGGTCAGTTAGTTCACGACCGGGTAAGGTAACAGTAAAACATTAAAAATTTTCAGTGATTTTCGGTTAAAGAGAATGGAATTGGGTCGTGACAACGTAACTGCATATAACCATACAATGGAGGTCAATTCAATTATCTTGATCAGTATATAGCATTTTACTGACCAACTTTAAGGTATTGGGCCCTATCTACCCCATTGGGTCTCGGCCCATTTCAGCCCTTTTATATTTATTAATTCCCTTCTTCGGGTATACCGGGTTTATGCAGCTTACCAATAATTATCGGGCTTCGTTCCAAATTCATTGGATAGCCCGTATACCATTTACGGCAATTATATTATAACTCCGAATAATATTCCTTTCTATGCGAAATTAATCCATAATTTCGTAAAATAATTAAAACTCTGTATTTAAAGGACTCTTATTGCCGAAATTGAACTGTACTTACCCGATACGATGCGAGGTACGAAAATCAGAGCTCAATCGGCTCTCGTTCGGTCTCTGTCGTAAAGCTGCACAATTAGATAAATCCGGATTATTTTCCATTAAAATAATATTAAATTAAATTTTCGAAATTTACTCGTAGGTCAATTTCGACCCTCGGTCAACTTACCCGAATCTCGAGTCGTCCTCGGTAAATTTCTTTCCTTTTCCCCTTTTTCCTTTCCTTTTCCTTTATTTTCTTTTCCTCTTTCCTTCCTTTTCTTTTCCTCTTTCCTTCCTTTTCCCTCCTTTTCCTTCCCTTTCCTTTCGGCCAAACGGTGCCGTTTCCTGCCACTTGCCGTCGCCGGCGTTTCCGGCGGTCTTGCCGGCCAAGACCGGTCTCAAAAGAACCGGCTTCTCCCCCTGAATGCGTCGGTGGCCCCCGTTCCAGCCCAGTCGCGGTGGTTCGCTGGAAATCAGCCTGTTTCTCCCTCGGTCTTCCTTCGCTCCGATCGGCTTCCTCCGATCACCTGACGGCATGATTCCGGTGCCCACGTGCTCGCTGGTCTCTCCTCTTCCTCCTCGTGGCCTCGTCGGAGCCTGTCGGTCGCCGGTGTGCTGGGATCGTCGGTGGGGGTTCGCGGGTCGTCTTTCGGTTCTATTTTTTGGGTTCTCCCGAGCTTTTCTCTCTCCCCTTTTTTTTTGTTTTCAGATTCTTTTATTATTATTATTATTATTATTTATTTGTTTAATTATTACACTATTCATTAAAATACTCCATAAAAATCCAAAATTTCTACAACTTATATTATTTTTATTCCAATTTAATTTATTTAATTTAATTTAATTTATTAAATAAATTTTCCTCCAAATTTTCGATATTATTCCTTCGTACTTTTCGAGATATTGTTCCGGTAATTTTTCGGTATTTTTAAAATTTCCGAATCTTGATCAATTGACCCAAAATTGTATAATTTCCCCATTATCGATCAAGATATCTTACATCCTTATTTTTAATTAAAATTTTCTTATCGCCCTAATACCGAATTTTGGTATTTTTACCATTTTACCCCTGCTCTTGTTTCGGAATCAATTTAACCTGACTTCCCTTCATGAATACTCATTCATTTTGCATTTTAAATCCTGATTTCCTGTCCGAATCTCGTTTCATTTAATTTGGAACTATTTTAATCATTCCTTTCACGAACATACTCATTTCATATTTTTAACTAAATTCGGGTCTTACATAATCTCCCCCACTTAAGGAAATTTGGTCATCCAAATTAGAACCAAGTTAAATGGATTCATAAACAACTCCGGGTATGCCTATCGTATCATACTCTGTCGTTCTCAAGTGACTTTTTAGAGTGTACTACTACCAAAGGACTTTAATTAGGGAGATCGTCTTAAACCTCAATACTTTCTCTTTCCTGTTTAATGCCCGAATCAACTTCTTCAATATACTTATATTTGTATTAAGCTGAACTATTGGATCTCATATCCTATCACTTATGCTGGATCTAGATAGTATTTTCGAAGCATCAAAAGATGGGACACATTGTGGGTGCCTGCTTATTCAAGTGGAAATGCCACCTACAGATCTTATCTTCCACTTGTCCAATCTCTCAAAAGATTCAATCCAGTGAAACTCAATTTACCTTCTTCCAAAAGTTCACTATATCCTTATTCTCTTAGGACAAGAAACATTTCAACCATACTAATTCACCCTCGGTGAATTCCAATACTTTTTTATCTGCTCTGAGGTGTTCCTAATCTCTTATCCTTAACTAAACATCCTCAGAGACTTATTATCCAAAGTCGAAAATAATTCTATCTGTCACCCACTTTTTCTTATCCAATTTGGGGAACAACCCCTACAGCCATACACTGCCTCATATCTTGTTATCCCGATACTCAAGTGGCAACTGTCACTATTGGCGAATTTGATTTGTAATAACTAATCATCCCAGGAGCATAAAAAATCAAGGGCACACGCCTTCATCGGATCCTCCAGAACCTGTACAGTCCTCTCTGACTGACCATCTGTCTGAGGATGGAAAGCTGTGCTAATACTCAGTTGGGTTCCCATAGCTTCCTGAAAAATATTCCCAGAAGTGAAAAGTGAAGCTGGAATCCCTATATGATATCATGCTCACTGGAATGCTACTTGATGTTCTGCAATCTTCCTTACACATAAATCCTCATATACGCTCTGAGTATTTGGGGATTTCATAACCAGAAAGTGGGTAGACTTAGTCACTTTAGCGACTATAATCCATCACAAAATTCATGGAGACTTGCTCCCATTTTTCATGCCGTGTCGATATAGGTAGAGGCTGCAATAACCCTGCAGACTTTCAATACTCTACCTTATTCTGCTGACATACTAGGCACCTTTCCACGATCTCTCCATGTCTCTTTTCATATCTGACCACCAATACCCTTTCCGAGATTTTGATACATTCTTTACTTTCCGTATGCACCGTATATCCCGAAGAGTGAGCTTCTGACAATATTACTATCCCATCAACTGTGGTCTTGGGGAGCACTCATTGTCTCGAAACCTCTGTAAATCATCATCACACTCTGTGAACTTTATCACTGTACCCTTCTGAATCTGACCCAAACTATCAACACCATGCCGATCATCATGCTAAGCCTGTCAAATCAGGGCACTCTCATCCGGTTCTAATCTCAGGCTAGCTGTCACATAATCACTGTCATCATCAGAAAGGATCACATCAATACTGAGGCTCACAACTGCTCTAGCAGCTCACGCTCCCTGACCATCATATGTAATACCATCCCGAGGCTCTTTCTACTCAAGGTATCAGCCATCACATTAGCCTTTCCAAGGGTGGTACAATTTTCACAATCAAAATCTCTCAGAAGCTCTAACCCACTATGTATTCTCATATTTGCCTCTTTCTGTGAAAACCAGATACTCGGGGCTTTATGATCAGTGCATATCCAAAATTTCTCATCCTGTACATAATAGTACCATATCCTCGGTACAAATACTACCGCTGCTAACTTTAAATCATGGGTCAGATAGTTTATCCATGATCCTTGAGTTGTCTGGATCCACAATCGACTATCTTCCCTTTTGCATCAATACACAGCTCATTCATGATTTTGAGGTATCTATACACACTGAGAAACCTCTTGAGCTATTGGGTATGGTGAAAATAATCACGGTGGTCAGTTCATACTTCACTACATCGAAATTCATGTCACATCTATCATCTCAATCAATTATCACGCTTTCATAGTTAAACGTGCCAACAAGGTATACCCTTTTTAGAACTCGTAGCAACCATCTGTAAAAGCAATTTTCAATTATTGCTTACAATTTGCCCTAGATTTTAACTACACCCAACATATCATCGATAATGATGATTACAAATCGGTCCAATCCTTGACTTATTTATGCATAAGCGTATTAGATCCTTCAAAATCGCTTACGTTTTTTAGGTACTAACCTGCGTCATTTCCTTTTCTTGTCTTAACGGCTCTTATTAAATTTTACTATGTTAACCTTTATGATTTGTCGAATCTTTAATATTCTTATCGTCTTAGTAAAGGTATCCTAATGCTAAAGGTATTTATTACGACGATCGATTTCACGTTATAGGTTATATATATATACTTTTAGACGCTGTCAAGCCTTCAGGCGGGGAGGTATTTTGAAATACCTTTATTAACCCTTAGACTTAACCACAATTACTTTACATATTAGTCCCTGTGGTCACAATTTATATTCGCTACTAATTGCTTCAATCTTAATTACTTCATATCGTAAAGATGTTCTTACCTTGCATACGCCTCTTACTCCAATACATCTTGTATTCTGAATCAAGCATATCTCAAAGATTATCTCCTTAGTATATCAATCATGAAAAAACTCTTTCATTATTCATTCCGTGAGTACAATCCTTTACTCCTTTAATTTCAACTATTGCACCCCTTTTTATCACTTGTCAACACTTACAGTATACTTTTCAAGGGTAACCATATCACTATCTTAGAATAGAATTCTGAACATCATAATTTGCAGCCGACCAATTGAGATTTATTCTCAATATTACTTCAAATTACTCATAGTCTATTGAATAAAATTGGCTGACTTATACTTCTTCCCCCATTTTCATATTATAATCTCTTAATAATTATTTCATTAGTTAACCCTCCTCTATTGGGGTACTAACTATCAGCATTGTGCCCATGGGTGTAGGCATTCATGCCTTTTTCTCACTTATATGCGAATGAAGGCGGTATGAATAAATGTGTGGCACCAGGATCAATAAACATATGTACTTCATTATTCATAACAAGTGTGGTATCTTACACCACATCCATGAAACATCAATAGTGTCCTGGTCCAAGACATCCTCTCGCTTTCGTCCAACAACCTATTTTCCTTTTTTCTTTTCGGCTATGGCCTCCCTTTTCGTTGCAGCTATACCAATGAAGTTTTTCTCTGTCTCTTTACTTTTTTGTGGGCCGATCTCGCCCAACTCTGTGCAATCAAAATCAATGGTCTGTCTTACCACACTTAACGGCCATTTTCATCAATACAGTGTAGGTATAGACCCTCCTTACGTAGTACCACACATCCCACACTGCTTATAGTGCTTACACTGCTACACTGCTTCGTAGCAGGTCAGGGTCCTCCAATCACAATGCCCCTCAAGAGTGCCAAAATTGGATACACTGGGGCCTTACCAATTATCTTACTCCATGACTCATCAAATTAAATCTTTTACCAATTACCATTTTCCCATTTTAACATCTTTGTCATTTCTCGATTCTCTTTTTTGTCTCTATTTCAGCCCTCACTACCTTTCCCAATCTCAGAGACGTGCAACACATGATATTATTCACACAACTATATTCTGCGCACTGCCTCGACATAGGTAATGAGCCAATCGGACTCTAATCGACAATTTGAGTCATTTCATGAACTTTTGGGCTTCCCAACTCTCACTGCCCACAATATCGGGTTCATACTTGCCCAGGGATATAATCTGATATTCATACTCATCAATCAACCAATGACTATGGGCAGTGTAAGAAATTTCACCTGTAATTTCCCCTTAAGTAGTGTCCGAAATATTTCGTCACTAGAATACGTCCAGAAACATTTCTCATGTCGGTTCTGGACGTCTAACTCTTCAGATGGGTCGAGCGGACTTCCACCAATGTTCCGCCTCAACTCTCTAACATAAATGTATTTTAAAAGTCACTTTCCTAGTCGACATACACCGAAAAAATTCATACAACTTCGCTATCTCATACACCCAGTCCTCAGTAACTATTAGTTTCTTTACTTCGCTATATATCGGAGGGGTGTGAAAATCTCTATAGTCTGAGGCATCTATTTAGGCTTTACCCTACCTATCCTCAACTACTTGCAATAGACTGAGTAAACAAGTCCGAAATATTTTCTACACTCCACTCCATCCTCTTGGAGCGTGTCTCAATACTGTTTGGTCTCTTTATAGGATCCTGTGGAGTATGCTCAACATCAGCCTCCACCTCACTCTCATCTTGAGTCTCATGTGACGACTCATTCGACTCTCAGGCCGATCTCTATGGCCTCGAGCATGTGTACTCGCCCCTCTATTATAGCGGCTATCAATTATAAAACTAGATTCTTGCATTCGAAACTAAAATCTTAGCTGCTATTCTATCTTGATATACACAATTGTATCTAAACAATGCACAGTACATGGGGATGTAATTTTACTTAACTACTAACACTGACTCATATCAGGCCAACTCAGCTCTGATACCATTCTCTGTCACGACCCAAATTACCTAAAAATTAGAGTAAATTTTTTTGCTTTTTCATTTCTTTACCCGTCGTGAACAGTTATACTACTAAACAGTTGGGCTATGATTCGGTGTTAGTCACCTTTCACCTATTTACCATTCCATTTTCATATTTCATTTACATATCAATTTATTGAACTAAATACATCCCCAATATTACATCCATATACAGTATTGTGCATCTATATGTTCAGATACAAAATTGTACAAATGTGTATACCTGATCTTGATAAGAAGCAGCGGATAACCGAATTGCGAAGCTATTGTCGCTCTCTTCTACTGAATATACCTTGTGGGGTGGAAAATGAAAGGGTGAGCGAAACGTGCTCAGTAATGCAATAATGTAAGCAGGTAGATAACTATACTATCTACGTGCTGATAATGTCATGATATAAAATCGTTTACATTTGGAGAATGAGGTATGACTAAAACGATGCCACATGTATGTATATATTATATAAGAGAAATCATGAAATCGACATATAAATCAAACATGGAAAATCA
This sequence comes from Firmiana major, assembly GCA_033439115.1. Taxonomy (NCBI): domain Eukaryota; kingdom Viridiplantae; phylum Streptophyta; class Magnoliopsida; order Malvales; family Malvaceae; genus Firmiana; species Firmiana major. Next base: position 66,045,019 of record CM065899.1, read on the forward strand.
TCATGTATGACATCTCATGCTCGTCACATTAAAACTTATTTGTGTTCATCATAACCTCCTCACTTTAAAACTTATTTGTTTAATCATAAACTCATTACTTTAAAACTCATTTGTTTCATCATAAAACAACTTCATCAAGGTCAAACCCATCTCTCGGGAATACCTTGATTCATTAATTCACATCTCTTTTAAAAACATAAATCAGGACTACCCCTCCATCGGGTTTGTCCTGGTCTATCCAGACTGTATGATATCATGTGAGGCATGTAGGTTACTGTATGAAAATTGAGGACTATGGCCATACTATGTCCCTATGATCCCAGGCTACACGGATCCCGGTGTGCGGGGTATCACAACTGCAACGAGAGGTGGGGTCAAGTCCTATCCGCCAAAATATCAAGTAACATCATAGAGTCATCATGACTGCACGGTACAGCGTACTTCATGTGACATACACGGTACATCGTACTCCGTGGACCCATATCAAAGTCTGGGGGTGCCTGTCGTAGGTCTTATCCACCCCAATACTATGTCGATAACCAACCCATGTCTCAAAGTATATGTGCGAGCATCTCAACTCTCTGCGACACACAGTCTACAGGAGGCTTCCGCACGACTATATGCATGTCAACTCACGTCTAGTGCGAGCGAAGCTCCTGCACCACGCTATGCATATCATGATATCTAAAATCTCGTGTGAGCGAAGCTCCAGCACGATTTTGTGCACACACAAATTTCTCGTACGAGCAATGCTCCAGTACGGCTGTTCATGAGTATAAATCAGTAAACTTGAGTGCGAGCAAGACTCTAGCACTCTTTTTATTCATGTAAATACGATGGGTGGCTCAATCTTGATAAAACATCTTTTAAAATAGTAACCGGTACAAACCGGTACCCTTTCGTATATTTCACGAAATCAATAGCCAACCTATGTGCATATTTGCTTAAATCAAAGCAATATAATCATATAAAACATTAAAACATGATAATCATGCAATTTATCTACCTTACTACACTTTTTATAAATTTTACTCCTAGGGGTAAAATCGTCATTTTTCTTTATTCACCTATGCCCCGATTTTCGTAAAATTATTATTTCGTTTCTAGATAGTTTAAGAGATTCTAGACCCTGTAAATCCCCTCAAAAATACGTATAGGTATCTCTATATACCTACAAAATTCCCTTACCTGGAAACACGCGCAGACTTAACCTGCCTCGATGATACCGAATCTCTCAGCCTAAATGCGCGCCAACCAAAGGTACGTAACTGCATATAACCATACAGTTAAGGTCAATTCAATTATCTTGATCAGTATATAGCATTTTACTGACCAACTTTAAGGTATTGGGCCCTATCTACCCCATTGGGTCTCAGCCCATTTCAGCCCTTTTATATTTATTAATTCCCTTCTTCGGGTATACCGGGTTTATGCAGCTTACCAATAATTGTTGGGCTTCGTTCCAAATTCATTAGATAGCCCGTATACCATTTACGGCAATTATATTATAACTCCGAATAATATTCCTTTCTATGCGAAATTAATCCATAATTTCGTAAAATAATTAAAACTCTGTATTTAAAGGACTCTTATTACCGAAATTGAACTGTACTTACCCGATACGATGCGGGGTACGAAAATCAGAGCTCAATCGACTCTCGTTCGGTCTCTGTCGTAAAGCTGCACAATTAGGTAAATCCGAATTATTTTCCATTAAAATAATATTAAATTAAATTTCCAAAATTTACCCGTAGGTCAATTTCGACCCTCGGTCAACTTACCCGAATCTCGAGTCGTCCCCGGTAAATTTCTTTCCTTTTCCCCTCTTTCCTTCCTTTTCTTTTCCTCTTTCCTTCCTTTTCCCTCCTTTTCCTTCCCTTTCCTTTCGGCCAAATGGTGTCGTTTCCTGCCACTTGCCGTCGCCGGCGTTTCGGCGGTCTTGTCGGCCAAGACCGGTCTCAAAAGAACCGGCTTCTCCCCCTGAATGCGTCTGTGGCCTCCGTTCCAGCCCAGTTGCGGTGGTTCACCGGAAATCAGCCTATTTCTCCCTCGATCTTCCTTCGCTCCGATCGGCTTCCTCCGATCACCTGACGGCATGATTCTGGTGCCCACGTGCTCGCCGGTCTCTCCTCTTCCTCCTAGTGGCCTCGTCGGAGCCTGTCGGTCGCCGATGTGCTGGGATCGTCGGTGGGGGTTCGCGGGTTGTCTTTCGGTTCTATTTTTTGGGTTCTCCTAAGCTTTTCTCTCTCCTCTTTTTTTTGTTTTCAGATTCTTTTATTATTATTATTATTATTATTATTATTATTATTATTTATTTAATTATTACACTATTCATTAAAATACTCCATAAAAATCCAAAATTTCTACAACTTATATTATTTTTATTCCAATTTAATTTATTTAATTTAATTTAATTTATTAAATACATTTTCCTCCAAATTTTCGATATTATTCCTTCGTACTTTTCGAGATATTGTTCCGGTAATTTTTTGGTTTTTTTAAAATTTTCGAATCTTGATCAATTGACACAAAATTGTATAATTTCCCCATTATCGATCAAGATATCTTACATCCTTATTTTTAATTAAAATTTTCTTATCGCCCTAATACCGAATTTCGATATTTTTACCATTTTACCCCTGCTCTTGTTTCGGAATCAATTTAACCTGACTTGCCTTCATGAATACTCATTCATTTCGCATTTTAAATTCTTATTTCCTATCTGAATCACGTTTCATTTAATTTGGGACTATTTTAATCATTCCTTTCACGAACATACTCATTTCGTATTTTTAACTAAATTCGGGTCTTACATCAGTAGAGCACCAGCATAGGCTAAATCCTATAATGAAAGAAATAGTCAAAAAGGAGATAATTAAGTGGTTAGATGTTGGGATCATATATCCCTTTTCTAATAGTGCCTGGGTAAGCCCAGTTCAATGTGTCCCTAAGAAAGGAGGGATGACTGTGATTGAGAATGAGAACAATAAGCACATACCCACTAGGACTTTCACTGGTTGGCGGGTATGATGAGAGTGTGTGCATTGATTTTATAAGCTACTGGGATGATCAGTTGCTACTAATTGAATTCGCCACTAATAACAGTTGTCACTTGAGTATTAAGATAACATTATATGAGGCATTGTATGGCCATAGGGGTTGTTCCCCGGTTTGGATAAGAAGGGGGTAACAGATATAGAGTTGCTCTCGAATTGGTAAGACAAACCTCTGAGGATGTTCAGTTGATTTGTGAGAGATTAAGAAACACCTCAGAGCAGACAGAAAAGCTATGCTGACAAGAGATAGAAACCAATGGAATTCACCGAGGGTGAATCAATATTGAGTTTCTTTAGATTGAATCTTTTGAGTGATTGGACAAGTGGGAGATAAGTCCTGTAGGTTAATGTTACCACCTGAATTAGCAGGCATCCACGATATGTCCCATCTTTTGATGTTTCAAAAATATTATCCGGACCCAGCATATGTGACCACATATGAGCTCTAACAGCTTAGCTCAATGAAAGTATAACATATGTTAAAAAAAACTTGATTCGGGTATTAAAACAGGAAGGAGAAAATACACTTCGAAAGAGTCATATAAGAATCAAAGAGTATGATGCGATAGACGTACCCGGAGTTGTTTATGGATCCATTTGACTTGGTTCTAATTTGGAGGACCAAATTTCTTAAATGGGGGAGATTATGTGAGACCCGAAATTAAATCGTAATTTATTATAAAGGATTAAAAATGGTCACAAATTTAAACGAATGGGATTCGGACTGGAGATAAAGATTTAAAATACGAAATGAATGAGTATTCGTGAAGGGAAGTCGGGTTAAATTAATCTCGAACACGTGTAAGGGTAAAATGGTCAAAAGACCGAAAGTCGGTATAATTTTGATAAGAAAAATTTAATTAAAAATATGGATTTGAGAATCTTGATCAATAACGAAGAAATAATTAAATTTCGGGTTAAATTGATCAAGATAAGAATTTATTTAAATAAACCTAAATTTTTACTTCGAAAAATTATCCCGAAAATAATCGAAAAATATACCGGGAGAGACGGAATAAGAACGATAAATTCAATTATAGATTAAATGAATTAAATAATAATTTTTGGAGATATTTTGATTATTTTAATGAATTTTAATGATTAAAATATAATAAAATAAATTAATTAATTAATTTAAAAAAAGGGAATTGAAACAGAATCGCGAGATGCGATTCTGTAAATGGAAAGGAGAACACGAGGAACCTAGCCCCGTCAGCCTCACCACCGGACGCCACCAGAGAGGTGACCAGCCGAGTCGCCCGAGCCCGTCGGCACCAACAAGCCGACGAACGGCAGTGAACGGCAACCGATAGAGGGAGAAAACAAGAGAAAACCGATGGGGGAGGAAAAGAGAAATCCTACCATTAGCCGACGATCTAGCCCCAACCGATGTTAGCTGGTGATTCCCCAAGTGCAGGCGACGTGATCGGTGGTGGCCACAACCGTCAAAACCAATGGACGGTGACAAAAACGACAGAAAAAGAAATGTGTACCGACGGCCAAGGGGGAACAGCCGGACCAGCCACTTTTCGGCGGCCTTGGACGAAAACGAGGCCAGATCCGAGAATCAGACAACCCAGCGGAGCTGTTGGAGACGAAAAAAGATGGAGAACCGGTCGGCGAGGAACCGAATCGGTCGAACCGGACTAATCCGATGGTCTAAATCGAGTTGAACCGGACCGAACCGGTTCAGCCAAGAAAGAGAGGAAAAAGGGAGAAAAAGAGAAAAAAGGAAAAAGGGGAAGAATTTTTGGAGATACACCGGACTTCGGGTAAGTCGGTAAGTGGTCAAAAGTGACCGATTTGATTTTTGAGAAATTTATTTAAATTATATTCGATCAGAAAATAACCCGAAATTAAATATAAATTGTGCAGTTCGACGATAAATTCTGAATGTGAGCCGATTGAACTTCGATTTGCACAACATCGCATAATCTCGGGTAAGTCAAGCTCATTTATGACAATTTATATAATCATTCGCGTATTATAAATTTATTTTACGCATTTCGGATTTAATTTCCGCCTTTAGTGAATAATATTGGGAATTCTGAGTAAATTGTCGTAAATGATATACGGGCTATCCAAAGAGTTTGGAACGCAACCCAATAGATATTAAGAGCCCAATAGGCCCGATGAAGGGATTAAATAAATGGAAACGGGCTGGAAATAGGTCGAAAGCCATTAAGATGTAATCGGGCCCAATAAAGTAAAACGAGCCCCAATGTTTTAGATTCGATCAGTATAAGTGAAATATTGATAAGTATAATTCAATTAACCCAAATATATGGTTATATGCAGCTCCGTAGGCTTGGTTTGGAGCAAATTGGATAGAGAGACCTTGTACGGGCAGAACGGGATAAGCTCGCGTGTGATTCCAGGTAAGGGAATTTTATGAACTGCTAGAGGTAGCTTTACGAAATTTCGACACCATTTATAGTCTTTTAAATGGTCTGAAGGGTCTAGATTTCAGATAAAATTTTTAGTGCCCCGAATGGACAAATTACCAAGATACCCTTGTTAAGGGTAAAATTTCCAACTTTCGAAAAAATGTGGGAGTAGCAAGGACAAGAGATTCCTGCTCGTTTCTTGAGGTGTTTAAACACATGCATGAGTAGGCTGGCTAACTTTTAAATAAAAATGCACAGCATTGCATAATTTCAACAGATGTTGATTTTCTCTGAAAATGATTTAAGAAATGTAGTCGCCTACGTGATTTTATGAAAAGGTGACGTGCTAGAGCTCAGCTCGCACGAGTTTTGATTTGTTTGATGCATACCTCAGTGCTGGAGCGAGAACTCGCACTAGAGTTTTACATGTATTGGTGCTGGAGTCTAACTCGCACCAGATTTTTATATGATTTTCGTGACACGCTGCTGAAATCTAACTCGCACCAGATTTTTATGTAATTTTCATAATACGGTGCTAGAGTCTAACTCGCACCAGATTTTCACATGAAATGTGTACAGAGTGCTAGAGCTTAGCTCGCACTAGTTTTACTTGATTTTTATGAGAGTGCTAGAGCATTACTCGCACTGGTTTTCTGAGAACATACGATGAGCTGTGCTTGGAGCATCGGGTAGACTGTGTGTCACACCGATTAAATAGGCTCGCACGTGCGTTTTGAGACAGGGCATGAGTATGGAGATATGATATGGGTCCACGGAATACGTTGTACCGTGCAAGTAGCATGGAGTACGTTGTACCGTGTGGTATCTTTGGATGCGTGGTATCTTCGGATACGAGTGGCATCTTCGGATGCATGGGATCGGATAAGACTGACGGGTTGTTCTGACCCACCTCTCGGGTGGTTCCCGATCGTGGTGAGACCCCGCACACTAGGATCCGTGTAGCAGAAGGGCTCACGAGGACACATGGCCATAGTCCTAGTTATTTACCTGAGATATACATATATTGCGTAGTCTCGCCTGTTGATGTTTTGAGAAACTCATTTGTGGATTTTTATGTGAGTCTGGATCACCCGAGGGAGGGGTTGGATCTTGACTGAGATATGGTTTTGATGGAAATTAAATTGGGTTTTAAACGGAAACTTGCATGAGGTTATTTTCCATGCTATTTAAACTCATGAATGATGTCAACTGGTTTTACATGACATTCAGTAAAACACATATTATTATTGCTTTAAAAAGTATTTGATTTTATGGTTTCGTGTGAGTCAGGAACACCCGAGGGAAGGGTTGAGTCCTGACTGTGTTGTGAAATTTTAACGATGATGAAATGTTTTAAATGGATATGCATGTCGAGTTTTCCATGCTTTTGAATCCATATATGAACTTGTTTTACATGGCATCATGACATCACAAATTATAACATCTGTTTTGAAATGTGTGGAGAAAGGGCGGTTTATGTATGGCACCATGTTCATGTAGGTAGTATAGTTACCTACTTGTTCGTAGGATTGCCTTACTGAGCTTGATGTGCTCACCCCTTTCATTTTCCAACATAGATTCCTTCCAGTAGACATTGAGGTGACTGAGTACTGCATTCCTGATATCCGCTGCTACCCATCATGGTAAGGTATATACACTTGTACATATTGTATCTAAATAAGTATAGCATAGTAACATATTTGTAAGTAACTGTCATGGATGTATAGATAATGTAAACATTTGTAAATAAATGGAAAAGAATAAATGAAAAATGAATGTGTTTACCTTTTTCTGTAATAAGAAATTAAGTTATATGATGATTAAATGGTGGGACTAGCATTGACGCACAGCCCTATTATTAGTGGAGTGTGGTCACGATTCGGAGGATAGATAAGTATGAAATAAAAATAAAAAAAAATTTACTCTGATTTTTGGGTAGTTTTGGGTCGTGACATGGAGATTGATCTGTTCCTTGAGAGAGATAGATTTCTTCTAGATAGCGGCTTAAGGAGATCGATCTCTCATTCATGGGAGATCGATCTGCTCTTCCCCTGCATCCACATTACAGCAGTTTTCTGCAGATTCCCAATGTGTAACTCATCCTTATTCGCCTAATACCTCATTTTACATTCCGTACACAACTAACGTATATAGTATGCCTTCCATATAATTCATAGGCAATAAAACTTGCACACACAACTTGAAATCATGGATTGTACATTAAATTTCATAATCCCTACATCTTTTATTATCTTTACACCTCTAACAATGTGCATATACATCACAACTTCACAAGAAATATGTGTAAAACTACGAGCATTGCATTTCTCCCATCCTTAGAAAATTTGGTCCTCCAAATTGAATCAAGTTTATTCCTCAAAAAGTTGGGGATATTTCTCCTTCATCAGGTCCTCTAACTCCCAAGTGGCTTCCTCTGATGTATGATGCTGCCACAAGACCTTAACCATTGAAATTGACTTGTTCCGTAACACCTTCTCTTTTGTATCCAGTATCCGGATCGGTTTCTCTATATATGACATATCCCCCTTAAGCTCTAATGGCTCATAACTAATTACATGTGCGAGATTCGAATGGTACTTCCAAAGCATGGGAACATGAAAGACATTGTGGACCTCTGCTAGCTCAGGTGGTAAAGCTAGCCTATATGCTCTATCTCCTACTTTATCCAAAATCTCGAAGGGACCGATGTAACGAGGACTTAGTTTTCCCTTCTTCCCAAACCTTGTTATTCCCTTAGAAGGAGATACTTTCAAAAATACAGACTCACCCACCACGAACTCAAGTAGCCTCCGTCTTCTGTCAGCAAAACTCTTTTGTCGACTCTGAGCTGTTCGTAACCTCTCACATATTATTCGAACATCCTCCGAGGCTTGTTTAACCAAATCGGAAGCGAGCAACTGTCTGTCACCAACCTCTTCCCAACCAATAGGTGATCGGCATCTACGAGCATATAGTGCCTCATAGGGGGCCATACCAATACTTGAGTTATAACTGTTGTTGTAGGCAAACTCAATCAGTGGCAAGTGATCGTTCCATGAGCCTCTAAAATCCAGCACACGCACTTTCAACATATCCTCCAAGGTCTGTATAGTCCTATTTGACTGACCATCTTTCTGAGGATGGAAAGTGGTGCTAAAGCTCAATTGGGTCCCCATCGCTTCCTGAAAATGTTCCCAAAAGTGGGTAGTGAAGTGGGCATCCCTATCAGAAACAACACTCACTAGGACTCCATACAGTCTCACTATTTCCCGTACATACAAGTTCGTCAATGCACTCAAAGTATCTGTAGATCTCATAGCTAAAAAGTGTGTTAATTTCGTTAACTGATCTACTATAACCCAAATAGCATCATGGTTCTTATGGGTTTTTGGTAATCCCATCATAAAATCTATGGTGACGTGCTCCCACTTCCATACCGATATCGGTAAAGGTCACAATAATCCACTAGGTTTTTGATACTCTACCTTAACCTGCTGACAAATGAGACATCTAGCAACATACTCAATTATATCTGTTTTCATTCCAGACCACCAATATACCTTTCGGAGATTTTGATACATTTTACTGCTCCTTGGATGTACTGTGTATCTCGATAAGTGAGCCTATGATAAAATCAACTTCCTAAGCTTTAAATCCTTAGGGACACATAATCTATTTTTGAACCTTAGTATTCTATCTGAACTCAATACAAAATCAATACCCTTACCTTTTTGAATTTGGCTAATCAAATCAATACACCATTGATCATTTTGTTGAGCTTGTCGGATTCTCTCAATCAACTCCAGTTCTAATCTCAAGCTAGCTATAATCCCATGACTGCCAATCTCAGGTGGGGTTATATCCAAGCTAAGGTTCGTGAATTGTTCCAACAACTTATGCTCCCTAACCATCATACATGATACCAACTCAAGACTCTTTCTACTCAATGCATCAGCAACCACATTCACCTTCCCCGGGTGGTACAAAATCTCACAATCATAGTCTTTGAGGAGTTCTAACCACCTTCTCTATCTTATATTTAACTCTTTCTGAGAGAACAGATACTTAAGACTCTTGTGATCCGTAAAGATCTGAAATCTCTCACCATACAAATAGTGGCGTCATATCTTCAATGTAAATATTATGGCCGCCAACTCTAAATCGTGAGTAGGATAGTTCTTCTCATGATCTTTCAACTGTCTGGATCCGTAAGCAACTACCCTTCCATTCTGCATCAAAACACAGCCCAGTCTTTAGTGTGAAGCATCTGTGTAAACAAAAAAATCTCCTGAGCTGTTAGGAATGGTGAGAACTGGCACGATGGTTAACCTATGCTTAAGTTCCTGAAAACTCCTCTCACATGCTTCATCCCACGTAAACTCCATAGTTTTTCTCGTAAGACGTGTCAACGGAGCAGCCAATCTAGAGAAACCCTCTACAAATCTCCTGTAGTAACTTGCTAAACCCAAAAAACTTATGATCTCTGTGACTGTCCTAGACCGTTCCCACTGAACAATAGCCTCAATCTTGGATGGATCTACTGACACCCTATCCTTCGATACAACATGGCCCAGGAAAGAAATCTGCTCTAGCCAAAAGTCACATTTACTAAGTTTGGCATACAACTTTCTCTCTCGGAGGGTTTGCAGAACAATCCTTAAGTGCTGCTCGTGATCTTCCCTGGATTTGGAATAAACCAATATATCATCGATGAATATTATCTCAAATTGATCCAAGTATGGCTTGAATACATCATTCATTAGACGCATAAAAGTTGCTGGCGCATTCATCAACCCGAAAGGCATCACCAGGAATTCGTAATGACTGTAGCAGGTGCGAAAAGCTATCTTGGGCACATCTTCCTTCCGAATCTTCAATTGATGGTATCCGGACCTCAAATCTATCTTGAGAAAGATCTGTCCTCCCTGAAGTTGATCTAACAAATCATCGATGCACGGCAAGGGGTACTTAATCTTGATGGTAGCCTTGTTCAACAATCGATAATCAATACATAACCTAAGGCCCCCATCTCTCTTTTTCACAAACAATACTGGGGCTCCCATGGTGAGATGCTCGGTATTATAAACCATTTATCTAGCATATCTTGCAACTGCTTCCTTAATTCCTCTAGCTCAACTGGAGCTATCCTATATGGTGATTTGGATATTGGCTCTGTTACACGTGTCAAATCTATATCAAATTCCATTTCTCTATCCGATGGCAATCCCGGGAGGTCATCTGCAAAGACATCAGGGAATTCTCTAACCACTAGAATGTTATACATACTTGGATGTGTTTTGTTCAAATCCACCACATAAGCAATAAAACCTTCAAAATAACATTTATGTCATTTATGTACCAATGCAATTTACCTATTGCAAAATCAAGATTTCATTACTTCTCATAAAACTTTACAACAATTTTCTTGGGTAGAGAAAATGTAATAGACTTAGAGTGGCAGTCTAAGACAACATGATTGGTAGCTAACCAATCCATTCTCAAGATGACATCAAGGTCATACATATTCAACAAAATCAGATTGGTTATCATACGCTTATCTCTTACCATCATTTTACAACCCTTATATACTTGTTCAGCTAATTGACTAACTTTCATTGGAGTACTTATTAATAAAGTCCTATTTAAATATGTGGGTTTTACAAAACCTGTTAAATTTGATGCACGTGCAAGCGATATGAAGGAATGCGTAGCACCAGAATCAAATAAAGCTATAGATTCCAAATTGAAAATCAGAACTGTACTTTTTATCACCTTAAAAGAGGTATCTGTCGATGCCTGGTCTATCGCATATACCCTACCTTGACCCACAACTTGCTTCCCTTTTTCTTCAGTCGTGGCTCTCTTCCTTCCAAGAGGTGTAACTATAGGAACTTTCTCTGACTCCTTGCCCTTCTGTGGGACTACCTCAACTACTTTTGGATAATCTTTTGCATAGTGCCTAAACCTACCACATCTAAAGCATCGTGTACCCTGAAAATGATAAGGCCTACTACCATGATATCCACCACATACTATGCACTAGTCAGTAGTTGATCGGGGTCCACTAACCACTATACCCCTGGCTGGTGTTGGAGTCAGATGCATAAAAGGTCTAGCAGCCTTCTTCTGTGACTCATCTACCTCTGTCCGATGCTTATTAGCATATCTCCAACCAAATCTAGCACTCTTGCCATCTCCCAATTTCCTCGAACCCTTGTCCTTACCCCAATTGAACTCTGAAATATGTAGGTCATAGTCCTACTCACACAACTGGGCCCATCGTACAGCTTCTCTATATGTAGCAACATCAAACGGGGCTAGTTTAGCTCTAATCAAAGGCCTTAGTCCATCAACAAATCTACGGATCCTAATAGCTTCACTCTTGATAGAGTCTGGATCATATGCCCAATGATGTGACTCGTGACTCGTACTCATCTATTGTTCGGTTCCTTGAGTCAAATTCAAAAATTCCATTTGTAACCTACGTCGAGCAGTATCTGGGATATATTGTTCTCTAAAAGCACCCAAAAAAATCCAATTTGATCGTTATACCATGAGTTCTCAACATAGGCCTGGCGGACTTCCACCAGTGCTCTGTTTCGCCTCTCAATACAAAGGCCACAAGCGCTACTCCTTTCATAGCCGACCATCTACAAAAATAAAAAAAACTTCTCCATCTAACTTATCCAATCCTCAGCCATTGCTAGATCCTTTACCCCACTAAAATAATGAGGCTTAAAGTCCATAAAATTCCTCAATCTCTCCATATCACAGTCATAATCATGCCCCAAATCATCATCATCACACTGTTATGGGGCCACTAGAGGAGGAACTGGTTGAATAGGGGGACCTCGTGGTCTATCTGGTTCATGTTGTGCAGGTACAACATTCTCAGGTTCAAGTGTAGCTGCTGGGGCATTTGATGCAGCCTGTCCTACTGTACCGAGTATACCCTCAAACCTAGACATAGTCTAACCCATCATGCTCATCATTGTACGCATATCTTCCTCTAATTTGTCTACCCTAGAATCGGAAGCCTCTATCTGATCATGGGGCTCATGACTAAAGGACAATCTACTACGCCTCTCAGTCCTATCATCTCGCCCCTAAGCTCGTGAACTCTCTCCCCTCATACGGTGTCTCTCAGGCATAGCTCACAAGCCTGTTGACTTTCCTGCATTTATAACAAAATCTTAGATCACTACCAGCTCCATATACACATTTGCATTTAAATATCGCACAATAACTTGGGGATGTACATTTTCTTAGTCATAAACATCGACTCATATCGGACCAACCTGGCTCTGATACCAATTCTGTCACACCCCAACTCGAGGTACCCTTCATGCATACATATACCACTTACAGTTGGGCTGTGAGCCGATGTAATTACTAATTCCATACATTTATAGAGAAATAATTGAAACTTAAATGCTCACACTCCTAGGCATGTGTGTAGCTATACAAAATCGATTGTGTATTTATAATATCTTTACATAACATCCCATACAATTTTTTTGTATGACTGTGTGATACAATACAATAGATACAAAATGCTTTTGTATATACAATTCTTATACCTTGGTAACTGGTGTAAGTTGACTGACATAAAATAGATCTGGAGACCACTGCACTTTTCTATCTCTCAGTATCTGGAGGGGGAAAATAGTGGGGTGAGCAACTACAGCTCAGTAAGGAAAAGGATGCTAACATGTATATATTGTACTATCTACATAGCCCATGCATGATTAACAAAATCATCTTTCGTTATAGATGAAAATATCAATGGAAAAATGGATTAATACATTCTTCCCTCTTAGGCATTTTCATAAAAACCAATGCTCAATTTTTCCAATTAAAAACATGTCATAAAATAGTACTAACACAGCACAAGCATTTAAATCAAGATATTTATCAAATAATATTATTTCTTTTCTTCGTACAAACCATTTTTTTCATCAAATTTCTCTTATCTCTGAGACAGGTAGGAAATTTTAGGCAAACCAATATCCATGACATATGGCCATAGTCAGTGATCCCAGGCCTCACTGATCAGGTGTGCTTATGGCATCACTTGCCTGAAGGGGGATGGGTTAGTCCTACCCTTCGGCTCATCTCAATCATCATCATCATCTTCCTCATCATATCACATAAACTCACGGTACAACGTACTCCATGTGTCATCTATGCGATACTCGTACCCGCATGCACACAGCATGGTACATTGTATTCCCCAAACAACTACACTATACAACGTATGCTTTTTGACCCAGTCCATCCACCCTACAATGATAGACTCATCATCCTAACCTATGTCTCATATACCAGGCGAGCAGAATTAGCGTGACACACAGTCTTCGTAAGGCTCCAGCGTGGTATCTCCCAGTGCGAGCAACTGCTTCTAGCAGTGTATCATCTCAAAAATCATCGTACGAGCTAGGGTCCAGTACATTATCATCATTATAAAACCATGTGTAACCTACGCTCCAGAACGATTTATCAAATCATAAAAACATATGCGAATAAAATCTACAGCATATTCAAAATCATCAAAAGCAGGTGTGAGCTAAGGCTCCAACACCTTTTCATATTTCAAATCGGATAGATGACTATTTTCTCAAAAAAAGAAAACTCAATTCGTGTACATTGACGTAGCATGCCGATCCATGCAAAACATGTAAAACTAGCCAACCTATCCTTCATCATCTCTCAGTCACAATAACAACATATAGTTGTAACAACATTAAAAACATGCATGTCATGTCGTTTTCCTTACCACGTCCCATTTTCACAATTTATACCATAATACATTTCACACTTTCATATCACTTCATGGCTCAATAGCTAAACATAATATCACTAGCGTCATAACTACTAAAATCGCTGTAAAATACGTATGAATATCTCTATCGTTAGCATACAATCCCTTAACTCGAATCGCGCTTGTATCTCCTTCGCCTCGTTTGCTTCGTTTGCGATCCGGGTTAATCGTGTTCCAACGTATTTCAATCTACATGTGTAAATCATTAAGTTCTTTTCCTTTTCTTTTCCTAAATAGTCACATTTTCATTTACTTATCTATTCATATTTCTTAAGCCTTTTTATCATATTTCACCTTGATATTTCTTTGTATATCCATCTAAAATCATTCACTCAACACTATCAATATCATAGTATTCCAAAATCATCAGAATAGCAAACTCAAAAGTGTCAATTCTTGACCATTGACCACATTTGACTTTTTCTCAAAAATCCAAAAGTGTCATTCTCATGGTTAACACGCTCATCTCTGCGTTTTGGTCATTTTTCAGAAGTGAAATAGCTAAAAACACCTCGAACGAACCGTTTAGAACTCGTTTAGCTCCTTTTTGGCTTTTTATTTACTTTCATGTATTTAAGACCAAACTAAACTGACTTTCCTTCATGAACCCTCAATATTTTGATATCTTAAGTTCTTCTCTTCAATCGGAATGATTTGAGCCTGTGGCCATTTTAGCCCTCATTTGGCCTTTACATGGCTTATATGCATTTAATCATTTCACTTGTATTTTCGTTTTAGTAAATACACTTCTTATAATTCAATTAACATAATCGAATGTTTACATATAAGAATAATAAGAAATAATGTATATAATGTGGGTCTTACAGATCCAGCCCTTCTCCACTGGTCGCCGCTGTCGTTTCTTTCTCCTTCACTGATTGCTACTTTTGGGTTACCGACGGTGGCGATTCGACCTCCATTGGTCGATGGCGAGGTGCTCTCCCTCTCTTCAGCCTCCATGCACTCCGTTTCTCTCCTCTCACTGGTGAGGATGAATCGAGGGAAGAGAACCTGATTCCCTTCCTGTTTCGCGTTTCTTTCCTTTTTCATTTTCAGTTTCCTTTTTTTCCTAATATATATTATATAATGTATAAATATCTTATAATATAATATTATTATTATAATAATATAATAATAAAATATCTCACATTATTATATATTATTATTATAATAATATTATTACAATGTATTATATATACATTGATATCCACACATACACGTATATATTTAGACACCCAATTGTTTTCTATATATACTTTATATGTATATATAGACATCATTATTTATTTTTATTTTCTTGGAATTATTTTTCCATATTTCTGAAATAATTCTCGAGATGTAAAATTTTGGGTTATCACCATAAGTTCATATCTTGATCGATTGGACCTGAAATTGAATTATTTCTTCTTTATTGATCAATATTACATGAATTCATGTTTACAATGTCAACTTCTTAAAGAAATGACACCAAATTTCAGGTCTTACATTCCTCTCCTCCTTAAGAAATTTGATCCTCCAAATTAGAACAAAAATATCCATCGAGTAACTGCGAAGACTTCTCAAGCATCATGCTCTCAAATTCCCACGTAGCTTCCTCAAAAGTGTGGTACTGCCAAAGAACCTTAACTAGAGGGATCGTCCGGATCGTAACACTTTCTCCTTCTTGTCTAATATCCGAATCGACTTCTCTACATATGACCTATCCTCTTTAAGCTCCAATGGCTCATACTGAATCACATGTGACGGATCCAAATGATACTTTCGAAGCATCGATACATGGAAGACATTATGAATGCCTGCTAACTCAGGTGGCAACGTTAGCCTATAGGCCTTATCTCCCACTCGATCTAGTATCTCAAACGGCCTGATGTAACGAGGACTTAATTTACCTTTCTTTTCGAGCCTCATTATCCCTTTGGAGGGAGACACTTTCAAAAACAGTGATTCACCCACGATGAATTCCAATGGTCTCCATCTCGTGTCATCATAGCTTTTCTGTCTACTCTGAGCTGTTTTCAATCTTTCACATATCAACTGAACATCCTCAGAGGCTTGCTTCACTAAATCGGGGGCAAATATCTTTCAATCACCTACTTCTTCCCATCCAATCGAAGAACGATACCTACGACCACAAAATGTTTCATACGGTGCCATTCCAATACTCGAGTGATAACTGATGTTGTAAGCAAATTTGACTAATGGAAAATGATCATCCTAGTAGCCGTTAAATTCCAACACACATTCTCAACATATCCTCCAATGTTTGGATGGTTCTCTCTGACTGATAATTGGTTTGAGGATGGAGAGTTGTGCTAAAATTTAATCGGGTTGCCATAGTTTCCTGAAAATGTTTTTATAAGTGGGAAGTGAAGCGGGAATCCCTATTAGATACGATACTCACTGGAACACCATGTAGCCTCACAATTTCTCGTACATATAAATCCGCCAAAAAACTCAGAGTATCTGTGGATTTCATAGCCAGAAAGTGGGTTGACTTCGTCAATCTATCAACAATAACCCATATAGTATCATAGTTTCTTCGGGTCCTTGGTAAACCTATAACAAAATCCATGGTAACATGCTCTCATTTCCATGTCGGTACAGATAGAGGCTGCAATAACCCTGCAAGCTTTTAATGCGCTACCTTGATCTGCTGTCACACCAGACATTTAGTCAAAAAACTTTACAATGTCTCTTTTCATACCTGACCACTAATGCACTTTTCAAAAATTTTGATACATCTTATTACTCCCTGGATGCAATGCATATTTCGATGAGTGAGCTTATGGCAATATCAATCTCATTAATTGTGGGTCATTGGGAACACATATTATGCCTTTGAACCTTAGCAAGCCATCATCACTTACTGTGAATTCTGTCACTGTAGCCATCTGAATCTGACTCACAATATCGACACATTGTCGATCACTATGCTGAGCCTATCGAATTCTATCCATCAAATCTGGTTCTAACCTCAGGCTAGCTATCACACAATCACTGTTAGCATCAGAAAGGATGACATCAATAATGAGGCTCATAGTTGCTCTAACAGTTCATATTCCCTGACCATCATATACATAACCATCCCGACGCTTTTTCTGCTTAAGACATCAGCCACTATATTAGCATTACCCGGGTGGTATAATATCTCATAATCATAATCCTTCAGAAGCTCTAAACATCTTTGTTGCCTCATTCAATTATTTCTGTAAAAACTGATTTGAGGCTTTTATGCTCAGTAAATACTTGGGATTTCTCACCATACAAGTAGTGGCGTCATATTTTCAATGCAAATGTTACGACTATCAACTCTAAATCATGGGTCGGATAGTTCTTCCCCTGGTCTTTAAGCTGTCTGGATCCATAAGCAACTACTCTCCCATTTTGCATCAATACACAACTCAGTCCTTGTTCGAGGCATCTGTATACACTGAGAAACCTTCTGAGCTATTCGGTATGGTGAGAATAGGTGTGGTGGTAAGTCTACGCTTTAATTTACTGAAACTCTTTTCACACATATCATCCCACTCAAATGCAACATTTTTTTGGGTGAGACAAGTCAATGGAGTAGCCAATTTTGAGAAGCCCTCAACAAACTGTCTGTAATAACCAGCTAAACCCAAAAAATTACGAATCTCTGTAACTGTTTTGGGCTTGTCCCACTGCACTACCGCTTCAATCTTAGATGGATCAACAGACACCCTATCCTTTGATACAACATGACCTAAAAACAAAATCTGATCTAGCAAAAATTCACACTTACTGAGTTTAGCATACAATTTCCTTTCTTGGATGGTCATAGCACGGTTCTCAAGTGCTGCTCATATTCTTCCCCAGACTTTGAGTACACCAATATGTCATCAATAAAGACCATAACAAACAAGTCCATGTATGGTTTAAATACCTCATTCATCAATGTGTGGAAGGGGATACTTATTCTTGATGGTCGCCTTATTCAACAATCTGTAGTCAATACATAATCGGAGCCTTTTATCCATCTTTTTAACAAACAGAATCGTTGCTCCCCAAGGTGAAACACTCGGTCTGATAACCCCTTATCCAATTGTAAGACCCTGATTTTTGATGTAGCTTATCCCTTATGATTCTTATATGCACAAACATTTTATATGTTGATTGAATCATAAGAAAAGTATTTACTACAATGAAATTGTAAGTAAAGTGGTAAAACACACATACGCTACATAAAGGCCAAATAAAGGCTATAAGAGCCACAGGCTAAACCGAGAGGATCTGAATCATTTTGACTGAAGAGAAGAACTTATGATGTGAAAATATAGAGAACTTAAGAAGGAAAGTCAGTTTGATTTGGTCCCGAACACAAAGAGGTAGAGTAAATACCAAAAAGGGGTAAAACATACCATTTTAGCCGTTTGAGAGGTATTTGATATATTTGCCTCCCGAAAATGGCTAAAACATAAAGATGAGAGTGTGAACGATTTTTGGATTTTTGAGAAAAAAAGTCAAACGTGGCTAATGGTTAAGAAAAGTGGACTTTGACCATAGTTGACTAACCATGGTTAGAAATTAACTTAAGTATGGAGAAAAATTTGGGGAAAAATAATTTTAGCTAGAATACAAGATATTCATCCCCTGAAGTAAGGAAAATTTATTTGGATGAATTTTGTATTTAATTTAATGGTTAAAAACACAATGGGCCAAAGTTAGAATTTTAAAGCTCATTAAGGTATAAACAAGTGTGGGTCGAATTTGGAAAGCCCAATGGGCCAAATTGTTGGACCATTTGGTGGGCCCAATATGAAGACAATTGATGGCCCAATTGGTAGAAAAGTTTTCAGCTCAAAAGTCCAAAGGAAAAGCCCAAACCGAAAGCCCATTAGTATAAGTTAAAAACCATTAATAAAAGGTAGCAAAATTCAATTTGGTAACCATCACCTAAGGTAGCAAAATCCAATTTGATAACCATCACCTAAACTTTTTAAAAGTCAATTAAGGTGGCTGAAATTGGTGACTTAATGGCTAAGTATTTGGCTTATAAATACCATCCAACACATCATCATCTTCATCCTTTCATTTTTGGCAAAGTGAAGAAACCATAACCAAATAGTTTTCAAGCTTTCTCTCACTAGAAATCACTAGGTTAGAGACATTTGGAATAAGAGATCTTCATGAAAGTTGTTCCATATTGAGAGAGGAATAACATATGTTGGAATCAGCTATTAAGGAGCCATATTGAGAGAGACAAAAATCAAGGAAGTTTTGGCCAAAGTGGGAAGTATAAGCCAGGTGAGTTTCCAAGCTTCCAAATTCATATATGTTAATCTATGGATTATATGGAGTTGATTTTTATATGTTTTATGGATTGAAGCACATGAAATCACTATAAACATGTGATGGCCAAAAGTTGGTATATGAGTTTTGATAAGTACCCATGTGATTTTAAGGTATGTATAGGTTGATATGCATGTATACATGATTATAGCATGGTTAGTTATAATCAAATTATTCATATGGATAGTTGTATGATGTTGGCATATAAGGTGTTTGATAAAATGCCAACATGAACTATAGGAAAGGCTTAAGACATGCCACCTAAGTGTTTGATAAAATGTCTAAGTGAATTAACTAGTAAATGGCCATGAGTGGCGTGGTGTTGCGTGACTGAAGACATGATGGCTCTCAGCCACATACCTTGGTTGAGAAGGCCAATGGGCCAAGCCGATGTGGTCTCAGCCCAATGAGGTATTATGGGCCTCGGACAAGCCCAATAAGCCTAATGTAAATGAATAATAAAGTGAAATGGGCTTAAGATAATGTTAGGCCTATTAAGAGTAAACGGGCCCATTAAGTGAAATGGACAGTATTAAATGTGTAATATAGTAGGAAAAGTATAATTAACCAAATAAGTGGTTATATGCAGCTCCAGAGATTGTAATAGGAGCAAATTAGACTGCGAGATTGAGTAGTATCGAGGAAGTGATGTCATGTGACGTGATCCGAGGTAAGGACTTTTGTGAGTAGTAAGAGATACCTGCACATATTTTCGTCTGTTTTTGCATTCACTTAAAAACTCTGAGGGTCAGAGAAAGTGAATAATAATTATAGAGACTCGATAGTGGTAAATTACGATTTTACCCCTAGTTAGTCAAAAAATTCAACTTTTGGGAAAAGTTGTAAAAAACATGGAAACCACAATTATGAGTGTTTTTACTTCTGTTTAGCAGAAAGTAGATAGATGGGCTAATGTTTTCATGGTTGATGTGAAATAACATAATTTTTAGTGCTGATTTTAATGTTTTGAAAATCATCCCTTTCAAAGAGCCATCTGTCAAATTATGTGAGAACAAATCGTGCTGGAGCATAGCTCGCACTTGATTTTATATGTTTTCCACATAAATTAGTGCTAGAGTATGACTCGCACTAGATTTCTAGGACATGCATGATAGAGTACTAGAGTGTTACTCGTACTCAGTTTTATATGTTTTATGCATGATAGAGTGTTGAAGCTATTGCTCTTACTCAGTTTTATATGATTTATGCATGATAGAGTACTAAAGCATTGCTCGTACTCAGTTTTATATGATATGCATGACAGAGTGCTGGAGCGAATTACTTGTACTTGATTCTTCTTGATTTATACAAGACATAGTACTTGAGCGATAGCTGTACTTTATTTGATGAGTTTTATGCATAGCATAGTATTGGATCAATTGTTCGTACTTGTTTTGAAATGAAAACTATTCATGACCTAGTGCTGTAGATTACTCGCACTAGTGTTTGATATTTGAGATGCATAAACTGTGTTTGAGCGGAGTGTTGACTGTGAGTTGCACTCAAAGGTGCGCACTGTAGTTTTTACGTGATATATAACACATGTTAGAAAAACCATGACGATTTCCTCGTGTAGACTAAGTGTCGCACTGTGAGATGTTCGTAAGTGGATTTAGAGACGTGGCATTTATTTTCCATAGTATAAGGGCTAAAACTTATGGCAAGCACCCCGACTATGAGGTATATCCATGGTATGAGGGCTAAGACCTATCGAAGGTACCCCAACTGTGAGGAGAGGGTCCACAGGTGTATGTTATACGGTGTGAGTGGCATGAAGTACATTGTACCGTGTGCTGTTGTAGAGTTGAAGAGTTGATATTTGGTGGTTGTGATGGGCTGACCCCCCTCCCGTTACAGTAGTGATTGCCCCGCACACCGAGTACTGTGTTGCCTGGGATCACCATTATAGGATATGGCCATAGTCCATGAGAGTATTACATTTAGCCACCGAGTTTCACATGATATATCACATGATTTTACTTGATTTTATGATATGGGTAGACCAGAGGGATGGGTCAAAAATCGGTTAATGTGTTGTGAATGATTGAAATACCATATTTACTGTGATTTAAATATAAATGGCATGATTTATCTAAAGGCATTATGAAATTATAAAGATGTTAAACCCGTATTTTATGTAGCATGTTCCTTATGATTCCTATGTGTATGAACACTCTATTATTATAGTTGAATCATAAGAACAGTATTTACTAGATTTAATGAGTATGTGAAATGATTTAACACGCATAAGTTACATAAAAGCCTACCTAATGTGAGCTATAAGAGTCACAGGCTAAACCGAGTGGATCTGAATAATTCTGACTGAAAATAAGAACTTAAAATGAGAAAATATAGAGAGCTTATGAAGGAAAGTCAGTTTGATTTAGTTTCGAACACAAAGAACGAGAGTAAAAGCTAAAAAGGGTAAAATGGACCTTTTAAGTGAGTTAAAGTATTTAAGGTGTTTCGAGTGTATTTATCTACCGAAAATGGCCAAAATGTAAAGACGAGAGTGTAAAACATAAGATATGACACTTTCAAAATTTTAAGAAAAAGTCAACTTGGTCAATGATTAAGGAAAAAGTTAACTATAGTTAAGAAAAGTGGACTTTTACCATAGTTGACTAACCATGGTTAGGAATTAACCTAAGTATGGAGAAAAAATTGGGGAAAATATTCTTGGTCAAAATATAAGATAATCATCCCCGGAAGTAAGGAAAATTTATTCGGAAGGATTCCAGATTTAATTTAATGGTTAAAAACGTAATGGGCCTAAAGTGAAGATTTTAAAGCCCATTAAGGTATACTAAACGTAGATCGAAATTCTTAGGTCCCTTAGACCGAATTTTTGGACCAATTGATAGGCCAAATATTGAGACAATAAAAGGCCTGAGGTATAGTAAAAAATTTCAGCCCGAAAGTCCACTAAGAAAGCCCAAACCGAGAGGCCCATTGTAAAGCCCATTAGGTAAATATCTAACCATAGTTAAAGCTAACTATGACTCATTAGATGACTCATTAGGTGACTCATAACTAAACCTTAGGAAGCCAATTTTAATGGCTAAAAAGTAAGGCTTAATGGCTACTTAAATGGCTTATAAAATCAGCCACACCATTGTCATCTTCACCATACCATTCTCAGCTACACAAGGAAACCATTGAAATACATTTATCCAAGCTTTCTCTCACTAGAAATCACTACGATTTAGGCATATTTAGAACTTGTATTCTTCATGAAAGTTGTTCCAAATTGAGAGGAGAGTAACATATGTTGGAATTGGCTATCAAGAAGCCATAGTGTGCAAACCGTGAGGCTCCAAAGTTTCGACCTAGTGTGAACACAAATACTAGGTATATTTTCAAGCTTTCAAATTCATATATGTTAATGTATGAATGATTTTAAGTATATTGGTATATGTTTTAAGCATTGAAACATATGAAATCAATATGATCATGGTTAGGCTGAGAGTGAGTAGTGAAATATTGATGAATGCCCATATGATTTTAAGGCATAAATGGGTTAATGTACATGTGTTAATGATTATGGTATAGTTAGAATTAATCAATTTGATTAATTAATACAAATATTAAGTTGGCAATCAAGGTGTTTGATAAAATGCCTAAATGAATTATGTGATGCTTAAAAACATTACGAATCAAGTGTTTGTGAAAATGCCTAAGTGAATTGGCGAAGGAAATAGACATGGATGGCATGCCATGGTGTGACCAACGATATACCATGGTGTGACCAACGGCATGGGGTGCTCTCGGCCATGGTATGTGGCCATGTTAGACCCGTGTTTTCGATTTACGTATGTAGTTTGTACCTTATGATTCATATGTGTACGAACACTTTATTTCATAGTTGAATCATAAGAAGAGTATTTACTATCATGCAATCGACTATTAAAGAAATTAAAAATGCATGTAAGCTACATAACATCGAGATAAGGGTTAAAGTGATTCCCGAACAAGTACAGGGGTAAAACGATCAAATGACCGAAATTCGGTATAAATTCGAAGAGAAAATTTCAATAAAAATATGAAATTGAGGACTCTTGATCAAAATTGAGGAAAATATTTAATTTCTAGTCCAATTAATGAAGATATAAATTAATTAGAATTTATCGAAATTTTTTCCTCGAAAAAACAAGCCCAAAAATAGTAGAAAAATATGCCAAAAAGGCAAAATCGAACTGATAAATTCATTTATGGATTAAATGAATTTAATATGAATTTTTATGATATTTTTGGGATTTTTATTATTATTTTAATGAATAAAATAATAATTAAAATATATTATAAAAATTAAATGTAGCAAAGGCTACTCTCTCAGTGGTCGAACATCGAAAATAACTATAATGTTTCTCTAATTTGTTAATCCAGTCCTCTACTACCATTGCATTCTTCAACCCATTAAACGATAGAGGCTTAAACTTCTGAAATTGCCTCAGTCATTCTTAATCACAATCTTAACATGAGAAAATAACTCCATAGTGGTCTCTACACTCCGCTCCAACCTCACAAAGCATGCCTCAATACTCTTTGGTCTCTCTGTGAGACCTTGTGAGTTTCTACCAAAGGTCATTCACTGTCTCTCGAGCTCATCTCTTCAGCCTCGAGAGAATGAACTCTCAACTCTACTGTTGCGTTGTTTATCAGATATATCCTGCCTACACAATCAATTTTCATTACAATTACACAGCTCGATATACACATTTGTAAGTAAACAATGCATAGTAACATAGGGATGCACAATGCAAAGTAACATAGGGATGTACACTTTTTGTAAGACCCTTAAAATCATTAGTACACACTTGTAATATGAGTTAGTGATGTACGTACAAGTTTCATTATATAGGAATAAGAAGGAATGGACTTTTGTAGATGATGAATGTGAGGGTGTGGTAAAATGGAATGAAGTATGGATCAGTTGCGTAAGTCTTTGTACTTCTATTTATGTTGTATTATATACCTTTGGGTATACATGGAATACACACAAGTTTCAATGTATATAAAGTATGAATGGATGTCATTTTCAAGACTTAAAGGTAATTGGATGAGAAAATTACTATGCCAACAAAATGTATGAAATTTGGTGTAAGTTACTACAAAAAACTGCAGTAAATCTGGAAAATATGAATGAGAGATCGATCTTATGAGATGAGAGATCGATCTGGAAGAGCAAAAAATGCTCTTGTTCGAGCAATGGAGCAGGTGCAGATCGATCTCCAATAGGGTCAGATCGATATGCTAAACATTATGTGAAGAAGGAATCAATCCCTAAAGGGCCAGATCGGTTTTCTAAAGCTACTGACTTGGAGAAGATCAATCTCACCTTGGAGCAGATCAATCTCCTTAAGGTTCTGTGTTGTTTTGATCGATCTCATTAAGTTTGAAAGGTCAATTTCGAGAGGAAAAAGTGCAAGGCAGATGGATCTCATTGGAGAGAAGATCGATCTTATAGAGATAATTCTATAAAAATTAGACTTCTGCACTTTAGTTTGCACGAGAGAAACTATTCCATTCAAGAAAAAAAGTGTAACTTAACATTTCTACCTCAGGAAACTTCAGTTTGTGATCAGTTTTGAGTGAGATTTAGTTGAGCAAAGTTGTTCTTAGTAAAGAGGAGAACAACATACTTAGAAATAGGAGATGGAAATCAAGGATTTCAAGAGCAAAGAGGGTTTGTACCAATTTGGTGAAAAATGAAGGAAATCTCAGATAGGTAAGATTTAATGCACTAAGTTGATATATGTTAAACTAGGTGTATTGATGAGTTTATTGGTATATATATTAATTGTTGGAAATGAAAGAATCATGAAAAAGGAGCATAACCTAGCTTTTGACATAAAAGTGAGAAAATGATGAGGAAATGATGTTAACATGAATTTAATGATGGATTATGCATGTATGGAAGATTATGAAGTAATCTTATGAAATGCATAAATTGGAAATGAGGAAAAATGAATATAGTTATATGAAAAATGTGGCATAATACCATATTGGACGGAAATAATGAGATTGATGCATGAAATTGAGATTTTGTAAATGAAATAAGTATATTACGATATACTAACGCGGATAACATATAACAGCTTTGGAAAATCACTTTGAAGCTAATCGGACTACAAGAGTGAACAGAACCGAGGAAGTGAGGTCACTTAACGTGATCCAAGGTAATGGAATTTTGTAAGTAGCTAGAGATGGCTCCATGTATTTTAAATAACATTTTGATATTATATGCTATATGAATTCCATGAATAGGTATGATGTTGTGATAGAAACTAAAGATGGATAAGTGTGTTTTATCCAAAAATAGGGTGAAAATACCTTAGAAGCATGTTGTGACCAAAATTCATGAGTTGCATGATAAAATGGCAATTGTTCTCATTTATATGCGAAAACATGCACATTTGAGTGCTTATTTGATTTGAAAAGCCATCTATCAGGTTTTTGTGTTAAAATCATAAGTGCTAGAGATTACTCGCACTATATTTGAGATATACATCACAAAGGACTTGAGTGATTACTCGTACTACATTTTAAATGTGATTTATGCATATTAGAGTACTGGGAGCATTGCTCGTACTCAGATTGTGATTGATACATTATAGAGGATTGAGAGCTATGCTCATACTCACTTTTACATAATAGAGTACTGAGAGCTTAGCTCCTACTCAGTTTTCATATAATATACATCATAGAGTATTGGGAGCTTTGCTCATACTCGAGTTTTATATGACATAGTGTTGGGAGCATTGCTCACACTAGAGATTGTGATATTGTAATATGGTCGTGTTGGGAGTTTTACTCACACGTACCAGTTTTGAAAAGAGCATGAAACAGTCGTGTTGGGAGCCTGTGCTGACTGTGTGTCGGACTGATATATATATGCTCACACGTGCATTATTTTGAGATATAGCAGAAGGCTATCGAAATAACCCATAAGTGTGAGGACTAAGACTCATGGTGAGCGTCCTAACTATGAGGTATACCCGTAGTATGTGGACTAAGACTCATGGCGAGCATCCTGACTACGAGGCATATCCAAGGTGTGAGGACTATAACTCATGGCAAGCATCCTGCCTTGAGATAGGGTCCATAGAGTACTGTGTACCGTGTATATCACATGGAGTACATTATATCGTGAGTACATGATGAGAATAAATTGTGAGTTGACGGCTAGGATTTGACCCACCTCCCGTTACAGCAATTGTGAGACCGTGCACACTAAGTACTGTGTAGCCTGGGATCATGAAAAATGAGTTATGATTATACACTCGGAACATGTAGTTGCCTATCTCCTTTCATGCTAATTGAATTTCTTGAATGAATTACCACATGGTTTTATGATATAAACATGTGAGTTTTGTGAATTGTGAAAAGGGTAACCTGAGGGATGTGGCCCAGATTTCCATGTTTTTAAACATGATGAATGCCATATGATTTTGATTTAAATACATGACATGATAAATGTGATTTGTATGAAATTACATGAGAATACCCTGGGTAGTACCCCATCAATCTCGAGCACTCCCTTTTAACATATAGATACTAATACTGACCCTCTAAGCATCGGTGCACCCCAGATAATCAAATATAATTCTCAACTCCGTCAGCCACTCCTCAGCCTTTGTAGGATCCTTCTTTTCCTTAAATACGGGCGGATTCATCTTCAAAAAATCCTTCAGTCGGACCATTCTTCTATCATCAGGCTGAGTGACGGGAGGTATTGGGGGTATGGGAGGTCCTTGTGGTGGTGTAGGAGTAGTACCCGAGGCATTAACTCCAAAGTGTTGCGCGAATAACGCTGCCATCTGCTCAAAACCTTGCCTCACATCGGTCTCAATCCGATTAAATCGAGAGTTAGGACTCTCTGGTTGTGGGACAGGTGGCGGAGGGGACTCTGCCTGCCTCCTCGAACGACCTCGTCGTCCACTCATTCTCTATCTTAACTCGTCTCCTGCGCGTACATATCAGAATCGATTGAAATCTCAGTCCTTAATTTCAGTTCATGACCAGACTATTACAGACACTTAGGATGTATTCTATTTCACTTAACCGACACTAACAGTACTAGACACCCTAAGCTCTGATACCAAGAAAACTCTATCACGCCCCGGAAGCACGAAAATATGGCTAATTTAAAACTTTTTACGCATTAATTCACAATTAAGGGTGCATTCCTGTGCAGTGTCATACATCATCATAATTATCATGCCTCAGGATCTTATCATAATATAATATATATTGTATTATATACATTACTCAATTCCAAGTTAATTAATCCTAATACATCCCATACAATGTTATACATCAAGTGTCTGCAATTACAGTAATTGTCTGGGTACATGAAGAGATAAAAGATACCTCAAAATACAATATATGTCCTGGAGCTCAAGTCCTCCACTAGCCACTACTCCGTACGTCGCAGGAAAACCCTTTTCACCTGAAGAAATTTGGGGGGGAAAGAAAACAGGGTGAGCTTCTAAATCGCTCAGTAAAGGGGGTAAGGGACTCATTTCATAAACCAAAATGCACATCACAAAATATTTATTTGTATGTGAAACTCATTAATCTCATTTGAAAACCATAGCATGAAAGTACTCAAAATGACATTCTCATGTCTCAAATCATGTGAAAACATGAAGTAAAAAGGCTCAGTCTAGAGCAATAACAAAGCATGTGAAAATAATGCGATAAACGCTTTCTCAATTAACGTGATAAAATCACTGTAATAATAATGCACGTGGCACAGCCACTAAACAAACGTGGCATAGCCACTGATTTAAATTCACACGTGGCATTGCCACTAAACACACGTGGCATAGCCACTGATTTAAATCCACACGTGGCACAGCCACATGATAGGGTTTCATGTGGCAACGGCCACCAATTAGGGTTCTCACGTGGCAACGGCCACCAAATAGGGTTTCTCACGTGGCAACGGCCACCAAATGGGGTTTCTCACGCGACAGCGGCCACCAAATAGGGTTTCTCACGTGGCAACGGCCACCAAATGGGGTTTCTCACGTGGCAACGGCCACCAAATGGGGTTCTCACGTGGCAACGGCCACCAAATAGGATTTCTCACGTGGCAACGGCCACCAAGTATACGTGGCATAGCCACAGAATGGGTTATTCTCACGTTACCAGAACGGAGAAGAATCGGACTTACATGCTACCAGAGCAATGCCCGGTGTGTACTCAAAACTACACTCCTAAGTCTTAATCACATAAGACTAGTTTGCCTTCACGTAGAACTCATAGTGGTTTTTCTCTCATAAAACTCATTTGAGAAACCGTTTTGTACTCAACACAAAACATATTGAAACGGAGTCCCAACCGGCAAAGCACGCACACATTTCTCAAATCTCAATATTGCCTTAACGTAGAGCCCAGTTATAAACTCATAAAAACATTATGCTCCAACTGGCTATAAAAATCGTGTGCAATTGTATCACAACACAACACTCAACATGCTTGTTTTATAAATCACAAATCATGCTATGATAGTTCGCAAATCACATACACAAATGATTTAGTTTCCCTTACCTCTTTGCACCTCGTATAGTGCAATCGTTTCCCCCTTGACACGGACTAGCCTCGCATTCCACTGTGGAACTCCCGAGCTGTCCAAACGATGTTAAAACATCAATATTCAACTATCACATCAACCTCAATTCTCAAAATCGAGCATAATTTCTCATAACTCCTCAAATTTCTCAATTCTCATAACTCCACCACAAACCACAATCTCGCTCACAACACCTCAACATTCTATATTTCCTATGCCACAATATCTATGCTAATACACCACATTGTCTAAATCTCCATTTATAGCTCAAAATTCCTAAATTGCTAAATATCATTATCACTCCAACCACATTGTAATTTCATCAATCCCTAATCATTTTCCAGCTATTTCAGCACAATGACAACAACCATTATCATCAAAATCATCTCAGATATCAAGATCGAGGTTTAGAAATTACCCAAAACTTGTGGAGAGCTTATCTCTTTCCTTGATTCGATACGTCTTACGATTT
Source organism: Firmiana major (assembly GCA_033439115.1). NCBI lineage: Eukaryota > Viridiplantae > Streptophyta > Magnoliopsida > Malvales > Malvaceae > Firmiana > Firmiana major. Next base: position 66,074,645 of record CM065899.1, read on the forward strand.
CCAAGTATGTTGTTCTCCCTTTGATGAGGAACAACTTTCCTTCTTGCCACAACTTCTGATTTGGACGGAAATGGGTGCTTTGGATGAGTGAGAAAGCTAGGTTTCGGTGAAAATGGGGGTTGAAAGAGAGAGAAAGTGAGATTATAGGAGAAAAACAGGAGTTCCTTATATAGGCTGAGGGTAGGAGATCGATCTGGCTCTTGATGAGATCGATCTGCATTTGAATTTTGGGGACGATTTGTGCAATTTTATGCCTAGGAGATCGATCTGTCGAGGGGTGAGATCGATCTCTTTATGGTTTTATGAGATCGATCTGCTCCTTGAGGAGATCGATCTTCTCCCAAATAGAATCATTTGGAGATCGATCTCTTCCTCATGAGATCGATCTTCTCTCAAACAGAATCATAAGGAGATCAATCCTCTTCCATTGGAGATCGATCTGCTCCTCAAATTCCTCCTTCCTTGTCATTTTTAACTCACCAGATCGATCTCTCCTTCTCCCAGATCGATCTGTCCTCATAACTTCACACTTATTTTAAACACTTAACATATAAATCTCCAATTATCATTCCCCAATTCACTTAGCTCAATAAATTACACTTCAAATTCTTATTACATATTTAAAATATGTCCGAAATTCTTAGATCTCACATCCTTCCCACCTTAAAAAGAATTTGGTCCTCCAAATTCAACTCAACTAGTCAAATAGATGGGGGTATTTCTCCTTCATGAGATTCTCTAGTTCCCACGTTGCCTCTTCCCTTGAGTGATGTTTCCACAAAACTTTCACTAATGGGATGCTCTTGGTTCTCAGTACCTTCTCCTTTCTATCGAGAATATGGACGGGTTCCTCAGTGTAGCTCATGTCCTCTTGTATGTCCATCTCATCATATTCTATAACATGAGAAGGGTTCGGGTGGTACTTCCTCAACGTAGACACATGAAAAACATTATGTATTCCGGACATCTGTGGGGGTAATGCTAATCTGTAAGCTACCTCTCCCACTCTCTTAAGAATCTCGAATGGTCTTACGTATCGAGGACTCAATTTCCCTTTCTTCCCAAATCGCATGATACCCTTACTCGGTGATATTTTCAAAAATACTGCATCACCAACCTCAAACTCGAGTGGCCATCTACGCACATCCGCGTAGCTTTTCTGTCTACTTTGTGCAGCCTGTAACCTCTCACATATGAGTTTCACACACTGTACGGCTTGCTCAACAAGCTCGAGAGCATTTATCTTTCTGTCATTGACTTCTTCCCAAGCTACAGGGGATCTACACCTCCTACCATATAGAGCCTCAAAAGGTGCCATTCCAATACTCGCATGATAGCTGTTATTATATGCAAACTCTGCTAGGGGCAGGTGATCATCCCATGATCCCTTACAATCCATCGTACACGCCCTCAACATATCCTCCAGGGTCTGAATAGTCCTCTCTGACTGACCATCTGTCTGAGGATGATAGGCGGTACTGAAACTCAATCGAGATCCCATGGACTCCTAAAACTAGGTCCAAAATCTAGAAGTAAACCGGGAATATCTATTAGAAGTAATACTCACTGGAGCCCCATGTAATCTAGCTATCTCGCTGGCATACAGCTCAGCTAAGGCATCCACAGTATCTGTGCTCTTGAGGGAAAGGAAGTGGGCACTCTTGGTCAGTCTATCAACTATAACCCATATAGCGTCACGACCTCTTCGGGTCCTCGGTAAACCCATAATAAAGTCCATAGTGACATGCTCCCATTTCCATGTAGGTATAGGTAAGGGCTGTAGTAGTCCTCCGGGCTTTCGATGCTCAGCTTTCACTTGCTAGCATACTAAACACTTGGCCACATACTCTGCCACGTCTCTCTTCATACCACTACACCAATACACCTTTCTCAAGTCTCGGTACATCTTAGTACTCCCTGGGTGCATGGTGTATCGCGAGCAGTAGGATTCTCTCAGTATCTGTCTCTTCAGGGTATCATCGTCCGGTACACAAATCAGTCCTATGAATCTCAACAATCCATCCTCACTGACTGTGAGATCCGACTGCGAACTCTGTTCAGCTTGGCTAATCATATCTATCAATCTCTGATCACTGCGCTGCCCAGTTCTAATCTGATCCATGATCCTGGGCTCTATTCGCAAGCTAGCCACAAATCCAGTCTCTATCTCTTTAACTCTGATCCGAAGTTCGACAAACTGCTCCAATAAATCCCATTCCCTGATCATCATAGCAGATATCATACTTTTCCTGCTCAGGGCATCAGCAACTACATTCGCCTTGCCCGGATGATATAGAATCTCGCAGTCATAATCTTTAAGGAGTTCCATCCATCTCCTCTGTCTCATGTTTAACTCTTTCTGATCAAAGAGATATCTTAAACTCTTGTGATCAGTGAAGATCTGGAATATTTCCCCATATAAGTAGTGTCGCCAGATCTTCAAAGCAAATACCACAACGGCTAACTCCAAATCATGCGTGGGGTAATTTCGCTCATGGTCTTTCAGCTGTCGCGATCCATATGCGACCACTCTTCCGTCCTGCATAAGCACATACCCCAATCCTTGATGAGATGCATCACTATACACCGAGAATCCTCCTGATCCCTCAGGAATAGTTAACACAGGTGCCGCTGTCAACCTCCTCTTTAATTCCTGAAAACTGAGCTCACATTGATCAGTCCATATAAATGGAGTCTCTTTGCGCGTGAGCTTAGTCAAAGAGGCGGCAATCCGGGAAAATCCTTCCACAAATCTTCTGTAATACCCTGCCAAACCAAGGAAGCTTTGTACCTCAGTAACTGTCCTCGGTCTCTCCCAATTAAGCACAGCCTCTACCTTGCTTGGGTCCACTGATACTCCTTCCTCTGAGACTATATGACCAAGGAAAGCTATTCGATCCAGCTAAAACTCACACTTACTAAGCTTTCCATATAATTGCTTATCTCGGAGTATCTGTAGTACTAACCACAAATGCTGTGCATGCTCCTCATACGACTGAGAGTATACCAGGATATCATCAATAAAGACTATCATAAATTTATCCAGATAGTCTCTGAACACCTCGTTTATCAATCTCACAAATGCTGCAGGGGCGTTCGTCAATCCAAAGGACATCACCAGAAATTCATAATGGCCATACCTAGTCCTGAAGGCCGTCTTTGGAATATCTTCTTCCTTGATCCTCAATTGGTGATAGCCCGATCTCAAATCAATCTTAAAAAAGACTGATCCCCTCTCAGCTGATCAAGTAGATCATCAATCCTGGGCAATGGGTATTTATTCTTCACCGTGGCTTTATTCAACAGCCGGTAGTCTACGCATAATCTGAGACTACCATCCTTCTTCTTGACAAATAAAATCGGTGCTCCCCACGGTGAAACACTGGGCCTAATGAACCCTTGATCCAATAACTCCTGTAGTTGTTTCTTCAATTCCTCAAGTTCCACTAATGCCATCCTGTAGGGAGGTTTAGAGATCGGCTGAGTATCTAGTACCAAATCAATGGTAAACTCTAGCTCTCCATCTGGTGGTAAACCTAGTAACTCATCTGGGAAAACATCTGAAAATTCGCAAACCACAGGTATATCCTCAATCCTCGGATGTTCCCGCTCATCGTCTGAGATGAGTGTCTCATAACCTTCACATGAACAATCATATTTAATATTCTCCAAAATAATATCAAAATTCTCAAATTACTTACTAGAATTCCACATATTCATTTCCTCAATATCCCAATCGTACACTGTAAGGTTCAGGTAGGGAGAAAGTTACAATCTTAGTGTAGCAATCTAAGCTCACTCGATTGGTTGCCAACCAATCCATCCCCAAAATTACATCAAACCCATGTATATTCAACATGATTAGATCTGCTAACATCACTCTATCTCCCACCTTTATCTCACATCCTCTACAGATTAACTCAGTTCTATGGGATTCACGCATAGGGGTATTTACATGTAGTATATATTCTAGAGGCTCAAACTTCAAGTTTAATCTACATGCAAAATGCTCAGAAATAAACGAATGCGTGGATCCTGAATCAATCAACACATGAGTCTTATGATTACAGACAGAGAGTGTACCTCTTATAGTTTCTGCAGAAGTGTCAGTAGTCTTCTTATCTAGGGCAAACACACGTCCCTGTGTAACAGGTCTCTTTCCTTTCTCTGCAGCAGTGGCCCGTCTCAGGGGATTCAGTCTTTGAGGCTGTTGTCTAGTGGGCTCCAATACATGTCGTTTCTGAGGTTGAGGGCAATCCTTCACCATGTGACCCATGTCTCCACATCTAAAACATCCATGGATCGACCCAGTACAACTTCCCTCATGCATTCGGCCACAATTTCTACAAAACCTTGTCTCTGGCCTGACATCTCGAGGGGTCTCTCTAATGTTAGGGTAACCTCTGGGTCTCTCTAATCTGCCCTTCTGTACCTCAATCCTTCCTCTTCTGAAGGAACCTCTCCGAGCCTCTATTTGGAAAATCACTGGCCTCTTGCCCTTACCTCTATTCACCGCTCTAAGCTCATTCTGGGATTGTACCATTTCAATTCCTCTTTCAATCTCCTGTGCTCGTCTTAGAGCATCTCCAAACTCGGTAATACATAGCCCTATCAATCTATCTCTGATGATGGGCTTCAGTCCATACACAAATTTCTTTGTGCGGAGCTCTTCATTCTTAAAGGTCTCTGGGTCATATCTTAATAGCACTGTGAATTGGCTCTCATAGTCATCCACAGACATGTCACCTTGTACCAAACTCAAAAACTCGGCCTGTTTCTTTCTCTAGGTGGCTCGTGGTACATATTGGGTCCTAAAGGCTGTCTGAAACTCTTCCCAACCAATCACATCCTGGCGGCACATCATAATACCCTGGGTAGTACCCCACCAATCTCGAGCTCTCCCTTTTAACATATAGATACTCATACTGACCCTCTCAGCATCGGTGCACCCCAGATAATCAAATATAATTCTCAACTCCGTCAGCCACTCCTCAGCCTCTGTAGGATCCTTCTTTCCCTTAAATGCGGGCGGATTCATCTTCAGAAAATCCTTCAGTCGGACCATACTTCTATCATCAGGCTGAGTGACGAGAGGTATTGGGGGTATGGGAGGTCCTTGTGGTGGTGTAGGAGTAGTACCCGAGGCATTAACTCCAAAGTGTTGCGCGAATAACGCTGCCATCTGCTTAAAACCTTACCTCACATCGGTCTCAATCCGATTAAATCGAGAGTTAGGACTCTCTGGTTGTGGGATAGGTGGCGGAGGGGACTCTGCCTGCCTCCTCGAATGACCTCGTCGTCCAGTCATTCTCTATCTTAACTCGTCTCCTGCGCGTACATATCAGAATCGATTGAAATCTCAATCCTCAATTTTAGTTCATGACCAGACTATTACAGACACTTGGGATGTATTCTATTTCACTTAACCGACACTGACAGTACTAGACACCCTAAGCTCTGATACCAAGAAAACTCTGTCACGCCCCGGAAGCGCAGAAAATAGGGCTAATTTAAAACTTTTTACTCATTAATTCACAATTAAGGGTGCATTCCTGTGCAGTGTCATACATCATCATAATTATCATTCCTTAGGATCTCATCATAATATAATATATATTGTATTATATACATTACTCAATTCCAAGTTAATTAATCCTAATACATCCCATACAATGTTATACATCGAGTGTCTCAAATTACAGTAATTGTCTGGGTACATGAAGAGATAAAAGATACCTCAAAATACAATATATGGCCTGGAGCTCAAGTCCTCCACTAGCCACTACTCCGTACGTCGCAGGAAAACCCTTCTCACTTGAAGAAATCTGAGGGGGAAAGAAAACAGGGTGAGCTTCTAAATCGCTCAGTAAAGGGGGTAAGGGACTCATTTCATAAACCAAAATGCACATCACAAAATATTTATTTGTATGTGAAACTCATTAATCTCATTTGAAAACCATAGCATGAAAGTACTCAAAACGACATTCTCATGTCTCAAATCATGTGAAAACATGAAGTAAAAAGGCTCAGTCTAGAGCAATAACAAAGCATGTGAAAATAATGCGATAAACGCTTTCTCAATTAACGTGATAAAATCACTGTAATAATAATGCACGTGGCACAGCCACTAAACACACGTGGCATAGCCACTGATTTAAATTCACACGTGGCATAGCCACTAAACACACGTGGCATAGCCATTGATTTAAATCCACACGTGGCACAGCCACAGGATAGAGTTTCATGTGGCAACGACCACCAATTAGGGTTCTCACGTGGCAACGGCCACCAAATGGGGTTTCTCACGTGGCAACGGCCACCAAATAGGGTTTCTCATGTGGCAACGACCACCAAATGGTGTTTCTCACATGGCAACGGCCACCAAATGGGGTTCTCACGTGGCAAAGGCCACCAAATAGGGTTTCTCACGTGGCAACGGCCACCAAGTATACGTGGCATAGCCACAGAATGAGTTATTCTCACGTTACCAGAACGGAGAAGAATCGGGCTTACATGCTACCAGAGCAATGCCCGGTGTGTACTCAAAACTACACACCTAAGTGTTAATCACATAAGACTGGTTTGCCTTCACGTAGAACTCATAGTGGTTTTTCTCTCACAAAACTCTTTTGAAAAACCGTTTTGTACTCAACACAAAACATATTGAAACCGAGTCCCAACCGGCAAAGCACGCACACATTTCTCAAATCTCAATATTACCTTAACGTAGAACCCAGTTATAAACTCATAAAAATATTGGGCTCCAACCGGTTATAAAAATCGTGTGCAATTGTATCACAACACAACACTCAACATGCTTGTTTTATAAATCACAAATCATGTTATGATAGTTCACAAATCACATACACAAATAGTTTAGTTTCCCTTACCTCTTTGCACCTCGTATAGTGCAATCGTTTCCCCCTTGACACAGACTAGCCTCGCATTCCACTCTGGAACTCCCGAGCTGTCCAAACGATGTTAAAACATCAATATTCAACTATCACATCAACCTCAATTCTCAAAATCGAGCATAATTGCTCATAACTCCTCAAATTTCTCAATTCTCATAACTCCACCACAAACCACAATCTCGCTCACAACACCTCAACATTCTATATTTCCTATGCCACAATATCTATGCTAATACACCACATTGTCTAAATCTCCATTTATAGCTCAAAATTCTTAAATTGCTAAATATCATTATCACTCCAACTACATTGTAATTTCATCAATCCCTAATCATTTTCCAGCTATTTCAGCATAATGACAACAACCATTATCATCAAAATCATCTCAGATATCAAGATCGAGGTTTAGAAATTACCCAAAACTTGTGGAGAGCTTATCTCTTGCCTCGATTCGATCCGTTTTACGATTTCCAAGTATGTTGTTCTCCCTTTGATGAGGAACAACTTTCCTTCTTGCCACAACTTCTGATTTGGACGGAAATGGGTGCTTTGGATGAGTGAGAAAGCTAGGTTTCAGTGAAAATGGGGTTGGAAGAGAGAGAAAGTGAGATTGCAGGAGAAAAATAGGAGTTCCTTATATAGGCTGAGGGTAGGAGATCGATCTGTCTCTTGATGAGATCGATCTGCATTGGAATTTTGGGGACGATTTGGGTAATTTTATGCCTAGGAGATCGATCTGTCGAGGGGTGAGATCGATCTCTTTATGGCTTTATGAGATCGATCTGCTCCTTAAGGAGATCGATCTTCTCCCAAATAGAATCATTTGGAGATCGATCTCTTCCTCATGAGATCGATCTTCTCTCAAACAGAATCATAAGGAGATCGATCCTCTTCCATTGGAGATCGATCTGCTCCTCAAATTCCTCCTTTCTAGTCATTTTTAACTCACCAGATCGATCTCTCCTTCTCCCAGATCGATCTTTCCTCATAACTTCACCCTTATTTTAAACACTTAACATATAAATCTCCAATTATCATTCCCCAATTCACTTAGCTCAATAAATTACACTTCAAATTCTTATTACATATTTAAAATATGTCCAAAATTCTTAGATCTCACAGTCTGAGGTACTAGAGAGTACTGAGGCACGTTTCGAGAGACTAGAACGTTGCCTAGAGACCATAGTGGAGATACTGGCACAGACTATGCCTGGAGGACAAGGACAGGATGCAGAGACTGCTCCTAGAGAGGCAACTGCACCTGATACACCTACACCCCCACCAGTTTAGGATATATCGTCACAAGTCACTGCACGACATGATGGTAATGTTTTGGGGTATGGTCATGATTTAGACAGACTCCGATAATTCCAGAAACTTTGACATCCAACTTTTCATGGGATTAAGGACCTAGTGTTGGCGGAGGAATGGATAGGAGAGATGGAGAAGTTCTACGGATTCTTTGAGTGTACGACTTCATAGATAGTCGTATTTACTGCATTCCTACTGAAGGGGACTGCAGAGCATTAGTGGAAGTCCACCCGGCCCATTTTGAGAGCCCGACATACAGAGATTAGGTAGGAGATAATTTTGGATGCCTTCAGGAGGCAGTTTGTTCCAGATACGGCTCAGCGGAGGCTGCAGGCTGAATTTTTAGGGTTGAGTCACGGGAGTCATTCAGTGGATAAGTATGAGACCAAATTTTTATCTCTGGGGAGATATGACCCTGACACCATGAGCAGCGAGACTAGGAAGGTTTGCAGGTTTATCGATGGACTAAGACCAATATTACGGTCTAAACTAGTTCTATTTGACATTTCTACATACGATGAGGTAATGCGCAGGGCGTGACTTTGTGAACAAGATTATGAGAGAAATGTCTCAAAGTTCAGAATAATCGGGAAAGGTAGAGATAGAGATAGAAAGAGGCCAGTGAGTGATTGTGCTAGAGGTTTTGGTTATCGAGGAGGGAGGAGACTCTTCGATAAGAAACCAAGGATCGAAGAAGTAAAAGAAAAGATTGTAAGCTTTCCTGTATACCCAGCTATAGCTCCAACTAGAGGAGTAGTGATTGGAGGACAGAGGCCTACCACTGAGCAGTGCAGTCGATATGGTAGATACCATGGAGGTAGACCATGTCCTGTTTCTAGTGGTTTATGTTATCGATATGGGAAGCCAAGACATATGGCTAGAGTGTGCTAAGAGGCCATTGATATTGCCCCACAGAAGGGTAAGGAGTTTGAGAGAGCTCTAGCTGATACGTCTCCTCCGAGGAGGAGAGCAAAAACATAATAGAAAGAGAAACAAGTTATGGGACGAGGGCGAGTGCATGCCTTGGACTAGGGAACAATAGATGCTTCATCAGATGTGATAAGAGGTAACATCCTAATATATGATTTAGAAGCACATGTTTTAATTGATCCTAATTCCATGCATTCATTTGTATCGCCTTCATTTGCATGTAAGATAGCAAAGCATGTAGAGTGTACACCTTTGAGTAGGATGATGTTGATTAGTATGCCTATGGACAATAGACAGCAAATGGAACATGTAATAAATTATTGTAAGATGAAAGTAGGGGAAAAGGACATGACAACCAATCTAATACTGTTAAGCATGAGTGATTCTGATGTAATCTTAAGAATGGATTGGTTATCATCAAACATGCTGTTTTAGATTGTTATGCTAAGACAATTATGTTTCCTAACCCTAAAAAATATGCTGTAAAGCTTGATGCAAAGAAATAAAAGTAGTAGTTATGATTTTTGATTGATAATGTACTATGCTGACTGGGAAATGAATATGTTAAAGGTTTTATTGCATACGTGGTTAATAAAGATAGGGTACATCCGAAGTTGGAAGATATTCATGTGGTTAGTGAATTCCCCGATGTCTTTTCTGATGAATTGCTAGGGTTGCCACCAAATAGAGAGATGGAGTTCGGTATAGATTTGGTGCATGGTACAGAACCTATATCGAAACCACCGTATCGCATGGCCTTAGTTGAGTTAGAGGATCTCAAGAAATAATTACAGGAGCTGTTGAATAAGGGTTTTATCAGACCGAGTGTTTCACCATGGGGATCACCGGTGCTGTTTGTAAAGAAGAAGGATGGAAGCCTCCGATTGTGTATAGATTATCGATTGTTGAATAAGGTAACCATCAAGAATAGATATCCCTTCCACGTATTGATGATCTGTTGGATCAGCTCCGGGGAGCGCAGGTCTTTTCGAAGATTGATCTGAGGTCTGGGTATCATCAGTTGAGAGTAAAGAGTGGAGATGTACCCACGACAGCATTTAGGACCCGATATAGCCATTATGAGCTTTTGGTTATGCCATTCGGATTGACGAATGCTCCCGCATCTTTCATGGCTATGATGAATAATGTATTCAAGCCATATTTGGATCAATTTGTTATTGTTTTCATAGATGACATATTGGTATATTCAAAATCAGAGGAAGAGCATGAGAAGCACCTCAGGACTGTATTGTATACCCTACGAGAGCAAAAACTGAATGCTAAACTCAATAAGTGTGATTTTTGGTTGTCACAGATCTCATTTTTGGGACATGTTGTGTCGAAGGATTATGTATCAGTGGATCCATATAAGATTGAGACTGTAGTTCAGTGAGAACAGTCGAGGACAGTCACCGAGATCAACAGTTTCTTAGGTTTAGCAGGGTATTATCAAAGATATGTAGAAGGATTCTCGAAGTTAGCTGCTCCATTGACGCGTCTCACTCAGAAGGGTGTAGCATTTATGTGGGATGAATATTGTGAGAAGAGTTTTCAGGAGTTACAGAGTCGATTGACTACTGCTTCGATTCTCATTATCCCTACCAGCTTAGGAGGATTTTCAGTGTATACCGATGCATCACATTAGGGATTAGGCTATGTATTGATGCAGGATGGGAAGGTAGTTGCTTATGGATCCAGACAGTTGAAGGATCATGAGAAGAACTATCCGACCCACGATTTAGAGTTAGCAGCAGTAGTGTTTGCGTTGAAGGTATGGCACTACTTATATGGAGAGAAATTCTAGATATTTATCGACTACAAGAGCCTTAAGTATTAGTTCTCACAGAAAGAATTGAACATGAGACAGAGAAGATGGCTAGAGCTTCTGAAGGACTATGATTGTCAGATACTTTGTCATCCAGGTAAGGCTAATGTTGTAGTTGATGCTTTGAGCAGAAAGAGCCTAGGGATAGTATCGTCTATGATTGTCAGGGAACACGAGTTGCTAGAGCCGTTTGCTAGCCTCAGTTTGGGAGTTGTGCCTTCTGACATAAATACAGACTGTGTGATTGCTAGTCTATGCTTGGAGCTAGATCTATTGGATAGGATCAGATAGGCTTAATAGACTAATTCGTATTGTATTGATATGACTAATCAGATACAGAAGGGCACAGAGACTGATTTTGAGTTGAGTTCTGATGGACTTTTGAGGTTTAGAGGCAGATTGTGTGTTCCTGAGGACCCAGACCTCAAGAGATTGATATTGACAGAAGCTCATTTATCGAGGTACACAGTACATCCGGGGAGTAATAAGATGTACTAGAACCTCCAAAAGGTGTACTGGTGGTCAGGTATGAAGAGAGATGTGGCATATTTTGTGGCAAGATGTCTTGTATGTCAACAAGTGAAGGTAAAGGATCAAAAACCTGCAAGGTTGTTACAACCTCTACCTATACCGACATGAAAATGGGAGAATATCACCATAGATTTCGTGATGGGTTTACCGAGGACCGAGAGGAATCATGATGCTATATAGGTGATAGTTGATAGACTGACGAAGTCAGCCCACTTTCTAGCTATGAGAGCTACTGATACTCTGAGTTCATTGATAGAGTTGTATGTACACGAGGTAGTGAGGTTACATGGTATTCTAGTGAGCATTGTTTCGGATAGGGATTCCCGCTTCACTTCCTACTTTTGGGAACATTTTCAGGAAGCCATGGGAACCCAGTTGAGTTTGAGCACCGCTTATCATCCTCAGACAGATGGTCAGTCAGAGAGGACCATATAGACTCTAGAGGATATATTGAGAGCATGTGTGCTGGATTTTAGAGGCTCATAGGATTATCATTTGCCACTAGCCGAGTTTGCCTATAGCAATGATTATCATGTGAGTATCGAGATGGCACCATATGAGGTTTTGTACTGCCATAGATGTCGTTCCCCTATCAGTTGGGAAGAAGTGGGTGACAGAAAGAGTTTTACTCTTGATTCGGTTACACAAGCCTCTGAGGATGTCCAGTTGATAGTTGAGAGCTTGAGGACAGCTTAGAGTAGATAGAAAAGCTATACTGATAAGAGATGGAGATCACTTGAATTCGTAGTTGGTGAATCACTATTTCTAAAGGTTTCTTCTTCCAAGGGTATAACGAGATTTGGGAACAGAGGTAAGTTGAGTCCTCACTGCATTGGACCTTTTGAGATACTAGACAAAGTGGGAGATAAGGCATATAGATTGCCATTGCCACTGAAATTATCGGGAGTGCATAATGTCTTCCACATTTCGATGTTAAGGAAGTATCATCTCGATCCAAATCATGTGATTCGATATAAGCCATTGTAGCTCAAAGATGATTTGACATATGTAGATAAACTGATACAGATACTAGATAGAAAGGAGAAAGTCTTGAGGAATAAGACCATCAGAGTAGTGAAGATTCTCTGGCAGCATCACACTTCAGAGGAAGCTACTTGGGAACTAGAGAGTCTGATGCGAGAGAAATATCCCTATTTATTTGTAGAGTAACTTGGTTCTAATTTGGATGACCAAATTCTTTTCAGGGGGGAGGATTGTAAGACCCTTAAAATCATAAGTGCACACTTGTAATATGAGTTGGTGATGTACGTACAAGTTTCATTATATAGGAATAAGAAGGAATGGACTTTTGTAGATGATGAATGTGAGTGGCGTGATAAAATGGAATGAAGTATCGATAAGTTGCATAAGTCTTTATACTTCCATTTGGTGTTATATTATATACCTTTGGGTATATAATGAGTACACATAAGTTTCAATGTATATAAAGTATGAATGGATGTCATTTTCAAGCCTTAATGGTAATTGGATGAGAAAGTGACTATGGGAGTAAAATGTATGAAATTTGGTGTAAGTTACTGCAGAAAACTACAGTAAAATCTGGAAAATATGAACTAGATATCGATCTCATGGGATGAGAGATCGATTTGGAAGAGCAAAAAATGCTCTTGTTCGAGCAATGGAACAGGGGCAAATCGATCTCTAATAAGGCCAGATCGATCTGCTAAACATTCAGTGAAGAAGGAATTGATCCCGAGAGGGCCAGATTGATTTCCTTAAGCTACTGACTTGGAGAAGATCGTTCTCACCTTGGAGCAGATCGATCTCCTTAAGGTTCTGTGTTGTTCAGATTGATCTCATGCTTGGAAGTAGATCGATCTCATTAAGTTTGAAAGGTCAGTTTCAAGAGGAAAAAAGTACAGGGCAGATCGATCTCATTGGAGAGCAGATTGATCTCATAGTGACAATTCTATAAATATTGGACTTCTGCACTTTAGTTTGGACGAGAGAAACTATTCCATTCAAGAACAAAAGTGTAACCTAACATTTCTACCTTAGGAAACTTCAGTTTGTGATCAGTTTTGAGTGAGATTTAGTTGAGCAAAGTTGTTCTTGGTAAAGAGGAGAACAACATACTTAGAAACAAGAGATGGAAATCAAGGATTTCAAGAGCAATGAGGGTTTGTACCAATTTGGTGAAAAAGGAAGGAAATCTCATCTAGGTAAGATTTAATGCACTAAGTTGATATATGTTAAAGTAGGTGTATTGATGAGTTTATTGGTTTATATATGAATTGTTGTAAATGAAAGAATCATGAAAAAGAAGCATGACCTAGCTTTTGACATGAAAGTGAGAAAATGATGAGGAAGTGATGTTAACATGAATTTAATGATGGATTATGCATGTATGGAAGATTATGAAGTAATCTTATGAAATGCATAAATTGGAAATGAGGAGAAATGAATATAGTTATATGGAAAATGTGGTATAATACCATATTGGAAGGAAATAATGAGATTGATGCATGAAATTGAGATTTGGCAAATGAAATGAGTATATTACGATATACTAATGCGGATAACGTATAACAGCTTTGGAAAATCACGTTGAAGCTAATCGAACTGCAAGAGTGAGCAGAATCGAGGAAGTGAGGTCACTTGACGTGATCCGAGGTAATGAAATTTCGTGAGTAGCTAGAGATGGCTCTTCGTATTTTGAATAACATTTTGATATTATATGCTATATGAATTCCATGAATAGGTATGATGTTGTGGTAGAAACTAAAGATGGATAAGTGTGTTTTATCCAAAAATAGGGTGAAAATACCTTAGAAGCATGTTGTGACCAAAATTCATGAGTTGCATGATAAAATGGCAATTGTTCTCATTTATATGCGAAAACATGCACATTTGAGTGCTTATTTGATTTGAAAAGCCATCTATCAGGTTTTTGTGTTAAAATCATAAGTGCTAGAGATTACTCGCACTATATTTGAGATATACATCACAAAGGACTTGAGTGATTACTCGTACTACATTTTAAATGTGATTTATGCATATTAGAGTACTGGGAGCATTGCTCGTACTCTGATTGTCATTGATACATTATAGAGGATTGAGAGCTATGCTCATACTCACTTTTACATAATAGAGTACTGAGAGCTTAGCTCCTACTCAGTTTTCATATAATATACATCATAGAGTATTGGGAGCTTTGCTCATACTCGAGTTTTATATGACATAGTGTTGGGAGCATTGCTCACACTAGAGATTGTGATATTGTAATATGGTCGTGTTGGGAGTTTTACTCACACGTACCAGTTTTGAAAAGAGCATGAAACAGTCGCGTTGGGAGCCTGTGCTGACTGTGTGTCACACTGATATATATATGCTCACACGTTCATTATTTTGAGATATAGCAGAAGGCTATCGAAATAACCCATAGGTGTGAGGACTAAGACTCATGGTGAGCGTCCTAACTATGAGGTATACCCGTAGTATGTGGACTAAGACTCATGGCGAGCATCCTGACTACGAGGCATATCCAAGGTGTGAGGACTATAACTCATGGCAAGCATCCTGCCTTGAGATATGGTCCATAGAGTACTGTGTACCGTGTATATCACATGGAGTACATTATATCGTGAGTACATGATGAGAATAAATTGTGAGTTGACGGCTAGGATTTGACCCACCTCCCGTTACAGCAATTGTGAGACCCTGCACACTAAGTACTGTGTAGCCTGGGATCTTGAAAAATGAGTTATGATTATACACTCGGAACATGTAGTTGCCTATCTCCTTTCGCGCTAATTGAATTTCTTGAATGAATTACCACATGGTTTTATGATATAAACATGTGAGTTTTGTGAATTGTGAAAAGGGTAACCTGAGGGATGGGTGTGGCCCAGATTTCCATGTTTTTAAACATGATGAATGCCATATGATTTTGATTTAAATGCATGACATGATAAATGTGATTTGTATGAAATTACATGAGAAATGCAGTGTTTTGCAAATAATGTTGAGGTTGCTAAACCAGCATATGACCAGTTTTATAACTGACGTTTTGTATCTATACATATATATATATATATATATATATATATACTACATAATGATTTGAGAGAGATGCATGCTATAGATATAGATAGGGTAAGGAAACCATCTCGAGGCATAAGCATTGTATTTTGTCGATAGTGCGATTATCTACTTGCTTACCTGATTTCCTTACTGAGCTGTGAGCCCCCTTATTATTTCCCCTTTTTCAAAGCATCCACAGTAGGTGGACACGACTGGAGATTTGTAGACCCTGATATCCACTGCAGATCCGTCTTGTTAGAGGTATACATAACTTGATATTTTGTACAGAACAATGTATAAGCACAACTATGTAAATAAACGTACGGTCGGATGTATATGTACAGATAAATGTATTAATGTACAAGAGTTTGTATTATAGAAAAGAATATTAAATTCTATATATGTTATGAATGATTGTGAATGGGTAACTAATATCGAATCACAGCCCAACGTTTGATGTGAGAGATGACAGAAGAAAAGGTAAGTGAAATGCGAAAAATTTGTGGTGAATAAGGTAGGTCGTGTGTGGGGGAAGGGCGTGACACTTTCCTAACTACTAACACTGACTCAATTCAGCCCAACCTTGCTATGATACCACCTCTGTCACGACCAACATTCACCTAAAAATCCATGTAAATTCGACGCATTTTCTATTTCACACACACAATTTACAGTTGGGCACTGAGTCAATGTTAGCCACTCGATCAATTTTTTTTCATTCATTTCATGCCATAAGAAAATAGGCAGATAAATTTTATTCTTTTTCTTTTCTTAAACCATAAATGTATACATCAGAGTTTACAATAATTTACATCCACTATGTTTACAAAATACATTACTGTGCATATACATGTTCAGATACAAAACTCACTAACTGTGTATACCTTATACCAATCAGAATCTGTGCCAGCCGATGCAGGAGAATGACAATGGATACATTATTGGAAATACTCTATAGAGGAAGAGAAGAAAATAGCTGAACTAATGTGCCCAGTAAGGAAAATGTGAAAGTAAGTAGATAACTATACATCTACATGCTCATAATGCATACTCATGATCATTATAAAGCAGTTAAATTCACTAAAAATAATAGTAATCTATCTGAAATCATTAATTCGATAGAAAGCTCATTTATTCACTTTAATTCAATTCACTGAAAATAATAACAACCTATACGAAAATTAATAATTTGATAGAAAGCTCATTTCACTTTTAGCACATTCAATAAACACATTTCTTTTCATTTCATTTTCAAATCAATATTCCTCCAGTACTGTCAATAAATGATTTTGTAAAAATCACAAATCATATTTGAAATCGTTGAGACTAGGTAGGGATATGCAATCATCAGTTGACATATGGTCATAGTCAGAGACCCCAAGCAATCACGGATCAGGTGTGCAAGGGTGTCAGTCGCCTAGGGAGGTGGGCCAATTCAACTCGTTGGCTAATCTCTACTCTTTCATCAATTCGAAGACTCAAATATGGTACAATGTACTCCATGTATCATCACATGGTACAACATACCCTATGGACAATCACACGATACAACATACTCCATGGACCCCGTCCATCCACCCTACACCATGGACTCCATCAGTATCCCATATCTTCGAGGCTACTTGAGAGTAGGCAGGCTTTTACGATCTCGGCATCAATCATTAACCATAACCTTGTCTCATATACCAGTACAAGCAAGTCATTGTGACACACAGTCTACACGAGGGCTCCAGCACGGTTTCATCATCAATAACATAAAATCATGTGCGAGCAGAATTATGTAACCCGTAGTTAACACGCAGCTCCAGCACAATTTAATCATCAATATCATTTAAAATCTCATGCAAGCTGGTTAGTGTAAGATCACACAGCAATGCACGATGACTCCATCCTGGTTTTCTCATCAATAACATTTAAAATCTCGTGCGAGCAAAGCTCCAGTACTATTCATTTATCAAACATGTCAAAATCTAGTGCGAGCAAGGCTCCAACACTATATCGTTTATCAAATCATATCAAATATAGTGTAAGCAAGGTTCCAACACTATATCATGTAAAAATTATATAAAATCCTGTGTGAGCCGGTCAGTGTATCTCACGGATAATCTGAATGCTCCAGCAAGATTTCACATATAACATTAACAGATGGCTCAAATCTAGTGAAAACAGTTCTCAAATTCGAGTTCAGCATGTGAAACGGTGCAAAACGGTGCAAGATAAGCAACTTCCTGTTTGGTCACCCATCATGGGATTGCTCCCACTCAAGCACACTTAACTTTAAAAAATGTGTAATTTAATGCAAACTGCAAAATCTTAAGCCAGTCTATCATTATACTATTACAAAATAGTATTTTACGATAAAAACACCAAAATCATGCATTTTCTCAAATTATGCATTTTCGATGTTCAACGGTGTGAATTGCCCTATCATAAGGGTAATATCATAATTTATCCATCACTAGGCTCATTTCCTAGATTTTTCATGCTTCTACATTCTCTAAACTTTTTATTCACATACTGGGCTTTATGAAAGTACATATAGCTACCTCTAACAGCTATCATAAATCCCTTACCTGGATTTCATTCCATTCGATTGTGATTTTATCTTTTTCGCTATCGATAACTTGGTCCTTGTAGCTCTAATTATATTCTTGGAGCTAAGATTTCGTGATGACACGTAATTCGAGGCTCGATTGAAATCACGTTCGTCGCTTATTGTCGCGCCACACATTTATATATTTAAATTGGTCAATTTCGATCAAATATAAATTCAGTAAATCTTTCAAAAATGAAATTGGTCAATTTCAACCACTTACTGGCTTATCCTTAGCCTGATGCATCAACGAATTTTTCTCCCTTTTTTTAACTCTCCTGGCTGAACCAGTTCAGACCGGTTCAATCCCTCGTTTCACTGAACCGATTCAAATTGGTTTAGTGTCGTCTTCATTGTTCGGACGCCTTTTCGGCCTGTTCTTTTCCAGCTTCCACTTCCAACAAGTCCTCCGGCCTCGCGATGCATGGATTTTGTGGTGGCCAAGCCTGGGCCCGTCGAAAAGTGGCCAGTTTGGCCCTTGTCCTCTAGCCGCCATTGTCGTTTCCTTCTCATTCGTCGATCGATGCTTCTGGGTTGTCAACGGTGGCCATTAGGCCCTCCACTGGCCAATGGCGAGGTGGTACCCCCCTCCGGCCTCCGTTCCCTCTGTTTCTCTCTTCTCTCTCCGGTGAGGATGAATCGGGGGAAGGGAACCCGATTCCCTTCCTGTTTCGCGTTTCTTTCCTTTTTCGTTTTTAATTTCCTTTTTTTTCTTATATATATTATATAATGTATAAATATCTTATAATATAATATTATAACATTAATAATATAATAATAATAATAATAATAATAATAAAAGATCTCCTGTTATTATATATTATTATTATAATAATATTATTGCAATGTATTATATATACATTGATATCCACACATACACACGTATATATTTAATCACCCAATTTTTTTCTATATATACTTTATATGTATATATAGACATCATTATTTATTTTTATTTTCTTGGAAATATTTTTCATATTTTCGAAATAATTTTCGAGGTATAAAATTTCGGGTTATCACTATAAATTCATATCTTGATCGATTGGACTTGAAATTCAATTATTTCTTCTTTATTGATCAAGATTACTTGAATCCATGTTTACAATGTCAACTTCTTAAAGAAATGACATCGAATATACAATTCTTATCACCATCGATCACACACATTTATTCACGTTCCTATTAAAAGTCAATCAGTTAATTAATCCTTTGTGCATATAACACTTATGGCCTTTAAATATTATCCAATTTCTATTCTAAGATCCAATTTTTTTTCTTAATGCTACTAATTCACATCCTATAGATTACTTACAGTATGTGATGCTTCCTTACATCTCAAATGGTCACTTACCATTTCAATAACCTTATCTATAATCAATGGGTAGTTTACTTACTTATACATATCGAACTTATAAGTCTTATACATTATTCATTTACGGTTTAATCCTTAGGTTCACTATGCGTAAAGTTAACTCTGGATAGGTACAATGAAGCTACACTCTAGGATACTAACATGTATCATGCATACTTAACTTACGTTGTGTGATACAAATTGTATCTAATAGGTAGTTACTTACCTTGTGACTCGTGTTTTTACATACACAGTATGATGCTATCTTGAATCTTATACGATTGACTTATACTATATTTTATAAATATTGCAACAGGTATGAATCACTTACTTATGCGCTATAGTTATCGTAGCAAGTATGATTTACTTACCAAAGTACCATGATGACATACAATTCGAGGCTTGATAAAAAACTGCCACATGCCACAAATGGTTCTGTAAACCTACAATATGGTACATTTTACTTAGTAATCATTTCATAACATATTCACACTTGTAATATCCCTTAGATATTATTCTTTCATATAGAATTCACTTATGTCACCATTAGTAGTAAAGTAACAAAAGCTACTAATTCTTACTTTCTGATCAATCTAATTGCAGCAATCACACTTACACAAGTTTAACACTTATTTTACACTAAATTACATTGAAAAGGTAAAATTACCATAATACCCTTCTCTTGGCCAAATCATAAACATGTCATATACTTGGCATTTCATGGTTTTTATTCCACAATATGACACTTTTCATACTCAGTTACATGAATTTCACAACATATATCAAAAGACCTATGATTTTCCATGAAATTTCACATTTTTTCACTCTAAACCCTAGGTGCCAAATCCAATTCATCATCATACATTCATGCTTTCTTCAATTTGACATCATATATCATGTTACTACATCGTAGACATTAACATATATCAAAATGAAGCATTGAAAGCAACCTTACCCCAAGAAACCTATTTTGGCCTAATGGTTATCTCACTTATGGAGGTTGATTCGCTTCAATCTAAAAACATAGAAATACACTATCTTAATCCTTATTTAACATATATAAAGCTTGGGAATTGAAAGCAACTAAATCTCTGTGAATCATGAAGTTGGCATTTTTGAGTACCTTTTCTTTGCCAAGCCATATCTCCCTCAATTCTTGGAATCTACATCTAAATTTTGGATATGTTGTAGAGGAAAGAGAGTAGAACAACTTTTTTATAGGGTGCATGGGCCAAAAATGGCTGAAAGTTGCAAAAAGAATTGCCACAAGCTTGAAACCCATGTAAAAATGGTGGTTTTCACATTATTACGTTTTCATGAAAATTTCAGGAATGATTTTTCAGTTTTTAAAGAAGAAGTTGACTTATGGTGGTGTACTATGGTGGAATCAACCTCATTGTAAGCCTTAGTCACATTTAATCAAGGCCTTATAATGGTTTTAAATTAATTTCTCTTGATTTAACTTATTTCAATACTTTTTTAATTTTACGCTATTAATTTTCGATACAGAGGTTGACAAATTAATTTAAGAGCTTTATATAATTTCTCTACTAGCCTTAAATCGATCCACATTGTCCATTTAGCCAGGGTTAAAATTTGACATATGGATAAAATCATCATTTTTATATTTATTATGCATTTTTCAAGATAAGCCGTAATCAAAATTTTATGGATCCAGATGGCTTACCTGAGGTCATATATCATAATTTTATGATGATTCGAATATCTTTCGGTGGGTGTGCACTCCCGTGGGGCCTAAGAACCTTTCCTACGTGAGCTGCCTCTTTCAGCCTAAAAATAAAAAAAAAATCGCTATTTGGTGATTTTTTTTTTTCACTTGGTCTCATAATTGCCTAATTGGGTTTTATATATATCTAATATATGAAATATAGGGCTTTTACACATGGACTTACAAATAAGATTACAGTGTATGTGATGATTATATTGAAATATTAAAATGAAAGATTACAAGAAAAATACCTAGGTATAAATATTTAATTCTTCTTTTGCTACTTTAATGGTCGAAGTATGGAATTAATTATAAAGCTAACAAAAAATTTGATAATGAATACTCTTAGAGGATAAATGCCATTGATTGTGCAATACGAAATGTGTGTATATGGATTTGACATCGATTAATGTGGTGACCATGTATGTATAAATCTATATAAGCCTATATTTAACACTAACCTAATAAAGTGAAATTGGTGCAATTGGAGTGGCATAGTTTAATGAAAGTGCTTGACGCAATGTGAACTAGCTATTGATTTGTAGACAGTGAAGTGTAATTAAATATGTTTAGTAATGATACAGTACAATTGATGTGTCATTGCAGCTAAAGAGATATTTAGAAGAAGTTTGGTGTAGGCAATATATATGCATTGCGTAGCCTAGCTTGGTGACAAGAGGATTAAGTGTTATTCTGTTTAGTAGGTGATGGACGTGTGCTAGGGGCATCCGTGTCTCAAAACCTAAATTAAGAAATTGATTTGGTAAAAAATGTACAATTATAATTTAAATGTTTCCAAGTTAATTTAATGGCAATTTATTGGAGTTTAGTTAAATGCTTTAGTATGCTTTCTATGTTAATAATTCGATTTTGACTCAAGTATGTTTATAAATCTAAGACCCAAGATTTATGTTATAAGTCATTCTGCATGATTCATGCATAAGCATAAGATCTGACCTAAACTAAGTTAAAATTTTAAGTATTTGATTTATGAGAAAACTAAAAATCCCACTAAGTGCATTAAAAAATTCATATTTTAATAAATTGCATAGTTTTAAATAAATTTGCATAAATTATGATGTTAATCAATTTTAGATAAAGAAATTTAGTCTTTTATTTCCTTTTTCAGTTTTAGCATTGTTTTCTTAGTGGGACTATCGGGATACGATTTATGATTTAAGTATTGAATTATGGAGATAAAAATCCCAAGTTTTAAGAACTATGATTAAGTATAAGTTTTACTATGGGGACAATGATCTCGGTTTTTAAGAAGTATAATTATGAACAATGTTTTGCTATAATGGGATTACGATCCCAAAGCATTATGTTTTCATAAGAAAAGCCTGATTCCGGTTAGTATGTACTATGCGCTATTACAGACGAAGGAATCATGATATATCACTAAGCTTTAAACTACTATTTTGAAACTGTAGGTTTCCTTAGCACATGTGCTGTTGGCAGTGAACAATTAATCCCTATGTCATTTAGGCATATGTTAGCCAATTATTATTATGTTAAGCTGAGTTGGCTGCTAGACTTGGACACGACTCTAGCCTTCCCAATACCCACCTATCCATTGGAACTACGGACTTTGATCATGGCCATTAAATCACTTCCCTTATTGGGACCTATGTTGCGATTGCATGTTACTACTTGGATTCGCCTCGTCTCACCTATGCTACGATTTTGGTTTTATGACAACGTTTTTAGCATGAAATCCTATGATATGCATTTGTTACGATTTATGTTTTAAGTATGTTTATGAAAATAATAGATTTAAGTAAATAAGTCCTGTATTTTAATAAGTTATAAACAGTGTTTCTGATTACTTTCATGGAAGACTTTGATCAGTTTTAGATCAAAATCCAAATGAAATTATTGGATCTGTATTCATTATGATACTCTGCATATATATATATATAGTTCCTTTTCGTCGAGGCGTTGGGTCCAAGGAATATGTGGGTTGCTCAAAAGCACTTCCTATCCTTCAACTCCTGAATTAACTTTAAGGAATTTTCGTTTTATGTGTAATTTTTTTTGGCCTTGTTTTCATAAGTATGAATTGTGAGCATACATTAAAACATTTTACATACATTCCTTGGTATACGCACCTTACTGAAAACAATCTCATTGCCTTTCTTCATTCCCTTTAGATTATCTTGTCACGACCCAAATTACCTAAAAATCCCTACAAATTTTTCGCTTTTTCATTTTCTTACCCGTCATGAACAGTTACACTACTAAACAGTTGGGCTATGTTCGGTGTTAGTACCTCTCACCTATTTACCATTCCATTTTCATATTTCATTTACATATCAATTTATTTGAACTAAATACATCCCCAATATTAAATCCATATACAGTACTGTGCATCTATATGTTCAGATACGAAATTATACAAATGTGTATACCTGATCTTGATAAGAAGCAACGGATAACCGAGATGCGAGACTATTGTCGCTCTCTTCTACTGAATGTACCCTGTGGGGTGGAAAATAAAAGGGTGAGCGAAACGTGCTCAGTAAGGCAATAATGTAAGCAGGTAGATAACTATACTATCTACGTGCTGATAATGTCATGATGTAAAAATCGTTTACTTTCGGAGCATGAGGTAAGATTAAAACAATGCCACATGTATGTATATATCATATACAAGAAATCATGAAATCGGCATATAAAGCACACATGGAAAAATCATCATGTAGACATCTCATGCTCGTCACATTAAAACTCATTTATTTCATCATAAACTCTTCACTTTAAAACTCATTTGTTTAATCACAAAACTCATCACTTTGAAACTTATTTGTTTCATCATAAATTCATCACATTTAAACCTCATCTGTTTCATTATAAAACAACTTCGTCAAGGTCAAACCCATCTCTCGGGAATACCTTGATTCATCAAATCACAACTCTTTTAAGAACATAAATCGAGACTACCCCTCCATCGGGTTTGTCCTGGTCTATCCAGACCGTATGATATCATGTGAGGCATGTAGGTTACTGTATGAAAAATCGAGGACTATGGCCATACTTTGTCCCTGTGATCCCAGGCTACACGGATCCCGGTGTGCGGGGTATCACAACTGCAACGGGAGGTGGGGTCAAGTCCTACCCACCAGAATATCGAGTAACATCGTAGAGTCATCATGACTGCACGGTACAGCGTACTCCGTGTGACATACACGGTACATCGTACTCCGTGGACCCATATCATAGTCTGGGGGTGCCTGCCGTAGGTCTTATCCAGCCCAATACTATGTCGATAACCAACCCATGTCTCAAAGTATATGTGCGAGCATCTCAACTCTCTGTGACACACAGTCTACAGGAGGCTTCCGCACGACTATATGCATGTCAACTCGCGTCTAGTGCGTTTATGTGAGCATCCTGCTGCCCGCCCCACACCAGGTCACAGGCTTACGGAGCTCCAGCACCACGCTATGCATATCATGATATCTAAAATCTCGTGCGAGCGAAGCTTCAGCACGGTTTTGTGCACACACAAATTTCTCGTACGAGCAATGCTCCAGTACGGCTTTTCATGAGAAATAATTCAGTAAACTTGAGCGCGAGAAAGACTCTAGCACTCTTTTAGTCACGTAAATACGATAGGTGGCTCACTTTTAATAAAACATCATTTAAAATAGTAACCGGTACAAACCGGTAGCCTTTCGTAAAATTCACGAAATCAACAGCCCACCTATGTGTATATTTGCTTAAATCAAAGCAATATAATCATATAAAACATTAAAATCATGAAATTCATGCAATTTCATAGCCTTACTACCCTTTTTGAAATTTTCCTAACTGGGGGCAAAATAGTCATTTTCCTTTATTTATCTAAGCTCGGTTTTGGTAAAAATTATTACTTTATTTCTAGATGTTTTAATAAATTTCTAAGCCCTATAAATCCCCTCTCAAAATACTCATAATTATCTCTATGCACCTACAAAATTCCCTTACCTCGATTCTCGTCGAGTCTGACCTTTCCTTTTCCACTGTTGTCACGTCGCGCAGTCCGATCTGCTCCCAATCAAACCTCCGAAATTGCGTAATAATATTCCTCAGGTCAGATATTATACAACTTAATTGTATTTAATACTTTCTGGGCTTAATTTAAATCATTGGGCCCATTTATCCCTATTGGGCCCGATTGCACTTTAATGGGCCTCGACCCATTTTCGGCCCGTTTATACTGTTTAAATCCCTTCTTCGGGTTTACTGGGCTCATTCAGCTTACCAATAATTATCGGGCTTCGTTCCAAACTCATTGGATAGCCCGTATACCATTTACGGTAATTACGTTGTAATTCCGACTAATATTCCTTTTATACAGAATTAATCCGTAAATTCTGTAAAATAATTGAAACTCTATATTAAAGGACTCTAATTGCCGAAATTAAACTGTACTTACCTGATACGATGCGGAATACGAAAATTGGAGCTCAATCGGCTCTCGTTCGGGCTTTATCGTCGAACTGCAAAATTATTATATTTAATCTCGGGTTACTTTTCGATTAAATATAATTTAAATAAATTTTCCGGAAATCAATTCGGTCACTTTTGACCTCATATTGACTTACCCGAAGTCCGGTGTATCCCCGAATCCTTTCCCTTTTTCCTTTTCCTCTTTTTCTCCTTTTTTCCTCTTTTTTTTGGCTGAACCGGTTCAGTCCGGTTCAGACCGGTTCAGACCGCCGGTTCAGGTCGGTCCGGTTCGGTTCAGTTTTGGCCGGTTCAGGCCGGTTCAACCGGTTCAATCCCCATTTGCTCATTCCGACGCAGTCCGGCCGGTTCCCGGTGCGATTCCTGTGCCGTTCGGCTCGACTACACTTGGGCATTCAGAATCGGGCCTCGGTTGGGGTCGAAACGCGACCATCGCCGACGAATCACCTCTTCTCCCCCGCGGCTGCCACCTCTCGATCCGGCGGATTCCGGCGGTTTCGCCTGCCAACACCCTTCTCAAAAGAACCAGCTCTTCTTCCCAATCACACCGGTACCCGCCGTTCGCCCCCAGCTGCCGTGGATCGTCGGTACCGACTCCGTTTTCCCCGCGGTCTTCTCTTCCTCCGTTCGCCGGACACGACCATCGTCGACCCGCGTCACCGGTGCCAATGGCTTCACCGACCTCTCCTCTTGTTGCTCGGCCCTTCGTGGGAGGGTGACGATCGCCGGTGGACGTGGGTCGGACGGCCACGCGTGGTCTCCTTCTCCGTTTTCAATCACTTTCTCTCTCCCCGATACATGTTTCAGATTTTCTCTTCTTTTTTTTTCACTTAATTCTTTTATTTATTTTTTTATTTAATTTTATCAATATTTAAATCAACAAATTATATTAAAGAATCAAAATATCTACCAAAATTAATATTTTATTCCAAATAGATTTATTTAATTTAATTTAATTTATTTATTATATTTTTAATTCTTTTTCGGGTATAATTTCTCCGTATTTTCGGGATATTGTCCCGAGTGAAAATTTCGATTAATTTCCATAAATTCATATCTTGATCAATTTAATCCGAAATTTAATTATTTCTTCGTTATTGATCAAGATTCTCAAATCCATTATTTTTAATAAAATTTTCTTATCGAATTTATCCCGGCTTTCGATCTTTTGACCGTTTTGCCCTTCACGTGTTCGGGATTAATTTAACCTGACTTCCCTTCACGAATACTCACTCATTTCGTATTTTAAATCCTTATTTCCTATCCGAATCCCATTTCATATAATTTGGGACTATTTTCAATTCTTCATAAAATTTACGATTTAATTTTGGGTCTTACAAATCTCCCCCACTTAAGAAATTGTTTCCTCCAAATTAGAACCAAGTCATATGAGTCCATATACAACTCCGGGTACATCGATTGTATCATACTCCTTTAATTCTTATGTGATCTTTTCTCCGGAGTGTATTACTACCAAAAGACTTTAATTAGGGAGATCGTCTTAAACCTCAATACTATCTCTTTCCTGTTTAATGCCCGAATCAACTTCTTCAATATACTTATATTTTCATTAAGCTGAACTGTTGGATCTCATATCCCATCATCTATGCTGGATCTGGATAGTATTTTCGAAGCATCAAAAGCTGGGACATATTGTGGGTGCCTGTTAATTCATGTGATCACGCCAACCTACAGGTCTTATCTCCCACTTGTCCAATCTCTCAATATATTCAATCCAGTGAAACTCAATTTACCTTCTTCCAAAAGTTCGCTATGTCCTTATTCTCTTAGGACAAGAAGCATTTCAACCATACTAATTCACCAAGGGTGAATTCCAATAGTTGTCTATCTGCTCTGAGGTGTTCTTAATCTCTCATCCTTAACTAAACATCCTCAGAGACTTATTATCTAAGGTCGAAATAATTCTATCTGTCACCCACTTGTTCTTATCCAATTTGGCGAACAACCCCTACAGCCATACACTGTCTCATATCTTGTTATCCCGATACTCAAGTGACAACTGTCACTATTGACGAATTCAATTTGTAATAACTGATCATCCCAGGAGCATAAAAATCAAGGGCACAAGCTTTCATCGGATCCTCCAGAACCTGTACAGTCCTCTCTGACTGACCATTTGTCTGAGGACGAAAAGCTGTGCTAATACTCAATCGGGTTCCCATAGCTTCCTAAAATATCCTCAAACGTGGGATGTGAAGCGGGAATCCCTATATGATACCATGCTCACTGGAACGCTACTTAATGTTCCACAATCTTCCTTATACCTGAATCCTCATACACATTCTGAGTATCTGGAGATTTCATAATCAGAAGGTGGGTAGACTTAGTCACTCTATCGACTATCATCCAAATAGCCTCGTACTTCACCTGGGTTCTCTGTAACCCATCACGAAATTCATGAAAACTTGCTCACATTTTTCGTCGATATAGGTAGAGGCTGCAATAACTCCGCAGACTTTTAATATTCTACCTTATTCTGCTGACATACTAGGTACTTTTCCATAATCTCTACCATATCTCTTTTCACATCTGACCACCCATACCCTTTTCGAGATTTCACATATATATATATTCGTTACTTTCCGTATGCACCGTATATCCCGAAAAGTGAGCTTCTGACAATATTAGTATCTCATCAACTGTGGTTCTGGGGAGCACTTATACTGTCTCTGAACCTCTCGGTAAATCATTATCATACTCTGTGAACTCTATCACTGTACCCTTCTGAATCTGACCCTCACTATCGACATCATGTCGATCATCACGCTAAGCCTGTCAAATCCGGGCACTCTCATCCGGTTCAAATCTCAGGCTAGCTGTCACACAATCACTGTCATCATCAGAAGGGATCACATCAATATTGAGGCTCACAACTGCTTTAGCAGCTCACGCTCCCTGACCATCATATGTGGTACCATCCCGAGGCTATTTATACTCAAGGCATTAGCCTTCACATTAGCCTTTCCTGGGTGGTACAATTTTCACAAATCAAAATCCCTCAGAAGCTCTAACCCACTATGTATTCTCATATTCGTCTCTTTCTGTGTAAACAGATACTCGGACTTTCAAAATCAGTGCATATCCACAATTTCTCACCGTGTACATGATAGTACCATATCCTCAGTACAAATACTACCGTTGCCAACTTAAAATCATGAGTCAGATAGTTTATTTCGTGATCAAGGAGTTGTCTGACTCCATAATTGACTATCTTCCCATTATACATCAATACACAGCTCCTTCATTATTTCGAGGTATCCATACTCACTGAGAACCTCTTGAGCTGTTGGGTATGACGAAATTAATCACGGTGGTCAGTTCATACTTCACTACACCGAAATTCACGTCGCATCTATCATCTTATTTATCATCTCTTTCAAAGACCACGCTTTCATAGTTAAACGTGCCAACAAGATATACCCTTTTTTGTGAACTCGCAGCAACCCATTTGTAAAAGCCATTTCTCAATTGTTGCTTATAATTTGCCCTAGACTTTAACTACACCCAATATATCATCGATAAGGATGGTTACAAATCGATATAATCCCTGACTCATTTACGCATGAGCGTATAAAATCCTTCTCAACCGCTTACGTTTTCAGGTACTAACCTACGCCATTTCCTTTTCTTATCGTACCGGCTCTTATTAGATTTTTACTACGTTAACCTTTATGATTTGTCGAATTTTAATATTCCTATCGTCTTCGTGAAGGTATCCTAATGCTAAAGATATTTATTACGACGATCGATTTCACGTTATAGGTTATATATATATATATATTTAGACGCTGTCAAGTCTTCAGGCGGGGAGGTATTTTGAAATACCTTTATTAACCTTTAGACTTAACCACAACTACGTAATATCTCAGTCTATGTGGTCATAATTTATATTCGATACTAATTGCTTAACCTCAATTACTTTGCATATTAAGGGTATTCCTTACCTAGCATATATCTCTTACTCCAATACATCTTGTATTTAGGATCAAAACACATCTCCAAGATCATCTCCTTCGTATATCAATCATGACAAATCTCTTGTCATTATTCATTCCGTGGTTACAATCCTTTACTCCTTTAATTTCAACTGTTGCACCCTTTTTTTTTTTTACTTAAAATCTCTATATCCATATTCCGTTAATTAATCATCCTCTATTGGGGTACTCATTTATCAATATTATGCCCAATAATGTAGGCATTCATGCCTTTTACTCACTTATATGCGAATGAAGGCGGTATGAATAAATGTGTGGCACCAGAATCAATGAACATATGTACTTCATTATTCATAACAAGTGTGGTATCTTACACCACATCCATGAGACATCAATAGTGTCCTGGTCCAAGACATCCTCTCGCCTTCGTCCAACAGCCTACTTTCCTTATTCTTTTCGGCTATGGCTTCCCTTTTTCGTTGCAGTTATACCAACGAAGTTTTTCTCTGTCTCTTTACTTTTCTGTAAGGCGATCTCGCCCAACTCTGTGCAATCAAAATCAATGGTCCGTCTTATCAAACTTAACGGCCATTTTCATCAATACAGCGTAGGTATAGACCCTCCTTGCGTGGTATCTACCACACATCCTACATTGTTACACTGCTTCGTAGCAGGTCGAGGTCCTCCAATCACAATGCCCTTCAAGAGTGCCAAAATTGGTTGCACTGGGGCCTTACCAATTATCTTACTCCAAGACTCATCAAATTAAATCTTTTACCAATTACCTTTTTCCCATTTTAACATCTTTGTCATTTCTCAATTCTCTTTTGTGTCTCTATTTCAGCCCTCACTACCTTTCCCAATCTTAGAGGCGTGCAACACTCGATCTTATTCACGCAACTGTATTCTGCGCACTGCCTCGATAAAGGTAATATCTCACGGGCCAATCGGACTCAAATTGAAAAGTTGAGCCATTTCATGAACTTTTAGACATCTCGACTGTCACCTGTTCATAGTGTCGAGGTAATATCTGCCAAGAATATAACTGAGTTTCATACTCATAATCAATTTAGTATTCCTGGGCAGTGTAATAAATTTTTCCTTTAAATCATGTCCGGGATATCCTGTCACCGGAATACATCCAAAAATATTTCTCATCTTAGCTATGGATGTTTAACACTTAAGATGGTCGAGCGGTTTTCCACCAATGCTCCGCTACGCCCTCTGATCTCATTCATAATCTGAGCAATTAACTCCTCAAAATAATCTCCACACTCCGCTCCAACTTCGCGAAGCGTGTCTCAATAATGTCCGATCACTCTGTCGGACTCAGTGGGGCATGCTCAACATTAGCCTCCATTTTAATTTCATCCTGATTCTTACAGGTCAACTCAGCACGACTTAGCAGACTCAGGTCTACCTCTACGACCTCTGCCTCATGCACTATCTCATCTTGAGTCTCATATCATGACTCATTCGATTCTCAGGCCGATCTCTACGGCCTCGAGCATGTGCACTCGCCACTTTACCATAGCGGCTATCAGTTGTAAAAACAATATTCTTGCACTCGAAGCTAAAATCTTAGCTGCTGTTCCATCTTGATATACACAATTGTATCTAAACAATGCACGATACATGGGGATGTAATTTACTTAACCACTAACACCGACTCATATCAGGCCAACTCTGCTCTGATACCATTAAATTTGTCACGACCCAAATTACCTAAAAATCCCTACAAACTTTTCGCTTTTTCATTTTCTTACCCGTCGTGAACAGTTACACTACTAAACAGTTGGGCTATGATTCGGTGTTAGTACCTCTCACCTATTTACCATTCCATTTTCATATTTCATTTACATATCAATTTATTTGAACTAAATACATCCCCAATATTAAATCCATATACAGTACTGTGCATCTATATGTTCAGATACGAAATTATACAAATGTGTATACCTGATCTTGATAAGAAGCAGCGGATAACCGAGATGCGAGACTATTGTCGCTCTCTTCTACTGAATGTACCCTGTGGGGTGGAAAATAAAAGGGTGAGCGAAACGTGCTCAGTAAGGCAATAATGTAAGCAGGTAGATAACTATACTATCTACGTGCTGATAATGTCATGATGTAAAAATCGTTTACTTTCGGAGCATGAGGTAAGATTAAAACAATGCCACATGTATGTATATATCATATACAAGAAATCATGAAATCGGCATATAAAGCACACATGGAAAAATCATCATGTAGACATCTCATGCTCGTCACATTAAAACTCATTTATTTCATCATAAACTCTTCACTTTAAAACTCATTTGTTTAATCACAAAACTCATCACTTTGAAACTTATTTGTTTCATCATAAATTCATCACATTTAAAACTCATCTGTTTCATTATAAAACAACTTCGTCAAGGTCAAACCCATCTCTCGGGAATACCTTGATTCATCAAATCACAACTCTTTTAAGAACATAAATCGGGACTACCCCTCCATCGGGTTTGTCCTGGTCTATCCAGACCGTATGATATCATGTGAGGCATGTAGGTTACTATATGAAAAATCGAGGACTATGGCCATACTTTGTAGAGTCATCATGACTGCACGGTACAACATACTCCGTGTGACATACACGGTACATCGTACTCCGTGGACCCATATCATAGTCTGGGGGTGCCTGCCGTAGGTCTTATCCAGCCCAATACTATGTCGATAACCAGCCCATGTCTCAAAGTATATGTGCGAGCATCTCAACTCTCTGTGACACACAGTCTACAGGAGGCTTCCGCACGACTATATGCATGTCAACTCGCATCTAGTGCGTTTATGTGAGCATCCTGCTCCCCGCCCCACACCAGGTCACAGGCTTACGGAGCTCCAGCACCACGCTATGCATATCATGATATCTAAAATCTCGTGCGAGCGAAGCTTCAGCACGGTTTTGTGCACACACAAATTTCTCGTACGAGCAATGCTCCAGTACGGCTTTTCATGAGAAATAATTCAGTAAACTTGAGTGCGAGAAAGACTCTAGCACTCTTTTAGTCACGTAAATACGATAGGTGGCTCACTTTTAATAAAACATCATTTAAAATAGTAACCGGTACAAACCGGTACCCTTTCTTAAAATTCACGAAATCAACAGCCCACCTATGTGTATATTTGCTTACATCAAAGCAATATAATCATATAAAACATTAAAATCATGAAATTCATGCAATTTCATAGCCTTACTACCCTTTTTGAAATTTTCCTAACTGGGGGCAAAATAGTCATTTTCCTTTATTTATCTAAGCCCCGATTTTCGTAAAATTATTACTTTATTTCTAGATGTTTTAATAAATTTCTAAGCCCTGTAAATCCCCTCTCAAAATACGCATAATTATCTCTATGCACCTACAAAATTCCCTTACCTCGATTCTCGTCGAGTCTGACCTTTCCTTTTCCACTGTTGTCACGTCGCGCAGTCCGATCTGCTCCCAATCAAACCTCCGGAACTGCGTAATAATATTCCTCAGTTCAGATATTATACAACTTAATTGTATTTAATACTTTCTGGGCTTAATTTAAATCATTGGGCCCATTTATCCCTATTGGGCCCGATTGCACTTTAATGGGCCTCGACCCATTTTCGGCCCGTTTATACTGTTTAAATCCCTTCTTCGGGTTTACTGGGCTCATTCAGCTTACCAATAATTATCGGGCTTCGTTCCAAACTCATTGGATAGCCCGTATACCATTTACGGTAATTACGTTGTAATTCCGACTAATATTCCTTTTATACAGAATTAATCCGTAAATTCTGTAAAATAATTGAAACTCTGTATTAAAGGACTCTAATTGCTGAAATTAAACTGTACTTACCCGATACGATGCGGAATACGAAAATTGGAGCTCAATCGGCTCTCGTTCGGGCTTTATCATCGAACTGCACAATTATTATATTTAATCTCGGGTTACTTTTCGATTAAATATAATTTAAATAAATTTTCCAGAAATCAATTCGGTCACTTTTGACCTCATATTGACTTACCCGAAGTCCGGTGTATCCCCGAAAATCCTTTCCCTTTTTCCTTTTCCTCTTTTTCTCCTTTTTTCCTCTCTTTTTTGGCTGAACCGGTTCAGTCCGGTTCAGACCGGTTCAGACCGCCGGTTCAGGTCGGTCCGGTTCGGTTCAGTTTTGGCCGGTTCAGGCCGGTTCAACCGGTTCAATCCCCATTTGCTCATTCCGGCGCCGTCCGACCGGTTCCCGGTGCGATTCCGGTGCCGTTCGGCTCGACTACACCTGGGCATTCAGAATCGGGCCTCGGTTGGGGTCGAAACGCGACCATCGCCAGCGAATCACCTCTTCTCCCCCGCGGCTACCACCTCTCGATCCGGCGGATTCCGGCGGTTTCGCCGGCCAACATCCGTCTCAAAAGAACCAGCTCTTCTTCTCGATCACACCGGTACCCGCCGTTCGCCCCCAGCTGCCGTGGATCGCCGGTACCGACTCCGTTTTCCCCGCGGTCTTCTCTTCCTCCGTTCGCCGGACACGGCCATCGTCGACCCGCGTCACCGGTGCCAATGGCTTCACCGGCCTCTCCTCTTGTTGCTCGGCCCTTCGTCGGAGGGTGACGATCGTCGGTGGACGTTGGTCGGACGGCCACGCGCGGTCTCCTTCTCCGTTTTCAATCACTTTCTCTCTCCCCGATACATGTTTCAGATTTTCTCTTCTTTTTTTTTTCACTTAATTCTTTTATTTATTTTTTTTATTTAATTTTATCAATATTTAAATCAACAAATTATATTAAAGAATCAAAATATCTACCAAAATTAATATTTTATTCCAAATAGATTTATTTAATTTAATTTAATTTATTTATTATATTTTTAATTCTTTTTCGGGTATAATTTCTCCGTATTTTCGGGATATTGTCCCGAGTGAAAATTTCGATTAATTTCCATAAATTCATATCTTGATCAATTTAATCCGAAATTTAATTATTTCTTCGTTATTGATCAAGATTCTCAAATCCACTATTTTTAATAAAATTTTCTTATCGAATTTATCCCGGCTTTCGATCTTTTGACCGTTTTGCCCTTCACGTGTTCGGGATTAATTTAACCCGACTTCCCTTCACGAATACTCACTCATTTCGTATTTTAAATCCTTATTTCATATAATTTGGGACTATTTTCAATTCTTCATAAAATTTACGATTTAATTTTGGGTCTTACATATCTGTAGTAGATCGAATATCACCTCGAAGAAGGGATTCGGAGGGTGTGTCTTCCACCAGCCACAGCTACTTTTGGTTAGAGGTATATATCTTCACTGTACAGTTTCAGTTTGTTAATTTTGGACACTTGTTCATGCACAGTTTATGTGTTTATAAAGTTCAAATGTAAACACTATGTTATTTTGGGATGTATTAAGGGCTATAACGGATATCAAATACAACATGTCTAACTATATTGGATGTCAATTATAATCTAGTTAGGATGTGATGTGATATATATGTTATGTTTGGTAATTAAGTTTCATTGAAGTACAATATTTATTACGAACTGAAGTTCAATTCAAAGTTGAGAAATAATCTGAAACTACAAAGTTATCACTCGTACTCTCATCTCACACTAAGACTGTGACCCAAGCAATAATGTACTATAAATAAATTGACGAAGTAAGGACATACATTGGACGTAGGCAAATTTAAGTAAGAAAAATGAAAATTTTGCTTAGAAGTTTTAAGAAAATAGCTATGTGACAATTAAGCAAGTGTCAATGTGATAGGTGCAATTAGATTGATTAGAAAGTATGAATTAATAGCTTTTTTCACTTTACTGTTAAAAATGACAGAAGTGAAATCAATATGAAAATGCTATATATAAAGCATATATCGATTGTGAATGAAATGTAAAGTGATTACTGAGTGAATGATGTGATATTGTAGGCTTTGGAGTAAAATGTGGTGTGTGTGAAGTTGTTGTGACCCATGCTAATAAGTTAGCTTTGGTAAGTTAATTGCGTAAGTTGCGAGTTAATCTCTTACTGAATGTTTTCTGTTTTGAAAGTCATCTTTGAACAAGGTATAAGATTTGTATTAACCATTTTTATAAGTATATGAATAACTGACTGATTGGGAATATGAACTGTGATATAAACTAATTTTGAATCTTTCGTGTAGGTTAGGTAACAAATATTTGTTACCAAGTCTTATTGCAAAAATTTTGTAAATTTTATAAGTTATATGAACTAAGAACCATGTGATACCGTATATGTGTTTTTAGACCCCTTTATATGTTTTCAGAACCATATTATGATTTCTATACTTTACTATCATTGTATGGCATTGAATTTGTGAGGTTTAAAAGCTTGTATAGATTTTATCTACATACAGACCAGCTTCATAATCTTATTACTATCATGTTATGAAATGATATGAAGCATATGGCTTATTCTGCTTATGCCTATTGTTTATGAATCTAAGTATATACCACTTTTCGTACCTACTGTTGTAAGAAATTCAAAATATGCTTTCGACTGTTTTTATCGCGTATAAGCGTTTTGTTTCACTAAATTCACCGATAAAGCATACGTAGGCAGTCTGAGTATTCTGTCTCTTAATGGGCACATACAGCTTATCCGACAATGGTCGTAATAAGTTCAGATAGCACGGATCTATGGACATAGGTAAAACCTTAGTTTTCGGGGTAGTTACATGTCACTGATAGCTGCAGTGGGATAGTCTTTATTGAGATGATAGTAATTTTGCTTACATGTGTGACTTGTGATTCGAACCATGTGAAAGTATATAAATTTGTGAATATGAAATATGTTTTCTATATGAGTTATCTGTCAGTCCCGAAATTTATGTAGCTTATTCCTTATGATTCCTATGTGTATGAACACTCTATTATTATAGTTGAATCATAAGAAGAGTATTTACTAGATTTAAAGTGGTAGTAAAATGATTTAACACGCAAAAGCTACATAAAAAGCCTAATGTGAGCTATAAGAGTCATAGACTAAACCGAGTAGATCTGAATCATTCTGACTGAAAATAAGAACTTAAAATGAGAAAGTACAGAGAGCTCATGAAAGAAAGTCAGCTTGATTTAGTCTCGAACACAGAAAACGAGAGTAAAAGCTAAAAAGGGTAAATTGGACCTTTTTAGCGAGTTAAGCTGTTTCGGGTGAAATTATCCACCGGGAACGGTTGAAACATAAAGACGAGAGTGTAAGACATAAGATATGACACTTTCGAAATTTAGAGAAAAAGTCAACTTGGTGAATGGTTAAGGAAAAAGTCAACTATAGTTAAGAAAGTGGACTTTAACCATAGTTGACTAATCATAGTAAAAAAAAATAACCTAAGTATTGAGAAAAAATTGGGAAAAAATATTCTTGGCCATAATACAAGATAATCATCCCCGAAAGTAAGGAAAATTTATTCGGAAGGATTCCAGATTAAATTTAATGGTTAAAAACGTAATGGGCCTAAAGTGAAAAATTTAAAGCCCATTAAGGTGTACTAAACGTATATTGAAATTCTTAGGTCCCTTAGACCGAATTGTTGGACCAATTGATTGGTCAAATATTTAGACAATTAAAGGCTCAAGGTATAGTAAAAATTTTAGCCTGAAAGCCCATTAAGAAAGCCCAAACTGAGAAGCCCAAATGGAAAGCCCATGAGATAAATATCTAACCATAGTTAAAGCTAAACATGACTCATAAGGTGACTCATAAGGTGACTCATGACTAAGGCTTAGGAAGTCAAGTTTAATGGCTAGAAAGTAAGGCTTAATGGCTAAGTAAGTGGCTTATAAAATCAGCCACACCATTGTCATCTTCATCACACCATTCTCGGCTACACAAGGAAACCATTGAAATACAATTATCCAAGCTTTCTCTCACTAGAAATCACTAGGAATTAGGCATATTTGGAACTTGCATTCTTCATAGAAGTTGTTCCAAATTGAAAGGAAAGTGACATATGTTGGAATTGGCTATCAAGGAGCCATAGAGGACAAACCGTGAGCCTCCAAAGTATTCGGCCAAGTGTTAACACAACAATTGGTATATTTTCAAGTTTTCAATTTCATATATGTTAATGTATGAATGATTTTAAGTATATTGGTATATGTTTTATGCATTGAAACAAAAGAAATCACTATGATCTTGGTTAGGCCGAGAGTGAGTAGTGAAATATTGATAAATGCCCATATGATTTTAAGGCATAAATAGGTTAATATACATGTGTTAATGATTATGGTGTAATTAGAATTAATCAAATTGATTAATTAATACTTGTATTAAGTTGGCAATCAAGGTGTTTGATAAAATGCCTAAATGAACCATATGATGTTTAAGAATAATACCAACCAAGTGTTTGTGAAAATACCTAAGTGAATTGGCTAAGGAAAGGAACATGGCTGGCATGCCATGGTGTGACCGACGACATGGATAGCTTCGGCCATGGCATGTGGCCGAGAGGTCCAATGGGCCAAGCCCAAATATTTTAGGCCCAATGTGATGTAATGGGTCTAGGACAAGCCCAATAAGAGTTGGTGGGCCCCACAAGCCCAATAGGCCCAACGAAAATGAATAGTAAAATAAAAATGGGCTTAAGGCATAAATAAGCCCATTAAGATTTATTAAAGCCCATTATGGGAAATTGATTGTATTTAATGTGAAATACAGTAGGAAAAGTGTAATTAACCTGATAAATGGTTATATGCAGCTCCAGAGATTATTAGAGGAGCAAATCGGACTGCTGAAACGAGCAGCGCAGAGAAAGTGAAATTTCTCGAGTGATTGCAGGTAAGGGATTTTTATGAGTAGTTAGAGATACCTGCACGTATTTTCATCTACTTTTACATTCACTTAAAAACTCTGAGAGTCAGAGAAAGTGAATAATAATTACTGTGATCCAATGGTGGTAAATTATGATTTTACCCCTAGTTAGTCAAAAAAGTCAACTTTTGTGAAAAGTTGTAAAAAGCATGGAAACCACCATTTTGAGTGTTTTACTGCTATTTAGTAGAAGAATAAATAGATGAGCTAATGATTTTAAGGTTGATGTGAATTAAGTACACTTTATAGTGCTGATTTGATATTTTGTAAATCATCCCTTTTTAAAGAGCCATCTATCATATTATGTGAGAATGAATCGTGTTGGAGCACAGCTCGCATTGGATTTCATATATTTTCCACATATATTAGTGCTGGATTGTGATTCGCACTAGATTTCCATGACATGCATGATAGAGTGTTGGAGTTATTACTCGTACTCAGTTTTATATGAGATATGCATGAGAGAGTGCTGGAGCGATTAGCTCGTACTCGAGTTTTACATGAGATGCATGACAAAGTGCTTGAGCGTTTCTCGTAGTCGATTCTTCATGATTTATACATGATATAGTACTGGAGCTATTGCTCGTACTTGATTTTATGATATTGTGCCTAGCATAGTACTGGAGCTATTGCTTGTACTTGATTTAATACATGAACTATGCATTGACCTAGTTGCTGGAGGCTTACTCACACTAGAGTCTAAGTTTGTGATGTGAAACAGTGTTTGAGCGGAGTGTCAACTGTGAGTCGCGCTCTAAAGTGCGTACTGTATGTGATATATAATACATGTTGAAAGCCATGCTTGATTTCCTTATGTAGACTGAGTGTCACACTGTGAGAGGAATTCGCATGAGGATACTAGAGACGTGGTATGATATTCCATGGTTTTGAGGGCTAAGGCCTATGGCAGGCACCCCGACTGTGATATAGGGTCCACGGAGTACGTTGTACCGTGCATGTGGCATGGAGTACATTGTACCGTGTGGTGTTGTGGAGTTGAGGAGGATATAGTTGGCGGTTGTGATGGACTGACCCCCCTCCCGTTGCAGCAGTGATGCCCCACACATCGAGATTTGTGTTGCTTGGGATCACATGTCGGATATGATCATAGTCCAGGATACTATTTACATTTTCACCACAGAGTCTCACATGATATATCACCTGATTGACTGATTTAATTACGGACAGACCTAAGGGATGGGTCGAACTCTGATTTTGTGTTGTGAATGATTTAAATGCCATATTTACTGTGATTTAAACATACATGGCATGATTTATCTAAAGGCATTGTGATATTATAAAGATGCATTGTTTTGCACTACATGCCTACATTTGAGAAAGAAAGCTTGATTTCTGTACATGGGATTTAATCTGTACAAGTATATATATATATATATATATTTAGAGACATACTTTTAAAGTGAGTAAAGGAAATGATGTTTTCAAGGCATAGCATTATTTTGAGTAGATAGTGTAGATATCTATTTGCTTGCCTGATTTCCTTACTGAGCGCGTTGTATGCTACCCCCTTTCTTTACATCTCTCTACAGAGCATCAGTAGTAGAGCGCAAGCTATTAAGGGATAGTATTCCTGAGTCCACTGTTATTTCCTATCGATCGACAGGTATACATATTTTGTACGGTTATGTATCTAAACATAGAAATAGCATAGTGATGTATACGATATATATTATGGGGAATGTATTTGTATTAGCTTTTATATAATCTCACATGTATTATAAAAGTAGTTACTGTCAGTAACAATATATTGACATGTATATGTATGATAATGGATGATGTGGTAAGCGAGGATTCTGACATCGAATCACAGCCCAACCATTGAAGAGAGGAAAGGTAAGTTAAAATGCGAAATATTTGTAGTGGTTTTTAGTTAAGTCATGGATTGAGAACGGGTCCTGACAGAATGGTATCAGAGCTAAGATTAGTCTGATGTGAGTCGGTGTTAGAAAATAAGAAAGTGTACATCCTCATAGTATTGTGTTTAGATATAACTGTGTATACCAGATAGGAGACGGACTAATTCATGATTATGAATGCAGGAACTTTGCCTATATGGCAAATACGCGTAGTGGTAGAGGTACGAGAGGTAGGGCTCAAGGCCGTGGAGATAGGCCTGAGAGACGAGCTGCTGCCGAACCATTACCTACGCATGAGACTTCAAGTGCTACTAAGGCACCCAAGTGTGCTGAGATGCGCTTTACGAGATTAGAGCGTAGTCTTGAGATGATTGTAGTGATATTGGCACAGACGATGCCAAGTAGGCAAGAACAGGAGGCAGGAGCTGCGACAGGAGAGGCAGTTGCCGCTGATACACCTACACAGACAGCTCATGCACCGAGGACTATAGATACTCTTACACCCCCACCAGTTTTGGGTGGAAGTGGATTAGGGTACGGATGTGATCTGCATCAGTTGCAAGAGTTCCAGAAGTTTTGACCTCCATCTTTTAGTGGGGTCAAGGACCTTGTAGCTGCTGAGGAGTGGGTAGCGGACATGGAGAAGCTTTATGGATTCTTCAAGTGTACGACATTGGAGATGGTCGCATTTGCTGTGTTCCTACTGAAGGGAGCTGCAGAGCATTGGTGGAAGTCCACCCGACCCATATTGAGAGCCTGACACACAGATATTAGTTGGGAGATATTTTTGGAGGCCTTTAGGAGGCAGTTTGTTCCTGATACCGCACAGCGGAAACTACAGGCAGAGTTTTTGGGACTGAACCAGGGGAGTTTGTCAGTGGACAAGTATGAGACTCGATTCCTATCCTTAGGGAGATATAACCCAGATACCATGTATAGTGAGGCCAGGAAGGTCCACAAGTTTATCGGCGGGTTGAGACCGGTTTTGTGGTCCAGGTTAGTTCCATTAGACATAGCTACCTATGAGGAAGCAGTGCGCAGGGCACAACTGTGTGAGCAAGATTACGAAAGGAATGCTTTCGAGTTTGGGACGTTTAGTCGAAGCCAAGATATACAGAAGAAGAGGCCGACTAGAGATTTTAGTTATCGAGGAGGGAGGAAACCCTTTGGTAAGAGATCACGAGTTGAGGAGGCACGAGAGAGATTTGCTAGCCTCCTGCCTATCCGACCGTAGCTCCAGTAAAGGGCATTGTCATAGGAGGATAGAGATCTACTACCAATCAGTGTAGAAGATGCGGCAAACAACATGGATGTAGACCGTGTCTGCTGACTCCTATAGTGTGTTTTCGATGCAGGAAACAGGGGCATATAGCTAGAGCTTACCCAGAGATGGATAGTACTGCACCATTGAGGGGCAGGGAGCTGGATAGAGCTCTAGTCGATACATCTGCTCAGAGAGGTAGAGCGACGGCAGAAGAAAAGGGAAACAAGTGATGGGTCGAGGGCAAGTACATGCTTTGGACCAGGGAACAGCTAATGCTTCATCGGATGTGATACGAGGTAACATCCTAATTTATGATATTGAAGCATATGTTTTAATAGATCCTGGTGCCATGCATTCTTCTGTATCGCCTTCATTTGCATGCAAATTAGCAAGACATGTAGAGCGTACACCGTTATGTATGATGATGTTGATTAGTACGCCTATGAATAGTAGTTAAGTTGTAGAGTATGTATTTAATGACTGCAAGTTGAGAGTAGGGAAAAAGGAAATGATAACCAATCTAATATTACTAAGTATGAGTGACTTTGATATAATCTTAGGAATGGATTGGTTATCTGCAAACCATGCTGTTTTAGATTGTTATGCTAAGACAGTTATGTTTCCTAACCCTACTAGATATGTTGTAAAGTTTAATAAAAATAAATGAAAGGAGTAGTTATGATTATTATATGATTACTGACTTAGAAAACCTTTAACATATCAAGGTTTCATTACGTACATGGTAGATATGGACAAGGCACATCCGAAGTTGTTATATATTACTGTGGTTAGTCAGTACCCAGATGTTTTTCCGGATAAGTTGCCAGGGTTACCACCAGACAAAGAGATGGAGTTCTGTATAGATTTGGTGCTTGGTACGGAGCCTATTTCGAGACCACCATATCGCATGGCCTTAGTTGAGCTGGAAGAGCTCAAGAGACAGTTACAGGAGCTGTTGGATAGGGGTTTTGTACGACCGATTGTTTCACCTTGGGGAGCACTGGTTTTGTTTGTGAGGAAGAAGGATGGGAGCCTCCGATTGTGTATAGATTACCGATTGTTGAATAAGGCCACCATCAAGAATAGGTATCCCCTTC
This sequence comes from Firmiana major, assembly GCA_033439115.1. Lineage (NCBI taxonomy): Eukaryota > Viridiplantae > Streptophyta > Magnoliopsida > Malvales > Malvaceae > Firmiana > Firmiana major. The sequence goes on from CM065899.1 coordinate 66,117,361, forward strand.
CACGGATTGACGAATTGTTAGATCAACTTCAGGGAGCACAAATCTTTTCCAAGATTGACTTGAGGTCTAGGTATCATCAGCTGAAAGTTCGAAGTGGAGATGTACCTAAGACAGCGTTTCGTACCCGATATGGCCATTATGAGTTCTTGGTCATGCCATTTGGATTGACGAACGATGTATTCAAGCCATATTTAGACCAGTTTGTTATCTTCTTTATCGATGACATATTGGTGTATTCAAGATCCAAGGAGGAGCATGAGAAGCACCTCAGGATCGTATTGCAGACTCTACGAGAGCAAGAGTTATTTACTAAGCTCAGTAAATGTGACTTTTGGTTGTCACTAATCTCATTTTTGGGACATGTTGTATCGAGAGATATTGTATCAGTTGATCCATCTAAGATAGAGGCTGTAGTTCAGTAGGAACAGCTAAGGACAGTCACCGAGATCAGGAGTTTTCTTGGTTTAGCAGGATACTACCTGAGATTCGTTGAGGGATTTTCGAAGTTAGCTACTTCGTTGACACGTCTTACGCGAAAGAGTGTACTGTACATATGGAACGAGGATTGTGCGAAGAGTTTTGAGGAGTTGAAGCGTCGATTTACCACTGCTCCGATTCTCACTATCCCTACCAGCTCAGGAGGATTTACAGTGTATACCGATGCTTCGCATCAGGGACTGGGCTGTGTATTGACGCAGAATGGGAGGGTAGTTGCTTATGGATCCAGACAGCTGAAAGATCATGAGAAGAACTATCCGACCTATGATTTGGAGCTAGCAGTAGTAGTGTTTACGTTAAAGGTATGGCGCCACTACTTATATGGTGAGAAGTTCCAGATATGTATCGACCACAAGAGCCTCAAGTATCTATTCTCATAGAAAGAGCTGAACATGAGACAGAGAAGATGGCTAGAGCTTCTGAAAGACTACGATTGTGAGATACTTTATCATCCGGGCAAGGCTAACGTTGTAGCCGATGCCTTAAGCAGGAAGAGCCTAGGGATAGTATCGTATATGATGGTTAGGGAACATGATTTGCTAGAGCAGTTTGCTAGCCTTAGTTTGGGAGTCGTGCCTTCTGACATGGATACAGGCTATGTGATAGCTAGTCTACGTTTGGAGCCGGATCTGTTGGACAAGATCAGAGTGGCTCACCAGACTAATCCATTTTGTATGGATGTGAGTAGTCAGATGTAAAAGGGCACAGTGACTGACTTTGAGTTGAGTTCTGATTAACTACAGAGGTTCAGAGGCAGATTATGTGTTTTCAAGGATCTAGGACGCAGGAGATTGGTATTGGCGAAAGCTCATTTGTCTAGGTATACGTTACATCCGGGGAGTAACAAAATGTATCAAAACCTCCGTAAGGTATATTGATGGTCGGGTATGAAGAGAGATGTAGCAGACTTTGTGGCTAAGTGTCTCGTATGTCAGCAGGTGAAGGTAGAGCATCAGAAACCTGCAGGGTTATTGCAACCTCTACCTATACCGACATGGAAATCAGAGCATATCACCATGGATTTCGTGATGGGTTTACCGAGAACCCGTAGGAATCATGATGCTATATGAGTAATCGTCGATAGACTAACGAAGTCAGCCCACTTCCTAGCTATGAGAGCGACCGATACTCTAAGTTCATTAGTAGAATTGTATGTACGCTAGGTAGTGAGGTTACACGGTGTACCAGTAAGCATAGTCTCTGATAGGGATTCCCGCTTCACTTCCCACTTTTGGGGACATTTTCAGGAAGCCATGGGAACCCAATTGAGTTTGAGCACCGCTTTCCATCCTCAGAGAAATGGTCAATTAGAGAGGACTATACAGACTCTACAGGATATGTTGAGAGCATGTGTTCTAGATTTTAGAGGCTCCTTGGATGACCACTTGCCACTAGCCGAGTTCGCCTACAACAACGTTATCATTCGAGTATCGGGATGGCACCATATGAGGCTTTGTATGGCCGTAGATGTTGTTCCCCTATTGGATGGGAAGAAGTGGGTGACCGTAAGATTTTCGCTCCTGACATGGTTACGTAAGCATCTGAAGACATCCACTTGATAGTAGAGAGATTGAAGATAGCTCAAAGTAGACAGAAGAGTTACGCTGACAGGAGACGTAGGCCACTAGAGTTTGCAGTTGGTGAATCCGTGTTTTTGAAAGTTTCTCCTTCCAAGGGCATAGCGAGATTTGGGAAGAGAGGGAAACTAAATCCTTGCTATATTAGCCCTTTGAGATACTTGATCGAGTGGGAGATAAGGCTTATAGGTTGGCATTGCCACCGAACTTAGCAGGTGTCCATAACGTCTTCCACATATCGATGCTTCGAAAGTATCACCCGGATCCGGCACATGTGATTAGTTATGAGCCTTTGGAGCTCCGAGAGGACATGTCATATGTTGAGAGACCGATTTGGATATTGGATAGGAAGGAGAAGGTATTGAGATCGAAGACCATCGGGTTAGTGAAGATTCTATGGCAGCATCATACTTCAGAGGAGGCTACTTGGGAGCTAGAGAGTCTGATGCGAGAGAAGTACCCTCACCTATTTGATGACTGACCTGGTTCTTATTTGGAGGACCAAATTTTTTGAGTAGGGGAGGATTGTCTGACCTGAATTTTATGTAGCTTGTTCCTTATGATTCCTATGTGTATGAACACTCTATTATTATAGTTGAATCATAAGAAGAGTATTTACTAGATTTAAAGTGGTAGTAAAATGATTTAACATGCAAAAGCAACATAAAATGCCTAATGTGAGCTATAAGAGTCGCAATCTAAACCGAGTGGATCTAAATCATTCTGACTGAAAATAAGAACTTAAAATGAGAGAGTATAGAGAGCTCATGAAGGAAAGTCAGCTTGATTTAGTCTCAAACATAGAAAACAAGAGTAAAAGCAAAAAAGGGTAAATTGGACCTTTTTAGTGACTTAAGGTGTTTCGGGTGGAATTATCCACCGAGAACAGTTGAAACATAAAGACGAGAGTGTAAGACATGAGATATGACACTTTTGAAATTTTGAGAAGAAGTCAACTTGGTCAATGGTTATGGAAAAAGTCAACTATAGCTAAGAAAGTGGACTTTTACCATAGTTGACTAATCATGGTAAAAAAATTAACCCAAGTATGGAGAAAAAATTGGAGAAAAATATTCTTGGTCAGAATACAAGATAATCATCCCCGGAAGTAAGGAAAATTTATTCGGAAGGATTCCAGATTAAATTTAATGGTTAAAAACGTAATTGGCCTAAAGTGAAAATTTTAAAGCCTATTAAGGTGTACTAAACGTATATCGAAATTCTTAGGTCCCTTAGACCAAATTGTTGGACCAATTGATTGGCCAAACATTTGGACAATTAAAGGCCCGAGGTATAGTGAAAAGTTCAGCCCGAAAACCCATTAAGAAAGCCCAAACCAAGAAGCCCAAATGGAAAGCCCATGAGATAAATATCTAACCATAGTTAAAGCTAAACATGACTCATAAGGTGACTCATAAGGTGACTCATGACTAAGGCTTAGGAAGTCAAGTTTAATGGCTGGAAATTAAGGCTTAATGGCTAAGTAAGTGGCTTATAAAATCAGTCACACCATTGTCATCTTCATCACACCATTCTCGGCTACACAAGGAAACCATTGAAATACAATTATCCAAGCTTTCTCTCACTAGGAATTAGGCATATTTGGAACTTGCATTCTTCGTAGAAGTTGTTCCAAATTGAAAGGAGAGTGACATATGTTGGAATTGCCTATCAAGGAGCCATAGAGGGCAAACCGTGAGCCTCCAAAGTATTCGGCCAAGTGTGAACACAATAATTGGTATATTTTCAAGTTTTCAATTTCATATATGTTAATGTATGAATGCTTTTAAGTATATTGGTATATGTTTTAAGCATTGAAACATAAGAAATCACTATGATCTTGGTTAGGCCGAGAGTGAGTAGTGAAATATTGATAAATGCCCATATGATTTTAAGGCATAAATAGGTTAATATACATGTGTTAATGATTATGGTGTAATTAGAATTAATCAAATTGATTAATTAATACTTATATTAAGTTGGCAATCAAGGTGTTTGATAAAATGCCTAAATGAACTATATGATGTTTAAGAATGTTACCAACCAAGTGTTTGTGAAAATACCTAAGTGAATTGGCTAAAGAAAGGAATATGGCCGACATGCCATGGTGTGACCACCGGCATGGATAGCTCTCGGCCATGGCATGCGGCCGAGAGGTCCAATGAGCCAAGCCCCAATGTGATGTAATGGGTCTAGGACAAGCCCAATAAGAGTTGGTGGGCCGCACAAGCCCAATAGGCCCAACAAAAATGAATAGTAAAATGAAAATGGGCTTAAGGCATAAATAGGCCCATTAAGTTTTATTAAAGCCCAATAAGGGAAATTGACTGTATTTAATAATGTGAAATGCAGTAGGAAAAGTATAATTAGCCTGATAAATGGTTATATACAGCTCCAGAGATTATTGGAGGAGCAAATCGGACTGCTGAAACGAGCAGCACAGAGAAAGTGAAATTTCTCGAGTGATTGCAGGTAACGAACTTTTGTGAGTAGTTAGAGATACCTTCACGTATTTTCATCTGCTTTTACATTCACTTAAAAACTCTGAGGGTCAGAGAAAGTGAATGATAATTATTGTGACCCGATAGTGGTAAATTATGATTTTGCCCCTAATTAGTCAAAAAAGTCACTTTTGTGAAAAGAAGTAAAAGCATGGAAATCACCATTTTGAGTGTTTTACTGCTGTTTAGCAGAAGAATAAATAGATGGGCTAATGATTTTAAGGTTGATGTGAATTAAGTACACTTTATAGTACTGATTTTGATATTTTGTAAATCATCCCTTTTTAAAGAGTCATCTATCATATTATGTGAGAATGAATCGTGCTGGAGCACAGCTCGCACTGGATTTCATATATTTTCCACATATATTAGTGTTGGATTGTGATTCGCACTAGATTTCCATGACATGTATGATAGAGTGCTGGAGTTATTACTCGTACTCAGTTTTATATGAGATATGCATGAGAGAGTGCTGGAGCGATTAGCTCATACTCGAGTTTTACATGAGATGCATGATAGAGTATTGGAGCGTTGTTCGTAATCGATTCTTCATGATTTATACATGACATAGTACTGGAGCTATTGCTCGTACTTGATTTGATGATATTGTGCATAGTTTGGTACTGGAGCTATTGCTCGTACTTGATTTAATACATGAACTATGTATTGACCTAGTTGCTGGAGGTTTACTCGCACTAGAGTCTGAGTTTATGATGTGAAACAGTGTTTGAGCGGAGTGTCGACTGTGAGTTGCGCTCAAAGGCGTGCACTGTATGTGATATATAATACATGTTGAAAGCCATGCTTGATTTCCTTGTGTAGACTGAGTGTCACATTGTGAGAGGAATTCGCATGAGGATACTAGAGATGTGGTATGATATTCCATGGTTTTGAGGGCTAAGACCTATGGCAGGCACCCTGACTGTGATGTAGGGTCTATGGAGTACATTGTACCGTGCATATGGCATGGAGTACACTGTACCGTGTGGTGTTGTGGAGTTGAGGAGGATATAGCTGGCGGTTGTGACGGACTAACCCCCCTCGTTGCAGCAGTGATGCCCCGCACACCGAGATCTGTGTTGCTTGGGATCACATGTCGGATATGATCATAGTCCAGGATACTATTTACATTTTCACTACAGAGTCTCACAGATATATCACCTGATTGATTGATTTAATTACGGACAGACCTGAGGGATGGGTCGGACTCGATTTTGTGGTGTGAATGATTTAAATGCCATATTTACTATGATTTAAACATACATGGCATGCTTTATCTAAAGGCATTGTGATATTTTAAAGATGCATTGTTTTGCACTACATGCCTACATTTGAGAAAGAAAGCATGATTTCTGTACATGGGATTTAATCTGTACAAGTATATATATATATATATATTTAAAGACATGCTTTTAAAGTGAGTAAAGGAAATGATGTTTTCAAGGCATAGCATTATTTTGAGTATATAGTGTAGATATCTACTTGCTTGCCTGATTTCCTAACTGAGCGCGTTGTATGCTCACCCCCTTTCTTTACATCTCTCTACAGAGCATCAGTAGTAGAGCGAGAGCTATTGAGGGATAGTATTCCTGAGTCCACTGTTATTTCCTATCGATCGACAGGTATACATATTTTGTACGGTTATGTATCTAAACATAGAAACAGCACAGTGATGTATACGATATATATTATGGGGAATGTATTTGTATTAGCTTTTATATAATCTCACATGTCTTATAAAAGCATTTACTGTCAGTAACAGTATATTGACATGTATATGTATGATAATGGATGATGTGGTAAGCGAGGATTCTGACATCAAATCACAGCCCAACCATTGTAGAGAGGAAAGGTATGTTAAAAATGCAAAAACTTTATAGTGGTTTTTGGTTAAGTCATGGATTGAGAACGGGTCCTGACATTATCGATTTACATAACTTGGTAGGAAAGAACTAATGAGTCTACGAAATGCAGTAAGATTTTTTTTCGGCTTTATTTTTAGTTACCGATATCAGATATAATAAGATTTTTGTATGAGTATAGTGTGGTCAAGTATAAAGGGAAATGAGGTACTTCAAAGTATCCTCCCCTTGACAACTTTGACAATGTCTGGAAAGACTGCTATTATGAAACCTAGAAAGGAAAATGTTATTGAAAAGTATAAGAAATATGATATGATTTCTAATTTGAACTTTGATTTCAAAACGTTATGCTTTCTGTAAAGCATGCATTTTATGACTCAAAATTCTGTATGTGATTAATTTTGCACTTGTGTGGTTAACTTACTGGGTTTTATAGCTCACAGCGCCTTTGTTTCTATCACAGGTTAAGTGCAAGATTCGATTTTGTTGATTTCAGCATTCCGGCACAAAAGTTTCATGTTCCGGGATACTCGCAGAATATATTTTGTATAGCATTTTAATATCTAAATGACTTCAGTTTCAGAAAAAATTGTACCAGTACTTAGACTAAGATGTGTATGACGTTATAGTATGATTATGTTTGAATTTTCCTACATATTGGGATGTAAATGAAATTTTATTTCAGAAAGTGTCAGAATCTAAAAAATATTCAAATATATTTTTGGTATATATTTTAGGGGACCAAACAGTCTACACAGATTATGAGATTTGGACATAAAGTCGTTATATGAATGTTGCAATGCACTGAGTAATTAGATTTGAAATTTAACTAATTTGGCCCAGGTTTATGCTGACTGTTTGAAATAGGTAAAACCCAATAATATTTTGTTTCTTGCAAAATTGCGAATTTAGTTGTTTTGAATGGGTTTAATATGAAATTCGGCTAAGACCTTAAGTTTGAAGCTTTAAACCGAGTTAGATAGTTTGTGACTTAGAAATATTCTAGGAATGCACTCACATGACAAATAAAAGATGAGTTAGAAGGTTAAGATTGCCCAAATAAGCAGACTTCCATGATAAGATACGCTATCATCACTTATTTCAAATTGTGACAGTTTTATTGGTATCAGAGTATTTTGTCTTGTGTAATCACTCCATAAAGGTTTTATGAGTCATTTACATCCCAAGCACAACCTATACTACTGTGCTTGTCTAAGGATAGAATAGTCAAAAAATGCTAAGAGGATTAGGGAGACACCATGAGGAGACATGCTCCTTCACTACCTCCTTCATTGCCTTTTCCTTCACTTCCTCAAAGTTCAGACTGCCCCGATTTATGTACAGGGATGGCGTAGCTGGAATAAAAGTTATGATAAAATCACAACGACCTTTTAGAACCTGACTGCCGTTATGGCTCAACATTTCGGTAATGCTCTACCACCACCACTATAGCCACCACCATCAATGTCACCACGTGTAGAGCCTCAAACTCTGACTGCATGAGATTTATCTCTTCTGATGCAGCCTCATGCTTTACCACATGTTCTGATGCCATCGCTAGTTCCTCCTTAGCCAGTCCCTCAATCGTCACATGCTTCACCTCCCCTGTAAGCAGTTTCGATTCCTCTACCTGTATAAGCCCCATGCAGTGCCGAGTGTAGACATATTTAAGCAATTCTAAAAGATGAGACTATCGATATTTAAAGAGATGAAAGATCCGAAAGTGACAGAGACATGGCTCGTGAAGATGGAGAAAGTTTTTTACTACATGATTATTGACCTGAGAAGAGACTACTGCAGGCTTCCTATGTTTGAGGGTGAGGTCGAGCACTGATGGAGATCCGCTATGTAAGACTCGATTTTATTTAAAACACAAAATGAGAAAGAAATGCGAAAGGATTGAAATGATATTCCCGAACTGGTGAAGGGTAAAACGATCAAAAGATCGAAATTCGATATTTATCGTGACAAGAAAATTTAATTAAAAATATAGGATTGAGAAATCTTGATCAATAACGAAGAAATAATTAAATTTCGGGTTAAATTGATCAAGATATGAATTTATTGGAATTAATCAGAATTTTTACCTCGAGAAATTATCCCGAAATTAATCGAAAAATATACCGAAAAGGTAAAATCGGGCTGATAAATTCATTTACAAATTAAATGAATTTAATCTGAATTTTTTGGATATTTTTAGGATTTTATTATTATTTTAATGAATAAAATAATAATAAAAATCTATTATAAATAAATAAAAAAACGAAATTGAAATTGCGCGTTGCAATTTCAGAAGCAGAAATCGAGCCCGACTTCTGCATCCCCGACGGCCATCGGTGTGAAGGCCAGGTGAGGCCGGCGAAGGAGGCCAGGCAAGAGGCGGTCACCCACCGGCACCAGCGACCTGAAAGAATGGTGAACGGCGGCCAGCGAAATGGAAGAAAGAGAAGCTGAAAGAGGAAAAGGAATTTCCCGACGATCGGAGTCGATTCAGGCCCAGCCACCACCAGCCGAGTGTCCCCCAGGCGCAGGCGGTGCGATTTGTGGTAGTACCAGTCTATAGAACGGTGGCCAGCGCCGAAACGACGAGAAAGAGAGAAGTCACCGACGGCAAGGAGAGAAGAGGCCGGACTGACCACTTTTCGGTGACCTCGGACGAAATCGACCCCAGATCCAAGCTGCGAATAACCCCACGGAGCTGCTGGCGGTGAAAATCGAAGGAGAACCGGCCGGCGAGGCCCTGAATCAACCGAACCAGACTTAACCGGCTAGACTGAACTGGTCTGAACTAGATTGAACCGGACCGAACTGGTTCAGCGAAAAAAGAAAAGAAAAGAAAGAGAAAAAGGGAAAAAGAAAAAGAGGAAAAATTGGGAAAAACCCCAGTGATGCAATCGAGCTACGGGTAAGTCGGTAAGCGGTCGAAATTGACTGATTTAAATTTCAGAATATTTAATTTGATTAATATTCGACTGAAAATTTACCCAAAAAAATATTAAATTGTATAGCTCGACAAGTCACGTTAATCGAGAGCTCGAAACAGTCTTGATTTGTGTAGTATCATGGAATCTCGGGTAAGTAACCCTTATTTACGACAATATTACATCGTTATGCATGTTAGAAATTTACCGCATAAATTACGGATTTAATTTTCGCATTTAATGAATTATATTCTTGAATTAGAGTTATATTGTCGTAAATAATTCATTAAGCTATCCAGGAATTTAGAATGAGGCTCAATAAATACTGATCGGCCCAATGAGCCCAATGGGCCTCGATAATGTGAATAGTAAGTGAAAAACGGGCTTAAGGTCAATTAAGGCCTATTAAGGTATAATCGGGCCCAATATGGGTAAACGGGCCCAATGATTTAAATTAAGCCCAAAAAATATGAAATACAATTAATTGAATTGTATTTGACCTTATGTATATTTATACGCTGTTCGAAAGATTGGATTCGGAGCAAATCGGACTGCATGATGAGACATCAGTGGAAAAGGTCAGACCATACAGAAAATGAGGTAAGGGAATTGTGTGAGTAGCTAGAGGTAGCTACGCATATTCGAATAGCTTTTGTATAAACTGAATATGTATGTATACACTGATTATGTATAAAGATCCTAGAAAATGGTTTAAAGATTTTAAGGACTCGAAATAGGAAAAGACTATTTTAACCTTATTGAGGGAAATTCACCTAAGGATGGTGAAAGCATGACATGCATGATTTAAGGAATTTTCGTGGTTTATAAAAAAAGTAAATCAATAGATTGGCCAATAATTGCATAAATTTCACAAGATAACACTACGTAAGTGTGATTTAGATTTAAATGAAATTTCTTGGGAAGAAGGGCAAACTATCAAGTTTATATGGAAATACATAGTGCCGGCACATAGCTCGCACTATATCTGCGTTTGTGAGTGTGCATAAATGTGCTTGAGCGGTTGCACCGACTTGTGTGACATCATATGCATGAAATGTGCTAGAGCGGTTGCTCGCACTAATTTTTATTCTTGTGAAATGCATGAGAAGTGCTGGAGCCTAGCTCGCACTCTGTTTTGACATGTTTTGACATGTTTTGACCTGATATGCATAAAAAGGTGCTGGAGCGATTGCTTGCACTAGTTTTAATGATTTGACATGCATGAGAGGTGCTAGAGCTTAGCTTGCATCCTGTTTTGATATGATAATTGCATAAAAGCCATGCTGGAGTGTAACTCATACGAGATTTGATTTATTTATGCATAAAGTCGTGTTGAACTGTAACTCGCACGAGATTTGATTTATTGATGCATAACACCGTGCTGGAGCTTGCTCGCACGTGATTTTATATGGATTTATAACTCATTTTAAAGTCGTATTGGAGTGTTACTCGTACGCAGATTTTACTGATTTTTATGACATCGTGCTAGAGATTCGCTCGTATGAGATTTTTTGATATCATGAATATGCATGGAGCCGTGCTAGAGCTTCGCTCACACAAAGAATTATATGACATGCATATAGCCATGTTGGAGCCTCCTGTAGACTGTGTGTCACAGTGAGATGATATGCTCACACGTACATATTGAGACAGAAATGATATGGGTGGATAATACCTATTGCAGGCACCCTGACTGAGCTTAGGCTGACAGAGTACATTGTACCGTGTATGTCATGCGAAGTACGCTGTACCGTGGGGATTGTTAGAGTGGAGTGGCATTAGCCACGAGGCAGCAAGCCTTGCCCTTGCAATCTTGATGTTATGTTGTTCTGGCGGGTAGGACCGACCCACCTCCCGTTTCAGGCGTGATACCCCGCACACTAGGTACCATGTTGCCAGGGATCACTAGGTTATAGCCATAGTCCTTGTTATTACTGATAGTCACCTACTTATCTCACATGATATAACTTGTGGTCTCGATAGACCAGGGTAGACCTGAGTGAGGGTTCAGGCCCCCGATTTTATGATTTTATGATATGTGACCTTGAAAGAAGGGTGGTTTTATAACAGAAGTTTTATAATGAATTTTAATGAATTGTTTTATGAGTTTGGAATTGAATTATGAGATGCTTAACCCCTTTGGGTTATTTTATGCTGTGTTTTAAATGAAATGATTTAAATGCAGTAGCATTATGAGTTTTCCATGCTTTAATGATAAATTCATGAAAGGATTGTATCTCATGATTTGTTTTATATCGCTTGAAATAATGCATGATTTTGATTTAATTCATGCTAAGTATGATTTAATGATGTCACATAAAATGCTATTGATGCATGAATTACATGCTTTCTATATGCACAAATAGTTTTGATAAACTATGTCATGGATATATGCATGATTTTGTGTTGGAGATTTTAATGAAAAGAAGTGGATTTTAAGGGCATGGCATTATGAGCATGTAGATAGTGGAGCTATATACTTACTTACATAATTGCCTTACTGAGCGTGCGGTTTGCTCACCCCCCTTATTTTTCCATCTTTTTAGAGCACTCACAATAGTTATTGAGCGACTGAGGACTTGCATTCTTGGTATCCGCTGCTTCCCATCGAGAGACAGGTATACACATTTGTATAGTTTTGTATCTGAACATGTAATGCACAGTACTGTAAATGGATATGATGTCGGGGATGTAAGGTGATGTAATATAATTGTATATGTATTAGTTAAAGTCAAAGGATAGTAAATCTTGATATATGAATGTGATTATGGAAATGGAATGGTAAATAGGTGAGAGGTGACTAACATCGAATCATAGCCCAACTGTTTGTATGATGGTCACGATGAGAGAAAGGTAAGAATTAAATAATAAATGAAAAAGCAAAAAATTTACTCTGATTTTTAGGTAATTTGGGTCGTGACACACTAAAAAAGTACTATGGAGTTAGGAATAGCTGATTACTGGGAAAGGTTCTGATAGCATTCAGTGTGAATACTTTCCCAAGAGCACTTAGAGATAGAAACATACAAAGTTCTTAGGTCTAGTGCACTGTTTTGAGTAGGTATGTGCCTTTGATATCAAGAAACGAGACCTATAAAGCAGTAACGTTTATTGATGGTTTAAGACTGGTTATTTGGGATTGAACATCACTTCATTTTTCGAAGCTATCTAGAAAGCCTAACTTTTAAAGTAGAGCCTTAATACGAGACAACCTCAGTATGAGATTTGAAGTAAGGGTAAAGGTAAGTGATTAGCTTAAAGTGAGATAGCTCTAAAAAAGTCTAAAAACAAAGGTAAATAAAATAGGTAGAAGACTGAGGTGCCTCAACCACAGGCTACATAGCCTAATTTAGAATAATCGTGCTCCAGTTGTCTAAGTTTCATAAGGGTAAGCCATGTTACCTCCGGACAAGTGCTTGCTTTAGATGTAGCAAGATATACATCTAATTAGAGATTACCAGTTGATGGAAGTTACAAATAAGGGACCAAATAAACCAGTTGCAACTACCACTACAGAGAAAGCTAAGCTTGCAGAAAAAGGTATGAAGTAAGTAGCTAAAGGTAGAGTGTTCACCTCGAATTAGGAGGTAGTGGACTTTTTTAACTCTATCGTTAAGGTTAAACTTCTCATATATGGTTGTAAAGCTTTATTTTTCATAGATCTAGGCTCTATGCATTCATTAATTTCCCATTTATTTACTAACAAATTGAACGTAGAACTCAAATCACTAGGACATATGCTGCATATAAGCACACCATTTAAAGAATCTCAGATGACAAAGTCTATATGTAAGAAATGTAAAGTTAAAGTGGGAGTAAAAGACTTAGAAGACGACTTAACATTGCTAAATTTGTATGATATAGATGTCATTTTGGATTTGGATTGGCTTGCCGCCAATTATGCTGATGTAGATTGCAGTAGGAAAATGTAACCTTTGCTCTCTTGAACAATTTGTAATCATTTTTGCAAAATGAATGAAATGAAAGAATACTTTTTGTTCAGAAATCTCATGTGAATATATATGTTATGTGTTGTGAAGGTTAGTTAGCTTTTGTAAAAGACAAGTACTCGTTGCCTCAGATAGATGACCTCCTTAATCAGTTACAGGGAGTTCAAATCTTTTTGTAAGATTGATTTATAGTCTGGGTATCATTAGTTATGCATTAAAGGTGAAGATATCTTAAAGGCTACTTTCAAGACCCAGTACATGCATTATAAGCTCTTAGTCATGCCATTCAGGTTAACGAATGCCCTTGCTACCTTTATTTGTGTTATGAATGAGGTATTTAAGCCCTACCTTGACTAGTTTATGATAATCTTCATCGATAATATTCTGATTTATTCTAGGTCTTAAGAACAGCATGTCTAGCATTGAGGATTGTTCTTCAAACTCTCGATGACCGACAATTTATATGCTAAATTAAACAAATGTGAGTTTTGGTTGAAGCATATATTATTTCTGGGTCACATGGTGACTTAAGATATGGTTTCAGTAGATCCATCTAAAATAAAGGAAGTGTTAAGATAGGATAGGCTGAAGATAGTCATTGAGATCTTTAGTTTCCTTAGATTAGCTGGATATTATCATAGATTTATCAGGGGTATTTCAAGGATTACTGTACCTTTGACATGCGTCATGGGCAAGGATGTTAGCTTTGAGTGGATAGATCCCTATGAGGACAATTTTTAACATTTGAAATAAAAACTGTCCTCATCACCAGTATTGACCATTCTAAGTGGCTCTAAAGGATTTATTGTGTATAGTGTCACATCTCTCTAAGGATTGGGTTGTGTGCTAATACAACACGAGAATGTAGTGGCCTACGAATCTAGATAAATTAAAGATCATGAGGAGAACTACCCCACCCATGTTCTCGAGCTACCTGTAGTGGTCTTTACATTGAAAATTTTGTGCCAATACTTATACAGTAAGAGATTTTAGATCTTCGCTAACCACAAAAGTTTAAATTATTTGTTTTCTTAGAAAGAACTCAATATGAGATAGAGATGTTGGATGAAACTTCTCTAAGACTATGATTTTTAGATCATGTACCATTCAGGAAAAACAAATTTGGTAGCTTATTTTTTGAGCTGTAAGAGCGTCGGTGTGATTTCTTACATGATGGTTCAGGAGTCGATTCTCTTAGAGAGGTTTCTTTAGCTTAATTTGAATGTGAAACCTATAAATTAGAGTCTAATAGCAAGTTTTTGTATTGAGCCATCACTTATTGATTAGATTAGACAAGCTTAAGACAAGATCCGATCGTATAGTAGGCTAGTCAGGCAAAGTAAGGTCAAAAACCATAGTTCTCCATCAGTGAAGATGGTATTCTTGGATATAAGAACATAATGTGTGTGCCTCAAAATGATACCCATTAGAAATAGATTTTGGATGAGGCTCACAGTTCTGGGTATACAACACACTCGAGCATCACCAAGATGTATCTGAACCTATGAAGTGCATATTGGTGGGCCAGTTTTTTTAGAGTGTCTTACTTGTCAGCAAGTCAGGGTTGAGTATCAGAGGCCAGTAGGATTGCTCAAATCTTTACCAATATCGACATGAAAGTGAGAGTATGTGACTACAAATTGTTTTTAGGACTTCCCTGAACATAGAAAGATTATGGTGTGATTTGAGTTACAGTTGATAGATTGACTGTAAGACCCGTATTTTTAGATGTAAACTTTATGAAATCATGAGTATGGTGATGTATTTACAAATGTAAAGCATAAATGATGTAAGTCCATATATTTGATATACATACTTGTAACATGAATTTGTAATGTACACACAAGTTTCATTTTATATGAATATGGAGAAATGGAATTTTATAAGTGATGAATGTGATTGGAACTCAAAATGAGTAGTGTGGTAAAATGGAATGAAGTTGTACTTCCATTTAGCTTGGTGTGGTATACCTTTGGCTATACAATGAATACACACAAGTTCTAATATGTATAAGGTATGAATGGATGCTGTTTTTAAGTCTTAAAGGTAACTGGATGAGACAATGACCATGATAGCAAATTACGAATGTTTGGGTGTGAGTTGCAGTAGAAAAACTACAGTAAATTTGGAAAATATGAAGGCCAGATCGATCTCATAGGATGAGAGATCGATTTGGAAGAGCCAGAATGCTCTTATCCGAGAAATGGAATAGAGAAAATCAATCTCCAATAGGGCTATATCGATCTCCTAAACATTCTATAATGAAAAGATATATCCTCAAGCATACAGATCGATCTCCTTAGCTTTCTGGTTGGAGCAGATCGATCTCAAGCTTCGACAGATCGATCTCATACTTAAAAATGTCGTGAAAAAAAGGGATTTAAGGGGACCAGATGGATCTCCTCCTAGTGCAGATCGATCTCATCAAGTTATTTTTATAAAAAGGGCACTGAAATCTATAACTTACGGGAACAATATCACCATTTCCATTCCAACCCAAAACCTAACTTTCTCACACTTCAATCCACCCATTTCCATTAAGATTTGAGAGGGAGCTATTAGGCACAAAGTTGTTCATTTCAAATAGAAGAACAACATAGTTTGGAACCAATCTCCCATTGTTTTGTATTCAAGGAGCAAGAAGCATTTTCCATTTGGAGCAAAAAGAGAAACTAAATTTGGTAAGTTTCTAATACTCCCACCCAAGTACATTGTCTATTTATTGATTTTGGAGTTGATTGGTATGAGTAGTGATGGTTGCAAACTACCTAAGATGTATTTGAATAAGTTAAATCTAGAAAATGGAAAGAGTTTAGTGTGAGAAAGTACAAATTGAATGAATTGATGAAATGATAGGTGTGCTAAGTTGTTATTTGAGTAAGGTGACGATTTGAAGTGGGTAAATAAAGCTACATTATGGATTGAGTGAATTTAGGAAAATGAGTATGTAATATGTTTGATAAATGCCATAGTGAGGAAAATTGATGAAATAGGTACACTGTGAGCTTAATATCGATTTGTTATCAATTGGGTATGAATAAATAAGCCTAAAGGAATTCATAGATTCAAGATATGAATAGAGAGATGAAACGAGGCCTTATAAGTGTTAATAGAGGCTACAGATTGAATTGACTATAGAAAGCATAAGGGTTGCGTTATAGTGGACTAAAATAATGTGAAATACGATTATGTACAGTTTTAGAGAGATCAGTGGAGACGAATCGAACCGCACGAGTAAGCAACTTTAAGGAAGTGAAATCTTGCGACACGATTTCCAGGTAAGGGAATTTTGTGAGTATATAGAGGTAGCTACTCGTATTTTGAACTCATGGGTATATAGGGCTTTTGAAATATGCATGAGTTTATAGAAATGTGTTTGGCGATGTATGGAAGTTACTATGAACATTTGTATGAGATTTGGTTGTTGAAATGGTATTAGAAAGAAATGGGATAGTAAGGCTAATAATTGTATAAATCAAATGTTTTGAACGTTTTCACAAAACATATTGCTTTGTTTTAAGCAAATTGATGGATAGGCTGACTAGTGTTTGAATGATGTTGTGTGATAGCACATGTCAGGTGCTAAATGTGTTTTGAGATTAGTTTTTGAATGTTTATGAGCCGCCTATCATATTTATGTGAATTAAACCGTGCTAGAGCCTAGCTCGCACTGGATATTAATTTTTTCAAATGTTTGAAACGTGTTGGAGCTCAGCTCGCACTTTGATTTGAATTGTGGTGATGTTCTATAAACCGTACTAGAGCTCTTACTTGTATATGGATTTTGAATGGATTTCTTATGCATATAACCGTACTGGAGCTATGCTCGTACGTGGTTTTCTTCATGTTTTATGCATAAATGTCATACTAGAGCAATGCTCGAACGAGGTGATTTGTTTATGATGCATGAATTCGTACTAGAGCATAGCTCGTGCAGGTTTTCACACTTTGGTATGTATGATGTCGTGTTGAGGGTAATACAGAATTAGTGTTCAGGGAACCCAACAGGCCTAACAGACCTCTTGAGTAGGGTGAGGGTGAGGGGCTAGGACCTGGCACTAATCCATTCAGGGAACCTAACAGGCGTAACAAACCTCTTGAGTGGGGTGAGGGTGAGGGGCTAGGACTTGAATCAGGGAACCCAACAGGGGCGAGCAAGGCCATCTGGTATTAAGAGTACTCCTACATGTACTTGAGACTAGAGGTTTCACTCGGTATGGGGTAGATATGACCCACGGCAGGCACCCCAACCATGTTATGGGTTAGTGGAGTACGATGTACCGTGTCTATCACATGGAGTACGATGTACCGCGTGCTGGTCACTTGATTTGAGAAAGTCTCGTAGAGAACTAACCCACCTTCGTTCCAGCATGATTCCCCGCACACCGGGATCTGTGTGGTCTAAGATGATGTATGACATAGTTGGCCAACATAGTCTTGTGATATAGTGACCTGTCTCATTTGATTTACTTACTACCACATGTTTTGACATATATGTGTGATTGCGAACTGTCCAGGGTAGACTTGAGGGAGGGGTCGAGCCTTGTAGCATTTTAAATTGAGAAATAATAATGATGTTGTGATTAAGAAACCATTTTTATGGGATTTCGGTGTGTTTGAGAAAGAGCTTTGTGATGTGATTTAAAAAAGGTTTCTTAAATGAATTGCCTTTTTTATGAAATTAAATGAGAATGAGCATGAGACGTTTTCACATATTGATATTCCATGTTTTATATGCCAATTTCTCATGATTTTGATCCATGATATATATGTATACTCATATGGCATAGTTTTATTCCCTGATGCTCCTACTATAATCGATTATGCATAACATTATCAGCATGTAGATAGAGTAGTTATCTACCATGCTTGCATTATTGCCTTACTAAGCGTGTGGTTGCTCATCCCTCTCTATTTTCCCCCTCCTACAGAGCGTGCATAGTAGCCCAGCGAGGACTGAGGCATTTTATTTTGGACATCCGCTGCTTCCATCGTTAAAAGGTATATATAGAGGATTCTTTTTGTATCTACACAATGTAAGGGCACAATAACCATTGAGTTGTAATTATGGGGGATGTAGATGTCAATAAACATGTTCTGTATAAGTGAATGATTTAACTTCGAATGTATGACATCGCTTTTATAAACTGAGAATGAATGTTAAGAGTGGATTATTATTGACTCACAGCTCAACTGTGTATTGGTGAGTATGTCTATGACCGGGTAAGGGAAAAGGAAAACATGAAAAATTGACCGTGATTTTAAACGAATTGGATAAACAGGGTCGTGACAGAAATTGGTATCAGAGCTGAGTTGGCCTGATGTGAGTCAGTAATAAAAAGTAGGAAAAGTACATCCCCATATTATTGTGCTTTTGTTTAGATATAACTGTGTATAGCATGATGGATTGAGTCTAATAATGATTATGAATACAGGAAGTTAGGCATTATGCCAATCACGCGCCAAGGTAGAGGGGCGAGAGCATGTGCTAGACGCCGTAAAGGTAGGCCTGAGAGCCGTGCGGAGCCACAAACTGATCTAGCTTCACAAAACCCTGCTAAGAGGTCAGGAGATACTGAGGCTCGCTTCGCTAGGATAGAGCGAAGTATAGAGAGCTTAGTGGAGATTGTCACACAGGCACTGGGTACTGGTGATAGACGAGGTCCCATAGCACAGCCAACTACTGGATAGGAAGCTGCGGAGGCTGAGAGACCTCAGACTACAGAGACTACTACTGTTACACCACCTCTAGTACAGGATACGACTTCTCTCATCGCTCCATAGCTGAGCGACAGTGAGTTTGGTTATGACTGCAAGCTGAGTAGATTGTGAGAATTCCAAGGGTTGAAACCTCCAGTGTTCAGAGGGGTAAAGGACCTAGTGATTACGGAGGATTGGGTGCATGAGATGGAAAAGTTGTACAGGTTCTTCAGATACTCATCAGCTGAGAAGGTAGCCTTTGTCGTGTTTATGCTAAAAGGCGAGGCAGAGCATTGGTGGAGATCTACCGAAGTTATTCTAAGGGCCAGACACTCTGAGATTACATGGGAGATATTTTTGGAGGCCTTCAGGAGACAGTACATCCCAGCCACCGCACAGAGGAAATTACGAATGGAATTCATGAATTTGGTTCAGGGGAACTACACTGTGGATGAGTATGAGTCCAAATTTATGTCTTTGGGGAGGTATAACCCGGATACTATGGGTAGTGAGACCCGAAAGATTCAGAAGCTCGTGGATGGATTGAGATTGGTCATCCGAACTAAGCTCGCCCCATTTGATATCCAAAATTATAAGGAGGCTATGCACAAGGCTTAGTTATGCGAGCAAGATTTTGAGAAGAATGCCTCTGAGCTGGGGAAGATTAGTGTCAAGAGAGATAAAGATCGAAAGAGATCCGAGATGGATAGAGTGGCCAAGAGAGGAGGCCATAGATTTATCGAGAAGAGGCCTAAGATCGAAGAGGTGCAGGAGAGAGCTGCAAGACCTCCCGTGTACCCGGCTTTGACTGCATTGAGGGGTATGGTTATTGGAGGACAATGACCTACTACTGATCAGTGTAGGAGATGTGGCAAATACCATAGGACTAGACCATGTTAGGTGCCCCTTGTTTCGTGTTTTAGGTATAAGAAGCCCGGACATATTTCGGGATACTGTACAAAGATGGTTGAGATTGCCCCACAGAAGGGCAAGGAGCAGAGAGAGCTCCGATTGAGACAGCGGCCCCGAGGAGGAGGGCTACATCAGAAGAAAAAGGGAAGTAGGCAGTGGTGTGAGTAGATGACGAGTACATGCTCCGGATCAGGACACCACAGATGCGTCGACGGATGTAGTTAAAGGTACCATCCTAATCTTTGATTTAGAAGCATTGGGATTATTTGATCTTGGTGCCACGCATTCTTTCATATCACCTTTATTTGGACATAAATTGTTGAAGCATGTGAAACCAACCTTGTTGGATAAAATGTTAATGATTTCCACACCCATAAATGATAGTCAATTGACTGAGCATGTATGTAGAGATTGTAAGTTAAAGATAGAAGGGAAGGATATGACAACCAATTTAATTTTATTGAATATGAATGATTTTGATGTAATATTGGGAATGAATTGGTTGGCTACCAATCATGTTGTTATGGACTATCATGCTAAAACATTGAGGTTTCCCGAGATAGAAAATCATGTTGTAAGATTTGTGAAATGAAATAAAAGAACTTGATTTACTATAAATGAAAAGAGTATGATTTTATTGAATTTATTGAGTGATGAATCTGTTTGCGTATGTTGAATATTGATGTGATAACTTGTGACACTAATGGTGGAAAGAATGATGTGAAGGGTTCATTGCCTATGTGGTCGATATAGATGAGGCACACCCCGAATTGAGGGACATACTCGTAATTGTGAATTACCTTGATGTCTTTTCGGACGAATTACCAGGACTAACACTTAAAAGGGAAATGGAATTTTGCATAGAGTTAGTGCCTGGTATGGAGCTGATATCGAAACCACCATATAGAATGGCTCCGATAGAGTTGGAAGAGCTGAAGAAACAGTTGCAAGAGTTGCTAGAGAAGGGGTTCATTAGACCGAGTGTCTCACCTTAGGGATCACCGGTTCTGTTTGTAAGGAAGAAGGATGGAAGCCTCCGACTGTGTATAGATTACCGGTTGTTGAATAAAGCCACCATTAAGAACAAATATCCCATTCCTCGTATAGATGATTTCTTGGATTAGCTCCAGGGAGCTCAAGTATTTTCTAAGATAGATCTGCGATCAGGGTACCATCAGTTGAGGATCAGGAGTGGATATATACCCAAGATAGCATTTTGTACCCATTATGGCCACTACGAGTTCTTGGTGATGCCATTCAGATTGACGAATGCCCTCGTAGCATTTATGGCACTAATAAATGATATGTTTAAGCCATACCTGGACAAGTTTGTGATAGTGTTCATTGATGACATATTGGTCAGTTCCAAGTCTAGGGAATATCATGAGGAGCATTTGAGGATAGTTCTGCAAACCCTCCGAGAGAAAGAGTTATATGCCAAACTCAGGAAGTGTAACTTTTGGTTAGAGCAGATCTCATTTCTGGGTCATGTTGTGTCAAAGGATGGGGTATCAGTGGATCCATCCAAGATAGAGGCAGTTGTATAGTGGGAACAGCCCAAGACAGTTACTGAGATCAGAAGTTTTATGGGATTGGCAGGTAATTATCGAAGATTTATAGAGGGTTTCTCCAGACTAGCTGCTTCGTTGACACGCCTCATGTGTACAGATGTTAAGTTTGTGTGGGATGAGGCATGTAAGAGGAGTTTTGAGGAGCTTAAGCATCGATTGACCACTGCTCCGAAGCTTAAGCGTCGATTGACCACTGCTCCGATTCTCACCATTCCTACCACCTCAGGAGGATTCTTGGTCTATACGGATGCATCACACTAGGGACTAGACTGTGTGCTTATGCAGGATGGGAAGGTAGTTGCCTATGGATCTAGATAGTTGAAAGATCACGAGAGGAACTACCCTACACATGATCTGGAGTTGGGGACCGTGGTGTTTACTTTGAAAATATGGCGCCACTATCTCTATGGAGAGAAATTTCAGGTTTTCACAGATCATAAGAGCCTTAAGTACCTGTTCTCGCATAAAGAGTTAAATATGAGATAGAGGAGATGGCTTGAACTTTTGAAAGATTATAATTGTGAAATCATGTACCACCCGGGTAAGGCAAATGTAGTTGCTGATGCTCCAGAATTGATTGACCGTATTCGACAGGCTCAGCAGAATGATCGACGGTGTATCAATTAGTTGAGTCAGATACAGGCAGGTGTGGGTATTGATTTTAAGCTGAGTACAAATGGCTTATTGAGGTTCAGAGGGAGAGTATGTGTTCTTGATGATCCTGAGATCAAGAGACTGATTTTATCAAAGGCTCACTCATCGAAGTACACGATACATTCGAGGAGTACCAAGATGTATCAAAACCTTCAGAAGGTTTATTGGTGGTCTGGAATGAAAAGAGACATTGCTAAATATGTCGCTAAGTGTCTCATTTGTCAACAGGTGAAGGTAAAGCATCAAAAGCCTATAGGATTATTGCAGCCTCTACCGATACTGATATGGAAGTGGGAGAACGTCACCATTGATTTTGTGATGGGATTACCGAGGACCCACAGAGGTCACAATGCCATATGGGTTATTGTGGATCGGTTGACTAAGTCAGCCCATTTTTTTAGCTGTGAGAGCTACCGATACTCTGAGTCAGTTGGAGAACCTATATGTTCGAGAGATTGTACGGCTACATAGTGTACCAGTGAGCATTTTTTCTGATAGGGATGCTTGCTTCACTACCCATTTTTGGGAACATTTTCGGGAAGCGATGGGGACCCACTTGAGTTTTAGCATCGCTTTTCATCCTCAGATAGATGGGCAGTCAGAGAGGACTATATAGACCCTGGAGGATATGTTGAGAGCGTGTGTGTTGGATTTTGGAGGCTCCTAGGACGATCACCTACAGTTAGCCAAGTTTGCCTATAATAATAGCTATCATGCGAGTATCGGGATGGCACCCTATAAGGCACTGTATGGGCGCAGATGTCATTCCCCTATTGGATTGGAAGAGGTTGGTGACAGACAGATTTTTGCTTCGGACTTAATGCAGCAGGTAACTGAGGACGTCCAATTGAAATGTGAGAGGTTATAGACAGCTGAGAGCCGGTAAAAGAGTTATGCTGATAAGAGACAGAGACCACTAGAATTTGATGTGGGTGAGTCGGTATTTCTAAGAGTTTCACCTTCGAATGGTATTTTAGGACTTGGTAAGAAGGACAAGTTGAGCCCTTGGCAAATGTTCATAACGTCTTTCACGTCTCTATGCTTCAGAAGTATCACTCGGACCCGGCACATGTGATAAGATATGAGCCGTTGGAGCTCAATGAGAGTATAACGTATGTTGAGAAGCCGGTTCGGATATTGGACGGAAAGGAAAAGGTGTTGAGGACAAAGACAATTCCCTTGTTGAAAGTTTTTTGGCAACATCACACGGTGGAAGAGGCCACATAGGAATTGGAGAACTTAATACCGGAGAAGTACCCCCAACTTTTTAAAGAGTGACTTAGTTATAATTTGGAGGACCAAATTGCTTGAAGGAGGGGAGGAATGTAAGACCCATATTTTTGGATGTAAACTTTATGAAATCATGAGTATGGTGATGTATTTACAAATGTAAAGCATAAATGACGTAAGTCCATGGATTTGATGTACATACTTGTAACATGAATTTGTAATGTACACATAAGTTTCATTTTATATGAATATGGAGAAATGGCCTTTTTATATGTGAAGAATGTGATTAGAATTCAAAATGAGTAGTGTGGTAAAATGGAATGAAGTTGTACTTCCATTTAGCTTGGTGTGGTATACCTTTGGCTATACAATGAATACACACAAGTTCTAATATGTATAAGGTATGAATGGATGCCGTTTTCAAGTCTTAAAGGTAATTGGATGAGAAAATGACCATGACAGCAAATTACAAATGTTTGGGTGTGAGTTGTTGCAAAAAAACTACAGAAAATCTGGAAAATATGAAGGTCCGATTGATCTTATAGGATAAGAGATCGATCTGGAAGGGCCAAAATGCTCTTATTCGAGCAATGGAATAGAGTAGATCGATCTCCAATGGGGCCAGATCGATCTCTGTAATGAAAAGATCGATCCTCAAGCATATAGATCGATCTCCTTAGCTCTCTGGTTGGAGCAGATCGATCTCAAGCTTCGACAGATCGATCTCATGCTTGAAAATGCCATGAAAAAGAGGGATTTAAGTGGACTAGATCGATCTCCTCCTACTGCAGATCGATCTCATCAAGTTATTTCTATATAAAGGGCGCAGAAATCTGTAACTTTTGGGAACAATATCATCCTTTCCATTTCGAACCCAAAACCTAACTTTCTCACACTTAAATCCACCAATTTCCATTAAGATTTGAGAGGGAGCTACTAGACACAAAGTTGTTCATTTCAAAGAGAAGAACAACATAGTTTGGAACCAATGTCCCATTATTTGTATTGAAGGAGCAAAGAGCATTTTCCATGTGGAATAAAAAGAGAAACTAGATTTGGTAAGTTTCTAATACTCCCACCCAAGTACATTGTCTATTTATTGATTTTGGAGTTGATTGGCTTGGATAGTGATGGTTGAAAACTACCTAAGATGTATTTGAATAAGTTAGACCTAGAAAATGGAATAAGTTTAGTGTGAGAAAGTGAAAATTGAATGAATTGATGAAATGGTGGGTGTGCTAAGTTGTTATTTGAGTAAGGTGGATGATTTGAAGTGGGTAAATGAAGCTACATTATGGATTGAGTGAATTTACGGAAATGAGTATGTAATATGTTTGATAAATGCCATAGTGAGGAAAATTGATGAAATAGGAACATTGTGAGCTTAATCTCGATTTGTTATCGATTGGGTATGAATAAATAAGCCTAAAGGAATCCATAGATTCGAGATATGAATAGAGAGATGAAACGAGGTCTTATAAGTGTTAATAGAGGCTATAGATTGAATTGACTATAACAAGCATAAGGGTTGTGTTATAGTGGACTAAAATAATGTGAAATACGATTGTGTGCAGTTCCGGAGAGATCGGTGGAGACGAATCAAACCGCACGGGTAAGCAACTTTAAGGAAGTGAAACCTCGCGACGTGATTTTCAAGTAAGGGAATTTTGTGAGTACATAGAGGTAGTTACTCGTATTTTGAACTCATGGGTATATAGGGCTTTTGAAATATGCATGAGTTTATAGAAATGTGTTTGATGATGTATGGAAGTAACTGTGAGCATTTGTATGAGATTTGGTTGTTGAAATGGTATTAGAAAGAAATGGGATAGTAAGGCTAATAATTGCATAAATCAAATGTTTTGAACGTTTTCATAAAACATATTGCTTTGTTTTAAGCAAATTGATGGATAGGCTGTCTAGTGTTTGAATGATGTTGTGTGATAGCCAATGTGAGGTGCTAAATGTGTTTTGAGATTAGTTTTTGAATGTTTATGAGCCGCCTATCATGTTTATGTGAATTAAACCGTACTGGAGCCTAGCTCACACTGAATATTAATCATTTCCCATGTTTGAAACGTGCTAAGCTTAGCTTGCACTTTGATTTGAATTGTGGTGATGTTTTATAAACCGTACTAGAGCTCTTACTCGTACGTGGATTTCGAATGGATTTCTTATGCATATAGCCGTACTGGAGCTATGCTCGTGCGTGGTTTTCTTCATGTTTTATGCATAAATGTCGTACTAGAGCATTGCTCGTACGAGGTGATTTCTTTATAACATATGAATTCGCGCTAGAGCGTAGCTCGCGCAGGTTTTCACACTGTCGTATGTATGATGCCATGGTGAGGGTAATACGAAATTGGTGTTCAGGGAACCCAACAGGCCTAACATATCTCTTGAGTGGGGTGAGGGTGAGGGGCTAGGACCTAGCACTAATCCATTCAGGGAACCCAATAGGACTAACAGATCGCTCGAGTGGGGTGAGGGTGAGGGGCTAGGACTTGAATCAGGGAACCCAACAGGGGCGAGTAAGGCCATGAGGGGATATGACCTGGTATTAAGAGTACTCTCACATGCACTTGAGAATAGAGGTTTCACTCGGTATAGGGTAGATAAGACCTACTGCAGGCACCCCCAACCATGTTATAGGTCCATGGAGTACGATGTACCGTGTATATCACATGGTGTACGATGTACCTCGTGGTTGTTACTTGATTTGAGAAAGTCTGTGGTACGATCTAAATGTATTATTCGCAAGTGCACGGGTCGTACATGTACTAATGGGATTTGAGTCCCGAGTTATCGTCCCACAGAGAATTTGATTAGCCTAATTAACTACCGGTTAATCTTACCCTAAGTGTATCCTAGCAAATTATGAATTCTTAATGGGTGGTCTACAAGGCTAAAATTAAAATACTGAAAAACAAAATAACAACTATAAAATAAAGAAAATTAAACAGAGCTAAAATTTAACTATCAATTAACCACAATCCTAACTAACACTAATGAAAACAATCAAAATGCTAAAAATGCAATAAACATTAATCTAAACAAAAGGAAGGTGGCCAAACAAGGCCTTAAACGAATTGCAAAACCAAGTGGTCCCGTTACACTTTGCACGTTTCTTCAACAAGTTCATTTCCAGGTTTGCTCTCCATTTCAAGGTACTGCTCTTAGGTGTGTCCTGCCCTCTACTCCTACCATGCTGTTGCCGGTGCTGTTGTCGTTTGTCCAGCTGTGGACAGTACAGTGCACGTCCCAGCTGCCTGTTTCTGCTCCAGGTGCTCTCAACTGTGCTGTCAACTGCAAGTGTTGCTCCAGGCTGCTGTTCTCTCGGTTTTGTGCCTATACTCCAACTGTTTTTGGTTGTCTCCAGGTGCTGCATCAACATTCGTCTGTGGCTTCTGCTAAACTGTATACTATCCTTCATCACTATCGCTACTTGTTCCTCGCGTGCCCAGCTCACTCACCATTCAGTCATTTTCTGCAGTTCCAGTAACACTGTCCCGAGCAGGATCATTCACCATTACTTGCTGCTCTGCATTGAATTTCATAGCTTTCGGTTTGGCCACAACATGCGTCATGCATCGCATCATGATTGGAACAATCTGCAGCTATCCATGCAGTCTAGAATCTGCAACAGCAAAAAGCAGCACACACCCAAACTCTCAGCAACAAAAGACAAAACAAGAAGACAGGGGCTGGACCCGATCTTGGTTGCCTATACTCTACACCCTTCAACTGTACCCTATTAACATCTACTTCAGAGCATTAGTGATGGTGAAGGACTACAACACAGCAATGGGATCTTGAATAGGAAACTAATACCTGCTTGATAATGAATAACAGAAAAATAACAACAATGAACAGTGGAAATAACGTGAAACAGAGCTAAATAGAGGACTAATATGTGGTTCTCGATTCTTTGCAACCTCACTATGCTATAAACTAGAAAACATGTTTCTAATAAAAGCTTAGGACATCAAACAAAAATGAAATAGTCAACTTAGAATGAAACCGAAAGGGAATATGTGAAAACTATAACTGCAAATATCAACATGAGCTTCATCAACATGAATCCAGCAGCTCGGGTTGCTTCATTCCTTTCTCCAACCGAGGTTCCACTTTGCCATTGATGTGGATAAATGCTAAGCATCAACCCACATCAAAGCATCAAAACCAAAAGGCATAAACAAAGGAAAAAACTTGTTACCTGAATGCACCAAGAAAAGAAAATCGAGAGCTAGGAAAATAAACACTGCTTCAACAAACACATAAAAAGTTTAGGAAACCGAGATCTAGTAAAAGGGAGGCAAAAATTACTTATCATTAACTTTCATTGAATCAAATGCAAAGGAAATAATGTTGATAATATAAACTATAAATAACCGAGCAACGAAAATGAAAAACTTCAAAAAAACTATTGGGAAATTTAAAGAAAGCTTTAAAATTAACGTAAAAGCTACTCTACCCTAAATTACAACTACTCCTACTCCTAAATTACTTATATTCTAACCTAGGCTACCTTCCATTTTCAATTGCCATCTTTTTCTATTTATATACACACTTAGGGGTACAATGGTATTTTTTTCATCCTAGATGAGTTGGCATTGTTTGGCCACTTGTCTTCATTTGATTTGCTGTAGAGTAGATATTTCGACGTCATCAGTCTTTTTGTCCAATTAGATGTACGATGTGGCCTGGTGTGTGTCTTTTAGAAGGTTCGTACGATGTCCGTCGATCTTATCGTTTCGGAGCAAATAAAATATGGACACCTGGCATCACGCGTGACCAGACGACTGATGACTTGGTCTGCAAATTAGAAGTGGTCCAGTCTCCTTTAGCTCGTTTTCAACCCAATTTTGACTGAAATGACTGAGTTTCATCCGGATTTAATTTATTTGTACATAAGAGAATTTTAATTAAATAAGGGGATAATTAATAGAATAAATTGGAGATTTAAATAATTAATTAAGAAATTAAGCAAAAATAATTCTATTAAAAATAGAATTATCACACCCTCAAACTTGAGCTTTTGCTTGTCCTCAAGCAAAACAAAACAAATGTAGGAATGACAAGTACAAAACATAATAATTTCCCTAATATTATCCTCAAAGAAAAAATACAGACTATGATCTCAAAGAATCATAATTACAAGTCCAACACTTAGAATTATTCCATCATAAGTCCTAACTCAAATTGGATTCCTTCTGTGTGTGTGGAAATGTCAAAATCACTTATCGGTACATTACCCAGATCAAATTATGCAAACATAGTGACTGCAAAGTCAATGATAAGTGATCATTCCCATAAGTTTGCTTTTCACTTATCTCTCCACTAATGTAGTCACACTTAACTAAAGATCAATAGGACTTCATTAAGCTTGTAATGTAAGGCTGGGGTTAAGGTATGATAAAGTCAATTTAGGTTTAATTACCCCTTAACATGCATTACTTCTAGGATCTTTAATGTAAGAGCTCAAATTTATTTCCCCCAAACTTATTTCTTTTGCTAAACATTTTATTCTATTTTTTGTACTTTTCTTATTTCTTCTTTTCTTTTTCTTTTTCTATCATTTTTTTTTAACTTTCACTATCACAAGATACCCATATGTACAAAGATCATAAAATATCCCAATGACTTTTCATGCTTTCGGGGTAAAGGATAGGAAAAGAGTGCTTTAGGCTAAGGAAAATTATGCAGGTGTATTTACAGAGAAAAGCTTATTTGGCCCAAATGGGTGACTAGGGATAAAATATGTACAGGGATGGCTAGAAAGGCTCAAACGATCCAAAGATGGCCTAAATCATCTCCCTAGTTAAGTGCGATCTAATATTTTACCTCGAGATCAGATCAAGCAAATTCTAGAATATGATGCACAAAATCAATTGAACAAATGCAATCCTAGGTCCACATAATCTTTTTCTAAATAAATATACAGATTCATGACATGACATGTGCATAGAATGAGGAAATCACAATCAGAATCAAGACAAATTCAAGAACTCAACTTCATGCTTTTCCTATAATCATGCTTCCCAGTAAATCAAAATCAGACTTAATCATGGGGTCATATCATCGGAATATGGGGAAACTACATGCTAAGCACTAAATCACTCCACAATCAAACAATTTAAGCTCAGATTTTTGAAAAACTTTTGAAAACATTTTCAATTTTACCCAAATTTTTGAAAAATGCTCAAGTGATATCCCCTCCCCTAAACTTAAAGTGCACAGTGTCTCCAGTGTGTAGATAATATAAGAATTGAAGTTCAGGAACAGAGTACTCCTCTTTTTAATGATGATGATGAACAATTGAAGCTTGATTGAAAACATAAGACTGGAAAAGAAATCTACAAAATAAAGAAAGAAAGAAACAACGGAAAAGAAAAGAACTATATACAAAGTGAAAAGACAAATTAAGCTACTTCAAATGCAGCTAAAGAACACAACACTCAACAACAGTGCAAAGAGTAGGAGGATCAGCCATAGTGGTGACAGAATGTTAACAGTTAAATCCTCCTGAGCTCTATCTACTTCCTTCTTTCTTTCGAATTTCTTATCCTCACGCCTTATATCCTCCTCAATCTCTATCTTAAAACACTCTTGAGAGTCATCAGGGAGCTTCAAAGGTTTGAAAACATTAAGCTTCACTTCCTTATCTAGGACTCTCATAGTCAACTCCCCCTTTTGTACATCAATTAAAGTTCTACCCGTCGCTAGGAAAGGTCTGCCCAGTATAATAGGGACTTCTCTATCTTCCTCCATATCCAAAACAATAAAATCCACATGGAAAATAAATTTGTCCACCTTTACTAAGACATCCTTAATGACCCCCTTTAGATATTTAATTGATCGATCAGCCAACTAAAGGGTCATTGTGGTGGGCTTGGTATCCCATATTCCTAACTTTTGGTAGATAGACAAAGGCATCAGATTGATACTGACTCCTAAATCACACAGGGCTCTACCAATGAATAGATTTCCAATTGTGCAAGGTATGGTAAAACTCCCCGGATCCTTGAGCTTATGGGGTAATTTCCTCTGGATAATTGCACTACATTCCCCAGTTAAGGCCACTATCTCATAATCTTCCAATCTTCTTTTCCTAGAGAGGATATCATTTAGAAACTTCACATAACTTGGCATTTGCTCTAAGGCATCTGCGAAAGGAATGTTGATGTGAAGTTTCTTAAAAACCTCAAGAAATTTAGCAAATTATTGATCGAGTTTTTTATTCTGGAACCTCTGAGGAAAAGGTATTGGTGGTCTAACCGGAGGGGATGTAATGGAAGCATGTATAGCATCAGAGGACAAGGAAGGCATTAAAGTACAAGAAGGTATAGATGAAGAAGCACCTAGCTTTGATTCCTTTGCAGCCTGATCTTTAGATTCTTGCTCTTTCTCTGCTGCCTCTTTAAAACTTAATGATTCTTCAACTATATGTTGTTTAGGTCTGGACTTAACTTGTGGATCATCTAGCTCTCTACCACTCTTAAGGGTGATGGATCTAACATGTTCCTTACCCTCCCTTTGCTTAACAGGATTAACTTCAGTGTTACTAGGAAGGGTCCCTTGAGGACGTTGGCTAAGAGCATTAGCTATTTGTCTAACCTGAACTTCTAAGTTCTTAATTGAGGCAGCTTGATTTTGCAGGATAGTTGTGAACATTTCCTTAAGTGAGGGCTTCTTCTCAATTGCTGGTGCATGGTAAAGTTGGGGCTGCATAAGTGGTGGTGGTGGTGGTGGTGGTGATGGATGATGAAGTGGATGATGTTGAAATTAAGGTGGATGGGGATGATTAGGTGGATAGTATGGAAATTGCAACTGTGGTGGTACCTGAACCGGTGGAGCTTGAAAACTAGGGGGACCTACAGGTCTAGAGCTAGAAGTTTGCCCTTGGTTTCAGCTCACGAAGAAGTTAGGATGGTTCCTCCACCCTGGATTATAGGTGTTTGAAAAAGGGTTATTCTGTTGCTTAGGGGGGGCAACATACTGAACAGATTCTAAGTTGAGCGGACACCTATCTACAGAGTGGGTACCACTACACAGCTCGCAGAAAAGAAACGGACTTTGGATAGAATAAACAGGATTAGGACTAGAGGAAGGATTATGCTGGGCACTGAGCGACTCTACCTTCTTCGTAAGATTAGCGATTTGAGAGGTCAAGGTAGATAGCGTGTCGAGCTCATAAATACTCATCGACTTTTTTGGCAATTGCCTCTCCAAGGACCATAGATAGTTGTTAGCCACCATCTTGTCCAAGAGCTCGTAAGCTTTCTCCTCTGTTTTACACATTAGCGCTCCACTCGCAGCAGCGTCAACAATGGTCCTATTTTGGCTTGTAAGTCCGTTGTAGAAGGTCTGGACTTGCAACCACAAAGGTAGGCCATGGTGAGGGCACTTCCTAAGAAGCTCCTTATATCGTTCCCATGCTTCGTAAAGAGATTCAGAGTCGTACTGAGCAAAGGAAGATATGTCACTACGGAGTCTGGCCATTTTAGAGGGAGGGAAAAACTTGGCTAGAAATTGATGGGCTAACTCGTCTCATGTAGAAATGGATCCTGTAGGCAAGGAGGTTAACTAGTGTCATGCTCTATCCCTAAGTGAGAATGAGAATAATCTAAGCCTAAGCACATCATCAGATAATCCATTGTGCTTGAATGTGTTGCACAAGTCCAGGAATTACCCGAGGTAAGCATGTGGGTCATTGTGCAGAAGCCCACTGAACTGTAAAGAGGTCTAGATCATTTGGAGGATGGAAGGCTTAATTTTGAAGTTGTTAGCAGGGACAGCTGGTGGCCTAATGTCGGTATAATAACCCCCAATAGTTAGCATTGCATAATCTCCAATGGTCATAATTTTTCTATTTTTTGCCATAGTGTTTTGCAGCGGAGCTAATAATTTCCTAGAATCCTTTTGAATTTTCCTAAGGGTTCTTTCAATTTCAGGATCTAGAGGAAAGCAATCATAACTCCTGGCTCCACGCATGCAAACATCACAAAGTCCTCAGAAATGTTTTTTTAAGTTTTTTAATTTTTCAATTTCTTTTTATTTTTTAATTAATTAAGAGAAAATTTAACTAACCTAAGTTGGGCTCTAAATATTTACAACCTAAATATTTACAAGCCAGAATTACACCTAAGCATAATTTTATCGATATTAATTAAGGACTAATTAAAACTTCCCCGGCAACGATGCCAAAAACTTGGTACGATCTAAACGTATTATTCGTAAGTGCACGGGTCGTATAAGTAATAATGGGATTTGACTCCCGAGTTATCGTCCCACAGAGAAGTTGATTAGCCTAATTAACTACCGGTTAATCTTACCCTAAGTATATCCTATTAAATTATGAATTCTTAATGGGTGGTCTACAAGGCTAAAATTAAAATATTTAAAAACAAATAACAACTATAAAATAAAGAAAATTAAACAGAGCTAAAATTACTTACAAAGCTCCAAGTAATAAAAAGCAAGAATCTACAAAAGAAAATTAAAAGAGTTAAAATTAATTAACACAATTAAAATAAAATGCAAATATGAAAATAAAGAAACAAGATTAATTAAACTAAAATTAAACAAGCCTAAAATAAAAAATGCATGTAATTAAACTAATAAAAATTGCAAATTAAACTAAACTAAAATTTAATGGAAATAAAGACTAAATTAAAAATGTATGAAACACATTTAATCTAAATTAATTCTAAATGCAACTCATAAAATACTAAAATAAAGTCCTAAAACATATAATATAAAATTAACTATTAACTAAGACTTAAAACAAAAGATTAAATTAACAACTTAAAACATTAAATTTAACTATCAATTAACCACTATCCTAACTAACACTAATGAAAACAATCAAAATGATAAAAATGCAATAAACATTAAGCTAAACAAAAAGGAAGGTGGCCAAACAAGGCCTTAAACGAATTGCAAAACCAAGTGGTCCCAATACACTTTGCACGTTTCTTCAACAAGTTCATTTCCAGGTACTGCTCTCGGGTGTGTCATGTCCTCTACTCCTGCCGTGCTACTGCAGGTGCTGCGGTCATTTGCCCAGCTGTGCACAGTACAGTGTACATCCCAGTGCCTGTTTCTGCTCCAGGTGCTCTCAACTGTGCTGCCACTGCAAGTGCTGCTCCAGGCTGCTGTTCTCTCAGTTTTGTGCCTCTACTCCAACTGTTGTCGGTTGTCTCCAGGTGTTGCATCAACATTCATCCATGGCTTCTACTAAATCGTATACTGTCCTTTACCACTGTCGCTGCTTGTTCCTTGCGTGCCTAGCTCACCACGGTTCAGTCTTTTTTTACAGTTCCAGTAACACTGTCCCGAGCAGGATCATTCACCATTACTTGCTGCTCTGCGTTGAATTTCACAGCTTTCGGCTTGGCCACAACATGCTTCATGCATCATATCATGCTTGGAACAATCAACAGCTATCCATGCAGTCCAGAATCTGCAACAGCGCGAAGCAGCACACACCCAAACTCTCGGCAATAGCAGACAAAACAAGAAGACAGGGGCTAGACCCGACCCTGGTTGGCCACACTCTGCACCCTTCAATTGCACCCTATTAACATCTACTTCAGCAGCATTAGTGATGGTGAAGGACTACAACACAACAATGGGATCTTGAACAGGAAACTAATACCAGCTTGATAATGAATAACAGAAAAATAACAACAATGAACAGTGGAAATAACGTGAAACAGAGCTAAACAGAGGACTAATAGGTGGTTCTCGGTTCTTTACAACCTCAATATGCTATAAACCAGAAAACATGCTTCTAATAAAAGCTTAGGACAGCAAACAAAAATGAAATAGTCAACTTAGAATGAAACCGAAAGGGAATATGTGAAAACTATAACTGCAAATATCAACATGAGCTTTATCAACGTGAATCCAGCAGCTCGGGTTGCTTTATTCCTTTCTCCAATCGAGGTTCCACTTTTCCATTGATGTGGATAAATGCTAAGCATCAACCCACATCAAAGCATCAAAACCAAAAGGCATAAACAAAGGAAAAAACTTGTTACCCGAATGCACCAAGAGAAGAAAATCGAGAGCTAGAAAAATAAAGATTGCTTCAACAAACACATAAAAGTTTAGGAAACCAAGAGCTAGTAAAAGGGAGGCAAAAATTCCTTATCATTAACTTTCATTGAATCAAATGTAAAGGAAATAATCTTGATAATATGGACTACAAATAATTGAGCAACGAAAATGAAAAACTTCATAAAAACATTAAGAAAGTTGCCATGAACAGTAAAATTGTTTGATAAAAAAAAACTATTCAGAAATTTAAAGAGAGCTTTAAAATTAACCTAAAAGCTACTCTACCCTCAATTACAACTACTCCTAGTCCTAAATTACTTCTATTCTAACCTAGGCTACATTCCATTTTCAATTGCCATCTTTTTCTATTTATATACACACTTAGGGGTATAATGGTAATTTTTCCATCCTATATGAGTTGCCATTGTTTGGCCACTTGTCTTCATTTGATTTCCTGCAAAGTAGATATTTCCACGTCATCAGTCTTTTTGTCCAATTAGATGTGCGATGTGGCCCAGCGTGTGTCTTCCAAAAAGTTCGCATGGTGTCCATCGATCTTATCGTTTCAGAGTAAATAAAATATGGACACCTGGCATCATGCGTGTCCAGACGACTAATGACTCGACCTGCGAATTGGAAGTGGTATAGTCTCCTTTAGCTCATTTTTAGCCTAATTTTGACTGAAACGTCTGAGTTTCATCCGAATTTAGTTTATTTACACATAAGAGAATTTTAATTAAATAAGGGGATAATTAATAGAATAAATTGGGGATTTAAATAATTAATTAAGAAATTAAGCACAAATAATTCTATTAAAAAGAAAATTATCAATTTGGCGGAGAACTATCCCACCTTCCTTCCAGCATGATACCCCACAAACCGGGATCCGTGTGGTCTTGGATGATGTATGGCATAGTTGGCCATCATAGTCTTGTGATATAGTGATCTGTCTCATTTGATTTACTTACTACCACATGTTTTGACATATAAGTGTGATTGTGAACTGTCCAGGGTAGACCTGAGGGAGGGGTCAAGTCTTATGGGATTTTAAATTGAGAAATGATAATGATGTTGTGATTGAGAAACAATTTTTTATGGGATTTTGGTGTGTTTGAGAAAGAGCTTTGTGATGTGATTTAAAAAAGAGGTTTCTTAAATGAATTGCCCTTTTTATGAGATTAAATGAGAATGAACTAAGATGTTTTCACATGTTGATATTCCATGTTTTATATGCCAATTTTTCATGATTTTGATCCATGATATATATGTATACTCATATGGCATAGTTTTATTCCCTCATGCTCCTACTATAATCGATTTATGTATAACACTATCAGCATGTAGATAGAGTACTTATCTACCATGCTTGCATTATTGCCTTACTGAGCATGTGGTTACTCATCCCTCTCTATTTCCCCCCTCCTACAAAGCGTGCATAGTAGCCCAGCGAGGACTGAGGCATTTTATTTTGGACATCCGCTGCTTCCATCGCTAAAAGGTATATACACAAGATTTTTTTTTGTATCTAAATAATGTAAAGGCACAGTAACAAATGAGTTGTAATTATGAGGGATGTAGATATCAGTAAACATGTTATGTATAAGTGAATGATTCAACTTCGAATGTATGACACCTCTTTTATTAACTGAGAATGAATGTTAAGAGTGGATTATTATTGACTCGCAGCCCAACTGTGTATTGGTGAGTATGTCTACGACCGGGTAAGGGAAAAGGAAAATGCGAAAAATTAGCAGTGATTTTTAAACGAATTGGATAAATAGGGTCGTGACATTGACTAAGTCCATTCATTTTATACCTATGAGGGCCATTGATTCCCACAATTCACATGTAGAGTTATATGTTAGAGAGATTGTTAAGACACAAAGAATTTTACTAAGCATTATTTTAGACATGGATTCTCAGTTTACTTCTCGCTTTTGGGAATATATTTTGGAAGGTATAGGGTCCCGATCACAGTTCAGCTTTGCCTTTTATCCTCAGATAAGCGGTCAATCTGAACCGACGATTCGGACCTTAAAAGATATGTTGAAGGCTTGTGTTGTTGATTTTTAAGGCTCATGAGACGACCACCTTACCTTAGCTGAATTCACCTACAACAATAGCTATCACTCGAGTATAGGGATGGCTTTGTACGAGGCACTATATGGACG
Source organism: Firmiana major (assembly GCA_033439115.1). NCBI lineage: Eukaryota > Viridiplantae > Streptophyta > Magnoliopsida > Malvales > Malvaceae > Firmiana > Firmiana major. The sequence goes on from CM065899.1 coordinate 66,153,972, forward strand.
AAAATGTAGATCATTTATAGCGTGGGAAGAAGTGGGTGTACAATCTTTGCTCTCGAACTGGTTGAGAAAGCTTCAACGATGGTGAAGTTGATTTATGATAGATTAAAAATAGCTTAGAGTCGTTATAAGAGCTACGTTGACATCAAGAGATGGCAACTTGAGTTTTCGATTGGGGATAAGGTATTCCTCAAGGTCTCTCCATCATGAGAATTAAAAAAAAAAAACTCACTCCTCTCATTATCAGTCCTTTCGAGATTCTTGAGAGGGTAATAGACTTCGTATACTAGTTAGTACTTTCACTTCAGTTAGCTAGTGTGCATATCAATTGGATCCCTATTAAATGATTCAGTATGAGCCTCTTGAAATCAGAGAGGACTTAAGCTATATTGAGTAATTGATTCAGATTCTTGATAGGAAAGAAAAGTAGTAAGTCATCGGCTACCAAAAATATATACTCCAATTCACTAGCTAATAGATAGTGAAAATAGAGGTCGATTCCACATAGACTATTGCAAAAAAAATCAAGTTAATTAATGTTTAAAAAAAACACAAAAATGGTGGTTTTTATTAAAGAAACTGACTTTAACTAAATTAACTAACTAATTTGTTAAAAAAAATCGACAAAGAACTAAAAAGAATGCAAAGAAAATGAACTTAAGACAATATGTAAAGAACTTCAGCTAGCATGCATCTTAACTACCTTGGATTTCATATTTATTGATCATTGAATTCTAAAGATCTCAATAAGTTAAGCATTCAATCTCATTAACTTAACCAAAGATAGATACTTAGTTCTTATTTCTCATAACAAATAATCATCCAAGATTCATTAAGATTGCACACTAACTAAATTTAATAAATATGGTAGCCTCCGATTGTGTATGGACTATCAACTATTGAACAGAGCTACAATTAAGAATAAGTATCCACTGCCTCGATTAGACAATCTATTTGCTCAGTTGCAAAGTACTCAAATTTTCTTCAAGTTTGATCTTCACTCTGGGTATCATTAGTGCATATGAGCGGGAAAGATATCTAAAAGTTTGCTTTTAGGAACTGTTACAGACATTATGAATTTTTGGTTATGTCATTAGGTTAACTAATAAATGAGATCTTCAAGCCCTACCTCGATCAATTTGCGATAGCCTTCATCTATGATATCCTAATATATTCTAAGTCTTGGGAACGACATGGATAACATTTGAGGATTGTTCTTTAAATGCTCAAAGATCGACAATTGTATGATAAATAAAATAAGTGTTTAAGACCCATTTTTGGTGATGTATTCCTTATGATTCATATGATGTAATAAATTTTCATATGTTAAATTTAATCATAAGAAGAGATTTTGGATTGAATTAAATTGCAAAGAGAATGCATGAGTATTCATGAATTCACGTAATGGCTAAATAAGGGCTAAAGTGGCCATAAACTAAACAATGGAACTCAAAATATTCAGACTGAATATAAAGACGCAAACGTGAATTCTAAGTATCTTTACGATTCTAAGCAGTACACACAAGTCACATTGTATGTGAATCATAAGAAATGAATCTTTCCATGCTTTAAGTGGGATTAGAATGCAAAATCAGCATTGAAATAATGAAATATGACTTTAGCTTTGAAAATCTAAGAAAAATGCAGCAGGAATGCTCCAAATGAAAGCTAAATCGATCCCTTATTCAAAGGAGATCGATCTCTTGTTCAAGCAGATCTATCTCAAGTTGGTTCTGTCTAGCAAAGATTGATCTCTCCCCATGAGCAGATCGATCTCCATTTGCTTCTGCCTAGTAGAGATCGATCCCTTCATAAGTGCAGATCGATCTCCATTTGATCCTGTCAAGGGTAGATCGATCTCTCCCCATGAGCAGATTGATCTCTAGTTGTTTCTGCCTAGCAAAGATCAATCTCTTCCCAAAGAGCAGATCGATTTCTCACTGGTTCAAAACTACGGGAAGATCGATCTCTTACCCTAGGAGATCGATCTCACCACCCCTGTTCTATGAAAACTTGACGGCCAAACCTTCTTCTTTAGGAAATCAAAAGATACCTCCATTTTTACCCAAAAAGAGCAAGCTTTCTCACTCTAGAAGATCACCCCCTTCCAAAAAGATTTGAGAAAAAGCTATTTGAGCAAAGTTGTTCATTATGAAGAGGAGAACAACATAGTTTGGAATCAACATTCAACTTGTTGGATTGAATGAGCAAAAGGGTTTTCCAATTTTGGACAAGAGAAAAGTCAAGCTAGGTGGGTTTCCAATATACCAACTCTAAGTATGTTTATCTAGATGTTGTTATGAGTTGATTGGTGTATGTATTGTTAGTAGAAACTACCTAGAATATGATGAATCAAACATAACCTAAATTGGGTTTAGTGTGAGAAAATGAACTAGGGTGGATTAGATGATAAATGGGTTATACCAAGGTGTTAGTAATGTTATATGCATGATTTTGAGATGGTTGTGTGAAATCAAATTATGGGATTGGTCGAAGAGATGAAATGTACATATATGGTGTTTGCAAAAATGTATGAATCAATAAGAAACTAAGGATAAAAACATCTATGCCAAGTGCTTGATAAGTAACTAAATGAGTTGCTAGCTAACTTAACTAGGAATGACATAATGATGGCCAAATGTGATAATGGATCAAGCTTGATGCAATCGGCTCGATAAGGCCAATAGGCTTAGAATTCAGTCCAACGAGTGATAATGAGCCGAAGGAGCCCAATGGGCCTAGGTGAAATGATAAGTGTAATTAAAATCAACTTAAGAAGAGAATTAGGCTCAATAAGATATGTTAACTAGGATCAAGTCAGAATATGAGTTATTTGTAATTAACTCATGTGATAAATGAATGTTTGCTACTCTCGAGGATATATCCGGAGCAAATTGTGCCCAATCACGAAAAGTGAGAAAGGAAGGAGTTTCTTCATAGAGAATTAAGGTAAGGGAATTGTGTTAGCCCTAGAGGTATCTGTACGTGTTTTCGGGGGTATTATGGTTTTCTAGAATGTTTGTGGGTCATAGGAAAAGAATTAGATGTTTGAAGGGCAAAGAAAATAGGGATTTTTTAGAAGTTTATGAAAAGCAAGAAAATGAGGTTCATGAGCCTTTTACTTCTTTTTAGCAGGCGAATTGGTAGGCTAGCTAGCATTTAAACGATTTGCATAAAAATAGTTTGATTTGGTTTTAATAACCATGCTTTGCAAAAGAAATAGCCACCTACATGAGTTTGTGGAAATAAAACGTGCTAGAGCGCTGCTCACACGAGACTTTATATGTTTTTACTTGCATTAGTGCTGGAGCATAGCTCGCACTAGAGTTTTACATACATGAGTGCTAGAGCCTAGCTCACACTTGTTTTCACGTGGATTTTATGGCATGTGCTGGAGCGTTGCTCGTACTAGATGTCTACTCTACATTGCAGCCATGCTAGAGATTACTCGCACGTGATTTTTATGACATGTTGGGAGTCATGCTAGGAGCTTCGGGTAGACTGTGTGTTACACTGATTAAATAGGTTCGCACATGTGTATTGGGATGTGGCACGATATGATGTGATGATATAGGTCCACGGAGTACATTGTATCGTGTATATAGCATGGAGTATGTTGTATCGTGTATGGATATGATATATATACCATCTTCGGATAAAGGTTAGATCTATTATGGACCGGCGAGTTGGACGTGATCCACCTCCCGTGCGGAAGTAGATAGAGGTGATACCCCGTACACTAGGATCTGTGTAACTTAGGATCGCAGAGGATATGGCCATAGTCCTAGTTATTACCCTTATTATTATTATTATTGCCTATCTCACATTTCACTTGTTTTATGATGAATCCATGTTGTTAAATTGTTTTGTAGGTCAGGATAGTCCAAGGGATGGGCTGAGTCTTGACAAATGGTGATTTCGATACCGAGTTGTGTTGAGTATGAAATGCTTTTAAGTGCACCTCACATGATGATTTTCCATGCTTTAATTATGACTTGTGCATGATGTTTTTCCATGCTTTGTTTAAGATTTATTCAATGATTTGAATAGCATGAATTGCTTTATATATCATGAACACGTGCATGAACTGATGTTTTGGAGTATAACAAGTAAATGCTTGGTTTTATGCATGGCATCACGATCACGTAGATAGTACAGTTATCTACCTGCTCATATGATTGCCTTATTGAGCGCGTTGTTTGCTCACCCCCTTATTTTCCCCCTCTACAGAGCACTTTCAGTAAATAGATAGTGACTGAGGATTGGATTTTGGTGTCCGCTGCATCCTACCATACAAGGTATCCACATTTGTATAGTTTTCGTATCTAGATATGCCATAGCACAATAATATTTTCGTTGTAACTTTTGGGGATGTAAAGAATTGTAAAGACATGTAAACAACAACTCTGATTAAGAAATACAAGTGTTTACGTTTAAATGAATTATAATTTGAAATGGTTTGGTTGGATGAGTTGACACCGATACACAGCCCAACTATTGGTGGTGTAGCTATTCACGATCGTGAAAGGTAAGAATAATGGATTAAGCAATAAACGAAAAAAAAATGGTAGTGATTTTCGATGGATTGAGGGTCATGACAGAGGTGGTATCAGAGCTGAGTTGGTCTAAAGTGTGTCGATGTCAAAATTTTAGGAAAATTACATCCCCATGTTACTGTGCTTTTCTAGATACAATTGTGTATATCGAGAAGGGTTTGACAAAGAAATGGTTGTGAATGTAGGAATCTTGGCATTATGCCTAACACTAGTCGCGGTAGAGGGGTGAAAGCACAAGCTAGAGGCCGTAGAGGTAGGCCTGGGAGCCGTACTGAGTCGTTACCATATGAGACTCAGGAAGAGATAGATGTGGAGGCTGATGTTGAGCATGCTCCACAGGGCTGGTAGAGAGACCCGAGAGTACTGAGGCACGCTTCGCGAGGATAGATCAGAGCATAGAGACATTTTTGGAGTTGATTGCCTAGTCGATACTTGAAGCAGGGGGTGGTTAGGGGCCAGCTACACAAGGTGATGCTAAACAAGTAGCTGCTTCTGAGATGCCTACACAGGCAGCCCAAAGACCTGAGACTATATATACTCTCACACCCCCACCAGTACAGGATACACCTTCTATTGTTACTCCACCACATGGTAGTAGAGATTAAGGTTATGGATGTAACCTAGATAGGTTATGGCGGTTTCAAAAATTTAGACCACCGTCTTTTAGTGGAATTAAGGACCTAGTAGCTCCAGAGGACTAGGTGAATGAGATTAAGAAATTATATGGGTTCTTTGAGTGCATTACTACAAAGATGGTTGGTTTTGCCGCATTCATGTTGAAGGGATCGACAGAGCATTGGTGAAAGTCTACCAGATCCGTTCTAAGAGCCCGGCATACACAGATCACATGGGATATATTTTTGGAGGCCTTTCGGAGGCAATATGTTTCCGATACTGCACAACAAAAGCTGCAGATGGAATTTTTAGGATTGAACCAGGGGAGCAGATCGGTGGATGAGTATGAGACGAAATGTCACGACCCTATTTATCCAATTCGTCTAAAAATCACTACAATTTTTTCGTAGTTTTCCTTTTCTTACCCGGTCGTGAACGACTCACCACTACACAGTTGGTCTATGAGTCAATAATAATCATCACTCATCATTCATTCTCAAATTAATCAAAAGAAGTGTCATTCATTTGAAAGTCAAGTTATACACTTATACAAAACACATTTTCTAACTTTTACATCCCCCACATTACGATACAAAATGACTACTATGCCTTTACATTGTTTAGATACAAAAAGAATCTCTGTGTATACCTTTTGGAGATGGAAGCAACGGATGTCCGAAATACAATGCCTCAATCCTCACTGGGCTGCTATGTACGCTCTGTAGAGAGGGGAAAGTAGAGAGGGATGAGCACCCACACGCTCAGTAAGGCAATAATGCAAGCATGGTAGATAACTACTCTATCTACATGCTAATAGTGTTATGCATAAATTGTTTATAGTCGAAGCATGAGAAAATAAAACTATGCCACATGTATATACATATATCATGTATTGAAAATCATGTAAATAGGCATAAAACATGAAAATATCAACATGTAAAACCATCTCATGCTCATTCTCATTAAATCTCATCACAAAAAGGGATATTCATTTGAGAAACATCCTTTTTAAATCACATCACATCTCATCACAAATCTCTTTTCAAATTCCATCAAATCTCATCATAAATAAAATTATCATTTCTTTAAATCACAAATCCCACAAGGCTCGACCCCTCCCTCGGGTCTACCCTGGACAAATCACAATCACATTCATGTATAAAAACCATGTGGGATTATGTAGTATTAAGTGAGACAGGTCACTATATCTTAAAAACTATGTCGGTCAACCATGTCATAAATCATCCCAGACCACACAGATCCCGGTGTGCGGGGTATCATGCAGGAACAAAGGTGGGTTAGTTCTTCGCCAGACTTTCTCATCAGTATCTCAACCCGCGGTACAGCATACTCCATGTGATGTACATGGTGTAACGTACTCCGTGGACCCATAACATGATTGGGGGTGCCAGCTCTAGGTCTTATCTACCCCATACCACGTATAACCTACTCAGTCTCAAGTGCACATGGGAGTATTTTATTTTTAATGTCAGGTCCTAGCCCCTCATGGCTTTACTTGCCCCTTTTGGGTTCCCTAAATTAAATGTCAGGTCCTAGCCCCTCATGGCCTTGCTCGCCCCTTTTGGGTTCCCTGAATCTGTATTACTCTCACAACAACATCATAAATACCACAGTGTGAAAACCTGTGTGAGCTAAGCTCTAGCACGATTCATGCATCATCAATAAATATCCTCGTACGAGCAACACTCTAGTCCGACATTTATGCATAAATTCATGAGAAAACCATGTACGAGCATAGCTCCAGTACAGTTATATGCATAAGAAAACCACTCGAAATCCACGTATGAGCAAAGCTCTAGTACAATTTATAAAACATCATCACAATCAAATCAAGGTACGAGCTAAGCTCTATCACATTTTATACGAGTGAAATCATCAAAAACCCACTGCGAGCTAGGCTCCGGCACAATTTAATTCACATAAACACGGTAGGCGGCTCATAAACATTCAAAACAATCTCAAAATATGCTTAGCACCTCACGTGTACTATTCCATAACATCATTCAAACATTAGCCAGCCTACTCGTAGATTTACTTAAAACAAAGTAATGTGTTTTGTAAAAACATCGGAACTTGTGATTTATTCAATTATTAGACTTATATCTGTCACGACCCATTTCATTCCTTTAGTCTAAAAATCATGGTAAATTTTTTGCATTTTTCTTTCCTTACCCGATCATGAACGAACTTACCACTACACAGTTGGGCTGTGGTCAATAATAAACATCACTCAACATTCATTCCTAATAAATCAAAAGAAGTGTCATTCATTGAAAGTTAAGTTATACATGACACATTTCTAACTTTTACATCGCCCACATTACAATACAAAATGACTACTATACTTTTACATTGTTTAGATACAAAAAGAATCTTTGTGTGTATACCTTTTGGCGATGGAAGCAGCGGATGTCCAAACTCAACGCCTCAGTCCTCACTGGGCTACTAAATATGCTCTGTGGAGAGGAAAAATAGAGAGGGATGAGCAACCACACACTCAGTAAGGCAATAATGCAAGCATGGTAGATATCTACTCTATCTACATGTTGATAATGTTATGCACAAATCATTTATAGTCGAAGCATTAGGAATAAAACTATGCCACGTGTATATGCATATATCATGTATTGAAAATCATGTAAACAAGAATATAAAACATGGAATCAGCATCATGTAAACCTCTCATGCTTATCTTTATCAAATCTCATAGTAGAAAAGGGAAATTCATTAAGAAACATCCTTTAAAGTACATCTCTATCTCAAAACAAATTAAAATCCCAACACAATCATTTTTTTATCACAAACATCATTATCATTTCTCTACCAAAATCCCACAAGGCTCGACCCCTCCCTCAGGTCTACCTTGGATAATCACAATCACACTCATGTATCAAAACCATGTGGTACTACGTAATATCATATGAGACAGGTCACTATATCTCAATGGACTATGTTAGCCAACTATGTCATAAATCATCCCAGACCACACGCATCCAGGTGTACGGGGTATCATGCTGGTACAAAGGTGGGATAGTTCTTCGCCAAACTTCCTTATCACATAACCACCATGCGGTACATCATACTTCATGTGATATACACGGTACAACGTACTCCACGGACCTATATTAGGGTTGGGGGTGCCAGCTGTAGGTCTCATCTACCTCATACAAAGTGTAACCTCCATTGTCTCAAGTGCACGTGGAGCTTTTTGTACCCATATAAGAGAGCCTCCCTGCCAAACAGAGCCTCCCTGCCTCCTCTAGCTTGAGGATGTTGTGCTTGAGGGTCTTACCGTAAGAGAGCCTTAATAATTCTATTTTTTATAGAATTATTTGTGCTTAAATTCCTAATTATTTATTTAATCCCCATATTATTTTATTAGTAATCCCCTTTATTTAATTAAAATTCTTTAATGTGCAGATAAATTAAATCCGGATGAAACTCAATCGTTTCAGACGAAATTGGGTTGAAAACGAGCTAAAGGAGATTGGACCACTTCTAATTTGCAGACCAAGTCATCAGTTGTCTAGACACGCGTGATGCCAGGTGTTTGTATTTTACTTGCTCCGAATTGATAAGATCGAAGGACACTGTGCCAACCCTCTAAAAGACACACGTCGGGCCACATTGCACAGCTAATTGGACAAAAAGACTGATGACGTGGAAATATCTACTCTGCAGCAAATCAAATGAAGACAAGTGGCCAAACAATACCAACTCATCTAGGATGAAAATTTACCATTGTACCCCTATGTTTGGATATAAATAGAATATGATGGCAATTGAAAAATCAAGTAGAGTAAGGGGTAGCATAGGTTAGGAGTAGTGTAGAGTAATTTAGGAGTAGTTTTAATTTAGGGTAGTTTAAGTTTTTGAATTTTTTTTTTAGATTTTCGATTGTAGTTTTTATTTTTAGCTACATGTTATTTTACTGTTCATGTTATCTAAATTTTATGAAGAGTTTGTTTTAATTTCTAGTTTCCTAGCATTTTACATTAGATAGTTTCAATCCAACTCCAAGTCTTTCTTTTTCTCTTTTCTCGGTTTTGTTAGATTTCCCTTTCATTATTTTCAGGGTCTATTTTGCTATGAAATATTTTTATGAGTTTTTATGGTTTGAAGCTCTCGGGTTAGAGAGGTTTTATTAGTTCTGTCTTTTGTTCATTTAGGTTGATTTGTTCTTTAGGTAGCCGATTGGTATGAGAGGTTTTTGTAGCTGGTGACAGTGGTTAGCATCCTCTCCTACCTTCGCTATAGCCATTAGTGAACTGGAACTATTTTCTTTAGCTTTAAACTCCATTTTTCTTACCGTTTATGCATTAGCTTCTGCAGACAAATGATGAATCGGGTGTGAGGAGCCATAAATCACCACAGCTTAGTGCATCCCGACACCACTGCTTAGTGTTCAATTTCTGCACATTTGTTTATACATTTTTTTTTGTTTGTAAGCTTGATTTTGTTTTTATCTTTTGTTCACTGCATTGAGTAGAAGAAAGTTAGTGACAGCAGCTACGGTTCTATACTCCTTGCAGTGTTTTTAATTTCAGTTCAGTTATATAGTGCATCTTCGATTTTCATTAAGTGTTGTAGTTCCATTAGATACTTGATTTACTTTCTTTAATAATTAGGGAGAGTAGTTTCATTTTCTTTTCAAGCAGCTGTTGACATCTCTGTTTAGCTCTGTTTCAAGTTTCTGCATTATTCATTGATGTCCTTTGCTGATTTTTGGCTTTAAATCAAGATTGGTTTCCTGTTACAAGCTCTTATTGAAGTATTCAGTCCTAAGTTGTTGTGATGTTCGTATCTTGTTTAGCAGAGCACATCAGTCAGCTACTGCAATTGACTGCTGTGCATTCTCAGTGATGGTTACTTACCACTGTAGCTTGCTTCAATGGGAGATGACTGGTGCTGAGGGAAGACCGAGGAATGTGTACAGTAGCTTGAGTGCAGAACAGCACTGCATCACGCCAAAGTAGCAGCTGTAGACAACCAAAGCCAAGAGTAATGTGCTGCAACAAAGGATAAGGACAAGCCAAAAGCAGAATCGGATCAGCAGCTGAGCATGTCGAAGACAGTGGAGCAGAGGCAGCAGCAGCACCTGCAGCAGAACCGAGCACTAGTGGATAGACCTACAGTAGACATCAGGACACTCCTGGAAAAGAGGATGAACTGTAGCAGTAAGCGGATAAAAGACTGGAACCGTGAGAAGCAAAATGAAGAAGACAGTGAACAGTGTCCCATATCGGGACCACTTTGTTTTGCAATTTGGTTTAGGCCACGTTTGGCCACTTCCTTTTTTACAATTTGATGTTTGGATTTTTCTTCATAGTTTAGTATTCCATGCAATTACATAGCTTTATCTAAGTTTTTTTTTTTTTTGTTTATTTATTACTTTCTAGCTTAGTTAGATAGATTAGTTTAATTGTCTTAGTTTGTTGTTTTAAGTTTTAGTTTAATTTCATTAATAATTACTTGGTGCCTAGATTAGGATTTAAGAATTGGATTTTGCATTTAGAGTTAAATTAGAGGAGTATCATGTTATGCATTTTTAATTTTTCATTTTAAAATTTAAAATTCCAAATTTTATTTTTCATGCATTAATTAATTTTTATTGTTAAGTTAGTAATTAGTGATAATTAGGATTAATTTAGATTTAATATTTTAGACTTTTAGATTTGTAGTTACTTTCTTATTTAATTTGCATTTTTATTAGTTAGTTTAATTAGTTTTATTGCTTTATTTTCATATTTGCATTTTATTTTAATTGCGTTAATTCGTTTTAACTGTTTTAATTTTCTTTTGTAGGTTTTTGCTTTTAATTGCGTGGAGCTTTGTAAGTAATTTTAGCTCAGTTTTATTTCCTTTATTTTATAGTTTTATTATTTTATTGCTTTCAGTATTTTTAATTCTAGCTATGTAGATCACCCACCTTAATTTTATAATTTGCTAGAATATACTTAGGGTAAGATTAACCGATAGTTAATTAGGCTGATCAACTTCTCTGTGGGACGACAACTCGGGACTCAAATCCCATTATTACTTGTACGACCCGTGCACTTGCGGAACATACCCTTAGGGTATGTCAAGCCTCCCCACCGAACAAAGCCTCCCTGCCCTCTCTGGCTTGAGGATGTAGGGCTTGAGGATCTTACCAACTTCCACGGCATCATACGTACCACAATGTGGAAACTTGTGCGAGCAAAGCTCTAGCATGATTCATGCATCATAACTAAACCACCTCGTACGAGCAACGCTCTAGTATGACATTTATGCATCAAATCATGAAGAAACCACGTATGAGCATAGCTCCAGTACGGTTTATAAAACGTCATCATAGTTTCCAAATCAAGGTGCGAGCTAAGCTCCAACACATTTCATACAAGTGAAAGCATTAAAATCTAGCGTGATCGAGGCTCTAGCATGATTTATATCACACAAATACGATAGGTAGCTCATACACAATCAAAACAATCCCAAAATCGGGTTTAGCACCTCACAAGTTCTATTTCACAAAATCATTCAAACACTAGCCATCATATCCATTAATTTGTTCAAAACCAAGCATTGTGTTATTTGAAAACCTTTGAAGCACATGATTTATGCATTTATTAGCCTTACTATCCCTTTTATAATAATCATTTCAAAACCAAATCTCATACATACTTGTAGCTATTCGCATACATCATTAATCATTTTCTCAAACAGTCATCATTTCATAAACACCCTATATCCACTCATAAAATATGAGCATCTACCTCTATATACTTACAAAATTCCCTTACCTAGAATCGAGTCGCGTGATTCCATTTCCTTATAGCTACTTGTGCAGTTCGATTCGTCTCCAACGAACTCTCCGGAACTGCATAAAGTCGTATATCACATCGATTTAGTCAATAGTACTCAACTCTGGTGTTTGCTATAGTCAATTCAACCTGTAGCCTCCGTTAACACTTACAAGGCTTCGTTTTATCGTTCTACTCATATCTCGAATCTATTGATTCCTTTAGGCCTATTGAATTCATACTAAATCAACATTAAATCGACATTAAGCTCATAGTGTTCATATTTCATCAATTTCCTCACTATGGCATTTTATCAAACATCATATATACTTATTTTCATAAATTGACTATCCTCACAATGTAGCTTCATTTACCCATCTCAAATCATTCACATTATCCCAAAAACACCTTAGCATACCCATAAACCATCAGCTCATTCAACCAATATCTTCTCACGCCAGACTTATTCTAGGTTTCTAGGTCACATCAATTCTATCACATTCCTAGGTAGTTTTAACCACTAATGCACATCCAACGCAACTCTAAAATCAACAAATAGACAAATGTACTTGTGCTAAAGTATTATAATCTTACCAAATCTAGTTTCTCTTCTTGCTCCTATCGGAATACACCTTGCTCCTTTAATACCACAAATGAGGTTTTGAATCCAAAGTATGTTATTCTTCTTTTTGATAGGAACAACTTTATATCTAATGGTCTTTCCTCAAATCTTACTGGAAATAGGTGGATTTAGGAGTGAGAAAGTGAGGTTTTAGGTTGAAAGGGAAGAGAGAGATTGTTTCCTAAAATCTGCAGATTTCTCTGCTCCTATTTATAGAAATTGCTTAATAAGATCGATATGTTAAGGCATGAGATCGATCTGGTCCCCTTAAATCCCTCATTTTTTTGGACATTTTTCAAGCAGGAGATCGATCTGTCTAAGGCTTGAGATCGATCTGTCCCAGGTAGTAGCTTAAGGAGATCGATTTGCATCCAGGGGAGAACGATCTAGTCCAACCTGGGAGCTAAGGAAATCGATCTGTTTGCATCAAAATCAATCTTCTCATTACAGAATGTTTAGCAGATCGATTTGGCTCCATTGGAGATCGATTTGGCCTATTTCATTGATCGGAGAAGAGCATTTTTTGGCTTTTCTAGATCGATCTCTCATCCAATGAGATCGATCTGGCATTCATATTTCCAGATTTTTGCTGCAGTTTTCTACAATAACTTACACCAAACATCCTTAACTTGCTGCCATAGTCATTTTCTCATCCAACCACCTTTAAGTCATCAAATGGCATCCTTTCATACTTAATACACATTAAAACTTATGTGCTTTCATTGTACAACCAAAGATACACAATTCAAAACTAAATGGAAGTACAAAGGTTTATGCACTCATGCAACTTCATTCCATTAGCTGCACTACTCATTTTGAGTTCCAATCACATTCATCACTTATAAAAGCCCATTTCTTCATATTCATATAAAATGAAACTTGTGTGTACATTACAAACTCATATTACAAGTATGTACATTGAATCCATGGGCTTACATCACTTATGCTTTACATTGCAAATACATCACCATACTTACGATTTCATAAAGTTTACATCCAAAAATACGAGCCTTACATTCCTCCCCTCCCTAAAAGAATTTGGTCCTCTAAATTAGAACCAAGTTATTTCTCAAAAAGTTGAGGGTACTTCTCCCGTATCAAGTTCTCCAATTCCCATGTGGCCTCTTCCACTGGGGGATGTTGCCAATGAACTTTCACCAAGGGAACTGTCTTATTTCGTAACACTCTCTCTTTTCTGGTCAATATCTGAACCGGCTTCTCAACATATGTCATACTCTCGTTCAGCTCCAACAATTCATATCTTATCACATGTATTGGGTCCGGGTGATACTTTCGAAGCATAGAGATGTGAAGACGTCATGAACATTTACCAAATCCAGTGGTAATGCAACCTATGCGCCTCATCTCCCACTCTCTCCAAAATCTTGAAGGGTCTAATATATCTAGGGCTCAGCTTGCCCTTCTTACCAAATCTTATAATACCCTTCGAAGGTGAGACTCCTAGAAATACTGACTCACCCACATCAAACTCTAGTGGTCTCCGTCTCTTGTCAGCATAACTCTTTTGTCAGCTCTGAGCTGTCCGTAATCTCTCACATATCAATTGGACATCCTTAGATGCCTGCTAGACTAAGTTTGGAGTAAAAATCTATCTATCACTAATCTCTTCCCATCCAATAGGGGAACGACATCTACGCCCATACAATGCCTCATAGGGTGGTATCCCGATACTCATATGATAACTGTTATTATAGGCGAACTCGGTTAACTGTAAGTGATCATCCTAAGAGGCTCTAAAATCCAGTACACACGCTTTCAACATATCCTCCAAGGTTTGTATAGTCCTCTTTGACTACCCATCTGTCTAAGGATGAAAAGAGGTGCTAAAACTCAAATGGGTCCCCATCGCTTCCTAAAAATGTTCCTAAAAATGAGAAGTGAAGCGGGCATCCCTATCACAAACAATGCCCACTAGAACACCATGTAGTCGTACTATCTCTCGAAAATACAGGTTCGCCATCTGACTCAGAGTAACGGTAGCTCTCACAACTAAGAAATGGGCTGATTTAGTTAACCGATCCACAATAACCTATATGGCATCATGACCTTTGCGGGTCCTCGACAATCCCATTACAAAATCCATGGTGACATGCTCCCATTTCCATGTCGGTATTGGTAGCGGCCGCAATACCCCTGCAGGCTTCTGATGCTCTACCTTCACCTGCTGACACATGAGACACTTAGCGACATATTTAGCAATGTCTCATTTCATTCTAGACTACTAATAAACCTTTCGAAGGTTCTGATACATCTTAGTACTCCCCGAATATATCGTGTACTTTGATAAGTGAGCCTCTAATAAAATCAGTCCCCTAATCTCAGGATCCTCAAGAACACATACTCTGCCTCTAAAGCTCAATAAGCTATATGTACTCAGTTAAAAATAAATATCCACACCTGCCTGTATCAGTCTTGACCAATCGACACATTGTCGATCTCTCTGTTGAGCCTACTTAATACGGCTATTTAACTCTAGCTCTAATTTCATACTAGCCATAATCCTAACTCTCTCTTATCCAGGTGGGGACACATCCAGAGTGAGATTCATAATTTATTCCATCAAGTCATGTTCTTGTACCATCATATAAGACACTAACCCTAGGTTCTTCCTGCTCAAAGCATTGGCAACTACATTTGCCTTATCCGGGTGGTACATGATTTCACAATCATAATCTTTCAGGAGTTTGAACCATCTCCTCTGTCTCATATTTAACTCTTTCTGCGAGAACAAATACTTAATGCTCTTATGATCTGTAAAAACTTGAAATTTCTCACCATAAAGATAGTGGCGCTATACTTTCAAAGCAAACACCACGGCCGCCAACTCCAAATCATGTGTCGGGTAGTTCCTCTCGTGATCTTTCAACTGTCTAGATCCTTAGCCAACTACCTTCCCATCCTGCATAAGCACACAGCCCAATCCCTGGTGTGATGCATCTGTATACATCGAGAAACCTCCTGAGCTGGTAGGAATGGTGAGAACTAGAGCTGTGATCAATCGACGATTAAGCTCCTCAAAACACCTCTCACATGCCTCATCCCACACAAACTTAACGTCTTTTCGCATGGGGCGTGTCAATGGAGCAGCTAGTCTGGAGAAACCCTCTATAAATCTCTGATAATACCCTACCAATCCCAAAAAACTTTTGATCTCAGTAACTATCTTGGGTTGTTCCTACTGTACAACTGCCTCTATCTTGGATGGATCCACTGATACCCCATCTTTTGACACAACATAGCCTAAAAATGAGATATGTTCTATCTAAAAGTTACACTTACTGAGTTTGGCATATAACTCTTTCTCCCGGAGTGTCTGTAAAACTATCCTCAAGTTCTCCTCATGATCTTCCCTGAACTTGGAATAAACCAATATGTCATCAATAAACATAATTATAAACTTGTCTAGGTATGGCTTGAATACATCACTCATCCGTGCCAAAAATACTACGGGGGGTATTCGTCAATTTGAATGGCATTACCAAAAACTTGCATTCGCCATAGCGGGTATGAAATGCTGTCTTGGGTACATCTCCACTCCGTATCCTCCACTGATGATACCCTGGCTGCAGATCTATCTTAGAAAATACTTGGGCTCCCTGAAGCTGATCCAACAGATCATCTATACGTGGAAGGGGGTACTTGCTCTTAATAGTGGCCTTATTCAACAACCTGTTAAACCCCTTATAAACAGAACCGGTGTTCCACAAGGTGAGACACTCGACCTAATAAACCCCTTCTCTAATAACTCTTGTAGTTGTTTTTTTAACTCTTCCAACTTAATCAGAGCCATTCTATACGGTGGTTTAGATATCGGCTCGGTACCAGGCACTAACTCTATGTAAAATTCCATTTCCCTTTCAAGTGGTAGCCCTAGTAAATTGTCCGAAAAGATATCAGGAAATTTTGTAATCACTGGTATGTCTCTCAATTCTGGGTGTGCCTTATCTATGTCAACCACGTAGGCAATGAACCCTTCACATCATCCTTTCTACCATTAGTAAGATAAATCATCACATCAATATTCAACATAGACAAATATATTAATCACTCATGTAGATTAAATAAAATCATACTCTTTTCATTTGTCATGGTTATGTTCTTTCATTTCTTTTCATCAAAGTTTACAATAAGATTATCTAATCCTGAGAACATCAATGTCTTGACATGACAACCCATAACAACATGATTGGCAGCCAACCAATCCATTCCCAATATTACATCAAAATCATTCATATTCAATAAAATTAAATCGGTTGTCCTTTCCTTTCCCTCTATCTTTAACTTACAATCCCTACATACATGCTCAATTAATTAACTATCATTCATAGCTGTGAAAATCATCAATATTTTATCCAACAATGTAGGTTTCACATGCTTCAACAATTTATGTCCAAAGAAAGGCGATATGAAGGAATGTGTGGCACCAGGATCAAATAATACCAATGCTTCTAAATCAAAGATTAGGATGGTACTTTTAATCACATTCGTCGAAGCATTTGCAGTGTCCTAATCCAGTGCATGTACTCTTCCTCTGTTTACATGTGAGACCCCGTATAGGTTTAACCTTATATATATACTTGTAATGTGAATCATATGTAATGTAAGTCCATAAGTTTAAGGTACACATATGTAATAGAAGTTGTGATTGTATGTACAAGTCACATTATATATGAATATGAAGAAATGGACTTAAACATGGGAAGAATGTGAGTGAAATGGAATATGAGTAGTGTGGTACAATGGAAGAAAGATTTGCATAAGTTGTGCACTTTCATTTAGTTTATATTCAGCACTTTTGGTTATATAAAGATAATACACAAGTTTTAATATGTATAAGGTATGAATGGATGTCATTTTCAAGTCTTAATGATAATCGAATGAGAAAATAACTATGGTAGCAAATTAAAAATGTTTTGGTATGAGTTTTCTGTAAAAAACTGCTGCAAGATCTGGAAATATGAAGGCCAAATCGATCTCATAGGATGAGAGATCGATCTGGAAGGGCCAGAATGCTCTTATTTGAGTAATGGAATAGAGCAGATCGATCTCTAAGGGAGTTAGATCGATCTCCTTAGCTCTCAAGTTGGAAGCAGATCGATCTCCCCTAAGACCAGATTGATCTCCTTAAGCTTCTCTTTGACAGCAGATCGATCTCAAGCCTCGACAGATCGATCTCCTACTTCAAAATGTCTTAGAAAAGAGGGATTTAATGGAACCAGATTGATCTCCTCCTAGAGTAGATTGATCTCATCAAGCTGGATCTATAAATAAGAGCAGTTAGATCTGCAGATTTCGAGACAAAACCATTTCTTTCCATTCCAAACTTAAAAACCTAGCTTTCTCACTCCTAAATCCAGTCACTTTCAGTAAGATTTGAGGGAAAGCTATTAGAGACAAAGTTGTTGACATCAAAGAGAAGAACAACATAGTTGGGAGGCATTTTCCCCATTTGTTGGATTTAAGCAACAAGGTGTATTACCATTGAAGCAAGGAGAAAATCGAGCTAGATGAGTTTCTAATGCAAATACCCAAGTACATTTGTTTGGATATTGATGTGGAAAAATATTAGTATGCAGAGAAATGATAGAAACTACCTAGAAAGTAAAGAACCCACCATAACCTAGAAATGGTCTAGTGTGAGAAAGTGGAATGTAGAAGCATTAATGATGAATGAGTTATCTTAAGGGGATGATTGTGTTGTGGGTATGATTTGGATGTGCTGATATTGGGATAAATTGTGAGATTTACCACAAGGGGTAAAATGTATATTTAAAGCATTAGATAAATGCTTAGTTGAACAAGAGTTAGAAACGTTAACTCAAGTGCTTGATGGATAAATTGCAGTTTTCGATGATACACAGGAATAAGTCGAGATAAGAATGCGAGAAGTATAAAGGAGCACAGTTGCACACAAGTAAATCGAGGTAAGGGACTGTGTGTTAGTTATAGAGATGTTTGTATGTACTTTACGACAATTTCGTAGATATATTGCTAGAATTATTACGATACTATGATTCTATGAAATGTTATGAAGCATGAAATATACTATAATATTACATGTACTGAGAAATGGGATGGGGTAAGGAAATAGCATGATATGCATGTTTTCAATATTTTTCTTGATTTTTGTATTAATACTGGTGATTGAGAAAAAACGAAAATGGCCACCTATCAGATTTGAGAAGATATTTGGTGTTGAAGCTCTAGCTCACACCCGTTTTAATGACTTTGACTATTTGCTAGAGTGTTAGCTCGCACATGTTGCTATGCGTTTGATGTGTCGTGCTGGAGTTTAACAAGGACGATGGTTTTGAGAAAGTGCTGGAGCTTTGCTCGCACCTGCTTTTACTGAGTTGAGGTAAACCTGGGGCTTTAGGACCCAAGGGGATACCAGCCAATGACCTTTGAATGAGCTGGGCCTTAACGATAAATCGTACTGCGCTGGAGCCTTACGATGACTGTGTGTCACACTGCATGCTCGCCTGGTATATGAGACATGGTTTAGGACGAAAAGTCCATTGGAGTTGGAGTATGGGCTTGGGTCCACGATCATACGTAGTACTGTGTAGTTGTCCATTAATGTATTGTGCTGGGTGCACGTGAGTACGAGTATCGCATAGATGACACATGGCGTACCTTATATCGTGAATATATGAGGAGAAGAAGTTGATTGAGATGAGCCGAAGGGTAGGACTGACCCATCCCCCTTCAGGCGAAGTGATGCGTTGAACACACCTGATCAGTGAGGCCTGAGATCACTGACTATGGCCATATGTCGTGGATATTTGATTGTCAAAAATTCCATGCCTATCTCAAAGATTCGAGAAACAGAGACAATCTCGGAAAAGAAAGAGATTTGAGGAAAAGCTATGATTGAGAAAGTAAAGAGATTTTGTGTTTTGGATAAATCTCTCATTTAAACAGTTGTGACATGATGGCATTGTTTTAAGAATCATGTTTTTAAATGGAAGCATGACACATGATTTACATGAAAATGCAAATGAGAAATGTATGTTTAAAAGCATTTCCCGATGATATTTCCATTTATAATGAAAACATGGTTTTGGTTTATGCATGCATGGGCTATGTAGGTAGTACGATATCTACCTGCTAGCATTCATTTCCTTATTGAGCTGTGGTTTGCTCATCCCACTATTTTTCTCCCTCCAGGTATTGAGAAGTAGGAGAGTGGTGGTCTCTAGATTTCTTTTTGAGTTGGACAGCTCCCGCCAATCGTAAAGGTATGAGAATTGTATACACAAGCGTATTTTGTATCTATCTTGTCGTATCACACAGTTATACCTTGGAATTGTAAACGGCTTTATGGGGATGATATGTAAATACATTGTATTTATACAATTGATTTTGTATATCTACACACGTCTGGGAGTGTGATTAAAAGTTTTAAAATTTTTCGCTGTAAATGTATGAATTTTAGTAATTACATCGCCTCACAGCCCAACTGTAATTAAGTAAGTATGGATAAAGGACACCTGGAATTGAGGTGTGATAAAATTTGGTATCAGAGCATGATTGGTCTGAAGTGAGTCGATGTTTAGGACTAAGAAAACATACATCCCCAAGTTACTGTACGATATTTAGATACAAATGTGTATATGGAGCTGGTAATGAATTAAACGTTCGTTATAAATGTAGGAAAGTTATCAGGCTTGTGAGATCTGCCTGAGAGACACCACAAGAGGGGAGAGAGCTCGAGAGCTCAAGGGAGAAATGACAGGACTGAGAGGCACAGTAGATCGTCCTCTAGTCATGAGCCCCAGGAATAGATAGAGCCTTTCGATCCTCGGATAGCCTGATTAGAGGAAGACATGCGTACTATGATGACCATAATGGGTCAGATCATGGCTAGGTTTAAGAGTACACCGGGTACAGCTAGACAGGCTGCACCGAATCCCCCAGCAGCTGCACCTGAACCTGAGAATGTTGCACCTGCATAACCTGAACCGGCTAGGCCACGAGATCCCCATAATCGACCAGTACCTCCTCCAGTAGCCCCACGACAATATGATGATGATGATGATTTAGGGTATGAATACGACAGTGATATGAAGAGGTTGAGGCATTTCATGGATTTCAAGCCTCCTTCTTTTAGTGGGGTAAAGGATCCGGCAGTGGCTGAGGATTGGATTAGTTAGATAGAGAAACGATTTGACTTCTGCAGGTGTTCTGCTACGGAGAGATTAGCGCTTGCAGCCTTTGTATTGAGAGGCAAAGCAAAGCACTGGTGGAAGTCCACCAGGCCTATGTTGAGAGCTCAGGGTACGGATATCACTTGGGATATGTTCTTGGGTGTTTTCGGAGAGAAATACATCCCAGATACCGCTTGACGTAGGTTGCAGATGAAATTTTTGAATCTGACTCAAGGGAATCGAACAGTTGATGAGTACGAGTAACGATTCACTTCACTAGGCAAAAATAATCCAAACTCTATCAAGAGTGAGGCTATAAGGGTCCGTAGGTTTGTAGATGGACTGAGGCCTTCAATCCGAGCGAAGTTAGCCCCATTTGATGTTGCTACCTATAGAGAGGCTGTGCGATGAACCCAGTTATGTGAGAAGGATTATGACCTGCAGATTTTTTAGTTCAGTTGGGGTAAGGACAAGGGTCCAAGAATGATGGGAGATGGCAAAAGTGCCAAATTTGGTCAAAAATTCATGAGTAAGTGTCAGAGAGAGGCAGATGAGTTCCAAAAAAAGGTTGCTAGATCTTTTGTACCTCAGACTCAGACACCATCCAGGGGTGTAACGATTGGTGGACCCCAATCAACTACCGATCAGTGTAGACTATGTGGTTGATACCATGGTGGTAGGCCATGTCATCTTCAGGGTACCCGATGCTTCAGATGTGGTAAATTTAGGCATTATGCCAGAGAGTGCCCGGAGATAGTTGAGGTAATTCCACAGAAGGGTAAGGAGCCAGAGAGAGTTCCTACAGTTACGCTTACTGCAAGAAAGAAAGCCACGGCTGAAGAAAAAGGGAAACAAGTTGTGGGTCAAGGCAGGGTGTATATGATAGACCAGGCATCAGCTGATACCTCCTCTGAGGTGGTAAAAGGTACAATCTTGATTTTTAATTTAGAAGCTATGGCTTTATTTCATTCTGGTGCTACGCATTCCTTTATATCACCTACATGTGCATCAAAGTTAAAGGACTTGTCGAACCCATACACTTAAATAGGACTTTGTTAATAAGTACTCCTATGAGAGTTAGCCAATTAGCTGAGCAAGTGTATAAAGATTGTAAAGTGAGGGTAGGAGATAAGTGTGCGACAGCCAACTTGATTTTGTTAAATATGTATGATATTGATGTAATCTTGGGAATGGATTGGTTAGCTACCAATCATGCTATCTTAGATTGCCACACTAAGTCTATTACATTTTCTCTACCCGAAGAATGTGTTGTAAGATTTTAAGAGGAGAAATGAAATCTTGAATTTTGTGACAAGTAAAGTACATTGGTATAAATAATTTGAATGTTGTTTTGAAGGTTTTATTGCTTAGGTGGTGGATTTAGACAAAGTACATCCGGATATGGAGGACATTCTAGTGGTTAGAGAATTCTCTGATGTCTTTTTAGATGACCTACCGGGATTACCACCAGATAGAGAAATGGAATTTGGTATCGACTTGACACCTGGAACCGAGCCAATATCCAAGTCACCATATAGGATAGCTTCAGTTGAGCTAGAGGAATTAAGGAAACAGTTGCAAGATATGCTAGATAAGGGGTTTATAAGGCCGAGTGTCTCACCATAGGGAGCTCTGATATTATTTGTGAAGAAAAGAGATGGGAGCCTTAGGTTGTGTATTGACTACGGGATGTTGAACAAGGCTACCATCAAGAATAAGTATCCTTTGCCACGTATCGATGACCTATTGGATCAGCTTCAGGGAGTACAGATCTTTTTCAAGATAGATTTCAGATCTGGGTATCATCAATTGAAGATTCGAAAGGAGGATGTGCCCAAGGTAATTTTTCACACCAGCTATGGTCATTAAGAATTCCTAGTGATGCCTTTCAGGTTGACTAACTCACCAGCAGCTTTTATGGCTCTAATGAATGAAGTATTCAAGCCATACCTAGACGAGTTCGTGATTGTTTTCATTGATGATATATTGGTGTATTCAAGGTCCAGAGAAGAGCATGAGCAGCACTTGAAGATTGTTTTGCAGACCCTCCGAAAGAGAAGGTTATATGCCAAGCTTAGTAAATGTGACTTCTAGCTAGAGCAGATTTCCTTTCTGGACCATGTTGTATCGAAGGATGGGGTGTTAGTAGATCCATCCAAGATCGAGGCCATTGTTCAGTGGGAAAAGCCCAGGATAGTCACAGAGTTTAGAAGCTTTCTGGGTTTGGTATGTTACTACAGGAGATTTGTAGAGGGTTTCTCTAGATTGACTGCTCCGTTGACACGCCTTACGAGAAAAGATGTGGAGTTTATATGGGATGAAGCATGTAAGAGGAGCTTTCAGGAACTTAAGCGCAAATTAACCACAACGCCAGTTCTTATCATCCCTAATAGCTCAGGGAACTACTCGGTGTATACAGATGCTTCGCATTAAGGACTAGACTGTGTTTTGATGCAAGATGGAAGGGTAGTAGCTTATTGATCTAGACCGCTAAAAGATCATGAAAAGAACTACCCCACTCACGATTTGGAGTTGGCAGCCGTAGTATTCGCATTGAAGATATGGCGTCACTACTTGTATGGTGAGAGATTTCAGATCTTTACGGATCACAAGAGTCTGAAGTATCTATTCTCACAGAAGGATTTAAACATGAGACAAAGAAGGTGGTTAGAACTCCTTAAAGACTATGATTGTGAGATCTTGTACCACCTGGGGAAGGCAAATGTGGTTATCGATGCATTGAGTAGAAAGAGTCTCGGGTTGGTATCACATATGATGGTTAGAAAACATGAGTTATTGGAGCAATTCACGAACCTTAGTTTGGATATGACCCTACCTGAGATTGGCTGCTATAGGATTATTGCTAGCTTGAGATTAAAACTGGAGTTTATTGAGAGAATCTGACAAGCTCAGCAAATTGATCATTGGTGTATTGATATGATTAGCCAAATTTAGAAGGTGAAGGGTACAGATTTTGTATTGAGTTCAGATGGAGTACTAAGGTTTGGAGATAGAATATGTGTTCCTAACGATTCAAAACTGAGAAAGTTGATCTTATTAGAGACTCACTCCTCGAGATATACAGTACATCCAGGGAGTAGTAAAATGTATCAGAATCTCCGAAAGGTATATTGGTGGTTTGGAATGAAGAGAGACATAGCTGAGCATGTCGCGAGATGTCTCATTTGTCAGCAAGTAAAGATTGAGCATAAAAAACTAGGAGGATTGCTGCAACCTCTATCGATACAGACATGGAAGTGGGAGCACGTCACCATGGACTTTGTGATGGGGTTGTCGAGAACACATAAGAACCATGATGCTATATGGGTGATAGTAGATCGGTTAACGAAATTGGCACACTTTTTAGCCATGAGATCTATAGATACATTGACTACACTGGCGAACCTGTATGTGCGAGAAATAGTAAGATTGCATGGAGTCCCAGAGAGTGTTGTTTCTGATCGGGATGCCTACTTCATTTTCCACTTTTAGGGACATTTTTAGGAAGCGATAGGGACCCAGTTGAGTTTTAGCACCGCTTTTCATCCTTAGACAGATGGTCAGTCAGAGAGGACTATACAGACCTTGGAGGATATGTTGAGAGCGTGTGTGCTGGATTTTAGAGGCTCACGGGACTATCACTTGCCATTGATTGAGTTCGTCTACAATAACAGTTATCACTCAAGTATTGGTATGGCCTCTTATAAGGAATTATACGGTCGTAGATGCCAATCGCCCATTGGTTGGGAAGAAGTTGGTGACAAACAGTTGCTCGCTCCCAATTTAGTTAAACAAGCCTTAGAGGATGTTCAGATAATATGCGAGAGGCTACGAATAGCTCAAAGTCGATAAAAGAGCTATGCTGATCGGAGACAAAGACCACTTGAGTTTGATGTGGGTAAGTCCGTATTTTTTAGAGTATCTCCTTCTAAGGGAATAACGAGGTTTGGGAAGAAAGGAAAACTAAGTCCTCGTTATATTGGTCCCTTTGAGATCTTGGATAGAGTGGGAGATGGAGCATATAAGCTAGCCTTACCACCTGAGCTAGCGTAAGTCCATAATGTCTTCCATGTTTCGATGCTTCGGAAGTACTACCTGGATCCGACACGTGTAATTAGCGATGAGCCGTTGGAGTTCAAGGAGGATATGTCGTATATCGAGAGACCGATCTAGATATTGGACAGAAAAGAGAAGGTGTTGCGGAACAAGATGATTTCATTGGTTAAGGTTTTGCGACAACATCACACCGTGGAAGCGGCCAATGGGAATTAGATATTGGACAGAAAAGAGAAGGTGTTGCGGAACAAGATGATTTCATTGGTTAAGGTTTTGCGACAACATCACACCGTGGAAGCGGCCACATGGGAATTAGAGAGTTTGATGCGGGAGAAGTATCCTGAGTTATTCACATAATGATTGGTTCAAATTTGGAGGACCAAATTTTCTAAGTTGGGGAGAATGTGAGACCCCGTATAGGCTTAACCTTATATATATATACTTGTAATTTGAATCATATGTAATGTAAGTCCATAAGTTTAAGGTACACATATGTAATAGAAGTTATGATTGTATGTACAAGTCACATTATATATGAATATGAAGAAATGGACTTAAACATGTGAAGAATGTGAGTGAAATGGAATATAAGTAGTGTGGTAAAATGAAAGGAAGATTTGCATAAGTTGCGCACTTCCATTTGGTTTATATTAAGCACTTTTGGTTATACAAAGATTACACACAAGTTTTAATGTGTATAGGGTATGAATGGATGTTATTTTCAAGTCTTAAAGATAATCGAATGAGAAAATGACTACGGTAGCAAATTAAGAATGTTTTGGTATAAGTTTTCTATAGAAAACTGCTGTAAGATCTAGAAATATGAAGGCTAGATTGATCTCATAAGATGAAAGATTGATCTGGAAGAGCCAGAATGCTCTTATTTGAGTAATGGAATAGAGTAGATCGATCTCCAAGGGAGTCAAGTCGATCTCTTTAGCTCTCGGGTTGGAAGCAGATCGATCTCCCCTAAGACCAGATCGATCTCCTTAAGCTTCTCTTTGACAGCAGATCGATCTCAAGCCTCGACAGATCGATCTCCTACTTCAAAATGTCTTGGAAAAAAGGGATTTAATGGAACCAGATCGATCTCCTCCTAGAGCAGATCGATCTTATCAAGCTGAATCTATAAATAGGAGCAGTTGGATCTGTAGATTTCAGGATAAAACCATTTCTTTCCATTCCAAACTCAAAAACCTAGCTTTCTCACTCCTAAATCCAGCCATTTTCAGTAAGATTTGAGGGAAAGCTATTAGAGACAAAGTTGTTCACATCAAGCAGAAGAACAACATAGTTGGGAGGCATTTTGCCCATTTGTTGGATTTAAGCAACAAGGTGTATTACTATTGAGGCAAGGAGGAAATCGAGCTAGGTGAGTTTCTAATGCAAATACCCAAGTACATTTGTTTGGATATTGATGTGGAAAATGATTAGTATGCATAGAAATGACAGAAACTACCTAGAAAGTAAAGAACCCACCATAACCTAGAAATGGTCTAGTGTGAGAAAGTGAAATGTATAAGCATTAATGATGAATGAGTTATCTTAAGGGGATGAGTGTGTTGTGGGTATGATTTGGATGTGCTGATATTGGGATAAATTGTGAGATTTACCACAAAGGGTAAAATGTATATTTAAATCATTCGATAAATGCTTAGTTGAACAAGAGTTAGAAACGTTAACTCAAGTGCTTGATGGATAAATTGGAGTTTCCGATGCTACACCAGAACAAGTCGAGATAAGAACGCGAGAAGCATAAAAGAGGACAGTTGCACACAAGTAAATCAAGGAAAGGGACTGTGTGTTAGTTATAGAGATGTTTGTACGTACTTTACGATAATTTCATAGATATATTGCTAGAATTAGTACGATACTATGATTCTATGAAATGATATGAAGTATGAAATATACTATGATATTATATGTATTGAGAAATGGGATGGGGTAAGGAAATAGCATGATATGCATGTTTTCAATGTTTTTCTCAATTTTTGTATTGATACTGGTGATTGAGAAATGTTGATGATAGGTTGGCTAATTTTACATGTTTTAGCATGGAGAGACATGTTGCATAAATAAACATGTTTTGAGTTTTTAAAAAAGAAAAAAAGAAAATGGCCACCTATCAGATTTGAGATGAGATTTGGTGTTGAAGCTCTAGCTCACACCAATTTTAATGACTTTGACTATGTGCTGGAATGTTAGCTCGCACATGTTTCTATGCTTTTGATGTGTCGTGCTAGAGTTTAACTCGCACGATGGTTTTTAGAAAGTGCTGGAGCTTTACTCGCACCTATTTTTACTGAGTTGAGGTAAACCTGGGGGTCTGGGACCCAAGGGGATACCAGCCGACGGCCTTTGAACGGGCTGGGCCTTAACGATAAATCGTACCCCGCTGGAGCCTTGCAATGACTGTGGCTGCATGCTCGCTTGGTATATGAGACATGGTTCAAGATGAAAAGTCCATCGGAGTTGGAGTACGGGCTTGGGTCCATGGTCGTACGTAGTACTGTGTAGTTGTCCGTTGGTATACTATGTACCGTGCTAGGTGCACGTGAATACGAGTATCGCATAGATGACACATGGCGTACCTTATACCATGAGTATATGAGGAGATGAGGTTGATTAAGATGAGCCGGAGGGTAGGACTGACCCATCCCCCTTTAGGCGAAGTTATGCCCTGTCCACACCTGATCAGTGAGGCCTGGGATCACTGACTATGGCCATATGTCGTGGATATTTGATTACCAAAAATTCCATGCATGTCTCAGAGATTTGAGAAACAGAGTCAATCTCAGAAAAGAAAGAGATTTGAGGAAAAGATATGATTGAGAAAGTAAATAGATTTTGTGTTTTGGATAAATCATTGATTTAAACACTTGTGCCATTAGGAAATTGTTTTATGAATCATGTTCTGAAATGGAAGCATGACACATATGATTTACCTGAAAATGCAATTGAGAAATGTATGTTTAAAAGCATTTTCTGATGATATTTCCATTTATAATGAAAACATAGTTTTTGTTTATACATGCATGGGCTATGTAGGTAGTACGATATCTACCTGCTAGCATTCATTTCCTTACTGAGTTGTGGTTTGCTCATCCCACTATTTTTCCCCCTCCAAGTACTGAGAAGTAGGAGAGCAGCGGTCTCTAGATTTCTTTTTGAGTTGGATAGCTCCCGCCAGTTGTAAAGGTATAAGAATTGTATACACAAGCGTATTTTGTATCTATCTTGTCGTATCGCACAGTTATACCTTGGAATTGTAAACAGCTTTATGGGGATGATATGTAATATCACGACCCTCAACTTACCAAAATACGTACAAATTTTTCGCATTTTTATGCATCGATTATTAATCATCCTTCTTTGATCGTGAACAACCACACTCTCAACAGTTGGGCTGTATGTCGATGTCTAACTACTCCACCATACCAATTCAATTTGTATATTATTCATCAGTAAACACTTGTATAAATGTATATATATCAGAGTTGTTACATGTGTTTACATTGTTTTACATCCCCAATAGTTACATACAAAATGCTACTGTGCTATCGTAAGTTTAGATACAAAATTTCAACAGTGTGTATACCTTTAGCGAGGGGATGCAGCGGATTACCAAAAAGGGAACGCCTCCAGTCACGCTCAATCTATACTCAAATCTCTGTAGAGAGGGGGAAAATAAGGGGGTGAGCAAACCACACGCTCAGTAAGGCAATCATGCGAACATGTAGATACTGCACTATCTACATGATCGTGATGCCATGCTCAAAAGCGTTTAATTCATCATTTATCTCAAAACATGAGTGTATGATTATGTTAATGGTATGTAAAGCATTCATGCTATTAAAATCTAGTGCACATTTCAACTCAAAGCATGGTATAAATCATCATGCATAATTCACAATAAAAGCATGGCATTACTCATCATGCATTTTTCTCAAATATCATGGCATTAACCATCATGCATTTTCACAATAAAGCATGGCATTAAACATCATGTATCCGTGCACTTTAAAAACCATTAACAAATCAATTCATCACTGGTCAGGTCTCGGCCTATCCCTCGGACTTTTTTGACCCACAAATCATTTCAAACATGGATTTATTCTCAAGCAATAGACATGTGAGATAGGCAGTTCAACAACAGGTAATTACCTCAAGGCCTATGTACATAACCTGTGATACCGGCTACACGGATCAGGTGTGCGGGATATCACCACTATCTACTTCCACATGGGAGGTGGGTCAAATCCTACCCGCCGGTCATAGCAAATCTCGTCCGAAGACGGCACATCACATCTCAACACGGTACAATGTACTCCATGCTACATGCACAGTACAACGTATTCCGTGGACCCAATCAACACATCATATCACGCCACATCTCTAACGCACGTGTGAGCCTATTTAATCGGTACGACCTCTTGTCTACCCGAAGCTCCTAACACGACTAATTAATCATGTCGAAACAATGCACGTGTGAGCCTATTTAATCGATGTGACACCCAGTCTACTCGAAGCTCCAAACACGGTAACATGCAAGGTGGGCATCCAGTGCGAGACAAACTCGAAGCACAATGCCAAAACAATTATGAATTCCATGTGAAAACTAGTGCCTCTTGCACTCATGTGTATAAAACACGTCAAATCTCGTGCGAGTCATACTCTAGCACGCTTTCATACTCACGAAATCATGTAGGTGGCTCAAAACTTGCAAAGTATGGTTAACAAAACCAAAACACACTCATTTCTTTTGCAAATCATTTCAATGTTAGCCAACCTACCAATCATTTGCTAAAAAGCAATAAAACATGATTTTCAAAGCAAAATGCTTTTGTTTTCATGCACATTTGATCAAACTCCCAACTTTTGCCCTTCGATCACCCAACATTATTTCCTAATGTCTCATGCATTCTAGCAAAGCATTTAATGCGCCCAAGTTGCGCACAGATATCTCTAAGAGTTCACACAATTCCCTTACCTCGATTTACTTGGTGTGACTCCTTTCCTTTTAGCTTCTCACGCTCATGGCTCAACTCGCCTCGACGTATCCTCGAAAGCTGCGATTCATTCATTAAATCAATTGAGTTAATGTATTTAACCCATAATTGACCTCACTAGTCAATATTATTCACTTATGCATTTTACAAATGCCTTAATCCACATTTTACCTCTTTTAGGTAAATCTCACAATTTATCCACTAACCACATCTTAAAATCATACCACAACACTATTAATAACTTCTACATATCTCATTCTAGACCATTTCTAGGTCATAATCATTCCAATGCATTTTAGATAGTTTCTAACCATCCATACTCATGCCAAACAACTCCAAAATCAAATATATAGACAATGTACCATAGTTGGAGTGTTAGAATCTTACCAAATTTGATTTCTCTTCTTGCTCCAAATGGCAATGCCCTTAACTCTTTCAATACCAACAATGGGAAAATGCCTTCCAACTATGTTGTTCTTCTCTTTGATAGGAACAACTTTGCCTCTAATGGTCTCTCTTCAAATCTTACTGAAAATGGCTGATTTTAGAGAGAGAAAGTTAGGTTTTTAGGTTGAAAGTGGAAGGTTAGTGTTTTTCCTGAAATTTTCTGATTTTCAGCACTCCTTTTATAGAAATAGCTTGAGGAGATCGATCTGGTCCAAGAGGAGATCGATCTGGTCCCCTTAAATCCCTCTTTTCACGGCATTTTAAGCATGAGATCGATCTGTCGAAGCATGAGATCGATCTGCTCCCAAACAGAGAGCTAAGGAGATCGATCTGGGTGCTTGAGGATCGATCTTTTCAATACAAAATGCTTAGGAGATCGATCTGGCTCCATTGGAGATCGATCTCCTCTATTCCATTGCCCAAATAAGATCATTCTGGCTCTTCCAGATCGATCTCTCATCCCATGAGATCGATCTGCCCTTCATAGTTTCCAGATTTTCTGCAGTTCTTCTGCAGCAACTCATACTCAAACATCCTTAATTTGCTACCATGATCATTTCCTCATTCATTCATCTTTAAGGCTTGACAATGACATCCATACATACCTTATTCCTATTGAAACTTGTGTGGAATCCTTGTATAACCAAAAGTATACGATATAAACCAAATGGAAGTGCACAACTTATGTAATTCTACTTCCATTTTACCACACTACTCATAATCCATTTTACTCACATTCTCCACATGTTTAAGTCCATTTCTTTACATTCACACATAATGTAACTTGTATGTACAATCACAACTCTTATTACAAGTGTGTACATTCACTTATGGACTTACATCACATATACTTCACTTATGAATTCATAGTACAACTCTATTTATATTTCTATGTACATATATACCATTATACATATACGAGGTCTCACATGTAAATACATTGTATTTATACAATTGATTTTGTATATCTACACATGCCTGGGAGTGTGATTAAAAGTTTTAAAAGTTTTCATTGTAAATGTATGAATTTTAGTAATTGCATCGCCTCATAGCCCAACCGTAATTGAGTAAGTATGGATAAAGGACACCTGAAATTGTGTTGTGACATCACACCAACTGCCTGCTTCCCTTTTTCCTCAGTTGTAGCCCTCCTTCTCGGAGCAGCCGTCTCAACTGGAGCTTTCTCTAGCTCTTTACCCATCTGCGGGGCAGTCTCTATCATCTCAGCACAATACTTTGCTATGTGTCTGGGTCTCTCACATCTGTAACACACTGTAGGGGTCATCGGACAAGGCCTAGTCCCATGAAATCTACCACATCTCCTACACAGCTCAGTAGTAGGCCGTGGTCCTCCAATAACAATACCCCTCGGTGCAGTCAAAGCCGGGTACACAGGAAGTCTAGCAGCCCTCTCCTGCATCTCCTCAATGTTAGGCCTCTTCTCAAAAAATCTTTGACCTCCTCTCGTGGCCACTCTATCCAACTCAGATCTCTTCCAGTCTATATCTCTTCTAACACTAATCTTCCCAAGCTCGGAGGAATTCCGCTCAAAGTCTTGCTCGCATAACTGAGCCTTGTGTACCGCCTCCTCATATGTCTGAATGTCAAATAGGGCTAGCTTAGTCCGGATGGCTAATCTCAATCCATCAACAAACTTCTGGATCTTTCGAGTCTCACTACCTATTATATCTGGGTCATATCTCCCCAAAGACATAAATCTCGACTCATATTCATCCACAGTACGGCTCCCTCGAACCAAATTCATGAATTCCATCCGTAATTTCCTCCGTGCGGTGGCTGGTACTGCCTTCTGAAGGCCTCTAAAAATATCTCCCATGTAATCTCGGAGTGGCTAGCCCTCAAAATCGCTTCGGTGGATCTCCATCAATGCTCTGCCTCACTTTTTAACATAAACACGGTAAAGGCTACCTTCTCAGCTGATGTACATCTGAAGAACTGATACAATTTCTCCATCTCATACACCCAATCCTCAGTAACTACTGGGTCCTTCACCCCTCTGAACACTGGAGGTTTTAACCCTTGGAACTCTCGCAATCTGCTCAGCTCGCAGTCATAACCCAAATCACTACTGCTCTGCTGTGGAGCGATAGGAGAAACTGTATCTAGGACTGGTGGTGGTGTAACAGTAGCAGTCTCTGTAGTCTGAGGTCTCTCCGCCTTTGCAGCTACCTGTCCAGTAACATTAGGCTATGTTGCGGTATCTCGTCTATCACCGGCACCCAGTGCCTGTGTGACAATCTCCACTAGGCTCTCTATACTCTGCTTTATCCTAGCGAAGCGAGCCTTAGTATCCCCTAATCTCTAAGCAGGGTCCTGTGGAGCCGAATCAGTTTGTGTCTCTGCACGGCTCTCAGGCCTACCTCTATACCCTCTAGCACGTGCTCTCGCCCCTTTACCTTGGCGTGTAACAGGCATAATGCCTAACTTCCTGTATTCACAATCACTTATTAGACTTAATCCATCACGGTATACACAGTTATATCTAAACAAAATCACAGTAATATGGGGATGTATGATAATTCTATTTTTACTAGAATTATTTTTTGCTTAATTCCTTAATTAATTATTTAGATCCCTAATTTATTTTATTAATTATCCCCTTTATTTAATTAAAATTCTTTAATGTGCAGGTAAATTAAATCCAGATGAAACTCAGTCGTTTCAGTAAAAAAATGGGTTGAAAACGGGCTAAAGGAGACTGGACCACTTCCAATTTATAGATCGAGTCATCAGTCGTCCGGACACGTGGGATGTCGGGTATTATTATTTTATTCGCTCCGGAATGATAAGATCGACGGACACCGTGCTAACCCTCTGGAAGACACACGTCGAGCCACATCGCACAGTCAAGTGTACTAGAAGATGGGTGACATGGAAACATTTACTCTGTTTGTGTATAAATAGAACATGATAGCAATTGAAAAAAATTAAGTAGCATAGGTAGAATAGTTTTAGTTTTATTTTCCTTGTTTTTAGAAGCATTTCCCGTTGGTTTTATAGGCAGCCACCATTGCCAAGGAACTTAGCAAGCTTTCCTTTCTTTCCTTTGTACATTTCAGTCTTTAAATCAAAAACTCTTAATACTGTTACTACACTTTCTTTTGCTCTTCAATTTATTTTCATTGCATTTTACTGTTCATTGCTCGGGTAGTGAGAATGGCTGGTGACAACAGCCATTTTTCATCAACCCTTCACAGTATTTTCTTTGAGTATTGAACCTTTAACTTCATTCCTTTTGATTCCTCTATTCTGCTAATGTTTCACTGACTTATTAAGCATCTACCTCTAAGCTTCCATTTACAAATATTTCTATGTGCTGTGTTGAGCAAATATGGATAGCTAAACACATGTGACATGATACAGTAAGGACAGAAGCTAGTGTCATATGGTGGTGTAGAAATGTGTTGTCCGGTTACTGAGCATTATATAATGGTGTTTTCGGTTAATTATATTTGGTTCCTTTGAAGTCTTTGTTTATATAGTTAGAGTAGAGTTTCCTTTTATTCTTCTTGCATTATGCGCCTTGATATGTATTTAATTTAAATTTTCTATTTGGACCATACTGGGCTGTCAGCGTGTTTTATCACTGCAGGGAACATGGTGCAAAAGGCTGGTGATTGAAGCAGGAGCAGAGAAGTTGTACGGGATGGCTTGAAGTTGTATCACTAGCTAGGCAGAGATGTGTGTCGTGTAGCCGGGGAGGGTGGTAATTCGTGGGAGCTGCTGCTACTGAAGAGTTGTTGGTACTGAAGCAGCAGCTAGTGCTACCAGCGGTATGGGCAGGGAATGGAGCAGGACAACGCTTGTAGCAGCCAAAGAGAAACGTGCATGGGACCGCAAACAGCTAGGAATTCTGATTAAGGCCATGTTTGGCATTCCCAATTTGTCTCAAATCAATTTTTATACATATTTGTTATCTTGTTTTATTATTATTATTCCCTTTAACTTTAATTTTTTTTAGCTTATTTTAGTTTAGGTAAAAATGGGCTTAGTTTAATTTACATATTATTGTTCCTTGCTTATTAGTATAAACTTAGTTCAATTTAAGAATTTAGAATTAAATTTAGTATTTAGGTATTACATAATTAAAATTAGTAGTAGAATTATTTTAGGTAATTTTAAGTAAGTTTGCACTTTAAATTGAAAAATCCAAAAATATTAGTTCTCATGCATTATTTAGATTTTGCTTTAGTGTTAATAATTAGTTAGAGTTAGATTTAATTTAGGATCATTTTATAGGTAGTTAATTTCTTAGTTTCATGTAAGAATTTCTTTAGGATTAATAGAAGTGTTATTTTATTAGACTTTAGGTTAGTTTAATTTGTATTTTTATTAAGTAGTTTAATTACATGCATATTTTATTTTAAGTTTGTTTAATTTTAGTCTAATTAATTTTGTTTCTTTATTTTCATATTTTTCATTTTAGTTTATTTGCATTAATTAATTTTTACTGTTTTGATTATCTTTTGTAGGTTATCGCTTTTTATTGCTTGGAGTTTTGTAAGTAATTTTAGATCTGTTTAATTTTCTTTATTTTATAATTTTTATTATTTTCAGTATTGTTAGCCATGTAGATCACCCATCAACAATTCATAATTTGCTAGGATATACTTATGGTAAGATTTACCGGTAGTTAATTAGGCAATTCAGCTTCTCTGTGGGACGATAATCCGGGACTTAAATCTCATTATTACTTATACGACCCGTGCACTTGCGGATACACGTCTAGGTCACTTAGAGTGGGCATAGTCGCTATCAATGTAACTTTCCTACGTTTTATTACTGACTCACATCAAGCCAACTCTGCTCTGATACCAATCTCTGTCACAACCCATTTTATTCCTTTAGTCCAAAAACTGCGGTAAAGTTTTTGTATTTTCCTTTCCTTACCCGATTGCGAATGAACTTACCACTACACAGTTGGGCTGTGAGTCAATAATAAACATCACTCAATATTCATTCCCAATAAATCAAAAGAAGTGTCATTCATTAAAAGTTAAGTTATACATGACATGTTTCTAACTTTTACATCCCCCACATTACAATACAAAATGACAATTGTGCTTTTACATTGTTTAGATACAAAAAGAATCTTTGTGTGTATACCTTTAGGCAATGGAAGCAGCGGATGTCCAAACTCAATGCCTCAGTCTTCACTAGGCTACTATGTACGATCTGTAGAGGGGGAAAATAGAGAGGGATGAGCAATCACATGCTCAGTAAAGCAATAATGCAAGCATGGTAGATATCTACTCTATCTACATGCTGATAATGTTATGCACAAATCATTTATAGTCGAAGCATGAGGAATAAAACTATACCGCATGTATATACATATATCATGTATTGAAAATCATGTAAACAGGCATATAAAACATGGAATCAACATCATGTAAACCTCTCATGCTCATTAAATCTCATAGTAGAAAAGGGCAATTCATTAAGAAATATCCTTTAAAGTACATTTCTTTCTCAAAACATGTTAAAATCCCAACACAATCATTTCTTTATCACAAACATCATTATCATTTCTCTACCAAAATCCCACAAGGCTCGACCCCTCCCTCGGGTCTACCTTGGATAATCAAAATCACACTTATGTATCAAAACCATGTGGTACTACGTAATATCATATGAGACAGGTCACTATATCTCAATGGACTATGTTGACCAACTATGTCATAAATCATCCTAGACCACACGCATCCAGGTGTGTGGGGTATCATGCTGGTACAAAGGTGGGTTAGTTCTTCGCCAGACTTCCTTATCACATAACCATCACGCGGTACATCGTACTGCATGTGATATACACGGTATAACGTACTCTACGGACCCATATCAGGGTTGTGGGTGCCAGCCGTAGGTCTTATCTACCCCATATCAAGTGTAACCTCCATTGTCTCAAGTGCATGTGGAGCTTTTCGTACCCATATAAGAGCGCTTTCCTGTCGAACAGAGCCTCTCCACCTCCTCTGGATTGAGGATGTTACGCTTGAGGGTCTTATCGTAAGAGAGGCCCCCTACCGAACAGAGCCTTCCCACCCTCTCTGTCTTGAGGATTTAGGGCCTGAGGATCTTACCAACTTCTACGGCATCATACGTACCACAATGTGAAAACTTGTGCGAGCAAAGCTCTAGCACGATTCATGCATCATAACTAAACCACCTCATACAAGCAACGCTCTAGTACAAAATTTATGCATCACATCATGAAGAAACCACGTACGAGCACAACTCCAGTACGGTTATATGCATAGGAAAACCACTCGAAATCTACGTACAAGCAGAAGCTCCAATATAGTTTATAAAACATCATCATAGTTTCCAAATCAAGGTATGAGCTAAGCTCCACTATGTTACAAGTGAAAGCATCAAAATCTAGTGCGAGCGAGGCTCTAACTCGATTTATATCACAAAACTATGATAGGCGGCTCATACATAATCAAAACAATCCCAAAATCGGGTTTAGCACCTCACAAGTGCTATTTCACGAAATCATTCAAACACTAGTCAGCCTATCCATTAATTTGTTCAAAACCAAGCATTGTGTTATATGAAAACCTTTCAAACACATGATTTATGCATTTATTAGCATTACTATCCCTTTTATAATAATCGTTTCAAAACCAAATCTCATACATACTCGTAGCTATTTGCATACATCATCAATCATTTTCTCAAACAGTCATACATTTCATAAACGCCCTATATCCACTCAAAAAATACGAGCAACTACCTCTATATACTTACAGAATTCCCATACCAGGAATCGAGTCGCATGATTCCACTTCCTTATAGCTGCTTACTTCTGTGGTTCGATTCATCTCCAACGATCTGTCCCAGGTAGTAGCTTAAGGAGATCGATCTGCATCCAGGGGAGATCGATCTACTCCAACCCGAGAGCTAAGGAAATCCATCTTTTTGCATTAAAATCGATCTTCTCATTACAGAATGTTTAGCAGATCGATATAGCTCTATTGGAGATGATCTGACCTGTTCCATTGATCGAAGAAGAGCATTTTTGGCTCTTCTAGATTGATCTCTCATCCTATGAGATCGATCTAGCATTCATATTTTCATATTTTTGCTGCAGTTTTCTGTAATAACTTACACCAAACATCCTTAATTTGCTGCCATAGTCATTTTCTCATCTAACCACCTTTAAGTCATGGAAATGGCATCCTTTCATACTTAATACACATTAAAACTTGTGTGCATTCATTGTACAACCAAAGATACACAATTCAAAACTAAATGGAAGTACAAAGGTTTATGCACTCATACAACTTCATTCCATTAGCTGCGCTACTCATTTTGAGTTCCAATCACATTCATCACTTATAAAAACTCATTTCTTCATATTCATATAAAATGAAACTTGTGTGTACATTACAAACTCATGTTACAAGTACGTACATTGAATCCATGGGCTTACATCACTTATGCTTTACATTGCAAATACATCACCAATCTTATGATTGCATAAAGTTTACATCCAAAAATATGGGTCTTACACTATCCCTTTTTTTAAGAATCATTACAGAAACCAAATCATATACATACTCGTAGCAATCCACACATACCAACAATCATTTTTCTTAAACATTCATGCATTTCATAAATGCCCTATATTCACTCACGAGTTCAAAGTACGAGCAGCAATCTCTATATACTTACAGAATTCACTTACCTTGAATCGTGTCGCGTGATTTCGCTTCCTTAAAGTTGCTTACTTGTGCAGTTCGATTCATCTCCAACGAACTCTCTGGAACTGCACAAAGTCGTATATCACATCAATTTAGTCCAATATAACACAATTCTTGTGTTTACTGTAGTCGATTCAACCTACA
This sequence comes from Firmiana major, assembly GCA_033439115.1. Classification (NCBI taxonomy): domain Eukaryota; kingdom Viridiplantae; phylum Streptophyta; class Magnoliopsida; order Malvales; family Malvaceae; genus Firmiana; species Firmiana major. The sequence goes on from CM065899.1 coordinate 66,192,119, forward strand.
GCCTCCATTAACACTTATAAGGCATCGTTTTATTGCTCTACTCATATCTCAAGTCTACTGTTTCCTTTAGGCCTATTGATTCATGCTATATCGACATTAAATCGATATTAAGCTCATAGTGTTCATATTTTATCAATTTCTTCACTATGGCATTTTCTCAACATCTTATATACTCATTTTCATAAATTGACTATCCTCAAAATGTGGCTTCATTTAACTATCTCAAATCATTCACATTATCTCATAAACACTTTAGCATACCTATAAATCATTAACTCATTCAACCCACATTTTCTCACACTAGACTTATTCTAGGTTTTACTTGTTCTATTGCATCTTAGGTAGTTTTAATCATCAATACATATACAAATCAACTCCAAAACCAATAAATAGACAAATGTACTTGGGCTAAAGCATTAGAAACTTACCAATCTAGTTTCTCTTCTTGCTCCAAATGAAAATATCACTTGCTCCTTCGATCCAACAAATGAGGCTTTGATTCCAAAGTATGTTGTTCTCTTCTTGGATATGAACAATTTTGTATCTAATGGTCTTTCCTTAAATCTTACTGGAAATGGGATGATTTAGAGAGAGAAAACTAGGTTTTAGATTAAAAATGGGGGAAATGGGGTCGTTTCTATGATTTGCAGATTTCAACTGCTCCTATTTATAGAATTAGCTTGATAAGATCGATCTGCATGGGGTGGAGATCGATCTTGTCCTATTAAATCCCTCATTTTCATGATATTTTTCAAGTATGAGATCGATCTGTCGAGGCTTGAGATCGATATGTCTCAGGCAGAGAGTTAAGGAGATCAATCTGGTTAGGGAAGAGATCGATCTGCTCCAACCCAAGAGCTAAGAAAATCGATCTTCTTACATTAAGAATCGATCATCTCTTTACAAAATATTTAGCAGATCGATCTGGCCCCATTGGAGATCGATTTGCCATGTTCCATTGGTCGAATAAAAGCATTTTTTACTCTTTCATATCGATCTTTCATCCTATGAGATCAATCTAGCATTCGTATTTTCCAAATTTTGCTGCAGTTTTCTACAGTAACTCACACTAAACATCCTTAATTTTGTTGCCATAGTCATTTTCTCATCCAACCACTTTTAAGACTTGAAAATGACATCCATTCATACCTTATACATATTAAAACTTGTGTGCATTCATTGTATAACCAAAGGTATACTATACAAAACTAAATGGAAGGACAAAGACTTATGCAACTCATGCAACTTCATTCTATTTGTTGCACTACTCATTTTGCATTCCACTCACATTCATCACATATAAAAGTCCATTTCTTCATATTCATACATAATGAAACTTGTACGTACATCATAAACTCTTATTACAAGTGTGTACATTGAATTTGTGGACTTTACATCACTTATGCTTCACATTTCAAGTACATCACTTATGCTTCACATTTCAAGTACTTGAAATGTGAAGCATAAGTGATGTAAAGTCCACAAATTCAATGTACACACTTGTAATAAGAGTTTATGAATTTATAAGGTTTACATCTGAAAATATGGGTCTTACACGAAATTTATCTCCCTGGGCAGGTATGATCCTAACACGATAGATAGTGAGGTCAAGAAGGTTCGAAAGTTTATGGATGGACTGAGACTAGCCATCAGATCCCGATTAGTTCCTTTTGATATACCAACCTATGAGGAGATAGTGCATAGGGCACAGTTGTGTGAATAAGATATTTAACGAGTTGCCTTAGAGTTTGGCAAGGTTGGTAAAGTGAGGGACAAAGATAGGAAAAGACCGACAGTGGATAGAGGCTTCAGTTATAGAGGAAGCATGAGATTATCTGGGAAGAGGCCAAAGATTGAGGAGATCCGAGAGAGGGCAGTTAAGCCTCTCGTACATCCGGCCATAGCTCCAGCTAAGGGTATAGTGATTAGAGGGTCACGACCTACAACAGAACACTACAGTAAGTGTAGGAGGTACCATGGTACCCAGCCATGTTATTGACCTCCTACTGTATGTTTCTGATGTGGGAAGCTAAGGCATGTGATCCGCAATTACCTAAAGATGATTGAGAGTGCCACACAAAATAGCAAGGAGCCGGATAGAGTTTCTATTGATACTACTTCTTCGAGATGAAGAGCAACAACTAAAGAGAAGGGGAAACGGGTAGTTGGCAAAGGGCGAGTACAAGCACTAAAATAGGATACTGCAGATCAGTCTTTAAATGTGGTGAAATGTACCATTTTAATCTTTGATCTTTAATCTTATGTTTTGATAGATCCTGGTGCCACACATTCATTATATCGCCTGCATTTTGATAATTCTATTTTTAATAGAATTATTTGTGCTTAATTTCCTAATTAATTATTTAAATCTTCATATTATTTTATTAATTATCCCCTTAATTTAATTAAAATTCTTTAAAGTGTAGATAAATTAAATCCTGATGAAACTCAGTCGTTTTAGTCGAAATTAGGCTAAAAATGGGCTAAAGGAGATTGGACCACTTTCAATTTGCAGACCGAGTCACCAGTCGTCTGGACACGCATGATGTCAGGTGTCCGTATTTTATTCACTCCGAAATGATAAGATCGACGGACACCGTGCGAACCTTCTGGAAGACACACGTTGGGCCACATTGCACAACCAATTGGAAAAAAAGATGAGTGACGTTAAAATATCTACTCTGCAGCAAATAAAATGAAGACAAGTGGCCAAACAATGCCAACTCATCTAGGATGAAAAATTACCATTGTACCCCTAAGTGTGTATATAAATAGAATATGATGGCAATTGAAAAGATCAAGTAGTGTAGGAGGTAGTCTAGGGTAGGAGTAGTGTAGAGTAATTTAGGAGTAGTTTTAATTTAGGGTAGTTTAGTTTTTAAAGTTTTTATTTTAAGCTTTTCGATTAGAGTTCTTTTTAGCCACCATGTTATTTTACTGTTCATTCAATCTTCATTTTATGAAAAAGTTTGTTTCATTTCTACTTTCTTGGTATTTCAATGGCAACCACTTCTAATTTTTTTATTCTCGGTTTGTTAAAGTTTCATTTTCAGTATTTTTATGCTCGTTTTTTTTTATTTTATGAAAAGCTTATTTATGTTTTTATAGTTGGTAGCTCTCGGCTTAGTGTGGTTCTATTGTTTTTTTTTTCATTTGATCATTTCGGGTTGCTTCATTCTTGTCATCTACAGGTGGTGCAGCTATCGGCAGATAGTAGGAACGTGACTAGTGGATGATGTTGGAATAAATTTGGTTTCTTTTAGCAACTAAACCGTGGCCCCTAGAACATACTGTTTTCATGTTTTACAACTTTCTTCATTTATGGTTTAGTTTTCAAGTGTTAGTTTTTAGCATTTTTTTCTTTGTTTCTACTTGCTTGAAGGTGTTTCCGTGTAGTGCCGAGAGAGTATTATTCGATGGGCAGCTGGACGGCAACAAGGAAGCAAACCAGCAGACCAAAACCATGCTCTGTTCTCCTCTATTCCTAATAATCTTCTACTGTACATATTCATCATACTTTAATTTCTTAGATTTAGACATTCTGTCCTCTCAGTGCCTCTTCTATTGTTGTTTCTTTACATATTAGCAGCTTCTTCTTAAGTCAATTTACCTATAAATTTGTATTGCTGCAGGTTCCGTTTCGGTTCTTTCATCTGTGAGCTATGTTGAGGAGAGTCGCATGGCATAAACTATGGCCTAGTGTTGTGTCCAGCTGATAAGCAAAACTCGGTACACCTCGTTCTGATGTGTAAACGCAGTTTCTAGGAATTACTACCGAGTACTAGTACGTGACTATTGTATGAGGAAATGACTTGGAGCATGCTATTGTTGGAAGCAAGGCAGGAGCTGAGATAGTACGGGTCATGAGTGTACTGGCGTGATGATCTGCAGTTGAGCACCCAACAGTTTTCCAGAGCCGAGAATGAGGAGCGAAGCCATGCACTGTCCTGAAGCAAAGCAGGGTGTAAGACAGCACCAGAAGCGGAAAGACCTGGAGGCAGAACCAAAACTGAAGAAGACGTGTACAGTGCACCAAAGTCAACCACTCAGATGGCATTTGGTTAAGGCCATGTTTGGCCACATTACATTGTTGCTATTTTATAGTTTAATGCATTTTTAGTATTTCCATTCCTTTGTTAGTTGTTAGTTAGGTAATTTAATTTATTAAAATGTTAGGTTAGTTTTAATATCTTTGCATGTTAATTTAATTTTCAGTTTTAATTGTTAGTTAATGGTTAATTTTATGTCATAGGTTTTAGGACTTTATTTTAGTTTAGTATTTTATGAGTTGTATTTAGAGTTAATTTAGATTACATTTGTTTCATGCATTTTTAATTTAGTCTTCATTTTAAATTTAATCCAAAAATATTTTTCATGCATTATTTAGATTTTGTTTCATTGTTAGTATTTAGTTAGAGTTAGGTTTAAGAATTTCTTGAGGTAAGTAGATTTTTATTTTATTAGACTTTAAGTTAGTTTAAATTGCATTTTCTTAATTGGTTTAAATCCATGCATATTTTATTTTAGGTTTGTTTAATTTTAGTTTAATTAATTTTGTTTCTTTATTTTCATATTTGCATTTTATTTTAATTGTGTTAGTTAATTTTAACTGTTTTAATTATCTTTTGTATGTTATTTGCTTTCAATTGCTCGGAGCTTTGTAAGTAATTTTTGCTCTATTTTATTTCTTTAGTTTATAATTGTTTCTATTTTTAGTATTTTTAATTTCAGACTTAGTAGATCACTATCATCAATTCATAATTTCCTAGGATATACTTAGGGTAAGATTAGCCGGTACTTAATTAGGCAATTCAACTTCTCTGTGGAACGATAATCCGAGACTCAAATCCCATTATTACTTATACGACCCGTGCACTTGCGGAGAATACGTCTAGTTCGTATAAAGTTTTTGGTGCCGTTGCCGGGGAACTCTTAATTAGCCAGTAATTAATATCGATGAAATTATGCTTAGGTGTAATTCTAGCTTGTAAATATTTAGGTTGTAAATATTTAGAGCCTTAGTTTAGGTTAGTTAAATTTTCTCTATCTAATTTTTTAAACAAAATTAAAAAAAAAACTTAAAAAAGTTTTCTAAGGACTTTTTGATGTTTGTATGCGTAGAGCCAAAGCTTTAATTGGTTTCCTTTAGATCCTGAAATTGAACGAACTCTTAGGAAAAGTCGAAAGGATTCTAGGAAATTATTAGCTCCTCTGCAAAACATCATGGCAGAAAATAGGAAAATTAGAAAAGTTTGGGATTATGCCATACCGACTATTGGAGGTTATTATACCGGCATTAGGCCACCAACTGTCCATGCAAACAATTTCGAAATCAAGTCTTCAATCCTCCAGATGATCCAGACTTCACTACAATTCAGTGGGCTTTCGCATGACGACCCACATGCTTACCTTGGGCAATTCCTAGACTTGTACAACACATTGAAGTACAATGGATTATCTGATGATGGTCTTAGGCTTAGATTATTCCCCTTCTCGCTTAGGGATAGGGCGCGACACTGGTTCACCTCATTGCCTTCAGGATCCATTTCTACATGGGACGAGTTAGCCCATCAATTTCTAGCTAAGTTTTTCCCTCTCTCTAAAATGGCCAGACTCTATAGTGACATATCTTCCTTTGTCCAATTCGATTTTGAATCTCTTTACGAAGCATGGGAACGATATAAGGAGCTTCTTAGGAAGTGCCCTCATCATGGCCTACCTTTATGGCTGCAAGTCTAGACCTTCTACAATAGACTTACAAGCCAAAATAGGACCATTGTTGACGCTGCTGCGGGTGGAGCTCTAATGTGAAAAACAGAGGATGAAGCTTACGAGCTCTTAGACAAGATGGTTGCTAACAATTATCTATGGTCCTCGGAGAGGCAATTGTCTAATAAGTCGGCGGGTATCTATGAGCTTGACACGCTGTCTACCTTGACCTCTCAAATCGCTAACCTTACGAAGAAGGTAGAGTCTCTCAGTACCCAGCATAATCCTTCTACCAGTCCTAATCCTCTTTATTCAGTCCAAAGTCCTTTTCTTTGCTGTGATCAGTGTGGTGGTACACACTCTGTAGATAGGTGTCCTCTTAACTTAGAATCGGTTTAGTATGTTGCCCCTTCTCAGATGCAATAGAACAACCCCTTTTCAAACACCTACAATCCAGGGTGGAGGAACAATCCTAATTTTTCCTAGAGCTAAAACCAAGGGCAATCTTCTAATTCTAGACCTGTAGGACCCCCTAGTTTTCAAGCTCCACCGGTTTAGGTACCACCACAACATCCATTTCCTCATCATCCGCATTCTTATCACCTATACCCACCTCAACAATTTCAACATCACCCATCCCCACATCAATTTCATCTTCCACCACCACAACCTATGCAACCCCAACATGTAGTTACACCAGCAATTGAGAAGAAGCCCTCGCTACAAGAAATGTTCACATCTATCCTGCAAAATGAAGTTGCCTCAATTAAGAACTTAGAAGTTCAGGTTTGACAAATAGCCAATTCTCTTAGCCAACGTCCTCAAGGGACCCTTCCTATTAATACTGAAGTTAACCCTGTTAGGCAAAGGGAGGGTAAAGAACATGTGAAATCCATCACCCTTAGGAGTGGCAGAGAGCTAGATGATCCACAAGTTAAGTCCAATCCTATAAAGCCCATAGTTGAAGAATCCTTAAGTTCTAACGAAGCAGCTCAGAAAGAGCAAGAACCAAAAGATCAGGCTGCAAAAGGAAACAAAGCTAGGCGCTTCTTCATCTTTACCTTCTTCTACTTCACAGCCTTCATGATCCTCTGATGCTACACATGTTACCACTACACCTTCCCTATTTAGACCACCAATACCTTTTCCTCAAAGGTTCCAAAATAAAAAACTCGAACAACAATTTGCCAAATTTCTTGAGGTTTTGAAGAAACTTCACATCAACATTCCTTTCGCAGATGCTTTAGAGCAAATGCTGAGTTATGTGAGTTCCTGAAGGATATCCTCTCAAGGAAGAGAAGATTGGAAGATTATGAGACGGTGGCCTTAACTGAGGAATGTAGTGCAATCTCCAGAGGAAATTACCCCCCAAGCTCAAGGATCCTAGGAGTTTTACCATACCATGCACAATTGGAAATCTATTGTTTGGTAGAGCCTTGTGTGATTTAAGAGCCAGTATCAATTTGATGCCTTTGTCTATCTACTAAAAGTTAGGAATAGGGGATGTCAAGCCTACCACAGTGACCCTTCAGTTGGCTGATCGATCCATTAAATATATGAAAGGGGTCATTGAAGATGTGCTAGTAAAGGTGGACAAATTTATTTTCCATGCATATTTTATTATATTACACATGGAGGAAGATAGGGAAGTCCCCATCATACTAGGTAGACCTTTCCTAGCGACTGATAGAACATTAATTGATGTACAAAAGGGGGAGTTAATAATGAGAGTTCAGGATCAGGAAGTGAAGTTCAATGTTTTCAAACCTTTGAAGCTTCCTGATGACTCTCAAGAGTGTTTTAAGATGGAGGTTAATGAGGATATAAGGCTTAAGCACAAGAAATCTGAAAGAAGAAGGGAAGTAGATCGAGCTAAGGAAGAGTTAATTGTCAACATTCTATCACCACTCTGGCTGATCCTCCTACTCTTCACCCTGCTGCTAAGTGCTGTGTTCTTTAGTTGCATTTGAAGTAGTTGTGTTTTTCTTTTCACTTTTTGTACAGTTCTTTTATTTTTTCTTCTTTGTTTCTTTTGCAGATTTCTTTTCTAGTTTTACGTATTCAATCAAGCTTTGATTGTTCGTCATCATCATCAGAAATGGGAGTACTCTGTTCTTGAGCTTTAATACTTATATTATCTGCACAGTGAGGACATTGTGCACTTTAAGTTTGGGGGAGGGGATATCGCTTGAGTAATTTTGGGCAAAATTGAAATTTTTTTCAAAAATTTGAGCTTACACTGTTTGATTTTGGGATGATTTAGTACTTAGCATGTAGTTTTCCCATATTTCGATGATATGACCCCATAATTTAATCTGCCTTTAATTGAATAAGAAGCATGATTATAGGAAAAGCATGAAGTTGAATTCTTGAATTTCTCTTAATTATGATTGTGATTTCCTCATTTTATGCACATGTCATGTCATGAATCTGTATATTTATTTAGAGAAAGCTTATGTGGACATAGGATTGCATTTGTTCTGTTGATTTTATGCATCATATTCTAGAATTTGTTTGATCTGATCTTGAGGTGAAATATTAGATCACACTTAATTAGGGAGATGATTTAGGCCATCTTTGGATCGTTTGAGCTTTTCTAGCCATCCCTATACATATTTTACCCCTAGTCACCCATCTGGGCCAAATAAGCTTTTCTCTGTAAATGCACCTGCATATTTTACCTTAGCTTAAATACTCTGTTCCTATCCCTTACCCCAAAAGCATGAAAAGTCATTGAGATATTACGAGCTTTGAACATATGGGTATCTGGTGATAGTGAAATTTAAAAAAATTGATGAAAAAATAAAATAAAATAAAAAATGAAGAAAAATAAAAAGAAAAGGAAAAAAATAAAGAAGAAAAATACAAAAATAGAATAAAATGTTTAGCAAAATAAATAAGTTTGAGGGAAATAATTTAAGCTCTTACATTAAAGACCCTAGAAGTAATTCATGTTAAGGGGTAATTAAACCTAAATCAACTTTATCATACCTTAGCCCCAGCCTTACATTACAAGCTTAATGAAGTCCTATTGATATTTGATTAAGTGTGACTACATTAGTGGAGAGAGAAGTGAAAAGCAAACTTATGGGAATGATCACATGTCATTGACTTTGCATTCACTATGTTTACATAATCTGATCCGAGTAATGTAGTGTGAAGTGGCTTTCACATTTTTCACACATACACGAGGAGTCCAATTTGGGTTAGGACTTATGATTGAATGATTCTGAACGTTGGACTTGTAATTGTGAGTCTTTGATATCATAGTCTGTACTTTTTCTTTGAGGATAATATTGGGGAAATTATTGTGGCTAGTAGTTGTCATTCCTACATTTATTTTGTTTTGCTTGCGGACAAGCAAAAGCTCAAGTTTGGGGGTGTAGAATAGGAGTAGTGTAAGTAGAGTAGTCTTTAGGTTAAATTTTATTGCAAAGTTTATATCTCTCTTTTCTTTTTTCTTTTTTTAGCCTTTCCCGTTAGTTTTTTTTTTTAAGCCACCATTTTTATTCTTCTCAGTTTTACAAGCTTCCATTACCTTATTGTTTGACATTTTATGTTTTATGGAAATTTTCAATTTTTATTGTTTCTCCCTTTCTTTAGTTTCATTGTTGGTCTTTCTCTGTTATGCTAATTTTAGGTTTTATTTTATGTCTCATGTTTTGGGGAGGAGAGGCTGGTTACAGCAGCTATTCTTCTTTTCCATTTTGTTTTTGCTTTTCTCTACTATTTTCCTTAACTTAGAAAGTAGATTAGCTTGTTGTTTTTCTGCGTAGCTGTAAGACTCGATTTTAGTTAAAACACGAAATTAAAAATGCAAAAGCACTGAAAATGGAATTCTCGAACACGTTGAAGGACAAAATGGTCAAAAGATAGAAAGCCGGTGTAAATTCGATAAGGAAATTTAATTAAAAATATGGGATTGAGAAATTTTGATCAATAACGAAGAAATAAATTTATTTCGGGTTAAATCGATCAAGATATGAATTTACTGGAAATTAATCGAAATTTTCGCTCGGGACAATATCCCGAAAATACAGAGAAAATATATCGAAAATGGTTAAAATAAACTAAATAAATTAAATAAAATTAAATAAATGAATTTAGAATTTAATAATAATTTTTAGGATATTTTAAGAGATATTTGAGAATTTTTAATGTATTTTAATGATTAAAATAATAATAAAGATAATTAATAAAAAAAAGGAAAAAAAATCAGAATTTGGTCGAGGAGAGAGAAGAAAGAAACGAAAAACGACAGCCAAAATCGAGAAGACCGATCGGCCACCGTCAAAGGACCAACGACCAGGCGAAGGGCCGAAAATGGAAGAGGAGAGGCCGGCGACCTCCCTGGTACCGACGGTGCAACCCACCGAGGCCAGAATTCGACGAAATCGAAGGAGAGAGAACTCGAGGGAGAAGAGGAGATCGGCGGCAACCGGCGCGCATCTAGCCCCAACCGACCCCAGCCGAGGCTTCCCCAGGCCCAGGCGACGAGATCGGTGGTGGTCACGATCGGAAAAACTGCTGGCAAACGCCGAAAACAGTGGAAATAAGAAATGGGTTTCGACGGTAGGAGAGAAGAGGCCGGACCGACGACTTTCCGGCGGCCTTGGACGAATCCGAGGGTAGATTCGTGCTGTGGACGGCCCAGCGGAGCCATTGGCGGTGGAAGCCGGCGGAGAACCGATCGACAAAGCCCTGAACCGGTTGAATCGAAGTGAACCGGGGTGAACCGACGGGTCCGAACCAGGTCTGAACTGGAACGAACCGGTTCAGCCAATGAGGAAAGGAAAAAAAGGGGAAAAAGGGAAAAAAAAGAGGAAAAATTGAAAAAAAAATCTCGGCGATGTAATCGAGCTACGGGTAAGTCAGTAGCAGTCGAAATTGACCGATTTAAATATTAGAATATTTTATTTAATTAATTTTTGATTGAAAATTTACTCGAAAATTTATGAAATTGTGTAGCTCGACAATTGGCATCCAACAAGAGCTCGAGATAGCCTCGATTTGCATACTAGCATGAAATCTCGGGTAAGTAACCCTTATTTATGACCATTTACATCGTTATGCGTGCTTCAGATTAAATTATCGCATAAAATAAATTAAATTATGAAAATTTAGATAAATTGTCGTAAATAATAAATTTAGCTATTCGAGAATTAGAACGAGGCCAAAGAAATTGTTGGTGGGCCCAATGAGCCCAATAGGCCTCGATAATGTGAAAATTAAGTGGAAAACGGGCTTAAAGCCGATTAAGGCCCATTAAGGTGCAATCGGGCCCGATAGGGGTAAATGGGCCCAATGATTTAAATTAAGCCCAGAAAATAGGAAATACAATTAAATTGTATAATATTTGACTTGAGAAATATTCATACGCAGTTTCTGACAATGGATTGGGAGCAGATCGGACTGCGTGACGAGACAGCAGTGGAAAAGGAAAGGTCAGACTCTACAGAAAAATAAGGTAAGGGAATTCTACGGACTGCTAGAGGTAAACTTTACGAAATTTCAAAGTCATATGTAGTCTTTTAAATTATCTGAAGGGTCTAGAAGTAAATAAATAGTTTTAGTGCCCTGAATGGTTAAATTTACCAAAATACCCTTGTTAAGGGTAAAATTTACAATTTTAGGAAAAAATGGGAGGAGCAAGAACAAGAGGTTCCTGCTCGTTCTGGAGGTGTTTTGACGCAGGCATGAGTACGCTGGCTAACCTTGAAAGAAAAATGCACAGCATTGAATATTTTCAGTGATGAAATTTTTTCGAAAACTGTTTTAAGGAAACAGAGCCGCCTACATGTTTTTATTAACATATGACGTGCTAGAGCTCAGCTCGTACGATGTTTTGATTTGTGTGATGCATGCATTAGTGCCGGAGCGAGAGCTCGCACTAGAGTTTTACATGCATTGGTGCTGGAGTCCAACTTGCACCATATTTTATATATATATACATGATTTTCGTGATACAGTGCTAGAGTCTAACTCGCACCAGGTTTTATATGATTTTTGTGATAGGGTGCTAGAGTCTAACTCGCACCAGATTTTTCACATGACTTGATGAGAGTGCTAGAGCTTAGCTCGCACTAGTTTTACTTGAATTGACGAGAGTGCTGGAGCAACGCTCGCACCCCCCACTGATTTTTATGAGAACATGCGATGAGCCGTGCTTGGAGCATCGGGTAGACTGTGTGTCACTGATTAAATAGGCTTGCACGTGCATTTTGAGACATGGTATGAGTATAGAGATATGATATGGGTCCACGGAGTACGATGTACCGTGCAAGTAGAATGGAGTATGATGTACCGTGTGGTATCTTCGGATACGGGATATCTTCGGATATGGTATCTTCGGGTATGGTATCTTCAGATACGGCATCTTCGAATGCGTGGGATCGAATAAGACTGACAGGTTGGATTGACCCACCTCCCAGGTGGTTCCCGATCAGGGTGAGACCCTGCACACTAGGATCTGTGTAGCAGAGGGGCTCACGAGGACACATGGCCATAGTCCTGGTTATTACCGATATACAGATGTTGCCTAGTCTCGCATGTTGATGATCTTGACGATGATTGAAACTGGGTTTTAAACTAAATTTGCATGATGCTATTTCCATGCTTTTTAAACCCATGTGTGATGTAAACTGATTTTCATGGTTTTGTGTGAGTCAGGACCACCCTAGGGATGGGTCGAGTCTTGGATTTGTTGTGAAATTTTAAATGAGAAAGAAATGATTTGAAAGAGTTGCATGTTGAATTTTCCATGCGAACGTGTTTTACATGACATCATGAATCATAGCATCAGTTTTAAAATGTGTGGAGAAAGGGTGGTTTATACATGGCACCACGTTCATGTAGGTAATATGGTTACCTACTTGTTCGTAGGATTGCCTTACTGAGCTTGATGTGCTCACCCCTTTCATTTTTTCACACAGATAATCTCCAGTAGATGTTGAGGCGACTGAGTACTGCATTTCGGATATCCGCTGCTGCCCATCATTTAAGGTATATACACTTGTACATATTGTATCTAAATAAGCATAGCACAGTAACACGTTTGTAAGTAACTTTAGGGGATGTATAAATATTGTAAACACTTATAAATGACTGATAAAGAATTAAGTTATATGGTAAATGAATGGTGGGACTGGCAATGATGCACAGCCCAATTGTTAGTGGAGTGTGGTCACGATCATAGGACAGGTAAGCATAAAAGAAAATAACAAAACGCGAAAAATTTACTCTGATCTTTGGATAGTTTTGGGTCATGACATATAAAGGTGGTATCAAAGCGAAATTGGTCTGATGTGTGTCAGCACCAGTAATTAGGAAATTACATCCCCGTGTTACTGTGCTTGGTTAGATACAATAGTGTATATCGAGATGGGTTTTAACTAAGAAATGGTTGAGGATACATGAATGCCTAATATTAGTCGCGATAGAGAAGGTAGAGCACGAGGCAGAGGTCGTAGAGGTAGACCCGAGCCTGCAAATCGTGTTGTGTTGACCTATGAGAATCGGGATGAGATTGAAATAGAGGCTAATGTTGAGCATGCCTCACAGAGTCCGACAGAGAGATCGGACTGAATTGAGACATGCTTCGCGAGGTTGGAGCGGAGTGTGGAGAATATTTTGGTTGCTAATTGCTCAGAGTATGCATGGGATTTGAGGGCGAGACGGAGCATTGATGAAAGTCTGCTCGACCCAACTTAAGAGTTAGACATCCAGAGCTGACATGCGAAATATTTTAGATGTATTCCGCTGATAGAATATCCCGGACACTGTTTAAAGGGAATGATAGATAAAATTCCTTACTCTGACCCAGAGGAATTGATTTATTGACAAGTATGAATTATGAATATGAAACTCGGTTATATTCTTGGGCAGATGTTACCTCGACACTATGGACAATGACAGTCGAGATGTCTAAAAGTTTATGGAAGCGCTCAGATTGTCGATTAGAGTCCGATTGGCCCGTGAGATATTACCTATGTCGAGGCAGTATGTAAACTATAGTGGTGTGAATAAGATTGAGAGTTGCATGCCTCTGAGATTGGGAAAGGTAGTAAGGGCCAAAATAGAGACAGAAAGAGAATCGAGAATAATAGAGATGGCAGAACGAGAAAAAATGGTAATTGATAAAAGATTTGATTTTATGAGTTATGGGCTAAGATGATTGGTAAGGCCACAGTTATCCGATTGTAGCACTTTTGAGGGGTATTGTGATTGGAGAAACCCGATCTGCTATGGATCACTGTAGAATGTGTGGTAAATACCACGGAAATAGGGCCTACACCTACACATTATTGATGAAAATGGCCGTTAAGTGTGGTAAGATGGACCATTTATTATGGTTGCTCAAAGTTGGGTGAGATTGCCCCACAGAAAGGTAAAGAGATAGAGAAAACCCTGTTGAGATAGCTGCATCGAAAAGGGAGGCTGCAGCCGAAGAGAAAAGGAAAGTAGGCTGTTAGATGAAGGCGAGTGTATGTCTTGGACCAGGACACTACTGATGTTTCATAGGATGTGGTGAAAGATACCACAATGCTTATGAATAAAGAAGTAATTGTGTTAATTGATCCTGGTACCACGTATTTCTTCATACCACCTTCATTCGCATATAAGCGAGTAAAAGACATGAATGCTTACATTCTTGGGCACAGTGTTGATAAATGAGTACCCCAATAGAGGAAGGTTAACTAACGGAATAATTATGAAGAGATTTTAAGTTGAAAACGGGAGAAGAAGTATAAGTCAGCCGATTTTATTCAATGGACTATGAATAATTTAAAGTAATATTTGAGAATAAAGTAGTAGGCTGCATATTATGATGTTCGAATTTCTATCCTAAGATAGTGCTATTTTACCCCTGAGAAATATACTCTAAGTTTTGACAAGTAATAAAAAGGGGTGCAACGGTTGAAATTAAAGGAGCAAATGATGGTACTCACGAAATGAATAAGGACAGAGTTTCGTTATAATTGATATACGAAGGAGATATCTTTGAGATATGCTTGATTCTGAATACAATATGTATTGGAGTAAGAGGCGTATGCAAGGTAAGAACATCTTTACGATATGAAGTCATTAGGATTAAAGCAATTAGTAGCGAATATGAATTGTGACCACATGGACTGATATGTAAAGTAATTGTGGTTAAGTTTAAGGGTTAATAAAGGTATTTCAAAATACCTCCCCCCCTGAAGACTTGACAGCGTCTAGAAATATATATATTTATATATATATATTCAATGACTTGAAATCGATCGTAGTAAGATATAAATTTAAAATTTGGACACCTTCACTAGTACGATAAAGAACTATAAAATTCGATTAATCATGAAGGTTAAAATATTAAAATTTAATAAAAGCCGTTAATATAAGAAAAAGGAAATGATGCGGGTTAGTATCGTGAACAGAAGCAATTTTGAAGTGATATTATACGCTTATGCGTACATAGGTCAAGGATATGGGCGATTAAAATATATAATGGAGCTCAACTACAATGAGTTATTTAAACTTTACCTGGACCGATTGGTCATCATCCTTATTGATGATATGCTGGGTGTAGTTAAAGTCCTGGAAAAAATTATAAGCAACAAATGAAAATTTGCTTTTATAGATGGCTGTTGCGAATTCTGAAAGGGGGTATACTTTTTGACATGTTTAACTAAGAAAGCGTGGTATTTGAATGGGATGATTAACGTGATAGGAATTTCGGTGTCGTGAAGTATGAACTGACCACCGTGATTATTTTCACCATACCCAACAGCTCAAGAGGTTCTCCGTGTGTATGAATGAGCTGTGTATTGATGCAAAAGGGGAAGATAGTTGATTGTGGATCCAGACAACTCTAGGATCATGAAATAAACTATATGACCCATGATTCAAAGTTGGCAGCGGTAGTACTTGTACTGAGGATATGGTACTATTATGTACCTGGTGAGAAATTTTGGGTATGCACTGATCATAAAGCCCCAAGTATCTGTTTTCACAGAAAGAGGCGAATATGAGAATACATAATGGGTGAGAGCTTCTGAGAGATTTTGATTGTGAAAGTTGTACCACCCAGGAAAGGCTAATGTGATGGCTGATGCCTTGAGTAGAAAGAGCCTTGGGATGGTACCACATATGATGGTCAGGGAGCGTGAGCTGCTAGAGCAGTTGTGAGCCTCAGTAGTGATGTGATCCCTTTTGATGATGACAATGATTGTGTGACAACTAGCCTGAGACTAGAACCGGATGAGAGTGCCCAGATTTGACAGGCTTAGCGAGATGATCGGCATTGTGTCGATAGTTTGGGTCAGATTCAGAAGGGTACAGTGACAGAGTTCACAGAGAGTGTTGATGAATTACAGAGAGGTATAGAGACAGTGTAAGTACTCCCCAAGACCACTGTTAATGAGATAGTGATATTATCAGAAGCTCACTCTTCAGGATATACAGTGCATATGGAAAGTAACGATTATATATATGAAATTTCTGAAAAGGGTATTGGTGGTCAAATATGAAAAGAGATATGGTAGAGATTGTGGAAAAGTGCCTAGTATGTCAGCAGAATAAGGTAGAGTATTAAGAGTCTGCAGAGTTATTGCAGCCTCTACCTATATCGACACGGCGCAGAAATGGGAGCAAGTCTCCATAAATTTCGTGATGGGTTATAGAGGACTCAGATGAATCACGAGGCTAGTTAGATGATAGTCGCTAAATTGACTAAGTCTACCCACCTTTTGCTTATGAAACCCCCAGATACTCAGAGTGTGTATGAGGATTCAGGTATAAGGAAGATTGTGGAACAATATGTAGCGTTCCAGTGAGCATGGTATTATATAGGGATTCCCACTTCACTTCCCACCTTTGAGAATATTTTCAAGAAGCTACGGGAACCCGATTTAGTATTTGCACAGCTTTCCATCCTCAGACAGATGGTCAGTTAGAGAGGACTGTACAGGTTCTGGAGGATACGATGGAAGCGTGTGCCGTTAATTTTATAAGCTCCTAGAATGATTAGTTGTTACAAATTGAAGTCGCCAATAACGACAGTTGTCACTTGAGTATCGGGACAACAATTATGAGGCATAGTATGGCCGTAGGGGTTGTTTCCTCGACTTGGATAAGAAAAAGTGGGTGACAGATAGAATTTTCTTTTGAATTAGTATAATAAGTCTATGAGGATGTTCAGTGGAGGGAGAGATTAAGAACACCTCAGAGCAGACAAAAAACATTGGAATTCACGGAAGGTGAATCAGTAATTGTTGAAGTTAATTGTCCTAAGGGAATAAGGACATAGCGAGACTCGGGAAGAAGGCAAATTAAGTTTTGCTGAATGAAATTTTTGAGAGATTGGACAAGTGAGAGATAAGACCTGTAGGTTGGCGTTATCACCTGAATAAACAGGCATCCACAATGTGTCCCATCTTTTGATACTTCGACAATACTATCCAGATCCAGCATAGGTGATCAGATATGAACTCAAACAGTTCAGCTCAGTGCAATATAAGTATATTGAAAAAGTTGATTAGGGCATTAAACAGGAAAGAGAAAGTATTGAGGATTAAGACGATCTCCCTAATTAAAGTCCTTCTGTAGTATTACACTCCGGAAAAAGGTCACATGAGAATTAAAAAGTAGATATGATTGATGTACCGGAGTAGTTTATGGACTCATATGACTTGGTTATAATTTGGAGGACCAAATTCCTTAAGTGGGGGAGATTATGTAAGACCCAATTTTAGTTAAAACACGAAATTAAAAATGCAAAAGGACTGAAAATGGAATTCTCGAACACGTTGAAGGACAAAATGGTCAAAAGACCGAAAGCCGATGTAAATTCGATAAGGAAATTTAATTAAATATATGGGATTGAGAAATCTTGATCAATAACAAAGAAATAAATTTATTTCGGGTTAAATCGATCAAGATATGAATTTACTGAAAATTAATCGAAATTTTCGCTAGGGAAAATATCCCGAAAATACAGAGAAAATATATCGAAAATGGTTAAAATAAACTAAATAAATTAAATAAAATTAAATAAATGAATTTAGAATTTAATAATAATTTTTAGGATATTTTAAGAGATATTTGAGTATTTTTAATGTATTTTAATGATTAAAATAATAATAAAGATAATTAATAAAAAAAGAAGAAAAAAATTAGAATTTGGTCGGAGAGAGAGAAGAAAGAAACGAAAAACGAAAGCCAAAATCAAGAAGACCGGTCGGCCACCGTCCAACGACCAACGGCCAAGTGAATGGCCGAAAATGGAAGAGGAGAGGCCGGCGACCTCCCTGGTATCGGAGGTGCAACCCACCGACGCCGGAATCCGGCGAAATCGAAGAAGAGAGAACCTGAGGGAGAAGAGGAGATCGGCGACAACCGGCGTCGATATAGCCCCAACCGACCCCAGCCGAGGCTTCCCCAAGCCCAGGCGACGCGATCGGTGGTGGTCACGACTGGCAAAACTGCCGACAAATGCCAGAAACTGCGGAAAGAAGAAATAGGTTTCGACGGCAGGAGAGAAGAGGCCGTACCGACGACTTTCCGACTGCCTTGGATGAAACCGAGGGCAGATTCGTGCTGTGGATGGCCCAACGGAGTCACTGGCGGCGGAAGCCGGTGGAGAATCAGCCGGCAAGGCCCTGAACCGATCGAACCGGAGTGAACCGGGGTGAATCAGTGGGTCCGAACCAAGTCCGAACCGGACCGAACCGGTTCAGCCAATGAGGAAAGGAAAAAAGGAGAAAAAGGGAAAAAGAAAAAGAGAAAAAATTGGGAAAAATCCCGACGATGTAATCGAGCTACGGGTAAGTCAGTAGCGGTTGAAATTGACCGATTTAAATTTTGGAATATTTTATTTAATTAATTTTCGACTGGAAATTTATCGAAAAATTTATGAAATTGTGTAGCTCGACAATTAGCATCCAACAAGTGCTCGAGACAGCCTTGATTTACGTACTAGCATGGAATCTTGGGTAAGTAACCCTTATTTACGATAATTTACATCGTTATGCGTGCTTCGAATTTAATTATCGTATAAAATAAATTAAATTATGGAAATTTAGATAAATTGTCGTAAATAATAAATTTAGCTACTCGAGAATTAGAACGAGGCCCAAGAAATTGTTGGTGGGCCCAATGAGCCCAATAGGCCTCGATAATGTGAAAATTAAGTGGAAAACGGGCTTAAGGCCGATTAAGGCCCATTAAGGTGCAATCGGGCCCAATAGGGGTAAATAGGCCCAATGATTTAAATTAAGCCTAGAAAATAGGAAATAGAATTAAATTGTATAATATCTGACCTGAGAAATATTCATACGCAGTTTCGGATAATGGATGGGAGCAGATCAGACTGTGTGATGAGACAGCAGTGGAAAAGGAAAGGTCAGACTCTACAGAAAAATAAGGTAAGGGAATTCTATGGACTACTAGAGGTAAACTTTATAAAATTTCAAAGTCATATGTAGTCTTTTAAATTATCTGAAGGGTCTAGAAGTAAATAAATAATTTTAGTGCCCCGAATGGGCAAATTTACCAAAATACCCTTGTTAAGGGTAAAATTTACAATTTTAGGAAAAATTGGGAGGAGCAAGAACAAGAGGTTCGAGCTCGTTTTGGAGGTGTTTTAACGCATGCATGAGTAGGCTGGCTAACCTTGAAAGAAAAATGCACAGCATTGCATATTTTCAATGATGAAATTGTTTTGAAAACTGTTTTAAGGAAACAGAGCTGCCTACATGTTTTTATTGACATATGACGTGCTAGAGCTCAGCTCGCACGATGTTTTGATTTGTGTGATGCATAAATTAGTGCAGGAGTGAGAGCTCGCACTAGAGTTTTACATGCATTGGTGCTGGAGTCCAACTCGTACCAGATTTTATATATATATACATGATTTTCGTGGTACGGTGCTAGAGTCTAACTCGCACCAGATTTTTCACATGACTTGATGAGAGTGCTAGAGCTTAGCTCGCACTAGTTTTACTTGAATTGACGAGAGTGCTGGAGCATCGCTCGCACCCCCTACTGATTTTTATGAGAACATGCGATGAGTCGTGCTTGGAGCATCGGGTAGACTGTGTGTCACCGATTAAATAGGCTCGCACGTGCGTTTTGAGATATGTCATGAGTATAGAGATATGATATGGGTCCACGGAGTACGATGTACCGTGCAAGTAGCATGGAGTACGATGTACCGTGTGGTATCTTCGGATACGGGGTATCTTCGGATACGGGGTATCTTCGGATGCGTGGGATCGGATAAGACTGACGAGTTGGATTGACCCATCTTCCGGGCGGTTCTCGATCAGGGTGAGACCCCGTACACTAGGATCCGTGTAGCAGAGGGGCTCACGAGGACACACTGCCATAGTCCTAGTTTTTACCGATATACAGATGTTGCCTAGTCTCGCATGTTGATGATCTTGACGATGATTGAAACTGGATTTTAAACTAAATATCCATGATGTTATTTCCATGCTTTTTAAACCCATGTGTGATGTAAACTGATTTTCATGGTTTTGTGTGAGTCAGGACCACCCGAGGGATGGGTCGAGTCCTAGATTTGTTGTGAAATTTTAAATGAGAAAGAAATGATTTGAAAAAGTTGCATGTTGAATTTTCCATGCGAACGTGTTTTACATGACATCATGAATCATAGCATCAGTTTTAAAATGTGTGGAGAAAGGGTGGTTTATACATGGCACCACGTTCATGTAGGTAGTATGGTTACCTACTTGTTCGTAGGATTGCCTTACTGAGCTTGATGTGCTCACCCCTTTCATTTTCTCACACAGATAATCTCCAGTAGATGTTGAGGCGACTGAGTACTGCATTTCGGATATCCGCTGTTGCGCATCATTTAAGGTATATACACTTGTACATATTGTATCTAAATAAGCATAGCACAGTAACATGTTTGTAAGTAACTTTAGGGGATGTATAAATATTGTAAACACTTTAAATGACTGATAAAGAATTAAGTTATATGGTAAATGAATGGTGGGACTGGCATTGACGCACAGTCCAATTGTTAGTGGAGTGTGGTCACGATCATAGGACAGGTAAGCATAAAAGAAAATAACAAAATGCGAAAAATTTACTCTAATCTTTGGGTAGTTTTGGGTCGTGACAGTAGCTTTGATTCAAAGTTTCGGCTGCATGCTTCTATTTCCTGGTGCGTGAGAGGCTGGTGAAGTGTTGTCGTTGCTGTTGGCAGGTTTGGTTGGGTACCAGGATATTGACTCGTTTGCTGCAAGCACTGCTCTGTTTCTATTTAGCACTGTTTTTCCTGTAGCACAACTGATTTTCAGTTCTTTAGTGTTTTACGTTTTCTGCTATTACATTGCTTTATTTTATCTTCTAGTTTGAACAAGAATTTTAAGTTTCATGGATTAAATAAAAGTTTGATGAATCAGTTATTTTGTTCCTTTAGTTTCTTACTATGTTGCCTGTCTTATTTCTTCTGCATTTACGTTGTCACTTTCCTGCACTTACTGCTTTCACCAAACTGTTTTCTACACTATCGAGTTCTTCAAATTAAAGATTTTGGTCACAGCAGTTACCAAGCTGCCAGGGATGAGAATCCTGATGCTGCCGCTGCTACTTCCTGAATTGCCCTATTATTGTGAGGCTACCCCTATTCCTGCACTAGTTATTTCGATTTTCTGGGCAGTGTACAGGAGACGCGAGGCATGTTGAAAGTAGGGCATAGCAAGCTACTTGTGTCGGGAACTGTAAATCTGATTGTGTGTAAGCTGAGGCAAAAAAGGGGACGGTGTAGGTGCATGAAGTTGGATTTCTGTTGCTCCTATATGCTGGATAGTCTTTGGTGTTTACTGTCTTGCTGAATATAGCATCTTTGCTTATAAATTATTTAAATATGTGAAGTTTACCCCGTTAAGTAGGAGGATGCTGATAAGCACTCCTATGAACAATAGTCAGCTAGTTGAATATGTGTTTAAGGATTTTAAGCTGAAAGTAGGGGAAACAGAAATGTCAGCCTGTCACGACCCAAATTCCCTAAAAATCACTACAAATTTTTCATTTTTCGTTTATTCTTTAATTCTTACCTTTCTCGCATCGTGACCATCCTACTAATAGTTGGGCTATGATTCGGTGTTAGTCACCTCTCACCTATTTACCATTCCATTTCCATAATCACATTCACATATCAGGATTTACTATCCTTTGAATTTAACTAAATACTTATACAATGGTATTTACATAACCTTACATCCCCGACATCATATCTGTTTACAGTACTGTGCATTTACATGTTCAGATACAAAACTATACAAATCTGTATACCTGACTATCGATGGGAAGCAGCGGATACTAAGATGCAAGTCCTCAGCCGCTCACTAACTATTGTGAGTGCTCTGAAAAAAAAAAGGGATAATAAGGGGGTGAACAAACCACATGCTCAGTAAGGCAATTATGCAAGTAAGTAGATAGCTCCACTATCTACATGCTTATAATGCCATGCCCTTAAAATCCATTTCTTTTTGTTTAAATCTCATGCACAAAATCATGCATACATCATTTCTATAGTTTATAAAAACTATTCGTGCATATAGAAATCATGCAACTCATGCATCAATGACATTTTATGAAAAATCATAAAATCATAATTAGCATGAAATAAATCAAGATCATGCATTAATTCATGCCATGTGACACCAATTATGAAAGACAATTCTTTTCATGAATTTGTAATTAAATCATGGAAAACTCCTCATGCTACTACATTTAAATCACTTCATTAAAACGCAGTGTAAAATAACCCCTCCGAGTCAATCATCTCATAAATAAATCTCAAACTCATAAAACAATTCGTTATAAAATTCTGTTATAAAATCACCCTTCTTTTAGGGTCACATATCATAAAATGCTCTGAAAATCTATCATTATAGTAGAAAATCATATCTCAGTGAAAATCATAAAATTGGGCGCCTGACCCCTCCCTCGGGTCTACCCTGGTCTATCGAGACCACAAGTTATATTATGTGAGACATGTACGTGACTATATCAGTAACATCGAGGACTATGGCCATATCCTAGTGATCCCTGGCTACACGGTACCTAGTGTGCAGGGTATCACACCTGAAACGGGAAGTGGGTCAATCCTGCCACCAGAACAACATAACATCAGTATTGCGAAGGCAAGGCTTGCTGCCTCGTGGCTAATGCCACTCCACTCCAACAATCCCCATGGTATAGCATACTCCATGTGATATACACGGTACATCATACTTCGTGAACCCAATCTCAGTCGGTGGTGCCTGTAATAGGTACTATCCACCCATACCAATTATGTGTCAGTATGCACATGTGGGCATATCATCTCACTATGACACACAGTCTACAGGAGGCTCCAACATGGCTATATGCATGTCATATAAATCCCTATACGAGCAAAGCTCTAGCACAGCTCCATGCATATTCATGATATCTACAAATCTCGTGCGAGCGAAACTCTAGCACGGTTTCATAAAAATCAGTAAAACCTGCATACGAGTAGAACTCCAGTACGACTTTAAAAGAGTTATAAATCCATATAAAATCACGTGGGAGCAAGCTCCAGCACGGTTTTATGCATAAAATCCATCAAAGCCTCGTGCAAGCAATGCTCCAGCATGAATGAATGCTCAAGAAAATCAAAACTCGTGCGAGTTACACTCCAGCACGACTTATGAAATTAAATCGATTAAATCACGTACGAGCAAGGCTCTAGTACAACTTTTATGCAATTATCATATCAAAACAGGATGTAAGCTAAGCTCCAGCACCTCTCATGCATGTCAAATCATTAAAATTAGCACAAGCAATCGCTCTAGCACCTTTTTATGCATATCCGATCAAAACAGTCAAAACAGAGTGTGAGCTAAGCTCCAACACCTCTCATGCATTTCACGATAATAAAAATCAGTGCGAGCAACCGCTCTATCACATTTCATGTATTTGATGTCACACAAGTCAGTGCGAGCAACCGCTATAGCACATTTTATGCACACTCACAAACACAGATATAATGCGAGCTACGCGCCAGCAGTATCTGTTTTCATATAAACTTGATAGTTGGCCTATTTTCCAAAGAAATTTCATTTAAATATTAATAACACTTACGTAGTGTTATATTGTGAAATTTATGCAATTACTGGCCAATCTATCAATTTGCTTTGCCTAAAAACCATGAAAATTCCTTAAATTATAAAATTCCTTAAATCATGCATTTCATGCATGTCATGCTTTCACCATCCTTAGGTGAATTCCCTCAATAGGGGTAAAATAGTCTTTTCTAGTTTTCGAATCCTTAAAATCATTAAACCATTTTTGAGACCTTTATACATATTCAGTGTATACAAAAGCTATTAAAATACGCCTAGCTACCTCTAGCTACTCACACAATTCCCTTACCTCATTTTTCTGTACAGTTTGACCTTTCCACTGATGTCTCATCACGCAGTTCGATTTGCTCCCAATCCAATCTTCGGAACTGCGTATAAATATTCATCACATCAAATACAATATAATTAATTGTATTTCATATTTTTTGGACTTAATTTAAATCATTGGGCCTATTTACCCCTATTAGGCCCGATTGTACCATAATGGGCCTTAACCGGCCTTAAGCCCGTTTTTCACTTACTATTCACATTATTGAGGCTATTAAGCTCATTGGGTCCATCAGTATTTATTTGGCCTTGTACTAAACACTCGAATAGCTCAATTAATTATTTACGACAATTTATCTCTAATTCCATAATATAATTCATTTTATACAGAATTAATCCGTAATTTATGCGGTAAATTTCTAACACGCATAACTATGCAAATTGTCGTGATCTTATTCACATAACTGTAGTCTGCGCACTGCCTCGACATAGGTAGTGATATCTAGTGGCCTAATCAGACTCTATTTGAAAATCTGAGCCCTTCCATGAACTTTCAGACATTCCGACTCTCATTGTTCATAATCTCGGGGTCATACCTGCCCAGGAATATAAACTAAGTTTCATACTCGTCAATCAACCAATTCCTCTAGGTCAGAGTAAAAAATTTTATCTGGAATTTCTTTTAAGTAGTGTCCGGGATATTCTGTCACCGGAATACATCTAGAATTATTTCTCATGTCCATTTTGGATGTCTAACTCTTAAGATGGGTCTAGCGGACTTCCACCAATGCTCCAACTCGCCCTCAATTCCATGTATACTATAAGTAATTAGCTCCCAAAATATTCTTCACACTCCGCTCCAACCTCGTGAAGCATGTCTCAAAACTGTCCGATTTCTTTGTCAAACTCTGTCCGGTCTCTCTATCGGATTCTGGGGGGCATGCTCAATACCAACCTCCACTTCACTCTCATCTTGAGTCTCATATGGTGACTCAGTACTACTCTCAGGCCTACCTCTACAGCCTTGAGCTCGTGTACTCTCGCCCCTTTACCATAGCGGCTATTACTTAATAACTATATTCTTGCATTTGAAACCAAATTCTTAGCTGCAATTCCATCTCGATATACATAATTGTATCTAAACAACGCACAGTACATGGGGATGTAAACTTCCTTAACCACTAACACCGACTCATATCAGGCTAACTTAGCTTTGATACCAAAACTTGTCACGACCCATATTTCTTAAAAATCACTACAAATTTTTCATTTTTCGTTTATTCTTTAATTCTTACTTTTCTCGCATCGTGACCATCCTACTAACAGTTGGGCTATGATTCGGTGTTAGTCACCTCTCACCTATTTACCATTCCATTTCCATAATCACATTCACATATCATGATTTACTATCATTTGAATTTAACTAAATACTTATACAATAGCATTTACATAACCTTATATCCCCGACATCATATCCGTTTACAATACTGTGCATTTACATGTTCAGATACAAAACTATACAAATGTGTATACCTGACTCTCGATGGGAAGAAGTGGATACAAAGATGCAAGTCCTCAGCCGCTCACTAACTACTGCAAGTGCTTTGAAAAAAAAAAGGGATAATAAGGGGGTGATCAAACCACACGCTCAGTAAGGCAATTATGCAAGTAAGCAGACAGCTCCACTATCTACAAGCACATAATGCCATGCCTGTAAAATCCATTTATTTTCGTTTAAATCTCACACACAAAATCATGCATACATCATTTCTATATTTTATAAAAACTGTTCATGCATATAGAAATCATGTAACTCATGCATCATTGGCATTTTATGAAAAATCATAAAATCATAATTAGCATGAAATAAATCAAAATCATGCATTAATTCATGCCATGTGACACTAATCATGAAACACAATTATTTTCATGAATTTGTAATTAAAGCATGAAAAACTCCTTATGCTACTACATTTAATCACGTACGAGCAAGGCTCTAGTACGGCTTATGAAATTAAATCGATTAAATCATGTACGAGCAAGGCTCTAGCACGGCTTATGAAATTAAATCGATTAAATCACGTACAAGCAAGGCTCTAGTACGGCTTTTATGCAACTATCATATCAAAACAGGATGCGAGCTAAGCTCTAGCACCTCTCATGAATGTCAAATCATTAAAATTAACGCGAGCAATCACTCTAGCACCTTTTTATGCATATCAGGTCAAAACAGAGTGCGAGCTAAGCTCCAGCACCTCTCACGCATTTCACAATAATAAAAATCAGTGCGAGCAACTGCTCTAGCACATTTCATGCATATGATGCCACACAAATCGATGCGAGCAATCGCTCTAGCACAGTTTATGCACACTCACAAATGTAGATATAGTGCGAGCTATGCGCCAACACTATCTGTTTTCATATAAACTTGATAGTTGGCCCATTTTCTAAAGAAATTTCATTTAAATCTTAATAAAACTTACGTAGTGTTATATTGTGAAATTTATGCAATTATTGGCCAATCTATCGATTTGCTTTGCTTAAAAACAATGAAAATTCCTTAAATAAAAAAATTCCTTAAATCATGTATTTCATGTATGTCATGCTTTCACCATCCTTAGGTGAATTCCCTCAATAGGGGTAAAATAGTCTTTTCCTATTTTCGAGTCCTTAAAATCTTTAAACCACTTCTAGGACCTTTATACATATTCAGTGTATACAAAAGCTATTAAAAATAGGCGTAGCTACCTCTAGCTACTCACGAAATTCCCTTACCTCATTTTTCTATACAGTCTAACCTTTCCACTGATGTCCTATCACGCAGTCCGATTTGCTCCCAATCTAATCTCCGAAACTGCGTATAAATATTCATCAGGTCAAATACAATATAATTAATTGTATTTCATATTTTCTGGTCTTAATTTAAATCATTAGGCCTGTTTACCCCTATTGGACCCGATTGTACCATAATGGGCCTTAACCGGCCTTAAGTCCATTTTTCACTTACTATTCACATTATCGAGGCCTATTGGGCCCATCTATATTTATTTTGCCTCGTTCTAAATTCTTGAATAGCTCAATTAATTATTTACGACAATTTATCTATAATTCCATAATATAATTCATTTTATACGGAATTAATTCGTAATTTATGCGGTAAATTTTTAACACGCATAAATATGCAAATTGTCATAAATAAGGGTTACTTACCCGAGCTTCCATGATAGTACACAAATCGAGGCTGACTCGAGCTCTCGTTTGACGTCAATTGTCGAGCTACACAATTACATATTCTTTCGGGTAAATTTTCAGACGAATATTAATCAAATTAAATATTCTGAAATTTAAATCGGTCAATTTCGACCGCTTACCGACTTACCCATAGCTTGATTGCATCACTGAATTTTTTTCCAATTTTTTCTCTTTTTCTTTTTCCCTTTTTTCTTTTTCTTTTTCTTTTATTTTCCCAATAACAGCACTGCACTGAATCGGTCTGTACCGGTTTAGACTTCACTTCGCCATTTCGTTGCCGTCCGGCCAATTCACAGTGCGATTCCGACACCAATCGACATGCCATCGTCTGGGCGTCCTTCGTCGGGCCTCGATTGGAGACAAAACGGCACCATCGCCGACGAATCCCATCTTCTCTCCCACAACCTCTCCTCTTCCGATCTACCGATTCCAGTGACCTCAACCCATGTCACGGCTGTCGGTGGTTCCCACGAGGTTCGTCACCCTTCGTCGGGCCTCGCCTGGGGTTCTTGGCCGCCGGTGGCTCGCCGGTGAGTCTCTTCTTCCTCGGGTCGATTTCGGGTTCTCTTCGCGTTTTGTTTCTCCAAAAATCATAAATTCGCGATTTCTTTTTTTAATTATTTATTATTTATAATTTGTTTTATTATTATTTTATTCATTAAAATATTATTCAATCCTCAAAATATCCAAAAAACTTCTTATTTAATTCATTTAATCCATAATTGAATTTATCTGTCTTATTTCATCTTTTCGGTATATTTTTCCAATACTTTCGGGATAATTTTTCGAAGTGAAAATTTCGGTTAATTCTAATAAATTCATATCTTGATCAATTGGACTCAAAATTTAAATTATTTCTTCGTTATTGATCAAGATTTCTCATTTCCATATTTTTAATTAAATTTCCTTATCACGATTAATATTGAATTTCAGTCTTTTAACCGTTTTACCCTTCAACGTGTTCAAGAATACCATTCCAACTTCCCTTCACGAACACTCATGCATTTCGTGTTTTAAATAAAATCAGGTCTTACACAGCCGACCTCATTTTAATGTATATGAGAGACTTTAATGTAATCCTAGGAATGATTCATTGGCTGCAAACCGTGCTATGGTAAATTGTTTTTCTATGACGGTAACTTTTTCAAGGGTAGATAGCGTTACCGTAAGTTTCCTGAAAAATGTAATGTAAAGTTTCCTTAAAAGTAATGAAAGCAGTAATTGTTGTAAGTGAAATAGATGTATTTCTATGCTGACTAAATGGTTAATGTTTTGAAAGGTTATATTGCTGTGACGGCTAACCCCTGCCAACGGCCATGGCAACCCTTCTTGGGCCCATCGACAACGTTGGTGGTCCAACAATGGGTGGTCCAACAACGGGTGGTCAAACAACGCCAACAACATCCACGTATTGTCCGCTTTGGCCCATTGGGCCTCACGGCTTTGTTTCATTCAGGGAAAGTCCCCTCAGAACGCGTCCTCAGTGGTTCGAACTCGGGTAAACACCCTTGTTCTTGCCACTGATGATGCCATTGAGCAATGGCAACAGGAGTGCAAGAACAAAGGTGTTGACCTGAGTTCGAGCCTCCTAGGACGCGTCTCCTGGGAGATGGGCTTACCCCCCTAGTGGAGCAAAACCTTGAGGGCCAGTGGGCCCAGAGAGGACAATACGGGTTTGTGATGAGTTCGGCGTAAGCC
The DNA here is from genome assembly GCA_033439115.1 of Firmiana major. Lineage (NCBI taxonomy): Eukaryota > Viridiplantae > Streptophyta > Magnoliopsida > Malvales > Malvaceae > Firmiana > Firmiana major. The sequence continues at coordinate 66,221,170 of CM065899.1, forward strand.
TGTGACCTGGTGAGGGGCGGGCAGCAGGGTTCTCACAATTGCGCACGTGGTTGAGGCAGATAAGGAACATCTGGAATTGATAGACATCCCAGTAGTCAGGGAATTCCCAGAAGTCTTTCCGGATGATTTATCAAACTTACCGTCTGATAGATAGATGGAGTTTTGTATAGATTTGGCACCTGGTACAGAGCCGATATCCAGGCCATTGTACAGAATGGCTCTGATTGAGTTGGAGGAACTAAAGAAGCAGTTACAAGAGTTGTTGTATAAGGGGTTCATCAGACTGAGTGTATCATCTTGGGGAGCACCGATTTTGTTTGTAAAGAAGAAGGATGAGAGCCTCTGATTATGTATTGACTACAGGTTATTGAATAAGGCTACCATCAAGAATAAATACCCCCTTCCACACATTGATGACGAGTTTGATCAGCTTCAGGGAGCGCATGAATTTTTCAAGATAGATCTGAGATCTGGGTACCATCAGTTGAGAATTCGGGATGGAGATATACCCAAGACAGCTTTTTCGCACCCGGTATGGTCATTATGAGTTTATGGTTATGCCACTCGGGTTAACGAATGCTTTCGCAGCTTTTATGTCGTTGATGAATGAAGTTTTTCACCAGTATTTGGATCAGTTTGTTATCGTGTTCATCAATGACATCCTGGTGTATTTGAGATCTAGAGAAGAGCATAAGCAGCACCTAAGGATAGTGCTACAGACCCTCCGAGAGAAGAAGTTATACACTAAACTTAGTAAGTGTGACTCTTGGCTAGAGTAAATCTCTTTTCTATGTCATATTGTATCAAAGGATGGTGTGTCAGTGGACCCATCCAAGACTGAGGCAGTGGTTCAATGGAAGATACCCCAGACAGTCACTGAGATCAGGAGTTTTATAGGTTTAGCTAGGTATTATCGATGGTTTGTGGAGGGATTCTCGAGACTAACTACTCCCTTCACACGTCTCATGAGGAAGAATGTTGAATTTGTGTGGGACGATAAATGTGAGAAGAGTTTTCAGGAGTTGAAGATGAGATTAACCATAGCTCCAATTCTCACCATTCCTACCAGCTCAGGAGGTTTTTCTAGATATACAGATGCTTCGTACCAATGACTGGGCTATGTATTGATGCAAGATGGGAAGGTAGTCCCCTATGGATCTAGACAGTTGAAGGATCATGAGAGGAACTACCCGACCCACAATCTAGAGTTGGCGACCATAGTATTCGCTTTGAAAACATGGCTCTATTATCTCTATAGTGAGAAATTTTAGATATTTCACCATAAGAACCTCAAGTATCTGTTCTCACAGAAGGAGTTGAACATGAGATAGAGAAGGTGGCTCAAGCTTTTAAAGGATTATGATCACGAGATTTTGTACCACCTGGGTAAGGTGAATGTAGTAGCTAATGCACTGAGTAGGAAGAATCTCGGGTTGGTATCATATATGATGATCAGGGAACACGAGCTGTTGGAACAGTTCATGAGCATCAGTTTGGATGTGACCCTGCCTGATACTAATAGTGGCTTTATGGTAGCTAGCCTACAGTTGGAATCAGATGTGGTAGAACGTATCCGATAGGCTTAGCAGATTGATCAGCAGTACAGTGATATTATCGAGCAGATACAAAGGGGTACAAAGACTGATTTGGAGTTGAGTTCAGATGGATTGTTGAGGTTCAGGGATAGGATATATGTTCCCGATGACCCAAAGATCAAGAGGTTGATCGTACAAGATGTATCAGAATCTCTGGAGAATGTATTGGTGGTCAAGGATGAAGAGAGGTGTAACGGAGTATGTGGCAAAGTGTCTCGTCTGTCAACAGGTGAAGGTAGAGCATCAAAAGCCTGCAGGGCTATTACAACCTCTACTTATACCGACTTAGAAATGGAAGCATGTAACTATGGGCTTCATGATGGGTTTACCTAGAACCCGTAGGAATCACAATGCGATTTGGGTGATAGTGGACCGATTGACGAAGTCGGCACACTTTTTGGCTGTGAGAGCTATCGATACTTTGAGTACTCTGGTGGAATTGTATGTGCGCGAGATAATGAGGTTGCATAGTGTTTTAGTGAGCATTGTTTCTGATCGGGATGCTCGCTTCACTTTCCACTTGTGGGAACACTTTTAGGAAGCGACGGGACCCAACTGAGATTTAGCATAGCTTTAGATCCTCAGACAGATGGTCAGTCAGAGAGGACTATACAGACCTCGAAGGACATGTTGAGAGTGTGTGCATTGGATTTTGGAGGCTCTTGGGATGACCATTTGCCACTCGTAGAATTCGTCTATAATAATAGTTATCATTTGAGTATCGGGATGGCACCGTATAAGGCTTTGTATAGTCATAGATGTCGTTCCCCTATTGGATGGGAAGAGGTGGGTGACCGACAGATATTTGCTCCCGCCTTTGGGAGACAAGCCTCTGATGATGTCCAATTGATTTGTGAGAGGTTACAGACAGCTTAGAGCAGACAAAAGAGTTATGTTGACAGGAGACGGAGACTATTAGAGTTTGCAGTGGGTAAATCCGTATTTTTAACGTGTTTCTCCTTCCAAGGGTATAACGAGGTTCGAAAAGAAAGGGAAGCTGAGTCCTCGTTACATTGGCCTCTTTGAGATATTTGATAGAGTGGGAGATAAGGCCTACAGGCTAGCATTGCCACCTGAGCTAGCTGGCGTCATAACGTCTTCCACGTCTCTATGTTACGGAAAGACCATTCGGATTCGACGCATGTAATTAGATATGAGCTATTGGAGCTTAATGAGAACATGTCGTATGTTGAGAAACCAGTTCGGATATTGGATAGGAAGGAGAAGGTGTTAAGGTCGAAGACGATTCCCTTAGTAAAAGTTCTTTGGCAGCATCACACTGCGGAGGAAGCTACATGAGAATTGGAGAATTCGATGCGGGAAAAGTACCCAGAGTTATTCACCAACTGATTTGGTTTCAATTTGGAGGACCAAATTTTCTTAATAGGGGAGATTATGTAAGACCCACTTTTGGTGATGTATTCCTTGTGATTCATATGATGTAAATACATTTTCATATGTTAAATTTAATCATAAGAAGAGATTTTGGATTGAATGAAATTGCAACAAAAATGCATGAGTATTCATGAATTCACATAATGGCTAAATAAGGGCTGAAATGGCCATAAACTAAACAATGGAACTCAAAATATTCAGATTGAATATAAGGTCTAAAATGTGAATTCTAAGTATCTTTTACGATTCCAAGGAGTACACATAAGTCACGTTGTATGTGAATCATAAGAAATGAACCTTTCCATACTCTAAGTGGGATTAGAATGCAAAATGAGTATTGAAGTAATGAAATATGAGTTTACCTTTGAAAATCTGGGGAAAATGTAGCAAGAATGCTCCAAATGAAGGCTAGATCGATCATCTATTCAAAGGAGATCGATCTCTTGTTCAAGCAGATCAATCTCAGGTTGGTTTTGTCTAGCAAAGATCGATCTCTCCCCATGAGCAGATCGATCTCCATTTCCTTCTGCCTAGCAGAGATCGATCCCTTCCTAAGTGTAGATCAATCTTCATTTGATCCTATCAAGGGTAGATCGATCTCCAGTTGTTTCTACCTAGCAAAGATCGATCTAGTCCCAAAGAGCAGATTGATCTCTCACTTACAAGTCTGAATATTTCGATGGTTCAAAACTAAGGGAAGACCAATCTCATACCCTAGGAGATCGATCTCACCACCCCTGTTCTATAAAAACCATACGGCCAAACTTTCTTATTCAGGAAATAAAAACATACCTCCATTTTTACCCAAAAAGAGCAAGCTTTATCACTCTAGAATACCACCTCCTTCCAAAAAGATTTGAGAAAAAGCTTTTTGAGCAAAGTTGTTCATTGTGAAGAGGAGAACAATATATTTGGAATCAACATTCAACTTGTTGGATTGAAGGAACAAAAGGGTTTTCCAATTTTGAATAAGAGAAAAGTCAAAGTAGGTGAGTTTCCAATACACCAACTCTAAGTATGTTTATCTAAATGTTGTTAGAGTTGATTGATGTATGTATTATTGGTAGAAACTACTTAGAATACGATGAATCAAACATAACCTAAATTGGGTTTAGTGTGAGAAAATGAACTAAGGTGGATTTGATGATAAATGGGTTATACCTAGGTGTTAGTAATGTTATATGCATGACTTTGAGATGGTTGTGTGAAATCAAATTATGGGATTAGTCTAAGTGATGAAATGTGCATATATGGTGTTTGTAAAAAATGCATGAATGAATAGGAAACTAAGGATTAAAACATCTATGCCAAGTGCTTAATAAGTAACTAAATGAGTTGCTAGCTAAATTGACTAGGAATGGCATAATGATAGCCAAATGTGATAATGGGCCAAGCTTGATGCAATCGGCTCAATAACGTCAATAGGCCTAGAATTCAGTCCAACGAGTGATAATGAGCCTAAGGAGCCCAATGGGCCTAGGTGAAATGATAAGTGTAATCGAAATCGACTTAAGAAAAGAATTAAGCTCAATAAGATATTTTAACTAGGATCATGTCAAAATATGAGTTATTTGTAATTAACTCATGTGATAAATGAATGTTTGCTGCTCCCGAGGATATATCTAGAGCAAATTGAGCCCAATCACGAAAAGCGGGAAAGGAAGAAGGAGTTGCTTCACAGAAAATTGAGATAAGGGAATTGTGTTGGCCCTAGAGGTATCTGTAGCTTTTTCGGGCGCATTATGGTTTTCTAGAATGTTTGTGGGTCATAGGAAAAGAATTAGATGTTTGAAGGTGTCACGACCCAAAAAATCAGAGTAACTTTTTCGTTTTTCTTTCATATTTAATTCTTACCTTCCTCTCATCGTGACCATCCTACCAACAGTTGGGCTATGATTCGGTGTTAGTCCCCTCACACTACTTACCATTCCATTTCCATGTTACATTTACACATTAGGATTTTTCTATCCTTTAACTTTAACTAATACATTCACAATTAGATTTACTTAACCTTAGATCCCCGACATCATATAAGTTTACAATATTATGCATTTACATATTTAGATACAAAACTATACAAATATGTATACCTGACTCTCGATGGGATGCAGTAGATACCAAGAATGCAACTCCTCGGTCGCTCACTAACTACTACAAGTGCTCTGAAAAAGAGGGATAATAAGGGGGTGAGCAAACCACGCACTCAGTAAGGCAATCATGCAAGTAAGTAGATAGCTCCACTATCTACATGCTCATAATGCCATGTCCTTAAATCCAATTCTTTTCGTTTAAATCTCACGCACGAAATCATGCACACATCAATCCCATAGTTTATAAAAACTATTCGTGCATATAGAAATCATGCAACTCATGCATCAATGGCATTTTATGTAAAATAATAATTTGCATGAAGTAAATTGGGATCATGTATTATTTCATGCAATGTAAAATAAATCATGAGAGACAATTCTTTTCATGAATTTGTAATTAAAGCATGGACAACTCCTCATGCTACTGCATTTAAATCACTTCATTAAAGCTCAGTATAAAATAACCCCTCCGAGTTAATCATTTCATAAATCAATCTCAAACTCATTAAAAATTCATTATAAAATTTTGTTATAAAATCACCCTTCTTTTAGGGTCACATGTTATAAAATCCTCTGAAAAATCTATCATCATAGTAGAAAATCACATCTCAGTGAAAATCACAAAATCGGGGGTCTGACCCCTCTCTCGAGTCTACCCTGGTCTATCGAGACCAAAGTTATATCATGTGTGACATGTAGGTGACTATATCAGTAACATCGAGGACTATGGTCATATCCTAGTGATCCCTGGCTACACAGTACCTAGTGTGTGGGGTATCACACCTGAAATGGGAGGTGGGTCAGTCCTGCCGTCATAACAACATAAATACCAGGATTGTGACGGCAAGGCTTACAGCCTCGTGGCTAATGCCACTCCACTCCAACAATCCCCACGGTACAGCGTACTCCGCGTGACATACACGGTACAATGTACTCCGTGAACCCAAATCATAGTCAAGGGGTGCCTGCCGTTGGTCTTATCCACCCAACCTATGTCTCAGTATGTACGTGTGGGCATATCATCTCACTATGACACACAGTCTACAAGGGGCTCCAACACGGCTATATGCATGTCAAATAAATTCCTGTGCGAGCAAAGCTCCAGCACGGCTCCATGCATATTCATGATATCTGAAAACCTCGTGCGAGTGAAGCTCTAACACGTTTTCATAAAAATCAATAAAATCTGCGTACGATCAGCACTCCAGTACGACTTTAAAAGAGTTATAAATCCATATAAAATCACGTGCGAGCAAGCTCCTCCATGATTTATGCATAAAATCCATCAAAGCCTCGTGCGAGCAATGCTCCAGCATGGTATCATGCATAAAGAAATCAAATCTCGTGCGAGTTACACTCCAGCACAACTTTTATGCAATTAAATCGATTAAATCTCGTACGAGCAAGGCTCCAGTACGGCTTTTCTGCAATTATCATATCAAAATAGGATGCGAGCTAAGCTGCAGCACCTCTCATGCATGTCAAATCATTAAAACTAGTGCGAGCAATCGCTCTAGCACCTTTTTATACATATCAAGTCAAAACAGGGTGCGAGCTAGGCTCCAGCACCTCTCATGCATTTCACAATAGTAAAAATCTATGCGAGCAACCGCTCTAGCACATTTCATACATATGATGTCACACAAATCGGTGCGAGCAACAGCTCTAGTACCATTATGCACATTGACAAACTCAAATATAGTGAAAGGAAATGCTCCAGCACCATCTGTTTCCATATAAACTTGATAGTTGGCCCATTTTCCAAATAAATTTCATTTAAATCTAAATAACACTTATGTAATGTTATCTTGTAAAATTTATCTAAATACTGGCGAATCTACCAATTTGCTTTGCTAAAAAGTAACGAAAATCCCTCAAATCATGCATTTCATGCATGTCATGCTTTCACCATCCTTAGGTGAATTTCCCTCAGTAGGGGTAAAATAGTCTTTTACCTATCCCGAGTCCTTTAAATTTTTAATCCATTTCTAGGACCTTTATACATTTTCAGTGTATACAAAAGCTATTAAAAATATGCGTAGCTACCTCTAGCTACTCACAAAATTCCCTTACCTCATTTTTCTGTACAGTCTAACCTTTCCACTGATGTCCCGTCACGCAGTCCGATTCGCTCCCAATCCAATCTCCAAAACTGTGTATAAATATTCATCAGGTTAAATACAATATAATTAATTGTATTTCATATTTTTTGGGCTTAATTTAAATCATTGAGCCCATTTACCCCTATTGGGTCCGATTGTACAACAATGGGCCTTAACCGACCTTAAGCCCATTTTTCACTTACTATTCACATCATCGAGGCCTATTGGGCTCATTGGGCCCATCAGTATTTATTGGGTCTCGTTCTAAACTCTTGGATCATTCAATTAATTATTTACGATAATTTATCTCAAATTCCATAATTTAATTCATTTTATACAAAATTAATCCGTAATTTATACGGTAAATTTTTAACATACATAACTATGCAAATTGTCGTAAATAAGGGTTACCTATCCGAGATTCCATGATATTACACAAATTGAAGCTGACTCGAGCTCTCGTTTGACGTCAATTTTTGAGCTACACAATTTCATATTTTTTCGAGTCAATTTTCAGTCAAATATTAATCAACTTAAATATTCCAAAATTTAAATCGATCAATTTCGACCGCTTACCGACTTACCCGTAGCTCGACTGCATCACCAGGGTTTTTCCCTAATGTTTTCTCTTTTTCTTTTTTCCCTTTTTCTTTTTCTTTTTCTTCTTTTTTGGTTGAACCGGTTCAGTCCGGTTAAACCCGGTTCAGGTCAGTTTGGTTCAGCCCAGTTCAGTCCGGTCCGATTTTCTTCTTCATCGTTCGGAGCTTCGTCGGCCGGTTCTTCATCGTCTTTCATCTCCAGCAGATCCGCAAGACCTCCTGAAGCTCGGATCAAGGGTCGGTTTGGTCAGCGGTGGCCGAAAAGTGGTCGATCCGACCTCTTTTTCCTTCGGCCTCGCTACCATTTCTCCTTTCTCGTCGTTTTCGGTGCTAGCCGCTGTTTCTCCGATAGTTTTCGGTATCAATCGACGTACCATCACAAGGGGAACCTTCGACTGGCCTCGGGTTGGGTTGAAACGACGTCGATGGTCGCCGATCCCATCTTCTCTCCCGCAGTCTCTCCCTCTAGATCCGGCATTCTCCGACGACGTCGACGAGTGTCGCGGCTGCTGGTGGTTCCCACGATGATCGTCGCCCTTCGTCTGCCCTCGCCTGGGGTTCCTAGTTGCCGGTGCTTCGTCGACTTCACCCTCGGTTTGCCTGTTTCATTTTCTTTTCAGTAATCGCGTTTCGCGATTTCCAGTTTCTTCTTTTTTTTATAATTTATTTTATTATTATTTTATTCATTAAAATATTATAAAAATCCCAAAATATCTAAAAAAATATTATTTAATTTATTTAATCAATAAATGAATTTATCAGTCTTATTTTATCTTTCCGATATATTTTTCCAATATTTTCGGGATAATTTTTCGATGTGAAACTTTCGATTAATTCCAAAAAATTCATATCTTGATCAATTGGACACGAAATTCAGTATATTCCTCGTTATTGATCAAGATTTCTCAATTCCATATTTTTAATCATAATTTCTTATCAAATTTATACTGAATTTTAGGTCTTTTGACCATTTTACCCTTCTACACGTTCGGGACCAAACCAATCTAACATCCCTTCACAAACACTCACTCATTTCGTGTTTTAAATCCTTATCTCCAGTCCGAATGATCTGAAACCTATTCGTTTTGTTTGTGGCCATTTCAACCTTCATTTGACCTTTAAATGCATTTCAAGAATTTTTATTCATTCCATTTGCATTTTTCATTCACGTGCAACTCTTCCTATGATTCAATTTACATAATACCATGTTTGCATCATATGAATCATAAGGAATTTTGATAAAAATCGAGTCTTACAGAAGGGAAAAGAAAATGGGGATTTTTGAGAAGTTCATGAAAAGCAAGAACATGAGGTTTTTGAGCCTTTTTCTACTTTTTAGCATGCGAATTGGTAGGTTGGCTAGCATTTAAACGATTTACATGAAAATAGTTTGATTTGGTTTTAATAAGCATGTTTTGCAAAAGAAATAATTGCCTACATAAGTTTATGGAAATAAAGCGTGCTAGAGCACTGCTCGCACGAGACTTGATATATTTATACATGTATTACTGCTGGAGCATAGCTCGCATTAGAGTTTTACATGTATGAGTGCTGGAGCCTAGTTCGCACTAGTTTTCACATGGATTTTATTGCATGGTGCTGGAGCGTTGCTTGCACTAGATGTCTACTCTACATTGCAGTCGTGCTAAAGATTACTCGTACGTGATTTTTATGACATGTTGGGAGTCGTGCTAGGAGCTTCGGGTAGACTGTGTGTTACACCGATTAAATAGGCTCGCATGTGCGTATTGAGATGTGGCACGATATGATGTGATGATATGGGTCCACGGAGTACGTTGTACCGCGCATATAGTGTCACGACCCTTAACTTACCAAAAATACGTATAAATTTTTCAATTTGTATACTTTATTCATCATGTGTTCTTACCTTATCACGATCGTGATCAGCTACACTCTCAATGGTTAGGCTGTGTGTCAATGTCTACCTCATCCATCCATAACATTTTAATTTGTAACATAAATTTCAAAAGTAAACACTTTTATAAATACATCAGAGTTACTATTTACAAGTGTTTACATTGCTTTACATCCCCCATGTTTGCATACAAAAATGCTACTGTGCTATGTCTAGTTTAGATACAAAATAATCCAAGTGTGTATACCTTACAGGATGGGATGCAGCGGATATCCAAAAGGGAAAGCCTCCAGTCGCTCTCAATCTATACTCAATTCTCTGTAGAGAGGGAAAAATAAGGGGGGTGAGCAAACCACATACTCAGTAAGGCAATCATGGTAGATACTGCACTATCTACATGATCGTGATGCCATGCTCAAAAGCATTCAGTTCATCATTTTATCTCAAAACATGAGTGTATGATTGTGTTAAAGGTATGTAAAGCAATACATACCAATAAATTTAGTGCACAAAACCCATTCAAAGCATGATATTAACCATCATGCATATTTTATAAGTAAGGCATGGCATTAATCATCATGCACATTTCATAAGTAAAGCATGGCATTAAACATCATGCATCAGTGCATTTTTAAAACCATTAACATACTTTCATCTCAAAACAATTCAACACTAGTCAGGATTCGGTCCCTCGCTCGGACTATTCTAACCCACAAAACATTTCAAACATGGATTTATTCTCAAAGCAATAGACATGTGAGAAAGGTAATACAACAAGGGAAATATCCTCAAAGACTATGGCCATATCCTGTGATACCGGCTACAAGGATTAGGTGTGCGGGCTATCATCACTAATTGCTTCTACACAGGAGATGGGTCAAGTCCAACCTGCCAGTCCATAGCAGATCTCGTTTGAAGACGGCATATCACAATCTCAACATGGTACATCGTACTCAATGCTACCTAGACGGTACAACGTACTTGATGGACTCAATCAACACATCATATCACGCCACATCTCAAAACGCATGTGTGAGCCTATTTAATCGGTACGACCTCTTGTCTACCCGAAGCTCCTAACACAACTATCAACATGTCAAAACAATGTACGTGCAAGCCTATTTAATCGGTGTGACACCCAGTCTACCCGAAGCTCCAAGCACAGCTACAAGTAAGGTAGGCATCTAATGTGAGCTATGCTGCAGCACCATGCCAAAACTAGTAAAAATCTATGTGAAAACTAATACGAGCTAGGCTCCAACACTCATTTGTATAAAACACGTCAAATATAGTGCGAGTCGTACTCTAGCACGTTTTCATTCTCACGAAAACCATGTAGGTGGCTCAAATCTTTGCAAAGTATGGTTAACAAACCAAAACAACTCATTTCTTTTTGCAAATCATTTCAAATGTCAGCCAACCTACCAATCATTTGCTAAAAAGTAATAAAACATGATTTTCAAAGCATTATACTTTTGTTTTCATGCACATTTCTTAAACACACAACTTTTACCCTTCAATCACCCAATTTCATTTCCTAACATCTCATGCATTCTAGCAAAGCATTTAAGCGTCCAAATTGTGCACAGATATCTCTAAGAGTCCACAAAATTCTCTTACCTCGATTTACTTGAATGCGACTTTCTTCCTCTTAGCTTCTTGCGCTTTAAGCTCAAGATGTTCCGGTGTATCCTCGTGAGCTGCAATTCATTCACCAATTCACTTGAGTTAATGTCACTAACTCACATTTTGACCTCACTAGTCAATATAATCTATTTATGCATTTTACCAATGCCTTAATCCACATTTTACCCCTTTTTGGTAAATCTCACAATCTATTCACTAGCAACAACTTAAAATCATACCCATAACCTTATTATCCTCAATACACTCCACTTTCTCACACTAGACCATTTCTAGGTCATAATCATTCCAATACATTTTAGAAAGTTTCTAACAATACTAAGCACCCCAATCAACCCCAACCATCAGTAGCTTAACAATGTACTTATGTATTTGCCTTAGAAACTCACCTAGCTTGATTTCCTCTTTGCTCCAACGAAAATGTACCTTGTTACTTAAATCCAATGAATAGGGAAAATGCCTCCCAACTATGTTGTTCCTCTCTTTGATGTGAACAACTTTGTCTCTAATAATCTTCCCTCAAATCTCTTGAAAATGGTTGTATTTAGAGAGAGAAAGCTAGGTTTTTTAGTTGAAATGGAAATGATGAAGTGTTTTCTCGAAATCTGCAGATTCACTGCTCCTATTTATAGAATTTGCTTGATGAGATCGATCTGTTGTAGGAGGAGATCGATCTGGTCCCTTTAAATCCCTCTTTTTCACAACATTTTAAGCATGAGATCGATTTGTCGAAGTTTGAGATCGATATGCTCTAAACAGAGAGCTAAGGAGATCGATCTGTGTGCTTGAGGATCGATCTTTTCATTGTAGAATGTTTAGGAGATCGATCTGGCCCCATTGGAGATCGATCTACCCTATACCATTGCTCAAATAAGAGTATTCTGACTCTTCCAGATTGATCTCTCATCCTATGAGATCGATCTGCCCTTTATATTTTCTAGATTTTCTGTAGTTTTTCTGCAGCAACTCACACCCAAACATCCTTAATTTATTGCCATGGTCGTTTTCTCATCCGATGATCTTTGAGACTTGAAAATGGCATCCATTAATACTTCATACATATTAAAACTTATGTAGAATCTTTTATGACCAAAAGTACTTAATATAAACCAAATGGAAGTGCACAACTTATGCAAATCTTCCTTCCATTTTACCACACTACTCATAATCCATTCTACTCACATTCTCCACATGTTTAAGTCCATTTCTTCACATTCATATATAATGAAACTTTTGCATACAATCACAACTCTTATTACAAGTGTGTACATTAACTTATGGACTTACATTACATATACTTCACATTACAAGTATATCACCCTACTTATGAGTTCATTTACATATATATACAAGGTTTAACCTATACGGGGTCTCACATTCTCCCCCACTAAAAAAATTTGGTCCTCCAAATTGGAACCAATTTAATCCATGAATAACTCGGGATACTTCTCCCGCATCAAACTCTCCAATTCCCATGTGGCTTCTTCCACCATGTGATGTTGCCAAAGGACTTTCACCAAGGGAATCATCTTTGTCCTCAACACTTTATCTTTTCTATCCAGTATCTGAACCGACCTCTCAACATACGTCATACATTCATTGAGCTCCAAAGGCTTGTACCTTATTACATGCGTCGGGTCCGGGTAATACTTCCTTAACATGGATACGTGGAAGACGTTTGTACATTTGCGAACTCTGGTGGCAATGCCAGTCTATAAGCCTTATCTCCCACCTTATCAAGTATCTCAAATGGCCCTATATATCGAGGGCTCAACTTTCCCTTCTTCCCGAATCTCATAATTCCTTTCGAAGGAGAAACCTTTAAAAACACTGACTCACCCATATCAAACTCTAGTGGTCTCTATCTCCTGTCAACATAACTCTTTTGTCTGCTCTAAGCTATCTGTAACCTCTCACAAATCAATTGGACGTCTTCAGATGCCTGCTGCACTAAGTCAGGAGCAAAGATCTATCTTTTACCAACCTCTTCCCATCCAATAGGGGAACGACATCTACGCCCATACAATGCCTCATATGGTGCCATCTCGATGCTCGTATGAAAACTGTTACTATAGGCGAACTCTGCGAGTGGTAAATGGTCATCCCAGGAGCCTCCAAAATCCAATGCACACGCTCTCAACAGATCGTCCAGGGTCTGTATAGACCTTTCTAATTAACCATCTGTCTGAGGATGAAATACGGTGCTAAAACTCAACTGGGTCCTCATCGCTTCCTGAAAATGTTCCCAGAAGTAGGAAGTGAAGCGGGCATCCCTATCATAAACAGCGCTCACTAGAATTCCATATAGCCTCACTATCTCGCGCACATACAAGTTCGCTAACTGGCTCAGAGTATCGATAGCTCTCATCATGGGCTGATTTCGTCAACCAATCCACAATCACCCATATGGCATCATGACCTCTGCGGGTCCTCGACAATCCCATCACAAAATCCATGGTGACATACTCCCATTTCCAAGTCAGTATCGGTAGAGGCTACAATAATCCTGCAGGCTTTTAATGCTCTACCTTCACTTGTTGACAAACGAAACACTTAGCAACATATTCCGTAATGTGCTTTTTCATTCCAAGCCACCAATAAACTTTTCGAAGGTTTTGATACATCTTAATACTCCCTGGATGTATCGTATACTTCGATGAGTGAGCTCTTATCAAGATCAATCTTTTGATCTGTGCATCATTAGGAACACATATCCTACTTCTGAACCTCAGCAATCCATCTGAACTTAACTCAAAGTCTGTCTCTGTACCCCTCTGTATCTGCCCGACAATATCATTGTACTACTGATCAATTCGCTGAGCCTGTCGGATTCGATCTACCAGATCTGGTTCCAACTGCAGGCTAGCTACCATAACACTACCATCAGCACTGGGCGAGGTCACATCCAAACTGAGGTTTGTGAACTATTTCAATAGCTCGTGTTCCCTGATCATCATAAATGATACCATTCCGAGATGCTTTCTACTTAATGCATCAACAACCACATTTGATTTACCCGGGTGGTGCAAGATTTCACAATCATAATCCTTTAAGAGCTCGAGCCATCTCCTCTGTATCATATTTAACTCCTTCTGTGAGAATAGGTATTTCAGATTCTTGTGATCTGTAAACACTTGAAATTTCTCTCCATAGAGGTAGTAACGCCATATCTTCAGCGTAAACACCACCGCTGCCAACTCCAAGTCATGGGTCGGGTAGTTCCTCTCATGATCCTTCAACTGTCTAGACCCATATGCAACTACCCTTCCATCCTACATTAATACACAGCCCAGTCCTTGGTGTGAAGCATCCGTATACACCGAGAAACCTCCTGAGCTGGTAGGAATGGTGAGTATCGGAGCTGTGGTTAATCTCGTTTTCAACTCTTCAAAGCTCTCCTCACATTTATCGTTCGACACAAATTTAACGTTCTTTCTTGTGAGACGTGTAAAAGGAGCAGCTAACCTCGAGAATCCCTCTACAAACCTTTGATAATACCTAGCTAAACCCAGGAAACTTCTGATCTCTGTCATTGTTTGAGGTCTTTGCCACTATATCACTGCCTCAATCTTCGATGGATCCATTGACACTCCATCCTTCGATACTATGTGACCCAGAAAAGAGATCTATTCCAACCAAAAGTCGCACTTACTGAGTTTAGGGTATAACTTCTTCTCTCGGAGGGTCTATAGCACTATCCTTAAATGTCTTTCATGCTCCTCTCTAGACCTTGAGTACACCAGTATATCATCAATAAATACAATAACAAATCGATCCAAGTACTGGTGAAATACCTCATTCATCAATGACATAAAAGCTGCGGGAGCATTCGTCAACCCGAATAGCATAACCATAAACTCATAATGTCCATACCGGGTGTGAAAAGCTGTCTTGGGTACATCTCCACTCCGTATCTTCAACTGATGGTACCTAGATCTCATATCTATTTTGGAAAAGACCTGCACTCCCTTAAGCTGATCCAATAAATCGTTGATGCGTGAGAGGGGATACTTATTCTTGATAGTGGCCTTATTCAACAACCGGTAATCTATACACAGTCGAAAGCTTCCATCCTTCTTCCTTACAAACAAAATCGGTGCTCCCCAAGGTGAGAAGCTCGGCCTGATGAATCCCTTCTCCAATAACTCCTGTAACTGCTTCCTTAATTCTTCTAACTCAACTTGAGCCATTCTGTACAGTGGCTTGGATATCAGCTCTGTACCAGGTGCCAAGTCTATACCAAACCCCATCTTCCTATCTAGAGGTAACCCTGGTAACTCATCCGGAAAGACATCTGAAAATTCCCTAACCACTGGAATGTCTCCCAATTTTGGATGTGCCTTATTCGACTCAATCACATAAGCGATGAACCCTTCACATTATTCTTTCCACCATTAGAAATCATAAATCATCACATCAACATATGTAAACTCCAAATTAAATTCATCTCTAAATTATCATGTAACTAGATTATACTCTTATCAATTGCAATAACATATTCTTTCATTTCATTTCACCAAATTTACAACAAGGTTGTCTATTTTTGGAAACATCAAAGTTTTTACATGACAATCCATAATAACATGATTTGCAGCCAACCAATCCATCCCTAGGATTTCATCAAAATCACCCATATTTAGTCAAATTAAATCGGCTGCCATTTCTTTTCCTCCTATCTTCAATTTACAACATCTATATACATGCTCAATTAACTGACTATCATTCATAGGGGTAGATATCAACAACATCGTATTAAGTAGTATGGGTTGTACATGCTTCAACAATTTACATGCAAAGGATGGAGAAATAAAAGAATGAGTGGCACAAGGATCAAACAACACAAATACTTCTAAATCAAAGATTTGGATGGTACCTTTAACTACATCTAAAGACTGATCCATAGTGTCCTGGTCCAGTGCGTGCACTCGTCCTCTGCTCACACCTACTACCTGCTTCTCATTTTCCTCAGCTATTGCCCTACTCCTCGGGGCAGCTATACCAACTGGAGCTCTCTCTGGCTCCTTGCCCTTCTGTGGGGCTCTATCTGTCATCTCTGGGCAATCTCTGATTATGTGCCCTGGTTTCCCACATCTAAAGCATACAACAGGATGCCCATAGCATGGTCGAGTACCATGGTACCTACCACACTTGTTACACTGCTCTGTCATAGGCTGTGACCCTCTAATCACAATTCCCTTAGCTGGAGCAATGACCGGATACATGGGAGTATTAACTTCTTCTCCTAGATCTCCTCTATCCTCAGCCACTTCTCAGCAAACCTCTTGCTTCCCTTATAACTGAAGCCTCTATCCATCACTGGTCTCTTCTTATCTCTGTCCCTTATCTTACCAACCTTCCTAAACTCTGAGGCGATTCTGTCAACATCTTGCTCACACAATTATGCTCCACGCACTACCTCCTCATAGGTCGGTATGTCCAAAGGAACTAACCTGGACCTGATGGTCGATCTCAGTCCAACCATAAACTTCTGGATTTTCTCGACCTCATTACTCATTGCGTTGGGATCATATCTGCCTAGGGAGATAAAAGTCGTCTTGTACTTATCCACAGTCCTGCTCCATTGGGTCAGTCCCAAAAATGCCATTTTCATCTTCCATTGTGCGATATCCGAAATGTATTGTCTCCGGAAAGCTTCCAAAAATATATCCCAGCTGATCTCAGTATGTCGGGCTCTCAAAATAGGCCTGGTGGATTTTCACCAATGTTTTGCTGATCCCTTCAACATAAAAATGGGAAACGCTACCATCTCTGTAGTAGTGCACTCAAAGAACCCATACAGCTTCTCGATCTCATTTATCCAATCCTCAGCAGCTACTAGGTCCTTAACTCCACTGAAAGACGGTGATCCAAACTTCTGGAACTGTCGTAGTCTGTCCAAATCACAACCGTAACCACCACCTCTACTAACCTGTGGTGTAGTAACAGGTGTAGGCATATCCCGTGCAGGTGGGGTATCTGTCGTCTGAGGACTCTGGGCTGGCCGTGCCCATGCCTTAGGAACTACAGCTTGCTCAGCATCACCCTGTGCAGTGGGACTCCGTCTACCACCAACTCTAGGTAATGATTAGGTGACCAACTCCAATATCATCTCAATGCTCAGCTCAATCCTCGTGAAAGCTAGCCTCAGTACTCTTGGGCCTCCCCTTTGGACCTTATGGAACGTGCTCAACCTCAGCCTCCACCTCAATATCATATTGAGCCTTATGTGTTTCTGGCTCAACATTACCCCCAGGCCTACCTCTACGGCCTCGAGCCTGCGCTCTCATCCCTCTACCGCAACTGGTATTAGGCATATTGTTTCACTTCCCTACATACACATAAAATTCTTAGTCAACCCATCAACACACACAATTTATATATAAATAAGCACAGTAACATAGGGATCTACTTTTCCAACTTATTAAGTATTTTAGACATGACACACCTCCGACCAACCTTGCTCTGATACCAACTTCTGTCACGACCCTTAACTCACCAAAAATACGTACAAAATTTTTTATTTTTATACTTTATTCATCATGTGTTCTTACCTTATCACGATCGTGATTAGCTACACACTCAATGGTTGGGCTGTGTGTCAATGTCTACCTCATCCATCCATGACATTTTAATTTGCAACATAAATTTCAGAAGTAAATACTTTTATAAATACATCAGGGTTACTATTTACAAGTGTTTACATTGCTTTACATCCCCAATGTTTATATACAAAATGCTACTATGCTATGTCTAATTTAGATACAAAACAATCCAAGTGTGTATACCTTACGGGATGGGATGCAGTGGATATCCAAAAGGGAAAGCCTCCAGTCGCTCTCAATCTATACTCAATTCTCTGTAGAGAGGGGAAACTAAAGGGGTGAGCAAACCACATGCTCAGTAAGGCAATCATGGTAGATACTGCACTATCTACGTGATCGTGATTTCATGCACAAAAGCATTTAGTTCATCATTTTATCTCAAAACATGAGTGTATGATTGTGTTAATGATATGTAAAGCAATTCATGCTATTAAATTTAGTGTACAAAACCCATTCAAAGCATGAAATTAACCATCATGAATATTTTATAAGTAAGGCATGGCATTAATCAACATGTACATTTCATAAGTAAAGCATGACATTAAACATCATGCATCGGTGCACTTTTAAAACCATTAACATACTTTCATCTCAAAACAATTCAACACTAGTCAGGATTTGGTGCCTCCCTCGGACTATCCTAACCCACAAAACTTTTCAAACATAGATTTATTCTCAAAGCAATAGACATGTGAGATAGGCAATACAACAAGGGAAATATCCTCAAGGACTATGGCCATATCCTGTGATACTGGCTACACGGATTAGGTATGCGGGTTATCACCACTATCTGCTTCTACACGGGAGGTGGGTCAAGTCCAACCTGCCGATCCATAATAGATCTCGTCCGAAGACGGCATATCACAATCTCAACATGGTACATCGTACTCCATGCTACCTGCACGGTACAACGTACTCCATGAACCCAATCAACACATCATATCACGTCACATCTCAAAACGCACGTGTGAGCCTATTTAATTGGTACGAACTCTTATCTACCCGAAGCTCTTAACACAGCTATCAACATGTCAAAACAAAGCACGTACAAGCCTATTTAATCGGTGTGACACCTAGTCTACCCGAAGCTCCAAGCACGACTACAAGTAAGGTGGGCAACTAATGCGAGCTATGCTCTAGCACCATGCCAAAACCATTAAAAATCCATGTGAAAACTAGTACGAGCTAAGCTCCAGCACTCATGTGTATAAAATATGTCAAATTTCGTGCGAGTTGTACTCTAGCACATTTTCATTCTCACGAAAACCATGTAAGTGGCTCAAATCTTTGTAAAGTATGGTTAACAAACCAAAACAACTCATTTCTTTTTGTAAATCATTCAAATGTCAGCCAACCTACCAATCATTTGCTAAAAAGCAATAAAACATGATTTTCAAAGCATTATGCTTTTGTTTTCATGCATATTTCTCAATCACACAACTTTTTCCCTTCAGTGACCCAATTGCATTTCCTAACATCTCATGCATTCTAGCAAAGCATTTAAGTGCCCAAATTAGGTACAGATATCTCTAAGAGTCCACACAATTCCCTTACCTTGATTTACTTGAGTGCAACTCTCTTCCTCTTAGCTTCTTGCACTTTAAGCTCAACGTGTTTCATTGTATCCTTGTGAGCTGCAATTCATTCACCAATTCACTTGAGTTAATGTCTCTAACTCACATTTTGACCTCACTAGTCAATATAATCCATTTATGCATTTTACCAATGCCTTAATCCATATTTTACCCCTTTTTTGGTCTCACAATCTATTCACTAGCAACAACTTAAAATCATACCCATAACCTTATTATCCTCAATACACTCCACTTTCTCACACTAGACCATTTCTAGGTCATAATCATTCCAATACATTTTAGAAAGTTCTAACAATACTAAACACCCCAATCAACCCCAACCATCAGTAGCTTAACAATGTACTTAGGTATTTGCATTAGAAACTCACCTAGCTTGATTTCCTCTTTGCCCAAATGGAAATGTAGCTTGTTGCTTAAATTCAATGAATAGGGAAAATGCCTCCCAACTATGTTGTTCCTCTCTTTGATGTGAACAACATTGTCTCTAATATTCTTCCCTCAAATCTCCTTGAAAATTGTTAGATTTAGAGAGAGAAAGCCAAATTTTTGAGTTGAAATGGAAAGGATGAAGTGTTTTCTCAAAATCTGCAGATTCACTGCTCCTATTTATAGAATTTGCTTGATGAGATCGATCTGCTATAGGAGGAGATCGATTTTGTCCCTTTAAATCCCTCTTTTTCACGATATTTTAAGCATGAGATCGATCTGTCGAAGCTTGAGATCGACATGCTCCAAACAGAGAGCTTAGGAGATCAATCGGTGTGCTTAAGGATCGATCTTTTCATTACAGATTGTTTAGGAGATCAATCTGGCCCAATTGGAAATCGTTCTGCCCTATACCATTGCTCAAATAAGAGCATTTTGGCTCTTCCAGATCTATCTCTCATCCTATGAGATCGATCTGCCCTTAATATTTTTTAGATTTTTTGTAGTTTTCCTGTAGCAACTCACACCTAAACATTCTTAATTTGTTGCCATGATCATTTTCTCATTTGATGATCTTTGAGACTTGAAAATGGCATCCATTAATACTTCATACATATTAAAACTTGTGTAGAATCTTTGTATGACCAAAGTTACTTAATATAAACCAAATGGAAGTGCACAACTTATGCAAATCTTCCTTCCATTTTACCACACTACTCATAATCCATTCTACTCACATTCTCCACATGTTTAAGTCCATTTTCTTCACAACTCTTATTACAAGTGTGTACATTAACTTATGGACTTACATTACATATACTTCACATTACAAGTATATCACCCTACTTATGAGTTCATTTACATATATATACAAGGTTTAACCTATACGGGGTCTTACATATAGCATGGAGTACGCTATACCTTATATCGATATGATATATATACCGTCTTCGAACGAAGGTTAGATCTGCTATGGATCGGCGAGTTGGATGTGACCTACCTCCCTTGCGAAAGTCGATAGAGGTGATACCCCACACACTAGGATCCGTGTAGCTTGGAATCATAGAGGATATGGCCATAGTCCTAGTTATTACTCTTATTATTATTATTGCCTATCTCACATGTCACTTGTTTTATGATGAATCCATGTTGTTAAATTGTTTTGTGGGTCAGGACAGTCCATGGAAGGGGCCGAGTCTTGACAAATGGTGATTTCGATATCGAGTTGTGTTGAGTATGAAATGTTTTTAAGTGCACCTCGCATGATGATTTTCCATGGTTTAATTGCGACTTGTGCATGATGATTTTCCATGCTTTGTTTAAGATTTGTACACTGATTTCAATAGCATGAATTTCTTTATATATCATGAACATATACATAAACTGATGTTTTGGAGAATGACAAGTAAATGCTTGGTTTTATACATGGCATTATGATCACGTATATAGTATAGCTATCTACCTAATCGCATGATTGCCCTACTAAGAGCGTGGTTTGCTCACCCCCTTTATTTTCCCCCTCTACAAAGCACTTTCATTAGATGGAGAGTGACTGAGGATTGAATTTTGGTGTCCGCTGCATCCCATCATACAAGGTATACACATTTGTATAGTTTTCGTATCTAGACATGCCATAGCACAGTAATATTTTGAATGTAACTTTTAGGGATGTAAATAATTGTAAACACATGTAAACAACAACTCTGATTAAGAAATGCAAGTGTTTACGTTTAAATGAATTGTAATTTGAAATGGTTTGGTTGGATGAGATTGACATCGATACACAGCCCAACTATTGGTGGTATATCTGTTCACGATCGAGAAAGGTAAGAATAATAGATTAAGAAATAAACGAGAAATAAAAAAATTGATAGTGGTTTTTGGTGGATTGATGGTCGTGACAAAGTGTGAGCTACTTGAAATAGATTTCATTTTTGGCTCACATGGTGACTAAGGATGGGGTTTCAATGGATTTTTGCAAGATAAAGGTTGTGTTAAGATAAGATAGGCCAAAGACAGTCACTGAGATCCACAATTTTTTGGGACTAGTTAGGTATAATCGTAAATTTGTTAAGTTTTTCTTAAGAATAGTTGTACCTCTTACATGCTTCACGTTTAAGGGTGTAAAGTTTGAGTACATAGATGCACATGAGGGTAATTTTTAGTAGCTAAAAGTTGACATCAGCACCAGTTCTAGCTATACCGAGTGACTCTAAAAGAATTTTTTGCACAATGATACTTCTCTCTAGGGTTTGGGCTGTGCACTAACGCAACATGGAAAAGTAGTGGCATGCAAATATAGATAGCTTAAGGATCATGGAAGAACTACCCACCCATGACATCGAGCTACTTACGGTGATAATCGCATTGAAAATCTGGTGCCACTATTTGTACAGTGAGAAATTTCAGATCTTCATTGACCATAAGAGTTTCAAATATTTGTTTTCTCAAAAAGGGCTTAACATGAGACAAAAATGATGGATGAAACTTCTCAAGGATTACGACATAAAGTCCTATGCCATCTAGGGAAAACTAATGTGGTTACCGGTACCTTGAGTCGTAAGAGCATTAATGTTGTTTCTTATATGATGGTTCAGAAGTAGAGTCTCTTAGAAAGGTTTTCAAAGCTATATCTGAGTGTGGAACCGACAGATGACTGTTTGGTAGCAAGTTTATGGGTCAAGCCATCACTTACTGATCAGATCAAACAGGCTTAAAGAGAGGATCCAGTTTTGCTTCAATGGGCTAGTCAAGTAAAGTAAGAACAGATTCCAGAGTTCATAATTAGTGATGATGGTATTCTCAATCGTAGGAATCATATTAGTGTTCCATAGAATGATGCTCTTTGAAGATAGATTTTAGACAAGGCTCACAGTTTAATGATGGCAACGTACTTGAGCAATACTAAGATGTATCAAAATTTATGGGGCAATATTGATGGTTTGGTGTAAAGAGAGACATAGCAGATCTTGTGTAGAAATGTCTCACATGTCATTAGATCAAGGTTTAGCATCAGAGAACTACAGGGTTGCTTAAAACTTTATTGGTTCCAACTTGAAAATAGGAACACATCACCATGGACTTTATTATGGGATTTTCCCATATACGAAAAGATTATGACGCTATATGGGTGATAGTTGATAGACTCACTATGTTTGCCAACTTTCTACTAGTGAGAGCCATAAATTTCCTTAGTGCACTCACCTAGTTGTATGATAGGTAGATAATTATGCTGCATAGTATTCTAGCGAGCATCATATCACATAGGGATTCTTGGTTCACCTCTTAGTTTTTGGGAACAGTTTCAAGAAGTCATGAGATCCCAGTTACAGTTCAGTACTACCCTCTATCTTCAGACTGATGGTCAATTCAAGGGGATGATTCAGACCTTAGAGGATATGTTGAAGGCTAATGTTATCGACTTTCAGAGATTTTGGGACGATCACCTTGCACTAGTTGAGTTCGCCTATAAAAATCGCTATCATTCAAGTATTGGAATGGCTTCTTATGAGACACTATATGGATGAAGATTTAGATCTTTCATTGTTTGGGAAGAGGTGGTCGAGCATAAGATATTTGCTTTCGAGTTAGTTGAGAAAGCCTTTTAGATCATGAGATTAATATGTGATCGATTGAGGACTACACAGAACCATCAGAAGAGCTGTGCTAACATCAGGAGATGACATCTTCAGCTTTAGATTAGGGATAAGGTATTCCTCAAGGTTTCTCTATCAAAAAGTATCTTATGATTTGAAAAGAAAGGAAAGCTCAATCCTCATTTCACCGATCCATTTGAGATCTTTGAGAGCTATGAGACATGGCATATCAATTGGAACTTCCACCATAGTTATCAGGTATGCATAACATCCTCTATGTGTTTATCCTCAGAAAGTATCAACCAGATGCCTTTCATGTCACTCAGTATCAGCCACATGAGATCAAGGAGGATTTGTGATAACTCTATTTTATAGAGTTATTTATATGCTTATTTTCCTTAATTATTGCTTGATCCTTTTATAAAAGTTTTGATTTCCCCTTAGTTTGATTAATTTTCTTTAATTGTGCAGATAAATAAATTTTAGAAGCAAATAGGTTTTTGAACTCACTAATGTAAAATGAGATCGAGTATACTAGAAGACATCTTTCATAACAACCAAATTTGTCTTTTAGTACAGCTCACTTATTGCCACCCAACATGCAAATGGTTTTATTTCATTCATTCTTGGAAAATGATAACAAGTTTTCACATGGACTGAACATGGGCAAGCCAGCTATGATGACACTTGGATAAGAAGACAAGAGGTGGTTATTGAGCTTTAATGATTTGGAAATATCTTCCTTGAAGACCTAATTAGATTAGGACACATGGCAATTAATTGCCAACTCATTTACCATGTGTTTCACCCCTTTACCCCTAATTTACCTATGTATATATATCAAATGATGGGGAAGAAAAGGAAGGTCGGCTATCTTAGGATTTTCTATAATTTCTTTAATGTTTTTCAATGTTCTTTAGTTGTTTTAAGTAGTCACCAATTTGCTTGTTTTAAATATTTTTACCTTTCCTTTGTTAATTTACTTGTTTTCTTTAAATTTCAAGTTCAGTCTTTACTTTAATCTTGCATTTCAATATACTTGTTTTATATCTCCTTTCTTATCTTCCATTTTATTTATGATTGAGGTTTAAGGACATGAGAGCTTATGAGATTCAAAAATTACCTTCATAACTCTTGTGTTTGAGCTTGATCTACATTTTATTAAATCTGATTAGGATGTGTTTTAAATGATTTTGGGGTTTATTTTCATTTTTTGATTGATTATATTTCTAAATTTCAAAATGGTTTTCATAGCTTTGATATACTTAGTTTCATTTAGTTTTCATTTTATAATTTTCTTTTCCATTTTTTACTACAACTGGCATTACTTTTGGAATTTTTTTGTTGTTTTTTCATGCATTTTCAATGGTTATTTAATTAGTTTAGAATCGTGTTATGATCATACATTTATTAGTTGGCTATTAGAAATTTATTACATTAGTTTTCATTTTATCTTTTGCTTATTGTTTTCACGTTTTTTTGTTGCATTTCTTGATCATTAGGTGTTAATTCTAGGATTCATTTAGCTGTTGTAATGTGTCATTTACATGGTCATTTAAGTAGTATAAAGTCATATTAGAGTCATGCATTAATTATGGAATTTTTAGGAATTAATTAGCATAGGTTTCATGGCATTTACATCTTGTTTTTACATGCATTTACCTTACTGTTTCAAGTTTCTTTCGCTTTCTATTTGGTACATTTCCAGCTTTAGTATCATGTAGTTTTTAGGTTCATTTAGGTGCATTTACATCATATTAGGAGTATATAAACATTAGGTAATTTTTATAGCATGTTAGCTTAGCATTTCATAGTATATTATTGCATTAATTTCCATTTTCTTTTCTGTTTTTACTTGTTGTCTAGGTATGATTGTTAGCTACTGTTTGGTATCATTTTTCATGTCATTTAGGTGTATTTAGGTGTTAGTTATGTCATGGATTCATTAAATTAATTTTACAATTAGTTAGGTGATTTTTTTAGGTTTTTTTTTTTGGGCACATTTTCATTCCATTTCCTCAATTTAGGCGTCCTTGCATTAGTTCACTGTCTAGATCTTTTTAGTTTACTATTTTAGTAGTTTAGTAATGAATTTAATTACTTTTAGGTTATAATTAAGTCATGCACTTAGTATTTGATGTTTAGGTATTGTTAATGTAGGTTACATAGCATTTACATGGCATTTTAGATGAGCGTTGCATTTAATTTGTAAGCTGTCCAGTTTTTTTTCCTAATGTTTGGCATGCATTTTCATTGTAAGTAGGTACATTTAGGTGTTAATTAGGTCATACATTCTGTCACGACCCAAATTACCTAAAATCACTACAAATTTTTCATTTTTTCTTTCAATTCCTTACCTGTCGTGAACAGTTATACTACTAACAGTTGGGCTATGATTCGGTGTTAGTCACCTCTCACCTATTTACCATTTCATTTCCATAATCACATTCACATATCAGAGTTTACTATCTGTTGACTTTGACTAAATACATACACATTGATATTTATATAACCTTACATCCCCGACATCATATCCATTTACAGTACTGTGCAATTACATATTTAGGTACAAAATTATACGAATGTGTATACCTAGTCTTGATAGGACGCAGCGGATAACTGAAACGCAAGACTAGTGTTGCTCTCTTCTACTGAATGTACCCTGTGGGGTTGAAAATGAAAGGGTGAGCGAAACTTGCTCAGTAAGGCAATAATGTAAGCAGGTAGATAACTATACTATCTACGTGCTGATAATGTCATGATATAAAATCATTTATAATTGGAGCATGAGGTATGACTAAAACGATGCCACATGTATGTATATATCATATAAGAGAAATCATGAAATCGACATATAAAACAAACATGGACATCTCATGCTCATCACATTAAAACTTATTTGTGTTCATCATAACTCATCACGTTAAAATTTATTTGTTTTATCACAAAACAACCATATCAAGGCTAAACCCATTTCTCGGGAATACCTTGATTTATTAAATCGCTTCTCTTTTAAAAACATAAATCGGGACATTACCCCTCCTTCGGGTTTGTCCTGGTCTATTCAGACCGTATGATATCATGTGAGGCATGTAGGTTACTGTATGAAAAATCAAGGACTATGGCCATAATTTGTCCTTATGATCCCAGGCTACACGGATCCCGGTGTGTTGGGCATCACAACTGCAACGGGAGATGGGGTCAATTCCTACCCACCAGAATATCAAGTAACATCATCAAGTCATCATGACTGCACGGTACAGCGTACTCCGTGTGACATACACGGTACAACGTACTCCGTGGACCTATATCATAGTTTAGGGGTGCCTGCCGTAGGTTTTATCCACCCCAAGACTATGTCGATAACCAACCCATGTCTCAAAGTATACGTGCGAGCATCTCAACTCTCTACGACACACAGTCTACAGGAGGCTTCCGTACGACTATATGCCTGACAACTCACGTCTAGTGCGAGCAAAGCTCCAGCACGACGCTATGCATATCATGATATCTAAAATCTCATGCGAGCGAAGCTTCAGCACGGTTTTATGAACATACAAATTTCTCTTATGAGCAATGCTCCAGTACGGCTTTTCATGAGTAATAAATCAGTAAAATTTAGTGCGAGTAAGACTCTAGCACTCTTTTTACTTGTATAAATATGATAGGAGGCTCAATCTTGATAAAACATCTTTCAAAATAGTAACCGGTACAAACCGGTACCCTTTCGTATAATTCATGAAATCAACAGCCAACCTATGTCTATATTTGCTTAAATCAAAGAAATACATTCATATAAAACATTAAAACATGATAATCATGCAATTTATCTGCCTTACTACCCTTTTTATAAATTTTACTCCCAGGGGTAAAATAGTCTTTTCTTTATTCACCTATGCCTCGATTTTCGTAAAAATTATTATTTTGTTTCTAGATAATTTAAGAAATTCTAGACCCTGTAAATCCTCTCAAAAATACGTATAGGTATCTCTATGCACCTACAAAATTTTCTTACCTCGATTTACGCATAAACTTATCTCGTCTCGAAAATATCCGATCTCTCAATCCAACTGTGCGTCAACCAAGTCTACGAAACTGCATATAACCACATATTTTGGGTTAATTCACTTATTTTTATCAGTATGCCACATTCATTGATCAATCTAAAGTACTGGGCCCGTTTTACTTTATTGGGCCCAATTGCACCTTAATGAGCCTCGACCCATTTTCAGCCCGTTTCTACTTATTAAATCCCTTCTTTGGGTTTACAGGGCTCATTTAGCTTACCAATAATCATCAGGCATCATTCCAAACTCATTGGATAGCCCGTATACTATTTACGGTAATTACGTTGCAATTCCAATTAATATTCCTTTTTATACAGAATTAAACTGTAAATTCCGTAAAATAATCGAAACTCTGTATTAAATGACTCATATTATCGTAATTAAAATATACTTACCCAATATGATGATGGGTACGAAAATCGGAGCTCAATCGGCTCTCGTTCGGGCTTTGTCGTAAAACTACACAATTATATATTTAATTTCGGTTAATTTTTCGATCAATTATAATTTAAATGAATTTCTCGAAAATCAAATTAGTAACTTTTGACCTCTTACCGACTTACCCAAAGTCTGGTGTATCCCCAAAAATTCTTCCCCTTTTTCTTTTTTCTCTTTTTCTCCTTTTTTCCTTTCTTTCTTGGCTGAACCAGTTCAGTTCGATTCAACCCGATTCAGACCGATCCGGTTTAACCCGGTTCAGTCCGGTTCACCTCTTTGCTGAATCGGTCCGTACCGATTCAGGCCTTTCTGCCGTCGTTCATGGCACTTTCGACCAGTTCTTTACTTGTTTCTGGCACCAATCGGTGCGCCTGCACTGGGGTAGTGTTCGGTTGGGGTCGGGGTTGGTCGAATCACGTCGGTGGCCGCCGGATTCCTCTTCTCCCTCTCGGCCTTCTCTCCCTCGATCTGTCAGATTTTAGCGGTTTCGTCGGTCGATACCGGTCTCAAAAGAACCGCATCCTCTTCTTGATCACACCGGTGCCCGCCGTTCAAGCCCAGCTGCCGTGGATCGTCAGGATCGAGCTCTTTTCTCCCGTCGGTTTCTCCTCTTCCGTTCGTCGGATTCGACCGTCCTTGGCGCGCGTCGCCGATGCCAACTTGCTCGTCAGCTTCCCCTCTTTCTCCTCGGCTCTTCATCGGGGCCGTCGGTCACCGGTGGTCGTGGATCAATCGGGCCACGCGCGGTCTCCTCGGTTTCCTTTGTTATTTTTCTCTCTCCCCGACAAAGTTTTCTGATTCTTTTTTTTTCTTTTTTTTGAATTAATTTAATTTAATTTATTATTTAATTTTACTAATATTTTAATCATTATTTTATTCTAAAAATCCTAATAATATCTAAAAAAATTATATTTTATTCTAATTAATTAATTTAATTTATTTAATCTATTTTTCCACTTTTTCGGTATATTTTCTCCATATTTTCGGGATATTATCCTGAGCGAAAATTTTGATTAATTCCAGTAAATTTATATCTTGATCAATTTAGCCCGAAATTTAATTATTTCTTCGTTATTGATCAAGATTCTCAAATCCATTATTTTTAATTAAATTTTCTTGTCGAATTTATATCGGCTTTGGGTCTTTTGACCGTTTTACCCTTTACGTGTTCGAAAATTTCATTTCAATCCTTTTGCAATTTTAATTTCGCATTTTTGAATCCTTATCTCCAGTCCGAATCCCGTTCGTTTAATTTAGGACCATTTCAATCATTCCTTTCACGAACATACTCATTTCGTGTTTTAATTAAATTCGGGTCTTACACATTCAGCAAATAATTTTTAGAAATCATTACGTAAGTTTTGCATAGCATTTTTAGGCATTTTTGGATTTTTTTTTTTTTACATCATAGGCGTGATTCACTATTGCTATTATGCTTTTTTTTTATTTGTGGTTTTAAGGTGTCTTAGGTTTTTTACGTTCACTTAATTAATTGTTAATTCATTTTAGGATTAGGTAATTAAGGGTCGGTGATTAGAATGTATTTAGGTTAATTTTCAGGGCATTTTAGATTAGATTTTCACATTTAATTTGCAAATCTATCCAGCCTTAGTTCTTTACAGTTTTGGTATGTCTTATGGGCCGTTTTGGGTTTATTTTAGGTGCATTTTTGTTGCATTAGTTTAGGGTTAGGGTTAGGTTAGATTAGGTTTCATTCAATTTTCCTAATATTTTCATGCATTAATTTAGAGTTAATTGCATTAACATTTTAGAATTTTCATTTTCTGCTTTAGTAAGTTTTTAATTATTGTTTTAGTGTTAAGTTGGCATTAGTTTAGAGTTTAAGATATGCATTTAAGGTTATTTTAGGGTTAAGTTCCATTTCATGCATTTTTAGGTTTGTTTACATTTCAATTTCCAAAATTCTAAAAATATTTTAATTCTCATGCATAATTTTAGTTAGTCTTAGCAACTAATTATGCATTTCATTAGTTTGGAAGTCATTTAGGGTTAGGCTTAGTTTTAAGGTTTGCACTTTAGAGTTAGATTACAATTAGGGATTTTTAGGATTTTTATTTTCTCATACCTTAGTTTAGGTATTTTTTGCATTTT
Source organism: Firmiana major (assembly GCA_033439115.1). NCBI lineage: Eukaryota > Viridiplantae > Streptophyta > Magnoliopsida > Malvales > Malvaceae > Firmiana > Firmiana major. Next base: position 66,251,307 of record CM065899.1, read on the forward strand.
TATTTCATTTAATTAAATTAGATACATGCATCTTTCATCTTATATTAGGATTTTCTAATTTTATTTTCCTTATTTTTATTTTAGGCATATATTTTCTATTATTTGCATTTTTAACTTTTTTTTATTATTGACTTTAATTTTGTTATTTTCTTTTGTAGTTACCTTATATTTCTTAGTTGGGCTTCGTAAGCATTTCTATGATTATTTACTTTTCAATATTTTTATTTTATTTTATTTTATTTTGTTAGTTTCTTTTATTTTGCATGTATTTAGACTTGTAACTCACCCACAATTCATAATTGGCTAGAATATACTTTGAGATATAATTATCTGATAATTAATTAAGCTACTAATGTCTATGAGATAACATTCTGGACTCAACTCCATTTTTGTATGACCGTGTATACTTGCATGTAGATACCATTTAGGGACATTAATTTGAGCTATATTGAATGACAATCAAACTGAGACGAATTCGGAGGATCGAATTCCTTAAGGTGGGGAGAATGTAAGAATTGCAAATTTTATACTTATATCAACGTTATAAGGTCATTAGAAAACATTATAAGACTATTTGAAATTGTAACGACACGAATTTTGGGGTATTTCGGTTGGACTACAAGTCAATATTATATAAAACAATGAAATTTAACAATCTCAATTAACTTTTTTCTACAAAGAGTTATGTTCACATTCCCCCAAGCATATCTCATCTACAATACTGGACTTACAAAAATTTAAGATGCAAAAGAATTTCTTAAAACTGGGTATACCTTCAACGCAGAAATATACACCGCCAAATCATAGCTGTGCGAAATGCCCTACTAACGGAAGCAGTTTAAGTTACCAATGGGCTCTGTGGAGGAAAGTAAGGGGTGAGCTCAACATGCTCAGTAAGAAAAACATGTGGTAGGTAGACTGTCACGACCTAAAAATCAAAGTAATTTTTTTTGTTTTTCTTTCATATTTAATTCTTACCTTCCTCTCATCGTGACCATCCTACCAACAGTTGGGCTATAATTCGGTGTTAGTCCCCTCACACTACTTATCATTCCATTTCCATGTTACATTTACAATTACATTTACATAACCTTACATCCCCGACATCATATACGTTTACTATACTGTGCATTTACATATTTAGATACAAAACTATACAAATGTGTATACCTGACTCTCGATGGGACGCAGCGGATACCAAGAATACAAGTCCTTAGCCGCTGACAAACTACTACGAGTGCTCTGAAAAGAGGGGAAAATAAGGAGGGTGAGCAACCACACGCTCAGTAAGGCAATTATGCAAGTAAATAGATAGCTTCACTATCTACATGCTCATAATGCCATGCCCTTAAATATATTTCTTTTCGTTTAAACCTCATGCACACATCAATGTCATAGTTTATAAAAGTTGTTTGTGCTTATGGAAATCATGCAACTCATGCCTCAATGGCATCTAATGTAAAATCATACAACGCATGAATTAAATCAAAATCATGCATTTACAATTAAAGCATGGATAACCTCCTCATGCTAAAACATTTCATTTCATGAATTATAAACAAGCATGGAAAATACATCATGTTGAGTTTCTACAAAACCGTAGAAAACATTTTAATTCATTTCATGAATCCACATCCATCACACTTATCAGGACTCAACCCCTCCCTCGGGTGATCCTGATCCACATAAAATCATTTATTTCCAAGCATTTTCGAAAACATAGAAAATTCCATTTAGTCACAACAAAACCAATATCATCAGTCAGGATCCAACCCTTCGCTCGGGTGGTCCAAACTCACACAAAATCCATTCATTCTCAAGCTTTCAAAACATCAGATAGTAACTTACGAGACTAGGCAATATATATATATATATATCTCAGGCAAATAACCAGGACTATGGTGTGAGATCTAAGAATTTTAGATATATTTTAATGATGTAATAAGAAATTGAAGTGTAATTTATTGAGCTAAGTGAATTGTGGGAATGATAATTGGAGATTTATATGTTAAGTGTTTAAAATAAGTGTGAAGTTATGAGGACAGATCGATCTGGGAGAAGGAGAGATCGATCTGGTGAGTTAAAAATGACAAGGAATGAGGAATTTGAGGAGCAGATCGATCTCCAATGGAAGAGGATCGATCTCCTTATGATTCTATTTGAGAAGATCGATCTCATGAGGAAGAGATCGATCTCCAAATGATTCTGTTTGGGAAAAGATCGATCTCCTCAAGGAGCAGATCGATCTCATAAAGCCATAAAGAGATCGATCTCACCCCTCGACAGATCGATCTCCTAGGCATAAAATTGCCCAAATCGTCCGTAAAATTCAAATGCAGATCGATCTCATCAAGAGCCAGATCGATCTCCTACTCTCAGTCTATATAAGGAACCCCTGCTTTCTCCTGCAAATCTCACTTTCTCTCTCTTCCAACCCCCATTTTCACCGAAACCTAGCTTTCTCACTCATCCAAAGCACCCATTTTCGGCCAAATCAGAAGTTGTGGTAAGAAGGAAAGTTGTTCCTCATCAAAGGGAGAACAACATACTTGGAAATCGAAAGACGGATCGAATCGAGGCAAGAGATAAGCTCTCCACAAGTTTTGGGTAATTTCTAAACCTCGATCTTGATATCTGAGATGATTTTGATGATAATGGTTGTTGTCATTGTGTTGAAATAGCTGAGAAATGATTAGGGATTGATGAAATTACAATGTGGTTGGAGTGATAATGATATTTAGCAATTTAGGAATTTTGAGCTATAAGTGGAGATTTAGACAATGTGGTGTATTAGCATAGATATTGTGGCATAGGAAGTATAGAACGTTGAGATGTGGTGAATGAGAGTGTAGTTTGGGGTAGAGTTATGAGAATCAAGAGATTTGAGGTGTTATGAGCAATTATGCTCGATTTTTGAGAATTGAGGTTGATGTGATAGTTGAATATTGATGTTTTAACATCGTTTGGACAGCTCGGGAGTTCCAGAGTGGAATACGAGGCTAGTCCGTGATACGGGGGAAATGATTGCACTATACAAGGTGCAAAGAGGTAAGGGAAACTAAACCATTTGTGTATGTGATTTGCGAACTATTATAGCATGAATTGTGATTTATAAAACAAGCATGTTGAGTGTTGTGTTGTGATACAATTGCACACGATTTTTATAGCCGGTTGGAGCCCAATGTTTTTATAAGTTTATAAATGGGCTCTATGTTAAGGCAATATTGAGATTTGTGAAATGTGTGCGTGCTTTGCCGGTTGGAACTCGGTTTTATTATGTTTTGTGTTGAGTACAAAACTGTTTTCAAATGAGTTTTATGAGAGAAAAACCACTATGAGTTCTACGTGAAGGCAAACTAGTCTTATGTGATTAAGACTTAGGTGTGTAATTCTGAGTACACACCGGGCATTGCTCTGGTAGTATGTAAGCCTGATTCTTCTCCGTTCTGGTAACGTGAGAATAACCCATTCTGTGGCTATGCCACGTATACTTGGTGGTCGTTGCCACGTGAGAAGCCCATTTGGTGGCCGTTGCCACGTGAGAAACCCTATTTGGTGGCCGTTGCCACGTGAGAAACCCCATTTGGTGGCCGTTGCCACGTGAGAAACCCCATTTGGTGGCCGTTGCCACGTGAGAACCCCATTTGGTGGCCGTTGCCACGTGAGAACCCCATTTGGTGGCCGTTGCCACGTGAAAACCCAATTTGGTGGTTGTTGCCACGTGAGAAACCCTAATTGGTGGCCGTTGCCACATGAAACCCTATCCTGTGGCTGTGCCACGTGTGAATTTAAATCAGTGGCTATGCCACGTGTGTTTAGTGGCTGTGCCACGTGTGAATTTAAATCAGTGGCTATGCCACGTGGGTATAATGGCTGTGCCACGTGCATTATTATTACAGTGATTTTATCACGTTAATTGAGAAAGCGTTTATCGCATTATTTTCACATGCTTTGTTATTGCTCTAGACTGAGCCTTTTTACTTCATGTTTTCACATGATTTGAGACATGAGAATGTCGTTTTGAGTACTTTCATGCTATGGTTTTCAAATGAGATTAATGAGTTTCACATGCAAATAAATATTTTGTGATGTGCATTTTGGTTTATGAAATGAGTCCCTTACCCCCCTTTACTGAGCGATTTAGAAGCTCACCCTGTTTTCTTTCCCCCCAGGTTTCTTCAAGTGAAAAGGGTTTTCCTGCGACGTACGGAGTAGTGGCTAGTGGAGGACTTGAGCTTCAGGCCATATATATTGTATTTTGAGGTATCTTTTATCTTTTCATGTACCCAGACATTTATCATAATTGCAGACACTTGATGTATAACATTATATGAGATGTATTAGGATAAATTAACTTGAGATCAAGTAATGTATATGATATAATATATACTATTCAACGACGAGATCCTGAGGTATAATATAGGTGATGATGTATGACACTGCACAGGAAAGCACTCTTAATTGTGAATTAATGAATAAAAAGTTATAAATTAGCCCTATTTTCTGCACTTCCGGGGCGTGACAGAGTTTTCTTGGTATCAGAGCTTAGGGTGTCTAGTACTGTCAGTGTCGGTTAAGTGAAATAGAATACATCCCAAGTGTCTGTAATAGTCTGGTCATGAACTGAAATTAAGGATTGAGATTTCAATCGATTTTGATATGTACGCGCAGGAGACGAGTTAAGATAGAGAATGAGTGGACGACGAGGTCGTTCGAGGAGGCAGAGTCCCATCCGCCACCTGTCCCACAACTAGAGAGTCCTAACTCTCGATTTAATCGGATTGAGACCGATGTGAGGCAAGGTTTTGAGCAGATGGCAGCGTTATTCGCGCAACACTTTGGAGTTAATGCCTTGGGTACTACTCCTACACCACCACAAGGACCTCTCATACCCCCAATACCTCCTGTCACTCAGCCTGATAATAGAAGTATGGTCTGACTGAAGGATTTTCTAAAGATGAATCCACCCGTGTTTTGGGGAAAGAAGGATCCTACAGAGGCTGAGGAGTGGCTGACGGAGCTGAGAATCATATTTGATTATCTGGGGTGCACCGATGCTGAGAGGGTCAGTATGAGTATCTATATGTTGAAAGGGAGAGCTCGAGATTGGTGGGGTACTACCCAGGGTATTCTGATGTCTCGCCAGAATGTGATTGGTTCGGAAGAGTTCCAGACAGCCTTTAGGACCCAATATGTACCACGAGCCGCCCAGAGAAAGAAACAAGCCGAGTTTTTAAGTTTGGTACAAGGTGACATGTCTGTGGATGACTATGAGAGCCAATTCACTGCGCTATTGAGATATGACCCAAAGACCTTTAAGAATGAAGAGCTCCGCACAGAGAAATTTGTGTATGGATTGAAGCCCATCATCAGAGATAGATTGATAGGGCTATGTATTACTGAGTTTGGAGATGCTCTGAGACGAGCACAAGAGATTGAAAGAGGAATTGAAATGGTACAATCCCAGAATGAGCTCAGAGCGATGAATAGAAATAAGGGCAAGAGGCCAGTGATTTTCCAAACAGAGGCTCGGAGAGGTTCCTTCAGAAGAGGAAGGATTGAGGTATAGAAGGGCAGATTAGAGAGACCCAGAGGGTACCCTAACATTAGAGAGACCCCTCGAGATGTCAGGCCAAAGACAAGGTTTTGCAGAAATGGTGGCTGAATGCATGAGGGAAGTTGTACTGGGTCGATCCATGGATGTTTTAGATGTGGAGACATGGGTCACATGGTGAAGGATTGCCCTCAACCTCAGAAACCACATGTATTGGAGCCCACTAGACAACAGCCTCAGAGAGTGAATCCCCCGAGACGGGCCACTGCTGCAGAGAAAGGAAAGAGACCTGTTACCCAGGGACGTGTGTTTGCCCTAGATAAGGAGACTGCTGACACTTCTGCAGAAACTATAAGAGGTACACTCTCCGTCTATAATCATAAGGCTCATGTGTTGATTAATTCAGGATCCACGCATTCGTTTATTTCTGAGCATTTTGCATGTAGATTAAACTTGAAGTTTGAACCTCTAGAATATATACTACATGTAAATACCCCTATGCGTGAATCCCAGAGAACTGAGTTAATCTGTAGAGGATGTGAGATAAAGGTGGGAGATAGAGGGATGTTAGCAGATCTAATCATGTTGAATATACATGGATTTGATGTAATTTTGGGAATGGATTGGTTGGCAGCCAATCGAGTGAGCTTAGATTGCTACACTAAGGTTGTAACTTTCTCCCTACCTGAACCTTACAGTGTACGATTGAGATATTGAGGAAATGAATATGTGAAATTCTAGTAAGTAATTTGAGAATTTTAATATTATTTTGGAGAATATTAAATATGATTGTTCATGTGAAGGTTATGAGACACTCATCTCAGACGATGAGCGGGAACATCCGAGGATTGAGGATATACCTGTGGTGTGTGAATTTCTGGATGTTTTCCCAGATGAGTTACCAGGTTTACCACCAGAGAGAGAGCTGGAGTTTACCATTGATTTGGTACCAGATACTCAGCCGATCTCTAAACCTCCCTATAGGATGGCATTAGTGGAACTTGAGGAATTGAAGAAACAACTACAGGAGTTATTGGATCAAGGGTTCATTAGGCCCAGTGTTTCACCGTGGGGAGCACCGGTTTTATTTGTCAAGAAGAAGGATGGTAGTCTCAGACTATGCGTAGACTATCGGTTGTTGAATAAAGCCACGGAGAAGAATAAATACCCATTGCCCAGGATTGATGATCTACTTGATCAGCTGAGAGGGGCATCAGTCTTTTCTAAGATTGATTTGAGATCGGGCTATCACCAATTGAGGATCAAGGAAGAAGATATTCCAAAGACGACCTTCAGGACGAGGTATGGCCATTATGAATTTCTGGTGATGTCCTTTGGATTGACGAACGCCCCTGCAGCATTTATGAGATTGATGAACGAGGTGTTCAGAGACTATCTGGATAAATTTGTGATAGTCTTTATTGATGATATCCTGGTATACTCTCGGTCATATGAGGAGCATGCATAGCATTTGTGGTTAGTACTACAGATACTCCGAGATAAGCAATTATATGGAAAGCTTAGTAAGTGTGAGTTTTGGCTGGATCAGATAGCTTTCCTTGGTCATATAGTCTCAGAGGAAGGAGTATCAGTGGACCCAAGCAAGGTGGAGGCTATGCTTAATTAGGAGAGACCAAGGATAGTTACTGAGGTACGAAGCTTCCTTGGTTTGACAGGGTATTACAGAAGATTTGTGGAAGGATTTTCAAGGATTGCCACTCTTTTGACTAAGCTCACGCGTAAAGAGACTCCATTTATATGGACTGATCAATGTGAGCTCAGTTTTCAGGAATTAAAGAGGTGGTTGACAGCGGCACCTGTGTTAACTATTCCTGAGGGATCAGGAGGATTTTCGGTGTATAGTGATGCATCTCATCAAGGATTGGGGTGTGTGCTTATGCAGCATGGAAGAGTGGTCGCATATGGATCACGACAGCTGAAAGACCATGAGCGAAATTACCCCATGCATGATTTGGAGTTAGCCGCTGTGGTATTTGCTTTGAAGATCTGGCGACACTACTTATATGGGGGAAAGATTCCAGATTTTCACTGATCACAAGAGTTTGAGATATCTCTTTGATCAGAAAGAGTTAAACATGAGACAAAAGAGATGGATGGAACTCCTTAAGGATTATGACCGCGAGATTTTATATCATCCGGGCAAGGCGAATGTGGTTGCTGATGCCCTGAGCAAGAAGAGTACGATATCTGCTATGATGATTAGGGAATGGGATTTACTGGAGCAGTTTGCTGAACTTCGGATCAGAGTTAAAGAGATAGAGACTGGATTTGTGGCTAGCTTGTGAATAGAGCCCAGGATCATGGATCAGATTAGAACTGGGCAGCGCAGTGATCAAAGATTGATAGATATGATTAGCCAAGCTGAACAGAGTTCGCAGTCGGATCTCACAGTCAGTGAGGATGGATTGTTGAGATTCAGAGGACGGATTTGTGTACCAGACGATGATACCCTGAAGAGACAAATACTGAGAGAATCCCACTGCTCGCGATACAACATGCACCCAGGGAGTACTAAGATGTACCGAGACTTAAGAAAGGTGTATTGGTGGAGTGGTATGAAGCAAGACATGGCAGAGTATGTGGCCAGGTGTTTAGTATGCCAGCAAGTGAAAGCTGAGCATCGGAAGCCCAGAGGTCTACTACAGCCCTTACCTGTACCTACATGGAAATGGGAGCATGTCACTATGGACTTTATTATGGGTTTACCGAGGACCCGAAGAGGTCGTGACGCGATATGGGTCATTGTGGATAGATTGACCAAGAGTGCCCACTTCCTTGCCATCAAGAGCACAGATACTGTGGATGCCTTAGCTGAGTTGTATGTCAGCGAGATAGCTAGATTACATGGGGCTTCAGTGAGTATTACTTCTGATAGAGATTCCCAGTTTACTTCCAGATTTTGGACCCAGTTTCAGGAGTCCATGGGATCTCGATTGAGTTTCAGTACCGCCTATCATCCTCAGACAGATGGTCAGTCAGAGAGGACTATTCAGACCCTGGAGGATATGTTGAGGGCGTGTACGATGGATTTTAAAGGATCATGGGATGATCACCTGCCCCTAGCAGAGTTTGCATACAATAACAGCTATCATGCGAGTATTGGAATGGCACCTTTTGAGGCTCTATATGGTAGGAGGTGTAGATCCCCTGTAGCTTAGGAAGAAGTCGGTGACAGAAAGATAAATGCTCCCGAGCTTGTTAAGCAAGCCGTACAGAGTGTGAAACTCATATGTGAGAGGTTACGGGCTGCACAAAGTAGACAGAAAAGCTACGCGGATGTTCGTAGACGGCCACTCGAGTTTGAGGTTGGTGATGCAGTATTTCTGAAAATATCACCGAGTAAGGGTATCATGCGATTTGGAAAGAAAGGGAAATTGAGTCCTTGATACGTAGGACCATTCGAGATTCTTGAGAGAGTGGGAGAGGTAGCTTACAGATTAGCATTACCCCCACAGATGTCCGAAATACACAATATTTTTCATGTGTCTATGTTGAGGAAGTACCACCCGGACCCTTCTCATGTCATAGAGTATGACGAGATGGACATTCAAGAGGATATGAGCTACACTGACGAACCCGTCCGGATTCTCGATAGAAGAGAAAAGGTACTGAGAACTAAGAGCATCCCATTAGTGAAAGTTTTGTGGAAACATCACTCAATGGAAGAGGCAACGTGGGAACTAGAGAATCTCATGAAGGAGAAATACCCCCATCTATTTGACTAGTTGAGTTGAATTTGGAGGACCAAATTCTTTTTAAGGTGGGGAGGATGTGAGATCTAAGAATTTTAGATATATTTTAATGATGTAATAAGAAATTGAAGTGTAATTTATTGAGCTAAGTGAATTGTGGGAATGATAATTGGAGATTTATATGTTAAGTATTTAAAATAAGTATGAAGTTATGAGGACAGATCGATCTGGGAGAAGGAGAGATCGATCTGGTGAGTTAAAAATGACAAGGAAGGAGGAATTTGAGGAGCAGATCGATCTCCAATGGAAGAGGATCGATCTCCTTATGATTCTGTTTGAGAGAAGATCGATCTCATGAGGAAGAGATCGATCTCCAAATGATTCTATTTGGGAGAAGATCGATCTCCTCAAGGAGCAGATCGATCTCATAAAGCCATAAAGAGATCGATCTCACCCCTCGACAGATCGATCTCCTAGGCATAAAATTGCCCAAATCGTCCCCAAAATTCAAATGCAGATCGATCTCATCAAGAGCCAGATCGATCTCCTACCCTCAGTCTATATAAGGAACCCCTGCTTTCTCCTGCAAATCTCACTTTCTCTCTCTTCCAACACCTATTTTCACCGAAACCTAGCTTTCTCACTCATCCAAAGCACCCATTTTCGACCAAATCAGAAGTTGTGGCAAGAAGGAAAGTTGTTCCTCATCAAAGGGAGAACAACATACTTGGAAATCGAAAGACGGATCGAATCGAGGTAAGAGATAAGCTCTCCACAAGTTTTGGGTAATTTTTAAACCTCGATCTTGATATCTGAGATGATTTTGATGATAATGGTTGTTGTCATTGTGTTGAAATAGCTGAGAAATGATTAGGGATTGATGAAATTACAATGTGGTTGGAGTGATAATGATATTTAGCAATTTAGGAATTTTGAGCTATAAGTGGAGATTTAGACAATGTGGTGTATTAGCATAGATATTGTGGCATAGGAAGTATAGAACGTTGAGATGTGGTGAATGAGAGTGTAGTTTGGTAGAGTTATGAGAATCAAGAGATTTGAGGTGTTATGAGCAATTATGCTCGATTTTTGAGAATTGAGGTTGATGTGATAGTTGAATATTGATGTTTTAACATCGTTTGGACAGCTCGGGAGTTCCAGAGTGGAATGAGAGGCTAGTCCGTGATACGGGGGAAACAATTGCACTATACGAGGTGCAAAGAGGTAAGGGAAACTAAACCATTTGTGTATGTGATTTGCGAACTATTATAGCATGAATTGTGATTTATAAAACAAGCATGTTGAGTGTTGTGTTGTGATACAATTGCACACGATTTTTATAGCCGGTTGGAGCCCAATGTTTTTATGAGTTTATAACTGGGCTCTACGTTAAGGCAATATTGAGATTTGTGAAATGTGTGCGTGCTTTGTCGGTTGGAACTCGGTTTTATTATGTTTTGTGTTGAGTACAAAACGGTTTTCAAATGAGTTTTATGAGAGAAAAACCACTATGAGTTCTACGTGAAGACAAACTAGTCTTATGTGATTAAAACTTAGGTGTGTAATTCTGAGTACACACCGGGCATTGCTCTGGTAGCATGTAAGCCTGATTCTTCTCCGTTCTGGTAACGTGAGAATAACTCATTCTATGGCTATGCCACGTATACTTGGTGGCCGTTGCCACGTGAGAACCCCATTTGGTGGCCGTTGCCACGTGAGAAACCCTATTTGGTGGTCGTTGCCACGTGAGAAACCCCATTTGGTGGCCGTTGCCATGTGAGAAACCCCATTTGGTGGCCGTTGCCACGTGAGAACCCCATTTGGTGGCCGTTGCCACGTGAAAACCCTATTTGGTGGCCGTTGCCACGTGAGAAACCCTGATTAGTGGCCGTTGCCACGTGAAACCCTATCCTGTGGCTGTGCCACGTGTGAATTTAAATCAGTGGCTATGCCACGTGTGTTTAGTGGCTGTGCCACGTGTGAATTTAAATCAGTGGCTATGCCAAGTGTGTTTAGTGGCTGTGCCACGTGCATTATTATTACAGTGATTTTATCACGTTAATTGAGAAAGCGTTTATCGCATTATTTTCACATGCTTTGTTATTGCTCTAGACTGAGCCTTTTTACTTCATGTTTTCACATGATTTGAGACATGAGAATGTCGTTTTGAGTACTTTCATGCTATGGTTTTCAAATGAGATTAATGAGTTTCACATGCAAATAAATATTTTGTGATGTGCATTTTGGTTTATGAAATGAGTCCCTTACCCCCCTTTACTGAGCGATTTAGAAGCTCACCCTGTTTTCTTTCCCCCCAGGTTTCTTCAAGTGAAAAGGGTTTTCCTGCGACGTACGGAGTAGTGGCTAGTGGAGGACTTGAGCTCCAGGCCATATATATTGTATTTTGAGGTATCTTTTATCTTTTCATGTACCCAGACATTTATCATAATTGCAGACACTTGATGTATAACATTGTATGGGATGTATTAGGATAAATTAACTTGAGATCAAGTAATGTATATGATATAATATATACTATTCAACGACAAGATCCTGAGGTATAATATAGGTGATGATGTATGACACTGCACAGGAATGCACTCTTAATTGTGAATTAATGAATAAAAAGTTATAAATTAGCCATATTTTCCGCACTTCCGGGGCGTGACATATAGCAATATCCTTGTGATCCCACTGCTACACGGATCTTGTGTGCGGGGTCTCAGCACTATCGAGAACCGCCCCGGGAGGTGGGTCAGTCCTACCTGATCACTTGCATCCGAAGATGCCACATAATCAATCCCAGCACGATACAACATACTCCGTGGACCCACATCTCATATCAATAATCGTGCCTGTCTCAAAACGCACGTGCGAGCATATTTAATCGGTGTGACAGACAGTCTACCCAACGCTCCAAGCACGACTCATTGCATGTCTCATAAAATCAGTGCGAGCGATGCTCCACCACTCTCATAAAATTAAGGAAAATCTCGTGTGAGCTAAGCTCCAGCACGCGTTTCATAAAATCTCATAAGATCTAGTGCGAGCTAAGCTCCAGCACTCTGTCAAAATCATGTAAAACTAGTGCGAGCTAGGCTCCAGCACTCTGTCATAAAAATCAAGTGAAAATCTGGTGCGAGTTAGACTCCAGCGCTTTGTCACGAAAATCATGTGAAAATCTACTGCGAGCTAGGCTCCAACACCCATGCATGTAAAACTCTAGTACGAGCCCCTGCTCCGGCACTAATGCATGCGTCACACAGTTCAAAACTCGTGCGAGCGAAGCTCTAACACCTCTCATGCATGTCAAATCATTAAAACTAATGCGACCAATCGCTCCAGCACCTTTTTATGCATATCATGTCACACAAATCGGTGTGAGCAATCGCTCCAGCACCATTATGCACACTCACAAACTCAAATATAGTACGAGCAAGGCTCCAACACCATCTGTTTTCCTATAAACTTGATAGTTGGCCCTTTTTCCAAAGAAATTTCATTTAAATCTAAATAACACTTACGTAGTGTTATCTTGTAAAATTTATGCAAATATTGGCCAATCTACCATTTTGTTTCGCTAAAAAGTCACGAAAATTCCTCAAATCATGCATGTCATGCTTTCACCATCCTTAGGTGAATTTCCCTCAGTAGGGGTAAAATAGTCTTTTACCTATTTCGAGTCCTTAAAATTTTTAATCCATTTCTAGGACCTTTATACATTTTCAATGTATACAAAGCTATTAAAAATACGCGTAGCTACCTCTAGCTACTCGCAAAATTCCCTTACCTCATTTTTCTGTACAGTCTGACCTTTTCACTGATGTCTCGTCATGCAGTCCGATTTGCTCCCAATCAAATCTTCGGAGCTGAGATTCCATGATAGTACACAAATCAAGGCTGACTCGAGCTCTCGTTTGACGTCAATTGTCGAGTTACACAATTACATATTTGTTCGGGTCAATTTTCAGTCGAATATTAATCATATTAAATATTTCAAAATTTAAATCAGTCAATTTCGATCGCTTACCGGCTTACCCGTCGCTCGACTGCATCCCCGAAATGTTTTCCCATTTTTTCTCTTTTTCTTTTTCCCTTTTTCTTTTTCTTTTTCCTCTTTTCTAGCTGAACCGGTTCGGTCCGATTCAGCCCTGTTCAGATCGGTTCGGTTCAACTCGGTCCAGTCCAGTTCGATTTTCTTGTTCACCTTTCGGACCTTTGTCGACCGGTTCTTCGTCGATTTTCATCTTCAGCAGGTCCACGGGACTGTCCGATGCACGAATCTGGCCTCGGTTTCACCAGCGGTGGTCGAATAGTGGCTGGTCCGGCCTCTTCTGTCCTCCGCGTCAGTGCCATCTTTCTCTCACGTAGTTCGACGCCGTTTCTCGTCGATCCACGCCTGGATCATTGCCGCTGTCGCCCCCTCTGGCTAGTGGAGAGGTACTCCCCCTCCCTGCGGCCTCCGATCATCTCTCTCTCCTTCATTTCTCTCCTCTTCTCTCGGTTTCTCTCTCTTTGTCTCGTCGGTCGCCGTTCCTTCTCCGTCTTCCAGCGCCGACGAGGCTCGGCTGCTCCTCTCGTCTGACTTCTCGTCCAGCTCACCCTCTGGTGGCGTTCGGTAGAGGCAGAAGAGAAGCCCTCGGCTCCCTCACTTGTCTTCCTTCTGTTTCTTTCTTTTCCAGAATCGCAAATCGCGATTCTGTTTTCTTTTTTTTTTTACTTATTTTTTTATTTTATTAGTTTTATTATTATTTTAATTGAATAAAATATAATATTTTTGCCAACATATCCCAAAAATATTATATTTTATTCATTTAATCAATTAATATATTTATTTGTCTAATTTTATATTTTTGGTATATTTTTCCAATATTTTCGGGATAATTTTCTGAGGTGAAAATTTTGGTTAATTCCAATAAATTCATATCTTAATCAATTGGATTCGAAATTCTATATTTTCCTCGTTATTGATCAAGATTTCTCAATTCCATATTTTTAATGAAATTTTTCTTTTCGAATATATACCGAATTTCGGTCTTTTGACCGTTTTACCCTTCAACGTGTTCTGGACCAAACCAACATAACTTCCCTTCACGAACCCTTTCTCATTTCGTGTTTTAAATCCTTATCTCCAATCCGAATGGTTCGAATCCCCTTCATTTAATCTGTGGCCATTTCAATGCTTCGTTTGATCTTTAAACGCATTCGTAAATTTTTATTCATTCCATTTGCATTTTTCATTCACGTACAACTCTTCTTATGATTCAATTTACATCTAACCATGTTTACATCACATGAATCATAAGGAATTTCGATAAAAATCAGTTCTTACATAATCTCCCCCACTTAAGAAATTTGGTCCTCCAAATTAGAACCAAGTCAAATGGGTCCATAAACAACTCTTATGGCCATACAATGCCTCATATAATGTTATCCTGATACTCAAATGATAACTGTCATTATTGGTGAATTTGATTAGTAAAAACTGATCAACCTAGGAGCTTATCAACTCAATGGCACACATTCTCATCATATCCTCCAGAACCTATACAGTCCCCTCTGATTGGCCATCTGTCTGAGGACGAAAAGCTGTGTTAACACTCAGTCGGGTTCCCATAGCTTCCAAAAAAAATTTATTCCCAGAAGTGGGAAGTGAAGTGGGAATCACTATCTGATACCATGCTCACTAGAACGCTACATAATGTTACACAATCTTTCTTAAACAAATCCGCCTACACACTCAGAGTATCTGGGAATTTCATAATCGGAAGGTAGGTAGACTTAGTCAATCTATCGACTATCACCCAGATAGCCTCATGATTCCTGCGGTCCTCTATAACCCATCATGATATCCATGGTAACTTGCTCCCACTTCCGTGTCGATATAGGTAGAGGCTGCAATAACCCTACAAACTTCTATTGTTGTATCTTAATTTGCTGACATACGAGACACTTCTCCACAATCTCTACAATGTCTCTTTTCATATCTGACCACCAATACCCTTTTTAGAGATTTCGATATATTTATTACTTCCCGGATGCACTATATATCCTGAAGAGTGAGCTTCTGACAATAGCAATATCTCATCAACTGTGGTCCTGGGGAGCACTTATACTGTCTCTGAAGCTCAATAAGTCATCATTATTCATTATGAACTTTGTGTACCCATCTGAATCTGACCCATACTATCGATGCCCTACAGATCATCATGCTAAGCCTATCAAATCTGGTCACTCAAATTTGGTTCTAATCTCAGGCTAGCTATCACACAATCACTGTCATCATCAGAAGGGATCACATCACTACTGAGGCTTACAACTGCTCTAGCAGCTCACGCTCCCTGACCATCATATGTGATACCATCCCGAGTCTTTTTCTGCCCAAGGCATCAGCCATTACATTAGCCTTTCCTGGGTGGTATAATTTCCACAATCATAATCCTTCAGAAGCTCTAACCCTCTATGTTATCTCATATTCTACTTTTTCTGTGAAAACAGATACTCGGGCTTTTATAATCAGTGCATACCCGAAATTTCTCACCGTGTACATAGTTGTGCCATATACTCAGTACAAACACTACCACTGCCAACTTTAAATCATGGATCGGACAGTTTCTTTTATGATCCTTGAGTTGTCTGGATCCATAATCGTCTATCTTCCCATTTTGCATCAATACACAGCCCACTCATTATTTTGAGGTATCCATATACACTGAGAAACCTTTTGAGCTATTGGGTATGGTGAAAATAATTACGGTGGTCAGTTCATACCTCAATACACCAAAACGCACTGAAGCTACTTTCATACTTATCATCCCACTCGTATGCAATCTTTCTTCGAACGATATGTGTCAACTGAGCAGCCCATTTCGAGAAACTTTCAACAATTCATCTGTAAAATAGTTTCAATTGCTGTTCATTCTCTTCCCTAGACTTCGAATACATCAAAATATCATTGCTAAGGATGACCACAAATTAGTCCAGGTAAAGTTTAAATACCTTGTTCATCAATGCCCTAATGGTTACGAAAATCATTTTGGGCACATTCACATTCTGAATTCTTAACGGATGTTACCCAAACTTCAAATCAATCTCTAAAAAGATCTGATGAACTTTTATCCAATCACTCCTATAATTGCTTCTTTAGTCCTTCCAGTTCCACTAAGACCATTTTATATCGTGGTTAGGATATCGACTCCATACCAGGTACCAAATCAATACAAAACTCCATTCCTTTAACGAGTGGCAACCCTAGTAGATTATCCGGGAAGATATCAGGAAACTCACTGACCATAAGGATATCTGTTAACTCCGGATGTGCCTTATCCATACCAACCACACAAATGATAAAACATTCCCATCATTACTCATTCTGTGAGTACAATCATTTACTTCTTTAATTTCAACCTACACCCCTTTTCATTACTTGTTAAAACTTACAGTATACTTTTCAAGGGTAACCATATCACTATCTTAGGATAGAAATTTGAACAGCATAGTTTGCAGCCGACCAATTTATTCTCAAATATTACTTCAAAATTATTCATATTCCATTGAATAAAATCAGCTGACGTATTCTTCTTCCCCCGTTTTCGACTTACAATTTATTCATAATTATTCTATTAGTTAACCCTCCTTTATTAGGGTGCTAACTATTAGCATTGTGCCCAAGGGTGTAGGCATTCACGTCCTTCACTAACTTATATGCAAATAAGGGCGGTATGAATAAATGTGTGGCACCAGGATCAAGTAACATAATTACTTCTTTATTCACAATCAGGGTGATATCTTCCACCACATTAGATGAAACATCAATAGTGTCCTGGTCCAATGCATACACTCGCCCTCAATCAACAGCCTATTTTTGTGGTAACTACCACATATACAACTTGCTCAGTAGCAGGTCGGGGTCCTTCAATCACAATACCCCACGTAAGTGTTGAAACTAAATACACTACCCATCATCTTACCCCATGACTCAATAGCTCTAAATCTCTTACCAAATGGTCTCTTTCCCGCTCTGACATCTCTATCATGCACTATTCTCTTTCTGTCTCTATTATGACCCGTACTACCTTTCTCAATCTCAGAGGCGTGCAACTCATAATCTTATTCACACAACTATAGTCTGTGCACTGCCTCGACATAGGTAATGATATCTAACTAGGTCAATCGGACTCTAATTGACAATCTGAGCCCTTCCATGAACTTTCAGACATCCCAACTGTCACTGTTCATATTGTCGGGGTCATACCTGCCCAGGAATATAAACTGAGTTTCATACTCGTCAGTTAACCAGTTTCTTCTAGGTCAGTGTAAAGAACTTTATCTGTAGTTTCCTTTAAGCAGTGTCTGGGATATGTTGTCACTAGAATACATCCAGAATCATCTCTCATGTCAGCTCTGGATGTCTAACTCTTAAGATGGATCGAGCGGACTTCCACCAATGCTCCGAAATGCCCTCAAATCCCATACATACTTTGAGCAAATAAATCTAAAAATATTCTCCACACTCCGCTCAAACCTCGCGAAGTGTGTCTCAATACTGTCTGATCTCTCTGTTGAACACTGTCCAATCTCTTTGTCCGACTCTGTGGGGTATGCTCAATACTAGCCTCCATTTCAATCTCATCCTGAGTCTCAAGCACATGTACTCTCGCGCCTCTACTGTAGCGGTTATCAGTTATAATAAATAGATTATTGCATTCAAAACCAAATTCTTAGCAGCAATTCCATCTCGATATACACAATTGTATCTAAGTAAAGTATAGTACATGGGGATGTAAACTTCCTTAACCACTAACACCAACTCAAATCAGGCCAACTTAGCTCTGATACGGCCAATTGTCACGACCTAAAAATTAGAGTAAATTTTTTTTTCATTCATATTTAATTCTTACCTTCCACTCATCGTGACAGTCTTACCAATAGTTGGGCGATGATTCGGTGTTAGTCCCCTCACACTACTTACCATTCCATTTCCATGTTACATTTACAATTACATTTCCATAACCTTACATCCCCGACATCATATACGTTTATAGTACTGTGCATTTACATATTTAGATACAAAACTATACAAATGTTTATACCTGAATCTCGATGGGACGCAGCAGATACCAAGAATGCAAGTCCTCAGCCGCTCACAAACTACTGTAAGTGCTCTGAAAAGAGGGGAAAATAAGGGGGGTGAGCAACCACACGCTCAGTAAGGCAATTATGCATGTAAGTAGATAGCTCCACTATCAACATGCTCATAATGCCATGCCCTTAAATCCATTTCTTTTCGTTTAAACCTCATGCACGAAATCATGCACACATCAATGCCATAGTTTATAAAAGCTGTTTGTGCTTATGGAAATCATGCAACTCATGCCTCAACGATATCTCATGTAAAATCATACAATGCATGAATTAAATCAAAATCATGCATTTACAATTCAAGCATGGATAACCTCTTCATGCTAAAACATTTCATTTCATGAATTATAAACAAGCATGGAAAATACATCATGCTGAGTTTCTACAAAACCGTAGAAAACATTTTAATTCATTTCATGAATCCACATCCATTACACTCATCAGGACTCAAACCCTCCCTCGGGTGATCCTGATCCACATAAAATCATTTATTTCCAAGCATTTTCGAAAACATTGAAAACTCCATTTATTCACAACAAAACCAATATCATCAGTCAGGATCCAACCCCTACCTCGGGTGGTCCAAACTTACACAAAATCCACAAATTCTCAAGCTTTCAAAACATCAGATAGTAACATGCGAGACTAGGTAATATATATATATATTTCTCAGGCAAACAACCAGGACTATGGCCATATCCTCGTGATCCCACTTCTACACGGATCCTGTGTGCGGCGTCTCACCACTATCGGGAACTGCCTCGGGGGTGGGTCAGTCTATCCCGTCGATCCTGCCCGATCACTTCCATCCAAAGATGCCATTCGCATCCGAAGATGCCACATAATCAATCCCAACATGGTACAGTGTACTTCATGCTACTTGCACGGTACAACGTACTCCGTGGACCCATATCTCATATCAATAATCGTGCTTATCTCAAAACGCACATGCGAGCATATTTAATCAACGTGACACACAGTCTACCCGATGCTCCAAGGACAGCTCATCGCATGTCTCATAAAATTAATGCAAGCGATACTCCAGCACTATCATAAAATTAAGGACAATCTCGTGCGAGCCAAGCTCCAGTACGCGTTTCATAAAATCTCATAAGATCTAGTGTGAGCTAAGCTCCTGCACTCTGTCAAAATCATGTAAAACTAGTGCGAGCTAGGCTCCAGCACTCTGTTATAAAAATCATGTGAAAATATGGTGCGAGCTAGGCTCCAGCACCCATACATGTAAAACTCTAGTGCGAGCCCCTGCTCCAACACTAATGCATGCGTCACACAGTTCAAAACTCGTGCGAGCTAAGCTCTAGCACCTCTCATGCATGTCAAATCATTAAAACCAGTGCGAGCAATCACTCCAGCACCTTTTTATGAATATCATGTCACACAAATCAGTGCGAGCAATCGCTCCAACACCATTATGCACACTCACAAACTCAGATATAGTGCGAGCAAGGCTCTAAGACCATCGGTTTCCCTATAAACTTGATAGTTGTCTCTTTTTCCAAAGAAATTTCATTTAAATTTAAATAACACTTACGTAGTGTTATCTTGTGAAATTTACACAAATACTGGCCAATCTACCAATTTGTTTTGCTAAAAAGTCACGAAAATTCCTCAAATCATGCATGCCATGCTTTCACCATCCTTAGGTGAATTTCCCTCAGTAGGGGTAAAATAGTCTTTTACCTATTTCGAGTCCTTAAAATTTTTAATCCATTTCTAGGACCTTTATACATTTTCAGTGTATACAAAAGCTATTAAAAATATGCATAGCTACCTCTAGCTACTCGTAAAATTTCCTTACCTCATTTTTCTGTATAGTCTGACCTTTTCACTGATGTCTCGTCACGCAGTCCAATTTGCTCCCAATCAAATCTCCGGAGTTGAGATTCCATGATAGTACACAAATCGAGGCTAACTCGAGCTCTCGTTTGACGTCGATTGTCGAGTAACACAATTACATATTTTTTCGGGTCAATTTTCAATCGAATATTAATCATATTAAATATTTCAAAATTTAAATTGGTCAATTTCGACCGCTTACCGGCTTACCCGTAGCTCGACTGCATCATCGAGATTTTTCTCCAATTTTTTTTCTCTTTTTCTTTTTCCCTTTTTCTTTTTCTTTTTTTTCTTTTCTGGCTGAACCGGTTCGGTCCGGTTCAGCCCGGTTCATACAGATTCGGTTCAGCCCGGTGCCGTCCGGTCTGGTTTTTTTCTTCACCATTCGGAGCTTCGACGGTCGGTTCTTCGCCGGCTTCCATCTGTAGCAGGTCTGCGGGACTGTCCGATGCACGGATCTGGCCTCAGTTTCACCAGCGGTGGCCGAAAAGTGGCCGGTCCAACCTCTTCTCTCCTTGGCGTTGGTGCCATCTTTCTCCCCCGCCGTCCGGTGCCGTTTCTCTCTCGATCTGCGCCTGGATCGGTGCCACTGTCACCCCCTCTAGCCAGTGGCAAGGCGCTCCCCCTTCCTCTGGCCTCCGATCGTCTCTCTCTCTCCTCTATTTCTCTTATCTCCTCTTGGTTTCTCTCACTTCCTCTCTCTTTCTCTCGTCAGTCGCTGTTCCTTCTCCGTCTTCCACCGTCGACGAGGCTTGGCTGCCCCTCTCGTCTGGCTTCTCCTCCAGCTCGCCTTCTGGTGGCATTCGGTGGAGGCAGAAGGGAAGCCCTCAACTCCCTCGATTATCTTCCTTCTGTTTCTTTCTTTTCCAGAATCGCAAATCGCGATTCTGTTTTCTTTTTTTTATTTTTTATTATTATTTTATTAGTTTTATTATTATTTTAATTGAATAAAATATAATATTTTTTTCAAAATATTCCAAAAATATTATATTTTATTCATTTAATCAATTAATATATTTATTTGTCTAATTTTATTTTTTCGGTATATTTTTCCAATATTTTCTGGATAATTTCTCGAGGTGAAAATTTCGGTTAATTTCAATAAATTCATATCTTAATCAATTGGACTCAAAATTCAATATTTTTCTCGTTATTGATCAAGATTTCTCAATTCCATATTTTTAATGAAATTTTTCTTATTGAATTTATGCAGGATTTCGATCTATTGATCGTTTTACCCTTCAATGTGTTCTGGACCGAACGAACAAAACTTCCCTTCACGAACCCTTTTTCATTTCATATTTAGATCCTTATCTTCAATCCAAATAGTCTGAATCCCCTTCATTTAATCTGTAGCCATTTCAATCCTTCGTTTGATCTTTAAATGCATTTGAAAATTTTTATTCATTCCATTTGCTTTTTTCATTCACGTACAACTCTTCTTATGATTCAATTTACATATAACCATGTTTACATCACATGAATCATAAGGAATTTCGATAAAAAATCGGGTCTTACATAGATAAATACACTACCTATATACTTATGTCACAAATGAGTTTATCGTAAAATATATTGGGAATTTTCAGTTCAATAAAATCATAAATGGAAATCAACAAATAGTATCTTCACAGTTTACTGCAACGATTTCAAAATTTCGAAACTTCAAGCAGTGAAATACATATTTTCAAATCACAACACAATTCCCATTTTCATTTCAGTAATTCTAAATAGATGCGGCATGGCATTTCATGCTATAACAGTAATCAGTAGGACAATTGGCCAATGTCATTGACTCCAGACAATCACTGATCAGGTGTGCCAGGATATCAGGTACCGTGGGAGTGGTCAACGACCCAAACAGCTCACACAGTATAATATTTTCCAGTAACACGGTGCATCCTACACACATGCACACAACATAGTACATCGTACTCCATGGACCTCGGCATCATTCACAATTCCATATAATTTCACGGTCGCCTTTTTGCCTCAAATCACGTGCGAGCGGGTCAGTGCAAGATCACATAGCAATACACACCCGACTGGCACGGTTTTAATGTCAGAACAATTAAATCTCATTTCAGCACATAAAATAGAGTAAAAGGGGTTGGTCTTACCCTTTTCTAGCTAAAATCCACAAAACACAGTCATTTGATATAAATCCAATTTTTTTTATTTTACACGAATAATTTTAAAACTACTTAAATAGTTATTAAAATAGGCTAAACAATACTATACTGGAAATTAGGGCGATTTTCAAAGTTTAAAACTTTTTCCTAAAATTTCAAAATGGTAAAATTCGGCCTACGATTTTCTACAGTTCAGGTGACTTAAAATTCTTGTCCTAAAGTTTGCAGTCTCAAATACCCAAAAATACACGCAGATATTTTTTAGCAGTTCGCAAATATTTTTCTACAGTAGAAATACAACCTACATTTATATCTACAAGGAATCAAAAAATACGTGCAATTTATCTCTAGCAGCACACGAGAATTTTCCTTACCTCAGTGTTCTACCGGTGTCTTCGTGGTGCGAGTCAGCGGGTCTGCTTTAATCAATTTGTTTCCCTGAAATTCTGAACCGATATTCCAACCGTTTTTTCCTGAGTTTTTCTCCCAATTCCTTTGAGCCTTCTTCTCTACTCCAAATATATATATAAGAATTTCTTCTTCTCTTTTTTTTTTTTTTTCCGATTTGGCGCCATTTTCCTTTCTTTTTCCTTTCTTTCTTCTTCCTACTTTTCTACTTCCAGTTTACTGCTCATCAGCTTCCACCATCATTCTCGCTACTGCCCTTCCTCATTTTCCCATTTTGGTTATCGTTCTCTTCATCCTCGTTCAGCCACCACCACCATCAATCTTCCTTCTCAGTTTTCACCCTTACCTTCTTCGTTTTCTGCCTCCTCCTCTGTTTTCCCATCTCGCCATTTTCCATTCGAGGACCACCATTTTTATCCCCTGCCGAAAGCCTTCATAGCAGCAGCTCTTTTCCTCCCCCGTCTTTCTCGTTTTCCCTTCTCTTTTTCTCACGCCGCTTTCATCGTTCACTTCCTGCCACTATCGTCATCTTCCTCTCAGTCACCCTGTTCCAGTTCCAGCAAGCGAGACAGAGGTGTTCTACCTCTATTTTTTTGCCTCGTTTATGGCATTAAGAACCGAGAGACTTCAACCAAACTGTACCATCAACAACATCTTCACATCCAGGATAAGGGGCCCTTCTTGTTTTAATCGTAACCATCTTTACTGCTCTCGATACTCACAACATGAATCCTTTAGCCACCTAGCAACAGTACAGAAAGCTAAAGCAGTGCCCAAGGTCAGCATTTTTGTTCCATGTTTGGAAGCAACCCAATAAGATCTCGCTCAGTCTTCCTTTACCTCGCACGACTCTTATCTCTGCTCTAGTTTCTTTTATTGTTCCCCTTCAACTCCCCTCTATTTTTGGTCTTTACAAACTGCTTTATTCCTCTTCAAAAACCAAAACTGAGACTCACTATAATCGTGTGAAAAATGGAATAGCTAGTGCGGTGCCCTTATACAATCCCATGCACATTTCCATCATGTCCATAAATTGATCAAGAATGGTCACGACCTCTTCTCTACCACTTGCATCACTATTCTTCCATTATCTTCATCTATGTTAATCTGAGATGTACCTGTTCTATGTACTTCCACAGTGATCGTCACGGCGTCAACCTTCCCTTTTCGAATTCAGCATTACCCTTTCTCTGCTCTCTGTCATGGCTTCCTTACTTTCCTCTTTTGGGACTCTTCCTACTCCAATATTTCTTCCTTTGTTTTATCGTTTTCTGTCTTCGATCAGTCTCCTTCAGTAGTATACCATCACACAAGCTACTACCAATTCATGTGTTGACAAATTTCCTTTTCCTCAAATTTCTTATACTTCCAGAATATCATCCTCCTTTACCCACTCCGATTTCTACACTTGTCGTTTCTTGCCCCACGTTTTCAGCCTTATATCACACGTTTGCTGTTATTGACTCCAGTACCATATACATATATTTTATGTTTACATTTCTTTGTCATTCCTATTTATCGAGACTTCACAATTACCTCTCCTCACTCCGCATTCTCACTGTCTTGCCAACTGCTTTGGTTTTGTTTCTTCTGTCTTTCTGTCTGCTGTAGTATATCAGAATTGCAGCAGACACGGGTTGCCTCAATTAGGTCCTCTTTTCACCAGGCTTCTAGACCTTTACTTTCCTTCTCTACTTTCTTCGGTCATCATCATCTCTCAATTTATCTTTCTTTTTTTTCCAAGATTGAAAACTTCAATTTCTTTTCTTTTCTATTTCGTTGCCATTACTATGCCCCTTCATTCACAGTTTACTTCCCTATCTTCCTTAATGTATACTATATTAACATATCCTCACGTGCTATAGCTATTGCTTTTTTTTTCCTTAAATTGTTTAAATTGTTTAATAATGGAAACACTATTAAATTAATGGAAGGTTAATTTTCACATTATAGTCCACTTGATATTATGTATGATTTTATTTTTCATTTATACTTTAATAATTATTCATTTTCTTGAATTTATCAAGATCCCTCATACCATACTATAATTAAATTATTTGTCCACCAAGAGCACACTTTTAATCCCAATGGTTTAATTGTTATTCTTTGATAAAATCAAATACATGAAAATTTTGGGGTGTTTACATTCTCCCCACCTCAGGAAATTTGGTCCCCAAATTTAAGAGTACGTTAGTCCTTAAACAGGTGCGGGTATTTCTCTCGAATCAAGCTTTCAATTCTCACGTGGCTTCTTTCGAGATGTGATACTGCCATAAAACTTTGACCAAAGGAATTGTCTTAGACCGCAATGTCTTCTCCTTCCTATCTAAGATCCAAATCGATTTCTCCACACACGTTATATCCTCTTTCAACTCTAGCGGCTCGTATTTAATCACATGTGTGGGGTCCATATGATACTTACATAGCATCGACACATGAAAAACATTATAGATACTTAGCAGCTTTGGTGGTAACGCCAATCAGCAGGGTTTATCTCCCACTCAGTCTAAGATCTCGAAAGTCCAATGTATCGAGGACTCGATTTTCCTTTCTTTCCAGATCTCGTTATGCCTTCGAAAGGTGAAGCTTTTAGAAACCCTGAATCTCCTACTGAAACTTTCAAGGATCTATGTCTTTAGTCAGTATAACTTTCTTTTGCCTGCTTTAATCTGTTCTCGATTTTCTCACAACTTAATTGTACTTTTGCCGAAGCTTGCTTAACCAAATTGAGAACAATTATCTTCCTTTTACCCACTTCTTCCATCCAATCGGTGAACAGTATTTAGTCACACTCTCAGTTATATCTCTATATATGAGTCTCGGACAACATCAATTCCTTTCCTATAGATCATTGGGTACACAATTCTACTTTTAAAATCATCAAGACCAATACCAAAACCTGTTGTAGAACCCATCTGGTCTGATTAACTACATCCATACGGTACTTATCAATACACTGAGCCTGCTCGATTCGATCAATCAAGTCCAGTTTTCAACTCTCAAGCTCACTACTACGAAATAAATGTCAGTATCAGAAAGGAACCACATCCAATTGAGGTTCACTAAATATTTCAATAACTCATGTCTTGGACCTATGTATATAACGCCATTTCGAGATCACCTCTGGTCAAAGCACTGACCCGAGTCATTCCCTTTTTTCGTATTAGACGACCTTTGTGAAATTTAATATTTAAACCTTCTTAATCAACAGTATTCTATAATTTTTCACCACATAACTAGTGGTATCTTGAATTCAAACGTGAATATTATGACTTTCAATTTCAATTTATGGGTTATGGGTACTTCGAGACACTGTCAAATCTCTTAGACAGAGAGATATTTGGAAATAACTTTATTAGCCATTAGACTTGACCATATAAACTGGTTATGGATATAAGGGTTCAAGGTTCAGTCCCAATAAGAAGTAGGATACCGAAACTTATCGCAATTTCACATTTATCATTCGGACACAATCCATTCTTAATCCATATCACTTAATCTGAATTCATTTCACATACCAGAGATATTCTTACCTTGTACACACCTTTTATTCCAATATAACTTGCATTCATAATTTATTACACTTCAAAGCTTGTCTCATTTCGTTTATCAATTATAACAAAACCCTTTCCTTATTCGAATTAAGTCTTGCATCCTAACATTAACATATACAAATTACAATCCTTAGATTCGAAACGTATCTCATACTCCAAAGTCTCATTATATCCCAAAACTCTGAATCTTCTTAATAGTTTTGGGTCTTTTTTACTGGTTTGTATAATCTTTGTTTTGGGCAATCCAACTGACACCCATTTTTAATACAATGGGACCCATAAGACTCTGAATCTCCTTAGCAAGCAATGTCAGTACACGCCAAAGTGGATCACTCTGTTTGATAATCCTCTTATCATACAATCCCTGTAATTATTGTCTCAGCTCTGCTAATTAAATCGAGCCATTCAGCATAGTGGTTGACTATCAGCTTGGTACCAAATACTAAATCAATTCAAAACTTCATCTTTCTATCTGATGTAATTCTGGTAGATCATTCGGGTATGTGTCAGAAAACTCCCTGTCTACAGGAATGTCTCTTATTTTGGATACGCCTTATCCTTACCAATTACCTAAGCAATGAAATCTTTAAGTTTCGTTTGTACATGTAGTTCCGTAATTCATCTAATTACAGTAACTTTACTCTCTCACTACTTCACTATCTTTAGTAAAATGATCTCTTTTGGTCATGCTCCCTACCTTTCCTCTTTCTTAGTATCCTCAAAAATATACATCTCACATTCTCACAGTTGTGTCTTGCGCACAGCTTTCGTATATGTAGTATGAACAAATGGACCTAACCTAGCTCGGTTAAGGATCCTAGTATCTCCCATGAGTTTCTAGACTTCCTTTATTTCACATTTCCACATATCCAAATTATATTTCTCCAAAATTAGGAATTTAGTTTCATATTCATTCTCAAACTTGTTACCTTATGTCCAATTCAATCATTTCATCTAATTTCCATTGTACTTCATTCAAGATGTGTTACCATTCAAAGCCATCATAAACATATCTCATGCACCCCTCTAATGTCGGATCTCAAATCTGATTTGAGGGGAATTTCAAAAGCTACCTTCTTAATAGTAGTACCCCTTAAAATCTGTATAACTTCTCCAATTCTTTAACACAAAATCGCAAAAGCAACTTTCTCGCTAGAGTTACTACAAAAATTCCATAGGGTTTCTCTGTCTTATTTATCCAATCTTCCATAATCATTGGATTTCTTAACTCCACTGAAAAAATAGAGGCTTAGACCTCTGAAATTGCCTCAGTCTATTAAGTTCATAGTCATACCCTACGAATCCATATGGGTTTTCCAATTCATTTATTCCAGTTTTGCATTACGATGGGATTCTTGCCCCTAGTATATAATAATGTACATTCTATCGAAATTGTCTCAATCTTTCTCATAGTCTCACCTCAATCACTATCATTATCATTTTGTCTCTATCACTTGACCAACAATGCCATCATTATTCCTACGTCCCCCTCAAATCTTACAAAGTGAACTTCAAGAATTTTCGGTTAGACTATAAAGTGTACACTCAGATGATGACTCACTATGTCTATTGGACCTATCTCTATGGCCTTAAGAAACAGTTTATTTTCATCTATTAGTATGGCTGTAATACCTACCAACCTTATCTATTAGTTTTCCTTCATCCAATGACTAAATTCTCAGTGAAACATAGCCACGTATACCCATTTGTATCTAAACAATATACAGTAAAGCAGGGGATGTGAAATTTCTAAGTCTTTTTCACTTTTAATATCGACTCATATCAGGCCAACCTTACTCTGATACTAACTCTGTAACGACTAGAATTTTTACGTATTTCAGTTGGGCTACAAATTGATATTATATAAAACAGTGAAATCTAACATTCTCAATTAATTTTTTTCTACAAATAGTCATGTTCACATTCCCCCAAGCACATCTCATATACATTACTGTACTTACAAAAATTTTAGATACAAAAGAATTTCTTAAAACTGTGTATACCTTCAACGCAGAAATATACTCTACGGAATCACAACTGTGCGAAATGCCCTACTAACGGAAGGGGTCCAAGTTACCGATGGGCTTTGTAGGGGAAAGTAAGGGGGTGAGTTCAACATGCTCAGTAATAAAAACACGTGGCAGGTAGATAAATACACTACCTATATACTTATGCCACAAATGAGTTTATCGTGAAATATACTGGGAATTTTTAGTTCAATAAAATCAAAAATGGAAATCAACAAATAGTATCTTCACAATTTACTATAATGATTTCATAATTTCGAAACTTCAAGCAGTGAAATACACAATTTCAAATCAAAACACAATTCCCATTTTCATTTCAGTAATTCTAAATAGACAAGGTATGGCATTTCATGATATAATAGTAATCAGTAGGACAATTGGCTAATGTCAATGACTCCGTGTAATCACTGATCAGGTGTGTTTGGATATCAGGTACCGTGGGAGTGGTTAGCTACCCAAACGGCTCACACAGTACACTATTTAACAGTAACACGGTACATCGTACACACATGCATACAGCATGGCACATCATACTCCATGGACCTAGGCATCATTCACAATTCAATATAATTTCATCATTCACAATTCCATATAATTTCACGGTCGCCTTTTTGCCTCAATTCACATGTGAGCAGGTCAGTGCAAGATCACACATCAATACACACCTGACTAGCACGGTTTTAACATCAGGACACTTAAATCTCGTTTCGGCACATAAAATAGAGTAAAAGGGGTTGGTCTTTCCATTTTTTTATTTTACACGAATAATTTTAAAACTACTCAAATAGTTATTAAAATAAGATAAATAATACTATATCGAAAATTAGGGCGATTTTCGAAGTTTAAAACTTTTTCCTAAAATTTCAGAATGGTAAAATTTGGCCTAGGATTTTCTACAGCTCAGGTGATTAAAAATTTATGTCCTAAAGTTTTCAGTCTCAAATACCCAAAAATATACGTAGATATTTTTTAGCGGTTCGCGAATATTTTTCTATAGCAGAAATACAGCCTAAATTTATATATACAAAGCATTAGAAAATACATGCAATTTATCTCTAGCAACACATGAGAATTTTCCTTACCTCAGTGTTCTGCCAGAAATCCTCGGTGTCTTAGCGGTGTGAGTCAGTGGGTCTGCTTTAATCAATTTGTTTCCCCAAAATTCTAAACCGATATTTCGACCGTCTTTTCCCGAGTTTTCTCCCAATTCCCTTGCACCTTCTTTTCCATATATATATATAATTCTAAATATATATATATAAGAATTTCTTCTTCTTCTTTTTTTCGGTTTAGCGTTGCCATTTTCCTTCCTTTTTCCTTTATTTCTTCTTCCTTATTCTTTTCAACTTCCAGTTTACTGCTCATCAGCTTCCACCATCATTCTCGCCACTGCCCTTCCTTATTTTCCCATTTCGATTATCGTTCTCTTCATCCTCGTTCAGCCGCCACCACCGTCTATCTTCCTTTTCGGTTTTCGCCCTTACCTTCTTCACTTTTTGTTTCCTCCTCTGTTTTACTAGCCCGTCATTTTCCAGCCGAGGAAAACCATTGTTGTCCCTTGCCAAAAGCCTCCATAGCAGTAGCTCTTTTCCTCCCTCATCTTCCTCGTTTTCCCTTCTCTTTTCGTCACACCTCTTTCATCGTTCACTTCCTACCACCATCGTCATCTTTCTCCCAGTCACCCTGTTCCAGTTCCAGCAAGTGAGACCAAGGTGTTCTGCCTCTATTTCTTGGCCTTGATTATGTGATCAATAACCGAGAGCCTTTAACTAACCTCTACCATCAACATCATCTTCACGTTCAAGATGAGGAGTTCTTTCTATTTTCAGTTGTAACCGTCTTCGCTACTCTCGATGCTCACAACATGAATCCTGTAGCCACCTGCAGCAGTACAGAAAGTTAAACTAGTGCCCAAGGTCAACTCTTTTGTTCCATGTTTAGAAGCAACCCAACAAGACCTCGTTCAGTCTTCCTCTACCCGTACAACTCATGTCTCTACTCTAGTTTATTTTATTATTACCCTCCAACTCCCCTATGTTTCTGGTTTTCACAAACTGCATTATTCCTCTCCAAAAACCAAAACTAAGACTTACTGTAACCGAGTGAAAAAATGGAATAGCTATGTGTGGTGCCCTACTACAATCCCATGCACGTTTCCATCATGTTCACAAATTGATCAAGAATGGTGACGACCTCTTCTCTCCCACTTGCGTCACTATTCTGCCATTATCTTCATCTATGTTAACCCGAGAGGCACCTATTCTAGTACATCCACAATGATCGTCACGGCCTCAACCTTCCCTTTTCCAATTCTGCATCACCCTTTCTCTGCTCTTTGTCATGGCTTCCTTACTTTCTTTCATCGGCACTCTCCCTGCTCCAATATTTCTTCCTCTGTTTTATCGTTTTCTGTCTTCGATCAGTCTCCTTCAGCAATATACCATCACACGAGCTAGTGCCAATTCATGTGTTGACAAATTTCCTTTTCCCCACATTTCCTATACTTCCAGAATAATATCCTCCTTTACCCACTCTGATTTCTACACTTGCTGCTTCTTTCCCTACGTTTTCAGCCTTATATCACACGTTTGCTGTTACTGACTCCAGTACCATATACATATATTTTATGTTTACATTTCTTCATCATTCCTATTTACTGAGACTTCATAATTGCCTCCCCTCACTCTGTATTCTCACTGTCTTACCAATTGCTTCGATTTTGTTTCTCCTATCCCTCCTTCTGCTATAGTGTATCACAACTGCAACAGACATAGATTGCCTCAGTTGGGTCCTCTTTTCACCAGGCTTCCAGACCTTTACTTTCCTTCTCTACTTACTTCGGTAATCATCATCTCTCAATTTATCTTTCTTTTTTCTTTTTCAAGATCAAAAACTTCAATTCCTTTTCTTTTCTATTTCATTTCTATTACTATTCCCCTTCATTCATAGTACACTTCCCTATCTTCCTTAATGTATACTATATTAACATATCCCTACATGCTGCTACTATTACTTTTATTTCCTTAAAATGTTTAAATGGTTTAATAATGGCAACACTATTAAATTAATGGAAGGTTAATTTTCACATTATAGTCCACTTGATATTATGTATGATTTTATTTTTCATTTATACTTCAATAATTATTTATTTGCTTGAATTTATCAAGATCCCTCATACCATACTATAATTAAATTATTTGTCCACCAAGAGCACACTTTTAATCCCAGTGATTTAATTGTTATTCTTTGATAAGATCGAATACATGAAAATTTTGGGGTGTTTATAGAAAGGCACAGAATGGCTAAATTGTAATTTTTTTATTTTTGGTACAAGTTCGACGAGCTCTCATACGGAGAGGTTTGTGGGCCCTACAGAAGTGCGTACCTATCTAGACATATTCGAATCATTATAAAACAATAATATATAACTTTAAACAACCCATCTGAATACTAAAATTTCAAATTTTATTTTAGCTCGGTAAACTTACAACAAATGTGAAAATGATGATTCCATAGGTCAAATTTGCACATTGACTAAATAGACACTATAAATGGATTTAGAGGTATAAAATAAGTTCTATCAACCTCTTAAATTGACATGCCAGACTCCGTAATGAAAATTAATACAATAAGATCAATATAAGTAAAAACTGGTGTAAACCCTATGTTACTGTGCATGCCCAACCACCTTAGGGAATTTTCATCTATGATGCATTATTTGCATTGGACATGCATGTGAATAATGAATTTGTCACCTACCATAAAGTGGTAGCTAATAAGAATTGAGAAAAATACCAAATTAGTGAAATTTGGCAAATTAAGAAATATTTAGCAAGCTTATAGCATAAGGTTCCTTTAGTTAATGACCTATGCTAACATGAGGCTAACGGTGCTAAAATGCAACTATAAATTCAACCCCCTTTGCAATTAGCCATTAACATGTTAATTTTAAGTTTAAGTGCGAGAAAGTGAGAAAAACTTAAGGGAATCTTGAAACTACGACCTATCTCCCCATTTTCTTCCAAATTTCACCCTTGATTTCTCCACCTAAATTTATCTAGAAACTCTCCTCCATCATATATCTTTATTTGGTGGCTTAAAACACTAAGTTTTATCAAAGCAATCCAAGGATTCCAATAGCATACATGTTTCAACCAAGTTTTAGATCCATAGGCTATGCTTGTTTCCAATTCTCTTAATTAATATACGTTGTTTAGGGGTTGATATGAAGTTATTTTCAGGTTTTAAATTAGAGTAAAACAATTCTATGTTGTGAAACCCAAAAATTTTTGTTTTATTATTTATTTAGAAGTTAGAAAACAATTAAGATACTCGCAATAATATTATGCAGGCTCGGAATGACTGAGTACTAGGGTTAGTGGCAGGAACTCGGGGCATGAAAATTGAGGTAAGATTTCAAAATCAAGAATTTATCAAAGATTGCATGTATAGGTATGTTTTTGTAGTAAGCGAAAAAAAATCATAATAAATTCCCTAAATTTATCAAAATTATTCTAAGGCCATAGGAAATTAGTATAAGGCATAATTGACTTGGGGAATGAAAATTGAGTGGAAATCTTGAGGTATCGACGATCAAATTAATTTTTTAAGTACAAGTAAAACCTTAAGCAATTTCAACAGGTAATGACTAAATCGAGCAAAATGGGCTCAAATGGGAAAATTTTTCTAAACAAGTGGGGTCCAAATTTTTAAGGAACATACTAGAGACCTATTATAACACATCAATGTCGAAAATTTTGAAGAAAATTGGTTGGAAATATTTTTTTGGAATTTATTGAAACAGGGCAGCAGGCTGCCCTGGCCCAGAATTCTGATAACCCAACAGAAAAGGCCCAATTTGAAGACCCTCTGGAAGGCCTTAAATCATGAGCTTCTCTAGAATAAAAATAGACTTCATGCCTTTTCTAGAATAGTTGGAACACCCTAAACCAATTTACAACCCGACAGAACCATGATAATTCTATTAAAATAGAATTATTTGTGCTTAATTTCTTAATTAATTATTTTAATCCCCATATTATTTTATTAATTAGCCCCTCAATTTAATTAAAATTCTCTTATGTGCAGGTAAATTAAATGCGGATGAATTTCAGTCGAAAATGGGCTGAAAAAGGGCTAAAACGAGACTGACCACTACCATTTCGTAGTCTGAGGTCACCATTCGTCTGGACACGTGTGATGTCAGGTGTTCGTATTTTATTCGCCTTGGAAAGATAAGATCAACAGACACCGTACCCACCTCATGGAAGACACACGTCGGGCCACATCGCACAGCCACGTGGACTAGAAGACAAATGACATGGAAATATCTTCTCTACAGCTAATGGAATAAAGACAAGTGACCAAACAATGCCAACTCATCTAGGATTAGAAATTACAATAGTACCCATAATTTTGTGTATAAATAGAACATGATGAGCAATTGAAAAACTAAGTAGGGTAAAGTAGAAAGTAGTTTAGGAGTAGAAGTAGTTTTTAGGGTAGAAGTAATTTAGTGTAGAAGTTATTTTAGGAGTAGAAGTAGGTAGGGTAGAATAGAAGTAATTTAGGGTAGGAGTAGTGTTAGAATAGTTTAGTTTTTCTTGTTTTCTTTAAAAGCTTTACCGTTAGCCACATTTAATTTTTTATTTTTGTTTAGTTAATGTTCATAGCAATTTCCATTTTTATGAAAAGCTTAGATTTTTCTTTAGTTGCTATTGGTTTGCACCTTTAATTTTTATATTTTCTCGCTTCTGTGTGCCTCACATTGTAGGAGAGGAGGGTGGCTGGTGACAGTAGCCATAATCCTTCCTCGTATGTCTGCACCAGATGTTTATGTGGTTTTTTAATTTTAACCTCAATATTTTGCTTCTCTCGATTTTGTTACTGCTTTGTCTATGTTTCTTGGTTTCTTGTCTATTTTTATTACTTTATTTAGTTGCTTCAACCAGTGAGTATTTCTTCTTTGCTCACCAATTCTACTTAGTTCTCTGTTTTAGGCTAAGGAAAGAGCAATATTACAATCTTTGATTTTCCTTCTCCTATTCTGTTGTGTTCTCGGCCTCGCCTCTAATTCTGATGTGCGCTCGGGTTAAGTGGTGCCATCTTACGCAGCTGTCGGGTGAGCTGATGTTGAGCGTGGCAGGAAGGAGCAAAGTTGCTACTAAATCCTGATCCCCCCGCAAGGTTTCTATACAGAAGCTGGAAGCGTTGTAGGATGCGAGTGAAGCGGGAGTAGTGGGTTACATCACAAGTGCTCTGTCGTGAGGTCGAGATTGAATCATTTGTTTTTTTGCTTTTCTTTCTGTTTCTGTTTACTGCTTTATGTGGTTATGTTTTCATTTCCTCTAACATTACATAATCATTTCTTTGTTCCACAACTTCTTCCTATCACAACCTTCAACTTACCAAAAATCAGCGCAAATGTTTCATTTTTAATACATCATTTATTAATCGTTCTTACTTTACCGCGATCGTGACCAACTAAACCCTCAACAGTTGGGCTGTGCATCAATGTCTACCTCATCCAACCATAATAATTTAATTTTTAATACTATTTATAATTAAACACTTGTATAAATAAATCAGAGTTGTTGTTTACATGTGTTTACATTGCTTACATCCCCAATAGTTACATACAAGATGCTACTGTACTATGGAAAGTTTAAATATAAAATTTACATCAGTGTGTATACCTTAAGCGATGGGATGCAACGGATACTAAAAGGAAAGCCTCCAGTCGCCTTCAGTATATACTCAAATCTTTGTAGAGATGGGAAAATAAGGGCGATGAGAAAACCACACGCTCAATAAGGCAATCATGCGAACAGGTAGATGCTGCATTATCTACATGATGGTTATGCCATGTTCAAATCCCTTCATTTCATCATTTCATCTTAAAACATGAGTTCATGCTTGTGTTAGTGGCATGTAAAGCAATTCATGCTATTTGTTAATGCACAAATAAATTTCAAGCATGGCATTAATCATCATGCATATTTCATAAGTAAAGCATGGCGTTAATCATCATGCATATTTCATAAGTAAAGTATGGCAATAATCATCATGCATTTGTGCACTTTAAAACTATTAACATACTTTCTCATTTCAATCAAATCAACGCTTATCAGGACGTCAGCCCTTCCCTCGGACTGTCCTGACCCACAAATCATTTCAAAACATGGATTTCATTCATAAAGCAATAGACATGTGAGATAGGCAATCTAATAAGGGAAATATCTTATAGGACTATGGCCATATCCTGTGATCCCAAGCTACACGGATCAGGTACACGGGGTATCACCACTATTTACTTCTATACGGGAGGTGGGTCATGTCTAGCCCACCGGTCCATAGCAAATCTCACCCGAAGACAACATATCACAATCTCAACACAGTACAACATACTCCATGCTACCTGCACGGTACAGCGTACTCCGTGCACCCATACCAACACATCATATCACGCCACATCTCAAAATGCACGTGCGAGCCTATTTAATTGGTACGACTTCTTGTCTACCCGAAGCTCCTAACACGGCTATCAACATGTCAATTCTAAAAAATGCACGTGCGAGCCTATTTAATCGGTGTGACACCCAGTCTACTCGAAGCTCCTAGCATGGCAATAAGTATGGTGGGCATCTAATGCGAACTATGCTCCAGCACCATGCCAAAACTAGTATAAAGTCTATGCGAGCTCAACTCTAGCACAACATCATAAGAATCCATGTGAAAACTAGTGTGAGCTATGTTCTAGCACTCATGCATATAAGAACACATCAAATCTCGTGCGAGTCACACTCTAGCATGCTTTCATTCTCACAAAATCCGTGTAGGTGGCTCTATCTTTGTAAAACATGGTTATCAACCAAATCAAATCATTTCTTTTGCAAATCATTTCAAATGTTAGCCAACCCACCAATCACTTGCTAAAAAGCAATAAAACAAGGTTTTCAATGCATCATGCTTTTGTTTTCATGCACATTTCTCAAAACCCAACTCTTTGCCCTTCAATCACCCAATAACATTTTCAAGTGTCACATACACTCTAGCAAAACATTTAAGCGCCTAAATTGCACACAGATATCTCTAAGAGTCCACACAATTCCCTTACCTCCATTTACTAGGGGTGCGACTCTCTTCCTTTACGTTTCTCACGCTCTTGACTCAACTTGCTCTGGTGTATCCTCAGAAGCTGCAATTCATTCATCAATCGCTTGAGTTAGTGTTGCTAACTCCCATTCAACTATGCATTTTACCCAATGCCTTAAATATTCATTTTACCCTTTTTTGGGTAAGTCTCACAATTCATTCCATAACACCATCTTAAATCTATACCTACAATACCATTATCATCTTAAGATGTCTTATTCATCATTTATTCCACTACATTACACTTTCTCACACCAACCCATTTCTAGGTTATAATCATTCCATGGCATTCTAGGTAGTTCTACCATAAATATGCACACCAAATCAACTTCAATATCCATAACTAAACAAATGTACTTAGTTTTATGCATTTAGAGACTCACCTCTTTGGATTTCCTTCTTACTCAAAATGACAATGCTCCTAGCTCCTTCAATACCACAAATGAGGTAATGCCTTCAAGCTATGTTGTTCTTCTCCTTGATGTGAACAACTTTGCGTCTAATAGCCTTCCCTCGAATCTTCTTGAAAATGGGTGGATTTAGAGAGAGAAAACTAGGTTTTAGCGTTGAAAATGGTAAGGTGAGAGTGTTTTCCCGAAATCTGCAGATCCAACTGCGCCTATTTATAGATTTAGCTTGATGAGATTGATCTGCCTTGGGTGGAGATCGATCTACCCTATTCCATTGCTCGAATAAGAGCATTTTTGGCTCTTCCAGATCGATCTCTCATCCTATAAGATCGATCTGGCATTCATATTTTTCAGATTTTACTACAGTTTTCTATAGAAACTTACACCAAAACATCTTTAATTTGTTGTCATAGTCATTTTCTCATCCAATCACCTTTGAGACTTGAAAATGGCATCCATTAATACTTCATACACTTTAAAACTTGTGTAAAATCTTTGTATAACCAAAGGTATATAATATAAACTAAATAGAAGTACATAACTCATGCAAATCTTCATTCCATTTACCACACTACTCATATTCCACTCACATTCATCACATGCAAAAGTCCATTTCTTCATATTCATACTTAATGAAACTTGTATGTACATCACAATCTTTTATTACAAGTGTGTACATTTAAGTTATGGACTTTACATCACTCATACTTCACATTACATGTACATCACCATTTACATATATATACAAAGTTATACTTATATGGGGTCTCACACTTCCACTTGAACCCACCTCTCTGTTCTCCCCTATTCCATGCTCTCATTTACTATTC
This sequence comes from Firmiana major, assembly GCA_033439115.1. NCBI lineage: Eukaryota > Viridiplantae > Streptophyta > Magnoliopsida > Malvales > Malvaceae > Firmiana > Firmiana major. Next base: position 66,289,087 of record CM065899.1, read on the forward strand.
ATTTTATTTTTTTGCTTTAACTGTTGGTTTTATTCAATTCATGTTTGCTGTTTTCGATTATTGTTTTAAACTCACAAGTTAACCATGTTTGCATGTACGACTTCCTTCTGTATTTGCTAATCGATGTTGCTGAAGAATACTGGATTGTTGCTACTCCAGTCTAGACATTCTTGGATAACTTTGGCAGGTAACAGATCTACTGTGAATGTGGGCTGAAGGTTAAAGCAACACAGGGCGTGGTGATCGATCTTGCTTGGGCATGTGTGCTGGTACAAGCGACGCAAGGTAGACTTGGTGCAGTCGTCTGGACAACGCCTGAATGCAGCAACAAGAACAGTACAATAACTTGGATGCAAGAGCAAGCGAACAGTACTGAAGCAGGGAGGCAGTACGTGGGTGCTGTTGGCAAAGTGGGCAGGGAGCTGGGCAGGTCGAGGAACGTGTAGCAGATAGTAGTACAGCACCTGGAGTAGAGCAGGAGTCGGACATTCACAAGTTGCTGAGCGTAGTGCACAGTACAGTATCGGGGCAATTGGTTATATTGCAAACTGAGCAAGGCCACGTTTGGCACTTAAGAAATGTTACAAATTAATATTATATGCATTTATATTGTTTTTTTTAATGGTATTTATAATTTTTATTGTTTGTTAGCTTAGGTATACATTAATTTACAGGATAGTTTAATTGTTTTGGTTTATTAGTTTAAGGTTTAGTTTTAATTTTAATGGTTAATTTGTGACTACAATAGAATTTATGAGTTGCATTTAAAATTAAATTAGAGAAATATTATTTCATGCATTTTTAATTTAATCTTCATGTTAAAATTAAAAAATCCAAAAATATTTAATTATCATGCATTAGTTAGATTTTACTTTATTATTAGATATTAGTTAGAGTTAGATTTAATTTAGGACATTTTATAGGTAATTAGTTTCTTAGTTTTATTTAAGAATTTTTTAAGTTAATAGAGTTTTATTTTATTAGACTTTAGGTTAGTTTAATTTGCATTTTTATTAATTAGTTTAATTATATGCATATTTTATTCTATGATTGTTTTATTTTAGTTTAATTAATTTGTTTCTTTATTTTCATATTTGTATTCTAATTTAATTGCATTAATTAATTTTAACTATTTTAATTATCTTTTGTTGGTTGTTGCTTTTAATTGCTTGGAGCTCTGTAAGTAATTTTTTCTCTGTTTTATTTTATTTAGTTTATAATTTTTATTGTTGTCAGTACTTTTCAATTATAGCCTTGTAGATCACCTTATAAAAATTCATAATTTGCTAGGATATACTTCGGGTAAGATTAAACAATATTTAATTAGGCTAATTAGATTATCTGTGGGACGATAATCCAAGACTCAAATTTCATTATTACTTGTACAACCCATGCACTTACGGATACACGTCTAGGTCACTTAGAGTGGTTATAGTCGGACAAAAACCATTCCCCTAATTCTGCCGTACGCGTCATCCCTGAACTAGACTTGTGTGATTTTTCTGGCCACCTTCCAGCTACTTTTGGAGTTTGGTTAAGAAGGATAAAATCTTTCCTCTTAGGTCCTCTACAACATATAAAAGATTAAACCCCAAACAAGCTCATATTCTAGGTGAAAAGTTAGTGAGAAGAACATGCGTAGAATTTTCCCTATTTCAAGGGAAGAGAGAAACTTCAATTTATAGGTTTTTGGTTGATTTTTGAGCTACGTTTTGATGATTCTAAGTAGTATACATGTTTACATGTAGCTGAAGGTCATTATTGAAGGATGAATCTCGAGTCAACCTTGGTCAAACCCAAGGTAAAGTTTTTGGAAGTTGATGATGGCTAGATATATTGATGTTTGATGAATTTGGATAGTTTTTGCTTAAGTAGAATTTGAAGAAATGTTTTCTATGAGCGAGTAAAGGTTCGTCCAGCCCTTGGTTGTTAGGGTAAGGATGAAATTTGGTTGAGTTTGATGTTGTGGAATGTTAGATTTGTACTGAAATGTTCGGTTTATAGCTCGGTTTAGCAGAGCACTGTAAAAGTGTGAACATCTGATGATTTGGTATGCTGTGAATTGCTAATTTGAGGCTAAAATAAGTGTGTAAGACATTAGGTTAATGAATTGAAAACAGAAGGAAAGAAACTATCGAAAATAGCTTAAATTGAGACTTTATCGATAAAATCGAGAAAGTGGGGAAAATCAATAAAATTGTCAAATCTAGTGAGTTTTACATAGGTTGAGGTATACTTAAGTTTATTAAGGTGAATTTGAGTATCATTTGATGGATTTGAAATTATTTTTGGCAACCTGAAAAGTTAGCACGTAAAATAAGGTAAACTTGATACCTGACAATTTAGTGTTGTCCCATCATCAGTCACGTAAGGGATGTAGTCTATTTTAGTATCGATATTCTTTATCTGCAAATAGATATTTATAGCATGAAAAATGTTTTATATAATAAACACGAATTTCGAAATGACCTTGAGCCCTATTCGATTTCTTACGAGTGCACAATTCTGTACAACCTTATAATTCCGAATATTTGTGAACATGATTATATATATGTGATTTCTGAAGAATGAATTTTATAAATTTTGTAAAAATCGACTCGAAAATATTCTCAGCATGATAACAATGTGTTTTAAGACTAAGAGCACTAAAGCATACGAGTCAGGGTAAACCTAGGGGTCGAAATTTAAATGGACCAAAGGAAATCATAGCCGACTGTAGGCATTAACAAAATAATAATTAATTAGTATTATTAGTTAATTAAGTTAAATATTTAATTAATTAATAATTTCTAATAAATTGGTGATAAATAAAAATTATTAACCAATTGTATTATCTCTAATTAAATTAAATTAATTAGAGATAAATCCTGGAGTGATCGAGTCCCTTTAGAACTCTCTACCATCAAGCATTATAAATAGAGAGCTCTTCCACACTCAGAAGGAGACTCAGAAGAAGCAGACAGAAAGCACTGAAGAAGAGCATAGCACACAGAGAAGAGAAATCTCAGCCTCCTCAGAGAATTGAAAGCCTGCAGAATACCGACCGTTCTCCAGTCAAGCCTTCTCTTCAGTCAAGTCTTTTCTTCAACAAAGCCGTCAACAAATCTACAAGAGGACAATAAGTCACAGACCGTTCTCTCAACAATCAGCCGCGCCGCTACAAATCCACAAGGAACCACAGACCGTTCTCTCAACGATCAGCCACGCCGCTACAAGTTCAAGAGGAACAACAAGCCCTTTGGCCGTTTCTCTCAACAATCACTCATTCCACTCCGTCGGGATTAAGCGTCACGCCCTCGACAAGTGCAATCAGGAGACCAAATCAAAGGATCATAATTCTTTTTTCTAAAGAATTCAAAACAGAGACTTGTACTCACACATAAATACAAAAATTGAATTTTGTCACTAATTCGTGTTTTAATTTTTCAGACACGAAAATTTGTGTATACAAATTTTTGGCACACCTAGAGGGACATCTCTGCCTCTCATCTCGCTCTCCATTATCAATCAAGATCAACCAATTGCTCGGATCTATGGCTCCAAAGATTGCTGCACCAAGTCACAAATTCAATCCTGCTGCGACCGTGCAACCTGGTTACACTGGACCGACGACCCGTGCTAGAGTACGATATCTTGTGACACAAGGTCAAGATTTAATGGGGCTAACCAATGATGCTGCTCATCAACCTATCATCTCGATGGATCTTTTGGCAGGAAGAAAATCTGCTTCACAAGTACCAACGGAATAATCAACGTCTACTCTCCAAACCATGTCTGCGATGGTTACTAATGCGACTACTCTAGAGGAAAGGATCTCTGAAATGGAGAGGATGATGTCAACTCTGCACAAGATAGTAGAAGAAAAGGATGCTAAAATTGTAATGTTGAAGAGTCAATTGGAAGCTCAACACGATGAAGAATCCAATGATAACCCAGCACCAAACAAACCAACTGCTGAAGCCGTTAGAAAACTGAAAGCAGTTCATGATGCTGGAAACCCCGAAGTAAACGGATCATCGTCAATATCAGTTAGGCTTTTGTCGGTTCAACAACTACAAGAGATGATTGCGAATACCATTAAGGCTCAGTATGGTGGATCATCATCTAAATCCTATTATGCATACATTAAATAGTACACGAGGAGAATTGATGATTTAAGGATGCCGACAAATTATCAACCTCCTAAGTTCCAGAAGTTTGATGGGAAGGGAAATCCACGTCAACATGTGGCCCATTTTGTGGAGACGTGTAACAATGAAGGAATATACGGAGATCTTCTGGTTAAACAGTTTATAAGGTCGCTGAAAGGAAATGCCTTTGAATGGTATACCGACTTGGAATTTGAGTCTATTGATAGCTGGGAACAACTTGAGAGGGAATTTCTCAATTGTTTCTTTAATACTCGTCGCACAGTGAGTATGACAGAGCTAACTAAAACCAAACAAAGAAAGGATGAACCAGTCGTCGACTACATCAATAGATGGAGAGAGTTAAGTCTTGATTACAAAGATAAGCTCTCTAAAATTTTTGCTGTTGAGATATGCATCCAAGGTATACATTGGGAACTTCTTTACATTCTCCAAGGGATAAAGCCGCATACTTTCGAAGAATTGGCCACCCGTGCTCATAACATGGAATTGAGTATCGCTCATTTTGGTAACAAAAGTTCTTCGATTCTTGATCCTAGGAGAGACAAGAAGGATTTTAAGAAGGTTGAGAGGCCTTTAAAGAGCACTGCTAAGGAGTCTTTGTTGGTTGAGACTAAACCTTTAAAATTTTCCTCTAAAGGCACTAAGAAGGCTGAGGAAAATATCAGGCGGCCTCAAATGAGAAATATACAACGCATGAGCTTCGAAGAAAGAGAAGCAAAGAAATATCCTTTCCCTGATTCAGATGTGCCTGATATGCTGGATCAACTCCTGAACCAGAAGCTGATTGAACTTCCAGAGTCCAAAAGGCCAGGAGAAAAGGGAAAAGTTACCGATCCAAAGTATTGCAAGTATCATGGCATCATTGGTCACCCCACTGAAAAGTGTTTTGACCTGAAAGATTTGATAATGAAGCTAGTGAATGAGCGCAAGATTGAACTTGATATGGACGACATAGTAGAGTCAAATCATGCTACTTTCACTTCTTTGCCTAGAAAAGGCATAACGTATCAAATGATTCAATTTGGCTGCTTGGAACCTGTTGCCCTGCCAGTTGCGGTAACAAGCTCAATTACTAGCTCTTTTAAAGATGTTGAATCTGCTGCGGATGATAAAGAGCAATGGACATTGGTAACGCGATGAAAATTGCGAAAGCGATATGTCCGATCTGCAAACCTTCCTTTTCAAAAGGGAATTCAGCAGATAAATAACTCGCATCCACGTTGGGGACAAAAGAAAACTATGAAGCATCCCCAATTCTAAAATTTTTTATGGCAAAAGCCTTGAAAACAAATAACACTAGAAGAATTCTTTCCTAAAGGTTTTCTTAGGGAAGAACAAATGAGTGTTGGTGTTCATATGGTTTCGTATAAAGAGGAGTCAGAGGGAGAAAGCTCAAAGGCTATTAAGGCTCGAGGAGATGGTCAGACGAAAACAGTCAGGGAAGAATGCCTTAAGATCTTGAAAGGGATCTCTTCTCATCTTACCGTCTACGAATTGTTGCAGTATCCAAAGGCAACACGTGACGCGATTGCGCATGCCTTGGAAAACTCAAAAATTTACGCCGCACATCTTCCAACTCCCATGAAACCTACTTCAGATGATAGTTTTTGTGATTACTGCTTAACAACTCTTGCATTCACAGATGAAGATCTGTTGTTAGGATCAAAACCCCACAATCGGCCACTTTATGTTTATGGATACATCCGAGAACAAAGGGTGAATCGCATGTTGGTCGATAATGGGTCTGCAGTTAATATCATGCCCAAAGCAACAATGGAGGAACTTGGCATAACAATTAATGAATTGTCAAAAAGCTGACTTTTGATCTAAGGTTTCAATCAAATGGAGCAACGTGTTTTAAGAATAATACGAATGGATGTCGCGATCGGTGAATTAATGTCGAGTACAATCTTCCATGTCATCGACGCTAGGACTACATATAAGTTGTTACTTGGGCGACCTTGGATTCATGCAAATGACGTTGTACCTTCTACACTGCATCAATGATTAAAATTTTATCGAGACAAACCAAGAAAGGTTGATGCTGATTTAAAACCATTCAATGAGGTCGAGTCAAAGATATTGTAATGGACAACCCAATCAAATCTTCACCCAGCGAGGCAAAAGAAACTCCAGTTCTTCGCTATATTCCAAAGGCTCGTCGCAAGGAAGGTCAATCGCCATTCTTGGAATGCTCAGAATTTAAGTAACCAGAGTGTTCTCCTGACAGGATAAAAGAAGACATAAAACTATTAAAGGATGCTTGCACATTGCCTCTAACTAACATGGCTCATAGTTAAGCCAAGAAGCCATTGAAAGGGTTCGTTCGACCGTCCCAAGGCACAATAGAACATGGGACTTTACCTCAAGGTCGTACTGCTGAAAATTATGATCCAAAGGCTTATAAACTGATCGCTAAAGTTGGGTTCGACTTCTCCAAGTCATCATTCATGAATGAGTTACATGATGGGAAGACGACTGCAAAGTTGCAAGGGATCATTGAAACTCATAAGAAGCTAATAAACAAGTCGGATGGGAAACCTTTCCCAAAAGATGGATTAGGATGTGAATCCCAAAACCCGGTATGAATTCGTGTTGGCAGAAAAAATAAATTGGTCAGTACTCAACACATTTCGGTGGAGGTTACTGAAGAATGTGATGAGCCAAAAGTTTTTCCAACTCATCCTTCTCAAAATACTACTCGTGTATCAGTATTCAATCATTTGGGAACGTCAGTATCTCGTATTTCAGTGTTTGATAGGCTCAATGTCCCTCACCATGAGTTACGTCAAGCATCCAGAAGACGCAATTCAGTTTTTGATAGATTAAACGCTTCAAGCAGTGAAGTGCATCAAGAAGAGAGTCAAAACTGCACTGAATTGAAGGATAATAAGGAAATTTGAAGCTCAATTCCGTCTCGCATGAAGAGGCATTTAGAGCTTGAAATCTCTGCAGAAGGGCCATTGAAAGTGCGACGTCATACTGTTGTGGACACCAGTTCATCTGTCCATCTCAAAGAAGAAAAGACAAAAGTTTATTCAACATATCATGTAACCATCCAAGAAAGTGCAGATGATGAATCATCAGAAGATGAGTCTGAAGAGCCATCCAAAATCGAAGAAGAAGAAGCTCCCGCTGCTTTAGAAGATGGGGGGCAAGCAACTGTCGACAGGTTGGAAGAGGCAAATCTTGGCACCTCGGATGCACTGCGCCCTATATTTTTTAGTGCACTCCTTAGCCCAGAAGAAAAAGAAAAGTATGTCGCACTATTGTTAGAATACAAAGACTGTCAGACCCGGATTTTTGTAGCTTATTTCCTTATGATTTCTATGTGTATGAACACTATGTAATTATGGTTGAATCATAAGAAAAGTATTTATTAGACTTAAAGTGTTATTGAAATGAATTAACACGCAAAAGCTACATAAAATGCCTAATGTGAGCAATGAGTATCACAGGCTAAACCGAGTCATTCTAAATCATTCTGACTGAAAAAAAGAACTTAAAATAAGAGAGCGTAGAGAACTCATGAAGAAAAGTCAGCTTGATTTAGACCCGAACATACAAAACGAGAATAAAAGCTAAAAAGGGTAAAATGGACCTTTTCGGCGAGAAAAGGAGTTTCGGGTAAAATTATCCACCGAGAGCGGTTGGGATATAAAGACGAGAGTGCAAGACATGATATATAACACTTTCAAAAATTTAAGAAAAAAAGTCAACTTAGTCAATGGTTAAGGAAAAAGTCAACTATAGTTAAGAAAGTGGACTTTTACCATAGTTGACTAATCAAGGTTAGAAATTTACCTAAGTGTGGAGAAAAATTTGGGAAAAAATATTCTTGGCCAGAATACAAGATAATCATCCCCGGAAGTAAGGAAAATTTATTCGGAAGGATTCCGGAATAAATTTAATGGTTAAAAACGTAATGGGCCTAAGATGAAAATTTTAAAGCCCATTAAGGTATACTAAACGTATATCGAAAATGTTAGGTCCTTTGGACGGAATTGTTGGACCAATTGATCGGCCAAATTTTGAGACAATAAAAGGCCCGAGGTATAGTAAAAATTTCAGCCCGAAAGCCCATTAGGAAAGCCCAAACCGAGAAGCCCAATTGGAAAAGCCCATGAGATAAATATCTAACCATAGTTAATGTTAACTATGACTCATAAGGTGACTCATAAGGTGACTCATGGTTCAGAATTGGGAAGTCAAGCATAGTGGCTGAAAAGTAAGGCTTAATGGCTAAGTAAGTGGCTTATAAATGCAGCCACACCTTGGTCATCTTCATCACACAATTCCGGCTAGAGAAGAACACCATTGAAACATAACCATCCAAGCTTTCTCTCACTAGAAATCACTAGGAATTAGTCATATTTGGAACTTGCATTCTTCATGGAAGTTGTTCCAAATTGAAAGGAGATTAACATATGTTGGAATTGGCTATCAAGGAGCCATAGAGTGCAAACCGAGAGCCTCCAAAGATTCGGCCAAAAGGAGAACACTACAATTGGTATATTTTCTAATTTCCAATTTCATATATGTTAATGTATGAATGATTTCAAGTATGTTGATATATGTTTTAAGCATTGAAACATATTAAATCACCATTTAGAGGGTTAGGCCGAGAGTGATCAATGAGATAGTGAAATATGTCAATTGGATTTTAAGACATAAATGGATTAGTACACATGTATTAATGTTAATGGTATAATTAGAATTAATCAAATTGATTAATTAATACATGTAAATTATTGGCAACCAAGGTGTTTGATAAAATGCCTAAATGAACAATATGATGATTGGTAATGTTGCCTACCAAGTGTTTGTAAAAATACCTAAGTGAAAATGGCTAGGAAATAGGCATGTATGACATGCCATGGTGGAAACCGAGAATGGTTAAGCTCTCGGCCAAGGCATGTGGCCGAGAGGCCCAATGGGCCAAGCCCAATAATTTTAGGCCCAATAGGGTGTAATGGGTCTAAGACAAGCCCAATAAGAGTTGGTGGGCCCCACAAGCCCAATAGGCCCAACAAAGTGAATAGTAAAATGAAAATGGACTTAAGGCCTAGTTAGGCCCATTAAGGATTTTTAAGGCCCATTAAGGGAAATTAAACTGTATTAATGTGTAATACAGTAGGAAAATTATAATTTACCTGAGAAATGGTTATTTACAGCTCCGGAGTTTACATCGAGAGCTGATCGGACTGCGGGATTTAGCAGCACCGAGGAAGTGAGGTCACGAGACGTGATCCGAGGTAGGGAACTTTTGCGAGTAGTTAGAGATACCTGCACGTATTTTCAACTGCTTTAGCATTCACTTAAAAACTCTGAGGGTCAGAGAAAGTGAATAATAATTATTGCGACCCGATAGTGGCAAATTACGATTTTGCCCCTAGTTAGTCAAAAAGTCAACTTTTGTGAGAAGTTGCAAAAAAGCATGGAAAATGCTATTGTGAGTGTTTAATTGTTATTAGCATGAAAATAAATAGATGGGCTAATGATTTTAAGGTTGATATGACTTAAGCACACTTTGAGTGCTGATTTTGATGTTTTATAAACAATCCCTTTTTAAATAGCCATCTATCATATTATGTGAGAATGAATCGTGCTAGAGCACAGCTCGCACTGGGATTCATGTGTTTTTCCACATAATATTAGTGCTGGATTTGATACGCACTAGATTTTCATGACATGCATGATAGAGTACTGGAGTTTTACTCGTACTCAGCTTTGAATGATATATGCATGACAGGGTGCTAGAGCGTGGCTCGTACTCGATTCTTCATGGTTTATACATGACATAGTACTGGGAGCGATTGCTCGTACTTGATTTTGATATTGTGCATAGCATAGTACTGGGAGCTATTGCTCGTACTTGATTTGATACATAAACTATGCATTGACCTAGTTGCTGGAGGTTTACTCGCACTAGAGTTGAATTTTATGATGTGAAACAGTGTTGAGCGGAGTGACGACTGTGAGTCGCACTCAAGACGCACACTGTATGTGATATGTAATACATGTTGACACCCATGCCTGGATCTTTGCGTGACTGTGTGTCATAGCTAGAGAGGATATCCGCATGAGGTTGATATAGAAGTGGTATACTTATTCCCATGGTTTCGAGGGCTAAAGACCCTGGCTATGAGGTTTTCCCATGGTTTCGAGGGCTAAAGACCCTGGCTATGAGGTTTTCCATGGTTTCGAGGGCTAAAGACCCTGGCTATGATGGGTCCACGGGTGTACTTTGTACCGTGTCTGAGTGGCACGAGGTGTACTCTGTACCGTGTGTTACGTAGCTGGCGGTTGACATTGGATTGACCATCCTCCCGTTACAGCAGTGAGGCCCCGCACATCTAGATCTATGTGGCTTGGGATCACTTTCTTTTCGGATATGATCATAATCCAGGATACTATTTACATGTACCACAGAGTCTCACATGATATATCACATTGATTGATTGATTTAAACTGCGGACAGACCTGAGGGATGGGTCGGACTCCGATTTGTGTTGTGAATCATTTGATGCCATATTTATATGTGATTTAAATATACATGGCATGATTTACATAAAGGCATGATTTATATATAAATGCATTGTGTTGCACTACATGCCTACTTTTGAGAAATAAAGCATGATTTTGTACATGGGATTTATTCTGTACAAGTACATATATATTATATTTCAAGACATGCTTTTAAAGTGAGTTAAGGAAATAATGTTTTCAAGGCATAGCACTATTTTGAGTAGATAGTGTGGATATCTACTTGCTTGCCTGATTTCCTTACTGAGCGCGTTATGCTCACCCCCCCTTTTCTTTACATCTCTCTACAGAGCGTCAGTAGATCGAGAGTTATCGTGGGAGAGTGTCCCAGAGTCCACTGCTAGTTCCTATCGATTCGTCAGGTATACTTATTATGTACAGTTGTGTATCTAAACATAGAAACAGCACAGTGATGTATACGTTATATATTATGGGGAATGTAATCGTATTAGATTTTATAAAATCTTACATGTATAATAAAAGCAACTACAGTCAGACTTAATATATTGACATGTATGTATGAAATGGATGATGTGGTAAGTGAAGACTCTGACATCGAATCACAGCCCAACCAGTGAAGAGAGGAAAGGTAAGTTAAAATGCGAAAAATTTATAGTGATTTTTGGATAAAGTCGAGGATTGAAACTGGGGTCCTGACAAAGACGTCTTCGCCTGGACATATAAAGAGATTCCCGGACTTGATCCGAAAGTTACAGTTCATAACTTGGTTGTTCGAAAGGGAGTAAAGCCAATTAAATAGCTCCAAAGGCGCTATAGACCTGACCTTATCCCGCTCATAAAGTTGAAGTCAACAAGTTAATCGATGTGGGATTCATACGTGAAGTGAAATATCCATCTTGGATAGCTAATATAGTGCCAGTCAAAAAGAAGAATGGACAACTTCGCATCTGTCAACTTTCGCGATCTAAACAATGCATGCCCAAAAGATGATTTTCCATCGCCCATCACCGAAATAATGGTTGACGCTACTACAGGGCATGAGGCTTTGTCATTCATGGATAGATCATCTGGTTATAATAAGATTCAAATGGCACCAAAAGCTGAAGAGCTAACCGCATTTTGAACCCCTAAGGGGATTTATTGCTATAAAGTAATGCCCTTTGGTTTGAAAAATGCTGGTGCAACTTATCAACGTGCTATGCAGAGAATTTTTTATGACTTGCTCCATAAAACAGTAGAATGTTATGTTGATGATCTTGTGGTCAAGTCAAAGAGAAGAAACGACCATTTAGAAGATCTTCGTTCAGTGTTTGATAGGCTGAGGAAGTACCAACTAAAGATGAACTCGCTGAAATGTGCCTTTGGAGTGACATCTGGGAAGTTCCTTGGTTTTATCGTAAGACACCGAGGCATTGAAATAGATCAGTCCAAGATAGATGCTATCCAGAATATGCCAGAGCCTAAGAACTTAAAAGAGCTCCGAAGTCTTCAAGGTAAATTGGCATACATTCGAAGGTTTATTTCAAACCTAGCTGGAAGATGCCTACCACTCAGTCAACTAATGAAGAAGGACGCACCATTCGAGTGGGATGAATCCTGTAGCAATGCTTTTAATGCGATTAAGAGATACTTGCTTAATCCTCCAGTTTTGGGAGTACCAATTCATGGAAAGCCATTAGTCCTTTATATTGCTGCACAGGACAAGTCCTTGGGGGCATTACTCGCACAAGAAGATGAGCAAAGGAAACAAAGGGCTTTATACTATTTAAGCCGAACACTTGTAGGGGTAGAATTAAACTACTCCCCTATTGAGAAAATGTGTCTTGCTTTGTTTTTCGCCATTGATAAACTAAGACACTACATGCAAGCATAGACAGTCCATTTAATAGCACGAGCAGATCCTGTGAAATATATTTTGTCCAGACCAGTTCTTTCTGGGAGATTGGTAAAGTGGGCAGTAATCCTTCAACAATATGACATTGTTTATGTTTCCCAAAGGGCGGTGAAGGGGCAGGCCTTGGAAGATTTTCTAGCAGATCATCCTATCCCATCTGATTGGAAATTGTCAGATGATTTACCAGATGAAGAAGTCCTTTTTGTTGACCTGAAGCCAAGCTGGAGGTTATTCTTTGATGGTGCTTCAAGATAAAATGGAGCAGTAGCAGGGGCAATTCTCGTTACCCCGTACAATCAAGTCTTGCCATGTTCTTTTGTCTTGAGCGAATTATGCTCTAATAATGTTGCTGAATATCAAGCACTTATTTTATGCTTAGAAATGGCACTTGAAATAGGGATTAAAGACATTGAAGTGTATAGAGACTCTAAGCTAATAATACAGCAACTCTTGGCAGAATATGAAGTCAAGAAAGAAGATTTGATTTCATATTTCAAATATGCTAAACGGTTAATGGATAAGTTTGATTTCACAACGTTAAAGCATATCTCAAGAGGTGAAAATCGACAGGCAGATGCTTTGGCTAACTTGGCAACAACTTTGGCCATCAATGAGGATGAAAAGTTGAATGTTCCAATATGTTGCAGATGGATAGTGCCTCTACAAGGCATAGTTCATGAAGAAGTCGGTGTCACGACCCTCAACTTACCAAAATACGTACAAAATTTTCCCATTTTCATGCATCAATCCTTAATCATCCTTCCTCGATCGTGAACAACCACACGCTTAACAGTTGGGCTGTGTGTCGACGTCTAACTCACGTCACCATACCAATTCAATTTGAAACATTATTTATGAGTAAACACTTGTATAAATGTATATATATCAGAGTTGTTACATGTGTTTACGTTGTTTTACATCCTCAGTGGTTACATACAAAATGCTACTGTGCTATGTCTAGTTTAGATACAAAATAATCAAGGTGTGTATACCTTTAGCGATGGGATGCAGCGAAATTACCAAAAAGGGAAACGCCTCCAGTCACGTCCAATCTATACTCAAATCTCTGTAGAGAGGGGAAAATAAGGGGGGTGAGCAAACCACACGCTCAGTAAGGCAATCATGCGAACAGGTAGATACTGTACTATCTACGTGATCGTGATGCCATGCTCAAAAGCATTTAATTCATTGTTTATCTCAAAACATGAGTGTATGATTGTGTTAATGGTATGTAAAGCATTCATGCTATAGAAATCAAGTGCACATGTCAACTCAAAGCATGGTATAAATCATCATGCATAATTCACAATAAAAGCATGGCATTACCCATCATGCATTTTCACAATAAAGCATGGCATTAAACATCATGCATCCGTGCACTTTAAAAACCATTAACAAATCAATTCATCACTGGCCAGGTCTCGGCCCATCCCTCGGGCTTTCCTGACCCACAATCATTTTCAAACATGGATTTAATCTCAAATAGCAGTAGACATGTGAGATAGGCAGTTTCAACAATAGGTAATAACCTCAAGGCCTATGTACATAACCTGTGATACCGGCTACACAGATCAGGTGTGCGGGATATCACCACCATCTGCTTCCACACGGGAGGTGGGTCAAATCCTACCCGCCGGTCCATAGCAGATCTCGTCCGAAGACGGCACATCACAACTCAACACGGTACAATGTACTCCATGCTACATGCACGGTACGACGTACTCCGTGGACCCAATCAACACATCATATCACGCCACATCTCAAACGCACGTGTGAGCCTATTTAATCGATGTGGCACCCAGTCTACTCGAAGCTCCAAACACGGCAACATACAAGGTGGGCATCCAGTGCGAGACAAACTCGAGCACAATGCCAAAACAATTATGAAATCCATGTGAAAACTAGTGCCTCTTGCACTCTTTCATACTCACGGAATCATGTAGGTGGCTCAAAACTTGCAAAATATGATTAACAAAACCAAAACACACTCATCTCTTTTGCAAATCATTTCAATGTTAGCCAACCTACCAATTATTTGCTAAAAAGTAATAAAACATGATTTTCAAAGCAATATGCTTTTGTTTTCATGCATATTTCTCAAACTCCCAACTTTTACCCTTCAATCACCCAACATCATTTCCTATTCTCATGCATTCTAGCAAAACATTTAAGCGCCCAAATTGAGCACAAATATCTCTAGGAGTCCACACAATTCCCTTACATCGATTTACTTGGTGTGACTCCTTTCCTTTTAGCTTCTCACGCTCTTGGCTCAACTCGCCTCGGCGTATCCTCGGAAGCTGCGATTCATTCATTAAATCGATTGAGTTAACGTATTTAACCCATAATTGACCTCACTAGTCAATATTATTCACTTATGCATTTTACAAATGCCTTAATCCACATTTTACCTCTTTTAGGCAAATCTCACAATTTATCCACCAACAACATCTTAAAATCATACCCATAACACTATTAATAACTTCTATATATATCTCATTTCTCATTAATCTCCATCAATTTCACTTTCTCACACTAAACAATTTCTAGGTCAAAATCATTCCAATGCATTCTAGATAGTTTCTAACCATCCATACTCATGCCAAACAACTCCAAAATCACTTAAATAAATAATGCACCATAGTTGGAGTGTTAGAATCTTACCCAATTTGATTTCTCCTCTTGCTCCAAATGGCAATGCCCTTAACTTCTTCAATATCAACAATGGGAAAATGCTTTCCAACTATGTTGTTCTTCTCTTTGATAGGAACAACTTTGTCTCTAATGGTCTCTCTTCAAACCTTACTGAAAATGGCTGATTTTTGAGAGAGAAAGTTAGGTTTTTGGGTTGAAAGTGGAAGGTTTGTGTTTTTTCCCGAATTTTCTGATTTCTAGCACTCCTTATATAGAATTAGCTTGAGGAGGTCGATCTGGTCCAAGAGGAGATCGATCTGGTCCCTTAAAATCTCTCTTTTTCACGGTATTTTTAAGCCTGAGATCGATCTGTCGAAGCATGAGATCGATCTGTCGAGGCATGAGATCGATCTGCTCCCAAACAGAGAGCTAAGGAGATCGATCTGGCTCCATTGGAGATCGATCTGCTCTATTCTTTTGCCCAAATAAGAGCATTCTGGTTCTTCCAGATCGATCTCTCATCCCATGAGATCGATCTGCCCTTCAAAATTTCCAGATTTTCTGCAGTTCCTCTGTAACAACACTTGCCAAACATCCTTAATTTGCTACCATGATCATTTCCACATTCATTCATCTTTGAGACTTGAAAATGGCATCCATCCTCACTTCCTACACATTAAAACTTGTGTAGAATCTTTGTATGACCAATGGTACTTAATATAAACAAAAATGGAAGTGCACATCTTATGCAATTCTACTTCCATTTTACCAAACTATTCATAATCCATTCTACACACATTCTCCACATGTTTAAGTCCATTTCTACACATTCATACATAATGAAACTTGTATGTACGGTTACCACTCTCATTACAAGTGTGTACATTACTTATGGACTTACATCACATATACTTCACTCATGAATTCATAGTACAACTCTATTTACACTTCTATGCACATATATACCCTTATACATATACGGGGTCTCACAGTCGGTGCGATATCGGTATGCACAATTGAAGTTGAAGATTGGCGATAGCCTATTATTGATTATCTTCAGCATGGCAAACTTCCGAATGATTTACGTCACAAGTCTGAAGTGCGGCGTAGAGCAACAAGGTTCATCTATTATAAGGATACCTTGTATCATAGGTCATTTGATGGGCAATTCTTACGTTGTTTATGAAGTGAGGAAGCCAAACAAGTGTTAGAAGAGGTTCATTCTGGAATCTGTGGCGCACATCAATCTGGGTCGAAAATGCATTACAAGATCAAGAGAATGTGGTATTATTAGCCTACAATGGCGCAAGATGCTATAGATTTTGCAAAGAAATATCAACCATGCCAATTCCATGCCAATTACATACATCAGACACCAGAGCCTCTTCATCCCACACTTGCATCGTGGCCTTTCGATGGATGGGGTCTTGATCTTGTAGGACCATTACCTAAGTCTTCACGAGGACACTTATACATTTTGGCTGCAACAGATTATTTCTCCAAGTGGGCAGAAGCATTACGTTTCAGAGAGGTCATGAAAGAACAAGTGGTAGAATTCATTCGCATGCAGATCATCTATCGCTATGGAGTTCCTCGGTACATCATCACTGATAATGGCAAACAATTCTAAAATAGCCTCATTGATAAGTTGTGCGAGAAATTTAATTTCAAACAATACAATTCTTCCATGTAAAATGCCCCAGCAAATGGCTTTGCAGAAGCATTCAACAAGACACTTTGTAATTTGTTGAAGAAAGTTGTTACGAAGAGTAAAAGAGATTGGCATGAAAGAATCGGAGAAGCACTCTGGGCGTATCACACTACATATCGAACACCCACGCAAGCTACTCTATATGCCCTTGTTTATGGTGTCGAAGCCATTCTTCTGTTGGAATGTCAAATTCCTACCTTAAGAACTGCCATCCAAAAAGGCTTAACACAAGAGAGCAATGCCCAATTGCGCCTTCAAAAGCTTGAAATGTTGGATGAAAGACGTCTGCAAGCACAACAACATCTTGAATGTTATCAAGCACGCCTCTCTAAAGCTTTTAACAAGAAAGTCCGCCCACGTTCCTTTCAAGTAGGAGATTTAGTGCTAGCCATGCGCTGGCTAATCAACTTCCATCATCATCCTGGTGATAAGTTTACTTCCAAGTGGGATGGACCTTATGTTGTGCAAGAAGTTTATACAAACAATGCTTACAAAATTGTCGACAGTGAAGGATTGCGAGTTGGCCCTATCAACGGGAAATTTTTGAAACGCTATTATGCGTGAAAGCTCCAATTTCTATGCACAACATAAAAAAAAAAGCCTGCTAGATTGAAAACCCCATCGGCGCGGTCTACACAAAAGTTAAGGCAAAGCCTGCTAGATTGAAAAAACCATTGGGGCGGTCTAGGCAAAAATTAAGATAAATAAAAAAAGCCTGCTAGATTGAAAAACCCATCAGGGCGGTCTAGGTAAAAGTTAAGGCAAAACCTGCTAGATTGAAAACCCCATTGGGGCGGTCTAGGCAAAAATCAAGGCAAATAAAAAAAAGCCTGTGTAACGACCCTTGACCCTTAAAAATCGGAGAAATTTTTTATTTATTTATTTAATTTAACCACTAATTCCCTTATTCACTTAGGTTGTATTCATGTGCAGTGTCAAACACTTTTCCTAATTCTTTACTCGTAATTGTAATTAATTTCCATATTTTAACTTATACGGCCGATAAAATTTCGGCAACACAACAGCTTATATATGGGCCTACCCACTTGCAAATCAGTTGTTTTTGGGCAATCCTAGATATCCACAACTACCAAGCATACTTTCCAAATTCATCTTTACCACTCAATACATCTATTTCAATTTAATACTAGTCATCTCAAATATTATCTCAAAACATTATCCCAAAATAATAATGTTTACATCGTTTCTTACAAAATTACATCCCAACTGATATTTCCAATATATGTCTGTGCATACAATTATGTCTGGTACAGGAATGTAAATATATACCTTTCTGCGTGTACAAAAAGTAGCCTAGGGAGCTCTCCCCACCAGCCTACGTCGTGTACGCGGCAGGTAGCGCCTACGGATCACCGCAAGTAATCTGAGAGGTAGAGGGGTGAGCTTTTGGGAAAAAGCCCAGTAATAAGATGTATTTAAAACGATTCTAGCAATTTAAATATGTATAAAACATGATAATGCGTATAATGATACTTTTTGAAACTACTAATAATAACACTCAAAGATTAAGGAAAATTAGAAACATCGAGATTCAAAACGTGATTCCCTAGGTATTTGAACTTAACAGATATTACGTAAAACTGGTCGTACATTCAGAATTCCAAACAGGAATACATATCAAATCCGATTCTAAAAACAAAGTTTAAATTTTCAAATTATCACTATATCGACCATATAATTATCACGTGGCAATAACAAATTTATCACGCGGCAATAACAAAGTAATCACGTGGCAAAATAAACCGGTCATCCTCCGTAGAGGCAATTCAGAACCTAAGGGTAATTCCCGACGCCACAAAGGCGGAAAACAGGCGCCACACAGGCGAAATACAGGCGCCACGAAGGTGAAAGATAGGCGCCACGAAGGCGAATTACAAGCGCCACACAGGCGAAATACAGGCGCCACACATGCGAAATACAGGCGCCACGAAGGCGAAATACAGGCGCCACGAAGGCGAATTACAGGCGCCACACAGGCAAAATACAGGCGCCACGAAGGCGAATTACAGGCGCCACACAGGCGAAATACAGGCGCCACGAAGGCGAATTACAGGCGCCACGAAGGCGAAATACAGGAGCCACGAAGGCGAATTACAGGCGCCACAAAGGCGAATTACTGGCGCCACGAAGGCGAAATACAAGCGCCACGAAGGCGAATTACAGGCGCCACGAAGGCGAAATACAGGCGCCACGAAGGCGAAATATAGGTTCCACGAAGGCGAATTACAGGCGCCACACAGGCGAAATACAGGCGCCACACAGGCGAATTACAGGCGCCACACAGGCGAAATATAGGCGCCACGAAGGCGAATTACAGGCACCACACAGGCGAGGTCAAACGCCACATAAGCGAGTCAGACGCCACACAGGCGAAATACAGGCGCCACACAGGCGAAATATAGGCGCCACAAAGGCGAATTACAGGCGCCACACAGGTGAGTTCAAATGCCACATAAGCGAGTCAGACGCCACACAGGCGAAATTGACAAGCGTGAGCATGCAACATAAGTGGCCCTTAGTCTCAAAACAACTAAAATTTTCATATACGAAAACATTAAAATATAATCATCATAGTCGAAGGATCATTTCAAAAGACATGCTCATATTCCGAAATCAAAATCAATTGTATACAATTATTCAAAAACATAAATACAGAGAGCATAGTCTTAATCAGAAATATAATTTAGAAGCATGCATGAAAATCATACTTCATGTCTTTGCAAGCTTTCTTTATCATTATTCGAAAAGTAACTATTACCGTTTCAAATTCTATCCCCTTACCTCGCTCTATCGAAATCACCGTGCTCGAGTGGTGACGCCTCTTAGTACCTCCCTTAATTCCTTCTACGATCACCTACACCGAAATCGTACATTTAGTACCCTATTCGTGCGAATTGTCCGAATTGCGTTAAAATCATAACCTATTCGTTACTACTGCATGTGTACGTGTTATTGTACGTACCTAAGTCAACACGCACGTTTATATATTTTCTCTTACCACATATTATTTTGTATTTACAATTATTAACATACACCTTATTATATACCTCTACATGTATGTACACATAAATATATATATATATACACTCCCATATGTATATATATATATATATATTTTTTTATTTGTTTTTATTCTTTTCCTATCTCCTATATACATTCTTTGCATGTACATAAACTAGCACACATTCATCTTATATGCACCCATATGCATATACACTTATATATATATATATATACATACACTCCTATACATATATTTATATATATATATATATATATTTTTATTGTTTTCCCTTTTCCTTATCACATATACGTACATATTCTTGTATGTACATAAACTTAACATATCCCTTCATTATATACACCTATATGTATATACCCAAATATATATATATATATACACATTCCCATGAATACAAATATATATTATTCTTATTTCCATTATTCACCAATACATAAATATATATACATATATATATATATATATCTATATATATATATATACATTTTTTGTCTATCATTCATCTCTCCCATTTTTATTTTTATTTTTATTTCACATCTAGTTTAAAATCTACACTAACATGCTTGTATCTACAACCTATACATACATGTATATTGAATTTACATACATGTATATACATATATATACTTTATCTTATCATACTTATACACAATCACATAAATATGTATACATGTACAAGTAATACACATATATACATAAAATACTTTACCTTTTCTTTTCTCTCCCCTTTTTTTTTTCCTTTTCTCATTTTTTTTTTTGGTTCTTGGTTTCAATCTTCACTGTTCAGTCTTCTTCTTCTCTCAAGCCTCTCGGTTTCCCTCCATTTCTAGCCCCTGTTTCGGTTTTGTTCTCTGTTTCCTAAGTCCTGCTTCAATGAAGTCTCGGTTCCAGCCTCATCCCTTCTTCAGTCTCGGTTTCCAGCCCTGACTCTCGATTCCTCCTTCATCAATCTCGATTTTCCAGCTTACCTCTCGTTTGCTTCTTCTTCCTCGGGTCCTGCTCTTTTCACTCAGCCTCCCCTGCTTCGATCTGCTTCCTTCAGTCTCGGTTTGCTGCAACTTTTCCCAGTTCTTGGTCCACTCTGTATCGGCTCCAAACCACCAGAAAGGATAGTCCTCACCCAGCTTCAAACATCAGGAGGAGGAGCCACTTCACGCCTCTATTTCCAGCTTTGTGGCCCTCCTGCTCCATGGCTTCACTGATTAAATTTCAAGCCCCGTTTGCTGCTCCTCCAATCGGTCTCCCTCTTCTTTCTTTTCCTCTTTTCTTTCTTCCTTCCCCCTTCCCCGATCAGTTCTCCTACTCCTGATTTGTTTTCCTGGTACCCTTTTTCTCCTTTTCCCTCCTCTTCCTTTCTTTCTTTTCTTTTCTTCTCTCGGTAAGCCCTCTCCTTCTCCCTTCCTTTTCTTTTCTTCTCTTCTTTCCCCAGCCGAGCCACCCTTCTCTTCTTCTTCCTCTTCTCTTTTCTCCCCTTCGGTTTCCCGCCCAACACCCCTGTAAATTTGATTTCCTCTTCAATTGCAAATAGTGGCAGACGGAATTGGCTTTTCTAAGTCAATTTCGTACATGTCATTTTATATATAATATTGTATTAATATATACATATATTATTTTAATATCTAGATTATATTAATATATATATATATATACCTTAATTGTTTATTACATTTTTTTCTTATTTTGTTTTTTTTGTTTAATACTATATATTAAATTCTACACCCTAAACAATATATATATATATGTTATATATATATTGTTATTCTTTTATTTAAATGTCTAGTATATGTGTATATATATATACATACTAACCTATGTATATATCTACATATTTACATTTTTTTTTATAATTTATCCAAAAACATAATATCATGCCTTCCATGAAATTTTTCTTATTCCGAAAATAAAATAGTATCGGGATTCCATCATTCTTCGTAAATTCTCGATACAAGTGTTTACATCAACAATTTTCAATTTAACAATTTAAAATTCTCTAATCCCTCCGTACTTGCATTCGCCTTTTCACTCTTTATATCCTCGGGTTCCCGGTCATTCACGGGTTTCTCGGCCCCTATATTCTCGAGCCCTACAACGAACATCCACACTTCCATTAAAATATAATCTAATTAAACATAGAAAATTTGTGGGGTTTACATTCTCCCCACCTTAAAAGAATTTGGTCCTCCAAATTCGTTCAGGTCCATCAAAATAGATGTGGGTACTCTTAGTCAATCTGTCTACGATCACCCAGATTGTATCATGCCCCTTTCGGGTTCTTGGTAATCCTACTTACACCCATTCTTAATACATTGTGACCCAAGAGGCTCCGAGTCTCCTTAAATTTTAATACCAGTGCACTCTAAAGTGGGTCACTCGATCCGAAAATCTCTCCTTCATATAGCTTTTATAATTGCCCTCTCAGCATTTCACATCCAAGCAAGGTCACTCAGTACAGTGGTTTGTGTACTTAATTCGATACCACCTGCTAAATCAATTCTAGAACTTCCCCTTTTAGTTTAGGGGTAACTTTGATAAATTATTTGATCATATGTCAGAAAACTTTCCCAGTTTACAGGGATGTTTCCATACTCCGAACACGCCCTATCTTAATTTCACAATTCATATACACCATATTAGTCCTTCGGGATTTATATAGGGGTGTGGTAATGTGTAACATGAAATCTAGAGGCTCAGGTTTCACAGGCAGTTTACATGCCAAATGGGGTGATATATAAATAAATAAATAAATAAAAATGCGTAGAACTTGAACCCAATAATACATGTACCTCGTGATTGCAAATTGAAAGTTTACCCTGGATGGTCTCAGCGGAGGCATCAGCAGTCTCTGTATCCACAGTAAAGACCCTCCCATGAGTGACAAGCTTCTTGCCCTTCTCTGCTGCGGTAGCCAGTCTCTGTGGGTCTTGTCTCTGGGGAGCTTGCCTCTCAGGTTGTCGTGGTAGCTCTGGAAGCTGTGGAAACTTATTTAATGGACAATCTCTAATCCGGTGTCCCCTCTGTCCACACCTAAAACAGATCCCTAAGGACCAGTGATACACACCACTATGGAAATTACCATAACTAGGGCACAATCTCTCATACTACTAGAAGCCTCTGGTAGTCTGTGGGGTAGCTATAGGAGCCATGGGCCTATCAATCCTAGCCCGAGACTCATCTGTCCTCTGCCTCTTAGGCTGGCCCCTCCTAAAATCCCATCTCGCCAACTCCATCTGTACACGATCATCTCTGGTCCTTCCCTTAAAACCATACTCCGTCTGGGTGACATTGAGGCCCCTCTCGACCATCTGTGCTCTACCCAGAGCATCCTGAAATTTCGTAATCCATAGCCCCAAAAGATGGTCTCTGATAGCTGACCTTAACCCTGCTAAGAACCTCTCAGTCCGACGCTCTTCATTCTGGAACGTCTCTAGATCATACCTCATCAGCATGGTGAATTTACTCTCGTACTCATCCACGGTCATACTGCCCAGTACGAAACTCAGAAAGTCCATCCTCAACTTCTGCTGGGCAGCTAGTGGAACATACTGCTTCTTAAAGGCTATGGAGAAAGCATCCCAACTAATCACCGGATGCTGAGCAGTCAGAAGGACCTTGGTGGATCCCCACCAATACTCTGCTTAGCCCTGCAGCATGTAAGTGGCCATAGAGACCTTCTCAACATCAGAACACCCTAGAAAGTCGAAGATCTTTCCAAGGCTCACCAGCTACTCTTCGGCCTCTATCGGATTCTTAACTCCCTTAAATGCTCGAGGCCTCATCTTCAAGAAATCTCTCATCATACCGATATTTCTCTCCTCCCTCCGGGCCTGTACAAGAGGCTGAGGCGCCAAAGGTACTGGTGGAGGAGGAGGTGGCGGCGCTTGCTGAGGAGTCTGCACCGGGGTAGGAACTGGTGCCATGCCAGCAGAATCAGAAACATTTGCCCCTAGGTGTTGGGCAACCATGGTAGCTATCGACTCCAAACCTCGCTCGAGGCGCTGCTCCAATCGCTACTCAAACTGAGCCATACAAGCACGAGGACTCTCTGGCTCCGGTGGAGGAGGTGGAGGTGGCTGAGCCTGCTTCCGAGTACGTCTGTGTCTCCCACTCATCGTGCAGTGATCTAATACCTGCGCGTAATTCCAAAGATCGAATCTTAAAGTTAGTAGGTATACATTACCTACAACCAGACAACCACAAACATTGGGATGTAATTAATCCTTATTTTCGACACTGACAGTACTAGACAACCTTCGCTTTGATACCACTTAAACTATAACGACCCTTGAAAATCGAGGAAATTATTTATTTATTTATTTATTTATTTAATTTAACCACTAATTCCCTTATTCACTTAGGTTGTATTCCTGTGCAGTGTCAAACACTTTTCCTAATTCTTTACTCGTAATTGTAATTAATTTCCATATTTTAACTTATACGGCCGATAAAATTTCGGTAGTACAACAGCTTATATATGGGCCTACCCACCTGCAAATCAGTTGTTTTTTGGCAATCCTAGATATCCACAACTACCAAGCATACTTTCCAAATTCATCTTTACCACTCAATACATCTATTTCAATTTAATACTAGTCATCTCAAATATTATCTCAAAACATTATCCCAAAATAATAATGTTTACATCGTTTCTTACAAAATTACATCCCAACTGATATTTCCAATATATGTCTGTGCATACAATTATGTCTGGTACAGGAATGTAAATGTATACCTTTCTGCGTGTACAAAAAGTAGCCTAGGGAGCTCTCCCCACCAGCCTACGTCGTGTACGCGACAGGTAGCGCCTACGGATCACTGCAAGTAATCTGAGAGGTAGAGGGGTGAGCTTTCGGGAAAAAGCCCAGTAAGAAGATATATTTAAAACGATTTTAGCAATTTAAATATGTATAAAACATGATAATGCGTATAATGATACTTTCTGAAACTACTAATAATAACATTCAAAGATTAAGGAAAATTAGAAACATCGAGATTCAAAACGTGATTCCCTAGGTATTTGAACTTAACAGATATTACGTAAAACTGGTCGTACATTCAGAATTGCAAACAGGAATACATATCAAATCCGGTTCTAAAAACAAAGTTTAAATTTTCAAATTGAGACTATATCGACCATATAATTATCACGTGGCAATAACAAATTTATCACGCGACAATAACAAAGTAATCACGCGGCAAAATAACAAAGTAATCATGGGGCAAAATAACCCGGTCATCCTCCGTAAAGGGAATTCAAAACCTAAGGGTAATTCCCGACGCCACAAAGGCGGAAAACAGGCGCCACACAGGCGAAATACAGGCACCACGAAAGCGAAAGACAAGCGCCACGAAGGCGAATTACAGGTGCCACACAGGCGAAATACAGGCACTACACAGGCGAAATATAGGCGCCATGAAGGTGAATTACTGGCGCCACACATGCGAAATACAGGCGCCACGAAGGCGAAATATAGGCGCCACAAAGGCGAATTACAGGCGCCACGAAGGCGAAATACAGGCGCCACGAAGGCGAATTACAGGCGCCACACAGGCGAAATACAGGCGCCACACAAGCGAATTACAGGCGCCACACAAGCGAAATACAGGCGCCACGAAGGTGAAATACAGGCGCCATGAAGGCGAATTACAGGCGCCACACAGGCGAAATACAGGCGTCACGAAGGCGAATTACAGGCGCCACACAGGTGAAATATAGACGCCACAAAGGCGAATTACAAGCGCCACACAGGCAAGTTCAAACGCCACTCAGGCAAGTCAGATGCCACACAGGTGAAATTGACAAGCGTGAGCATGCAACATAAGTGGCCCTTAGCCTCAAAACAACTAAAATTTTCATATACGAAAACATTAAAATATAATCATCATAGTCGAAAGATCATTTCAGAAGACATGCTCATATTTCGAAATCAAAATCAATTGTATACAATTATTCGAAAACATAAATACAGAGAGCATAGTCTTAATCAGAAATATAATTTAGAAACATGCATGAAAATCATACTTCATGTCTTTGCAAGCTTTCTTTATCATTATTCGAAAAGTAACTATTACCGTTTCAAATTCTATCCCCTTACCTCGATCTATCGAAATCTCCATGCTCGAGTGGTGATGCCTCTTAGTACCTCCCTTAATTCCTTCTACGATCACCTACACCGAAA
The DNA here is from genome assembly GCA_033439115.1 of Firmiana major. Classification (NCBI taxonomy): domain Eukaryota; kingdom Viridiplantae; phylum Streptophyta; class Magnoliopsida; order Malvales; family Malvaceae; genus Firmiana; species Firmiana major. The sequence goes on from CM065899.1 coordinate 66,315,203, forward strand.
TCGTACACTTAGTACCCTATTCGTGCGAATTGTCCGAATTGCGTTAAAATCATAACCTATTCGTTACTACTGCTTGTGTACGTGTTATTGTACGTACCTAAGTCAACACGCACGTTTATATATTTTCTCTTACCACATATTATTTTGTATGTACAATTATAAACATACACCTTATTATATACCTCTATATGTATGTACACATAAATATATATATATATATTTTATTTGTTTTCATTCTTTTCCTATCTCCTATATACATTCTTTGCATGTACATAAACTAGCACACATTCATCTTATATGCACCCATATGCATATACACTTAAATATATATATACATACACTCCTATACATATATATTTTTTATATATATATATATTTATTGTTTTCCCTTTTCCTTATCACATATACGTGCATATTCTTGTATGTACATATACTTAACATATCCCTTCATTATATACACCTATATGTATATACCCAAATATATATATATATACACATTCCCATGAATACAAATATATATTATTCTTATTTCCATTATTCACCAATACATAAATATATATACATACATATATATATATATATATATATATATATCTATATATATATATATATATATACATTTTTTGTCTATCATTCATCTCTCCCATTTTTATTTTTATTTCACATCTAGTTTAAAATCTACACTAACATGCTTGTATCTACCACCTATACATACATGTATATTGAATTTACATACATGTATATACATATATATACTTTATCTTATCATACTTATACACAATCACATAAATATATATACATGTCCAAGTAAAACACATATATACATAAATACTTTACCTTTTCTTTTCTCTCCCCTTTTTTTTTCATTTTCTCATTTTTTTTGGTTCTCGGTTTCAATCTTCACTGTTCAGTCTTCTTCTTCCCTCAAGCCTCTTGGTTTCCCTCCATTTCTAGCCCCTGTTTCAGTTTTGTTCTTTGTTTCCCAAGTCCTGCTTCAATGAAGTCTCGGTTCCAGCCTCATCCCTTCTTCAGTCTCGATTTCCAGCCCTGAGTCTCGATTCCTCCTTCATCAATCTCAGTTTTCCAGCTTGCCTCTCGTTTGCTTCTTCTTCCTGGAGTCCTGCTCTTTTCACTTAGCCTCCCCTGCTTCGATCTGCTTCCTTCAGTCTCGGTTTGCTGTAACTTTTCCCAGTTCTTGGTCCACTCTGTATCGGCTCCAAACCACCCAAAAGGATAGTCCTCACCCAGCTCAAAACATCAGGAGGAGGAGCCACTTCAAGCCTCTATTTCCAGCTTTGTGGCCCTCCTGCCCCACGGCTTCACTGATTAAATTTCAAGCCCCGTTTGTTGCTCCTCCAATCGGTCTCCCTCTTCTTTCTTTTCTTCTTTTCTTTCTTCCTTCCCCCTTCCCCGAACAGCTCTCCTGCTCCTGATTTGTTTTCCTGGTTCCCTTTTTCTCCTCTTCCCTCCTCTTCCTTTCTTTCTTTTCTTTTCTTCTCCCGACCAGCCCTCTCCTTCTCCCTTCCTTTTCTTTTCTTCTCTTCTTTCCCCAGCCGAGCCACCCTTCTTCCCTTCTCTTCTTCTTCCTCTTCTCTTTTCTCCCCTTCGGTTTCCCACCCAACACCTCTGTAAATTTGATTTCCTCTTCAATTGCAAATAATGGCAGACGGAATTGGCTTTTCTAAGCCAATTTCGTACATGTCATTTTATATATAATATTGTATTAATATATACATATATTATATTAATATCTAGATTATATTAATATATATATATATACCTTAATTGTTTATTACATTTTTTCTTATTTTGTTTTTTTTGTTTAATACTATATATTAAATTCTACACACTAAACAATATATATATGTTATATATATATATATATTGTTATTCTTTTATTTAAATGTCTAGTATATATGTAATATATATATATATATATATATATACATACTAACCTATGTATATATCTACATATTTACATTTTCTTGTATAATTTATCCAAAAACATAATATCATACCTTCCATGAAATTTTCCTTATTCCGAAAATAAAATAGTATCGGGATTCCATCATTCTTCATAAATTCTCGATACAAGTGTTTACATCAACAATTTTTAATTTAACAATTTAAAATTCTCTAATCCCTCCGTACTTGCATTCGCCTTTTCACTCTTTATATCCTCAGGTTCCTGGTCATTCACGGGTTTCTCGGCCCTTATATTCTCGAGCCCTACAACGAACATCCACACTTCCATTAAAATATAATCTAATTAAACATAGGAAATTCGTGGGGTTTACAGCCTGCTAGATTGAAAACCCCATCAGGGCGGTCTAGGCAAAAATTAAGATAAAATAACAAATAATAAATAAATAAATGAACTACATAACGACTTGATCCTTCTCTTAAAGGGTATGTAGGCAGCTTAGGAAATCCCTCTATCCTAAGGTCAGTCACACCAAATAACAAAAATCATTATATTGATTAAAGTCCTATATGACATAGATGAAATGCTGAAAATGTCTATTACAAATAAAATAAAACAAAAGGCTCAAAGTAATATCTAGGACTTGCTGCTCCAACTGTCAACCAAAGAGTCTCGATGAGTCTGCAATGCTCTCCTAAGCTCTTCAATGTTCTCCATGTCTTCATCAGCAATGGAAACCGTGGCCGTTAATTCAATCATGATCTTTTCAAAAGAAGCGATTTCATCATTGGCCTTGCTTACTTTAACAACTTGAGCATCCAAATCAGTCTTCGCCTTCAATTCCTCTTTCCGAATTAAATACAGCTTCTCTTCTAGTGCAGTACGTTCATCTTGCAAAGCCTGAAGCTTTGTGGCTTGTGCTTCATAATGTTGTTGCTTCGACATCAATGAAGACTTAGCGCATTCCAGTCGTTGTGTTGCTTCAGCCTTCTTCCTTTCTAAAGTTTTTTGAGAAAGATGACCATCAAGTTCTTTCTCAAGACACAACAATGCCTTCACCTCCCCAACATAAAAGTCAACAATTTTTTTTAAGGAAGTCGAATCACCATGTAAACTTTCAATGCCTGAATAAACAGTGGAAGCATCTTCGTAAAGCTTGCTAACTTGAGAAAAAGAGGCATCTCTAAGTCGAAGTAGGAAATCATGTCTGATCCTAATACTTACCAGGATGATAAGTCAAAACAGAAATAGTATCTCGTTCAAGAGAGTGATTAAGTGGCAAGTGGGACGGATCCTGATTAGGAGGTTTATTCCCAACTGTGTTGTCACCTCGAGCTCTCTTAATCGATGAATTGATTGAAACAGACTTAGAGCTACCCTTGGCTGAAGATGTGGAGCCTATTTTAGCAGACAACTGTTTCACTTGGTTTCGAACTTTACCAGCATCACTTACAGATTCCTCACTTTTTAAAGGCTCATCATCGGGCATGATATTTTTAACTTGGTCAACAGTATTTTTCTTTGTCTCTTTCTTTAACATCTCTATAAGAGGAATCGTATTATCACCGGTCAAATCAGTAACTTCTTCCTGTGCAATCGGAGTCCTCTTCTCAGACTCCCCGCGATCAGTTTCAGGACATCTCCTCTTTAAAGAAAAACGAAGCCTACCATGACAAGATTTCTTAGGGGAACCGACCCTTGTTACTTGATTTGAAATCTTTGGTTGCTCGGAGACCATCACTTTTCTTTTCAAAGAAGATTTCACATCTCTCATAAGTCTTCTGTGATTGCATCTATCACTATCATGATCACTTTCGATAGGTTCCACTGGTTTATCACTACAATCATCACACTGACGAGGTTGTTCATCTCCGATAATGAGAGCCTCTCTCCCATCCACGGCAGGGATTAAAGAACCTTTGCTTTGTTCAAATTGCCCCATGTCAAGGCGTTACGTCATGGTAACAACATCAATATCTTCAGCCTCAAGGTCAGTAGTCTCAATCAAAGGCTGTACTTGTTTCGATAATCTTTCTTTATAAGAGCTAGAAGAAGCAAGTATGAAATTAGTACTTGTGCTATCTTTCAAGATGGGTATACTAGTACGATAGTAATCTGCTATTTGACTTTGCCACCATACAAAGAATTTTCTTGTTACAAACAAGTGTTCATTGGTGCTACTCCATTTAGGGATAGTCACTTCACAGCTTGGACCTCTCAACACGCTGCATCGCCAATAACGCAACAACCCTCTCAAACTGGCAGTTCTAATAGTAGTTGTCAAAGATCCCAGAACATCTTAACAGTATCCAAATTGCCTTACAAAGCGATGAGGACTTTATGATTCTACCAAGTGAAAATTGCCTCTTTGTAAAGTCAAAAATGAAGATCAAAGGTTGACCAAGTATTCAAAATCGTCAAGCTTAGGTCAGTTCCCAGGAGTGTCCAAGAGTTTAGTCTTATAAGTGTCAAATATGCTAGTGGCTTGCCAATCTATGCCAAGCAATTGTTGAATGATTTGTTGACTTTTGACCTCACCGTAAGATTTGTGACCAAAAGATCCCCCGTACTTGCACATTTTAGATCTTCTTGGTGCTTTATTTGATCCAAGATGAGTCCCAAAGTAAGATGCCATCCACGCATGCACAAAATGCCAAGGAAGAGCAACATTGCATTGACCAGGACCATCCACACAAGTAGCAATTTGATTCAGTCCATTATATATGGTCGCCAAGACAGGAATAGCAAGACTAAATCGTGTACCTTTTACTATGAAAGAAGCCACTTTGAAAGTCTCAGGCCGAATGACATCACCACGGGTACTCGAAAGAATAAAAGAGCATAACCAGACTGATAAGAATACGGCTAAGAACACCTCATCTCTATCAATGTCAAGAACACCTAGATCAAGGAAAACTTCATTTTCCTTTCTAGTATGAAGGCGGTGTCTGAAACGACCATCAGGAGTATATAGAGAATTTTTCTTGCCTTTGATCGTGATCGAATCATAAGGATCATTGTATTTGCTTTTGCCTCAAAACCAAAATCTCACCCAAGTGAAAGTAGAAACTCCATTGCTTTTCGAAGCCCCATGATCCTCCTGCAGCCTGATGATGTGATATGCAAGAAATAGGTATCGATAACTGATCAGAATAATGGGACATAAAGATTCATCGAGACCGGTTATTTCTTATAAGATGGGGGCAACCTCATCGTAAAACTCTCCAACAATAGGAAGGCCTCCTAAAACCTTCAAATCCCACAGTGAAATGGAAATCTCCCCACGAGAAAATAAAAATGTATTGGTGGCTGGACACCAAGCTTCGCACAAGGCATGAATCATATTTTGACCTTAGTCATAAATAAACAGTGAAGCGAAGATCGATTCATAGACGCCCGCTTGCTCTAAAATCTGTTTGTGTTGACTCAAAATAAGCTCTGACCATTCCCAATATCCAGGAGGAGGAACAAATCCTCCGCGTGGTTGAAAGCCATGCCAGGAAACTTCGCGTCTACAAATAAGATGGCCCAAAGTGGTGAGGGCAGTGTATTTGACGCTCTCTTCATGGTGACTATCTTGCAACTTCAGCATTGTCTTAAAGGCACCCTTTTGAGCAGTGTGAGAATTGCAAGAAAATACCTCATCGACCTCTTCAGAAGTTCAGACATCCAAATGGTAAAGAGTTGCCACATCGAAATCCCTGTTATTTGCATTACTACCAATAGCTGGAGTGTGAATTAAACACTTAGTAGCTTTCTTTATATCCTCATTGGACTTGTCTCGGATTAGTAGAAAATCACGTAGACGACCTTTATACTCCTCTTGAGTCTTTGAGAAAAAAGGTCTACCCTTAACTTCGTCTTGGCAATGCTTGACAATAGATGGTCTTGAAAGACGATACGAAGGAAATTCGTCCATGACTAGACAAAAAAAAAAAGGTAAGTAAAGAGGATCAAATAACTTTAAAAAAAATCATAAAAAAAAGGTCCAAAATAATAGTGAATAAAGAAATAAAAATGCAGTAATACTAAAAAAAAAAGTGTGACGAGCCACTATAAATTCGTCCATGATTAAATAAATATTAATAAAAAAATGGAGCGATGCCATCATAGCAACCCCGATATCCAGCATATTCACTCAGGATTCTTGATCAACTGCTTACTGCCCATCACCGACTCGTGTTGTTGTATTTCCTACTGGGATTGACTTAGATCGGTGTCAAACTCTGGTAAAGATGTCATTGTTGAGGTGATTGATACAGAGGTTTGTCCAGAAAGTGAAAGCTTTGGTAATAATGGAATGACTGATGTTCCATTAAAATGGAAAGGGGGAATGTGAAAATGGCACCCAATTCAACTCCTCGATGTGCAACAAAAAGCTCATTAGTGCACAATCTTTCAATAAAGGTCTGATTGCCCAGGATCCCGATATCACCATCTCAATGAATTTCTCCACACGAGACCCACACTTTGACACTACTATTCTGAAGCAGCAAGGTGGCTACTCTTTAGATATAATTGAGCCACATCTCGTAATGAAACGGAGCAAAAAAAAAAATTCACCTAGATCATTTACTGAAGAGTTCTCAAACAAAGACTTTAGTGGGAATTGTGATGACGGCCAGAGCTGCTATGGTTTTCATACCGGAGTTTCTGGTTTATGGCCCCAGAACCAATGGGTTGCATTCCATGCTCCATCATCATCTTTCACAAGAGTAGATAAGCGGGTGAAATATCTTGAAACCCGAATTGCACAGCCTGCTGATGACGTGAATGAGGAAGAGGGCATAAAGTTTCCACTTTCGCCAGACACTGGTAAGTCACCGGCAAGAAGCACAACCCACTTGACTCTTTGTTCAGGTATCAATCTCTCCCAGGAGATTTTATATGCCAATAGTGTCATTCAGACCCTCAATTCTTCTTCAACTGTTGCTCACATTTCTTGATCAAAGAGCCTTACCTTGTTGGAAACAAGATGATAATGGCAAAAGACAGGCCATCAGCATCTCCATGCCCACGTGGGACTGTCAGCTCTGCCTTTTCCCACAAATCATCTCTTTCCTGTACTACAACATACAGAATCACAATGTTCCTTAGGAAATTCTTCTTTGTGTTATATAAGCTCATGATGGAGCAGAGAAAAGGGGAGGAAATGAGAGATATGAATGCTCGTGATGATGAACAGAAATGGGCATATGATCCTTCTGTTGATCATAAAGGAGGAGTTCCACTTCGAGCTTCCACTGGTGTTTGGAAAGCTTCCCTCTTCATTATCGCAATCAAGTTCAGTGAAAGGCTGAGTTACTTGGGGATAGCAACAAGTTTAATCATTTACTTAACCAGGGTGATTCACCAAGACCTCAAGACAATAGCAAGGTGTGTCAACTACTGGGCTAGGGTTACGATGCTTATGCCTCTGTTCGGAGGGTTCATTGCTGATGCTTATTTGGGCCGATTCTATACTGTTCCTGCTTCATCCATCGTCTACTCTCTAGGATTGCTTCTGTTGACAATGTCCTAGTTTCTGCCAAGCTTGAAGGCATGCGGTACAGATGGGTGTGATGAGCCTAGGAAGGTTCATGAAGTGGCCTTCTTCATTGCCTTATATTTGATCTCCATTGGAACAGGAAGCCATAAACCTTCATTGGAGAGCTTTGGAGCTGACCAGTTTAACAATGATCACGCAGAAAAAGAAAAATGAGATGTCCTTCTTCAACTGGTGGAACTTTGGCCTTTGTTGCGGACTCTTATTGGGCGTTACTGTAGTTGTTTACTTACAAGACCATGTGAATTGGGCGGTTGTAAATATTATTCTGACTTTAGTTATGGCTTGGTCGCTAATAATCTTCATTTTTGGAAGGCCATATTACCGTTACAGGAAGCCATCAGGAAGCCCCTTAACGCCAATGCTACAGGTTTTTCTAGCTGCTGTGTTAGAGAGCTAGCAGCGATAACTCACGGAGAGCCGCTGTGACAGGGAGCTAGTTGCTGTGTTAGGGAGCTAGCCGCCGCGAGGAAGATGACAAAACGAAAGCTACAGAGACTGCTGTGATGGAAGTCTGTAGAGGCTGTTGGAATGAGGTACCACGCTACCCACCAGATGCTTTGCTGTCCAGCATAGAAACGTATAGATGATAGCCAAGCCTATGTGAAACAGTCGAGCAGTGACTCTGTGACAGCATCTTGATTCACTGTATAAGATTGCTGTGATGAAGATAATCACGGTGGCAGAAATGCAACAACAAACGGGGAAGATGATGAGTAATCGTTGAGGACAGCAGTGACTCTACAGCAGTAGCAAGGCTCCACCAAAGGGAAAACACAGATATAATTATTAATGTTGGTGATGGGGAAGACCAGGATATGATGTTCCTCCAATGGTGGTGTAATAAACACTGATATGCTCCAACAGAAGCTAGTAAAGACAAGCTAAATTTTAAGGAACTTTCCAAAATAGAAAACATAACCCTGGAAACAAAGCAGAGGCGTGGGTAGCAGCTAGCAGAGAAGCACGACGAAGTGAGGCACCGCATGGGCTCAGGGAAGATGATGGTCGCAGTGATGGCACAGTACAATAACAGAATTCAAGCATGCAAAATAGCAGTACAGATGACCACATAACAATAATTCAAACATCGACATACATATGGTTTATCATGGGGTGTACAGCATGCATTCACAAAAATAAAAAAATAAAAATAAAAGGAAAAAGAAAGAAGTCTTACCTAATGATCTGCAGAATTGATGAAAGAAGATCCGAGCTGCTTGAAATTTATGAAGAGGAGTTTATGATTATTAGTCAATATATATAGTTTAATAGAAGAATTTAAGTTGAACTCTGACTGAAGAGATTTAATTGTAATTTGTTTCTTTAGTTCAATTTGTGTTGAAAATAAACACAAGATTCAATATATATATATATATATATATATATATATATATAAAGCACAAAAAAATATTGTGCTATTCAAAAAAAAAAAAATTCAAAGAATTTTGTCATAGCTAGCACGCTTTTGATATTGATGGACTTCAAGTTCCATACGTATTTCATGCCAAGCATACGCACGCCTGTATCTTGAAGTGGGGGCATTTGTAGGCATTAAAAAAATAATAATTAATTAGTATTATTAGTTAATTAAATTAAATATTTAATTAATTAATAATTTCTAATAAATTGGTGATAAATAAAAATTATTAACCAATTGTATTATCTCTAATTAAATTAAATTAATTACAGATAAATCCTAGAGTGATCGAGTCCCTTTAGAACTCTCTACCATCAAGCATTATAAATAGAGAGCTCTTTCACACTCAGAAGGAGACTCAGAAGAAGCAGATAGAAAGCACTGAAGAAGAGCATAGCACACAGAGAAGAGAAATCTCAGCCTCCTCAGAGAATTGAAAGCCTGCAGAATATCGGTCGTTCTCCGATCAAGCCTTCTCTTCAGTCAAGTCTTTTCTTCAACAAAGCCGTCAGCAAATCTACAAGAGGACAGCAAGTCACAAACAGTTCTCTCAACAATCAGCCGCGCCGCTACAAATCCACGAGGAACCACAGATCGTTCTCTCAACGATCAGCCACACCGCTGCAAGTTCAAGAGGAACAATAAGCCTTTTGACCGTTTCTCTCAACAATCACTCATTCCACTCCGTCGAGATTAAGCGTCACGTCTTCGACAAGTGCAATTAGGAGACCGAATCAGAGGATCATAATTCTTTTTTTGTAAAGAATTCAAAACAGAGACTTGTACTCACACATAAATACAAAAATTGAATTTTGTCACTAATTCGTGTTTTAATTTTTCAGACGCAAAAATTTGTGTATACACCGACGACCTATAGGCTGAGCCTTGACTCTTTCACGCATACTTCTATGTATCTGTCATGTTGCCTTCGTGCAGTATATGTTTACATCTGTGTGGCATTTACGTGATGTTGTACGACCCTGATCCAATCTACAGTTCTACCATGGTCATAGGTATTCTGTTCCCTTTGCAGAGGATGCCCTCTTTGAGGATGAAGTCCTGATTACCTTCATGATAATAATAGGGAATGCCTGGTCTCCGTAATTTTATTTCATTATGATTTGTTTATCACCTATGTTTGGTTATGCTAACACTGATTTTGGAGACCCTGATTGAAGTAACAAATGTATATATATATATATGTATGAGTTATGTTTTAGTATGATCATTTGTTTTGAAGTGGCATTCAGTTTACTAGTAATAGTATTTGTTTTCCAAATGTTTTGAACATTATTATTATTATTTTAATGCACTCCTTACTGGGTCCCCTTTTTCCTTTTTTCCAAATTATTTACAGTAAGTACCTTTATGCTTGTTGCGTACCCGATATAGGCTAGTGGACAATACTCTCCCCCAAGCTATCTCTTATATACATTTAAGGTATATTTCAGTTGTATCCTGCGCCCTGTATAGTACAGATACTTATATGTAAATAAGCATTTGGGATGTAATTACTTATATATATATATGGTAATGGAAACGCGGGTAATTTAATGAGGTTACAACGTATAATAGTTTATGAAATGAATGATAAGTCAGGAACAGGCACTAAACAAGAACACACCTCAAGTATAAGATTAAGTTAAAAAAAGAAAAAAATATTTAAATCGTTCCTAATTTTCACATTTTAGGGGCGTTACAACCTCTCTTGGTATCAGATCCAAAGGTGTCTAGTACTGTTAGTGTCGATCAGTTGGAGATAGATTACATCCCAAGCGTTTGTACTTTTCTATTTATGAATTGAAAATATCTACTAAAGTTATGACTAAGTTTATTGTATATGTGTAGGTACATTAAACATACACTATGTGCGGGAGATGAGGTCGTCCCTGTAGGTACAGCCACCTCCATAACTTGCCTCATAGCCAGAGAGTCCTAACTCTTGGATAAATCGGTTGAAGCAAGAAATGAGGCAGGGATTTGACCAGATCGCAGCATTGTTCGCTCAACATTTCGGGGTTAATGCCTCTGGTACAGGTCCCACTCTAGCGCCTACACCCACACCACCACAGGATCTGCCCCAACCTCCTCTATAAACTATTTCAATGCCTCCAACCACTCAACCACTGGAACAGACTAAGCCCGAGGACGAAGACGTGGGTCGATTAAGAGATTTTCTTAAGTTGAATCCATCGTCATTCAAGGGGGTTAAGGACCTCGTCGATGAAAAGGAATTGCTATCAGAAATGGAGACAACTTTTGAATATCTGGGGTGCACTGATGAAAAAAAGTTTAGCATCAGTACATATATGCTTTGGGGACAGGCTCGAAAATGGTGGAGAGCCACCCAGAGACTACTAATTGCCAGTCACCTGATAATCAGTTGGGATGCTTTCAGTTAGCTTTTTGGACCCAGTACATCCCTCACACTAGCCAAAAGATGATAGAAGCAGATTTTTTAAATTTAGTCCAGGGTAGTATGACAGTTAATAAGTACGAGAACCAGTTAACTACTTTAATAAGATACGATCCTGAGATTATCAGGGACGAGGAGTGCCGTACTGAGCTTTTTTTTATAGGATTGAGACCAGCCATCAGGGATAGATTATTGGGGCTCCATGTTACAGAATTTAACGATGCTCAAGGTCACAAGCAGGAAATTGAGAGGGGACTAGATTTGACATAGTCCAAATATAGGTCTCGAGGGAATGCCAAAGTAAAGGGTAAGAGGCTTGAAACATCCCAAACAGATTATAGGAGGGATCCGCCCAAGAGGCAGAGGACTGAAGAGTCAAGGGCGAAGGTTGATAGGCCCAAGATTCCTTCCAGCACTATGAAAACCACTCAACGCACCAAACCGGGTATTAAGATCTGTAAAGACTGTGGTCAACTGTACGAGGGTGTTTACTATCGAGTGACAGGTAAATGTTTTAAGTGTGGAGACATGGGCCATAGGGTTAAGGATTGCCCAAAGCTTCAGATGCAGCCCTAAGAGCCTCTACAACAACAGCCTCTGAGACAGGCTCCCAAGAGACGGGCCACCACTGCTGAGAAGGGTAAGAAGCCTATCGTAGAGGGGCTTGTGTTCGCTACTAATAAGGAAACTGTAGACACTTCATCTGAGGTTATTTGAGGTACACTTCTTTTCTGTAACTATAAAGCACATGTATTATTTGACCCTGGATCTACACATTCTTTTATTTTGCCATAATTTGCATATAAATTGCACTTAGAGCCTGAACCTTTAGATCATATACTGCATGTAAATATACCTATGCGTGAGTCTCAAAGGACAGATAAAATATGTAGAAAGTGTGAAATTAAGGTGGGAGATGAGGTAATGTTAGCAGATCTAGTTTTGTTAAAAATGTATGGTTTTGATGTGATTTTAAGTATGGATTGACTAGCTGCCAATCGTGTAAGTTTAGATTGCTATACTAAAACTATAACCTTCTCCCTACCTGAAAAATTCAATGTACGTTTAGCTATAAGAAGTAAACAAGTGAGGTTCAATGAATGAAATCTTATGATAAAATTATAATTTCTTGAAATTACTGATGAATTTGCTGATGTGAAGGTTATATCGCACTCATCTACGATATTAGTCAGGAGCATCCGAGGATAGAAGAAATACCAGTTGTCTATGAATTTTGGGATGTATTTTTAGATGAGCTGTCAAGCTTACCACCAGAGAGAAAGCTGAAGTTCACTATCAATTTAGTGCCAGATACCCAACTAATCTCTAAGCCTCCCTATAGGATGACACCAATTGAATTAGAAGAACTCAAAAAGCAGTTGCAAGAGTTGCTTGATAAGGGTTTTATTAGACCTAGTGTGTCACTATGTGGAGCTCCAGTTCTATTTGTTAAGAAGAATGATGGTAGTCTCAGATTGTGTATAGATTACACATTACTAAACAAGGCTATGGTGAAGAATAAATATCATCTGCCAAGAATAAATGATTTATTTGATCAATTGAGAGGGGCTTCAGTGTTTTCCAAGATTGATTTGAGATCGAGCTATCACCAATTAAGGATCATAAAAGATGATGTTTCAAAAATGACCTTCAAAACTCAATACGATCATTATGAATTTTTAGTGATGCCTTTTGGTTTGACTAATGCTGCTGCTGCTTTTATAGATTTATAAACGAGGTGATCCAAAAGTATTTTGATCGGTTTGTAATAACTTTCATTGACAACATTCTCATCTATTCTACGTCCTAAGAAGAACATGCGTAACATTTATCAACTATGCTTCAGAAGCTTCATGACAAGAAGTTGTATAGAAAGTTTAGTAAATGTGAGTTCTGGTTGGATCAAATAACTTTCCTTGGTCATATTGTATCTAGAGATGGGGTGTCAGTTGATACATCCAAGGTAGAGGCTATACTCAAGTAGGAGAGACCCAGGACAGTTATAGAGATTAAAAGTTTTCTGGGACTGGTAGGGTATTACAGGAGGTTTGTTGAGGGATTCTCTAGGATTACTGCTCCTTTGATTAAGCTTACATGTAATGGCGTTCCATTTGTATGGTCTGATCAGTGTGAGCAAAGTTTCTAGGAGCTTAAGTGAAGATTGACTACAGTACCCGTTTTGACCATCCCAAGTGGATCTGGAGGATTCACAGTGTACAGTGATGCTTCTTATCAAGGTTTTGGGTGCGTACTCATGCAGCAAAGGAAAGTAGTCGCTTATGGTTCACACCTTCTTAAGGACAATGAGCAAAATTACCCCACGCATGATTTGGAATTAGCCGCTGTGGTGTTTACTTTAAAGATATGGTGGCATTACTTATATAGAGAAAGGTTCCAAAACTTCACTAACCACAAGAGTCTGAAGTACATTTTTTATCAGAAAAAGCTTAATATGAGGCAGAGACGATCGATGGAGCTCCTTAGGATTATGATTGTGAGATTCTAGATCATCCGGGTAAGTTGAATATAGTTGTTGATGCCCTGAGTAGGAAAAATATGGTTTCTACTATGATGGTCAGAGAATGGGACTTATTGGAATGATTCACTGGACTGAGGATCAGTGTTGAAGAAATAGAGGTTGGATTTCTGGCCAACAGGATTTTTATCTGTTAAGACTTAAGTAATCCTGTTGGCCACCATCTTAAGTAATCCATTGTTATATCATGGCCAACAGGATTTCTGGCCACCATCTGTCAGCAAGTGAAAGTTGAGTAAGTCTTGCCTACGTAGAAATAGAAGCATATAACAATGGATTTCATTATGGGTTTACCAAAAACTCGAAGAGGTCACGATATGATCTGGGTGATAGTTGACAGATTGACGTAAAGTGCCCACTTCCTAGTTCTTAAGAGTATGGATTCTTTGAGTGCATTGGCAGAGTTATATGTCAGAGAAGTAGCTCATTTGCATGGGGCTCTCGTGATTATTACGTCTTATAGAGATTCCAGGTTCACCTTCAGATTTTAGACTGATTTTCAGGAAGTCATGGGATCTCAGCTAAATTTTAGTGCCACCTATCATCCTCAGACTGACGATCATTCCGAGCGGACCATTCAAACATTGGAAGATATGTTAAGGGCATGTACATTGGACTTTAAGGGATCGTGGGATGATCATTTGCCCCTTGCAAAATTTACCTGTAATAATAGTTATCATGCTAGCATCGGCATGGCACCTTATGAGGCTCTATATGGCAGAAGATGCAGATCCCCTATAGCTTAGGAAGGAGTGGGTGACAAGAAAATATTTTCTTTCGATCTGCTTAAACAGGCAACCAAGGGTGTTTAGATTATCTATGATAGACTTCGAGCTGCTCAGAGTTGACAAAAGAGTTACGTCGATGTGCGTAGATGGCCACTTGAGTTTCAGGTTGGGGATTCTTTATTTCTTAAAGTGTCTCCGAGCAAAGGTATAATGTATTTCGGGAAGAAAGGAAAGTTGAGTCCTTATTTCAGCGGTCCATTCGAGATATTAAAGAGAGTGGAAGATGTTGCCTACTGGTTAGCTTTTCTCCCACATCTTTCAAGGATACATAATGTCTTCCACGTCTCCATTTTGTGGAAATATAATCTGAATCCCTCCCATCTCATCAAGTATGGAGCCTTAGACATCCAAGGAGATATGAGTTATACAGAAGAACCTGTCTGGATCCTTGACAAGAAAGATAAGGTACTTCGTACGAAGAGAATTTCATTAGTAAAGGTTTTCTCACAGCACCATTTAGCAGAAGAAGCAACTTGGGAGCTCGAGAACCTTATAAGAGAGAAATACCCCCGCTTATTTGAAAGACCTAGCTAAATTTAGAGGATCAAATTCCCAAAAGTTGAAGAGAAATGTAAAACCCAAAAATTTCCATTTTATTATTTATTTGAAAGTTAAAAAACAATTAAGATACTTTGAATAATATTATACATACTCGAAATGATCAAGCACTCGGGTTAGTGGCACGAAGCTCGGGGTACAAAAATCAAGGTAAGGTTTCAAATTCAAAAATTTCTCAAAGATTGCATGTATAGGTATGGTTTTGTAGTTAGAAGGTGAAACTAAGGTATTGGAAGTGAAAAATTTAGTAAAAACTCAGACTTGCACTAAACCAAGAAATTGGGCCTAGTAAGCAAAATAAATTCCTTAAATTCATAAATATTATTTCGAGGCCATAAGAAATTAGTATAAGGCATAATTGACTTAGGGAATGAAAATTGGGTGAAAATCTTGAGGTTTTGGTGCTCAAATTAATTTTTTAAGTAAACCGAAAACCTTAAGCAAGTTTAATTGGTAATGACTAAACCGGGCAAATTGGGCTCAAACGGGAAAATTTTCTTAACAAGTGGGGCCCAAAATTTTCGGGAACACACTAGGGACCTAGTATAACACATGAATAGTGGAAATTTGGAAGAAAATGGGCTGGATTATTTTTTTGATTTTATGAAAACATGGCAGCAGGCTACTCTGGCCTAGAATTTTCATAGCCCAACAAAAAAGGCCCAATTTGAAGACTTTCTGGAAGGCCTTAAATCCCGAGGTTCTCCAAAATAAAAATAGACTTCATGCCCATTCTGGAACAGTATGAAAAATCCCAAACCGACTTACTACTCGAGAGAACGATTCCCCTCATTCTGCCATACGCGTCATCCTTGAACTAGACTTGTACGATTTTTTCTGCCACCTTCCGGCCTCTTTTGGAGTTCGGTCAATAAGGATAAAATCTTCCATCATAATTCCTCTACAACATATAATACATTAAGCCCAAACAAGCTCGTTTGCTAGGTGAAAAATTAGTGAGAAGAATAGGGACGAAATCTGTCTTGTTTCCGAGAAAGAGAGAAACTTAAATTTATAAGTTTTTGGTTAATTTTTTAGTTTTTTTTATGATTCTAAGTAGTATACATGTTTATATGTAGCTGAGGGTCATTGTTGAAGGATGAATCTCGAGTCAAACTTGGTCAAACCCAAGGTAAAGTTGTTGGAAGTTGATGATGGCTAGATATATTGATGTTTGATGAATTTGGATAGTTTTTGCTTAAGTAGAATTTGAAGAAAACTTTTCTAGGAGCAAGTATAGGTTCTGCCAGCCCTTGGCTGTTAGGGTAAGGATGAAATTTGATTGTGTTTGATGTTGTGGAATGTTAGATTTATACCGAAAAGTTTGGTTTATAGCTCAGTTTAGCCGAGAACTATAAAAGTGTGAAAATATGATGATTTGATATGCTGTGAATTGTTAATTGGATGCTAAAATAAGTGTGTAAGATTAGTGAATTGAAAATAGAAGGAAAGAAACTATCGAAAATAGCTTAAACCGAAACTTTATCAGTAAAACCAAGAAAGTGGCGAAAATTGGCAAAATGGCCGAATCTAGTGAGTTTTCGTAGGTTTAGGTATATTTCAGTATATTAAGATGAATTCGAGTACCATTTGATAGATTTGAAATTATTTTTTACAGCCCAAAATGTTGGCACACAAAACGAGGTAAACTCGATACCTCGCAATTTAGTGTTGTCCCAACCTCGATCAGGTAAGAGATGTAATCTATTTTAGTATTGATATTCCTTACCTGCAAATAGATATTTATAGCATGAAAAACCTTTTATATAATAAACATGAATTTCAAAATGACCTTGAGCCCTATTCGATTTTATACAAGTGCACAATTTTGTACAACCTTATAATTTCGAATATTTGTGAACATGACTATATTTATGTGATTTCTGAAGCATGAATTTTATAAATTTTGTACAAATTGACTGGAAAATATTCTCAGCATGATAACAGTGTGTTTTGAGAATAAGGGTACTAAAGCATGCGAGTTAGGGTAAACTTGGGGGTCGATTTAAAGGGACCCATGGGAATTCTAGCTGACGACCTATGAACGGGCTGAGCCTTGACTCTATCATCCATACTTCTATGTATTTGTCATGTCACCTTCGTGGCAGTATGTGTTTCTGCCTGTGTGGCGTTTATGTGATGTTGTAAGACCCTGATCTAGTTTACAGCACTACCATGGCTGTATGTATTCTATTCCCTCTACAGAGGATGCCCTCTTTGAGGTTGAAGTAGTAATTACCCTCATGATAGTAATAGGGAATGTTTGGTCTCCATAATTTGATTTCATTAAGATTTGTTTATCACCTATGTTTGGTTATGTAAACACTAATTTTCGAGACCTTGATTGAAGTAAGAAATGTATATATATATATATATATAAGTTATGTTTTAGTATGAAAAAGTATATGATTTTAATCATTCGTTTTGAAGTGGCATTCAATTATCTAATAATAGTATTTGTTTTCCAAATGTTTTGAATATTATTATTATTTTAATGTACTCTTTATTGGGCTATTGGAAGCTCACTCCCCTTTTTCCTTCCTTCCAAAATATTTACAGTAAGTACATTCGTGCCTGCTACGTATGCGATATAGTCTAGTGGATGAGACTCTCCCCAGGCTATCTCTTATACACATTTAAGGTATATTTCAGTTGTATCCAAACGCCCTGTATAGTACAGATATTTATATGTCAATGAGCATTTGGAGTGTAATTACTTATATATATATATGTGTGGAAATGGAAAAGCAGGTAATTTCATGAGGTTACAGCTTACAGCAGTTTACAAAATGAATGATAAGTCAGGAACTGGCACGAACAGGAATACACCTCAAGTACAAGATTAAGTAAAAAAACAAAAAGATTTAAATCGGCCCTAATTTTCGCGTTTCCGGGGCGTTACATATGATGATGGTAATTATTTGATCAAGCTAAGGAACCAAGGGGTATACTTTGTTTCAAGCACTAATTTTGATAAATGTTAATGTATTAAGGATGTAGTGATCATAGATGGCATCAAAATGAAGTGAAAATGATGAAAGCCCATAGCTTAGTATTTGATGATTAGGGTTTTTCATAATGATCATGTGTAATTCAAAGGCATTTTGATATATATTGTGTAAATCATGTAATTAAGCATGATTCTAGTGATAAATTGCAATGAAATTGATTCTATAATGGGTGTGTAGATTCGGCCAAATGAAGAACGTTACGAAAATGTTGTGATCATGGTATAAGTTTAGTGTTGGTTTAATGATATATGAGTGCTAATGTGATAGAATAATTAGAATGATCAAAAAGTAAGGAAATATGACCTTTATCACTTTGTTACTAATGGTAACAAAGTGATAAAGTAAGTGGAAGTACAGTGTCACGGTAGAATAAGTAAATGTAACGTGATCTGATATGAAAATTAAGTGAATTGTGTGATATTGTAATCTTTCAGAATAAAGTGTGGCAGAAATTATTCGGCCAAAGCTAATATAAGTAAACCTTCAACGCACCTTTGGTAAGTTAATTGCAAAAGTTATGAGTTAACTGCATGCAGCAATTTGTAATTGAATAAAGTTTAATGTTTATAAGTGATATATGTATTTATGTGAATGATTTGATGACTGAATTATGGATATAAAGCTATATATTGGAATTTTTTGTTATCTTCAGTGCGGGGATGCTTAATGAGACTGTATAGCCTGGATATATTATAGGAAATTCTCTTGCTATTGTAAATAATAAGAATAGGAAAGCATGTCATACATGTTACATGTATTCTAATTGTTTTATAAGATATCAGAATCATGTTTTGATATTATACTGTACCATTTTTCATGGCACTATGTGTGTGAGATTTTCAAAGCTTGTATCGATTTTTATATGCACATTGAAAAGTTTTAAACTCTCACTTATAGCATGTTTTGGAAAGTTATGAAACGTATTGCTTATTTTGCATGTGTTTTCTAATTATAGATTTAAGCATATATTGTTTTTTATCCACACTACTATATGTTTTCAAAACATGCTTTGAGACAGTTTTTATAGTTTATAGGCACTCTTTTACTATATGTAAAACCAATTGAGCACATAGAGACAGCCTAAGTATAATTACTCTTATATGTGGGCACTATATATTCTGGTCTTATTTGATCACTAGGATCAGAGAGTCAAAATCTATGGCCTAGCTAATACCCTAGTTTTCAGGGTATTTTACATGCTCACAAATAGCCACAATGGGATAGCTTATATTGGTACAGCACGAAGTATGCCTATATACTTATATAATTGATTTTCAAATTATATGATTATCAGATTATCATTTATAAGAAATGTGATTTCAGAATGTATTACTATTTTCGATTAAACGAATGTTATAAAAAATGTGTTTTCTGAATGAATTACTATTTCAGAATGATTTACTATTGTTAAAGTGTGTTCATCGATATGTTGTTACAGTTTTACAAGTATTTGATAAGAAGGAATTATCGTCTTTATAAGTATGCATCGAACTACCGTTTTTTGTATTGGGAAATAAGGTACTTCAAAGTATCCTCCCCATGAAAGATTTTAATAACGTCTCTAGTATAGTGATGTCTCATATAAAAGTGTTATATATTTAACAAGAGTTAGAAATTATCAAAAATACAACATATGAATTTTTAACGTTATACGTAATCTGTTTTTGGATAAGTATGCATTATTATATAGTAATCTGTATAGGATTACCTCTGTACTTGTGTTATTAACATATTTGGCTTCATAGCTCACTCCCCAACTGTTTTCTATCACAGGTTAAACAGAGAAGTTCATTTTCAGCGTCTATATGTCATGCCCAGAAAATGTGGAAATATGGGCTAATTTTTCCTTTTTCTTAATTTCTTAATTAAGTTGCATTCCCATCAGTGCTGATTCTTAACCTTTTCATTTTACGAAATTTCGCTGGCATAACGGCTTATTTATAAACTTACCTCCCTGTAATGTTTAAAACACAGTTTACATCCCACAACAGTTGCTTTTAATCTTATTTCATAATTAATAGTACTCCTGTAATACCCCTGAAAGTACATTTATTCTATAAACTGTACGTTTACAACTTTACATACATACTTGCCTAGGTTACATCCCAAAATATTCTTTACATCAATTGTCTATGCTATACAGGATGTCTGGCAACAAAAGCAAAAGTATACCTTATCATGTACTGGAGGTAGCTTAGGGAGACTATCGAGTCCACTAGCCTACTTCAATTACACGGTAGGTGTAGATAGTGATCACTTCAAATAGTCTATAAGAGTAGAGAAAGGTGCTCTTCAAGCCCAGTAAGACATGCGTTTAAAGCAGTCTTACTATCAAAGCATACGAAAACATGATACTTTTATACAAACACTGGTGAGCATATATATATTTATCGAAAATAGACTTATCTTAAAACAAGTAAATCGAACATATTTTGAATGACATAATTCACTTGTCATAACGTTTATTCCTTTTCTTTCGAAGTTATGTATAACATACATTGGAGACTAGGCAATTACACATAGCAAACATAAGCATTGTTCATATAAACTTAACCCTCGAAGAGGGAGACAAACAAACAAAGTACCAATGGACATGGTAAGGGGACTGTAGACTAGATCAGGGTCGTACAACACCCTACACCACTAAGGATCAAAACCAACAATGCATGAAGTTGTGGACGATAAGGCACCAAGTGGCTGCACATACCCGACACGGTTAAACATGCACCATAAAGGACTAAGCGTGCGCAATGTGACATAAGGCATGCACCACGAAGGTCTAAACTCCATACAAGCCATGCATGACAGATATCATGGTCTACATGTTGCCTTAGTCTCAAAATGATACTTATGAATTCTTTTTCAGGCTTATTAACACGCATAGTAACAAAACCGAGCTTATAATCGAATTTCGTATAAATAAAACTAATTCATAAAATCCATTTCCATATTACAATTTACATTTTCCAAAGCATTTCACATATGTCAGAAAAATACACTCAGAGAGCTCGGAAGGTGTTTTTTCCTTCAATTTTTTAGTTTAAGTATGAATAGTGCTTTTTCAAATATCGAAAATACATTTCATAAATTCGAACACATTTCAAACATGTTTATATATTAAAAATGAGGTAATGGGAATACTAATACCACTTTAAATTACATCCCTTACCTAAAGAATCTTGGAACAACACAAAATTATCCAGGGTTTACCTCGTTTTATGTGTCGATACCTCGAGTTGTCCAAAATCATCAAATCATGCTCAATTCCATTTTAGTATACTTAAACATACATCCACTTTCACAAACTTCACTAAATTTGACTATTCTATCCACTTTTCCTACTTTCTCAATTTTACCAATTAAAGAGTTGGTTTAGGCAATTTCAATAGTTTCTTTTCTCTTAACTTCAAACTTATAAATTTAACAACCTAAGCGCTTATCCAAGTCTAAAATCAACACACCACAACTTGTCAAAATATCAAACTTTCATACTTTTATAGTTCCCTACTAAACCGAGCTATAAACCGAACTTTTCGCTATGAAACAATCATTCTACAACATCAAATTCAACCAAATTTCAGCATTTCCTTAACATTCCATGTCACGACCCAAACTACCCAAAAATCAGAGTTAATTTTTCGCGTTTTATTATTTACTTAAATTCTTACCTGTCCTCGAATCGTGACCAACACTCCACTAATAATTGGGTTGTGCGTCAATGCCAGTCCCACCATTCAATTACCATCTAACTTATTTCTTCTCCAGTCATTTATAATTGGTTACATTATTTATACATCCCCTAAAGTTACTTACAAACATGTTACTGTGCTATGCTTATGTAGATACAATATGTACAAGTGTATATACCTTATGTTGATGGGCAGCAGCGGATATCCGGAATGCAGTACTGAGTCGTCGCAACTTCAACTGGAGATTATCTGTGGGAGAAAATGAAAGGGGTGAGCACATCAAGCTCAGTAAGGCAATCCTACGAACAAGTAGGTAACCATACTACCTACATGAACGTGGTGCCATGCATAAACCACCCTTTCTCCAAACATTTTAAAACAATGATATGCGTTATGATGTTATGTAAAACACATTTGCACGGAAAATCAACATGCAATTATTACAAATCATTTCTTTCTCAATTAAAATTTTCACAATAAAGTCAGGACTCGACCCCTCCTGCGGGTGATCCTGACTCACGCAAAACCATGAAAACGGTTTACATCACACGTGGGTTTGAAAAGCATGGAAATACCATCATGCAAATTTAGTTTAAAAACCCAGTTTAAATCATCGAAATCGTCAACATGCGAGACGAGGCAATATTTGTATAACGGCAATAACTAGGACTATGGCCATATCTGTCCTCGGGAGTTCCTCAGCTACACGGATCCTAGTGTGCAGGTTCTCACCATGATCGAGAACCGCCCGGGAGGTGGGTCAGTCCATCCCGTCAGTCTTATCCGATCCCCGACATCCGAAGATACTGCATCCGGAGATGCCGTATCCGAAGATACCACACGGTACATCGTACTCCATGCTACTTGCACGGTACATCGTACTCCGTGAACCCATATAATATCTCTAGGTACTCCAGCCCAATTGGCCTGTTTCCCACAGAGGTTTTGTTTCTCAATATTCATGCCATGTCTCAAAACGCACGTGCGAGCCTATTTAATCGGTGACACACAGTCTACCCGATGCTCCAAGCACGGCTCATCGCATGTTCTCATAAAAATCCGTGCGAGCAATGCTCAGCACTCTCATCAAATCAAGTAAATCTAGTGCAAGCTAAGCTCTAGCACTCTGTATGCAAATCGTATAAAAATATGGTGCGAGCGAAGCTCTAACACCCTGTCTCAAAATCATATAAAAATATGGTGCGAGTTAGACTCTAGCACCCTGTCACGAAAATCATATATATATAAGAATCTGGTGCGAGTTGGACTCCAGCACCTATGCATGTAAAACTCTAGTGCGAGCTCTCGCTCCAGCACTAATGCGTGCATCACACAAATCGACAACATCGTGCGAGCTGAGCTCTAGCACGTCACATGTCAGTAAAAACACGTAGGCTGCTCTGTTTCCTCAAAACAGTTTTCAAAACAATTTCACGTTGAAAGTATGCAATGTTGTGCATTTTCTTTCAAGGTGAGCCAGCCTACTCATGCATGCATCAAAACACCTCCAGAATGAGCAGGAACCTTTTGTTCTTGCTCCTCCCAATTTTTTCTAACTTTGTAAATTTTTACCCTTAACAAGGGTATTTTAGTAATTTTGCCCATACGGGGCACTAAAATTATTCTTCGACCTCTAGACCCTCCAGAACATTTTTAAGGACTGCATATGAATTTAAAATTGCGTAAAGTTTACCTCTAGCAGTCCGTAGAATTCCCTTACCTTATTTTCCTGTCGAGTCTGACCTTTTCTTATCCAATGTAGTCCCGTCGCGCAGTCCGATATGCTTCCAATCCAATGCCCGGAACTGCGTATTAATATTCCTCAGGTCAGATATTACACAATTTAATCGTATTTAATCTTTTATGGGCTTAATTTAAATCGTTGGGCCCATTTACCCCTATTGGACCCGATTGCACCTTAATGGGCCTTAATCGACCTTAAGCCCGTTTTCCACTTAATTTTCACTTTATCGAGGCCTATTGGGCTCATTGGGCCCACCAATAATTTATTGGGCCTCGTTCTAATTCTCGAATAGCTAAATCGGTTATTTACGACAATTTATCTAAATTTCCATAATTTAATTCAATTTATGCGAAAATTAAATCAATATCACGCATAACGAGGTAATTATCGTAAATAGGGGTCACTTACCCGAGATTCCATGCTAGTCCGTAAATCGAGGCTGTCTCGAGCCCTCGGTGGATGCCAATCGTCGAGCTACACAATTAAATATATTTTCCGGGTAAACTTTCAGTCGATAATTAATTAAATAAAATATTTCAAATTTAAATCGGGTCAATTTGACCGCTTATCGACTTACCCGAAGCTCGATTGCATCATAGGAATTTTTCCCAATTTTTTCCTCTTTTTCTTTTTCCCTTTTTCTCCTTTTTTCCTCCTCTTTTTGGCTGAACCGGTTCAGTCCGGTTCGGACCGGTTCAGACCGCCGATTCACTCCGGTTCGACCCGTTCACCGCCGGTTCACCCCTTTTTCGGCCGGTTCTCCGTCGGCTTCCACCGCCAGTGGCTCCGCGAGGTTGTCCGCGTCTCAGATCTGCCCTCGGTTTGGGTCAAGCTCGTCGGAACGCCGCCGGTCCGGCTGTTCTCCCTCGGCCGTCGGACCCATTTCCTTTCCTCCGTCGTTTCCGGCGTTTTCTGGCAGCTTCACCGGTCGGGGCTGCCACCAATCGCACCGTCTGGGCCTGGGGAAGCTTCGGCTGGGGTCGATCGGGCCTGAATCGCGCCGATCGCCGGCGAATCTTTCCTTCTCCCCCGCGGCTGTTACCTCTCGATCCGACGGATTCCGGTGATTTCGCCGGCCGGTACTGGTCTCAAAAGGACCGGCTCCTCCTCCTGATCACGCTGGTACCCGCCGTTCGCCCCCAGCTGCCGTGGATCGCCGGCACCGACTCCATTTTCCCCGCGGTCTTCTCCTCCTCCATTCGGCGATCTCCGGCCTCCTGACGGCGCGTCACCGGTGCCATTGGCTTCGCCAGCCTCTCCTCTTGCTGCTCGGCCCTTCGTCGGAGGCCGTCGGTGCCCGGTGGCCGTCGGTCGAACGAGCCACTCGCGGTCTCCCCTCTCCGTTTCCTTTTTCTTTCTCTCTCCCCGACGTTTTACAGATTTTTGATTTTTTTTTTTTGAATTATCATTATTATTTAACAATTTATTTAATTCATTAAAATATAATAAAAATACCCAAATATTCCTTAAAATTATTATTTAATTCTAAATTTATCAATTTAATTTTATTTAATTTATTTATTATATTTTAACCTCTTTTTCGGGTATAATTTCCCCGTATTTTTGGGATATTGTCCCGGGTGACTTTTCGATATATTTTTTGATTATTTTCGGGATTATTTTTCCAAACTAAAAATCCCGATTAATTCCAATAAATTAATATCTTGATCAATTTACCCCAAAATAAATTTATTTCATCTTTATTGACCAAGATTTCTCAATGCGTTATTTTTAATTAAATTTTTTCTTCTCGAATTTATACCGACCTTTGGTCTTTTGACCATTTTGCCCTTACACGTGCTCGGGATTAATTTAACCCGACCTTCCTTCATACTTCCCCCCATCTTTTCTTATTTAATTCCCGTATTTTAATTAAATTCGGGTCTTACATTCCATGGCTGACCGAACCTATGCTTATCACTAGAAAGTATTTCATCAATTTCTACTTTAACCAAAATTAAGCAAATCCATCAAACATAAACATATATCAAACTCATCATCTTCCAACAACTTTATCTCGGGTTTGACCAAGTTTGACCTAAGATTCTTCCTCCAAAAATGATTCTCAACTATAGATAAACATCTATTCTGCTTAGAATCATAAAAATCAAACTCAAAAACCAATCAAAAACTCATAAATTCAAGTTTTCCTCTTATCCAGAAATAGGGCAAATTCTGCCCCTGTTCTTCTCTCTAACTTTTCACCTAGCAAACGAGTTTGTTTAAGGTTGGATTTTTTATATGTTGTAGAGGACTTAAGAAGAAAGATTTGAACCTTTTGACCAAAGTCTAAAAGTGGCTGGAAAGTGGTCGAAACAATTGAACAAGTTTGTCTAGGGAATGACGTCAGTAGTAGAAGAAAAATGGAAGATGTTTCTGGTTCTAGCTTATTTCGTGATCTTCTTTACCATTCCAGAAAGAGTATTAAGTTATATTTTATTGTGGTGAATATTAGGCTCAAACGCCTTCTGGATGGGCTTTCAATTGAGCTTTAATGTTGGGCCAGCATATGTTGGGCCTGGGCTTGCCAACAACCCTGTTTATGTAAAATCCATAGAAATTATTTTCAACCAATTTTCATCCAAATTTCCACTCTCAAGTGTTATATTAAGTCTCTAGTATGTCCCAATTAAAATTTAGGTCCCACTTGTTTAAGAAAAGTTCACCATTTGAGCCCATTTTGCCTCATTTAGTCGTTACCGATTGAAATTGTTTAAGGTTTTTTATTTCCTTTAAAATTTAATTGGACTCCCTAGACCTCAAGATTTTCACTCAATTTTAATTTCACAAGTCAATTATACCTTATGTTAATTTTTGATGGCCTTGGAATAATTTTTACAACCTTATAGAATTTATTCCGAATTTATTGCACTTATTAGGCCCAATTTCTTTGTTTTGTGCTAACTCGTCTTGCTAACTTTTACACTTCTAATATATTAGTTTCAACTCCTAACCACCAAAACATACTTTTACACGCAATCTTGAGAAATATTTAAACTTACACATTACCTCAAGCTTCGTGCCACTAACTCCAGTGCTTCCGTTGTTTCAGGCTTGCATAATATTATTTGAAGTATCTTAATTGCCTTCTAGTTTCCAAATAAATAGTGAAATGAAAAATTTTGGGTTTCACATTTCTCCTCACCTCTTAGGAATTTAGTCCTCCAAATTCAAATTGGTCCCTCGAACAATTGAGGGTACTTCTCTCTCATGTGGCTTTCTAACTCCCATATAGTTTCTTCTGTGGAGTGGTGTTGCTAGAGAACCTTCACTAAGGGAATTGTCGTAGATCGAAGTACCTTCTATTTTTTGTCGAGAATCCAAAGCGGTTACTCAGCATAATTCATATCTTCTTGTATGTCTAATACTTCATACTTTATAACATGGAAGGGTCAGATGATACTTCCTCAACATAGAAACATGGAAAACATCATGTACCCTAGACAACTATGGGGGTAAAGCAAGTCTATAAGCAATGTCTCACTTTTTTCAATATTTCCAATGGACCAATAAAGGGAGGACTCAGCTTCCCTTTCTTTCTGAAGTGCATGACACCTTTCATCGGAGACACTTTCACAAATACAGAGTCCCCAACCTAAAATTCTAAAGGACGTCTTCACACATCAGCATAACTCTTCTATCTACTCTGTGTTGTTCTCAATCTATCACAAATTAGCTGAACAGCTTTAGCTACTTGTTCAATAAGATTGGGAGTTAATATTTTTCTGTCACCTACTTCTTCCCACATTACTGAGGATCTACACCTTCTGCCATATAGAGCTTCATATGGTGTCACTCCAATACTTGCATGGTAACTATTATTGTAGGCAAACACTGCAAAAGGTAGTTGATCATCCCATGAGCCTTTAAATTCTAATACACATGCCCTTAACATGTCCTTTAAGGTCTGAATAGTCCGTTCAAACTAACCATTGGTCTGAGGATGGTAGGTAGTGCTCAAATGTAATTGGGATCCCATAGCTTCCTAAAAATGAGTCCAAAATCTGGACGAGAACTTGGAATCCCTATCAGATGTAATACTCATGGGAGCCCCATGCAATCGTGTAATCTCTCGAACATACAAGTTTGCTAAAGCATTAAGGGTACATGTGCTCTTGATGGCAAGGAAGTAGGCACTCTTAGTCAGTCTATCCACAATCACCTAGACTCCATCACGGCCCCTCTGGGTCTTTGGTAATCCCATAATAAAATCCATAGTAATATGCTCTCATTTCCTTGTAGGCACCAGTAAGGCTTAAGCAGCCCTGCTGGCTTCTGGTGCTCAACCTTAATCTGCTGGCAGACTAAACATCTAGCTATAAAGTATGCCATATCTCTATTCATTCTAATCCACCAATACACTTTACATGGTCATGGTACATCTTAGTACTTTCTAGGTGCATGGTGAATCGAGAACGGTGGGACTCTCTCAAAATTCTCTATCTCAAGGTGTCATCATGTGGCACATAAATACGGCCTCAAAACCTTAGTAGTCCATCATTATTGACCAAAAAGTCAGAATGCGATCTCTCTTCATCCTAGCTAACCATATCCAACAACTTTTGATCATTTCTTTGCCCTAACCAGATCTGATCCAAGATACCGGGCTCAATCTGTAGGTTAGCCATAAATACATCATCGACTTTATCAACCCTAATATTAAGCTCGGTGAACTATCCCAATAAATCTCATTCTCTAATCATCATATAGGACACCATACCCTTTCTACTGAGGGTATTTGCTACCACATTCACCTTGCCCGAATGGTACAAAATCTCACAATCATAATCTTTTAAGAGCTTTATTCATCTCCTCTGTCTCATATTAAGCTCCTTTTGATCAAAAATATACTTAAGACTCTTATGATTAATTAAGATCTGGAATTTCTCATCGTAAAGATAATGTCGACATATCTTCAGTGAAAAAATCACTGCGGCTAATTCCAAATCATGAATGGGATAATTTCGCTCGTGGTCATTAAGCTGGTGGAAACCATAGGCGAGTATTCCACCATTTTGCATCAACACACAACCTAAACCCTGGTGAGAGGCAACAATGTACATTGCTAACCCTCCCGATCCACTCGGAATAGTCAAGATTTGTGCAGTAGTCAACTGATGCTTGAGCTATTACAAGCTCTGCTCACATTGATCAAACCATTCAAATGGAACATCTTTACGTGTCAATCTAGTCAATAGAGCTGCAATCCGAGAAACCCCTCAACAAATCTTTGGTAGTACCCTACGAATCCCAAGAAACTCTGAATCTCCGTCACTATCTTCAGTCCTTCCCACTTCAGCACTGCATCTGTAAGGCTCATGAATTTCTATGTAATCTTATGATTTCCATGATGTACATATAAGTTACACAATAAATGAATCATAAGAATTATATACTTTTTAGTGTTAAATGTGAATGAAATGCAAAATGGGTATTAAAGTGATTGAATGGGAGTTTAACTTTGAAAAATCTAGGAAAATTGCAGTAGGAATGTTGCAAATGAAGGGCAAATCGATCTCATTGCAAGGAGAGATCAATCTCATTACCTTCAAATACAATGTCAAGCATTCTACAAGAGGGAGATTGATCCCTCATTCAAAGCAGATCAATCTCAAGTTGCTTCTGTTTGGGCCAGATCGATCTCCAGTTGCCTCTGGTTAGCAAAGATTGATCTCTTCTTTAGGGCCAGATCGATCTCTAAAGTCCCTTGCCTGGAAAAGATCGATCATATCCCTTGAGCAGATCAATCTCATACAAATGGGCAGATCGATCCCTTAGCCTGCATTGCTAAATTTTAAAGTTTAAATAAGGGAAGATCTCTCTCTCACCCCAGGAGATCGATCTGCTGAGGCCAATTATATAAACCTGACAGCTAAATCTTCATTTCCACAAGACATCCCAAATTTCTTCCATTTTTAACAATAACCTAGCTTTCTCACTCTAAAAATCATCACCTTTCAATCAATTTTGAGAGAAGTTCCTTTGACCAAAGTTTTTCCTAGTTAGGAAGAGAACAACATAGTCAAAGATTGGAAGCTCAAACATTGGATTGAATGAGAAAAGAGGTTTTCCCCCAATTTGGTAAAAAGAGGAAAAAGTCAAGCTAGGTAAGATTTCAATACACCATCTTCTAATATAATTAATCTAGACATTTTGATGAGTGGTTGGTGTATATAATATTGGCTGAAATGTTCATTTACATGCTTAAACAACCATGACCTAAAATAGGCTTAATGAGAGAAAGTTGAAATTGCATGGAGTTGATGATGATTTGAGCAAGTAGAGATGTTAGTAAGCATGTATTGATGATTCTAAGATAGTTTTGTGAAATGCATATGTTAGAATGGATGATGATTGAAAATGGGCATAAGAGGTGTTTGATAAATTGCCATAGTGAAGGAAATGATGAACTAGAGGCATTATGAGCTTGATGTCTGTCTTGTGTGAATCAATAGACCTAAAGAGTTCAATAGATTCTTAAAAAATGAATAGAGCAATCAAAATGGACTTAAGAGAAAGTGAAGCCTTATAAGTGTTAATGAACCCAATAAGTCGAATCGACTATAATAAATGCCAGAATTGCGTTATATTGGATTAAATTGATGTGATAAGTAATTTTGTGCACCTCCGGAGATTTCTGTGAGACCCCGTATATGTATAATTGTAATATGTACATAGAAATGTAAATTGAGTTATACTATGATTTCTTAAGTGAAGTATATGTGATGTAAGTCTATAAGTTTAATGTACACACTTGCAATGCGAGTTGTGATTGTACATACAAGTTACATTATGTATGGATGTGAAGAAACATACTTAAACATGTGAAGAATTGGAGTAGAATAGAAAATGGATAGTGTTGTAAAATGGAAGGAAGATTGCATGAGTTGTACACTTCCATTTGGTTTATATCGTATACCTTTGGTTATACAAGGATTCCACATAAGTTTCAATAGGTATAAAACATGAATGGACGCCATTTTCAAGTCTCAAAGATAATCGAATGAGAAAATGACTATGACAGCAAATTAAGGATGTTTTGGTATAAGTTTTCTGCAGAAAACTGTAGTAAGATCTGGAAATATGAAGGCCAGATCGATCTCATAGGATGAGAGATCGATCTAGAAAAGCTAAAATGCTTTTATTTTCAACTATGGAACAGGACAGATCGATCTCCAAGGGAGCCAGATCAATCTCCTAACACATTCTATAAAATGCAGATCTATCCTTAATGGAACAAATCGATCTCCTTAGCTCTCGGGTTGAAAGCAGATCGGTCTCCCCTAAGACCAAATCGATCTCCTTAACCTTCTATTTAAAGCAGATCGATCTCCCATATTCGACAGATCAATCTCTTACTTCAAAATGTCTTGGAAAATAAGGATTTTAAGAGGACCAGATCGATCTCCACCCAAGGCAAATCGATCTCATCAAGCTAAATCTATAAATATGGAGCAGTTGGATCTGCATTTCCAAGACAAAAAATAATCTTTCCCATTTCCAACCTAAAACCTAGCTTTCTCACTCCTAAATCTACACATTTTTCAGTGAGATTTGAGGGAAAGATATTAGAGACAAAGTTGTTCACATCAAAGAGAAGAACAACATAGTTTGGAGGCATTTTCCCACTTGTTGGATTGAAAGATCAAAGGTGCATTTCCATTGGAGCAAATAGAAAATCAAGCTAGGTGAGTTTCTAAATGAAATAACTCAAGTACATTGTGTAGATATTGATTTTAGAGTTGTTTGGTATGCATAGAAAGGGTAGAAACTACCTAGGAAGAAATGAATCCACCATGACCTAGAAATGGTCTAGTGTGAGAAAGTAAGATATATTGAGGTTAATGATGAATAGGAAATTTTAAGATGATAAAGATGTTATAAGTATGATTTTAAGATGTTGTTAGCGAAGAAATAGTGAGATTTACCAAAAAGGGGTAAAATGTGGATTAAGGAATTGGCAAATGCATAGATGAATTATATTGACTAATGAGGTCAAATGTAAGTTAATAATTTTAACTCAAGTGGTTTGGATGATTGAATCGCAGCTTCCGAGGATACACCGAAATAAGGCGAGACAAGAGCGCAAGAAGCTAAGAGGAAAAGAGAGTCGCACTCAAGTAAATTGAGGTAAGGGAATGTGTGGACTCTTAGATATATCTGTGCATAATTTGGGTGCTTAAATGATTTGTTAGAATGCATGAAATATTAGGAAATGAAATTGGGTGATTGAAGGGCAAAAGCTGGGTGTTTGAGAAATGTGCATGAAAATAAAAGCATAATGCTTTGGAAAATCATGTTTTATTGCTTTTTAGCAAGTGATTGGTAGGTTGGCTAGCATTTGAAATGAATTGCAAAAGAAATGAGTTGTTTTGGTTTGTTAACCACACTTTGCAAAGAAATGAGCCACCTACATTGTTTTCGTGAGAATGAAAGCGAGTATGACTCACACGAGATTTGACATGTTTTACACACATGCGTGCTAGAGCTTAGCTCGCACTAGTTTTCACATGGATTTCATACGGGTTTTGGCATGGTTCTTGGAGCTTAGCTCACACTAGATGCCCAACTTATTTGTTGTTTTGCTTGGAGCTTCGGGCAGACTGGGTGTCGTACCGATTAAATAGGTTCGCACATGCATTTGTGATATTTTGACATGTTGATAGCCATGTTAGGAGCTTCGAGTAGACAAAAGGTCGTACCGATTAAATAGGCTCACACGTACGCTTGAGATGTGGCGTGATATGATATGTTGATGTGGGTCCGTGGAGTACATTGTACTGTGGAAGTAGCATGGAGTACGTTGTACTCTGTTGAGATTGTGATATGCCGTCTTCGGACGAGATCTGTTATGGACCAGTGGGTAGGATTTGACCCACCTCTCGTGTGGAAGCAGATAGTGGTGATATCCCTCACATCTGATCCGTGTAGCCGGTATCACAGCTTATGGCCATAGAACTAGAAGTTATTACCTTTTATTGAATTGCCTATCTCACATGTCTATTGTTTTATGAATAAATCTATATTTGAAATTATTTGTGGGTCAAGACAGTCCGAGGGATGAGCTGAGACCTGACAAGTGTTGGATTATTTTGTTAATGGTTTTTAAAGTGCACTGATGCATGATGATTAATGCGATGCTTTATTGTGAAAATTGCATAATGGTTAATGCCATGCTTTATTATGAAATATGCATGATGATTTGTGCCATGCCTTGAAATGAATTGTGCACTGGATTTTAATAGCATGAATGCTTTACATACCATTAGCACAAGCATGAACTCATATTTGAGAAAATGAGATGAAAAATATGCTTTGAGCAAGGCATCACGTTCACGTAGATAGTGCAGTATCTACCTGTTCACATGATTGCCTTACTGAGCATGTGGTCTGCTCCTCCCCTTATTTTCCCCCTCTCTACAGAATGTTGAGTATAGATTGAGTGTGACTATAGGCGTTCTCTTTTGGTAATCCGTTGCATCCCATCACGTAAGGTATATACACTGTTGTAATTTTGTATCTAAACTTACGGTAGCACAGTAGCATTTTGTATGTAATTATTGGGGATGTAAACACATGTAAACAACTCTGATTTATTTATACAAGTGTTTACTTATAAATAATATGCAAATTAAATTGGTATGGTGGAGTGAGTTAGACGTCGACACACAGCCCAACTATTAAGGAGAGTAGTTGTTCATGATTGAGGTAAAGATGAATAATAAATGATGTATGAAAATGTGAAAATTTTGTACGTATATTGTTAAGTTGAGGGTCGTGACAATTCATTGGAAGAAATTAGGATTGCGCGACAGAGCAACTCTGAGGAAGTGGAATTACTCGACGTAATTTTAGGTAAGAGAATTTTGTGAGTATCTAGAGGGTTGATGCACGTATTTTGAGGGTGTTTATAGGGCTTTGTAATTGCTTGGTTATCTATAAAAGAATTAATTATTTATACGAACGATTTCGGATATAGATGATTTTGGTTTTGGAAGTGAGTCTTACAAAAAGGGTTGTAAGGCTAATAAATTCCATGAATGTCATGTTTTGATATTTTTACGAAATACATTGCTTTGGTTTAAACAAATCTATGAATAGGTTGGCTATTGACTTCATATTTCATGAAATAGCACGAGTCATGTACTAACTGTGGTTTTAAGCTTGTTTTGTTGAAATAGAGCTGCCTATCAGATTTATATGAGTTAAATCATGTTGGAGCTTCGCTCGTACTGGATTTTGATGTTTTAATATGCATGAAATGTGCTGGAGCCTAGCTCGCACCATGTTTTGAGTTGTGATGATTTACAAGTCATACTGGAGCTTTTGCTCGTACGTGGGTTTTCATTGATTTTCTTATGCATATAACTGTACTGGAGCTATTCTTGTACATGATTTCCTCACTATTTATTGTGCATAAAGTCATACTAGAGCGTTGCTCGTACGAGGGTATTTACTGATTATGCATGAAATCATGCTAGAGCTTTGCCCGCACTGGGCTTTTAACACTGTGATATGTAATGAGTCATGCTGGATGCCTCATGTAGACATCATGTCCCACAGATGTGATGCTCGCACGAGCCGTGCTGGATGCCTCGTGTAGACTGATAGTCACACGGATGAGATGCTCGCACGTGCACGTGAGACTGAGTAGGTTACGCATGGCATGGGGTAGATAAGACATACGGTAGGCACCCCCAACCATGATATGGGTCCATGAAGTACATTGTACTGTGTATATCACATGGAGTATGTTGTACCGTGTGGTTATGATGTTAATTTAAAAGTCTGGCGTAGGATTAACCCACCTCCGTTCCAACATGATGCCCCACACACGGGGATCCGTGTGGTCTGGGATGATAATGACATAGTTGGCCAACAGAGTCCTCGATTATATATAGTGACCACCTGTCTCACATGATATCACATGTTTTTGTATACTGAACATGATTTGTGTTGTCTAGGGTAGACCCGAGGGAGGGGTCTAACCTTGTGGGATGTTTTTAAAAGGATGATATGCTGATTTGATGAGTTTTACCGAGTTTTGATTTGATATTAAACCCTGAGGAATGGTTTTATGATAGAGTTTTATTACGACGAGCATGAGAAGTTTTACATAATGGTTTTCCATGTTTACATGCCTATTTTCATGTTTTTCAGTACATGATATTTGTATATACATGTGGCATAGTTTTAATATTTCCTTATGCTCTTGATATTAATGATCTTTATGCATGACATTATAAGCATGTAGATAGTATAGTTATCTACCATGCTTGCATTATTGCCTTACTGAGCGTGTGGTTGCTCATCCTTATCATTTTCCCCACTCTATAGAGCGCACACAATAGTCTAGTGAGAGACTGAGGAGTTGTATTCGGATATCCGCTACTCTCCATCACTAAGAGGTATACACACAGGAAATCTTTTTGTCTCTAAGCAAGTAATAGCACAGTAATCATTTTGAATTGTAATATGGGGGATGTAATTGTTAGCAAACATGTATATTTATAGAACTTAAACTTCCAAATGTATGGGTTTGTTCTTGATTAAATGAAAGATGAATGGTAAATGATGATTAATACTAACTCATAGCCCAACTATTATTGGTGAGAGTTGTTCACGACCGGGTAAGTTAACGAATAAAGTGAAAAATTTATAGTGATTTTTAGATGAAATGGATGAAAAAGGGTCGTGACAGAATCAATCTTGGACGGATCACACCTCGTCCTTAGATACAATGCGCCCGAGGAAAGCAATCTGATCCAACCAAAATTCACACTTACTAAGTTTCCCGTACAATTCCTTCTCATGGAGGATCTATAGTACAATCCTCAAAAGCTGGTTATGCTCCTCCTGAGACTTAGAATAGATTAAGATGTCATCAATAAAGAAAATAGCATATCTGTCTAAGTATTCTCGGAAGACATCATTCATCATACTCATAAAAGCAGCAGGGGCATTAGTCAGTGCCACGACCCTCTTCCCGTGACTTAACTTACTATTAACAGTTGGGTTGTGAGTTAACATCCATATCCATATCTCATTAATTCATAATTTAAATTCATTTAATGAAATAGAAGCTGTACTTTTATAAATATGCAGAAGCGTTTACAATAGTTTCAATTATATACAGCCCTTTCGTACAAAAGATAGATTTACTGTGCATTAATTTAAATGATACAAATTTTTTTCTCATAAGTGTATACCTCTGTACTACTAGAGAACTGGAGAACACCGTAGCAGGTACAACTGCAGTAATTCACTACTGCGTACAATCTGTGGAGAAGGAAATAAGGGGATGAGCTAACACGCTCAGTAAGAAAAATATGAAAGCAGGTAGATAACTACACTATCTACATGCTTAAAATATAAATATTTATTTTCCTTATAAAACATATGCATTCTTTGCAAATATCTTTCATTAATGCAAAATCATCAATTCGCTAGATGGGTATACGCATATTATTTTCAAACCACATAGAAATCACACAGCTTCATTTTTCATTTCATACAGTACAACTTATAAATCTCTTTGCACTTAGCAAATTACTTAGTAAATCGATTTACATGAGACATAGTATGGGATCTTATATCACCTTATATCACACAGCAGGGGGATATATGTCACCTCACACAGTAGCGACAAAATGTCATATCACACAGAGAAAAGAAGACTTATGGCCATAGTCCGAATTCTAGGCATCACTGATCAGGTGTGCGAGAATCCCATGCTTAGTGAGGCGGATCAACCACCCCTTCAGCTCACACAGATTCACTAAGATATCACGACACATCGTACTCCATAGCTAATGTTCACAGTACATCGTGCCCCCGTGGATCCTTATCACCCATTTCTATTGTCTCAAAATCACGTGCGAGCAAGTCTATGTAAGATCACTCAGCAATACACGATGACTCTAGCATGGTTTTACTCATCACATAGCAAGCTTATAAAACCACGTACAAGCAACTCAGCTTAAGATCACACAGCATACCTAAGGCATCTAGTATGGTTTTACTCATCATACAAAAAGCTTATAAAACCACGTGCGAGCAACTCAACGTAAGATCACACGGCATACCTGAGGCCTCTAGCTTGATTTTCCTTATCACACAGTAAAGTCCATAAAACCACGTGTGAGCAACTCAGCGTAAGATAACACAGCATACCTGAGGAATCTAGCACGATTTTGTCTCACCACTTTAAATCGAGGGATCACATGCGAACTGTAAGACCCAATTTTTATCGAAATTCCTTATGATTCATGTGATATAAGCATAGTTATATGTAAATTGAATCATAAGAAGAGTTATACGTGAATGGAAAAATGCAAATGGAATGAATAAAAATTCCTGAATGCATTTAAAGGTTAAATGAAGGATTGAAATGGTCACAAATTAAACGAATGAGATTCAGACTGCAGATAAGGATTTAAAGCACAAAATGAGTGAGAGTTCATGAAGGGAAGTTGGACTGGTTTGATCCCGAACACATGCAAGGGTAAAACGATCAATAGACCAAAATTCGGTATAAATTCGATAAGAAAAATTTCATTAAAAATATGGAATTGAGAAATCTTGATCAATAACGAGGAAAATGACTAAATTTTGAGTCCAATTGATCAAGATATGAATTTATTGGAATTAAACAGAATTTTCACATTGAAAAATATTCCTGAAAATATTAGAAAGATATACCGGAAAGATAAAATAAGATCGATAAATTCATTTATTGATTAAATGAATAAAATAAGATTTTTTGGAGATATTTTGGTATTTTTATAATATTTTAATGAATAAAATAATAACAAAATATATTATAAAAAAAAAATAGAAACGAATCTAAAAACAGAAAAAAGAAAGGAACCCGTGCGAGACGAAACCAAAGACGCGACCCGAGGAAGAGGGGATCATCGGACGAGCACTGGCAACCCAACGGCCAGGTGAAGGGCCAGAGAAGGAAGAGGGATACCGTACGATCATCTAGCCACCGGGACGCGCTCCACTGGCGCCGAAATCGGACGGATTGAGGGAGAGAAGCCGCGGAGAGGAGAAGCAAATCCGGCGGCCATTGACGTGAGTTGGCCTCGATAGAGGCTAGCCGAGTATTCTCGGGCCAAAGACGCACCGAACGGTGGCAGCGGTACACCAGGAACTGGTCGAACGACGTCGAAACTGCAAAAAGGGACTGAACTGGTCGGTGATTCAATGAGAAAGCCATTGTGCTTAACCAGACCGAACCGGTTCTGTGAGACCCCGTATATGTATAAGGGTATATATGTACATAGAAGTGTAAATATAGTTGTACTATGAATTCATGAGTGAAGTATATGTGATGTAAGTCCATAAGTAATGTACACACTTGTAATGAGAGTGGTACTCGTACATACAATTTTCATTATGTATGAATGTGTAGAAATGGACTTAAACATGTGGAGAATGTGTGTAGAATGGATTATGAATAGTTTGGTAAAATGGAAGTAGAATTGCATAAGATGTGCACTTCCATTTTTGTTTATATTAAGTACCATTGGTCATACAAAGATCCTACACAAGTTTTAATGTGTATGAAGTGAGGATGGATGCCATTTTCAAGTCTCAAAGATGAATGAATGAGGAAATGATCATGGTAGCAAATTAAGGATGTTTGGTAAGTGTTGTTGCAGAGGAACTGCAGAAAATCTAGAAATTTTGAAGGGCAGATCGATCTCATGGGATGAGAGATCGATCTGGAAGAGACAGAATGTTCTTATTTGGGCAAAAGAATAGAGAAGATCGATCTCCAATGGAGCCAGATCGATCTCCTTAGCTCTCTGTTTGGGAGCAGATCGATCTCATGCTTCGACAGATCGATCTCATGCCTCGACAGATCGATCTCAGGCTTAAAAATGCCGTGGAAAAGAGGGATTTTAAGGGACCAGATCGATCTCCTCTTGGACCAGATCTATCTCCTCAAGCTAATTCTATATAAGGAGTGCTGGAAATCAGAAAATTTCGGGAAAAACACAAACCTTCCACTTTCAACCCAAAAACCTAACATTCTCTCTCAAAAATCAGCCATTTTCAGTGAGGTTTGAAGAGAGACCATTAGAGACAAAGTTGTTCCTATCAAAGAAAAGAACAACATAGTTGGAAAGCATTTTCCCATTGCTGGTTTTGAAGGAGTTAAGGGCATTGCCATTGGAGCAAGAAGAGAAATCAAATTTGGTAAGATTCTAACACTCCAACTATGGTACATTGTTTATTTAATTGATTTTGGAGTTGTTTGGCATGAGTATGGATGGTTAGAAACTATCTAAATACATTGGAATGATTATGACCTAGAAATGGTCTAGAGTGAGAAAGTGGAATGTATGGAGATTTATGATGAATGAGATATGTAAAAGTTATTTATAGTGTTGTGGTATGATTTTAAGATGTGGTTAGTGGATAAATTGTGAGATTTACCTAAAAGAGGTAAAATGTGGATTAAGGCATTTGTAAAATGCATAAGTGAATAATATTGACTAGTGAGGTCAATTATGGGTTAAATACATTAACTCAATCGATTTAATGAATGAATCGCAGCTTCCGAGGATACGCCGAGGCGAGTTGAGCCAAGAGCGTGAGAAGCTAAAAGGAAAGGAGTCACACCAAGTAAATCGAGGTAAGGGAATTGTGTGGGCTCTTAGAGATATCTGTGCGCAATTTGGGCGCTTAAATGTTTTGCTAGAATGCATGAGATTAGGAAATGTTGTTGGGTGATTGAAGGCTAAAAGTTGGGAGTTTGAGAAATGTGCATGAAAACAAAAGCATATTGCTTTGAAAATCATGTTTTATTGCTTTTTAGCAAATGATTGGTAGGTTGGCTAACGTTGAAATGATTTGCAAAAGAAATAAGTGCGTTTTGGTTTTGTTAACCACATTTTGCAAGTTTTGAGCCACCTACATGATTTCGTGAGTATGAAAGAGTGCAAGAGGCACTAGTTTTCACATGAATTTCATGATTGTTTTGGCATTGTACTCGAGTTTGTCTCGCACTGGATGCCCACCTTGCATGTTGCCGTGTTTGGAGCTTCGAGTAGACTGGGTGTCACATCGATTAAATAGGCTCACACGTGCATTGTTTTGACATGATTAATTAGCCGTGTTAGGAGCTTCGGATAGACAAGAGGTCGCCCCGATTAAATAGGCTCACACGTGCGTTTGAGATATGGCGTGATATGATGTTTTGATTGGGTCCACGGAGTACGTCGTACCGTGCATGTAGCATGGAGTACATTGTACCGTGTTGAGTTGTGATGTGCCGTCTTCGGACGAGATCTGCTATGGACCGGCGGGTAGGATTTGACCCACCTACCGTGTGGAAACAGATGGTGGTGATATCCCGCACACCTGATCCGTGTAGCCGGTATCACAGGTTATGTACATAGGCCTTGAGGTTATTACCTATTGTTAAACTGCCTATCTCACATGTCTAATGCTATTTGAGAATAAATCCATGTTTGAAGTGATTGTGGGTCAGGAAAGCCCGAGGGATGGGCTGAGACCTGACGTTGAATTGATTTGTTAATGGTTTTTAAAGTGCACGGATGCATGATGTTTAATGCCATGCTTTATTGTGAAAATGCATGATGTTTAATGCCATGCTTTTATTGTGAATTATGCATGATGATATATACCATGCTTTGAGTTGAAATGTGCACTGAATTTTTTAATAGCATGAATGCTTTACATACCATTAACACAATCATACACTCATGTTTTGAGATAAATAATGAATTAAATGCTTTTGAGCATGGCATCACGATCACGTAGATAGTGCAGTATCTACCTGTTCGCATGATTGCCTTACTGAGCGTGTGGTTTGCTCACCCCCCTTATTTCCCCCTCTCTACAGAGATTTGAGTATAGATTGGACGTGACTGGAGGCGTTCCCTTTTTGGTAATTCCGCTGCATCCCATCGCTAAAGGTATACACACCTTGATTTTTTTGTATCTAAACTAGACATGGCACAGTAGCATTTTGTATGTAACCACTGGGGATGTAAAACAATGTAAACACATGTAACAACTCTGATATATATACATTATACAAGTGTTTACTCATAAATAATGTTTCAAATTGAATTAGTATGGTGGAGTGAGTTAGACGTCGACACACAGCCTAACTGTTAAGTGTATGGTTGTTCACGATCGAGGAAGGATGATTAAGGATTGATGCATGAAAATGCGAAAAATTTGTACGTATTTTGGTAAGTTGAGGGTCGTGACAGGTTCGGCCAAGGAGGAAAGAGAAAAATGACAAAAAAAGAAGAAAAAAGAAAAAGAGAAAAAATTGGGGAAAATCTCGGTGATGCAGTCGAGTTACTGGTAAGCCGGTAAGCGGTCGAAATTGATCGATTTAAATTTTGGAATATTTAATTTGATTAATATTCGACTGAAAATTTAGCCGAAAAAATATGTAATTGTGTAGCTCGACAATTGACGGCAAATGAGAGCTTGAGTCAGCCTCGATTTGCATACTATCATGGAATCTTGGGTAAGTAACCCTTATTTAAGACAATTTACATAATTATGCGTGTTAGAAATTGCCGCATAAATTACAGATTAATTTCGTATAAAATGAATTCTGAAATTTGAGATAAATTGTTGTAAATAATTAATTGAGCTATCCGAGAGTTTAGAACAAGGCCCAATAAATACTGATGGGTCCAATGAGCCCAATAGGCCTCGATAATGTGAATAGTAAGTGAAAATGGGCTTAAGGCCGGTTAAGGCCCATTACGGAACAATCGGACCCAATATGGGTAAACGGGCCCAATGTTTAAATTAAGCCCAAAAAATATGAAAATATAATTAATTATATT
The DNA here is from genome assembly GCA_033439115.1 of Firmiana major. Classification (NCBI taxonomy): domain Eukaryota; kingdom Viridiplantae; phylum Streptophyta; class Magnoliopsida; order Malvales; family Malvaceae; genus Firmiana; species Firmiana major. Next base: position 66,356,686 of record CM065899.1, read on the forward strand.
GTATTTGACCTGATGAATATTTATACGCAATTCCGGAGATTGGATTAGGAGCAAATCGAACTGCATGACGAGACATCAGTGAAAAGGTCAGACTGTATAGAAAAAATGAGGTAAGGGAATTGTGTGAGTAGCTAGAGGTAGCTACGCATATTTTAATAGCTAGAAATGGTTTAAAGATTTTAAGGACTCGAAAATAGGAAAAAACCCTTTTACCCCTATTGAGGGAATTCACCTAAGGATGGTGAAAGCATTACATGCATGAAATGCATGATTTAAGGAATTTTCGTGGTTTTTAAGCAAAGCAAATCGAGAGATTGGCCAATAATTGCCTAAATTTCATAATATAACACTACGTAAGTGTTATTAAGATTTAAATGAAATTTCTCTGGAAAATGGGCCAACTATCAAGTTTATATGAAAACAGATAGTGCTGACGTATAGCTCACTCTCTATCTGCATTTGTGAGTATGCATAAAATGTGCTAGAGCGGTTGCTCGCACTGACTTTTGTGACATCATATGCATGAAATGTGCTAGAGCGATTGCTCGCACTTATTTTTATTATTATGAAATGCATGAGAGGTGCTGGAGCTTAGCTCACAATCTGTTTTGACTGTTTTAACCTGATATGCATAAAAAGGTGCTAGAGCAATTGTTCGCGTTAATTTTAATGAGTTGACATGCAGGAGAGGTGATGGAGCTTAGCTCGCGTCCTGTTTTGATATGATAATTGCATAAAAGCCGTACTGGAGCCTTGCTCGTACGTCATTTAATTGATTTAATTTCATAAGCCGTGCTTGAGTGTAACTCGCATGAGTTTTGATTTACTTGAGCATTCATTTGTGCTAGAGCATTGCTCGCACGAGGCTTTGATGGATTTTATGCATAAAACCGTGCTAGAGCTTGCTCGTATGTGATTTTATATGGATTTATAACTCTTTTAAAGTCGTACTGGCGTGCTACTCGTACACTGATTTTACTGATTTTTATGAAAACGTGCTAGAACTTCGCTCGCATGAAGTTTTTAGATATCATGAATATGCATGGAGCTGTGCTAGAGCTTCGCTCGTACAAGGATCTATATGACATGCATATAGCCATGTTAGAGCCTCCTGTAGACTGTGTGTCACAGTGAGATGATATGTCCACACGTGCATGCTGAAACATATTTAGCATGGGTGGATAAGACCTATTGCAGGCACCCCTGACTAAGACCTATTGCAGGCACCCCCTGACTATGATTTGGGTTCATAGAGTACGTTATACCATGTATGTCACACGGAGTACGTTGTACCATGGGGATTGTTGGAGTGGAGTGGCATTAGTCACAAGGTTGTAAGCCTTGCCCTCACAATCCTGGTATTTATGTTGTTCTGGCGACAGGACTGACCCATTCCGTTTCGGGTGTGATACCCCGCACACTAGGTACCGTGTAGCAAGAGATCACTAGGATATGGCCATAGTCCTTGATGTTACTGATATAGTCACCTACATGTCTCATATGATATAATTTTTGCTCTCGATAGACCAGGGTAGACCCGAGGGAAGGGTCAGGCCCCCGATTTTGTGATTTTCACTGAGATGTGATTTTCTACTATGATGATAGATTTTCAGAGGATTTTATGACATGTGACCCTAAAAGAAGGGTGATTTTATAACAGAATTTTTATAATGTATTTTTAATGAGTTTGAGATTGATTTATGAGATGATTGACCCGGAAGGGTTATTTTATACTAAGCTTTAATGAAGTGATTTAAATGCAGTTGCATGAGGAGTTTTTCATGCTTTAATCAAAAATTCATGAAAAGAATTGTCTCTCATGATTTGTTTTACATGGCATTAAATAATGCATGATCTTGATTTACTTCTTGTGAATTTTGATTTTACATAAAATGCCATTGATGCATAAGTTGCATGATTTCTATATGCACGAATAGTTTTTATAAACTATGGCATTGATGTATGCATGATTTTGTGTGTGAGATTTTAATGAAAAGAAATGGATTTAAGGGCATGGCATTATGAGCATGTAGATAGTGGAGCTATCTACTTACTCGCATGATTGCCTTACTGAGCGTGTGGTTTGCTCACCCCCCTTATTATCCTTTTTTTTTCAGAGCACTCGCAGTAGTTAGTGAGCCGCTAAGGACTTGCATTCTTGGTATCTGTTGCGTCCTATCCAGAGTCAGGTATACACATTTGTATAGTTTTGTATCTAAATATATAAATGCACAGTACTGTAAACGTATATGATGTCGGGGATGTAAGGTTAAGTAAATCCAATTGTGAATGTATTAGTTTAAGTCAAAGGATAGAAAAATCCTAATGTGTAAATGTAACATGGAAATGGAATGGTAAGTAGTGAGAGGTGACTAACACCGAATCATAGCCCAACTGTTGGTAGGATGGTCACGATCAGAGAAATGTAAGAATTAAATAACAAACGGAAGAAAAACAAAAAAAATTTGTAGTGATTTTTAGGTAATTTGGGTCGTGACAAGAGCATAGTCAGAATAAGATCACTTAGCAGTACTTGAAGGCTCTAACATGATTTCCAAAATTTGGTGCGAGCTCTTGAGTGGATCACGTAGCTTCACTCAGCTCTAGCACCTTTTTCTTTTCTCAAAATCCTTTTTAAAATGTTGGGTAAGCAAGGTTGCTAAATCTACCATTGCCACTTTGGCTCTAGCACAAGTTCACATAGAAAAGAAATAGATGGCTTCATTCACTAAGTATGAGTGAGAGGGCAATCTCCATTCAATCACTCGTTAAATGCTTTTCATGTAAAATAGCTAAACCGAGAGCCAGTCCATTATTACTCTTTCTCAAAACACTTGCAAAACATCTTTTCACAATAAGAACATTGAAGTCATGCAATTCATGCATATAAGCTTCTTTTCATACTTAGCTATCACATAGCTATTTCAATATCTAAATACTTTATCGTATTTATTTTCACACAGCAAGTAAGAAACATATGTATTGCTATCTCTAATAGCTCGCATAAATCCCTTACCTCAAATCATGCTCAAATCACTTTCCTTGATTTCCAATGCTCGTGATCTGGTCTTATCGATTCCAATTATATCTTCGAGAGCTGCAAGTATTTACTTCTCATGTCAGTATATCGTAATATACTTAATTCTCACTTGCATGACATTCTAATCAATGTATTGTGCCATTTTACAACTGATGTTGCCTAGTTGACAGCAACAGTGCTTTACCTTCCACGTGGTCTGATTATGCTAACGACGAAAGGGTGACGTCGATGCAATTTGCTCCACGTGTTCTTCGTATATCCTGCAAAAACAACAGGAATCAGAGGGGGCAGGGATTTGTCCCTGCACGCGCACTCCGACGATCAAGTCAGTGATCGGGAGTTGGTGTATGTATGTAAGAAAAGGAGAGTTTATGACTTAAATCAGAGTGTTTAAGTATTCTCCCTGTTTTTCTTTGATTTTGGATCGATTTCTGGATCTCTCTGGATCTCTTTCTGGATCTCTTTCTGGATCTGGCCCTCTTCAGAGGGCTCACCTCATATTTATAGGCTTCTGAGTCGGTTCGGGCTGAGGCCCAGGCGCGTGTCTGGGCCGCGACAGAGTGGTAAAGCACTCTGTCGTGCTTTTGTGCGGGAGACTCTGCCCCAGGCCGTGCGGGAGACTCTGCGGACTCTGCCGCAAGCCGTGCCAGAGACTCTGGGGACTCTGGGGACTCTGCCCCAAGCCGTGCTGGAGACTCTGCCGCATACACGCGGGAGACCTCTGTCGGGGACCTCTATCGCGGTCTGTGCGGGAGACTATCCCGCATACAGTGCGGGAGACCTCTGTCGGGGACCTCTACCGCGGTCTGTGACGGAGACTCTGCCCCAGGCCGTGCGGGAGACTCTGGGGACTCTGCCCCAGGCCGTGCGAGAGACTCTGGGGACTCTGCCCCAAGCCGTGCTGGAGACTCTGCCGCATACAGCGCGGGAGACCTCTGTCGGGGACCTCTACCGCGGTCTGTGCGGGAGACTATCCCGTATACAGTGCGGGAGACCTCTGTCGGGGACCTCTACCGCGGTCTGTGCGGGAGACTATGTCGCATGCTGTCAGAACCTCTACCGCGGTCTATGCGGGAGACTATGCCGCATGCTGAGCGGGAGACTATACCGCCTGCAGCGCAGGGACCTCTACCGCAGTCTGTGCGAGAGTCCTGTGTCGTGCATGGGCGATGGAGGTCTGTCGCTCACGATGCGCGGCAGACTGTGAGGCGATAGACTTCTCTCCGTCAAACACTCTGTCGCACATCTGGGAACGGTGTCGCATAGCGCTTCTGTCGCCAATCTGCCACGTGGCCTGTTCTTGGATCGACACGTGGCAGGCGGATAGTTGCACACGTGGATCTGGTGACACGACCACATCAATTGCTCCCCACTCTTTGGCGGGAATTTTTCCCCCGAAAGAGTATCTGGGTCCGGTGTTTCGCCGGCCGGGTCGGACCTCCGCGTGTGTGTGTACCCAGGCGAGCCTCTATAAATACTGGGCCCCTGACGTCCTTGTCGCTACTGAATTCTCTCACAAGGACACTCTGTCGCGACTCTCAGGCACTCTGTCCAAGTCCTTCGCCACACTGTCGCAACTCTGCCTCGAGACTGCTCACTGTGTCGCTAGTCTGCCGCGGATTTTCACACTCTGCCGCGAGTTCTGTTTCCATTACCTTAGGTAATTTTTCGTAGCCCGTAGTCCTGCTTCTTTGATCTATGAACTTCTAACATGGCTGGGCATGGCATAGGAAAGCAAATCGATCTAGGTGTTAAGTCGACTTTAAAGGAAGCCGACGTTCAAGACCTAGAATCTCGATTTCCTTTGTCCGAGGGATACACTTATAGACTCCCAACCCCTCAGGAGAGCGACATACGTCGTGTGTCTGACGGGGTTGTCGTTTTTAGGGCAGCTTTGGAGTTAGGTCTCCGCTTCTCGTTGTCCGACTTTGGGGCTTCCTTCCTCAGGACGCACAGGGTATCCCCAGGGCAACTGCATCCTCATGCATGGATGTAATTGGTAGCATTCACTGTGTACTGCCATTTAAGGGGCGTCCCTCCGTCTCTTCCTCTTTTTGAAGTATTCTTTAGGCTTCGAGGGAGTCCCGGCTTAGTGCCTTACTCGCTTCAGCGGGTGTACCAGCCCGATTTTAAGAACCGATTATTCGAGAAACCTGCTAACAAGCTTCACGATTTCGAGACAGAATGGCTGGTTGTGGAAGTGCCCGAGGGCCTGGATATCCCTTCTCGTTTGGAGAATAGGCACGAAATCCCCAAGGGTCCCCGGGTTGCCACACTTAGGGAGCAGTTGTCTTCTGACATCGACAAATTGCTGGTCCCTCATCCCCTTAGCCTGGACACCCTTGTATCAAATGAAAATTTGATATTAGCAGGCTGGGGTGTGGGTCCGGTCCCTGTTGCCGGACCCTCTGTTCCGTCGTCAGATCCTCTGCCTTCGACTTCTCCCGAGTTGAATCCTGAAGCTCCTAGGCCACAAGAGGATGTAGGGGGCACCAATCTAGAATCCAGCTCTGGTAGCGAACCCTTAGCCGATCTCACTGGTTGGGAAGGGTTCGGCTCCACTTTCATGGTGCTTCCAGACGACGAGGGGATAAATATCGAGTCCCTTCAGGAGCACTTAGACTCTCCTGACGGTAACTTTTATTTTTTCCCTCTACTTATCATTTTTGATCAATTTATTAACCATTGATCTTCTTTTTCTTTTTTGCAGACATGAGTCATTTCCGGCAATCATTAGGTCGCCAAATTTCTGAGGCTGGTCCTTCCAGCGCTCCTGCCAGGAAGAGGCATCGTTTGGCTGACGATGTCCCAAGTGAGGATCCGATCCCCTCTCATCCATCTCGTGCTCGGACCCCTCCTGTTTCTAGGCAGGCGATGCCTCCCCCTCCTTCAGATCAGGGAGATGTCTCTCGGGATAGGGGGAGAGTTGCCTCATCTTCACGGGGGGCTTCCGGGTCATCCGGGCGATCGCGCTCTGAGGAGCGCGCGGAATGCAATATCATCCGTCTCAGCGGAAGAATAGAAAGCGCCTGTACATCGAGAGTTCGATGAGAAGCAGGCCGATATTGCCGAGGATAGGTCCTGCCGACGAGAGGCCCTATTCCGTGGATGGGGGGAATATTATGAGGGGCCACGAATTCCGAGTCTACCTCGGGGTTCGTGATAATGATGTTCTGGATACTCCCGGGGTGGCCTCTCGGTTGAGCTGGTCCACTATCCTTCCTCGAGATGAGGCAAGGATATTCAGAAACTACCCCGAGGGGGAAGACTTAGCCGACATCGAGGCGTTGAGGGTAAGTTTCCGATTTCTTCTCTTTTTGATTGCTTTTTGCAGCATACTTTGAGTCTAACATTTTTTTGCATTTTTTCGCAGCTGGCTCAACGAACCGCGGCAAATAATGCCCAACATCGGGCTTACCGGGAGCGAGCCGACAGAGAGATCCGGGAGTTGAGGGACAAAGTCATGGAGTTACAGAACACGGTCAACAACTTGTCCCCTCTTCCGGATTTAGTTCGAAGCCTGGAGGAGCAGCTTGCTAAGGCTCATCAAGACCTCGGTCTTGCAAAGGGGGATCTCACAGTGGAGACGGCCCGGTCTTGTAAACTCCAAGAGGACCTGCAGGAGGCTCATTCTGAGTTAGACCGTATGCAATCCAACTATATGTCTACGCTCACTCGGAATCAAGAGCTCGAGCAGCGTGTTGGTGAGTTGGAAGGCCAAACTGCTCCTGTACTATCCCAGGCCGAAATTGACAGCATACGGGTCGAGGCCGTAAAGGAGTATCGTCTCTCCAAAGACTGCTTGAGGCGGAAGGAAGACTTCTCCAACCCTTATGTTAAGTACGGGTTCTACCTGGCCCGATCTTGGCTAGAAGCACACAGGGAGGGAGAGGAATTTCCTGAGCTCCAATATACCCCTGATGCGATGCTCTTTGAGGCCCCTGATTGGACCAAGTACGAGCCCGAGGCTGAGCCTGCGGACGAGCTGTTCAAGAGGACTGCTCAGGATGATCTCGTCAACCTTGCTGGTCCTTGGGAGCCCGCGGATCTGGACGGTGCTCCTGAGCCTATAGAAACCCTTATCGATTTAGACGGCGAGGAGGGCGAGCAGTCCCTTGGAAGTGAAGGTTTTGCAGCTGATCCCCAGCTTCCTCCCGGAGAGTAGATAGGGATTTTTGCTTTTTGTTTTTTGTATTTCATTTCAAGTACTTTGTTTTTTGTTTTAACTTTGTACTTTTGTCGAAATGTAATTGTAAAGATCTGTTAAAGATCTATTTGTACCGACATTTGAATGAAATGAAATTGAGATTTTTGTTCATGCTTTGTCTTGCACTACTTCTCTAATTGTCATTTGTCATTCTTTGTCTGATTGTTTCTTTTGCTTTGCTTGTATATACTTTGCTTGTATATAGCTTTGTATTGATATTCGTGTATGCTCCCCAATTCTTGATAGAAAGGTATACTTTCAGGAAGAATTTTTTGTGCAAACGCGCAGTTGTTTAAGGCTTGAGTACTGTGACGTGAAGGCGTCTTTAGTTTTTATAGCCTTAGTATTTTGATTACCTGGCCACGATGACGCGTAGCGTCTTAGGCCTTTATGGTTAATTGAATGCTTTATGCCTGGCCTTAGTGACGCATTGCGTCTCAGGCTCTTACGGCTCTTTTGAGTATACGCCTGGCCACAGTGACGCGTTGCGTCTCAGGCTCTTACTGCTCTTTTGTGTATACGCCTGGCCACAGTGACGCGTTGCGTCTCAGGCTCTTACGGCTCTTTTGTGTGGATGTATATATACCTGTTTTACAGTGATACGTATACGCCGGGCCACAGTGACGCATAGCGCCTCAGGCTCTTACGGCTCGGTGGAACTACGCCTGGCCACAGTGACGCATAGCGCCTCAGGCTCTTACGGCTCGGTTGAACTACTCCTGGCCACAGTGACGCATAGCGCCTCAGGCTCTTACCGCTCGGTTGAACTACGCCTGGCCACAGTGACGCATAGCGCCTCAGGCTCTTACGGCTCGGTTGAACTACGCCTGGCCACAGTGACGCATAGCGCCTCAGGCTCTTACGGCTCGGTTGAACTACGCCTGGCCACAGTGACGCATAGCGCCTCAGGCTCTTACGGCTCGGTTGAACTACGCCTGGCCACAGTGACGCATAGCACCTCAGGCTCTTACGGCTCGGTTGAACTACGCCTGGCCACAGTGACGCATAGCGCCTCAGGCTCTTACGGCTCGGTTGAACTACGCCTGGCCACAGTGACGCATAGCGCCTCAGGCTCTTACGGTTCGGTTGAACTACGCCTGGCCACAGTGACGCATAGCGCCTCAAGCTCTTACGGCTCGGTTGAACTACGCCTGGCCACAGTGACGCATAGCGCCTCAGGCTCTTACGGCTCGGTTGAACTACGCCTGGCCACAGTGACGCATAGCGCCTCAGGCTCTTACGGCTCGGTTGTCCGCTTTGGGTTTAGCCCATTGGTAGCCTGCGTTCGTAGGGCCCGAACCAAGGGCAGCCCTCACGTTTTTGAATCCTGTCACGAGATTTTGACTTACAACAAAAAGATAATTCATATATCGGTTAGGTAATGACATCTGGTGACAGTGTAAGTAAAGCAATAGTGCTTGGGGAGGAAGATGTAGTGGTTAATTCAAATACAGCTTTAAGTGATTTGAATTCCACGTTTTCCCTATCTTCTTCCCTTGTAGAGTTTCCAGAGCGCAAGTATTAGGTCCGATCTTGCATCTGATTCTGTAGGGACCTTCCCAGTTGGCTCTGAACTTCCCATCCTCCTTCAGGGCATTCGTGATCTGCGACTTTCTGAGCACTAGATCTCCCTCAGACATTGGCCTATCTCTCACCCGACTATTATAATAGTTGGCCACCCTCTGATGATAGGATGCCAATCGAATAGCCGCGGTCTCTCTACATTCATCGAGTAGGTCCAAGCCTTCCCTTAGAGCTTGTGAGTTTTCTTCCTCTACTAAGGGTATAACTCTTGGCGATAATGCTCCAAGTTCCACGGGGATCAATGCTTCTGCGCCGTATACAAGACTGAACGGCGTTTCTTTAGTCGACACACGACTGGTGGTACGATATGCCCATAAAACGCTAGGCAATTCGTCCACCCAGGCCCCTTTTGCTTTGTCGAGCCTGGTCTTCAGCCCATGGAGGATGGTCCGATTACTGACCTCGGCTTGTCCATTAGCTTGAGGATATGACACTGAAGAGATCCGTAGCTGAATGTTGAGGTCCTTACAAAAGTCACGGAAGGCGTTGCAATCAAATTGCTTTCCATGGTCGGCATTCAAGATGCGGGGAATTCCAAATCGACAAATAATGTCTTTCCACACCATTGCCTCCACTTTCTTTTCCGTGATTGTGGCCAAAGGCTCTGCTTCGATCCACTTTGTGAAGTAATCGGTAGCCACCAACAGGAACTTTCTTTGACCCGTGGCTAATGGGAAAGGTCCAAGGATGTCCAACCCCCATTGTGCAAAAGGAATTGGTTGTACTGTGCCTTGAGAGGGAGTTACTGGGGCTGTGGTGATAGGCGCAAACCTCTGGCATTTGTCACACCTGCGGGTTTGGTCCATTGCATCCTTTGTCAGCGTTGGCCAGTAAAATCCCGATCGCAGTACTTTAGCAGCGAGGGCTCTTGCACCTAAGTGTTCGCCGCAAATCCCTTCATGCACCTCCGTTAGGGCATATCTAGCTTGTTCCGGTCCCAGACATTTTAGCAGTGGCGATGAGTATCCCCTTTTGTACAGTTCTCCGTTGATGAGTGTGAACTTCGCCCCTTGTATTTTCAAGCGACGAGTCTCGTCTTTATCTTGGGGGAGTGTACCCTCAGTGAGATACTGTTTAAACGGGGATGTCCAATCGTCTCCAACTTCAATGTCACACACTTCGACCTCTTCAATACTTGGTCGTTCGAGCCTCTCCACCTTTACTGTCCTTGCTTGTGTTTCGGTGGAGGAGGCTAGCTTAGACAGTGAATCAGCATGTGTGTTTTCGGACCGGTTGATTTGCATCAGCTGAAAGCTTTCGAAAGTCTTGGCCAAGAGTTGGACTTTCTTTAAGTAAGGAACCAGCATCGGTTCTCGTACCTCATACTTTCCGCTGAATTGGTTCACCACCAATTGAGAATCACTATGTGCTACCAAGTGGTGAACCTGCAGTTTTTCCGCTACTGCCATCCCTGCTATCAAAGCTTCATACTCCGCTATGTTGTTCGAACTAGGGAATCCGAATCGTAGGGAGTATTCCAGGGATTTTCCTTTTGGTGACACCAGGACTATACCCGCTCCACTTCCATTGGCACTTGATGACCCATCGACATGCAGTAACCATGGGTGAGCCTCCCCTTCACTGCTGTCGTTCGGGATAGTGCATTCCACGATGAAGTCAGCCAGAGCTTGACCTTTGATAGCCTGTCTCGCTTGGAATGTGATGTCGTATCCCCCAAGCTCCACCGCCCATTTCACTAACCTCCCTGAATGTTCAGGTTTCTGGAGGATCTGTCTTAATGGTTGGTCTGTTAAGACAGTGATGGGATGTGCTTGGAAATACGGACGCAGCTTTCGCGAGGCCATCAAGAGGGCCAATGCTAGCTTTTCGGCCAGTGGATAGCGGGTCTCTGGATCTAATAACACTTTGCTCACATAGTAGATGGGGCGGTGTACCATTTCGTCTTTCTTTAGTAGCACCGCGCTAACGACGAAATCACCGACTCCCAAATACATATAGAGCTGTTCTGCTTCCAGGGGCCTTGTTAATAGAGGCAACCGCTTCAAGTATTCCTTGAGATCTTCAAAGGCTTTTTGACAATCTTCCGTCCATTCGAAGTTCTTCCCCCCCCCCCCCCCCGTAGAGTTTTGAAGAAAGGCAAGCTCTTTTCGGCTGATTTCGACAAGAAGCGATTCAGAGCCGCTATTCTGCCTGTCAATCTTTGGACCTCTCTTACGGTGGTTGGGGGTTTCATGTCAATGACAGCCTGTATCTTCTCAGGATTTGCCTCGATACCCCTGTTAGTGATCATGAAGCCTAGGAATTTTCCTGATCTTACCCCGAAAGAGCACTTTTCGGGGTTTAGCTTCATGTTAAATTCCCTCAATACTTCAAATACCCTGGACATTTGATCAGCATGAGATTCTCCTACGCGGCTCTTGACTATCATGTCGTCCACGTAGGCTTCCATGGTATTTCCCAGAAGATCTTTGAACACTTTGTTCACCATTCGTTGGTAGGTGGCACCCGCGTTCTTTAAACCGAACGGCATGACCCGATAGCAATAGGTTCCGTCATCGGTTATAAAGGAAGTTTTTTCTTCGTCTACTGGGTGAAGCATGATTTGGTGATACCCGGAGAATGCATCCAAGAAACTGAGGAGTTCGTAGCCGGATGTATCATCTACGAGTCTGTCTATCCGAGGTAGGGGGTATGAATCTTTGGGGCAGGCTTTGTTCAGGTCTGTGAAATCAACACACATTCGCCATTTCCCGCTAGATTTCCTTACCATCACTACATTGGCTAACCACTCAGGGTAATAGACTTCTCGGATGAATCCGGCGCCTAGGAGTTTAGTCACTTCTTTAGTGATTGCTTTTTGTCGCTCCGGAGCGAAACTCCTCTTCTTCTGTTTGAAGGGTCTATGTCCGGGTATGATGTTAAGTTCATGGCATATGACTTCGGGACTGATCCCGGGCATGTCCGCCGGGCTCCAGGCAAAGATATCTGAGTTTCTCCTCAGACACTCGACTACCTCCTTTCTCTGTTGTTCGCCCAACTGAGTCCCGATGAATGCCCTTTTTCCGCTATCCCCTTCAGTTAGCGCAATGGCTTCTGTTTCCTCTACAGGTTGGGGCTTAGGCGGATCGTCAATGCATAAGGTTTCTTTCCTCTGTGCTACCTTGTTGGCAGTGGAAGCGAGATAACAAGTACGGGCGCTCTTTTGGTTTCCTCGTACTTGCCCGACTCCGTTGGGAGTGGGAAACTTCATCAACAGATAGCAAGAGGATATTACTGCCCTCATGTCATTCAGCACAGGTCTGCCCAAAATCATGTTATAGGCAGCAGAGGTTGACTTGACCACCATGAATAATACTTGCCGGGTCACATTCTTCGGGTGCTCTCCGAGAGTCACAGGCAACTCTTTGGACCCGGTAACTTTCACTCGCTCCCCCGTGAATCCATATAGTGGCGCCATAACGGGCTTTAACCTATCTTCGGATATGCTCATTTTTTTGAAGCAATTCCAATAGATCAGGTTCACTGAGCTCCCGTTATCGACCAGGACCCTGCTCACCGGGTGTTTGGCCACCACCGTGGATATCACCATGGGGTCGTCATGGGGCATGGCGACATCGCCTCTGTCAGTCGGAGTGAACATGATGGGCTCTTCATCCGCCCGCTCCTCCATTACCACGTTAACCTGATACGCTTGCCTAGCGTAACTTTTACGGGAAGTAGAGGAGCTTCCTGCACTTGAGTCCCCGCCTGCAATGACATTTATCGCGGGGGCTGTAGGTTCGTTGTTTGGCGGATTAGCACGGGGGATGGGCCTGACTGCTTCGTTTCTAGGCCTATCCCTTCTGATATCATTATTTGCCCCCGTCCGCGGACGATTATTCCTTTGGTCACGCGGAGGATATCGGGGTCTCTCGCTTCGCCACAGGAAGCGGTTGATCTTCCCCTCTCTGGCCAGTCTTTCTAACTGGTCCATTAAGTCTTTACACCTCTCTGTTGGGTGTCCATGAGCACAATGGAATTCGCAGTAGGCTTCAGTGTTCCGGCCTACGTCTCCAACTTTCTTCTTGGGGAATTCCAGTAATCCTGCCCCTTCGATGGCTGCCAGTATTGCAGTGCGAGGCTCGTTTAACTTGGTATAACCTTCATACCTGAGCCTAGGGGCTTTGTCAGTTCTCACGGGTCTTGGGAAGCTTCTCTCAGGGGCGTCCCTCTCTCTCTTCTTTCCTTCATTAGCCTCCCTGGGCTGTATCATTCTCATGACCTCTCCTTGGGCCACGTATTTATTAGCCTTTGCAAAAAGATCGGAGATCGTCAGAGGTTGATCAAGGGAGAGGGATTCTTGTAGCTTCTCTGAGCTTGTCCCTTGCAGTATCGCAGCCAAGGCTACCCCTACTGGTAGATCTTCCACCTCCAAGGTTGCATCTCGGAAGCGATCTACATAGCTTTTCAAGGATTCTCTATTTCCTTGTTTAAGCGTGAGTAAGTAGGTAGCGTCTTTCTTCCTCTGGCTGTGAATCATTAACACTTTGAGGAACTCATTTCTCAACTCGTCGAAAGAGGAGATTGAACCTTCGCTCAACCCGTTAAACCATTTCAGAGCGTGCCCGGACAATGTGAGAGAAAAAGCTCTACACATGATTTCGTCCTCCCACCCATGAAGCAACATGAGGGATTCATAACTCTGAATATGGTCGTAGGGATCCGCTTTGCCGGTATAAGTAGCCATAGAAGGCATTTTGAACTTCTTCGGCAAGGGTTTGTTCATGATCTTCGGACTGAATGGGATCCTCCTCCTTTGTCCGTCATCCGGAGACACTAGCCTTTTCTTTTCGAGGATCTTTTGGACGACCTTCTCCACGTCCTCCGACCCTCGAGCTGAGTAAGGTCCTGTCCCTTCCGATCTAGAAGAGTCCGATTGGTAAATACCTCTTCCAGTACCTCTGACTACGGGACTTGATATCTCGGGACCTTCTTGTGGGTTAAAACCTCTTTGTCTTCGCTGCTCCCCAGTCCTATATTCTCCTAACTCTTGTACAAACTCCAAAGGAGAAGAGCTGCGGAGTGTAGAGAAACTCTGCCGCACAGGGGCTGCAGGAGAATTCTGTCGCCTGGCCGACAGAGGTGAAGTCTGCCGCGCATCAGGCAAAGGTGAACTCTACCTCCTAGCCGCGGCGGGAGAGTGCTGTCGCCCATCTGACCTGGGATATCTCTGCCGCATGTGGTCGACGGGGGAGCTCTGTCGCCTTTGAGCCGGGGGAGAGCTCTGCCGCCCATTCGGCGAACTCCGTCGCCTATCGGGCAGGGGTGAGCCACGTCGCAGTTGAACCGCGGGTGATCTCTGTCGCGGGGATACGGGTGAGCTCTGTCGCCTTGGAACCGGAGGCGACCTTTGTCGTGGTTCAGCTGCGGGTGAGTTCCGTCTTGCAGGGCAGGCAGTAGCATTATCTTGCGTTCCTGCACCTTGTCCAGCACTCGCCAAAGTGGAGGGCTGACCTCTCTCGTAGGTCTACCTCGGTGTGCTTTCCCCCACTAACTGCTGTACTTCATGGGGTAAGCTGATTTGGGGGAGAGCCTCTCTGAAGAAACTCACCATGGCTCTCAGGGCTGTCGTAGCCTCTTCATTTTTGCGCTTCAGGGTGTCGAATTCTTCTAGGGAGACTAAGGGTTCTGCTTGAGCCCTTTCACTGTGTCTTTTCCTTCGTTCTGATCTAGCAGGGGGACTTACAGAATTTCGCCCTCCTGTCACCTCCGCCGTAGAGCGTGTTCTCACCATTTCGATAGAGAATCTGGCTTTTTGTCAGACTTCCCACAGACGGCGCCAATTGATGTTGCCTAGTTGACAGCAACAGTGCTTTACCTTCCACGTGGTCTGATTATGCTAACGACGATGCAATTTGCTCCACGTGTTCTTCGTATATCCTGCAAAAACAACAGGAATCAGAGGGGGCAGGGATTTGTCCCTGCACGCGCACTCCGACGATCAAGTCAGTGATCGGGAGTTGGTGTATGTATGTAAGAAAAGGAGAGTTTATGACTTAAATCAGAGTGTTTAAGTATTCTCCCTGTTTTTCTTTGATTTTGGATCGATTTCTGGATCTCTCTGGATCTCTTTCTGGATCTCTTTCTGGATCTGGCCCTCTTCAGAGGGCTCACCTCATATTTATAGGCTTCTGAGTCGGTTCGGGCTGAGGCCCAGGCGCGTGTCTGGGCCGCGACAGAGTGGTAGAGCACTCTGTCGCGCTTCTGTGCGGGAGACTCTGCCCCAGGCAGTGCGGGAGACTCTGGGGACTCTGACCCAGGCCGTGCGAGAGACT
The DNA here is from genome assembly GCA_033439115.1 of Firmiana major. Lineage (NCBI taxonomy): Eukaryota > Viridiplantae > Streptophyta > Magnoliopsida > Malvales > Malvaceae > Firmiana > Firmiana major. Next base: position 66,371,792 of record CM065899.1, read on the forward strand.
CTGGGGACTCTGGGGACTCTGCCCCAAGCCGTACTGGAGACTCTGCCGCATACAGCGCGGGAGACCTCTGTCGGGGACCTCTACCGCGGTCTGTGCGGGAGACTATCCCGCATACAGTGCGGGAGACCTCTGTCGGGGACCTCTACCGCGGTCTGTGCGGGAGACTCTGCCCCAGGCCGTGCGGGAGACTCTGGGGACTCTGCCCCAGGCCGTGCGAGAGACTCTGGGGACTCTGGGGACTCTGCCCCAAGCCGTGCTGGAGACTCTGCCGCATACAGCGCGGGAGACCTCTGTCGGGGACCTCTACCGCGGTCTGTGCGGGAGACTATCCCGTATACAGTGCGGGAGACCTCTGTCAGGGACCTCTACCGCGGTCTGTGCGGGAGACTATGCCGCATGCTGTTAGAACCTCTACCGCGGTCTATGCGGGAGACTATGCCGCATGCTGAGCGGGAGACTATACCGCCTGCAGCGCAGGGACCTCTACCGCAGTCTGTGCGAGAGTCCTGTACCGTGCATGGGCGATGGAGGTCTGTCGCTCACGATGCGCGGCAGACTGTGAGGCGATAGACTTCTCTCGCGTCAAACACTCTGTCGCACATCTGGGAACGGTGTCGCATAGCGCTTCTGTCGCCAATCTGCCACGTGGCCTGTTCTTGGATCGACACGTGGCAGGCGGATAGTTGCACACGTGGATCTGGTGACACGACCACATCAACAACAATTTGGCCTTGTTACATCTTATTGGACTTTACTCTCTCTTAAGTTCATTTCGATTGTTCTATTCATTTCTCGATAATCTATTAGACTCTTTAGGTCTATTGATTCACACTGAACAGGCATCACTCTCACAATGCCTTGAGTTCATCATTTTCCTTCTCTATGGCATTTCATCGTATACCTCTTATGCCTATTTTCAATCATCCTCTATCCCAACATATGTATTTCACAAAACTATCTTAGAATCATGTATGCATGCTTAATAACATCTCGACATGCTTAAATCATCATTAACTCCAGGCCATTTCAACTTCCTCTCACTAAGCCCATCCTAGGTCATGGTTGTTTAAGTATGTATATGAACACTTCAGCCAATATTATATACACCAATCAACTTATCAAAATGTCTAGATTAACATACTAGAAGATGGTGTATTGAAATCTTTCCTAGCTCTTTTTCCTCTTTTTTCCAAATTGGGAGAAAATCTCTTTTCTCCTTCAATCTAAAGTTTCAGCTTCCAATCTTTGACTATGTTGTTCTCTTCCTCATTAGGAACAATTTTACTAAAAGGAATCTCTCTCAAATCTGATTGGAAGGTGATGATTTTTAGAGTGAGAAAGTTAGGTTATTGTTAAAAATAGAGGAAATTTGGGATGTCTTGTGAAATGAAGTTTCAGCTGTTGAGTTTTTATAGGAAACATATTATGAGATCAATCTCCAAGGGTGGGAGATCAATTTGCCCTTGCTTTAACTCCTTCTGAATTTGACAATGCAGGCAGGAGATCGATCTGCCTCTTAGGATGAGATCGATCTACTCAGAGGAATGAGATTGATCATTGCTCATGAGATGGGATCAATCTTGGCCAGGCAAAGGACTTTAGAGATCGATCTGGCCATTAAGAAGAGATCGATCTTTGCTAACGAGAGGCAACTAGAGATCGATCTGCCTTATAGGATAAGATCGATCTTGTCCATGCAGAAGTAACTTGAGATCGATCTTCTTTGAATGAGGGATCGATCTCCCTCTTACAGAATGCTTGGCATTGTATTTCAAGGCAATGAGATCTATCTCTCCTACCAATGAGAACGATCTGCCCTGCATCTGTAGTATTCCAACTGCAATTTTCCCAGATTTTTCAAAGTTAAACTCACATTCCATTCCTTCTATACTCATTTTGCATTTCATTCACACTTAGAACTTAAAAATATCCATTTCTTATGATTCATACATAATATAACTTGTCTATACATTCAGGAATCATAAAGAATACATAAAAATTTACGGGTCTTACATTCGTTCCCTCCTTCAAGAAATTTGGTCCTCCAAATTAGAACCAAGTTACTCCTCAAAAAGTCGGGGGGTACTTTTCCCGTTTCAGGCTCTCTAACTCCCAAGTAGCTTCCTCTGAATTGTGGTACTGCCAGAGAACTTTAACAAGCGGAGTTGTCTTATTTCGTAACACTTTTTCCTCCCTATCCAGTATCCGGATCGGTCTCTCTATATATTTCAAATCATCTTTGAGCTCCAATGGCTCATACTGATTCACATGAGTTGGATCTGGATGGTACTTCTGAAGCATCGATACGTGGAAGACGTTATGAATGCCTACTAGCTCCGGTGGTAATGCTAGCCTATAAGCTTTACCTCCCACTCGCTCCAGTATCTCAAATGGTCCGATATATCAAGGGCTCAACTGACGCTTCTTACCAAACCTCATAATCCCTTTCGAGGGAGAAACTTTCAAAAATACTAAGTCACCCACCGTGAACTCTAGTGGCCTTCATCTCATGTCAGCATAACTCTTTCGCCTACTCTGAGGTGTTCTCAATCTTTCACAAATCAGCTGAACAATCTCAGAGGCTTGCTATACTAAATCGGGAGCAAAAGTCTTTCTATCACCCACTTCTTCCTAACCAGCAGGGGAACGACACCTTCTACCATACAATGCCTCATACGGTGCTATCCCGATACTCGAGTGATAACTGTTGTTCTATGCAAATTCGGCTATTGGTAGGTGATCATCCCAGGAGTCTTTAAAATCCATAACACTCACTCTCAGCATGTCCTCCAACATTTGGATGGTTCTCTCTGATTGACCATCGGTTTGAGGGTGGAAAGCAGTACTGAAACTTAAATGGGTTCCCATAGCTTCCTGAAAATGGTTCCAAAAGTGAGAAGCGAAGCGGGAATCCCTATCTGATAGGATGCTCACTGAAACACCATGTAGCCTCATTATCTCCCGTACATACAACTCTACCAAAGTATTCAGAGTATCTGTGGATTTCATGGCTAGAAAATGTGCGGATTTTGTAAATCTATCTACCACTACCCAGATAGCATCATGGTTCCTCTTAGTCCTCGATAATCCCATGATGAAATCCATGGTGATGTGCTTCCATTTCCAAGTCAGTATAGGTAGAGGATGCAATAATCCTGCAGGCTTTTGATACTCTACCTTCACTTGCTGACATACTAGACATTTTGCCACAAACTCTGCGGTATCTTTTTTCATCCCTGACCACCAATACACTTTTCGAAAATTCTTATACCTCTTGTTACTCCCTGGATGCAATGTATATCTTGATGAATGAGCTTCTTGTCAGGACCCCATTCTCAATCCATGACTTAACCAAAAACCACTACAAATTTTTCGCATTTTTTAACTTACCTTTCCTCTCTTCAATGGTTGGGCTGTGATTCGATGTCAGACTCCTCGCTTACCATAATATCCATTATCATACATACATGTCAATATACTGTTACTGACTATAACTGAGATTATATAAAATTGAACATAAATACATTCCCCATAATATATATCGTATACATCACTGTGCTGTTTCTATGTTTAGATACATAACAGTATAAAATCTGTATACCTGGCGGTCGATAGGAACTAGCAGTGGACTCAGGAATACTATCCCTCGATAGCTCTTGCTCTACTGATGCTCTGTAGAGAGATGTAAAGAAAGGGGGGTGAGCATACAACGCGCTCAGTAAGGAAATCAGGCAAGCAAGTAGATATCTACACTATCTACTTAAAATAATGCTATGCCTTGAAAACATTATTTCCTTAACTCACTTTAAAAGCATGTCTTTAAATATATATATGTATACTTGTACAGATTAAATCCCATGTACAGAAATCATGCTTTCTTTCTCAAATGTATGCATGTAGTGCAAAACAATGCATCTTTATATAAATCATGCCTTTATGTAAATCATGCCATGTATATTTAAATCACAATAAATATGGCATTAAATAATTCACATCACAAAATCGGAGTCCGACCCATCCCTCAGGTCTGTCCGCAATTTAAATCAGTCAATCAATGTGATATATCATGTGAGACTCTGTGGTGAAATGCAAATAGTATCCTGGACTATGATCATATCCGACATGTGATCCCAAGCAACACAGTACTTGGTGTGCGGGGCATCACTGCTGCAACGGGAGGGTGGTCAGTACATTGCAACCGTCAGCTATACAACAACACACGGTACAGCGTACTCTAATGCCCCGGGCACGGTACAAAGTACACTCGTAGACCCTACATTACAGTCGGGGTGCCTACCATAGGTCTTAGCCCTCAAACCATGGAATATCATACCACGTCTATATTACCCTCATGCGGATATCCTCTCACAAGATGTGACACACAGTCACACAAGGACTCTGGCATGGGTTTTAACATGTATTATATATCACATACAGTGCGCGCCTTGAGTGCGACTTACAGTCGACACTCCGCTCAAACACTATTTCACATCACAAACTCAACTCTAGTGCGAGTAAACCTCCAGCAACTAGGTCAATGCATAGTTCATGTATTAAATCAAGTACGAGCAATAGCTCCAGTACCATGCTATGCATAATATCATCAAATCAAGTACGAGCAATAGCTCCAGTACTATGTCATGTATAAACCATGAAGAATCGAGTACGAGCAATGCTCCAGTACTCTGTCATGTATCTCATATAAAACTCGAGTATGAGCTAATCACCCCAGCACTCTCTCATGCATATATCATATAAAACTGAGTACGAGTAAGAACTCTAGTACTCTATCATGCATGTCATGGAAATCTAGTGCGAATCAAAATCTAGCACTAATGTATGTGGAAAATATATAAAATCCCATGCGAGCTAGATGGCTCTTTAAAAAGGGATGGTTTACAAAATGTTAAAATCAGCACTATAAAGTGTGCTTAAGTCACATCAACCTTAAAATCATTAGCCCGTCTATTTATTTTCATGCTAAATAGCAGTTAAACACTCATAATAGTAGTTTCCATGCTTTTTGCAACTTTTCACAAAAGTTGACTTTTTGACTAACTAGGGGTAAAATCGTAATTTGCCACTATCGAGTCGCAATAATTATTATTCACTTTCTCTGACCCTCAGAGTTTTTAAGTGAATGTAAAAGCAGACAAAAATACGTGGAGGTATCTCTAACTACTCATAAAAGTCCCTTACCTGCAATCACTCGAGAAATTTCACTTTCTCTGCGCTGCTCGTTTCAGCAGTCTGATTTGCTTCTCCAATACTCTCTGGAGCTGCATATAACCATTTATCAGGTTAATTACACTTTTCCTACTGTATTTCACATTAAATACAGTCTATTTCCCTTAATGGGCTTAACTATGCCTTAAGCCCATTTTCATTTTACTATTCATTTTTGTTGGGCCTATTGGGCTTGTAAGGCCCACCAACTCTTATTGGGATTGTCCTAGGCCCATTACATCATATTGGGCCTAAAATATTTGGGCTTGGCCCATTGGGCCTCTCGGCCATATGCCACGGCCGAGAGCTACCCATGCCATCGGTTATGCCATGGCATGCCATCCATGCCTATTTCTTAGCCAATTCACTTAGGCATTTTCACAAACACTTGGTTGGCAACATTCCTAACCATCATATAGTTCATTTAGGCATTTTATCAAACACCTTGATTGCCAACTAATAACATGTATTAATTAATCAATTTGATTAATTCTAATTACACTATAATCATTAACATATGTACATTAATCCATTTATGCCTTAAAATCATATGGACATAAATCAATATCCCATTACTCACTCTCGGCCTAACTAACTTCATGGTGATTTAATATGTTTCAATGCTTAAAACATATATCAACATACTTAAAATCATTCATACATTAACATATATGAAATTGAAAATTAGAAAATATACCAATTGTTGTGTTCACCCTTTGGCCGAATCTTTGAAGGCTCTCAGTTTGCACTCTATGGCTCCTTGATAGCCAATTCCAACATATGCCACTCTCCTTTCAATTTGGAACAACTTCCATGCAGGATGCAAGTTCCAATTATGCCTAATTCCTAGTGATTTCTAGTGAGAGAAAGCTTGGATAATATGTTTCAATGGTTTCTTCTTCTAGCCGAATTTGGTGTGATGAAGATGACAATGGTGTGGCTAATTTTATAAGCCACATACTTAGCCATTAAGCTTTACTTTCCAACCATTAAGCTTGACTTTCCAAGCCTTAGCCATGAGTCACCTAATGAGTCACCTTATGAGTCATGGTTAGCTTTAACTATGGTTAGATATTTATCTCATGGGCTTTTCCATTTGGGCTTCTCGGTTTGGGCTTTCTTAATGGGCTTTTGGGCTGAAATTTTTACTATGTCTCGGGCCTTTAATTGTCTCAAAATTTGGCCAATCAATTGGTCCAACAATTTGGTCTAAAGGACCTAAGAATTTTGATATACGTTTAGTATACCTTAATGGGCTTTAAAATTTTCACCTTAGGCCCATTACGTTTTTAACCATTAAATTTATTCTGGAATCCTTCCGAATAAATTTTCCTTACTTCCGGGGATGATTATCTTGTATTATGGCAAAGAATATTTTTCCCCAAATTTTTCTCCACACTTAGGTTAATTTTTAACCATGATTAGTCAACTATGGTAAAAGTTCACTTTCTTAACTATAGTTGACTTTTTCCTTAACCATTGACCAAGTTGACTTTTTCTCAAAATTTTGAAAATGTCATATCTTATGTCTTACACTCTCGTCTTTATGTTTCAACCGTTCCCGGTGGATAATTATACCCAAAACACCTTTTCTCGCCAAAAATGTCCATTTTACCCTTTTTTAGCTTTTACTCTTATTTTCTATGTTCGGGACTAAATCAAGATGACTTTCCTTCATGAGCTCTCTATGCTCTCTCATTTTAAGTTCTTATTTTCAGTCAGGATGATTTAGATTCACTCGGTTTAGCCTGTGACGCTTATAGTCCACATTAGGCTTTTTATGTAGCTTTTGAGTGTTAAATCATTTCACTAACATTTTAAGTCTAGTAAATACTCTTCTTATGATTCAACTATAATAACGGAGTGTTCATACACATAGGAATCATAAGGTACAAGCTACAAAAAATCTGGGTCTGACACTTTTGTCAAAATCAATCTCTTTAGCTCAGGGTCATTGGGAAAACAAATCCTACATCTAAACCACAGTAGGCCATCATCACTCACTAATAAATCGACCACATCACCCCTCTGAATCAGACTTGTATGATCCTCACACAGTAGATCGACATGCTGAGCCTGTCGTATCTAATCAATCAAATCTAGTTTCACTCGCATGCTACCTATCACACAGTCACTGTCAACATCAAGAGGGTCTATATCCAACCTAAGGTGAGCAAATTGCTCGAGCAACTCATGTTCCCTAACCATCATATACGATACCATTCTGAGGCTCTTTCTACTCAGGGTATCAGCCACAACATTAGCCATTCCCGGATGGTACAATATCTCACAATCATAATCCTTTAGAAGCTCTATCCACTGTCTTTACCTCATATTTAACTCTTTCTGTGAAAACAAACATCTGAGGCTCTTATGATCTCTGAACACCTGAAATATCTCATCGTACAACTAGTGGCGCCAAATCTTTAGTGCAAATATCACGGCTGCCAACTCTAAATCATGGGTCGGGTAGTTCTTCTCATGGTTCTTAAGCTGTCTGGATCCATAGGCTACTACCTTCCCATTCTGCATCAACACACAGCCTAGTCCCTATCCAGAGGCATCTGTATACATTGATTAACCTCCTAAGCTAGTGGGTATGGTGAGAATAGGTGCGGTGGTTAGTCTATGCTTTAGCTCGTAGAAACTACTTTCACATTTTTCATCCCACTCAAATGCCATATTTTTTCGAGTGAGACGTGCGATGGAGCAGCCAGCTTAGAGAATCCATCGACAAATCGTCAGTAATAACCTGCTAAACCTAAAAACTGTAGATCTCTCTAACCGTCTTGGGTCTTTCCCAATGTACCACAGCCTCTATCTTAGACGGATCCACTGATACCCCATCTCTCGAGACTACATGACCCAGAAACGATATCTCACTCTGCCAGAAATTACACTTACTGAGTTTAGCATACAACTCCTAATCTCAGAGGGTCTGTAACATTATTCTCAAGAGCTAGTTGTAAGACCCGATTTTATCGTAAGAGCAAAAAGGGAATGAATAGAAATTTTTGAGTGCATTAAAAAAATGCAAAAGGATTGAAATGGTATTCCCGAACACGTGCAAGGGTAAAATGATCAAAAGATCAAAATTCGGTATTAATCGGGATAAGAAAATTTAATTAAAAATATGAGATTGAGAAATCTTGATCAATAACGAAGAAATAATTAAATTTCAGGTTAAATTGATCAAGATATGAATTTATTCGAATAAAACCAAAATTTTTGTATCAAAAAATAATCCTGAAAATAATTGAAAAATATATCGAAAAGACAAAATCGGACTGAGAAATTCATTTACAGATTAAATGAATAAAATAGTAGTTTTTTTAGATATTTTGGGATTTTAATATTATTTTAATGATTAAAATAATATTAGAAATAAATAATAAAATATAATAAAAATAATAATAATAATAATAATAATAATAATAAATAAAATAAAAAAAGTAAGTAAAAAAAAAAAGATGAAAATCGTGAAACACGATTTTCTGGGAAAAGGAAGCTGACCCCGACCTCTGCCTTCACCGACGGACGGAAAACCACCGACGATGTCGAGCCCAGGCGAGAGGCAACCCAGCTGAGGCCATCGTCTGTGCTGGTAGGCGGAAGAGAGGCGACGAACGGCGAGAGAAACGGAACTGAGCTAAACCGAGAGGGAGAAAGGCGATTCCCGACGACCGATGCCGATTCGAGGCCGACCACCACCAGCCAAGCATCCCTCAGGCGCAGGCGGCTCGATTTGTGGCAGTACTAGCGGGTAAGACGGTGGCCAGCACCGAAAAATGGCAAGAAACAGAATCAGTATTGACGGCGAGGGGAGAAGAGCCGGACCGGCCACTTTCTGCCGGCCTTGAACGAAACCAACCCCAGATCCGAGATGTGGAAGACCCAACGGAGCCACTGACGGTGGAAATAGTTGGAGAACCAACCGACAAGGCACTGAACCGGTTGAACCGGACTGAACCGACGGTCTGAACCAGGGTGAACCGAACCGGATCAAACCGGTTCAGCCAAAAAGAGAAGGAAAAAAGGAAGAAAAAGGGAAAAAGAAAAAGAGGAAAAATTGGGGAAAATTCCAGTGATGCAATCGAGCTTCGGGTAAGTCGATAAGCGGTTGAATTGACCGATTTAAATTTTAGAATATTTAATTTGATTAATATCCGATTGAAAATTTACCCGAAAAAATATTAAATTGTGTAGCTCGACAATTGGCATTCAACGAGGACTCGAGACAACCTCGATTCACGTACTATCTGGAATCACGGGTAAGTAACTCTTATTTCTGACAATTTTGCATCGTTATGCGTGATTGATATATATCGCATAAATTACGGATTTAATTTCCGCATAAATGAATTAAATTTTAGAAAATTGGATAAATTGTCGTAAATAATTAATTAAGCTATTCGAGAGCTTAGAATGAGGCTAAATAAATATTGATGGGCCCAATGAGCCCAATAGGCCTCGATAAAGTGTGGTAAACGAGCTTAAGGCCGATTAAGGCCCATTAAGGTGCAATCGAGCCCAATATGGGTAAATGGGCCCAATGATTTAAATTAAGCCCAAAAAATATGAAATACAATTAAATGTATTGTATTTGACCTGATGAATGTGTATCTGCAGTTCCAGAGATGAGATTGGAAGCAAATTGAACTGCGTGACGAGTCATTAGTGGAAAGGTCAGACTGTATAGAAAAATGAGGTAAGGGAATTGTGTGAGTAGCTAGAGGTAGCTATGCGTATTTTAATAGCTTTTCTGTACACTGAATTTATGTATACCATGATTATGTATAATAATCCTAAAAGTGATGTAAATGATTTTAAGGATCGAAATAGGTGAAATGACTATTTTACCCCTATTGAGGGAAGTTCACCTAAGGATGGTGAAAGTATGACATGCATGAAATGCAAATTTAAGAAAATTGTGATTTAAGGAATTTTATTGGTTTTTAAGCAAAGTAAATCGATAGATTGGCCAGTAATTGTATAAATTTCACAAGATAACACTACGTAGGTGTTATTCATATTTAAATGGAATTTCTTTGGAAAATAGGCTAACTATCAAGTTTATATGGAAATAGATAGTGCCGACACATAGGTCGCACTATATCTGCGTTTGTGAATGTGCATAAATGTGCTTGAGCGGTTGCTCGCACCGATTTGTGTGACATCATATGCATAAAATGTGCTAGAGCGGTTGCTCGCACTGATTTTATGATTTGATATGCATGAGAACTGCTGGAGCCTAGCTCGCACTCTGTTTTGACATATTTTGACATGTGTCGACTTGTTTTGACTGATATGCATAAAATGGTGCTGGAGCAATTGCTCGCACTAGTTTTTATGATTTGATATGCATGAGAGATACTGGAGCTTAGCTCGCATCCTGTTTTGATTTGATATTGCATAAAGCCGTGCTGGAGTGTAACTCGCATGAGATTTGATGTATTTATGCATAAAGCCGTACTGGAGCATTGCTCGTACGAAGTTTTGATTTACTTGAGCATTCAATTGTGCTGAAGCGTTGCTCGCACAAAGTTTTATATGGTTTTTATAACTCATTTGAATGTCGTACTGGAGTTTTTCTCGTACGAGGTTTTCACTAAGTTTTATATACATATCCGTACTAGAGCATTGCTCGTACGTTTTACTTGAAATTATAATCAGTTTAAGTCGTACTGGAGCGCTACTCGTACGCAGATTTTATTGATTTTTATGAAACCGTGCTAAAGCTTCACTCGCCCGAGGTTTTCTGATATCATGAATATGCATGGAGCCGTGCTAGAGCTTCTTTCGCACAGGGATTTATATTACATGCATATAGCCGTGTTGGAGCTCCTATAGACTGTGTGTCACATGAGATGATATGCTTACACGTGCATACTGAGACAGAGATGATATGGGTGGATAAGACCTATTACAGGCACCCCTGACAGAGCTTGGGTTCACGGAGTACGTTGTACCGTGTATGTCACGCGGAGTACGCTGTACCATGGGGATTGTTGGAGTGGAGTGGCATTAGCCACGAGGCAGCAAGCCTTGCCCTCGCAATCCTGGTGTTATGCTATTCTAGCGGGTAGGACGACCCACCTCCCTTTTTAGGTGTGATACCCCGCACACTAGGTACCGTGTTGCCAGGGATCACTAGGATATGGCCATAGTCCTCGATGTTACTGATATAATCAGTTGTTTGTCTCACATGATATAACTTGAGGTCTGTTAGACCAGGGTAGACCCGAAGGAGGGGTCAGCCCCTGATTTGACGATTTTATGATTTCATGATTTTATGATTTGTGACCCTGAAAGAAGGGTGGTTTTATAACCGAAGTTTTATAATGAATTTTAAATGAATTGTTTTATGAGATGATTGACCCGGAAGGGTTAGTTTTACTGCAGTTTTAATGAATTGTTTTAAATGCAGTAGCATGATGATGTTTTCCATGCTTTCATTTGAAATCTATGATTTGTCTTACATGACATGAAAGACTGCATGATCTTGATTAAATTCATGCTTATTATGATTTAATGATGTCACATAAAATGCTTTGATGCATAAGTAGTATGATTTATATATGCACGAACAGTTTTATAAACTAAGTCATTGATGTTTGCATGACTTTATGCTTGATGATTTTAATGAAAAGAAATGGATTTAAGGGCATGGCATTATGAGCATGTAGATAGTGGCGCTATCTACTTACTTGCATAATTTCCTTACTGAGCATGTGGTTTGCTCACCCCCCTTATTTTTCCATCTTTTCAGAGCACTTGCAATAGTTATTAAGCGGCTGAGGACTTGCATGCTTGGCATCCGTTGCTTCCCATCGAGAGACAGGTATACACATTTGTATAGTTTTGTATCTAAATATGTAATGCACAGTACTATAAACGGATATGATGTCGGGGATGTAGAGTTATAAATACCATTGTGTATGTATTTAATTAAAGTCAAAGGATAGTAAACTCTGATATATGAATGTGATTATGGAAATGGATTGGTAATAGTGTGAGGTGACTAACACCGAATTATAGCCCAACTGTTTGTAGGATGGTCACGATGAGAGAAAGGTAAGAATTAAATAATAAATGAAAAAGAGAAAAATTTACTCTGATTTTTAGTAATTTGGGTCGTGACAGTTAATGGTATCAGAGCTTGAGTTGGCCTGATATGAGTCGGTGTTAGTGGTTAAGGAAGTTTACATCCCCATGTATTGTGCATTGTTTAGATACAATTGTATATATCGATATGGAACTGCAGCTAAGAATTTGGTTTTGAATGCAAGAATAGAGTCATTAACTGATAGCCGCTATGATACATGGGCGAGTACACGAGCTCGAGGCCGTAGAGATAAGCCTGAGAGTTGTACTGAGTCACCACATGAGACTCGAGATGAGAATGACGTGGAGGCTAATGTTGAGCATGCCCCACTGAGTCAGACAGAGAGATCGGACAGAGTCTGACAGAGAGATCAGAGAGTATTGAGACACGCTTCGCGAGGTTGGAGCGGAGTGTGGAGAATATTATAGAGCTAATTGCTTAGAGTATGTATGAGATTTTAGGGCGAGTCGGAGCATTGGTGGAAGTCCGTTCGACCCATCTCAAGAGTTAGACGTCTAGAATGGACATATAAAATAATTATAGATGTATTCCGGTGACAGAATATCCCGGATACTGTTTAAAGGAAATTACAGAAAAAATTCTTTACTCTGACCCAGAGGAACTGGTTGACTGACGAGTATGAAACTCAGTTATATTCCTGGGCAGATATGACTCCGACACTATGAACAGTGAGAGTCGAGAAGTCTAAAAGTTCATGGAAGGGCTCAAATTTGTCAATTAGAGTCCGATTAGCCCATTAGATATCACTACCTATGCCAAGGCAGTACGCAGACTACTGTTGTGTGAATAAGATTATGAGTTGCACGCCTCTGAGATTGAGAAAGGTAGTAAGGGCCGAAATAAAGACAAAAGAGAATAGAGAATGACAAGGATGTCAGAACGGGAAAAAGGTAGTTTGGTAAAAGCTTAGAGCTGATGAGTCACGGGGTAAGATGATTGGTAAGGCCCCAGTGTATCAAATTTTGATACATACGAGGGGTATTGTGATTTGAGGACCCCGACCTGCTATGAAGCAGTGTAGCAGTGTAAGTAGTGTAGAATGTGTGGTAGTTACCATGGAAGTAAGACGTTGGACGAGGGCGAGTGTATGCCTTGGACCAAGACACTATAGATATTTCATATGATGTGGTGGAAGATACCACACTAGTAGTGAATAATGAAATAATTATTTTAATTGATCCTGGTGCCATGCATTTATTCATACCGCCTTCAATTGCTTACAAGCTAGCGAAAGATGTGCAGCCTGTACCCTTAAGCAAGATGATAGTTAGCTGATTCGCGCTAACTGAATATAAGTATAGAGATTGTAAGTTGAAAAATAGGGGTGAAAACATCATTGAAAAGTGTATTGTAAGTTTAACAAGTAATGAAAGAGTTTATTATAAGTGATTTATGAAAGGAGATAAGCTTTGAGATGTGATAGATCCTGAATACAAGATATTTTGGAATAAGAGACGTATGCAAGGTAAGGATATCTTTGATATGTAGCGAATATGAATTGTGACCACATAGACTGATATGTAAAGTAATTGTGATCAAGTCTGAGGGTTAATAAAGGTATTTCAAAATACTTCCCCGCTTGAAGATTTGACAGCGTCTAGAAGCGCGCACATAACCTATAAATTGAAATCGACAGTCGTAATAAATACATTTAAAATTTGGGTACCTTTACTGGTACGATAAAGAAATATAGAATTTGATTAATCATGAAGGCTTAAAAAAATTAAATTAAATTAAAATTTTATAAAAGCCGTTAAAATAACAAAAAGGAAATGACGTGTGTTAGTATCTTGAACGGAAATGATTTCGAAATGACATTGTACGTTTATGCGTACATAGGTCAAGGATATGAGTGATTGAATATTTAGTGGAACTTAACTATGATGAGGTATTTAAAGCTTATCTGGACTGATTGGTTATCATCTTTAGCGATGATATTTCGATTTATTCGAAGTCCAGGGAAGAGCATGAGTAGCAATAGGAAACTGTCTTACAGATGAATTGTTGAGAGTTTCTCGAAATGGGCTACTCAGTTGACACGTCTCATTCGGGAAAAGATTTCATACGAGTGGTATGATAAGTATGAAAATAGCTTCTGTGAGTTTTGGTATATTGAAGTAATGAACTGACCACCGTAAGTATTCTCACCATGACTAACAGCTCAAGAGGTTTCAGTGTGTATGGATACCTCAAAATAAGGATTGGGCTATGTATTGATGTAAAATGGGAAGATAGTCGTTTATGGATCCAGACAATTCAAGGATCATGAGAGAAACTATCCAACCCATGATTTAGATTTGGCAGTCGTAGCGTTTACACTAAAAGTATGGCGCCACCACTTAAATGGTAAGAAATTTTGGATATGCACTGATCGTAAAAGCCCCGAGTATCTGTTTTCACAGAAAGAGTCGGATATGAGATAACCAAGAGGGTTAGAGCTTCCAAGGATTATGACTATGAAAAATTGTACCACCCAAGAAAGGCTGATACCTCGAGCAGAAAGAGTCTCGGGATGGTATCACATATGATGGTCAAGGAGCGTTAGCTGCTAGAGCAGTTGTGAGCCTCAGTAATGATGTGATCCCTTCTGATGATGATGGTGATTTTGTGACAGCTAGCCTGAGGTTAGAACCGAATTTGTGTGATCGAATTTGCCAGGCTTAGCGTAATGATTGGCATGGTGTCGATAGTTTGGGTCAGATTCAGAAGGGTATAGTGATAGAGTTCACAGTGAGTAATGATGACTTGCAGAGGTTCAGAGACAGCATAAGTGCTCCCTAGGACCACAGTTGATGATATAGTGTTATTGTCAGAAGCTCACTCTTCGGGATATACAGTGCATCCAAGAAATAATAAATATATCAGAATCCTTGAAAAGGGTATTGGTGGTCAGATATGGAAAAGTATCTCGTATGTCAGCAGATTAAGGTAGAGTACTAGAAGTCTGCAGAATTATTGCAGCCTCTGCCTATAGTGACATGGAAATGGGAACAAGTTACTATGAATTTTGTGATGGGTTACAGAGGACCCGGATGAATCATGAGGCTATCTGGGTGATAGTCGATAGATTAATTAAGTCTACCCACCTTCTGGTTATGAAATCCCCAGATACTCTGAGTGCGTAGGCGGATTTATATGTATGAAAAATTATTAAACGTTATGTGGCGTTCCAGTGAGCATGGTATCAGATAGGGATTCCTGCTTCACTTCCCACTTCTGGGAATATTGTTTCAGGAAGCTATGGGACCCTGATTGTATGTTAGTACAGCTTCCATCCTCAGACAAATGGTCAGTCAAAGAGGACTGTACAGGTTCTGGAGGATGTGATGAGAGCGTGTGCCATTGATTTTATGAGCTCCTGGGATGATCAGTTGTTACTACTCAAATTCGCCAGTAATGACAGTTGTCACTTGAGTATCGGGAAGACTTTATATGAGGCATTGTATGGCCAAAGGGATTGTTCCCTGACTTGGATAAGAAAAAGTGGGTGACAGATAGAAAATTGTTCCCGAATTGGTAAGATAAACCTCTGAGGATTTTTAGATGATTTGTGAGAAATTAAGAACACCTCAGAGCAGACAGAAAAGCTATGCTGACAAGAGACAGAAATCATTGGAATTCACCGAGGGTGAATTAGTATTGTTGGCAGTTACTTGTTTTAAGGATGTAACAAGATTCGGATAGAGATATCGGACAAAGTGGGAGGTAAGGCCTGTAGGTTGGCGTTACCACTTGAATTAGCAAGCATCCACAATGTGTCCTATCTTATGATGCTTCAAAAATACTATCCGGACCCAGCATATGTAATCGGATATGAGCTCCAACAGTTTAGCTCAATGAAAGTGTAACATATGTTGGAAAATTGATTCGGGTATTAGACGGAAGGAGAAAGTGTTAAGGTTTAAGATAATCTCCCTAATTAAGTATGATGGTAGTATTACACTCCGGAGAAAGTCACTTGAGGATGACAGTATATGATACGATGACGTACCCGGAGTTATTTATGGACTCATTTTACTTGGTTCTAATTTAGACGACCAAATTTCTTAAGTAGGGGAGATTGTAAGACCCGATTTTATCGTAAGAGCAAAAAGGGAATGAATAGAAATTTTCGAGTGCATTAAAAAAATGCAAAAGGATTGAAATGGTATTCCCGAACACATGCAAAGGTAAAACGATCAAAAGATCAAAATTCGGTATTAATCGGGACAAGAAAATTTAATTAAAAATATGAGATTGAGAAATCTTGATCAATAACGAAGAAATAATTAAATTTCGGGTTAAATTGATCAAGATATGAATTTATTGGAATAAAACCAGAATTTTCGTATCGAAAAATAATCTCAAAAATAATTGAAAAATATACCGAAAAGACAAAATCGGACTGAAAAATTCATTTACAGATTAAATGAATAAAATCGTAGTTTTTTTTAGATATTTTGGGATTTTAATATTATTTTAATGATTATAATAATATTAAAAATAAATAATAAAATATAATAAAAATAATAATAATAATAAATAAAATAAAATAAGTAAGTAAAAAAAAAGAGATGAAAATCGTGAAACACGATTTTCTGGGAAAAGGAAATCGAGCCCCACCTCTGCCTTCACCGACCGACGGAAAACCATCGGTGATGGCCAGCCCAGGCGAGAGGCAACCCAGCTGAGGCCATCGTCGGCGCTGGTTGGCGGAAGAGAGGCGGCGAACGACGAGAGAAACGGAATCGAGCGAAACCGAGAGGGTGAAAAGCGATTCCCGATGACCGGTGCCGATTCGAGGCCGGCCACCACCAGCCAACCGTCCCCCAGGCGCAGGCGGCTCGATTTGTGGCAGTACCGGCTGGTAAGACGGTGGCCAGCGCCGAAAAATGGCAAGAAACAGAATCAGTACCGACGGCGAGGGGAGAAGAGCCGGACCGACCACTTTTCGACGGCCTTGAACAAAATCAACCCCAGATCCGAGATGCGGATGACCCAGCGGAGCCACTGATGATGGAAATCGACGGAGAACCGACAGGAAATTTACCCGAAAAAATATTAAATTGTGTAGCTCGACAATTGGCATCCAACGAGGACTCGAGACAACCTCGATTCGCGTACTATCATGGAATCACGAGTAAGTAACTCTTATTTACGACAATTTTACATCGTT
The DNA here is from genome assembly GCA_033439115.1 of Firmiana major. NCBI lineage: Eukaryota > Viridiplantae > Streptophyta > Magnoliopsida > Malvales > Malvaceae > Firmiana > Firmiana major. The sequence continues at coordinate 66,389,299 of CM065899.1, forward strand.
ATGCGTGCTTGATAAATATCGCATAAATTACGGATTTAATTTCCGCATAAATGAATTAAATTCTGGAAAATTGGATAAATTGTCGTAAATAATTAATTAAGCTATTCGAGAGCTTAGAATGAGGCTAAATAAATATTGATGGGCCCAATGCGCCCAATAGGCCTCGATAAAGTGTGGTAAACAGGCTTAAGGCCGATTAAGGCCTATTAAGGTGCAATCGAGCCCAATATGGGTAAACGGGCCCAATGATTTAAATTAAACTCAGAAAATATGAAATACAATTAAATGTATTGTATTTGACCTGATGAATGTGTATCTGCAGTTCCAGAGATGAGATTGGAAGCAAATCGGACTGCATGACGAGTCATCAATGGAAGGTCAGACTGTATAGAAAAATGAGGTAAGGGAATTGTGTGAGTAGCTAGAGGTAGCTACGCGTATTTTAATAGCTTTTTTGTAAACTGAATTTATGTATACCTTGATTATGTATAAAAATCCTAAAAGTGATGTAAATGATTTTAAGGATCGAAATAGGTGAAATGACTATTTTACCCCTATTGAGGGAAGTTCACCTAAGGATGGTGAAAGTATGACATGCATGAAATGCAAATTTAAGAAAATTGTGATTTAAGGAATTTTATTGGTTTTTAAGCAAAGTAAATCGATAGATTGGCCAGTAATTGTATAAATTTCACAAGATAACACTACGTAGGTGTTATTCATATTTAAATGGAATTTCTTTGGAAAATAGGTCAACTATCAAGTTTATATGGAAACAGATAGTGCCGACATGTAGTTCGCACTATATTTGCATTTGTGAATGTGCATAAATGTGCTTAAGCGGTTGCTCGCACTGATTTGTGTGACATCATATACATAAAATGTGCTAGAGCGGTTGTTCGCACTGATTTTATGATTTGATATGCATGAGAACTGCTGGAGCCTAGATCGCACTCTGTTTTGACATGTTTTGATATGTTTCGACTTGTTTTGACTGATATGCATAAAATGGTGCTGGAGCGATTGCTCGCACTAGTTTTTATGATTTGATATGCATGAGAGATGCTGGAGCTTAGCTCGCATCTTGTTTTGATTTGATATTGCATAAAGCCGTGCTGGAGTGTAACTCGCACGAGATTTGATGTATTTATGCATAAAGCCGTACTGGAGCATTGCTCGTACGAAGTTTTAATTTACTTGAGCATTCATTTGTGCTGGAGCGTTGCTCGTACAAAGTTTTATATGGTTTTTATAACTCATTTGAATGTCGTACTGGAGTTTTTCTCGTACGAGGTTTTCACTAAGTTTTATATACATATCCGTACTAGAGCATTGCTCGTACGTGGATTTTACTTGAAATTAGAATCAGTTTAAGTCGTACTGGAGCGCTGCTCGTACGTAGATTTTACTGATTTTTATGAAACCGTGCTAGAGCTTCACTCGCCCGAGGTTTTCTGATATCATGAATATGCATGGAGCCGTGCTAGAGCTTCGCTCACACAGGGATTTATATTACATGCATATAGCCGTGTTGGAGCCTCCTGTAGACTGTGTGTCACAGTGAGATGATATGCTCACACGTGCATACTGAGACAGAGATGATATGGGTGGATAAGACCTATTACAGGTACCCCCTGACTGAGCTTGGGTTCACGGAGTACGTTGTACCGTGTATGTCACGCGGAGTACGCTGTACTGTGGGGATTGTTGGAGTGGAGTGGCATTAGCCACGAGGCAGCAAGCCTTGCCCTCGCAATCCTGGTGTTATGCTGTTCTGGCGGGTAGGATGACCCACCTCCCGTTTCAGGTGTGATACCCCGTACACTAGGTACCGTGTTGCCAGGGATCACTAGGATATGGCCATAGTCCTCGATGTTACTGATATAATTAGCTGTTTGTCTCACATGATATAACTTGTGGTCTATTAGACCATGGTAGACCCGAAGGAGGGGTCAAGCCCCCGATTTGATGATTTTATGATTTCATGATTTTATGATTTGTGACCCTGAAAGAAGGGTGGTTTTATAACCGAAGTTTTATAATGAATTTTAAATGAATTGTTTTATGAAATGATTGACCCGGAAGGGTTAGTTTTACTGCAATTTTAATGAATTGATTTAAATGCAGTAGCATGATGATGTTTTCCATGCTTTCATTTGAAATCCATGATTTGTCTTACATGACATGAAAGACTGCATGATCTTGATTAAATTCATGCTTATTATGATTTAATGATGTCACATAAAATGCTTTGATGCATAAATAGTATGATTTATATATGCACGAACAGTTTTATAAACTAAGTCATTGATGTTTGCATGACTTTGTGCTTGATGATTTTAATGAAAAGAAATGGATTTAAGGGCATGGCATTATGAGCATGTAGATAGTGGAGCTATCTACTTACTTGCATAATTGCCTTACTGAGCGTGTGGTTTGCTCACCCCCTTATTTTTCCATCTTTCCAGAGCACTTGCAATAGTTATTAAGCGGCTGAGGACTTGCATGCTTGGCATCCGCTGCTTCCCATTGAGAGACAGGTATACACATTTGTATAGTTTTGTATCTAAATATGTAATGCACAGTACTGTAAAACGGATATGATGTCGGGGATGTAAAGTTATAAATACCATTGTGTATGTATTTAATTAAAGTCAAAGGATAGTAAACTCTGATATATGAATGTGATTATGGAAATGGATTGGTAATAGTGTGAGGTGACTAACACCGAATCATAACCCAACTGTCTGTAGGATGGTCACGATGAGAGAAAGGTAAGAATTAAATAATAAACGAAAAAGCGAAAAATTTACTCTGATTTTTAGTAATTTGGGTCATGACACTACTCATGCTCTTCCCTAGACTTCAAGTACACCAATATGTCATATATAAACACAATCACGAAGTTGTCCAGGTATGGCTTAAACACATCATTCCTTAATGCCATAAACGCTGAAATAGAATTTGCCAACCCAAATGGCATAACCAAAAACTCATAATGGCCATAACGAGTCCGAAATGTTGTCTTGGGCACATCCCCACTCTGAATCCTCAATTGATTATACCCAGACCTTATATCAATCTTTGAAAAAATTTGTGCTCCCTGCAACTGTTCCAATAAATCATCAATCCGTTGAAGGGAATATTTATTCTTGATAGTAGCCTTGTTCAACAACCGATAATCTATACACAGTCGGAGACTCCTAACTTTTTTCTTTACAAATAGAACCGGTGCTCCCCAAGGTGATACACTCGGTCTGATAAACCCCTTGTCCAACAACTCTTGCAACTGTTTCTTTAGCTCCTCCAATTCCACTGGAGCCATTCTTTACGGTGGTTTGGATATTGGTTTAGTACCAGGAACCAAATCATTACAGAACTCCATCTCTCTATTTGGTGGCAACCCTGGTAATTCTTTCAGAACGACATCAGGAAACTCTCTAACCACTGGGATGTCAACTAATTTCGAGTGCGCCTTATCCAAATCAACCACATATGCTATAAAACCTTCAACATATTATGACCACATTTGTTAGTAACATCATCCATCCTTGGAAATAATTAAGTACTTCTTTCATTACTTTTCAAATCTTACAACATACTTTTCAAGGGTGGGAAACATTACTGTATTAGCATAACAGTCTAGAACAGCATGGTTTGCAGCCAACTAATCCATTCCTAGCATTACATCAAAATCCTTCATGTTTAACAGAATAAGATTAGCCAACATATCTTTTTCCCCTACTTTTAATTTACAATCTTTACATACATACTTAGTTACTACATTATCTCTCACTGGAGTGCTTATAAGCAATATCCTACCTAGAGGTACATGTTTCACATATTCAAACAATTTACATGCAAATGAAGGAGACATGAATGAATGCATGGCACCAGGATCAATTAATGCTAATGCTTCAAAATCAAAGACTAGGATGGTACCTTTAATCACATCCGTAGAAGCTTCTACAGATGCCTGGTCCAAAGCAAACACTCGCCCTCGACCAACAGCTTGTTTCCCTTTCTCTTCAGCTGTGGCCTTCCTCTTAGGAGTAGGTGTCTCAACTGTAGCCTTCTCTGGCTCTTTTCCTTTCTGTGGGGCTGTATCAACCAACTCTGGGCATTCACGAGCTATGTGCCCTGGTTTATCACATCTATAACATGATCTCATCAAAGCGCATAGTCTACACCCGTGATAACTACCACACATTCTTCACTGTTCGGTGGTAGGTCGAGGTCTGCCAATAATTATACCCCTCAAAGCTGGAGGTAAAGCTGGATACACTGGATGCTTCGTAAGCCTCTCTCATACTTCTTCAATCTTTGGCCCTTTACCAAATAACCTTCGACCCTTTTTGAATCCTCTATCATCAACTGACCTCTTCCGATCACTATCTCTGCCCTTACCACTCTTACTTAACTCCAAGGCATGCAACTCATAGTCTTGCTCACATAACTGAGCTCTGCGTACTGCCTCGTCATAGGTGGTAATGTCAAATGGGGCCAATCGAGCTCTGATCGAAGGTCTCAACCCCTCCATAAATTTTTGGACCTTCTTATCCTGACAGCTCAAGGTGACTGTGTCATACATACCTAGGGATGTGAACCCAGACTCATACTCATCCACGGTACTGTTCCTCTGAGTCAAGGTCATAAATTCCATCTGCATTTTCCTCTGAGCAGTGGCTAGAATGTATTGCCTCCTAAAGGCATCCAGAAACATGTCCCAAGTCACAACCGAGTGTCGTGCACTCAGAATCAGCTGTGTGGCCATCCACCAATGCTCGACCTCACCCTCTAATACAAAAGCTGCAAAAGTGACCTTCTCTATGGCAAAGCAATGGAAAAATTTGTAGAGTTTCTCCATACTGTAAATCCAATGGTCTGCTAACACTGGTTTACAGCCAACCAATCCATTCCTAGTATTACATTAAAATCCTTCACGTTTAACAGAATAAGATTGGCCAACATATCCTTTTTCCCTACTTTTAACTTACAATCTTTACATACATACTCAATTACTACATTATCTCTCACTGGAGTGCTTATAAGCAATATCCTACCTAAAGGTACAGGTTTCACATGTTCAAACAATTTACATGCAAATAAAGGTGATATGAATGAATGTGTGGCACTAGGATCAATTAATGATAATGCTTCAAAATCAAAGACTAGGATGGTATTTTTAATCACATCCGTAGAAGCTTCTGCAGATGTTTGGTCCAAAGCAAAACCTCACCCTCGACCAACAGCTTGTTTCCCTTTCCCTTCAGCCGTGGCCTTCTTCTTAGGAGTAGGTGTCTCAACTATAACCTTCTCTGGCTCCTTGCCCTTCTGTGTGGCTGTATCAACCAACTCTAGGCATTCACGAGCTATGTGCTCTGATTTACCGCATCTATAACATGATCTCATCAAAGGGCATGGTCTACTCCTGTGATATCTACCACACATTTTGCACTGTTCGGTGGTAGGTCGGGGTCTGCCAATAACTATGCCCATCAAAGCTTGAGGTAATGCTCGATACACTGGAGGCTTCACAGGCCTCTCACATACTTCCTCAATCTTTGGCCCTTTACCAAATAACTTTAAGCCCTTTCTGAATCCTCTATCATCAACTGACCTCTTTCGATCTCTATCTCTGCCCTTACCACTCTTACTTAACTCTGAAGCATGTAACTCATAGTCTTACTCACATAGTTGAGCTCTACGTACTGCCTCGTCCTAAGTGGTAATGTCAAATGGGGCTAACCGAGCTCTGATCAAAGGCCTCAACCCCTCCATAAATTTTTAGACCTTCCTGTCCTAGCAGCTTATGGTGACTGTGTCATACCTATCCAGGGATGTAAACCTAAACTCATCCACAGTACGGTTCCCCTGAGTCAAGGTCATAAATTCCATCTGCATCTTCCTCTAAGCAGTGGCTAGAATGTACTACCTCCTAAAGGCATCCAGAAATATGTCTCAAGTCACAACCGGGTGTCGTGTACTCAGAATCGACTGTGTGGCCATCCACCAATATTCGACCTCACTCTCTAATACAAAAGCCGTAAAGGTGACCTTCTCTATGGCAAAGTAATGGAAAAATCTGTAGAGCTTCTCCATACTGCGAATCCAATGCTCCGCTAACACTGGGTCCTTTACCCCACTAAATGAAGGTGGTCCAAACTTTCTGAACTGCCTCAATCTACCCAGATCATAATCATAAACTCCTTCACCACCAACCTGTTGTAGAGCTGCAGGATCCTGAGCTTGTGGGGGAATATCATAAACTAGCGGGGGTGCAGGAATCTCTGCCTCTACAGTCCAAGGTCACGGTGCAGGCTGTGCAAGCTCATGTCTCTCAGGTGCAACAGCCTGACCAATAAGGTTCTCTTGTCTACCCTCAAATCTAGTCATTGCCTGTGTAAACATCTCCATGACTGTGTCTACATTGCGTTGTAATTCCGTTATACGTGCCTCAGCGTCATCACTAAGACCAGGTGGATCTCTACTAGAACTGGACTCACTAGGCCTCTCGGGCTCATTAATATGCCCCTGAAAGCGCGACCTCTCTCCTCTACGAGTACGTCGTCTATCTGACATCCTGCATACTCAATAACAAGTGTCTCAGTCACATTTCCAGCTTGGTATACACAATTGTATCCAAATAATGCATAGTACTTTAGGAATGTATATTTTCTTAACTATGGATACTAACTCACATCGGACCAACTCAGCTTTTATACCAATGTCTATCACAACCCTCTTCCCGTGACTTAACTAACTATTAACAATTGGGCTTTGAGTCAACATCCATATCCATATCTCATCTATTGATAATTTAAATTCATTTAATGAAATAGAAACTGTACTTCTATAAATATGTGGAAGCGTTTACAATAGTTTCAATTATATACATCCTTTTTGTACAAAAGATAGCTTTACTATGCACTAATTTCAAGGATATAAAATTTTTCCTCATAAGTGTATACCTCTACACTGCTAGAGAACTGGAGAACACCGTAGTAGGGACAACTGCAGTAACTCACTACTGCGTAGAATCTATGGATGAGGAAATAAGAGGGTGAATTAACACGCTCAGAAAAGAAAATATGAAAGCAGGTAGATAATTAAACTATCTACATGCTTAAAATATAAACATTTATTTTCCTTATAAAACATATGAATTCTTTAAAAATATCTTCCATCAATGCAAAATCATTAATTCACTAGATGGGTATATGCATATTATTTTTAAACCACATAGAAATCACACAACTTAATCTTTAAAATCAACACAGCTTCAATTTTCATTTCACACAGTACAACTTATAAATCTCTTTGCAGTTAGCAAATTACTTAGTAAATCGATTTACATGAGACATAGTATGGGATATTATATCACCTTGTATCACACAGCAGGGGGGACATATGTCACCTCATACAGTAGCGAGAAAATGTCATAACACACAAATAAAAGAAGACTTCTGGCCATAGTCCAGATTCCAAGCATTACTTATTCGGTGTGCAGGAATCCCATGCTTGGGGAGGCGGATCAACCATCCCTTCAGCTCACACAGAATCACTAAGATATCATGGCACATCGTACTCCATGGCTAACACTCACTGTACATCGTGCTCCTGTGGATCCTTATCACCTATTTCCATTGTCTCAGAATCACGTACGAGCAGGTCTGTTCAAGATCACTCAGCAAAACATGACGGCTCCAGCACGGTTCTACTCATCACACAGCAAGCTTATAAAACCATGTATGAGCAACTCAGCGTAAGATCACACGGCATACCTGAGGCATCTAGCACAGTTTTACTCATCATACAGAAAGCTTATAAAACCACGTGCGAGCAACTCAGTGTAAGATCATACAGCATACCTGAGGCCTTTAGCATTGTTTTTCTTATCGCACAGTAAAGTCCATAAAACCACGTGCGATCAACTCAATGTAAGATCACACAGCATACCTGAAGCATTTAGCATGATTTTGTCTCATCACTTTAAATCGAGGGGGTCACATGCTAGCATAGTCCGAGTAAGATCACTTCGCAGTACTCGAAGGCTCTAGCATGATTCCCAAAATCTGGTGTGAGCTCTCGAATGGATCACACAGCTTCACTCAGCTCTAGCACCTTTTTCTTTTCTCAAAATCCTTTTTAAAATGTTGTACGAGCAAGGCTGGTAAATCTACCGTTGCCACTTTGGCTCTAGCACAAGTTCAAACAAAAAAGAAATAGATGGCTTCATTCACTAAGTATGAGTGAGAAGGCAATCTTCCTTCAATCACTCGTTAAATGCTTTTCATGTAAAATAGTTAAACCGGGAGGCAGTCTATTATTACTCTTTCTCAAAACACTTTCAAAACATCTTTTCACACCAAAAACATTGAAGTCATGCAATTCATGCAAATAAACTTCTTCTCATATTTAGCTATCACGTAGCTATTTCAATATCTAAATACTTTATCATATTTATTTGCACACAGCAGGTAAGAAACATATGTATAGTTATCTCTAATAGCTCTCTTACCTCGAATCACGCTCGAATCACTTTCCTTGATTTCCAATGCTTGTGATCCAGTCTTATTGGTTCCAATTATATCTCCAGGAGCTGCAAGTATTTACTTCTCATACCAGTATATCGTAATATACTTAATTCTCACTTTCATGGTATTCTAATAAATACATTGGGCTATTTTACAACAATTTGGCCTTGTTACATCTTATTAGACTTTACTCTCTCTTAAGCACATTTTGATCGTTCTGTTCATTTCTTGAAAACCTATTAGACTCTTTAGGTATATTGATTCACACTGAACTGACATTCTTCTCACAATTCCTTGAGTTGATCATTTTCCTTCTTTATGGCATTTCATCATATACCTCTTATGCCCATTTTCAATCATCCTCTATCCAAACATATTTATTTCACAAAACTATCTTAGAATCATGTATACATGTTTAATAACATCTCTACATGCTTAAATCATCATTAACTCCATGTCATTTCAACTTCCTCTCACTAAGCTCATTCTAGGTCATGGTTGTTTAAGCATGTATATGAACATTTCAGCCAACATTATATACACCAATCAACTCATCAAAATGTCTAGCTTAACATACTAGAATATGGTGTATTGAAATCTTACCTAGCTTGACTTTTTCCTCTTTTTGCCAAATTGGGGGAAAATCTCTTTTCTCCTTCAATCCAAAGTATCAGCTTCCAATCTTTGACTATGTTGTTCTCTTTCTCGCTAAGAACAACTTTGCTCAAAGGAATCTCTCTCAAATCTGATTGGAAGGTGATGATTTATAGAGTGAGAAAGCTAGGTTATTATTAAAAATAGAGGAAATTTGGGTTGTCTCGTGAAATGAAGTTTCAGCTGTTGAGTTTTTATAGGAAATGCATTATGAGATCGATATCTAAGGGTGGGAGATCGATCTGCCCTTGCTTGAACTCCTTTTGAATTTGACAATACAGGTAAGAGATCGATCTACCTCCTTAGATGAGATCGATCTAATCAAAGGAATGAGATTGATCTTTGCCTATGGGATGGGATCGATTTTGGCCAGGCAGAGGACTTTAGAAATCGATCTGGCCTTTAAGAAGAGATCGATTGTTGCTAACCAGAGGTAACTAGAGATCGTTCCACCTTATGGGAGAAGATCGATCTTATCCAAGCAGAAGCAACTTGAGATCGATCTGCTTTGAATGAGGGATTAATCTCCCTCTTGTAGAATGTTTGGCATTGTATTTCAAGGTAATGAGATCGATCTCCCTTTCTAATGAGATCTATATGCCCTGCATCTTCAGTATTCCAACTGTAATTTTCTCATATTTTTAAAAGTTAAACTGACATTTCATTCTTCTATACTCATTTTGCATTTCATTCACACTTAAAACTGAAAAATGTCCATTTCTTATGATTCATACATAATTTAACTTGTCTGTACATTCAGGAATCATAAAGAATACATAGAAATTTACATGTCTTACTGTCAGTCTAAAGGGCATCACCAAAAACTTAAAGTGCCCGTATCGGGTCCTAAAACCTGTCTTCGGTACATCAGTCTCCTTAATCCTTAATTGGTGGTAGCCTGATCTCGAATCAATCTTAGAAAACATTGAAACCCCTCTCAACTGGTCAAACAGATCATCTATCCTTGGCAGGGGATACTTATTCTTTATTATCGCCTTATTCAGAAGTCGATAGTCTATAACAGACGGAGACTCCCACATTCTTTTTAACAAATAATACTGGAGCACCCCACTGAGACACACTCGGTCTAATGAACCCCTTATGGAGTAACTCTTGCAACTGCTTCTTTAGTTCCCCCGGTTCGACCAGTATCATTCAATAAGGTGGCTTAGAGATAGGCTGACTGTTGGGTAACAAATCAATGGTAAACTAAATTTTTCTCTCCAGTAGTAACCTCTGTAATTCATCCGAAAAAACATCAAAAAAACTGGCAAACTATCAAAACGTCCTGAATACTTGGCGGTTCTCGACTATTCTCAGAAATAATGCAATATAACCTTTACAAACATTTATGTCATCATAAATTTTTAACATATTGACATAATACCACACACTTCATTTCTTATTAACAAAGCATACATCAAATTTTTTAGGTAGAGAGAAGGTTACAGTCTTAGTGTAGCAGTCTAGACTTACACGATTAGCAGCTAGCCAATTCATATCCAAAATCATATCAAAACCATATCCTATCTCTTACCTTGATTTCACAATTTTTACACACCATATCAGTCATCTACGATTCATGCATGGGTGTGCTTATGCACAACATGTGATCTAGAGGCTCAGGTTCTAGATGCAATTTTTATGCAAATTGTGGGGAAATAAAGGAGTGTGTGGAACCTATGTCAAACAAAGCATGTACCTCATGATTACAGACAATGAGCATACCTTTAATAGTTTTGACGAAGGTGTCAGCTATCTCCTTGTCGATGGCAAACACATGTCCCTACGAGACAAGCTTCTTGCCCTTATCCACTACTGTGGCCCTCCTCTGTGAGGCTTATCTCTGAGAAGCTTGTGTCTGTCTCTCGATTTCCCTTGGCTGCTTAGGCTCGGTGGGTCTCATCTGGGGACAATCCATAATCTAGTGACCCATAACTCTGTATTAAAAGCAGACAACCATGACCCAATGGCAAGGCCCATCATGCGGCTTGTCACAGTTCCTGCACCACTGAAATCCAATCTCGGGGCCTCGGGTGGTGTCTGCACTGACAATAGGGGTCTTAGGCTTACCAGCCCTTACCTGAGACTCGTCAATCTACTACCTCTTGGGCTAACCCCGCCTTGGTTCAAGTCGGGATGCCTCTGCTCTCTTTCCCTTATCACTACCCTTACTTCTAAACTCATGCTCTGCTTGAGACACATCTAGGCCTCTCTCAAATTCCTGAGCCCGTCCAAGGGCATCCTTGAAATCTGTGACTCGGAGTCCCAATAATCTATCACGGATCCCCAATCTCAAGCCTAGCAAAAATCTCTCGGTACGACACTTAGGGTCCCTAACTGTCTCGGGGTCGTTGTAAGACCCGAAATTAAATCGTAAATTTTTATGAGGGATGAAAATAGTCAAAAATTTAAATAAATGAGTATTCGTGAAGGGAAGTCGGGTTAAATTAATCCCGAACACGTGTAAGGGCAAAACGATCAAAAGACCGAAAGTCGGTGTAAATTCGATAAGAAAATTTAATTAAAAATAAGGGATTGAGAAATCTTGGTCAATAAAGGTGAAATAAATTTATTCTGGATTAAATTTATCAAGATCAAAAATTTTTAAAAATACCGAAAAATTACCCGGAACAATATTTCGAAAAGTACGAAGGAATAATATCGAAAAAGAGTTAAAATATAATAAATAAATTAAATAAAATAAAATTAATTAAATTGGAATAAAATAATAATTTTAAGGGATATTTGGGTATTTTTAAGGTATTTGAATGATTAAAATAATAATAAAAAAAAGAAAGAGAATTGAAAAAAAAAAGGAATCAGAAAACGCGAAAGGAGACGAAAACGGAAGCCGAAATCGGGGGGGAGGCCGGACGACCACCAGCAACCATTGCCCCAGGCCGCCTACCGAGAAAGGAAGCCCGACGCCAGGCGATCTTGCTGCCACCAGAGACGCGGGCCAAGGACGACCGAGATCGTCTGAAAACGGAGGAGAAGGCCACGGGAAAGAAATTGTCACCGGCGGCGAACGGCGGCGATTCGGCCGGATTCGAGGCCAGATTCTGGAAGCCCAGGCGACGACGGTGCTTTTGAGACCGATATCAGCCGGCGAAACGGCGAGAATCGCCGGCGACGACCAAGGGAAGAAATGGGTTTCCGACGGTCGAGGGAGAAGAGCCGAACCGGCGGCGTTCCGGCGACCTCGACCGAAGTTGAGGCCAGATTCAAGCTGCGGACGACCTTGCGGAGCCACTGGCGGTGGAAGCCGGCGGAGAACCAGCCGGCAAGGTGGTGAACCGGCGGTGAACCGGCCGAACCGGGGTGAACCGGCTGGTTTGAACCGGTCCGAACCGGACTGAACCGGTTTAGCCAAAAAGAGAGGGAAAAAAAAGAGAAAAAGTGGAAAAATAAAAAGAGGAAAAATTGGAGAAAATTTCAGTGATGCAATCGAGCTTCGGGTAAGTCGATAAGCTGTCAAATTGATCGATTTAAATTTTGGAGTATTTAATTTAATTAATTTTGGGCCGAAAACTTACCCGAAAAATTGTGGAATTGTGTAGCTCGACGATTGGCATCCAACGACAGCTCGAGACAGCCTCGAATTTCGTACTAGCATGGAATCTCGGGTAATTGACCCTTATTTATGACAATTTACATCGTTATGCGTGATATGAATTTAAATTCCGCATAAATTGAATTAAATTATGGAAATTTAGATAAATTATCGTAAATAATCGATTTAGTTATTCAAGAATTAGAACGAGGCCCAATAAATTATTAGTGGACCTAATGAGCCCAATAGGCCTCGATAAAGTGAAAATTAAGTGGGAAACGGGCTTAAGGCCGATTAAGGCCCATTAAGGTGCAATCGGGCCCAATAGGGGTAAATGGGCCCAATGATTTAAATTAAGCCCAAAAAATAGGAAATACAATTAAATTGTACAATATCTGACCTGAGGAATAATTATACGCAGTTCCGGGCATTTGATGGGGGAGTAGATCGGACTGCGCGACGTGACATCAATGGAAAGGTCAGACTCGACAGAAAAATAAGGTAAGGGAATTCTACGGACTGCTAGAGGTAAACTTTACGCAATTTCAAGTTCATATGCAGTCTTTAAAAATTATCTGAAGGGTCTAGAGGTCAAATAATAATTTTAGTGCCCGGAATGGGCAAATTACCAAAATACCCTTGTTCAAGGTAAAATTTATAAATTTAGGAAAAATTGGAAGGAGCAAGAACAAGAGGTTTCTGCTCGTTCTGGAGACATTTTAATGCATGCATGAGTAGGCTGGCTAACCTTGAAAGAAAATGCACAGCATTGCATACTTTTAACGATATAGTTGTTCTGAAAACTGTTTTGAGGAAACAGAGCCGCCTACGTGTTTTTATTTACATGTGACGTGCTAGAGCTCAGCTCGCACGATGTTTGATTTGTGTGATGCATGCATTAGTACTGGAGCAAGAGCTCGCACTAGAGTTTTTACATGCATAGGTGCTAGAGTATAACTCGCACCAGATTTCACATGCTTGTTCGTGACACGGTGCTAGAGTCTAATTCGCACCAGATTTGACATGATTTTCGTGACAGGGTGCTGGAGTTTAACTCGCACCAGATTTTATAAGATTTTCATGTGATTTATATATAGAGTGCTAGAGCCTAGCTCGCATGTGGAGTAGCGCTGTCTGCCTTTGGAGTCAGCCAAAAGGCCTAACAGGCTCAAAAGGCCTCTTAAGTGGGGTGAGAGTGAGGGATGAGGTTGCCGGCCTTGTGGGGATGTAAAGCGGACTCTGCCAGTTTTACTTGATTTGATGATAGTGCTGAGCATCGTTCGCACTGATTTTTATGAGAACATGCGATGAGCCGTGCTTGGAGCATCTGGTATACTGTGTGTCACCAATTAAATAGGCTCGCACGTGCGTTTTGAGACGTGGCATGAGTATTGAGAAACAAAACCTCTCTATGGGAAGCAGGCCATTTGGGCTGGAGTACCTAGAGTGATATGGGTCCATGGAGTACGATGTACCGTGAAAGTAGCATGGAGTACGATGTACCATGGGGTATCTTCGGATACGGTATCTTTGTGATACGGGGTATCTTCGGATACGGTATCTTTATGATACGGGGTATCTTCGGATACGGCATCTCCGGATGCGTAGGATCGGATAAGACCGACGGGTTGGATTGACCCACCTCCTGGGCGGTTCTAGATCAGGGTGAGACCTCGTACACTAGGATCCATGAAGCTAGAGGGACTCACGAGGACACATACTGGCCAGTCCTGGTTATTGCCGATATACAGATGTTGCCTAGTCTTGGGTTTTAAATTAAATGTGCATGATGCTATTTCCATGCTTTTTAAACCCATGTGTGATGTAAACCGACTTTCATGGTTTTGTGTGAGTCAGGATCACCCGAAGGAGGGGTCAAGTCCTGACTTTATTGTGAAATTTTTAAATGACAAAGAAATGATTTGAAATAATTGCATGTTGAATTTTTCGTGCAAACTTGATTTACATAACATCATAACTCATATCATCTGTTTTAAAATGTGTGGAGAAAGGGTGGTTTATGCATGGCACCACGTTCATGTAGGTAGTATGGTTACCTACTTGTTCGTAGGATTGCCTTACTGAGCTTGATGTGCTCACCCCTTTCATTTTCTCCCACAGATAATCTCCAGTAGATGTTGAGACGACTCAGTACTGCATTCCGGATATCCGCTGCTACCCATCAACATAAGGTATATACACTTGTACAAATTGTATCTAAATAAGCATAGCACAGTAACATGTTTGTAAGTAACTTTAGGGGATGTATAAATATTGTAAGTAATTATAAACGACTGGAGAAGAAATAAGTAATATGGTAAATGTATGGTGGGACTGGCATTGACGCACAGCCCAATTTGTTAGTGGAGTGTGGTCACGATTCGAGGACAGGTAAGAATTTAAGTAAATAAACAAAACGCGAAAAATTAACTCTGATTTTTGGGTAGTTTGGGTCGTGACATATAAAGGTGGTATCAGAGCAGCAATTGGTCTGATGTGTGTCAGTGTCAGTAATTAGGAATTACATCCCCGTGTTACTGTGCTTGGTTAGATACAATAGTGTATATCGAGATGGGTTTTGACTAAGAAATGGTTGAGAATGCAGGAATGCCTAATATGAGTCGCGTTAGATGAGATAGTGCACTAGGCAGAGGTCGTAGAGGTAGACCTGAGTCTGCTAAGTCGTGCTGAGTTTGACTATGAGAATCAGTATGAGATTGAAATAGAGGCTAATGTTGAGAATGCATCACAGAGTCCGACAGAGAGATCGGACAGTATTGAGACACGCTTCGCGAAGTTGGAGCGGAGTGTGGAGATTATTTTGAGGAGCTAATTGCTCAGATTATGAATAAGATCAGAGGGCGCAGCGGAACATTGGTGGAAACCTGCTCGACCCATCTTAAGTATTAAACATCCAGAGCTGATGTGAGAAATATTTGGATGTATTCCGGTGATAGAATATCCCGGACATGATTTAAAGGAAATTATGGATAAAAGTCCTTACTCTGACCCAGTGGATTTGATTTAGTGACGAGTATGGAAATTCAGTTATATTCTTGGGCAGATATTACCTCGACACTATGAACAAGTGACAGTCGAGATGTCTAAAAGTTTATGGAAGGGCTCAACTTTACAATTTGAGTCCGATTGGCCCGTGAGATATTACTTATACCGAGGCAGTGCGTAAATTTACAGTTGGGTAAATAAGAACATGAATTGCACGCCTCTGAGATTGAGAAAGGTAGTGAGGGCTGAAATAGAGACAGAAAAGAGAATCGAGAAATGACAGAGATGTTAAAAATGGGAAAATGGTAATTGGTAAAAGATTTAATTTGATGTGTCATGGAGTAAGATAATTGGTAAGGCCCCAGTGCATCCAATTTTGGCACTCTTGGGGGGAATTGTGATTGGAGGACCCCGACCTGCTACGAAGTAGTGTAGCAGTGTAAGCACTGTAAGCAGTGTGGAATGTGTGGTGGATACCACGGAAGCAGGGTTTATACCTACACTGTATTGATGAAAATGGCCGTTAAGTGTGGTAAGACGGACCATTGATATTGATTGCATAGAGTTGGGCGAGATCGCCCCACAGAAAAGTAAAGAGACAGAGAAAAACTTTGTTGGTATAGCTGTAACGAAAAGGGAGGCCATAGACGAAAAGAAAAAGGAAAGTAGACTGTTGGACGAAGGCGAGAGGATGTCTTGGACCAGGACACTATTGATGTTTCATGGATGTGGTGTAAGATACCACACTTGTTATGAATAATGAAGTACATATGTTCATTGATCCTGGTGCCACACATTTATTCATACCGCCTTCATTCGCATATAAGTGAGTAAAAAGCATGAATGCCTACATCATCGGGCACAATACTGATAAATGAATACCCCAATAGAGGAGGATTAATTAACGGAATATGGATATAGAGATTTTAAGTGACAAAAAGGGGTGTAACAGTTGAAATTAAAGGAGTAAAGGATTGTACTCACGAAATGAATAATGAACAAGAGTTTCGTTATAATAGATACACTAAGGAGATAATCTTTAAGATGAGATATGCTTAATTCTGAATACAAGATGTATTGGAGTAAGAGGCGTATGCAAGGTGAGAACATCCTTACGATATGAAGTCATTAGGATTAAAGCAATTAGTAGCGAATACAAACTGTAACCACATGGACTGGTATATAAAGTATATGTGGTTAAGTCTGAAGGTTAATAAAGGTATTTCAAAATACCTCCCCGCCTGAAGACTTGACAGCGTCTAAAAGTATATATATATATATCCTATAACGTGAAATCGATCGTCGTAATAAATACCTTTAGCATTAGGATACCTTTACTAAGACGATAAGAATATTAAAATTCGACAAATCATAAAAGTTAACATAGTAAAATTTAATAAGAGCCGTTAAGATAAGAAAAGGAAATGACGCAGGTTAGTACCTGAAAACGTAAGCGATTTTGAAGGATCTTATACGCTTATGCATAAATAAGTCAAGGATTGGACCGATTTGTAATCATCATTATTGATGATATGTTGGGTGTAGTTAAAGTCTAGGGCAAATTGTAAGCAATAATTGGAAGATGGCTTTTACAGATGGATTGTTGTGAGTTCTCAATATGGTCTACTTGGTTGACCCGTTTAACTAAGAAAACGTGGTCATTGAATAAGATGATAAATAAGATGATAGATGTGACGTGAATTTTGGTGTAATGAAGTATGAATTGACCACCGTGATTAATTCCACCATACCCAACAGCTCAAGAGGTTCTCAGTGAGTATGGATACCTCAAAATTATGAAGGAGCTATGTATTGATGTATAATGGGAAGATAGTCAATTATGGAGTCAGACAACTCCTTGATCATGAAATAAACTATCTGACCCATGATTTAAAGTTGGCAACAGTATTTGTACCGAGGATATGGTACTATTAGGTACACGATGAGGAATTATGGATATGCACTGATCATAAAGCCCGAGTATCTGTTTTCACAAAAAGAGGCGAATATGAAAATACATAGTGGGTGAGAGCTTCTGAGAGATTTTGATTGTGAAAATTGTACCACCCAGGAAAGGCTAATGTGATGACTGATGCCTTGAGCAGAAAGAGCCTCGGGATGGTACTACATATGATGGTCAGGGAGCGTGAGCTGCTAGAGCAGTTATGAGCCTCAGTATTGATGTGATCCCTTCTGATGATGACAGTGATTGTGTGACAGCTAGCCTGAGACTAGAACCGGATGAGAGTGCCCGGATTTGACAGGCTTAGCGTGATGATCGGCAGGGTGTCGATAGTGTGGGTCAGATTCAGAAGGGTACAGTGATAGAGTTCACAGAGAGTGATGATGATTTACAGAGAGGTTCAGAGACAATATGAGTGCTTCCCAGGACCACAGTTGATGAGATAGTAATATTGTCAGAAGCTCACTCTTCGGGATATACAGTGCATACGGAAGTAAAGAATATATTGAAAATCTCGAAAAGGGTATTGGTGGTCAGATGTGAAAAGAAATACGGTAGAGTATTAAAAGTCTGTAGAGTTATTGCAGCCCTACCTATATAGACACGGCACGGGAAAATGAGAGCAAGTCTTCATAAATTTCGTGATGGGTTACAGAGAACCCAGGTGAATTACGAGGCTATTTGGATGATAGTCGATAGAGTAATTAAGTCTACCCACCTTCTGGTCATGAACTCCCCAGATACTCAGAGTGTGTATGAGAATTTATGTATAAGGAAGATTGTGGAACATTAAGTAGCGTTCCAGTGAGCATGGTATCATATAGGGATTCCCGCTTCACTTCCCACCTTTGAGGATATTTTTCAGGAAGCTATGGGAACCCGACTGAGTATTAGCACAGCTTTCCGTCCTCAGACGGATGGTCAGTCAGAGAGGACTGTACAAGTTCTGAAGGATCTGATCAAAGCGTGTGCCATTGATTTTATAAGCTCCTGGAATGATCAGTTGATTTCTAATCGAATTAGCCAATAGTGACAGTTGTCACTTGAGTATCGGGATAACAAGATATGAGGCAGTGTATGGCTGTAGGGGTTGTTCCCCAAATTGGATAAGAAAAAGTGGGTGACAGATAGAATTATTTTCGACTTTTGGATAATAAGTCTCTGAGGATGTTTAGTTAAGGATGAGAGATTAAGAACACCTCAGAGCAGATAGACAAGTATTGGAATTCACCCTTGGTGAATTAGTATGGTTGAAATGTTTCTTGTCCTAAGAGAATAAGGACATAGCGGACTTTTGGAAGAATGTAAATTGAGTTTCGCTGGATTTAATCTTTTGAGAGATTGGACAAGTGGAAGATAAGACCTGTAGGTTGGCGTTATGACTTGAATAAGCAGGCACCCACAATGTGTCCCATCTTTTGATACTTCGGCAATACTATCCAGATCCAGCATAGGTGATCGAATATGAACTCCAAAAGTTCAGTTTAATGAAAATATAAGTATATTGATAAGTTGATTCGGGCATTAAACAGGAAAGAGAAAGTATTGAGGTTTAAGATGATCTCCCTAATTAAAGTCCTTTGGTGGTAATACACTCCGGAGAAGGTCACATAAGAATTTAAGAGTATGATACGATCGATGTACCCAGAGTTGTATATGGACTCATATGACTTGATTCTAATTTGGAGGACCAAATTCCTTAAGTGGGGGAGATTTGTAAGACCCGAAATTAAATCGTAAATTTTTATGAGGGATGAAAATAGTCAAAAATTTAAATAAATGAGTATTCGTGAAGGGAAGTCGGGTTAAATTAATCCCGAACACGTGTAAGGGCAAAACGGTCAAAAGATCGAAAGCCGGTGTAAATTCGATAAGAAAATTTAATTAAAAATAAGGGATTGAGAAATCTTGGTCAATAAAGGTGAAATAAATTTATTCTGGATTAAATTGATCAAGATCCGGAATTTTTAAAAATACCGAAAAATTACCCGGAACAATATTTCGAAAAGTACGAAGGAATAATATCGAAAAAGAGTTAAAATATAATAAATAAATTAAATAAAATAAAATTAATTAAATTGGAATAAAATAATAATTTTAAGGGATATTTGGGTATTTTTAAGGTATTTGAATGATTAAAATAATAATAAAAAAAGAAAGAGAATTGAAAAAAAAAAAGGAATCGGAAAACGCGAAAGGAGACGAAAACGGAAGCCGAAATCGGGGGGGAGGCCGGACGACCACCAGCGACCCTTGCCCCAGGCCGCCTACCGGGAAAGGAAGCCCGACGCCAGGCGATCTTGCTGCCACCGGAGACGCGGGCCAAGGACGACCAAGATCACCGAAAAACGGAGGAGAAGGCCGCGGGAAAGAAATGGTCACCGGGGGCGAACGGCGGCGATTCGGGCGGATCCGAGGCCAGATTCTGGAAGCCCAGGCGACGACGGTGCTTTTGAGACCGATATCAGCCGACGAAACTGCAGGAATCGCCGGCGGCGACCAAGGGAAGAAATGGGTTTCCGACGGTCGAGGGAGAAGAGACGAACCGGCGGCGTTCCGGCGACCTCGACCGAAGCTGAGGCCAGATTCGAGCTGCGAACGACCTTGCGGAGCCACTGGCGGTGGAAGCCGGCAGAGAACCGGCCGGCAAGGCGGTGAACCGACGGTGAACCGGCGGTGAACCGGCCGAACCGGGGTGAACCGGCGGGTTTGAACCGGTCCGAACCGGACTGAACCGGTTCAGCCAAAAAGAGAGGGAAAAAAAGAGAAAAAGGGGAAAAAGAAAAAGAGAAAAAATTGGGGAAAATTTCAGTGATGCAATCGAGTTTCGGGTAAGTCGATAAGCGGTCAAATTGACCGATTTAAATTTTGGAGTATTTAATTTAATTAATTTTTGGCCGAAAACTTACTCGAAAAATTGTGGAATTGTGTAGCTCGACGATTGGCATCCAACGACAGCTCGAGATAGCCTCGAATTTCGTACTAGCATGGAATCTCGGGTAAGTGACCCTTATTTACGACAATTTACATCGTTATGCATTATATGAATTTAAATTCCGCATAAATTGAATTAAATTATGGAAATTTAGATAAATTGTCGTAAATAATCGATTTAGTTATTCAAGAATTAGAACGAGGCCCAATAAATTATTAGTGGGCCCAATAAGCCCAATAGGCCTCGATAAAGTGAAAATTAAGTGGGAAACGGGCTTAAGGCCGATTAAGGCCCATTAAGGTGCAATCGGGCCCAATAGGGGTAAATGGGCCCAATGATTTAAATTAAGCCCAGAAAATAGGAAATACAATTAAATTGTACAATATCTGACCTGAGGAATAATTATAGGCAGTTCCGGGCATTTGATTGGGGAGTAGATCGGACTGCGCGACGTGACATCAATGGAAAGGTCAGACTCGACAGAAAAATAAGGTAAGGGAATTCTACGGACTGCTAGAGGTAAACTTTACGCAATTTCAAGTTCATATGCAGTCTTTAAAAATTATCTGAAGGGTCTAGAGGTCAAATAATAATTTTAGTGCCCGGAATGGGCAAATTACCAAAATACCCTTGTTAAGGGTAAAATTTATAAATTTAGGAAAAATTGGGAGGAGCAAGAACAAGAGGTTTCTGCTCGTTCTGGAGACATTTTAATGCATGCATGAGTAGGCTGGCTAACCTTGAAAGAAAATGCACAGCATTGCATACTTTTAACGATATAGTTGTTCTGAAAACTGTTTTGAGGAAACAGAGCCGCCTACGTGTTTTTATTTACATGTGACGTGCTAGAGCTCAGCTCGCACGATGTTTGATTTGTGTGATGCATGCATTAGTGCTGGAGCAAGAGCTCGCACTAGAGTTTTTACATGCATAGGTGCTAGAGTATAACTCGCACCAGATTTCACATGCTTGTTCGTGACACGGTGCTAGAGTCTAACTCGCACCAGATTTTACATGATTTTCGTGACAGGGTGCTGGAGTTTAACTCACACCAGATTTTATAAGATTTTCATGTGATTTATATATAGAGTGCTAGAGCCTAGCTCGCACTAGTTTTATTGGATTTGTGGAGTAGCGCTGTCTGCCCTTGGAGTCAACCAAAAGGCCCAACAGGCTCAAAAGGCCTCTTAAGTGGGGTGAGAGTGAGGGATGAGGTTGCCGGCCTTGTGGGGATGTAAAGCGGGCTCTGCCAGTTTTACCTGATTTGATGAGAGTACTGAGCATCGCTCGCACTCATTTTTATGAGAACATGCAATAAGCCGTGCTTGGAGCATCGGGTAGACTGTGTGTCACCGATTAAATAGGCTCGCACGTGCGTTTTGAGACGTGGCATGAGTATTGAGAAACAAAACCTCTCTGTGGGAAGTAGGCCATTTGGGCTGGAGTACCTAGAGTGATATGGGTCCATGGAGTACGATGTACCGTGCAAGTAGCATGGAGTACGATGTACTATGAGGTATCTTCGAATACGGTATCTTTGTGATACAGGGTATCTTCGGATACGACATCTCCGGATGCGTAGGATCGGATAAGACTGACGGGTTGGATTGACCCACCTCCCGGGCGGTTCCCGATCAGGGTGAGACCTCGCACACTGGGATCCGTGAAGTTAGAGGGACTCACGAGGACACATATTGGCCAGTCCTGGTTATTGCCGATATACAGATGTTGCCTAGTCTCGCATGTCGACGATTTTGATGAGATCAAATCGGGTTTTAAATTAAATGTGCATGATGCTATTTCCATGCTTTTTAAACCCATGTGTGATGTAAACCGACTTTCATGGTTTTGTGTGAGTCAGGATCACCCGAAGGAGGGGTCGAGTCCTGACTTTATTATGAAATTTTTAAATGAGAAAGAAATGATTTGAAATAATTGCATGTTGAATTTTTCGTGCAAACTTGATTTACATAACATCATAACTCATATCATCTGTTTTAAAATGTGTGGAGAAAGGGTGGTTTATGCATGGCACCACGTTCATATAGGTAGTATGGTTACCTACTTGTTCGTAGGATTGCCTTACTGAGCTTGATGTGCTCACCCCTTTCATTTTCTCCCATAGATAATCTCCAGTAGACGTTGAGACGACTCAGTACTGCATTCCGGATATCCGCTGCTACCCATCAACATAAGGTATATACACTTGTACAAATTGTATCTAAATAAGCATAGCACAGTAACATGTTTGTAAGTAACTTTAGGGGATGTATAAATATTGTAAATAATTATAAATGACTGGAGAAGAAATAAGTAATATGGCAAATGTATGGTGGGACTGGCATTGACGCACAGCCCAATTTGTTAGTGGAGTGTGGTCACGATTCGAGGACAGGTAAGAATTTAAGTAAATAAACAAAAGGCGAAAAATTAACTCTGATTTTTGGGTAGTTTGGGTCGTGACAGTCGTACCTTATCAAAATGGTGAACTGGTTCTCGTACTCATCCACTGTCATGCTACCCTCAACCAAATTCAAAAATTCCATTTACATCTTTTTCTGAGTAGTACGTGGAACATACTGGGTCCAGAATGCATCAAGAAAGGCACCCCAAGAAATATCCAACTGACTGTCCGCTAAAATGGTATGTGTAGCCATCCACCAAAGCTTAGCCTGGCCCTTCAACATATAGCTAGCCATAGCCACCCTCTCTCTGTCTATACACCCTAAATACTGGAAGGTTGTCTCGATATCCATAACTATCCCTCAGCCTTAACCGAAACTTTAACCCTTTGTAAACTATGAGGGCCTCATCCGAAAAAAATCCTATAGTCTTTAAGTATCCCTATCATCTTTGAGATGTGGGACTGCAGGCAGAGGAACTGGGGTTGCTGGAAGAGTTTGTGGTGGAGGAGGTGGGGAGTAGGTGCTGGTGTAGTAGCACCAATACCAAATGTATTTGCCTCGAACTGCTGGGCAAACATAGCGGTGAGTGCACTTAGTACCTCTCTCATACTTTGCATGCCCTATTCGAGCCTCATCATCTTGGTATTATGGCTCTTAAGCTGCGGGAGAGATGGTGGAAGGGGTTGTGCCTACCTCCACGGACGATCGCGTCTCCCACTCATCGTTTAGTGATCAGTCCTGCGTGTAAACCAAGGTTTTAGTCATAACTTTAATAAGTATATTTACATTATAACCAGACAAGCATAGACAATTAGGATGTAATCTAACTTCAACTAATTGACATTGACAGTACTAGACAACTTTGGCTCTAATACCAAGTAAACTGTTACACCCTAAAAATGTGGAAATATGGGCTAATTTTTCCTTTTTCTTAATTTCTTAATTAAGTTGCATTCCCATCAGTGTTGATTCTTAACCCTTCCATTTTATGAAATTTCGTCGGCATAACGGCTTATTTATGAACTTACCTCCCTACCAAGCTTACAACACAGTTTATATCCCACAGCAGTTACTTTTAATCTTATTTCATAATTAATAGTGACTTATGTAATACCCCTGAAAGTACATTTGTTCTATAAACCATACGTTTACAACTTTACATACATACTTGCCTAAATTACATCCCAAAATATTCTTTACATCAGCTGTCTATGCTATACAGGATGTCTAGCATTAAAAGAAAAAGTATACATTATCGTGTACTAGAGGTAGCCTAAGGAGAGTATCGAGTCCACCAGCCTACTTTAATTACACGACAGGTGTAGACAGTGATCACATCAAATAGCATGTAAGAGTAGAGAAAGGGGGGAGCTCTTCAAGTCTAGTAAAACATGTGTTTAAGGCAGTCTTAATATCAAAGCATACGAAAACATGATGCTTTTATACAAACACTGGTGAGCATATATACATATATATATATATATATATGTATATATATATATATATATATATCAAAAACAAACTTATCTTAAAACAAGTAAATCGAACACATTTTGGATGACATAATTCACTTGTCACAAAGTTTATTACTTTTCTTTCGAAGTCATACAGAACATACACTGGAGACTAGGCAATTACACAGAAACATAAGTTATGATCATATAAACTCAACCTCCGAAGAGGGAGACAAAAAACAGAGTATCGATGGCCATGGTAAGGGGACTGTAGACTGGATCAGGGTCGTACAGCACCCTATGCCACTAAGGATCAAAACAAACAATGCACGAAGTGGCAGATCATAAGGCACTGAGTGGCTACACATACCCGACGCGATTAAACATGCACCACAAAGGACTAATCGTGCGCAATGTGACATAAGGCATGCACCACAAAGGTCCAAACCCCACACAGGACATGCATGACAGATATCATGGTCTACATGTTGCCTTTGTCTCAAAATTATACTTA
This sequence comes from Firmiana major, assembly GCA_033439115.1. Lineage (NCBI taxonomy): Eukaryota > Viridiplantae > Streptophyta > Magnoliopsida > Malvales > Malvaceae > Firmiana > Firmiana major. The sequence continues at coordinate 66,414,323 of CM065899.1, forward strand.
TGAATTCTTTTTCGAGTTTATTGACCCGCATAGTAACAAAACCGAGCTTATAATCAAATTTCGTATACATAAAACTAATTCATAAAATTCATTTCCATATTACAATTTACATTTTCCAAAACATTTCACATATGTCAGAAAAATATGCTCGGAGAGCTCGGAAGGTGTCTTTTCATTCGATTTTTCGATTAAAGTATGAATAATGCTTTTTCAAATATCGAAAATAGATTTCATAAATTCGAACACATTTCAAACATGTTTATATATTAAAACTGAGGCAATGGGAATACTAATGCCACTTTAAATTACATTCCTTACCTAACAAATCTTGAAACAGCACAAAATCTTCGGGTGTCGGGTTTACCTCGTTTTACGAGTCGATACCTCGAGTTGTCCAAAATAGTTCCAAAATCATCAAATGATGCTCAATTCCATCTCAATATGCTTAAACATACATTCACTTTCATAAATTTCTCTAAATTTGACTCTTTTGTCCACTTTTCCTACTTTCTCAGTTTTACCGATTAAAGGGTTGGTTTAGGGAATTTCGATAGTTTCTTTTCTCTTAACTTCAAACTTATAAACTTAACAACCTAAACACTTATCCAAGTCTAAAATCAACACACCACTTGTCAAATTATCAAACTTTCATACTTTTACAGTTCTCTACTAAATTGAGCTATAAATTGAACTTTTCGATAGTAAACAATCATTCTACAACATCAAATTCAACCAAATTTCAGCATTTCCTTAACATTCCATGGCTGGCTGAAGCTATGCTTATCACTAGAAATTATTTAACCGTTTTCTACTTTAGCCAAAATTAAGCAAATCCATCAAACATAAACGTATATCAAACTCATCATCTTCCAACAACTTTACCTCTGGTTTGACCAAGTTTGACCCGAGATTCTTCCTCCAAAAATGATTATCAGCTATAGATAAACATATATACTGCTTAGAATCATCAAAAACAAACTCAAAAATCAATCAAAAACTCATAAATTCAAGTTTTCCTCTTACCCAGAAACAGGGCAGATTCTGTCCCTATTCTTCTCTCTAGCTTTTCACCCAGCAAACGAGCTTGTTTAAGGTGGGATTTTTATATGTTATATATGAATTAGGAAGGAATATTTTACCCTTTTTGGACCAAAGTCTAAAAGTGGCCGGAAGGTAGCCGAACAAATTGTACAAGTTTGGCTAGAGAATGACATCAACGACAAAAAGGAAAGGAAAGATATTTCTAGTTCCATCTTATTTCGGGATGTTTTTTACCATTTCAGAAAGAGCATTAAGTTATCTTTTATTCTAGAGAATATTGGGATCAAAATCCTTCTGGATGGGCTTCAAATTGGGCTTAAATGTTGGGCCAGCAGATGTTGGGCCTGGACCTGCCACCAACCTTGTTTTTGTAAAATCCATAAAAATTATTTTCAGTCCATTTTCATCCAAATTTACAATTCTCGAGTGTTATATTAAGTCTCTAGTATGTCCCATAAAATTTGGGGCCCACTTGTTTAAGAAAAGTTCCCCGTTTGGGCCCATTTTGCTCGATTTAGTCATTACCGATTTAAATTGCTTAAGGTTTTTAGTTTCCTTTAAAATTTAATTCGACTCCCGAGACCTCAAGATTTTCACTCAATTTTCATTCCCCAAATCAATTATACCTTATGTTAATTTCCTATGGCCTCGGAATAATTTTTACAACCTTATAGAATTTATTTCGAATTTATTTTACTTACAAGGTCCAATTGCTCGATTTAGTGCTAACTTGAGTTCCTACTAACTTTTTCACTTATAATACCTTAGTGTCAACTCCTAACCACCAAAAACATATTATATATGCAATCTTGAGAAATATTTGAAGTTAAAATCTTACCTCGATTTTCATGCCCCAAGTTCCGTGCCACTAACTCGAGTGCTTAGATTGTTTCGGGCCTGCATAATATTATTCGGAGTATTTTAATTGCTTTCTAGTTTCCAAATAAGTAGTGAAAACGAAAAATTTTGGGTTTCACACTATAGTATCCTGCACTGAAGTTTCTAGCTTCAAAGATGTTGCAATACACCTTCGATATATTTTTATACCTTTTATTTGACTATTTTCAAACATTATTCTATCAGTACATAGGACGGGATGCATATAATTTGGTTATATGGTTACATATGTAAAATATTGCATCTGGGGATGGAAATGAATTGTTATTTGCAAACGTCCAGTAAACAAAAATATAATATAATATTTAGTAGGTATATATTTTGAAGGACGCAACAACCTTCGAAAATTGTGAAATTTTGATATATTATAGATATCAGCGTGTGTAAGAAAGATGGGTGGATAAGTTTCAATTTTGACTACATCTGGCTTGGGTTTAAGTTGACAGTTTAAAATAGGTCAAAACTTGAAAATTTTCCTTTTTCGTAACATTAAATATTAAGCTATTTTGAGTGTATTTTCGTATGAAATTGAACTGGAACCTTAGGTTCAAAACCTTAAACCAAGTTTAGCCGACAGATACCTAACGAGTACTGTCTAGGGCTGCTCTCAAGACAAACCAATGTGAAAGAAAAATGAAAAATTCAGCCTAAAATTTCATTCTTCTGCGTAAAGTTACAGTTTCATCTTATCCTTCAGGATGTGACAGGGCGACTATTGTTTTAAGTCTAGTGCTTAGATTCTAGGATTTAAATCGTAATAATATGTGAATTAGCAATATAAGATTAAAATTATTGGTTAATAAAATAATAAAATGAAAATAAATAATTTCGATGATAAGATTCTAAAGAGATTACGCATAAGTAATATTTTGAAAATCCTTAAGTCAAAAAATTCCTTTCAAGGTTCCACCAATGTGATGGAAGATCTAAAAGGAAGCTTTAAATAATAAATAATTTATGTTCATTGTTAAAAAAAAATCTCAAATAAGGAATAATATTAGAATAATGGAGATAAATTACAAGAATAATTAAAAATAGTGAATCGGGTAGAGAGTCAAAGTTAAGATGAATTTAACGATGAAACCTCTTTCAGAGAAATTCATAGTACTATTTAAAGATTCTTAAGACGAGGAAAATTTTTTTAAGTTGTCTCATCATCATAGTGGAGGGAAATTAGAAATATTTTTTAATATTTAATTATCAAAGCTAACATAGATAAAAGACAAATTTAGCTTGACTTAAGACTAAGTACCATCTAGGATCGGTGTTATGGAGGTGCCTAACATATTCTCCACACGTTATTGTACTCCTAATGTCAGAACTTTGAATCTCGACAATTTTTTGTCATGAATTTTAAATAGGTGACCAATCACACATAGGAAGAAAATGTTTAGCGATGATTCCTAAATTTTTTTACTAGCAATTGAGTTTACTGATTTACACAGTGTGGCAGTTAGTCACTCTCAAAATCAAATGTCAGGATTCACTACTGTTTTTTATTTAAAAGAAATTTATGGACGTAAATAAATTTAATCTCAAATCACATTAATTATTATTTTTTTGTGTTGGATTTTGTTGTGCATGATAAAAGAATAATAAAAGTATGTCATGTGGTGTACGAAGAATGTACCACGTTGCATATGAAGAAAACATATGAAGTGATACAAGCCCTAAGTAAGATAAAAAGGGCAAAAATATAATTAATGACAGAGTAAATCCCTATAAATAGGGGTTAGGTATGATTCATTAGCCTAATTCTGAATTTCCCTACTGAAACTCTGCTCAATTCTCTGGCTGACTTAAGCATTGGAGTGCCAACGCAGGGAAAAACCCCTGCATCCCTCTGATCTTTCTCTCTTTTGCAGAGGCATTCTAGAACATGTGACGTAAAGATCGAGGTGAAGACGTCTGCAATTCGACATTATTGTAATCGAGCCACAACAATTGGCGCCGTCTGTGGGAAACGGAGGAAAAGCTTTCGACAACGATGGTACGGACACGTTCAACAGCAATAAGAAGTGAAGAAAGTGAGGACATGGCGAGCTCCCCAATGGCGGACTTAGGTGAGGGAGTTCAGACCGAGAGAGGGTCGAATATGATGACAATTCCCATTGTCGAATTCGAAGCCATGCGGAAGCAAAGAGAAGAGACTGTTCAAGCCTTGCGGATAATGGTTGATCTATTCAATGGTGTTTTCCCGCAAGTAAATCTGCCACTGGCTGTCCAAAACTTGGTGGGAGAAGGTCGAGCTGCGCAAGACTCTGACGGCATGGTCACACAAGACCCTCTCCGCATGTTCGCAGGGGAGCCTCACGGCAACTTGCCGCAAGACCCTCACGGCATGAGGACGTAAGACCCTCACGACATCCTGCCGCAAGACCCTCACGGCATGAGGACGCAAAACCCTCACGACATCCTGCCGCAAGAGCCTCACGACAACTTGCCGTAAGACCCTCATGGCATGAGGACGCAAAACCCTCACGGTATCCTGCCGCAAGACCCTCATGGCATGAGGACGCAAAACCCTCACGGCATCCTGCCGCAAGAGCCTCACGGTAACTTGCTGCAAGACCCTCACGGCATGAGGACGCAAGACCCTCACGACATCTTGCCGCAAGACCCTCACGGCATGAAGACGCAAAACCCTCACGGCATCCTACCGCAAGACCCTCACAGCAACATGCCGCAAGATCCTCACGGCATCCTGCCGCAAGACCCTCACGGTAAGATGCCGCAAGACCCTCACGACATACCTGCATTGGACCCTTGCGGCATGCCCGCACCTGACTCTCGCGGCATGCCTGTATTGAACCCTCACGGCATGCCCACGACGGACTCTCATGGTAGGGGAGCGCGAGACCCTCACGGTAGGGGTGCACGAAACTCTCACAGCATGGCCGCGCAAGACCCCCCGTTTGCTTCGCACGCCACGTGGCGCGTTCTTCGTGCGCCATGTGGCGCACTCATAGTGCGGGGATGCCAGCTCACATGAGACCCTTCCGCGCAAGATCCTCACTGTAGAGGTGCACGAAATCCTCACAACATGGCCACACGAGACCCTATATGTGAGACTGAGGAAGACATGAGGCGTCAGGGTATGGGAGACCCTGTACGTGAGGCTTCAGAAGGCCTACGGCGCCAAGTTACGAAAGACCCTATGCCCGAGACTCCAATGAACTGGAGACATCAGGGTGTCAAAAAATCGTGGCGTCATGGTACAAGGAATTCAACACGGGAGATTGTTGGTGGTCGGAGACGCCAAAGTACTAGAAACCTTGAGGGTCCGACTCAAGTAGATTCTGGATATTTGGGTGCGAAAGATCCTTGGCCCCAGAACACAAATGGCCCTCCAAACAATGGAATCAAAGATGTGGTAATGACAGGGTCTCATGCTGAGAGAGACTCAAAAATAGATCCAAAACGAAACCTTGAAACTGGAATGGTAAACTTTCAATCTCAGACTCGTCAAAATCGAACTCAGGGTAACAGGAAAGAAGCTATGGACTGCGGCCAAGCTAATGCATACAATGCTAAGAAAGTGCAAAACAAACCTGTGTCTAAGGCACAAGTTACCACAGATATGAAAAGAATGGTGGAACGAATCTTAGAAGAGAAAATGTTGGTTCCAACTGAAGAAAACCAGAGAAGGAGAATCTCATTCAGTACAACGATCATGGGAAAACCGCTGCCCCCAAAATTCAAAATGTCGCAGATGACGACGTATACGGGAAAAACTGACCCTTATGACCACATTCAGAACTATGAGTCATTGATGCTATTACATGGATGGGAGGATGAGATCATGAGTAGAGCATTCCCCTTAACTTTAACTGACCATGCACTAAAATGGTTTAATAGTTTGTCGGAGGGGTCTATTTCGTCTTTCAATCAATTAAGAAGCGAATTCCTGAAGGCCTTTGTGATAAAAAGCCAGAAAAGGAAGGAGGCCACCTATCTGCTTACTTTAAGGCAGGAGAGCAAGGAATCACTCAAAAGCTATGTGGATCGATTCCGTAATGCTACTCTTGAAGTACATGATCTACAAGTTGGAGTAGCTGTGACAGCTATGCTACAAGGGACAAGGTCTGAAAAGTTGCAAGAGTCGCTATCTTTAGATCAGCCGACGACGATCTCAGACTTGTTCTCTAGAGCAGATAAATATATCATTCAAAAAGTAGTGATGAAAATTATACAGACGCTGAACTACATATAAGGGAGTTCAAAGAAAAGAAACCCTTACCATCGTCGGGCTACCTAAGCCATCACCAATGCCTTGAAAGAAGATGGAAAGGTTACAAGGCAAGAGGATAGCAAAAACGCGGAATATCAACCACTTGCAACTACACTGGCAGCGAGACTTTATGACATTTAATATTATTTTTTGTTAATTCAACTATGGGTTGAAATTTAATTTATTGAACTATTATTTATGCCATATTGATATTTTATTGGTTGTTGAGATTTGCACATAATTGATAAATGACTGATCGCACCAGCTACACATGTGCAGGGGCTTGAAGCGAAAAATGCGCGAGGTAAGCCACGCACTCAAGACAAAGGGCTTGAAGCGAAAAATGCGCGAGGTAAGCCACGAAGACAATGTGCAAGAGCTTGAAGCGAAAAGTGCGCGATGTAAGCTAAGCACACAAACAAAGGGCTTGAAGCGAAAAATGCGCGAGGTAAGCCACGCACTCAAAACAAGAGCTTGAGAATTAGAAGGCCAGAGAATTTGACTTCAGAATCTAATGTAAGGACTTGACCTGAGGCTACAATGAGAACATATGTACTCTTCCGCAAGGTTATACCTAGCGAAAGAGTGGGGAGCAATTGTTCTGCATGATAAAAGAATAATAAAAGTATGCCATGTGGTGCACGAAGAATGTACCACGTTGCATATGAAGAAAACATATGAAGTGATACAAGCCCTAAGTAAGATAAAAAGGGCAAAAATGTAATTAATGACAGAGTAAATCCCTATAAATAGGGGTCAGGTATGATTCGTTAGCCTAATTCTGAATTTTCCTACTGAAACTCTGCTCAATTCTCTAGCTGACTTAAGCATCGGAGTGCCAACGCAGGGAAAAACCCCTGCGTCCCTCTGATCTTTCTCTCTTTTGCAGAGGCATTCTAGAACACGTGACGCGAAAATCGATGTGAAGACGTCTGCAATTCGACATTGTTGTAATCGAGCCACAACAGATTTATTGTTTGATTATGTTTGCATGTGTATGTGGTAATTTGTGTATATAATACATGTTGATCTTATTTAAAATCATATTTGTATAATGTAAAGCAAAAAATTCATATAAAACTTTACATTGACACGTCAAATATAATCTTTTTTATATCATATTTATATATAATTTAAATTTTAGTTCATATCACTTTCATTTCTGTTGTTTTTATTGTGTCTATGATTACTAAATCTATTTGCATGAAGATGATGATTAATTGACCATTAGGCCAAGTTGACCGCCTAATTATTCATAAATAAATTTGAACTACAGGATGCCATAATGCTCCATCTGTATGCCGTCATTGCAACGTATTAATTCTTATAATCTACCTAGTATGGACATGAACCATGCTTCTCATCTGCTCCTGTCGGCTAACAGTACTGCACAAAAAAAAAAAATGGCCAGATTCCTCGAAGTACTTATACATGCCACCAACAATCTCAGTTTCAATTGGTTAATATCTGCCCCAGGTTAGAATCCAATCGATTTTTTTTTTTTTAATGGCATATCACAAGAATAATTAAGTCATTTCATTTGAAAACATGACATTGGAGGAAGGCATGGATTAGTCTATATTTTTAACTCTAGTGACCAAAGAAAAAGCAAAAGCATAAAAAATGCAGCCATCTTTGGCATATTTTTATTCAGTACAAAATATTTGTCAAACTTAAGTTAAAACTCCCCAAAAAAATCAAACCACTCGTGTACATAAGCGGTTAAGCCACTCGTGTTCACAAGTGCAACAGCTTCAAATCAAAAGCCTTTGATCAGTTTTTTCTGACTTTGTATTTTTCCAATTGGCGCGGTTCTAGGCTCACCAGATAAGCAAATCGTCATGCCTATGTTATCAAATTCTCCATTTTTTTTCCTACCTTTCTTTATCACAGTCCATCTCTCTCTTAAGACTTGTTTTAGTTTGGTAGTCATAAAAAGTCTTTCATGGTTAGTGAGTGTCTACTAACCCAAAAGAAAGATATGTCAAGATTAGGTAGCGAATGGTAAAAGATTTATGATGTTAGCTTCCCTAACAAAAGACTTGAAGCTTCACTTAATTAATTAATGAGGTCTGGTCTCTTTCAAATAATTAGACTTGTAGAGATTGCATGGATTAATTGTCTATTATTATAATTATTTTCTGAAAGATTTGTATCTAAAACAGTACTAATAGATTTGAAAAATTTTATAATTTTTTTATCATACAATTATGGTATTTTTAAATTTTGCATAAAGATAATTTTTCTTGGATGATTTTAAAGATTCATTCTTCTTATAAACTTTATACATTAAGAATTTTACTCTCAAAATATCTTGATTACAAAATTACTGAATTCTAATAAATTAAAAAAAATTGCAACTCTTTTCTTTAACAACTAGATTAGTCGGTGTGAATTTCATAAGTGGTTTATATGTATGTGTTGTGTCCCCTTTATCATAAATAAGAAAATCAATCATGAATTAATAATAAACTAAAATGGCCACATATCAAGTTTATAAAAGTGTTTGCGAATATGTTTAATTGATCATTCTATATATGTCAATCAATCTATGATCCTATTATATTCAAATGGCACTAATTTGGGCGGGTGACCTAAATCATAAGACTTATGTTGTTTTTAGGATCTAAATGATGGGTGCTTTCAACATGCACGCCATGAATCTCACAACATTCCACTTGCTATAGTTAACGTTTATTATAAATAAAAAAAATAAAAAAGGGGGGGAAAGGAGGAGCAAGAGCAAGAGGTAACTGTTGTTGACATTTGGGAAGGATGTTTTGTGGTCTTAATTGACCTATAAATCTTACCAGTTTAGGTAGAAACAGATATTTTAGCATCAAAAGGGTCCTACTGCTGAAATATAAGTCTGCATTAATAATAATAATAATAATAACAACAACAACTACTACAATAAGGAAAGAGAGAATTAACTTCACAATACTATTATTTAAGTTAGTTGAGGTTAATTAGTGGGTAATTAAGGTGTTATTTTACCTATGCATTTATGTTAATTCATTTGTAGTTTTAATCTTCTATACATTCAGATGACATAGAGATTGGAGGACTATGGAACTTTGAACTAAACCTAAATGTGTTAAATATTTTACCCAAATGGTTTCTTCATGATATGTTTTCTTACCAACTCTAATTGTTAAGATATGTGTTTTTTTTTTTTTTTTTTTGGGGGGGGGGGGGGGGGGGGGGGGGGGGGGGGAGGGATTACATGAAAAGGTTTTTCTTTTTTTCCTTTAATTGCTACCGATCAAGATAATGACATTTTTTTATTTTAATTTAGTTAACAACAAAAATGAGAAACGTAAAGAGTTGAGAAACCTTTGCATGTCGTTTGCTTTGCCAATCGCTCATCTTCAGAAAATGAAAGCCACAAAGTGAAATAGTCTTCGAAGACCAAAATTAAGTCAAAACGTCACTGCAGTTTGGCCAGGTCCTTACCTACACCTAAAAACAAAACTTAACTAAAACTCAGTTCCTTTCCCATCCTTCAACTATCTTTAAATTATTCAATTACTTTGACAAACCCCTTCCCACCAAACATCCCTGTTAAAACTTTGCTACTTAATCCCTATTAATTTCTTATTCTCCTCATTAAAATAATTTTATCATTGAATGTTGGTTAAGTTTACCGTGATGGTAATTATCCAAAAAGTAGTTAATGTAGATATTATTAAAAAGAAGAACTAATTATCCTATATATATACCAGTGATAAAATTTAAAAATTTTATCAATAAATTTATTCATTTAACACGTGTTCGTATAATTAGAATTCAAAAAATGAGAAAATTAATTTGAATTATAAATAAAACTATTTAGTTAATATAATTAATTAGGTGATGAAAGTTTAAAACCTTAAATAAATTTTTTAAATTCCGCCAAAGTGCATATCATATTAATCCCACTAAAATTTTGTATTCATTTAGGTACTAAAACTAAGGGCTTATTAGGTAGGGGCAAATTTGGAGATTATCTAGTATAAAAGAAAGAGAGGATTATTTGGATGGACGATAAGATTAGTTTTCATAAAATTAAAAATAATAGTAGTGGTAAAACTAGTTAATGTAGCTATAAAATTGAAATAGGCGGAAAGATATGTATTTTATTTGTAAATGTGATTTGTGATAGTGAGATGAAACATATTGAGAATAAAAAGTGACTAAAAAAATACTTGATTAAAATTTACATAAAATAAAGTTGGCTAAATGCTTAATTTGAGATTTAACCTTTAGTGTATTTCATAATTAAGGATATAATCTTTAATTTTGTTTAATTAAGCACTAACATATTCGATTTTGTTCAATATAGGATTTTTTAACAAGAGTGAAGTGCACGAGCCGTTAAAACAATAACCATGTTAGATTTAATATTTCTTATGAATTAAAAATTTTTATTAATTGAAAATATTATAATTTTATTTTCAAAAATAAAAAATATAAATAGGAAAAAAGCACGATTTCAGTTAGCTTTCTGCTCTTGCAAACTTGTCTAAACTGATTCTGAATTTTTTTTTTATTTTAACCGAAAATCTTTCCTTTTATTAGATGGAGTTCAAACATTTACACAGAAAATAAAAAATCAAACCCCAAAAAAGTAGATGAAACCCAAAAACTAGAAACTCAAAACTTGAAATTTGAGTTCTGTAATCGAAAAAAAGAAATCTAAGGCTCCGCTTGGTTTATGAAAATATTTTCTGTTTCATTTTCTATTTTCCTTTTTTGAAAACAATTTTTATTTTCTCTTTTCTAAAATTTGAAAAACGTGTTTGTTACATGAAAATAAAAATTTATTTTTAAAATAAAAATTACAAAAATACGTTTGACGTCTACATTTTCAAAATAAAAATTATGAAAAACAGTAACTAAAAAATTAAATTAAATTACAATTTTTGAGAAAAAAGTAAAAAGTAACTAAATAATAAAATAAATTGTAAATGATTTAAGATAATGTATTCAAAAAATAAATTGGAAAAAGTATTTTTACTTAAAAGCTTGTTCTTAGATTGTCTATTGTTATTTTGCCAATCACCACCATTCTATGAGTCCTTGTCACCATCTATATTATATTCTTCAAAATTAATTTATTTCAAAAATAAAAATACCGAGAGAAAAGTAGGATAAAGAAAAGATAATACATTATATTGTAGTATGGATAATTGATCATTTTTATTTTAACCTATGCGAGTAAAGAAATTGAGAAAAGATAATTGATTTTTTAAAATTTTAATTTATATAAAATAAAATGAATATCATTTTAGGGTATTTATATTGGTATTAATTTAAGAAAAGATATTGAAAAAATTAATATCATTTTTTTAATTTTAATCATATGTAAAGAAATTCAAAAAATAAATTTTATAATTTTAATATATATTTTTATGGATAATAATTTTAATATTTTTTGGTAATTTATGTTCTTATAATTTCATATCAATAATAGCAATTTAGTTTATTAATCCTTACTGATGCTAAACTTGAAAAAAAAAGTTAAAAAATATGAAATAAATAATTGATTTAAAAGAAGATTGATTTATATTGTAATTTTAATGTATATAAATGTCTATATTAATTTTATAAAATTAAAAAATGATAATTATTTTCTTATTTTAATATAATGCATGTGTTAAACCTTTGGTTTATCCACAGAGAATATTTTACTTTTAGGCGCCAAAAGCTTTGACTTTTTTATGTTTATATAAAATTTTAAGGATGTGATTTATAATGTAACCAAAAAAAAAAAAGGAAATAATTCATATTGTTATTTCAGTATTTAAAAAAATAAATAAAATCTTGAGCCTATTGGTAATCAAACTCGAGTTTTTAGGTATTTTAAGAGAATACTAAAAAAAAAATTAAACAATCCCTTGTTTTCACATATTCCAACTGGTATCATCTTTGTCAGAACAAAGACTTTAAGGTCTTGGGTTCGAACCTCTGAGGACGCGATAAAACCGTGAGGGCGGAGCCTGAGGGCAGGGCCCAAAGCGGACAATACGATTGAGTGGATCTCCTACCGGCTGAACTAGACGTCACAACAAAAACGCGCGTTTTGTTGTGGCGTCTAGCTCAGCCGGTAGCGATCCACTCAATCGTATTGTCCGCTTTGGGCCCTGCCCTCAGGCTACGCCCTTGTGGCGTCTAGCTCAGCCGGTAGGAGATCCACTCAATCGTATTGTCCGCTTTGGGCCCTGCCCTCAGGCTACGCCCTCACGGTTTTATCGCGTCCTCAGAGATTCGAATCCAAGACCTTAAAGTCTTTGTTCTGACAAAGATGATACCAATTCTTATGGCGATAGACTATGAGGAGGCGACAAACTACAATATGGTGGCAGACTATGAGGGCGACAGATTACATATATGGCGACAGACTGTATGGGGGCGGCAGACTGTAAGTTGGCGACAAATTGTAAGTGGGGCGACAGATTGTATGTTGGCGGCAGACTATAAGGTGATGGCAGACTATGGTGTTGCGACAGTATGTATGGGCGGCAGACTCGTGGCGACAGACTAAAAGGGATAGACCTTGGTGGCGACAGAGTGGTGGCGACAGAGTATTGTGATTTTTACAAATTGGTGACAAATATGCGTAGGAGTGGCGACAGACTCTTTACCTATTTTACGACAGTGTGGTGGTAGAGTAAGCGAGAGCACTACGATAGTTATGCGACAGAGTTCAACAATTTTTTAAGTCATCTGCGCTATGCCTTACCTCTATATAGTCACGACAGAAACAGCGGAAACGTGGTGTCTACACCGCAGTCTGAAAACTCTCTCGCAGATAAAACGTTTTAATGCTTGACAACTATTCCAAAAACAAATAATCCTCTTATTATACTCTTACATAGGGAAATTCCCAATGAAAGAGTGGGGAGCAATTGATAGAGGTAATTTTACCCCAGCCCAGTCACGCGCCTGGGCCCCAAAAAATAAAAGACCCAAAATAATAAAATTTTGGGCCCACACAAATATGAGTCATGAGCTCGTCAAAAGCAACCCAGAAATATCTATAAATACCTCCAAGTATGATCAGAAAAACCCTAATCTCTATTTTGTTTACTGAAGCTCTGCTTAAACGGTCTTCTGACTTAAGCATCGGAGTGCGCGTGCAGGGACAGATCCCTGCGCCTCTCTGACTTTCACTGTTTTTGCAGAACATTCAAGACACGTGGAGAAGACGACATCAGCATCATTTAATTGTTGTTTGGAGCAACAACACCAATTATTCTCCAAATTTTCTTAGAAAATAATCAAAACAACTTTTTTTTATCTGGTTTTGGCCCATTTTCATTTTTATTTTCCAAAAACGTGTTCTCTATTTCTTTAACCAAACATATTTTCCTTCACATTTTCTAATTTCCATGAAAACGAAAATGGAAAACAGTTTTGTTTTCATGAACCAATCGCACACTAATTTTTTTTTTTATTTAAACCCAAATCTTGAAGTCTGTAACAAGCTTAGGTAGCTGAGTTCATTCTTGGGTGAAATTTATTAGCCAACTTGATCTGGTTAGGTTGAAATATGAGTTCATCTTGCATTTCCAATTTAAGGTTCGATTTATGTTGTTGATTTTAAATTTAATTGACTTTATTTTCATGTTTCCTATAATTATGGTATTGGGGTTTTTTTTTAATTGATTTTTGCAGTTTATCAAGAGATGGGTGTTTTGACATTAGATCATTTAAGCTAATAAGAAATAGTTACACTATTGAATTTGATTATGAAGGGGAAACTATTTTTTGTCATTACAATTTGAAGGCACCTAGGAGGATTTCATGGACTACCTTAAATCCTGATAGAAATTTTACGGACGCTCATAGTATATGACTATCTTTGCAATTTTCTTATTGTTACTTTTCTAGATAAATTGGAGGATATAAAAAATGTAGGATGTTAGAATAACATTATTTTTCATATATTGGATAAAAAACACTAACAACAATTGTATAAAAAGAATAACATTATTTTTTCATTATGAGTGTAGGATACTGTTTATGGTTTTCATTTATGGCATAATTCAAAATTTTGTAATAGAGCAAAAGAGATCATCAATGAGTTAAGGATGAGGGAAAATATGTTGTATGATAAAGTGAAAGATGGAAGAAGCAATTGTTAGAAGTAAAGGATAATGTTGTGGATTGTATTGAATATGAAGTGATTGAAGACAATTTTCAGTTACAGAGAAAGCTTAGTGTTTTAAGATTGAAATGCAAAGAAAATTGTAGTTGCAAGAGATGGAATGTGACGGTCATTATATAGTTAATATGTGTTATTTTGCAATGTTTGTATTTATTTTGAATGGCAAAAAAGAAGAGAAATTTTGTATACTTGGTTTAGGGATTTAAATCATTAATAGATTTGGGAATGTACATTGGATGAGTAATTAAATGAGCAAAGTTCTATGTTTCTTTATGTTCCAACTTTTGTGAATGCACATAGCATAAGTATTTATATAAATGTATATGTTATTTTCCAATTTTGTTATAAACTTGGTATAGAGCTCCTACTATATTTGTTATGTAAACGTGAAATGCAATTTAAAACAATTTAAAGTTCTGAAGATTAAATAATTTCATCTCATAAACTATTAAGGTTTATCAACATGAAGTTGAAGAGCAACTAACATTAAACATAATAGCTAAAGAAAAACGGCTGCTCTTTAAAATTCCTACATAAGTTATAACATAAGTTCCTAATCCATTCAACAAATTAACATAATAACATACAAGAAATAAATTAATCACAAAATCAAATCCTCCACATCTTCTATTTTGCATTTCTTGCATTTTAACTCTCTTGAGTATCATTCATCTCTTCAACAGTTTGCCTTTGCCCTTACCCTTGGATGTCTAACCACGGAAAGAGATAGCTTTTAACATGATAACCTAGGTTGTTAAAAGGAAATATATATATATATATGCTAGCTAGAATTTAAATCATAAGACAACATAAAAATCCATAACATACTATATTCATATTTAAAATTTGTATCCTTGTTTATGTTTTTATATAACCTAGACCCTTCAATTCCTTTTTTCTTTCTTCTAATAGATGCAACAGATGGTTTTCCTAGTGAAAGCTTGTTGGTAGAAATGGCCCTCCTACCATTAGTTTTACCGGAATTGTTCTTAGACATTGGGTTTCAATTTCCTACACCAATCATGTTATAAAGTCTTTCATCCTGATCTGCAAAACATTTGCCAGTTGATATACCATCCACTAGACTAGCATGTGAATGTGTAGACGTAGATGTAGTAGTAAAAGCTAACTCAGATACTGAGGCAGATTTTGAAGCAATGCAGAGGTAGAGGTAAGGGCAAGGATAGGGGTAGGTGCAAGGGCAGGGTAGCGGTTGGGGCTAGGGCTGAGGCTGAGGTTGATGCATCATCCACTCTTTATTTCTTTTTTTCCATTTCTCTTTCTTTTCTCGTTTCGACAGTAGCTAATTGAACATCATCAGATGGCTCTAAATTGATTGTAGTGCAATTAGCTTGATCAAAGTTGTCCTCAAACATTTGCCTTATTGATTGTTGTTGTTGTAGAAATAAATAGTGGGTTAGGTTATGCTATTTAATAGTAAAAAGAATTTATTCTAATATAATTAAATATAATTACTTCATTACCCCTCATAGGACAATCTCTTTTGTTGTGCCTTTCTTTATGACAAATAGTGTATGTCATAATCATACCTTTCCTTGATAGATTACCTTATACATTTTTTTTTTGTCTTTTAGGCTCATTAGGGTTTTTTTTTATTCTTGATTTGGGCCTGCATGGCATTTTCTTATACTTTGGTGGATTAACTAGGTCTTATGTTAGGGATTTAGGCCAATCCAAGAATGGGTTATAATGCATTACTATATACTAACATATAAATCTCCTTATAGAACCAACCAGAGACATACTCCTCAACATTTCCCCTAAGGTCTCTAACTACACATCTGGCATATGCACATGGGATACCAAACTGTGAAAACCTCCTACATGTACAACTCTTGTATTCTAGATTAACAACAAACCTATCCTCACCTAACTCTATTTCATAACTAGTAACTACATTAAACACAACTACACACTTGGAAGTAATTTCAAATTTTTTTTCAATCACCTTTCAAATGTTTGGACCAAGATTGTCTCTCCACTTACTACATTCTTTTTTTTTCACATTCCTTACCATCATATTCCTTTTGATGCCTTTAAACAAAGAGATCACGGGTTTCCTCTTTGCATCTAGCAATGTCCCATTAAAAGCTTCACATAGGATGTTTTTAATAAAATCAATTCTAGAGTATGTGTTGAAAAAAGATCTGCTCTGTTTCTAAGGTGGGAGTTTCTATATGTCTTCAACTACTGCTGGTCTTTTACCAACTTACTCTTTCAAATTATCCTTATACTACCTCATAGTAATGGACTTAGCAATCTTCCAAAAGCATTTCTTCATTTCTAAACCCTTATGTCCCCTACTAGCCTGATTGACATATACATGCCTAGCATAAAATCTACGCTCAGCATCTACAGGCAACTCGTCAATTACATATTCAAAGCCCCGCATTATAAAGATAATATTAACATCATTTATATTAATAAATAAATAAACTAAAAAGTAGTTAAATAATTTACCTTTTGTATATCTGACATTATAGTCCAACCTATTCCATTTCCAAGGTGTTTGATACTAACTTTAGAATTCAATAAGTCATTTCCACGTAGATGTACATTCAACTTCCACTAGTGCTAATGCAACTGGAAAACATTTGGTTGTTTCCATCTTTGCCAACAACGAATAACAGCTTCTATTTTATCATGCTATTTAGAAAAGAGCCATCTAGTCTTAGAAAATTCTTGCAACCACTCTCTAAACTAGTTTTTAGTGCATTAAAACATAAATAATCTCTCTTAAATATAGCTAGAGAGTTTGAAATCTGTTTATGGTCTTGCATCTTAACTATCAGTCAGAATTATCATTTGCATAATTCCACAAATGTGCGAAATTCTCCTTATAATTTCTTATCACCTTCTCTGCCGCATATTTCTTAGCCCTTCTAACCATGATAGCTTTAACACCTATTCCATATTCGCCTCTCACCGCTTCTTAAACATCTGAATCGTTCACAAAGGGGTTTCTCAGAAACTTGTCAGCATACAGTTTAGCAAAAATGGCCTAGCTCAACCTTAGATTTCTATAAACATTGCTGCAGTCATGACTATTCTTACAAGTCTTCACTTGAAATAACTGCAACTTCTTGTTAAAAATGCATATATTAACTAAAGATAGTTATGTACAGCACACTTACCTTTCGCAAAATCCTTATGGTTTTCAACCTAAATAATGTCCCTATTACTATAGATAGCCAATAATGACACAACAAGCTTAAACTATTTTGAATTCTCAAACAACATGCCTAAATCAATATAAGGTATACTACTATTAGGATCATATACTAGAAAATTGACTTCTCCTCCTAGTAGTATCACTTATAATGCCATACTCATTACTAACATCCTCACCATATTCATCAGAGTCAAAATAGTCACTATGATGTCATTATTCATTCACAGCCCCTTCTCCCTCAACCTCAGCCCCTCCTCTACTAGCTTCTTCATTTATAGCCCCTTCTCCCTCAACCTCAGCCCCTCCTCTACTAGCTTATTCATTTATAGCCCCTTCTCCCTCAACCTCACCCCCTTCTCTACTATCTTCTTCATTCATAGCCCCTTTCCTTAACCTCAATACTTCCTCAACTAGTTTTTTCATTCACAACCTCTCATCCCTCAACTTTTTCATTCACAACCCTTATCCTCTAGTCCTTCCTCCTTTAACCCCTTCTCCTTTAACTTCTTCTCCCTTAACCCCCCCATGCCTATTACTTTTTCTATTCTGAAACTTGAACCTAACAGCAACTATTTCTTCATCCTCACTACCACTTAATTATTCAATATCAGCAGAATAAATAGGATTTCAATTTACATCATTTTTTGCATCTATGTCTAGCTCACTATCAACCTTATCTACCTCTCTTAAATCATCATTCAAAAATTCAACACGTACATCCTCTGCCTCATTAGGTTCTTTTTCATTTGATGGCTGACATAATAGTTGAGGAATTATTTGAGGTTAATCTACACCATGTTCTATATAGATATTTATTATGCCCTGATCAATCATATATCCAATCATATCAAGTGGTTTCATCATCCCAAACTAACCTAAGTCCGTTTGGTGTTTTCTCAGGCTTTAAATAATAAATCCTTCTAATGTTTACAAAACCAACATCTTTACAAACATTCATCAACTTAAAATAACTAATCTTATCAGGACCAAATGTCAGGTCTTTAATTGTCTTATGTATATATCTCAGACTAGAACCTCCACCAGCAAATTGTCATGTATAATGAAACCTTATTATACATAATTGGAAACTCATCTCTGCACCAAATGAAAAATATATTGTAAGTAACAATTCTTAATCAACTAACACAAAAATATAACCCAATATTCACAATATCACAAAACCTAAATCTATCTACACTTCTACATTACCAACAAATTCAAATTAACACAAGGCAGGAAATCAAATCATCAGTTTCATGAAATTATTTACGAAGAAATCACATTATTCAAATTAACACAAGCCATAACATCACTTGTAAGGCCCGTAAAATAATATATACTCTTTATGATTTCGTGATGTATGGACAACTCACATTTGATATAAATCATAAGGAATGAATATTTTTAACTTTCAAATGTGTATGAAATGCAAAACGGGTAGTGAAGCAAATTGGATATGAATGTAACAGTAATTTTCTAGGAAAACTGCAGCAAGAAAGCTGCAAATGAGGAGCAGATCGATCTCATAGCTTGAAAATGCAATGCCAAAGCACTCTGCAAGAAGCAGATCGATCCCTCAACAAGAGCAGATCGATCCCTCATTCAAAGCAGATCGATCTTGGATAGGTTCTGGTTGAAGCAGATCGATCTCTAAAGTGTTATGGATAGCACAGATCGATCTCATCTCAAGGGGCAAATCGATCTCTATATGATTCTGTTCAAAAGCAAATCGATCTCATGCTAAAGAGCATATCGGTCCCCTAGCTTAAAAAGTTAAATTTTGAAGAGATAAACACAGGGCAGATCGATCTCTCATGGTTAGCAGATCGATCTCCAAGGGTAATTCTATATATACTGGACCTTTGCACCTTCATTTCCCAGAGAACAATCAATCCTTCATTGAACCAAAGTAAAACCTAACCTTCCTACTCCAAAAATCATCCCTTTCAATCAGTTTTGAGTGAGATTTGTTTCAGCAAAGTTGTTCCCTGTAAAGAGAAGAATAACATGTTGAAAACTAGAAGTTGAAACCTTGGATTGAATGAGCAAGGTGAATTTTCCCTAATTTGGCAAAAAGAGGAAAAATCAAGCTAGGTAAGATTCAATACACCAACTTCAAATATGTTAATATTAGGTATCTTTGTGAGTTGATTGGTGTATGTTTGAGTTGCTGAAAACATCTTGAATATGTAAAATCTCCATGACCTAGATTTTAGCTTGGAATTGAAAAAAATGATGACAAAGTTGAGTAGGCATGGATTCAATGATGATTGAAGCATGTAGTGAGGTTATTAAGTATGTATATATGATTTTAAGATAGTTTTTTGAAATACATGTGTTGGAATGGACTTAAGAAAGAGTAAAGTCCAATGAGATGTAATAAGGCCAAATGAGTGTAAAAATGGCTAAATGCATTGATTTGAGGCTCATGCAAGTGAAAATTTAGTATATTAAGGTATATTGATGTGAGTAGTTATCTACAGCTTTAGAGAGTATATTGGAAGCTGATCGGACTGTGAGGTTTAGCAGCACTGAGGAAGTGAGGTCACGTGACGTGATTCGAAGTAAGAAAATTTCGTATGTAGCTAGAGGTAGCTACACATATTTTCGAATAGAATTTTGAATAATTATATTGTATATAAAATTCCATTTATAGAAAAGTTCGGTAGGAACCGATAAGGTAAAATTGTGGTTTTACCCCAAATATGGGTAAAAAGCTTAGGAAGCATGTTTGTGACTAGTTTTGACAGTTGCATGGATAAATTGGCTAATGTTTTCATGTTATATACGAAAACAACACGTTATAGTGCCAATTTGATTTAATTGAGTGAAATTCAATTGAAATAAGCCATCTATCGGGTTTGTGTGAAACCATTGGTGCTATAGTAATACTCGCACTAGATTTTATGAGATATGAATCACATAGTACTTGAGTATTTCTCGTACTTGATTTTAATGTGATTTGTGTATGATAGAGTACTGGAGCATTGCTCGTACTCAGTTTTATTGATTTATGCATGATAGGGTATTGGAGCATTACTCATACTCAGTTTTACATATCATAGTGTTCGGAGCATTGCTCGCACTAGTTTTATATGACCATAAGCATGAGTTCGTGTTGGGAGTTTACTCGCACGTACCAATTTTTTAAAGAGATAGCATGAAACAGCCGTGTTGGGAGCTTGTACAGACTGTGTGTCGCATTGATTATATACTCGCACGTGCATTTTGAGATATAGCCAAGGGCTATGGAAAAATATTAACCATGGTATGAGGGCTAAGACCTATGGCAGACACCCCGACTATGAGGATTGGGTCCATGGAGTACTTTGTACCGTGTATGTCACATGGAGTATGATATACCATGAGTAAACGATGATATAGAATTGTTAGCTGACGGTTGAGGATTTGACCCACCTCATGTTACAGCAAATGTGAGACTCCGCACACTGAGTACTGTGTAGCCTGAGATCACGAAAAATGAGATATGCTCATAAGCTCGGAACAAGTAGTCGTCTATCTCACCTTACTGACATTTCTTGTTTGAATTGTCACATGAGTTCTTATAATTGAATGGACCCGAGGGATGGGTTGAGCCTCGACATGTGACCTTGTGTGTGAAAGGGTAACCCGAGGGATGGGTGAGGCCCAGATTTCCATATTTTTACATGATGAAATGCCATATTGTTTTGATTTAATTGAAATGGAATGATAAAATGTGATTTATATTAATTACATGAGAAATGCAATATTTTGCATAAACTGCTGAGATTATTAAACCAACATGTTTTCAGTTCATACTAACGATTTGTATCTATATATATATATATATATATTGCATAAATGTTTCAAGAAAGATACATGCTTTAGATGTGAATTGAAAAGGAAATGATTTAATGGCATGAGCATTATATTTTATAGATAGTGTAGTTATCTACTTGCTTGCCTTATTTCCTTACTGAGCTATGAGCTCACCCCCTTTTTATTTCCCCTCTCTATAGAGCGTTCACAGTAGTTGGACACGGCTGAGGATCGGTATTCCTTTATTCGCTGCATACCCATCTTACGAAAGGTATACACATTCGAAACGTTTTGTACTGAACAATGTAAAAGCACAGTTATGTAAACTAATGTGCGGTCGGAGATGTATATGTACAAGTATTTGTATTAATATATATGAGTTTACTTTTAAGGAAAGAATACTTACAATTAATAGATAATTGAATGGACGTGTATGCATGTTGTGAAATGAATGTGGTTGAGGTGACTAATATCGAATCACAGCCCAACAGTTTGGTGTTGAGTTATGACAAAAAGAAAGGTAAGTAAAATGTGAAAAATTTGTGGTGGTTTTTGGTAAGTCACGCAAGGACGTGACAGAATGGTATCAGAGCCAAGTTGGTCTGATATGAGTCGATATTAGTATTTAGGAAAGTGTACATCCTCATATTACTGTGCTTTGTTTAGTTACAATTGTGTATACGAGATGGGAATCAGACTAGTTAATGGTTATAAATGTAGGAATTGAGCCATTGTGGCTAATACCAGCCATGGTAGAGGGGCTAGAGGTAGAGCTTGAGACCGTAGAGGTAGACCTGAGACCCGAGATGAGATGACATGTCCCACTTAGGTACGTATCGAGGCACGTTTCGTGAGATTAGAGCGTTGCCTTGAGACTATAGTAGAGTTACTGGCACAGACTTTGCTAGGAGAACGAGGTAGGATGCAAGGACTGCGCCTGGAGAGGCAGCTGGACCTGGTACGCCTGTACGACCAGCTCAGACGCCACTGCCTACAGATACGCCTTCTCATGTTACTCCACGATAGGGTGGTAGTACTTTGGGGTATGGTTATGAGCTTGAAAGATTGCGACAGTTCCAGAAGGTTGGATCACCATTATTTAGTGGGGTGAAGGACCCTGTGGTTGCAGAGGATTAACTGGAAGAGATGGAAAACCTTTATGGATTCTTTGAGTGTACGACTGTGGAGATGGTTGTGTTTGCTGCGTTCCTACTGAAGGAATCGACAGAACATTGGTGGAAGTCCACCAGGGTTATATTGAGAGCACGACACTCAAAGATCATTTGGGATATCTTTTTAGATGCCTTTAGGAGGCAGTATGTCCCGAACACAACGTAGCAAAAGTTACAGATGGAATTCTTAGGGTTGAGCCTGGGGACTCAGTCTGTGGATGAGTATGAGACACGATTTACATCCCTGGGTAGGTATGACCCCGATACCATGAGTAGTGAGACTAGGAAGGTCCGTAAATTTATAGATGGAATGAGACCAGTATTACGGTCTAAACTGGTTCCATTTGACATCTCTACCTATGATGAGGTAGTGCGTAGGGTGCAACTCTATGAATAGGACTATGAAAGGAATGTCTTTGAGTTCAGGACAGTTGGCAAGGGTAGAGACCAAGATAGGAAGAGGCCGGTGAGTGATAGTGCTAGAGGTTTCAGATATCGAAGAGGGAGGAGACTCTTCGGTAAGAGACCAAGAATCGATGAAGTACAGGAGAAGACTGTTAGATCTCCTGCATATCTAGCTATAGCTCCAACTAGAGGTGTTGTTATTAGAGGACAGAGGCCTATCACTGAGCAGTGTAGTATATGTGGTCGATTCCATGGCAGTAGACCTTTACTATTTCTAGTGGATTGTGCTTCAGATGTGGGAAGCCAGGTTATATGGCGAGAGTTTGCCCAGAGATTATTAATGTTGCCCTACAAAAGGGTAAGGAGCCGAAAAGAGCTCCAGCTGACATGTCTTCTCCGAGGAGGAGAGCGACGACAGAGGAGAAGGGAAAGCAAGTCATTGGACGAGGGCGAGTACATGCCTTGGACCAGGTCACGGTTGATGCCTCATCAGATGTGATTAGAGTTAACATCCTGATGTATGATTTAGAAGCATATGTTTTAATTGATCCTAATTCCACGCATTCATTTGTATCGCATTCTTTTGCATATAAGTTAGCAAAACATGTAGAGTGTACACCTTTAAGTAGGATAATGTTGATTAGTATGCCTATGGATTACAGTCAGCTAGTTGAGTATCTGTTAAACGATGACAAGTTAAAAGTAGGGGAAAAGGATATGACAACCAATCTAATATTATTAAGTATGAGTGATTTTGATGTAATCTTAGGAATGGATTGGTTATCGTCAAACCATGCTGTATTAGATTGTTATGCTAAGATAGCTATGTTTCCTACCCTTATAAATTACATTGTAAAATTTAATGAGAAGAAATGAAAGTAGTAGTTATGGTTACAATAAATAATGTACTATGTTGAGTGAGAAATGAATATATTGAAGGTTTTAATGCGTACGTGGTTGATACGGATAAGGCACATCTGGAGTTGACAGATATTCCTGTGGTTAGTGAGTTCTCAGATGTCTTTCCGGATGAATTGCCAGGGTTACCACCAGATAGAGAGATGGAGTTCTGTATAGATTTGGTGTCGGTATTGAACCTATATCAAAACCACCATATCGCATGGCCTTAGTTGAGCTAGAGGAGCTCAAGCGACAGTTGCTGGAATTGTTGGATAGGGGTTTCATCAGACCGAGTGTTTCGCCTTAAGGAGCACCGGTTTTGTTTGTGAAGAAGAAGGATGGAAGCCTCCGATTGTGTATAGATTACAAATCGTTGAATTAGGTTACCATCAAGAATAGGTATCCCCTTCCACACATTGATGACTTATTGGATCAGCTCCAGGGAGCGCAAGTATTTTCTAAGATTGATCTGAGGTCTGGGTATCATCAGTTGAGAGTTCAAAGTGGAAATGTACTCAAGACAGCATTTAGGACTTGATATGGCCACTATGAGTTTTTGGTTATGCCATTTGGATTAATGAATGCTCTCGTAGCTTTCATGGCGTTGATGAACGATGTGCTTAAGCCATACTTGGATCAATTTATTATCATCTTCATTGATGACATCTTAGTATACTCGAAATCCAATGAAGAGCATGAGAAGCACCTCAAGATTGTATTGTATACCCTACGAGACCAGAAGCTGTATGTTAAACTCAGTAAGTGTGACTTCTGGTTAGCACAGATCTCATTTTTAGAACATGTTGTGTCGAGGGATGGAGTATCAGTAGATCTATCCAAGATTGAGGCTGTAGTTCAGTGGGAACAGTCGAAGACGGTCACCAAGATCAGGAGTTTTTTGGGTTTAGCAGGGTATTATCGGAGATTCATTGAGAGATTTTTGAAATTGGCTGCACTGTGGACACGTCTCACTCAGAAGGTTGTAGCATTCGTGTAGGACTATGATTGTGAGACGAGTTTTCAGGAGTTGAAGCGTCGATTAACCACCGCTTCGATTCTCACTATCCCTACCAGCTCAGGAGGATTTTCAGTGTATATCGATGCTTCGCATCAAGGACTAAGCTGTGTATTGATGCAGGATGGGAAGGTAGTTGCTTATGGATCCAAACAGTTGAAGGACCATTAGAAGAACTATCCGACCCACGATTTGGAGTTAGCAGTAGTAGTGTTTACGTTGAAGGTATGATGCCACTACTTGTATGGTGAGAAGTTTCATATTTTTACCGACCACAAGAGCCTCAAGTACCTGTTCTCACAGAAAGAGCTGAACATAAGACAGAGAAGATGGCTAGAACTTCTGAAGGGCTATGATTGTGAGATACTTTATCATCTGGGTAAGGCTAACGTTGTAGCTGATGCTTTGAGCAGGAAGAGCCTTGGGATGGTATCGTATATGATGGTCAGGGAACATGAGTTGTTAGAGTAGTTTGTTAGCCTCAGTTTGGGAGTTGTGCCTTTTGACATAGATTCAGACTATATGATTGCTAGTCTACGTTTGGAGTCGGATCTGCTGGATAAGATCAAATAGGCTCAGCAGACTAATCCGTATTGCATTGATATGACTGGTCAGATACAGAGGGGTACAGTGACTGATTTTGAGATAAGTTTAGATGGACTACTAAGGTTCAGAAGTAGATTGTGTGTTCCCAAGGATCTAGAACTCAGGAGATTGATATTGTCGGAAGCTCATTCTTTGAAGTACATGTTACATCCAGGGAGTAACAAGATGTATCAAAACCTCCGGAAGGTGTACTGGTGGTCAGGTATGAAGAGAGATATGGCAGATTTTGTGGCTAGATGTCTCATATGTCAGTAGGTGAAGGTAGAGCATCAAAAACCTGCAGGTTTATTACAGCCTCTACCTATATCGACATGGAAATAAGAGCATATCACCATGGATTTCGTGATGGGTTTACCAAGGACCCATAGAAATCATGATACGATATGGGTGATCATTGATAGACTAATGAAGTCAGCCTACTTCTTAGCTATGAGAGCTGTCGATACTCTAAGTACTTTGGCAGAATTGTATGTACGTGAGGTAGTGAGGTTACATGGTGTTCCAGTGAGCATTGTCTCATAAGGGATTCCCGTTTTACTTCCCACCTTTGGGAACATTTTCAAGAAGCCATGGACCCAGTTGAGTTTGAGTTCCGTTTTTCATCCTCAGACAGATGGTCAGTCAGAGAGGACTATACAGACTCTTGAGGATATATCGAGAGCGTGTGTGCTAGATTTTAGAGGCTCCTGGGATGATCATTTGCCACTAGCCGAATTCGCCTATAACAACAATTATCATGCAAGTATCGGAATGGCATCGTATGAGGCTTTGTGTGGCAGTAGTTGTCGTTCCCCTATTGGTTGGGAAGAGTGGGTGACCGAAAGATTTTTGTTCCTGATTTGGTTACACAGGCCTCTAATGATGTCCAGTTGATTGTTGAGAGATTGAGGACAACTCAGAGTAGACAGAAAAGCTACGCTGATAGGAAACGGAGACCATTAGAGTTCGCAATTGGTGAGTCAGTGTTTCTGAAGGTTTCTCCTTCCAAGGGTATTGCGAGATTCGGGAAGAGGGGTAAGCTAAGTCCTTACTATATTGGACCCTTTGAGATACTTGATTGAGTGGGAGATAAGGCCTATAGGTTAGCTTTGCCACTGGACTTATCAGGAGTGCATAATGTCTTCCACATTTCGATACTTCGAAAGTATCATCCAGATCCGACCCATGTGATTCGGTATGAGCCATTGGAGCTTAAGGATGATTTGACATATGTAGAAAAATCGATCCGAATATTGGATAGAAAAGAAAAAGTCTTGAGATTGAAAACCATTGGGTTAGTTAAGGTTCTCTGGCAGCATCACGCTTCAGAGGAGGCTACTTGGGAGCTAGAGAGTCTGACGCGAGAGAGACACCTCCAGTTGTTTGATGATTAACTTGGTTCTAATTTGGAGGACCAAATTTCTTTAAGGAGGGGAAGATTGTAAGGCCCGTAAAATAATATGTACACTTTTATGATTTCGTGATGTACGGACAAGTCACATTTGATATAAATCATAACGAATGAATATTTCTAAGTTCCAAATGTGTATGAAATGCAAAACAGGTAGTGAAGTAAATTGGATATAAATGTAACATTGATTTTCTAGGAAAACTACAGAAAGAAAGCTGCAGATGAGGAGCAGATCGATCTCATTAGCAAGGAAGATCGATCTCATGGCTTGAAAATGCAATGCCAAAGCATTCTGCAAGAGGCAGATCGATCCCTCAACAAGAGCAGATCGATACCTCATTCAAAGCAGATCGATGTTGGATAGGTTTTGATTGAAGTAGATTGATCTCCAAAGTGTTCTGGATAGCACAGATCGATCTCATCTCAAGGGCCAACTGATCTCTATATGATTATGTTTAAAAGCAGATCGATCTCATGCTAAAGAGCAGATCGATCCCCTCGCTTAAAAAGTTAAATTCTGGAGAGATAAACACAGGGTAGATCGATCTCTCATGGTTAGCATATCGATCTCCAAGGGCAATTCTATATATACTGGACCTCTGCACCTTCATTTCCCCAAGAACAATCAATCCTTCATTGAACTAAAGTAAAATCTAACCTTTCCTACTCCAAAAACCATCCATTTTAATCAGTTTTGAGTGACATTTGTTTCAGCAAAGTTGTTCCTTGTAAGGAGAAGAACAACATAGTTGAAAACTAGAAGTTGAAACCTTGGATTGAATAAGTAAGGTGAATTTCCCCCAATTTGGCAAAAAGAGGAAAAATCAAGCTAGGTAAGATTCAATATAACAACTTCAAATATGTTAATATAGGTATCTTGGTGAGTTGATTGGTGTATGTTTGAGTTACTGAAAACATCTTGAATATGTAAAATCTCCATGACCTAAATTTTAGCTTGGAATTGAAAAAATGATGAGAAAGTTGAGTAGGCATGGATTCAATGATGATTGAAGCATGTAGTCAGGTTATTAAGCATGTATATATAATTTTAAGATAGTTTTGTGAAATACATGTGTTGGAATGAACTTAAGAAAAAGTAAAGTCCAATGAGATGAAATAAGGCCAAATGAATGTAAAAATGGCTAAATGCATTGGTTTGAGGCTCATTCAAGTGAAAATTTAGTATATTAAGGTATACTGATGTGAGTAGTTATCTACAGCTTTAGAGAGTATATGGAAGCTGATCGGACTGCGAGGTTTAGCAGCACCGAGGAAGTAAGGTCACGTGACGTGATCCGAGGCAAGGGAATTTCGTGAGTAGCTAGAGGTTGCTACACATATTTTCAAATAAAATTTCTATTAATTCTATTGCATATGAAATTCCATGTATAGAAAAGTTCGGTAGGAACCGATAAGGTAAAATTGTGGTTTTACCCCAAATATGGGTAAAAAGGTTAAGAAGCATGTTTATGACTAGTTTTGATAGTTGCCTGGATAGATTGGCTAATGTTTTCATGTTATATACGAAAACAGCACGTTATAGTGCCGATTTGATTTAATTGAGTAAAATTCAACTGAAATAAGCCATCTATTGGGTTTGTGTGAAACCATTGGTGCTAGAATAATACTCGCACTAGATTTTATGAGATATGCATCACATAGTACTTGAGTATTTCTCGTACTTGATTTTAATGGGATTTGTGCATGATAGAGTACTGGAGCATTGCTCGTACTCAGTTTTATTTATTGCGGTGTGATAGGGTATTGGAGTATTGCTCATACTCAGTTTTACATGTCATAGTGCTGGGAGCATTGCTTGCACTAGTTTTATATGACCATATGAATGAGTTCGTGTTGGGAGTTTACTGACACGTACCTGTTTTGAAAGAGATAGCATGAAATAGTCGTGCAGGGAGTCTGTGCCGACTGTGTGTCGCATCGATTATACACGTGCATTTTGAGATATGGCCGAGGGCTATGGAAAAATATTATCCATGGTATGAGGGCTAAAACCTATAGCAGACACCTCGACTTTGAGGATTGGGTCCATGGAGTATTTTATACCGTGTATGTCACATAGAGTACGATATACCGTGAGTATACGATGATATAGAGTTGTTAGCTGACGGTTGAAGATTTGACCCACCTCCCGTTACAGCAAATGTGATATCTAGCACACTGAGTACTGTGTAGCCTAAGATCACGTAAAATAAAATATGATCGTAATCTCGGAACAAGTAGTCGCCTATCTCACCTTACTGATATTTCTTGTTTGAATTGTCACATGAGTTTTATAATTGAGTAGACCCGAGAGATGGGTTAAGCCTCGACATTTGACCTTGTGTGTGAAAGGGTAACCCGAAGGATGGGTGAGGCCTAGATTTTCATGTTTTTACATGATGAAATGCCATATTGTTTTGATTTAATTGAAATGACATGATAAAATGTGATTTATATTAATTACATGAGAAATGCAATGTTTTGCATAAACTACTGAGATTATTAAACCAACATGTTTTCAATTCGAACTGACGATTTGTATCTATATATATATTGCATAAATGTTTCAAGAAAGATACATGCTTTAGATGTAAATCGAAAAGGAAATGATTTAATGGCATGAGCATTATATTTTGTAGATAGTGCGGTTATCTACTTGCTTGCCTTATTTCCTTACTGAGCTGTGAGCTCACCCCCTTTTTATTTCCCATCTCTACAGAGCATTCACAATAGTTGGACACGGCTGAGGATCGGTATTCCTTTATCCGCTACATACCCATCTTACAAAAGGTATACACATTCGAAACGTTTTGTACTGAATAATGTAAAAGCACAGTTATGTAAACGAATGTACGGTCATGGATGTATATGTACAAGTATTTGTATTAATGTATATGAGTTTACTTTTAAGGAAAGAATACTTACAGTCAATAGATAATTGAATTGACGTGTATGCATGTTGTGAAATGAATGTGGTTGAGGTGACTAATATCGAATCACAGCCCAACGGTTTGATGTTGAGTTATGACAGAAGGAAAGGTAAGTAAATTGTGAAAAATTTGTGGTGGTTTTTGGTAAGTCATGAGAGGACGTGACATCACCATCATCAAATCATTAACAACCAAATTAAAAATCTAATTGAATATCCCTAAATTAGTAAATTAGTGCATTTTACCCAAATTAAGAGCTTAGTTATCCTAAACAATAAAAACATAAAATTTATAACAAAACTCAGTAAATTAGTGCATCTTAATCGTAAGCCATTACATTTCAATAACCCTAAAACCAAAACCATTCAATTTCGATAAACCTAACAACCTACTTGCAATGGACGATTTCAAAATGAAAACTCCTTTTAAATTGCTTCATTTTGCAACAAAGTAGCTCGGAATCAATAGTAATGAAGATAAAAAAAATAATCCTAAAGAATTTGGCAATTTTTCATTGAATTTCATTATTGCCAATTTCTAGCAATAGAAATCCATAAACTGAGAAATAAAACCCTAACTAAAAACCTAAAAAACCAATTTTTCACTTTTATATTTGTTTTTTTATGTTAATAAGAGTTTAAAGACTTTTACTTATTACTTTAACTATTTATTTCTAACATTTTTACTATTCACTCTCTTATACGGCATGTGTAGCTCACTCTTGTACAATGAGCAAAATCTAAAATGTTTAGTCCTTTATTGAGCAAAATTAAAGATCATATCCTTAATTATGAAATACACCAAATGTTAGATCCTAAATTGAGTATTTAGCCAATAAAGTTCATAGTATATATTTGATATTTGTTGAAATCAATAAATAATTGAAAATTTCTCAAATTATTTTTATCAAATAATATTTTTCTTAAAAAATATTTAAGTTTTATTTAAAAACATAGTAATACATTACACATCTCAAAATAAAAGTTATTAATATTTTTTACTTTATCTTTAAATAGTTAATTATTTTAATTAATTACTTGATTACAAAGATATTTATTTTTTGTTCATTTACTTGTATTTATCTGACAATAAAATTAATTATTTATTTATGTATTTACTATTTTTTGAATATTTATTTATTAATTTAAGAATAAAAAAATGAGACGGAAATGGGAATAAAGATAGCAACCAGTGTTTTTTTGTTTTCTTTTTCTTTTTCTTTTTTTTTTTTGGCGCTGAATCCTTAATATTAATTTTCTTTACTTTTTGGGTTTTTGGGGAAAAAAAATATATTGGAGTAGTGATTGTGGGAGGATAAATGCAAATATAGGATTAAATGATAATTTTGAAAAACTTCATGGGACAATATTTGGTGATGTAAGAGCAAGAGTATCATGTTAGTTAATCGTTTATTAGACACTGAATTTCGTGTCTATGGTCAACTCATATTAGACACAAAATTTTTGGTGTTATGCTCAAGTTGACATGAATGCCATACAAACATGATAATATACAAAATTTAATATTTAACATAAGATTTATATTTGATGTGCTAATGTACATCAGCTAATTACAAAATGTCATTTTACTAATAAGTATTGTTTAAAAATATAAATGCACTTAAAAATATATTTATTTTTTTAAGATCATGCATATATATTTTTTTAATTTTGTTAATTAATAAAATGACATTTTATGATTGATTAGTAATATATAGCATATATATATATATATATATATTAAAAATATATAACATATGTATTGTCAATTTATTAAATATAAACTCTATAATGCATGGTTTATATCTTTCGAAAATTTTTAAACTTCAATAAGATAATAGCTATACAAATTAAATCCAAATTCAGTGAACCTCGATGGCATCATATCATGCATGTAACAAATTTGTGGGTCCAACCCATCTAGGCATCTTGAATTGGCAAGAAATCCTGTTATATTAGCATACCAAAACAGAGTAATGAGGATGAGGCTGGCACAAGACTGTCCTTACATGCCAAAATTGGACACTATTAATTCAAGCGTCGACAAGTCTTAG
Organism: Firmiana major; assembly: GCA_033439115.1. Classification (NCBI taxonomy): domain Eukaryota; kingdom Viridiplantae; phylum Streptophyta; class Magnoliopsida; order Malvales; family Malvaceae; genus Firmiana; species Firmiana major. Next base: position 66,446,109 of record CM065899.1, read on the forward strand.
TTCTATGCATCTTATCTTGTGGAACCATCGAATAAATTTTGGGAGATTAAATATATAATAGAAATGGTAATTAAGTGATGTCAAAATTTGGGCTGAATCAACTGCTGTCGTTAGCATTCCAAATTCAAGTTTTAATTGCTATATTTCTTTATATATTAATTTAGATAAACAGTATAATTGATTCCAAATGAGATTGAAGATAGTGATTATGGTAATATTAATATCAAATAATAATTTATTCAAATTTAATTGTTACGATTACGATGAGATAAATGATAAAATAATTATTAAAAATATTATATTAAAATTAAAAAAATTAAAATTTAGTGCAATATTACGAGAAATCTTATTGTGCGGCTATGAGGTCCCCATTCCAAACGAGGCTTAAGTCATCCGTTTCAGTGGTGAGTGAAAAAAAATCTGTAAAAAAAAAAAAAATTGGGAGCGAAAAGAATTCAAATTCAAAAAAGGTTAACAGGAAGGTAAAATAGGCATCGCTGAACTTGGGTAGACTATGAATGCAAGGGCGACGAATAATTAATTACATTTTGGAATTATAGATATTTAGTTACCTTCCTGGATATCATTCTATTTATTGCTTTTTCCAAAAGGGTATCCCAATTTCGTGGCATGACCCTTGTGGCCTTTCTTGAAACTATATATAAGAGTGGAACGGTGATTGAAGAATCTGATATTTGTGAGGAAAAAAAAAAACAAAACAAGTGCTGTTTTTCTTTCTCTTTTCTTCTTTTGGTGATTGAAATATTCATTCACTAAGAAGAGTGAGCCCTCCAAGAAAAAAAATTTCAGCTGCAAATCATCTATGGGGAGAGGAAGAGCTCCATGTTGTGATAAGGATAAAGTGAAGAGAGGTCCATGGAGTCCTGCAGAGGACTTGAGGCTCATCACTTTTATTCAGAAACATGGACATGATAACTGGAGGGCCCTCCCTAAAGAAGCTGGTCTGTCTCTTCTCTCTTCTGTCTTTTTGTTTTTTGTATTTGATATCATAAGGATTGGTCCTTGATCATAATTAAGAGTTCAGCACTCTGCCAACAAACTACACGGCTGTTGGCTTATCTCAGTCATATCTGAATATGGTGATCATAGAAAAACATTCCAGGAATCAATGTTGTTCATGTCTTCATGCATGGAAACAACATTTTCTGATTTGTTCTTGGTTTTGTTTTTGGCACTTGAATTAACCATGGATTCATATTTGTTTCATGTGCCGACAAAAATTTCAAAACTCCCAACACAGTTTTTTCAATGCTAATCACCTATTATTCTATTCTCTTAGTTTTTATATCCACGACTTTCTCTTCATTGATCTCATTTTCATATTTTTTTTTTGTCTTCCAACCATGCTTATTAAACCACCCTTTTGTTCAATTTTCTCAATTTATCATTTGGAAGAAGGTATTTCAGATTCATCAGTAAAAGTTTTTCTTTTAGTTTGAATAAGGTGTGGCTGGATACTGTTACATTGTTTATAGATAATAAATATTTTTACCAGGCAATGATTAGAAGGCAAGTTTGAAACGTTTGCTGCAATGGAGAAGTTATTCAAACCCGCAGATACTGCCAATTTTGCTATTGCTTGTCAACCTTAGTCTTTAAAAAGATCTGATGCAGTGAATGTTTTCTCTGTAGTGGTCACCTTGCAAACGCTTAAATGTAGCTTGCAAAAAAAAAAAAATTCACCCCAGATACCAATATAATCCCTATTTAACGTCATTCCATATGAGCATAAGTATGGCAGTGTCCAGGGTTTTCTACTTCCGGAAATCATTGGATTAGATTGGTTTAGGGAAACCTTAGTCAAAAAACAATTGATCGGTATTAGTTGAACGAAATATTTGAACTCCTGATACTTTTTCGATTTGGTAAGAAATTTGCGTCGTACTGTTTTGTTAAATGTTACTTTATTTTTTGTGTTTGGCCGGTTATGTTGAAACGAGAATAAGGTCAATACAATTTTCCCTTGTTTTATACTTAATCATTTTCAATTCCCACGTCTGTCATAAGTTAGAAATTTTCTACCTAAAAATGAGGCAGCTCAACTATTGAGGGTCAACGTCAGATTGTCACTATGCTTTTTGTAGCTAAATGGTCTTACTTCCATTTTGTTTTACCTTAAACAGAAAATTCATTTTTTTTTTATATTCAAAGTTTGAGAATCAATAATGTTTATGCCATATAGAATAAGTTTTCCTAAGCACTCAACTCAACTGTAATGCTTTCTCTATATGAAAAAAACATCCCAACATACAGAAAATTATGTATCCTCCTTTTAATCTTTCATCAGTTGAAATCTTAAGGCAAAAGCATTGAATGTCACTATTGTTTCTGTCACTATCTCAACCGATAGAGAAGACTTTATACAAGTTTCTTCCAGAATTTATATATTATTGTTTTTAGCATACAAATTCCAAGAGTTCACATTCATTCTTCGGATTTTGCTGTAGGGCTACTGAGATGTGGAAAGAGTTGCCGTTTGAGATGGATTAATTACCTAAGGCCAGATGTCAAGCGAGGGAACTTCACCAGGGAGGAAGAAGAGACCATAATAAGGTTACATGAGACTATGGGAAACAAGTGAGTTTCAAATTAGAAATAGTCAAATAGGCTTTAATCTGAGTTAATTTGGCATGTTTTTTTCTCTTTCTTTTTTGTCAAGTTTTCCTGATTACTTACGTTATAACTAAATTAATTCACAGGTGGTCCAAAATTGCATCACATTTACCAGGAAGAACTGACAATGAAATAAAGAATGTGTGGAACACTCATTTGAAAAAGAGATTGGCTTCAAAGAACGGAAATATTCCTCAAAAAGATGAATCCAAGGAATCATCCATGACCTCATCATCTTCATGTTCATCTATCACAGTTGTGTCATCATCGAGTGGCAAAAGAAATTTGGAAGTTGAACATGATAAACAATGGGATGAAAGATCTGTGACCAAAAAGCCCCGAGAGGCATTTGCTATGGCAGTATCAGACAAAGCTCTAGACTTGACAACTGAGCTATCAAACAATGGCAGCAGCCCAGTTGAGGAGCCGAAAGAATTGTCAACTTCTTCAGTCTCTTCCAATAACTCCAACATCACCAATTCCAGTCAGGTTGATTTTTCAAATCCAGAAGATCAAGCAGGTTCACAATTCAACTTCATAGGAGTTTATGATGCTAATAATTCATCAGAGGAGGTGAACAAGCCAGAGATCTCAGATACAGCCTTCGATATCCCATTTGAGTCTGATTTAGACTTCTGGAATATGCTGGATAGCTTAGGACCATTCCAGTCCGATGGAATTCAATCATCACATGAAGTTGAGGGAGCCCAGAGCTCCAATTTTGAACAAGGGTACAACGAAGAAGCTGAAACTAACCAGTGGTTGCTTTACTTGGAAAATGAACTTGGCCTGGAAGTAACCAAAAATGAAAACCAGAACAATTTGTCAAAGGATGCTGCTGAGCCATTAGTCCCTGAGATGTATGACATGCTGCTGAAGCCAGAAGGTGGAATCGGCGTGAGTCATTATCACAACACAGTTCTGCCATCTGAATCAAAATCAATATTCCAGTAGTTCTTAGGGGGGTTTTCTAGTGATTTGACTCTACCTTGTTATAAATTTATTTAGTAGGCTTTCCTAACATTGTCCAGTTAATTAGGTGTTTTTAGATGTACGATGGATAAAATAAAAAATTCATCTCATCTTTAATCATTCCATTCTAGATTGAACCAAACCCCTAATTTTTCGCCATTCCACTAGCAAATGACCATAAAACATGTGTAAGTGGGTAGGTGATGTCCACTTGCTCTCTCCCTTTCTGTTCAGCTTTTATCTACATGGTGCTTGTGTCCCTTTGTACATAATTTTTAATACGATTCATTCCTTTCACACAGATATACTATACTTTTTCTCAACCTTTAGACTACGGGGTCATTTTGATTTAACTGCACCCCCCACTTGAATCCAACTGCGCTTGGCACCTGTTTGGGTGCCCAGCAGTGCAACGCAGTGAGCCAATCTCACCGTCCTGCACCAGTTTTGTCACCAGACTCCAGTGGAAGAGGCAATCTGTGGTTGCTTTATGTTTTTACAATGTTATCCCCTTTTTTTTCTCATAAATTTTAAATTCATAATATAAAGATTACTTTTAAACATTAGAATATCTCTTTGAAGAAAAAAGAAACATTATAATAACGGATTTTATTTTTTATTATTTTATCTTTCTTTTCATATAATTTTAAATGAATTTGTTACAATAAATAATAATCATTTTGTATAATTTCTATAATAAATACTTAATAAATAAATCAAAGTAATAAATATATAAATAATTAATTAATTTTATAATCAAATAAATCATATATAAATGAATAAGATTAACAACTTCATAGTTAAGCACTTAATCAAAATAAATAATAAAATAAATAAATCTTAATAAATTTTATTTTGAGATGTGTGAATATATTATTATTTTAATGAAAATTATCGTATTCATTAACAAAATAATTATTTGATAAATATATTTTTAATAATTTTTTATTACGTATTAATTTCACAAATAATTCCTCATGTTATACAACAATACAGCTGAACCAATGCAAGAATTTCGTTGGGGTGTACCCTGTATTAGGGTTAAGAAAAAATGGAGAAAATAAAAAAAATAGACTCGAATTAGGGAGATTGAATTGTATTGTTTAGATAATTCAGATTGAATTCGAATAGATGACGTCATCTTAATCGTGTAATTTTTGATCGTGTTGTTTTGAACCGGTTTAAAAAATCCAAATATATTTGAATTAAAAAAAAACTCCAAAACATAACATTTGTCCAAATCATTATACCAATATTAAAGCCTAATGATTTAACACGTCAAAGCCAACTGCACATTCCATACCCATACTCCATAGCCACAGCCCATAGTTTTACACGCCACCCATCCTCATCAATGAAACATCAAAAAGCTGAGAAATCACCCACTTAGGCACTCACATAGCAGAACCTTAAAACACTTTGTTAGTTACATTCTTACATAGTCCCACATCCACAACAACGACGCCGCTTGCCCTTTAAAGTCTTTCTAGCATCATTTTCTACTTGTTCTTCATCGTGCACCGTAAATCGAGCTTTTTTCCTTCCGAGGAAGACCACGGATCTTAAAGGTAATTTGTGGGTTTAAAACCCATTTATAAATCACTTAGTTATATACCGGAATGTAGCTTATTATGCCTAAGAATTGTATTTCTATAAGGAATTTATTTTGAATGCTTTTACTACTGTTGTACATAATAATAATAATAATAATAATAATAATAATAATAATAATAATAATAGGTGCGCCACGTGGCGCGAGCAAAATGCACCACGTGGCGTGACCGGAGATACTCTCCCGCACAGTGGCGGGAGAGTCTCCCGCATTGTGGCGGGAGAGTAGTTAAGCGTGCCACATGGCACTTGGAGAACGCGCCATGTGGTGCACATGGAGCATTGGCGGGAGACTACCCTCCCGCCAAAGAGGCTTATGCCTCTTTATCTTGGTGCCACGTGGCGCAAGGATAGTGCGCCACGTGGCGATAATGGAAAAATCACATATTGAGGTTTTTAGACATTTGATCCTTGAATATTTTTTATTTTTATTTTGTAAATATTTTATTATTAGATAAATACTTAATTAAAGTTGGAATTAACCCTTATAAAAAGGGGACAAGTATGATACATGAAAAGGGGCTCTATTTTTTGCTTTACAGAAACTCTGCCAAATTCTCTGTCTGACTTAAGCATTGGAGTGCTTACGCAGAGAAAAACCCCTGCATCCCTCTGATCATTATTTTTCTTACAGAATATTCAGTGGCACGTGGCATAAAAATCAAGGCGAAGAGGTCAGCAATTCAACACCATTGTTTCAGGTAACAACAATTGGCACCGTCTGTGGGAATCAGAACAAAAAGTCAGATTCTCTATCAAAATGGTGAGAACACGTTCAACAGCAGCAGCAAATCTGGGAGAAGAGAATTTTGTGAATCCTTTTGCCAGACCGGAGCGAGGACAAGAGCAGAATGAAGAAGGCGGCAGAGTTGTCACAGTTTCTTTTGACGAATTTGAGGTTTTGAAGCGTCAAAATGAGCAGACTACTACGGCGTTGAAGGCGATGATTGATTTCTTCAAAGTTGCACTGCCGCAGTTTAGTTTGCCTCCAGAGGTGCAGCAGATAGTAGGGGAAAATGTACCGAGGCAGACTTACGAAAGAGGCCAACCCTCTGTGGTGGCGAATGCGGGACGAGGAGAACGAGGGAGGAATACTGCTGTCGCGCTGATGAACACTGCCGCAGGTCTGAGGGTGAACTCTGCCGCAACTTTGGTGGAAAACACTACCGCAGCTACAGAGGACAACTCTGCCGCAACTCTGAGGGTGAACACTACCCCAGGTCTGAGGATAAACTCTGCTGCAACTCTGAGGGCGAACACTGCCGCAGGTCTGGGGATGAACTTTGCCACAACTCTGGTGGAAAACACTGTCGCAGCTACAGAGGATAACTCTGCAGCAACTCTGAGGGAGAACACTGCCGCAGGTATGAGGATAAACTCTGCCGCAACTCTGAGGGCGAACACTGCTGCAGGTCTGGGGATGAACTCTGTCGCAACTCTGGTGAAAAACTCTGCCATAACTCTGAGGGTGAACTCTGCCTCAGGTCTGGAGGATAACCCTGCCGCACCTCTAAGGGCGAACTCTGTCGCCACACTGGAGGATAATCCTGCCGCGGGTCTGAGGGAGAACCCTGCCGCAGGTCTGAGGAAACATCCTGTTGCAAGATGGAGAGAGGTAAACCCTGCCGTAGGTCTGAGGCGGATGAACTCTGCCCCAGAGTATAGGAGGCAGCTTTTGCTGCAGAAATTGAACGACCTGACTTCGAAGTTCGCAGATCTGGGGAGCGACAGAGACAGAGTACTGGACAGAATAGTCATGACTCCCAAGAATATTTAGAAGATCCAAGGTTGAATTATGAAATGGGGGTGCAAAAAGAAGGGACACAGTGCAGGCTCCTAGGGGGAGGGAAACTGTGAACGATGAGGAGATCCTTAGCCGGGGAGCAGACCGTGAGCGAAATCCCCGCAACAGAGGAAGAATGGATTCTTCCTACTCAGACTCTTCTAGTGCCGAAGAAAGGGAAGCACACTCGACCCGAGGCTCGGAAAGCATTGAGAAAATCATTGAGAGGATTCTGGAGAGGAAGAAGTTAGTGTCTCCTGAAGAAAACCAGAGAAGAAAAATCCCGTTCAGTACAACGATAATAGGAAAATCGCTGCCCCCAAAGTTTAAGATGCCACAGATAACAACATATGCCGGGAAAACTGACCTTTTGACCATGTTAAAAATTACGAGTCATTAATGCTACTACATGGATGGGAAGATGAGATTATGTGTAGGGCATTCTCCCTGACCTTAACTGGTCATGCACTGAAATGGTTCAACAATCTACCAGAAGAGTCTATCTTGTCTTTCAATCAGCTGAGGAGTGAATTTCTAAAGGCCTTTGCTATAAATAGCCAGAAAAGGAAGGAGGCCACTTATCTTCTCACCCTAAGACAAGAGAACAAAGAATCACTAAAAAGTTATGTCGATTGATTTCGTGATGCTACTCTTGAGATACGTGATCTACAGGTTGGGGTAGCGGTAACAGCCATGCTACAGGGGACCACATCTGAAAGACTCCAAGAATCATTATCTTTGGATCAGCCAACAACCATCTCAGACTTATTCTCTAGAGCAAATAAATATATTGCTCAAGAGGAAGTGATGAAAATGATACCAACTCGGGATATGAAAGAAGGAAGAAAACGGGAAAGAGAGCCCGATTATAGAAATGCAGAAAGATCAGACAAAGCCCCAAAATTGAAGTATGGTAATTACACACAGTTTATTGAACCATGTGCTTCAATTTTAGCAGCGATAGAAAGAACTGGGATGCTTCAATTCCCTATGAGAGGTGAAGGAAACTTAGGACAAGATCATAGGTCCTACTGTAGTTTTCATTCTGCCTTTGGTCATGCAACCGAGAGATGTCGGGAACTGATGAACCAACTTGAAAAATTGGCTAGAGAAGGAAAGCTAGATCGTTATGTATGGAGGAATGAAAGGATTCGATACCCCGTTCGTGGCAGAGGAGATAATAGACCGCGTGATAGACGCGACAATGATAGAGAAAATATGAGGAGAAACGAAGAAGGAGGAAATGAGGCAAGAAGGGGAGAGCGTAGGAACCGACAGATAGACAATGAATCAACAGGAGCCGCCATTAATGTCATATATGGTGGAGAATACATAACTGGTAGCTCGTCTGCTTCACAGAAGGCTTATGCTAGACAAGCGTACCAGGTCCATTCTGTGATGAAAATAGCTGAAGACGAAGAAACGATTACTTTCACACCGGCAGATCAGGGAGATGTTATTATTCCACATAATGATCCTATGGTCATATCAGCAGTTGTGGTTAAACACCCGGTAGGCCGAATTCTGGTAGATAACGGAAGGTCAGCAGACCTTATCTATTGGGATTATTTCAAAAAAATGATTTTGAGTGAAGACAGACTAAAACCCGTAACTACTCCCTTGTTTGGCTTCACAGGAGAGAAAGTAAAGGTGGTAGGGTCAATTGAACTACCTGTTACTTTGGGTGAAGATCCTAAGAGTATTATAAGACAGGTCTTGTTCATGGTGGTCAAATCCACGTCTCTAGCTTACAATGTTATTCTCGGACGGCCATTATTGAGTGATATGAGATTCGTACTCTCCCCATGTTACCTATTGATGAAGTTTTCGACTCCTGGAGGTGTGGGGCAAGTTCAAGGAGATCAAAGAAAAGCAAGAACATGTAATATCGCATCAACAACAGGCAAAGAATTTAAAAAAAAAAGAAACCCTTACTATCATTAGGGTGCCTAAGCCATCACCAATGCCTGGAAGGAAGATGAAAAGTTCGTAAGACAAGGGGATAACGAAAGACGTGGAATGCTAGCCACTCAATACCATATTGGCAATAAAATTTTAATTTCTCGATGTTATTTTTTATTTTTTATTTTTGTTATTGAACCATGTTCAGGGACTTAATTTTGATATATTCCATATTGGTATTTCTCATTGAGAATTTTAATTATTGACAGATGACTAAAAATAAAAAGGCTTGAAGCGAAAAGTGCGTGATGTAAGCTAAGCACTCAATCAAGGGATTGAAGCGAAAAATGCGCGATGTAAGCCACGAAGACAATGTGCGAGAGCTTGAAGCGAAAAATGCGCGATGTAAGCTAAGCACTCAATCAAAGGCTTGAAGCGAAAAGTGCGCGATGTAAGCTAAGCACTCAATCAAAGGCTTGAAGCGAAAAGTGCGTGATGTAAGTTAAGAAGAAAAAAGTGCGAGAGCTTGAAGCGAAAAGTGCGCGATGTAAGCTAAGCACCCAAAACAAAGGCTTGAAGCGAAAAGTGCGCGATGTAAGCCACAAAGAATTGTTCAAGGGCTTGAAGCGAAAAATGCGCGAGGTAAGCCACAAAGAATTATTCAAGGGCTTGAAGCGAAAAATGCGCGAGGTAAGCTACGTACTCAAGCAAAGGCTTAAGAATTTGGCATGAGGGTTCGACTCGAAAATCTAACTTCAGAGTTTGACATAATGATTTGACGAGAGACTATGAAGAGAATATATGTACTCTTCCGCAAGGTTATACCTCACGAAAGAGTGGGGAGCAATTGTTGTACATAAAATAATAAATAATAATAATAATAATAATAATAATAATAATAATAATAATAAAAGGTGCGCCACGTGGCGCGACGGGAGATACTCTCCCGCACAGTGGCGGGAGAGTCTCCCGCATTGTGGCAGGAGAGTAGTTAAGCGCGCCACGTGGCGCTTGGAGAACGCACCATGTGGCGCGCATGGGAGCATTGGCGGGAGACTACCCTCCCACCAAAGAGGCTTATGCCTCATTTATCTTGGTGCCACGTGGCGTAAGGAGAGTGCGCCACATGGCGATAATGGAAAAATCACATATTGAGGTTTTTAGACATTTTGACCCTTGAATATTTTTTATTTTTATTTTGTAAATATTTTATTATTGGATAAATACGTAATTAAAGTTGGAATTAACCCTTATAGAAATGGGACAGGTATGATACATGAAAAGGGGATCTATTTTTTGCTGTACAGAAACTCTGCCAAATTTTCTGTCTGACTTAAGCATCGGAGTGCTTACGCAGGAAAAAATCCCTGCGTCCCTTTGATCATTATTTTTCTTACAGAATATTCAGTGGCACGTGACATAAAAATCAAGGCGAAGAGGTCAGCAATTCAACACCACTATTTCAGGTAACAAAAACTACCATAAATCCTATGACTATCATTTGAATTTTTCTTTTTAGTTTAATGCAGAATATAGTCTGCATATCATGAAGTATAATGAAACTTATTCTTTCTTTCATACCCTTATTTGCAGTGAGAGTAAAAAGAACAATCTCAATTCTCATAGTAATCCGATTGAAATTGGAATGCGAATTCAATAGAATTGCATAAATAAATTTCCAAACTTATATTACAAATCTTCTATTGCTAAATTTTGTTTTATTCCTTGCATTTATGGAAAGTAGAAATGATTTTGCTCCACCTTTAAAGGTGATAACTATATGAAAATAGTGTTATTTTTATGCTCAATTGCCTTAATTTTGCTTAATCTTATTGTGAATTGTGTTAATTATACACTAATTTGATTAATTTCCTTTAATTATGTAGATAAATATGTTCCAAATGAAAATTGAATGATTTGGTGGAATTTCAGTTGAAACAGCACAAAAATTGGGTTGGATCCAATACAGGACAAAAATCCAACATTACAAGCCAGACAGTTTATCTCGTAGTGTACCTCACCTCTACCTGCCACCTAGCACTCCATATGTCACTATCTTATTCATTCTTGGAAGATAAAAATAAAGAGACACATTCCAACCACATGCCAACACATGGAAACAATAGGTCTTTGCCACATGGATGTTCAAGTGGACAAAAGGACAAATGAGTGGTATTGGAAGGTGTGAGTTGTCCATGGGCAAATGTGAAGCACTAAATAACATGGACATATCTATCAAGAAAAGCTAAACAAGTAAAGGCAAGTGCAAGGGGTGCAAACTCTTCTACAATGCCAATTTACCCTTGTACCCTTAATTTAAGTGATTATATAAGGAAAATAATAGGGAAATTGTAAAGAGGTGGCAACCTTAGGTAATGTTCTTTAATAGTTTACAGTAGCTACCATTTTTGTTTTCCAAGTGCCATTACATTTCCATTTTTATTTCCATTTTTATCTTGTTATTTCCTTTATTACAATCACTTTTCTTTGAAGTTTTTATTTTAATCAATGGCGTATTCTTGAAATTCCAACAACGAAGCATTCTTCTACTCTTTTTTCTTTTCCATTTTTTACTTTGATTGAATTCTAAGAGCATGGGAAACTAAGGAGGTTAAAAAACTACCTCAATAGCTCTTGTGTGTGAACTTGGTCCACATATTTCGTCCTTGTTTTCTTTCTTTCTGATTTTGATTTTTACTTACTGTTTGGGGTTGGATTTAAGTGTTTTTAATGTTGGCTTTCATGTTTTAAAACATTTCCTTAAAGTTTTCAATGATAAAAATGGTGTTTATTGCTTAGGTCCTATTATTCATATTTACTTTTTAACTTAGGATTTCATTCACCAACATTTGCAATTTCAAAATCTTTTTGAGGCATTACTATATGGGCAGATTTTAGTTACTATTTCATTGCTTTTTAAGGGTATTAGGTAGTCTTATATCACTTCAGGATCATGCTGTCACGACCCATTTTATCCTCTTTAGCCGAAATCACTATAATTTTTTTCGCATTTTTCATTTCCTTACTCGGTCATGAACAAACTAACCACTACACAGTTGGGCTGCGAGTCAATAATAATCATCATTCATCATTCATTCTTAATTTAATCAAAAGAAGTGTCATTCATTTAAAAGTTGAGTTATACACTTGTACATGAACGTTTTCTAACTTTTACATCCCCCACATTACAATACACATGACTATTGTGCTTTTACATTGTTTAGATACAAAAAGAATCTCTGTTTGTATACCTTTCAACGATGGAAGCAGCAGATGTCCAAAACACAACGCCTCAGTCCTCACTGGGCTGCTATGCAAGCTCTGTAGAGGGGGAAAGTAGAGAGGGATGAGCAACCACACGCTCAGTAAGGCAATAATGTAAGCATGGTAGATAACTACTCTATCTACATACTGATAGTGTTATGCATAAAACTTGTATAGTCAGAGCATGAGGAAATAAATCTATGTCGTATGAATATACATATATCATGTACAGAAAACATGGAAAACATGGAATCATCATCATGTAAAACCTCTCATGCTCATATTTATCAAATCTCATAATAAAAAGGGAAATTCATTAAGAAACATCCTTTAAAGTTCATCTCTTTCTCAAAACACGTTAAAATCCCATCACAATCATTTTCCAATCACAAACATCATTATCATTTCTCAATCAAATCCCACAAGGCTCGACCCCTCCCTCGGGTCTACCCTAGACAATCACAATCACACTCATATATCAAAACCATGTGGTACTATGTAATATCAAGTGAGACAGGTCACTATATCTCAAGGACTATGTTGGCCAACTACATCATAAATCATCCCAGACCACACGGATCCCGGTGTGCGGGGTATCATGCTAGAACGAAGGTGGGTTAGTTCTTCGCCAGACTTTCTCATCAGTAACTCAACCACGCGGTACAGCGTACTACATGTGATATACACGGTACAACGTGTAAGACCTCGTATATGTATAATTATAATATTTACATAGAAATGTAAATGGAGTTACATTATGAATTCATAAGTGAAGTGTATGTAATGTAAGTCCATCAGTTTAAAAGAGCTGTGATTGTATATACAAGTTTCATTATGTATGAATGTGAAGAAATGAACTTAAATATGTGAAGAATATGAGCAGTGTGGTAAAATGGAAGGAAGATTTGCATAAGTATGCACTTCCATTTGGTTTATATCTGGACCATTGGCTATACAAAGATTCAACACAAGTTTTAATGTGTATGAAGTATTAACGGATGCCATCTTCAAGTCTCAAAGATGATTGGATGAGAAAATGACTATGGCACCAAGTTAAGGATGTTTTGATATAAGTTTACTGCAAAAAAACTGCAGAAAATCTGAAAATATGAAAGACAGATCTATCTCATAGGATGAGAGATCGATCTGGGTGAGCCAAAATGCTTGTATTTGAGCAAAGGAATAGGGCAGATCGATCTCTAATGGGGCAAGATCGATCTCTTAAACATTCTGTAATGAAAAGATTGATCCTCAAGCCTACAGATCAATCTCCTTAGCTCTCTGTTTGGAGTAGATCGATCTTAAGTTTCGACCGATCGATCTCATGCTTAAAATGTCGTGAAAAAGAGGGATTTAAGGGGACCAGATCGATCTCCTCCTAGTGCAGATCGATCTCCTCAAGCTATTTCTATAAAAGGAGTGTTGAAAATTTTGAAAAAAACATCACTTTTCCATTTTCAACCTAAAAACCTAACTTTCTATCTCTAAAATCAGCCATTTCCAGTAAGATTTGAAGAGAGACCATTAGAAGAAAAGTTGTTCATCTTGAGGAAGAGAACACCATAGTTTGGAGGCATTTACCCATTTGTTGGATTGAAGGAACAAGGGGCATTTCTAATTGGAGCAAAGAGGAAATCCAAAGAGGTAAGTTTCTAGTGCACAAATCCAAGTACATTTGTCTAGTTGATGATTATGAAGTTGATTTGGGTGTGTACATTGTGGGTAGAAACTATCTAAAATGCATGGGAATGATTATGACCTAGAAATGGTCTAGTGTGAGAAAGTGAAATGTATGAAAATTAATGATGAATGAGATATGTAGAAGTTAATAATAGTGTTCTGGTATGATTTTAAGATGCTGTTAGTGGATAAATTATGAGATTTACCTAAAAGGGGTAAAATGTGGATTAAGGCATTGGTAAATGCAAAGATGAGTTATATTGACTAATGAGGTCAAATGTGAGTTAACAACTTTAACTCAAGTGGTTTGGATGATTGAATTGCAGCTTCCGAGGATACGCCGGAGCTAGTTGAGCAAATATCGTGAGAAGCTAAGAGGAAAAGAGTCACACCAAGTAAATCGAGGTAAGGGAATTGTGTGGACTCTTAGAGATATCTGTGCACAATTTGGGCTCTTAAATGCTTTGCTAGATTGCATGAGATGTTAGGAAATGAAATTGGGTGATTGAAGGGCAAAAGTTGGGTGTTTGAGAAATGTGCATGAAAAAAAAAGCATATTGCTTTGAAAATCATGTTTTATTGCTTTTTAGCAAGTGATTGGTAGGTTGGTTAGCATTTGAAATGAATTGCAAAAGAAATGAGATTGTTTTGGTTTGTTAACCACACTTTGCAAAGAAATGAGCCACCTACATTGTTTTCGTGAGAATGAAAGCGTGCTAGAGTATGACTCGCACAAGATTTGACGTGTTTTATACACATGAGTGCTAGAGCTTAGCTCACACTGGTTTTCACATGGATTTCATACTAGCTTTGGCATGGTGCTTAGAGCTTAGCTCGCACTAGATGCCCACCTTATTTGTTGCTGTGCCTGGAGTTTCGAGTAGACTGGGTGTCACATTGATTAAATAGGCTCGCATGTGCATTGTTTTGACATGATTGATTAGTCGTGTTAGGAGCTTCGGGTAGACAAGAGGTCGTACCGATTAAATAGGCTCACACGTGCATTTTGAGATGTGGCTTGATATGATGTGTTGATTGGGTCCACGAAGTACATTATACTGTGCATGTAGCATGGAGTACATTGTACCATGTTGAGATGTGATGTGCCGTCTTTGGACGAGATCTGCTATGGACCGGCGGGTAGGATTTGACCCACCTCTTGTATGGAAGCAGATAGTGGTGATATCCCACACACCTTATCCGTGTAGCCGGTATCACATGTTATGACCATAGACCTTGAGGTTATTACTTATTATTGAATTGCCTATCTCACATGTCTATTGCTTTGACAATAAATCTATGTTTGAAATGATTTGTGCATTAGGAATGTCCGAGAGATGGGCTAAGACCTGACAAGTGTGGACTTGTTTTGAGATATCGATGTTAACGATTTTTAAAGTGCACGGATGCATGATGTTTAATGCCATGCTTTATTGTGAAAAATGCATGATGGTTAATGCCATGCTTATTTGAGAAAACGCATGATGGTTAATACCATGCTTTATTATAAAAAATGCATGATGGTTAATGCCATGCTTATTTGAGAAAACGCATGATGATTAATGCCATGCTTTATTATGAATTATGCATGATGATTTATACCATGCTTTGAATTTAATTGTGTACTGGATTTTAATAGCATGAATGCTTTACATATCATTAGCACAATCATACACTCATGTTTTGTGATAAATGATGAACTAAATGTTTTTTAGCATGGCATCACAATTACGTAGATAGTGCAGTATCTACCTGTTCGCATGATTGCCTTACTGAGTGTGTGGTTTGCTCACCCCCTTATTTCCCCCCTCTTTACAGAGATTTGAGTATAGAGTGAGCGTGACTGGAGGCGTTCCCTTTTGGTAATCCACTGGATCCCATCGCGTAAGGTATACACACTGTTGTAATTTTGTATATAAACTTACTATAGCACAGTGGCATTTTGTATGTAACTATTGGGGATGTAAACACATGTAACAACTCTGATATATATATACATTTATCCAAGTGTTTACTCATAAATAATATATAAATTGAATTGGTATGGTTGAGTGAGTTAGACGTCGACACACAGCCCAACTATTGAGGAGAGTTGCTGTTCATGATTGAGGTAAGGACGAATAACAAATGATGCATGAAAATGTGAAAAATTTGTACGTATTTTAGTAAGTTGAGGGTCGTGACAGAAGTTGGTATCAGAGCATGAGTTGGTCTGACGTGTGCCGTGTCTAAAATATGTAACAAGTTAGAAAATTACATCCCCATGTTACTGTGCTGTTTAGATACAAATTGTGTGTGTGTCGATGGGTGGACTAAGTAATTAGTTGTGAATGTAGGGAATTGAGTAAATATGCCTAATACCAGTCGCGGTAGAGGGATGAGAGCACAGGCTCGAGACCGTAGAGGTAGGCTTGGGGATAATGTTAAGCCAGAAACACACGAGGTTCAGGATGATATTGAAGTGGAAGTTGAGGTTGAGCATACTCCACAGGGTCTAGAGGAGAGACCCGAGAGTACTGAGGCTCGCTTCGCGAGGATTGAGCAGAGAATAGAGATGATATTGGAGTTGGTCACCCAATCCTTACCTGGAGTTGGCGGTAGACGGAGTTCCGCTACACAGGGTGATGCCGAGCAGGCGGCAGCTCCTGAGACATGGGCAAGGGAAGCCCAAAGACCTCAGACGACAGATACCCCACCTACATCGGATATTCCTACACCTTTTGCTACACCGCAGGCTAGTAGAGGCTGGGGATACAGTTGTGATTTGGACAGATTACAGCAATTCCAAAAGTTTGGACCGTCGTCTTTCAGCGGAATTAAGGACCCAGTGGCAGCTGAGGATTAGATTAGTGAAATTGAGAAGTTGTATGGGTTCTTCGAGTGCACTACTATCGAGATGGTAGCATTTGCCTCATTTATGCTGAAGGGATCAGCAGAACATTGGTGGAAGTCCACCAGGCTTATTTTGAGAGCCCGACATATTGAGATCAGTTGGGATAAATTTTTGGGAGCTTTTCGGAGACAATACGTTCCGGATATCGCTCAGCGGAAGATGAAAATGGCATTTTTGGGACTGACCCAAGGGAGTCGGACTATGGATGAGTATGAATGACCTTTGTCTCCTTGGGCAGGTATGATCCCAACACAATGAGTAATGAGGTCAAAAAGATCCAAAAGTTTGTAGATGGATTGAGATCGACCATCAGGTCCAGATTGGTTCCTCTGGATATACCGACCTATGAGGAGGCAGTGCGCAGAGCGCAATTATGTGGACAAGATGTTAATAGAATCGCTTTAGAGTTTGGAAAGGTTGGTAAGATGAGGGATAGAGATAAGAAGAGACCAGTGATGGATAGAGGCTTCAGTTATAAGGGAAGTAAGAGGTTTACTGGGAAGAGGCCGAGGATAGAGGAGATCCGGGAGAGGACAGTTAATACTCCCATGTATTCGGCCATTGCTCCAGCTAAGGGAATTGTGATTGGAGGGCCACGACCTACTACAGAGCAGTGTAGCAAGTGTGGTAGGTACCATGGAACTCGACCATGCTATTGACCTCAGGTAGTATGCTACAGATGTGGGAAACCAGGGCACATAATCAGGGATTGCCTAGAGATGACAGAGAGAGCCCCACAGAAGGACAAGGAGACAGAGAGAGATCCAGTTGGGACAACTACTCCGAGGAGGAGGGCTACAGCTGAGGAAAATAGGAAGTAGGCAGTGGGTGTGAGCAAAGGATGAGTGCACGCACTGGACCAGGACACTGCAGATCAGTCTTCGGATGTGGTAAAAGGTTCCATCCAAATCTTTGATTTAGAAGCATTCGTGCTGTTTGATCCTGGTGCCACGCATTCCTTTATTTCGTCATCCTTTGCATGTAAATTGTTGAAGCATGTAAAACCCACACTGCTTGATAAGATGTTGATGATATCTACCCCTATGAGTGATAGTCAGTTGATTGAGCATGTATATAGAGATTGTAAGATAAGGATATGAGGTAAAGATATGGCAGCCAATTTAATTTTACTAAATATGGGTGATTTTGATGTAATCCTAGGGATGGATTGGCTGGCTGCAAATCATGTTGTTATGGATTGTCATGCAAAAAATTTGATGTTTCCAAAGATAGACAATCTTGTAGTAAATTTTGTGAAATGAAATTTAAGAACATGATTATTATAAATGTGATGAGTACAATCTAGTTACATGATAATTTAAAGATAAATCTGTTTATCAATCTTGTGTGCGAATATGGTGAATTATGATTACTAATAGTGGAAGAATAATGTGAAGAGTTCATCGCTTATGTGATTGAGATGGATAAGGCACGTCCGGAATTGAGAGACATACCAGTGGTTAGGGAATTTCCTGATGTCTTTCTGGATGAGTTACCAGGGTTACCTCCAGATAGGGAGATGGAGTTTGGTATAGACTTGGCACCTGGAACAAAGTCGATATCCAAGCCACTGTACAGAATGGCTCAAGTTGAGTTGGAAGAACTAAGGAAATCGCTGTAAGAGTTACTGGAGAAGGGGTTCATCAGGCCGAGTGTCTCACCTTGGGGAGTACCGTTTCTGTTTGTAAGGAAGAAGGATGAAAGCCTCTGACTATGTATAGATTACCGGTTGTTGAATAAGGCCACTATCAAGAATAAGTATCCCTTTCCACGCATCGATGACTTATTGGATCAACTTAAGGGAGCGTAGGTCTTTTCCAAGATAGATCTGAGATCAGGGTACCATCAGTTGAAGATACGGAGTGGAGATGTACCCAAGACAGCTTTTCGCACCTGGTATGGACATTATAAGTTTATGGTTATGCCATTCGGGTTGATGAATGCTCCCGCAGCTTTTATGTCGTTGATGAATGAGATATTCCACCAATATTTGGATCGGTTTTTTATTGTGTTTATTGATGATATACTGGTGTACTCAAGATCTAGAGAGGAGTATGAAAGGCATTTAAGGATAGTACTACAGACCCTCAGAGAGAAGAAGTTGTACGCTAAACTCAGTAAGTACGACTTTTGGTTGGAACATATCTGTTTTCTGGGTCACATAGTATCGAATGATGGAGTGTCAGTGGATCCATCAAAGATTGAGGCAGTGATACAATGGCAAAGTCCTCAGACAGTGACAAAGATCAGAAGTTTCCTGGGTTTAGCTGGATGTTACCGAAGGTTTGTAGAGGGATTCTCAAGGTTAGCTGCTCATTTGACATGTCTCATAAGAAAAAATGTAGAGTTTGTGTGGGACAATAAGTGTGAGGAAAACTGTCACGACCCAAACTACCCAAAAATCAGAGTTAATTTTTCGCGTTTTTATTATTTACTTAAAATCTTACCTGTCCTCGAATCGTGACCAACACTCCACTAATAATTGGGCTGTGCGTCAATGCCAGTCCCACCATTCAATTACCATCTAACTTATTTATTCTCCAGTCATTTATAATTATTTACATTATTTATACATCCCCTAAAGTTACTTACAAACATGTTACTGTGCTATGCTTATGCAGATACAATATGTACAAGTGTATATATACCTTATGTTGATGGGCAGCAGCGGATATCCAGAATGCAGTACTGAGTCGCCTCAACTTCAACTGGAGATCATCTGTGGGAGAAAATGAAAGGGGTGAGCACATCAAGCTCAGTAAGGCAATCCTACGAACAAGTAGGTAACCATACTACCTACATGAACGTGGTGCCATGCATAAACCACCCTTTCTCCACACATTTTAAAACAAATGATATGCGTCATGATGTTATGTAAATCAAGTTGCACGGAAAATTCAACATGCAATTCATTTTAAATCATTTCTTTCCCATTTAAAATTTCACAATGAAGTCAGGACTCGACCCCTCCTTCGGGTGATCCTGACTCACACAAAATCATGAAAACGGTTTACATCACACGTGGGTTTTGAAAAGCATGGAAATACCATCATGCAAATTTAGTTTAAAACCCAGTTTAAATCATCGAAATCGTCGACATGCGAGACGAGGCAATATCTGTATATCGGTAATAACCAGGACTGGCCAATATGTCCTCGTGAGTCCCTCTAGCTACACGGATCCCAGTGTGCGAGGTCTCACCCTGATCGGGAACTGCCCGGGAGGTGGGTCAATCCAAACCGTCAGTCTTATCCGATCTCACGCATCCGAAGATGCCGTATCCGAAGATACCCCGTATCACAAAGATACCGTATCACAAAGATACCCTGTATCACAAAGATACCGTATCCGAAGATACCCTGTATCACAAAGATACCGTATCCGAAGATACCCCACGGTACATCGTACTCCATGCTACTTGCACGGTACATCGTACTCCATGGACCCATATCACTCTAGGTACTCCAGCCCAAATGGCCTGCTTCCCACAGAGGTTTTCATAACTCAATACTCGTTGCCAAGTCTCAAAACGCACGTGCGAGCCTATTAAATCGGTGACACACAGTCTACCCGATGCTCCAAGCACGGCTCATCGCATGTTCTCATAAAATCTGTGCGAGCGATGCTCAGCACTCTCATCAACTCAAATAAAACTGGCAGAGCCCGCTTTACATCCTCACAAGGCCGCCAACCTCATCCCTCACTCTCACCCCACCTAAGAGGTCTCTTGAGCCTGTTGGGCCTTTTGGCTGACTCCAAGGGCAGACAGCGGTACTCCACAAATCCGGTAAAACTAGTGCGAGCTACGCTCAGCACTCTGTATATTATAAATCACATGAAAATCTTATAAATTCTGGTGCGGGTTAAACTCCAGCACCCTGTCTCGAAAATCACGTAAAAATATGGTGCGAGTTAGACTCTAGCACCGTGTCACGAAAGAGCATATGAAATCTGGTGCGAGTTACACTCTAGCACCTATGCATGTAAAACTCTAGTGCGAGCTCTCGCTCTAGCACTAATGCGTGCATCACACAAATCGACAACATCGTGCGAGCTAAGCTCTAGCACGTCACATGTCAACAAAAACACGTAGGCGGCTCTGTTTCCTCAAAACAGTTTTCACAAAACAATATCACGTTGAAAGTATGCAATGCTGTGCATTTTCTTTCAAGGTGAGCCAGCCTACTCATGCATGCCTCAAAACACCTCCAGAATGAGCAGGAACCTTTTGTTCTTGCTCCTCCCAATTTTTCCTAAATTTTTAAAATTTTACCCTTAGCAAGGGTATTTTAGTAATTTGCCCATTCGGGGCACTAAAATTATTAATTGACCTCTAGACCCTTCAGATAAATTTTAAGGACTGCAAATGAACTTGAAATTGCGTAAAGTTACCTCTAGCAGTCCGCAGAATTCCCTTACCTCGATTCTCGTCGAGTCTGACCTTTTTCTTTTCCAATGTAGTCCCGTCGCGCAGTCCGATATGCTTCCAATCCAATGCCCGGAACTGCGTATTAACATTCCTCAGGTCAGATAACATATAATTTAATTGTACTTAATCTTTTCTGGGCTTAATTTAAATCGCTGGGCCCATTTACCCCTATTGGGCCCGATTGCACCTTAATGGGCCTTAATCGGCATTAAGCCCGTTTTCCACTTAATTTTTACTTTATCGAGGCCTATTGGGCTCATTGGGCCCACCAATAATTTATCGGGCCTCGTTCTAATTCTCGAATAGTTAAACTTAATATTTACGACAATTAGTCTAAATTTCCATAAATTAATTCAATTTATGCGTAAATTAAATCAATATCACGCATAACGAGGCAATTGTCGTAAATAGGAGTCACTTACCCGAGATTCCATGCTAGTCCTTAAATCGAGGCTGTCTCAGCCCTCGGTGGATGCCAATCGTCGAGCTACATAATTTCACAATTTTTTCGGGTAAGTTTCTAGTCGAAAATTAATTAAATAAAATATTCCAAATTTAAATCGGGTCAATTTGACCGCTTATCGACTTACCCGAAGCTCGATTGCATCACCGGAATTTTCCCCAATTTTTCCTCTTTTTCCTTTTCCCTTTTTCTCCCTTTTTTCTCCTCTTTTTGGCTGAACCGGTTCAGTCCGGTTCGGACCGGTTCAGACCGCCGGTTCACCCCGGTTCAACCGGTTCACCGCCGGTTCACCACCTTGCCGGCCGGTTCTCCACCGGCTTCCACCGCCAGCAGCTCCGCTGGGTCGTCCGCACCTCAAATCTGGCCTCGGTTCGCCTCAACGTCGCCGGAATGCCGCCGGTCCGGCTGTTCTCCCTCTCGGTCGTCGGACCCATTTCTCCTCTTGGCCGTCGCCGACGATTCCCGCCGTTTCGTCGCATGAGACCGGTGCAGAAATGATCACCGTCGCCTGGGCTTTCGGAATCTGGCCTCGGTTTCGCCTGGATCGTCGCCGTTCGCCGCCGGTGGCCATCTCTTCTCCCGCGGCTGCCACCTCTCGATCCGGCGGATTCCGACGATTTCGCCGGCCGGTACTGGTCTCAAAAGGACCGGCTCCTCCTCCCGGTCACGCCAGTACCCGCCGTTCGCCTCCAGCTGCCGTGGATCGCCGGAACCGACAACGTTTTCCCCGCGGCCTTCTCGTCCTCCGTTCGCTGGATACAGCCATCATCGGCGCGCGTCACCGGTGCCGATGGCTTCGCCAGCCTCTCCTCTTGCTGTTGGGCCCGTCGTCGGAGGCCGTCGGTGGCCGGTGGCCACGCGCGTCTTCCCTTTTCGGTTTCCGTTTCTTCTTCTCTCTCCCCGATATCTCCAATTCACTTTTTTTATTTATTTATTTAACAATTTGTTTTTATTCATTAAAATACACTAAAAATACCCAAATATCCCTTAAAATTATTATTTTATTCTAAATTAATTAATTTAATTTTATTTAATTTATTTATTATATTTTAACCTCTTTTTCGGGTATAATTTCCCCGTATTTTCGGGATGTTGTCCCGGGTGACTTTTCGGTATATTTTTCGATTATTTTCGGGATTATTTTTCCGAACTAAAAATCCCGATTAATCCCGATTAATTTTCATAAATTAATATCTTGATCAATTTAATCCGAAATAATTTTATTTCACTTTTATTGACCAAGATTTCTTAAGTCCATATTTTTAATTAAATTTCTTTATCGAAATTATACCGACTTTCGTCTTTTGACCGTTTTGTCCTTACGCGTGTTCGGGATTTATTTAACCCGACTTCCTTCATACTTCCCCCATCTTTTCTTATTTAATTTCCGTATTTTAATTAAATTCGGGTCTTACAACTCTCCCCCACTTAAGGAATTTGGTCCTCCAAATTAGAACCAATTCATATGAGTCCATATATAACTCCGGGTACATCGATCGTATCATACTCTGAAATTCTTATGTGACCTTCTCCGGAGTGTATTACTATCAAAAGACTTTAATTAGGGAGATTATCTTAAACCCCAATACTTTCTCTTTCCTGTTTAATGCCCGAATCAATCTTCTTCAATATATTTGTATTTTCATTAAATTGAACTTTTGGAGTTCATATCCAATCACCTGTGCTGGATCTGAATAGTATTCCCGAAGCATCAAAAGCTGAGACACATTGTGGGTGCCTGTTAACTCAGGTGATAACACCAACCTACAGGTCTTATCTCCCACTTGTCCCATCTCTCAAAATATTCCATCCAGCGCAACTCAATTTACCTTCTTCCAAAAGCTCGCTATGTCCTTATTCTCTTAGGACAATAAACATTCTAATCATATTAATTCACCAAGGGTGAATTCCAATACTTGCCTATCTGCTCTGAGGTGTTCTTAATCTCTCATCCTTAACTAACCATTCTCAGAGACTTATTATCCAAAGTCGAAAGTGATCATATCTGTCACCCACTTTTTCTTATCAAATTTGGGGAACAACCCCTACAGCCATACTTTGCCTCATATCTTGTTATCCCGATACTCAACTGCCAACTATCGTTATTGGCGACTTTAATTAGAAATCAACTGATCATTCCAGGAGCTTATAAAATCAATGGCACAAGCTTTCATCGGATCCTCCAGAACTTGTACAGTCCATCTCTGACTGACCATCTGTCTGAGGATGGAAAGCTGTGCTAATACTCAGTCGGGTTCCCATAGCTTCCTGAAAATATCCTCTGAAATCGAAAGTGAAGCGGGAATCCCTATATGATACCATGCTCGCTGGAACGCTACTTAATGTTCCACAAACTGCCTTACACATAAATCCTCATACACACTCTGAGTATCTGGGGAGTTCATAACCAGAAAGTGGGTAGACTTAGTCACTCTATCGACTATCATCCTAATAGTCTCCTAATTTATCCGGGTCCTCTATAACCCATCACGACATTCATGGAGACTTGCTCTCATTTTTCGTGCCGTGTCGATATAGGTAGGTGCTGCAATAACCCTGCAGACTTTTAATACTCTACCTTATTCTGTTGACATACTAGGCACTTTTCCACAATCTCTACCATATCTCTTTTCACATCTGACCACCCATACCTTTTTCGAGATTTCGATATATTTATTTACTTCCGTATGCACTGTATATCCCGAAGAGTGAGCTTCTGACAACATTACTGTCTCATCAACTGTGGTCCTGGGGAGTACTCATACTGTCTCTGAATCCTCAGTAACTCATTATCATACTCCGTGAACTCTGTCACTGTACCCTTCTGAATCAGACCCAAACTATCGACATCCGGTCGATCATCACGCTAAGCCTGGCAAATCCGGGCACTCTCATCCGGTTCTAATCATCAGGCTAGCTGTCACATAATCATACTAATCACTGTCATCATCAGAAGGGATCACATCCATACTGAGGTTCACAACTGCTCTAGCAGCTCACGCTCCCTGACCATCATATGTAATACCATCCCGAGGCTATTTCTGCTTAAGGCATCAGTCATCATATTAGCCTTTCCTGGGTGGTACAATTTTCATAAATCAAATCTCTCAGAAGCTCTAACCCAATATTTATTCTCATATTCGCCTCTTTCTGTAAAAACAGATACTCGGGCTTTATGATCAGTGCATATCCAAAATTTCTCACCCTGTACATAATAGTACCATATCCTCGGTACAAGTACTACTGCTGTCAATTTTAAATCATGGGTATCTTCCTATTATATATCAATACACAGCTCCATCATAACTTTGAGGTATCCATGCTCACTGAGAACCTCTTGAGCTGTTGGGTATGGTGAAATTAATCACGGTGGTCAGTTCATACTTCACTATACCAAAATCCATGTCACATCTATCATCTTATTTATCATCTTATTCAAGACCATGTTTCTTAGTTAAACGTGTCAACAAGGTATATCCTCTTAGAACTCGCAGCAATCCATCTGTAAAAGTCATCTTCCAATTATTGCTTACAATCTGCCCTAGACTTTAACTACACCCAACATATCATCGATAATGATGATTTACACATCGGTCCAATCCTTGACTTATTTACGCATAAGCGTATAAGACCTTTCTCAACCGCTTACGTTTTCAGGTACTAACCTGCGTCATTTCCTTTCCTTCTCTTAGCTGCTCTTATTAAATTTTTACTATGTTAACCTTTATGATTTGTCGAGTTTTTAATATTCTTATCGTCTTAGTAAAGGTATCCTAATGCTAAAGGTATTTATTACGACAATCGGTTTCACGTTATAGGATATATATATATTTTTAGACGCTGTCAAGTCTTCAGGCGGGGAGGTATTTTGAAATACCTTTATTAACCTTCAGACTTAACCACAACTACTGGTTATGGTTATACCCATCTTTATCCTTGGTTATAATTTGTATTCGCTACTAATTGTTTAACCTCAATTACTTCGCATATTAAGGGTATTCCTTATCTAGCATATATCTCTACTCCAATACATCTTGTACTTAGGATCTATCTTATCTCGAAGATTTTTTCCTTTGCGTATCAATTATAATGAAACTCTTGTCTTTATTCATTCTGTGAGTACATCCTTTACTCCTTTAATTTTCAACTGTTGCACCCCTTTTTATTACTCAAAATCTCTATATCCATATTCCGTTAATTAATCCTCCTCAAATGGGGCACTCATTTATCAGTATTGTGCCCAATGATGTAGGCATTCATGCCTTTTACTCACTTATATGCGAATGAAGGCGGTATAAATAAATATGTGGCACCAGGATCAATGAATATATGTACTTCATTTTTCATAACCAGTGTGGTATCTTACACCACATCCATGAAACATCAATAGTGTCCTGGTCCAAGACATCCTCTCGCCTTCGTCCAACAACCTACTTTCCTTTTTCTTTTCGGCTATGACCCCCCTTTTCGTTGCAGCTATACCAACGAAATTTTTCTCTGTCTCTTTACTTTCCTGTGGGGCGATCTCGCCCAACTCTGTGCAATCAAAATCAATGGTCCGTCTTATCACACTTAACGGCCATTTTTATCAATACCGTGTAGGTATAAACCCTCCTTCCGTGGTATCCACCACACATCTCACACTGCTTACAGTGCTCACACTGCTACACTGCTTCGTAGCAGGTCGGGGTCCGCCAATCACAATACCCCTCAACAGTGCCAAAATTGGATGCACTAGGGCCTTACCAATTATCTCAGCCCATAACTCATCAAATCTAATCTTTAACCAATTACCATTTTCTCATTCAACATCTTTGTCATTTCTCGATTCTCTTTTCTATCTCTATTTCAGCCCTCATTACCTTTCCCAATATCAGAGGCGTGCAATTTATATTCTTATTTACCCAACTGTAAATCTGCGCACTGCCTCTGTATAGGTAATATCTCACGGGCCGATTGGACTCTAATTGAAAAGTTTGAGTCATTTCATGAACCTTTAAACATATCGACTGTCACTTGTTCATAGTGTCGAGGTAATATCTGCCAAAGAATATAACTGAGTTTCATACTCATAATCAAATTAGTATTCCTGGGCAGTGTAAGAAATTTTTCCTTGAAATTTCCTTTAAATCATGTCCGGGATATCCTGTCACCGGAATATATCCCAAGATATTTCTCATATCAGCTCTTAAGATGGGTCGAGCGGGTTTCAATCAATGCTCCGGTGCGCCCTGTGATCTCATACATAATCTGAGCAATTTGCTCCTCAAAATAATCTCCACACTCCGCTCCCATCTCGCGAAGCGTGTCTCAATACTGTCCGATCTCTCTGTCGGACTCTGTGAGGCATGCTCAACATTCGCCTCTATTTCAATCTCATACTGATTCTCATAGCCAAAATCAGCACGACTTAGCAGACTCAGGTCTATCTCTACGACCTCTGCCTCGTGCACTATCTCATATAACGCGACTCATATTAAGCATTCCTGCATTCTCAACCATTTCTTAGTCAAGCCCATCTCGATATACACTATTGTATCTAACTAAGCACAGTAACACGGGGATGTAATTCCTAATTACTGACACTGACACACTTCAGACCAATTGCGCTCTGATACCACCTTTAATTGTCATGACCCAAACTACCCAAAAATCAGAGTTAATTTTTCGCGTTTTTATTATTTACTTAAAATCTTACCTGTCCTCGAATCGTGACCAACACTCCACTAATAATTGGGCTGTGCGTCAATGCCAGTCCCACCATTCAATTACCATCTAACTTATTTATTCTCCAGTCATTTATAATTATTTACATTATTTATACATCCCCTAAAGTTACTTACAAACATGTTACTGTGCTATGCTTATGCAGATACAATATGTACAAGTGTATATATACCTTATGTTGATGGGCAGCAGCGGATATCCAGAATGCAGTACTGAGTCGCCTCAACTTCAACTGGAGATCATCTGTGGGAGAAAATGAAAGGGGTGAGCACATCAAGCTCAATAAGGCAATCCTACGAACAAGTAGGTAACCATACTACCTACATGAACGTGGTGCCATGCATAAACCACCCTTTCTCCACACATTTTAAAACAAATGATATGCGTCATGATGTTATGTAAATCAAGTTGCACGAAAAATTCAACATGCAATTCATTTTAAATCATTTCTTTCCCATTTAAAATTTCACAATGAAGTCAGGACTCGACCCCTCCTTCAGGTGATCCTGACTCACACAAAATCATGAAAACGGTTTACATCACACGTGGGTTTTGAAAAGCATGGAAATACCATCATGCAAATTTAGTTTAAAACCCAGTTTAAATCATCGAAATCGTCGACATGCGAGACGAGGCAATATCTGTATATCGGTAATAACCAGGACTGGCCAATATGTCCTCGTGAGTCCCTCTAGCTACACGGATCCCAGTGTACGAGGTCTCACCCTGATCGGGAACTGCCCGGGAGGTGGGTCAATCCAAACCGTCAGTCTTATCCGATCTCACGCATCCGAAGATGCCGTATCTGAAGATACCCCTATCACAAAGATACCGTATCACAAAGATACCCTGTATCACAAAGATACCGTATCCGAAGATACCCTGTATCACAAAGATACCGTATCCGAAGATACCCCACGGTACATCGTACTCCATGCTACTTGCACGGTACATCGTACTCCATGGACCCATATCACTCTAGGTACTCCAGCCCAAATGGCCTGCTTCCCACAGAGGTTTTCATAACTCAATACTCGTTGCCAAGTCTCAAAACGCACGTGCGAGCCTATTAAATCGGTGACACACAGTCTACCCGATGCTCCAAGCACGGCTCATCGCATGTTCTCATAAAATCTGTGCGAGCGATGCTCAGCACTCTCATCAACTCAAATAAAACTGGCAGAGCCCGCTTTACATCCTCACAAGGCCGCCAACCTCATCCCTCACTCTCACCCCACCTAAGAGGTCTCTTGAGCCTGTTGGGCCTTTTGGCTGACTCCAAGGGCAGACAGCGGTACTCCACAAATCCGGTAAAACTAGTGCGAGCTACGCTCAGCACTCTGTATATTATAAATCACATGAAAATCTTATAAATTCTGGTGCGGGTTAAACTCCAGCACCCTGTCTCGAAAATCACGTAAAAATATGGTGCGAGTTAGACTCTAGCACCGTGTCACGAAAGAGCATATGAAATCTGGTGCGAGTTACACTCTAGCACCTATGCATGTAAAACTCTAGTGCGAGCTCTCGCTCTAGCACTAATGCGTGCATCACACAAATCGACAACATCGTGCGAGCTAAGCTCTAGCACGTCACATGTCAACAAAAACACGTAGGCGGCTCTGTTTCCTCAAAACAGTTTTCACAAAACAATATCACGTTGAAAGTATGCAATGCTGTGCATTTTCTTTCAAGGTGAGCCAGCCTACTCATGCATGCCTCAAAACACCTCCAGAATGAGCAGGAACCTTTTGTTCTTACTCCTCCCAATTTTTCCTAAATTTTTAAAATTTTACCCTTAGCAAGGGTATTTTAGTAATTTGCCCATTCTGGACACTAAAATTATTAATTGACCTCTAGACCCTTCAGATAAATTTTAAGGACTGCAAATGAACTTGAAATTGCGTAAAGTTACCTCTAGCAGTCCGCAGAATTCCCTTACCTCGATTCTCGTCGAGTCTGACCTTTTTCTTTTCCAATGTAGTCCCGTCGCGCAGTCCGATATGCTTCCAATCCAATGCCCGGAACTGCGTATTAACATTCCTCAGGTCAGATAACATATAATTTAATTGTACTTAATCTTTTCTGGGCTTAATTTAAATCGCTGGGCCCATTTACCCCTATTGGGCCCGATTGCACCTTAATGGGCCTTAATCGGCATTAAGCCCGTTTTCCACTTAATTTTTACTTTATCGAGGCCTATTGGGCTCATTGGGCCCACCAATAATTTATCGGGCCTCGTTCTAATTCTCGAATAGTTAAACTTAATATTTACGACAATTAGTCTAAATTTCCATAAATTAATTCAATTTATGTGTAAATTAAATCAATATCACGCATAACGAGGCAATTGTCGTAAATAGGAGTCACTTACCCGAGATTCCATACTAGTCCTTAAATCGAGGCTGTCTCGAGCCCTCGGTGGATGCCAATCGTCGAGCTACATAATTTCACAATTTTTTCGGGTAAGTTTCTAGTCGAAAATTAATTAAATAAAATATTCCAAATTTAAATCGGGTCAATTTGACCGCTTATCGACTTACCCGAAGCTCGATTGCATCACCGGAATTTTCCCCAATTTTTCCTCTTTTTTCTTTTCCCTTTTTCTCCCTTTTTTCTCCTCTTTTTGGCTGAACCGGTTCAGTCCGGTTCGGACCGGTTCAGACCGC
This sequence comes from Firmiana major, assembly GCA_033439115.1. Taxonomy (NCBI): domain Eukaryota; kingdom Viridiplantae; phylum Streptophyta; class Magnoliopsida; order Malvales; family Malvaceae; genus Firmiana; species Firmiana major. The sequence goes on from CM065899.1 coordinate 66,476,136, forward strand.
CGGTTCACCCCAGTTCGGCCGGTTCACCGCCGGTTCGCCACCTTGCCGGTCGGTTCTCCGCCGGCTTCCACCGCCAACAGCTCCGCTGGGTCGTCCGCACCTCAAATCTGGCCTCGGTTCGCCTCAACGTCGCCGGAACGCCGTCGGTCCGGCTGTTCTCCCTCTCGGTCGTCGGACCCATTTCTCCTCTTGGCCGTCGCCGGCGATTCTCGCCATTTCGTCGCATGAGACCGGTGCAGAAATGATCACCGTCGCCTGGGCTTTCGGAATCTGGCCTCGGTTTCGCCTGGATCGTCGCCGTTCGCCGCCGGTGGCCATCTCTTCTCCCGCGGCTGCCACCTCTCGATCCGGCGGATTCCGACGATTTCGCCGGCCGGTACTGGTCTCAAAAGGACCGGCTCCTCCTCCCGGTCACGCCAGTATCCGCCGTTCGCCTCCAGCTGCCGTGGATCGCCGGAACCGACAACGTTTTCGCCGCGGCCTTCTCGTCCTCCGTTCGCTGGATACAGCCATCGTCGGCGCGCGTCACCGGTGCCGATGGCTTCGCCGGCCTCTCCTCTTTCTGTTGGGCCCGTCGTCGGAGGCCGTCGGTGGCCGGTGGCCGGTGGTCGGTTGGCCACGCGCGTCTCCCCTTTTCGGTTTCTGTTTCTTCTTCTCTCTCCCCGATATCTCCAATTCACTTTTTTTTTTTTATTTAACAATTTGTTTTTATTCATTAAAATACACTAAAAATACCCAAATATCCCTTAAAATTATTATTTTATTCTAAATTAATTAATTAATTTTATTTAATTTATTTATTATATTTTAACCTCTTTTTCGGGTATAATTTCCCCGTATTTTTGGGATGTTGTCCCGGGTGACTTTTCGGTATATTTTTCAATTATTTTCGGGATTATTTTTCCGAACTAAAAATCTCGATTAATCCCGATTAATTTTCATAAATTAATATCTTGATCAATTTAATCCGAAATAATTTTATTTCACTTTTATTGACCAAGATTTCTTAAGTCCATATTTTTAATTAAATTTCTTTATCGAAATTATACCGACTTTCGGTCTTTTGACCGTTTTGCCCTTACGCATGTTCGGGATTTATTTAACCCGACTTCCTTCATAATTCCCCCATCTTTTCTTATTTAATTTCCGTATTTTAATTAAATTCGGGTCTTACAAAAACTTTGAGGAGTTGAAGAAGTGGTTAACTACAGCTCCGATACTCACCATTCCTACCAGCTCAGGAGGGTTCTCGGTGTATATGGATGCTTCACATCTAGGACTGGGCTGTGTATTGATGCAGGATGGGAAGGTAGTAGCCTATGGATCAAGACAGTTAAAGGATCATGAGAGGAACTACCCTACCCATGACTTGGAGTTGGCGACCATAGTATTTGCTTTGAAAATATGGCGCCACTATCTTTACGGTGAGAGATTTCAGATCTACACATATCATAAGAGCCTTAAGTACCTGTTCTCGCAAAAAGAGTTGAACATGAAACAGAGGAGATGGCTCGAGCTGTTAAAGGATTATGATTGTGAGATCTTGTACCACCCGGGTAAAGAAAATGTCGTTGCTGATGCATTGAGTAAGAAGCATCTCGGGTTGGTATTATTCATAATGGTCAGGGAACACGAGCTGTTGGAATAGTTCACGAACCTCAGTTTGGATATGACCCCGCCTGATGCTGATAGTGGATTTATGATAGCTAGCCTGCAGTTGGAATCGAATCTGGTAGATCGAATTCGATAGGCTCAGCGAGTTGATCAGCAGTGCAGTGATATAGTCGGGCAGATACAGAGGGATACAAAGACTGGTTTTGAGTTGAGTTCAGATAGATTGTTGAGGTTCAGAGGTAGGGTATGTGTTCCTGATGATGCAGAGATTAGAAGGTTGATCTTGACAGAGGCTCACTCATCGAGGTATACGATACATCTAGGGAGTACTAAGATGTATCAAAACCTTCGAAAGGTTTATTGGTGGTCTGGGATGAAAAGGCACATTGCTGAATATGTTGCTAAGTGTCTCGTTTGTCAACATGTGAAGGTAGAGCATCAGAAGCCTGCAGGGTTATTGCAGCCTCTACCGATACCGACATGGAAGTGGGAGCATGTCCCCATGGATTTTGTGATGGGATTACCGAGGACCTGGAGAGGTCATGATGCCATATGGGTGATTGTGGATCGGTTGATAAAATCAGCCCATTTGCTATCTATGAGAGCTACCGATACTCTGAGCCAATTAGCAAACCTATATGTGCGTGAGATAGTGAGGCTACATGGAATTCCAGTGAGCGTTGTTTCTGATAGGGATGCCCGCTTCACTTCCCACTTCTGGGAACGTTTTCAGGAAGCGATGGGGACCCAGTTGAGTTTTAGCACCGCATTTCATCCTTAGACAGATGGTCAGTCAGAGAGGACTATACAGATCCTGGAGGATATGTTGAGAACGTGTGCATTGGATTTTGGAGGCTCCTGGGATGACCATTTGCCACTCGCAGAGTTCGCCTATAATAATAGTTTTCATGCGAGTATCGGGATGGCACCATATGAGGCATTGTATGAGCGTAGATGTCGTTCCCCCATTGGATGAGAATAGGTTGGTGACAGACAGATCTTTGCTCTCGACTTGGTTAGACAGGCCTCTAAGGACGTTCAATTGATATGTGAGAGGTTACGGACAGCTCAGAGAAAGTAAAAGAGTTATGCTGACAAGAGACAGAGACCACTAGAGTTTGATGTGGGTGAGTCGGTGTTCTTGAAAGTTTCTCCTTCGAAGGGAATTATGAGGTTTGGTAAGAAGGGCAAGCTGAGCCATAGATATATTGGACCCTTCGAGATACTTGATAGAGTGAGAGATAAGGCATATAGATTGGCATTGCCACCAGAGTTGGCAAGTTTGCATAACGTCTTCCACGTATCCATGTTGAGGAAGTATCACCTGGACCCGGCACATGTGATAAGATATGAGCCATTGAAGCTCAATGAAGGTATGATGTATGTTGAGAAGCCAGTTTGGGTATTAGACAGAAAAGATAAAGTGTTGAGGACAAAGACAATTCCCTTGGTGAAGGTCCTTTGGCAACATCACACTGTGGAAGAAGCCATATGAGAATTTGAGAGTTTGATGCGGGAGAAGTATCCCGAGTTATTCGTGGATTGAATTGGTTCTAATTTGGAAGACCAAATTTTCTAAGTGGGGGAGAATGTAAGACCCCGTATATGTATAATTGTAATATGTACATAGAAATGTAAATGGCGTTACACTATGAATTCATAAGTGAAGTGTATGTAATGTAAGTCCATTAGTTTAAAAGAGCTGTGATTGTACATACAAGTTTCATTATGTATGAATGTGAAGAAATGTACTTAAATATGTGAAGAATATGAGTAGTGTGGTGAAATGGAAGGAAGATTTGCATAAATGTGCACTTCCATTTGGTTTATATCATGGACCATTTGCTATAGAAAGATTCTACACAAGTTTTAATGTGTATGAAGTATTAACGGATGCCATCTTCAAGTCTCAAAGATGATTGGATGAAAAAATGACTATGGCACCAAGTTAAGGATGTTTTGGTATAAGTTTACTATAGAAAAACTGTAGAAAATCTGGAAATATGAATGACAGATCGATCTCATAGGATGAGAGATCGATTTGGGTGAGCCAAAATGCTTGTATTTGAGCAAAAGAATAGGGCAGATCGATCTCCAATGGGGCAAGATCGATCTCCTAAACATTCTGTAATGAAAAGATCGATCCTCAAGCCTACAGATAGATCTCCTTAGCTCTCTGTTTGGAGTAGATCGATCTCAAGTTTCGACAGATTGATCTTATGCTTAAAATGTCGTGAAAAAGAGAGATTTAAAAAGACCAGATCGATCTCCTCCTAGTGCAGATCGATCTCTTCAAGCTATTTCTATAAAAGGAGTGTTGAAAATCTAAAAATTTTGAAAAAAACATCACCCTTCCATTTTCAACCCAAAAACCTAACTTTCTCTCTCTAAAATCAGTCATTTCCAGTAAGATTTGAAGAGAGACCATTAGAAGCAAAGTTGTTCATCTTGAGGAAGAGAACAACATAGTTTGGAGGCATTTACCCATTTGTTGGATTGAAGGAACAAGGGGCATTTCTAATTGTAGCAAAGAGGAAATCCAAAGAGGTAAGTTTCTAGTGCACAAATCCAAGTACATTTGTCTAGTTGATGATTGTGAAGTTGATTTGGGTGTGTACATTGTGGGTAGAAACTATCTAAAATGCATGGGAATGATTATGACCTAGAAATGGTCTAGTGTGAGAAAGTGAAATGTATGGAGATAAATGATGAATGAGATATGTAGAAGTTAATAATAGTGTTGTGGTATGATTTTAAGATGTTGTTAGTAGATAAATTGTGAGATTTACCTAAAAGGGGTAAAATGCGGATTAAGGCATTGGTAAATGCAAATATGAGTTATATTGACTAATGAGGTCAAATGTGAGTTAACAACTTTAACTCAAGTGGTTTGGATGATTGAATTGCAGCTTCCGAGGATACGTCGGAGCGAGTTGAGCCAAGAGCGTGAGAAGCTAAGAGGAAAAGAGTCACACCAAGTAAATTGAGGTAAGGGAATTGTGTGGACTCTTAGAGATATCTGTGTGCAATTTGGGCTCTTAAATGCTTTGCTAGATTGCATGAGATGTTAGGAAATGAAATTGGGTGATTGAAGGGCAAAAGTTGGGTGTTTGAGAAATATGCATGAAAACAAAAGCATATTGCTTTGAAAATCATGTTTTATTGCTTTTTAGCAAGTGATTGGTAGGTTGGCTAGCATTTGAAATGAATTGCAAAAGAAATGAGATTCTTTTGGTTTGTTAACCACACTTTACAAAGAAATGAGCCACCTATATTATTTCCGTGGGAATGAAAGCGTGCTAGAGTATGACTCGCACGAGATTTGACGTGTTTTATACACATGAGTGCTAGAGCTTAGCTCGCACTGGTTTTCACATGGATTTCATACTGGTTTTGGCATGGTGCTTGGAGCTTAGCTCGCACTAGATGCCCACCTTATTTGTTGCCGTGCTTGGAGCTACGAGCAGACTGGGTGTCACATCGATTAAATAGGCTCGCACGTGCATTATTTTGACATGATTGATTAGCCGTGTTAGGAGTTTCAGGTAGACTAGAGGTTGTACCGATTAAATAGGCTCACACGTGCATTTTGAGATGTGGCTTGATATGATGTGTTGATTGGGTCCACGGAGTACGTTGTACCGTGCATGTAGCATGGAGTATGTTGTACCGTGTTGAGATGTGATGTGCTATCTTCGAACGAGATCTGCTATGGACCGACGGGTAGGATTTGACCCACCTCCCGTGTGGAAGTAGATAGTGGTGATATCCCGCACACCTGATCCGTGTAGCCAGTATCACAGGTTATGGCCATAGACCTTGAGGTTATTACTTATTATTGAATTGCCTATCTCACATGTCTATTGCTTTGAGAATAAATCCATGTTTGAAATGATTTGTGGGTCAGGAAAGTCCGAGGGATGGGCTAAGACTTGACAAGTGTGGACTTGTTTTGAGATATCGATGTTAATGGTTTTTAAAGTGCACGAATGCATGATGTTTAATGTTATGCTTTATTGTGAAAAATGCATGATGGTTAATGCCATGCTTATTTGAGAAAATGTATGATGGTTAATGCCATGCTTATTTGAGAAAATGCATGATGGTTAATGCCATGCTTATTTGAGAAAACGCATGATGGTTAATGCCATGCTTTATTGTGAATTATGCATTATGATTTATACCATGCTTTGAATTGAATTGTGCACTGGATTTTAATAGCATTAATGCTTTACATACCATTAACACAATCATACACTCATGTTTTGAGATAAATGATGAACTAAATGCTTTTGAGCATGGCATCACGATCACGTAGATAGTGCAGTATCTACCTGTTCGCATGATTACCTTACTGAGCATTTGGTTTGCTCACCCCCTTATTTTCCTCATCTCTACAGAAATTTGAATATAGAGTGAGCGTGACTGTAGGTGTTCCCTTTTGGTAATCCGCTGCATCCCATCGCGTAAGGTATACACACTGTTGTAATTTTGTGTCTAAACTTACGGTAGCACCGTGGCATTTTGTGTGTAACTATTGGGGGATGTAAAACAATGTAAACACATGTAACAACTCTGATATATATACATTTATACAAGTGTTTACTCATAAATAATATATAAATTGAATTGTTATGGTGGAGTGAGATAGACGTCGACACACAGCCTAACTATTGAGGAGAGTTGCTATTCACGATTGAGGTAAGGACGAATAATAAATGATGCATGAAAATGCAAAAAATTTGTACGTATTTTGGTAAGTTGAGGGTCGTGACACAACGTACTCCGCAGACCCATATCATGGTTGGGGGTGCTAGCTGTAGGTCTTATCTACCCCATACCATGCGTAACCTACTCAGTCTTAGGTGCACGTGGGAGTATTTTCTTTTGATGTTAGGTCCTAGCCCCTCATGGCCTTTCTCGCCCATTTTGGGTTCCCTGAACACCATATCCGGTCCTAGCCCCTCATGCCTTGCTCACCCTTTTTGGGTTCCCTAAATGGATTAATGTTAGGTCCTAGCCCCTCATGGCCTTGCTCGCCCCTCTTGGGTTCCCTGGACAATAATCTGTATTACCCTCACCACGGCATCATACATACCACAGTGTGAAAACCAGTGCGAGCTAAGCTCTAGCATGATATATGCATAGTAAATAAACCTCCTCGTATGAGCAACGCTTTAGTACGACATTTATGCATATAAACATGAAGAAACGATGTACGAGCATAGCTCCAGTACGGTTATATGCATAAGAAATCACTCGAAATCCACGTACGAGCAGAAGCTCCAATACAGTTTACAAAACATCATCACAATTTCAAATCAAAGTGCGAGCGAAGCTCCAGCACGATTTAATTCACATAAACACGATAGGCGGCTCATACACAATCAAAACAAATCTCAAATCATGTTTAGCACTTCACATGTGCTATTTCTTAAAACCATTCAAACATTAGCCAGCCTGTTCGTTAATTTGTTCAAAACAAAGCAATGTGTTTCTCAAAACACCAAAACATGTGGTTTATGCATCTATTAGCCTTACTATTCCTTTCTCAAGAATCGTTTTCAGAAACCAAATCATATACATTCTCATAGCTATTCACATATACCAACAATCATTTTTGTAAACCATCATGCATTTTATAACACCCGATATTCACCCACGAGTTCAAAGTACGAGCATCTATCTCTATATACTTACAAAATTTCCTTACTTGGAATCGCGTCGCGAGATTCCACTTCCTTAAAGCTGCTTACTTGTGCGGTTCGATTAGTCTCCAACGAACTCTCAAGAACTGCATAAAGTCATATATCACCTCGATTTAGTCCATATAACACAACTCTTGTGTTCGCTATATTCGATTTAACCTATAGCCTTCATTAATATTTTATAAGGCCTAGTTTTATCGTTCTACTCATATCTCTAGTCGATTGATTTCTTTTAGGCCTATTGATTTATACCAAATCGATATCAAATCGATATTAAGCTCATAGTGTTCATATTTAATCCTTTTCTCTACTATGGCATTTTATCAAACATCTTATATACTCATTTTCATAAATCCTCTAAACTCACAATGTAACTTCATTTAACCATCTCAAATCATTCACATTACTTCAATAACAACTTTAGCATGCTCATAAATCATCAACTCATTCAACCCATACCTTCTCACATTGGACTTATTCTAGGTTTTACTTGTTTCATCACGTCTTAGGTAGTTTTGACCATCAATACTCATACAAATCAACTCAAAAAATCAATAAATAGTCAAATGTACTTGGGCTGAAGCATTAGAAACTTACCAATCTAGTTTCTCTTCTCGCTCCAAATGAAAATATCCCTTGCTCCTTCAATACATCAAATGAGGTTATGATTCCAAAGTATGTTGTTATTCTCTTTGAGGTGAACAACTTTGTATCTAATGGTCGTTTCTCAAATCTTACCAGAAATGGGTGGGTTTAGAGAGAGAAATCTAGGTTTTAGGTTGAAATGGAAGAGTGAGATTATTTTTCTTGAAATTTACAGATTTCACTGCTCCTATTTATAGAATTGCTTGATGAGATCGATCTGTCAAGGTTCTGAGATCAATCTGATCCTCTTAAATCCCTTATTTTCACGCCAATATGTATGCATGAGATTGATCTGTTGAAAGCTTGAGATCGATCTGTCTCAAGCAGAGAGTTAAGGAGATCGATCTGCTCCAAGGCTGAGATTGATCTTCTCCAACCCGAGAGCTAAGGAAATCGGTCCGCTTGTACCAAGAATCAATCTCTTCTTTACAGAATGTTTAGCAGATCGATCTGGCCCCATTGGAGATCGATCTGGCCTGTTTCGTTGTTCGAATAAGAGCATTTTTTACTCTTCCAAATCGATCTCTTATCCTATGAGATCGATCTAGCATTCATATTTTGAGATTTTTGCTGTAGTTTTCTGCAGTAACTTACACAAAACTTCCTTAATTTGCTGTCATAGTCATTTTCTCTTCCAACCACCTTCAAGACTTGAAAATGACATCCATTCATACTTTATACACATTGAAACTTGCGTGCATTCATTGTATAACCAAAGGTATACCATCCAAAACTAAATGGAAGTACGAATACTTATGCAATTCATGCAACTTCATTCCATTTGCTGCACTACCCATTTTGAGTTCCAATCACATTCATCACTTATAAAAGCCCATTTCTTCATATTCATATAAAATGAAACTTGTTTGCACATTACAAGCTCATATTACAAGTATGTACATTGAATCGATGAACTTATACCACACATGCTTCACATTACAAGTACGTAGACATACGTATGAAGTCATAAGGTCACACATGAAATACGGGTCTTACACATGCATTAAATAAGTAATTTTTAGAAGTTGATTAGAGTCACTTTCTTGAGATTTTCATGGCACTTTGATATTTTTCTTTACTGTCCAGCATATTTAGGCATCAATCCAAGGGTCATTTAGCTACTATTTTTTGTTAATTTTACTGTTCATATCATTAATGTTAAGTTACTTAAGGTCTACGCATGCATTAGGTAATTTTTACGAGTAAGTAGCTTAAGGTTCATGGCATTTTTCCTTAGATTTTTACATATAGTTTTCAGTTTCAGCATTATTGTCTAGCCATATATAGTTTCTATTTGATGCATTTTTTAGGTATATTTTTGTAAGTTTAATTAGTTTTAAGGTCAATTATATATTAGGTAATTTTTAGGTAAATTTAGATTAATTATTCATGGCATTTTCATATCATTTTTCATTATGATTCTTGGTGTTAGGCATCCTTTAGTACTGCTGATAAGGTTTGTTTGAGCCATTGTTTTGCCATTTTCATTTACTGTTTTGAATACATAATTAGGGTTATAGGTTAGTATACATATAGGGTATAATTTAAATAGAGTTTGATTAGGTTTCCATGACATTTCCTTTAAGCATTACATGCATTAATGAGTGATTTTTTTTTTTTTTAAGACAGTGCTTTGAACGTTTCCTTTGATGTGTCCTTTTTGTTCTTATCAAGGATGAATAAGATAATGACATGTGGAGTGCTAGATGGAAGGAAAAGGTGAGGTGCATTACAGGACAAACCATCTTGCTATTTTGGCTTGTAGTGCAAGATTTTCATCTTGTAGTGGATTTAGACAAATTCTTGCATTGTTTTAGCCCAAATTCCACCAAATCATCTAGATATCATTTGGAATTTATTTATCTGGATAATTTTAGGAAATTAATCAAATTAGATGGATAATTGACACAATTCATAAGAGGGTTAAGCAAAATTTAAGCAATTAAGCACAAAAGTAACTTTTTTTCATTGAGTTATCACACCCTTAAACGTGAACTTTTGCTTGTACTTAAGCTTACAAGCAAAATAGTGAGCAATCTGAAACACATGGGAGATGATAAGTACACGACAAATTTATTTTCCCAAAATAACCTCAAAGAAAAAGTACAAACCCAAATCTCAAAGATTCATAATTATGGTTCAAACATTAGGCATTATCAAATCATAAGTCTTGATCCAAATCAAAGCTCTCGTGTGTGTGTGATATGTCAAAGTCACTTCAAAGTACACCATCTGAATCAGATTATGCAAACATATAGATGCAAAGTCAATGATAAATGATCACTCTCATAAGTTTGCTTTTCACTTCTCTCTACTAATCTAGTCATACTTAATCAATAATCAATATGACTTCATTAAGCTTGTAACGTCAAGCCAGGATAAGGTATAATAAAAGACAATTTAGACTCAATAGCCCTTAATCATGCTTTACTTTTTAGGATCTTTGATGTTTAGAGCTCTAATTATTCCCCAAAACTTACTTTTTTTATTTTGTATTTTTCTTTTTTTCACATTTTTTATTTATTCATTTATTTTTCTTTCCTTTTTTGTCTTTTCCTTTTCTTTTTCTCTTTTATTTTTCATTTTTCTGTTTCTTTTTCCTTCACTATCAATATACCTATATGTATATAGCTCTTAATATATCCTAGTTAATCACAAGCTTTCAGGATAAGGGACAGAAAAAATTATTTAAGACCAAGGAAGTATAACTATGTGGGTGTATATACATAAAGGCTTATTTGGCTTATATGGGTGAATAAAGGAAAATATATACAAGGTTAGCTTGAAAGGTTTAAACCATCCAAGGAAAGCCTAAATGTAAGACCCGAATTTAATTAAAACATGGAAATTAAATAAGAAAAGATGGGGGAAGTATGAAGGAAGTCGGGTTAAATAAATCCCGAACACGCGTAAGGGCAAAACGGTCAAAAGACCGAAAGCCGGAGTAAATTCGATAAGAAAATTTAATTAAAAATATGAATTTAAGAAATCTTGGTCAATAAAAGTGAAATAAATTTATTTCGGGTTAAATTGATCAAGATATTAATTTATTGGAATTAATCGGGATTAATCGGGATTTTTAGTTCGGAAGAATAATCCCGAAAATAATCGAAAAATATACCGAAAAGTCATTCGGGACAATATCCCGAAAATACGGGGAAATTATACCCGAAAAAGAGGTTAAAATATAATAAATAAATTAAATAAAATTAAATTGATAAATTTAGAATTTAATAATAATTTTAAGAGATATTTGGGTAATTTTAATGTATTTTAAGGAATAGTAAAATAATTAAAATAAATAAAATTAATAATAAAATTAATAAAAATAAATTAATGAAAGGAAAAAAAAAACGCGAAAAAAATCGTGAAACGGAGAACGAAAATGGAGCCGAGAACCCGAGGAGCCCGATGAGCCGTCCGGCGGCCGATGGCCGGGCCAAGGGTCGAAAATGGAAGAGGGGTGGCCGGTGAGCACGATGGTACTGGCGGTGCAGCCTACCGACGCCGGAGGAAGCCGATCGGAGGAGAGAAAGGCCGCGGGAAAGAAGTGGCCACCGGCGGCGAACGGCGACGATCCTGCCGAAAACGAGGCCCGATTTTGAGAGCCCAGGCGACGGTGGTGCTTTTGAGACCGATAGCACCCGACGAGGCAGTGGGAATCGCCGGCGACGGCCAAAAGAGGGAGACGGGTCCGACGGCGAAGAGGAGAACAGCCGGACAGGCGGCATTCCGACGACGTTGAGGCGAACCGAGGCCAGATTCGAGGTGCGGACGACCCAGCGGAGCTGCTGGCGGTGGAAGCCGGCAGAGAACCGACCGGAAAAGGGGTGAACCGGCGGTGAACTGGCCGAACCGGGGTGAACCGGCGGTCTGAACCGGTCCGAACCGGACTGAACCGGTTCAGCCAAAAAGAGGAGGAAAAAAGGAAGAAAAAGGGAAAAAAAAAAGAGAAAAAATTGGGGAAAATTCCTGTGATGCAATCGAGCTTCGGGTAAGTCGACAAGCGGTCAAATTGACCCGATTTAAATTTGAAATATTTTATTTAATTAAATTTCGACTGAAAAGTTTACCCGAAAATGTAATTAATTGTGTAGCTCGACGATTAGCATCCACCGAGGGCTCGAGACAGCCTCGATTTACGGACTAGCATGGAATCTCGGGTAAGTGACATTTATTTACGACAATTACCTCGTTATGCGTGATATTGATTTAATTTACGCATAAATTGAATTAATTTATGGAAATTTAGATAAATTGTCGTAAATAGTGAATTTAGCTATTCGAGAGCTAGAACGAGGTCCAATAAATTATTGGTGGGCCCAGTGAGCCCAATAGGCCTCGATAAAGTGAGAATTAAGTGGAAAACGGGCTTAAGGCCGATTAAGGCCCATTAAGGTGCAATCGGGCCCAATATGGGTAAACGGGCTCAATGATTTAAATTAAGCCCAGAAGAGATTAAATACAATTAAATTGTATGTTATCTAACCTGAGGAATATTGATACGCAGTTCCGGGCATTTGATTGGGAGCATAACGGACTGCGCGACGAGATAACATTGGAAAAGAAAAGGTCAGACTCGACAGGAAAATAAGGTAAGGGAATTCTGCGGACTGCTAGAGGTAACTTTACGCAATTTTAAATTGATATGCAGTCCTTTAAAATTTATCTGAAGGGTCTAGAGGTCGAATAATAATTTTAGTGCCCCGAATGGGCAAAATTACTAAAATACCCTTGCTAAGGGTAAAATTCTAAAAATTTAGGAAAAATTGGGAGGAGCAAGAACAAAAGGTTCCTGCTCATTCTGGAGGTGTTTTGATGCATGCATGAGTAGGCTGGCTCACCTTGAAAGAAAATGCACAGCATTGCATACTTTCAACGTGATATTGTTTTGTGAAAACTGTTTTGAGGAAACAGAGCCGCCTACGTGTTTTTATTGACATGTGACGTGCTAGAGCTCAGCTCGCACGATGTTGTCGATTTGTGTGATGCATGCATTAGTGCTAGAGCGAGAGCTCGCACTAGAGTTTTACATGCATAGGTGCTGGAGTCCAACTCGCACCAGATTTGTATACATATATATATGATTTTCGTGACAGGGTGCTAGAGTCTAACTCGCACCATATTTTTATATGATTTTGAGACAGGGTGTTAGAGCTTCGCTCGCACCAGATTTTTATACGATTTGCGTACAGAGTGCTGAGCTTAGCTCGCACTAGTTTTACCGGATTTGTGGAGTACCGCTGTCTGCCCTTGGAGTCAGCCAAAAGGCCCAACAGGCTCAAGAGACCTCTTAGGTGGGGTGAGAGTGAGGCATGAGGTTGGCGGCCTTGTGGGGATGTAAAGCGGGCTCTGCCAGTTTTATTTGAGTTGATGAGAGTGCTGAGCATCGCTCGCACTGATTTTATGAGAACATGCGATGAGCCGTGCTTGGAGCATCGGGTAGACTGTGTGTCACCGATTTAATAGGCTCGCACGTGCGTTTTGAGACATGGCATGAGTATTGAGAAACAAACCTCTGTGGGAAGCAGGCCAATTGGGCTGGAGTACCTAGAGATATTATATGGGTTCACGGAGTACGATGTACCGTGCAAGTAGCATGGAGTACGATGTACCGTGTGGTATCTTCGGATACGGCATCTCCGGATGCAGCATCTTCGATGCCGGGGATCGGATAAGACTGACGGGATGGACTGACCCACCTCCCGGGCGATTCCCGATCATGGTGAGAACCCGCACACTAGGATCCGTGTAGCTGAGGAACTCCCGAGGACAGATATGGCCATAGTCCTGGTTATTGCCGTTATACAAATATTGCCTCGTCTCGCATGTTGACGATTTCGATGATTTAAACTGGGATTTAAATTAAATATGCATGATGGTTATATTCCATGCTTTTAAAACCCATATGCGATGTTAACGATTTTCATGATTTTGAGTGAGTCAGGATCACCCGAAGGAGGGGTCGAGTCCTGACTTTACTGTGAAATTTTAAACGAGAAAGATATGATTTTGAATATACTTGCATGTTGGATTTTTCGTGCAATGTGTTTTACATAACATCATAATTCATAGCATCTATTTTAAAATGTGTGGAGAAAGGGTGGTTTATGCATGGCACCACGTTCATGTAGGTAGTATGGTTACCTACTTGTTCGTAGGATTGCCTTACTGAGCTTGATGTGCTCACCCCTTTCATTTTCTCCCACAGATAATCTCCAATTGAAGTTGAGGCGACTCAGTACTGCATTCCGGATATCCGCTGCTGCCCATCAACATAAGGTATATATACACTTGTACATATTGTATCTACATAAGCATAGCACAGTAACATGTTTGTAAGTAACTTTAGGGGATGTATAAATAATATAAACAATTATAAATGACTGGAGAATAAATAAGTTAAATGGGAAATGTATGGTGGGACTGGCATTGACGCACAGCCCAATTATTAGTGGAGTGTGGTCACGATTCGAGGACAGGTAAGAATTCAAGTAAATAAACAAAACGCGAAAAATTAACTCTGATTTTTGGGTAGTTTGGGTCGTGACAATTATTATGGTATCAGAGCAACAATTGGTCTGATGTGTGTCAGTGTCAGTAATTAGGAAATTACATCCCCGTGTTACTGTGCTTAGTTAGATACAATAGTGTATATTGAGATGGGCTTGACTAAGAAATGGTTGAGAATGCAGGAATGCTTAATATGAGTCGCGTTAGATGAGATAGTGCACGAGGCAGAGGTCGTAGAGGTAGACCTGAGTCTGCAAAGTCGTGCTGAGTTTGACTATGAGAACCAGTATGAGATTGAAATAGAGGCTAATGTTGACAATGCCTCACAGAGTCCGACAGAGAGATCAGACAGTATTGAGACACGCTTCGCGAGATTGGAGCGGAGTGTGGAGATTATTTTGAGAAGCAAATTGCTCAGATTTTGTATGAGATCAGAGGGCGCAGCGGAGCATTGGTGGAAACCCGCTCGACCCATCTTAAGAGTTGAGATGAGAAATATCTTGGATATATTCCGGTGACAGAATGTCCCGGACACTGTTTAAAAGGAATTGATTTATTGACAAGTATGGAAAACTCAGTTATATTCTTTGGCAGATATTACCTCGACACTATGAACAAGTGACAGTCGAGATGTTTAAAAGTTTATGGAAGGGTTCAGATTTTCAGTTAGAGTCCGATTGGCCCGTGAGATATTACTTATACCGAGGCAGTGCGCAGTTATACAGTTGGGTAAATAAGAACATGAATTGCACACCTCTGAGATTTGGAAAGGTAGTGAGGGCCGAAATAGAGACAGAAAAGAGAATCGAGAAATGACAGAGATGTTAAAATGGAAAAATGGTAATTGGTAAAAGATCTGATTTGACGAGTTATGGAGTAAGATAATTGGTAAGGCCCCAGTGCATCTAATTTTGGCACTCTTGGGGGGGGCATTGTGATTGGAGGACCCCGACATGCTACGAAGTAGTGTAGCAGTGTAAGTACTGTAAGCAGTGTGGGATGTGTGGTGGATACCACGGAAGGAGGGTCTATACCTACACTGTATTGATGAAAATGGCCGTTAAGTGTGGTAAGACGGACCATTGATATTGATTGCACAGAGTTAGGCGAGATCGCCCCACAGAAAGGTAAAGAGACGGAGAAAAACTTCGTTGGTATAGCTGCAACGAAAAGGGAGGCAATAGCCAAAAAGAAAAAGCAAAGTAAGTTGTTGGACGAAGGCGAGAGGATGTCTTGGACCAGGACAATATTGATGTTTCATGGATGTGGTGTAAGATACCACACTTGTTATGAATAACGAAGTACGTATGTTCATTGATCCTGGTGCCACATATTTATTTATACCGCCTTCATTCTCATATAAGTGAGTAAAAAGGCATGAATGCCTACATCATTGGGGACAATTCTGATAAATGAGTACCCCAATAGAGGAGGATTAATTATCGGAATAAGGATATAGAGATTTTAAGTTGAAAACATGGGTGAAAACAGTACTGAAAAGTATACTGGAAGAATAATCCCGAAAATAATCGAAAAATATACCGAAAAGTCATTCGGGACAATATCCCGAAAATACGGGGAAATTATACCCGAAAAAGAGGTTAAAATATAATAAATAAATTAAATAAAATTAAATTGATAAATTTAGAATTTAATAATAATTTTAAGAGATATTTGGGTAATTTTAATGTATTTTAAGGAATAGTAAAATAATTAAAATAAATAAAATTAATAATAAAATTAATAAAAATAAATTAATGAAAGGAAAAAAAAAACGCGAAAAAAATCGCGAAACGGAGAACGAAAATGGAGCCGAGAACCCGAGGAGCCCGATGAGCCGTCCGGCGGCCGATGGCCCGGCCAAGGGTCGGAAATGGAAGAGGGGAGGCCGGTGAGCACGATGGTACCGGCGGTGCAGCCTACCGACGCCGGAGGAAGCCGATCGGAGGAGAGAAAGGCCGCGGGAAAGAAGTGGCCACCGGCGACGAACGGCGGCGATCCGGCCGAAAACGAGGCCCGATTTCGAGAGCCCAGGCGACGGCGGTGCTTTTGAGACCGATAGCACCCGACGAGGGGGCGGGAATCACCGGCGACGGCCAAAAGAGGGAGACGGGTCCGACGGCGAAGAGGAGAACAGCCGGACCGGCGGCATTCCGACGACGTTGAGGCGAACCGAGGCCAGATTCGAGGTGCGGACGACCCAGCGGAGCTGCTGGCGGTGGAAGCCGACGGAGAACCGACCGGAAAAGGGGTGAACCGATGGTGAACTGGCCGAATCGGGGTGAACCGGCGGTCTGAACCGGTCCGAACCGGACTGAACCGGTTCAGCCAAAAAGAGGAGGAAAAAAGGAAGAAAAAGGGAAAAAGAAAAAGAGAAAAAATTGGGAAAAATTCCTGTGATGCAATCGAGCTTCGGGTAAGTCGACAAGCGGTCAAATTGACCCGATTTAAATTTGGAATATTTTATTTAATTAAATTTCGACTGAAAAGTTTACCCGAAAATGTAATTAATTGTGTAGCTCGACGATTAGCATCCACCGAGGGCTCGAGACAGCCTCGATTTACGGACTAGCATGGAATCTCGGGTAAGTGACATTTATTTATGACAATTACCTCGTTATGCGTGATATTGATTTAATTTACGCATAAATTGAATTAATTTATGGAAATTTAGATAAATTGTCGTAAATAGTGAATTTAGCTATTCGAGAGCTAGAACGAGGTCCAATAAATTATTGGTGGGCCCAGTGAGCCCAATAGGCCTCGATAAAGTGAGAATTAAGTGGAAAACGGGCTTAAGGCCGATTAAGGCCCATTAAGGTGCAATCGGGCCCAATATGGGTAAACGGGCTCAATGATTTAAATTAAGCCCAGAAGAGATTAAATACAATTAAATTGTATGTTATCTAACCTGAGGAATATTGATACGCAGTTCCGGGCATTTGATTGGGAGCATAACGGACTGCGCGACGAGATAACATTGGAAAAGAAAAGGTCAGACTCGACAGGAAAATAAGGTAAGGGAATTCTGCGGACTGCTAGAGGTAACTTTACGCAATTTTAAATTGATATGCAGTCCTTTAAAATTTATCTGAAGGGTCTAGAGGTCGAATAATAATTTTAGTGCCCCGAATGGGCAAAATTACTAAAATACCCTTGCTAAGGGTAAAATTCTAAAAATTTAGGAAAAATTGGGAGGAGCAAGAACAAAAGGTTCCTGCTCATTCTGGAGGTGTTTTGATGCATGCATAGTAGGCTGGCTCACCTTGAAAGAAAATGCACAGCATTGCATACTTTCAACGTGATATTGTTTTGTGAAAACTGTTTTGAGGAAACAGAGCCGCCTACGTGTTTTTATTGACATGTGACGTGCTAGAGCTCAGCTCGCACAATGTTGTCGATTTGTGTGATGCATGCATTAGTGCTAGAGCGAGAGCTCGCACTAGAGTTTTACATGCATAGGTGCTGGAGTCCAACTCGCACCAGATTTGTATACATATATATATGATTTTCGTGACAGGGTGCTAGAGTCTAACTCGCACCATATTTTTATATGATTTTGAGACAGGGTGTTAGAGCTTCGCTCGCACCAGATTTTTATACGATTTGCGTACAGAGTGCTGAGCTTAGCTCGCACTAGTTTTATCGGATTTGTGGAGTACCGTTGTCTGCCCTTGGAGTCAGCCAAAAGGCCCAACAGGCTCAAGAGACCTCTTAGGTGGGGTGAGAGTGAGGGATGAGGTTGGCGGCCTTGTGGGGATGTAAAGCGGGCTCTGCCAGTTTTATTTGAGTTGATGAGAGTGCTGAGCATCGCTCGCACTGATTTTATGAGAACATGCGATGAGCCGTGCTTGGAGCATCGGGTAGACTGTGTGTCACCGATTTAATAGGCTCGCACGTGCGTTTTGAGACATGGCATGAGTATTGAGAAACAAACCTCTGTGGGAAGCAGGCCAATTGGGCTGGAGTACCTAGAGATATTATATGGGTTCACGGAGTACGATGTACCGTGCAAGTAGCATGGAGTACGATGTACCGTGTGGTATCTTCGGATACGGCATCTCCGGATGCAGCATCTTCGGATGTCGGGGATCGGATAAGACTGACGGGATGGACTGACCCACCTCTCGGGCGATTCCCGATCATGGTGAGAACCCGCACACTAGGATCCGTGTAGCTGAGGAACTCCCGAGGACAGATATGGCCATAGTCCTGGTTATTGCCATTATACAAATATTGCCTCGTCTCGCATGTTGACGATTTCGATGATTTAAACTGGGATTTAAATTAAATATGCATGATGGTTATATTCCATGCTTTTAAAACCCATATGCGATGTTAACGATTTTCATGATTTTGAGTGAGTCAGGATCACCCGAAGGAGGGGTCGAGTCCTGACTTTACTGTGAAATTTTAAACGAGAAAGATATGATTTTGAATATACTTGCATGTTGGATTTTTCGTGCAATGTGTTTTACATAACATCATAATTCATAGCATCTATTTTAAAATGTGTGGAGAAAGGGTGGTTTATGCATGGCACCACGTTCATGTAGGTAGTATGGTTACCTACTTGTTCGTAGGATTGCCTTACTGAGCTTGATGTGCTCACCCCTTTCATTTTCTCCCACAGATAATCTCCAGTTGAAGTTGAGGCGACTCAGTACTGCATTCCGGATATCCACTGCTGCCTATCAACATAAGGTATATATACACTTGTACATATTGTATCTACATAAGCATAGCACAGTAACATGTTTGTAAGTAACTTTAGGGGATGTATAAATAATATAAACAATTATAAATGACTGGAGAATAAATAAGTTAAATGGGAAATGTATGGTGGGACTGGCATTGACGCACAGCCCAATTATTAGTGGAGTGTGGTCACGATTCGAGGACAGGTAAGAATTCAAGTAAATAAACAAAACGCGAAAAATTAACTCTGATTTTTGGGTAGTTTGGGTCGTGACACTAAATCACTTCCCTGATCAAATGTGATGTAGTAATTTCACCTCAAGAGAAGATCAAACAAAGTCTAGAATATGATGCATAAAATCTTATGATCTAATGCAATCTTATGTTCATATAAGTTTTCTCTAAAGGTGTATACAAATCTATGATTAAGATAAGTGCATAAGGATGAGGAACTCGCAATCAGAATGAAGATAAATTTAAGGAATTAACTTCGTTCTTTTCACAACAATCATGCATCTCAGTCAATCAAAATCAGTCTCAATCAAGGGGTAGTATCATAGGATCATAGAAAAACAACAAGTTAAGCATCAAAATCACCTCAACTCAAAACATTCTAAGCTCAAACTGACACTAAATCCAAGGTCACAAAAGTATTAGGATCAACAATAGTGTAGGGGATAGTAAAGCCACCTAGGTCACATACCTTAGGTATAACTTGTCTCTCGATAATGGCTTTGCACTTCTCAATAAGTGTTAATAGCTTAAAAGTAGGGAAAAGCTCACTAGGCCTTATAAATCCTTAAGGAAAGGGTATGGGAGGTTGTAATAGGCTGACTGGAGCTAGGCTCAACCGTCTTCATTGGCTTTATATGAAAAGGCTTTAGAGATTTCAAAGAAACTGAGCTCGAACGATCATGAATAGTAGACGAGCAGGAGCTAGCTTCAACTAAATTCACAACATCAATAAGGTTAAGTTCTACCTCAAGGCCTAACTCTATCTCCTCCTTGGTCAACTGCCCGTCACTTTTAGCAACATCACAAAATTTTCCTTCATCCTCAACTATATTGCTTTATTCCTTACCAGGTCTCTTAACAGGATTAAGCTATACGTTGCTAGGTAAGGATCTTTGAGGGTAATGATTGAAAGCATTTGCAATATGTCTCACTTGAGTCTCTAAGTTTCTAATAGAAGCCGCTCGATTTTGAAGGATTTGAGTGAATATATTTTCAAGTGAGGATTTCTTTTCAAGTGCAGGTTAAAGGCTGAAGCTAAACAGGTGGTGGTGATGGATATGACTGGTATTGTGTGGGGTGGTAGCTAGTACTGCTGTGGTGGTGGTATATGAGTGGGTAAAGGTTAAAAACTAGGAGGGCCTAAAGGTCTAGGATTGGATGGTTGCCCTTAGTTTTGAATCCATGAGAAGTTAGTGTGATTCCTCCACTGTTGTAGGTGTTAGAATAAGGGTTATTTTGCTGCTTCGGAGGGGGTGGGGCAACCTAATGAACCGACTCAGCCCTAATGAGGCACCTATCAACTGAGTAAGTACCATCGCAAAGATCATAAGATGAAAATGGGCTCTGTATAGCCAAGACTGTATTAGGGCTAGAGTTAGCCTTGGTACTTAGGGTTTCTACATTCTTGTCAAAATGCATCAAGCTCATATATACTAGCAGTCTTCCTAGGTGTTTGTCTCTTAGATGACCACTTATAGTTATTTGCAGCCATCTTGTCAATAAGGCTGTATATTTTCTCCTCCGTATTGCATAATAGTGCTCCTCTAGCTATAGCATTGATTATTGTCCTATTTTAACTAATCAATCCATTATAGAATGTTTGGACTTAAAGCTATAAAGGAAATCTTTGATGGGGACATTCCCTAAGAAGGTCCTTGTATCTATTACATGCTTCGTACTAGGACTTAGAGTCGAATTGAGTGAAATAGGATATATCATTCTGAAGCTTAGCCATTTTAGAGGGTGGAAAAAATTTGGTCAAGAACTATTGTGCTAGCTTATCCTATGTAGAGATGGACCTTGGAGGCAAAGAGGTCAATTAGTGTTTGGCTCCAACCTTAAGAGAAAAAGGGAATAACCTAAGCCTAATCACATCTTTAGAGACTCCATTGTACTTGAAAGTGTTGTAAATCTCAAGGAAATTACCTAAGTATGCATATAGGTCATCATGGTGTACCCCACTAAACTGCACTGAAGTTTGAATCATCAAAATGATTGCAGGCTTGATCTCAAAGTAGTTAGCTGGAATCGCTGGCCTTTTGATCCCAGTGTAATAACCACAAACTATTGGGATAACATAGTCTAAATCGTCTTAAGCTCTTGGTGATCAGCCATGATGTCTTGCAGCGAAACAACTACATTCCTAGTTTCCCTTAATAAAGTTTCTTTTCAATTTTAAGGTCTAGAGGAAAAGAATTTGCTACCTTGGCTCTACACATACAAGCATCTAGAAAGCCTTAAAAAGTCTATTTTTTATATATATTAAAAGGAAAAATATATCTAAAGTAGTCCTAATCTAACCTAAAGGCTCTACGTATATACAAGCTAAAATTATACCTAAGCATGTGTAATCTAATATCAACCAAGGTTAAGCCTAATCCCCTGGTAACGATGACAAAAACTTGTCTTCGTTGTACATAGATTTTTTTTTCTTTTCTTTTTTCTCTTTTTTATTTTCCTTTTCCTTTTTCTTTCACTATCACTATACCTATATGTTCATAACTCTTCATAAAAGGTTTGGGATCATAGATCTCCTGCACAAAAAAAATGGAAAAATACAAAACAAATTTATAGTTAATACAAGTGAATCAGAATCTTCAATCATCAGTTAAAAATGATTTTAAGATTTAAACTAAAAAAGAAACCTGAATATCCAAACTGATTTTATGCAAATTGGATATATATAGATAACACACTTGGTTGGATATAGATGTAGATCATTGTGACAATTACGAATTCTCAATCTTTGGTGAGTAATTTTACTTAACCAAAAGCCTTATGAGTGATACAAATTATTTGATATTATGATTTTGAGGATTAAGCATGAGAAATTTATAGTTTAGAAGATTTAATATGATGATCATAAGGAATTAAGATCATGGTAGTTAAGTGAGTAAGGTAATTATTAAGATTTTATAATTAAATGTTGTAGTAAATTTGTTGGAAACAAATTAAATGATTTATTAAGTAGATTAAAATATTTTAATAACTTGTATGTAATTAATTTGATTAATTGGATTTTAAATTATAAGAATTTAATTATATTAATTATTAAGGGCTAAATTACATAGGAGCTATTTGAAATGGACCATAGTTTGATTAAACGAAATTTGCAAGGTTCTAGTGAAGCAAGGCAAAATGATCAAAGGTGTAATTTTGGAAAAGAACACATTGGAAGGACATGTAATTTCCAATATTGTGAGGACCAAAAAGTTAAAAGCTTTTTAAAGAAGCTTGAGTGAATTAGTGAAGTTAAAAGCTCTTGAACTTGCCAAAAGGAGAGGTCATACCATTTTTAAGAGAGTTAATTTAGTAAAAATCCTTAAGAGAGTCTCAAGGTCAAGGACATAGGCAAGAGTGTCGAACCTCTATAAATTATTGTGTAAAACTTCTTTTCTCTATACTCTTTAATTTGTCTATTGTTCATTGCTTTACTGCTTTACTAGTTGTTTGTTTGTATATCACCTAGATAATGTAGGTTGTGCCTTAGTTAGAAAAGCTTTTAAGATAGCAAAAATTTAAAAACCGATTCACCCACTCTCGGTTTAGATTCTAAACAACAATTCAGAGTAGGGTTTTAACACTTAGATTTAATCACACTAATGTAGAAAAAATCCTTTAGAAATGGCTCACCTTAATGTAGGAAACCCTTCCACTCTAGAAGGTCATTCCACCATTAGATCCCGTTGTTTTATTGTAAAAATCACTTTTATTGAAAAACTAGGATGATGCTCTTCATTGAAGCTAACAACTATGAAGTTTGGAGAGTTATCATTAAAGGTCCTCACATCCCTAAGAAAACCACTGGAAATAAAGAAGTAATCAAAACAAAATAAAAATGGGATGAGAACGACATTAAGCAAACATAACTCAGTGTTAAAAGCAATGCATATTTTCATTTGTGTTTTAAGACTAAATGAGAACAATAGTGTGTCTTTATGTGGTAGTGCTAAAGAAATATAGGAAAAAATTAGAAGTCACGGATAAAGGAACTAATTAGGTAAAAGAGACCAAGATCGAGATGTTAACATAGGATTATGAAATGTTTAGGATGAAGCCCCAATAAGTCAACGACTAAAACAACCAATAGGTTCACTAATATAATCAATAGTCTTAATGGATTAAATAAGGCTTATTCCAATATGAAATTAGTCAAGAAGATTTTAAACAACCTCCCTAAATCATGGGAAGCAAAAATGATAGTTATTGAAGAATCAAAAGATCCTAATACTCTTTCTATAGATCAATTAATTAGATCATTGCTTACCTATGCAATAAGATTGAAAAAAAGTTAAGAGCCTTTTAGCAAGAGCATATAACTTGCTCGTAAGTACTCAACTAGTGAGGATGATAAGTGAGAAAAGAATAACTTTAGGAATGATAAACTAGAATTAGCTATAATTGCTAGGAAATTTAATAAGTTCATGAATAGTAGAGTAAAGGGGTTAGAAAGAAAATCTTTTAGAAAATATTTTATGGGCAATCTAGTGGAAGGGATGAGAATTCCATTATTTGCTATGAGGGCGGTAAGGTAGGACACATTTGTCCCACACTTAGGAAAAAGATGGTAGAAAAGCCTGGGAAAAAAGCTATGTTTACAACTTAGAGTAACAATAATGTATCAAAGAATGAAGATGATGATGATGTGTCACAACCCTCTTTCTGTGACTTACCTTACTACTAACAGTTGGGCTGTGAGTTAACATCCATATCCATATCTCATCCATTTTATAATTTAAGTTCATTTAATGAAATAGAAACTGTATTTTTATATAAATATACGGAAGCGTTTACATTAGTTTCTATTATATACATCCCTTAAATACAAAAGATAGGTTTACTGTGCACTATTTTACAGGATACAAAATTTTCTCATAATTAGTGTATACCTCCGTACTGCTGGAGAACTGGAGAACACGTAGCATGAACAACTGCAGTAAACTCACTACTGCGTAAAATCTGTAGAGGAGGAAAAATGGGGGTGAGCTAACACGCTCAATAAGGAAAATATGAAAGCAGGTAGATAACTACACTATCTACATGTTTAAAATACATGTTTATTTTTCTCATAAAACATATACATTCTTTTAAAACAACTTCCATCGGTGCTAAACCATTAATTTGCTAGATAGGTATATGCATATTCATTATCAAATCACACAGACTCACACAGAAAGCTTATAAAACCGCGTAGCTTTATTTTCATTTTACTCAGTACACACTTAGAAATCTCTTTGCGTTTAGCAAATCACTTAGCAAATTTATAAACTTGAGACTAGTATGGGATATCATATCACCCAGATCACATAGCTAGAGACATATTCCACCTCACACAGTAGCGACATAATGCCATATCATACAGATAAAAGACTTATGGCCATAGTCTAGATTCCAGGCAATCACTGATCAGGTGTTTGGGAATCCCATGCTTGGGGAGGAAAATCAACCATCCCTTCAGCTCACACAGAATTACTAAGATATCACGACACATTGTACTCTATGGCTAACGCTCACGGTACAACGTGCTCCCGTGGATCCTTATCACCCATTTTCATTGTCTCAAAATCACGTGCAAGCAGATCTGTGCATGATCACTCAGCAATACACGATGGCTCCAACATGATTTTACTCATCACACAGTAACAATCACAAAACCTCATACGAGTAACTCAGCGTACGATCACACAACATACCTAAGGCCTCTAGCATGGTTTTACTCATCACACAACAAATATCATAGAAACCACGTGTGAGCAACTCAGTGTAAGATCACATAGCAATAACTGAGGCCTCTAACACATTTTTACTTATCACCCAACAAAAATCATAAAACCTCGTGTGAGCAGCTCAGTATACGATCACACAACAATACCTGAAGCCTCTAGCATGGTTTAAGGCAAGGAGTTACATGCGAGCATAGTGAGAGTAAGATCACTTAGAAGTACTAATTGGCTCTAGCATGATTTTCAAAATCTAGTGCAAGCTCTTGAGTAGATCACATAGCTTACACTCAGGTCCAACATCGTTTGCTTTCTAAGAATCCTTTTAAAACGATGTGCCAGCAGGGCTGGTAAATCTACCGTTGCCACGTTGGCTCTAGCATAATTTCACATAGAAATTCAATAGATGGCTCTATTCACAAAGTATGAGTGAGAGGGCGATCTCCCTTCAATCACTCGTTAAATGCTTTTCACTTAGTAAAACATGCATTTTATGTACAATAGTTAAACCGAGAGCCATTCTATTATTACTCTTTCTCAAAACACATACAAACATCTTTTTACATAAAGATATAGAAGACATGCAGTTTATGCATATAAGCTTCTTCTTATAGCTTTATTTCACATAGATATTTCAATATCTATATACTTTATAGTGTTTATTTGCACACAGCAGGTAAGAAATATACGTATAGCTATCTCTAATAGCTCGCATAAGTCCCTTACCTCGAATCACGCTCGAATCACTTGCCTTTGATTTCGACTTCTCATGATCCGATCTTATCGGCTCCAATTACATCTCCAGGAACTGCAATTGTTTACTAATCACATCAGTATACTTTAATATACTTCATTTTCACTTGCATGATATTCAAATTAATGCATTAGGCCCATTCACATCAATTTGGCCTCATTACATCTTATGAGACTTTAATCTCTCTTAAGTCCATTTCAATTATACAATTCATTTCTCGACAATCTATTAGACTCACAAGTCTACTGATTCGTATTGAACCGACTTTAATCTCAAAATGCCTTAAGTTTATCATTTTCCTTCATTATGGCATTTCATCAAACACCTCATATGCCTATTTTCAATCATCTTCTATTCTAGCATTATTGATTTGCCAAAAGCATCTGAGAATCATCTATACATGCTTAATAACATCAATTCATGCTTAAATAATCATTAACTCCATGCCAAATCAACTTTCTCTCATTTTCTCATATTTAACCCATTTTAGATCATGGAAGATTTAGCAAGGCTCTAGCATAATTTCATGCACAATCAGTAAAAATCCTCGTACAAGCAACACTCCAGTATGACTTTATGCAAAATAAATAATGGTAAAATCATGTACGAACAAAGCTCCAATACGGTTATATGCATAAGAAATAAATGAAACCCACATACGAGCAAAAGCTTCAGTACGGCTTGCATGCATCTCAACTCAAAATATGGTGCAAGCTAGGCTCCAGCACATTTCATGTATGTTAAAATATCAAAATTCAGTGCGAGCAAGGCACTAGCACGTACTCATATAAATTTGATAGGTGGCTCTATTTAGGTAAAACCCTTTCAAAACTCAAAATCAGCATCGACACGTGCTATGTCATGCAAATCATGAAACAATTAGCCGTCATATCCTTGTTTTGCCCAAATCAAGGCATCACATCACATTAATACATCAAACTCATGATATTCATGCAGTTTACTAGCCTTACTACCCTTTTCATATCACAGGGGCAAAATCATTTTTTTACACAGATACCTCAATTTTCTCAAAAAATATTATTTTATTTCTAGATACCTTAGGAAATTTCATGCCCTGTAAATACCCTCAAAAATATGTGTAGATACCTCTAGGTACTCACAAAATTCCCTTACCTTAAATCACTCTGATCACTCTGCCTTTTCCAAAGCTGAGATTCCACACGATCTGTTTTGCTCCCAATTAAATCTCCGGAGCTGCATTTAATCATTTATCAGATTAAATACAATACTTCCATCTGTATTTCACTTTCATTGAGCTTAATTTAAACTATTGGGCCCATTTACTCTTATTAAGCCCAATTACCTGTCACAACCCTTTTTTTACCCTAAATCACTACAAATTTTTCGTGTTTTTCCTTTCCTTTCCCGGTCGTGAACATTCTCACAACCAAACAGTTGGGCTATGAGTCAGTATTAGTCACCCTTTACCATCTACAATGCCATCTATCTTTTAATTTATTCAAATGCAAACACGTATACTTTATAATTGAGGTACTATACTTGTACGTGTTTACTAATATTTACATCCCCTATATTACATTCCAAAATGATTACTGTGCTATTATATGTTTGGATACAAAAAGATACTAGTGTGTATACCTTTTAGTGATGGGGAGCATCGAATATCAGGACGTAACTCCTCAGCCTCTCACTGAACTACTGTGTATGCTCTATAGAGCGACTAGCTCAGTAAGGCAATAATGCAAGCAAGTCGATAACTATACTATCTACATGCTTATAATGTCATGATATAAAAATTATTTATATCCAGAGCATGAGGTATAATTAAAACTATGCCACATGTATATAAATATACCACGTACTGAAAACATGAAAATATGCATGTAAACATGGAAAATAATCATGTCAACGTCTCATGCTCAACACATTGAAAAACTCATCATGAAACAATCCCACAAGGTTCGACTCCTCCCTTAGATCTACCCTAGATAACACAAATCGTGTTTAGTGTATATAAAACCGTGTGATATCATGTGAGACAGGTGGTCACTGTATACAATCGAGGACTTTGTTCGCCAACTATGTCACTATCAACCCAGACCACACGGATCCCGGTGTGCTGAGCATCATGCTGTAACGGGAGGTGGGTCAATCCTACCCACTAGAATATAAATCAACATCAGCACCACACGGTACTGCGTACTCCATGTTATATACACGGTACAACATACTCCATGGATCCATATCAAGGTCGAGGGTGCCTGCCGTAACTCTTATCTACCCCATACCATATATAACCTACCCAGTCTCAAGTGTACGTGCTAGCATCTCATCCATGTGACTAATAGTCTACACGAGGCATCCAGCACCGCTCGTGTGAGCATCTTATCCGTGTGACACACAGTCTATACGAGGCATACAACATGACTCATTACATATCATAGTGTGAAAAGCCCAGTGTGAGCAAAGCTCTAGCACGATTTCATGCATATTAAAATATAAAAATCTAGTGCGAGCCAAGCTCCAGCACGATTAAACTCATATAAATTTGATAGGTATCTCTATTTCAACAAACACTCTCAAAATCAAAGTTAGCCCCTGACTCGTGCTATTTCATGAAATTATGAAGTCAATAGCCAGTCTATCTGTAAATTTGCTTAAATCGAAGCAATGTATTTCATAAAAATATCAAAACATGACATTCGTGCAATTTATTAGCCTTACTATCCTTTTTGTAAAATTTGCTCCCAAGGGCAAAATCATATTTTCACCTATATCCAAATTTTCTGTAAAAAATCATTATTTCTTTTCTAGGTCACCAAGCTAATTTAATGCCCTGTAAATACCCTCAAAATGAATGTAGCTACCTCTAGATACACACAAAATTCCCTTACCTGGAATCGTGTCGAGTAATTCCACGTCCTCTGAGTTGCTCGATCCAGTAGTCCGATTCGCTCCCAATATAATCTCCAGAGTTGCATGAAATTATTCGTCAAATTAAATACAGTTTATTTATCTATATTCTGCTTTCACTACAATCAATTTAACTTATTGGGCCCCATTTTCTCTTATTAAGCCTTACTTTCTCTTAAGTCCATTTCGATTATACTATTCATTTCTCGAGAATCTATTGGGTCCATCAAGCCTATTGATTCATACTGGGCTGACCTTAGGCTCACAATGCCTTATTGAGCCGAATACTCTACGCTTGGCTCACTTGACCATTCGGTCACGCATGGTGCGCCACGCTTAGCCATGGCCGACAGCATAGTTGTCTAGCTCTCATGGTTATTTCGGAAAACACTTGGTGCGCTCGCCTTAAGTTCATCACTTCCCTTAACTAAGGCATTTCATCATACACCTCTTATGCCTACTTTAAGTCATCATCTATCCCAACATTTTGGTTTCACAAAATCATCTCAAACTCATGCATATAACATTACCAACACCATAGTATAATCAATTCATCAATAAATCAACCATAGCTCACTTTCTTACACTAAACCCATATTAGGTCATGGATGATTAAGCATGCTCAAGGATGTTTCAGCCAACAATACATACACCAATCAACTCATAAAAATGTCTAGATTAACATACTTAAATTTGGTGTATTGAAAACTCACCTAGCTTAACCTTTCTCTTTTGGCCAAAATAGGGGAAACACCTTGCTTCTTCAATTTAGAAATTTATCTTCTAGTTTTTTACTATGTTGTTCTCATCATCACAAGGAATAACTTTGCTCAAAGTAACCTTTCTTAAATCTATTTCGAAGGTGATGATAATTTAGTGTGAGAAAACTTGCTCACTTACCTAAAATGGAGAGAAATTTGTTAATCTGAGGAAGAAGGCTCGTCTGTCGAACTTTTATATAGAAATGGTACTGTAAGATAGATCTCCAAGGTGAGCGATCGATCTTCCTATGGTTGAACTACACAATTATTCATTAAGTGAGCTGTGGGATTGATCTGCTCTTAGGAAGGGATTGATCATTCTAGCCAAAAATCGTTGGAGATCAACCCGTGTTTGGGATGGGATCGATCCTTTCTAGGTAGAATCAAATCAAGATCGATATGCCTTTGGGAAGAGATCGATCCTTGCTAGACAGAAGTAAATTAAGATCGATCTGCTTTGAATGAGGGATCGATCTTCCTCTTACGGAATGATTTTACACTAACTTTTCGAGAAGATGATATCGATCTCCCTTGCACTAAGATCGATCTGGCATTCATCTGCAGCATTGCAGCTACACATTTTCCCAAAATTTCAAAGCGGAGATTGCTTTCATTTGCTTCAATACTCATTTTGCATTCTACCCACACTTAGAGCTTAAAAAGATCCATTTCTTATGATTTACATGTTATGTAACTTGTGTGTACATCATGGAAACATAAAAGGTACATAGAATTCACGTGCCTTATACATCTCTGCGTTTTGGTTACTTTTGGGAGGTGAATTACTAAACCAGCTCAATGATCCATTTTGAGCTCGTTCGTCTCCCTTTCGGCATTTTACGTACATGTCTAACTACTTCATTCACATTTATATGATCAAAATCATCCGTCTTATGATTCCATTAACATATAATAATGTCATACATACATGAGGTCTCACAAATCTCCCTCTTTAAAGAAATTTGGCCCTCCAAATTAGAACCCAATTAGTCTGAGAACAACTTTGGGTACCTCTCCCTTATCATACTCTCCAACTCCCATGTAGCTTCCTCCGGAGTGTGATACTATAAAGAACTTTTACGAGAGAGATCGTCTTGGACCGCAATACCTTCTCTTTCCTATCCAATATCCAAACTGGCTTCTCAACATACGACATGCTTTCATTGAGCTCCAATGGCTCATATCTAATCACATGCGTCGGATCTGGGTGGTATTTTCGTAACATAGAAATGTGGAAGATGTTATGAATGCTCGCTAGCTCAGGTGGAAATGCTAGCATGTAGGCCTTATCTCCCACTTTATCAAGTGTCTCAAAGGGTCCAATGTAACGAGGACTCAGGTTACCTTTTTTCTCGAACCTCGTAATACCCTTGGAAGGAGTAACCATAAAAAATACTAACTCACCCATAATTCACTCCAGTGGTCTGTCTCCTATCAATATAATTCTTCTGTCGGCTCTAAGCTGTTCGTAACCTCTCACATATCACCCGAACATCCTCATATGCCTATCTCACCAAATCAGGAGTAAATATCTGTCTGTCACCAACCTCCTCCCATCCAATAGGGGAACAACATCTACGACCATACAATGCCTCATATGGTGCCATCCCGATACTCGCATGATAACTGTTATTATAAGTGAACTCAGCTAGTGGTAGATGATCATCCCATGAGCCTCTAAATCCAGCACACATACTCTCAACGTATCCTCCAGAGTCTGTATAGTCCTCTCTGACTGACCATTTGTCTGAGGATGGAAAGCGGTGCTAAAACGCAACTGGGTCCCCATCGCTTCCTGAATGTGTTCCCAAAAGTGGGAAGTGAAGCGAGAATCCCTATCCTAAACAATACTCACTGAGACACCATGTAACCTCACTATCTCACGCATATATAGATCTGCCAATGTACTCAGAGTATCGGTAGCTCTCATAGCTAAGAAATAGGTTGACTTTGTCAACCTATCCACAATCACCCCGATGGCATCATGACCTCTGCGGGTCATTGGTAAACCCATCACAAAATCCATGATGACATGCTCCCATTTCCATGTCGGTATTGGTAGAGGCTGCCACAACCCTACAAGCTTCTGATGCTCTACCTTCACATGTTGACAGACGAGACATATATCGACATACTCAACAATGTCTCTCTTCATCCTAGACCACCAATAAACCTTTCAAAGGTTTTGATACATCCTGGTACTCCCCGGATGCATCGTATACCTCGATGAGTGGGCCTATAATAAAATCAATCTCTTGATCTCTGGATCCTCAAGAACACATACTCTACCCTTGAACCTCAGTAATCCATCTGTACTTAGCTTAAAATCAGTACCCACGCCTGTCTATACCTGATTCAACCAATCGATACACTGTCGATCACTCTGCTGAGCTTCTCAAATACGACTAATCAACTTTGGCTCTAATCTCAAACTAGCCACAACATCAAATCTTTGTGTATCAGGTGGGGCTACATCCAAACTGAGGTTCGCGAACTGCTTCAACAAATCGTGTTCCCGAACCATCATATAAGACACCAACCCAAGGTTCTTCCTGCTCAGGGCATTGACAACTACATTCACCTTACCCGGGTGGTATAAGATTTCACAATCGTAATCTTTTAGGAGCTCGAGCCATTTTCTCTATCTCATATTCAGCTTCTTTTGCGAGAACAGATACTTAATGCTCTTGTGGTTTGTAAATACCTGAGACTTCTCACCATAGAGATAGTGGCGCCATATCTTCAATGTAAACACTACGGTCACCAACTCTAAATCGTGAGTCGGATAGTTCCTCTCGTGATCCTTCAAGCAACTACCCTCCCATTCTGCATAAGTACAAAGCCTAGTCCCTAGTGTGATGCAACAATATACATCGAGAAACCTCTTGAGCTGGTAGGAATGGTGAGAATCAGAGTAGTGGTTAACTGACGCTTAAGCTCCTGAAAACTCCTCTTGCATGTCTTGTCCTACATAAACTCAACATCCTTCCCTGTGAGACGTGTCAGCGGAGTAGCTAGTCTGGAGAAACCCTCTACGAATCTCTAATAATAACCTACCATTCCTAGAAAACTTCTGATCTTAGTGACTGTCCTAGGCTGTTCCCACTAAACAACTGCCTCAATCTTGGATGGATCTATTGATACCCCATCCCTCGATACAACATGGCCCAGAAATGAGATCTGATCTAACCAAAAGTCACACTTACAGAGTTTGGCATATAACTCCTTCTCTCAGAGTGTCTGCAGAACTATCCTCAAGTGCTGCTCAAGATCTTCCCTGGACTTAGAATAAATCAATATATTATCAATAAACGCAATCACAAACTGGCCTAGGTATGGCTTAAACACATCATTCACAAAGCCATAAATGCTGCGGGGGCATTCGTCAATCCGAATGGCATAACCAAGAACTCATAGTGGTCATAACAGGCACGAAATGCTGTCTTGGGTACATCTCAGTTCTGTATCCTTAACTGATGGTACCCAAATCGTAGATCTATCTTAGAAAAGACCTGTGCTCCCCGAAATTGATCCAATGGATCGTCAATACGTGGAAAGGGGTACTTATTCTTGACGGTGGCCTTATTCAACAATCGATAATCTATGCACAATCGGAGGCTCTCATCCTTCTTCCTCACAAATAAGACCGGAGCTCCCCAGGGTGAGACGTTCGGTCTAATAAACCCTTTCTCTAGTAACTCCTGCAACTGCCTCTTTAGCTCATCCAACTCAATCAAAGCTATTCTATACGGTGGTTTAGATATCGTCTCTGTACCAGGTACCAACTCTATACAAAAATCCATCTCTCTATGGGGTGGTAACCCTAGTAAATCATCCGAAAAGACATCAAGAAACTCTACAACCACTAGAATGTCTCTCAATTTCAGACGTGCCTTATCTTTCTCAACTACTTATGCAATGAACCCTTTAAATTATCCTTTTCCACCGCTAATAACATAGGTCATCATATTAACATTCATGATTAACAAGCAAATTCATCTCTTAAATATGATGAATTAAAATTATACTCTTCCCATTTACAATAATCATGTTTCTTCATTTCTTTTTAGAAAAACTTATAGTACACTTTTCAGGAAAGCTTACAATAAGGCTATCTATCCCTGAAAACATTACTGTCTTAGCATAACAATCTAAAACAGCATGGTTCACAGATAATCGGTCCATTCCTAAAATTACATCAAAATTACTCATATTCAATAAGATAAGATCGACTGACATATCCCTTCCCCCTATTTTAAACTTACAGTCCTTATATACATACTCAGTCAACTGAATATCATTCATAGGTGTAGAAATTAACAACATTCTATCTAACGATGTAGGCTTTACATGCTTCGACAACTTACGTGTAAATGAAAGCGATATAAAGGAATGCATGGCACTAGGATCAAATAACGCAAAGGCTTCAAAATCAAAGATTAGGACGGTACCTTTAATCGCATCCATTAAAGCGTCCGTGATGTCTTGGTCCAATGCATGTACTCACCCTCTGCCAACCACCTGTTTCCCCTTCTCCTCAGCTGTAACTCTCTTCCTCGGAGTAGAAGTCTCAATAAGAGTTCTCTCAGACTCTTTGCCCTTCTGTGGGGCAGTCTCAATCATCTCTAGACAATACCTCATGATATGCCTTGGCTTCCCACATCTGTAACACACTTTAGGGGTTATCATACAAGGCCTGGCACCATGATATCTGCCACATCTCCTACATTGTTCGGTAGTAGGCCAATATCAGCCAATGACTATACCGCTCGGTGGTGCTAAGGTTAGATATGCAGGAGGATTAGAAGTCCTCTCCTGTACCTCCTCAATCCGAGGTCTCTTCCCAAATCGTTTTCGATCTCCTCTTCTGATATCTCTATCACCTCCGAATTTCTTTCGGTCTCTGTCTCTCTGCTATTAACCTTTCCAAACTCAGAGACATTTCGTTCAAAGTCTTGCTTGCATAACTGTGCCCTATGCACCACCTCCTCATAAGTAGGGATGTCAAACGGAGCTAATCTAGATCTGATGACTGGTTTCAATCCATCCATGAACTTTTAGACCTTTCAAGTCTCACTGCTCAACGTACCTGGGTCATACCTACCCAAGGATATAAACCTCGACTCATAGTCATCAACGGAGCAGTTCTTATGAACCAAACTCATAAACTCCATCCGTAGCTTTTGCTGCGCAGTGGCCAAAATATACTGCCTCCTAAAGGCCTCCAAAATATCTCTCATGTAATCTCTGGGTGTCGGGCTCTCAGGATAGATACTGTGGATCTCCACTTGTGCTCTGCCTCGCCCTTCAGCATAAATACAGCAAAGGTGTCAAACTTGAATTTTTTGTAGCTTGTACCTTATGATTCCTATGTTTATGAACACTATGTAATTATAGTTGAATCATAAGAAGAGTATTTACTAGACTTAAAGTGTTAGTGAAATGATTTAACATGCAAAAGCTACATAAAATGCCTAATGTGAGCGATGAGTATCACAGGCTAAACCGAGTTATTCTAAATCATTCTGACTGGAAATAAGAACTTAAAATAAAAGAGCATAGAGAGCTCATGAAGGAAAGTCAGCTTGATTTAGTCTC
Source organism: Firmiana major (assembly GCA_033439115.1). Taxonomy (NCBI): domain Eukaryota; kingdom Viridiplantae; phylum Streptophyta; class Magnoliopsida; order Malvales; family Malvaceae; genus Firmiana; species Firmiana major. The sequence goes on from CM065899.1 coordinate 66,511,276, forward strand.
GAACATAGAAAACGAGAGTAAAAGCTACAAAGGGTAAAATGGACCTTTTTAGCGAGAAAATGTGTTTCGGGTATAATTATCCACCGGAAGCGGTTGGAATATAAAGACAAGAGTGTAAGACATAAGATATGACACTTTTGGAATTTTAAGAAAAAGTCAACTTAGTCAATGGTTAAGGAAAAAAGTCAACTATAGTTAAGAAAGTGGACTTTTACCATAGTTGACAAATCATGGTTAAAAATTAACCTAAGTGTGGAGGAAAATTTAGGAAAAAATATTCTTGACCAGAATACAAGATAATCATCCCTAGAAGTAAGAAAAATTTATTCAGAAGGATTTCGGAATAAATTTAATGGTTGAAAACGCAATGGGCCTAAGGTGAAAATTTTAAAGCCCATTAAGGTATACTAAACGTATATCGAAATTCTTAGGTCCTTTAGACTGAATTGTTGGAACAATTGATTGGCCAAATTTTGAGACAATTAAAGGCCCGAGACATAGTAAAAATTTCAGCCCGAAAGCCCATTAAGAAAGCCCAAACCGAGAAGCCCAAATGGAAAAGCCCATGAGATAAATATCTAACCATAGTTAAAGTTAACTATGACTCATAAGGTGACTCCTAAGGTGACTCATGGCTAAGGCTTGGAAAGTCAAGCTTAATGGCTGAAAAGTAAGGCTTAATGGCTAAGTAAGTGGCTTATAAATTCAGCCACACCATTGTCATCTTCATCACACCAAATCCGGCTAGAAGAAGAAACCATTGAAACATATTTTTCGAGCTTTCTCTCACTAGAAATCACTAGGAATTAGGCATAATTGGAACTTGCATCCTTCATGGAAGTTGTTCCAAATTGAAAGGAGAGTGACATATGTTGGAATTGGCTATCAAGGAGCCATAGATTACAAACCGAGAGCCTCCAAAGTTTCGGCCAAAGGGTGAACACAACAATTGGTATATTTTCTAATTTCCAATTTCATATATGTTAATGTATGAATATTTTAAGTATGTTGATATATGTTTTAAGCATTGAAACATATTAAATCACCATGAAGTGGGTTAGGCCGAGAGTGAGTAATGGGATATTGATTTATGTCAATATGATTTTAAGACATAAATGGATTAGTAAATATGTATTAATGTTAATGGTGTAATTATAATTAATCAAATTGATTAATTAATACATGTAATTTGTTGGCAATCAAGGTGTTTGATAAAATGCCTAAATGAACTATATGATGATTGGTAATGTTGCCTACCAAGTGTTTGTGAAAATGCCTAAGTGAAATTGGCTAAATAATAGGCATGGATGGCATGCCATGGTAAAACCGAGGCATGGGTAGCTCTCGGCCATGGCTTGTGGCCGAGAGGCCCAATGGGCCAAGCCCAAATATGTTAGGCCCAATAAGGTGTAATGGGCCTAGAACAAACCCAATAAGAGTTGGTGGGCCCCGTAAGCCCAATAGGCCCAACTAAAATGAATAGTAAAATGAAAATGGGCTTAAGGTATAGTTAGGCCCATTAAGGATTTTTAAGGCCCATTAAGGGAAAATGGACTGTATTAATGTGTAATACAGTAGGAAAATTATAATTAACCTGAGGAATGGTTATTTACAGCTCCGGAGTTTACATTGAGAGCTGATCGGACTGTGAGATTGAGCAGCATCGAGGAAGTGAGGTCACTTGACGTGATCTGAGGTAAGGGACTTTTGCGAGTAGTTAGAGATACCTGCACGTATTTTCGTCTGCTTTTACATTCACTTAAAAACTCTGAGGGTCAGAGAAAGTGAATAATAATTATTGCGACTCGATAGTGGTAAATTACGATTTTGCCCCTAGTTAGTCAAAAAGTCAACTTTTGTGAAAAGTTGCAAAAAGCATGGAAACAATTATTGTGAGTGTTTAACTGCTGTTTAGCATGAAAATAAATAGATGGGCTAATGATTTTAAGGTTGATGTGAATTAAGCACACTTTATAGTGCTGATTTTGTTGTTTTATAAATCATCCCTTTTTAAAGAGCCATCTATCATATTATGTGAGAATGAATCGTGCTAGAGCACAGCTCGCACTGGATTTCATATGCATACATTAGTGCTGGATTTTTTATACGCACTAGATTTCTATGACATGCATGATAGAGTACTGGAGTTTTACTCGTACTCAGCTTTAAATGATATATGCATGACAGAGTGCTGGAGCGATTAGCTCGTACTCGAGTTTTACATGAGATACATGACAGAGTACTGAAGCGTTTCTCGTACTCGATTCTTCATGGTTTATACATGACATAGTACTGGAGCTATTGCTCGTACTTGATTTGATATTGTGCATAGCATGGTACTGGAGCTATTGCTCGTACTTGATTTAATACATGAACAATGCATTGACCTAGTTGCTGGAGGTTTACTCGGACTAGAGTTGAGTTTGTGATGTGAAACAGTGTTCGAGCGTAGTGTCGACTGTGTGTCGTACTCAAGGGCGTGCACTGTATGTGATATTATTTACATGTTACCCACTCATGCCGCATTCTCGTGTGACTGAGTGTCACATTTTGAGAGGATGGCCAGCATGAGGGTATTAGAGATGTGGTATGATATTCCACAGGTGCGAGGGCTAAGACCTATGGCAGGCACCCTGACTGTGATGTTGATATTCCATGGTTTCGAGGGCTAAGTCCTATAGCAGGCACCCTGGCCGTGATGTAGGGTCCACGGGTGTACTTTGTACCATGCCTGGGGGCGCGAGGAGTACGCTGTACCGTGTGTTACGCATAGCCTGTAGTGGACTGACCATCCTCCCGTTGCAGCAGTGATGCCCCGCACACCGAGATCTGTGTTGCTTGGGATCACATTTCGGATATGATCATAGTCCAGGATACTATTTGCATTTAACCACAGAGTCTCACATGATATATCACATTGATTGACTGATTTAAATTGCGGACAGACCTGAGGGATGGGTCAGACTCCGATTTTGTGTTGTGAATTATTTAATGCCATATTTATTGTGATTTAAATATACATGGCATGATTTACATAAAGGCATGATTTATAATACGATGCATTGTTTTGCACTACATGCCTACATTTGAGAAAGAAAGCATGATTTTTGTACATGGGATTTAATCTATACAAGTATATATATTATATTTCAAGACATGCTTTTAAAGTGAGTTAAGGAAATAATGTTTTTAAGGCATAGCATTATTTTGAGTAGATAGTGTAGATATCTACTTGCTTGCCTGATTTCCTTACTGAGCGCGTTGTATGCTCACCCCCTTTCTTTACATATCTCTACAGAGCGCCAGTAGAGCGAGAGCTATCGAGGGATAGTATTCCTGAGTCCACTGCTAGTTCCTATCGATCGCCAGGTATACCTATTATGTACAGTTGTGTATCTAAACATAGAAACAGCACAGTGATGTATATAATATATATTATGGGGAATGTATTTGTATTAGATTTTATATAATCTTACATGTATGATAAAAGCTAGTACAGTCAGTAATAGTATGTTGACATGTATGTATGATATTGGATGATGTGGTAAGTGAGAACTCTGACATCGAATCACAACCCAACCATTAAAGAGAGGAAAGGTAAGTCAAAATGTGAAAAATTTGTAGTGATTTTGGTTAAAGTCATGGATTGAGAACGGGTCCTGACAAAAGGTAACTCTCCAAAACGATGTACACCTAAAGAACCCATACAACTTCTCTATTTCATATACTCAATCCTCGGCAACAACCAGGTTCTTCACTCCTTTAAAGACTGGAGGTCTGAACTGCTAGAACTGTTATAACCTATCTAACTTACAGTCATAACCTAGATCACTATCGCTCGAATGTGGAGCAACAGGAGAAGCTATATCCTGAAGATGTGGTGGTGTAACGGTCTCTATAGTCTAAAGTCTCTCTACAATTGTCTGTCCAGTACTAGTAGGCTACCGGTTGGACTTCATCTATCAGCAGGCCCAAATGTTGATGTGACTATCTCAACAAGGCTCTCAATACTCCGCTCTATCCTAGCGAGGCATGCCTTAGTATCCCTTGGTATCACAACAGGGTCTTGTGGAGCCTGATCAGTCTATGGCTCTGTACGGCTCTTAGGCCTACCCTTACAGCCTCTAGCACATGAACTCGCCCCTCTACTACGACGAGTGATAGGCATAATGCCTAATTTCTTGTATCCATACCATTTATTAGTCTTATTCCATCTCGGTATACACAATTATATCTAAACAAAGCACAGTAATATGGGTATGTAACTTTCCTACTTACTAATACTGACTCGTATCAGGCCAACTCAACTCTGATACCACCTCTGTCACGACCTTTTTTTACCTAAAATCACTACAAATTTTTTACTTTTTTCCTTTCCTTTCCCGGTCGTGAATATTCTCACTACCAAATAGTTGGGCTATAAGTCAGTATTAGCCACCATTTACCATCTACCATGCCATCTAGCTTTTAATTTATTCAAAATCAAACATGTATGCTTTATAATTGAGGTACTATACTTGTACGTGTTTACTAATATTTACATCCTCCATATTACATTCCAAAATGATTACTGTGCTATTACATGTTTAGATATAAAAAGATACTAGTGTGTATACCTTTTGGTGATGGGGACCAGCGGATATTAGGACGCAACTCCTCAGCCTCTCATTGAACTACTATGTATGCTCTGTAGAGGGGGAAAATGAAATGGATGAGCTCACTAGCTCAGTAAGGCAATAATGCAAGCAGGTAGATAACTACACTATCTAAATGCTTATAATGTCATGATATAAAAATCATTTATGTCCAGAGCATGAGGTATAATTAAAACTATGCCACATGTATATAAATATACCACGTACTGAAAACATGAAAATAGGCATGTAAACATGAAAAATCATCATGCCAATGTCTCATGCTCAACACAATGAAAAACTCATCATAAAACAATCCCACAAGGTTCGACCCCTCCCTCGGGTCTATCCTGGATAACACAAATCATGTTTAGTGTATATAAAACCATGTGATATCATGTGAGACAGGTGGTCACTGTATATAATCAAGGACTCTGTTGGCCAACTATGTCACAATCATCCTAGACCACACGGATCTCGGTGTGCGGGGCATCATGCGGTAACGGGAGGTGGGTCAATCCTACGCGCCAGAATATAAATCAACATCATCACCACATGGTTTAACGTACTCCATGTGATATACACAGTATAACGTACTCCATGGACCCATGTCAAGGTTGGGGGTGCTTGCCTTGGGTCTTATCTACCCCATACCATAAATAACCTAGTCAGTCTTGAGTGCACGTGTGAGCATCTCATCCATGTGATTAATTGTCTACATGAGGTATCCAGCATGGTTCATGCAAGCATATCATCCGTGTGACACACAGTCTACACGAGGCATCCAGCACGACTCATTACATATCACAATGTGAAAAGCCTAGTGTGAGCAAAGCTCTTACACGATTTCATGCATATTAAAATATTAAAATCCAATGTGAGCTAGGCTCCAGTACGATTAAACTCATATAAATATGATAGGTGGATCTATTTCAATAAACACTCTCAAAATCAAAGTTAGCACCTGACTCATGCTATTTCATGAAATTATGAAGTCAATAGCCAGTTTATCCGTAAATTTACTTAAATCGAAGCAATGTATTTCATAAAAATATCAAACATGACATTCGTGCAATTTATTAGCCTTACTACCCATTTTGTAAAATTTGCTCATAGGGGCAAAATCATCTTTTCACGTATATCAAAATTTTCTGTAAAAATCTTTATTTCTTTTCTAGGAAACCAAGCTAATTTAATGCCCTATAAATACCCTCAAAATACGTGTAGCTACCTCTAGATACTCACAAAATTTCCTTACCTAGAATCGCATCGAGTAATTCCACGTCCTCAGAGATGCTCGATCGCGTAGTCTGATTCGCTCCCAATATAATCGTCGGAGCTGCATGAAATTATTCATCATATTAAATACAGTTTATTTATTTGTATTCGGCTTTCACTAGAATCAATTTAACTTGTTGGGCCCTTTTTTTCTCTTATTAGGCCTTACTTTCTCTTAAGTCCATTTCAATTATACTATTTATTTCTCGAGAATCTATTGGGTCTATCAAGCCTATTGATGCACACTAGGCCGACCTTAGGCTCACAATGCCTTATTGAGCTGAATACTCTACGCTTGGCTCACTTTACCATTCAGTCACGCATGGTGCGCCTCACCTAACCATGGTCGACACCATGGTTGTCTAGCTCTCATGGTTATTTCGGCAAACACTTGGTGTGCTCGCCTTAAGTTCATCACATCCCTTCACTAATGCATTTCATCATACACCTCTTATGCCTACTTTAAGTCATAATCTATCCCAACATATTGGTTTCACAAAATCATCTTAAACTCATGCATTTAACATTACCAACACCATAGTATAATTAATTCATCATTAAATCAACCTTAGCTCACTTTCTTACACTAAACCCATATTAGGTCGTGGATGATTTTGCATGCTTAAAGATGTTTCAGCCAATAATACATACACCAATCAACTCATAAAAATGTCTAGATTAACATACTTGAAGTTGGTGTATTAAAAACTCACCTAGCTTAACATTTCTCTTTTGGCCAAAAATAGGGGAAACACCTTGATTCTTCAATTCAAAAATTTATTTACTGGTTTTTGACTATGTTGTTCTCCTCATCACAAGGAATAACTTTACTCAAAGTAACCTTTCTTAAATCTGTTTGGAAGGTGATGATATTTTAGAGTGAGAAAATTTGCTCACTTAGCTAAAATGGAGAGAAATTTGTTAATATGAGGAAGAAGGCTCATCTGTTGGGCTTTTATATAGAAATGGTATTGTGAGATCGATCTCTAAGGTGAGAGATCGATCTTCCTTTAGTTGAACTACACAATTATTTAGTAAGTGAGCTGTGGGATCGATCCTTTTTAGCCAGAAACCATTGGAGATCGATCCGTGTTTGGAAAGGGATCGACCCTTTTTAGGCAGAATCAAATCAAGATCGATCTGCCATTGGAAAGAGATCGATCTTTGCTAGGTAGAAGCAAATTGAGATTGATCTGCTTTGAATGAGGGATCGATCTTCCTCTTACGGAATGATTTTGCACTAACTTTTCGAGAAGATGAGATCAATCTCCCTTGCACTAAGATCGATCTAGCATTCATCTGCAGCATTTCATCTGTAATTTTTCCCAGAATTTTAAAGGAGAGATTGCTTTCATTTGCTTTAATACTCACTTTGCATTCTATCCACACTTATAGCTTAAAAAGATCAATTTCTTATCATTCACATGTTATGTAATTTGTGTGTACATCATGGAAACATAAAACGTACATAGAATTCACATGCCTTATACATCTCAGCGTTTTGGTCGCTTTTGGTAGGTGAATTGCTAAAACAGCTCAACGATCTATTTTGAGCTCGTTCGTCTCACTTTCGACATTTTACATACATGTCTAACTACTTCATTCACATTTATATGATCAAAATCATCCGTCTTTTTATTCCATTAATGTCATACATACATGGGGTCTCACATTACCCCTTAATGGGCCTTACTCAGTCTTAAGCTCATTGTCACTTACTATTCACTTTATCTGGGCCTATTGGGCTGATCAAGCCCATTAACACTTATTGGGCCTTTTCCTAGGCTCTTTGGATAGCTCATTTAGTCATTTATGACAATCGATTTTCAATTCTAATCAAGAGTCATTTTATACGGAATTAATCTGCAACTTATGCAATGAATTTCAAGCTGTTATAATTATACAAGTTGTTGTAAATGAGATTTACTTACCCAAGATTCCATGATGGCATGTAAATCGAGATTGACTCGAACTTTTGTTTGTCTCCAATTGTCGCTCGATTTTTCCTTAGACCCGATGCATCATCGAATTTTTCTCCCCATTTTCCTTTTTTTTCTTCTTTTTCTCTTTCTTTTTTCTCTTTCATGGCTGAACCAACTTGGATTGGTTCAGTTCCACCTTCGTCGTTTGAAGCTTTTTTGGTCGGTTCATCACCGGCTTCCACTTCCAGCTAGTCCGTCTGGCCACGCGAAGCATGGATCTGGTGGTGGCCATGCTTGAATCAACGGTGATGAGGCCTGTTCGGCCTTTTCCTTTTTCGGCATCACTGCCCTCTCTCCTCCTCGTCATTTTTGACTATTTCTTTGGTCGATTCCTCTGCCAATCGACGCACCTGAACTTGGGAAAGCTTCAATCAACCTGGTCTGGGGTCAAATCGACGCAAACGCTGGCGAATCCTCATCTCCCTCTTTTGGTTTCACCCTCGAAGATCTCCTCACCATCGGCGATCGGGTGCGGGTGGCGGCTCTGGTTAGGTCCCTCGTTACCGATCTTGCTTCGTCGGTCTTCTCTCCCCCCCGTGTTGCCACCGTTCACTGAGATTTCAGGGGATCGGTTCATCCGATCCCTATTTCTATTTAGGGGTCGCGCGACACAGTTGCGAGATTCCAATTTTTTTTTTTGATTTTCATATATTATATTATATTATATACTATATTATATTAAAATATAATATAATATATTATTTAAAAAAATATCTTATTTTCCTAAATTATCCGATTATTTTTTTATTTTTATTTTCTTGAAATTATTAATTTTTTTCATATTTTCGAGATAAATTCATGAGGAGAAAAATTTTTGGGTAAATTCATATCTTGATCAATTGGACTTGGAGTTTAATTATTTTTCTTCTTTATTGATTAAGATTACACGAATCCATGTTTCAAATGTCAATTTCTTAAAGAAATGACACCGAATTTTGAGTCTTACATTCCTCCCCTCCTTAAGAAATTTGGTCCTTTAAATTGAACTAGATTAGTCCGTGAACAACTTCGGGTACTTCTTACATATCATGCTCTCCTATTTCCATGTGGTTTTTTTCGGAGTGTGGTACTACCGAAGATTTTAACTAAAGGGATCGTCTTAAATTGTAGTGTTTTCTCCTTCCTACCCACTATCTGAACCGATTTCTTTACATACTACATGTTCACATTGAGCTCCGATGTCTCATATCTAATCCCATGTGTTGGGTCCAGATGGTATATCTGAAGCATCGAAATGTGGAAGACATTGTGGATGCCTGCTAATTCAGGTGGTAACGCCAACCTACAAGCCTTATCTCCCACTCTGTCAAATATTTAAAAAAAAGGTCTAATATAACGAGGATTTTGTTTATCTCTCTTCTTGAATCTCGTTATTAGAGAGAGAAACTTTTAGAAATACTGATTCACCCACGGTGAATTCTAATGGCCTCCGTCTCGTGTCAGCATAGCTTTTCTGTCTACTCTGAGCTGTTCTTCATCTCTCACTTATCGATTGAACATCCTTAGAGGCTTGTTCTACCAAATCGGGTGCAAATATCTGTCTGCCACCTACTTCTCTGTAAAACCCATATTTCATGTGTAACTTTATGAAATCATGAGTATGGTGATGTATTTGCAATGTAAAGCATAAGTGGTGTAAGTCCATGGATTCAATGTACATATTTGTAATATGAGTTTGTAATGTGCATACAAGTTTCATTTTATACGAATATGAAGATATGAGCTTTTATAAGTGATTAATGTGATGTGAGCTCAAAATGAGTAGTGCATCAAATGGAATGGAGTTTCATGAATTGCATAAGTAGTTGTACTCCCATTTGGCTATGGATTGTATACCTTGGATTATACAAATAATGCACACAAGTTTTAAAATGTATAAGGTATGAATGGATGCGAACTGCAAGTCTTAAAGGTGCATGAATGAGAAAATGGTTGTGGCAGCAAAATGTATGAAGTTGGGTATGAGTTGTTACAGAAAACTTTAGAAAATCTGGAAAATATGAAGGCTAGATTGATCTCATAAGATGAGAGATCAATCAGGAAGAGCCAAATTTGCTCTTATTCTAGCAATAGGAACAATGCAGATCGATCTCCAATAGAGACAGATTGATCTGCTAAACATTCAGTAAAATGAGGATCAATTCTTAAGGCAAAAAGATTGATTTCCTTAGCTCTTAGGTTGGAGCAGATCGATCTCCCTACAAAGTAGATAGATCTCCTTAAGCTACTGCCTGAGACAGATCAATCTTAAACACTCGACAGATCGATCTCCCCAGGAAGCAGATCGATCTCCTTAAGCTACTACTTGAGACAGATCAATCTCAAACACTCGACAGATCGATCTCATGCTTGAAAAATGTCGAGAAAATGAGGGATTTAAGAGGACCAGATCGATCTCATGCCTTGACAGATCGATCTCATTAAGCAATTTCTATAAATAAGAGTAGTGAAATCTGTATTTTTTCGAGACAGAACCTTTCCTTTTAATTTTTCACCCAAAAACCTAGTTTTCTCTCTCTAGAATCACCTCATTTCCATTCAGATTTGAGACAAAGCTATTAGATACAAAGTTGTTCATCTTAAAGAAAAGAACAACATATTTTGGAATCAAAGTCTCACTTATTGGGTTGAAGGAGTAAGGGACATTCTCATTTGGAGGAAGAAAAGAAACTAGATTGGTAAGTTTCTAATACTCCAGCCCAAATACATTCGTCTATTTGTTGATTGTGGAGTTGATTTGTATGTGTATTGATGATTGAAATCACCTAGAAAGTATTAGAACTAATATGACCTAGAAAATGGAACGAGTCTAGTGTGAGAAATTGTAATTTAGATGAATTGGTGATTTGTGGGATATGCTAAGTTGTTATTTGAGTAATGTGGATGATTAGAAAAGGGTAAATGAAGCTACATTGTGGGTTGAGAGAAGTTATGAGAAATGAGCACATGTAGTGTTCGACACTATGCCATAGTGAAGAAATTTATGAAATAAGAACATTATGGGCTTAATATCGATTAGATATCGATTTAGTATGAACCCATGGGCCTAAAGGGAACCATAAACTTGATATATGAATAGAGAATCGAAATGAAATCTTATAAGTATTAATGGAGGCTATAGGTTGAATCGGCCATAGCAAACACCGAGTTGAGTTATATGGACTAAATTGTTGTGATATACGATTTCGTGCAGTTTCAGAGAGTTCATTGGAGACGAATCGAACCAGACACGTACGCAGCTTTACGGAAGTGGAATCACGCGACGTGATTCCAGGTAAGAGAATTTTTTGAGTATATAGAGGTGGTTGCTCGTATTTTGTGGGTATATAGGGCTTTGGAAATGTGCATGAGTTTATAGAAATGTGTTTGACAATTTATGGAAATTACTACGAGTATGGTATGAGATTGGGTTGTTTGAAATGGTATTATAAAGAAATGGGATAATAAGGCTAATAATTTCATAAATCAAATGTTTTGAGTGTTTTCACAAAACACAATGTATTGTTTTCGAGCAACAAATGGATAGGTTGGCTAGTGTTTTAATGATGTTGTGGAATAGCATTTGTGAGGTGCTAAACCCAGTTTTTGGGATTGTGTTGATTGTGTATGAGCTACCTATCGTAATTGTGTGATGTAAATCGTACAGAGCCTTGCTCGCGCTAGATTTTGATGTCTTTTTTTTGTATGAAACGTGCTGGAGCTTAGCTTACACCTTGATTTGGAAACTATGATGATGTTTTATAAATCGTACTGGAGCTTCAGCCCTTTCGTGGATTTTTTCATAGTTTGATGCATAAATGTCGTACTAGAACGTTGCTCGTACGAGGTGGTTTAGTTATGATGCATGAATCGTGCTAGAGCTTTTCTCGCACCTGTTTTCACACTAAGGTACATAAAATGCCATGGAAGTTGGTAAGATCCTTATGCCCTACATCCTTAGGCCCTAGAGGATGCGGGGAGGCTCTCTTACGGTAAGACCCTCAAGCCCAACATCCCAAAGCCAGAGAGGAGGCGGGGAGGCTCTGTTCAGTGGGTAGGCTCTCTTACGGAAGGATCCTTAAGTTAACATCCTTAAGCTCTAGAGGGGTGAGGAGGCTCTGTTCGGCAAGGAGGCTCTCCTATATGGGTATGGAAAACTCTTGGTATGGGGTAGATAGGACCTACAGCTGGCACACCCATCCATGATATAGGTCCACAAAGTACGTTATACCGTGTATATCACATGGAGTACGCTGTATCACGTGATTGAGACATTGATGAGAAAGTCTGACGGAGAACTAACCCACCTTCGTTCCAGCATGATACCCCGCACACCAAAATCCGTGTGGTCTGGGATGATTTGAGACATAGTTGGCCAACATAGTCTTTGATATATAGTGACCTGTCTCACTTGATAATGCATAATACCACACGATTTTTATACATAAGTGTAATTGTGATTGTCCAGGGTAGACCCGAGGGAGGAGTCGAGCCTTGTGGGATTTTGATTGAGAAAACGGTGATGATATTTGTGATAGAGAAATGATTATGATGAGATGTGATGAGATTTAAAAAGAGATTTGTGATGTGATTAAAAAAATATGTTTCTTAAATGAATTCCCCTTTTTGATGAGTTCTAAATGAGAACGAGAATGAGATGATTTTACATGATGATGATTCCATGTTTTATATGCCTATTTCCATGATTTTCAATACATTATATATGTATATGTATATGGCTTAATTTTATTTCCTCATGCTCTGATTATCAAATGATTTATGCATAACACTATCAGCATGTAGATAGAGTAGTTATCTACCATGCTTGCATTATTGCCTTACTGAGCGTGTGGTTGCTCATCCCTCTCTACTTTCCCCCTCTACAGAGCGTGCATAGTGGCCCAATAAGGACAGAGGCATTTTGCTTGGATATCCGCTGCATCTCCATCACTCAGAGGTATATATATACAAGGATTCTTTTTGTATCTAAACAATGTAAAAGTACAATGATTATTGAATTTGTAATATGGGGGATGTAAATGTTAAAACAAATAATATGTATGGACATACAACTTAACCTTTAAATGTATGACAATATTTTTGATTTATTTGGGAAATGGATGGTAAAGAATGATTACTACTGTCTCACAGCCCAACAGTGTGGTGGTGAGTTAGTTCACGACCGGGTAAGGAGGTAGAAAAATGTGAAAAATTTATAGTTATTTTTGGTTAAAGAGAATGAAAAGGGTCATGACAGAGATTGGTATCAGAGCCGTGTTGACCTGATGTGAGTCAGTAATAAAACGTAAGAAAAGTACACCCCCCATATTACTGTTCTTTTGTTTAGATATAACTATGTATACCGTGATGGATTGAGCCTAATAATGATTTTAATATTGGAAGTTAGGCATTATGCCAGTTATGCGCCAAGGTAGAGTGGCGGAAGCACGTGCTAGAGGCCGTAGAGGTAGGCCTGAGAGCCGTGCGGAGTCACAGACTAACCAGGCTCCACAGAACCTTGCTGAGAGATCAGGGGATATGGAGGCTCGCTTTTCTAGGATAGAGCGAAGTATAGAGAGCCTAGTTGAGATAGTCACGCTGGCTTTGGGTGCCAGTGATAGACGAGTCCTCGCAGCGCAGTCTAATACTACTAGACAGGTAGCTGCAGAGGCAGATAGACCTCAGACTGCAGGGACTGCTACTTTTACACCACCTCCAGTCTGGGATACAGCCTCTCCTATCGCTCCACAATAGAGCGGTAGTGATTTGGGTTATGACTGCGAGCTGAGCAGATTGTGAGAGTTCTAATGGTTGAAACCTCCAGTGTTCAGAGGGGTGAAGGACCCGGTTATTACAGAGGATTGGTTGTACGAGATGGATAAGTTATACAATTTTTTTAGATGTACATCAGTTGAGAAGGTAGCCTTTGCTGTGTTTATGTTGAAAGGTGAGGCAGAGCACTGGTGGAGATCCATCGAAGCTATTTTGAGGGCCAGACACTCCGAGATCACTTGGGAGATATTCTTGGAGGCCTTTAGGAGGTAGTACTTTCTAGCCACAGTACAGAGTAAATTGCGAATGGAATTTATGAATTTGGTTCACGAGAACCGTACTGTGGATGAATACGAGTCGAGATTTATGTCTTTGAGGAGATATGACCCGGACAGGACGAGTAGTGAGACTCGAAAGATCCAGAAGTTCATTGATGGATTGAGATTGGCCATCCGGACTAAGCTAGCTCCCTTTAACCTTCAGACTTATGAGGAGGCAGTACACAAGGCTCAGTTATGTGAGCAGGATTTTGAGCGGAATGCCTCCGAGCTGGGGAAGATTAGTGTCAGAAGAGATAAAGACCGGAAGAGATCCAGGATGGATAGAGTGGCCAGGAGAGGGGGCCAGAGATATTTTGAGAAGAGACCTAAGATTGAGGAGGTGGAGGAGAGAGCTGCTAGACCTCCTATATATCCAGCTTTGACTGCACCGAGGGGTATGGCTATTGGAGGACCACAGCCTACTACCGAGAGGTACAGGAGATGTGATAGATTTCATGGGACTAGGCCTTGTCTGATAACCCCCCACAGTGTGTTATAGATGTGAGAAACCAGGACATATAGCTAGGTATTATCCCGAGAGGATAGAGACTGCCCCACAGAAGGGTAAAGAGCCAGAGAGAGCTCCAGTTGAGATAGCTACCTCGAGGAGGAGGGCCACGACTGAAGAAAAATGGAAGCGGGTAGTGGGTGTGAGCAGAGGAAGAGTGCATGCACTGGACCAGGACACTGCGGACACATCGACAGATGTGATTAAAGGTACCATCCGAATCTTTGATTTAGAAGCATTGGTATTATTTGACCCTGGTGCCACGCATTCCTTCACATTTCTTTGCACATAAATTGTTGAAGCATGTGAAACCTACATTATTGGATAAAATGTTGATGATTTCTACACCAATGAATGATAGTCAATTGACTAAGTATGCATGTAGAGATTGTAAGTTAAAGATGGAGGGAAAGGAAATGAAAACCAATTTAATTTTATTGAATATGAATGATTTTGATGCAATATTGGGAATGGATTGGTTGGCTGCCAATCATGTTGTTATGGACTGTCATGCTAAGACTTTGATGTTTCCAAAGATAGGAAATCATGTTGTAAGATTTGTGAAATGAAATAAAAGAATCTGATTTCTATAAATGAAAAGAGTATGATCTTATTAAATTTCTTTGAGAGATGAATTCCTATGCTTATGTTGAATATTGATGTGATGATTCGTGACACTAACGGTGGAAAGAATGATGTGAAGGGTTCATTGCCTACGTGGTCGATATAGATAAGGCACACCTAAAATTGAGGGACATACCCGTAATTGTGGATTATCCTGATGTCTTTCCGGACGAATTACCAAACTACCACCTGAAAGGAAAATGGCACCGATTGAGTTGGAAGAGTTAAAGAAACAACTACAAGAGTTGCTAGAGAAGGGATTCATTAGACCGAGTGTCTTACCATGGGGAGCACCAATTCTATTTCTAAGAAAGAAGGATGGAAGCCTCCGACAGTGTATAGATTATCGGTTGTTGAATAAGGCTACCATTAAGAACAAGTACCCCTTCCAAGAATTGATGATTTGTTAGATCAGCTTCAAGGAGCCCAAGTGTTCTCTAAGATAGATCTGTGGTCAGGGTACCATTAGTTGAGGATCAGAAGTAGAGATGTACCCAAGACAGCACTTCGTACCAGTTATGGCCACTACGAGTTTTTGGTGATGCCATTCACATTGACGAATGCTCCCGCAACATTTTATGGCATTGATTAATGATGTATTTAAGCCATACCTGGACAAGTTTGTGATTCTGTTTATTAATGACATACTGGTTTTTTCTAAGTCTAGGGAAGATCATGAGGAGCATTTGAGGATAGTTCCGCAGACCCTCCGAGAGAAAGAGTTATATGCCAAACTCAAAAAGTGTAACTTTTGGTTAGAGCAGCTCTCATTTCTGGGCCATGTTGTGTCGAAGGATGGGGAATCAGTGGATCCATCCAAGATAGAGGCAGTTGTGCAGTTGGAACAGCCCAATACTGTTACTGTGATCAGAAGTTTTATGGGATTGGCAGGTTATTATTGGAGATTTGTAGAGGGTTTCTCCAGACTAGCTGCTCCGTTGACACATCTCATACGTAAAGACATTAAGTTTGTATGGGATGAGGCATGTGAGAGGAGTTTTAAGGAGCTTAAGCGTCGATTGACCACTACTCCAGTTCTCACCATTCCTACCAGCTCAGGAAGATTCTCGATGTATATAGATGTATCACACCAGGGACTGGGCTGTGTGCTTATGTAGGATGGGAAGGTAGTTGCCTATGGATCTAGACAGTTGAAAGATCATGAGAGGAACTACCTGACACATGATTTGGAGTTTACGATCGTGGTGTTTGCTTTGAAAATATGGCGCCACTATCTCTATGGTGAGAAATTTCAGGTTTTCACAGATCATAAGAGCCTTAAGTACCTGTTCTTGCAGAAAGAGTTAAAAATGGGACAGAGGAGATGGCTCAAACTCCAAAAGGATTACGATTGTGAGATCATGTACCACCTGGGTAAGGCAAATGTAGTTGCCGATGCTTTGAGCAGGAAGAACCTAGGGATGGTGTCTTACATGGTACAAGAACATGAGTTTTTGGAACAGTTTACGAACCTCAGTTTGGATGTAAACCCACCTGGATCTGAGAGATTGGAAATCATGGCTAGTATGAGATTAGAGCCATAGTTGATTGGCTGTATTCAGCAGGCTCAGCAGAGAGATCGACAGTGCATTGATTGGTTGAGTCAAATACAGGCAGGTGTGGTTATTGATTTTGAGCTGAGTACAGATGGCTTATTGAGGTTTAGAGGCAAGGTATGTGTTCCCAAGGATCTTGAGATCATGAGACTAATTTTATCAGAGGGTTACTCATCAAAGTATACGATACATCTGGGGAGTACCAAGATGTATCAAAACTTTCAGAAGGTTTATTGGTGGTCCGAAAAGAAGAGAGACATTGCTGAATATGTCGCTAAGTGTCTCATTTATCAGCAGGTGAAGGTAGAGCATCAGAAGCTTGCAGGATTATTGTAGCTTCTACCGATATTAACATGGAAGTGGGAGCATGTCACCATGTATTTTGTGATGGGATTACTGAGGACCCGTAGAGGTCATGATACCATATGGGTTATTGTGGATCGGTTAACTAAGTCAGCCTGTTTCTTAGCTATGAGATCTACTGATACTATGAGTCAGTTGGCGAACTTGTATGTTCGAGAGATAGTACAGCTACATGGTGTACCAGTGAGCGTTGTTTCAGATAGGGATGCCCGCTTCACTTCCCATTTCTGGGAACATTTTTAGCAATCGATGGGGACCCACTTGAGTTTTAGCACCGCTTTTCATCCTCAAACAGATGGGCAGTCAGAGAAGACTATACAAACCCTGGAGGATATGTTGAGAGTGTGTGTGCTGGATTTTGGAGGCTTTTGGGACGATCACCTACAGTTAGTCGAGTTCGTCTATAATAACAGTTTTCATGCGAGTATCAGGATGACACCATATGAGGCATTGTATGGGCGAAGATACCGTTCCCCTATTGGATGGGAAGAGGCTAGTGACAGACAAATTTTTGCTCTGGACTTAGTGCAGCAGGCATCTGAGGACGTCTAACTGATATGTGAGAGATTACGGACAGCTCAGAGCTGACAAGAGAGTTATACTGACAAGAGACGGAGACCACTAGAGTTTGATGTGGGTGAGTCAGTATTTCTGAGTGTTTCACCTTCGAAGGTATTATGAGATTTGGTAAGAAGGGCAAGCTGAGCCCTAGATATATCGGACCCTTCGAGATTTTGGAGAGAGTGGGAGATAAGGCATATAGGTTTGCATTTCCACCAGACTTGGTAAATGTTCAGAACGTCTTCCACGTCTCTATGCTTCGAAAGTATCATCCAGACCCGGCACATGTTATAAGATATGAGCCATTGGAGCTCAGTGAGGGTATGACGTATGTTGAGAAATCGGTTCGGATATTGGACAGAAAAGAGAAAGTGTTACGAAATAAGACAATTCCCTTGGTGAAAGTTCTTTAGCAGCATCACACAGTGGAAGAGGCCACATGGGAATTGGAGAATTTGATACGAGAGAAATACCCCCAACTTTTTGAGGAGTAACTTGGTTTTAATTTAGAGGGCCAAATTCCTTGAAGGAGGGGAGGATTGTAAGACCCGTATTTCATATGTAACTTTGTGAAATCATGAGTATGGTGATGTATTTGCAATGTAAAGCATAAGTGGTGTAAGTCTATGGATTCAATGTACATATTTGTAATATGAGTTTGTAATGTGCATACAAGTTTCATTTTATACGAATATGAAGAAATGAGCTTTTATAAGTGATGAATGTGATGTGAGCTCAAAATGAGTAGTACAGCAAATGGAATGGAGTTTCATGAATTGCATAAGTAGTTGTACTCCCATTTGGCTATGAATTGTATACCTTGGATTATACAAAGAATGCACACAAGTTTTAATATGTATAAGGTATGAATGGATGCAAACTGCAGGTCTCAAAGGTAGATGAATGAGAAAATGGCTATGGCAGCAAAATGTATGAAGTTGGATATGAGTTGCTGCAGAAAACTACAGAAAATCTGAAAAATATGAAGGCCAGATTGATCTCATTGGATGAGAGATTGATCTGGAAGAGCTAAAATTGCTCTTATTCGAGCAATGGAAACAATGCAGATCGATCTCCAATGGAGACAGATCGATCTGCTAAACATTCTGTAAAATGAGGATCGATTCTTAAGGCAAACAGATCGATTTCCTTAGCTCTCGGGTTGGAGCAGATCGATCTCCCCAGGAAGCATATCGATCTTCTTAAGCTACTGCATGAGATAGATCGATCTCAAGCACTCGACAGATCGATCTCATGATTGAAAAATGTCGAGAAAATGAGGGATTTAAGAGGACCAGATCGATCTCATCAAGCAATTTCTATAAATAGGAGTAGTGAAATCTGTATTTTTCCAAGAGAGAACCTTTCCTTTCCATTTTCCACCCAAAAACCTACTTTTCTCTCTCTAAAATCACCTCATTTCCATTAAGATTTGAGAGAAAGCTATTAGATACAAAGTTGTTCATCTTAAAGAAGAGAACAAGATAGTTTAGAATCAAAGCCTCACATATTAGATGGAAAGAGGAAGGGACATTCTCATTTGGAGGAAGAAGAGAAACTAGATTGGTAAGTTTCTAATACTCCAACCTAAATACATTGGTCTATTTGTTGATTGTGGAGTTGATTTGTATATGTATTGATGATTGAAATCACCTAGAAAGTATTAGAACTAATGTGACCTAGAAAATGGAATGAGTCTAGTGTGAGAAAGTGTAATTTGGATGGGTTGGTGATTTGTGGGATTTGCTAAGTTGTTATTTGAGTAATGTGGATGATTAGAAAAAGGGTAAATAAAGCTACATTGTGGGTTGAGGGAAGTTATGAGAAATGAGCACATGTAGTGTTCGACACTATGGGCTTAATATCGATTAGATATCGATTTAGTATGAACCCATGGGCCTAAAAGGAACCATAAACTCGATATATGAATAGAGAATCGAAATGAGATCTTGTAAGTATTAATGGGGGCTATAGGTTGAATCAACCATAGCAAACACCATATTGAGTTATATGGACTAAATCGATGTGATATACGATTACGTGCAGTTTCAGAAAGTTCGTTGGAGACAAATCGAACCGCATATGTACGCAGCTTTACAGAAGTGGAATCACGCGACGCGATTCCAGGTAAGAGAATTTTATAAGTATATAGAGGTGGCTGCTCGTATTTTGTGGGTATATAGGGCTTTGGAAATGTGCATGTGTTTATAGAAATGTGTTTGACAATGTATGGAAATTACTACGAGTATGGGTATGAGATTTGGTTGTTTGAAATGATATTATAAAGAAATTGGTTAGTAAGGCTAATAATTGTATAAATCACGTGTTTTAAGTGTTTTCACAAAACACAATGCATTGTTTTCGAGCAACAAATGGATAGGCTGGCTAGTGTTTTAATGATGTTGTGGAATAGCATTTGTAAGGTGCTAAACCCGGTTTTTGAGATTGTTTTGATTATGTATGAGCCACCTATCGTAATTGTGTGATGTAAATTGCGTTTGAGCCTCGTTCGCGCTAGATTTTGATGCCTTTATTTGTATGAAACGTGTTGGAGCTTAGCTCGCACCTTGATTTGGAAACTATGATGATGTTTTATAAACCGTATTGGAGCTTCTGCTCGTACGTGGATTTCTTCATAGTTTGATGCATAAATACCGTACTAGAGCATTGCTCGTACGAGGTGGTTTATTTATGATGCATGAATCGTGCTAGAGCTTTGCTCGCACAAGTTTTCACACTGAGGTACGTATAATGTCGTGGAAGTTGGTAAGATTCTTAAGCCCTACATCCTTAAGCCCTAGATGAGGCGGGGAGGTTCTGTTCGGTAGGGAGGCTCTCTTATGGTAAGATCCTTAAGCCAACATCCTTAAGCTATAGAGGAGGCGGGGAGGCTCTCTTACGGTAAGACCCTCAAGCCGAACATCCTCAAGCCAGAGAGGAGGTGGGGAGGCTCTGTTCGGTGGGGAGGCTCTCTTACGGAAGGATACTTAAGCCAACATCCTTAAGCCCTAGAGGGGTGGGGATGCTCTGTTCGGCAGGGAGGCTCTCCCACATGGGTACGAAAAATTCTTGGTATGGGGTGGATAGGACCTACAGCTGGCACCCCCATCCATGATATGGGTCCACGAAGTACGTTGTACCGTGTATATCACATGGAGTATGTTGTACCGCGTGATTGAGACATTGATGAGAAAGTCTGGTGGAGAATTAACCCACCTTTGTTCCAGCATGATACCCCGCACACCGGAATTCGTGTGGTCTAGGGTGATTTGAGACATAGTTGACCAACATAGTCTTTGATATATAGTGACCTGTCTCACTTAATAATGCATAATACCACATGATTTTTATACATAAGTGTAATTGTGATTGTCCAGGGTAGACCCGAGGTAGGGGTCGAGCCTTGTGGGATTTTGATTGTGAAAACGGTGATGATATTTGTGATAGATAAATGATTATGATGAGATGTGATGAAATTTGGAAAGAGATTTGTGATATGATTAAAAAAGGATGTTTCTTAAATGAATTCCCCTTTTTGATGAGTTTTAAATGAGAATGAGCATGAGATGATTTTACATGATGATGATTCCATGTTTTATATGCCTATTTCCATGATTTTCAATACATGATATATGTATATTTATATGGCATAATTTTATTTCCTCATGCTCTGATTATCAAATGATTTATGAATAACACTATTAGCATGTAGATAGAGTAGTTATCTACCATGCTTGCATTATTGCCTTACTAAGCGTGTGGTTGCGCATCCCTCTCTACTTTCCCCCTCTACAGAGCATGCATAGTGGCTTAGTGAGGACTGAGGCGTTTTGCTTGGATATCCGTTGCATCTCCATCACTCAGAGATATATATACACAAGGATTCTTTTTGTATCTAAACAATGTAAAAGCACAGTGATTTTTGAATTTGTAATATGGGGGATGTAAATGTTAAAACACATAGTATTTATGGACATACAACTTAACCTTTGAATTTATGACAATATTTTTGATTTATTTGGGAAATGGATGGTAAAGAATGATTATTACTGTCTCATAGCCCAACAGTGTGGTGGCGAGTTAGTTCACGACTGGGTAAGGAGGTAGAAAAATACGAAAAATTTATAGTAATTTTTGGTTAAAGAGAATGAAAAGGGTCGTGACAGTCTCCCCATCTAATCGGGGAACAACAACTACGATCATACAATGTCTTTTCGATACTCGAGTAATAACTATTATTGTAGGCAAATTTGACTAATAAAAAATGATCATCCTAGGAGCCTTTCAAATCCATTTCACACGCTCTCAACATATCCTCCAATGTTTGGATGGTTCTTTCTTATTGACCATCGGTTTGAGGATAGAAAGTTGTGCTAAAACTCAACTGGGTTCCCATGGTTTCTTGGAAATGTTCCCTACAGTGGGAAGTGAAGCGGGAATCCCTATCTGATACAATGCTCACTTGAACGTTACATGGTATTCCCCAATGTCCCTTACATATCAATTCTCCCACACACTCAGAGTATCTATAGATTTCATAGCTCGAAAGTAGGCTGACTTAGTCAATTTGTCCACAATCTCCCAAATAGCATTATGGTTTCGTCGGGTCCTTGGGTAAACCTATAATGAAATCTATGGTAACACGCTCCTATTTTCATGTCGATATAGGTAGAGGTTGTAATAACCCTGCAGGCTTCTGATGCTCTACCTTAATTTGCTGACATATGAGACACTTCGCTACAACTCTACGATGTGTCTTTTCATGCCTGACTACCAATACCCTTTTGGAGATTCTGATACATTTTATTGGTCCCCGGATGTAATGTATATCTTGAAGAATGAGCTTCTGACAATAACAATCTCATCAACTGTGGGTTCTTGGGAACATTTATTCTACCTCTAAACCTCAGTAAGCCATCATCACTCACTGTGAGCTCTGTCACTGTATCCCTTTGAATCTGACTCACACTATCGACACCCTGTTGATCATCACACTAAGCCTGTCGAATTCGGTCAATCCAATCCGGTTCTAATCTTACGCTAGCTGTCACATAATCACTGTCAGCATCAGAAGGGATCATATCTCTACTGAGGCATACAAACTGCTCAACAGCTCACGCTCCCTAACCATCATATGTTATACCATCTCAAGGCTCTTTCTGCTCAAGGCATCAGCCATTACATTAGCCTTACCCGGACGGTACAATACCTCACAATCATAGTCTTCCAGAAGCTCTAACCCTCTTTGTTATCTCATATTCAACTCTTTCTATGAAAAAAGATACTAGGGCTTTTATGATCAGCGCGTACCTAAAATTTCTCACAATATAAGAAGTGGCGCCATACCTTCAGTGCAAACACTATGACTACTATAAGGCAATAATGCAAACAGGTAGATAACTATACTATCTACTTGCTTATAATGTGATGATATAAAATCGCTTACATTTAAAGCATGAGGAAATAGATAAAAGTATGCCGCATGTATATAAATATATCATGTACTATAAGACATGAAAGTAGGTATAAAACCATGGAAAGTCATCATGTAAAATGTCTCATGCTCAGCATGTCAACTTATCATAAAACAATACATCATTCTTTAAAAACATCCCACAAGGTTCGACCCCTCCCTCAGGTCTACCCTGGATAACACAAATCATGTTTAGTGCATATAAAATCATGTGAGACAGGTGGTCACTGTATACAATTGAGGACTCTGCTGGCCAATTATGTCCCAATCATCCCAGACCACATGGATCTCGATGTGCGGTGCATCACGCTGTAACGGGAGGTGGGTCAAATCCTACCCGCCAGAATATAAATCAACATCTTCCCCACATGGTACAACGTACTTCATGGACCCATATCATGGTCGGGGGTGCCTGTGGTAAGTCTTATTTACCCTATACCATGTATAACCGACTCAGTCTCAAGTGCACGTGCGAGCATCTCATTTGTGTGACTAATAGTGTACATGAGGCATCCTGCACTGCTCGTGCGAGCATCTCATCCGTGTGGCATGCAGTCTATGCGAGGCATCCAGTACGACTCATAACATATCACAGTGTGAAAAGTCCAGTGCGAGCAAGGCTTTAGCACGATTTCATGCACAATCAGTAAAAATCCTCGTACGAGTAACGCTCCAGTACGACTTTATGCAAAATAAATAATGGCAAAATCATGTATGAGCAAAGCTCTAGTACGGTTATATGCATAAGAAATAAATGAAACCTACATATGAACAAAAGCTCCAGCTTGACTTGCATGCACCTCAACTTAAAATATGGTGTGAGCTAGGCTCCAACACATTTCATGCATATTAAAATATCAAAATCCAGTGCGAGCAAGGCTCTAGCACGATTTATACTCATTTAAATCTGATAGGTGGCTCTATTTAGGTAAAACCCCTTTCAAAACTCAAAATCAGCACCGACACGTGTTATGTCATGCAAATCATGAAACAATTAGCTGACCTATCCTTGTTTTGCCCAAGGCATCACATCACATTAAAACATTAAAATCATGATATTCATGCAGTTTACTAGCCTTACTACATTTTTGATAAAATTTACTCCCAGGGGCAAAATCATCTTTTTACACTGATACCCCTATTTTCTCAAAAAATATTATTTTATTTCTAGGTACCTTAGGGAATTTCATGCCCTGTAAATACCCTCAAAAGTATTTGTAGATACCTCTAGGTACTCACAAAATCCTCTTACCTCAAATCACTATAATCACTTTGCCTTTTCCAACGCTGAGATGCCACGCGATCTGTTTTGCTCCCAATTAAATCTCTGGAGCTGCATATAATCATTTATCAGATTAAATACAATACTTCCATTGGTATTTCACTTTCATTGGACTTAATTTAAACTATTGGGCCCGTTTACTCTTATTGGGCCCAATTACCCCTTTATGGGTCTTACTCAGTCTTAAGCTCATTTTCACTTACTATTCACTTTATCTAGGCCTATTGGGCTCATTAACACTTATTGGTCTTTTCCTAGGCTCTTTGGATAGCTCATTTAGTCATTTACGACAATCGATTTTCAATTCTAATCATGAGGCATTTTATATGAAATTAATCCTCAACTTATGTGATGAATTTCTAACTCTTATAATTATACAAGTTGTCGTAAATGAGATTTACTTACCCAAGATTCCATGATGAAACGTAAATCGAGATTGACTCGAACTCTCGTTTGTAGCCAATTGTCGCGCGGTTTATCCTTAGACCCGATGTGTCATCAAATTTTTCTCCTAATTTTCCTCTCATTTTTTCTTCTTGTTCTTTTTCGTTTTTTCTCTTTCCTGGTTGAACTGGTTCGGACCGGTTTAGTCCGGGTCAGTTCCACCTTTGCCGTTCGGAGCTCTGCCGATTGGTTCTTCATCGACTTCCACTTCCAGCTGGTCCGTCTGGCCACGCCAAGCATGGATCTGGTGGTGGCCACTCTCGGATCGATGGCGATGAGGCTGGTTCGGCCTTCTCCTTTTTCGACATCACTGCCCTCTCTCCTCCTCGTTGTTGCCGGCTATTTCTCTGGCCGATTTCTCCACCAAATGACGTGCCTATACTTGGGGAACCTTCGATCAGCCTAGTCTGGGGTCAAATTGACGCTATCGCCAAAAATCCTCTTCTCCCTCTTTCGATTTTACCCTTGGTGATCTCCTCACCGCCGGCTATCGGGTGAGCGTGGTGGCTCTAGTGAGGTCCCTCGGTCTTGCTTCGCTGGTCTTCTCTCACACTCGTGTTGACGCCGTTCACCGAGATTTCAAAGGATTAGTTCGACCAATCCCTGTTTCTTTTTAGGGGTCGCGCAACTCCAACTTTTTTTTTCATTTTCATATATTATATTATATTAAATATAATATATTATATTATTTAACAAAATATCTTATTTTTCCCAAAATATCCCATTATTTATTTATTTTTATTTTCCTAGAATTATTATTATTTTTCCATATTTCCGAGATAAATTCCCGAGGTGGAAAATTTTCGGATTATCCAAATAAATTCATTTCTTGATCAATTAGACTTGGAGCTTAATTATTTCTTCTTTAATGATCAAGATTACATGAATCCATGTTTCAAATGTCAATTTCTTAAAGAAATGACACTGAATTTCGAGTCTTACATGTCGAAAGCTCAGTTAAACTCTAAAGTTGAATCTCATTATCGACTACACCTCATGACTGAATAGTTTTCCCTCTAGTACATCCTTATCTTAACCTTCACATGACTAATATATATATATATATATACATACATACATATCAATTCTATCATTCAACAACATATATTACCTTAATATATATATATCTATATCTCATCACACCTTTATCATTAAATCATTATACCACAATTACGAATGCTTATTAATTCTCAATCATATAAATATTCACAATCTTAGTTCCATTTATATATACACAATTTCAATGACACAATCCACAATCTTAATCACCTATCTATGTCCATAGTCTTAATCATATACACTATCCCTAATTTCACTATGCATATATCCATAATCTCAATAACACATATATATATTTATATATATATATATATATATATATATATATATATATATATATATATATATATATATCTCCACCATTTCAACAATATATATCCATAATTTCAAGAATCCAAATATAGCCACAATTTCAACTATACCAAGTTATATCCACTAACTTAACTATGCATAAAAATATTCATGACCTCAATTATATCTTACCACATTTGCAATTATATATATATATATATATATATATATATATATATTCGTAACCACACTTACACTGATATCCCCAATCTCAATCATAATTTTATATATATATATTTGCAATTATATATATATCCACAATCACAATGATACAGATATCCCTAATCTCTAACACATTTATATATATAACCACTATCATAAGTATGCATACATCATACGATACTAAATTACACTTTCAAGATTAGCTTACTGATGCAATACAATTATGCAATTCCTTCGTTTGGCTGAATGCTACTAATGCCTTAACACACCAATCTCAACTACATTACAATTTAAGCTACGTTACAATAATAGCCAATGTACCAAAATATTAAAATTCATGTACGAAAGGTATTTTATGGTAATTATCTCCTTATTTACCTTATCAATTCAATGTGACCAATTTCTTTGCTTCAACTCCACTCAAATCAAAGGTAGGCCAAAATCGCCAAGGCTCTAGCTTATGATTCTCACTATAATTAATCATCACACATGAGTTCAAAATTATCACTTAAGACATATTTGACAATAATTAAGGTAAGAACCATTTCTTACCCTAGAAAAGCTCACCAAAGCTGGTTGTCTTACTTCAATTTCTTCAGTTTCTCTAACATGTCATGAATTAAAACTCATGTTAGTATCATCAAACAATCATCTACATCATTTTGAAACTAAATTTATAATTTCCTTACCTTTAAAATCACCTTGAGATGAAAAATCTAGCAAATACCAAATACAATTCCACTTACCCTTTTTGTTGAATTTCCTTTCTCCATTTTTTTTCTACAAACTCGAGAGCGCCTCTACCATTCCTTTTAATTCTCTAAACTTTTGACTTCTCTCTCTCTTAACTCTCTATGGTCGAGAGCTCGCTAAGGAAAGGGTTTATTTCTTTTGTTTTCCATTTACACCATACGTTTCTCTCATTCCTTTCTTGAATTTTGTTTGTTTTCATTTTTGTTTCATGAAAGTTCACTAAAATGGAGATGAAAGGGGTATTACCCCATTAAGGCTAGCCATTGCATTATGACTCATAAACACATGTCATTTTTGCATGTTAATCCCACACCTAAGTCTAAACTTATTTACACCTATTCCATTAACAACTAATTGTTTCTCCTCAATTAACACATGTATTCTACTTAGTTTAACTCACGCTTTATGTGATTAATCCATGCCATACATAAGATTCCTATTATGCCTAATTTTTCCTCACGGTTTGCATGCAAACATCCCATTTCCAATATGTTATTTCATTAATATCTTATCTCCACTATTGTATACACTAATAATTTTTTTCATTTACTTCATGTCTTCACCATTAATCCTAAATCACTTGTTTATAAATTCTCTTCATATACTACGCTAGGACTTAATCATAAACCTTTTAATTACTCAATTCAAATCAAACTTTTAACAATTAACTGTATTAATCTATAATGATTCTAAGGACATGCTATATATTATCGTAAAGGTCTTTAAATTAGCTTTCAAATGTAATTTGAATCACCTAAATCAGAATTCTCGATTCTTTACCAATAGCTCACTTCCTGAAATTCCTACATATGAAAAATCTTTAAAATTTCACAACTATTAAGCTACAATGAATTAGAAAGTAAGCCATATATGGTCGAAAAGGAAACTTAAGATAACTTTCTAGAAAAATTGGAATCACTCAATTTAGAGCTTCCTAGCACGAGGGATCTACATTTCATTACAAGTTACTCGTTGGAAAAGCACATTGCACACAAGTTCACTTTGAAAATTCATAGAAATTATTCTAAAATAATTGTGAGCCTTATATTGCTAGAAAGATATTTAAGTTAGATTTCAAATGAAATTTTAACCACCCTGAATAGAGCTTCTTATAATGAATTATGTGTAATTGATTGTAAAGAGGTCGGTTGATTAGGTGACTGGTATGTGGCTGCATATAGGCCAACACTGAAAAATTGCTGGTATTGACTCACAATGAATTATGATGTCAACTTTATATTTCTAGAAAGATATTTAAGTTATCTTTCAAATAAATTATTCAATTTTCAATTAAGTTCCTAATTCTCCAGTTATGATCGAAACAATACCAAAAGGTCAAACTTCCTTCTCATTCGATACCACTTATGAACTAAAGTCCAATTAAAATTCCAATTTCACATTAATTGATACATTAGGCTTAGGGAAAATTCAGGGTTTCACAAAAACACATTTTCAATTTGTAAGGTTAGGTTTCTTTCACTTATCATTTCCTTTGATTTTGGTTGTTAATGAAATTTTTGTTGTTTCGTAGTCTTATAATTTTGTTTAGTGTAACACTTTTTTTTTTTAGATTTAAAGGACATTTCTAGTTAAATCATTTGGTTCTTACAGTTTGCTTCAAAAAACCTTTTGCTAATTTATGAGGTTAGGATTCTTTCTTTCATTATTTCCTTTGCATATGCTATGTTTATTTGATTTCCTTTTAGCTGAATAAATTTTATTATACTGTGCCTTTAATTAATTTGATCCTTCAAATTTATCAAGTTACTATACAAAGAGTCAAAACTTTGTTGTGACTATCCATATTAAGTTAAAGATGGTCGGAACAGCTACACACAGTTGGTGCTCTACCATTTAACTGTTAGTGTATGCCCTATAGACAACTCACTTGGTAAAAGTAATGTTACTATAACGAAACATGTTCACTTAGAGAAGTAATATGAAAGGTTTCCCTTCACAATCTTACTCGATTATGTTAATAAAAGGTGAAGCCAATAGAACAACATAACCTTTGCAAGGGATTTGCAATATAGTTACAATTATGAGAATCCTTTTGCATCAAAGTTTAGTTCCTAAAGACTTATTCCCATACATATTGTTAAGACAAGGAATTGATAGTTCTTAATGATCGGTAGATCCCTGACACGCCCTAAAGGTATTTTCGCAAGTGCACGGGTCGTATAAGTAATAATGAGATTTGAGTCCTGAATTATC
Organism: Firmiana major; assembly: GCA_033439115.1. Classification (NCBI taxonomy): domain Eukaryota; kingdom Viridiplantae; phylum Streptophyta; class Magnoliopsida; order Malvales; family Malvaceae; genus Firmiana; species Firmiana major. Next base: position 66,540,591 of record CM065899.1, read on the forward strand.
GTCCCACAGAGAAGTTGACTAGCCTAATTAACTACCGGTTAATCTTACCCTAAGTATATCCTAGCAAATTATGAAATTAAAGTGGGTGATCTACTAGGCTTGAAATTAAAAAATTACTGAAAATAATAAAAGCTAAAAACTAAATAAAATATAAAATCTAGTTAAAAATGATTTACAATGCTCCACGCAAGCAAATACCGACAAAAGAAAATTAAAACAATTAAAAATTTATTAACGCAATTAAAATAAAAAGAAAAAAATGAAAATAAAGAAACAAGATTAAGTAAACTAAAATTAAACAAGCCTAAAATAACATATGCATGTAATTAAACTAAACTAATGAAAATTACAAATTAAACTAACCTAAAATTTAATAAAAATGAAGATTAAATTAAAAATGCATAAAATGAGTTTAATCTAAATAAATTCTAATTGGAAAACCTATTACTAAAATAAAAATTAACTAATGGCATAATTAAATCTAAATTCTAGATTAATCAATCAATTGAACTATAACTAATCATGCAAATAAAATTAAAATCATAACTTCTTATGCTAACAAATTAAATTGGAATTAACTAATCTAAAAAATGCATGTAAATAAATTGTACAATTAAAATGCATTGGCCAAATGTGGCCTTAACCGAAAAAATCCCAGCAAGTGGTCCCGAGCATGTGCAATGTGCACTGTTCACATGTCTTCTTCAGTAAATTTATTTCCAGGCAACGCTTTGTCCTACTCTCAGTTCCAGGCGTGTCTTCTTTCTCCAGCACGGTCCTGTTGCTCTCGGGTGTCCAGGTCTGTCCAGCATTCGTCCGAGGCTTCTGCTCTAGATGCTGCTGCTACCCTATCGTGCCTCAGCTACTGTTACTGCTTGTCATCTTCCCAGGTGCTGCTGGTGATGCACTACTCTCGGTCTGCTCTATCCTGCACTAGACGTTGCAAACGTTCAATTGGGTTACTTTGTCCTGCTTCTGGTTCCTGCTGTGCTATGCACAAATCTGCTGCAGGTATTGCTACCATCCTGTCGTCTTGCATGCCCAGCCTTGCTCTCTAGTCCAGACCTCTACCAACATTCTCGACACTGGAAATGAGACAAGACACTATGACAGAAGCTGAATCCTTTCCTGGTTGAACACGCTATGCACCCGGTCAACAACAACTCATTACTAGTAATGGTAATCAGCATTCAACAACTTGAAACTAAAAAAAAAAAAAACAACACTGGATTAACACAACACATAGCAGAACATGAACAGCATAATAAGATTAAACAGAGGATAAAAATGAAGTTAACTTGCTGCCTCTAATGACACTCTACACCGAGCAATCATCTGCATTCTTTTCACAATCCAACAGCAAGTAACAAACAATAATCAGGCTGAAAAAAATGCAGTAAATGAAATTGATGCAAGACGTAAGGAAATGCAGTAAAAATGGAAGCTAAACTCTAAATGCAATCAATAACTGAAACGAAAAAAATTGCATGTAAGTAAGACTGAAATAAAGAAAAGAAAGAACAAGAAAATATAGCATACCAGAAGATTGAAATCGAGAGGGAATAATGTGAAAACTATAACTAAAAAGAAAAAACATCAATGTGTTTCATCAATGTGAGTCCAGCAGCTCGGGATGCTTCATTTGGGAATGTAAAGAATTGTAAACACATGTAAATAGCAACTCTAATTAAGAAATGCAAGTGTTTACCTTTAAATAAAATGTAAATTGAAATGGTATGGTTGGATGAGATTTACTTCGATACACAGCCCAACTGTTGGTGGTGAAGTTGCTCACAATCAGAGAAAGGAATGAATAATGGATTAAATAATAAACGAAAAATGAAAAATTTGTAGTGATTTTTGGTAAATTGAGGGTCGTGACATACCTTTAACGCAGAAGATTACTTTGCGAAAGTATGGTTGTGCAAAAGAACCCTACTTACAAAAGTGGTCCCAGCTACTGATGAGGCTCTGTGGGAAAAAATAAGGAGTGAGTTCAACATGCTCAGTAAGAAAAATATGTAGTAGATAGATAAATACACTATCTACATATTTGCATAATAGGGTTATTATGTACAATATACCAAGCACTCTAGTAAAATCAGAGTTGAAAATTAATAACAATTTTCAATATCAATAATATAATCATTGAACTGCAATAAATACAAGTTCTAAAATTTTATACGATACAATAAACAATTTTCATACAATAATGCAGTTCATACGGTCAATTCAGTAAATCAAATAGACGAGACAAGGTAGGACATGCTATAAACGATATCAATAGGACAATTGGCCAATGTCGATGACTCTGAGCCTCACTGATTAGGTGTGCTGGGATGTTAATCCTCGTGGGAGTGGTCAGCTACCCAAACGGCTCACAATACAGTATGTCCGAAGACCGATAGCACGGTACAACGTACTCACATGTGTGTTGCACAGTACATCGTACTCTGTGGACCACAATAACAATAGCGATTCAATAAGAATAACAATAACAATATAACATGATTAACTAATGCCTTTATCTTAAAAACTAGTGCGAGTCAGGCCGTGCAACACATAGTCAGCACGCGTTCAAGCACATTTTATCGGTACTAATTTAACAGCAGTTCATTTTCATCAAATCATTTATAAATTCTGTTTAGTACATAAAACAATTCAAAAGATGTTGGCTTATCCTTTTTCGGTCAAAATCCTCAGTGTGCAGTCTATGGCAATTAAGACTGAGGATTTTTTTATTAAAACTATATTGATATTTATATAAATAACTAAATAAATTTATATCGAAAAAGATAGGCTGATTAACTGAGGCTAAAGTTTTTCTGTAAATTTAGTGACTATGAAATCGGTCTAGAGTATTCTATAATTTTGATAACCATAAAATCGACCAAGAATTTTATGTCTACGATTCCACAAAAAATACACGTAATTATTTTTAGCAGCACACAGAAATTTTCCTTACTGTAAAACTTTTCCTAGAATTTATACCTACGGTCCAACAGAAAATACGTGTAGATATCACTAGCAACTCACAACAATTTTCCTTACCTCGGTATCTGTCAGTAGTCCTCAATGCCTCAATGATACGAGTCAGTGGGTTCGCTCTAATCGGTTTATTTCTCTGAAGCTTTGAACTAATATTTGTATAAATATTTCTGAACCATTCTCCCATCGAGTTTTCCTAAATTTTTTGTGTACTTTTCTCTATCCTTAATATCTCTATATTTTTTGTATTTCTTTCTTTCTTTTCTTTTTCGCGCCTTTTTCCTTTCTTTTTAGTATCTGGTCACCCGATGACACTGTTCATTATCTCCTTCATCCTTTCGGTGCTCCTACCTCCTCCATGATTCTCTGGTCTATCGGCTTCTTCATCATCCTTGCCTGAAAGGCGTCATGCTTCATTCCTTTTGTAAAGCCCATAATTAGATATGTACTCGTTATGATTTTGTGATGTATGGATAAGTCACAATTGATATGAATCATAAGGAATGAATGTTTTTAAGTTGTCAATGAGTATGAAATGTAAAACGGATAGTTAAGCAAATCGAAAATGAATATAAGAGTGAATTTTAGAAAGAAATTGTAGCAAAACTGCTTCTGAAGAGGAGAGATCGATTTCTCATTCAATGTAGATCGATCTTGAAGAGGTTCTGGGTAGAATAGATCGATCTCATGTAAGGTCCATATCGATCTCTTTAAGGCTCGGTGTAAAGCAGATCGATCTCATGCTTGAGAGCAGATTGATCCCTTAGGCTTGGAAAGTCAATTCCTGAAGGGAAATATGCAGGACAAATCGATCTCACTTAGTTAACAGATCGATCCCCTAGTGCAATTCTATAAATACAAGGCTCTGCAAACCTCTATTTCCCGATAACATCAAACCCCATTGAAAACTAAAGTTTAAACCTAACCTTTCTACTCCAGAAAACTTCATCTTTCAATTAGTTTTGAGTTTCTTAGTAAAAAGGAGAACAATATACTTGGAAACAAGAAGTTGGAATCAAAGATTAAAGAAGCAAGGTGAATTTTACCAAATTTGGTGTAAAAGAGGAAAGTTCAAGCTAGGTAAGATTCAATACACCACTTTGATATATGTTAATCTAGGTGTATTAGTGAGTTAATTGGTAAAAGTTTAAATTGCTGAAAGCAAATGGATCATGAAAAAATCCATGACCTAGCCATTGATATGATATTGAGAAAATGATGAAGAAGTTGAGTAAACATGGATTAAATGATGAAATGAGCATGTACGAAAGATTGTAAGGTAGTTTGATGAAATACTTAAATGGGAATAAATGAGAAATTAAGATAGGTATATGAAATATATGGTATGACACCATAATGGGAGAAAGTGATGAGATTTAGGTATTGAGAGAAGTTAAAAGCATTAATTGAGAGTCATACAAGTGAAAATAAGTATATTAAGATATACTGATGTAGATAATTATTAACAACTTTGAAGTTGATATTGGAAGCTAAGCGAACTACGAGAGCAAACAACACCGAGGAAGTGAGGTCACAGACGTGATCCGAGATAAAGGAATTTCATGAGTAGTTAGAGATAGCTACACGTATTTCGAATAGAATTCTAATAATTATATTCTATATGAATTCCCGTGAATAGACATGTTGTGATAGGGACTGATGAGATAAAGTATGATTTTATCCAAAAAAAGGATAAAAGCCTTAGAAGCATGCTTGTGACTAATATTCATAGTTGCATGGTAGAATGACTAATGTTTTCATGTATATGCAAAAATAGCACTTTGAGTGCCGATTTGATTTGATTGGGTGAAATGCAATTTAACTAAGCCATCTATCGGGTTTGTGTGAAAACCATTAGTGCTAGAGAATACTCGCACTATATTTTATGAGATATGCATCACATAGTACTTGAGTATATTCTCGTACTAAATTTAAATGCGAATTATGCATGATAGAGTATTGGGAGCATTTCTCAAACTCAGTTTTATTAAATGATGCATTGTAGAGTATTGTAACCATAGCTTATACTCAATTTTACATGATAGAGTATTAGAAGCTTAGCTCGTACTCAATTTTCATTGATTGATGCATTATAGAGTATTGGGAGCATTGTTCATACTCGATCTTTACATGACATAGTGCTGGGAGCATTGTTCGCACTATATTTATAACACTTGTGTTATGGTCGTGCTGGGAGTTTAGTCATATGTACCGAGTTTTTTGAAAGAAAGCATGAAACAGCCGTGTTGGGAGCCTGTGCTGACTGTATGTCACATCGATTATATGCTCACACGTGTAATATTTTGAGATATGGTCGAGGGCTATCGAAAATAGAACCCATAGTATTAGGACTAAGACTTATGGCAAGCATCCCGACTATGAGGTATATCCATGGTATGTGGACTAAGACTTATGGCAAGCATCCCGACTATGAGGTATATCCAAGGTATGTGGACTAAGACTTATGGCAAGCATCCCGACCTTGAGATTGGGTTCATAGAGTACTTTATACCGTGTATGTCAGAAGGAGTACGTTGTACCGTGAGTACACGATATGAGTGAGTTGCGAGCTGACGATTGAGGATTTGACCTACCTACCGTTACAGCAATTGTGCAACCCCGTACATCGAGTACTGTGTAGCCTGAGATCATGGAAAATGAGTTATGATCATAATCTCAGAACATGTAGTCGCCTATCTCCTTTCATGCAATGTAAATTGATATTCCTTGAATGACTTATCAAATTGTTTTATAATGTGAACATGTTAATTTGTGTGTGATAAAAGGGTAACCCAAGGGATGGGTGAGGCCCAGATTTCCATGTTTTAAACATGATGATATGTCATATTATTTTGATTTAATTGAATGGCATGACAAAAATGTGACTGATATGAAATTACATGAGAAATGCAATGTTTTGCATAAACTGATGAGGCTGTTAAATCAGCATGTTTTCAGTTTTATAACTGATGATTTGTATCTATATGTATATGTTACATAAAAGTTTTAAGCAGGATGCATGCTTTAGATATGAGTAAATAAGGAAATGATTTCAAGGCATGAGCATTGTATTTTGTAGATAGTGTGGTTATCTACTTGCTTGCCTGATTTCCTTACTAAGTTGTGAGCTCACCCCTTTTTTACTTCCCTATCTACAGAGTGTTCACAGTAGTCGAGTACGGTCGAGGACTAGTATACTTTGATTCGTTGCAATCCATCTTACGAGAGGTATGCACATATGAACATTTTGTACTGAACAATATAAGAGCACAATTATGTAAACGAATGTACGATCGGGAATGTATATGTACAAGTATTTGTATTAATGTATAAAAGCTTACATTCTTGAAAAGTATATTAACTTGTATGCCTATTGTGAATTGAATATGGTTGAGGTGACTAATATCGAATCACAGCCCAACGGTTTGGTATTGAGTGATGACGGAAGGAGAGGTAAGTAAACTGTAAAAAATTTGGGGTGATTTTAGTAGGTCATAGGATGGGAGGTCGTGACAGAATGGTATCAGAACAGAGTTGGTCTGATGTGAGTTGATATTAGTAATTAGGAAAGTGTACATCCCTATAGTACTATGCTTTATTCAGTTACAATTGTGTATACGAGATGGAAATCATACTAATTAATGGTTACAAATGCAAGAATTTAGCTATTATGGCTAATACCAGTCGTGATAGAGGGGCAAGAGGTAGGGCTCGAGGTCGTAGAGGTAGACCAAAGACCCGAGAAGCGACTACAAGTCCCACTGAGGTACCAGAGAGTACCGAGACACGCTTCGTGAGATTAGAGCGTTGCCTTGGGACCATAGTGGAATTACTGGCACAGACTATGCTAGGAGGATAGGGACAGGATGCATGGACTGCGCCTAGAGAGGTAGTTGCACTTGGTTCGCCCGCACTGCCACCTCATGTGCCACAGCCTACAGATACACCTACACCCCCACCAGTTCAGGATATGCCGTTACATGTTACTCCACGATAGGGCGGTAATGTTTTGGGGTATGGTTGTGACGCCCCGAAAGCATGGAAAACATGGTAAATTTAAAATTTATTTACATCATTTTACAATTCTAAGTGCATTCTTGTGATGTGTCATGCATCATCATATATATATATATATATGTTATAAAACTTTAACCTCAGGATCTCATCATCCAATTTACATGTCACACCATATACATTCCTCAATTCCGAATTAATAAATCCTAATACATCCCATACATCGCTGTTCATCAAGTGTCTGTAAATACAACTTTAGTCTAGGTACATGAAATATTCAAATATACCTCAAGCACAATATGTGGCCTGGAGCTCAAGTTCTCCACTAGCCACTACTCCGTACGTCGCAGGAAAACTCTCTTCACTTGAAGAAATCTGGGGAGAGATAAAACAGAGTGAGCTTCTAAATCGCTCAGTAAGGGGGTAAGGGATTCATTAACAAAATAATGATTTACACAGCACAATCATTTTATCTTGTGGGTGAAAACCCAATAAACTCAGTAGAAAAGTGTAGCATGAATAATCAAAACATCATCACAACTCATTTCTCAAGGCTCATGTAGAAACATGATAATAAATGGCTCAGTACAAAATCATAGTTACAAGCATGTAGAAAACAGGATGCGATAATGGCTTTTCTCATAAAACGTGATTAAAATCACTACAATAGTAATGCACGTGGCGCAGCCACCAAACACAATCTCATGTGTAAAATGAGACTAGGCAAATAAAACTCATATAAAAAATCGTCATGGCACATCAAAACGATTAAACTCGTCTCCTAGGCAGACATCCCCAATCTAGGGATTTTGTTGACAATAATACACCCATGACCATGGTTCGTTGTAGACTTGATCAGAGTCGTACAACCGTTGGTCTTACATGCTATCAAAGCACGGCCCAACCTTACATGCTATCAAAGCAATGCCACCCATCACTACCGTGGAACGGGGTCATCTCGCGTTACTAGAACGGAGGCGTCGATCTTACGTGCTGCTAGAGCACGGTCCGACCTTACATGCTACAAGAGTAAAGCCCGATGTGTATTCAACATGACACGTCTAAGTCTCAGTAATATCTATTATCATATAAAACCGTTTTGCCTTCACGTTGTCACGCCCCGGAAGTGCGGAAAATAGGGCTAATTTAAAACTTTTTACTCATTAATTCACAATTAAAGGTGCATTCCTGTGTAGTGTCATACATCATCATAAGTATCATTCCTCAGGATCTCATCATGATATAATAAATATCGTAATATACCCATTTCTCGATTACAAGTTAATTAATCATAATACATCCCATACAATGATATACATCAAGTGTCTATAATTACAATAATAGTCTGGGTACATGAAAAGATAAAATATACCTCAAGATACAATATATATGGCCTGGAGCTTGAGTCCTTCACTAGCGACTACTCCGTACGTGTCACGACCCAAACTACCCAAAAATCAGAGTTAATTTTTCGCATTTTATTATTTTCTTAAATTCTTACCTGTCCTCGAATCGTGACTAACACTCCACTAATAATTGGGCTGTGCGTCAATGCCAGTCCCACCATTCAATTTCCATCTAACTTATTTTTTTCTCCAGTCATTTATAATTGTTTATATTATTTATACATCCCCTAAAGTTACTTACAAACATGTTACTGTGCTATGCTTATGTAGATACAATATGTACAAGTGTATATACCTTATGTTGATGGGTAGCAGCGGATATCCGGAATGCAGTACTGAGTCGCTTCAACTTCAACTGGAGATCATCTGTGGGAGAAAATGAAAGGGGTGAGCACATCAAGCTCAGTAAGGCAATCCTACGAACAAGTAGGTAACCATACTACCTACATGAACGTGGTGCCATGCATAAACCACCCTTTCTCCACACATTTTAAAACAAATGATATGCGTTATGATGTTATGTAAAACACATTTGCACGGAAAATTCAACATGCAAGTATATTCAAAATCATATCTTTCTCGTTTAAAATTTCACAGTAAAGTCAGGACTCGACCCCTCCTTCGGGTGATCCTGACTCACTCAAAATCATGAAATTCGTTAACATCACATATGAGTTTTAAAAGCATGGAATATAACCATCATGTATATTTAATTTAAATCCCAGTTTAAATCATCGAAATCGTCGACATGCGAGACGAGGCAATATTTGTATAACGGTAATAACCAGGACTGGCCAATATGTCCTCGTGAGTCTCTCTAGCTACACGGATCCCAGTGTGCGAGGTCTCACCCTGATCGGGAACCGCCCGGGAGGTGGGTCAATCCAACCCGTCAGTCTTATCCGATCTCACGCATCCGAAGATGCCGTATCCGAAGATACCCCGTATCACAAAGATACCGTATCACAAAGATACCCCGTATCACAAAGATACCGTATCCGAAGATACCCCACGGTACATCGTACTCCATGCTACTTGCACGGTACATCGTACTCCGTGAACCCATATCACTCTAGGTACTCCAGCCCAAATGGCCTGCTTCCCATAGAGGTTTTCATAACTCAATACTCGTTGCCATGTCTCAAAACGCACGTGCGAGCCTATTTAATCGGTGACACACAGTCTACCCGATGCTCCAAGCACGGCTCATCGCATGTTCTCATAAAATCAGTGCGAGCAATGCTCAGCACTCTCATCAAATCAAGTTAATCTAGTGCGAGCTAAGCTCTAGCACTCTGTATGCAAATCGTATAAAAATCTGGTGCGAGTGAAGCTCTAACACCCTGTCTCAAAATCATATAAAAATATAGTGCGAGTTAGACTCTAGCACCCTATCACGAAAATCATATATATATAAGAATCTGGTGCGAGTTGGACTCCAGCACCTATGCATGTAAAACTCTAGTGCGAGCTCTCGCTCTAGCACTAATGCGTGCATCACACAAATCGACAACATCGTGCGAGCTGAGCTCTAGCACGTCACATGTCAATAAAAACACGTAGGCGGCTCTGTTTCCTCAAAACAGTTTTCAACAAACAATATCACGTTGAAAGTATGCAATGTTGTGCATTTTCTTTCAAGGTGAGCCAGCCTACTCATGCATGCATCAAAACACCTCCAGAATGAGCAGGAACCTTTTGTTCTTGCTCCTCCCAATTTTTCCTAAAGTTGGAAACATTTACCCTTAACAAGGGTATTTCAGTAATTTTGCCCATACGGGGCATTAAAATTATTGTTCGACCTCTAGACCCTCCAGAACATTTTTAAGGACTGCAAATGAACTTAAAATTGCGTAAAGTTACCTCTAGCAGTCCGCAGAATTCCCTTACCTTATTTTCCTGTCGAGTCTGACCTTTTCTTTTCCACTGTTGTCTCGTCGCGCAGTCCGATATGCTCCCAATCAAATGCCCGGAACTGCGTATTAATATTTCTTAGGTCAGATATTATACAATTTAATTGAATTTAATACTTTCTGGGCTTAATTTAAATCGTTGGGCCCATTTACCCCTATTGGGCCCGATTGCACCTTAATGGGCCTTAATCGGCCTTAAGCCCATTTTCCACTTAATTTTCTCTTTATCGAGGCCTATTGGGCTCATTGGGCCCACCAATAATTTATTGAGCCTCGTTCTAATTCTCGAATATCTAAGTTCACTATTTACGACAATTTATCTAAATTTCCATAATGTAATTCAATTTATGCGGAATTTAAATCAATATCACGCATAACGAGGTAATTGTCGTAAATAGGGATCACTTACCCGAGATTCCATGCTAGTCCTCAAATCGAGACTGTCTCGAGCCCTCGGTGGATGCCAATCGTCGAGCTACACAATTAATTACATTTTCGGGTAAACTTTTCGATCGAAATTTAATTAAATAAAATATTCCAAATTTAAATCGGATCAATTTGACCGCTTATCGATTTACCCGAAACTCGATTGCATCACCGGAATTTTCCCCAATTTTTCCTCTTTTTCCTTTTCCCTTTTTCTCCCTTTTTTCTCCTCTTTTTGGCTGAACCGGTTCAGTCCGGTTCGGACCGGTTCAGACCGCCGGTTTTCTCCGGTTCGGCCGGTTCACCGCCGGTTCACCCCTTTTTCGACCGGTTCTCCGCCGGCTTCCACCACCAGCAGCTCCGCTGGGTCGTCCGCACCTCAAATCTGGCCTCGGTTCGCCTCAACGTCGCCGGAATGCCGCCGGTCCGGCTGTTCTCCCTCTCGGTCGTCGGACCCATTTCTCCTCTTGGCCGTCGCCGGCGATTCCCGCCGTTTCGTCGCATGAGACCGGTGCAGAAATGATCACCGTCGCCTGGGCTTTCGGAATCTGGCCTCGGTTTCGCCTGGATCGCCGCCGTTCGCCGCCGGTGGCCATCTCTTCTCCCGCGGCTGCCACCTCTCGATCCGGCGGATTCCGGCGATTTCGCCGGTCGGTACTGGTCTCAAAAGGACCGGCTCCTCCTCCCGGTCACGTCGGTACCCGCCGTTCGCCTCCAGCTGCCGTGGATCGCCGGAACCGACAACGTTTTCCCCGCGGCCTTCTCGTCCTCCGTTCGCCGGATACAGCCATCGTCGGCGCGCGTCACCGGTGCCGATGGCTTCGCCGGCCTCTCCTCTTGCTGTTGGGCCCGTCGTCGGAGGCTGTCGGTGCCCGTGGCCGGTGGTCGGTTGGCCACGCGCGTCTCCCCTTTTTGGTTTCCGTTTCTTCTTCTCTCTCCCCGATATCTCCAATTCACTTTTTTTTTTTTTTAACAATTTGTTTTTATTCATTAAAATACACTAAAAATACCCAAATATCCCTTAAAATTATTATTTTATTCTAAATTAATTAATTTAAATTTATTTAATTTATTTATTATATTTTAACCTCTTTTTCGGGTATAATTTCCCCGTATTTTCGGGATGTTGTCCCGGGTGACTTTTCGGTATATTTTTCGATTATTTTCGGGATTATTTTTCCGAACTAAAAATCCCGATTAATCCCGATTAATTTTCATAAATTAATATCTTGATCAATTTAATCCGAAATAATTTTATTTCACTTTTATTGACCAAGATTTCTTAAGTCCATATTTTTAATTAAATTTCTTTATCGAAATTATACCGGCTTTCGGTCTTTTGACCGTTTTGCCCTTACACGTGTTCGGGATTAAATTTAACCCGACTTCCTTCATACTTCCTCCATCTTTTCTTATTTAATTTTCGTATTTTAATTAAATTCGGGTCTTACAGTACGTCGCAGGGAAATCCTTTTTCACTTGAAGAACTCTGGGGGGAAAGAAAACAGGGTGAGCTTCTAAATCGCTCAGTAAGGGGGGTGAGGAAACTCAGTTGTACAAACCATTTCACACATCACAAATATGTATTTGTTTATAAAGCTCATTTGAAATCGTAGCATGAAAGTTCTCAAAACATCATCATCTCATAACTCATTAAATCATGTGAAAACATGAAGATAAAAGGCTCAATATCGAGCACTCACAAGCATGTGTAAATATATGCAATGATGGCTGTTCTCCAAATATGTGATAAAAATCACCTCAGTAAATCGCACGTGACAAGGTCACAAAACACAACTCATGTGTAAAACGAGACTAGGCAATAAAACTCAATTAAAACTCGTCATGGCACATCAAATAAGTAATCTCCTCTGGGTGCGCATCCCAGGCATCCTCGTATAGAGGGAACGTCGACAATATGGTCGTATGCATGGTATATTGGACTTATATGTTACCAGAACAAGGCTTGGCCTTACATGCTACCAGAGCAATGCCTCACCTCATGCACACTATCACGTGGTCCCTGGGTCGGTTCCCAGGCGGCCCACTCTCTCGGTCTTACATGCTACCAAAGCAAGGCCACCCAGCGTTACCAGAACGGGGGTCATCTCACGTTACCAAAACGGAGGCATCTCTTGTTACCAGAACGGAGGAATATCGGACTTACATGCTACCAGAGCAAGGCCTCCCAACGCTACCAGAGCGGAGGAATAATCGGACTTACATGTTACCAGAACAAGGCCTGTGGTCCCTGGGTCGGTTCCCAGGCGTCCCACTATATCGGTCTTACATGCTACCAGAGCAAGGCCAGATGTGTATTCAACATGACACGCCTAAGTCTCAATCATTAGCCATTATCTTATAAAACGTTATGCCTTCACGTAGAACTCATAATGGTTTTTCTCTCATAAAACTTATTTAAAACATTTGTGTACTCAACACAAAACATATTAAAACCGAGTTCCAACCGGCAAAACACGCACATATTTCTCAAATCTCAATATCGCCTTAACGTAGAGCCCAATTTACTTTTCACGCAAACTCAAAGGTTTATAAAGCAATTTCACACTCAGCTTATAAACTCATAAAATAATAGGCTCCAACCGGCTATAAAAACCATGTGCAATTATATCACTACACAACACCAAACATGCTTGTATTCTCAAATCATGGTTCATGCTAACAATTCATCAAAATACATACACAAATGGTTTAGTTTTTCCCTTACCTCTTTGCACCTCGTATAGTGCAATCGTTTCCCCCGTATCACGGACTAGCCTCGCATTCCACTCTGGAACTCCCGAGCTGTCCAAACGATGTTAAAACATCAGTGCTCAACTATCACATAAACCTCAATTCTCAAAATCGAGCATAATTGCTCATAACACCTCAAATCTCTCGATTCTCGTAACTCTACCCTAAACTACAACCTCATTCACAATATCTCAACGACCTATATTTCTCACGTTAAATCATTTACACTAATTCACCACATTGTCTATATTTCCATTTATAGCACAAATTCTCAAAATTACCAAAATCGCTAAATATCATTATCACTCCAACCACATTGCAAATCCATCAATCCCTAATCCTTTCTCAACTATTTCAACGCAATGACAACCACCAATATCATCAAAATCATCTCAAATATCAAGATCGAAGTTTAGAAACTACCCAAAGCTTGTGAGACGCACAACCCACACCTCGATCCGATTCGTCCTTCGATTTCCAAGTATGTTGTTCTCCTTTTGATGAGGAACAACTTCCCTTCTTGCCACAACCTCTGATTCGGTCGGAAATGGGTGATTTGGATGAGTGAGAAAGTTAGGTTTTCGGTGGAAATGGGGTTGGAAGAGAGAGAAAGTGAGTTTGCAGGAGAAAAACACGGGTTCCTTATATAAACTAGAGGTAGGAGATCGATCTGCCTCTTGATGAGATCGATCTGCGTTTGAATTTTGGGGACGATATGGGCAATTTTATGCCTAGGAGATCGATCTGTCGAGGGGTGAGATCGATCTCTTTATGGCTGTATGAGATCGATCTGCTCCTAAGGAGATCGATCTTCTCCCAAACAGAATCATTTGGAGATCGATCTCTTCCTCATGAGATTGATCTTCTCTCAAATAGATTCATAAGGAGATCGATCCTCTTCCATTGGAGATAGATCTGCTCCTTAAATTCCTCCTTCCTTGTCATTTTTAACTCACCAGATCGATCCCTCCTTCTCCCAGATCGATCTGCTCCTTAAATTTCTCCTTCTTTGTCGTTTATAACTCACCAGATCGATCTCTCCTTCTCCCAGATCGATCTGTCCTCATAGTTTCACATTTATTTTAACACTTAACATATAAATCTTCAATTATCATTCCCACAATTCACTTAGCTCAATAAATTACACTTTAAATTATTATTACATCAATAAAATATGTCTGAAATTCTCAGATCTCACACATGTAAAGTTCATAATGGTTTTTCTCATAAAATTCATCTCAAAACCATTTTGTACTCAACACAAAACATGTTAAAACCGAGCTCAAACCGGCAAAACCATGCACACATTTCTCAAATCTTAGTACGCCTTAACGTAGAGCCCAAATCACTTTTCACTTTTTAAACTCAAAATGGTTGTAACACATTTTCACATTTAGTATACAACTCATAAAAATTGGACCCCAGCCGGCTATAAATCTGTGTGCAACAACTCATTCACAACTCATAACATGCTTGTTTTCTCAAATCACATTTCATGCTACAATATCATCATAAAACCGCATACACAAAGGAGTTCAAGTTTTCCCTTACCTAGTTGCACCTCGTATAGTGCAATCGTTCCCTCAAACGACGGACTAGCCTCGTATTCCTCTCTAGAACTCCCCGACTGTCCAAACGATGCTAAAACATCAATAATTCATCTCAATCACATCATCGAGCACATATTTGCTCATATTCTCGTTAAATACTACAAACCTCATTTTTTCTCATATTCCTATCATAATCCACATTCTTTGATCCACTGCATATCCATCTTACGAGAGGTATACACATATGAACATTTTATACTGAACATTGTAAAAGCACAGTTATGTAAACGAATGCACGATCGGGGATGTATATGTACAAGTATTTGTATTAATGTATAAAAGCTTACATTCTAGAAAAAGTATATTAACTTGTATGCTTATTGTGAATTGAATATGGTTGAGGTGACTAATATCGAATCACAGCCCAACGGTTTGGTATTGAGTGATAACGGAAGGAGAGGTAAGTAAACTGCAAAAAATTTGGGGTGATTTTGGTAGGTCACAAGAGGTGAGGTCGTGACACCTTCACCAAGAGGCAATGCGCCTCACCTCTCTTCCTTTTTCCTTCCGTCTTGGTTCAGGTCACTTCCTCCCCTTCCACTCTCTCGGTTTCCAGTCGCCTATTCACGAAAGGAGGACTCCCCTTTTACAACCACGCTACCTCTGTTTTTCAGCTTCGATTTACTCTCTTATTTCGTATACAGTTTGCCTCTCAGTTTCCTTCGTTCCTCAAGACCTCAATCAAATACCCTTGGAAGCTTCCAAACTGAGCTTTATTGTGGCCCTCCTTTGTCACCGGACTACTGCTGCCCCAAGTTGGTTTTGTCTCCTGCTTCAGCCCTTTGTTTCCAATTCAGTCCTCATTTTTCTGTTTCGGCCACTGTCTTTCTTTTAACCTTTGTTCTCGGATCCCTCTATCTCGACAGCTTGGAGGAAAGTGGAGATATAGAGGAGCTTCAGTCTCCTCTTCCATAAATTTCCCTCGCCTTTCACTCTTCTCTTTCACTCTTTCCTTCGTTCTTCCTTTAATCCTTTCTGTGTTTGTCTCATTTTACTAGCTGAAATTTGGTGTCAGGAATGAGAATGGTAAATTATGAGGATCGAAAGTGATGATAATTGGTAGCGGGTGCTCTACCCTTGACAGAGCATGTAAAGAAAAGAAAAGAAAAGAAAATTGGGTTAGGTTGGAACTTCCACCAATTTTCATGCCACCATCCCCTCCTCTGACTTCTTAGATGAATGAACATCATTTCATTCATTTAGATACTGTTTACAGTAGCTAAATGTTAGGAGCTTGGGTTTTTGGGAAGCCAATCCCGTGGGCTCCCTTTCTCTATACTATCTCTCACTATTTTCCCTTATATATGTATATATATAAATTGAGTGAAATGTACAGATGGGACAACACCGATCTTCCATCCACCTTCCCTATGCTATTTGTTCATCATCCACTCTTACTTCATCTTTCTTTTCCATCACCATCGAATACCATCCCATCACCACAGCTTGCACACGTTTTCTGCAGTAGGAGCACCCTCGTTTTCTGCCTTTCCTTCTCTTTGCTCACTTTTCTTTTAAAGCATTTCATATTTATCTAGATATAGATATATATATATATATATCCTCATATACATATATATATATATATATTACTAAGAGGGGCTCTCAGCCATGGAGCTATATAGGTATATTTATATATAAACATGTGTATGTACATTGATATATATCTATACAAATACACATATATTTGCATATATCCATATTTCTTTATTCTTAGGCCTAATGTACTTGATTTGATTAACTCTTTCAACTCTCTTGATGAAGAATATAATATCGGCACATGCATCTTAAAATTCTTTATTAAACCAATTCAAGGAAATTTTGTGGGGTTTACAATTTGTCCCATACTTGAGTGTTGTTAGAAGTATAATGTATGCTATGGTTTACACTCGACTAGATAGTTCTCATGCAACCAATGTAGTGAGCATATGCAATGTCTTAGCAAAAAAACACTGACAAGCTATGAAATGAAGTCAATGTTATTTGAAAGGTACTGTGGATTTTGTGCTTGATGTATATAAAAATGTTTGTTCTAGAGATGTAACAGGTTTGTGGACTCTGATTATGCTAAGGATTTGGATAAAAGAAGATCTCTGATGAGTTATGTCTTCACTCTTTTTAGAGGAGCCATAAGTTGGAAGGGTATGTTACAGTCCATCGTGGCCTTGTCTATGATTGAGGTAAAATATGGGGCAGCTGTAGAAGCAATGAAAGAGACATTATGGTTGAAATGTCTGGCTAGCAGTCTAGGTTTACAGTAGGATTCTAATGTTATGTTTTGTGATAACCAGAGTGCCATTCATATGATGAAAAATCAGATGTTTCATGAGTGGATCAAGCACATTGACGTTAAATATCACTTTGTTTGGGATCATGTTAATGTAAGGTGGCATTGTGATCAGTAAGATTGCTATAGAGGATAATCCTACGGACATGTTAATGAAGACTATCCCTATGTACAAGTTCAAGCATTACTTGGACTTGGTATCTACAGTCAATGAATGCTTGAATGGCATTGTCGATGAAGATGTCTGAGTTTCGAGAAATTTATTGTAATGCGACTTGGAAGAATTTTCAAAGTCAAGGTACAGATTTGTTAATTGTGACTTGAAGAATAAGAAATCAAGTCGATGCCTCCCTATACAACAAAAAAATTACTTTTTAAGCCTTAAAGAATAAACAAGATTAAGCCAATAGGAAATTTTCTTGATGTTGAAGGAATTTTGCTACTTTTCTTTTGAAGCGCATGTTCACAACTATAAAATGGATAGTTTGGCGTATTATGCGGGTGTGACCAAGCCTAGAAAGTAAAGTAAGAAGAGATAGTTGGGTTATTCGAGAGCTATCATTCTCGGAGTTTTGGGGAATGTATTGTGAGTTTCAATACCAAAAATTTTGTCATCTTTATCTTATTATTATAGTAAAATTTCTCGTCATCTTTGCTCATAGACGTAGACTTATAACCAAATCACATAAATTATATGTTCTTGTTTGTTATTATTTTGCATTATTTTTCTTGGTGAATTGTTTGTAGCTAATTATAGCTCCGCTGCATTTAAATGTAAAAATGCAATCTAATTTGTAGAAGAAAGACTATAGTTCTTTCTTAAATGTAGTATAATATTTATATATTATACTTCAATTACAAACACTAGTCTATGGTACCTGATAAAAGGTTATGCCTAAATATACCACAGTTCCAAAAGCGTAGTCTTTTTTCGTGGACTAGGTTTTTTAGTCGTCGTCTTTTATCCTTTTTGTATTAATCATATTTTAAATAATAATAATAAAACATTTATATTTGATGCTCTAATAGTATATAGGTTATACACTGTCAGTCAACCATAATATGTCAACACATTAATGAGCAAAGTTTAAAAATACATGAGCCTTTAAAAATAAAGTAAAAGAACTTTAGTGATATTTATCTTTAAGGACGGTGTATATTTTTTTAACTTTACTTATTAATGACAAGACATTTTATAATTGATTAACAATGTATAAAAGCTATGTACTGTTAGTGCATTACATTTAAACTCATAATAAAATATAAACTAATTTAAATTAAAAATATGTATTGGCTGTTAATGGATGTTGTGAATTTTTATTCAACTGAATAAAGAGTTTATATTTAATAAGTTTAATTATGGTTTTATTTTCTAGAAGTTCAATTATCTTAATGATTATGGTTTCATTTGAACTCGGTGAGATCGAGGCGCTTTTTGCCTTAATCACACAACAAAATTTCATTGGACGCTTAATGGTTTAATGGTTTAGTGAGTGCCAACTTCCCATTTACCCTTTTTTTTTTTTTCATTTGGTTATTTATTTGTTTTATTTTTCAAAGTTATTTTTTATTTTAGTATATATTTGTTTTGAAATTTTTAATTATATAAAGTATAAATAATTTATATACAAAATATTATTGTATATTTATGATAATTTTTATCATAAAAACAATATATCACTCTTTAGTAAATAAAATTTTAAACATTAATAAATAAATCATTTTTAAATATTTGATAAAAAAAATATTATTTAATATAAAACTAATTTTAATTATTGGTTAATTTTAAAAAAAATATAAGATAGATCATAAATCTTATCTATACCGATTTTAATCTAATATCTTTAATAATTATATTTTTTCTTATTACAGTTCATTAACTGTTACCAAATATAATTGAACCTAAATATATATTTTATTGCTGATTTTAAATTTATAATTAATACTTAATTTCAACATTATAATAATTAATCTTATCTCCGCCACTATATTTAATTTCAGTGTTTATTCGAACTATCGTATAATAACTTAAATGGAAAGGAAGAGACTTTTAAATCTTCTGCTCAAAGTCTTCTTTGTTTAAGTTGTCATATCATATACGTTAGAATTTGAGATTTTAAAGTTATTTTTATTATAACAATACTTTCCATTTGTTTACCTAATTTCAGTGGGAAATGATGTGAGGTTGTAATACGATATTCGACTTACTCAACGATACTGATCTGACGTGCAAAAGTAAAAGTGGTGACCATCAATAAAATTGATTAAAACAAGGAAGACAACCAATTGGAAATTAAGAGAGACAACTACTCTTTGAATTCTACACCAAGATTCCGCTTAATTGTAAAGAAAATTGCAAGCACATTGAAAAGAGAAACGAAATCAAACTACGCCAAGCATAAGGTCATCTTTTGCTTTCATCTTTTGCTTTCATCTTTTAAGATAATTAATGCCATTTTGTTTTTGCCTTCGGAGGGGATTTGGTGGTGTTTCGGTGCAATGGCACTTTCATTTCAGTTCATTGCTCTTATCTACGAAGTGTGAAGGACCTCAGAAATATTTTAATTAAAGTTATGGTTAATTTTACTACACAACAAAGCCTGATTTTCTTTCACATTTAAAGAGCGACCAAGACTTAGAAAATTCATACATGTTTGTGGTGTGAAATGGCTCCACCAGCTTAAATCACACCAATGTGTACTAATCAAAATATATTTTTATCCGGAAAGAAAGATACAAAACAAATATCATTCATTACAATCACAAGTAATTAAAACAAAAAATAATTATCTAATATACTATCAATAAAATTTAAGATTTTCATAAATAAGGTTAAAATTATTAGACATATTTTAAAAAATATTTTAAAAATATAAAATATAAAATAAAGCATATGTCATCATCTTAATCTTACTTGTGAAATTTTTAAATTCCAGTGATAGTGTATTTGATAATTATTCTAAAAGGATTATTTCATGTTTTTTCTTAATATTTAATTTTTTTAAGGAATGTTAGAATATAAAAATTATTTTCAAATATTTAAAATTTCAAACTAATTTTTTTCTTTTCAATAAGAACAAAAAAAAGGTTTTGTAAATATAAAAATGCATGATTATGAAGATAATTACACTGTCAGCGAAATTTAAAAATTTTACAAGTA
Source organism: Firmiana major (assembly GCA_033439115.1). Classification (NCBI taxonomy): domain Eukaryota; kingdom Viridiplantae; phylum Streptophyta; class Magnoliopsida; order Malvales; family Malvaceae; genus Firmiana; species Firmiana major. The sequence goes on from CM065899.1 coordinate 66,561,149, forward strand.
AGGTTAAGATTGTGACATATACATTTTAAAAAATATTAAAAAAAATATAAAATGAAGTATATGTTATCATCCTAACTCTGCTTGTAAAGTTTTTTTATTTCACAGATAGTGTATTTGATAATTGTCCTAAAAGGATTATTTGATGTTTGTTTTTTCTTAATATTTAATTTTTTTAAAGAACGTTAGAATATAAAAATTATTTTCAAATATTTAAAATTTCAAACTAATTTTTTTTCAATAAGAACAAAAAATCAGTTTTTGTAAATATCAAAATGCATGATTTTAGTTATAAAATATAATGTTTTATCTTTGAAAAAATTTCAAAGTATATTTTACCTTGAAGATTATTATATATAAAAATATTACTAAAAATATGTAACCAATATGTATATATATGCTATTAATAGAAGAAATAAAAGAAAAAGGAAATTACTTCTTACTTCAATCATAAATGTTGATTATTTACATTACATAATAGATAGACAATAATTTAGTTATTAAAATATAGATAAAAAAGCACCAAAAATATCTTATATTCTGCAATGAAGTTTTTGAACTTTTTTAAGAATGGAAAATTATTGAACTTTCATAAGCGAATTTTAGAGATATCTAATGGAAAAATATTATTATAAATAACACCTAAAAATACATGTTATAAATATCCTCTTTATCAATTTTTCAATTTATAGATGATTATTTATCAGTCCTTAAAAGATAGAATAAATTATGTTGCAATTAAAATTCATAAAAAATATGAAAATATCTAATGTTTTGGTGATGAAAAAACTATGAAAAATATCTTATATATCAACAATAAAATATTTAAACTCCAGATTTTCAAGATTGTCAATTTATCATATGTTCAATAAACTATAACTAAAAATTTAATAAAATTATTAAAATTACTAAATAAACATGCATATCAGTTATCCCAACCGATTTAGTAATTTAAAATTTTCGACCATGTATCAAACAATAATTCAAAAAAATATCTGTGAACTAAAATGTGAAAGGGCTAAAGGCAAATCATGCATGAAAGGGAAAGATTAATTACTCTAGCAAGTACGTAATGAAGGCTGCTAAATATTGAAAACGATAAAGTAAAAATGAAAGATAAGACTTGGCGTCTGCCACCGACGACTTGCCCATACCATGTAAGGGGACCCAAAAACTTTAGTCAACCTCAAGAGGCCATATCTCAGCCTCAGATAACAAATGAGTTAATAAAGACAACGGATGCATGAATTCCAGCGCACTCAACAAACATTCAACCATCCCTTTCAAAAACTGAACCAAAACTCAATATTCCATTTCAGCGTTGATTGTACTGCTAGCTGTAGAAGACTTTGCCAGTGGCATTAAAATGACGGCTAATATGTGACCAACAGCTCGGGAGCAGGTATACATATATTTATCAAGGACCTGGTTGGTTCCTCTTCTAGCATTGAATTCAAGAGGGGGAAAAAAAAGAAAGAAAGAAATTCCGTTTTAGAAGCCCTACAGGTCTTTCATAATTTTGTCAAGAATTATCACCCTAATTCGTATCCCCAGTGGTTCGAACCTCAATCATTAAGACCTTAGCTTTTACACACTTGATATCAATTGTTCCACTTGGAGCACTTGGTATCATGTGTGTAAGGTTTAAGGACTTAAGGTCTTGGATTCAAACCATGTGGGACACAAATTGGGGTGATAATCCTCGACAAAACTGTGAGGGGCCTGTGAAGCTTCCAAAGCGTACAGTACGAATGAGTGAAATTGTGGGGGTCACCTCTTGAATCCTGCGGGAACAAAGTGTCATGGGTGTTACAACTACTACTACCAAAAATAAAGTTAAGAAATTACTGTTAAAAGTTACAATCAAAGAAAAAAATTACATTTATATGACCATAGTTAATTCAAAAATATTTTTTTATCAAGTACCACACAATACAAATTGCAATCTTATATATAAATATTATATTACGATTGAAGGAAAAATTGTAGGCTTTCTATAAATTAGGCAACGTTTTTACATTTAAACAGTCTTTTTACGATTTTATAACTACGACAAAAAAATAAAGTAAAAAATTATGATTAAAAAACGTTTTAACGATAAAGACTTCCTTTTTCCTACCATAGTCTATTTAAGCATAATTTTTATTAGGTATCATAAATTATGGTTCATGAACAAAATCCAATATGTAGTTATTAGACAATGTTTAGGTGAGAATTGTAGTCCAACAAATTAGACTACATTTTTACATTTAATTGTAGTCTTTCTTATTATAAGAGAATTTTTTTCTTCATATACATATATATGTATAGGTATATATACAAAGACTAAACTTTTTGATAAAACACAAGGTTTTAATTATTAATAAATACTTATTTATTTTAAAATAAATTAATTTTCTAGATTAATAAATTTTCATGTATTTGGTGTTGTCTATAAATAATAATTAGGATAAAAAATGTGGTTACGGGAGGATAGTTAATTAGAAATTGTTTTTTTGACATGAAGACTTGAGTGAATTAATTTAAGTACAAATATTAGATTTACTTTATACTATATAGAAAATTTAATTAAGTACATAGATGTACATATATTGTCACGCCACAATTTCGGGTGCCCTTTATCCATACTTACGCTACTACGGTTGGGCTGTGAGACGATGCAGATACAGTTACTAAAATTTCATAAGTTTTACAGAAAAATATTTAAACTTTAATTCACACTCTCAGGTATGTGTAAATATACAAAATTAATTGTATAATAATATCTTTACATAACATCCCCATACCACTGTTTATATTTTCAATTTGTAACTGTGCGATACAATATATTAGATAATACTCATGTGTATACAAATCTTTATACCTTTATAACCGGTGGGAGCCGTCCAACACAAAAGGAATCTCGAGACCACCGCACTACCCTACTTCTCAGTATCTTGAGGGGGAAAAGTAGTGAGATGAGCAAACCATAGCTCAGTAAGGAAGTAGATGCTAACATGTAGATATTGTACTATCTACATAGCCCATGCATGCATAAACAAAACCATGTTTCAATTTAAATGGAAATATTACTAGAAAATGCATTCAAACATTCATTTCTCATAAAAGCATTTTCATGAAAACATGTATACGATATTCTCATTTGAAAACATGTCATAAACAATGCTATCATAGCACGAGCATTCAAATCGAGAGATTTATCAAATCACAAACTCTCTTTGCTTTTCTCAAATCATTTCTTGTCATCAAACTCTTTCTTATCTGAGTTTTCTCAATTTCTCGTATCTCTGAGACATTCATGAAATTTTTGACAATCTTATATCCACGACATATGGCCATAGTCAGTGATCCCAGGCCCCACTGATAAGGTGTGCACAGGGCATCACTTCGCCTGAAGGGGGATGGGTTAGTCCTACCCTCCGGCTCATCTCAATCAACCTCATCTCCTTATATAATCACGATATAAGGTACGCCATGTGTCATCTACGCGATACTCGTACTCACGTGTACCCAGCACGGTACATAGTATACCAACGGACAACTGCACAATTCTACGTACGACTGTGGACCCAGTCCATCTGCCAACTCCAATGGATTTCTCATCCTGAATCATGTCTAATATATCAGGCGAGCAATCAACGTGGCACACAGTCATTGCAAGGCTTCAACGCGGTACAATTTCTTGTTAAGGCCCAGCCCGTTCCAAGGCCATCAGCTGGCATCCCCTTCGGTTCCAAACCCCCAGGTTTACCTCAGCTCAGTAAAATCGGGTACGAGCAATGCTCCAACACTTTTCTCAAAACCATCGTGCGAGTTAAACTCCAGCATATGATCATTATAAAACCACGTGTGAGTCACGCTCCAGTACGGTTTATCAAAACATGTAGACGTATGCGAGTGAAACTCCAGCATAGTTAAAGTCGTTAAAACGGTGCGAGCTAAAGCTCCAACACCACATCTCATTTCAAATCCGATAGGTGGCTATTTTCTTTTTCTAAGAATTCAAAACATGTATATTTACGTAGCATGTCATCTCATGCTAAACATGTAAAATTAGCCAACCTATCCGTCTTCACTCTCAATCTCAAAATCAGTGCATGGTTGAGAAAACATCAAAACATCATACATAAATGTAAAGCATTAAAATCATGTATGTCAGGCTGTTTTTCCTTCCACATCACATTTTCACAATATATATGTATATCTATTACTTTCACATAGATTTCCATAGCTCAATAGCTAAACATACAATTTCTAGCGTAGTAACTACTCAAATCGCAGTAAAATACGTACAAATACCTCTATAGCTAACATACAGTCCCTTACCTCGAATCGCACTCGTATTTCCTCTGTCACGTTTGCTTCGTTCGCGATTTGAGTTAGTCTTGTTTCACGTACTCCGAGCTACACATATAAATCATCAAGTTATTTCCTGTTTCATCTTCTAAACATACACATTTCACTTATTTGTCTATTCATACTCCTCAAATCCTTAAAATCACATTTCATCTTTCCACTAACATCATTTTATCATCTCTTAATCTTTCCATCACTTTTCCATGGATTTCCTCTTTGTAAATCTTCCTTAATATTACTCACCCATCACTACATTCATCATTCCTATCAACATTTCACATATCATTCAATCCACAGATATCTAGAAACCATATTTAGAAGCTTGAAGGTTGGAGAGCTTACCTTTTTTCTTAATCAAACTTGTGGTAGCCACAACTCCTTCTCTTGATCACACCAATGTAGGATTTTTGGGTATGTTGTTCTCCTTGCTTTAAGGAAAAAGTTTCCCTTCTTGAGCTTCTTTCAAAACTGGTTGGAATGTAGTGATCTTTAGAGTGAGATAGCTTGGATCTTGAGAGAAAATGGCAGGTGAGGTTTGGTGGGAGGGAAAATCTGAGTTTTCAGTCAAATCTAGAGCCCCTTTTTATAGATATAGGCATATGAGATCGATCTGGTCCTTGTAGAGATCGATCTCTGCAAGGTTTGGTAGTCTTTTTTACCAAACGCAACCACTACAAGATCAATCTTCTTCCATGATGAGATCGATCTGTTTGCAGGTAAATTTCTTCTTAAAGATCGATCTGCCCCTTGTAGGAGATCGATTTGCTCTTTACAGTACCCTTAAGGAGATCGATCTGTCGAGGCTTTAGATCGATCTGTTTCAAACAGAGAGTTAAGGAGATCGATCCGCTTGTCTTAAGAATCGATCTTCTCATTACAGAATGCTTAGCATATCGATCTGGCTCCATTGGAGATCGATCTGTCCTGCTCCATAGCTCAAAATAAGATCATTTTGGCTCTTCCAGATCGATCTCTCATCTTATGAGATCGATCTAGCCTTTATATTTCCAGACTTCCTGTAGTTTTTTCTGCAGTAACTTCACTCAAAACATCTTAAACTTGTTGCCATAGTTATTTCCTCATTCAATCATCTTTGAGACTTGAAAATGGCATCCATTCATATTTCATACACTTTAAAACTTGTGTAGAATCTTTGTATAGCCAATGGTACATAATGTCAACTAAATTGGAGTGTATAACTCATGCAAATCTTCATTCCATTTACTACACTACTCATTTCCCATTCCACTCACATTCATCACATGTTTAAGTTTATTTTTTCATATTCATACTTAATGTAACTTGTACGTACAATCACCATCTCTCATTACAAGTGTGTACATTTAACTTATGGACTTTATAGCACATATATTCATGGTTAAACCCATATGGGGTCTCACATTCTCCCCCACTTAGAAAATTTTATCCTCCAAATTGAACCAAGTCTATTATTCAAAAAGTTGGAGATATTTCTCTTTCATTAGATCCTCCAACTCCCATGTGGCTTCTTCTGATGTATGATGTTGCCACAAAACCTTAACCAATGAAATCGTCTTGTTCCGCAAGACCTTCTCTTTTCTATCCAATATCCGGATCGGTTCCTTCATATACGACATATCCTCCTTGAGCTCCAATGGCTCATAGCTAATTACATGCATTGGATCCGGATAGTACTTCTGAAGCATAGACACATGGAAGACATTGTGGACTCCTACTAGCTCAGGTGGTAAGGCTAGTTTATATGCTCCATCTCCCACTCTATCCAAAATCTCGAAAGGACCAATATAACGAGGACTTAGTTTTCCTTTCTTCTCGAATCTCGTTATTCCCTTAGAAGGAGATACTTTCAAAAACACGAACTCTCCTATATCAAACTCAAGTGGTCTCCGTCTCCTATCAGCATAGCGCTTTTGTCGACTTTGAGCTGTTCGCAGCCTTTCACATATTATCCGAACATCCTCGGAGGCTTGTCTAACCAAATCAGGAGTAAGCAGTTGTCTGTCACTAACTTCTTCCCAACCAATGGGTGATCGGCATCTACGACCATATAATGCCTCATAAGAGGCCATACCAATACTTGAGTGATAACTGTTATTGTAGGCGAACTCAATCAATGGCAGGTGATCGTCCTATGAGCCTTTAAAATCCACCACACACACTCTCAACATATCCTCCAAGGTCTATCTAGTCCTCCCAACCGACCATCTGTCTAAGGATGAAAAGTGGTGCTAAAGCTCAATTGGGTCCCTATCGCTTCCTGAAAATGTCCCAAAAAATGGGAAGTGAAGCGGGCATCCCGATAAAAAACAACACTCACTGGGACTCCATGCAATCTCACTATCTCCTGTACATACAAGTTCGCCAATGCACTCAAGGTATCTGTAGATCTCATAGCCAAGAAGTGTGTCGATTTCGTTAACCGATCTACTATAACCCATATAGCATCATGGTTCTTACGGGTTCCGGTAACCCCATCACGAAGTCCATGGTGACGTGCTCCCACTTTCATGTCGGTATCGGTAGAGGTTGTAATAATCCTCCAGGTTTCTGATGTTCAACCTTTACCTGCTGATAGATGAGACATCTAGCGACATACTCAGCTATGTCTCTTTTCATTCCAGACCACTAAAATACCTTCCAGAGATTCTGATACATTTTACTACTCCCTGAGTGTACTGTATATCTCGATGAGTGAACCTCTGTTAAGATCATCTTCCTCAGCTTTGAATCCTTAGGAACACACATTCTATTCCCGAACCTTAGTATTCCATCTGAACTCAATACAAATTTCATACCCTTACCCTTCTGGATTTGGCTAATCACATCAATACACCATTGATCAATTTGCTGAGCTTGTCGGATTCTCTCAATCAACTTCGGTTCTAATCTTAAGCTAGCAATAATCTCATAGCTGCCAATCTCAGGTAGGGTCATATCTAAACTAAGATTCGTGAATTGTTCCAACAACTCATGCTCTTTAACCATCATATGTGATACCAACCCGAGACTCTTTCTACTCAGTGCATCGGTAACCACATTCGCCTTCCCCGGGTGATACAAAATTTCACAATCGTAGTCTTTGAGGAGTTTCAACCACCTTCTCTGTCTCATATTTAACTCCTTCTGTGAGAATAGATACTTCAGACTCTTATGATCCATAAAGATCTTAAATCTCTCACCATACAAGTAGTGGCACTATATCTTCAATGCAAATACTACGACCGCCAACTCTAAATAGTGAGTGGGGTAGTTCTTCTCATAATCTTTTAGCTGTCTAGACCCATAAGCTACTACCCTTCCATCCTGCATCAAAACATATCCTAATCCTTGATGTGAAGCATCTGTATACACAGAGTAGTTTTCTAAACTGTTAGGGATGATAAGAACTGGCGCGGTGGTTAATCTGCGCTTAAGTTCCTGAAAGCTCCTCTCACATGCTTCATCCTATATAAACTTCACATACTTTATCGTAAGACGTGTCATCGGAGCAACCAGTCTAGAAAAACCCTCTACAAATCTCCTGTAGTAACCTGCCAAACCCAAAGAACTCCTAATCTTTATGACTGTCCTAGACTGTTCCCACTGAACAATGGCCTCGATCTTGGATAGATCTACTGCCACCCCATCCTTTGATACAACATGACCCAGAAAAGAAATCTATTCTAGCTAAAAGTCACATTTACTAAGTTTGGCATATAACCTTCTCTCTCGGAGGGTCTGTAAAACAATCCTTAAGTGCTGCTCGTGATTTAAATATCTCATTCATTAGAGCCATAAAAGTTGTCGGTGCATTTGTCAACCCGAAAGGTATCACTAGGAATTCGTAATGACCATAGCGGGTGCGAAAAGCTGTCTTGGGCACATCCTCCTTTCGAATCTTTAATTGATGATACCCAAACCTCAGATCTATCTTGAAAAATATCTGCGCTCCCCGAAGTTGATCCAATAAATCATCGATGCAGAGCAAGGGGTACTTATTCTTGATGGTAGCCTTGTTCAACATCCGAGAGTCAATACACAACCTGAGGCTCCCATCTCTCTTCTTCACAAACAATACTGGAACTCCCCATGGTGAGATGCTCGGTCTTATAAACCCCTTATCTAGCATATCTTGCAACTACTTCCTTAATTCCTCTAGCTCAACTGGAGCCATCCTATATGGTGTCTTTGATATTGGCTCTGTTCCAGGTGTTAGATCTATACCGAATTCCATTTCTCTATCCGGTGGCAATCCTAGTAGGTCGTCTGGAAAAACATCAGGGAATTCTCTAACCAATGGAATGTCATCCATATCCGGATATGTTTTGTCCAAATCCACCACATAAGCAAAAAACTTTTAAGACAACATTCAAGTCATTTATACCAATGTATTTTACTTGTCACAAAATTCAAGATTTTATTACTTTTCTAAAATCTTACAACACATTCTTCGAGTAGAGAAAATGTAATAAACTTAGTGTGGCAATCTAAGACAGCATGATTGGTAGTTAACCAATCCATTCCCAAGATTACATCAATGTCATACATATTCAACAAGATCAAGTTGGCTATCGCACATTTATGTCCTACCCTCACCTTACAATCTCTATACACTTGTTCAACTAATTGACTAACTCTCATTGGAGTACTTATTAGCAAAGTCCCAGGGTTCTGCAAGTCCTGTCAACTTTGATGCACATGCATGTCATATGAAAGAATGCATAGCACCAAAATCAAACAAAGTTATAACTTCCAAGTTATAAATCCAGATTATACCTTTTATCACCTCAGAGGAGGTATCTACTGATGCCTGGTCTATCGCATATACCCTGCCTTGACCCACAACTTGCTTACCTTTTTCTTCAGCCATGGCTCTCTTTCTTGCAGGAGGTGTAACTGTAGGAACTCTCTCTGGCTCTTTACCCCTCTATGGAACTACCTCAACAGCCTCTGGACATTCTTTTGCATAATGTCCAAACTTAGCACATCTGAAGCATTGTGTACCTTGAAGATGACAGAGCCTACCACCATGATATCGACCGCATATTCTGCACTGATCAGTAGTCGGTCAAGGTCCTCCAATCACTATGCCTCTAGTTGGTATTTGAGTCAAAGGTATAAAAGATCTAGCAGCCTATTTCTATGACTCATCTGCCTCTCTCCGACGCTTACTCAAGAATCTCCGACCAAATTTAGCACCTTTGCCATCTCTCAGTTTCCTCGGACCCTTTTCCTTACCCCAATTGAACTCAAAAATATGTAGGTCATAATCCTGCTCACACAATTGGGCCCGTCGCATAGCCTCTCTATATGTAGCGACATCAAAAGGGGCCAACTTAGCTCGAATCGAAGGCCTTAGTCCATCCACAAATCTATGGATCCTAATAGTTTCACTCCAGATAGATTTTGGATCATACCGACCCACTGAAGTGAATCATGACTCGTACTCATCTACCGTTCGATTCCCTTGAGTCAAATTCAGAAATTCCATCTGCAACCTATGTCGAGCGGTATTTGGGATGTATTGCTCTCTGAAAGCACCCAAAAACATATCCCATGTGATAGCCATACCCTGAGCTCTCAACATAAGCCTGGTGAACTTCCACGAATGCTCTACTTCGCCTCTTAGTACAAAGGCTGCAAGCGCTACTCTTTCCGTAGCTGAACATCTATAGAAGTCAAACAACTTCTCCATCTGATTGATCCAGTCCTCAGCCACTGTTGGATCCTTTACCCCGCTAAAAGAAGGAGGCTTGAAATCCATGACATGCCTCAACTTCTCCATATCACAGTCATAACCATACCCCAAATCATCATAATCACACTGTTGTGGGGCTACAGGAGGAGGTACTAGTCGAATATGAGACCTCGTGGCCTAACCGATTTAGGTTGTGCAAGTACAACATCCTCAGGTTCAAGTGCAGCTGCTGAGGGATTCGATGCAGCTTGTCCCGTTGTACCAGGTGTACACTTAAACCTAGCCATGATCTGACCCATCATGGTCATCATCGTGTGCATGTCCTCCTCTAATCGGGCTATCCGAGGATCAAAAGCCTCTATCTGTTCCTAAGGCTCATGACTAGAGGACGATCTACTGTGCCTCTCAGTCCTATCATTCTGCCATTGAGTTCTCGAGCTCTCTCCCCTCTTGCGGTGTCTCTCAGGCATAACTCACTAGCCTGATAACTTCCTGCATTTACAATAAACTTTTAATTGACCACCAGCTCCGTATACACATTTTTATCAAATATCGCACAGTGACTTAGGGATGTATGTTTCCTTAGTCATAAACATCGACTCACATCAGACCAACCAAGCTCTGATACCGAATCTGTCACGCCCCAATTTCAGGTGCCCTTTATCCATACTTACGCTACTACGGTTGGGGCTGTGAGACGATGCAGTTACTAAAATTTCATAAGTTTTACACCAAAAATATTTAAACTTTAATTCATGTCACGCTCCGGAAGTGTGAAAAATAGGGCTAATTTAAAACTTTTTACTCATTAATTCACAATTAAGGGTGCATTCCTGTGCAGTGTCATACATTATCGTATTTATCATACCTCAGGATCTCATCACTAGAAATTATATATCATATCAAATACATTAATCCGAATACATCCCATACAATGTTATACATCAAGTGTATGCAATTACAGTAATTGTCTGGGTACATGAAAAGATAAAAGATACCTCAAAATATAATATATGGCCTGGAGCTCAAGTCCTCCACTAGCCACTACTCCGTACGTCGCAGGAAAACCCTTTTCACTTGAAGAAATCTGGGGGGAAAGAAAACAGGGTGAGCTTCTAAATCGCTTAGTAAGGGGGGTAAGGGACTCATTTCATAAACCAAAATGCACATCACAAAATATTTATTTGTATGTGAAACTCATTAATCTCATTTGAAAACCATAGCATGAAAGTACTCAAAACGACATTCTCATGTCTCAAATCATGTGAAAACATGAAGTAAAAAGGCTCAGTCTAGAGCAATAACAAAGCATGTGAAAATAATGCGATAAACGCTTTCTCAATGAACGTGATAAAATCACTGAAATAGTAATGCACGTGGCGCAGCCACTAAACACACGTGGCATAGCCACTGATTTAAATTCACACGTGGCATAGCCACTAAACACACGTGGCATAGCCACTGAGTTAAATTTACACGTGACACAGCCACAGGATAGGGTTTCACCTGGCAACGGCCACTAATTAGGGGTTCTCACGTGGCAACGGCCACCAAATAGGGTTTCTCACGTGGCAACGGCCAACCAAATAGGGTTTTCACGTGGCAACGGCCACCAAATAGGGTTTCTCACGTGGCAACGGCCACCAAATGGGGTTTCACGTGGTAACGGCCACCAATAGGGTTTCTCACGTGGCAACGACCACCAAATGGGGTTTCTCATGTGGCAACAGCTACCAAAGGGGGTTTCTCACATGGCAACGGCCACCAAGTATACGTGGCATAGCCACAGAATAGGTTATTCTCACGTTACCAGAACGGAGAAGAATCGAGCTTACATGCTACCAGAGCAATGTCCGGTGTGTACTCAAAACTACACACCTAAGTCTTAATCACATAAGACTAGTTTGCCTTCACGTAGAACTCATAATGGTTTTTCTCTCATAAAACTCATTTGAAAACCGTTTTGTACTCAACACAAAACATAATAAAACTGAGTTCCAACCGGTAAAGCATGCACACATTTCTAAAGTCTCGATATTGCCTTAACGTAGAGCCCAATTCATTACTCACATAAATTCGACCGTTTATAAAGCAATTTCACACTCAGCTTATAAACGCATAAAATAATGGGCTCCAACCGACTATAAAAATCGTGTGCAATTATAACTCAACACAACACTCAACATGCTTGTTTTATAAACCACAAATCATGCTATAATAGTTTACAAATCACATACACAAATGGTTTAGATTTCCCTTACCTCTTTGCACCTCGTATAGTGCAATCGTTTTCCCCGTATCACGGACTAGCCTCGCATTCCACTCTGGCACTACCGAGCTGTCCAAACGATGTTAAAACATCAATACTCAATTATCTCATCAACCTCAATTCTCAAAATCGAGCATAATTGCTCATAACACCTCAAATCTCTTGATTCTCGTAACTCTACCCCAAACTACACTCTCATTCACAACATCTCAACGTTATACATTTCTCATGCCAATTATCTACGTTAATTCACCACATTGTCTAAATTTCTATTTACAGCTCAAATTCCCTAAAATTGCTAAATATCATTCTCACTCCAACCACATTGTAATTTCATCAATCCCTAATCATTTTTCAGCTATTTCAACACAATGACAACACCATTATCATCAAAATCATCTCAAATATCAAGATCGAGGTTTAGAAATTACCCAAAGCTTGTGAGACGCACAACCCACGCCTCGATTCGATTCGTCCTTCGATTTCCAAGTATGTTGTTCTCCCTTTGATGAGGAACAACTTTCCTTCTTGCCACAACTTCTGATTTGGCCGAAAATGGGTGCTTTGGATGAGTGAGAAAGCAAGGTTTCGGTAAAAATGGGGGTTGGAAGAGAGAGAAAGTGAGATTGCAGGAGAAAAATAGGGGTTCCTTATATAGGCTGAGGGTAGGAGATAGATCTGGCTCTTGATGAGATCGATCTGCGTTTGAATTTTTGGGACGATTTGGGGTAATTTATGCCTAGGAGATCGATCTGTCGAGGGGTGAGATCGATCTCTTTATGGCTTTATGAGATCGATCTGCTCCTTGAGGAGATCGATCTTCTCCCAAACAAAATCATTTGGAGATCGATCTCTTCCTCATGAGATCGATCTTCTCTCAAACCGAATCATAAGGAGATCGATCCTCTTCCATTGGAGATCGATCTGCTCCTCAAATTCCTCCTTCCTCGTCATTTTTAACTCACCAGATCGATCTCTCCTTCTCCCAGATCGATCTGTCCTCATAACTTCATACTTATTTTAAACACTTAACATATAAATCTCCAATTATCATTCCCCAATTCACTTAGCTCAATAAATGACACTTCAAGTTCATATTACATAATTAAAATATGTATGAAATTCTCAGATCTCACATCCTCCCCACCTTAAAAGAATTTGGTCCACCAAATTCAACTTAACTAGTCAAATAGATGGGGGTATTTCTCCTTCATGAGATTCTCTAGTTCCCATGTTGCCTCTTCCATTGAGTGATGTTTCCATAAAACTTTCACTAATGGGATGCTCTTAGTTCTCAGTACCTTCTCTCTTCTATCGAGAATCTGGACGGGTTCCTCAGTGTAGCTCATATCCTCTTGAATGTCCATCTCGTCATACTCTATGATATGAGAAGGGTCTGGGTGGTACTTCCTCAACATAGACACATGAAAAATATTGTGTATTCCGGACATCTGTGGGGGTAATGCTAATCTGTAAGCTACCTCTCCCACTCTCTCAAGAATCTCGAATGGTCCTATGTATCGAGGACTCAATTTCCCTTTCTTCCCAAATCACATGATACCCTTACTCGGTGATATTTTCAGAAATACTGCATCACCAACCTCAAACTCGAGTGGCCGTCTACGCACATCCGCGTAGCTTTTCTGTCTACTTTGTGCGGCCCGTAACCTCTCACACATGAGTTTTACACTCTGTACAGCTTGCTCAACAAGCTTGGGGGCATTTATCTTTCTGTCATCGACTTCTTCCCAAGCTACAGGGGATCTACACCTCCTACCATATAGAGCCTCAAAAGGTGCCATACCAATACTCGCATGATAGCTGTTATTGTATGCAAACTCTGCTAGGGGCAGGTGATCATCCCATGATCCCTTAAAATCCATCGTACACGCCCTCAACATATCCTCCAGGGTCTGAATAGTCCTCTCTGACTGACCATCTGTCTGAGGATGATAGGCGGTACTGAAACTCAATCGAGATCCCATGGACTCCTGAAACTGGGTACAAAATTTGGAACTAAACCGGGAATCTCTATCAGAAGTAATACTCACTGGAGCCCCATGTAATCTAGCTATCTCGCTGACATACAGCTCAGCTAAGGCATCCACAGTATCTGTGCTCTTGATGGCTAGGAAGTGGGCACTCTTAGTCAGTCTATCCACTATAACCCATATAGCGTCACGACCTCTTCGGGTCCTCGGTAAACCCATAATAAAGTCCATAGTGACATGCTCCCATTTTCATGTAGGTACAGGTAAGGGCTGTAGTAGTCCTCCGGGCTTCCGATGCTCAGCTTTCACTTGCTGGCATACTAAGCACCTGGCCACATACTCTGCCACATCTCGTTTCATACCACTCCACCAATACACCTTTCTCAAGTCTCGGTACATCTTAGTACTCCCTGGGTGCATGGTGTATCGCGAGCAGTGGGATTCTCTCAGTATCTGTGTCTTCAGGGTATCATCGTCCGGTACACAAATTCGTCCTCTGAATCTCAACAATCCATCCTCACAGATGGTGAGATCCGACTGCGAACTCTGCTCAGCTTGGCTAACCATATCTATCAATCTCTGATCACTGCGCTGCCCAGTTCTAATCTGATCCATGATCCTGGGCTCTATCCGCAGGCTAGCCAAAAATCCAGTCTACCTCTTTAACTCTGATCCGAAGTTTGGCGAACTGCTCTAACAAATCCCATTCCCTGATCATCATAGCAGATATCATACTCTTCCTGCTCAGGGCATCAGCAACCACATTCGCCTTGCCCGGATGATATAGAATCTCGCAGTCATAATCCTTAAGGAGTTCCATCCATCTCCTCTGTCTCATGTTTAACTCTTTCTGATCAAAAAGATATCTCAAACTCTTATGATCAGTGAAGATCTGGAATCTTTCCCCATATAAGTAGTGTGGCCAGATCTTCATAGCAAATACCACAGCGGCTAACTCCAAATCATGCGTGGGGTAATTCCGCTCATGGTCTTTCAGCTGTCGCGATCCATATGCGACCACCCTTCTGTGCTGCATAAGCACACACCCCAATCCATGATGAGATGCATCACTATACACCGAGAATCCTCCTGATCCCTCAGGAATAGTTAACACAGGTGCCGCTGTCAACCTCCTCTTTAATTCCTGAAAACTGAGCTCACATTGATCAGTCCATATAAATGGAATATCTTTGCGCGTGAGCTTAGTCAAAGGGGCGACAATCTGGGAAAATCCTTCCATAAATCTTCTGTAATACCCTGCCAAACCAAGGAAGCTTCGTACCTCAGTAACTGTCCTCGGTCTCTCCCAATTAAGCACAGCCTCCACCTTGCTTGGGTCCACTGATACTCCTTCCTCTGAGACTATATGACTAAGGAAAGCTATCTGATCCAGCCAAAACTCACACTTACTAAGCTTTCCATATAATTACTTATCTCGGAGTATCTGAAGTACTAACCACAAATGCTGTGCATGCTTCTCATACGACTGAGAGTACACCAGGATATCATCAATAAAGACTATCACAAATTTATCCAGATAGTCTCTGAACACCTCGTTCATCAATCTCATAAATGCTGCAGGGGCGTTCGTCAATCCAAAGGACATCACCAGAAATTCGTAATGGCCATACCTCGTCCTGAAGGCCGTCTTTGGAATATCTTCTTCCTTGTTCCTCAATTGGTGATAGCCCGATCTCAAATCAATCTTAGAAAAGACTGATGCCCCTTTCAGCTGATCAAGTAGATCATCAATCCTGGGTAATGGGTATTTATTCTTCACCGTGGCTTTATTCAACAGCCGGTAGTCTACGCATAATCTGAGACTACCATCCTTCTTCTTGACAAATAAAATCGGTGCTCCCCACGGTGAAACGCTGGGCCTAATGAACCCTTGATCCAATAACTCCTGCAGTTGTTTCTTCAATTCCTCAAGTTCCACTAATGCCATCCTGTAGGGAGGTTTAGAGATCGGCTGAGTATCTGGTACCAAATCAATGGTAAACTCCAGCTCTCTCTCTGGTGGTAAACCTGGCAGTTCATCTGGGAAAACATCCAAAAATTTGTAAACCACAAGTATATCCTCAATCCTTGGATGTTCCCGCTCATCGTCTGAGATGAGTGTCTCATAACCTTCACATGAACAATCATATTTAATATTCTCCAAAATAATATTAAAATTCTCAAATTACTTACTAGAATTCAACATATTCATTTCCTCAATATCTCAATCGTACACTGTAAGGTTCAAGTAGGGAGAAAGTTACAATCTTAGTGTAGCAATCTAGGCTCACTCGATTGGTTGCCAACCAATCCATTCCCAAAATTACATCAAACCCATATATATTCAACATGATTAGATCTGCTAACATCCCTCTATCTCCCACCTTTATCGCACATCCTCTACAGATTAACTCAGTTCTCTGGGATTCACGCATAGGGGTATTTACATGTAGTATATATTCTAGAGGTTCAAACTTCAAGTTTAATCTATATGCAAAGTGCTCAGAAATAAACGAATGCGTGGATCCTAAATCAATCAACACATGAGCCTTATGATTACAGACAGAGAGTGTACCTCTTATAGTTTCTGCAGAAGTGTCAGCGGTCTCCTTATCTAGGGCAAACACACGTCCCTGGGTAACAGGTCTATTTCCTTTCTCTGCAACAGTGGCCCGTCTCGGGGGATTCACTCTCTGAGGCTGTTGTCTAGTGGGTTCCAAGACATGTGGTTTCTGAGGTTGAGGGCAATCCTTCACCATGTGACCCATGTCTCCACATCTAAAACATCCATGGATCGACCCAGTACAACTTCCCTCATGCATTCGGCCACAATTTCTGCAAAACCTTATCTCTGGCCTGACATCTCGAGGGGTCTCTCTAATGTTAGGGTACCCTCTGGGTCTCTCTAATCTGCCCTTCTGTACCTCAATCCTTCCTCTTCTGAAGGAACCTCTCCGAGCCTCTGTTTGGAAAATCGCTGGTCTCTTGCCCTTATCTCTATTCCCCACTCTGAGCTCATTCTGGGATTGTACCATTTCAATTCCTCTTTCAATCTCTTGTGCTCGTCTCAGAGCATCTCCAAACTCAGTAATACATAGCCCTATCAATCTATCTCTGATGATGGGCTTCAATCCATACACAAATTTCTCTGTACGGAGCTCTTCATTCTTAAAGGTCTCTGGGTCATATCTCAATAGCGCTATGAATTGGCTCTCATAGTCATCCACAGACATGTCACCCTGTACCAAACTCAAAAACTCGGCTTGTTTCTTTCTCTGGGCGGCTCGTGGTACATATTGGGTCCTAAAGGCTGTCTGGAACTCTTCCCAACCAATCACATCCTGGCGGGACATCAGAATACCCTGGGTAGTACCCCACCAATCTCGAGCTCTCCCTTTCAACATATAGATACTCATACTGACCCTCTCAGCATCGGTGCACCCCAGATAATCAAATATAATTCTCAACTCCGTCAGCCACTCCTCAGCCTCTGTAGGATCCTTCTTTCCCCTAAACATGGGTGGATTCATCTTCAAAAAATCCTTCAGTCGGACCATACTTCTATCATCAGGCTGAGTGACAGGAGGTATTGGGGGTATGGGAGGTCCTTGTGGTGGTGTAGGAGTAGTACCCGAGGCATTAACCCCAAAGTGTTGCGCGAATAACGCTGCCATCTGCTCAAAACCTTACCTCACATCGGTCTCAATCTGATTAAATCGAGAGTTAGGACTCTCTGATTATGGGACAGGTGGTAAAGGGGACTCTGCCTGCCTCCTCGAACGACCTCGTCGTCCACTCATTCTCTATCTTAACTCGTCTCCTGCGCGTACATATCAGAATCGATTGAAATCTCAATCCTCAATTTCAGTTCATGACCAGACTATTACAGACACTTGGTGTTGGCTCTACCGAGAGGGGGGGTGAATCGGTTTTCTAACAATTATGGCAAATTAAAAATTAATCACAATTTAATCACAAATGATAATGAGCAATATAGTGCAGTATAATAATTTAATGCAGAGTAGGGAAGAGAGAAACAAACACAATCGTTTATAGAGGTTCGGCCAAACTCTTGCCTACGTCCTCTCTCCTTGACCTTCTTGTCAAGTGTTTTCTTTCTCTCTATCAATAGAGCTTACACAGTTCCTTTTTGCAGGTTAAGGAATAACCTCTCTACCCTTAGCAATACAGAAAAAGTATTCAGCCTCTTACAATTTACTCTCACTGAGGAACAATCCTCTTCTCTTTTAAGATAAGACTGAATACAATATAATGCTTTAAAGTGGTAGGACAAATGTAGCTTTTTGCACTTAAGCTTTTACAATGATTCTCAATGAATGAGCAATAGGGACACAAAGAATGAAAGAATTAAAGCTTGAGAATGTTTGGAATATGCAGCAATAGTGTCTCACTTCTCTTTGTCTTCAATGCTTGGTTAAATACTGAAGGATTGGTAGTTGGAGCATTAAATGCCATTCTTCCCGTTGTGTTTTGCAGAAACTAGCCGTTGGGTACCTCCAGTAGAGTGCCAGATCGATCTGCCTTCTTGGCCAGATCGATCTCTTAGTTATAAATCCTGCAAGATTGAAGCACAAATACACAAGGAGATCGATCTCATAGGTTAGCAGATCGATCTGTTAGTTTAAAAGTAATGAGGCAGATCGATCTGTCGAATAGGCAGATCGATCTCCTAGTCTCTCTGTTTGAGGCAAGATCGATCTCTAGATCGATCTTCCATGTAATCTCGTAGATAGGAGATCGATCTCTCAACAACACAGATCGATCTCTTTAGCTCTCTGACTTTGAGGAGATCGATCTCTTCCTTACCAGATCGATCTCTTCCTTACCAGATCGATCTCATAAGTTCTCTGACTTTGAGTGTGGATCGATCTCTCAGATCGATCTATAGTCTTAAGCTCTTAAGGGAGATCGATCTCTTCCTAGACCAGATCGATCTCTCAACTCTAGCTTTAGCCAGATCGATCTCTTAACCCTTGCAGATCGATCTCATTTTACCTTAATCCCTTTACAACGTTTTAAGGCTAGGCAGATCAATCTCTTACTTCATGAGATCGATCTCTCATCGAGTAAAAGCCCAGGAGATCGATCTCTCATACCCCAGATCGATCTCTCATCAGCAGAACTCTAAGTTCTGGTACTAATAACCTCTAAATATGTTTGTATATCATCTTAACATTATTGAATTAACTTGTTTTGTCATTTCAAAATACATTAACTCAACAATCTCCCCCTTTTTGATATGACAAAACTCATCAATTAAACATGTTTAGTGAATTTGCAAAACTCCCCCTTTTTGTGAGCTTTTGACTTTGTTAATGACTTAACTCCCCCTCAGTTAAATTTTAACTCCCCCTCAATTAAATCATAACTCCCCCTTAATTAAATCATTCTTTTAAACATTTAACACAACCACAACACACGTTTCTTCTCCCCCTTTTTGTCATATCAATCACACACGAAAGAGAAGATTCATGGCATTTCAAAATCAACATTTTCATTAACTCACCAAATATCCAGTCAAATCACATTTCATTCAAGCAAATTCCTCACAGATAACATCAAGTAGCTTAAAATGTTGTAATTACACTAAATCAAAGCACCTAATGCCTAATGTGAGGGAGGATCACGATCCAAAAGATTCTCAACATGCGTGCGTGTTATTTGGAGCTCATCGAACATCGCCTCTTGAGTCTCTTGAATCTTATCCACTCTTTGGGTTAAGTCCTCGATCATACGCGGCTGAGTGGCAAAGCCGTCATTCATCTGCTGACTGAGGTCAAAAACCATCGTCATGAGCATCTCCAATTCAGCAGGAGACGATGTAGGTGCAGTGGGCGGAGCCGATGGTTCTGGAGCTGGTGCAGCAGGTCGGTGCACTGGCTCAGCAGTGGGGTCCTCCTCCATAGCCTCTGCAGGTTGCTGATCCCTCTTTTTCATCCACTCTCCCCGGAAGTCTTTGTAGTACCCCATATGATGGAGGGTCCCAATGTTAAGCACGCTCTTGGGAGAGGGGAGTTCGCCGGTTTCGCCGCTGCAGTCGACGCCAAGGCGGTGGAGAAAATAAGCTGTCGGTTGTGGAAAAATGATTGTGGTAGCTTGTCCACGCACAATCTTCAGCCAATCTTCGTATATAAAGTGAGGGAGGTTAGGTTTTTGGCTTGTGGTGTGAATGTGATGAAGCCAAAAACGATCTAAACGCCTAACGGTAGAATGACGAGTACCGAAAGGGCGGAGGTTCCACGAGATTATTAGGTGGAGTAACCGAAGGTGCATTGGAAGGTTACTCGCCTTGTCCCCGGGGAGTTCAAACGCAAAGGGGACTTCCTCATCCTCATTCATTAAGCCTTCATCGCGTATATCAAACGCTTTGGCTAGAATTTCAGTGTCTATTATAATTGATTTACCCATGACATAGGTTTTGAAACCGATAATTTTGCAAGTGTCATTTGGGTCAAAAAGGAGTTCGGCATTGGAAAAGAATGCACGAACTAAATTTGGAGGAACGGGAGTGTTGATTTTCAAAAAATTCATCCAACCAAATTCCTCAAACTTTGACATGTATGGAAAGTCTATGCGATTGAGGAATGAAAAATCTATGGTTCGCCAGTGCTTAATTGGCATGGTTGAGAAGTATTCCTCATATCGCTTTCTTTTTGCTGGTGTTTTAAAACACCGATTGAAGGAAGCGACAGGAGGTGGAGGAATGGGTTGTGATGAGGAACCTGCCTCTACAGTGGTTCTAGGAGGTTTGTTTGCTACTGACTTCCTAGGCATGATTCTAGACTCTAGATTTGCACTAAACAGATTCAACAGTGAGAAAAGCAATGAAACAGGACCTAGGTTTGCCCTAGAATCAAAATGAACACAAATTGAAGATAGATTTTGAGAAAATCAGTAAGGAATGTTGGTTGCAATACCGAATTTTGACACCGAGACGCACGGAGGATCGTACAGAGATCGATCTGGTCGCGAATCAAAGGAAGAAGTGCGAGGGAAATTTGGGAATTTTGAAGATTGGGTTTGGGAAATTTGGGAATTTTGAAGATTGGGTTTGGGAAATTTGGGAATTTTACGCGGGTATTTATACTCCAGGGCACAGGAGATCGATCTGTCGAGGCGACAGATCGATCTGTCATTTCCAGAAAGCCAAGGAAGATCGATCTGTCGCATGAACAGATCGATCTGTTCGCAAACAGAGGCTTAAGGAGATCGATCTGTTACATGCACAGATCGATCTGTAGTGAAACCGAGGCTTATAGAGATCGATCTGCCAAATGCATGGATCGATCTTCAGAATGCGGAAGCTGTGAAGAGATCGATCTGTCGTGTGGACAGATCGATCTGCCTTTAAACAGAGACATAAAGAGATCGATCTTATGGTTAGAAGATCGATCTGCTTAGCTTAACCTTGATGATTTAGGCTAGTTGGAAGCATGGAGATCGATCTATATCTCAAGGAGATCGATCTCTCATCCTCATTGCCAGAAAATCTTTGCAAAAACTTATTTAAAATCAATTTGAAAACAAGATGTTTGAAACACAAAAGTCCTAAGGCATATCCATGAGTCCTAATTCACCTCTAAGGATACAAAACCTATCTCTATCAAGGGGTTTGGTGAATATATCAGCTATTTGATGTAGAGTGTCAATGTACTCTAAAATTATATCCCCTTTTTGTACATGGTCTCTAAGGAAGTGATGTCTAATTTCTATGTGCTTGGTTCTGGAGTGTTGAATAGGATTCTTAGACAGATTAATGGCACTGGTATTATCACATTTAATAGACACTTGTTTCATGTCAATACCATAATCTCTCATTTGTTGTTTAATCCACAACACTTGAGCACTACAACTACCAGCTGCTATATACTCAGCTTCAGTTGTGGACTGAGCTACACTGTTTTGCTTCTTGGAGAACCAAGAAATTAACCTATTTCCTAAGAATTGGCAAGTACCTGAAGTACTTTTCCTATCTATTTTGCAGCCTCCAAAATCAGCATCTGAAAATGCATGAAGGGCAAAAGTAGAGTCCTTGGGGTACCAAAGTCCTAGTGAGGGAGTGTCTTTGAGGTATCTAAAGATTCTCTTAGTTGCCAATAGATGTGATTCCTTAGGAGAGGATTGAAATCTAGCACAAAGGCATACACTAAACAAAATATCTGGTCTACTTGCAGTTAAATAAAGCAATGAGCCTATCATAGACCTATAGAGTTTAGTGTCTACACACTTACCACTTTCATCTTTATCAAGCTTGATGTTGGTGCCCATTGGAGTGGCTTGAGGTTTGCAATTGTCCATTCCAAATCGCTTGAGCAATTCCTTAGTATACTTTGCTTGATTGATGAAGGTTCCAGCTTTTGTTTGCTTCACTTGAAGTCCCAAGAAGAATGTGAGTTCTCCCATCATACTCATCTCAAATTCTCCTTGCATGATCTTAGCAAACTCTTGGCATAAAGACTCATTAGTTGAACCAAAAATAATATCATCTACATACACTTGTACAACTAATAAATCCTTATTTTTATTCTTAATGAATAAGGTGGTATCCACTTTTCCTCTTGAAAATCCCTTTTCTATTAAAAATTTTGACAACCTTTCATACCAAGCTCTAGGAGCTTGTTTTAACCCATAAAGTGCCTTAGATAATTTAAAAACATGTTCAGGAAATTCATGATTTTCAAATCCGGGAGGTTGCTCAACATATACTTCTTCATTAATAAAACCATTTAAGAATGCACTCTTTACATCCATTTGATATAACTTGAAGTTTTTATAACATGCAAAGGCAAGTAACATTCTTATTGCCTCTAATCTAGCTACCGGTGCATATGTTTCATCATAGTCTATGCCTTCCTCTTGTCTATAGCCTTGAGCAACTAGCCTAGCCTTATTCCTTGTGATCACACTATTTTCATCCATTTTGTTCTTGAATATCCATTTAGTTCCAATTATTGAGTGATCACTAGGCCTAGGAACTAGTTTCCATACTTTGCTTCTCTCAAATTGATTTAATTCTTCTTGCATTGCTAGGAACCAATTATTGTCTTCTAAGGCTTCATTGACATTCCTAGGCTCAATTTGAGATACAAAGGCTATATATTGGCACATATTCCTTAGGGATGATCTAGTTCTAACTCCAAGAGTTGGATCTCCTACTATTTCACAATCTTTTACATATCCTAACTCTCTTGGTGCTCTAGGCTCTCTTTCTAAAACCTCTATTTCTTCTTCATCTTCTTTATTCAAGTCAAGCTTTTCTAGAAAGTCATCTTCTAAGCCTTCATCAAATATTCCAACATTTTCATCATTGGTTGAATCTTTAGATATATTATTCGATTCATCAAATATAACATGAATAGACTCTTCAACCACTAATGTTCTTTTGTTATATATTCTAAAGGCCTTTGAATTCAATGAATATCCTAGAAATATTCCC
Organism: Firmiana major; assembly: GCA_033439115.1. NCBI lineage: Eukaryota > Viridiplantae > Streptophyta > Magnoliopsida > Malvales > Malvaceae > Firmiana > Firmiana major. Next base: position 66,584,896 of record CM065899.1, read on the forward strand.
TCATCACTCTTGGCATCAAATTTTCCTAAGTTATCTTTTCCATTATTTAGAACAAAATATTTGCAGCCAAAAGGATGGAAGTAACTAATGTTAGGCTTCTTGCCTTTGTAGAGCTCATAAGGAGTTTTCTTTAGCATGGGTCTTATCATAGCTCTATTAATTATATAACATGATGTGTTTATAGCTTCAGCCCAGAAGTACTTTGGCAAGTTATTTTCACATAACATGGTCCTAGCCATCTCTTCCAAAGTTCTATTTCTTCTCTCAACTACACCATTTTGTTGTGGTGTCCTAGGGGCTGAAAAATTATGGCTAATTCCTTGATCATTGCAATACACATCAAATCCTATATTTTCAAATTCTTTGCCATGATCACTTCTAATGCTTGTTATTGTATATCCTTTTTCATTTTGAGTCACCTTTGAGTAAGTTATGAATTTCTCTAAGGCTTCATTTTTTACTCTCAAAAAGAACACCCAAGTGTACCTAGTGTAATCATCAACTATTACAAATCCATAGTGTTTCCCACCTAGGCTAGTGGTTCTAGTTGGTCCAAATAAGTCTAAATGCAGTAATTGAAGAGGCCTAGTGGTGGATACACTATTCTTAGGCTTAAAAGTTGTCCTCTTGTGTTTTCCTTTGACACAAGCTTCACATATTTCTTCATGATCAAAGGATATTTTGGGTAAGCCTATAACTAGATCCTTTCTAGCTAATTTAGATAGCACATGCATGCTAGCATGACCTAGTCTTCTATGCCATAACCAAGATTCCTTTTTGTTATCTACCATTAAGCATATGTTTTCATTTTTGAGTTCATTAAGGTAGACTATATATATGTTACCTTGCCTATGACCTAGAAGAAGAATTTTATTTGACTTAGGATCTATAACATTACATTTCATGCAATCAAAAATTACTTTGTAACCTTTGTCACAAAGTTGACTAATGCTTAGTAAGTTATGCTTTAGACCCCTAACAAGTAATACTTTTTCTAAAGAGAAATGATCATTACCTATTGAGCCACTTCCTTCCACTTGGCCTTTGGAGTTGTCCCCAAAAGTGACTTCTCCACCAATTTTCGATTTGAAGGAATTGAAATGGCTTTTATCACCCATCATGTGCCTTGAGCATCCACTATCTAAGTACCAAGCTTCTTTTGTTTTAGCTTTGTGGCTATGCTCAATCACCTACAACAAAAAAATGAACACACTCAAGTCTTAGGTACCCAAATTCTCTTGGGTCCTTGGAGGTTAGTAAATGCAATTCTTGATCCCATTGGGATCCATTTTGCTAATGCATTGCAGTCCGTGGAATGAATTACCTCTTTTGGAATCCATATCCTTTTTACAATTTTTCCTTTAAGATTCCTCATCTTTATATTGCAATAATGTGACTTATGTCCCTTCTTATTACAATATGAACAAGTAATTGCAGGTTTATTCATGCTCTTCCTAGCAATAAAACTCTTAAGATGGGTCTCCCTACTTTGTGCATTATACCCTAAGCCATTTTTGTCAAAAAATGCCCTTTGGGTTTCTAACATGCTATCTAGCTTTTGTTGCCCCATGTGAAATCTATTAAAGGAGATATGTAGATTGCTATTTTTCTCCTTAAGGTCACAAATTTCTAGATTTGAAATCTCTAGTTTCTTTTCACATTCTAATTTATCTTTTAACATTATCTCATTTTCCCTTTTTAATTTAGATATTAACTTTTTATACTTCATGCTCATACATTCATACTCTAATGCAAGTTCATCAAATGCATCTTGCAATTCATCAAAAGAGTATTCATTGAGATTAGATGTTACCTTTTGATCATCATCAATAGCCATGAAGCATAGGTTGGCAATGTCCTTATTTGATTCATCATCGGAGCAGTCACTGTCACTCCATGTTGCTACCATTGCCTTCTTTTTATGAAACCTATCATTAGATCTTTTGAGAAGAGGGCAGTTAAATTTTATGTGTCCAGGTTTTTTACATTCATAACACACAATAGAGTCTTTTCTACCTACTTCCTCTTGTTCTCTCCTATTGTTTCTCCTATTATTACTACTAGCTTTCATTCTCATGAATTTGTTGAATCTTTTGGCAAACATTGCCATCTCAATATCCTCCTCACTCCCACTCTCATTTTTAATCTCCTCTTGAGCAGTGGATTTTAGAGCAACACCCACTTTCTTGGGTGGCTCTTCATTTCTTTTAAGTTTCATCTCATAAGTGAGCAAAGATCCTATCAATTCATCTAGACACAATGTGTGAGGATCCTTAGATTCCTCAATTGCCGTCACTTTAGCTTCCCATGATTTAGGTAAGCTATTTAAAATTTTCTTTACCATTTCAATGTTAGAATATATTTATTTAAAATTTTCTTTACCATTTCAATGTTAGAATATATTTTTCCTAAGGATTTTAGTCCATTAATTACGTCTGTAAATCTAGTGAACATATCACTAATCGATTCTCCTTCCTTCATCCTAAAAAGCTCATAATCATGTGTGAGCATACCTACTTTTGTCTCCTTCACTTGGGTTGTACCCTCATGAGTTATTGCCAATTTATCCCATATTTGCTTGGCATTATCACACCCGGAGACTCTATTATATTCATTAGGACCTAAAGCACAAAATAATGTGTGCATAGCTTTAGCATTTAGCTGTGCACATTTAATGTCATTAGAATCCCATTCATCTTCTTCTTTGGGGATATCTCTTCCCTCTATTTTCTTTATAGGGATTTGAGGTCCCTTAACTATAATTCTCCATACTTCATAGTCATTTGCTTGAATGAATAGCATCATCCTAGTCCTCCAATACGAATAATGTTCACCATTGAACATGGGAGGTCTAACCATGGAGTGCCCCTCTCCTATCAAACTAGTTGCTACATTGTTAAGAGCCATTTGATCGTTTTCTAGCTCTTAGGAAGTTGTTCCTATGTGATTAAAGAGTCCTAGCTCTGATACCAATTGTTGGCTCTACCGAGAGGGGGGTGAATCGGTTTTCTAACAATTATGGCAAATTAAAAATTAATCACAATTTAATCACAAATGATAATGAGCAATATAGTGCAGTATAATAATTTAATGCAGAGTAGGGAAGAGAGAAACAAACACAATCGTTTATAGAGGTTCGGCCAAACTCTTGCCTACGTCCTCTCTCCTTGACCTTCTTGTCAAGTGTTTTCTTTCTCTCTATCAATAGAGCTTACACAGTTCCTTTTTGCAGGTTAAGGAATAACCTCTCTACCCTTAGCAATACAGAAAAAGTATTCAGCCTCTTACAATTTACTCTCACTGAGGAACAATCCTCTTCTCTTTTAAGATAAGACTGAATACAATATAATGCTTTAAAGTGGTAGGACAAATGTAGCTTTTTGCACTTAAGCTTTTACAATGATTCTCAATGAATGAGCAATAGGGACACAAAGAATGAAAGAATTAAAGCTTGAGAATGTTTGGAATATGCAGCAATAGTGTCTCACTTCTCTTTGTCTTCAATGCTTGGTTAAATAATGAAGGATTGGTAGTTGGAGCATTAAATGCCATTCTTCCCGTTGTGTTTTACAGAAACTAGCCGTTGGGTACCTCCAGTAGAGTGCCAGATCGATCTGCCTTCTTGGCCAGATCGATCTCTTAGTTATAAATCCTGCAAGATTGAAGCACAAATACACAAGGAGATCGATCTCATAGGTTAGCAGATCGATCTGTTAGTTTAAAAGTAATGAGGCAGATCGATCTGTCGAATAGGCAGATCGATCTCCTAGTCTCTCTGTTTGAGGCAAGATCGATCTCTAGATCGATCTTCCATGCAATCTCGTAGATAGGAGATCGATCTCTCAACAACACAGATCGATCTCTTTAGCTCTCTGACTTTGAGGAGATCGATCTCTTCCTTACCAGATCGATCTCATAAGTTCTCTGACTTTGAGTGTGGATCGATCTCTCAGATCGATCTATAGTCTTAAGCTCTTAAGGGAGATTGATCTCTTCCTAGACCAGATCGATCTCTCAACTCTAGCTTTAGCCAGATCGATCTCTTAACCCTTGCAGATCGATCTCATTTTACCTTAATCCCTTTACAACGTTTTAAGGCTAGGCAGATCGATCTCTTACTTCATGAGATCGATCTCTCATCGAGTAAAAGCCCAGGAGATCGATCTCTCATACCCCAGATCAATCTCTCATCAGCAGAACTCTAAGTTCTGGTACTACTAACCTCTAAACATGTTTGTATATCATCTTAACATTATTGAATTAACTTGTTTTGTCATTTCAAAATACATTAACTCAACACTTGGGATGTATTCTATTTCACTTAACCGACACTGACAGTACTAGACACCATAAGCTCTGATACCAAGAAAACTCTGTCACGCCCCGGAAGTGCGGAAAATAGGGCTAATTTAAAACTTTTTACTCATTAATTCACAATTAAGGGTGCATTCCTGTGCAGTGTCATACATTATCATATTTATCGTACCTTAGGATCTCATCACTAGAAATTATATATCATATCAAATACATTAATCCTAATACATCCCATACAATGTTATACATCAAGTGTCTGCAATTACAGTAATTGTCTGGGTACATGAAAAGATAAAAGATACCTCAAAATATAATATATGGCCTGGAGCTCAAGTCCTCCACTAGCCATTACTCCGTACGTCACAGGAAAACCCTTTTCACTTGAAGAAATCTGGGGGGGAAGAAAACAGGGTGAGCTTCTAAATCGCTCAGTAAGGGGGGTAAGGGACTCATTTCACCAAAATGCACATCACAAAATATTTATTTGTATGTGAAACTCATTAATCTCATTTGAAAACCATAGCATGAAAGTACTCAAAACGACATTCTCATGTCTCAAATCATGTGAAAACATGAAGTAAAAAGGCTCAGTCTAGAGTAATAATAAAGCATGTGAAAATAATGCGATAAACGCTTTCTCAATGAACGTGATAAAATCACTGAAATAGTAATGCACGTGGCGCAGCCACTAAACACACGTGGCATAGCCACTGATTTAAATTCACACGTGGTATAGCCACTAAACACACGTGGCATAGCCACTGAGTTAAATTTACACGTGGCATAGCCACAGGATAGGGTTTCACGTGGCAACGGCCACTAATTAGGGGTTCTCACGTGGCAACGGCCACCAAATAGGGTTTCTCACGTGGCAACAGCCACCAAATAGGGTTTTCACGTGGCAACGGCCACCAAATAGGGTTTCTCACATGGTAACGGCCACCAAATGGGGTTTCACGTGGCAACGGCCACCAGTAGGGTTTCTCACGTCGCAACGACCACCAAATGGGGTTTCTCACGTGGCAACGGCCACCAAAGGGGGTTTCTCACGTGGCAACGGCCACCAAGTATACGTGGCATAGCCACAGAATAGGTTATTCTCACGTTACCAGAACAGAGAAGAATCAGGCTTACATCCTACCAGAGCAATGCCCGATGTGTACTCAAAACTACACACCTAAGTCTTAATCACATAAGACTAGTTTGCCTTCACGTAGAACTCATAATGGTTTTTCTCTCATAAAACTCATTTGAAAACCGTTTTGTACTCAACACAAAACATAATAAAGCTGAGTTCCAACCGGTAAAGCATGCACACATTTCTTAAGTCTCGATATTGCCTTAACGTAGAGCCCAATTCATTACTCACACAAATTCGACGGTTTATAAAGCAATTTCACACTCAGCTTATAAACGCATAAAATAATGGGCTCCAACCGGCTATAAAAATCGTGTGCAATTATAACTCAACACAACACTCAACATGCTTGTTTTATAAACCACAAATCATGCTATAATAGTTTACAAATCACATACACAAATGGTTTAGATTTCCCTTACCTCTTTGCACCTCGTATAGTGCAATCGTTTCCCCCGTATCACGGACTAGCCTCGCATTCCACTCTGAAACTCCCGAGCTGTCCAAACGATGTTAAAACATCAATACTCAATTATCTCATCAACCTCAATTCTCAAAATCGAGCATAATTGCTCATAACACCTCAAATCTCTTGATTCTCATAACTCTACCCCAAACTACACTCTCATTCACAACATCTCAACGTTCTACATTTCTCATGCCAATTATCTACGTTAATTCACCACATTGTCTAAATTTCTATTTACAGCTCAAATTCCCTAAAATTGCTAAATATCATTCTCACTCCAACCACATTGTAATTTCATCAATCCCTAATGATTTTTCAGCTATTTCAACACAATGACAACCACCATTATCATCAAAATCATCTCAAATATCAAGATCGAGGTTTAGAAATTACCCAAAGCTTGTGAGACGCACAACCCACGCCTCGATTCGATTCGTCCTTCGATTTCCAAGTATGTTGTTCTCCCTTTGATGAGGAACAACTTTCCTTCTTGCCACAACTTCTGATTTAGCCGGAATGGGTGCTTTGGATGAGTGAGAAAGCTAGGTTTCGATAAAAATGGGGGTTGGAAGAGAGAGAAAATGATATTGCAGGAGAAAAACAGGGGTTCCTTATATAGGCTGAGGGTAGGAGATCGATCTGGCTCTTGATGAGATCGATCTGCGTGGGACGATTTGGGGCAATTTATGCCTAGGAGATTGATCTGTCGAGGGGTGAGATCGATCTCTTTATGGCTTTATGAGATCGATCTGCTCCTTGAGGAGATCGATCTTCTCCCAAACAGAATCATTTGGAGATCGATCTCTTCCTCATGAGATCGATCTTCTCTCAAACAGAATCATAAGGAGATCGATCCTCTTCCATTGGAGATCGATTTGCTCCTCAAATTCCTCCTTCCTCGTCATTTTTAACTCACCAGATCGATCTCTCCTTCTCCCAGATCGATCTGTCCTCATAACTTCATACTTATTTTAAACACTTAACATATAAATCTCCAATTATCATTCCCCAATTCACTTAGCTCAATAAATTACACTTCAAGTTCATATTACATAATTAAAATATGTCTGAAATTCTCAGATCTCACAATTCACACACCCAGTTGTGTGTAAATGTACAAAATTAATTGTATAATAATATCTTTACATAACATCCCCATAACACTGTTTACATTCTCGATTTGTAACTGTGTGATACAATATATTAGATACAAAATACTCATGTGTATACAAATCTTTATACCTTTATAACCGGTGAGAGCCGTCCAACACAAAAGGAATCTCGAGACCACCGCACTGCCCTACTTCTCAATATCTAGAGGGGGAAAAGTAGTGGGATGAGCAAACCACATCTCAATAAGGAAGTGGATGCTAACAGGTAGATGCTGTACTATCTACATAGCCCATGCATGCATAAACAAAACCATGTTTCAATTTAAATGGAAATATTACTAGAAAATGTATTCAAACATTCATTTCTCATAAAAGCATTTTCATGAAAACATGTATACGATATTCCTATTTGAAAACATGTCATAAACAGTGCTATCATAGCACAAGTATTCAAATCGAGAGATTTATCAAATCACAAACTCTCTTTGCTTTTCTCAAATCATTTCTTTTTATCAAACTCTTTCTTATCTGAGTTTTCTCAATTTCTCGTATCTTTGAGACAGGCATGGAATTTTAGGCAATCTAATATCCATGACATATGGCCATAGTCAGTGATCCCAGGCCTCACAGATTAGGTGTGCACAGGGCATCACATTGCCTGAAAGGGGATGGGTTAGTCCTACCCTCCGACTCATCTCAATCACCCTCATCTCCTTATATACTCACGGTATAAGGTACGCTATGTGTCATCCACACGATACTCGTACTCACGTGCACCCAGCATGGTAAATAGTATACAAATGAACAACTACACAATTCTACATACGACCGTGGACCCAGTCCATCTACAACTCCAATGGACTTTTCATCCTGAACCATGTCTCATATACCAGGCGAGCATTCAGCGTGACACACAATCATCGCAAGGCTCCAGCGCGGTTTGATTTATTGTTAAGCCGTTCCAAGACTGTCGGCTACCATCCCCTTGGGTCCCAAACCCTCAGGTTTACCTCAACTCAGTAAAAATGGGTGCGAGCAATGCTCCAGCACTTTTCTCAAAACCATCGTGTGAGTTAAACTCCAACACATTATCATTTTAAAACCATGTCCGAGTCACGCTCTAACACGGTTTATCAAAACATGTAGACGTATGCGAGTGAAACTCCAACATAGTCAAAGTCATTAAAACGATGCGAGCTAGAGCTCCAACACTACATCTTATCTCAAATTTGATAGGTGGTTATTTTCTCTTCTAAGAATTCAAAGCATGTATATTTACGTAGCATGTCATCCCATGCTAAACATGTAAAATTAGCCAACCTATCCGTCATCACTCTCAATTTCAAAATCAGTGCATGGTTGAGAAAACGTCAAAACACCATACATAGATGTAAAGCATTAAAAACATGTATGTCAGGCTGTTTTTCCTTCCACATCCCATTTTCACAATATATATGTATATCTATTACTTTCACATATATTTCCATAGCTCAATAGCTAAACATACCATTTCTAGCATCGTAACTACTCAAATCGCAGTAAAATACGTACAAATACCTCTATAGCTAACATACAGTCCCTTACCTCGAATCGCGCTCGTATTTCCTCTGTCACGTTTGCTCCGTTCGCGATCCGAGTTAGTCTTGTTTCACGTACTCCAAGCTACACGTATAAATCATCAAGTTATTTTTTTGTTTCATCTTCTAAACATACACATTTCACTTATTTGTCTATTCATACTCCTCAAATCCTTAAAATCACATTTCATCTTTCCACTAACATCATTTTATCATCTCTTAATCTTTCCATCTCTTTTCCATGGATTTCCTCTTTGTAAATCTTCCTTAATATTACTCACCCATCACTATATTCATCATTCCTATCAACATTTCACATATCATTCAACCCACAGATATCTAAAAACCATATTTAGAAGTTGAAGGTTAGAGAGCTAACCCTTTTTCTTAATCAAACTTATGGTAGCCATAACTCCTTCGCTTGTTCACACCAATGTGGGATTTTTATGTATGTTGTTCTCCTTGCTTCAAGGAACAACTTTTCCTGCTTGAGCTTCTTTCAAAATTGGCTGGAATGTAGTGATCTTTAGAGTGAGATAGCTTGGGTCTTGAGAGAAAATGGCAGGTGAGGTTTGGTGGGAGGGAAAATCTAAGTTTTTAGTCAAATTCTGAGCCCTTTTTATAGATGCAGGCATATGAGATCGATCTGGTTCTTGTAGAGATCGATCTCTATAAGGTTTGGTAGTCCTTTTTACCAAACGCAACCACTACAAAATCGATCTTCTTCCATGATGAGCTCGATCTGTTTACAGGTAAACCACTCCCACGATAATTGACATCCCAACACACTTAGCCCATGATTGCCTGAAGTCACCGACATTGGCCAATAGTCATTCTGATATCTGATATAGCATGTCTGCCTTATTTCATCTATTTAATTTTTTTATTTAACTGTATGAGCTGATTTGACTGTATGAAACAATGTTTTTCTATTTCAGAAAGACACTGTAGGGGTCACTTCTTAAATCTTGCGAGAGTAAAGTGCTACACAACCTTCACTTTTATAGCAGTATAAATTTTTAAAACCAATTTTGATTAAAGTTCTTTGTTTATACTGAAATTGCTATGAATTTCCAACTCTAATTTTACGGAACTAGCAGTGGCTCTGTGTTAGCTGGAAATTGTTTAAATTATCGCTTAAAGTTTTTGATATTCTGTATCTAATGCGGTAAATTGTATATACTATCAGTATTTGTTCTGTTTTTGATTTTAAGACCCTGGTATTTCTGAACTGCCAAATTTTCTGTATGTTTACATGAGAACCTCTATTTGGCAAATGCTTATATAGGTAGTGTATTTATCTACTTGATATGGGGTTTTTCTTACTGAGCATGTTGAGCTCATCCCTCTTACTTTCCTCCACATAGCCCCATCAGTAACTTGGATCGCTTCCGTTAGTAGAGCAATTCGCATAACTATGGTTTCGCGGAGTATCTTTTTGCGTCGAAGGTATACCCATGTTTAACAATTCTTTTGTATCTAAAATTTTTGTAAGTATAGTAATGTATATGAAAATGTGTCTAAGGATGTAAACACAACCACATTGTAATGGAATAGTTTTATGTTTAAATTTGTCATAAAGAAATGTGTTTAAACGAACGAAATTTACTGTTCGGATTCTATTATCGACTCGTAGCCCAACCAAAATGTGTGTAATTTGGGTTGTTACAGAAGTTGATATGAGAGCAAGGTTGGCCTAATTCGAGGTGATATTAAAAGTGAGAGAAAATTTGAAAAGTTCACATCCCCAGCATTACTGTGCATTATTTAGATATAAACGGGTATACCTGGCTGTGCTTTATTAAAAATTGTGTCATTAAATGAAGGGAAACTGATAGATATGGTTGGTTGGTAATACAGCCACACTATTAGACGAAAATGAACCATTCCTTGAGGCCATAGAGATAGGCCTCAGAGGTGTAGTGAATCCTCGTCTGAATGTATGCCTTATAGTTTCACTGAAAATTTTAGGAGTCTGTTTCGTAAAATTTGAGCTAGACATGGAAAGAATGATGACATTGCCGAGTCAAGTGATAGTGGCCTCGTGATATGATAATGATTGAAGTGTGACTGAGAGCAAGACTGAGACAATTTCAGAAAATATTGCACTATTATATTACTGGAGTCAAGAATCCCATTGTAATAGAAAACTGGAATAAATAAATTAGAAAACCTATATGGATTCGTAGGGTATGACTATGAACTTAATAGACTGAGGCAAATTCGGAAGGTTGAGCCTCCGTTTTTCTATGAGGTTAAGAATTCAACGATTGCGAAAGATTAAATAAATAAGATGAAGAGGCCCTATGGAATTTTTGTGATAACTCTACCGAGAAAGTTACCTTGCAATTTTATGGTAAAGTATCAGGAAAGTTATAAAGACTTTTGAAGTGCACTAATATAAAGAAGTAGCTTTTGTAGCATCAGTATCGAAATGAAAAGTCGAGCTCAGAGGGAAGTCCCTCAATTTAATCTGAGAGCCGACATTATAGAATTACATGGATATGTTTCTGGAAGCCCTTAGACGGTAACACATCCCAGATAAAGCATATTGGCAATTATAGATGAAATGATTGAAATCGAATATAAGGTAACAAGTTCGGGAATGAATCCAAAACTAAATTTATGGTTTTGGAAGAAGTATAATCCGAATAAGTGGAGATGTGAAACAGAGAAAGTCTAGAAAACTTATAGGAGGTACGGGATCCTCAATCGAGCTAAGTTAGCTCCACTGGATGTTATTTTAAAGGAGCAATGCGTAAGGCGCAACTATGAGAATATGAGATATATACTCTCGAGGTTACCAAGAAAGAGGGAAGGTAAAGAGCATGATGAAAAGATATCTATTGAAGAAAGAGTAATAGTGAAAGAGTAAAGTCACTGTAACTGAACGAATGAATTACAGAACTAAATGTACGAATGAAACATAAAGGTCTCACTGCTCACGCAATTGATAAGGATAAGACGTGTTCGGGATAAAGAGACATTCCTATAAACAGGAAGTTTTTCGACATATATTTTGATGATCTACCTAACTTACCACTAGATAGAAAGATGAAGTTTTGAAATTGATTTAGTTCTTGGTATCGAACCGATGTTCAGACCCTTATATTGAATGGCTTTGAGCTGAAGAAGCAATTACAGGAAATTATATGATAAAGGGGATTATCAAACCAAGTGATTCACTTTGGAGTGTACTGGCATTACTTGTCAACGAGATTCGGAGTCTTTTGGGTCATGTTATACCAATAATGGGTGTCAACTGGATTCTCCCAAAAATAGAGGTTACCCAAAAACTGTCAAGAAGATTCAGAGCTTTTGAGTATAAAGAGACTTTGGAATATGAGATACGTTCCGAATATAAGGATTGTAATTTGAAAGTGCTTATGTTCGAATGCGAGACTTAATCCGAATAGGGTAAAAAGGGTTTTGTGATAATTGACGTATGAAATGAGACAAGTTTTGAATGTGATAAGCTTTAAATACATATTATATTTTGGAATAAGAGATATACACAATGTATGAATATTTCTGGTATATGAAATGAATTAGGTTAAGTGATATGAACTGAGATTGATTGTGTCCAAAGGATAAATGAGAATTGCATTAAATTTTGGTATCCTACTTTCGACTAAGACTGAAGCATGAAACCCTATGGCTATAATTGGTATGTGTGGTCAGGTTTGATAGCTAATAAAGGTATTCCAAAATACCTCTCAGCTTGAAAAACTTGACAGCGTCTAGATATGTCTTAATCTATAACCCATAAAGTGAAACTTACAACCGTATTATTTGCATTCAAAGTCAGGATACCATTACTTGTGCGATGAAGGATTATAGAATTTTACTGATCATGAAAGTTTAAATATTAAATTTCACTAAAGTAGTTTAACATAAGAAAAGAAATGGCTAGAGCTGGCACCTTGAGTAAAAGGGATTTCAGGGCAGTGTTGTATAAATGGTTAGGGTACACGAACTGTTGAAACGTTATGTGAACCTCAATTGGATGTGGTTCTTCTAATACTGATGTTTATTGTATGATATTTAACCTAAGATTTGAACACTAGATTGGATTGATCGAATCAAACATGCTCAAAGTAATGATAAACACTATGTTGATGTAGCTAATCAGACCCAAATGCGTGCTACAACATGTTTTTGTATTGGTACTGATGATTTATTGAAATTTAAAAGCAGAATTGTATACCCAGTGATCTATAGTTAAAGGAATTGATGTCGTCAGAGGCTGATTTATAGAGATATACTCAGCATCCGGAGAATAGTAAAGATTTATCAAATCTCCTGAAAATATATTAGCAATCAAGTACGATAAGAGGTATAACTGAATGTGTGACTAAATGTCTCATTTGTCAATAAGTTAAGGCAGAGTATCAGAAGCCTAAGAAATTATTATAATATTTACCCATGCCAATATGGAATTGTACGCACATGCCCAGGATTTTAAAGGCTCCTGAAAGGACCATTTATCCTTAACAGAATTTGTATATAATAACAGTTACCACTAAAGTATCGAAATGACAACGTTTGAAGTGTTGCATACTTGAAGGTGTCGTCCACCAATTGGTTAGGAAGAAAGAAAAGTTAAGTTCCCATTATATCGGACCTTTTGAGATTTTAGAATTGAGTGAAAGACAAGGTACACATATTGGCCTTACCGTTGGAATTACCAAGTATTCGCAATATCTTCCACGTATCAATGCAACGCAAGTATAACCTAAATCTGACACATGTGATTAAGTATGAACCACTGGAATTGAAAGAGGATATGACATATGTTGAAAAATCGATTCGGATATTGGACAGGAACGAAAAGACATTGCGGCCTAAAACGACTACTTTGGTCAAGGTTTTGTGGCAATATCACACTTTAGAAGAGGTCACGTGGGAGTTAGAATGCTTAATGCGAGAAAAGTACCCACAATTACTTTAAGGATCGATGTACTTTTAAATTTGGGGACCAAATTTTCTAAGGTGGGGAGAATGTAAATACTGTAAATTTTCATGTACTTGGTGTTATCTATAAATAATAATTAGGATTAAATATGTGGTTACGGGAGGATAGTTAATTAGAATTGTATTTTTGACATGAAGACTTGAGTGAATTAATTTAAGTAGAAATATTAGATTTACTTTATACTATATAGAAAATTTAATTAAGTACATAGATGTACATATATATCGATATGTGAATATATGTATATATATATATAGGTATATATACATAAATGTACATGTAAATGTACAAAAAAAATAGTACATGGAAGGGCAATGGATGGTGAAGGTTTCGACAGCCTAAGAAGTGGCTATGGAGGGAGGATCATATTGATTCATTAGCTGAAATAGTCTAGGCAAGCAGGCGAGATGAGTAAAACTGTAAGACTCGTAAAATTCTATGTAATCTTATGATTTCCATGATGTACAAACAAGTTAAATTATATATGAATAATAAGAATTTGATGTTTTTGAGTGTTAAGTGTGAATGAATTTCAAAATGGACATTGAAGTGATTGAATGAGAGTTTAACTTGGAAATTCTGGGAAAATCTACAATTAGAATGCTGTAGGAAGCAAAGCAGATAGATCTCATGCAAGGAGAGATCGATCTCATGGCCTGGAAAACACAATGCTAAGCATTCTATAAAAGGGAGATTGATCCCTCACTCAAGTAGATCGATCTCATGCTGTCTCGGGTTGGACCAGATTGATCTCCTCCCATAGGCAGATCGATCTCCATTGGTCTCTGGATAGGCCAGATCGATCTCCTCTTAAGGCCAGATCGATCTCCAAAGCCTTCTGCCTGAAACAGATCGATCTCATTACCTTGAGCAGATCGATCTCATACACTTCAATAGATCAATCCCTTGCCTGCAAATTGTCAAAATTTTGAAGGATTTAAGAGGGCCAGATCGATTTCCCACCCTATGGAGATCGATGTCCTACAACATTTTCTATAAAAATGGGGCAACTGGATCTGCATTTCACTGGAACAAATCCATTTCCTCCATTTTTAACATTACCTAGTTTTCTCACTCTAAAACCATCACATTTCCAAAAAGAATTGAGGAAAAGCTATTAGAGCAAAGTTGTTCATTAAGAAGAGGAAAACAACATAGCTTGGAGCCAATATTCAACTTGTTGGATTGAAGGAGCTAAGGAGTCTTCCAAATTTGGACAAGAGGAAAGTCAAGCTAGGTGAGTTTCAAATACACCAACTCAAAGTATATTTATCTAGTTATTGTTGTGAGTAGATTGGTGTATGTATTGATGATTGAAACTACCTAGAATGTAATGGAACAAGCATAATCTAGAATGAGTTTAGTGTGAGAAAATATGATATGGTTGAGTTAATGATAAATGGAGTATACTAAAGTGTTAGTAAGGTGATATGCATGATTTTGAGAGGATTGAATGAAGCCACATTGTGAGATTAGTCAAGTGATGAAAATGAGCATATGAGGTGTTTGATAAATTGTCATAGTGAAGTAAATGATGAACTAGAAGCACTATGGACTTAATACTGATATAATGTGAATCAATACGCCTAAAGAATTCAATAAACTCTCGAGAAATAAGTAGAGCAATCAAAATGGGGCCTTATAAGTGTTCATGAAAACTATAAGTCGAATCAACTATAGTAAAATAAGAATTTTATTACGTTGGATTAAATTGATGTGATATATAATTCCGTGCAGTCCCAAAGATTTCACTGGAGGCGAATCGAACTGCACAATCGAGCAACTCTAAGGAAGTGGAATCACTCGACGCGATTCTAGGTAAGGAAATTTTGTGAGTATATAGAGATAGTTGCACGCATTTTGAGGGTGTTTATAGGGCTTTGTAAATGCTTGGTTATCTAGAAAAGAAATGATGATTGTATGATAAACTTCAGATATAAATGATTTTAGTTTGGAAGCGAATCTTACAAAAAGGGGATAGTAAGGCTAATAATTGTATAAATCACATGTTTTGATATCTTTACGAAATAATTTGCTTTGGTTTAACCAAAATTGACGGATAGGCTGGCTAGTGATTTCATGATTTTGTGAAATAGAACGGGTTAGGTGCTAACTTTGGTTTTCAGAGTGTTTTGTTGAAATAGAGTCGCCTATCATACTTATATGAGTTAAATTGTACTGGAGCTTCACTCGCACTGGATTTTGATGTTTTGATATGTATGAAATGTGCTGGAGCCTAGCTCCCACTATGTTTTGAGTTATGATGTTTTAAAAATCGTATTGGAGCTTTAGCTAGTACGTGGTTTCCCATTGATTTTCTTATGCATATAACCATACTGAAGCTATGCTCGTACATGATTTCCTCATTGTTTAATATGCATAAAGTCGTACTAAAGTGTTGCTCGTATGAGGGAATTTATTGATGATGCATGAATCGTGCTAGAGCTTAGCTCGCACTGGTCTTCACACTGTGATATGAAATGAGTCATGTTAGATGCCTCGTGTAGACTTTGTGTCACACGAATGAGATGCTCGCATGAGCCATACTGGATGCCTCGTGTGGACTGTAAGTCACACGAATGAGATGCTCGCACGTGCACCTGAGACTGAGTAGGTTATATATGGCATGAGGTAGATAAGACCTATGGCAGGCACCCCCAACTATGATATGGGTCCGCGGAGTACATTGTACCATGTAGATTGCATGGAGTACGCTGTAGCAGTGGTTGTGATGTTAATTTAAAATTCTGGTGAAGGAGTAACCTACCTCCATTCCAGCATGATGCCCCGCACACCGGGATCCGTGTGGTCTGGGATGATTATGACATAGTTGGCCAACAGAGTCCTTGGTTTTATAGTGACCACCTGTCTCACATGATATCACATGGTTTTACATACTAAGATTGATTTGTGTTGTCCAGGGTCGACCCCTCGGGTAGACCCGAGGGAGGGGTCGACCCTTGTGGGATGTTTTTAAAGAGATGATATCGCTGTTTTGTGACGAGTTTTGCTATGTTTTGTGAAATGTACTAAATCATAAGGGATGGTTTTGTGATGAGTTTTATTATGATGAGAATGAGAGGTTTTACATGATGATTTTCCATGTTTTACATGCCTATTTCCATGTTTTCAGTACATGATATATGTAAATACATGTGGCATAGTTTTAATATTTTCCTCATGCTCTGGATATAAATGATTTATGCCATGACATTATAAGCATGTAGATAGTGTAGTTATCTACCATGCTTGCATTATTGCCTTACTGATGTGTGGTTGCTCATCCCTCCATTTTCCCCCTTTACAGAGTGTACATAGTAGTCCAGTGAGAGACTGAGCAGTTGTAACGGGATATCCGCTGCTCTCAATCGCAAAGAGGTATACGCATAGGATTCTTTTTGTATCTAAACATGTAATAGCACATTTATCATTTTGAATTGTAATATGGGGGATGTAAGTGTTAGTAAACATGTCATGTAATAGTATATGACTTAGACTTGCAAATGTATATGCTTGCTTTTGATTAATTGAAAGATGTATGGAAATGATGATTAATACTGACTCATAGCCCAACTGTGTGGTGGTAAGGATGTTTGCGACCGGGAAAGAAAATGAAAAAGCGAAAAATTTATAGTGATTTTCGGATAAAAAGGATGAAAAAGGGTCGTAACAAAAACTGGCAAGGAAAAATACTGTTGTCAGAAGAGAGTAGCAAATGAGGACAGAAGGACAAGAAGCAGGAAGCATGCTAAAGAACAAGAAAATCGAAACATAAGGACTGCAACCAACAATGGAAATATATATATATATATATATATATATACATATATGTACTAGGATGGGCACCTAAAGTAGAAGGATGAAGAAATAGGGTAGCTGTCGGTAAAGGGAAGGAAACGAACCAGAAGATAAGATGGGGAAATGGAGTTGGAAATCGAAGAAGATCCACTGTTGCTGTAAGAGAAACGAGCAGCTAAATACCTGTGACCTATGCCAGCAACTATAGTAGTTGGAACAGGTGAGAAGTCTGGTGTTGTAGGTCATTGACATGCACAAATCCATAGGAGCAATGTGATGAAATTCAAATGGGAAATACTAGGGAGGCTGTAGGAAGTTACTAGGAATCAAAAGGGAAAGGAGAGGAGTTAACTGGTGACTATTGTGTAGCAGAGAAATAGCAGTGAGTAGAGGGATGGCAGGGGATTTGTTATCCCGAAAGCTAAGAAACGTGTAAGATCCTTAAATTTCTATGTAATGTATATGATTAATTGATGTACAAATAAGTTACATTACATATGAATTATAAGAAATAAATGTTTTTGAGTTCTAAGTGTGTATGGAATGATAAATGAATGTGGAAGTTATTGAGTATGAGTTTAAATGGACAAATTGCAGTAAAAAGGGTGTAAGATAAAGGCCAGATCAATCCCGTGCAAGGAGAGATCGATCTCAAGACCTGGAAAATGCAAAATCAAGCGTGTTGGAAGAGGGAGATCGATTCCTCTCCATTTTCTCTTGGGTTAGAGCAAATCGATCTCCTCTAAGGGCCAGATCGATCTCCTTAGCTCTCTGCCTGAGACAAATCGATCATGTTCCATTAAGCAGATCGATCTCATTTCATTGAAGCAGATCGATCTCATGCATTCGACAAATCGATCTCATGCCTTAAAAATGTCATGAAAATAAGGAATTCAAGAGGACCTGATCGATCTCCACCCATTGCAGATCGATCTCCACCCTATGCAGATCGATCTCATTAAGCCAATTCTATAAATAGAGAGCAGTTGGATCTACAATTCATGGGAAACAACTTCACCTTCCATTTTCAATCCAAAACCTAACCTTCTCACTCTAAAATCATCCCATTTCTATTAAGATTTAAAAAAAAAAAAACATTAGAGCAAAGTTGTTCATCATTAAGAGAATAACAACATAGCTTGGAATCAATACTATCTTAGTTGGATTGAAGGAACAAAGGTGCATTCCCATTTGAATCAAGGAGAAAATCAAACTAGATGAGTTTCTAATATACCAATCCAATGTACATTCATCTAGTTATTGATTTTGGGTTGATTGGTGTGTATATTAATGATAGAAACTACCTAGGATATGATGGAACTAGTGTAACCTAGAAAATAGAATGAGTCTAGTGTGAGAAATTGTGATATGGATGAATTGATGACAAATGGAGTATGCTAGGGTGTTAATAAGGTAATATGTATGATCTTAAGATATTGGAATGAAGTTACATTGTGAGGATGGTCAATTTATGAAAATGAGTATATAAGGTGTTTGACAAAATGCCATAGTGAAGTAAAAGGTGAACTAGAGCACTATGAGCTTAAATAACAATTTAGTAGGAATCAGTGGATCTAAAAGAATCTAATAGACTCTCGAGACATGAGTAGATTAATCAAATGAAGCCTTATAAGCGTTATTGGAAACTATAGGGCAAGCCAACTATAGTAAACGCAAGAGTTATGTTATATTAGACTAAATTGATGTGAAATGTAATCTTATGCAGTTCCGGAGAGTTCGTTAGCGACGAATCGAACCTGCGCAATCAAGAAGCTTTAAACAAGTGGGATCACGTGACGTGATTCTAGGTAAGGGAATTTTGTGAGTATATAGAGATAGCTGCTCATATTTTGTGGGTAAATATAGGGCTTTGGAAAAATGCATGATTATCTAGAAAAGTGAATTGATGGTGTATGTGAATAACTACAAGTATTTGGTATAAGATTTTGGTTGTGAAGTGATTCTTATAAAAAGGGATAGTAAGGCTAATAATTGCTTAAATCACATGTTTTGATGCTTTTACGAAAACTCATTGCTTTGGTTTAAGCAAAATGAGGGATACGCTGGCTATTTGATTTCTGTGATTTCATGAAATAGCACGAGGTATGTGATGGCTTTGATTTGAAATGTGTTGTGTTGATATAGAGCCGCCTATCGTATTCATGTGAGTTAAATCGTGCTGGAGCCTCGCTCGCACTTGATTTCAATATTTTCACATGTACAAAATGTGCTAGAGCTTAGCTCGCACCTTAATTTGATTTTTGATGATGTTTTATAAACCGTACTAGAGCTTCTGCTCGTACGTGGATTTCGATTGACTTTTTATGCATATAACCGTACTGGAGCTATACTCGTACGTGATTTCTTCATAATTTTATGCATAAAGTCATACTAGAGCGTTGCTCGTACGAGGAGATTTATTGATGATGAATGAATCATGCTAGAGCTTAGCTTGCACAGGTTTCACACTGTGATATGTATGATGCCGTGGAGTTGGTAAGATCCTCAAGCCCTACATCCTTAAGCCCGACGGGGTGGGGAGGCTCTCTTACGGTAGGATCCTTAAGCCAACATCCTTAAGCCCGATGGGGTAGGGAGGCTCTGTTGGTGGGGAGGCTCTCTTACCAGATGAAAAGCTCCACATGCACTTGAGACTATACTGGTTACACATGGTATGGGGTAGATAAGACCTACGGCTGGCACCCCCAACCATGATATGGGTTCGTGGAGTACGTTGTACCATGTATATCACATGGAGTACTCTGTACCACGTGGTTGTGATGATGATTTGGAAAGTCTGGTGAAGAACTAACCCACCTTCGTTCCAGCATGATGCCCTACACACCGGGATTCGTGTGGTCTGGAATGATTATGACATAGTTGGCCAACATAGTCCTTGAGATATAGTGACCGCCTGTCTCACATAATATTACATAGTACCACATGGTTTTACATAATGAGTGTGATTTTGTTGTCCAGGGTAGACCCGAGGGAGGGATCGAGCCTGGTGGGATTTGTTAAAGAAATGATATGCTATTTATGATGAGATTTGACATGTGTTGAGAATATGATATATCTTAAAGGATGTTTCTTAATGAGTTTCCTTTTTTATGGTGAGTTTTGATAAGGATGAGCATGAGATGTTTTACATGATTTTACCATGTTTTACGTGTCTGTTTCCATGTTTTCAATACATGATATATGTATATACATGCGGCATAGTTTTATTTCCTCATGCTCTGACTATAAATGATATATGCTATGACATTATCAGCATGTAGATAGTGTAGTTATCTATCATGCTTGCATTGAGCGTGTGATTGCTCATCCCTCTACTTTCCCCCTCTACAGAGCGCACATAGTAGCCCAGTGAGGACTGAGGCGTGGTATATTGGGACATTCGCTGCACTCTATCACCAAGAGGTATACACACAGGGATTCTTTTTGAATCTAAACATGTAAAGGCATAGTAGTCATTTTGAATTGTGATATGGGGGATGTAAATGTCAGTAAACATGTCTTGTATAAGTGCGTAACTTAACTTTTAAATGTATGACATTATTTTTGATAAATTGGAAATGAATGGTAAAGGATGATTATTATTGACTCACAGCCCAACTGTGTAGTGGTAAGAAAGTTTGTGACCGGGTAAGGAAATGAAAAATGTGAAAAATTTATAGTTTTTTTTGGGATAAAAAGGGTAAAACAGGTCGTGACAAAATGTTTGCTGTCAACAGCAGTAAACGTAGAAAAGAAATGAAGGAAATATAATATATATATATATATATATATATATATATATATATATATATATATATATATACCTATTACAAATATGCAGAAATGGCAGCAAATGAGCTGTAATAAAGTCTTGGTTTAGCTTCATTAGAAGAAAAACTCGAGAGCCATTCTACTGCAGTGAACTGCAGCAGAAAATCTAATGAAGGGAATTGTTGAAGGAAACGTGTAGTAGACATGAACTATGAAGTGTTTCTGCATAAGTAGATGCATTGGGCAATATGAAACTGAAATAGAAAAGAAGAAGCATGAGAGGGTTACAGTCTACAGTAGAGGAAGAGAGGGAAGAGAAACTATGGACTAATTCAGTGATTTCTGACTGCAGTAGGGAATGAAACAGATGAACAAGGGTAGGCTATACATTAAATTGTTTAACAGGAATTGAGGGAGAGGCATCCTTATAGGAAGAATATATTTACATATAAGGGGGCTGAAGAGAAAGGTTCGGTCATTATCAAGGGAAGGAGGCCTGAAGGTGAACAGAGATAGTTGTTGACGATTAAAACAAAAAAAAATTATCGGACAAGGGCCTGAACCGAGGCCGTTGGAAGGGGTTTTGCTAACCTAAGATATAATGGTAGAAAATACGCATATTTTCATTTACTGAAACTAACTTAGGACAATGGAGTAAAGCAGTAAACGTGAATCAAAAAAAGAAGGAAGAAAAACAGTTAAGAAGGAGGGTGAAGCCGAGAGTTATGACTGGGCAATTACTTTGTGAGAGCTACAGTTCGGTGGCTAAAAATGACAAACCGGTGAGGAGTGAACGGTTTACAGGAGAGGAGAGAAAGAGAAGCCGGGAAACCGAGAGAGCTTCGGTGAAGTGGCAAAAAAAATAGAGGACGAAGCAGGGAGGTGGAGGCCGCCGAGATTAGGGAGACAGAAAAATCGAGTGAACAATGAAAGAAGAAGAAGAAGAAAAGAAAAGAAAGAAAGGATTTGGCGGAAAGGAAAAAAGAAATTCAAAAAAAAAAAAGAAGTAGAATATATATATATATTTATAATTTTATCTATATATATATATATATATATATATATATATATATATATATATATATATATATATATATATATTCGAGAATAGAAGAAAAATTGAAGAAAGAAGAGAGTGTTGATACGAACTATATGTATTTTTCGCAAATGCACGAGTCGTACAAGTAATAATGGGATTTGAGTCCCGAATTATCATCCCACAGAGACGTTGATTAGCCTAATTAACTTCCGGTTAATCTTACCCTAAGTATATCCTCGCAAATTATGAAGTCTTAGTGGGTGATCTACAAAGTTAGAATTAAAAATACTGAAAACAATAAAAATTATAAACTGATGAAAATAAAATAGAGCAAAAATTACTTACAAAACTCCGAGCAATTAAAAATAACAACCTACAAAAGATAATTATACAGTTAAAAATTCATTAACACAATTAAAGTGAAAATATGAAAATAAAGAAATAAAATTAATTAAGCTAAAATTAAACAATCCCAGAAATAAACAAAATCTAATAATTTAACTAATTAACAAAAATTGCAAATTAAAATAACCTAAAATCTAATAAAATAAAAATCTACTAACCTAAAGAAATTCTTAAACCTAACTCTAACTAAATACTAACAATAAAACAAAATCTAAATAATGCATGAAAAATATTTTTGGATTAAATTTAAAATGAAGACTAAATTAAAAATGCATGAAACAAATTTAATCTAAATTAATTCTGAATGCAACTCTAAAATTAAGTCCTGAAGCATATGATATAAAATTAACTATTAACTAAAAATTAAAATTAAAAATTAAATTAATAAACTAAAACACTAGATTTAACCTACAATTATCAACTAACAACTAACCTAAATTGACAACTAGTAAAAGCAATAAAAATAATATAAATGCAATACGTATTAAAGTATAAAAAGGGAATGTGGCCAAACATAGCCTTAGAACAAATGCCCAGCCGAGTGGTCCCGACTGTTCACTGTTCACATTTCTTCTTCAGTTGGTTTTGCCTCCAAGTGCTGTTGGTCCTGTCCAGGTCTGCTGTCCTGGCACCAGCGCATGTCCTATTTCTGTTCTTTGCTACTCGTCCTCGGTCTGCCCAGCTCCTGCTACATTTCCATTTTGATTTTGCCTCCACTGCAGGTTCGTGCAAGTTCTAGGCGTAACTCTCGACTTGTCCAGGTGCTGCCCAGATGAGGTCCTGTATATATGCAATATGCAGTCTGCTTCTACGATAACGTCTCATGCCGTATACTGCCTTCAGGTCTCGGCTCAAACAGCTCCCAGCTTGTACCCCAGCACTTCCTCAGCTTGCCAGCTAATATACATCTCTATACATACACATAATGATCAGCAAACAGTAGAGTTAAGAGCAAAAATCATGCAAATTAACAAAACCAAACAAAACTGAGACAAGCTCTAAATGTCGACAAAGGAAAGGTGAACTCAGTGAAATGCAGTGATGATTAATCCTGAACCTTACTGTTAAGTAAAGATTGAATGAATTAAATAGAAACAATGAGATGTGATTAACAGTAGCATGAATAAAAAGCAGAGTAGAACAGAGGAAGAGCATCGATCCCTGTCAATAGAGGAAATTGGAAACTTTCACCGAGACAACACCATCAATCGACAACGCTCCATGCAGTGTAGAAAGCCACCAAATTCCATAAACCAATTGATGCAGTAAGAAAAATTACTAAAATAACATAAACCGAGTATAAAATAAATGTGCAGGGGACATAACTAAAAAAATGGCAAATGGAGATCAACAAAATAAAAGCTATCATGAAAGAAAATTAGTGAAACTGAGAATCAAACATAAGGCAATATCAAAACCGAAAGAAACAAAAGCATAAAAAAATTAGAATTAAAACGACCGAACAAAAACATCTGGTGTATAAACATGAGGAAGGATCATGGCTACTGTCACCAGCCACCCATCTCTCCCACAACGTGAGGCACACAGAAGCGAGAAAGCATTAAAAATTAAAGGTGCAAACCGAGAGCAACTAAAGAAATCTAAACTTTTCATAAAGAACATAGAAATTAACATGAACAGTGACTAAAACAAAAATAAAAAAATGCTAATGGGAAAGCTTACAAGGAAAAATAAAAGGAACTTTAAAAACTAAAGCTACCCTAAATTACTCTAAAAACTACTCCTAAATTGCTCTACATTTCTCCTACCCTAGCTACTTCTATTCTACCTACACTACTTGATTTTTTCAATTGCCATCATATTCTATTTATATACACACTTAGGAGTACAATGGTAATTTTTCATCCTAAATGAGTTGGCATTGTTTGATCACTTGTCTTCATTTTATTTGCTGCAGAGTAGATATTTTCATGTCATCAGTCTTTTTGTCCAATTGGTTGTGCGATGTGGCTCGACGTGTGTCTTTCATAGGGTTGGCACGGTGTCCGTCGATCTTATCGTTTCGTAGGGAATAAAATATGGACACCTGGTATCACGCGTGTCCAGATGACTGGTGACTCGGTCTGCAAATTGAAAGTGGTCCAGTCTCCTTTAGCCCGTTTTCAGCCCATTTTTTGACTGAAACGATTAAGTTTCATCCGGATTTAATTTATCTGGACATTAAAGAATTTTAATTAAATAAAGGGGATAATTAATAAAATAAATTAGGGATTTAAATAATTAATTAAGAAATTAAGCACAAATAATTTTATTAAAAATAGAATTATCACACCCCCGAACTTGAGCTTTTGTTTGTCCTCAAGCAAAACAAAATAATTGTAGGAATGACAAGTACTAAACACAATAATTTCTCCAATATCTTCCTCAAAGAAAAAGTACAAACTATGATCTCAAAGATTCACAATTACAAGTCCAACATTCAAAATCATTCAATCATAAGTCCTAACCCAAATTGGACTCCTCGTGTGTGTGTGAAAATGTCAAAGCCACTTCACAGTACATTATTCGGATCAGATTACGCAAACACAGTGAATTAAAAGTCAATGACAAGTGATCATTCTCATAAGTTTGCTTTTCACTTATCTCTCCACTAATGTAGTCACACTCAATCAAAGATCAATAGGACTTCATTAAGCTTGTAATGTCAGGCTGGGTTAGGATATGATAAAGTCGATTTACGTTTAATTACCCCTTAACTTGCATTACTTCTAGGATCTTTCATGTAAGAGCTCATATTTATTTCCCCCAAACTTATTTCTTTTGCTAAACATTTTATTCTATTTTTGTATTTTTCTTCTTCTTCTTTCTTCTTCTTTTTCTTTCAATTTTCTTTTCTTTTTTTTTTCTTCATTTTTTTTTTAATTTTCACTATCACCAGATACCAATATGTACAAAGCTAACAATATATCCCAATGACTTTTCATGCTTTCGAGGTAAGGGATAGGAATTGAGTATTTAAGCTAAGGAAATTTATGCAGGTGTATTTACAGAGAAAAGCTTATTTGGCTCAGATGGGTGACTAGGGGTAAAATATGTATAGGGATGGCTAGAAAGGCTCAAACGATCCAAAGATGGCATAAATCATCTCCCTAATTAAGTGTGATCTAATATTTCGTCTCGAGATCAGATCAAACAAATTCTAGAATATGATGCACAAAATCATCTGATCAAATGCAATCCTAGGTCCATATAAGCTTTCTCTAAATAAATATACAGATTCATGACATGACATGTGCATAAAATGAGGAAATAACAATCAGAATAAAGACAAATTCAAGAACTCAACTTCATGCTTTTCCTATAATCATGCTTCTCATTCAATCAAAGTCAGACTTAATCATGGGGTTATATCATCGAAATATGGGAAAACTACATGCTAAGTACTAAATCATCCCAAAATCAAACAATTTAAGCTCATATTTTTGAAATTTTTTTTAATTTTGCCCAAAATTACTCAAGTGATATCCCCTCCCCTAAACTTAAAGTGCACAGTGTCCTTAGTGTGCAGATAATATAAACATTAAAGTTTAAGTACAAAGTACTCCCCATCTGATGATGATGATGATGAACAACCCAAGCTTGATTGAAAAAGTAATGCTGGAAAAGAAATCTGTAAAATAAACAAAGAAACAACGGAAAAGAAAAAGAACTATATACAAAATGAAAAGAAAAATTAAGCCACTTCAAATGCAGCTAAAGAAAACAACACTCAGTAGCAGGGCGAAGAGTAGGAGGATCAGCCAGAGTGGTGATAGAATGTTGACAGTTAACTCCTCCTTAGCTCTATCTAATTCCCTCATTCTCTCAGATTTCTTGTGCTCAAGCCTTATATCCTCCTCAACATCCAACTTAAAGCACACTTGAGAATCATCAGCGAGCTTCAAAGGTTTGAAAACATGAAATGTCACCTCCTGATTTAGGACTCTCATAGTCAATTCTCCCTTTTGTACATCAATTAAAGTTCTACCAATCGCTAGGAAAGGTCTGTCTAGTATAATGGGGACCTCCCTGTCTTCCTCCATGTCTAAAATAATAAAATTCACAGGGAAAATAAATTTATCCACCTTTACTAAAACATCCTCAATGACTCCCTTCAGATATTTAATGGATCGATCAGCTAGCTGAAGAGTCACTGTGGTAGGCTTGACATCCCCTATTCCTAACTTTTGGTAGATAGACAAAGGCATCAGATTGATACTGGCTCCTAAATCACACAAGGCTCTACCAAAGAACAGATTTCCAATAGTGCAGGGTATGGTAAAACTCTCGGGATCCTTGAGCTTGGGGGGTAATTTCCTCTAGATGATTGCACTACATTCCTCAGTTAAGGCCACTGTTTCATAATCTTCCAATCTTCTATTCCTCAAGAGGATATCCTTCAAGAACTTCACATAACTTGGCATTTGCTCTAAAGCATCTGCGAAAGGAATGTTTATGTGAAGTTTCTTAAAAACCTCAAGAAATTTGGTAAATTGTTGATCCAGTTTTTGATTTTGAAATCTCTGAGAAAAAGGTACTGGTGGTCTAACTGGAGGGGATGTAATGGAGACATGTGTAGCATCAAAGGACGAAGAAGGTTGTGAAGTAGAAGAAGGTATAGATAAAGAAGCACCTAACTTTGATTCCTTTGCAGCCTGATCTTTAAGTTCCTGCTCCTTCTGAGCTGCTTTGTTAGAACCTATGGGTTTATCAACTATAGGCTGTTCAGGTCTAGACTTAACTTGTGGCTCATCTAGTTCTCTACCGCTCCTAAAGGTGATGGATTTCACATGTTCTTTACCCTCCCTTTGCCTAACGGGATTAGTTTCAGTGTTACTAGGAAGGGTCCCTTGAGGACGTTGGCTAAGAGCATTTGCTATTTGTCCCACCTGAACCTCTAAGTTCTTAATTGAAGCAAATTGATTTTGTAGGATCGTTGAGAACATCTCCTCTAGTGTAGGCTTCTTCTCAGCTGCTGGTGCATGTAAATGTTGTGGTTGCATAGGTTGTGGTGGTGGTTGATGGAAGTGAGGTGGATGATGTTGAAATTGAGCTGGATAGGGATGATTAGGTGGATGGTATGGAAACTGCTGATGTAGTGGTACTTGAACCGATGGAGCTTGAAAACTAAGGGGTCCTACAGATATGAAGTTAGAAGATTGCCCTTGATTTTGGCTCCAGGAAAAATTAGGATGGTTCCTCCAGCCTAAATTGTAGGTGTTTGAAAAGGGGTTGTTCTGTTACTTCTGAGATGGGGCAACGTACTGAACCGATTCTAGGTTAAGTGGACACCTATCTATAGAGTGTGTACCACCACACTGATTACAGAAAAGAAAAGGACTTTGGACAAAATAAACCAGATTAAGACTGGTGGAAGGATTATGCTGGGTACTGAATGACTCTACCTTCTTCGTAAGGTTAGTGATTTGAGAGGTTAAGGTAGACAGCGTGTCGAACTCATAGATACCCGCTGACTTCTTAGGCAGTTGCCTCTTTGAGGACCATAGATAGTTATTAGCAGCCATCTTGTCTAAGAGCTCGTAAGCTTCCTCCTCTGTTTTACACATTAGAGCTCCACTCGCAGCAGCGTCAACAATGGTCCTATTTTGGCTTGTAAGTCCATTGTAGAAGGTCTGGACTTGCAGCCACAAAGGTAGGCCATGATGAGGGCACTTCCTAAGAAGTTTCTTATGCCGTTCCCATGCTTCGTAAAGAGATTCAGAATCGAATTTGGCAAAAGAAGATATGTCACTACGGAGTTTTACCATTTTAGAGGGAGGGAAGAACTTAACTAGAAATTGATGGGCTAACTCGTCCCATGTAGAAATGGATCCTGGAGGCAAGGAGGTTAACCAGTGTCGCGCCCTATCCCTAAGCGAGAAGGGGAATAATCTAAGCCTAAGCGCATCATTAGATAATCCATTATGCTTGAAGGTGTTGCACAGGTCCAAGAATTGCTCGAGGTGAGCATGTGGGTCGTCATGCGGAAGCCCACTGAACTGTAGTGAAGTCTGGATCATCTGAAGGATTGAAGGCTTGATTTCAAAATTGTTTGCATGAACAGCTGGTGGCCTAATGCCGGTATAATACCCTCCAATGGTCGGTACCGCATAATCTCCAACAGTCCTGATTTATCTATTTTCTGCCATGATGTTTTGCAGCGGAGCTATAAATTTCCTAGAATCCTTTCGAATTTTCCTAAGAGTTCTTTCAATTTCAGGATCTAGAGGGAAGCAATCATAAATCTTAGCTCTATGCATGCAAACATCAAAAAGTCCTTAGAAATATTTTTTTTTTTAGTTTTTTTAATTTTTCAAAATTTTTTTAATTAATTAGATAGAGAAAATTAACTAAACTAAACTAAGGATCTAAATATTTACAACCTAAATATTTACAAGCTAGAATTACACCTAAGCATAATTTCACCGATATTAATTAATGGCTAATTAAGACTTCCCCGGCAAAGGTGCCAAAAACTTGATACGAGCTATACGTATTTTTCGTAAATGCAAGGGCCGTACAAGTAATAATGGGATTTGAGTCCCAAATTATCATCCCACAGAGAAGTTAATTAGTCTAATTAACTAGCAATTAATCTTATCCTAAGTATATCCTAGCAAATTAAGAAGTCTTAGTGGGTGATCTACAAAGCTAGAATTAAAAATACTGAAAACAGTAAAAATTATAAACTGATGAAAATAAAACAGAGCAAAAATTACTTACAAAACTTCGAGCAATTAAAAACAACAACCTACAAAAGATAATTAAACAATTAAAAATTCATTAACACAATTAAAGTGCAAATATGAAAATAAAGAAATAAAATTAATTAAACTAAAATTAAACAATCCTAGAAATAAAATATGCATGTAATTAAACTAATTAACAAAAATTGCAAATTAAACTAACCTAAAATCTAATAAGATAAAAATCTACTAACCTAAAGAAATTCTTAAACCTAACTCTAACTAAATACTAACAATAAAACAAAATCTAAATAATGCATAAAAAATATTTTTGGATTAAATTTAAAATGAAGACTAAATTAAAAATGCATGAAACAAATTTAATCTAAATTAATTCTAAATGCAACTCTAAAATTAAGTTCTATAACATATGATATAAAATTAACTATTAACTAAAAATTAAAATTAAAAATTAAATTAATAAACTAAAACACTAGATTTAACCTACAATTATCAACTAACAACTAACCTAAATTGACAACTAGTAAAAGCAATAAAAATAATATAAATGCAATAAGTATTAAAGTATAAAAAGGGAATGTAGCCAAACATGGCCTTAGAACAAATGCCCAGCAGAGTGGTTCCGACTGTGCACTGTTCACATTTCTTCTTCAGTTGGTTCTGCTTCCAGGTGCTGTCAGTCCTGTCCAGGTCTGCTGTCCTGGCACCAACGCATGTCTTGCTTCTGCTGTTTGCTACTCGTCCTCGGTCTGCCTAGCTCCTGCTACATTTCCATTTTGATTCTGCCTCCACTGCAAGTTCGTGCAAGTTCTAGGCATAACTCTCAGCTTGTCCAGGTGCTGCCCAGATGAGGTCCTGTATATATACAATATGCAAGCTGCTTCTTTGGTAACGTCTCATGCTGTATACTGCCTTGAGGTCTCGACTCAAACAGCTCCCAGCTTGTACCCCAGCTCTTCCTCAGCTTGCTAGCTAACATATATATCTATACATACACATAATGATCAGCAAACAACAGAGTTAAGAGTGAAAATCATGCAAATTAACAAAACAAAACAAAACCGAGACAAGCTCTAAATGACGACAGAGGAGAGGTGAAACTCAGTGAAATGCAGTGATGATTAATCATAAGCCTTACTGTTAAGTAAAGATTGAAATGAATTAAACAGAAACAATGAGATGTGATGAACAGTAGCATGAACAAAAAGCAGAATAGAACAGAGGAAGAGCATCGGTCCGTGTTAATAGAGCAAACTGGAAACTTTCACCAAGACAACACCATCAACTGGCAACGCTCCATGCAGTGTAGAAAGCCACTAGATTCCATAAACCGATTGATGCAGTAAGAAAAATTACTAAAATAACATAAACCGAGTATAAAATAAATGTGCAGGAGACAGAACTAAAAAAATGGCAAATGGAGATCAACAAAATAAAAGCTATCATGAAAGAAAATTAGTGAAACTGAGAATCAAACATAAGGCAATATCAAAACCAAAAGAAACAAGAGCATAAAAAAAAATTAGAATTAAAACGACCTAACAAAAACATCTGGTGCATAAACATGAGGAAGGATCATGGCTATTGTCACCAGCCACCCATCTCTCCCACAACGTGAGGCACACAAAAGCGAGAAAGCATTAAAAATTAAAGGTGCAAACTGAGAGTAACTAAAGAAATCTAAACTTTTCATAAAGAACATAGAAATTAACATGAACAGTGACTAAAACAAAAATAAAAAAAATGCTAACGAGAAAGCTTACAAGGAAAAATAAAAGGAACTTTAAAAACTAAAGTTACCCTAAATTACTCTAAAAACTACTCCTAAATTACTTTACACTACTCCTACCCTAGCTACTTCTATTCTACCTACACTACTTGATTTTTCAATTGCCATCATATTCTATTTATATACACACTTAGGGGTACAATGGTAATTTTTCATCCTAGATGAGTTGGCATTGTTTGGACACTTATCTTCATTTTATTTGCTGCAGAGTAGATATTTCCATGTCATTAGTCTTTTGTCCAATTGGCTGTGCGATGTGGCCCAGCGTGTGTCTTCCAGAGGGTTGGCACGGTGTCCGTCGATCTTATCATTTCGGAGCGAATAAAATACGGACACTTGGCATCACACGTGTCCAGATGACTGATGACTCGGTCTGCAAATTGGAAGTGGTCTAATCTCCTTTAGCTCGTTTTCAAACCATTTTTTGACTGAAACGACTAAGTTTCATCCCGATTTAATTTCTCTGCACATTAAAGAATTTTAATTAAATAAAGGGGATAATTAATAAAATAAATTGGAGATTTAAATAATTAATTAAGAAATTAAGCAAAAATAATTCTATTAAAAATAGAATTATCAAATGTACTAAAAATTTGGGAAAAACCCGAAGGAAAACAGTTCAAAAATATTAGTTCAGAATTTCTAGAGAAATAAACCGATTGGACTAAACCCGCAGACCCGCACCATTGAGGCATCGAGGACTACGAACAGACACCGAGGTAACGAAAATTCTCATGTGCTACTAGAGATAAATATACGTAATTTCTCTGTATTTGTAGATATAAAAATTTTGGTTGAATTTCACAGTTATCGAAATTACATACGATTTTATAAGTCTGAAAATTATAAATTTTTTGCCTTTGTTAGACAGCCTAGCCTTATCGATGTGAGTATAAATTGCTTACAAAGGCACTGAAATATCGTGAATTATAGTTTTGACTGGAAATTTCCAAATCTAATTACGATAGACCATTTACTGGGATTTTGACCCAAAACGAGTAAGACAACCCCTTTTAAATTGTTTTATACACCGCACTGAGTTTCTAAACTATTTTGATGGAAATGATCTATTTATAAATATACGCTAATGAGATGTACTAAAGCGCGTGCTGACTGTGTATCGTATGGTCCGACTCGCATCGATTTTTTAGACAAAGGCGATGGATAAATCATTCTGCACTTCTGTCTGTTCTATAGCTATTTTTGTGGTCCACGGAGTACGATGTACTGTGCAGTGCACGCGAGTACGATGTACCGTGTTTTTTATTCTGATTCTGGTCTTCTAACATTCTGATCTGTGAGTCGTTTGGGTAGTTGACCACTTTCACGGCAATTGACATCCTACCACACCTAGCTCGTGATTGCCCGGAGTAACCAATATTAGCCAATAGTCATTCTGATATCTGATATAGCATATCTGTCTTGTCTCGTCTATTTAATTTTTTGATTTGACTGTATGAGCTGATTTGACTATATGGAACTATATTTTTCTATTTCATAAGGACACTGTAGGGGCCACCTCTTGAATCCTGCAGGAGCAAAGTGTCACACAGTCGTCACTTTTTCAGTAGTATAAATTTTTAAAACCGATTTTGATTACAGTTCTTTGTTTATACTGAAATTGCTATGAATTTTTGACTCTAATTTTACGGAACTGGTTGTGGCTCTATGTTAACTGGAAATTGTTTAAATTACTGCTTAAAGTTTTTTATATTCTGTATCTAATTCGATAAATTGTATATACTATCGATATTAGTTATATTTTCGATTTTCAGACCCTGGTATTTCCGAACTGCCAAATTTTCTATATGTTTACATGAGAACCTCTATTTGGCAAATGCTTACATAGGTAGTGTATTTATCTACCTGATATAGGATTTTTCTTACTAAGCATGTTGAGCTCATCCCCCTTACTTTTCTTCACAGAACCCATCAGTAACTTGGACCGCTTCCGTTAGTAGAGCAATTCACATAACTATGGTTCTGCGGAGTATCTTTTTGCGTCAAAGGTTTTCCCAGGTTTAAGCAATTCTTTTGTATCTAAAGTTTTTGTAAGTACAATAATGTATATGGAAATGTGTCTGGGGATGTAAACACGACCACATTGTAATGGAATAGTTTTATGTTTAAATTTGTCACAAAGAAATGCGTTTAAACGAACTAAATTTATTGTTCTGATTCTATTATCTACTCGTAGCCCAACCAAAATGTGTATAATTTGGGTCGTTACATTTTGTTTTGTTGTGACGACTGCCCTGTTCACACCAAGTTACAGTCTCACTCAACCGTACTGTTCGCTTTGGCAACCGCACAGGCCCCTCACTGTTTTATCGGGGAATACTGCCCCATTTCCCGTCCCATATGGTTCAAATCCAAGACCTTAAAGTCTTTGTTCTTACACACATGATACAAATTATTCATGTTTTATCGTGACGACTGCCCTTCCCAGACCAAGTCACAATCTCACTCAACCGTATTGTCCGCTTTGGAAGCCCCACAGGCCCCTCATGGTTTTATCGGGGAATACTGCCCCAATTCACGTCCCACGAGGTTCGAACCCAAGACCTTAAAGTCTTTGTTCTTACACACATGATACCAATTGTTATCATGTGTAAGAACAAAGACTTTAAGGTCTTGGGTTCGAACCACGTGGGATGCGAACTGGGGCAGTATTCCCCGATAAAACCATGAGGGGCCTATGGAGTTGCCAAGGCTGTCCGTATGGTT
Source organism: Firmiana major (assembly GCA_033439115.1). Classification (NCBI taxonomy): domain Eukaryota; kingdom Viridiplantae; phylum Streptophyta; class Magnoliopsida; order Malvales; family Malvaceae; genus Firmiana; species Firmiana major. The sequence continues at coordinate 66,618,717 of CM065899.1, forward strand.
AAGTGAGACTGTGACCTGGTGCGGGGAGGGCAGTCATCACACATTTCAAGTAATATATCGCATCAAAAACAAATTGTGGTCATTTGACATCGCTTCAGTTGTGTAACCTTGGTCTTTTAGGTTTAAACTAGATTTTTTGAGCATTTATGAAAAAAATTGTATCATATTTTTTATGAATAGACTATTGTTGGCTCAACCGAGAGGGGGGTGAATTGGTTTTCTAGTCTAAATGCTAAATTTAAGCTTAATATGATATATATATATATATATTCACCTTTTACACAATTCTCTCACAGAGGAACTCTCCTTTTTTCTTTTGGATTAAGAGTGAATACAAATAAGAACTTCTCTTTTGTGGGTAGGAAGAATAACTTTCACTCAAGCTATTTAAGACAATACAATAAATATGATATTGAAGACAAAGGGAATGTTGAGGAATGATCTTTTAAGAATATTCAGAATTTTCAGCACAAGTCTCTTGTCTCCAGTGTCTTCAATGCTTGGTTTTTATACAGCAGGATGGTAGGTGAAGTATTTAATGCAGTTTTTCCCGTTTAAAATTTTGTAGAGAGGGTCGTTGGGAACCCCCAGTAGAGTACCAGATCGATCTTCCATCATGACCAGATCGATCTTCTAATTTAAATTCCTACAATTACAAAGCAACTTAAAGCAAGGATATCAATCTCATATTTGTAGAGATCGATCTTATAATTTGTAAAATGTTAGTGAAGATCGATCTGTCAAACCATCAGATTGATCTTCTAAACTCTCTGTTTGAAGTAAGATCGATCTCCAGATCGATCTATCAAGCATTCTCGTAGAGGGGAGATCAGTCTCTAATCACCCTAGATCGATCTCCTAAACTCTCTGACTTTGAGGAGATCGATCTCTATCCATATGAGACCGATCTCATAAGCTCTCTGTTTGAACATAGATCAATCTACAGATCGATCTAAGACCTTTAACCTATGCCTTAGAGGAGATCGATCTCTTCCTAGACCAGATCAATCTCCTAGGCATTCTGTAAGTCAAAGATCGATCTCATAACCCTTAGAGATCGATCTCTTCTTCCTTAACATCCTATACATGTTCTTTAAGTCTTTAATCCTTAATCAGATCGATCTCATATTCTCATGAGATCGATCTCTCATACTTGAAAACCCAAGAGATCGATCTCTCCTCTCGTGAGATCGATCTCTCAACCTTTAACACCCAATTTCTGGCAATGACTTGTATCTCGATATATTCTAATTAACCTCTTAACATGTTTTATACATTTCTAGATTTATAATATCCATTATTGAATTACTTGTCACGACCCAAATCCATTCTCTTTAACCGAAAATCACTTAAAATTTTTCGCGTTTTACTGTTACCTTACCCGGTCGTGAACTGAACTCACCACACACTGTTGGGCTGTGAGTCAATAATAAACACCAAATCTCCTTCATTCTCAATTAATTGAAACGATGTCATACATGTGCATTTCATCGTGTACTTATACGAATACATGTTTTACTGACATCTACATCCCCCATAATTACAACTCAAAAGAATACTGTGCTTTTACATTGTTTAGATACAAAAAGAATTACTGTGTATATACCTCTTAGCGATGGAGATGCAGCGGAGTCCAAAATAATACGCCTTAGTCCTCACTGGGCTACTATGCACGCTCTGTAGGGGAGAAAATAGAGTGGGATGAGCAACCACACGCTCAGTAAGGCAATAATGCAAGCATGGTAGATAACTACTCTATCTACATGCTAATAGTGTTATGCATAAATCATTTATGGTAGGAGCATGAGGAATAAAACTATGCCATGTGAATATACATATATATCATGTATCAAAATCATGTGCATTGGCATATAAAACATGGTAGAAACATCATGTATAAATCATCTCATGCTCAATCTCATTTAAATTCGTAAAAAGGGCAATTCATTTAGAAACTTCCTTTTTAAACCAACACCATAAACACCACCAAATCAACTCACAATCACAACCACATTTTCATTCCACAATTCACGCATGTGTATAAATCTAGGTCACTTATATCAAAAGTGCCTATGTGGATCATTATATCATAAATCATCCCAGACCACACGCATCCGGGTGTGCGGGGTATCATGCTGGCACGAAGATGGATTATCCCTCGCCAGACTTTCTCATCACATAACCATCATGCGGTACATCGTACTCCATGTGATATACACGGTACAGCGTACTCCGCAAACTCATATCGTGATTGGGGGTGCCATTCCTAGGTCTTATCTACCCCATACCAAGAGTTTTCCATATTCCGTGAAGGAGAGCCTCCCTGCCGAATAGAGCCTCCCCGCTTAACAGAGCCTCCCTGCCTCCTCGGGCTTAAGGATGTCAACTTAGGGATGTAGGGCTTAAGGATCTTACCGTACCCATGTAGGAGAGCCTCCCCGCCTAACAGAGCCTCCCCGCCTCTTTGGGCTTAAGGATGTTGGCTTAAGGATCCCACCGTAAGAGAGCCTCCCCACCAAACAGAGCCTCCCCGCCTAACAGAGCCTCCCCGTCTCTTTGGGCTTATGGATGTTGGCTTAAGGATGTAAGGCTTAAGGATCTTACTATAACCATGTAGGAGAGCCTCCCCGCCTAACAGAGCCTCCCCGCCTCTTTGGGCTTAAGGATGTTGGCTTAAGGATCCCATCGTAAGAGAGCCTCCCCACCAAACAGAGCCTCCCCGCCTAACAGAGCCTCCCTGCCTCCTCGGGCTTAAGGATGTTAGCTTAAGGATGTAGGGCTTAAGGATGTAAGGCTTAAGGATCTTACCAACTTTCACAACCTTATACATATCCCAATGTGCAAACTTGTGCGAGCAAGGCTCTAGCACGACTCATGCATCTTCTCATAAGGAGACACGTACGAGCAGAGCTCTAGTGCGGTTATATTCATAAGACAACCACGCAAAATCCACGTACGAGCAGAAGCTCTAGTACGGTTTATAAATATCATCATAGTTTCCAAATCAAGGTGCGAGCTAAGCTCCAGCACGTTTTATACAGATGAAAACATAGAAATCCAGCGCGAGCGAAGCTCTAGCGCGATTTATATCATACAAATGTGATAGGCGGCTCATATACAATTTATCAATCCCGAAAATCGGGTTTAGCACTCACAAATGCTTTTCCACAACAACAATACAATACTAGCCGACCTATCTACAAGCTTGCTTAAAACCAAGCAATTCGTTTTGGAAAAACGTCAAAACATTAGATTTATACAATTATTAGCCTTACTATCCCATTTCATAAAATCCACTCCAAATCCAAAACCATGCATATACTCATCATCATTTCACGAATACTATCAATCATTTATTTGAGCAACCATGCATTTCATAAAACACCCAATAATCACCCACAAGTTCAAAGTATGAGCAGCTACCTCTATATACTCATAAAATTCCCTTACCTGGAATCGCGATGCGTGATTCCACTTCCTTAAGCTGCTTACTCGTACGGTTCGATTCGCCTTCAACGAACTCTTCGGGACTGCACAAAATCGTATCCCGCATTATATTCGATCCATACAATGCAACCCTTGTGCTTGCTATAGTCAATTTAACCTATAGCCTCTATTAACGCTTATATGGCCTCGTTTCATCACTTTACCCATAACTCGAGTCTATGGATCTTCTTAGGCCTATTAACTTATTCAAAATCGATGTTAAATCGACATTAAACTCATAGTGTTCATATTCCATGAATTCCCTCACTATGGCATTTATCAATCATATACATATCCATTTTCACAATTCCTCCAACTCACCATGTAATTCCATCTAACCATCTAAAATCATAAACATTACCCCAATAACAACTTTAGCATGCCATAAATCATAAGCTCATTCAATCCCACATATCCTCACATTATACCCATTTTAGATTTCTAGGTCACACCAATTCCACTACGTTCCTAGGTAGTTTATCCATCAATACTCATATCAATCAACTCCAAAATCAATTAAATAGCTAATGCATTTGGATTGGAGTGTTAGAATCTTACCAATATGATTTCTCTTCTTGCTCCAAATGGTAATGCCCTTAACTCCTTCAATTCCAAAAATGGGAAGATGCCCTCTCACTATGTTGATCTTCTCTTTGATAGGAACAACTTTGCCTCTAATGATCTCTCTCCAAATCTCACTGAAAATGGCTGATTTTAGAGAGGGAAAGTTAGGTTTTTGGGTTGAAAATGGGAGGTTAATATGTTTTTTCGAGATTTCCAGATTTTCAGCTCTCCTTATATAGAAATGGCCTGAGGAGATAGATCTGGTCTAATAAGAGATCGATCTGGTCCCTTAAAATCCCTCTTTTTCACGGCATTTTTAAGCCTGAGATCGATCTGTCGAAGCATGAGATCGATCTGTCTAGGCATGAGATCGATCTGTCTAAGCATGAGATCGATCTGGTCCCAAACAGAGAGCTAAGGAGATCGATCTGGCTCCATTGGAGATCGATCTGCTTTATTCTTTCGCCCAAATAAGAGCATTCTAGCTCTTCCAGATCAATCTCTCATCCTATGAGATCGATCTGGGCCTCATGTTTTCCAGATTTCCTACAGTTTCCTTGCTGCAACTCATACCAACACATCCTTAATCTATTGCCATGGCCATTTTCTCATCCATCCACCTTTATAACTTGAAAATGGCATCCATTCATACCTTATGCACATTGAAACTTGTGTGCATTCATTGTATGTTCAAAGGTATGCTACATAAAACCAAATGGAAGCATAACTCCATTCCATTTTACCACACTACTCATCTTGAGTTTCGATCACATCCATCACTGCCAGAACTCATTTCTTCATATTCGTACTCAATGAAACTTGCATGTATGCTACAATTCATATTATACATACATACATTGAATCCATGGACTACATCAATCATACTTTACATTACAAGTCCATTCGTATTATTTGATCCAATTATACATATTACCATTATACATATACGGGGTCTTACAATCTCCCCTCCTTCAAGGAATTTGGTCCTCCAAATTAGAACCAAGTCACTCTTCAAAAAGTTGGGGGTACTTCTCCCGTATCAAGTTCTCCAATTCCCACGTGGCCTCTTCCGCCGTGTGGTGTTGCCAAAGCACTTTCACCAAGGGAATTGTCTTATTCCGCAACACTTTCTCTTTTCTGTCCAATATCCGAACCGGCTTCTCAACATACGTCATACTCTCATGGAGCTCCAACGGCTCATATCTTATCACATGTGCCGGGTCCGGGTGATGCTTCCGAAGCATCGAGACGTGGAAGACGTTGTGGACATTCGCCAAGTCCGGTGGCAATGCCAACCTATACGCCTTATCTCCCACTCTCTCCAAAATCTCGAAGGGTCCGATATATCTAGGGCTCAGCTTGCCCTTCCTACCGAATCTCATAATACCCTTCGATGGTGATACCCTCAGAAATACCGACTCACCCTCATCAAACTCCAGTGGTCTTCATCTCTTGTCAGCATAACTCTTTTGTCGGCTCTGAGCTGTCCGTAATCTCTCACATATCAACTGGACGTCCTCAGATGCCTGCTGCACCAAGTCCGAAGCAAAAATCTGTCTGTCACCAACCTCTTCCCATCCAATAGGGGAACGGCATCTACGCCCGTACAATGCCTCATAGGGTGCCATCCCGATACTAGCATGATAGCTATTATTATAAGCGAACTCGGCTAACTGCAGGTGGTTATCCCAGGAGCCTCTAAAATCCAGTACACACGCTCTCAACATATCCTCGAGGGTCTGTATAGTCCTCTCTGACTGCCCATCTGTCTGAGGATGAAAAGCGGTGCTAAAACTCAGCCGGGTCCCCAGCGCTTCCTGAAAATGTTCCCAGAAATGGGAAGTGAAGCGGGCATCCCTATCAGAAACAACGCTCACTGGTACACCATGTAGCCATACTATGTCTCGAATATACAGGTTCGCCAACTGACTCAGTGTATCGGTAGCTCTCATAGCCAAGAAATGGGCGGACTTAGTTAACCGGTCCACAATAACCCATATGGCATCATGACCTCTGCGGGTCCTCGGCAACCCCATCACAAAATCCATGGTGACATGCTCCCACTTCCATGTCGGTATCGGTAGAGGCTGCAATAATCCTGCAGGCTTCTGATGCTCTACCTTCACTTGCTGACAAACGAGACACTTAGCGACATATTCCGCAATGTCTCTTTTCATTCCAGACCACCAATAAACCTTCCGAAGGTTTTGATACATCTTGGTACTTCCTGGATGTATCGTATACTTCGATGAGTGAGCCTCTGATAAAATCGTTCTCCTGATCTCAGGATCCCTGGGAACGCATACTCTGCCTCTGAACCTCAATAAGCCATCATCACTCTACTCAAAATCAATACCCACACCTGTCTGTATCTGCCTCAGCCAATCGATGCACCATCGATCGCTCTGCTGGGCTTGCCGAATACGGCCAATCAACTCTGGCTCTAGTCTCAAACTAGCCATGATCTCAAGTCTCTCCGATCCAGGTGGGGTTACATCTAAACTGAGGTTCGCAAAGTGTTCTAACAATTCATGTTCCCGTATCATCATATAAGACACCAACCCAAGGCTCTTTCTACTCAAAGCATCGGCAACTACATTTGCCTTACCTGGGCGGTACATGATCATAGTCCTTCAGGAGTTCGAGCCATCTCCTCTGTCTCATATTCAGCTCTTTCTTTGAGAACAGGTACTTAAGGCTCTTATGATCTGTGAACACCTGAAATTTCTCACCATAGAGATAGTGGCGCCATATTTTCAAAGCAAATACTACAGCCGCCAACTCCAAATCATGTGTCGGGTAGTTCCTCTCATGATCTTTCAACTGTCTAGATCCATAGGCAACTACCTTCCCATCCTGCATAAGCACACAGCCCAGTCCCTGGTGTGATGCATCCGTATACACCGAGAATCCTCCTGAGCTGGTAGGAATGGTGAGAACTGGAGCAGTCGTCAATCGACGCTTAAGCTCCTCAAAACTCCTCTCACATGCCTCATCCCATACAAACTTAACATCCTTACGCGTGAGGCGTGTCAACGGAGCAGCTAGTCTGGAGAAACCCTCTACAAATCTCCGATAATATCCTGCCAATCCCAGAAAACTCCTGATCTCAGTTACTGTCTTGGGCTGTTCCCACTGCACAACTGCCTCTATCTTGGATGGATCCACTGATACCCCATCCTTTGACACAACATGCCCCAGGAATGAGATCTGTTCCAACCAAAAGTTACACTTGCTGAGTTTGGCATACAATTCTCTCTCTCGGAGGGTCTGCAGAACTATCCTCAATTGCTCCTCATGATCTTCCCTGGACTTGGAATACACCAAAATATCATCAATGAACACTATTACAAACTTGTCCAGGTATGGCTTGAATATATCATTCATCAATGCCATAAATGCTGCGGGAGCATTCGTCAATCCGAATAGCATCACCAAAAACTCGTAGTGGCCATAACGGGTACGAAATGCTGTCTTGGGTACATCTCCACTCCTGATCCTCAACTGATGGTACCCTGACCGCAGATCTATCTTAGAGAATACTTCGGCTCCCTGGAGCTGATCCAACAAATCATCGATTCTTGGAAGGGGGTACTTGTTCTTAATGGTGGCCTTATTCAACAACCGGTAATCTATACACAGTCGGAGGCTTCCATCCTTCTTCCTTACAAATAGAACCGATGCTCCCCAAGGTGAGACACTCGGTCTAATAAACCCCTTCTCCAGCAACTCTTGCAGCTGTTTCTTCAACTCTTCCAATTCTATCGGAGCCATTCTATAGGGTGGTTTCGATATCGGCTCTATACCAGGCACTAACTCAATGCAAAATTCCATTTCCCTTTCAGGTGGTAGTCCTGGTAATTCATCCGGAAAGACATCAGGGTAGTCCGTAATTACAGGTATGTCCTTCAATTCCGGGTGTGCCTCATCTATATCGACCACATAGGCAATGAACCCTTCACATTATCCTCTCCATCGTTAGTAACATAAATATCACTCCACATTCAACATTTATCATAAACAAATAATTTATCTCTCAAGCAATATGCATTTAACATCATACTCTTTTATTTACCACAAGTATACAAGTTTCATATCATTTCTTTTCATCAAAATTTACAATAAGATTGTCTAGTCCTGAAAACATCAATGTTTTGGCATGACAATCCATCACAACACGATTGGTAGCCAACCAATCCATTCCCAAAATTACGTCAAAATCATTCATATTCAATAAAATCAGATTGGCTATCATTTCCTTCCCCTTTATCTTTAACTTACAATCTCTACATACATGCTCAGTCAATTGACTATCATTCATGGGTGTGGAAATCATCAACATTTTATCCAACAATGTTGGTTTCACATATTTCAACAATTTATGTACAAAGGAAGGTGATATGAAAGAATGCGTGGCACCAGGATCAAATAATACCAATGCTTCTAAATCAAAGATTCGGATGGTACCTTTAATCACATCCATCGATGCGTCTGCAGTGTCCTGGTCCAGTACGTGCACCCTTCCTCTGCTCACACCCGCCGCCTGTTTCCCTTTTTCCTCAGCTGTAGCCCTCCTCCTCGGGGCTGCTGTCTCAACTGGAGCTCCCTCAGGCTCCTTGCCCTTCTGTGGGGCAATCTCCATCTTCTCGGGACAATACTTAGCCATATGTCCTTGTCTCTCGCATCTAAAACACACCATAGGGGTCATCAGACAGGGCCTATTCCCATGAAATATCCCACATCTCCTACACTGATCAGTAGTAGGCCGTGGTCCTCCAATAGTCATACCCCTTGGCGCAGTCAAGGCTGGGTATACGGGAGGTCTAGCAGCTCTCTCTCGCACCTCCTCAATCTTTGGCCTCTTCTCGAAAAATCTTTGGCCACCTCTCTTGGCCACTCTTCCAAACCCGGATCTCTTCCGATCTCTGTCCTTTCTAACATTGACTCTCCCAAGCTCGAAGGCATTTCGCTCAAAGTCTTGCTCACATAACTGAGCCTTATGTACAGCCTCCTCATAAGTCACAATGTCGAAGGGAGCTAGCTTTGTCCGGATTACCAATCTCAATCCATCCATGAACTTCTGTATCTTTCGGGTCTCACTACCCATCGTGTCCGGGTCATATCTCCCCAAGGACATAAACTTTGACTCATACTCGTCCACAGTACGGTTCCCCTGAACCAAATTCATAAATTCCATCCGCAATTTCCTCTGTGCGGTAGCTGGAATATACTGCCTCCTGAAGGCCTCTAAAAATATCTCCCACGAGATCTCAGAGTGTCTGGCCCTCAAAATAGTCTCGGTGGACCTCCACTAATGCTCGGCCTCGCCTTTCAGCATAAACACGGCAAAGGTAACCTTCTCACTTGAAGTGCATCGAAAAAACCTATATAGTTTCTCCATCTCATACACCCAATCCTCCGTAACCACTGGGTCCTTCACCCCTCTAAACACTGGGGGTTTCAGCGCTTGAAACTCTCGCAACCTGCTCAAGTCGCAGTCATAACCCAAATCACTACCGCTCTGCTGTGGAGCGATAGGAGAAGCTATATCCTGGGCGGGAGGTGGTGTAACTGTAGCTGTCTCAGCAGCATGAGGTCTCTCCACCTCTGCAGCTGCCTGTTCAGTAGTAGGCTGTGCTGCGGGACCTCGTCTATCGCCGACACCCAAGGCCTGCGTAACTATCTCCACCAAACTCTCAATACTCCGCTCTAATCTAGCGAAGCGAGCCTCAGTATCCTCTGCTCTCCCAGCAGGGTTCTGTGGAGCCTGCTCAGTCTGTGGCTCCGCACGGCTCTCAGGCCTACCTCTACGGCCTCTAGCACGTGCCCTCACCCCTCTACCTTGGCATGTAACTGGCATAGTGCCTAACTTCCTGTATTATAATAATTCATTAAGCTCAATCCATCACGGTATACACAGTTATATCTAAACAAAAGCACAGTACTATGGGGATGTACTTTCCTACGTTTTATTAATGACTCACATCAGGCCAACACAGCTCTGATACCAATCTCTGTCACGACCCAATTCCATTCTCTTTAACCGAAAATCATTGAAAATTTTTCGCGTTTTACTGTTACCTTACCCGGTCGTGAACTGAACTCACCACACACTGTTGGGCTGTGAGTCAATAATAAACACCAAATCTCCTTCATTCTCAATTAATTGAAACGATGTCATACATGTGCATTTAATCGTGTACTTATACGAATACATGTTTTACTGACATCTACATCCCCATAATTACAACTCAAAAGAATATTGTGCTTTTACATTGTTTAGATACAAAAAGAATTACTGTGTATATACCTCTTAGCGATGGAGATGCAGCGGAGTCCAAAATAATACGCCTCAGTCCTCACTGGGCTACTATGCACGCTCTGTAGGGGGAAAATAGAGTGGGATGAGCAACCACACGCTCAGTAAGGCAATAATGCAAGCATGGTAGATAACTACTTTATCTACATGCTGATAGTGTTATGCATAAATCATTTATGGTAGGAGCATGAGGAATAAAACTATGCCATGTGAATATACATATATATCATGTATCAAAATCATGTGCATTGGCATATAAAACATGGTAGAAACATCATGTATAAATCATCTCATGCTCAATCTCATTGAAATTCGTAAAAAGGGCAATTCATTTAGAAACTTCCTTTTTAAACCAACACCATAAACACCACCAAATCAACTCACAATCACAACCACATTTTCATTCCACAATTCACGCATGTGTATAAATCTAGGTCACTTATATCAAAAGTGCCTATGTGGATCATTATATCATAAATCATCCCAGACCACACGCATCCGGGTGTGCGGGGTATCATGCTGGCACGAAGATGGATTATCCCTCGCCAGACTTTCTCATCACATAACCATCATGCGGTACATCGTACTCCATGTGATATACACGGTACAGCGTACTCCGCAAACTCATATCGTGATTGGGGGTGCCATTCCTAGGTCTTATCTACCCCATACCAAGAGTTTTCCATATTCCGTGAAGGAGAGCCTCCTTGCTGAACAGAGCCTCCCCGCTTAACAGAGCCTGCCTGCCTCCTCGGGCTTAAGGATGTTAGCTTAAGGATGTTAGCTTAAGGATGTAGGGCTTAAGGATCTTACCGTACCCATGTAGGAGAGCCTCCCCGCCTAACAGAGCCTCCCCGCCTCTTTGGGCTTAAGGATGTTGGCTTAAGGATCCCACCGTAAGAGAGCCTCCCCGCCTAACAGAGCCTCCCCGCCTCTTTGGGCTTAAGGATGTTGGCTTAAGGATGTAAAGCTTAAGGATCTTACTATAACCATGTAGGAGAGCCTCCCCGCCTAACAGAGCCTCCCTGCCTCTTTGGGCTTAAGGATGTTGGCTTAAGGATCCCATCATAAGAGAGCCTCCCCACCAAACAGAGCCTCCCCGCCTAACAGAGCCTCACTGCCTCCTCGGGCTTAAGGATGTAGGGCTTAAGGATGTAAGGCTTAAGGATCTTACCAACTTTCACAACCTTATACATATCCCAATGTGCAAACTTGTGCGAGCAAGGCTCTAGCACGACTCATGCATCTTCTCATAAGGAGACGCGTACGAGCATATCTCTAGTGCGGTTATATTCATAAGACAACCACTCAAAATCCACGTACGAGCAGAAGCTCTAGTATGATTTATAAATATCATCATAGTTTCCAAATCAAGGTGCGAGCTAAGTTCCAGCACGTTTTATACAGATGAAAACATAGAAATCCAGCGCGAGCGAAGCTCTAGCGCGATTTATATCATACAAATGTGATAGGCGGCTCATATACAATTTATCAATCCCGAAAATCGGGTTTAGCACTCACAAATGCTTTTCCACAACAACAATACAATACTAGCCGACCTATCTACAAGCTTGCTTAAAACCAAGCAATTCGTTTTGGAAAAACGTCAAAACATTAGATTTATGCAATTATTAGCCTTACTATCCCATTTCATAAAATCCACTCCAAATCCAAAACCACGCATATACTCATCATCATTTCACGAATACTATCAATCATTTATTTGAGCAACCATGCATTTCATAAAACACCCAATAATCACCCACAAGTTCAAAGTACGAGCAGCTACCTCTATATACTCACAAAATTCCCTTACCTGGAATCGCGATGCGTGATTCCACTTCCTTAAGCTGCTTACTCGTACGGTTCGATTCGCCTTCAACGAACTCTTTGGGACTGCACAAAATCGTATCTCGCATTATATTCGATCCATACAATGCAACCCTTGTGCTTGCTATAGTCAATTTAACCTATAGCCTCTATTAACGCTTATATGGCCTCGTTTCATCACTTTACCCAAAACTCGAGTCTATGGATCTTCTTAGGCCTATTAACTTATTCAAAATCGATGTTAAATCGACATTAAACTCATAGTGTTCATATTCCATGAATTCCCTCACTATGGCATTTATCAATCATATACATATCCATTTTCACAATTCCTCTAACTCACCATGTAATTCCATCTAACCATCTAAAATCATAAACATTACCCCAATAACAACTTTAGCATGCCATAAATCATAAGCTCATTCAATCCCACATATCCTCACATTATACCCATTTTAGATTTCTAGGTCACACCAATTCCACTACGTTCCTAGGTAGTTTATCCATCAATACTCATATCAATCAACTCCAAAATCAATTAAATAGCTAATGCATTTGGATTGGAGTGTTAGAATCTTACCAATATGATTTCTCTTCTTGCTCCAAATGGTAATGCCCTTAACTCCTTCAATTCCAAAAATGGGAAGATGCCCTCTCACTATGTTGTTCTTCTCTTTGATAAGAACAACTTTGCCTCTAATGATCTCTCTCCAAATCTCACTGAAAATGGCTGATTTTAGAGAGGGAAAGTTAGGTTTTTGGGTTGAAAATGGGAGGTTAATATGTTTTTTCGAGATTTCCAGATTTTCAGCTCTCCTTATATAGAAATGGCCTGAGGAGATCTATCTGGTCCAATAAGAGATCGATCTGGTCCCTTAAAATCCCTCCTTTTCACGGTATTTTTAAGCCTGAGATCAATCTGTCGAAGCATGAGATCGATCTGTCTAGGCATGAGATCGATCTGTCTAAGCATGAGATCGATCTGGTCCCAAACAGAGAGCTAAGGAGATCGATCTGGCTCCATTGGAGATCGATCTGCTTTATTCTTTCGCCCAAATAAGAGCATTCTGGCTCTTCCAGATCGATCTCTCATCCTATGAGATCGATCTGGGCCTCATGTTTTCCAGATTTCCTGCAGTTTCCTTGCTGCAACTCATACCAACACATCCTTAATCTATTGCCATGGCCATTTTCTCATCCATCCACCTTTATAACTTGAAAATGGCATCCATTCATACCTTATGCACATTGAAACTTGTGTGCATTCATTGTATGTTCAAAGGTATGCTACATAAAACCAAATGGAAGCATAACTCCATTCCATTTTACCACACTACTCATCTTGAGTTTCGATCACATCCATCACTGCCAGAACTCATTTCTTCATATTCGTACTCAATGAAACTTGCATGTATGCTACAATTCATATTATACATACATACATTGAATCCATGGACTACATCAATCATACTTTACATTACAAGTCCATTCGTATTATTTGATCCAATTATACATATTACCATTATACATATACGGGGTCTTACATTACTGTTTTGTCATTTCAAAATATATTAACTTAACAATCTCCCCATTTTTGATATGACAAAACTTATTCAATAGACTAAGTTTATAAACATGTTTAGTCTCCCCCTAATTTCAAAAACTCCCCCTTAGTTCAAGAACTCCCCCTCAATTTATGCTTCTTTTGACATGTTCTCTTCTCCCCTTTTTTGTCATATCAATATTACAAAGGCATAAGGCTATTTATCACAAAGCATATATCAACAAACTACGAAGCATAAAACTGAATGATAATTCTAGCATTTCAAAATATAAATGTTCGTACAATACAGAAACATAGTTCAAAACACAGCAAAGAAAGATCATTTCCTAAAAGGATGGTGAAGGAAAACGATCAGCAAGGTCCTCAACTCTAACGCGAGTGGTTTGAAGCTCATCGAACATAACTTGCTGCGTTGCCTCAATTGTGTCAACACGTTTCTTGAAACATGTGAACCGTTGTGCAAACGTCTCCATCGTTGTATCAAAGTGTTACCGAAAATCCATTATCATGGATGTAACGGCATCAGCTGGTGTAGTAGGCTAAGCAGCAGATGTAGGAGGAACCTCAGTGGACGGTGCTTTAGGCTCAGCTGGAATGTCCTCTTCCATGGCTGCCTCATGAGGGGTTTCACTTTTCTTCCGTCACTAACCATGGAAGTCTTTGTAGTACCCCATATGATAAAAAGTGCTGATATTCAGAACACTTTTTGCCGATGGCACTTCACCAGTCTCACAAGAACAGTCAACCCTGAGTTTTTATAGCAGGAATGCAACGGGTTGAGGGAAGACTATTGTTGAGGCTTGACCCCGCATAATTTTTAGCCTGTCCTCATAGATGAAGTGGACTAGGTTCGGTTTTTGGCTTTGAGAGGTATGAAGATGATGGAGCAAAAAACAGTCTAGTTTTCTGACTATAGAATGTCGAGTACCAAAAGGTCGGAGGTTCCAAGAGATGATTAGGTTTAGTAACCTAGGGTGCATGGGTAGGTCACTAGCCTTGTCTCCGGGTAGGTTAAATTCAAGTGGTACTTCTTCTTCCTCATCAGACAAACCAACATCTTCGATTTTAAACACTCGAGCTAAGAGGTTGGTGTTGACAGAAATCGTTTTGGCCATGACGAAGGTTTTAAAACCTATAATTTTACAGGTATCGTCAGGGTCATAGATAAGCTCTGCGTTTGAGAAGAATGCCCTAATAATGTTCGGAAGAGCAGGGGTGTTTATTTTGAGAAATGGAAGCCAACCAAATTCTTCCATTTTTGACAAATACGGAAAGTCAATGTGGGAAAGAAATGAAAAGTCAATGATTCTCCAGTGTTTAATGGGCATTGTGGAAAAGTATTCTTCATATCTCTTCCTTTTTGCAGGTGTTTGAAAACACCTGTTGAAGGTTGTGACAGAAGATGAAGAGACATTGGGTGGCTGTGAGGAGGAGGGTCTGGACTCTTTATTGGCAGCTCTCTTAATGTGAGGCATTATCAAATCAATCAAAGATAGCCTAATATGGTTCTAGATTGTTCTTTAACAACGTCCTAAGTAATGGAACTGTTCACTAGAAACCCTATTGAAGATTAATCTACGAAACTAAGAATTTTTTTATAGAAAATCAACAATGTAGGTTCTAAAATGACGAGTAATGGAGTAGATTTGACTAATGCCTTACCAGAGATCGATCTGTTGAGAGAAATCGGAAGAGGGTACATGACGAGGGTTAGGGATTTGAATTTGGGATTTTTGAAATTTGGGGATTTTGAAGAAGTATTTATAGCCTAGGGCTAAGGAGATCGATCTATCGAGGTACCAGATTGATCTTCTACATGAGGAGATCGATCTATTGTTTTATAAGATCGATCTACTAAATACAGAAGCTCAAGAAGATCAATCTGCCAAATGCAGAGATCGATCTGCAACATACAGAGGCTGAAGAAGATCGATCTGCCAAGTGTAGAGATCGATCAGTAAAATACAGAAGCTTAAGGAGATCGATCTTATGGGATAAAAGATCGATCTGCTTAGATAAACCTTACTGCTTTAGGCCAATTTGGAGCGTGCTATATCGATCTATATTGAGAGGAGATCGATCTCTCATACTCTTTGCCTAGAAAATGAGTTGTAAAATCAGTTAAAAATAAGTTTGAAATCAGAGTTTTGAAGGCAATAATCCTTAAGGAGCATACATAAGTCCTAATTCACCTCTAAGAACACAAAATCTATCTCTATCAAGAGGTTTGGTGAAAATATCATCTATTTGATGCAAAGTATCAATATATTCTAGAATTATATCTCCTTTTTGTACATGATCTCTAAGAAAATTATGCCTAATCTCAATATGTTTAATTCTAGAGTGTTGGATTGGATTTTTAGAGAGATTAATGGCACTGGTATTATCACATTTGATGGAAACTTACTTCATGTCTACACCATAATGTCACGCCCCGAAAATTTGCGGAAAATAGGGCCAATTTAAAACTTTTTATCCATTAATTCACAATTAAAGGTGCATTCCTGTGCAGTGTCATACATCATCATAATTAACATGCCTCAGGATCTCATCACGATATAATAAACATTGTATTATACCCCTTACTCGATTACAAGTTACTGGATCCTAATACATCCCATATAATGACATACATCAAGTGTCTGTAATTACAATAATAGTCTGGGTACATGAAAAGATAAATATACCTCAAAGTACAAAATATATATAGCCTGGAGCTCGGATCCTCCACTAGCCACTACTCCGTACGTCGCAGGGATGTCCTTATTCACTTGAAGAACTCTGGGGGAAAGAAAAACAGGGTGAGCTTCTAAATCGCTCAGTAAGGGGGGTAGGGGACTCATTTCATAAACCAAAATGCACATCACAAAGCATTTATTTGTATGTGAAACTCATTTGAAAACCATAGCATGAAAATACTCAAAACGACACTCTCATGTGTCAAGTCATGTGAAAACATGAAGTAAAAGGCTCACTCTAGAGCAAAACAAAGCATGTGAAAATAACGCGTTAAACGCTTTCTCAAATAACGTGGCATAGCCACTGATTTAAAATCACTCGTGGCATCGCCACAAAACACACGTGGCAAAGCCACTGAATTATTTTCTCACGTGGCATAGCCACAAAATAGGGTTTCTCAACGTGGCACAGCCACCAATGGGGTTTCTCAACGTGGCACAGCCACCAATGGGGTTTCTCAACGTGGCACAGCCACCAATGGGGTTTTCTCAACGTGGCACAGCCACCAATGGGGTTTTCTCAACGTGGCACAGCCACCAATGGGGTATACGTGGCACAGCCACCAATGGGGTATACGTGGCACAGCCACCAATGGGGTATACGTGGCACAGCCACCGATGGGTTTCTCAACGTGGCACAACCACAGAATAGGTCATTCTCACGTTACCAGAACGGAGAAGAAATCGGGCTTACATGCTACCAGAGCAATGCCTGGTGTGTACTCACAACTACACACCTAAGTCTTATCACATAAGACGGGCTTTGCCTTCACGTAGAACTCGTAATGGTTTTTCTCTCATAAAACTCATTTAAAAACCGTTTTGTACTCAACACAAAACGTAATAAAACCGAGTTCTAACCGGCAAGGCACACGCACACATTTCTCAAATCTCAATGTTACCTTAACGTAGAGCCCAGTTATAAACTCATAGAACATTGGGCTCCAACCGGCTATAAAATCGTGTACAATTTAATCTCAACCCAAAACACTCAACATGCTTGTTTTATAAATCATAAATCATGCTATAACAGTTTACAAATCACATACACAAATGGTTTAGATTTCCCTTACCTCTTTGCACCTCGTATAGTGCAATCGTTTCCCCCGTATCACGGACTAGTCTCGCATTCCACTCTGAAACTCTCGAGCTGTCCAAACGATGTTAAAACATCAATATTCAATTATCTCATAACCCTCAATTCTCAAAATCGAGCATAATTGCTCATAACACCTCAATTCTCTTGATTTCTCGTAACTCAACCCTAAACTACAACATCATTCCCAATATCTTGGCGTTCTATATCTCTAAAACCAATTATCTAGGCTAATTCTCCACATTGTCCAATTTTCCATTTATAGCTCACAATTTCCTAAATTCACCAAAATTCTCAATATACATATCACTCCTACCACATTGAAATTTAATCAATCCCTAGTCATCTTTCAGCCATTTCAACACAAATTCAACCACCAATAACATCAAAATCAACTCAAATATCAAGATCGAGGTTTAGAAATTACCCAAAGCTTGTGAGACGCACAACTCACGCCTCGATCCGATTCGTCCTTCGATTTCCAAGTATGTTGTTCTCCCTTTGATGAGGAACAACTTTCCTTCTTACCACAACAGCTGATTTGGCCGGAAATGGGTGATTTTGAGGAGTGAGAAACTAGGTTTTCGGAAAAATGGAGGTTTGGAAGAGAGAGAAAGTGAAATTTCAGGGGAAGACACGGGTTCCTTATATAGACTGGAGGTAGGAGATCGATCTGCCTCTTGCTGAGATCGATCTGCCTTTGAAATTTGGGGACGATCTGGGCAATTTTATGCCTAGGAGATCGATCTGTCGAAGGGTGAGATCGATCTCTTTATGGCTTTATGAGATCGATCTGCTCCTAAAGAGATCGATCTTCTCCCCAAACAGAAGCATTTGGAGATCGATCTCCTCCTCATGAGATCGATCTTTTCTCGAACAGAATCATTTGGAGATCGATCTCTTCCTCATGAGATCGATCCCTTCTCAAACAGATTCATAAGGAGATCGATCTCTTCCATTGGAGATCGATCTGCTTCTCAAATTTCCCTTCCCTCGTCATTTTTAACTCACCAGATCGATCTCTCCTTCTCCCAGATCGATCTGTCCTCATGCTTCATGCTCATTTTACACACTTAACATATAAATCTCCAATTTTAATTCCTACAATTCACTTAGCTCAATAAATTTCACTTCAATTTATTATTACATCATTAAATATGTCTGAAATTCTCAGATCTCACACATAATCTCTCATTTGTTGCTTAATCCACAACACTTGAGCACTACACTACCAGCTGCTATATATTCTACCTCAATTGTGGATTGTGCTACACTATTTTGTTTCCTAGAGAACCATGATATTAATCTATTCCCTAAGAATTGGCATGTTCCTGAAGTGCTTTTTCTATCTATTTTACAACCTCCAAAATCTGCATCAGAATATGCATGAAGAGTAAAGGTGGAATCTTTAGGGTACCATAGTCCTAGTGAAAGTGTGTCTTTAAGGTACCGAAAAATTCTTTTTGTAGCTGGTAAGTGTGACTCTCTAGGAGAGGATTGAAATCTAGCACATAAACATACACTAAACAAAATATCAGGTCTACTTGCAGTAAGATAAAGCAATGAACCAATCATAGACCTATATAGTTTAGTATCTACACACTTACCACTTTCATCTTTATCAAGCTTGATGTTGGTGCCCATTGGAGTTGCTTGAGGTTTGCAGTTATCCATTCCAAATCATTTGAGCAAATCTTTGGTGTATTTAGCTTGATTGATGAAGGTTCCATCCTTAGTTTGCTTTACTTGAAGTCCCAAGAAGTAGGTGAGTTCTCCCATCATGCTCATTTCAAATTCACCTTGCATGATCTTAGCAAATTCTTGACATGGAGATTCATTAGTTGATCCAAAAATGATGTAATCTACATATACTTAAACAACTAGTAAATCTTTATTCTTATTTTTGATAAACAAGGTTGTATCTACCTTTCCTCTTAAAAATCCATTTTCTATCAAGAACTTTGAAAGTCTTTCATACCAGGCTCTAGGAGCTTGTTTCAAATCGTAAAGTGCCTTAGAAAGTTTGTAAACATGTTCAGGAAATTCAGGACTTTCAACATCGGGGGGTTGCTCAACATAAACTTCCTCATTGATGAAACCATTTAGAACTGCACTTTTTACATCAATTTGATATAATTTGAAAATTTTTGTAGCATACAAAAGCAAGTAGCATCCTTATTGCTTCTAATCTAGATACCAGTGCATAGGTTTCATTATAATCTATTCCTTCCTCTTGCCTATAACCTTATGCAACTAGTCTAGCCTTGTTTCTTATGATTACACTATTTTCATCCATCTTGTTATTGAAAATCCATTTAGTTCCAATTATAGAGTGATCACTAGGTCTATGGACTAAATTCCATACTTTGCTTCTTTCAAATTGATTTAGTTCTTCTTGCATGGCTAAAAAACAATTATTGTCATCTAAAGCTTTATTGACATTCTTTGGTTATACAAAGGCTATATATTGACATACATTTCTTAGAGAAGACCTTGTTCTAACTCCAAGAGTTAGATCAGCTACAATTTCTGTCAGGACCCATTCTCAATCCATGACTTTAACTAAAAACCACTACAAATTTTTCGCATTTTTAACTTACCTCTCCTCTCTTCAATGGTTGGGCTGTGATTCGATGTCAGAGTCCTCGCTTATCACATCATCCAATATCATACATACATGTCAATATACTATTACTGACTGTACTTGCTTTTATCATATATGTAAGATTATATAAAATCTAATACAAATACATTCCCTATAATATATATGTCATATACATCACTGTGCTGTTTCTATGTTTAGATACACAACTGTACAAAATAGGTATACCTGGCGATCGATAGGAACTAACAGTGGACTCGGAATACTATCCCTCGATAGCTCTCGCTCTACTGACGCTCTGTAGAGAGATGTAAAGAAAAGGGGGGTGAGCATACAACGCGCTCAGTAAGGAAATCAGGCAAGCAAGTAAATATCTACACTATCTACTCAAAATAATGCTATGCCTTGAAAACATTATTTCCTTAACTCACTTTAAAAGCATGTCTTGAAATATAATATATATACTTGTACAGATTAAATCCTATGTACGAAATCATGCTTTCTTTCTCAAATGTAGGCATGTAGTGCAAAACAATGCATCGTATATAAATCATGCCTTTATGTAAATCATGCCATGTATATTTAAATCACAATAAATATGGCATTAAATAATTAACAACACAAAATCGGAGTCCGACCCATCCCTCGGTCTGTCCGCATTTTAAATCAGTCAATCAATGTGATATATCATGTGAGACTCTGTGGTGAAATGCAAATAGTATCTTGGACTATGATCATATCCGATATGTGAACCCAAGCCACACAGATCTCGATGCGCGGGGTATCACTGCTGCAACGAGAGGATGGTCAGTCCACTACAACCGTCAACTATACGTAACACACGGTACAGCGTACTCCTCGTGCCTCCGGGCACGGTATAAGGTACACCTGTGGCCCTACATCACAGTCAGGGTGCCTGCCATAGGTCTTAGCCCTCAAACCATGGAATATCATACCACGTCTATATTACCCTCATGCGGATATCCTCTCACAAGATGTGACACACAGTCACACAAGGACTCGGGCATTGGTTTTAACATGTATTATATATCACATATAGTGTGCGTCTTGAGTGCGACTCATAGTCGACACTCCGCTCAAACACTGTTTCACATCACAAACTCGACTCTAGTGCGAGTAAACCTCCAGTAACTAGGTCAATGCATAGTTCATGTATTAAATCAAGTACGAGCAATAGCTCCAGTACCATGCTATGCACAATATCATAAAATCAAGCACGAGCAATAGCTCTAGTACTATGTCATGTATAAACCATGAAGAATCGAGTACGAGCAATGCTCCAGCACTCTGTCATGTATCTCATGTAAAACTCGAGTACGAGCTAATCGCTCCAGCACTCTGTCATGCATATATCATATAAAACTGAGTACGAGTAATAACTCCAGTACTCTATCATGCATGTCATGGAAATCTAGTACGTATTAAAATCCAGCACTAATGTATGTGGAAAACATATGAAATCCAGTGCGAGCTGTGCTCTAGCACGATTCATTCTCACATAATATGATAGATGGCTCTTTAAAAAGGGATTGTTTACAAAATATTAAAATTAGCACTATAAAGTGTGCATAAGTCACATCAACCTTAAAATCATTAGCCCATCTATTTATTTTCATGCTAAACAGTAGTTAAACACTCACAATAATAGTTTCCATGCTTTTTGCAACTTTTCACAAAAGTTGACTTTTTGACTAACTAGGGGCAAAATCGTAATTTACCACTATCGGGTCACAATAATTATTATTCACTTTCTCTGACCCTCAGAGTTTTTAAGTGAATGTAAAAGCAGACGAAAATACGTGCAGGTATCTCTAACTACTCGCAAAAGTCCCTTATCTCGGATCACGTCAAGTGACCTCATTTCCTCGGTGCTGCTCAATCTCGCAGTCCGATCAGCTCTCAATGTAAACTCCGGAGCTGTAAATAACCATTCCTTAGGTTAATTATAATTTTCCTACTGTATTTCACATTAATACAGTCTATTTTCCCTTAATGGGCCTAACAATGCCTTAAGCCCATTTTCATTTTACTATTCATTTTTGTTGGGCCTATTGGGCTTGTGGGGCCCACCAACTCTTATTGAGCTTGTTCTAGGCCCATTACACCTTATTGGGCCTAAAATATTTGGGCTTGGCCCATTGGGCCTCTCGGCCACATGCCATGGTCGAGAGCTATCCATGCCTCGGTTTCACCATGTCATGCCATCCATGCCTATTTGTCTAGCCAATTCACTTAGGCATTTTCACAAACACTTGGTAGGCAACATTACTAACCATCATATAGTTTATTTAGGCATTTTATCAAACACCTTGATTGCCAACTAATTGCATGTATTAATTAATCAAATTGATTAATTCTAATTACACCATAATTATTAACACATGTACATTAATCCATTTATGCCTAAAAATAATATTGACATTAATCAATATCCGATTACTCACTCTCGACCTAACCCACTTCATGGTGATTTAATATGTTTCAATGCTTAAAACATATATCAACATACTTAAAATCATTCATACATTAACATATATGAAATTGAAAATTAGAAAATATACCAATTGTTGTGTTCACCCTTTGGCCGAAACTTTGGAGGCTCACGGTTTGCACTCTATGGCTCCTTGATAGCCAATTCCAACATATTTCACTCTCCTTTCAATTTGGAACAACTTCCATGAAGGATGCAAGTTCCAAATATGTCTAATTCCTAGTGATTTCTAGTGAGAGAAAGCTTGGAAAATATGTTTCAATGGTTTCTTCTTCTAGCCGAATTTGGTGTGATGAAGATGACAATGGAGTGGCTGAATTTATAAGCCACATACTTAGCCATTAAGCTTTACTTTTCAGCCATTTAACTTGACTTTCCAAGCCTTAGCCATGAGTCACCTTATGAGTCATGGTTAGCTTTAATTATGGTTAGATATTTATCTCATGGGCTTTTCCATTTCGGCTTCTCGGTTTGGGCTTTCTTAGTGGGCTTTTGGGCTGAATTTTTCACTATATCTCGGGCCTTTAATTGTCTCAAAATTTGGCCAATCAATTGGTCCAACAATTCGGTCTAAAGGACCTAAGAATTTCGATATACGCTTAGTATACCTTAATGGGCTTTAAAATTTTCACCTTAGGGCCATTACGTTTTAAACCATTAAATTTATTCTGAAATCCTTCCGAATAAATTTTCCTTACTTCTGGGGATGATTATCTTGTATTCTGGCCAAGAATATTTTTTCCCAAATTTTCCTCCACACTTAGGTTAATTTTTAACCATGATTAGTCAACTATGGTAAAAGTCTACTTTCTTAACTATAGTTGACTTGTTCCTTAACCATTGACTAAGTTGACTTTTTCTCCAATTTTTGAAAGTGTCATATCTTATGTCTTACACTCTCGTCTTTATGTTTCAACCATTCCCGGTGGATAATTTCACCCGAAATACCTTATCTCACCAAAAAGGTCCATTTTACCCTTTTTAGCTTTTACTCTCGTTTTCTATGTTCGAGACTAAATCAAGCTGACTTGCCTTCATGAGCTCTCTATGCTCTCTTATTTTAAGTTCTTATTTTCAGTCAGAATGATTTAGATTTACTCGGTTTAGCCTGTGACACTTATAGTTCACATTAGGCTCTTTATGTAGCTTTTGCATGTTAAATCATTTCACTAACACTTTAAGTCTAGTAAATACTCTTCTTATGATTCAACTATAATTACATAGTGTTCATACACATAGAAATCATAAGGAATAAGCTACAAACATCTGGGTCTGACAATTTCACAATCTTTGACATATCCTAGTTCTCTTGGTGCTCTAGACTCTCTCTCTCTAGTATTTTTTATTTCTTCTTCATCTTCTTTATTAATGTCAAGTTTTTCTAGTAGATTATCTTCTATCTTTGAGGAATCCTTCAAGGTCTCATCAAATATTTCAATATCCTCAGCATTGGTAGAAACTTTCAATGTATCGTTTGACTTATCAAATATTACATGTATTGACTCTTCTACCATCAAGGTTCTTTTGTTATACACTCTATATGCCTTTGAATTCAAAGAATAGCCTAAAAAGATTCCTTCATCACTCTTGGCATCAAATTTTCCTAAGTTATCTTTTCCACTATTTAAGACAAAGCATCTACAACTAAAAGGGTGAAAATAGCTAATATTTGGCTTCTTTCCCTTATAAAGCTCATAAGGGGTTTTCTTTAAGATTGGTCTAATCATGGCTCTATTGATGATGTAGCATGATGTATTTATGGCTTCAGCCCAAAAATATTTAGGTAAATTATTTTCACACAACATTGTTCTAGCCATTTCTTCTAATGTTCTACTTCTTCACTCAACTACTCCATTTTGTTGTGGTGTCCTAGGGGCTGAAAAATTATGACTAATTCCTTGATCATTGCAATTTTCATCAAAACCAATATTTTCAAATTTCTTGCCATGATCACTTCTAATACTAGTTATAGTGTAACCTTTTTCATTTTAGGCTACTTTTGAATATACAATGAATTTTTCTAAGGCTTCATTCTTTACTCTTAAGAAAAATACCCAAGTAAACCTAGTATAATCATTTACAATCACAAACCCATAATGCTTACCACCTAGGCTTGTAATTCTAGTTGGTCTAAATAGATCTAGGTGAAGTAATTGAAGAGGTCTAGTGGTTGATACATTATTTTTAGGTTTAAATGTTATCCTTTTATGTTTTCCCTTGACACAAGCTTCACAAATTTTGTCATAGTCAAAGGACAACTTACGTAATCCTACAACAAGGTCTTTTCTAGCTAGCTTAGATAATACATGCATACTAGCATGACCTAGTCTTCTATACCACAACCAAGGTTCTTTTTCTTTATCTACCATTAGGCATACATTTTCATTTCTAAGTTCATTTAGATATACAATGTATATATTACCTCGTCTATGTCATAGAAAGAGAACTTTGTTTGATTTAGAATCTATTACATGGTAATTTAAGCAATCAAAAATTACTTTGTAACCCTTGTCACAAAGTTGACTAATGCTAAGTAAATTATGCTTTAGTCCTCTAACAAGTAAAACCTTTTCTATAAAGAACGAATTATTACCGATAGTTCCACTACCTTCAACTTGGCCTTTGGAGTTGTCCTCAAATGTGACTTATCCACCAACTTTTGATTTGAATGAGTTGAAGTGGCTTCTATCACCGGTCATGTGTCTTGAGCATCTACTATCCAAGTACCAAGCTTCCTTTATTTTTACCTTGTAGCAATGCTCAACCACCTACAATCAACATTCAAACTTTTGTTTTATGTACCCAAATTTTCTTGGGTCCTTTGGAGTTAGTGAGTAAACTTGCGCGTGATTCCAGGTAAGGGAATTTTACGGACTGCTAGAGGTAACTTTACACAATTACAACTTCATTTGTAGTCTCTTAAAATGGTCTGAAGGGTCTAGATTTAAGATAAAAATTTTAGTCCCCCGTATGGGTAAATTACCAAAATACCCTTGTGAAGGGTAAAATTTTCAATTTTAGGAAAAGTTGGGAGGAGTAAGAACAAGAGGTCCTTACTTGTTCTTGAGGTGTTTTGACACATGCATGGGTAGGCTGGCTAACTTTTAAATAAAATGAACAGCATTGCATAACTTTAATCACTGTTGATTTTCTCTGAAATTGATTTGAGAAATGTAGCCGCCTACGTGATTTTATAGAATTGTGACGTGCTAGAGCTCAGCTCGCACGAGTTTTGATTCGTGTGATGCATGCATTAGTGCTGGAGTAATTGCTCGCACTAGAGTTTTACATGCATGGGTGCTGGAGTCTAACTCGCACCAGATTTTCATATGATTTTCGTGACAGGGTTCTAGAGTCTAACTCGCACCAGATTTTCACTTGAATTGTTATGACAGAGTGCTGGAGCCTAGCTCGCACTAGTTTTACATGATTTTCACAGAGTTCTGGAGCTTAGCTCACACTAATCTTATGAAATTTTATGAAACGCGTGCTAGAGCTTGGCTTGCATGAGATTTTCCTTGATTTTATGAGAGTGCTAGAGCATCGCTCGCACTAGTTTTATGAGAACATGTGATGAGTCATGCTTGGAGCATCGGGTAGACTCTGTCACGGTGATTAAATAGGCTCACACATACATTTTGAGACAGGGCATGAGTATGGACATGAGATATGGGTCTACGGAGTACGTTGTATCGTGCAAGTAGCATGGAGTACGTTGTACAGTTCTGGGATTAATTATGTGGCATCTTCGGATGCGTGGCATCTTCGGATGCGAGTGATCAGGCAAGATCGACGAGATGGACTGACCCACCTCCTGGGGCGGTTCCCGATAGTGGTGAGACCCTGCACACTAGGATCCATGTAACAGTGGGATCACGAGGACATTTGGCCATAGTCCTAGTTATTTGCCTGAGATATACATATATTGCCTAGTCTCGCATGTTGATGTTTTTGAGAAACACGTTTTGTGGATTTTCGTGTGAGTTTGGATCACCCGAGGGAGGGGTTGGATCCTGACTGAGACATGATTTTGATGAGAATGAAACTGGGTTTTAAACGAAAACTTACATGACGTTATTTTCCATGCTATTTAAACCCATGAATGATGTAAACTGGTTTTACATGATATTCATTATATCGCATGGTACTTTTGCTTTGAAAAGCATTTGATTTCATGGTTTTGTGTGAGTGAGGAACACCTGAGGGAGGTGTTGAGTCCTGACTGTGTTGTGAAATTTTAACGAGAATGAAATGTTTTAAATGGATTTGCATGTCGAGTTTTCCATGCTTTTGAAATCCATATGTTAACTTGTTTTACTTGACATCATGACATCATGAATTGTAGCATCGATTTTGAAATGTGTGGAGAAAGGGTGGTTTATGCACGGCACCACATTCATGTAGGTAGTATGGTTGCCTATTTTTTTGTAGGATTGCCGTACTGAGCTTGATGTGCTCACCCCTTTCATTTTCCTACACAGATTTCCTCCAGTAGACTTTGAGGTGACTGAGTACTGCATTCCCGATATCCACTGCTGCCCATCATTTTGAGGTATATATACTTGTACATATTGTATCTAAATAAGAATAGCACAGTAACATGTTTGTAAGTAACTGTCGGGGATGTATAGATAATGTAAACACTTGTAAATGAATGGAAAATAATAAATGAAAAATTCATGTGTTTACCTTTTTCTGTAATAAGGAATTAAGTTATATGGTGATTGAATGGTGGGACTGGCAGTGACGCACAGCCTAATTGTTAGTGGAGTGTGGTCATGATCAGAGGACAGGTAAGAATGAAAGAAAAACGAAAAATTTACTCTGATTTTTGGGTAGTTTTGGCTCATGACACCCCGCCTGCTCGGGCTTAAGGATGTAGGGCTTAAGGGTCTTACCACCTCCACGGCATCATATGTGCCACAATGTGCAAACTTGTGCGAGCAAAGCTATAGCACAACTCATGCATCATATCATAAAGAAATCACGTACGAGCACAGCTCTAGTACGTTTATACGCATAAGAAAATCACTCGAAAGTCACATACGAGCAGAAGCTCTAGTACAATTTATAAAATATTACCACAATTCAAATGAAAGTGCGAGCTAAGCTCTAACACGTTTCAAACATGGGAAAACATCAATATCCAGTGTGAGCTAGGCTCTAGCACGGTTTAATTTATATAAATATGATAGGCGGCTCATAAACATTCAAAAACCAATCTCAAAACACATTTAGCACCTCGTATGTGCTATCACACAACATCAATCAGACACTAGCCAGTCTATAAACTCATGCACATTTCCAAAGCCCTATACACCCATAAAATACGAGCAGCTACCTCTATATACTCCCTTACCTGGAATCTCGTTGCTTGATTCCACTTCTTTAAAGCTGCTTACGTGTGCGATTCGATTTGTCTCTGATGAACTCTCTGGAACTGCACATAATCGCACTTCATATTATTTTAGTCTATTATAACGTACGCAACCTTTGGGTTTGCTATAGTCAATTCACTCTATAGCCTCTATCATCTCTTATAAGGCCCCGTTTCATTTCTTTATTCATATCTTGAGTCTATGGATTCCTTTAGGCCTATTTATTCATAATGAATCGATATTAGGCTCATAGTGTTCATATTTCATCAATTTCCTCACTATGACATTTTATCAAGCATCTCATATACCTATCTTCCTATATTCTCTAAACTCACAATATAACTCCTCATGACCAATTCAAATCACCCACATTACTCAAATAACAACTTAACAAATCTCATAAATCACCAACTCATCCAATTTATAGTTCTCACACTAGTCTTATTCCATTTTCTCGGTTTAACTTATTCAAATACATCTTAGGTAGTTTCAACCATCACTACCCAAACAAATAAATTCCAAAGTTGATAAATAAACAATGTACTTGGGCTGGAGTATTAGAAACTTACCAAATCTAGCTTCTCTTTTTTGCTCCAAATAGGAAATGCTCATTTCTCCTTCAATACAAACAATGGGACATTGGTTCCAAACTATGTTGTTGTTCTCTTTGACATGAACAACTTTGTATCTAATAACTCCCTCTCAAATCTTAATGGAAATGGGTGCATTTAGGAGTAGGTTGGAAAGGTTGATGTTTTTCTCGAAAGTTACAGATTTCAGCGCCCTTTTTATAGAAATCACTTGATGAGATTGATCTGGTCCCCTTAAATTCTTCTTTTTCATGGCATTTTCAAGCATGAGATCGATATGTCGAAGCTTGAGATCGATATGCTCAAACCAAAGAGCTAAGGAGATCGATCTGTAGGCTTGAGGATCGATCTTTATTTTACAGAATGTTTAGGAGATTGATCTGGCCCCATTGGAGATCGATTTGGCCTTATTGGAGATCGATCTGCTCTATTCCATTGCTCAAATAAGAGTATTCTGGCTCTTCCAGATTGATCTCTCATCCTATGAGATCGATCTAGCCTTCATATTTTCTAGATTTTTTACAGTTTTTTCTGCAGCAACTCACACCCAAACATTCTTAATTTGCTGCCATGGTCATTTTCTCATCCGACCACCTTTATGACTTGAAATTGGCATCCATTCAAGTTTTATACATATTAGAACTTATGTGCATTCTTTGTATATCCAAAGGTACACATTACAAAACCAAATGGAAGTACAACTTCATTCCATTCTACCACACTACTCGTTTTGAGTTCCAATTACATTCATCACTTATAAAAGCTCATTTCTTTATATTCATACACAATGAAACTTGTATGTACATCACAAACTCATGTTACACGTATGTACATTACATTTATGGACTTTACATCAACTGTACTTCACATTACAAGTACATTACCACACTTATGAATCCATAAGGTTACATATGAAATACGAGTCTTACATGATGTTACCGTATAACGTTGTCACAGCAATCATTGTTTGTAGGCCGAAGAGAGGTGGCCATGGCCAGCTAGGCTGGTCTGTTACAATAAGATTATGCTACACTGTTAATGTTACCATGTAATGATGTCACAGCAGTCGTTGTTTATGGGCCCACAGGGGTGGCCATGGCCGGTCGATCTGGTCCGTTACATTTGTGGTGAATTGTTTCTGATTTTGGTCTTCGAACATTCTGATGAGTGAGTCGTTCAGGTAGTTGACCACTCGCATGAAAATTGACATCTCGGCACACCTAATCAGTGATTGCTCGGAGTCACCGACATTGGCCAATAGTCATTTCTGATATCTGATATAGCATGTCTACCTTGTCTCGTCTATTTGAATTTTTTCGATGTGATTTGTGTGAACCGATTTGACTGTAAGGAACTGTGTTTCTTTCTATTTCATAAGGACACTGTGGGGACCATCTATTGAATCTTACAGGAGCAAAGTGCCATAGAGTTATCGCTTTAAAAACTGTTTTAAAGTTTTAGAAATGGTATTGATTTCAGTTCCATTTTTTATACTAAATTTCCCATGGATTTTTCAACTTTGATTTTTCGGAACTGGCAGTGCCTCTGTGTTTATTTGAAATATTTTTTGAGCTATCTGTATGGATCGGGATATTCTGGAAATCTGTTTATTTTGCTACTGAAAAACTCTGAAATTTTTTATATTTACCACAGTAAAAGATTACACTACCGATACTAAATCTGTTTTTCGAATTCTGACTCTGGTATCTGAGAAATTACCAAATCATCTGTATACTTTTGTGAAAATGTTATGGATTTTGGCAAGTACATATATATATATATATATCTTAGGTAGTATATTTATCTACCTGTTATGGGGTTTTTCTTACTGAGCATGTTGAGCTCACCCCCTTACTTTCCTCCATAGAGCCCCATTGTAGTTTGGATCGCTTCCGTTAGTAAGGCATTCCGCACAGTTATGATTTCGCGAGCATATTTCTGCATCGAAGGTATACCCTGGTTTAAACAATTCTTTTGTATCTAAAATTTTTGTAAGTACAGTAATACATACAAGATGTGTCTGGGGAATATGAATATATATTTTGTTTAAAATTTGTTACTAAGAAAGAAAATTAATCAATCTAAGTCATTGTTCTGACCTAATATCACTTGTAGCTCAATCGAAATGTCCGTAAATTTGAGTCGTTACAAGATCAATGCATATATCAGATGGTTAGTGGGAGTAAAATTTATTTTCTTTTTCTATATGTGGATGATATTTTACTTGCAATTAATGACAAAGGGTTGCTGCATGAGGTGAAACAATTTCTCTTTAATAAATTTGTTATGAAGGATATGAGTGAGGCATCTTATGTCATTAGCATTAAGATCCATAAGGATAAATCTTAAAGTATCCCAGGACAGTCTCAAGAGACCTATATTAATAAATTTTTTGAGAGATTTTGGATAAAAGATTACTTACCAAGTGTTGCACCAATAATGAAGGGCGACAAGTTCAATTTGAACCAGTGCCTTGAAGTTGAAAGGGAATAAATGTGAAATTTTCCATATGCTTCAACTGTTAGGAAGCCTAATGTATGTTCAGGTTTGCACATGACCTGACATTGCATTTACTATTGGAATGTTGGGAAGATATCAGAGTAATCCAAGTATAAACCACTGAAGAGCTGCAAAGAAAGTAATAAGGTACCTTCAAGGGACCAAAGATTACATGCTTATGTATAGACGAACTGACTACCTGGAAGTAGTTGGTTTAGACTTCACTGGATGTGTTGATTGACACAAATCAACATTTGGATATGTTTTCATGTTTGCTAATAGAACTATATCTTAGAGAAGTGCAAAGCAGTCTTTAGTTACTACTTCTATCATGGAGGCTGAGTTCGTTTCTTGTTTTGAGGCTACTTCACATGTTGTATGGTTGAAGAGTTTCATATTTGGGCTTAGAATTTTAGATTCTATTTCAAATCTATTAAGAATATATTGTGACAATTCAACTGCAACAATTCAACTGTGTTTTCTTAGAAAAAAGCAACAAAAGTGGTAGTCAAAGTAAACACATCAACAATAGTATTTAGCCATAAAGGAATATGTAAGACCCAGATTTTATGTAGCTTATTTCTTATGATTCCTATATGTACGAACATTATATTATAATAGTTGAATCATAAGAAGAGTATTTACTGGAATGAACTTGCAAGTGAATGATTTAAATGTTTATAACTCATGTAAAGGCCAAATAAGGTCTATAAGAGCCACAGGCTAAACCGAATGGGTTTGAATCATTATGACTGATGATAAGAACTTATAATGTGAAAATATAGAGAGCTCATGAAGGAAAGTCGTTTGATTTGGTCCCGAATACCTTGAAGTGGTGAAAACGCCAAAAAGGGGCTAAACGAGCTCAAAATTATCCGTTTGAGGTGTTTTTGACACATTCACCTCCCGGAAGTGGCCAAAACGCAGAGATGAGAGTGTAAACCATGAAAAATGACACTTTTGGAATTTTGAAAAAAAGCCAAATGTGGTCAATGGTCAAGAAAAGTAAAGGCTAGTTAAGAGATGTTGACTTTAACCATAAAGAACTAACCATGGTTAAATTTTAACCCAAGTAAGGTTAAAAAGTGGGAAAGAAATATTTTTGATTAAAACACTCAATCTTCATCTCCTTAAGTCTGGAAAATTTATTTGAATGAAATCCGAATTAGATTAAACAGGTAAAACGCAATGGGCCAACTAGGGAAATTTTAAAGCCTATTAAGGTGCAATAAGTGTGGGCCGAAAATGTTATAGGTAATTGGGCCGATTGTTGGGCCATTTCATGGGCCCAAATTAAAGTGGATTGAAAGCCCAATTAGTTTAGAAAAATTCAGCCCAAAACCCCAAGGAAAAAGCCCAAAACCGTGAGCCCATGTTGATTAAGGCTTAAAGACCATTAGTTAAGATATAAGCCCAAAACCAAGCCTATTTAATACCAAGCCCAAAACCAACTGGTTAGCCCAATTCTGTAAACCCCACAAATTTTCTACGTTTAATTAAATTGTATAAAAATGGAAATAATATATATTAATAGAAGTGCGAATATTCATTGTAGGGCTCGAGGACTATAGGAATCGAGAAGCCCGTGAATGACCAGGAACCCGAAGATACAAGAAGTGATAAAGCAAATGCAAGCACGGAGGGATTTGAAAAATTTTAAATTGTTAGTTAAAAATTATTGAAGTAAACACTTGTATTGAGAATTTATGAAGAATGATGGAATCCCGATACTATTTCATTTTCGGAATAAGGAAATTTCATGGAAGGCATGATATTATGTCTTTGGATAAATTATACAAGAAAATGTATATATATATATATATACATAAGTGCATGTGTATATATATATATACATATATACTAGACATTTAAATAAATGAATAATAATATATATAACATATATATATATATATATTATTTAATGTATAGTATTTAATAAATAAGTGTTAATAAATAAATAAAGCATGAGACAACAAAAATAAAAATAATAACAACACTAACAATAAACAAATAACTAATGTATAGGTATATTAATATAATGTATAAACATATATTAATATAATGTATGGGTGTTAATATAAAATATAAAATATATATAAATATATAATATATTATTACAATATATAAACTAAATGGTGTACGGAATTGGCTTCAAAAAGAAGCCAATCTCGCACACCTTAAAATGGGAAAGAAATTAGATAGAGATATTCGAAACAGAGGTGTTGGGCGAGAGAAAGAGTATAAGAAAAGAAGAAGAAGAGGAGAAAGGAAGGAGAGGTGATCAGCTGGAGAAGAAGAGCTGGGTCGGCGAGGAAGAAGAAAAGATAAATAAAAAGAAAGAAGGAAGGAAGCTGATCCTACCAAGAGAGAAAGGAAAGAAAGAAAAGGAAGCTGTCCAGCCGAGGGAGGAAGAAAGAAAGGAAGAAAAGAAAATAGAGGGGCTACTGGCCGAGGAAGAAGAGGAAAGGAAAGAAGAGAAAGGAGAAAGGAAGAGGGGCTCAGTCGACTGGAGAAGAAGGGAAGAATAGAGAAAGAAGAGAAGGAAAAAGGGGAGGAGACGCAACATCAAAGAGCTACTGGTGTGGCCATTCACGGTTGTGTGCAAGAGCCATGGTCGCTGTCTGTTAAGAGCTGATTTTTGGTGGCTGTTGGAGGGCATTTGGAAGCTAATCGAGGCTTGAGGGCTGATTGGGAGAATCTGAAACAAAAACAGGGGCTGAAGAGATAGCAAAACCGTGGGAGAAGGAGGCCAAACTGGGAGCTGGAAACCGAGACAAAAAAAAAGAGGGAGCAGAACCGAAATGAAGTTGGAACCGAGGGTGTGCAGGGGAGGTTGAGGAAGAAGGAGAAATCGAGGAAAAAAAATGAAGCTGGAAATGAGTGCTGGAACAGAGGCAAGAGAGGAGGAAAAGAAACATAATCGGGACTGAAAATTTGAGATGGAAACCGAGAGGCAGGGGAGAGGGATAGCAGAACCAAAGGGAAGAAGAAGACTGCAATGGAAGCTGTAACCGAGAAGTAAATAGGAGAAACCGTGAGGGAGAAAGGGGTGATCAGCTGAGAAAGAAGAGGAAGAAGAAGGGCTGACCAAGAGGAAGAGGAGAAAAGGAAAAAAAAAAAGAAAAGAAGAAAAGGAAAAGGAAAAAAAAAAGAAAAGAAAAGAAGAAAAGGAAAAAGAAAAAAATAAGAGGTAAGATATTTATGTATATATGTATTTTTTATATACATGTATATATATATGGTAGTGTACATAAGCATGTTAGTGTAGATTGGAAGAGATAAAAAAAAGGAAAAAAGAAAAATTTAAAGTACAAATAAACAAGTATGAATAAATATGTATACATGCTTGAGATATAGGCTTGGTGTGTATTAAGGTGGGTGAAATGAAAATAAAGGGAAAAGAGGTAAAAATCTATATGTATATATGTATATTTAATTTTACATGTATATATATGTGATGGTGTATAAGTATGATAAGGTAAGTTAAACTAGATGTGAAATAAAAATAAGAATGGGAGAGATGTGAAATAGACAAATATATATGTATATATATGTGATGATGAATAATGGGAACAAGTAATAATATATATATATATATATATGTATGTATTTATGTGAATATATATATATATATTTGGGTATATACATATGGGTGTATATAAGATGAAGGTATGCTAGTATTTATACACAAGAAAAATATGTATGCATATGTGATAAGGAAAAATGGAAAACAATGATAATATATATATATAGGAGTGTATAAATATATATATATATATATTTATTTAGGTGCATATACATGTGGGCGTATGTAAGATGAATGTGTGCAAGTATATGTATATACAAAGAATGTATATATATGAGATAGGAAAACATGAAAACAATAAAAGTATATATATATATATATACATATAGGAGTGTGTATATATATATAATTATGCGTATATACGTGTGGATGTATATAATAAAGGTATATGTTAATACTTGTAGGTACAAATATATAAATGGTAAAGAAATATATAAACGTGCGTGTCGGCCTAAGTATATACAATAATACGTACACACGCAATAGTAATGATCGGTTACGATTTTAACGCAATTCGGGCAATTCGTATGAATAAGGTACTAAGTATACAATTGCGGTGTAGGTGATTGTAGAAGAGATTAAATGAGGTACTAGGAGGCGTCACCGTTCAAATTCGGGATATTTGATAAATCGAAGTAAGGGGTATTATTTAACTTAGTTCTGATAATGCATTTTTGTTTCACCGATAAATGATTTTATGAAAGAGCATGTGATTTGAAATGATTTATCAATGCTTTCATACTTGTGAAACTGTTTACGATGCATGTTTTAAATTCATCGAAATATTCTCCGAGTACTTTTCATGTTGTGAAATGAATTTTTTTAAGGTATGAAGTATATGGATGTTTTACATTTATTTATTTTTTTATATCCATACTATTAAAGAAACTTTTGACAATTTCAAAGGTTTTTAAGAAAAGAAATTTCTTTTCGAAAGGGGATTGTGGGGGCCACCTCTTGAGTCCTACAGGAACAAAGTGCCACACAGTCTTTCGGTTTTATGAAAGAGTTTTCAGATTTTAAGGAAATTCGATGTTATTACTCGTTATGAGTTTATGGGTTATAAAACCCAAGAAAGATTTTGAAACTCTGTTTTGAGACTATAGGCTTCATGCATGGTTACTTCTTGTGGTGTTCCGGCTACACCACTTGGGGTGCCGGTACGTTGGCCCCTTTAGCACTTGACTCAACCTTTGTGGAAGATGTCATGCTACTGGTGGTTTATGATGATGTTTTGGTAGTATCTCGTGCCCGCGCAGCACGGATGAATGTTCCCCGCACGGTGAGTGCCACAGGTGCCCGTGCCCTAGCTATGTGCTAGTATATTATAAGAAATAAGAAGATACTACCCATGTTTATAATTATTATTGTTGTACGAACCTGATCCATTCTACAGCCCCCCTTACCATGGCTATAGGTATGATGACTCTCCACGGAGAATGACACGTATCGCATGACTTAGTTATAGCCTAGTCTCCTCGATTTTAATTATGAAAATCGACTATGATGAGATGTTTATGAAATGATTATGAAATATGCATGAGATGTTTATGAAATGATTATGAAACATGCATGAAATGTTTATGAAATGATTATGAAATATTCATGAAATGTTTACGAATTGATTTATGAAATGTTCATGAAAGGTTTATGAAAAGTTGCAAAACGGTTAAGTATGTGATTTGTTTTAAAGACACGCATGCTTTATGACGATTATGCATGAAATGGAAATTTATGTATTGCATTAAGTTTCGTTTTATGAACGATTTCAAATGCTTTTATATATCAGAACTATTTTAATAGTACTATCTTACTGGGCTTTTCTCTAAAAGCTCACCCCTCTACCTTCAAATCATTTGCAGTGTATCTATATGTAAGACCCGAATTTAATTAAAATACGAAAATTAAATAAGAAAAGATGGGGGATGTATGAAGGAAGGTCAGGTTAAATTGATTCCGAAACAGGAGCAGGGGTAAAATGGTAAAAATACCAAAACCCGGTGTTAGGGCGATAAGAAAATTTTAAATAAAAATACGAATGTAAGATATCTTGATCGACAATAAGGAAATTATAAATTTTGGGTCAATTGATCAAGATTCAGAAATTTTAAAAATACCGAAAAATTACCGGAACTATATCTCGAAAAACGCGAAGAAATAATATCAAAAATTTAGAGAAAAATATATTTAATAAATTAAATTTAAATTGAATAAATTAAATTAGAATAAAAATAATATAAGTGTTGATGTTTTGTGATTTTATGGAGTATTTTAATGAATAGTAAAATAATTAAAATAAATAATAATAATAAAAATAATAAAAATAAAACAAAAAAAAGATCTGAAACAAAAAAAAAGAGAGGAGAGAGAAACTCGGGAAAAACCCGAGAAAGAAACCGAGAAACGACCCGCGGTTCTTCACCGCCGATTCTCGCACACCAGCGACCGACGGCTTCGACGAAGCTACCAGGAGGAAGAGGGGAGTCCGGCGAGCACGTGGGTACCGGAATCACGCCGCCAGGTGGTCGGAGCATGCCGATCGGAGCTAAGGAAAACAGCAGGATAAACAAGCCGATTCCCGATGAACCGCCGCATCTGGGCTGAAACGGAGGGCACCGACGCACTCAGGGGAAGAAACCGGTTCTTTTGAGACCGGTCTCGGCCGGTGAGACCGCCGGAAACGCCGGCGACGGCAATAGGCTGTAAACGGCACCGTTTGGCCGAAAGGAAAGGGAAGGAAAAGGAGGGAAAAGGAAGGAAAGGGGAAAAGAAAAGAAAGGAAAAGGAAGGAAAAGAAAGGAAAAAGGGGAAAAAGGAAAAACAATTTATCGGGGACGACTCGAGGTTCGGGTAAGTTGACCGAGGGTCGAAATTGACCTACGGGTAAATTCCGAAAATTTAATTTAATATTATTTTAATAGAAAATAATCCGAATTTACCTAATTGTGCAGCTTTACGACAGAGACCGAACGAGAGCCGATCGAGCTCTTTTTCTCGTACCCCGCATCGTATCCGGTAAGTACAATTTAATTTCGGCAATTAGAGTTCTTTAAATACCGAGTTTTAATTATTTTATGGAATTATGGATTAATTTCGCGTAGGAAGGAATATTATTTGAAATCGTAATATAATTGCCGTAAATGGTATACGGGCTATCCAATGAATCCGGAATGAAGCTCGATAATTATTAGAAAGCTGTATAAGCCCGGTATACCCGAAGAAGGGAATTAATGAGTATAAAAAGGGCTAAAATGGGCCGAGGCCCAATAAGCTAGAACGAGGCCCAATAAATTATTGGTGGGCCCAATGAGCCCAATAGGCCTCGATAAAGTGAGAATTAAGTGGAAAACGGGCTTAAGGCCGATTAAGGCCCATTAAGGTGCAATCGGGCCCAATAGGGGTAAATGGGCCCAATGATTTAAATTAAGCCCAGAAAATATTAAATACAATTAAATTGTATGTTATCTGACCTAAGGAATAATTATACGCAGTTCCGGACATTTGATTGGGAGCATATCGGACTGCGCGACGAGACAACAGTGGAAAAGAAAAGGTCAGACTCGACAGGAAAATAAGGTAAGGGAATTCTGCGGACTGCTAGAGGTAACTTTACGCAATTTTAAGTTCAATTGCAGTCTTTAAAATTTATCTGAAGGGTCTAGAGGTCGAATAATAATTTTAGTGCCCCGAATGGGCAAATTACTAAAATACCCTTGTTAAGGGTAAGATCTATAAATTTAGGAAAAATTGGGAGGAGCAAGAACAAAAGGTTCCTGCTCATTCTGGAGGTATTTTAACACATGCATGAGTAGGCTGGCTCACTTTTAAAGAAAAATGCATAGCATTGCATACCTTTAACGATGTAATTTCTGTGAAAACTATTTGAAGATAACCGAGCCCCCTACGTGTTTTTATTTACATGTGACGTGCTAGAGCTCAGCTCGCACGATGTTTGATTTGTGTGATGCATGCATTAGTGCTGGAGCGAGAGCTCGCACTAGAGTTTTACATGCATAGGTGCTAGAGTATAACTCGCACCAGATTTCACATGCTTTTTTGTGACACGGTGCTAGAGTCTAACTCGCACCATATTTTTACATGATTTTCAAGACAGGGTGCTGGAGTTTAACTCGCACTAGATTTTATAAGATTTTCATATGATTTATATACAGAGTACTGAGCCTAACTCGCACTAGTTTTACTGGATTTGTGGAGTAGCGCTGTCTGCCCTTGGAGTCAGCCAAAAGGCCCAACAGGCTCAAAAGACCTCTTAAGTAGGGTGAGAGTGAGGGATGAGGTTGGCGGCCTTGTGGGGATGTAAAGCGGGCTCTGCTGATTTTACTTGATTTGATGAGAGTGCTGAGCATCGCTCGCACTGATTTTTATGAGAACATACGATGAGCCGTGCTTGGAGCATCGGGTAGACTGTGTGTCACCGATTTAATAGGCTCGCACGTGCGTTTTGAGACATGGCAATGAGTATTGAGAAACAAAACCTCTCTATGGGAAGCAGGCCATTTGGGCTGGAGTACCTAGAGTTATATGGGTCCATGGAGTACGATGTACCGTGCAAGTAGCATGGAGTACGATGTACCGTGGGGTATCTTCGGATACGGTATCTTTGTGATACGGGTATCTTCGGATACGGTATCTTTGTGACACGGGGTATCTTTGTGATACGGTATCTTTGTGATACGGGGTATCTTCGGATACGGCATCTTCGGATGCGTGAGATCGGATAAGACTGACGGGTTGGATTGACCCACCTCCCGGGTGGTTCCCGATCAGGGTGAGACCTCGCACACTGGGATCCGTGAAGCTAGAGGGACTCACGAGGACACATATTGGCCAGTCCTGGTTATTACCGATATACAGTTATTGCCTAGTCTCGTATCTTGTATATATATATACATATGTTTTCGGATATCGATGCTTTCGAGAAACTCAATTTTCATGATTTTGTGTGAGTCAGGATCACCTGAAGGAGGGGTCGAGTCCTGACTTTATTGTGAAATTTTTAAAGAGAAAGAAATGATTTAAAATAATTGCATGTTGAATTTTTCGTGCAAACTCGATTTACATAACATCATAAGCTCATGTCATTTGTTTTAAAATGTGTGGAGAAAGGGTGGTTTATGCATGGCACCACGTTCATGTAGGTAGTATGGTTACCTACTTGTTCGTAGGATTGCCTTACTGAGCTTGATGTGCTCACCCCTTTCATTTTCTCCCACAGATAATCTCCAGTTGAAGTTGAGGTGACTCAGTACTGCATTCTGGATATCCGCTGCTGCCCATCAACATAAGGTATATACACTTGTACATATTGTATCTACATAAGCATAGCACAGTAACATGTTTGTAAGTAACTTTAGGGGATGTATAAATAATGTAAACAATTATAAATGACTGGAGAAGAGTTAAGTTATATGGTAAATGTATGGTGGGACTGGCATTGACGGACAGCCCAATTTGTTAGTGGAGTGTGGTCACGATCAGAGGACAGATAAGAATTTAATAAAGAAAATAACAAAACGCGAAAAATTAACTCTGATTTTTGGGTAGTTCGGGTCGTGACATATAAAGGTGGTATCAGAGCAACAATTGGTCTGATGTGTGTCAGTGTCAGTAATTAGGAAATTACATCCCCGTGTTACTGTGCTTAGTTAGATACAGTAGTGTATATCGAGATGGGTTTTGACTAAGAAATGGTTGAGAATGCAGGAATGCCTAATATGAGTCGCGTTAGATGAGATAGTGCACGAGGCAGAGGTCGTAGAGGTAGACCTGAGTCTGCTAAGTCTTGCTGAGTTGACCCATGAGAATTGGGATGAGATTGAAATGGAGGCTAATGTTGAACACGCCCCACTGAGTCCGACAGAGGGATCGGACAGTATTGAGACACGCTTCGCGAGGTTGGAGCAGAGTGTGGAGATTATTTTGAGCAGCAAATTGCTCAGAGTAGACATAAGATCAGAGGGCGCAGCGGAGCATTGGTGGAAACCCGCTCGACCCATCTTAAGTGTTAAACATCCAGAGCTGACATGAGAAATGTTTATGGATGTATTCCGGTGATAGGATATCCTGAACATGATTTAAGGCAAATTTCGGATTAAAAGTCCTTACTCTGACCCAGAGGATTTGATTTATTGATGAGTATGATTTATGAGTATGAAACTCAGTGATATTCTTGGACAGATATTACCTCGACACTATAAACAGTGACAGTCGAGATGTCTAAAAGTTCATGAAATGGCTCAACTTTTCAATTTGAGTCCAATTGGCCCGTAAGATATTACCTATACCGAGGCCGTGCGCAGATTTACAGTTAGGTAAATAAGAACATAAATTGCACTCCTCTGAGATTGGGAAAGGTAGTGAGGGCTAAAATAGAGACAGAAAAGAGAATCGAGAAAGGACAGAGATGTTAAAATGGGAAAATGGTAATTGGTAAAAGATTTAATTTGACGAGTCATGGAGTAAGATAATTGGTAAGGCCCCAGTGCATCCAATTTTGGCACTCTTGAGGGACATTGTGATTTGGAGGACCCCGACCTGCTACGAAGTAGAGTAGCAGTGTGATCATTGTAGAATGTGTGGTGGATACCACGGAAGGAAGGTCTATACCTACACTGTATTGATGAAAATGGCCGTTAAGTGTGGTAAGACGGACCATTGATTTGATTACACAGAGTTGGGCGAGATCGCCCCACAGAAAAGTAAAGAGACAGAAAAACTTCATTGGTATAGCTGCAACGAGAAGGGAGGCAATAGCCGAAAGGAAAAAGGAAAGTAGATTGTTGGACGAAGGCGAGAGGATGTCTTGGACCAGGACACTATTGATGTTTCATGGATGTGGTGTAAGATACCACACTTGTTATGAATAATGAAGTACATATGTTCATTGATCCTGGTGCCACACATTTATTCATACCGCCTTCATTCGCATATAAGTGAGTAAAAAGGCATGAATGCCTACATCATTGGGGACAATTCTGATAAATGAGAACCCCAATAGAGGAGGATTAATTAACGGAATATGGATATAGAGATTTTAAGTGACAAAAATGGGTGCAACAGTTGAAATTAAAGGAGTAAAGGATGGTACTCACGGAATGAATAATGAAAGAGTTTTGTCATAAGGGATATACGAAAGGAGATAATCTTTAAGATATGTTGATCCTAAATACAAGATGTATTGGAGTAAAAGGCGTATGCTAGGTGAGAACATCCTTACGATATGAAGTAATTAGGATTGAAGCAATTAGTAGCAAATATAAAGTGTGACCACATGGACTGGTATATAAAGTAATTGTGGTTAAGTCTGAAGGTTAATAAAGGTATTTCAAAATACCTCCCCGCCTGAAGACTTGACAGCGTCTAAAAGTATATATATATAACCTATAACGTGAAATCGATCGTCGTAATAAATACCTTTAGCGTTAGGATACCTTTACTAAGACGATAAGAATATTAAAATTCGACAAATCATAAAAGTTAACATAGTAAAAATTTAATAAGAGCCGTTAAGATAAGAAAAGGAAATGACGCAGGTTAGTACCTGAAAACGTAAGTGATTTTGAAGGATCTTATACGCTTATGCGTAAATAAATCAAGGATTGGACCGATTTGTAATCATCATTATCGATGATATGTTGGGTGTAGTTAAAGTCTAGGGCAAATTGTAAGCAATAATTGGAAAAAAATTGCTTTTACAAATGGGTTGTTGCGAGTTCTCAATATGGTCTACTTGGTTGACACGTTTAACTAAGAAAACGTGGTCTTTGAATAAGATGATAAATAAGATGATAGATGTGACGTGAATTTTGGTGTAATGAAGTATGAACTGACCACCGTGATTATTTTCACCATACCCAACAGCTCAAGAGGTTCTTAGTGAGTATGGATACCTCAAAATTATGAAGGAGCTGTGTATTGATGTATAATGGGAAGATAGTCAATTTTGGAGTCAGACAACTCCTCGATTTCGAAATAAACTATCTGACCCATGATTTAAAGTTGGCAACAGTAATTATACCGAGGATATGGTACTATTATGTACAGGGTGAGAAATTGTGGATATGCACTGATCACAAAGCCCGAGTATCTGTTTTCACAGAAAGAGGCGAATATGAGAATACATAGTGGGTTAGAGCTTCTGAGAGACTTTGATTGTGAAAATTGTACCACCCAGGAAAGGCTGATGCTTTGAGCAGAAAGAGCCTTGGAATGGTATTACATATGATGGTCAGGGAGCGTGAGCTGCTAGAGCAGTTGTGAACCTCAGTATTGATGCGATCCCTTCTGATGATGACAGTGATTGTGTGACAGCTAGCCTGAGATTTGAACCGGATGAGAGTGCCCGGATTTGACAGGCTTAGCGTGATGATCGGCATGATGTCGATGGTTTGGGTCAGATTCAGAAGGGTACAGTGACAGAGTTCACAGAGTATGATAATGATTTACAGAGAGGTTCAGAGACAATATGAGTGCTCCCGAGGACCACAGTTGATGAGATAGTAATTTTGTCAGAAGCTCACTCTTCGGGATATACAGTGCATACGGAAGTAAAGAATATATCAAAATCTCTGAAAAGGGTATTGGTGGTCAGATGTGAAAAGAGATGGTAGAGATTGTGGAAAAGTGCCTAGTATGTTAGCAGAGTAAGGTAGAGTATTAAAAGTCTGCAGAGTTATTGCAGCACCTACCTATATCAACACGGCACGAAAAATGAGAGCAAGTCTCCATGAATTTTATGATGGGTTACAGAGAACCTAGGTGAATTACGAGGCTATTTGGAGGATAGTCGATAGAGTAACTAAGTCTACCCACCTTCTGGTTATGAAATCCCCAAATACTCAGAGTGTGTATGAGGATTCAGGTACAAGGAAGATTGTGGAACATTAAGTAGCGTTCCAGTGAGCATGGTATCATATAGGGATTCCCGCTTCACTTCCCATCTCTTTGGATATTTTTAGGAAGCTATGGGAACCCGACTGAGTATTAGCACAGCTTTCCATCCTCAGACAGATGGTCAGTCAGAGAAGACTGTACAAGTTCTGGAGGATCCGATGAAAGCGTGTGCCCTTGATTTTTATGCTCTTGGATGATCAGTTATTACAAATCGAATTCGTCAATAGTGACAGTTGTCACCTGAGTATCGAAATAACAAGATATGAGGTAGTGTATGGCTGTAGGGGTTATTTTCCCAAATTAGATAAGAAAAAGTGGGTGACAGATAGAATTATTTTTCGACCATGGATAATAAGTCTTTGAGGATGTTTAGTTAAAGATGAGAGATTAAGAACACCTCAGAGCAGATAGACAAGTATTGGAATTCACCCTTGGTGAATTAGTATGATTGAAATATTTCTTGTCCTAAGAGAATAAGGACATAGCGAGCTTTTGGAAGAAGGTAAATTGAGTTGTGCTGGATGAAATATTTTGAGAGATTGGACAAGTGGGAGATAAGACCTGTAGGTGGCATTTCCACTTGAATAAACAGGCACCCACGATGTGTTCCATCTTTTGATACTTCGG
Source organism: Firmiana major (assembly GCA_033439115.1). Lineage (NCBI taxonomy): Eukaryota > Viridiplantae > Streptophyta > Magnoliopsida > Malvales > Malvaceae > Firmiana > Firmiana major. The sequence continues at coordinate 66,663,021 of CM065899.1, forward strand.
GAATACTATCCAGATCCAGCATAGGTGATAGGATATGAGATCCAACAGTCCAGCGTAATGCAAATATAAGTATATTGACGAAGATGATTCGGGCATTAAACAGGAAAGAGAAAGTATGGGGTTTAAGACGATCTCCCTAATTAAAGTCTTTTGGTAGTAATACACTCCGGAGAAAAGATCACACAAGAATTTGAGAGTATGATACGATCGATGTACCCGGAGTTATATATGGACTCATATGACTTGGTTCTAATTTGGAGGACCAAATTCCTTAAGTGGGGGAGAGTTGTAAGACCCGAATTTAATTAAAATACGAAAATTAAATAAGAAAAGATGGGGGATGTATGAAGGAAGGTCAGGTTAAATTGATTCCGAAACAAGAGCAGGGGTAAAATGGTAAAAATACCAAAACCCGGTGTTAGGGCGATAAGAAAATTTTAAATAAAAATACGAATGTAAGATATCTTGATCGACAATAAGGAAATTATAAATTTTGGGTCAATTGATCAAGATTCGGAAATTTTAAAAATACCGAAAAATTACCGGAACTATATCTCGAAAAACGCAAAGAAATAATATCGAAAATTTAGAGAAAAATATATTTAATAAATTAAATTTAAATTGAATAAATTAAATTAGAATAAAAATAATATAAGTGTTGATGTTTTGGGATTTTATGGAGTATTTTAATGAATAGTAAAATAATTAAAATAAATAATAATAATAAAAATAATAAAAATAAAACAAAAAAAAGATCTGAAACAAAAAAAAAGAGAGGAGAGAGAAACTCGGGAAAAACCCAAGAAAGAAACCGAGAAACGACCCGCGGTTCTTCACCGCCGATTCTCACACACCGGCGACCGACGGCTTCGACGAAGCTACCAGGAGGAAGAGGGGAGTCCGACGAGCACGTGGGTACCGGAATCACGCCGCCAGGTGGCCGGAGCAGGCCGATCGGAGCTAAGGAAAACAGCCGGAGAAACAAGCCGATTCTCTACGAACCGCCGCATCTGGGCTGAAACGGAGGGCACCGACGCACTCAGGGGAAGAAGCCGGTTCTTTTGAGACCGGTCTCGGCCGGTGAGACCGTCGAAAACGTCGGCGACGGCAATAGGCTGTAAACGGCACCGTTTGGCCGAAATGAAAGGGAAGGAAAAGGAGGGAAAAGGAAGGAAAGGGGAAAAGAAAAGAAAGGAAAAGGAAGGAAAAGAAAGGAAAAAGGGGAAAAAGGGGAAAAAGGAAAAAAAATTTACCGGGGACGACTCGAGGTTCGGGTAAGTTGACCGAGGGTCGAAATTGACCTACGGGTAAATTTCGGAAATTTAATTTAATATTATTTTAATGGAAAATAATTCGAATTTACCTAATTGTGCAGCTTTACGACAGAGACCGAACGAGAGCCGATCGAGCTCTGATTCTCGTACCCCGCATCGTATCGGGTAAGTACAATTTAATTTCGGCAATTAGAGTTCTTTAAATACCGAGTTTTAATTATTTTATGGAATTATGGATTAATTTCGCGTAGGAAGGAATATTATTCGGAATCGTAATATAATTGCCGTAAATGGTATACGGGCTATCCAATGAATCCGGAATGAAGCCCGATAATTATTAGAAAGCTGTATAAGCCCGGTATACTCGAAGAAGGGAATTAATGAGTATAAAAAGGGCTAAAATGGGCCGAGGCCCAATAAGCTAGAACGAGGCCCAATAAATTATTGGTGGGCCCAATGAGCCCAATAGGCCTCGATAAAGTGAGAATTAAGTGGAAAACGGGCTTAAGGCCGATTAAGGCCCATTAAGGTGTAATCGGGCCCAATAGGGGTAAATGGGCCCAATGATTTAAATTAAGCCCAGAAAATATTAAATACAATTAAATTGTATGTTATCTGACCTAAGGAATAATTATACGCAGTTTCGGACATTTGATTGGGAGTATATCGGACTGCGCGACGAGACAACAGTGGAAAAGAAAAGGTCAGACTCGACAGGAAAATAAGGTAAGGGAATTCTGCGGACTATTAGAGGTAACTTTACGCAATTTTAAGTTCAATTACAGTCTTTAAAATTTATCTGAAGGGTCTAGAGGTCAAATAATAATTTTAGTGCCCCGAATGGTCAAATTACTAAAATACCCTTGTTAAGGGTAAAATCTATAAATTTAGGAAAAATTGGGAGGAGCAAGAACAAAAGGTTTCTACTCATTCTGGAGGTATTTTAACACATGCATGAGTAGGCTGGCTCACTTTTAAAGAAAAATGCATAGCATTGCATTCCTTTAACGATGTAATTTCTGTGAAAACTATTTGGAGATAACCGAGCCGCCTACGTGTTTTTATTTACATGTGACGTGCTAGAGCTCAGCTCGCACGATGTTTGATTTGTGTGATGCATGCATTAGTGCTGGAGCGAGAGCTCGCACTAGAGTTTTACATGCATAGGTGCTAGAGTATAACTCGCACCAGATTTCACATGCTTTTTTGTGACACGGTGCTAGAGTCTAACTCGCACCATATTTTTACATGATTTTCAAGACAGGGTGCTGGAGTTTAACTCGCACCAAATTTTATAAGATTTTCATATGATTTATATACAGAGTACTGAGCCTAACTCGCACTAGTTTTACTAGATTTGTGGAGTAGCGCTGTCTGCCCTTGGAGTCAGCCAAAAGGCCCAACAGGCTCAAAAGACCTCTTAAGTAGGGTGAGAGTGAGGGATGAGGTTGGCGGCCTTGTGGGGATGTAAAGCGGGCTCTGCTGATTTTACTTGATTTGATGAGAGTGCTGAGCATCGCTCGCACTGATTTTTATGAGAACATACGATGAGCCGTGCTTGGAGCATCGGGTAGACTGTGTGTCATCGATTTAATAGGCTCGCACGTGCGTTTTGAGACATGGCAATGAGTATTGAGAAACAAAACCTCTCTGTGGGAAGCAGGCCATTTGGGCTGGAGTACCTAGAGTGATATGGGTCCATGGAGTACGATGTACCGTGCAAGTAGCATGGAGTACGATGTACCGTGGGGTATCTTCGGATACGGTATCTTTGTGATACGGGGTATCTTTGTGATACGGTATCTTTGTGATACGGGGTATCTTCGGATACGGCATCTTCGGATGCATGAGATCGGATAAGACTGACGGGTTGGATTGACCCACCTCTCGGGCGGTTCCCGATCAGGGTGAGACCTCGCACACTGGGATCCGTGAAGCTAGAGGGACTCACGAGGACATATATTGGCCAGTCCTGGTTATTACCGATATACAGTTATTGCCTAGTCTCGTATCTTGTATATATATATATACATATGTTTTCGGATATCGATGCTTTCGAGAAACTCAATTTTCATGATTTTGTGTGAGTCAGGATCACCCGAAGGAGGGGTCGAGTCCTGACTTTATTGTGAAATTTTTAAAGAGAAAGAAATGATTTAAAATAATTGCATGTTGAATTTTCCGTGCAAACTCGATTTACATAACATCATAAGCTCATGTCATTTGTTTTAAAATGTGTGGAGAAAGGGTGGTTTATGCATGGCACCACGTTCATGTAGGTAGTATGGTTACCTACTTGTTCGTAGGATTGCCTTACTGAGCTTGATGTGCTCACCCCTTTCATTTTCTCCCACAGATAATCTCCAGTTGAAGTTGAGACGACTCAGTACTGCATTCTGGATATCCGCTGCTGCCCATCAACATAAGGTATATACACTTGTACATATTGTATCTACATAAGCATAGCACAGTAACATGTTTGTAAGTAACTTTAAGGGATGTATAAATAATGTAAACAATTATAAATGACTGGAGAAGAGTTAAGTTATATGGTAAATGTATGGTGGGACTGGCATTGACGCACAGCCCAATTTGTTAGTGGAGTGTGGTCACGATCAGAGGACAGATAAGAATTTAATAAAGAAAATAACAAAACACGAAAAATTAACTCTGATTTTTGGGTAGTTCGGGTCGTGACACTATAGACGCTACTTGCCGCGTACACGACGTAGGCTGGTGGGAAGAGCTACCATAGACTACTTTTTATACACGCGGAAAGGTATATATTTACATTCTTGTACCAGGCATATTTGTACGCACAGACACATATAATAGAAATATTCGTTGGGATGTAATTTGTAAGGAAATGATGTAAAGAATAAAATTCTTGGGATTAGGTCGTAAGATGCTTGTATTAATCGATATCGATATATTGAGTTGTAAAAGTGGATTGAGAAAGTATACTTGGTAGTTGTAGATATCTAGGATTATTGGAAAGCGTGCTTGGTAGTTGTGGATATCTAGAATTGTTGGAAACAACTGAATTGCCGGTGGGTAGGCTCATATATAAACTGTTATTGTAAGACCCGAGTTTTATCATAAGAACAAAAGGAATGAGTAGAAATTTTTAAGTGCATTTAAAAATGCAAAAGGATTGAAATGATATTCCGAACACGTGCCAGGGGCATAGCGATCAAAAGACCAAAATTCGGTATTAATCGAGACAGGAAAATTTAATTAAAAATATGGGATTAAGAAATCTTGATCAATAACGAAGAAATAATTAAATTTCGGGTTAAATTGATCAAGATATGAATTTATTGGAATAAATCAAAATTTTCGTATCAGAAAATAATCCCAAAAATAATCGAAAAATATACCGAAAAGGTAAAATCGGACTGAGAAATTCATTTACGGATTAAATGAATTTAATATGAATATTTTTGGGATATTTTGATATTTAATAATATTTAATTGAATAAAATAATATAAAATTTAATTATAAATAAAGTTTAAAAAAAAACAGAAACGAAATCTAGAAAATGAAACAGAAAGCAAATGGCGAAAGGGAGAACAGAAGCCGAACCCGAGGAAGAGGAACCACCGGACGAGCCACCACCGACGGGGCTGAGAGGCCGGCGAGGGTCGGCGATGGTAGCCCCACACCAGGCGAACCACCAGCGGCCAGGACACGCCCCGAAGTCACCGGAAAATGCCAAAAATGGAGGAGGAAGCCGCGGGAGAGAAGCTTCGATTCGTCAGCGATGGCGACGATTCGAGCCACACCGAGGCCCGATTTAGGAAGCCCAGATGCAGTCGAGCCGAACGGCGGTGGAATCACGCCGGGAACCGGCCGGACGGCGCCGGAACGACCAGAGGATGACTGAACCGGCCGAACTGGATTGAACAGGTCGAACCGAACTGGACCGAACCAACAGTCTAAACTGGGTTGAACCGGACCGAACCGGTTCAGCCAAAAAGAAGAGAAAAAAGGAAGAAAATGGTAAAAAGAAAAAGGGAAAAAATTGGGAAAAATTTCAGTGATGCAATCGAGCTTCGGGTAAGTAGGTAAGCGGTCGAATTGACTGATTTAATTTTTAGAATATTTAATTTGATTAATATCCGACTGGAAATTTACCCGAAAAATTATTTAAATGTGTAGCTCGATAATTAGCATCAACCGAAAGCTCGAGACAACCTCAATTTGAGTACTATCATGGAATCTCGGGTAAGTAACCCAAATTTACGACAATTTTGCATCATTATGCGTGTTGATGAATTTCAGATTTAATTTCCGCATAAATGCATTAAATTCTAGAAAATTGGATAAATTGTCGTAAATTTTTAGTTGAGATATCCGAGAATTTAGAACGAGACTAAATAAATATTGATGGGCCCAATGAGCCCAATAGGCCTCGATAAAGTGGAGTAAATGGGCTTAAGGCCGATTAAGGCCCATTAAGGTGCAATCGAGCCCAATATGAGTAAACGGGCACAATGATTTAAATTAAGCCCAAAAAATTGTGATATACAATTAATTGTATTGTATTTGACCTGATGAATGTGTATCCGCAGTTCCGGAGATTGGATTGAAAGCAAATCGGACTGCGTGACGAGACATCAATGGGAAAAGTCAGACTGTACAGAAAAATGAGGTAAGGGAATTGTGTGAGTAGCTAGAGGTAGCTACGCGTATTTTAATAGTTTTTCTATACACTGAAATTGTATGTATACACTGATATTGTATAAAGGTCCTAAAAGTGGTTTAAATTATTTAAGGATCGAAATAGGTGAAAAGACTATTTTACCCCTATTGAGGGAAGTTCACCTAAGGATGGTGAAAGCATGACATGCATGAAATGCATGATTTAAGGAAATTTCAGAATTAAGAATTTTATTGGTTTTAATCAAAGCAAATCGATAGATTGGCCAGTAATTGCATGAATTTCACATGATAACACTACGTAAGTGTTATTTATATTTAAATGGAAATTTCTTTGGAAAATAGGCCAACTATCAAGTTTATATGAAAACAGATAGTGCCGACACATAGTTCACACTATATCTGCGTTTGTGAATGTGCATAAATGTGCTGGAGCGGTTGCTCGCACTGACTTGTGTGACATCATATGCATAAAATGTGCTAGAGCGGTTGCTCGCACTGATTTTTATGATTTGATATGCATGAGAGCTGCTGAAGCCTAGCTCACACTCTGTTTTGACATGTTTTGACTTGTTTTGACGTGGTATGCATAAAATAGTGTTGGAGCGATTGCTCGCACTAGTTTTTATGATTGACGTGCATGAGAGGTGCTGGAGCCTAGCTCGCATCCATTTTTGATATAATAATTGCATAAAAGTCATGCTAGAGTGTAACTCGCACGAGATTTGATTTAATTATGCATAAAGCCGTACTGGAGTGTAACTCGCACGAGATTTGATTTACTTGAGCATTCATTTGTGCTGGAGCGTTGCTCCCATAAAGTTTTATATGGTTTTCATAATTCATTTGAATGCCATACTGGAGTTTTTCTCGTACGAGGTTTTCACTGAGTTGTTTTACATATCCATACTAGAGCATTGCTTGTACATGGATTTTACTTCAATTTATAATCAGTTTAAGTCGTACTGGAGCGTTGCTTGTACGCAGATTTTACTGATTTTTATGAAATCGTGCTAGAGCTTCGCTCGCACGAGGTTTTCTGATATCATGAATATGCATAGAGCCGTGCTAGAGCTTCGCTCGCACATGGATTTATATTACATGCATATAGCCATGTTGGAGCCTCTTGTAGACTGTGTGTCACAGTGAGATGATATGCTCACACGTGCATACTGAGACAGAGATGATATGAGTGGATAAGACCTATTGAAGGCACCCCTGACTGAGCTTGGGTTCACAGAGTACGTTGTACCGTGTATGTCACGCGGAGTACGCTGTAGCGTGGGGATTGTTGGAGTGGAGTGACATTAGCCACGAGGCAGCAAGCCTTGCCCTCGCAATCCTGGTGTTATGCTGCTCTGGCGGGTAGGACGACCCACCTCCCATTTCAGGTGTGATACCCCGCACACTAGGTACCGTGTTGCCAAGGATCACTAGGATATGGCCATAGTCCTCGATGTTACTGATAATTACCTACTTGTCTCACATGATATAACTTGTGGTCTGATAGACCAGGGTAGACCCGAAGGAGGGGTCAGGCCCCCGATTTTATGATTTGATGATTTTATGATCTTTTTATATGTGACCCTGAAAGAAGGGTGGTTTTATAACCAAAGTTTTATAATGAATTTTAAATAAATTGTTTTATGAGATGATTGACCCGGAAGGGTAGTTTATACTGCAGTTTTAATGAATTGATTTAAATGCAGTAGCATGATGATGTTTTCCATGCTTTCATTTGAAATCCATGATTTGTCTTACATGACATGAAAGACTGCATGATCTTGATTTAATTCATGCTTAATATAATTTAATGATGCCACATAAAATGCTTTGATGCATAAGTAGTATGATTTATATATGCACGAACAGTTTTATAAACTAAATCATTGATGTTTGCATGACTTTGTGCTTGATGATTTTAATGAAAAGAAACGGATTTAAGGGCATGGCATTATGAGCATGTAGATAGTGGAGCTATCTACTTACTTGCATAATTGCCTTACTGAGCGTGTGGTTTGCTCACCCCCTTATTTTTCCATCTTTTCAGAGCGCTCACAGAAATTAGTAAGCGGCTGAGGACTTGCATGCTTGATATCCGCTGCTTTCCATCGAGAGACAGGTATACACATTTGTATGGTTTTGTATCTAAATATGTAATGCACAGTACTGTAAATGGATATGATGTCGAGGATGTAGAGTTATAAATACTAATGAGTATGTATTTATTTAAAGTCAAAGGATAGTAAACTCTGATATGTGAATGGGATTATGAAAGTGGAATGGTAAATAATGTGAGGTGACTAACACCGAATCATAGCCCAACTATTTGTAGGATGGTCACGACAAGAGAAAGGTAAGAATTAAATAATAAATGAAAAAGTAAAAAATTTACTCTAATTTTAGGTAATTTGGGTCTTGACAGGTTTAATGGTATCAGAGCTTGAGTTGGCCTGATATGAGTCGGTGTTAGTGGTTAAGAAAGTTTACATCCCCGTGTATTGTGCATTGTTTAGATACAATTGTGTATATCGAGATGGAAGTGCAGCTAAGAATTTGGTTTAAATGCAAGAATAGACTCATTAACTGATAGCCGCTATGATAAAAGGGCGAGTACATGAGCTCGAGGCCGTAGAGGTAGGCCCGAGAGTCGTACAGAGTCGCCACATGAGACTCAAGTTGAGATTGACGTGGAGGCAGGTATTGAGCATGCCCCACAGAGTCTGATAGAGAGATCGGACGGTATTGAGACACGCTTCGCAACGTTAGAGCAGAGTGTGGAGAATATTTTGTAAGCTAATTGCTCATAATATACTTGGTATATGAGGGCGAGTTGGAGCATTGGTGGAAGTTCGCTCGACCCATCTTAAGAATTAGACATTCAGAATGGACAGGAGAACAAATCCTAGATGTATTCAGGTGACAGAATATCCCAAACATTGTTAAAGGAAATTACAGAGGATAGTATTTACTCTGACCCAGAGGAATTGGTTAATTAACGAGTATGAATCTCAGTTTATATTCCTGGGCAGATGTGACTCGGACACGATGAACAGTATGAGTCGAGATGTCTAAAAGTTCATGGAAGGACTCAGATTGTCAATTAGAGTCCGATTAACCCGTTAGATATCACTACCTATGACGAGGCAGTGCGCAGACTACAGTTGTGTGAATAAGATCATGAGTGGCACGCCTCTGAGATTGAGAAAGGTAGTAAGGGCCGAAATTGAGACAAAAAAAGAATAGAGAATGACAAAGATGTTCATACGGGAAAAAGGTAGTTTGGTAAAAGAATAGAGCTGATGAGTCACGGGGTAAGATGATTGGTAGCCCCAGTGTATTTAATTTCAATACTTTTGAGGGGTATTGTGATTTCAGGACTCCGACCAGCTACGGAACAGTGTAGCAAGTGTAACAGTGTAAGATGTGTGGTAATTACCATGGAAATAAGATGTTGGATGAGGGTTAGAGTATGAAAATTAATTATAATTACGAGTAAAGAATTATGAAAAGTGTTTTGACACTGCACAGGAATACAACCTAAGTGAATAAGGGAATAAGTGGTAAATAAATTCAAAAAAAAAATTATCCCGATTTTCAAGGGTCTAGGGTTGTTACAAATTCCATGGGCTGAAAATAAGACTAAAGGAAGGGAAAATCATTAAGAAAAAAAATCAAAAAATTGGCCATCATCTTCTTTATTATCGGGTAGAGAGAGAAACACCATTAAAACCTTAAGTTTCAAGCTTTGTCACTCTAGAAAACACCACTTTAGAGACATAATTGGAACAAGTGACCCTAATGAAAGTTGTTCCATATTAAGAGAGGATAAACATACTCAAAAATCAGAATCTAGGAAGCGGATTTAGAGGACCTAAAATCTCCCACAAGTTTCGGCCAAAGTGGGAACACCTATCTAGGTAAGTTTTCAAGCTTCCAACTTGAAGTATGATTATCTATGAATTATTTGGAGTTGATTGGTGTATGAATTGTTGACCAAAACAGCCATGAACCTCATGAACACACCATGGCCGAAAATGGGTATTTTGTTTTCCATGCACATACACATGATTTTATGGCATGAATGGATTGGGTAAGATGCATGGATAATGATGGCATGATTAATTTTAATCAATTTGGTGTATGGTTGATGAATTGAAGTTGGAATTCAAGGTGTTTGATAAAATGCTTAAGTGAACAAAAACTAAAGGCTTAATGCATGCATAGGTTATGTTTGATGAAATACCTAAGTGAATAGCTAGGCATTAAGCCAAGGGAGGCGTGATGGTGCATGACCGTCAACCCAATAAGGATTGGTGGGCCTCAGACCAAGCCCAATAAATTTTGGTGGGCCCTACGAGCCCAATAGGCCCAGATAAAATGAATAGTAAAGTGAAAGTGGGCTTAAGACAGTGTTGGGCCTATTAAGATGCAATTAGGCCCAATAAGAAATAAACGGATCCATTAAGCTAAATAATTGTATTTAAAGGTGAAATACAGATGAATAAGTATAATTAACCTAATAAATGGTTATATATAGCTCTGAAGATTTTATTGGCAGCAAACCGAACTGTAGGATCGAGCAGCATTGAGAAAGCAATTTCGGTCGGAGTGATTTCAGGTAAGGGAATTTTACGAGTAGTTAGAGATATCTGCACGTAGTTTCATCTACTTTTACATTCACCTAAAAATTCTGTGTAAAATCCGATATTTTTCCATATTATGATGCTTATGAGAAGTAAATTATAGCTCAATGTAACGTTTTACATGCCCGTAGACGATTAAAACACTTGGTTGTAGCATGGGACCTAATGGCACGCAAATCGTGTAAGACCCGAATTTAATTAAAATATGAAATGAATGAGTATTCGTGAAGGAAAGTCGGGTTAAATTAATCCCGAACACGTGTAAGGGCAAAATGGTCAAAAGATCGAAAGCCGGTATAATTTCGATGAGAAAAAATTAATTTAAAATAATGGATTAAGAAATCTTGGTCAATAAAGGTGAAATAAATTTATTTCGGGTTAAATTGATAAAGATATTAATTTATGGGAATTAATCGGGATTAATCGGAATTTTTAGTTCTAAAAAATAATCCCGAAAATAATCGAAAAATATACCGAAAAGTCATTCGGGACAATATCCCGAAAATACGGAGGAATTATACCCGAAAAAGGGTTAAAATATAATAAATAAATTAAATTAAATTAAATTAATTAATTTAGAATTAAATAATAATTTTAAGGATATTTTAAGGGATAAAGGTTAGAAAAATAACCTGATGAGCCCGAACGAGGGATAAGGGTTAGAAAAACAACCTGATGAGCCCGAACGAGGGATAAGGGTTGGAGATCCACCTGATGAGCCCGAACGAGGGATAAGGGTTGGAGGACCAGCTGATGAGCCCGAACGAGGGATAAGGCTGGGGGTCCACGGAGTACGATGTACCGTGCAAGTAGCATGGAGTACGAGGTACCGTGTGGTATCTGTGTGATACGTTGGTATCTTTGTGATACGTTGGCATCTTCGGATGCATGGGATCGGATAAGACCGACGGGATGGATTGACCCACCTCCCGGACGGTTCCCGATCAGGGTGAGACCTCGCACACTAGGATCCGTGTAGCTAGAGGGACTCACGAGGACACATATTGGCCAGTCCTGGTTATTGCCGTTATACAGATATTGCCTCGTCTCGTATGTCGACGATTTTGATGAAATCAAACTGGGTTTTTAAACTAAATGTGCATGATGGTTATTTCCATGCTTTTAAACCCTTATGTGATGTAAACGAATTTTCATGATTTTGTGTGAGTCAGGATCACCAGAAGGAGGGGTCGAGTCCTGACTTTACTGTGAAATTTTAATTGAGAAAGAAATGATTTGAAATAATTGCATGTTGAATTTTCTGTGCAAACTTGATTTACATAACATCATAACTCATATCATTTGTTTTAAAACGTGTGGAGAAAGGGTGGTTTATGCATGGCACTACGTTCATGTAGGTAGTATGGTTACCTACTTGTTCGTAGGATTGCCTTACTGAGCTTGATGTGCTCACCCCTTTCATTTTCTCCCACAGATAATCTCCAGTTGAAGTTGAGGTGACTCAGTACTGCATTCTGGATATCCACTGCTGCCCATCAACATAAGGTATATACACTTGTACATATTGTATCTATATAAGCATAGCACAGTAACATGTTTGTAAGTAACTTTAGGGGATGTATAAGTATTGTAAACAATTATAAATGACTGGAGAAGAAATAAGTTAGATGGTAATTGAATGGTGGGACTGGCATTGACGCACAGCCCAATTATTAGTGGAGTGTGGTCACAATTCGAGGACAGGTAAGAATTTAAGTAAGAAAATAATAAAACGCGAAAAATTAACTCTGATTTTTGGGTAGTTTGGGTCGTGACAAATCGAGATAAGGTCCTAGACCCGAGAATTTCATAAAAATGTCATGTTCATTCATGGAATGATGTGTAGAAGGGAAAACTAAGTGATTGGAAATGCAAAATTTAGTTAAACTCGGGTTTTAAATTAAATCGAGAAAACGGACCTAATAAGGGAAATAAATCCGAATAAAATTTTAGAAATTCGTGAAAATTATTCTGAGGCCATAGAAAATTATTATAAGGTTAAATTGAGATGCGAAATAAAAATCATGAAGAAATATGGAGATTTAGGGGTTCAAATAAATTTTTAAAGCTAACCGAAAGCTTATTTTCATTTTGCTCGGTATTGGCAAAATCGCGCAAAATGAGCTCGTTCGTGAAATTTTTCTTAAACAAGTGACCCCAAAATTTTTATGGGACATACTATAGACATATTATAACAATTGAGAAATGGAATTTTGAAGAAATCTGATCAGGATTAATTTTGGTAAATTTTATAAAACAGAACAGTCATTTCCCCTACACTTAGTAAACTGTCAGCCAATGAAAAAAATCTCATTTGATGACCTTCCCGATTTTCTTTACCTTTGATATTTTCCAAATTGAAAGTCAACTGGATAAGCTTCATAAAAAGGTAAGAACCGTCCCCAAATGTTGCAAAACCCGAGAGTTATCCCTCACCCATTCTGCCGCAGACGTTACCCCTGTTCCTGACTGGCGTGAATTTTCTGGCCACCTTCCAGCCATTTTCAGGCAACGGTCCTTTCATATGAACTCTTACTCTTCCTTACCTATACCACATATAGAAAATATTCAGACCTAAAATAAGTCATTTACCCCCTCAAAAGTTAGAGAGACGAACAGGATAGAAAACTGCCCTGTTCCGAGGTAAGCAAAAATTTAATTTTTGGATGAATTTGATGAGGTTCTTGGATGATTCTGAACACTTCTAAGATCTATACATGTTGTGTTACAGCTGAGTGGCAATTTGGAGACCTAAAACCGAAGTCAAACTTGGTCAAAGGAGTGAAGAAGTTGAGGTATGGTGATGATGATGTGATAAGTTGTTAATTTATGAATTTTGATGAATTCTTGTTGAAAGAAAGTTGATGAATTGAATTATATGATTGAATTCAATTGCTTCCAGCATGATTTAGCTGCTGGAATGATGAAGATGGATGTAATTAAAATGAATTTACAGTTAAAATTATACTGTAAAGGTTCGGTTTAGTGTTTAACTAGGTGAATTATAGAAATAATGCAAGAATCGATACTTTAAGGTCTTGTATGAAGTGGAATGAGTTGCTGGAATGTAAGACACCATATAGAGGTATTGAAAATGAATTTAAAGGTGTCAAATATGTTAAGTAAGCTTAAATCGAGGTTTAAATCGATAAAACCGAGTAAAACGAGTAAAGTAGCAAAAAGTCAACTTTTTAGTCAACATTTTAGATGTAATCACATATTGAATATATTAACATGAATTTGAGCTATATGTGATGAGATAACTTGGTATGTGACAACTCGGGTTATCGACACGCATTTCGAGGCGAGCTCAAAAATCGAGGAACATGGACTACCTTCGACGTTAAGAGGTAAGGGATATAATTTAGAGTAGCATTAGTACTCCTCAACCTTACCAAATATTTATGTGGATAGTTAGTTTATTTTCCATGAAAAAGGGCTTTCTCGAAAATTGGGAAGAATACTATTCACTCAAAATCGGAATAAACTTTCCTAACTTTTCAAAATGACTTTTATTTCATGAGATACATTTTAGTAATTATGTTTATGTATATAAAAGTGATTTTCACTTATGAAATGAAAGCATAGTGTTTTCATGTGAGATTTCGGGTTAAAGTCCCGATATGTTTTATGAAACAATGTTTTCATGATACGGGTTAAAGCCCCGAAACAGCTTTTGAGCTATATTTTCACGGTACGGGTATGAGTCCCAAGAAATAACTATTATAACTATGCTTTCCATATTTACACGGGCTAGAGTCCCGTAATGATTTATAAAAACTATGTTTTCTATGAAAAACGGGTTAGAGTCCCATAACGATTTTGAGAATTGAGTTAAAGTCCCGTAATGATTTTTAATACACGGGTATGAGGCCCGAAATGATTTTGATAAAGTGGGTAAGAGGCCCAAAATGATTTTGTGGGGTAAAAAGGCATGATATGATGATAGTCAGAGGATCTGGGGTCGATCTCGTATGGAGACGATCGAGGATCTACCTAGCCGACGGCCAGAGAACGGGCAGGCTCTGACTTGATATGAGAAACGTGCGCATAGTCCACACTTGGGATGCACGAGAGTTCATGCGTATAGTCCCCATTTAGTGGTGCACGAGAGATAGGGCAGCGTAGGACCCTGATCCAGTCCTACGGCTCCCCTGTACAATGGCCATATGTACCTACGATGAACGTCCTATGGGATCAGATGTATGATGTCCTTCGAGACTAGTATATGAGATGATTGCCTGACCCTACACGATGAATTGACGGAATGATATATATACGTTTTCGCACATTTCATGCTACCTATTTTATGATTTTCTATTGAGCACATATTTTTTTATGATGAGATTTTAAAGGTAGCCATGAGTATGTTTTACGAAATGTGCATATGACAATACGATTTCATTTTCAAAGTCATAAGCATGTTATGATATGCATGATTAAGTTTTGAGATGCAATTTACTTGTTTAAACGACGTGATATGCATACTATATATGAGTTTTACCAAAAAGATGCATGATGTGTAAACTTATGATTTAAGCATGTTTTTACTGCTTTTATGAAATGTAAGCATCTCTACTCCAGTACATGTTTATGCTGATTTTTAAAACCATGAGTTTTACCATGTTTTGAGTATTTAAAGCTATTTTAAATGTATCTCTTACTGAGTCTGAAAAACTCACCCCCCTCCTCTCCATCTCCCAGATTATCTATAGCGAGTCTACTGCACATACGAGACTGTGGTTGTTAACGAGATAGTCCGACCTTTCATTGGATACTTTCGTAACCTTGAGGTACAGTCTTACTCATATTCCAGACATGTGATACAGAATAGACACTATTGTATATAATAGTTGGGATGTAATAGTTGTAAATGATTTTATATATACAGAATGTATGTAATGTAATGAGATCTTGGAAAATGAAAAAGATTTTAAATCTAGACATGGACAGGAAAACAACATAATTAATGGATAAAAAGTTTAAATTAGCCCCATTTTTTCGCGTTTTCGGGGCGTGACATTCTGAGGGTCAGAAAAAGTGAATAATATTTACATAGACCTGGAAATGGTAAATTACTATTTTACCCCTATTAGGGGTAAAATTTACGAAATTAGGAAAAGTCTTAAAAAGCATGGAAAACCTATTTTTGAGTGTGTTTACTACTGTTTAGCAGAAGAATAGATAGATTGGCCATTGTTTTCATGATTGATGAGAAATAGCACAATTATGGCGTTAATTTTACTGATTTGAAATCATCCCTTTTAAAAGAGTCATCCATCGAGCTGTGTCGAAACAAAGTGTGCTGGAGCACTGCTCGCACTTGATTTCATATGTTTTCTATGTGAAAAAGTGTTGGAGTATTATTCGCACTAGAAATTTGTATGATATATATGATAGAGTACTAAAGCATTGCTCGTACTCAGTTTTACATGGTTTATACATGATATTAAGTTAATATATTTTGAAATGATAAAACATTAATTCAATAATGGATATTATAAATCTAGAAATGTTTAAAACATGTTAAGAAGGTAATTAGAATATATTGAGATACAAGTCATTGCCAGAAGCTGGGTATTAAAGGTTGAGAGATCAATCTCATGAGATGAGAGATTGATCTCTAAGGGTTATGAGATCGATCTTTAACTTATAGAATGCCTATGAGATCGATCTGGTATAGGAAGAGATCGATCTCCTCTAAGGCAAAGGTTAAAGGTCTTAGATCGATCTGTAGATCGATCTATGTTCAAACAGATAACTTATGAGATCGATCTCATATGGATAGAGATCGATCTCCTCAAAGTCAGAGAGTTTAGGAGATCGATCTAGGGTGATTAGAGATCGATCTCCCCTCTACGAGAATGCTTGATAGATCGATTTGGAGATCGATCTTACTTTAAATAGAGAGTTTAGAAAATTGATCTTATAGTTCGACAGATCGATCTTTACTAACATTTTACAAATTATAAGATCGATCTATACAAATATGAGATCGATCTCCTTCTTCAAGTTGCTTTGTGATTGCAGAAATTTAAACTAGAAGATCGATCTGGTCATGATGGAAGATCGATCTGGTACTCTACTGGAGGTTCCCAACGGCTCTTTCTATAAAATCTTCAATGGGAAAAACAGCATTAAATGCTTCACCTACCTTCCTGCTGTATAAAAACCAAGCGTTGAAGATACTGGAGATAAGAGACTTATGCTGTAAATTCTGAATACTCTCAAGAGATCATTCTTCAACATTCCTTTTGTCTTCAACATCATATTTATTGTATTGTGTTAAATAGCTTGTGTAAAAGTTATTCTTCCTACCCACAAAAGAAAGTTCCTATTTATATTCATCCTTAATCCAAAAGAAAAGAGGAGAGTTCCTCTGTGAGAGAATTTTGTAAAGGGTGAATATTTATCTTTGTAAAAAGGGGTAGAGAGGTTATTCCTTAACCTTAAAAAGGAGACTGTATCAACTATTAAGATAGTGAAGGAAAACTCTTGACAAGAAGGTCAAGAAAAGAGGACGCTTTAATTTACTGCACTATAGTTTATTGCTTATTCTTTGATTACTCGATTAAATACAATTAAGCTTAAATTTATCATTTAGACTAGAAAACTGATTCACCCCCCTCTCGATAGAGCTAACAATTGGTATCAGAGCTCGGACTCTTTGATCATTAAGGAATAACTTCTTAAAAGTTAACACGATCTAATGGCTCATAGCAATGTAGCAACAAGTCTAGTAGGAGAGGGGCACTCTACAGTTAGGCCTCCCATGTTCAATGGTAAACATTATGCATATTGGAAAACTAGAATGATGTTTTTCATTCAAGCTAATGATTATGAGGTATGGAGGATCATTACTAAAGGTCCTCAAATCCCAACCAAGAAAATAGAGGAAAGAGATAACCCAAAAGAAGAAGATGAGTGGGATTCTAATGATATAAAATATGCTCAGTTAAATGTAAAGGCCATGCACACCTTATTTTGTGCATTAAGGCCCAATGAGTATAATAGAGTCTTCGGTTGTGATAATGCCAAACAAATTTGGGACAAATTGGTAATTACTCATGAAGGTACAACTCAAGTAAAGGAGACTACGGTAGGAATGCTCACACATGATTATGAGCTATTTAGGATGAAAGAAGGAGAGTCAATTAGTGACATGTTCACTAGATTTACTAATGTAATAAATGGACTAAAGTCCTTAGGTAAAATCCACTCCAATATAGAAATGGTAAAGAAAATCCTGAATAGCTTACCAAAATCTTGGGAAGCTAAGGTAACAGTAATTGAAGAATCCAAGGACCCCCACACACTATCATTAGATGAATTGATATGGTCATTGCTTACATATGAAATGAAATTGAGGAGAAATGAAGAGCCACCTAAGAAAGTAGGAGTAGCTCTAAAATCCACCACTCAAGAGGATTTGAAAGAAGATAAAAATGAGAGTGGTAATGAAGACAATTTTGAAATGGCAATGTTTGCCAAGAGATTTAATAAATTTATGAGAATGAGAGCAAATGGTAGTGGTCGGAGAAACTACAAGAAAGAATAAGAAGAATTAGGTAGAAAAGATACAATTGTTTGCTATGAATGCAAGAAACCTAGACACATTAAATTTAACTGTCCCCTTCTAAAAAGATCAAGTGATAGGAATCACAAAAAGAATGCGATAATGGTAACATGGAGCGACAGTGATAGCTCCGATGATGATTCAAATGAAGACATTGCCAATCTATACTTCATGGCAATTGAAGATGAGAAGGTAACTTCAAATCCCAATGAATACTCTTTTGATGAACTACAAGATGCATTTGATGATCTTGCATTAGAATATGAGTGCATGAATTTGAAGTACAAAAAATTGATTTCTAAACTAAAGAAAGAAAATGAATTAATATTGATTGATAAAATAGAATGTGAAAAGAAATTAGAAGGTACAAATCTAGAAATCCATGACCTAAAGGAAAAGAATAGTAACTTACATAATTTCTTTACTAGATTTTACATGGGTCAACAAAAACTAGATCACATGCTAGAGACTCAAAGGGCTTTCTTTGATAAAAATGGGTTAGGATATGATGGTAAAAGTAGAGAAACTCACCTCAAAAGTTTCTTAGCTAGAAAGAATATGCATAAATCATCTACTACTTGCTCACATTGTAATAAAAATGGACATGTATCATATAGTTGCAATGTGAAGATTACCACATTTAGAGGAAGGATAGTTAGAAGAGTATGGGTCCCAAAAGATGTAGTTAATTCAAAAGATATTAATGTAATATTAAAATGGATCCCAAAAGGATCAAAAATTCTACTCACTAACTCCAAAGGACCTAAGAAAATTTGGGTACCTAAAACAAAAGCTTGAATGTTGATTGTAGGTGGTTGAACATTGCTACAAGGTAAAAACAAAGGAAGCTTGGTACTTGGATAGTGGATGCTCAAGACACATGACCAGTGATAGAAGCCACTTCAACTCATTCAAATTAAAAGTGGGTGGAGAAGTCACATTTGGGGACAACTCCAAAGGCCAAGTTGAAGGAAGTGGATCAATTGGTAACAACTATTTCTCATTAGAAAAAGTTTTACTTGTTAGAGGACTAAAGCATAATTTTCTAAGTATTAGCCAACTTTGTGACAAAATTACAAAGTAATTTTTGATTGCTTAAAGTACCATGTTATAGATCCTAAATCAAATAAAGTTCTTTTTCTAGGACATAGACAAGGTAGCATATACATTGTTTATCTAAATGAACTTAAAAATGAAAATGTATGCCTTATGGTAGATAAAGAAAAAGAACCTTGGTTGTGGCTTAGAAGCTTAGGTCATGCTAGCATGCATGTATTATCTAAGCTAGCTAGAAAAGACCTTGTTATAAGATTACCTAAGTTGTCCTTTGACTATGACAAAATTTGTGAAGCTTGTGTCAAGGGAAAACATAAAAGAACAACATTTAAACCTAAACATAGTGTATCAACCACTAGACCTCTTCAACTACTTCATCTAGATCTAATTAGACCAACTAGAACTACAAGCCTAGGTGGTAAGCATTATGGGTTTGTGATTGTAGACGATTATACTAGGTTTACTTGGGTATTTTTCTTAAGAGTAAAGAATGAAGCCTTAGAAAAATTCATTGTCAATTCAAAGGTAGCCCAAAATGAAAAAGGTTACACTATAACTAGCATTAGAAGTGATCATGGCAAGGAATTTGAAAATATTGGTTTTGATGAATATTACAATGTTCAAGGAATTAGTCATAATTTTTCAGCCCCTAGGACACCACAACAAAATGGGGTAGTTGAGAGAAGAAATAGAACATTAGAAGAAATGGCTAGAACAATGTTGTGTGAAAATAATTTACCTAAATATTTTTGGGCTGAAGCAATAAATACCTCATACTACATCATCAATAGAGCCATGATTAGACCAATCTTAAAGAAAACCCCTTATGAGCTTTACAAGGGAAAGAAGCCAAATATTAGCTATTTTCACCCTTTTGGTTGTAGATGTTTTGTCTTAAATAATGGAAAAGACTACTTATGAAAATTTGATGCCAAGAATGATGAAGGAATCTTTTTACGCTATTATTTGAATTCAAAGGCATATAGAGTATATAACAAAAGAACCTTGATGGTAGAAGAATTAATACATGTAATATTTGATTAGTCAAATGATGAATCTAAAGGTTCTACCAATGATGAGGATATTGAAATATTTGATGAGACCTTGAAGGATTCCTCAAAGATAGAAGATAATCTACTAGAAAAACTTGACATTAATAAAGAGGATGAAGAAGAACTAGAAATACTAGAAAGAGAGTCAAGAGCACCAAGAGAACTAGGATATGCCAAAGATTGTGAAATTGTAGGTGATCCAACTCTTGGAGTTAGAACAAGGTCCTCTCTAAGAAATTGTCACGACCCAAATTACTTAAAAATCAAAGTAAATTTTTTGCTTTTTCATTTATTATTTAACTCTTACCTTTCTCTCATTGTGACCATCCTACAAACAGTTGGGCTATGATTCGGTGTTAGTCACCTCTCACCTATTTACCATTCCATTTTCATAATCACATGCACATATCAGAGTTTACTATCTTTTGACTTTAACTGAATACATACACAATGGTATTTATAACTCTACATCCCCAGCATCATATCTGTTTACAGTACTGTGCATTACATATTTAGATACAAAACCATATAAATGTCTATACCTGTCTCTCGATGGGAAGCAGCGAATACCAAGATGCAAGTCCCCAGCCGCTCAATAACTATTGTGAGTGCTTTGAAAAGCTGGAAAAATAAGGGGGTGAGCAAACCACACGCTCAGTAAGGCAATTATGCAAGTAAGTAGATAGCTCCACTATCTACATGCTCATAATGCCATGCCCTTAAAATCCATTTCTTTTCATTAAAATCTCAAGCACAAAAACCATGCATATATCCATGACATAGTTTATCAAAACTATTTATGCATATATAAATCATGTAATTCATGCATCAAAGGCATTTTATGTGACATCATTAAATCATACTTAGCATGAATTTAATCAAAATCATGCATTGTTTCATCCGATATAAAACAAATCGTGAGATACAATCATTTCATGAATTTATCATTAAAGCATGGAATACCCATCATGCTACTACATTTAAATCATTTCATAAAAATGCAAAATAAAATAACCCCTTCCGGGTCAATTGTCTCATAAGTACATCTCAAATTCATAAAACAAGTCATTAAAATTCATTATAAATCTTCGGTTATAAAACCACACTTCTTTCAGGGTCATATTTCATAAAATCCTCTAAAACATATATGAGCATAGTAGAAAATCATAAAATCGGGGGCCTGACCCCTCCCTCGGGTCTACCCTGGTTTATCGAGACCACAAGTTATATCACGTGAGACAAGTAGGTCACTATTAGTAACAACATAGGACTATGGCCATAACCTTGTGATCCCTGGTAACACGGTACCTACTGTATGGGGTATCACACCTAAAACGGGAGGTGGGTCGTCCTACCCGCCAGAACAGCATAATACCAGGATTGCGAGGGCAATGCTTATTGCCTCGTGGCTAATGCTATTCCACTCCAACAATCCCCACGGTACAGTGTACTCCACGTGACATACACGGTACAACGTACTCTGTAAACCCAAGCTCAATCAGGGGTGCCTGCAATAGGTCTTATCTACCCATATCATCTCTGTCTCAGTATGCACGTGTGAGCATATCATCTCACTATGACACACAGTCTACAGGAGGCTCCAACATGGCTATATGCATGTCATATAAATCCCTGTGCGAGCGAAGCTCAAGTACGGGTCCATGCATATTCATGATATCAGAAAATCTCGTGCGAGCGAGCTCTAGCCCAGTTTCATAGAAATCAATGAAATCTGCGTATGAGCAGCGCTCCAGTACGACTTAAAATAATTATAAATTCAAGTAAAATCCACGTACGAGCAATGCTCTAGTATGGATGAATGCTCAAGTAAATCAAAACTTTGTACGAGAAAAACTCCAGTACGGCTTTAGGCATAAATACATCAAATCTCGTGCGAGTTACACTCCAGCACGACTTTATGCAATTTCATATCAAAACAGGGTGCGAGCTAAGCTCCAGCATCTCTCATGGAGGTCAAATTATAAAAACTAGTGCGACCAATCGCTCTAGCACCTTTTTATGCATATCAAGTCAAAACAGTTCAAAACCGTCAAAACAGAGTGCGAGCTAGGCTCCAACAGCTCTCATGCATATCAAATCATAACATGTGAGATCTGAGAATTTCAGACATATTTTAATGATGTAATAAGAATTTGAAGTGTAATTTATTGAGCTAAGTGAATTGTGGGAATTATAATTGGAGATTTATATGTTAAGTGTGTAAAATGAGCATGAAGTATGAGGACAGATCGATCTGGGAGAAGGAGAGATCGATCTGGTGAGTTAGAAATGACGAGGAAGGGGGAATTTGAGGAGCAGATCGATCTCCAATGGAAGAGATCGATCTCCTTATGAATCTGTTTGAGAAAGGATCGATCTCATGAGGAAGAGATCGATCTCCAAATGATTCTGTTTGGGGAGAAGATCGATCTCCTCAGGAGCAGATCGATCTCATAAAGCCATAAAGAGATCGATCTCACCCCTCGACAGATCGATCTCCTAGGCATAAAATTACCCAGATCGTCCTCAAATTTCAAACGCAGATCGATCTCATCAAGAGGCAGATCGATCTCCTACCTCCAGCCTATATAAGGAACCCGTGTTTTCTCCTGAAATTTCACTTTCTCTCTCTTCCAAACCCAATTCCACCGAAAACCTAACTTTCTCACTCATTCAAATCACCCATTTCCGGCCGAATCAGTTGTTGTGGTAAGAAGGAAAGTTGTTCCTCATCAAAGGGAGAACAACATACTTGGAAATCGAAGGACGAATCGAATCGAGGCAAGAGATAAGCTCTCCACAAGCTTTTGGTAATTTCTAAACCTCGATCTTGATATTTGAGCTGATTTTGATGATATTGGTGGTTGTCATTGCATTGAAATAGCTGAGAAATGATTAGGGATTAATGAAATTGCAATGTAGTTGGAGTAATGTTGATATTTGGAAATTTTGGCAATTTTGAGAATTGTGCTATAAATGGAAATATAGACAATGTGGTGAATTAGCATAGATAATTGGTATTAGAGATATAGAACGTTGAGATATTGTGAATGAGAGTGTAGTTTGGGATAGAGTTACGGAAATTAAGGGATTTGAGGAGTTATGAGCAATTATGCTCGATTTTGAGAATTGAGGTTTATGTGATATTGAGTATTGATGTTTTAACATCGTTTGGACAGCTCGGGAGTTCCAGAGTGGAATGCGAGACTAGTCCGTGATACGGGGGAACGATTGCACTATACGAGGTGAGTTTTACGAGAGAAAAACCATTATGAGTACAAAACAGTTTACAAATGAGTTTTACGAGAGAAAAACCATTATGAGTTCTACGTGAAGGCAAACCTGTCTTATGTGATAAGACTTAGGTGTGTAGTTGTGAGTACACACCGGGCATTGCTCTGGTAGCATGTAAGCCCGATTTCTTCTCCGTTCTGGTAACTTGAGAATAACCTATTCTGTGGCTATGCCATGTATACTTGGTGGCTGTGCCACGTTGAGAAACCCCATTGGTGGCTGTGCCACGTTATACCCCATTGGTGGCTGTGCCACGTTGAGAAACCCCATTGTGGCTGTGCCACATTGAGAAACCCCATTGGTGGTTGTGCCACGTTATACCCCATTGGTGGCTGTGCCACGTTGAGAAACCCCATTGGTGGCTGTGCCACGTTATACCCCATTGGTGGTTGTGCCACGTTGAGAAACCCCATTGGTGGCTGTGCCACGTTGAGAAACCCTATTCTGTGGCTATGCCACGCGAGAATTTAAATCAGTGGCTTTGCCACGTGTGTTTTGTGGCTATGCCACGTGAGAAATTAAATCAGTGGCTTTGCCACGTGTGTTTTGTGGCTATGCCACGTGAGAATTTAAATCAGTGGCTTTGCCACGTGTGTTTAGTGGCTGTGCCACGTGCGTTATTTTTACTGTGATTCTATCACGTATTTGAGAAAGCGTTTATCGCGTTGTTTTCACATGCTTTGTTATTGCTCTAGAGTGAGCCTTTTACTTCGTGTTTTCACATGACTTGACACATGAGAGTGTCGTTTTGAGTACTTTCATGCTATGGTTTTCAAATGAGTTTCACATACAAATAAACCTTTTGTGATGTGCATTTTGGTTTATGAAATGAGTTCCTTACCCCCTTTACTGAGCGATTTAGAAGCTCACCCTGTTTTTCTTTCCCCCCAGAGTTCTTCAAGTGAATAAGGACTTTCCTGCGACGTACGGAGTAGTGGCTAGTGGAGGATTCAAGCTCCAGGCCATATATATTGTATTTTGAGGTACCTTTTATCTTTTCATGTACCCAGACTATTATTGTAATTGCAGACACTTGATGTATAACATTATATGGGATGTATTAGGATTAATTAACTTGGAATTGAGTAGTTGTATACGGTACAATATACACTATATTATGATGAGATCCTGAGGCATGATAATTATGATGATGTATGATACTGCACAGGAATGCACTCTTAATTGTGAATTAATGAGTAAAAAGTTTTAAATTTGCCCTATTTTCCGCATTTTCGGGGCGTGACAGAGTTTTCTTGGTATCAGAGCTTAGGGTGTCTAGTATTGTCAGTGTCGGTTAAGTGAAATAGAATACATCCCAAGTGTCTGTAATAGTCTGGTCATGAACTGAAATTGAGGATTGAGATTTCAATCAATTTTGATATGTACGCGCAGGAGACGAGTTGAGATAGAGAATGAGTAAATGACGAGGTCGTTCGAGGAGGCAGGCAGAGTCCCCTCCGCCACCTGTCCCACAACCAGAGAGTCCTAACTCTCGATTTAATCGGATTGAGACCAATGTGAGGTAAGGTTTTGAGCAGATGGCAGCGTTATTCGCGCAACACTTTGGAGTTAATGCCTCGGATACTACCCCTACACCACCACAAGGACCTCCCATACCCCCAGTGCCTCCCGTCACCCAGCCTGCGGATAGAAGTATGGTCCGACTAAGGGATTTTTTGAAGATGAATCCACCCGCGTTTAAGGGAAAGAAGGATCCTACAGAGGCTGAGGAGTGGTTGACGGAATTGAGAATTATATTTGATATTTTGGGGTGCACCGATGCTGAGAGGGTCAGTATGAGTGCCTATATGCTGAAGGGGAGAGCTCGAGATTGGTGGGGTACTACCCAGGGTATTTTGATGTCCCACCATGGTGTGATTGGTTGGGAAGAGTTTCAGACAGCCTTTAGGACCCAATATGTACCACGAGCCGCCCAGAGAAAGAAACAGGCCGAGTTTTTGAGTTTGGTACAGGGTGATATGTCTGTGGATGACTATGAGAGCCAATTCACAGCGCTATTGCGATATGACCCAGAGACCTTCAAGAGTGAAGAGCTCCGCATAGAGAAGTTTGTGTATGGGTTGAAGCCCGTCATCAGAGATAGATTGATAGGGCTATGCATTACTGAGTTTGGAGATGCTCTGAGACGAGCACAAGAGATTGAAAGAGGGATTGAGATGGTACAATCCCAGAATGAGCTCAGAGCGGTGAATAGAGATAAGGGCAAGAGGCCAGCACTTTTCCAAACAGAGGCTCGGAGAGGTTCCTTCAGAAGAGGAAGGATTGAGGTACAGAAGGACAGATTGGAGAGACCCAAACCTATCCTATTATCAAGGAGACCCCTCGATATGTCAGGCCGGAGATAAGGGTTTGTAGAGACTGTGGCCGATCGCATGAGGGAAGTTGTACTGGGTCGATCCATGGATGTTTTAGATGTGGTGACATGGGTCACAGAGTGAAGGACTGTCCCCAACCTCAGATACCACATGCTCCGGAGCCCACTAGACAACAGCCTCAGAGAGCGGATCCCCGAAAACGGGCCACTGCGGCAGAGAAAGGGAAGAAACCTGTGGCACAGGGACGTGTGTTTGCCCTGGATAAGGAGACCGCAGACACTTCGGCAGAAACTATAAGAGGTACACTCTCTGTCTGTAATTATGAGGCTCATGTGTTGATTGATTCAGGATCCACGCATTCCTTTAGTTCTGAGCATTTTGCATGTAGATTAAACTTGAAGTTTGAACCTCTAGAATACATACTACATGTAAATACCCCTATGCGTGAATCCCAGAGAACTGAGTTAATCTGTAGAGGATGTGAGATAAAGGTGGGAGATAGAGTGATGTTAGCAGATCTAATCATGTTGAATATACATGGGTTTGATGTAATTTTATCGATGGATTGGTTGGCAACCAATCGAGTGAGTTTAGACTGCTACACTAAGATTGTAACTTTCTCCCTACCTGAACCTTACAGTGTACGGTTGAGATGTTGAGGAAATGTATATGTGGAATTCTAGTGAGTAATTTGAGAATTTTGATATTATTTTGGAGAATATTAAATATGATTATTCATGTGAAGGTTATGAGACACTCATCTCAGACGATGAGCGAGAACATCCGAGGATTGAGGATATACCTGTGGTATGTGAATTTCTGGATGTTTTCCCAGATGAATTGCCAGGTTTACCACCAGAGAGAGAGCTGGAGTTTACCATTGATTTGGTACCAGATACTCAGCCGATCTCTAAACCTCCCTACAGAATGGCATTAGTGGAACTCGAGGAATTGAAGAGACAACTATAGGAGTTATTGGGAGAGTCAATGTTAGAAAGGACAGAGACCAGAAGAGATCCGAGTTTGGAAGAGTGGCCAAGAGAGATGGCCAAAGATTTTTCGAGAAGAGGCCAAAGATTGAGGAGGTGCGGGAGAGAGCTGCTAGACCTCCCGTATACCCAGCCTTGACTGCGCCAAGGGGCATGACTATTGGAGGACCACGGCCTACTACTGATCAGTGTAGGAGATGTGGGAGATTTCATGGGAATAGGCCCTGTCTGATGACCCCTATGGTGTGTTTTAGATGCGAGAGACCAGGACATATGGCTAAGTATTATCCCGAGAAGATGGAGATTGCCCCACAGAAGGGCAAGGAGCCTGAGGGAGCTCCAGTTGAGACAGCAGCCCCGAGGAGGAGGGCTACAGCTGAGGAAAAAGGGAAACAGGCGGCGGGTGTGAGTAGAGGAAGGGTGCACGCACTGGACCAGGACACTGCAGACGCATCGACTGATGTGATTAAAGGTACCATCCGAATCTTTGATTTAGAAGCATTGGTATTATTTGATCCTGGTGCCACGCATTCTTTCATATCACCTTCCTTTGCACATAAATTGTTGAAATATGTGAAACCAACATTGTTGGATAAAATGTTGATGATTTCCACACCCATGAATGATAGTCAATTGACTGAGCATGTATGTAGAGATTGTAAGTTAAAGATAAAGGGGAAGGAAATGATAGCCAATCTGATTTTATTGAATATGAATGATTTTGACGTAATTTTGGGAATGGATTGGTTGGCTACCAATCGTGTTGTGATGGATTGTCATGCCAAAACATTGATGTTTTCAGGACTAGACAATCTTATTGTAAATTTTGATGAAAAGAAATTATATGAAACTTGTATACTTGTGGTAAATAAAAGAGTATGATGTTAAATGCATATTGCTTGAGAGATAAATTATTTGTTTATGATAAATGTTGAATGTGGAGTGATGATTTATGTTACTAACGATGGAGAGGATAATGTGAAGGGTTCATTGCCTATGTGGTCGATATAGATGAGGCACACCCGGAATTGAAGGACATACCCGTAATTACGGACTACTCTGATGTCTTTCCGGATGAATTACTAGGACTACCACCTGAAAGGGAAATGGAATTTTGCATTGAGTTAGTGCCTGGTACAGAGCCGATATCGAAACCACCCTATAGAATGGCTCCGATAGAATTGGAAGAGCTGAAGAAACAGCTGCAAGAGTTGCTGGAGAAGGGGTTTATTAGACCGAGTGTCTCACCTTGGGGAGCACCGGTTCTATTTGTAAGGAAGAAGGATGGAAGCCTCCGACTGTGTATAGATTACCGATTCTTGAATAAGGCCACCATTAAGAACAAGTACCCCCTTCCAAGAATCGATGATTTGTTGGATCAGCTCCAGGGAGCCGAAGTATTTTCTAAGATAGATCTGCGGTCAGGGTACCATCAGTTGAGGATCAGGAGTGGAGATGTACCCAAGACAGCATTTCGTACCCGTTATGGCCACTACGACTTTTTGGTGATGCCATTCGGATTGACGAATGCTCCCGCAGCATTTATGGCATTGATGAATGATATATTCAAGCCATACCTGGACAAGTTTGTAATAGTGTTCATTGATGATATTTTGGTGTATTCCAAGTCCAGGGAAGATCATGAGGAGCAATTGAGGATAGTTCTGCAGACCCTCCGAGAGAGAGAATTGTATGCCAAACTCAGCAAGTGTAACTTTTGGTTGGAACAGATCTCATTCCTGGGGCATGTTGTGTCAAAGGAAGGGGTATCAGTGGATCCATCCAAGATAGAGGCAGTTGTGCAGTGGGAACAGCCCAAGACAGTAACTGAGATCAGGAGTTTTCTGGGATTGGCAGGACATTATCAGAGATTTGTAGAGGGTTTCTCCAAACTAGCTGCTCCGTTGACACGCCTCACGCGTAAGGATGTTAAGTTTGTATGGGATGAGGCATGTGAGAGGAGTTTTGAGGAGCTTAAGCGTCGATTGACGACTGCTCCAGTTCTCACCATTCCTACCAGCTCAGGAGGATTCTCGGTGTATACGGATGCATCACACCAGGGACTGGGCTGTGTGCTTATGCAGGATGGGAAGGTAGTTGCCTATGGATCTAGACAGTTGAAAGATCATGAGAGGAACTACCGGACACATGATTTGGAGTTGGCGGCTGTAGTATTTGTTTTGAAAATATGGCGCCACTATCTCTATGGTGAGAAATTTCAGGTGTTCACAGATCATAAGAGCCTTAAGTACCTGTTCTCGCAGAAAGAGCTGAATATGAGACAGCGGAGATGGCTCGAACTCCTGAAGGACTATGATTGTGAAATCATGTACCGCCCAGGTAAGGCAAATGTAGTTGCCGATGCTTTGAGTAGAAAAAGCCTTGGGTTGGTGTCTTATATGATGATACGGGAACATGAATTGTTAGAACACTTTGCGAACCTCAGTTTAGATGTAACCCCACCTGGATCGGAGAGACTTGAGATCATGGCTAGTTTGAGACTAGAGCCAGAGTTGATTGGTCGTATTTGGCAAGCCCAGCAGAGCGATCGACGGTGCATCGATTGGCTGAGGCAGATACAGACAGGTGTGGGTATTGATTTTGAGCAGAGTGATGATGGCTTATTGAGGTTAAGAGGCAGAGTATGCGTTCCCAGGGATCCTGAGATCAGGAGAACGATTTTATCAGAGGCTCACTCATCGAAGTATACGATACATCCAGGAAGTACCAAGATGTATCAAAACCTTCGGAAGGTTTATTGGTGGTCTGGAATGAAAAGAGACATTGCGGAATATGTCGCTAAGTGTCTCGTTTGTCAGCAAGTGAAGGTAGAGCATCAGAAGCCTGCAGGATTATTGCAGCCTCTACCGATACCGACATGGAAGTGGGAGCATGTCACCATGGATTTTGTGATGGGGTTGCCGAGGACCCGCAGAGGTCATGATGCCATATGGGTTATTGTGGACCGGTTAACTAAGTCCGCCCATTTCTTGGCTATGAGAGCTACCAATACACTGAGTCAGTTGGCGACCCTGTATATTCGAGAGATAGTACGGCTACATGGTGTACCAATGAGCGTTGTTTCTGATAGGGATGCCCGCTTCACTTCCCATTTCTGGGAACATTTTCAGGAAGCGCTGGGGACCCGACTGAGTTTAGCACCGCTTTTTATCCTCAGACAGATGGGCAGTCAGAGAGGACTATACAGACCCTCGAGGATATGTTAAGAGCGTGTGTACTGGATTTTAGAGGCTCCTGGGATGACCACCTGCAGTTAGCCGAGTTCGCTTATAATAATAGCTATCATGCTAGTATCGGGATGGCACCCTATGAGGCATTGTACGGGCGTAGATGCCGTTCCCCTATTGGATGGGAAGAGGTTGGTGACAGACAGATTTTTGCTCCGAACTTGGTGCAGCAGGCATCTGAGGACGTCCAGTTGATATGTGAGAGATTACGGACAGCTCAGAGCCGACAAAAGAGTTATGCTGACAAGAGACGAAGACCACTGGAGTTTGATGAGGGCGAGTCGATATTTCTGAGGGTATCACCATCGAAGGGCAAGCTGAGCCCTAGATATATCGGACCCTTCGAGATTTTGGAGAGAGTGGGAGATAAGGCGTATAGGTTGGCATTGCCACCGGACTTGGCGAAGGTCCACAACGTCTTCCACTTCTCGATGCTTCGGAAGAATCACCCGGACCCGGCACACGTGATAAGATATGAGCCGTTGGAGCTACATGAGAGTATGACGTATGTTGAGAAGCCGGTTCGGATATTGGACAGAAAAGAGAAAGTGTTGCGGAATAAGACAATTCCCTTGGGGAAAGTGCTTTGGCAACACCACATGGCGGAAGAGGCCACGTGGGAATTTGAGAACTTGATACGGGAGAAGTACCCCCAACTTTTTGAAGAGTGACTTGGTTCTAATTTGGAGGACCAAATTCCTTGAAGGAGGGGAGATTGTAAGACCCAGTATATGTATAATGGTAATATGTATAATTGGATCAAATAATACGAATGGACTTGTAATGTAAAGTATGATTGATGTAGTCCATGGATTCAATGTATGTATGTATAATATGAATTGTAGCATACATGCAAGTTTCATTGAGTACGAATATGAAGAAATGAGTTCTGGCAGTGATGGATGTGATCGAAACTCAAGATGAGTAGTGTGGTAAAATGGAATGGAGTTATGCTTCCATTTGGTTTTATGTAGCATACCTTTGAACATACAATGAATGCACACAAGTTTCAATGTGCATAAGGTATGAATGGATGCCATTTTCAAGTTATAAAGGTGGATGGATGAGAAAATGGTCATGGCAATAGATTAAGGATGTGTTGGTATGAGTTGCAGTAAGGAAACTGCAGGAAATCTGGAAAACATGAGGCCCAGATCGATCTCATAGGATGAGAGATCGATCTGGAAGAGCCAGAATGCTCTTATTTGGGCGAAAGAATAAAGCAGATCGATCTCCAATGGAGCCAGATCGATCTCCTTAGCTCTCTGTTTGGGACCAGATCGATCTCATGCTTAGACAGATCGATCTCATGCCTAGACAGATCGATCTCATGCTTCGACAGATCGATCTCAGGCTTAAAAATGTCGTGAAAAAGAGGGATTTTAAGGAACCAGATTGATCTCTTATTGGACCAGATCGATCTCCTCAGGCCATTTCTATATAAGGAGAGCTGAAAATCTGGAAATCTCGGAAAAACATATTAACCTCCCATTTTCAACCCAAATACCTAACTTTCCCTCTCTAAAATCAGCCATTTTCAGTGAGATTTGAAGAGAGATCATTAGAGGCAAAGTTGTTCCTATCAAAGAGAAGAACAACATAGTGAGAGGGCATCTTCCCATTTTTGGAATTGAAGGAGTTAAGGGCATTACCATTTGGAGCAAGAAGAGAAATCATATTGGTAAGATTCTAACACTCCAATCCAAATGCATTAGCTATTTAATTGATTTTGGAGTTGATTGATATGAGTATTAATGGATAAACTACCTAGGAACGTAGTGGAATTGGTGTGACCTAGAAATCTAAAATGGGTATAATGTGAGGATATGTGGGATTGAATGAGCTTATGATTTATGGCATGCTAAAGTTGTTATTGGGGTAATGTTTATGATTTTAGATGGTTAGATGGAATTACATGGTGAGTTGGAGGAATTGTGAAAATGGATATGTATATGATTGATAAATGCCATAGTGAGGGAATTCATGGAATATGAACACTATGAGTTTAATGTCGATTTAACATCGATTTTGAATAAGTTAATAGGCCTAAGAAGATCCATAGACTCGAGTTATGGGTAAAGTGATGAAACGAGGCCATATAAGCGTTAATAGAGGCTATAGGTTAAATTGACTATAGCAAGCACAAGGGTTGCATTGTATGGATCGAATATAATGCGGGATACGATTTTGTGCAGTCCCGAAGAGTTCGTCGAAGGCGAATCGAACCGTACGAGTAAGCAGCTTAAGGAAGTGGAATCACGCATCGCGATTCCAGGTAAGGGAATTTTGTGAGTATATAGAGGTAGCTGCTCGTACTTTAAACTTGTGGGTGATTATTGGGTGTTTTATGAAATGCATGGCTGCTCAAATAAATGATTGATAGTATTTGTGAAATGATGATGAGTATATGCGTGGTTTTGGATTTGGAGTGGATTTTATGAAATGGGATAGTAAGGCTAATAATTGCATAAATCTAATGTTTTGACGTTTTTCCAAAACGAATTGCTTGGTTTTAAGCAAGCTTATAGATAGGTCGGCTAGTATTGTATTGTTGTTGTGGAAAAGCATTTGTGAGTGCTAAACTCGATTTTCGGGATTGATAAATTGTATATGAGCCGCCTATCACATTTGTATGATATAAATCGCGCTAGAGCTTCGCTCGCACTGGATTTCTATGTTTTCATCTGTATAAAACGTGCTGGAGCTTAGCTCGCACCTTGATTTGGAAACTATGATGATATTTATAAACCGTACTAGAGCTTCTACTCGTACGTGGATTTTGAGTGGTTGTCTTATGAATATAACCGCACTAGAGCTATGCTCGTACGCGTCTCCTTATGAGAAGATGCATGAGTCGTGCTAGAGCCTTGCTCGCACAAGTTTGCACATTGGGATATGTATAAGGTTGTGAAAGTTGGTAAGATCCTTAAGCCTTACATCCTTAAGCCCTACATCCTTAAGCTAACATCCTTAAGCCCGAGGAGGCAGGGAGGCTCTGTTAGGCGGGGAGGCTCTGTTAGGCGGGGAGGCTCTGTTTGGTGGGGAGGCTCTCTTACGGTGGGATCCTTAAGCCAACATCCTTAAGCCCAAAGAGGCGGGGAGGCTCTCCTACATGGTTATAGTAAGATCCTTAAGCCTTACATCCTTAAGCCAACATCCTTAAGCCCAAAGAGGCAGGGAGGCTCTGTTTGGTGGGGAGGCTCTCTTACGGTGGGATCCTTAAGCCAACATCCTTAAGCCCAAAGAGGCGGGGAGGCTCTGTTAGGCGGGGAGGCTCTCCTACATGGGTACGGTAAGATCCTTAAGCCCTACATCCTTAAGCTAACATCCTTAAGCCCGAGGAGGCAGGGAGGCTCTGTTAAGCGGGGAGGCTCTGTTCGGCGGGGAGGCTCTCCTTCACGAAATATGGAAAACTCTTGGTATGGGGTAGATAAGACCTAGGAATGGCACCCCTAATCACGATATGAGTTTGCGGAGTACGCTGTACCGTGTATATCACATGGAGTACGATGTACCGCATGATGGTTATGTGATGAGAAAGTCTGGCGAGGGATAATCCATCTTCGTGCCAGCATGATACCCCGCACACCCGGATGCGTGTGGTCTGGGATGATTTATGATATAATGATCCACATAGGCACTTTTGATATAAGTGACCTAGATTTATACACATGCATGAATTGTGGAATGAAAATGTGGTTGTGATTGTGAGTTGATTTGGTGGTGTTTATGGTGTTGGTTTAAAAAGGAAGTTTCTAAATGAATTGCCCTTTTTACGAATTTAAATGAGATTGAGCATGAGATGATTTATACATGATGTTTCTACCATGTTTTATATGCCAATGCACATGATTTTGATACATGATATATATGTATATTCACATGGCATAGTTTTATTCCTCATACTCCTACCATAAATGATTTATGCATAACACTATCAGCATGTAGATAGAGTAGTTATCTACCATGCTTGCATTATTGCCTTACTGAGCGTGTGGTTGCTCATCCCACTCTATTTTCCCCCCTACAGAGCGTGCATAGTAGCCCAGTGAGGACTGAGGCGTATTATTTTAGACTCCGCTGCATCTCCATCGCTAAGAGGTATATACACAGTATTTCTTTTTGTATCTAAACAATGTAAAAGCACAGTATTCTTTTGAGTTGTAATTATGGGGGATGTAGATGTCAGTAAAACATGTATTCGTATAAGTACACGATTAAATGCACATGTATGACATCGTTTCAATTAATTGAGAATGAATGAGATGTGGTGATTATCATTGGCTCACAGCCCAACAGTGTGTGGTGAGTTTAGTTCACGACCGGGTAAGGTAACAGTAAAACGCGAAAAATTTTCAGTGATTTTCGGTTAAAGGGAATGGAATTGGGTTGTGACAATACTGTCTCTGAACCTCTGTAAGTCATCATCACTCACTGTGAACTTTATCACTATACCCTTCTAAATCTGACCCACACTATCGACACCATGTCGATCATCAAGCTAAGCTTGGCAAATTCGGTCACACAAATTCGGTTCTAACCTCAGGCTAGCTATCACAAGATCACTGTCATCATCAGGAATCACATCACTACTGAGGCTCACAACTACTCTAGTAGCTCACGCTCCCTGACCATCATATGTGATACCATCCCGAGGCTCTTTCTATTCAAGGCATCAGCCATTACATTAGCCTTTCTAGGAAGGTACAATTTTCACAATCATAATCTTTAGAAGCTCTAACTCTTTTGGTTATCTCATATTCTACTCTTTCTGTGAAAACAGATACTCGGGGTTTTTACGATCAGTGCATACCCAAAATTTCTTACCATTTAAGTGGTGGCACCATACTTTAAGTGTAAACGCTACAGCTGCCAACTCTAAATCATGGGTCAGATAGTTTCTCTTATGGTCCTTGAACTATCTAGATCCATAAACGACTATCTTTCCATTTTACATCAATACACAGCTCAATCCTTATTTTGAGGTATCCATACACACTGAAACCTCTTGAGCTGTTAGTTATGGTGAGAATACTTACGGTGGTCAGTTCATTTCTTCAATATACCAAAACTCACAAAAACCACTTTCATACTTATCATCCTACTCGTATGCAATCTTTTTCCAAACGAGACGTATCAACTGAGCAGCCCATTTCGAGAAACTCTCAATAACTCGTCTGTAGGAGAGTTTCCTATTGCTACTCATGCTCTTCCCTGGACTTCGAATACATCAAAATATCATCGCTAAAGATGACAACCAATCGGTCCAGATAAGGTTTAAATACCTCGTCGTAGTTGAGTTCCACTAAATATTTCAATCACCCTTATCCTTGACCTATGTATGTATAAATGTATAATGTCATTTCGAAATTGCTTTCGTTCAAGATACTAACCCATGTCATTTCCTTTTTCTTATATTAACAGCTTTTATAAAATTTTTATTTTTAAACCTTCATGATTAATCGAATTCTATATCTCTTTATCGTACCAGTAAAGGTACCCAAATTTTAAATGTGTATATTACGACTGTCGATTTCAATCTATAGGTTATATGTGCGCTTCTAAACACTGTCAAGTTTTCAGGCGGTGAGATATTTTGAAATACCTTTATTAACCCTCAGACTTGACCACTTGGACTGGGTGTAGATATATCCACCCCTTATACTTGGTC
This sequence comes from Firmiana major, assembly GCA_033439115.1. NCBI lineage: Eukaryota > Viridiplantae > Streptophyta > Magnoliopsida > Malvales > Malvaceae > Firmiana > Firmiana major. The sequence goes on from CM065899.1 coordinate 66,698,826, forward strand.
GCAATTCATATTCACTACATATCGCTTAATCCAAATTACTTTATCTATTAAAGATATTCTTACCTTGCATACGCCTCTTATTCCAATATATCTCGTATGCAGGATCTATCACATCTCAAAGCTTATCTCCTTTCATATATTACTTATAACTAACCCTTTCATTACTTGTCAAACTTACAGTATACTTTTTAGGGTTGAAAATATCACTATCTTAGGATAGCAATCTAAACATCATAGTTTGCAGCCGAATCAATCTATTCTTAAATATTACTTCAAAATTATTCATATTCCATTGAATAAAATCGGCTGACGTATCCTTTTTTTTTCCGTTTTCAACTTACAGTCCTTATACCCATATTCAGTTAGTGAAAATCAGCTAAACATTATCATCTTGTCTAAGGGTAAAAGCTTTACATCTTTCACTAGCTTATAAGCAACTAAAGGTGGTATGAATAAATGCGTGGCACCAGGATTACTTAAAATAATTACTTCATTATTCACAACTAGTGTAGCATCTTCCACCACATCCTAAACTGTTACACTGCTTACACTATTACACTACTCTCACTGCTACGGAGTAGGTCGGGGTCCTCCAATCACAATACCCCTCAAAAGTATTGAAATTAAATACACTGGGTCTTACCAATCATCTTACCCCGTGACTCATCAGCTCTAATCTTTTATCAAACTACCTTTTTCTCGTTCTGACTTCTCTGTCATTCTCTATTCTCTTTCTGTCTCTATTTCAGTCCTTACTACCTTTCCCAATCTCAGAGGCATGCAATCATGATCTTATTCACACAACTGTAGTCTGCGCACTGCCTCTGCATAAGTAGTGATATCTAATGGCCAATCGAACTCTAATTGACAATCTGAGCCCTTCATGAACTTTCAGACATTTCAACTGGCACTGTTCATAGTGTCGGAGTCATATCTGCCCAGGAATTTAAACTGAGATTCATACTCATTAATCAACCAGTTCCTCTAGGTCAGAGTAAAGAATTTTATCTGTAATTTCCTTTAAGCACTGTCTGAGATATTCTGTTACTAGAATACATCTAAAATTATGTTCTCATGTCCATTCTGGATGTCTAACTCTTGAGATGGGTCGAGCGGACTTCCATCAATGCTCTGACTCACCCTCAAATCTTATGCATACTCTGAGCAAATAGCTCTCAAAATATTCTCCACACTCCATTCCAACCTTGCGAAGCGTGTATCAATAATGTCCGATCTCTCTGTCGAACTCTGTCTGATCTCTCTGTCGGACTCTGTGGGGCATGCTCAACATCAGCCTCCATGTCAATCTCATCTTGAGTCTCATATGGTGACTCAGTACGACTCTCAGGCCTACCTCTACGACCTCGAGCTCATGTACTCACCCCTCTATCATAGCGGCTATCAATTAATGAGTCTATTCTCGCATTCGAAACAAAATTCTTAGCTGCACTTTTATCTCGATATACACAATTATATCTAAACAACACACAGTACATGGGGATGCAAACTTTCTTAACCACTAACACCGACTCATATCAAGCCAACTTAGCTCTAATACCATTAAACCTGTCACGACCCAAATTACTTAAAAATCAGAGTAAATTTTTCGTTTTTTCATTTATTATTTAATTCTTACCTTTCTCTCATCGTGACCATCCTACAAACAGTTGGGCTATGATTCGGTGTTAGTCATCTCTCACCTATTTACCATTCCATCTCCATAATCACATGCACATATCAGAGTTTACTATCTTTTGACTTTAACTAAATACATACACAATGGTATTTATAACTCTACATCCCCGACATCATATCTGTTTACAATACTGTACATTACATATTTAGATACAAAACCATACAAATGTGTATACCTGTCTCTCGATGGGAAGCAGTGACTACCAAGATACAAGTCCCCAGCCGCTCAATAACTATTATAAGTGCTCTGAAAAGATGGGAAAATAAGGAGGTGAGCAAACCACACGCTCAGTAAGGCAATTATGCAAGTAAGTAGATAGCTCCACTATCTACATGCTCATAATGCCATGCCATTAAAATCCATTTCTTTTCATTAAAATCTTAAGCACAAAAACCATGCATATATCCATGACATAGTTTATCAAAACTATTTGTTCATATATAAATCATGTAATTCATGAATCAAAGGCATTTTATGTGACATCATTAAATCATACTTAGCATGAATTTAATCAAAATCATGCATTGTTTCATGCGATATAAGACAAATCGTGAGATACAATCATTTCATGAATTTATCATTAAAGCATGGAAAACCAATCATGCTACTGCATTTAAATCATTTCATAAAAATGCAAAATAAAATAACCCCTTCCTGGTCAATTATCTCATAAGTACATCTCAAATTCATAAAACAAGTCATTAAAATTCATTATAAAGCTTCGGTTATAAAACCACCCTTCTTTCAGGGTCACATTTCATAAAATCCTCTAAAACATATATGAGCATAGTAGAAAATCATAAAATCGAGGGCCTGACCCCTCCTTCGGGTCTACTCTGATCTATCGAGACCACAAGTTATATCATGTGAGACAAGTAAGTGACTATCAGTAACAACATAGGACTATGGCCATAACCTCGTGATCCCTGGTAACACGGTACCTAGTGTGCGGGGTATCACACCTGAAACAGGAGGTGGGTCGTCCTACCCGCCAGAACAGCATAATACGAGGATTGCGAAGGCAAGGCTTGCTGCCTCGTGGCTAATGCCACTCCACTCCAACAATCCCCACGGTACAGCGTACTCCACATGACACACACGGTACAACGTACTCCATGAACCTAAGCTCAATCAGGGGTGCCTGCAATAGGTCTTATCCACCCATATCATCTCTGTCTCAGTATGCACGTGTGAGCATATCATCTCACTATAACACAGTCTACAGGAAGCTCCAACACGGCTATATGCATGTCATATAAATCCCTATGCGAGTGAAGCTCAAGCATGACTCCATGCATATTCATGATATCAGAAAATCTCATGCGAGCGAAGCTCTAGTACGGTTTCATAGAAATCAAATGAAATCTGCGTACGAGCAGCGCTCCAGTACGACTTAAAATAATTATAAATTCAAGTAAAATCCACGTACGAGCAATGCTCTAGTACGGATGAATGCACAAGTAAATCAAAACTTCGTATGAGAAAAACTCTAATACGGCTTTATGCATAAATACATCAAATCTCATGCGATTTACACTCCAGCCCGACTTTATGCAATTTCATATCAAAACAGGATGCGAGCTAAGCTCCAGTATCTCTCATGCAGGTCAAATCATAAAAACTAGTGTGAGCAATCGTTCTAGCACCTTTTTATGCATGTTAAGTCAAAACAGTTCAAAATCGTCAAAACAATTAAAACAGAGTGCGAGCTAGGCTCCAGCAGCTCTCATGCATATCAAATCATAAAATCAGTGCGAGCAACCGCTCTAGCACATTTTATGCATATGATATCACACAAGTTAGTGCGAGCAACCGCTCAAGCACATTTATGCACATTCACAAACGCAGATATAGTGCGAGCTATATGCCAGCACTATCTGTTTCCATATAAACTTAATAGTTGGTCCGTTTTTCAAATAATTTCATTTAAATACAAATAACACCTACGTAGTGTTATCTTGTGAAATTTATACAATAAATGGCCAATCTACCGATTTGCTTTGATTAAAACCAATAAAATTCCTTAATTTGGAAAATTCCTTAAATCATGCATTTCATGCATGTCATGCTTTCACCATTCTTAGGTGAACTTCCCTCAATAGGGGTAAAATAGCCTTTTTACCTATTTCGATCCTTAAAATCATTTAAACCACTTTTAGGATCATTATACAATAACCGTGTATACATACATAATAAGTGTATACAAAAACTATTAAAATACGCGTAGCTACCTCTAGTTACTCACACAATTCCCTTACCTCATTTTTTCGATACAGTCTGACCTTTACTGATGTCTCGTCATGCAGTCTGATTTTCTCTCAATCAAATCTCTGGAACTGCGCATATTTATACATCAGGTCAATTACAATACAATTAACTGTATTTCATATTTTTCTGGGTTTAATTTAAATCATTGGGCCCGTTTACCCATATTGGGCCTGATTGTACCATAATGGGCCTGATTGTACCATAATGGGCTTTAATCAGCCTTAAGCTCGTTTACCACACTTTATCGAGGCCTATTGGGCTCATTGGGCCCATCAGTATTTATTTAGCCTCGTTCTAAATTCTCAGATATCTCAATTTAGTATTTACGACAATTTATCTCAATTTTCAGAATATAATTCATTTATGCGAAATTTAAATCCATAATTCATGCGATAAATTTTAACACGTATAACGATGCAAAATTATCGTAAAAAAGGGTTACTTACCTGAGATTCCATGATAGTACGCAAATCGAGGCTGACTCAAGTCCTCGTTTGACATCAATCGTCGAGCTACATAATTTAATATTTTTCGGGTAAATTTCCAGTCGAATATTATTCAAATTAAATATTTCAAAATTTAAATCGGTCAATTCGATCGCTTACCGACTTACCCTTAGCTCGATTGCATCATTGAAATTTTCTCCAATTTTTCCTCTTTTTCTTTTTCCTTTTTTTCTTTTCTTTTATTTTTTGCTGAACCGGTTCGGTCCGGTTCAACCAGATTCAGACCACCGGTTCAGTCGGTTCAGTGGCTCATCGATCGGTTCTCCATCGGTTTTCGTCGCCAGTGGCTCCGCTGGGCCGTCCGATGCACGGATCTGGTCTCAGTTTTCCCCGAGGTCGTCGAAAAGTGGCTGGTTCGGCTCTTCTCTCCTTCGCCGGCGGTACCGTTTCATTTCTTCCTACGTTTTCGGCGCTGGCTGCCGTCTTACCCATCGGTGTTGCCACCAATTGTGTCGTCTACGCCTGGGAGACGCTCGGCTAGTGGTGGCCGGGCCCAAATCGGTGCCAGTCTTCGAATTTATCCCTCTTTCTCCTCTCTCGGCTTTTCCTCTATCTTTCGTCGACGTTTCTCCCGCCGTTCGTGCTTCCATTGCCGGATTCTGCCTGGGGTCGGTGTCGGCTGTCTTCCCCCTCGTCGGCCAAAGGGGGCTCGACTCCTCGGCTTCGTTTTTCCTTCAGAAATCGCGAAACGCGATTTCTTTTTTTTTTGTAATTTATTTTAAATAATATTTTAATCAATTTAATATTATTATTTTTGCCAAAATATCTAAAAAAATTTTTATTTAATTTATTTAATCAATAAATGAATTTTTCGGTTTTATTTTGGCTTTTCGGTATATTTTTCGATTATTTTCGAGATTATTTTTCGAAGTGAAAATTTTGGTTTATTCTAATAAATTCATATCTTGATCAATTTAATCCGAAATTTAATTATTTCTTCGTTATTGGTAAAGATTTCTTAAATCCCTATTTTTAATTAAATTTTCTTGTTGAATTTATGTCGACTTTTGATCTTTTGATCGTTTTACCCTTGCACGTTTTCGGGAATATCATTTCAGTCTTTTTGCATTTTTAAATGCACTCGAATATTTGTATTCATTCCCTTTTGCTCTTATGATAAAATCGGGTCTTACAGAAATGTATGTCAATATATAGCCTTTGTATCTCAAATTGAACTAAAGAATGTCAATAAAGCTTTAGATGACAATAATTGGGTTTTAGCCGTGCAAGAAGAACTAAATCAATTTGAAAGAAGGAAAGTATGGAATTTAGTTCCTAGGCCTAGTGATCACTCTATAATTGGAACTAAATGGATCTTCAAGAACAAGATGGATGAAAACAGTGTAATCATAAGAAACAAGGCTCAGCTAGTTGCACAAGGTTATAGGCAAGAGGAAGGAATAGACTATGATGAAACCTATGCACTGGTAGCTAGATTAGAAGCAATAAGAATCCAACTTGCTTTTTCTTGCTACAAGAACTTCAAATTATATCAAATGGATGTAAAGAGTGCATTTCTAAATGGTTTCATCAATGAGGAAGTTTATGTTGAGCAACCCCCCAATTTTGAAAGTCCTGAATTTTCTGAACATGTCTACAAACTTTCTAAGTCACTTTACAGTTTGAAACAAGCCCATAGAGCCTGGTATGAAAGACTTTCCACGTTCTTGATAGAAAAAGGTTTTTCAAGAGGAAAAGTAGATACAACTTTGTTTATCAAAAATAAGACTAAAGATTTACTAGTTGTTCAAGTATATGTAGATGACATCATTTTTGGATCAACTAATGAATCTCTATGTCAAGAGTTTGCTAAGATCATGCAAGGTGAATTTGAAATGAGCATGATGGGAGAGCTCACCTACTTCTTGGGACTTCAAATGAAGCAAACTAAGGATGAAACCTTCATCAATCAAGCTAAATACACCAAGGATTTGCTCAAATGATTTGGAATGGATAACTGCAAACCTCAAGCAACTCGAATGGGCACCAACATCAAGCTAGATAAAGATAAAAGTGGTAAGTGTGTAGATAGTAAACTATATAGGTCTATGATTGGTTCATTGCTTTATCTTACTGCAAGTATACCTGATATTTTGTTTAGTGTATGTTTATATGCTAGATTTCAATCCTCTCCTAGAGAGTCACACTTACTAGCTACAAAAATGATCTTTAGGTATCTTAAAGACACACCCTCTCTAGGACTTTGGTACCCTAAAGATTCCACCTTTGCTTTTCATGCATATTCTGATGCAGCTTTTGGAGGTTGTAAAATAGATAAAAAAAGCACTTCAGGAACATGTCAATTCTTAGGGAATAGATTAATATCATGGTTCTCTAAGAAACAAAATAATGTAGCACAATCCACAACAGAGGTAAAATATATAGCAACTAGTAGTTGTAGTGCTCAAGTGTTATGGATTAAGCAACAAATAAGAGATTATGGTGTAGACATAAAGCAAGTTTCCATCAAATGTGATAATACCAATGCCATCAATCTCTCTAAAAATCCAATCCAACACTCTAGAGCTAAACATATTGAGATTAGGCATCATTTTCTTAGAGATTATGTACCAAAAAGAGATATAGTTCTAGAATATATTGATACACTACATCAAATAGCTGATATTTTCACTAAACCTCTTGATAGAGATAGATTTTGTGTTCTTAGAGGTGAATTAGGACTTATGTATGCTCCTTAAGATTTATTGCCTTCAAAACTTTGATTTCAAACCTATTTTCAACTGATTTTTCAACTCATTTTCTGGGCAAAGAGTATGAGAGATCGATCTCCTCTCAATATAGATCGATCTAGCTAGCTCCAAATTGGCCTAAGTAGTAAGGTTCAGCTAAGCAGATCGATCTTTTATCTCATAAGATCGATCTCCTTAAGTTTCTGTATTTTACAGATCGATCTTTGCATTTGGCAGATCGATCTTCTTCAACCTCTGTATGTTGCAGATCGATCTCTGCATTTGGCAGATCAATTTTCTTGAGCTTCTGTATTTTATAGATCGATCTCATAAAATAAGAGATCAATCTCCTCATGTATAAGATCGATCTGGTACCTCGACAGATCGATCTCCTCAGCCCTGGGCTATAAATACTGCTTCAAAATCCCTAAATTTAAAAACCCAAAATTCAAATCCCTAACCCTCTATCGCGCCCCCTCCTTCGATTTCTCTCGCAGATCAATCTCTGGTAAGGTTCTTGTCCGATCTTTTTCATCAATCTTCATTCTAGTAACCTACATTGTTGATTTTCTCTCGCAGATCAACATTGTTGATTTTCATCAATCTTTTTCTTAGCCCTGGGCTATAAATACTGCTTCAAAATCCCCAAATTTCAAAAACCCAAAATTCATATCCCTAACCCTCTATCGCGCCCCCTCCTCCGATTTCTCTCGCAGATTAATCTCTGGTAAGGTTCTCGTCCAATCTTTTTCATCAATCTTCATTCTAGTAACCTACATTGTTGATTTTCCTTCAAAAAATTTCTTTTTAATCATCATTAGGGCTCTTATTAAACTGTTTCATTGTTTAGGATTTTAGAGAACTCTTAAAACAATCTTAGAATGTGTTTAGCTGATTATTTAGTCTACCATCATGCCTCGCATTAAGAGAGCTGCCAACAAAGAGTCTAAACCCTCCTCCTCACAACCACCCACTGTCTCTTCATCCTCTGTCACCACTTTTAGCAGATGTTTTCAAACACCTGCAAAAAGAAAGCGATTTGAAGAGTACTTCTCTACCATGCCCATAAAACACTGGAGGACCATTGACTTTTCATTTCTTTCCCGCATTGACTTTCCATACTTGTCAAAAATGGAAGAATTTGGTTGGCTTCCATTTCGCAAAATAAACACCCATGCACCTCCAAATATTATTAGGGAATTTTTCTCAAACGCTGAGCTTATCTATGACCTTGACGATGCCTGTAAAATTCTAGGTTTTAAAACCTTCATCATGGCCAAAACGATTTCTGTAAACACCAATCTCTTAGCCCGAGTGTTTGAGATCGAAGATAGTGGTTTGACCGATGAAGAAGATGAGGCACCCCTTGAATTTAACCTACCCAGAGACAAGCCAGTGACCTACCCATGCACCCTAGGTTACTACACCTAATCATCTCTTGGAACCTTCGACCTTTCGGTACCCGACATTTCACAGTCAGAAAATTAGACTGTTTTTGGCTCCATTATCTTCATACTTCTCAAAACTAAAAACCGAACCTAGTCCACTTCATCTACGAAGATTGGCTAAAAATCGTGCGGGGTCAAGCCTCAACAATAGTCTTCCCTCAACCCCTTGCATTCCTGCTACAAAAACTCAGGGTTGACTGTTCTTGTGAGACCGGTGAAGTGCCTTCTGTAAAAAGTGTTCTGAATATCTGCACCGTTCACCATATGGGGTACTATAAAGACTTCCACGGTCACTGGAGGAAGCAAAGCGAAACCCATCATGAGGCAGCCATGGAAGAGGATGTTCCAGCTGAGCCTACCACACCGTCCACTAAGGTTCCTCCTACGTCTGCTACTCAGCCTACTACACCAGTTGATGACGTTACATCCATGATAATGGATTTTCGGCAACACTTTGATACCACGATGGAGATGTTTGCCCAACGGTTTTCAGTTTTCGAGAAACATCTTGACATAATTGAGGCAACGCATCAAGCTATGTACGATGAGCTTCAAACCACTTGCGTTCGAGTTGAGGACATGGCTAATCGTTTTCCTTCCCCATCTTCGTAGAAAATGATTTTTCTTTGCTGTGCTTTGAACTATGTTTTCTTTATGTTGTATGAACAATTATATTTTGAAATGCCAGAACTTTCATTCAGTTTTATGCTTCATAGTTTGTTGATTTATGCTTTGTGATATATAGTCTTACGCCTAGGTAATATTGATATGACAAAAAGGAGGAGAAGAAAGCATGAGAGAACATGTCAAGAGAAGCATAAATTAAGGCGGAGTTCTTGAATTCTTGAAACTGAGGGGGAGTTTTTGAAACTATAAAATTTCATGCATATGTAAAGGGGGAGATTAAACATGTTTATAATCTTAGTTTATTGAATAAGTTTTGTCATAGCAAAAACGGGGAGATTGTTAACTTAATTGTAAGACCCGATTTTATCGTAAGAGCAAAAGGGAATGAATAGAAATTTTTGAGTGCATTTAAAAATGTAAAATGATTGAAATGGGATTACCGAACATGTGCAAGGGCAAAACGGTCAAAAGCTTGAAACCCGATATTTATCGTGACAAGAAAATTTAATTAAAAATAATGGGATTGAGAAATCTTGATCAATAACGAAGAAATAATTGAATTTCGGGTTAAATTGATCAAGATATGGATTTATTGGAATAAATTGAAATTTTCACTTCGAAAAATAATCCCGAAAGTATTCAGAAAATTTTCCAGAAAGACGAAACAATACCGAGAAATTCATTTATTGAATATGAATAAAATAATAATTTTTCAGATATTTTGGATTTTAATAATAAAACATTGATTAAAATAATAACAAAATAAATAATAAATAAATAAACAAAACGAAAATTCACGAAAAAACGCGAAACAGAAGAGAAGCTGAAAACGAAAGAAGGTCGACCTCTGCTCATTGACGGAGCGACCGGCGGTTACCCCAGGCGAGGGCCAGCGAAGGAAGTCGACCCCGTAAGGACCACCAGCCACTGGAACACGCGCCCCAGCCACCGAAATCGTATCACGGCGAAGGGAGAGAGAACCGAGAGAGGGAGAGAGGATTTGGCGATCACGAGCGTCGATCTAAGCCCGACCACAGCTAGCCGAGGGAGCGCCTTAGGAAGACCGGTCGATTGGTGGTAGCCTTAGTCGGTAGAACGACGGCCAGCATCGAAAAACGACGAAAAACATAAACGATACCCATGCCGAAAGGGAGAAGGGCCGTATTGGCCACTTTCCTGCCACCTCGGGCGAAATCGAGGGCAGATCCATGCATCGGACGACCCCGCGGAGCCACTGGCGGCGAAAGTCGGTGGAGAACCGGTCGATAAGGTACTGAACTGGTCGAACCGGTCTGAATCGACGGTCTGAACCGGGTTGAACCGGACTGGACCGGTTCAGCCAAATAGAAAAGGAAAAAGGAAGAAAAAGGGAAAAAGAAAAAGAGAAAATTGGAGAAAATTCCAGTTATGCAATCGAGCTACGGGTAAGTCGATAAGTGGTATAATTGACCGATTTGAATTTCAAAATATTTAATTTGATTAATATTAGACTGGAAGTTTACCCGAAAAAATATTTAATTGTGTAGCTCGACAATTGGCATCAACCGAGAGCTCAAAACAGCCTCAATTTGCGTACTATCATGGAATCTCGAGTAAGTAACCCTTATTTGTGACAATTTTACATCGTTATGCGTGTTAGATAAATTACGAATTTAATTTTCGTATTAAATGAATTAAATTCTGGAATGAGAGATAAATTGTCGTAAATAATTCATTGAGATATCCGAGAATTTAGAACGAGGTCCAATAAATACAGATGGGCCCAGTGAGCCCAATAGGCCTCGATAATGTGAATAGTAAGTGGAAAACGGGCTTAAGGCCGATTAAGGCCCATTATGGTACAATTGGGCCCAATATGCGTAAACAGACCCAATGATTTAAATTAAGCCCAAAAAATTATGAAATACAATGAATTGTATTGTATTTGACCTGATGTATATTTATACGCAGTTTCAGAGATTTGATTGAGAGCAAATCGGACTGCATGATGAGACATCAGTGAAAGGTCAAACTGTACAGAAAAATGAGGTAAGGGAATTGTGTGAGTAGCTAGAGGTAGCTACGCGTATTTTAATAGTTTTTGTATACACTGATTATGTATGTATACACTGTTATTGTATAATGATCCTAAAAGTGGTTTAAATGATTTTAAGGATCGAAATAGGTAAAAAGACTATTTTACCCCTATTGAGGAAAGTTCACCTGAGGATGGTGAAAGCATGACATGCCGGAAATGCATGATTTAAGGAATTTTCTGAATTAAAGAATTTGATTGGTTTTAACCAAAGCAAATCGGTAGATTGGCCAGTAATTGTATAAATTTCACGAGATAACACTACGTAGGTGTTATTTATATTTAAATGAAATTTCTTTGGAAAACGGCCAACTATCAAGTTTATATGGAAACAGATAGTGTTGATGCATAGCTCACACTATATCTGCGTTTGTGAGTGTGCATAAAATGTGCTTGAGCGGTTGGTCGCACTGACTTGTGTGACATCATATGCATGAAATGTGCTAGAGCGGTTGCTCGCACTGATTTTATTATTATGAAATGCATGAGAAGTGCTGGAGCCTAGCTTGCACTCTGTTTTGACATGTTTTGACTATTCTGATTTGTTTTGATTGAATATACATAAAAAGGTGCTGGAGCGATTGCTGGCACTAGTTTTAATGATTTGACATGCATGAGAGGTGCTGGAGCTTAGCTCGCATCCTGTTTTGATATGATATTGCATAAAAGTCGTGCTGGAGTGTAACTCGCACGAGATTTGTTGTATTTATGCATAAAGTCATACTGGAGTGTTGCTCGTACAAAGTTTTGATTTACTTGAGCATTCATACGTGCTGGAGTATTGCTCGCACATGATTTTATATGGATTTATAACTCATTTTAAAGTCGTACTGGAGTATTTCTCGTATACAGATTTTACTGATTTTTATGACACCGTGCTAGAGCTTCGCTCGCACGAGATTTTCAGATATCATGAATATGCATGGAGCCGTGCTAGAGCTTCGCTTACACAGGGAATTATATGACATGCATATAGCCATGTTAGAGCCTCTTGTAGACTATGTGTCATAGTGAGATGATATGCTCACACGTGCATGCTGAGACAAAGATGATATGGGTGGATAAGACCTATTGCTGGCACCCCTGACTGAGCTTGGGTTCACGGAGTACATTGTACTGTGTATGTCACGCGGAGTACGCTGTACCGTGGAGATTGTTAGAGTGGAGTGGCATTAGCCACGAGGCAGTAAGCTTTGCCCTCGCAATCCTGGTGTTATGCTGTTCTGGCGGGTAGGACGACCAACCTCTCGTTTCAGGTGTGATACCCCGCACACTAGGTACCGTGTTGCCAAGGATCACGAGGTTATGGCCATAGTCCTATGTTGTTACTGATAATCACCTACATGTCTCACATGATATAACTATTGGTCGCTAGACCAGGGTAGACCCGAGGGAGGGGTCAGGCCCCCGATTTTATGATTTTATGATATATGACCCTGAAAGAAGGGTGGTTTTATAACTGAAGCTTTATAATGAATTTTAATGACTTGTTTTATGAATTTGAGATTTACTTATGAGATAATTGACCCGGATGGGGTTATTTTATTCTGCATTTTAATAAAATGATTTGAATGCAGTAGCATGATGATGTTTTCTATGCTTTCATTTCAAATTTATGATTTGTCTTACATGACATGAAAGAATGCATGATTTTTATTAAATTCGTGCTAAGTATGATTTACTGATGTCACATAAAATGTCATTGATGCATAAGTAGTATGAATGATATATGCACGAACAGTTTTATAAACTAAGTCATTGATGAAATGCATGATTTTGTGCTTGAAATTTTAATGAAAAGAAATGAATTTTAAGGGCATGGCATTAAGAGCATGTAAATAGTGGAGCTATCTACTCACTTGCATAATTACCTTACTAAGCGTGTGGTTTCTCACCCCCTTATTTTCCTATCTTTTCAGAGCACTTGCAATAGTTATTGAGCGGCTGAGGACTTGCATTCTTGGTATCCGCTGCTTCCCATCTAGAGATAGGTATACACATTTGTATAGATTTGTATCTGAACATGTAAATGCATAGTATTGTAAACGGATATAACATTGGGGATGTAAGGTTATGTAAATACCATTGTGTATGTATTTAGTTAAAGTCAAAAGATAGTAAACTCTGATATGTGAATGTAATTATGGAAATGAAATGGTAAATAGGTGAGAGGTGACTAACACCGAATCATAGCCCAACTGATTGTAGGATGGTCACGATGAGAGAAAGGTAAGAATTAAATAATAAATGAAAAGCGAAAAATTTACTCTGATTTTTAGGTAATTTGGGTTGTGACATTAATATATTTTGAAATGACAAAATAGTAATTCAATAATGGATATTAGAAATCTAGAAATGTTTAAAACATGTTAAGAAGGTAATTAGAATATATTGAGATACAAGTCATTGCCAGAAGCTGGGTATTAAAAGTTGAGAGATCAATCTCATGATATGAGAGATCGATCTCCTGGGCTTTCAAATATGAGAGATCGATCTCATGAGAATATGAGATCGATCTGTTAAAGGATTAAAGACTCAAAGAACATGAATAGGATGTTAAGGAAGAAGAGATCGATCTCTAAGGGTTATGAGATCGATCTTTAACTTACAGAATTCCTATGAGATCGATCTGCTCTAATGCAAAGGTTAAAGGTCTTAGATCGATCTGTAGATCGATCTATGTTCAAACAGTGAGCTTATGAGATCGATCTCATATGGATAGAGATCGATCTCCTTAAAGTTAGAGAGTTTAGGAGATCGATCTAGGGTGATTAAAGATCGATCTCCACTCTACAAGAATGACTGATAGATCGATCTGGAGATAGATCTTACTTCAAACAGAGAGTTTAGAAGATCGATCTTATGGTTCGACAGATCGATCTTCACTAACATTTTACAAATTATAAGATCGATCTCTACAAATATGAGATCAATCTCCTTGCTTCAAGTTGCTTTGTGATTGCAGGAATTTAAACTATAAGATCGATCTTGTCATGATTGAAGATCGATCTGGTACTCTACTGGAGGTTCCCAACGGCTCTTTCTGTAAAATCTTCAATAGGAAAAACAACATTAAATGCTTCACCTACCTTCCTGCTATATAAAAACCAAGCATTGAAGACACTGGAGGCAAAAGACTTATGCTGTAAATTCTGAATACTCTCAAGAGATCATTCTTCAACATTCCCTTTGTCTTCAACATCATATTTATTGTATTCTGTTAAATAGCTTGTGTAAAAGTTATTCTTCCTACCCACAAAAGAAAGTTCCTATTTGTATTCATCCTTAATCCAAAAGAAAAGAGGAGAGTTCCTCTGTGAGAGAATTTTGTAAAGGGTGAATATTTATCTTTGTAAAAAGGGGTAGAGAGGTTATTCCTTAACCTTAAAAAGGAGACTGTATCAACTATTGAGATAGTGAAGGAAAACTCTTGACAAAAAGGTCAAGAAGAGAGGACGTAGGCAAGCAATTGGCTGAACCTCTATAAATTGCTGAGTTTGCTTCTTCTCTCGCTTATCTCCTTTAATTTACTGCACTATAGTTTATTACTTATTCTTTGATTACTCGATTAAATACAATTAAGCTTAAATTTATCATTTAGACTAGAAAATCGATTCACCCCCTCTTGGTAGAGCCAACAATTGGTATCAGAGCTCGGACTCTTTGATCATTAAGGAATAACTTCCTAAAAGTTAAAACGATCTAATGGCTCATAACAATGTAGCAACAAGTCTAGTAGGAGAGGGGCACTCTACAGTTAGACCTCCCATGTTCAATGGTGAACATTATGCATATTGGAAAACTAGAATGATGTTTTTCATTCAAGCTAATGATTATGAGGTATGGAGAATCATTACTAAAGGTCCTCAAATCCCAACCAAGAAAATAAAGGGAAGAGATATCCCAAAAGAAGAAGATGAGTGAGATTCTAATGATATAAAATGTGCTCAGTTAAATGCAAAGGCCATGCACACCTTATTTTGTGCATTAGGGTCCAATGAGTATAATAGAGTCTCCGGTTGTGATAATGCCAAACAAATTTGGGACAAATTGGTAATTACTCATGAAGGCACAACTCAAGTAAAGGGGACTAAGGTAGGAATGCGCACACATGATTATGAGCTATTCAGGATGAAAGAAGGAGAGTCAATTAGTGACATGTTCACTAGATTTACTAATGTAATAAATGGACTAAAGTCCTTAGGTAAAATCTACTCTAATATAGAAATGGTAAAGAAAATCCTGAATAGCTTACCAAAATCTTGGGAAGCTAAGGTAACAGTAATTGAATAATCCAAGGACCCCCACACACTATCGTTAGATGAATTGATAGGGCCATTGTTTACATATGAAATGAAATTGAGGAGAAATGAAGAGCCACCCAAGAAAGTAGGAGTAGCTCTAAAATCCACCACTCAAGAGGATTTGAAATAAGATAAAAATGAGAGTGGTAATGAAGAAAATTTTGAAATGGTAATGTTTGCCAAGAGATTTAATAAATTTATGAGAATGAGAGCAAATGGTAGTGGTAGGAGAAACTGCAAGAAAGAATAAGAAGAATTAGGTAGAAAAGATACAATTGTTTGCTATCAATGCAAGAAACCAGGACACATTAAATTTAACTGTCCCCTTCTAAAAAGATCAAGTGATAGGAATCACAAAAAGAAGGCGATGATGGTAACATGGAGCGACAGTGACAGCTCCGATGATGATTCAAATGAAGACATTGCCAATCTATACTTCATGGCAATTGAAGATGAAAAGGTAACTTCAAATCCCAATGAATACTCTTTTGATGAACTACAAGATGCATTTGATGATCTTGCATTAGAATATGAGTGCATGAATTTGAAGTACAAAAAATTGATTTCTAAACTAAAGAAAGAAAATGAATTAATATTGATTGATAAAATAGAATGTGAAAAGAAATTAGAAGGTACAAATCTAGATATCCATGACCTAAAGGAAAAGAATAGTAACTTACATAATTCCTTTACTAGATTTTACTTGAGTCAACAAAAACTAGATCACATGCTAGAGACTCAAAGGGCTTTCTTTGATAAAAATGGGTTAGGATATGATGGTAAAAGTAGAGAAACTCACCTCAAAAGTTTCTTAGCTAGAAAGAATATGCATAAAACCTCTACTACTTGCTCACATTGTAATAAAAAGGGACATGCATCATATAGTTGTAATGTGAAGATGACCACATTTAGAGAAAGGATAGTTAGAAGAGTATGGGTCCCAAAAGATGTAGTTAATTCAAAAGATATTAATGTAATATTAAAATGGATCTCAAAAGGATCAAAAATTCTACTCACTAACTCCAAAGGACTGAAGAAAATTTAGGTACAGTAAACAAAAGCTTGAATGTTGATTGTAGGTGGTTGAGCATTACTACAAGGCAAAAACAAAGGAAGCTTGGTACTTGGATCGTGGATGCTCAAGACACATGACTGGTGATAGAAGCCACTTCAACTCATTCAAATCAAAAGTGGGTGGAGAAGTCACATTTGGAGACAACTCCAAAGGCCAAGTTGAAGGAATTGGATCAATTGGTAACAACTATTTCTCGTTAGAAAAAGTTTTACTTGTTAGAGGACTAAAACATAATTTGCTAAGTATTAGTCAATTTTGTGACAAAATTACAAAGTAATTTTTGATTAATTGAAGTGTCATGTTATAGATCCTAAATCAAATAAAGTTCTTTTTCTAGGAAATAGATAAGGTAACATATACATTGTTTATCTAAATGAACTTAAAAATGAAAATGTATGCCTTATGGTAGATAAAGAAAAAGAACCTTGGTTGTGGCATAGAAGATTAGGTCATGCTAGCATGCATGTATAATCTAAGCTAGCTAGAAAAGACCTTGTTGTAGGATTACCTAAGTTGTCCTTTGACTATGACAAAATTTGTGAAGCTTGTGTCAAGGGAAAACATAAAAGAACAACATTTAAACCTAAACATAGTGTATCAACCACTAGACCTCTTCAACTACTTCACCTAGATCTATTTGGACCAACTAGAACTACAAGCCTAGGTGGTAAGCATTATGGGTTTGTGATTGTAGACGATTATACTAGGTTTACTTGGGTATTTTTCTTAAGAGTAAAGAATGAAACCTTAGAAAAATTCATTGTCTATTCAAAGGTAGCCCAAAATGAAAAAGGTTTCACTATAACTAGCATTAGAAGTGATCATGGCAAGGAATTTGAAAATATTGGTTTTGATGAATATTGCAATGATCAAGGAATTAGTCATAATTTTTCAGCTCCTAGGACACCACAACAAAATGGGGTAGTTGAGAGAAGAAATAGAACATTAGAAGAAATGGCTAGAACAATGTTATGTGAAAATAATTTACCTAAATATTTTTGGGCTAAAGCAATAAATACCTCATGCTACATCATCAATAGAGCCATGATTAGACCAATCTTAAAGAAAACCCCTTTTGAGCTTTACAAGGGAAAGAAGCCAAATATTAGCTATTTTCACCCTTTTGGTTGTAGATGTTTTATCTTAAATAATGGGAAAGACAACTTAGGAAAATTTGATTCCAAGAGTGATGAAGGAATCTTTTTAGGCTACTCTTTGAATTCAAAGGCATATAGAGTATATAACAAAAGAACCTTGATGGTAGAAGAATTAATACATGTAATATTTGATGAGTCAAACGATGCATCTAAAGGTTCTACCAATGATGAGGATATTGAAATATTTGATGAGACCTTGAAGGATTCCTCAAAGATAGAAGATAATCTACTAGAAAAACTTGACATTAATAAAGAGGATGAAGAAAAACTAGAAATACTAGAAAGAGAGTCTAGAGCACCAAGAGAACTAGGATATGCCAAAGATTGTGAAATTGTAGGTGATCCAACTCTTAGAGTTAGAATAAGGTCCTCACTAAGAAATGTATGTCAATATATAGTCTTTGTATATCAAATTAAACCAAAGAATGTCAATGAAGCTTTAGATGACAATAATTGGTTTTTAGCCATGCAAGAAGAACTAAATCAATTTGAAAGAAGCAAAGTATGGAATTTAGTTCCTAGGCCTAGTGATCACTCTATAATTGGAACTAAATGGATCTTCAAGAACAAGATAGATGAAAACAGTGTGATCATAAGAAACAAGGCTAGGCTAGTTGCACAAGGTTATAGGCAAGAGGAAGGAATAGACTATGATGAAACCTATGCACCAGTAGCTAGATTAGAAGCAATAAGAATGCTACTTGCTTTTGCATGATACAAAAACTTCAAATTATATCAAATGGACGTAAAGAGTGCATTTCTAAATGGTTTCATAAATGAGGAAGTTTATGTTGAGCAACCCCCCGGTTTTGAAAGTCCTAAATTTCTTGAACATGTCTACAAACTTTCTAAGGCACTTTACGGTTTGAAACAAGCCCCTAAAGCCTGGTATGAAAGACTTTCCACGTTCTTGATAGAAAAAGGTTTTTCAAGAGGAAAAGTAGATACAACTTTGTTTATCAAAAATAAGACTAAAGATTTACTAGTTGTTTAAGTATATGTAGATGACATCATTTTTGGATCAACTAATGAATCTCAATGTCAAGAGTTTGCTAAGATCATGCAAGGTGAATTTGAAATGAGCATGATGGGAGAGCTCACCTACTTCTTGGGACTTCAAGTGAAGCAAACTAAGGATGGAACCTTCATCAATCAAGCTAAATACACTAAGGATTTGCTCAAACGATTTGGAATGGATAACTGCAAACCTCCAGAAACTCCAATGGACACCAACATCAAGCTTGATAAAGATGAAAGTGGTAAGTGTGTAGATACTAAACTATATAGGTCTATGATTGGTTCATTGCTTTATCTGACTGCAAGTAGACCTGATATTTTGTTTATGTATGTTTATGTGCTAGATTTCAATCCTCTCCTAAAGAGTCTCATTTACTAGCTACAAAAATGATCTTTAGGTATCTTAAAGACACACCCTCTCTAGGACTTTAGTATCCTAAAGATTTCACATTTGCTCTTCATGCATATTCTGATGCAGATTTTGGAGGTTGTAAAATAGATAGAAAAAGCACTTCAGGAACATGCCAATTCTTAGAGAATAGATTAATATCATGATTCTCTAAAAAACAAAATAGTGTAGCACAATCCACAACAGAGGCAGAATATATAGCAGCTGGTAGTTGTAGTGTTCAAGTGTTGTGGATTAAGCAACAAATAATAGATTATGGTGTAGACATGAAGCAAGTTTCCATCAAATGTGATAATACCAGTGCCATCAATCTCTCTAAAAATCCAATCCAACACTCTAGAACTAAACATATTGAGATTAGGCATCATTTTCTTAGAGATCATGTACAAAAATGAGATATAGTTCTAGAATATATTGATACACTACATCAAATAGCTGATATTTTCACTAAACCTCTTGATAGAGATAGATTTTGTGTTCTTAGAGGTGAATTAGGACTTATGTATGCTCCTTAAGATTTATTGCCTTCAAAACTTTGATTTCAAACCAATTTTCAACTGATTTTTCAACTCATTTTCTGGGCAAAGAGTATGAGAGATCGATCTCCTCTCCATATAGATCGATCTAGCCTGCTCCAAATTGGCCTAAAGCAGTAAGATTCAGCTAAGCAGATCGATCTTCTATCTCATAAGATCGATCTCCTTAAGCTTCTTTATTTTATAGATCGATCTTTGCATTTGACAGATCGATCTTCTTCAGCCTCTGTATGTTGCAGATCGATCTCTACATTCGGCAAATCAATCTTCTTGAGCTTCTATATTTTATAGATCGATCTCATAAAACAACAGATCGATCCCCTCATGTATAAGATCGATCTGGTACCTCGACAGATCAATCTTCTTAGCCCTGGGCTATAAATATTGCTTCAAAATCCCCAAATTTCAAAATCCCAAAATTCAAATCTCTAACCCTCTGTCGCGCCACCTCCTCCGATTTCTCTCGCAGATCGATCTCTGGTAAGGTTCTCGTCCAATCTTTTTCATCAATCTTCATTCTAGTAACCTACATTATCGATTTTCCTTCAAAAATTTTCTTTTTAATCATCATTAGGGCTCATATTGAACTGTTTCATTGTCTAGGATTTTAAAGAACTCTTAAAACAATCTTATGGTGTGTTTAGCTGATTATTTAGTGTACCATCATGCCTCGCATTAAGAGAGCTGCCAACAAAGAGTCTAGACCCTCCTCCTCACAACCTCCCACTGACTCTTCATCCTCTGTCACCACTTTTAGCAGGTGTTTTCAAACACCTGTAAAAAGAAAGCGATATAAATAGTACTTCTCTACCATGCCCATAAAACACTAGAGGACCATTGACTTTTCATTTCTTTCCCGCATTGACTTTTCATACTTATCAAAAATGGAAGAATTTGGTTGGCTTCCATTTCTATGACCCTGATGATACCTGTAAAATTTTAGGTTTTAAAACCTTTGTCATGGCCAAAATGATTTCTGTAAACACCAATCTCTTAGCCCGAGTGTTTGAGATTGAAGATAATGGTTTGACTGATGAAGAAGAGGAGGTACCCCTTGAATTTAACTTACCCGGAGACAAGGCCAGTGACCTACCCATGCACCCTAGGTTACTACACCTAATCATCTCTTGGAACCTCCGCCCTTTCGGTACCCGACATTCCACAGTCAGAAAACTAGACCATTTTTGGCTCCATTATCTACATACCTCTCAAAACCAGAAACTGAACCTAGTCCACTTCATCTACGAAGATTGGCTAAAAATCGTGCGGGATCAAGCCTCAACAATAGTCTTCCCTCAACCCCTTGCATTCCTGCTACAAAAACTCGGGGTTGACAGTTCTTGTGAGACCGATGAAGTGCCTTCTACAAAAAGTGTTCTGAATATCTGCACTGTTCACCATATGGGGTACTACAAAGACTTCCACGATCAATGGAGGAAGAAAAGTGAAACCCATCACGAGGCAGCCATGGAAGAGGACGTTCCAGCTGAGCCTACCACACTGTCCACTAAGGTTCCTCCTACGTCTGCTGCTCAGCCTACTACACCAACTGATGACGTTACATCCATGATAATGGATTTTCGGTAACACTTTGATACCACGATGGAGACATTTGCACAACGGTTCTTAGTTTTCGAGAAACGTCTTGATACAATTGAGGCAACGCAACAAGCTATGTACAATGAGCTTCAAACCACTCGCGTTCAAGTTGAGGACATGGCTGATCGTTTTCCTTCACCATCTTCGTAGAAAATTATTTTTCTTTGTTGTGCTTTGAACTATGTTTTCTTTGTGTTGTATGAACAATTATATTTTGAAATGCCAGAACTTTCATTTAGTTTTATGCTTCATAGTTTGTTGATTTATGCTTTGTGATATATAGTCTTATGCCTAGGTAATATTGATATGACAAAAAGGGAGAGAGGAAAGCATGAAAGAACATGTCAAGAGAAGCATAAATTAAAGGGGAGTTCTTGAATTCTTGAAACTGAGGGGGAGTTTTTGAAACTAGAAAATTTCATGCATATGTAAAGGGGGAGATTAAACATGTTTATAAACTTAGTCTATTGAATAAGTTTTGTCATATCAAAAAAGGGGAGATTGTTAAGTTAATATATTTTTAAATGACAAAACAGTAATTCAATAATGGATATTATAAATCTAGAAATGTTTAAAACATGTTAAGAAGGTAATTAGAATATATTGAGATACAAGTCATTACCAGAAGCTGTGTATTAAAGGTTGAGAGATCGATCTCATGAGATAAGAGATCGATCTCTTGGGCTTTCAAATATGAGAGATCAATCTCATGAGAATATGAGATCGATCTGTTAAATGATTAAAGACTCAAATAACATGTATAGGATGTTAAGGAAGAAGAGATCGATCTCTAAGGGTTATGAGATCGATCTTTAACTTACAGAATGCCTATGAGATCGATCTGGTATAGGAAGAGATCGATCTCCTCTAAGGCAAAGGTTAAAGGTCTTAGATCGATCTGTAGATCGATCTATGTTCAAACAGAGAGCTTATGAGATCGATCTCATATGGATAGAGATCGATCTCCTCAAAGTCAGAGAGTTTAGGAGATCGATCTAGGGTGATTAGAGATCGATCTTCCCTCTACGAGAATGATAAATCGATCTGGAGATCGATCTTACTTCAAACAGAGAGTTTAGAAGATCGATCTTATGGTTCGACAGATCGATCTTCACTAACATTTTACAAATTATAAGATCGATCTCTACAAATATGAGATCGATCTCCTTACTTCAAGTTGCTTTGTGATTGCAGGAATTTAAACTAGTAGATCAATCTAGTCATGATGGAAGATTAATCTGGTACTCTACTGGAGGTTCCCAACGGCTCTTTCTGTAAAATTTTCAGCGGAAAAAATAGCATTAAATGCTTCATCTACCTTCCTGCTGTATAAAAACCAAGCACTGAAGACACTGGAGACAAGAGACTTATGCTGTAAATTCTGAATACTCTCAAGAGATCATTCTTCAACATTCCCTTTGTCTTCGACATCATATTTATTATATTGTGTTAAATAGTTTGTGTAAAAGTTATTCTTCCTACCCACAAAAGAAAGTTCTTATTTGTATTCATCCTTAATCCAAAAGAAAAGAAGAGAGTTCCTCTATGAGAGAATTTTGTAAAGGGTGAATATTTATCTTTGTAAAAAGGGGTAGAGAGGTTATTCCTTAACCTTAAAAAGGAGACTGTATCAACTATTGATATAGTGAAGAAAAACTCTTGACAAGAAGGTCAAGAAGAGAGGACGTAGGCAAGCGATTGGTCGAACCTCTATAAATTACTGAGTTTGCTTCTTCTCTCTCTTATCTCCTTTAATTTACTGCAATATAGTCTATTGCTTATTCTTTGATTACTCGATTAAGTACAATTAAGCTTAAATTTATCATTTAGACTAGAAAACCGATTCACCCCCTCTCGGTAGAGCCAACACATGACATAGTACTGAAGCATTACTCGTACTTGATTTGAATGAGAATTATGCATGACCTGGTGCTGGAGTGTTACTCACACTAGCGTCTGATTTTATGATATACATAAGATAGTGATTGAGCGAGGTGTCGACTGTGTGTCGCACTTAAGGCTCGCACTGCAGCTTAATGTGATATACATGTAATGATTTTAAAACCGTGTTGATTTCCTCGTGTAGACTGAGTGTCACACAGATGAGATGTTCGCATGTGGATTTCGAGACGTGGCATTAATTATCAATTGAGATAGGGTCCACAAGTGTACGTTGTACCGTGTAAGTGTCACGGAGTACGCTATACCATGTGTTGTATGTGGAGTTGTGGAGTTGAGGAGTTAATAGCTGACGGTTGTAAGGATTTGACCCACCTCCTGTTGCAACATTGATGCCCCGTACACCGAGGCCTGTGTAGCTTTGGATCACAGTATAGGATATGGCCATAGTCCAGGTTATTATTGCATTTAGCCACCGAGTCTGAATTCGGGTAGACCAAGGGATGGGTCGAAACCTGATTTATATGTTTTAATTGCTGAAACGCCATTTTTAATGTGTTTCAGTCTAAATGGCATGATTTACTTTAAAGGCATTATGAGTTTACAAGATGCAGTATTTTGCATGAAATGCCTTTATTTATTAAACAAAACATGATTTCAGTATATGTGAAATAATATATGTACGTACTACATTAGTTTTCCAATTCATGCTTTAAATGTGAAATTAAGGAAAAAGTATTTCGAGGCATGTAGATAATGTAGTTGTCTACTTGCTTGCCTGATTTCCTTATTGAGCTAGTGAACTCACCCCTTTCATTTTTCACCTCTCTACAGAGCATCCACAGTAGATAGCGTACGACTGAAGACTTGCATTCCTTTTGTCCGTTGCATTTCTCATCAAGCGAAAGGTATACACATCACGTACAATTTTGTATCTGAACATATAAACAGCACAATGATGTAAACAATGTAATAATGGGAGATGTATTTGTATTAAATTATATGTGAGTTTCACTTATGGTATAAGAGTAATTACAGTCAATAGATAGTTTATATTGACATGTATGTATTGTGTTGAGTGAATGATATGGTAAGTAAAGCTGATGATACTAATACCGAATCATAGCCCAACTGTTAGTGATTGAGTAATGACAGAAGGAAAAGTAAGAAAAAGTAAAAAATTTGTAGTGGTTTTTTGTAAAAGTCAGTCGTAACAGAATAAGTTAAAAAAAATAAAGTGGTCATTAAGCACATTAGCACTGAATTGATGATTACAGATCTTTTAACGAAAGACATGCCACCAAAGAGTTTTAAGGATCAGGCCATCATGTGGAAGTTGTATGGACAACTTTTATTTATAACGAAACTCTTTTTCATTTGTTATGTTTTCTCAATATTTTGGTGCACATATTGATTATTGAGAATAATAATAGTTTTTGGACCTATAATAAACATAACGTTTATTCATTAAGTTATGTTATCACATATAGACTAACATTAAAATGATGGAATATATTGTAATACATGGAAGATACTACTCATTCTTAAATGACTTATCGCCATGATTCATGTATTTTGTTTCATTAATTTAAGCATAAGGATTCATAGATAATGGATGGAAAATAAAAATTATTCCTAAGATTTCTCTTCCAACCCACAAATCTCTCAATTAACTAAATATAGCACATAATCAAATGTGGTACATAATTACAAATATTCTAGGAAATTTTTCAACAATAATATATACAGACCAAGTAGGAGAATGTAGGTTACCTACATAAGTTATCTACTTAATCAATAGTGTTTTATGGGAAATAAAAGATTTGAGGTTATTTACATAACCTTTTAAAACTTTCTATTAAGTGGTCATATATTATATTATTATTATTATTATTATTATTATTATTATTATTATTATTATTATTATCTGATAATTATTTAAAATTACCTACCCACCAACAGAGTTACATTTTTAATGAGAAGTTGTATATAAAAAAAATTACAAAGTATTGATTGCTTAAAATAAAAAGATCAAATAGATAAAGGCAACGCAGCTCAAAATTATTTATATCAATGGCTGAAGATTAGTATCCTATTATGCATTTTAATCTAACGCATTTGAGAGATCAATTAAAATTCTTGCTCAATCAAATGAGCCTTGAAGGAGAGTCTGGAACTTAGAAGTGTTGCCTCGGGTTAAATATTTCATGTGGATTGCTATGCACAACAGAATTCTGACAAAGGAGATGTGTTTTAAAAAGAGAATAGTTGGAGACACCACCTGCTTGAGTTGTGGAGCTGCATTGGAGTCCATCCTCCATGTCCTTCGAGACTGTCGTACATTACAAGAACTCTGTGCAATGTGCCTTACTGGTGAGGAACTTACTAAGTTTAATGATTTCACACTCAATAATTTCTTGTCATTTAATCTTCACAGGAAATCTCCCTCAGCTAATGGATATCTTGATTGGCCTACCCTGTTCGCTGTGGTCTGCTGGCACATATGGATGTGGCGTGATAAACACACTTTCGAGGCGGGGTTTGTGTGGCCTGTTAATGGTATGCAGCAAATACTCAAATACATGGCAGACATCAGAAAAGTACCTAGACATTGTAGCCAACCCTTCAAGGACAATTGAGAGCAATAGCAAGGACTAAACCAGCTGATAGTGTGCTCAAAATCAATGTAGATGCATCAGCAAGAACGAATCCAGGCTGGTCAGCGGCAAGGGGCTTTGGACGTGACCATCAGGGGAAATGGGCTTTTGGTTTTGTGAGGAAACTGAATTGGGGTTCGATTGCTCGGGCGGAAGTATACGCAATTTACTATAGTCTAATAACCGCTTTGGACCTTGGATATTGTAACATTATTGTGGAGTTGGATTCATTGTATGTAGTAACTAAACTGCATTAGTCGCTACAGGAATGTCATCCTTTACTACAATTGCTATGGGCCTACAAGCAGCTTCTTGAAAGAAAATGGTCCTACTTGCTCCGTCATGTCTTCCACGAAGCCAATGCATGTGAAGACTTCCTTGCCAATGCTGCATATGAGTCTTCATTTGATCTACTTACAATAAGTCAACCATTACCGGGGTTAGAGAAACTGTTACATGAAGATTGTATGAATATTAGTCGGTCTCGACACTGTCCAACATAAGCAGTATTCTGCTTCATATGTACCCCAAAAAAAAAAAAGAGGCTTGTTAATAGCTTAGTTAGAGGATTTGACTAGTACCATTTATCTGTACCATCGCAGTAGGCCGCCCAGTCTAGTTGAGGACAATAAGGAGTGTTTTTCTATGTTAGGCAATTTAAGGTGGGTTTCCATTTGCCATTCCATCCCTTTTTTGCTACTTGCTTGAACGGATGGGGAATTGCCACTGCCCAATTAGGGGGCAATGCTTGGTAACATAGTTCGTCCTATGCAAAAATAGGGGTTGGGGTCGTACTTTTAATGTTGTGAAAGCCCTGTCGAAGGTTGAAATGGGTCTTGCTGGAAAGGCTTTTATTTCGAGAGAAGCATTTCCCCACCCCCCCACCCCCAAAAAAAAAATAATAATAGAAATAAAATAAAGGAAAAGATTAAAAAAATAAATATGTCTTTGTACAATTATTATTTCACATCAACTGCATAAAAAAAGCAACTACAAAACACCGCATTTATTCAATATATTACATTTTCTATTTAATAAGCTTCGACTTTATTTTTTTGTTGGATTTATAAAGTTTTAATAATTGAGCATCCGAGTATTTCTATGGATTTTTGCCAATTTTGCACAGATGAGCCTTAAAGAACTTGTAGTTTTTAATAATTGGACCTCAATAATGGACATTTAATATGATTTTGAGCCCAAAGTCAGTTTTTATTTTCTCAGTTCATTTTTTAGAAAGTAAGTAAATAAAATAATATATAAAGAAATGTTATCGGAACAAATCAAGAAAATAAATTTGAATACAGATTTGAAGATTTGGAAAAACATTTGAAAACCGAGATAAAGGAAATCTTTCTGGAAACCAAATTGAAGATTTTAAAGAAAAAAAAATCAGAGGGATTCTGTCCCTGAAATGCTTATAAATCGGGACAGCATAGCCAATTCAATGGGTGTTCTTAATAGTTCATGAATCAATGCTAAGAAAGCCAGAATAAAACCAATGTCATAACCCATTCCCAGCATTCAGCCATTATCCTAGAGAAAACCAAGCTAAACCCAGTCCCCTGGAACTCGAAACATATTCAACTAAAATTGCACTCAATCCCCAGTCTCTGCCAAAATTGAAAATCAATACACACACGACAAATCAAGCCATAATTCTGTAACCCTTCCCCAATCGAACAAAGCTCATGATTAGAATACAAATAAGCACAACACCACCCCACACCATAACCAAAACCCGAAGACCAATGTGATCAACCCAGCAACCACAATAACAGTCGTATTTGATGTCGCACTAAACGATAAAGAGATGACGTTGATACGATTCCTTCCATATATCGATGCTGCACTAAACGACAAAGAGATGACGTTGGTGCGATTTCTTCCACGTGTGTCAAATCTTCTGCAAAAACAACGGAAATCAGAGAGACGCAGGGATCTGTCCCTGCACGCGTACTCCGATGATTAAGTTAGAAAACTGAGTTTCTGTATATCAGGAAAAAAGGGATTATGTTTTTCAGAAAAAGAGGTTCAGCTTTTTCAGAGATAGATCCTCTACCTTTTTCCATACCTGATGTATTTATAGGCTTCCTCCAGGACCAAGTTGGGCTTCACGTTCTTTTCGGGTTTGAGGACATTTCAGACCTATAACTATAGGGTTCAGGTCTGAGGTCCAGGCGCGTGTCTAGGCTACGACAGAGTCATTGGACACTCTGTCGCGGCACGGAGTTGGAGATCCTGTGGATGAGCTCAACGTGCGGCAGAGTTACGTGACCCTCTGCCGCTGTCCCAGCGGTAGAGTTCTATCGCGGTTTCATGCGGTAGAGTACTGTCGCGATCCCCGCCGTAGAGCTGTATCGCGGCTTACTGTGTCGCGTAGAGACTGTACGACAGAGTCTCCATCGCCTATGGACTCTGTCGCCCACCAAGCAACCTCGTCGCGTGGAGACTCTGTCGCCAGGATTCTTTCGCTAGACTCTACCGCCTAGAGACTCTATCGCCAAGAGAATCTATCGCCATTCGAGTGACTGTGTCGCCACCCCTCTTTATCGGCCACGTGGATTATATTTGTGTTTTATACGTGGTGGTCTCTGGTTGGTCGATCCTTGTATACGTGGACTTTGGTGATAGGACCACTATCAATTGCTCCCCACTCTTTGGTAGGAATATTTCATGCGAAAGAGGACTCTTGATTCACTGTTCTTGGGCAGGGGCGGATCCCCGTGCGCGTGTGGATGCAACCACCCCTATATAGTCAACGCGCCTGGGCAGGTGCGGATCCCCGTGCGCGTGTAGATGTAATCACGCCTATATATATAAGCTCCCAGTCAACGCTGTAGCTACTGAGTTCTCTCGCAAAAGACCATCCTACCGCACATTCTCTCGATACTCTATCGCACCTCTGTCGCCACTCTGCCGCTACTTTGTCTCGGGCTGTTGATACTCTTTCGCTCCTCTATCGCATAAACATCACTGTGCCGCAAGTCTGTCGCGTGGACGAAAACTCTGTCGCCCTGTGCTGTTTGCCGTACTTCTGTTGCAAACGCTCTCACACTATAGTTTACTGTCTTCCTGCTTTTTTCTATTAGGTAAACTCTGTCGCCAATAGTTTTTTCTTCCGTGATTTTTCTCGAACTTTCAAAAATGGCTGGTCACGGTGTGGGGAAGCATATAGAGCTAGGAGTCAAGTCGACTTTAAAGGCAGCCGACATCCAAGACCTTATGTCTAGGTTTCCTTTGCCCGAGGGATATTCCTATAGGCTTCCAAACTCTCAAGAAAGCGACATACGTCGTGTGTCTGACGGGATAGTTATTTTCAGGGCATCCTTAGAGTTAGGACTCTGTTTTCCATTATCCGACTTTGGGGTTTCTTTCCTTAGGACGCATAGGATTGCCCCCGGACAACTGCACCCTCATGCATGGATGCAGTTAATAGGGTTTACCATGCATTGCCGCCTAAGGGGCGTTTTTCCGTCTCTTCCCCTTTTTGATGCCTTTTTTAGGTTTCGAGGTAGCCCCGGCTTAGTTCCTTATTCACTTCAACGGGTGTATAAGCCTGGATTTAAAAACAGGTTATTCGAGAAATCCGCTAATAAGCTTCACGGTTTTGAATCGGAGTGGCTTATTGTGGAGACGCCGGGGGCCTGGATTACCCCACTCATTTGGAGACTAGGCGTGAAATCCCCAAGGGCCCCCGAATTTCTACACTTAGGGAACAATTATCCCTGGACGTCAATAGGTTACTGGTTGATAGTCCCATTGGTCTTGACAGTCTTTTATCAAATGAGAATTTGATATCTGCTGGCTGAGGTGTGGGTCCCGTCCCTATTGTTGGCCCTTCTGTTCCTTCCTCGAATCCTTCATCTTCAATTCCCCCTGAGTTGAACCCTGAACCTTTAAGGCCACAAGAAGATATAGGGAGTACAAATATAAAATCTAGTTCTGACAATGAGCCTTTAGCTGATCTGAATGACTGGGGAGGATTTGGTTCAACTTTCATGGTTCTACCCGATGATGATATGATAAACATAGAGTCCCTTCAGGAGCATTTTGATTCTCCTGATGGTAACTTTTTGTGCTTTTTTATTGTTTGCTGGTTTTGACCATGTTTTTGACCACTTACTTGTTCTCTTTCTTTTTTGCAGAAATAAGCCATTTTCGACGATCTTTGGCACCCCAAGGCTCGGAGGGCGATCCGTCTAGTGATCTCACTAGAAAGAGGCCTCGTTTAGCTGATGATGTTCCTAGTGAGGCACCGATTTCGCCTCAATTGCCTCGGGCTCGGACCCTACCTGCTCCTAGACAAGTGATGCCTCCTCCTCCTCCGGAACAAAGGGATCCATCTCGGAATAGAAGGAGAGTTCCTTCCTCGTCACGGGGGGCTTCTGGTTCGTCTAGACGGTCTCGTTCTGAAGAGCGTGCCGAATGCAATATAATTCCATCCCAGCGAAAGAACCGGAGGCACTTGTACATCGAGCCGTCTATGGGGACTAGGCCAATTCTCCCGAGGATAGGTCCTATTGATGAGAGATCCTACCCTGTAGATGGTGGTTACATCATGAGGGGGTCTGAGTTTCGGGTTTACCCGGGAGTTCGCGACAATGATACCTTGGACTCTCCCGGGGTGGCGTCTCAACTGAGTTGGGCCACTATTCTCCCGAGGGACGAAGCTAAAATATTCAGGAATTATCCAGAGGGAGAAGACTTGGCTGATATGGAGGCGCTGAGGGTAATTTTCATTTTCTTTTTTCGTTTGAATTCTTTTTGCTGTACTTTTGAGTCTGACTTTTTGTATTTCTTTTCAGCTTGCTCAGAGGACCGTGGCCAACAATGCTCAACATCGAGCCTATCGGGAGCGAGCTGACAAGGAGATCCGGGAGTTGAAGGACAAGGTCATGGAGCTGTCAAATACTGTTAACAACTTATCCGGGCTTCCAAACGTGGTACGGAACTTGGAAGATCAGCTCTCGAAGGCGAGTCAAGATTTGAATCAGGCCAAGAGGGATCTTACCGTTGAGGCAGCTAGGTCTAATAAATTCCATGAAGATCTTCAACAGGCCCAAGCCGAACTGGACCGCATGCAGTCCAAATATGGGTCCTTAATTGATCGTAATCAGGAGCTCGAGCAATATGTCGCCGAGCTAGAAAGTCGGGCTACTCCTTCTCTGACTCAAGCGGAGATTGATAGCATCAGGGCGGAAGCCGTGAAGGAGTACCGTCTTTCTAGGGATTGCTTGAGGCGAAAGGAGGATTTTTCGAATCCATATGTAAAATATGGATTTTACCTCGCTAGATCTTGGCTGGAGAAGCATAAGGAAGGCGAAGAATTCCCTGAGCTCCAATATACACGCGAGGTGATGCTGTTCGAGGCCCCTGATTGGACTAAGTACGAACCGGGGGCTGAACCTCCTGATGAGCTTTTTAAGAGGACTGCTCAGGATGATCTTGCAAACCTTACCGGTCCTTGGGAGCCTGTGAACCTGGACGATGCTCTCGAACCTATTGGCGCTCTCGACGACTTGGATGGGGAGGATGTTCAGCAGTCTTTAGAGAGTGAGGGTCCGTCGGCGGTTGATCCCCAGCCTCCTCCTGCAGATTGAATTGTTTTTTGTTTTTCTTTTCGAACATTCTGTCGTTTTGTTGTGATTTTTTTTTTCTTTTGTTGGATGTACTTGTAAAGATTTTCTTGAATGAATGAAATCAAAGTTCTATTCATGCTTCGTATCGCATCGCTCTGCTATTTATTATTTATCATCATTTGTCTATTCATGCTTCGTATCGCATCGCTCTGCTATTTATTATTTATCATCATTTGTCTGTTTATTTGTTTTGTTTATTCGTATACGCTCCCTAATTCTTGATAGAAAGATATACTTTCAGAAAGAATTTTTCATATAAACATACCTTTTTCTGAGGCCTAACCACCACGACACGAGTGCGTCTTCGGTTCTTACGGCCTTTATGTTTCCATTACCTGGCCACAGTGACGCATTGCGCATCAGGCTCTTACGGCTCCTCTGATCTCTCACGCCTGGCCACAGTGACGCATAGCGCCTCAGGCTCTTACGGCTCGTCTGATTTTACGCCTGGCCACAGTGACGCATAGCACCTCAGGCTCTTACAGCTCGTCTGATTTTTACGCCTGGCCACAGTAACGCATAGCGCCTCAGGCTCTTACAGCTCGTCTGATTTTACGCATGGCCACAGTGACGCATTGCGCCTCAGGCTCTTACGGCTCGTCTGATTTTTACGCCTGGCCACAATGACGCATAGCGCCTCAGGCTCTTACGGCTCGTCTGATTTTTACGCCTGGCCACAGTGACGCATAGCGCCTCAGGCTCTTACGGCTCGTCTGATTTTACGCCTGGCCACAGTGACGCATTGCGCCTCAGGCTCTTACGGCTCGTTTGATTTTTACGCTTGGCCACAGTGACGCATAGCGCCTCAGGCTCTTACGGCTCGTCTGAATCCTGTCACAAGATTTATAAAAAAGCAGGAGACAGAATAAAAGAACAATTCGCATAATGATTGGAGAATAGCATCTTGTGATAGTGTAAACAAATGACAATATCATGAGAATATAACGTTCAAGAAAGAAAACATAATAATTAGTTCAAATACAATTTTAAGTGATTTGAATTCCATGTTTTCCCTATTTTCTGCCCTTGCAAAGTTTCAAGGATGCAGGTGTTGGGCCCGATCTTTTGTTTGATTCTGAATGGACCTTCCCAATTGGCTCTGAATTTTTCGTCTTCCTTTAAGGCATTAGTGATATGTGACTTCCTGAGCACTAAATCCCCCTCGGACATTGGTCTATCTCTCACCCGGCTGTTGTAGTAGTTGGCCACCCTCTGATGATAGGATGCCAATCGAATAGCCGCGGCCTCTCTATGCTTATCAAGCAGATCTAGGCTTTCCCTTAGTCCTTGTGAATTCTCTTCTTCTACTAGAGGCACCATCCTGGGTGACAGTGCTCCAATTTCCACGGGAATCAATGCTTCAGTGCCGTATACGAGGCTAAACGGGGTTTCTCCAGTCGATACCCGACTAGTGGTACGATATGCCCATAAGACACTAGGTAATTCATCCACCCATACTCCCTTAGCTTTGTCTAATCTGGTCTTCAGCCCATGAAGAATAGTCCGATTACTGACTTCGGCTTGTCCATTGGCTTGAGGAATGACACAGAAGAAATCCTTAGCCGAATGTTAAGACGCTTACAGAATTCACGGAAGGCATCACAATCAAATTGCTTCCCATGGTCAGCATTTAAGATGCGTGGGATTCCGAACCGACAGATAATGTCTTTCCACACCATCGCCTCCACTTTCTTCTCCGTGATTGTAGCTAAAGGCTCCGCTTCAATCCACTTTGTAAAGTAGTCGGTGACAACTAGCAGAAATTTTCTTTGACCCGTGGCTAATGGGAAAGGCCCCAGAATGTCCAATCCCCATTGTGCAAAAGGAATTGGTTGTATCGTACTCTGGGAGGGAGTCACTGGGGCTGTTGTTATTGGCGCAAACCTTTGGCATTTGTCACACCTGCGGGCTTTGTCCATCGCATCTTTTTTCAATGTTGGCCAATAGAATCCCGATCGCAGTATCTTAGCAGCAAGGGCTCTAGCTCCTAAGTGTTCACCGAAAATTCCTTCGTGCACCTCAGCTAGGATGTAATTTGCTTGCTCCGGCCCCAGGCACTTTAACAAAGGTGATGAATATCCCCTTTTGTACAGTTCTCCGTTGATTAGCGTGAACTTCGCCCCTTGTATCCTTAAGCGACGGGCCTCGTCCTTATCTTGGGGGAGTGTACCTTCAGTGAGATACTGTTTGAATGGGGATCTCCAGTCATCCCCCGTTTCAATGTCACACACTTCGACCTCTTCAATACTAGGCCGCTCGAGCCTCTCCATCTTCACTATCCTTCCTCCCGTCTCATTGGAAGAGGCTAACTTGGACAATGAATCTGCGTGCGTGTTTTCAGACCGATTAATTTGTATTAGCTGGAAGCTCTTGAAAGTCTGGGCCAGAGAGTGGACTTTCTTTAGGTAAGGGGCCAGCATCGGCTCTTGAACCTCGTATTGCCCGTTAAGCTGGTTTACCACCAATTGGGAGTCATTATGTGCTACCAAGTGGTGAACTTGCAACTTTTCTGCCAGCCTCATTCCGGCTACCAGAGCCTCATACTCCGCTATGTTGTTCGAACTGGGGAACCCAAACCGTAAAGAGTACTCCAGGGATTTCCCTTCCGGCGATACCAAGACTACACCTGCTCCACTTCCATTTGCACTTGATGCCCCGTCGACATACAGTAACCATGGTTGGGTTTCCCTTCCACCGCTACCGCTCGGGCTAGTGCATTCTACTATAAAGTCCGCCAGAGCTTGACCTTTGATAGCCTGCCTGGGTTGGAACGTGACATCATATCCTCCAAGTTCCACTGCCCATTTCACTAGTCTCCCTGAGTGTTCAGGCTTCTGGAGGATTTGCCTTAACGGTTGATCCGTCAAGACAATGATGGAGTGTGCCTGAAAATAAGGGCGCAACTTACGTGAGGCCATCACAAGGGCCAATGCTAGCTTTTCGGCCAGCAGATAGCGGGTATCCGGGTCCAACAGTACCTTGCTAACATAGTAGATGGGGTGGTAAGCTATTTCATCCTTCTTCAGTAGTACCGCACTGACGGTGAAATCACCGACTCCCAAGTACATATATAATTGTTCCCCTTCCAAAGGTCTTGTCCATAAAGGTAACTGTTTCAAATACTCTTTGAGGTCCTCAAAAGCTTTTTGACAATCACTTGTCCATTCAAAATTCCTTCCTCCTCGCAGAGTTTTGAAGAATGGCAAGCTCTTTTCTGCGAACTTTGACAGAAAGCGATTCAGGGCTGCTATTCTGCCTGTCAACCTTTGGACGTCTCTCACTGTGGTTAGGGGTTTCATGTCGATAATTGCCTGTACCTTTTCAAGATTTACCTTGATACCCCTGTCAGTGATCATGAAGCCTAAGAACTTCCCTGATCTCACCCCAAATGAGCACTTGCCGGGATTTAGCTTCATATTGAATCTTCGCAGCACCTCGAATACCCTGGACATCTGACGAGCGTGAGACTCCCCTGCTCGGCTCTTGATAATCATATCATCCACATAGGCTTCCATGGTGTTTTCTAGAAGATCTTTGAACACTTTGTTCACCATCCGCTGATATGTGGCTCCAGCATTCTTCAAATCGAACGGCATTACCCGATAGCAATACATTCCATCGTCGGTTATAAAAGAAGTCTTCTCTTCGTCTTTTGGGTGGAGCATAATTTGGTGATATCCGGAGAAGGCGTCTAAAAAACTGAGTTCATATCCGGACGTTTCATCCACAAGCCTATCTATCCGGGGTAAGGGGTACGAATCTTTAGGACAGGCTTTATTCAAATCAGTGAAATCTACACACATTCGCCACTTCTCATTGGATTTCTTCACCATTACTACGTTAGCAAGCCACTCGGGGTAGTAGACCTCTCTGATGAACCCGGCTTCTAAGAGCTTATTAATTTCTTTAGTGACTGCCTTCCGTCTTTTTGGGGTAAAACTCCTCTTCTTCTGCTTGACAGGTTTGTGTCCGGGTGAGACATTAAGCTCATGACAAATCACTTCAGGATTAATTTCGGGCATGTCGGTTGGGGTCCAAGCGAAGACATCCGAGTTCCTCCTCAGGCATTCAACTATCTCCCTTCTTACTTGTTCGTTCAGCTGAGTCCCGATGAATGCCTTCTTCTCCTCATTCCCTCTGATTAGCTCAATGGCTTCCATTTCCTCTACAGGCTGAGGCTTGGGCGGGTCATCTATGCATAGAGTCTCCTTTCTCTGCACTCCTTTGCTTGCGGTAGAAGCAATATAACAAGTACGAGCCCTCCTTTGATCTCCTCGTACTTGCCCAACTCCGTTAGGAGTAGGAAACGTCATTAACAGATAACAAGAGGATATCACCGCCCTCATATCATTCAGTACAGGCCTTCCTAGGATCATGTTGTAAGCAGCTGAGGTTGACCTCACCACCATGAACAATACCTGTCGGGTCACATCCTTCTGGTTTTCTCCTAGAGTCACAGGCAACTCTATGGACCCGGCCACCTTCACCCTTTCACTTGTAAATCCATACAGTGGCGTCATAACAGGTCTTAATCTATCTTCGGATATGTTCATTTTCTCGAAGCAATTTCAATAGATTAGGTTCACCGAACTCCCGTTATCGACTAGGATTCTACTCACCGGATGTTTCGCCACCACTGCGGATATTACCATGGGATCATCATGGGGCATGACAATGTCACCCTTGTCTGCTGGAGTGAACACAATAGGTTCTTCATCTGCTTTCTCTTCCATCACAACATGAACATGATACGCTTGCCTCGCGTAACTCTTACGGGAAACAGAGGAGTTCCCTGCCATCGATTCCCCTCCTGTGATAACATTTATTGCCGGGGCGGTAGGTTCGTTATCTGGCTGATTACCCCGGGGGATAGGCCTAAACGCTTCATTCCTTGGCCTATTTCTTCTGTTATCATTATTTGGCACATTCTGCGGACGGTCATTTCTTCGGTCGAGCGGAGGATAACGGGGCCTTTCACTTCTCCACAGGAAGCGGTTAATTTTTCCCTCTCTAGCTAGTCTCTCTAGCTGATCCATCAGGTCTCTGCATCTTTCCGTGGGGTGACCGTAAGCAGCATGAAATTCGCAGTAGGCGTCAGAGTTTCGCCCTACATCTCCAATCTTCTTTTTGGGGAATTTCAACAATCCCGTCCCCTCAATAGCTGCTAGTATCGCGGTGCGAGGCTCATTCAATCTGGTATAACCTTCATACCTGAGCCTAGGGGCCTTGTCTAATCTAACGGGTCTCGGAGAGTTTCTCTCAGGTGCATCTCTCTCTCTCTCTCTCTTTCTTCCTTCCCTTGTCTCCCGAGGCTGTACCATCTTCATTACTTCTTCCTGAGCCACATATTTATTGGCTCTAGCAAACAGATCGGAAAGTGTCACCGGCTGATCGAGGGAGAGGGATTCTTGCAATTTCTCGGACCTCGTCCCTTGCAGCATTGCAGCCATGGCTACTCCTACCGGTAGATCTTCCATCTCCAAGGTTGCATCTCGAAAACGATCTACGTAGCCCTTCAAGGATTCTTTATTCCCTTGCTTAAGAGTGAGTATGTGAGTAGCGTCTTTCTTCCTTTGGCTATTGATCATGAAGACTCTCAAAAATTCATTTCGCAATTGGTCGAAGGATGAGATGGAACCTTCACTCAACCCATTAAACCACTTTAGCGCGTGCCCTGACAATGTAAGCGAAAAGGCTCTGCACATAATTTCATCTTCCCATCCATGTAGCAACATGAGGGACTCATAACTCTGTACGTGGTCGTATGGGTCTGCTTTGTCTGTGTAGGTGGCCATAGAAGGCATTTTGAACTTCTTCGGCAAGGGTTTGTTCATGATCTCCGGACTGAACGGAATTCTCCTTCTTTGACTATCATCCGGAGACACCAGTTTTCTCTTTTCCAAAATCCTTTCGACAACTTTCTCCACATTTTCTGACCCTCGAGTTGAGTATGCTCCCCTTTCATCGGGACTAGAAGAGTCTGAGTGGTAAGCACTCCTTCCAGCACCTCCCATTCCGAGATTTGACCTTGTGCCCTCAAAATAGTCTCGGGGGTTAGGACTATTCTGTCTTCGCCGCTCCCCAGACCTATGATTTTCGAATTCATGCCCCAACTCCTCTAGAGAAGCATTGCGCCATGCGGGAGAACTCTGCCGCCTGTATGCCGCGGGTGAGCTCTGCCGCCTATTCTCCGTGGGAGAACTCTGCTGCCTACATGCCGCGGGAGAACTCTGTCGCCTATATGCCGCGGGTGAGCTCTGCCGCCTGTTCTCCGCGGGAGAACTTTGCTGCCCACATGCCGCGGGTGAACTCTGCCGCCTATATGCCACGGGTGAGCTCTGTCGCCTGCGATCTGCGGATAGGCTCTGCCGCATGCACTCTGCGGGAGAACTCCGCCGCCTGTTCTCCGCGGGAGAGCTCTGTTCAGTCAGGTCTGCGGCAGTGTTCACTTCCCGTAACCCTGCCACGGGGCGGTTCCTCTGGAATGTGGTAGAGTTTTCTCTCAAAGTCGTTGCAGGGTTATCCTCCAAATTCACAGCAAAGTTCGGAATCAGTCTAGTGGCAATATTTTGCGCTCCTTCAACTTGTCTAGTATTCACCATGGTGGAGGGTTGACCTCTCTCGTAGGTCTGCCTCGGGATGTTTTCCCCCACCATCTGCTGCACTTCTGGGGGTAAGCTAAACTGCGGGAGAGCGTTTCTGAAGAAGTTCACCATAGCCCTCAATGCTGTCGTCGTCTCCTCATTCTGACGTTTCAGAGCCTCAAATTCCTCCAGAGAAACCGAGGCCACTCTGCCACCCTTTTCATTTTGCCTTTGTCCTTGCTCTGATCTGACAGGGGGACTCACAGAATTCTCTCCCCCTGGATTTTCTGCTGTAGAACGTGTCCTCACCATTTTAATAGGGAATCTGACTTTTTGTTTCGATTCCCACAAACGGCACCAATTGATATCGCACTAAACGACAAAGAGATGACATTGATACGATTCCTTCCACGTATCGATGCTGCACTAAACGACAAAGAGATGACGTTGATGCGATTTCTTCCACGTGCGTCAAATCTTCTGCAAAAACAACGGAAATCAGAGAGACGCATGAATCTGTCCCTGCACGCGCACTCCGATGATTAAGTTAGAAAGCTGAGTTTCTGTATACCAGGAAAAAAAGGATTATGTTTTTCAGAAAAAGAGGTTCAGCTTTTTCAGAGATAGATCCTCTACCTTTTTCCATACCTGATGTATTTATAGGCTTCCTCCAAGACCAAGTTGGGTTTTACGTTCTTTTCGGGTTTGAGGACATTTCAGACCCGTAACTATAGGGTTCGGGTCTGAGGCCCAGGCGCGTGTCTGGGCTACGACAGAGTCATTGGACACTCTGTCGCGGCACGGAGTTGGAGATCCTGTGGATGAGCTCAACGTGCGGCAGAGTTACGTGACCCTCTGCCGCTGTCCCAGTGGTAGAGTTCTATCGCGGTTTCATGCGGTAGAGTACTGTCGCGATCCCTACCGTAGAGCTGTATCGCGGCTTACTGTGTCGCGTAGAGACTGTACGACAGAGTCTCCATCGCCTATGGACTTTGTCGCCCACCAAGCAACCGCGTCGCGTGGAGACTCTGTCACCAGGATTCTTTCGCTAGACTCTATCGCCTAGAGACTCTATCGCCAAGAGACTCTATCGCCATTCGAGTGAATGTGTCGCCACCCCTCTTTACCGGCCACATGAATTATATTTGTGTTTTACACATGGTGGTCTCTGGTTGGTCGATCCTTATATACGTGGACTTTGGTGATAGGACCACTATCAGTATTAAATGAAGTAAAAAAAAAAAAAATCAGAATCTTTTCAGCAAGGAAGAGGTTTCTATTGAAAATTTTAAGGTTTGAATTTCTAAGCTCTCTGTGTGTGAGAGTATTCGGCTCGCCAAGGCACAGCAATGCAGTGCATGTTGGACAGCGTCAACGGCAGCGGAGCGACAGGGACTGCAACCAGTTACAACACTGCGTAAAGCACAAAAAGTCGACGCAGCTGGGGCAACTTGAAATTGGAAATGGTTATATAAAGGGGTGGTTAGTGTCGGGTTTTGAATGGAAAGTAAAGAAAAGCTGAGTTGAGTTATAAAAAAGGGAGTAGAAGAGAAAGAAAGCTTCAGAGAAATAGAGAGAAATAGGAGAGAAAGAAACAGGGAAGACAAAGAGAAAAAGCCGACCTGGTTCATTCAAGCGCATATATGAAGTTGGGCCAATGTCAAGGTGCTTTAAATTGGGTCCTGACCCAATAGAATATAGTAGCCCTTTAATGTATATTAAATTATTTATTTTTTTGGTTAAATATGTATTTGATAATTGCATTCTTTTGTGCATTTAATTTATTCATATTTTAATTGATTGCATAAGTGTGGTGAATTAGAATTAGATATAATTATAAATTGTCAATATATGTTTAGAGGGTCAAATTAGATTAGAGCAATATCATAAGAATATATATTAAAGAAAATGAAAATCATAAAATCACATAAATGATTAAATATGAATATAAACTACATTATTTTCAATGATGGAATTCTTAAAGGGCATTGAATGTGTAATATATAAGAATTCCTAGGTGAGAAAGTTTCCTTTAAATTTGACCAGAATGTTAGAAAATTTAAAGGCAAAATTTTGATAAAAATTAATAGTTACCTATCTATATTTTCAAAACTAATCATAAATAAAATAATAGTAAATAATAAATAAAAATAATTCCAATGATGGAATTCGTAGAGCGGATTCATATGTGTAATATCCAAGAATCCCTAAGTGAGAAATGTTCTTTTAGATTTGGCCATTGTTGGAAGCCTTACAAGAATAGTTTTAATAAAAAATAATAAGTGATTATTTTCAAATAAGATTAAATAAAAAATAAAAATAATAATAAAATAATAATAAATGAAGTTTAAATAATAAGAAATAAATATGATAAAGGTCAAAATTAGAATGAATAGAAATAAAATTGAGAAAAATTAGAAATTTAAAATCTTTGTAATACACTTAATTGATACGACAATAGAATCTCTTCAAGTGAGTCTATGATAATTGAGAAATTTACCTACTCTTGAAAAATTAATTAATATGTTATTATAAATAAATATATATATATATATATATAATTATGAGCGATCAAGAAAATCATGAGAATTATGGATAATATAGATTAGAGATTTTAAAAATTATAATTTAATAAGAATTTAAAAAGAATTTAATAAATTTAAGTCCTACACGGAATAGCTTGGCAAGAAAGTTCATGACCAATTGGTATTGTTCTAATTATTATTATTAATTGAAGAATACAAATAACATACTGTAAAATCCATTGGAAAGCTAACTTAAATATCTTACCAACCATATAAAGCTCACATTTTAATTTCTTATGGATCAATACCGATGAATGTCAGAAGTTGCCTTATATGCAACGATTTCAGAAAATGAGCAATTAGTAAAGAGTCGGGCATAATTTTTTATAGGAAACTTCGATTAAGGTGATTCCAAATATATTGAAAAACTAACTTAAACATCTTTTCAACCATATAAGGCTCATATTTTAGTTTATTGTAAACTAATACTAATAAATTTCTAAAATCACGTCACATGCAAGAATTTTGCAAATAAGCAATAGGCAGAGTTTAACATAATTTTTCATCGGAAACTCCAATTGAGGTGATTCCAAATCTGTTGGAAAGCTAACGTAAATATGTTTTCAACTATATAAGGTTCATATTTTATTTCATTATGGATTGATACCAATAAATTTCTAAATTCACATCACATGTTGGAATTGCTGAAATAAGCAACCAATAAAGAGTTGAGCATAATTTTTGATAGGGAACTTTGATTGTAGTGATTCAAATTACGTTGAAAAGTTAACTTGAATGTATTTTTAACATGTATGGCTTCTATTTTAATTCATTGTGGATTGATCTCGATGAATTTTTAAAGTTAGAGTATAAGTGCAGTAAAATGATTAGAAAAGTGAGTTAAAGTTATGGAAATAAATTGATGAGGTATCATGGACATACATTAGTGAAATAATGAATTAATTAAGTAAATTATACTATTGTAAAAGGGCGTAGCCAAGTATAAAAAGTGGGTCATTTTACCCCACTGAAATTTGAATAATTCATATTTTAGTATAAGATAAAATATAATTTAATTTCATAAAAATTAAAATTTAAAATCAATTATACTTGGTGAAAATAGAGATAGTATTTAAGACAAGAAAAATATTAGTATTCTTTATGTACTAATTTCTTCACATTTAAAATAATTTTGATTTTATCAATTAACACTACAAGTACATAATTTCTTATAAAGTTATTATATTATAAGAAAAATTACAATCATATTCTACTGTGTTACATATAAGAAATCAATAAAATTATATTAAATAAATAAATCAACTAAACAAGAAACTAATATATAACTGAATAAATCTAGCATAAAGTTCGATCAAATACATACATGATAAGAACTAAACTTGAGATTTTAAAGTTTCAAAATTTTTTTTCGTTACCACTAAATCAAGATTTTTTGGCAGTATAAAAAAAACTTTATTAAAAAATGAAAATAGTTAAAAGTTTATTACTTAAACTAATAGGATATAATTTGGTGAATAATTTTTTGATTATATATATATATATATATATATATATATATATATAATAAATTGTGAAAACCTCAAATTTTCTAAACTCGAATTATAAATAATGTGCTGAAAAAAATAAATGAAATGTTAAAATGTAAGTCACTATTTTCATTATTATGAAGTAGTGAAAATTAAATCATAGAGTTGGGGTATTTGATTAGAAATAATAGAAAATGAAGAAGCTTAATATGTATATAGATATGGGATATATATATATATATATATATATATATATATATATATATATATATATTAAATAAAGAAAAATATGTCTATAATTATAGCATAATTAAATAAAGAAATAATTATATACGTACACTTGTCAAGCCTAATATGTATGTATATATGTGTAACAAGATAAATAAAGAACATTAATGTAGGAATATTAATATGTACAAATGAAAATATATTAAAAATGTGTACTAACTAAATGAGAGATATAGTTACTGTCACGACCCTCAATCCACTGAAAATTTACTACAAATTTTTTATTTTTTTCGTTTATTATTTAATTCAATTCTTATTGTTAGTTCTTTACCTTTACCTTATTTGATTCTGAATAGCTAAACCACCAACAGTTGAGTTGTGTATCGATGTCAACCTTATCCATTCATATAATTTCAAATTACAATTCATTTAAATGTAAATACTTGTATTTCCAAATCAGAGTTACTATTTACATGTGTTTACAATTTTTTACATCCCCAAAATTACATTTAAAGAGATCACTGTGCTTTGACATGTCTAGATACAAAAACCATACAAATGTGTATATCTCATGTGATGGGATGCAGCGAACACAAAAAATCTAATCCTCAGTCGTCCACTATCTACTGTAAGTGCTCTATAGAGGGGGAAAATAAAGAGGGTGAGCAAACTACGCGCTCAGTAAGGCAATCATGCGAACAGGTAGATAACTGTACTATCTACGTGGTCGTGATGTCATGCTTAAATCACACATTTATTTGTCATATTCCAAAACGTATGCTCATGCTTGTGTTCATGACATGTAAAGCAATTCATGCTATTTAAATACAGTGCACAGTTCTCAAAACACAACATGGAAAATCATCATGCGTAAATAAAAATCAAGGCATGGTAAATCTTCATGCAAAGTGCGCTTATCAAATATTTCAAATCTCGACACAAACCGATACAAAACCATCACTTGTCAAGACTCAGCCCTCCCATGGACTATCCTGACCTACAAATACATTTCAAAACATGGATTTCTCATTCAACAATAGACATGCGAGATAGACATATAATATCAATAAGGGTAATAACTAGGACTATGACCATATCCTCTGTGATCCCAGGCTACTCGGATCCTAGTGTGTGGGGTATCACCTCTATTGGCTTCCGCACGGGAGGTGGGTCACGTCCAACCCGTCGGTCCATAGTAGAATATCCATCGTCCGAAGATGACATATATATAATATCACACACGGTACAACGTACTCCATACTACTTGCACGGTACAACGTACTCTGTGGACCTATATCATCACAATATATCCCGCCACATCTCAATACGCACGTGTGAGCCTATTTAATCGACGTGGCACACAGCCTACCCGAAGCTCCCAGCATGACTCCCAACATGTCATAAAACCACGTGCGGGTAATCTCTAGCATGACAACAAGTATAGTGGACGTCTAGTGCGAGCTATGCTCCAGCACCATGTCAAAACTCGTATGAAAACTAGTGCGAGCTAGGCTCCAGCACAATTTCATAAAATCCATATAAAACTCTAGTGCGAGCATCGCTCCAGCACTAATGCATGTATAAAACACGTCAAATCTCATGCGAGCAGCGTTCTAGCATGTTTCATTTCCACAAAACTCATGTAGGTGGCTCATTCTTTGCAAAGCATGGTTATGAAACCAAATCAAGCTATTTTTGTGCAATTCATTTCAAATGCTAGCCAACCTACCAATCTCATGCTAAAAAGTAATAAAAAGATTCAAAAGCATCATGCTCTTACTTTTAATGCACATTTCTAAAAAAAAAAACCCAAGTCTTTGCCCATCCAGCAAACGTTTCATCCTAAGACCCTTAACTACATTAAAAATTGCCCATGCGCCTGAAAGGCGTACAGATATCCCTAGGGTTAACACAATTCCCTTATCTCAATTCTCTTGGAAGCAATTCCTTCTTCCTTTCCTGCTTTTCGCGATTGGCTCAACTTGCTTCAGTTTTATCCTCGAGAGCTGCACACATTCATCAATTATATGAGTCAATATCGATAACTCATGTTTATGACTTCAACTAGTCAGT
Organism: Firmiana major; assembly: GCA_033439115.1. NCBI lineage: Eukaryota > Viridiplantae > Streptophyta > Magnoliopsida > Malvales > Malvaceae > Firmiana > Firmiana major. The sequence continues at coordinate 66,743,384 of CM065899.1, forward strand.
ATATTTCATTGAGCCTATTTCATCAATTTGGCCGATTATCTCATTTGACCATCATTATATCATTTCTAGTTAATCTAACTGGCAACACCTTTGGTAGCTCATCAAACACTTGGCCTAAATGTCTATCCATAATCTTCCATCATTTATGCATTCTCTACAACATCATTTATGCACATTTTTATCACTTGACTAATCTCACAATGTGTCTTCATCCAATCATCTCAAAATCATGCATATTACCTCACTAAATGTCTATCCATAATCTTCCATCATTTATGCATTCTCTACAACATCATTTATGCACATTTTTATCACTTGACTAATATCACAATGTGTCTTCATCCAATCATCTCAAAATCATGCATATTACCTCACTAAATGTCTATCCATAATCTTCCATCATTTATGCATACTCTACAACATCATTTATGCACATTTTTATCACTTGACTAATCTCACAATGTGTCTTCATCCAATCATCTTAAAGTCATGCATATTACCTCGCTAACAACTTGATATAATCCCTTTTATCATCATATCACCCACATTCTATTTTCTCACACTAAAGCTATTCTAGGTTATTTATGTTTCCATTACAATCTAGGTAGTTTAAATCATCAATACATACACCAATCTACTCACAAAAACAACTAGATATATATACTTTGAGTTGGTGTATTGAAAATTTACCTAGATTTGACTTTCCTCTTTTCCAAATTTGAAGACTCCTTTGCTCCTTCAATCCAAAAAATAAAATGTTAGCTCCAAGCTATGTTGTTCTTCTCCTTACAATGAACAACTTTGCTCTAATAGCTTTTTCTCAATTCTTTTTGGAAGAGGGTGCATTCTAGAGTGAGAAAGCTTGGTGTTTTCGGTAAAAATGGAGTGGTTATGAGTTTTCTAAAGAATGAAGTTTCTACCGTTGGGTTCTTATAGATTGAGAGTGATGAGATCGATCTGCTAGGGTGAAGAGATTGATCTTCCTTTGGTTTTAGCCATCGAATTCTTAGGTTTGAAATAGGAGAGATCGATTTGCTCATTGGGGAGAGATCGATCTTGGCTTAGCAGAAGCTTGAGGAGATCAATCTGCTTTAAGGAGGGGATCGATCTGGCTAGGCAAAAGCCATTTGAGATAAATCTTTCCCTTGGGAGGAGATCGATCCTTCCTATACAGAATCCCCTTGTGATCGATCTGCTTGGGAAGGGGATCGATCTGTTCCTTACAGAATCACTTCAGGATCGATCTGCTTGCCTTCCAAACCTTGTGTTTTCATTCTGGGGTTACCAGATCGATCCTGTCATGGAGGGAGATCGATTTGGCCTTCATCTAGGGCATTCTTGCTACATTTTCCCAGATTTTCCAAAGGCAAACTCGTATTCGATTGCTTCACTAGTCATCTTGCAATCCATTCACACTTAGAGCATGGAAAGATTCATTTCTTATGATTCACATACAATATGACCTGTGTGTATTACTTGGAAATCAGAAAGGATACTCAGAATTCACAATCCATGCATTATCTATTTGTGTTTTAAATCCTTATCTCTAGTCCGGATGCTTTAAGTTCTATTCGTTTAGTTTATGGCCACTTCAGCCCTTATTTATCCTTTATTTGTATCTTGATACTCATTTATCCTATTGCAATACATTCACATCTACATGATCCAAAAATCATATGTCTAATAATTTCATTAATATAAAACAAAGTTATACATACATGGGGTCTCACAGTTACACTAAAACAAATATAATAGATAGATAAGTAGATGGATAGATAGATAGATAGATAGATAGATAGATTTTGAGATTATTATTATATATATCTATAGATTAAAACCTAATGGAATATAAAATAGATAAATATATATGTATACATATAATAATAATAATAATAATAATAATAATGATAATAATAATAATAATAATATAATATTTACTTGTGATTGGCCTCCTGAAGAAGCTAATCAAAGTAAATAGCTACTTCCACTAATGCGGGAGCATTTTTGAATGACACAGGGAGTTAAACTCCCATAATCTGAAGCTACGAGACAGGCGAGAAGCCAGGGAAAGATGGGTGAAGCAGTCAACTAGCGAGGAAGGCTGAGTGCTAGAGAGAAGACGCGAGTTGAGGAGGGAAGAAGAAGGAAAAAAAAGAGTGGTGAACGGAAGATGGGAGTGGCTGGAAACTCTTGGCCATGGAAAGCTAATGATGCTGACAATGGTTTAGAAAACAGAGAAGAGAATGGTGAAAGTATAACTAGCCTAGATGAAGGGCCCAAGTCGAGAAAGGGTTGGTGGAGAGAGGAAGGGCCGAAACCAGTCTCTGCCATTTCCTCTTTCTGTGGAAAGTGTACGGGGAAGCAAAAGCAGACTAGGCCACATAAGGGGAAGGCTGTGGCTGAACTGGAAACAGAAGCGAGGACTCGACACACACCCTTTCATTCTCTCATTCTGTCCATCTCGATTGAAAGTCGTGAAAGGAAACTAAAGCGGAATGGGCAACGGAGGTTGGGACCAAAAAAGAGTGAGGAATAACGCAAAATGCAAAGGTGCCAATAACTTAGAAATAACAGCCGTAGCGCTGGGTTAATGTTCAACTGGGGGCGTGAGGCTGGAACAGAGTTGGCGTGGCTGCAGGAGTCTCCTCCCCTGATAAGGGACCAAAAACCGAGAGCTGAATGGGAAGGAAAGGTGTAACAGTGGCAAGTTCGACTGGAAAGAAAGTGAGAACTGAGAGAAAAATTGAACAATAACAGAAAATGAAGAAGAGGATAGCTTCGGTGAAATCGAACACAAGCATGGGGGGGGGGGGGGGGGGGGGTGACGGGAGAGATATGGAGGGAGAAGGAGAGAGAAAGGAATAAATGAGTGAATGATGGCTGCTTGTAGGGCTACCTCTCGGCTGAAAGAAGTGAGAACAACAACCTTCATTGATGGATAGAGCAAGACAGTAGGTTTGGCCATGAGTTGACTTTAAGGGATAAGGTTTTCCCTTTATCTTGGTTTAAATATGTAAGCTGAGATTGGATGAAATAAGTATGTTTACGGTGTTGGAACTGTAGGAAATCTCCACGGAAAAACAAGGGCTTGGAATTTTTATATAAATATTGATCCCAAGGTAAGAATTTATGTGCAAAGTGAGTGCTAGTTCAAATTAATAAATAAAGGATTTGGCTATTAAAATAGCATAATAAGTTAATTGTGATAAAGTGTGAGCTTATTGTGAGCAATTTACATAAACGTTGATTGATATCATTTTGTCAAGTATTTGAATAATTTATTTGATATTTAAAGGTTAATGATATCATTACTTGAGGAATAATATATATAAAGAAGTATATTATATATATATAGGAATTTAACTGAGTTGCATTAAAGATTTATGTATCATGCCTGAGATGGAATATGATAAATTATATTTTTGTAACATGGAGGACGATATACAAGAGTTATTTTGATTTGCCAAGTTGGAAATATGTAAGGAATGATAAGTGAAATACATAAAGATTTATATTAACATGATGTTATAAGCATGAATTGTGTAATACGAAATTTCTGTCATGGATTTGACATCGATTTTAAAGAGGTGACTATGTATGTATAAAAATATATAAGCCTTAGCACTCACTTACTGAAGTGTAGATGGTGTAGGTGGAGTGGCATAAATTGAGAAAACTTATAAGGGTGCTCTGGCCCCAGGGCATAGTTTAATGAAAGTGCCTTAAGCCATGTGAACTAGCTATTGATTTGTAGTTGGTGAAGTGTGATTAAATATGTTTGGTAATGATATAGTATGCTTGATGTGGCATTGCAGCTAAAAAGATATTTAGAGGAAGGTTGGTGTAGGCGATGTATATGCATTTCCTAACCTAGCTTGGAGACAAAATGTAAATCCTCAAAATTTCCCTGAAAATTTGTTCGTAAAAACGTACAAATGAAAATAAAAATGTACGTTTAGCATAAAATAAAATAAATAGATAAATAAATAAAAATAAAAAAATATATCGAAACCTCTGCCTACACTAGTATATATATATATATATATATATATATATATATATATATATATGGCAGACACTAAAGCAGTACACCGAAACCTCTGCCTACACCAGTCCTACACACACCAACGCAATCCTGCACACCCATCCCATGCCACCCATGCCTTATGCCAACCTACGCCATTGCTGAGCCCATAACCTGCTCATGCTTGGAAAAATGGGAGAAAGAATATATAAGTAGGAGGCTGGTATAAACCCGAGAAAATGGGGAGACACGAGAGGGAAGGGAGGTTGAACCAAAATCGAGAGCTGGAAATAGAAGAGATAGAGAGTAGAGAGCTGGAGTGAAATTCAGTAAGGAAGAAAGAAAATAGGAAGCAAAAAGCAGTGGAGACAGGTTTAGGCTAGAGGAGAATTGAAGCCAAAGTGAAAACCGAAGCAGTAACTGACAAGGTCGACAGTTAGAGGAAAAAGGGGAGACGCGAGCGAGAAAGAGAGGAGGAAACCGGGATAGGCGACGCCAGCTGAAAGGGGCTCGGAAGAGCTGCTTGAGACCGGAGAAAGTGAAAACAAGGGAAATAAAGGAGAAGCTTGGGGGAGAGAGTAGGTGCCTGCTAATAAAGAAGGGAACGAAGCTGAAAACAGAGGCATAGCCTCTGGTCTAGCCGGTTGTAACCGAGAAGGAGAATAGATGAAGGACAGTGGCTGCTGGAGAAGATACCCGGAGAGGCAACGGGCATACACCTGGAAAACGGAAGCAAAGAGAGAAGGAAGCCGATGTACTGGCTGGGACGGAACCAAGAGGTGAAGCTAGCAAAAAAAAAAACAGAGGGCTCCTCCCTTGAAGAACTGGCCGACGGGGGTGACGGTGAGAGAGCAAACACCGACGGTAAGAGATGAAGATGAGTGAGACGATGATGGAAGCTACAGTGGAGCTGCCGAACCGAGAAGAATGGAAGGAAAATCAATAGTGAACAGTAGACGGTGTAATGAAGAAAGGAAGAAGAAGAAGAAGAGTAGCGTAGGAGATTTGAAACCCGTGCGAAAAAAAAAGAAGAAAAAGAAAAAGAAAAGAAAGAAAGAAATTCTTATAATTTGATATATATATATATATATATATATATATATATATATATATATATATATATATATATATTTGGGAATAGAAAAGGAGCTGTAGAGCTTTTGAGAACTAGGAGACCCAAGGAAAGGAGCTCCGGGGAAATTGACTTTGCAGACCAGACTCGTAAACTCAGTCACTAAAGGCATTGCGGATTGCTAGCAGACACTGAGGTAAGAAAAATTTCATGTGCTGCTAGAGATAAATTGTACTTATTTTCTGATGCTTTGTAGATATAAATTTAGGTCGTATTTCTACTGTAGGACAATATTCGTGAATTGTTGAAAATATCTGCGTATATTTTTTGGGTATTTGAGACTGCGAAACTTTAGGACTGAAATTTTTAGTCGCCTAAATTATAAAAAACCTTAGGCCGATTTTATGCTTTGGAATTTAAGGAAGAGTTTTAAAACTCCATAAAAGCAGCCTGATTTCCTGTATAGTATTATCGAGCCCATTTAAATAAATATTTGAGTAGTTTTAAAATTATTTGTGAAAAATCTAAAAATTTGAAATTTCACTGAAAAGTCGTGTTTTGTGAAAAATGGCAAGATCAGCCCCTGTTACTCTATTTTATAAACTGAAACGAGATTAAAATATTTAAGGTTAAATCCGTGCCTGTTAGGCGTGATTGCTGTGTGATCTTGCACTATCTGCTTGCACGTGATTTGAGGCAAAAAGGCGACAGTGAAATTATATGAAATTGTGATTAGTGAAATTATACTAATTAGTGAATGATGTCGAGGTCCATGGAGTACGATGTACCATGCTGTGTGCATATGTGTACGATGTGTTGTGTTATTGGAAAATAGTGTACTGTGTTAGTCGTTTGGGTAGCTGACCACTCCGATGGTACTTGACATCCCGACACACTTGGCCTGTGAATTGCCCGAAGTCATCAACATTGGCCAATAGTCACTTCTGATATCTGATATATTGTGAAATGCCTTGCCTCGTCTATTTAAATTTACTGGAATGAAAATGTGAATTGTGTTGTGATTTTGAAATTGTGTGTCACTCCTTGAATTTCAAATTGCGAAATATTTGTAGTAAAGTGTGAAGATACTATTTGTTGATTTCCATTTCTGAACTAAAATTGTTCCATATGATTTACGAGAAACTTATTTTTGGCATAAGTATATAGATAGTGTATTTATCTACCTGTCACGTGTTTTTCTTACTAAGCATGTTGAGCTCACCCCCTTACTTTCCTCCACAAAGCCTCATCGTAGCAGAGACGGTCGTTATAAGTTATTTATTTTGCACAGTCATTCGTCAGAAAAGCATTTTTTAGCGCTAAAGGTATACCCAGTATAGACATTAAATTTTGTATCTACATTTTGAAAGTGCAGTAATGTGTACGAAATGTGTCTGGGGAAGTGAACATAAATATTTTTGTAAACGACTGTGGTACTGATTTATTGAAGAAGTATGTTACCATTATTTTTGTTTTAAATTGTTATTAAGGAAATTAAATTAAATACACGGACTTAGGGACGTTGATCTGTTATCGACTCATAGTCCAATCGAAATATTAGTAAATTTGGGTTGTTACAGAATTGGTATCAGAGCAAGGTTGGCCTGATACGAGTCGATATTAAAAGAGAAAAAAGATTTAGAAAGTTCACATCCCCAGCATTACTCTACATTATTTAGATACAAACGGGTATATGTGGCTGTATTATGCTAAGAAATTACTACTGAATGCTAGAAGCCGATTAGTTATGGTTGGTGGACGACGAGGTCGACCGAAAAGACGAGGGGACAGGACATCCCGAGGTCGTGAGAAGACGCCTGAAGGGTCGGGTGGCCCCACTGCTGAACAACCCGCTGGTAACCCTACTGAGAGCTCCAAGGCCCAAATTACTAGTTTGGAACGGAGTGTGGAGTCCATACTGAATCAGATGGGGCAAGTGCTGACCATGCTGAATGACCTACCGGGCACTGCGGCTCAAACTGCAGCTCCTACCCCAGCAGCTAGGCCGGACACACTTGCGCCAGTCCAGACAGCGCAAGTGCCGCCAGCAGAAGAACCTTCTACTATATTGCCACAAACCCCGCCCATACCACAATCACCGACACCAGTGGCTCCACAGCAGCATGGTAATGATATGGGGTACAAGTGTGAACTGGACAGGCTAAGGCACTTTCAGGAATTCAAGCTTCCGTCTTTTAGTGGGGTTAAGGATCCAGTGTTGCAAAAGACTGGATAAATGAGATGGAGAAGCTTTATGGGTTTTTTTGATGTAACTCTATCAAGAAAGTTGCTTTTGCAACTTTTGTACTAAGCTGAACACTAGTGGAAGTCCACTCGACTGATCCTAAGAAACAAGCATGGGGTAATCACTTGTGACTTATTTCTTGATGCCTTCTAGAGGAAGTACATTCCGAATACTACCCAGAGGAGACTACAGACGAAATTCTTGAACTTGACTCAGGGGAATAGATCTGTGGATGAGTATGAGTCAAAGTTCACCTCATTGGGAAGATATGATCCGGACACCATGGACTACGAGGCGGAGAAAGTTCAAAAGTTTATGGATTGACTGAGGCCCCCAATTTGAGCCCAACTAGCCCCATTTGATATCTGCACTTATGAAGAGGCAGTTTGCTGAGCCCAGCTATGAAAACAAGATTATGAGATTCATGCCTCTGAGTCTAACAAAGTGGGAAAAGGTAAGGAGTAGGATCGGAAGAGGCCTGATGGGGACAAGAGCGGTAGAGATGGTAGGAGGCCATTGTTTAAGCGATAGAGGCACTATGAGGAGCTACGAGGTAAGACTATTAGCCCTCCCATCTATCAGGGCTCAACACCTACCAAGGGATTTGAGATCGGAGGACCCCAACTTGATTTTGAGATATGCAGACATTGTGGGAGGAATCATGGAAACAGGTCCTGCTATTTGTTAACCCGTACTTGTTTCAGATGTGGTAAGACGGGACACATTGCCAGAGACTGTCCTGAGGGTCTTGACTCAGGTTCATAGAGGAACCCAGAACATATAAGGGCACTTGCGACTACATCTACACCGAGGGCCATAGCTGAAGAGAAGGGTAAGCAGGTTGTAGGATAGGGGCGAGTGTATGCCCTTGACTATGAGGCAACAGTGAATGAGGCACCAGCTAAAGCGTTTAAAGGTACCATTCTGATTTTTGATATTAAGGCAGTAGTTTTATTTGATTCTGGTGCAACTCATTCATTTATATCGCTCATGTTTACATGTAAACTGATTTCATATGTATAACCCAAACCATTAGGAAGGGTACTAACGATTAGAACACCAATGAAAGATTGTCAAATGACATAACAACTATATAAGGATTGTAGACTTAAAATAGGAGATAGAAACATGGTAGCAGATCTGATCCTATTAAATATGTATGATTTTGATGTGATATTAGGCATGGATTGGTTAACAACAAATAGGGTTAACCTTGATTGTCATAATAGGACGGTGACATTCTTGCCTGAAAACTATCTTGTAAGTTTTGCTGAAAGGTAATGGAAAACACTTAATGGTCCAATGATAAAATTTTATTAATTGTATGTATAATATTTTAAAGGTTAGATTGCGTATGTAATCGATACGGACAGGGCAAGTTCAAAATATGGCGAGATCCTCGTAGTCAGGGAGTTTCTCGATGTATTCCTGGACGATTTACCAAGGCTACCTCTAGATAGAGAGATAGAGTTTTGTATCGATTTGATGCCTGGTACTGAGCCGATATCTAAACCGTCTTATAAAATGGCTCCTGTAGATTTGGAAGAGTTGAGGAAGCAGTTGCAAGAATTGTTAGATAAGGGGTTTATCAAGCCAAGTGTTTTACCATGGGGTACACCAGTATTATTTATGAAAAAGAAAGATGAGTCTTAGGCTGTGTATCGATTACAGGTTACTCAACAAGGCAACCATCAAGAACAAATACCCCTTACCCCATATCGATGATTTATTGGACCAACTACGAGGAGCACATATCTTTTCCAAGATTGATCTGAGGTTAAGGTACCACCAGTTGAAGATCAAGAGTGAGAATGTACCCAAGACAGCTTTCAGAACCCGATATGACCATTATGAGTTTTTGGTCATGCCTTTTCGGTTGACGAATGCTCCTACAACTTTCATGGCACTGATGAACGAAGCGCTCAAGCCGTACCTAGAAAGATTTGTCATAGTTTTCATTGATGATATTTTAGTGTATTCCAAGTCTAGAGAAGAACACGAGCAGCATTTGAGAATGGTTCTGCAAACTCTCTGGGAGAAGAAGTTATATGCCAAGCTCAGCAAGTGTGACATTTGGTTAGATCATATTGCATTTTTGGGTCATATTGTGTCGAAAGATAGGGTGGTTGTGGACCTGCATAAGATCGAGGTTGTGGTGAAATGGAAAAAGACCCAAGACTGTCATTGAAATTTGAAGTTTTTAGGGTTTGGCTAGATATTACAGAAGATTTTTGGAGGGTTTCTCTAAGTTAGCTGCTCCTCTGACACGACTTACAAGGAAAAATGTTAAGTTTGAATGGAGTGACGTATGTGAAAGGAGCTTCCAAGAGTTGAAGCACCGACTGACTACCACACCCATATTGACTATCCCCGCTAGTTCGGGAGGCTTCTCGGTGTATATGGATGCATCTGGTCAAGGTCTGGGATGTGTGTTGATGCAAAATGGGAAGGTAGTGGTTTATGGTTCCCGTTAGTTAAATGACCATGAGAGGAACTATCCGACCCATGATTTAGATTGGCAGCTATAGTGTTTGCACTAAAAATATGGCGTCATTACTTGTATGGAGAGAAGTTCCAGATCTTCATAGATTATACAAGCCTTAAGCATTTATTTTCTCAGAAGGAGTTGAATATGAGGTAGAGGAGGTGGATAGAGCTTCTGAAAGACTATGACTGTGAGATCCTATACCACCCGGGAAAGGCGAATGTGGTAGCAAATACCTTAAGCAGAAAAAATATGGGGCTGGTATCTTATATGATGATTCGAGAACATGAACTTATGGAACAGTTCGTGAACCTCAACTTGGACATTGAACCCTTTGACACTGCTTATTGTGGTGTGATAGCTAACCTGAGGATAGAGCCAGATTTGATTGGTAGAATTCGACAGGCTCAGCGTACTGATAAATACTGTATAGATATGGCCGGTCAGATCCAATTGGACACTGTGACAGATTTTAGAGTTAGCCCCGATGGTCTATTGAGGTTCAAGAGTAGAATTTGTATTCCCAATGATGCACAGCTGAGGAAATTGATATTGACAGAAGCTCATTCCTCAAGGTATACCTTACACCCGGGAAGTAATAAGATGTATCAGAATTCAAGAAAAGTGTACTCGTGGTCAGGGATGAAAAAGGATATGGCCAAATTTATGGCACGATGTCTTGTGTGTCAGCAGATCAAGGTAGAACATCATAAACCAGCAGAATTGTTACAGCCTCTATCGATACCCACATGGAAATAGGAGCATGTTACCATGGATTTTATTATGGGTATGCCAAGGACCCGGAGGAACCATGATGCTATTTGGGTAATTGTTAATTGATTAACAAAGTCCACCCGCTTCCTAGCTATGAAGTCCACTGATACTTTGAGTGCACTAGCAGGGCTATATGTACGGGAGATTGTAAGACTACATGGTGTACTAGTGAGCATTGTATTTGACACGGATTCCCGATTCACTTCACACTTTTGAGAGCATTTCTAAGAAGCCATGAGAACCAAACTGAATTTTAGCATAGTGTTCCATCCTCATATAGATGGACAATCGGAGAGAACCATTCAAACATTAGAAGATATGTTGAGGGCATATGCTCAAGATCTTAAAGGCTCTTGGGATGATCATTTACCACTAGCAAAGTTTGCGTACAATAACAGTTATCACTCAAGTATCAGAATGACACCTTATGAAGCACTGTATGGTCGAAGGTGTCGGTCACCAATTAGATGGGAAGAAGTGGGTGAAAGAAAGATATTTTCTCCGATCTAGTTAAACAAGCTTTTGAGGATGTCCGATTGATTTGTGAGATGTTGAAAATAGCTTAGAGCAGGCAAAAGAGTTATGATGACCAAAGACGTAGGCCCTTGGAATTTTCAGTAGGAGATTTGATATTTCTGAAAGTTTCTCCATCTAAGGGTATAATGAGATTCGGGAATAAAGGAAAGTTGAGTCCCCGTTATATAGGACCTTTCGAGATCTTAGACTGAGTGGGAGACAAAGCTTATAGGTTGGCGTTATCGCCTGATTTATCAAGCATTCATAATGTATTCCATGTCTCGATGCTGCGGAAGTATCATCCAGATCCGACACATGTGATTAAGTATGAATTGTTGGAGTTAAAAGAGGATATGATGTTTGTGGTGAAGCCGATTCAGATACTAGATAGGAAGGAGAAGGTATTATGGTCTAAGACGATTCCTTTGGTCAAGGTTTTATGGCAGTATCACACTTCAGAAAAGTACCCACACCTATTTATGAATTGATGTACTCTTAAATTTGGGGACCAAATTTCCTAAGGTGGGGAGAATGTAAATCCCCAAAATTTCCCTGTAAATTTATTCGTAAAAGCGTACAAGTGGAAATAAAAATGTACGTTTGGCATAAAATAAAATAAATAGATAAATAAATAAATAAATAAAAAGTAAAAAACATATATACCGAAACCGCTGCCTACACTAGTATATATATGCAGAAGTGATTGAAACGGATGGCAAAGACTGAAGCAACACACCGAAACCTCTACCTACACCAGTCCTACACACACCAACGCCATCCTGCACATGTATCCCATACCACCCATGCCTTTTGCCAACCTACGCCATTGTTGAGCCCATAACCTGCTCATGCTTGGAAAAATAGGAGAAAAAAATATAAGTAGGAGGCTGGTAAACCCGAGAAGAGGGGGAGACACGAGAGGGAAGGGAGGTTGAACCAAAAATGAGAGCTTGAAATAAGAGAGACAGAGAGTAAAGAGCTGGTGTGAAATTCAGTAAGGAAGAAAGAAAATAGGAAGGAAAAAAACAGTGGAGACACGTTTAGGCTAGAGGAGTATTGAAGCCAAAGTGAAAATCGAAGCAGTAACTAGCAAGGTCGACAGCCAGAGGAAAAATGGGAGACATGGGCGAGAAAGAGAGAAGGAAATCGAGACAGGCGACGCCAGCTGGAAGGGGCTCAAAAGAGCTGCTTGAGACTGGAGAAAGTGAAAATAAGGGAAAGAAAGGAGAAGCTTAGGGGAGAGAGCAAGTGCTGGCTGAGAAAACTGGAACAAAGTTGAAAACAGAGGTATAGCCTCTGGTCTAGCCAGTTGCAACCAAGAATGAGAAAAGGTGAAGGACGGTGGCTGCAGGAAAAGATACCTAGAGAGGCATTGGGCGTACGCCTGGGAAACGAAAGCAAAGGGAGAAGGAAGCCGCTGTGCTGGCTGGGAGGGAACCGAGAGGTGAAGCTAGCGAAAGAAAAAATAGAGGGCTCCCTCCCTTGAAGAACTGGCCGGCGGGGGTGACGGTGAGAAAGCAAACACTGGCAGTAAGAGAGGAAGATGAGTGAGACGATGATGGAAGCTACGGTGGAGCTATCGAATCGAGAAGATCGGAAGGAAAATCAACAGTGAATAGTAGATGGTGTAGCGAAGAAAGAAAGAAGAAGAAGAGTAGCGTGGGACATTTGAAACCTGCTCGAAAAAAAAAAGAAAAAGAAAAGAAAGATAGAAATTCTTATAATTTGATATATATAGATATATAAAAATATCTGGGAATAGAAAAGGAGTTGTAAAGGTTTTGAGAACTAGGAGACCTGAGGAAAGGAGCTCTGGGAAAATTGACCGTGCAAACCGAACTCGTAGACTCCAGTCACTAAAGGCATTGCGGACTGTAAGCAGACACCGAGGTAAGAAAAATTTCATGTGCTAGTAGAGATAAATTACACGTATTTTATGATGCTCTGTAGATATAAATTTAGGCCGTATTTCTACTATAGGACAATATTTGTGAATTGTTAAAAATATCTGCTTATATTTTCTAGGTATTTGAGACTGCGAAACGTTAGGATAAAAATTTTTAGTCACCTGAATTATAGAGAACCTTAGGCCGATTTTACGCTTTGGAATTTAAGGAAGAGTTTTAAAACTCCATAAAAGCAGACTGATTTTCAGTATAGTATTATCGATCTTATTTAAATAAATAGTTGAGTAGTTTTAAAATTATTTGTGAAAAATCTAAAAATTTCAAAATTTCATTGAAAAATTGTGTTTTGTGAAAACGGGCAAGATCAGCCCCTGTTACTCTATTTTATGAGCTGAAACGAGATTAAAATATTTGAGGTTAAAGCCGTGTCTGTTAGGTGTGTATTGTTGTGTGATCTTGCACTTCCTACTTGCACGTGATTTGAGGTAAAAAGGCGATAGTGAAATTATATGAAATTGTGATTAGTGAAATTATACTGATTAGTGAATGATGTCGAGGTCCATGGAGTACGATGTACCATGCTGTGTGCATGTGTGTACGATGTACCGTGTTACTGAAAAATAGTGTACTGTGTGAGCCGTTTGGGTAGCTGACCACTCCGATGGCACCTGACATCTCGACACACCTGGCCCGTGAATTGCCCGGAGTCATCGACATTGGCCAATAGTCGCTTCTGATATATGATATATTGTAAAATTCCTTGCCTCATCTATTTAAATTTACTGGAATGAAAATGTGAAGTGTGTTGTGATTTTGAAACTGTGTGTCACTGCTTAAATTTCAAATTGTGAAATCTGTGCGGTAAAGTGTGAATATACTATTTGTTGATTTCCATTTCTGAACTGAAATTGTTCCGTATGATTTACGAGAAACTTATTTTTGGCATAAGTATATAGGTAGTGTATTTATCTACCTACCACGTGTTTTTCTTACTGAGCATGTTGAGCTCACCCCTTACTTTTCTCCACAGAGCCTCATCAGTAGCAGAGACGGTCTTTATAAGTTATTTATTTTGCACAACCATTCATCAGAAAAAAACATTTTTCAGCGCTAAAGGTATACCCAATATAGACATTAAATTTTGTATCTACATTTTGAAAGTACAGTAATGTATACCAAATGTGTCTGGGGAAGTGAACATAAATATTTTTGTAAACGGTTGCGGTACTGATTTATTGAAGAAGTATGTCACCATTATTTTTGTTTTAAATTGTTATCAAGGAAATTAAATTAAATAGGTAGTTTTATGGATGTTGATCTGTTATCGACTCTTAGGCCAACTGAAATATTAGTAAATTCGGGTTCTTACACAAAAGGATTAAGTGCTGCTCTATTAAGTATGTAAGGGGTGTATATAATAGTTGATAGTAACTAGACTATCATGTTTCAATGCATAAATTGTAGAAGTAGCATGGTTTGGGAATTACCTAGACTTATAGGTTTTACAAATATGTCTTTAGGCTATATGCCTTAGCTTGGAAGAAGTTTTTCCATGTATGACACAATCCTTTTCGCATAAATAAGTTTTATATCCATGCAAGCTTGATTTCGAAAAGTTTTAGTAATGATTTGAGGTTGAAAACCTAGCCCAAAAAACTACCTCATTATGCATGAAGGATCTATCATTTATAGTATGAGATCGATCCCTTATCTTGACTTTCTAGAAAATATACATTCGGGTAATGAGGGACCGATCCCTTTCCTTATAGGATCGATCCCCATTGCCCAATTTTGGTTTAATGTTTTAAGAGAATGACACGGCCCACTCGAGTTTCAAAGGTTTTGAAAGCTTATGTAGTATGTTTTATCAACCTATTTTCATATAAGATGTGTAGGCTACCTTTATGATTCACGAAACATGATTTCGTTTTACTTAATAATGTTTCAAAAATGTGTTTTAAGACCTGGCACCCTAGTTATTGCTTTTGTGGCAATCATACGGATATGCATGTATGTGTGACATGCAACATCCTCCCCTTACAGTTAATTTATTGCATGGTGAGTGCAGAATGGTGCCCATACCCATACTTGGCCATTGCTTTGTGCTTGGCATTAGTATGCTCTATGTTTTCGGAGTGGTACGACCTTGATCCAGTCTACAGCATGACCATGACTATCAGTTCACTTTCTCCCTACTTAGGACTTATCAATGTTGCATGATTACTATAGGGATTTTGCCTAGTCTCCACCTTATGCTTTCGATATATGTTTTTGGATAGTTACATGACAATTTCAATATATGTTTTCAATATATGCTTCCGAAAAATTACAAGTTACGTTTTTGAACTATTATGCTAATTTAAATTACAAGTATGCTTTTGAATATGTTATATCCACGGTTTGACTTGTAATTGCATGTTTTGGGAAGTGCATGAATATTTTATCATGTGCATCATGATTTCTGTTATCTACTCCTGCATATATTTCTTACCAGGCTTTCCTCAGAGCTCACCTCTTCAACTCTCAAATTATATGCAGTGATTCTGGTGAGAGTTACTTTTGGACTGGTTGACGCGTAAAGCCTCCCAAGCAATCTTTTATACTTTTGAAAGGTATAAGCTTTTCACATTTATGTTTATTTCTAGACAATGTACGCACACATATATGTATGTATATTACATGTTAGGTACATGATGTAATTAGGAAATATTGGATGTCAATTATATTCTATTAACTAGAGTGATGTCTCAATACCTAGGTTTAATACTGCACAATTTTTAAGGCATGCTATTAGTAAATATGATTTTGTGGAATGATAAATGTTGCATAATGAATTGATATTGAGATTTAAAAGGAATTACGGTATTGCATCACTCATTATTTGATTGGAACCACTGACTAATGTAGTTCATAACAAATTATTCAAATTAGTTAATGAAATTAATCGATAACCTACATTGACATAAGGCATCGATATGTGAGAAAGAGAAACGTTTAGTTCGATTTTCCGCACTTTGGGACGTTACGTAAACGGATTATTATATTAATGATTATTTTCAAAGTATGAAAACTCTTGGAACAGTTATAAGAAGATATTTATAAATTATTGATTTTCCATTTGAATTATTATTCTCTATATTGTTGGTATTGAGTTTTTAAATTCCACAACAGAAATTAGATAATGTTATATTTTATTAAATAATTGAATAATTTATTTTCATAAATTTATTTTAATATATAAACATTAACTCTTCAATTTCACTTATGAAATTTAAAATTTCAAAGTCAATTATCGTTTATTTTTTTTTATTATTTATACTTAATTTTTGTAATGAAATGTAAATCATTTAATGATTTTGTTTGAAAAATGTTATAATTCTATATTTATGTATTCTTAAAGATAATTTTCAATCGTTTTTATACTTTTTTTTCGTAGATTAAGAATACAAAGTGGATAAATATATTATTGAAAAGATTATATTATTTATTATTTATTAGATACTATACTAAGTAACACATTGTTTTTTTAGTATAAAAGCAATAACAATGTACTACTTGGTATAGTACCTAATAAATAAAAATAATAAGCAAATAAATACACAAAAAATAAATTAAAAAGAAAAAAAGAAAACTAACCTTTCAAAAGTTAATAGTTCTTAGTATTTCCTTATTCATTATTGATTGGCTTGAGTATTTAAAGCACTCTAAATGGTTTAAAGGGTAAAATGGTTTCAAAATTAAGCTTTTAACGGTTGAATATTGAAGGACTATTTGTCTAGTGAAATGGAAAAGTTTTGGATGGAGTGTCTATTTTTTATACTAATGGACTAAAGTTGGTCTCTTGAAGATGCCAGTTAGCCACTAACCCCACTAAAATTAGGGTCATTCTCGGCTAACAGATGAAGATTCAGGGGAGACATGAGGGTGCCTCTATTTCCCTCAGCAAAGTGCAAGAAATCAAGGGGCTGGAGCTAGTGGCTACTTTAGGAAGATTGAAGGGTTGACTAAGTAAGAAATAGAAAGGAGGAGGAAGGGGAAAGAAATATAGGTGTTAGGCCGTGAAGGGGGCATTTCTTTGCTGAAAACTGAACTAGAAATTATAACAGTAACAGAGAGGCTGAAACTGTGTGGGATAGGGAGGAAGAGGAAGAAAAAAGAAAGGGAGAAGAGAAGGGGGAAGATAGGAGAAGCTAACCTACTCTATCACACCTTACCTTAGCCCACTTTAAGAAAAGAAAAAATAAAACATGGAATAATTACTGGTTGGAGCTTCATTGCCAGCAAAACAGAAAGGAAACGACAGGTGGGGCAAACCTGTGATATAATACAAGTAAATGAAGAAGAAAAAAAATATAAGAAGGAAAAAGAAAGAGTTTAACCTTATAAAGCCTACCTTAGTTCTATTATTTGTAACCCATAAAACCCTTTAGAAAGCTACTGAAATGGTGATAGAAACAGTAGCCAAGGGTGAGGGTGAAAGCAAGGAAAGGTCGGTAAAGTTGCTTTTGTTGCTTGGATTTAAATTCTGTGGGATATATTTGAGTAAATTAAGTGTGATTATGGTGTTGGATTATAGGAAATCTTTATGGAAGAAAGGCTTAAGATTTTTATACAAATATTGATTCAAAGGTAAGTAATGTGCATAGATGTTAGTTACGATTGATTTAGTTGATAGCATGATTAATTTTTTTTAATAATTAAAGAATAAGGCTATTATGTTATTGTCAGGATAAATTATGATTGCTGAATTGAAAATGTTTTGATGGAAGGATATCTAGTAATGTTTATGATGGTGGCTAGTGTAAAATTGTTTAAGTGATAAATTATGGAATGGTTTAATATGATAGTATGATAAGTTAAAAATAATGAAGTGTAAGCTTATTGTGAGTAATATTCATAAAGGATTAACAATATTATAAATGTGTGATGTGAAGTATGTGATGAACATTCATCATTGATTTTGCTATGAATCTTGAAAATTGTAAGGGATAGTGTATGTGGTATATGAGGATGATGAGGGTATTTATCTGTTAATCATCACAATTAATTGTATCAATTTAAGATTTATGTTAACATTTCATGGGAATGGTACATAAAAAAGTATATTAGCATGTCATTGGAGATGATAAGTATAAGGATTTCATTTGATATCATTTAAGGGAAGAACAGGTAAGTGATATATGCATGTATATAAATATTGTAGGTATGTAATTAAGTGACTTGAGTAATTGATGCGTTTAAATGTAAGGCCCATACCTTCTTATGTATCCCTTATGATTCCATAAAGTATACACTTGTTACATGTAATACGAATCATAAGAGATGTAAGGTCCGTAAATTCAATGTACACACTTGTTATATGATTTTGTGATGTACGCACAAGTTACGTTATATATGAATCATAAGAAATGAACCTTTTTAAGTGCTAAGTGTGAATAGAATGCAGAATGGGTGGTGAAGCAAAAGAATGCAAGTTATCCTTTGGAAATCTAGGAAAATATTGTAGCTGGAATGCTGCAGATGAAGGGCAGATCGATCTCATTGCAAAGGGAGATCGATCTCATTGCCTTGAAATGCAACGCCAAAGCATTATACAAAGGAAGATCGATCCCTCATTCAAAGTAGAGCGATCTCAAGTTGTTTTTGCTAGGACAAGATTGATCTCTTCCCATAAGGTAGATCGATCTCGGATGGATTCTGGCTAGCAAAGATCGATCTCTTCACCAAGCCAGATTGATCTCTAAAGCCTTCAGCTAGGCAAAGATCGATCCTATCCCCTGAGCAGATCGATCCCATCCAAAGAGGTAGATCGATCCCCTAGCCTGCATATCGAATTTTGAAGGAGTTTAAATAAGGGGAGATCGATCTCTACCCTTGGAGATCGATCTCATAATGTGAATTCTGTAAAAAGCTTGACAATTCGTGCCTTCTTCCTCAGACATTGAAAACCTTTTCATTTTAAGTAAAGTAACCTAGTTTCTCACTCTAGAATACCACCCTTTCCCAAAAAAAAATTGAGGAAAAGCTGTTTGAGCAAAGTTGTTGCTTAAGGGGAGGAGAACAACATAATCGAAAACTAGAAGTTGAGTTGATCGATTGAAGGAGAAAAAGGATTTTTTCCAAATTTTTCAAAAATGGAGAAAAGTCAAGCTAGGTAAGATTTCAATACACTAACTTCAAGTATGTTAATTTAGACATTTTGATGAGTTGATTTGTATATATATATATTATTGGCTGAAAACATCCATGAACATGCTTAATCTTCCATGACCTAGAATGGACTTAGTGTGAGAAAGTGTGAGAAAGTTGCTTAGGTATGGAGTTGATGATGATTTAAGCATGAATTGATGTTATTGAGCATGTATAAATGATTATAACATGGTTTTGGGAACTTAGTTAGTGGGATTGGATAAAGTTATGAAGTGCACACCCAAGGTGTTTGAGAAAATGCATGAATGAATCGATTAAACTAAGGTTATTAGATGTTTATTTAAAACCAAAGAAACTTGGTTTATAGCTAGGATAAGTGAAAAACTGAGAGAATAGAGGAAGTAATCAAATGAGGGTCCGAATAACCCCATTTTAGTTTTGAATGAATCAAAGTGTGAAGTAGAGGTACAATGTGTATTTATTGATGGTTTGACGTATAATTGGGCAGCTTGAGAATTTAACACGTGAATCAAAAGCCAGTCCGGAACCCGAGAATATTGCACCGCCAAAGGTGCAATAGGTAAGGGATGCAATCATTTTGTGCATATGTATTATTTACCGATGAAAATGCTTTGGTAGCATGAAAACATTTTATTAATGAGTATATCTTTTGAGAAAAACGTTTAACTTGAGATTTCTTTCTTGAGTGCATGGTTTGCCGGTTTGAGCTCGGTTTCGTGATTTGAGTGTCTTACGAACAAATATACTTTATGATTGAATGAGATTTATAAAGCAAAACTACTATGAGCTCTATGTGAAGGTGAAACCTATTTTCAGCATAATAATGGCATGTTTTTGAGACTAGGGGCTCGTCATGATATCTGCACATCGATGCCTCCATTTTGGTAACGAGATATGCCTCCGTTTTGGTAACGTGAGATGCCTTTGCTTTGGTAGCGATGAGATGACTCTGCTTTGGTAGCATTGAGATACTTTCGCTCTGGTTAACGCTGAGGCTTTGCTAGGCCCGAGTCTTACCCCAGGCAGATGATTCCCTTGTTTGAGGATGCCCTCATTGAGGATGCCCTCATTGAGGATGATGTGATGTGATGATTGCTTTCATGACCCTTATATCATTCCTAGTCTTCATAACTGTTTTGAGAAATGATGTATTGTGAAAGTATGCCATTATCACACTTATTCTTTGATAATGATTTCTAAATCTCATATACACTCCCTACTGAGCTAGTTGAACCTCACCCCCTCTTTTTCCTCCCCCATAGATTATTTATAGTGAGCGCAAGTACCTGCTGCGTACGTGACATAGGCTGGTGGATGAGACTTTTCCCACGCTATTACTTGTACATGTGAGAGGTATAATTCAATTCATTTTGTATCCAGATAATGATGTAATGCAGACACTTATATTTAAGTAATGTTGGGATGTAATCAGAATGGTGCATGTATATAAAGTAGGAAAGTGGATTTCTTTTGATACCATGTTATTTAGTTGAGCAAATGTTGATGTTGAGAGATCCTTGGGATATAGGTTAATCGATTAGAAATAAAGT
Source organism: Firmiana major (assembly GCA_033439115.1). Classification (NCBI taxonomy): domain Eukaryota; kingdom Viridiplantae; phylum Streptophyta; class Magnoliopsida; order Malvales; family Malvaceae; genus Firmiana; species Firmiana major. Next base: position 66,764,128 of record CM065899.1, read on the forward strand.
CAACTGAGTTATGAATACTGTGGATAAGTAGTTTAATAACCAACATTGTAAAGGAATACACCACAAGTAGGAAGTTTAATTTTAAAAAAAATTTAATTAGCCTTATTTTTCACGCTTCTGGACTGTCATTGATTTGATGGTATCAAAGTAAAGGGTGGCTAGTACTGTCAGTGTTGATCAATTAGAAATCAATTACATCCCAAGTGTCTGTACTTGTCTAGTTATAAATTGAATTTAACGGTTAAAATTATAATCAATGTTTAATGTGTACGCGTTGGTACGTAAAAATTAAGATATGATGGGGAAACGAGGTCGTCCCCGGAGGCAGGCACAACCACCTTCACCGCCTGACCCACAGCCTGAGAGTCCTAACTCTCGAATTAATCCGCTGGAGCAGGATGTACGATAGGGGTTTGAGCAGATTGCATGCTATTTGATCAGCATTTCGGGGCTAATGCCTCAGGTACCACACCTACCTCGGCTCCTACACCTACACCACCACAGGATCCGCCCCCACCTCCAATATAGACTGACCCAGTGCCACCCATCACTCAGCCTCCAGCACAGACCAGGCCCGATGATAGAGATATGGGTTGGTTGAAGGACTTTCTTAAGATGAATCCGTCGACATTTAAAGGGGTGAAGGTTCCAGCAGAGGCGGAGGAGTGGTTGACAGAGATGAGGATAATCTTTGACTCTCTAGGGTACACTGATGTAGAGAGGGTTAGTATGAGTACCTACATGCTTAAGGAACAAACACGATGTTGGTGGAGTACCACCCAGAGTATATTGACTGCCAGCCATCTAGTGATTAGCTGGGAAACTTTTCAGTTAGCTTTCAGGACCCAGTATATCCCTCACGCTGCCCAGATGAAAATACAAGCATATTTTTTGAATTCGTGCAGGGCAATATGACAGTCGATGAATATGAGAATCAATTCACTGCTTTGTTGAGATATGATCCGGAGACTGTTAAAGACGACGAGCACCGTACAGAGCGATTTATATATGGGTTGAGACCAGCTATTTGAGATAGATTGATGGGACTCTGTATCACTGAGTTTAAGGATGCTCTGAGACGGGCACAGGAAGTTGAGAGGAGACTAGAGTTAATACAATCCCAGTCTAAGTCCCGAGTGATAATCAGGGATAAGGGTAAGAGACCTGCAGCTTCCCACACCGACTTTAGGAGGGGTTCTTTTAAGAGACGAATGATCGAGGCACCTAAAGGGAGGGTTGATAGACCCAGGGTTCCTTTCATTACTATGGAGACCCCTGGAGGTGTTAGACCCGACACTAAGATCTGCAGAGACTGTGGTCGGCCGTATGAGGGTACTTATTTTCGAATACTACAAGGATGTTTTAGATGCAGGGACATGGGTCATAGGGTGAAGGACTGCTCGCAACCACAGATACCACATCTTTAAGAGCCTCCTCGACCGCAGCCTCAGAGAGTGATCCCCTAGAGACGGGCCACAACTGCTAATAAAGGAAAGAAGCCTGTCACAGAAGGGCGTGTATTTGCTTTGGATAAGGAGACTACAAACGCTTCGTTCGAGGCTATACAAGGTACACTTCTTGTTTGTAATCATGAGGCTCATGTGTTGTTTGACCCAGGGTCCACACATTCTTTTATTTTAGTACACTTTGCATTTAAATTGAATTTAGAGCCTGAACCCCTAGCTCATATTTTACATGTAAGTACACCTATGTGTGAGTTGCAAAGGACTAATATGGTATGTAGGAAGTGTGAGATTAAGGTGGGAGATAAAGTAATGTTAGCAGATCTAGCTTTATTAAATATGCGTGGTTTTGATGTGATTCTAGGGATGGATTGGTTAGCGACCAATCGCGTGAGTCTAGACTGCTACAGTAAGACTGTAACTTTCTCCCTACCTGAAAAATTTAGTTTACGTTTGAATGTTAAGGAATGAAAATGTGTGAAGATTATTGTGAGAAATCTTATTGATATAATTATGATTTCCTGGAAACGCTGATTAGATTATTGATGTGAAGGTTACATCGCACTCATCTTTGATATCATTCAGGAACATCTGAGGATAGAGGACATAGCGATAGTATGTGAGTTTTCGGATGTGTTCCCAGATGATTTACCGAGCTTACCACCGGAGAGAGATGGAATTCACTATCGATTTACTGCTAGATACCTAGCCAATCTCTAAACCTCCCTATAGAATGGCATTGGTTGAATTGGAAGAGTTAAAGAGACAGTTACAAGAGCTGCTCGATCAGGGTTTTATTAGACCCAATGTGTCACTATGGGGAGCTGCGATTTTGTTTGTAAGGAAAAAAGATGATAGTCTCAGATTATGCATAGATTATAGACTACTGAACAAGGCTACAGTGAAGAAAAAATACCCCCTGCCAAGAGTAGACGACTTGTTTGATTAGCTGAGAGGGGCTTCTATCTATTCTAAGATTAACTTAAGATTGGGCTATCACCAGTTAAGAATCAAGAAAGAGGATATTTCGAAAACGACCTTCAGAACTATATATGGTCACTATGAATTCTTAGTGATGCCCTTTGGTTTGACAAATGCCCTTGCTGCTTTCATGAGTCTGATGAATGAGGTATTCGAGACTATCTAGATCAATTTGTGATAGTCTTCATTGATGATATTCTAATATATTCTCGGTCCCGAGAAGAGTATGCACAACATTTGAGGACTGTGCTGTAGATACTCCAAGATAAGCAGGTTTATGGAAAGATCAGCAAGTGTGAATTTTAGCTGGATCAGATAGCTTTCCTTGTTCATATTGTATCTAAGGATGGGGTATCCGTTGATCAATCCAAGGTAGAGGTTGTACTTAATTGGGAGAGATCGAGGACAGTTACAGAGATTCGAAGTTTTCTGGGACTTGCATAGTATTACAGAAGGTTTGTTGAGGGATTCTCTAAGATTGCAGCTCCTCTGACTAAACTTACACGCAAAGACAGTCCATTTGTATGGTTTGAGCAGTGTGAGTAGAGTTTCCTAGAGCTTAAACGGCGATTGACTACAACACCCATTTTTGTTATCTCGAGTGGATCTAGGGGCTTCGCAGTGTATAGTGATGCTTCCTATCAGGGTTTGGGGTGCGTACTCATGCAGCACAGAAAAGTAGTCGCTTATGGATCACGTCAGCTGAAGGACCATGAGCGAAACTACCCCACGCATGATTTGGAGTTAGCCGAAGTGGTGTTTACCTTGAAAATATGACGACATTATTTGTATGGGTAAAGGTTTCAAATCTTCACGACCATAAGAGTCTGAAGTATATCTTCAACCAGAAGGAGCTTAATATGAGACAAAGATGATGGATTAAGCTCCTTAAGGACTACGACTGTGAGATTTTATATCATCCGAGAAAGGCGAATGTAGTTGCTGATGCCCTGAGCAGAAAGAGTATGGTTTCTGTTATGATGATTAGGGAATGAGATTTATTGGAACAGTTCATCGGACTCAAGATCAGAGTTGAGGAAGTAGAGGTCGAATTTATGGCTATCCTACGGATTGAGCCCAGTATTAAGGATCAGATTAGAACCGGACAGAGAAGTGATCAGTAGCTACTGGATTTGGTTAGCCAAGTTGAAAAGACCTTGCAGTTAGATTTTACGATCAGTGATGATAGATTGTTGAGGTTTAAGGGCCGTATTTGTATTCCGAGCAATGATACCTTGGAGCAACAAATTTTTAGGGAGTCCCACTGTTCCCGTTACACCATACACCCAGGTAGTACTAAGATGTACCAAGACCTGCGTAAGGTGTGACAGCCCGGAAGCGTAGAAAATATGGCTAATTTAAAATTTTTCTTAGATTTAACTTCTTACTCGGGTTGCATTCTTGTACAGTGTCAGTTAATTTGTTTCTATCTCATCAATCAATAACCCAAGGATCTCTTAACATCAAGATTTACTTAACTGAATGACATGATATCAAAAGGAATCTAATTCTACATTCACGTATCAGTGCAAGTTGGATTACATCCCAATGTTTCTCAAAACAACTGTCTTCGTTACATAGCTGTCTAGATACAAAATGAATTGAATTATACCTCTCGTGTGTACAAGTAATAGCCGGGGAGAGTCTTGTCTACCAGCCTATGTCACGTATGCAACAGGTACTATCACTCACTGTAAGCAATCTGTGGGGGAGGAAAATGAGGGGGTGAGCTTTCAACTTCGCTCAGTAAGGAGTGCATATGAGCTTTAAAATCATTATTAAAGCGTAAATGTAATAATGACAGAATTCACATGATTATAAATACGTGATTAAAATTACAGTTCGTCAAAACATCATTATCTCATTTCACAAATACATCATATCTCAAAATAATTATGGAGACCAGGCTAATATAAGCGTCATGAAAGAAATCGTCACATCTCATCATCCTCAGTGAGGGCATCTGCAAATGAGGGAATCATTTGCCTATGGTAAGACCCGGGCCTAGCAAAGCCTCGGCATCAACCAGTGCAGAAGTATCTCAACGCTACCAGGACAGGCATCTCACGTTACCAGAACGGAGGCATCTCTCGTTACCAGAACGGAGGCATCTCATGCTACTAGAGCGGAGGCATCTCTCATTACCAGAATGGAGGTATCTTTCATTACCAAAATGGGGGCAAGGTATGACCTAGGCTTAGCAAAGCCTCAGCGTCAACCAACGTGAAAGTATCCACCGATGTGTAAGTTTCATGACAAGCCTTTTAGTCTCAAAAATCACATGCCATTATTATATAGAAAATAGTTTCGCCTTCACGTAGAGCTCATAATAGTTTCGCTTGTAAATCTCATTTAAACACAAGAACATATTTGTTCATCACAACTCAAATCAGATAAAATTGAGCTGAAACCGGCAAAATATGCCCTCAAGTGATAAATCTCAAGTAAAACACTTTTCTCAAATAGTATGCTCGTTTATAAACTCATTTTATGCTACCAAAGCAATTTTCATCGTAAGGAATACACATGCATAAAGTTTCCATCCCTTACCTCTTGCACCTTGGGTGGTACAATATTCCGTCTCACGGACTAGCTTCGACACACGAGTCAAATTCTCGAGCTGTCCAAATAACGTCAAAGCATCAATGATTACTCATTACATCACAACTTCATACCTCTACTCATTCAACTCTAAAATGGGGTCACTCAGAGCCTTACTCGATTACTTCCTCTATTTTCTTTTCTCGGATTTCCACTTATCCGGTCATAAACCGAGTTCCTTCGATATCAAATAAACATCCATTAGTCTTTGTTTAATCCATTTTCATTCTCTACAGCATTTTATCAAACACTCCTTATACCCATTCTCAATCATTATCTAATCCAACATATGGATTCCACAAAAGTATTTTAAAACCATCTATACATACTTATCAACATTTCCACTTACTTAAATCGTTATTAACTTCGTGCCATTTCAACTTTATCTCTCTAAGTTCATTCTAGGTCTTGGTTACTTAAGTATGTACTTGAACATTTAAACCAACAATGTATATACCAAATCAACTCATTTAAATGTCTAGATTAACCTACTAGAAGTTGGTGTATTAAAATCTTACCTAGCTTGATTTTTCTCCTCCTTGCCAAATGTGAGGAGAGATTCCTTTTCCTCCCTCAATCCTTCGATCCAACCTCTAGTTTTCAACTATATTGTTCTCCTCCTTTTAAGCAACAACCTTGCTCAAATACATTTTCCTCAAATCTCTTTGGAAGGTGTTGAAATTCTAGAGTGAGAAACTAGGTTTTTCTTGTCAAAAATGGAAGGTTTTAAATGCTCAGGAGAAGAAGGCACAGATTGGTTGGCTTTATATAGATTTTACATTATGATATCGATTTCTAAGGGGTGGAGATTGATCTCTCCTTCCTTAAATTCTTCCAAATTTTGAAAATTGCAGGCAGGAGATCGATCTTCCTATTAACATGGGATCGATCTGCACAAGGGGGTAGGATCGATTTGGTCCAGGCAGAAGGTTTTAGAGATCGATCTGCTTGAGTGAGGGATCGATCTCTCTTTTGCAGAATGTCCTGGCATTGCAATTCAAGGCATTAAGATTGATCTCCCCTTGTAATGAGATCGATATGCTCTGTGTTCTGCAGCATTCCAGCTGCAGTTTTCCTAAATTTCCAAAGTTAAACTCATTTGCTTCTATGCTCATTTTGCCTTTCATTCATACTTAGAGCTTTAAAACATCCATTACTTATGATTCATATGCAATGTAACTTGTCGGTACATTCTAAAATCATAAACATTACATAGAAATTTACAGGTCTTAATTCCTCCCCTCCTTAAAAGAATTTGGTCCTCCAAATTAGAACCAAGTTATTCCAAAAAAAGGTTGGGGATACTTCTCTTTCATTAGGCTCTCTAGTTTCCAAGTTGCCTCTTCTGTTGAGTGGTGCTTCCAGAGAACCTTTACCAATGGGATTGTCTTTGTTCGAAGTACTTTTTTCTTTCCTGTCAAGGATCCGGACAGGTTCTTCTACATAGCTCATGTCTCCCTGGATGTCTAGTGCTTCATACTCGATGACATGGGAGGGATCCAGATTATACTTCCTCAACATCTAGATGTGGAAGACATTATGAATCGTGAAAAGTTGTGGGGACAAAGATAACCGATAGATGACATCTCCCACTCTCTCTAACACCTCAAATAGACCAATAAAACGGGGACTCAGCTTCTCCTTCTTCTCGAAGCACATAATACCTTTACTTGGAGACACTTTAAGAAGCACAAAATCTTCAGTTTGAAACTCAAGTGGTCGTCTACGTATATCAGCGTAACTCTTCTGTCGACTATGAGCAGTTGTAATCTATCACAAATAATCTTTACATTCTGAATTGCCTGCTCAACGAGGTCGAGAGCAATTACCTTTCTGTCACCCACTTCTTCCTAAGCTATGGGGGATCTACACCTCCTACCATATAGAGCCTCATAAGGTGCCATACCAATACTTGCATGATAGCTATTGTTGTATGCAAACTCAGCAAGGGGCAGGTGATCATCCCATGATCTCTTAAAGTCCATCGTACACGTTCGCAACATATCCTCCAAGGTTTGTATAGTTCGCTCGGACTGACTGTTAGTCTGAGGATGGTAGGCTATACTAAAATTCAACCGTGATCCCATGACCTCCTGAAAATGAGTCCAAAATCTAGAGGTAAACCTGGAATCTCTATCTGACGTAATACTCACTGGGGCCCATGTAGCCGAGCTATCTCTCTGACATACAACTCTGCTAATGCACTCAAAGTATCTATGCTCTTGATGGCAAGGAAGTGGGCACTCTTAGCCAATCTGCCAACTATCACCTAGATTGCATTATGACCTCTCCGAGTCCTCGGTAATCCCATGATAAAATCCATGGCAATATGCTCCCATTTCCACTTAGGTACTGGTAAGGACTTAAGTAATCCTCCGAGCTTTTGATGCTCAGCTTTTACCTGTTGACACACCAAACACTTGGTCACAAATTCTGCCAGTTCCCGTTTCATACCACTCCACCAATACACCTTACAGAGGTCTTGATACATCTTCGTACTACCTAGGTGCATGGTGTAATGGGAACAGTGAGACAACCTCAAAATTTGTTGCTTCAAGGTATCATTCCTCGGGACACACATACGGCCCTTAAATCTTAACAATCCATTATCACTAACTGCAAAATCTGAATGCAAGGTCTTTTTAGCTTGGTTAGCCAAATCCAGTAACTTCTGGTCACTTCTCTGTTCGGTTCTAATCTGATCCATATTACTGGGCTCTATCCGTAGGCTAGCCATAAATCCGACCTTTGCTTCCTCAACTCTTATCCTAAGTCTGACGAACTGCTCCAGTAAATCCCATTCCCTGATCATCATAATAGAAACCATACTTTTCCTGCTCAGGGCATTAGCAACTACGTTCGCCTTCCCCGGATGATATAAAATCTCGTAATCGTAGTCTTTAAGGAGCTCCATCCATCGTCTTTGTATCATATTAAGCTCCTTCTGGTCGAAGATATACTTTAGACTTTTATGGTCAATGAAGATCTGAAACCTTTCCCCATACAGATAATGTTGCCATATCTTTAAGGCAAGCACCACTACGGCTAACTCCAAATCATGATGGGATAGTTTCACTCATGATCCTTCAGCTGGCGTGACCCATAAGTGACTACTCTCTCGTGTTGCATGAGCACGCATCCCAAACCCTGATGGGAGGCATCACTATACACTACAAAGCCCCCAGATCCACTCAGGATAGTTAAAATGGGCATTATAGTCAATCTCCTTTTAAGCTCTCAGAAACTTTGCTCACACTGCTCTGATCACATAAACAGAATGTCCTTGCGTGTAAGCTTAGTCAAAGGGGCTACAATCTTGGAGAATCCCTCAACAAACCTCCTATAATACCCTGCAAGCCCCAAAAAACTCTGTATCTCTATAATTGTCTTTGGTCTCTCCCAAGTAAGCACAGCCTCAACCTTGAAGGGATCAACTGATACCCCGTCCTTAAATATAATGTGACCAAGGAAAGCTATTTAATTCAGCCAAAACTCACTCTTACTGATCTTCCCATAATACTACTTATCTCGAAGCATCTGAAGCACAATTCTCAAATGATGTGCGTGTTCCTCTTAAGATCGAGAGTATATAATCAATGAAGAATATCACAAACTGATCTAGATAGTCTCAAAATACCTCATTCATTAAACTCATGAAAGCATCATGGGTATTCATCAAATAAAAGGGCATCACTAAGAACTCATAGTGGCCATATCTAGTTCTGAAGGTCGATTTCGGAATATCCTCCTTCCTGATCCTTAACTGGTGATAGCTCGATCTTAAGTCAATCTTAGAAAAGATGGAAGCTCCTTTCAGCTGATCAAACAAATCATCTATCCTTGGTAGGGGATATTTGTTCTTCACCGTAACCTTATTCATTAGTCTGTAGTCTATACACAATCTGAGGCTACCGTCCTTTTTCCTCACAAACAAAATCGGAGCTACCCATGGTGACACACTAGGTCTAATAAAACCCTGGTTAAGCAGCTCCTGCAACTGTCTTTAACTCTTCCAATTCAACCAATGCCATCCTATAGGGAGGTTTAGAGATTGGCTGGGTGTCTGGCACTAAATCGATAGTGAACTCCAACTTTCTCTTTGGTGGTAAACCAGGTAATTCGTTAGGGAACACATCCGAAAACTCACATACTACCGGTATGTCCTCTATCCTCAGATGTTCCCGACTCATATCAGAGATGAGTGCGATGTAACCTTCACATCAATAATTTAATCAGTGTTTTTATGGTGACATAGCCATATTTTAAAATTTCTCACAATAAACTTCACACATTTTCATTCCTTAACAATCAAACGTACACTAAAATTTTCAGGTAAGGAGAAGGTTACAGTCTTAGTGTAGCAGTCTAGACTCAAGCGATTGGCAGCTAAACAATCCATCCCTAGAATCACATTAAAACGACACATATTCAGTAAGGCTAGATCTGCTTACATCACTTTATCTCCCACCTTAATCTCACATTTTCTACATACCATATCAGTCCTCTATGACTCATGCATAGGTGTACTTATATGTAAAATATGAGCTAGGTGTTCAGGCTCTAAGTTCAATTTACATGAAAAATGTACAGAAATAAAAGAATGCGTGGACTCTGGGTCAAACAACACATAAGTCTTATAATTACAGACAAGAAATGTACCTCGTATAGCCTCGAACGAAGTGTCTGTAGTCTATTTGTCCAAAGCAAACACACGTCCTTCTGTGATAGGCTTCTTCCCTTTATCAGCAGCTGTGGCCCATCTTTGGGGTATCACTCTCTGAGGCTGCTGTCGAGGAGGCTCTTGAGGATATGGTGTCTGAGGCTGCGGGCAATCCTTCACCCTGTGACCCATGTCTCCACATCTGAAGCATCCCTTTATTATCAGGAAACAAGTACCCTCATGTGGTCGACCACAATCTCTACAGATCTTAGTGTCGGGTCTGGCACCTCGAGAGGTCTCCATGGAAATGGGAGGAACTCTGGGTCTATCAACTCTCCCTTTAGGTCCCTCGACCATTTGTCTCTTAAAAGAACCCTTCCTAAAATCGGTGTGGGAAGCTGCAAGTCTCTTACCCTTATCCCTGGTTATCACTCGGGACTCAGACTGGGACTGTATCAACTCTACTCCCCTCTCAACTTCCTGTGTCTGTCTCCGAGCATCATTAAGCTTGATAATGCAGAGCCCTATCAGTCTGTCTTGAATAGCGGGTCTCAGCCCATAAACAAACTGCTCTGTTCGACATTCCTCATCCTTGACAGTCTTCGGATCATATCTCAACAAAGCAGTGAACTGGTTCTCATATTCATCAACTGTCATGCTGCCCTGTACCAAATTTAAAAAATCTACTTGCAACTTCCTCTGGGCAGCTCGAGGGATATACTGAGTCCTGAAGGCCGACTGAAAAGTCTCCTAGATAATCATTGATGGATAGCAGTCAATATAATTTGGGTGGTACTCCATCAACATCGGTCTTGTTCCTTAAGCATGTAGGTACCCATACTAACCCTCTTCACATCAGTACACCCCAAAAAATAAAAAATTATCCTCCTCTCGGTCAACCACTCATTCGCTTCTGCTAGACCCTTCACCCTTTTAAATGCTGACAGATTCATCTTAAGAAAATCCTTCAACCGTCCCTTACCTCTATCATCAGGCCTATTTTGTACCGGAGGCTAAGCGATGGGTGGCACTGGGTCAGTCTATATAGGAGGTGGGGGCGAATCCTGTGGTGGTGTAGGAACTAGGGTAGGTGTGGTACCCGAGGCATTAGCCCCGAAATGCTGCACAAATAGCGCTGCTATCTGCTCAAACCCCTGTCGTACATCCTGTTCCAGCCGATTTTTTCGAGAGTTAGGACTCTCCGGCTGTGGTTCAGGTGGTGGAGGTGGCTGTGCCTGCCTCCCAGAACGATCTCATCTCCACCTCATATCTTATCTCTTACGTACCTGCATGTAATTAAACATCGATCATAATTTTATCTGTTAAATTCAATTCATTACCAGACAATACAGACACTTGGGATGTAATCTATTTCCAATTACTCGACACTGATAGTACTAGACAACTTTTGCTCTGATATTAAAAAAATATGTGACAGTCTGGAAGCACGAAAAATAGGGCTAATTTAAAATTTTTCTTCGATTTAACTTTTTACTCAGGTTGCATTTCTATACAGTGTCAGTTACTTTATTTCTATCTCATCAATCAATAACCCAAGGATCTCTTAACATCAAGATTTACTTAACTGAATGACATGATATCAAAAGGAATCTACTTCTCCATTCATGTATTAATGCCAGTTGGATTACATCCCAATGTTTCTAAAAATCAAATGTCTGCATTACATAACTATCTGGATACAAAATGAATTGAATTCTACCTCTTGTGTGTACAAGCAATAGCCTGGGGAGAGTCTCGTCCACCAGCCTATGTCACGTACGCAACAGGTACTATCAATCACTGTAAGCAATCCGTGGGGGAGGAAAATGAGGGGGTGAGCTTTCAACTTCGCTCAGTAAGGAGTGCATATGAGCTTTAAAATCATTATTAAAGTGTAAATGTAATAATGATATAATTCACATGATTATAAATACGTGATTAAAATCACAGTTCGTAAAAAACATCATTATCTCATTTCACAAATACGTCATATCTCAAAATAATTATGGAGGCTAGGCATAATATACGCGTCATGAAAGAAATCGTCACATCTCATCATCCTTAGCGAGGGCATCCTCAAACGAGGGAATCATCTACCTATGGTAAGACTCGGGCCTAGCAAAGCCTCGACGTCAACCAGTGTTGAAGTATCTCAACGCTACTAGGGCAGGCATCTGACGTTACCAGAACAGAGACATCTCGTTACCAAAACGGAGGCATCTCACGCTACCAGAGCGAAAACATCTCTCATTACTAGAATGAAGGCATCTCTCATTACCAAAATGGAGGCATGGTATGACCCGGGCCTAGCAAAGGCTCAGCGTCATCCGACGTGGAAGTCACCACCGGTGTGTAAGTTTCATGACAAACCTTTTAGTCTCAAAAATCACATGCCATTATTATATAGAAAATAGTTTCGCCTTCACGTAGAGCTCATAATAGTTTCACTTGTAAATCTCATTTAAACACAAGAACGTATTTGTTCATCACAACTCAAATCACACAAAATCGAGCTCAAATCGATAAAACATGCACTTAAGTGATAAATCTCAAGTAAAACACTTTTCTCAAATAGTATGCTCGTTTATAAACTCATTTTATGCTACCAAAGCAATTTTCATCCGTAAGGAATACACATGCACAAAGGTTGCATCCCTTACCTCTTGCACCTTGGGAGGTGCAATATTCCATCTCACAGACTATCTCCGACTCACGAGTCAAATTCCTGAGCTGTCCAAATAACGTCAAAACATCAGTGATTACTCATTATATCACAACTTCATACCTCTACTCATTCAACTCTAAAATTGGGTCACTCGGACCCTTACTCGATTACTTTCTCTATTTTCTTTTCTAAGATTTCACTTATCTGGTTATAAACCGAGTTCCTTCGGTATTAAATAAACATCCATTAGTCTTTGTTTAATCCATTTTCATTCTCTACGACATTTTATCAAACGCTCCTTATACCCATTTTCAATCATTATCTAATCCAACATATGGATTCCACAAAGGTATTTTAAAATCGTATATACATGCTTATTAACATTTCCACATACTTAAATCATTATTAACTTCGTGCCATTTCAACTTTCTCTCACTAAGTTCATTCTAGGTCTTGGTTACTTAAGCATGTACTTGAACATTTAAACCAACAATGTATATACCAAATCAACTCATTTAAATGTCTAGATTAATCTACCAGAAGTTGGTGTATTGAAATCTTACCTAGCTTGATTTTTCTCCTCCTTGCCAAATGTGAGGAGAGATTCCTTTTTCTCCCTCAATCCTTCGATCTAACCTCTAGTTTTCAACTATATTGCTATCTTCCTCTTAAGAAACAACCTTGCTCAAATACATTTTCCTCAAATCTCTTTGGAAGGTGTTGAAATTCTAGGGTGAGAAACTAGGTTTTGCTTGTCAAATATTGAAAGTTTTAAATGCTCAGGAGGAGACGGCACATATTAGATGGCGTTATATAGATTTTACATTATGAGATCGATCTCTAAAGGGTGGAGATCGATCTCTCCTTGCTTAAATTCTTCCAAATTTTGACAATTACAGGCAGGAGATCGATATGTCTATTAACATGGGATCGATCTTCACAAGGGGGTAGGATCGTGTCGCGACCCTATTTATCCAATTCGTCTAAACATCACTGTAAATTTTTGGCTTTAACCATTACCTTACCCGGTCGTGAACAACCCTCACCAATAACAGTTGGGCTATGAGTCAATATTAATCATCATTTCTCATTCATTTCCAATTAATCATAAGTAAATGTCATAAATTAAAAAGCTAAGACATAAGCTCATACATGACATATTTTCTAATAATTACATCCCCCATATTACAATTCAAAATGATTACTGAGCCTTTACATGTTTAGAACAAAAAGAATCCTTGTGTGTATACCTCTTGGCGATAAAGTGCAGCGAATGTCCAAATATAATGCCTCAAACCTCACTGGGCTACTATGTGCGCTTCGTAGAGGGGAAAATAGAGGGATGAGTAATCACACGCTCAGTAAGGCAATAATGCAAGCATGGTAGATAACTACACTATCTACATGCTGATAATGTCATGGCATAAATCATTTACAATCGGAGCATGAGGAAATAAAACTATGTCGAATGTATATACATATATCATGTACTGAAAACATGGAAATAGGCATGTAAAATATGGTAAAATCATCATGTAAAACTTCTCATGCTCATCGTTATTAAAACTCATCATGAAAAGGGAAATTCAATATGAAACTTCCTTTAAGATTTATCACTTCCTCAAAACACATCAAATCTCATCACAAAAAAAAAAAAATCATTTCTTTAATCAAAATCCCACAGGGCTCGACCCCTCCCTCTGGTCTATCCTGGACAACACAATCACACTTAGTGTACAAAACCATGTGGTACTATGTAATATTATATGAGACAAGCAGTCACTATATCTCAAAGACTATGTTGGCCAACTATGTCATAATCATCCCAGACCACACAGATCCCGATGTGTAGGGCATCATGTTGTAACGAAGGTGGGTTAGTTCTTCGTCAAACTTTTCAAATCATCATCACAACTACGGGGTACAGCGTCTCCATGTGATATACACGGTACAACGTACTCCGCGAACCCATATCATGGTTAGGGGTGCTAGCCGTAGGTCTTATCTACCCCATGCCATGTGTAACCTATTCAGTCTCAAGTGCACGTGGGAGCGTTTCATTTTCATGTAAGAGAGCCTCCCTACCAAGCAGAGCCTCCCTACCCCAATGGGCTTAAGGATGTTGGCTTAAGGATCAAACCGTAAGAGAGCCTACACACCGAACAGAGCCTCCCCACCCCGTCGGGCTTAAGGATGTTGGGCTTGAGGATCTTACCATCTCTACCGCATCATACATACCACAGTGTGAAAACCTGTACGAGCTAGGCTCTAGCACGACTTTTATGCATAATAAACAATGAGGAAATCCACATATGAGCATAGCTCCAAGGGGCGTCTAACAAGGCTTAGTTCCATGAAATTTACCACATCTCCTACACTGAACAGTTGTAGGCCGTGGTCTTCCAATAGCCATACCCCTCGGTGCAGTCAAAGTCGAGTACACGAGAGGTCTAATAGCTCTCTTTTGCACCTTCTCAATCTTAGGTCTCTTCTCAAACAGTCTCTGCCTTCCTCTCTTGACCACTCTATCAATCTCGGATCTCTTTCAATCTTTGTCTCTCATAACGCTAACCTTTCCAAGCTTAGAGGCATTCCACTCAAAGTCCTGCTCACACAACTGTTCCCTGTGCACTGCCTCCTCGTAAGTATGAATGTCAAATGGAGCTAACTTAGTCTGGTTGGCTAACCTCAACCCATTTATAAACTTCTGGACCTTTCGAGTCTCACTACTCATCATATCCGGATCATACCTCCCCAAAGACATGAATCTCAATTCATACTCATCCATAGAACGGTTCTCCTGAACTAAGTTAATGATGTCCATCTGTAATTTTCTCTGTGCGGTGGCCGAAATATATTGCCTCCTGAATGCTTCCAAGAATATCTCCCATGTAATCTCGGAGTGTCGAGCCTTCAAAATAGATTTGCTAGATCTCCACCAGTGCTCTACCTCGCCTTTCAACATAAATACGGTAAATGCCACTTTCTCAGCCGATGTGAATCTGAAGAACCTATACAACTTCTCCATTTCATAAACCCAATCCTCAGTAATGACCGAGTCCTTCATCCCTCGAAATACTGGAGGTTTCAACTCCTGAAACTGGCATAGCCTACTCAGTTTACAATAATAACCCAGGTCACTGTCGCTCGACTAATGAGAGATGGGAGAAGCGGTATCCTGAACTGAGGGTGTAACAGTCCCCATAGTTTGAGGCCTCCCTGCCTCTGTAGCTGCCTATCCAGCAGTAGCAGGTTGCACTCTGAGACCTCGTCTATCATTGGCACCCAATGCTTGTGTGACTATCTCCACGAGGCTTTCAACACTTCTCTCTATCCTAGTGAAGTGCGCCTCAGTATCCCCTAGTCTCTCAATAGGGTCATGTGGAGCCTGATCAGTCTGTGGCTTCGCACGACTTTCAGGCCGACCTTTACGGCCTCTAGCATGTGCTCCCACCCCTCTACCTCGACGTGTAATAGGCATAATGCCTAACTTCCTGTATTTATAACCATTTATTAGTCTCATTCCATCTCGGTATACACAATTATATCTAAACAAAAGCACAGTAATATAGAGATGTAACTTTTCTACTTTTTAATACTGACTCACATCAGGCTAACTCAGCTCTGATACCAATCTTTGTCACGACCCTATTTATCTAATTTGTCTAAAAATCACTGCAAATTTTTCGCTTTAACCATTACCGTACTCGATCGTGAACAACCCTCACCAATAACAGTTGGGCTGTGAGTCAATATTAATCATAATTTCTCATTCATTTCCAATTAATCATAAGTAAATGTCATACATTAAAAAGCTAACACATAAGCTCATACATAACATGTTTTCTAACAATTACATCCTCATATTACAATTCAAAATGATTACTGTGCCTTTACATGTTTAGATACAAAAAGAATCCCTGTGTGCATACCTCTTGGTGATGGAGTGCAACAGATGTCCAAATACAACGCCTCAGTCCTCACTGGGCTACTATGTGCGCTATATAGAAGGGAAAATATAAGGATGAACAACCACACGCTCAGTAAGGCAATAATGCAAGCATGGTAGATAACTACACTATCTACATACTGATAATGTCATGGCATAAATCATTTACAATCGGAGCACGAGGAAATAAAACTGTGCCACATGTATAAACATATATCATGTACTGAAAACATGAAAATAGGCAACATGGTAAAATCTTCATGTAAAACCTATCATGCTCGTCGTTATTAAGACTCATCATGAAAAGGGAAATTCAATACGAAACATCTTTTACGATTTATCACTTCCTTAAAACACATCAAATCTCATCACAAATAAAATATAATTTCTTTAAACAAAATCCCACAGGGCTCGACCCCTCCCTCTGGTCTACCTTGGACAACACAATCACACTCAGTGTACAAAACCATGTGGTACTATGTAATATTATATGAGACAGGCTGTCACTATATCTCAAAGACTATGTTGGCCAACTACGTCATGATCATCCCAGACTATATGGATCTCAGTGTGCGAGGTATCATGCTGTAACAAAGGTGGGTTAGTTCTTTGCCAGACTTTTCAAATCATCATCACAACCATAGGGTACAACGTACTCCATGTGATACACACGGCACAACGTACTCCGCGGACCCATATCATGGTTATGGGTGCCAGTCGTAGGTCTTATCTACCCCATACCATGTGTAACCTATTCAGTCTCAAGTGCACATGGGAGTGTTTCATTTTCATGTAAGAGAGCCTCCCCACCAAACAGAGGATCCCCACCCCAACGGGCTTAAGGATGTTGGCTTAAGGATCTTATCGTAAGAGAGCCTCCCCACCCCGTCAGGCTTAAGGATGTTGGGCTTAAGGATCTTACCATCTCCACGGCATCATGCATACCACAGTGTGAAAACCTGTGCGAGCTAGGCTCTAGCATGATTCATGCATCATCAATAAATCTCCTCGTACGAGCAACGCTCTAGTACGTCTCTTATGCATAATAAACAATGAGGAAATCCACATAGGAGCATAGCTCCAATTTGGTTATATGCATAATAAAGTCAATCGAAATCCACGTACGAGCAAAATCTCTATTACAGTTTATGAAACATCATCATGATTCAAATCAACGTGCGAGCTAAGCTCCAGCACATTTCATACATGTCAAAACGTCAAAATCCCATGCGAGCGAAGCTCTAGCACGATTTAACTCACGTAAATACGATATGTTGCTCTATTTCAATACAACATATTTCAAATCAAAGTCAGCAAATGCCTTATGCTATTTCATGAAGTTACAGAAATCAAATAGCTAGCCTATCCATCAATTTGCTTAAACCAAAGCAATTGTGTTTCATAAAACATCAAAACATGTGAATTATGCAATTATTAGCCTTACTATCCGCTTTATAAGAATCCCTTCAAAACCAAATCATATACATATATACTTGTAGTCATTCACACATACCATCAATCACTTCCTTAAATAACCATGCATTTTACAAGCCCTATATTCACCCACAAAGTACGAGCAGCTATCTTTATACACTCACAGAATTCCCTTACCTGGAATTGCATCGCGTGATTCCACTTCCTTAGAGTTGTTCGATTGCGTAGCTCGATTCACCTCCAACGAAATCTCCGAGACTGCACAAAATCATATTCCATGTCAATTGGGTCTAATATAATACAATCCTTGCGTTTACTATAGTCAACTCGACCTATAGTTTCCATTAACGCTTATAAGGCCTCATTTGATTGCTCTACTCATATCTCGAGAGCTTATTGGACTCCTTCAAACCTATTGATTCATACTAAATTGACATTAAGCTCACAGTGCCTCTAGTTCATCATTTACTTCACTATGGCATTTTGTCATACACCTTATATACTCAATTTCATAATTTGACTATCCTCACAATGTAGCTTTATTCCATCATCTAAAAATCATGCATATTACTGCACTAACACCTTAACATAATCCATTTATCACCAACTCACCCATAACACATTTTCTCACACTAGACTCATTCGAGGTTATACTTGTTTCATTACATTCTATGTAGTTTTAGTCATCAATACACATACCAATCACCTCACAACATCAACTAGATAGATATATCTTGAGTTTGGTGTATTAGAAACTTACCTAGCTTGATTTCTTTCTTACTCCAAATAAGAATACTCCTTGCTCCCTCAATCCAACTAATGGGGTATTGATTCCAAACTATGTTGTTCTTCTCTTTATAGTGAACAACTTTGCTCTAATGGCTTTTTCTTAAATCTCTAGGAAAATGGGGTGATTTTAGAGTGAGAAAGCTAGGTTTTAGATTGAAAATGAAAAGAAATGGTTTGTTCCCATGAAATACAGATCCAACTACTCCCTTTTTATAGAAATGGCTTGATGAGATCGATCTGCATAGGGTGGAGATCGTTTTGGCCGTGCTTAAACCCTTTAGTTTCTTGACATTTTGAAAGCATGAGATCGATTTGTTGAATGCATGAGATCGATCTGCAGTGTTGCATGGGATCAATATGCTCAATGAAACAAGATCGATTTATCTCAGGTAGAGAGCTTAGGAGATCGATCTGGCCTTAAGGGGAGATCGATCTGCTTGAGTGAGGGATCGATCTCCTTTTTGCAGAATGCTTGACATTGTGTTTTCCTGGACATGAGATCGATCTCTCCTTGCATGAGATCGATCTGGCCTTCATCCTGCAACCTTTTTCTGCAAATTCTCCATTTAAACTCATATTAAATCACTTCAACACTCATTTATCAATCCATTCACACTTGGAACTCAAAAACATTTATTTCTTGTAATTCATATGTAATGTGTACGACCCAAAAATTCGGTGTCATTTCTTTTAGAAATTGAAATTATAAATATGGATTCGTGTAATCTTGATTAATAAAGAAGAAATAATTAAATTTTTAACTCCAATTGATCAAGATATGAATTTATGGTGAAGACCTAGAATTTTCACATTGGGAATTTATTTCGAAAATATGGAAAAAATATTTTCGAAATAATAATAATAATAAATAAATAAATTTTTGAAGATATAGAAGGAGAATAAGATGTATATATATATTGGTCGAGATAAATTGATAAAAATATATGTACATGGGTGTGTGGAAATTAATGTATAAAATACATTATGATAATATAATATTATTATAATAATATAAGATATTTTGGTATATTATTATTATAATATTATTATTTAATAAGATTTTTTTATTATATTATATTATATTAAAATATAATATAAAATATATAAAAACAAAAATGGAAAAAAAAGAAATTGAAAACTGGGACAAAAGGAACCGAGAGGATCGAAAACCCGATCCCTCTCTTTGCCTCTTACTGGTGGCAGACGGAAGGAGAGAACAGCGAGGAGATGACCGGCGCAGGAAGACCGGCATCGAGAGACCATCTGAGCGCTACCACGCACACTGAATCACCGTCGATGAGAAGATCAGAGAAGGGAGAGGTCGCGGGAGAGATGGGTAAATCGAATGAAATTCAACGCTGATCTTCCCTAACCTAGGCTAAAAGAAGGTTCCCCAGGCCAAGGCGAGCCGATTGGTGGTCGAGGCTGCTGGAGAACTGGCCGAAAATGTCGGTAACAGTGAAATCGACCCTGAACCGGTTCGGACCAGCTCAGTATGAAAGGGGCTGAATCGGTCCGAACCGATTCAGTAGGAGAGAGAAAGATGAGAATGAAAAAAATATGGAAAAAAATTCGATGATGCCTCGGGTTTACGAATAAGCCGGTAAGCTGTCGAAATTGACCGATTCAATTTTTGACAAATTCATTTGAAATTATATTTGATCAAACTTGACCCGGGTTAAATATATATGTGTGTAGCGAGACAATAGGCGACAAACGTGAGTTCGATTGAGCCTCGAATGGCAAACCATCACGGAATCTTGGGTAAGTGAATCTTACTTACTATAACTTGTATAGTTAAACGAGTTAGAGATTAATTGAATAAGTTACGGATTAATTCTGTATAAATTATTTTAGGTTTGAAATTAAAAATGATTAGCATAAATAATCGTGTGAGCTATCCAAAGAGACTGAAAAAGGCTTATGATAGCCCAATAAGAGTTAATGGGCCTAAGGAGCCCAATGGGCCGTGACAGAATAAATAGTAAAGTCCAAATGGGCTTAAAATAGAGTTAGGTCCAATAAGAGGTAATGAGGCCCAATAAGAGCAATTAGGCCCATTTGATGAAATAAACTGCATAGAAAAGGATAAATGAGTTATCCAACTTAATTAATGTGATTGATAACTATCTGCAGCTCCAGGAGATATATTCGAAGCCGGATAGACTGATTTACGGAAAGTGAAAAAATGTGAAAAAAGTACATTCGACTGGATTCTAGGTAAGGGAGCAATGCGAGCTCTTAGAGATAGCTATACGTATTTTCATCTTCATTTACATTCGCTTAAATTTCGTATAGAGTATGAATATGAAATTTCAGGATAGTACCCAAATATGAGAAAATTATGAAAATACCCTTAGACCCAAGAATTTTGGAAATGCATAAACTGATGAAATCCATGTTTTCTATATGAGAAAGAGATTTTGTGAAGCTGAAATGATAGACTGGCTCATGATTTGACTGTATGCATTAAATTGCACGTTTTTCTAAAGTATGATTTGATTGACGAGTGATTTGATGGGATGTAACCCTCTCACTCTGTTTTGCACTGTTTTACGTATCGCACTCAATTTTGTGTACCACTATGGTGGGAAATAGAGCCAGCTGTCTATTTTATGTGTGTGAAATCGTGCTAGAGCTATGATAAGATCTGTGGATTTATCCAGATCTGCTCGCACTTGATTTTGGTATTGCATACAAACATATCGTGCTGGAGTAGTGCTCGCACCTATTCTGTTGTGATTTTTGATTGAGATCGTGCTAGAGCCCTCATGTTGGACTGTGTGTCACACTGACTTGCTCGCACTAGATCTGAGACGACAGGCTATGGTTGATAATTTATTTGGTTGGGGTGATGAGCTTGTGACTCAGGCACCTACAACTATGTGGTAATTGTACTGTGGTTCACGGAGTACGTCGTACCGTATAGACATCATGGAGTACACTGTACCGTGCAACTATGAGATGTGAGGATTGCGTCTTTGGACTCGGGCATGCTTTGTCATTGCTCTAATTTGTGATAGTCCTTAGATAGGAGCCGATGGATAGACTAATCCTCTCCTCGGACACAGAGACACCCTGACACACTTGATCCATGATAGCTTATGGGTCTCAAACTTTGGCTATTTGTCCTTTGGATTTCTGTGGAAATCCCTGCCTAATCTCACATGTTTTATTGGTTTGGTGATGAAACTAATTGTGATTTGATTTCTGTGATGAAACCATTTGAAATGATAATATGATTTAAATGTGGGTTTCAATGCTGAACACAAAAATGTTTTACTCTGAATGAGTTTTGATAATCGATTTTTGGTAGTAAATTGCTATGTGTTTTATTATAATGGTTTTGTGAATGCCATGGGTTTTTCGGAATAAACTATGCATTATGAGCATCATGGATAGTTTGATTATCTACCTGATTTCATATATTAATGCAAGTGTTTTTGAAAAGTAAATGCATTTGTCTTACGAGATGATAAAACATGCATTATAAGTATCGTATATAGTGTGGTTATCTACCTGCTTTCATATATTTATTACTGAGCTGTGGTGGTTATCCTTTTATTTTTCCCTCCTTTACAGAGCATTTTAGTAGAGTGTGTAAGCTGCATCCGTCCTGCGATCTTTTACACACAGCTATCTACCAGTATCGAGGTATACACACATGTATTTTTGTATCTGAATAATAGTGTATAGTGATGTAGTCACATTATATGGGGATGTATATTTAAGGCAATGTAAACGAGTTTCTAATTATGAAATAGTAACTTTATGAGCTTCCGTGATGTTAGTGCCTGGGACGAAAGCATTGCCTGTTATGCATATATATAATATATGAAACTGAGTGATGGATATTAACTCACAGCCCAACAAGTGGAGTATAGTAAGTTCACAAAAAATTTGTAGTGATTTTTGAAAAATTGGGTCGCGACAGAAGTGGTATCAGAGCAGTGTTGGTTTGATATGAGTCAGTGTCTGTAGTTAGAAAGTATATATCCCCATGTCACAGTACATTATTAGATACAATTGTGTCTACTGAGCTGTGGTTAACTGAGAAATTGACTGTGTATGCGGGACAATTAGGATGTTATGTAAACATCGTAACAGAGGGGAAAGTTCGCATTCTCGGGGCCATAGAGATAGGTTCGAGAGACGCAGTGATTGGTCTGAGAGGCCTTGTGAATCGTCATGTAATCATGTCCCATCAGGTCCAGTTGAGACTACTGATGCTCGTGTTACGAGATTAGAGTAGAGTTTGGACACTTTTATGGAGTTCTTTACTTAGGCTATGGCTAGGTTAGAGAGTAAGCAAGGTCCAGCTGCTCAGACGACTCATACTGAGCCGACAACAGCTCTTGAGACACCTGCGCCTATACAGCCTGCACTTGTGCCACGTGTTGTTGAGACCCTTATACCACCACCTGTAGCTCCATGACAGACTGGTGAGGATTCAGGGTTTGATTGTGAGTTTGACCTATTAAGGCAGTTTCAGAAGCTGAAGTCTCCATCGTTTAGTGGGGTCAAGAACCCTTTAGTAGCATTGGATTGGATCAACCGGTTAGAGAAGCTATATGGCTTTTTCAGATGTTTAACTATTGAGAATGTGGCATTTGCTACATTCATGATTGAGGGCGAAGCAAAACATTAGTGGAAATTCGACTGACCCATTTTGAGAGCTAAATATTAGATGATTGACTAAGAAATATTTTTGGATACCTTCAGTAGGCAGTATATCCCATCCACTGCTCAACAGAGATTACAGATGGAATTTCTTGGTCTGATCCAGGGGAACAAGTTGGTAGACAAGTATGAGTCTAGATTTACATCCCTGGGAAGGTATGAACCATATACCATGAGTGGTGAGATGTAGAAGGTCCACAAGCTTATGGATGAATTGAAACTTTCAATCAGAGTCAGATTAGCCCTATTTGACGTCACGACTTACGAGGGGGTCATGTGTAGAGCTCAGTTGTGAGAGCAAGACCATGAGATGCACGTCCTCGAGTTTGGTAAGATCGTGAAGGGCAAGAATAGAGATCATAAGAGATCAGTAAAGGACCTCAATCGACTACAGATCAGTGTAGAGCATGTGATAGATACCACGATAGTAGACTACGCCACATACTGGCTAGAGTATGTTTTAGGTGTGGCAAGATGGTGTATATGATAAAGGATTGCCCAGAGTTGGCAGAGATAGCCCCACAGAAGGGCAAAGAGTCTGAGAAGGATACAGTTGGTACTTCTGCCCCGAAGAGGAAGGCTACAGCTGAAGAGAATGGGAAGCAAGTTGTAGGATGCGGTCGAATGTTTGCCTTGGACCAAACAGCCACAGATGCTTCAGTAGATATGATTAAAGGTATGTCGCATATGTGGTTGATACGGATAAGGTACAATCAGAATTGACAGAATTCCAGTAGTCAGGGAGTTTCTCGATGTCTTTTCGGATGATATACCAGGATTGTCACCAGATAGAGAGGTGGAATTTTGTATTAATTTAGTGCCTGGTGTTGAGCTAATATCCAAACCACTATATCGTATAGCTCTAGTGGAATTGAAGGAGCTAAAGAAGTAATTGCAGGAATTGCTAGATAAGAGGTTCATTAGACCAAGTGTTTCATCTTGGGGAGCACCAGTTTTGTTCATTAAGAAGAAAGATGGAAGCCTCCAACTGTGTATTGATTACTAGTTGTTGAATAAGGTTACCATAAAGAACAAGTACCCTTTCCACGTATTGATCATCTGTTGGATCAGGTTAGAGGAGTACGAATCTTTTTCAAGATCAATTTGAGGTCTGGGTACCATCAGTTAAGAATCCGGAGTGGAGATGTACCCACGACAGCCTTTCGTACACGTTATGGTCACTATGAATTCTTGGTTATATCTTTCGGGTTAACGAATGCTCTTGCAGCTTTTATGGCATTAATGAATGGAATGTTCAAGTCATACCTGGATCAGTTTATCATTGTGTTCATAAATGACATTCTGGTGTATTCCAAGTCCAGGGAAGAGCATGAGCAGCATCTGAGCATTATGCTGTAACCCTCAGAGAGAGGAAGCTATATGTGAAGCTCAGTAAGTATGATTTCTGGTTGAAACATATATCATTTTTAGGTCATGTTGTATCAAAGGATGGGGTGTCAGTTGATTCGTCCAAGATTGAAGCGGTAGTTTAGTGGGATAGGCCCAAGACTGTTAAAGAGATTCACAGTTTGTAGAGGGTTTTTTAAAATTGGTTGCTCTATTGACACATCTCACTTGGAAAAATGTTGTATTTGAGTGGGACAATGCAAGTGAGAAGAGTTTTCAGGAATTAAAGCAGCGACTGACCACCATACCTATTTTCACCATTCCGACCAGCTTAGGAGGTTTCTCTATATATACAGATGCCTCAGGACAAGGACTGGGCTGTGTATTGATGCAAGATGGGAAGGTAGTTTCTTATGGATCCAGACCACTTAAGGACCATGAGAAGAACTATCTGACCCATGATTTAGAGTTGGCAGTCGTAGTGTTTGTACTGAAGATATGGCGCCACCATTTGTATGGTGAGAAATTTTAGGTATTCATTGATCATAAGAGCTTCAAGTATCTGTTTTCATAGAAAGAATTGAATATGAGGCAGAGACAACGAGTAGAGCTTCTGAAAGATGATAAATGTGAGATACTTTATCATCCGGGTAAAGCGAATATAGTCGCTGATGCCTTGAGCAGAAAGAGCCTCGTGATGGTATCGTACATGATGGTCAGGGAACATGAACTGTTAGAGTAGTTTACCGGCCTCAGTCTGCATATAGACCTTTTTGACATTAATGTATATTGTGTGATAGCTAGTATGAGATTGGAACTGAATTTGATAGACCTGATCAAACAAGCTCAGCGTATTGATCGCTTTGTGTTGATATGCATAATCAGATACAGATGGGTAGAGTGACTGAGTGTACAGTTGGTGATGATGGCCTGCAGAGATTCAGAGGTCGAATTTGCGTTCCTGATGACCCACAGCTAAAGAGATTGATTTTGTTTGAAGCTCATTCATCGAGGTATATAGTGCATCTGGGGAGTAATAAGATGTAACAGAATCTTCAGAATGTGTATTGGTGGTCAGACATGAAGAAAGATGTTGTAGAGTTTGAATGTAACAGAATCTTCAGAAAGTGTATTGGTGGTCAGACATGAAGAAAGATGTTGTAGAGTTTGAGGCTAAGTGCCTTACATGTCAGTAGGTTAAGGTAGAGTATCAAAAACCTTCAGGCTTATTGCAGCCTCTACCTATACCAACATGGAAATGAGAGCATATCACCATGAATTTTATGATGGGTTTACCAAGGATCCGATAGAACCATGATGCCATTTGGATGATTGTAGATAGATTGACGAAGTCAGCTCACTTCTTAGCTATGAGAGCTATAGATACTCTGAGTGCATTGGCGAATTTGTATGTAGGAGAGATTGTGAGTCAACATGGCATTCCAGTGAATATTGTCTCTGATAGGGACTCTTGCTTCACTTCCCACTTTTGGGAACATTTTCAGGAAGCTATGGGAGCTCGATTGAGTTTCAGTACAACTTTCCATTCTCAGACTGATGGTCAGTCAGAGAGAACCATCTAGACTTTGGAAGATATGTTGAGAGCTTATGTGATGGACTTTAGAGGCTCTTAGGATAACCATTTGCCATTAGCCGAATTCGCCGATAACAACATTTATCACTCGAGTATTGAGATAGCACCTTATGAGGCGTCATATGGTCGTAAGTGTCAATCTCCGATTGGATGAAAAGAAGTGGGTGACTGAAAGATGTTTGCTCTCGATTTAGTGAAGCAAGCCTCTGAGGATGTCCAATTGATATGTGAGAAATTGAGGACAGCTCAGAGCAGGCAGAAAAGCTACGTTGACACGAAGCGAAGACTTTTGGAGTTCACCGTGGGTGAATCAGTATTCTTGAAAGTTTCTCCCAAGAAAAGGCTAATGAGATATTGGAGCGAGTGGAAGATAAGGCCTGTAGGCTAGCCCTGACACCTGAGCTAGCAGGCATTCATAACGTCTTCCACATATTGATGCTTCAGAAGTATCATCTAGATCAAACACATGTGGTTCAGTATGAGCCATTAGAGCTTAAAGATGATATGTCGTATATAGAGACGTCAATTCAGATAATGGATAGGAAAAAGAAAGTGTTACGGACCAAGACGATCTATCTGGTTAAGGTTCTCGGGTAGTACCACACTTCAGCGGAAGTTATGTGGGAATTAGAGAGCCTGATGTGAGAAAAATACCCGTACCCATTCGAGAATTGACTTTGTTCTAATTTGGAGGAACAAATTTCTTAAGGTAGGGAGGAATGTAAGACTCGAAAATTCGGTGTCATTTCTTTTAGAAATTGATATTATAAATATGGATTTGAGTAATCTTTATCAATAAAGAAGAAATAATTAAACTTTTAACTCTAATTGATCAAGATATGAATTTATGGTGAAGACCCAAAATTTTCACATCGGGAATTCATTTCGGAAATATGGAAAAAATATTTTCAAAAAAATAATAATAATAAATAAATAAATTTCTGAAGAAATAGAAGGAGAATATGATATACATATATGTTGGTCGAGATAAATTGAATAAAATATCTGTACATGGGTGTGTGGAAATTAATGTATAAAATACATTATAATAATATAATATTATTATAATAATATAAGATATTTTGCTATATTATTATTATAATATTACTATTTAATAAGATTTTTGTAGTATATTATATGATTTTTGTATTATATTATATTATATTAAAATATAATTTAATATAACATATATATATATATATAAAGCGAAAATGGAAAAAAATTAAAGAAATTGAAAACTGGGACAAAAGGAACCGAGAGGATCGGAAACCCGATCCCTCTCTTTGCCTCTCACCCGTGGCAGGCGGAGAAAGCGAACGGTGAGGAGACGATCGTCGCAAGAAGATTGGCATCGAGGGATAGTCCAAGCGCTACCATGCGCGCTGAATCGCCGCCGACGAGGAGATCAAAGAAGGGAGAGGCCGCGGGAGAGAAGGGTAAATCGGGCGAAATTCGGCATCGATCTACCCCAACCCAGGCCAAAAGAAGGTTCCCCAGGCCAAGGTGATCCGATTGGTGGTCGAGGCTGCCAGAGAATCGGCTAAAAACGCCAGCAATGACGAAATTGACTCTGAACCGGTTCGGACCGGTTCAGTGTGAAAGGGGCTGAATCGGTCCGAACCGGTTCAACAGGAGAGAGAAAGAGAAGAGACAAAAAAAATTTGAAAAAAAAATCGGTGATGCCTCAGGTTTATGGATAAGCCGGTAAGCGGTCAAAATTGACCGATTTAATTTTTGAATAATTCATTTGAAATTATATTAAACCGAAATTGACCCGGGTTAAATATATATGTGTGTATTGAGACTATAGGCGACGAACGTGAGTTCGATCGAGCCTCGAAGGGCAAGCCATCACGGAATCTTGGGTAAGTGAATCTTACTTACTATAACTTGTATAGTTGAACGAGCTAGAGATTAATTGAATAAGTTATGGATTAATTCCATATAAATTATTTTAGGTTTGAAATTGAAAAACGATTAGCGTAAATAATCGTGTGAGGTATCCAAAGAGACTGGAAAAGGCTTATGACAGTCCAATAAGAGTTAATGGGACTAAGGAGCCCAATGGGCCATGACATAATAAATAGTAAAGTCCAAATGGGTTTAAAATAGAGTTGGGCCCAATAAGAGGTAACGAGACCTAATAAGAGCAATTAGGCCTATTTAATGAAATAGACTGCATAGAAAAGGATAAATGAGTTATCCGACTTAATTAATGTGATTGATAACTATCTGCAGCTCTAGGAGATATATTCGGAGCCGGATAGACTGATTTACAGAAAGTGGAAAAAGGTGAAAAAAGTGCATTCGACTGGATTCCAGGTAAGGGATATATGCGAGCTCTTAGAGATAGCTGTACGTATTTTCATCATCATTTACATTCACTTAAATTCTTATAGAGTATGAATATGAAATTTTTGGATAGTACCAAAATATGGGAAAATTAAAAAAATACATTTAAACCCAAGAATTTTGAAAATGCATAAAGTGCATGAAATCCCTGTTTTCTCTGGGAAAAAGAGATTTTGTGAAGCTGAAATGATAGATTGGCTCATGATTTGACTGTATACATTAAATTGGATGTTTTTCAAAAGTGTGATTTGATTGACGAGTGATTTGATGGGATATTACCCTCTCACTCTGTTTTGCACCGTTTTACGTATCGCACTCGATTTTGAGTACCACTATGGTGGGAAATAGAGCCAGCTGTCTATTTTGCATATGTGAAATCATGCTAGAGCTATGATAAGATCTGTGGATTTATCTAGATCCGCTCGCACTTGATTTTGGTATTGTATACGAACAGATCGCGCAGGAGCATTGCTCGCACCTATTCTATTGTGATTTGTGATTGAGATCGTGCTGGAGCCCTCGTGTTGGACTGTGTGTCATACTGACTTGCTCACACTAGATCTAAGACGACAAGCTATGGTTGATAATTTATTAGGTTGGGGTGGTGAGCCACTTACAACTATGTGGTAATTATATTGTGGCTTACGGAGTATGTCGTAGCATGAACACAACATGGAGTACACTATACCGTGAAACTATAGGATGTGAGGATTGCGTCTTTGGACTCGAGCATGCTTTGTCATTGCTCTGATTTGTGATAGTCCTTAGATAGGAGCAGATGGATAGACTAGTCCCCTCCTTGGACTCAGAGACACCCTGGCACACCTGATCCGTGATAGCTTGTGGGTCTCGGAGTTTGGCCAATTGTCCCTTGGATTTGTGTGGAAATCCCTGCCTAGTCTCACATGTTTTATTGGTTTCGGTAATGAAACTAATTGTGATTTGATTTCTGTGATGAAACCATTTGAAATGATTATATGATTTAAATGTGGGTTTCAATACTGAACACAGAAATATTTTACTCTGAATGAGTTTTGATATTCGGTTTTTGGTTGTAAATTGCTATGTGTTTTATTATAATGGTTTTGTGAATGCGATGGGTTTTTCGGCATAAACCATGCATTATGAGCATCGTGGATAGTATGATTATCTCTCTACTTTCATATATTAATATAAGTGTTTTTGAAAAGTAAATGCATTTGTCTTACGAGATGATAAAACATGCATTATAAGCATCGTAGATAGTGTGGTTATCTACCTGCTTTCATATATTTCTTACTGAGAGTGTGGTACTCATCCTTTTATTTTTTTCCTCCTCTACTGAGCATTTCAGTAGAGTGTATAAGCTGCATCCGTCTTGCGATCTTTTACACACAGCAATCCAACAGCATCGAGGTATACACACATATGTATTTTTGTATCTGAATAATAGTGTACAGTGATGTAGTCACATTATATGGTGGATGTATATGTAAGGCAATGTAAACGAGTTTCTAATTATGAAATAGTAACTTTATGAGCTTCTGCGATTTAGTGCCTGAGACGAAAGCATTACCTGTTATGCATATATATAATATGTGAAACTGAGTGATGGATATTGACCCACAGCCCAACAAGTTGAGTGTGGTAAGTTCGCGAAAAATTTATAGTGATTTTTGGAAAATTTGGTCGCGACATAATGTAACTTGTCCGTACATCAAATAATCATATACATTACATAGAAATTTAAGGGTCTTACAATCCTCCCCTCCTTCTAGGAATTTGGTCCTCCAAATTAGAACCAAGTTAATTTGAAAATAACTCTGGGTACTTCTCTTACATCATACTTTCTAACTCTCATGTAGCTTCCTCCGTAGTGTGATATTGCCAAAGAATTATCACCAATGGAATTGTCTTTGTCCGTAACACCTTCTCTTTTCTATCCAATATACAAACCGGCTTCTCAACATTCGTCATACTCTCATTGAGTTCTAATGGCTGATATCTTATAACATGTGCCGGGTTCGAGTGATACTTCTGAAGCATAGAGACGTGGAAGACGTTATGAACACTTGCCAAATTTGGTGACAATGGCAACCTATAAGCCTTATCTTCCACTCTCTCCAGAATCTCGAAGGGTCTGATATATCGAGGGCTTAACCTTCCCTTCTTACAAAATCTCATAATCCCTTTCGAGGGAGAAACTCTCAGAAACACTGACTTACCCACAGCAAACTCTAGTAGTCTTCGTCTCCTGTTAGCATAACTCTTTTACCTGCTCTGAGCTGTTCGTAATCTCTCACATGTCAACTGGACATCCTCGGAGGCCTACTGCACTAAATCTTGAGCAAAATTCTGTCTGTCATCAACCTCTTCCCATCCAATAGGGGATCGACATCTACGTCCATATAGTGCCTCAATGGTGCCATCCCGATATTCGCATGATAGCTGTTATTATAGGCGAACTCTGCTAACTTAGGTGATCATCCCAAGAGCCTCCAAAATCCAGTGCATATGCTCTCAACATATCTTCTAGGGTCTATATAATCCTCTCTGACTGACCATCTGTCTAAGGATGAAATGCGGTGCTAAAACTCAGTTGGGTTCCCATCGCTTGCTGAAAATGTTCCCAGAAATGGGAAGTGAAGCGAGCATCCCGATTAAGAACAATGCTCACTGGTACACCATGTAACAGAACTATCTCTTGAACATACAAGTTCGCCAACTGACTCAGAGTATCAGTTGCTCTTATAGATAAGAAATGGGCTAACTTCGTCAACTAATCCACAATAACCCAAATGACATCATGACCTCTACGGGTCCTCGGTAATCCCATCACAAAATCCATGGCGACTTGCTCCTATTTCCATATTGGTATTTATAGAGGCTACAATAATCTTGCAGGTTTCTGATGCTCTACCTTCACTTGCTGACAGACGAGACATCTAGCGACATATTCAACAATGTCTCTTTTCATTCTAGACCACCAATAAACTTTTCAAAGGTTTTGATACATCTTAGTACTCCCCGGATGTATCGTGTACTTCAATGAGTGAGCCTCTGATAAAATTAACCTCTTAATCTCTGAATCCCCAGGAACACATACTCTGCCCCTAAACCTCAATAATCCATTTGTACTCAGCTCAAAATCAGTACCCACACCTGTCTGAGCCTGACTCAACCAATCGATGTACTGTCGATCGCTCTGCTGAGCCTGTTGAATACGACAAATCAACTCTGGCTCCAATCTCAAATTGGCCATAATCGAATCTCTCTGAATCAAGTGGGGTTACATTCAAATTGAGTTTCACAAATTGCTCTAATAACTCGTGTTCCCGAACCATCATATAAGACACTAACCCGAGGTTCTTCCTGCTCAAGTCATCAATAACTACATTCACCTTACGCGGGTGGTACATGATCTCACAATCATAATCTTTCAGGAGTTCGAGCCATCTTCTCTGGCTCATATTTAATTCTTTCTGCGAAAACAGATACTTAAGGCTCTTATGATCAATATATATTTGGAATTTCTCTCCATAGAGATAGTGGCACCATATCTTCAATGCAAACACTACGATCACCAACTCCAAATCGTGAGTCGAATAGTTCCTCTCGTGATCCTTCAACTGCTTGGATCCATAGGCAACTACCTTCCCATCCTGTATAAGTACATAGCCTAGTCTCTGGTGTGAGGCATCTGTATACACAGAGAAACCTCCTGAGATGGTAGGAATGGTGAGAATCAGAGCAGAGGTCAACCGATGCTTAAGCTCCAGAAAACTCCTCTCACATGTCTCATCCCACACAAACTTAACATCTTTTCGGGTGAGGCGTGTCAACGAAGCAGCTAGTCTGGAGAAACCCTCAACAAATCTCCGATAATAACCTGTCAATCCTAGAAAACTTTTGATCTCAGTAACTGTCTTGGACTGTTCCCACTGTACAACTGCCTCAATCTTAGATGGATCCACTGACGCCCCATCCTTCGATACAAAATGGCCCCGAAATGAGATCTGCTCTAGCCAAAAGTTACATTTATTGAGTTTGGCATATAATTCCTTCTCTCAGAGGGTCTGCAGAACTATCCTCAAATGTTGCTCATGATCTCCCCTAAACTTGGAATAAACCAAAATGTCATCAATAAACACAATCACAAACTGGTCTAGGTATGACTCAAATACATCGTTCATCAATACCATAAATGCTGCGGGGGTATTCGTCAATCCGAATGGCATAACCAAAAACTCGTAATGGCCATAACGGGTACGAAATGGTGTCTTGGGTACATCTCCACTCCGTATCTTCAACTGATGGTACCCAGATCGCAGATCTATCTTAGACAAGACATGTGCTCCCCGAAGCTGATCCAACAAATCATCAATGCATGGAAGGGGATACTTATTCTTAATGGTGGCCTTATTCAACATCCGATAATCTATACATAGTCGGAGGCTTCCATCCTTCTTTCTTACAAACAAAATCGGAGCTCCCCAAGGTGAGACGCTCGGTCTAATAAACCACTTCTCCAGCAACTCTTGCAACTGCTTCTTTATCTCTTCCAACTCAATCGGAGCCATTCTATACGGTGGTTTGGATATCGATTTTATACCAGGCACTAATTCTATACAAAATTCCATTTCCCTATCAGGTGGTAGTCCTGGTAAATCGTCCAGAAAGACATCAAGAAATTCTATAATTACTGGAATGTCTCTCAATTCCGGGTGTGCCTTATCAATGTCAACCACGTAGGCAATGAACCCTTCACATTATCCTTTCTACCGTTAGCAACGCAAGTCACTACTTTAACATTCAGAAATAATAAATAAATTCATCTCTCAAATATGATGGATAAAAATTATACTCTTTTTATTTACAATAATCATGTTCTTCATTTCTTTTCAACAAAACTTACAACAAGATTATTCATCTCTGGAAACATATCAACATGATTTGCAGCCAACCAATTCATTCTTAAGATTACATCAAAATCGCTAATACTTAATAAAATTAAATCGGCTGCCATCTTCTTTCCTCTTATCCTCAACTTACAGTTCCTATATACATACTAAGTCAATTGACTATCATTCATAAGGATAGATATCATCAACATCTTATCTAACAATGGGGTTTGACATGCTTCAACAACTTATGAGCAAAGGAAGGCGATATAAAGGAATGAGTGGCACAAGGATCAAACAATACAAAATGCTTCTAAATAAAAAATTAGGATGGTACCTTTAATCACATCCATCGATGCATCCGCTGTGTCCTGGTCCAGTGCATGCACTCGTCCTCTACTCACGCCAACCGTCTGTTTCCCTTTTTCCTCAGCTGTAGCCCTCCTCCTCGGAGCAGCTGTCTCAACTGGAGCTCTCTCTGGCACCTTGCCCTTTTGTGAGGCAGTCTCAATCATCTTAGGACAATACCTCGTAATATGCCCTGGCTTCCCACATCTATAACATGTAACAGGGGGCGTTTGACAAGGCTTAGTTCCATGAAATCTACCACATCTCCTACACTGATCAGTAGTAGGCCGTGGTCCTCCAATAACCATACCCCTCGGTGCAGTCAAAGCTGGGTACATGGGAGGTTTAGCAGCTCTCTCCTACACCTCCTCAATCATAGGTCTCTTCTCAAACAGTCTCTGGCCTCCTCTCCTGACTACTCTATCAATCCCGGATCTCTTTCAGTCTCTGTCTCTCCTAATGCTAACCTTTCCAAGCTCGGAGGCATTCCGCTCAAAGTCCTGCTCACACAACTATGCCCTATGCACTGCCTAATCGTAAGTATGAATGTCAAATGGAGCTAACTTAGTCCGGATGGCTAACCTCAACCCATCCACAAACTTCTGGACCTTCTGAGTCTCACTACTTGTTGTGATAATATATTTTGAAATGACAAAACAAGTAAATTCAATAGTATAAAGATGATATAAAAACATGTTTAGAGGCTATTTGTACCAGAACTTGAGTTTCTGTAGATGAGAGATCGATCTGGGTTATGAGAGATCGATCTCCTGGGTTTTATTGGATGAGAGATCGATCTCATGAAGACATGAGATCGATCTGCTAAGCCTTGAACCTGTACAAAGGTATTAAGGAAGATTGAGATCGATCTATAAGGGTTATGAGATCGATCTGCCTAAAACTAGAGTTGAGGAGATCGATCTGATCTAGGATGAGATCGATCTCCCCTAAAGTAAAGACAGTAGATCGATCTATAAGATCGATCTATACTCAAATAGAGAACTCATGAGATCTATCTAGTATAGGAAGAGATCAATCTCCTCAAAGTCAGAGAGCTAAGGAGATCGATCTGGGTTAATAAGAGATCGATCTCCCCACTACGAGAATACATGACAGATCGATCTCTAGATCGATCTTGCCTCAAACAGAGAGATTAGAAGATCGATCTGCCTATTCGACAGATCGATCTCCCCTAACATGTTTAAATTGTAAGATCGATCTGCTCATATATGAGATCGATCTCCTTGTGTTATTTTGCTTTGATCTTACAGGATTTATAACTAAGAGATCGATCTGGCCAAGATGACAGATCGATCTGGCCAAGATGGCAGATCGATCTGGCATCCTACTGGAGGTACCTAACGGCTAGTTCTGCAAAAATCTCAACGGGAAAAATAGCATTAAATGCTCCAACTACCAATCCTTCAGTATATAATCAAGCATTGAAGACAATGAGAAGTAGAGACTATTGCTGCACATTTCTTACATTCTCAAGAGTTTAATTCTTTCATTCCTTTTGTCTTCATTCCTCATTTATTAAGTGTGTGTATAAGCTTAAGTGCAAAAGCTGTAATTGTCCTACCCACATTAAAAGTTTGATTTTGTATTCATCCATACCTTAAGAGAGAAGAGGATTGTTCCTCAGTGAGATAAAAATTGTAAAAGGGTGAATACATCTTTGTATTGCAAAGGGTAGAGAGGTTATTCCTTAACCTAAAAAAGGAACATTGTAACTTCTGTTGAAAGTGAGAAAGAAAGCACTTGACAAGAAGGTCAAGGAGAGAGGACGTAGGCAAGAGATTGGCAGAACCTCTATAAATGATTATGTTTGTTACTCTCTTCCCTATCTTGCTTTAATTTGTTTGAATTTCATTATATTGCTCATTATCATTTGCTAATTAAATTAGGATTAATTTAAAATTTTCCATTAGCATTAGAAAACCGATTCACCCCCCCTCTCGGTAGAGCCAACAATTGGTATCAGAGCTAGGGCTCTTTAATCACATAGGAACAACATCCTAAGAGTTAGAAACGATCAAATGGCTCACAACAATGTAGCAACTAGTTTGGTAGGAGAGGGGCATTCTACGGTTAGGCCTCCTATGTTCAATGGGGAACATTATGCCTATTGGAAGACTAGGATGATGTTATTCATTCAAGCAAATGATTATGAGGTGTGAAGGATTATAACTAAAGGACCTCAAATCCCCACAAAAAGAATAGAGGGAAGAGATATCCCTAAGGAAGAAGAAGAATGGGACTCAAATGATGTTAAATGTGCCCAACTAAATGCTAAGGCCATGCACACTCTCTTTTGTGCTTTAGGGCCCAATGAATATAATAGAGTCTCCGGATGTGACAATGCCAAACAAATTTGGGACAAATTGGCAATAACTCATGAGGGTACAACCCAAGTAAAGGAGACTAAGGTAGGAATGCTCACACATGACTATGAGCTTTTTAGGATGAAGGAAGGAGAATCAATTAGTGATATGTTCACTAGATTCACGGATGTAATTAATGGATTAAAGTCCATAGGAAAAATATACTCTAATATTGAAATGGTCAAGAAAATATTAAATAGCTTACCTAAATCATGGGAAGCTAAAGTGACTGCAATTGAGGAATCTAAGGATCCTCACACATTGTGTTTAGATGAATTAATAGGATCACTACTCACTTATGAGATGAAGTTGAGAAGAAATGAAGAGCCACCCAAGAAAGTGGGAGTTGCTCTAAAATCTACTGCTCAAGAGGAGATTAAGAATGAAAGTGGTAGTGAAGAGGATCTTGAGATGGCAATGTTTGCCAAAAGATTTAACAAGTTCATGAGAATGAGAGCTAGTGGTAGTAATAGGAGAAACAATAAGAGAGATCAAGAAGAGGTAGGAAGAAAAGATACAATTGTGTGCTATGAATGTAAAAAACCAGGACACATAAAATTTAACTGCCCTCTTCTTAAAAGGTCCAATGATAGGTTCCACAAAAAGAAGGCAATGGTGGCAACATGGAGCGATAGTGACTGCTCCGATGATGACTCAAATGAGGACATTGCCAACTTGTGCTTCATGGCAATTGAGGATGAAAAGGTAACTTCAAACCTCAATGAATATTCTTTTGATGAATTGCAAGATGCATTTGATGATCTTGCATTGGAATATGAATGCATGAGTATGAAATATAAGAAAATAATATCTAAATTGAAGAAAGAAAATGAGTTAATTCTAGAGGACAAATTAGAATGTGAAAAGAAACTAGAAATTACTAATCTTGAAATTTGTGATCTAAAAGAGAAGAATAGTAATTTACATAATTCCTTTAATAGGTTTTATATGGGGCAACAAAAGCTAGATAACATGCTAGAAACCCAAAGGGCATTCTTTGATAAAAATGGGTTAGGATGTAATGGAGAAAATAGAGAGACTCATCTCAAGAGCTTCATTGCTAGAAAGAGTTTGCATAAACCTTCAATTATTTGCTCATATTGTGATAGAAAGGGACATGCATCACATAATTGCAATATGAAGATGACCACTCTTAAAGGAAAAATAGTAAAAAGGATATGGGTTCCAAAAGAAGTAATTAACTCAAAGGATGTTAATGCATTAGCAAAATGGATCCGAAAGGGATCAAGAATTGCATTCACTAACCTCAAAGGACCCAAGAGAATTTGGGTACCTAAGACTTGAGTTTAAATCTTTTTGTAGGTGATTGAGCAGTGCCACAAAGCTAAGATAAAGGAAGCTTGGTACTTAGATAGTGGATGCTCAAGGCACATGACGGGTGATAGAAGCCACTTCAATTCATTTAAATCAAAGGTTGGTGGAGAAGTCACATTTGGGGACAACTCCAAAGGCCAAGTTGAAGGGAGTGGCTCAATAGGTAATGACTACTTTTCTTTAGAAAAAGTATTGTTAGTTAGGGGCCTAAAGCATAACTTGCTAAGCATAAGTCAACTTTGTGACAAAGGTTACAAAGTAACTTTTGATTATATGAAATGTCATGTTATAGATCTTAAGTCAAATAGAGTTATTTTCTTAGGGCATAGACAAGGTAATATATACATTGTCTATCTTAATGAACTTAAGAATGAAAACATATGCCTAATGGTAGACAAAGAAAAGGAATCTTGGTTATGGCATAGAAGACTAGGTCATGCTAGCATGCATGTACTTTCTAAGTTAGCTAGAAAGGATCTAGTTATAGGATTGCCTAAGATGTCCTTTGATTATGAAAAAATATGTGAAGCATGTGTTAAAGGAAAACATAAAAGGACAACATTTAAGCCGAAGAATAGTGTATCCACCTCTAGGCCTCTTCAATTACTCCACCTAGATTTATTTGGACCAACTGGAACAACAAGCCTTGGTGGGAAACACTATGGATTTGTAATAGTTGATGATTACACTAGGTTCACTTGGGTGTTCTTTTTGAAAGTAAAAAATGAAGCCTTAGAAAAATTCACAGCCTATACAAAAGTGACTCAAAATGAAAAGGGATACACAATAACTAGTATTAGAAGTGATCATGGCAAGGAATTTAAAAATATAGGATTTGATGAGTATTGCAATGATCAAGGAATTAGCCATAATTTTTCAGCCTCTAGGACACCATAACAAAATGGTGTAGTTGAGAGAAGAAATAGAACATTGGAAGAAATGGCTAGAACCATGTTGTGTGAGAATAATTTACCAAAGTATTTTTGGGCTGAAGCTATAAACACATCTTGCTATATAATTAATAGAGCTATGATTAGACCCATGCTAAAGAAAACTCCTTATGAGCTTTACAAAGGTAAGAAGCCTAACATTAGTTACTTCCATCCTTTTGGCTGCAAATGTTTTGTCTTAAATAATGGGAAAGATAACCTAGGAAAATTTGATGCCAAGAGTGATGAGGGAATCTTTCTAGGGTACTCCTTGAATTCAAAGGCTTATAGAGTATATAACAAAAGAACATTGATGGTTGAAGAATCTATTCATGTTATATTTGATGAGTCAAATGGTGTAGTTAAAGATTCAACCAATGATGAGGATGTTGGAATATTTGAGGAAACTCCAAATTTGGAAGATGATTTATTAGAAAAACTTGACTTAAATAAAGAAGATGAAGAAGAAATAAAAATATTAGAGAGAGAGTCTAGAGCACCAAGAGAGTTAGGATATGTAAAAGATTGTGAAATAGTAGGAGATCCAACTTTTGGAGTTAGAACTAGATCATCTCTAAGGAATATGTGTCAATATATAGCCTTTGTATCTCAAATAGAACCTAAAAATGTCAATGAAGCCTTAGATGACAATAATTGGTTCCTAGCAATGCAAGAAGAATTAAATCAATTTGAGAGAAGCAAAGTATGGAAACTAGTTCCTAGGCCTAGTGATCACTCTATAATTGGAACTAAATGGATATTCAAGAACAAGATGGATGAAAATAGTGTGATCATAAGGAACAAGGCTAGGTTAGTTGCACAAGGCTATAGACAAGAAGAAGGTATAGATTATGATGAAACCTATGCACCGGTAGCTAGACTAGAGGCAATAAGAATGCTACTTGCCTTTGCATGTTATAAAAACTTCAAACTATATCAAATGGATGTAAAGAGTGCATTCTTAAATGGTTTCATTAATGAAGAAGTCTATGTTGAGCAACCTCCCGGCTTTGAAAATCATGAATTTCCTGAACATGTTTTCAAACTATCTAAGGCACTCTATGGTTTGAAACAAGCTCCTAGAGCATGGTATGAAAGATTGTCAAAATTCTTAATAGAAAAAGGATTTTCAAGAGGAAAAGTGGATACCACTTTATTCATCAAAAATAAAAATAAGGATTTACTAGTTGTACAAGTGTATGTAGATGATATTATTTTTGGATCAACTAATGAATCTTTATGCCAAGAATTTGCTAAGATCATGCAAGGTGAGTTTGAAATGAGCATGATGGGAGAGCTCACTTTCTTCTTGGGACTTCAAGTGAAGCAAACAAAGGATGGAACCTTCATCAATCAAGCAAAATATACTAAGGACTTGCTCAAGCGATTTGGAATGGACAATTGTAAACCTCAAGCAACTCCAATGGGCACCAACATCAAGCTTGATAAAGATGAAAGTGGTTAGTGTGTAGACACTAAACTCTATAGGTTTATGATTGGCTCATTGCTCTATTCAACTGCAAGTAGACCAGATATATTGTTTAGTGTATGCCTTTGTGCTAGGTTTCAATCCTCTCCTAGGGAATCACACTTATTAGCAACTAAAAGGTTCTTTAGATACCTTAAGGACACTCCCTCTCTAGGACTTTGGTACCCCAAGGACTCCACCTTTACACTTCATGCATTTTCAGATGCAGATTTTGGGGGATGCAAAATAGATAGGAAAAGTACTTCGGTACTTGCCAATTCTTAGGGAATAGATTAATATCTTGGTTCTCTAAGAAACAAAATAGTGTGGCTCAGTCCACAACTGAAGCTGAATACATAGCAGCAGGTAGTTGTAGTGCTCAAGTGTTGTGGATTAAACAACAAATGAAAGACTATGGTATTGACATGAAACAAGTCTCTATTAAATGTGACAATACCAGTGCTATCAACCTTTCTAAAAATCCTATTCAACACTCTAGAACTAAGCACATTGAAATTAGGCACCATTTTCTTAGAGACCATGTTCAAAAGGGGGATATAATTCTAGAGTATATTGACACTTTACATCAAATAGCTGATATATTCACCAAACCTCTTGATAGAGATAGGTTTTGTATCCTTAGAGGTGAATTAAGACTCATGAATGTCCCTTAAGATGTATATGCTTCAAAATCTTGACTTCAAGTTGTTTTTAAAAGAATTTTTCAATGATTTTTCTGGGCAAAGAGTATGAGAGATCGATCTCCTATCAATATAGATCGATCTCCATACTTCAAATAAGCCTAAAGCATTAAGGTTAAGCTAGGCAGATCGATCTTCTATCCATAAGATCGATCTCCTTAAGCCTCTGTTAAACAATGGATCGATCTTGTGATACCACAGATCGATCTCCTCAAGCTTCTGGAAATGACAGATCGATCTGTCATCTCGACAGATTGATCTCCTGTGCCATGGACTATAAAAACTGACGAAAAATTCCCATATTTCAATCCCCAAAATCTCAAATCCCTAACTTCCCTCGCACCTCCTCTCTCGATTCCTCCTCAGATCGATCTCGGTACAGTCATCGTCACATCTCTCCTTCGTTTACTGGTATAGTAACCCACATTCTTGATTTTTTCTCAAAAATTTCTTAAGTTTTATGCTTAATTTCTCACTAGGTCAAATCTAACTACTGTTCCATTGGTTAGGTTGTTAGTGAACTAGCTTTAAGATTATCTAGAGGTCTTCAGTGTCTAGAATCATGCCCAGACTTAAGAGAATAGGCCAAAAACCTCCTCGACCTAGTGTCGATCAAGGGTCTTCTTCCCAAACCAATCCACCCCCTTCAGTCACTACCTTTAACAGGTGTTTTAAAACACCTGTAAAAAGGAAGCGATATGAAGAATATTTCTCCACCATGCCAATTAAACATTGGTGAACAATCGATTTCTCTTTCTTAAACCGCATTGATTTTCCCTATCTAACCAAATTTGAAGAATTTGGTTGGATTTCGTTTCTTAAAATAAACACTCCCGTACCCCCAAACATCGTCAGGGCATTCTTTTCAAATGCCGAACTCACATATGATTCTGACGATACTTGTAAAATTCTCGGGTTTTCAACGTATGTCATGGGTAAGTCCATTACAATAGACCTTGATGTCTTAGCCCAAGCTTTCCACATAAGCAATGAAGGCTTGACCAATGAAGATGAGGAAGTCCCCTTGGAGTTTGACCTTCCCGGGGATAAGGCGAGTGACCTCCCAATGCACCCACGGTTACTCCACCTCATTATCTCATGGAATCTTCATCCTTTCGATACCCGTCATTCCACTGTTAGGAGGTTAGATCATTTTTGGATCCACCACATCCACTCCACAAGTCAAAAACCCAACCTTGTCCATTTTATCTATGAAGATTGGTTGAAGATCGTACGCGGCCAAGCCACCACGATAGTTTTTCCGCAACCGTTGGCGTACTTTCTATAACGACTTGGAGTGGACTGCAGTTGTGAAACGGGTGAAGTGCCCTCCCCAAAGAGCGTCTTAAACATCGGAACACTTCACCACATGGGATACTACAAAGACTTCCGAGGGG
The DNA here is from genome assembly GCA_033439115.1 of Firmiana major. Taxonomy (NCBI): domain Eukaryota; kingdom Viridiplantae; phylum Streptophyta; class Magnoliopsida; order Malvales; family Malvaceae; genus Firmiana; species Firmiana major. The sequence goes on from CM065899.1 coordinate 66,806,085, forward strand.
ATTGGAAGAAGAAGCGGGAACAGCAGCCTGCAGCAGCCATGGCGGAAGATCCCACAGACGAGCCCCTTGCTCCACCTGCTGCACCGACTGAGGGTCCATCGTCCTCGACTCCTCCACCCACTGCACCGGTTCCCTCACCTGCTGGCATGGAGTCCATAGTGACCATGATGAGTGAGCTCAACCGGAAGATCGAAGAGGGTTTTGTGTCAGGACCCCAGTTTTAATCCTTGACTTTAACCAAAAATCACTATAAATTTTTCGCATTTTAACTTACCTTTCCTCTCTTCACTGGTTGGGCTGTGATTCGATGTCAGAGTCTTCACTTACCATTATATCCATTCTCATACATACATGTCAATATATTAATTCTGACTGTAGGTGCTTTTATTATACATGTAAGATTATATAAAATCTAATACAAATACATTCCCCATAATATATAACGTATACATCACTGTGCTGTTTCTATGTTTAGATACACAACTGTACATAATAAGTATACCTGACGAATCGATAGGAACTAGCAGTGGACTCTGGGACACTCTCCCACGATAACTCTCGATCTACTGACGCTCTGTAGAGAGATGTAAAGAAAAGGGGGTGAGCATAACGCGCTCAGTAAGGAAATCAGGCAAGCAAGTAGATATCCACACTATCTACTCAAAATAGTGCTATGCCTTGAAAACATTTGTTTCCTTACTCACTTTAAAAGCATGTCTTGAAATATAGTATATATATGTACTTGTACAGAATAAATCCCATGTACAGAAATCATGCTTTATTTCTCAAAAGTAGGCATGTAGTGCAACACAATGCATTTATATATAAATCATGCCTTTATGTAAATCATGCCATGTATATTTAAATCACATATAAATATGGCATCAAATGATTCACAACACAAATCGGAGTCCGACCCATCCCTCAGGTCTGTCCGTAGTTTAAATCAGTAAATCAATCAATGTGATATATCATGTAAGACTCTGTGGTACATGTAAATAGTATCCTGGATTATGATCATATCCGATGTGATCCCAAGCAACACAGTACTAGGTGTGCGGGGCAATCACCGCTGTAACGGGAGGGGGGTCAGTCCATCACAACCGCCAGCTATATCCTCCTCAACTCCATAACAACACACGGTACAACGTACACCTCGTGCCACTCAGACACGGTACAAAGTACACCCGTGGACCCGTTCTCACGGCCAGAGTGCCTACCATAGGACTTAGCTCTCACTCCCGTGGAACATATCAACATCACAGTCAGGGTGCCTAACAGAGGTCTTAGCCCTCGTGCCTGTGGAAATATCATACCACGTCTATACCAACCTCATGCGGATATCCTCTCTAGCTATGACACACAGTCACGCAAGGTCTCAGGCATGGGTTTCAACATGTATTACATATCACATACAGTGTGCGTCTTGAGTGCGACTCACAGTCGTCACTCCGCTCAACACTGTTTCACATCATAAAACTCGACTCTAGTGCGAGCACTCTCAAGCAACTAGGTCAATGCATAGTTTATTGATTAAATCAAGTACGAGCAATAGCTCCCAGTACTATGCTATGCACAATATCAAAATCAAGTACGAGCAATAGCTCCCAGTACTATGTCATGTATAAACCATGAAGAATCGAGTACGAGCCACGCTCTAGCACTCTGTCATGCATATATCATTCAAAGCTGAGTACGAGTAAAACTCCAGTACTCTATCATGCATGTCATGAAAATCTAGTGCGTATCAAAATCCAGCACTAATATTATGTGGAAAACATATGAATCCCAGTGCGAGCTGTGCTCTAGCACGATTCATTCTCACATAATATGATAGATGGCTATTTAAAAAGGGATTGTTTAATAAACATCAAAATCAGCACTAAAAGTGTGCTTAAGTCATATCAACCTTAAAATCATTAGCCCATCTATTTATTTTCATGCTAATAACCATTAAACACTCACAATAGCATTTTCCATGCTTTTTGCAACTTCTCACAAAAGTTGACTTTTTGACTAACTAGGGGCAAAATCGTAATTTGCCACTATCGGGTCGCAATAATTATTATTCACTTTCTCTGACCCTCAGAGTTTTTAAGTGAATGCAGAAGCAGTTGAAAATACGTGCAGGTATCTCTAACTACTCGCAAAAGTTCCCTACCTCGGATCACGTCAAGTGACCTCACTTCCTCGGTGCTGCTCAATCCCGCAGTCCGATCAGCTTTCGATGTAAATTCCGAAGCTGTAAATAACCATTCCTCAGGTTAATTATCATTTTCCTACTGTATTACACATTAATACAGTTTAATTTCCCTTAATGGGCCTTAAAAATCCTTAATGGGCTAACTAGGCCTTAAGTCCATTTTCATTTTACTATTTACTTTTGTTGGGCCTATTGGGCTTGTGGGGCCCACCAACTCTTATTGGGCTTGTCTTAGGTCCATTACACCCTATTGGGCCTAAAAATATTGGGCTTGGCCCATTGGGCCTCTCGGCCACATGCCTTGGCCGAGAGCTTAACCATTCTCGGTTTCCACCATGGCATGTCATACATGCCTATTTCCTAGCCATTTTCACTTAGGCATTTTCACATACACTTGGTAGGCAACATTACCAATCATCATATTATTCATTTAGGCATTTTATCAAACACCTTGGTTGCCAACAATTTACATGTATTAATTAATCAATTTGATTAATTCTAATTATACCATTAACATTAATACATGTATACTAATCCATTTATGTCTAAAAATCCAATTGACATATTTCAATATTTCATTGATCACTCTCGGCCTAACCCTCTAAATGGTGATTTAATATGTTTCAATGCTTAAAACATATATCAACATACTTGAAATCATTCATACATTAACATATATGAAATTGGAAATTAGAAAATATACCAATTGTAGTGTTCTCCTTTTGGCCGAAACTTTGGAGGCTCTCGGTTTGCTCTCTATGGCTCCTTGATAGCCAATTCCAACATATGTTAATCTCCTCTCAATTTGGAACAACTTCCATGAAGAATGCAAGTTCCAAATATGACTAATTCCTAGTGATTTCTAGTGAGAGAAAGCTTGAATGGTTATGTTTCAATGGTGTTCTTCTCTAGCCGGAATTGTGTGATGAAGATGACCAAGGTGTGGCTGCATTTATAAGCCACTTACTTAGCCATTAAGCCTTGCTTTTCAGCCACTATGCTTGACTTTCCAAATCTGAACCATGAGTCACCTTATGAGTCACCTTATGAGTCATAGTTAACATTAACTATAGTTAGATATTTATCTCATGGGCTTTTTCTAATTGGGCTTCTCGGTTTGGGCTTTCCTAATGGGCTTTCGGGCTGAAATTTTTACTATACCTCGGGCCTTTTATTGTCTCAAAATTTGGCCGATCAATTGGTCCAATAATTCCGTCTAAAGAACCTAACATTTTCGATATACATTTAGTATACCTTAATGGGCTTTAAAATTTTCACCTTAGGCCCATTACGTTTTTAACCATTAAATTTATTCCGGAATCCTTCCGAATAAATTTTCCTTACTTCCGGGGATGATTATCTTGTATTCTGGCGAAGAATATTTTTCCCTAAATTTTTCTCCACACTTAGGTTAATTTCTAACCTTGATTAGTCAACTATGGTAAAAGTCCACTTTCTTAACTATAGTTGACTTTTTCCTTAACCATTGACTAAGTTGACTTTTTCTCCAAATTTCGAAAGTGTTTTATATCATGTCTTACACTCTCTTCTTTATATTCCAGCCGCTCTCGGTGGATAATTTTACCCGAAACTCCTTTTCTCGCCGAAAAGGTCCATTTTACCCTTTTTAGCTTTTAATCTCGTTTTGTATGTTCGGGTCTAAATCAAGCTGACTTTCCTTCATGAGTTCTCTACACTCTCTTATTTTAAGTTCTTATTTTCAGTCAGAATGATTTAGAATGACTCGGTTTAGCCTGTGATACTCATCATCCACATTAGGCATTTTATGTAGCTTTTGCGTGTTAATTCATTATATTAACACTTTAAATCTAGTAAATACTCTTCTTATGATTCAACCATAATAACATAGTGTTCATACACATAGGAATCATAAGGACATAAGCTACAAAAATTCCGGGTCTGACAATCCTCCCCCACTCAGAAAATTTGGTCCTCCAAATTAGAACCAAGTCAATCCTCAAATAGGTGAGGGTACTTCTCTCGCATCAGACTCTCTAGCTCCCAAGTAGCTTCCTCTGAAGTATGATGCTGCCAGAGAATCTTCACTAATCCGATGGTCTTCGATCTCAATACCTTCTCCTTCCTATCCAATATCCGAATCGGTCTCTCTACATATGACAAGTCCTCTCGGAGCTCCAAAGGCTCGTAACTAATCACATGTGACGGATCCGGGTGATACTTCCGAAGCATCGATATGTGGAAGACGTTGTGGACACCTGATAAGTCCGGTGGCAATGCCAACCTATACGCCTTATCTCCCACTCGATCAAGTATCTCAAAGGGTCCAATGTAGCGAGGATTTAGTTTCCCTCTCTTCCCAAATCTCGCTATGCCCTTGGAAGGAGAAACTCTCAGAAATACGGACTCACCAACTGCAAACTCTAGTGGTCTACGTCTCCTGTCAGCGTAACTCTTCTGTCTGCTCTGAGCTGTCCTCAGTCTCTCTACTATCAAGCGGACGTCCTCAGATGCTTGCATAACCAAATCAGGAGCGAAAATCATACGGTCACCCACTTCTTCCCATCCAATGGGGGAACGACATCTACGGCCATACAAAGCCTCATACGGTGCCATCCCGATACTCGAATGATAATTGTTGTTGTAGGCGAACTCGGCTAGTGGTAGGTGGTCATCCCAGGAGCCTCGATAGTCTAGCACACATGCTCTCAACATGTCCTCCAGAGTCTGTATAGTCCTCTCTGACTGACCATCTGTCTGAGGATGGAAAGCGGTGCTCAAACTTAACTGGGTTCCCATAGCTTCCTGAAAATGTCCCCAAAAGTGGGATGTGAAGCGGGAATCCCTATCAGAGACTATGCTCACTGGTACACCGTGTAACCTCACTACCTCGCGTACGTACAGTTCTGCTAATGAACTCAGAGTATCGGTAGCTCTCATAGCTAGGAAGTGGGCTGACTTCGTTAGTCTGTCAACGATCACCCATATAGCATCGTGATTCCTGCGGGTCCTCGGTAAACCCATCACGAAATCCATGGTGATATGCTCCCATTTCCATGTCGGTATAGGTAGAGGCTGCAACAATCCTGCAGGTTTCTGATGCTCTACCTTCACCTGCTGACATACAAGACACTTTGCCACAAAGTCTGCCACATCTCTCTTCATGCCCGACCACCAGTATACCCTCCGGAGGTTCTGATACATCTTGTTACTCCCCGGATGCAACGTATACCTCGACGAATGAGCTTCCGCCAATATCAATCTCCTAAGTCCTGGATCCTCGGGAACACACAATCTGCCTCTGAACCTCAGTAGTCCATCAGAACTCATCTCAAAATCAGTCATGATGCCTTTTTGCATCTGACTACTCACATCCATACAAAATGGATCAGTCTGCTGAGCCACTCTGATCCTGTCCAACAGGTCTGGCTCCAAGCGTAGACTAGCTATCACATAGCCTGTATCCATGTCAGAAGGCATGACTCCCAAACTGAGGCTAGCAAACTGCTCTAGCAAATCATGTTCCCTAACCATCATATACGATACCATCCCCAGGCTCTTCCTGCTCAAGGCATCGGCTACAACGTTAGCCTTACCCGGATGATAAAGTATCTCACAGTCGTAATCCTTCAGAAGCTCTAGCCATCTTCTCTGTCTCATGTTCAGCTCCTTCTGCGAGAACAGATACTTGAGGCTCTTGTGGTCGGTAAATATCTGGAACTTCTCGCCATATAAGTAGTGGCGCCATACCTTCAACGCAAACACTACTGCTGCTAGTTCCAAATCATGGGTCGGATAGTTCTTCTCATGATCCTTCAGCTGTCTGGATCCGTAAGCAACTACCTTCCCGTCCTGCATCAATACACAGCCCAGTCCCTGATGCGAAGCATCGGTATATACTGCAAATCCTCCTGAGCTGGTAGGGATAGTGAGAATCGGAGCGGTGGTCAATCGACGCTTCAACTCCTCAAAGCTCTTCTCACAATCCTCGTTCCATATGAACGGTGCACACTTCCGAGTAAGACGTGTCAACGGAGCAGCCAACTTCGAAAATCCCTCAACGAATCTCCGATAGTATCCAGCTAAACCCAGAAAACTCCTGATCTCAGTGACTGTTCTTGGCTGTTCCCACTGAACTACAGCCTCTATCTTAGATGGATCAACTGATACACCATCTCTCGATATAACATGTCCCAACAACGAGATCTGTGACAACCAAAAGTCACACTTGCTGAGCTTAGCATATAACTCATGCTCCCGTAGCGTCTGCAACACGATCCTGAGGTGCTCCTCATGCTCCTCCTTGGATCTCGAATACACCAATATGTCATCGATGAAGACGATAACAAACTGGTCTAAGTATGGCTTGAACACATCGTTCATCAAAGCCATGAAAGCAGCTGGAGCATTCGTCAATCCGAATGGCATGACCAAGAACTCATAATGGCCATATCGGGTACGAAATGCTGTCTTGGGTACATCTCCTCTCCGAACCTTCAGCTGATGATACCCAGACCTTAGGTCAATCTTGGAAAAGACCTGTGCTCCCTGTAGCTGATCTAGCAAGTCGTCAATGCGTGGAAGGGGGTATCTATTCTTGATGGTGGCCTTATTCAACAATCGGTAGTCTATACACAATCGGAGGCTTCCATCCTTCTTCCTCACAAACAAAACCGGTGCTCCCCAAGGTGAAACACTCGGTCGTACAAAGCCCCTGTCCAACAGCTCCTGTAACTGTCTCTTGAGCTCCTCCAGCTCAACTAAGGCCATGCGATAAGGTGGTCTCGAAATAGGCTCCGTACCAGGTACCAGATCTATACAGAACTCCATCTCTCTGTCTGGTGGTAACCCTGGCAATTCATCCGGGAAAACATCTGGGTACTCACTGACCACAGTGATATCTGCCAACTCCGGATGTGCCTTATCCATATCTACCACGTACGCAATGAAACCTTAATATGTTGAAAGTTTTCTAAATCAGAAGTCATGTAATAATCATATTTACTCTTTTCATTTATCTTTATTAAATTTTACAACATATCTAGTAGGGTTAGGAAACATAACTGTCTTAGCGTAACAGTCTAAAACAGCATGGTTTGCAGATAGCCAATCCATTCCTAATATTATATCAAAGTCACTCATACTTAGTAATATTAGATTGGCTGTCATCTCCTTATCCCCTACTCTCAACTTGCAGTCATTATATACATATTCTACAACTTGACTACTATCCATAGGCGTACTGATTAACATCATCATACATAAATGTGTACGCTCTACATGTCTTGCCAATTTACATGCAAATGAAGGCGATACAAAAGAATGCGTGGCACCAGGATCAATTAAAACATATGCTTCAATATCATAAATTAGGATGTTACCTCGAATCACATCCGATGAAGCATCAGCTGTCCCCTGGTCCAAAGCATGTACTCGCCCTTGACCCATCACTTGTTTCCCCTTCTCCTCTGCCGTGGCTCTACCTCTCTGAGCAGACGTACCAGCTGGAGCTCTATCAAACTCCCTGTCCCTCTGTGGTGCAGTCGCATATGGCGATGGGCAATCTCTAACCAAATGCCCCTGTTTCCCACATCGGAAACATACTATAGCACCCTGTGAACACGGCCTATCTCCATGAAATCTGCCGCATCTTCTGCACTGATCTGCAGCAGGTCTCGATCCTCCTATCATAATGCCCTTCGCTGGGGCTGCAGTCGGATAAGCAGGAGATCTAGCATATCTATCTCGTGTCCCCTCTATCCGTGATCTCTTACCGAAGGGTTTCTTCCCCCCTCGATAACTAAAATCTCTAGCCGGCCTCTTCTTCTGCAAGTCTTGGCTACGGCTAAACTTCCCAAACTCGGAAGCATTCCTCTCGTAGTCCTGCTCACATAGTTGCGCCCTGCGCACTGCCTCCTCATAGGTCACTATGTCTAGCGGAACCAACTTGGACCGTAGCACCGGTCTCAACCCGTCGATAAATCTGTGGACCTTCCTGGTCTCACTATACATAGTATCCGGGTCGTATCTCCCTAGGGATAGGAATCGAGTCTCATACTCGTCCACCGATAAACTCCCCTGGTTGAGTCTCAAAAACTCTGCATGTAACTTCCGCTGTGCGGTGTCAGGAATAAACTGCCTCCTAAAGGCCTCCCGAAATATATCCCAAGTGATATCCGTATGTCGGGATCTCAATATAGGTCTGGTGGACTTCCACCAATGTTCTGCGGCTCCCTTCAGTAGGAACGTAGCAAACGCGACCATCTCCGAGGTCGTGCACTCGAAGTATCCATAGAGCTTCTCTAGCTCTGCCAACCACTCCTCAGCAGCTACGGGGTTCTTGACCCCACTAAATGATGGAGGTCTAAACTTCTGGAACTCCCTCAACCGATGCAAGTCACATCCATATCCTAATCCACTGCCACCTGAAACCGGTGGGGGTGTAGGAGTATCTACTGTCCTCTGTGCATCAGCTGTCTGCGTAGGTGTATCAGGGGCAACTGCCTCTCCAGTAGCAGCTCCTGCCTCCTGTCTCTGCCTACCTGGCATCGTCTGTGCCAGTATCTCAATAATAGTCTCGAGACCACGCTCTAATCTCGTGAAACGTGTCTCAGCACAATCGGGTGCCTCAGTAGCACCTGCAGTCTCATGCGTAGGTAATGGCCTAGCAGCGGCTCGTCCCTCGGGTCTCTCTCCCCGGCCTCGAGCCCTACCTCTCATACCTCTACCACTACGCGTATTTGCCATATAGGCAAGGTTCCTGCATTCATAATAATGAATTAGTCCATTTCCTATCCGGTATACACAGTTATATCTAAACACAGCACAGTACTATGGGGATGTACACTTTCCTATTTTCTAACACCGACTCACATCAGACCAACCTCTGCTCTGATACCATTCTGTCAGGACCCCAGTTTTAATCCTTGACTTTAACCAAAAATCACTATAAATTTTTCGCATTTTAACTTACCTTTCCTCTCTTCACTGGTTGGGCTGTGATTCGATGTCAGAGTCTTCACTTACCATTATATCCATTCTCATACATACATGTCAATATATTAATTCTGACTGTAGGTGCTTTTATTATACATGTAAGATTATATAAAATCTAATACAAATACATTCCCCATAATATATAACGTATACATCACTGTGCTGTTTCTATGTTTAGATACACAACTGTACATAATAAGTATACCTGACGAATCGATAGGAACTAGCAGTGGACTCTGGGACACTCTCCCACGATAACTCTCGATCTACTGACGCTCTGTAGAGAGATGTAAAGAAAAGGGGGTGAGCATAACGCGCTCAGTAAGGAAATCAGGCAAACAAGTAGATATCCACACTATCTACTCAAAATAGTGCTATGCCTTGAAAACATTTGTTTCCTTACTCACTTTAAAAGCATGTCTTGAAATATAGTATATATATGTACTTGTACAGAATAAATCCCATGTACAGAAATCATGCTTTATTTCTCAAAAGTAGGCATGTAGTGCAACACAATGCATTTATATATAAATCATGCCTTTATGTAAATCATGCCATGTATATTTAAATCACATATAAATATGGCATCAAATGATTCACAACACAAATCGGAGTCCGACCCATCCCTCAGGTCTGTCCGTAGTTTAAATCAGTAAATCAATCAATGTGATATATCATGTAAGACTCTGTGGTACATGTAAATAGTATCCTGGATTATGATCATATCCGATGTGATCCCAAGCAACACAGTACTAGGTGTGCGGGGCAATCACCGCTGTAACGGGAGGGGGGTCAGTCCATCACAACCGCCAGCTATATCCTCCTCAACTCCATAACAACACACGGTACAACGTACACCTCGTGCCACTCAGACACGGTACAAAGTACACCCGTGGACCCGTTCTCACGGCCAGAGTGCCTACCATAGGACTTAGCTCTCACTCCCGTGGAACATATCAACATCACAGTCAGGGTGCCTAACAGAGGTCTTAGCCCTCGTGCCTGTGGAAATATCATACCACGTCTATACCAACCTCATGCGGATATCCTCTCTAGCTATGACACACAGTCACGCAAGGTCTCAGGCATGGGTTTCAACATGTATTACATATCACATACAGTGTGCGTCTTGAGTGCGACTCACAGTCGTCACTCCGCTCAACACTGTTTCACATCATAAAACTCGACTCTAGTGCGAGCACTCTCAAGCAACTAGGTCAATGCATAGTTTATTGATTAAATCAAGTACGAGCAATAGCTCCCAGTACTATGCTATGCACAATATCAAAATCAAGTACGAGCAATAGCTCCCAGTACTATGTCATGTATAAACCATGAAGAATCGAGTACGAGCCACGCTCTAGCACTCTGTCATGCATATATCATTCAAAGCTGAGTACGAGTAAAACTCCAGTACTCTATCATGCATGTCATGAAAATCTAGTGCGTATCAAAATCCAGCACTAATATTATGTGGAAAACATATGAATCCCAGTGCGAGCTGTGCTCTAGCACGATTCATTCTCACATAATATGATAGATGGCTATTTAAAAAGGGATTGTTTAATAAACATCAAAATCAGCACTAAAAGTGTGCTTAAGTCATATCAACCTTAAAATCATTAGCCCATCTATTTATTTTCATGCTAATAACCATTAAACACTCACAATAGCATTTTCCATGCTTTTTGCAACTTCTCACAAAAGTTGACTTTTTGACTAACTAGGGGCAAAATCGTAATTTGCCACTATCGGGTCGCAATAATTATTATTCACTTTCTCTGACCCTCAGAGTTTTTAAGTGAATGCAGAAGCAGTTGAAAATACGTGCAGGTATCTCTAACTACTCGCAAAAGTTCCCTACCTCGGATCACGTCAAGTGACCTCACTTCCTCGGTGCTGCTCAATCCCGCAGTCCGATCAGCTTTCGATGTAAATTCCGAAGCTGTAAATAACCATTCCTCAGGTTAATTATCATTTTCCTACTGTATTACACATTAATACAGTTTAATTTCCCTTAATGGGCCTTAAAAATCCTTAATGGGCTAACTAGGCCTTAAGTCCATTTTCATTTTACTATTTACTTTTGTTGGGCCTATTGGGCTTGTGGGGCCCACCAACTCTTATTGGGCTTGTCTTAGGTCCATTACACCCTATTGGGCCTAAAAATATTGGGCTTGGCCCATTGGGCCTCTCGGCCACATGCCTTGGCCGAGAGCTTAACCATTCTCGGTTTCCACCATGGCATGTCATACATGCCTATTTCCTAGCCATTTTCACTTAGGCATTTTCACATACACTTGGTAGGCAACATTACCAATCATCATATTATTCATTTAGGCATTTTATCAAACACCTTGGTTGCCAACAATTTACATGTATTAATTAATCAATTTGATTAATTCTAATTATACCATTAACATTAATACATGTATACTAATCCATTTATGTCTAAAAATCCAATTGACATATTTCAATATTTCATTGATCACTCTCGGCCTAACCCTCTAAATGGTGATTTAATATGTTTCAATGCTTAAAACATATATCAACATACTTGAAATCATTCATACATTAACATATATGAAATTGGAAATTAGAAAATATACCAATTGTAGTGTTCTCCTTTTGGCCGAAACTTTGGAGGCTCTCGGTTTGCTCTCTATGGCTCCTTGATAGCCAATTCCAACATATGTTAATCTCCTCTCAATTTGGAACAACTTCCATGAAGAATGCAAGTTCCAAATATGACTAATTCCTAGTGATTTCTAGTGAGAGAAAGCTTGAATGGTTATGTTTCAATGGTGTTCTTCTCTAGCCGGAATTGTGTGATGAAGATGACCAAGGTGTGGCTGCATTTATAAGCCACTTACTTAGCCATTAAGCCTTGCTTTTCAGCCACTATGCTTGACTTTCCAAATCTGAACCATGAGTCACCTTATGAGTCACCTTATGAGTCATAGTTAACATTAACTATAGTTAGATATTTATCTCATGGGCTTTTTCTAATTGGGCTTCTCGGTTTGGGCTTTCCTAATGGGCTTTCGGGCTGAAATTTTTACTATACCTCGGGCCTTTTATTGTCTCAAAATTTGGCCGATCAATTGGTCCAATAATTCCGTCTAAAGAACCTAACATTTTCGATATACATTTAGTATACCTTAATGGGCTTTAAAATTTTCACCTTAGGCCCATTACGTTTTTAACCATTAAATTTATTCCGGAATCCTTCCGAATAAATTTTCCTTACTTCCGGGGATGATTATCTTGTATTCTGGCGAAGAATATTTTTCCCTAAATTTTTCTCCACACTTAGGTTAATTTCTAACCTTGATTAGTCAACTATGGTAAAAGTCCACTTTCTTAACTATAGTTGACTTTTTCCTTAACCATTGACTAAGTTGACTTTTTCTCCAAATTTCGAAAGTGTTTTATATCATGTCTTACACTCTCTTCTTTATATTCCAGCCGCTCTCGGTGGATAATTTTACCCGAAACTCCTTTTCTCGCCGAAAAGGTCCATTTTACCCTTTTTAGCTTTTAATCTCGTTTTGTATGTTCGGGTCTAAATCAAGCTGACTTTCCTTCATGAGTTCTCTACACTCTCTTATTTTAAGTTCTTATTTTCAGTCAGAATGATTTAGAATGACTCGGTTTAGCCTGTGATACTCATCATCCACATTAGGCATTTTATGTAGCTTTTGCGTGTTAATTCATTATATTAACACTTTAAATCTAGTAAATACTCTTCTTATGATTCAACCATAATAACATAGTGTTCATACACATAGGAATCATAAGGACATAAGCTACAAAAATTCCGGGTCTGACATTTTGCAAACCTTCATGTAACCCAGCAGCGGCTGTTCGTGGAACTAAACCGCAAAGTCGATGAAGGCTTTGCAAATCTTCATGCTACTCAGGAGGTGATGTATGATGAGCTTCAGGTCGTTCGCACTCACATTGAGGATCTTATGGATCGAGTTCCTCCACCGTAGCATATGAATATTAGGATAAGATTAGTTAGTTTTCATGTGTACTTCTTGTTGTTTTTGAAACTGCATTTGCTTGAATGAAATATTAGTTATTGTTGTCATCTGCTCAAATGATTTACTATTTTGAAATGCACAATGTGTTTACAGTTGGACTGTTTCCTTAACCTTTAGCGTCATTGATATGACAAAAAGGGGGAGAAGAAAAGAGAACATGTGGGTTAATTAAAAGATGTGAAAATGGCTTTAAGAAACATGTCTAAAGGTTTAAAGGAATGATTAAAATGAGGGGGAGTTAAGAAAGTCATGAGGTCAAAAGCTAAAAGAAAGGGGGAGCTTATAAAAAGGGGGAGCTTGTGCAAATTAACTAAACATGTTGATTGAATAGGTTTTGTCATATCAAAAAGGGGGAGATTGTTGTGATAATATATTTTGAAATGACAAAACAAGTAAATTCAATAGTATAAAGATGATATAAAAACATGTTTAGAGGCTATTAGTACCGGAACTTGAGTTTCTGTAGATGAGAGATCGATCTGGGTTATGAGAGATCGATCTCCTGGGTTTTATTGGATGAGAGATCGATCTCATGAAGACATGAGATCGATCTGCTAAGCCTTGAACCTGTACAAAGGTATTAAGGAAGATTGAGATCGATCTGTAAGGGTTATAAGATCGATCTGCCTAAAACTAGAGTTGAGGAGATCGATCTGATCTAGGATGAGATCGATCTCCCCTAAAGTAAAGATAGTAGATCGATCTATAAGATCGATCTATACTCAAACAGAGAACTCATGAGATCTATCTAGTATAGGAAGAGATCGATCTCCTCAAAGTCAGAGAGCTAAGGAGATCAATCTAGGTTAATGAGAGATCGATCTCCCCACTACGAGAATACATGACAGATCGATCTGTAGATCGATCTTGCCTCAAACAGAGAGATTGGAAGATCGATTTGCCTATTCGACAGATCGATCTCCCTTAACATGTTCAAATTGTAAGATCGATCTGCTCATATATGAGATCGATCTCCTTGTGTTATTTTGCTTTGATCTTGCAGGATTTATAACTAAGAGATCGATCTGGCAAAGATGGCAGATCGATCTGGCATCCTACTGGAGGTATCCATCGGCTAGTTCTGCAAAAATCTCAACGAGAAAAATAGCATTAAATGCTCCAACTACCAATCCTTCAGTATATAATCAAATATTGAAGACAATGAGAAGTAGAGACTATTGCTGCACATTTCTTACATTCTCAAGAGTTTAATTCTTTCATTCCTTTTGTCTTCATTCCTCATTTATTGAGTGTGTGTATAAGCTTAAGTGCAAAAGCTGTAATTGTCCTACCCACATTAAAAGCTTGATTTTGTATTCATCCATACCTTAAGAGAGAAGAGGATTGTTCCTCAGTGAGATAAAAATTGTAAAAGGGTGAATACATCTTTGTATTGCAAAGGGTAGAGAGGTTATTCCTAACCTGAAAAAGGAACATTGTAACTTCTGTTGAAAGTGAGAAATAAAGCACTTGACAAGAAGGTCAAGGAGAGAGGACGTAGGCAAGAGATTGGCCGAACCTCTATAAACAATTGTGTTTGTTACTCTCTTCCCTATCTTGCTTTAATTTGTTTTAATTTCATTATATTGCTCATTATCATTTGCTAATTAAATTAGGATTAATTTAAAATTTTCCATTAGCATTAGAAAACCGATTCACCCCCCCTCTCGGTAGAGCCAACACTACTCATCGTATCAGGATCATTCCTCCCCAAAGACATGAATCCCGATTCATACTCATCCGCAGAACGGTTCCACTAAACCAAATTAATGAACTCCATCTACAATTTCCTCTGTGCGATGGTTGAAATATATTGCCTCCTGAAGGCTTCAAAGAATATCTGCCATGTAATCTCAGAGTGTCGAGCCTTCAAAATAGATTCGGTGGATCTCCACCAGTGCTCTACCTTGCCTTTCAGTATAAATACGGCAAGGCCATTTTCTCAACCGTTTTGCATCTGAAGAACCTATACAACTTCTCCATTTGATACACCTAATCCTCAGTAATGATCGGGTCCTTCATCCCTCAGAATACTGGAGGTTTCAACTCCTGAAACTGGCGTAGCCTACTCAATTCACAATCATAACCCAGGTTGTTGTCGCTTAGCTGTGGAGCGATGGGAGAAGCGGTATCCTGAACTGGGGGTGTAACAGTCCCTGTAGTCTGAGGCCTCTCTACCTCTGCAGCTGCCAGTCCAGCAGTAGTAGGTTGCACTGTGGGACCTCATCTATCACTGGCCCCTAATGCCTATGTGACTATCTTGACGAGGCTTTCAATACTCCGCTCTATCCTAGCGAAGCGCGCCTCAATATCCCCTGTTCTCTCAACAGGGTCCTGTGGAGCCTGATCAGTCTATGGCTTCGCAAGGCTCTCAGGCCTACCTCTATAGCCTCTAGCACATGCTCTCGCCCCTCTACCTAGACGTGTAACAGGCATCATGCCTAACTTTCTATATTCATAACCATTTATTAGTCTCATTCCATCTCGGTATACATAGTTATATCTAAACAAAAGCACAGTAATATGGGGATGTAACTTTTTTACTTTTTAATACTGACTCACATATGGCTAACTCGGCTCTGATACCAATCTCTGTCACGACCTAATTTATCTAATTCGTCTAAAAATCACTACAAATTTTTTGCTTTAACCATTACCTTACTCGGTCGTGAACAACCCTCACCAATAACAGTTGGGCTGTGAGTTAATATTAATCATCATTTCTCATTCATTTCAAATTAATCATAAGTAAATGTCATACATTAAAAAGCTAACACATAAACTCATACATGAAATGTTTTCTAACAATTACATCCCCTATATTACAATTCAAAATGATTACTGTGCCTTTACATGTTTAGATAAAAAAGGAATCCCTGTGTGTATACCTCTTGGCGATGGAGTGCAGCGGATGTCCAAATACAACGCCTCAGTCCTCATTGGGCTACTATGTGAACTCTGTAGAGGGGAAAATTGAGGGATGAGCAACCAGACGCTTAGTAAGGCAATAATGCAAGCATGGTAGATAACTACACTATCTACATGTTGATAATGTGATAGCATAAATCATTTACAATCGGAGCATAAGGAAATAAAACTATGCCGCATGTATATACATATATCATGTACTGAAGACATGGAAATAGGCCTGTAAAATATGGTAAAATCATCATGTAAAACCTGTCATGCTCATCATTATTAAAACTCATCATGAAAAGGGAAATTCAATACGAAACATCTTTTAAGATTTATCACTTCCTCAAAACACATCAAATCTCATCACAAATAAAATATCATTTCTTTAAACAAAATCCCATAGGGCTCGACCCCTCCCTCGGGTCTACCATGGACAACACAATCACACTCAATGTACAAAACCATGTGGTACTATGTAATATTATATGAGACAGGTGGTCACTATATCTCAAAGACTATGTTGGTCAACTATGTCATAGTCATCCCAAACCACACGATCCTGGTGTGTGGGGCATCATGTTGTAACAAAGGTGGGTTAGTTCTGCACCAGACTTTTCAAATAATCATCATAACCACGGGGTACAACGTACTCTATGTGATATACACGGTACAACGTACTCCGCGGACCTATATCATGGTTAGGGGTGCCAGCCGTAGGTCTTATCTACCCCATGCCATATGTAACCTATTCAGTCTGAAGTGCACGTGGGAGCGTTTCGTTTTCATGTAAGAGAGCCCCCCACCCCAACAGGCTTAAGGATGTTAGCTTAAGGATCTTACCGTAAGAGAGCCTCCTAATCAAACTGAGATTCACCACCCCGTCGAGCTTAAGGATCTTACCATCTCCAAGGCATCATACATACCACAGTGTGAAAACCTATGTGAGCTAGGCTCTAGCACGATTCATGCATCATCAATAAATCTCCTCGTACGAGCAACGCTCTAATACGACTTTTATGCATAATAAATAATGAGGAAATCCACGTACGAGCATAGCTCCAGTACAGTTATATGCATAAGAAAGTCAATCGAAATCCACATAAGAGCAGAAGCTCCAATACAGTTTATGAAACATCATCATGATTCAAATCAAGATGCGAGCTAAGCTCCAACACATTTCATACATGTCAAAACGTCAAAATCCCGTGCGAGTGAAGCTTTAGCACGATTTAACTCACATAAATACCATAGGCAGCTCTATTTCAACACAACATATTTCAAATCAAAGTCAGCACATGCCTCGTGCTATTTCATGAAGTTACAGAAATAAAATAGCCAACCTATCCATCAATTTGCTTAAACCAATGCAATTGTGTTTCATAAAACATCAAAACATGTGATTTATGCAATTATTAGCCTTACTATCCCCTTTATAAGAATCACTTCAAAACCAGATCATATACATATATACTTGTAGTCATTCACATATACCATCAATCACTTCCTTAAATAACCATGCATTTTAGAAGCCTTATATTCACCCACAAAGTACGAGCAGCTATCTTTATACACTCACAGAATTCCCTTACCTGGAATCGCGTCGCGTGATTCCACTTCCTTAGAGCTGTTCGATTGCGCAGCTTGATTTGCCACCAACAAAAGCTCTGAGACTGCACAAAATCATATTCCAAGTCAATTAGGTCCAATATAATACAATCCTTGCGTTTACTATAGTCGACTCGACTTATAGTTTCCATTAAGGCTTATAAGGCCTCATTTGATTGTTCTACTCATATCTCGAGAGCCTAATGGACTCCTTCAAACCTATTGATTCATACTAAATCGTTATTAAGCTCATAGTGCCTCTAGTTCATCATTTACTTCACTATGGCATTTTGTCATACACCTTATATACTCATTTTCATAATTTGACTATCCTCACAATGTAGCTTCATTCCATTATCTTAAAATCATGCATATTACTCCACTAACACCTTAACATAATCCACTTATCACCAACTCACCCATAACACATTTTCTCACACTAGACTCATTCTAGGTTATACTTGTTCCATTACATTCAATGTAGTTTTAATCATCAATACACATACCAATCACCTCACAACAACAACAACTAGATAGATATATCTTGAGTTTAGTGTATTAGAAACTCACCTAGCTTGATTTCTTTTGTCACGACCCTTAACTCACCAAAAATACGTACAAATTTTTCGATTTTTATACTTTATTCTTCATGTGTTCTTACCTTATCACGATCGTGATCTACACACTTAATGGTTGAGCTGTGTGTCAATGTCTACCTCATTCATCCATAACATTTTAATTTGCAACATAAATTTCAGAAGTAAACACTTTTATAAATACATCAGAGTTACTGTTTACAAGTGCTTACATTGCTTTACATCCCTAATGTTTACATACAAAATGCTACTGTGCGATGTCTAGTTTAGATACAAAATAATCCAAGTGTGTATACCTTACGCAATGGGATGCAGTGGATATCCAAAAGGGAAAGCCTTTAGTCACTCTCAATCTATACTCAATTCTCTGTAGAGAGGGGAAAATAATGGGGTGAACAAACCACACGCTCAGTAAGGCAATCATGCGAACAGGTAGATACTGCACTATCTACGTGATCGTGATGCCATGCTCAAAAGCATTTAGTTCATCATTTTATCTCAAAACATGGGTGTATGATTGTGTTAATGGTATGTAAATCAATTCATGCTATTAAATTTAGTGCACAAAACCCATTCAAAGCATGGCATTAACCATCATGCATATTTTATAAGTAAGGTATGGCATTAATCATCATGCACATTTCATAAGTAAAGCATGGCATTAAACATCATGCATAAATGCACTTTTAAAACCATTAACATACTTTCATCTCAAAATAATTCAACACTAGTCAGGATTCGATCCCTCCCTCGGACTATCCTGACCCACAAAATATTTCAAACATGGATTTATTCTCAAAGCAATAGACATGTGAGATAGGCAATACAACAAGGAAAATATCCTCAAAGACTATGGCCATATCCTATGATACCGGCTACACAGATCAGGTGTGTGGGTTATCACCACTATTTACTTCCACACGGGAAGTGGGTCAAGTCAATCCTGCCGGTCCATAGCAAATCTCGTTCGAAGATGGAATATCACAATCTCAACACGGTACATCGTACTCCATGCTACCTGCACGGTACAACGTACTCCGTAGACCCAATCATCACATTATATCACGCCACATCTCAAAACGCACGTGTGAGCCTATTTAATTTGTACCTCTTGTCTACCCAAAGCTCCTAACACGGCTATCAACATGTCAAAACAATGCATGTACGAGCCTATTTAATCGGTGTGACACCCAGTCTACTAGAAGCTCCAAGCACGACTACAAGTAAGGTAGGCATCTAATGCGAGCTATGCTCTAGTACCATGCCAAAACCAGTAAAAATCCATGTGAAAACTACTGCGAGCTAAGCTCCAACACTCATGTGTATAAAACACGTTAAATCTCATGCGAGTCGTACTCTAGCACGCTTTCATTCTCACGAAAACCATGTAGGTGGCTCAAATCTTTGCAAAGTATGGTTAACAAACCAAAACAACTCATTTCTTTTTTCAAATCATTTCAAATGTCAGCCAACCTACCAATCATTTGCTAAGAAACAATAAAACATGATTTTCAAAGCATTATGCTTTTGTTTTCATGCATATTTCTCAAACACCCACTTTTGCCTTTCAATCACCCAATTTCATTTCCTAACATCTCATGCATTCTAGCAAAGCATTTAAGCGGCCAAATTGCGCACAGATATCTCTAAGAGTCCACATAATTCCCTTACCTTAATTTACTTGAGTGCAACTCTCTTCTTCTTAGCTTCTTGCGCTTTAAGCTCAACGTGTTCCAGTGTATCCTCGTGAGCTGCAATTCATTCACCAATTCATTTAAGTTAATGTCGCTAACTCACATTTTGAGCTCACTAGTCAATATAATCCATTTATGCATTTTACCAATGCCTTAATTCACATTTTACCCCTTTTTGGTAAATCTCACAATCTATTCACTAGCAATAACTTAAAATCATACCCATAACGTTATTATCCTTAATATACTCCACTTTCTCACACTAGACCATTTCTAGGTCATAATAATTCCAATACATTTTAGATAGTTTCTAACAATACTAAGCACCCCCATCAACCCCAACCATTAGTAGCTTAACAATGTACTTAGGTATTTGCATTAGAAACTCACCTAGCTTGATTTCCTCTTTGCTCTAATGGAAATGCACCTTGTTGCTTAAATCCAATGAATGGGGAAAATGCCTCCCAACTATGTTGTTCCTCTCTTTGATGTGAACAACTTTGTCTCTAATAGTCTTCCCTCAAATCTCCTTGAAAATGGTTGGATTTAGAGAGAGAAAGCTAGGTTTTTGAGTTGAAATGGAAAGGATGAAGTGTTTTCCCAAAATCAGCAGATTCACTGCTCCTATTTATAGAATTTTCCTAATGAGATCGATTTGTCAAAACTTGCGATCGATCTGCTCCTAACAGAGAGCGAAGGAGATGGATCTGTGTGCATGAGGATCGATCTTTTCATTATAGAATGTTTAGGAGATCGATCTGGTCCCATTAGAGATCGATTTGCCTTATACCATTACTCAAATAAGAGCATTCTGGCTCTTCCAGATCGATCTCTCATCCTATGAGATTGATCTGCCCTTCATATTTTCTAGATTTTCTGCAGCAACTCACACCCAAACATCCTTAATTTGTTCCCATGGTCATTTTCTCATCCGATGATCTTTGAGACTTGAAAATGGCATCCATTAATACTTCATACATATTAAAACTTGTGTAGAATCTTTGTATGACCAAAGGTACTTAATATAAACCAAATGGAAGTGCACAACTTATGCAAATCTTCCTTCCATTTTACCATACTACTCATAATCCATTCTACTCACATTCTCGACATGTTTAAGTCCATTTCTTCACATTCATATATAATGAACCTTGTGCGTACAATCACAACTCTTATTA
The DNA here is from genome assembly GCA_033439115.1 of Firmiana major. Lineage (NCBI taxonomy): Eukaryota > Viridiplantae > Streptophyta > Magnoliopsida > Malvales > Malvaceae > Firmiana > Firmiana major. Next base: position 66,827,301 of record CM065899.1, read on the forward strand.
CAAGTGTGTACATTAACTTATGGACTTACATTACATATACTTCACATTACAAGTATATCACCCTACTTATGAATTCATTTACATATATATACAAGGTTTAACCTTTACGGGGTCTCACATTCTCCCCCATTTAGAAAATTTGGTCCTCCAAATTGGAACCAATTCAATCCGTGAATAACTCAGGATACTTCTCTCGCATCAAACTCTCCAATTCCCATGTGGCTTCTTCCACTGTGTGATGTTGCCAAAGGACTTTCACTAAGGGAATCATCTTTTTCCTTAACACTTTATCTTTTCTATCCAGTATCCGAACCGACCTCTCAACATACGTCATACCTTCATTGAGCTTCAAAGGCTCATACCTTATTACATGTGCCGGGTCCGGGTGATACTTCCTTAACATGGATACGTGGAAGACGTTATGTACATTTGCCAACTCTGGTGGCAATGCCAATATATAAGCCTTATCTCCCACCTTATCAAGTATCTCAAATGACCCTATATATCGAGGGCTTAACTTTCTCTTCTTCTGGAATCTCATAATTCCTTTCGAAGGAGAAACCTTCAAAAACACTGACTCATACACATCAAACTCTAGTGGTCTCCGTCTCCTATCAACATAACTCTTTTGTCTGCTCTGAGCTGTTCGTAACCTCTCACAAATCAATTGGACTTCCTCAGATGCCTACTGCACTAAGTCAAGAGCAAAGATCTGTCCGTCACCAACCTCTTCCCATCCAATAGGGGAACAGTATCTACTCTTATACAATGCCTCATATGGTGCCATCTCGATACTCGCATGAAAACTTTATTATAGGCGAACTCTACGAGTGGCAAATAGTCATCCCAAGAGTCTCCAAAATCCAATGCATACGCTCTCAACATATCCTCCAGGGTCTGTATAGTCCTCTCTGACTGACCATCTGTCTGAGGATGAAACGCGGTGCTAAAACTCAACTAGGTCCCCACCGCTTCCTAAAAACATTCCCAGAAGTGGGAAGTGAAGCGGGTATCCCTATCAAAAACAACACTCACTGGAATTCCATGTAGCCTCACTATCTCGCACACATACAAGTTCGCTATCTGGCTAAGAGTATCGATAGCTCTCATAGCTAGATAATGGGCTGATTTCGTCAATCGATCCATAATCACCTATATGGCATCATGACCTCTACGGGTCCTCAGCAATCCCATCATAAAATCCATGGTGACATACTCCCATGTCCAAGTCGGTATCGATAGAGGCTGCAATAACCCTGGAGGCTTTAGATACTCTACCTTCACTTACTGACAAATGAGACACTTAGCAACATATTCTGCAATGTGTTTTTTCATTCCAGACCACCAATAAACTTTTTGAAGGTTTTGATACATCTTAGTACTCCCTGGATGTATCGTATACTTCGATGAGTGAGCTTCTGTCAAGAACAATCTTCTGATCTCTGCATCATCAGGAACACATATCCTACCTCTGAACCTCAACAATCCATCTAAACTCAACTTAAAGTCTGTCTTTGTTCCCCTTTGTATCTGCCCGACAATATCACTGCACTACTGATCAATTAGCTGAGCCTTTCGGATTTGATCTACTAAATCCAGTTCCAACTGCAGATTAGCTACCATAACACTACCATCAGTACTGGGCAGGATCACATCCAAACTGAGGTTCGTGAACTGGTCCAACAGCTCGTGTTCCCTGATCATCATAAATGATACCATCCCGAGATGCTTTCTACTCAATGCATCAGCAACCACATTTGCTTTACCCGGGTGGTACAGGATTTCACAATCATAATCCTTTAAGAGCTCAAGCCATCTCCTCTGTCTCATGTTTAGCTCATTCTGCGAGAATAGGTATTTAAGGCTTTTGTGATCTGTAAACACTTGAAATTTCTCTCTATAGAGGTAGTGGCACCATATCTTCAGCTCAAACACCACCACTACCAACTCCAAATCATAGGTCGGGTAGTTCCTCTCATGATCCTTCAACTGTCTAGACCCATAGGCAACTACCCTTCCATCTTACATTAATGCACAGCCCAGTCCTTGGTGTGAAGCATCCGTATACACCGAGAAACCTCTTGAGCTGGTAGGAATGGTGAGTATCGGAGTTGTGGTTAATCTCCTTTTCAACTTCTTAAAGCTCTCCTCACATTTATCGTCCCACACAAATTCAATGTTCTTTCTCATGAGATATGTCAAAGGAGCAGCTAACCTCGAGAATCCCTCTACAAACCTTCGGTAATACCCAGTTAAACATAGGAAACTTATGATCTCTGTCACTGTTTGAGGTCTTTGCCACTATATCACTGCCCCAATCTTCGATGGATCCATTGACATTCCATCCTTCGATACTATGTGACCTAGAAACGAGATTTGTTCCAACCAAAAGTTGAACTTATTGAGTTTAGTGTAAAACTTATTCTCTCGGAGGGTCTGTAGCACTATCCTTAAATGCCTTTCATGCTCCTCTCTAGACCTTGAGTACACCAGTATATCATTAATAAATACAATAACAAATCGATCCAAGCACTGGTGAAATACCTCATTCATCAATGACATAAAAGCTGCGAGAGCATTCGTTAACCCGAATGGCATAACCAACTCATAATGTCCATACCAGGTGCGAAAAGCTGTCTTGGATACATCTCCACTCCGTATCTTCAACTGATGGTACCCAGATCTCATATCTATTTTAGAAAAGACCTGCGTTCCCTTAAGCTGATCCAACAAATCATCGATGCGTGGAAGGCGATACTTATTCTTAATGGTGGCCTTATTCAACAACCAGTAATCTATACACAGTCGGAGGCTTCCATCATTCTTCCTTACAAACAGAACTGGTGCTCCCCAAGGTGAGACGCTCAGCCTGATGAACCCCTTCTCCAGCAACTCCTGTAACTGTTTCCTTAATTGTTCCAACTCAACTTGAGCCATTCTATACAGTGGCTTGGATATCGGCTCTATACCAGGTGCCAAGTCTATGCCAAACTCCATCTCCCTATCTAGAGGTAACCCTGGTAACTCATTTGGAAAGACATTTGGAAATTCCCTAACCACTGGAATGTCTCCCAATTCTGGACGTGCCTTATCCGTCTCAATCACATAAGCGATGGACCCTTCACATTATTCTTTCCACCATTATAAATCATAAATCATCACATCAACATCTGTAAACTGTAAATTAAATTCATCTCTAAATTATCATGTAACTAGATTATACTCTTCTCAATTGTAATAACATATTCTTTCATTTCATTTCACTAAATTTACAACAAGGTTGTCTATTTTTGGAAACATCAAAGTTTTTGCATGACAATCCATAATAACATGATTTGCAGCCAGCCAATCCATCCCTAGGATTACATCAAAATCACCCATATTTAGTAAAATTAAATCGGCTGCCTTTTTCTTTTCCTCCTATCTTAAATTTACAACATCTATATTCATGCTCAGTCAACTGACTATCATTCATAGGGGTAGATATCAATAACATCGTATCAAGCAGTGTGCGTTGTACATGCTTCAACAATTTACATGCAAAGGATGGCGAAATAAAAGAATGCATGGCACCAGGATCAAACAACACAAATGCTTCTAAATCAAAGATTTGGATGGTACCTTTAACTACATCTGAAGACTGATCTGCAGTGTCCTGGTCCTGTGCGTGCACTCATCCTCTGCTCACACCCACTGCCTGTTTCCCCTTTTCCTCAGCTGTTGCCCTTCTCCTCGGGGCAACTGTACCAACTGGAGCTCTCTCTGGCTCCTTGCCCTTCTGTGGGGCTCTCTCTGTCATCTCTGGGCAATCTTTGATTATGTGCCCTAGTTTCTCACATCTAAAGCATACAATAGGATGTCCATAGCATAGTCAAGTACCGTGGTACCTACCACACTTGTCGCACTGCTCTGTCATAGGCTGTGGCCCTCCAATCACAATTCCATTAGCTGGAGCAATGGTCAGATACATGGGAGTAGTAACTGTCCTTTTCGGGATCTCCTCGATCCTCGGCCTCTTCCCAGCAAACCTCTTGCTTCCCTTATAACTAAAGCCTCTATCCATCACTGGTCTCTTCTTATCTCTGTCCCTTATCTTACCAACCTTCCTAAACTCTGAGGTGATTCTGTCAACATCCTGCTCACACAATTGCACTTTGTGTACTGCCTTATCATAGGTTGGTATGTCCAAAGGAACTAACCTAAACCTGATGGTTGGTCTCAGTCCATCCATAAACTTCTGGATTTTCTCGACCTCATTACTCATTGTGTTAGGATCATATCTGCCTAAGGAGGTAAAAGTTGTCTCGTACTCATCCATAGTCCTACTCCCTTGGGTCAGTCCAAAAAATGTCATTTTCATCTTTCGCTGTGCGGTATCTGGAACGTACTGTCTCTGGAAAGCTTCCAAAAATATATCCCAGTTGATCTCAGTATGCCGAGCTCTCAAAATAGGCCTGGTGGATTTCCACCAATGTTCTGCTAATCCTTTCAGCATAAAAGCGGCAAAGGCTACTATCTCTGTACTAATGCACCTAAAGAACCCATACAGCTTCTTGATCTCATTTATTTAATCATCATCAGCTACAGGGTCCTTAACTCTACTGAAAGATGGCGATCCAAAATTTTGGAACTGCCACAGTCTGTCCAAATCACAACCGTAACCCCAGCCTCTACTAGCCTATGGTGTAGCAACAGGTGTAGGTATATCCTGTGCAGGTGGGGTATCTATTGTTTGAGGTCTCTGGGCTGGTCGTGTCCATACATTAGGAACTGTCGCCTGCTCGGCATCACCTTGTGTAGCGGGACTCTGTCTGCCGCCAACTCCAGGTAAAGATTGGGTGATCAACTCCAATATCATCTCAATGCTTCGCTCAATCCTCGCGAAGCGAGCCTCAGTACTCTCGGGCCTTTCCTCTGGACCTTGTGGAGCGTGTTCAACCTCAGCCTCCACCTCAATATTATCCTGAGCTTCATGTGCTTCTGGCTCAGCATTACCCCCAGGCCTACCTCTATGGCCTCTAGCCTGTGCTCTCATCCTTCTACCGTAACTGGTATTAGGCATATTGTTTCACTTCCCTACATACACATAAAATTCTTAGTCAACCCTTCGACACAAACACAATTTGTATCTAAACAAGCACAGTAACATGGGGATGTAATTTTCCAACTTATTAAGCATTTTAGACATGACACACGTTTGACCAACCTTTCTCTGATACCAACTTCTGTCACGACCCTTAACTTACCAAAACTAAGTACAATTTTTTTGATTTTTATACTTTATTCATCATGTGTTCTTACCTTATCACGATCGTGATTAGCTACACACTCAATGGTTGGGCTGTGTATTAATGTGTACTTCATCCATCCATAACATTTTAATTTGCAACATAAATTTCAGAAGTAAACACTTTTATAAATACATCAGAGTTACTGTTTACAAGTGTTAACATTGCTTTACATCCTCAATGTTTACATACAAAATGCTACTGTGCTATGTCTAGTTTAGATACAAAATAATCCAAGTGTGTATGCCTTACGTGATGGGATGCAGTGGATATCCAAAAGGGAAAGCCTCCAGTCGCTCTCAATCTATACTCAATTCTCTGTAGAGAGGGGAAAATAAGGGGGTGAGCAAACCACATGCTCAGTAAGGCAATCATGCACACAGGTAGATACTGCACTATCTACGTGATCGTGATGCCATGCTCAAAAGCATTTAGTTCATCATTTTATCTCAAAACATGAGTGTATGATTGTGTTAATGGAATGTAAAGCAATTCATGCTATTAAATTTAGTGCACAAAACCCATTCAAAGCATGGCATTCACCATCATGCATATTTTATAAGTAAGGCATGGCATTAATCATCATGTACATTTCATAAGTAAAGCATGGCATTAAACATCATGTATCAGTGCACTTTTAAAACCATTAACATACTTTCATCTTAAAAAAATTCAACACTAGTCAAGATTCGATCCCTCCCTCAGACTATCCTGACCCACAAAACATTTCAACTATGGATTTATTCTCAAAGCAATAGACATGTGAGATAGGCAATACAACAAGGGAAATATCCTCAAGGACTATGGCCATATCCTGTGATACTGGCTACACGGATCAGGTGTACGAGTTATCACCACTATTGGCTTCCACACGGGAGGTGGGTCAAGTTCAACCCGTCGATCCATAGCAGATCTCGTCCGAAGATGGCATATCACAATCTCAACACGGTATATCGTACTCCATGCTACCTGCACGGCACAACGTACTCCGTGGACCCAATCAACACATCATATCATACCACATCTCAAAATGCACGTGTGATCTTAGTTAATCGGTACGACCTCTTGTGTATTCAAAGCTCCTAACACGGCTATCAACATGTCAAAATAATGAATGTGCAAGCCTTTTTAATCGGTGTAACACCCAGTCTACCCGAAGCTCCAAGCACGGCTACAAGAAAGATGGGCATCTAACGCGAGCTATGCTCCAGTACCATGCCAAAACCAGTAAAAATCCATGTGAAAGCTAGTGTGAGCTAAGCTCCAGCACTGATATGTATAAAACACGTCAAATCTCGTACAAGTCGTACTCTAGCACGCTTTCATTCTCACGAAAATCATGTAGGTGGCTCAAATCATTGTAAAGTATGGTTAACAAACCAAAACAACTCATTGGTTTTTGCAAATCATTTCAAATGTCAGCCCACCTACCAATCATTTGCTAAAAACAATAAAACATGATTTTCAAAGCATTATGCTTTTGCTTTCATGCACATTTCTCAAACAACCAACTTTTGCCCTTCAATCATCCAATTTCATTTCCTAACATCTCATGCATTCTAGCAAAGCATTTAAGTGCCCAAATTGCGCACCGATATCTCTAAGAGTCCACACAATTCCCTTACCTCGATTTACTTGAGTGCGACTCTCTTCCTCTTAGCTTCTTATGCTTTAAGCTCAACGTATTCCGGTGTATCCTCGTGAGTTACAATTCATTCACCAATTCACTTGAGTTAATGTCGCTAACTCACATTTTGAGCTCACTAGTCAATATAATCTATTTATGCATTTTACCAATGCCTTAATCCACATTTTACCCCTTTTTGGTAAATCTCATAATCTATTCACTAGCAACAACTTAAAATCATACCCATAACCTTATTATCCTCAATACACTCAACTTTCTCACACTAGACCATTTCTAGGTCATAATCATTCCAATACATTTTAGATAATTTCTAATAATACTAAGCAGTGCATTCAACCCCAACCATCTGTAGCTTAACAATGTACTTAGGTATTTGCATTAGAAACTCACCTAGCTTGATTTCCTCTTTGCTCCAATGGAAATGCACCTTGTTGCTTAAATATAATGAATGGGGAAAATGCCTCCCAACTATTTTGTTCCTCTCTTTGATGTGAATAACTTTGTCTCTAATAGTCTTCCCTCAAATCTCCTTGAAAATGGTTGGATTTAGAGAGAGAAAGCTAGGTTTTTTAGTTGAAATGGAAAGGATGAAGTGTTTTCCCGAAATCAGCAGATTCACTACTCCTATTTATAGAATTTGCTTGTTGAGATCGCTCTACTCTAGGAGGAGATCGATCTGGTCCCTTTAAATCCCTCTTTTCCACAACATTTTAAGCATGAGATCGATCTGTCAAAGCTTGAGATTGATCTGCTCCAAACAGAGAGCTAAGGAGATTAATCTGTGTGTTTAAGGATCGAGCTTTTCTTTACAAAATGTTTAGGAGATCGATATAGCCCCATTGGAGATCGATTTACCCTATACCATTGTCAAATAAGAGCATTTTGGCTCTTCCAGATCAATCTCTAATCCTATGAGATCGAGTTGCCCTTCATATTTTCTAGATTTTCTGCAGTTTTTCTACAGCAACTCACACCCAAACTTCCTTAATTTGTTGCCATGGTCATTTTCTCATTCGATGATCTTTGAGATTTGAAAATGGCATCCATTAATACTTCATACATACTAAAACTTATGTAGAATCTTTGTATGACCAAAGGTACTTAATATAAACCAAATGGAAGTGCACAACTTATGCAAATCTTCCTTCCATTTTACCACATTACTCATAATCCATTCTACTCACATTCTCCACATGTTTAAGTCCATTTCTTCACATTCATATATAATGAAACTTGTGCATATAATCATAACTCTTATTACAAATGTGTACATTAACTTATGGACTTACATTACATATACTTCACATTACAAGTATATCACCCTACTTATGAGTTCATTTACATATATATACAAGGTTTAACCTATACGGGGTCTCACATCTTTCTTGCTTTAAATAAGAATATTCCTTTCTCCCTCAATCTGACCAATGGGGTATTGATTCCAACTGCTCCTTTTCTATAGAAATGGCTTGATTAGATCGATCTGCATAGGGTGGAGATCAATCTGGTCATGCTTAAATCCTTCTGTTTCTCGACATTTTGAAAGAATGAGATCGATCTGTTGAATGCATGAGATCGATCTGCAGTGTTGCATGGGATCGATCTGCTCAATGAAATAGGATCCATTTATCTCAAGCAGAGAGCTTAAGAGATTAATCTGGCCTTAAGGGGAGATCGATCTGGTCCAGCCCGAGAGTAATGGAGATCAATCAACTTGAGTGAGGGATCGATCTCCCTCTTATAAAATGCTTGGCATTGTGTTTTCCTGGCCATGAGATCGATCTCTCCTTGCATAGGATTGATCTGGCCTTCATCCTGCACCCTTTTTGCTGCAAATTCTCCATTTAAACTCATGCTAAATCACTTCAACACTTATTTATCAAACCATTCACACTTAGAACTCAAAAAAATTTATTTCTTGTAATTCATATGTAATATAACTTGTTCGTACATTAAATAATCATATACATTACATAGAAATTTAAGGGTCTTACAGATTGATCTGGTTTAGGCAGAAGGTTTTAGAGATTGATTTGCTTAAGTGAGGGATCAATTTTCCTTTTGCAGAATGTTCTGAAATTGTAATTCAAGGCATTGAGATTGATCTCCCATTGCAATGAGATCGATCTGCCCTGTGTTCTTCAGCATTCGAGTTGTAGTTTTCCTAAATTTCCAAAGTTAAACTCTCATTAGTTTGCTTCTATGCTCATTTTACATTTCATTCATACTTAGAGCTTTAAAACATCCATTACTTGTGATTCATATGCAATATAACTTGTCTGTACATTCTAAAATCATAAACATTATATAAAAATTTACAGGTCATATATAAGGTGTATTGGTAGAGTGGTATTAAGCGGGAAGTGGCAGAATTTATGGCCAAGTGTTTGGTGTGTCAACAGGTAAAAGCTGAGCATCAAAAGCCCGAAGGATTACTTAAGTCCTTGCCAGTGCCTAAGTGAAAATGGGAGCATATCACCAGGGACTTTATCATAGGATTACCAAGGACCCAGAGAAGTCATGATGTGATCTGGGTAATAGTAGACAGATAACTAAGAGTGCCCACTTCCTTACCATTAAGAGCACGAATACTTTGAGTACCTTAGCAAAGCTATATGTTAGAGAGATAGCTCGATTGCATAGGGCCCCAGTGAGTATTACATCTGATAGAGATTCAAAGTTTACCTCTAGATTTTGCACTCATTTTTAGGAAGCCATAGGATCTCGGTTAAATTTCAGTACTGCCTATTATCCTCAGACTGACGGTTAATCCGAGCGGACTATATAGACCTTAGAGGATATGTTGTAGGCGTGTACGATGGACTTTAAGGGATCATAGGATGATCACCTGCCCCTTGCTGAGTTTGTGTACAACAATAGTTATCATGCGAGTATTGGTATGACACCTTATGAGCCTTTGTATGGTAGGAGGTGTAGATCCCCAATAGCTTGGAAAGAAGTGGGTGACAGGAAAGTAATTGCTCTCGACCTTGTTGAGTAGGCAGTTTAGAACGTAAAGATTATTTGTGACAGATTACGGGTTGCTCAAAGTCTACAGAACAGTTACGTAGATGTGCGTAGACGATCACTTGAGTTTCAAACTAAAGATTTTATGTTTCTTAAGGTGTCTCAAAGTAAAGGTATCATGCGCTTCGAAAAGAAGGGGAAGTTGAGTCCCCGTTTTATTAGTCCGTTTGAGGTATTAGAGAGAGTGGGAGATGTCACCTACTGGTTAGATTTGCCTTCACAGCTTTTCACGATTCATAATGTCTTCCACGTCTCGATGTTGAAGAAGTATAATACGAATCCCTCCCATGTCATCGAGTATGAAGAATTAGACATCTAGGGACATGAGCTATGTAGATAAACCTGTCTGGATCCTCGACAGGAAAGAAAAGGTACTTCGAACAAAGAGAATCCTGTTGGTAAAGGTTCTCTAGAAGCACCACTCAAAATAAGAGGCAACTTGGGAACCTGAGAGCCTAATGAAAGAGAAGTACCCTCGACTTTTTGAGGAATGACTTGGTTCTAATTTGGAGGACCAAATTTCTTTAAGGAGGGGAGGAATGTAAGGCCCGTACCTTCCTATGTATCCCCTATGATTCCATAAAGTATACACTTATTACATGTAATACGAATCATAAGAGATGTAAGGTCCGTAAATTCAAAGTACACACTTGTTATATGATTTTGTGATGTATGAGCAAGTTACGTTATATATGAATTATAAGAAATGGACCTTTTTAAGCGCTAAGTGTGAATAGAATGCAAAATGGGTGGTGAAGCAAATGAATGCAAGTTATCCTTTAGAAATATGGGAAAAAATTACAGCTGAAATGCTGTAGATGAAGGGCAAATCGATCTCATTGCAAAGAGAGATCAATCTCATTGGGTTGAAATGCAACGCCAAAGCATTCTACAAAGGAAGATCGATCCCTCATTCAAAGCAAATTGATCTCAAGTTGTTTCTGACAGGACAAGATCGAAATCTTCCCATAAGGCAGATCGATCTCGGATGGATTCTGGCTAGCAAAGATCGATCTCTTCACCAAGCCAGATCGATCTCTAAAGCCTTCTACCAGGTAAAGATTGATTTTATCCCTTGAGCAGATTGATCCCATCTAAAGAGGCAGATCGATCCCTTAGCCTGCATATCAAATTTTGAAGGAGTTTAAAGAAGGGGAGATCAATCTCTACCCTTGGAGATCGATCTCATAATGTGAATTCTATAAAAAGCCCGAATATTCGTGCCTTCTTCCTCAGACATTGAAAACCTTTCCATTTTAAGTAAAGTAACCTAGTTTCTCACTCTAGAATACCACCCTTTCCAAAAAAAAAAGATTTGATAAAAAGCTATTTGAGCAAAATTGTTGCTTAAGGGGAGGAGAACAACATAATCAAAAACTAGAAGTTGAGTTGATCGATTGAAGAAGAAAAATGATTTTTCCCAAATTTGGCAAAAAGGGAGAAAAGTCAAGCTAGGTAAGATTTCAATACGCCAACTTCAAGTATGTTAATTTAGACATTTTGATGAGTTGATTTGTGTATATATATATTGTTTGCTGAAAACATTCATGAACATGCTTAATCTACCATGACTTAGAATGGGCTTAGTGAGAGAAAGTGAGAGAAAGTTGCTTAGGTATGGAGTTGATGATGATTTAAGCATGAATTGATGTTATTGAGCATGTATAAATAATTATAAGATGGTTTTGTGAACTTAGTTAGTGGGATTGGATAAAGTTATAAACTGTACACCCAAGGTGTTTGAGAAAATGCATGAATGAATGGATTAAACTAAGGTTATCAGATTTTATTTAATATAGAAGAAACTCAGTTTATAGCTAGGATAAGTGAAAAACCAAGAGAATAGAGGAAATAATCAAATAAGGGTCCGAATGACCCCATTTTAGTTTTGAATGAATAAAAGTGTGAAGTATAGGTATAATATGTATTTATTGATGGTTTGATGTATAATTGGGTAGCTCGAGAATTTGACATGTGAATCGAAAGCCAATTCGAAACCCGAGGATATTGCACCACCTAAGGTGCAAGATGTAAGGGATGCAACCATTTTGTGCATATGTATTCTTTACCGATGAAAATACTTTGGTAGCATGAAAATATTTTATTAATGAGCATATCTTTTGAGAAAAATGTTTAACTTGAGATTTCTTACTTGAGTGTATGTTTTGTCGGTTTGAGCTCGGTTTCGTGATTTGAGGGTCTTACGAACAAAAATACTTTATGATTGAATGAGATTTATAAAGCAAAACTACTATGAGTTCTACGTGAAGCTGAAACTTATTTTCAGCATAATAATGGCATGTTTTGGAGACTAGGTGCTCGTCATGATATCTGCACATCGATGCCTTCGTTTTGGAAACGAGAGATGCCTCCGTGGTAATGAAAGATGCCTCCATTTTGGTAACGAGAGATGCCTCCATTTTGGTAAGGTGAGATGCCTCCATTTTGGTAACGTAAGATGCCTCCTCTTTTGTAGCGATGAGATGACTCCGCTTTGGTAGCGTTGAGATACTTCCGCTCTGGTTGAGACAGAGGCTTTACTAGGCCCGGGTCTTACCTCAGGCAGATGATTCCCTCGTTTGAGGCTGCCCTCATTGAGGATGATGTGATGTGATGATTGCTTTCATGACCCTTATATCATGCCTAGTCTCCATAACTGTTTTGAGAACTGACGTATTGTGAAAGTATGCCATTATAACACTTATGTTTTGATAATGATTTTTAAATCTCATATGCACTCCCTACTGAGCTAGTTGAAGCTTACCCCCTATTTTTCCTCCCCCATAGATTATTTACAGTGAGCGTAAGTACCTGCTGCGTACATGACATAGGCGGCTGGACGAGACTTCCCCCAGGCTATTGCTTGTATATGCGAGAGGTATAATTCAATTCATTTTGTATCCAAACAATGATGTAATGCATACACTTATATTTAAGTAATTTTGGGATGTAATCTGAATGGTACATGTATATAAAGTAGGAAAGTGGATTTCTTAAGATACCATGTTATTTAGTTAAGCAAATGTTGATGTTGAGAGATCCTTCAGATATGGGTTGATGGATTAGAAATAAAGTCAACTGAGTTGTGAATATTGTGGATGAGCAATTTAATAACCGACACTGTACAGGAATACACCACGAGTAGGCAGTTTAATTTTAAAAAAAAATTAATTAACCCTATTTTTTGCACTTCCGGGCTATCACATTAAAGATTAAATGTCATAATGTTGTTGACGATAACATATGTATAAGGAATGATTGTGATGGTTAAATTCAAAATAATTAGAAGAAGAATAAGTAAGTGACTCGTGTGAATAATAGTCTTGGAGGTTATGTGACACTAATAGGTGTCGAAAATATATTCTTATGTTTCCTAAGGTATGATAGGTTGAATGGGAGGAAATGACTAAGGTATGAAAGGAATGTTATAATTTTATTATTTAGAACGCTGTAAGTTAAGTATCATGACATTCAAAAGTGAAATATATGATTATAAGTAAATAATCTTGTATAAGTATGAAATTGATTTTATCTACTAAGATGTGATGAAATGAGTGTGATGTATATATATGGTATTGTTTGGTTGACGAGGATGTTTAAGATAAGCTATGTATGATGATATTTAGAAGTTCTTAAAAGGATTACAAGTAAATGATATTTATAAATATTAATTGTGATATTTTGCTATGATAGTATAATGTGATTAGATAAATTATGAATTCAAGGTACGAAATAATAATGATATAAATGATGATTTATTTAAACTCATGAGATATGATAAGGAATGAGGAACATAGAAATTGTTATGTTTATGAATGATTACCAAGTAATATTTAAATATTCGTGGAATACTAAAAAGACCCATATTGATAGTGAGGTTTTAATATTGATTTTGGAAATAATGAGGAAGTATAATGGATTGTGAATTGACACTTCGAGACTTTGAGGATTGATGAACAGTGAAATTAAGAAAAAGATGACTGTCAAAATTGTGTGGATTGAGTATAAATATATATCGAATAGAATAGATTACTCTTGTGTGATTTACTATCTAAATAGGGCACAACAACCGAGGGCATGTGAGATAATATTATAGTGTTGATGATGATATTAAATAGTTGAGAAAGTATGTGTGAGATGAATAAGGATTTCACCTAAGTACATGAAAGATGAGATGGAGGATAAGACCATGATGGCTGGTGGTCATACATGAGAGTTCATTCATGCATAACACGTGATTTGTGATACTTGAAATCAATATGTGATTTTATAATCATGGCATTATTTTATAGATGATGAATCAAAATCTTTTCAGTATATGTGATTATTAAATGCCTGGACAACCATGAATAGATGTGTTTTGTACATGTTTTGAGATAATTCATAAACATGGTTTATGTTAAGAATGTAGCTCTTGGTTTTGCATTAAATCGATTTGATTAGTAATGCATTTAGTGCAATGTAAAAGTGATTTTGTTACAAACCGTCATGTTTTAAGGGGTTTTGTTTTGAGACTATTGGCACCCTATTTTGAACACCTATATGGCATCTAGTGTGTGTGTATATATATATATGTTATGGACTCCACTGTATGGAAATGGATATATTAGTATACATATCACTGTCTAGTATATATACGTGATGGACATTGCTTGTGTGGAAAATGGGTATCGATTTATATGTGACTAGGTTGCACGTATATATGTATGACATGGACTCTTCCGAAGTGGCAAATGGGTATTGGTACATATATAATGGTGGTGAAGTTACTGTCCGAAAAAACCAATTGAGACAACTTACACAAGTGACCCACTTATTAGTGGCACTGGGACGATCTATGATCGTAGACAGTGTGCCCTTCGTAAAGGGAGTTAGACCATGGCAAACTATCATGAATGCTCTATTAGAGCATTGTTGGTTATGTTTCCCAATGTATAAGGATATAAGCCTAGTCTCCAAAGGAAATGAATTGTAAATGTAATTTAGTTTAATGATTGTGTTTGAATGTTTATAAGTAAGGTATCTAAAATATCTATGTGTTCTGAGAATAAAGACTATGCATGATGATTTATACTTCGATTAATACTATTACATAATTTTTTTATATTGCCAAAATGTTTTATGCGGACTATTTATAAAATGGTTATTGAGACTGGGATTTGAAATCATGATTTATATACCTAGTGTACGCATATCATATACATGTAAACATCCAAAGCTATGTTATGTGTGTGAATCTTTTGGATCTCTATAGGTAAGCGTTAGGGTTCGAGGAAATGAGGTGCTTGAGAGCATCCTTCAGATTAATACTCCACAAGCCCTGACTATGCAATAACGGCATTAAAAAGAAAAGTATTTTGAGAAAACCCTAATTATATATGTGGTGTGACGCCCCAGAAGCGCAGAAAAACAGGGCAAATTTAAAACTTATTTTCATCAATACACAATTCTGGGTGCATTACTGTGCAGTGTCATGCATCATTATATATATATATATATATATATTTATATATACTAGAAAACTTTCACCTCAGGATCTCATCATTTAATATATCATAGTGCATACAACCCTCAATACAGATTTCATTACTTCCTAATACATCCCATACATCATTGTTCATCAAGTGTTTGTAAATACAACTTTAGTCTGGGTACATGAAATGTTAAAGTATACCTCAAATACAATATATGGCCTAGAGCTCAAGTCCTCCACTAGCCACTACTCCGTACGTCGCAGGAAAAACTCTCTTCACTTGAAGAAATTTAGGGGGATATAAAAATAGGGTGAGCTTCTAAATCGCTCAGTAAGGGGGGTAAGGAACTCATTAATAAGATAATGATTTGCACAACACAATCATTTTGTTTTGCAAGTGAAACTTAATAAAGTTAGTAGAAAACGTAGCATGAAATCAATAAACATCATTCTCATCTCATTTCTCTAAAATCATGTAGAAACATGAGAGTAAATGGTTCAGTATGAAAACTATAGTTACAAGCATATGGAAATAAGGATGTGATAACGGCTTTTCTCGTAAAAACGTGATAAAAATCACCTCAGTAGTAATGCACGTGGCGCAGCCACCAAAACACAATCTCATGTATAAAAATGGAGAATAGGCAAATAAACTCAGATAAAACATTTGTCATGGCACATCAATATAATCTCCTCTGGGTGAGTGTCCCAGGCATCCTCAAAGAGGGAACGTTGACAATATGGTCGCATGCATGGTGTATTGGCCTTACATGTTACCAGAACAAGGCCCGAGCTTACATGTTACCAGAGCAAGGCCTCTCCTCATGCACACTATCAATCTTACATGCTACCAAAGCAAGGCCACCCATCGCTACCA
Source organism: Firmiana major (assembly GCA_033439115.1). NCBI lineage: Eukaryota > Viridiplantae > Streptophyta > Magnoliopsida > Malvales > Malvaceae > Firmiana > Firmiana major. Next base: position 66,843,614 of record CM065899.1, read on the forward strand.
AAGCAGGGGTCATCTCACGTTACCAGAACGGAGGCATCTCTTGTTACCAAAACGAAGGAATATCGGACTTACAGGCTACCATAACAAGGTCTAGACTTACATCCTACCAGAGCAAGGCCCGATGTGTATTCACATGACACACCTAAGTCTCAATATCAGTCATTATCATATAAAACCGTTTTGCCTTCACGTAAAGCTCATAATGGTTTTTCTCATAAAACTCATCTAAAAATCGTTTTATACTCATTTACAAAACTTGTCAAAACCGAGCTCAAATTGGCAAAACCACGCACACATTTCTCAAATCTCAGTAAGCCTTAACGTAGAGCCCAAATCCCTTTTCACTTTTTAAACCCAAATGGTTTGTAAAAAAAGTTCACACTTTGTTTACAAACTCATCAAAATTGGGCCCCACTTGGCTGTAAAACTGTGTGCAATAACTCAATCACAACTCATAAAAACATGCTCGTTTTCTCAAAACGTTTCATGCTACAATTATCATCACAAAATCACATACACAATGAGTTTTAAGTTCTCCCTTACCTCGTTGCACCTCGTATAGTGCAATCGTTCCCCCAAACGATAGACTAGCCTCGCATTCCTTTCTTGAACTCCTGGGCTCTCCCAAGGATGTAAAAACATCATAAATACGTTATCACATTATCTCAAATCTCAATATCGAGCATAATTGCTCACATCCTCATTAACAAATTTCTCATAATTTCTCAATATTCCTATCAACCCTAATCATTTTCAGCCTATTTATCACAACATCTACAGCCCCAATTGTAGACATTTACTTCAAAATCAAAGATCAAAACGTAGAAATTTACCCAAAACTCGTGGAGTGCTCAATTCACGCCTCAACTTAAATCGTCCTTCGATTCCCAAGTATATTGTTCTCCTTTTGATGAGGAATAACTTTCCTTCTTACTTTAACCTTTGATTCGAACGAAAATGGGCATTTTGTAGGAGAGAGAAAACTAGGGATTTCTGCCAAAATGGGGTTTTCGATTTTTTGGAGAGAAAAAGATGAAATGCTAGAAAAACGTAGGGGTCCTTTTATAGGCAGAGGGTAGGAGATCGATCTGCCTTTGAATTTTGGGAACAGTCTGGGCACTTTTTATGCCTACCAAATCGATCTGTCGAGGGGTAAGATCGATCTGTTCCTTGTGATGAGATCGATCTGCTATTCACATAAACATTTTTAGATCAATCTGCTCCTGTAGGAGATTAATCTACCTTTTAAAGAAACATTTGGAGATCGATCTACTTGCTTATGGGATTGATCTAACTATCAGTTCTTGTACATTTCCTACATTCTGGAGCCATGAGATCGATCTCTCATCATTGGAGATCAGTCTGGCCTTCATAGATTGCACTTCTGCTGCATCAATTTGCAGAAAACTCAATGTAAAACTTCTCATAATCTACCCAATAGTCCATATTTCAATCCATACACATTCAAAACTTAAATAACTCATTTTCTTATACTTCATCATATCTAAAACTTGCTTGTACATCAATATATCATAATTACATACACCAAATTACAATTCTCATAACTAGGATACTTAAAATTCACTGTTCTCACATCCTCCCCATCTTTAAAGAATTTAGTCCTCCAAATTTAACTAGACTCGTCAAACAGATGGGGGTAGTTCTCCTTCATGAGGTTTTCCAATACCCAAGTTGCCTCTTCCATTGAGTGATGTTTCCATAAAATTTTCACTAATGGGATGCTTTTAGTCTGAAGTACCTTGTCCTTCCTATCAAGAATCCGGACGGGTTCTTCAGTATAGCTCATATCCTCTTGTATGTTCATCTCTTCGTATTTTATGACATGAGAAAGGTCCGGGTGGTACTTCCTCAACATAGACACATGGAAGACGTCGTGTATTCCAGACATCTGGGGGCTAATGCCAACCTGTAGGCTACCTCTCCCACTCACTCAAGAATCTTGAATGGTCCAATGTATCGAGGACTCAATTTCACTTTCTTTCCAAATCTCATGATACCCTTACTCAGTGATATCTTCAGAAATACTACATCACCAACATCAAACTCGATTGGCCGTCTACGCATATCCGCGTAGCTTTTCTGTCTACTCTATGTAGCTTGCAATCTCTCACATATGAGTTTCACACTTTGTATAGCCTGTTCAACAAGCTCGGGGGCATTTATCTTTTTGTCACCCACTTCTTCCCAAGCTACAGGGGATCTACATCTCCTACCATATAGAGCCTCAAAAGGTACCATTCCAATACTCGCATGATAGCCATTATTGTACACAAACTCTGCTAGGAACAGGTGATCATCCCATGATCCCTTAAAATCCATTGTACACGCCCTCAACATATCCTCCAGGGTCTGAATAGTCCTCTCTGACTGACCATCTGTCTGAGGATGATAGGCGGTACTAAAACTCAATCGAGATTCCACGGACTCCTGAAATTGGGTCCAAAATCTGGAAGTAAATCGAGAATCTCTGTCAGAAGTAATACTCACTGGAGCCCCATGTAATTTAGCTATCTCATTGACATATAACTCAGCTAAGGCATCCACAGTATCTATGCTCTTGATGGCAAGGAAGTGGGCACTTTTTATCAGTCTATCCACTATAACCCATATAGCATCACGACCTTTTCGGGTCATCGGTAAACCCATAATAAAATCCATGGTGACATGCTCTCATTTCCATGTTGGGACAGGTAAAGGCTGTAATAATCCTCATGGCTTCCGATGCTCAGCTTTCACTTGCTGGCACACTAAGCATCTGGCCACATAATCTGCCACATCTCGCTTCATGCCACTCCACCAATACACATTTCTCAAATCTCAGTACATCTTAGTATTCCCTAGGTGTATGGTATATCACGAGCAGTGGGATTCTCTCAGTACCTGTTTCTTTAGGGCATCATCATCCGATACAAAAATTCATCCTCTGAATCTCAATAATCCATCCTCACTCACTATGAGATCCGACGTCAAAGTCTGCTCAACATGGCTAACCATATCAATCAACCTCTGATCATCATGCTGCCCAATTCTAATCTGATCCATGATCTTGGGCTCTATTCATAGGCTAGCCAAAAATCCAGTCTCTATCTCTTTAACTCTGATCCGGAGTTCGACGAACTGCTCCAATAAATCCCATTCTATAATCATCATAGCAGATATCATACTCTTCCTGCTCAGGGCATCAACAACCACGTTCGCCTTTCCCGGATGGTATAAGATCTCGCAGTTATAATCCTTAAGGAGTTCCATCCATCTCCTTTGTCTCATATTTAACTCTTTCTGATCAAATAGATACCTTAAACTCTTGTGGTCAGTGAAGATCTGAAATCTTTCCCCATATAAGTAGTGCCGCCAGATCTTTAATGCAAATACCACAACGGCTAACTCCAAATTATGCGTGGGGTAATTCCTCTCATGATCTTTCAACTGTCGTAATCCATAGGTGACCACTTTTCCATGCTGCATGAGCACACACCCCAATCCTTGATGGGAAGCATCACTATACATCGAAAATCCTCTTTATCCCTCAGGGATAGTCAACACAGGTACCGCTGTTAATCTCATCTTTAGTTCATAAAAATTGAGCTTACTTTGATCAGTCCATATGAACGGAGTCTCTTTGCCCGTGAACTTAGTCAAAGGAGTAGCAATCCTAGAAAATCCCTCAAAAAATCTTCTGTAATACCCTGCCAAACTAAGAAAGCTTCGTACCTCTGTAACTGTCGTCGGTCTTTCCTAATTAAGTACAACCTCCACTTTAATTAGATCAACTAATACTACTTCCTCTGAAACTATATGATTAGGGAAAGCTATCATGTCCAGCCAAAACTCACATATACTAAGCTTTCCATATAATTACTTATCTCGGAGTATCTAAAGTACTAACCACAAGTGTTGTACATGCTCCTTATAAGACCAAGAGTACATCGAGATATCATCAATAAAGACTATCACAAGCTTATCTAGATAGTCTCTGAACACCTCATTCATTAATCTCTTAAAGGCTGCAGGGGCGTTCGTTAATCCAAAGGGCATCACTAGAAATTCATAATGGCCATATCTTGTCTTAAAGGCCGTCTCTGGAATATCTTCCTCCTTAATCCTCAATTGGTGATAGCTCGATCTTAAATCAATCTTAGAGAAGACTGAGGCCCCTCTAAGCTGATTAAGCAAATCGTCAATCCTGGGCAATGGGTATTTATTCTTCACCGTCGCTTTATTTAATACTTGGTAGTCTATGCATAATCTGAGACTACCATCCTTCTTCCTTACAAATAACACTGGTGCTCCCCACGGTGAGACACTGGGTCTAATAAATCCCTGATCCAACAACTCCTGTAGTTGTTTCTTCAATTCCTCTAGTTTCACTAATGCCATCCTATATGGAGGTCTAGAGATAGGCTGAGTATCCGATACCAAATCAATGGTAAACTCCAGCTCTCTCTGGGGGTAAACCGAGAAACTCATCTGGGAAGACATCTGAAAATTCACATACCACGGGTATATCCTCAATCCTCAGATATTCCCAGTTATCATTTGAAATGAGCGCTTCATAACCTTCACATTAAAAGCATTTTTAATACTCTCAAAAGGTAACTTCATAATTTTCAAATTGCTTGCTAAATTTCCACACATTTATTTGCTCAATATTTTTCAAACGTACACTGTAAGGTTCAGAAAGGGAGAAAGTGATAATCTTAGAATAGCAGTCTAAACTCACTCGATTGGTTGCCACCAATCCATTCCCAAAATCACATCAAACCCATGTATATTTAACATCATTAGATCTGCTAGCCTTACTATATCTCCCACATTTATTTCACATCCTCTACATATCATATCCATTCTCTGGGACTCACTCATAGGAGTGTTTACATGTAAAATATACTCTAGAGGTTCAAACTTCAAATTTAAAATACATACAAAATGGTCAGAAATAAACGAATGCGTGGATCCCGAGTCAATTAACACATGAGCCTTATGATTACAGACAGAGAGTGTACCTCTTATAGTTTCTGCAGAAGTGTCTGTTGTTTCCTTTTCCAGGGTAAAAACACGTCCCACTGTGACGAGCTTCTTTCCTTTCTCTGCTGCAGTGGCCTATCTCGGAGGATTTACTCTCTGAGGCTGTTGTCTGGTAGGCTCCGGATTATGTGGTCTTTGAGGTTGAGGACAGTCTTTCACTATGTTACCCATGTCTCCACATCTAAAACATCCATGGATCAACCCAGTATAATTTCCCTCATGCGGTCGGCCACAATCTCTACAAACCCTTATCTCAAGCCTGACATCTCGAGGGTCTCCCTAATGATGGGATAAGCTCTGGGTCTCTCCAATTTGCCCTTTTGTACCTCAATCCTTCCTCTTCTGAAGGAGCCTCTCCGAACATCTGTTTGGGAAATCGCTGACCTCTTGCCCTTATCTCTAGTTATTGCTCTGAACTCACTCTGGGATTGTACCATTTCGATTCCCCTCTCAATCTCTTGTGCTCATCTCAGAGCATTTCAAAACTCAGTAATACATAGCCCTATCAATCGATCTCTGATAATGGGCTTCAGTCCATAGATAAATCTCTCAGCAAAGCTCTTCATCTTTAAAGGTTTCTGGATCATATTTCAACAGAGTGGTAAATCGACTCTCATAATCATCAACAGACATATCGCCTTGTACCAGACTCGAAAACTCAGCTTGCATCCTTCTCTGGGCAGCTCGTGGTACATATTGGGCTCTAAAGACCTTTTAAAACTCTTCTCAGCTAATCCCATCCTGTCTAGACCTCAGAATACTTTAAATAGTGTCCCACCAATTTTGGGCTCTCCCTTTCAACATATAAGCACCCATACTGACCCTCTCAGCATCAATACATCCCAAATAGTCAAATATGACTCTCAACTCAGTCAGTCACTTCTCAGCCTTTATGGGATCCTTTCTCCCCTTAAATGTGCGTGGATTCATTTTCAAAAAGTCCCTAAGTTGGATCGTATTTCTATCATCGGGCTGAGTGGCGGGAGGCACTGGGTCCATCTATACTAGGGGCGCGGGAGGTCCTTGTGGTGGTGTAGGAGTAGTACCCGAGGTATTAGCTACAAAATGTTATGCGAATAGCGTAGCCATCTGCTCAAAACCCTAACGTATATCTATCTCAATCCGGTTAAATCGAGAGTTAGGATTTTCTGGTTGTGGGGTAGGTGGCGGAGGTAGCTCTGCCTGCCTCCTCGAACAACCTCGTCGTCCACTCATTTTCAATCTCAGTACGTTTCTTGCGCGTACATAACCAACTTGATTGAAATCTCAATCCTCAATTTCAGTTCATAACCAGACTTATACAAACACTTGAGATGTATTCTATTTCACTTAACCGATATTGATAGTACTAAACACCCTAAGCTCTGATACCAAGAAAACTCTTTGACGCCCCAAAAACGCAAAAAAATAAGGTAAATTTAAAATTTATTTTCATCAATACACAATTTTGAGTGCATTTCTGTGTAGTGTCATGCATCATTATATATATATACTAGAAACCTTTCACCTCAAGATCTCATCATTGAATATATCATAACGCATACAACCCTCAATACAGATTTAATTACTTCCGAATACATCCCATACATCATTGTTCATCAATTGTCTGTAAATATAACTTTAGTCTGGGTACATGAAATGTTAAAGTATACCTCAAATACAATATATGGCCTGGAGCTCAAGTCCTCCACTAGCCATTATTTTGTACCTCGCAGGAAAAACTCTCTTCACTTGAAGAAATCTGGAGGGATATAAAAGTAGGGTGAGCTTCTAAATCGCTCAGTAAGGGGGTAAGGGACTCATTAATAAGATAATGATTTGCACAGCACAATCATTTTATTTTGCAAGTGAAACTCAATAAACTCAGTAGAAAACGTAACATGAAATCATTAAACATCCTTCTCATCGCATTTCTCTAAAATCATGTAGAAACATGAGAGTAAATGGTTCAGTATGAAAACCATAGTTACAAGCATATGGAAATAAGGATGCGATAATGGCTTTTCTCATAAAAATGTGATAAAAATCATCTCAGTAGTAATGCACATGGCGCAGCCCCCAAAACACAATCTCATGTGTAAAAATGGTGACTAGGAAAATAAACTCAAATAAAACATTCGTCATGGCACATTAATATAATCTCCTCTGGGTGCACATGCCAGGCATCCTAAAAGAGGGAACGTCGACAATATGGTCGCATCCATGGTGTATTGGTCTTACGTGTTACCAGAACAAGGCCCAGACTTACATGCTACTAGAGTAAGGCCTCTCCTCATACACACTATTGGTCTTACATGCTACCAAAGCAAGGCCCAGACTTACATGCTACCAAAGCAAGGCCACCCAGCGCTACCAGAGCGGGGGTCATCTAACGTTACCAGAACAGAGGCATCTCTCGTTACAAAAATAGAGGAATATCAAGCTTACATGCTACCAGAGCAAGGCCCGGACTTACATGCTACCAGAGCAGGGCCTGATGTGTATTCAAGTGACACGCCTAAGTCTCAATATTAGCCATTATCATATAAAACTGTTTTGCCTTCACGTAAAGCTCATAATGGTTTTTCACATAAAACTCATCTAAAAATTGTTTTGTGCTCATTTACAAAACTTGTTAAAATCGAGCTCAAACCGGCAAAACCACGCACACATTTCTCAAATCTCAGTAAGCCTTAACGTAAAGCCCAAATCCCTTTTCACTTTTTAAACTCAAATGGTTTGTAAAACAATTTCACACTTTGTTTAGAAACTCATAAAAATTGGGCCTCAACTAGCTATAAAACCGTGTGCAATAACTCACTCACAACTCATAAAGACAAGCTTGTTTTCTCAAAGTGTTTCATGCTACAATTATCATCACAAAATCACATATACAATGAGTTTTAAGTTTTCCCTTACCTCGTTGCACCTCGTATAGTGCAATCTTCCCCCAAACGACGGACTAGCCTCGCATTCTTCTCTGGAACTCTCGGGCTATCCCAACGATGTAAAAGCATCATCAATACGTTATCACATTGTCTCAAATCTCAATATCGTGCATAATTGCTCGCATTCTCATTTAACAACTCAAAATCCTGATTAACCAATTTCTCAATATTCCTATCAACCCTAATCATTTTCAGCCCATTTATCACAACATCTACATCCACAATCGCAGAAATTTACTTCAAAATCAAAGATCAAAGCTTAGAAATTTACCCAAAACTTGTGGAGTACTCAATTTCACGCCTCAACACAAATCGTCGTTCGATTCCGAAGTATATTGTTCTCCTTTTGATGAGGAATAACTTTCCTTCTTATCTCAACCTTTAATTCGAACGAAAAATGGGTGTTTTGAAGGAGAGAGAAATCTAGGGATTTTGGCCAAAATGGGGTTTTCAATTTTTTAGAGAGAGAAAAGATTAAATACAAGAAAAACGCAGGGGTCCTTTTATAAGCGGAGGGTAGGAGATCAATCTACCTTTGTATTTTGGGAACGTTCTTGGTACTTTTTATGCCTACCAAATCGATCTGTCAAGGGTTGAGGACATCGATCTGCTCTTTGTGAGGAGATCAATATGCTATTTACAAAAACATTTTTAGATCGATCTGCTCCTGTAGGAGATCGATCTACCCTTTACAGAAACATTTGGAGGTCGATCTACTTGCTTATGGGATCGATCTGCCTATCAGTTCTTCTACATTTCCTGCATTCTGGAGCTATGAGATCGATTTGGCCTTCACAGATTGCACTGCTGCTGCATCAATTTGCAGAAAACTCAATGTAAAACTTCCCATAATCTACCCCATAGTCCATATTTCAATCTATACACATTCAAAACTTAAATACCTCATTTTCTTATACTTCATCATATCTAAAACTTGCGTGTACATCAATAGATCATAATTACATACACCAAATTATAATTCTCATAACTGGAATACATAAAATTCATAGTTCTCACATCCTCCCCACCTTTAAAGAATTTGGTCCTCCAAATTCAACTCGACTCGTTAAACAGATGGGGGTACTTCTTTATGAGGCTTTCCAATTCCCAAGTTGCCTCTTTCATTGAGTGATGTTTCCATAAAATTTTCACTAATGGGATGCTTTTAGTCCGAAGTACCTTCTCCTTCCTATCGAGAATCTGAACGGGTTCTTCAGTGTAGCTCATTTCCTCTTGTATGTTCATCTCTTCATATTCTATGACATGAGAAGGGTCCAAGTGGTACTTCCTTAACATAGACACATGGAAGACGTCATGTATTTTGAATATCTGTGGGGGTAATGCCAACCTAAAGGCTACCTCTCCCACTTTCTCATGAATCTTGAATGGTCCAATGTATCGAGAACTCAATTTCCCTTTCTTTCCAAATCTCATGATACCCTTACTCAGTGATTTCTTCAAAAATACTGCATCACCAACATCAAACTCGAGTGGCCATCTACGCACATCCATGTAGCTTTTTTGTATACTATGTGCAGCCTGTAATCTCTCACATATAAGTTTCACACTCTGTACAGCCTGTTCAATAAGCTCGGGAGCATTTATCTTTTTGTCACCCACTTCTTCTCAAGCTATAGGGGATCTACACCTCCACCATATAGAGCCTCAAAAGGTGTCATTCCAATACTCACATGCTAGCTATTATTGTACGCAAACTCTGCTAGGGGCAGGTGATCATCCCATGATCCCTTATAATCCATCGCACACGCCCTCAACATATCCTTCAAGGTCTGAATAGTCCTCTCTGACAGACCATCTATCTGAGGATGCTAGGCGGTACTAAAACTCAATCAAGATCCCATGGATTCCTGATATTGGGTCCAAAATCTAGAAGTAACTCGAGAATCTCTGTTAGAAGTAATACTCACTAGAGCCTCATGTAATCTAGCTATCTCATTGACATATAACTCAGCTAAGGCATCCACAGTATCTGTGCTCTTGATGGTAAGGAATTGGGCACTTTTTGTCAGTTTATCCATTATGACCCATATAGCGTCACGACCTCTTCGGGTCCTCGGTAAACCCATAATAAAATCCATGGTGACATACTTCCATTTCCATGTTGGTACAGGTAAAGACTGTAATAATCCTTTGTTCTTTCGATGCTCAGCTTTCACTTGCTGACACACTAAGCATCTGGCCACATAATCTGCCACATCTCGCTTCATGACACTCTACCAATACACCTTCCTCAAATCTCGGTACATCTTAGTACTCCCTGGTTGCATGGTGTATCGCGAGCAGTGGGATTCTCTCAGTACCTGTTTCTTCAAGGTATCATTGTCCGGTACACAAATTCATCCTCTGAATCTCAACAATCCATCTTTACTGACTATGAGATCCGACGTCAAAGTCTGCTAAGCTTGGCTAACCATATCAATCAACCTTTGATCATCACGCTGCCCAATTCTAATCTGATCTATGATCCTAGGCTCTATTCGTAGGCTAACCAAAAATCCAATCTCTATCTCTTTAACTCTGATCCAGAGTTCGACGAACTGCTCCAAGAAATTCAATTCCCTGATCATCATAGCAGATATCATACTATTCCTGCTCAGGGCATCAGCAACCACGTTCGCCTTTCCTGGATGGTATAGGATCTCGTAGTCATTATCCTTAAGGAGTTTCACCTGATCCTTTGTCTCATATTTAACTCTTTCTGATCAAATAGATACCTCAAACACTCGTGGTCAGTGAAGATCTGGAATCTTTCCCCATATAAGTAGTGCCACCAGATCTTCAATGCAAATACCACAACGGTTAACTCCAAATCATGCGTGGGGTAATTTTGCTCATGATCTTTCAATTGTCGTGATCCATAGGCGACCACCCTTCCATACTGCATGAGCACACACCCCAATCCTCTATGGGAAGCATCACTATACACCGAAAATAATCCTGATCCCTCAGGGATAGTCAAAATAGGTGTCGTTGTTAATCTCCTCATTGGCTCCTAAAAATTGAGTTCACATTAATCAGTCCATATGAACGAAGTCTCCTTGCGTGTGAGCTTAGTCAAAAGAGCGGTAATCTTGGAAAATCCCTCAACAAATCTTCTGTAATGCCCTGCCAAACCAAGAAAGCTTCATACCTCTATAACTGTCCTCGGTCTTTCCCAATTAAGTACAGCTTCCACTTTAATTGGATCAAATGATACTCCTTCCTTTGAAACTATATAACCAAGGAAAGCTATCCTGTCCAGCCAAAACTCACATTTACTAAGCTTTCCATATAATTGCTTATCTTGGAGTATCTGAAGTACTAACCACAAGTGCTGTGCATTCTCCTCATAAGATCGAGAGTACACTAAGATATCATCAATAAAGACTATCACAAACTTATCTATATAGTCTATGAACACCTCATTCATTAATCTCATAAAGGCTGTAGGGGCGTTCGTTAATCCAAAGGGCATCACTAGAAATTCATAATGGCTATATCTTGTGTTGAAGGCCGTCTTCAGAATATCTTCCTCCTTAATCCTCAATTGGTGATAGCCCGATCTTAAATCAATCTTAGAGAAGACTGAGACCCCTCTCAGCTGATCAAGCAAATCGTAAATCCTAGGCAATGGGTATTTATTCTTCACCGTGGCTTTATTTAATAGTCGGTAGTCTATGCATAATCTTAGACTACCATCCTTCTTCCTTACAAATAACACTGGTGCTCCCCACGGTGAGACACTGGGTCTAATAAATCCCTGATCTAATAACTCCTGTAGTTGTTTCTTCAATTCCTCTAGTTCTACTAATGCCATCCTATGTAGAGGTCTAGAGATAGGCTGAGCATCCGGTACTAAATCAATGGTATAGTCTAGCTCTCTCTCTCTGGTGGTAAACCGAGCAACTCATCTGGGAAGACATCCAAAAATTAACACACCATGGGTATATCCTCAATCCTCGGATGTTCTCGGCTATCATCTGAAATGAGCGCTTCATAACCTTCACATTAAAAGCAATTTTAATACTCTCTAAATGTAAATTTATAATTTTCCAATTGCTTGCTAAAATTTTGCACATTTTTTTCCTCAATATTTCAAACGTACACTGTAAGGATTAGGTAGGGAGAAAGTGATAATCTTAGTATAGCAGTCTAAACTCACTCGATCGGTTGCCAGCCAATCCATTCCCAAAATCACATCAAACCCATGTATATTTAACATCATTAGCTCTGCTAGCATTACTCTATCTCCCACCTTTATTTCACATCCTCTACATATCATATTCGTTCTCTAGGACTCACGCATAGGATTGTTTACATGTAAAATATACTATAGAGGTTCAAAAGTTAAATTTAAATTATATTCAAAATGCTCAGAAATAAACGAATACGGGGATCCCGGGTCAATCAACACATGAGCCTTATGATTACAGACAGAGAGTGTACCTCTTATAGTTTCTGTAGAAGTGTCTGTTGTTTCCTTATCCAGGGCAAACACACTTCCCACTGTGACGAGCTTTTTTCCTTTCTCTACTGCAGTGGCCTGTCTCGAAGGATTTACTCTATGAGGTTGCTGTCTGGTAATTTTCGGAGCATGTGGTCTCTGAGGTTGAGGACAATCTTTCACTCTGTGACCCATGTCTCCACATCTAAAACATCCATAGATCAACCCAATACAATTTTCCTCGTATGATCGACCACAATCTCTACAAACCCTTATCTCAGGCCTGACATCTCGAGGGGTCTCCCTAATGATGGGATAAGCTCTGGGTCTCTCCAATCTTCCCTTCTGTACCTCAATCCTTCCTCTTCTGAAGGAGCCTCTCCGAGCATCTGTTTGGGAAATCCCTGGCCTCTTGCCCTTATCTCTAGTTACTGGTCTGAACTCACTCTGGGATTGTACCATTTCGATTCCCCTCTTAATCTCTTGTGCTCATCTCAGAGCATCTCCAAACTCAGTAATACACAGCCCTATCAATTGATCTCTAATAATGAGCTTCAGTCCATAGATAAATCTATCAGTGCAGAGCTCTAAATTTTTAAAGGTCTCTAGATCATATTTTAACAGAGTGGTAAATCAACTCTCATAATCATCAACAGACATATCGCCTTGTACCATACTCGAAAACTCAGCCTGCATCCTTCTCTAGGCAGCTTGTGGTACATATTGGGCTCTAAAGACTTTATGAAACTCTTCCTAGCTAATCACATCTTGTCTGGACCTCAGAATACTCTGAGTAGTGTCCCACCAATCTCGGGCTCTCCCTTTTAACATATAAGCACCCATACTGACCTTCTCAGCATCCATGCATCCCAAATAGTCAAATATGACTCTCAACTCAGTCAGCCACACCTCAGCCTCTACAGGATCATTTCTCCCCTTGAACATGGGTGGATTCATTTTCAAAAAGTCCCCCAGTCGGACTATATTTTTGTCATTGGGCTAAGTGGCGGGAGGCACTGGGTCCATCTTGTAGTGGTGTAGGAGTAGTACCCGAGGTATTAACTCCAAAATGTTACGTGAATAGTGCAATCATCTGCTCAAACGTCTACCATACATCTGTCTCAATCCGATTAAATCGAGAGTTAGGACTCTCTGGTTGTGGGGCAGGTGGCGGAGGTGGCTCTGCTTGCCTCTTCGAACGACCTCGTCATCCACTCATTTTCAATCTCAATACGTTTCCTGCACGTACATAACCAACTTGATTGAAATCTCAATCCTCAATTTTAGTTCATGACCAGACTTATACAAACACTTGGGATGTATTCTATTTCACTTAACCGATATTGACAGTACTAAACACCCTAAGCTTTGATACCAAGAAAACTCTGTGACGCCTCGAAAACGCAGAAAAATAGGGTAAATTTAAAACTTACTTTCATTAATACACAATTCTGGGTGGATTCATGTGCAATGTCATGCATCATTATATATATATATATATATATATATACTAGAAAACTTTCTCCTCAGGATCTCATCATTTAATATATCATAGCGTATACAACCCTTAATACAGATTTAATTACTTCCTAATGCATCCCATACATCATTGTTCATCAAGTTTCTGTAAATACAACTTTAGTCTGGGTACATGAAATGTTAAAGTATACCTCAAATACAATATATGGCCCTGAGCTCAAGTCCTCCACTAGCCACTACTTAGTACGTCGCAGGAAAAACTCTCTTCAATTAAAGAAATCTAGGGGGACATAAAAATAGGGTGAGCTTCTAAATCACTCAGTAAGGGGGGTAAGGGACTCATTAATAAGATAATGATTTGCACAACACAATCATTTTGTTTTGTAAGTAAACTCAATAAGCTCAGTAGAAAACGTAGCATGAAATCATTAAACACCATTCTCATCTCATTTCTGTAAAATAATGTAGAAACATGAGAGTAAATGGTTTAGTATGAAAACCATAGTTACAAGCATATGGAAATAAGGATGCGATAATGGCTTTTCTCGTAAAAATGTGATAAAAATCACCTCAGTAGTAATGCATGTGGCGCAGCCACCAAAACACAATCTCATGTGTAAAAATAGAGATTAGATAAATAAACTAAGATAAAACATTCGTCATGGCACATCAATATAATCTACTCTGGGTGCGCATCCCAAGCATCCTAAAAGAGGGAACGTCGACAATATGGTCACATGCGTCGTGTATTGGTCTTACGTGTTACCAGAACAAGGCCCAGACTTACATGCTACCAGAGCAAGGTCTCTCCTCATGCACACTATCAGTCTTACATACTACCAAAGTAAGGTCTAGACTTACATGCTACCAAAGCAAGGCTACCCAGGGCTACCAGAGCGGGGGTAATCTCACGTTACCAGAAGAGAGGCATCTCTCATTACCAAAACGGAGGAATATCAAACTTACATGCTACCAGAGCAAGGCTCGATGTGTATTCACATGACACGCCTAAGTCTCAATATCAACCATTATCTTATAAAACCGTTTTGCCTTCACGTAAAGCTCATAATGGTTTTTCTCATAAAACTCATCTAAAAATCGTTTTGTACTCATTTACAAAACTTGTCAAAACTGAGCTGAAACCGGCAAAGCCACAGACACATTTCTCAAATATCAGTAAACCTTAATGTGGAGCTCAAATCCCTTTTCACTTTTTAAACTCAAATGGTTTGTAAAATAATTTCACACTTTGTTTACAAACTCATAAAAATTAGGCCCCAACCGACTGTAAAACCGTGTACAATAACTCAATCACAACTCATAAAAACTTGCTTGTTTTCTCAAAACGTTTCATGCTACAATTATCATCACAAAATCACATACACAATGGGTTTTAAGTTTTCCCTTATCTCATTACACCTCGTATAGTGTAATCGTTCCCCCAAACAATAGACTAGTCTCGCATTCCTCTCTGGAACTCCCGAGCTATCCCAACGATATAAAAACATCATCAATACGTTATCACATTGTCTTAAATCTTAATATCGAGCATAATTACTCACATTCTCATTTAACATCTCAAAATTCTCATTAACCAATTTCTCATAATTTCTCAATATTCCTATCAACCCTCTTCATTTTCAACCCATTTATCATAACATCTACAACCACAATCGGAGGCATTTGCTTCAAAATCAAAGATCAAAGCTTAGAAATTTATCCAAAACTTGTGGAGTGCTCAATTCACACCTCAACTCAAATTGTCCTTCGATTCCCATGTATGTTGTTCTTCTTTTGGTGAGGAACAACTTTTCTTCTTACCTCAACCTTTGATTCGAATGAAAATGGGCATTTTAGAGGAGAGAGAAAGCTAGGGATTTCTGCCAAAATGGGGTTTTTGATTTTTTGGAGAGAGAAAAGATGAAATGTAGGAAAAATGCAGGGGTCCTTTTATAGGTGGAGGGTAGGAGATCGATCTGCTCCTGTAGGAGATTGATCTGCCTTTGAATTTTGGGAATATTCTAGGCACTTTTTATGCCTACCAGAGAGATCTGTCGAGTGGTGAGATCGATCTTATAATCTTGAGGAGATCGATATGCTCTTTGTGAGGAGATCAATCTGCTATTTACAGAAACATTTTTAGAGCGATCTGCTGCTGTAAGAGATCGATCTACCCTTTACAGAAACATTTGGAGATCGATCTACTTGCTTATGGGATCGATCTGCCTATCAGTCCTTGTACATTTCCTGTATTCGGGAGCCATGAGATCGATCTCTAATCCTTGAAGATCGATCTGGCCTTCATAGATTGCACTGCTGCTGCATTAATTTACAGAAAATTTAATGTAAAACTTCCCATAATCTACCCTATAGTCCATATTTCAATCCATACACATTCAAAACTTAAAGTCCTCATTTTCTTATACTTCATCATATCTAAAACTTGCGTGTACATCAATATATCATAATTACATACACTAAACTACAATTCTCATAACTAGGATACAGAAAATTCACAGTTCTCACATGTGGTATGAATGTCAAGCACGACTAAACTTTGATTTTGATAGCTATAAAAGAATTGGGGATACTTGACATGATTCCATAGTGCATACTTATACTTATGTAAAGTGGATGTTCTGCCATTATGAAAAAATGCATTAGTACATTGTGAACCTAATTACCATTTATGTGTATTACTTATTGGACATTAGCTTACTCCCTCTGTTACCTCTTTTAGATTATATTGGCTAGGTTCAGTGTGAGCACAAGGGCCGCTTTGGAGTTAATTCGTCCATCATAGCCCGATTGAATATTTTGGAGGTATAAACTCTATGTTTCTTTATATTTCCAAATTATGTATGTATACAGTAATGTGTGTCAGGATTTAAGCTAGGAATGTAATTCAGTGATACTTGGATGCATTTATTAAGTTATTTTTATACCTAGTGATATGTATAAATATTTGTAAGGTAAATGTATGGTGCCAAATGTGGTTAGGAAGTATTGAATAAATTAAGAAATCATGATCTTAAGATGTCAATGGCACATATCACGAGGTATTTAGTTTGGTACCTTAGTCTAATAGCCTTAATATAAATCATGTAAGATCATACCTGACAGCTATAGTCTACATTGCATAGTGACAAATTAGTTAAGTAAAAGGAAAAAGTTAGCCCTAAGTTCCAAGCTTCTAAGGGCGTTATAGGGTTGAATATGACTACTTAAATACTCTTGAGATAAGGAAAATTCTTTAAAAGTTCAGCCAGAATGTTGAAAATGGCTTAGAGGAATTTTCCAATATTTAAATGTTAAAACTTAACACAAATAAAGGCAAGACATGATAACTTTTGACTAAATGGTACACCTTAGACGGGTGCTGTGGAATGCTAATCTTTCCCTACAAGTAAATGAACTTCCAAAACTAAGATTCTTAAGTATGGACCAATTATTATCCATAGTTAGAATAGGTGACCAATCATACCTAGAAAAAGATTGGTGGTGACTCCTAGAGTTTAGCCTAGTGGTTAAGTTCACAAACCTAGACATTATAACAGCTTGATGAGTCCACTAGGGACATGATAGAATCAGGCCAAAATTTAAGTTTTAAGGTTAATATAAAGTTATCCTACTAAGTTATGATTTTATAATTTTAAACACATCAATAAGCACATGTTCCTTCACACAATTCACTTGCATTGCATGCAAAACCTTGTACATAGACTTCATCCTTCTTATGAGGGAGTAAAGTACCTACAACTATTATTAGATGATAACCTCCGAATGGGCTAGAGAAATACTCCCACTAAGGTTGAATCCATTTCTCTTGTAGTCATTGGGTGAGGATTAAAGTGCCTTACTAGTCCATGTGGATGATAGTGAGGATCAATTTTGAAACCTTATTAGCCTTTCTAATATCCAAGCCCAAAATGTAATGGAACCTAGGAAGCTAGCCTTATGATAAAAACATATCCAAACCTATTATGTAGAGAACCTTGGCATTAAGACACATGGAGGAACATTTTAAAATTTTCCTTTTTTTTCTAAAGTTTTGGTTATTTTCAATAAATTATTTTCAAAAAAATAGTGTTTTTCATTCATTCTTTTTGTGCATTTTGTGCAGTTGTAAAAAAAAAAAAAAAAACTTTACCAAAAGTGTTGAGATGATTTTCTTCATAAACATATAGTGATCAAAACCTTTTTTTTTGTCGTGGTAACAATGATTTAGGATAACTTCGTCATCCAAAATTCTGATACACATCACTTAACTTTCCTACAACACTTGATCAAGATTTAGAGCCATGAAAGAAGAAAAGACAAGCAAAATAGATAAGATTAAGAAGAGTCAAGAGGAAATAAATGAACGATTGGAAGCAATGTTGGAGATAGTAACAAGAATGAATAAAGAAAAAGAAATAGCAAGGGAAGAAGTTTCTTAAGATGCATTTGAATCATGTAGTAGTGAAGATCCTCCGACCCACTTGGGTTCACTCCTAACTAAGCCTAAGCTTTTCTAGAGGCACCATCACAGACTCGACGATTTATGGGCAGTCATACGTATTCATTCCCTAACATACAAGCTACAACAAGATATGCTCAGTTCTTAATACACATCAATCTCGTTCCTAGTTCGGAATCCAAACCAATAGATCAATTCAAGCTTCAAACCTTATGACTTAAAGAACAAGAGAAGTTGAAGACCAAAATAGTAGGAGATTTTAGGTCTCAAAAGATAAATTTTCTAAAAGAAAATTTGAAAGTTATTGAAGCATGAACTTCTAGGGATCCATGGATATCATTGGATTGTGCCTTGTATTGGATGTAGTTTTTGCACCTAAGTTTAAACTCCTTAAATAAAAAAAGTATGATTGGACTAGTTGCTCAAAGATGCACATCACAATGTACTATAGGAAAATGTTGGCACACTCTAATGATGATAAGTTATGAATCCATATTTTCCAAGATAGTTTCATTAGGTAAGCAGCAAATTGTTATGTTCAGCTAGATCAGACCCACATTCAGTCTTAGAAAGAATTAGCCACAACGCTATTGCTCAATATAAGCACATCATAGATATGGCCCCAGATAAAATGACACTACAGAGTATAAAAAAGAAGGCCAATGAAAGTTGCAAAGCGTTGCACAGAGAAAGAGGGATGTTGTTGGTCAGATTTAGTCACCCCTAATAAAGAAAGAGATTATGGTCTTATTCGTAAGCATTTTTAAAGTCCCCTACTATGATAAGATGATATGGAATGCCACCAAGAATTTTTCAAATATGGTGATTATTCGAGAGATTATAAAGACAATAATCAAGAGTGGGAAGATAGAAGGTGAAAAATCAAAGAAAGGTAACTCCCACAAGAAGAAAGATGAGGATGTCCAAGTGATAACCTATAGAGGACAACAGGTTAGGGGTTTTACCTAATATCATACTTAGCCAATGTATCAACTCTTACTATTCAGCTATGAACAATGTTTTGCCAATTCAACTGACATTCTGGCCAAATTACTATCCTCAGACAACTATGACACCTACTCCACCTACGACTTAATTTGGTAATCTTGTGATGAATCAAAGATCCTCATGGAATAACTTAGTAAGGGCCCTTACTAATCCAATTCGGATGACATACATTGAATTATTCCCTCAATTTGTGGAGAACCATTTAATAGCATCGGTTTATATGGAGTCGATGAAATCTCTATTTCTAAATGGTATATTGCAAATGTTTGATGCCACTACTATGTAGGAAATATGAGATATTCAACTGAGAGTTACATAGCCTTGAAGCATTAAGTGCAAAGTCTAGTTAAGGTAGGCCTATTGAATCTTGATGAAAAGGAAGGATTAAGTGGGAATCCTCTACCTAACAGTACAGGGACATGATCAAAAGAAGTTTAAGTTGCTTAAAAAGCTCATAGGATGAAATTTCATTTTATTTTATTTTTTGTTGCAATAAAGTGATAGATGTATTTTCATTAAATTTTTTCTTTTTTAATCGTTATCTTTTTTATATCCTTCTACTTATGTTAGTCGATACATTTTCCTTCTCTTTCTTCTTACGCACTTTACCCATATCCAAGTTCCAACAAAGAAAATGAATATTAAGTCAATCGTTTTAATAATTTAAGATTTGATTTTCAAAATTTTATTCATTTTAACTAAAATAAAAGATTAATTTATACCATAATGTGTTGAGTTTATTGAAACAATGAAATAAAAGTTAATGACATTCAATTTTTGAGCATTAAAAGAAGAGAATGGAATATTTTTGTTATCCTAAAGATCGTCTTTATTTAATAAATATTCTTCAATAAGAGTACTCACATCTGAAATGAGAAATAGTTATCTTTCATCTATCCTTTGTGCGTGAGTAAGATTATCCACTATATGTTCTTTAAAATTAAAGCCACAAAGGGTCAGCTTTCACACTAGGGGAAAAAAAGAATAAAAAAAAAACATAACGAAAAAGGGACGTTTTCATGGAAAAAGGAAAGCAAAATTTAGAACAAAGATCTTTGGAGGAAAAAAGAAAGAAAACCCATTTGTATTTGAGTTCTTTGTAGTAAGAAAAATGATGAAAAGAAAAAGATGGAGAAAATAAGAAATGAAAGTGAAAGAAATAAAAAGAGCGAGAAATAAAAGAATGAATGATAGGAGCAAAATGTCGAAGTGCCCCCTGATGAAAAGTGATCCTTTGGTTTGTAACCCTTAAAACACCTATTTTGGGCCTTGTTTATCATATCCCAAATACTGAAAAACTGGGCTAATTGTTTTCCATTTTTCTGATTTGTTTTGTTACCGTATAGTGCAAATTAAATTACCAAAGGAGTAATTTTTTTATCTTGAATTAGACTCATTTATAAGGTCTCACTACATCTTACCTTGTATTAAAAATAATGCAAATCCGTACTGATCATCATAGTCATAAACTCATAATCTTATATAAACATTACATAACTAACGCATGAACTTATCTTATACATAATAATTTATGTGATTACTTCACAATGTAAGTCAAATTAACATTTACATTGACTCATATCCCATCCTACATTACTATGTGTGTGTGTGTGTCTATATATATATATATATATATATTCACTACTAGTTAGTAGTCTAGAAATATAAATAGTAAATACCAAGAAGCTCTACCTCTCAAAATGCAGTTTAAAACTCTACAAGGTAAGATCCACTCAAAAGTTTAATTGTACTAATCAGCTCTTGCCCACTGTTATGACCTCCCGTGACTTACCAAAAACCAATACAAATTTTTTGCATTTTACTTACCTTTCCTTCTGTCATAATTCAATCACTAAACCATTGGGCTATGATTTGATATTAGTCACCTAAATCATATTCATTTCATAGCATCCATACATGTCAATACAATTATTTATTGACCGTAAGTACTCATTCTCATAAGTAATTTACATATATTAAATACAAATATATGTACATATAAAATTATTTAATTTATCTCGACAAATATATATTATTTAATTTATATATATATAGACTTTGCTATTTATTTTTATTTCCTCGAAAATATTTTTATTTATTATTATTTTTCGAAAATATTTTTCCTATTTCTGAGATAAATTATCGATCTGGGAAAATTTTGGGTCTTCACAATAAATTCATATCTTGATCAATTGGACTTAGAATTCAATTATTTCTTCTTTATTAATCTAGATTTCGTGAATCCATGTTTATAATAATAACTTCTTAAAACTTAACATCAAATTTCGGGTTTTACAATCCTCCCCAACTTAAGAAATTTGGTCCTCCAAATTAGAGCCAAATCAATCCTCAACTAACATGGGGTCTTTCTCGTGCATCAGACTCTCTATTTCCCACGTAGTTTCCTCTAAAGTGTGGTGCTACCAGAGAACCTTAACCAAAACGATCGTTTTCGACCTCAGTACCTTCTCTTTCCTATCTAGGATTTGAATCGACTTCTCGACATATGACATGTCCTCTCTGAACTCTAACGGCTCATAGTTAATCACATGTACCAGATCCGGGTGATACTTCCGAAGTATCAAAATGTGGAAGACATTATGTACACCTGATAAATCGATGGCAATGCCAACCTATAGGCTTATCTCCCACTCAATCTAGTATCTCAAAGGGTCCAATGTAGTAAGAACTCAGATTACCTCTCTTCCTGAATCTCGTTATACCCTTAGAATGTGAAACTTTTAGAAATACATACTCACCAACTGTGAACTCTAGTGGCCTACGTCTCCTGTCAGCATAACTCTTCTGACTGCTCTGAGCTATTCACAATCTATCACATACCAATCGAACATTCTCAGAGGCTTGCATAACCAAATCTGGAGCAAATATCTTCTGGTCACCCATTTCTTCCCATCTAATAGGGGAATGACATCTACGGCCATACAAAACCTCATACGGTACCATCCCGATACTCGAATGATAACTGTTGTCGTAGGCAAATTCGACTAGTGGCAAATGATCATCGCAGGAGCCTCTAAAATCTAGCGCACATGCTCTCAACATATACTCCAAAGTCTGTATAGTCCTCTCTAACTGACCATCTGTCTGAGGATGGAAAGCAGTGCTCAAACTCAACTGGGTTCCCATGGCTTCCTGAAAATGTTCCCAAAAGTGGGAAGTGAAGCGAGAATCCCTATCCGAGACAATGCTCACCGGAACACCATGTAACCTCACTACCTCGCGTACATACAACCCTGCTGATAATTCTATTAAAATAGAATGATTTGTATTTAATTTCTTAATGAATTATTTTAATCCCCATATTATTTTATTAATTATCCCCTTAATTTAATTAAAATTCTCATGATTGTAGATAAATTAAATCCAAATGAATTTCAGTAGAAAAATGAACTGAAAATGGACTAAAAAGGAGACTGGACCACTACCATTTCGCAGCATGAGTCATCATTTTTCTAGACACGTGTGACACCGAATGTCCATATTTTATTCGCTTCCGAATGATAAGATCAACGGACACTGTGGCCACCTCACGGAAGACACAAGTCGGGCCACATCGTACATCTAAGTGGACAAGAAGACGAATGACATGGAAATATCTTCTCGAAAGCGAATGGAGTGAAGACAAGTGGCCAAACAATGCCAACTCATCTAGGTTTGGAAATTACCTTTGTACCCCCAATTTTGTGTATAAATAGAACATGATGAGACATTTTTTAACAAGTAGTTTTTAGAATAGTTTTTTAGAATTTCTAGGTTAAAGTTTTTTTTATTTGGCTAGGTTTATTTTCTTTCTCTTGTTTTCTTTTAAGCATTTTCACATTGGTAGCCACTGTTGTGCTCAAATGGAACACTACTGTAAGTGCACAGGTCAGTTTTCGAGTATAGAGTAAATATAAGTATCGTCCCACAGGAAATTGTGTCTACCACAAATCATTGTAATCAACAACCTTTAACTTTATTTAGAAAAAGTAGTTTATATTGGTTAAGATCCTATTTCCTATTCTAACTATTAATTGCGGAACAAATTAATTAAAACAAATCACAATTATTACGGATGAAGATATCAATGGAAAAATATTCATAGAACTCGATTTCACTTAACTAGGGTTCATACAATTCCTTTGATCAATTGTTCTTTTGATTTCAAATTGTTTATAGCCGAAACTATTTCCTGTTTATCTCTTCCGAGTTTTAAACATTCATACCCACATTACCTAATCCTAACCTCCCGATTCAGAATTAAATAATAGAGTTCATTAAGCAATAGTAATCCATTTCTCTATGGCTCATAAGAATTGTCAACCTCCCGATTCAACAATGTCCTATGTTAATCTACCCCGTGCATATAAATAATCCCCTCTCCCGAGTGCCAGATTCCTATACTAATTCATTCAATTGGTGGCCAATCAACTAGAGTATTAAGAACAAGTAGATTAAATAAACATAATTGAAATCATCCAAACAATCATCACAAAGTAATTGCAATCAGCCCAAAGTTGGTTACATCGATTTTAGGAAAAAGGAGTTTAGTTCCTAGAAATCATAATAAACATCCAATAATTCCAAATTATCATCCCTAGAATAAACATTGGTAGAAAAAGATGTAAAAGATAGAGTTTCTATAGAGCTAAATCGATCTTGAAGTCTTCTGCCGCAGCCTCCCTCGAAATTCTGATAAAAAGACTATTTATAAGGTTTCCAAGCACTAAAACGCGGAAGGCCACGTGGAAAAACAATGTTGCCCTAATCAGACTGCTATGCTGCGACAATGGTATTAATTCCTCAGATCTTCTATGCACTGTCCAGTTTCTTCTATTGCTACAGCATAAGTCACAATCAGCATCCTGTAACTTCAATTCTTCACGGAATCATCAGAACCAGCTCTAAAAGCTTTAACTTCTCCAAATTATTCTTTTTCCTGCACAAATGCACAAAACACATAAAACATACCTAATATTGCAAAGAACAAATCAAATAACTAAGTAAAAAGGGTTCTAAACATATATAGATTTTAGTGCTAACAAATACCCCCAAACTTAGAAATTTGCTTGTCCTCAAGCAAAGACATACTAGACATAGAAAAATCTCAACCATACTCAGCTCACATATTTGTCATACTAAATTGGGATTTTCCTCAAGAATTTACAAGGTTCTTAACTTAAGACAAATTTCAGATTTATATTGTTCAAGTCAATCAAAGCAAACCAATCCCCCTTCACTCTTCACTTTCCACTTGTGTGTGTGTGTACAATCATTTACTCAAATTCATGCACTCAAGTGTTAATGCGAAACCTAAATAAGAATTTAAACACAAGACTTCATATGCTTGAATTAACTACTACTCTCCACTAATAAAGACTCATGCATAACCAAGAATCAAAAGGACTTTTCAAAGGTTGTAACATAAGGCTCGGGTTTTAGGTGGGATAAAGGATATAATATGAAGTTTAATCCACCTAAAGTATTGTAATCACCTTTGGATTTAATTTGTTTTGAGCTCGAGAATTACTACCAAACTTTATTCATTCTCGAGTTTGATTTCTCTCTCTCTTTTTTATTTTTTATTTTTTGCACAGTGTCATTCTCCAGAATTTAAGATTTATTTTTCACTACTTGTAACTGCATATGACACTAAATTTTCATCAAGACCCGAGAACAAACCCTTGTTTGTAACATTCAATTTCTCAAACCAACAATTTACAAACCATCCTATTTTCTTTTAAGCTCATCCCTTAATCTAAAGTTTTTTATTGATAGTGCTTTAAGTATGGGACCAAAAGAATAGGATAATCAAACAATTAAGCCCTGACTTGTAATATGGTTATATAACAACAAAATGAAAAAATTATGCTCAAAGGGTTTTCCAAAGGATTAATATAATTGGGTAGGCTTGAAAAGCTCAATCTCAAAACAAAAATGGCCTAGATCATTTTCCTAATCATGCATGGTCTATCAATTTCACCTCAAGTAATAACTAATCAAGTTCTAGAGTCTTTTTGGTTTCACAAATCAACACAGTAAGTACATAAACTGAATATGATTGGTGCATAGTTTGAGTGAAAAGATTTAAGTGAAGCTTTCTATCCACATACCAATACTCAAACAGTAAAAATCATCCATTTAAACAAAATTTGATAAGTTCCTTACAAAATCCATCTTCTACCACAATCTAGAAAACTAATCTGTAAAACTGAGTATAATTGCACACAAACATATAAATTTGAAATAAAAATTGCTAAAATGATGGAAACAATCACATAAAAAAATTTAAAACAGCAGGCGCATAAAACATAACAAAGCATGGCAAACATAACAAAGCATGGCACATAGCACAGCCAATAACTCCCCCCAAACTTAAGATTTTCATTGTCCTCATTGAATAGGAAAAAGTATTAAAGAGGACTTCCCTGGGGTAGCCTAGCTGTCCGAATCCTCCTCTGAGCTATCTTCAGCATCAGCTTCCTCCGGGGCAGCTTCTTCCATGTCATCATCATCATCATCATCTGCCTCTCCCTGCTGTGGCATACACCATTGTGGTGGTAAGGGAAATACCACCTCTCCCTTATGACCCCTCATATTTAGGTAGTCTACTAATGAATTATTGTAGTAGGCAACATACGCACAGAAAGTCCGATAGTCTTGGTTATTGTTACGCATCTCCATCCACAACTCCTTAATCTCGTTAAGCATAGTGTCAATGGAGCCGAAAGTGGTGGAAGGTGCAGTGGATGGACCAGCAGAAGTACCAACAGGAGGTGGTGGTGGTACATCAAGAGGAGCAGCTTCTCTCTGAGGCAGAGGTACCCGAGGATTTTTTAAAGTGATTGCAGATTTTCTAGCCAGTCGTGGTTCAAGCTCAGTCTAATATACGCCATATTTCTTGCAAAGTCCACAAACTAATGAAGGGTGAGGTAAACCCCTTCTATATTCTCTGCGTATAAACTCTTGCATGACCAAAAAATAATGGCTCTAAAATCAATAATCTTGCCAGTCAGAATATAGTAAAAGAGAGTAGCTCTAGCGACATCAACACTACTTTTATGAGTTGTTGGCATGATTCATGAGCAAATAAAATCATACCATTCGTGAAGACCATATTGAAGTCGATTGGAAGGGAATGTCATAGATTTAGCCTCTGGCCTCTTCTGCCAATGGGTGTGTGGGACTGTTAGTTCGTTAATGGCCCGGTCCAGCTCATCAGAATCAGTGTGGAGAGCTGCGTCATAACTGGTATATTCATCCTGCACCCCTTGCGAAAGGTCCAGGTATAGATTAATGGTGTTGGCATTGTAAGGAACAAGAATACCCCTGACTTCATAAGTCGAATGGGTGCTCTCCATTGCATTGGCATAAAATTCTCGGACTACATCAAGAATGGCATCTTCAGGTTGTCCTGCTAATTTCAACAACCCAAAATCCCTCAAAACCTCAGAATACATATCCCAACCACCAATATCAGGCTGGAAACTCCTTTCGATAATCATGTTTTTACCCATAATTTTCTTAAAATTTTTTGCGGCTTGGCTGTTTACAAATCAAGAAGGATCATAATCAGTGGTGACTGGCTCTTCCCTCTGTGGAGATGGGGCTGAGCTATCAATCGCTTGACTCGAACTCTCTAGGTTTCGTCTGGCTTGGGCTTTGGGTGCCATTACAAATGGAAGCACAAATTGACAAGAATAATTTTCAGCTGACCCTAGTTGGACGAGCACACAAAATAGACCCAAAAATCGTTTCACAATTAGAATATCTCCAACAATAATTTATCAAACCAAAAAGAGCTTCAAAAATCCAAGTTGTAGAAACCAAAAGGAAATCCGCTGGAAAATCGACAACGATTGAAGAAAGCAGTAAAATATCCGAAATGGAAATCACGTAAGCTTAAGTTGGAGCACTCTTCGTCTTTATCACAATCTGACAAGAAAACACTTTCTGCTTTCCCCCAAGGGTTTCGAGACCACCAAGATCGTGAACCCACAAAAATTTGTTGGCCAAACTACCAAATCAGCAGAAAACAACAGGATCGAAAGAAAGAAAAATAATGGGTGTGGGGTAATCGGTGTACTTCCAAGAGAACAAAGAAAGATGTATTACTAGAAAAAGAGAGTCGGAAAGATGTAAAAGGTTCTGAAGCCGCTTTCAAAGTAGTTTGGTATGGTTATTTGACTTAACCGAATAGTGAGTGGGGTTGACAAAAATAAGGGATTTCGGCTTCCAATCAAACATTGCCATGTGTACTCCACTCATCCTTCTTTGAAAATTTCATACATTTGCTCCCTTCTTTGACAGATTTTCTTCTCACCCTCTTTCTGACTTTCTTTTTCTCACCTATGCAACCATTATTCGGCCCTCACCTTTCTTGAAAAACTATTTTCATTTCTTTTCTGTTTTTGGTTGTCGATTCTGAAGCTACTAAGCTCTCGCAAAATTTTTCTTTTTCTTTCACCTGATCACGCACTCATGCATTCTTTATTGAATGATCATGACAATTATTCTTCCATACTGTGCTCTTCTGATACATACGCCTAAAAAATGAAACTCAAACTAATAAAATAAATAAAAACAAACTACTAAAATCAAAGAAAATAAAACGAGATGAAAAACTAAGAATCTTAAAAAGATCAATTGGGTTGCCTCCTAAAAGCGCTGAATTTCAAGTCTTCAGCCAGACTGCTTTTAGTCTCCTTAATTCGGTTCACCAAGGGAAATACTGTCTAATTTATGCACTCCCTCTCCATAATAATGCTTTATACGCTGCCCATTGACCTTAAATAAACTCCCATCTAATTTCTTCAACTCAATTGCTCCATATGGGAAAACTTGGTTTATCTCAAACGGTCCTGACCACCTTGACTTCAATTTGCCAGGAAATAATTTAAGCCTTGAATTATACAATAGAACTTGCTGTCCAGGTCTGAATTGTCTTCTCATTATCATCTTGTCATGCCATGTTTTGGTTCTGTCCTTGTAAATTCTTGCATGTTATAAGACTCATTTCTCAGCTCATCAAGCTCATTCAATTGGAGTAACCGATTTGCTCCAGCCTTATTATAGTCAAAAGTGAACTTCTTAATGGCCCAGTAAGCTCGATGCTCAAGCTCTACAGGTAGATGACATGCCTTACCAAATACCAACCTATAGGGAGACATTCCAATTGGAGTCTTATATGCTGTTCTGTATGCCCACATCGCATCATCTAATTTGTTAGCCCAATCTTTTATGTTCAGATTTACAGTCTTCTCCAATATCAACTTCACTTCTCGGTTTGAAATTTCAGCTTGACCATTTATCTGCGGATAATAACCGAGAGCTACTTTATGTCAAATTCCATATTTTAACATCAAACCATTGAAGATTTTGTTACAGAAATGAGTGCCTTCATCACTCAAAATGGCTCTTAGAGTACCGAATCTTGCCAATATATTATTGTATAGGAATCGAATCACCACTTTTGCATCATTTGTTGGTGTTGCTATTGCCTCCACCCACTTAGAGACATAATCAACAACAAAGAGAATGTACAGCTTCCCAAAAGATAGAGGAAACGGTCCCATAAAATCAATACCCCAGACATCAAATACTTCCACTTCTAGAATATTTGTCAAAGGTAATTCATGCCTTCTTGAAATGTTTCCAACCCTTTGACATCTGTCCCATGTTTTTACAAATATGTAGCTATCTTTAAACACACTAGGCCAATAAAAACCTGATTGCAGCACCTGTGAGACCCCGTATATGTATAAGGGTATATATGTACATAGAAGTGTAAATAGAGTTGTACTATGAATTCATGAGTGAAGTATATGTGGTGTAAGTCCACAAGTAATGTACACACTTGTAATGAGAGTGATAATCGTACTTACAAGTTTCATTTTGTATGAATGTGTAGAAATGGACTTAAACATGTGGAGAATGTGTGTAGAATGGATTTTGAATAGCTTGGTAAAATGGAAGTATAATTGCATAAGATGTGCACTTCCATTTTAGTTTATATTAAGTACCATTGGTCATACAAAGATTCTACACAAGTTTTAATGTGTATGAAGTGAGGATGGATGTCATTTTCATGTCTCAAAGATGAATGAATGAGGAAATGATCATGGTAGCAAATTGAGGATGTTTGGTAAGTGTTGTTGCAGAGGAACTGCAGAAAATCTGGAAATTTTGAAGGGTAGATCGATCTCATGGGATGAGAGATCGATCTGGAAGAGCCAGAATGCTCTTATTTGGGTAAAAGAATAGAGCAGATCGATCTCCAATGGAGCCAGATCGATCTCCTAAGCATTTGGTAGTGAAAAGATCGATCCCCAAGCACCCAGATCGATCTCCTTAGCTCTCTGTTTGGGAGCAGATCGATCTCATGCTTCGACAGATCGATCTCATGCCTTGACAGATCGATCTCATGCTTCGACAGATCGATCTCAGGCTTAAAAATGCCATGAAAAAGAGGGATTTTAAGGGACCAGATCGATCTCCTCTTGGACCAGATCGATCTCCTCAAGCTATTTCTATATAAGGAGTGCTGGAAATCAGAAAATTTCGAGAAAAAACACAAACCTTTCACTTTCAACCCAAAAACCTAACATTCTCTCTCTAAAATCAGCCATTTTCAGTGAGGTTTGAAGAGAGACCATTAGAGACAAAGTTGTTCTTATCAAAGAGAAGAACAACATAGTTGAAGAGCATTTTCCCATTGTGGATATTGGAGGATTTAAGGGCATTGCCATTTGGAGCAAGAGGAGAAATCAAAATTAGGTAAGATTCGAACACTCCAACTATGGTACATTGTTTATTTAGTGATTTTGGAGTTGTTGGCATGAGTATAGATGGTTAGAAACTATCTAAATGCATTGGTATGATTATGACCTAGAAATGGTTTAGTGTGAGAAAGTGAAATTGATTGAGATTAATGAGAAATGGGATGTCTAGAGGTAACAATAGTGTTATGGGTATGATTTTAAGATGTTGTTGGTGGATAAATTGTGAGAATTGCCTAAAAGAGGTAAAATGTGGGTTAAGGCATTTGTAAAATGCATAAGTGAATAATATTGACTAGTGAGGTCAATTATGGGTTAAATACATTAACTCAATCGATTTAGTGAATGAATCGCAGCTTCCAAGGATACGCCGAGGTGAGTTGACCCAAGAGCGTGAGGAGCTAAAAGGAAAGGAGTCACACCAAGTAAATTGAGGTAAGGGAATTGTGTGGACTCTTAGAGATATTGTGCGCAATTTGGGCGCTTAAATGTTTTGCTAGAATGCATGAGAATAGGAAATGTTGTTGTTAGGTGATTGAAGGGTAAAAGTTGGGAGTTTGAGAAATGTGCATGAAAACAAAAGCATATTGCTTTGAAAATCATGTTTTA
Source organism: Firmiana major (assembly GCA_033439115.1). Lineage (NCBI taxonomy): Eukaryota > Viridiplantae > Streptophyta > Magnoliopsida > Malvales > Malvaceae > Firmiana > Firmiana major. Next base: position 66,874,364 of record CM065899.1, read on the forward strand.
TTGCTTTTTAGCAAATGATTGGTAGGTTGGCTAACATTGAAATGATTTGCAAAAGAAATGAGTATGTTTTGGTGTTGTTAACCATGTTTTGCAAGTTTTGAGCCACCTACATGATTTCGTGAGTATGAAAGAGTGCAAGAGGCACTAGTTTTCACATGGATTTCATATTGTTTTGGCATTGTGCTTTGAGTTTGTCTCGCACTGGATGCCCACCTTGCATGTTGCCGTGTTTGGAGCTTCGAGTAGACTTGGTGTCACATCGATTAAATAGGCTCACACGTGCATTGTTTTGAGACATGGCATGTAAAACAACCTGATGAGCCCGAACGAGGGATAAGGGTTGGAGGAACAGCTGATGAGCCCGAACGAGGGATAAGGCTGGGGGGTCCACGGAGTACGTTGTACCGTGCATGTAGCATGGAGTACATTGTACCGTGTTGTGATGTGATGTGCCGTCTTCAGACGAGATCTGCTATGGACCGGCGGGTAGGATTTGACCCACCTCCCGTGTGGAAGCAGATGGTGGTGATATCCCGCACACCTGATCCGTGTAGCCGGTATCACAGGTTATGTACATAAGCCTTGAGGTTATTACCTATTGTCGAACTGCCTATCTCACATGTCTAATGCTATTTGAGAATAAATCCATGTTTGAAGTGATTGTGGTCAGGAAAGCCCGAGGGATGGGCTGGGACCTGACGTTGACTTGATTTGTTAATGGTTTTTAAAGTGCACGAATGCATGATGTTTAATGCCATGCCTTATTGTGAAAATGCATGATGATTAATGCCATGCTTTTATTGTGAATTATGCATGATGATTTATACCATGCTTTGAGTTGAAATGTGCACTGAATTTTAATAGCATGAATGCTTTACATACCATTAACACAATCATACACTCATGTTTTGTGATAAACAATGAATTAAATGCTTTTGAGCATGGCATCACGATCACGTAGATAGTACAGTATCTACCTGTTCGCATGATTGCCTTACTGAGCGTGTGGTTTGCTCACCCCCCTTATTTTCCCCTCTCTACAGAGATTTGAGTATAGATTGGACGTGACTGGAGGCATTCCCTTTTTGGAAATCCGCTGCATCCCATCGCTAAAGGTATACACACCTTGATTATTTTGTATCTAAACTAGACATAGCACAGTAGCATTTTGTATGTAACTACTGGGGATGTAAAACAATGTAAACACATGTAACAACTCTGATATATATACATTATACAAGTGTTTACTCATAAATAATGTTTCAAATTGAATTGGTATGGTGGAGTGAGTTAGACGTCGACACACAGCCCAACTGTTAAGCGTGTGGTTGTTCACGATCGAGGAAGGAGGATTAAGGATTGATGCATGAAAATGCGAAAAATTTGTACGTATTTTGGTAAGTTGAGGGACGTGACAGAAGTTGGTATCAGAGCTCGAGTTGGTCTGACGTGTGTCGTGTCTAAAATACTTAATAAGTGAAAAAAATTACATCCCCAAGTTACTGTGCTTGTTTAGATACAAATAGTGTATGTCGATGGGTTGACTAAGTAATTGGTTGTGAATGTAGGGAACTGAGTAAGTATGCCTAATACCAGTCGCGGTAGAGGGATGAGAGCACAGGCTCGAGGCCGTAGAGGTAGGCCCGGGGGACATGTTGAGCCGAAAACACACGAGGCTCAGGAGGATGTTGAGGTGGAGGTCGACGTTGAGCACGCTCCACAGGGTCCAGAGGAGAGGCCCGAGAGTACTGATGCTCGCTTCGCGAGGATTGAGCGGAGCATTGAGATGATTTTGGAATTGGTCACTCAATCTTTACCTGGAGTTGGCGGTAGACAGAGTCCCGCTACACAGGGTGATACCGAGCAAGCAGCTGCTCCCGAGGCACGGGCGAGGCAAGCCCAAGGACCTCAGACGACAGATACCCCACCCCCACAGGATGTGCCTACGCCGGTTGCTATGCCAGGCAGTAGAGGTTGGGGATATGGATGTGATTTGGATAGACTGCGGCAGTTCCAGAAGTTTGGACCGCCGTCTTTCAGTGGAGTAAAGGACCCAGTAGCGGCTGAGGATTGGATCAATGAGATCGAGAAATTATATGGGTTCTTTGAGTGCACTACTACCGAGATGGTAGCATTTGCCGTTTTCATGCTGAAGGGATCAGCAGAACATTGGTGGAAATCCACCAGGCCTATTTTGAGAGCCCGGCATACTGAGATCAGCTGGGATGTGTTTCTAGAGGCCTTCCGGAGACAGTATGTCCCGGATACCGCCCAGCGAAAGCTAAAGATGGCATTTTTGGGACTGACCCAAGGGAGCAGGACTGTGGATGAGTATGAGACTGCTTTTATATCCCTGGGCAGATATGATCCCAACACGATGAGTAATGAGGTCGAGAAGATCCAGAAGTTTGTGGATGGATTGAGACCGAACATCAGGTCTAAATTGGTTCCCCTGGATATACCGACCTATGAAGAGGCAGTGCGCAGGGCGCAATTATGTGAACAAGATGTTGATAGAATCACCTCGGAATTTGGAAAGGTTGGTAAGATGAGGGACAGAGATAAGAAGAGACCGATGATGGAAAGAGGCTTCAGCTATAAAGGAAGCAAGAGATTCTTTGGAAAGAGGCCGAGAATTGATGAGATCCGGGAGAGGACAGTTGATACTCCCATGTATCCGGCCATTGCTCCAGCTAAGGGAATCGTGATTGGAGGACCACGGCCTACTACAGACCAGTGTGGCAAGTGTGGTAGGTACCATGGTACTCGACCATGTTATGGACCTCAGGTTGTATGCTTCAGATGTGGGAAGCCAGGGCACGTGATCAGAGATTGCCCAGAGATGATAGAGAGAGCCCCACAGAAGGGTAAGGAGCCAGAGAGAGCTCTAGTTGGTACAGCTGCTCCGAGGAGGAAGGCTACAGCTGAAGAAAAGGGGAAGCAAGCAGTGGGTGTAAGCAGAGGACGAGTGTACGCACTGGATCAGGATACTGCAGATCAGTCTTCAGATGTGGTAAAAGGTACCATCCAAATCTTTGATTTAGAAGCTTATGTATTGTTTGATCCTGGTGCCACGCATTCCTTTATTTCGCCATCCTTTGCATGTAAATTGTTGAAGCATGTAAAACCCACGCTGCTTGATAAGATGCTGTTGATATCTACCCCTATGAATGATAGTCAGTTGACTGAGCATATATATAAGGGTTGTAAAATGAAGATAGGAGGTAAAGAGATGGCAGCCGATTTAATTTTATTAAATATGAGTGATTTTGATGTTATCCTAGGAATGGATTGGTTGGCTGCCAATCATGTTGTTATGGATTGTCATGCTAAAACCTTGATGTTTCCAAAGATAGACCATCTTGTAGTTAATTTTGTGAAATGAAATTAAAGAACATGATTTTTATAAGTGTGATGAGTATAATCTTGATACATGATGTATGAAAGATAAATTTGATTTCATTTATGTATGTGATGTGATGATTTATGATACTAATGGTGGAAAGAATAATGTGAAGGATTCATCGCTTTTGTGATTGAGATGGATAAGGCACGTCCGGAATTGGAAGACATACCAGTGGTTAGGGAATTTCCAGATGTCTTTCCGGATGAGTTACCAGGGTTACCTCCAGATAGGGAGATGGAGTTTGGGATAGATTTGGCACCTGGTACAGAGCCGATGTCCAAGCCACCATACAGAATGGCTCAAGTTGAGTTAGAAGAGTTAAGGAAACAATTACAAGAGTTGCTGGAGAAGGGGTTCATCAGGCCGAGCGTCTCACCTTGGGGAGCACCGGTTCTGTTTGTAAGGAAGAAAGATGGAAGCCTCCGACTGTGTATAGATTACCGGTTGTTGAATAAGGCCACCATCAAGAATAAGTATCCCCTCCCACGCATCGATGATTTGTTGGATCAGCTTAAGGGAGCGCAAGTCTTTTCCAAGATAGATCTGAGATCAGGGTACCATCAGTTGAAGATACGAGATGGAGATGTACCCAAGACAGCTTTTCGCACCCGGTATGGACATTATGAGTTTATGGTTATGCCATTCGGGTTGACGAATGCTCCCGCAGCTTTTATGTCTTTGATGAATGAGGTATTCCACCAGTACTTGGATCGATTTGTTATTGTGTTCATTGATGATATACTGGTGTATTCAAGGTCTAGAGAGGAGCATGAAAGGCATTTAAGGATAGTGCTACAAACCCTTCGAGAGAAGAAGTTGTACGCTAAACTCAGTAAGTGCGACTTTTGGTAGGAACAGATCTCTTTTCTGGGTCACATAGTATCAAAGGATGGAGTATCAGTGGATCCATCTAAGATTGAGGCCGTAGTTCAGTGGCAGAGACCCCAGACAGTGACAGAGATCAGAAGTTTCCTGGGTTTAGCTGGGTATTACCGAAGGTTTGTAGAGGGATTTTCGAGGTTAGCTGCTCCTTTGACACGTCTCACGAGGAAAAATATAGAGTTTGTGTGGGACAAAATGTGCGAAGAAAGTTTTGAGGAGTTGAAAAGGAGATTAACTACAGCTCCAATACTCACCATTCCTACCAGCTCAGGAGGTTTCTCGGTGTATGCAGATGCTTCACACCTAGGACTGGGCTGTGTATTGATGCAGGATGGGAAGGTAGTAGCCTATGGATCAAGACAGTTAAAGGATCATGAGAGGAACTACCCGACCCATGACTTGGAGTTGGCAGCGGTGGTGTTTGCGCTGAAGATATGGCGCCACTACCTCTATGGTGAGAGATTTCAAATTTATACAGATCATAAGAGCCTTAAGTACCTGTTCTCACAGAAAGAGTTGAACATGAGACAGAGGAGATGGCTCGAGTTGTTAAAGGATTATGATTGTGAAATCCTATACCACCCGGGTAAAGCAAATGTGGTTGCTGATGCATTGAGTAGGAAGCATCTCGGGATGGTATCATTCATGATGATCAGGGAACACGAGCTGTTGGAACAGTTCATGAACCTCAGTTTGGATATGACCCCGCCTGACGCTGATAGTGGATTTATGATAGCTAGCCTGCAGTTGGAACCGGATCTGGTAGATCGAATCCGACAGGCTCAGCGAGTTGATCAGCAGTGTAGTGATATTGTCGGGCAGATACAGAGGGGTATAGAGAAGGGACTTTGGGTTGAGTTCGGATGGATTGTTGAGGTTCAGAGGTAGGATATGTGTTCCTGATGACGCAGAGATCAGAAGGTTGATCCTGACAGAGGCTCACTCATCGAAGTATACGATACATCCAGGGGGTACCAAAATGTATCAAAACCTTCGAAAGGTTTATTGGTGGTCGGGAATGAAAAAGCACATTGCCGAATATGTTGCTAAGTGTCTCGTTTGTCAGCAGGTGAAGGTAGAGCATCAGAAGCCTGCAGGGTTATTGCAGCCTCTACCGATACCGACATGGAAGTGGGAGCATGTCACCATGGATTTTGTGATGGGATTGTCGAAGACCCGGAGAGGTCATGATGCCATATGGGTGATTGTGGATCGGTTGACGAAATCAGCCCATTTTCTAGCTATGAGAGCTACCGATACTCTGAGCCAGTTAGCGAACCTATATGTGCGCGAGATAGTGAGGCTACATGGAATTCCAGTGAGCGTTGTTTCTGATAGGGATGCCCGCTTCACTTCCCACTTTTGGGAACATTTTCAGGAAGTGATGGGGACCCAGTTGAATTTTAGCACCGCGTTTCATCCTCAGACAGATGGTCAGTCAGAGAGGACTATACAGACCCTGGAGGACATGTTGAGAGCGTGTGCATTGGATTTTGGAGGCTCCTGGGATGACCATTTGCCACTCGCAGAGTTCGCGTATAATAACAGTTTTCATGCGAGTATCGGGATGGCACCATATGAGGCATTGTATGGGCGTAGATGCCGTTCCCCTATTGGATGGGAAGAGGTTGGTGACAGACAGATCTTTGCTCCCGACTTGGTTAGACAAGCCTCTGAGGACGTCCAATTGATATGTGAGAGGTTACGGACAGCTCAGAGCAGGCAAAAGAGTTATGCTAACAAGAGACGGAGACCACTAGAGTTTGAGGTGGGTGAGTCAGTGTTTTTAAAAGTTTCCCCTTCGAAGGGAATTATGAGATTTGGGAAGAAGGGAAAGTTGAGCCCTCGATATATTGGGCCATTTGAGATACTTGATAAGGTGGGAGACAAGGCGTATAGGTTGGCATTGCCACCAGAGTTGGCAAGTGTGCATAATGTCTTCCATGTATCCATGTTGAGGAAGTATCACCCGGACCCAACACATGTGATAAGATATGAGCCTTTGGAGCTCAATGAGGGTATGACCTATGTTGAGAAGCCAGTTCGGGTATTGGACAGAAAAGAGAAAGTACTAAGGACAAAGATAATTCCCTTGGTGAAGATACTTTGGCAACATCACACTGTGGAAGAAGCCACATGGGAATTGGAGAGTTTGATGCGGGAGAGGTATCCCGAGTTGTTCACAGAATAATTGGTTCCAATTTGGAGGACCAAATTTTCTAAGTGGGGGAGAATGTGAGACCCCGTATATGTATAAGGGTATATATGTACATAGAAGTGTAAATAGAGTTGTACTATGAATTCATGAGTGAAGTATATGTGGTATAAGTCCACAAGTAATGTACACACTTGTAATGAGAGTGATAATCGTACATACAAGTTTCATTTTGTATGAATGTGTAGAAATGGACTTAAACATGTGGAGAATGTGTGTAGAATGGATTTTGAATAGCTTGGTAAAATGGAAGTATAATTGCATAAGATGTGCACTTCCATTTTAGTTTATATTAAGTACCATTGGTCATACAAAGATTCTACACAAGTTTTAATGTGTATGAAGTGAGGATGGATGTCATTTTCATGTCTCAAAGATGAATGAATGAGGAAATGATCATGGTAGCAAATTGAGGATGTTTGGTAAGTGTTGTTGCAGAGGAACTGCAGAAAATCTGGAAATTTTGAAGGGCAGATCGATCTCATGGGATGAGAGATCGATCTGGAAGAGCCAGAATGCTCTTATTTGGGTAAAAGAATAGAGCAGATCGATCTCCAATGGAGCCAGATCGATCTCCTAAGCATTTGGTAGTGAAAAGATCGATCCCCAAGCACCCAGATCGATCTCCTTAGCTCTCTGTTTGGGAGCAGATCGATCTCATGCTTCGACAGATCGATCTCATGCCTTGACAGATCGATCTCATGCTTCGACAGATCGATCTCAGGCTTAAAAATGCCGTGAAAAAGAGGGATTTTAAGGGACCAGATCGATCTCCTCTTGGACCAGATCGATCTCCTCAAGCTATTTCTATATAAGGAGTGCTGGAAATCAGAAAATTTCGGGAAAAAACAAAAACCTTTCACTTTCAACCCAAAAACCTAACATTCTCTCTCTAAAATCAGCCATTTTCAGTGAGGTTTGAAGAGAGACCATTAGAGACAAAGTTGTTCTTATCAAAGAGAAGAACAACATAGTTGAAGAGCATTTTCCCATTGTGGATATTGGAGGATTTAAGGGCATTGCCATTTGGAGCAAGAGGAGAAATCAAAATTGGGTAAGATTCTAACACTCCAACTATGGTACATTGTTTATTTAGTGATTTTGGAGTTGTTGGCATGAGTATAGATGGTTAGAAACTATCTAAATGCATTGGTATGATTATGACCTAGAAATGGTTTAGTGTGAGAAAGTGAAATTGATTGAGATTAATGAGAAATGGGATGTCTAGAGGTAACAATAGTGTTATGGGTATGATTTTAAGATGTTGTTGGTGGATAAATTGTGAGAATTGCCTAAAAGAGGTAAAATGTGGGTTAAGGCATTTGTAAAATGCATAAGTGAATAATATTGACTAGTGAGGTCAATTATGGGTTAAATACATTAACTCAATCGATTTAGTGAATGAATCGCAGCTTCCGAGGATACGCCGAGGCGAGTTGACCCAAGAGCGTGAGGAGCTAAAAGGAAAGGAGTCACACCAAGTAAATTGAGGTAAGGGAATTGTGTGGACTCTTAGAGATATTGTGCGCAATTTGGGCGCTTAAATGTTTTGCTAGAATGCATGAGAATAGGAAATGTTGTTGTTGGGTGATTAAAGGGTAAAAGTTGGGAGTTTGAGAAATGTGCATGAAAACAAAAGCATATTGCTTTGAAAATCATGTTTTATTGCTTTTTAGCAAATGATTGGTAGGTTGGCTAACATTGAAATGATTTGCAAAAGAAATGAGTATGTTTTGGTGTTGTTAACCATGTTTTGCAAGTTTTGAGCCACCTACATGATTTCGTGAGTATGAAAGAGTGCAAGAGGCACTAGTTTTCACATGGATTTCATATTGTTTTGGCATTGTGCTTTGAGTTTGTCTCGCACTGGATGCCCACCTTGCATGTTGCCGTGTTTGGAGCTTCGAGTAGACTTGGTGTCACATCGATTAAATAGGCTCACACGTGCATTGTTTTGAGACATGGCATGTAAAACAACCTGATGAGCCCGAACGAGGGATAAGGGTTGGAGGAACAGCTGATGAGCCCGAACGAGGGATAAGGCTGGGGGGTCCACGGAGTACGTTGTACCGTGCATGTAGCATGGAGTACATTGTACCGTGTTGTGATGTGATGTGCCGTCTTCGAACGAGATCTGCTATGGACCGGCGGGTAGGATTTGACCCACCTCCCGTGTGGAAGCAGATAGTGGTGATATCCCGCACACCTGATCCGTGTAGCCGGTATCACAGGTTATGTACATAAGCCTTGAGGTTATTACCTATTGTCGAACTGCCTATCTCACATGTCTAATGCTATTTGAGAATAAATCCATGTTTGAAGTGATTGTGGTCAGGAAAGCCCGAGGGATGGGCTGGGACCTGACGTTGACTTGATTTGTTAATGGTTTTTAAAGTGCACGAATGCATGATGTTTAATGCCATGCCTTATTGTGAAAATGCATGATGATTAATGCCATGCTTTTATTGTGAATTATGCATGATGATTTATACCATGCTTTGAGTTGAAATGTGCACTGAATTTTAATAGCATGAATGCTTTACATACCATTAACACAATCATACACTCATGTTTTGAGATAAACAATGAATTAAATGCTTTTGAGCATGGCATCATGATCACGTAGATAGTACAGTATCTACCTGTTCGCATGATTGCCTTACTGAGCGTGTGGTTTGCTCACCCCCCTTATTTTCCCCTCTCTACAGAGATTTGAGTATAGATTGGACGTGACTGGAGGCATTCCCTTTTTGGAAATCCGCTGCATCCCATCGCTAAAGGTATACACACCTTGATTATTTTGTATCTAAACTAGACATAGCACAGTAGCATTTTGTATGTAACTACTGGGGATGTAAAACAATGTAAACACATGTAACAACTCTGATATATATACATTATACAAGTGTTTACTCATAAATAATGTTTCAAATTGAATTGGTATGGTGGAGTGAGTTAGACGTCGACACACAGCCCAACTGTTAAGCGTGTGGTTGTTCACGATCGAGGAAGGAGGATTAAGGATTGATGCATGAAAATGCGAAAAATTTGTACGTATTTTGGTAAGTTGAGGGACGTGACAGCACCTTTGCTGCTATACACTCCGCACCAAAATGGCCTCCATATGCTGCAGCATGACAGTGATGCAGAATTTCTTGAACTTCATCTTTCGGTATACATCATCTTATAATCTGGTCTGGACATTTCTTAAAATGCAGAGGATCATCCCAAAAATACGAGTTAACATCATGGAAGAATTTCTTCCTATATTGATAAGTCAATCCACTTGGCATTAATCCTCTTGCTAAGTAATTCACTATGTCTGCGAACCAGGGCAGATTTGCATCAATCTTCATGATTGTCTCATATGGAAATTCCTCTTGAATAAGCTATTCTTGCTGAACTTCAGATTGCTCTAGCCTAGTAAATGATCAGCTATAACATTATCAGATCCCTTTTTGTCCCTGATCTCAAAATCAAATTCTTGCAAAAGCAAGATCCATCTAATAAGTCTGGGTTTGGCGTCCTTCTTCGCAAATAAGTATCAAATAGCTGCATGGTCTGTATAGACAATGACCTCGTTCCCAATTAAGTATGGTCTGAACTTGTCAAATGCATGTACAACTGCAAGCATCTCCTTCTCTCTTGTTGTGTAATTTTTCTGATCATCATCTAAGGTCCTACTTGAGTAATAGATAGCTTGAAAAATTTTATCTTTTTTCTGTCCAAGGATAGCTCCAATTGCAAAATCACTAGCATCATACATCAGTTCAAACGGTTCTATCCAATCAGGTGCGATCATAATAGGTGCAGAAATAAGCTCCTTCTTGATCTTTTCGAACGCCTGCAAGCAAAAATCATCAAAGACAAAATCAGCATCTTTTTCTATTAAATTACATAAAGGTTTTGAGATTTTTGAAAAGCCCCTGATAAATCTGCGATAGAAGCCTACATGTCCCAAAAAGCTCCTCACGGCTTTAACTGATTTTGGAGGGAGAAGCTTTTCAATAGCAGCGACCTTAGCCCTATCCACCTCAATGCCGTGAGCTGAAATTTTGTGTCCAAGGATGATTCCTTCTTGCACCATAAAATGACACTTCTCCCAATTTAAGACGAGATTCGTCACTTCACATCTCTGTAAAACAAGTGCCAAATTAGATAAACATTGGTTAAAAGTCTTACCAAATACCGAGAAGTCATCCATGAAGACTTCCATTATCTCTTCAACCATGTCACGACCCAAATTACCTAAAATCACTGCAAATTTTTTTGCTTTTTCATTTCCTTACCCGTCGTGAACAGTTATACTATTAAACAGTTGGGCTATGATTTGGTGTTAGTCACCTCTCACCTATTTACCATTCCATTTTCATATTTCATTTACATATCAATTTATTTAAACAAAATACATCCCCAATATTACATCCATATACAGTACTGTGCCTCTATATGTCCAGATACAAAAATTATACAAATGTGTATACCTGGTCTTGATAAGAAGCAGTGGATAACCGAAATGCAAGACTACTGTCGGTCTCTTCTACTGAATATACCCTGTGGGGTGGAAAATGAAAGGGTGAGCGAAACGTGCTCAGTAAGGCAATAATGTAAGCAGGTAGATAACTATACTATCTACGTGCTGATAATGTCATGATATAAAATCGTTTATATTTGGAGCATGAGGTATGACTAAAATGATGCCACATGTATGTATATATCATATAAGAGAAATCATGAAGTCGATATATAAATCAAACATGGAAAAATCATCATGTATGACATCTCATGCTCGTCACATTAAAACTTATTTGTGTTCATCATAAACTCATCACTTTAAAACTTATTTGTTTAATCATAAACTCATCACGTTAAAACTTATTTGTTTCATCATAAAACAACCACATCAAGGCTAAACCCATCACTCAGGAATACCTTGATTCATTAAATCGTATCTCATTTAAAAACATCAATCGGGACATTACCCCTCCTTCGGGTTCGTCCTGGTCTATTCAGACCGTATGATATCATGTGAGGCATGTAGGTTACTGTATGAAAATCAAGGACTATCGCCATACTATGTCCCTGTGATCCCAGGCTACACGGATCCCGGTGTTCGGGGTATTACAACTGCAATAGGAGGTGGGGTCAATTCCTACCCGCCAAAATATCAAGTAACATCATCGAGTCATCATGACTGCACGGTACAGCGTACTCCGTGTGACATATACGGTACATCGTACTCTGTAGACCCATATCATAGTTTGGGGGTGCCTGTCGTAGGTCTTATCCACCACAATACTATGTGGATAACCAACCCATGTCTCAAAGTATACGTGCAAGCATCTCAACTCTTTGTGACACACAGTCTACAGGAGGCTTCCGCATGACTATATGCATGTCAACTCACGTCTAGTGCGAGCGAATCTCCAGCACCACGCTATGCATATCATGATATCTAAAATCTCGTGCGAGCGAAGCTCCAGCACGGTTTTGTACACACACAAATTTTCTCATATGAACAATGCTCCAGTACGGCTTTCATGAGTAATAAATCAGTAAAATTTAGTGCGAGTAAGACTCTAGCACTCTTTTTACTCGAATAAATATGATAGGTGGCTCAATCTTGATAAAAACATCTTTAAAATCGTAACCAGTACAAACCGGTATCCTTTCGTAAAATTCTTAAAATCAACAGCCAACCTATGTGCATATTTGCTTAAATCAAAGTAATACATTCATATAAAACATTAAAACATGATAATCATGCAATTTATCTGCCTTACTACCCTTTTTATAAATTTTACTCCTAGGGGTAATATTATCTTTTCCCTTATTCACTTATGCCCCGATTTTTGTAAAAATTATTATTTTGTTTCTAGATACTTTAAGAAATTCTAAACCCTGTAAATCCCCTTAAATATACGTATAGAAATTTCTATGCGCCTATAAAATTCCTTTACCTCGATTCACGTGCAAACTTATCTCGTCTCGATAATATCCGATCTCTCAGTCGAACTGCGCGTCAACCAAGTCTACGAGACTGCATATAACCACATAATTGGGGTCAATTCAATTATCTTTATTAGTACATCACATTTACTAATCGAATCTAACGTATTGGGCTTGTTTTACTTTATTGGGCCCAATTTCACCTTAATGGGCCTCGACCTATTTTCAGCCCGTTTATACTTATTAAATCCCTTCTTCGGGTTATTGGGCTCATTCAGCTTACCAATAATCATAGGGCTTCGTTCCAAACTCATTGGATAGCCCGTATACTATTTACGGTAGTTACGTTGCAATTCCGATTAATATTCCTTTTTATACAGGATTAATCCGTAAATTCTGTAAAATAATCGAAACTCTGTATTAAGGGACTCATATTATCGGAATTAAAATGTACTTACCCAATACGATGCAGGGTACAAAAATTGAAGCTCAATCGGCTCTCGTTCGGGTTTTGTCGTAAAATTGCACAATTATATATTTAATTCCAGGTTAATTTCTGATCAAATATAATTTAAATAAATTTTTCAGAAATCAAATCGGTCACTTTTGACCTCTTATCGACTTACCTGAAGTCCGGTGTATCCCTGAAAATTCTTTCCTTTTTTTTTCCTTTTTCTCTTTTTCTCCCTTTTTCCCTTCTTTCTTGGCTGAACCGGTTCAGTCCGGTTCAACCCGATTCAGACCAGTCTGGTTCAGCTGGTTCAGTCCGGTTCACCTCTTTGCTGAATCGGTCGGTACCGGTTCAGACCTACCCGCTGCCGTTCACGACATTTTTGGTGGGTTCTCGGCTCGTTTTTGGCGCCATTCGGCTCGTCTTTGGCCAGGCAACCTTCGACTAGCCTCGATCGGGATCAAATCACCGTCGGTGGCCGCCATTCCTCTCTTCTCCCTCTCGGCCTTCTCTCCCTCGATCCGCCAAATTTCGTCGGTCGATATCAATCTCAAAAGAACCGGCTCATCCCCCTAAACTCGTCGGTAGCCTCCATTCAAGCCTAGCCGCCGTGGTTCACCGGGAATCGTCCCATTTCTCCTTGGTTTTTCCTCTCCTTTGATCGGTGTTTTTTGGCTTCCTGACGGCGCGTCTCCGGTGCCCAGAGCTTCGCCGGCCTCTCCTCTTTCTCCTCGGCTGTTCGTCGGAGCCGTCGGTCGCCGGTGGCAGTTGGTCGGTCGGGCCACGTGCGGTCTCCATTTTCGGTTTCTTTCTTCTTCTCTCTCCCCGACAAAGTTTTCAAATTTCTCTTCTTTTTTTTCTTTCTTTTTTTAATTAATTTAATTTTATTTATTATTTAATTTTATTAATATTTTAATCATATTTTATTCTAAAAAATCCCAAAAATATCAAAAAAATTATATTTTATTCTAATTAATTTATTTAATTTATTTAATCTATTTTTTCACTTTTTCAGTATATTTTCTCCGTCTTTACGGGATATTGTCCCGAGCAAAAATTTTGATTAATTCTAGTAAATTCATATCTTGATCAATTTAACCCGAAATTTAATTATTTCTTCGTTATTGATCAAGATTCTCAAATCCATTATTTTTAATTAAATTTTCTTGTCGAATTTATACCGACTTTCAATCTTTTGACCGTTTTACCCTTCACGTGTTCGAGAATTTCATTTCAGTCCTTTTGCATTTTTAATTTCGTGTTTTGAATCCTTATCTCCAGTCCGAATCCCGTTCGTTTAATTTGGGACATTTTCAATCCTTCCTTTCACGAACATACTCATTTCGTGTTTTTATTAAAATTCGGGTCTTACATAATCTCCCCCACTTAAGAAATTTGGTCCTCCAAATTATAACCAAGTTAATTTATAAATCACTCCGGATATTTCACACATATCATACTCTTTAACTCTTATGTGACTTTTTCGGAGTGTACTACTACCAAAGGACTTTAATTAGGGAGATCATCATAAACCTCAATACTTTCTCCTTCCGTCTAATACCCAAATCGATTTTTCAATCATACGTTATACTTTCATTAAGCTAAGTTGTTGAAGCTCATATCTGATCACATACGCTGGGTCCGGATAATATTTTTGAAGATCATAAGATAGGACACATTGTGGATGCATGTTTATTCAAGTGGTAACGTCAACCTACAGGCCTTATCTCCCACTTTTTCCAATCTCTTTTCGAATCTCGTTATGTCCTTATGCTATGTCCTAAGGGCATGTAACTTTCAACAATATAAATTCACCCTCGGTGAATTCCAATGGTTTCTGTCTCTTGTTAGCATAGCTTTTCTATCTGCTCTGAGGTGTTCTTAATCCTTCACAATTAACTGAACATCTTCAGAGGTTTGTCTTACCAATTAGGGAACAATTTTCTATTTGTCACCCACTTCTTCTTATCCAAATCGGGGAAACAACCCTTACGGCTATACAATGTCTCATCTAAAGTCATCCCGATACTCAAGTGGCAACTGTCATTATTAACGAATTCAATTAGTAACAATTGATCATCCCAGGAGCTTATCAAATAAATGGCACACGCTCTCATCATATCCTCCAAAACTTGTACAGCCCTCTCTGACTGACCATCTGTCTGAGTATGGAAAGCTATGCTAACACTTAGTCGGGTTCCCATAGCTTCTTGAAACAATATTCCCAGAAGTGGGAAGTGAAGCGGGAATCCCTATATGATACAATGCTCACTGGAAAAATACTTGGTGTTCCACAATTTTTCATACACATAAATTCGCCTACACACTCAGAGTATCTGGAGATTTCCTAACCAGAAGGTGGGTAGACTTAGTCAATCTATCGACTATCACCCAGATAGCCTTATGATTCATCCGGGTCCTCAGTAACCCATCACAAAATTCATAGTAACTTGTTCCCATTTTTGTGTCAATATAGGTAGAAAATGCAATAACCCTGCAACTTCTTTTGCTCTACCTTAATCTACTGACATACGAGACACTTTTCCACAATTTCTACCATGTCTCTTTTCATATCTGACCACAAATACCCTTTTCTAAGATTTTGATATATTTATTACTTCTCGGATGCATTGTATATCCTGAAGAGTAACCTTTTGACAATAACTCTATCTCATCAACTATGGTCCTGGGGAGTACTTATACTATCTCTGAACCTCAGTAAGCCATCATCACTTTCTATGAACTCTATCACTGTACCTATCTGAATCTTACCCACACAATCGACACCATGCCGATCATCACGCTAAGCCTGTCAAATCCGGTCACTCAAATTCGGTTCTAATCTCAGGCTAGCTATCACACAATCACTGTCATCATCAGAGGGGATCACATCGCTATTGAGGCTTACAACTGCTCTAGCAGCTTACTCTCCCTGACCATCATATGTAATACCATCCCGAGACTCTCTGCTCAAGGCATTAGCCATTGCATTAGCCTTTCCTGGGTGGTACAATTTCCACAGTCCTAATCCCTCAGAAGCTCTAACATACTTTGTTATCTCATATCTGACTCTTTCTGTGAAAACAGATACTTGGGGCTTTTAGGATCAGTGCATACCTGAAATTTCTCACCGTGTACATAATAGTGTCATATACTCAATACAACCACTATCGTTGTCAACTTTAAATCATGGGTCGGATAGTCCTTTCATGATCCTTGAATTGTCTGGATTCATAATTGACTATCTTCCCCTTTTGCATCAATACACAGTCTATTCATTATTTTGAGGTATCTATAGACTCATGAGAAACCTCTTAATCTGTTTGGTATGGTGAGAATAAATGCGGTGGTCAGTTCATACTTCAGTACACCAAAACTCTTGTTACGTCTATCATCTCATTCAAATACAACTTTTTCTAAGTTAAATGTGTCAATAAAGTAGTCCACTTCGAGAACTCTCAACAAATCCTCTGTAAAAACAATTTCCAATTGTTGCTTATAATTTTTCCTGGACTTTAAATACCCCCAAAATATCATCAATAAGGATGATAATAAATCGGTCCAAGTAAAGTTTAAATAACTTGTCGCAGTTGACTTCCACTGAATATTTCAATTACTCATATCCTTGACCTATGTACGCATAAACGTATAATGTCATTTCGAAATCGCTTCCGTTGAAGCTACTAACCTGCGTCATTTTCTTTTCTTATAGTAATGGCTTTTATAACATTTTAAATTTTTAACCCTTCTTGATTAATCGAATTCTATATTTCTTTATCGTACAAGTAAAGGTATTCTAATTTTAAATGTATATATTACGACTGTCGATTTCAATTTATAAGTTGTGTATACTTTTAGACGCTGTCAAGTCTTCAGGCGAGGAGGTATTTTGAAATACCTTTATTAACCCTCAGACTTAACTACAATTACTTTACATATCAGTCCATGTGGTCACAATTCATATTCGCTACTAATTACTTTAATCCAAATTATTTCACATATTAGAGATATTCGTACCTTGCTACGCCTCTTATTCCAATAGATTTTGTATTCAGGATCTATCACATCTAAAAGCTTATCTCCTTTCGTATATCACTTATAACAATCTCTGTCATTACTCATTCCATGAGTACAATCATTTACTCCTTTAATTTCAATCACTACTCCCCTTTTATTAGTTGTCAAAACTTACAGTATACTTTTCAGGGGTAAAACAGAACTATCTTAGAATAGAACTCTAAACATCATATTTTGCAGCCGACCAATTTTATTCTCAATTATTACTTCAAATTATTCATATTCCATTGAATAAAATCGGCTGACTTATACTTCTTCCCCCGTTTTCAACTTACAATTTCTTCATAATTATTCCGTTAGTTAACCCTCCTTCATTGGAGTACTAACTATCGGCATTGTGCTCAAGGTGTAGGCATTCATGTCTTTTACTCACTTACATGAGAATGAAAGCGGTATGAAGAAATACGTGGTACCAGGATCAATTAACATAATTACTTCTTTATTCATAAGCAGTGAGGTATCTTTCACCACATCCTGTGAAACATCAGTAGTGTCCTGGTCCAAGACATACACTCGCCTTCGTCCAACTGCCTACTTTCCTTTTTTCTTCGGCTGTGGCCTCCCTTTTTGATGTAGCTATCTCAACAGGGTTTTCTCTATCTCTTTACCTTTCTGTGGGGCAATCTCGCCCAACTCTGAGCAATCATAATAAATGGTCCATCTTACCACACTTAACGGCCATTTTCATCAATAATATGTAGGTGCAGGCTGTAAGACCCGAATTTAATTAAAAACATGGAAATTCAATAAGAAAAGATGGGGGGAAGTATGAAGGAAGGTCGGGTTAAATTAATCCCTAGCACGTGTAAGGGCAAAATGGTCAAAAGACCAAAGGTCGGTATAAATTCGAGAAGAAAAATTTAATTAAAAATAACGCATTGAGAAATCTTAGTCAATAAAGATGAAATAAATTTATTTTGGGGTAAATTGATCAAGATATTAATTTATTGGAATTAATCGGGATTTTTAGTTTGGAAAAATAATCCCGAAAATAATCGAAAAATATATCGAAAAGTCACCCGGGACAATATCCCAAAAATACGGGGAAATTATACCCGAAAAAGAGGTTAAAATATAATAAATAAATTAAATTAAATGTAAATTGAATAAATTAAAGTAGAATAAAAATAATATAAGGTAGATATTTTGGGATTTTTTTTAGAGTATTTTAATGAATAGTATAGTAATTAAAATAAATAAATAAAAAATGAATCTGAAACAAAAAAAAAAAAACGGCTGAAAACGCAAAAATCGTGAAATGAGAAACGGAAAACGAAGCCCGAAACCGAGGAGAGGCCCGACCACCGTCCGACGGCCAACGGCCCGACCAAGGGCCGGAAAAGAAAGAGGGGAGGCCGGTGATCTCAATGGTACCGACGGTGCAGCCTACCGACGCCGGAGGAAGCCGATCGGAGGAGAGAAAGGCCGCGGGAAAGAAGCGGCCACCGGCGGCGAACGGCAGCGATCCGGCCGAAAACGAGGCCCGATTTCGAGAGCCCAGGCGACGGCGGTTCTTTTGAGACCGATAGCACCCGACGAGGCGGCGGGAATCGCCGGCGACGGCCAAAAGAGGGAGACGGGTCCGACGGCGAAGAGGAGAACAGCCGGATCGGCGGCATTCCGGCGACGTTGAGGCGAACCGAGGCCAGATTCGAGCTGCGGACGACCTTGCGGAGCGATTGGCGATGGAAGCCGGCGGAGAACCGACCGGAAAAAGGGTGAACCGGTGGTGAACCGGCCAAACCGGGGTGAACCGGAGGTCTGAACCGGACTGAACCGGTTCAGCCAAAAAGAGGAGGAAAAAAGGAAGAAAAAGGGAAAAAGAAAAAGAGGAAAAATTGGGGAAAATTCCGGTGATGCAATCGAGCTTCGGGTAAGTCGATAAGCGGTCAAATTGACCCGATTTAAATTTGGAATATTTTATTTAATTAAATTTCGACCGAAAAGTTTACCCGAAAATGTAATTAATTGTGTAGCTCGACGATTGGCATCCACCGAGGGCTCGAGACAGTCTCGATTTGCGAACTAGCATGGAATCTCGGGTAAGTGATCCCTATTTACGACAATTACCTCGTTATGCGTGATATTAATTTAAATTTCGCATAAATTGAATTAAATTATGGAAATTTAGATAAATTGTCGTAAATATTAAATTTAGCTATTTGAGAGTTAGAACGAGGCCCAATAAATTATTGGTGGGCCCAATGAGCCCAATAGGCCTCGATAAAGTGAAAATTAAGTGGTAAACGGGCTTAAGGCCGATTAAGGCCCATTAAGGTGCAATCGGGCCCAATAGGGGTAAACGGGCCCAATGATTTAAATTAAGCCCAGAAAGTATTAAATACAATTAAATTGTATAATATCTGACCTGAGGAATATTAATACGCAGTTCCGGGTATTTGATTGGGAGCATATCGGACTGCGCGACGAGACAACAGAGGAAAAGAAAAGGTCAGACTCGACAGGATAATAAGGTAAGGGAATTCTGCGGACTGCTAGAGGTAACTTTACGCAATTTTAAGTTCATTTGCAGTCTTTAAAAATTACCTGAAGGGTCTAGAGGTCAATTAATAATTTTAGTGCCCCGAATGGGCAAATTACTAAAATACCCTTGTTAAGGGTAAAATCTATAAATTTAGGAAAATTTGGGAGGAGCAAGAACAAAAGGTTTCTGCTCATTCTGGAGGTGTTTTGATGCATGCATGAGTAGGCTGGCTCACCTTGAAAGAAAATGCACAGCATTGCATACTTTCAACGTGATATTGTTTTGAAAACTGTTTTGAGGAAACAGAGCCGCCTACGTGTTTTTTTTTTTATTGACATGTGACGTGTTAGAGCTCAGCTCGCACGATGTTGTCGATTTGTGTGATGCACGCATTAGTGTTAGAGCGAGAGCTCGCACTAGAGTTTTACATGCATAGGTGCTAGAGTATAACTCGCACCAGATTTCATATGCTTTTTCGTGACAGGGTGCTAGAGTCTAACTCGCACCCTATTTTTATAAGATTTTCATGTGATTTATATACAAAGTGTTGAGCTTAGCTCGCACTAGTTTTACCGGATTTGTGGAGTACCGCTGTCTGCCCTTGGAGTCAGCCAAAAGGCCCAACAGGCTCAAGAGACCTCTTAGGTGGGGTGAGAGTGAGGGATGAGGTTGGCGGCCTTGTGGGGATGTAAAGCGGGCTCTGCCAGTTTTATTTGAGTTGATGAGAGTGCTGAGCATCGCTCGCACTGATTTTATGAGAACATGCGATGAGCCGTGCTTGGAGCATCGGGTAGACTGTGTGTCACCGATTTAATAGGCTCGCACGTGCGTTTTGAGACATGGCATGAGTATTGAGAAACAAAACCTCTGTGGGAAGCAGGCCAATTAGGCTGGAGTACCTAGAGATATGATATGGGTTCACGGAGTACGATGTACCATGCAAGTAGCATGGAGTACGATGTACCGTGTTGTATCTTCGGATACGGCATCTCCGGATGCAGCATCTTCGGATGCCGGGGATCGGATAAGACTGACGGGATGGACTGACCCACCTCCCGGGCGATTCCCGATCATGGTGAGAACCCGGACACTAGGATCCGTGTAGCTGAGGAACTCCCGAGGACACATATGGCCATAGTCCTAGTTATTGCCGTTATACAGATATTGCCTCGTCTCGCATGTCGACGATTTTGATGATTTAAATTGGGATTTAAATTAAATATGCATGATGGTTATATTCCATGCTTTTAAAACCCATATGTGATGTTAACGATTTTCATGATTTTGAGTGAGTCAGGATCACCCGAAGGAGGGGTCGAGTCCTGACTTTACTGTGAAATTTTAAACGAGAAAGATATGATTTTGAATATACTTGCATGTTGGATTTTTCGTGCAATGTGTTTTACATAACATCATAATTCATAGCATCTATTTTAAAATGTGTGAAGAAAGGGTGGTTTATGCATGGCACCACGTTCATGTAGGTAGTATGGTTACCTACTTGTTCGTAGGATTGCCTTACTGAGCTTGATGTGCTCACCCCTTTCATTTTCTCCCACAGATAAACTCCAGTTGAAGTTGCGACGACTCAGTACTGCATTCCGGATATCCGCTGCTGCCCATCAACATAAGGTATATATACACTTGTACATATTGTATCTACATAAGCATAGCACAGTAACATGTTTGTAAGTAACTTTAGGGGATGTATAAATAAGTTAAATGGGAAATGTATGGTGGGACTGGCATTGACGTACAGCCCAATTATTAGTGGAGTGTGGTCACGATTCGAGGACAGGTAAGAATTTAAGTAAATAATAAAACGCGAAAAATTAACTCTGATTTTTGGGTAGTTTGGGTCGTGACAATTAAGGTGGTATCAGAGCATAATTGGTCTGATGTGTGTCAGTGTCATTAATTAGAAAATTACATCCCCGTGTTACTGTGCTTAGTTAGATACAATAGTGTATATCGAGATGGGCTTGACTAAGAAATGGTTGAGAATGCAGGAATGCTTAATATGAGTCGCGTTAGATGAGATAGTGCACGAGGCAGAGGTCGTAGAGGTAGACCTGAATCTGCTAAGTCGTGCTGAGTTTGACTATGAGAATCATGATGAAATTGAAATGGAGGCTAATGTTGAGTATGCCCCACAGAATCCGACAGAGTGAGCGGACAGTATTGAGAGACGCTTCGCGAGATTGAAGCGGAGCATGGGTATCATTTTGAGGAGCTAATTGCTCAGATTATGTATGAGATCAGAGGGCGCAGCGGAGCATTGGTGGAAACCCGCTCGACCCATCTTAAGTGTTAAACATTCAGAGCTAAGATGAGAATTGTTTATGGATGTATTCCGGTGACAGAACATCCCGGACATTATTTAAAGGAAATTTTGAATTAAAGTCCTTACTCTGACCCAGAGGATTTAATTTATTGACGAGTATGGAGACTCGATTATATTCTGGGCAGATATTACCTCGACACTATGAACAAGTGACAGTCGAGATGTCTAAAAGTTTATGGAAGGGCTCAAATTGTCAGTTAGAGTCTGATTGGCCCGTGAGATATTACCTATACCGAGGCAGTGCGCAGATTTACAGTTGGGTAAATAAGAGCACGAACTGCACGCCTCTGAGATTTGGAAAGGTAGTGAGGGCTGAAATAGAGACAGAAAAGAGAATCGAGAAATGACAGAGATGTTAAAATGGGAAAATGGTGATTGGTAAAAGATCTGATTTGACGAGTCATGGAGTAAGATAATTGGTAAGGCCCCAGTGCATCTAATTTTGGCACTCTTGGGGGGAACATTGTGATTGGAGAACCCCGACCTGCTACGAAGCGGTGTAGCAGTGTAAGTACTGTAAGCAATGTGAGATGTGTGGTGGATACCACGGAAGGAGGGTCTATACCTACACGGTATTGATGAAAATGGCCGTTAAGTGTGGTAAGACGGACCATTGATTTTGATTACACAGAGTTGGGCGAGATCGCCCCACAGAAAAGTAAAAAGACAAAGAAAAAATTTCATTGGTATAGCTGCAACGAGAAGGGAGGCAATAGCCGAAAAGAAAAAGGAAAGTAAGTTGTTGGACGAAGGCGAGAGGATGTCTTGGACCAGGACACTATTGATGTTTCATGGATGTGGTGTAAGATACCACACTTGTTATGAATAACGAAGTACGTATGTTCATTGATCCTGGTGCCACATATTTATTTATACCGCCTTCATTCGCATATAAGTGAGTAAAAAGGCATGAATGCCTACATCATTGGGCGCAATACAGATAAATGAGTATCCCAATAGAGGAGGATTAATAAACGGAATAGGGATATTGAGACTTTAAGTTAAAAACAGGGATGCAACAGTTGAAATTAAAGGAGTAAAGGATTGTACTCACAGAATGAATAAAGACAAGAGTTTTATTATAATTGATACGCAAAGGAGAAAATCTTTAAGATAAGGTAGATTCTAAATACAAGACGTATTGGAGTAAGAGGCGTATGCTAGGTAAGAACATCCTTACGATATGAAGTAATTGGGATTAAGCAATTAGTAAGGAATATAAATTATAACCAAGGATAAAGATGGGTATAACCATAACCAGTAGTTGTGGTTAAGTCTGAGGGCTAAAAAAAGGTATTTTAAAATACCTCCCCGCCTGAAGACTTGACAGCGTCTAGATATATATATATATAACCTATAATGAGAAGTCGATCGTCATAATAAATGTCCTTAGCATTAGGATACATTTACTAAGATGATAAGAATATTAAAATTCGACAAATCATAAAGATTATCATAGTAAAAATTTAATAAGAACCGTTGAGATAAGAAAAGGAAATGACGCAGGCTAGTACCTGAAAACGTAAGCGGTTGAGAAGGATCTTATACGCTTATGCGTAAATAAGTCAAGGATTAGATCGAGTTGTAATCATCATTATCGATGATGTATTGGGTGTAGTTAAAGTCTAGGGCGATTTATAAGCAACAATTGGGAAATTGCTTTTGCAATGGGTTGCTGCAAGTTCTAAAAGGATTTACCTTGTTGACACGTTTAACTAAGAAACGTGGTCTCAGAAAGAGATGATAAATAAGATTATTGTTGTGACGTGAATTTGGCGTGATGAAGTATGAACTGACCACCGTGATTAATTTCACCATACCCAACAGCTCAAGAGGTTCTCAGTGAGTATGAATACCTCGAAATAATGAATGAGCTGTGTATTGATGTATAATGGGAAGATAGTCAATTTTGGAGTCAGACAACTCCTTGATCACGAAATAAACTATCTGACCCATGATTTAAAGTTGGCAACAGTATTTGTACCGAGGATATGGTACTATTAGGTACACGATGAGGAATTATGGATATGCACTGATCATAGAGCCCGAGTATCTGTTTTCACAGAAAAGGGGCGAATATGAAAATACATATTGGGTTAGAGCTTCTGAGAGATTTTGATTTATGAGAATTGTACCACCCAGGAAAGGCTAATGTGATGACTAATGCCTTGAGCATAAAGGGCCTCGGGATGGTATTACACATGAGGGTCAGGGAGCGTGAGCTGCTAGATGCAGTTGTGAGCCTCAGTATAGATGTGATCCCTTCTGATGATGACAGTGATTGTGTGACAGCTAGTCGGATGATTAGAACCGGATGAGAGTGCCCGGATTTGCCAGGCTTAGCGTGATGATCGACCGGATGTCGATAGTTTGGGTCTGATTCAGAAGGGTACAGTGATAGAGTTCACAGTGGGTGATAATGAGTTACTGAGGATTCAGAGACAGTATGAGTGCTCCCCAGGACCATAGTTGATGGGATAGTGATATTGTCAGAAGCTCACTCTTCGGGATATACAGTGCATATGGAAGATGATAAAAATATATATCGAAATCTCGAAAAGGGTATTGGTGGTCAGATGTGAAAGAGACATGGTAGAGATTGTAGAAAAGTGCCTAGTGTGTCAGCAGAGTAAGGAAGAGTATTAAAAGTCTGCAGAGTTATTGCAGCACCTACCTATATCAACACGGCACGAAAAACGAGAGCAAGTCTCCATGAATGTCGTGATGGGTTATAGGAGACCCGGATAAATCAGGAGACTAGTTGGATGATAGTCGATAGAGTGACTAAGTCCACCCACCTTCTAGTTATGAACTCCCCAGATACTCAGAGTGTGTATGAGGATTTATGTGTAAGGCAGATTGTGGAACATTATGTAGCGTTCCAGTGAGCATGATATCATATAGGGATTCCCGCTTCACTTCTTACTTCAAGGAATATTTTTTTAGGAAGCTATGGGAACCCGACTGAGTATTAGCACAGCTTTCTATCCTCAGACAGATGGTCAGTCAGAGAGGACTGTACAAGTTCTGGAGGATCCGATGAAAGCATGTGCCATTGATTTTATAAGCTCCTGGAATGATCAGTTGATTTCTAATCGAATTAGCCAATAATGACAGTTGTCACTTGAGTATCGGGATAATAAGATATGAGGCAGTGTATGGCTGCAGGGGTTGTTCCCCAAATTGAATAAGAAAAAGTGGGTGACAGATAGAAATTATTTCTGACTTTGGATGATAAGTCTCTGAGGATGTTTAGTTAAGGATGAGAGATTAAGAACACCTCAGAGCAGATAGATAAGTATTGGAATTTACCCTTGGTGAATTAGTATGGTTGAAATAATTCTTGTCCTAAGAGAATAAGGGCATAGCGAACTTTTGGAAGAAGGTAAATTGAGTTGCGCTGGATGGAATATTTTGAGAGATTGGACAAGTGGGAGATAAGACCTGTAGGTTAGTGTTATCCACTTGAATAAGCAGGCACCCACAATGTGTCCCAGCTTTTGGTGCTTCAGAAATACTATACAGATCCAGCATAAGTGATAGAATATGAACTCCAAAAGTTCAGTTTAATGAAAATACAAGTATATTGAAGAAGTTGATTCGGGCATTAAACAGGAAAGAGAAAGTATTGGGGTTTAAGATGATCTCCCTAATTAAAGTCCTTTGGTAGTAATACACTCCGGAGAAAAGATCACATAAGAATTAAAGGAGTATGATACAATCGGTGTACCCGGAGTTGTATATGGACTCATATGACTTGGTTCTAATTTGGAGGACCAAATTCCTTAAGTGGGGGAGAGTTGTAAGACCCGAATTTAATTAAAAACATGGAAATTAAATAAGAAAAGATGGGGGGAAGTATGAAGGAAGGTCGGGTTAAATTAATCCCGAGCACGTGTAAGGGCAAAATGGTCAAAAGACCAAAGGTCGGTATAAATTCGAGAAGAAAAATTTAATTAAAAATAACGCATTGAGAAATCTTGGTCAATAAAGATGAAATAAATTTATTTTGGGGTAAATTGATCAAGATATTAATTTATTGGAATTAATCGGGATTTTTAGTTTGGAAAAATAATCCCGAAAATAATCGAAAAATATATCGAAAAGTCACCCGGGACAATATCCCGAAAATACGGGGAAATTATACCCGAAAAAGAGGTTAAAATATAATAAATAAATTAAATTAAATGTAAATTGAATAAATTAAAGTAGAATAAAAATAATATAAGGTAGATATTTTGGGATTTTTTTTAGAGTATTTTAATGAATAGTATAGTAATTAAAATAAATAAAAATAAAAATAAAAAAAATGAATCTGAAACAAAAAAAAAGGGCTGAAAACGCGAAAATCGCGAAAATGAGAAACGAAAAACGAAGCCCGAAACCGAGGAGAGGCCCGACCACCGTCCGGCGGCCAACGGCCCGACCAAGGGCCGGAAAAGAAAGAGGGGAGGCCGGTGATCTCAATGGTACCGACGGTGCAGCCTACCGACGCCGGAGGAAGCCGATCGGAGGAGAGAAAGGCCGCGGGAAAGAAGCGGCCACCGGCGGCGAACGGCGGCGATCCGGCCGAAAACGAGGCCCGATTTCGAGAGCCCAGGCGACGGCGGTGCTTTTGAGACCGATAGCACCCGACGAGGCGGCGGGAATCGCCGGCGACGGCCAAAAGAGGGAGACGGGTCCGACGGCGAAGAGGAGAACAGCCGGATCGGCGGCATTCCGGCGACGTTGAGGCGAACCGAGGCCAGATTCGAGCTGCGGATGACCTTGCGGAGCGATTGACGGTGGAAGCCGGCGGAGAACCGGCCGGAAAAGGGGTGAACCGGTGGTGAACCGGCCAAACCGGGGTGAACCGGCGGTCTGAACCGGTCCGAACCGGACTGAACCGGTTCAGCCAAAAAGAGGAGGAAAAAAGGAAGAAAAAGGGAAAAAGAAAAAGAGGAAAAATTGGGGAAAATTCCGGTGATGCAATCGAGCTTCGGGTAAGTCGATAAGCGGTCAAATTGACCCGATTTAAATTTGGAATATTTTATTTAATTAAATTTCGACCAAAAAGTTTACCCGAAAATGTAATTAATTGTGTAGCTCGACGATTGGCATCCACCGAGGGCTCGAGACAGTCTCGATTTGTGAACTAGCATGGAATCTCGGGTAAGTGATCCCTATTTATGATAATTACCTCGTTATGCGTGATATTAATTTAAATTTCGCATAAATTGAATTAAATTATGGAAATTTAGATAAATTGTCGTAAATATTAAATTTAGCTATTTGAGAGTTAGAACGAGGCCCAATAAATTATTGGTGGGCCCAATGAGCCCAATAGGCCTCGATAAAGTGAAAATTAAGTGGTAAACGGGCTTAAGGCCGATTAAGGCCCATTAAGGTGCAATCGGGCCCAATAGGGGTAAACGGGCCCAATGATTTAAATTAAGCCCAGAAAGTATTAAATACAATTAAATTGTATAATATCTGACCTGAGGAATATTAATACGCAGTTCCGGGTATTTGATTAGGAGCATATCGGACTGCGCGACGAGACAACAGAGGAAAAGAAAAGGTCAGACTCGACAGGATAATAAGGTAAGGGAATTCTGCGGACTGCTAGAGGTAACTTTACGTAATTTTAAGTTCATTTGCAGTCTTTAAAAATTACCTGAAGGGTCTAGAGGTCAATTAATAATTTTAGTGCCCCGAATGGGCAAATTACTAAAATACCCTTGTTAAGGGTAAAATCTATAAATTTAGGAAAATTTGGGAGGAGCAAGAACAAAAGGTTTCTGCTCATTCTGGAGGTGTTTTGATGCATGCATGAGTAGGCTGGCTCACCTTGAAAGAAAATGCACAGCATTGCATACTTTCAACGTGATATTGTTTTGAAAACTGTTTTGAGGAAACAGAGCCGCCTACGTGTTTTTTTTTATTGACATGTGACGTGTTAGAGCTCAGCTCGAACGATGTTGTCGATTTGTGTGATGCACGCATTAGTGTTAGAGCGAGAGCTCGCACTAGAGTTTTACATGCATAGGTGCTAGAGTATAACTCGCACCAGATTTCATATGCTTTTTCGTGACAGGGTGCTAGAGTCTAACTCGCACCCTATTTTTATAAGATTTTCATGTGATTTATATACAAAGTGTTGAGCTTAGCTCGCACTAGTTTTACCGGATTTGTGGAGTACCGCTGTCTGCCCTTGGAGTCAGCCAAAAGGCCCAACAGGCTCAAGAGACCTCTTAGGTGGGGTGAGAGTGAGGGATGAGGTTGGCGGCCTTGTGGGGATGTAAAGCGGGCTCTGCCAGTTTTATTTGAGTTGATGAGAGTGCTGAGCATCGCTCGCACTGATTTTATGAGAACATGCGATGAGCCATGCTTGGAGCATCGGGTAGACTGTGTGTCACCGATTTAATAGGCTCGCACGTGCGTTTTGAGACATGGCATGAGTATTGAGAAACAAAACCTCTGTGGGAAGCAGGCCAATTAGGCTGGAGTACCTAGAGATATGATATGGGTTCACGGAGTACGATGTACCATGCAAGTAGCATGGAGTACGATGTACCGTGTTGTATCTTCGGATACGGCATCTCTGGATGCAGCATCTTCGGATGCCGGGGATCGGATAAGACTGACGGGATGGACTGACCCACCTCCCGGGCGGTTCCCGATCATGGTGAGAACCCGCACACTAGGATCCGTGTAGCTGAGGAACTCCCGAGGACACATATAGCCATAGTCCTAGTTATTGCCGTTATACAGATATTGCCTCGTCTCGCATGTCGACGATTTCGATGATTTATACTGGGATTTAAATTAAATATGCATGATGGTTATATTCCATGCTTTTAAAACCCATATGTGATGTTAACGATTTTCATGATTTTGAGTGAGTCAGGATCACCCGAAGGAGGGGTCGAGTCCTGACTTTACTGTGAAATTTTAAACGAGAAAGATATGATTTTGAATATACTTGCATGTTGGATTTTCCGTGCAATGTGTTTTACATAACATCATAATTCATAGCATCTATTTTAAAATGTGTGGAGAAAGGGTGGTTTATGCATGGCACCACGTTCATGTAGGTAGTATGGTTACCTACTTGTTCGTAGGATTGCCTTACTGAGCTTGATGTGCTCACCCCTTTCATTTTCTCCCACAGATAAACTCCAGTTGAAGTTGCGACGACTCAGTACTGCATTCCGGATATCCGCTGCTGCCCATCAACATAAGGTATATATACACTTGTACATATTGTATCTACATAAGCATAGCACAGTAACATGTTTGTAAGTAACTTTAGGGGATGTATAAATAAGTTAAATGGGAAATGTATGGTGGGACTGGCATTGACGCACAGCCCAATTATTAGTGGAGTGTGGTCACGATTCGAGGACAGGTAAGAATTTAAGTAAATAATAAAACGCGAAAAATTAACTCTGATTTTTGGGTAGTTTGGGTCGTGACACAGGCCCTACTTTCGTGGTATTTACCACACATCCTACACTGCTTACACTGTTACACTGCTTACACTGCTTCAATGCTTACCATGCTTACACTATTCCATAGCAGGTCGAGGTCCTCCAATCATAATACCCCTCAAAAGTGCTAAAATTAGATGCACTGGGGTCTTACCACTCATCTTACCCCGTGACTCATCAACTCTAATCTCTTACCAACTGGTCTCTTTTTCGCTCTGACACCTCTGTCATTCTCTATTCTCTTCTGTCTCTATTTCGGCCCTTACTACCTTTTCAATCTCAGAGGCGTGCAACACAGGATATTATTCATGCAACTATATTCTGTACACTGCCTCGACATAAGTAGTGAGCCAATCGGACTCTAATCGACAATTTGAGTCCTTTCATAAATTTTTTGGTTTTTTCGACTCTCACTGCCTATAGTGTCGGGGTAATATCTGCCCAGGTATATAAACTGAGTTTCATACTTGTCAATCAACCAGTGCCTCTGGGTCAGTGTAAGAAATCTTACCTATAATTTCCTTTAAGCAATGTCCGGGATATTTTGTCACCGGAATACATCCAGAAATATTTCTCATGTCGATTTTGGACGTCTAACTCTTCATATGGGTCGAGCGGACTTCCACAAATGCTCCACCTCGCCTTCCAACATAAACATATTTAAAGTTACTTTCTCAGTCGACATACACCGAAAGAATCCATACAACGTCGCTATCTTATTCACCCAGTCCTCAGCAACTATTGGTTTCTTTACTTCGCTATATACCGGAGGTGTGTGAAAATCTCTATAGTCTGAGGCATCTATTTAGGCTTTACCTTGCCTATCCTCAACTACCTGCATAGACTGAGTAAACAACTATGAAATATTTTCTACACACCACTCCATCCTCTCGGAGCGTGTCTTAATACTGTTTGGTCTCTTTATAGGACCTTGTGGAGTATGCTCAACATCAGCCTCCACCTCACTCTCATCTTGAGTCTCATGTGATGACTCATTCGACTCTCAGACCTATCTCTACGGCCTCGAGCTCGTGTACTCGCCCCTTTACCATAGTGGCTATCAGTTATAAAAACTATATTCTTACATTTGAAACTAAATTCTTAGCTGCAGTTCCATCTTGATATACACAATTGTATCTAAACAATGCACAGTACATGGGGATGTAAATTTACTTAACCACTAACACCGACTCATATCAGGCCAACTCTGCTCTGATACCACCTTTTTTCACGACCCAAATTACCTAAAATCACTACAAATTTTTTTGCTTTTTCATTTCCTTACCCGTCGTGAACAGTTATACTACTAAACAGTTGGGCTATGATTCGGTGTTAGTCACCTCTCACCTATTTACCATTACATTTTCATATTTCATTTACATATCAATTTATTTAAACAAAATACATCCCCAATATTACATCAATATATAGTATTGTGCTTCTATATGTTCAGATACAAAAATTATACAAATGTGTATACCTGGTCTTGATAAGAAGCAGCGGATAACCGAAATGCGAGACTACTGTCGTTCTCTTCTACTGAATGTACCCTGTGGGGTGGAAAATGAAAGGGTGAGCGAAACGTGCTCAGTAAGGCAATAATGTAAGCAGGTAGATAACTATACTATCTACGTGCTGATAATGTCATGATATAAAATCGTTTATATTTAGAGAATGAGGTATGACTAAAACAATGCCACATGTATGTATATATCATATAAGAGAAATCATGGAGTCGATATATAAATCAAACATGGAAAAATCATCATGTATGACATCTCATGCTCATCACATTAAAACTTATTTGTGTTCATCATAAACTCATCACTTTAAAACTTATTTGTTTAATCATAAACTCATCACGTTAAAACTTATTTGTTTCATCATAAAACAACCACATCAAGGCTAAACCCATCACTCGGGAATACCTTGATTCATTAAATCGCATCTCATTTAAAATCATAAATCGGGACATTACCCCTCCTTCGGGTTCGTCCTGGTCTATTCAGACCGTATGATATCATGTGAGGCATGTAGGTTACTGTATGAAAATTGAGGACTATGGGCATACTATGTCCCTGTGATCCCAGGCTACATGGATCCCGGTGTGCGGGGCATCACAACTGCAACGGGAGGTGGGGTCATTTCCTACCCGCCAGAATATCAAGTAACATCATCAAGTCATCATGACAGCATGGTATAGCGTACTCCGTGTGACATACACGGTACATCGTACTCCGTGGACCCATATCATAGTCTGGGGATGCCTGTCGTAGGTCTTATCCACCCCAATACTATGTCGATAACCAACCCATGTCTTAAAGTATACGTGCGAGCATCTCAACTCTCTGCGACACACAGTCTATAGGAGGCTTTCGCACGACTATATGCATGTCATCTCACATCTAGTGCGAGCGAAGCTTCAACTCCACGCTATGCATATCATGATATCTAAAATCTCGTGCGAGCAAAGCTCCAGCACGATTTTGTACACACACAAATTTTCTCGCATGAGCAATGCTCCAGTATGGCTTTCATGAGTAATAAATCAGTAAAATTTAGTCCGAGTAAGACTCTAGCACTCTTTTTACTCAAATAAATATGATAGGTGGCTCAATCTTGATAAAACATCTTTAAAATCGTAACCGATACAAACTGGTACCCTTTCGTAAAATTCATAAAATCAATAGCCAACCTATGTGCATATTTGCTTAAATCAAAGCAATACATTCATATAAAACATTAAAACATGATAATCATGCAATTTATTTGCCTTACTACCCTTTTTATAAATTTTACTCCCAGGGGCAATATCGTCTTGTCCCTTATTCACTTATGCCCCGGTTTTTGTAAAAATTATTATTTTATTTCTAGATACTTTAAGAAATTCTAAACCCTGTAAATCCCCTCAAATATATGTATAGAAATTTCTATGCGCCTACAAAATTCCCTTACCTGGATTCACGTGCAAACTTATCTCGTCTCGATAATATCCGATCTCTCAGTTGAACTACGCGTCAACCAAGTCTACGAGACTACATATAACCACATAATTGGGGTCAATTCAATTATCTTTATCAGTACATCACATTTACTGATCGAATCTAACGTATTGGGCTCATTTTACTTTATTGGGCCCAATTTCACCTTAATGGGCCTCGACCCATTTTCAGCCCGTTTATACTTATTAAATCCCTTCTTCGGGTTATTGGGCTCATTCAGCTTACAATAATCATAGCGCTTCGTTCCAAACTCATTGGATAGCCTGTATACTATTTACGGTAATTACGTTGCAATTCCGATTAATATTCCTTTTTATACAGGATTAATCTGTAAATTCCGTAAAATAATCGAAACTATGTATTGAGGGACTCATATTATCGAAATTAAAATGTACTTACCCAATACGATGCGGGGTACAAAAATCAAAGCTCAATCAGCTCTCGTTCGGGCTTTGTCGTAAAACTGCACAATTATATATTTCATTTCGGGTTAATTTTCGATCAAATATAATTTAAATAAATTTCTCAGAAATCAAATTGGTCACTTTTGACCTCTTACCGACTTACCCGAAGTCCGGTGTATCCCTGAAAATTCTTTCCTTTTTTTCCTTTTTCTCTTTTTCTCCCTTTTTCCCTTCTTTCTTGGCTGAACCGGTTCAGTTCGGTTCAACCGAATTCAGACCGGTCCGGTTCAGCCGGTTCAGTCCGGTTCACCTCTTTGCTGAACCGATCCGTACCGGTTCAGACCTTCCCACCGCCGTTCACGACGTTTTCGGCTGGTTCTCGGCTCGTTTCTGGCGCCATCCGGCTCGTCTTTGGCCAGGCAACCTTCGACTGGCCTCGATCGGGATCAAATTACCGTCGGTGGCCACCGTTCCTCTCTTCTCCCTCTCGGGCTTCACTCCCTCGATCCGCCAAATTTCGGCGATTTCGTCGGCCGATATCAGTCTCAAAAAAACTGGCTCATCCCCCTAAACTCGTCGGTAGCCTCCGTTCAACCCTAGCTGTCGTGGTTCACTGGGAATCATCCCATTTCTCCTCGATTTTTCCTCTCCTCCGATCAGCGTTTTTTGACTTCCTGACGACTAGTCTCCGGTGCCCAGAGCTTCGCCGGCCTCTCCTCTTTCTCCTCGGCTGTTCGTCGGAGCCGTCGATCGTCGGTGGCTGTGGGTCGGTCGGGCCACGCGCGGTCTCCATTTTCGATTTCTTTCTTCTTCTCTCTCCCCGATAAGGTTTTCAAATTTCTCTTTTTTTTTTCTTTCTTTTTTTTAATTAATTTAATTTTATTAATATTTTAATCATTATTTTATTCTAAAAATCCCAAAAATATCAAAAAAAATTATATTTTATTCTAATTAATTAATTTAATTAATTTAATATATTTTTCCTCTTTTTCGGTATATTTTCTCCGTCTTTTCAGGTTATTGTCTCGAGCGAAAATTTTGATTAATTCCAGTAAATTCATATCTTGATCAATTTAACCCGAAATTTAATTATTTCTTCGTTATTGATCAAGATTCTCAAATCCATTATTTTTAATTAAATTTTCTTGTCGAATTTATACCGGCTTTCGATCTTTTGACCGTTTTACTCTTCACGAGTTCGAAAATTTCATTTCAGTCCTTTTGCATTTTTAATTTCGTGTTTTGAATTTCTTATCTCCAGTCCGGATCCCGTTCGTTTAATTTGGGATAATTTCAATCCTTCCTTTCACAAACATACTCATTTCGTGTTTTTACTAAAATTCGGGTCTTACAAACCATGTCAGCGAAGATTGACATCATGCATCTCTGGAAGGTCGCTGGGGCATTACACAAACCAAAAGACATCCTTCTATA
The DNA here is from genome assembly GCA_033439115.1 of Firmiana major. Taxonomy (NCBI): domain Eukaryota; kingdom Viridiplantae; phylum Streptophyta; class Magnoliopsida; order Malvales; family Malvaceae; genus Firmiana; species Firmiana major. The sequence continues at coordinate 66,908,485 of CM065899.1, forward strand.
TGTGAAAGTTCCATGTGGGCAAGTAAATGTTGTTTTCTCTTGATCTTCTAGGGCTATCGCAATCTAGTTATAGCCCGAGTAGCCATCTAAAAAGCAATAATAACTATGTCCGGCTAGTCTATCTAACATTTGGTCAATGAACGGAAGCACGAAGTGATCTTTCCTAGTAGCTTTGTTAAGCTTCCTATAATCGATGCAAACTCTCCATCCTGTTACAGTTCTGGTGGATATGATTTCATCATTGGTGTCACGAACTACTGTCATTCCACCTTTTTTTGGCACAACCTGCACAGGAATCACCTAAGAACTATCAGATATAGCATATATAATACCAGCATTCAATAATTTTAAAATCTCAGCTCTAACAACTTTCATCGCTGGATTTAGTCTTCTCTGTGGTTCAATAGAGGGTTTATGATTTTCCTCTAACTGAATTTTGTGCATCAGAACAGAGGGACTAATTCCTTTGATGTCGGTAATGGACCATCCAATTGCCAGTTTGTGCTCTCTTAAGATTCTAAGCAACTTGTCTTCCTCTGCAGCAGATAAAAATGATGAAATAATTACAGGAAAAGTACTATCATCACCTAAGAAAGCATACCTCAAATGACTTGGTAATTCTTTCAATTCAGTTTTTTCTTCTTTTTTCTCACTTAACTGTGACTTGTCAATATTTTTCTTAGTTGTTGGAGTCGTACTTTCTAATGGGTTGGCTTCCAAAGTAACAACACAACTTTTAATTTCATCAGTTAATAATTCATCATCAAAATTAGAAACTGAATTTACCAGACATTGAGCCATAGGATCGGTTTGTGTCTCCTTTGTTTCAACTTCTCTTACATAACTCTGCACTACTTCAATCAACTTACAGGTTTCTAGCTCATCAGCAAATTTCATCGCCTTATAGATGTTGAACATAACTGATTCATCATTCATCCTCAAGGTTAATTGCCATCTCTGAACATCTATTAGTGCTCTCCCAGTGGCAAGGAATGGTCTCCCAAGTATAAGTGGAATTTGATTATCCTCTTCATAATCTAAGACTACAAAATCGGCAGGAAAGATTAGCTTATCTACTTTAATAAGAACATCTTTTATTATACCTCTGGGATAAGTAATCGATCTATCCGCTAGTTGTAGTGTTATGGTGGTCGGCTTTACCTCTCTAAGACCTAGGCTTCTGAAAATAGATAAAGACATTAAATTTATGCTAGCACCTAAATCACACAATGCCTTACCCACTTTCAATTCTCCAATCTCGCATGGAATAGTAAAGCTTCCAGGGTCTTTCAATTTTTGCGATAACTTCTGCTGCAAAATTGCACTGCACTCCTCTGTCAAGTTGACAGTTTCATAATCCTCAAGTCTCCGTTTCTTTGACAACACTTCTTTCATGAACTTTGCATAATGTGGCATCTGCTGCAAAGCATCAACAAACAGAATGTTAATATGTAATTTCTTAAATATATCTAGAAATTTCCTTAACTCAAATTCAATCTTCCTTTTATACAAAGCTGAGGATAAGGAATAGATGGTTTTAACAAAGGAGGATTATCAGGAAAAAGTTTACTAAAAGATTTAGAATTAACTCCCTGTTTTACTGTTTCTGATTCTGCATCCTTTGTCATAACAGGTTCAATTTGCCTCTTCTGCACCTCAGTTATTGGTGCAGTTTCTTCATTCTTTGCTACCTTTGGTTGCTCATAGGTGTTCCCACTTCTCAGAGATATAGCATTACAGTGTTCTTTTAGATTTAACACTGTATCACTAGGAAACTTACCTCTTTCATTCAAAGAATTGACAGCTGCAGCCAGTTGTCCCAAAGTGGTATCTACAGACTTCATTTGTACACCAAGATTGGTATTCATCTCTGACATTTTAGCTTCCACGTTTTCTAACCGCGCATCAGTTTTGCTAAATCGTGTTCTAGTTTCAACCATGAACTCCTCAAATTCGTTCCTTCTAACTCCGCCATAACCTTGGGAGTTCCCTTGGTTATTGAATCCTGTATTGCTGTTACTTGCTGCTGCTGGGTTTAGAACATTCTTAGAATTACCATAAAATAGATTCTCATGGTTTCTGAATCTTGGCTAGTAATAGTTAGGAACCCGATTTCCCTGAAAACCAAAGTTGTGATTATTAACATAATTCACCTGCTCCAAATCTGTCCCCATCAAGTTAGGATTTATGTTGTCAGGATGAATCATAGCTTACGGCCCTTGTATACCAATTGAAGAAATTTATGTCGAAATCTGCTCAAGTCTTGCTAGAATCGTTGTCTGCCTATCTAACTCATGCATACCTGCTACTCTTCTGACATTAGCTCTTTCACCTGTCCATTGGCTACTATTTATAGCCATCTCCTTAATTAACTGCATAGCTTGATCGGGTGTCTTAGACCACAGTGAGCCTCCTACTGAAGCATCCACAGTAGCTCGTGTCTGCGAAGTCATTCTCCTATAGAAAACTTGTATTTGGTTTCCTTCATCATATCCATGCTGAGGGCATCTACGCAATAACTCTTTAAATCGCTCACATGCCTCATGTAATGGTTCTTGGTCTGACTGTGTGAACTAGGCAATCTCTAATCTCATCTGCATTGTCTTTCCTGGTGGGAAGTGCTTTGCTAAGAATTTCTGTGCCATCACTGCCCATGTCGGAATGCTTCCTGCTGGTAGATTTTGATACCAACTCAAGGCTTTATCCCGAAGAGAAAATGGAAACAATCTCAGCCGAATAACATCATCAGGGGCTCCATTAATCTTAATGGTGCAGCAAATCTGCAGAAAACTTGCCAAATGTGTGTTAGGATCCTCCAAGGTCGAACCTCCAAATTGATTTTGCATAACCATGTTGATCAATGCCGGCATCAATTCAAAGTTATTACAGTTTACAGGAATCTCTCTTATAGCAGCAAAATTTTGATTCACAACTGAGGTAAAGTAATCGCGTATAGCTCGTTGCTGCTGATTTTCATCTGCCATGATTAAATTTCAGTCTTTCTCTTCAAATCTGTTCTGTTGAATTTGTCTAATGGTTCTCTCAATCTCTGGATCTAACTCTTCTTTTATGTCTGTATTTCCACTTCTGCCAGTTTATACCATTCACCTAAAAAATATTTGTAGATAGTAAATTAAAACAAAAATAAAAATCTAAATTAAAGTAAAGGCTATTGGGGAACAGTGTTAACGAAAAATGAAACAACAATTCCCCGGCAATAGCGCCAGAAAACTTGTTGTGCTCAAATGGAACACTACTGCAAGTGCACAGGTTAGTTTTCGAGTATAGAGTAAATATAAGTATCGTTCCACAGGGAATTGTGTCTACCACAAATCACTGTAATCAACAACCTTGAACTTTATTTAGAAAAAGTAGTTTATATTTGTTAAGATCCTATTTCCTATTCTAACTATTAATTGCGGAACAAATTAATTAAAACAAATCACAATTATTACGGATAAAGATATCAATGGCAAAATATTCCTAGAACTCGATTTCACCTAACTAGGGTTCATACAATTCCTTTGATCAATTGTTCTTTTGATTTCAAATTGTTTATAGCCGAAACTATTTCCTGTTTATCTCTTCCGAGTTTTAAACATTCATACCCACATTGCCTAATCCTAACCTCCTAATTCAGAATTAAATAATAGAGTTCATTAAGCAATAGTAATCCGTTTCTCTATGGCTCATAAGAATTGTCAACCTCCCGATTCAACAATATCCCATGTTAATCTACCCCTGTGCATATAAATAATCCCCTCTCCTGAGTGCCGGATTCCTATACTAATACATCCAATTGGTGGCTAATCAACTAGAGCATTAAGAACAAGTAGATTAAATAATCATAATTGAAATCATCCAAACAATCATCACAAAGTAATTGCAATCAGCCCAAAGTTGGTTACATCGATTCTAGGAAAAAGGAGTTTAGTTCCTAGAAATCATAATAAACATCCAATAATTCCAAATTATCATCCCTAGAATAAACATTGGTAGGAAAAGATGTAAAAGATGGAGTTTCTATGGAGCTAAATCAATCTTGAAGTCTTCTGCCGCAGCCTCCCTCGAAATTCTGATAAAAAGACTATTTATAAGGTTTCCAAGCACTAAAACGCGGAAGGCCAGGTGGAAAAATAGTGTTGCCCTAATCAGACTGCTATGCTACGACAATGGTATTAATTCCTCAGATCTGCTCTGCACTGTCCAGTTTCTTCTATTGCTGCAGCATAAGTCATGATCAGCATCCTGTAACTTCAATTCTTCATGGAATCATCAGAACCAGCTCCAAAAGCTTTAACTTCTCCAAATTATTCTTTTTCCTGCACAAATGTACAAAACACATAAAACATACCTAATATTGCAAAGAACAAATCAAATAACTAAGTAAAAGGGTTCTAAACATATATAGATTTCAGTGCTAACAGCTACCATAGCCTTTTGTTTTTGAAGAGTCTTACTTAGCTACTGTTGATGGCATATCTAAAATTTCTTCAATGATTCATTTTCATTTTGCCTTTCTTTAATCTCGGTCTTACCTATTCATTTTATGATAGCTTTCTACCTTGGTTTTTTCATTATTATGACAACAACTCCTTTTTCAAATCTTTCCATGCTTTTCTTTACATATTTTCTATTGATTTCTATTTAGCTTGCTTACTGTTTGAACTTTAGTATAATCCAGTTTTACTAGCTCCATTTGTTAGTTTGTTTTTCATTGTTTTTATTTACTGTTCATTCGTGTAGAGCTTGAGGCTTTGTTATGCTTTGTTGATTTCTATTTTACTGCTCTCTTATTTTTGGTTTAGACTTTAGTTTCTATTATAGATATTGCTTGTGCATTTTCCTTTTTAGCCTATTTTCATCCATTCTGTTGGGCAAAAGCTAGAAGGCAGAGTTGAAGCTTGCAATACAGAGCTTACAACACTGCTAATGGGTTCACTACTGCTTGTTGCGTGATGAAGCTGGAAGTCGAGACTGAAGCTGCACTGCAGTTGCTGGACCTGGTGTTGCTGGCTAATGTCCCTGGGTTCATGAGGGCACTGTAAGAAAATCAGGATTGAAGCAGAAGTGTAGAGCAGGTGATTGAAGAAGTAGCTAGCGTCGGTGCAGAACCAAGTTGGAATACACTGTTGCAGTGGACAGAAAGCACATACCTTCCTTTACTTTGCTCTGTTCTTAGGATACTGTATTGTTCATTTGTGTGTTTGCTTTTATTCTGCACTAATTTTTTTTTTTTTTTGCTGCTGCAGGTGTGTGGCACGAGCGGAGGTAAAACTGGTGCGTGTTGAAGACTACAGCAGGTGATGGCGAATCGGGTAATGAGGGCTGGTTACAACAACCACATTGCTTAATTCTAATTTATTACTACGGTTCTTCAGTGTTCGTTTACAACTTTTAGATTTTTCTAGGATTTTAGTTAGATTAATGTATTCGATGTTTTAATTTCTCTGTTGTGATTTTATTTAAAGACTGATTCTATTCCTATCTTCTGGTTTCTACTCAATTTATATTTGACATTCTTCCACCTAGCTAAGTCCCTCCTTTGGTCTCACTGTTTCTATACTGCTTTGTAAATAATTTTTTTTTGTTGCAACGTTTTGTAACTTCATTGTTACATCATGTTTTTACATGCACTTGCTCAGTTTTCATTTATATCTCACCTGCATTGTTGACGGACATTTTGTCAATGCTATTGTCATTTGCATGAGTTATGGCGATGCTAGTCAGTGTTAATGTAGGAGGTCGGATTTCTACTGCTCCATTTGCTGGCATGGCTATGTTTGATGTTGGACAGTGCATGAGGTGGTGAGGCTACAGGTACTTAAGTTACATATGAGGCAAGCACGACAGGGTTGCTACTGGAGATACGGCTCGAGAATGAAGTTGCAACATTGTACAGAGCAGGAAGGTGCGGCAGCAGCTAGTAATACGGATAGCCTGTCCTGAAACAGCTGCAGTAGTACAGTACAGAGGACAACATTTTAGGGCTGAATTGTGTTGTGGCATTGTTAGCAGAACAGTACATGGCCGAGTATTGATAGATTGCTTTGTAGTTTGATTTATAGTTTAAGAGCTTATTATTAATAGTTTAGGTTATTTTTAATTCAATGCCCTTTTAAGTAGTTTAATTAATATTTCCTTAGTTTAATTAAATTGCATATGTTTAGGATTGTTAGATTTAAGATCTTTAGATTTTAGTTTAGATTAAATTTTTATGTAATTGAAATTTTAATCTAATTATTTTCTTGCATATATTTAGGAAATATTTATTTCTCATGCATCATTTAGATTTTATTATTTCTTTAGGCAATTTATTAAGTTAGTAATTAGTTAGAGTTATATTTTATTTAGGTTCACTATTTTAGGCATTTAGGTTATAGTTATATTTAGGAATTTTCTTAAATTTTTAGAATTTTATTCCATTAGGCCTTAGGTTAGACTAATTTACATTTTTATTTTTGTAAATTAATTAGATTAAATACATGCAATTTTATTTCATATTAGAATTTTCTAGTTTTATTCATTTTATTTTATATTTTCCCATATTTGCATCTTTAGTCCATTTACACTAATTAATTCTAGTTTCAGTCTTTTTATTTTGCAGATTATCGCTTTCACTTGCTTGGAGCTCTGTTAGTAATTTTTGCTCTATTTTATTTCCTTTATAGGTTTCATTATATTTATAGTCTTCCAGTATTTTCAAATTAAACCTTGTAGATCACCCTTTTTAACGTTCATAATTTGCTAGGATATACTTAGGGTAAAATTAACTGGTACTTTGTTAGGCCAACTGTATTCTCTGTGGAACGATAATCAGGGACTCAATTCCCATTATTACTTGTGCAACCCATGCACTTGCGGTAGACACACCTAGGTAGCCAAGACGCGACGTATCAAGTTTTTGGCATCGTTGCTGGGGAATCATTGTTAGCCATTAACTAATATTGGTGAAATTATGCCTAGGTATAATTCTAGTTTTGTACATACTTAGGTTGTGAATATTTAGAACCTTAATTTAGATTAGTTAATTTTCTCTCTATATATATAAATTTTTTTTCTCATTTCTTAGGACTTTTAAATGTTTACATGCATAGAGCCAAGAGCTTTGACTGCTTTCCTTTAGATCCTGAAACAGAAAGAACACTTAGAAAAATCAGGAATGACTCTAGGAAAATAATAGCTCTGCTGCAAGACACGAGACTGAAAATAGAGAAATTAGGACTGTGGGAGATTATGTTATCCCGACTATTGGAGGTTATTGCAATAGCATTAGTCCACCACCTGTCCCAGCAAACAACTTTGAAATTTACCCTTCGATCCTCCAGATGATCCAAACTTCGTTACAGTTCAGTGGGCTTCCCCATTATGACCCACATGCACACTTAGGGTAATTTCTAAATCTGTGCAACACTTTCAAGCATAATGGACTATCGGACGATGCACTTAGGCTTAGGCTATTTCCATTCTCTCTTAGAGATAGAGCCAAACACTGGTTATGACACCCCAGAAGTGCGAAAAACAGGGCAATTTTAAAACTTTTTATTCATCCATTCACAATTAAGGGTGCATTCCTGTGCAGTGTCATGCATCATCATACATAATTGATAATCTTTCACCTTAGGATCTCATCATCTTATAATTATATATCATATCATAAACATTACCCAATTCCGAATTAATTATCCTAATACATCCCATACATCATAGTACATCAAGTGTCTGTAAATACAACATAAGTCTGGGTACATGAAATGTAAATTATACCACAACACAATATATGTAACCTGGAGCTCAAGTCCTCCACTAGCCACTATTCTGTACGCTACATGAAACTTCTCTTCACTTGAAGAAATCTTGGGGGGAAGATAAAACAGGGTGAGCTTCTAAATCGCTCAGTAAGGAGGTAAGGGACTCATTAATGAAACAATGATTTACACAACACAATCATTTTATCTTGTAGTTGAAACTCAATTAAAAACGTAGCATGAACTCATTGAAATATCATTCTCATCTCGTTACTCTAAAACCACGTAAAAACATGAGAGTACATAACTTAGTACAAATCACAGTCACAAACATGTGGAAATTAGAATGCGATAATGGCTTTTTCATTAAAACGTGATAAAAATCACCTCAATAGAGTACATGTGGCACATCCACAAAACTCAAACTCATGTGTATAAAAAGGAGACTAGGCAAGAAAACTCATATAAAAACTCATCATGGCACATCGAAATAATCTCCTCTGGGTGCGCATCCCAGGCAACCTCAAAAGAGGGAATGTCGACAATATGGTCGTGTACATGGTATATTGTACTTACGGGTTACCAAAACAAGGCCCGACCTTACATGCTACTAAAACAATGCCTCTCCTCATGTACACTATCGGTTTTACATGCTACCGAAGTAATGCCTCCCAACGCTACCAAAGCGGGGAATAATATCGGCCTTACATGCTACCAAAGCAATGCCTCCTAACGCTACCAAAGCGGGGAATAATATCAGCCTTACATGCTACCAAAGCAATGCCTAATGTGTATTCAACATGACACGCCTAAGTCTCAATCATTATCTATTATCATTTAAAATGTCTTGCCTTCACGTACAACTCATAATAGTTTTCTCTCATAAATCTCATTTAAAACATTTGTGTACTCAACACAAAACATGTTAAAACCGAGTTCCAACCGACAAAACCACATATACATTTTTCAATCTCAATACACCTTAACGTAGAGCCCAAATCGCTTTTCACGTTTTAAACACAAAACGGTTGTAAAACATTTTCACGCTTTGTTTACAACTCATAAAATTTGGGCCCCAACCGGCTATAAAATCGTGTGCAATACTCATTCATAACACATAAAACATGCTTGTTTTCTCAAATCACAATTCATGCTACAATATTGTCACAAAACATACACACAAGCGAGTTTAAGTTTTCCTTTACTTCGTTACACCTCGTATAGTGCAATTGTTCCCAGATATCACGACCTAGCCTCGCATTCCTCTTTGGAGCTCCTGGGCTGTCCAAATGGTGTTAAAAACATCAATAACCCAACTCAATCGCATCATCGAGCACATATTTTCTCATATTCTCGTTAAATACTCAAACAACCTAACTCTCATAATTTTATCACAATCCACATTCTCATCTACTACATTTCCAATCCTACATTTTTCATGTACAATATCCATGCCCAATTCACCTCATTGCCAAAATTCCAAACTTATAGTCATAAATCCCAAAATTACCACAATCTCATAATATCATCTTTACTCCAACAAAAACATAGTTTCATCAATCCCTACCATTTCCTAGCTATTTCATCACAATGCCTACAACCATAATCACCAAAAATCACTTTAAAATCCAAGATCAAAGTTTAGAAAATTACCCAAAACTTGTGGAGTGCTTAACTCTTGTCTCGATTCAATCCGTCTTTCGATTTCCAAGTATGTTGTTCTCCTTTGAATGAGGAACAACTTTCCCTCTTGCCACAACCTTCGATTTGGACAGAAAATAAGGGTTTTAGAAGAGAGAGAAACTAGAGCTCGACTAAAATAGAGGTTTGGAAGAGAGAGAAAAGATGAAATGCAGAAAAACACAAGGGTCCTTTTATAGACGGAGGGTAGGAGATCGATTTAGTCCTTGATGAGATCGATCTGCATTTGAATTTGGGGGCGTTTTATGGTAATTTTATGCCTAAGAGATCGATCTGTCGTGGGGTGAGATCGATCTCTTAATGGCTTTGTGAGATCGATCTGTTCCAATTATGAGATCGATCTTCTGTTTACAGAACACTTCATGAGATCGATCTGCTCCCTGAGGAGATCGATCTTCTCCTTACATAGTGCTTTATGAGATCGATTTCTTCATTACAGAATCATAAGGAGATCTATCCTCTTCTATTGAAGATTGATCCTTTCTTTTCCAAGATCGATCTAGCCTCATAGTTTCACGCCTTGGTTAAACACTTAACATAAAATCTCATTCATGACTCATTCATCACTTAGAAACTCATTCCGTACTACCTCAATGTATGAGTACATTTCATTCAGCTCAATAAATTACACTTCAAGTTCACATTACATAATTGGATATGTGTAAAATTCTCAGATCTCACATCCTCCCCACCTTAAAAAGAATTTGATCCTCCAAATTCAACTCAACTCGTCAAATAGATGGGGGTACTTCTCCTTCGTGAGACTCACCAATTCCCAAGTCGCCTCCTCCATTGAGTGATGTTTCCACAAAACTTTCACTAATGGGATGCTCTTAGTCCGAAGCACTATCACTTTTCTATCGAGAATTCGGATGAGTTCTTTGGTGTAGCTCATGTCCTCTTATATGTCCATCTCTTCATACTCTTTGACATGAGAAGGGTCCTGGTGGTACTTCCTCAACATAGATACCTGAAAGACATTGTGTATTTAGGACATCTACGGGGGTAATGCCAACCTGTAGGCTACCTCTCCCACTCTCTCAAGAATCTTGAAGGGTCCGATGTATCGAGGACTCAATTTCCCTTTCTTTCCAAACCTCATGATACCCCTACTCAGTGATATCTTTAGAAATACTACATCACCAGCATCTAACTCGAGTGGCCTTCTACGCACATCTACGTAGCGTTTCTGCCTACTTTGTGTACCCTATAATCTCTCACATATGAGTTTCACACTCTGTACAGCCTGTTCAATAAGTTCGGGAGCATTTATCTTTTTGTTACCTACTTCTTCCCAGGCTACATGGGATCTACACCTCTTACCATAAAGAGCCTCAAAAGGTGCCATCCCAATACTCGCATGATAGCTATTATTGTACGCAAACTCTGCTAGGGGCAGGTGATCATCCCATGATCCCTTAAAATCCATCGTACACGCTCTCAAAATATCCTCTAGGGTCTGAATTCTCCTCTCTGACTGACCATCTGTCTGAGGATGATAGGCAGTACTAAAACTCAATCGAGATCCCATGGACTCCTGAAACTAGGTCCAAAAGCTGAAAGTAAATCGGGAATCTCTGTCAGAAGTAATACTCACTGGAGCCCCATGTAATCTAGCTATCTCGCTGACATATAACTCACTAAGGCATCCACAGTATCTGTGCCCTTGGTGGCAAAGAAGTGGGCACTTTTCGTCAGTCTATCCACTATGACCCATATCGCATCACGACCTTTTCGGGTCCTCGGTAAACCCATAATAAAGTCCATGGTGACATGCTCTCATTTCCATGTTGGCCCAGGTAAAGGATGTAATAATCCTCCAGGCTTTCGATGCTCAACTTACACTTGCTGGCACACTAAACATTTGGCCACATAATCTGCCACGTCTCGCTTCATGCTACTCCACCAGTACACCTTTCTCAAATCTCGGTACATCTTAGTACTCCCTGGGTGCATGGTGTATCGCGAGCAGTGGGACTCTCTCAGTATTTGTCTCTTTAGGGTATCGTTGTTTGGTACACAAATTCGTCTTCTAAATCTCAACACTCCATCCTCACTGATCGTGAGATTTGACTACGAAGTCTACTCAGTTTGGATAACCATATCGATCAACCTCTGATCATTGCGTTGCCCAGTTTAAATCTGACCCATGATCTTGGGCTCTATTCGCAGGCTAGCCAAAAATCCAGTCTCTACCTCTTTAACTTTGATCCGAAGTTCGGTGAACTACTCCAATAAATTCCATTCCTTGACCATCACAGCAGATATCATACTTTTCCTGCTCAGGGCATCAACAACTATATTCACCTTTCCCGGATGATATAGAATCTCGCAGTCATAATCCTTAAGAAGTTTCATCCATCTCCTTTGTCTCATGTTTAACTCTTTCTGATCAAACAAATACCTCAAACTTTTGTGGTCAATGAAGATCTAGAATCTTTCCTCATATAAGTAGTGCCGCCAGATCTTCAATATGAACACCACAACAGCTAACTCCAAATCATAAGTGGGGTAATTCCGCTCGAGATCTTTCAACTGTCGTGAACCATAGGCGACCACTCTTCCATGCTGCATGAGTACACACCCCAATCCTTGATGGGAAACATCACTATACACTGAAAATCCTCTTGATCCTTCAGGAATAGTCAACACAGGTGCCGCTATCAATCTCATCATTAATTCCTGAAAATTGAGCTCATATTGTTTCGTCCATATGAACGGAGTTTCCTTGCGCGTGAACTTAGTCAAAGGAGCGGCAATCCTGGAAAATCCTTCCACAAATCTTCTGTAATACCCTGCCAAACCAAGAAAACTTCGTACCTCGGTAACTGTCTTTGATCCTTCCCAATTAAGCACAACTTTTAATTTACTTAGATCCACTGATACTCATTTCTTTGAAACTATATGACCAAGGAAAGCTATCTGATCCAGCTAAAACTCACACTTATTAAGCTTTCCAAATAGTTATTTATCTCAGAGCATCTGAAGTACTAACCATAAGTGCTGTGTATTCCCCTCATAAGACCGAGAGTACACCAAGATATCATTAATAAAGACTATCACAAACTTATCTAGATAGTCTCTGAACACTTTATTCATTAACCTCATAAACGCTGCACGGGCATTCGTCAATCCGAAGGGCATCACTAGAAATTGATAATGGCCATACCTTGTCCTAAAGGTCGTCTTCAAAATATATTCTTCCTTAATCCTCAATTGGTGATAGCCCAATCTTAAATCAATCTTAGAGAAGACCAAGGCCCCTCTCAGCTGATCAAGCAGATCGTTAATCCTAGGCAATGGGTATTTATTCTTTATCGTGACTTTATTCAACAATCGATAGTCTATACATAATCTAAGACTACCATCCTTCTTCTTCACAAATAACACTGGTGCTCCCCACGGTGAGACATTGGGTCTAATAAATCCTTGATCCAATAACTCCTGTAGTTGCTTCTTCAATTCCTCAAGTTCCACTAACGCCATCCTATATGAAGGTCTAGAGATAGGCTGAGTATCTGTACCAAATCAATAGTATATTTCAACTCTCTCTAGTGGTAAACCTGGCAACTCATTTGGGAAAACATCCGAAAATTCACACACCACAAAAATATCCTCACCCCTCGGTTGTTCCCAATCATCATCTGAGATGAGTGTTTCATAACCTTCACATGAATACTCAAATTTAGTACCCTCAAAAACAACATCAAGATTTCAACTTGCTTACTAAACTTCCACACATTTACTTACTCAATATTTCAAATGTACACTGTAAGGTTCAGGTAGGGAGAAAGTTACAATCTTAGTGTAGCAGTCTAAGCTCACACGATTGGTTGCCAGCCAATCCATTCCCAAAATTACATCAAACCCATGCATATTAAACATTATTAGATCTGCTAACATTACTCTATCTCTCACCTTTATTTCACATCCTCTACAGATCAACTTGGTTCTCTGGGATTCACGCATATGGGTATTTACATGTAGTATATACTTTAGAGGTTCAAACTTCAAATTTAATCTACATACAAAATGCTCAGAAATAAACAAATGGATGGACCCCGGGTCAATCAACACAAGAGCCTTATGATTACAGACAGAGAGTGTACCTCTTATAGTTTCTGCTGAAGTGTCTATTGTTTCCTTATCCAGAGTAAACACACGTCCTACTGTAACGGGCTTTTTTCCTTTCTCTGTAGCAGTGGCTCATCTCTGGGGATTCACTCTCTGAGGCTGTTGTCTGGCAGGCTCCGGAGCATGTGGTTTCTAAGGTTGAGGGCAGTCTCTTAGTCTGTGACCCATGTCTCCACATCTAAAACATCCACTGATCAACCAAGTACAACTTCCCTCATGCGGTCGGCCACAGCCTCTACAAACCCTTATCTCAGGCCTGACATCTCGAGGGGTCTCTTTGATGATGGGATAAGCTCTGGGTCTCTCAAATCTACCCTTCTGTACCTCAATCCTTCCTCTCTTGAAAGAACCTCTCCGAACATCTGCTTGGAAAATCACTGGCCTCTTACCCTTATCCCTAGTTGTAACACTGAACTTATTCTGGGACTGTACAATTTTGATTCCCCTCTCAATCTCTTGTGCTCGTCTCATAGCATCTCCAAACTCAGTAATACATAGCCCTATCAATCTATCTCTGATGATGGGCCTTAATCCATACACAAATCTCTCGGTGTAGAGCTCTTCATTTTTTAAGGTCTTTGGGTCATACCTCAATAGAACGATAAATCGGCTCTCATAATCGTCCATAAACATATCACCCTGTACCTGATTCAAAAACTCTGCTTACTTCTTTCTCTGAGCAACTCGTGGTACAAATTGGGCTCTAAAGGCTACCTGAAATTCTTCCCAGCTAATCACATCTTGGCTGGACATTAAAATACCCTGGGTAGTACCCCACCAATCTCGAGCTCCCCCTTTCAATATATAGGCACTCATACTGGCCCTCTCAGCATCAGTGCATCCCAAATAGTCAAATATGACTCTCAACTTAGTCAGCCACTCCTCAGCCTTTGTAGGATCCTTCTTTCGTCTAAATATGGGCAGATTCATTTTTAAAATGTCCTTCGGTCGAACCATACTTCTGTCATCAAGCTGAGTGACGGGAGGCACTGGGTCCATTTGTACTAGGGGCACAAGAGGTCCTTGTTGTGGTGTAGGAGTAGTACTCGAGGCATTAACTCCAAAATGTTACGCGAATAGCGCTGCCATTTGCTCAAAACCTTACCTTACATCGGTCTCAATCCGGTTAAATCGAGAGTTAGGACTCTCTGGTTGTGGGGCAGGTGGTGGAGGTGGCTCTGTCTGCCTCCTCGAACAACCTCGTCGTCCACTCATTCTCAATCTCAACTTGTTTCCTGTGCGTACACATTCAACTTAATTGAAATCTCAATCCTCAATTTCAGTTCAAGACAAGACTTATACAAACACTTGGGATGTATTCTATTTCACTTAACTGACACTGACAGTACTAAATAGCCTAAGCTCTGATACCAAGAAAACTCTATGAGGCCCCGGAAGCGCGAAAAACAGGGCATTTTTAAAACTTTTTATTCATCCATTCACAATTAAGGGTGCATTCCTATGCAGTGTCATGCATCATCATACATAATTGATAATCTTTCACCTCAGGATCTCATTATCGTATAATTATATATCATACCATACATAGTACCCAATTCCGAATTAATTATCCTAATACATCCCATACATCATAGTACATCAAGTGTCTGTAACTACAACATAAGTCTGGGTACATGAATTGTAAATTATACCTCAACACAATATATGTAGCATGGAGCTCAAGTCCTCCACTAGCAACTATTTCATACGTTGCAGGAAAATTCTCTTCACTTGAAGAAATCTGGAGAGGGAAGATAAAACAGGGTGAGCTTCTAAATCCCTTAGTAAGGAGGTAAGGGACTCATTAATGAAACAATGATTTGCACAACACAATTGTTTTATCTCATAGTTGAAACTCAATTAAAAACGTAGAATGAACTCATTAAAATACCATTCTCATCTTGTTACTCTAAAATCACGTAAAAACATGAGAGTACATAACTTAGTACAAATCACAGTCACAAGCATGAGGAAATTAGAATGCGATAATGGCATTTTCATTAAAACGTGATAAAAATCACCTCAATAGAATACATGTGGCACAGCCATAAAACACAAACTCATGTGTATAAAAAGGAGACTAGGCAAGAAAACTCATATAAAAACTCGTCATGGCACATCAAAATAATCTCCTCTGGGTGCACATCCTAGGCATCCTCAAAAGAGGGAATGACGATAATATGGTCGTGTACATGGTAAATTGGACTTTACGCGTTACCAAAACAAGGCCCGGCCTTACATGCTACCAAAGCAATACCTCTCCTCATGTACACTATCGGACTTACATGCTACCAAAGCAATGCCTCCCAACGCTACCAAAGCGGGGAATAATATTGGCCTTACATGCTACCAAAGCAATGCCTCCCAACGCTACCAAAGCGGGAATAATATCGGCCTTACATACTACCAAAGCAATGCCTGATGTGTATTCAACATGACACGCCTAAGTCTCAGTCATTATCCATTATCATTTAAAACGTCTTGCCTTCACATAGAACTCATAATTGTTTTCTCTCATAAATCTCATTTAAAACATTTGTGTACTCAACACAAAACAAGTTAAAACCAAGTTCCAACCGACAAAACCATGCACACATTTCTCAATCTCAAGACACCTTAACGTAAAGCCTAAATCTCTTTTCACGTTTTAAACACAAAACGGTTGTAAAACATTTTCACGCTTAGTTTACAACTCAAAAAAGTTGGGCCCCAACTGACTATAAAATCGTGTGCAATACTCATTCATAACTCATAAAATATGCTTGTTTTCTCAAATCACAATTCATGCTACAATATTGTCACAAAACACACACACAAGCGAGTTTAAGTTTTCCCTTACCTCGTTGCACCTCGTATAGTGCAATTGTTCCCCAGTATCATGGACTAGCCTCGTATTCCTCTCTGGAACTCCTGGGCTATCCAAACGGTGTTAAAAACATCAATAACCCAACTCAATCGCATCATCGAGCACATATTTTCTCACATGCTCGCTAAATACTCAAACAACCCAACTCTCATAATTTTATCACGATCCACATTCTCATCTACTACATTTCAAATCTGACATTTTTCATGTACAATATCCATGTCCAATTCACCTCATTGCCTAAATTCCAAACTTATAGTCATAAATCCCAAAATTACCACAATCTCATAATATCATCTTGTGTGAGATCTGAGAATTTCAGACATATTTATTGATGTAATAATAATTTGAAGTGTAATTTATTGAACTAAGTAAATTGTGGGAATTATAATTGGAGACTTATGTGTTAAGTGTGTAAAATGAGCATGAAGCATGAGGACAGATCGATCTGGGAGAAGGAGAGATCGATCTGGTGAGTTAAAAATGACGAGGAAGGGGAAATTTGAGGAGCAGATCGATCTCCAATGGAAGAGATCGATCTCCTTATGAATCTGTTTGAGAAGGGATCGATCTCATGAGGAAGAGATCGATCTCCAAATGAATCTGTTTGAGAGAAGATCGATCTCATGAGGAGGAGATCGATCTCCAAATGCTTCTGTTTGGGGAGAAGATCGATCTCTTTAGGAGCAGATCGATCTCATAAAGCCATAAAGAGATCGATCTCACCCTTCGACAGATCGATCTCCTAGGCATAAAATTACCCAGATCGTCCCCAAATTTCAAGCACAGATCGATCTCATCAGGAGGCAGATCGATCTCCTACCTCCAGTCTATATAAGGAACCCGTGTTTTCTCTGAAATTTCACTTTCTCTCTCTTTACAAACCTCCATTTTTCTGAAAACCTAGTTTCTCACTCCTCTAAATCCCCCATTTTTGGCCGAATCAGCTATTGTGGTAAGAAGGAAAGTTGTTCCTCATCAAAGGGAGAACAACATACTTGGAAATTGAAGGACGAATCGGATCGAGGCGTGAGTTGTGCGTCTCACAAGCTTTGGGTAATTTCTAAACCTCGATCTTGATATTTGAGTTGATTTTGATGTTATTGGTGGTTGAATTTGTGTTGAAATGGCTGAAAGATGACTAGGGATTGATTAAATTTCAATGTGGTAGGAGTGATATGTATATTGAGAATTTTGGTGAATTTAGGAAATTGTGAGCTATAAATGGAAAATTGGACAATGTGGAGAATTAGCCTAGATAATTGGTTTTAGAGATATAGAACGCCAAGATATTGTGAATGATGTTGTAGTTTAGGGTTGAGTGACGAGAATTGAGAAAATTGAGGTGTTATGAGCAATGATGCTCGATTTTGAGAATTGAGGCTTATGTGATGTGGAGTATTGATGTTTTAACATCGTTTGGACAGCTCGGGAGTTCCAGAGTGGAATGCGAGACTAGTCCGTGATACGGGGGAAACGATTGCACTATACGAGGTGCAAAGAGGTAAGGGAAATCTAAACCGTTTGTGTATGTGATTTGTAAACTGTTATAGCATGATTTATGATTTATAAACAAGCATGTTGAGTGTTTTGTGTTGAGATTAAATTGCACACGATTTTATAGCCGGTTGGAGCCCAATGTTTTATGAGTTTATAACTGGGCTCTACGTTAAGGCAATATTGAGATTTGAGAAATGTGTGCGTGTGCTTTGCCGATTAGAACTCGGTTTTATTACGTTTTGTGTTGAGTACAAAACGGTTTTCAAATGAGTTTTATGAGAGAAAAACCATTACGAGTTCTACGTGAAGGTAAACCCGTCTTATGTGATAAGACTTAGGTGTGTAGTTGTGAGTACACACCGGGCATTGCTCTGGTAGCATGTAAGCCCGATTTCTTCTCCGTTCTAGTAACGTGAGAATGACCTATTCTGTGGCTGTGCCACGTTGAGAAAACCCCATTGGTGGCTGTGCCACGTTGAGAAAACCCCATTGGTGGCTGTGCCACGTTGAGAAACCCATTGGTGGCTGTGCCACGTATACCCCATCGGTGGCTGTGCCACGTATACCCCATTGGTGGCTGTGCCACGTATACCCCATCGGTGGCTGTGCCACGTATACCCCATTGGTGGCTGTGCCACGTATACCCTATCGGTGGCTGTGCCACGTATACCCCATTGGTGGCTGTGCCACGTTATACCCCATCGGTGGCTGTGCCACGTTGAGAAACCCTATTTTGTGGCTATGCCACGTGAGAAAATGATTCAGTGGCTTTGCCACGTGTGTTTGTGGCGATGCCACGAGTGATTTTAAATCAGTGGCTATGCCACGTTAATTGAGAAAGCGTTTAACGCGTTATTTTCACATGCTTTGTTAATGCTCTAGAGTGAGCCTTTTTACTTCATGTTTTCACATGACTTGACACATGAGAGTGTCGTTTTGAGTATTTTCATGCTATGGTTTTCAAATGAGTTTCACATACAAATAAATGCTTTGTGATGTGCATTTTGGTTTATGAAATGAGTCCCCTACCCCCCTTACTGAGCGATTTAGAAGCTCACCCTGTTTTTCTTTCCCCCCAGAGTTCTTCAAGTGAATAAGGACATCCCTGCGACGTACGGGGTAGTGGCTAGTGGAGGATCCGAGCTCCAGGCTATATATTTTGTACTTTGAGGTATATTTATCTTTTCATGTACCCAGACTATTATTGTAATTACAGACACTTGATGTATGACATTATACGGGATGTATTAGGATTAATTGACTGTAATCGAGTAATGGGTATAATACAATATTTATTATACATGATGAGATCCTGAGGCATGATAATTATGATGATGTATGACACTGCACAGGAATGCACTCTTTATTTGTGAATTAACGAGTAAAAGTTTTAAATTAGCCCTATTTTCCGCATTTTCGGGGCGTGACAGAGTTTTCTTGGTATCAGAGCTTAGGGTGTCTAGTACTGTCAGTGTCGGTTAAGTGAAATAGAATACATCCCAAGTGTCTGTAATAGTCTGGTCATGAACTGAAATTGAGGATTGAGATTTCAATCAATTGTGATATGTACGCGCAGGAGACGAGTTGAGATTGAGAATGAGTAAACGACGAGGTCATTCGAGGAGGCAGGCAGAGTCCCCTCCACCACCTGTCCCACAACCAGAGAGTCCTAACTCTCGATTTAATCGGATTGAGACCGATGTGAGGCAAGGTTTTGAGTAGATGGCAGCATTATTCGCGCAACACTTTGGAGTTAATGCCTCGGATACTACCCCTACACCACCACTAGGACCTCCCATACCCCCAGTGCCTCCCGTCATTCAGCCTGAGGACAGAATAAGGTCCGACTAAAGGAATTTCTGAAGATGAATCCACCCGTATTTAGGGGAAAGAAGGATCCTACAGAGGCTGAGGAGTGGTTGACGGAGTTGAGAGTTATATTTGATTTACTGGGGTGCACCGATGCTGAGAGAGTCAGTATGAGTGCCTATATGCTGAAGGGGAGAGCTCGAGATTGGTGGAGTACTACCCAGGGTATCTTGATGTCCCACCAGGATGTGATTGGTTGAGAAGAGTTCCAGTCAGCTTTTAGAACCCAATATGTACCACGAGCCGCCCAGAGAAGGAAACAGGCCGAGTTTTTGAGTTTGGTACAGGGTGACATGTCGATGGATGACTATGAGAGCCAGTTCACCGCACTACTGAGATATGACCCAGAGACCTTCAAGAGTGAAGAGCTCCGCACAGAGAAGTTTGTGTATGGGTTGAAGCCCGTCATTAGAGATAGATTGATGGGGCTATGTATTACTGAGTTTGGAGATGCTCTGAGACGAGCACAAGAGGTTGAAAGAGGGATTGAGATGGTACAATCCCAGAATGAGCTCAGTGCGGTGAATAGAGATAAGGGCAAGAGGCCAGCACTTTTCCAGTCCGAGGCTCGGAGAGGTTCCTTCAGAAGAGGAAGGATTGAGGTGCAGAGGGACAGATTGGAGAGACCCAGAGCCTATCCTATTATCAAGGAGACCCCACGATATGTCAGACCGGAGATGAGGATTTGTAGAGACTGTGGCCGATCGCATGAGGGAAGTTGTACTGGGTCGATCCATGGATGTTTCAGATGTGGTGACATGGGTCACAGAGTGAAGGATTATCCCCAACCTCAGATACCACATGCTTCGGAGCCCACTAGACAACAGCCTCAGAGAGTGGATCCCCGGAGACGGGCCACTGCGGCAGAGAAAGGGAAGAAACCTGTGGCACAGGGACGAGTGTTTACCCTGGATAAGGAGACCGCAGACGCTTCGACAGAAACTATAAGAGGTACACTCTCTGTCTGTAATTATGAGGCTCATGTGTTGATTGATTCAGGATCCACGCATTCGTTTATTTCTGAGCATTTTGCATGTAGATTAAACTTGAAGTTTGAACCTCTAGAATATATACTACATGTAAATACCCCTATGCGTGAATCCCAGAGAACTGAGTTAATCTGTAGAGGGTGTGAGATTAAGGTGGGAGATAGAGTGATGTTAGCAGATCTAATCATGTTAAGTATACATGGGTTTGATGTAATTCTGGGAATGGATTGGTTGGCGACCAATCGAGTGAGTTTAGACTGCTACACTAAGATTGTAACTTTCTCCCTACCTGAACCTTACAGTGTACAATTGAGATATTGAGGGAATGATTATGCGGATTTCTAGTAAATAATTTGAGAATTTTAATATTATTTTGGAGAATATTAAATATGATTATTCATGTGAAGGTTATGAGACACTCATCTCGGACGATGAGCGGGAACACCCGAGGATTGAGGATATACCTGTGGTTTGCGAATTTCTGGATGTTTTCCCAGATGAATTGCCAGGTTTACCACCAGAGAGAGAGCTGGAGTTTACCATTGATTTGGTACCAGATACTCAGCCGATCTCTAAGCCTCCTTACAGGATGGCATTAGTGGAACTTGAGGAATTGAAGAGACAACTACAGGAGTTATTGGATCAAGGGTTTATTAGACCCAGTGTTTCGTCGTGGGGAGCGCCAGTGCTGTTTGTTAAGAAGAAGGATGGTAGTCTCAGATTATGTGTGGACTACCGGCTATTGAATAAAGCCACGGTGAAGAATAAATACCCACTACCCAGGATTGACGATCTACTTGATCAGCTAAGAGGGGCATCAGTCTTTTCTAAGATTGATTTGAGATCGGGCTATCACCAATTGAGGATTAAGGAAGAAGATATTCCAAAGACGGCCTTCAGGACAAGGTATGGCCATTACGAATTTCTGGTGATGTCCTTTGGATTGACGAACGCCCCTGCAGCATTTATGAGATTGATGAACGAGGTGTTCAGAGACTATCTGGATAAGTTTGTGATAGTCTTTATCGATGATATCCTGGTGTACTCTCGATCGTATGAGGAGCATGCACAACATTTGTGGTTAGTACTTCAGATACTCCGAGATAAGCAATTATACGGAAAGCTTAGTAAGTGTGAGTTTTGGCTGAACCGGATAGCTTTCCTTGGGCATGTAGTCTCAGAGGAAGGAGTATCAGTGGATCCGAGTAAAATAGCAGCTGTGCTTAATTGGGAGAGACCGAGGACAGTGACTGAGATACGAAGCTTCCTTGGTCTGGCAGGGTATTACAGGAGATTTGTGGAAGGATTTTCAAGGATTGCCGCTCCTTTGACTAAACTCACGCGTAAGAGACTCCGTTCATATGGACTGATCAATGTGAGCTCAGTTTTCAAGAGTTAAAGAGGAGATTGACAACGGCACCTGTGTTAACTATTCCTGAAGGATCAGGAGGATTCTCGGTGTATAGTGATGCATCTCATCAAGGATTGGGGTGTGTG
Source organism: Firmiana major (assembly GCA_033439115.1). Taxonomy (NCBI): domain Eukaryota; kingdom Viridiplantae; phylum Streptophyta; class Magnoliopsida; order Malvales; family Malvaceae; genus Firmiana; species Firmiana major. The sequence continues at coordinate 66,930,789 of CM065899.1, forward strand.
CTTATGCAGCACGGGAGAGTGGTCGCATATGGATCGCGACAGCTGAAAGACCATGAGCGGAATTATCCCACGCATGATTTGGAGTTAGCCGCTGTGGTATTTGCTTTGAAGATCTGGCGACACTACTTATATGGGGAAAGATTCCAGATCTTCACTGATCACAAGAGTTTGAGATATCTCTTTGATCAGAAAGAGTTAAACATGAGACAAAGGAGATGGATGGAACTCCTTAAGGATTATGACTGCGAGATTCTTTATCATCCGGGTAAGGCGAATGTGGTTGCTGATGCCCTGAGCAGGAAGAGTGTGATATCTGCTATGATGATCAGGGAATGGGATTTGTTAGAGCAGTTCGCCGAACTTCGGATCAGAGTTAAAGAGGTAGAGACTGGATTTTTGGCTAGCTTGCGGATAGAGCCCAGGATCATGGATCAGATTAGAACTGGGCAGCGCACTGATCAGAGATTGATAGACATGGTTAGCCAAGCTGAGCAGAGTTCGCAGTCGGATCTCACCATCAGTGAGGATGGATTATTGAGGTTCAGAGGACGGATTTGTGTACCGGACGATGATACCCTAAAGAGACAGATACTGAGAGAATCCCACTGCTCGCGATACACCATGCACCCAGGAAGTACTAAGATGTACCGAGACTTGAGAAAGGTGTATTGGTGGAGTGGTATGAAGCGAGATGTGGCAGAGTATGTGGCCAGGTGTTTAGTATGCCAGCAAGTGAAAGCTGAGCATCGGAAGCCCGGAGGACTACTACAGCCCTTACCTGTACCTACATGGAAATGGGAGCATGTCACTATGGACTTTATTATGGGTTTACCGAGGACCCGAAGAGGTCGTGACGCGATATGGGTCATTGTGGATAGATTGACCAAGAGTGCCCACTTCCTTGCCATCAAGAGCACAGATACTGTGGATGCCTTAGCTGAGCTATATGTCAGCGAGATAGCTAGATTACATGGGGCTCCAGTGAGTATTACTTCTGATAGAGATTCTCGATTTACTTCCAGATTTTGGACCCAGTTTCAGGAGTCCATGGGATCTCGATTGAGTTTTAGTACCGCCTATCATCCTCAGACAGATGGTCAGTCAGAGAGGACTATTCAGACCCTGGAGGATATGTTGAGGGTGTGTACGATGGATTTTAAGGGATCATGGGATGATCACCTGCCCCTAGCAGAGTTTGCATACAATAACAGCTATCATGCGAGTATTGGAATGGCACCTTTTGAGGCTCTATATGGTAGGAGGTGTAGATCCCCTGTAGCTTGGGAAGAAGTCGGTGACAGAAAGATAAATGCTCCCGAGATTGTTGAGCAAGCCGTACAGAGTGTGAAACTCATATGTGAGAGGTTACGGGTTGCACAAAGTAGACAGAAAAGCTACGCGGATGTGCATAGACGGCCACTCGAGTTTGAGGTTGGTGATGCAGTATTTTTGCGAGTATCACCGAGCAAGGGTATCATGCGATTTGGAAAGAAAGGGAAATTGAGTCCTCGATACATAGGACCATTCGAGATTCTTGAGAGAGTGGGAGAGGTAGCCTACAGATTGGCATTACCCCCACAGATGTCTGGAATACACAACGTTTTTCATGTATCTATGTTGAGGAAGTACCACCTGGACCCTTCTCATGTTATAGAGTATGATGAGATGGACATACAGGAGGACATGAGCTACATTGAGGAACCCGTCCGGATTCTCGATAGAAAGGAGAAGGTACTGAGAACCAAGAGCATCCCATTAGTGAAAGTCTTGTGGAAGCATCACTCAAGGGAAGAGGCGACGTGGGAACTTGAGAGTCTCATGAAGGAGAAATACCCCCATCTATTTTGACTAGTTGAGTTGAATTTGGAGGACCAAATTCTTTTTAAGGTGGGGAGGATGTGAGATCTGAGAATTTCAGACATATTTATTGATGTAATAATAATTTGAAGTGTAATTTATTGAACTAAGTAAATTGTGGGAATTATAATTGGAGACTTATGTGTTAAGTGTGTAAAATGAGCATGAAGCATGAGGACAGATCGATCTGGGAGAAGGAGAGATCGATCTGGTGAGTTAAAAATGACGAGGAAGGGCAAATTTGAGGAGCAGATCGATCTCCAATGGAAGAGATCGATCTCCTTATGAATCTGTTTGAGAAGGGATCGATCTCATGAGGAAGAGATCGATCTCCAAATGAATCTGTTTGAGAGAAGATCGATCTCATGAGGAGGAGATCGATCTCCAAATGCTTCTGTTTGGGGAGAAGATCGATCTCTTTAGGAGCAGATCGATCTCATAAAGCCATAAAGAGATCGATCTGACCCTTCGACAGATCGATCTCCTAGGCATAAAATTGCCTAGATCGTCCCTAAATTTCAAACACAGATCGATCTCATCAGGAGGCAGATCGATCTCCTACCTCCAGTCTATATAAGGAACCCGTGTTTTCTCTGAAATTTCACTTTCTCTCTCTTAACAAACCTCCATTTTTCCGAAATCCTAGTTTCTCACTCCTCCAAATCCCCCATTTCCGATCGAATCAGCTATTGTGGTAAGAAGGAAAGTTGTTCCTCATCAAAGGGAGAACAACATACTTGGAAATCGAAGGACGAATCGGATCGAGGAGTGAGTTGTGCGTCTCACAAGCTTTGGGTAATTTCTAAACCTCGATCTTGATATTTGAGTTGATTTTGATGTTATTGGTGGTTGAATTTGTGTTGAAATGGCTGAAAGATGACTAGGGATTGATTAAATTTCAATGTGGTAGGAGTGATATGTATATTGAGAATTTTGGTGAATTTAGGAAATTGTGAGCTATAAATGGAAAATTGGACAATGTGGAGAATTAGCCTAGATAATTGGTTTTAGAGATATAGAACGCCAAGATATTGTGAATGATGTTGTAGTTTAGGGTTGAGTGACGAGAATTGAGAAAATTGAGGTGTTATGAGCGATGATGCTCGATTTTGAGAATTGAGGCTTATGTGATGTGGAGTATTGATGTTTTAACATCGTTTGGACAGCTCGGGAGTTCCAGAGTGGAATGCGAGACTAGTCCGTGATACGGGGGAAACGATTGCACTATACGAGGTGCAAAGAGGTAAGGGAAATCTAAACCGTTTGTGTATGTGATTTGTAAACTGTTATAGCATGATTTATGATTTATAAACAAGCATGTTGAGTGTTTTGTGTTGAGATTAAATTGCACACGATTTTATAGCCGGTTGGAGCCCAATGTTTTATGAGTTTATAACTGGGCTCTACGTTAAGGCAACATTGAGATTTGAGAAATGTGTGCGTGTGCTTTGCCGGTTAGAACTCGGTTTTATTACGTTTTGTGTTGAGTACAAAACGGTTTTCAAATGAGTTTTATGAGAGAAAAACCATTACGAGTTCTACGTGAAGGCAAACCCGTCTTATGTGATAAGACTTAGGTGTGTAGTTGTGAGTACACACCGGGCATTGCTCTGGTAGCATGTAAGCCTGATTTCTTCTCTGTTCTAGTAACGTGAGAATGACCTATTCTGTGGCTGTGCCACGTTGAGAAAACCCCATTGGTGGCTGTGCCACGTTGAGAAAACCCCATTGGTGGCTGTGCCACGTTGAGAAACCCATTGGTGGCTGTGCCACGTATACCCCATCGGTGGCTGTGCCACGTATACCCCATTGGTGGCTGTGCCACGTATACCCCATCGGTGGCTGTGCCACGTATACCCCATCGGTGGCTGTGCCACGTATACCCCATTGGTGGCTGTGCCACGTTATACCCCATCGGTGGCTGTGCCACGTTGAGAAACCCTATTTTGTGGCTATGCCACGTGAGAAAATAATTCAGTGGCTTTGCCACGTGTGTTTGTGGCGATGCCACGAGTGATTTTAAATCAGTGGCTATGCCACGTTAATTGAGAAAGCGTTTAACGCGTTATTTTAACATGCTTTGTTAATGCTCTAGAGTGAGCCTTTTTACTTCATGTTTTCACATGACTTGACACATGAGAGTGTCGTTTTGAGTATTTTCATGCTATGGTTTTCAAATGAGTTTCACATACAAATAAATGCTTTGTGATGTGCATTTTGGTTTATGAAATGAGTCCCCTACCCCCCTTACTGAGCGATTTAGAAGCTCACCCTGTTTTTCTTTCCCCCCAGAGTTCTTCAAGTGAATAAGGACATCCCTGCGACGTACGGGGTAGTGGCTAGTGGAGGATCCGAGCTCCAGGCTATATATTTTGTACTTTGAGGTATATTTATCTTTTCATGTACCCAGACTATTATTGTAATTACAGACACTTGATGTATGACATTATACGGGATGTATTAGGATTAATTGACTGTAATCGAGTAATGGGTATAATACAATATTTATTATATCATGATGAGATCCTGAGGCATGATAATTATGATGATGTATGACACTGCACAGGAATGCACTCTTTATTTGTGAATTAACGAGTAAAAGTTTTAAATTAGCCCTATTTTCCGCATTTTCGGGGCGTGACATCTTGACCCAAACAAAAACATAGTTTCATCAATCCTTACCATTTCCTATCTATTTCATCTTGTGGAGTGCTTAACTCTTGTCTCGATTCAATCCGTCTTTCGATTTCCAAGTATGTTGTTCTCCTTTGGATGAGGAACAAATTTCCCTCTTGCCACAACCTTCGATTTGGACGAAAAATGGAGGTTTTGGAAGAGAGAGAAAGCTAGGGCTCGGCTAAAATAGAGGTTTGGAAGAGAGAGAAAAGATGAAATTCAGGAAAACACAAGGGTCCTTTTATAGATGGAGGGTAGGAGATCGATTTAGTCCTTGATGAGATCGATCTGCATTTGAATTTGGGGGCGTTTTAGGGCAATTTTATGCCTAGTAGATCGATCTGCCGTGGGGTGAGATCGATCTCTTAATGGCTTTATGAGATCGATCTGTTCCAATTATGAGATCGATCTTCTGTATACAGAACACTTCATGAGATTGATCTGCTCCCTGAGGAGATAGATCTTCTCCTTACATAATGCTTTATGAGATCAATTTCTTCCTCATGAGATCGATCTCTTCATTACAGAATCATAAGGAGATCGATCCTCTTCCATTGGAGTTCGATCCTTTCTTTCCCAAGATCGATGTGGCCTCATAGTTTCACACCTTGGTTAAACACTTAACATAAAATCTCATTCATGAATCATTCATCACTTAGAAATTCTTTCGATACTATCTCAATGTATGAGTACATTTCATTCAGCTCAATAAATTACACTTCAAGTTCACATTACATAATTGGATATGTGTAAAATTCTCAAATCTCACATCCTCCCCACCTTAAAAAGAATTTAGTCCTCTAAATTCAACTCAACTCGTCAAATAGATAGGGGTACTTCTCCTTCATGAGACTCTCCAATTCCCAAGTCGCCTCCTCTACTGAGTGATGTTTCCACAAAACTATCACTAATGGGATGCTCTTAGTCCAAAGCACCTTCTCTTTTCTATCGAGAATCCGGATGAGTTCTTCGGTGTAGCTCATGTCCTCTTGTATGTCCATCTCTTCATACTCTATGACATGAGAAGGGTCCGGGTGGTACTTCCTTAACATAGATACATGAAAGACGTTGTGTATTTAGGACATCTGCAGGGGGAATGCCAACCTGTAGGCTACCTCTCCCACTCTCTCAAGAATCTCGAAGGGTCCTATGTATCGAGGACTCAATTTCCCTTTCTTTCCAAACCTCATGATACCCCTACTCAATGATATCTTCAGAAATACTACATCACCAACATTGAACTCGAGTGGCCTTCTACGCACATCCACGTAGCTTTTTTGCCTACTCTGTGTAGCCCGTAATCTCTCACATGTGAGTTTCACACTCTGTACAGCCTATTCAACAAGTTCGGGAGCATTTATCTTTCTGTTACCTACTTCTTCCTAGTCCACAGGGGATCTACACTTCCTACAATATAGAGCCTCAAAAGGTGTCATTCCAATACTTACATGATAGCTATTATTGTACGCAAACTCTGCTAGGGGCAGGTGATCATCCCATGATCCCTTAAAATACATCGTACAAGCCCTCAAAATATCCTCTAGGGTCTGAAATTTCCTCTCTGACTGACCATCTGTCTGAGGATGATAGGCAGTACTAAAACTCAATCGAGATCCCATGGACTCCTGAAACTGGGTCTAAAATCTAGAAGTAAATCGAGAATCTCTGCCAAAAGTAATACTCACTAGAGCCCCATGTAATCTAGCTATCTCGCTGACATATAACTCAGCTAAGGCATCCACAATATCTGTGCTCTTAATGGCAAGGAAGTGGGCACTTTTCGTCAGTCTATCCACTATGACCCATATTGCATCACGACCTTTCCGGGTCCTCGGTAAACCCATAATAAAGTTCATGGTGACATACTCCCATTTTCATGTTGGCACAGGTAAAGGCTGTAATAATCCTCCGGGCTTCCGATGCTTAGCTTACACTTATTGGCACACTAAACATCTGGCCACATAATCTGCCATGTCTCGCTTCATACCACTCCACCAGTACACCTTTCTCAAATCTCGGTACATCTTAGTACTCCCTTGGTGCATGGTGTATCGCAAGCAGTGGGATTCTCTCAAAATTTGTCTCTTTAGGGTATCGTCTTCTAGTACACAAATTCATCCTCTGAATCTCAACAATCCATCCTCACTGATTGTGAGATTCGACTGTGAAGTCTGCTCAGCTTGGCTAACCATATTGATCAACCTCTGATCATTGCGTTGCCCAGTTCGAATCTGATCCATGATCCTGGGCTCTATTCGTCGGCTAGCCAAAAATCCAGTCTTTACCTCTTTAACTTTGATATGAAGTTCGACGAACTACTCTAATAAATCCCATTCCTTGACTATCATAGCAGATATCATACTTTTCCTGCTCAGGACATCAACAACTATGTTCACCTTTCTCGGATGATATAGAATCTAGCAGTCATAATCCTTAAGGAGTTCCATCCATCTCTTTTGTCTCATGTTTAACTCTTTCTAATCAAACAAATACCTCAAACTTTTATGGTCAATGAAGATCTGAAATCTTTCCCCACATAAGTAGTGCCACCAGATCTTCAATACAAACACCATAGCAGTTAACTCCAAATCATGCGTGGGATAATTTCGCTCGTGATCTTTCAATTATCGCGAACCATAGGCGACCACGCTTCCATGCTGCACGAGCATACACCCCAATCCTTGATGGGAAGCATCACTATACACTGAAAATCCTCCTGATCCCTCAGGAATAGTCAACATAGTTGCCGCTATCAATCTCCTCTTTAATTCTTGAAAATTAAGCTCACATTGTTCCGTCCATATGAACGGAGTTTCCTTGCGTGTGAGCTTAGTCAAAGGAGCGACAATCATAGAAAATCCTTCCACAAATCTTCTGTAATACCCTGCCAAACCAAGAAAACTTCGTACCTCGATAACTGTCTTCGGTCTTTCCTAATTAAGCACAACTTCTACTTTATTTGGATCCACTGAGACTCCTTCCTTTGAAACTATATGACTAAGGAAAGCTATCTGATCCAGCCAAAACTCACACTTGCTAAGCTTTTTTATATAGTTGTTTATCTTGGAGCATCTGAAGTACTAACCACAAGTGTTGTGCATGCTCCTCATAAGATCGAGAGTACATCAAGATATCATCAATAAAGACTATCACAAACTTATCTAGATAGTCTCTGAACAATTTATTCATTAACCTCATAAAGGCTGCAGGGGCATTCGTCAATCCAAAGGGCATCACTAGAAATTCATAATAGCCATACCTTGTCCTGAAGGCTGTCTTTGGAATATCTTCTTCCTTAATCCTCAATTGGTGATAGCCCAATCTTAAATCAATCTTAAAGAAGACTAAGGCCCCTCTCAGCTGATCAAGCAGATCGTCAATCCTAGGCAATGGGTATTTATTCTTCTTCGTGGCTTTATTCAACAGTTGATAGTCTATACATAATCTGAGACTACCATCCTTCTTCTTCACGAATAACACTGGTGCTCCCCACGGTGAGACACTGGGTCTAATAAATCCTTAATCCAATAACTCCTGTAGTTGCTTCTTCAATTCCTCAAGTTCCACTAACGCCATCCTATATGGAGGTCTAGAGATAGGCTGAGCATCTGGTACCAAATCAATGGTATACTCCAGCTCTCTCTTTGGTGGTAAACCTGGTAACTCATTTGGGAAAACATCCGAAAATTCACACACCACAGATATATCCTCAATCCTCGAATGTTCCCAATCATCATTTGAGATGAGTGTTTCATGACCTTCACATGAATACTCAAATATAGTACCGTCAAAAACAACATCAAGATTTAGACTTGCTTACTAAAATTCCACACATTTACTTACTCAATATTTCAAACGTACACTGTAAGGTTCAGGTAGGGAGAAAGTTACAATCTTAGTGTAGCAGTCTAAGCTCACTCGATTGGTTGCCAGCCAATCCATTCCCAAAATTACATCAAACCCATGCATATTAAACAATATTAGATTTGCTAACATTTCTCTATCTCTCACCTTTATTTCACATCCTCTACAGATCAACTCGGTTCTCTGGGATTCACGCATAGGGGTATTTATATATAGTATATACTCCAGAGGTTCAAACTTTAAATTTAATCTACATGTAAAATGCTTAAAAATAAACAAATGCGTGGACCCCGGGTCAATCAACACATGAGCCTTATGATTACAGCCAGATAGTGTACCTCTTATAATTTCTATTGAAGTGTCTATTGTTTTCTTGTCCAAAGCAAACACACGACCCACTGTAACGGGCTTCTTTCTTTTCTCTGCAGTAGTGGCTCATCTCTGGGATTCACTCTCTGAGGCTGTTGTCTGGCGGGCTTTAGAGCATGGGGTTTCTGAGGTTGAGGGCAGTCTCTTAGTATGTGACTCATGTCTCCACATCTGAAACATCCACGGAGAAACCAAGTACAACTTCCCTCATGCAGTCGGCCACAGTCTCTACAAACCCTTATCTCAAGCCTGACATCTTGAGGGGTCTCTCTGATGATGGGATAAGCTCTGGGTCTCTCAAATCTACCCTTCTGTACCTCAATGCTTCCTATCCTGAAGGAACCTCTTCGAATATCTGCTTAGAAAATCGCTGGCATCTTGCCCTTATCCCTAGTCATAACACTAAACTTATTCTAGGACTGTACAATTTTGATTCCCCTCTCAATCTCTTATGCTTGTCTCAGAGCATCTCCAAAATCAGTAATACATAACCCTATTAATTGATCTCTGATGATGGGCCTTAATCCATACATAAATCTCTCGGTGCAGAGCTCTTCATTTTTTAAGGTCTCTGGGTCATACCTCAATAGAGCGTTAAATCAACTCTCATAATCGTCCACAAACATATCGCCCTGTACCTGATTCAAAAACTTTCCTTACTTCCTTTTCTGAGCAACTCGTGATACAAATTGGGCTCTAAAGGTCGACTGAAATTCTTCCCAGCTAATCACATCCTAGCTGGACATCAAAATACCCTGGGTAGTAGCCCACCAATCTTAAGCTTTCCCTTTTAACATATAAGCACTCATACTGACCCTCTCAGCATCAGTGCATCCCAAATAGTCAAATATGACTCTCAACTCAGTCAGCCACTACTCAGCCTCTATAGGATCCTTTTTCCCTCTGAATGTGGGCAGATTCATTTTAAAAAGTCCTTTAGTTGGACCATACTTCTGTCATCAGGCTGAGTGACGGGAGGCACCAGGTCCATCTATACTAGGGGCACGGGAGGTCCTTGTTGTGGTGTAAGAGTAGTACCCGAGGCATTAACTCCAAAATATTGTACGAATAACACTACCATTTGCTCAAAACCTTACCTCACATCAGTCTCAATCCGGTTAAATCGAGAGTTAGGACTCTCTGATTGCGAGGCAGGTGGCGGAGGTGGCTCTGTTTGCTTCTGAGAACGACCTCGTCGTCCACTCATTCTCAATCTCAACTTGTTTCTTGCGCGTACACATTCAACTTGATTGAAATCTCAATCCTCAATTTCAGTTCATGACCAGACTTATACAGACACGTGGGATGTATTCTATTTCACTTAACCGACACTGACAGTACTAAGCACCCTAAGCTCTGATACCAAGAAAACTCTGTGACGCCCCGAAAACGCAAAAATTAGGGTAATTTTAAAACTTTTTATTCATCCATTCATAATTAAGGGTGCATTCCTATACAGTGTCATGCATCATCATACATAATTGATAATCTTTCACCTCAGGATCTCATCATCTTATAATTATATATCATACCATACACATTACCCAATTCTGAATTAATTATCCTAATACATCCCATACATCATAGTACATCAAGTGTCTGTAAATACAACATAAGTCTGGGTACATGAATTGTAAATAATACCTCAACACAATATATGTAGCCTGGAGCTCAAGTGCTCCACTAGCCACTATTTCGTACACTACAAGAAAATTCTCTTCACTTGAAAAAATCTGGGGAGGGAAGATAAAACAGGCTGAGCTTCTAAATCGCTCAGTAAGGAGGTAAGGGACTCATTAATGAAACAATGATTTGCACAACACAATCATTTTATCTCATAGTTGAAACTTAATTAAAAATGTAGCATGAACTCATTAAAATATCATTCTCATCTCGTTACTCTAAAATCACATAAAACATGAGAGTACATAACTTAGTACAAATCACAGTCACAAGCATGTGGAAATTAGAATGCGATAATGGCTTTTTCATTAAAATGTGATAAAAATCACCTCAATAGAATACACGTAGCACAGCCACAAAACACAAACTCATGTGTATAAAAGGGAGACTAGGCAAGAAAACTCATATAAAAACTTGTCATGGCACATCGAAATAATCTCCTCTTGGTGTGCATCCGAAGCATCCTCAAAAGACGGAAAGTCGACAATATCGTCGTGTACATGGTATATTGGACTTATGTGTTACCAAAACAAGGCCTAACCTTACATGCTACCAAAGCAATGCCTCTCCTCAAGGACACTATCGATTTTACATGCTACCAAAGTAATGCCTCTCCTCAAGTACACTATCGGTTTTACATGCTACTAAAGCAATGCCTCCCAATGCTACCAAAATGGGGAATAATATCAGCCTTACATGCTACCAAACCAATGCCTCCCAATACTAGCAAAGCGGGGAATAATATCGGCCTTACATGCAACCAAAGTAATGCCTCCCAATGCTACCAAAGCAGGGAATAATATCGACCCTACATGCTACTAAAGCAATGCCTGATGTGTATTCAACATGACATGCCTAAGTCTCAATCATTATCCATTATCATTTAAAATGTCTTCCCTTTACGTAGAACTCATAATGGTTTTCTCTCATAAATCTCATTTAAAACATTTGTGTACTCAGCACAAAACATGTTTAAACCGAGTTCCAACCGGTAAAACCACACACATTTCTCAATCTCAGTACGCCTTAACGTAGAGCCCAAATCTCTTTTCACGTTTTAAACACAAAATGGTTGTAAAACATTTTCACGCTTAGTTTATAACTCATAAAAGTTGGGCCCCAACCGACTATAAAATCGTGTGCAATACTCATTCACAACTTATAAAACATGCTTGTTTTCTCAAATCACAATTCATGCTATAATATTGTCACAAAACACACACACAAACAAGTTTAAGTTTTCCCTTACCTCGTTGCACCTCGTATAGTGCAATTGTTCCTCGGTATCATGGACTAGCCTCGCATTCCTTTCTGGAACTCTCGAGCTGTCCAAACGGTGTTAAAAACATCAATAACCCAACTCAACTGCATCATCGAGCACATATTTGCTCATATTCTTGTTAAATACTCAAACAGCCCAACTCTTATAATTTTATCACAAGCCACATGCTAATCTACGACATTTCAAATCCTGCATTTTTCAAGTACAATATCCATGCCTAATTTACCTCATTGCCTAAATTCCAAACTTATAGTCATAAATCCCAAAATTACCACGATCTCATAATATCATCTTTACTCCAATAAAAACATAGTTTCATCAATCCCTAACCATTTCCTAGCTATTTCATCACAATGTCTATAGCCATAATCACCAAAAATTACTTTAAAATCCAAGATCGAAGTTTAGAAAATTACCCAAAACTTGTGGAGTGGTTAACTCTTGTCTCGATTCAATTCGTCTTTCGATTTCCAAGTATGTTGTTCTCCTTTGGATGAGGAACAACTTTTCCTCTTGCCACAACCTTCAATTTGGACGAAAAATGAGGGCTTTGGAAAAGAGAGAAAGCTAGGGCTCGACTAAAATGAAGGTTTGGAAGATAGAGAAAAGATGAAATACAAGAAAACATAGGGGTCCTTTTATAAACGGAGGGTAAGAGATCGATCTGGTCCTTGATGAGATCGATCTACATTTGAATTTGGGGACGTTTTAAGGTAATTTTATGTCTAGGAGATCGATCTATCATGGGGTGAGATCGATCTGTTCCAGTTATGAGATCGATCTTCTGTTTACAAAACACTTCTTGAGATCGATCTGCTCCTTGAGGAGATCGATCTTCTCCTTACAGAATGCTTCACGAGATCGATTTCTTCCTCACGAGATCGATATTTTCATTACAGAATCAAAAGGAGATCGATCCTCTTCCATTAGAGATCGATCTGCTTACTTAATTTCCTCCTTCCTTGTCATTTTGGCCTACCAGATCGATCCTCTCTTTTCCAAGATCGATCTGGCCTCATAGTTTCACACCTTGGTTAAACACTTAACATAAAATCTCATTCATGACTCATTCATCACTTATAAATTTATCCCATACTACCTCAATGTATGAGTACATTTCATTCAGCTTAATAAATTACACTTCAAGTTCACATTACATAATTGGATATGTGTAAAATTCTCAGATCTCACACCGGTTGACCACTTTACCTTCGGGATCCATCTCCACCTGGGACGAGTTAACCCATCAATTCTTAGCTAAGTTATTTCCTTATTCCAAAATGGTTAAATTATGCAGTGATATATCTTTCTTTACTCAATTCGACTCTGAATTCCTTTATAAAGCATGGGAACGATACACAGACCTTCTTAGGAAGTGTCCCCATCATGGCCTACCCTTATGACTTCAAGTCCAGACCTTCCATAACAGACTCACTAGCCAGAATATGACCATAGTCGATGCTGTTGCGGAAGGAGCTCTAATGTGTAAGAGGAAGGAGGAAGCTTATAATCTGTTAGATAAGATGGTAGCTAACAATTATCAATGGTCATCAGAGAGGCAGTTACCTAAGAAAGCTATGAGTATTTATGAGTTAGACACACTTTCAACCTTACCTTCTCAAATTGCTAATCTCACCATGAAGGTAGAGTCTCTTAGTACCCAGAATAGTTTTGCCAATAGTCCTAGTCCTATTTTAGTTGTCCAAAGTTCCTTTATTTCATGCACTCTATGTGGTGGTACATACTCTATTGATAGGTGCCTATAAACTTAGAGTCTGTTCAGTACGTTGCCCCACCTCAAAAGCAACAGAGCAATCCATTCTCAAACACCTACAATCTAGGGTGGAGGAATCATCCTAATTTTTCTTGAAGCCAAAATTAGGGGCAATCTTCTAATTCCAGACCTATGGGACCTCCTGGTTTTCAGGTTCCACCTGTCCATGTACCACCACCTCAACAATTTTCATATCATCAGCCTAATCATTCCCATCACCCACCTCAATTTCAACATCATCAACCACCACGATAGCCTATGCTGCCCCAACACTTACCAGCACCAGCAGTTACAGCTGAGAAGAAGCCTTCACTTGAGGAGATGCTCACGACTATCTTGCAAAATTAAGCAGCCTCTATTAAGAATCTAAAAGTCTAAGTTGGATAGATAGCTAGTGCTCTTAGCCAATGTCCACAAGGGACCCTCCCTAGTAATACCGAAGCTAACCCTGTTAGACAAAGGGAGGGTAAGGAGCATGTTAAGGCCATAACCCTTAGGAGCGGTAGAGAGTTAGATGATCCACATGTTAAGTCCAGTCTTGTAACGCCCACAGTGGCAGAATCTTAGGATCTAAAGAGATAGTTCAAAAAGAGCAGGAACATGATAACCAGGCTGCAAAGGAAACTAAGTCAGGCGTTTCTTCATCTTCATCTTCTTCTTCACAGCCTTCCTCTTCATCTAATATTACACCTGCTACCACTACACTTCCTCTAGTTAGACGCTCATTACCTTTTCCTCAAAGGTTCCAAAACCAGAAGCTTAATCAGCAATTTGCTAAATTTCTTGAGGTTTTTAAGAAGCTTCACATTAACATTCCTTTTGCGGATGCTTTAGAGCAAATGCCCTGTTATGTGAAGTTCATGAAGGATATCCTCTCGAGGAAGAGAAGACTAGAGGATTATGAGACAGTGGCACTTACTGAGGAGTGTAGTGCCTTCATTCAGAGAAGATTACCCCTCAAGCTCAAAGATCCAGGCAGTTTACCATACCTTGCACCATAAGAGATCAGTTCTTTGGTAGGGCCCTATGTGATCTAGGAGCTACTATTAATCTCATGCCTTGGTCCATATACCAGAAGTTAGGAGTAGGGGATACAAAATCTACCATATTGACCCTTCAGCCAGCTGATAGATCCATTGAATATCCAAAAGGAATCATTGAGGATGTGCTAGCTAAGGTGGACAAGTTTATTTTCCTTACAAACTTTATTGTGTTGGATATGGAAGAAGACAGGGAAGTCATCATCATTCTAGGCAGACCTTTATTAGCTACTGGTAGGATATTGATTGATGTACATAATGGGGAACTGACTATGAGAGTTCAAGATCAGAAGGTGGCATTTAATGTTTTCAAATCTTTGAGGTTCCCTGATGACTCTCAAGTTTGTTTTAGGATGGATATTGTGGATAGAGACATCACTGAGGAGTTCTCTATGACACACCCATTTAACCTTTTAAAAGCTTCTTTGGTGAAATTAGTTAATCTTAAGGAATACAATGAGGATGATGATGATGTTTATGAAGCTTTATAGTTGTTAGAGGTTACTCCCTTCGTAGAGATTACCCAATTTGAGACTTTAGACACTTCATCTACTCTAGCTTTTGATGTCTCTCCATCCACCAATAATCCTTCAGCTTTAGAACTTAAGCCCTTACCCTCACACCTTAGATATGCTTAGTTAGATGAATCTTCCACTAAGCCAATAATAGTGTTTGCTGCTCTCTCCATTGATCAAGAAGAGAAATTACTACAGGTTTTGAGAGAGCACCAGAAGGCTAAAGGCTGGTCTTCTTATCTCAGGGGTATTAGTCTCTCAATATGTATGCACAAGATAATGTTGGAGGAAGGTTATAGGTCATCAGTAGAGCACCAACATTGGCTAAATCCTGTAATGAAAGAAGTGGTCAAAAAGGCTATAATTAAATGGTTAGTTTCTGGGATCATATATCCCATTTCTGATAGTGCTTGGCTGAGCCCTGTTCAATGTGTCCCTAAGAAAGGAGGGATGACTGTGATTGAGAATGAGAGTAATGAGCTCATCCCCACTAGGACTGTCACTGGTTGGCGAGTATGTATAGACTATAGGAAACTCAACAAGGCCACCAGGAAAGAGCACTTCCTTTTACCCTTTATTAACCAGATGTTAGATAGATTGGCTGGTCATGAGTTCTACTGCTTGCTGGATGGGTACTCTGGGTATAATCAGATAGCTATAACCCCAAAAGACCAAGAAAGGACCACCTTCACTTGTCCCTATGGGACGTTTGCTTTTAGAAGGTTGCCTTTTGGCCTATGCAATGCACCTACTACCTTCCAGCGTTGCATGATGGCCATATTTCATAATATGGTGGGGGACTTTTTAGAGGTCTTCATGGATGATTTCTCTGTATTTAGGGATAGCTTTGATCTTTGTCTGCACAACTTGGCCCTTATTCTGAAAAGATGTGAAGAAACGAATTTAATGCTTAATTGGAAGAAGTGTCATTTTATGGTTAAGGAAGGTATAGTGCTTGGGTATAAGATTTCTGCTAGGGGGATAGAAGTGGATAAAGCCAAGGTGGAAATCATTGAGAAGTTACGTCTCCCTACCTCTGTTTTGATGAGCTTTGCTTAGAAGCATTTAAGACTTTAAAGGAGAAGTTAGTGACAGCCCCCGTAATCATAGCTTCGGATTGGAGTTTATCTTTTGAGCTAATGTGTGATGCAAGTGATTATGCAGTTGGGGCTGTACTTGAACAAAGAAAAGGAAGAGTCTTTTATGCTATCTATTATGCAAGTAAGACCTTGAATGAAGATTAGTTGAACTATGCTACTACCGAGAAGGAGCTGTTGGCTGTAGTGTATGTTTTTGATAACTTTTGCTCCTATCTCATTGGCACTAAGGTAGTAGTATATACTGATCATGCTACCATTAAGTACTTAGTCTCCAAGAAGAATGCAAAGCTTAGACTGATTAGATGGATCCTCTTGCTATAGGAGTTTAACTTGGAGATTAGGGATAAGAAAAGGACAGAGAATCAGGTTGCTAACCATCTATCTAGATTGAAGAGTGGACTTAAAGAAGATGGTACAGGAATTAATGAGTCCTTTCCTGATGAGCAGTTATTTACTTTTGGGCACTCCAGTTTGCCTTGGTATACTGATTTTGTGAATTACTTGGTGAGTAATGTGATGCCACTAGATTTAACTGCCCAACAATAGAAAAAGTTTTTGAGTGATGTCAAGTATTATGTGTGGGATGAGCTTTTCCTGTATAAGCAATGTAAAGATCAGGTTTTAATAAGGTATGTTCCCATGGAAGAAGTAGAAGATATACTTAGACATTGTCATTCTTTTTATTATGGAGGGTATTTTGGAGGAGAAATGACAGCTGCCAAGGTTTTGCAATCTGGATATTACTGGCCCACATTGTTTAAGGATGCCCACTACTTTACGATAAACTGTGATAGATGTTAGAGGGTAGGTAATATTTCTAAAAGAAATGAGATGCCTCTGACTAATTATTTTAGAAGTAAAGCTCTTTGATGTATGAGGTATTGACTTCATGGGACCTTTTGTTCCTTCATATGGCAATCTCTACATTTTGGTGGTCGTAGATTATGTGTCAAAATGGGTTGAAGCAATGACTTTACAACCTAATGATGCCAAGGTGGTGATAAGGTTTTTAAAGAAGAATATTTTTACAAGATTTAACACACCTATGACCATTATTAGTGATGGGGGATCCCACTTTTGCAACAAGAGTTTGATGAGCTTTCAAAGAAATATGAGGTCAAGCATAAGGTAGCCATTGCTTATCACCCACGACTAGTGGTCAGGTAGAGTTTTCCAATAAGGAGATTAAGGGGATATTAGAGAAAATAATGAATCCAAGTAGGAAGGATTGGTCTATTAGGTTAGATGATGCACTTTGGGCTTATACAATAGCCTTCAAAACACCTATAGGAATGTCCCCTTATCAGGTTGTTTATGGTAAGGCCTATCATTTGCTAGCGGAGCTTGAGCATAAGGCCTACTGGGCCCTTAAGAACTTGAATTTCAATTTAGATGCAGCAGGGGAGAAGAGGCTGCTACAGCTTAACCAGTTAGATGCGTTCAGGTTGTAGGCATATGAGAATGCCAAGTTCTATAAGGAAAAGACTAAGCGATGGTATGATAAGAAACTAAAGGAGAGACACTTCGAGCCAGGCCAGCAAGTACTGCTTTTCAATTCTCGCTTGAAGTTGTTTCCAGGAAAGCTTAAGTATAGGTGGACAGGACCTTTCACCATTACACAAGCACTATTTTAGGGGAGGATTTGACCGTCAGCATTCTGTTACCACTTTAACTGATCCTCCTACTTCTGATCCCACAACTTAGCTTCACTTTATTTGATGTTTTATTTTTCTTTTCACTTTTTATACAATTCTTTTTTTCTTTCTTCTCTGTTGTTTCTATCTTTGTTTTCTCTACAGATAGCATTTGCAGTAGCATCACTTTCTCATCAAGCTTCAATTGTTCTTCATCATTAGATAGAGGAGTATTCTATGCTTAAGTTTTAATTCTTATATTATCTGCACACTGAGGATACTATGCACTTTAAGTTTGGGGGTGGGGATATAGCTTGAGCATTTTTGAAAATTTTTGGGCAAAATTGAAAAATATTTTCGAAAATATGAGCTTACATTACTTGAGGCTCTTATGGTCCGTAAAAATCTGAAACTTCTCACCATACAAGTAGTGGCACCATACCTTCAACGGAAACACTACTGTTGCTAACTCTAAATCATGGGTCGGATAGTTCTTCTCATGGTCCTTTAGTTATCTAGATCTATAAGCAACTACCCTCCCATCCTGCATCAATACACAGTCCAGTCCCTAATGCGAAGCATCGGTATACACTGAAAATCCTCTTGAGCTGGTAGGGATCGTAAGAATTAGAGTGGTGGTCAATCAACGCTTCAACTACTGAAAACTCCTCTCACAATCTTCATCCCACATGAATGCTGCACTCTTTCAAGTGAGACGTGTCAATGGAGCAGCTAACTTTGAAAATCCCTCAACGAATCTCCGATAATATCCTACTAAACCCACAAAACTCCAGATCTCGGTGACTGTCCTCGACTGTTCCCACTGAACTATGCCTCAATCTTGGATGGATCTACTGATACATCATCCCTCGACACACGTGTGCAAAAAATTAGATCTGTGACAACCAAAAGTCACACTTACTGAGTTTAGCATACAACTCCAGCTCTCGTAACGTCTGCAATACAATCCTGAAGTGCTGCTCATGCTTCTCCTTGGATCTTGAGTATACTAATATCTCATCGATGAAGACGATAAACAAACTGATCCAAATATGGCTTGAACACATCGTTCATCAAAGCCATGAAAGCTGCGAGAGCATTTGTCAATCTGAATAGGATAACCAAGAACTCATAGTGGCCATATCGGGTCTGAAATGCTATCTTGGTTACATCTCTACTCTGAACTCTCAACTGATGATACCTATACCTCAAATCAATCTTAGAAAAGACATGCACTCCCCGGAGCTAATCGAATAAATCATTAATACATGAAAGGGGATACCTATTCTTGATGGTAGCCTTATTTAATAATCTGCAATCTATACACAATCAGAGGCTTTCATCATTCTTCTTCACAAACAAAATCGATGTTCTGCAAGGTAAAACACTCAGTCTGATGAACCCCTTACCCAATAACTCTTGTAACTGTCTCTTAAGCTCCTCTAGATCAACTAAGGCCATGCGATATGGTGGTCTCGAAATAAGCTCAGTACCAAGCACCAAATCTATACAGAACTCCATCTCTCTATCCGATAGTAACCCTGACAATTCATCTAGAAAGACATTTGGGAACTCACTGACCACAGGAATATCTACCAACTCTGGATATGCCTTATCTATATCAACCACGTACGCAATGAAACCTCTACTCACATCCAATGAAGCATTAACTCTGCCCTTGTCCAAAGCATGTACTCGCCCTCAACTAATGACCTACTTCCCCTTCTCCTCTATCGTTGCTCTCCTTCTCGAAGCAGACATATCAGCTGGAGCTCTCTCCAGCTCCTTGCCCTTCTGTAGGGCAATATCAATAATCTCTGGGCATGCTCTTACCATATGCCCTGGCTTTCCACATCTGAAGCATAATCCACTAGAAATAGGATAAGGTCTACCGCCATGGAATCTACCATATCTACTGCACTGCTCAGTGGTAGGCCTCTGTCTTCCAATAACAACGCCCCTAGCTGAAGCTATGGCCGGATATGTAGGAAATCTAATAGTATTCTCCCACACCTTCTCAATTCGTGGTCTCTTACCGAAGAGTCTCCTCCCTCCTCGATATCTGAAATCTCGGTACTCTTACTCACTGGCCTCTTCCTGTCTCTATCTCTACCCCTGCTAATTATCCTGCACTCGAAGGCATTCCTCTCATAGTCCTGCTCACAGAGTTGCGCCTTGCACACTGCCTCATCATAGGTAGAGATATTTAGTGAGACCAATCTAGACCACAGTACTGGTCTTAGTCCATCAATGAATCTACGAAACTTTCTAGTCTCACTATTCATAGTATCGGGGTCATATCTACCCAAGGATATAAATCGTGTCTCGTACTCATCCACAGACTGACTCCCCTGGCTCAACCCTAAGAAATCCATCTGTAGCTTCTGTTGTGCTGTGTCTGGAACATAATGCCTCCTCAAGGTATCTAAAAAGATATCCTGAGTGATCTCTGAGTGTCGTGCTCTCAATATAACCCTGGTAGACTTCCACCAATGTTCTGCTAATCCCTTCAGCAGGAACACTCGTGACCATCTCGATTGTCATACACTCAAAGAATCCATATAACTTCTCCATCTCTCTCAGCCAATCCTCTGCAACCACGTAGTCCTTTACCCCACTAAACAATGGAGGTCCAAACTTCTGGAACTGCCGCAATCTATCAATCTCACAACCATAACCCAATCCACTACTACCCTCCACTGGAGCTGTAGGAGTATCTGTAGGCTGTGACGTCTGAACTAGCTATACATGCGTATCAGGTGCAGCTGACTCTCCAGTCGCAGTCCCTGCATCTTGTCCCTATCGACCTGGTATAGTCTATGTCAGTAACTCCATTATAGTCTATAGGCTACGCTCTAATCTCGCGAAGAGCACCTCGATAATCTCTGGTACCTCAGTGGCATCTGTCGACTCATGGTGAGACGAAGACTCGGCTCTCCTCCCAGGCCTACCTCTACGGCCTATAGCTCGACCTCTCGCCCCTCTACCAGCCATAATGGCTAGATTCCTGCATTCATAACGATTAATTTGTCTAACTCCCATCTTGTATACATAATTGTAACTGAACAAAGCATAGTAATATGAGGATGTACACTTTCCTAAATACTAATACCGACTCACATCAGACCAACTTAGCTCTGATACCATTCTGTCACGACCTGCCGTGACTTACCATAAACCACTATAAATTTTTCGCATTTTACTTACCTTTCCTTCTGTCATAATCCAATCACCAAACCGTTGGGCTGTGATTTGATATTAGTCACCTCAACCACATTCATTTCATAGCATTCATACATGTCAATACAATTATTTATTGACCGTAAGTACTCATTCTCATAAGTAATTTACATATATTAAATACAAATACATGTACATATAAAATTATTTAATTTATCTCGACAAATATATATTATTTAATTTATCTATATATATATATTTATATATAGACATTGCTATTTATTTTTGTTTCCTCGAAAATATTTTTATTTATTATTATTTTTCAAAAATATTTTTCCTTATTTCCGAGATAAATTATCGATATGGAAAAATTTCGAGTCTTCACAATAAATTCATATCTTGATCAATTGGACTTAGAATTCAATTATTTCTTCTTTATTTATCAAGATTTCGTGAATCCATGTTTATAATAATAATTTCTTAAAAATTAACACCGAATTTTAGGTCTTACACCCACAAAATCTAGAAAGGATAAACAAAGAGGGATGAGCTAAAGCTCAGTAAATATCACATACAAAGCAGAATTAGGCTCATACGCATCCTCAATACTTCATCCCATAATCCACAATTACATTCAAAATCAAATATTCATATTATCAGTAATGACTTATTTTGAACAATGAAGTAAATCTCATGTTGGACTAGAACTATCATGCATCTCAACACCTATTTTTCAAGTTATCACCTCAATGTGTCTCATTTCCAAAAACTACTAAAAACATAGATCAATTATCATATCAAATTCTATATTGAACAAATAATACCAATATTTCCTTGGTAAATAAAATTTTTTAGCATAAGTCGGTTTACCTCGTAATTGCAGCATATTTTGTAACATAAGATCTTATTAACTCAATCCAATCCTAAGTTACTGTATTGCTAAACAACTGCCTAGAACATTCTTATATACATGCCAAAAATTTTCATATACACTCCTTAATGACTTAGTAAATCAAAGGTTCTATTAATCTCTATCTTGTATCTTTGCTAATCGATTCATCATGTTGCATTAAGGTTCATGGGGTATTAGTCGAAAGAATACTTTGAGTGTCACGACCCATTTTTCCTAAAAACCCCTACAAATTTTTTTTTTCGCTTTTTCATTTCCTTACCCGTCGTGAACAATTTCACTACTAACAGTTGGGCTATGAGTCGATGTTAGTCCCTCCTATCAAGTTACTTACCTTAACATCTATTTCATATACATATCAATTTATTTTAATTAAATACATCCCCAATATTACATCCGTGTACAGTACTGCGCCTCTATATGTTCAGATACAAAATTATACGAATGTGTATACCTGGTCTTGATAGGAAGCAGCGGATAACCAAAATGCAAGACTACTGTCGCTCTCTTCTACTGAATGTACCCTGTAGGGTGGAAATGAAAGGGTGAGCGTAACTTGCTTAGTAAGAAAATAATGCAAGCAGGTAGATAACTACGCTATCTACATGCTGGTAAAGGCATGACATGTAAAACATTTATATCTCGAGCATAAGGAAATTAAAACCATGCCATGTATGAGTATATCATATATCGTAAAACATGAATCGACATGTAAAACATGAAAAACATCTCATGTAAAATCTCTCATGCTCGGTACAGTAAAACTCTTCAAAACAATCCCAAAGGGATTCAACATATCTTTAAAATCATTAATATCCTCATAAAAACCAATCAATTTCTCATTTAATACCACATTTCATGAAAATCGTCACAAATCGGGGCTCGACCCCTCCCTCAGGTCTACCCTGGTCTAACAAGACCAATTAAATATATATCATGTGAGACATGCAGGTTACTGTATGGAAATAATCAAGGACTATGATCTTGTGATCCCAGGCTACACAGATCTCGGAGTGCGGGGTATCACAACTGCAACGGGAGGTGGGTCAAATCCTACCCGCCAGAATATCAAGTAACGTGAATACAATAGTCATGACTACATGGTACAACGTACTCTGTGTGACATAAACGATACAACGTACTCCATGAACCCAATATCACAGTCTGGGGATGCCTGCCATAGGTCTTATCCCATTCCAAACCACGTCGATAACCAACCCAAGTCTCAATCTACACGTGCGAGCATATCTTCTCACTGTGACACACAGTCTACAGGAGGCTCCAGCATGGTCATATGCATGTCATAAAATTCCTGTGCGAGCGAAGCTCCAGCACGGCTCCATGCATATTCATGATATCAGAAAAACCCTCGTGCGAGCGAAGCTCTAGCACGGTTTCATAAAAATCAATGAAATCTGCATACGAGCAACGCTCCAGTGCGGCTGAAAATAATTATAAATCTAATTTAAATTCACATACGAGCAACGCTCTAGTACGGATGCATAAAACCAAGTAAAATCCACGTACGATTTAAAACTCATAAAAACCTGATAGGCTGCTCAATTTCACTAAAACAAATCAAAATCACAACTGGCGCCTTTTCATGTAAAAACATGAAATAAACAGTCAACCTATCCATAATTTGCTTGAATTAAAGCAATATAATCATAGGAATATCAAAAACATGAAAATCATGCAATTTCATAGCCTTCCTACCCTTTTTAAAATTTTCCTAACTAGGGGTAAAATCGTAATTTTTACATATACCTCGATTTTTGTAAAAATTATTATTCTATTTCTAGGTACCTTATGAAATTCTACGTAATTTAAATAACCCCAAAAATATGCACAGATATCTCTAAGCACTTACAAAATTCCCTTACCTCGATTCTCTGTACAGTTTGACTTTTCCAATATAGAGAATTTCGCTCAGTCCGATTTGCTCCCAATTAAATCTTCGGAGCTGCATATAACCATTATCGGGTTAAATCCAAGGATAATTATTCATATTTCACTTTTACTGGGGTTAACTTAAATCATTGGGCCCGATTTCATCTTAATTGGCCTCAACCCATTTCCAGCCCGTTTTCACTTATTAAATCCTTTCTTCGAGTCTATTGGGCTCTCAATACCTACTGGGCTTTGTTTCAAACTCTTTGGATAGCCCGTATATCATTTACGACAATTAATTCAAAAATACGAATATAATTTATTTTTATGCATAAATTAATCCGAAATCTGCAAAATAAATTCCAATTGCGTAATAATCATATTGTTGTCGTAAATGAGCTTTACTTACTTGAAATTATGTGATGGTGCGTAAATCGGAGTTCGATCATCTCACGTATACGATTTATCATCTGACTGCACAATTTTATATTTAATTTCGAATTAATTTTTGATTAATTATAATTTAAATAAATTTCTCAGAAATCAAATTGATCACTTTTGACCTCTTATCAACTTACCCGAAGTCCGATGTATCCCTAAAAAATTTCCCCTTTTTCCTTTTTCTCTTTTTCTCCCTTTTTCCACTCTTTCATGGCTGAACTCATTTCGTCCGGTTCAACCTGGTTCAGCCCGGTTTGGTCCAGTCCAACTTTCTCCCTCGCCATTCAGGGCTTCACCGACCGGTTCTCCGTCGGCTTCCGCCTCCAGCTTGTCCGCAGGGTAGTCCGGTGCATGGATCTGGGGTCGGTTTCACCAAAGCTCGTCGAAAAGTGGCCGGTCCGGCCTCTTCTCTCATCCGACGTCGATACCCATCTCTTTCTACGTCGTTCGGCGACGTTTCAGGCCGATTTGCGCCTGGATCGACGGCGTTGGTATCCCCTCTGGCCGGTGGCGAGCATTCCCACCTTCCTCGACCGCCGTCTCTCTCTCTTCCCTTTTCTCTCTTTCTCTCTTAGTCTCTCTCTCCCTCTCTTTTTCCCTCGCCAGCGAGGCTCGACTGTTTCTTCTCGGTCCGTCCACCGGCTCTGTCGGTGAGCAGATAGGAGGCTGGCTTCCTTGAGTCCTCTGCTTCTTTCATTTTTGTTTCCTTTGCAGAATCACGAATCGCGATTCTGCTTTCTTTCTTTTTTCTTTTTTTAATTTTTTTTATTTTTATTTTTATTTATTTTTATTATTATTTTAATCAATATTATATTATTATATTGCCAAAATATCTAAAAAATTTATATTTCATTCATTTAACCTATAAATTAATTTATCGGTATTATTTCAACTTTTCGGTATAATTTTTTATTATTTTTTGGATTATTTCTCGAGGTGAAAATCTCGGTTTAATTTCAATAAATTCATATCTTGATCAATTTAACCCGAAATTTAATTATTTCTTCATTATTGATCAAGATTTCTCAATCCCATATTTTTAATTAAATTATCTTGTCGAATTTATACCGGCTTTTGGTCTTTTGATCGTTTTGCCCTTCAACGTGTTCGAAAATTCCATTTCAATCCTTTTGCATTTTTAATTTCGTGTTTTGAATAAAATCGGGTCTTACAATCTCCCCCACTTAAGAAATATGGTCATCCAAATTAGAACCAAGTCAAATGGATCCATAAACAACTTCGGGTACTTCTATCGCATCATACTCTTTAATTCTCATGTGACTTTTTTCGGAGTGTAATACTACCAACATACTTGACTAGGGAGATCATCTTAAACCTCAACATTTTCTCCTTCCATCTAATACCCGAATCGATTTTTTTTCCAATCATACATTATACTTTCATTGAGCTAAGCTGTTGAAGCTCATATCCAATCACATATGGTGGGTCCAGATAGTATTTCCGAAGCATCATAAGATAGGACACATTGTGGATGCCTATTAATTCAGGTGGTAACACCAACCTACATGCCTTATCTCGCACTTTGTCCAATCTCTAAGGATAAAATCTAACGAAACTCAATTTGCCTTCTTTCCGAATCTCGTTATGTCCTTAGGACAAGTAATTTCTGACAATACTGATTCACCCTTGGTGAATTCCAATGGTTTCTATCTCTTATCAGCATAGATTTTTTGTCTGCTCGGAAGTGTTCTTAATCTCTCACAAATCAACTGAACATCCTCAGAGGTTTGTTTTACCAATTCGGGAGCAACTCTATATCTGTTACCCATTTCTTCTTATCCAAATCGAAAACAACCCCTATGGCCATACAATGCCTCATATAAAGTTATCCCGATACTCAAGTGATAACTGTCATTATTGGCAAATTCGATTAGTAATAACTGATCACCCCAGGAGATTATAAAATCAATGGCACATCCTCTCATCATATCCTCCAAAACCTGTACAGTCCTCTCTGACTGACCATCTGTCTAATGATGGAAAGATGTGCTAACACTCAGTCGGGTTCCCATAGCTTCCTAAAAATGTTCCCAGAAGTGGGAAGTGAAGCGAAAATCCCTATCTGATATCATGCTCACTGGAATGCTACATAACGTTTCACAATTTTTCGTACACATAAATCCGCCTACACACTTAGAGTATCTGGGGATTTCCTAACCAGAAGGTGGGTAGACTTAGTTAATCTATCGACTATCACCTAGATAGCGTCGTGATTCATCCGGGTCCTCTGTAACCCATCACGAAATTCATGGTAACTTGTTCCCATTTTCGTGTCAATATATAAGTAGAGGTTGCAATAATCCTGCAAACTTCTCATACTCTACCTTACTTTGCTGACATACGAGACACTTTTCCACAATCTCTACAATGTCTCTTTTCATATTTGACCACTAATACCCTTTTCTAAGATTTCGATATATTTATTACTTCTCGGATGCACTGTATATCCCGAAAAGTGAGCTTCTGACAATAACTATCTCATCATTGTGGTCCTGGGGAGCACTTATACTGTCTCTGAACCTCAGTAAGCCATCATCACTCTCTGTGAACTCTGTTACTATACCCATCTAAATCTGACCCACACTATCGACACCATGCCGATCATCACGCTAAGCCTGTCAAATCCGGTCACTAAAATTCGGTTCTAATCTCAGGCTAGTTATCACACAATCACTGTCATCATCAAAGGGGATCACATCACTACTGAGGCTTACAACTGCTCTAGCAGCTCACGCTCCCTGACCATTATATGTAATACCATCTCGAGGCTCTTTCTGCTCAAAGCATCACATTAGCCTTTCCTAGGGTGGTACAATTTCCACAATCATAATCCCTCAGAAGCTCTAACCCTCTTTGTTCTCATATCAGACTCTTTCTGTGAAAACAGATACTTGAGACTTTTATGATCAGTGCATACCTGAAATTTCTCACTGTAAAAGTAGTGGCGCCATACCCTCAGTGCATTACAACAGCTACCAACTTTAAATCAAGGGCCGGATAGTCCTTTCATGATCCTTGAACTGTCTGAATCCATACGTGACTATCATCTCATTTAAATACAACTTTTTCTAAGTTAAATGTGTCAACAAAGTAGTCCATTTCGAGAAACTCTCAACAAATCATCTATAAAAATAATTTCCAATTGTTGCTTATAATTTTCCCTGGACTTTAAATACACCCAAAATATCATCAATAAGGATGATAACAAATCGATCCAGGTAAAGTTTAAATACCTCATCGTAGTTGAGTTCCACTAAATATTTCAATCACCCATATCTTTGACCTATGTATGCTTAAACGTATAATGTCATTTCGAAATCGCTTCCGTTCAAGATACTAACCCATGTCATTTCCTTTTTCTTATATTAACAACTTTTATAAATTTTTAATTTTTAAACCTTAATGATTAATCAAATTCTATAATTTTTTATCATACAAGTAAATATACCCTAATTTTAAATATATATATATATATATTACGACTATCGATTTCAATTTATAGGTTATGTATACTTTTAGACGTTGTCAAGTCTTCATGCGGAGAGGTATTTTGAAATACCTTTATTAACCCTTAGACTTGACCACATGGACTGGTTATGGATATATCTTCCTCTTATCCTTGGTCGCAATTCATATCTACTACATATTGCTTAATCAAAATTACTTCACATATCAGAGATATTCTTACCTTGCATACGCCTCTTATTCCAATATATCTTGTATTCAGGATCTATCACATCTCAAAACTTATCTCCTTTCCTATATTGCTTATAACAAACTCTGTCATTACTCATTCTCTTATGTCTCTATTTCGGCCCTTACTACCTTTCCTAATCTCAGAGGCGTACAACAGATGATCTTATTCATGCAACTATATTCTGCGTACTACCTCGACATAGGTAGTGAGCCAATCGAACTCTAATCGACAATTTGAGACCTTCCATAAACTTTTGGGCTTTCCGACTCTCACTGTCCATAGTGTCGGGGTAATACCTGGGCAGGTATATAAACTGAGATTCATACTTGTCAATCAACCAGTGTCTTTGGGTCAGTGTAAGAAATTTTACCTGTAATTTCCTTTAAGTAGTGTTCGAAATATTTTGTCACCGGAATACATCCAGAAATATTTCCCATGTCCATTCTGGACATCTAACTCTTCAGATGGGCTGAGCGAACTTCCACCAATGCTTCGCCTCGTCTTCCAACATAAACATATTTAAAAGTCACTTTCTCGGTCGACATACATCGAAAGAATTCATACAACTTCATTAAATACTGGAGGGGTGTGAGAATCTCTATAGTTTGAGGCATCTGTTTAGGTTTTACCCTGCCTATCCTCAACTACCTGCATAGATTGAGTAAATAACTCCAAAATATTTTCTACACTCCACTTCATCCTCTTGGAGCGTGTCTCAATACTATTTGGTCTCTTTATAGGACCCTGTGGAGTATGCTCAACATCAGCCTCTACCTCACTCTCATCTTGAGCCTCATGTGACGACTCATTCGACTATCAGGCCTATCTCTACGGCCTCGAGCTTGTGTACTCGCCCCTCTACCATAGCGGCTATCAGTTATAAAAAATATATTCTTACATTCGAAACTAGATTCTTAGCTGCACTTCCACCTTGATATACACAATTGTATCTAAATAATGCACAGTACATGGGAATGTAAATTTACTTAATCACTAACATTGACTCATATCAGGCCAACACAGCTCTGATACCACCTCTTGTCATGACCCATTTTTCCTAAAAACCCCTACAATTTTTTTTTCGCTTTTTCATTTTCTTAACCGTCGTGAACAGTTTCACTACTAACAGTTGGGCTCTGAGTCGATGCTAGTCCCTCCTATCATGTTACTTACCTCAACACCTATTTCATTTACATATCAATTCATTTTAACTAAATACATCCCTAATATTACGTCCGTGTATAGTACTGTGCCTCTATATGTTCAGATACAAAATTATACAAATGTGTATACTTGGTCTTGATAGGAAGCAGCGGATAACCGAAATGCAAGACTACTGTCGCTCTCTTCTACTGAATGTACCCTGTAGGGTGGAAATGAAAGGGTGAGCGCAACTTGCTCAGTAAGGCAATAATGCAAGCAGGTAGGTAACTACAGTATCTACATGCTGGTAAAGGCATGACATGTAAAACATTTGTATCTCGAGCATGAGAAAATTAAAACCATGCCATGTATGAGTATATCATATATCGTAAAACATGAATCGACATGTAAAACATGAAAAACATCTCATGTAAAACTTCTCATGCTCGGTACAGTAAAACTCTTTAAAACAATCCCAAAGGGATTCAACACATCTTTAAAATCATTAATATCCTCATAAAAACCAATCAATTTCTCATTTAATACCACATTTCATGAAAATCGTCACAAATCGGGGCTCGACCCCTCCCTCATGTCTACCCTGGTCTAACAAGACCAATCAAATATATATCAAGTGAGACATGTAGGTTACTATATGGAAACAATCAACGACTATGTCCTTGTGATCCCAGGCTACACGGATCCCGGTGTGTGGGGTATCACAACTGCAACGGGAGGTGGGTCAAATCCTACCCGCCAGAATATCAAGTAACGTGAATACAATAGTCATGACTACATGGTACAGCGTACTCCGTATGACATAAACGGTACAACATACTCCATGAACCCAATATCATAGTCTGGGGATACTTGCCATAGGTCTTATTCCACTCTAAACCATGTCGATAACCAACCCATGTCTCAATCTACACGTGCGAGCATATCTTCTCACTATGACACATAGTCTACAAGAGACTCCAGCACGGTCATATGCATGTCATAAAATTCCTGTGTGAGCGAAGCTCCAGCACGGCTCCATGCATATTCATGATATCAGAAAAACCCTTGTACGAGCGAAACTCTAGCACGATTTCGTAAAAATCAATGAAATCTGCGTACGAGCAGTGCTCCAATATGGCTGAAAATAATTATAAATCTAATTTAAATTCACGTACGAGCAACGCTCTAGTACAGATGCATAAAACCAAGTAATATCCATGTATGATTTAAAACCATAAAAACCTAATAGGCTGCTCAATTTCACTAAAACAAATCAAAATCACAACTGGCACCTAATTCGTGCCCTTTCATGTAAAAACAGGAAATAAACAGTCAACCTATCCATAATTTGCTTGAATTAAAGCAATATAATCATAAGAATATCAAAAACATGAAAATCATGCAATTTCATAGTCTTACTACCCTTTTTGAAAGTTTCCTAACTAGGGGTAAAATCGTAATTTTCACATATACCTCGATTTTCGTAAGAATTATTATTCTATTTCTATGTACCTTATGAAATTCTACTTCATGTAAATAACCCCAAAAATACGTGCAGATATCTCTAAGCGCTTACAAAATTCCCTTACCTCGATTCTCTGTACAGTCTGACTTTTTCAATGTAGAGAATTTCGCTCAGTCCGATTTGCTCCCAATTAAATCTCCGGAGCTGCATATAACCATTATTGGGTTAAATCCAAACATAATTATTCATATTTCACTTTTAGTGGGCTTAATTTAAATCATTGGGCCCGATTTCATCTTAAGGGGCCTAAACCCATTTCAAGCCCGTTTTTACTTATTAAATCCTTTCTTCAGGTCTATTAGGCTCTCAATACCTATTGGGCTTTGTTTCAAACTCTTTGGATAGCTCGTATATCATTTACGACAATTAATTCAAAAATACGAATATAATTTATTTTTATGCATAAATTAATCCGAAATCTGCAAAATAAATTTCAATTACGTAATAATCATATTGTTGTCGTAAATGAGCTTTACTTAGTTGAAATTATGTGATGGTGCATAAATCGGAGTTTGATCGTCTCACGTATATGATTTATCATCGAACTGCATAATTTTATATTTAATTTCAGGTTAATTTTCGATCAATTATAATTTAAATAAATTTCTCAAAAATCAAATCGATCACTTTTGACCTCTTACCGACTTACCCGAAGCCCGGTGTATCCCCAAAAATTTTCCCCTTTTTCCTTTTTCTCTTGTTCTCCCTTTTTCCTCTCTTTCTTAGTTGAATCAGTTCGATCCGGTTCAACTCGGTTTAGACCGGTCCGGTTCAGCCCGATTCGGTCTGGTCCAACTTTCTCCCTCGTCATTTGGGGCTTCACCGATCGGTTCTCCACCGGCTTACGCCTCCAGCTTGTCTGCGGGGTAGTCTGGTGCATGGATCTGGGGTCAGTTTCGCCAAAGCTCGTCGGAAAGTGGCTGGTCCGGCCTCTTCTCTCCTCTGGCGTCGGTACCCATCTCTTTCTGCGATGTTCGACGGCGTTTCAGGCCGATTTACGCCTGGATCGACGGCGTTGGTATCCCCTCTGGCCGGTGGCGAGCGTTCCCCCTTCCTCGGCCACCGTCTCTCTCTCTCTCCTCCCTTCTCTCTCTTTCTCTCTCGATCTCTCACTCCCTCTCTTTTTCCCTAGCCGACCGTGGCTCTTTTTCGCCTACCAGCGCCGGCGAGGCTCAACTGTTTCTTCTCGGTCCGTCCGCCGGCTCCGTCGGTGAGCAGATGGGAGGCTGGCTTCCTTGAGTCCTCTGCTTCTATCATTTCTGTTTCCTTTTCAGAATTGCGAATCGCGATTCTGCTTTCTTTCTTTTTCTTTTTTTCTTTTTTTAATTATTTTATTTTTATTTTTATTTTTATTTGTATTTGTATTTTATTATTATTATTATTATTATTATTATTTTAATCAATATTATATTATTATTTTGCCAAAATATCTAAAAAATTTATATTTAATTCATTTAACCAATAAATCAATTTATCGGTATTATTTTAGCTTTTCGGTATAATTTTCAATTATTTTTGGGATTATTTCCCGAGGTGAAAATTTCGATTTAATTCCAATAAATTCATATCTTGATCAATTTAACCCGAAATTTAATTATTTCTTCGTTATTGATCAAGATTTCTCAATCCCATCTTTTTAATTAAATTTTCTGGTCAAATTTGTACCGGCTTTCGATCTTTTAACCGTTTTACCCTTCAACGTGTTCGAAATTCCATTTCAATCCTTTTACATTTTTAATTTCGTGTTTTGAATAAAATCGGGTCTTACATTGAGGCACCTCATTTCTTCGTACCCTAATACCCTAGACCACAAAGCTATAACATATACAGAATATCCTCATATTTAAATGCATGTGCAGTGCAAAAACATGAGTGCATAAAATCACAATTGAAATGCTCATTATAAGATTGAAGCACAAAATCGATATGCATAATATCATTATGTAGTATAAAATCACTATGCAACATGCATAAATGTCAAGTATAAAACCAATGTGCAGTAGCATGAAACAACATATAACATTATTATTCACCAATATTAAAAACATAAGTTCTGTTATCGAAATATATAAAATATTTGAAATCATCACAAATAAAAACTATTATAAATCTATACTTGTTATTTAAGAGACTAGGCATATACCTTATCGTTAGATATTTATCTGTTGACTCATGATAGCTAGTCATGGTTAACATCCGTTGTGGGATTTTCGATGTACTATCTATGATCATAGACTTATCTCAATGCCGGAATCCTCAACACTGAAGTACATGTCAAAACCTGTGTCATGACAACATTTATTAAGGAGATGGCCTTATCAAGTAGATGCCCCATATTATACCACTTCCATACCATTTGAAGTAGGATGTTTATCGTATATTTAGAAATGTTGTATACCTATTAATATGAGCTATTAGGGTGCCTTTTGTTTTCTTAAAACAAAACCTTTAAATCAAGCCATGTAATAAAATCTCTTTCATGCATTAAAACTCGATTTAATACATGCTGCCAAATCACTTATCTGAAAACATGCTCGAGAATATGTTTTAAAACATGTTTAAAATAGTAAAGTGCATGGCTATCAAATATGTTAAGCAAACTGATACTAAAAACATTTCGATGCATATCTTATAAACAATGAAATGACTTTCACAAATCGTATTTAGATCTCAAGTGTCTGAAATACATTTTTATGCACAAATATGCTGCATGCAGAAAAAACATGGCCATTGCAGATTTTCAAATCTTATAAATCTTATAAATCCATGCAATGCATAAATACTTTATATGCAATAAAGCATGAATTAAAGCATATGTATATTGCTTATAAATTCCTGATAATTCTATATTTTTTAGAATTATTTGTGCTTAATTTTCTAATTAATTATTTAAATTCTCAATTTATTTTGTTAATTATCCCCTTATTTAATTAAAATTCTCATGTTTGCAAATAAATTAAATCCAAATGAATTTTGAACATTTCAGTAGAAAATAGACTGGAATTAGGCTAAAATCGATATTGAGCCACGTGTACAACATGAGCCATGCCACCTAGCACATCCAATTAGACAAGAAGACAGATGACATGGAAATATTTTTTTCAAGGAGCCAATGGTGTGAAGACAAGTGGCCAAACAATGCTAACTCATCTAGGATGGAAAAATTATAATTTTACCCCTAAGTGTGTGTATAAATAGGAAAGGATGGAAATTGAAAATGTAATGTAAGTTAGGAGTAGTGTTAGTGTAGAACTAGTTAGATTAGTGCAGGTAGAATAGTTTGTCACAACCCAAATTACCTAAAAATCAGAGTAAATTTTTCGCTTTTTCATTTATTATTTAATTCTTACCTTTCTCTCATCTTGACCATCCTACAAACAGTTGGGCTATGATTCGGTGTAAGTCACCTCTCACCTATTTACCATTCCATTTCCATAATTACATTAAAATATCAGAGTTTACTATCTTTTGACTTTAACTGAATACATACACAATGGTATTTATAACTCTAGATCCCCGATATCATAATCGTTTACAGTATTGTACATTACATATTTAGATACAAAACTATACAAATGTGTATACCTGTCACTTGATGGGAAGCAACGGATACCAATGCATGCAAGTCCTCAGCCGCTTACTAATTACTGTGAGTGCTCTGAAAAGATGAGAAAATAAGGGGGTTGAGCAAACCACACGCTCAGTAAGGCAATTATGCAAGTAAGTAGATAGCTCAACTATCTACATGCTCATAATGCCATGCCCTTAAAATCCATTTCTTTTCATCAAAATCTCAAGCACAAAATCATGTATTTCATCATAACTTAGTTTATAAAACTGTTCGTGCATATATAAATCATATAATTCATGCATCAAAGGCATTCTATGTGACATCATTAAATCATACTTAGCATGAATTAAATCAAAATCGTGCATTATTTCATGCGATATAAAACAAATCATGAGATACAATCTTTTCATGAATTTATCATTAAAGCATGGAAAACTCATCATGCTACTGCATTTAAATCATTTCATTAAAAGTGCAGTATAAACTAACCCTTTCGGGTCAATCATCTCATAAAACAATTCATTATAAAACTTCGGTTATAAAACCACCCTTCTTTCAGGGTCACATATCATAAAATTGTAAAATCGGGGGCCTGACCCCTCCCTCGGGTCTACCCTGGTCTATCGACCAATAGTTATATCATGTGAGACATGTAGGTGACTATCAGTAACAACATAGGACTATGGCCATAACCTCGTGATCCCTGGCAACACGGTACCTAGTGTGCGGGGTATCACACCTGAAACGGGAGGTGGGTCATCCTACCTGCCAGAACAGCATAACACCAAGATTGCAAGGGCAAGGCTTGCTGCCTCGTGGCTAATGCCACTCCACTCCAACAATCCCCATGGTACAGCGTACTCCACGTGACATACACGGTACAACGTACTCCGTGAACCCAAGCTCAGTCAGGGGTGCCTGCAATAGGTCTTATCCACCCATATCATGTCTGTCTCAGTATGCACGTGTGAGCATATCATCTCACTATGACACACAGTCTACAGGAGGCTCTAACACGGCTATATGCATGTCATATAAATTCATGTGCGAGCGAAGCTCTAGCACGGCTCCAGCATATTCATGATATTAGAAAATCTCGTACGAGCGAAGTTCTAGCACGGTTTCATAAAAATCAGTAAAATCTGCGTACGAGTAGCACTCTAGTACGACTTAAAAATGAATTATAAATCCATAGAAAATCACGTGCGAGCAATGCTCCAACATGAATGAATGCTCAAGTAAATCAAAACTACGTACGAGCAACGCTCCAGTACGACTTTATGCATAAATACAACAAATCTCGTGCAAGTTACACTCCAGCACAGCTTTATGAAATTAAATCAATTAAATCACGTACGAGCAAGGCTCCAGTATGACTTTATGCAATTAAATATCAAAATTGGATGCGAGCTAAGCTCCAGCATCTCTCATGCATATCAAATCATAAAAACTAGTGCGAGCAATCGCTCCAGCACCTTTTATGCATACCAAGTCAAAACATGTCAAAATAGAGTGCGAGCTAGGCTCCAGCACCTCTTATTTCAAAATAATAAAAATTAGTGCGAGCACCCTACTCTAGCACATTTCATGCATATGATGTCACACAAGTCGGTGCGAGCAACCGCTCAAGCACGTTTTATGCACACTCACAAACGCAGATATAGAGCGAGCTATGTGCCGGCACTATCTGTTTCCATATAAACTTGATAGTTGGCCTTTTTCCAATGAAATTTCATTTAAATAAAAATAACATCTACGTAGTGTTATCTTGAGAAACTTATGCAATTATTGGCCAATCTACCGATTTACTTTGCTTAAAACCAATAAAATTTCATACTTCAAAAAATTACTTAAATCATGCATTTCATGCATGTCATGCTTTCACCATCCTTAAGTGAACTTCCCTCAATAGGGGTAAAATAGTCTTTACCTATTTCGAGTCCTTAAAATCTTTAAATTTATTTTTAGGACCTTATACATATTCAGTGTATACATACATATTCAGTATACAAAATCTATTGAAATATGCATAGCTACTTCTAGCTACTCACACAATTCCCTTACCTCGTTTTTTTGTACAGTCTGACCTTTCCACTGATGACTCGTCGCGCAGTCCGATTTGCTCCAAATCCAAATCTCCAGAACTGCAGATACATATTCATCAGGTCAAATACAATACAATTAATTGTATTTCATAATTTTCTGGGCTTAATTTAAATCATTAGGCCCGTTTACCCATATTGGGCCCGATTGCACCATAATGGGCCTTAATCCGCCTTAAGCCCATTTTCTCACGTACTATTCACATTATCGATGCCTATTGGGCTCCTTGGGCCCATCAATATTTATTGAGCCTCATTCTAAACTCTCAAATAGCTTAATTTAGTATTTACAACAATTTATCCAATTTTCCATAATTTAATTCATTAAATGTGGAATTTAAATCCGTAATTTATGTGATAAATATCAGTCACGCATAACGATGCAAAATTATCGTAAATAAGGGTTACTTACCTGTGATTCCATGATAGTACGCAAATCGAGGTTGACTCGAGTCCTCGCTTGACGTCAATCGTCGAGCTACATAATTTAATATTTTTTCGGGTAAATTTTTAGTCTAATATTAATCAAATTAAATATTTCAAAATTTAAATCGATCAATTCGACCACTAACCGACTTACCCGTAGCTCGATTGCATCACTGGAATTTTTTCCAATTTTTCCTCTTTTTCTTTTTCTCTTTTTCTCTTTCTTTTCTTTTCTGTTTGGCTGAACCGGTTCGGTCCGGTTCAGACCGCTGGTTCAGTCCGATTCGGCCAGTTCAGTACCTTGCCAATCGGTTCTCCGTCGGTTGTTTACCGCCAACAATTCTACGGGGTCGTCTGCAGCTCGAATCTGGTCTCGATTTTGGCCGAGGTCGTCGAAAAGTGACCGGTCCGGCCCTTCTCCCCTCGCCGTAGGTACCATTTCTGTTTCTTGCCGTTTTTGGCGCTAGCCGTCGCCACATCGGCCAATTCAGCCGCTGATCGGTCGGCCTTGGCGTGGGCTACCTTCTGGTGGTGGTGGCCGGGCCCAAATCGAAGCCGGTCGCCGAGAACTTCTCTTCCCCTCTCGGTTCCCTCGGTTTCTCTCCCTCTGCCGCTGTTCGCCACTGTTCGTGGGTCCGTTAGGCCGGTGGTGGCCGCCTCTCGGCTGGGCTATCTCGGTACCTCGCCTGGGCTGCCGTCGGCCGCTCCTTCCGGTGAGCAGAGGTCGGCTTCTGCTTGTTTCTTCATAAAATCGCGTTTCGTGATTTTCTGTTCTGTTTTTTTTTTAATTTTAATTTTAATTTTAATTTTAATTTTAATTTTATTTATTATTTATTTTTATTTTTATTTTAATCCATTAAAATAATATTAAAAATTCAAAATATCTCATAAAAATTATATTTTATTCATTTATTCAATAATTGAATTTCTCGGTCTTATTTCGACTTCCGGGATAATTTTTTTTCGAATACTTTCGGGATTATTTTTCGAAGTGAAAATTTCGATTAATTCCTATAAATTCATATCTTGATTAATTTAACCCGAAATTTAATTATTTCTTCGTTATTGATCAAGATTTCTCTATCCCATATTTTTAATTAAATTTTCTTGTCACGATAAATATCGAATTTTGATCTTTTAACCGTTTTACCCTTCACGTGTTCGGGAATACCATTTAAATCACTTTTGTATTTTTAAATGCACTCGAAAATTTCTATTTATTCTATTTGCTCTTACGATAAATAATCGGGTCTTACATAGTTTCTAGTTTTATTTTGATTTTCTTTAAACTTTCCCATTAATGTTAGCATTTTCCTTATTTTTCACTGTTCATTTCATTTTGATGTTCTTCTCTTGGATAATTTTTCATGGCAATTAACATCATTTTCATGCCTCTCGGTTCTGTTAAATCCATTCTTTTATTTTTCAAGTCTTAATACATAGCCTTTATTTTCTATTTCAGCTCTCGGTTTCCCTTAAATACTTATGTTTTTGTTTTGATCAATCTTTAATTTTTTGTTCTTGCTCTCGGTTTACTCTTTTGGTCCATTTGGTACCTTAACTCTTCCTTCATCTATGCTATTTGGTTTTGGTGCTTTGATGTGGGCAAATGCTAGGCATTGTTCCACATCAAAGGCAGTGTGGAACCATGGCATTAAGAGCTCGAATGAGAGCAGTCCGATGATGATGATCTTTCATTGCTTTCTTCTGTTTATGGCTTCTCAGGTTTGAGTGATTATGTGCCAAGAATTGTGGCTTTGGTTCCATGATCATGTTTAATTGCCATATTCTACTTATATCTACTTATTAGTTTCTAGTAATTCATATTATCATTTTTTGTTTGTAGTTTGTATTTAACCCGTACATTTCTTCAACTTCAGTTTTGTCCTTTGTTTAGCTCTGTTTTATGACCTGCCACTGTTATTACAGTTTATTTGTTGTCTGCAAATTCGTTAAGGAGGCTCTCGGTCCCAGGAATGGGCAAAGATGACGATGAAGCATGAATAACAGTAAACTGTCATCTAGCTTGATGTTGTAGAGCCGAGAATGAGGACAAAACTATGACCAGCACCTGGAGCCTGAGCAGCAGCAAGACAAGAGCATGAGCCAACAGCTGGAGCAGAATGGGGAGTTGTTATTATTGGAGTTGGAAGCAAATGCAGGAGCAGAAGTCGTGACCTGAAGTAGGAGCAGGTCTGGCCAAAAAATACAGTAAAAGCAGGTGGTAATGTGATGTGTTGTTGCAGGTAAGGATGCTGTACACGGAACCGAGAATGGGAGCTGGACACGCCTGGGCAGCAAAAGCAGGTAGAGACGTGCAATCTGTATGCAGTAGCTGGGCAGAGATTGTAGATGTGCAGCAGTTAGCTGGTCAAACCGAGAACAGCAGCCGAGAGCAGAGGACAACCTGAGAGCACGTGGAAATGAAAATAAACAATGAAGAAGACGTGCACAGTGGTGTTATCGGGACACTTTGATGTTTTGCAATTTGCTAAGGCCTTGTTTGGCTAGTGCATTGTAGCTAATTAATTCATTTTCATGCATTTTTAGTATAGTTTAATTTCAATTTAATTTGTTAGCTTAGTTTAGAGTCTTTAATTAAATTGCATGTTAGTATTCTTGCTTAGTGGTATAAAACTTAGTTTTAATTAGGTTGACAGTTAATTAAGTGTTCATTTTGAATTAGATTAGGGGTAAATTTATTTCATTAAATCTTAAGTTAGTTTAAATTGCATTTTGATTAAGTAGTTTAATTGCATTATTAGGTTTGTTGATTTTAGTTTAATTAATCTTGCTTTGATATTTTCATATTTGCATTTTATTTTAATTGTGTTAATTAATTTTAACTGTTTTAAATTTCTTTTTTAGGTTATTTGCCTTTAATTGCTTGGAGCACTGTAAGTAAATTTTGCTCGGTTTTATTTAGTTTTTATTATTTTATTGCTTTCCAGTAATTTTAATATTAGCCATGTAGATCACCCACCTTAAATTTCATAATTTGCTAGAATATACCTAGGGTAAAATTAACCGGTAGTTAATTAGGCTAACCAACTTCTCTGAGGGACGATAACTCGGGACTCAAATCCCATTATTATTTGTACAACCCGTGCACTTGCGTACAATACCTTCAAGGCGTACCAATTCCATGCCATGCAAAGGTAACAATGCAATAAAAATATGGTTCAAAAACGTACTTTTCAAATCTTATAAAACAATGATGTGCATGCCTATGCTGATATGCTAAAGTATGCCTATTCCAATTACCTATTGCTTAAGTGACTATCTTCTTAATTCCTCAATATCCGACAATTGAATTTCCAACCGTCAATCATATTTCACAATCCTTGGGAAAGCTTAATCAGATTATGTCATATCACATTTTATTTTCTTTCATTACTAGCACTTCAATAATTCTTATATCACATTTATCTTATCCTTATCTCTTATCAATTTCTTTTATCATACCATAATTTCATAAATTTTGAGATTTAATTCCTATATTTAATTCTTATATATATATATATATATATATATATATATATATCAAAATAAAAATAATATGATACTATTTCTATTTACATATATCACTTACATAATTTTCCAAGCTTATAGTTGTACAGAGTATACTTCATTTAGCTGAGCCCTATAAGCAACATAAATAAGGTACATTTACTAATTTAACTAATACAAATTAAAAATTGAACTTATACATTCTTATGGTTTGTAGGCACCAAGCTAAGTCAATTCCAAATGACATTTCTCTATGCCATGTGCTTTATTACAATACTTTCTTTTACACTTTTAACTTATAAATTAGCTCCTTTATTTTTACATGTGAAACCCCATATATGTATAACTTTGTATATATGTGTAAATGGAAGTATAATATGGATGACTTTGGATCAAGTAATTATGAATTCATAAGTGATGTAAAGTCCATAAATTCAATGTACACACTTGTTATAAGAGTTGTGATATACGTACAAGTTTCATTATGTAAGAATACGAAGAAATGGACTTTAGTATGTGATGAATGTGAGTGGAATGAGAAATGAGTAGTGTGGTAAAATGAAATGAAGTTGCACAAGTGGTGTGAATCTTTATGCTTTCATTTAGCTTATATTATATACCTTTGGTTATACAAAGATTTCACACAAGTTTTAATGTGTATAAAGTATGAATGGATGCCATTTTCGAGACTTAAAAGTAACTGGATGAGAAAATGACTATGGCAGCAAATTGAGGATGTTTGGGTGTGAGTTTCTGCAAAAAAACTGCAGCAAAATCTGGAAATATGAAGGCCAGATCGATCTCATAAGATGAGAGATCGATCTGAAAGAGCCAAAATGCTCTTATTCGAGCAATAGGAATAGGGCAGATCGATCTCTAATAGAGCTAGATCGATCTGTTAAACATTCTGTAATGAGAAGATCGATTTTTAAGGCAAACAGATCGATTTCCTTAGCTCTCGGGTTAAAACAGATCGATCTCCTCACCAGCCAAATCGATCTCCTTAAGCTATTGCCTGAGATAGATCGATCTCAAGCCCACGACATATCGATTTCCTGCCTCCAAATGTCATGAACATGAGGGATTTTAAGAGGGCCAGATCGATCTCCTCACTAGCCAGATCGATCTCCTTAAGCTACTGCCTGAGATAGATCGATCTCAAGCCCACGACAAATCGATCTCCTCCCTCCAAATGTCGTGAACATGAGGTATTTTAAGAGGGCCAGATCGATCTCCACCCAAAGCATATTGATCTCATCAAGCAAATTCTATAAATAGGAGAAGTGGATCTGCAGATTTCAAAAAAACACTCTCACTCTACCATTTTCAACCTAAAAACCTAGTTTTCTCTCCCTAAATCCACCCATTTTCAGTGAGATTTGAGGGAAGGCTATTAGATACAAAGTTGTTCACATTAAGGAGAAGAACAACATAGATTGGAGGCATTTCCCCCTTTTGTTAGATTGAAGGA
This sequence comes from Firmiana major, assembly GCA_033439115.1. NCBI lineage: Eukaryota > Viridiplantae > Streptophyta > Magnoliopsida > Malvales > Malvaceae > Firmiana > Firmiana major. The sequence goes on from CM065899.1 coordinate 66,972,470, forward strand.
GTTAGGAGCATTTCCATTTAGAGCAAGAAAGAAATCCAAAGAGATGAGCTTCTAGTGCACCAATTGTCAAGACCCTCTTCCGCGACCTTTTACCTTAACACTTACCACTTACAATTGGGCTGTGAGTCAAATCCAATCCATATCTTACTCATTTATAGTTTAATTAATGTAATTAAACAAATTGAAATAGAAACTGGACTTTTATAACATATGCGGAAGCGTTTACATCAGTTCCAATTAACTATACAACCCCTTTTGTACAACACATTACTAGACTGTGCATTAATTTATAGGATACAAAATTTCTCTTCATATCATCACATAGTGTATACCTCTCTTTATGGCTGGATGACTAGAGAATACCGTAGCAGGGACGACTGCAATACTTACTACTGAGTAGTATCTGTGGAGGAGGAAATAAGGGGGTGAGCATAACGCGCTGTCACGACCCTCTATGACTTAACCAAAATCACTACAAATTTTTCGCATTTTTAACTTACCTTTCCTTTCTTCAATGGTTGGGCTGTGATTCGATGTTAGCTTCCTCGCATACCATATCATCCATTATCATACATACATGTCAATATACTGTTACTGACTGTAACTTCTTTTATAATACATGTGAGATCATATAAAATCTAATACAAATACATTCCCCATAATATATATCGTATACATCACTGTGCTGTTTCTATGTTTAGATACATAACCGTACAAAATATGTATACCTGTCGATCGATAGGAAATAGCAGCGGACAACAGAAATACTATCCCTCAAATGCTCTCACTCTACTGTTGATGCTCTGTAGAGAGATGTAAAAGAAAGGGGGTGAGTATACAATGCGCTCAGTAAGGAAATCAGGCAAGCAAGTAGACATCTACACTATCTACTCAAAATAATGCTATGCCTCGAAAACATCATTTCCTTAACTCACTTTAAAAGCATGTCTTTAAATATATATATATATACTTGTACAGATTAAATCCCATGTACAGAAATCATGCTTGCTTTCTCAAATGTAGGCATGTAGTGCAAAATAATGCATCTCTATAATACCACAATGCCTTTATATAAAATCATGCCATGTATATTTAAATCACAGTAAATATGGCATTTAAATCATTCACATCACAACAACCGGATTTCGACCCATCCCTCAGGTCTATTCGTAAATAAATCAGTCAATCAGGTGATATGAAGTATTCGAAATGAGTATTTTCGTGAAATGAAGGATTGAAATGGTCACAAATTAAACGAACGGGATTCGAACTGGAAATAAGGATCCAAAACACGAAATTAAAAATGCAAAAGGACTAAAATGAAATTCTCGAACACATGAAGGGCAAAACGGTCAAAAGATTGAAAGTCGGTATAAATTCGATAAGATAATTTAATTAAAAATAATGGATTTGAGAATCTTGATCAATAGCGAAGAAATAATTAAATTTTGGATTAAATTGATCAAGATATGAATTTACTGGAATTAACCAAAAAGTCATTCAGGACAATATCCGGAAAATATGAAGAAATTATACCCGAAAAAGGGTTAAAAATATAATAAATAAATTAAATTAAATTAAATAAATCTATTTGGAATAAAAAATTAATTTTGTAGATATTTTAGAATATTTTAGAATATTTTAATGATTATTTTAATAATAAAATAATTTATAAATAAAAATAATAATAATTGTAAAAAAAAAGAATTGAAACTGGAAATCGAGAAGAAACCCGAAAATGGAAACCGAGGAAGATGACCCGCGCGTGGCTCGTCTGACCCACAGCCATCGGGCACCGACGGCCCCGACGAAGAGCCGAGGAGAAAGAAGGGAAGCTGGCGGGCAAGTTGGCACCGGCGACTCGCACCAAGGACCCCGAATTCGGTGAACAGAGGAGGAGAAATCGACGGGAGAAAGGAGCTCGATTCTGGCGATCCACGGCAGCTGGGCTCGAACGGCGGATACCGACGTGATCGGGAAGAGGATGCGGTTCTTTTGAGACTGATGTCGACCGGCTAAACCACCGAAATCCGACGGATCGAGAGGGAGAGTGCCACGGAGGGAGAAGAGGAATACGGCGACCACCGACGTGATTCGGCCAACCCCGACCCCAGCCGAACAATCCCCCAGTGCAGGTGCACCGTTTGGCGCCAGAAACGAGCCGAGAACCGGTCGAAAACGCCATGAACGGCGACGGGAACGTCTGAACCGGTATGGACCGGTTCAGCAAAGAGGTGAATCGGACTGAACCGACTGAACCGGACCGGTCTAAATCGGGTTTAAACCGGACTGAATCGGTTCAGCCAAGAAACAAGGGAAAAAAAAGAAAAAAGGAGAAAAAGGAAAAAGGGGAAGAATTTTCGAGGATACACCAGACTTCGGGTAAGTCGGTAAGAGGTCAAAAGTGACCAATTTGATTTTCGAGAAATTTATTTAAATTATATTTGATCAGAAAATTAACCCGGGATTAAATATATAATTATGCAATTTTACGACAAAGCCCGAACGAGAGCTGAATGAGCTCCGATTTTTTACCCCGCATAACATTGGGTAAGTACATTTTAATTTTGACAATTAGAGTTCTCAATACAGAGTTTCAATTATTTTACGAAATTTACGGATTAATTCTGTAGAAAAAGGAATATTATTCAAAATTTTACAGTAATTACCGTAAATAATATACGGGCTATCCAATGAGTTTGGAACGAAGCCCGATGATTATTGATAAGCTGAATGAGCCCAGTAAACCCGAAGAAAGGATTTAAATAAGTAAAAACGGGCTGAAAATGAGTCGAGGCCTATTAAGGTGCGATTGGGCCCAATAAGATTAAATTGGCCCAATTAGTTAAATCGACTATAGTAAACTGGAGAATTATATTTATTGGGTTAAATTGACATGATAAATAATTATATGCAGCCCCAGAGACTGGATTAGCAGCAAATCGGATTGGACGAGCCTCCGACAGTGGAATTTAGATACGCGCTCGACGAGAATCGAGGTAAGGGAATTTTGTAGGTGCATAGAGATGCCTATACGTATTTATTGAGGGGATTTAAAGGGCCTAGAATTTCTTTAAGTATCTAGAAAATGAAATAATAATTTTTACGAAAATCGGGGCTTAGATGAATAAAGAAAAAGACGATTTTACCCCTGAGAGTAAAATTTACAAAAAGGGTAGTAAGGCAGATAAATTGCATGATTTTCATGTTTTGATGCTTTATATGAATGTATTGCTTTGGTTTAAGCAAATTTACACATAGGTTGGCTGTTGATTTCTTGAATTATACGAAAGGATACCGGTTTGTACCAGTTACTATTTTAAAAGATGTTTTATTAAGATTGAGCCACCTATCGTATTTACATGAATAAAAAGAGTGCTAGAGTCTTTCTCGCACTCAAGTTTACTGATTTATTTCTCATGAAAAGCCGTACTGGAGCATTGCTCGTACGAGAAATTTGTGTGTGCACAAAATCGTGCTGGAGCTTTGCTCGCACGAGATTTTAGATATCATGATATGCATAGCGTGGTGCTGGAGCTTCGCTCGCACTAGATGTGAGTTGACATGCATATAGTCGTGCAGAAGCCTCCTGTAGACTGTGTGTCACAGAGAGTTGAGATGCTCGCACGTATACTTTGAGACATGAGTTGGTTATTGACATAGTATTGGGGTGGATAAGACATACGGTAGGCACCCCTAGACTATGATATGGGTCCACGGAGTATGATGTACCATGTATGTCACACGGAGTACGCTGTACCGTGCAGTCATGATGACTCGATGATGTTACTTGATATTCTGGCGGGTAGGATTTGAACCCACCTCCCGTTACAGTTGTGATGCCCCGCACACCGGGATCCATGTAGCCTGGGATCACAGGGACAAAGTATGGCCATAGTCCTCGATTTTTCATACAGTAACCTACATGCCTCACATGATATCATACGGTCTGAATAGACCAGGATGAACCCGAGGGAGGGGTAATGTCCCGATTTATGTTTTTAAATGAGATGCGATTTAAGAAATCAAGGTATTCTCGAGAGATGGGTTTAGCCTTGATGTGGTTGTTTTATGATAAAACAAATGATTTTTAAAGTGATGAGTTTTGTGATATAACAAATAAGTTTTTAACGTGATGAGTTTATGACAAACACAAATAAGTTTTAAATGTGACGAGCATGAGATGTCATACATGATGATTTTCCATGTTTGATTTATATGTCGATTTCATGATTTCTCTTATATGATATATACATACATGTGGCATCATTTTAGTCATACCTCATGCTCCAAATGTAAACGATTTTATATCATGACATTATCAGCACGTAGATAGTATAATTATCTACCTGCTTACATTATTGCCTTACTGAGCTGTTTATGCTCACCCTTTCATTTTTCACCCCACAGGGTACATTCAGTAGAAGAGAACGACAGTAGTCTTGCATTTCGGTTATCCGCTGCTTCTTATCAAAACCAGGTATACACATTTGTATAATTTTGTATCTGAACATATAGATGCACAGTACTGTACATGGATGTAATATTGGGGATGTATTTATTTAAAATAAATTGATATGTAAATGAAATATGAAAATGGAATTGTAAATAGGTGAGAGGTGACTAACACTGAATCATAGCCCAACTGTTTAGTAGTGTAACTGTTCACGATGGGTAAGGAAATGAAAAAGTGAAAATTTGTAGTGATTTTAGGTAATTTAGGTCGTGACAGAAAAGATGGTATCAGAGTTGAGTTGACTTGATATGAGTCAGTATTAGTAGTTAAGTAAATTTACATCCCCATGTACTGTGCATTGTTTAGATACAATTGTGTATATCAAGATGGTACTGCAGCTAAGAATTTAGTTTCGAATGCAAGAATATAGTTTTTATAACTGATAGCCGCTATGGTAAAAGGGCGAGTACACATGCTCGAGGCCGTAGAGATCGGCCTGAGAGTCGAATGAGTCGTCACATGAGACTCAAGATGAGAGTGAGGTGGAGGCTGATGTTGAGCATACTCCACAGGGTCTTATAAAGAGACCAAACAGTATTGAGACACGCTCCGAGAGGATGGAGTGGAGTGTAGAAAATATTTCAGAGTTGTTTACTCAATCTATGCTGGTAGTTGAGGATAGGCAAGGTAAAGCCTAAACAGATGCCTCAGACTATAGAGATTTTCACACCCCTTCGGTATATAGTGAAGTAAAGAAGCCAATAGTTACTGAGGACTGGGTGAATGAGATAGCGAAGTTGTATGGATTCTTTCGGTGTATGTCGACCGAGAAAGTGACTTTTAAATACGTTTATGTTGGAGTCAAGGTGGAGCATTGGTGGAAGTTCGCTCGACCAATTTAAAGAGTTAGACGTCCAAAGTCGACATGAAAAATATTTCTGGATATATTCCGGTGACAGAATATTTTGGACACTACTTAAGGGAAATTATAGGTAAAATTTCTTACACTGACCTAGAGACACTAGTTGATTGATAAGTATGAAACTCAATTTATATCTCTGGGCAGGTGTGAACCTGATACCATGGGCAGTGAGAGTCGAAAAGCCCAAAAGTTCATGGAATGCTCAAATTGTCGATTAGAGTCCGATTGGTTCACTACCTATGTCGAGGCAGTGCGCAAAATACAGTTACGTGAATAAGATCATGTGTAGCACGCCTCTGAGATTGGGAAAGGTAGTAAGGGCCGAAATAGAGACAAAAGAGAATAGAGAATGACAGAGATGTCAGAGCGGGAAAGAGACCAGTTGATAAGAGATTAGAGTTGATGAGTCACGGGGTAAGATAATTGGTAAGGTCCCAATATATCCAATTTAACACTTATTAGGGGTATTGTGATTAGAGAACCCCGACCTGTTACGAAGCAGTGTAAGCAGAATTAGCAGTGTAAGCAGTGTAGGATGTGTGGTAGATACCACGAAAGTAAGGGCATACACCTACACTTTATTAACTAAAATAGGCATTAAGTATGATAAGACGGGCCAATTATTTAATGATTACTCAAAGTTGGGTGAGACTGCCCCACAAAAGGGCAAAGAGATAGAGAAAACCATGTTGATATCTCTGCACCGAAAAAGGGAGGCCACAGCTGAAGAGAAAGGGAAAGTAGGCTGTTGGACGAGGGTGAGTGTATGCCTTAGACCAGGACACTACTGATGTTTCATATGATGTGGTGAAAGATACCACACTGGTTGTGAATAGAGAAATAATTATTATAATTAATCCTGGTACCACGTATTTAGTCATACCGCTTTCATTTGTATATAAGTTAGTAAAAGACGTGAATGCCTACACCTATGGGCACAATACTGTTAGTTAGTACCCCAATGAAGGAGGGTTAACTAACGGAATAATTATGAAGAAATTATAAGTTGAAAACGGGGGAAGAAGTATAAGTCAGCTGATTTTATTCAATAGACTATGAATAATTTGAAGTAATATTTGAGAATAAATTAGTTGGCTGCAAATTATGATGTTCAGAGTTTTATTCTAAGATAGTGTTGTTTTACCCTGAAAAGTATACTGTAAGTTTTGACAACTAATAAAAGGGGAGTAGTGATTGAAATTAAAGGAGTAAATGATTGTACTCACGGAATGAGTAATGACAGAGAGATAAGTTTTGTGATAAATCCTGAATACGAGATAGACTGGAATAAGAGGCGTATGCAAGGTACGAATATCTATGATACATGAAGTAATTTGGATTAAAGTAAGTAGTGGCGAATATGAATTGTGACCACATGGACTGATATGTAAAGTAATTGTGGTCAAGTCTGAGGGTTAATAAAGGTATTTCAAAATACCCCCTCGCCTGAAGACTTGACAGCGTCTAAAAGTATACATAACCTATAAATTAAAAGCGACAGTCGTAATATATACATTTAAAATTAGGGTACCTTTACTGGTACAATAAGAAATATAGAATTCGATTAATCAGGAAAGTTTAAAAATTTTAAAAAAAAATTTATAAAAGCCGTTAATATAATAAAAAGGAAATGGCACGGGTTAGTAGCTTCAACGGAAGCGATTTTGAAAGGACATTATTCGTTTTGTGCACATAGGTCAAGGATATGGGTGATTGAAATATTCAGTGGAACTCAACCACGATGAGGTATTTAAACTTTACCTGGACCGATTTTTCATCATCCTTATTGATGATATTTTGGGTGTATTTAAAGTCCAGGGGAAATTATAAGCAATAATTGGAAATTGCTTTTACAGATGATTTGTTGCGAGTTCTCGAAATGGACTACTTTGTTGACACATTTAACTTAGAAAAAGTTGTATTTGAATGGGATGATAGACGTGACAGGAGTTTTGGTGTACTGAAGTAATAAACTGACCACCGCATTTATTCTCACCATACCCAACAGATTAAGAGGTTTTCCATGAGTCTACGGATACCTCAAAATAATGAATGAACTGCATATTGATGCAAAAAGGGAAGATAGTCGATTATGGATCCAGACAACTCATGAGGACTATCCGACCCATGATTTAAAGTTGACAGCGATAGTGATTGTACGGAGTATATGACACTACTATGTATACAGTGAGAAATTTCAGGTATGCACTGATCATAAAAGCTCCGAATATCTGCTTTCACAGAAAGAGTCAGATATGAGAACAAAGAAGGTAAGAGCTTCTGAGGGATTATGATTGTGGAAATTGTACCACCCAGGAAAGGTTAATGTAATGGCTAATGCCTTGAGCAGAAAGAGCCTCGGGATTGTATTACATATGATGGTTAGGGAGCGTGATCTACTAGAGCAGTTATAAGCCTCAGTAGTGATGTGATCCCCTCTGATGATGACAACGATTGTGTGACAGCTAGCCTGAGATTAGAACTGGATTTGAGTTATCGGATTTGACAGGGTTAGCATGATGATCGGCAGAGTGTCGATAGTGTGGGTCAGATTTAGATGGGTACAGTGACAAAGTTCACAGAGAGAGATGATGGCTTACTGAGGTTCAGAGATAGTATAAGTGCTCCCCAAGACCACAGTTGATGAGATAGTAATATTGTCAGAAGCTTACTCTTCGGGATATACAATGCATACGAAAAGTAATGAATATATATATGAAATCTCTGAAAAGGGTATTGGTGGTCAGCTGTGAAAAGAGATATGGTAGAGATTGTGGAAAAGTGCCTAGTATGTCAGCAGAATAAGGTAGAGTATTAAAAGTCTGCAGAGTTATTGCAGCCTCTACCTATATCGACACGGTACGAAAATGGGAACAAGTTACCACAAATTTCGTGATAGGATACAGAGAACCTGGATAAATCATAAGGCTATCTGGGTGATAGTCGATGGATTGATTAAGTCTACCCACCTTCTGGTTAGGAAATCCCCAGATACTCTGAGTGTGAAGGAGGATTTATGTGTAAGGAAGATTGGGGAACACCAAGTATCTTTCCAGTGAGCATTGTATCATATAGGGATCCCCGCTTCACTTCCCATTTCTGGAAACGTTTTCAGGAAGCTATGGGAACCCGACTGAGTATTAGCACAGCTTTCCATCCTCAGACAGATGGTCAGTCAGAGAGGACTGTACAGGTTTTGGAGGATATGATGAGAGTGTGTGCTTGATATGATAAGCTCCTGGGATGATCAGTTGTTACTAATCGAATTCACCAATAATGACAGTTATCATTTGAGTATCGGGATAACTTCAGATGAGGTATAGTATGGCCGTAGGGAATGTTTCCCCGATTTGGATAAGAAGAGGTGGGTAACAGATATAGAGTTGTTCCCAAATTGATAAGACAAATCTCTGATGATGTTCAGTTAATTGTGAAGGATTAAGAACACCTCAGAGCAGATAGAAAAGCTATGCTGACAAGAGACAGAAACCATTGAAATTCACCGATGGTGAATTAGTATTGTTGAAAGTTACATGCTCTTAGGACATAGCATAAGGATATAACAAGATTCAAAAGAAGGCAAATTGAATTTTGTTATATTGAATCCTTAAAGAGATTGGACAAAGTGGGAGATAAGACCTGTAGTTGGCATTACTACCTAAATAAACAGGCATTCACAATGTGTCCTATCTTATGATGCTTCGAAAATATTATCCGGACCTAGCGTATGTGATCAGATACGAGCTTCAACAACTTAGCTCAATGAAAGTATAGCGTATGATTGGAAAAACTTGATTCGGGTATTAAACAGGAAGGAGAAAGTGTTGAGGTTTAAGATGATCTCCCTAATTAAAGTATGTTGGTAGTATTACACTCCGAAAAAAAGTCACTTGAGAATGACAGTATATGATACAATAGACGTACTCGGAGTTATTTATGGATCTATTTAACTTGGTTCTAATTTGGAGGACCAAATTTCTTAAGTGGGGGAGATTATGTAAGGCTCGAATTTAGTTAAAACACGAAATGAGTATTTTCGTGAAATGAAGGATTGAAATGGTACAAATTAAACGAACAGGATTCGAACTGGAAATAAGGATCCAAAACACGAAATTAAAAATGCAAAAGGACTAAAATGGAATTCTTGAACACGTGAAGGGCAAAACGGTCAAAAGATCGAAAGTCGGTATAAATTCGATAAGATAATTTAATTAAAAATAATGGATTTGATAATCTTGATCAATAACGAAAAAATAATTAAATTTCGGATTAAATTGATCAAGATATGAATTTACTGGAATTAATCGAAAAGTCACTCAGGACAATATCCCGAAAATACGAAGAAATTATACCCGAAAAAGGGTTAAAAATATAATAAATAAATTAAATAAAATTAAATAAATCTATTTGGAATAAAAAATTAATTTTGTATATATTTTAGAATACTTTAGAATATTTTAATGATTATTTTAATAATAAAATAATTTATAAATAAAAATAATAATAATAATAATAATAATTGTAAAAAAAAAAAGAATTGAAATTGGAAATCGGGAAGAAACCCAAAAATGGAAACCGACGAAGATGACCCGCGCGTGGCTCGTCCGACCCACGGCCACCGGGTACCAACGGCCCCGACGAAGAGCCGAGGAGAAAGAAGGGAAGCCAGCGGGCAAGTTGGCACCGACGACGCGCACCAAGGACTGTCGAATCCGACGAACGGAGGAGGAGAAACCGACGGGAGAAAGGAGCTCGATTCCGGCGATCCACGGCAGCTGGGCTCGAACGGCGGACACCGGCGTGATTGGGAAAAGGATGCAGTTCTTTTGAGACCGATGTCGACCGACGAAACCACCAGAATCTGATGGATCGAGAGGGTGAAGAGGAATATGGCAGCCACCGACGTGATTCGGCCAACCCCGACCCCAGCCGAACACTCCCCAGTGCAGGCGCACCGTTTGGTGCCAGAAACGAGCCGAGAACCGGTCGAAAACGCCATGAACGGTGGAGGGAATGTCTGAACCGGTATGGACCGGTTCAGCAAAGAGGTGAACCGGATTGAACCAGCTAAACCAGACCGGTCTGAACCGGGTTTGAACCGGACTGAACCGGTTCAGCCAAGAAACAAGGGAAAAAAAAGAAAAAAAGAGAAAAAGGAAAAAGGAAAAAGGGGAAGAATTTTCAAGGATACACCGGACTTCGGGTAAGTCGGTAAGAGGTCAAAAGTGACCAATTTGATTTTTGAGAAATTTATTTAAATTATATTTGATCGGAAAATTAACCCGGGATTAAATATATAATTATGCAGTTTTACGACAAAGCCCGAACGAGAGCTGAATGAGCTCTAATTTTCGTACCCCGCATAACATTGGGTAAGTACATTTTAATTTCGACAATTAGAGTTCTCAATACAGAGTTTCAATTATTTTACGGAATTTACGGATTAATTCTATATAAAAAGGAATATTATTCGAAATTTTACAGTAATTACCGTAAATAATATACAGGCTATCCAATGAGTTTGGAACGAAGCCCGATGATTATTGATAAGCTGAATGAGTCCAGTAAACCCGAAGAAAGGATTTAAATAAGTAAAAATGGGCTGAAAATGGGTCGAGACCCATTAAGGTGCGATTGGGCCCAATAAGAATAAATTGGCCCAATTAGTTAAATCGACTATAGTAAACTGGAGAATTATATTTATTGGGTTAAATTGACATGATAAATAATTATCTACAGCCCCAGAGACTGGATTAGCAGCAAATCGGATTGGACGAGCCTCCGACAGTGGAATTTAGATACGCGCTCGACGAGAATCGAGGTAAGGGAATTTTATAGGTGCATAGAGATGCCTATAAAGGGCCTAGAATTTCTTTAAGTATCTAGAAAATGAAATAATAATTTTTACGAAAATTGGGGCTTAGATGAATAAAGAAAAAGATGATTTTACCCCTGAGGGTAAAATTTACAAAAAGGGTAGTAAGGCAGATAAATTGCATGATTTTCATGTTTTGATGCTTTATATGAATGTATTGCTTTAGTTTAAGCAAATTTACACATAGGTTGGCTGTTGATTTCTTGAATTATACGAAACGATACCGGTTTGTACCGGTTACTATTTTAAAAGATGTTTTATCAAGATTGAGCCACCTATCGTATTTACATGAATAAAAAGAGTGCTAGAGTCTTTCTCGTACTTAAGTTTACTGATTTATTTCTCATGAAAAGCCGTACTGGAGCATTGCTCATACGAGAAATTTGTGTGTGCACAAAATCGTGCTGGAGCTTCGCTCACACGAGATTTTAGATATCATGATATGCATAGCGTGGTGCTGGAGCTTCGCTCGCACTAGACGTGAGTTGACATGCATATAGTCGTGCGGAAGCCTCCTGTAGACTGTGTATCACAGAGAGTTGAGATGCTCGCACGTATACTTTGAGACATGGGTTGGTTATCGACATAGTATTGGGGTGGATAAGACCTACGGTAGGCACCTCCAGACTATGATATGGGTCCACGGAGTACGATGTATCGTGCAGTCATGATGACTCGATGATGTTACTTGATATTTTGGCGGGTAGGATTTGACCCCACCTCCCGTTGCAGTTGTGATGCCCCGCACACCGGGATCCGTGTAGCTTGGGATCACAGGGACAAAGTATGGCCATAGTCCTCGATTTTTCATACAGTAACCTACATGCCTCACATGGTATCATACAATCTGAATAGACCAGGACGAACCCGAGGGAGGGGTAATGTCCCGATTTATGTTTTTAAACGAGATGCGATTTAAGAAATCAAGGTATTCCCAAGAGATGGGTTTAGCCTTGATGTGGTTGTTTTATGATAAAACAAATGAATTTTAAAGTGATGAGTTTTGTGATATAACAAATAAGTTTTTAACATGATGAGTTTATGATGAACAAAAATAAGTTTTAAATGTGACGAGCATGAGATGTCATATATGATGATTTTCCATGTTTGATTTATATGTCGATTTCATGATTTCTCTTATATGATATATACATACATGTGGCATGTTTTAGTCATACCTCATGCTCCAAATGTAAACGATTTTATATCATGACATTATCAGCACGTAGATAGTATAGTTATCTACCTGCTTACATTATTGCCTTACTGAGCTGTTTATGCTCACCCTTTCATTTTTCACCCACAAGGTACATTCAGTAGAAGAGAACGACAGTAGTCTTGCATTTCGGTTATCCGCTGCTTCTTATCAAAACCAGGTATACACATTTGTATAATTTTGTATCTAAACATATAGATGCACAATACTGTACATGGATGTAATATTGGGGATGTATTTATTTAAAATAAATTGATATGTAAATGAAATATGAAAATGGAAAGGTAAATAGGTGAGAGGTGACTAACACTGAATCATAGCCCAACTGTTTAGTAGTGTAACTATTCACGACGAGTAAAGAAATGAAAAAGCGAAAAATTTGTAGTGATTTTAGGTAATTTAGGTCGTGACATCAGGTCTGTCTGCAATTTAAATCAGTCAATCAATGTGATATATCATGTGAGACTCTGTGGTGAAATGCAAATAGTATCCTGGACTATGATCATATCCGACATGTGAACCCAAGCCACACAGATCTCGGTGCACGGGGTATCACTGCGGCAACAGGAGGATGGTCAGTCCATTACAACCGTCAGCTATACACAACACACAGTACAGCGTACTCCCATGCCCCGGGCACGGTACAAAGTACACCCGTGGAACCTACATCACAGTCAGGGTGCCTGCCATAGGTCTTAGCCCTCAAATCATGGAATATCATTCCACATCTCTAATATCCCCATGCAGCCATCCTCTCACAAATGTGACACTCAGTCACACGAGGATGCGACGTGGGATTATAATATGTAATTTATATCACATACAGTGCGCGCCTTTGAGTGCGACACACAGTCGACACTACGCTCGAACACTGTTTTACATCACAAACTTAACTCTAGTGCGAGTAAACCTCTAGCAACTAGGTCAATGCATAGTTCATGTATTAAATCAAGTACGAGCAATAGCTCTAGTACCATGCTATGCATAATATCATCAAATCAAGTACGAGCAATAGCTCCAGTACCATGCTATGCATAATATCATCAAATCAAGTACGAGCAATAGCTCCAGTACTATGTCATGTATAAATCATGAAGAATCGAGCACGATCAACGCTCCAGTACTCTGTCATGTATCTCATGAAAAACTCGAGTACGAGCTAATCGCTCCAGTACTCTGTCATTTATATATCATATAAAACTGAGTACGAGTAAGAACTCCAGTACTCTATCATGCATGTCATGGGAATATAGTGCGAATCAAAATCCAGCACTAATGTATGTGGAAAATTTATGAAATTCAGTGTGAGTTGTGCTTTAGCACGATTCATTCTCACATAATATGATAGATGGCTTTTTTTAAAAAGGGATGGTTTACAAAATATTAAAATCGGCATTATAAATTGTGCTTAAGTCACATCAACCTTAAAATCATTAGCCCATCTATTTATTTTCATGCTAAACAGCAGTTAAACACCCACAATAGTAGTTTCCATGATTTTTGCAACTTTTCACAAAAGTTGACTTTTTGACTAACTAGGGGCAAAAGCGTAATTTGCCACTATCGGGTTGCAATAATTATTATTCACTTTCTCTGACCCTCAGGGTTTTTAAGTGAATGTAAAAGCAGATGAAAATACGTGCAGGTATCTCTAACTACTTATAAAAGTCCCTTACTACAATAACGCAAATCGAAATTTCACTTTCTCTACGCTGCTCGTTCCAGCAGTCCGATTTGCTCCTCCAATAATCTCTGGAACTGCATATAACCATTTATCAGGTCAATTACACTTTTCCTACTGTATTTCACATTAAATACAGTCTATTTCCCTTAATTGTGCCCGTTTACTCTAAATGGACATAAATACTTTAATTGGGCCTTAATCCGTATTAAGCCTGTTTTCCACTTATTATTTCTCTTCATCAGGGTCTATCGACTCATTAGGCCTATCAATACTCATTGGGCTTTATTCCAAACTCTTTGGATAGCCCGTATATCATTTACGACAGTTAATTCGAAATTCCGAATATAATTCACTAAATACGGAATTTAATCCGAAATGCGTAAAATAAATCTTAAATATGCAATAATCACATAAATTGTCGTAAATGAGCTTTACTTACCCGAGATTGTGCGATGGTACGTAAATCAAAGTTCGATCGAGCTTTCGTTCGGAATTTATCATCGAACTGCATAATTTATTATATTTAACTCCGGGTCAATTTTCGATTAAATATAATTTAAATAAATTCATCGAAAATCAAATCGGTCACTTTTGACCTCGTATCGACTTACCTGAAGTCCGGTGAAATCCCAAAAATTTCCCTTTTACTTTTTCTTTCTTTTTTTCTTCTTTTTCCCATTTTCTCCTTGGCTGAACCGGTCCGGTCCGGTTCAGCGTCGAACCTTCTTCACTGAACCGCCGACCGGTTCAAGCTTCCTTTGGTCGTACCGGCGTCTTTCGACCGGTTCCCGACGCATCACCACTGCCGTTCGGCGCACCTCAGCCTGGGCAACTCTCGGCTGGGCTCGATCGGGACCAAGCACCGCCGATGGCCGTCGAATCTCTTCTTTTCCTCTGCGGCTTCTCCTCTTCGATTCGCCGGAGTCCGGCGTTGGTGAAGGGCGTTACCGGTGCCGATGGGTGCGCACAGTACTCCTCTTCCTTTTTCGGCCCCTTTCCTAGCCGTGGGGTCGCCGATGCTCGCCGTCCGGTGGTCTTCTTCTTCCGTCGATTTTGCCTCTGTAACTTTCTCTCTCCCCGCGTTTCAATCCGTTTCTTTTTTTTCTTTTATTTATAATATATTTTTATTATTATTTTATTATAAAATAATAATAAAAATTCCAAAAATATCTCAAAATATCTCAAAAAATTATATTAAATTCATTTAATCCGTAAATAAATTTATCAGTCCGATTTTACCTTTTCGGTATATTTTTTCACTATTTTTGGGCTCATTTTTCGAGGTAAAAATTCTGATAAATTTTAATAAATTTATATCTTGATCAATTGGGCTCGAAATTAAATATTTTCCTCGATTTTGATTAAGATTCCTCAATTTCATATTTTTAATGAAATTGTCTTATCGAAATTATACTGAATTCAGTCATTTGACTGTTTTACCCCTGCACTCGTTCGGGAATCAACTTAACCCTTATCTCATTGTTATGTAGCTTACATGCATTTTTAATTTCTCAAATTGTCGATTGCATGTTAGTAAATACTCTTCTTAACTATGTAATAAGGTTTTCATGCACATAGGAATCATAAGGAACAAGCTACATAAAAATCCGGGTCTGACAATCCTCCCCCACTCAGAAAATTTGGTTCTCCAAATTAGAACCAAGTCAGTCATCAAATAGGTGAGGGTACTTCTCTCGCATCAAACTCTCTAGCTCCCAAGTAGCTTCCTCTGAAGTATGATGCTGCCAGAGAATCTTCACTAACCCGATGGTCTTCGATCTCAATACCTTCTCTTTCCTATCCAATATCCGAATCGATCTCTCTACATATGACAAGTCCTCTCGGAGCTCCAAAGGCTCGTAACTAATCATATGTACCGGATCCGGGTGATACTTCCGAAGCATCGATATGTGGAAGACGTTATGGACACTTGATAAGTCCGGTGGCAATGCCAACCTATACGCCTTATCTCCCACTCAATCAACTATTTCAAAGGGTCCAATATAGCGAGGATTTAGTTTCCCTCTCTTCCCAAATCTCGCTATGCCCTTGGAAGGAGAAACTGCAAACTCTAATGGCCTACGTCTCCTGTCAGCGTAACTCTTCTGTCTGCTCTGAGCTGTCCTCAGTCTCTCTACTATCAAGTGGACATCCTCAGATGCTTGCGTAACTATGTCAGGAGCGAAAATCTTACGGTCACCCACTTCTTCCCATCCAATAGGGGAACGACATCTACGGCCATATAAAGCCACATACGGTGCCATCCCGATACTCGAATGATAACTATTGTTGTAGGCGAACTTGGCTAGTGGCAGGTGGTCATCCCAGGAGCCTCTAAAATCTAGCACACATGCTCTCAACATATCCTCTAGAGTCTGTATAATCCTCTCCGACTGACCAACTGTCTGAGGATGGAAAGTGGTGCTCAAACTCAACTGGGTTCCCATGGCTTCCTGAAAATGTCCCCAAAAGTGGGATATGAAGCGGGAGTCCCTATCAGAAACTATGTTCACTGGTACACCGTGTAACCTCACTACCTCGCGTACATACAGTTCTGCTAATGAACTCAGAGTATCGGTCGCTCTCATAGCTAGGAAGTGTGCTGACTTCGTTAGTCTGTCGACGATCACACATATAGCATCGTGATTCTTGCGGGTTCTTCGTAAACCCATCACGAAATCCATGGTGATATGCTCTCATTTCCATGTCGGTATAGGTAGAGGCTGCAATAACCCTGCAGGTTTTTGATGCTCTACCTTCACTTGCTGACATACGAGACACTTTGTGTCACGCCCTCCTCCCACACGCGACTTTACCAAAAACCACAATAAATTTTTCGCTTTTTACTTACCTTTATCTCCTCAACAGTTGGGCTGTGAATAGGCATTAGTCTCCTCATCCATGCATACCTTACCATTCTTTTTTGTATCATACATACATGACATTTATATCATAAGTAAATTCGTATTCTTAAATATAATTACATCATTACATCCCCCATATTAAAACGTGTACATCACTGTGTTTATACATTGTTCAGATACAAAAGAGTACGCGTGTGTATACCTTTCGCTAGATGGGGAGTGGCAGCGGATCAAAGGAATGCAATACCCTGGCCGACTCGATCTACTGATGAGAATCTGTAGAGATGGGGGGAAAATGAATGGGATGAGCTATCAACGCGCTCAGTAGGGAAATCAGGCAAGCAAGTAGACATCCATACTATCTACTTGAAAATAGTGCTTTGCCTTTCCTTCTCTCATTTCAAAAGCATGTTTAAAAAATATATAATATAGTACAGATTTAAAATCCCATGTACTAAACACATGCTGGTTTATCAATCAGAGGCATTCATGCAAAACAGTGCATATTTAATCATTTAAGAATGCCTTTATATAAAATATGCCATTTACATTCAAAACACAGGAAATATGGCATTTCTCATCACAACACAAATAAACTGGGTTTCGACCCATCCCTTAGGTCTACCCGTATCATAAAATACATGTGATATATCATGCGAGACTCAGTGGCTAAATGCAATCTCTCTAGACTATGTAAGAGAGCCTCCCCGCCGAACAGAGCCTCCCCGCCAAACAGGCTTAAGGATGTTGGGCTTAAGGATCTTACCGTAAGAGAGTATCTCCGGACTATGTACATATCCTAACATGTGGTGAAATCCCAGGCAACACAGTACTCGGTGTGCGGGTTATCACTGCTGTAACGGGAGGATGGTCAGTCCACTATCAGCCGCCAGCTACGTAACACACGGTACAGTGTACACCTCGTGCCACTCAGACACGGTACACAGTACACCCGTGGACCCTCACAGCCAGGGTCTTTAGCCCTCGAAACCATGGAAAACCTCATAGCCAGGGTCTTTAGCCCTCGAAACCATGGAAAACCTCATAGCCAGGGTCTTTAGCCCTCGAAACCATGGAAAACCTCATAGCCAGGGTCTTTAGCCCTCGAAACCATGGAATAAATGCCACGTCTCTAAATTCACGTGAGAACATCTCAACAATGTGACACTCAGTCTACACGGAGGAAATCGTCACGGTTTTCTAACATGTGTGTATATCACGAAAAACTACAGTGCTCGTCTTGAGTGTGACACACAGTCAACACTCCGCCTCAAAACACTGTATATGCATGTCAAAATATCAACACTAGTGCGAGTGAACCTCCAGCACCAGGTCATGCATCTCATGTAAAACTCGAGTACGAGCTAATCGCTCCAGCACTCTATCATGCACAAATCATATAAAAACTGAGTACGAGCAATGCTCCAATACTCTATCATGCATGTCAAATAAATGTAGTGCGAGTCAACCTCCAGCACTAATGTATGTGAAAAACATCTGAAATCAAGTGCGAGTTATGCTCTAGCACGATTGTTTCCACATAATTCGGTAGATGGCTCTTTAAAAATAGGGATGTTAAAAATCACTAAAATCAGCACTATAAAGTGTGCTTAATTTACATCGACCTCAAAACATTAGCCCATCCACCTACTCTTCTGCTACACAGCAGTAAAAACCACTCAAAACATCATTTCCATGCTTTCTACCACTTTTCCCAAAATTTCACTTTTTGCCTAACTAGGGGCAAAATCGTAATTTACCCATATCGAGTCCCTATAATTATTATAGATTTTCTCTGACCCTCAAACAATTTCAGTGAATGTAAAATCCAACGAAAATATGCACAGATATCTCTAGCTACTTGCAAGAGTCCCCTACCTCGGATCACGTCGTGTGACCTCTCTTCCTCTGTGCTGTCTAATCTCGCAGTCCGGTCAACTCTCAATATGACTCTGGAACTGCATTTAATCATTCACTGAATTAATTACACTTTTCTTACTGTATTACACATTTAATACAGTTTATTTCACTTAAATTGGCCCTTTTACGCTTAATGGGCCTTAATTACGTTAATCGGGCCTTAATCCGTATTAAGCCCGTTCATCAAGGTCTATCGACTCATTGGGCCTATCAATACCCATTGGGCTTTATTCCAAGCTCTTTGGATAGCCCGTATATCATTTACGACATTTTATTCAATTTTTTGAATATAATTCACTAAATCCAAAATTTAATCCGAAATGCGTAAATTAAATCTTAAATACGCATAAATCACATAAATTGTCGTAAATGAGCTTTACTTACCCGAGATTGTGCGATGGTGCGCGAATCGGAGTTCGATCGGGCTTCCGTTCGGAGTTAATCGTCGAACTGCACAATTTCGTATATTTAACTCCGGGTCAATTTCTGATTAAATATAATTTAAATAAATTTATCAGAAATTAAATTGGTCACTTTTGACCTCGTATCGACTTACCCGAAGTCCAGTGAAATCCCGAAAATTTTCCTTTTCCTTTTTCTTTCCTTTTTTCCTCTTTTTCCCCTTTCTCCTTGGCTGAACCGGTCTGGTCCGGTTCAGCACAGTGACTTTCCACTGAACCGCCGACCGGTTCAGGAGTGATTTAGCCGTGCCGGCGTTGTCCGGCCGGTTCCCGACGTGCCGCTGCCGCCGTTCGACGTGTCTTGGACAGGGGGTCACTCGGTTGGCCTCGATCGGAGCCAACTCCCGCCGGTGGCCGACGAACGCCCGCTTTTTCCTCCGCGGCTTCAACCTCGCCGATCTCCCTTTTCCGGCGCCGGTGGAGCGCGTTCCCGGTGACTGGTTGATCGCGCGGGTGTCGGCTTCCTTTTTCGGTCGCGTGCCTGGCCGCTGGTCGCCGGAGATGGCTGGTCCGGTGGTTCTCCTCTCCTCGGGTCTGCTCGGTTTCTCTCCTTCTCTCTCCCCGCGTTTTCAAAATTCTGTTTCGTTTTTTTTTTTTTTTTTTAAAGAATTTTTTATTATTATTTTATTCATTAAAATAATAATAAAATCCCAAAAATATCCCAAAAATTCTCAAAAATTCCAAATTAAATTCATTTAGTCCGTAAATGAATTATCAGTCCAATTTTACTTTTTCGATATATTTTTCCACTATTTTTGGGCTCGTTTTTCGAGACGAAAATTTCAAAAATATTAATTAAATTCATATCTCGATCAATTGGACTCGAAATTCAATATTTTCCTCGTTATTGATCAAGATCTCTCGATTTCATATTTTTAATGAAATTTTCTCATCGGATTTATACCGAATTTTGGTCAATTGACCGTTTTATCCCTGTACTTGCTCGAAAATAAATTGAACCCTTATCTTGCTATTATGTAGCTTACATGAATTTTTAATTCTCAATAAATCAATTGCATGATAGTAAATACTCTTCTTATGATTCAACTATGAAATATAACGTTCATACACATAGGAATCATAAGGTACAAGCTACATACGTAAATCAAAAACTCGGGTCTGACACTTTGCCACAAAATCTGCTACATCTCTCTTCATACCCGACCACCAATATACCTTCCGGAGGTTCTGATACATTTTGTTACTCCCCAGATGTAACGTATACCTTGACGAATGAGCTTCTGCCAATATCAATCTCCTGAGTCCTGGATCCTCGGGAACACATAATCTACCTCTGAACCTCAGTAGTCCGTCTGAACTCAAGTCGAAGTCACATCTGACTACTCACATCCATACAAAATGGATCAGTCTGCTGAGCCACTCTGATCCTGTCCAACAGGTCTGGCTCCAAGCGTAGACTAGCTATCACATAGCCTGTATCCATGTCAGAACACGACTCCCAAACTAAGGCTAGCAAACTGCTCTAGCAAATCATGTTCCCTAACTATCATATACGATACCATCCCTAGGCTCTTCCTACTCAAGGCATCGGCTACAACGTTAGCCTTACCCGGATGATAAAGTATCTCACAATCGTAGTCTTTCAAAAGCTCTAGCCATCTTCTCTGTCTCATGTTCAGCTCTTTCTGCGAGAACAGATACTTAAGGCTCTTGTGGTCTCGCCATATAAGTAGTGGCACCATACCTTCAACGCAAACACTGCTGCTGCTAGCTCCAAATCATGGGTCGGATAGTTCTTCTCATGATCCTTCAGCTGTCTGGATCCATAAGCAATTACCTTCCCATCCTGCATCAATACATAGCCCAATCCCTAATGCGAAGCATCGATGTACACTGCAAATCCTCCTGAGCTGGTAGGGATAGTGAGAATCGGAGCGGTGGTCAATCGACGCTTCAACTCCTCAAAACTCTTCTCACAATCCTCGTTCCATACGAACGGTACACTCTTTCGAGTAAGACGTGTCAACGGAGCAGCCAACTTCGAAAATCCCTCAACAAATCTCCGATAGTATCCAGCTAAACCCAAAAACTCCTGATCTAGGTGACTGTCCTCGGCTGTTCCCACTGAACTACAGTCTCTATCTTAGATGGATCAACTGATACACCATCTCTCGATACAACATGCCCAAAAAACGAGATCTGTGATAACCAAAAGCCACACTTACTGAGCTTGGCATATAACTCATGCTCTCGTAGCATCTGCAACACGA
This sequence comes from Firmiana major, assembly GCA_033439115.1. NCBI lineage: Eukaryota > Viridiplantae > Streptophyta > Magnoliopsida > Malvales > Malvaceae > Firmiana > Firmiana major. The sequence continues at coordinate 66,994,099 of CM065899.1, forward strand.
TCCTGAGGTGCTCCTCATGTTCCTCCTCGGATCTCGAATACACCAATATGTCATCGATGAAGACGATAACAAACTGGTCCAAATATGGTTTGAACACATCGTTCATCAAAGCCATGAAAGCAGCTGGAGCATTCGTCAATCCGAATGGCATGACCAAGAACTCATAATGGCCATATCGGGTACAAAATGCTGTCTTGGGTATATCTCCACTCCGAACCTTCAGCTGATGATACCCAGACCTCAGGTCAATCTTGAAAAAGACCTGTGCTCCTTGAAGCTGATCTAACAAGTCGTCAATGCGTGGAAGGGGGTATCTATTCTTGATGGTGGCCTTATTCAACAATCGGTAATCTATACACAATCGGAGGCTCCCATCCTTCTTCCTCACAAACAAAATCGGTGCTCCCCAATGTGAAACACTCGGTCGTACAAAACCCCTATCCAACAGCTGCTGTAACTGTCTCTTGAGCTCCTCCAGCTCAACCAGGGCCATGCAATATGTGGTCTCGAAATAGGCTCCGTACTAGGCACCAAATCTATACAGAACTCCATCTCTCTGTCTGGTGGTAACCTTGGCAATTCATCCGAAAAAACATCTAGGTACTCACTGACTACAGTAATATCTGACAACTTCGGATGTGCCTTATCCATATCTACCACTACGCAATGAAACCTTGATATGTTGAAGGTTTTCTAAATCAGTAATCATGTAATAATCATAACTACTCCTTTCATTTATTCTTATTAAACCTTACAACATATCTAGTAGGGTTAGGAAACATAACTGTCTTAGCATAACAATCTAAAACAGCATGGTTTGTAGATAGCCAATCCATTCCTAATATTATATCAAAGTCACTCATACTTAGTAATATTAGATTGGTTGTCATCTCCTTATCCCCTACTCTCAACTTGCAGTCATTAAATACATATTCTACAACTTGACTACTATTTATAGGCGTACTAATCAACATCATCATACATAAATGTGTACGCTCTACATGTCTTGCTAATTTACATGCAAATGAAGGCGATACAAAAGAATGCGTGGCACCAGGATCAATTAAAACATATGCTTCAATATCATAAATCAGGATGTTACCTCGAATCACATCCGATGAAGCATCTGTTGTCCCCTGGTCCAAAGCATGTACTCGCCCTTAACCCATCACTTGTTTCCCCTTCTCCTCTGCCGTCGCTCTACCTCTCTGAGCAAACGTACCAGCTGGAGTTCTATCAGGCTCCCTGCCCCTCAGTGGTGCAGTAACAAATGTCTCTTGGCACTCTTTAGCCATATGCCCCTGTTTCCCACATCGAAAACATACTATATTACTCCGTGGACATGGTCTATCTCCATGTGATCTACCACATCTTCTGCACTGATCGGCAGTAGGCCTCTGTCCTCTCATGACAATGCCCTTCGCTGGGGATGCAGTCGGATAAGCAGGAGGTCTAGCATACCTCTCTCGTGCCTCCTCTACCCGTGATCTCTTATCGAAGAGTCTCTTCCCTCTTCGATAACCGAAATCTCTAGCCAACTTCTTCTTCTGTATATCTCGACTACGGCTAAACTTCCCAAACTCGAAAGCATTCCTCTCGTAATCTTGCTCACACAATTGCACCCTGCGCACTGCCTCTTTATAGGTCACTATGTCTAATGGAACCAACCTGGACCGCAGAACTGGTCTCAACCTGGTCTCACTATACATGGTATCCGGGTCATATCTCCTTAGGGATAGGAATCGAGTCTCATACTCGTCCACAGATAAACTCCCCTGGTTTAGTCCCAAAAACTCTGTCTGTAGTTTTCGCTGTGCGGTGTCGAGAACAAACTGCCTCCTGAAGGCCTCCCGAAATATATCCCAACTAATGTCTGTGTGTCAGAATCTCAATATAGGTCGGGTGGACTTCCACCAATGCTCTGCAGCTCCCTTCAATAGGAACGCAGCAAACGCGACCATCTCCGAGGTCGTACACTCGAAGAATCCATAAAGCTTCTCCGCTCTGCTAACCACTCCTCAGCAGCTAAGGGGTCTTTGACCCCACTAAAGGATGGAGATCTAAACTTCTGGAATTCTCGCAACCAATGCAAATCACATCCATATCCTAATCCACTACCACCCAAAACCGATGGGGGTGTAGGAGTATCTACAGTCCTCTATGCATCAGTTGTCTGCGTAGGTGTATAAGGGGCAACTGCCTCTCCTGTCGCAGCTCCTGCCTCCTGTCTCTGCCTACCTGGCATCATCTGTGCCAATAACTCGACAATCGTCTCGAGACTACGCTCTAATCTCGCGAAGCGCGTCTCAGCACACTCGGGTGCCTCAGTAGCACCTGGAGTCTCATGCGTACGTAATGGTTCAGCAGCAGCTCTTCCCTCGGGTCTATCTCCCCGGCCTCGAGCCCTACCTCTCGTAACTCTACCACTATGCGTATTTGCCATATAGGCAAAGTTCCTGCATTCATAATAATGAATTAGTCCGTTTCCTATCTGGTATACACAGTTATATCTAAACACAGCACAGTACTATGGGGATGTACACTTTCCAATTTTTTAACACTGACTCACATCAGACCAACCTCTGCTCTGATACCATTCTGTCAGGACCCCATTCTCAATCCATGACTTAACCAAAAACCACTACAAATTTTTCACATTTTTAACTTACCTTTTCTCTCTTCAATGGTTGGGCTGTGATTCGATGTCAGACTCCGCGCTTACCACATCATCCATTTTCATACATACTTGTCAATATGCTATTACTGACTGTAACTACTTTTATAATACATGTGAGATTATATAAAATCTAACACAAATACATTCTCCATAATATATATCGTATACATCACTGTGCTGTTTCTATGTTTAGATACATAACCGTACAAAATCTGTATACCTGGCGATCGATAGGAACTAGCAGTGGACTCAGGAATACTATCCCTCGATAGCTCTCGCTCTACTGACACTCTATAGAGAGATGTAAAGAAAAAGGGTGAGCATACAACGCGCTCAGTAAGGAAATCAGGCAAGCAAGTAGATATCTACACTATCTACTCAAAATAATACTATACCTTGAAAACATTATTTCCTTTACTCACTTTAAAAGCATGTCTTTAAAATATATGTATGTATACTTGTACAGATTAAATCTCATGTACAGAATCATGCTTTCTTTCTCAAATGTAGGCATGTAGTGCAAAACAACGCATCGTATATAAATCATGCCTTTATATAAATCATGCCATGTATATTTAAATCACAATAAATATGGCATTTAAATCATACACATCACAAAATCGGAGTCTGACCCATCCCTCAGGTTTGTCCGCAATTTAAATCAGTCAATCAATGTGATATATCATGTGAGACTCTGTGGTGAATGTAAATAGTATCCTGGACTATGATCATATCCGACATGTGAACCCGAGCCACACAGATCTCGATGCACGGGGTATCACTGCTGCAACGGGAGGATGGTCAGTCCATTACAACCGTCAGCTATACAGAACACACGGTACAGCGTACTCTCATGCCCCGGGCACGGTACAAAGTACACCCGTGGACCCTACATCACAGTCAGGGTGCCTGTCATAGGTCTTAGCCCTCAAACCATGGAATATCATACCATATCTCTAATATCTCCATGCGGCCATCCTCTCACAAATGTGACACTCAGTCACATGAGGATGCGGCGTGGGATTATAACATTTAATTTATATCACATACAGTGCGTGCCTTTGAGTGCGACACACAGTCGACACTACGCTCGAACACTGTTTCACATCACAAACTCAACTCTAGTGTGAGTAAACCTCCAGCAACTAGGTCAATGCATAGTTCATGTATTAAATCAAGTACGAGCAATAGCTCCAGTACCATGCTATGCATAATATCATCAAATCAAGTACGAGCAATAGCTCCAGTACTATGTCATGTATAAATCATGAAGAGTCGAGTATGAGCAACGCTCCAGTACTCTGTCATGTATCTCATGAAAAACTCGAGTACGAGCTAATCGCTCCAATACTCTATCATTTATATATCATATAAAACTGAGTACGAGTAAGAACTCCAGTACTCTATCATGCATGTCATGAAAATCTAGTGCAAAATCAAAATCCAACACTAATGTATGTGGAAAATATATGAAATCCAGTGCGAGCTGTGCTCTAGCACGATTCATTCTCACATAATATGATAGATGGCCTTTTTTAAAAAGGGATGGTTTACAAAATATTAAAATCAGCACTATAAATTATGCTTAAGTCACATCAACCTTAAAATCATTAGCCCATCTATTTATTTTCATGCTAAACAGCAGTTAAACACTCACAATAGTAGTTTCCATGGTTTTTGCAACTTTTCACAAAAGTTGACTTTTTGACTAACTAGGGCAAAATCGTAATTTGCCACTATCGGGTCGCAATAATTATTATTCACTTTCTCTGACCCTCAGAGTTTTTAAGTGAATGTAAAAGCAGACAAAAATACGTGCAGGTATCTCTAACTACTCACAAAAGTCCCTTACCTGCAATCACTCGAGAAATTTCACTTTCTCTGCGCTGCTCGTTCCAGTAGTCCGATTTGCTCCTCCAATAATCTCTGGAGCTGCATATAACCATTTATCAAGTCAATTACACTTTTCCTACTGTATTTCACATTAAATACAGTCTATTTCCCTTAATTGTGCCTGTTTACTCTAAATGGGCATAAATACTTTAATTGGGCCTTAATCTGTATTAAGCCCGTTTTCCACTTATTATTTCCCTTCATCAGGGTCTATCGACTCATTGAGCCTATCAATACCCATTGGGCTTTATTCCAAACTCTTTGGATAACCCGTATATCATTTACGACAGTTAATTCAAAATTTCGAATATAATTCACTAAATACGAAATTTAATCCGAAATGCGTAAAATAAATCTTAATTACGCAATAATCACATAAATTGTCGTAAATGAGCTTTACTTACCTGAGATTGTGTGATGGTACGCAAATTGAAGTTCGATCGGGCTTCCGTTCGAAATTTATCGTCGAACTGCACAATTTATTATATTTAACTCCGAGTCAATTTTCGATTAAATATAATTTAAATAAATTCATCAGAAATCAAATCGGTCACTTTTGACCTCGTATCGACTTACCCGAAGTCCGGTGAAATCTCAAAAATTTCCTTTTTCCTTTTTCTTTCTTTTTTTCTTCTTTTTCCATTTTCTCCTTGGCTGAACCGATCCGGTCCGATTCAGCGCAGAACCTTCTTCACTGAACCGTCGACCGGTTTAGGCTTCCTTTGGTCGTGTCGACGTCTTCCGACCGGTTTCCAACGCATCACCACCGATGTTCGGCACGCCTCAGCCTGGGCAACTCTCGGCTGGGCTCGATCAGGACCAAGCACCGCCGGTGGCCGTCGAATCTCTTCTTTTCCTCCGCGGCTTCTCCTCTTCGATTCGTCGGCGTCCGGCGTCGGTGAAGGGCGTGACCGGTGCCGATGGGTGCGCACAGTCCTCCTCTTCCTTTTTCGACCCCTTTCCTGGCCATGGGGTCGCCGATGCTCGTCGTCCAGTGGTCTTCTTCTTCCGTCGGTTTTACCTCTGTAACTTTCTCTCTCCCCACGTTTCAATCCGTTTCTTTTTTTCTTTTATTTATAATATATTTTTATTATTATTTTATTATAAAATAATAATAAAAATCTCAAAAATATCCCATAAATATCCAAAAAATATCTCAAAATATCTCAAAAAATCATATTAAATTCATTTAATCCATAAATGAATTTATCAGTCCGATTTTACCGTTTCGGTTTATTTTTCCACTATTTTTTTGCTCATTTTTCAAGGTAAAAATTTTGATAAATTCTAATAAATTTATATCTTGATCAATTGGGCTCGAAATTAAATATTTTCCTCAATTTTGATCAAGATTCTTCAATTTCATATTTTTAATGAAATTGTCTTATCGAAATTATACTGAATTTCAGTCATTTGACCGTTTTACCCCTGCACTCGTTCGGGAATCAACTTAAACCTTATATCGCTGTTATGTAGCTTACATGCATTTTTAATTTCTCAAATTGTCGATTGCATGTTAGTAAATACTCTTCTTATGATTCAACTATGTAATAAAGTGTTCATACACATAGGAATCATAAGGAACAAGCTACATAAAAATCCGGGTCTGACAGCAAGAGATGAAGGATGGCCTCTACTATCATACAGGAAAGTGTGACGACCAATCACCATATCAGAGATCTGAAATACATTTTCAGTTGAACCATGGACCCCACCATGATGATAGAAATACTTGTAATCTAGGAAAAATTCGTAATAGGATGATTTTTCCCTCTAATCCATATATTTATGATTAATATTGAGTAGGGCCCACGAGACAGCATTAGACAATTTATTAATATATGGACGAAAAAGGTAATTAAAGGAGAGTCAACCTCTATAAATAGAGGACATGTATTATCTATTAGACCTAAGCTCTATTTTTCTTACTTGGACTCTGTCAAACTCTCTATTTTGTTGGGGCTAATGGATATTTACAAGATTGCATCAATGACACATAGAATGAATAAACCTGTTGATATGGCTTTTTTTTTTGTTTGCGAAAGTTGGTAATTGTATCATAAAGGTTATAGAATGACAGAGAGGACATTCTCATGGTAGATGTTAGCATATAATAGCAAAAAAGGCTACGCCGAAGAAAAACAATCTAAAGAGACTTCTATATAAAGTATCAATTCCTCCAACAGTAAACCATGAGCTAGTTCTTTCACACAATTCCATCTATTTATAAGGACATAGAGTATAAAAAACATTATAAAAGTTTTTGTCAACGAAAATCTGAAAACACCTCAGAGGAATATGTATTTGAAAACTTAATTGCAAGCTGATTGAGCTAATAATAATTGGATGAATCGAACGAGTTAAAGCTTCCTTTCTTTCACTATTTAGAAGTATCTGAACTAATAATTATCCCTATATACAATGAATCTAAGAAAGAATTGATATAGAATTGCAGTTATGGCTTTGATCAACGGCATACTCATTAATGATATTTTTTCCTTTGCATTTGGTTAAAAATATAATAATTTTCAATTAATAAATCAATTACTAAATATGTATACAACAACTAATAAATTTTACAGTAAATCTAATAAATTTTACGATAAATCTCATAAATTTTATGAAGAATTTAATAATTTTATGATGAATTTAATAAAATTTACGATGAATGCCATAAATTTTATGATAAATGTCATAAATTTTACGATGAATTTCATAAATTTTACGATTAGTTATCATATTTTTATGCTTATTCTAGTATTTTTACTCTTATTCTCACTTATTTTAAAATGAATGTCATAAATTTTACGATTAATTATCATATTTTTATACTTATTCTATGTTTTTACGCTTATTTTCATTCATTTCGCACTTAACTTTTCTTATTGTTTTATAAAACATAAAATGTGAAGGCATTGAGCAGTCAATTGCCTATAAATAGCAGTCAACTGCTCATACATAGTAGTCATCTACCCTTTGCTTTTAATTTTTTTGTTTAGATTTATACCTAGGGCAGTTGAATTCCAATTTCGAGCATTCAACAACCCATCCTTCTTTTTCATTCTTTTTGTTAAGTATCCTACTCTTCTCTCTAGACAACACAAAAAAGTTAAACGAGGGAATGTCATGTTGTACCGTTTTAATATATAGTAAAAATAAATTAAAAAATAAAATAATGAATAATTCAAATAGATGTTGTCATGTACTTTAATGGCTTACTTAAAGTTTTGATTCTTTCATTGTTTCGTTAAACTTTTCATTCTTTTTGTAACTATTTAAGTTTAAAGAAAACATTTCAACAATTTTCTTTTTTATTAACAATTTATAATAATATAGATAAACTTTTTTTATTAATACTAGAAGGTTAATTGAGTAATACACTATTATGTTTTCTTATTAATATTTAATAATAATGAACAGGGCTTGTGTACACCTGAAGCCTTGAGCCCATGTACAAGCACAATTACCTACACAAATGCTTAAGCTAAGTAAAATTCCAATTACTAAGGCTAATTATGTAGTTAATCATTTGTTAATCTCTATAAATAGCCAACAGGTGTGTCTTAAACTTAATTAATTACTATTTTTATTACAAGATGCTGTCAGATCAGTTACTGACTTAAGTATCGGAGTGCGTACGCAAGGAACAAACCCTTGCGTCTCTCTGACCTCTCTTTTCTTGCAGAGTTCTTGGTAAAAGAGTAAAGGTTAAAATTCTACGTCAATAACAGATCATTGTTGTTTGAGCAAAAACAATTGGCGACGTTTATGGAAAACGTTTATAAAAAGCTAGACACTTGATAAGATGGTGAGAACATGATCTGTTGCAGTAAGAAATGATGGGGACGAGGGTTTTGCAAGATCCTCCAATCACGTCTCTCAATGAGGAACCCAAGGAAGTGAGGAACAATTTGTGCCCATAATTCCATCGGATGAGTTTGAAGCCTTAAGGAGGCGAAGTGAGGAAATCACTCAGGCATTGAGAGCCATGGTAAATCTTTTCATGGGCATTCTTCCAAAAATTAGTCTTCCTCAAGAAGTTCAAAATCTAATGGGTGGAATAGGCTATAGAGTGCGTATTGTGGAAATAGCTAATCCTTATGATCAAACCTAGAGGGAGAATCAATCGCCAACCTAGAGGGAGACTCAACCACTAACTTAAGATCAGACCCAAAGGGAGAGTCAGCCACCAAACCAGAAGGAGACTAAGCCACTGACTCAAGATCAAACCCAAAAGGAAAGTTAGCCACTGACCTAGAGGAAGATTCAACAGCTGACTTAGGATCAAACTAAGAGAGGAAGTCAGCCACTTACTCCGACGTAGACTTAGAGGGAAAGTCAGCCGCTGACCATAAGTCTAACCCATAGGCTAACTTAGAAGGAAAGTTAGACAAGGACCCTAAGAATGAGTCAGTTGCGTACCGAAGTACAGAGTCGGTCTTTAAGACATAGACAAACCTATTACCAAACTCCTGGTATAGGGGGTTAAGATGAGGGATCCAGAGGCGAAGGGCTATCCATCTCGATGAAGAGGAGGATGTGGCCATCGGTTTCCAAAAAGGATTTCTCATGGAACCCAAAATTAGATATAGAGGTCGGAGTTCCAATCGGGACCTATAAAAATTTAGCTCCTAGAGCTCGATAAAAAAGAAAAAGATCCCTCAATAATGACCAGGGCTACTTAAAGCTCCTTCAGCCTCAAGGATAGAAGATATGGAACAATTGGTTGAGAGAATCCTAGAGAAGAAGAAGTTGGTATCTTCGAAAAATAGTCAAAAGAGAATAATTCCTTTGAGTGCGAAAATTATGGAGAAAACCTTTGCCTCATAAATTCAAGATGTCGCGGATAGCTACTTATTCTGGCAAGACCAACTCATACGACCATATGCAGAATTACAAGTCCCTAATGCTTCTCCACAGATGAGAAGATAAAACCATGTGTAAATTTTTTTCCCTCACATGAATAGGGCATGCAATTAAATGGTTTAACGGATTGAAAGAAAGTTTAAATTTTCCTTTGATTAGCTAAGGGGAGAATTTTTGAAGGCTTTTATGATTAACAGTTAGAGGAAGAAAGATACTACTTGTTTTCTTATACTTAGACAATGGGCTAAAGAATGCTTGGAAAGGTATGTAAACAAATTTTGAGAAACTACATTAGAGGTCTAGGATTTACAAGTAGGTGTTGTTGTGGCAACTATATTATAAGGAACCAAATAAATGCATAAAGTAGAAGGAAATGATTAGAATAATCCTGCTGAGATACTCCAAAGAAGGGAAAATGTGGAAAGAACCCTATTGATAGGAATACTTCGAGATTAGATAAGCCTGATAAGGTTCCTAAGCTCAAGTATAACAATTATACTGTCCTCAGCGAGCCTAAGGCATTTATCTTAGCAGCCATAGAAAGGACAAGTTTGTTACAATTCTTGAAGAAGGTACATGGGAATCTTGGTAAAGATATGGATTCTTATTGTGACTTCCACTCTGCACATGGGCACTCTATAGGAAATTGTAGAGAGCCTATGAACCAGTTAGAGAAGCTCGCTCAAGAAGGGAAAAATAGATAGATTTGTGTGAAGGAGCGAAAGAGCCCGCTATCCTGCTCATGATTAGAGGGATAATCGAGTATGAGATATACAGGATGATAGTAGGAGAAACAAATGGGAAAATGGAGAAAGAAAGAGAAATGATAATGGAGTTAAGGTAAATCAAAAATAGTAACATGATAATAAATCGACAGGACAGGCCACTAACATCATCTCAAGTGGAGACTTAATGGTAGGAAACTCATCCTCATCCTGAAAGACGTATGCTCGACAAGCTTGCCAAGATAATTCTGTGAAGAAAGGATGAGGAACCGATTGTCTTTACTCCTGCTTATAAAGGAATGTGGTCACCCCTCATGGTGACTCGATGGTAATATCAGCAGTAGTGGCAAACACCCTATATGGCACATTTTAGTAAAAAATGAAAGCTCTGTTAATCTTATCTACTGAAATTGCTTTGAAAATATGAACATCTCGAAAGATGAAACTAGTGACAACTCCATTTTATAGATTTACTGGAGAAAATGTGAAGGTGGCTGGGTTCGTTCAATTACATGTTAGATAAGGGAAAAGTCCTAAAAACATCACTCGATAAGTTTTGTTTATGGTGGTGAAGTCCAACTCTATAACTTACAATATTGTCTCGGGACGTCTACTTTTGAATGATATGAGAGATGTACTTTCTTCTTGCTACCTTCTTATGAAGTTTCTAACTCTTAATAGGGTCGGACAAGTTTAAAGAGATCAAAATAAAGCAAGAACTTGCTAAATTTCATCTACTACATATAAAGGGATTCATAGGAAAGAAACTCTGACTATATGTGACCCTTTTAAGCCTAAATCGATGGAAAAGGTGGAATCTATAGAATTAGTAGAAAGATATGATCAGAAAAAGATGTATGTGTGAAGTCAGTTGTCAAATGAAGAGAAAGTGAAGATCGTGAAATGTCTTCAAGAGAATTCTAATGTCTTTATTTGAACCCTAGCTAATATGCCAGGTATTAATCTGGAGATCATTTACCATCAACTTAATGGCTAGTTGGATGTTAAATCGGTCAAGCATAAGAAAAGAAACTTTACCCCCGAGAGGTAACAAGTCATTGATAAGGAAGTTAGAAAACACTGAGAAGTTGGATTCATACAAAAGGTTTATTATCTTGGATGGCTGGCAAATGTGATGATGGTGAAAAAGGCTAATAGGAAGCGAAGGATATGCATAGACTTCACTAACCTCAACAAGGCATGTCCTAAGGATTCTTACCCATTGCCTCGCATTGATGAGTTGATGGATGAGACCAATGGGTATCAGCTCCTTAGCTTTCTAGATGCCTTTTCAAGATATCACTAGATTATGACGCACCTTGAAAATGAAGAGAAAATCTCTTTCAATACCAATAATAAGACCTACTATTATTGTGTAATGCCTTTCAGACTAAATAATGTTAGAGCCATCTACCAGCGAATGGTAAACAAGGTTTGTAAAGATCTATTAGTCAACATTATGGAGGTTCTGTAGATGATATGATTGTGACTCCCGGCAAATATTCTTTTGGAGTACATACTATAAAGTTTCTAGGGTTCATGATCACTAATCAATGAATTGAGGCTAACCTAAAAAAATCCAAGCTATCCTTGATATGAAAGCCCCGACCATTATAAGATAAGTGCAAAAGCTAGCAGAGAGGATTACTACACTTAGCTGCTTCCTGTCTTTGTCAGCAGAATGAAGCTTGCCAATCTTTAAAACCTTACGAGATGGGAAGAATTTTTAATGAACAAAGGAGTGTCAAAAAGCCTTCCAGGAGTTAAACAAGTACTTGTAGGAGCTTTCATTATTGTCAAGACCTGAAACAAGGGAGTGACTATTTATGTATCTTAGAGTGGGAGAAAACACGATCAGTGTCATGCTTATAAAGAAAGTTGAAAGTGGAGATCAACCTATTTATTATATGAGTAAGGAGTTACTAGAGGCTAAAATATGTTATCCACTAGCAGAGAGAGTGGCCTCAGCGTTAGTTATGGCTTCACATAAATTATGCCCTTATTTTTAGGCACACGCTATCATTATCCTGACCAGTCAACCGTTCAGACAAATATTGCAAAAGCCCAAGCACTCGGGGAGATTAGTAAAGTGGACTATAGAGCTCAGAGAATATGACATCACCTTCCAACATAAGCCGACGATTAAGGCCAAGCCTTGGCTGACTTCATAGTTGAGTGCACTAGTGTTAAGGAAGCCCTTAGCAAGATATCCTGTGGTCGAAATTATATGTAGATGGAGCTTCAAGTGTAAATGGTAGTAGAGTTGGAACTATTTTGGTAGCTCTGAAAGGAAAGGTGTAGGAGTACTCATTGCACTTCAACTTTCCAAGTTCCAACAATATGGCTAAATATGAGGCCTTGATAGCCAGCTTGAAGTTTGTCGAGAAGTTGCAAGTGAAGAATTTGGTGGCTCATACCAATTCTCAGTTAATGGTTAATCAGTTATATGGCTAGTATGAGACTTGCAAGCTTATGTTAATACTCTATCAAGAAAAAATTTAACTGTTGGCAAGATCATTTGACCATTTCCAGTTGCTTTAAGTTAATAGGGCTGAAAATGCTCATGCTGACACCATTTCAAAATTGGCCTCTTCCAAAGAAACTATCGGTAGAATGGTATAGGTTGAAAGGCTTGAGAAGCCTAGTGTGGAAGAAACTAAAGTGATGGTATAGGTTGAAAAGCTTGGGAAGCCTAGTGTGGAAGAAACTAAAGTGTACAACATCGAGATCGATGATGATTAAAGGACACCGATAAAAAAATACTTGTCAAAAAATGTACTTCCAGAAAATAAAGAAGAGGCTCAAAAGCTAAAGATAAGAAGTTCAAAATTCACTCTGTATAAGAGGGGATATACATCCCCACCACTAAAATGTTTAGGCCCTGAATAATCCAACTATGCATTAGCAAGGTACACGAGGGGATATGTGGAGAACATCTAGGAGCTTGAGCACCTGTCGCTAAGGTACGATGAGCCAATTTCTATTGGCCTATATTGAAAAGAGATGCAGTGAAGAAGGTTCACAAATGTGATAAATGTCAAAGATTTGCGTCCATAGCATCTGCCCCGATGGCAATGCTTCAAAGCACATTCCAACCGATTCCCTTTGCATAATAGGGTATTAATATTTTGGGTCATTTCCCTCTTGCTACAAGTCAAATGAAATATTTTTTAGCAGCTACGGACTACTTTACCAAATAAATCAAAGCTGAACCTTTAGCCACCATTACCAAAAGGAAGGACAAAACAATGGTTTAGAAAGATATTATTTGTCATTTTGGGATCCCGAGAGTGTTAAATGTAGATCATGGAAATCAGTTTGATTGTGATGCTTTTAGAAATTTCTACAATGCCCTTAACATTCAGTTTCAAATTTCCTCAGTATTATATCCCTTAGCCAATGGATAAGCAGAGGTCAATAACTGAACCATACTTCATAGGCTAAAGACAAGACTAGACAATACAAAGGGAGCATGAGCTGATGAACTGCTTAGCATCTTATGGGCCTATAAAACAACCAACAGACTATCACTAGGGGAGACACCTTTCACCCTTGTGTATGGGACTGAGGCCTTAATACCGATAGAAGTAGGGGCAATATCACAAAGATTGGTCCCCTTTGTTGAAAAAGAGAATTCGTAGACGTTAAGAGAGAATCACGATCAAATTAATGAGCAGATAGATTTAGCCTCGATACAACCGGCAACATATCAACAAAGGGTTGCTAATCACCACAACAGCAAGCAAAAGCTAGACCCTTGGTAGAGGGAGATTTGGTGTTAAGAAGATGTGTTATGACTAATGCTCTGAAGGAAGATGAAAAGTTTCGAGCTAATTGGGAAGGACCATATATAGTCAGAAAGGTAATAGGACCAAACACTTGTGCACTAGAGACCTTGTAGGGAAAACGGATAGCAAAGACGTGGAATACTTGCCTTTTAAAATTGTATTGACAATAAACTTATGATTGTTCCTTTTTATAAGCAAGTTGGCAGTTTGTTTGCCTTCAACTCATCTTAACTTGTTAACTCTTTCAATGATACTTTACAGTGTGATAAAGAAATTAGGAATATCCCTATTAATGATCTTCTATTTATGATTATTTATATTAAAATATGAGTTCTACAACCAGAATATCTAAGAAGCGTAAAATGCGCAAGAAAATATTAAATTATAAAAGGCTTGAAGCAAAAAAGGTGCGAAGTAAGCCAAGCGTGTACTTGAAGTGAAAAAGGAACAATGTAAGTCATAAAAGGCTTAAAGCAAAAAGGGTAAGAAGTAAACCAAGCATGTACTTGAAGTGAAAATTGCGCGAAGTAAGTCATGCATAAATTATAAAAGGCTTAAAGCGAAAAAGGCGTGAAGTAAGCCAAGCGTGTACTTGAAGTGCAAAAGGCATGATGTAAGTCATGCGTAAATTACAAAAGACTTAAAGTAAACCAAACGTGTATTTGAAGCGAAAAAGGCGCGATGTAAATCATGCATAAATTATAAAAGGCTTAAAGCGAAAAGGATGCGAAGTAAGCCAAGTCTGTACTTGAAGCGAAAAGTGAGCGAAGTATGTCATGTATAAACAGGTAAGCATGTACATAAAGCAAAAAGTGCGTACAGTAAACCATGCGTAGACAAAAAAGTAAAAAATGACAGATGTGTGAAGAAAGCCATGAAAAAAGCATGCAATGCATAAAAACAACCAGAAATTCAAAGTTCTTTATGAAAGCAAACATTTTCAAAAAGAACTGGGGAGCATGATCATATACGAGAGTACACATGGGTATATGTGCATACACAATTTTATATGAGAAGAGAAATAAAACTGAGGTATACGTGCCTACACGATTTCATATGAGAAGAGAAATAGAACTAAAATTTTCATTGAAATAAAAATTAAAATTTTCTTTGAAATTAAAATTGAAATTTCATTTACAAGCTTTAGCTGTCTACGATAAATAAAACTGTAAAAAGGCAAAAAAAAAGTAGAAAAAGAGACAATAAGACAATAAATCAACTGGAGGAGGATCCTGATCTGGAATAGTTTTGAATGAGCAGGGAGCACAATCTTGGTTAGACAGAGGAGCATCTTAAGGAGATGGTACTGGATGATCACCCGAGTCGATGGTGATATCAATCTCTAAATCATCTTTATTTGTATCATCCAAATCATTAAAAGAATCAATCATCCCAGATAGCTTACGAGACTAACGACCAGGCAGATTAACCAAGTTATCTTCAACGCCCTCTTCTAAATAAGCCTTTAATTCATCACCATCGGTTCATAAATGGTCCACTTTTCCAGCTTGAAAGACTTTAGTTCCTCAGTAAACTGCAGCTCAGAAAAAGTTTCTCCGGGTCGTTTAGCTTCTAACCAAGAACGTGACATAGAGAAACCATATTTGACAAAAGATATTACACACATCGATTTCTTATCATGGCAGTCTCAGGACAATCGGTACTCTTTCACGAACTCAGCTATGATGCGACACTTCTCTTCATTATTGAAAGAGGAGACTTGTGGTAGGCAATCGCGATGAGTAATCACTGCCTCTAACTCTTGGTTCCTATCACCAAGTCTCCTGAGCTACGACATATGATCATTATAATTGGCCTGTAACTTTTGAAACTTGGTAGTTTTACACTCATGCTCTAATTGGAGATTTCAATGTTGAGGAAGTAATGAGTTCAGTTGATCATAGCTCAAGGAGACGCATCTTTATATTACTCTAAAGACTCAATCTTACTTTTCTCGTCAAACACCTTCACCTTTAGACTGGTATTTTTGGCTATTAAGTCCTCATTCTTCTTCTTTAGCTCTTTCACTTCCTTTGGGTAATGCTCCCACTGCCTCTTGGAAGCCATCCACTCAGCTTTTTCTTTTTCAAGTTGGTCTGGTTGTTGATCGGTTTGTATTCTTTAAGCTCGAGCTTGGTAACTTGGAAAAGTTAAAACGTAAAGAAATTTTCATAATTAAAGAATAGAAAGAGATGGTATTAAAGTTACAGTGGCAAGAAACAATCCTTCGTAGCCAACCAGTATGATCTGTTCTCGCTCTCGTGAAAACTTTAAAATAAGTCTACTTCATCCCGGGGAAGGATAGTAGACCACCCTAAAAGAGAAGTAATCTGGAGATCATCAATGGAATCATTGTCATTAACCTTAGCTGCTACCCTAAACTTCTTACCCCTCACGATGCTCTCGGCATCCACCTTATGGCGCGTGCTGCTAGTAAGAGCAACCATAGATTTGCATAGCCACCTCTATGTTCAAAAATCTTTGATCTATTCTCTTCGGAAAAAAAAAGATTGCAGTCAGCCTTGCTCTTTTTATAAGCCTCATTCTCTTCTTCTGCTCTTCACAACGTATCAATTTCCTTTGACCATGATCGAGCTACTAAGAGGAACTAAGAATCTCGGTTGGCCTAGGAACCAGAAAAGTCGTACAC
The DNA here is from genome assembly GCA_033439115.1 of Firmiana major. Classification (NCBI taxonomy): domain Eukaryota; kingdom Viridiplantae; phylum Streptophyta; class Magnoliopsida; order Malvales; family Malvaceae; genus Firmiana; species Firmiana major. The sequence continues at coordinate 67,010,698 of CM065899.1, forward strand.
ATGGGTTCTGCTCAGGATAAAGAATGTACCTTAAAGCTTCTCAGGACCAATAACCTCAGAACAAAGCTACTTTTGTGAACGAGGATTCGCAGGCCTCTTTTCGTTTCTTCTTTTTTGAAAGCCCTTGGCGATCGAATTCATATATGCGAGAAAAATTTAAAAAAAAAAAGCCACTTTAATGAGAAAGGATGTGTTAAGAAGAAAGTTACACATGCATAAACACAAAGATACCTTCAACAAACTCTAAAAATTGGTCAAGTACATCAATGTTTAGGGAATCTTCTAGAGGAAAAAGAATTGGGTCTCAAACCCTTCACATTGGCCCTAATCATTGTCCTCCCCAGAAAAACGGCCACTCTCTCTTTCTACTGCTCGATCATTGTCATCTTATGCATTTGAGTTGCTAGAAAGATCTCTAATGGTAAATCTGTGGGAGGCGTAAGATTTTCATGCCTTGAAAATTGACCTACACGATCACTAAGGAGACTCTTTTGACTTGGATTGGGGTCATTTTGGTCAAATCCCTGAGGAGGATTCAAAGGATTAGGTCGAGTGCTTGAGATACCCTAGTCCACAGCAGATAGATTTTTAGGGGTCATAAGAGAAGACAACTCAACCTCCATCCTTGTGCATAGCAACACAAGTTGTTGCTTGTAAAACTTTCTTAAGACAGATACAAGGGGTCCTATGTAGCCTTATTCCTAATACCTGTCCAACGAAGAGGGAACATTAGGTCCTCAGGCAAGTCAACAATGAGCCACTCAAACTCGAATCTATAAAGTCTACCGAGAAGGTCTTTAAACAACTTGTTTCTGTCACTCGCTGGGTAGAATAAGGAACTACGCTAGAGAACTTATATATCCTATAAAAAGCCCCGAATAAATGAATTGATGGAACAATTCCCTTACGGTGACACAGAATGGAGAAACCCACTACTTGGCCCCACGCATGAGGATAGAGTTAAAAGGAGGTGATACCTTTGTCCCTAAGGAACTCTACCCTGAAGTATGGAAGGGGAAGGCAGAGCCTTAGTCTTTTGGGCTTCCTATGTTTAGTTCTCTCATTAAAGGGTTGTGAAGAGGATTGTCCATCAGGTATGGAGAGACTATATAAATATCCCTTGGGTAAAAGAAACCTCTCCCTAAACTCCTCTAAGTCTATGAGGGTTAAACTTGAGGTTGGGCCTAAGCTGATATGCTTACCACTACCTTAGGAAGCAATTAAGCTTAAAAACCTAACTAAAGATTATGACTTGAATGCTCCACCGAAAAACTAGGAGTCAAAGGGAGGCAATGGCTGGCTAGACAGGTGAGTTGCGATTAGGTCTGTGCGTGAATGCATGGCTAAGCTAGAAGCTTATGAGAAAGGCTAAAACCTAGCGGTTAAGTGGCGGCTGACTCGATGGCTGGGTCAATCGATAAGTCGCGGTTGATTGGCAACTGGGTGAGGGCTAAGTGGCGGTTAAATTACAAATGATTGAATTCAAAGGAAAACCCATGCGAAAAATGCATCTTCTCACCGTATATGGTCACGGCTGGGAAGGCAAAGAGTCACCTGCTGGTCTTAACTCTGATTATTGTATACCAAAACCCAAAGTAAGAGCCTAGAAACTACCGTAAAAGTACTAAAAAGCCCTTTTTTCAAGTACTCTTCCACTAGCCAAGGCTTAATAGAAGAGTGAGAAGCCATATATATGGATATAACCTGTATAAACAGGACTAGACACAAAGAAAACCCACTTGATGGCCATGGAGGACACGTGACATCTCGAGCGTAAGTTACGTGTCCATTCTCATGGCTACCACGTGTCAGCACCATGACAAGTTGTAAAGGCCAAGCAGCTGTCCCAATCACCAGGTTTACCAAGGCCCAATGGTTAACTCAGTCGTTGGATCCAAACCCGCCTGACAGACAAACATCTCACAGCCTGCTGGTCTTGACTTTGATTGATGTATACCAAAACCAAAAGTAAGGGCCTAGAAACTACCGTAAAAGTACTAAAAAGCCCTTTTTCAAGTACTCTTCCACTAGCCAAGGCTTAACAGAAGAGTAAGAAGACATAGATATGGATATAACCTGTATGAACAGGACTAGACACAAGGAAGGCCCAGTTAATGGCCATAGAGGACACGTGGCATCCTGAGCATAAGTCACGTGTCCACTCCTTTGGCTGCCACATGTCAGCACCATGACACTTGGTAAAGGCCTGGCGGTTGTCCCAACCGCCAAGTTTACCGAGGCCCAGTGGTCAACTAGTATGATCTAAACGTATTGTCCGCAACTGCACGGGTCGTACAAGTACTAAAGGGATTTGAGTCCCGAGTTATCATCTCACATAGAAGTTGATTAGCCTAATTAACTACCGGTTAATCTTACCCTAAGTATATCCTAGCAAATTATGAATTGATGATGGGTGATCTACAAGGTTTGAAATTAAAAATACTGAAAACAATAAAAGCTATAAACTAAAGAAAATAAAACCGAAAAAAAATTAACTTACAAAACTTCAAGCAATAAATAGCAAATAACCTACAAAAGATGATTAAAATAGTTAAAATTAATTAACGTAATTAAAATAAAATGCAAATAAGAAAATAAAGAAATAAAATTAATTATCTAAAATTTAAACAAACTTAAAATAAAAATGCATGTAATTAAACTAAAAAATTGCAAATTAAACTAACCTCAAATGTAATAAAAATGAACACTAAATTAAAAATGCATGAAACACATTTAATCTAAATTAATTCTAAATGCAACTCATAGAATACTAAACTAAAATAAAGTCCTAAAACATATAATATACAGTTAACTACTAACTAAAAAAATTAAAACTAAAAATTAAATTGACATGTAAAGATATTAAGCTAACCTACCATTCTAATTGATTGAATTAACTAACTAACAACTAACAAATGCATGAAAATACTAAAAATGCATTAAACTATAGCAACAATGTAATGTAGCCAAACATGGCCTTAGACAACATAAAAAACCAAGTAGTCCTAATTTTATCACTGTACACGCTCTTCCAAAATGCATTTTCAGGCACTCTCATCTTGTCTTCTGCTCCAAATACTGTCGGTCCTTGCACCAGCGCATGTCCAAGCCTACTGTCTGCTGCATCCGGTCTGTCCACGCCTCTAGGCTTTACCCAGCTCGCTGCTGTCTGCTACAGGTCTGTCCTTCCCACCATTCCGCTTCGCGTCTGCCTCCAAGAATAGCAACAACACAGGTAAGTTAAGACACACAGCAACTTGCAACACACCTCATCCAAAGATCTAGAAACAAAACCGAGCAAGAGCAGACACTTCCAGCTTCCTTTATGCTTCAGCATCAGTAATCAATGCCTCGACTTTGCTTTTGCTGCATAGCAGCATTGATGCCTTAACAGCAGCAAGAAGCAAACACTCGGTCACTCCAAATTTCAGCCACAGATAGATAGGTTGAACACAGGAATAGCATAACGGAAAAATAAAAGCTCTTAAGTGCAAATGATGATCACCTAGACAAATAGGAGTAAGATAATCCATGCAGAGTCAAAAAGATAAAAATGGAGTCACATGCAGCAAACCAAAGTAAGAAATAACAAATATTATTTAAAACAGTGAATGGTGAACAAAATAGGGCTGAACAGAGGATGTTGTTGTCTTTCCTGTCTACTCCGAGAACTCAGCATAATACTAAAACACTGCTGTACTGAAATTGCGCTGCTGAAATTGTCCTATGTACTGTACTATCGCGGTTACTTCATGACAGACATTCAGTGTTACCAGCTGTTGTATCACCTTTCTAATATGCACAATTTCACACCTCCATTCCTGATCGTATCTCTAGCAGCAGGTATGTACGAGTCACTGCAACTAGACACGCGCAAATCAACAACTCCTGTAAAATGTGCCTCCAGTAAGCAACACAACAGCCACAACTCTGTCCAGCTAGCGTCAGCTTCTGCTACCCAGCAAACTTCCTCTCCCAACAGCACCACTCGACCCCAACAAACAGCAGCAGCATGGACGACAGCGAATAAAGAAACAGAACAATAATGAAATCAACAAAGCAACAGGCAAAACAAAAGTAGAAATCAGTGCATGAAAACTAATTCTGAAGATGGGATTTAAACCAAAAATTCACAGAAACAAAGCTGAAATTAACTATCGAACCTTTAAATAGTGATTAAATACAAAAAAAAACAGAGCATGAAATGAAAACAATAAAAATCGTAGATTTTATTTAAACTAATGCAAAAGGAACTTGAATAAACTTGAGCATAAAAATATCAAACAGCAGTAAGAAAGTAAGTTAATACATAATCAAAATTTTAAAGAATTTGTACAATAAAATAGTTGAAGAAGATGGCCACTGTCACTGGCGTCTTCTTCCCCTCTTTACTGTTCATCAACTCAAACTAAAAATAAACATTATGGAGTGTTGCTTTGTCACCCAAGCCTCCCCTCCATTCAACATTTATTAACAGTGAAGATAAATGAAAATCAAGCAAAAGATGAATACCATTAACCGAAACAAGAATGTTCATAAAAGGAGCTTAAGTGCATTGAATCAACAATAAAGAGAAGAAATTGCAAAACCGAGAAGAACATGGAAGGTAAAATCCAAGCTTTTCATAAAGAAAATGGAAATTACATGAATAGTAAAAAAATTAAAATTGCTAACGAAAAAATGCTTGGAAATAAAAAAACTTAAAAACTAAAGCTACCCTAGAATTACAACTACTCCTAAATTACTTCTAAAAACTACTCATAAATTACTCTACACTACTCCTGACCTAGGCTACTTCCTCATTGATTTTTTTCAATTGCCATCATATTCTATTTATACACACACTTAGGGGTACAATGGTAATTTTTCTATCCTAGATGAGTTAGCATTGTTTGGCCACTTGTCTTCATTTGATTTGTTGCAGTGTAGATATTTCCACGTCATCAATCTTTTTGTCCAATTGGTTGTGCGATGTGGCCCGACGTGTGTCTTCAAGAAGGTTGGTACGGTGTTCGTCGATCTTATCATTTCAGAGCGAATAAAATACGAACACTTGGCATCACACGTGTCTAGACGACTGGTGACTCGGTCTGCAATTTTGACGTGGTTCAATCTCCTTTAGCCCTGTAAGACCCGAATTTAATTAAAATACGAAATGAATGAGCATTCGTGAAGAGAAGTCGGGTTAAATTAATCCCGAACATGTGTAAGGGAAAAATGGTCAAAAGATCAAAAGTCAGTATAATTTCGATGAGGAAATTTAATTGAAAATAACGGATTGAGAAATCTTGGTCAATAAAGGTGAAATAAATTTATTTTGGGTTAAATTGATCAAGATATGAAGTTATGAAAATTAATCGGGATTAATTAAAATTTTTAAATCGAAAAATAATCTCGAAAATAATCGAAAAATATACCAAAAAGTCATTCGGGACAATATCCAAAAAATACGGAGAAATTATACCCGAAAAAGGGTTAAAATAAACTAAATAAATTAAATAAAATTAAATAAATGAATTTAGAATTAATTAATAATTTTAAGGATATTTTAGGGGATATTTGGGTATTTTTAATGTATTTTAATGATTAAAATAATAATAAAAATAATTAATAAAATAAATGAAAAAAAAAGAGACAGAAAACGAATCGGGGAGACGCGAAAAGGGAAACGGAGCAGGGCCGAGCCCCTGCCGGCGATCGGGGCGACCAGGCGAGACCGAGGAAGGAAGCCCGACGAGGCCCGACCACCACCGGCCTAACGGAGACGCGAACGGCGGCGAACGGTGGAGCAAAACGGCGAAAATCGAAACCGAGAGGGGGAGAAAGAATCGCCGGCGATCGGCGCGATTCAGGCCCGACCGACCCCAGCTGAAGCTTCCCCAGGCACAGGCGAGCTTGTTGGTGGCGGCCACGACCGGCGAAGCTACCGAAAAATGCCGAAAACAGCGAAAGAAAAAAATGGGTTTCCTACGCCGGGGAGAAGAGGCCGAACCGGCAACCTTCCGGCGGTCTTGGGTGAAGCTGAGGCCAGATTCGAGCTGCGGACAACCTCACGGAACTGCTAGCGGTGGAAGCCGGTGGAGAACCGGCCGGCAAGGTGGTGAACCGACGGTGAACCGGTCGAACCGGAGAGAACCGACGGTCTGAACCGGTCTGAACCGGACTGAACCGGTTCAGCCAAAAAGAGAAGGAAAAAGGAGAAAAAAGGGAAAAAGAAAAAGAGAAAAAAAATTGGAGAAAATTTCAGTGATCCAATCGAGCTTCGGGTAAGTCGATAAGCGGTCGAAATTGACCGATTTAAATTTTGGAATATTTTATTTAATTATTATTCGACTGGAAAACTTACCCGAAAAATTGTGGAATTGTGTAGCTCGACAATTGGCATCCAACGAGAGCTTGAGATAGCCTCGATTTGCGTACTAGCATGAAATCTCGGGTAAGTAACCCTTATTTACGACAATTGCATCGTTATGCGTGATATTGAGTTAATTTTCGCATAAATTGAATTAAATTCTGGAAAATTAGATAAATTGTCGTAAATAATCGATTTAGTTATTCAAGAATTAGAATGAGGCCCAATAAATTATTAGTGGGCCCAATGAGCCCAATAGGCCTCGATAAAGTGAAAATTAAGTGGAAAACGGGCTTAAGGCCGATTAAGGCCCATTAAGGTGCAATCGGGCCCAATAGGGGTAAACGGGCCCAATGATTTAAATTAAGCCCAAAAAATATTAAGTACAATTAAATTGTATGTTATCTGACCTGAGGAATAATTATACGCAGTTTCGGACATTTGATTGGGAGCATATCGGACTGCGCGACGAGACAACAGTGGAAAAGAAAAGGTCAGACTCGATAGAAAAATAAAGTAAGGGAATTCTACGGACTGCTAGAGGTAACTTTACACAATTTTAAGTTCATTTGCAGTCTTTAAAAGTTACCTGAAGGGTCTAGAGGTCAATTAATAATTTTAGTGCCTCGAATGGGTAAATTACCAAAATACCCTTGTTAAGGGTAAAATTTACAAATTTAGGAAAAATTGGGAGGAGCAAGAACAAGAGGTTCTTGCTCATTCTGGAGGTGTTTTGATGCATGCATTAGTAGGCTGGCTAACCTTGAAAGAAAATGCACAGCATTGCATACTTTCAACGTGAAATTGTTTTGAAAACTGTTTTGAGGAAACAGAGACGCCTACGCGTTTTATTGACATGTGACGTGCTAGAGCTCAGCTCGCACGATATTTTTGATTTGTGTGATGCACGCATTATTGCTGGAGCGAGAGCTCGCACTAGAGTTTTACATGCATAGGTGCTGGAGTCCAACTCGCATCAGATTTGTATACATATATATATGATTTTCGTGACAGGGTGTTAGAGTCTAACTCGCACCATATTTTTATGTGATTTTTGAGACAGGGTGTTGGAGCTTCGCTCGCACCAGCTTTTCATATGGTTTGCATACAGAGTGCTAGAGCTTAGCTCGCACTAGTTTTATTTGATTTACTGACAGTGTTAGAGCACCGCTCGCACTACTTTTCAGAGATCATACGATAAGCCGTGCTTGGAGCATCGGGTAGACTGTGTGTCACCGATTAAATAGGCCCGCACGTGCGTTTTGAGACATGGCATGAGTATAGAGATATTATATGGGTTCACAGAGTACGATGTACCGTGCAAGTAGCATGGAGTACGATGTACCGTGTGGTATCTTCGGATACGGCATCTCCGGATGCAGCATCTTCGGATGCCTGGGATCGGATAAGACTGACGGGATGGATTGACCCACCTCCTGGGCGGTTCCCGATCATGGTGAGAACCCGCCCACTAGGATCCGTGTAGCTGAGGAACTCCCGAGGACACATATGGCCATAGTCCTGGTTATTTGCCTATATACAGACGTTGCCTAGTCTCGCATGTCGACGATTTTGATGAGATCAAACTGGGTTTTAAACTAAATTTGCATGATGGTATTTCCATGCTTTTTAAACCCATGTGTGAATGTAAATCGATTTTTATGGTTTTATGTGAGTCAGGATCACCCGAAGGAGGGGTCGAGTCCTGACTTTATTGTGAAAATTTTAATTGAGAAAGAAATGATTTGAAATAATTGCATGTTGAATTTTCCGTGCAAATGTGTTTTACATAACATCATAACTCATATCATTTGTTTTAAAATGTGTGGAGAAAGGGTGGTTTATGCATGGCACTAGGTTCATGTAGGTAGTATGGTTACCTACTTGTTCGTAGGGTTACCTTACTGAGCTTGATGTGCTCACCCCTTTCATTTTCTCCCACAGATAATCTCCAGTTGAAGTTGAGGCGACTCAGTACTGCATTCCGGATATCCGCTGCTGCCCATCAACATAAGGTATATACACTTGTACATATTGTATCTACATAAGTATAGCACAGTAACATGTTTGTAAGTGTCTCTAGGGGATGTATAAATATTGTAGACATATTATAAATGACTGGAGAAGAAATAAGTTAGATGGTAAATGTATGGTGGGATTGGCATTGACGCACAGCCCAATTTGTTAGTGGAGTGTGGTCACGATCAGAGGACAGGTAAGCAATGAAAGAAAATAATAAAACGTGAAAAATTAACTCTGTTTTTGGGTAGTTTGGGTCGTGACAAGCCCGATTTCAGTCCATTTTTTATTAATAAACGAATGAGTTTCATCCGGATTTAATTTACTTGCACATTAAAGAATTTTAATTAAATAAAAGGGATTATTAATAAAATAATATGGGGATTAAATAAATAATTAGGAAATTAAGCACAAATAATTCTATTAAAAATAGAATTATCACACTCTCAAACTTGAGCTTTTGCTTGTCCTCAAGCAAAACAAAACAGATGTAGGAATGACAAGTAACAACATAATAATTTCTCCAATATTATCCTCAAAGAAAAAGTACAGACTATGATCTCAATGACTCACAATTACAAGTCTAACACTCAAAATCATTCAATTATAAGTCCTAACCCAAATTGGACTCCTCATGTGTGTGTTAAAATGTCAAAGCCACTTCACAGTACATTACCCAGATCAGATTATGCAAACATAGTAAATGCAAAGTCAATGACATGTGATCATTCCCATAAGTTTGCTTTTCACTTCTCTCTCCACTAATGTATTCACACTTAACCAAAGATCAATAGGACTTCATTAGGCTTGTAATGTAAGGCTGGGGCTAAGGTATGATAAAGTCGATTTAGGTTTAATTACCCCTTAACATGCATTCCTTCTAGGATCTTTAATGTAAGAACTCAAATTTATTTCCCCCAAACATTTTATTCTATTTTTGTATTTTTCTTCTTTCTTCTTTTCTTTTTTTGTTTATTTTTTCTTTTTCTTCATTTTTTTTCATTTTTTTCTCTTTTTTTTTAATCAAACTTTCACTATCTCCTAATACCCATATGTATATAGGTCACAATATATCACAATGACTTTTCATGCTTTCGGGGTAAGGGATAGGAACAAAGTATTTAAGCTAAGGAAAATTATGCAGGTGTATTTACAGAGAAAAGCTTATTTGGCCCAGATGGGTGACTAGGGGTAAAATATGTATAGAAAGGCTCAAACTGTCACGACCCTCAACTTACCAAAATACGTACAAATTTTTCGCATTTCCATGCATCAATCCTTAATCATCCTTCCTCGATCGTGAACAACCACACGCTTAACAGTTGGGCTGTGTGTCGACGTCTAACCCACTCCACCATACCAATTCAATTGAAACATTATTTATGAGTAAACACTTGTGTAAATGTATATATATCAGAGTTGTTACATGTGTTTACATTGTTTTACATCCCCAGTAGTTACATACAAAATGCTACTGTGCTATGTCTAGTTTAGATACAAAATAATCCAAGTGTGTATACCTTTAGCGATGGGATGCAGCGGATTACCAAAAAGGGAATGCCTCCAGTCACGTCCAATCTATACTCAAATCTCTGTAGAGAGGGGAAAATAAGGGGGGTGAGCAAACCACACGCTCAGTAAGGCAATCATGCGAACAGGTAGATACTGTACTATCTACGTGATCGTGATGCCATGCTCAAAAGCATTTAATTCGTTGTTTATCTCAAAACATGAGTGTATGATTGTGTTAATGGTATGTAAAGCATTCATGCTATTAAAATTTAGTGCACATTTCAACTCAAAGCATGGTATAAATCATCATGCATAATTCACAATCAAAGCATGGCATTAAACATCATGCATCCGTGCACTTTAAAAACCATTAACAAATCAATTCAACGTCAGGTCCCAGCCCATCCCTCGGGCTTTCCTGACCACAATCACTTCAAACATGGATTTATTCTCAAATAGCATTAGACATGTGAGATAGGCAGTTCAACAATAGGTAATAACCTCAAGGCCTATGTACATAACCTGTGATACCGACTACACGGATCAGGTGTGCGGGATATCACCACCATCTGCTTCCACACGGGAGGTGGGTCAAATCCTACCCGCCGGTCCATAGCAGATCTCGTCCAAAGACGGCACATCACAACACGGTACAATGTACTCCATGCTACATGCACGGTACAACGTACTCCGTGGACCCCCAGCCTTATCCCTCGTTCGGGCTCATCAGCTGTTCCTCCAACCCTTATCCCTTGTTCGGGCTCATCAGGTTGTTTTAACATGCCATGTCTCAAAACAATGCACGTGTGAGCCTATTTAATCGATGTGACACCAAGTCTACTCGAAGCTCCAAACACGGTAACATGCAAGGTGGGCATCCAGTGCGAGACAAACTCAAAGCACAATGCCAAAACAATATGAAATCCATGTGAAAACTAGTGCCTCTTGCACTCTTTCATACTCACGAAATCATGTAGGTGGCTCAAAACTTGCAAAATATGGTTAACAAAACCAAAACATACTCATTTCTTTTGCAAATCATTTCAATGTTAGCCAACCTACCAATCATTTGCTAAAAAGCAATAAAACATGATTTTCAAAGCAATATGCTTTTGTTTTCATGCACATTTCTCAAACTCCCAACTTTTACCCTTCAATCACCCAACAACATTTCCTAATCTCATGCATTCTAGCAAAACATTTAAGCGCCCAAATTGCGCACAATATCTCTAAGAGTCCACACAATTCCCTTACCTCGATTTACTTGGTGTGACTCCTTTCCTTTTAGCTTCTCACGCTCTTGGCTCAACTCGCCTCGGCGTATCCTCGGAAGCTGCGATTCATTTCATTAAATCGATTGAGTTAACGTATTTAACCCATAATTGACCTCACTAGTCAACATTATTTACTTATGCATTTTACAATTGCCTTAACCCTCATTTTACCTCTTTTAGGTAAACCTCACAATTTATCCACTAACCACATCTTAAAATCATACCACAATCACTATTAATGATTTCTACATATCTCATTCATCATTAATCTCCATCAATTTCACTTTCTCACACTAAATCATTTCTAGGTCAAAATCATTCCAATGCATTCTAGATAGTTTCTAACCATCCATACTCATGCCAAACAACTCCAAAATCAATTAAATAAACAATGTACCATAGTTTGAGTGTTAGAATCTTACCAAATTTGATTTCTCTTCTTGCTCCAATGGCAATGCCCTTAACTCCTCCAATACCAACAATGGGAAAATGCTTTCCAACTATGTTGTTCTTCTCTTTGATAGGAACAACTTTGTCTCTAATGGTCTCTCTTCAAACCTCACTGAAAATGGCTGATTTTTTAGAGAGAATGTTAGGTTTTTGGGTTGAAAGTGGAAAGTTTGTGTTTTTCTCGAAATTTTCTGATTTCCAGCACTCCTTATATAGAAATAGCTTGAGGAGATCGATCTGGTCCAAGAGGAGATCGATCTGGTCCCTTAAAAATCCCTCTTTTTCACGGCATTTTTAAGCCTGAGATCGATCTGTCGAAGCATGAGATCGATCTGTCAAGGCATGAGATCGATCTGTCGAAGCATGAGATCGATCTGCTCCCAAACAGAGAGCTAAGGAGATCGATCTGGGTGCTTGGGGATCGATCTTTTCACTACCATATGCTTAGGAGATCGATCTGGCTCCATTGGAGATCGATCTGCTCTAGTCTTTTACCCAAGTAAGAGCATTCTGGCTCTTCCAGATCGATCTCTCATCCCATGAGATCGATCTGCCCTTCAAAATTTCCAAATTTTCTGCAGTTCCTCTGCAACAACACTTACCAAACATCCTTAATTTGCTACCATGATCATTTCCTCATTCATTCATCTTTGAGACTTGAAAATGGCATCCATCCTCACTTCATACACATTAAAACTTGTGTAGAATCTTTGTATGACCAATGGTACTTAATATAAACAAAAATGGAAGTGCACATCTTATGCAATTCTACTTCCATTTTACCAAACTATTCATAATCCATTTTACACACATTCTCCACATGTTTAAGTCCATTTCTACACATTCATACATAATGAAACTTGTATGTACGATTACCACTCTCATTACAAGTGTGTACATTACTTATGAACTTACATCACATATACTTCACTCATGAATTCATAGTACAACTCTATTTACACTTCTATGTACATATATACCCTTATACATATACGGGGTCTCACACAAACGATCCAAAGATGGCCTAAATCATCTCCCTAATTAAGTGTGATCTAATATTTTACCTCGAGATTAGATCAAACAAATTCTAGAATATGATGCACATAATCAACTGAACAAATGCAATCCTATGTCCACATAAGCTTTTTCTAATAAATATACAGATTCATGACATGACATGTGCGTAAGATGAGGAAATTACAATCAGAATTAAGACAAATTCAAGAATTCAACTTCATGCCTTTCCTATAATCATGCTTCTCAGTCAATCAAAATCAAAATTAATCATGGGGTCATATCATCAGAATATGGGAAAACTACATGCTAAGCACTAAATCATCCCAAAATCAAATAATTTAAAGCTCAGATTTTCGAAAAAATTTTGAAAAAAATTTCAATTTTGCGCAAATTTTTGAAAAATGCTCAAGTGATATCCATCCCCCAAACTTGAAGTGCACAGTGTCCTCAATGTGCAGATAATATAAACAGTTAAGCTCAAGAACAGAGTACTCCCCTTTCTGATGATGATAATGAACAATCGAAGCTTGATTAAAAAGGTAATGTTGTAAAAGAGATCTGCAAAATAAAGAAAGAAACAATGGAAAAGAAAAAGAAAAAGAGCTATATACAAAGTGGAAAGAAAAATTAAGCCACTTCAAATGCAGCTAAAGAACACAACACTCAACAGTATGGTGAAGAGTAGGAGGATCAACCAGTATGGTGACAGAATGTTGACAGTTAAATCCTCTTGAGCTCTATCTACTTCCTTCTTTCTTTCAGATTTCTTATGTTCAAGCCTTATATTCTCCATCTTAAAATGGTCTTAAGAGTCATCAGGGAGCTTCAAAGGTTTGAAAACATGAAATGTCACCTCCTGATCTAGGACTCTCATAGTTAGCTCCCCCTTTTGTACATCAATTAATGTTCTACCAGTCGCTAGGAAATGTCTACCTAGTATAATGGGCACTTCTCTATCTTCCTCCATGTCCAATACAATAAAATCCGCAGGGAAAATAAACTTTTCCACCTTTACTAACACATCCTCAATGACCTCCTTCGGATATTTAATGGATCGATCAGCTAGCTGAAGGGTCACTGTGATAGGCTTAGCATCCCCTATTCCTAACTTTTGGTAGATAAACAGAGGCATAGATTGATACTGGCTCCTAAATCACACAGGGCTCTACCAAAAAACATATTTCTTATCGTGCAGGGTATGGTAAAACTCCCGGGATCCTTGAGCTTGGGGGGTAATTTCCTCTAAATAATTGCACTACATTCCTCTGTTAAGGCCACCGTCTCATTATCTTCCAATCTTCTTTTCTTAGAGAGGATATCCTTTAAAAACTTCAAATAACTTGGCATTTGCGAAAGGAATGTTGATGTGAAGTTTCTTAAAAACCTCAAGAAATTTGACAAATTGTTGATCGAGTTTTTTTATTTTGGAACCTCTGAGAAAAAGGTACTGGTGGTCAAACTGGAAGGGATGTAGTGGTAACATGTGTAGCATCAGAGGATGAGGAAGGCTGTGAAGTAGAAGAAGGCATAGATGAAAAAGTGCCTAGCTTGGATTCCTTTGCAGCCTGATCATGATGTTCTTGTTCTTTCTGAGCTGCGTCTTTAGACCCTAAAGGCTCTACCACTGTGGCCTTAACAGGATTGGACTTAACTTGTGGATCATCTAGCTCTCTGCCACTCCTAAGGGTGATGGATCTAGCATGTTCCTTACCCTCCCTTTGTTTAACAGGATTAACTTCAATGTTACTAGGAAGGGTTCCTTGTGGACGTTAGCTAAGAGCATTGGTTATCTGTCCAACCTAAACTTTTAAATTCTTGATTGAGGCAGCTTGATTTTGCAAGATCGTTGTGAACATTTCCTCAAGCGATGGCTTCTTCTCAGCTGCTGGTGCGTGATAATGTTGGGGCTGCATATGATGTGGTGGTGGTGGTGATGGATGATGAGGTGGATGATGTTGAAATTGAGGTGAATGGTATGGAAATTACGACTCTGATGGTACATGAACCGGTGGAGCTTGAAAACTAGGGGTGCTACAGGTCTAGAGCTAGAAGTTTACCCTTGGTTTTGGCTCCAGGAGAAGTTAGGATGGTTCCTACATCCTGGATTATAGGTGTTTGAAAAAGGGTTATTCTGTTGCTTAAGGGGGGCAACATACTGAACCGATTCTAGGTTAAGCAGACACCTATCCACAGAGTGTGTACCACTACACAAATCGCATTAAAGGAAAGGACTTTGGACAGAATAAATCGGATTAGGACTGGTAGAAGGATTATGCTGGGTATTGAGCGACTCTACCTTCTTCGTAAGGTTAGCGATTTGAGAGGTCAAGGTAGACAGCGTGTCAAGCTCATAAATACCCGCCGACTTCTTAGGTAATTGCCTCTCCGAGGACCATAGATAGTTGTTAGCATCCATATTTTCTAACAACTCGTAAGCTTCCTCCTCTATTTTACACATTAGCGCTCCACCCGCAGCAGCG
This sequence comes from Firmiana major, assembly GCA_033439115.1. NCBI lineage: Eukaryota > Viridiplantae > Streptophyta > Magnoliopsida > Malvales > Malvaceae > Firmiana > Firmiana major. The sequence goes on from CM065899.1 coordinate 67,025,802, forward strand.
TCAACAATGGTCATATTTTGGCTTGTAGGTCCGTTGTAGAAGGTCTGGACTTGCAGCCACAAAGGTAGGCCATGATGAGGGCACTTCCTAAGAAGTTCCTTATATCGTTCCCATGCTTCGTAAAGAGATTCAGAGTCGAATTGGGCAAAGGAAGATATATCACTACGGAGTCTTGCCATTTTAGAGCGAGGAAAAAACTTAGCTAGAAATTGATGGGCTAACTCGTCCCATGTAAAAATTGATCCTGGAGGTAAGGAGGTTAAACAGTGTCGCGCTCTATCCCTAAGTTAGAAGGGGAATAATCTAAGTCTAAGTGCATCATCAGATAACCCATTGTGTTTGAACGTGTTGCACAAGTCCAGGAATTGCCCAAGGTGAGCATGTGGGTCATCGTACGGAAGCCCACTAAACTGTAAAGAGGTCTGGATCATCTGGAGGATGGAAGGCTTAATTTCGAAGTTATTTGCAGGGACAGCTGGTGGCCTAATGCCGGTATAATATCCTCCAATAGTTGGCATTGCATAATCTCTAACGGTCCTAATTTCCCTATTTTCTGTCATGATGTTTTGCAACGGAGCTATAAATTTCCTAGAATCCTTTCGAATTTTTCTAAGTGCTCGTTCAATTTCAGGATCTAAAGGAAAGTAATCATAACTTCTGGCTCTACGCATGCAAACATCAAAATGTCCTTAGAAAATTTTTTCTAAGTTTTTTAAAATTTTTTTTAATTAATTATGAGAAAATTTAACTAACCTGAGTAAGGTTCTAAATATTTACAACCTAAATATTTACAAGCTAGAATTACACCTAAGCATAATGTCATCGATATTAATTAAGGATTAATTAAAACTTCCCCGGCAACGGCGCCAAAAACTTAATACGATCTAAACATATTGTCTGCAAGTGCACGAGTCGTACAAGTAATAAAAGGATTTCAATCCCGAGTTATTGTCCCACAGAGAAGTTGATTAGCCTAATTAACTACTGGTTAATCTTACTCTAAGTATATCCTAGCAAATTATGAATTGATGATGGGTGATCTACAAGGTTTGAAATTAAAAATACTGAAAACAATAAAAGCTATAAACTAAAGAAAATAAAATCAAAAAAAAATTAACTTACAAAACTCCAAGCAATAAACAGCAAATAACCTACAAAAGATGATTAAAACAGTTAAAATTAATTCATGTAATTAAAATAAAATGCAAATAAGAAAATAAAGAAATAAAATTAATTATCTAAAATTTAAATAAACTTAAAATAAAAATGCATGTAATTAAACTAAAAAATTGCAAATTAAACTAACCTTAAATGTAATAAAAATGAAGACTAAATTAAAAATGCATGAAACACATTTAATCTAAATTAATTCTAAATGCAACTCATAAAATACTAAACTAAAATAAAGTCCTAAAACATATAATATAAAGTTAACTACTAACTAAAAAAAATAAAACTAAAAAATAAATTGACATATAAAGATATTAAGCTAACCTACCATTCTAATTGATTGAATTAACTAATTAACAACTAACAAATGCATGAAAATACTAAAAATGCATTAAACTGTAGCAACAATGTAATGTAGCTAAACATGGCCTTAGACAACATAAAAAACCAAGTGGTCCCGATTTTATCACTGTACACGTTCTTCCAAAATGCATTTCTAGGCACTCTCATCCTGTCTTCTGCTCCAAATACTATCGGTCTTTGCACCAGCGCATGTCCAAGCATGCTGTCCGCTGCATCCGGTCTGTCCACGCCTCTATGCTTTGCCCAGCTCGCTACTATCTGCTGCAGGTCTGTCCTTGCCACCATTCTGCTTCGTGTTTGCCTCCAGGAATAGCAGCAACACAGGTAAGTTAAGACACACAGCAGCTTGCAGCACAGCTCATCCAAACATCTAGAAACAGAACCGAGCAAGAGCAGACACTTCCAGCTTCCTTTATGCTTCAGCACCGGTAATCAATACCTCGACTTTGCTTTTGCTACACAGCAGCATTGATGCCTTAACAACAGCAAGAAGCAAACACTCGGTCACTCCAAATTTCAGCCACAGATAGATAGGTTGAACACAGGAATAGCATAAAGGAAAAATAAAAGCTCTTAAGTGCAAATGATGATCACCTAGACAAATAGGAGTAAGATAATCTATGCAGAGTTAAAAAGATAAAAATGGAGTCACATGCAGCAAACCAAAGTAAGAAATAACAAATATTATTTAAAACAGTGAATGGTGAACAAAACAGGGCTGAACAGAGGATGCTGTTGTCTTTCCTGTCTACTCCGAGAACTCAGCATAATACCAAAACACTGCTGCACTGAAATTGCGCTACTGAAATTGTCCTTTGTACTGTACTATCGCGATTACTTCAGGACAGACATTCAGTGTTACCAGCTGCTGTATCACCTTTCTACTCTGCACAATTTCACACCTCCATTCCTGATCGTATCTCCAGCAGCAGGTATGTACAGGTCACTGCAACAAGACACGCGCAAATCAGCAGCTCCTGTAAACTGTGCCTCCAGTAAGCAACACAGCAGCCACAACTCTGTCCAGCTAGCGTCGGCTTCTTCTACCCAGCAAACTTCCTCTCCCAACAGCACCACTCGACCCCAGCAAACAGCAGTAGCATGTACGACAGCGAATGAAGAAACAGAACAATAATGAAATCAACAAAGCAACAGGCAAAACAAAGTAGAAATCAGTACATGAAAACTAATTCTGAAGATGGGATTTAAACCAAAAATTCACAAAAACAAAGCTGAAATTAACTATCTAACCTTTAAATAGTGATTAAATATAAAAAATAGAGCATGAAATGAAAATAATAAAAACTGTAGATTTTATTTAAACTAATGCAAAGGGAACTTGAATAAACTTGAGCATAAAAATATCAAACAGCAGTAAGAAAGTAAGTTAATATAGAACCGAAATTTCAAAGAATTTGTACAGTGAAATAGTTGAAGAAGATGGCCACTATCACCGGCGTCTTCTTCCCCTCTTTACTGTTCATCAACTCAAACTAAAAGTAAACATTATGGAGTGTTGCTTTGTCACCCGAGCCTCCCCTTCATTCAACATTTCTCAACAGAGAAGATAAATGAAAATCAAGCAAAAGATGAATACCATTAACCGAAACAAGAATGTTCATAAACGGAGCTTAAGTGCATTGAATCAACAATAAAGCAAAGAAATTGCAAAACCAAGAAGAACATGGAAGGTAAAATCCAAGCTTTTCATAAAGAAAATGGAAATTACATGAACAGTTAAAAAATTAAAATTGCTAATGGAAAAATACTTGGAAATAAAAAAAAAAACTTAAAAACTAAAGCTACCCTAGAATTACAACTACACCTAAATTACTTCTAAAAACTACTCCTAAATTACTCTACACTACTCCTAACCTAGGCTACTTCCTAATTGATTTTTTTCAATTCCCATCATATTCTATTTATACACACACTTAGGGGTACAATGGTAATTTTTTCATCCTAGATGAGTTGGCATTGTTTGGCCACTTGTCTTCATTTGATTTGTTGCAGAGCAGATATTTTCACGTCATCAGTCTTTTTGTCCAATTGGTTGTGCGATGTGGCCCGACGTGCGTCTTCCAGAAGGTTGGCACGGTGTCCGTCGATCTTATCGTTTCAGAGCGAATAAAATACGGACACCTGACATCACGCGTGTCCAGACGACTGGTGAATCGGTCTGCAATTTTGACGTGGTCCAATCTCCTTTAACCCGATTTCAGTCTATTTTTTTATTAATAAACGACTGAGTTTCATCCGGATTTAATTTACCAGCACATTAAAGAATTTTAATTAAATAAAGGGGATTATTAATAAAATAATATAGGGATTAAATAGATAATTAGGAAATTAAGCACAAATAATTCTATTAAAAATAGAATTATCATTAACTCAGCTGTTGGATCCAAACCGGCCTGACAGACAACCCAGCTGCCAGGCGTATAGGCCTAGTCTTGGAAAAGCCCAATGAATAGGGCTTGTGCACACCTGAAGCCCTGAGCCCATGTATGAGCACAATTGCCTAGATAGATGCTTAAGCTAAGTAAAACTCCCACTACAAAGGCTAATTGTGTAATTAGTGATTTGTTAATCTCTATAAATAGTGAGTAGGTATGTTTTAAACTCAATTAATTACTATTTTTCTTACAAGGACTCTGCCAGATCACTTACTAACTTAAGCATAGAAGAGTACACGCAGGGAATAAACCCCTCTCTGACTTCACTTTTCTTTGAAGTTCTTGGTAAAGGACTATGGAGATTAAAATTCTTACATCAGCATCACATCATTGTTGTTTTTTACAACACTTATTAACTTTTACAGTTTTACCCCATTTCATTTTCTTATATTTTTCCTGATTGTTTTTCAATTTTTGCGATAATTTTTGGAACAAGTCAAGTGCTTTGCTGAAGCGGGAGGATAGCATGTGACTGCAAGGTGGTTATGCGGTAAGTAGGAGATTTTATTCTTAGGAATTATTTAGGATTTCTCTCATGGCAAGATGTTTTTCATGTGTAATGCATACGACTACATCAAATAATGTTGAATTGATTAAAAATCAACTTAGAAGCTTGCTTGTTCATTTCTCAAATCTGGTATTTATACAGAGGAGGCTTGTAACAACCAACAAGAAATCAAAATGCTAACCAGCCTATTAATAAGGCAATAGAAAAACTAACTAATACAATTAGATAGCCTATAACTAGTGTGCCAAGTAAACTTCTAGCTGGACCAATCAATATGTGTATTAACCCCCCCCCCTCAAGCTGGATCATAGATGTTGTGAAGATTCAGCTTAGTGAGAAAGATTCGAAAGCTAGCTGGTGAATGAGCTTTAGTGAATATATCTGCGAGTTGAGAAGAGGATGAAACATGGAGCAACCGGATGATCCCAGCTTGTAATTTTTGGCATATGAGGTGACAGTCGATCTCAATATGTTTTTTACGTTCGTGAAAAATAGGATTTTCAGCAATGGCTATGGTTGATTTATTGTCACAGAATAACAAGGCAGAAGAAGTGTGAGAAATGTGGAGGTCTTGTAAAAGGTAGAGCAGCCACTGTATTTCGCAGGTAAGAGATGCAAGTGCTCGATATTCAGCCTCGGATGAAGATCTGGAAATGGTGTTTTGTTTCTTAGTCTTTCAGGAGATTAAGGCATCACCAAGGAATACACAATAGCCAGTAGTTGATTTACGGGTGTCAACGCAGGAGGCCCAATTAGAATCACTAAACGCCTTTAACTGTAAAGTGGAAGAAGCAGGGAAAAAAAGACCATGTCCAGGGGTTCCCTTGATATATCGAAGAATACGCTGAGCTGCCTAGAGATGATTTGAAGTTGGTTTAGCAATGTACTGAGAAAGTTACTGGACAGGGTAAGATAAATATGGTCGTGTAGAGGTAAGATACAACAATCGACCAGTAAGTCTTCGATATGAAGAAGGATTATTCAAGGGTTGTCCTGAAATTTATGAAAGCTTTAAATTGGCAGCCATAGGTGTAACAACAAGCTTACTGCCAAGAAAACCTGCATCTTCTAAAATATCCAAAGCATATTTCCTTTAGGACAAGTTGATACCAGCTTTTGATCTAGCAACTTCAAAGCCAAGGAAATATTTTAAAACACCAAGATCCTTGATTCTAAAAACAGAATTAAGATAAGCCTTTGTCTGCTGAATGAGTGTCTCATCATTACTTGCCAACACCATGTCATCAACATAGATCAAAAGTTCAATAAAGGAAGTGTCTGAGGCCTTAACAAACAGAGAATGATCTGAGCTAGCTTGTTTAAAACCTTGAGCAAGTAAGGCAGTAGTGGGCTTGTGGTATCATTATCTGCTAGCCTGTTTGAGACCATACAAAGACCTCAACAATTTGTAAACTTGACCTGGCTTGGCACCTGTGTATCTAGGAGGCAAAACCATATATACTTCTTCGGATAAATCACCATGTAAAAAGGCGTTATTAATATCAAGTTGATGTAGAGTTCACTTTTTAGTTGCTGCAACAGCCAACAAAGTTTGAATGGTTGTGATCTTTGCAACAGGAGAGAAAGTGTCATTGTAATCTAGCCAATGCTATTGTGTAAACCCTTTTTGCTACAATGTGAGCCTTGTACCTTTTAATCTCACCAGTGGACCTATATTTAACTTTATAGACCCATTTGCAACCAATAGTCTTCTTGGCAGGAGGCAACTGAGTAAAGATCCAAGTATTATTTAATTGCAAAGCATCGAGCTCAGCTTTCATGGCCTGTTGCCAACATTCCTGTGCTGTTACCTGGCTGTAAAAGGTGGGTTCAACAATAGAAGAAATGGTAGAAACAAAAGTTTTATGAGTGTTAGAACATTTATTATATTGAAGAACAAAATAAATAGGATATCAACAATCAGGATGTAAAAATGAAGATTGATTGGTATCAGCTAAGTAGCAGTGATAGTCTTGAAGGTACGAGGGAGTAGTTCGAAGTCGTGTGGATCTTCTTAAAGGGATGGATTGTGAAGGAGAAAGGTCTGCATTTGTGGTATCAATATGACCAGGTCCAAGTGCAACAGAATCTATATCTAAATATAAATGAGTGGTGATATCAGAAGAAGGCAACATTATTTCAAGAGATGATTGGATAGGAACAGAAGAATCTGCAAATGGAAAAATGTTTTCATAAAAAATAACATCTCTAGAGGTGAACACTTTGTGTGTTTGGAGGTCATAAACCTTATAGCCTTTGGTGCCTGCAACATAGCCAAGGAAAATACACTTAACAGCTCTCAGTTGAAATTTAGTTCTGGGTAAGCTAATGTGGATACAAAACACAAGCACCCAAACACTTGAAGGTGAGAAAGATTAAGTGGTTTGTTATACAGGAGCTCATATGGGGTTTTATTGTGAAGAATTGGTGATGGAGTTCTATTAATGAGATGAACTGCATGACAAATACAATCAGACCAAAATTGTTCAGGAAGATGTGCTAGAAATCTCAAGGCTCTAGCAACATTAAGAATATGTCGGTGCTTACATTCGACTATACTATTCTGTTGTGGCGTTTGGACACAAGATGTTTGATGAAGTATTCCTTTGGATGAGTAAAAAAAAGGTGTGTTAAACTCCTGACCATGGTCTGTACGAATGGTTTTGATTTTGGTGGAAAAATAGGTTTCAACAAATGAACAAAAATCCTGAACTAGTTGCCTGGCTTCTGATTTAGACTTCATAAGGTAAACCCAAGTGTGTCAACTAAATCATTCACTACAGTTAGAAAATAACAATAACCAGATAAAGAAATAACATGATTTAGTCCCCAAATGTCAAAGTGTACAAGCGCAAAGCATGCTTTTGAAGAAGATGTACTAACTGGAAATGGTAATCTCTTTTGCTTGGCAAAATGGCATATTTCACATATATTCTAATTGGATACAACTATAGAAGGATCAACAGAATTCAAAATTGTTACTCTATGGTTTGAAGCATGACCTAGCCTATAATGCCACAAGTCTATTGTAGAATTTGAAGGTAATAAAGCATTCACGGCAGGAATGGTAGTACGATGCTGAGGAAAAGAACTATGGAAGTAATATAGACCATTACTGTGCTTAGCTATACCAATCGTCCTCCATGTCTTGAGCTTCTGAATAACACAAAATGTAGGCTGAAAAATCAATAAGCAATCAAGAGATTTAGACAACTTACTAACTAAGATTAAATTAAAAGAAAAATTGGGAACATAAAGGACATTGTGCAGGATGATATTAGGTGACAAATGAACAATTCCAGAGTCTGTAGCTGTAACATGTTGTCCATTAGGTAGCTTCACAACAGAATTCATCACTGGTCTATAAACTTGAAAGCATGACAAAGTGCAAACAATGTGGTCAGTGGCTCCAGTATCAAGAATAAAGGACAAGGAATGTGAATGGCAAATGTATGGTTTGTGTTATGGCATTAACATGGGAAAAGTTGGAATTGGTCATGTCAGCTGGTGGAAGTAATGCAATTAAATGGTGATACTGGTCTTGAGTGAGTGTTATTGGAGAATCCCCATCAACTGTTTTGGAAACAACTTTCGTGTCAACACCATTACCTTTTATGACAACATGAGGCACTATAGCTACTTGGTTGATTAATCCATCCTTACTTTTAAGTTTATATTCAGGTGGAAAACCATGATTGCGATAACACTTGTCAACTGTATGACCAGTGTACCCACGGAAGAACAAACAGGTCGTTTGGAAGAAAAAGAATTTCTCCTAGCAGGAAAAGTGTTCAGACCTCGAGATTCAATAGTAACTCTACTAGCAAATGCTGAAGAATCAGGATGAGATTGTACCGATGCAGAATTCATCTGCCTCTCTTGTTGAATGATGATAGCAAATACTTTGTTGATAGTAAGCAAAGGATTCATGAGCATAATTTGAGACTTAACAGTAGAGAAATTGTCATTGAGACCCTTTAAAAAACGAATTACACAATCATTCTCATAGTACTTCTTTGCTGCATTAAGCGCCCCACAATTGCAGCTTGGATCACAAACACATTTAGGTAGCGATCGTAAATCCATCATCTCATCCCAAAGAACCTTTAGATTAGTGTAATAATCTGTGACAAAGAGAGATCCTTGCTGAAAAGAGAAGATCTCTCCTTGTAATGCCACTATTTGAAAAACATCCCCATGTGAGAATCGATCCTTGAGATCCTTCCAAACATCAGCGGCAACATCGAACCAGATAACACTCTGTGCTATAGACGGAGATACTGAGTGCAAGATCCAAGATAACACCATCGTGTTGCAGCGTTCCCAAGCCGAGAACAAAGGATCGGTTGTAGTTGGTGCTAAAATCGAGCCATTTGCAAATCCAAGCTTATTTCTCGAGAACTCCATTTTCATGGCTCGAAACCAAGAAGCATAGTTGGAACCAGTGAGTATTGACGAGACCAAAACTAACGCCGGATTCTCATTTGGGTGAAGAAAATACGGCGAGGAAGGTGTTTCCTCTGGTTTAGTAGTAGTAGTGGTTGGGTTTGATATGAGTATTTGGGTCACTGGAAAAACTCAAATAAAATTTACAAAGAAGCGTGAACCTTGCTCTGATACCATGTTAAATTGATTAAAAATCAACTTAGAAGTTTGCTTGTTCATTTCTCAAATCTGGTATTTATACAGAGGAGGCTTGTAACAACCAATGAGAAATCAGGATACTAATCAGCCTATTAATAAAGCAACAGAAAAACTAACTAGTACAATTAGATAGCCTGTAACTAGTGTTCCAAGTGAACTTCCAGCTGGACCAATCAATGTGTGTATTAAATAAGAACTCAGCATATTTCTGAAGATAATTGAAAAGCCACCTATATAACATGTCCAGTGCTCTGTATCAAAAACAGTCTATACGTGATATGTAATAATCATGGTCACAATTCAGCTACTAATATTATACTAACTGCCAACATTGCGTGCTAGGTAATGACATTGGCATATAAATTGTTGGCTCACTATTCTAAGTGTACTTTGAGTGATGTTCTTCTAAAAATATTATGTTTTTTTTTTCTAACTATGTATGCCATTTTGAAAGCTCTTCTACATACTCTTAAATGCAATTAGGAAATCTAATAAAAAGGATATGCCTTTCGAGACTTACATGCTTTAACCAAGCAATTTTGATCTTTTATTAAAAGTTCTTTTTAGATGTTTTCCTTGGTACAGTTTGCTTTTTCCACATAATAGAACTTGATAGACTTTGCTCTTTCTTCTAGATATCTTGCCCTATGCTTGGATCAATTTTGACTGCTATCCTTTTAATTCTTTCATTTACTGTGTGAAATCTTTTGATTTCAATAATTTTCGATGGCATCTGATATTTGATATATTTATTGTTATTGTTTTCTATACAAATATTAATGTGAAATGTGATTTTACTTGTGCTTGAAATTTGCTTCTTGATTTATTATTAGATTTTTCTTTGGACAACGTTCCATTCTCCAAACAAGCAAAGGTTGTTAATGGACCTCCGCGAAAACAATCAACATATTTGAAACAAGTACAACAACAACAAAATAAGGTTTATTTGGATCGAGTTTTAGTAAGGTCCATGTTAATTCTCGTGAAACTTTCTCTTATTGTGATTGTTTTTGTTCACTGCGTAACCCATATTTGTGAAAACCTGTAAAATATTCAAAATCATTTGCTTTTACTTCATATAAATGCCTTAAACTTCTTATTTTTTGGTTGTTTGATTTTTTTTTTTTTTGTATTTTATTTTCATGATCTTTGTGGGTTATTCATTGGGAAACAAGTAGCCTTTGAATGATATTAATGGGATAATTATTATTATTTAAGTTTGATCATGTAATTTACTATATGTAGCTTCATAGAGTATTGATAAACTCTTAAAAGGAACTCAAGCTTATTTGACCAATGACAAATAGTTTAAGATTGAACTTAATCTTTTTGTATGTCAATGTACTACTTTTAGCTTCTATTTACATATACCAGCATGTTACCTGTGCAAATCAAGAACCATGAACCATGGATTGGATATGGTATGCTTTTTTTCTAGTCCTGTCCAGACTGATAAGCTATTCTTAATGCTGTTAACTACTTTTAGCTGCTCTTGACGTAATTTAATTCTGGTTTGATAGGACGACAAAGGTGAGAGGTGCATTTATTCCTTCATGTATTATAAAAGTAACTGATAGCAGTTTCGTTTATATGCTACTTCTTATAAAGCTTTTGTTATATGAAGATGCTTCCTTTAAATTTCTACTATGCTAAAATATTAGCTATTTATTGAAACAGGCATAAATTTAAATTTCTGCTATGCTTCCTTAAATTTATTGCAACAGGCACATTTATTGCAATGTGTTAGATTCTTAGATTCTTATCCTTGGTTATCAAAAGCTGATTTTTTCTCTTTTTTTTTCTTTTTTAATTTCTAATTTGATTGTAAAACTTCGAGATTGAGTGCAGGTTGAGTTTAAGCTAAATGTGGTTCTGTATTTGTCTCTTTCTTTTGGAATTCTTTTGTGCAAACTTTGCTCTAAATATAATAGGATTTGTCTTTGAAATGTTCAACTTACAAGGACCAAGTCAGTAGAGAACATGGAAATCACACTTGCTAACAATATGGTATGTATCTTTATTAGGCATTAAAATTCTTGCCCATAATATATAGACAGTTTTGTGGAACAATTTGAGTGATTTTACATTTTCAGTTGGCCATCTGTTGATTTCCTTTCCAGCATGAGGTCTTTCACGTATTAATTTGGGGGATGTATATGTAAATATATACACACAAACACGTCTTATTTCTTATGAGAATGTCATGTTGTGAAGATCATCAAATGGTTATTCTTTGACTAATCAGGATTTCATTTCTTATTGACAGGTTGTTCGGTATCTAATGAGATTTCAAACAGAGAACACTTGTGACTTATTTAATATTGCTCGCCCTGCTGCATTTGGGTGGGAACCTGCAAAAATGGTTCTTCCAAGTATTAATAGAGTGGCCAATGGTTTGTTCATCCAAGCTTGAGCCTTTTGGTATTTGACTTCTGCCTAGATGCTTGACACTGCGTTATCGAAGATCTTCAGATCTCCAGGCTGATGCGATTTGTTGTCTCTCCTTTCTGGCAGAAGCAGGACAGATCTTGCCTCTTGGGGCCATTTATCTAGAGGAACAAGAAGTGGATCCCACATACTTTATTCTACTGCCTAGCCCAAGCCCAAGAAAGAAGTAAGTAATAAAGCAAATATTTGTATGTGTGTATAAATATATTATTAGAAATATATATATATATATATATATATATATATATGTAAGTGTATTATATTATTAGAAATAATGAACTAAATAAGATTTCTACAACCATTCACATATAATTGTTTGCAAAATTCATGTAAAACTAAAAACCTATAGAGTCTTCTCTATTTCAATGAACAATTACTTCAAGGATAGGGGTTTAATTTGTACTTTAAATATTAGGAGGGAGTATGCAGTGAGTAGTTGGCAAGTCCAAACGTTTACAGGTTCCGAAATCCAGATGGTTCAATTGACTCCATGATAGTGAATGAAGAAGATGTCTGCTTCTGATCCAGGACTGCTATTAGATTCTGAAGGAGTACAGCCGCCTGCAAAGTGTGACCTTCCCTTAGTAATAATTGAAAGTGTAAAAGATGCGTGTATAGTATAGCGAACTTAACTGATTAGGGTAAATGAGGAGGAACTTCACATGAAATGATCAATGATATGATATAACACGATCATCAGCTAATCTTTAATCAAAATGATTGTAAAGTGATTATAATTATGAAATACACATATTATTCTCATTCTTGCAGATTCATATACTGTTAATCAGTAATTGATCCACAAAAGTTATCCTAACACATGTGATTAATTAGTTAGAAGTATTAACATTGCAACCATAAAGAATTCATGTCATAGGTTAGAAAAAATCCCCATTTGCTATGGAGTCATGATAATGGAAAGGCAAAGGTATAATAGAAATTTGCAAGTTTAATTAGTTAGAGCCTTCCTGCATTGCATTTTTCAGCAATTTAACTTATACATGAAATGATCTCTGTTGTTTAGTACATTTCAGACTTGAGAAACTCTGAAAGTATGAACTTTATTTACTTTAAATGCTCTCTTATGGTCTATAAGAATCTCAATCTTTAGGAGCGGCAAAAACATTGAGAATTGTCACAGAAGTTAACAGCATGTTTCTCAGTATTTCGAACTTCCGAATGAATTCTACTATTACTTCTGTTTGGGAGAGTTGGAGAATGTTAGCAACTAATGCACTCCTCACTCTTGTTTGTTTTCCTATTGCCCACCTAAGGCTTTTGGTCTATGAAAGCTTTTCATTCTCCAAAATACAAAATTACTATGTGATGGTCGTTATTAGCAATTTAGTAACTTTAACAGCTTCCTTTGAATTAAAATCTCATTGAAGCATATAGTCAATTGAATTGTTGCCTTTCTTGAGAATGGAAGTAACAAAATATATGACTTGGAGATTTTGCGATCTTTCATAAAGGATAATGGAAAATCAAAGGGTTTTGATAACTTTCAATGGTTCAGTTCAAACTTCGGTCTTTGGTTATATCAACTGCCACTTTTTACAAATAACTTTTGTGTGTTGCTCTTATAACACGTGAGAGCCAAAGTGAGTTGGAAAAGGGATATCTGCCTAATTCTCCGTTATATTACTACTATAGATTGAATTCTCTGAAGCAATTGAGCAGAGGAACCTTAGAAGACCAAATAGAGTAATATTCTATTTCATGGTGAAAAATAGAAAAACTCCAAGGTTTGTTCTATTTTGATCAACATTGTCCATATCCAGCCCCAATGTTACTATTAACGTGATCGGCATTTTTTTTTTCTTTTTACCTCATTTTGGGTTATATTTAATTTGGTTGATTAATTGTATTGATTTTTACTTAATAAAAAAAATTTAAGATATTAATTTTTTTTTTAATAAGGACTCATGCTACGCGCGGGCCAACAAATTAGTAATTATAAATGGTCAATATATGTTGAAAAGTTCAAATTATATTAGAGCAATATCATAATAATTTATATTAATAAAATGAAATTTATTAAAATCTCATAAATGATTAAATATGAACATAAACAAGGTTATTTTTTATGATGGAATTTTTAGAGCGGGTATGAATGTGTAACATTTAAAAATTCTTTATGAAAAACTGATATATACGTACAAGAAGATGATTTAGGACGATCAAGGAAACGTGTGGATTGAGAATTGAAATAGCAAAAAACGCAAACGGGGCGGAAATAATGATGGTAGATTTTGAATGAAAAATTAAATAACAATCTAAACTCGAAATCTAAAGAGACTTGAACCAAATGTATTGGACCTCGACCCTACAAATATAAAATTCGAGAACCTAAGATAACAATAGTGGTTGGTGAAGAGGGAGGCGCCACAAGGAAGAAGACCTTGATAAGTCTAGTTGAGAGGGAACCCTCGAAAGAGACACACTCAAATTTTTGAAAATTCAATTTGATTTGTTCTCTTTTATTCAAGAGCGTTTACAAAGTATTTATAATAATATCTAGCACTTAAACCCTTAAACAAGTGGGCTGAAATTAACACCAAACAGAAAATAAGACTAAAACCTAAATTCACGCCTAATCCTTGTTACATAAGATAATTGGTCTAAAATTTCGATAATGAAATTCTTAGATTGAGTATGAATTTGTAACATTTAAGAATTCTTAAGTAATAGGTGTTCTTTTAGATTTGATCTAAATGTTGAAAGGTCTACAAAAGTAATTTCAATAAAAAATAACCATGGAATATTTTCAAATAAAATCAAACAACAAATTAACAATTAATGAAGTTTAAATAATAAGAAGTAAATAGGATAAAGGTCAAAAGTATAAATTAGATAGATAAGACAGAGAAAAATTAGAAATTTAAGAGTTTCATAAATCACTTAGTTTTTACTTAGTTGATATACAAGGCCTCTTCAAGTGGGTTTAATGTGATTATTTGAATGCTTTTGAAGTAAAAAAAAAAAAATTCTAAGAATTTTTTCGAAAGTTAGGATGGCTTAAAGGAATTTTTCAATATTTAAATGTTGAAACTTAATACAAACAAAGGCAAGATGTGATAACTTTAAACTAAATAGTATCGACATTAGAAAGATGTTGTGAGTGCTAATATTTCTCCACTTGTAAATGAACTCTTGAGTCTAATAATCTTAAGTGTAGATCAATATTTATCCATAGTTAGAATAAATGACCAATTACATTTAAAAAAATATTAACTATTCTTAAAATTTATATTTAAGGATTAAGTTTATGGACCAAGAGATTATGACTATCAAGCATTTTTCTTCAAGAGTTCTATTGATACAAAGTTATATAATATATATATATATATATATATATATATATATATATATATATGATTTATGATTCATAAGGCTAGTATAGCTGACAAGAAGATAACAAAGTCGGAGAGAGAGAACGTCCATGACATTCACAGTTGATTTTCCATATCTAACTTGCCAATGCCGTGCATTCAAATTCAGAAAACGTAATGTAAAATGTCGGTAATGGGTGGCAAAAGAAAATTACATGTAAATTGACATGGACTTGGCTTTAGACTAGAACCACTCAATACTTATCATCTGCCAATAATTGTGTTTGTGCGTCAAAAGATGAAAAAGGCAAAGTTTGAATGATTCTTAATTTTTTATCAATAACCAGAAAAGTCAACAACTCATTAACGTAGATTTATGAAAAACGAACCATAATGAAGATGTAACTACGATTTAGAGTTTCAATTCATATTACCTATTTGCATTCATTACTTAGTTCTTTTTCTTCACCACTTGTACCTCTAGCAAGTTTCGGTCATTATTTCTCGAAAGATTTTGACAATATTGAGCCTAATTTGGCTTTGAATTTTTAGAAACGATCATTATTTTTTTTCTTACTTTTAATTTATGCATGAGTTGCATTTGAATAAATTTGTCGCCTTTTTTTTGACAAATAGGTATTATCTTTAAATATTTGTTATTAGTTCACACTAATAAAAATATAGTCCGAGAAAGATTGGTTAAGTTTTTCTAATTTAATTATTCCTCTCTTCCTTCTGCTACTTTTTTTAGATGATTTAAAATTTCATTATCTAACACCTAAAAACTCTTACTTTTTATATTCAATGACTATTTTTATGACTTTTTTTTTATTTTTTAACAATAATAATCATGGGACTTCAATTCATAGTTTTTAAATTTTAATATTAAATTATTAAAATCATTTTTTTTAAAATTCCATGAAAATAAAAAAGGTCAAATATTTGGAACAATGGATTATTATATAAACCAAACTGATGCCAAAGTTAGCAACTCAATTTGGAATCACCTATTCCTAGGATCTTCAAGAACTACTCCCCTTTGCTCCCATGGAAGACCTTCTTCCCTACTTTTTAATCTTTTTCCCCTTCGTCTACTTCATATTCATGGCCCTGAGGACATGGATGAAACCCAAAGCCAATGGCTCTGCATCAGATTCAAGGCCAGTATCAGGTCCACCGAAATTACCTCTCATAGGGAACTTGCACCTCCTTATCGACACCGCCGAATTACCTCATCGCTGCCTTGCTCGCCTCGCTCAGAAGTACGGTCCCGTGATGTACATGCAACTTGGAGAAGTACCGACAGTCATCATTTCATCACCACAAGGAGCTAAAGAAGTGATGAAAAACCATGACTCCATTTTTTCCGACAGGCCGTATCTCTATGCTGCAGAATTGTTAACTTACAATTTTAAAGATATTGCTTTTTCCCGTGGTGAATACTTGAGACAGATACGTAAAATTTGTGCAACGGAGCTGTTAAGTCAGAGAAGAGTTCAATCATTTAGACCAATCAGGGAAGAAGAGATGACTAATTTAATCAGAACCATCTCATCAAAAGCTGGACAGTCGATTAACCTCAAAGAGTTGTTGTTTTCTTCCGCACTTAGCATAGTCTCAAGGACAGCCTTCGGTGGCGAATGCAAATACCAAGAAGCATTCAAGAAACTTATCCCTGGCATTTCAGAAGTGTTCGGTAGTCTCAGTTTTGTTGATTTTTATCCTTCCATCAGACTGCTGCGTCTAATCAATGCAATGAGGCCTAAAGTTTGGAGATTACATCAGAAAGTGGATGAGATTCTTGAAATCATCATTCATGAACACAGAGTTAGAATGTCAACAGCAAAGGGAGGTGAAGATGGAGTAGCTGAAGATCTTGTACAAGTTCTACTGGATATTCATGATCATGGAGGCTTATCAATCTCTGGCGTCAAAGCAATTACCCTGGTTAGTTATTTTATTAATTAATTGTTTTAGATCATGCTCATAATGGTGCACAATATGTCATCGTAAATTAGATTTACGTGCTTTAAGATTTTTCTTACTGAACAAATAAAAAGGAATAAAAATGAAAAAAACATTAATATAATAATTAAATTATAAAATAGAAAAAATGATTATTGAACATAATCATTAGATGATTAATCCTTCTTTACTGTAAAATAAAGCCTAAAATCCAGTTTGAAAAGGTGTGACTAAAATCAGGTCCGGAGTGTAAGAGCTAGGGTTAAGCTCATAGCTACCAAGTAAATAGTAGCTCAGTTATAAAAATTTGAATAGAAACAAATATAAAAGTTATAATAATTTTGATAAGTGAAACATAAAAGATAGTGATTCAATTGGGTTAGAAGACTATAGCTTGGAATAATTAATTAAGTTGATCCGAACTCCTGTCAAACTTGTTAGACATATAATATTCAAATAGTAAATAATTCAACTTCAGAATATGTTCGCTGCGGGTGGTGAGACATCATCTACAGTAGTAGAATGGGCAATGTCAGAAATGTTGAGACATCCTAAAATAATGGAGAAAGCACAGGCAGAGGTAAGAAGTGTATTTGCAGGAATAAAAGATATTGATGAAACAAGCATTCACGATCTGAAGTACCTGAATCTAGTAATCAAAGAAACGCTAAGATTCCACCCTCCTGCTCCTTTGCTACTTCCAAGAGAATGCCAAGAAAGCTGTGAGGTATTAGGATGTTTGATACCAGCCAAAACCAGGATCCTAGTTAATGCATGGGCAATCAGTCGGGATGAAAGTTATTGGGTTGAAGCTGACAAGTTCGATCCTGAAAGATTTTCTGACAACTCCATTAACTATAAGGGAACTGATTTTCAATACATACCATTTGGTGCTGGGAGAAGGATTTGCCCTGGATTGTCTTTCGGAATGGCCAGTGTTGAGCTTACACTTGCAAATTTGCTGTTCCATTTCGATTGGCAGCTTCCTGATGGAATGAAACCTGAAGATCTCGACATGACTGAAGAGTTTGGTGGTTCTGTGCGAAGAAAGCATGATTTGTGCTTAGTTCCTATTCCTCCTCATGTTGGGACTTTGGATTAATATATTGCTTGGTCTAGCGGCCTTGCCATTTCACTTATACTGGTTTTCTTATCATGTACTATGCACGTGTGTACGATATTATTATAATAAAATTTAGATATTTGTGATAATTTGATAAAAAATAATTATAAACAACATATAATAAAAAAAATGAGAAAATCCGTATGAGTAATTGTAGCATGTTGGCATTAATTTTTTTTTTATGCTGAATGGAAATTAATAAAAAGAGAAAATGTATGAAGTTATTTATATTGCTAGATCAATATTGAAGAGGAGATAACAGATAATGAAACATACAAAGAGTACTATTACATGCAGAAGATTTTAAACACAAAAATCTTCAATTAATATATGACCCATCAAATATTCAATGGTGATTAGGAGTTACTTACAAGTAATATATCTATTAAGTGGGTGAAATGAAAATATATATATGTTTTACAGTAATATTATTTAGGAAGTATAAGAATTATTTAACACTATTTAACAGTAAAATTAAATATTTTTATCTAATCATATTTAAGTTTAACACTATTTATGTAATATTATAATTAAAAATATTATAAAATAATATAATAAAAATATTTATAAATTTACATTAAAAATTATTATTTACAGAACATTATATTACTCAATAATATGAATTGATATAATTTGAAATTATATTCAACAATAACATGAATAATTAACATACTTATAAATTATGTTAAATATTATTTAATTCAGTTCTTAAGAATATTAAATTTTATGACATAGAGTATTATAATAATGTTGTAAAATAATATATTATTGAATCATTACATATTAAATATTCAAATAATTAATATTTACTAAATGATATTATTATTCAAATATACTAAGTATAATATAAAATAATATTATTCAATATTGAATATTCTATTAGTTAATAATATCCAATTATTCAATAATACTAAGGACATATTTTAAAGGTATGTTAAATAATATAATAAAAAATAATATTATGAAATAAAATTAATTGTTTTTATTAAATAATAGTGCATAATAATATTATTAAGTAATAATTAATAATGTACTAAACTTTTATTAAAGGATATTAAATAAATAATATATATAATATTTATATATGTTTTAAAATTTTCATATTCAAATAAATTTATATGTTAAATAAGTTTGGAGCATTTTTTAATTTATTATTATTTTATATAAAAATTCATATTATTTTTATTTATAATAATTAATTTCATTTATTATTTTTATGATGAAAATATAAAATATTATTTTATTATATATACACTACAACTTACTTATGAGTAGTTTGTGAAAGGACTATTTGAAACAATGGAAACAAAAATTTTACTTTTAAATAACGGTTAGGCGTATTAAATCGGATAGAAATTAATTTTATTTTGATTTTAATCCTAAATTAATTATAATTTCATATTTGTAAATATTTATTCATTTGAATTGCTGTGAGATTTATTCGCAAGTCAATCAATCGCAGTAAAATAATGACGGTATTTATAAATAATGTAATTTATGAATTAATAATATGAAATTTGCATAATATTGTCTTAACAGATTTTCAGCACTTTGAATCATTCGGCTATTAACAGTCACCCTCTTTGGCTCTGTCGCAGGTTTATTTTTTTGAGTTTTTTTTTATCAGTCTCATTTTTTGTATTTTTTTATAGCTTATATTTTATTTGATCATGTCCATAAATCAAACTCAAACAATAAATGTGTCCAGTTTAATTATTTGGATCCAATTTTGTCAAAGTGCAATCCAATTTAATCACATGACTATTTGATAAGGGTGAGTAGATGTCAGTTTGAACTACGTGACAATCAATCGAATTAGATCAAGTCCGTTATAGCATCTCTTTACATTTTTCACGTATATAAATATTTTATAATTATTGATAAGGCACATCATCAAAAATTAAATATATTTGTAAGTATTTTAATTTTATTATTGTATTATTATCAAATATCTCGTTATTAAAATTTTTAAATTTCGCGAACAAGATAAATATGATGATACATATGTCACTTTATTTATTTATATTTTAACATTTCTTAATAGATATATATTATCATTTTAATTTTATTTGTGTAATTCAAAATTTTCATTGACTATTAAATAATAATCTTTTATTATTTATATTAAATTCAAATAATTATTTTCTATTTATCTTTATAAGCATAACATATTTGTGAAAAGGTAAGCAATTCCCAAGTTAAAATTATTACTTTTTACACAATTATTGCCCTATAAGAATGCAATGAGACTTTGAGTTGAGCTCATATATCATAGCAATTTCCAAAAATTTTATTGCAAGATCCTTTGTTGAGTTTCTAATTTATCAAAATTTCAACATCAATTTACATATAAAAGTATTATGCATTACATTTAAGATTAGGATTTCTATTTGATGTATTATCACATGTGAATCTTATATATTATTAGTGAAACATGTCACTTGGAACTTTAAGGTTTAAAGTTCAAGCTTCATCAAGTATGAGATTGAGTCTAATTTGTTATTTATATAGTTTGTTATTATTATTTGTGTATACAATTTTATTGAGTTATCGATTTATGAGATGTAATATGTTGATTATAATTATAATTTCGAATAAAAATATATTATTCAAAAATAAATTTTAAAATAAAAATTTTTAAAAATAAATATTATTAAATATACTAATTAATGAGTGTTATTAAATAATACTTAAAATATATCGACATTAAATCAAATAAAATGGGATGAATGATTATAGCTATCCAAATAAAATTGATTTATCGTTTGAGAGATCGTTTGGTAGAATTCTATCTAAACTTCTGCCACATACACAAGTTAGGTTTTTATGGCTTAACTTTTGACTAATATCGTTTAAACGTTTATCCAAACTTTCATTTATGAATGTTGTCAAACGATATAATTTTCCGCCATTAATAACACCCACAAGCAAGTTCAGAGATGGCTTACGAAAATAGAAACGTGTACTCCACTCCGATTTAAAAAACTTGGCTTGTCCAATAAAGGATTAAATGACAATTTTACAACCATATTATGAACGGATATTGAAATTTATCATTGTATTTTGATTTTATTTTATTTTTTTCTTTTTAATAAATCACTACAAGAAAAATTAACGACGGATTTTCCGTCACTAATTTTTGCTTTCTGTTGCAAATGAGTATTTGCGACGAAATTAATGACGAAAATTTTCATCGCTAATTCCGTTGGTAAATTTGAATTCGCTGAAAGTTTTCCTTCGCTAAGAGAAAAATTCTATCGTTAATTCCGTCGTAAATTATTTTCGTCATTGAAAATTTCTTTCGACGAAATTCCGACGCTATTTTTATTTTTCAATTAAACAAAAAATCCGTCGCTAAAAGGATTCAGCGACGAAAATCCGTCGCTAATTTATATATTTATATTTAAATTAGTTAAATTTTTCATCACTAAAATGATTCAATGACGGATTTCTGTCACTAACTTATATATATATATATATATATATATTTGAATTAATTAAAGTTTTCGTCGCTGAAACGATTTAGCGATGGATTTTCGTTGCTAATTTATATATATATATATTTTTGAATTAATTAAATTTTTTGTCACTAAAACGATTCAACGACGGATTTTCGTCGCTAATGTATATATTTTTTTGAATTAATTAAATTTTTCGTCTCTGAAATAATTCAGCGACGGATTTTCGTCGCCAATTTATATATATATATATATATATATATATATTGAATTAATTAATTTTTTTTGAATTTATTAAATTTTCTAGCTATTTTTTGATCTTCCAGGTCAGGATGGTAAGAGCCAGTCAAGGCAGCCTCCAAAGCCTCGTCATTACGTGAGGGTAACTTGTTGCAGCTATAATTTGGAGACCAAATACTTTATAAAAGTCATGGGTATTGACCATGTTCACAAATAATATCACTAACTAATGGCTGTAATTTTTTTTCATAATCAAATTTATATGAAGATGTTGTCATGTCGGCACATATAGATTTTCGTATATATCAAATACATTGTGAACTGTTGAAAGTCATAACCCCTTATCCTCTACGTATGATATCTTGAATGCATTGTCCTCAATGTAATAACTATGATGAAAATGGTTGTGAAGTCTCAGTGCATGTTTGAAATGTCCAAGCCAACAAGAAATAATATTAAATTTAACTTGGAGTATAAATAATTACATTCCTAACATCACATATTTGGTCCAAGCTCAACATGAATGCCAAATTTACCCCATCATTAATCTCCTATCAAGGCTAATAGGCTAGAATAGATTTGGGAGTTTGGAGGAAAAAAAGGGCTACCAATGTACTTGGGAGACAAAAAGGAAAAGAAGGGAAGATTAGAGTAGATAGTGATGAGGGGTTCAATGAAGTAACCCCTCATTTGCTTTGTTTAGAAAAGAAGGGTTTAGGGTTTATCTCATCACCATTGTACCTGATTTGAAATTATTACTGAAATCTATGTTTAAAGGAAACCAGACTAAATTTGCATATCGAAAATTTGAAGTGTGTCTAACAAGGTTGAGTAAGAAGAGTTGACGTCACAAGGGAGGAAAGGAAGTGTAACTCATGATCAAGGATGTGTGGCTCAGTTTTACCTTTTATAACTTTCTCCAACAATTTGTAGCATGGCATCTGCTTTAGCTAAAGTAGTATGCTAGCAAGGATAAGAATCAAGGAGAACGAGATCGGTGTAATATATGTTTTTCCTCTATTGCAGCTGACAATCCCTTATAAGAGGGGGAAAAAAAAGGAGGCCTAATAACAACTGAAACGATCAAGATATGTGGCCTTGGCTGTCAGTGAATATGTGTAGGTCCCTATTGTGGTCCAGTTATTAACACATAGCTGGGCTTCAAGAATAATTCATTTTATGTGCAAATCACCGATAACTTTGCTTGGGACAAATTATTTTTCCTTGAAATATAAATGATGAAAATTCAAATTCAAATCAATACTCAACATAAATAAAAGGCATATTAGAGTGTATATATATAATTTATATGAACATGTCCTTGTGTATTAAGATACATCGCTTCTTACACTTGTGTGTATTTAACCATAGATTTAATTAATTTTGAAGACCAACAAGGAGATCACAAGCTAAAATAAATAAATTAATTCTCTATTCTTTAACACTCCGATTTGAATTGATTTAAAAGTAAGCATTTTAATGACATCTAAGAAGCCAAAACCAAAACATAGTTAAGGATCAAGTGCTTATAAAAATCCAAAACTAGACCAGCTTCCCTGTGCAAATGAATTCACAAAATTTAACAGAGGCCAAAGTGATGTTAAAATGCAGTGGTTGCAAAGAGAATTGTTTTATACACACCTTTTCTCACATCTCGCTGCAGTCTATAGCTCGAGAATTTGGTTATATCTGGCTCACTTCCATCCATTAGCCTCAACTGACTCATGACTGCTTGTCTGCGGCTTACCACCCAGATCAGTGGCAAGGATGGGAAAAGAAATGGCCAACAGTGTCCAAGCTAAGAAGAAAAAGTAAACGTACTTGGCTTAATAAGTCTGCTTGTATAGAGACTCTACCCAATATAGTATAGACAAGCAATATACTGCCTTAAACAAGACACTTGACAAAATGAAAAGGAAAGAAACCGAAATTAAAAAGAAAAAATATTTTACGTGAAAAAATTACAGTTTAACAATTGCATGATGAAATATGTGTGTTTGTGTGTGTGTATAAAGAGACTTCAAAAAATTATCCAATTCTTTTAGCTAAGATTTTGCTTTACAAAATTAACCAGATCAAATAAAAAAGAGAACCAAATAAAATTGTGGAATGTAAAATCACATTATGAAAACAAAAATGTAATTGGCTCTGTCAAATGTGAAAACAAGCAATAACTTATCAATAATAGTGACTGACCTCATACTTCATTTGGGTAACAACGAAAATTGAATAACTGAAGCCTTTGTAAATGGGGGTTTTTTGGGTTTCCTTGGTTCCGGGCGAGGTAAGGGAAAGAAAGGGAAAGGCTGCAGTCGGTGGGGTCACCAATTGTGGAATGTAAAATCACATTATGAAAACAAAAATGTAATTGGCTCTGTCAAATGTGAAAACAAGCAATAACTTATCAATAACAGTGATTGACCTCATACTTCATTTGGGTAACAGCGAAAAATTGAACAACTGAAGCCTTTGCAAATGGGGTTTTTTGGGTTTCCTTGGTTCCGAGCGAGGCAAGGGAAAGAAAGGGAAAGGTTGCTGGTCATTGGGGTCACCATTTCGTCGCCGACAGTGAGGGAGGAACGATAGGCGAGGATGCCTCAGCTAGAGGGGCTCGGTCGTGCAAACGAAAAAAAAAAACAGAGGCAGGGAAATCGGGTTTCTTGGGTTCTGGGCGAGGCAGGGGAAAGAAAGGGACAAGGCTGCTCGTCCCGGCAGTTCGTCGCCGACAGTGAAGGGAGGAACGACCGGCGAACAAAGACAGGGAAATCGAGGAGAAAGGGGTGTTCGAGAGGGAAAAAAATTGGGGGGAAAAGGGGAGGGTCGGGAGAGTGTTAAGCGCATGTTTTTTTTTTTTAATTTAAAAAGGCTTCAGCGACGGAATTTCGTAACTGAATCCTTTTAGCGACGAAAAAATTTAAATAAAAATTAGAAAGACTTCTACGATGAAATTTCGTAACTGAAACCTTTCAGCGATGGAATAAATATAAATAAAAATTAGGAAAAATTAGACAGACATCAGTGACAAAATTTCGTAATTAAAGCCTTTCAACGATGGATATAAATAAAAAATTTTATAAGGCTTCAACGATGAAAAAATTTAAATAAAAATTAGAAAAAATAGAAAGGCATCAGCGACGAAATTCTGTAGCTGAAACCTTTCAGCGACGGAATAAATATAAAAAAATTAAGAAAAATTAAACAGGCTTCAGCGGTAGAATTCTGAAGCTCAAGACTTTCAGAGACGGAAAAATTTAAATTAAAATTAGAAAAAATTAGAAAGGCTTCAGTGACGAAATTCCGTAACTGTAGCCTTTCAGCGACGGAATAAATATAAAATAAAAATTAGAAAAAATTAGACAGGCTTCAACGACAGAATTCTGTAGCTGAAGACTTTCAACGACGAAAAAAATTAAAAAAATTTAAAAAAAATAGAGGTGTCTTCAGTGATGGAATTTTGTAGCTAAATATTTTCCGCGATGGAATAAATTTTTTAAAAAATACAAAAATAAATGAGGAGTCAGCGATGAAATTCTGTTGTAAAGTCCATCGTTAAATTCCGTCGTTAAAGATAAATAATATATTTGAAAATATTAACGACGGAATTCCGTCGCAAATCCATTGTTAATTTATTTATTTAGCGACAGAATAATTCCATCGCTGAATGTATGTTTTCTTTTAGTGAATTTTGAATCACAGAAATAAGATACTCCATTAAGTATTCAATTAAAATATTTAAAAAATAATTTTGAAAAAAATAAATATATAATATGGATATTCCACATCTAAAACTGTACACTTGATTGCCACATCAGAAAAAAAATTATTAATTTCTTATAGAACTTATTTTAAAATAAATAGTTTTCAAATATTAAATTTCAAATACTTTTTTTAAGAAATAATTCTAATTTTTCAACTAGAAAGAAGTATGATAAAAAAAAAAAGAAATGAAATGAGAAGAAAGCAATTGGGAAAGAATTAGGATGAATATTAAAATTTTTCTATAGCCATGGTTAAGCATCAAGTGTCAAGAAAAATAGACGTTTAACGGTATTTTTTTTAGGGCCGTTAGACGTTTGTCACTTTTGTTCTGTACTTTTGATATGGTAATGACGTTTTTTTTTTTTTTTTCTGACAAATGCTGCTAAATCCTAAGATAGCGGCTTTTATGCGATTAAACACCATAAAAACGTTGCAACGAAGAAAATGGCGCAAAAACTTCAACGCTGAAGAGAGAAAAGAGATAATTATTTGCATTTTTGAAAATTTTGAGAAAATATATAATGCTAAAATTTAACAGTGGTGTTTATATGAAAAAACACTTCTCCTTCCGTTAAAATTCCTGAAAAGCAATGATATCCTTTGATTGGTCGCAAGGGCATGGCGAAAGCCAATTTAGTGGGTTCACTTTATAAATTTACAATTTTTAATACAAAATTTAGGGTAATTTTAAAATAGTCCGTACTAAAAAAAATTAAGGGGTCAAAAGACTATATAAAATATTTTGAAAATCCAATTATAGTTAGTAGAAAAGAAAAATCACATATTTGTCTTTTATTTTTTTAAAAAATAATTTATAAAAATTTAACAAAATCAAGAAAGATATTAATTAGAATTATCCATTAATATTTTTCTATCAAAACTCTTATTTTATCAATTATGATTGCAAATATAGAAAGAAACATACTCATGGCTATAAGTCTTACAGATTCTACTGTGAAGCCTGACAATTATGGCCAATGGTCTTAGAAATCACAAAAATCTCGTCAAAAATTTACTTTTTTTGTTAAAAAAAAAAAATCCCATCCTTAAAAGAACGTCCTTAAAATCTTCTAAAAAATATCATCTAAAAAAGTCTTTTGACAAATCTTGAAAAAATTTATTTCATCTTATGAAAGCAATGCATACCATAAAAATCTTTTAATTCTAATTATGGTATCGAAGAGTCTCAAAGTTCCACTCTTCAATCTACAACTTTTAGCCATTCAACTTATGAGCCCCACTGATTCTTATTGATTTTCATCATGCTGTCGTACTTGCCAGCTTCTTTCATTGTTCCCATTTCATTTCCCTTTTGCTCTTTATTCTTTTCAAGTTTTTTTTTTTTTCCCTCAAAGTAATGCAAGGACATTTCATGGATGTCATTAGTCATTTATCCATCTCTATTTTAATTTCATGACTTATGTAATCCAATAAAATTTTCATTTATTGTTGCTCTGCAAAGAAATAAGAACAAATAGCTCAAAGAATGGTCTAGGGGCAATTTTAAAGAATAAAATGCAAAGGGTAATAATTTCCAAACAATGAATATTTAGTCGATCCAACACAAATTAATCTGAAATTTTATTTTCAAAAATCTATCCAGTTGGCATTATTGATTTTTCTAAAATTTTACCCTTACTTATGTTACAGAATAATTGTTTTGAATTTACAGAGAATGAATTTAGGGTGAAAAATGAGAAAATGGACCAGAAAGAAGAGAATTCAAGAGAGAGAAATTGAGTAGTCAATCATAGCCATTTTTCCTAACTTCTCGATCTTGCTATTATCTACCACCCATAAATTCCCAACAGAATTCCCCTGATTACAAGGACCCAATACCATAAAGACACCTGTCATTCTAGAAGGCTACTCTAACTAACTAACGATCACAACTAAGTGACTGTCAGCTCAGCTCCTCAACTCAGCTTTTAATCCAGCTCAGCATCCACGTCAGCTCCTCATCATTTTGCTGACTTAATATCTCCTCGTGCATCCTTTCTCATCTTTACTTTTCATTTCCCTTCTACCACCTGCAACCATGACATTACCCACCCCTTCATTTGATCCTTGTCCCCAAGGATCAAAATTTGGAAACTGAGATTGAAGAACTGAAAAATCTTTCCAGGTGGCATTTTCTGGACTTAGATTCGATCACACCACTAACAACTGAGTTACTGTTCT
The DNA here is from genome assembly GCA_033439115.1 of Firmiana major. Taxonomy (NCBI): domain Eukaryota; kingdom Viridiplantae; phylum Streptophyta; class Magnoliopsida; order Malvales; family Malvaceae; genus Firmiana; species Firmiana major. The sequence goes on from CM065899.1 coordinate 67,053,449, forward strand.
ATTGTTTCTTTTCACCATTCTCTTGTCTATCACTGCTGCTGGATAGACCAGAGGCTGCCCATCTTCACCAACCTCAGGCGGTGCTATGCTAGCCACATCTTTACTCCCAATCTTTTTTTTAGAAGACTCACATGAAAAATTGGGTGTAACTTGGAAGGTGGAGGGAGTTGTAATTTATAGGCAACCTTACCAACTCTAGTTATCACAGTATATGGACCATAGTATCAAGAAGCAAGTTTCAAGTTCTTCCTCAAAGCCAAGGATGTCTGTTTATGTCATGACCCAATTCCATTCTCTTTAACCGAAAATCACTAAATTTTTTTTCGCGTTTTACTGTTACCTTACCCGGTCGTGAACTAACTCACCACACACTGTTGGGCTGTGAGTCAATAATAAACTCCACATCTCATTCATTCTCAGTGAAATAAAACGATGTCATACATTTGCATTTAAATCTTGTACTTATACAAAAGCATGTTTTACTGACATCTACATCCCCCATAATTACAACTCAAAGAATACTGTGCTTTTACATTGTTTAGATACAAAAAGAATCACTGTGTATATACCTCTAAGCGATGGAGATGCAGCGGAGTCCAAAATACCACGCCTCAGTCCTCACTGGGCTACTATGCACGCTCTGTAGGGGGGGAAAATAGAGAGGGATGAGCAACCACATGCTTAGTAAGGCAATAATGCAAGCATGGTAGATAGCTACCCTATCTACATGCTGATAGTGTTATGCATAAATCGTTCATAGTAGGAGCATGAGGAAGTAAAACTATGCCATGTGAGTATACATATATATCATGTATTAAAATCATGTACATTGGCATATAAAACATGGTAAAAACATCATGTATAAATCATCTTATGCTCAATCTCATTTAAATTTATAAAAAGGGCAATTCATTAAGAAACCTCCTTTTTAAACCAACATCATAAACCTCTTTCTCAACACATAATTACCACCAAATCAACTCACAATCACAACCACATTTTCATTTCACAATTCACGCTTGGGTATAAAAACTAGGTCACTATATCAAAAGTGCCTATATGGACCACTACATCGTAAATCATCCCAGACCACACGCATCCAGGTGTGCGGGGTATCATGCTAGCACGAAGATGGATTATCCCTCGCCAGACTTTCTCATCACATAACCATCATGCGGTACATCGTACTCCATGTGATATACACGGTACAACGTACTTCGCAGACTCATATCGTGATTGGGGGTGTCATTCCTAGGTCTTACCTACCCCATACCAAGAGTTTTCCATATCCGTGAAGGAGAGCATCCCTGCCGAACAGAGCCTCCCCGCCTAACAGAGCCTCCCTGCCTCCTCGAGCTTAAGGATGTTAGCTTAAGGATGTAGGGCTTAAGGATCCTTCCGTAAGAGAGCCTCCCCACCTAACAGAGCCTCCCCGCCTCTTTGGGCTTAAGGATGTTGGCTTAAGGATGTAGGGCTTAAGGATCTTACCGTACCCATGTAGGAGAGCCTCCCTGCCTAACAGAGCCTCCCCGCCTCTTTGGGCTTAAGGATGTTGATGTAGGGCTTAAGGATCTTACCGTACCCATGTAGGAGAGCCTCCCTGCCTAACAGAGCCTCCCCGCCCCTCCAGGGCTTAAGGATGTTGGCTTAAGGATCCCACCGTAAGAGAGCCTCCCCACCGAACAGAGCCTCCCCGCCTAACAGATCCTCCCCGCCTCTTTGGGCTTAAGGATTTTAGCTTAAGGATGTAGGGCTTAAGGATCTTACCAACTTTCACAACCATATACGTATCACAATATGCAAACTTGTGCGAGCAAAGCTCTAGCACGACTCATGCATCCTATCATAAAGAGACGCGTACGAGCATAGCTCTAGTACGGTTATACTCATAAGACAAACCACTTAAATCCTCGCACGAGCGTAAGCTCCAGTACGGTTTATAAACATCATCACAATTCAGATCAAAGTGCGAGCTAAACTCAAGCACGTATCACACAAGTGAAAACATAAAAATCCAGCGCGAGCGAGGCTCTAGCGCGATTTATGTCATACAAATACGATAGGCGGCTCATACAAAATCAAACAATCTTGACAACCGGGTTTAGCACTTCACAAATGCCTTTTTCCACAACATTAATAAACATTAGCCGACCCATCTACAAGCTTGCTTAAAACAAAGCAATTTCATTTTGAAAGACATCAAGACATTAGATTTATGCAATTATTAGCCTTACTATCCCATTTCATAGAATCCACTTCCAAAACCAAAAATCTCACATATACTCATTCTCATTCATGAATACCATCAATCATTTACTTTAGCAACCATGCACTTCGTAAAACACCCAATATTCACCCACAAATTTAAAGTACGAGCAGCTACCTCTATATACTCATAAAATTCTCTCACCTGGAATCGCGATGCGTGATTCCACTTCCTTAAGCTGCTTACTCGTACGGTTCGATTCGTCTTCAACGAACTCTTCGGGACTGCACAAAATCGTATCCCAATTTATATTCGATCCATATAATATGACATCGTGCGTTCACTATAGTCAATTCGACCTATAGTTTTCTATTAACGCTTATGAGGCCTCGTTTCATTACTTTACCCATAACTCGAGTCTATGGATCTTCTTAGGCCTATTAACTTATTCAAAATCGATATTAAATCGACATTAAGCGCATAGTGTTCATATTTCATGAATTCCCTCACTATGGCATTTATCAAGCATATACATACCCATCTTCACAATTCCTCCAACCTCACAATGTAATTTCATTTAACCATCTAAAATCATAAACATTACCTCAATAACAACTTTAGCATGCCCATAAATCATAAACTCATTCAACCCATATATTCTCACATTATACCCATTCTAGGTTTTCTAGGTCACACCAATTCCACCACATCCCTAGATAATTTATCCATCAATACTCATGCCAAACAACTCCAAAATCAATTAAATAGACAATGTATTTGGATTGGAGTGTTAGAATCTTACCAAATATGATTTTTCTTCTTGCTCCAAATGGCAATGCCCTTAACTCCTTCAATACCAACAATGGGAAAATGCCTACCCACTATGTTGTTCTTCTCTTTGATAGGAACAACTTTGTCTCTAATGGTCTCTCTTCAAATCTCACTGAAAATGGCTGATTTTAGAGAGGAAAAGTTAGGTTTTTGGGTTAGAAATGGAAGATTGGTGTTTTTCTCGAAATTTTCAGATTTTCAGCCCTCCTTATATAGAAATAGCTTGATGAGATCGATCTGGTCCCCTTAAATCTCTCATTTTCACGAAATTTTTAACCATAAGATCGATCTGTCGAAGCATGAGATCGATCTGTTGAAGCATGAGATCAATCTGTCGAAGCATGAGATCGATCTGGTCCCAAACAGAGAGCTAAGGAGATCGATCTGGGTGCTTGAGGATCGATCTTTTCATCACAGAATGCTTAGGAGATCGATCTGACCCCATTGGAGATCGATCTGCTCTATTCCATTGCCCAAATAAGAGCATTCTGGCTCTTCCAGATCGATCTCTCATCCTATGAGATCGATCTGACCTTCATGTTTTCCAGATTTCTTGTAGTTTCCTTGTTGCAACTTATACCAACACATCCTGAATCTGTTGCCATGGCCATTTTCTCATCCATCCACCTTTATAACTTGAAAATGGCATCCATTCATACCTTATGCACATTGAAACTTGTGTGCATTCATTGTATGTCCAAAGGTATGCTACATAAAACTAAATGGAAGCATAACTTCATTCCATTTTACCACACTACCCATTTTGAGTTTCAATCTCATCCATCACTTATAAGAATTCATTTCTTCATATTCATACTCAATGGAACTTGTATGTACGTTACAAATCATATTACACATACGTACATTGAATCTATGGACTTACATCAATCATACTTTACATTACAAGTCTATTCATATTTATTACACATTACAACTTTACATATACGGGGTCTCACAGTTTATAGGGCTGCAGCTTCAAATAAACCTGGTCATCCACTTGGAACTCCTTTTCAGTTATGTTCTTGTCAGCATAGAATTTCATTCTATGTTGAGCCTTCTCCAATTGATCTACTAGCAACTTGCTTAGCCTTTCTCTTTCTTTTAAGAGCTCCTCCACAGCAGCTACTCTAGCCTCTATGCCCAAATTCCAATTAAATCCAGAAGGCTTATATCCATATAAAGCCTGAAAGGGTGTCATGTTGACGGCAGTGTGGAAGCTAGTGTTGTACCACCATTTTGCCAAGGGTAGTACTTGTTCCCATTTTTTTTGGAGTCAGAGAACACAATCACCTCAAGTATTGCTCAACACATTGATTCAACCTTTCATTTTGACTATCAGTTTCTGGATGGTATGTTATACTTAAAAGTACACTGCTGCCCAACAATTTCATCAGCTCTTGCCACACTACACTGATGAATATCTTATCTCTATTTGAGATTATTGTTTTTGGAGCACCATGGAGTTTAACCACTTGGTCTAAGAAGATTTTAGCTACCCCAACAGCAGTATAGGGGTGACTCAAGGCCAGAAAATGGGCATACTTTGTAAACTTGTCTATAACAACAAAAATACAATTGAAATTCATAGATTGTGGCAATCCTTCCACAAAATCCATAGTAACCACCTCCCACATCTGTCTTGGAATAGGAACTGGCTGTAGCAACCCCGGATATGCAATATGCTCACTTTTGTTGCATTGGCACATCTCACATTGTGACACATATTCTTGTACTTGCTGCATCATCTTTGGCCAGTAAAAATACAGCTATAGTCTATGATAGGTGGCTTGCACCCCAGAATGCCCTCCTTGAGGAGAATCATGAAGTAGTTGCACCATTTGAGCTCTCAAATGTCCATGACTACCCAGGTAAACTCTGCCCTTGAACCTTAAGATGCCATGAGAAAATGAATAGTGAGGCATACTATAAGGGTTCACAACAATTGAAGTTATTTTTTCTTGTGTAACATCATCACCAACATAACTCTGTTCAACTTCTGTGACCCATTGAGGAATAGCAGTTGTTGAGTGTAAGGCATTCACTCCCCAGTATCTTCATGTTGTCTCGACAATGCATCTGCTACAATGTTGCTCCTTCCCTTCCTATACTGTATAGGATAATCTAGCCCCAACAACTTTGTCAGCCATTTCCTCTGAATTGTTGTAGTTAACTTCTGTTCTAGGAGGTGTTTAAGAGGCTCATGATCAGTTTTGATCACAAACTGATTTCCTTCTAAATAATGTTGCCACTTAGAAACAGCCATGAGAATAGCAAGGTATTCTTTTTCATATATAGAAAGTTCAGAGTGCCTAGGCCCCAAGGCCTTACTCAGATAGGCTAAGGGTCTACCTTCTTGAGATAGAACTGTTCCAATACCATTGGCACACGCATCTATTTCCAAGCAAAATACGTTGCTGAAATTGGGTAGAGCTAAGACTGGAGCAGTGCTCATAGTGTGTTTAAGCTGTTGGAAAGCTTCTATGGCCTCCTCACTCCATTGAAATTTATCCTTTCTTAAAATATCAGTTAAGGGCTTGCTCAAAACTCCGTAGCCCTTTATAAATTTTCTATAGTATCTAGTCAGCACTAGGAACCTTCTCAAAGACTTAAGGTTCTTAGGTAAGGGCCATTTCAACATTGCTTCCACCTTTGAAGGATCTGTAGCCTCTCTTTCTTCAGAAATAACATGCCCAAGATATTCTACTTGCCTTTGCCCAAAGAAACACTTGCTTCTTTTGGCAAACAGCCTGTTATTTCTCAAGACTTCAAACACATATTGCAAGTGTAGTAGGTGCATCTCCAAGCTTGGACTGTATACTAGTATATCATCAAAAAACACTAGTACATACTGCCTCAGGTACTTAGAAAACAAATCATTCATCAAAGATTGAAAGGTAGCTGGTGCATTTGTAAGTCCAAAGGGCAATACCTTAAATTCGTAATGTCCTTGATGTGTTCGAAAGGCTGTCTTGGGAATGTCTACAGCTTTAACTCTAATTTGCCAATACCCTGATGGCAAATCTATCTTTGAAAAGAATTTGGCACCCTTGAGTTCATCCAACAAGTCTTCCACAATTGGAATTGGAAACTTATTCTTGACAGTCAAAACATTTAGCTATCTATAGTCGATACACATCCTCCATGACCCGTCTTTCTTCTTCACAAGAAGGCATGGTGAAGCAAATGGGCTAAAACTGGTTTGGATAATAGAAGCTGAGAGCATCTCTGAAATCTGCTTTTCAACTTCTGCTTTTTGATGATGTGGAAACCTGTATGGCCTAAGATTCACAGGTTGGGATCCTTCCTTCAAGGGTATACTATGATCATGGGCTCTAGGAGGGGGTAACTACTTCGGTTCTTCAAATATGTCTGCATAAGCTTTAATCAACCCTTGCAACTGTGCAGGAGTTTCACCTTCCTCCTATTCTGCATTAATAACATATAGTTCTCCAAAGAGCTTAGGTTCCTTATTTGCCATTTTCTACAGCCTCTGTCCAGAAATTAGCTTAACCTGGGCAGGTTTATGACTTCCGACCAATTTCACCTATTGTCCATCCTTATGGAAGGTTAATGACAATTCATTGAAGTTGGTAGCCCGACTACGCCCACTCTAAGTGAACTAGACGTTCTATCCGGAAGTGCACGGGTCGTACAAGTAATAATGAGATTTGAGTCCTGGATTATCATCCCACAGAGAAGTTGATTAGCCTAATTAACTACCGGTTAATCTTACCCTAAGTATATCCTAGCAAATTATGAAATTGTTGATGGGTGATCTACAAGGCTAACAGTACTAAAATTAATAAAAACTATAAAATAAAGAAAATTAAACAGAACGAAAATTACTTACAGAGTTCCAAGAAATTAAAAGCAAATACCTACAAAAGATAATTAAAACAGTTAAAATTAATTAACGCAATTAAAAATGAAAATATGAAAATAAGAAACAAAATTAATTAGATTAAAATTAAACAAGCCTAAAATAAAAATAAAATATGCATGTAATTAAACTAATCAATAAAAATGCAAATTAAGCTAACCTAAAGTTTAATGAAATAAAATCCTATTAACTTAAAGAAATTTCTAAAAGTAACTAACAATTAACTACCTATAAAATAGCTCTAAATGAACTATAATTCTAACTAATAACTAACTTAATAAAATAAGAAAACAACTATCTAAATAATGCATGAGAAATATTTTTGGATTTTTCAATCTAAAATGAAAACCTAAAACATGCATAAAATGATTTTACTCTAATTTAATTCTAAATGCAACTCATAAATTCTATACTAACATTAAGTCCTAAAATCAAAAAACATGCATAAAATGATTTTACTCTAATTTAATTCTAAATGCAACTCATAAATTCTATACTAACATTAAGTCCTAAAATCAACTATTAACATAATTAGACTAAAAATAAAATTAACCAATAGAGATACTATAACTAACCCACAATCTAATTTAACACCTTACCTAAGCTACAACTAATAAAAAGATCAAAACAATTAAACTAATTAATATAAAAACATGAAATATAAAATTTGTAAGGTGCATAAGCAGCCAAACGTGGCCTTAACAAATTGTCCATCTAGCTCGTGGTCCCTCATGTGCAATGGTACCGTGCATGTTTGCTTTGTTTTGGTTCTGCATCCAGGTACTGTCCTAGGTAATGTCCAGCTCCTGCTCTTGGTTCCTGCTCAGCTCCCTGCCCGTACCGCTAGCAGCACTTGCTATGGTGCTTACTGCCTCCTTTCCACTTCGCATCAAGGAATAACCACAACGTCTGCTGCTACTTCAGTCATCTGCACCGACCGTCCCGCACAAGGCTTCAACAACCATTATGCTTGCTGAGCATGGTGGTAGTCGGCCGGATGCACCGGTCACCTATCTTCAGCAGACAACAAGGAATTAACAACACTTAAAGGGCAAGAAAATAACAATAGTAATTAAACTACTGCTAAAATAGAAAATGAAAAGAAGCAAAAGAGAAAAGAAATACAATGCTCCTGGACCTACTACACTTAAAACCAAAATAAAAGAGAACCAAACAGCAATTAAGTAACTACTAAATCATTTAAAATCGACAACACTAAAGGATAATAAAATAACTAAGATGAATAGTAGAAGACGATGAGGAATAGAGGAGAACAGAGTACGATTTTGGTTTGCTAGTCTGCTATTATCACAACTGCATTATTAGCCAGCTACATCCTTCTCGGTTACGCCAGCAACAAGTAGAAACCAACACAAATTAAAAATGTCGAGAAGACAAATGCAAAGCAAGGGACAACACAGCTTGAATACTGACATAAAAGTGATCAAACTAACATTCTAAATGCAGAAAAGAGATGAATCCATGTAGTCTAGACTAAAAAAAATGAAATAGAAAAAGAACACAAGGCAGAGCAGGATATAAGTGTAAAATTGAAAAGAAGGAAATAACATTAACAATAGAAAATTAAAACAAGATTATCAATACTGTCCAACACATCAACGTGAATCCATTAGCTCGGGTTGCGTCAATTTCAGCTCCTACTGTCGTGATTCCACATTGCCATTAATGTGAAACAATGCTCGACATCAAACCACATCAAAACGCCAGAACCGAAAGATAATAATGAAGGAAGAAGATTAAGCAACCGAATGAGCAGTGGATACAAAGAAATAAAACCAACTAAGTGAGCAAAACCAAGAGCAATCATAAAAAAATAAAAACTTTTCCTTAAGTAATAAAACTTGGACAAACCGAGAAAGAAAAGAAGATGAAAATTGGTTGCTATTAATTAGTATGGAAAAATACCAAAGACTAGAAATGAAATAGCTTTTCATAAACATGGAAATCGTATGAATAGTAACTATGGAGAATGAAAAATGGTGAAAAAAATCTAATCGGGAAAGCTTCTAAAAAAACAAGGAAAATAAAACGAACAATAAAATTTTAACCTAAAATTACCCTAAAAACTATTTTACCTACGCTACTTCATTTTTTCAATTGCTATCATGTTTTATTTGTACACAAACTTAGGGGTACAATGGTAATTTTTCATCCTAGATGAGTTGGCATTGTTTGGCCACTTGTCTTCATTTTATTTGTTGCAGAGTAGATATTTCCACCTCACCCATCTTCTAGTACACTTGACTGTGCGATGTGGCCCGGCGTGTGTCTTCCAGAATGTTGGCATGGTGTCCATCGATTTTATCGTTTCAGAGCGAATAAAATACTTAACACCCGACATCCCACGTGTCCAGATGACTGGTGACTCGATCTGTAAATTGGAAGTGGTCCAGTCTCCTTTAGCTCGTTTTCAGCCCATTTTTATTGAAACGACAGAGTTTCATCCAGATTTAATTTACCTGCACATTAAAGAATTTTAATTAAATAAAGGGGATAATTAATTAAATAAATTTGGGATTTAAATAATTAATTAGGAAATTAAGTACAAATAATTCTATTTTAATAGAATTATCACACCCCCAAACTTGAGCTTTTGCTTGTCCTTAAGCAAAACAAAATACATGTAAGATTGACAAGTACTAACATAATAATTTTCCCAATATTATTCTCAAAGAAAAAGTACAAACTATGATCTTAAAGATTCATGATTATATGTCCAACATTCTGAATCATTCAATCATAAGTCCTAACACAAATTGGACTCCTCGTGTGTGTGTGAATGTGTCAAAGCCACTTCACGGTACATTACCCGGATCAGATTATGCAAACACAGTGAATGCAAAGTCAATGACATGTGATCATTCCCATAAATTTGCTTTACACTTATCTCTCCACTAATGTAGTCACACTTAATCAAAGATCAATAGGACTTCATTAAGCTTGTAATGTAAGGCTGGGGCTAAGGTATGATAAAGTCGATTTAGATTTAATTACCCCTTAATATGCATTACTTCTAGGATCTTAATGTAAGAGCTCAAATTATTTCCCCCAAACTTATTTATTTCACTAAACATCTTATTCTATTTTTTTGTATTTTTCTTCTTTTTTTCATCATTTTTTTGTTACTTTCACTATTACCTAATACCCATATGTACAAAGCTCACAATATATCCCAATGACTTTTCATGCTTTAGGGGTAAGGGATAGGAACAAAGTATTTAGGCTAAGGAAAAATTTGCAGGTGTATTTACAGAGAAAAGCTTATTTGGCCCAGATGGGTGACTAGGGGTAAAATATATACAGGGATTACTAGAAAGGCTCAAACGATTCAAAAATGGCCTAAATCGTCTCCCTAATTAAGTGTGATCTAATATTTCACCTCGAGATCAGATCAAACAAATTCTAGAATATGATACACAAAATCAACTGAACAAATGCAATCCTATGTCCACATAAGCTTTCTCTAAATAAATGTACAGATTCATGGCATGACATGTGCATAAAATGAAGAAATCACAATCAGAATCAAGAATTCAACTTCATGCTTTTCCTATAATCATGCTTCTCAATCAATCAAAGTCAGACTAAATCATGGGGTCATATCATTGGAATATGGGAAAACTACATGCTAAGCACTAAATCATCCCAAAATCAAACAATATAAACTCAGATTTTTGAAAAAATTTTGAAATTTTTTTTTCAGATTTTCGAAAAAAGTTTTGAAATTTTTTCCAAATTTGCCCAAAATTTTCAAAAATACTCAAGTGATATCCCCTCCCCCAAACTTAAGGTGCACAGTGTCCTCATTATGCAGATAATATAAGAATATAAGCTCAAGAACAGAGTACTGCCCTATCTGATGATGATGAACAATTGAAGCTTGATTAAAAACGTAATGCTGTAAAAGCAATCTGCAAAATAAATAAAGAAGAAGCAGCAGAAAAGAGAAAAGAACTGTACAAAAAGTGCAAAGAAAAATGAAGCTAAGTAACAGGATCAGAAGTATGACGGTCAGCTAAAGTGGTCACAGAGTGCTGTCGATCAAATCCTCCCCCGAAATAATGTTTCAATCTGCCCCCATTAACCTTAAAGGGTTGCTTCAGAGCCTCATCCATAATTTCAATAGCTCCATGAGGGAATACTTGTGTAATGGTAAATGGTCCTGACCATCAATACTTAAGCTTTCCTGAAAACAACTTCAAGCGTGAATTAAATAACAGAAATTATTGGCTTGGCTTGAAGTGTCTCTCCTTGATTTTCCTATCATGCCATCGCCTAGTCTTTTCCTTGTAGATCTTGGCATTCTCATAAGCCTGCAACCTGAACGCATCTAACTGATTGAGCTGTAGCAGCCTCTTCTCTCTTGCTGCATCTAAATTGAAATTCAGGTTTTTAAGGGCCCAATAGGCCTTGTGCTCAAGCTCCATTAGTAATTGACAGGCCTTACCATAAACAAGTTGATAAGGGGACATTCCTAAAGGTGTTTTGAAGGCTGTCCTATAGGCCCAAAGTGCATCATCTAACCTAATGGACCAGTCCTTCCTACTTGGGTTCATTGTTTTCTCCAATATCCTCTTAATTTTCCTATTGGACAACTTTACTTGGCCACTCGTCTGTGGGTGATAAGCAGTAGCTACCTTATGTTTGACCCCATATTTCTTTAAAAACCCATCAAAACTCCTATTGCAAAAGTGGGATCCTCCATCACCAATGATAGCACTTGGTGTGCCAAATCTTGTGAAAATATTCTTCTTCAAAACCTTATCACCACCTTGGCATCATTAGTCGGTAAAGCCATCGCTTCAACCCATTTCGACACATAGTCTACAGCCACTAGAATATAGAGATTGCCATATGAAGGAACAAAAGGTCCCATAAAGTCGATTCCCCACACATCAAAGAGCTCTACTTTTAAAATATTAGTCAGAGGCATCTCATTTCTTTTGGAAATATTACCTACCCTCTGACATCTATCACATTTCAATACAAAGTAGTGGGCATCCTTAAACAACGTGGGCCAGTAATATCAAGATTGTAAAACCTTGGCAGCTGTCCTTTCTCCTCCAAGGTGCCCTCTATAATCAGAAGAATGGCAATGTCTAAGTATATCTTCTACTTCTTCCATGGGGACACACCTCCTTAAAATTTAGTCTTTACATTGTTTGTACAGGAATGGTTCATCCCAAATATAATACTTAACATCACTCAAAAACTTTTTCTTTTGCTGGGCAGTCAAATCAGGTGACATCACATTGCTCACCAGATAATTCACAAAATCAGCGTACCAGGGCCATTTGGAATGCTCGAAAGTAAATAACTGCTCATCAGGAAAGGACTCATTAATAGCTGTACCATCTTCTTTAAGTCTACTCTCCAATCTAGATAGATGGTCAGCAACCTGATTCTCTGTTCCTTTCCTATCCCTAATCTCCAAGTCAAACTCCTGTAGTAGGAGGATCCATCTAATCAGTCGAGGCTTTGCATCCTTCTTGGAGACTAAGTACTTAATGACAGCATGATCAGTATAAACTATTACCTTAGTACCAATGAGATAGGAGCAAAACTTATCAAAAGCATACCAATGAGATAGGAGCAAAACTTATCAAAAGCAAATGCTACAGCTAACAACTCCTTCTCGGTAGTAGCATAGTTCAACTGGGCCTCATTCAGAGTTTTTCTTGCATAGTAGATAACATAAAAGACTCTTCTTTTTCTTTGTCCTAGTATAGCCGCAACAGTAAAATCCCTTGCATCACACATAAGCTCAAAGGGTAAACTCTAATCTAGAGCTATGATTACAGGAGCTGTAACTAATTTTTCCTTTAAAGTCTTAAATGCTCCTAAGCATCATTCATCAAAGCAAAATTGGAAAACCCATATTTTTGTATATAAATCTTATGAAATGCATAAGTATATACATGTACATGCTATGTGAAACATAAATGATATAAGTCCATAAGTTGATTTACACACTTGTGATATAAGTTTGTGATGTACACATAAGTTTCATGATGTATGAATGTGAAGAAATGGACTTTTCTCAATAATGAATGTGAATAGAACTCAAAATGAGTAGTGTGGTAAAATGGAAGGAAGTTGCATGAGTTGCATAAAGCCTTATACTTCCATTTGATATATATATATATATATTGTATACCTTTGGTTATACAATGAATGCACACAAGTTTTAATATGCATAAAGGATAAATGGATGTCATTTTCAAGCCTTAAAGATGGTTGAATGAGAAAATGACTATGGTAGCAAAATTAAGTATGTTTGGTGTGAGTTACTGCAGAAAAGTGCAAAAAATTTGGAAAATATGAATGCCAGATCGATCTTATTGGAGGAAAGATCGATCTGGAAGAGCCAAAACTGCTTCTGTTCGAGTAATAGAATAGGGCAGATCGATCTCCAATAGAGCTTGATCGATCTCCTCAAGCTACTGACTTGCAATAGATCGATCTCATGCAAGAGAAGATCGATCTCCTTAAAGTTCTGTATTGTGAAGATCGATCTCATGCTAGGAGCAGATCGATCTCATTAAGCCTGAAAGGTTGGTTTCAAGAGGAAAAATGCCGAGAAGATCGATCTCTTGGGGTAGTAGATCGATCTCATCAAGGCAATTTTTATAAAACAGGACCTGCTGACCTGCATTTACGAGAAAAACCAAAACCTTTCCATATTTTGACACCAAGTGACCTAAATCCCCCTTTAAACTATAAACACTTTCCATAGAGGTTGAAGGCAAGTTATTTCATCAAAGTTGTTCATAGAGTGGAGAAGAACAACATAGTTGGAAGTTAGAAGTTGAGGTGATCCATTTAAGGGAGAAAAAGAGTTTTCCCCTAAAGTGTGCTAAGTGGAGAAAAGTTGAGATTAGTAAGATTTCAATATCCCAATCTTATATATGTTAATCTATATACTTGTATGAGTAGATGGGTGTATAGATTAATGGTTGAAACATCTTAGAAGTGCTAAACTATTCATAACCTAGAAAATCGCTAAATGAGCCAAAATGAAGAGTTATTGAGTAGGCATAGAGTTGATGATGATTTAAGCATGCCTAGATGTTATTAAGCAAGTATAAATGCTTATAAAATGATTTTATGAAGTTCATGTACTAGAAACAAAAGTAGCTCAAATTGATTATATGTGGTGTTTGATGAAATGCCACAATGAAGTGAAAATCATGAACTTGAGGTATTAAGAGTGTAATACTAGTTTAAGATGAATCGATAGACTCGAGGAGTCTAAGGGATTCTTAGAAACGAATTATAGACTCGACATGGACTTGTAAGAGGATAAAGTTCACTAAGGCATAAAAAGGGCAAATGAGATGTATATGGCCAAATGCATTGATTTGAATATCATGCATGTAAAATAAAGTATATGACAGTATACTGATGTGTGTGATGCATAATTTCAGCTGCGAAAGGTAAAGTTGGAGTTGTAAGACCGGATCACAAGCGATTGAAATCAAAGAAAAAGATTCAAGCGTGATTCTAGGTAAGGGACTTATGTAAGCTATAGAGATAGCTATACGTATGTTTTCTTATCTGCTGTGTGAATGGTATGTGATAATAGATAGATATCGATATATCTAGAAGAAAACCACGTATGAAAATAAAGTCGATAAGCATGTATTGCATGACTTCTGTGATTATTGAAAAAAAAAGATTTTTCAAATGTTTTGAAAAAGAACAATAATAGACAGGCTTCGATTTTAACCAATTGTATAAAATGTGTAGACAGAGTGATCGAAGGGAGTATACCCACTCACTCATACTTAGTTAAAAGAGTCGTTTTATTTCTTTACTGTGTGGTGTCGTGCTGAGCATGAGAGGCAAAGGTAGATTGACCAGCCCTGCTCGCACATTATTGTCAAAGGGATTTTTGAGAAAGTAAATGAGTGCTTGATGCCTTGAGAATATTGTGTATTCCACTCGAGAGCTTGCACGTGATTTTGAGACAATAGAAATGGGTGATAAGAATCCATGGGAGCACGATGTACTGTGAGCGTTAGCCATAGGGTACGATGTGCCATGACTATCTGTGTGATAACTATGTGAGATCTGTGCGATATCTGTATGATGTTGAAAGGATGGTTGATCTGCCTCCCTAAGCATGGGGTTCCCGAACACCTAATCAGTGTAGCCTGGAATCCGACTATGGCCATAAGTCTGCAAAAGTTTCATATGTCTGTATCTGTGTGATACGATATTGTCATTACTATGTGAGGTGACGGATATCCTCCTTTGCTCTGTGTTTGGGGATGGGATGACCCATGAATTATATCTCAACGTATAACTGATTTACAAAGTATAAAGTATTTTTTATATGTGATCTGTGTGAATTGAGTATGTTGTGTAAACCTGTGTGGTATTGAAAGACGATCTATGTAAAGCTATATGTTTACTGTGTGAAAAGTGATTTCAAGTGTGAACTGTGTGCAGTTTTAAACTCAGTGGTTTTTTATGATAAACTGTGTGAATATGCATATACCCATCTGGTGAAGTAATGGTTTTGCATTGATGGAAATTGATTTAAAGAACATGCACATTATTTTATAAGGAAATGTGAGTATGTATTTTAGCATATAGATAGTGTAGTTATCTACATGTTTGCATATTTTCCTTACTGAGCACGTTATGCTCACCCCCTTATTTCCTCCTCCACAGATACTACTTAGTAGTGAGTACTACAGTCATCCCTGCTACGGTATTCTCTAGCTATCCAGCCGTACAGAGAGGTATACACTATGTGATGATATGAAGAGAAATTTTGTATCCTGTAAATTAATGCACAGTCTAATAATGTGTTGTACAAAAGGGGATGTATAGTTAATAGGAACTGATGTAAACGCTTCCGCATATGTTATAAGAGTCCAGTTTCTATTTCAGTTTGTTTAATTACATTAATTAAACTATAAATGAGTAAGATATAGATTGGATTTGACTCACAGCCTAACTGTAAGTGGTAAGCGTTAAGGTAAAAGGTCGCGAAAGAGGGTCGTGACAAAAATGTAGTGTCTTTTTCCAGGAGATTACGTAAAGGCTTAGATATCTGAGAAAAATCCTTAATGAACCTTCTGTAAAATCCTGCATGGCCCAGGAAACTTCTGATTCCTTTAACAGAGGTAGGGGGAGGTAACTTCTCAATAATTTTCACCTTAGCTTTATCCACTTTTATCCCCCTAGCAAAAATTTTGTGCCCAAGCACTATACCTTCTTTCACCATAAAGTGGCACTTCTCCCAATTAAGCACTAAATTCGTTTATTCACACCTCCTCAGTACTAATGCCAAATTATGCAAAAACAAATCAAAGCTATCCCCGAATACAGAAAAATCATCCATGAAAACCTCAAGAAAATCCTCCACCATATCATGAAATATGGCTATCATGCAACGCTAGAAGGTAGCAGGTGCATTGCATAGGCCAAAAGGCATTCTCCTAAAAGCAAATGTCCCATAGGGATAGGTGAAGGTAGTTTTTTCTTGGTCTTCTGGGGTTATAGCTATCTGATTGTACCTAGAATATCTGTCCAGCAAGAAATGAAATTCGTGACCAGCTAATCGATCTAACATTTGATCAATGAAGGGTAAAGGGAAGTGGTCTTTTCTGGTGGCTTTGTTGAGTTTCCTATAGTCCATGCATACTCACCAACCAATGACAGTCTTAGTGGGGATGAGCTTGTTATTCTCATTTTCAATCACTGTCATCCCTCATTTCTTAGGGACACATTGTACTAGGCTCACCCAGGCACTATCAGAAATGGGATAGATGATCCCTGCATCTAACCACTTAATGATCTCCTTCTTGACAACTTCTTTCATTACAGGGTTCAATCGACGCTGGTGCTCTATTGATGACCTATACCCTTCCTCCAGTAGTATCTTATGCATAGAGATAGAGGGACTAATACCATTAAGATCAGAGATAGATCAGCATATAGCCTTTTGATGCTCTCTCAAAACTTGTAGTAATTTTGCTTCCTGATCACTAGAGAGAGCAGCAGACACTATTACCGGTCAAGTAGAGGATTCACCTAAGTAAGCATACGTAAGGTGTGAGGGTAAAGGTTTAAGCTCTAATGCTGGAGGATCACTGGTGGATGAAAAGATATTTGAAGTTGGAATAGATGAAGGGTCTAACATCTCGAATTGGGCAATTTCCTCAAAAGGAGTGACTTTTAATAATTGTAAAGCTTCATAGACCTCATCATCATCTTCACTGTATTCTTTAAGCTCAATAGATTCCACTAAGGAGGCTTCTAGAGGGTTCAAAGGATGAATCTTAGAAAACTCCTCAGTGATGTCTTTATCTACTAAATACATCCTAAAACAATCATGAGAGTCATCAAGGAATCTTAGAGATTTGAAAACTAAAACTTCACTTCCTGATCTTGAACTCTCATTGTTAACTCCTCCTTCTGTACATCAATTAAAGTTCTACTAGTCACTATGAAAGGTCTGCCTAGTATAATGGGGAATTCCCTATCTTCCTCCATGTCTAACACGATAAAATCCGTAGGAAAAATAAATTTGTCCACCTTTACTAAACATCCTCAATGACCCCCTTCAGATATTTAATGGATCGATCATCCAGTTGAAGGGTCACTGTAGTGGGCCTAGCATCCTCTATGCCTAACTTTTGATAAATAGACAAAGGCATCAGATTTATACTGGCTCCTAAATCACACAAGGCTCTACCAAAGAACAAATTTCCTATAGTGCAGGGTATGGTAAAGCTCCCGGGATCCTTGAGCTTGGGGGGTAATTTCCTCTGGATAATTACACTACATTCCTCAGTTAAGGCTACCGTCTAATAATCTTCCAATCTTTTTTTCCTAGAGAGGATATCCTTCATAAACTTCACATAGCTTGGCATTTTCTCTAAGGCATCTGCGAAGGGAATGTTGATATGAAGTTTCTTAAAAACCTCAAGGAATTTGACAAATTGTTGATCGAGTTTTTATTTTTGGAACCTCTGAGGAAAAGGTATCGATGGTCTAACAGGGGAAGGTGTAGTGGAAACATGTGTAGCATCAAAGGATGAGGAAGGTTGTGACAAAGAAATAGGTATAGACGAAGAAGCGCCGAGCTTTGTTTCCTGTGTAGCTTAATCAATTGGTTCCTGCGCTTTCTTAGCTGCTTCTTTAGAAACTATGGGTTTTTCAACTATGGGCTTTTCAGGTCTGGACTTAACTGGTGGATCGACTAGCTCTTTGCCACTCCTAAGGGTGATGGCTTTCACATGTTCTTGACTCTCCCTTTGCCTAATAGGATTGACTTCAGTGTTACTAGGAAGGGTTCCTTAAGAACGCTGACTAAGAGCATTCGATATTTGTCCCACCTGAACCTCTAAGTTCTTAATTAAAGCAGCTTGATTTTGCAGGATCGTTGTGAACATTTCCTCAAGCGAAAGCTTCTTTTCAGCTGTTGGTAAGTGCTGGGATTGATGTGGGGGTGGTTGATGAAAGTGAGGTGGATGGGAGTGATTAGGTGGATGATGTGGATATGACTGATGTGGTGGATGGTGTGGAAATTGATGTTGTGGTGGTACATGAACCAATGGAGTTTGAAAACTAGGGGGTCTTACAGGTCTAGAATTAGGAGATTGCCCTTGGTTTTGGCTCTAGGAAAAGTTAGGATGGTTCTTCCACCCTGGATTGTAGGTGTTTGACAAGGGGTTGTTCTGTTACTTTTGAGATGGGGCAACGTACTGAACCGATTCTAAGTTAAGCAGAAACCTATCTACAGAGTGTGTACCACTACACAGATCACAGGAAAGAAAAGGACTTTGTACAGAATAAACAGGGTTAGGACTGGTGGAAGGATTATGTTGGGTACTGAGTTACTCTACCTTTTTCGTAAGGTTAGCTATTTAAGAAGTCAAGGTAGACAGTCTGTCTAACTCATAGATACCCATCGACTTCTTAGGCAGTTGCCTCTCTGAAGACAATTGGTAATTGTTAGCAGCCATCTTGTCTAACAACTCGTAAGCTTCCTCCTCTGTCTTGAACATCAGGGCTCCACTCGCAGCAGCGTCAACGATGGTCCTATTTTGGTTCGTAAGTCTGCTGTAGAAGGTTTGGACTTGCAGCCACAAAGGTAGGCCATGATGAGGGCACTTCCTAAGAAGCTCCTTATATCATTCCCAAACTTCGTAAAGAGATTCAGAATTGAACTGGGCAAAGGAAGATATGTCGCTACGGAGTTTGGCCATTTTAGAGGGAGGAAAAAACTTAGCTAGAAATTGATGGGCTAACTCATCCCATGTAGAAATGGATCTTGGAGGTAAGGAGGTTAACCAGTGTTGCGCCCTATCCCTAAGCGAGAAGGGGAATAATCTAAGCCTAAACGCATCATCAGATAATCCATTGTGCTTGAATGTGTTGCACAGGTCCAGAAACTGCCCGAGGTGAGCATGTGGGTCGTCATGAGGAAGCCCATTGAACTGTAAAGAAGTCTGGATCATCTGAAGGATTAAAGGCTTAATTTCAAAATTGTTTGCAGGAACAGCTGGTGGCCTAATGCCGACAAAATACACTCCAATGGTCGGTACTGGATAATCTCCAATGGTCCTAATTTCTCTATTTTTTGCCATGGTGTTGTGCAGCGAAACTATTAAATTTCTAGAATCCTTTCGAATTTTCCGAAGGGTTCTTTCAATTTCAGGATCTAAAGGAAAGCAATCGTAACTCTTGGCTCTACGCATGCAAACATCAACAAGTCCTCAAGAATTGTTTTTAAATTTTTTATGAAAGAGAAAATTAACTAATCTATATTAAAGCTCTAAATATTTACAACCTAAGTATTTACAAGCTAGAATTACACCTAAGCATAATTTCACCGATATTAATTACTGGCTAATTATCTTCCCCGGCAACAACACCAAAAACATGGTAGCCCGACTACGCCCACTCTAAGTGACTTGGACGTTCTATCCGTAAGTGCACGAGTCGTACAAGTAATAATAGGATTTGAGTCCTAGATTATCGTCCCACAAAGAAGTTGATTAGCCTAATTAACTACCGGTTAATTTTACCATAAGTATATCATAACAAATTATGAAATTGTCGATGGGTGATCTACAAAGCTAACAGTACTGAAATTAATAAAAACTATAAAATAAAGAAAATTAAACAGAGCGAAAATTACTTACAGAGCTCCAATAAATTAAAAGCAAATACCTACAAAAGATAATTAAAACATTTAAAATTAATTAACAAAATTAAAAATGCAAATATGAAAATAAGAAATAAAATTAATTAGATTAAAATTAAACAAGCCTAAAATAAAAATAAAATATGCATGTAATTAAACTAATCAATAAAAATGCAAAATAAGCTAACCTAAAGTTTAATGAAATAAAATCCTATTAACTTAAAGAAATTTCTAAATGTAACTACCAATTAACTACCTATAAAATGGCTCTAAATGAACTATAATTCTAACTAATTACTAACTTAATAAAATAAGAAAACAACTATCTAAATAATGCATGAGAAATATTTTTGGATTTTTCAATCTAAAATGAAAACCTAAAACATGCATAAAATGATTTTACTCTAATTTAATTCTAAATGTAACTCATAAATTCTATGCTAACATTAAGTCCTAAAATCAACTATTAACATAATTAGACTAAAAATAAAATTAACCAATAGAGATACTATAACTAACCTACAATCTAATTTAACACCTTACCTAAGCTACAACTAATAAAAAGATCAAAACAATTAAACTAATTAATATAAAAACATGAAATATAAAATTTGCAAGGTGCATGAGCGGCCAAACGTGGCCTTAACAAATTGTCCATCTAGCTCGTGGTCCCTCATGTGCAATGGTACCGTGCACGTTTGCTTTGTTTTGGTTCTGCATCCAAGTACTGTCCTAGGTAATGTCCAGCACCTGCTCTTGGTTCCTGCTCAGCTCCATGCCCGTACCGTTGGCAGCACTTGCTACGGTGCTTACTACCTCCTTTCCACTTCGTGTCAGGGAATAACCACAACGTTTGCTGTTACTTCAGTCATATGCACCGACCGTCTCGCACAAGGCTTCAACAACCATTCTGCTTGTTGAGCGTGGTGGCAGTCGGCTGGATGCACTGGTCACCTATCTTCAGCAAACAACAAGGAATTAACAACACTTAAAGGGTAAGAAAATAACAATAGTAATTAAACTAATGCTAAAACAGAAAATGAAAAGGAGCAAAAGAGAAAAGAAATACAATGCTCCTGGACCTACTGCACTTAAAACCAAAATAAAAGAGAACCAAACAGCAATCAAGTAACTACTAAATCATTTAAAATCGACAACACTGGAGGATAATAAAATAAATAAAATGAACAGTAGAAGACGATGAGGAAGAGAGGAGAACAGAGCACGATTTTGGTTTGCTGGTTTGCTATTATCACAACTTGTTAGACCCTAACTACTTGACCAGGCGCCCAGCTCGTAAGGGATCGATTGGGGGCACTGTGACGAGTGCGGAGCACGGGAAAGCTTTGCACAGGGCGAGCACCAAAACAGGCAAGACAGGCACTTGGTTTGGGTAGATTGCCAAGCATGAAACGGAGACCCTAACGGACGATGATCGTAGTTTTCGGGTGACGAGCTAACTTGTCGACACTCTAGAAACGTGAACCAGGTGGTTGACAAACGACCATAGTGAAGATCGTGCAGTCATGGGAGACGAGCGCGAGAGCTAAGGCGAATCCTTAAAAATTGAGATAAGGATGATTGCGGGTCATAAGCTGGGATAAGCGGAGAAGTCTTGGCAGACCGAATCACTGGAGATTATCACAGATATAAACTCTTAAGAGTGTTGAGGTGGCGATCATCCGGAGAGTCCTTAGTTTCGTAGGAATTAATCCTATAGAGTTTCTGTTGTAATCAAACTCAGTTGCCTACGTGAGGGGGATGTCCTCACTTGCCTATATAAACCTCAAGGGAAGGGGTAGAATGTATTCATTCATAATTCATTGAGAGAATCATTCAGGGAGAAAGAGAGTGGTAGCTAAGAGCGGTCTTCTTTGCTAAATATTGTATTTCTTTTTATTGCGAATTAATAGAAAGGCTCTTTTCTCTAAAGCTTGAGTGTTCTTTACTTTATTAGTATACTTTGTCGAGTCATTTTCTTGCTCGAGTGTTATATCGCTGTGTATTGACCCAAATTTGGGTTAGTGTGGAGATTAGCTGTACTAAGTTGCGGGGAACTTAGGCCATCACTGGGAAAATTTCTATAGGAGAGAACGACCTTGTGAGAATTTGGTATCATAGCTGAATTTTGGATCATGGCACACGAGTTGGCTGATAGAGTTGCTGTACTTGAAGCAATGGTGGGCATACCGCAAGAGGAGGTGGGTACAATGGCTGAGCAGATTTAGGCCATGGCTGGTAGTGTCTAGGAGCTGACACAGTTGTCATTCGACATGCAGAAGGAGCATGCTAATCGCTACACCAACATCATGCAGCATGTTCGCGATCTATTGGATAAATTTGAGGTGCAATTGAATTCCTTGAAGGCTGACGTTTTACTAATGAAACACACAATGACTGTTACAGACCATGGGGAGGCGTCTAGTAGTAGCAGGGGGGTGATAGTAGCGATCTTCATAAGGAGATCAAGGTGCCTGAACCTAAGAAGTTCGTAGGGGTTCGCAATGTGAAGGAGCTTGAGAATTTTCTATGGGACATGGAGCAGTACTTCAAAGTTGCTCGAATACCGGAGCAGAACCAGGTTACAATCACTAGCATGTACCTCTCGAGTGATGCTAAGCTATGGTGGCGAAGCAGACTGGCAGATGACGATAGTGCTAGTCGTCCAAGGATTGAAACATGGGATACATTAAAGAAGGAGTTACGATATCAATTCCTTCCCTTGAATGCGACATGGGTCGCGAGAGAGGCACTCAAGAAATTGAAGCAAACGGGTTCTGGGCGAGATTATGTCAAGGAGTTTAGCTCTTTAATGTTGGACGTCAAGAATATGTCAGAGGAGGATAAGTTGTTCAACTTTTTCTCAGGACTTCAGCCATGGGCTCAGGCTAAGTTACATAGGCAGAACGTGAAGGACCTGTCACAGGCAATTGCGGCTGCAGACAGTTTGGCGGATTACAAACTAGGTTCTTCTTTGAACATTGGGGAAAGGAAGAAGAACCATCCTAATGGAAATAGGGGAAAGGCAAGAAGGACTGGAAGAGGTACTAGAGAAACAAGGAGAAGGCTGAGTCTTCTAAGCCGAGGGGATCGGATCCACCCCAAAGCAAGAGGGATTAGAGTTGTTTCTTGTGTAATGGGAATCACAAGGCTCGAGATTGCCCTAGACAGACCAAGTTGGTGGCCCTCATGAGTAAGGAGGATCCGGATGACGAATGTCCAAGAGTTACCCCGATGCAGTTGCTCAACGCTATTTGAACCGAGCAACAAGCTGTTCATAAGGGACTAATGTATGTTAAAGCTGAGATGAATGGGAGACCGATTCGAGCGATGCTTGATACAGGAGCGACCAACAACTTCGTTTTATTGAACGCGATTGAGCATCTTGGCCTAAAAGTCACGAGGAGTAACAATCAGGTGAAAGCAGTAAATTCTAAGGCCTAAGGTATCCAGGGAACGGCTACCGCATCAGTGAAGATAGGGACTTGGCAACAGGATTGTAAGTTCTTGGCTTTACCTATAGATGATTTTGATGTAATCATGGGCATTGAATTCTTTGTGCAAGCAAAGGCATTTACTATTCCACACTTAGATGGATTGATGATATCTGACGAGACATGTCCAAACTTTGTCCTTGCGGAGAGAGGACAAGGTGCTGGGAAGCTGTTGTTGTAGTCAACTTCACAAGTAAACACCAGGTTGAAGAAGGGGAAGACAACCATACTTGTTGCCCTAGTTGAGGTGAAACCAGACACGATTGTCGAGGTACCGGATGAAGTAGCGGCGGTGCTGAACGATTACAAGGATGTAATGCCCCCAGAATTACCCAAGGCGCTACCACCTAAGCGCGTCATTGATCATAAGATCGAATTGGAACCGGGAACTAGACCACCAGCACCTTACAGGATGAGTCCTTTGGAGCTGGTCGAGTTAAGGAAACAACTTGGTGAGTTGTTGGATGCGGGATATATCCAACCATCGAAGGCACCATATGGAGCCCCAATTTTGTTCCAAAGGAAGCAGGATGGCACATTGAGAATGTGTGTAGATTACCGAGCCCTAGACAAGGTAACAGTCAAGAATAAGTATCCAGTTTCAAATGTCGCTGATCTGTTCGACCGGTTGTCGAAAGCGACATATTTTACTAAGTTAGACCTGAGATCAAAATATTAGCAAGTAAGGATTGTCGAGGGAGATGAAGCTAAGACAACTTGCGTAACAAGGTACGACTCATTTGAATTTTTAGTTATGCCTTTTGGTTTAACTAATGCACCTGCGACATTTTGCAACTTGATGAATGATGTGCTTTATGAGTACCTGGATTACTTTGTGGTGGTATACCTAGACGATATTATGGTGTATAGCCAGACGCTTGCAGAACATGTGGAGCACCTCAGGGTGGTGTTTGAGACCTTGAGAAAGCACTCTCTTTATGTGAAGAAGGAGAAGTGTGAGTTTTGCTAGCAGGAGATTATGTTCCTAGGTCACAAAGTTAGCAGTGGGAGAATACAAATGGATGAAAGGAAGATCCAAGCCATTGTTGAATGGCAAGCCCCTGCGAAGGTCCCGAAGTTACGGTCATTCTTAGGACTGGCCAACAATTACAGACGGTTCATCAAGGGGTATAGCAAGATGGTGAGTCCTTTGACAGATCTTTTAAAGAAGGACAAGAAGTGGGTATGGTCTGATGAATGTGAGCAGGCTTTTCGAGAAATTAAGGAGGCAGTGACATCTGAGCCAGTGTTGAGACTGCCAGATTTTAAGCTACCATTTGAAGTTCACATGGATGCCTCAGACCGAGCCATTGGAGGGGTATTGGTCCAAGAAGGACACCCCATTGCTTATGAAAGCCGCAAGCTGAATGATGCGAAAATGCGATATTCATCTCATGAGAAGGAGATGACAGCGGTTGTGCATTGTTTGGAGGTGTGGAAGCATTATTTATTGGGAACGAAATTTGTGGTGGTGATAGACAATGTGGCTAACACTTATTTTAAGACACAAAAGAAGCTGAGCCTGAAGTAGGCACGATGGCAAGAATTTCTTGCAGAGTTTAATTTCACCTGGGTAAATAGACCAGGAAGGGAGAACCAGGTGGCGAATGCGCTGAGTCGTAAGATAGTCCAGTCTTATGTTTCTTCATTATCCGCTATTGAGATTAACCTGATTGATAGGATAAGGCAGCAGGCATCAACGGATAAAACTTATGAACAGCTTAAGGAGAACGTCAAATTGGGCAAAGTTCGTAGGTATTGGCTCAAGGGGGATTTGTTGTATGCCAAAGGCAATCGACTCTATGTTTCATCTGGTGGGGGACTAAGAAAAGAGTTGCTGAAAGAAACCCACGACCACCAGTGGGCAGGACATCCTGGAGTGGAGAGGATGTTGGTATTGTTGTCAAGGACATATTCTTGGCCAAAGATGGAGGAAGACATCGAACTATATGTCCGCACATACCACATATGCCAGATTGATAAGACCGAGAGGAAGAAGCAACCGGGTTTGCTTCAACCACTGCCTATCCCTGAGAGGATATGGGAATCAATTTCTATGAATTTCATTACAAGATTTTCGGAGATAAACAAAATGAATTCTATAATGGTGGTGGTAGATCATTTTTCTAAGTATGCTGTGTTTATAGCAGCCCCACATGCATGTACCACACATGAAGCTGCAGAGTTGTTTTGGATTGCCCAATGATAGAGTGAGCGATCGGGATACTCGGTTTACTGGGAGATTCTGGACTTACTTGTTCAAGTTGATAGGTTCAAAATTAAAGTTTTCAACGGCTAATCATCTGCAGACAGATGGTCAGACGGAGCGGATTAATGCATTGTTGGAAGAATACTTGAGGCACTATGTAACCGCGAGCCAAAAGAATTGGGTGAGTTTGCTTGATTCTGTACAGTTTTGCTATAATATACATAAATCATCTTCCACGGGTATAAGTCCAGCGGAGTTAGTATTTGGACATCAACCTACTACACCTTTAGAGATAGCAAAGACTAAGTCCTAAGGGGAATGCCCAGCGGCATACAGATTTGTACGAGACTGTCAGAAGTTAATGGAACAAGCTAGGGAGAGCTTGGAGAAGGCACAAAGGAGGATGGTGAAATATGCGGATCAGCATAGGCGGGCACTAAAATTTGAGGTGGGTGACAAGGTGTTTCTCAAACTGACGCCTCAGATATGGAGACAAGTCACAGACAAGCGGTATCACAAAGGTCTAGTGCAAAGATACGATGACCCTTTTGAAGTTATAAAGCGGGTAGGCGCGGTGGCTTATCAGCTAAAACTGCCAAAGAGGATGAAGTTGCATCCTACTTTTCACGTGAGCTTTTTGAAGCCTTACCATGAAGATGTTGATCTGGGGAGACAACAGGTAAGGAAAGCTCCACCTACTGTGAGAAGCCATTTCGAGAAGAAAGTGGCGAAGATACTTGACCACAAGGTTAAGGGAACTAGTAGGAAGAATCGAAGAACCTACTACTTGGTGCAGTGGGAAGGTGAAGATAAGGCAGACGCTACTTGGGAGAAAGACATTTCTTTGTGGCAATTCTAAGATGAGCTCAAGGCATATTTGGAGCTTATTCCGATGAGGGTATCGGCTTCCTTCGACGGGGGGAGGGTTTGTTAGACCCTAACTACTTGACCAGGCGCCCAGCTCGCAAGGGATCGACTGGGGGCGCTGTGACGAGTGCGGAGCGTGGGAAAGCTTTGCACGAAGTGCAACGGGGCACGCACCAAAACATGCAAGACAGGCACTTGGCTTGGGCAGATTGCCAAGCATGAAACGGAGGTTCTAACGGACGATGATCGTAGTTTGCGGGTGACGAGCTAACTTGCCGACACTCTAGAAACTTGAACCAGGTGGTTGATAAATGGCCATAGCGAAGATCGTGCAGTCATGGGAGACGAGCGCGAGAGCTAAGGTGAATCTTTGAAAATCGGGATAAGGATGAATGCGGGTCATAAGCCGGGATAAGCGGAGAAGTCTTGGCAGACCGAATCACTGGAGATTATCACAGATATAAACTCTGAAGAGCATTGAGGTGGCGATCATCCGGAGAGTCCTTAGTTTATTAGGAATCAATCCTATAGAGTTTCTGTTGTAATCAAACTCAGTTGCCTATGTGAGGGGGATGTCCTCACTTGCCTATATAAACCCCAAGGGAGGGGGTAGAATGTATTCATTCATCATTCATTGAGAGAATCATTCAGGGAGAAAGAGAGTGATAGCTAAAAGCTGTCTTCTTGGCTAAATATTGTATTCCTTTTTATTGCGGATTAATAGAATGGTTCTTTTCTCTAAAGCTTGAGTGTTCTTTGCTTTATTAGTATACTTTGTTGAGTCCTTTTCTTGCTCGAGTATTATATCGCTGCGTATTGACCCGAATTTAGGTTAGTGTGGAGATTGGCTGTACTAAGTTGCGGGGAACTTAGGCCATCACTGAGAAAAGTTCTATAGGAGAGAACGACCCTGTGACACAACTGCACTACCAGACAGCTACATCCTTCTCGGTTACGCCAGCAACAAGTAGAAACCAACACAAATTAAAAATGCTGAGAAGACAAATGCAAAGTAAGGGACAATACAGCTTGAATACTGACATAAAAGTGATGAAACTAACATTCTAAATGCAGAAAAGTGATGAATCCATGTAGTCTAGACAAAAAAAAGATGAAATAGAAAAAGAACACAAGGCAGAGCAGGATATAAGTGTAAAATCGAAAAGAAAGAAACAACATTAACAACAGAAAATTAAAACAAGATTATCAATATTGTCCAGCACATCAACGTGAATCCATTAGCTTGGGTTGCGTCAATTTCAGCTCCTACTGTCGTGATTCCACATTGCCAGTGATGTGGAACAATGCTCGGCATCAAACCACATGAAAGCACCAGAACCAAAAGGCATTAATGAAGGAAGAAGATTAAGCAATCGAATGAGCAGTGGAGACAAAGAAATAAAACAAAGTAAGTGAGTAAAACCAAGAGCAATCATAAAAAAAATAAAAACTTTTCCTTAAGTAATAAAACTTGGACAAACCGAGAAAGAAAAGAAGATGAAAATTAGTTGCTATTAATTAGTATGGAAAAATACCAAAGACTAGAAATGAAATAGCTTTTCATAAACATGGAAATCGTATGAATAGTAACTTTGGAGAATGAAAAATGGTGACAAAAATCTAATCGGGAAGGCTTCTTAAAAAAACAAGGAAAATAAAACTAACAATAAAATTTTAACCTAAAATTACCCTAAAAACTATTCTACCTACGCTACTTCATTTTTTCAATTGCAATCATGTTCTATTTATACACAAACTTAGGGGTACAATGGTAATTTCTATCCTAGATGAGTTGGCATTGTTTGACCACTTGTCTTCATTTTATTTGTTGTAGAGTAGATATTTCCACGTCACCCGTCTTCTAGTACACTTGATTGTGCGATGTGGTCCGGCGTGTGTCTTCCAGAAGGTTGGCACAGTGCCCGTCGATCTTATCGTTTCAAAGCAAATAAAATATTTAACACTTGGCATCCCACGTGTCCAGATGACTGGTGACTCGGTCTGCAAATTGGTAGTGGTCTAGTCTCCTTTAGCCCATTTTCAGCCTATTTTTTACTGAAACGATAGAGTTCATCTGGATTTAATTTACCTGCACATTAAAGAATTTTAATAAAATAAAGGAGATAATTAATAAAATAAATTGAGGATTTAAATAATTAATTAGGAAATTAAGCACAAATAATTCTATTTTAATAGAATTATCAGAAGTAAAAAATTATGGGGCTGTATTTCTTCCTCCAGTCAACTCTAAGGACCATATCACTTCTTCCCATACCCAAGACTCTCATGTCATGAGAGAATTTATGCCCTTGCATTCACCAAGTCAACTCTTTACATTTAGCTTTGCTGTACAGTTGCTCTCCATTAGCTATAGTAATGGTTAAAGGTTTAGTTGATTCCAATTCCACTCCATCTTTAGCCCACTTAGGCACAACAAAGCTGTGGGTGCTGCCACTGTCTACTAGCACATTAAGGACCCTGCCTCTAATGGTTCCTTCAATCCTGATAGTGCTATGTCCAACACTGCCTGTAAGAGCATTAATGGAAATCTGCAAATCCTCTTGGGTAACCAGTTCTTCATCACACCCTTGTTCTTCATCCACCTCATTAGTTTCCTCAACTTGTTCGTTGCTACCTTCCTCGACTGTGATAGCATTGAGCTATTTGATCTTGCAAACATGTCCTCGATTAAATTTCTCACCACACTTGAAAAACAGGTTCATAACTTTCCTGTGTTCAACCAGTTGTTGTTTGGTCGAGTTATAGGACTGGTTCGGGTTTGGTTTTTGTGTTTGGATATGTTGTGTATAGGAGGTTTTGGATAAAGTCCAAGATTTTGAGTTGTGATACCTCTGTTAATATTTCTAAACCTTTTGCTCTCTATTTCCATGGAGAGCTCATGCAGTTTAACCTGCCTATATGCAGGTGCCATGCTCCTTGGTTCACTAGCCTTAACCCTCGGCTTCAACTCCTCTTTTAAGCCACTCAAAAAACTGGATACAAAATACTCCTCTGGTAAATGAGGATTATATTGTAGCATGTAAGGGTGCAACTCCTCAAATCTCTCTTGATATTCTTCTATAGTGTTGCGTTGAGAGAGTTTATTAAACTCTTCAATTACATCTGAGCAGCTTCGGTCATTGAACCTTTGACAAATATCATGAGCAAATTGCTGCCAAGTCATAGTGTTTCTTTGCATAATATAACTATCATACCACACATCAGCCTTTCCAACCAAATACATTGTGGCTATTTTCAGTTTCTAATGTTTAGGAATGGAGAAGATTCTGAAATATTTATGGCATGTCTTAATCCATCCTCTAGGATTAGTGCCATCAAAAAGAGGTAATTCAATCTCAGGCCTAGGTGAGAAGGCATTGACAGGATTGAGATCTAAATTAAATCCAAGATTAACTACATGGCTAAGAGCAGCATTATGCATTCAGAACCTAGATCTAATGGATTTCTAGACAATATTCCAGGTTGTCCATTCTTAGGCACATATTTACCTTACTCATCAACTATAGTCACCTCGATAGGAGCCTTACCTTTTCTTCTAAAACGCAGGGACTCTGTGGATGAAGTACCTCCATGTTCTAAGTTAAAATGTGTTTGCTCCTTCTGAGTCATCAGCTTGAGCACTTGGCTTATGTAATTCTGGTTCTCTGAGAGCTTAGCTTCAATCTCCTTGCACTGCTCTTCCCACCACTTAGGAACAGTAGATTCAGCTACCTTCAAGCCTTCGATCTGCCCTTACAATGCCTGAATTTGCTCCTGCATTGCACTGAGTCTTGTGCCTTCTGCCATAACCAATTGCTTCCTTTGTTTTCCCAGGTTTCAAGATTAGATCTGACGAGCTCTGATACCAATTTGTTACAGAATAATTGTTTTGAATTTACAGAGAATGAATTTGGGGTGAAAAATGAGAAAATGGACCAGAAAGAAGGGAATTCAAGAGAGAAAGAAATTGAATAGTCAATCATAGCCATTTTTCCTAACTCCCCGTTCCTGCTATTGTCACAACCCTCAACTTACCAAAATACGTACAAATTTTTCTCATTTCATGCATAGTTTATTACTCATCCTTACCTAGATCGTGAACAGCTATACTCTCACCAGTTGGGCTGTGTGTCAATGTCTATCTCATTCCACCATACCAATTTAAATTGCATATTATTTATAAGTAAACACTTGTATGAATAAATCAGAGTTATTGTTTACATGTGTTTATATTGCTTTACATCCCCAATAGTTACATACAAAATGCTACTGTGCTATGGAAAGTTTAGATACAAAAAATCTCAGCAGTGTGTATACCTTATGCGATGGGATGCAGAGGATACCAAAAGGGAACACCTCCAGTCGCTCTCAATCTATACTCAAATCTCTGTAGAGAGGGGGAAAATAAGGGGGTTGAGCAAACCACACGCTCAGTAAGGCAATCATACGAACAGGTAGATATTGCACTATCTACGTTTCATCATTTCATCATTTTCTCAAAATATGAGTTCATGCTTGTGTTAATGGTATGTAAAGCATTAATTCTATTAAAATCCAGTGTACAATTAAATTCAAAGCATGGAAAATCCATCATGCATATTTCACAAATAAGGCATGGAAAACACATCATGTGTACGTGCACTTTAAAACCATTAACAAAATAACATCACAAAACAATCCGACCCTTGTCAGGACTCAGCCCCTCCCTCAGACTGTCCTGACTCACAAATCATTTCAAACATGGATTTATTCACAAAGCAATAGACATGTAAGATAGGCAATACAATAAGGGAAATATCCTCTAAGACTATGGCCATATCCTATGATACTTGCTACACGGATCAGGTGTGTGGGATATCACTACTATCTGCTTCCACACAAGAGGTAGGTCACATCTAACCCGCATGTCCATAGCAGAAAAATCATCGACCGAAGACGGCATATCACAATATCAACATTGTACAACGTACTCCATGCTACCTGCATGGTACAACGTATTCCGTGGACCCAATCAACACATCATATCATGCCATATCTCAAAATGCATGTGCGAGCCTATTTAATCGGTGCGACATCAAGTCTACCCGAAGCTCCAAGAACGGCTACCAATATGTCAAATTCTCAAAATGCACGTGCAAGCCTATTTAATCGGTGTGACACCAAGTCTACCCGAAGCTCAAAGCACAACACAAATAAGGTGGGCATCTAATGCGAGCTATGCTCCAACACCATGCCAAAACTAGTATAAAATCCATGGGAAAACTAGTGCGAGCTAAGCTCCAGTACTCATGCGTATAAAACACATCAAATCTCATGCGAGTCATACTCTAGCACGCTTTCATTCTCAGGAAAACCATATAGGGGGCTCAATTCTTTGAAAAGTATGGCTAACAAACCAAAACAGCTCATTTCTTTTGCAATTCATTTCAAAAATTAGCCAACCTACCAATCACTTGCTAAAAAGCAATAAAACATGATTTTCCAAAGCATTATGCTTTTGTTTTTATACACATTTCTCAAAACCCAACTCTTTACCCTTCAATCACCCAATATCATTACCTAGTATCACATACACTCTGGCAAAATATTTAAACGCCCAAATTGCGCACAGATATCTCTAAGAGTCCACAGAATTCCCTTACCTCAATTTACTTGAGTGCGACACTCTCTTCCTCTTAGCTTCTTGCGCTCTTAGCTTGCCTTGCTCCGGTGTATCCTCGGGAGATGTGATTCATTCATCCAAATCACTTGAGTTAATGTTGTTAACTCACATTTTGACTTCACTAGTCAATATAATTCATTTACGCATTTTACCAATGCCTTATTCCACATTTTACCCTTTTTAGGTGAATCTCACAATTTATTCTCTAATAACAACTTAAAATCATACCCATAACACTATTATCACCTCAAGATATTTCATTCATCATTAATCTCAATACATTCCACTTTCTCATACTAGATCACTTCTAGGTCATGGTGGATTCATTCTACTCTAGGTAGTTTCTACCATTTCTATGCATACCAATCATTTCCCACATCAATATCCAAACAAATTTACTTGAGTATTTGCATTAGAAACTCACTTAGCTTGATTTCCTCTTTGCTCCAATGGAAATATGCCTTGTTCCTTAAATCCAACAAATAGGGAAATTGCCTCCAAACTAAGTTGTTCTTCTCTTCAATGTAAACAACTTTGTCTTTAATAGCTTTCCCTCAAATCTTGCTGAAAATGGGTGGATTTAGGAGTGAGAAAGCTAGGTTTTGGATTGAAGATGGTAGAGTGAGAGTGTTTTCCCGAAATCTACAGATCCAATTGCTCCTATTTATAGATTTAGCATGGTGAGATCGATCTGCCCTGGGTGGAGATCGATCTGGTCCTCTTAAAATCCCTCTTTTTCATGGCATTGGAAGGCATGAGATCGATCTGTCGAAGGCTGGAGATCGATCTGTCTTAGGCAGTAGCTTAAGGAGATTGATCTGGCTTGGGATGAGATCGATCTGCTTCAACCCGAGAGCTTAAGGAAATCGATCTGCTTGCCTTGAAATCGATCTTCTCTTTACAGAATGTTTAGCAGATCGATCTAGCTCCATTGGATATCGATTTGTCATGTTCCATAGCTCAAGATAAGAGCATTTTGGCTCTTTCAGATCGATCTCTCATCCTATGAGATTGATCTGGCATTCATATTTTCATATTTTACTGCAGTTTTCTATAGGTACTTACACCAAAACAACTTTAATTTGCTATCATAGTCATTTTCTCATTCGATCATCTTTGAGACTTGAAAATGGCATCCTTTCCTACTTTATACCTATTAAAACTTGTGTGAAATCTTTATATATCCAAGGGTACATGATATAGACCAAATGGAAGTGCATAACTTATAAAATCTTCCTTCCATTTTACCACACTACTCATTTTCCATTCTACTCCCATTCTTCAATCACAACTCTTATTACATTTGTGTACATTAAACTTATGGACTTACATTACATATACTTCACATTACAAGCATATCACTATACTTATAAATTCAGTTACATATATATACAAGGTTAAATCTATACGGGGTCTCACATTCTCCCCTACTTAGAAATTTGGTCCTCCAAATTGAAACCAATCATTCTGTGAATAACTCGGGATACTTCTCCCGTATCAAACTCTCCAATTCTCATGTGGCCTCTTCCGCAGTGTGATGTTGCCAAAGAACTTTCACTTAAGGAATTGTCATTATCCTCAGCACCTTCTCTTTTCTATCCTATATCCGAACTAGATTTTCAACGTATGTCATACCCTCATTGAGCTCCAATGGCTCATATCTTGTCACATGCATCGGGTCCGGGTGATACTTTCGTAACATGGATACGTGGAAGATACTATGCACACCTGCCAACTCTGGTGGTAATGCCAACCTATAAGCCTTATCTCCCACCTTATCAAGTATCTCAAATGGCCCTATATATCGAGGGCTCAACTTTCCCTTCTTCCCGAATCTCATAATTCCCTTCGAGGGAGAAACCTTCAAAAACACTGACTCACCCACCATAAACTCTAGTGGTCTCCGTCTCCTGTCAGCATAACTCTTTTGTCTGCTCTGAGCTGTTTGCAACCTCTCACAAATCAACTAGACATCCTCAGAGGCTTGTCTAACCAAGTCAGGAGCAAAGATCTCTCTATAACCAACCTCTTCCCATCTAATAGGAGAACGGCATCTACGCCAATACAATGCCTCATATGGTGCCATCCCGATACTCGCATGAAAACTATTATTATAGGTGAACTCTACGAGTGGCAAATGGTCATCCCAAGAGCCTCCAAAATCCAATGCATACGCTCTCAACATATCCTCCAGGTTCTATATAGTCCTCTCTGACTGACCATCTGTCTAAGGATGAAACGCTGTGTTAAAACTCAACTGGGTCCCCATCGCTTCCTGAAAACATTCCCAGAAGTAGGAAGTGAAGCGGGCATCCCTATCAGAAACAAGGCTCATCGAAATTCCATGTAGCCTCACTATCTCGTGCATATACAAGTTCGTTAACTGGCTCAGAGTAGCGGTAGCTCTCATAGCTAGAAAATGAGCTGATTTCGTCAATTGATCCACAATCACCCATATGGCATCATGACCTCCGCGTGTCCTCGGCAATCCCATCACAAAATCCATGGTGACGTGCTCCCACTTCCAAGTCGATATCGGTAGAGGCTGCAATAACCCTGCAGGCTTTTGATGCTCTACCTTTACCTTCTGACAAACGAGACACTTAGCAACATTTCAGCAATGTCTTTCTTTATCCTGGACCACTAATAAACTTTTCATAGGTTTTGATACATCTTTGTACTCCCTAGATGTATCGTATACCTCGATGAGTGAGCCTCTGTCAAGATCAGCTTCCTGATCTTCGGATCATCAGGAACACATGTCCTACCTCTGAACCTCAACAATCCATCTGAGCTTAATTTAAAGTTCATCTCTGTACCCCTCTGTATCTTCTTGACAAGATCACTGCACTGCTGATCAACTCGTTGAGCCAATCAAATTCGATCTACCAGATCCGATTCAAACTACAGGCTAGCTATCATAAATCCACTATCAGCGTCAGACGTGATCATATCCAAACTGAGGTTCGTAAACTGTTCCAACAGCTCGTGTTCCCTGACCATCATGAATAACACCAACCCGAGATGTTTCCTACTTAATGTATCAACATCTACATTTGCCTTACTCTGGTGGTATAAGATTTCACAATCATAATCCTTTAACAGCTTGAGCCATCTCCTCTGTCTTATGTTCAACTCTTTCTGCGAGAACAGGTACTTAAGGCTCTTATGATCCGTGTAAATCTGAAATCTCTCACCATAGAGGTAGTGGTGTCATATTTTCAATGCAAACACTACAGCCGCCAACTCTAAATCGTGGGTTGGGTAGTTCCTCTCATGATCCTTTAACTGTCTTGATCCATAGGCTACTACCTTCCCATCCTACATCAATACACAGCCCAGTTCTAGGTGTGAAGCATCCGTATATACCGAGAAACCTCCTAAGCTGGTAGGAATGGTGAGTATCAAAGCTGTGGTTAATCTCCTTTTCAACTCCTAAAAACTTTCCTCACACTTATCGTCCCACACATACTCCATATTCTTTCTTGTGAGTCGTGTCAAAAGAGCAGCTAACCTCGAAAATCCCTCTACAAACCTTCGGTAATACCCAGCTAAACCCAGGAAACTTCTTATCTTTGTCACTGTCTAGGGTCTCTGCCACTGTGTCACTACCTCAATCTTTGATGGATCCACTGACACTCCATCCTTCGATACTATATGACCCAGAAAAGAGATTTGTTCCAACCAAAAGTCGCACTTACTGAGTTTAGCGTACAACTTCTTCTCTCTGAGGGTCTGTAGCACTATCCTTAGATGCCTTTCATGCTCCTCTCTAGACTTTGAGTACACCAGTATATCATTGATAAACACAATAACAAACCGATCCAAATACTAGTGAAATAGCTCATTCATCAATGACATAAAAGCTGCGGAGTATTCATCAACCCGAATGGCATAACCATAAACTCATAATGTCCATACCGGGTACAAAAAGCTGTCTTGGGTACATATCCACTCCGTATCTGAAACTGATGGTACCTAGATCTCAGATCTATCTTGGAAAAGACCTGTGCTCCTCTAAGCTGATCCAATAAGTCATCGATGCATGGAAGGGGATACTTATTCTTGATGGTGGCCTTATTCAACAACCGAAAATCTATACACAGTCAGAGGCTTCCATCCTTCTTCCTTACAAATAGAACCGGTGCTCCTCAAGGTGAGACGCTCGGCCTGATGAACCCCTTCTCCAGCAGCTCTTGTAACTGCTTCCTTAATTCTTCCAACTTAACTTGAGTCATTCCGTATGGTGGCTTGGATATCGGCTCTGTACCAGGTGCCAAATCTATACCAAATTCCATCTCCCTATCTGGAGGTAACCCTGATAATTTTTTAAGAAAGACATCTGGATATTCCCTGACCACTGGGATGTCTATCAACTCCAAACGTGCCTTATCCGTCTCAATCACATAAGTAATGAACCCTTCACATTATTCTTTCCACCATTAGTAGCACAATCAATCACATACACACATATAATTAATAAACAAATTCATCTCTCAAATATCATGAATTGAGATCATACTCTTTTATTTAAGTTTAACATATCTTTCATTTCATTTCACAAAGCTTAGTACAAGATTTTCTATCTCAGGAAACATCAATGTCTTAGCTCGACAATCCATAACAACATGGTTTATAGCCAGCCAATCCATCCCTAAGATTACATCAAAATCACTCATTTAATAAAATTAAATTGGCTGCCATTTCTTTACCTCCTATCCTCATCTGACAATTCCTATACACATGCTCAGTCAACTGACTATCATTCATAGGGGTAGTTATCATCAACATCTTATCTAGCAGTGTGGGTCGTACATGCTTCAACAATTTACATGCAAAGGATGGCGAAATAAAAGAATGT
The DNA here is from genome assembly GCA_033439115.1 of Firmiana major. Taxonomy (NCBI): domain Eukaryota; kingdom Viridiplantae; phylum Streptophyta; class Magnoliopsida; order Malvales; family Malvaceae; genus Firmiana; species Firmiana major. The sequence continues at coordinate 67,090,648 of CM065899.1, forward strand.
GTGGCACCAGGATCAAACAATACAAATACTTCTAAATCAAAGATTTGGATGATACCTTTAACCACATCCAAAGATTGATTTGCAGTGTCCTGGTCCACCGCGTGTACTCACCCTCTGCTCACACCTACTGCCTGCTTCTCCTTTTCCTCAGCTGTAACCCTTCTCCTTGGAGCAGCTGTCCCAATTGGAGCTCTCTCTGGCTCCCTGTCCTTCTGTGGGGCTCTCTTTGTCATCTCTGGGTAATCCCTGATCATGTGCCATGATTTCCTACATCTGAAACATACTACAGGATGTCTATAGCATGGTCGAGTACCATGGTACCTGCCACACTTGTCGCACTGCTCTGTCGTAGGCCGTGGCCCTCCAATCATAATTCCCTTAGTTGGAGCTAAAATCGGATACATGGGAGGATTAACTGTCCTCTCCCGGATCTCCTCAATCCTCGACCTCTTTTCAAAAAATCTTTTGCTTCCCTTATAGCTGAAACCTCTATCCATTATTGGTCTCTTCTTCTCTCTGTCCCTCATCTCACCAACCTTCCCAAACTCGAAGGCAATCCTATCAACATCTTACTTACATAATTGCGCCTTGCGCACTACCTCCTTGTAGGTCGGTATATCCAGGGGAACCAGTCTAGACCTGATGGTCGGTCTCAATCATCCATAAATTTCTAGATCTTCTCGACCTCATTACTCATTGTGTTAGGATCATATCTGCCCAGGGAGATAAAGGTCATCTCGTACTCATCCACAGTCCTGCTCCCTTGGGTCAGTCCCGAAAATGCTATCTTCATCTTTCGCTGGGCGATATCCGATACATATTGTCTTTGAAAAGCTTCCAAAAACACATCCCATCTGATCTCAGTATGTCGGGCTCTCAAAATAGGCCTGGTGGATTTCCACCAATGTTTTGCTGATCCTTTCAGCATAAAAGTGACAAACACTACCATCTCGGTAGTAGTGCACTTGAAGAACCCATACAGCTTCTAGATCTCATTTATCCAATCCTCCGCAGCCACCGGGTCCTTAACTCCACTGAAAGATGGTGGTCCAAACTTCTGGAACTGTCGCAGTCTATATAAATCACAATCGTAACCCCAGCCTCTACTGGCCTGTGGTGTAGCAACAAGCGAAGGCATATCCTATGCAGGTGGGGGTCTAGGTGTCTTTGTCGTCTGAGGTCTCTGGGCTAGCCAGGCCGATGCCTCAGGAACTGCTGCCTACTCGGCATCACCTTGTGTAGCGGGACTCTGTCTGCCGTCAACTCTAGGCAATGATTGAGTGACCAACTCTAAGATCATCTCAATGCTCTGCTCAATCCTCGCGAAGCGAGCCTCAGTACTCTTGGGTCTCTCCTTTGGACCTTGTGGAGCATGTTCAACCGAGCCTCCACCTCAATCTCTTCCTGAGCCTCGTGTGTTTCTGGCTCAACATGACCCCCAGGCCTACCTCTACGGCCTCTAACTTGTGCCCTCACCCCTCTACCACGACTGGTATTAGGCATAATTGCTCAATTCCCTACATTCACATCAAATTCTTAGTCAACCCATCGACACACACACAATTTGTATCTAAACAAGCACAGTAACATGTGGATGTAAGTTTTCAACTTATTAAGTATTTTAAACATGACACACGTCAGACCAACTCGGCTCTGTTACCAACTTCTATCACGGCACTCAACTTACCAAAATACATACAAATTTTTCGCATTTCATACATAGTTTATTATTCATCCTTACCTCGATCGTGAACAGCTACACTCTCACCAGTTGGGCTGTGTGTCAATGTCTATCTCATTCCATCATACCAATTTAAATTGCATATTATTTATAAGTAAACACTTGTATAAATAAATCAGAGTTGTTGTTTACATGTGTTTTCATTGCTTTACATCCCCAATAGTTGCATACAAAATGCTAATGTGCTATGGAAAGTTTAGATACAAAAAATCTCATCAGTGTGTATACCTTATGTGATGGGATGCAGAGGATACCAAAAGGGAACGCCTCCAGTCGCTCTCAATCTATACTCAAATCTCTATAGAGAGGGGGAAAATAAGATGATGAGCAAACCACATGCTCAGTAAGGCAATCATGCAAACAAGTAGATACTGCACTATCTATGTGATCGTGATGCCATGCTCAAAGCATACATTTCATCATTTTCTCAAAATATGAGTTCATGCTTGTGTTAATGGTATGTAAAGCATTCATGCTATTAAAATCCAGTGCACAATTAAATTCAAAGCATGGAATATCCATCATGCATGTTTCACAAATAAGGCATGGAAAAGACATTATGCGTACGTGTACTTTAAAACCATTAACAAAACGACATCACAAAACAATCCAACCCTTGTCAGGACTCAACCCCTCCCTCGGACTGTCCTGACCAACAAATCATTTCAAACATGGATTTATTCACAAAGAAATAGACATGTGAGATAGGCAATACAATAAGGGAAATATCCTCTAGGACTATGGCCATATCCTGTGATACCGGCTACACGGACCAGGTGTACGGGGTATCACTACTATCTACTTCCGCACGAGAGGTAGGTCACGTCTAACCTGTCGGTCCATAACAGAAAAATCATCGTCCGAAGACGACATATCACATTCTTAACACGGTACAACGTACTCCATGCTACCTGTACGGTAAAGCGTACTCCGTGAACCCAATCAACACATCATATCATGCCACATCTCAAAATGCACGTGCGAGCCTATTTAATCGGTGCGACACTAAGTCTACCCGAAGCTCCAAGCACGGCTACTAACATGTCAAATTCTCAAAATACACGTGCAAGCCTATTTAATCGGTGCGACACCAAGTCTACCCGAAGCTCCAAGCATGGTACAAATAAGGTGGGCATCTAATGCGAGCTATGCTCTAACACCATGCCAAAACCAGTATAAAATCTATGTGAAAACTAGTGTGAGCTAAGCTCCAGCACTCATGCAAATAAAACACATAAAATCTCGTGCGAGTCATACTCTAGCACGCTTTCATTCTCACGAAAACCATGTAGGTGGCTCAATTCTTTGCAAAGTATGGTTAACAAACCAAAACAACTCATTTCTTTTGCAATTCATTTCAAATGGTTGCCAACCTACCAATCACTTGTTAAAAAGCAATAAAACATGATTTTCCAAAGCATTATGCCTTTATTTTCATGCACATTTCTCAAAACCCAACTCTTTACCTTTCAATCACTTAATATTATTTCCTAGTATCACATGCACTCTAACAAAACATTTAAGCACCCAAATTGCGCACAGATATCTATAAGAGTCCACAGAAGTCCCTTACCTCAATTTACTTGAGTGCGACTCTCTCTTCCTCTTAGCTTCTTACGCTCTTGGCTCGCCTTGGTCCGGTGTATCCTCGAGAGCTATGATTCATTCATCCAAATCACTTGAGTTAATGTTGTTAACTCACATTTTGAGTTCACTAGTTAATATAATTCATTTATGCATTTTACCAATGCCTTATTCTATATTTTACCCCTTTTAGGTAAATCTCACAATTTATTCACTAACAACAACTTAAAATCATACCCATAACACTATTATCACCTCAAGATATTTCATTCAACATTAATCTCAATACATTGCACTTTCTCATACTAGACCACTTCTAGGTCATGGTGGATTCATTCTACTCTAGGTAGTTTCTACCATTTCTATGCATACTAATCATTTCCCACATCAACATCCAAACAAATGTACTTGAGTATTTGCATTAGAAACTCACCTAGCTTGATTTCCTCTTTGCTCCAATGGAAATGCACCTTGTTCCTTAAATCCAACAAATGGGGAAAATGCCTCCAAGCTAAGTTGTTCTTCTCTTCGATGTGAACAACTTTGTCTCTAATAGCTTTCCCTCAAATCCTGCTAAAAATGGATGGATTTAGAGTGAGAAAGCTAGGTTTTGGATTGAAGATGGTAGAGTGAGAGTGTTTTCCCGAAATCTACAGATCCAACTGCTCCTATTTATAGATTTAGCTTGGTGAGATTGATTTGCCCTGGGTGGAGATCGATCTGGTCCTCTTAAAATCCCTCTTTTTCACGACATTTGAAGGCATGAGATCGATCTTTCTAAGGCTGGAGATCGATCTGTCTCAGGCAATAGCTTAAGGAGATCGATCTGGCTTGGGGTGAGATCGATCTACTTCAACCCGAGAGATTAAGGAAATCAATTTGCTTGCCTTGAAATCGATCTTCTCTTTACAGAATATTTAGCAGATCAATCTGGCTCCATTGGAGATAGATCTGTCATGTTCCATAGCTCAATATAAGAGCATTTTTGCTCTTCCAGATCGATCTCTCATCCTATGAGATCGATCTGGCCTTCATATTTTCAGATTTTACTGTAGTTTTCTACAGGTACTTACACCAAAACAACTTTAATTTGTTGCCATAGTCATTTTCTCATCCGATCATCTTTGAGACTTGGAAATGGCATCCATTCCTACTTTATACCTATTAAAACTTGTCTGAAATCTTTGTATATCCAAGGGTACATGATATAGACCAAATGGAAGTGTATAACTTATAAAATCTTCCTTCCATTTTATCACACTACTCATTTTCCATTCTACTCCCATTCTTCACATGTTTAAGTCTATTTCTTCATATTCATACATAATGCAACTTGTACGTACAATCACAACTCTTATTACATGTGTGTACATTAAACTTATGGACTTAATTACATATACATCACATTATAAGTATATCACGATACTTATGAATTCAGTTACATATATATACAAGGTTAAATCTATACGGGGTCTCACAGCTATTATCTACCACCCCTGAATTCGCAACAGAATTCCCCTGATTACCAGGACCCAATACCATAAAGATACCTTTCATTCTAGAAGACTTCTCTAACTAACTAACGATCACAGCTACAGTAACTGTCAGCTCAGCTCCTTAACTCAGCATTTAATCTAGCTCAGTATCCACGTCAGCTCCTCATCATTCTGCTGACTTAATATCTCCTCGTGCATCCTTTCTCATCTTTACTTTTCATTTCCCTTCTACCACCAACAACCATGACAAATTAATGACATTTTCAAATCATCATGGTCTTCCTTATACTGAAGTTATACTCAACTTTTCAACTTTCTTGGACTCGAGTCGCCCTTTCAGCTTTTCAATTTGAACCTTCCTTTGCTATATTTTTCTTTTTCTTTTCTTTATCTTCTTTTTTTTTCTTATTTTTTTCTTCAACTTCATTCTATTTTCCTTTTCTCGATTCCTTTTTTTTTTAACAATTGACACTCTTTGAAAGTCCAAAAAGTAAGAAAGGATCATGATATTATCCTTCGATGATATTACAAGCATGCCTTAATTCAGTACTTCTTTCAACTCAAGTACTCACCTTTGTTTAAAATAAAATTTTTAAACACATAATGTCGGCTAGGTTAATGGTTTATGAAAAATGGATAACAAGGCCCAAAATAAGTGTTTCAAAGACTACAAACCAAATGATCATCTAGGGAAACACTTTGACATTTTGCCCCCATTTCTCATCATTCACTTCACTCAAACACAAGAAGTTTTTCCTTTTTTTTTTCCTCAAAGATCTTTATTTTAAATTTCATTTTCCTTTTCTATGAACACACCCCCTTTTCCATTTTCTTTTTTACATATTTGCCCCTCAGTGTGGAGGGTGATCATTGGTGAGTTAATTTCAAAGAATATCATAGGCTTAAAAGGGTGACTAGTGGATAATTTCACTCATACACGAAGGATAAATGAAAGATAACCATTTTTCATTCCAGATGTGAGTACTCTTATTAAAGAAATTTTATTAAACAAAGACAATGTCTAGAATAAAAAGATTCATCAATCTCATCTTTTAATGCTCAAATATCAATTCTAACTTCTACCTTCTTCTAGTTTCAATAAACTTAATATATTAAGGCTCGAAGTAATCTTTTATTTTGTTCAAAATGAATGGAATTTTCAAAATTAAATACCAAATTATTGATTTTATTGACTTCACATTCATTATTGGAAATTTGGTATGGGTGAAATGTGGAAGAGGAAAGCTAAGGAAAATGCATCAACTTTGAAATGATATAAGTAGAAGGATACCCAAAAAAAAAGACAATGGTTCAAAAGAAACGTGAATGAAAGTATATCAATCACTTTATTGAAATAAAAAAATGTCACGACCCAATTCCATTCTCTTTAACCGAAAATCACCGAAAATTTTTCGCGTTTTACTGTTACCTTACCCGGTCGTGAACTAAACTCACCACACACTATTGGGCTGTGAGTCAATAATAAACACCACATCTCATTCATTCTCAATTAATTAAAACGATGTCATACATTTGCATTTAATCGTGTACTTATACGAATACATGTTTTACTGACATCTACATCCCCCATAATTACAACTCAAAAGAATACTGTGCTTTTACATTGTTTAGATACAAAAAGAATCACTGTGTATATACCTCTTAGCAATGGAGATGCAGCGGAGTCCAAAATACCACGCCTCAGTCCTTACTGGGCTACTATGCACGCTCTGTAGGGGGAAAAATAGAGTGGGATGAGCAACCACACGCTCAGTAAGGCAATAATGCAAGCATGGTAGATAACTACTCTATCTACATGCTGATAGTGTTATGCATAAATCATTTATGGTAGGAGCATGAGGAATAAAACTATGCCATGTGAATATACATATATATCATGTATCAAAATCATGTGCATTGGCATATAAAACATGGTAGAAACATCATGTATAAATCACCTCATGCTCAATCTCATTTAAATTCATAAAAAGGGCAAATCATTAAGAAACCTCCTTTTTAAACCAACATCATAAACCTCTTTCTCAACACATAATTACCACCAAATCAACTCACAATCACAACCACATTTTCATTTCACAATTCACGAATGTGTATAAAAACTAGGTCACTATATCAAAAGTGCCTATGTGGACCATTACATCATAAATCATCCCAGACCACACGCATCCAGGTGTGCGGGGTATCACGCTGGCATGAAGATGGATTATCCCTCACCAGACTTTCTCAACACATAACCATCACGCGGTACATCGTACTCCATGTGATATACACGGTACAGCGTACTCCGCAGACTCATATCGTGATTGGGGGTGCCATTCCTAGGTCTTACCTACCCCATACCAAGAGTTTTCCCATATCCGTGAAGGAGAGCCTCCCTGCCGAACAGAGCCTCCCCGCTTAACAGAGCCTCCCTGCCTCCTCGGGCTTAAGGATGTTAGCTTAAGGATGTAGGGCTTAAGGATCCTTCCGTAAGAGAGCCTCCCCACCGAACAGAGCCTCCCCGCCTAACAGAGCCTCCCCGCCTCTTTGGGCTTAAGGATGTTGGCTTAAGGATGTAGGGCTTAAGGATCTTACCGTACCCATGTAGGAGAGCCTCCCTGCCTAACAGAGCCTCCCCGCCCCTCCAGGTCTTAAGGATGTTGGCTTAAGGATCCCACCATAAGAGAGCCTCCCCACCGAACAGAGCCTCCCCGCCTAACAGAGCCTCCCCGCCTCTTTGGGCTTAAGGATGTTAGCTTAAGGATGTAAGGCTTAAGGATCTTACCAACTTTCACAACCTTATACGTGTCACAATGTGCAAACTTGTGCGAGCAAAGCTCTAGCACGACTTAGGCATCCTCTCATACAGAGACGCGTACGAGCATAGCTCTAGTACGGTTATACTCATAAGACAACCACTAAAAATCCACGTACGAGCAGAAGCTCCAGTACGGTTTATAAACATTATTATAGTTTCCAAATCAAGGTGCTAGCTAAGCTCCAGCACGTTTCATACAAATGAAAACATAGAAATCCAGCGCGAGCGAGGCTCTAGCGCGATTTATGTCATACAAATACGATAGGCGGCTCATACACAATCAAACAATCCCGACAATCGGGTTTAGCATCACAAATGCTTTTCCACAACAATCATACAATACTAGCCGACCCATCTACAAGCTTGCTTAAAACCAAGTAATTTCGTTTTGAAAAGCATCAAAACATTAGATTTATGCAATTATTAGCCTTACTATCCCATTTCATAAAATCCACTTCAAATCCAAAACCACGCATATACTCCTCATCATTCACGAATACCATCAATCATTTATTTGAGCAATCATGCATTTCATAAAACACCCAATATTCACCCACAAGTTCAAAGTACGAGCAGCTACCTCTATATACTCACAAAATTCCCTTACCTGGAATCGCGATGCGTGATTCCACTTCCTTCAGCTGCTTACTCGTACGGTTCGATTCGTCTTCAACGAACTCTTCGGGACTGCACAAAATCGTATCCCGCATTATATTCGATCCATATAATATGACATCGTGCGTTCACTATAGTCAATTCGACCTATAGTTTTCTATTAATGCTTGTGAGGCCTCGTTTCATTACTTTATCCACAACTCGAGTCTATGGATCTTCTTAGGCCTATTAACTTATTCAAAATCGATATTAAATCGACATTAAGCTCATAGTGTTCATATTCCATGAATTCCCTCACTATGGCATTTATCAAGCATATACATACCCATTTTCACAATTCCTCCAAACTCACAATGTAATCTCATTTAACCATCTAAAATCATAAACATTACTTCAATAACAACTTTAGTAATGCCCATAAATCATAAACTTATTCAACCCATATATTCTCACATCATACCCATTCTAGGTTTTCTAGGTTACACCAATTCCACCACATCCCTAAATAATTTATCCATCAATAGTCATGCCAAACAACTCCAAAATCAATTAAATAGACAATGTATTTGGATTGGAGTGTTAGAATCTTACCAAATATGATTTTTCTTCTTGCTCCAAATAGCAATGCCCTTAACCCCTTCAATACCAACAATGAAAAAATGCCTTCACACTATGTTGTTCTTCTCTTTAATAGGAACAACTTTGCCTCTAATGGTCTCTCTTTAATTCTTGCTGAAAATGGCTGATTTTAGAGAGGGAAAGTTAGGTTTTTGGGTTGAAAGTGAAAGGTTAGTGTTTTTTCCCGAGATTTCCTGATTTTCAGCCCTCCTTATATAGAAATAGCTTAAGGAGATCGATCTGGTCCAAGAGGAGATCGATCTGATCCCTTAAAATCCCTCTTTTTTCACGACATTTTTAAGCTTGAGATCGATCTGTCGAAGCATGAGATCGATCTGTCGAGGCATGAGATCGATATGCTCCCAAACAGAGAGCTAAGGAGATCGATCTGGGTGCTTGGGGATTGATCTTTTCACTACAGAATGCTTGAGAGATCGATCTGGCTCCATTGGAGATCGATCTGCTCTATTCTTTCGCCCAAATAAGAGCATTCTGGCTCTTCCAGATCGATCTCTCATCCTATGAGATCGATCTGGCCCTCATGTTTTCCAGATTTCCTGTAGTTTCCTTGCTGCAACTCATACCAATACATCCTTAATCTATTGCCATGGCCATTTTCTCATCCATCCACCTTTATAACTTGAAAATGGCATCCATTCATACCTTATGCACATTGAAACTTGTGTGCATTCATTGTATGTTCAAAGGTATGCTACATAAAACCAAAAGGAAGCATAACTCTATTCCATTTTACCACACAACCCATTTTGAGTTTCAATCACATCCATCACTTATAAAAACTCATTTCTTCATATTCATACTCAATGGAACTTGTATGTACGTTACAAATCGTATTACACATACGTACATTGAATCCATGGACTTACATCAATCATACTTTACATTACAAGTCCATTCATATTTATTACACATTACAACTTTACATATACGGGGCCTCACATTCTCCCCTCCTTCTAGGAATTTGGTCCTCCAAATTAGAACCAAGTCACTCTTTAAAAAGTTGGGGGTACTTCTCCCGTATTAAGTTCTCCAATTCTCATGTGGCCTCTTCCGCCGTGTGATGTTGCCAAAGAACTTTCACCAAGGGAATTGTCTTATTCTGTAACACTTTCTCTTTTCTGTCCAATATCCGAACCGACTTCTCAACATACGTCATACTCTCATGGAGCTCCAACGGCTCATATCTTATCACGTGTGCTGGGTCCGGGTGATACTTCCAAAGCATCGAGATGTGGAAGACGTTGTGGACATTTTCCAAGTCCGGTGGCAATGCCAACCTATACGCCTTATCTCCCACTCTCTCCAAAATCTCGAAGGGTCTGATATATCTAGGGCTCAGCTTGCCCTTCTTACCAAATCTGATAATACCTTTCGATGGTGATACCCTCAGAAACACCGACTCACCCTCATCAAACTCCAGTGGTCTTCGTCTCTTGTCAGCATAACTTTTTTGCCGGCTTTGAGCTGTCCGTAATCTCTCACATATCAACTGGACGTCCTCAGATGCCTGTTGCACTAAGTCCGGAGCAAAAATTTATCTGTCACCAACCTCTTCCCATCCAATAGGGGAACGGCATCTACGCCCGTATAATGCCTCATAGGGTGCCATCCCGATACTCGCATGATAGCTATTATTATAAGTGAACTCGGCTAACTGCAGGTGGTCATCCCAGGAGACTCTAAAATCCAGCACACACGCTCTCAACATATCCTCGAGGGTCTGTATAGTCCTCTCTGACTGCCCATCTGTCTGAGGATGAAAAGCGGTGCTAAAACTCAATCGGGTCCCCAGCGCTTCCTGAAAATGTTCCCAAAAATGGGAAGTGAAACGGGCATCCCTATCAGAAACAACACTCACTGGTACACCATGTAGCCGTACTATCTCTCGAATATACAGGTTCGCCAACTGACTCAGTGTATCGGTAGCACTCATAGCCAAGAAATGGGCGGACTTAGTCAACCGGTCCACAATAACCCATATGCCATCATGACCTCTACGGGTCCTCGGCAACCCCATCACAAAATCCATGGTGACATGCTCCCACTTCCATGTCGGTATCGGTAGAGGCTGCAATAATCCTGCAGGCTTCTGATGCTCTACCTTCACTTGCTGACAAACGAGACACTTAGCGACATATTTAGCAATGTCTCTCTTCATTCCAGACCACCAATAAACCTTCCGAAGGTTTTGATACATCTTGGTACTTCCCGGATGTATCGTATACTTCGATGAGTGAGCCTCTGATAAAATTGTTCTCCTGATCTCAGGATTCCTGGGAACGCATACTCTGCCTCTGAACCTCAATAAGCCATCAGCACTCTGCTCAAAATCAATACCCACACCTGTCTGTATCTGCCTCAGCCAATCGATACACCGTCGATCGCTCTGTTGGGCTTGCCGAATACGGCCAATCAACTCTGGCTCTAGTCTCAAACTAGCCATGATCTCAAGTCTCTCAGATCCAGGTGGGGTTACATCTAAACTGAGGTTCGCAAAGTGTTCTAACAATTCATGTTCCCGTATCATCATATAAGACACCAACCCAAGGCTCTTTCTACTCAAAGCATCGGCAACTACATTTGCCTTACCTGGGTGGTACATGATTTCACAATCATAGTCTTTCAGGAGTTCGAGCCATCTCCTCTGTCTCATATTCAGCTCTTTCTGTGAGAACAGGTACTTAAGGCTCTTATGATCTGTGAACACCTGAAATTTCTCACCATAGAGATAGTGGCGCCATATTTTCAAAGTAAATACTACAGCCGCCAACTCCAAATCATGTGTCGGGTAGTTCCTCTCATGATCTTTCAACTGTCTAGATCCATAGGCAACTACCTTCCCATCCTGCATAAGCACACAGCCCAGTCCCTGGTGTGATGCATCCGTATACACCGAGAATCCTCCTGAGCTGGTAGGAATGGTGAGAACTGGAGCAGTCGTCAATCGACGCTTAAGCTCCTCAAAACTCCTCTCACATGCCTCATCCCATGTAAACTTAACATCCTTACGCGTGAGGTGTGTCAACGGAGCAGCTAGTCTGGAGAAACCCTCTACAAATCTCCGATAATATCCTGCCAATCCTAGGAAACTTCTGATCTCAGTTACTGTCTTGGGCTGTTCCCACTATACAACTGCCTCTATCTTGGATGGATCCACCGATACCCCATCCTTTGATATAACATGCCCCAGAAATGAGATCTGTTCTAACCAAAAGTTACACTTGCTGAGTTTGGCATACAATTCTCTCTCTCGGAGGGTCTGCAGAACTATCCTCAAGTGCTCCTCATGATCTTCCCTGGACTTGGAATACACCAAAATGTCATCAATGAACACTATTACAAACTTATCCAGGTATGGCTTGAATATATCATTCATCAATGCCATAAATGCTGCGGGAGCATTCGTCAATCCGAATGGCATCACCAAAAACTCGTAGTGGCCATAACGGGTACGAAATGCTGTCTTGGGTACATCTCCACTCCTGATCCTCAACTGATGATACCCTGACTGCAGATCTATCTTAGAAAATACTTCGGCTCCCTAGAGCTGATCCAACAAATCATCGATTCTTGGAAGGGGGTACTTGTTCTTAATGGTGGCCTTATTCAACAACCGGTAATCTATACACAGTCGGAGGCTTCCATCCTTCTTCCTTACAAATAGAACCGGTGCTCCCCAAGGTGATACACTCGGTCTAATAAACCCCTTCTCCATCAACTCTTGCAGCTGTTTCTTCAGCTCTTCCAACTCTATCGGAGCCATTCTATAGGGTGGTTTCGATATCGGCTCTGTACCAGGCACTAACTCAATGCAAAATTCCATTTTCCTTTCAGGTGGTAGTCCTGGTAATTCATCCGGAAAGACATCAGGGTAATCCGTAATTACGGCTATGTCCCTCAATTTCGGGTGTGCCTCATCTATATCGACCACATAGGCAATGAACCCTTCACATTATCCTCTCCATCGTTAGTAACATAAACCATCACTCCACATTCAATATTTATCAAAAACAAATAATTTATCTCTCAAGCAATATGCATTTAAAATTATACTCTTTTATTTACCACAATTATACAAGTTTCATATCATTTCTTTTCATCAAAATTTACAATAAGATTGTCTAATCCTGAAAACATCAATGTTTTGGCATGACAATCCATCACAACACGATTGGTAGCCAACCAATCCATTCCCAAAATTACATCAAAATCATTCATATTCAATAAAATCAGATTGGCTATCATTTCCTTCCCCTCTATCTTTAACTTACAATCCCTACATACATGCTCAGTCAATTGACTGTCATTCATGGGTGTGGAAATCATCAACATTTTATCCAACAATGTTGGTTTCACATATTTCAACAATTTATGTGCAAAGGAAGGTGATATGAAAGAATGCGTGGCACCAGGATCAAATAATACCAATGCTTCTAAATCAAAGATTCGGATGGTACCTTTAATCACATCCGTCGATGCGTCTGCAGTGTCCTGGTCCAGTGCATGTACTCTTCCTCTGCTCACACCCGCAGCCTGTTTCCCTTTTTCCTCAGCTGTAGCCCTCCTCCTCGGGGCTGCTGTCTCAACTGGAGCTCCCTCAGGCTCCTTGCCCTTCTGTGGGGCAATCTCCATCTTCTCGGGATAATACTTAGCTATATGTCCTAGTCTCTCTCATCTAAAACACACCATAGGGGTCATCAGACAGGGCCTATTCCCATGAAATCTCCCACATCTCCTACACTGATCAGTAGTAGGTCGTGGTCCTCCAATAGTCATGCCCCTCGGCGCAGTCAAGGCTGGGTATACGGGAGGTCTAGCAGCTCTCTCCCGCACCTCCTCAATCTTTGGCCTCTTCTCGAAAAATCTTTGGCCATCTCTCTTGGCCACTCTTCCAAACCCAGATCTCTTTCGGTCTCTGTCCTTTCTAACACTGACTCTCCCAAGCTCGAAGGCATTTCGCTCAAAGTCTTGCTCACATAACTGAGCCTTATGTACAGCCTCCTCATAGGTCAAGATGTCAAAGGGAGCTAGCTTAGTCCGGATGGCCAATCTCAATCCATCCATGAACTTCTGTATCTTTTAGGTCTCACTACCCATCGTGTCAGGGTCATACCTCCCCAATGACATAAACTTGGACTCATACTCGTCCACAGTCCGGTTCCCCTGAACCAAATTCATAAATTCCATCCGTAATTTCCTCTGTGCGGTAGCTGGAATATACTGTCTCCTGAAGGCCTCTAGAAATATCTCCCACGAGATCTCAGAGTGTCTGGCCCTCAAAATAACCTTGGTGGACCTCCACCAATGCTCAGCCTCGCCTTTCAACATAAACACGGCAAAGGCTACCTGTTCAGCTAAAGTGCATCGAAAAAACTTATATAGTTTCTCCATCTCATACACCCAATCCTCCGTACCACTGGGTCCTTCACCCCTCTAAACACTGGGGATTTCAGCGCTTGAAACTCTCGCAACCTGCTCAAGTCGCAGTCATAACCCAAATCACTACCGGTCTGCTGTGGAGCGATAGGAGAATCTGTATCCTGGGCTGTAGGTGGTGTAACTGTAGCTGTCTCAGCAGCATGAGGTCTCTCCGCCTCTGCAGCTGCCTGTTCAGTAGTAGGCTGTGCTGCGGGACCTCGTCTATCGCCGGCGCCCAAGGCCTGCATGACTATCTCCACCAAATTCTCAATACTCCGCTCTAACCTAGCGAAGCGAGCCTCAGTATCCTCTGCTCTCTCAGCAGGGTTCTGTGGAGCCTGCTCAGTCTGTGGCTCCGCACGGCTCTCAGGCCTACCTCTACGGCCTCTAGCACGTGCTCTCGCCCTTCTACCTTTGCGTCTAACTGGCATAGTGCCTAACTTCCTGTATTATAATAATTCATGAAGCTCAATCCATCACGGTATACACAGTTATATCTAAACAAAAGCACAGTACTATGGGGATGTACTTTCCTACGTTTTATTAATGACTCACATCAGGCCAACACAGCTCTGATACCAATCTCTGTCACGACCCAATTCCATTCTCTTTAATCGAAAATCACTGAAAATGTTTCACGTTTTACTGTTACCTTACCCAGTCGTGAACTAAACTCACCACACACTGTTGGGCTGTGAGTCAATAATAAACACCACATCTCATTCATTCTCAATTAATTAAAACGATGTCATACATTTGCATTTAATCGTGTACTTATACGAATACATGTTTTACTGACATCTACATCCCCCATAATTACAACTCAAAAGAATGCTGTGCTTTTACATTGTTTAGATACAAAAAGAATCACTGTGTATATACCTCTTAGCAATGGAGATGCAGCGGAGTCCAAAATACCACGCCTCAGTCCTTACTGGGCTACTATGCACGCTCTGTAGGGGGGAAAAATAGAGTGGGATGAGTAACCACATGCTCAGTAAGGCAATAATGCAAGCATGGTAGATAACTACTCTATCTACATGCTGATAGTGTTATGCATAAATCATTTATGGTAGGAGCATGAGGAATAAAACTATGCCATGTGAATATACATATATATCATGTATCAAAATCATGTGCATTGGCATATAAAACATGGTAGAAACATCATGTATAAATCACCTCATGCTCAATCTCATTTAAATTCATAAAAAGGGCAATTCATTAAGAAACCTCCTTTTTAAACCAACATCATAAACCTCTTTCTCAACACATAATTACCACCAAAGCAACTCACAATCACAACCACATTTTCATTTCACAATTCACGAATGTGTATAAAAACTAGGTCACTATATCAAAAGTGCCTATGTGGACCATTACATCATAAATCATCGCAGACCACACGCATCCAGGTGTGCGGGGTATCACGTTGGCATGAAGATGGATTATCCCTCACCAGACTTTCTCAACACATAACCATCATGTGGTACATCGTACTCCATGTGATATACACGGTACAGCGTACTCCGCAGACTCATATCGTGATTGGGGGTGCCATTCCTAGGTCTTACCTACCCCATACCAAGAGTTTTCCCATATCCGTGAAGGAGAGCCTCCCTGCCGAACAGAGCCTCCCCGCTTAACAGAGCCTCCCTACCTCCTCGGGCTTAAGGATCCTTCAGTAAGAGAGCCTTCCCACCGAACAGAGCCTCCTCGCCTAACAGAGCCTCCCCGCCTCTTTGGGCTTAAGGATGTTGGCTTAAGGATGTAGGGCTTAAGGATCTTACCGTACCCATGTAGGAGAGCCTCCCTGCCTAATAGAGCCTCCCCGCCCCTCCAGGGCTTAAGGATGTTGGCTTAAGGATCCCACCGTAAGAGAGCCTCCCCACCGAACAGAGCCTCCCCGCCTAACAGAGCCTCCCCGCCTCTTTGGGCTTAAGGATCTTACCAACTTTCACAACCTTATACATGTCACAATGTGCAAACTTGTGCGAGTAAAGCTCTAGCACGACTCAGGCATCCTCTCATACAGAGATGCGTACGAGCATAGCTCTAGTACGGTTATACTCATAAGACAACCACTAAAAATCCACGTACGAGCAGAAGCTCCAGTACGGTTTATAAACATTATCATAGTTTCCAAATCAAGGTGCGAGCTAAGCTCCAGCACGTTTCATACAAATGAAAACATAGAAATCCAGCGCGAGCGAGGCTCTAGCGCGATTTATGTCATACAAATACGATAGGCGGCTCATACACAATCAAACAATCCCGGTAATCGGGTTTAGCACTCACAAATGCTTTTCCACAACAATCATACAATACTAGCCGACCCATCTACAAGCTTGCTTAAAACCAAGTAATTTCATTTTGAAAAGCATCAAAACATTAGATTTATGCAATTATTAGCCTTACTATCCCATTTCATAAAATCCACTTCAAATCCAAAACCACGCATATACTCCTCATCATTCACGAATACCATCAATCATTTATTTGAGCAACCATGCATTTCATAAAACACCCAATATTCACCCACAAGTTCAAAGTACGAGCAGCTACCTCTATATACTCACAAAATTCCCTTACCTGGAATCGCGATGCGTGATTCCACTTCCTTCAGCTGCTTACTCGTACGGTTCGATTCGTCTTCAACGAACTCTTCGGGACTGCACAAAATCGTATCCCGCATTATATTCGATCCATATAATATGACATCATGCGTCCACTATAGTCAATTCGACCTATAGTTTTCTATTAATGCTTGTGAGGCCTCGTTTCATTACTTTATCCACAACTCGAGTCTATGGATCTTCTTAGGCCTATTAACTTATTCAAAATCGATATTAAATCGACATTAAGCTCATAGTGTTCATATTCCATGAATTCCCTCACTATGGCATTTATCAAGCATATACATACCCATTTTCACAATTCCTCCAAACTCACAATGTAATCTCATTTAACCATCTAAAATCATAAACATTACCTCAATAACAACTTTAGTAATGCCCATAAATCATAAACTTATTCAACCCATATATTCTCACATCATACCCATTCTAGGTTTTCTAGGTTACACCAATTCCACCACATCCCTAAATAATTTATCCATCAGTAGTCATGCCAAACAACTCCAAAATCAATTAAATAGACAATGTATTTGGATTGGAGTGTTAGAATCTTACCAAATATGATTTTTCTTCTTGCTCCAAATAGCAATGCCCTTAACCCCTTCAATACCAACAATGGAAAAATGCCTTCACACTATGTTGTTCTTCTCTTTAATAGGAACGACTTTACCTCTAATGGTCTCTCTTTAATTCTTGTTGGAAATGGCTGATTTTAGAGAGGGAAAGTTAGGTTTTTGGGTTGAAAGTGAAAGGTTAGTGTTTTTTCCCGAGATTTCTGATTTTCAGCCCTCCTTATATAGAAATAGCTTGAGGAGATCGATCTGGTCCCTTAAAATCCCTCTTTTTCACGGCATTTTTAAGCTTGAGATCGATCTGTCGAAGCATGAGATCGATCTGTCGAGGCATGAGATCGATCTGCTCCCAAACAGAGAGCTAAGGAGATCGATCTGGGTGCTTGGGGATCGATCTTTTCACTACAGAATGCTTGGGAGATCGATCTGGCTCCATTGGAGATCGATCTGCTCTATTCTTTCACCCAAATAAGAGCATTCTGGCTCTTCCATATCGATCTCTCATCCTATGAGATCGATCTGGCCCTCATGTTTTCCAGATTTCCTGTAGTTTCCTTGCTGCAACTCATACCAATACATCCTTAATCTATTGCCATGGCCATTTTCTCATCCATCCACCTTTATAACTTGAAAATGGCATTCATTCATACCTTATGCACATTGAAACTTGTGTGCATTCATTGTATGTTCAAAGGTATGCTACATAAAACCAAAAGGAAGCATAACTCCATTCCATTTTACCACACAACCCATTTTGAGTTTCAATCACATCCATCACTTATAAAAACTCATTTCTTCATATTCATACTCAATGGAACTTGTATGTACGTTACAAATCGTATTACACATACGTACATTGAATCCATGGACTTACATCAATCATACTTTACATTACAAGTCCATTCATATTTATTACACATTACAACTTTACATATACGGGGTCTCACAAAAAAATAAAATGAAATCTCATCACATGAACTTCCCAAACAACTTCAAAAAAAAAAACATTTGTTCTAATAATGCCCTTGTGGTGTTAGGTAAGGGATTCATGTTCGACTCTTCCTTCTAATCAAAATTCAGTAGGTCTCCCTTAACTAGATTATGTACCTTGTACTTCTGGGCTATGCAGTGTAAGACTCGAAAATTCGATGTCATTTCTTTTAGAAATTGATATTATAAATATGGATTCGTGTAATCTTGATCAATAAAGAAGAAATAATTAAATTTTTAAGTCCAATTGATCAATATATGAATTTATTGTGAAGACCTGAAATTTTTACGTCGGGAATTTATTTCGAAAATATGAAAAAAATATTTTCAAAAAAATAATAATAATAAATAAATATAATTCCGAAGAAATTGAAGGAGAATATGATGTACATATATATTGGTCGAAATAAATTAAATAATATATATATGTACATGTGTGTGTGTGTGTGTGAAAATTAATGTATAAAATACATTATGATAATATAATATTATTATAATAATATAAGATATTTTGGTATATTATTATTATAATAATAATAATATTATATTTCAGCCAAGGGAAAAAGGGGGAGAAAAATTCGACGATGCCTCGGGTTTACGGATAAGCCGGTAAGCAATCGAAATTGACCGATTTAACTTTCAAAAATTTTATTTGAAATTATATTTGACTAAAATTGACCTGGGTTAAATATATAAATGTGTAGCGAGATAGTAGGCGACGAACGTGAGTTTAATCGAGTCTCGAATGATAAGCCATCACAGAATCTCGAGTAAGTGACTCTCCCTTACTATAATTTGTATAGTTATACGAGTTAGAGATTAATTGCATAAGTTACGGATTAATTCCGTATAAATTATTTTAGGTTTGAAATTGAAAAATGATTAGCGTAAATAATCGTGTGAGCTATCCAAAGAGACTGGAAAATGCTTATGACAACCCAATAAGAGTTAATGGGCTTGGTGGGCCTAAAGGACTCTAGAGATATGAATAGTAAAGTCGAAATGAGCTTAAAATAGAGTTGGGCCCAATAAGAGGAACGAGGGCTAATAAGAGCAATTGGGCCTATTTGATGAAATAGACTACATAGAAAATGATAAATGAGTTATCCGACTTAATTAATGTGATTGATAACTATCTACAGCTCTAGAAGATATATTCGGAGCCAGATAAACTGATTTACGGAAAGTGAAAAAAGGTGAAAAAGTGCATTCGATTGGATTCCAGGTAAAGGATCTATGCTAGCTCTTAGAGATAGCTGTATGTATTTTTATCGTCGTTTACATACACTTAAATTCTGTATAGAGTATGAATATGAGATTTTTGAATAGTACCTAAATATGAGAAAATACGAAAATGCCACTGGGAATGGTGAAAATTTTAGAAATGCATAAAGTGCATGTGTGACGCCCCGGAAACGCAGAAAACAAGGTAAATTTAAAACTTTTTATTCATCCATTCACAATTATGGGTGCATTCTTGTACAGTGTCATGCATCATCATACATAATTGAGAACTTTCACCTCAGGATCTCATCATCTTATAATTATATATCATACCATATACATTACCCAATTCAAGGTTAATTAATCCTAATACATCCCATACATCATTGCACATCAAGTGTCTGTAAATACAACTTAAGTCTGGGTACATGAAGTATTAAAATATACCTCAAAGTACAATATATGGCCTGGAGCTCAAGTCCTCCACTAGCCACTACTCCGTACGTCACAGAGAAACTCTCTTCACTTGAAGAAATCTAGGGCGAAGATAAAACAGGGTAAGCTTCTAAATCGCTCAGTAAGGAGGTAAGGGATTCTTTAATAGAAAATGATTTGCACAACACAATCATTTTATTTTACATGTTAAACTCAATAAACTCAGTGGAAAATGTAGCATGAATAATCAAAACTTAAACTCAATTCATTTCTCAAAGCTTAGGGAGAAACATGGTGATAAATGGCTCAAACCATGATTACAAGTAGTTACAAGCATGTGGAACAAGCATGTATAAAACAGGATGCGATAATGGCTTTTCTCATACAACGTGATGAAAATCACCGCATTAATAATGCACGTGGCGCAGCCACCAAACACAAACTCATGTGTAAAAAGAGACTAGGCAAATACAACTCATATAAAAACTCGTCATGGCACATCAAAATAATCTCCTCTTGGTGCGCATCCCAGACATCCTCAAAAGAGGGAACGTCGACAATATGGTTGTGTACATGGTATATTGGACTTACGCATTACCAAAACAAGGCCCGACCTTACATGCTACCAAAGCAATGACTCTCCTTATGCACACTATCGGTCTTACATGCTACCAAAGCAAAGCTCGGACTTACATGCTACCAAAGCAAGGCCTCCGAGCGCTACCAAAGTAGGGAAAAATATCAGTCATACATACTACCAAGCAATGCCTCCTAGCATTACCAAAGCGGGGAAAAATATCGGTCTTACATGCTACCAAAGCAATGCCTCCCAATGCTACCAAAAGGGGGAAAAGTATCGACCTTACATTCTACCAAAGTAATGCCTCCCAGCACTACCAAAGCGGGAAAAAATATCGGCCTTACATGCTACCAAATCAATGTCTGATGTGTATTCAACATTATACGCCTAAGTCTCAGTAATAGTCATTATCATATAAAACTATTTTGCCTTCACGTAACGCTCATATGGTCTTCTCATAAAACTCATCTAAAAAATTATTTTGTACTCAACACAAAACATGTCAAAACCGAGCTCAACCAGTAAAACAACGCACACATTTCTCAAATCTCAATACACCTTAACGTAGAGCCCAAACCATATTTTCACTTTTAAACTCAAAATGATTGTTAAACGATTGTTAAACGATTTCACATTTAGTTTACAACTCAAAACAATTGGGTCCCAATCGACTATAAAATCGTGTGCAAATAACTCATTCTCAACTCATAAAAACATGCTTGTTTTCTCAAATTACTTTTCATGCTACAACATCATCACAAAACACATACACAAATGGGTTTGAGTTTCCCCTTACCTCGTTGCACCTTGTATAGTGCAATCGTTCTCCCGTATCACGGACTAGCTTCGCATTCCTCTCTGGAACTCTCGGGCTGTCCAAATGATGTAAAAACATCAAAATTCACCTCATTGCCTCAATCTCAACTTATAGTCATAAATCTCCAAAATTACCACAACTGCATAATATCATCTTTACTCCAACAAAATTACAATTTCATCAATCTCTAATCCTTTCCTAGCTATTTCATCACAATGCCTACAACCATAATCACCAAAATCACTGAAAGATCCAAGATCAAAGTTTAGAAATTTACCAAAACTTATGGAGTGCTCAACTCTTGCCTCAATTCAATCTGTCTTTCGATTTCTAAGTATGTTGTTCTCCTTTGGATGAGGAACAACTTTCTCTCTTGCCACAACCTTTAATTTGGACGAAAATGGGGGCTTTGGAAAAGAGAGAAAGTTAGGGCTCGACTAAAATTGAGGTTTGGGAGAGAGAGAAAAGATGAAATGCAAGAAAACACAGGGGTACTTTTATAGACGGAGGGTAGGAGATCGATCTGGTCCTTGATGAGATTTATCTCTTTTTGAATTTGAGAACATTTTGAGGAAATTTTATGCCTAGGAGATCAATTTGTCGTGGGGTGAGATCGATCTCTTAATTACTTCATGAGATCGATCTTCTGTTTACAGAACGCTTCATGAGATCGACCTTCTCCTTGAGGAGATCGATTTGTTGTTTATAGAATGCTTCAAGAGATTGATCTGCTTGCCTATGAGATCGATCTGCCTATCAGTTCTTGCATATTTTTTGCATTCTGGAGCCATGAGATCGATCTCTCATCCTTGGAGATCGATCTGGCATTCACATATTGTACTGCCGCTGCATCAATTTGCAGAAAACTAATAGTAAAACTTTCCAAAATCTACCCCATAGTCTATATTTCAATCCATACACATTCAAGACTTAAAAACCTCATCTTCTTATAGTTCATCATATTTAAAACTTGTGTGTACATAAACATATCATAATTACATACAAAAAATTACAATTCTCATAAATGGGGTATTAAAAATTCACAGTTATCACAGCATGAAATCTATGTTTTCTATGTGAAAAAGAGATTTTATAAAGCTGGAATGATAGACTGGCTCATGATTTAATTGTATGCATTAAATTAGACATTTTTTTAAAGTGTGGTTTGATTAACGAGTGATTTGATGGGATGTTACCCTTTCACTCTGTTTTGCATCGTTTTACGTATATGATAATTCTATATTTTTAGAATTATTTATGCTTAATTTCCTAATTAATTATTTAAATCCCCAATTTATTTTGTTAATTATCCCCTTTATTTAATTAAAATTCTCATGTTTGCAGATAAATTAAATCCGGATGAATTTTGAATATTTCGGTAGAAAATGGATCGAAATTAGGCTAAAATCAAGATTGAGCCACGCAGATAACACGAGTCATGCCACCGAGCTCATCCAATTGGACAAGAAGACCGATGACATGGAAATATCTTTTCAAAGAGCCAATGGTGTGAAGACAGTGGCCAAAAAAATGCCAACTCATCAAGGATGTTGAAATTACAATTTTACCCCTAGTGTGTTTATAAATAGGAAAGGATAACAATTGAAAGATGATGTAATTTTAGGAGTAGAAGTAAGTTAGGAGTAGAAGGAATGTAATTTTAGGAGTAGGAGTAGGAGTAAGGTAGCTTAGAGTAGTTTAGTTTGAGATTACATTTTCAAGATTTACTTTCTTATTTTCTTTAGTCTTCCGTTGGCTTCCAATTTCACTTTTAATTTGCATTCCATTTTATTGTTATCAATTTTCTAGTCTTGGTCAATTTTTCTCTTCAATGGAAATCAGCATCATTAGCTCTTCTCAGTTTTATTTAGTTCTTTTTATTTCATTGCTTTCCAGTATTTTTAACTTTAGACTTAGTAGATCACCCACCTTAATCTCATAATTTGTTAGAATATACTTAGGGTAAAATCAACTGGTAGTTAATTAGGCTAAGTAACTTCTCTGAGGGATAATAACTCAGGACTCAAATCCTATTATTACTTGTACGACCCGTGCACTTGCGGTAATATCTTTAGGGCCTATCAAGTTTTTGGCTCCGTTGCCGGGGATAATCTTAATTAGTCGTTAATTAATATTGGTGAAATTATGCTTAGGTGTAATTCTAGCTTGTAAATATTTAGGTTGTAAATATTTAATCTAGATTAGTTAATTGAAAAATTAAAATCAAAATCAAAAAAATTGAAAAATTTAAAAATTCAAAAATTTTTAAAAAAAATTGCTAAGGACTTTTCGATGATTGCATGCGTAGAGCCAAAAGTTTTGATTGCTTTCCTCTAGATCCTAAAATTGAACGCACTCTTAGAAAAATTCGAAAGGATTTTAGGAAATTTATAGCTCCGCTGCAAAGTATCATGACAAAAAATAGGGAAATTAAGATCGTTGGAGATTATGCAATGCCGACTATTGGAGGTTATTATACCGGCATTAGGCCACCAGCTGTCCATGCAAACAATTTTGAAATTAAGCCTTCCATCTTCCAGATGATCCAAACTTATTTATAGTTCAGTGGGCTTCCACACGATGACCCACATGCTCACCTTGGGCAATTCTTGGACTTGTACAACACATTTAAACACAATAGATTATTTGATGATGCGCTTAGGCTTAGATTATTCCCCTTCTCACTTAGGGATAGGGCGAGACATTGGTTAACCTCCCTGCCTCTAGGATCCATTTCTACATGGGATGAGTTAGCCCATCAATTTCTATCTAAGTTTTTCCCTCCCTCTAAAATGGCCCAACTCCGTAGTAATATATCTTCCCTTGCCCAGTACGACTCTGAATCTCTTTACGAAGCATGGGAACGATATAAGGAGCTTCTTAGGAAGTGCCCTCACGATGGCCTACCTTTGTGGCTGTAAGTCCAAACCTTCTACAATGGACTTACAAGCCAAAATAGGACCATTGTTGACGCTGCTGCGGGTGGAGCGCTAATGTGCAAAACAGAGGAGGAAGCATATGAGCTTTTAGACAAGATGGCGGCTAACAACAATCTATGGTCCTCGGAGAGGCAATTATCAAAGAAGCCAGCGGGTATTTATGAGCTTGACACACTGTCTACCTTGACCTCTCAAATTGCTAATCTTACGAAGAAGGTAGAGTCGCTCAGTACCTAACATAATCCTTCCACTAATCCTAACTAGTGTTTTTTGTCCAAAGTCCTTTTCTTTCCTGCGAGCTGTGTAGTGGTACCCATTCTGTAGATAGGTGTCCGCTCAACCTAGAATCGGTTCAGTATGTTGCTCCACTTCAGAAGCAACAGAACAACCCTTTTTCAAACACCTATAATCCAGGGTGGAGGAACCATCCTAACTTCTCCTGGAGCCAAAACCAAGGGCAAACTTCTAGCTCTAGACTTGTAGAACCCCCTAGTTTTCAAGCTCCATTGGTTCATGTACCACCACAGTCGCAATTTCCGCACCATCCACCATATCATCCATCCCTACCTCAATTCCAGCATCATCCACCTCACTTCCACCAACCACTACCACTACCACCACCACAACCCTACCATGCACCAGCAGCTAAGAAGAAGCTCTCGCTTGAGGAAATGTTCACGACTATCTTGCAAAATCAAGCTGCTTCAATTAAGAACTTGGAGGTTCAGGTGGGACAAATAGCAAATGCTCTTAGCCAACGTCCTCAAGGGACCCTTCCCAATAACACTGAAGCTAATCCTGTTAAGCAAAGAGAATGTAAAGAATATGTCAAATCCATCATCCTTAGGAGCGACAAAAAGCTAGATGAGCCACCAGTTAAGTCCAGCCCTGAACAGCACATAGTTGAAGAATCCTTAAGTTCTAACGAAGCAACTCCGAAAGAACAAGAACATCAGGATCAAGCTGCAAAAGAATCAAAGCTAGGTGCTTCTTCATCTATACCTTCTTCTACTGTACAGCCTTCCTCGCCCTTTGATGCTACACATGTTTCCACTACATCTCCTCCGGTTAGACCACCAGTACCTTTTCCTCAAAGGTTTCAAAACCAAAAGCTTGAACAATAATTTGCTAAATTTCTTGAGGTTTTTAAGAAACTTCACATCAACATTCCTTTTACAGATGCTTTAAAGCAAATGCTAAGTTATGTGAAGTTTCTAAAGGATATCCTCTCTAGGAAAAAGAGATTTGAAGACTATGAGACGGTGGCCTTAACTGAGGAATGTAGTGCCATTATCCAGAGGAAATTACCCCCAAGCTCAAAGATCCCGGGAGTTTTACCATACCCATGCACTATTGGAAATTTATTTTTTGGTAGAGCCCTATGCGATTTAGGAGCTAGTATAAATTTGATGCCATCGTCTATCTATCATAAGTTAGGAATAGGGGATGTCAATCCCACCACAGTGACCCTCCAGTTAGCTGATCGATCAATTAAATATCCGAAGGGGATCATTGAAGATGTCTTAGTAAAGGTGGACCAGTTTATTTTCCCTGCAGATTTTATTATTTTGGACATGGAGGAAGACAGGGAAGTCCCCATTATACTAGGTAGACCTTTCCTAGCTACTGGTAGAACAGTAATTGATGTACAAAAGGGGGAGTTAACTATGAGAGTCCTAGATCAGGAAGTGAAATTTAATGTTTTCAAACCTTTGAAGCTCCCTGATGACTCTCAAGAATGTTTTAAGATGGAGATTGAGGAGAATATAAGGCTTAAGCATATAATATCTGAGAGAAAGAAGGAAGTAGATAGGGCTCAGGAGGATTTAACTGTTAACATTTTGTCACCATTTTTAGCTAATCCTCCTACTTTTCGCCCTGCTGCTGAGTGTGATTTTCTTCAGCTGCATTTGAAGTGGTTGTGTTTTCCTTTTCACTTTGTATATAGTTCATTTTTCTTTTTCTTTTCTGTTGTTTCTTTCCTTGTTTATTTTGCAGGTTTATTTTCTAGTTTTATGCTTTCAATCAAGCTTCAGTTGTTCATCATCATCAGAAAGGGGAGTACTCTGTTCTCGAGCTTAAATTCGTATATTATCTGTACACTGAGGACACTGTGCACTTTAAGTTTGGGGGAAGGGATATCAATTGAGCAATTTTGTGAAAAATTGGAAAAATTTTCAAAATTTTTTTGAAAATCTGAGAAAGAATTTTTAAAATTTTTTCGATAATATGAGCTTAAATTGCTTGATTTTGGGATGATTTAGTGCTTAGCATGTAGTTTTTCCCATATTTCGATGATATGACCCCTTGATTTAGTCTGACTTTGATTAAATGAGAAGCATGATTATAGGAAAAACATAAAGTTGAATTCTTAAATTTGTCTTGATTCTGATTGCGATTACCTCATCTTATGCACATGTCATGTCATGAATCGATATATTTAATTAGATAAAGCTTATGTGTACATAGGATTGCATTTATTCAGTTGATTTTGTGCATCATATTCTAGAATTTTTTTGATCTAATCTTGAGGTAAAATATTATATCACACTTGATTAGGGAGATGATGTAGGTCATCTTTGGATCGTTTGAACCTTTCTAGCCTTCCTTGTACATATTCTACCCCTAGTCACCCATCTGGGCCAAATAAGCTTTTCTCTATAAATATACCATCGTTATTTTCCTTAGCTTAAATACTTTGTTCCTATCCCTTACCCCAAAAGCATGAAAAGTCATTGAGATATATTGTGAGTTATATGGTTATTAAGTGATAGTGAAAGAGTATGTATAAAAAAATGATGAAAAAGAAAGAAAAAGAAAAGAAGAAAGAAGAAAAATTCAAAAAAAAATGTTTAGCAAAAGAAATAAGTTTGGGGGAAATAATTAGAGCTTTTACATTATAGATCCTAGAAGTAATGTATGTTAAGGGGTAATTAAACCTAAATCGACTTTATCATACCTTAGCCCCAGCCTTACATTACAAGATTAATGAAGTCCTATTAATCTTTGGTTAAGTGTGACTATATTAGTGGAGAGAGAAGTGAAGAGCAAACTTATGGGAATGATCACATGTCATTAACTTTGCATTCACTATGTTGCATAATCTGATTCGAGTAATATACTGTGAAGTGACTTAGACATTTTTCACACATTCACGAGGAGTCCAATTTGGGTTAGGACTTATGATTGAATGATTCTGAGTGTTTGACTTGTAATTGTGATTCTTTGATTTCATAGTATGTACTTTTTCTTTGAGGAAAACATTGGAGAAATTATTGTGTTTTGTACTTGTCGTTCCTACAATTATTTTGTTTTGCTTGAGGACAAGCAAAAGCTCAAGTTTGGGGGTGTGATAATTCTATATTTTTAGAATTATTTATACTTAATTTCCTAATTAATTATTTAAATTCCCAATTTATTTTGTTAATTATCCCCTTTATTTAATTAAAATTTTCATGTTTGCAGATAAATTAAATCCGGATGAATTTTGAATATTTCGGAAGAAAATGGACCGAAATTGGGCTAAAATCGAGATTGAGCCACGCGGACAACATGAGTCATGCCACCTAGCTCATCCAATTAGACAAGAAGACCGATGACATGGAAATATCTTTTCAAGGAGCCAATGGTGTGAAGACAAGTGGCCAAAAAAATGCCAACTCATCAAGGATGTAAAATTACAATTTTACCCCTAGTGTGTTTATAAATAAGAAAGGATAACAATTGAAAGAGGATGTAATTTTAGGAGTAGGAGTAAGTTAGGAGTAGAAGGAATGTAATTTTAGGAGTAGGAGTAGGAGTATGGTAGCTTAGAGTAGTTTAGTTTGAGATTACATTTTCAAGATTTACTTTCTTATTTTCTTTAGTCTTCCGTTGGCTTCCAATTTCACTTTTAATTTGCATTCCATTTTATTGTTATCAATTTTCTAGTCTTGGACAATTTTTCTCTTCAATGGAAATCAACATCATTAGCTCTTCTCGGTTTTGATTAAGTGATTGCTCTATCTTTTAGTCCACTACATAGTTTACATATTTTACATTTCCTAGGTAGCTCTCGGTTTGCAAGAGGATTACTTATGTTTTTAGTTGAAAAAACCTTCATTTTGCCTAATGTAGCTCTCGACTTAGTGCATTTTTCTCGTTGGATGGAGGGAATGATTCTGGTGACTGAACCAAAGTCACCTTGCATCACTTGCTTCATGTTATGAATCACTGCTCCCATTTTATTTACTGTTAATGATTTCTAGAAACTCCATTTCTTTTATTTTGGAACTTGCAATAGTGAAAACTTAGGATATGTTTCTAGCGTCTGCTCGATGAGTACCTTATGGGCATGAGAAGCTGAACTGAGGTAAAGTATTTCTCACTGGAGCTGGGACCAGAAGCGTGGAAGGCTTAAGCACTTGGTGTAGCTGGAAGGCCACTCTTGCTGCTGTCCAGGGGGTTGCTGCTTTGCTTCATTGCTGTTGCTGTCGAGTAGAAGAGTTAGCAGGGGACGGTGCAATGAGACTCGGAGAGGAACTGGTTGCTGCGATGATGAACGGTTGGACAAGCTGATAGAGGTAGCATCTAGACGGTGTCGTGGCAGCAATTAGGAACCATTTCCCACTCTGTTTGACTCTGTTTCATTGTTGAGTTGAATGCGAGAGTGTAGGACAGAGCACGTCGAGAGCAGCAGCATGATAGAAGCAGGACAATAGCTGGTTTGCACCTGCAGCACCTGAAAATGCAGTAGACAGCAGCTGGAATGAGCTGAACCCGTGAGCACCTAAAATCGAGACACACCTGGACAAACTAAAAAGAAGCAACGCCTAGAACAGCAGCAGATTGCAGGACCAGATGAAGCAGACCGACAGTAGCTAGAACCGAGAATGCCTGGTGCAGCAGGGAGCAGAAGCGGACCTTGCCTGGAGCAGTTTCTGGTCAGACCCGAGAGCAAGCAGAGTGCAGCGGGACAATTGCCAAAACCGTGAACATAGCCTGAAAATAAACATGCAATTAGAAAGATAATGAATAGTGCAGTATCGGGACTCCACTTGTTTGCCAAAATTGTTTAGGGCCTTGTTTGGCCAATTAATGTGTTATTTCATGTTTTTACTTTAATGAATTAAATTGATTAATACTTTTTAGTTGTCATTTAGGTAATTTAATTAAGTAATGGTAGGTTAGCTTTATTGTTTTGCATGTTAATTTAATTTGTAGTGTTAATTTTTAGTTAGTAGTTAATTTTATATTAAATGTTTTAGGATTTTATTTTGGTTTAGTGTTTTACAAGTGGCATTTAGAATTAATCTAGATTAAATGTTTTTCATGCATTTTTAATTTGGTTTCTATTTGTATTAGATTTTAGGTTAGTTTAATTTGCAATTTTTATTAGTTTAATTACATGCATTTTTATTTTAAGTTTGTTTAAATTTTAGTTTAATTTTAGTTCTTTATTTTCATATTTGCATTTTATTTTAACTGCGTTAATTAATTTTAACTGTTTTAATTATTTTGTAGGTTTTTTATTTTAATTGCGTGAAGCACTATAAGTAATTTTGCTCGATTTTCTTTATTTTATGGTTTTATTATTTTTAGTATTTTTAATTGCAAACTTAGTAGACTACCGATAATCAAAACTTCATAATTTGCTAGGATATACTTAGGGTAAGATTAACCGGTAGTTAATTAGGCTTGTCAACTTCTCTATGGGACGATAACTCGGGACTCAAATCCCATTATTACTTGTACGACCCGTGCACTTGCGGACAATACGTTTAGGGCGTGTCAGTATCGCACTCGATTTTGAGTACCACTGTGATGGGAAATAGAGCCAGATGTCTATTTTGTGTGTGTGAAATCGTGCTAGAGCTATGATGAAATCTGTGGATTTATCCAGATCCGCTCGCACTTGATTTTGGTATGGCATATGTACAGACCGTTCTAGAGCACTGCTCGCACTGGATTCTGTTGTGATTTGTGATTGAGATCGTGCTGGAGCCCTCGTGTTGACTGTGTGTCACATTGACTTGCTCACACTGGATCTGAGACGACAGGCTATGGTTGATAATTTATTTGGTTGAGGTGGTGAGCTTGTGACTCCGGCACCTATAACTGTGTGGTAATTATATTGTGGTTCACAGAGTACGTCGTACCCTGTAGACAACATGGAGTACATTGTACTGTGTAACTATAGGATGTGAGTATTACGTCTTTGGACTCGGGCATGCTTTGTCATTGCTCTGATTTGTGATAGTCCTTAGATAGGTGCTGATGGATAGACTAATCCCCTCCTTGGACTCAGAGACACCCTGGCACACCTGATCCGTGATAGCTTGTGGGTCTCAGACTTTGGCTAATTTTCCCTTGGATTTATATGGATCCCTGCCTAGTCTCACATGTTTTATTGGTTTCAGTGATGAAACTAATTGTGATTTGATTTCTGTGATGAAACCATTTGAAATGAGAATATGATTTAAATGTGAGTTTCAATACTAAACACAAAAATATTTTACTCTGAACGAGAGTTGATATTCGATTTTTGGCAGTAAATTGCTATGTGTTTTACTATAATAGTTTTGTGAATGCCATGAGTTTTTCGGCATAAACCATGCATTATGAGCATCGTAGATAGTATGATTATCTACCTGCTTTCATATATTAATGCAAGTGTTTTGAAAAGTAAATGCATTTGTTTTACGTGATGATAAAGTATGCATTATAAGCATCATAGATAGTGTGGTTATCTACATGCTTTCATATATTTCCTACTGAGCGTGTGGTGCTCATCCCTTTATTTTTCCCCCCTCTACAGAGCATTTTAGTAGAGTGTATAAGCTACGTCCGTCCTGTGATCTTTTACACACAGCTATCCACCAGCATCGAGGTATACACACACGTACTTTTTGTATCTGAATAATAGTGTACAATGATGTAGTCACGTTATATAGGGGATGTATATGTAAGGCAATGTAAACAACTTTCTAATTATGAAATGATAACTTTATGAGCTTTCACGAATGTTTGTGCCTGGGACGAAAACATTGCCTGAGATCTATATATATATATATATATATATATATATATATATATATATATATATATATATATAACATATGAAACTGAGTGATGGATATTGACTTATAGCCCAACAGGTGAAGTGTGGTAAGTTCGCAAAAAAATTTGTAGTGATTTTTGGGAATTTGGGTCGCAACATGTAGTTTTCAATTGAATGGCTTGGATTTCCTGCATGGTAGTAGCATCGAGCATTTGCATCATACCATTTTGGGAATTTAGGTTTCATCATCTCTATATGAACCCGCACTATTAAGTGGTTCTTCACTAACTGCGGGAATGATTCAGTGTATGAAATGGGAATTGAGTCAATGAAGGCCGTTATTGAGTTTTTCATGGAGGTTTTTGATTTCTAATAGGGTTACTAAACTAATGTAAAACCCGAATTTAATTAAAATATGAAATAAAGGAGTATTTGTGAAGGAAGTCGGGTTAAATTAATCCCGAACACTTGCAAGGGTAAAATGGTTAAAAGACCAAAGGTCGGTATAATTTCGATAAGAAAATTTAATTAAAAATATGGATTTGAGAAATCTTGGTCAATAAAGGTGAAATAAATTTATTTCGGGTTAAATTGATCAAGATATTAATTTATGGGAATTAATCGAAATTTTTAGTTCGGAAAAATAATCCCGAAAATAATCGAAAAATATATCGAAAAGTCACCCGGGACAATATCCCGAAAATACGGAGAAATTATACCCGAAAAAGGGTTAAAATATAATAAATAAATTAAATAAAATTAAATAAATGAATTTAGAATTAAATAATAATTTTAAGGATATTTTAAGGGATATTTGGGTATTTTTAATATATTTTAATGAATAAAATAAATTGTTAAATAATAATGATAATTCAAAAAAAAAAAAAACAAATCAGAAAACATGTTATCGGGGAGAGAGAAGAAGAAACGGAAAACCCGAAGAAGACCCGAGGAGACCGTGACCACCGAAGGAGTACCGGCGACCCTTGACCGCCGATGAGCACCCGAGGTGCAAGAGGAGAGACCGGCGATCTTCAGGGCACCGGTGACGCGCCGATTGGAGGCCGGAAGACGCCGATCGGAGGAAGGAAAAATCGAGGGAGAGAATGGCTCGGTTCCGGCGATCCATGGCGACTGGGCATTAACGGCGGCCACCGATGAGTTCAGAAGGAGGAGCCGGTCATTTTGAGACCGATAGCACCCGACGAGGCGGTGGGAATCGCCGGCGACGGCCAAAAGAGGGAGACGGGTCCGACGGCGAAGAGGAGAACAGCCGGACCGGCGGTATTCCGACGACGTTGAGGCGAACCGAGGCCAGATTCGAGGTGCGGACGACCCAGCGGAGCTGCTGGCGGTGGAAGCCGACGGAGAACCGGCCGGCAAGATGGTGAACCGACGGTGAACCGGCCAAATCGGGGTGAACCGGCGGGTCTGAACCGGTCCGAACCGGACTGAACCGGTTCAGCCAAAAAGAGGGGAAAAAAGGAGAAAAAGGGAAAAAGAAAAAGAGAAAAAAATTGGGGAAAATTTCGGTGGTGCAATCGAGCTTCGGGTAAGTCGATAAGCGGTCAAATTGACCCGATTTAAATTTGGAATATTTTATTTAATTAATTATCGACTGAAAGTTCACCCGAAAAATATATTTAATTGTGTAGCTCGACGATTGGCATCCACCGAGGGCTCGAGACAGCCTCGATTTTAGGACTAGCATGGAATCTCGGGTAAGTGACCCCTATTTACGACAATTACCTCGTTATGCGTGATGTTGATTTAATTTCCGCATAAATTGAATTAAATTATGGAAATTTAGATTTAATTGTCGTAAATATTAAATTTAGCTATTCGAGAATTAGAACGAGGCCCGATAAATTATTGGTGGGCCCAGTGAGCCCAATAGGCCTCGATAAAGTGAGAATTAAGTGGTAAACGGGCTTAAGGCCGATTAAGGCCCATTAAGGTGCAATCAGGCCCAATAGGGGTAAATGGGCCCAGCGATTTAAATTAAGACCAGAAAAGATTAAGCACAATTAAATTATATGTTATCTGACCTGAGGAATGTTAATACGCAGTTCCGGGCATTGGATTGGAAGCATATCGGACTGCGCGACGGGACTACAGTGGAAAAGAAAAGGTCAGACTCGATAGAAAATTAAGGTAAGGGAATTCTGCGGGCTGCTAGAGGTAACTTTACGCAATTTTAAATTCATATGCAGTCCTTAAAAATGATCTGGAGGGTCTAGAGGTCGAAGAACAATTTTAGTGCCTCGAATGGGCAAAATTACTAAAATACCCTTGTTAAGGGTAGAATCTAAAAATTTTAGGAAAAATTGGGAGGAGCAAGGACAAGAGGTTCCTGCTCGTTCTGGAGGTATTTCAACGCATGCATGAGTAGGCTGGCTCACTTTTAAAGAAAAATGCATAGCATTGCATATCTTAATTGTTGTGATTT
Organism: Firmiana major; assembly: GCA_033439115.1. NCBI lineage: Eukaryota > Viridiplantae > Streptophyta > Magnoliopsida > Malvales > Malvaceae > Firmiana > Firmiana major. The sequence goes on from CM065899.1 coordinate 67,124,640, forward strand.
CTGTGAAAACTATTTGGAAATAACCGAGCCGCCTACATGTTTTTATTTACATGTGACGTGCTAGAGCTCAGCTCGCACGATGTTTGATTTGTGTGATGCATGCATTAGTACTGGAGCGAGAGCTCGCACTAGAGTTTTACATGCATAGGTGCTAGAGTATAACTCGCACCAGATTTCACATGCTTTTGCGTGACACGGTGCTAGAGTCTAACTCGCACCAGATTTTATAAGATTTTCATACAATTTATATACAGAGTGCTGAGCATAGCTCGCACTAGTTTTACTGGATTTATGGAGTAGCGCTGTCTGCCCTTGGAGTCAGCCAAAAGGCCCAACAGGCTCAAAAGACCTCTTAGGTAGGGTGAGAGTGAGGGATGAGGTTGGCGGCCTTGTGGAGATGTAAAGCGGGCTCTGCCAAGTTTACTTAATTTGATGAGAGTGCTGAGCATCGCTCGCACTGATTTTTATGAGAACATACGATGAGCCGTGCTTGGAGCATCGGGTAGATTGTGTGTCACCGATTTAATAGGCTCGCACGTGCGTTTTGAGACATGGCAACGAGTATTGAGTTATGAAAACCTCTGTGGGAAGCAGGCCATTTGGGCTGGAGTACCTAGAGTGATATGGGTCCATGGAGTACGATGCACCGTGCAAGTAGCATGGAGTACGATGTACCGTGGGGTATCTTCGGATACGGTATCTTTGTGATACAGGGTATCTTCGGATACGGTATCTTTGTGATACGGGGTATCTTTGTGATACGGTATCTTTGTGATACGGGGTATCTTCGGATACGGCATCTTCTGATGCGTGAGATCGGATAAGACTGACGGGTTGGATTGACCCACCTCCCGGGCAGTTCCCGATCAGGGTGAGACCTCGCACACTGGGATCCGTGAAGCTAGAGGGACTCACGAGGACATATTGGCCAGTCCTGGTTATTACCGATATACAGTATTGCCTAGTCTCGTATCTTGTATATATATACGTATGCTTTCGATATCGATGTTTTTGAGAAACTCAATTTCCATGGTGTTGTGTGAGTCAGGATCACCCGAAGGAGGGGTCGAGTCCTGACTTCATTGTGAAATTTTTAAAGAGAAAGATATGATTTTGAATATACTTGCATGTTGAATTTTCCGTGCAAATATGTTTTACATAACATCATAATTCATATCATTTGTTTTAAAATGTGTGGAGAAAGGGTGGTTTATACATGGCACCACGTTCATGTAGGTAGTATGGTTACCTACTTGTTCGTAGGATTGCCTTACTGAGCTTGATGTGCTCACCCCTTTCATTTTCTCCCACAGATAATCTCCAGTTGAAGTTGAGGCGACTCAGTACTGCATTTCGGATATCCGCTGCTGCCCATCAACATAAGGTATATACACTTGTACATATTGTATCTACATAAGCATAGCACAGTAACATGTTTGTAAGTAACTTTAGGGGATGTATAAATAATGTAAATAATTATAAATGACTGGAGAATAAATAAGTTAGATGGTAATGGTATGGTGGGACTGGCATTGACGCACAGCCCAATTATTAGTGGAGTGTTGGTCACGATTCGAGGACAGGTAAGAATTCAAGTAAATAAACAAAACGCGAAAAATTAACTCTAATTTTTGGGTAATTTGGGTTGTGATAATTATTATGGTATCAGAGCACAATTGGTCTGATGTGTGTCAGTGTCAGTAATTAGGAAATTACATCCCCGTGTTACTGTGCTTAGTTAGATACAATAGTGTATATCGAGATGGGCTTGACTAAGAAATGGTTGAGAATGCAGGAATGCTTAATATGAGTCGCGTTAGATGAGATAGTGCACGAGGCAGAGGTCGTAGAGGTAGACCTGAATCTGCTAAGTCATGCTGAGTTTGACTATGAGAATCATGATGAAATTGAAATGGAGGCTAATGTTGAGTATGCCCCACAGAGTCCGACAGAGTGATCGGACAGTATTGAGAGACGCTTCGCGAGATTGAAGCGGAGCATGGGTATTATTTTGAGGAGCTAATTGCTCAGATTATGTATGAGATCAGATGGCGCAGCGGAGCATTGGTGGAAACCCGCTCGACCCATCTTAAGTGTTAAACATTCAGAGCTAAGATGAGAATTGTTTATGGATGTATTCCGGTGACAGAACATCCCGGACATTATTTAAAGGAAATTTCGAATTAAAGTCCTTACTTTGACCCAGAGGATTTGATTTATTGACGAGCATGGAGACTCGATTATATTCTGGGTAGTTATTATCTCGACAAATGAACGGTGACAGTAGAGATGTTTAAAAGTTCATGAAAGGGCTCAACTTTTCAATTAGAATCTGATTAGCCCGTGAGATATTACTTATACCGAGGCAGTGCGCAGATTTACAGTTGAGTAAATAAGAACATGAATTGCACGCCTCTAAGATTGGGAAAGGTAGTAAGGGCTGAAATAGAGATAGAAAAGAGAATCGAGAAATGGTAGAGATGTTAAATTGGGAAAATGGTAATTGGTAAAAGATCTGATGTAACGAGTTATGGGCTAAGATAATTGGTAAGGCCCCAGTGCATCTAATTTTGGCACTTTTGTGGGAATTGTGATTGGAGGACCCTGACCTGCTACGAAGCAGTGTAGCAGTGTAAGCACTGTAAGCAGTGTGAGATGTGTGGTGGATACCACGGAAGGAGGGTTTATACCTACACGGTATTGGTGAAAATGGTCGTCAAGTGTGGTAAGACAGACCATTGATTTTGATTGCTCAGAGTTGAGCGAGATCGCCCCACAGAAAAGTAAAGAGACAGAAAAAACTTCGTTGGTATAGCTGCAACGAAAAGGCAGGCTATAGTCGAAAAGAAAAAGGAAAGTAGGCTATTGGACGAAGGCGAGAGGATGTCTTGGACCAGGACACTATTGATGTTTCATGGATGTGGTGTAAGATACCACACTTGTTATGAATAATGAAGTACATATGTTCATTGATCCTGGTGCCACACATTTATTCATACCGCCTTCATTCGCATATAAGTGAGTAGAAGGCATGAATGCCTACATCATTGGGCAAATACAGATATATGAGTACCCCAATAGAGGAGGATTAATTAACGGAATATGGATATAGAGATTTTAAGTTGAAAACAGGGGTGCAACAGTTGAAATTAAAGGAGTAAAGAATTGTACTCACGGAATGAATAATGACAAGAGTTTCGTCATGATTGATATACGAAAGGAGATAATCTTTAAGATAAGTTATGCTTGATTTTAAATACAAGATGTATTGGAGCAAGAGGCGTATGCTAGGTAAGAACATCCTTACGATATGAAGTCATTAGGATTAGAGCAATTAGTAGCGAATATAAATTGTGACCACAGAGACTGAGGTATAACGTAGTTGTGGTTAAGTCTAAAGGTTAATAAAGGTATTTCAAAATACCTCCCCGCCTGAAGACTTGACAGCGTCTAGATATATATATAACCTATAACAGGAAATCGATCATCGTAATAAATATCTTTAGCATTAGGATACCATTACTAAGACGATAAGAATATAAAAATTCGACAATCATAAAGACTAACATAGGAAAAATTTAGTAGGAGCCGGCAATATAAGAAAAGGAAATGACGCAGGTTAGTACCTGAAAACGTAAGCGGTTGAGAAGGATCTTGTACGCTTATGCGTAAATAAGTCAAGGATTAGATCGAGTTGTAATCATCATTATCGATGATATATTGGGTGTAGTTAAAGTGTAGGGCGATTTATAAGCAACAATTGGGGAAATTGCTTTTGCAGATGGTTGCTGCGAGTTCTAAAAGGATATACCTGGTTGATACGTTTAACTAAGAAAACGTGGTCTTTGAATGAGATGATAAATAAGATGACAGATGTGACATGGATTTCGGTGTAGTGAAGTATGAACTGACCACTGTGATTAATTTCACCATACCCAACAGCTCAAGAGGTTCTCAGTGAGTATGGATACCTCGAAATTATGATGGGGCTGTGTATTGATGTATAATGGGAAGATAGTCAATTTTGGAGTCAGACAACTCTTCGATCACGAAATAAACTATCTGACCCATGATTTAAAGTTGGCAACAGTATTTGTACCGAGGATATGGTACTATTATGTACAGGGTGAGAAATTATGGATATGCACTGATCATAGAGCCCGAGTATCTATTTTCACAGAAAGGGGCGAATATGAGAATACATATTGGGTTGGAGCTTCTGAGAGATTGTGATTTATGAAAATTGTACCACCCAGGAAAGGCTAATGTGATGACTGATGTCTTGAGTAGAAAGAGCATCGGGACGGTATTACATATGATGGTCAGGGAGCGTGAGCTGCTAGATGCAGTTGTGAGCCTCAGTATAGATGTGATCCCTTCTGATGATGACAGTGATTGTGTGACAGCTAGCCTGATGATTAGAACCGGATGAGAGTGCCCGGATTTGCCAGGCTTAGCGAGATGATCGACAGGATGTCGATAGTTTGGGTCTGATTCAGAAGGGTACAGTGACAGAGATCACAAAGAGTGTGATAATGATTTACAGAGAGGTTCAGAGACAGTATAAGTGCTCCCCAGGACCACAGTTGATGAGATAGTGATATTATCAGAAGCTCACTCTTCGGGATATACGGTGCATACGGAAAGTAACGAATATATATATATATGAAATCTCGAAAAGGATATTGGTGGTCAGATGTGAAAAGAGATATGGTAGGGATTCTGGAATAGTGCTTAGTGTGTCAGTAGAATAAGGTAGAGTATTAAAAGTCTGCAGAGTTATTGTAGCACCTACCTATATCGACACGGTACGAAAATGGGAGCAAGTCTCCATGAATGTCGTGATGGGTTACAGAGAACCCAGGTGAATTTCGAGACTATTTAGATGATAGTCGATAGAATGACTAAGTCTACCCACCTTCTAGTTATGAACTCCCCAGATACTCAGAGTGTGTATGAGGGTTTATGTGTAAGGCAGATTGTGGAACATTATGTAGCGTTCCAGTGAGCATGGTATCATATAGGGATTCCCGCTTCACTTCTTACTTCAGGGAATATTTTTAGGAAGCTATGGGAACCCGACTGAGTATTAGCACAGTTTTTCATCCTCAGACAGATGGTCAGTCAGAGAGGACTGTACATGTTTTGGAGGAGAGGATGAAAGCTTGTGCCATTGATTTTATAAGCTCCTGGAATGATCAGTTGATTTCTAATTGAAGTCGCCAATAATGACAGTTGGCAGTTGAGTATCAGGATAACAAGTTATGAGGCAGTGTATGGCTGTAGGGGCTGTTCCCCAAATTTGGATAAGAAAAAGTGGGTGACAGATATAATTATTTTCGACCTTGGATAATAAGTCTCTGAGGATGTTTAGTTAAGGATGAGAGATAGAGACACCTCAGAGCAGATAGACAAGTATTGGAATTCACCCTTGGTGAATTAAGTAGGGTGAGAGTGAGGGATGAGGTTGGCGGCCTTGTGGAGATGTAAAGCGGGCTCTGCCAAGTTTACTTAATTTGATGAGAGTGCTGAGCATCGCTCGCACTGATTTTTATGAGAACATACGATGAGCCGTGCTTGGAGCATCGGGTAGACTGTGTGTCACCGATTTAATAGGCTCGCACGTGCGTTTTGAGACATGGCAATGAGTATTGAGTTATGAAAACCTCTGTGGGAAGCAGGCCATTTGGGCTGGAGTACCTAGAGTGATATGGGTCCATGGAGTACGATGTACCGTGCAAGTAGCATGGAGTACGATGTACCGTGGGGTATCTTCGGATACGGTATCTTTGTGATACAGGGTATCTTCGGATACGGTATCTTTGTGATACGGGGTATCTTTGTGATACGGTATCTTTGTGATACGGGGTATCTTCGGATACGGCATCTTCGGATGCGTGAGATCGGATAAGACTGACGGGTTGGATTGACCCACCTCCCGGGCAGTTCCCGATCAGGGTGAGACCTCGCACACTGGGATCCGTGAAGCTAGAGGGACTCACGAGGACATATTGGCCAGTCCTGGTTATTACCGATATACAGTATTGCCTAGTCTCGTATCTTGTATATATATACGTATGTTTTCGATATCGATGTTTTTGAGAAACTCAATTTCCATGGTGTTGTGTGAGTCAGGATCACCCGAAGGAGGGGTCGAGTCCTGACTTCATTGTGAAATTTTTAAAGAGAAAGATATGATTTTGAATATACTTGCATGTTGAATTTTCCGTGCAAATATGTTTTACATAACATCATAATTCATATCATTTGTTTTAAAATTTGTGGAGAAAGGGTGGTTTATACATGGCACCACGTTCATGTAGGTAGTATGGTTACCTACTTGTTCGTAGGATTGCCTTACTGAGCTTGATGTGCTCACCCCTTTCATTTTCTCCCACAGATAATCTCCAGTTGAAGTTGAGGCGACTCAGTACTGCATTCCGGATATCCGCTGCTGCCCATCAACATAAGGTATATACACTTGTACATATTGTATCTACATAAGCATAGCACAGTAACATGTTTGTAAGTAACTTTAGGGGATGTATAAATAATGTAAATAATTATAAATGACTGGAGAATAAATAAGTTAGATGGTAATGGTATGGTGGGACTGGCATTGACGCACAGCCCAATTATTAGTGGAGTGTTGGTCACGATTCGAGGACAGGTAAGAATTCAAGTAAATAAACAAAACGCGAAAAATTAACTCTGATTTTTGGGTAATTTGGGTCGTGACAACTAAGCTATAAGAGAAAGAGATGGCGCATACGTAAATGCCTATGGACATTATTTTTGTTGAAACATTGCTTGAACCAAATAGAAATTTGGTGCAACATTGTTCACCTCAAGATATTAGGGGTGGTACATTGGTTAAGTATGATATAGTACAACACCCCTGACTTGTTGTCCACCATATGCCATTGCATGGACTTCCTCTTCCTTCTTCTTATATGACCCTCCTTTCTTTGATTCTCCACTAATAAGGAGTAGAAAGCATTAACTTTTATATCTTTAATATTGTTCTTTTAATTATATTTTCTACTTAAATGAACTTACTAATGTTTATTTTATATTTTAGGTGACAAAAAAAGAGCTTTTGGAGAAATTGGAACTGAAATGGCAAAATTGTGAAATTCTAACTAACTAGGGATAAAATGATAATTTCACCATCTTAACGATTTTTTTATGAAGATTAGTCTGTATGAAAGTTGAAGAGGACTTCTCAAACTTTTCCTAATGTCCAAGAACATCCAATTCCGAAATGATTTGATGGGTCAAATGTTTATGAAAAGTCAACACAAGATTATAGGAATACTAAACCTAGTAGAATTAAGAGTACTAGATGGCTATATAAGGATCACTTGTAGAATCATTTTAGAAAGTCTTAAAAGAGATAAAATACAAGTATAAAGAGTGCATGAAGAGGTGAAAATCTACAAAAACACTCCAAGACTTCTAGGAGAGGCGGCAAGATATAGATTAAGTCGAAGAAAATTTCTATTGAAGAAAAGAGTTATAATTTGAGACAAATTCTTAAAAAGAGTTTTATTTAAGATTAACTTCTTGTTAATTTAGGATTGTAAAAGGATAATTTAAAGTCTAAATTAAGACAATATGTCACGCATGTTAGTTTAATATTGTAAATGTTTTCTTCCCATTTATAATATTAAAATTGATTTACTTCTTAATATTTGCTTGTTGATTTTTCTCTCATGTCTAGCTACAATATTTTAGTTCGATTATTAGGTAGTGTAAATACTCTTGGATAAATATTGTGAGATATATTTAAGCTTATTATTGTGAGATCTGAGAATTTCAGACATATTTTATTGATGTAATAAGAATTTGAAGTGTAATTTATTGAGCTAAGTAAATTGTGGGAATTATAATTGGAGATTTATATGTTAAGTGTGTAAAATAAGCATGAACTATGAGGACAGATCGATCTGGGAGAATGAGAGATCGATCTGGTGAGTTAAAAACGACAAGGAAAGAGGAATTTAAGGAGCAGATCGATTTGGGAGGATGAGAGATCGATCTAGTGAGTTATAAATGACGAGGAAGGAGGAATTTAAGGAGCAGATCGATCTCCAATGGAAGAGGATCGATCTCCTTATGAATCTGTTTGAGAGAAGATCGATCTCATGAGGAAGAGATCGATCTCCAAATGATTCTGTTTGGGGAGAAGATCGATCTCCTTAGGAGCAGATCGATCTCATAAAGCCATAAAGAGATCGATCTCACCCCTCGACAGATCGATCTCCTAGGCATAAAATTGCCCAGATCGTCCCCAAATTTCAAACACAGATCGATCTCATCAAGAGGCAGATCGATCTCCTACCTCCAGTCTATATAAGGAACCCGTGTTTTCTCCTGAAATTTCACTTTCTCTCTCTTCCAACCCCCATTTTTCCAAAAACCTAGCTTTCTCACTCATCCAAATCACCCATTTCCGGCCGAATCAGCTGTTGTGGTAAGAAGGAAAGTTGTTCCTCATCAAAGGGAGAACAACATACTTGGAAATCGAAGGACGAATCGGATCGAGGCGCGAGTTGTGCGTCTCACAAGCTTTGGGTAATTTTTAAACCTCGATCTTGATATTTGAGCTGATTTTGATGATATTGGTGGTTGTCATTGTGTTGAAATAGTTGAGAAATGATTAGGAATTGATGAAATTTCAATGTGGCTAGAGTGATATGATATTTAGCGATTTTGGTAATTTTAGGAATTTTGAGCTATAAATGGAAATATAGACAATGTGGAGAATTAGCCTAGATAATTGGCATGAGGAATGTAGGACGTTGAGATATTGAGAATGAGGTTGTAGTTTAGGGTTGAGTTACGAGAATCAAGGGATTTGAGGTGTTATGAGCAATTATGCTCGATTTTGAGAATTGAGGTTTATGTGATGTTGAGTATTGATGTTTTAACATCGTTTGGACAGCTCGGGAGTTCCAGAGTGGAATGCGAGGCTAGTCCGTGATATGGGGGAAACACTTGCACTATACGAGGTGCAAAGAGGTAAGGGAAATCTAAACCATTTGTGTATGTGAATTGTAAACTATTTTAGCATGAATTGTGGTTTATTAAACAAGCATGTTGAGTGTTTTGTGTTGAGATTAAATTGCACACGATTTTATAGCCGGTTGGAGCCCAACGTTTTTATGAGTTTATAACTGGGCTCTACGTTAAGGCAATATTGAGATTTGAGAAATGTGTGCCTGTGCTTTGCCGGTTGGAACTCGGTGTTATTACGTTTTGTGTTGAGTACAAAACGATTTTAAAAGGGGTTTTATGAGAGAAAAACCATCAAGAGTTCTACGTGAAGGCAAACCTGTCTTATGTGATAAGACTTAGGTGTGTAGTTGTGAGTACACACCGGGCATTGCTCTGGTAGCATGTAAGCCCGATTTCTTCTCCGTTCTGGTAACGTGAGAATAACCTATTCTGTGGCTATGCCACGTATACTTGGTGGTTGTGCCACGTTGAGAAACCCCATTGGTGGCTGTGCCACGTTATACCCCATTGGTGGCTGTGCCACGTTAAGAAACCCCATTGGTGGCTGTGCCACGTTATACCCCATTGGTGGCTGTGCCACGTTGAGAAACCCCATTGGTGGCTGTGCCACGTTATACCCCCTTGGTGGCTGTGCCACGTTATACCCCATTGGTGGCAGTGCCACGTTGAGAAACCCTATTCTGTGGCTATGCCACGCGAGAAATTAAATCAGTGGCTTTGCCACGTGTGTTTTGTGGCTATGCCACGTGAGAATTTAAATCAGTGGCTTTGCCACGTGTGTTTTGTGGCTATGCCACGTGAGAATTTAAATCAGTGGCTTTGCCACGTGTGTTTAGTGGCTGTGCCACGTGCATTATTTTTACTGTGATTTTATCACGTATTTTGAGAAAGCGTTTATCGCGTTGTTTTCACATGCTTTGTTAATGCTCTAGAGTGAGCCTTTTACTTCATGTTTTCACATGACTTGACACATGAGCGTGTCGTTTTGAGTATTTTCATGCTATGGTTTTTAAATGAGTTTCACATACAACTAAACCTTTTGTGATGTGCATTTTGGTTTATGAAATGAGTACCTTACCCCCCTTACTGAGCGATTTAGAAGCTCACCCTGTTTTTCTTTCCCCCCCAGAGTTCTTCAAGTGAATAAGGACTTCCCTGTGACGTACGGAGTAGTGGCTAGTGGAGGATTCGAGCTCCAGGCCATATTTATTGTATCTTGAGGTATATTTTATCTTTTCATGTACCCAGACTATTATTGTAATTACAGACACTTGATGTATAACATTATATAGGATGTATTAGGATTAATTAACTTGGAATTGAGTAATATATATGATTCAATATACACTATATTATGATGAGATCCTGAGGCATGATAATTATGATGATGTATGACACTGCACAGGAATGCACTCTTTAATTGTGAATTAACGAGTAAAAAGTTTTAAATTTGCCCTATTTTCCGCATTTTCGGGGCGTGACAGAGTTTTCTTGGTATCAGAGGTTAGGGTGTCTAGTACTGTCAGTGTCGGTTAAGTGAAATAGAATACATCCCAAGTGTCTGTAATAGTCTGGTCATGAACTGAAATTGAGGATTGAGATTTCAATCAATTTTGATATGTACGCGCAGGAGACAAGTTGAGATAGAGAATGAGTAAACAACGAGGTCGTTCGAGGAGGCAGGCAGAGTCCCCTCCGCCACCTGTCCCACAACCAGAGAGTCCTAACTCTCGATTTAATCGGATTGAGACCGATGTGAGGCAAGGTTTTGAGCAGATGGCAGCGTTATTCGCGCAACACTTTGGAGTTAATGCCTCGGATACTACCCCTACACCACCACAAGGACCTCCCATACCCCCAGTGCCTCCCGTCACCCAGCCTGCGGATAGAAGTATGGTCCGACTAAGGGATTTTCTGAAGATGAATCCACCCGCATTTAAGGGAAAGAAGGATCCTACAGAGGCTGAGGAGTGGTTGACGGAATTGAGAATTATATTTGATATTCTGGGGTGCACCGATGCTGAGAGGGTCAGTATGAGTGCCTATATGCTGAAGGGGAGAGCTCGAGATTGGTGGGGTACTACCCAGGGTATTTTGATGTCCCACCATGGTGTGATTGGTTGGGAAGAGTTTCAGACAGCTTTTAGGATCCAATATGTACCATGAGCCGCCCAGAGAAAGAAACAGGCCGAGTTTTTGAGTTTGGTACAGGGTGACATGTCTGTGGATGACTATGAGAGCCAATTCACAGCACTATTGAGATATGACCCAGAGACCTTCAAGAGTGAAGAGCTCCGCACAGAGAAGTTTGTGTATGGGTTGAAGCCCATCATCAGAGATAGATTGATAGGGCTATGTATTACTGAGTTTGGAGATGCTCTGAGACGAGCACAAGAGATTGAAAGGGGGATTGAGATGGTACAATCCCAGAATGAGCTCAGAGCGGTGAATAGAGATAAGGGCAAGAGGCCAGCACTTTTCCAAACAGAGGCTCAGAGAGGTTCCTTCAGAAGAGGGAGGATTGAGGTACAGAAGGACAGATTGGAGAGACCCAGAGCCTATCCTATTATCAAGGAGACCCCTCGATATGTCAGGCTGGAGATAAGGGTTTGTAGAGATTGTGGCCGATCGCATGAGGGAAGTTGTACTGGGTCAATCCATGGATGTTTTAGATGTGGTGACATGGGTCACAGAGTGAAGGACTGTCCCCAACCTCAGATACCACATGCTCCAGAGCCCACTAGACAACAGCCTCAGAGAGTGGATCCCCGGAGACGGGCCACTGCAGCAGAGAAAGGGAAGAAACCTGTGGCACAGGGACGTGTGTTTGCCCTGGATAAGGAGACCGCAGACGCTTCGGCAGAAACTATAAGAGGTACACTCTCTGTCTGTAATTTTGAGGCTCATGTGTTGATTGATTCAGGATCCACGCATTCGTTTATTTCTGAGCATTTTGCATGTAGATTAAACTTGAAGTTTGAACCTCTAGAATATATACTACATGTAAATACCCCTATGCGTGAATCCCAGAGAACTGAGTTAATCTGTAGAGGATGTGAGATTAATGTGGGAGATAGAGTGATGTTAGCAGATCTAATCATGTTGAACATACATGGGTTTGATGTAATTCTGGGAATGGATTGGTTGGCAACCAATCGAGTGAGTTTAGACTGCTACACTAAGATTGTAACTTTCTCCCTACCTGAACCTTACAGTGTACGATTGAGATATTGAGAAATGTATATATGGAATTCTAGTAAGTAATTTGAAAAGTTTAATATGATTTTGGAGAATATTAAATATGATTGTTCATGTGAAGGTTATGAGACACTCATCTCAGACGATGAGCGGGAACATCCGAGGATTGAGGATATACCTGTGGTTTGCGAATTTCTAGATGTTTTCCCAGATGAATTGCCAGGTTTACCACCAGAGAGAGAGCTGGAGTTTACCATTGATTTGGTACCAGATACTCAGCCGATCTCTAAACCTCCTTACAGGATGGCATTAGTGGAACTCGAGGAATTGAAGAGACAACTACAGGAGTTATTGGATCAAGGGTTTATTAGACCCAGTGTTTCGCCGTGGGGAGCGCCAGTACTATTTGTTAAGAAGAAGGATGGTAGTCTCAGATTATGTGTAGACTACCGATTGTTGAATAAAGCCATGGTGAAAAACAAATACCCACTACCCAGGATTGATGATCTACTTGATCAGCTAAGAGGGGCATCAGTCTTTTCTAAGATTGATTTGAGATTGGGCTATCACCAATTGAGGATCAAGGAAGAAGATATTCCAAAGACGGCCTTCAGGACAAGGTATGGCCATTACGAATTTCTGGTGATGTCCTTTGGATTGACGAACGCCCCTGCAGCATTTATGAGATTGATGAACGAGGTGTTCAGAGACTATCTGGATAAGTTTGTGATAGTCTTTATTGATGATATCCTGGTGTACTCTCGGTCGTATGAGGAGCATGCACAGCATTTGTGGTTAGTACTTCAGATACTCTGAGATAAGCAATTATACGGAAAGCTTAGTAAGTGTGAGTTTTGGCTGAACCGGATAGCTTTCCTTGGGCATGTAGTCTCAGAGGAAGGAGTATCGGTGGATCCGAGTAAAATAGCAGCTGTGCTTAATTGGGAGAGACCGAGGACAGTTACTGAGGTACGAAGCTTCCTTGGTTTGGCAGGGTATTACAGAAGATTTGTGGAAGGATTTTCCAGGATTGCCGCCCCTTTGACTAAGCTCACGCTCAAAGAGACTCCATTTATATGGACTGATCAATGTGAGCTCAGTTTTCAGGAATTAAAAAGGAAATTGACAGCGGCACCTGTGTTAACTATCCCTGAGGGATCAGGAGGATTCTCGGTGTATAGTGATGCATCTCACCAAGGATTGGAATGTGTGCTTATGCAGCACGGAAGAGTGGTCGCATATGGATCGCGACAGCTGAAAGACCATGAGCAGAATTACCCCACGCATGATTTGGAGTTAGCCGCTGTGGTATTTGCTTTGAAGATCTGGCGACATTACTTATATGGGGAAAGATTCCAGATCTTCACTGATCACAAGAGTTTGAGATATCTCTTTGATCAGAAAGAGTTAAACATGAGACAAAGGAGATGGATGGAACTCCTTAAGGATTATGACTGCGAGATCCTTTATCATCCGAGTAAGGCGAATGTAGTTGCTGATGCCCTGAGCAGGAAGAGTATGATATCTGCTATGATGATCAGGGAATGGGATTTGTTAGAGCAGTTCGCCGAACTTCGGATCAGAGTTAAAGAGGTAGAGACTGGATTTTTGGCTAGCCTGCGGATAGAGCCCAGGATCATGGATCAGATTAGAACTGGGCAGCGCAGTGATCAGAGGTTGATAGATATGGTTAGCCAAGCTGAGCAGAGTTCGCAGTCGGATCTCACCATCAGTGAGGATGGATTGTTGAGGTTCAGAGGACGGATTTGTGTACCAGACGATGATACCCTGAAGAGACAGATACTGAGAGAATCCCACTGCTCGCGATACACCATGCACCCAGGGAGTACTAAGATGTACCGAGACTTGAGAAAGGTGTATTGGTGGAGTGGTATGAAGCGAGACGTGGCAGAGTATGTGGCCAGGTGTTTAGTATGCCAGCAAGTGAAAGCTGAGCATCGGAAGCCTGGAGGACTACTACAGCCCTTACCTGTACCTACATGGAAATGGGAGCATGTCACTATGGACTTTATTATGGGTTTACTGAGGACCCGAAGAGGTCGTGATGCGATATGGGTCATTGTGGATAGATTGACCAAGAGTGCCCACTTCCTTGCCATCAAGAGCACAGATACTGTGGATGCCTTAGCTGAACTGTATGTCAGCGAGATAGCTAGATTACATGGGGCTCCAGTGAGTATTACTTCTGATAGAGATTCTCGATTTACTTCCAGATTTTGGACCCAGTTTCAGGAGTCCATGGGATCTCGATTGAGTTTTAGTACCGCCTATCATCCTCAGACAGATGGTCAGTCAGAGAGGACTATTCAGACCCTGGAGGATATGTTGAGGGCGTGTACGATGGATTTTAAGGGATCATGGGATGATCACCTGCCCCTAGCAGAGTTTGCATACAATAACAGCTATCATGCGAGTATTGGAATGGCACCTTTTGAGGCTCTATATGGTAGGAGGTGTAGATCCCCTGTAGCTTGGGAAGAAGTCAGTGACAGAAAGATAAATACTCCCGAGCTTGTTGAGCAAGCCGTACAGAGTGTGAAACTCATATGTGAGAGGTTACGGGCTGCACAAAGTAGACAGAAAAGCTACACGGATGTGCGTAGACGGCCACTTGAGTTTGAGGTTGGTAATGCAGTATTTCTGAGAGTATCACCGAGCAAGGGTATCATGCGATTTGGGAAGAAAGGGAAATTGAGTCCTCGATACATAGGACCATTTGAGATTCTTGAGAGAGTGGGAGAGGTAGCCTACAGATTGGCATTACCCCCACAAATGTCCGGAATACACAACGTTTTTCATGTGTCTATGTTGAGGAAGTATCACCCGAACCCTTCTTATGTTATAGAGTATGATGAGATGGACATACAGGAGGACATGAGCTACACTGAGGAACCCGTCTGGATTCTCGATAGAAAGGAGAAGGTA
Organism: Firmiana major; assembly: GCA_033439115.1. Taxonomy (NCBI): domain Eukaryota; kingdom Viridiplantae; phylum Streptophyta; class Magnoliopsida; order Malvales; family Malvaceae; genus Firmiana; species Firmiana major. Next base: position 67,139,805 of record CM065899.1, read on the forward strand.
CTGAGAACCAAGAGCATCCCATTACTGAAAGTTTTGTGGAAACATCACTCAAGGGAAGAGGCAACCTGGGAACTAGAGAGCCTCATGAAGGAGAAATACCCCCATCTATTTTAACTAGTTGAGTTGAATTTGGAGGACCAAATTCTTTTTAAGGTAGGGAGGATGTGAGATCTGAGAATTTCAGACATATTTTATTGATGTAATAAGAATTTGAAGTGTAATTTATTGAGCTAAGTAAATTGTGGGAATTATAATTGGAGATTTATATGTTAAGTGTGTAAAATAAGCATGAACTATGAGGACAGATCGATCTGGGAGAATGAGAGATCGATCTGGTGAGTTAAAAACGACAAGGAAAGAGGAATTTAAGGAGCAGATCGATCTGGGAGGATGAGAGATCGATCTGGTGAGTTATAAATGACGAGGAAGGAGGAATTTAAGGAGCAGATCGATCTCCAATGGAAGAGGATCGATCTCCTTATGAATCTGTTTGAGAGAAGATCGATCTCATGAAGAAGAGATCGATCTCCAAATGATTCTGTTTGGGGAGAAGATCGATCTCCTTAGGAGCAGATCGATCTCATAAAGCCATAAAGAGATCGATCTCACCCCTCGACAGATCGATCTCCTAGGCATAAAATTGCCCAGATCGTCCCCAAATTTCAAACACAGATCGATCTCATCAAGAGGCAGATCGATCTCCTACCTCCAGTCTATATAAGGAACCCGTGTTTTCTCCTGAAATTTCACTTTCTCTCTCTTCCAACCCCCATTTTTTCGAAAACCTAGCTTTCTCACTCATCCAAATCACCCATTTTCGGCCGAATCAGCTGTTGTGGTAAGAAGGAAAGTTGTTCCTCATCAAAGGGAGAACAACATACTTGGAAATCGAAGGACGAATCGGATCGAGGCGTGAGTTGTGCGTCTCACAAGCTTTGGGTAATTTTTAAACCTCGATCTTGATATTTGAGCTGATTTTGATGATATTGGTGGTTGTCATTGTGTTGAAATAGTTGAGAAATGATCAGGAATTGATGAAATTTCAATGTGGCTAGAGTGATCTGATATTTAGTGATTTTGGTAATTTTAGGAATTTTGAGCTATAAATGGAAATATAGACAATGTGGAGAATTAGCCTAGATAATTGGCATGAGGAATGTAGGACGTTGAGATATTGAGAATGAGGTTGTAGTTTAGGGTTGAGTTACGAGAATCAAGGGATTTGAGGTGTTATGAGCAATTATGCTCGATTTTGAGAATTGAGGTTTATGTGATGTTGAGTATTGATGTTTTAACATCGTTTGGACAGCTCGGGAGTTCCAGAGTGGAATCCGAGGCTAGTCCATGATACGGGGGAAACAATTACACTATACGAGGTGTAAAGAGGTAAGGGAAATCTAAACCATTTGTGTATGTGAATTGTAAACTATTTTAGCATGAATTGTGGTTTATTAAACAAGCATGTTGAGTGTTTTGTGTTGAGATTAAATTGCACACGATTTTATAGCCGGTTGGAGCCCAACGTTTTTATGAGTTTATAACTGGGCTCTACGTTAAGGCAATATTGAGATTTGAGAAATGTGTGCCTGTGCTTTGCCGGTTGGAACTCGGTGTTATTACGTTTTGTGTTGAGTACAAAATGATTTCAAAAGGGGTTTTATGAGAGAAAAACCATCAAGAGTTCTACGTGAAGGCAAACCTGTCTTATGTGATAAGACTTAGGTGTATAGTTGTGAGTACACACCGGGCATTGCTCTGGTAGCATGTAAGCCCGATTTCTTCTCCGTTCTGGTAACGTGAGAATAACCTATTCTGTGGCTATGCCACGTATACTTGGTGGCTGTGCCACGTTGAGAAACCCCATTGGTGGCTGTGCCACGTTATACCCCATTGGTGGCTGTGCCACGTTGAGAAACCCCATTGGTGGCTGTGCCACGTTATACCCCATTGGTGGCTGTGCCACGTTATACCCCTTGGTGGCTGTGCCACGTTATACCCCATTGGTGGCAGTGCCACATTGAGAAACCCTATTCTGTGGCTATGCCACACGAGAAATTAAATCAGTGGCTTTGCCACGTGTGTTTTGTGGCTATGCCACGTGAGAATTTAAATCAGTGGCTTTGCCACGTGTGTTTAGTGGCTGTGCCACGTGCATTATTTTTACTGTGATTTTATCACGTATTTTGAGAAAGCGTTTATCGCGTTGTTTTCACATGCTTTGTTAATGCTCTAGAGTGAGCCTTTTACTTCATGTTTTCACATGACTTGACACATGAGAGTGTCGTTTTGAGTATTTTCATGCTATGGTTTTTAAATGAGTTTCACATACAACTAAACCTTTTGTGATGTGCATTTTGGTTTATGAAATGAGTACCTTACCCCCCTTACTGAGCGATTTAGAAGCTCACCCTGTTTTTCTTTCCCCCCCAGAGTTCTTCAAGTGAATAAGGACTTCCCTGTGACGTACGGAGTAGTGGCTAGTGGAGGATTCGAGCTCCAGGCCATATTTATTGTATCTTGAGGTATATTTTATCTTTTCATGTACCCAGACTATTATTGTAATTACAGACACTTGATGTATAACATTATATGGGATGTATTAGGATTAATTAACTTGGAATTGAGTAATATATATGATTCAATATACACTATATTATGATGAGATCCTGAGGCATGATAATTATGATGATGTATGACACTGCACAGGAATGCACTCTTTAATTGTGAATTAACGAGTAAAAAGTTTTAAATTTGCCCTATTTTTCGCATTTTCGGGGCGTGACAATTATTAATTATTGATTAAGTATATAGATTAAGTGCATGAGATTCGTTGAGAATATTAACATGATTATTGATTTAATTTGATAAGATGCATACTATTTGGTTGAATTTAATATGTAACGCCCCGGAAACGTGAAAATTAGGGTTAATTTAAATTTTTCTTTTGTAACTTAAACTCTTACTTAAGGTACATTCATGTTCAGTGTCACATTATAACATATCTTTTCGTTATTACACTTTTTTATATTCGACAATTTCTATTTCATTTTTGACGAAATTCTAGAAGTATAACACTTATACATAACCCTATCCACCTGCAAGTTTCCAACCAACAATAACTAACCATAAGCAATTAATTTTACTTGTTTTGTTTCTAAAATTTTATTCCCAATAATCCATGAAATGCCCATGATTGTCATTCATCTCTTAATCTCATTACATCCTGTTGCATCATGGATTAAATACATTTTCATCTCTGTAAGTATAAAAAAGTGACTACATCCCAAAATGTTAATTTACACATAAGTATCTGTACTGTTAGGATGTCTGGGTACAAAATGAATTATACCTGAAGCGTGTACAAAAGGTAGCCCGGGGAGAGTCTCGTTCACCAGCCTACGTCATGTACGCGGTAGGCAAAGAAACATTCACTGTAAGTAATCTGACAAGATGAAAAAGGGAAGTGAGCTTTCGGATAGCTCAGTAAGGAGTACATTTAAGATAGCAATAGTATCAGAACATTTAATAAAACGATAATGCTAAATAATAAAATACATTTCTTGATCAAATTGTTTGCAAACATAAATTTGCCTACTTAGAACATATGCCTTTTATATACCAAAATATACTCCATATATTTCTTAATGTAAATAAAACATCGAAATCCAACAATGTCATAACTATGCATAAATTATAATCAAATCGTAACAAAATCGAAATATGACTTCGTAACTATACATGCATTAAAATCATATTGCATTGAAAAAGATAGGTAACATCGAAATGTGGAGACTAGGCAATCACTATTACTATCATGTAGGCAATCATTATTTCATCCTCAAAAGAGGGCATCCTCCGAAGAGAGAACAAAATACCTATGGCCATGATAGGGTTGTAGACTAGGTCAGAGTACTACAGCATAAGAGAAACGTCACACAAGCGGTAACGGAAATGGAAATGCCACGAAGGCAACATGAAAGACACATAGAATTATGCATGTTGTTGTCAAGGCCCAGCCCGTTCATAGGCCGTCGGCTAGCATTCCCTTGGGTCCTGTAAGTCGACCCCTAAGTTTACCTTAACTCGCATGCTATAAAGAGCTCTTAGTCTCATAACATACTTCTTATCATACTAAAATCACTTTCAAATTTATTTGCACAAAAGTTTAAGAAAATTATACCTCGAAAAACCATACATATACATCCTTGATACATAAATAATCAGAGTTATGAAATTGTACAAAAACCATGCACTCGTAGGTAAACAAACATGGGCTGTAGGTTGTTTTGAAATTCGTGCTTATTTTACTAAAAAGTATTATGACATAAATACTTGTTTGCAGGTAAGGAATCACCATTACTAAAACAAATTACATCCCTTAACTATCAAATTCTCAGGCAGCATAGAATCGTTGGGTATCAGACTTGCCTCATTTTACGTGCCCACACCACAAGCTACCACAAACAGTCAAATTAGTATCCAATTTATCTTTATTTTCTTTCATATACATGTGACAACTTAAAGGCTGTTAACTAGACCTTTTTTCGTCTACTTTTCTTACTTTCTCGATTTTACCAATAAACATGTTGGTTTATGCTATTTCGATAATATCTTTTCTTTTAACTTCAAACTTATCAACTTAATGACTTAAACACTTATTCAAGTCTCAAATCAACATATCACAACTTATCAAAGTGTCAATTTCCACTTTTTTAGTTTTGCACTAAACCGAGCTATAAACCGAATTTTTCAATATTAAACTAACATTCTACAACACATCATTCAACCAAATTTCACCATTTCCCTAACAAACCAAGGTTGGCCAAATTTCCACCTTACTTTAGAAATTATTTCTTCAATTTCTACTTTGGTAAAAATTATACAAAATCATCAAACATTAACATATAACTAGATCATCATCTTCCATTAATTTTCTCACCTTGTTGACTAACTTTGACCACTCTTCCCTTCTCCAAAAAATGGTCCTTAACTGTAGATATACATTTATACAACTTAGAATCATGCAAAACAAGCTTAAAAACTAGCCAAGGAATCATAAATCTAAAGTTTTTCTTACCTCTAAAACTTGGTAGTTTTCGGCCCTTACTATTCTCTCTAACTTTTCACCTAGAAATCAACTTGTTTGTAGCTGAATTTTTTATATGTGATAGAAGGCTTAAGAAGGAAGATTTTTTTCTTCTTATTTGCTCTTAAAAGTGGCTAGAAGGTGGCCGAAAAAATTGCTCAAGTTGGAACAGGGGAGGATGTGTATGGCAACTTGGGGGAAGAGTATCTTTCTAGTTTTAGGTTGGTTTGATGTGTTCTATGGCTTTCCAGAAAGGGATTTAAGTGCTCTTTAATCTAAAAAAAAATCAGGCTCAAAAACCTTTTGGAAGCACTTCAAAATGAGCTTTCTTATTGGGCCAACAAGGTGTTGGGCCTGGGCTGCCAATAGCCCTATTTTCAAAAAATTTCAAAAAATATTTTCAACCCATTTTCTTCTAGTTTTCCACTTCTCATGTGTTGTACTAAGTCCCTAGTATGTTCCATAAAAATTTTGGGCCCACCTATTTAAGAAACGTTTCCTGTTTGAGTCCATTTTAACCGATTTAGTCATTACCTATGACGACTGTGTGGCACTTTGTTCTCGCAGGATTCAAGAGGTAGCCCCCACAGTCTCACTGGTATCATGTGTGTAAGAACTAAGACTTTAAGGTCTTAGGTTCGAACCATGTGGGACGCATCCTGAGGGAACAAAACCTTGAGGCTTCCACTGCGTAGCCAAAGAGGACAATACATTGAGTGAGACTGTGAGGGCCACCTCTTGAATCCTACGGGAACAAAGTGCCACACAGTCGTCACAATAAAACACGCATTTTATTATAACAGCCCAGCCCAGTCAGACTAGCCCAGCCGGCCATGGCCACCCCTCTTGGGCCCACAACAACGACTACAGTGACATCGACTGTTGTTGACATCATTACTCATCCGTATTGTCCACTTTGAAAGCCCCACAGGCCCCTCACGATTTTACCGAGGTAAATACCTCACTTCGTGTCCCACATGGTTCGAACCTAAGACCTTAAAGTCTTAGTTCTTACACACATGATACCATTGAGCCAAGTAGAGCAATTGGTATCATGTATGTAAGAACAAAGACTTTAAGGTCTTAGGTTCGAACCATGAGAGACACGAATTGGGGTATTTACCTCGATAAAATCGTGAGGGGCCTATGGGACTTTCATAGCAGACAATACGGATGAGTAATGATGTCAACAGCAGTCGATGTCACAGTAGTTGATGTTATGGGCCCAAGAGGGGTGGCCATGGCCGACTGGGCTGGTCCGACTGGGCTGGGCCGTTACATTACTGATAAAAATTCCTTAAAGTTTTCAATTTACTTTGAAAAATTAATTTGATCATCGAAACCTCAAGATTTCCTCTCAATTCTAATTCTCCAAGTCAAATATACCATGTTTTTATTTCCTATGGCCTTGGAATAATTTTTACGAACTTATGGAATTTACTCCAAATTTATTTCAATTACTAGGCCTAATTTCTTGGTTTAGTGCTAATCTAGGTTTTTACTTGTTTTTTCGATTCTGATGCCTTAGTTTTACCTTCTAACCACTAAAGCATATTCATAAATGTAATCTCTTGAAAAATACTTCAATTTAAAATCTTACCTCGGGTTTCGTGCCCCAAGTTTCATGCCATTAATCCAGGTACTTCGGTTATTCTAGGCCCTACATAATACTTAAGTAGGTCTTGAACTTCTCATCTTACCTTTTAAATAAATAATAGTACGAAAAGTTGGGTTTCACATAATAATCTATTGTAGATTAAAACTTAAGTCCATAATTACTTGATGTTTTTAATCATTAGAGGTTTAGGAGATCAAAGTTTAAGTTAAATAAATCAACCTTGTGTGTTTATTGCTTAATTTTAATCCATATCTTTCAAATACTATTGTTGTTGCAAATTATATTTAGAGAGGTTGTTCTAAGTAGTTTAGTAGTTAGAGATGAATTGAAGAGCTTATTTCAATTAACAACTCAGTAAGGAAAGAGGGTATAGCAGAGTTAGTTGTTATACTATGATTGAATATTTAATTGATAATATTATTCTATAATCAATGATCAACATTAAATTCCTAGAGTAAATAAATACCTAGTAACTAAAGCATGCTTAATATTTTGAGAAAACCAATTTCTTTGTTGTTGTTCTTATTTTATATTTAGTTGATTTAAACTACAAAATAAACTCCCTTTTTAAATTTTTATTGAACTTGATTTCATATAAATAATTTAATTAACTACAATCTTTGTGGGTTTGACCTTTATTTGCCATATCTACAAATTTTTCAAGTAAAGTAAATTTAAATTGGTGCATTTGACACATATCATCGACATCCATTTTGCCACTTTGGATTGCAGCTTCTAGAATCTCTCCAGTAATCACCATGTCCTCAACTTCTAATGGCATTTTCAATCATCTTTGTAAATACCATAAATTTGCAAACTTACTCGGTGTTGGTTATAAATAATAAATTAGGCAATTAAGATCAAATATGTGATTATGAGTGAATTAATTTAAGTATAAACATTAGACTAAATTCTTTTTATACTACAAGAAAAATTCAACAAGTACATGGATATATATAGGTAATGTTTATGTATTCCTTAAGATTGAATGTATGGATAAATATATATATATATATAAATTGAGCTAAGCAGAGATCGGTGAGTGAAGGTTGTGATTTGTTTACTGCAAACTGCAACAGCGAACCGCAGTGATTAAGGGTGGCATAAATTAAAGGGTGGTGATAGAGAACGAGAAGGGAAGTAGAAGCTGGAACGGAGGAGTTTCACCCTTGGGAAACTGAAACCAAAACAGAAACGTGAACAATAGGTGGGAGTGAGCTGGAGTAGGGTGTCGTGGCTGAAGTAGGGAAAGGCCACGGGTAAGGGCTTAAACATCTTGAGTGACAAAGGTTTTCCATGCCACTGCAAGTGGAAGGAAGGAAGATTGGTGAAGCTGAAGCGGAAAAGGAATCTAAAGCAGAGAACGACACCAAGCAGGGGTAGCTGGGAATCAGGTGGAAGCTAGAAGAAGGTGAACTGGAGCGGGAGTGAACGAAGGGGCCACCCGCACCGGACAGAGACCATCAAGGGAAGAGGAACGTTGCAGCGTCGAAGACTGGTGACAGTTGCCCATGACGGAAGGAAAAAAGAAGAGAAAGAAGAAAGAAATGAAAACAGAAGGCGCGAAAACAAAGGAAAATTCAAAAAACAAAAAGAAAGGGGAAGTATATATTTTATTTATATAGATATATTATTATATATATTTAGGGATAGAAAAGGAGCCACCGAGATTTTGAAAATTAGGAAAAACCCAAAGGAAAGAGTTTCGGAGAAATAAACCGAGCCGACCGGACCCACTGACTCCAGTCACTGAGGTATTGAGACTACAGGCAGATCTTGAGGTAAGGAAAATTTTGTGCGCTGCTAGAGATAAATTCACATATTTTTCTGTGTATTTATAGATATTGCATCCTAGGCCGATTATACCAAAAAATATGAATATTGAAATTTTAGAAGGCATTAGACCGATTTGATAATACCAAGAATTATGGGAAACTTTAGTATCGATTACTTGGTCTATCTTTACTAAGATTAATTTAGTAAAATTTATTTAAATAAATATAGTTTTAACTATTGATTTAATCATAATTTCCCGATGGAATCACCATAGCCCATTTACTGGGATTTTTATTCAAAAAGGAGGCTAGTCAACCTATTTCGAATTGTTTTATATATCGTATTGAATTTACAATCGTTTATTTGAAAGTGGATTGTTATAAATTGATACTGGTAAAAGTGCTTGAGAGCGTGTAGATTGTGTGTCACACTGAATTAAGCGCATTGGATTTTAATATGATTTATGAGTAAAACTGTGCTGATGTCATCGTGTATTGTTGCGTGATCTTACACTGACCCGCTCGCACTGGATTTTAATATGATTTATGAGTAAAATCGTGCTGAAGCTGTCGTGTATTGTTGTGTGATCTTGCACTGACCCACTCGCACCGAATTTTAATATGATTTATGAGTAAAATCATGTTGAAGCCGTCGTGTATTGCTGTGTGATCTTGCACTGACCCACTCACACGTGATTTTGGGGCAAATGCAACAGTTAACCTTGCTACATTGTTATCATTATTGTAATGAATTGTTATTGTCGTCCATGGAGTACAATGTACCGTGCAACATGCACGCGAGTACAATATATCGTGTTTCTGATTTTGGTCTTCGGACATTCTGATGTGTGAGCCGTTTGGGTAGTTGACCACTCCCACGACACTTGACATCTCGACACAATTAGCCCGTGATTGCCTAAAGTCACCGACATTGGCCAATTGTCATATTGATTATCTTTATAGCATGTTCTGCATTGCCTTGTCTATTTAGATTACTAATTGACCATGTGAACTGTATTGTAAATTTGAAATTGTTTATTCCAGTGCTTGAGGTTTTGAAATTATGTATTCATTGCAGTAAGATGATTGTTACCGAAAATGATATTGTTTTTCGATTTTACTGATTTGTAAATTTATCAGTATATTTTACGAGTAATCCTAGTTTGGCATATGTATAGAGGTAGTGTATTTATCTATCTGCCATGTGATTTTTCTTACTGAGCACGTTAAGTTTACCCCTTACTTTCCCCCACAGTATCATGTCCGTAGCGGGGACCGCTTGTAGGAAGAATTATTTTGCACAACCATACGTCAGCAAAGTATTCATCAGTGTTAAAGGTATACCCAGTATAAACATTTATTTTGTATCTAAATTTTTGTAAGTACAGTAATATATAGGGAAATATGTTTGGAGAATGTGAACGTGAATATTTCGAAAAAGAACAATTATGATAAATAGTCGTAACGTACCTCTATTGGATTTTTGTTTAAATTGGTTACTAAGAAATGTAATTGAAACTGTTAGTTTCACTGTTTGATCTAATATCGACTTATAGCCTAACCAAAGAGTGTGTAAATTGGGTCGTTACAGAAGTTGGTATCAGAGTAAGGTTGGCCTGATACGAGGAGTAAGAGAAAATTTGAAAAGTTTCTGTATATTGTTTAGATACAAACGGGTATACCTGGCTATGTTTTACTAGAAAATTGTGCTATTGAATGAAGGAAAACTAATAGATATGACTGATAGATATTATAACCATACAAGTAGACGAGAGGAAATCATTTCTCGAGGCCGTAGAAATAGGTCTGAGAGATAGAGCGAATCCATATCTGAATATACACCTCATAGTTTAACCGAAAATTTCAAAGTCCGCTTCATCAGATTTGAGCGGGGCATGGAGACCATGATTGGTCAAGTGATAGCAGCACAATAATAATGATGATGAATAAGGTATGACTGTGACTTAAAGAAAGACTGAGATAGTTTCGGGAGATAGTACACTATTATTTACTGGGGTAGGAATCCAGTTATAATGGAAACTGGATAAATGAGATGGAAAAACTCTATGGATTTTTTGAAGTAACTTTACTAAGAAAGTTACTTTTGCAACTTTTGTGATAAATAATTGGAGAAGTTATATGGATTTGTAAGGAGCACTACTACAAAGAAGGTAGTTCTTGCAACATTGATATTGAAATGGGAAGTCAAACTTTAAGGGAAGTTCCCCTCAATCTAATCTGATAGCCGACATTAGAGAATTACATGGGAAATGTTTTTTAAGGCCTTTGGACGACAATACATCCCAGACATGGTACAACGAAAATTACGGATGAGATGATTAAATTGGACACAAGGTAACAAGTCCGAGAATGAATATAAAATTAAATTTACAGCTTTGGAGAGCTATAATCTGATATGTTAAGTTACAAAATGAAGAAAGATCGAAAGATTATGGAGGGACGGAGACCCTTAATCCGAGCTAAGTTAGCTTCATTTGATGTTATTTTGAGAAAACAGTGCATAAGACACAACTGTGTGGATAAGACGCGACTGTGTGATTATAAGATGTATGTCTCTGAAATTACTAAGAAAAATGGAAAGGTAAAGAGCATGACAAAAAGATATCTACTGAAGAAAGAGTGATAGTGAAAAAGTAAAGTCACTGTAACTGAAAGAATGAATTACGGAACAAATTGTATAAATGAAACTTGAAGGTTTCACTGCTTACGTGATTGATAAGGATAAGGCGTGTTTGGAATAAAGAGAAATTATTGTAGACAGGGAGTTTTTCGACATATATTTGGATGATCTACCAGAGTTACCACTAGATAAAAAGACGAAGTCTTAAATTGATCTAGTACTTGGTACCAGACTAATATTCAAACCCTTATACTGAATGGCTTCGAATGAACAAGAAGAGCTAAAGAAATAATTACAGGGATTATATGATAAGGGGATTATTTGTCACGACCCAAATTACCTAAAAATCCCTACAAATTTTTTGCTTTTCATTTCCTTACCCGTCGTGAACAGTTATACTACGAAACAGTTGGGCTATGATTCGGTGTTAGTCACCTCTCCCCTATTTACCATTCAATTTCCATATTTCATTTACATATCGATTTATTTAAACTAAATACACCCCCAATATTACATCCATATATAGTACTGTGCATCTATATGTTCAGATACGAAATTATACAAATGTGTATACCTGCTCTTGCTAAGAAGCAGCGGATAACCGAGATGCGAGACTATTGTCGCTCTCTTCTACTGAATATACCCTGTGGGGTGGAAAATGAAAGGGTGAGCGAAACGTGCTCAGTAAGGCAATAATGTAAGCAGGTAGATAAGTATACTATCTACGTGCTGATAATGTCATGATGTAAAAATCGTTTACTTTCGGAGCATGAGGTAAGATTAAAACAATGTCACATGTATGTATATATCATATACAAGAAATCATGAAATCGACATATAAAGCACACATGGAAAATCATCATGTATGACATCTCATGCTCGTCACATTAAAACTCATTTATTTCATCATAAACTCTTCACTTTAAAACTCATTTGTTTAATCACAAAACTCATCACTTTGAAACTTATTTGTTTCATCATATATTCATCACATTTAAAACTCATTTGTTTCATTATAAAACAACTTCATCAAGGTCAAACCCATCTCTCAGGAATACCTTGATTTATCAAATCACATCTCTTTTAAAAACACAAATCGGGACTACCCCTCCATCGGGTTTGTCCTGGTCTATCCAGACAGTATGATATCATGTGAGGCATGTAGGTTACTGTATGAAAAATCGAGGACTATGGCCATACTTTGTCCCTGTAATCCCAGGCTACACGGATCCCGGTGTGCGGGGTATCACAACTGCAACGGGAGGTGGGGTCAAGTCCTACCCGCTAGAATATCAAGTAACATCATAGAGTCATCATGACTGCACGGTACAGCGTACTCCGTGTGACATACACGGTACATCGTACTCCGTGGACCCATATCATAGTCTGGGGGTGCCTGTCGTAGGTCTTATCCACCCCAATACTATGTCGATAACCAACCCATGTCTCAAAGTATGCGTGCGAGCATCTCAACTCTCTGTGACACACAGTCTACAAGAGGCTTCCGCACGACTATATGCATGTCAACTCACGTCTAGTGCGAGCGAAGCTCCAGCACCACGCTATGCATATCATGATATCTAAAATCTCGTGCGAGCGAAGCTCCAGCACGATTTTGTGCATACACAAATTTCTCGTACGAGCAATGCTCCAGTACGGCTTTTCATGAGAATAAATCAGTAAACTTGAGTGCGAGTAAGACTCTAGCACTCTTTTACTCGTGTAAATATGATAGGTGGCTCACTTTTAATAAAACATCTTTTAAAATAGTAACTGGTACAAACCGGTACCCTTTCGTATAATTCATAAAATCAACAGCCAACCTATATGTAAATTTGCTTAAACCCAAGCAATACATTCATATAAAATATCAAAGCATGAAAATCAAATAATTTATATGCCTTACCACCCTTTTTGTAAATTTTACTCTCAGGGGCCAAAATCGTCTTTTTTTTTCCTTTATTCACTTATGCCCCGATTTTCGCAAAATCATTATTCCGTTTCTATATAGTTTATGAAATTCTAGACCCGGTAAACCCCCTCAAAATACGTATAATTACCTCTATGCACCTACAAAATTCCCTTACCTCGATTCTCGTCGAGTCTGACCTTTCCTTTTTTTCACTGTTGTCTCGTCGCGCAGTCCGATATGCTTCCAATCAAACCTCCGGAACTGCGTAATAATATTCCTCAGGTCAGATATTATAAAATTTAATTGTATTTAATACTTTCTGGGCTTAATTTAAATCATTGGACCCATTTACCCCTATTAGGCCCGATTGCACCTTAATGGGCCTTACTCGGCCTTAAGCCCGTTTTCCACTTATTAAATCCCTTCCTCGGGTTTACTGGGCTCATTCAGCTTATCAATAATTATCGGGCTTCGTTCCAAACTCATTGGATAGCCCGTATACCATTTACGGTAATTACGTTGTAATTCCGATTAATATTCCTTTTATACAGAATTAATCCATAAATTTCGTAAAATAATCGAAACTCTGTATTAAAGGATTCTAATTATCGAAATTAAAATGTACTTACCCAATATAATGCGGGATACGAAAATCGGAGCTCAATCGACTCTCGTTCGGGTTTTGTCGTACAACTGCACAATTATATATTTAATCCCGGGTTACTTTCAGATTAAATATAATTTAAATAAATTTCTCGAAAGTCAAATTGGTCACTTTTGACCTATTACCGACTTACCCGAAGTCCGGTGTATCCCCGAAAATTCTTTCCCTTTTTCCTTTTTTCTCTTTTTCTCCCTTTTTCCCTTCTTTCTTGGCTGAACCGGTTCAGTCCGGTTCAGTCCGGTTCAGACCCGGTTCAGCCCGGTCCGGTTCAGCCGGTTCAACCCGGTTCACCCCTTTGCTGAATCGGTTCGTACCGGTTCAGACCATTCCGCCGTCGTTCACAGCGTTTCCGACTGGTTCTCGGCTCGGTTCTCGCGCCATTCGACTCGTCTGCACTGGGGGAGTGTTCGGCTGGGGTCGGGGTTGGCCGAATCACGCCGGTGGCCGTCGGATTTGTCTTCTCCCTCCGCGGCACTCTCCCTCTCGATCTGCCAGATTCCGGTGGTTTCACTGGCCAATACCGGTCTCAAAAGAACCGGCTCCTCCTCCTGAACTCGTCGGTACCCACCGTTCGTGTCCAGCTGCCGTGGATCGTCGAGATCCACCTCGTTTTTCCTGCGGTCTTCTCCTCCTCTGTTCGCCGGACACGGCCATCGTCGGCGCGCGTCACCGGTGCCCAAGGCTTCGCCGGCCTCTCCTCTTCCTCCTCGGCCCTTCGTCGGAGGGTGACGATCGCCGGTGGATGTGGGTCGGACGGCCACGCGCGGTCTCCTTCTCTGTTTTCCCATTCTTCTTCTCTCTCCCCGATAACACTTTCAGATTTCTCTTTTTTTTTGAATTATTATTATTATTTAATATTTGTTTTATTATTAAAATATTCATTAAAATAGTCTAAAAATCTGAAAATATCTACTATTTTATTATTTTATTCCAAATGAATAAATTTAGTTTAATTTAATTTGTTTATTATATTTTTAATCATTTTTCCAGTATAATTTCTCCGTATTTTCGGGATATTGTCCCGGGTGACTTTTCGGTATTTTTAAAAATTTCGAAATCTTGATCAATTGGACTCAAAATTGTATAATTCCTCATTATTGATCAAGATATCCTAAATCCTTATTTTTAATTAAATTTTTCTTATCGAATTTATCCCAAATTTCGGTCTTTTGACCGTTTTACCCCTACACTTGTTTCGGAACCAAATTAACCTAACTTTCCTTCATACATCGACCATATTTTCTTATTTAATTTCATATTTTCTGTTAACTTCATTTTGATCATCTCGTTTGATCAGTGGCCATTTCGGCTCGTATTTAATTTCTTCCGACGTCCATCGATATTCCATTTTATTCTTCTTGCAAGTTATATTTCAGTCAAAGCTCTTTTATGATTCATTGAATATATGAAAATGTACATCACATGAATCATAAGGAAATGCATCAACAGATAATAAAAGTGGGTCTTACATAATCTCCCCCACTAAAAAAATTTGGTCCTCCAAATTGGAACCAAATCAGTCTCTGAATAACTCCGGATACTTCTCTTTCATCAAACTCTCTAACTCCCAAGTCGCTTCCTCCGGAGTATGATGCTGCCACAGTACTTTCACCAGAGGAATCGTCTTCGATCTCAATACCTTCTCCTTCCTATCCACAATCTGGATCGGTCTCTCGACATAGGACATACTCTCACTGAGCTCTAGTGGCTCGTATCTGATCACATGCGACGGATCCGGCTGATACTTCCGAAGCATGGAGATGTGGAAGACGTTATGGACATTTGCTAGCTCTGGTGGCAACGTTAGCCTATAAGCTCGATCTCCCACTCTCTCGAGTATCTCAAAAGGTCCTATGAAGCGAGGGCTCAACTTTCCTTTCTTTCCGAATCTAGTAATACCCTTGGAAGGAGAAACTTTCAAAAATACTGACTCCCCTGCTGTAAACTCCAACGGTCTACGTCTCCTGTCAGCATAACTCTTCTGTCGACTCTGAGCTGTCCTCAACCTCTCACAAATCAACTGGACATCCTCAGAGGCCTGACGTATCAAATCGGGAGCGAATATCTGCCTGTCACCAACCTCCTCCCATCCTACAGGAGAACGACATCTACGGCCATACAAGGCCTCATATGGTGCCATCTCGATACTCGAATGATAACTGTTATTGTAGGCGAACTCTGCGAGTGGTAGGTGATCATCCCAGGAGCCTCTAAAATCAAGTACACAAGCTCTCAACATATCCTCGAGGGTCTGTATAGTCCTCTCTGACTGCCCATCTGTCTGAGGATGGAAAGCTGTACTGAATCTCAACTGGGTTCCCATAGCTTCTTGAAAGTGTTCCCAGAAACGGGAAGTGAAGCGAGAATTCCTGTCCGATACAATACTCACTGGGACACCATGCAGTCTCACAATCTCGCGCACATATAGCTCCGCCAATCTACTCAGAGTATCGGTGACTCTCATAGCTAGGAAATGTGCCGACTTGGTCAATCTGTCAACTATCACCCATATGGCATCATCTCCCCTGCGAGCCTCAGTTTGGATGTGACTCCGCCTGATATTGGGAGTGGTTATATGATTGCTAGCCTGCGGTTAGAGCCGGATTTGATGGATCGGATCTGACGGGCTCAGCGTGAGGATCAGCAGTGTATTGAGATAGTCAGGCAGATGCAGAGAGGTATTGAGACTGAGTTTGAGTTGAGTTCAGATGGATTACTGAGGTTTCGAGACAGGATATGTGTTCCCGAGGATCCTGAGATCAGGAGGTTGATCTTGACAGAGGCTCATTCGTCGAGGTATACCTTGCATCCGGGTAGTACAAAGATGTATCAGAATCTCCGGAAGGTATACTGGTGGTCGGGGATGAAGAGAGATATAGCAGAGTTTGTTGCAAGATGTCTCGTCTGTCAGCAGGTGAAGGTAGAGCATCAGAAGCCTGCAAGGTTATTGCAGCCTCTACCTATACCGACTTGGAAATGAGAGCATGTCACCATGGATATCCTAAATCCTCATTATTGATCAATTGGACTCGAAATTGTATAATTCCTCATTAGTGATCAAGATATCCTAAATCCTTATTTTTAATTAAATTTTTCTTATCGAATTTATCCCGAATTTTGGTCTTTTGACCGTTTTACCCCTACACTTGTTTCGGAACCAAATTAACCTAACTTTCCTTCATACATCCACCATCTTTTCTTATTTAATTTCATATTTTCTGTTAACTTCATTTTGATCATCTCGTTTGATCTGTGGTCATTTCGGCTCGTATTTAATTTCTTCCGACGTCCATCGATATTCCATTTTATTCTTCTTGCAAGTTATATTTCAGTCAAAGCTCTTTTATGATTCATTGAATATATGAAAATGTACATCACATGAATCATAAGGAAATGCATCAACAGATAATAAAAGTGGGTCTTACATAATTTGTGAGACCCCGTATAGGTTTAGCCTTGAACATATGTAAATGAATTCATAAGTATGACGATGTACTAGTAATGTGAAGCATATATGCTATTAAGTCCATAAGCTAAATGTACAAACTTGTAATAAGAGTTGGTGATTGTACGTACAAGTTACATTATGTATCAATATGAAGAAATGGACTTAAACATGTGGCGAATGTGAGTGGAATGGAAAATAAGTAGTGTAGTAAATGGAATGAAGATTTGCATGAGCTATGCACTCCCATTTAGTTTATATTATGTACCTTTGGCTATACAAAGACTCTACACAAGTTTTAAAGTGTATGAAGTATGAAAGGATGCCATTTTCAAGTCTCAAAGATGATTAAATGAGAAAATGACTATGGCAACAAGTTTAAGATGTTTTGAGTAAAGTTACTACAGGAAAACTAGAAAATATGAAGGTCAGATCGATCTCATAGGATGAGAGATCGATCTGGAAAAGCCAAAATGAACTTATTTTGAGCTATGGAGCAGGACAGATCGATCTCTAATGGAGCCAGATCGATCTGCTAAGCATTCTGTAATGAGAAGATCGATTCTTAAGGCAAACAGACCAATCTCCTTAACTCTCTGTTTGAGACAAATCGATCTCAAGACAAGACAGATCGAGCTCCTTAAGGGTTCTGTAAAGAGCAGATCGATCTCCTATAAGAGGCAGATCAATCTCCAAGAGGAAAATTAGCCTTTGACAGATCGATCTCATAATGGAAGAAGATCGATCTTGTAGTGGTTGTGTTTGGTAAAAAGAACTACCAAACCTTGCAGAGATCGATCTCTACAAGGACCAAATCGATCTCATAAGCCTGCATCTACAAAAAGGGGCTTGGGATTTGACTGAAAACTCATATTTTCCCTCCGACCAAACCGCACCGCACCTGTTATTTTCTTTCAAGACCCAAGCTTTCTCACTCTAGAGATCACTACATTGCAGCTAGTTTTGGAAGAAACTCAATAAGGGAAAGTTGTTCCTTGAAGCAAGGAGAACAACATACCCAAAAATCTCACATTGGTGTGACCAAGAGAAGGAGTTGTGGCTACCATAAATTTGACTAAGTAAAGGGGTAAGCTCTTCAACCTTCAAGCTTCTAAATATGGTTTCTAGATATATGTGGGTTGAATGATATGTGAAATGTTAATAGGAATGATGAATGTAGTGATGGGTGAGTGATATTAAGGGAGATTTATAAAGAGGAAATACATGAAAAAGTGATGGAAAGCTTAAGAGATGGTAAAATGATATTTGTGGAAGAGTGAAATGTGACTTAAGGGTTTGAGAAGCATGAATAGATAAATAGAAGACAATGTGAATGTTTAGTAGAGGGAAAAGAAAATAACTTGATGATTTATACCTGTAGCTAGGAATACGTGAGACACGACTAACCCGGATCGCGAATGGAGCAAACGTGACAGAGGAAATATGAGAGCGATTCAAGGTAAGGGACTGTGTGTTAGCGATAGAGGTATTTGTACGTATTTTACCGCGATTTGAGTAATTACAACGCTAAAAATGGTATGTTTAGCTATTGAGCTATGGAAATCTATGTAAAAGTATTAGATATACATATGTATTGTGAAAATGGGATGTGGGAAGGAAAAACAGCCTAACATGCATGTTTTCACTGCTTTTACATCTATTCATGATGTTTTGATGTTTTCTCATCCATATACTGATTTTGAGATTGAGAAATGATAATAGATAGGCTGGCTAGTTTTACATGTTTAGCATGGGATGACATGCTATGTAAATAAACATGTTTTGAGTTTTTAAAAGAGAAAATAGCCACCTATCTGATTTGAGATGAGATTTGGTGTTAGAGCTTTAGCTCACACCTGTTTTAATGATTTTGACTATGCTAGAGTTTCACTCGCATACGTCTGCATGTTTTGATAAACCGTGCTAGAGCGTGACTCGCACGTGGTTTCATAATAATAATGTGCTGGAGTGTTAGCTGGCACATGTTTATATGCTTTTGATGTGTCGTGCTGGAGTTTAACTCGTATAATGGTTTTCAGAAAAGTGTTGGAACATTACTCGCACCCGTTTTTACTGAGTTGAGGTAAACTTGGGGGTTTAGGACCCAAAGGGATGCCAGACGACGGCCTTGGAACGAGCTGGGCCTTAACGATAAATCGTACCGCGCTGGAGCCTTACGATGACTATGTGTCACGCTGATTTCTCGCCTGGTATATGAGACATGATTCAGGATGAAAAGTCCATTAGAGTTGGTAGATAGACTTGGGTCCACGATCATACGTAGAACTGTGTAATTGTCCGTTGGTATACTATGTACCGTGCTAGGTGCACGTGAGTACGAGTATCGCATAGATGAAACATGGCGTACCTTATACCATGAGTATATGAGGAGATGAGGTTGATTGAGATGAGCCGAAGGGTAGTACTGACCCATCCCCCTTCAGGCGAAGTGATGCCCTGTGTACACCTGATCAGTGAGGCCTGAGATCACTGACTATAGCTATATGTCGTGGATATTAGATTGCCAAAAATTTCATACCTGTCTTAGAGATACGAGAAATTGAGAAACTCAGAAAAGAAAGAGATTTGATGAAAAGAAATGATTTGAGAAAAGCAAGGAGAGTTTATGATTTGATAAATCTCTCGATTTGAATGCTCGTGCTATGATAGCACTGTTTATGACATGTTTTCAAATGGGAATATCGTATACATGTTTTCATGAAAATGCTTATATGAGAAATGAATGTTTGAATGCATTTTCTAGCAATATTTCCATTTACATTAAAACATGGTTTTGTTTATGCATGCATAGGCTATGTAGATAGTACAGTATCTACCTGTTAGCATCAATTTCCTTATTGAGATGTGGTTGTTCATCCCTCTACTTTTTCCCCTCTAGATATTGAGAAGTAGGACAATGCGGTGGTCTCTGGATCTCTTTTTGTGTTGAACAACTCCCACCAATTGCAAAGGTATAAGATTTGTATACATAGAAGTACTTTGTATCTATTATAATGTATCACACAGTTACAAATCGAGAATGTAAACAGTGGTATGGGGGATGTTATGTAAAGATATTATTATACAATTGATTTTTGTATATCTACAGACACCTGGGAGTGTGAATTAAAGTTTTAAATATTCTGCTGTAAAAATTTATGAAATTTTAGTAATTGCATCGTCTCACAGCCTAACCGTAGTAGTGTATGTATGGATAAAGGGTACCCGTAAGTGGGGTGTGACATTATTAGACCGAGTGATCCACTTTGAAGTGTACTGGGGTTAATTGTTAAGGAGATCTAGAGTATTCTGGGTTACATTGTATCAAGAACGGGTGTCAATTGGATTCTCCCAAAACAGAGGTCATAGATCAGTGGAAAAGACCTAAAATTGTTAAGAAGATTTAGAGTTTTTAGGGTATAAAGAGACTTTAGAATATGAAATACGTTTCAGATCTAAGGATTGTAATTTGTATGTGCTTATGTTTCGACTACGAGACTTAATTCGAATAAGGAAAAAGTTTTGTGGTAATTGATGTACGAAATGAAGCAAGTTTTGAAGTATGATAAATCCTAAATACAGATTATACTTGGAATAAGAGATGCACATATTGTATGATTATTTCTATTATATCAAATGATTTAAATTAAGCGATATGAATTGAGAATGAATTGTGTCCAAAGGATAAATGAGAATTGCGATAAATTTTGGTACCCTACTTTCAATTAGGACTGAATCATGAAACCTTATGGCTATAATTGGTTTGTGTGGCCAGGGTTGATGACTAATAAAGGTATTTCAAAATACCTCTCTTCCTAAAAAATTTGACAGCGTCTAGATATGTCTTAATCCATAATCCATAATCCATAACCCATAAATTGAAACTTACAATCGTAATATTTGCGTTTGAAGTCAGGATACCATTACTTGTGCGGTGAAGGATTATAAAATTTTACAGATCATGAAAGTTTAAATATTAAATTTCACAAATGCAGTTTAACACAAGAAAAGAAATGGCTAGAGCTAACACCTTGAGAAAAAAGGATCTCAGGATGGTGTTGTATAAATGGTTAGGGAACAGGAACTGTTGGAACGTTCTGTGAACCTTAAATTGGATGCGGTTCTTCTGATAATGATGATATTGTATGATTGCTAACCTAAGACTTGAACACTAGACTTGATTGATTGAATCGAATAGGCTTAGCGTAATGATAAACACTATATTGATGTAGTTAATCAGACTCAGATGGGAGCTACAACAAGTTTTGGTATTGGTACTGATGATTTATTGAAATTTAAAAGCAGAATTGTGTACCCAATGATCTATAATTAAATGAACTAATGTCGTCAGAGGCTGATTTATAGAGATATACTCCGCATCCAGAGAATAGTAAAGATTTATCAAACCTCTTGAAGGTATTTTAGCAATCAAGTACGATAAGAGGTATAACTGAATGTGTGACTAAATGTCTCATATGTCAGCAAGTTAAGGTAGAGTATCAGAAGCCTAAGAGATTATTACAACATTTACCCATGCCAATATGGAATTGAAAGCATGTGCCTAGGATTTTAAAGGCTTCTGGAAGGACCATTTGTCCTTAACAGAATTCGTATATAATAGCAGCTACCACTCAAATATCGAAATGACATCGTATGAAGCGTTGCATACTTGAAGGTGTCGTCCACCGATTGGTTGGGAAGAAAGAAAAGTTAAGTTCTCATTATATCGGGACTTTTGAGATTTTAGAACCGAGTGAAAGACAAGGTACACAGACTGGCTTTACCATCGGAGTTATCAAGTATTCACGATATCTTCCACGTATCAATGCAACACAAGTATCACCCAGATCCGACACATGTGGTTAGGTTGAACCACTGAAATTGAAAAAGGATATGAAATATGTTGAGAAACTGATTCAGAACTTGGATAGGAAAGAAAAAAGGGCATTACGATCTAAGACGATTCCCTTGGTCAAAGGCTTGTGGCAGTATCACACTACGGAGGAAGTCACGAGAGAATTGGAAAGTTTAATGCGAGAGAAGTACCCACACTTGTTCGAGAACTTATGTAATTTAACTTTAGGGACCAAATTTCTCAAGGTGGGGAGAATGTAAATACCGTAAATTTGCAAACGTACTCGGTGTTGGCTATAAATAATAAATTAGGTAATTAAGATCAAATATGTGATTATGAGACAATTAATTTAAGTATAAACATTAGACTAAATTCTTTTTATACTACAAGGAAAATTCAACTACATGGATATATATAGGTAATGTTTATTTATTCCTTAAGATTGAATGTATGGATAAAGAAATAAATATATATACATATATATATATGTATGTATGTATGTATATATATATATATACATACATACATACATATATATATATATGTATATATATACACATGAGCAATGAAAATCAGCTCAATTTAAAAAGCCGAAACCTAGAGCAGCAATGTTTAAAGGAAATGAGGGCAAGTCGACTACATATATATATATATATATATATATATGTATATTGGCAAGATATATTAAAGGGAAGTCAGAGTGTAAGTGAAATGATGATGACGAAAACCTGAGAAATGGGCATTTAAATTGATAAAATATATACATATACTTATGATGATGGAGATAACCTCGGTGTAAGGGAAAATAAGGAATAGAAATTGGAAAACTGTACAGGTTTGGTAAGGAAAGAAAGAATGATGGAAGCTGCAGTGTTGATCTAAACATACATAAGTATATATGCATATATGCTTTCGGTACATAAGCATGGGATGGCAGAAGGAGAGGAAGTAGAATTGTGGAAGCTTGGAACTGCAGTGGGTTGGTGGAAACCAAAATGTGCTGACGCTGCAACAAGGAAGAGACAGATGGAGTATGAGAGGAAACTGTATATGACTGAATGTGGACAAAATAAATTCTGTTGGAATAGCCATGACCGAGAGCATAAGCGAGGTCAGGAAAACAAGAGAGAAAGGGAGAGAGTAGATGAAGACTAGTGATAGCAGACAGCTAACGAGAAAGAGCCGAGAGACAAGCTTTACTATTCTTTAGTTGGCGAGGGTGAAAGACTGCTTGGATTGGCTGGGCACCGAGGGGGTTGATAAATACAGCTCTGTTTAAGCACCGAAAAAGAAAGGAGTTGAAGGAGATAGAGCTAGGCAGAGATCGATGTGTGAAGGCTGTGATTTGTTTGCTGCAAATTGCAGTCGGGAACAACAGTGATTAAGGCTGGCAGGAATTAAAAGGTGATGATAGAGGATGAGAAGTGAAGTAGAAGCTAGAACGAAGGAGCTTCACCCTTAGGAAACTGAAACCAAAACAAAGACGTGAACAAGAGGCGGCAGTGAGCTGGAGTAGGGTGTTGTGGCTGAAGCAGGGAAGGGCAACGGGTAAGGGCTTAAACATCTTGAGTAACAGAGGTTTTCCATGCCTCCGCAAGTGGAAGGAAGGAGGATTGGTGAAGCTGAAGCAGAGAATGAATCTGAAGCAGAGGATGACACCAGGCAGTGGTAGTTGGGCCTTAGGTGGAAGTTGGAAGAAGGCGAACTGGAGCGAGAGTGAATGGAGGGACCACCCACGCCGGACAGAGACCGTCAAAGGACGAGAAAGGTGGCAGCGCCAAAGATTGGTGATAGTGGCCCGTGATGGAAGGAAGAAAGAAGAGAAAGAAGAAAGAAAGGAAAACAGTAGGCACGAAAACAAAGAAACATTCAAAAAAAAAAGAAAGGGGAAGTATACATTATATATAATTATATATATTTGGGGATAGAAACGGAGACACCGAGATTTTGAAAATTAGGGGAAACCCGGAAGAAAGAGTTTCGGAGAAATAAACCGAACCGACCGGACCCATTGACTCCAGTCACTAAGGCATTGAGGATTACAGGTAGATCCCGAGGTAAGAAAAATTTTGTGTGCAGCTAGAGATAAAATCACGTATTTTTCTGTGGATTTGTAGATATTGCATCCTAGGCCGATTATACCGAAAAATACGAATATTGAAATTTTAGAAGGCATTAGACCGATTTTATAGTACCAAGAATTATGGGAAACTTTAATATCGATTACTTGGTCTATCTTTACCAAGATTAATTTAGCTAAATTTATTTAAATAAATATAGTTTTAACAATTGATTTAATCGTAATATCCTGATGGAATCACTGGCCCATTTATTGAGTTTTTTATTCAAAAAGGAGGCTAGTCAGCCTATTTCAAATTGTTTTATATATCATATTGAATTTACAATCATTTATTTGAAAGTTGATTGTTATAAATTGATACTGGTAAAAGTGCTTGAGCGCGTGTAGACTGTGTGTCACTCTGAATTACTCCCACTGGATTTTGATATGATTTATGAGTAAAATTGTGCTGAAACCGTCGTATATTGCTGTGAGATCTTGCACTGACCCACTCGCACTGGATTTTAATATGATTTATGAGTAAAACCGTGCTGAAGCCGTCGTGTATTGCTGTGTGATCTTACACTGACTCGCTCACATTGTATTTTAATATGATTTATGAGTAAAACCGTGTTGAAGTCCTCGTGTAGTGCTGTGTGATCTTGCACTGATCCGCTCGCACTAGTGGCAGAACAAACAGCAGAAGGTCGGAGCCTCTCGTGCCATGGTGATTAGGCCGAGGCCTTTTCCTACACAGAATGTTCTTATACCTTATTAGATTCCCACATGCAACCGATGTGGGAGGAGACATCATGCCAACTAGCCCTGCCGCCGGATCTACGATACTTGTTTTTAGTGTGGAGAAGTGGGACACATGAAGAGACATTATCCTAAGCTGACTACTTCACCAGCCCAACCAATAAGAGCGATTCCTCCGCCACCAGCAGCTCCAATGGACAAGGGCAAGAAAGTTATCAGTCAGGGGCGAGTGTTCACATTGGACAAGGAAGCTGCAGATGCCTCAGCATCAGTGGTGAAGGGTAATCTTTTCATCTCAAATGTTAAAGCTTTTGTATTAATAGATTCTGGATCAACACACTCTTTTGTATCACCCCACTTTTGCTAGGAAGTTACTGATAAAACCTGAGCCTCTAGGTTATATACTTCGTGTAAAAACACCTATGAAAGAATCTCAAATTACTGAGGTAGTGTATAGGAACTGTGAAGTAAGGATAGGTGACAAGGTTGTTCTCGCTAACTTGATATTGTTAGATATGTTGGACTTTGATGTGATACTAGGAATGGATTGGTTAGCGACCCATAGAGTTAATTTGGACTGTTTTAGGAAGGTTATGACTTTGTACTTACCCGAAAAGTGTGTAGTAACTTTTGGAGATAAATAAGTAAACTTTTTCTTTAGTAAATATGGTCTTGATAAGTTGATTTCAAATGATGAAGGTTTTATAGCTTTCGTGGAATGTAATGAGAAGCCGAAGCCCAGCCTTCAGGATATCCCAATAGTGAAAGACTTCCCCGATGTATTTCCTAAAGAGTTGCCAAGATTACCTCCCGATAGAGAGTTGGAGTTTGCCATCGACTTGGTGCCTGAAACTAAACCCTTGTCTAAACCCCCATATAGGTTGGCACCTATAGAGTTGGAAGAATTGAAGAAACAACTCCAAGAGCTACTAGATAAGGGATTCATACGCCCCAAGTGTATCACCTTGGGGTGCACTTGTGCTCTTTGTGAAGAAGAAGGATGGAAGCTTGAGGTTGTGCATTGATTACCAGATGCTCAATAAGGCTACTGTCAAGAATCGGTACCCGTTGTCGAGGATCGATGACTTGTTCGATCAGTTGAAGGGTGCCAAAGTGTTCTCGAAGATAGACCTAAGGTCAGGATATCACCAGCTGAAAGTTAGAGGTGAGAACATCCTCAAGATCGCCTTTCGAACTCGCTATGGACATTACGAATTCCTGGTCATGCCATTTGACTTGACAAATGCCCCTGCTGCATTCATGAACCTGATGAACGAAGTTTTCAAGGAGTACCTGGATAAGTTCATGATTGTCTTTATAGATGACATCCTAGTGTATTCCCGTTCTCCGGAGGAACATGAACAACACCTGTATCTAGTCCTTCAAACACTTAGAGAAAGGAGATTGTATGCTAAGCTAGACAAATGTGAGTTCTAGATTAAACAATTGGTTTTCTGGGCCATGTAGTGAATAGGGATGGAGTGTCTGTCGACTCGTCCAAGGTGGAAGCTATAGTGAACTGGGAGAGGCCAAAGACAGTGACGGAGATACAAAACTTTCTTGGATTAGCTGGGTACTACAGAAGGTTTGTAAAAGGATTTTCGAAAATTGCCGCTCCTTTGACCCATCTCACCCGTAAGGATGTCAAGTTTAAGTGGAGTGATGCCTGTGAGCACAACTTTTAAGAGCTTAAGCATCGATTTACTTCTGCACCGATTCTTACCATACCAGATAAACCCGGAGGATTCACTGTGTATAGTGATGCTTCATTGAATGGATTAGGGTGTGTGCTTATGCAGAATGGCAAAGTGGTGCGTACGGATCTCGTCAATTGAAGGAGCATGAAAGGAATTACCCCACGCATGATCTAGAGCTTGCAGCAGTAGTTTTTGCCTTGAAAATATAGAGGCATTACCTTTATGGAGAAAAGTTTTAAATCTATACCGATCACAAGAGTCTCAAATACCTATTCTCACATAAGGAGCTGAACATGAGGTAGCGTAGAGGGATGGAGTTGTTGAAAGATTACGATTGTGAAATTTTGTATCACCCAGGGAAAGCAAATGTGGTAGCTGATGCATTGAGTAGGAAGAACATGAGTATGGTGTCTAGTATGATGGTGAAGGAGTGGGAATTGTTGGGATAGTTTGCAAGCTTGGCTATCGACATACCATCATCAGATCAAAGTCCTTTAGTTGCTAGCCTCAAGATTGAGCCGACATTGATTGATCAGATTATGCAGACATAGAAGCTAGATCAGAAGTTGCTTGAGGTATCCGGGCAGATCCAGGAGAGTAGAAATTCTGAGTTTGAGATTGGTTCATATGGGTTACTTAGATTTAGAGGCCGGATATGTGTACCAAGGGATGAGGACCTCAAGAAATTGATTTTGACCGAAGCTCACTCTAGTAGATACACATTACATATCGGGAGCCACCAAAATGTACCACAACGTACGCAAGATGTATTGGTGGCCTGTAATGAAACGTGATGTTGCCGAGTTTGTGGCTAAGTGCTTTATGTGTCAACAAGTGAAGGTGGAACACCAAAAATCGACAGGATTACTCCAACCCCTACCCATACCAACTTTGAAGTAGGAATACGTAACTATAGACCTTATTACGGGTCTACCTAGAACTCGACGGAAGCATGACGCAATTTGGGTGATCGTGGATAGGCTCACCAAGTCAGCACATTTCTTGGCCATTAGCTCCACTACTCCTTTGAACGCATTGGCAGCATTGTTTGTTAAGGAGATAGTGAGACTCTATGGAACCCTAGTAAGTATCACTTCTGATAGAGACTCTAGGTTCACATCTCAGTTTTGGAACCAAATTCAAGAGTCCTTGGGTTCTCGGATACAGTTTAGCACGGCATATCATCCTCAGACTGATGGACAGTCCGAACGGATGATACAAACTTTGGAGGACATGTTACGTGCCTGTGTTATTGATTTTGGAGGTTCATGGGACAAGCACTTGCCATTGGCAGAATTTACTTACAACAATAGTTACTATGCCAGTATAGGAATGGCCTCGTACGAAGCCCTTTATGGACGGAGATGTAGATCACCAATTAGTTGGGAAGAGTTTGGTGACAGGATGATCTATGCTTCGGATTTGGTCGAACAAGCACCAAAGAAGGTTCACATGATTTGTAGAAGGCTCAAGACAGCCCAGGATAGGCAGAAAAGTTATGCAGACCATCAGAGAAGGGATTTGGAGTTTGGAGTGGGAGATCATGTGTTCTTGAAGGTTTCTCCGACAGAAGGCATTATGAGGTTTGGAAAAAGGGGCCAATTGAGTCTTCGATACATAGGACCATTCGAGATATTGGAACGTGTCGGTGAAATAGCATACCAACTAGCCTTATCTCCCCAGCTAGCCGAGGTACATAACGTGTTTCATGTGTCTATGCTTCGCAAGTATCATCCCGATCCATCTCACATCTTAGCCTATGAGCCGTTAGAGTTAAGAAGGAATTTGAGTTACGAGGAGAAACCAATCCAAATTCTTGACAGGAAGGACAAAGTTTTGAGATCCAAAACCATTCCTCTCGTCAAAGTTCTCTGGCAACACCACTCTGTTGAGGAAGCGACGTGGGAGTTGGAGAGCTTGATGTGAGAGAGATACCCGTATCTTTTTGACCTGGCTCAAAATTCGAAGGACCGAATTCAATAAGGATGGGAGAAATATAAGACCGCAATTTCCTTATACCGAATGTTTCGTTTGCTTATGTTATGTTGAAAATTAATTTGCGGATAGGAGAATCGAAATTAATTTAGAGATAAATATATTAAGTTAGGATAGTTATTTGGGTTCATGCCACTTAGTGTAAATAACCTTGATGTATTTTAGTTTAGGAAATGTAGGGATGTGTGAGACATTGACATAATAGGTAAGTATAAATAATAAATCTGAAAAATTAAAATCCAATATAAATAAAATACAACAATGATAAATCGTATAGGGTGAACATATTTTAGATGCATAATGTATGTGCATGAAGGTGTTCATGAACTCAATTTATTGAGTAGAAATATATTCATGTGACCAGATTATGATAGATTAAGGTAATCTACCCTTAGTCATTAAGTTAAATGTACATGAATGTAGAAATAAATTAAATTCATGCAAGTAATCTTAGGTAGTGTACCGAAATTAATAGGAACTTAAGCTAAATTCGGTTAAATAAAATTTACATGGATAATTAAATAGTGATAATTTTAAATTTAAGTAATCTAATTAAGTTAATTAAGTGGTAAATAAATTTCATAAGGCAATATGATAAATCTGAAATAATAAAGTTAGTAATAATATATGATAAGAACTATGCTTATGTATATTTGCAAATCTGAAATATAGATATAACACCTTATGTAAAATAGTTTTTGGAGCATGTACATATAAATATGATAGATATAAAATCTGAATACAAATATCTAATATGATTATAAATTGGAAATTTATTTACAAATATTAAAACATTATAAAACTGAAATAAATAAGAAAATATAAATAGGAAAATTACAAAACAATTTCTGGTTTCCCTCTTCTCTTTTCCCTCTCACGTTTTTCACCAAGAAACCAGAAAATCCTCTCTTGCATTCTCTTCCTCACGCCACTCTCACCAGAAAACAGAAAATACAGCAAGCTCCTCCCTTGCTCACGCCTCCAACCTCCAAAACAGCTTCTCCAAAGCCTGCATGCAATTCCCCTCTTGCTCTCTTTGTCTTCCACGGAAAACAACCCCCCTCACTACCAGATTCTTTTTCTAAACAGCCAACAATCTGCAAAAATCATGTGTGCATGTTAGTGTTGAGTGATTGTGAATTAGTCTTAGAGTCAGAATATTATCTCCACACCTACAAATCACGTTTTCCCCTCTCCACAATTCAGAATTCTTGAAACAGCCCACAAAAAAAAAACAGTATTTCATTGCTGCATGTTGAAACCGAGAGTTTCCAAGGAGAGGGGAGAGTATTGCTTGTTCTGAATTGAAGGAGACCACAACAATTGAGTGAAACGTGTAGAAGCTTAGGATTTCACAAGGAATTACAAGAAATTGCAGAAAACAGATTTGGGGATTTCTAGCTAAGGGGTCGGCATTAAGAAATTGAGGTAAGAAGTGTGTACTTTTTGGAAATTGATGTTTAATTACTGCTATATTAGTGTAAAATAAGTGATAATTTTAGCCAATTTCAGAATTTGATACATGCATGAGGGTTAGGGTTCTTAGCTAGGTGAATTGGGAATTCTGAAATTTAGAAATTTAGGAACTTGCATGGTAATTGAAATGTAAACCTGCAAGTGAGAATTTAATGAAGAAATTGATAAATTATAACTATTGGAAGAAAAAATTTAGATGGCCATTAGGATAGGGTATTCGGCCATGTAGGAAATTGTTGCAATGTGGATGTTGAATTAAGTTATTGAATCTAAAATGTGTTTAAAACAAATGTAGATTTCTATGATTTAAAATTAAACAAGAAGTTTGAATGTTTGGGGCATAGTCTCGGCTTCAGCAAGAAAAGTATAAAAACTGATTTTTTTTATGCATGTAAACTTATATACAACTTTAAATTCTGGAATTACATAGTGTTATGTTTAATTTAAAATGCAGAATTTAGATGTTGGATAGTTTAGGATTCATGTAAATTGAGGGAAAATCTAAATTGAGGGTAAGACTTGATAGCTTAGGTAGATTTGTAATGCTTAGGAGAATAATGTATTGTTTTAATAAGTGCTGGAAATTGAAGATGAATGGTGGAAAATAAGTGCTCGGCTAAGGTAGGAAATCTAAGGAATTTCATGCTTGTATTCAGTTAGGAGGAGTTAGATTTCAAGATTATCATGAAATCAGTACATACATTTGATACATGTAGTGAATGAGAATGAAATTCAGAATTTAAAATTTAACTATTCTCTTTGGCTGAAATGGTAAGAATCTGCTAATTGAAAGAGTAATGTCAAATGAATGTTGAAATTGTTAAATGAAAATAGAGGATTAGGTTCGATCATTTGAGAAGTTTAGGTCAAATTTACTTGCTGAAATTTAAGGATTAAGTTAGCCAATTTGTGTATAAACAACATAGTTTCATAATTGTAAAACCAGAAATTTTGTCAATGAATAAGGATGAATTATGGAGTTTCGGCTACTAGGTATGTTAGGAATATTAGCGTTGGAAAATTTCAGAAGATTAAAATGGGATTTTGGTGTGAAAATATGTATTGACAGGATTAGGCATTCGACAATTTTGAGATGATTAAGAAAGAGTGGCTAATTGGATTTGAATGTTAGACCAGAAATGGGAGGTGCAAATGAGGTTATTCCATGAATTTGTAAGAAATGAGCTTATATTACTCAAGTAGGAATACTTGGGGTGAAATGTCAGTCTTGACAAAAGAATTAGGAATTTTCAGTCTACAATAATGTGTTGAGTTTGAAACTAGTAAATCAAATTAGTGTTAGCTTAGATTTTAAATTTTCATAGCTGAAATTGGTAGTGAGACAAGGTAAAATTGGCTTGACGAAATTATAATAAACCGAAATGATAAGTAGAGGGAATAAAATGAGCCTCTCAATTTAATCCAAAATTACATAATTTTACTTTGAAATATATTACAGGATATGTTTAAAGGATGATAATGATATTTGTAGAGGTGGAAACCGATTTAGGCAACTATGGGCACAAGTGAGAAGGATACATTATAATATTGAAAATTAGTCTGGTGAATGTTGAATGTGCTGAAATTTTATTTGTTATTGTATGAATGTTAAATGACACCTTGCCTTTAAATGTTGATTCGCAGCGGCTACTTCATCAGGCGCCAAGGAAGCTTAGACGCATATATGCACGTTTAAGGCGAAAAAGGGTAAAGTTGGGCGCGTAGTTGTTGTGTGGTAAGGGGTTTATGTGGTTGTTGTTAGTGAAATGCTTTAGGATAGATTAGATCCATTTTTACAGATAGGCTTTAAGTTAGTCGAGTTGCTAGGATAGTTTAGAATAAATTTCCCTTACCCTTTACTACTGATTTTGTAATATGTTCGTTTAGAAATCGCCATGATCTAAAAAATTTGTCACAGCATGGAGCTTATCGTTTTATATGATATGTTTTTACATGTTAGTATCTTGTGCGTGTGAGCATTTCATTATAAATTTTTGTAACTCCATTCAGCTGTTTGACTTTCGAAGCTGTTTTGCATGGGCTCTTTGACTGTGTTTTGGAAATAGCATAAAATTGCAAGAATTGCATACATGCTGATTTTGAAATGACGATTCATGTTTTTATATCGATGGGTTATTTTCCCCAAACTTTGGAAATTGTGAATTTGGGTTGATTTGATGAATTATATTGTGAACCCATCGTATAGATTTTTGAGATTGTTGGCAACCCGATTTATGCATGTGTGGTAGTCATGTCCCATGAGAGCCATCTCTAGCACCTGGTAGGAGGTTCTGTGTGATTGTCCTACGGTGCCAAGTGCTTCACGGGGATGCCTTTGTGTCATAGAGATGTTATTGCTACCTACTACTATTAGACTTTGAGCCCGTCTTCAGTATCCTAGTCCGGAACTTGCTCAGTTAGGATAGGTCGGTAGTCACTATGGCCATAGGTGTTTATTTTTCATTGATATTGGTGATATTGTTTGAGTACTTGGATTCCATGACTGGTTGTGGTAATTACCACATTCTCATTCAGTTATATCGAATTATTTAAGCTTGCCCATGCATGTATTTTGACTGTATTGCTCATTTTGACAATGGTGTCGGCTTTTTAGAATTTCTAAGTGTTGTTTGGAAATGCAAATTTGCTTAACGATGCATGAATTTTTAGCTATGCAAACATATCTTAACCGCAGCATAAGCAACATTGTCTTTATCAAAATGTGCATGACGTCTTACATAATTCTCATAATTTACCACTGCACGGTGCGTGTTTGCATGGTTTTTTACTAGTTTTGGTTATGTAAATTTTTTACTTAGCGTGTGGTTGCTCACCCTTCTCTTTCCAGCACTTTTCAGATTAGATTTGCGGGGCGAGCATCGTGTTCTTGCTGACTCATCAGTCTAGTTAGCAGTTTTTGGTCTACTGAGATATATGCGACAAATGATTTATATATATATATATACATTTTATTTCAGATCATGTACATGCGGTTTTATTTTGTGAGATGTATTTAGTTGGAAGTTTGTTAAAGTATTATTACTATGGATTACACTTAGGTTTTTTCTTTTAGGTTTAAAATGGATGAACGACAAAGCATGTTATATGTATTGACCCACTAGTCGGGCTTTGTGGATTGTGTGATGCATGAATGAAAAGTCTTGTTAATACGGATTAAATATTTACATTAGTTGAGTGTATGTGATGAATACGCTGTAAAAGTAAGGACTAGTTCGATTATACCGTTGTGCTGTCGGAATTGTGAAAGAAACCTGTTTTTACATATGTCTCAAGTCACAATTAGATAAAGATCATTTACGAAAATTTTAGAAACTGTGGCATGGTTCCTACATTTGACACAAAACAATAAGTAAAACGATCCATAGAGATACTTACGTTATCTTATAACACGATGTCGCTTAATATTGCGCGTCTACGTTTAAGGTTAGGTCACGGGTTGTGACACTTTTCCTTTTCAAACCTAATCCCTTAATGACCCTCGGGTAAATCCGAACAACTCCACATGGACATCGTCTGTTCTTATGGATCATTGAATTCCGTCGCCTCCTCCCATCTCACCTACATCTCCTGTCAATGCTTCACCTCTCTCAAAGCCACTACCACCACCACCTCCAGTCATATCCACTCCTTCAAGTGTTTCATCTAAAACTTTGGCCTACCCACAGTCAAGTTCCCCTTCTCTAGACACATTCAGTGACATCACTAGCTCCTCTCCTTCACAATCGATAAGCATTTCTTCTTCCCCACCACCCACTAGTATCATTAGTCGCTCTTGAAATAATATTTTTTAGCCTAAGCAAATTTTTGATTATCTTGTTGTTACTGATACTTCTGAGCCTTCCACTCTCTTGCAAGCCTAAAACATCCTCAATGGTGTAAAGTTATGAGTGATGAGTTTGATGCCTTGGTCCAAAATCAGACTTGGGACTTTGTCCTTGCTAATGACTCACATAACATTGTTGGGTGCAAATGGATTTACAGAATCAAACATAAGCCCGATGGAACCATTGATAGGTACAAAACAGGCCTTGTTGCCAAAGGTTTCACTCAACGTCTGCGAATTGATTTTCATGCCACTTTTAGTTCAGTCATCAAACCAACCACATTCAGACTTATTCTTGCCATTGTTGTTCAGTATAATTGGCCTCTTTGCCAACTTCATGTTGTGACAGCCCGGAAGCGCAAAAAATAGGGATAATTTAAAATTTTCTTACATTATACCTCTTACTCGGGTTGTATTCTTGTACAGTGTTATTTAATCACTTGCGTTTATAATAAATCATTTTCCCCAAGATCACACAATTTTTATTTCATAAAATCAAATACATAATATCCTAAAGGGGTCAGCCCACAAAACTCAATTCATTTTCTTCATATTGTCCTAATTACATCCCAAAATACTTAGCACAAATATTTGTATTACATCATTGTCTGGATATAAAATGAACTGAATTTATACCTTGTGCGTGTACAAGTGATAGCTTGGGGAGATCTTGTCCACCAGTCTATGTCACGTACGCGGCAGGTACTAGCTCGATCACTGCAAGAAATTTGGAAGGGGAGGAAAAATTGTGAGTTCTCAAAACGCTCAGTAAGGAGGATAAGAGAGATTTTATGAAATCATCATCACATCACAACTCATCAGTTAGGCATGTAAAAACATGATAGAAGTATTAGAGCAAGTAAAATATCATGGTAATAATGGTAACAATAATAATGGCATTGATTTGCATCAGCATAGTTTACGTGATAAAATCACAAATCGTCATAATATCAAATCTCAACACTCATAGAAATCACAGTTATCCAAAACATGTTATTCATCAAAATAGTTGAGATTAGGCATTTAATAAAACTCAAAAAAAACAAACGTCATAAGCACATCACATCATCCTCGAGGAGGGCATCTCATATTACCAAAACAGAGACATCTCTCATTTCCAAAATGTTGGAGGCATCCTCAAAAGAGGGAAAACGTCGACATCTATCCATGGCCATGATATCGTTGTAGACTTTATCAGAGTCATACAGTCCCGGTCTTACATGCTATCAAAGCAAGGCCACCCATCGCTACCAGAGCGGGGTCATCTCACGCTACTAGAACGGAGGCATCGGTCTTACATGCTACTAGAGCAAGGTCTGGTCTTACATGCTACCAGAGTAAGGCCACTCAACGCTATTAAGCGGAGTATCGATGTGCATCTCATGACAAGCCATAGTCTCAGTAAAATATGCCATTATTGTATTAAAACCGTTTTACCTTCACGTAGAGCTCATAATGGTTATCTCAAAAACTCATTTCTGTTGTAAAACATTATGTTCACAATTACACAAAATTCATCAAAATCGAGCTTAAATCGACAAAACACTCACGCATTCATCAAAGCATCAAATCAACTCATTTCTCATAAACATGCTCATTCATCAAACCTTTTCACATTAAAAAGGTATTTTCATCATTTACAAACTCACATGCACAAACATTTTATTTCCCTTACCTCTCGCACCCTGAGTTGTGCAATGTCCCCCTGGTTTTCAGATCAGCCTCGTCTCTTGTGTCGGATTCCCGAGCTATCCAAACATCACCAAATCGTCAATATACATCATTCTCATTGTTAATTTCTTCCTCTTGCTCATTTTAACTCAACATTTCCCTTTTTTATCCCATTTACCCCCTAGCTAGCTCATTACCATCACAAGACACCCACATTTCCTCTTCAAACTAAATCCATTTGTTGGTTCTTTCATGACTCAAACATTCCGAACAAGTATATATATATATATATATATATATATGTATGTATGAATTTATTCACCAATATATATATAATGATAATGCTCAGAAATAAGGGTCTTGTGAGCTCACCTAGCTTGTTCTCTCTTAGCCAACTTGTAGAATGCCTGTCTCTTCTCTTTGTTCAAACCAACCTTTGATTTTCTAGTATGTTGTTCTCCTTACCAAGAGAAATAACTTTGCCTCTTACCTCTCTTTCCAACTCTGTCCAGAATATGGTGAATTAGAGAGAGCGAAAGCTTGGTTTGGGTGAAAATGATGAGTATTGGTGTTTGCAGGTGAGGGAGAATCGGTTTTCAGGCAAAATCTCGTGATCTTCATATAGACAGAGTGTGTGAGGTCGATCTGGCATTAAGTGGAGATCGATCTCTGCTTGTTTCAACCACTCTAACTGCTAAATTACCAACTACAAGATCTATCTGCTCGATGGCAGGGATCGATCTGCACTTTACAGAACCCTATAGAGATTGATTTGTTCTCTAAGGGGGGAATCGATCTCTTCCAGGACGAGTCAATTGGAGATCGATCTACCCTTGGGACAGGATCGATTCTTGTTAGGCAGTAGGAGATCGATATGCTCCCTCATGAGATCAATCTGTCTGTCTGTTATAGTATACTTATTGCAATTCTAGAGTCATGGGATCGATCTTCCTCCCTATGAGATCGATCCTTCATCCCTTGAGATCGATCTGGCTTTCATAAACTTCATTGTTACTGCATAATTTTGCAGGAAACTTAAGGTAAAACTTACTACAATCTACTTCATAGGCCATATTTCAATCCTTGCACATTTAAGCCTTAAAAACTTTATCTTCTTATACTTCATTAGATTTAAAACTTATGTGTACATTGCAATATCATAACTACATTCTCCAAATTATGAATCTCATAGTTAAAGTACACAAAATTCATAGGTCTCACATCCTCCCCACCTTTAGAAAATTTAGTCCTCCAAATTTAACTCGAGCTATTAAATAGTTTGGGGTACTTCTCTTTCATAAGACTCTCTAGCTCCCAAGTTGCTTCCTCCATGGAATGGTGCTTCCAGAGGACCTTAACCAGTGGAACCCTTTTCATCTGAAGTATTTTTTCTTTACTGTCGATTATCCTGATGGGTTCTTCCACATAACTCGTATCTCCCTGAACATCCAATGCTTCATACTCAATGACATGGGAGGGATCCGGATTATACTTACTCAACATTAAGACGTGGAAGACATTATGAATTGTGGAAAGCTGTGGAGGCAAAGCTAACCGATATGTGACATCTCCTACTCTCTCCAAAATCTCAAACGGTCCTATGTAACGAGGACTCAATTTCTCTTTCTTCCCGAAACGCATGATACCCTTACTTGGAGACACTTTGAGGAACACAAAATCCCCAGTTTGGAACTCAAGTGGTTGTCTACGCACATCTGCGTAACTTTTCTGTCGATTCTGAGCAGCCTGTAATCTTTCACAAATGATCTTCACATTTTGAACTGCCTGCTCAACAAGATCGAGAGCAATTACTTTTCGGTCACCCACTTCTTCTCCAGCTATGGGAGATCTACACCTTCTATCATATAGGGCCTCATAAGGTGCCATACCAATACTCGCATGATAGCTATTGTTATATGCAAACTCGGCAAGGGGCAGATGATCATCCCATGATCCCTTAAAATCCATCGTACACGCCCTCAACATGTCCTCCAAGGTCTGTATAGTTCGTTCGCACTGACCATCAGTCTGAGGGTGATAGGCGGTATTAAAACTCAATCGAGATCCCATAGCCTCCTAAAAATGAGTTCAAAACTTGGAGGTGAACCGAGAATCTCTGTCAGATGTGATACTCACTGGAGCTCCATGTAGTCTAGCTATCTCTCTAGCATATAACTCGGCTAGGGTACTCAAGATGTCCGTGCTCTTGATGGTAAGGAAGTGGGCACTCTTCGTTAATCTGTCTACTATCACCCAAATCGCATCATGACCTCTCCAGGTCCGCGGTAATCCCATGATAAAGTCCATGGTGATATGCTCTCATTTCTATTTAGGCACTGGTAAGGACTTAAGTAATCCTCCGGGCTTTTGATGCTCAGCTTTTACCTGTTGACACACCAAACACTTGGCCACAAATTCAGCCACTTCCCGTTTCATGCCACTCCACCAATACACCTTACATAGATCCTGATACATCTTGGTACTACCCGAGTGCATGGTGTAATGGGAACAGTGAGACTCTCTCAATATTTGCTGCTTCAAGGTATCATTGCTCGGGACACAAATACGACCCTTAAACCTCAATAATCCATCATCACTGACTGTAAAATATGACTGTCGGGTCGTCTTAGCTTGGCTAACCAAATCCAGTAGCCTCTGATCATTTCGCTGCCTACTTCTAATCCTATCCATAATACTAGGCTCTATCCGTAGGCTAGCCATGAATCCCGCCTTTGCTTCCTCAACTCTGACCTTGAGCTCGGTGAACTGTTCTAACAAGTCTCATTCTCTGATCATCACGGCAGAAACCATAGCCTGTTGGGTCGTCTCAGCTTGGCTAACCAAATCCAGTAGCCTCTGATCATTTCGCTGCCCGCTTCTAATCTTATCCATAATACTGGGCTCTATCCATAGGCTAGCCATGAATCCGGCCTCTACTTCCTCAACTCTGACCTTGAGCCCGGTGAACTGTTCTAACAAGTCTCATTCTCTGATCATCATGGCAGAAACCATACTCTTTTTGCTTAGGGCATCAGCCACCACGTTCGCCTTCCCCAGATGATAGAGTATCTCGCAATAATAGTCCTTAAGGAGTTCCATCCGTATCCTTTGTCTCATGTTTAACTCCTTCTGATCAAATATATTACTCAGGCTCTTATTGTGGCGCCCCGAAAGCGCGAAAAACAGGGCAAATTTAAAACTTTTTATTCATCCATTCACAATTAAGGGTGCATTCTTGTGTAGTGTCATGCATCATCATACATAATTTATAACTTTCACCTCAGGATCTCATCATCTCATAATTATACATCATACCATATACATTACTCAATTCAAGGTTAATTAATCCTAATACATCCCATACATCATTGTACATCAAGTGTCTGTAAATACAATAATAGTCTGGGTACATAAAATGATAAATTATACCTCAAAGTACAATATATGGCCTGGAGCTCAAGTTTTCCACTAGCCACTACTCCGTACCTCGCAAGAAAACCCTCTTCACTTGAAGAAATCTGGGGGAGGGGGGGAAGATAAAATAGGGTGAGCTTGTAAATCGCTTAGTAAGAGGGTAAGGGATTCATTAATAAGAAAATGATTTGCACAACACAATCATTTTGTTTTACATGTTAAACTCAATAAACTCAATGGAAAATGTAGTATGAATAATTAAAACATCATCTTAACTCATTTCTCAAAGCTTATGTAGAAACATGATAATAAATAGCTCAAACCGTGATTACAAGCAGTTACAAGCATGTTGGAAATCAGGATGCGATAATGGCTTTTCTCATAAAACGTGATTAAAATCACCGCATGTAATAATGCACGTGGCGCAGCCACCAGATACAACTCATGTGTAAAACGAGACTAGGAAAATAAAACTCATATAAAAACTCGTCATGGCATATCAAAACGATTGAACTCGTCCCCTAGGTGGACATCCCCAATCGAGGGATTTCATCGACAATAATGCACCCATGATCATGGTTCGTTGTAGACTTGATCAGAGTCGTACAACAGTTGGTCTTACATGCTATCAAAGCACAACCCGGTCTTACATGCTATCAGAGCAATGCCACCCTTCGCTGCCGCGAAACGGGGTCATCTTACGTTACCAAAACGGAGGAGTCGGTCTTACGTGCTACTAGAGCACTGCCCGATTTTACATACTACAAGAGCAAGGTTCGATATGTATTCAACATGACATGCCTAAGTCTCAGTAATAGCCATTATCAAATAAAACGTTTTGCCTTCACGTAGCGCTCATATGGTTTTTCTCATAAAACTCATCTCAAAACCGTTTTGTACTCAACGCAAAACATGTCAAAACCGAGCTCAAACCGGCAAAACAACGCACATATTTCTCAAATCTCAATACGCCTTAACGTAGAGCCAAAATCACATTTTCACTTTTTAAACTCAAAACGGCTCTAAAACAATTTCACATTTAGTTTACAACTCATAAGAATTGGGCCCCAACTGGCATAAAATCGTGTGCAACATCTCATTCACAACTCATCAAAATATGCTTGTTCTCTCAAATCACATTTCATGCTACAACATCATCACAAAACACATACACAATTGAGTTTAAGTTTTTCCTTACCTCATTGCACCTCGTATAGTGCAATCATTCCCCCAAACTACGGACTAGCCACGCATTCCTCTTTGGAACTCCTTGGTTGTCCAAACAATGTTAAAACATCAATAATTCATTTCAATCACATCATCGAGCACATATTTGCTCATATTCTCGTTAAATACTACAAACCTCATTTTTTTTCTAATATTCCTATCCTAATCCACATTCTCATCCACTACATTTCAAATCCTACATTTTTCATGTACAATATCTATGTCCAATTCACCTCATTGCCTCAATCCCAACTTATAGTCATAAATCCCCAAAATTACCACAATTGCATAATATCATCTTTACTCCAACAAAATTATAATTTCATCAATCTCTAATCCTTTTCCTAGCTATTTCATCACAATTCCTATAGCCATACTCACCAAAATCACTAAAAAATCTAAGATCGAAGTTTAGAAATTTACCCAAAACTTCTGGAGAGCTCTATTCACACATCGATTCAATTCGTCTTTCGATTTTCAAATATGTTGCTCTCCTTTGGATGAGGAACAACTTTCCTTCTTGCTACAACCTTTGATTCAGACGGAAATGGGGGCTTTGGAAGAGAGAGAAAGCTAGGGCTCGGCTAAAAGGGAGGTTTGGGAGAGAGAGAAAAGATGAAATACAGGAAAACACAAGGGTCTTTATATAGGCGGAGGGTAGGAGATCGATCTGGTTCTTGATGAGATCGATCTCTTTTTGAATTTGGGATCGTTTTGGGGCAATTTTATGCCAGGAGATCGATCTATCGTGGGGTGAGAACGATATCTTAATTGCTTCATGAGATCGATCTGCTCCAATTATGAGATCGATCTTTAGTTTACAGAATGCTTCATGCGATCAATCTGCTCCTTGAGGAGATCGATCTTCTCTTTACAGAAACATTTTGAGATCAATCTTCTAGCCTATGAGATCGATCTGCCTATCAGTTCTTGCACATTTCCTGCATTCTGGAGCCATGAGATCGATCTCTCATCCTTGGAGATCGATTTGGCCTTCACAGATTGTACTGCTGCTGCATTAATTTGCAGAAAACTCAATGTAAAACTTTCCAAAATCTGCCCCATAGTTCATAATTCAATCCATACAC
Organism: Firmiana major; assembly: GCA_033439115.1. Lineage (NCBI taxonomy): Eukaryota > Viridiplantae > Streptophyta > Magnoliopsida > Malvales > Malvaceae > Firmiana > Firmiana major. The sequence goes on from CM065899.1 coordinate 67,181,031, forward strand.
ATTCAAGACTTAAAAACCTCATCTTCTTATACTTCATCATATTTAAAACTTGTGTGTACATAAACATTTCATAATTACATACACAAAATTACAATTCTCATAAATGGGGTATACAAAATTCACAGTTCTCACACTTGTGGTCAGTAAATATCTGGAACATTTCCCCATATAAGTAATGCCGCCAGATTTTTAATGCAAACACCACGGCGGCTAACTCCAAATCATGTGTGGGGTAGTTCTGCTCATGATCCTTCAGCTGTCGCGAACCATAAACGACTACTCTCCCATACTGCATAAGCACAGACCCCAACCCTTGTTGAGAGGCATCACTGTACACTGCGAAGCCTCCAGGTCCATTGGGAATAATTAACATAGGCGCCGTCGTTAATCTCCTTTTTAATTCTTGGAAACTTTATTCACACTGCTCAGACCATATAAAAGAAATCTCCTTACATGTGAGCTTGGTTAAAAGAGCGGCAATCCTGGAAAATCCTTAAAAAAACCTTCTATAATACCCTGCAAGCCCCAAAAAACTCTGAATCTTTGTAATTGTCATCGGTCTCTCCCAATTAAGTACAGCCTCTATCTTAGACAGATCAACTGACACCTCGTCCTTAGATACAATATGACCAAGGAAAGCTATTTGATCCAGACAAAACTCACTCTTACTAATCTTTCCATAAAGCTGCCTATCTCTGAGTATCTATAGCACAATCCTCAAATGCCGTGCATGTTCCTCATGAGATCGAGAATACACCAGGATATCATTAATGAAGACTATCACAAATTGATCTAAATGGTCCCAGAATACCTCATTCATCAGACTCATAAAAGCAACAAGGGCATTCATCAAACCAAAGGGCATCACTAAAAACTCGTAGTGGCCATATCTAATTCTGAAGGTCGTCTTTGAAATATTCTCTTTCCTGATTCTCAAGTGGTGATAGCCCGAAGTTAAGTCAATCATAGAAAAGACAAAAGCCCCTCTCAACTGATTAAACAAATCGTCTATTCTCGAAAGGGGTATTTATTCTTCACCGTAGCCTTGTTTAGCAATCTGTAGTCTATACACAGTCTGAGACTACCATCCTTTTTCCTTACAAATAATACCAGAGCTCCCCATGGTGACACACTAAGTCTAATAAAACCCTGATCAAGCAACTCTTGCAATTGTTTCTTTAATTCTTCAAATTCAACCAATGTCATCCTATAGGGTGGTTTAGAGACTGGCTGGGTATCTGGCACTAAATCGATAGTGAACTCCAGCTCTCTTTCTGGTGGTAAGCCAGAAAATTCTTCTGGGAATACATCCGAAAACTCACATACTACCGATATGTCCTTTATCCCTGGATGTTCCTGACTCACATCAGAGATGAAGGTGACGTAACCTTCACATCAATAATTTAATTAGTGTTTTTATGTTAACATCATTATTATCTTAGATTTTTCACAATAAGCTTCACACATTTTCATTCCTTAATATTCAAACATACACTAAATTTTTTAGGTAGGCAGAAGGCTAAAATCTTAGTATAACAGTCTAGACTCACACGATTGGCAGCTAACCAATCCATCCCTATAATCACATCAAAACATGCATATTTAACAAAACTAGATCTCCCACCTTGATCTCACACCTTCTACATACCATATCAGTCCTCTGGGACTCATGCATAGGGGTAGTTACATGTAAAATATAATCTAGGGATTCAAGCTTTAAACTCAGTTTACATGCAAAGTGTACATCTATAAAAGAATGCGTGGATCCCGAGTCAAACAACGCATGAGCCTCATGATTACAGACAAGAAGCGTACCTCGTATGGTTTCAAACGAAGTGTTTGCGGTCTCCTTATCCAAGGCAAATACACGTCTTTCTGTGACCTACTTCTTACCCTTATTAGCAGTTGTAAGCTGTCTATGAGGAATCATCCTCTGAGGTTGCTGCCTAGAAAGCTCTTGAGAATGTGGCTTTTGTGACTGGAGGCAGTTTCTCACTCTCTGACCCATGTCCCCACATCTAAAACATTCTTGTATGGTTCAGGAACAACTCCCCTTATGTGGTCGGCCACAATCTCTGCAAACTCTAACTTCTGGCCTGGCACCTCGAGGGGTCTCCATAGTACCATGAGGAACTTTGGGTCTATCCACTCTCCCTCTAGGTCCTTCGACCGTATAACTCTTGAAAGAACCCCTTCTGAAATCGGTGTAGGAAGCTACTTGATACGAACTACGCCCACTCTAAGTGACCTAGACATTCTATCCGCAAGTGCACGGGTCGTACAAGTAATAATGAGATTTGAGTCCCGAATTATCGTCCCACAGAGAAGTTGATCAGCCTAATTAACTACCGGTTAATCTTACCCTAAGTATATCCTAGCAAATTATGAATTGATGATGGGGTGATCTACTAAGTCAGAAATTAAAAGTACTGAAAATAATAAAAACTATAAACTAAAGAAAATAAAATCGAGCTAAAATTACTTACAATAATCCAAGCAAACAAATACCTACAAAAGATAGTTAAAACAGTTAAAATTAATCATTAACGAAATTAAAATAAAATGCAAATATGAAAATAAAGAAACAAGATTAATTAAACTAAAATCAAACAAACTTAAAATAAGATATGCATGTAATTGAACTACTTAATAAAAATGCAAATTAAACTAACTTAAACTTTAAAGAAATAAAATCCTAAAAAAATTAAGAAAATAACTACAAGCCTAAATGTCTAAAATATTAATTCTAAATTAATCCTAATTATATCTAATTTAACAATAAAATCTAACTAATGCATGAGAAATATTTTTTGGATTTTTCAATTTTAAAATGAAATTTAACTAAAAAAATGCATAAAATAATTCTACCCTAAATGCTATACAAGAACACAACTTAAATTAAAACCTTAATTCCTATTTTAAAAAGAAAATTAACTATTAATAAAATTAAAACTAAGCCTTAAACTAATAAACTAAGAGAATATAACTAATAAGCAAATTAATTCAATACTCTAACTCTACCTAAGTTAATAAACTAAAGTAAAAGCAATAACAAATAATAGAAATGCATGGTAAATTTATTGAGACATATCCTCATTGCCAAACATGGCCTTAACAGATTGCAAAACATCTCAGTGGTCCCGATAACTGCACTATACACGTTTCTTCCAAATTTCATTTCCAGGTTTGCTCGGTCCTGACTAGGTACTACTCTAGGCAAGGTTCTCGGTCTGTTCGATCCTGCCTTTATTTCCAGGTGCTGTCCGTGAGCTTCTGTGGCAGCTGCTGTCCAGGTCTGCTCCAGCTGCTGAGTCCTGCAATTCTGTTCGCTCTGCCTCAGATTCGCATATCCCAGCTGTTTGCTTCAGGTGTTGTCCTCCATGCTGCTGCCTTCAGATCACCATGGTAACAAATAGCTCAGTTTCCTGCAAGTGATCAGTACACCTCATAACAGCAGCAGAATATCAAGGGAGCATCGTCACTCAGCAACTGATTGCACCAGAGAATGTTCAGCACTTTGTTAATGCAAAATCCAACCTCCTACATTAAAACCGATCCTCCAAGCCATCATTCAAGCACATAACAGTAGAGGGAGAACAAACTAATAAAGTTGATTTTACTGGATTAATAAGAGAACACAAGCAAAACTTGTAAAATTATAAACTTAAAATAGAAACTCAAAACAGAAAACATAAATTGCAATGAAAGCCAAGATTGGAAGAAAATGCAACAAATGTACAGTACACAGTTTGGAAAACAGGGGATAATAGAGAAGCAAATCTAAGCTTTGTCCCAAATCACGTACAATCCCGATCTTGTTAAAACTTGGCACCGATCAACATTTAACACACCAACCAACAAGTGAAGTGAAAGCAACCAAGAGCAATTAACAATACAATCTGAATAATAGCAAACCCAAAAATAAAAAGAAACAAAGTAGAAGTTGAATGCAACACTTCGCAACTACTCTAAATATCGAAAAGAGAAGATTTAATAACATGCATCAAGTAAATAGCTATAATGCAGAATAAATGAAGATGCAACATTATGAAAAAGTATGATTTGAATTAAATGATAAAGACGAAAAATAAATAAGAAAGACCCATAGCACATTAACATGAAAAACTAGCATCCTCGGTTTGCTTCTAATCCTCCTCCTACTGCTGTGATCCCACATTACCATTGATGTGGAAATAATGCTGGGCATCAAGACCACATCAAAGCATCAGAATCAAGGACATTGATGGAGGAAAACGATTTACTCAAATGAACATTGAAGAACAGACGATGATTCTGAAGAACGAACAAACCGAAAGCTACCACTAGGAAATATAATCTATGTATTAAAACTTGAAAAATAAAAGAAATGATTTTAACAAAACTGAGAAGCATGAAATGAAATTGATTGCCATAAAAAAACTATCGAAGACTATAAAATGAAGAGACTTGTGTATCAAATAAAGATGGAATGAACAGTAAAACTAAAGAAGGTGGCTGAAGAATATATTCGGAAAAGGAAAAAATCTTAAAACTATTCTAAAAAAAAAAACTATTCTACCCTAGATTACACCTACTCCTACAAACTAATTTACCCTAAATTACACTACTCCTAAATTCTACCCTACTTGATTTTTTTTTCAATTGCCATCATGTTCTATTTATACGCACACTTAGGGGTACAATGGTAATTTTTTCATCCTAAATGAGTTGGCATTGTTTGGACACTTGTCTTCATTTTATTTGTTGCAGACTAGATATTTTCATGTCACTCTTCTTTTTGTCCAATTGGATGTGCAATGTGGCCCGACGTGTGTCTTCCAGAAGGTTGGCACGGTGTTCGTCAATCTTATCGTTTCGGAGCGAATAAAATACGGACACCTGGCATCACACGTACCCAGACGACTGATGACTCGGTCTGCAAATTAGAAGTGGTCCAGTCTCCTTAGCCAGTTTTCAGCCCAATTTTGACTGAAACGATTGAGTTTCATCCGGATTTAATTTATCTGCACACAAGAGAATTTTAATTAAATAAGGGGATAATTAATAAAATAACATGGAGATTTAAATAATTAATTAAGAAATTAAGCACAAATAATTCTATTAAAAATAGAATTATCACACCCCCAAACTTGAGCTTTTGTTTGTCCTCAAGCAAAACAAAACAGATGTAGGAATGACAAGTACCAACATAATAATTTTCCTAATATTATCCTCAAAGAAAAAATACAGACTATGATCTCAAAGACTCACAATTACAAGTCCAACATTTAGAATCATTTAATCATAAGTCCTAACCCAAATTGGACTCCTCGTGTGTGTATGAAAATGTCAAAGTCACTTCACAGTACATTATCCGGATCAGATTATGCAAACATAGTGAATGCAAAGTAAATGACAAGTGATCATTCCCATAAGTTTGCTTTTCACTTCTCTCTCCACTAATGTAGTCACACTTAATCAAAGATCAATAGGACTTCATTAAACTTGTAATGTAAGGCTGGGGCTAAGGTATGATAAATTCGATTTAAGTTTAATTACCCCTTAACATGCATTACTTCTAGGATCTTAATGTAAGAGCTCAATTTATTTCCCCCAAACTTATTTATTTCACTAGACATTTTATTTTATTTTATTTTTTTGTATTTTTCATCTTTATTCTTTTCTTTTTCTTTCATTTTTTTTCATTTCATTTTTTCATTTTTTTTAACTCTCACTATCTCCTAAACCCATATGTACAAAGCTCACAATATATCCCAATGACTATCATGCTTTCGGGGTAAGGGATAGGAACAAAGTATTTAAGCTAAGGAAATTTATGCAAGTGTATTTACAGAGAAAAGCTTATTTGGCCCAGATGGGTGACTATAGGTAAAATATGTACAGGGATGGCTAGAAAGGCTCAAACGATCCAAAGATGGCCTAAATCATCTCCCTAATTAAGTGTGATCTAGTATTTCGCCTCGAGACAAGATCAAACAAATTCTAGAATATGATACACAAAATCAATTGAACAAATACAATCCTATATCCACATAAGCTTTCTCTAAATAAATATATCGATTCATGACATGACATGTGCATAAGATGAGGAAATCACGATCAGAATCAAGACAAATTCAAAAATTCAACTTCATGCTTTTTCTATAATCACGCTTCTCATTCAATCAAAATCAGACTTAATCATGGGCTCATATCATTAGAATATGGGAAAACTACATGCTAAGCACTAAATCATCCCAAAATCAAACAATTTAAGCTCATATTTTCGAATTTTTTTTTTCAATTTTTGCCCAAAATTACTCAAGTGATATCCCCTCCCCCAAACTTAAAGTGCACAATGTCCTCAGTGTACAGATAATATAAACATTTAAGCTCAAGGACAGAGTACTCCCCTTTCTGATGATGATGACGAACAACTGAAGCTTGATTGAAAGTATAATACTAGAAAAGAAATCTGCAAAATAAATAAAGAAAGAAAAAGCATAAAAAAGAAAAGAACTGTACAAAAAGTGAAAAGAAAAACACAACCACTTCAAATGCAACTAAAGAACACAACACTCAGCAGCAGGGCAAAGAGTAGGAGGGTCAGCCAAAGTGGTGACAGAATGTTAACAGTTAAATCCTCCTGAGCTCTATCTACTTCCCTCATTCTCTCATATTTTTTGTGCTCAAGCCTTATATCCTCCTCAACATCCATCTTAAAACACTATTGAGAGTCATCAGGGAGCTTCAAAGGTTTGAAAATATGAAATGTCACCTCCGATTTAGGACTCTCATAGTCAATTCCCCCTTCTGTACATCAATTAAAGTTCTACCAGTCGCTAGGAAAGGTCTGCCTAGTATAATGGGAACTTCCCTGTCTTCCTCCATGTCTAATACAATAAAATTCGCAGGGAAAATAAATTTGTCCACCTTTACTAACACATCCTCAATGACCCCCTTCGGATATTTAATGGATCGATCAGCTAGCTGAAGAGTCACTGTGGTAGGCTTGACATCCCTTATTCCTAACTTTTGGTAGATAGACAAAGGCATTAGATTGATATTGGCTCCTAAATCACACAGGGCTCTACCAAAAAATAGATTTCCAATAGTGCTGGGTATGGTAAAACTCCCGGGATCCTTGAGCTTGGGGGGTAATTTTCTCTGGATAATTGCACTACATTCCCCAGTTAAGGCTATCGTCTCATAATCTTCCAATCTTCTTTTCCTCAAGAGGATATCCTTCAGGAACTTCATATAACTCGACATTTGCTCTAAAGCATCTGCGAAAGCAATGTTGATGTGAAGTTTCTTAAAAACCTCAAGAAATTTAACGAATTGTTGATCCAGCTTTTGATTTTGGAACCTCTGAGGAAAAGGTACTGGTGGACTAACTGGAAGGGGTGTAGTGGTAACATTTGTAGCATCAGAGGACGAGGAAGGCTGTGAAGAAGAAGAAGGTATAGATGAAGAAGCACCTAACTTTGATTCCTTTGCAGCCTGATCTTTAGGTTCCTGCTCTTTCTGAGCTACTTCTTTAGAACTTATGAGTTCTTCAACTATGAGTTGTTTAAGTCTGGACTTAACTTGTAGTTCATCTAGCTCTCTGTCGCTCCTAAGGGTGATGGATTTCGCATGTTCTTTACCCTCCCTTTGCCTAACAGGATTAGCTTCAGTGTTACTAGGAAGGGTCACATGAGGACGCTAGCTAAGAGCATTTGCTATTTGTCCCACCTGAACTTCTAAATTCTTAATTGAAGCAGCTTGATTTTACAGGATAGTCGTGAACATCTCCTCTAGTGTAGACTTCTTCTCAGCCGCTGGTGCATGTAAATGTTGTGGCTGCATAGGTTGTGGTGGTAATGGTGGTTGATGGAAATGAGGTGGATATTGAGGTGGGGATGGATGATATGGAAATTACTGATGTGGTGGTACATGAACCGGTGGAGCTTGAAAACTAGGGGGTCCTATAGATATGGAGTTTGAAGATTGCCCTTGATTTTGGCTCCAGGAAAAATTAGGATGGTTCCTCCACCTTAGGTTGTAGGTGTTTGAAAAGGGGTTGTTCTGTTGCTTTTGAGAGGGGGTAACTTACTGAACCGATTCTAGGTTAAGTGAACACCTATCTACAGAGTGTGTACCACCACACAGATTGCAAGAAAGAAAAGGACTTTGTACAGAATAAACAAGATTAGGACTGGTGGAAGGATTATGCTGGGTACTGAGCGACTCTACCTTCTTCGTAAGGTTAGCAATCTGAGAGGTCAAGGTAGACAGCGTGTCGAGCTCATAGATACCCACCGATTTCTTAGGCAGTTGCCTCTCCGAGGACCATAGATAGTTGTTAGCAGCCATCTTTTCTAACAACTCGTAAGCTTCCTCCTCTGTTTTACACATTAGCGCTCCACCCGCAACAGCGTCAACAATGGTCATATTTTGGCTTGTAAGTCCGTTGTAGAAGGTCTGGACTTGCAACCATAAAGGTAGGCCATGGTGAGGGTACTTCCTAAGAAGCTCCTTATATCGTTCCCATGCTTCGTAAAGAGATTCAGAATCGAACTGGCAAAGGAAGATATGTCACTACGGAGTCTGGCCATTTTAGAGGGAGGGAAAAACTTAGCCAAAAATTGATGGGCTAACTCATCCCACGCAAAAACGGATCCTGGAGGCAAGGAGGTTACCAGTGTCGCGCCCTATCCCTAAGTGAGAAGGGAAATAATCTAAGCCTAAGCACATCAACAGATAATCCATTGTGCTTGAAGGTGTTGCACAGGTCCAGGAATTGCCCGAGGTAAGCATGTGGGTCATCGTGTGGAAGCCCACTGAACTGCAGAGAAGTCTGAATCATCTGAAGGATTGAAGGCTCAATTTCAAAATTGTTTGCAGGGACAGCTAGTGGCCTAATGCCAGTATAATATCCTCCAATAGTCGGCATTGCATAATCTCCAACGGTCCTAATTTCCCTATTTTTTGCCATGATGTTTTGCAGTGGAGCTATAAATTTCCTAGAATCATTTTGAATTTTCGTAAGAGTTCTTTCAATTTCAGGATCTAGAGGAAAGAAATCATAACTCTTGGCTCTACGCATGCAAACATCAAAAAGTCCTTAGAATTTTTTTTAAGTTTTTAATTTTTTTTTTAAATTTTTTTTGATTAATTATAAGAAAATTTAACTAACCTAAGTAAGGCTCTAAATATTTACAACCTAAATATTTATAAGCTAGAATTACACCTAAGCATAATTTCACCGATATTAATTAATGGCAAATTAAGACTTCCTCGGAAACGGCGTCAAAAACTTGATACGAACTACGCCCACTCTAAGTGACCTAGACGTTCTATCCGCAAGTGCACGGGTCGTACAAGTAATAATGGAATTTGAGTCCCGAATTATCGTCCCACAGAGACGTTGATCAGTCTAATTAACTACCGGTTAATCTTACCCTAAGTATATCCTAACAAATTATGAATTGATGATGGGGTGATCTACTAAGTCAGAAATTAAAAGTACTGAAAATAATAAAAACTATAAACTAAAGAAAATAAAACCGAGCTAAAATTACTTACAATAATCCACGCAAGCAAATACCTACAAAAGATAATTAAAACAGTTAAAATTAATCATTAACGAAATTAAAATAAAATGCAAATATGAAAATAAAGAAACAAGATTAATTAAACTAAAATCAAACAAACCTAAAATAGGATATGCATGTAATTGAACTACTTAATAAAAATGCAAATTAAACTAACTTAAAATTTAAAGAAATAAAATCTTAGAAAAATTAAGAAAATAACTACAAGCCTAAATGTCTAAAATATTAATTCTAAATTAATCCTAATTATATCTAATTTAACAATAAAATCTAACTAATGCATGAGAAATATTTTTTTTGGATTTTTCAATTTTAAAATGAAATTTAACTAAAAAAATGCATAAAATAATTCTATCCTAAATGCTATACAAGAACACAACTTAAATTAAAACCTTAATTCCTATTGTAAAAAGAAAATAAACTATTAATAAAATTAAAACTAAGCCTTAAACTAATAAGCAAATTAATTCAATACTCTAACTCTACCTAAGTTAATAAACTAAAGTAAAAGCAATAACAAATAATAGAAATGCATGGTAAATTTAATTGAGACATATCCACGTTGCCAAACATGGCCTTAACAGATTGCAAAACATTTGAGTGGTCCCGATAACTGCACTATACACGTTTCTTCCAAATTTCATTTCCAGGTTTGCTCGGTCCTGACTGGGTACTGCTCCAGGTAAGGTTCTCGATCTGTTCGGTCCTACCTTTATTTCCAGTGCTGTCCGTGAGCTTCTGTGGCAGCTGCTGTCCAGGTCTGCTCCAGCTGCTGAATCCCGCAATTCTGTTCGCTTTGCCTCAGCTTCGTATATCCCAGCTATTTGCTTCAAGTGTTGTCGTCCATGCTGCTGCCTTCAAATCACCATTGCAACAAATAGCTCAATTTCCTGCAAGTGATCAGTACACCTCATAATAGCAGCAGAATATCAAGGGAGCATTGTCACTCAGCAACCGATTGCACCAGAGAATGTTCAGCACTTTGTTAATGCAGAATCTAGCCTCCTGCACTAAAACCGATCCTCCAAGCCATCATTCAACCACATAACAGTAGAGGGACAACAAAATGATAAAGCTGATTTTACTGGATTAATAAGAGAACACAAGCAAAACTTGTAAAATTATAAACTTAAAATAACAACTCAAAACAGAAAACATAAATTGCAATGAAAGTCAAGATTTGAAGAAAATGCAACAAATGTACAGTACGCAGTTTGGAAAATAGGGGATAACAAAGAAGCAAATCTAAGCTTTGTCCCAAATCACGTACAATCCCGATCTTGTTAAAATTTAGCACCGATCAACATTTAGCACACCAACCAACAAGTGAAGTGAAAGCAACTAAAAGCAATTAACAATACAATCTGAATAATAGCAAATCCAGAAATAAAAAGAAACAAAGTATAAGTTGAATGCAACACTTTACAACTACTCTAAATACCGAAAAGAGAAGATTTAATAACATGCATCAAGTAAATAGCTATAATGCATAATAAATGAAGGTGTAACATTATGAAAAAGTATGATTTGAATTAAATGATAAAGATGAAAAATAAATAAGAAAGACCCGTAGCACATTAACAAGAAAAACTAGCATCCTCGGTTTGCTTCTAATCCTCCTCCTATTGCTGTGATCCCACATTACCATTGATGTGGAAATAATGTTGGGCATCAAGACCACATCAAAGCATCAGAATGAAGGATAGTGATGGAGGAAAATGATTTACTCAAATAAACATTGAAGAACAGACGGTGATTCTGAAGAATAAACAAACCGAGAGCTACCACTGGGAAATATAATCTATGTATTAAAACTTGAAAAATAAAATAAATGATTTTAACAAAACCGAGAAGCATGAAATGAAATTGATTGCCATAAAAAAAAAAACTATCGAATTCTATAAAATGAAAAGACTTGTGTATCAAATAAAGATGGAATGAAAAGTAAAAATAAAGAAGGTGGCTAAAGAATATACTCGGAAAAGGAAAAAATCTTAAAACTATTCTAAAAAAAACGATTCTACCCTAGATTACACCTACTCCTACAAACTAATTTACCCTAAATTACACTACTCCTAAATTCTACCCTACTTGATTTTTTTTCAATTGCTATCATGTTCTATTTATACACACACTTAGGGGTACATTGGTAATTTTTCTATCCTAGATGAGTTGGCATTGTTTGGCCACTTGTCTTCATTTTATTTGCTGCAGAGTAGATATTTCCACGTCACTCGTCTTTTTATCCAATTGGATGTGCAATGTGGCCCGGTGTGTGTCTTCCAGAAGGTTGGCATGCTGTCCGTCGATCTTATCGTTTTGAGTGAATAAAAGATGGACACCTGGCATCACGCGTGTCTAGACGACTGGTGACTCAGTCTGTAAATTAGAAGTGGTCCAGTCTCTTTTAACTCGTTTTCAGCCCAATTTCGACTGAAACCACTGAGTTTCATCCAGATTTAATTTATTTGCACACAAGAGAATTTTAATTAAATAAGGGGATAATTAATAAAATAATATGGGAATTTATATAATTAATTAATAAATTAAGCACAAATAATTCTATTAAAAATAGAATTATCAGCTGCAGATCTCTTACCCTTATCCTAAGTTATCACTCGAGATTCAGACTGGACTGTATCAACTCTAGTCCCCTTTCAACCTCCTGAGCCCGTCTCCGAGCATCATTAAACTCAGTAATGCAGAGCCCTATCAATCGGTCTCTAATAATGGGTCTCAGTCCATACACGAATCGTTCTATACGGAGCTCCTCATCCTTAAGGGTCTCCGGATCATACTTCAGTAGGGTGGTGAATCGATTCTCGTACTCGTCAACTGACATATTGCCCTGAGCCAAATTTAAGAATTCAGCTTGCATTCTCCTCTGGGCAGCTCGTGGTAGATACCGGGTTCTAAATGCCGACTGAAAAATCTCCCTGCTGATCACTGGATGAATGGCAGCCAATATACTTTGGGTGGTATTCCACCAACATCAGACTTGTTCCTTGAGCATGTAGGTACCCATACTAACCCTCTCCGCATCTATGCATCCTAGAAAGTCAAAGATGATCCTCTTCTCGGTCAACCACTCCTCTACCTCTGTTGGACCCTTCATCCCATTAAATGTCGGCAGATTCATCTTAAGGAAGTCCTTCAACCGGCTCTTACCTCCATCATCTAGCCTGGTTTGTGTCGGAGGTTGAGCTACTGGTGGTACTGGGCCAGTCTTCGGATCCTATGGTGGTGTGGGAGCCGGGGTAGGTGTGATACCTAAGGCATTAGCCCCAAAATGTTACGCAAATAGCATCGTTATCTGCTCAAACCCCTATCACACATCCTGCTCAAGGCGACTGATTAGAGAGTTAGGACCCTCCGGCTGTGGTTCAGGTGGTGGAGGTGGCTGTGCCTGCTTCCCGGGACGACCTTGTCTCTCGCTCATCTCTTATGTAAGACCCGTATTTTCATATGTAAACTTTATGAATTCATAAGTATGGTGATGTACTTGTAATGTGAAGCATAAGTGATGTAAAGTCCATAAATTCAATGTACACACTTGTAATATGAGTTGAGAATGTACACACAAGTTTCATTATGTATGAATACGAAGAAATAGGCTTTTATAAGTGATGAAAGTGATTGAAACTCAAAATGAGTAGTGCAGCAAATGGAATGAAATACATGAGTTGCATAAATCTTTGTACTTCCATTTGGTTTTGTATTGTATACCTTTGGTTATACAATGTATACACACAAGTTTTAATGTGTATAAAGTATGAATGGATATCATTTTCATGTCTAAAAGGTGGTTGGATGAAAAAATGACTATGGCAGCAAATTAAGGATGTTGGTGTGAGTTACTACAAAAAAACTGCAACAAAATCTGAAAAATATGAATGCCAGATCGATCTCATAGGATGAGAGATCGATTTGGAAGAGCAAAAAATGTTGTTATTTGAGCAATGGAACAAGACAAATCCATCTCCAATGGGGCCTGATCGATCTACTAAACATTCTGTAATAAAGAGATCGATCCTTAATGCAAGCAGATCGATTTTCTTAGCTCTTGGGTTAGAGCAGATCGATCTCCTCCCTTAGCCAGATCGATCTCCTTAACTCTCTGCCTGAGATAAATCGATCTCAAGCCTTGACAGATCAATCTCATGCTTAAAAAATGTCGTGAAAATGAGGGATTTAAGAGGACAAGATCGATCTCCTTCCAATGCAGATTAATCTAATCAAGCAATTTCTATAAATAGGAGTAGTGAAATTTGCAAATCACGGAAACAACCCCCATTTCCTCCATTTTCAACCTAAAACCTAGTTTTCTCTCTCTAAATCATCCCATTTTCAGTAAGATTTGAGGAAAGACCATTAGATAGAAAGTTGTTCTTATCCAAGGGAAGAACAACATACTTTGGAATCAAAGCCTCATTTGTTTGATTGAAGGAGCAAGGGACATTTTCATTTGGAGCAAGAGGAGAAACTAGATTTGGTAAGTTTCTAATGCTTCAGCCCAAGTAGATTTGTCTATTTATTGATTTTGGAGTTGATTTGTATCTGTATTGATGGTTAAAACTACCTAGGATGTGATGGAACTAGTGTGACCTAGAAAATAAAAGGAATCTAGTATGAGAAAATGTGATTTGGATGAGTTGGTGATTTATGGGATTATGCTAAGTTGTTATTGAAGTAATGGGAATGATTTGAGATGGCTAAATGAAGCCACATTTTGAGGATAGTCAATTTATGAAAATGAGTATATAAGATATTTGATAAAATGTCATAGTGAAGAAATTGATGAAATATGAACACTATGAGCTCAGTATCGATTTAGTACAAATCAATAGGCCTAAAAGAATCAATAGACTGGAGATATGAGTAGAATAATAAAACGAGGCCTTATAAGTGTTAATGGAGGCTATTGGTTGAATCGACTATAGCAAACACAAGAGTTGTGTTATATGGACTAAATTGATGTGATATACGACTTTGTGCAGTTCAGGAGAGTTCGTTAGAGACGAATCAAACCGCACAAGTAAGCAGTTCTAAGGAAGTGGAATCACGCGACGCGATTCCAGGTAAGGGAATTCTGTAAGTATATAGAGATAGCTGTAAAACCTAATTTTTATCGAAATTCCTTACGATTCATGTGATGTAAACATGGTTATATGTAAATTGAATCATAAGAAGAGTTGTACGTGAATGAAAAATGCAAATGGAATGAATAAAAACATTCCTGAAATGCATTTAAAGGTCAAATGAAGGTTGAAATGGCCACATATTAAACGAGTGGGATTCAGACCATTCAGATTGGAGATAAGAATTTAAAACATGAAATGAGAAAGGGTTCGAGAAGAAAAGTGGGTCTAAATTGGTCTCGAACGTGTAGAAGGATAAAATGGTCAAAAGACCTAAAATTCGTTATAAATTCGATAAAAAATTATCATTAAAAATATGGAATCAAGAAATCATGATCAATAACGAGGAAAATATTGAATTTCGAGTCCAATTGATCAAGATATGAATTTATTGGAATTAATCAGAATTTTCACATCGAAAAATTATCTCGAAAATATTGAAAAAATATACCGGAAAGACGAAATAAGACTGATAAATTCAATAAATTGATTTAAGGAATAAAATATTAATTTACTTGGGATATTTTGGGTTTTATTATATTTTATTTGATTAAAATAAAATATAATAAGTAATAAAAAGTAATTGAAAAAAAAAGAGGCAGAATCGTGAAAAACGTGATTCTGCAAATGAAAGGAAACAAAAGAAAGAAGAAAGACGAAATCGAGGGAACGGTTTCCCTCAGCTCTGACGAAACCGCCGGCAGACGATGTGAAGAAGCAGACAACGAAAGGCGATCAGCACCCCAGGAAGCCGACCCGCACACCCACGCGAGGTGAAATCGCTGGAGAACGTCGAATCGAGAGGGAGAGACCGCGGGAGAGAAGACGGGATCGGGCGCAACCAGTGCCGATTCGACCCACCCCGAGGCCAGTCGAAGGTCCCCCTCGCGATGGCACACCAATTGCTTCAGAAAAATGCCGGAGAACCGACCGGACGGCATCAAAATGTAAACACCACGAATTTTCATGCGATCGGTTTTAATCATGAATAGTAGATTTATCAACTGGGATTAAAAAAAAACGGGTTCCTTGGTGGAAGATT
The DNA here is from genome assembly GCA_033439115.1 of Firmiana major. NCBI lineage: Eukaryota > Viridiplantae > Streptophyta > Magnoliopsida > Malvales > Malvaceae > Firmiana > Firmiana major. Next base: position 67,196,789 of record CM065899.1, read on the forward strand.
AAAAAAAATTAAATCATATTTTTATATGAGGGACTTAAGTGGATTCAATTAATTAAAATATTCTTAACTTGAAGATCAAATAATTGTGAGGAATAGAAATTAATTTTGATTAGCTAGATTAAGGTATAAATGATCCTCCATGTTGGATAAGTATAAATATTATGTTGAATTCAATTCAAATACCATGAGGAAAGTTTCCTAAGTATATAAATATGTTTAGACATATATATAATGTTTCAATTTTTTTTTCCGTCTCCAATTAAGAAAATAGGTGTACATATATAATCATACGCGTAGAGGTGTAAAACGGGCTCAAGCCCGCGGGTTGGTCCATAAAAACCGCGGGCTTTTAACGATCCGGTTCATTAATATGTGATCCGTTTAAAAACGGGTTTATACGGGTCAAGCCCGTCGGGTAAATAATTTATACGGGCCAATCCGTACGGGTACGGGCCGACCCGCGGGTTATTTTACCAACACATCAATCAAACCTAAGTCCTAAATCATTCTCATTCTACCTATTCTAATTTCTAAAGTTTAAACAAACAAAACTACAAAAGTAAAAAATTGAAAATTTACCAAAATAATGTTATTGTATTTTTATTTAATAATTGAAAATTTTATTTTATAGGTTGGAAAAATGATGAGGAAAACAAAGATAAATTGGGGGAAGAATCAAATTATTCAAATCATTTGAATAATGAGATTAACTCACAAGTTTAATGTTGTTTGATGTGGAGTTTAATGGATGCTTATAGATTTTATGACTTTTAAACTTATTTACTATTCTTTATTTAATTATTTAGACCATAATATTATGTCATGTGTAATTTGTATTTGTAATGCGAGTTTGTTTAATGGATATTATGTTTGTGGATTTTATTTTTATTGAGATTAATATAATAATATTTGTAGAACTATTTTCACAATTTTATGACTTGCTTGCTTATGATATAATATATTGCTTATGCTGATATATATATATATATATATATATATATATATATATATATATATATATATATATATATATATATATTACAAACCCATAATTTGCTTTTGTACATAATATATTGTTTTATGTGATTAACTTACAATTTGAAATTAAGTGGAGAACTCCAAATTATTTTGGTTTTTGCTTTGAACTTGTTATATTTGATCATGAATGAACTAATATTCCTCTTATTAAAAAAATTACAAATTAAACTTTGTATTTTAGTCTCAAATCTATGTAATTTGATTTTATAACAATTTTGATTAATTCCCAAAGTCCAATAATCATTTAACAAATTAAAATTAGACTTAATTAAATGTTTAGACTCAATTCATTATTTTTTTAAAATCCAATCCTTTATTTCCAAAAAAAAAAAGTTAAGTTAGCCCGCGGGCCAATCCGGCCCGCATTAGAATCGGATCGGTCTCTACAAATTTAATTCGTTTAAATGCGGACCTAAACGGGTTCAACCCGCTTAAATCCGTTTCCGTATTAATCCGCATCGATTCACACCGTTTGACCCGTTTTACACCCCTACGTACGTGCAAGCATAAATGTATATGCATACACACACAACCCATGGATCAACTTCCAAAATAAAGCCAAACTGAGGGCCATTTCTGCTGCAATTTGCAGAAACTGTGAAGAGCTGATCATGGATGGTGGAATTCGGTTAATGGAAGAGAAATGAAAATGGAAACGTGATGGATTAGGATGGATTAATGGCCTCGGTATGAAGCGAGAAAGGAATGCCTGCAAAAAAACACCATTGCAGCAGCCTAGGGAATGAGAATGTAATGACAATTGGATTGTTCCATCAGCTGAACACACATTGATTTAAGAGATTGGGGGACGGTAGTGCATGGTGAGAGAAATACCAAAGGAATAAACATATATAAGTGGTGTAGTTGTTCGGCAGAAAAGAAATAAAAGAAAGAAATGGGAGCTAAAAGGTACACTGAAGCTGGCAGTGATAGGGGGACAGAAACCTGACCTTAAGGCTGGCACGACAATGAAAAGGGATATAAATATATGTGTATTACTGAATCAATAGCAGGGAAGTCAGACAAAAATGGGTCTATACCGTGAATAGGTAGTCTGTTGAAGAAATGAAGGTGAGGACTGACCGAGGCAGAGGACGCGATGGGGGAAATTGGAGTGCTGAAGCATGGATATACACATATAATAATGAAGGTAAATAGGACTGTAAACACAGTAGAGCAAGAAAGAAATGTGAAGATGGTTAGGAAGCGAAGTAGATTTGGAATGAAAACTGACAATGAAGGAAGTAAACAAGACCGGAGTAGGTAAAACAACTACAGTAGGGGAAACGCATGAGAAGAAAATGAGTGTACTGCTGTGAAAATAAAAATAAAAAAAACTGCAGCGGTTTGGTAGGAAGAGAAATGGCAAGTGGGAGCAGCTTGGGAACACACTTGCAAGAGGAACAACAGATAACTGAAGCCACCTAAGCTTACTGATGGGAACAGGTCTGATCGAGGCAGAAACGTGAGAGAGATTGATGGTGTTCGGTGAGGTTGAAGGGGGAGGATGATATTAAATTATCTGGCAGGGGAAGGTGGCAACTGCAACACTAAGCATGGAGAAGGGGCAGCACGTGCAGGCAGAGATTTCCTACTAAGTGCAGCAACCAAAATCAATTTAAAATATGTTAAACATGGGAGAAATAATGGACAACAGTAGGTGCAGGCTGCTGTAGCAGGATGATCAGAAACAAAGTAAATATGGAAAGGGCAAGAACAAGATTAAAGGGAAATACTGCAGCTACATCAAAATATATAGTTGTTAACGTCGGCAGCCGAATGAGCTGAAAGACGAGGTAGGAGATCAGAGAAACGAGAGAGGCCGACTGTTTGAAGGAAACCGAAACATATGGGAGCAGGGCCGACAAGTAAACTGAGCAGAAGCAGTGACCGAAGGAAAAGAACTGGGAGCCGTGCGTTTTGCTACTGGAAACAGGAAAAAAAAATCTGATGCTGCAGTAACAAAAAAAAATGAAGCAAAACGTGAGGGGAAGAAAGTCTGAAGCTGTTGCTGGACTCGAGCACGTACTAGCTGGTGAAGTTGGAAACCGAAACAAGGGTGAGAGCAGTAAGTCAGAAGCTGATGCAGGTGGTGATGGACCACTGCATTGCGTCGGACAGAAATATACATGAATGTATATACTTCTATCTAAGAGCTAGAATGAGCAGAGGAAGTGTAGGAAACGAGCATGAGCAAGGTGATGGTAGCGACTGGGCAGAGGAGTTTCACTGGAGCGAGAAGGGTGATGGAGGAACATGAAGACAGAGACAGTGCATCTCTGTCTCACTTACTGGAAACGGGGGCACGTGAGACGAGCTGAGGCCGGGAGGAAACCAACGGAGGCAAGAAACTTCACAGTGCAGAACCCAACGTGAAACAGAGTGAGGATGAGAAACTAGCTACCCGAGAGCCTGAAGCAGTGAGCAAAAACAGAGGTGTGCGTGGGAGACTGGGTTGAAGCAAGGAGAAACCGAGAAGAGGGATAAACAGAGCCATCCCGAGGAAGGTGACGATGATGATGCTGGTGGCCGGAGCAAGCTTTGTGGTGATGAAGATGATGACGAAAGGAAAGGTGGAGGAAGGATCGGCAGTGGCAAGAATGGTGGAGGAAATTTATGAACAGAGCATTCGGGAATTGTGGCGGGAAGAAGAAAGGAAATTCAAAAACAAAGAAAAGAAAAAGAAAAAAAAGAAGAAAAGAAAAGAAAGAAGAAAAGAAAGAAGTAGTATATATATAATTATAATAATAATTATATATATATATATATATTGGGAAAAAAAAGAGGAGAATAGTAATCGAAAAAAAAAAAAGGGAGAGGAAGAAAGTAATATATATATTTATTAAATATATATATTATTGAGAATAGAGGGAAAATCGATGAAGAAAAATAAGTGTACTAAATTTTAAAAATTCGAGGAAGAGTCTCGAAAAATTTATCGAGAGGACTAGACCCGTCGACTCGCTAAGTCGAAGTAATCAAGAATTACGGACAAACACCGAGGTAATAAATTTATACAAGTTTTAGAGATAATTGTACGTATTTTATGATTTCGAGTATATTTTTCCTAGGTAAGCAAGGTTACGATTTTGACGCATCGTAGTTAATTCGATAAAATAGGATATTAAGTATACAAATTTCGGTGTAGAAGAATTGTAGAAGTATTTAAGGGAGATACTTGGAGGCGTCACTACTCGAACTTGGATACCCGATAAATCGAGGTAAGGGATATTATTTAACTTAGTTCTGATAATGTATCCTTGTTTCACTTATAAATAATTTTATGAAAGAGCATATGATTTGAAGTGATTTATCAATGTTTTTATACTTGTGAAACTGTTTACGATGCATGTTTTAATTTATCAAAATATTCCCGAGTACTTTTCATGTTGTGACATGAATTTCCTAAGGTATGAAGTGTATGGATGTTTTACATTTATTTATGTTTTTATATCCATACTGTTAAAGAAACTTCGACAATTTTAAAAGTATTAAGAAAAGAAATAGTTTTCGAAAGGGGATTGTGGGGGCCACCTCTTGAGTCTTACGGGAACAAAGTGCCACACAGTCTTTCGGTTTTATGAAAGAGTTTTCAGATTTCAAGGAAATTCGATGTTATTACTCGATATGAGTTTATGGGTTATAAAACCCAAGAAAGATTTTGAAACTCTGTTTTGAGACTATAGGCTTCATGCATGGTTACTACTTGTGGTGTTCCGGCTGCACCACTTGGGGTGCCGGTACATTGGCCCCTTTAGTACTTGACTCAACCTGTGTGGAAGATGTCGTGCTACTGGTGGTTTACGATGATGTTTGGTAGTATCTCATGTCCGCGCAGCATGAATGAATGTTTCCCGCACGGTGAGTACCATAGATGCCCGTGCCCTAGCTATGTGCTAGTATATGATAAGAAATAAGAAAATACTACCCATGTTTATAATTATTATTGCTGTACGAACCTGATCCATTCTACAACCCCCTTACCATGGCCATAGGTATGATGACTCTCTACAGAGAATGACACGTATCACATGAATTAGTTATAGCCTAGTCTCCTCGATTTGATTATGAAAAATCGACTATGATGAATGAATATGTGTTTTCATGATTACGAAATTTCATGAAATGTTTACGAAATGACTATGAATTATTCATGAAAAGTTTACGAAATGATTATGAAATATTCATGAGATGTTTACGAAATGACTGTAAAATATTCATAAAATGTTTACGAAATGATTTATAAAATGTTCATGAAAGGTTTATGAAAAGTTGTAAAATGATTAAGCATGTGATTTGTTTTAAAGACACACATGCTTTATGATGATTATGCATGAAATGAAAATTTATGTATTGCATTAAGTTTCGTCCTATGAACAACTTCAAATGTTTTTATATATTAGAGCTACTTTAAGAACATTTCCTTACTGGGCTTTTCCCCAAAAGCTCACCCCTCTACCTCTCAGATCTTTGCAGTGAATTACAATAATAAATGTTGCGTAGACGACGTAGGCTGGCGGATATGAGCTTTCACAGACCACCTTTTGTATATGCGTGAGGTATACATTCTTATCTCTTTACCTGACTATTTGTATGCACAGACATCTATTGAAAATAATGTGTCGGGATGAAATCTGTATAAGGATAAATTAAATGAAATATTTTTAAGGATTGACACTGAACAGGAATACAGCCTAAGTGAATAAGGGAATAAGTGAGTAAATTAAATTTAAAAAAAAAAAATTTCTCCCGATTTTCAAGGGTTAAAGGTCGTTACACAAAACGACAAAGATAAGCCTGAACAGGTATAGACCGATTCAGTGCAGTGCAGATATGCTGAACCAGACCAGTTCAGCCAAAAAGGAAAAAAAAGAAAAAGAAAAAGAAGAAAAAATGGGAGAAAAATTCTAGTGATGCAATCAAACTACAGGTAAGCCGGTAAGCGATCAAAATTGACCAATTTAAATTTTGGAATATTTAATTTGATTAATATTCGACTGAAAATTTACCCAGAAAAATATGTAATTGTGTAGCTCGACAATTGACGTCAAACGAGAGCTCGAGTCAGTCTCGATTTGTGTACTATCATGGAATCTCGGGTAAGTAACCCTTATTTATGACAATTTGTATAGTTATGCGGGTTAAAAATTTACCGCATAAATTACGGATGAATTCCATATAAAATGAATTAAATTCTGGAATTTGAGATAAATTGTCGTAAATAATTGAGCTATCCGAAAGTTTAAAACGAGGCCCAATAAATACTGATGGGCTTAATGAATCCAATAGGCCTCGATGATATGAATAGTAAGTGAAAAATGGGCTTAAGGCCGGTTAAGGCCCATTATGGTACAATCGGGCCCAATATGGGTAAACGGGCTCAATGGTTTAAATTAAGCCCAGAAAATATGAAATACAATTAATTATATTGTAATTGACCTGATGAATATTTTATATACAGTTTCGGAGATTGGATTGGGAACAAATCGGACTGCGTGACGAGACATTAGTGGTAAGGTCAGATTGTACAGAAAAATGAGGTAAATGAATTTTGTGAGTAGCTAGATGTAGCTACGCGTATTTTTAATAGCTTTTGTATACACTGAAAATGTAGAAAGGTCCTAGAAATGGATTACAAATTGTATGGACTCGGGATAGATAAAAGACTATTTTACCCCTACTGGGGGAAAATTCACCTAAGGATGGTGAAAGCATGACATGCATGAAATGCATGATTTGGAAGATTTTCGTGAACTTTTAGTAAAGCAAATTGGTAGATTGACCAATATTTGCATAAATTTCACAAGATAACACTACGTAAGTGTTATTTAGATTTAAATGAAAATTCTTTGAAAAATGGGTTAACTATCAAGTTTATATGGAAACAGATAGTGCTGGAGTATTACTCGCACTATATATGAGTTTGTGAGTGTGCATAAAAGGTGCTGGAACGGTTTCTCACACTAATTTGTGTGACATCATTTGCATAAAATGTGCTAGATCAGTTACTGTGAAATGCATGAGAGGTGTTGGAGCCTAGCTCGCACCCTATTTTGACTTGATATGTATAAAAAGGTGCTAGAGCAATTGCTCGCACTAGTTTTAATGATTTGACATGTATGATAGAAACCCCACGAAATTCTTATATTTAATTAGACCATATAAGAATAAAAATAATATGTTTTAATGGAAATGTGAATATTCGTTGTAGGGCTTAAGGACTATAGGAACTAAGAAGCCCATGAACGACAGGGAACCCGAAATACAAGAAGTGATGAAGCAAATGCAAATTCGGAGGGATTGAAAAATTTTAAATTATTAGTTGAAAATTGTTGATGTAAAAAACTTGTATCAAGAATTTATGAGGAATGATGAAATCCCGATAATATTTCATTTTCAAGAAAGCATGGATATTATGTCCTTGGATAATTTTACAAGAAAATATGTATATATAGATATATACATAGGTGTCTATGTATATATAAATATACATGACATTTAAATAGATGGATAATAATATACATATAACAAATATATATATATATATATAAATACTATGAAATGTATAGTATATAATATATAAGTATTAATAAATAAATAAAGCATGAGACAAATAAAAATAAAAATGATTAAATGAAAAAAATAGGAATTGATAGATGATCACAAACAAATAAAATAACAATAACCTTAAAAACCATAAACAAATAATATATATATATATATTAATATAATATAAATATATATAATAATATAATATATAAATATACAAAGCATTGTACGGAATTGGCTTTCCGTCTGCTCCCATTTCGAATTGAAAAAAAAAAAACAGAGAGGAGTGGGGAGCGGGAAAGTAAAGGAAAGGGAAGCGAGAAGAGGAAGAAGAAGGAAAGGGGGGAGAGAAGGAAGGCTGTCGGCCGGAAGAGAAAGGAAAGAAAGAAAAAGGGAAGCTGCTCGGCTGGAGAAGAAAGGAAAAGAAAGAAGAAAGGGAGGAAGAGAGGAAAAAGAAAGAAGAGAGAAGAAGAGAAGGAAAGTGGCTCGGCTGGAGAAGAAGAGCTAGGTCGGCGAGGAAGAAGGAAAGGAAGAAAAAAAAAGAAGGAAGAAGAAAGAGGAGGAAGAAAGCTGAACCAAACCGAGACTGAAGGGAGAGCTGAAAACCGAGAAGCAGAGCAAACCGAAGAGGAAAAACGAAAGCAGAAAAAAGGGGGTTGGAAACCGAGAGAGAGTGAAGGCCGAGGGTGAGCTGGTACAGTGAGGATTGAAGTTGGGAATTGAAGCAAAGAGAAGCATGAACCGAGGGTTGGAAGGAAGTTGAAGCAGCTGGGAACTGAAGCAAAGAATTTGAAACAGAACCGAAGCTGAAACAGAGTCCAAACTGAAGCTTGGAATAGAACTGAAGCAGAGCAGAACCAACCAAGAAAATTGGAGCTGGACACCGAGACCAAAGGGGGAGCAGACTGAGAAGCAGGGGAGACCGACAGGAAGGAGAAGGAGGCAAAAAAATATGTTGAAGTTGAACCCGAGAGGCAAGAGCAGACTGAGGAAGAAACGGGGCTGGAAAATTTGGAGCTGACCGAAAGGCTGAAGAGGGGAAGTGCTCGAATGAGGGTGATGATGATGGGAGGTCTAGATCGAGAGCTAGAATAGGAAGAAATAGCCCTGTTGCTGGAGATTGGAAGAGACAAAAAAAATAGAGAAAAGGTAAATTTAATGTACATATATATATATATATATACGTGCTTGAGATATAGGCTTGGTGTGTATTAAGGTGTGTGAAATGAAAATCAAAGGAAAAAAAGGGGGTAAAATACATATATGTATATATGTGTATTAATGTACATGTATATATATATGTGATTGTGTTTATAAGTATGATAATGTAAATTAGATTAGAGATGAAAAATAAATGAGAAAGATCAGAAATAGACAATATATATATTTATGTGATAATGAATAAAGAAATTAAATGATAAAATGAATGTGTATATACTTAGGTGTATATACAAATAGGTATATAAGATAAAGGGGTATGTTAATATACGTACATGCAAAAAATATATATATACATGTGACAAGGAGAGATGAAAACAAATAATAATATATATATAGGAGTATATATATATATATATATATATATTCATGAGTTTATATACATGTAGATGTATATAATAATGTGTATGTTAGTATTTGTACGTACAAAATAATATATGGTAAGAGAAATATATAAACGTGCGTGTTTTGCCCAGGTATGTATAATAATACGTATACACAAAATAGTAACGAACATGTTACGATTTTAACGCAATTTGGACAATTCGCATGAATAGGGTGCTAAGTATACAATTTTGGTGTAGGTGATTGTAGGAGGAATTAAAGAAGGTATTAGAAAGCGTCACCACTCGAACTCGAGATTTTCGATAGATCGAGGTAAGGGGTATGATTTAAAACGATAATAGTTACTTTCTGAACCATGATTAAGGAAAGCTTACAAAGACATGAAGTATGATTTTCATGCATGTTTCCAAATTTATATTTCTATTCAAGAATATGCTCTCTGTATTTGTGTTTTTGAATAATTGCATATTTCCGAATTTGACTTCTGAAACGAGAGCATGTTTTCTGAAATTGTCTTTTGAATGAGATGATTTTATTTCGATATTTTTATATACGAAAACTATAGTATGTTTTGAGACTAAGGGTCATTTATGTTGTATGCTTACGCATGTCAACTTCGCCTGTGTGGCGTCTGAACTCGCCTGTGTGGCGTCTGAAATTTACCTTCGGATTCTAAATTTACATTCAGGTTCTGAAACTTACTCACCTTCGGGTTCTGAATTCCCTCTACGGAGGATGATTTGGTTATTACCGCATGATAATTATATGGACCGATGTAGTCTCTATCTGAATTAAACTCTGTTTTCAGAATATGATTTTATAATATGTGGTTTGACATATATTCCTGTTTTGGAATTTTGATTATACAAAAACTTTACGTAATATCTGTTAAATTCACGTACTTAAAGAATTATGTTTTGAATCATGATGTTTTTGATTATCCTTAATTTTAAATGCCTTTTATATTAGTTTCAGAAAGAAATCATTATACGTACTATTATGTTTTCTACATATTTGAATTATTAGGACTATTTTAAATGCATTTTTTTTGGGCTTTTCCCAAAAAGCTCACCCCTCTACCTCTCAGACCATTTGCAGTGATCCGTAAGTGCTACCTGCCACGTACACGACATAGGTTGGTGGGAAGAGCTACCCTAGGCTACTTTTTGTACACGCAAAAAGGTATACATTTACATTCCTGTACGAGACATATCTGTACGCACAGACACATATATTGGTAATTTTTTTGTTGGGATGTAATTTGTAAGGAAAACGATGTAAACAATATTATTTTGGGCTTATATTTTGAAATGGTTAGTATTAAATCGAAATAGATGTATTGAGTTGTAAAGGTGGATTTGAAAAGTATGCTTGGTAGTTGTGGATAATTAGGATTGTTGGAAATCATGCTTGGTAGTTGTGGATATCTAGGATTGTCGAAAACAATTGATTTGTAGGCGGGTAGGCTCATATGTAAGTCGTTATGCTACCGAAATTTCTATCGGCCATATATGTCAAAATATGAAATTTAAATATAATTACAGAGTAAGAATTATGAAAAGTGATTTGACACTGAGCAGGAATGCAACCTAAGTGAATAAGGGAATAAGTGGGTAAATTAAGTTCAAAAAAAATTTTCTCCGATTTTCAAGAGTCAATGGTCGTTACACATGAGAGGTGTTGGAGCTTAGCTCGCATCCTATTTTGATATGATAATTGCATAAAAGCCGTACTGAACCTTTGCTCGTACGTGATTTAATCGATTTAATTTTATAAAGCGGTGCGGGAGTGTAACTCGCATGAGATTTGATTTATTTATGCATGAAATCGTGCTGGAGCGTTGCTCGCAGAAGTTTTGATTTACTTGAGCATTCATTCGTGCTGGAGCATTGCTCGCACGAATTTTTGAATGATTTATGCACGATGTCGTGTTAGAGCATTGCTCGCATGAGGCTTTGATGGATTTTATGCATAAAACCATGCTGGAGCTTGCTCGCACGTGATTTTATATGGATTTACAATTCTCTTAAAGTTGTATTGGAGTGCTGCTCGTACGCAGATTTTACTGATTTTTATAAAATTGTGCTAGAGCTTCGCTCGCACGAGGTTTTCAGATATCATGAATATGCATGGAGCCGTGCTGGAGCTTTGCTCGTACAAGGATTTATATGACATGCATATAGCCGTGTTAGAGCCTCCTGTAAACTGTGTGTCACAGTGAGATGATATACCCACACGTGCATACTGAGACATAAGTTGGGTGGATAAGACCTACGGTAGGCACCCCTGATAATTCTATATTTTTTAGAATTATTTGTGCTTAATTTTCTAATTAATTATTTAAATCCTCAATTTATTTTGTTAATTATCCCTTTTATTTAATTAAAATTCTCATATTTACAGATAAATTAAATCCAGATAAATTTTGAATATTTCGGTAGAAAATGGATTGAAATTTGGTTAAAATCGAGATCGAACCACGCAGACAACACGAGCCATGCCACCTAACACATCCAATTGGACAAAAAGACAGATGACATGGAAATATCTTTTCAAAGAGCCAATGGTGTATAACATTTTAGTCCTTTATGTTTCTTATTTTGTGAGTTTTAATTGAAAGTTTATAGTTTTCAAATGTCAAGCTCTCGGTTTGTTCATTCTTCAGAATCACCCTCCATTCTTCAATGTTCATTCGAGTAATTCGTTTTCCTCCATCACTGTCCTTGATTTTGATGCTTTGATGTGGTCTTGATGCTCAGCATTATTTCCACATCAATGGTAATGTGGGATAACAGCAGTAGGAGGAAGATTTGAAGCAAATCGAGGATGCTAGTTTTTCATGTTTGTGTGATTTACGGGTATTGATAACTTGAGTTAATTTTTTAGTTGTTGATCTTCACTTAGTTCTCTTCATTTTTAAGCTTTTATCTACTTCGTTTTTAAGCTTTTATCTAGCAATGCACTGTTATTCGATTTTCCTTGTTTGATTTATCTTTGTTTGCAGTACACAGATGCTACTGTTCACTGCATATTAACGCTAGCTTCTGTTATTTTCTACTGAATGTTATTCATTCTTCTCGGTTTGTATTTGTTCATCACTACATTTTCTGTCTTTCCTTTATTTATTTATTTATTTCCATCTTGCTTATTGTCACTTATTGTCACCATGCTTCGTAGAGCATGGACTGAGCGCATCATGGCAGTGATCAGGGATTAACAAACACACTCTGTTATGCTCTGTTTTAGTGCAATGTTACTGTTCATCTCTGTGTTATTAGTAATCTGCATTGCTCATTGTTTTCTGCTGCATTGTGTGCTGGCATGGTTGAAATTGATGCTGGATAGTAGGAGCTCGGGATTAATTCTGCAAAGCATCGGGTTGCAAGTGGAACCAAGTCGGTTGTGAAATGAAGCAGTTTGCAGATTGTATGTTGCAGTGCAAGAGTGTCCACGAGCAGTACCTAAAATGGATAGCATAATAGAGACAGTACAAGTCGAGACCTGGACAGCAGCACCTGTAGCAGATAACAGAGGATAGAATCGAGGATGGGAGCTGAGCATGAACCGAGAGCAAAGTTGGAATCGAGACCAAACCTAGACAGCAGTTGGAGTTGGTAGGAGCAGGAGCCGAGGACGTGTAGAGCATGTCTGGCAGGCAGCGACATAGGCAGAAAATGAAGCTGAAGTGGTTGGTAACGTGCTGAGCTGTTGCAGGAATGGAAGCTGCACACGGAACCAAGCAGAGTTGGTGAGGATAGCAGACCAGGACAGACCCGAGAACATGCAGCTAGATAATACGTTTAACATCCTGGGCAGCAAAATGAAGATAAAACTGAGAAGAGCATGCACAGTAGCATTGCAAAATCGGGACCAACTTGATGTTGTGCAATTTGCTAAGGCCTGGTTTGGCTAGTGCATTATAGCTAATTAATTAATTTTCATGCATTTTTAGTATAGTTTAATTTCAAATTAATTTGTTAGCTTAGTTTAGAGTCTTTAATTAAATTGCATGTTAGTATTCTTGCTTAGTGGTATAAAACTTAGTTTTAATTAGGTTGATAGTTAATTAAGTGTTCATTTAGAATTAGATTAGGGGTAAATTTATTTCATTAAATCTTAAGTTAGTTTAACTTGCATTTTGATTAAGTAGTTTAATTGCATTTCAGGTTTGTTAATTTTAGTTTAATTTATCTTGTTTTGTTATTTTCATATTAACATTTTATTGCGTTAATTAGTCTTAACTGTTTTAATTATATTTGTAGGTCTTTTATTTTAATTGCGTGGAGCACTGTAAGTAATTTTGTTCGGTTTTATTTAGTTTTTATTATTTTATTACTTTCCAGTAATTTTAATGTTAGCCATGTAGATCACCCACCTTAAATTTCATAATTTGCTAGAATATACTTAGGGTAAGATTAACCGGTAGTTAATTAGGCTAACCAACTTTTTTGAGGGACGATAACACGGGACTCAAATCCCATTATTACTTGTACGACCCGTGCACTTGCGGTAATACGAAGTATGTTGTACCATGTATGTCACGCGGAGTACGCTGTATCGTGAGAATTGTTGGAGTGGAGAAGCATTAGCCACAAAGCTATAAGCTTTGCCCTCACAATCCTGGTATTTATGCTGTTTTGGCGGCAGGACTGACCCACCTCCCGTTTTAGGTGTGATGCCCCATACATTAGGTACCGTGTAGCCAGGGATCACTAGGATATGACCATAGTCCTCGATGTTACTGATATAGTCACCTACATGTCTCACATGATATAACTTTTGATCTCGATAGACCAGGGTAGACCCGAGGGAGGTGTCAGGCCCCCAATTTTGTGATTTTTATTGAGATGTGATTTTTACTATGATACTAGATTTTTCAGAGGATTTTATGGCATGTGACCCTAAAAGAAGGGTGATTTTATAACAAAATTTTTTATAATGAATTTTTAATGAGTTTGAGATTTATTTATGAGATGATTGACCCGGAGGGGTTATTTTATACTGAGGTTTAATGAAGTGATTTAAATGCAGTAGCATGAGGAGTTTTCCATGCTTTAATTACAAATTCATGAAAAGAATTGTCTCACATGATTTGTTTTACATGACATGAAATAATGCATGATCTTGATTTACTTAATGCAAATTATGATTTTACATAAAATGCCATTGATGCATGAGTTGCATGATTTGTATATGTACGAATAGTTTTTGTAAACTATGGCATTGATGTGTGCATGATTTCGTACGTGAGATTTAAACGAAAAGAAATGGATTTAAGGGCATTGTTGTGCTCAAATGGAACACTACTGCAAGTGCACAAGTCAGTTTTCGAGTATAGAGTAAATATGAGTATCGTCCTACAGGGAACTGTGTCTACCGCTAATCACTGTAATCAACAACCTTGAGTTTTATTTAGAAAATTAATGAATGCAGGTTAAAATCCTATTTATTACTTTAACGATTAACTACGGAACAATTTAATTAAAACAAATCACAATAATTACGAATGAAGATATCAGTAACAAAATATTCCTAGAAATCGATTTCACCTAACTAGGGTTCATGCAATTCCTTTGATCGATTGTTCTTTTGATTTCAATTTGTTTATAGTCGAAATTATTTCTTTTTTATCTCTCCCGAGTTTTAAGCAGTCATACCCAATTTACCTAATCCTAACCTCCCAATTCAGAATTAAATAATAGAGTTCATTAAGCAATAATAATCCGTTTCTCTATAACTCATAAGAATTGTCAACCTACCGATTCAACAATGTCCTACGTTAATCTACCCTTGTGCATATAAATAATCCCCTCTTCCGAGTGCCGGATTCTTATACTAATTCATCTAATTGGTGGCCAATCAACTAGAACATTAAGAACAAGTAGATTAAATAAACATAATAGAAATCATCCAAACAACATCACAAAATAATTGCAATCTGCCCAAAGTTGGTTACATCGATTCTAGGAAAATGAAGTTTAGTTCCTAGACATCATAATAAATATCCAAGAATTCTAATTTAACATCCCAAGAATAAACATTGGTGGAAAAAGATGAAAAAGATGAAGTTTCTATGGAGCTAAATTAGTCTTGAAGTCTTCTGCCGTAACCTCTCTCTTAATTCTGATAAATAGACTATTTATAAGGTTTCCAAGCACTAAAACGCGGAAGGCCACGTGGAAAAATAGTGTTGCCCTAATCAGACTGCTATGCTGCGACAATGGTATTAATTCTTCAGATCTACTCTGCACTGTCCAGTTTCTTCTATTGCTGCAGCATAAGTCACGATTAGCATCCTGTAACTTCAATTCTTCATGGAATCATCATAACCAGCTCCAAAAGCTTTAACTTCTTCAAATTGTTCTTTTTCCTGCACAAGTGCACAAAACACATAAAACATACCTAATATAGCAAAGAACAAATCAAATAACTAAGTAAAAAGGGTCTTAAACATATATAAATTTCAGTGCTAACAAATACACCCAAACTTAGAAATTTGCTTGTCCTCAAGCAAAGACATACTAGAAACAGAACAATTAAAGACTCTCGACCATACTCAGCTCACATGCTTGTCATACTAAATTGGGATTTTCCTCAAGAATTCACAAGGTTCTCAACTTAAGACAAATTTCAGATTTATATTGTTTAAGTCAATCAAAGCAAACCAATCCCCCTTCACTCTTCACCTTCCACTTGTGTGTGTGTACAATCATTTACTCAAATTCATGCACTCAAGTGTTAATACAAAACCTAAATAAGAATTAAACACAAGACTTCATATGCTTGAATTAACTACTACTCTCCACTAATAAAGACTCATGCATAACCAAGAATCAAAAGGACTTTTCTAGGGTTGTAACGTAAGGCTCGGGTTTAGGTGGGATAAAGGATACAACATGAAGTTCAATCCACCTAAAGCACTATAATTACTTTTGGATTTAATTTGTTTTGAGCTCATGAATCACTACCCAACTTTATTCATTCTCGAGTTTGATTTTTCTGTTGTTTTTTTTTTTTGAAATCAATAGTAGTGTCATGCCTCTGAACTTAAGATTTTTCATTATTTGTAACTGCATATGACACTCAATTTACATCAAGACCCGAGAACAAACCCATGTTTGTCATAATCAAGTTCTCAAACCAACCATTTATAAAACGCCCCTGTTTTCTTTTGAGCTCATCCCCTAATCCAAAATTTTGATTAATAGCACTTCAAGTAAGGGACCAAAAGAAAAAGATAATCAGACAATTAGGCCATGACTTGTAATATGGTTAGATAACAACAAAATGGAAAAATTAGGCTCAAAGGGTTTTCCAAAAGATTAATTTAATTGGTTAGGCTTGAAAGGCTCAATCTTAAAACAAAAATGGCCTAGATCATTTTTCTAATTATGCATGGTCTATCAATTTCGCCTCAGGTAATAGCTAATCAAGTTCTAGAGTCTTTTTGATTTCACAAATCAACACAGTAAGTACATAAATTGAATATGATCGGTGCATAAGTTTAAGTGAAAAGATTCAAGTGAAGCTTTCTATCCACATACCAATACTCAAACAATAAAATCATCCATTTAAACAAAAATTGATCAGTTCTTGCAATATCCATCTTCGGCCACAATCTAGAAAACTAATCTGTAAAACTGAGTATACTTGTCACACAAACATATGAATTCGAAATAAATAAAAACTACTAAAAATTATTGAAACAGGCATACAAAGCATAAGGCAGATAAAACACAATCACAGCCAATAACTCCCCCAAACTTAAGATTTTCATTGTCCTTAATGAATGGGAAAAAGTATTAAAGAGGACTTCCCTGGGGTAGTTTAGCTGTCCGAATCCTCCTCTGAGCCATCCTCAGCATCAGCTTCCTCTGGGCATCTTCATCCATGTCATCATCATCATCATCAGCTGCATTTCCCTGCTGTGGCATACACCATTGTGGTGGTAAGGGAAATTCCACCTCTCCTTCTTGACCCCTCATACTTAGGTACTGTACCAATGACCGATTGTAGTAGGCAACATACGCACAGAAAGTCTGATAGTCTCAGTCATTATTGCGCATCTCTATCCGTAACTCTTTAATCTCATTAAGCACGGTTTCAATGGAGCCAGAAGTGGTGAAAGGTGCAGCGTATGGGCCAGCAGAAGTACCAACAAAAGGTGGTGGTGGTACAGCAGGAGTAGCAGCTTCTCTCTGAGTCAGAGGTACTCGAGGATTTTTGAAAGTGATTGTAGATTTCCTTGCCAATCTTGGTTCAAGTTCAATCCAATATACTCTATATTTCTTATAGAGTCCACAAACTAATGAAGGGTGAGGTAAACCCCTTCTATTTTCCCTGCGTATGAACTCTGGCATGGACCGAAAAATAATGGCTCCAAAATCAACAATCTTTCCAGTCAGAATACAGTAAAGGAGAGCAGCTCTATCTACATCGACACTACTTTTATGGGTGGTAGGCATGATTTGAGAACAAATAAAATCATACCATTCATAAAGACCATATTGAAGTCGATTGGAAGGGAATGCCATAAATTCAGCTTCTGGCCGCTTCTGCCAATGGGTGTATGGGATTGTTAGTTCGTTAATGACCCGGACCAGCTCATCAGAATCAGTGTGTAGAGCTGTGACATAGCTGGCATACTCATCTTGAACCCCTTGTGGAAGATCCAGATATAGATTAATGGCGTTGGCGTTGTAAGGAACAAGAACACCCCTAACTTCGGAAGTCGAATGAGTGCTCTCCATGGCATTGGCATAAAATTCTTGGACTACATCAAGGATGGCGTCTTCAGGTTGCCCTGCTAATTTCAACAACCCGAAATCCCTTAAAAACTAAGAATACATATCCCAGCCACCAATGTCAGGCCAGAAACTCCTTTCGATAATCATGTTTTTACCCATGATTTTCTTGAAATTTTCTGCTGCTTGGCTGTTCACAAATCTAAAGGGATCATAAGCGTTGATGACTGGCTCTTCCCTCTGTGGAGATGGGGCTGAGCTATCAGTGGCTTGACTCGAACTTTCCAGGTTTTGTCTGGCTCGGGCTTTGGGTGCCATTATCCACCAATGGATTCACAAATTAAGAAGAACAATTTTCAGCTTAACCCAATCGGACGAGTACACAAAATAGACCCAACAATCGCTTCACAACCAGAATTTCTCCAACAAAAATTTATCAAACCGAGAAGAGCTTCAAAATCCAAGTTGTAAAAACCAAAAGGATAGTCGTAAGAAGATCGAAAACGATTAAAGAGACAAGGAAAATATCCGAAATTGAAATCACGTAAGATTCAGTTGGACCACTTTATGTCTTTATCACAGAAACAATCCAACAAGAAAACACTTTCTTCTTCCCTCAAAGGTTTCGAGACCACCAAAATAACGAACCCACAAAAATTTGTTGGCGAAACTACCAAATCAGCAAAAAACAACAAGATCGGAAGAGAGAAAAATAAAGGTAATGGGGTTTGTCGGGGTACTTTCAAGAGACTAAAGAAAGATGCAATAACCAAAAAAAAGAGAGAGTCTGAATAGGTAAAAGGTTCGGCTGCCTCTTTCTAATTAGTTTGGTAGGGTTATAGTCAAAAATTTCCTTAGCCGAATAGTAAGTGGGGTTGACTAGATAAGGGAATCCAGCTTCCAATAAAGCATTGACATGTGTATTCCATTCACCCATCTTTGAAAATTTACAGACATTTGTTTCCTTCTTTGACAGAATTTCTTCTCAGGCTCTTTCTGACTTTCTTTTTCTTACCTTTGCAAACATTATTCGGCCCTCACTTCTTCAATTGAAAGAGAAATTTTAGTCTCCCAGCTTAGTTACTAGTCACGTATCTATTCACTTCCTTTCTTGAAAAACCTTTTTCGTTTCTTTTCTGTTCTGATTGTCTACTCTGAAGCTACTAAAACCCTTGCAATATTTTTCTTTTCCGTTCATCAGTCACGCACCCATGCATTCTTTCTTGAAGGATTATGACAATTAAACTTCCAAACTGTGCTCTTCTTATGCATATGCCTGAAAAATAAAATACAAACTAATCAAATAAATTAAAAATAAAAATAAAAACAGACTACTAAAATCAAAGAAAATAAAACAAGATTAAAAACTAAGAATCCTAAAAATATAAATTGGGTTGCCTCCCAAAAGCGCTAAATTTTAAGTCTTCAGCCGGACTACATCCAATCTCCTTAATTCGGTTCACCAAGGGGAATGCTTTCTAATTTATGCACTCCCTTTCCATAATAATGCCTTAAACACTGCCCATTGACCTTGAACAAGCTCTCATCTGATTTCTTCAACTCAATTGCTCCATCTGGGAAAACTTAATGTATCACAAACGGTCCTGACCACCTTGACTTCAACTTACCAGGAAATAATTTGAGTCGTGAATTATATAATAGAACTTCCTGTCCAGGATTGAATTCTTGCCTTATTATCATTTTGTCATACCATCTCTTGGTCATATCCTTATAAATCCTTGCATTGTTATAGGACTCATTTCTCAGCTCATTAAGCTCATTCAATTGGAGTAACCGATTTGCTCCAGCCTTATTATAGTCAAAATTTAATTTCTTCATGGCCCAGTAAGCTCGATGCTCGAGTTCTATAGGTAGATGACATGCCTTACCAAATACCAACCTATAGGGAGATATTCCAATTGAAGTCTTATAGGCTGTTCTGTATGCCCAAAGCGCGTCATCTAACATGTTAGCCCAATCTTTTCTATTCAGATTGACAGTCTTCTCCAATATCAACTTCACTTCTCGATTTGAAATTTTAGCTTAGCCATTTGTTTGCGGATGATAATTGAGAGCTACTTTATGTCGAATTCCATACTTTGACATCAAACCATTGAAGACTTTGTTACAGAAGTGAGTGCTTTCATCACTCAAAATGGCCCTTGGAGTACTGAATCTTGTCAATATATTCTTGTGTAGGAATCGAATCACCACTTTTGCATCATTTGTTGGTGTTGCTATTGCCTCCACCCACTTAGAGACATAATCAACAGCAAGGAGAATGTACAGCTTCCCAAAAGATGGAGGAAACGGTCCCATAAAATCGATACCCTAGACATCAAAGATTTCCACTTCTTGAATATTTGTCAAAGGTAATTCATGCCTTCTTGAAATGTTTCTAACCCTTTGACATCTGTCACAAGTTTTTACAAACATGTAGCTATCTTTAAACACACTAGGCCAATAAAATCCTGATTGCAGCTCCTTTGCTGTTGTACGTTTTGCACCAAAATGGCCTCCATATGCTGCAGCATGACAGTGGCGCAGAATTTTCTGAACTTCATCTTCCGGCACACATCGTCTTATAATCTGGTCTGGACACTTCTTAAACAGCAAAGGGTCATCCCAAAAATAAGAGTTTACATCATGGAAGAATTTCTTCCTCTGTTGATAAGTTAAACCACTTGGCATTAATCCTCCTACTAAGAAATTCACTATGTCTGCGAACCAGGGCAGATTTGCATCAATCTTCATTATTTTCTCATCTAGAAACTCCTCTTGAATAGGCTGTTCTTATTGAATTTCAGATTGCTCCAACCTAGACAAATGATCAGCTATAACATTATCAGATCCCTTTTTGTCCCTGATCTCAAAATCAAATTCATGCAAAAGCAAGATCCATCTAATAAGTCTGGGTTTGGCGTCCTTCTTCATAAATAGATATCGAATGGCTGCATGGTCAATATAGATAATGACCTTGCCCCCAATTAAGTATGGTCTGAACTTGTCAAATGCATGTACAACTGCAAGCATCTCCTTCTCCGTTGTTGTGTAATTTTTTTGAGCTTCATCTAAAGTCTTGCTTGAGTAATAGATAGCCCAAAAAATCTTGTCTCTTTTCTGCCCAAGGATTGCTCCAATTGCAAAATCACTCGCGTCGCACATCAGTTCAAACGGTTCTGTCCAATCAGGTGCGATCATAATAGGTGCATAAATAAGCTCCTTCTTGATCTTTTCGAATGCCTGCAAGCAAAAATCATCAAAGACAAAATCAGTATCTTTTTCCAATAAGTTACATAAAGGTTTTGAGATTTTTGGAAAGTCCCTGATAAATCTGCGATAGAAGCCTGCATGTCCCAAAAAGCTCCTCACGGCTTTAACTGATTTTGGAGGGGGAAGCTTTTCAATAGCAGTGACTTTAGCTCTATCCACCTCAATGCCATGAGCTGAAATTTTATGTCCAAGGACGATTCCTTCTTGCACCATAAAATGACACTTCTCCCAATTTAAGACGAGATTCGTCTCTTCACATCTCTGCAAAACAAGTGCTAAATTAGATAAACATTGGTCAAAAGTCTTACCAAATACCGAGAAGTTATCCATGAAGACTTCCATTATCTCTTCAACCATGTCAGCGAAGATTGACATCATGCATCTCTGGAAGGTTGCTGGGGAGTTACACAAACCGAAAGGCATCCTCCTATATGCGAAAGTTCCATATGGGCAAGTAAATGTTGTTTTCTCTTGATCTTCTGGGGCTATTGCAATTTGGTTATAGCCCGAGTAGCCATCTAAAAAGCAATAATAACTGTGCCCGACTAGTCTGTCTAACATTTGGTCAATGAACGGAAGTGAAAAGTGGTCTTTCCTAGTAGTTTTATTCAGCTTCCTATAATCGATGCAGACTCTCCAACCTGTTACCGTTCTGGTGGATATGATTTCATCGTTGGTGTCACGAACTACTGTCATTCCACCCTTTTTAGGCACAACCTGCACAGGACTCACCCAAGAACTATCAGATATAACATATATAATACCAGCATTTAATAATTTTAAAATCTCAGCTCTAACAACTTCTTTCATTGCTGGATTTAGTCTTCTCTGTGGTTCAATAGAGGGGTTATGATTTTCCTCTAACCGAATTTTGTGCATTACAACGGAGGGACTAATTCCTTTGATGTCGCAATGGACCATCTAATTGCCGATTTGTGCTCTATTAAAATTCTAAGCAACTTGTCTTCCTCTGCAGCAGATAAAAATGATGAAATAATTATAGGAAAAGTACTATCATCACCTAAGAAAGCATACCTCAAATGGCTTGGTAATTCTTTCAATTCAGTTTTGCCTTCTTTTTTTCACTTACCTGCGACTTGTCAATCTTTTCCTTAGTTGTTATAATCGTACTTTCTAATGGGCTAGCTTCCAAAGTAACAACACAACTTTTAATTTCATCAGTTAATAATTCATCATCTAAATTAGAAATTGAATTTACCAGACATTGAACCATAGGATCGGTTGGTACTTCCTTTGTTTCAACTTCTCTTACACAACTCTGCTACTTCAATCAACTTACAGGTTTTTGGCTGATCAGCAAATCTCATCGCCTTATAGATGTTGAATATAACTTATTCATCATTCATTCTCAAGGTTAATTGCCCTTTTTAAACATCGATTAGTGCTCTCCCAGTAGCAAGGAATAGTTTCCCAAGTATAAGTGGAATTTCTTTGTCCTCTTCATAATCTAAAATTACAAAATCGACAGGAAAAATTAGCTTATCAATTTTAATAAGAACATCTTTTATTATACCTTTGGGATAAGTAATCGATCTATCCTCTAGTTGCAGTGTTATGGTGGTCGGCTTTACCTCTCCAAGACCTAGGCTCCTAAAAATAGATAAAGGCATTAAATTTATGCTAGCACCTAAATCACACAATGCCTTACTCACTTTCGATCCTCCAATCTCGTATGGAATAGTAAAGCTTCCAGGGTCTTTCAATTTTTACGGTAACTTCTGCTACAAAATCGCACTGCATTCCTCTGTCAAGTTGATAGTTTCATAATCTTCAAGTCTCTGTTTCTTTGACAGCACCTCTTTCATGAATTTTGCATAATGCGGCATCTGTTGCAGGGCATCAACAAATGGAATGTTAATATGTAATTTCTTAAATATATCTAGAAATTTCTTAAACTCAGATTCAATCTTCCTTTTATACAAAGATTGAGGATAAGGAATAGATGGTTTTAACAAAGGAGGATTATCATGAAAAAGTTTACTAAAAGGTTTAGAATTAACTCCATGTTTAATTGTTTCTGATTCTGCATCCTTTGTCATAACAGGTTCAGTATGCTTCTTCTGCACCTTAGTGATTGGCGCAGTTTCTTCTTTCTCTGCTACCTTTGGGTGCTCATAGGTGTTCCCACTTCTCAAAGATATAGCATTGCAATGTTCTTTCAAATTTAGCACTGTATCACTAGGGAACTTACCTCTTTCATTCAAAGAACTGATAGCTGCAGCTAACTGTCCCAAAGTAGTCTCAACAGACTTCATCTGCGCACTAAGACTGGTATTTATCTCTGACATTTTAGCTTCTACGTTGTCTAACCGCGCATCAATTTTGCTAAATCGTGTTCTAGTTTCAACTATGAACTCCTCAAATTCGTTTCTTCTAATTCCACCATAAAATTGGGAATTTCCTTGGTTATTGAATCCTGTATTGTTGTTACTTGCTGCTGGTGGATTTAGAACATTCTTAGAATTACCATAAGATAGATTCTCATGGTTTATGAATCCTGGCTGGTAATAGTTAGGAACCTGATTTCCCTAAAAACTAAAGTTATGATTATTAACATAATTCACCTGCTCCAAATTCGTCCCCATCAAGTTAGGATTTGTGTCGTCAGGATGAATAATAGCTTGTGGCCCTTGTATACCCATTGAAGCAATTTGTGTCGAAATCTTCTTAAGTCTTGCTAGAATTGCTGTCTACGTATCTAACTCATGCATACCTGCTACTCTTCTGACATTAGCTCTTTCACCTGGCCATTGACTGCTGTTTATAGCCATCTCCTCAATTAACTGCATAGCTTGATCAGGTGTCTTAGACCATAGTGAACCTCCTGCTGAAGCATCCACAGTAGCTCTTGTTTACGGAGTCATGCCTCTGTAGAAAACCTATATCTGGTTTCCTTCATCATATCCATGCTGAGGGCATCTCCGCAATAACTCTTTAAATCTCTCCCATGCCTCATGTAATGGTTCTTGGTCTAACTGTGTGAATTGGGCAATTTCTAATCTCATCTACATTGTCTTTCCTGGTGGAAAATATTTTGTCAAGAATTTCTGTGCCATCACTGCCCATGTCGGAATGCTTCTTGTTGATAGGTTTTGATACCAACTCAATGCTTTATCCCGAAGAGAAAAAGGAAATAATCTTAGCCAAATAGCATCATCAGGGGATCCATTAATCTTAATGGTGCTGCAAATCTGCAGAAAACTTGTCAAATGAGTATTAGGATCCTCCAAGGCTGAACCTCCAAATTGGTTTTGCATAACCATGTTGATCAATGCTGGTTTCAATTCAAAATTGTTACAGTTCACAGGAATCTCTCTTATAGCAGCAAAATTCTGGTTCATAACTGGGGTAAAGTAATCGTGTATAGCTCGCTGCTGCTGATTTTCATCTGCCATGATTAAATTTTGATCTTTCTCTTCAAATCTGTTCTGTTGAATTTGTCTGATGGTTCTCTCTGGCTCTTGATCTGACTCTTCTTTTATATCTGTATTTTCACTTCTGCGAGTTTTTACCATTCACCTACAAAGAAAATAAATATTCGTAGATAATAAATTAAAACAAAAATAAAAATAAAAATCTAAATTAAAGTAAAGACTATTGGGAAACAGTGTCAACGAAAAACTAAACAACAGTTCCCCGACAACGGCGCCAGAAAACTTGTTGTGCTCAAATGGAACACTACTGCAAGTGTACAGGTCAGTTTTCGAGTATAGAGTAAATATGAGTATCGTCCCACAGGGAACTGTGTCACCGCTAATCACTGTAATCAACAACCTTGAGCTTTATTTAGAAAATTAATGAATGTTGGTTAAAATCCTATTTATTACTTTAACGATTAACTACGGAACAATTTAATTAAAACAAGTCACAATAATTACGAATGGAGATATCAATAGCAAAATATTCTTAGAAACCGATTTCACCTAACTAGGGTTCATGCAATTCCTTTGATCAATTGTTCTTTTGATTTCAATTTGTTTATAGCCGAAACTATTTCCTGTTTATCTCTCCCAAGTTTTAAACAGTCATACCCAATTTACCTAATCCTAACCTCCCGATTCAGAATTAAATAATGGAGTTCATTAAGAAATAATAATCTGTTTCTCTATGACTCATAAGAATTGTCAACCTCCCGATTCAACAATGTCCTACGTTAATCTACCCTTGTGCATATAAATAATTCCCTCTCTCAAGTGCTGAATTCTTATACTAATTCATCTAATTGGTGGCCAATCAACTAGAGCATTAAGAGCAAGTAGATTAAATAAACATAATAGAAATCATCCAAACAACATCACAAAGTAATTGCAATCTGCCCAAAGTTGGTTACATCGATTCTAGGAAAATGAAGTTTAGTTCCTAGACATCATAATAAACATCCAAGAATTCCAATTTAACATCCCAAGAATAAACATTGGTGAAAAAAGATGAAAAAGATTAAGTTTCTATGGAGCTAAATTAGTCTTGAAGTCTTCTGCCGCAGCTTCTCTCAAAATTCTGATAAAAAGACTATTTATAAGGTTTCCAATCACTAAAACGCGGAAGGCCCCGTGAAAAAATAGTGTTGCCCTAATCAGACTGCTATGCTGCGACAATGGTATTAATTCCTCAGATCTGCTCTGCACTGTCCAGTTTCTTCTATTGCTGCAGCATAAGTCACGATCAGCATCCTGTAACTTCAATTCATCACGGAATCATCAAAACCAGCTCCAAAAGCTTTAACTTCTTCAAATTGTTCTTTTTCCTGCACAAGTGCACAAAACACATAAAACATACCTAATATTGCAAAAAACAAATCAAATAACTAAGTAAAAAGGGTTTTAAACATATATAAATTTCAGTGCTAACAGGCATGGCATTATGAGCTTGTAGATAGTGGAGCTATCTAATTACTTGCATAATTGCCTTACTGAGCGTGTGGTTGCTCAACCCCTTATTATCCCCTTTTTTCAGAGCACTCGTAGTAGTTGGTGAGATGCTGAGGACTTGCATTCTCGGTATCCGTTGCGTCCCCTCGAGAGTCAAATATACACATTTGTATAGTTTTGTATCTAAATATGTAAATGCACAGTACTGTAAACGTATATGATGTTAGGGATGTAAGGCTATGTAAATATCATTGTGAAAGGATTTAGTTAAAGTCAAATGATAGTAAATCCTGATGTGTGAATGTGAATATGGAAATGGAATGGTATATAGGTGAGAGGGGACTAA
This sequence comes from Firmiana major, assembly GCA_033439115.1. Taxonomy (NCBI): domain Eukaryota; kingdom Viridiplantae; phylum Streptophyta; class Magnoliopsida; order Malvales; family Malvaceae; genus Firmiana; species Firmiana major. The sequence continues at coordinate 67,223,191 of CM065899.1, forward strand.
CACCGAATCATAGCCCAACTGTTGGTATGATGGTCACGATAAGAGAAAGGTAAGAATTAAATAACAAACGAAAAATTTGTAGTGATTTTTAGGTAATTTGGGTTGTGACAGTTTTTGTTATCCGAGCTGAGTTGACCTGATATGAGTCGGTGTTAGTGGTTAAGGAAGTTTACATCCCCATGTATTATGCTATTAATTTTATAAGCTTCTGGGATGATCCGTTGTTACTAATCAAATTCGTCAATAATGACAATTGTCATTTGAGTAGCGGGATAACATTTTATGAGACATGGTATGGCTTTAGGGGTTGTTCCCCGACTTGATTTGGAAGAAGTGGGCGACAGATAGAAAATTGCTCCCGAATTGGTATAATAAGTCTCTGAGGGTGTTCTGTTGATTGTGAGAAATTAAGAACACCTCAGAGCAGACAGAAAAGTTATGCCGACAAGAGACGGAGACTGTTGAAGCTCTAAGAGAGTATACCGTATGTTGAAAAGTCGATTCTAGTATTAGACGGAAGGAGAAAGTATTGAGGTTTAAGATGATCTCCCTAGTCAAGTCCTTTGGTAGTATGACACTCCGGAAAAAGTCACATGAGAATTAAAGAGTATGATACGATAGACGTACCTGGAGTTGTTTATGGACCCATTTAACTCCAGGTACGTGGGGGAGATTATGTAAGACCCAATTTTTATCGAAATTTCTTATGATTCATGTGATGTAAACATGGTTATATGTAAATTGAATCATAAGAAGAGTTGTACGTGAATGAAAAATGCAAATGGAATGAATAAAAAATTCTTAAAATGCATTTAAAGGTCAAATGAAAGTTGAAATGGCCACATATTAAACGAATGGGATTCGAACCATTCAGATTGGAGATAAGAATTTAAAACATGAAATGAGAAAGGGTTCGAGAAGGAAAGTCGATCTAAATTGGTCCCGAACGTGTAGAAGGGTAAAATGGTAAAAGACTTAAAATTCAGTATAAATTCAATAAGAGATTATCATTAAAAATATGAAATCGAGAAATCTTGATCAATAACGAGGAAAATATCACATTTCAAATCCAATTGATCAAGATATGAATTTATTGGAATTAATCAAAATTTTCACATCGAAAAATTATCTCGAAAATATTGGAAAAATATACCGAAAAGACAAAATAAGACTGATAAATTCATTAAATTGATTTAAGGAATAAAATATTAATTTACTTGGGATATTTTGGGTTTTATTATATTTTATTTGATTAAAATAAAATATAATAAGTAATAAAAAGTAATTGAAAAAAAAAGAGGCAGAATCGCGAAAAACGCGATTCTGCAAATGAAAGGAAACAAAAGAAAGAAGGAAGACGAAACCAAGGGAACAGCTTTCCTCAGCTCCGACGAAACCGTCGACGGACGATGCGAAGAGGTGGACTGTCACGCCCCGGAAGTGCGAAAAATAGGGCTAATTTAAAACTTTTTACTCATCAATTCTCAATTAAGAGTGCATTCCTGTGCAGTGTCATACAATACCATATTTATCGTACCTCAGGATCTCATCACTAGAAATTATATATCATATACATTACTTGATCTCAAGTTAATTAATCATAATACATCCCATACAATGTTATACATCCAGTGTCTGCAATTATGATAATTGTCTGGGTACATGAAAAGATAAAAGATACCTCAAAATACAATATATGGCCTGGAGCTCAAGTCCTCCACTAGCCACTACTCCGTACGTCGCAGGAAAACCCTTTTCACTTGAAGAAATCTGGGGGGAAAGAAAACAGGGTGAGCTTCTAAATCGCTCAATAAAAGGGGGTAAGGGACTCATTTCATAAACCAAAATGCACATCACAAAATATTTATTTGTATGTGAAACTCATTAATCTCATTTGAAAACCATAGCATGAAAGTACTCAAAACGACATTCTCATGTCTCAAATCATGTGAAAACATGAAGTAAAAAGGCTCAGTCTAGAGCAATAACAAAGCATGTGAAAATAATGCGATAAACGTTTTCTCAATTAACGTGATAAAATCACTGTAATAATAATGCACGTGGCATAGCCACTAAACACACGTGGCATAGCCACTGATTTAAATTCACGTGTGGTACAGCCACGAATAGGGTTTCTCACGTGGCAACGGCCACCAATTAGGGTTTCTCACGTGGTAACGGCCACCAAATAGGGTTCTCACGTGGCAACGGCCACCAAATAGGGTTCTCACGTGGCAATGGCCACCAAGTATATGTGGCATAGCCACAAAATAGGTTATTCTCACGTTACCAGAACGGAGAAGAATCGGGCTTACATGCTACCAGAGCAATGCCCGGTGTGTACTTAAAACTACACACCTATGTCTTAATCACATAAGACTAGTTTTCCTTCACGTAGAACTCATAGTGATTTTTCTCTCATAAAACTCATTTGAAAACCGTTTTGTACTCAACATAAAACATATTGAAACCGAGTCCCAACCGGCAAAGCACGCACACATTTCTCAAATCTCAATATTGCCTTAACGTAGAGCCCAATTATAAACTCATAAAAACATTGGGCTCCAACCGGCTATAAAAATCGTGTGCAATTGTATCACAACACAACACTCAACATGCTTGTTTTATAAATCACAATTCATGCTATAATAGTTCGCAAATCACATACACAAATGGTTTAGTTTCCCTTACCTCTTTGCACCTCGTATAGTGCAATCGTTTCTCCCGTATCACGGACTAGCCTCGCATTCCACTCTGGAACTCCCGAGTTGTCCAAACGATGTTAAAACATCAATACTCAATTATCTCATCAACCTCAATTCTCAAAATCGAGCATAATTGCTCATAACACCTCAAATCTCTTGATTCTCGTAACTCTACCCCAAATTACACTCTCATTCACAACATCTCAACGTTCTACATTTCCTATGCCACAATATCTATGCTAATACACCACATTGTCTAAATCTCCATTTATAGCTCAAAATTCCTAAATTGCTAAATATCATTATCACTCCAACCACATTGTAATTTCATCAATCCCTAATCATTTCTCAGCTATTTCAACACAATGACAACAACCATTTTCATCAAAATCATCTCAGATATCAGGATCGAAGTTTAGAAATTACTCAAAACTTGTGAAGAGCTTATCTCTTGCCTCGATTCAATCCGTCTTTCGATTTCCAAGTATGTTGTTCTCCCTTTGATGAGGAACAACTTTCCTTCTTGCCATAACTTCTGATTTGGACGAAAATGGGTGCTTTGGATGAGTGAGAAAGCTAGGTTTCGGTGAAAATGGGGGTTGGAAGAGAGAGAAAGTGAGATTGCAGGAGAAAAATAACAGTTCCTTATATAGGCTGAGGGTAGGAGATTGATCTGGCTCTTGATGAGATCGATCTGCATTTGAATTTTTGGGACGATTTGGGGCAATTTATGCCTAGGAGATCGATCTGTCGAGGGGTGAGATCGATCTCTTTATGGTTTTATGAGATCGATCTGCTCCTTGAGGAGATCGATCTTCTCCCAAACAGAATCATTTGGAGATCGATCTCTTCCTCATGAGATCGATCTTCTCTCAAACAGAATCATAAGGAGATCGATCCTCCTCCATTGGAGATCGATCTGCTCCTCAAATTCCTCCTTCCTTATCATTTTTAACTCACCAGATCGATCTCTCCTTCTCCCAGATCGATCTGTCCTCATACTTCATACTTATTTTAAACACTTAACATATAAATCTCCAATTATCATTCCCCAATTCACTTAGCTCAATAAATTACACTTCAAATTCTTATTACATATTTAAAGTATGTCCGAAATTCTTAGATCTCACATCCTCCCCACCTTAAATAGAATTTGGTCCTCCAAATTCAACTCAACTAGTCGAATAGATGGGGGTATTTCTCCTTCATGAGACTCTCTAGTTCTCACGTTGCCTCTTCCATTGAGTGATGTTTCCACAAAACTTTCACTAATGGGATGCTCTTAGTTCTCAGTACCTTCTCTCTTCTATCGAGAATCTAGACGGGTTCCTCAGTGTAGCTCATATCCTCTTGAATGTCCATCTCGTCATACTCTATGACATGAGAAGGGTCCGGGTGGTACTTTCTCAACATAGACACATGAAAAACATTGTGTATTTCGGACATCTGTGGGGGTAATGCTAATTTGTAAGCTACCTCTCCCACTCTCTCAAGAATCTCGAATGGTCCTATGTATCGAGGACTCAATTTTCCTTCTCAAATCGCATGATACCCTTACTCAGTGATATTTTCAGAAATACTGCATCACCAACCTCAAACTCGAGTGGCCATCTACGCACATCCGCGTAGCTTTTCTGTCTACTTTGTGCAGCCCGTTGTGAGACCCCGTATATTTATAATGGTATATATGTACATAGAAATGAAAATAGAGTTGTACTATGAATTCATAAGTGAAGTATATGTGATGTAAGTCCATAAGTTAATGTACACACTTGTAATAAGAGTTGTGATGGTACTTACAAGTTACATTATGTATGAATGTAAGGAAATGGACTTAAACATGTGGAGAATATGAATAGAATGGATTATGAGTAATGTGGTAAATGGAATGAAGATTTGCATGAGTATGCACTTCCATTGTTTATACTAAGTACCATTGGTCATACAAAGATTCTACACAAGTTTTAATGTGTATGAAGTGTGGATGGATGCCATTTTCAAGTCTCAAAGATGAATTAATGAGAAAAGGATCATGGTAGCAAATTAAGGATGTTTGGTAAGTGTTGCTGCAGAAGAACTGCAGAAAATCTGGAAATTGTGAAGGGCAGATTGATCTCATGGGATGAGAGATCGATCTGGAAGAGCCAGAATGTTCTTATTTGGGCAAAAGAATAGAGAAGATCGATCTCCAATGGAGCCAGATCGATCTCCTAAGCATTCTGTAGTGAAAAGATCGATCCCCAAGAACCCAGATCGATCTCCTTAACTCTCTGTTTGGGAGCAGATCGATCTCATGCTTCGACAGATTGATCTCATGCTTAAAATGTCGTGAAAAAAGAGGGATTTAAGGGGACCAGATCGATCTCCTCTTGGACCAGATCGATCTCCTCAAGCTATTTCTATATAAGGAGTGCTGAAAATCAGAAAATTTCGGGAAAAACACTAACCTTCCACTTTCAACCCAAAAACCTAACTTCCTCTTTATAAAATCAGCCATTTTCAGTGAGGTTTGAAGAGAAACCATTAGAGGCAAAGTTGTTCCTATCAAAGAGAAGAACAACATAGTTGGCAAGCATTTTCCTATTTGTTGGTATTGAAAGAGTTAAGGGCATTGCCATTTGGAGCAAGAAGAGAAATCAAATTGGGTAAGATTCTAACACTCCAACTATGGTACATTGTTTATATAATTGATTTTGGAGTTGTTTGGCATGAGTATGGGTGGTTAGAAACTATCTAAATACATTGGAATGATTATGACCTAGAAATGGTCTAGAGTGAGAAAGTGGAATGTGTGGAGATTAATGATGAATGAGATATGTAGAGGTTATTAATAATGTTGTGGTATGATTTTAAGATGTGGTTAGTGGATAAATTGTGAGATTTACCTAAAAGAGGTAAAATGTGGATTAAGGCATTTGTAAAATGCATAAGTGAATAATATTGACTAGTGAGGTCAATTATGTTAAATACATTAACTCAATCGATTTAATGAATGAATCGCAGCTTCCAAGGATACGCCGAGGCGAGTTGAGCCAAGAGCGTGAGAAGCTAAAAGGAAAGGAGTCACACCAAGTGAATCGAGGTAAGGGATTTGTGTGGACTCTTAGAGATATCTGTGCGCAATTTGGGCGCTTAAAATGTATTGCTAGAATGCATGAGATTAGGAAATGTTGTTGGGTGATTGAAGGGTAAAAGTTGGGAGTTTGAGAAATGTGCATGAAAACAAAAGCATATTGCTTTGAAAATCATGTTTTATTGCTTTTTAGCAAATGATTGGTAGGTTGGCTAATATTGAAATGATTTGCAAAAGAAATGAGTGTGTTTTGGTTTTGTTAACCATACTTTGCAAAGTTTTGAGCCACCTACATGATTTCGTGAGTATGAAAGCGTGCTAGAGTATGACTAGCATGAGATTTGACGTGTTTTATACACATGAGTGCAAGAGGCACTAGTTTTCACATGGATTTCATAATTATTTTGGCATTGTGCTTCGAGTTTGTCTCGCACTGGATGCCCACCTTGCATGTTGTTGTGTTTGGAGCTTCGAGTAGACTGGGTGTCACATCGATTAAATAGGCTCACATGTGCGTTTGAGATGTGGCGTGATATGATGTGTTGATTGGGTCCACGGAGTACGTTGTACCGTGCATGTAGCATGGAGTACATTGTACTGTGTTGAGTTGTGATGTGCCATCTTCGGACGAGATCTGCTATGGACCGGCGGGTAGGATTTGACCCACCTCCCGTGTGGAAGCAGATAGTGGTGATATCCCGCACACCTGATCCGTGTAGCCGGTATCACAGGTTATGTACATAGGCCTTGAGGTTATTACCTATTGTTGAACTGCCTATCTCACATGTCTAATGCTATTTGAGAATAAATCCATGTTTGAAATGATTTGTGGGTCAGGAAAGCCCGAGGGATGGGCCGAGACCTGACCAATGTTGAAATTGATTTGTTAATGGTTTTTAAAGTGCACGGATGCATGATGTTTATTGCCATGCTTTATTGTGAAAATGCATGATAGGTAATGCCATGCTTTTATTGTGAATTATGCATGATGATTTATACCATGCTTTGAGTTGAAATGTGCACTTGATTTTAATAGCATGAATGCTTTACATACCATTAACACAATCATACACTCATGTTTTGAGATAAATAATGAATGAAATGCTTTTAAGCATGGCATCACTATCACGTAGATAGTGCAGTATCTACCTGTTCGCATGATTGCCTTACTGAGCGTGTGGTTTGCTCACCCCCCTTATTTTCCCATCTCTACAGAGATTTGAGTATAGATTGAGCGTGACTGGAGGCATTCCTTTTTTGGTAATCCGTTGCATCCCATCGCTAAAGGTATACACACTTGGATTATTTTTTATCTAAACTAGACATAGCACAGTAGCATTTTGTATGTAACTACTGGGGATGTAAAACAATGTAAACACATGTAACAACTCTGATATATATATATATATATATATATACATTTATACAAGTGTTTACTCATAAATAATATTTCAAATTGAATTGGTATGGTGGAGTGAGTTAGACGTCGACACACAGCCCAACTGTTATGAGTGTGGTTGTTCACGATCAAGGAAGGATGATTAAAGATTGACGCATGAAAATGCAAAAAATTTGTACGTATTTTGGTAAGTTGAGGGTCGTGATAGAAGTTGGTATCAGAGCTCGAGTTGGTTTGACGTGTGTCGTGTCTAAAATACTTAATAAGTTGGAAAATTTCATCCCCATGTTACTGTGCTTGTTTAGATACAATTATGTGTGTGTCGATGGGTTGACTAAGTAATTGGTTGTGAATGTAGGGAATTGAGTAAGTATGCCTTATACCAGTCACGGTAGAGGGATGAGAGCACAGGCTCGAGGCCTTAGAGGTAGGCCTGGGGGTCGTGTTGAGCCAGAAACACACGAGGCTCAGGAGGAAGTTGAGGTGGAGGCTGATGTTGAGCACGCTCCACAGGGCCCAGAGGAGAGACCCGAGAGTACTGAGGCTCGCTTCGCGAGGATTGAGCGGAGCATTGAGATGATTGTGGAGTTGGTCACCCAATCTTTATCTGGAGTTGGCGATAGACAGAGTCCCGCTACACAGGGTGATGCCGAGCAGGCAGCAGCTCCCGAGGCGCGGGCAAGGGAAGCCCAGAGGCCACAGACGACAGATACCCCACCCACACAGGATGTGCCTACGCCGGTTGCTATGCCAGGCAGTAGAGGTTGGGGATATGGATGTGATTTGGATAGACTGCGGCAGTTCCAGAAGTTTGGACCGTCGTCTTTCAGTGGAATAAAGGACCCAGTAGCGGCTGAGGATTGGATCAATGAGATCGAGAAATTATATGGGTTCTTTGAGTGCACCACTACTGAGATGGTAGCATTTGCCGCTTTTATGCTGAAGGGGTCAGCAGAACATTGGTGGAAGTCCACTAGGCCTATTTTGAGAGCCCGGCATACTGAGATCAGCTGGGATGTGTTTCTAGAGGCCTTCCGGAGACAGTATGTCCCGGATACCGCACAGCGGAAGCTAAAGATGGCATTTTTGGGACTGACCCAAGGGAGCAGGACTGTGGATGAGTATGAGACTGCTTTTATATCCCTGGGCAGATATGATCCTAACACGATGAGTAATGAGGTCGAGAAAATCCAAAAGTTTATGGATGGATTGAGACCGACCATCAGGTCTAGACTGGTTCCCCTAGATATACCGACCTATGAGGAGGCAGTGCGCAGGGCGCAACTATGTGAGCAAGATGTTGATAGGATTGCCTCAGAGTTTGGAAAGGTTGGTAAGATGAGGGATAGAGATAAGAAAAGACCAGTGATGGATAGAGGCTTCGATTATAAAGGAAGCAAGAGATTCTCTGGAAAGAGGCCAAGAATTGATGAGATCCGGGAGAGGACAGTTGATACTCCCATGTATCCGGCCATTGCTCCAGCTAAGGGAATCGTGATTGGAGGACCACGGCCTACTACGGAACAGTGTGGCAAGTGTGGTAGGTATCATGGTACTCGACCATGCTATGGATCTCCTGTAGTATGCTTCAGATGTGGGAAGCCAGGGCACATAATCAGAGATTGCCCAGAGATGATAGAGAGAGCCCCACAGAAGGGCAAGGAGCCAGAGAGAGCTCCAGTTGGTACAGTTGCTCCGAGAAGGAGGGCTACAGCTGAGGAAAAGGGGAAGCAAGCAGTGGGTGTAAGCAGAGGACGAGTGCACGCACTGGATTAGGATACTGCAGATCAGTCATCAGATGTGGTAAAAGGTACCATCCAAATCTTTGATTTAGAAGCTTATGTACTGTTTGATCCTGGTGCCACGCATTCCTTTATTTCGCCATCCTTTGCATGTAAATTGTTGAAGCATGTAAAACCCACGCTGCTTGATAAAATATTGTTGATATCTACCCCTATGAATGATAGTCAGTTGACTGAGCATATATATAGGGATTGTAAAATGAAGATAGGAGGTAAAGAGATGGCAGCCGATTTAATTTTATTAAATATGAGTGATTTTGATGTGATCCTAGGAATGGATTGGTTGGCTACCAATCATGTTATTATGGATTGTCATGCAAAAACTTTGATGTTTCCAAAGATAGACAATCTTGTAGTTGATTTTGTGAAATGAAATTAAAGAACATGATTATTATAAGTGTGATGAGTACAATCTTGATACATGATGTATGAAAGATAAATTTAATTTCATTTATGTATGTGATGTAATGATTTATGATTACTAATGGTGGAAAGAATAATGTGAAGGATTCATCGCTTTTGTGATTGAGACGGATAAGGAACGTCTGAAATTGGGAGACATTCCAGTGATTAGGGAATTTCCAGATGTCTTTCCGGATGAGTTACCAGGGTTACCTCCAGATAAGGAGATGGAGTTTGGTATAGATTTGGCACCTGGTACAGAGCCGATGTCCAAGCCACCATACAGAATGGCTCAAGTTGAGTTAGAGGAGTTAAGGAAACAATTACAAGAGTTGCTGGAGAAGGGTTTCATCAGGCCGAACGTCTCACCTTGGGGAGCACCGGTTCTGTTTGTAAGGAAGAATGATGGAAGCCTCCGACTGTGTATAGATTACCGGTTGTTGAATAAGGCCACCATCAAGAATAAGTATCCCCTCCCACGCATCGATGATTTGTTGGATCAGCTTAAGGGAGCGCAGGTCTTTTCCTAGATAGATCTGAGATCAGGGTACCATCAGTTGAAGATACGAGATGGAGATGTACCCAAGACAGCTTTTCGCACCCGGTATGGACATTATGAGTTTATGGTTATGCCATTCGGGTTGACGAATGCTCCCGCAGCTTTTATGTCTTTGATGAATGAGGTATTCCACCAGTATTTGGATCGGTTTGTTATTGTGTTTATTGATGATATACTGGTGTATTCAAGGTCTAGAGAGAAGCATGAGAGGCATCTAAGGATAGTACTACAGACCCTTCGAGAGAAGAAGTTGTACGCTAAACTCAGTAAGTGTGACTTTTGGTTAGACCAGATCTCTTTTCTGGGTCATATAGTATCAAAGGATGGAGTATCAGTGGATCCATCTAAGATTGTGGCCGTAGTTCAATGGAAGAGACCCCAGACAGTGATAGAGATCAGGAGTTTTCTGGGTTTAGTTGGATATTATCGAAGGTTTGTAGAGGGATTTTCGAGGTTAGCTGCTCCTTTGACACGCCTCACAAGAAAGAATGTGGAGTTTGAGTGGGACGAGAAGTGTGAAGAAAGTTTTGAAGAGCTGAAAAGGAGATTAACCATAGCTCCGATCCTCACCATTCCTACCAGCTCAGGAGGTTTCTCAGTGTATGCGGATGCTTCGCATCTGGGACTGGGCTGTGTATTGATGCAGGATTGGAAGGTAGTAGCCTATGGATCAAGGCAGTTAAAGGATCATGAAAGGAACTACCCGACCCATGACTTGGAGTTGGCAGCGGTAGTATTTGCGCTGAAGATATGACGCCACTACCTCTATGGTGAGAGATTTCAGATTTATACAGACCATAAGAGCCTTAAGTACCTATTCTCACAGAAAGAGTTGAACATGAGACAGAGGAGATGGCTCGAGCTGTTAAAGGATTATGATTGTGAAATCCTATACCACCCGGGTAAAGCAAATGTGATTGCTGATGCTTTGAGTAGGAAGTATCTCAGGATGGTATCATTTATGATGGTCAGAGAACACGAGCTGTTGGAACAGTTCATGAACCTCAGTTTTGATATGACCCCGCCTGACGCTGATAATGGATTTATGATAGCTAGCCTGCAGTTGGAACCGGATCTGGTAGATCGAATCCGACAGGCTCAGCGAGTTGATCAGCAGTGTAGTGATATTGTCGGGCAGATACAGAGGGGTACAGACACGGACTTTGGATTGAGTTCGGACGGATTGTTGAGGTTCAGGGGCAGGATATGTGTTCTTGATGATGCAGAGATCAGAAGGTTGATCTTGACAGAGACTCACTCATCGAGGTATACGATACATCCAGGGAGTACCAAGATGTATCAAAATCTTCGAAAGGTTTATTGGTGGTCTGGAATGAAAAAGCACATTGCTGAATATGTTGCTAAGTGTCTCGTTTGTCAGCAGGTGAAGGTAGAGCATCAGAAGCCTGCAGGGTTATTGCAGCCTCTACCAATACCGACATGGAAGTGGGAGCATGTCACCATGGATTTTGTGATGGGATTACCGAGGACCCGGAGAGGTCATGATGCCATATGGGTGATTGTGGATCGGTTGATGAAATCAGCCCATTTTCTAGCTATGAGAGCTACCGATACTCTGAGCCAGTTAGCGAACCTATATGTGCGCGAGATAGTGAGGCTACATGGAATTCCAGTGAGCGTTGTTTCTGATAGGGATGCCCGCTTCACTTCCCACTTCTGGGAACGTTTTCAGGAAGCGATGGGGACCCAGTTGAATTTTAGCACCGCGTTTCATCCTCAGACAGATGGTCAGTCAGAGAGGACTATACAGACCCTGGAGGATATGTTGAGAGCGTGTGCATTGGATTTTGGAGGCTCCTGGGATGACCATTTTCCACTCGCAGAGTTTGCGTATAATAACAGTTTTCATGCGAGTATCGGGATGGCACCATATGAGGCATTGTATGGGCGTAGATGTCGTTCCCCTATTGGATGGGAAGAGGTTGGTGACAGACAGATTTTTGCTCCTGACTTGGTTAGACAAGCCTCTGAGGACGTCCAATTGATATGTGAGAGGTTACGGACAGCTCAGAGCAGGCAAAAGAGTTATGCTGACAGGAGACGGAGACCACTAGAGTTTGAGGTGGGTGAGTCAGTGTTTTTGAAAGTTTCCCCTTCGAAGGGTATTATGAGGTTTGGGAAGAAGGGAAAGTTGAGCCATCGATATATAGGGCCATTTGAGATACTTGATAAGGTGGGAGATAAGGCTTATAGATTGGCATTGCCACCAAAGTTGGCAAGTGTGCATAACGTCTTCCACGTATCCATGTTGAGGAAGTATCACCCGGACCCGACACATGTGATAAGATATGAGCCCTTGGAGCTCAATAAAGGTATGACCTATGATGAGAAGCCAGTTCGGGTATTGGACAGAAAAGAGAAAGTGCTGAGGACAAAGACAATTCCCTTGGTGAAAATACTTTGGCAACATCACACTGTGGAAGAAGCCACATGGGAATTGGAGAGTTTGATGCGGGAGAAGTATCCCGAGTTGTTCACAGAATAATTGGTTCTAATTTGGAGGACCAAATTTTCTAAGTGGGGGAGAATGTGAGACCCCGTATATGTATAATGGTATATATGTACATAGAAATGAAAATAGAGTTGTACTATGAATTCATAAGTGAAGTATATGTGATGTAAGTCCATAAGTTAATGTACACACTTGTAATAAGAGTTGTGATGGTACATACAAGTTACATTATGTATGAATGTAAGGAAATGGACTTAAACATGTGGAGAATATGAATAGAGTGGATTATGAGTAATGTGGTAAATGGAATGAAGATTTGCATGAGTATGCACTTCCATTGTTTATACTAAGTACCATTAGTCATACAAAGATTCTACACAAGTTTTAATGTGTATGAAGTGTGGATGGATGCCATTTTCAAGTCTCAAAGATGAATGGATGAGAAAAGGATCATGGTAGCAAATTAAGGATGTTTGGTAAGTGTTGCTGCAGAAGAACTGCAGAAAATCTGGAAATTGTGAAGGGCAGATCGATCTCATGGGATGAGAGATCGATCTGGAAGAGCCAGAATGTTCTTATTTGGGCAAAGGAATAGAGCAGATCGATCTCCAATGGAGCCAGATCGATCTCCTAAGCATTCTGTAGTGAAAAGATCGATCCCCAAGCACCCAGATCGATCTCCTTAGCTCTCTGTTTGGGAGCAGATCGATCTCATGCTTCGACAGATCGATCTCATGCTTCGACAGATCGATCTCATGCTTAAAATGCCGTGAAAAAAGAGGAATTTAAGGGGACCAGATCGATCTCCTCTTGGACCAGATCGATCTCCTCAAGCTATTTCTATATAAGGAGTGCTGAAAATCAGAAAATTTCGGGAAAAACACTAACCTTCCACTTTCAACCCAAAAACCTAACTTCCTCTCTCTAAAATCAGCCATTTTCAGTGAGGTTTGAAGAGAAACCATTAGAGGCAAAGTTGTTCCTATCAAAGAGAAAAACAACATAGTTGGAAAGCATTTTCCCATTTGTTGGTATTGAAGGAGTTAAGGGCATTGCCATTTGGAGCAAGAAGAGAAATCAAATTGGGTAAGATTCTAACACTCCAACTATGGTACATTGTTTATATAATTGATTTTGGAGTTTTTTGGCATGAGTATGGGTGGTTAGAAACTATCTAAATACATTGGAATGATTATGAACTAGAAATGGTCTAGAGTGAGAAAGTGGAATGTGTGGAGATTAATGATGAATGAGATATGTAGAGGATATTAATAGTGTTGTGGTATGATTTTAAGATGTGGTTAGTGGATAAATTGTGAGATTTACCTAAAAGAGGTAAAATGTGGATTAAGGCATTTGTAAAATGCATAAGTGAATAATATTGACTAGTGAGGTCAATTATGGGTTAAATACATTAACTCAATCGATTTAATGAATGAATCGCAGCTTCCGAGGATACGCCGAGGCGAGTTGAGCCAAGAGCGTGAGAAGCTAAAAGGAAAGGAGTCACACCAAGTGAATCGAGGTAAGGGATTTGTGTGGACTCTTAGAGATATCTGTGCGCAATTTGGGCACTTAAAATGTATTGCTAGAATGCATGAGATTAGGAAATGTTGTTGGGTGATTGAAGGGTAAAAGTTGGGAGTTTGAGAAATGTGCATGAAAACAAAAGCATATTGCTTTGAAAATCATGTTTTATTGCTTTTTAGCAAATGATTGGTAGGTTGGCTAACATTGAAATGATTTGCAAAAGAAATGAGTGTGTTTTGGTTTTGTTAACCATACTTTGCAAAGTTTTGAGCCACCTACATGATTTCGTGAGTATGAAAGCGTGCTAGAGTATGACTAGCATGAGATTTGACGTGTTTTATACACATGAGTGCAAGAGACACTAGTTTTTCACATGGATTTCATAATTGTTTTGGCATTGTGCTTCAAGTTTGTCTCGCACTGGATGCCCACCTTGCATGTTGCCGTGTTTGGAGCTTCGAGTAGACTGGGTGTCACATCGATTAAATAGGCTCACACGTGCGTTTGAGATGTGGCGTGATATGATGTGTTGATTGGGTCCACGGAGTACTTTGTACCGTGCATGTAGCATGGAGTACATTGTACCATGTTGAGTTATGATGTGCCGTCTTCGGACGAGATCTGCTATGGACCGGCGGGTAGGATTTGACCCACCTCCCGTGTGGAAGCAGATAGTGGTGATATCCCGCACACCTGATCCGTGTAGCCGGTATCACAGGTTATGTACATAGGCCTTGAGGTTATTACCTATTGTTGAACTGCCTATCTCACATGTCTAATGCTATTTGAGAATAAATCCATGTTTGAAATGATTTGTGGGTCAGGAAAGCCCGAGGGATGGGCCGAGACCTGACCAATGTTGAAATTAATTTGTTAATGGTTTTTAAAGTGCACGGATGCATGATGTTTAATGCCATGCTTTATTGTGAAAATGCATGATGGGTAATGCCATGCTTTTATTGTGAATTATGCATGATGATTTATACCATGCTTTGAGTTGAAATGTGCACTTGATTTTAATAGCATGAATGCTTTACATACCATTAACATAATCATACACTCATGTTTTGAGATAAATAATGAATGAAATGCTTTTGAGCATGGCATCACGATCACGTAGATAGTGCAGTATCTACCTGTTCGCATGATTGCCTTACTGAGCGTGTGGTTTGCTCACCCCCCTTATTTTCCCCTCTCTACAGAGATTTGAGTATAGATTGAGCGTGACTGGAGGCGTTCCCTTTTTGGTAATCCGCTGCATTCCATCGCTAAAGGTATACACACTTGGATTATTTTGTATCAAACTAGACATAGCACAGTAGCATTTTGTATGTAACTACTGGGGATGTAAAACAATGTAAACACATGTAACAACTCTGATATATATATATATATATATATATATATATATATATATATATATACATTTATACAAGTGTTTACTCATAAATAATATTTCAAATTGAATTGGTATGGTGGAGTGAGTTAGACGTCGACACACAGCCCAACTGTTATGAGTGTGGTTGTTCACGATCGAGGAAGGATGATTAAAGATTGACGCATGAAAATGCGAAAAATTTGTACGTATTTTGGTAAGTTGAGTGTCGTGACACCCGTAACCTCTCACATATGAGTTTCACACTCTGTACGGCTTGCTCAACAAGCTCGGGAGCATTTATCTTTCTGTCACCGACTTCTTCCCAAGCTATAGGGGATCTACACCTCCTACCATATAGAGCCTCAAAAGGTGCCATTCCAATACTCGCATGATAGCTGTTATTGTATGCAAACTCTGCTAGGGGCAGGTGATCATCCCATGATCCCTTAAAATCCATCGTACACGCCCTCAACATATCCTCCAGGGTCTGAATAGTCCTCTCTGACTGACCATCTATCTGAGGATGATAGGCGGTACGGAAACTCAATCGAGATCCCATGGACTCCTGAAACTGGGTCTAAAATCTAGAAGTAAATCGGGAATCTCTATCAGAAGTAATACTCACTGGAGCCCCATGTAATCTAGCTATCTCACTGACATACAGCTCAGCTAAGGCATCCACAGTATCTGTGCTCTTGATGGCAAGGAAGTGGGCACTCTTGGTCAATCTATCCACAATGACCCATATCGCGTCACGACCTCTTCGGGTCCTCGGTAAACCCATAATAAAGTCCATAGTGACATACTCCCATTTCCATGTAGGTACAGGTAAGGGCTGTAGTAATCTTTCGGGCTTCCGATGCTCAGCTTTCACTTGCTGGCATATTAAACACTTGGCCACATACTCTGCCACGTCTCGCTTCATACCACTCCACCAATACACCTTTCTCAAGTCTCGGTACATCTTAGTACTCCCTGGGTGCATGGTGTATCACGAGCAGTGGGATTCTCTCAGTATCTGTCTCTTCAGGGTATCATCGTCCGGTACGCAAATCCGTCCTCTGAATCTCAACAATCCATCCTCACTGACTGTGAGATCTGACTGCGAACTCTGTTCAGCTTGGCTAATCATATCTATCAATCTCTGATCACTGCGCTGCCCAGTTCTAATCTGATCCATGATCTTGGGCTCTATTCGCAAGCTAGCCACAAATCCAGTCTCTATCTCTTTAACTCTGATCCGAAGTTCGGCAAACTGCTCCAGTAAATCCCATTCCCTGACCATCATAGCAGATATCATACTCTTCCTGCTCAGGGCATCAACAACCACATTCGCCTTGCCCGAATGATATAGAATCTCGCAGTCATAATCCTTAAGGAGTTCCATCCATCTCCTCTGTCTCATGTTTAACTCTTTCTGATCAAAGAGATATCTCAAACTCTTGTGATCAGTGAAGATCTGGAATCTTTCCCCATATAAGTAGTGTCGCCAGATCTTCAAAGCAAATACCACAGCGGCTAACTCCAAATCATGCGTGGGGTAATTCCGCTCATGGTCTTTCAGCTGTCGCGATCCATATGCGACCACTCTTCCGTGCTGCATAAGCACACACCCCAATCCTTGATGAGATGCATCACTATACACCGAGAATCCTCCTGATCCCTCAGGAATAGTTAACACAGGTGCCGCTGTCAACCTCCTCTTTAATTCCTGAAAACTGAGCTCACATTGATCAGTCCATATAAATAGAGTCTCTTTGCGCGTGAGCTTAGTCAAAGGGGCGGCGATCCGGGAAAATCCTTCCACAAATCTTCTGTAATACCCTGCCAAACCAAGGAAGTTTCGTACCTCAGTAACTGTCCTCGGTCTCTCCCAATTAAGCACAGCCTCCACCTTGCTTGGGTCCACTGATACTCTTTCCTCTGAGACTATATGACCAAGGAAAGCTATCCGATCCAGCCAAAACTCACACTTACTAAGCTTTCCATATAATTGCATATCTCAGAGTATCTGTAGTACTAACCACAAATGCTGTGCATGCTCCTCATACGACTGAGAGTATAACAGGATATCATCAATAAAGACTATCACAAATTTATCCAGATAGTCTCTGAACACCTTATTCATCAATCTCATAAATGCTGCAAGGGCGTTCGTCAATCCAAAGGACATCACCAGAAATTCATAATGGCCATACCTCGTCCTGAAGGCCGTCTTTGGAATATCTTCTTCCTTGATCCTCAATTGGTGATAGCCCGATCTCAAATCAATCTTAGAAAAGACTGATGCCCCTCTCAGCTGATCAAGTAGATCATCAATCCTGGGCAATGGGTATTTATTCTTCACCGTGGCTTTATTCAACAACCGATAGTCTACGCATAATCTGAGACTACCATCCTTCTTCTTGACAAATAAAACCGGTGCTCCCCACGGTGAAACACTGGGCCTAATGAACCCTTGATCCAATAACTCCTGTAGTTGTTTCTTCAATTCCTCAAGTTCCACTAATGCCATCCTGTAGGGAGGTTTAGAGATCGGCTAAGTATCTGGTACCAAATCAATGGTAAACTCCAGCTCTCTCTCTGGTGGTAAACCTGGTCACTCATCTGGAAAAACATCCGAAAATTCGTAAACCACAGGTATATCCTCAATCCTCGGATGTTCCCGCTCATCGTCTGAGATGAGTGTCTCATAACCTTCACATGAACAATCATATTTAATATTCTCCAAAATAATATCAAAATTCTCAAATTACTTACTAGAATTCCACATATTCATTTCCTCAATATCTCAATCGTACACTGTAAGGTTCAGGTAGGGAGAAAGTTACAATCTTAGTGTAGCAATCTAAGCTCACTCGATTGGTTGCCAACCAATCCATCCCTAAAATTACATCAAACCCATGTATATTCAACATGATTAGATCTGCTAACATCACTCTATCTCTCACCTTTATCTCACATCCTCTACAGATTAACTCAGTTCTCTGGGATTCACGCATAAGGGTATTTACATGTAGTATATATTCTAGAGGTTCAAACTTCAAGTTTAATCTACATGCAAAATGCTCAGAAATAAACGAATGCGTGGATCCTGAATCAATCAACACATGAGCCTTATGATTACAGACAGAGAGTGTACCTCTTATAGTTTCTGCAGAAGTGTCAGCAATCTCCTTATCTAGGGCAAACACACGTCCTTGGGTAACAGGTCTCTTTCCTTTCTCTGCAGCAGTGGCCCGTCTCGGGGGATTCACTCTCTGAGGCTGTTGTCTAGTGGGCTCCAATACATGTGGTTTCTGAGGTTGAGGGCAATCCTTCACCATGTGACTCATGTCTCCACATCTAAAACATCCATGGATCGACCCAGTACAACTTCCCTCATGCATTCGGCCACAATTTCTACAAAACCTTGTCTCAAGCCTGACATCTCGAGGGGTCTCTCTAATGTTAGGGTACCCTCTGGGTCTCTCTAATCTGTCCTTCTGTACCTCAATCCTTCCTCTTCTGAAGGAACCTCTCCGAGCCTCTGTTTGGAAAATCGCTGGCCTCTTGCCCTTATCTCTATTCACCGCTTTGAGCTCATTTTGGGATTGTACCATTTCAATTCCTCTTTCAATCTCTTGTGCTCGTCTCAGAGCATCTCCAAACTTAGTAATACATAGCCCTATCAATCTATCTCTGATGATGGGCTTCAATCCATACACAAATTTCTCTATGTAGAGCTCTTCATTCTTAAAGGTCTCTGGGTCATATCTCAATAGCGCTGTGAATTGGCTCTCATAGTCATCCACAGACATGTCACCCTGTACCAAACTCAAAAACTCGGCCTGTTTCTTTCTCTGGGCGGCTCGTGGTACATATTGGGTCCTAAAGGCTGCCTGAAACTCTTCCCAACCAATCACATCCTGGCGGGACATCAGAATACCCTGGGTAGTACCCCACCAATCTCGAGCTCTTCCTTTCAACATATAGACACTCATACTGACCCTCTCAGCATCGGTGCACCCCAGATAATTAAATATAATTCTCAACTCCGTCAGCCACTTCTCAGCCTCTGTAGGATCCTTCTTTCCCTTAAATGCGGGCGGATTCATCTTCAGAAAATCCTTCAGTCAGACCATACTTCTATCATCAGGCTGAGTGACGGGAGGTATTGGGGGTATGGGAGGTCCTTGTGGTGGTGTAGGAGTAGTACCCGAGGCATTAACTCCAAAGTGTTGCGCGAATAACGCTGCCATCTACTCAAAACCTTGCCTCACATCGGTCTCAATCCGATTAAATCGAGAGTTAGGACTCTCTGGTTGTGGGACAGGTGGCGAAGGGGACTCTGCCTGCCTCCTCGAACGACCTCGTCGTCCACTCATTCTCTATCTTAACTCGTCTCCTGCGCGTACATATCAGAATCGATTGAAATCTCAATCCTCAATTTCAGTTCATGACCAGACTATTACAGACACTTGGGATGTATTCTATTTCAGTTAACCGACACTGACAGTACTAGACACCCTAAGCTCTGATACCAAGAAAACTCTGTCACGCCCCGGAAGTGCGAAAAATAGGGCTAATTTAAAACTTTTTACTCATCAATTCTCAATTAAGAGTGCATTCCTGTGCAGTGTCATACATTACCATATTTATCGTACCTCAGGATCTCATCACTAGAAATTATATATCATATACATTACTTGATCTCAAGTTAATTAATCCTAATACATCCCATACAATGTTATACATCAAGTGTCTGCAATTATGATAATTGTCTGGGTACATGAAAAGATAAAAGATACCTCAAAATACAATATATGGCCTGGAGCTCAAGTCCTCCACTAGCCACTACTCCGTACTTCAGGAAAACCCTTTTCACTTGAAGAAATCTGGGGGGAAAGAAAACAAGGTGAGCTTCTAAATCGCTCAGTAAAAGGGGGTAAGGGACTCATTTCATAAACCAAAATGCACATCACAAAATATTTATTTGTATGTGAAACTCATTAATCTCATTTGAAAACCATAGCATGAAAGTACTCAAAACGACATTCTCATGTCTCAAATCATGTGAAAACATGAAGTAAAAAGGCTCAGTCTAGAGCAATAACAAAGCATGTGAAAATAATGTGATAAACGCTTTCTCAATTAACGTGATAAAATCACTGTAATAATAATGCACGTGGCACAGCCACTAAACACACGTGGCATAGCCACTGATTTAAATTCACGTGTGGCACAGCCACAAAATAGGGTTTCTCACGTGGCAACGGCCACCAATTAGGGTTTCTCACGTGGCAACGGCCACCAAATAGGGTTCTCACGTGGCAACGACCACCAAATAGAGTTTCTCACCCGGCAACGGCCACCAAATAGGGTTTCTCACGTGGCAACGGCCACCAAATAGGGTTTCTCACGTGGCAACGGCCACCAAATAGGGTTTCTCACGTGGCAACGACCACCAAATAGGGTTCTCACGTGGCAACGGCCACCAAGTATACGTGGCATAGCCACATAATAGGTTATTCTCACACTACCAGAACGGAGAAGAATCGGGCTTACATGCTACCAGAGCAATGCCCGGTGTGTACTCAAAACTACACACCTAAGTCTTAATCACATAAGACTAGTTTGCCTTCATGTAGAACTCATAGTGGTTTTTCTCTCATAAAACTCATTTGAAAATCATTTTGTACTCAACACAAAACATATTGAAACCGAGTCCCAACCGGCAAAGCACGCACACATTTCTCAAATCTCAATATTGCCTTAACGTAGAGCCCAGTTATAAACTCATAAAAACATTGGGCTCCAACCGGCTATAAAAATCGTGTGCAATTGTATCACAACACAACACTCAACATGCTTGTTTTATAAATCACAATTCATGCTATAATAGTTCGCAAATCACATACACAAATGGTTTAGTTTCCCTTACCTCTTTGCACCTCGTATAGTGCAATCGTTTCCCCCGTATCACGGACTAGCCTCGCATTCCACTCTGGAACTCCCGAGCTGTCCAAACGATGTTAAAACATCAATACTCAATTATCTCATTAACCTCAATTCTCAAAATCGAGCATAATTGCTCATAACACCTCAAATCTCTTGATTCTCGTAACTCTACCCCAAACTACACTTTCATTCACAACATCTCAACGTTCTACATTTCCTATGCCACAATATCTATGCTAATACACCACATTGTCTAAATCTCCATTTATAGCTCAAAATTCCTAAATTACTAAATATCATTATCTCTCCAACCACATTGTAATTTCATCAATCCCTAATCATTTCTCAGCTATTTCAACACAATGACAACAACCATTATCATCAAAATCATCTCTGATATCAGGATCGAAGTTTAGAAATTACCCAAAACTTGTGGAGAGCTTATCTCTTGCCTCGATTCGATCCGTCTTTCGATTTCCAAGTATGTTGTTCTCCCTTTGATGAGGAACAACTTTCCTTCTTGCCACAACTTCTGATTTGGACAAAAATGGGTGCTTTGGATGAGTGAGAAAGCTAGGTTTCGGTGAAAATGGGGGTTGGAAGAGAGAGAAAGTGAGATTGCAGGAGAAAAACAGCAGTTCCTTATATAGGCTGAGGGTAGGAGATCGATCTGGCTCTTGATGAGATCGATCTGCATTTGAATTTTTGGGACGATTTGGGGTAATTTATGCCTAGGAGACCGATCTGTCGAGGGGTGAGATCGATCTCTTTATGGCTTTATGAGATCGATCTACTCCTTGAGGAGATCGATCTTCTCCCAAACAGAATCATTTGGAGATCGATCTCTTCCTCATGAGATCGATCTTCTCTCAAACAGAATCATAAGGAGATCGATCCTCTTCCATTGGAGATCGATCTGCTCCTCAAATTCCTCCTTCCTTGTCATTTTTAACTCACCAGATCGATCTCTCCTTCTCCCAGATCGATCTGTCCTCATACTTCATACTTATTTTAAACACTTAACATATAAATCTCCAATTATCATTCCCCAATTCACTTAGCTCAATAAATTACACTTCAAATTCTTATTACATATTTAAAGTATGTCCAAAATTCTTAGATCTCACACGGACGGCGAAAGGTGATCAGCACCTCAGGAAGCCGACCCGCACACCCACGCACGGTGAGATCGCCAGAGAACGCTGGATCGAGAGGGAGAGACTGCGGGAGAGAAGAAGGGATCGAGCACAACCGGCGTCGATTCGACCCACCCCGAGGCCAGTCGAAGGTCCTACTTGCGATGGTGCACCGATAGGTGCAGAAAACTGCCAGAGAACTGGCTGGACGGCGCCAGAATAGCAAAGATGAGCCTGAACCGGTATGGACTGGTTCAGTGCCATGCAGATATGCTGAACCAGACCAGTTCAGCCAAAAAGGAAAAAAAAAAGAAAAAGAAAAAGAAAAAGGGAAAAGAAAAAGAAGAAAAAATGAGAGAAAAATTTCAGTGATGCAATCGAGCTAGGGGTAAGCCGGTAAGCGGTCGAAATTGACCAATTTAAATTTTGGAATATTTAATTTGATTAATATTCGAATGAAAATTTACCCAGAAAAATATGTAATTGTGTAGCTCGACAATTGACGTCAAACGAGAGCTCGAGTCAGCCTCAATTTGTGTACTATCATGGAATCTCGGGTAAGTAACCATTATTTACGACAATTTGCATAGTTATGCGTGTTAGAAATTTACCGCATAAATTACAGATTAATTCCGTATAAAATGAATTAAATTCTGGAATTTGAGATAAATTGTCGTAAATAATTAATTGAGCTATCCGAGAGTTTAAAACGAGGCCCAATAAATACGGATGGGCCCAATGAGCCCAATAGGCTTCGATGATGTGAATAGTAAGTGGAAAATGGGCTTAAGGCTGGTTAAGGCCCATTATCGTACAATCGGGCCCAATATGGGTAAACGGGCTCAATGATTTAAATTAAGCCCAGAAAATATGAAATACAATTAATTAGAAGGTAATTGACCTGATGAATATTTATACGCAGTTTCGAAGATTGGATTGGAAGCAAATCGGACTGCATGACGAGACATCAGTGGTAAGGTCAGACTGTACAGAAAAATAAGGTAAAGGAATTTTGTGAGTAGCTAGAGGTAGCTACGTGTATTTTTAATAGCTTTTGTATACACTGAAAATGTATAAAGGTCTTAGAAATGGATTAAAAATTGTATGGACTCGGGATAGGTAAAAGACTATTTTACCCTTACCGATGGAAAATTCACCTAAGGATGGTGAAAGCATGACATGCATGAAATGCATGATTTGGAAGATTTTTGTGAACTTTAAGTAAAGCAAATTGGTAGATTGGTCAGTATTTGCATAAATTTCATAAGAAAACACTACATAAGTGTTATTTAGATTTAAATGAAAATTCTTTGGAAAATGGGCCAACTATCAAGTTTATATGGAAACAGATAGTGCTGGAGCATTGCTCTCACTATATCTGAGTTTGTGAGTGTGCATAAAAGGTGCTAAAACGGTTGCTCGCACCGATTTGTGTGACATCATGTGCATAAAATTTTTTAGAGCGGTTGCTTACACTGATTTTTACTATTGTGAAATGTATGAGAGGTGTTGGAGCCTAGCTCGCACCTTGTTTTGACTTGATATGCAAAAAAGTGCTAGAGCAATTAGTCGCACTAGTTTTAATGATTTGACATGCATGAGAGATGTTGGAGCTTAGCTCGCATCCTTTTTTGATATGATAATTGCATAAAAGTCGTACTGAAGCCTTGCTCGTACATGATTTAATTGATTTAATTGCATAAAAGCCATACTGGAGCCTTGCTCGTACGTGATTTAATTGATTTAATTTCATAAAATTCATGCGGGAGTGTAACTCGCACAAGATTTGATTTATTTATGCATGAAACCGTGCTGGAGCGTTTCTCGCATGAAGTTTTGATTTACTTGAGCATTCATTCGTGCTGGAGCATTGCTCGCACGAGGCTTTGATGGATTTTATGCATAAAACCGTGCTGGAGCTTGCTCACACATGATTTTATATGGATTTATAACTCTTTTAAACTCGTACTGGAGTGCTGCTCGTACGCAGATTTTATGGATTTTTATAAAACTGTGCTAGAGCTTCATTCACACGAGGTTTTCAGATATCATGAATATGCATGGAGCCGTGCTAGAGCTTTGCTCGCACAGGGATTTATATGACATGCATATAGCCGTGTTGGAGCCTCTTGTAGACTGTGTGTCATAGTGAGATGATATGCCCACACGTGCATACTGAGACATAGGTTGGGTGGATAAAACCTACGGCAGGCACCCCTGACTATGATTTGGGTTCACGGAGTATGTTGTACCGTGTATGTCACGCGGAGTATGTTGTACCGTGTTGGAGCCTCCTGTGGACTGTGTGTCACAGTGAGATGATATGCCCACACGTGCATACTGAGACATAGGTTGGGTGGATAAAACCTACGGCAGGCACCCTGACTATGATTTGGGTTCATGGAGTACGTTATACCGTGTATGTCACGCGGAGTATGTTATACCATGGGGATTGTTGGAGTGGGAGTGGCATTAGCCACGAGGCTATAAGCCTTGCCCTCACAATCCTAGTATTTATGTTGTTCTGGAGGCAGGACTGACCCACCTCCCGTTTCAGGTGTGATACCCCGCACACTAGGTACTGTGTAGCCAGGGATCACTAGGATATGGCCATAGTCCTCGATGTCACTGATATAGTCACCTACATATCTCACATGATATAACTTTTGGTCTCGATAGACCAGGTAGACCCGAGGGAGGGGTCAAGCCCCCGATTTTGTGATTTTCACTGAGATGTGATTTTTTACTATGATGCTAGATTTTTCAGAGGATTTTATGACATGTGACCCTAAAAGAATGGTGATTTTATAACTGAATGTTTTATAATGAATTTTTAATGAGTTTGAGATTGATTTATGAGATGATTGACTCGGAGGGGTTATTTTATACCGAGCTTTAATGAAGTGATTTAAATGCAGTAGCATGAGGAGTTTTCCATGCTTTAATTACAAATTCATGAAAACAATTGTCTCTCATGATTTGTTTTACATTACATGAAATAATGCATGATCTTGATTTACTTCATGCGAATTATGATTTTACATAAAATGCCATTGATGCATGAGTTGCATGGTTTGTATATGCACGAATAGTTTTTATAAACTATGGCATTGATGTGTGCATGATTTTGTACGTGAGATTTAAACAAAAAGAAATGGATTTAAGGGCATGGCATTATGAGCATGTAGATAGTGGAGCTATCTACTTACTTGCATAATTGCCTTACTGAGCGTGTGGTTGCTCACCCCCCTTTGTAACAACCCATAACCCCTGAAAACCAGGGAAATTTTTTTTTGAACTTAATTTACCCACTTATTCCCTTATTCACTTAGGTTGCATTCCTGCTCAGTGTCAAATCACTTTTTCTAATTCTTAATCCGTAATTATATTTAAATTCCATATTTTGAAATATATAGCCGATAGAAATTTCGGCAGCATAACGGCTTACATATGAGTCTACCCACCTGCAAATCAATTGTTTCGATAATCCTAGATATCCACAACTACCAAGCATGCTTTCCAACAATCCTAGATATCCACAACTATCAAGCATACTTTTCAAATCCACCTTTACAATTCAATACATCTATTTCGATTTAATACTAGTCATCTCAAATTATAATCTCACAATAATAATTTTTACATCGTTTTCCTTACAAATTACATCCCAACAAAATATTCCCAATATATGTCTGTGTGTACAAATGTGTCTGGTAGAGGAATGTAATTGTATACCTTGACTGCGTGTACAAAAAGTAGCCTAGGGTAGCTCTTTTCCACCAGCCTACGCCGTGTACGCGGCAAATAGCGTCTATAGATCACTACAAATAATCTGAAAGGTAGAGGGGTGAGCTTTCGGGAAAAAGTCCAATAAGAAATGCATTTAAAATGATCATGGTGGCTAAATCACATTGAATGCATGATAAAACCAAGAGATACGTTTCTTTACAAATATCACATAGCTTGCAAAAAGCGTATATATAAAACATAATCGATAGAAATATAATTTCGAAGAACAAATCTATTCAGTTACATCACAATCTATCGAAACACACAGAACTCCAGAATATTTCAAAACCGTTAGAACTTCAAAAGCATAACTGATGCAAAAACATATATCGAAGGATCAAAATCATATAGCATAGTTCATATCGGATGGAGACTTGGCTAACTTATAGAGGGAAATCATAAATATGCCCGAAGGCAGGATTCATATACGCCACAAAGGTGCACATGACAAAAATGCATTAACCGTATGGCACTTTGCATCTGTAGGACTCAAGAGGTGACCCCCACAGTAACATAAACTGTGTGGCACTTTACTCCCACAGAACTCAAGAGGTGGCCCCCACGGTCGCATGTCGTTATGAACCGCGTGGCACTTTGCTCGCGTTGGACTCAGGAGGTGGCCCTCACGTTTGCATGTCTTTATGAACCACGTGGTACTTTGCTCCCACAGAACTCAAGAGGTGGCCCCCACGTTCGTATGTCTTTGTGATTCGTGTGGCACTTTGCTCCTACAAAACTCAAGAGGTGGCCTCCACGTTCACATGTCATTGTGAAAATTACGTGGCACTTTACTCCCGTCGGACTCAAGAGGTGGCCCCCACAATTCCACTATACAATACCCTTTTTGTCTCAAAACAGAGTTTTCAAAATCTTACTTGGGTTTTTATAGCTCATTAACTCATATCGAGTAATAAAATCAAATTTCTTGAAATCTGAAAACTCTTTCATAAAACAGAAAGACTGTGTGGCACTTTGTTCCCGTAGGACTCAAGAAGTGGCCCCCACGATCGCCTTTCGAAAACAAATTTCATTTCTCAAGCATAAGTTCACATATCAAATTTCATTTCATTCAGAAACATGAAATCAATCATACATAAGTCGAAACCATGACATTTATTCATAAATCATGTTTGAAACTATGCATTTAATCTCATATAGCATTTCTTTATCTCGAAAGCATGATCAAATAAATCTTGGGCTTATTAGGTGTCGGGTTTCGTTTTACGATCAAGGGTTGCACGAGAAGGCACGAAAACACATAAACAAATCGGAGTCTAAGGGTAGGGATACCATTACCATATTAAATTACACCCCTTACCTCGATTTATCGAAATTTTTGAATTCGAGTGGTGACGCCTTCTAGTAACTCCTTTAATTCCTTCTACGATCACCTACATCGAAGTTGTATACTTAGCACCCTATTCATGCGAATTGTCCAAATTGCGTTAAAATCATAACCTATTCGTTACCACTTTGCGTGTGCGTATTATTGCACATACCTAGGCCAACACGCACGTTTTTATATTTTCTTTGCTATTTCTATATTTTGTACATACAAATCTTAACATACACATTTATTATATACATCTACATGTATATACACATAATTATATATATATTCCTATATATATATATATATTATTTGTTTTCATTTTTCCTTATCACATATATATTCTTGTATGTATACAAACTAATATACACCCTTATCATATACACCTATTTGTATACACACCTAAGTATATACACACATTCATTTTATCATTTAATTTCCTTATTCATCATCCCATAAATATATATATATATATAAATACATATATATTTTTGTCTATTTTTCATCTCTCCCATTTTTATTTCACATACACCTTAATTCACACTAACATGCTTATAAACACAATCACATATTTATACATGTACATTAAATATACATATATACATATATATATATTTTACCTTTTCTTTTCTTTCTCTCTTCTCTTTTTTTTTTTCTTTTCTCCTTTTCCTTTCTTCCCTCTCGATCAGCTTCTAACTTCAACCTTGGTCTTCTTCCAGTTTTCAGCTCCCTCGATTTTCTTCCATTTCCAGCCCCTGTTTTGCTTTCTGTTTCCTAGGTCCTGCTTCAAATGAAGCCTCGGTTCCAGCCTCACCCCCTAGTTAAACATTAACCCAACACCATGGCTGCTATTTCCAGTTCAGCAGCCGCCTCCCTTCGCGTGGCCTGATCTGCTTTTGCTTCCATCAGTTCTGATTTGTTTTTTTTCACTCTTCATTTTAGTTTCTCTCTTTCATCATCACCATCATCATTAGCCTCCCAAAAGAGAAACCGCAGATGCTTCAACCCCTTATAGCTCCTTAAAATTTCATCCAAAACTACACATTTGCGATTTTGTCCCTCAGACTAAGAGGTCCCTCACCGTGGCTCTTCCATGC
This sequence comes from Firmiana major, assembly GCA_033439115.1. Lineage (NCBI taxonomy): Eukaryota > Viridiplantae > Streptophyta > Magnoliopsida > Malvales > Malvaceae > Firmiana > Firmiana major. The sequence goes on from CM065899.1 coordinate 67,251,804, forward strand.
TTAAGCCACGCCAAATGCCGCTGGTTACCGATCACTGAGTCCCTACCTTCACTGTTTCTGTTAGAACACAAGAGAAGCCTTCCTTATTCCGTTTCGTTTTCCAGCTTCTTATTGCTTCTCTCGTTTCCTGAACAACTTCTGCAAGCAAAAAGGGAATGGCAGTGACTCGGTTTCCCTTTCCTCTCTTCAGCAGCTCACTCTCAGTTCACTCTTCTTCCTTTTCATGAACTGCAACACTCTTTTGTCTCTATTTTACTCTGCTCTCTCTCACGCTCATGCTCCTTAGTTTACAGAGGCTCCTCTTTGTTTTCTTTTCAATTGTCTCCCTCATTTCCCATTTCCCTTTTCTCTCCCGACCAGCCCCCTTTTTCTCCCTTTCCTTCTTCCTTCCGGCCAGCCCTCTCCTTCTCCCTTTCTTTTCTTTTCTTTTCTTCTTTTCCCCCAGCCGAGCAACCCTCCTTCTCTTCTCCTCTTTTCTCTCCTTTGTTTTTCTTTTTCCCATCCCCTGCTACCAATTCTGCATTTTCGAATGCAAAGTTATGGAATTGGCTTTCAAAGAAAGCGAATTCCGTACAAGTAGATATGTATATTATATTAATATGTATATTATATTAATATATATATATTATATTAATATATACATATTTTGTATTAATATATATATTATTTGTTTGTTTAGTTTATTTGTTTTGTTGTTTTGTTATTTATTATTTGTTTCATGCGTTATATATATATATATATATATAGATATATATATATATATATATATATATATATATATATATATGTTTTTATTAATACTTACATATTAAATACTATACCTTACATAATATATGTATTTGTTATATATATTATTATTCATCTATTTATTTTTTATTTATTTTTTTTAAAATTTGGCTATTATATATATATATATATATATACATATATACCTACGTATACATTTATATATATACATTTTCTTGTAAAATTATCCAAGGACATAATGTCCATACCTTCCATGAAATTTTCATTATTTCGAAAAACAAATATTATTGAGATTTTATCATTCCTCATAAATTCCCAATACAAGTCTTTACATTAAAATTATTTTTGATCCCACCATGCTTGCATTTGCTTTATCACTTCCTGTATTTTCGGGTTCCCCATCATTCACGGGCTTCTCGGTTCCTATACTCCTCGAGCCTTGCAACTAATATTCACACTTCTATTAAAATATATTATTTTCATTTTTATATAATCTAATTAAATGTAGGAAATTTGTGGGGTTTACACCCTTATTATCCCATTTTTTTAGAGCACTCACAGTAGTTAGTGAGCGGCTGAGGACTTGCATTCTCGATATCCGCTGCGTCCCATCGAGAGTCAGGTATACACATTTGTATAGTTTTGTATCTAAATATGTAAATGCACAGTACTGTAAACGTATATGATGTCAAGGATGTAAGGTTATATAAATACCATTATGAAATGATTTAGTTAAAGTCAAAAGATAGTAAATCCTGATGTGTGAATGTGAATATGGAAATGGAATGAAAAATAGGTGAGAGGGGACTAACACCGAATCATAGCCCAACTGTTGGTTGGATAGTCACGATAAGAGAAATGTAAGAATTAAATAACAAACAAAAAAGTTGTAGTGATTTTTAGGTAATTTGGGTCGTGATAATAGCTGCTCGTACTTTGAACTCGTGGGTAAATATAGGGCGTTTATGAAATGCATGATTATTTAAGAAAATGATTGTTGGTATGTGTGGGTTGCTACGAGTATGTAGATGATTTGGTTCTAAAAAGATTCTTGAAAAAGGGATAGTAAGGCTAATAATTGCATAAATCACATGTTTTGATGTTTTTACAAAACACATTGCTTTGTTTTAAGCAAATCTACGAGTAGGCTGGCTAATGTTTGAATGATGTTTTGAAATAGCACATGTGAGGTGCTAAGCATGTTTTGAGATTGTTTTGAATGTATATAAGTTGCCTATCGTGTTTATGTGAATTAAATTGTGCTGGAGCCTCACTTGCACTAGATTTTGATATTTTCACATGTTTGAAACATGCTGGAACTTAGCTCACACCTTGATTTGATTGTGATGATATTTTGTAAGCCGTACTGGAGTTTCTGTTTGTACGTTAATTTTGAGTGGTTTTCTTATGCATATAACTGTACTGGAGCTATGCTCGTACGTGGTTTCTTCATGTTTTTATGCATAAATTTTGTACTAAGGCGTTGCTCGTACGAGGAGATTTATTGATGATGCATGAATCGTGCTAGAGTTTAGCTCGCACAGGTTTTCACACTGTGGTATGTATGATGCCGTGGTGAGGGTAATACGGATTGGTGTTCAAGGAACCCAAAAGGAGCGAGCAAGGTCATGAGGGGCTAGGACCTAGCATTAATCCATTCATGAAACCCAAAAGGGGTGAGCAATGCCATAAGGGGCTAGGACCTGACATTGATACTCCCACGTGCAGTTGAGACTATATTGATTTCACGTGGTATGGGGTAGATAAGACCTACGGTTGGCACCCCAAACCATGATATGGGTCTGCAGAGTACGTTGTACCGTGTACCTAACATGGAGTACGTTGTACCACGTGGTTGAGTTACTGATGAGAAAGTCTGACGGAGAACTAACCCACCTTCGTTCCAGCATGATACCCTACACACCGAGATCCGTGTGGTCTGAGATGATTTATGACATAGTTGGCCAACATAGTCTTGAGATATGGTGACCTGTCTCACCTTATATTACATAATACCACACGATTTTGATACATGAGTATGATTGTGATTGTCCAAGGTAGACCCGAGGGAGGGGTCGAGCCTTGTGGGATTTTGTGATTGAATGAAATGATAATTCGATTTATGATTAGATATGACGAAATTGGAAAAGAGATTTGTGATGAGATGTGATGTGATGTAATTTAAAAAGGATGTTTCTTAAATAAATTTCCCTTTTGTGATGAGTTTTGATGAGACTGAACATGAGATGGTTTTACATGTTGATATTTTCATGTTTTATGCCTATTTACATGATTTTCAATACATGATATATGTATACTCATATGGCATAGTTTTATTTCCTCATACTTCTATTTCAAATGATTTATGTATAACATTATCAGCATGTAGATAGAGTACTTATCTGCCATGCTTGCATTATTGCCTAACTGAGTGTATGGTTGCTCATCCCTCTCTACTTTCCCCATCTACAGAGCATACATAGTGGCCCAGTGAGGACTGAGGCGTTTTGTTGAGACATCCACTGCATCTCCATCATCCAGAGGTATATACACAGAGATTCTTTTTGTATCTAAACATGTAAAGGCACAGTAGTCATTTTGTATTGTAATGTGGGGGATGTAAAAGTTAGAAAACGTGTCATGTATAAGTGCATAACTCAACTTTCAAATGAATGAAACTTCTTTTGATTAATTTAAGAATGAATGATGAGTGTGATTATTATTGACTCACAACCCAACTGTGTAGTGGTGAGTTTGTTCACGACCGGATAAGAAAAGGAAAATACAAAAAATTTATAGTGATTTTTTATTAAAAAGGATAAAAAGGGTCGTGACAGAGATTGGTATCAGAGCTGAGTTGGTCTGATGTGAGTCAATAATAAAACATAGGAAAATTACATCATCATATTACTGTGCTTTTGTTTAGATATAATTGTGTATACCGTGATGGATTGAGCCTAATAAGTGATTGTGAATATAGGAAGTTAGGTATTATTCCTGTTACATGCCGAGGTAGAGGGGCGGGAGCACGTGCTAGAGGCCGTAGAGGTGGGCCTAAGAGCCGTGTGGAGCCATAGACTGACCAGGCTCCATAGGACCCTGCTGAGAGAGCAGGAGATACAGAGGCACACTTCGCTAGGATAAAACAGAGTATTGAGAACCTAGTTGAGACAGTCACTCAGGCATTGGGTGTCGGTGATAGACAAGGTCCCACAGCCTAGCCTTCTACTACTGGATAGGCAGCTGCAGAGGCGGAGAGACCTCAAGCTACTGAGACGGTGACACCCCCAGTATAGGATACAGCTTCTCCCATCGCTCCACAGCTGAGCTAGAGTGACCTGGGGTATGATTGTAACTTGAACAGATTGAGACAGTTTCAAGAGTTGAAACCTCCAGTGTTTAAAGGGGTAAAGGACCCGATGATTATAGAGGATTGGATCTATGAGATGGAGCAAGTGTACAGATTTTTTCGATGTACCTCAGCTGAGAAAGTGGCTTTTGACGTGTTTATGTTAAAAGGTGAGGCAAAGCACTGGTGGAGATATACCGAGTCTATTTTGAGGGCTAGACGCTCCGAGATCACATGGAAGATATTCAGGCCTTTAGGAGGCAGTACATCCCAACCACCGCACAGAGGAAATTACGGATGGAATTTATGAATCTGGTTCAGGGGAACCGTACTGTGGATGAATATGAGTCGAGATTCATGTCTTTGGGGAGATACGACATGGATACGATGGGTAGTGAGACTCGAAAAGTCCTGAAGTTCGTTGATGGATTGAGATTGGCTATCCGAACTAAGCTAACCCCGTTTGACATACATACTTATGAGGAGGCGGTGCATAGGGCACAGTTATGCGAGCAGGACTTTGAGAAGAATGCCTTCGAGCTTGGAAAGATTAGTTTCAAGAGAGATAGAGATTGGAAGAGATCCGAGATGGATAGAGTGGCCAAGAGAGGAGGCCAGAGATTTTTTTAGAAGAGACCTAAGATTATAGAGGTGCAGGAGAGAGCTGCTAGACCTCCCATGTACCCGGCTTTGACTGCACCGAGGGGTATGTTTATTAGAGGACCACGACCTACCACTGATCAGTGTAGAAGATGTGGCAGATACCATGGGACTAGACCTTGTCAGATGCCCCCTATTTCATGTTATAGGTGTGGAAAGCATGGACATATTTCGAGGTACTATTCTGAGATGGTTGAGATTGCCCCACAGAAGGGCAAGGAGCCAGAGAGAGCTACAGATGAGACAGCTGCCCTGAGGAGGAAGGCCACGGCTAAAGAAAAAGGGAAATAGGCAGTGGGTGTGAGCAGATGAGGAGTATATGCACTGGATCAGGACATCGTAGATGCTTCGACAGATGTGATTAAAGGTACTATCCTAATCTTTGATTTAGAAGCATTGGTATCATTTGATCCTGGTGCCACGCATTCCTTCATATCGCCTTCCTTTACACATAAATTGTTGAAGCATGTGAAACCTACATTATTGGATAAAATGTTGATCAACTAACAGAGCATGTATGTAGGGATTGTAAATTGAAGATAGAGGGAAAGGAAATGACAACCGATTTAATTTTATTGAATATGAATGATTTTGATGTAATATTGAGAATGGATTGGTTGGCTGCCAATCATGTTGTTATGGATTGTCATACTAAAACATTGACATTTCTAGAGATAGAAAATCATGTTGTAAGATTTGTGAAATGAAATGAAAGAACATAACCATGATAAATGAAAAGAGCATGATTTTATTTAATCTACTTGAGAGATGAATTTATTTGTTTATGTTGAATATTGATGTGATGACTTGTAACACTAACGGTGGAAAAAATGATGTGAAGGATTCATTGCATACGTGGCAAACATAGATAAGGCACACCCGAAATTAAGAGACACACCAGTGATTGCAGAATTTCCTGATGTCTTTCCGAACGATTTACCAGGGCTACCACCTGAAGGGGAAATGGAATTTTTCATAGAGTTAGTGCCTGGTATTGAGTCGATATCTAAATTATTGTATAGAATGGCTCCGATTGAGTTGGAAGAGCTAAAGAAACAGCTGCAAGATTTGCTAGAGAAGGGGTTTATTAGATCGAGTGTCTCACCTTGGGGAGCACCAGTTCTGTTTGTAAGGAAGAAGGATGGAAGCCTCCGACTATGTATAGATTACCGGTTGTTGAATAAGGCCACCATTAAGAACAAGTACCCCTTTCACGTATAGATGACTTGTTAGATCAGCTCCGAGGAGCCCAAGTATTTTCAAAGATAGATCTACGGTCGGGGTACCACCAGTTGAGGATAAGGAGTGGAGATGTACCCAAGGCAGCATTTCGTACTCGTTATGACCACTACGAGTTTTTGGTAATGCCATTCGGATTGACAAATGCCCTCGTAACATTTATGGCGCTGATGAATGATGTATTTAAGCCATACCTGGACAAGTTTGTGATTGTGTTTATCGATGACATTTTGGTATATTCCAAGTCCAGGGAAGAGCGTGAGCAGCATTTGAGGTTAGTTGTGCAAACCCTCTGAGAGAAAGAACTATATGTCAAACTCAACAAATGTAACTCTTGGTTAGAACAAATCTCATTTCTGGGTCATATCGTGTCGAAGGATGGAGTATCAGTGGATCCATCCAAGATAGAGGCAGTTGTGCAATGGGAACAGCCCAAGATAGTTACTGAGATCAGAAGTTTTTTGGGATTGACAGGTTATTATCGGAGATTTATAGAGGGCTTCTCTAGACTAGCTGCTCCATTGACACGCCTCACGTGGGAAGACGTTAAGGTTGCATGGGATGAGGCATGTGAGAAGAGTTTTGAGGAGCATAAGCATCGATTGACCACTGCTCCGACTCTCACCATTCCTACCAGCTCAGGAGATTTCTCAGTGTATACGGATGCATCACACCAGGGATGTGCTTATGCAGGATGGGAAGGTAGTTGCCTATGAATCTAGACAGTTGAAAGATCATGAGAGGAACTACTTGACACATAATTTGGAGTTGACGGTTATGGTGTTTGCTTTGAAAATATGGCGTCACTATCTCTATGGTGAGAAATTTTAAGTTTTTACAGATCATAAGAGCCTTAAGTACCTGTTCTCGTAAAAAAAGTTAAATATGAGACAAAGGAGATGGCTTGAACTCTTTAAGGATTATGATTGTGAAATCATGTACCACCCGGGTAAGGAAAATGTAGTTGCTGATGCTTTGAGCATGAAGAACCTAGGGTTGGTGTCTTATATGATTATAGAGGAGCACGAGTTGTTGGAACAATTTGCGAACCTCAGTTTAGATGTAACCCCATCTGGATCAGAGAGCTGAGATATCATGGCTAGTATGAGATTAGAGCCAGAGTTGATTGGTCATATTTGGCAGGCTCAGCTGAGCAATCGACAGTGTATCGATTGGTTGAGTCAGATACAGGCAGCTGTGGGTATTGATTTTGAGCTAAGTACAAATAGCTTATTGAGGTTCAAAAACAGAGTATGTGTTCTCGAGGATCCTGAGATTAGGAATATGATTTTATCAAAGGCTCACTCATCAAAGTACACGATACATCCGGGGAGTACCAAGATGTATCAGAACCTTCGAAAGGTTTATTGGTGGTCTGGAATGAAAAGAGACATTGCAAAATATGTCGCTAAGTGTCTCGTGTGTCAGTAGGTGAAGGTAGAGCATCAGAAGCCTGCAGGGTTATTACAGCTTCTACCGATACTGACATGGAAGTGGGAGCATGTCACTATGGATTTTGTGATGGGATTGCGGATGACCCGCAGAGGTCATGATGCCATATGGGTTATTGTGGATCGGTTGACTAAGTCAGCCCATTTCTTAGCTATGAGAGCTACCGATACTCTGAGTCAGTTGGCGAATCTATATGTACGAGAGATAGTACGGCTACATGGTGTACCAGTGAGCGTTGTTTCTGATAGGGATACCCTCTTCACTTCCCATTTCTGGGAACATTTTCTAGAAGCGATGGGGACCCACTTGAGTTTTAGCACCGCTTTTCATCCTCAGATAGATGGGTAGTTAGAGAGGTCTATACAGACCCTGGAAGATATGTTGAGACCATGTGTGCTAGATTTTGGAGGCTCTTGGGATGATCACCTGCAGTTAGCCGAGTTAGCCTATAACAACAGTTTCCATGCGAGTATCGGGATGGCACCATATGAGGCATTGTACGGGCGTAGATGTCGTTCCCCCATTAGATGGGAAGAGGTTCATGACAGACAGATTTTTGCTTTTGACTTAGTACAGCAAGCATCTGAGGACGTCCAATTGATATGTGAGAGATTACGGACAGGTCAGAGCCGACAAAAGAGTTATGCTGACAAGAGACGGAGACTACTAGAGTTTGATGTGGGTGAGTCGGTATTTCTGAGAGTTTCACCTTCGAATGTTATTATGAGATTTGGTAAGAAGGGCAACCTGAACCCTAGATATATCGGACCCTTTGAGATTTTGGAGAAAGTGGGAGATAAGGCATATAGGTTGCCATTGCCACCAGACTTGGCAAATGTTTATAACGTCATACACGTCTCTATGCTTCGGAAGTATCACCCGAACCTGGCACATGTGATAAGGTACGAGCCTTTGGAGTTCAATGAGAGTATGACATATGTTGAGAAGCCGATTCGAATATTGGATAGAAAAGAGAAGGTGTTAAGGACAAAGACAATTCCCTTGGAGAAAGTTCTTTGGCAACATCACACGGTGGAAGAGACCACATGGGAATTGAAGAACTTGATACGAGAGAAGTACCCCCAGCTTTTTGAAGAGTAACTTAGTTCTAATTTGGAGGACCAAATTCTTTTAAGGAGGGGAGGAATGTAAGACCCGTATTTTCAGATGTAAACTTTATGAATTCATAACTATGGTGATGTACTTGTAATGTGCAGCATAAGTGATGTAAAGTCCATAAATTCAATGTACACACTTGTAATATGATTTGGGAATGTACATACAAGTTTCATTATGTATGAATATGAAGAAATGGGCTTTTATAAGTGATGAATGTGATTGGAACTCAAAATGAGTAGTACAGCGAATGGAATGAAGTGCATGAGTTGCATAATTCTTTGTACTTCCATTTGGTTTTGTATTGTATACCTTTGGTTATACGATGAATGCACACAAGTTTTAATGTGTATAAAGTATGAATGGATGTCATTTTCAAGTCTAAAAGGTGGTTGGATAAGAAAATGACTATGGCAGCAAATTAAGGATGTTGGTGTGAGTTACTGCAGAAAAACTGTAGCAAAATCTAGAAAATATGAATGTCAGATCAATCTCATAGGATTAGAGATCGATATGAAAGAGCAAAAAATGCTCTTATTTGAGCAATGGAACAAGACAGATCGATCTCCAATGGGGCCCGATCGATCTGCTAAACATTCTGTAATGAAGAGATCAATTCTTAATGCAAGCAAATCGATTTCCTTAGCTCTCGGGTTGGAGCAGATCGATCTCCTCCCTTAGCTAGATCGATCTCCTTAACTCTCTGCATGAGACAGATCGATCTCATGCTTGAAAAATATCGTGAAAATTAGGGATTTAAGAGGACAAGATCGATCTCTTTCTAATGCAGATCGATCTCATCAAGCAATTTCTATAAATAGGAGCAGTGAAATTTGCAAATCACAGAAACAACCCCCATTTCCTCCATTTTCAACTTAAAACCTAGTTTTCTCTCTCTAATCATCCCATTTTTAGTAAGATTTGAAGAAAGACCATTAGATACAAAATTGTTCTTATCCAAGAGAAGAATAACTTACTTTAGAATCAAAGCCCTATTTATTGGATTGAAGGAGCAAGGGACATTTTCATTTGGAGCAAGAGGAGAAACTAGATTTGGTAAGTTTCTAATGCCTCAGCCCAAGTACATTTGTCTATTTATTGATTTTGGAGTTGATTTGTATGTGTATTGATGGTTAAAACTACCTAGGATGTGATTGAACTAGTGTGACCTAGAAAATAGAAGGAATCTAGTGTAAGGAAAAATGATTTGGATGAGTTGGTGATTTGTGGGATTATGCTAAGTTGTTTTTGAAGTAATGGGAATGAGTTGAGAATGCTAAATGAAGCCACATTTTGAGGATAGTCAATTTATGGAAATGAGTATATAAGATATTTGATAAAATGCCTTAGTGAAGAAATTGATGAAATATGAACACTATGAGCTCAATATCGATTTAATATCGATTTAGTATAAATCAATAGGCCTAAAAGAATCAATAGACTCGAGATATGAGTAGAACAATAAAAATGAGGCCTTATAAGTGCTAATGGAGGCTATAGGTTGAATTAATTATATCAAACACAAGAGTTGTGTTATATGGACTAAATTGATGTGATATACGACTTTGTGCAGTTTCGGAGAGTTCGTTGGAGACGAATTGAACCACACAAGTAAGCAGCTCTAAGGAAGTGGAATCACGCGACGTGATTCCAGGTAAGGGAATTCTGTAAGTATATAGAGATAGCTGGTCGTACTTTGAACTCGTGGGTAAATATATGGCGTTTATGAAATGCATGATTGTTTAAGAAAATGATTGTTGGTATGTGTGGGTTGCTATGAGTATGTATATGATTTGGTTCTAAAATGATTCGTGAAAAAGGGATAGTAAGGCTAATAATTGCATAAATCACATATTTTGATGTTTTTACAAAACACATTGCTTTGTTTAAAAGAAATCTACGAGTAGGCTAGCTAATGTTTGAAAGATGTTGTGAAATAGCACATGTGAGGTGCTAAGCATGTTTTGAGATTGTTTTGAATGTATATGAGCCGTCTATCGTGTTTATGTGAATTAAATCGTGCTGGAGCCTCGCTCGCACTGGATTTCAATATTTTCACATGTATGAAACATGCTGGAGCTTAGGTCGCACCTTGATTTGATTGTGATGATGTTTTGTAAACTGTACTGAAGCTTCTGCTTGTACGTGGATTTTGAGTGGTTTTCTTATGCATATAATCGTACTGGAGCTATGCTCGTACGTGGTTTCTTCATGTTTTTATGCATAAATGTCGTACTAGAGAGTTGCTCGTACGAGGAGATTTATTGATGATGCATGAATCGTGCTAGAGCTTATCTTGCACAGGTTTTCATACTGTGGTATTTATGATGTCGTGGTGAGGGTAATACGGATTGTGTTCAGGGAACCCAAATGGGGCGAGCAAGGCCATGGGGGGCTAGGACCTGACATTGATACTCCCATGTGCACTTGAGACTATATTGGTTACACGTGGTATGGGGTAGATAAGACCTACAGCTGGCACCCCCAACCATGATATGGGTCCGCGGAGTACGTTGTACAGTGTACATCACATGGAGTACATTGTACCGTGTGGTTGAGTTACTGATGAGAAAGTCTGGCGGAGAACTAACCCACCTTCGTTCCAGCATGATACCCCACACACCGAGATCCGTGTGGTCCAGGATGATTTATGACATAGTTTGCCAACATAGTCTTGAGATATGGTGACCTGTCTCACCTGATATTACATAATACCACATGGTTTTGATACATGAGTGTGATTGTGATTGTCCAGGGTAGACCTGAGGGAGGGGTCGAGCCTTGTGGGATTTTGTGATTGAAAGAAACGATAATTCGATTTATGATTAGATATGACGAAATTGGAAAAGAGATTTTTGATGAGATGTGATGCAATTTAAAAAGGATGTTTCTTAAATGAATTTCCCTTTTGTGATGAGATTTGATGAGACTGAGCATGAGATGGTTTTACATGTTGATATTTCCATGTTTTATGTCTATTTACATGATTTTCAATACATGATATATGTATACTCATATGGCATAGTTTTATTTACTCATGCTCCTATTACAAATGATTTATGCATAACATTATCAGCATGTAGATAGAGTAGTTATCTACCATGCTTGCATTATTGTCTTACTGAGCGTGTGGTTGCTCATCTCTCTCTACTTTCCCCATCTACATAACGTACATAGTGGCCCAGTGAGGACAAAGGCGTTTTGTTGAGACATCCGCTGCATCTCCATCACCTAGAGGTATATACACAGAGATTGTTTTTGTATCTAAACATGTAAAGACACAGTAGTCATTTCATATTTTAATGTGGGGGATTTAAAAGTTAGAAAATGTGTCATGTATAAGTGTATAACTCAACTTTCAAATAAATGACGCTTCTTTTAATTAATTTGAAAATGAATGATAAGTGATGATTATTATTGACTCACAGCTCAATTGTGTAGTGGTGAGTTTGTTCATGACCGGATAAGAAAAGGAAAATGTAAAAAAATTATAATGATTTTAGGTTAAAAGGGATAAAAAGGGTCGTGACATCTTATCTCTTACGTACCTGCGTGTATACGTTAAGTATCAATCGTAATTTTACCCACTAAATTCAATTCATTACTAGACAATACAGACATTTGAGATGTAATCTATTTCCAACTACTCGACACTGACAGTACTAGGAAACCTTTGCTCTGATACAAAACAAATATGTGACAGCCCGGAAGCGCGAAAAATAGGGCTAATTGAAAATTTTCTTACATTAAACCTCTTACTCGGGATGCATTATTGTACAGTGTTATTTAATCACTTGTGTTTATAATAAATCATTTTCCCCAAGATCACACAATTTCTAATTCATAAAATCAAATACATAATATCCCAAAGGGGTCAACCCACAAAACTCAATTCATTTTCTTCATATTGTCCTAATTACATCCCAAAATACTTAGCACAAAGTTTGTATTACATCATTGTTTGGATACAAAATGAACTGAATTTATACCTTGTGCGTGTACAAGCGAAAGCCTGGGGAGATCTTGTCCACCAATCTATGCCACGTATGCAGCAGGTACTAGCTCGATCACTGCAAGAAATCTGGAGGGGGGAGGAAAAATGGTGAGCTCTCAAAACGCTCAGTAAGGAGGATAAGGGATATTTTATGAAATCATCATCACATCACAACTCATCAGTTAGGCATGTAAAAACATAGTAGAAGTATTAGATGTCACGACCCAATTCCATTCTCTTTAATCGAAAATCACTGAAAATTTTTCTCGTTTTACTGTTACCTTACCCGGTCGTGAACTAAACTCACCACACACTGTTGGGCTGTGAGTCAATAATAAACACCACTTCTCATTCATTCTCAATTAATTAAAACGATGTCATACATTTGCATTTAAATCTTGTACTTATACAAGAGTATGTTTACTGACATCTACATCCCCCATAATTACAACTCAAAAGAATACTGTGCTTTTACATTGTTTAGATACAAAAGGAATCACTGTGTATATATACCTTTAAGCGATGGAGATGCAGCGGAGTCCAAAATACCACGCCTCAGTCCTTACTGGGCTACTATGCACGCTCTGTAGGGGAAAATAGAGTGGGATGAGCAACCACACGCTCAGTAAGGCAATAATGCAAACATGGTAGATAACTACTCTATCTACATGCTGATAGTGTTATGCATAAATCATTTATTTGAGCAACCATGCATTTCATACAAAACCCAATATTCACCCACAAGTTCAAAGTACGAGCAGCTACCTCTATATACTCACAAAATTCCCTTACCTGGAATCGCGATGCGTGATTCCACTTCCTTAAGCTGCTTACTCGTACGGTTCGATTCGTCTTCAACGAACTCTTCGGGACTGCACAAAATTGTATCCCGCATTATATTCGATCCATATAATGCAACCCTTGTGCTTGCTATAGTCAATTTAATCTATAGCCTCTATTAACGCTTATATGGCCTCGTTTCATTACTTTACCCATAACTCGAGTTTATGGATTCTTTTTAGGCCTATTACTTATTCTGAATCGATAATAAATCGATATTAAGCTCATAGTGTTCATGCTTCATGAATTCCCTCACTATGGCATTTTATCAAGCATATTCATACTCATTTCCACAATTCCTCCAAACTCACAATGTAATCTCATTTAACCACCTAAAATCATAAGCATCATCTCACTAACAACTTTAGCATGCCCATAAATCATAAACTCATTCAACCCATATATTCTCACATCATACCCATTCTAGGTTTTCTAGGTTACACCAATTCCACCACATCCCTAGATAATTTATCCATCAATAGTCATGCCAAACAACTCCAAAATCAATTAAATAGACAATGTATTTGGATTAGAGTGTTAGAATCTTACCAAATATGATTTTTCTTCTTGCTCCAAATGGCAATGCCCTTAACTCCTTCAATACCAACAATGGAAAAATGCCTTCACACTATGTTGTTCTTCTCTTTAATAGGAACAACTTTGCCTCTAATGGTCTCTCTTTAATTCTTGCTGGAAATGGCTGATTTTAGAGAGGGAAAGTTAGGTTTTTGGGTTAGAATTGGAAGATAAGTGTTTTTCCCGAGATTTCTTGATTTTCAGCCCTTCTTATATAGAAATAGCTTGAGGAGATCGATCTGGTCCAAGAGGAGATCGATCTGGTCCCTTAAAATCCCTCTTTTTCACGGCATTTTTAAGCCTGAGATCGATCTGTCGAAGCATGAGATCGATCTGTCTAGGCATGAGATCGATCTGTCGAAGCATGAGATCGATCTGCTCCCAAACAGAGAGCTAAGGAGATCGATCTGGGTGCTTGGGGATCGATCTTTTCACTACAGAATGCTTAGGAGATCGATCTGGCTCCATTGGAGATCGATCTGCTCTATTCTTTTGCCCAGATAAGAGCATTCTGGCTCTTCCAGATCGATCTCTCATCCTATGAGATCGATCTGGCCCTCATGTTTTCCAGATTTCCTGCAGTTTCCTTGCTGCAACTCATACCAACACATCCTTAATCTATTGCCATGGCCATTTTCTCATCCATCCACCTTTATAACTTGAAAATGATATCCATTCATACCTTATGCACATTGAAACTTGTGTGCATTCATTGTATGTCCAAAGGTATGCTACATGAAATCAAATGGAAGCATAACTCCATTCCATTTTACCACACTACTCAACTTGAGTTTCAATCACATCCATCTCTTGCCAGAACTCATTTCTTCATATTCATACTCAATGAAACTTGTATGTACGTTACAATTCATATTACACATACATACATTGAATCCATGGACTTACATCAATCATACTTTACATTACAAGTCCATTCATATTATTTGATCCAATTACACACATTACCATTATACATATACGGGGTCTTACATTCTCTCCTCCTTCAAGGAATTTGGTCCTCCAAATTAGAACCAAGTCACTCTTCAAAAAGTTAGGGGTACTTCTCCCGTATCAAGTTCTCCAATTCCCACGTGGCCTCTTCCGCCGTGTGGTGTTGCCAAAGAACTTTCACTAAGGGAATTGTCTTATTCCGCAACACTTTCTCTTTTCTGTCCAATATCCGAACCGGCTTCTCAACATACGTCATACTCTCATGGAGCTCCAACGGCTCATATCTTATCACGTGTGTCGGGTCCGGGTGATACTTCCGAAGCATCGAGACGTGGAAGACTTTGTGGACATTTGCCAAGTCCGATGGCAATGCCAATCTATACGCCTTATCTCCCACTCTCTCCAAAATCTCGAAGGGTCCGATATATCTAGGGCTCAACTTGCCCTTCTTACCAAATCTCATAATACCCTTCGATGGTGATACCCTCAGAAACACCGACTCACCCTCATCAAACTCCAGTGGTCTTCGTCTCTTGTCAGCATAACTCTTTTGTCGGCTCTGAGCTGTCCGTAATCTCTCACATATCAACTGGACATCCTCAGATGCCTGCTGCACTAAGTCCGGAGCAAAAATCTGTCTGTCACCAACCTTTTCCCATCCAATAGGGGAACGGCATCTACGCCCGTATAATGCCTCATAGGGTGCCATCCCGATACTAGCATGATAGCTATTATAATAAGCGAACTCGGCTAATTGCAGGTGGTCATCCCAGGAGCCTCTAAAATCCAGCACACACGCTCTCAACATATCCTCGAGGGTCTGTATAGTCCTCTCTGACTGCCCATCTGTCTGAGGATGAAAAGCGGTGCTAAAACTCAACCGGGTCCCCAGCGCTTCCTGAAAATGTTCCCAAAAATGGGAAGTGAAGCGGGCATCCCTATCAGAAACAACGCTCACTGGTACACCATGTAGCCGTACTATCTCTCGAATATACAGGTTCGCCAACTGACTCAGTATATCGGTAGCTCTCATAGCCAAGAAATGGGCGGACTTAGTCAACCGGTCCACAATAACCCATATGGCATCATGACCTCTACGGGTCCTCGGCAACCCCATCATAAAATCCATGGTGACATGCTCCCACTTCCATGTCGGTATCGGTAGAGGCTGCAATAATCCTGCAGGCTTCTGATGCTCTACCTTCACTTGCTGACAAACGAGACACTTAGCGACATATTTAGCAATGTCTCTCTTCATTCCAGACCACCAATAAACCTTCCGAAGGTTTTGATACATCTTGGTACTTCCCGGATGTATCGTATACTTCGATGAGTGAGCCTCTGATAAAATCGTTCTCCTGATCTCAGGATCCCTGGGAACGCATACTCTGCCTCTGAACCTCAATAAGCCATCAGCACTCTGCTCAAAATCAATACCCACACCTGTCTGTATCTGCCTCAGCCAATCGATACACCGTCAATCGCTCTGCTGGGCTTGCCGAATACGGCCAATCAACTTTGGCTCTAGTCTCAAACTAGCTATGATCTCAAGTCTCTCAGATCCAGGTGGGGTTACATCTAAACTGAGGTTCGCAAAGTGTTCTAACAATTCATGTTCCCGTACCATCATATAAGACACCAACCCAAGGTTCTTTCTACTCAAAGCATCGGCAACTACATTTGCCTTACCTGGGTGGTACATGATTTCACAATCATAGTCCTTCAGGAGTTCGAGCCATCTCCTCTGTCTCATATTCAATTTTTTCTGCGAGAACAGGTACTTAAGGCTCTTATGATCTGTGAACACCTGAAATTTCTCACCATAGAGATAGTGGCGCCATATTTTCAAAGCAAATACTACTGCCGCCAACTCCAAATCATGTGTCGGGTAGTTCCTCTCATGATCTTTCAACTGTCTAGATCCATAGGCAACTACCTTCCCATCCTGCATAAGCACACAGCCCAGTCCCTGGTGTGATGCATCCGTATACATCGAGAATCCTCCTGAGCTGGTAGGAATGGTGAGAATTGGAGCAGTCGTCAATCGACGCTTAAGCTCCTCAAAACTCCTCTCACATGCCTCATCCCATGTAAACTTAACATCCTTACGCGTGAGGCGTGTCAACGGAGCAGCTAGTCTGGAGAAACCCTCTACAAATCTCCGATAATATCCTGCCAATCCCAGGAAACTTCTGATCTCAGTTACTGTCTTGGGCTGTTCCCACTGTACAATTGCCTCTATCTTGGATGGATCCACCGATACCCCATCCTTTGACACAACATGCCCCAGAAATGAGATCTGTTCCAACCAAAAGTTACACTTGCTGAGTTTGGCATACAATTCTCTCTCTCGGAGGGTCTGCAAAACTATCCTCAAGTGCTCCTCATGATCTTCCCTGGACTTGGAATACACCAAAATATCATCAATGAACACTATTACAAACTTGTCCAGGTATGGCTTGAATATATCATTCATCAATGCCATAAATGCTGCAGGAGCATTCGTCAATCCGAATGGCATCACCAAAAACTCGTAGTGGCCATAACGGGTACGAAATGCTGTCTTGGGTACATCTCCACTCCTGATCCTCAACTGATGATACCCTGACCGCAGATCTATCTTAGAAAATACTTCGGCTCCCTGGAGCTGATCCAACAAATCATCGATTCTTGGAAGGGGGTACTTGTTCTTAATGGTGGCCTTATTCAACAACCGGTAATCTATACACAGTCGGAGGCTTCCATCCTTCTTCCTTACAAATTGAACCGGTGCTCCCCAAAGTGAGACACTCGGTCTAATAAACCCCTTCTCCAGCAACTCTTGTAGCTGTTTCTTCAGCTCTTCCAACTCTATCGGAGCCATTCTATTGGGTGGTTTCGATATCGGCTCTGTACCAGGCACTAACTCAATGCAAAATTCCATTTCCCTTTCAGGTGGTAGTCCTGGTAATTCATCCGGAAAGACATCAGGGTAGTCTGTAATTACGGGTATGTCCTTCAATTTCGGGTGTGCCTCATCTATATCGACCACATAGGCAATGAACCCTTCACATTATCCTCTCCATCGTTAGTAACATAAACCATCACTCCACATTCAACATTTATCATAAACAATAATTTATCTCTCAAGCAATATGCATTTAAAATCATACTCCTTTATTTACAACAAACATGCTATTTTCATATCATTTCTTTTCATCAAAATTTACAATAAGATTGTCTAATCCTGAAAACATCAATGTTTTGGCATGACAATCCATCACAACACGATTGGTAGCCAACCAATCCATTCCCAAAATTACATCAAAATCATTCATATTTAATAAAATCAGATTGGCTATCATTTCCTTCCCCTCTATCTTTAACTTACAATCCCTACATACATGCTCAGTCAATTGACTATCATTCATGGGTGTGGAAATCATCAACATTTTATCCAACAATGTTGGTTTCACATATTTCAACAATTTATGTGCAAAGGAAGGTGATATGAAAGAATGCGTGGCACCAGGATCAAATAATACCAATGCTTCTAAATCAAAGATTCGGATGGTACCTTTAATCACATCCGTCGATGCGTCTGCAGTGTCCTAGTCCAGCGCGTGTACTCTTCCTCTGCTCACACCCGCAGCCTGTTTCCCTTTTTCCTCAGCTGTAGCCCTCCTCCTCGGGGCTGCTGTCTCAACTGGAGCTCCCTCAGGCTCCTTGCCCTTCTGTGGGGCAATCTCCATCCTCTCGGGACAATACTTAGCTATATGTGGTCTCTCGCATCTAAAACACACCATAGGGGTCATCAAACAGGGCCTATTCCTATGAAATCTCCCACATCTCCTACACTGATCAGTAGTAGGCCGTGGTCCTCCAATAGTCATGCCCCTTGGCGCAGTCAAGGCTGGGTATACGAGAGGTCTAGCAGCTCTCTCCCGCACCTCCTCAATCTTTGGCCTCTTCTCGAAAAATCTTTGGCCATCTCTCTTGGCCACTCTTCCAAACTAGGATCTCTTCCGGTCCTTGTCCTTTCTAACACTGACTCTCCCAAGCTCGGAGGCATTTTGCTCAAAGTCTTGCTCACATAACTGAGCCTTATGTACAGCCTCCTCATAGGTCAAGATGTCAAAGGGAGCTAGCTTAGTCCGGATGGCCAATCTCAATCCATCCATGAACTTCTGTATCTTTCGGGTCTCACTACCCATCGTGTCAGGGTCATATCTCCCCAATGACATAAACTTGGACTCATACTCGTCCACAGTCCGGTTCCCCTGAACCAAATTCATAAATTCCATCCGCAATTTCCTCTGTGCGGTAGCTGGAATATACTGTCTCCTGAAGGCCTCTAGAAATATCTCCCACGAGATCTCAGAGTGTCTGGCCCTCAAAATAACCTCGGTGGACCTCCACCAATGCTCGGCCTCGCCTTTCAACATAAACACTGCAAAGGCTACCTTTTCAGCTGAAGTGCATCGGAAAAACCTATATAGTTTCTCCATCTCATACACCCAATCCTCCGTAATCACTGGGTCCTTCACCCCTCTAAACACTGGGGGTTTCAGTGCTTGAAATTCTCGCAACCTGCTCAAGTCGCAGTCATAACCCAAATCCGCTCTGCTGTGGAGCGATAGGAGAAGCTATATCCTGGGCTGGAGGTGGTGTAACTGTAGCTGTCTCAGCAATCTGAGGTCTCTCCGCCTCTGCAGCTGCCTGTTCCGTAGTAGGCTGTGCCGCGGAACCTCGTTTGTCACCGGCACCCAAGGCCTGCGTGACTATCTCCACCAAACTCTCAATACTCCGCTCTAACCTAGCGAAGCGAGCCTCAGTATCCTCTGCTCTCCCAGCAGGGTTCTGTGGAGCCTGCTCAGTCTGTGGCTCCGCACGGCTCTCAGGCCTACCTCTACAGCCTCTAGCACATGCTCTCGCCCCTCTACCTTGGCGTGTAACTGGCATAGTGCCTAACTTCCTGTATTTATAATAATTCATTAAGCTCAATCCATCACCGTATACACAGTTATATCTAAACAAAAGCACAGTACTATGGGGATGTACTTTCCTACGTTTTATTAATGACTCACATCAGGCCAACACAGCTCTGAAACCAATCTCTGTCACGACCCAATTCCATTCTCTTTAACTGAAAATCACTGAAAATTTTTCTCATTTTACTGTTACCTTACCCGGTCGTGAACTAAACTCACCACACACTGTTGGGCTGTGAGTCAATAATAAACACCACTTCTCATTCATTCTCAATTAATTAAAACGATGTCATACATTTGCATTTAAATCTTGTACTTATACAAGAGTATGTTTACTGACATCTACATCCCCCATAATTACAACTCAAAAGAATACTGTGCTTTTACATTGTTTAGATACAAAAGGAATCACTGTGTATATATACCTTTAAGCGATGGAGATGCAGCGGAGTCCAAAATACCACGCCTCAGTCCTTACTAGGCTACTATGCACGCTCTGTAGGGGGAAAAATAGAGTGGGATGAGCAACCACACGCTCAGTAAGGCAATAATGCAAGCATGGTAGATAACTACTCTATCTACATGCTGATAGTGTTATGCATAAATCATTTATTTGAGCAACCATGCATTTCATACAACACCCAATATTCACCCACAAGTTGAAAGTACGAGCAGCTACCTCTATATACTCACAAAATTCCCTTACCTGGAATCGCGATGCGTGATTCCACTTCCTTAAGCTGCTTACTCGTACGGTTCGATTCGTCTTCAACGAACTCTTCGGGACTGCACAAAATCGTATCCCGCATTATATTCGATCCATATAATGCAACCCTTGTGCTTGCTATAGTCAATTTAATCTATAGCCTCTATTAACGCTTATATGGCCTCGTTTCATTACTTTACCCATAACTCGAGTTTATGGATTCTTTTTAGGCCTATTACTTATTCCGAATCGATAATAAATCGATATTAAGCTCATAGTGTTCATACTTCATGAATTCCCTCACTATGTCATTTTATCAAGCATATTCATACTCATTTCCACAATTCCTCCAAACTCACAATGTAATCTCATTTAACCACCTAAAATCATAAGCATCATCTCACTAACAACTTTAGCATGCCCATAAATCATAAACTCATTCAACCCATATATTCTCACATCATACCCATTCTAGGTTTTCTAGGTTACACCAATTCCACCACATCCCTAGATAATTTATCCATCAATAGTCATGCCAAACAACTCCAAAATCAATTAAATAGACAATGTATTTGGATTGGAGTGTTAGAATCTTACCAAATATGATTTTTCTTCTTGCTCCAAATGGCAATGCCCTTAACTCCTTCAATACCAACAATGGAAAAATGCCTTCACACTATATTGTTCTTCTCTTTAATAGGAACAACTTTGCCTCTAATGGTCTCTCTTTAATTCTTGCTGGAAATGACTGATTTTAGAGAGGGAAAGTTGGGTTTTTGGGTTAGAATTGGAAGATAAGTGTTTTTCCCGAGATTTCTTGATTTTCAGCCCTCCTTATATAGAAATAGCTTGAGGAGATCGATCTGGTCCAAGAGGAGATCGATCTGGTCCCTTAAAATCCCTCTTTTTCACGGTATTTTTAAGCCTGAGATCGATCTGTCGAAGCATGAGATCGATCTGTCTAGGCATGAGATCGATCTGTCGAAGCATGAGATCGATCTGCTCCCAAACAGAGAGCTAAGGAGATCGATCTGGGTGCTTGGGGATCGATCTTTTCACTACAGAATGCTTGGGAGATCGATCTGGCTCCATTGAAGATCGATCTGCTCTATTCTTTTGCCCAGATAAGAGCATTCTGGCTCTTCCAGATCGATCTCTCATCCTATGAGATCGATCTGGCCCTCATGTTTTCCAGATTTCCTGCAGTTTCCTTGCTGCAACTCATACCAACACATCCTTAATCTATTGTCATGGCCATTTTCTCATTCATCCACCTTTATAACTTGAAAATGGCATCCATTCATACCTTATGCACATTGAAACTTGTGTGCATTCATTGTATGTCCAAAGGTATGCTACATGAAACCAAATGGAAGCATAACTCCATTCCATTTTACCACACTACTCAACTTGAGTTTCAATCACATCCATCTCTTGCCAGAACTCATTTCTTCATATTCATACTCAATGAAACTTGTATATACGTTACAATTCATATTACACATGCATACATTGAATCCATGGACTTACATCAATCATACTTTACATTACAAGTCCATTCATATTATGTGAGATCTGAGAATTTCAGACATATTTTATTGATGTAATAAGAATTTGAAGTGTAATTTATTGAGCTAAGTGAATTGTGGGAATTATAATTGGAGATTTATATGTTAAGTGTGTAAAATAAGCATGAAGTATGAGGACAGATCGATCTGGGAGAAGGAGAGATCGATCTGGTGAGTTAAAAATGACGAGGAAGGAGGAATTTGAGGAGCAGATTGATCTCCAATGGAAGAGGATCGATCTCCTTATGAATCTGTTTGAGAGAAGATCGATCTCATGAGGAAGAGATCGACCTCCAAATGATTCTGTTTGGGAGAAGATCGATCTCCTTAGGAGCAGATCGATCTCATAAAGCCATAAAAAGATCGATCTTACCCCTCGACAGATCGATCTCCTAGGCATAAAATTGCCCAGATCGTCCCCAAATTTCAAACGCAAATCGATCTCATCAAGAGGCAGATCGATCTCCTACCTCCAGTCTATATAAGGAACCCGTGTTTTTTTCTCTGCAAACTTACTTTCTCTCTCTTCCAACCCCCATTTTTCCGAAAACCTAACTTTCTCACTCATCCAAAACCCCCATTTCCGGCCGAATCAGCTGTTGTGGTAAGAAGGAAAGTTGTTCCTCATCAAAAGGAGAACAACATACTTGGAAATCGAATGACGAATCGGATCGAGGCGTGAGCTGTGCGTCTCACAAGCTTTGGGTAATTTCTAAACCTCGATCTTGATATTTGAGCTGATTTTGATGATATTGGTGGTTGTCATTGTGTTGAAATAGCTGAAAAATGATTAGGGATTGATGAAATTTCAATATGGTTAGAGTGATAATGATATTTAGCGATTTTGAGAATTGTGCTATAAATGGAAATATAGACAATGTGGTGAATTAGCATAGATAATTGGTATTAGAGATATAGAACGTCAAGATGTTGTGAATGAGGGTGTAGTTTGGGATAGAGTTACGGAAATCAAGGGATTTGAGGATTATGAGCAATTATGCTCGATTTTGAGAATTGAGGGTTATGAGATAATTGAGTATTGATGTTTTAACATCGTTTGGACAGCTCGGGAGTTCCAGAGTGGAATGCGAGGCTAGTCCGTGATACGGGGGAAACGATTGCACTATACGAGGTGCAAAGAGGTAAGGGAAATCTAAACCATTTGTGTATGTGAATTGTAAACTATTTTAGCATGAATTGTGGTTTATTAAACAAGCATGTTGAGTTTTGTGTTGAGATTTAATTGCACACGATTTTATAGCCGGTTGGAGCCCAATGTTTTTATGAGTTTATAACTGGGCTCTACGTTAAGGCAATATTGAGATTTGAGAAATGTGTGCGTGTGCTTTGCCGGTTGGAACTCGGTTTTATTACGTTTTGTGTTGAGTACAAAACGATTTTCAAATGAGTTTTATGAGAGAAAAACCATCATGAGTTCTACGTGAAGGCAAACCAGTCTTATGTGATAAGACTTAGGTGTGTAGTTGTGAGTACACACCGGGCATTGCTCTGGTAGCATGTAAGCCCGATTTCTTCTCCGTTCTGGTAACGTGAGAACAACCCATTCGGTGGCTGTGCCACATTGAGAAACCCCATTGGTGGCTGTGCCACGTTATACCCCATTGGTGGCTGTGCCACGTTGAGAAACCCCATTGGTGGCTGTGCCACGTTGAGAAACCCTATTCTGTGGCTATGCCACGTGAGAAATTAAATCAGTGATTTTGCCACGTGTGTTTTGTGGCTATGCCACGTGAGAAATTAAATCAGTGGCTTTGCCACGTGTGTTTTGTGGCTATGCCACGTGAGAAATTAAATCAGTGGCTTTGCCACGTGTGTTTTGTGGCTATGCCACGTGAGAAATCAAATCAGTGGCTACGCCACGCGTGTTTAGTGGCTGCGCCACATGCATTACTTTTACTGTGATTTTATCACGTTATTTGAGAAAGCGTTTAACGCGTTATTTTCACATGCTTTGTTATTGCTCTAGAGTGAGCCTTTTTTTTCATGTTTTCACATGACTTGACACATGAGAGTGTCGTTTTGAGTACTTTCATGCTATGGTTTTCAAATGAGTTTCACATACAAATAAACATTTTGTGATGTGCATTTTGGTTTATGAAATGAGTACCTTACCCCCCTTACTGAGCGATTTAGAAGCTCACCCTGTTTTCCTTTTCCCCCCAGAGTTCTTCAAGTGAAGAAGGATCTCCCTGCGACGTACGAAGTAGTGGCTAGTGGAGGACTCGAGCTCCAGGCCCTATATATATTGTATTTGAGGTATATTTTATCTTTTCATGTACCCAGACTATTATTGTAATTGCAGACACTTGATGTATAACATTATATGGGATGTATTAGGATTAATTAACTTGAAATTGAGTAATGTATATGATTCAATATACACTATGTTGTGATGAGATCCTGAGGCATGATAATTATGATGATGTATGACACTGCACAGGAATGCACTCTTAATTGTGAATTAATGAGTAAAAAGTTTTAAATTTGCCTTATTTTTCGCATTTTCGGGGCGTGACATATTATTTGATCCAATTACACACATTACCATTATACATATACGGGGTCTTACATTAGAGCATGTAAAATATCATGGTAATAATGGTAACAATAATAATGACATTGATTTGCATCAGCATAGTTTACATGACAAAATCACAAATCGTCATAACATCAAATCTCAACACGTGATAGAAATCACAGTCATTCAAAACACGTTATTCATCAAAATAGTCGAGACCAGGCATTTAATAAAACTCAAATAAAAACAAACGTCATAAGCACATCACATCATCCTCGAGGAGGACTTCTCACATTACCAAAACGGAGGCATCTCTCATTTCCAGAATGGAGGCATCCTTAAAAGAGGAAAAATGTCGACATCTATCTATGGCCATGATATCGCTGTAGACTTGATCAGAGTCGTACAGCCTCGTTCTTACATGCTATCAAAGTAAAGCCCGATCTTATATGCTATCAAAGCAAGGCCACCCATCGCTACCAGAGCGGGGTCATCTCATGCTACCAGAACAAAGGCATCAATCTTACATGCTACTAGAGCAAGGCCTGGTCTTACATGCTACCAGAGCAAGGCCACTCAGCGCTATTAAGCGGAGTATCGATGTGCATCTCATGACAAGCCATAGTCACAGTAAAATATGTCATTATTGTATTAAAACCGTTTTGCCTTCATGTAGAGCTCATAGTGGTTATCTCAAAAACTCATTTCTTTTATAAAACATTGTGTTCACAATTACACAAAATTCATCAAAACCGAGCTCAAACCGACAAAACACTCACACATTCATCAAAGCATCAAATCAACTCATTTATCATAAACATGCTCATTCATCAAACCTTTCCACATTAAAAAGGTGTTTTCATCATTTACAAACTCACATGCACAAACATTTTATTTCCCTTACCTCTCGCACCCTAAGTGGTGCAATGTCCCCCGGGTTTTCTAATCAGCCTCGTCTCCTGTGTCGGATTCCAGAGCTGTCCAAACATCACCAAATCATCAATATACATCATTCTCATTGTCAATTTCTTTCTCTTGCTCATTTTAACTCAACATTTCCCTTTTTTATTCCATTTACCCCCTAGCTAGCTCATGACCATCACAAGACACCCACATTTCCTCTTCTAACTAAATCCATTTGTTGGTTTTTTCATGACTCAAACATTCCCAACAAGTATATATATATATATATATATATATATATATATATATATATATATATATATATATATATATATATATATTCATCAATATATATATAAAATGATAATGCTCAGAAACAAGGGTCTTGTGAACTCTCCTAGCTTATTCTCTCTTGGCCAACTTGTAGAATACTTGTCTCTTCCCTTTATTCAAACCAACCTTTAATTTTGTAATATGTTGTTCTCTTTACCAAGAGGAATAACTTTGCTTCTTACCTCTCTTTCCAACTCTGTCTAGAATGTGGTGAATCAGAGAGAGAGAAAGCTTAGTTTGGGTGAAAATGGTGAGTATTGGTGTTTACAGGTGAGGGAGAATCGGTTTTCAGGCAAAATCTCGTGATCCTTATATAGACAGAGTGTGTGAGATCGATCTGGCATTAAGTGGAGATCGATCGCTTCTTGTTTCAACCACTCCAACTGGTCAATTACCCACTACAAGATCGATTTGCTCGATGGCAGGGATCGATCTATTCTTTACAGAACCCTATGAAGATCGATCTGTTCTCTAAGGGGGGGAATCGATCTCTTCTAGGCTTAGACAATTGGAGGTCGATTTGCCCTTGTGACACGATCGATTCTTGTTAGGCAGAGGCAGTAGGAGATCAATATGCTCCCTCATGAGATCGATTTGTTTGTCTGCTATAGTATACTTATTGCAATTCTGGAGTCATGGGATCGATCTTCCTCCCTATGAGATCGATCCTTCAACCCTTGAGATTGATCTGGCCTTCATAAACTTCACTGTTACTGCATAATTTTATAGGAAACTCAAAGTAAAACTTAGTACAATCTACTCCATAGGTCATATTTCAATCCATGCACATTTAAGCCTTAAAAACTTCATCTTCTTATACTTCATTAGATTCAAAACTTGTGTGTACATTGCAGTATCATAACTACATTCTCCAAATTATAAATCTCATAGTTAAAGTACAGAAAATTCACAGGTCTCACACATGTTAACAATGCTTTCCTTCAAGGCCATCTTGATGAAGAAGTATTCATACATCAACCTCCCAGATTTACTCATCCTCAGTTTCCCACTCATGTTTGAAAACTTAGAATAGCTATATATGGTCTCCGACAAGCACCTCGAGCTTGGTATAACGAACTCAAGACTTTTTTGGTCTCCTATGGCTTTATCAACTCTCAATCTGATACTTCATTATTTGTCCTCTCTCAAGGTACAACTCTTATCTTCCTATTGGTCTATGTTGATGATATCATTGTCACAAGAAATCAGCTCACTGCAATCAACGCAGTCATTCATGCCCTTACCTCTCGGTTTTCTCTTAAAGATCTTGGGGACCTTAACTTTTTCTTTGGGGTGGAAGTCCTACGCACCAAAAATGGTCTACTCCTTTCCCAACTCTAATATATCTCGGATCTCCTTCAAAAGAACAACATGTTTGAAGCTAAGGGCGTTCATAGTCCTTTGTCCACAACAGAGAAGCTGTCCTTCCGAAGTGACTCTCCCTCTATTGATTCTACTCAATATCGTCAAGTCATTGGAGCCCTTTAATATCTTTCCATGACTAGGTCAGATATCTCTTTTACTGTCAATCGGTTATCTCAATTCATGCATTGTCCCAAAGTTGCTCATTGGTCTGCTGCCAAACGCATTCTTCGCTACCTCAAAACCACAATCATCTATGGATTTCATCTACGTGCTTCCTCTTCTATGACTCTGCATGCCTTCTTTGATGTAGATTGGGCAGGTGACACAGATGACTGCACATCCACATCTGCCTTTTTTGTCTTCCCCAGCAAAAATCCTATCAACTGGTCGTCCAAGAAATAACGCACAGTAGCTCGCTCATCCACTAAAGCAGAGTATCCTATTGTTGCCACCACGGTTGCTGAAGTAGACTGGATTCAAAACTTACTAAAGGAACTTCATCTGCCCCTAACCACTACCCCCACTGTCTATTGTGATAATGTCGACACTACCTATCTTTGTTAAAATCCAGTTTTTCATAGTCGAATGAAGCATATCAAAGTAGACTTTCATTTTGTTCACACTCAGGTTCAAAATAAGCTATTTCGTGGAGTCCACATTCATTCTGCTGATCAGCTTGCTGACTCCCTCACCAAGCCTATCAACCGTCAACAACACAAATGACATTATCTTAAGATTGGCATTGTTGATGCCATGCCTATCTTGCGGGGGCATGATAAGGCAACAGTTACTGACAGCTAAGATTTCTCACAATTCCTGCCGTCCATGTAGCAGTGATACATGGGATCTTCATACAAATTATTAGAATAATTTTCTACCACATATAACCCCTACAATTACTCCTTATGTATCTATTTTTGACAATTATTTATGCATAAGTGTATACCGGATATAATGAGTAAAATAGAACACCTTTCAATATACATCTTGTTCTTATAATAACAACATGTGAATTTCCTTACTCTGTTTGTGCCCAACGTTGTGATAATAGCAGCTATCAGCCCATCATAGTTTTAGCTTCCTTACTATATTTCTCATTATTTCCAGAGTAGTGTTCCATAGAAACTTCTATTCTCAGCTGCGATCTTGAACTCCCCGCTCAAGAGCTGTCTCTCTCTTCAATTCCTTAACTCGTTTTCTTTTATTTCATGAAGCAATTTCAATAGATCATGGGTTTCGGTATGATTGGAATTTGAATGTTATGGGTTTCAAGTTGAATCAGCTCTGGGTTTTGTTTGAACTGTCTGGCTGGGTTGTATTCGCTTTGATGAATTCTTGGTTTGTTCGCCTGTATGTGGCTTGGTTTTTGGGTTATGACTAAAATGTGAAATGATTTTCTAGGTCATGGGTTTCTGAGAGAATGTTGAGCTGAACTTGATTTTTTTTTTTTTAAATAAAAAGTTTAAATGTGGCTTTTTTGGTGTTCGATTGAATGAGCAGATGCTGGATTAAATTGATTGGGTTTTGGACTTCTATGTTAGGGGCTGTATTCGGATGAGATTCAGCTTGGAATTTGGCCCGTCTTTTTAATCTGACCTTGGAGCTCGAAAGTCAAAACTAACCTAATTACCTAGTTAAAAAGAATTTTAATAGAAATTCTGAGTTTTAAAGGGTTCACAAGTCCAATGAGGGTCCACTATACGAATTTTTTTTAATATACCAAACAAATATGGTGTCTATACTTGGTTGATTTTATCTAAGTTTTTTTTTTTTTTTTTTTCAGATTTTGTTTATCTATTTGTTGTGAATTTATCTATTGTATCACCGGTTGTTTTATCTTATTAGTTTATAACCCGTACGATA
Source organism: Firmiana major (assembly GCA_033439115.1). Taxonomy (NCBI): domain Eukaryota; kingdom Viridiplantae; phylum Streptophyta; class Magnoliopsida; order Malvales; family Malvaceae; genus Firmiana; species Firmiana major. The sequence continues at coordinate 67,280,975 of CM065899.1, forward strand.
CATAATTTTTTTATTTAAATATGTTTGAAGATATAAAAGTTTAACTTAAAACGTAATAATTTATTATATGACATAATATAATATTTTTAACATATGATAAACAATGATCGATGAATGATATATAAATAAGACAAATAGTTTCATTCAAATATCTAAAAGCAAAATCGTAAATCAAAATATTCATGAAATTGTTGAATTAAAAGATAAATATTTCATCGCAGTAAAAATTGTCTTAAGTTGTCAGACATCTTTGTTTGGTGCAGAATTTTTTGTAGACATATAAATATAAAAGATTTTAAAATAAAATTTTATTTATTGTGCGTATACAATAACTTTAAGTTATTAAATAATGTAAAAATAATAATTACTTATAATTAGATAGGGCTTATTGAAAATTATGTTGCAATAAATAAAAGTTGTCAATAGTATGTTGTAACATCTCGAAATTTCTATCAATTGCCAAAACTTAATTTACATGCCTTTTTATTACTACTATTATTTTTTATTTATTTTTACATCAATTTGTATATGTTGTATAAGCCACAATCAATAAATATCAACTTCTTTCAATTTCATAATTAACTTTATCCTTCGAAATTCAGGTTCCTTGTCACATGATCATTCAAGAAATTATAGACAATAATAATAATAATAATAACAATAATTTTATTTCGTATGATTTTGGTAGAAAGTTATATTAATAATGTCTACCCTTAACTAAATAGGGTGATTCCCTTGTTACCTTAAATACAAGCTTCATTCCAACATCAAATTTACATCCTTGTTACCTTAAATACAAGCTTCATTCCAACATCAAATTTACATCATCATAACATCTTTTTTTATTATTTTAAAAGCATAAGATGGTCTCCATGACTTTCAATACAAGTTATATGTAACACATAACATCAACATCACATAAGGTCTCAATATTAGACTTATCTAACACCAAATACTACCTAGCAAAATAATTCAAGGTGATCTTTGCAACCACCAACACAAATTATTATCAATTCACAACAACAATTAAATAAATCTCACAATCTACATCCCAACATGACATTCACATTCACTATGTCAGCTAACAATATCTATATACTCACTTGTCAAGTATCAATCAAAATTTCAAATAAATGAAGTGTAACATGCTCATAATTCACTTACAGTCACACGCTAAATGCAATAATTTAATATGCTCCTTTAGCACTATAGTGTTCCACCAAGCTCACACACATTAGGGATCAACCACTATATGATTATATAAGTCCACATCATAATTATAATTAATTCAGTTTAACCACAACTCTACTCCAAATTACAAGGAACTATTATTTATTATCTAAAATGTGATTTGATCGAGAGCCCCTACATATTTAAATCATAATCATTACAAAAGAATTGAATCTCCAAGTATAATTTAAATTTAGTAACCTCACTTACCAATTTATTTCAAAGCTAATAGCTTTAAAACTTGTTTACACTCATTTCCTCATCACCACATCTCACTTGCAACACAACAATCATTTTTAGAAATGCTCCATAGAAATCAAATATTTAATATTGAATAATACTAATTTTCACCCAAATTTCCAATCACCAAACCTTCTTGACAATCTCCATTTCAGTATACATCCAATTCTAGTAAAATCTAACATAATGAACTTACATTATTTATCAATAAATTTCTATTTAAGTAATATTACAAAATAAATACTGAAACCTTACCTTGCCAAACAAATGCTAATTCTCTTCTAGTTTCGGTTCTCCAAATTCTTCGATTACTTAACGTCAAAAATAAGGAAGTTCCAACACTTTTTATTTTCCCCAAAATCTCTTTCAAATCGGCTAACTTGAGAGCTTTCCCCCGTTTCACTTGCTTCGATTTCACCTTAATTTCCTCTAGCCAAATACAATCTTCATCATGGCTAAGAGTTCGTCATCTTCTCACTCTCGGTTCACAACTCCCCATTTTAAACAGTCCATGTCGAGACCTCAAGGCTTCATATGTTCATTCAATTTTCCAGTCAACGTTTCCACACTTTATTCGAAATGGTTCAATCATCTTCCAGACTTCCTCACAGTGCTCGGCGTTTCTACAGCCTAAAGGTTGCTCTCGGTTTTCCAGCCAAAGATTTTCTAACTCCTTATCTCTGCCGTGACTAACGTTTTTCTAGGGCAGTCCGTCACTTTCTTTTTCTCAAACCGTTGACAGCTTTCTTCATGCAACACCAATTTTAGTCTCCTCCTTGTGAAACCAACGGGTTTCCTTCAAAAACACAATAAAATAATACATAAGCCAATGAAATTAAAAATGCATTTCCCTTTGTTAATGATTAAAAATTTAATTATATTCTTTATTATGAGACTTAGAAGAAATAATTAAAAAAATTATATTAATATTAAGAACAAATGACTATGGATATATATATATGGGTGTGTAATATTATGTTCATTTTTCTAAATTAAGTATATGAGTATATGTGTGTGTATATATATATATATATATACAAATATACATACATATCTATTTGGGCCGAGAGCTTTGCTAGAGGTGGCAAACGGGCGGGCTCGGGCGGGCTCGGTTCGGGTTCTTTTCGGGCTCGGGCTTTTTCGGGTTCGGGTTTTTTCGGGTTCGGGCTTTTTCGGGTTCGGTTATTTTCGGGTTCGGGCTTTTTCGGGTTCGGGCTTTTTCGGTTTCGGGCTTCTTCGGGTTCGGGTTTTTTCGGGTTCGAGCTTTTTCGGGTTCGATCCCGGTTCTAGTCGGGCGGGTTTAGCGGGCCGACTTGAAATATTTTGAAACTTTATTAGTTATAATTTTTTTAAAAAAAATTTTGAATGCGATAATTAATTTAATTTTTATATGATTTTATATTTTAATAAATATTTATATAAAAACAAATTTCTATATTTTAATATTTATTATTTGACAAAAATAATTTACTCTTTTTTAATTTCTTACAATATTTATTATAAAATAGTAGATATAATTATATTCATTAAATGTAAAAGAAAATATTACATATAGATATTATATGAAGAAAAGTACCAATTAATATTATCATTTACCAAAAAAATGCTTAATATGAATAAATAATCAATTAATTAGCTCTATTTTATTTTTAATTTGTTTTTTATTTGTACATAAATCATAATTAATATTATTGTATTAAATATAATCGTTTACATTAATTAATCAAATACCTCATTAAAAATTTAGAATATTAAATTAAAAATATTTTTTTTAATATTTAATATAATTATATCATATACAATTATACACTACCATATGATTGATATTTTGTAGTTAATATAATACACTAAAAAAATATATTTATACAAAAAAACTTTGTGAGTTTAAAAAAAAAAGCATAATATAAATAATTATGAAATTAAAGTAGATAATTATGATTAAAATAATAAATTTTTAAATTTTAAACAGAAGTCACTAAAATTAGATTAATAAAAGTTTCATAATATTTTTTTTATTTCCTCTGTTAGTTTGTTTTTAGTTTTACAGATTTCCTCCAACTTCTAGATGTTATCTTCTTCACGTCTTTTCTAAATGAATGTTTTGCTTATTTCTTTGACCTTAACCAAGAAAAATTGAAGAGCATAAAAAATTTGAGTGGACTATAAATATAAACTATCTATAAAATAATTAAAAATGTTCATAGGATTTTAAAAAATAAGAAAAGAAAGGATATGATTTCATGATAAATTATTAAATTATTGTATAAAATGGAATAAAATAAATATTGCACGTTAATGTATATATATAATTAATTTAATAATTTTCAAACAGAATTATCATATTATATAGTAACATGGTTAAAAAATTAATTATTTATTATCAAAATAATTATTAAAATAAATATTTACTAATTAGTTATCATATATAAGTATAACAAATTATTAATTTTTAATAAATTAGTTACATAATTTAAATAAAAAAATTAACGTAAAATAATTATTTTTGCACAATCAAGTAATGATGCATGTTTGTCTTGATCGCCACGTTGCATAATGCACAAGAAAAAATATCTACTGATATTATCTTAGTGGACTGATATAGATATGAACCGATAAGGTAGGCAAATAAATAAATAATCATATATGCTTAACAAATTTATACATAATTAATTGTTATCAATTCGTTTAAATTATACCTAATTAAAGTTCTATAATTGTAGCTAAATTCTCAATTGATAGATGCAATTAGTTTAACTTTGAAAAAATTATTAAATATAATATCGAAGTTTAAATAAAATAGGTAAACCAAAAAGCTGATATAATTTAATCATAATGATTATAAGACAAAATATAATTAAAATGATGAAATATGTATTAATGAGGACAAAAATTATATAATTTAGTAATAAAATTTATACAAAAGACAAGACATTGCAAAACCTTAAATTTTCTAACTAGAAATAAAATTTGAAACATATAAATATTTATTGTTAATTTGATAACATATTTATATAAATTTTTTGTTCAAAAGTTTAATATAAATTGCTTTAATAACTTATTAAATTATTTTTTTATATTAAGTAATTCTTTTTTGAGTTTTAATTTACATTTGTTATTATAATTTCATATATGAACTTATTTTGTTATTGTAGGGATTTAGAAACTTCAATTTTAGATATTTTTTATATAGATTAGAGTTAAATGTATATTTGAATGAATCAAGAGAAGATTATAAGATTCAAATTGATGTTCTTAATTATTGGAAGAAAAATCAATTTCGACACCCTATACTTTCACTTATGGCTAAGGATATATTGAATATTCCAATTACCACAGTTATATCTGAATCAACATTTAATATGAGTGGTAGAGTTATTAACAAATGGATAAATTATCTCATAACACATAATGCAGAAATTTTGATTACTACTCGTAATTGGTTGTATGGATATGATATAGATAAAGGTGGTAAGATTTTAGTGTCATTATTATATTATTAATTTTTTATTATTTAAATTCTTATATGATTATTTTTATATATTTTATTAGATGAAGAAGATGAAACAATGAGATTTGGAAGGAAAGTTGGATTAAATTGAACTAGTTGGTTTATGGATGAGGATGAAGAGTTCTAATTGTAATGTATATTGATATTTTATTTCTTACTATTTATATTGTTAAAAAATTAAATTTTTTTATTAAGAGTAATTATGATTGATCATTGCCTCATTAATCTTATTTGAAGACAATGTCGCTCTTAGAGAGTTTAGTTGCTTCCTGCATTTACAATCTTTTCGAGTATATTATTCATCAAGCCGCTAGCGTTGAATGGAATGATCGTATTTTCCTGTTTTGTTCTTCATGCAATGTATGACTAGGAATTGGTTTCTCCATAACTATGTGGCTGTGTATGAGAATGATTGTATGTTTTCTATTTTGTTGTTCTTGTAATGTTACATGTCATAACTTTAAGTGTTTGATGTTTTCTTTGTTGGTTTGTTTTTTACTATATTGGATTAATTTAGAACATAACAATCATTGACTTGTTAATAACATGAGAATTTGGATGTAAACATGTCATAGTTGAGTCTGAATCTTTTTTTACAGTGAAAAAGTTATTACAACCTTTAAAAGGGTATGATCCCTTTTTTAACATTCAATTCTTATTTTTAGTATAATCACAATTTAAAAAATAAATTACTATTTTTCTATTTACAAGTTATAGGAGTCAGAATTTAAATTCTAATTTTGTTAATAATGTATTCAATGTTTTATATGAAATATCAAATTTAAATAAATGTTACAATTATATAATGATTTATATATATATATATATATATTTGATTTATTATTGTATTACAATTAAAATTTTAATATGAAATAAATATAATAAAATAGTATAATAATTGTTTTTATAATAAAATAAAATGTTATATTCAATAATATATTTATTATTTATTATTACAAATATAATAAGCATAATATTGAAAATTATTTGATATTGAATATTATATTGTGTTTTAAAATAATTTTATTTAATAATTGAATGTAAATATTTAATATTTATTTTGTTGATAATAAATTATTGATATATTTATGTAATAAATAAATAATGATTGTTTTAAAATTTTATAAATTTTAATTAGAAAAAGTGTATTATTATTTATTTATTTAATTATTTTTTAATATAATAATTATATAATTATAATTCGGGCTTTCTCGGATTATAAATTCGGGCTTTTCGGGTTTCGGATCGGGTCGGTTTCGGGTTCGGGTCGTATCGGGCTCGGGCTTTTTCGGGTTCGGGCTTTTTCGGGTTCGGGTTTTTTCGGGTTCGGGCTTTTTCGGGCTCGGGCTTTATCGGGCTCAGGCTTTTTCGGGTCGGGCTTTTCTCGGGCTCGGGCCTTTGACTTTTTGGTCAATTCGGTCCGGTCTCGGGTTCGGTCTCGGACGGACTCGGACGGGTTTTCGGGCTCGGGCCAACTTTTGCCAGCTCTAAGCTTTGCTTTGTGGAATATACATATAAGGAAGTATGTATATATATATATATATATATAGACACACGTGGGATGCAAATTAGGGAGATAATGATCTATAAAAGGAAAACACAATCAATACACTAATATACACAAGAGATAATACACGACAGGAAAGAGAGTGGATAGGCGGACAGGTAGCCTAGCAGTGAAAGGAAATGAAACTGACAAATGCCGTGTAGAAGTGGATGGAAATTAAGGAAAAATATTTATATAATAGAAATACATGCTGATTCAGTAGCAGAGGATAAGAAACTGAAAGTGTAAACAAGAAAAGAAAACGTGAAGAAAAACGGATGAAGTGCTGAAGTTTCAACAATTCGGTAGCCCACTTACCTGCACCAACAGTGTTTAATTAAATCAGAGGAAGTCAGATTATAGAGGTGGTTGACGCAGGCTTGTACCGAGGAGGATAGTGCAGACAGCAGCAAAATAGACCGAACAAGAAAGGGAAGGCTGAAGAGATGGTCTGCTACTGATGAAGATGGGACAGTACCGAGGGAAGAGGTCTGGAATTGGCAGGGAATCTGAACGATAAATGATGATCACGACTTTCGGTAAGGAGATAATCTGGAATAAAATATATATGTGCATATAAAACTATGCAAACTGAAAACGCGGCAGAGGGAGAGAAACTGAAGGAAACTTGAAACAGAAAACGAAGCAGGGCAGTGACTGCAGCAGAAAACTGGGTGGAGTTTCGGTTGGTGGTGATAACAATCGGGGAAGGAATTGGACGGAGTGAAGAAGACGAGAGTGAGCCGAGAAGAGAGGAGCTGAGGCTGGACCAGGGGAAGCCATCAAAGGGCTACTTGTGTGGCTGAACAGGGGATGGCTCTCAGCTAAAGAAGCAGAGCTAGGTGCAAGGCTGAAGACGTGAACATATATATATATATATATATATATATATATATATATATATATATATATATATATATAGCAGAAGAAAGGTGAAGGAACAAAACAGAGGAGGATTAGTGAAGCTGTAGCAGACAAGAAATCTGATGCAGAGAACGAGACAGGGCAATGGTAACGGGGCATCGGGTAGGAGCGGAGGCGGACAAAGGAAACTGGAAGAAGGCGAGCTGGAACTGGAGTGAACGGAAGGACCACCAGCGCCGGACGGAAACGTCAAGGGAGGAAGAAGGTGGCAGCTCCGAGAGGGTGAAGGGATAATGAACAGTGTCATCGGGTTGTAGCGAGGAAGAAGAGGGAAAAAACGCGAAAAAAAGGAGTAGAATGAACCCATTGACTCGTACCATTGAGGTATTGAGGATTATTGATAGACACCGAAAAAAAAAAAATTTTGTGTGCTGTTAGAGATAATTGTACATAATTTTTAATGAACCGTAGATAAAAATATAATATGCCGATTTTATAACTCAGATGAAAAATATATATTTTTAGTCTTAGTTAAATAGCCTAACATTATCGTTATAAATTTAAATTATTTGCATAAACACTGATATAGTTTGAATTATTGATTTAAATCAAAATTTTCGAATTTAATTATCATAGACTGTTTACTGAGATTTTGACCGAAAAATGGCAAGTCATCTCCTTTTAAATTGCTTTATACATTGTACTGAGTTTGAGAACTATTTTGATAAAAATAATTTGCTTATAAATTAGTACTTATAAATGTGCTTGAGCGCGTGCTGACTATGTGTCACACGGTCCGACTCACACTGATTTTGAGACAAAGACGATGATTAGTCATGATGCACTATTAATGTACCATGTAATACGCATGTCAGTACGCTGTACTGTGTTACTAGTCTTCGAACATACTGTACTGTAAGCCGTTTGGATAGCTGATCACTCCAAAAGCGATTGACATCCCGACACTCATGATCAGTGATACCCGGAGTCACCGACATTGACCAATTGTCATACTGATTACTGTTATAGCATGCTCCGCATTCTCTCGTCTATTTTATTTACTGAATTGACCGTATGAACTGTATTATCGTATGGAACTGTATTATTTTACTGCATAAAGAGACTGTGGCAACCACCTCTTGAATCCTCGGGAACAAAGTGTCACACAATCGTCACAATAAAATACTGTATAAAGTTTTTGAATACTATATTTATTGTAGTATACTATTGATATTGTTATCGCAAATGATTTTTGACTCTGATTTTACTGAACTGTCAACGACTCTATTATTTTCATTACAAGCCTATATAGATAGATAGTGTGTTTATCCACCTCTCACGTAATTTTTTTTACTGAGCATGTTGAGCTCACCCCTTACTTTCCTCTACAGAGCCTCGTCAGTAGCTGAGACCATTTTTGTAAGACGAATTATTTTACACAACTATACGTCAGCAAAGTATTCTTCCACATTAAAGGTATACCCAGTATAGACATTTATTTTGTATCTAAATTTTGTAAGTAGAGTAATGTATATGAAAATGTGTCTGGGGAATGTGAACAGGATTTTTTTTGTAAAGGAACTATTGTGTTGATTAATTGGAAAGCAATTCCATTGGTTTTTATTTCAATCGATTGCCATAAAAACTTATGTACATAGACGAATTCACTGTATTGATCCAACATCGGCTCGTAGCCCAACTATATTATACTGTAAATTGGGACGTTACATAAATTGGTATCTGAGCAAGGTTGGTTTGATATGAATCGATGTTTGAAATTAAAGAAAAGTAGGAAAGTTCACATCCCCAACATTACTGTACATTGTTTAGATACAAACTGGTATACTTGGCTGTGTTTTACTGAGAAATTGTTACTGAATGCAGGAAAACAATTAGATATGGCTGGTAGACCGCGAGGTCGACCGAGAGGATGGGGGGCATGTCATCTTGAGGCTAGGGGGATAGGCCTGAAAGATGGGGTGGTCCCTCATTTGAGCAAACTGCTCATAATTCTACTGAAGCTCTAAAGCCCGAATATCTAGTCTGGAATCTGGCATGGAGTCAATACTGAATCTAATTGGGCAAGTGATGGCGAAATTGGATAACACACCAGGCACTGCTGCTCAAGTTGCACTAACTACTCCAGCAGTCGCGCCTGATACACCAGCACCAACCCAGACAGCGCCAGTGCCACCAGCGAAGGAACCTTCTACATCTTCGCCTACTACATTATCACAGACCCCACCTATACCACATTCACCGGCACCAGTGGCCCCACAGCAGCATAGTAATGAAATGGGGTATGATTGTGAACTGGATAGAATGAGGCAATTTCAGGAGTTCAAACCTCCATCTTTCGATGGGGTTAAGGATCCAGTAGCAGTAGAATACTAGATAAATCAGATGGAGAAGCTCCATAGATTTTTCCTATGTAACTCTACTGAGAAAGATGCATTTGCAGCTTTTATACTGAAAGGAGAAGCTGAACACTGGTGGAAGTCCACCCGACGGATCCTAAGAGCCAGACATGGGGTAATTACATGAAATTTGTTTCTTGATGCTTTCCGAAGGAGATACATTTCGGATACTACCAATGAGAGATTACAGATAGAATTTTCGAACTTAACTCAGGGGAATAAGTCCGTGGATGAGTATGAGTTGAAGTCCACCTCACCGGAAAGCTACGATCTGGACACCATGAGTAATGAGTCGAGGAAGGTCCAAAAGTTTATGGATGGACTAAGGTCCTCGATTTGAGCCCGATTAGCCCCATTAGACCTCAGTGCCTATGAAGAAGTGGTTCGTCGAGCCCAGTTGTGCGAACAAGATTATGAGATGCATGCCTTCGATTTCAGTAAAGTGGGCAAAGGGAAGGATCGGGATCGGAAGAGGTTAGTTTAGAGAGAGTAGAAGGCCATTTGTTAAGCGACAGAGGAGTTATGATGAGTCACGGGGTAAAACTGCTAAGCCTCTTGTTTACCCAACCTCAGCTCCTACTAAGGGGATTGTAATCGAAGGACCTCGGCCAAATATTGAGGTGTGCAGACATTGCAGGAGGTATCATGGTAGTAGGCCCTGCTATTTGATGACTGGGGCTTGCTTTAGATGTCGTAAGACAGGGCACTTAGTTAGAGATTATCCAAAGAGTGCAGACACAGCTCCGTAGAGGAACACAGAACAGATAAGAGCACCTGCTACTACCTCTACACCGAAAAGGAAGGTTACAACGGAAGAGAAGGGTAAGCAGGTTGCAGGATAGGGGCGAGTGTACGCCCTTTGAGCATGAGGCAACTGAGACTGATGCACCATCTGAAGCATTTAAAGGTACCACTTTGATTTTTTATATTAAAGCAGTAGTTTTATTTGACTCTGGTGCAACTCATTCATTTATACCATCTATGTTTGCATATAAATTGTCTTCCTATGTACAACCTAAACCAATGGGAAGGATGTTAATGATTAGGACACCCATAAGAGATAGTCGGATGACAGAGCAACTGTATAAAGATTGTAGGCTTAAAATAGGAAATAAGAATATGTTAGCAGATATAATCCTATTAGATATGTATGATTTTGATTTGATATTGAGCATGGATTGGTTAACAGCAATTCAAGCTACTCTTGATTACTATAATAGGACAGTGACATTTTTGCCCGAAAAATATGTTGTAAGATTTTCTGAAAAGTAATGGAAGAGAATTTGAAATTTAATGACAAAATTTTTATTAACTATATGGATAATATTTTGAAGGTTACATTGCCTATGTAATCTATACAGATAAAGCAAGTCCGGAATTGAGCCATATTCCCGTGGTCAGAGTGTTTCCCGACGTATTCCTGGATAATTTACCGGGGTTACCTTCAAATAAGGAGATGGAATTCTGTATTGACTTAGTGTCTGGTACTGAGTCGATATCGAAACCGCCTTACAAAATGGCTCCAGTTGAGCTGGAAGAGTTGAGGAACCAATTACAAGAGTTGCTGGATAAGGGGTTTATCAGGCCGAGTGTTTCACTATGGGGTGCATCGATTTTATTTGTTAAAAGGAAAGATGGGAGTCTCAAGCTGTGTATCGATTATAGATTGCTCAACAAGGAAACCATCAAGAACAAATACCCCCTACCCCGTATCGATGATTTGCTTGACCAACTGTGAGTAGCACAGATCTTTTCCAAGATTGATCTGAGGTCAAGGTACCGTCAGTTGAAAATCAGAAGTGAGGATGTACCCAAGAGAGCTTTCAAAACCTGATATGGACATTATGAATTTTTGGTTATACCTTTCGGGTCGACGAATGCTCTTGCAGCTTTCATGACACTGATGAACGAAGTACTTAAGCCGTATCTAGATAGATTCATTATAGTTTTTATTGATAATATTCTGGTATATTCCAAGTCTAGAGAAGAACATGAGCAGCATTTGAGAATGGTTCTACAAACCATCAGGGAAAAGAAGTTGTATTCCAAGCTCAGCAATTGTGATTTTTGGCTAGATCAGATAGCTTTTCTAGGTCATATTGTGTCAAAGGACGGGGTGTCTGTAGATCCGTCTAAGATCGAGGCTGTAGCGGAATGAGAAAGACCTAAGACTGTTACTGAAATTTAGAATTTTTTAGGTTTGGCTGAATATTATAGAAGATTTGTCAAGGGTTTCTCTAAGTTTGCTGCTCCTCTGACACGACTTACGAGGAAGAATGTTAAGTTTGAATGGAGTGACTCATGTGAAAGGTGTTTCTAGGAGTTGAAGCACAGACTGACCACCGCACCTATTTTGATTATACCCGCTAGTTCGAGAGGCTTCTCAATGTATACATATGCATCCAGTCAAGGTCTGAGATGTGTATTGATGCAGAATGAGAAGGTAGTTGCTTATGGTTCCCGTCAACTAAGAGACCATGAGAGAAACCATCCGACCCACGATTTGAAATTGACAGCCGTAGTGTTCGCACTGAAAATATGGTGTCATTATATGTAAGGAGAGAAGTTTCAGTTCTTCAGAGACCATAAGAGCCTCAATTATTTATTTTCGCAAAAGGAGTTGAATATGAGGCAGAATAGGTAGATAGAGCTTCTGAAGGATTATGACTATGAGATTCTTTACCACCCGGGAAAGGCAAACGTAGTAGCAGATGCCTTAAGCAGAAAGAATATTGAGATGATATCTTACATGATGATTCGGGAATATGAACTACTAGAACAGTTTACGAGCCTTAACTTGGACATTGAGCCATCTGACACTGCCAATAGTGGTGTGATAGCTAGCCTGAGAATAGAACTGGATTTGATTGATAGAATTCGACAGGCTCAACATACTGGTCGATATTGTATAGATATGGCTAGTCAGATCCAATTGGGAACTATGACAGATTTTGAAGTTAGCCCCGATGGTCTACTGAGGTTTAAAGGTAGAGTTTGTGTCCCCAATGATGCATAGTTGAAGAAACTGATATTGACAGAAGCTCACTCCTCAAGGTATACCTTACACCCGAAAAGTAATAAAATGTACTAGAATTTACGAAAGGTTTATTGGTGGTCAAGGATGAAGAAGGGTGTGGCTGAATTCGTGACCAAATGTCTTGTGTGTCAGCTAGTTAAGGTAGAGCACCAGAAACCTGCAGGGTTGTTACAACCTAATACCAACATGGAAATGAGGGCATGTCACCATAGATTTCATTATGGGATTGCCAAGGACCCATAGAAACCATGATACAATTTGGGTCGTAGTTGATAGATTGAAAAAGTCTGCCCACTTCCCGGCTATAAAGTCTATTGATACTTTGAGTGCTCTAGCGGATCTATATGTGTGAGAGATTGTAAGACAACATGGCGTACCAGTAAGCATTATATCTAACAGAGATTCTCGGTTCACTTCACACTTCTGGGAACATTTTCAAGAAGCCATGGAGACCCAATTGAATTTTAGCACAGCTTTCCATCCTCAAATAGATGAACAATCGGAGAGGACTATTCGGACATTGGAGGACATGTTGGGAGCTTGTGGTTAAGATTTTAAAGGCTCTTAGTATGACCATTTGCCGCTAGCAGAGTTTGCATATAATAACAGTTACCACTCAAGTATCGGAATGGCACTGTACGAAGCGTTGTATGGACGCATGTGTCGTTTGTCGATTGGATGGGAAGGAGTGGGTGAAAGAAAGATATTTGCTCCTGATCCGGTTAAGCAAGCTTCAAAGGATGTATAATTAATTTGTGAGAGGCTGAAAACAGTTCAGAGCATGTAGAAAAGTTATGCGGACCAAAGACGAACACCTTTGAAATTTTCAGTAGGAGATTCAGTATTTCTGAAAATTTCACCTTCCAAAGGTATAATGAGATTTGAAAATAAATGAAAGTTAAGTCCTCGTTATATTAAGCATTTCAAGATCTTAGACCGAGTAGGATACAAAACTTACAAATTGGCTTTACCGCCAGAATTGTCGAGTATCCATAATGTCTTTCATATCTCAATGCTTCGGAAGTATCATTCAAATCTGACACATGTGATTAAGTATGAACCGTTGGAGTTGAAGGAGGATATGACATACGTGGATAAGCCAGTACAGATCTAGTACAGGAAAGAAAAAACATTACGGTCTAAGACAATTCCACTAGTTAAAATTCTAAGGCAGTATCACACCTCAGAGGAGGCCAAGTGGGAATTGGAAAGCCTAATGCGTGAAAAGTACCCACAATTATTTAAGGAATGATGTACTTTTAAATTTGGGGACCAAATTTCCTAAGGTGAGGAGAATGTAAACACCTTAAATTTTTAGGTACGTGGTTTCAACAAGGAATAATACATAAGCCAATGGAATTAAAATTGTGTTTCCCCTTAGTCAATGATTAAAAATTTAATTATATTCTCCATTGTCAGACTTGGAGGAAATAATCAAATAAATCATATTAATGCTAAGAACAAATGACTATGGAAATATATATATATATATATATATATATATATATGGGTGTGTAATATTATGTTCATTTTTTTAAATTAAGTATATGAGTATGTGTGTGTGTGTGTGTGTGTATAAATATATATACAAATATACATACATATCTATTTGGGCCGAGAGCTTTACTTTATGGAAGATACATATAAGAAAGTATGTATATATACACGTGGGATGCAAATTAGGGAGATAATGATCGATAAAAGGAAAACACAAACAATACACTAATATACACAAGAGATAACACACGGTAGGAGAGGGAGTGGCTAGAGGGACAGGTAGCCTAGCAGTTGATAATTCTATATTTTTAGAATTATTTGTGCTTAATTTTCTAATTAATTATTTAAATCCCCAATTTATTTTGTTAATTATCCCCTTTATTTAATTAAAATTCTCATGTTTGTAGATAAATTAAATCTGGATGAATTTTGAATATTTCGATAGAAAATGGATCGGAATTGGGCTAAAATCGAGATTGAGCCACGTGGACAACACGAGTCATACCACCTAGCACATCCAATTGGACAAGAAGACCGATGACATGAAAATATCTTTTCAAGGAGCCAATGGTGTGAAGACAAGTGGCCAAAAAAATGTCAACTCACCAAGGATGTGGAAATTACCATTTTACCCCTAGTGTGTTTATAAATAGGAAAGGATGACAATTGAAAATATTATGTAATTTTAGGAGTAGAAGTAAATGTAATTTAGGAGTAGGAGTAGATGTAATTTTTAGGGTAGACTAGTTTCTAAGGTAGTTTAGATTTATTGTCTTTGTTTTCCCGAAAAGATTAGTTTGTTTGTAGCAAAAAATTTACTGTTTATTCACTATTCACTTGATGAAAATATTTGTTCCATTTTCTCATTTTCATGGTATCCCATTAGCAATTTGTTTCACCTTGTTCTTCTTTTCGGTTTGAAGAAATCTATTACTGTATGTTTCTTATTTAGTGAGTTGTAGATGAAAGTTAATGAAAAATGAGTTAAGTCTCCATTACTATCTCTCGGTTTCAAAAATTTGTATAGTTTTTCTTTAGCTTTCGGTTGCATTCGGGTTTCAGGCATCTTCACACCGTCTCCTGCCTTTTGATTCTGTTGCTTTGATGTGGAATGATGCAAAGCATTTGTCCACATCAAGAGCATAGTGGAACTCGGTAGGAGAAGACGGTGAAGGAAACCATAGCTCGGGAGTTTCCTGTTTTCATTTTTCTGCATTATTCTAGCAAGCCGATCGATCCTCTGTTCTCCTCTGTTCACAACTTCTTCGACTGTTCATTTTCTTTCTTTGTTTTAGTTGTTAGGTCCATTCCTTTTATGCTTTCTATCTTTCATTCACTGCCTTAAGCTTACACGTTATTAAATTTTTGTTTGTGTTTTATCTGTTTTCTCGTTCGGTTTCATCTATTGTTCATCACGCTTTGGTTTCATTCATTTTATGTGTGTTCTATCTTATTTCCCGTTTTGTTTTACTGAGTATTGCTGATTGCAGCACCTAAACAGCAGCTGCTGTGTGAGCATTTTACTCCAGTAACCAGTGCCCAGTTGAATGCAGCAGTGCAGGACAGAGCACACCGAGACCACACCTAGACAGCTGAGAGCAGCAGCACGAACAGAAGCAGAGACGAACACTGCAGGAGCGGGAGCTGGAAATTGCAGGAGTTGAGGCAACAGGACAACCCGTGACCACAGCCTGTAGCCGAGACATACCAGGGCAGCAGCAGTGGAACAGCAGAAGCATACCGAGAAGGCCTGGAGTAGCACCATTGTAGCAGACCGAGAAAGCCTGGAGCAATGCTGGAACAGAGCCTGGGGCAGCATGAAACAGCAATCGATTGCAGAACTGGAGCAGCAGACAGCAGGCACATAGCATACCGGGAATGGAGGCCGAGCAGCAGGCAAAAGCTTAGACCAGAGGACAAACCGAGACACACCAGTGGACAACAGCAGCACACCTTGCCAAAACCGTGAAAGACATACCTGGAAATGAAAAAGAAAAATGACACGTGAATAGTATTTGGAGGGAATGGTTTAAATTGGTTAAGGTTTTGTTTGGCTAGTTCATTTTAGTTAATTAACTCATTTTTATGCATTGTTAATTTAGTTTAATTTCAATTTAATTTGTTAAGCTTAGTTTAGAGTTTTTAATTAAATTGCATGTTAGTATTCTTGCATATTAGTATAAAACTTAGTTTTAATTAGGATGATAGTTAATTAAGTGTTCATTTAGAATTAGATTAGGGGTAAATTTATTTCATTAAGCTTTAGTTAGTTTAAATTACGTTTTAATTAAGTAGTTTAATTGCAATTTTAGGATAGTTAAATTTAGTTTAATTTATCTTGCTTTGTTATTTTCATAATTGCATTTTATTTTAATTAATTAGTTTTAACTGTTTTAATTTCTTTTGTAGGTTTTTGATTTTAATTGCGTTGAGCACTGTAAGTAATTTTGCTCGGTTTTATTTCCTTTATTTTATAGTTTTATTATTTTATTGCTTTCGGTATTTTCAATTCTAGATTAGTAGATCACCCACCTTAATCTCATAATTTGCTAGAATATACTTAAGATAAGATTAACCGGTACTTAATTAGGCTAGTCAACTTCTCTGTGGGACGATAATTTCGGGACTCAAATTCCATTATTACTTGTACGATCCGTGCACTTGCGGTAATACCTTTAGGACGTGTCAAGTTTTTGGCGCCGTTGTCGGGGAAGTTTTAATTAGTCGTTAATTAATATCGGTGAAATTATGCCTAGGTATAATTCTAGCTTGTGAATATTTAGGGTGTAAATATTTAGAGCCTTGGCTTAGGTTAGTTAAATTTTCTCTTAATTAAAATAAAAAAAATTAAAAAATTGAAAAACTTAAAAAAAATTCTAAGGACTTTTCGATGATTGCAAGCGTAGAGCCAGAAGTTTTGATTGCTTTCCTCTAGATCCTAAAATCAAACACACTTTTAGAAAAATTCGAAAGGACTCTAGGAAATTATTAGCTCCGCTGCAATTCACCATGGCAGAAAATAGAAAAATTAGAACTGTTGGAGATTATGCGATGCCGTCAATTGGAGGATATTATTCCGGCATTAGGCCACCAGCTGTCCCTACAAATAACTTCAAAATTAAGCCTGCAATCCTCCAGATGATCCTAACTTCTCTACAGTTCAGTGGGCTTCCACACGATGACCCACATGCTCACCTTGGGCAATTCTTGGACTTGTGCAACACGTTTAAACATAGTGGATTATCTGATGATGCGCTTAGGCTTAGATTATTTCCCTTCTCACTTAGGGATAGGGCGAGACACTAGTTAACCTCCCTGCCTCCAGGATCCATTTCTACATGGGACGAGTTAGCCCATCAATTTCTATCTA
Organism: Firmiana major; assembly: GCA_033439115.1. NCBI lineage: Eukaryota > Viridiplantae > Streptophyta > Magnoliopsida > Malvales > Malvaceae > Firmiana > Firmiana major. Next base: position 67,298,684 of record CM065899.1, read on the forward strand.
AGTTTTTCCTTCCCTCTAAAATGGCCCAACTCCGTAGTAATATATCTTCCTTTGCTCAGTACGACTCTGAATCTCTTTACGAAGCATGGGAACGATATAAGGAGCTTCTTAGGAAGTGCCCTCACCATGGCCTACCTTTGTGGTTGCAAGTCCAGACCTTCTACAACGGACTTACAAGCCCAAATAGGATCATTGTTGACGTTGCGGCAGGTGGAGCCCTAATGTGTAAAACAGAGGAGGAAGCTTACGAGTTGTTAGAAAAGATGGCGGCTAACAACTATCTATGGTCCTCGGAGAGGCAATTGCCAAAGAAGTCGACGGGTATTTATGAGCTCGACACACTGTCTACCTTGACCTCCCAAATCGCAAATCTTACGAAGAAGGTAGAGTCGCTCAGTACCCAACATAATCCTCCCACCAGTCTTAATCCGATTTATTCTGTCCAAAGTCCTTTTCTTTCCTGCGAGCTGTGTAGTGGTACCCACTCTGTAGATAGGTGTCCACTTAACCTAGAATCGGTTCAGTATGTTGCTCCACTTCAGAAGCAACAGAACAACCCCTTGTCAAACACCTACAACCCAGGGTGGAGGAACCATCATAACTTCTCCTAGAGCCAAAACCAATGGCAAACTTCTAGCTCTAGACTTGTAGAACCCCCTAGTTTTCAAGCTCCACCGGTTCATGTACCACTACAGTCGCAATTTCCATATCACCCGCCTCATCAACCATCCCCTCCACAATTTCAGCATCATCCATCTCACTTCCATCAACCACCACCACCACCACCACTTATGCAGCCCCAACTCTACCATGCACCAGCAGCTGAGAAGAAGCCTACATTAGAGGAGATGTTCTCAACGATCCTACAAAATCAAGCTGCTTCAATTAAGAACTTAGAGGTTCAGGTGGGACAAATAGTAAATGCTCTTAGCCAACGTTCTCAAGGGACCCTTCCTAGTAACACTGAAGTTAACCCTGTTAAGCAAAGGGAGGCTAAGGAATATGTTAGATCTATCACCCTTAGGAGTGGCAGAGAGCTAGATGAGCCACAAGTCAAGTCCCAACCTGAACAGCACATAGTTGAATAATCCATAAGTTCTAACAAAGCAGCTCAGAAAGAGCAGGAACATCAAGATCAGGCTGCAAAAGAATCCAAGCTAGGCACTTCTTCATCTATACCTTCTTTTTCTTCTATTTCACAGCCTTCCTCGTCCTCTGATTCTACACAAGTTCCCACTACATTGCCTCTAGTTAAACCACCAGTACCTTTTCCTCAGAGGTTCCAAAATCAAAAACTGGAACAATAATTTGCTAAATTTCTTGAGATTTTTAAGAAGCTTCACATCAACATTCCTTTTGCAGATTCCTTAAAGCAAATACCAAGTTATGTGAAGTTTCTAAAGGATATCCTCTCTAGGAAAAGAAGATTGGAAGACTATGAGACTGTGGCCTTAACTGAGGAATGTAGTGCCATTATCCAGAGGAAATTACCCCCCAAGCTCAAGGATCCTAGGAGTTTTACCATACCATGCACAATTGGAAATTTATTCTTTGGTAGAGCCTTGTGTGATTTAGGAGCTAGTACAAATTTAATGCCATTGTCTATCTATCAGAAGTTAAGAATAGGGGATGCCAAGCCCACCACAGTGACCCTTCAGTTGGCTGATCGATCAATTAAATATCCAAATGGGGTCATTGAGGATGTCTTAGTAAAGGTGGACAAGTTTATTTTCCCTGCAGATTTTATCGTGTTGGACATGGAGGAAGACAGTGAAGTCCTCATTATACTAGGTAGACCTTTCTTAGCTACTGGTAGAACAATAATTGATGTACAAAAGGGGGAGTTAACGATGAGAGTCCAAGATCAGGAAGTAAAGTTTAATGTTTTCAAACCTTTGAAACTCCCTGATGACTCTCAAGAGTGTTTTAAGATGGAGATGAGGAGAATATAAGGCTTGACCATATAAAATCTGAAAGAAGAAGGGAAGTAGATAGGGCTCAAGAGGATTTAATTGTTAACATTTTATCACCACTTTGGATGACCCTCCTACTCTTCGCCCTGCTGCTGAGTGTTGTCTTCTTCAGTTGCATTTGAAGTGGCTATGTTTTCCTTTTCACTTTGTATATAGTTCTTTTTCTTTTTCTTTTCTGTTGTTTCTTTCTTTCTTTGTTTATTTTGCAGGTTTCTTTTCTAGCATTACGTTTTCAATCAAGCTTCAGTTGTTCATCATCATCAGAAAGGGGAGTACTCTGTCTTGAACTTAAATTCTTATATTATCTGCACACTGAGGACACTGTGCACTTTAAGTTTGGGGGAGGGGATATCACTTGAGCTATTTTGGGAAAGATTGGATAAATTTTCAAAAAAATTTTGAAAATCTGAGAAAGAATTTTCGAATTTTTTTCAATAATATGAGCTTAAATTGCTTGATTTTGGGATGATTTAGTGCTTAGCATGTAGTTTTTCATATTCTAATGATATGACCCCATGATTTAGTCTGACTTTGATTGACTGAGAAGCATGATTATAGGAAAAGTATGAAGTTGAATTCTTGAATTTGTCTTAATTCTGATTGTGATTGCCTCATGTTATGCACATGTCATGTCATGAATTGGTATATTTATTTAGAGAAAGCTTATGTGTACATAGGACTGCATTTGTTCAGTTGATTTTGTGCATCATATTCTAGAATTTGTTTGATCTGATCTCGATGCGAAATATTAAATCACACTTGATTAGGGAGATGATTTAGGTCATCTTTGGATCGTTTGAGCCTTTCTAGCCTTCCTTGTACATATTCTACCCTTAGTCACCCATCTGGACCAAATAAGCTTTTCTCTGTAAATATACCTGCGTTATTTTCCTTAGCTTAAATACTTTGTCCTATCCCTTACCCCAAAAGCATGAAAAGTCATTGGGATATATTGTGAGCTATATGGGTATTAAGTGATAGTGAAAGAGTATGTCAAAAAAATGATGAAAAAGAATGAAAAAGAAAAGGAAAGAAGAAATAAGCAAAATTAAAAAAAAAAATGTTTAGTAAAAGAAATAAGTTTGGGGGAAATAATTAGAACTCTTACATTATAGATCCTAGAAGTAATGCATGTTAAGGGGTAATTAAACCTAAATCGATTTTATCATACCTTAGCCCCAGCCTTACATCACAAGCTTAATGAAATCCTATTGATCTTTAGTTAAGTGTGACTACATTAGTGGAGAGAGAAGTGAAAAGCAAACTCATGGGAATGATCACATGTCATTGACTCTGCATTCACTGTGTTGCATAATCTGATCTGGATAATGTACTGTGAAGTGACTTGACATCTTTCACACACTCACGAGGAGTCCAATTTGGGATAGGACTTATGATTGAATAATTCTAAGTGCTGGACTTATGATTGTGAGTCTTTGATTTCATAGTCTATACTTTTTCTTTGAGGATAATATTGGGAAAATTATTGTGTTTTGTACTTATCATTCCTACAATCATTTTGTTTTGCTTGAGGACAAGCAAAAACTCAAGTTTGGGGTGTGATAATTCTATATTTTTAGAATTATTTGTGCTTAATTTCCTAATTAATTATTTAAATCCCTAATTTATTTTATTAATTATCCCCTTTATTTAATTAAAATTCTCATTTTGCAGATAAATTAAATCCGGATGAATTTTGAATATTTCGGTAGAAAATGGATCGGAATTGGGCTAAAATCGAGATTGAGCCACGTGGACAACACGAGACAAGCCACCTAGCACATCCAATTGGACAAGAAGACCGATGACATAGAAATATCTTTTCAAGGAGCCAATGGTGTGAAGACAAGTGGCCAAAAAAATGCCAACATCAAGGATGTGGAAATTACCATTTTACTCCTAGTGTGTTTATAAATAGGAAAGGATGACAATTGGAAATATTATGTAATTTTAGGAGTAGAAGTAAATGTAATTTAGGAGTAGGAGTAGATGTAATTTTTAGGGTAGACTAGTTTCTAAGGTAGTTTAGATTTATTGTCTTTGTTTTCCCGAAAAGATTAGTTTGTTTGTAGCAAAAATTCTACTGTTTATTCACTATTCACTTGATGAAAATATTTGTTCCATTTTCTCATTTTCATGGTATCCCATTAGCAATTTTGTTTCACCTTGTTCTTCTTTTTGGTTTGAAGAAATCTATTACTGTATGTTTCTTATTTAGTGAGTTGCAGATGAAAGTTAATGAAAAATGAGTTACGTCTCCATTACTATCTCTCGGTTTCAAAATTTTGTATAGTTTTTCTTTAGCTTTCGGTTGCATTCGGGTTTCAGGCATCTTCACACCGTCTCCTACCTTTTGATTCTGTTGCTTTGATGTGGAATGATGCAAAGTATTTGTCCACATCAAGAGCATAGTGGAACTCAGTAGGAGAAGACAGTGAAGGAAACCATTGCTCGGGAGTTTCCTGTTATCATTTTTCTGCATTATTCTAGCAAGCCGATCGATCCTCTGTTCTCCTCTGTTCACAACTTCTTCTATTGTTCATTTTCTTTCTTTGTTTTAGTTGTTGGGTTCATTCCTTTTATGCTTTCTATCTTTCATTCACTGCCTTAAGATTACTCGTTATTAAATTTTTGTTTGTGTTTTATCTGTTTTCTCGTTCGGTTTCATCTATTGTTCATCACGCTTTGGTTTCATTCATTTTATGTGTCTTCTATCTTATTTCTCGTTTTGTTTTACTGAGCATTGCTGATTGCAGCACCTAAACAGCAGCTGCTGTGTGAGCATTTTACTCCAGTAACCAGTGCCCAGTTAAATGCAGCAGTGCAGGACAGAGCACACTGAGACCACACCTGGACAGTTGAGAGCAGCAGCACGAACAGAAGCAGAGATGGACACTGCAGGAGAGGGAGCTGGAAATTGCAAGAGTTAAGGCAACAGGACAACCCGTGACCACAGCCTGGAATCAAGACATACCAGGGCAGCAGCAGTGGAACAGCAGAAGCAGACCGAGAAGGCATGGAGTAGCACCATTGTAGCTAGAGCTGGCAAAAGTTGGCCCGAGCCCGAAAACCCGCCCGAGCCCGCCCGAGACCGAACCCGAGATCGGACCGAATTGACCAAAAAGTCAAAGGCCCGAGACCGAGAAAAGCCCGACCCGAAAAAGCCCGAACCTGATAAAGCCCGAGCCCGAAAAAGCCCGAGCCCGAAAAAACCCGAACCCGAAAAAGCCCGAGCCCGAAAAAGCCCGAACCCGATACGACCCGAACCCGAAACCGACCCGATCCGAAACCCGAGAAAGCCCGAATTTATAACCCGAGAAAGCCCGAATTATAATTATATAATTATTATATTAAAAAATAAATAAATAAATAATAATACACTTTTTCTAATTAAAATTTATAAAATTTTAAAACAATCATTATTTATTTATTACATAATTATATCAATAATTTATTATCAACAAAATAAATATTAAATATTTACATTCAATTATTAAATAAAATTATTTTAAAACACAATGTAATATTCAATATCAAATAATTTTCAATATTATGCTTATTATATTTGTAATAATAAATAATAAATATATTATTAAATATAACATTTGATTTTATTATAAAAACAATTATTATCCTATTTTATTATATTTATTTCATATTAAAATTTTAATTTTAATACAATAATAAATCAAATATATATATATATAAATCATTATATAATTGTAACATTTATTTAAATTTGATATTTCATATAAAACATTGAATACATTATTAACAAAATTAGAATTTAAATTCTGACTCCTATAACTCGTAAATAGAAAAATAATAATTTGTTTTTTAAATGGTGATTATACTAAAAATAAGAATTGAAAGTTAAAAAAGGGGATCATACCCTTTTAAAGGTTGTAATAACTTTTTCACTGCAAAAAAAGATTCAGACTCAACTATGACATGTTTGCATCCAAATTCTCATGCCATTAATAAGTCAATGATTGTTATGTTCTAAATTAGTCCAATATAGTAAAAAAACAAACCAGCAAAGAAAACATCAAACACTTAAAATTATGACATGTAACATTACAAGAACAATAAAATAGAAAACATACAATCATTCTCATACAGAATTTAAATTCTGACTCCTATAACTCGTAAATAGAAAAATAGTAATTTGTTTTTTAAATAGTGATTATACTAAAAATAAGAATTGAAAGTTAAAAAAGGGGATCATACCCTTTTAAAGGTTGTAATGACTTTTTCACTGCAAAAAAAGATTCAGACTCAACTATGACATGTTTGCATCCAAATTCTCATGCCATTAACAAGTCAATGATTGTTATATTCTAAATTAGTCCAATATAGTAAAAAACAAACCAGCAAAGAAAACATCAAACACTTAAAATTATGACATGTAACATTACAAGAACAATAAAATAGAAAACATACAATCATTCTCATATACAGCCACCTAGTCATGGAGAAACTAATCCCTAGTCATACATTGAATGATGAACAAAACAGGAAAATACGATCATTCCATTCAACGCTAGCGGCTTGATGAATAACATACTCGAAAAGATTGTAAATGCAGGAAGCAACTAAACTCTCCAAGAGCGACACTGTCTTCAAATAAGATTAATGAGGCAATAATCAATCATAATTACTCTTAATAAAAAAATTTAATTTTTTAACAATATAAATAGTAAGAAATAAAATATCAACATACGTTACAATTAGAACTCTTCATCCTCATTCATAAATCAACTAGTTCAATTTAATCCAACTTTCCTTCCAAATCTCATTGTTTCATCTTCTTCATCTAATAAAATATATAAAAATAATCATATAAGAATTTAAATAATAAAAAATTAATAAAATAATAATGACACTAAAATCTTACCATCTTTATCTATATCATATCCAACAGCAATTACGAGTGGTAATCAAAATTTCTGCATTATGTGTTATGAGACAATTTCTCCATTTGTTGATAATTCTACCACCCATACTAAATGCTGATTCAGATGCAACTGTGGTAATTGAAATACTCAATATATCATTAGCCATAAGTGAAAGTACAAGGTATCGAAATTGATTTTTCTTCCAATAATCAAGAACATTAATTTGAATCTCATAATCTTCTCTTGGTTTATTCAAATATACATTTAACTCTGATCTATATAAAAGAGATCCAGAATTGAAGTTTCTAAATCCCTACAATAACAAAATAAGTTCATATATGAAATTATAATAACAAATGTAAATTAAAACTCAAAAAAGAATTACTTAATATAAAAAAATAATAATTTAATAAGTTACTAAAACAATTTATATTAAACTTTGAACAAAAAATTTATATAAATATGTTATCAAATTAACAATAAATATTTATATGTTTCAAATTTTATTTCTAGCTAGGAAATTTAAGTTTTTGCCATGTCTTGTCTTTTGTAAATTTTATTACTAAATTATATAATTTTTTTCCTCTTTAATTCATATTTCATCTTTTTAATTATATTTTGTCTTATAATCATTATGATTAAATTATATCAGCTTTTTGGTTTACCTATTTTATTTAAACTTCTATATTATATTTAATAATTTTTTCAAACTTAAACTAATTGCATCTATCAATTGAGAATTTAGCTACAATTATAGAACTTTAATTAGATATAATTTAAACGAATGGATAAAATTAATTAGGTATAATTTTGTTAAGCATATATGATTATTTATTTATTTGCCTACCTTATCGGTTTATATCTATACCAGTCCACTAAAATAATATCAGTAGATATTTTTTCTTGTGCATTATGCAACGTGGCGATCAAGACAAACATGCATCATTACTTGATTGTGCAAAAATGATTATTTTAAGTTAATTTTTTTATTTAAATTATGTAACTAATTTATTAAAAATTAAAAATTTGTTATACTTATATATGATAACTAATTAGTAAATATTTATTTTAATAATTATTTTGATAATAAATAATTAATTTTTTAACCATGTTATTATATAATATGATAATTCTGTTTGAAAATTATTAAATTAATTATATATATACATTAACGTGCAATATTTATTTTATTCCATTTTATACAATAATTTAATAATTTATCATGAAATCATATCCTTTCTTTTCTTATTCTTTGAAAGCCTATCAACAATTTCAATTATTCTATAGATAGATTATATATGTAGTCCAGTCAGATTTTTTATACTCTTCAATTTTTCTTGGTCAAGGTCAAAGAAATAAGCAAAACATTCATTTAAAAAAGAAGTGAAGAAGATAACCCCTAGAAGTTTGAGCAAATCCGTAAAACCAAAAACAAACTAACAGAGGAAATAAAAAAATATTATGAAATTTTTATTAATCTAATTTTAGTGACTTCTCTTTAAAATTTAAAAATTTATTATTTTAATCATAATTATCTACTTTAATTTTATAATTATTTATATTATGCTTTTTTTAAGCTCACAAAGTTTTTTTGTATAAATATATTTTTTTAGTGTATTATATCACTACAAAATATCAATCATATGGTAGTGTATAATTGTATATGATATAATTATATCAAATATTAAAAATATATAATTTTTTTAATTTAATATTCTAAATTTTTAATGAGACATTTGATTAATTAATGTAAACGATTATATTTAATGCAATAATATTAATTATGATTTATGTACAAATAAAAAACAAATTAGAAATAAAATAGAGCTAATTAATTGATCATTTATTCATATTAAGCATTTTTTTGGTAAATGATAATATTAATTGGTACTTTTCTTCCTATAATATCTATATGTAATACTTTCTTTTGCATTTAATGAATATAATTATATCTACTATTTTATAATAAATATTGTAAGAAATGAAAAAAGAGTAAATTATTTTTGTCAAATAATAAATATTAAAATATAGAAATTTGTTTTTATATAAATATTTATTAAAATATAAAATCATATAAAAAATAAATTAATTATCGCATTCAAATTTTTTTTTAAAAAAAATTATAACTAATAAAATTTCAAAATTTTTCAAGCCGGTCCGCTAAACCCGCCCGACTAGAATCGAGACCGAACCCGAAAAAGCTCGAACCCGAAAAAGCCCGAACCCGAAGAAACTCGAAACCGAAAAAGCCCGAAACCGAAAAAGTCCGAACCCGAAAAAACCCGAAACCGAAAAAGCCCGAACCCGAAAATAACCGAACCCGAAAAAGCCCGAACCCGAAAAAGCCCGAGCCCGAAAAGAACCCGAACCGAGCCCGCCCGAGCCCGCCCGTTTGCACCTCTAATTGTAGCAGACCGAGAAAGCCTGGAGCAATGCTAGAACAGAGCCTGGGGCAGCATGAAACAGCAGTCGATTGCAGAACTGGAGCAGCAAACAGCAGGCACATAGCAGACCGAGAATAGAGGCCGAGCAGTAGGCAAAAGCTTGGACCAGAGGACAAACCGAGACATACCAGAGGACAACAGCAGCACACCTTGCCAAAACCGTGAAAGCCATACCTGGAAATGAAAAAGAAATATGACACGTGAATAGTGTTTGGAGGGAATTGTTTAACTTGGTTAAGACTTTGTTTGGCTAGTTCATTTTAGTTAATTAACTCATTTTTATACATTGTTAGTTTAGTTTTATTTCAATTTAATTTGTTAAGCTTAGTTTAGAGTTTTTAATTAAATTGCATGTTAGTATTCTTGCATATTAGTATAAAACTTAGTTTTAATTAGGATATAGTTAATTAAGTGTTCATTTAGAATTAGATTAGAGGTAAATTTATTTCATTAAGCTTTAGTTAGTTTAAATTGCATTTTAATTAAGTAGTTTAATTGCAATTTTAGGATAGTTAAATTTAGTTTAATTTATCTTGCTTTGTTATCTTCATAATTGCATTTTATTTTAATTAATTAGTTTTAACTGTTTTAATTTCTTTTGTAGGTTTTTTATTTTAATTGCATTGCGCACTGTAAGTAATTTTGCTCGGTTTTATTTACTTTATTTTATAGTTTTATTATTTTATTGCTTTCGGTATTTTCAATTCTAGATTAGTAGATCACCTACCTTAATCTTATAATTTGCTAGAATATACTTAGGGTAAGATTAACCAGTACTTAATTAGGCTAGTCAAATTCTCTGTGGGACGATAATTCCGGGATTCAAATCTCATTATTACTTGTACGATCCGTGCACTTGCGGTAATACCTTTAGGGCGTGTCAGCAGTGAAAGGAAATGAAACTGACAAAGGCTGTGTATAAGTGGTTGGAAATCAAGGAAAAATATTCATATAATAGAAATACATGTTGATTCAGTAGCAGAGGATAAGAAACTGAGAGTGTAAACAAAAAAAGAAAACGTGAAGAAAAACGGGTGAAGTGTTGAAGTTTCAGCAATTCGGTAGCCCACTTATCTACACCAAAAGTGTTTAATTAAATAAGAGGAAGTCAGATTAGAGAGGTGGTTGAGGCGGGCTTGTACTGAGGAGGATAGAGCAGACAGTAGCAAAGCAGACCTAACAAGAAAAGGAAGGCTGAAGAGATGGTCTGCTGCTGATGAAGATGGGATAATACCGGGGGAAGAGGTCTAGAATTGGCAGGGAATGGGCATGATAAGGGGTGATCATGGCTTTCGGTAAGGAGATAATCTAGAATAATATATATATGCATATAAAACTATGCAAACCAAAAATGTGGCAAAGGGAGAGAAACTGAAGGAAACTTAAAACAGTAAACGAAGCAGTGCAGTGATTGTAGTAGAAAACTGGGTGGAGTTTTGGTTAGTGGTGATAATAGTCGGGGAAGGAATTGGACGGAGTGAAGAAGACAGGAGTGAGCCGAGAAGTGAGAAGCTGAGCTTGGACTAGGGGAAGCCATAAAGGGGCTACTTTTGTGGTTGAACAGGGGATGGCTCTCGGCTAAAGGAGTAGAGCTAGGTGTAGGGCTGAAGGTGTAAACATATAAATAAATATATGTATGTATATATATATATATATATATATATATATATTGCAGAAAAAAGGTGAAGGAACAAAATAGAGGAGGATTAGTGAAGCTGTAGTAGATAAGAAATCTGAAGCAGAGAATGAGACGGGCCAGTGGTAGCTGGGCATCGGGTAGGAGCGGAGGCGGACGAAGGAAACTGGAATAAGGTGAGCTGGAACTAGAGTGAACGGAAGGACCACCAGTGCCGGACGGAAACATCAGGGGAGGAAGAAGGTGGCAGCGCTAAGAGGTTGAAGGGACAATGAACAGTGTCGAGGTTGTAGTGAGGAAGAAGAAGAAAAAAGGCGCGAAAAGAAAGAAAAAAATGAGTAGACTGAACCCATTGACTCGTACCTTTGAGGAATTGAGGATTACTGACAAACACCGAAGTAAGAAAAATTTTGTGTGCTGCTAAAAATAATTACACGTAGTTCTTGCTGAACCATAGATAAAAATATACTAGGCCGATTTTATAACTCTGGTGAAAAATATAGATTTTTAGCCTTAGTTAAACAGCCTAACCTTACCATTATAAATTTAAATTGTTTGTATAAACACTGATATAGCTTGAATTATTAATTTAAATCAAAATTTCCGAATTTAATTACCATAGACTGTTTATTGGGATTTTGATCGAAAAATGGCAAGGCAGCTCCTTTTAAATTGTTTTATGCACTGTATTGAGTTTTAGAACTGCTTTGATGAAAATAATTTGCTTATGAATTAGTACTGATAAATGTGCTTGAGCACGTGCTGACTGTGTGTCGGACGGTCCGACTCACACTGATTTTGAGACAAAGGCGATGATTAGTCTTGCTGCACTGTTACTGTAGTCCACAGAGTATGATATATTGTTCAACATGCATGTGAGTACGTTGTACCGTGTTACTGGTCTTCGGACATACTGTACTATGAGCCGTTAGAATAGCTGACCACTCTCACGGCGATTGACATCTCGGCACACCTGATCAGTGATGCTCGGAGTCATCGACATTGGTTAATTATCACATTGATTATTGTTATAGCATTTTTCGCCTTGTCTCGCCTATTGGATTTACTGAATTGACCGTATGAACTGTATTATCATATGAAACTGTATTATTTTACTGCATAAAGAGACTGTGGCAGCCACCTCTTGATTCTTGCGGGAACAAAGTGCTACACAGTCGTCACAATAAAACACTGTATAAAGTTTTATAATACTATATTTATTACAGTTTACTATTGATATTGTTATCGAAAATGATTTTTGACTCTGATTTTACTAAACTGTCAACGACTTTGTTATTTTCATTACAAGTCTATATAGATAGATAGTGTGTTTATTTACCTGCCACATAGTTTTTCTTACTGAGCATGTTGAGCTCACCCCTTAGTTTCCTTCACAGAGCCTCGTCAGTAGCCGAGACCGTTTTTGTAAGACGAATTATTTTGCACAGTCATATGTTAACAAAGTATTCTTTCATGTTAAAGGTATACCCAGTATAGACATTTAGTTTGTATCTAAATTTTGTTAGTACAATAATGTATATCAAAATGTGTCTGGGGAACGTAAACATGAATTTTTTTAAATGAACTACTGTGCTGAGTAATTGGAAAACAGTTTCATTGGTGTTTATTATCGATTACCATAAACATTTATGTATATAGATGAATTCACTATATTGATTTAGTCTCAATTTGTAACTCAACCATATTATATCGTGTTGTGCATGATAATAATAATAAATAAAAAGTGACAAAAAAGGGTAATTGGTGTTGGATTCAAATTCAACCTTATCTACATGGTTGTAACATTATCAAGGTAAAAATTAGAATATTTATAGATAAAGAAAGAGAGTTTCAATGAGATACAAACTCATGTCTTTAAAAGCACAATCACCACCAACAAGGAGGAGAGGTATGATTTCTGAAACTAAGGATCATAATTTTTCTTTACAAAAACTCTGCTCAATTCTCTAGCTGACTTAAGCATCGGAGTGCCAACGCAAGGAAGAACCCCTGCGTCCCTCTGATCTTTCTCTCTTTTGCATAGGCATTCTAGAACACGTGATGCGAAGATCGAGGTGAAGACGTCTGCAATTCGACATTGCTGCAACCAAGCAACAACAATTGGTGCCATCTGTGGGAAAACGTCAGAAAAGCTTTCGACAACGATGGTACAGACACGTTCAACAACAATTAGAAGTGAAGAAAGTGAGGACATGGCGAGCTCCCCAATGGTGGACTTAGGTGATGGAGTTCAGACCGAGAGGGTCGAATATGATTACGATTCCCATTGCCGAATTCGAAGTCATGCGAAAGCAAGGAGAAGAGATTGTTCAAGCCTTGCGGACAATGGTTGATCTGTTCAATGGCGTTTTTCTGCAAGTGAATCTGCCATTAGCCGTCCAGAATTTGGTAGGAGAAGGGCTTGGAGCGAAAAATGCGCAAGGTAAGCCACGAAGACAATGTGCGAGAGCTTGAAGCGAAAAGTGCGTGATGTAAGCTAAGCACACAACCAAAGGGCTTGAAGCGAAAAATGCGCGAGGTAAGTCACGAAGACAATGTGCGAGAGCTTGAAGCGAAAAGTGCGCGATGTAAGCTAAGCACACAACCAAAGGGCTTGAAGCGAAAAATGCGCGAGGTAAGCCACGAAGACAATGTGCGAGAGCTTGAAGCGAAAAGTGCGCGATATAAGCTAAGCACACAACAAAAGGCTTGAAGCGAAAAATGCGCGAAGTAAGCCACGAAAACAATGTACGAGAGCTTGAAGCGAAAAGTGCGTGATGTAAGCTAAGCACACAACAAAGGGCTTGAAGCGAAAAATGCGCGAGGTAAGCCACGAAGACCATGTGCGAGAGCTTGAAGCGAAAAGTGCGCGATGTAAGCTAAGCACACAACCAAGGGCTTGAAGCGAAAAATGCGCGAGGTAAGCCACGAAGACCATGTGTGAGAGCTTGAAGCGAAAAGTGCGTGATGTAAGCTAAGCACACAAATCAATGGCTTGAAGCGAAAAATGCGCGAGGTAAGCCACGAAGAAAATGTGCAAGAGCTTGAAGCGAAAAATGCGCGATGTAAGCTAAGCACACAACCAAGGGCTTGAAGCGAAAAATGCGCAAGGTAAGCCATGAAGAAAATGTGCGAGAGCTTGTAGCGAAAAGTGCGCGATGTAAGCTAAGCACACAAACAAAGGGCTTGAAGCGAAAAATGCGCAAAGTAAGCCACGAAGACAATGTGCGAGAGCTTGAAGCGAAAAGTGCGCGATGTAAGCTAAGCACACAACAAAGGGCTTGAAGCGAAAAATGCGCGAGGTAAGCCACGAAGACAATGTGCGAGAGCTTGAAGCGAAAAGTGCGCGATGTAAGCTAAACACACACCAAAGGGCTTGAAGCGAAAAGTGCGCGATGTAAGCCATGAAGAAAATGTGCGAGAGCTTGAAGCGAAAAATGCGTGAGGTAAGCTAAGCACTCAACCAAGGGCTTGAAGCGAAAAGTGCGCGAGGTAAGCCACGAAGAAAATGAGCAAGGGCTTAAGACGAAAAATGCGTAAGGAAAGCCATGCACCCAAACAAAGGGCTTGAAGTGAAAAATGCGCGAGGTAAGCCACGCACTAAAATAAGAGCTTGAGAATTATACGGTCAGAGAATTTGACTTCAGAATACAATGTAAGGACTTGATCTAAGGCTACAATGAGAACATATGTACTCTTCCGCAAGGATATACCTAGCGAAAGAGTGGGGAGCAATTGTTGTGCATGATAATAATAATAAATAAAAAGTGACAAAAAAGGGTAATTGGTGTTGGATTCAAATTCAACCTTATCTACATGGTTGTAACATTATCAAGGTAAAAATCAGAATATATATAGATAAAGAAAGAGAGTTTCAATGAGATACAAACTCATGTCTTTAAAAGCACAATGACCACCAACAAGGAGGAGAGGTATGATTTCTGAAACTAAGGATCATAATTTTTCTTTACAAAATCTCTGCTCAATTCTCTGGCTGACTTAAGCATCGGAGTGCCAACGCAGGGAAGAACTCCTGCGTCCCTCTGATCTTTCTCTCTTTTGCAGAGGCATTCTAAAACACGTGACGCGAAGATCGAGGTGAAGACGTCTGCAATTCGACATTGTTGCAACCAAGCAACAACATATCGCAAATTGGGGCGTTACATAAGTTGGTGGCTGGTTGCAAGATAGTCTTCAAGTTTCTTTCGTTCTCTCTAAAGTCGAATGAGTTTCTTCAGCTTTTCTCTATTTCTTGTACATTGGCCGAACAGTGAAGTGGGGAAAAAAAACTAAAGAAAGGCGTGGGGTCAGCTTCCTTTGGCTTTTGGTTCAATTCAAAATAAAAATCAATTAAATTTGTACCAAAATCCTATTAAAATAAACTTGATCCCACATTTTCTATAACTACTCCTCCATTAAGTAAAATTTTAATCTATTCATTAATTTCAATGCAAAACCCCATGGTTTGGGTTAAAGGAATTTAAAATTCTAACTTAATTTATTCATTAAATCCTTGTCTTAAGGACATTAATGCTAAAATTCCATTATCCCATATAATTTATTTTAAACTACAACTACCTTATAAATTCTTATCAACTTCCAATGTTTAATTTAATATTATTTATTTATTTATTTATTTATTTTATTTCTTTAACTTCATATTTAAATCAATTACTGGGATAGAAAAACAATTTTCGAAATGCCCTTGGTCCTAAAAATTGACCAAACTTCATATATAACCTCGACTCACCTTCGAGTTTCATAATCTGTGTAACATTTTCATAATTAAATAATTTAATTTGAATCCAATTCTCGAAAATTCACATTTACATAAGGTATAGAAAATCTGAAATGTTACATATGTATAATAATATTATGGATGGAATAGTCTTCTTAATGTGTACAAACCATAAATGAATTATAGAAAATGATAAGAAATTTGTACAAATTTAATGTATAGGCTGTGTTGCTCTACTTCTTCTTGGAATGTACTTCAAAGAAGTAAGTGTTAATCAATACAGTATATATGTAGATTAAATATTTTGAGTTAGATAGTTACATCAATAGTAAACTGCTGCGGCTAATTAATAGTTTAAGAAGATAAACAAACTTGATGCCCTGCAATGATGCTTTGCTAGGTTGATGTGCTGCTTGCTGAAAATAGTTTTAAGTTAAAAATGGTTTCAATATACTTATAAATTGAATAAATATATTTTGAGTAACTGTGACTATAATTTTGGATGATCAATTGTGGCAATAATTTTGGATTACTACAAACCTCTAATTTATAATAATGTGTATATTTTATCTTAATAAATGTAGTCAACTGTTTTAATTGGCAGCCTAATTATTATTAGTCTATTTTCAATTTCCTAGCTTAACTTTGACTATTATAAGGCCTGTAATAGAATGCAGTCAACCTTTTAATCGGTAGTGTAACTATTGCCAATCTATTTTCAATTTCTCGGTAGTGTAATTATTGCCAATCTATTTTCAATTTCTAACTTTACTTAATATAATTTTTCCAGTAATCTTGGGGGTGCAAATCAAAACCATATAATATTCCAATAAGTGTAATATTATAGCTAGATTTTATATCAATAAATTCAGTTAACTATTTAATATTTAATACATACTATTAATTTGGTAATTGTTTAAATAACCAATGTTTAGCCTGGCAATTGTTAACTCTGCTTAGAAAATATTAAGTTATCCACGTAAGAGTCCACGTTAGAAAATTTTGGGAGATAAGCATGTATCTTGTAATATAATAGTTGGTTGTATTTTATTGAATGAATTAGATAATAATTAATATTTTATGTAGTTTTGAAAATAAATAATATTAAAATTATATATATTATAAATATATTTGAATTGAATAAGTTAATTTTAGTAGTAAATTGTTAAAAATGATTTTAAGACTAGAGAAGTTTAAAAAAAAAAAGAAAAAGAGGAGAAATTAGCATTTATTGTTCATTTGACTTATGTATACATAATGTAAATAGATGCTTAGGTGTTATTTAAAAAAAATTATCCATCTAAGCGTCCACATTCTTACCAAATTTGCTATTACTTTATAATATAATATATATATTTGTTCATGTTGTAGAGCCCGAATTAAACTCCCTTTTATTTTTCCTATTTTTTCAATTCTTTTCTCAAATTTTTTGTCTGTTTTCTTGATTTTTCTGGTTGTTCGTTCAATATTTTTTATTTTTCATTTCTGATGATGATGATAAGAGTGAAGTATGGTAAAAGGGTTGTATGAACATCGATCGAGCCCCAAAACCAACTTTTTTTAACAATATGCCATACCAATTCATCAGCAACCGAATCCCAACTTTGATTTAAGGTTTAAAATCAAATTTTATGTCCAAATCTTGATTTTAAAAGCTTAAATTAAAAATCCAATTAATCAATGTGTAAGATCCCGTATATGTATAATGGTAATGTGTATACTTGGATCAATAATATGAATGGACTTGTAATGTAAAGCATGATTGATGTAAGTCCATGGATCCAATGTATGTATGTGTAATATAAATTGTAACGTACATACAAGTTTCATTGTGTATGAATACGAAGAAATGAGTTATGGCAAGTGATGGATGTGATTGAAACTCAAAATGAGTAGTGTGGTAAAATGGAATGGAGTTATGCTTCCATTTGGTTTTATGTTGCATACCTTTGAATATACAATGAATGCACACAAGTTTCAATGTGCATAAGGTATGAATGGATGCCATTTTCAAGTTATAAAGGTGGATGGATGAGGAAATGGCCATGGCAATAGATTGAGGGTGTGTTGGTATGAGTTGCAGCAATGAAACTGCAGGAAAATCTGGAAAACATGAGGTCCAGATCGATCTCCTAGGATGAGAGATCGATCTGGGAGAGCCAGAATGCTCTTATTTGGGCGAAAGAATTGAGCAGATCGATCTCCAATGGAGCCAGATCGATCTCTCAAGCATTCTGTAGTGGAAAGATCGATCCCCAAACACCCAGATCGATCTCCTTAGCTCTCTGTTTGGGACCAGATCGATCTGATTGCTTCGACAGATCGATCTCATGCTTCAACAGATCGATCTTATTGCTTCGACAGATCGATCTCAGGCTTAAAAATGCCGTGAAAAAGAGGGATTTTAAGGGACCAGATCGATCTCCTCTTGGACCAGATCGATCTCCTCAAGTCATTTCTATATAAGGAGAGCTGAAAATCTGGAAATCTCAGAAAAACACCAAACCTTACCATTTCAACCCAAAAACCTAACTTTCCCTCTCTAAAATCAGCCATTTTCAGTGAGATTTGAAGAGAGATCATTAGAGGTAAAGTTGTTCCCATCAAAGAGAAGAACAATATAGTGAGAGGGCAATTTCCCATTCTTAGAGTTGAAGGAGTTAAGGGCTTTACCATTTGGAGCAAGAAGAAGAATCACATTTGGTAAGATTCTAACACTCCAATCCAAATGTATTAGTTATTTAATTGATTTTGGAGTTGATTGGTATGAGTATTGATGGATAAACTACCTAGGAATGTAGTGGAATTGGTGTGACCTAGAAATCTAAAATGGGTATAATGTGAGGAGATGTGGGACTGAATGAGTTTATGATTTGTGGCATGCTAAAGTTGCTACTGGGGTAATGTTTATGATTTTAGATGGTTAGATGGAATTTCTTGGTGAGTTAGAGGAATTGTGAAAATGGATATATATATATATATATATATATATATATATGATTGATAAATGCCATAGTGAGGGGATTCATGAAGTATGAACACTATGAGCTTAATATCGATTTGATATCGATTTTGAGTAAGTTAATGGGCCTAAGAAGATCCATAGACTCGAGCTATGGGTAAAGTAATGAAACGAGGCCCAATAAGCTTCAATAGAGGCTATAGGTTAAATTGACTATAGCAAGCACAAGGGTTGCATAATATGAATCGAATATAATGCGGGATACGATTTTGTGCAGTCCCGAAGAGTTCGTTGAAGACGAATCGATCCGTACGAGTAAGCAGCTTAAGGAAGTGGAATCACGCATCGCGATTTCAGGTAAGGGAATTTTGTGAGTACATAGAGGTAGCTGCTCGTACTTTGAACTGTGGGTGAATATTGGGTGTTGTAAGAAATGCATGAATTGCCCAAATAAATAATTGATGAGTATGTGCGTGGTTTTGGATTTGAAGTGGATTTTATGAAATGGGATAGTAAGGCTAATAATTGCATAAACCTAACGTTTTGATGTTTTTCCAAATGAATTGCTTGGTTTTAAGCAAGCTTGTAGATAGGTCGGCTAGTATTGTATTGTGGTTGTGAAAAAGCATTTGTGAGTGCTAAACCCGAATTACCGGGATTGATAATTGTATTTAAGCCGCCTATCACATTCGTATGACATAAATCGCGCTAGAGCCTCGCTCGCGCTGGATTTCTATGTCTTCATTTGTATGAAACGTGCTAGAGCCTAGCTCGCACCTTGATCTGAAAACTATAGTGATATTTATAAATCGTACTGGAGCTTCTGCTCGTACGTGGATTTTGAGTGGTTGTCTCACGAGTATAACCGTACTAGAGCTATGCTCGTACACGCCTCTTTATGAGAAGATGCATGATGCATGAGTCGTGCTAGAGCTTTGCTCGCACAAGTATGTACAATGGGATACGTATAGGGTTGTGAAAGTGGGTAAGATCCTCAAGCCTTACATCCTTAAGCTAACATCCTTAAGCCCAAAGAGGCGGGGAGGCTCTGTTTGGTGGGGAGGCTCTCTTACGGTGGGATCCTTAAGCTAACATCCTTAAGCCCAAAGAGGCGGGGAGGCTCTGTTAGGCGGGGAGGCTCTCCTACATGGTTATAGTAAGATCCTTAAGCCTTACATCCTCAAGCTAACATCCTTAAGCCCAAAGAGGCGGGGAGGCTCTGTTAGGCGGGGAGGCTCTGTTTGGTGGGGAGGCTCTCTTACGGTGGGATCCTTAAGCCAACATCCTTAAGCCCTGGAGGGGCGGGGAGGCTCTGTTAGGCAGGGAGGCTCTCCTACATGGGTACGGTAAGATCCTCAAGCCCTACATCCTTAAGC
Organism: Firmiana major; assembly: GCA_033439115.1. Classification (NCBI taxonomy): domain Eukaryota; kingdom Viridiplantae; phylum Streptophyta; class Magnoliopsida; order Malvales; family Malvaceae; genus Firmiana; species Firmiana major. Next base: position 67,318,711 of record CM065899.1, read on the forward strand.
CGACATCCTTAAGCCCAAAGAGGCAGGGAGGCTCTGTTAGGCGGGGAGGCTCTGTTCGGTGGGGAGGCTCTCTTACGGAAAGGATCCTTAAGCCCTACATCCTTAAGCTAACATCCTTAAGCCCGAGGAGGCAGGGAGGCTCTGTTAGGCGGGGAGGCTCTGTTCGGCAGGGAGGCTCTCCTTCACGGAATATGGGAAAACTCTTGGATGGGGTAGATAAGACCTAGGAATGGCACCCCCGATCACGATATGAGTTGCGGAGTACGCTGTACCGTGTATATCACATGGAGTACGATGTACCGCATGATGGTTATGTGATGAGAAGGTCTGGCGAGGGATAATCCATCTTCGTGCCAGCATGATACCCCGCACACCTGGATGCGTGTGGTCTGGGATGATTTATGATGTAATGATTCACATAGGCACTTTTGATATAGTGACCTAGATTTATACACATGCGTGAATTGTGGAATGTAAATGTGGTTGTGGTTTGTGAGTTGATTTGGTGGTGTTATGGTGTTGGTTTAAAAAGGAAGTTTCTTAAAGAATTGCCCTTTAATGAATTTAAATGAGATTGAGTATGAGATGATTTATACATGATGTCTCTACCATGTTTTATATGCCAATGCACATGATTTTGATACAGGATATATATGTATATTCACATGGCATAGTTTTATTCCTCATGCTCCTACTATAAATGATTTATGCATAACATTATCAGCATGTAGATAGAGTAGTTATCTACCATGCTTGCATTATTGCCTTACTGAGCGTGTGGTTGCTCATCCCACTCTATTTTTCCCTCTACAGAGCGTGTATAGTAGCCCAGTGAGGACTGAGGCGTATTATTTTGGACTCCGCTGCATCTCCATCGCTAAGAGGTATATACACAGTGATTCTTTTTGTATCTAAACAATGTAAAAGCACAGTATTCTTTTGAGTTGTACTTATGGGGGATGTAGATGTCAGTAAAACATGTATTCGTATAAGTACACGATTAAATGCACATGTATGACATCGTTTTTAATTAATTGGGAATGAATGAGATGTGGTGTTTATTATTGGCTCACAGCCCAACAGTGTGTGGTGAGTTTAGTTCACGACCGGGTAAGGTAACAGTAAAACGCGAAAAATTCTCAGTGATTTTTGGTTAAAGAGAATGGAAATGGGTCGTGACAGAGATTGGTATCAGAGCTGTGTTGGCCTGATGTGAGTCATTAATAAAATGTAGGAAAGTACATCCCCATAGTACTGTGCTTTTGTTTAGATATAACTGTGTATACTGTGATGGATTGAGCTTAATAAATTATTATAATACAGGGAGTTAGGCACTATGCCAGTTACACGCTAAGGTAGAGGGGTGAGAGCACGTGCTAGAGGCTGTAGAGGTAGGCCTGAGAGCCGTGCGGAGCCACAGACTGAGCAGGCTCCACAGAACCCTGCTGGGAGAGCAGTGGATGTTGAGGCTCGCTTCGCTAGATTAGAGCGGAGTATTGAGAGTCTGGTGGAGATAGTCACGCAGGCATTGGGCGCCGGTGACAGACGAGGTCCCGCGGCACAGCCTACTACTGAACAGGCAGCTGCAGAGGCGGAGAGACCTCATGCTGCTGAGACAGCTACAGTTACACCACCTCCAGCTCAGGATATAGATTCTCCTATCGCTCCACAGCAGAGCGGTAGTGATGTGGGTTATGACTGCGACTTGAGCAGGTTGCGAGAGTTTCAAGCGCTGAAACCCCCAGTGTTTAGAGGGGTGAAGGACCCAGTGATTACGGAGGATTGGGTGTATGAAATGGAGAAACTATATAGGTTTTTCCGATGCACTTCAGCTGAGAAGGTAGCCTTTGCCGTATTTATGTTGAAAGGCGAGGCCGAGCATTGGTGGAGGTCCACCGAGACTATTTTGAGGGCCAGACACTCTGAGATCTCGTGGGAGATATTTCTAGAGGCCTTCAGGAGGCAGTATATTCCAGCTACCGCACAGAGAAAATTGCGGATGGAATTTATGAATTTGGTTCAAGGGAACCGTACTGTGGACGAGTATGAGTCCAAGTTTATGTCCTTGGGGAGATATGACCCTGACATGATGGGTAGTGAGACCCGGAAGATCCAGAAGTTCATGGATGGATTGAGATTAGCCATCCGAACTAAGCTAGCTCCCTTTGATATTGTGACTTATGAGGAGGCCGTACATAAGGCTCAGTTATGTGAACAAGACTTTGAGCGAAATGCCTCCGAGCTGGGGAGAATCAGTGTCAGAAAGGACAGAGACCGGAAGAGATCCGGGTTTGGAAGAGTGGCCAAGAGAGATGGCCAAAGATTTTTCGAGAAGAGGCCAAAGATTGAGGAGGCGCGGGAAAGAGTTGCTAGACCTCCCGTGTACCCGGCCTTGACTGCGCCAAGAGGCATGACTATTGGAGGACCACGGCCTACTACTGATCAGTGTAGGAGATGTGGGAGATTTCATGGGAATAGGCCCTGTCCGATGACCCCTATGGTGTGTTTTAGATGTGAGAAACCAGGACATATGGCTAAGCATTATCCCGAGAGGATGGAGATTGCCCCGCAGAAGGGCAAGGAGCCTGAGGGAGCTCCAGTTGAGACAGCAGCCCCGAGGAGGAGGGCTACAGCTGAGGAGAAAGGGAAACAGGCTGCGGGTGTGAGCAGAGGAAGAGTACATGCACTGGATCAGGACACCGCGGATGCTTCCACGGATGTGATTAAAGGTACCATCCGAATCTTTGACTTAGAAGCATTGGTATTATTTGATCCTGGTGCCACGCATTCTTTCATATCACCTTCCTTTGCACATAAATTATTGAAATATGTGAAGCCAACATTGTTGGATAAAATGTTGATGATTTCCACACCCATGAATGATAGTCAATTGACTGAGCATGTATGTAGGGATTGTAAGTTAAAGATAGAGGGGAAGAAAATGATAGCCAATCTGATTTTATTGAATATGAATGATTTTGATGTAATTTTGGGAATGGATTGGTTGGCTACCAATCGTGTTGTGATGGATTGTCATGCCAAAATATTGATGTTTTCAGGATTAGACAATCTTATTGTAAACTTTGATGAAAAGAAATGATATGAAAATAGCATGTTTGTTGTAAATAAAGGAGTATGATTTTAAATGCATATTGCTTGAGAGATAAATTTATTGTTTATGATAAATGTTGAATGTGGAGCGATGGTTTATGTTACTAACGATGGAGAGGATAATGTGAAGGGTTCATTGCCTATGTGGTCGATATAGATGAGGCACACCCGGAATTGAAGGACATACCCGTAATTACGGACTACCCTGATGTCTTTCCGGATGAATTACCAGGACTACCACCTGAAAGGGAAATGGAATTTTGCATTGAGTTAGTGCCTGGTACAGAGCCGATATCGAAACCACCCTATAGAATGGCTCCGATAGAGTTGGAAGAGCTGAACAAATAGCTGCAAGAGCTGCTGGAGAAGGGGTTTATTAGACCGAGTGTCTCACCTTGGGGAGCACCGGTTCTATTTGTAAGGAAGAAGGATGGAAGCCTCCGACTGTGTATAGATTACCGGTTGTTGAATAAGGCCACCATTAAGAACAAGTACCCCCTTCCAAGGATCGATGATTTGTTGGATCAGCTCCAGGGAGCCGAAGTATTTTCTAAGATAGATCTGCAGTCAGGGTATCATCAGTTGAGGATCAGGAGTGGAGATGTACCCAAGACAGCATTTCGTACCCGTTATGGCCACTACGAGTTTTTGGTGATGCCATTCGGATTGACGAATGCTCCCGCAGCATTTATGGCATTGATGAATGATATATTCAAGCCATACCCGGACAAGTTTGTGATTGTTTTCATAGATGACATTTTGGTGTATTCCAAGTCCAGGAAAGATCATGAGGAGCACTTGAGGATAGTTCTGCAGACCCTCCGAGAGAGAGAATTCTATGCCAAACTCAGCAAGTGTAACTTTTGGTTGGAACAGATCTCATTTCTAGGGCATGTTGTGTCAAAGGATGGGGTATCAGTGGATCCATCCAAGATAGAGGCAGTTGTGCAGTGGGAACAGCCCAAGACAGTAACTGAGATCAGAAGTTTCCTGGGATTGGCAGGATATTATCGGAGATTTGTAGAGGGTTTCTCCAGACTAGCTGCTCCGTTGACACGCCTCACGCGTAAAGATGTTAAGTTTACATGGGATGAGGCATGTGAGAGGAGTTTTGAGGAGCTTAAGCGTCGATTGACGACTGCTCCAGTTCTCACCATTCCTACCAGCTCAGGAGGATTCTCGGTGTATACGGATGCATCACACCAGGGACTGGGCTGTGTGCTTATGCAGGATGGGAAGGTAGTTGCCTATGGATCTAGACAGTTGAAAGATCATGAGAGGAACTACCCGACACATGATTTAGAGTTGGCGGCCGTAGTATTTGCTTTGAAAATATGGCGCCACTATCTCTATGGTGAGAAATTTCAGGTGTTCACAGATCATAAGAGCCTTAAATACCTGTTCTCGCAGAAAGAGCTGAATATGAGACAGAGGAGATGGCTCGAACTCCTGAAGGACTATGATTGTGAAATCATGTACCACCCGGGTAAGGCAAATGTAGTTGCCGATGCTTTGAGTAGAAAGAACCTTGGGTTGGTGTCATATATGATGGTACGGGAACATGAACTGTTAGAACACTTTGCGAACCTCAGTTTGGATGTAACCCCACCTGGATCGGAGAGACTTGAGATCATGGCTAGTTTGAGACTAGAGCCAGAGTTGATTGGCCGTATTCGGCAAGCCCAGCAGAGCGATCGACGGTGTATCGATTGGCTGAGGCAGATACAGACAGGTGTGGGCGTTGATTTTGAGCAGAGTGCTGATGGCTTATTGAGGTTCAGAGGCAGAGTATGCGTTCCCAGGGATCCTGAGATCAGGAGAACGATTTTATCAGAGGCTCACTCATCAAAGTATACGATACATCCGGGAAGTACCAAGATGTATCAAAACCTTCGGAAGGTTTATTGGTGGTCTGGAATGAAAAGAGACATTGCGGAATATGTCGCTAAGTGTCTCGTTTATCAGCAAGTGAAGGTAGAGCATCAGAAGCCTGCAGGATTATTGCAGCCTCTACCGATACCGACCTGGAAGTGGAAGCATGTCACCATGGATTTTGTGATGGGGTTGCCGAGGACCCGCAGAGGTCATGATGCCATATGGGTTATTGTGGACCGGTTGACTAAGTCCGCCCATTTCTTAGCTATGAGAGCTACCGATACACTGAGTCAGTTGGCGAACCTGTATATTCGAGAGATAGTACGGCTACATGGTGTACCAGTGAGCATTGTTTCTGATAGGGATGCCCGCTTCACTTCCCATTTTTGGGAACATTTTCAGGAAGCGCTGGGGACCCGACTGAGTTTTAGCACCGCTTTTCATCCTCAGACAGATGGGCAGTCAGAGAGGACTATACAGACCCTCGATGATATGTTGAGAGCGTGTGTGCTGGATTTTAGAGGCTCCTGGGATGACCACCTGCAGTTAGCCGAGTTCGCTTATAATAATAGCTATCATGCTAGTATCGGGATGGCACCCTATGAGGCATTGTACGGGCGTAGATGCCGTTCCCCCATTGGATGGGAAGAGGTTGGTGACAGACAGATTTTCACTCCGGACTTAGTGCAGCAGGCATCTGAGGACGTCCAGTTGATATGTGAGAGATTACGGACAGCTCAGAGCCGACAAAAGAGTTATGCTGACAAGAGACGAAGACCACTGGAGTTTGATGGGGGTGAGTCGGTGTTTCTGAGGGTATCACCATCAAAGGGTATTATGAGATTTGGTAAGAAGGGCAAGCTGAGCCCTAGATATATCGGACCCTTCGAGATTTTGGAGAGAGTGGGAGATAAGGCGTATAGGTTGGCATTGCCACCGGACTTGGCAAATGTCCACAACGTCTTCCACGTCTCGATGCTTTGGAAGTATCACCCGGACCCGGCACACGTGATAAGATATGAGCCGTTGGAGCTCCATGAGAGTATGACGTATGTTGAGAAGCCGGTTCGGATACTAGACAGAAAAGAGAAAGTGTTGCGGAATAAGACAATTCCCTTGGTGAAAGTTCTTTGGCAACACCACACGGCGGAAGAGGCCACGTGGGAATTGGAGTACTTGATACGGGAGAGGTACCCTCAACTTTTTGAAGAGTGACTTGGTTCTAATTTGGAGGACCAAATCCCTTGAAGGAGGGGAGATTGTAAGATCCCGTATATGTATAATGGTAATGTGTATACTTGGATCAATAATATGAATGGACTTGTAATGTAAAGCATGATTGATGTAAGTCCATGGATCCAATGTATGTATGTGTAATATAAATTGTAACGTACATACAAGTTTCATTGTGTATGAATACGAAGAAATGAGTTATGGCAAGTGATGGATGTGATTGAAACTCAAAATGAGTAGTGTGGTAAAATGGAATGGAGTTATGCTTCCATTTGGTTTTATGTTGCATACCTTTGAATATACAATGAATGCACACAAGTTTCAATGTGCATAAGGTATGAATGGATGCCATTTTCAAGTTATAAAGGTGGATGGATGAGGAAATGGCCATGGCAATAGATTGAGGGTGTGTTGGTATGAGTTGCAGCAATGAAACTGCAGGAAAATCTGGAAAACATGAGGTCCAGATCGATCTCCTAGGATGAGAGATCGATCTGGGAGAGCCAAAATGCTCTTATTTGGGCGAAAGAATTGAGCAGATCGATCTCCAATGGAGCCAGATCGATCTCTCAAGCATTCTGTAGTGGAAAGATCGATCCCCAAACACCCAGATCGATCTCCTTAGCTCTCTGTTTGGGACCAGATCGATCTGATTGCTTCGACAGATCGATCTCATGCTTCAACAGATCGATCTTATTGCTTCGACAGATCGATCTCAGGCTTAAAAATGCCGTGAAAAAGAGGGATTTTAAGGAACCAGATCGATCTCCTCTTGGACCAGATCGATCTCCTCAAGTCATTTCTATATAAGGAGAGCTGAAAATCTGGAAATCTAGGAAAAACACCAAACCTTACCATTTCAACCCAAAAACCTAACTTTCCCTCTCTAAAATCAGCCATTTTCAGTGAGATTTGAAGAGAGATCATTAGAGGTAAAGTTGTTCCCATCAAAGAGAAGAACAATATAGTGAGAGGGCAATTTCCCATTCTTAGAGTTGAAGGAGTTAAGGGCTTTACCATTTGGAGCAAGAAGAAGAATCACATTTGGTAAGATTCTAACACTCCAATCCAAATGTATTAGTTATTTAATTGATTTTGGAGTTGATTGGTATGAGTATTGATGGATAAACTACCTAGGAATGTAGTGGAATTGGTGTGACCTAGAAATCTAAAATAGGTATAATGTGAGGAGATGTGGGACTGAATGAGTTTATGATTTGTGGCATGCTAAAGTTGCTACTGGGGTAATGTTTATGATTTTAGATGGTTAGATGGAATTTCTTGGTGAGTTAGAGGAATTGTGAAAATGGATATATATATATATATATATGATTGATAAATGCCATAGTGAGGGGATTCATGAAGTATGAACACTATGAGCTTAATATCGATTTGATATCGATTTTGAGTAAGTTAATGGGCCTAAGAAGATCCATAGACTCGAGCTATGGGTAAAGTAATGAAACGAGGCCCAATAAGCTTCAATAGAGGCTATAGGTTAAATTGACTATAGCAAGCACAAGGGTTGCATAATATGGATCGAATATAATGCGGGATACGATTTTGTGCAGTCCCGAAGAGTTCGTTGAAGACGAATCGATCCGTACGAGTAAGCAGCTTAAGGAAGTGGAATCACGCATCGCGATTTCAGGTAAGGGAATTTTGTGAGTATATAGAGGTAGCTGCTCGTACTTTGAACTGTGGGTGAATATTGGGTGTTGTAAGAAATGCATGAATTGCCCAAATAAATAATTGATGAGAATGTGCGTGGTTTTGGATTTGAAGTGGATTTTATGAAATGGGATAGTAAGGCTAATAATTGCATAAACCTAACGTTTTGATGTTTTTCCAAAACGAATTGCTTGGTTTTAAGCAAGCTTGTAGATAGGTCGGCTAGTATTGTATTGTGGTTGTGAAAAAGCATTTGTGAGTGCTAAACCCGAATGGCCGGGATTGATAATTGTATTTAAGCCGCCTATCACATTCGTATGACATAAATCGCGCTAGAGCCTCGCTCGCGCTGGATTTCTATGTCTTCATTTGTATGAAACGTGCTAGAGCCTAGCTCGCACCTTGATCTGAAAACTATAGTGATATTTATAAACCGTACTGGAGCTTCTGCTCGTACGTGGATTTTGAGTGGTTGTCTCACGAGTATAACCGTACTAGAGCTATGCTCGTACACGCCTCTTTATGAGAAGATGCATGATGCATGAGTCGTGCTAGAGCTTTGCTCGCACAAGTATGTACAATGGGATACGTATAGGGTTGTGAAAGTGGGTAAGATCCTCAAGCCTTACATCCTTAAGCTAACATCCTTAAGCCCAAAGAGGCGGGGAGGCTCTGTTAGGCGGGGAGGCTCTGTTTGGTGGGGAGGCTCTCTTACGGTGGGATCCTTAAGCTAACATCCTTAAGCCCAAAGAGGCGGGGAGGCTCTGTTAGGCGGGGAGGCTCTCCTACATGGTTATAGTAAGATCCTTAAGCCTTACATCCTCAAGCTAACATCCTTAAGCCCAAAGAGGCGGGGAGGCTCTGTTAGGCGGGGAGGCTCTGTTTGGTGGGGAGGCTCTCTTACGGTGGGATCCTTAAGCCAACATCCTTAAGCCCTGGAGGGGCGGGGAGGCTCTCCTACATGGGTACGGTAAGATCCTCAAGCCCTACATCCTTAAGCCGACATCCTTAAGCCCAAAGAGGCAGGGAGGCTCTGTTAGGCGGGGAGGCTCTGTTCGGTGGGGAGGCTCTCTTACGGAAAGGATCCTTAAGCCCTACATCCTTAAGCTAACATCCTTAAGCCCGAGGAGGCAGGGAGGCTCTATTAGGCGGGGAGGCTCTGTTCGGCAGGGAGGCTCTCCTTCACGGAATATGGGAAAACTCTTGGACGGGGTAGATAAGACCTAAGAATGGCACCCCCGATCACGATATGAGTTGCGGAGTACGCTGTACCGTGTATATCACATGGAGTACGATGTACCGCATGATGGTTATGTGATGAGAAGGTCTGGCGAGGGATAATCCATATTCGTGCCAGCATGATACCCCGCACACCTGGATGCGTGTGGTCTGGGATGATTTATGATGTAATGATTCACATAGGCACTTTTGATATAGTGACCTAGATTTATACACATGCGTGAATTGTGGAATGTAAATGTGGTTGTGGTTTGTGAGTTGATTTGGTGGTGTTATGGTGTTGGTTTAAAAAGGAAGTTTCTTAAAGAATTGCCCTTTAATGAATTTAAATGAGATTGAGCATGAGATGATTTATACATGATGTCTCTACCATGTTTTATATGCCAATGCACATGATTTTGATACAGGATATATATGTATATTCACATGGCATAGTTTTATTCCTCATGCTCCTACTATAAATGATTTATGCATAACACTATCAGCATGTAGATAGAATAGTTATCTACCATGCTTGCATTATTGCCTTACTGAGCGTGTGGTTGCTCATCCCACTCTATTTTTCCCTCTACAGAGCGTGTATAGTAGCCCAGTGAGGACTGAGGCGTATTATTTTGGACTCCGCTGCATCTCCATCGCTAAGAGGTATATACACAGTGATTCTTTTTGTATCTAAACAATGTAAAAGCACAGTATTCTTTTGAGTTGTACTTATGGGGGATGTAGATGTCAGTAAAACATGTATTCGTATAAGTACACGATTAAATGCACATGTATGACATCGTTTTTAATTAATTGGGAATGAATGAGATGTGGTGTTTATTATTGGCTCACAGCCCAACAGTGTGTGGTGAGTTTAGTTCACGACCGGGTAAGGTAACAGTAAAACGCGAAAAATTCTCAGTGATTTTCGGTTAAAGAGAATGGAAATGGGTCGTGACACAATGATGAAAATATTTCGAAGTTGTTGAGGCGTCTAGCTCAGCCGGTAGCGACCCACTCAACCGTATTGTCCGCTTTGGGCCCCATCCTCATGGTTTTATCTTGTCTTCAGAGTTCGAACCCAAGACCTTAAAGTCTTTGTTCTTGCAAAGATGATACCAATTGTTCGTTGTGGCGTCCTAGCTCAGCCGGTAGCGACCCACTCAACCGTATTGTCCGCTTTGGGCCCCGCCCTCACGGTTTTATCGCGTCTTCAGAGGTTCGAACCCAAGACCTTAAAGTCTTTGTTCTTGCAAAGATGATACCAATTGTTCTACTAGAACAATTGGTATCATCTTTGCAAGAACAAAGACTTTAAGGTTAGAACAATTGGTATCATCTTTGCAAGAACAAAGACTTTAAGGTCTTGGGTTCGAACCTCTGAAGACGCGATAAAACCGTGAGGGCGGGGCTCAAAGCGGACAATACGGTTGAGTGGGTCGCTACCGGCTGAGTTAGAACGCCACAACAGAAGTAAATTATAGGATTCATTTATTAAAAGTAATCACTTTCATATAATGTGAGAGTTGATTTAATTTTGAAACTTAAATTAAAAAAATAAATTTAATAGGCTTAAATTAAAAGCAATCAAATAAAATGAATCAAATAAAACTGTGGCCCACCCCATTCAAACCTATATAGATAAGTGATTCAAATTCAGATTCTGACGTTAAATGCATCGCTAAACGTGCCAACATAAAGATAGAAACAATGACCACTCCATCATTTCAAGCGACTACGATAAGAGAAAACATTCAAACATCTTGCACTTTGGTATTAATCCTTACAACCCTTACTTCTCAAAATATCAACATACATTTCATGTTATGTTATTTTAACTAATATTAACACTGTGCTCATCTTTTCTTCCCCAAGATGTACTAACTTGCTTCATCAAACTTCTAAGCCAAAACATGCAAGAGATTTCACTTTTACTATTCCCAAAAAAAAAAGATGGATAATGCGCTATACACCAACTACAATAAGTCTTTCTTTGGAGGTTGGAAAAAGTTTATTCTTGATGGCAACATCATAATTGGGGATCAATGCATTTTTTGTCACGACCCTCAATCCACCGAAAATCCACTACAATTTTTTCATTTTTCATTTCCATTATTTACTGTTTGTTCTTTACTCTTACCTTACCTAATCGTGAACAGCTACACCACTAACAGTTGGGCTGTGTATCGGTGTCAATCTCATCTAATCATATCATTTCAAATTACAATTCATTTAAATGTAAACACTCGTATTTCTAAATCAGAGTTGTTGTTTACATATGTTTACTATCTTTTACATCCCCAAAAATTACATTTAGATATACTACTGTGTTTTGACATGTCTAGATACAAAAACTATACAAATGTGTATACCTCGTGTGATGAGATGCAGCGGACACCAAAAATCCAATCCTCAGTTGCTTTCTCAATCTACGGTAAATGCTCTGTAGAGAGGGGAAAATAAGGGGGTGAGCAAACCACGCGCTCAGTAAGACAATCATGCAAGCAGGTAAATAACTGTATTATCTACGTGATCGTGATGCCATGCTTAAATCACACATTTACTGTCATACTCCAAAACGTATGTTTATGCTTGTGTTCATGACATGTAAAGCAATTTATGCTATTTAAATCAGTGCACAGTTCTCAAAACATAACATGAAAAATCATCATGCGTAAAACGAAATCAAGGCATGGTAAGTCATCATGCAAAGTGCACTTATAAAGTATTTCAAATCTCAACACAATTCAAAAGATGGATTCATCATAAAACGAGAGACATGTGAGATAGGCAAATAATGTAATAAGGGTAATAACTAGGACTATGGCCATATCCTCTATGCTCTCAGGCTACATGGATCCTAGTGTGCGGGGTATCAACTCTATCTGCTTCCGCACAGGAAGTGGGTCACGTCCAACCCGCCGGTTCATAGCAGGACATCCATCGTCCAAAGACGACATATATATAATATCACACACGGTACATCGTACTCCATGCTACTTGCACGGTACAACGTACTAGGTGGACCCATATCATCACAACATATCCTGTCACATCTCAATACGCACGTGCGAGCCTATTTAATCGGTGTGGCACACAGCCTACCCGAAACTCTCAACACGGCTCCCAACATGTCATAAAACCATGTGCGAGTAACTTCAAGCACGACAACAAGTATATTGGACATCTAGTGCGAGCTATACTCCAGCACCATGTCAAAACTCCTATGGAAACTAGTGCGAGCTAAGCTCCAGCGCAATGTCATAAAATCCATGTAAAACTCTATTGCGAGCATTGCTCCAGCACTAATGCATGTCTAAAACACATCAAATCTCATGCGAGCAACGCTCTAGCACGTAACGTTTCCACAAAACTCATGTAAGTGGCTCATTCTTTGCAAAGCATTGTTATAAAACCAAATCACATTATTTTTGAGCAAATCATCTCAAATGCTAGCCAACCTATCAATCACATGCTAAAAGCAATAAAAATATTTCAAAGCATCATGCTCTTGCTTTTAATACACATTTCTCAAAAACCCAATTCTTGCCTTTCAAACATCCATTTCACCTAAGACCCTTATATATGTTAAGAAATCACCCCTACGCTCGAAAGGCGTACAGATATCCCTAGGGCTAACACAATTCCCTTACCTCGATTATCTTGGGAGCAACTCTTCCTTCCTTTCTCGCTTTTCGCGATTTGGCTCAACTTGCTCCGGATTTATCCTCGGGAGCTGCACACATTCATAAATCATATGAGTTAATACTGATAACTCATATTCAGACTTCCACTAATCGATATATCTCATCGAGCCTATTTCATTAAGTTTGACTCATTTTCACATTTGGCCATCATTATGTCATTCCTAGTCAATTTAGCTAGTAACTCACTTAGTAACTTATCAAACACTTGGCATAAATGTTTATCCATAATCTTCCATCATTTATGCATTCTCTATAACATCATTTACGCACATTTTTATCACTTGACTAATCTCACAATATGTCTTCATCCAATCATCTCAAAATTATGCATATCACCTCACTAACAACTTGATATAATCTTTTTTTATCATCTAATGAATCACATTCTATTTTCTCACACTAAACTCGTTCTAGGTTATACTTGTTTCATTATACTCTAGGTAGTTTCATTCATCAATACATACACCAATCTACTCACAACAATAACTAGTTAAATATACTTAGAGTTAGTGTATTAGAAACTCACCTAGCTTGATTTTCCTCTTTTCCAAATTTGAAAACTCCTTTACTCCTTCAATCCAACAATGGAAATGTTGGCTCCAAGATACGTTGTTCTTCTCCTTACAATGTTCAACTTTGCACTAATAGCTTTTTCTCAATTCTTTTTTGGAAAGGGGTGTATTCTAGAGTGAGAAAGCTTGGTGTTTTTGGTTAAAAATGGAAGAGCTGTGTTGGTTTGTTGAAGAAAGAGGTTTTGTCGTAAGGTTTTTATAGATTAAGAGTGATGAGATCGATCTACTAAGGTGAAAAGATCAATCTTCCTTTGGTTTTAGCCATCGAATTCTTAGGTTTGAAATGGGAGAGATCGATCTGCACATTGGGGAGAGATCGATCTTGGCTTGGCAAAAGCTTGAGGAGATCGATATGCTCTTGACAGAATGAAATAGAGATTGATCTGGCCTTGGCAGATTCACTTGAAATTGTTCTGCTTGCACAAGGGATAGATCTGCCTTGGATAGGAGATCGATCTGGCCTTAATTTGGGGCATTTCCTGCTGCATTTTTCCAGATTTTTCAAAGGTAAACTCCTATTTCATTACTCCAATACTCATTTTGCATTCTAATCCCACTTAGAGCATGAAAAAGCTCATTTCTTATAATTCACATACAATGTGACTTGTGTGTATCGCTTGAAATCAGAAGGATAGATAAAATTCACAGTCCATGCATAATCTTTTCATGTTTTAAGTCTTATCCTCAAACTTAAATGATTTAGCTCCATTCGTTTAGTTTGTGGTAACTTTAGCCCTTATTACTCATTGTATGCATCCATGATACTTGTTTATCCCATTTATAATTCATTCACATTTATATGATTCAACAATCATTTGTCTTATAATTCCATTAACATTAACTAAGGTTACACATACACGGGGTCTCACAATCTCCCCCACTAAGAGGAATTCGGTCCTCTAAATTGGTACAAACTCAGTCCATGAACAACTCGGGATACTTCTCCCGCATCAAACTCTCAAATTCTCATGTGGCTTCTTCTGATGTGTGGTGCTGCCATAGGACTTTCACTAAGGGAATCGTCTACGTTCTCAACACCTTCTCCTTCCTATCCAATATCTGAATCGGCTTCTCAATATACGACATACTCTCGTTGAGCTCTAATGGCTCATATCTGATTACATGTGCCAGATCCGGGTGGTACTTTCGTAACATAGAGATATGGAAGATGTTATGAACACCCGCTAGCTCAAGTGGCAATGCTAGCCTATAGGCCTTATCTCCCACTCTATCCAGTATCTCGAAGGGTCCAATGTAACGAGAACTTAACTTTCCTTTCTTTCCAAACCTCGTTATACCCTTGAAAGGAGAAACTCGTAAAAACACCAATTCACCCACTGTGAATTCTAATGGTCTCAGTATCTTGTCAACATAACTCTTTTGTTTGCTCTTAGCTGTCCGTAACTTCTCACAAATTAATTGGACATCCTTAGAGGCTTGTCTCACTAAGTTGGGAGCAATTATCAGTCGGTCACCAACCTCTTCCCATCCAATAGGGGAACGACATCTACGGCCATACAAACCCTCATACGGCGCCATCCCGATACTCGAATGATAACTGTTATTATAGGCGAACTCTGCGAGTGGTAAATGGTCATCCCAGGAGCCTCCAAAATCTAATGCACACGCTCTCAACATATCCTCCAGGGTTTGTATAGTCATCTTTGACTGACCATATGTTTGAGGATGAAACGCGGTGCTAAAACTCAGTTGGGTCCTCATCGCTTCTTGAAAGTGTACCCAAAAGTGGAAAGTGAAGCGGGCATCCTGATCTAACACAATACTCACCAGAATACCGTGCAACCTGACTATCTCGCGCACATATAGTCCCGTCAGTGTACTCAGAGTATTGGTGGCTCTCATAGCTAGGAAGTGTGCCAACTTCATCAATCTATCCACTCCTACCCAAATCGCATCGTGATTCCTATGGGTCCTGAGGAAACCCATCACGAAGTCTATAGTGACATACTCCTATTTCTAAGTCGGTATAGGTAAAAGTTGCAATAGCCCTACAGGCTTCTGATGCTCTACCTCACCTACTGATAAACGAGACACTTTGCCACATATTTCACTACATGTCTCTTCATCCTTGACCACCAATACACTCTCCGGAGATTTTGATATATCTTGTTATTTTCCAGATGCAGTGTATACTTAGACGAATGAGCTTCTATCAAGATCAACCTTCTGATCTCTGGATCATCGGGAATACATATCCTACCCTTGAACCTCAGCAATCCATCTGAACTCAGCTCAAAATCAATCTCTATACCCCTCTGTATTTGCCCGATAATATCACTACATTGTTGATCACTCTACTAAGTCTGTCGGATATGATCTACCAGATTCGGTTCCAACCGCAGGCTAGCTACCATATAACCACTATCAGCATCAGGCGGGGTCACATCCAAACTGAGGTTCGCAAACTGTTCTAACAACTCGTGTTCCCTGATCATCATGTACGATACCAATCCGAGATGCTTCCTACTCAGTGCATCCACCACTACATTCATTTTACCCGAGTGGTATAAAATTTCACAATCATAATCATTTAGAAGCTCAAGCCACCTTCTCTGTCTCATATTTAACTCCTTCTGTGAGAACAGATACTTAAGGCTCTTATAGTCTGTAAATACTTGAAATTTCTCACCGTAGAGATAATGGTGCCATAGTTTCAAGGCGAATACCATGGTCGCCAACTCTATATCGTGGGTCGGGTAGTTCCTCTCATGATCCTTCAACTGTATCGATCCATAGGCTACTACTTTCCCATCTTGCATCAGTATACAACCCAGTCCTTGGTACGAAACATCTGTGTATACAAAAAAACCTCCTGAGCTGATAGGAATGTTGAGAATTGGAGCTAAAGTCAATCTCCGTTTCAACACTTGAAAACTTTCCTCACATTTATCATCCCATACGAACTCAACGTTCTTCCTCGTGAGACATGTCAACGGAGCAGCTAATCTCAAGAATCCCTCCATAAACCGTTGATAATATCCAGTACACCCAGAAAACTCCTGATCTTCGTAACTGTCTGGGGTCTTTGCCACTGAACCACTGCCTCAATCTTGGATGGGTCCACTAACACACCATCCTTCGATACAATATGACCCAGAAAAGAGATCTGTTCTAGCCAAAAGTCACAGTTACTAAGTTTAGCATATAACTTCTTCTCTCGAAGGGTTTGTAGTACTATTCTTAAGTGCTGCTCATGCTCCTCTCTAGATCTCGAGTACACCAGAATATCATCGATGAATACAATAACGAACTGATCCAAATACTGGTGAAACACCTATTCATCAATGACATAAAAGCTATGGGAGTATTCGTCAACCTGAATGGAATAACCATAAACTCAAAGTGACCATACCGGGTGCAAAAAGCTGTCTTGGGTACATCTCCATCCCGAATTCTCAACTAATAGTACCCAGATCTCAGATATATCTTAGAAAAGACTTGCGCTCCCCAAAGCTGATCCAACAAGTCATCGATGCGTGGAAGGGGGTATTTATTCTTGATGGTCGCCTTATTCAATAACCTGTAGTCAATACACAGTCGGAGGCTTCCATCATTCTTTCTTACAAACAAAATCGATGCTCCCCAAGGTGATACACTCGGTCTGATAAACCCCTTATCCAACAACTCCTGTAACTGCTTCTTCAATTCCTCCAACTCAACGGAGCCATTCTGTACAGTGGTTTGGATATCGACTCTGTACCAGGTGTAAAGTCTATACAAAACCCCATCTCTCTCTGGAGATAACCCTGGTAATTCATCCAGAAAGACATCTGAAAATTTTCTAATCACTGGGATGTCTCTTAATTTCGGGTGTGCCCTATCCACCTCAACCACATACACAAAATAACCTTTCAAAACATTAACCATTCAATCATTTAGTCAGCATAAAATACTTTCATCTCACTTATAATAACTGATGTTTTCATTATTTTTCAAAGGGATTTTACAATACTTTTCTCGGGGAAACTTACGGTAACGCTATCTATCCCTAAAACTGTTACTGTCTTAGAAAAATAATCAACTACAGCACAATTTACAGCCAACCAATCCATTCTTAAGATTACTTTAAAGTCTCTCATATACATTAAAATAAAGTCGACTGACATTTCCTTTTCCCCTATTTTCAATTTACAATCCCTCAATACATATTCCACTAGCTGACTATTGTTCATGGGAGTGCTTATCAACATCCTCCTACTTAACGGGGCAAGCTTCACATACTTAAACAATTTATATGCAAATGCAGGCGATACAAATGAATGCGTGGCACCAGGATCTATCAAAACATAAGCTTCAAGATCAAAGATTGAGATGGTACCTTTCACCACATCTGACGACTGATCTGCAGTATCCTGGTCCAAGGCGTGTACTTCCCCTCTGCCAACTACTTGCTTCCCATTTTCTTCAGCTGTCGCTCTTCGTCTCGGAGTAGGAGTATCAGCAGAAACTCTCTTCGGCTCCTTACCCTTCTGTGGGGCACTCTCAGTCATCTCAGGGTAATTTTTAATTATATGTCCTGGCTTCCCACATCAAAAACATACTGCAAGAGATCCATAACAGGGTCGAGTACCATGGTACCTACCACACTTACTGCATGTTCTATTGTAGGTCGTGGCCCTCCAATCACAATACCCTTTGCTGGAGCTATGGCCGGATACACGGGAGGTTTGACTGTCTTGTCCCAGATTTCTTCAATCCTCGGCCTCTTCCCAAAAAATCTCTCGCTTCCTCTATAACTGAAGCCTCTATCCACTGTCTGTCTATTCCTGTCTCTGTCCCTCACTCTACCAACCTTCCCATACTCTGAGGCAACTCGATCAATATCCAGTTCACAAAAAAAAAGATGGATAATGCGCTATACACCAACTACAATAAGTCTTTCTTTGGAGGTTGGAAAAAATTTATTCTTGATAGCAACATCATAATTGGGGATCAATGCATTTTTTGTCACAACCCTCAATCCACCGAAAATCCACTACAAATTTTTCATTTTTCATTTCCATTATTTACTATTTGTTCTTTACTTTTACCTTACCTGATCGTGAACAGCTACACCACTAACAGTTCGGATGTGTATCGGTGTCAATCTCATCTAATCATATCATTTCAAATTACAATTCATTTAAATGTAAACACTCATATTTCTAAATCAGAGTTGTTATTTACATATGTTTACTATCTTTTACATCCCCAAAAATTACATTCAGATATACTATTGTGCTCTAACATGTCTAGATACAAAAACTATACAAATGTGTATATCTCGTGTGATGGGATGCAGCGGACACCAAAAATCGAATCCTCATTTGCTTTCTCAATCAACGGTAAATGTTCTGTAGAGGGGGAAAAATAAGGGGGTGAGCAAACCACGGTATAGGTAAGGCAATCATGCGAGCAGGTAGATAACTGTACTATCTACGTGGTCGTGATGCCATGCTTAAATCACACATTTACTGTCATACTCCAAAACGTATGTTTATGCTTGTGTTCATGGCATGTAAAACAATTTATGCTATTTAAATCAGTGCATAGTTCTCAAAACATAGCATGAAAAATCATCATGTGCAAAACGAAATCAATGCATGGTAAGTCATCATGCAAAGTGCACTTATAAAGCAGTTCAAATCTCAACACAATTCAAAACATGGATTCATCATAAAACAAGAGACATGTGAGATAGGAAAATAATGTAATATGGGTAATAACTAGGACTATGGTCATATCCTCTGTGATCCCAAGCTACACAGATCCTAATGTGCAGGGTATCACCTCTATCTGCTTCTACACGGGAGGTGGGTCATGTCCAACCCACCGGTCCATAGCAGGACATCCATCGTCCGAAGATGGCATATATATAATATCACACACGGTACAGCGTACTCCATGCTACTTGCACGGTACAACCTACTAGGTGGACCCATATCATCGCAACATATCCTGCCACATCTCAATACGCTCGTGCGAGTCTATTTAATCGGCGTGGCACACAGCCTACCCAAAGCTCCCAGCACGACTCCAAATATGTCATAAAACCACGTGCGAATAACCTCAAGCACGACAACAAGTATAGTGGACATCTAGTGCGAGCTATACTCTAGCACCATGTCAAAACTCATATGTAAACTAGTGCGAGCTAAGCTCCAGTGCAATGTCATAAAATCCATGAAAAACTCTAGTACGAGCATCGCTCCAACATTAATGCGTGTGTAAAACACGTTAAATCTCGCACGAGCAACGCTCTAGGATGTAACGTTTCCACAAAACTCATGTAGGTAGCTCATTCTTTGCAAAGCAATGTTATAAAACCAAATCACTCTATTTTTGTGCAAATCATCTAAAATGCTAGCCAACCTACCAATTACATGCTAAAAGCAATAAAAAGATTTCAAAGCATCATGCTCTTGCTTTTAATGCACATTTCTCAAAAACCCAATTCTTGCCCTTCAAACATCCATTTCATCCTAAGACCTTTATATATGTTAAGAAATCACCCATGCGCCCGAAAGGCGTACAGATATCCCTAGGGCTAACATAATTCCATTACCTCGATTCTCTTGGGAGAAACTCTTCCTTCCTTTATCGCTTTTCGCTATTTGGCTCAACTTGCTCCAGATTTATCCTCGGGAGCTGCACACATTCATAAATCATATGAGTCAATACCGATAACTCCTATTTAGACTTCCACTAATCGATATATCTCATCGAGCCTATTCCATTGAGTTTGACTCATTATCACATTTGGCCATCATTATGTTATCCCTAGTCAATTTAGCTAGTAACTCACTTAGTAACTTACCAAACTTTTAGTTTAAATGTTTATCCATAATCTTCCACCATTTATGCATTCTCTTCAACATCATTTACGCACATTTTTATCACTTGACTAGTCTCACAATGTGTCTTCATCCAATCATCTCAAAATCATGCATATCACCTTACTAATAACTTGATATAATCTTTTTTATCATCTAATGAATCACATTCTATTTTCTCACACTAAACTCGTTCTAGGTTATACTTGTTTCATTATATTCTAGGTAGTTTCATTCATCAATACATACACCAATCTACTCACAAAAACAACTAGTTAAATATACTTAGAGTTGGTGTATTGGAAACTCACCTAGCTTGACTTTCCTCTTTTCCAAATTTGAAGACTCATTTGCTCCTTCAATCCAACAATGGAAATGTTGGCTCCAAGATATGTTGTTCTTCTCCTCACAATGGACAACGTTTCTCTAATAGCTTTTTCCCAATTCTTTTTGGAAGGGGGTGTATTCTAGAGTGAGAAAGCTTGGTGTTTTTCGTTAAAAATGGAAGAGGTGAGTTGGTTTGTTGAAGAAAGAGGTTTTTCCGTAAGGTTTTTATAGATTGAGAGTGATGAGATCGATCTGCTAAGGTGAAGAGATCGATCTTCCTTTGGTTTTAGCCATCAAATTCTCAGGTTTGAAATGGGAGAGATGGATCTGCTCATTGGGGAGAGATCGATATTGGCTTGGCAGAAGCTTGAGGAGATCGATCTGCTCATGGGGAGAGATCGATCTACTCTTGACAAAAATGAAATGGAGATCGATCTGGCCTTGGCAAATTCATTTGGAATTGTTCTATTTGCACAAGGGATCGATCTGCCTTGGATAAGAGATCTATCTGGCCTTAATCTAGGGCATTTCCTGTTGCATTTTTTCAGATTTTTCAAAGGTAAACTCCTATTTCATTACTCCAATACTCATTTTACATTCTAATCCCACTTAGAGCATGAAAAAGCTCATTTCTTATAATTCACATACAATGTAACTTGTGTGTATCTCTTGAAATCAGAAGGATACATAAAATTCACAGTCCATGTATAATCTTTTCATGTTTTAAGTCTTATCCTTAAACTTGAATGCTTTAGCTCCATTCGTTTAGTTTATGGCGACTTCAACCCTTATTACTCATTGTATGCATCCGTGATACTCGTTTATCCTATTTACAACTCATTCACATTTATATGATTCAACAATCATCTGTCTTATAATTCTATTAACATATACTAAGGTTACACATACACGGGATCTCACATTTTTGAACAGATCAGTCAAATTTCATTTTAGATCACCATTAAGCAAAACAATTTAGATAGCTCTTTACTTTATTAACAACATCAGCATTCTACTTCCATGACCATTTTTTTCATTTCCTCCTTCCATGACTAACAATTGACTATTTGTTATGTTGCGTTTTTTTTTTGGTTTTATTGCATTCTAACGTACTGGCACAACCGATCCAAAAGTTTTTTTACACATGTTTTTTCTATATTTTGTTACTGTACATCTGTATATTTTAAAATAACTTTAATATTCAATGTTTGAGCTTAGAGTATAAAAAAATAATTTTTGTACTGAAGCATAGGCAATTTTGTAGTATATTTTAAAATTAAATAAAAATGAGTAGTTAAATAGCATATGGGATTGTGTTCAAATTTAGCAAACCTTGTCTACGATCTAACCCAAGGATAGGTCTAACTATTACGCATGGATTCCTAACCTAGTTAATAGGAATTTGCTCAATAAGGACATTTGTAATGTGATCTTTCAAAATTTTCTCAGACATAGTAAAACCATCATCATCTTTGTAAGTAAGATCTATTACGCGTGCAATGTTGATGACTCGCTTAAGACTTTGAATTGGGACAACCCTCGGCCTCATATAATAATCCTCATTAAGCTCATTCCATGCAATGACAAGCCGTTTTCGAAACTCTCCAATTGCTTCTTCTTTCGAAGCACCATATTGCTTCATATAGCATTTGATTCCACATGCAACAAGTCCTCTCTTTGCCTCATCCTTCAATCATACCAAAATGCATAATTAGATTATAAAAAAAATGTATAAATTAGCTTCTAATCTTGTTCCTTTCGAAGTAAACCCTGCAATCATAGCCACAACATGATGATACGATACGAATACAAGACACGAAGGTGAGACAAATTAAAATTATGTAAAAACTATATATGAATATGACAAAAGCTAAAAAAAAGATTTTGTGTTTCCCATGTCGACATGAATTTTGACACGAAATTTTAGTGTTTTTCACAACACGAATATAATTTTGCATGATATGAATACAAATCATAAATACGAATTGTCATGTCTATTTTCAAGGCTAGCTTGGTCATAGAATATACAAATTATAGTGATTATAATTAATACCTCATTAGTGGCGATATCATCATAAAGACGGGCTATTACTTTTATTGCTGCAAGAGATTTACTATCACCATTTTTTAACCATTTGAAAACATTAGCATCTGTTGCTTCCATTCCGACCAAGACTAGAGCAATCACTAAAATGGCTGCACTTGAATGTAAGGCAATGTCCAAATACTCATCGAATGTTGGCAAATAACCTTCATTTGTCCACTGAGCTTCCGCAAGGTAGGAAATAACTATTTTCTTCAACTAATTAATCAACAAAAGCTAAAATTTCAATGCCAATTCATCAAACATATATAGGCCCCTTAAGCATCAAAATAAGAAATTGTATGTAATTTTTGTATATAATAAGAAAGATTGATCACCTCGTCTTTTATAAAAGACATGCTATAAAACCGTCCCTCTTTGCTCATCATCCCATCTACTTCATTGTAAACATTAAGGAGTGCTCCATAAAGAATTTTCAAATAATCCACAGGTAGCTGATCAACGACATCAATATCCCACCTAAATATGAAGAAATTAAGTCATTAATGATCATACATTATTAAAAGAACACCAAAGGATTTGTGAAATTTCTTGGCCTTTTTTTCTCCCTCTCTTTTCGTTTCCTGAATCTAAAAAGGAAGGATAACTTAATAAAAATACTTTTTCAACTTTCTTTCAATAAGCTATTATTCGTTTTTTTTTTAACCCAATTAAGACCTTAACATATATTTTTGTTTAATTTAAAATTTTAACTCTTATGTTGCATGAAAACTTTAGACACCACAAATTTCCATGTTAATTGGATTTCAATGCAAATTGGACCTATCTGGTTTATCTGAATCTGATACTATTTTTTTTAAGTCTGATGTTTTCGATAAGTTGTTTTTGGATTTTTGAGTTCACAAGTTGATTAATTGGACTTTAGGACAACAATTGAAGTTCAAGTTAATTTGTTAAGTCAATTTAATCGGATATTGACTTTAATTGTCGATTGAACTAAAAGGTTGATGATTGAATTTTTAGGCCTCAATCACAAATGGGCTTCAAATTAATTTGTTGGGTATATAATAGACTAATTGAGTTGAAAACTGATTTTGGACCATAGGCCTAATATTCAAGTGCTTACCCATTTTTAATCATTATTATTTTTATATTTTATTTTGTTTTGTGTTTGTTAAGTTTGAAATATATAAAATTTTGATATGACCTAGTAAAATTTAGGAGAATTAGATTTTAATCACAATTTAATATATTTATACCTTTGATCAAGTTAAGAGATTAAATAGAAATATTACTAAATGAATTAGGAATTAATTAAGACTCAAATGTGTACATGCTGAAATGATTAAAATGATGTTTTATAGTGAACTTGTTGAAGTGATTCCGTTTTGCCAAAATTATACTTTGTATGACTAAAGTATCAATACCCTTGATAAAGGTATTGATATCCTTTGTTTTGAAATTTTGGCAATTTTATGCATGGTATTAATACCCCTATCTTTCCTAAAGACAATAGCAAAACGCTCTGTTTTGGTACAGTAACCTAGGTTTATGGTATCAATACCCTTTATTTATTCTGCGTGAATCCTTCATAAGGTGTCGATACCTTAGGGTAAGGTATCCATACCCTCGAATCTGATAGGTTCCAATGACTAAATTTTTGTGGCTAGCAATAGGAAGAATTTCAAATCAAGCTTACTAATTGCCAGAAATAATAAAGGGGATATAAAAGGAAGATTCAAAAGTTTCAAGACTTAAGAGTTTTATTGCAACATCATCTATTATTCAAATATTCAAGTTTTCCTTTTATTTTTAGAACTAAAATTCTTGTATATTCCTTTGTAATTACCAAGAGCAAAATTTATAATCACACACCTTGTTAGAGGTCTTTTGATTACATAACTTGTACCCAACATCAAATCTTTACTAAAAGGGAGAGTTACCCTTATGAGCTGAAATTGTGAGATTTAGATAGTCACTCTTAAGTGGGGATTAAGATTACTTTTAAGTCTTAAGAAAAAATAGAGTTGTAAAGATTACACTTTAGCCTAAGGAAGTAAGGGTGTAAAGACAAATTCATAATGAATTTGGGAACTCCTTAAAGGGAAGCTTAAGAGAGAGGACGTAAGCACAAAGAAGGTTAAACCTTTATAAACATGTTTGTATTTCTCCTCCCTATCTCTGTTAAAGTTCATTTTATTCATATTTGTGTTAAATTTTAAATCAAGATAGGAATTTAGAGTTAAAAAAAAATTAGTTTAAAAAACCGATTCACCTCTTCTCGGTTTAGTTTGATCACAATTTTTATATTTTATTATCAGTTATTTTATCTTTTATTTGTTATCTTTTATTTTTTGTATTTATTTGATTTTTGGAAATTAAAAATTTGATTAGATAAATAATTAAGATAAAAAATACAGAAAATACAAAAAAATAAATAAAAACAAAACAAATAATTAGAACAAAATCGAGATCAACCAATAATCCTAGACAAATTCAATCAACAATCGGATAAAATCAGCAAAGTTCAATTGAAGTCAAAATAAAATGCATGATAAATCTAAAAAAAATAAAGCGAATAAAATCAAAGAACATAGATTCAATTCAAACTAAGCCTATATAAACACAACAATCAGCAGAATGACCAACCACAATCACAAGCATAGCATGAAGGAAAAAAATTGAAAATTTTTTTAACAGTTATTGTATTATAACATTTAAAATAAAAAATTGTTATAATTGAAAAAAAAAAACATTATAATGAATTTTACTTTAACAATTTAACCAAACATTTGGTCGTAAATATTACTTTCCTTTCTTTTCATTTCTTTTATTAATTTTAACTATCCAAAGAATGGATGCATGTACCTTTGCATTTCCCTTCATTTCCTTTATTCTACATTTCTTTCCTTTCTTTTACTAATATCAACTCAGACATAAGGTTAGATCAACACAAATATGAGGGGTTTGGGGGAATTCTAGCCTAGGATTTGGTTATAAGGGAATTAGAGGAACGTTTCTGTAGTTTTTTGGGCTCTTTCAGTGATGAAAGTACATAGCAAATGGCAGTGTTTGATAGTGGCGGTTGAATGTGGCAGAAATTTTTGCGGTTTTGGATAGTGATAGGATTTTAGAAAAAAAGGAATGTTATAGAGCATAGTTGAAGTTACGAATGAGTTAAAATATGATTTTAGGCCATTTATAAAACTAGCAAAACGATGTGTTATCAGAAAACGAGTGGAGACTTAAATAGTCTCGTTTTAATAATTTTAAATTCTTATCCATAGCTCGATCCAACATGATCGTTTCTCCAACCCAGCCAGACCAGACCTTCTTGCAAGAGTTTGGTTTTAGGTGTCGCGTAATTTTATTCTTTTCTATTTTAGTGTTTATTAGATAATTTAGATGAATTAGATCATTTAGATAAATTAGATGACTTAGATAAATTAGGATTTAGATATATTAATAGATAATTTGATAAATTAGGAAACTTAATCACATAGATAATTTAGAAATTTAGATAAATTAAAATTTTAGTTTATTTAAGTAATTTTAGATAATTTGGATAAATTTTGATGATTTGGATAATTTAAAGTAACTAGATTAGTATAGGGTTTAAATTTGATCTAAGCACTAAGTAATTCTGTCAAGGGTGTTTAATACCATTAGACCAATTAGGTCATTTTTAATCCGAGCTTAAATTAATTTTTTTACGAGTCTAACGCTCTTGATATGAAATCTTAAAACTTGCTTTGAAATTCAAAAAAAAAATTATCCAAACAGAATTTTGACTTGAATTTACTGATGATTCGAGTTTTAATCTGATTTTTGGATAAAGGATTGCTATTTTGGGTTTATGATTAAATTTAAGCTTGGATTTGTTTTTAATTTATTTTATACCTAAAAAAATTTAAAAAAAAAGGAAAAATGAAAATCTAAAAATAATAAATAAAAAAATTAAAAAGATCTTGAAATTTAATATAACCAAATTTAATTTTTTGAAAGAAATTGCAACAATTAAAACCAAAATCAAAACATTTTTAAAAGTCAGATAAATCCAAAGAATTAAAAGGCGAATCTAATAAAGTTTTAAAAATTCTAAAGCAGTCAATACTGAAATTATGGAATTAATTATGAAAGCAAAATCAATGAGACCCGATTCTGGGTATTCAAACACGTTCCTAAATCAATCAACTCCTATGGGTACATTGGTTCAGAAAAATATATTAAAATAAAAAAAAAAGGTAAAATGAGAATTACGGTGCCTGAAAATTCCGAGATCTTATGGTTCCAAACCCACCATTAGAAATAATGGGAGGAGAGAATCGATTTTGGAGAGCGGCAATTTTTTGAGAAACTGCAGCCAACAAGAGAAACCGAGAGCAATTTAGAGGAGAAAAAAAAAGAAGCTTTAGCAGATATCGATTTGAGTTTTCTTTTAAGGGTTCTCAGTGGTTTCAAGACCATCGTCATCAACCCATTCAGTAAACAGGAATCACAGAAAACATTCTAAAAAAGAAGAAACCGATTCCTTTTACCACCGAAAAGACGCAAAATTTCATTTGTCTAAAGAGAGCCCAAATTGATTGGTGCTGCGAATTTTGAAGAGAGGTTTTTCTCTTGATTTCCTTCAGTATACCAATACCCAGATGGCGAAACGTGTTGGTACTCAAGAAGTCTGGCTGCTGTTGCAACAACATATGTCTCTTGATTTCATTCTACGCCTGCTGCCTATGAAAAAATGGAAGAACAAATGGACTTTTGGACTTTTTAAGCAAGGAGATATAGGGGGAACGAGAGATTGAGCTACTCAGAGGCTGTTGTTCCTGGTGTGTAAAAAGAAACGGAAAAGGGCGAGAAAGATAAGAGAAAAAGAAAAGAAAAGGAAGGGGGAAAACGTTGGTGCCGACATTACAGGTTTTATTAATCTTGATTCTTTTATACATTATTATTTCTTTTATTAATTGTTTTATACTCCTTTTGTTTAATCATTTATTTAGGCTTTAAATTCATATTGTTAGTTTGTACGAGTATTTTTCGCTTTAATTGAGATTAGGACTTAATGGCTTTTAATTATTATTTAAATATTGAATTCAAATACATTGGTGGATTAAATAAAATATTTAGGAAATAACTTTGTAATATAAATTTATAGAGTAATAATAAAATTATAAAAAATATTTATAGAGTAATAATAAAATTATAAAAAATATATGTAAATTAAAATTTTCTATTAGGTAAGTTTCTCTCAATTTTAAATGAAATTATCACGATGTTGGAAATTTGAGGGCATTCAGCTTAAGTATTGTTCTTGAAAATTCCTAAATGAGAAAATTCCTTTTCGAGACCAGCTTAATAAAAGATCCAAAAAGGATATTTTTTATATTTAATAATTTATGATTATTGTAATAATTCTTTTTGGTTCATTGTAATAATTTTTTAAAAAAAAATAATTTATAATACTAAAAAAAACTAAATAATATTTTTTTATTTATAAGAGGTAAAAGGGGAACTAAACTTTGGACTTAATCTCTTATAAGGAGCGGTAACAACTATTAGTCCAATCTTAATTGTTAACTAAATAATAAAATTTAAGAATATAACAATCTTTGAATATATATGCATTATTTCAACGATGGAATTTTGAAAATACTGGTACGTTTGGAAATCTTGAGGTGAGGGGATTCTTTTTGAGTTTGATCAGCTTGATAGAAAATTTAAGTGAACATTTTCAGTATTTAATAAGTCAAATTTATTATAAGAATAAAAATTAAATTAAAATGGAAATTAATAAATTAAAATTAAATTCTTTATTAGAATTAAAAATAAAACTAAATTGATATATTAGAATTAAGTAATTAAGAATAAAGAAAGAGTTAAAATTAATAAAAATAAATAATATAAAATATTTGAATAAATGTGAATTATTTCAATGATCGAATTTAACAGGGAATTACGTTCGAATAGTTTTTTTAAAAATTCCTATAATAAGAAAATTTTCTCTAAGGTTTGGCTAGCTTGGTGGAAGGTCTAAAGGAAAATTTTCATGATCAAATAATTCAAATTTATTTAAAGATACAAAAATATAAAACTTAAAAATAATAAGCTACAAAGAAACTAAATTAAAAATAATAATGATAAAAATAGAGTTAAGGGTGATAAATTTGGGTCTTGAGTCAAGATGAGAAAATTTATAATTATCCAACAATGGAAATTCTTCAAGAAATATGATTTGTCCCAATTAAATACTCTTGAAGTGAAAAAAAAAAAATTTAAATTGTCTGACCAACTTGATAGAGAAATTTAGAAGTTTTTTGAATATTTAATGATTGGAATTAAAGTAAATAATAGGCAAAGTTAAGATAACCTTAAACTATTAGGTTCCATCTTAGATGAGTGTTGTGAGGTATTATCCTTTCCTACATGAAATCATATTCCTGAGTCTAAAATCTTTGAACGTAGATCAAGTTTTATCTTTAGTTATGAACATATGACTACTCGCACCTAAATAAGAATGGTTGGTTGCAACTCTAATGGTTTAGTTTCTAACGATTAGGTTTTTGGATCTATACATGATAACAAACATTTATTCTCAAACAAAATCAAAAAATAAAATATAAATAATAAAAAGCATAAAAATAATTATAACTTTAAAAATGATAAATATTGGGTGTATGGTCGATGTTAGGAAATTTCATAATACATTTAACCAAATCGACAACAAAGACTTTTTAAGAAAGTCTGTACTTTTTGAATATTCATGAAGTGAGAGAATTTTTTCAAGGTTTGAATCATATTATAATGGATAATAGAAAGTATTTAATTATTGAAATTAATATCAAATAATTAAAAGGTAAATTTAAAATGACTTAAGGGTAGTCAGTAACATTTTAAGATATACGTTGCAAGATACTTAAAACATTTCCTTCACGTAAATAAACTCTCGAATATAGAATCTTTGAATGTAAACCGATGCCTATATTTTTGTGAAATCTTAGTGGAGCTTAAGGTATCCTTAGATTTAAATAGGTGGTCATTGGCACTTCGTAAAATATAATTAATGACAACTCTTAAGTGTTTAGCATTTAGATTCACTGACTTAGCATTGCATAAAAAAAAAAACCATTGAATCTAATTAGACAAATTAGACAAATAAGTAACTAGTTAGACCAAAAAAAAAATTGTTTTAAGGACTTAATTTGACAAAAAGAACATTTTTACTAGTTTAATTAGATAAAAATAATATTTTAACGGCTTAATTGAGCATTTTAATAAAAAAATAATGTGCAAATTTATAGTCATTTACCTTTCCTTCTTTTGAGCTACCCATCCATTAATTTTACTTACATCTAGCCATCCGATTGATATTAATCAGCCATATTTTTTCCCTTTTTTGTTCCGGTCATGAAAATAAACTTGATAATTTATATTTGTATCATATAAAATCATATTCATATAGTGTATAATATAAAAATTTTGAATTAAAATTTATATAGACAAAAAAATATAAAATATTATTTTTAATTTTAACTATATTTATTTATAATTTTTACTTAATTTTAACTTATATTATTTTTATATATCTTATTCATATCATTTTATATCAAATCATTTTGCCATATATAAAATTATCATCTCTCCATAAAAATCATGGTATATAAATCAGAGGGAAGGAAAAAAATCATACCTTTGCACTGCATCAGTGAAACATCGGAGCTCCTCGAATGTACCGTACGCATCATAGGTATCATCTATAAACCCTAAGATAATTAGCAGTTTAGCAAATATGAGGCGGGCACTAGCGTAACGCGGCTCGAAGTAAAATCCAATTGCCCAAAAGAAGATCTCCACCGTTCTGTTTCTTGCGTAAGAAAGACTTGATGCAATGTTTAAGTCTTTGGACCAACTACATCACATATTAATTAAGTTTGTCATTATTCAAATTGAAAGTCTGAGGATAAGATTGCGATGCTTGAATATTATACTTGTATTAAACGATATAAGGTTTTATTAAATTTTAAAGTGAAAAATGATTTCGTATTTAGATTTTTATTAGATAATTTTTTTTAGACATTGTAAAATATATAAATGTTAGTTGAGATTCATTTCATACTCAATATAATAAAAAATATCTTATAATTTAAAAAAAATACTTGTAATAAACTACAGGGTAGGAACTATGGGTTGCAATTTACTGATCATAAAGGAAAGAAAAAGAATATATTTACCTCAAAAGGATGCTTAGTTCTTGTTGATGTAGAAATTGTACTAGGTTGAAATCAAGTTTGGCGAAATTGAGCAATGTTTCATTTGGCGATTCTTCTTTTTCATAGAAAGATATAAATTGCCTTGCTTCTACTCTTGGCATGCCTTTGTGATAAGGTCGATTCAAAGCATTTATTATGTATTCTCTAAGATGGGGACTTGATTGTTTTCCCAGGGATTCCAGGTGCATCAATGTGAAAGCAAGGGCTTCTTCTAGAATTTTCTCCCCATTTATTCTAAATTGGCTGGCTTCATACAAGCTTACAATGCCTTGGACATTACTAGCTAGCTCTTCCTTGAACCCACCACAAGCGTCCTTAAACTTGTTAAACACATCTGATTCAAAATCCATTGTATTGGATAAGGTAGCATTCTTTATTGTTAGTGAGATGAAAAATGTTCTCAAAGGACTAATTAATTAAATTTACATGACTAAATTACATTCTTGGTAATTTGTTTTTTATTTGATCACCACACTTTGAAAATGGAATTTCTCCAACGTTTTTAGATGTCTGTCGTTTTGGTCGTTCGACCCTTAATTGACAACAAGTCTCTCTCACTCGACATTCCATGTGAGCAAGAGCACTATTGGGTAACCGTCTCCAAATAACATGATAAGAAAAGATTTTTTTTTAATATTTCCATGTCATGTGAACATGATCACGTGGAAAAGGAACCAATAAAATGTGATATAGGAGAATATGTTATCTTTTAAAGGTTGAATAATCCAGAGAATGATTTTTATGAATATTGGTGATCAAGACGGTGTTAATGAGCAAAACTTCTATACATAAAAACATGAATTTATATATAATATATTGACGATGTATAATTTACATACACTATCAGTTAACTACATAATACAATTTTATTAATGAATAAAATTTAAAAATACATAAATTTTTTAAAATAAATTAAAAATTTTATTAATATTTATTTGTAAGGATCTACCTGTTTTTTTAACATTACTCGTTAACAAAATGATAATATATAATTTATTGATCGTGTATAGAGATTATGTACAATTAGTATATCATATATAAACTCAAAAAATATTTTTTAATGAAACTTACCGCAATGCATTTGATAACCATGCAGCCTGAAAACTTGAAATATCGTTGCAACTATTTGCAGGTCGTAGTCTTTATTGTCATCAATTGATTTAGGTACTGAAACAAAAAGATAGCTTAAATCCTTTTCAATCTCACTTTCAAAATGGTATGATACTCCAAGGCGGCATAGAGAGTTGATGAAGAGGATTTTTTCTACTTCGTCACTTGGAGCCATTAACATACTCTTCACCTCTTTTTTCAACACCTCTACTTGGCCAAGGCATGATTCAAATTCCTGTGAAATGCAAAAGGAAAGTAACTTAATGGATAAACGAAGAGGATCTTCCATTCACCTTATGGATACTTTACTCGTCTTGCATGTCAAAATAATAATTATTCAGTATTCTAATTTTATTTTTTTAATATTTTCAAGGAGTTTGTGTCACTTTGTTAAATGACTTATTAAGTTTAAAATTTTTAATTATAATGTAAGATGCTCCCCAGTGTAAGAACTCGTTGACTTTATAAGAAAAAACAATTTACAATAGAAAATTTTGTATTCAAATCCTCATTAAATTAAATTTTTTTTACTGATCACGAAATATGAATGAAAATTTATCTTATATTTAAAGTGGTATAGAAATATGTTGAGGTTTAGAAAAAAAAAATAGAATGTATGAAATGCTAATATAAAAGTGAAGGCATACAAATGCATGACATAAAATTCACGTTAGAAACACGAAATCATAATTCATAGTTACCGAGTTATTGTATGAGAGAGACAAGAAAGAGTCGCCCCATATATCCGGAGGGAAGTCTGCCAAAGGACGAAAGATTTCTTGGTGGGAGTTTTCCGGTGGTGGACAAGATTGCATGGCTGCTCGGACCATCAAATTTGTCAATACAAAGCATTGCCTTCCCCGAAACTTGATCCGAGAAGTTGGCATATAAAGGCCTCGGAGAAAGGAAGAGTTAATGAAAATACTTGCTTGGAGTGCCATATATGTCGATCTTATTTGAATTTTCATGACATTAGCATTATATAAATACTTAACTTTTTTCGAATTTCTTAAATTAATAAACTATAATTCCTAGTCATCCGTTAAAATATATATTTTATTTTCATATGTAAATTAAAATTATAATTAATAACAAGTTTAATCCATATATCGAATCAGCATTTCTATATTACTGTGCAAATAACAGCTTTGATTCATCGTTCCGTTTTATACACGCAAGTAACAAAATCAAAACCCCGATCATTTATTTCTCTGCCTACAAGTGCCGACAACGAACAATTTGCTCTTTATTTATCCGTTATTTCTATGCTAGTGGAGTGTCCACTGGTCAAACCATGTGGAAAGGCAAGCTCGCCGACCTTCTGAATCAGATCGTAGCGGCTGCTGCGGCGCCCGCAAAGTAATAAATGAAGATGGTTGGGGCGTCGATAATTTTGGTTCTTTTGGCTTTAATTTATTTAAGCTTTAATATCTGTCCCCCGAATTATATTTGTTTTTATTCAAATTTAATTCAAAAATATATTTAAAAATATTAAAAATTTATTATTTTTATGAATGATATTTCTGGGAGGTTTCACTCCAAGCTGAACCCGCAATATCGAGCCAGCAAAGAACAAAAAAGGGGAGTGGATCACCGCACTTAGTATTTCAAGATGCATTCTAACGTCTAGGCTAATAAAGTATTTAAGGAATTTGGAGATAAAAGAAGAAAAAGGTAAAGAAAGCATAATAGTATTTAGTCAAGTTTAGGGATCTTTATGTATACCTTGGTCTTTATATAACTCACTCTGTTGGTTATTTATAAAATATTGATGATTCTTTTTTAATATAGAATCATAATCATTTTTATCTGAAGATTTTATTTAATTAATTTTAAACTCATATATATAACACATGAAAATAGATTCATAAATCAATAGATTCATATATAATATATCACTAAAAGAATTCGAACTATTAGTGATGAGATTTGTGATTGAAATTTCATTGCTTATTAAATTTAATCGAAATTGTTTTCAACTATTTGTGACAAAATTATTTATTGCAAATTATGTTTGTAAATTCACAAGTGTTAAAAGCTCATCCGTTGCATATTCCACTATTAATTTATTGATGGAATTTCAAGAATTAATGATGGAATTCTATCACTAATAGAAATAATTTAATTTTTAATAAAAATAAAAATAAAATTTTCATCGCTAATGGTTTTAGTTGTTAACTTTCCATAAGTTGATTTAAAAATATTATATTCATCTATAGTCTTGAACAATAAAAGGCCAAGCAACTTTACAACAAATAAGTAATAACCAAAAATATTTTTATAGATGTGTTGTTAGGTTACAAATCTTCTAATGTAAAATATACTATAGCAAAGCAAAATAAATTGTTCAAGATTATGAATGAGCATAATATCTTTAAAGCAACTGATGGAAAGTTAGCAACTAAAATAGGATATAAAAATAATAATATTGTATTACTTTGTACAATATCTAATAAATAAAAATAATAAATAATAAACAATGAACAATAAATAATAAGTAAATAAAAAAATGAACTTAATATAAAAAAAGAAAACTAACCTTTTAAATCTTAATAATTTTTAGTATTAATTTATTTGAGTTTTTAAAGCACTCCAAAATGTTTAAAGGATAAAATTATCTCAAAATTAAATTTTTAACGGTTGATTAATAGAAAAAGTAATTTATTTAATAAAATAAAAAAATAAATTAAAATTAAACATTAAAGACCTAAGTGAAACTTAGCCATTTAATAAAGACAATATTATTTTTAGAACTTATCTTTTCACTCTAAAAACTCAATGCATGATAATATAATTAAAATCTTTTCACTCGAAAACCCAATGCCAGATATTATATTTAAAATATAAGTCTAAAGTTAAATTTCAAGTGTTAAAAGTTGCGGATGAAATTTTTGTTTATCTACAATTTTTGTTTATGTAGTAGACTGATACACACGTCATTCATGTATTTTTTATTTCCAACCCCCTCGATCGCTCCGCCGCTAGCTATTAGATATTTTCTTCATTTTGTCAATGGAATTAAAGATGCAATAATATTTTATTCTTCCATCCGCCCATATCTTTTTCTCTTTTTATACAAGTTGAATTTGTTTAATCTCATTGTTGGATTTCATACGCACTCTGAATACTGAATCATGCATGAATTTAGATTAAAGACAGGAAAGAAAAGAAACAGATAATAAAATACGTAAATTAGGGTCGCCTTGAAGTTGAAAAAAAAAGAAAAAAGAAAAAAAGAAACCCATAAATTTAAACATAATTTAATTAGCATGGGAATAATATGGAACTGGAACTAAGCATAGCTCATGTTTCTTTGCTACTGTAGCACCAAAGACTTCAGTCATGTCCAGGTCTTCTGGTTTTGCTCCATCAGTAAGTTTCCAATCAAAATGATATACCATCTGTGCAAGTGGGAGCTCAACATTGGCCATGCCGAATGCTATGCCAGGGCACATCCTCCTCCCAGCACCAAACGGAATGAACTCAAAATTAACCCCTTTAAAGTCAACTGAATGATCAAGGAATCTCTCTGGATTGAATGTCTCAGCTTCAGCCCAATACTTGGGATCTCTTCCAATTGCCCATCCGTTGATGATGACTCTTGACTTGGCGGGTATCTGATACCCATTGATTTCACATCTTTCCTTGCTTTCTCTTGGAAGTAGTAAAGGAAGAGCCGGGTGTAATCTCAGAGTTTCTTTCATGACTAATTTCAGGTGTTTTAATTCGGAGAGGCCTTCTTCATTAACGCCTCCTTTTTTGTCAAAAACTTGCCTCACCTCTGCTTGTGCTTTTTCCAAAACTCTGGGATTTTTTACCATTTCAGACATTGCCCATTCTATGGTCATAGATGTTGTCTCACCTCCAGCAGAAAACATGTCCTGTAACAAGATTTATTGATTTTCTTAATAAAATAGATTCATAGCAGAGTATATATACTAATTCAGGCAAAAGAAAATGCACCTTTTTATTGTTAAATGTGCAGTAGGAAATGTTTAAAGTAATGTACCTGGATCACTGCCTTGATATTAGAGTCTGTTAGTGGTATTTCAAGATCTCCACTATCCTGAAGATTAAGAAGAACGTGAACCAGATCAATCGCTGCATCCTTTTCACCGCTCTTTGAATTTGTATTACGATCAGTTCTATGTTCCTGGATGATATTTTCAAGAATCTTATCTGATTTTTTGTGCAGCTTCTCTAGTTGAAAGCTTCTTCCACTTACAAGTTGAAGGAATTTGTTGGAAGGGAAAACGTCAGCAAGACTGAAACCTCCAACAATCTCTACGGCTTCCTGGACTACTTCAGAGAAAGCATCACGGTCTTTGCATTTCGCACCAAAGGCGGCCCTGGCGGTGATATTAGATGTTAACGCCCGCAGCAAGTTTCTAAGGTTAACAGGCGAACCTGCCTTGGAAGAAATGGTAGCAATGAAGTTGGACACTTCTTCTTCCCTGATAGCTCGAAACGATTGAACGCGTTTGGCACTCAGCAACTCCAACGTGCAAATTTTTCGCAGTTGCCTCCAATAGTCTCCATAAGGGGCAAAGCCAATATCTGTAAAATCGTAAAATAAGATTCTTGCAGCAGGGGAATATGGCCTGCTAGCAAAATTCAGGTCATGGGTTTTCAGTACTTCTTGGGCTGCTTCTTGTGAAGAAATGATAACGTTGGATAATTCACCAAGTTGAAGACGCATGACAGGGCCATATTTCTTGGCCAGATCTCTGAGGCATCGGTGAGGAAGAGTGCCGATAAAGAGATGCAGGTTTCCAATGATGGGCAGTTTCCGTGGTCCTGGGGGTAGATTTGGTTCCTGTTCATTGCTTCTGGATTTCCTGTGCCATGTCCTGACGACTGTGAAGGCCAAGACGAGGATAGCCAGAAGAATTTGGTGATGCATGTAAAGATCGAATGAAGATGAGTCCATTTCTTACTTCAAGTAATTATTGTTCACTATGTTTGAAGGCTTCACTCATTTATCTCCATATATATTGATGTGAGATAAGTAACCCTTTTTTTGGTACAGAGATAAGTAACCAGTAACCTTTATAATTTACCGGAAATACACCCGTTTTATCGTGAAAGAAAGAAGATAACGAATTGTTGCTTATATATATATATATATATATATATTATAGAATCTTTGCCTACCAGTATACTTTTGTTGACGTGAAAGCCTATATGTATATTCATACTTAATAGCATTTTCTTTTTTTTTCTTTGAAAGGTAACAAAAATTTTTCGATGAAAAAGAGTTACAACCAAACTTTCAAATTAACATATTTATGAATTTCAACTTTAGCTAAAAAAATTCGTAAGATGATTGACTTCTATAAAAACAAAGGAAAGAAAGTAGATAATTAGGCAAGAATACAAATTTCACAATTTATTGAGAAGATTATTATACCTCTAAGGGCTGGCATTGGTACTATTTAATCAAGAGATGATTAATTTATAGTCACTTTTAATAATTAATTTGGGGGAAGGATTAAATCTTGTCTCGGAGAAAATGGAAAGAGCTTCAATAACAGCGAGGAGGCTTAGCAAGAAGAGGAGCTCAGCAAGAATCGAATCAGGATTGCCGATATTCTTCGAGAAAACATTGAGAATGGAGCCATCAGAATTACGAAGCACTCCCTACACCAGCGGGTCCAGGTTTGCCCAAGGAGAAACCATCGACATTGAATTTCCAACAGCCTGGAGGAGGAGGAGGAGGAGGAGGAGGAGGAGGAGGAGGAGGAGGAGGAGACCAGAAAATATTCTTTTTGCATGACTTCATTTTTGGTTTGAAGCAAATATCCTGCAAATTATTAGAAATTAACCCGCAAATCTTCATTTGGAAGAGACCCAATAAATATAAACTATGCTTTTGTTTTAAACATATTGTTTAATTTACTAACAAATTGACATTTATTTAAAAACAAATTGATTTTCTGGAACGATAGACTATGTTTTACCAAGAGAATCGTAATATATATTGATGAATAGACTACCTTTTATGCTTTAATGTTTTCATGGGATAGATTATGCTTTTAAAACACCACGTCTATACAGCTTGTAGCTATATATTCTCAAATAATTAACAAATAATTTTCATATAAAATAGTAACAAAATATTAACTGTTTTAAATTATTATTATTAAGCAAATTGTAACAAAGTAAATATTACAAAATATTCATATATCACATTTTCATAACAATAGACGGTTATACTACAAAATACTATAAAGTAATAGATCAAGATGTACACTTTGGTTATATATCTCCATATATGTCACCAACCAAAAACCTAGCTTGTAATTTGACATTAATAAGTAGATAAAAAAAAATTGTCAACAAAAATTAAGAAAAATTCTAACTTAATATATTATATCAAATTTCTATAATGAATAAGTACCTATTGGGGATTGCTATCTATAATAAGTTGAGGATGATCAGATTAAGTTGAGAATAACTAGCAAAGCTTGTACATAGGGAGTGCATTATCATTTGATTCCAACATTTTTTCAGTTGTTTGTCATCTAATCTAGGAAAGCTTGTATATATCATTTAATATATAACTCATATTATATCAAATTTCAATTGAAGCAAGCTCCTACTCCTCTTTCTCCTTTGTATCCTTCATCGTCGTTGGTCCTTTTGAGATAACATTCTCAGTCACTAAAGGAAAGTGACTGGCTATCTCTCTATCTATTAAACGCAATATCTTGAAAGGCGAAGAGTGACTACTGATTTCTGCTCGTACTTCATCTTATTGTAGTGATACAGTACTCGTGCAAGAGCGCTTACAGCAACTCGTAGCTATTATATGTATAGGACTGACGAGATATTGATTGTACTTTTTTTAAGAGCTCATAGTTTCTCCCATGATAGTGTGCTTACGGTGTGCTCGCATCGATCGACTATAAGGCCTATGCCTTGTTGCAATAACGCAACAAGAGGACGAATCGTGGTAATCTTAGCAACAGGGTTAAACGTCTCCGCATAATCCTGCCCATATTTAATTGTTGAGTGAACCTCTTTGCCACTAAGTGAGCACCAGACCCTTCCTATCAACCCTTTTAGAAAAGCCTAATTTTGATTCTTAAGTCTTAGATATGGGCCTGGCCAACACTTTCTTATTATTCATTATCCATCAATTGGAATGTGTATTTTTTAAGAAAAAAATGTTTACCAATGATTATTAAAACTTTAAAAGACTTTTTTAGTCAGAAAGCCTTAAACTCGATCCGCTGTAACAAACATCGTTATTTCTAGAACACGGAAATCCGCTACTGTGCTAATATATAATAAACCATGACCATCTATATTTTATCTTTATATCGTTATATATGAATATAGGGCTTACTACCTCCCTTAATACATTACAATACGAATTTTTGGGTGGTTTATTTTCTTTATAATCAGAGGAGAAGCTATCTTACTTTCCCGGTAGTGTGCCTTTTGGTTTTGGTGAGAAGTGAGCTGAAAAGAGCAAATAATCTTGAAAAAAGTTCTTATTCATTCAAAAAGCATCAGTAACTGATTGTAGACCAATCGGGCATTTTAATTTTAGAAAAGAGAAGGGAAGAGGATCCCATCGAGGAAGCATGTGGCAGACAAAAACAGAAAAAAAGATGGGAGAAAAGAAAAGGTTGTTGTTGTCAGCGCCTACTACTAGACCATTTTTTTTTATCGAAAATCACCTATTTAATTAGTTGGAAGTCTTTCCGTGCAACCTCCATACCCTTTGAAAGAATCCAATCAAGATCGAAAGAAGGACGTTGTCATTGAATATATGACATCGCACTATCCTTTAATTTCTTACATAGAAAAAAGGTACCCAACTAGAGAGAAAGGTAGAACCAAAGGAAGGCTTCTTTGATTCAATTGAACGGTACGAATGCATTACCTAATTAGTTCACATAGGAGAGCCAGTTTCTTCCAAAGGTCATGATGGAAAGGTCTCAAAAGAGACTTTCGTTGAGAAAGAGACTGTTCACGGAATAGATTTAGTTATGGTTGTTTAGGTTGAAGCGAGATGATCAACTACGCGTTTGATAGAGCCGGGGGAAGTCTTTATTTTCTTTTTTCATTATGCACGTAGAGGGTTTGTGTTAGACCTTAACTACTTGACCTATCGCCCAACTCACAAGGGATCGACTGGGGGGCGCTGTGACAAGTACGGAGTACGGGAAAGCTTTGCACGGGGCGCGCACCAAAACAGGCAAGACAGACACTTGGCTTGGGCGGATTACCGAGCATGAAACGGAGACGCTAACGAACGATGATCATGGTTTGCAGGTCACGGGAGAACCTGCTTACTTTCAGGAAACGTCAACCAAGTGATTGGACAATGGTCATAGCGAAGATCATGCATTCGTGGGAGACGGGCGCGAGAGCTAAGACAGATCCTTGAAAATCGGGATAAAGATGAATGCGGGCCATAATCCGGGATAAGCGAATAAGTCTTGGTAGACAGAATCATTGGAGATTATCACGAACCTTGACTCTGAAGAGCATTGAGGTGGCGATCATCCGGAGAGTCTTTAGTTTAGTGGGAATTAATCCTAGAAAGTTTCTGTTGTAATCAAACTGTGATGCCTACGTAAGGGGGATATCCTCACTTGCCTAAATAAACCCCAGTGGAGGGGGTAGAATGTATTCCTGAGGAAGAATTCAAGAGAGTAAGAGAAAAGTAGAGAGCGGTTCTTCTCTGTTGATTGTAATCTTTTTATTGCGGATTAATAGAAAGGTCGTTCTCTTGAAAGCTTAAGTGTTCTTTGCTTTATCAATATACTTTGTCGAGTCGTTTTCTTGCTCGAGTGTTATATCGCTGCATATTAACCTGGATTTGGGTTAGTGTGGAGATTGGTTGTACTAAGTCGCGGAGAGACTTAGGCCATCACGGAGAAAAGTTCTATAGGAGAGAACGACCCTGTGACAATTTGGTATCAGAGTTGAGTTTTGGATCATGAAACACGAGTTGGCTGACAGAGTTGCTGCACTTGAGGCCATGGTGGGCGTACCGCAAAAGGGGATGGGTACAATGGCCGAGCAGATTCAAGCCATGGCAGGCAGTGTCCATGAGTTGACACAACTAGTATTCGACATGCAAAAGGAGCATACAAATCGCTACATCAGCGTCATGCAGCATGTTCGCGATCTATCGGATAAATTTAAGGTGCAGTTGAATTTCCTAAAGGCTGACGTTTTATTGATGAAACGTGCAATGACTGCTACAGACCATGGGGAGGCATCGAGTAGTAGCAGAAGGGGTGATAGTAGCGATCTTCAGAAGAAGATCAAGGTTCTTGAACCTAAGGAGTTCGCAGGAGTACGAAA
This sequence comes from Firmiana major, assembly GCA_033439115.1. Classification (NCBI taxonomy): domain Eukaryota; kingdom Viridiplantae; phylum Streptophyta; class Magnoliopsida; order Malvales; family Malvaceae; genus Firmiana; species Firmiana major. The sequence continues at coordinate 67,360,009 of CM065899.1, forward strand.
TGCCAAGGAGCTTGAGAATTTTCTGTGGGACATGGAGCAGTACTTCAAGGCTGCCTAAATACCGGAGCAGGACCAAGTTACAATCACTAGCATGTACCTCTCGGGTTATGCTAAGCTATGGTGGCGAGGCAGACTGGCCGATGATGATAGTGCTGGTCGTCCGAGGATTGAAACATGAGATGCACTGAAGAAGGAGTTACGGGATCAATTCCTTCCCTTGAACGCGGCATAGGTCGCGAGAGAGGCACTCAAGAAGCTTAAGCACACGGGTTCTGTGCGAGATTATGTCAAGGAGTTTAGCTCTTTAATGTTGGACGTCAAAAATATGTCAGAGGAGGATAAGTTATTTAACTTTTTCTCAGGACTTCAGCCATGGGCTCAATCTGAGTTACGTAGGCAGAACGTGAAGGACTTGCCATAGGCAATTACGGCTGTAGACAGTTTGGCGGATTACAAACTGAGTTCTTCTTTGAACATTAGGGAAAGTAGGGGTGTAAAACGGGTCAAACGGTGCGGATCGATGCGGATTAATACGGACACGAATTTAAGCGGGTTGAGCCCGTTTAGGCTCGCATTTAAATGGATTAAATTTATAGAGACCGATCCGATTCTAATGCGGGCCGGATTGGCCCGCGGGCTAACTTAACTTTTTTTTTTGGAAATAAAGGATTGAATTTTAAAAAATAATGAATTGAGCCTAAACACTTAATTAAGTCTAATTTTAATTTGTTAAATGATTATTGGGCTTTGGGAATTAACCAAAATTGTTATAAAATCAAATCAATGATTATTGGGCTTTGGGAATTAACCAAAATTGTTATAAAATCAAATCACATAGATTTGAGACTAAAATACAAAGTTTAATTTGTAATTTTTTTAACAAGAGGAATATTAGTTCATTCATGATCAAATATAACAAGTTCAAAGCAAAAACCAAAATGATTTGGAATTCTTCACTTAATTTCAAATTGTAAGTTAGTCACATAAAACAATATATTATGTACAAAAGCAAATTATGGGTTTGTAATATATATATATATATATATATATATATATATATATATATATATATATATCAGCATAAGCAATATATTATATCATAAGCAAGCAAGTCATAAAATTGTGAAAATAGTTCTACAAATATTATTATATTAATCTCAATAAAAATAAAATCCACAAACATAATATCCATTAAACAAACTCGCATTACAAATACAAATTACACATGACATAATATTATGGTCTAAATAATTAAATAAAGAATAGTAAATAAGTTTAAAAGTCATAAAATCTATAAGCATCCATTAAACTCCACATCAAACAACATTAAACTTGTGAGTTAATCTCATTATTCAAATGATTTAAATCATTTGATTCTTCCACCAATTTATCTTTGTTTTCCTCATCATTTTTCCAACCTATAAAATAAAATTTTCAATTATTAAATAAAAATACAATAACATTATTTTGGTAAATTTTCAATTTTTTACTTTTGTAGTTTTGTTTGTTTAAACTTTAGAAATTAGAATAGGTAGAATGAGAATGATTTAGGACTTAGGTTTGATTGGTGTGTTGGTAAAATAGCCCGCGGGTCGGCCCGTACCGGTACGGATTGGCCCGTATAAATTATTTACCCGACGGGCTTGACCCGTATAAGCCCGTTTTTAAACGGATCACATATTAATGGATCGGATCATTAAAAGCCCGCGGTTTTTACGGACCAACCCGTGGGCTTGAGCCCGTTTTACACCCCTAAGGGAAAGGAAGTCCTAATGGAAATAGGGGGAAAGGCAAGAAGGACTGGAAGAAGCACCAGAGGAACAAGAAGAAAGCTGAGTCTTCTAAGCCGAGGAGACCGGATCCACCCCAAAGCAAGGGAGATTGGAGTTGTTTTTTGTGTAATGGAAATCACAAGGCCCGAGATTGCCCTAGACGGACCAAGTTAGTGGCCCTCATGAGTAAGGAGGATTCAGATGACAAGTGTCCAAGAGTTGCTCTGATGCAGTTGCTCAACGCAATACGAACCAAGCAATAAGCTCCTCATAAGAGATTAATGTATGTGAAAGCTGAGGTGAATGGAAAACCGATTCAAGCTATGCTTGATATTGGAGCGACCAACAACTTTGTGTCATTGAACGTGGTTGATCATCTTGGTTTGAAGGTCACGAGGAGTAACAATCAAGTGAAGGTAATCAATTCTAAAGCCCAAGGTATCCAGGGAACGACTACCGGATTGGTGAAGATAATGACCTGGCAACAAGATTGTAAGTTCTTGGCATTGCCTATAGTTGATTTTGATGTGATCATGGGCATTGAATTCTTTGTACAAGAAAAAGCATTTGCTATTCCACATTTGGGTGGATTGATGATATCTGACGAGATGTGTCTAAACTTTGTCCCTGTGGAGAGAGGACAAGGTGTTGCGAAGCCGTTGCTGCAGTCAGCTTCACAAGTAAATACTAGGTTGAAGAAGGGGGAGACAACCATACTTGCTGCCCTGGTTGAGGTGAAACTAGATATGGTTGTCGAGGTACCAGATGAAGTAGCGGCGGTGCTGAACGATTACAAGGATGTAATGCCCACAGAGTTACCCAAGACGCTACCACCTAAGCGTGCCATTGATCATAAGATCAAGTTGGAACTAGGAACTAAACCACGTGCGCAAACACCTTACAGGACGGGTCCTTTGGAGCTAGCTGAGTTAAGGAAACAGCTTGGTGAGTTGTTGGATGCGGGATATATCCAACTATCGAAGGCACTATATGGAGCCCTAGTTTTGTTCCAGAGGAAGCAGGATGGCACACTAAGGATGCGTGTAGATTACCGAGCCCTGAATAAGGTAACGGTCAAGAATAAGTATCCAGTTCCAAATGTCGCTGATTTGTTCGATCGATTTTTGAAGGCGACATATTTTACAAAGTTAGACCTAAGATCAGGATATTGGCAAGTAAGGATTTTCGAGGGAGATGAAGCTAAGACGGCTTGCGTGACAAGGTACGACTCATTTGAATTTTTAGTTATGCCTTTTTGTTTAACTAATGCACCTGCGACATTTTGCAACTTGATGAATGATGTGCTTTATGAGTACCTGGATGACTTTGTGGTGGTATACCTAGACGATATTGTGGTGTATAGCCAGACGCTTGCAGAACATGTGGAACACCTCAGGGTTGTCACACGCCGTTTCCACATTTAAATCATTATTATTCATTCATACCACACACATAACAGAGCCGACAACACTCTGATGGTTGTGCATATGAGCCGATATTGACCTTACACACTTAAATATAAACCGTACATGATAATTGAATTTCTTTATTCATATATGTATTTACATATGTAGTTTACATCTCAGTAATTCTTTATATACTTAACTGTGCCTTACAAGTTTAGATACAAAATCAAAAGAGGTGTATACCTTCGCGCACAATGAAGTGTGACTTGTCAACTGCTTAGAACTATCTGCAGCACTCACTGCTGGAGTAACTCTGTCGAGTGGAGGAAAAAAAAGGGGTGAGCTACAACGCGCTCAGTTAGAAATCATGTAACCAGGTAGATAACTATACTACCTACAAGCTCGTGAATCATGTCATGCAGAAAATCCTTACTTTCTCAATCCCAATCGAATTCACAAAACCACACACGTATGCTTTCTCAAAGCCATGTCATATCACAAACGGATTTCTCAAAACACATGTTCTCATAAAGCTGATTTAAATCAAATAGGAGACAATTCAAAAATCTCGAAATTTAAATCAGAAATCATATAAGTATGGAGACAAAGCAGAGCATATGGAAACAAGTAGACATATGGCCATAGTCACTGGACTTCATGCAATCACTGATAAGGTGTGCATGAATGTCCCCGGATGGCTGAAGGCAAGGGGGTCAGTCTACCCATTAGACAGCAAACAAACAACATGGTATTTCGTACTCCATGTGCGTCCACATGGTACATTGTACTCTGTGAACCCCAATATCTGAAATCAGTGAGATTAGGAGTGCCCGTCCTACAGGTCTTATCATCCCATCTCCAGCTATATCCATACTGAGTCTCCAAAATGCATGTGCGAGCATATCAATCAGTGTGACACAGTCTACACGAGGCTCCAACACAGCCTTATCAAATCACGTGCAAGGATCAATGTAAGCTCACACTGCCTACACGACGTCTCCAAATACGGTTTTATGCACATCACAAAATGACAAACTAGTGCGAGCAAAGCTCCAACACGTTATCATGCATAAAACATATAGAGTTTAGTGCGAGCAAAGCTCCAACACTACTTTAATCTTAAAACTGATAGATGACTCGATACACATAAGGGGCATACAAACCAACCTCAACCACAGAAGGTAGTACCCACTTGAGTGAGAGAGAATAATTCCCATCAACTTACTCATCAAACACAAAAATCTGTAAAACATGTAATTAATGTAGATAATCAAATCATGAGCCAGTTTATCATTTTAGTTTCACAACACCTTTTTTTTTACATGTAAAATGTCGAGTTCATGCACGTTATGCATTTCCAAATTTTTCTAGGTCTAGGGGTTTTTCGTAATTTCTCCATATTTGGGTACTATCCAGAATTTTCATATCCATACTCTATATGAAAATTTAAGTGTATGTAAATGATGATAAAAATACGTACAGTTATCTTTAAGAGCTTACATAAATCCCTTACCTCGAAATGTGTCGACTGCGAATTTTGATTCTTGATATCTCCAGATTACGCAGTCTAATTGACTCAGGACGTATCTTCGGGAGCCAAATCTTTCCTTGGTGGCACGTAAGTCGAGATTCGCTCGAACTTGTACAGGTCGCCTATCGTTTTTTTCGCTACACAACAATATATATTTAAACCGATTAATTTCAATCTAATATAAATTCAAATTCATTATCTGAAAAATAAATCGACTGATTTTCGACCTCTTACCAGTCAACTGCTGTGCTAAGGTAACACTAAATTTTTTTTCCAAATTTTTTTCTCTCTCCTTTGACTGAACCAGTTCGGACCGGTTTAGACCCTTTCACATTGAACTGGTCTGAACCGGTTTAGGTGGATTTTTGCCATTGCCGACGCTGTCGGCCAGTTCTCGGGGTGGTTCAGCCACCGTTCGGCATGCCTCGGCCTGGGGAAGGTTCGCCTGGCTTGGCTCGACCCAAATCGGTGCCGGTGCCGACGAATCTCGCCTTTTCTCCCCACGGGTTCCTCTCCGTCGATCTGGCTTTTTCGGCGGTTTCACGGTCCGTCTGGCTGATCGGTGACTCCCACGGTGTTGCTCGTCCTTCGTCGATCGTCCCTCGCACGTCTTGCTGGTCATGGCTCACCGGAGGAAGGAGGGAGACAGAGGATCGGTTTTGGTTCTCCTGTGCGCGATTTCGGCTTATGTTTCCCTTTTTTTTCTATATATATATTATATTATATTATACTATACTATAATATAATACCCCAATTAAATAAAATGTCTCAATATAATATTATTATAATAATAATAAACAAATATTTTAGATTATTATAATAATATTATTACCATAATGTATTTTATACATTAATATTCACATCCATGAACATATATATTATTGTTATTTCTTCAAATATATATGTTTGTCATATTTTATTTTTTTATTTCTTCGAAAATATATTCATTCCATATTTCGGAGATAAATTCTCATTGTGTGGTAATTTCCGGGTTATCATTTTCGGACTAACTCCCCTTTTTGGACTCCCTATATTTTTGCATTCTGAGTCCATATTTCCAATCGGTTTAATCTAATTTCATTCGATTTATTCCAAATTTCCAAAGCTCTTATTTCGGTATTTAAAACTTATCTGCTTCCAATTACATCAGATGAACTCAAAATTGTATTATTTCTTCCTTATTAATCGATATATCATAATTACATATACCAAAATGATATATTCTTAAAGAAATAACATAAAGTTCGGGTCTTACATTTCCTCCCCTCCTAAAAAAAAAAATTGATCCTCCAAATTAGAACCAAAACTTAGCTCTCGAAAAGGTGGGGGTACTTTTTCTGCATCAGGCTCTCTAATTCCAACGTAATTTCCTCAGATGTGTGGTACTACTAGAGAACCTTGACTAGAGGAATCATATTAGACCGTAATACTTTCTCCTTCTTATCCAATATCTGAATCGACTTCTCCATATATGTCATATTCTCACTAAGCTCCAACGGCTCATACTCAATCATATGTGTCGAATTCGGATGATATTTCTGAAGCATGAAGATGTGGAAGATATTATGGACACCTGCTAGCTCAGGGGGTAACGCTAACCTGTATGCCTTATCTCCTACTTGATCTAAGATCTTAAGTGGTTTGATATAGCGATGACTCAATTTACCTCTCTTTTCGAACCTTATAATACCCTTGGAGGGAGAAACTTTCAAAATACAGGTTCACCTACAGTGAATTCTAGAGGTTTACGCCTCGTGTCAGCATAGCTTTTCTGCTTGCTCTGAATTGTCCTCAATCTATCACATATCAACTGGACATCCTCAGAGGTTTGTTTCACCAGTTCGGAGAAAATATCTTTCGATCACCCACCTCTTCCCATCCAATGGAAGAACGACACCTACGACTATACAACGCTTCATAAGGTGTCATTCTAATACTTGAGTGATAACTGCTTTTGTAGGCGAATTCGGCTAATGGAAAATGCTCATCCAAGGAGCCTTTATAGTCTATCACACAAGCTCTTAGTATATCCTCCAGAGTCTGAATGGTCCTCTCTGACTAACCATCTGTCTGAGGATGGAAAGCTGTACTGAAACTCAATCGGGTTCTTATAGCTTCATGAAAATGTCTCTAAAAGTGGGATGTGAAGTGGGAATCCCTATCAGAGACTATGATCACTGGAACGCCATGTAGCCTCACAACCTCTCGTACATACAAATCCGTCAAAGCACTCAGAGTATCTGTGGTTCTCATAGCTAGGATGTGGGCTGACTTCGTCAATCGATCGACAATCACCCATATAGCATCTTGGTTCCTCCGAGTCCTAGGTAAACCCATAATGAAATCCATGGTGAGATGCTCCCATTTCCATGTCGGTATAGGTAAAGGCTGCAATAACCCTATAGATTTCTGATGCTCTACCTTAACCTACTTGCATACCAGACATCTAGCAACATACACGATGATATCCCTCTTCATACCTGACCACCAATACAACTTTTTGAAGATTTTGATACTTTTTACTGTTCCCTGATGTAAGGTATACCTCGAAGAGTGAGCTTCTGCCAAAATCAGTTTCCTCAACTGTGGATCATCGGGAACACACACTCTGCCTCTGAACCTCAGTAACCTATCGGTGCTCAACTCCCAGTCGGCACCGGCACCCATCTGTATTTGACTAGCCATATCGATACACAAGCGATCCACTCGCTGAGCATGTCTGATCTGGTCAACCAACTCTGGTTCTAACCTCAGACTACCTATTACACAATAGGCCTCAGTATCAGAAGGGGTCACATATAAGCTGAGGCTTGCAAACTCTGCTAGCAACTCATGTTCCCTGATCATCATATAAGATACCATCCCAAGGCTCTTTCTGCTCAATGTATCAGCAACCACATTAGCCTTACCTGGGTGGTATAAGATCTTATAGTCATAGTTCTTCAGAAGCTCTAACCATCTTCGTTGCCTCATATTCAATTCCTTCTGTGAAAATAAGTACTTGAGGCTCTTATGATCGGTATACGCCTGAAATTTCTCATCGTACAAATAGTGGCGTCATCTTCAGTGCAAACACTACGACAGCCAACTCTAGATCATAGGTAGAGTAGTTCCTCTCGTGGTCCTTCAACTGATGGGATCCATAGGCAACTACCTTCCCATCTTGTATCAATACACAACCCAATCCCTGTTGTAAAGCATTAGCGTACACAAAGAATCCTCCTGAGTTGGTTAGAATGGCGAGAATAGGTGTTGTGGTCAGTTGAAGTTTCAACTCCTGAAAGCTTCTCTCATAAGCATCATCCCATTCAGATGCCATATTCTTTCGAGTGAGAAGAGTTCAGAGGAACAACTAATTTTGAAAAGAAAACCCTCTACAAACCTCCTGTAATACCCAACTAAACCTAGAAAACTCCAGATCTCAGTAACTGTCTTGGGCCTGTCCCACTGGACTAAAATTTCTATCTTGGACGGATCCACTGATACCTCATCCTTCGACACCACATGGCCCATAACTTATATTTGTTCCAACCAGAAGTCATACTTACTGAGTTTAGCATATAATTCCTTCTCTCGGAGGGTTTGTAACAGAATCCTTAAGTGTTGCTCATTATCTTTCCTAGACTTCGAATACACCAAAATGTCATCAATAAAAACGATAACAATTCTGTCCAGGTTCGGCTGGAACACATCGTTCATCAAAGCCATAAACGCTGCAAGCGCATTAGTCAACCCGAAAGGCATCACCAAAAATTCATAATGGCCAAAACGGGTATGAAAAGCTGTCTTGGGTACATCCTTTCTCCGGATTCTTAACTAATGGTATCTAGACCTTAGATCAATCTTAGAAAATCTTATAACATGTTTCTCAGTTTTCTCTACCTGAGAAAACATTATTTCCTTAGAATAGCAAATAGCATGATTTGCAGCTAACCAAATCCATTCCCAATATTATATTAAAATCAAACATATTTAATAGGATGAGATTGGTTGTCATGCTCTCATCACCTATTTTCAACTCATAATCTTTATACACCATTTCAGTCACTTGACTATCTCTTAAAGGTATGCTGATTAACAGCCTCCTACCTAATGGCATATGCTTCACAAAATTTGACAATTTAATTGCAAATGAGGAGGATATAACTGGATGCGTGGCACCAGGATCAATTAATGCAAATGCTTCAAGATTAACCACACCAAACGAAGCATCTGCCGTGTCCTAATCCAATGCATACACATGTCACTAGCCAGCAGTCTGCTTGTCCTTCTCTTCAGTTGCGGCCTTCCTTCTCTGGGGTGGGGGTACAATAGGAGCTTTTTGTGGCTCTTCTCGCCTCTGCGGAATAGGGACTGCAGATTCAAGCAGTCTCACATCAAGTGGCCCGTCTTTTCGCATCTAAAACATGCTCCGATGCTTGGAAACATTTCCTACCACCATGAGGTTTCCCACATACTCTACATGGCTCAATAGTAGGACGGGGTTCACCAATCACTATACCCCTGGACGGAGCTGAAACTGACGGAATAGATGGCTTCACTTTCTTACCTCGAAATTTCCAAACTTTGGCTATTTCTTAAACTACCTCTTCCCTTCTTTGAAAGTTCTATACTCCACAGTTCTCTTTCTGTCCTTACTAAACTTACCAAATTCAGAGGCATGTTGCTCAAAATCCTGTTCACACAACTGAGCTCTGTGCACTGCCTCCTCGTAAGTCAAAATATCCAAAGGAGCTAATCTAGCTCTAGTAGACGGTGTTAACCCATCCATAAACTTTTTGACTTTTCTATCTTTACTACTCATGGTGTTAGGATCGTACCTTCCCAAAGATGTAAATCGGGATTCATACTCGTCCACTGATCGGCTATCTTGGGTCAAACAAAAGAATTCCATCTGTAGCCATCTCCTAACCGTCTCCGAAATATATTGCCACCAAAAGGCATCGAGAAAAATCTCTCAAGTCACTATTTGGTTTCGGGTCCTCAATATAGGCTGGGCAGATTTCTACCAATGTTTCGCTTCGCGTTCAAACACAAATACAACAAAAGCCACCTTCTCGGTATGGGAACACTCAAAGTACCCATATACCTTCTCTAATCTGTTTATCCAGTTCTCTGCTACTACTGGATCCTTGACCCCACTAAACGATGACGGTTCAAGTTTTTGGAACTGTCTCATCTTGTCTAACTCATAACCATGCCCTACCTCGTTAGCTCTCCCCTGTGGAGCTCTATGAGGCTCTGCTAGGGCTGGTGGTGGGACCAGAGGTCTAACAGGTGGAGGTGCTACCTCAGGCTGTACAAGCGGGGGTGGTGTCAGAATAGGTCGGGCAGAACTAAAGGGATTAGCGGTGTTGGGTGCAGGCATGGTAGGGTCTACTGTGGGTTCACTCATACCCTGCAGACTCTCCAATCCAGCCATCGCCCGTCTAAAGAACTCTGTCATACTCTCCACAGTCCGTTCTAACCTCACCATGCGTATCTCAGTAGTTTCTACTGGATCCTGAGAGGCACGACCAGAAGATGATTCTGTACGTCTCTCGGGCCTGTCTCTCTACCCTCGAGATCGAGAACTTTCCCCTCGACTACGGTGTCTATTAGTCATACTGATGATTTTCCATTCACACACAATCAATTCATATTACACTAACAGCCCGGTATACACATTTGTATCTAAACAAGGCACAGTACTAAAGGGATGTAAACTTTCCTAACGACTTATACCGAATCGTATTCAGACCAACCTTGCTCTGATACCAACTTTTGTAACACCCCGTTTTCACATTTAAATCATTATTATTCATTCATACCACACATATAACGGAGTAGACAACACTCTGATGGTTGGGCATACGAGTCGATATTAACCTTACACACTTAAATATAAATCGTACATGATAATTGAATTTCTTTATTCATATATGTATTTACATACATACGTTTACATCTCAATAATTCTTTATATACTTAACTGCGCCTTACAAGTTTAGATACAAAATCAAAAGAGGTGTATACCTTTGTGCACAATGAAGTGTGGGTTGTCAACTGCTCAGAACTATCTGCAGCACTCACTGCTGGAGTAACTCTATGGAGTGGAGGAAAAAAAGGGGTGAGCTACAACACGCTCAGGAAAGAATCACACAAGCAGGTAGATAACTATACTACCTACATGCTCGTGAATCATGTCATGCAGAAAATCCTTACTTTCTCAATCCCAACCGAATTCTCAAAATCACACACGTATGCTTTCTCAAAGCCATGTCATATCACAAACGAATTTCTCAAAACACATGTTCTCATAAAGCTGATTTAAATCAAATAGGAGACAATTCAAAAATCTTGAAATTTAAATCAGAAATCATATAAGTATGGAAACAAAGCAGAGCATATGGAAACAAGTAGACATATGGCCATAGTCACTGGACTCCATGCAATCACTTATTAGGTGCATGAATGTCCCTGAATGGCTGATGGCAGGGGGTCAGTCTACCCATCAGACAACACGATACGTCGTACTCCATGTACGTCCACACGGTACATTGTAATCCGTAAACCCCAATATCTGAAATCAGCGAGATTAGGAGTGCTCGTCCTACGGGTCTTATCATCCTATCTCCAGCTATATTCATACTAAGTCTCCAAAATTCACATGCGAGCATATCAATCAGTGTGACACACAGTCTACACGAGGCTCCAACATGGCTTTATCAAATCACGTGCGAGGATCAGTGCAAGTTCACACAGCCTACAAACGTCTCCAAACACGATTTTATGCACATCACAAAATGACAAACTAGTGCGAGCAAAGCTCCGGCACGTTATCATGCATAAACCATATAGAGTTTAGTGCGAGCAAAGCTCCAGCACTACTTTAATCTCAAAACTGATAATGACTCGATACATATAAGGGGCATACAAACCAACCTCAACCACGGAAGGTAGTATCCACTTGAGTGAGAGAGAATAATTCCCGTCAACTTACTCATCAAACACAAAAATTTGAAAAACATGCAATTTAATGCAGATAATCAAATCATGAGCCAGTCTATCATTTTAGTTTCACAACACCTCTTTTTTTTTTACATGTAAAATGTCGAGTTCATGCACGTTACGCATTTCCAAATTTTTCCAGGTTTAGGGGTATTTTTGTAATTTTTGTATATTTGGGTACTATCCAGAATTTTCATATGCATACTCTATACGAAAATTTAAGTGTATGTAAACGATGATAAAAATACGTACAACTATCTCTAAGAGCTTACATAAATTCCTTACCTCGAAATGTATCGACTGCGAATTTTAATTCTTGATCTTTCCGGATCACGCAGTCTAATTGGCTTCAGACGTATCTTCGGGGGCCAAATATTTTCTTGGTGCACGTAAGTCGGGATCCGCTTGAACTCGTACACGTCGCCTATCATTTTTTTTCTACACAACAATATATATTTAAATTGATTAATTTCAATCTAATATAAATTCAAATTAATTATCTGAAAAATAAATCGATCGATTTTTGACCACTTACCAGTCTACTGCTATGCTGGGGTAACACTAAATTTTTTTTCGAAATTTTTTTCTCTCTCCTTTGACTGAACCAGTGCAGACCGGTTCAAACCCTTTCACACTGAACCGATCTGAACCGATCTGAATTAGTTCAAGTGGATTTTTACAGTTGCTAGCGCTGCCGATCGGTTATTGGGGTGGTTCGGCCACCGTTCGGCGCACCTCGGCCTGGGTAAGCTTCGCCTAGGTTGGCTCGGCCCAAATCGGCACCGGTGTCGATGAATCTCACTTTTTCTCCCTACGGGTTCCTCTCCATCGATCTGGCTTTTTTGACGGTTTCACGATCCATCCGACTGATCGGTGACTCCCAGGGTGTTGCTCGTCCTTCGTCGGTCATGGCTCGCCGGAGGAAGGAGGGAGACAGAGGATCGATTTTGGTTCTCCTGTGCGCGATTTTGGCTTCTGTTTCTTTTTTTTTCATTTTTCTTTTTTTTTTTCTATATAGATATATATTATATTATACTATAATATAATATAATACCCCAATTAAATAAAATATCTTAATATAATATTATTATAATAATAATAAACAAATATTTTATATTATTATAATAATATTATATTACCATAATGTATTTTATACATTAATATTCACACCCATGTACATATATATTACTTTTATTTCTTCAAATATATATGTTTGTCATATTTTATTTTTTATTTCTCCGAAAATATATTTATTCCTTATTTCGGAGATAAATTTCCATTGTGGGGTAATTTTCGGGTTATCATTTTCGGACTAACTTCTCTTTTTGGACTCTCTATATTTTTGCATTCTGAGTCCATATTTCCAATCGGTTTAAACTAATTTCATTTGATTTATTCTGAATTTACCAAAGCTCTTATTTTTGTATTTAAAACTTATCGGCTTCCAATTACATCAGATGAACTCAAAATTGTATTATTTCTTCTTTATTAATCGATATATCATAATTACATATTCCAAAATGATATATTCTTAAAGAAATAACACAAAGTTTGGGTCTTACAAAGGTGGTGTTAGAGGCTTTGAGAAAGCACTCTCTCTATGTGAAGAAAGAGAAATGTGAGTTTTTTCAGCGGGAGATTATGTTCCTAGGTCACAAAGTTAGCAGTGAGAGAATACAGATGGATGAGAGGAAGATCCAAGCCATTGTTGAATGGAAAGCCCTTGCGAAGGTCCCGGAGTTGCAGTCATTCTTAAGACTGGCCAACTATTATAGACGGTTCATCAAGGGATATAGCAAGATGGTGAGTCCTTTGACAAATCTCTTGAAGAAGGATAAGAAATGGGTGTGGTCTGATGAATGTGAGCGGGCTTTTTGAGAAATCAAGGAGGCAGTGACATCCGAGCTAGTGTTGAGACTGCCTAATTTCAAGCTACCATTTGAAGTTCACACGAATGCCTCAGACTGAGCCATTGGAGGGGTGCTGGTCTAGGAAAGACACCCAATTGCTTATGAAAGTCGCAAGCTTAAGGATGCGAAAATGCGATACTCAGCTCATGAGAAGGAGATGACAGCGGTTGTACATTGTTTCGAGGTGTGGAAGCACTATATGTTGGGAACAAAATTTGTGGTAGTGACAGACAACATGGCTAACACTTATTTCAAGACACAGAAGAAGCTGACTCCAAAGCAGGCACGATGGTGAGAATTCCTTGCAGAGTTTGACTTCACCTGGATACACAGACTAGGAAGGGAGAACCAGGTGGCGGATGCGCTGAGTCGTAAGATAGTCCAGTCTTATGTTGTTTCATTATCCGCTATTGAGACTAACCTGATTGACAGGATAAGGCAGCAAGCATCAGCGGATAAGACTTATGAACAGCTCAGGGGGAACATAAAGTTGGGTAAAGTTTTTAGGTACTGGCTTGAGGGGGATTTGCTGTATACTAAAGGCAATCGACTCTATTTTCCATTTGGCGAGGGACTAAGAAAAGAGTTGGTGAAAGAAACCCACGACCCTCAGTGGGCAGGACATCCTAGAGTGGAGAGGATGTTGGCATTGTTGTCAAGGACATATTTCTGGCCAAAGATGGAGAAAGACATCGAATTATATGTCTGCACATGCCACATATGCCAGATTGATAAGACCGAGAGGAAGAAGCAAGCGGGTTTGCTTCAACCACTGCCTATCTCTGAGAGGATATGGGAATATGTTTTTATGGATTTCATTACAGGGTTTCCGGAGATAAGCAAGATGAGGTCTATAATGGTGGTAGTAGATCGTTTTTCTAAGTATGCTATGTTCATAGCAGCCCCACATGCATGTATCGCACATGAAGCTGCAGAGTTGTTCTTGAATCATGTGGTGAAGATCTTTGGTTTACCGAAGGATATAGTGAGCGATCGGGATGTTCGGTGTATGGGAAGATTCTGGACTTACTTGTTCAAATTGATAGGTTCAAAATTAAAGTTTTCAACGGCTAATCATCCGTAGATAGATGGCCAGACAGAGAGGATTAATGCATTGTTGGAAGAATATTTGAGGCACTATGTGACCGCGAGCCAAAAGAATTGGGTGAGTTTGCTTGATTCCGTACAATTTTGTTATAATATGCATAGATCATCTTCCATGGGTTTGAGTCTAACGGAGTTAGTATTTGGACATCAACCTACTACACCTTTGGAGATAGCGAAGACTAAGTCCCAAGGGGAATGCCCAGCGACATACATATTTGTGCGAGACTGACAGGAGTTGATGGAACAGGCTAGGGAGAGCTTAGAAAAGGCACAAAGGAGGATGGTGAAATATGCGGATTAACATAGGCGACCACTAGAATTTGAGGTGGGCGACAATGTGTTGCTCAAACTGACGCCTTAGATATAGAGAAAAGTCACAGACAAGCGGTATCACAAATGTCTAGTATAGAAATACGATGACCCTTTTGAAGTTGTGAAGCAGGTAGGCTCGGTGGCTTATCGGCTGAAACTGCCTGAGAGGATGAAGCTACATCCTACTTTTCATGTGAGCTTTTTAAAGCCTTACCATGAAGATGCAGATCCGGGAAGGCAACAGGTGAGAAAGGCTCCACCCACTGTGAGAAGCCATTTCAAGAAAAGGGTGGCTAAGATACTTGACCACAAGGTTGAGGGAGCTAGTAGGAAGAATTGGAGAACCTACTACTTGGTACAGTGGGAAGGTGAAGATGAGGCAGACGCTACTTGGGAGAAAGACAATTCTTTGTGGAAATTCGAGGATGAGATCAAGGCGTATTTGGAACTCATTCTAATGAGGGCATCGACTTCCTCCGACGGGAGGAGGGTTTGTTAGACCCTAACTACTTGACATAGCGCCCAGCTCACAAAGGATCGACTGGGGGGCGCTGTAATGAGTGCGGAGCACGTGAAAGCTTTGCACGGGGCGCTCATCAAAACAGGCAAGACAAGCACTTGGTTTGGGCTGATTACCGAGCATGAAACGGAGATACTAACGAATGATGATCGTGGTTTGCGGGTCATGGGAGAACCTGTTTACTTTTAGGAAACGTGAACCAAGTGATTGGACAATAGCCATAGCGAAGATCATGCAGTCATGTGAGATGGGCGTGAGAGCTAAGGTAAATCCTTGAAAATCAGGATAAGGATGAATGCGGGCCATAAGTCGGGATAAGCGGATAAGTCTTGGCAGACCAAATCACTAGAGATTATCAGGAACCTTGACTCTGAAGAGCATTGAGGTGGCGATCATCTCGAGAGTCCTTAGTTTAGTGGGAATTAATCATAGAGAGTTTCTGTTGTAATCAAACTGTGATGCCTACGTGAGGGGGATGTCCTCACTTGCCTATATAAACCCCAGTGGAGGGGGTAGAATGTATTCTTGAGGGAGAATTCAAGAGAGTAAGAGAAAAGTAGAGAGCGGTTCTTCTCTGCTGATTGTAATCTTTTTATTACGGATTAATAGAAAGGTTGTTCTCTTGATAGCTTGAGTGTTCTTTGCTTTATCAGTATACTTTGTCGAGTCATTTTCTTGCTTGAGTATTATATCGCTGCGTATTGACCCGAATTTAGGTTAGTGTGGAGATTGGTTGTACTAAGTCGCAGAGAGACTTAGGCCATCACTGGGAAAAGTTCTATAGGAGAGAACGACCCTGTGGCAGTTTGTATATTGGAAAGCGAGGTTGGGTCTCCAAAATCTAATTTTTTTTCCTAATCTCTTATAGTTGGGAACCCCTTTGCCCACTGGTGGGATAACCAAAAACCGATTCTGCCATAACCTTCACTATTTTATCCTTTTATTTATAAAACTCGATCCCTCCTTCCTCAGAGGCCATTAAACAAAGTGGATAAAGAGTAAGGATACAAACAAATAGCTGTTGCTTGAAATAGAGAGAGATTGATTTTGATAACGATTTAAGTTCTTATTTCGTTGAATTAGTACACTTGTTCCCTCTTATAAATGGGGGAAAGCTACTTTAGTAAGAAAATAGGGCTCGTGTACGATGGATCGCATTGTGAGTATTATTCCCAATGTATCTACTAGAACAAAAAAAAAAATATAGAAAAAGTTAAGAGAAACGAAAGGTAATTCTAATTTAACGATGTGATAAACTACTAGTTCTTCGACTGGAAAATATAGTAGAATAATGGACTGAGAAAACAAGCTAGCCACCCAGGGAAAGACTAAAGCAAATATATAAATCTTAAAGAAATCTACTCTTACCTAATAGTAAGATAAAATGGTCTTAGCCTAATAGGATGAAAGATTTAATCAGCTAGTTCTAAGCTTTGTAAGTAGATAATTGAAGAAGTTGGTTCAGTAAAGCTTTCTTTTTCAGATTGTCATTCTCGAATTGCATTTCCTGGTGAAAGCGGTTGGTTTACTTAAAAGATCCAATTTTATGTAATTTAATTGAGTATTTAATGAATTGATCTTTCTAGAGGTACTTACTTTACCCCAAATTCGTTTCCTCAAAAACAACCTTTCCCTTTACATACACAATTGGTGAAATTAGACCTTTGATTGAAGGACTGAAAGAAGTCTAAAGAACAAGTGAATACGACGGTTGTAGTTGAGAATGTTATGACTTCTTTGGATTGTTATAAAAACAATACCCTATATGAAAAAAAATATGATAAAAAGAGATTTTTTTCCCTTGCGGGCATCTTTCTATGAATTAGAGTGGCGAGATGCTATTCTTATTTTTTTAGTTTATGAAAGACTAAAACAAATGGTATTGATATGGAGAGTGCCCTAGATGTTGAATCACATGCAAAAGAACGGGCATGCTCACTCTTGTCAGAGCCTTCTTCTCTAAAAAGACTCATTTCTAGGGGAGCGGGGGTTCTCTACAAGGATTCTAGAGATCCAGAGATAGGAAAGAAGATTATAGACTACTTCAGCTACAAAGTTCCGTCAAAACCAATCTCCACCCATCACATCGTATGAATGGAAGAAAAAAGGTTAAATATATATGTTAGCAACGGTGTGGTCTTCAAAGCAAACCAAGTGTATCGAGGAAATGAAAACAATAACTCTGAATCAAAACCAGTACTTTCTGGTGGCAGCGTTTATAAAAATGGTATAGACCAAGTAAGGTAGTGAAAAACGTAGACAGTCATGAAGGATAAGGCAATCTCAGATTGTTCGCATTCAGACACTGTGTTTGGTTCATCACCCATTGAGAAGACTATAGAAGAGGTAGCATTCATAGACCAAAGTAAAACCTTTAGGGGATTCTTCATAACATAGCAAGAAGGAGGGCCGTGATTAATACATAAGGACTAGTAGAGGCAGTAGAGGTTGCAATGTTCTTCACCATGAGACAATGAAGATTGTATGCTTTCCTTTTCACTTCTAAATGACAGTTAAACTAAATCGATTCAAATTTTTTTTTTCCATTTAGAAAGCAGACTCTCATACAATGCGCATTGTCTATTTTTTTTTAGTTGTCATTTGTAATGAGAATTAAATTTCCTTTGTAGTTCACTAAAAGGGACTTCACATCTGTACTTCGTAAAAAGGGTAAAAAAAAAACTTTTTTAGTCTTTGTTAATAGGGCAGCTACAAATAGTTAGCTTTGAAAGAATCGACTTTCCCCTTAAAAACCACTAAAGCTTTTTCCCTTACATGCGTGGTATCAATGATTAGCATTTCCTATTCTAATTGATCGAGGCTCCACAGGTAGCAGTCTTTAGTAATCGTCTATGCAAGAGTAGGACCTGCACCTATAGCAAAGGTTGAAAGATCACCTGCAAATAAGGTAGTGATGCCTCTTGACAAGGATAAAGCTTATGCAATACTAAAGTAAAGACGATTATGCCCTTCACAAAGCTTCGTGGATCTTATGAAAAGCATTCGCGGTATCAAAACAAAGTAAAAAGTAGGTCTGATTCATGGCATTCCGAAAAAGGCCTCATTATGGGATGAAGAGGCACAAATTTGAACTCTTGGCATTAAAAGCTAGGTTTGAGAACCTGATTACCTTTCTTGGAAAAACTTCTTTGATTATATAGGGTTCACCCCAATTGGGCTTGAGCTTTCCTTTAGGATCATGAGGAGCAGTCTGATTCTATTTTAAGACTAGATCCCTTTGTTGCACATGTCTGATCTTTACCTTCTTATGGAAAGTTTTAGTAATCCTCATTTGAGAACCCTAAATATGGTGGAGTGCCTTCATCTTCTGTTCTTCTATCAGATTCAGTTACTTAAACCTGCCCTTGTTCATCTTGCTTCGGAATTTCAGATTCTAGAGTGACCCTAAGGGGTGGAACTTCCAATTCAACAGGTAGCACTGTTTTCATCCCATAAACCAGAGAGTATGAACTAACACCAGTGGAAGTCCAAATAGAGGTTCGGTACCCCCACAGGGCCAGTGAAAACTTTTCAGGCCAACCTCGATATGTGTTTATGATCTTCCTCAAGATCTTACCTATGTTGTTATTTGCTACCTCCGCTGCCCCATTGGTCTGAGGCCTATATGGCAAAGATTTGTGTTGTTGTATATGATACTGAATGGATAGCTGTTCAACTTCTATTTTAAAGTGAGATCCCATATTTGAAATAACTCATATGGTACTCCATATCGGTGGTGTGACAGCCCGAAAGCACAGAAAATATGGCTAATTTAAATTTTTTTTCTTAGATTAAACTTCTTACTTGGGTTTCATTCCTGTACAGTGTCAGTTAATCTATTTCCATCTCATCAATCATTATCCCAAGGATCTCTCAATATCCACTTAATCAAATATCCTACCATTAAAAGAAGTCTACTTCTCTATTCATTTACTAATACCAATCTGATTACATCCCAATATTGCTCAAATATAAGTGTCTGTATTACATAATTGTCTAGGTTACAAAATGAATTGAATTATACCTCTCGCGTGTACAAGCAATAGCCTGAGGAGAGTCTCGTCCACCAACCTATGTCATGTACGCCGTAGGTACCAGCGCTCACTGTAAGAAATCTGTGGGGGAGGAAAATGAGGGGGGTGAGCTTTCAACTTCGCTCAGTAAGGAGTGCGTATGAGCTTTAAAAATCATCATTTAAGCATAAGTATAATAATAATGACATAATTCACATGATTATAAATACGTGATTAAAATCACAGTTCGTCAAAACATCTTTATCTCATTTCACAAATACGTCATATCTCAAAATAATTATGGAAACTAGGCATAGTATAATCATCATCAAAGCAATCATCACATCACATCATATCATGTCATCCTCAACGAGGGCATCTGGCGTTACCAAAATGGAGGCATCTCACGTTACCAAAACGAAGGCATGGTAAGACCCGGGCCTAGCAAAGCCTCGGCGTCAACTTAAGTGTAAGTTTTATGACAAGCCTTTTACTCTAAAAAATCACATGCCATTATTATGTAGAAAATGTTTCACCTTCACGTAGAGCTCATGATAGTTTTGCTTATAAATCTCTTTTAAATAAAAAGATATATTTGCTCGTAAACAACTCAAATCACAAAACTGAGCTCAAACCGGTAAAACATGCACTCAAATGATAAATCTCAAATCAAACATTTTCTCAATAATTATGCTCATTTGTAAACTCATTTTATGCTACCAAAGCATTTTCATCGATAAGGAAATACATATGCACAAAAGGTTGCATCCCTTACCTTGAATCACGTGTGAATTAATTCCATTTGCTTTCCAATGCTCGTGATTCGGCTTTATCGGCTCCAACTCAATCTTCAGGAGCTACAAGCATTTGCTACTCACATTAGTGTATTTCACATACTAAATTCTTATTTGCATGAATTTCAATTCAATACATGCGACCATTTTACATCAAATTAGTCTTGTCATATCTTTTGGACCTTATGTCCTCTTAAGTCCATTTCGATTGTTCTATTACTTTCTCGAGAGTCCTTTAGACTCCTCGAGTCTGTCGATTCATATTGAACGACATTAGCCTCGCAATACCTCGAATTCATCATTCTCGTTCTCTATGGCATTTTATCGAACACTTCTTATACCCATTTTCAATCATCATCTAATCCAACATATGGATTTCACAAAAGTATTTTAAGATCATCTATACATGCTTATCAACATCTCTACATACTCAAATCATCATTAACTCTATGCCATTTCAACTTTCTCTTACTAAGCTTATTCTAGGTTATGGTTACTTAAGCATGTATATGAACATTTAAGCCAATAATGTATAAACCAAATCAACTCATCTAAATGTCTAGATTATCATGCTAGAAGTTGGTGCATTGAAATCTTACCTAGCTTGACTTTTCTCTTTTTGCCAAATGTGAGGAGAGATTCCTTTTTCTCCTTCAATCCTTCGATCCAACCTCTAGTTTTCAACTATATTGCTCTTCTCCTCTTAAGCAATAACTTTGCTCAAATACATTTTTCTCAAATCTCTTTGGAAGGTATTGAAAATCTAGAGTGAGAAACTAGGTTTTTGCTAAAATATGGAAGGTTTTTCAATGTTCAGGAGAAGAAGGCACGAATTGTTTGGCTTTTTATAGATTTTACATTATGAGATCGAACTCCAAGGGGTGGAGATCGATCTCCCTTTACTTAAATTCCTCCAAATTTTGATAATTGCAGGCAAGGAATCGATCTGCCTATAGATGAGATTGATCTGCTCAAGGGGATAAGATCGATTTGGTTCAGGCAGAAGGCTTTGGAGATCGATCTGGTCTTAAGAGGAGATCGATCTGGCCTATCCAGAGACCAACGGAGATCGATCTACCTTATGGGAGGAGATCGATCTCCTTCTTGCAGAGGTAATGAGATCGATCTCCCTTTACAATGAGATCGATCTGCCCTGCGTTTTGTAGCATTCCAGCTGCAGTTTTCCCAAATTTCCAATGTTAATCTCCCATTCATTTACTTCTATCCTCATTTTACATTTCATTCATACTTAGAGCTTTAAAACATCCATTACTTGTGATTCATATGTAATGTGACTTGTCTGTACATTTTAAAATCATAAACATTACATAAAAATTTATAGGTCTTACAGGTGGATTTTATTTTATTTAATGAAGTTGGCCACTTTTGCTGATGTCAATGTTTGATAAGATGTTGCTTCAACCCATTTGTAAAGTATCAATTGCCACTAAGATGTATTCATATCCATTTGATGCTTTAGGCGTCACGTTTTTTATGATGTCAATTCCCTATCCCATATGCAAAATGGCCATGGAAAGGTAAGATTGTGAAGCAAGGTCGAAGGCACATGAATAAAGTTTGCACTAATCTGACACTTGTGGCACTTTTTCATGTACTAGTGACAATCATTTTCCATTGTTATCCAATAAAAGCCATCATCTTTGGCCTAAATTCCCCTATTCATGTGTGGACCACATACTCCATTTTGGACATCTTCTAAAATCTTTCTTGCTCCTCTATCACATATAAAAGTGGAATCCCACCGTCGGAACGTTTATAGAGATCGCCCCACACAACGAATTGCATTGCCAACCTCTTGATTGTCTTTTTATTATTTTCGTTGGATGTTCAAGATACGTTTGGTGTTCAATATATTCCTTGATGTCAATAAACCATGGTTTACCTTCGGGTGCCCTTTCAATGGCTCAAATATCACTCTTGAACATGCTAGGAATAAACTCAATTATTTTTATTAGGTTATAATACACCGAGCAGCCTTTTTGTTCTAAGGTGATTGGGCTGACTTTCACTCCCTCAGGAATGTTTATCATGAAGGCCAATGTTGTTAATGCATGCACGAATTTTTTTTTTTTTGGTTGTGGAGTGAAACTTGTTTTCTTGATTTGCTGAGTGAGCTTTTCAAGATAAACATGGTAAAGCAAAAGTTTTTCATCTTTGGATTTATTTCTACTTTTCTTGAGTTTGGCAGATGATAAATGCTGAATCCCCAAAGATTTTGATTGTTTTTAAGGGTCAAGACAGCCTCTAGTCCATGGATACATGCTTCATATTCTATGGTATTGTTAATTCCATCAAAGTTGAGCTTAATGGCAATGGGGATGTACGATTCATTAGGTGCAATCAGCAATGCCCCTACTCCATACCTATTTTGATTAAAGGCGCCATCATAGTACAATTTTCATGCCCTACTCTCCTATTTTGTTATAGTTAATTCCTTGTCTGAGAAGCAATCGTTAAACTTATGTTTCCCCTTGATAAGGTGTTCAGCTAGGTGTTTTGCTATCGTCTTTCCCTTAATGGATTTTCAGGTTACATACGTGATGTCGAATTCAAACAAAAGCAGTAACCCTCTTGCGGTCTTCCCCATTAAGGCAAGTTTCTCAAACAAATACTTATTTTTTTGAGGGTTAGTGTCAGCAAGCTTTTTAAAGTGCCCGTGAACACTTGAAGTTTTCCCAATACCATTCCTCCCGTGGAGTGCCTAAGAAGACTATTGAGACTACCAAGAATAAGATAAGGTGTCTACCGTCTTTGCCGTACCACCTATCTATGGAATATATTATGCATATCGATCTTAGCCTAAAAATAAATACCATGAGAAAATACACAATAACAGGTTGGTCCACACCTACAAAGACTAGGTCTACCTTTACCTTAAAAAGGATTTTGAATTGTTTGAGAGATGATTCATTATGTGATATCAATGTCAAGAGAGCTTATTCTACCGATAAAGAACGTATCATTAATGAGTTTTAGCTTCGTTTCTATGGGGAGTTAAAGGTGTCATGTAAATATAAATATGATTTTGATAGGTATTAGGATTGTGGTATAATGTTATTAAATGAATCTAAGAAGAATAAATCAATTAATAATGATGGGTTCATAGACTTCTCCATTGATGAGTTAATGAATTTACAGAATAAGGTTGAATATCAAACTATGAACCTGGATGAAATAGTATCTTTAGCGCAGTTTAACATAAAAATATCCTTTAAAGCCAACTCAAGCCCTTGTCTCTATCTCTTACACCAAAAGTAAGGGACTTATTTCAAAGTCTCATAACAGTAATCGCTTTTTAAAGGATGGATCTTAGGCTAACAAGGAAAGCGAAGGGAAAGATTTTTTGGACTTCAGCTGTTAAAGCCAATTTAGTTATACTGGCAATTGCCAGTCTTACATTTTTTCTAATGCTCCCCAAAATCTTTTTTGAGAAAGGAAAGTTAACAGCCGATGGAAGTGCTTTGTTCTTGTATGAGAAAGCTAGTTCAAGTAAGCATCCTTTGATAAAATAGATATTTCATTTTCTTTTTTTTTAGCAGTTTTTTTGTTTGTAAATTCTCATTAATTAGTTCTTCCTTTCATTGATCCAACGTAGATGATGAGTGAGCGGAAGTGGGCAGTTGTTGATTGGAGCTTGATTCCTCGGAAGAGGCAGACTATGACTCAAGTGAGGGTTTACGAGCTTCAGGCTGAGCTTCTGCACTCAAAGCATCTGCAGGTTACATCATGTCATAGGGGCCCTTGCTCTCCTAAAGAACCATAAAAACAACTACTATAGGGACCTTAGTACACCACCCAAGCCGACAAAACAAATGAGGAAGTAAAGCCCCTTTACCAATAGCATGGACTACACTTTTTGAATAAGAAGATGGAAATAACAATCAATGCTAAAAAATAGAAAGAAAAAAAAAAGATAGACACCCAAATTTCTAAGCATATGAGGCCTTTATCAGTAAGCTATAAGTTAGTTCCAACTTCACCATACGGTGACTAGTTTTAATCAAACACCTTTGGGCGGTGGCTTTTCAAAACCTATATAGATTGTGAGAGAGATTATTGTGATAGAATTAAGATTCATTGCTTTCTTCTTTCTATATAGACTAATATTTTTTAGGATGTTATTTCCTGCATAATAGCAATAGCCATTAGACAAAAACCTTATTAAAGCATCAGTTTAGGGCTACCTGAAGAAAATGCACCAAAGTAAACCACTAGTTACGATATTTCCTCATCTCCAATGTCGCTAAATAGTGGGTTTTTCTAACCTAATAGGGGTTTAGCATAGACCGTTGTGTTAAAAAACCTTTTGTTTGCCTTACTTCATTCTAGTGTCTTGGATTTGGTTCTCTCAGTATTTTCATATAGAATGAATAAGATGCATTGGGCATTTAGGCCTAAACGGAAATGAGTAGGATATCTCTCTCTAGTTTAGCTAGCTGTAATCGTACATGTTCTACAGGACAGTAAGGTCTTTTTGTTGTTGTTCCCCTCTGTTTGGCTACTAGTCCTTGGGGGACGTCAAGGTGTCTCGTATGTGGCGGATCATATATTCTGGATGTCAGCTCAGAATTTTTGGGTTACCATAGTGATCCTATGACCAATTTGTTCTATCCCGTATGTGTGCGTTGGTGACCTTATTTTCTATTTTTTTTATTTTCTAGTAGTATGTGAATAGTTTGCTTTCTTGTCGATCGACACCTCTGTCGTAAATTCTCGAATGTTGAATTCTAACTCCTACTTCTCTTGCTCTAATCTGATCGATTGTTTCTCGCGGGACTGGAACAAACCAAGAGACAAAACGGCTCCTCATTTTGCTCGTTCACCTTTTTCATTCAGTGCTCTTACACGGGGGGCTTACGCATTTCACTCATAAGGGTACCCAAATTTAGAATGTAAATCCATAAGTAGCCTCTCTTTTTTTATCCTACCATCAGAACAAACTACTCGTACTTCTCTCTCTTAACTTTTTTGAGTCATGTGGGACCACCCCAATAGATAGCATATCAAGCCCTCTTTTTGCTTTCTTTGTAGGTAGAAGCATCAGCAAAAGAGATTAAAGGTATAGAAAGGGGGACAACAAAGGCAGAGATTAGGGATCACCTTCTCATTCAACAAAAAATGGACTCTCCTACTCAACTGCACTGTGAGAAAGACGGACTGTCTTTCAGTCGAGGCATACTATCTAAGCGACTCTCCCAATGGGTGACTTCTTTTAAGCAGATCCATGCGCTCTATCTTATATATGTCACCTGCTTCACTTGAGAAACCCATATGAAATCACGCAAACCATGTCGGGTTCACAACCTATGGCAGAAAGTAAAAGGCTAAGGGAGGGTATGAGACTAATGGTTAAGGGTATTCCCCTAGTCATAGCATTGTCAAAGAGTTAGGTTTCAAAAGGTAGTACATACTTAACAACTGGACTGGCCTTACCAATTGTGTATGGTGGACATGAGCAAAGTTGTCAGCAAAATTTTCTTAGTGCCCGAAATAGAAGGAAGGTTGGTCAAAGGGTCTCCATGAAGCTTAAAATACAGCTAGCTTAGGCGCCCTCAGACGATATGAATTGGATTTGATCTCCCTCCTATATACGTCAGTTAGAGGTTCACCTTCTTCAATGACCTACTGACACTTTACTTTTTGAACGAGCATGGAAAGACACTATCAAAGACTTAAGCCTCAGTGACTATGAAAGCCCGGTTCCCAAGTTAATATAACAGTCCATCCATAACATGAGAGGAGTGTATAGAAAGGGATCAAGAACATGTCTTTCTTTTCAACCATAGCCATAAAGTGAAGAGTCTGACCTTAAAAACCATCTTGTAGAGAATGAACAGACCAGACCACTAGCTTAGATAATCAAAAAGGCACGGGCTACTATCTTATTATTATTATACGATAACGAGATTGGAATAATAGAATTAGTCTCAAGCCGAATCTAAGTACCGGTGCAGAGTATCAACCTTCACACCCCCAACACTGACGAAAACGAAAAAATCAAAAGGAGCTTCAAACCACTCAATTGACCAACGAAGTTCAAGAGTAATAGTCACTCGCCCATCCATCAATATGGGAGCATACCATAGCGAAAAGAAATCCTCAAAGGCCGTTGAAAGGAAGAAAGAAAAAATCATGGTAGAAGATCGAGCCAATAACATAGGCGAGCTAGAAAAAAGGCTCTCAGGGATGAGGTATTCATGATCCTGGGCACAACCCCAATCCCAGGCAAGAAAGAGAAAAAGTCCTGTCTAGCACTATAAGTATAAGGCCCATAATTCATGTGTATTCTGTATGATTTCGTGATGTACATACAAGTTACATTTGATATGAATCATAAGAAATGAGTGTTTTTAATTCCAAATGTGAATGAAATGCAAAACGAGTAGTGAAGCAAATTGAATATGAATATACCTTTGAATTTCTAGGAAAATTGCAGCAGGAATGTTACAAATGAAGGGCATATCGATCTCATTAGCAAGGAGAGATCGATCGCATGGCTTGAAATACAATGCCAAAGCATTCTTCAAGAGGAAGATCGATCCTTCATTCAAAGCAAATCGATCTTGGATGAATTCTGGTTGAGGCAGATCGATCTCTAAAGGGTTCTGGATAGCACTGATCGATCTTTTTTCAAAGGCTAGATTGATCTCTAAGTGATTCTGTTTTAAGCAGATCGATCCTTCCTTCTCAAGGTTAAATTCTGAAGAGATAAACATAGGGCAGATCAATCTCGCTCTGCTATGAGATCGATCTCTTGAGGCAATTCTATAGAAACTCGACTGTTGCACCTTCATTTTCTGAGAAACAAAAATCCTCATTGAAACCAAGTGAAAACCTACCTTTCTTACTCCAAAAATCTTCACCTTCCAATCAGTTTTAAGAGAGATTTACTTCAGCAAAGTTGTTCTTTGTGAGGAGGAGAACAATATAGTTGAAAACTAGAAGTTGAAATCAAGGATTTAAGGAGCAAGGTGAATTTTTTCCAATTTGGCAAAAAGAGGAAAAATCAAGCTAGGTAAGATTTCAATACACCAACTTCAAGTATGTTAATATAGGTATCTTGGTGAGTTGATTGATGTATGTTTTGTTAGCTGAAAACACCCAGGAACATGTTAATCCTCCATGACCTAAAATTTGAGAAAATAAGAGAAAGTTGATTTGGCATGGATTAAATGATGAATTAAGCATGTAGTGATGTTGTTAAGCATGTATATATGATTGTAAGATAGTTTTGTGAAATACATGTGTTAGAATAGATGATGAATGAAAATAGATATATGAGATGTATCGTGAAATACAATTGTTGGAGAAAATGATGAACTTGAGGCATTGGAAGATTTATGCCAGTTCAATTCGAGTCAATAGACTTGCTGAGTCTAATAGGTTCTCGAGAAATAAATGGTAAAATCGAAATGGATTTAAGAGAGAGTAAGGTCCAATGAGATGTAATACGGCCAAATGAGTGTAAAAAGGGCTAAATGCATTGATTGAAATTCATGCAAGTGAAAATTAAATATACTAAGGTATACTGATATGAATGGTTATCTACAGCTTTGGAGTTTATATTGAAAGT
Source organism: Firmiana major (assembly GCA_033439115.1). Lineage (NCBI taxonomy): Eukaryota > Viridiplantae > Streptophyta > Magnoliopsida > Malvales > Malvaceae > Firmiana > Firmiana major. The sequence goes on from CM065899.1 coordinate 67,387,958, forward strand.
TGATTGGACTGCGAGATTTAGCAGCGCCGAGGAAGTGAGATCATGTTACGTGATCCAAGGTAAGGGACTTTTACGGGTAGTTAGAGATATCTACACATATTTTTGTTTGCTTTTACATTCACTTAATAACTCTGAGGGTAAGAGAAAGTGAATAATATTTTAGCAACCCGATAGTGGCAAATTACGATTTTAGCCCTAGTTAGTCAAAAAGGTCAACTTCTGGAAAAAGTTAAAAAGCTTAGAAAGCATGTTTTCGACTGATTTAAATGTTAATTGACAGTTGCATGGATAGACTAGCTGATGTTTTCATGTTATATGCGAAAACAACACGTTATAGTGCCGATTTGATTTAATTAAGTGAATTTCAATTGAAATAAGTCATCTATTGGTTTGTGTGAAAAACCTTTGGTGCTTGAGTAATACTCGCACTAGATTTTACCGGATATGAATCACATAGTACTTGAGTATTTCTCGTACTTGATTTTAATGCGATTTTTGCATGATAGAGTACTGGAGCGTTGCTCGTACTCAGTTTTATTGATTGATGCATGATAGAGTATTGGAGCATTGGTCATACTCAGTTTTACATGATATAGTGCTGGGAGCATTGCTCGCACTAGATTTATGTGACTTGTGCATGTGGTCGTGTTGAAATTTACTCGCATGTACCGATTTTGAAAGAGATAACATGAAATAGTCGTGCTAGGAGCCTGTGTAGACTGTGTGTCACACCGATTATATGCTCGCACGTGGAAATTTTTGAGATATGGTCGAGGGCTATCGAAACTATTATCCATGGTATGAGGGCTAAGACTTATGACATGCACCCCAACTGTGAGGATTGGGTCCATGTAGTACTTTGTATCGTGTATGTCACATGGAGTATGTTGTACCATGAGTACACGATGATATAGAGTTATGGCTGACGGTTGAGGATTTGACCCACCTTCCGTTACAGCAAATGTGAGGCCCCATACACCGAGTACTGTGTAGCCTGGGATCACGAAAAATGAGATATGATCATAATCTTGGAACAAGTAGTCGCCTATCTCACCTAACTAATTTTCTTGTTTGAATTGTTACATGAGTTTTTATTAATTGGGTAGACCCGAGGGATGGGTTGAGCCTCAACATGTGACCTTGTGTGTGAAAGGGTAACCCGAGGGATGAGTGAGGCCCGGATTTCCATGTTTTTACATGATGATATGCCATCTTTGCTTTGATTTAATTGAAATGGCATAATGAAATGTGATTTACAGTATTTACATAACAATGCAATGTTTTGCATAAATTGCTAAGGTTATTAAAACAACATGTTTTCAGTTCATACTGATGATTTGTATATATATATATATATATATATATATATATATATATATATATATATATATATATATATATATATATATATATATATATATATATATACTTGCATAAATGTTTCAAGAAAGATACATGCTTTATATGTGAATCGAAAAGGAAATGATTTAATGGCATGAGCATTATATTTTGTAGATAATGTGGTTATCTACTTGCTTGTCTTATTTCCTTACTTAGCTATGAGCTCATCCCCCTTTTATTTCCTCATCTCTACAAAGCGTTCACAGTAGTTGGGCACGGCTGAGGACTAGTATTCATTTATTCGCTGCATACCTATCTTACGAAAGGTATACACACTTAAAACGTTTTGCACTGAACAATGTAAAAGCACAGTTATGTAAACGAATGTAGGATCGGGAATGTATATGTACAAGTATTTGTATTAATGTATGTGAAATTACTTTTAAGAAAAGAGTACTTACAGTCAATGGATAATTGTATTGACATGTATGCATGTTATGAAATGAATGTGGTTGAGGTGACTAATATCGAATCACAGCCCAACGGTTTGGTGATTGAATTACGACAGTAATAAAGGTAAGTAAAATGCGAAAAATTTGTAGTGATTTTTGGTAAGTCATGGGTGGTCGTGACAATAAGTTCCTCAAATGTGAATTGTCGTTCTAAGATGCTTGACAAGGGCAAGATCATAGGAATGGTCGCCAATAGTCGATAAGTAAGAAAGTGGCATAGGGTAGTGGACTGACCAGTCTCTATGGTGTTGTGGCTATCGAAAATTAAAGGACGAGTCTATAGACTTTTGCAAAAAAGAATGAATTTGATCATCTCCTTTTGGAAGAGCTAAAAGAAAAATCAAAGGAACTGAGTCTTTAACTCTTTCACCTAATATACCAAATGAGAAGAGAGAAAGAAAAGCCTTTTAACAGCTGATAAGAACACCAGGATCGATTCCTATCATAATCCATTTTAATCATAGGGATTGATTAAAAATATCAGTAGACATACTTAAAGATAGTAACAGATAATAATGAATTGACTCTAAAAACTTTATTTACAATGTATTAAATAATAATTTTATTCTATATTAACGCATATATTATAAAATGTAAATTAAAAATTTTTAGTGAACGATGGCCCCAATAGTACAATATTATAAGGTGACAGCGCCCTCATTAATTGGGCAATGCTGACTCAAAATACAAAACAAAAAAATGCGGTCCCCAAATGTGGATCAAAGCTGCAATTTGAATAGGCACCTGCACCAATAATGCATTTGTCATTATGGGCAGAGGTTATTTTAGATATACGAGCATTTAATAATGCTTATCTCATTAGTTGTTGTTATGTCTATTTAATATGCATGATACATTGATGTCAGGTTTGAAATTTATCTTTCCGAAATTTTGTCAACAAATACCATTGGAGGATTTTTTTTAAATCAATTAAATTGGTTTTTATAATAATATTTTATATTATCACAATCAAAATCGTGATCACTTTGGATGAGTTTTTAAATTTTTTTATTAAAAATATATATTTTTAATATTTTTTTAATGATATCCAAACTAACTCAAATCCATTTTCATTGTAATTTGCCTCGTAATTCTTTTTTCTTTTTTCAGCTTACTAAACTAATAAAGAAAAATAAAAAAGTCAAATTCCATCAGCAGGGCCAAGGATGACCTGGCATACTATTTATAATCATGGTCATGAATGGCATATTTTCGAAATTATTGAATTCCATCAATAAATAATAATTTTTTTTATTACTTATTAACGAAATTTCTGATCAAAGTTAACTATTTACAAATTAAAAATAAAATTTCGATGTGTTATATTTTGAAAAAATAATTTATCAAAAGGAATCTACTGCTGGTAATTCTTTGGAATATTTATCAATAAAAATTTTGTTCTGTCACTAATATTTTTGTCGGATATCTTACAAATCTCTAACCAATTTTTTGTTTATTTATTTTTTTTATCGATGGATTACCGAGAAAGAACTTTTGTGTTGGTAAATCTTGTCAATATTTAAATTGTTATTTATAGTAATATTTTATGTTTACTTGTTGAACAAATGATATTTAACAGAACAATAACAATTTAAATGACGAAATTAAAAGTATATGAATTTACATTTTTCATGTAAGTTATCGTAACAAAAAATTATGTTTTTTAGTTTAAACATAGTGTTATTAACTATAAAGAGATCTGAAAAGATTAATTAACCTTAAATTGAATATAATTTTATTAAAATGTTTAATTAACTATAATTAAGTTTGGACATTGTCTCTTAATTTAAATTGTTTTATTAAAAAGTTGGGCCTAATTATAATTTAAAATAAGTTCAAAAGCATTAAGGTAAATGCACCAATTAATAAAACACATTTGACTTGACTTATTTAAACATTGTTATGGCCAAACCACCTCCTCATAATGAAACTGCTAGGAAATCGACAACAAGAAGAAAAACCTTGTGTTGATTTATTCACTCCTCCGTTGTGATATATATATATATATATATATATATATATATATATATATATATATATATATATATATATATATATATATTCTTGAAGCTTGTTTAAGAAAAGAGTTTCCTACATTCTTGAAAACATGAAGATACCTAGAGGATTATGGTGGTGAGTTTACTAAATTCGAACTACTAGCATAATGACAATCATAATACAATTCATCTTCCCTAAAGGTCCATAGTTGTTTATGTGGATATCATTAGAGGTCGGACAATTGGAATGTTGGAAGTTTACAACAACCTAGCCTCAGTGTACACGAAAAAATGGAGATTAAAGCCTCAAGACCTTGGGACATCCAAACCCATAGTGGTGAATTCAAATCATGAAGTTTAATATGTAAAATGACTTAACATTTTAAATCATAAAATCACCTACACTACTGACACCTGAAGCGACACCATTAAATGAAATTCTTATAATGAGCTATGTTCAATGAACTTATTCTCTAGTAAACACTCACATGCTACCTCAAATATCTCATATTTTTGCTTATGAGATTGGTTGCTTACTTCATAAGTGAGGAGGCTTAGCATGTGCCAGTTTTTTAGCACTATCAATACCATATCTCGAATAGTACAATCACTAGGAACTAATTTTAAAAACAAAGCTTTGATACAAAACAATCATAATACTTTTAACCCTTTACAATTCCCTTGTAAGGCTTAAATAATTCCAGGGGCTTCACCTCATTTAGTCTGTAAGACCACTAAGTCGTATACCGAATTTTGTTTTAGTTAAATACTAGTTAATAAATAGATTCATGAAATTAAATTAAGCTTAGGGAAGTTAATAGATATAGTATAGGAATTTAAATAAAATAGGTAAGCTAAAAAGCTAAAATAAATTAATCATAGTGATTATAAAACAAAAAAAAATATATATATATATATATAATTAAAAGATGAAACATAAATTAAAGAAGAAAATTTTTTGTAAGTTGGTAGTAAAATTTATACAAAAAATAAAGTATATGGAAATTTATAATTTAATAGTATTATGCATGTGATGGGATATAATTATTCAAATAATAATAATAATAAAAAAATAAAAAATAAAATAATATTAATAATAAAAGTAAAAAAAAGAAAACAACAGAAAAGCAAAAAAAGAAAGAAAAAAAGGGATCGCGCGATAGGGAGAACTTTGTCGCGCGACCCAAAATCCCGCTCCCCCTCCATTTCTTTCTTCTGCTCGCCCGAACCACTCTTTCCCTTTCTCTCCCCCGCTGACCATCCTCAGCTGCCACCGGCAACCGAGCTTCTCCCCCCCCCCACCCCGCGAAACGCAACAGACCCCCCTTCTCCCCAGTTCTTTCTTTTCTTTTTGCTTCGCCGAGCCCGACCCCCTTTCCCCTCACTGCGCCTGCCGACCTTCCCCTTCATCGCCGGCGACCCAACTCTACCGAAAAACCGAGCAGCACCCTTCCCCTTTCCTCCCCTCTCCTCTCCCTTCACTGAAAATCGAGAACCCAGCGAACCCGAGCCCTCCTTTTCAACTGGTGTCGCAAACCAGTCATAGGCGAAGACGCTGGCCACCCCCGGACCATGAGCCCAGGCGACCACCGTCACCCCATCCGCCTCCTCCACAGCTTTCCATTCCCCTCAGACGCCAACAGTAGCCAAACCAGCAAAACCAAATTTTTCTACTTCTTCATTTTTGTACCAGTAAATTTTAGGTAAAAACCAAAATTTTATACAGTTAAATTTTGTTACAAAATGTGTTATAAAAGAATGAGGGTTGTAGAAATTAATTTAAATATTTATTTTGAAGAAATTAGGAAATTTGGAATTGTAATTTGACAATATTGGAGATTTTGATAATTAGAGTAAACACTCATATTTTGGATAATTATATGATTATATGTAGGGTGAAATTATTGGTTGCCAAGTTAGATTTAATTTATTGTCGAAAGAGAATATGAAACAAGCATGAATGATTAGTTGTGGCTATTTAGGAAAGTATGAAAAAGAAGGTTATTAAATTTGAAAATTTAAGTTTAAATAATTAAATGGTAAGATAAATAAATAAAATACATGTAATCAGTACGTAAATTAGAATGTCCGTACAAGATTGTGAATGAAAGGTTGGAAATTGGGTATTGGAGAATAACTTCCATCAACTAAAGAGGGAACTTAGTTAAACTTAGCTTAAACATGATATAATTGCACTTTGGAAATAATTCTAAATATAAATAAATTGTCGATTTCGAATTTAAGAATACTTGGAGAAATTTACAGAATAATTGGTTATTATGCTATTTTAGATAATCTAATGAATTAATTGATAGGAATTTCGGCTTGGATATTTACTCATGAAATTCGACTATTAGAATTTTATTTGGAGTTAGCTAAATTGTATATGCCTTAATGAGTTGTGATTGTTTAGACTAAAGGAAAATTGGTCTTGGTATCTCGATTACATGAAGGATAAGGATTTTGATCTAATTGAGTTTTCTTGGCTTAAAATTAGTGAAATATGATGAAATAAGCATGAAGACTGATAATTGGATGCTCTTGCGTGTAAATTTGCAGCGACCGCTCTGTCGAGTGCCAAGGAAGAGTAGGCACATATATGCGTGCCTAAGGCGATAAGGGTAGTTGTTGCGCATCGGTTGCGGTAAGGGATTTATATAGCTCGTAGCTAATAGGATACCTCAAGTTAAGCTAAAATCTTACTAGGAACCATAGGTTGTTAGTTTAGTTAGGGAATTATTTTAAATTTATTACCTACCTTACCTGATTTTCATCAATATCGAGACTTTATTCGTAGTTACTAGCTTTAGTCAAAAAGATGTTATAAATATAAGTTTTATTGATTTTTAATGTCTAGCAAAAATAGTTAAACCTAAATTAATACAAATGTCTCATTACCTGAATTTATTGTCTTGCGTATTTATGCATGATGTTTAAAAGTTGTTTTCATGGTCTGTTTTGAATGTGATTTGGAAAAGTGCAATGTTTTAAACGAATTGATGGTGGTAGGTTTTGAATGATATTGCACGTTTTTAACATTCAATGGTTTACTTTCCCGAAATTTGGTTTTTGTGAGAACTGTGAATTTTGTATACTCCATTTATGAGAATTGTAATTTTGTGTATGTAATTATGATATGTTTATGTACACACAAGTTTTAAATATAATGAAGTATAAGAATATGAGGTTTTTAAGTCTTGAATGTGTATGGATTGAAATATGGACTATGGGGTAGATTTTGAGAAATTTTACATTGAGTTTTCTGCAAATTGATGCAGCAGCAGTACAATTTGTGAATGTCAGATCGATCTCCAAAGATGAGAGATCGATCTCATGGCTCCAGAATGCAGAAAATGTGCAAGGACTGATAGGCAGATCGATCTCATAGGCAAGCAGATCGATCTCCAAATGTTTCTGTAAAAAGAAGATCGATCTCCTCAAGGAGCAAATCGATCTCATGAAGCGTTCTGTAAATAAAAGATTGATCTCATAATTGGAGCAGATCGATCTCATGAAGCAATTAAGAGATCGATCTCACCCCACGACAGATCGATCTCCTAGGCATAAAATTACCCCAAAATGTTCCCAAATTCAAAAAGGGATCGATCTTATCAAGGACCAGATCGACCTCCTATCCTCCGTCTATAAAAGAACCCCCTGCGTTTTCCTGCATTTCATCTTCTCTCTCTCTAAGAAACCAAAGCCCTAGCTTTCTCTCTCTTCCAAAGCCCTCATTTTCGTCTGAATCAAAGGTTGTGGCAAGAGGAAAAGTTGTTCCTCATCTAAAGGAGAGCAATATACTTGGAAATCGTAGGACGAATCGAATCGAGGTGTGAATAGAGTACTCCACGAGTTTTGGGTAAATTTTTAAACTTTGATCTTGGATTTTTAAAGTGCTTTTGGTGATTATATTTGTAGGCATTGTGATGAAATAACTAAGAAAGTATTAGAGATTGATGAAATTGTAATTTTGTGGGAGTAAAGATGATATTATGCAATTGTGGTAATTTTGGGATTTATGACTATAAGTTTGGAATTGGGGCAATGATGTGAATTGGGTATGGAGATTGTACCTGAAAAATGTAAGATTTGAGATGTAATGAATGAGAGTGTGGGTTGTGATAGAATTATGAGAATTGGGTTATTTGTGTATTTAACGAGAATGTGAGCAAATATGTGCTCGATGATGTGATTGAGGTGAATTTTGATGTTTTTACATCGTTTGGACAGCCTGAGAGTTCCAGAGAGGAATGCGAGGCTAGTCAGTCATTTGGGGGAACGATTGCACTATACGAGGCGCAACGAGGTAAGGGAAAAACTTAAACTCATTTGTGTATGTGATTTTGTGATGATATTGTAGCATGAAATGTGATTTGAGAAAACAAGTATATTTTATGAGTTGTGAATGAGTTATTGCACACGATTTTATAGCCGGTTGGGGCTCAATTGTTTTGAGTTGTAAACTAAATGTGAAATTGTTTTACAACCGTTTTGAGTTTTAAAAGTGAAAAGTGATTTGGGCTCTATGTTAAGACATACTGAGATTTGAGAAATGTGTACGTGGTATTACCGGTTTGAGCTCAATTTTGACATATTTTGTGTTGAGTACAAAACGATTTTGAGATAATTTTATGAGAAAACTCATTATGAGCGCTATGTGAAGGCAAAACGTTTTATTTGATAATGGCTATTATTGAGACTTAGGCGTCTCATGTTGAATACACATAGGGCTTTGCTCTCGTAGCATGTAAGACTGGGTCGTGCTCTAGCAGCACGTAAGATCGACAGCGTTGGGTGGCATTGCTCTGATAGCATGTAAGATCGGCCTGTGCTTTGATAGCATGTAAGACCGTCGGTTGTATGACTTTGATCAAGTCTACAGCAAACCATGGTCATGGGTGTATTATTGTCGACGAAATCCTTCGATTGGGGATGTCCGCCTAGGGGATGAGTTCAATCATTTTGATGTGCCGTGACGAGCTCTATATGAGTTTTATTTACCTAGTCTCGTTTTACACATGAGTTTGTGTTTGGTGGCTGCGCCACGTGCATTACTAATACAGTTATTTTTATTACGTTTTATGAGAAAATACCATTATCGCATCCTGATTTCCAACATGCTTGTGACTACTTGTAATCATGGTTTGAGCCATTTATTATCATGTTTCTACATGAGCTTTGAGAAATGAGTTGAGATGATGTTTTAATTATTCATGCTACATTTTCCACTGAGTTTATTGAGTTTAACATGTAAAACAAAATGATTGTGCTGTGCAAATCATTTTCTTATTAATGAATCCCTTACCCTCTTACTAAGCAATTTAGAAGCTCACCCTGTTTTATTTCCCCCCCAGATTGCTTCAAGTGAATAGAGTTTCCCTGCGACGTACAGAGTAGTAGCTAGTGGAGGACTAGAGCTCCAGGCCATATATATTGTATTTTGAGGTATATTTTCATATTTCATGTACCCAAACTTAAGTTGTATTTACAGACACTTGATGAACAAAGATGTATGGGGTATATTAGGATTAATTAACCTTGAATTGAGTAATGTATATGGTATGATATATAATTATGAGATGTTGAGATCCTGAGGTAAAAGTTATAAATTATGTATGATGATGCATGACACTGCATAGGAATGCACCCTTAATTGTGAATAGATGAATAACAAGTTTTAAATTTGCCCTGTTTTTTCACGCTTTCGGGGCGTCATAGTTTTGAATTGAAGTGATTTCATACTTATATTGTACACCCATCGTGGTGGTTGGTTTTTGAGAATGGTGGCGACCCCAAAAATGCATGTGTGGCAGTCATGTCCTGTGAGAGCTTGTCAGACCCGAATTTTATGTAGCTTGTACCTTATGATTCCTATGTGTATGAACACTCCGTTATTATAGTTGAATCATAAGAAGAGTATTTACTAGACTTAAAGTGTTAGTGAAATGATTTAACACGCAAAAGCTACATAAAAAGCCTAATGTGATGTCATGCCCCGCTTTCGGGAACCCTTCTATCCATACATTCTCTACTACGGTTGGGCTGTGAGAAGATGCAATTACTAAAATTTCATTCATTTACAGCGGAATATTTAAAACTTTAATTCACACTCCCAGGTGTGTGTGTAAATACACAAAATTAATTGTATAAATACCATGTGCTTACATATCATCCCCATAATACTGTTTACAATTCCAAGACATAACTGTGCGATACGATATATTAGATACAAAATACTCGTGTCTACAATTCTTATACCTTTTTACCGAATCGTGGGAGCTGTTCAACACAAAAGACTTAGAGACCACCGCTCTCTTACTTCTCAGTACCTGGAGGGGGAAAATAGTGGGATGAGCAAACCACGGCTCAGTAAGGAAATGTATGCTAGCAGGTAGATATCGTACTACCTACATAGCCCATGCATGCATAAACCAAAACCATGTTTTCGTTATAAATGGAAATATCATACGAACAATGCATTTAAACACATATTTCTCAATAGCATTTTCGTGTAAATCAAATGTCAAACTTCCATTTAAAACATGCTCATAAATAGTGCCCTCATGGCACGAATGTGAAATCAGAGATTTATTAAAACACGAAATCTCTTTCACTTCTCAAATCATTCTTTCTCGCAAGTCTCTTTCTTTTCTGAGATTGTCTTTGTTTCTCGATTCTCTGAGACAGGCATGGAATTTTCGGCAATCAAATATCCACGACTTATGGCCACAGTCAGTGATCCCAGGCCTCACTGATCGGGTGTGCACAGGGTATCACTTCGCCTGAAGGGGGATGGGTCAGTCCTACCCTCCGGCTCATTTCAATCCACCTCATCTCCTCGTATACTCACGGTGAAGATACGTCGTGTGTCATCTACGCGATACTCGTACTCACGTGCACCCAGCATGGTACATAGTATACCAACGGGTGACTACACTATTCTACGTACAACCGTGGACCCAAGCCCATACTCCAACTCCGATGGACTTTTTATCCTTAAACCATGTCTCATATACCAGGCGAGCAAGCAGCGTGACACACAGTCAACGCAAAGCTCCAGCGCGGTACGATCTATCGTTAAGGCCCAGCCCGTTCAATTGGCCGTCGGCTGGTATCCCCTTGGGTCCCAGACCCCCAGGTTTACCTTAACTCAACAAAACAGGTGCGAGCAAAGTTCCCGCACTTTCTCAAAATCCTCGTGCGAGTTAAAACTCCCGCACGGTACATCAAGGCCTTAAAACGGGTGTGAGCTAACGCTTCAACACCAAATCTCATCTCAAAACTGATAGATGGCTATTTTCTCTTTTAAAACTCAAAACACGTTTATTCATACAGCATGCCTCTTCATGCTAAAACATGTAAAATTAGCCAACCTATCATCAACATTTCTCAATCATCAATAACAATGTAAAATTGAGAACATCATTGAAAACATGCATATCATGCTATTTCCTTACCCTATCCCATTTCTCAATACATATATACGTCATAGTACTTTGCATACTTCCATATCATTTCATAGAATTATCATATCGTACTAGTCTAGCAATATATCTACGAAATTGCCGTAAAATACGTACGAACATCTCTATAGCTAACACACAGTCCCTTACCTCATTTTACTTGTGTGCAACTATCCGCCTTTATGCTTCTTGCGTTTTCATCTCGACTTGCTCCGGCGTATCATCCGAAACTGAAATTCATCCATCAACATTTGAGTTAATGTTTCTAACTCTTATTCAACTAAGCATTTATCCAATGCCTTAATTACACATTTTTACCCTTTGTGGTAAATCTCACAATTTATCCCAATATCAACATTTCCAAACCATTTCCACAACATACTCATCCACTCAAGATATCTCATTCATCATAAACACTCCCACACTCCACTTTCTCACACTTGACTATTTCTAAGTTATATTCATTTCATACCATCCTAGGTAGTTCTATCCACAATATGCACACCCAAATATCTTTATAAGCATTAACTAAACCAATGTACTTGGATTTGTGCATTAGAACTTACCTCATTGGATTTCCTCTTGCTCCAATTAGGATTGCCCTTTATTTCTTCAATCCATCAAATGGGGAAGTGCCTCTAGACTATGTTGTTCTTCTCTTTGATGTGAACAACTTTGTCTCTAATAGCCTCTCCTTAAATCTCACTGAAAATGGCTGGATTTAGGAGTGAGAAACTAGATTTCTTTGAGTTGAAGTGAAAAGGAAGTGTTTGTCCCGAAATTCTGATGATCCAACTGCTCCCATTTATAGTTTTGACTTGATGAGATCGATCTTCCTTGGGTGGAGATCGATCTGTTCCTCAAAAATCCCTCTTTTCTAAGACGTTTTAAAGGTAGGAGATCGATCTGTCGAGACTGGAGATCGATCTGCTGTCAAACAGAAGCTTAAGGAGATCGATCTGGCCTTAGGGGAGATCGATCTGCTTCCAACCCGAGAGCTAAAGAGATCGATCTGCTTCCTTTGGAGATCGATCTGTTCCCTTCCATTTCTCACATAAGAGCATTCTGGCTCTCCCAGATCGATCTCTCATCCTATGAGATATATCTGGCCTTCACAAAGTCCAGATTTCCTGCAGTTTTTCTGCAACAACCCTTACCAAACACCCTTAATTTGCTACCATGATCATTTCCTCATTCATTCATCTTTGAGACTTGAAAATGGGATCCATCCTCACTACATACACATTAAAACTTGTGTAGAATCTTTGTATGACCAAATATATACGATATTACTCGAATGGAAATATACACTTATGTAAATCTTTCCTTCCATTTTACTATACTACTCATATTCCATTTCGATCACATTCTTCTCGTATTCAAGTTCATTTCTTCCTACTCATTCGTAATGCAACTTGTACGTATAATCACAATTCTTACTACAAGTGCGTACATAATCTTATGAACTTACATTGCATACACTTCACATTACAATACATCATCTTACTTATGATTTTATTTACATTCCCATGTTCCTATATACATAGCTATACATATACGGGGTCTCACATGTGAGCTATAAGTGTCACAGGCTAAACCGAGTAAATGTAAACCATTCTGACTGAAAATAAGAACTTAAAATGAGAGAGCATGGAGAGCGTATGAAGGAAAGTCAGCTTGATTTAGTCCCGAACATAGAAAACGAGGGTAAAAGCTAAAAAGGGTAAAATGGACCTTTTTGACGAGATAAGGTGTTTCGGTGAAATTATCTACCAGGAATGATTGAAACATAAAGGCGAGAGTAGAAGACATAAGATATGACACTTTTGGAATTTTGAGAAAAAGTCATCTTGGTCAATGGTTAAGGAAAAAGTCAACTATAGTTAAGAAAATGGACTTTTACCATAGTTGACTAATCATGGTTAAAAATTAACCTAAGTGTGGAGAAAAAAATTGGAAAAAAATATTCTTGGCAAGAATACAAGATAATCATCCCCGGAAGTAAGGAAAATTTATTCAGAAGGATTCCAGATTAAATTTAATGGTTAAAAACGTAATGGGCCTAAGGTGAAAATTTTAAAGCCCATTAAGGTATACTAAACGTATATCGAAATTCTTAGGTCCTTTAGACCGAATTGTTGGACCAATTGATTGGACAAATTTTGAGACAATTAAAGGCCCGAGAGATAGTAAAAATTTCAGCCCAAAAGCCCATTAAGAAAGCCCAAACCGAGAAGCCCAAATGGAAAGCTCATGAGATAAATATCTAACCATAGTTAAAGCTAACCATGACTCATAAGGTGACTCATTAGGTGACTCATGGCTAAGGCTTGGAAAGTCAAGCTTAATGGCTGAAAAGTAAAGCTTAATGGCTAAGTAAGTGGCTTATAAATTCAGCCACACCATTGTCATCTTCATCACACCAAATTCGGCTAGAAGAAGAAACCATTGAAACATATTATCCAAGCTTTCTCTCACTAGAAATCACTAGGAATTAGGCATAATTGGAACTTGCATCCTTCATGGAAGTTGTTCCAAATTGAAAGGAGAGTGACATATGTTGGAATTGGCTATCAAGGAGCCATAGAGTGCAAACCGAGAGCCTTCAAAGATTCGGCCAAAGGGTGAACACAACAATTGGTATATTTTCTAATTTTCAATTTCATATATGTTAATGTATAAATGATTTTAAGTATGTTGATATATGTTTTAAGCATTGAAACATATTAAATCACTATGATGTTGGTTAGGCAGAGAGTGAGTAATGGGATATTGATTTATGTCCATATAATTTTAAGGCATAAATGGATTAATGTACATGTGTTAATGATTATGGTGTAATTAAAATTAATCAATTTGATTAATTAATACATGTAATTAGTTGGCAATCAAGGTGTTTGATAAAATGCCTAAATGAACTATATGATGGTTAGGAATGTTGCCAACCAAGTGTTTGTGAAAATGCCTAAGTGAATTGGCTAGACAAATAGGCATGGATGGCATGCCATGGTGTAACCGAGGACATGGGTAGCTTTCGGCCATGGCATGTGGCCGAGAGGCTCAATGGGCCAAGCCTAAGTATTTTAGGCCCAATAAGATGTAATGGGTCTAGGACAAGACCAATAAGAGTTGGTGAGCCCCACAAGCCCAATAGGCCCAACGAAAATGAATAGTAAAATGAAAATGGGCTTAAGGCATAGTTAGGCCCATTAAGGATTATAAAAGCCCATTAAGGGAAATAAATTGTATTTAATGTGAAATACAGTAGGAAAAGTGTAATTAACCTAATAAATTGTTATATGCAGCTCCAGAGATTATTGGAGGAGCAAGTCGGACTGCTGAAACGAGCAGTGCAGAGAAAGTGAAATTTCTCAAGTGATTGCAGGTAAGGGACTTTTATGAGTAGTTAGAGATACCTGCACGTATTTTCATCTGCTTTTATATTCACTTAAAAACTCTGAGGGTCAGAGAAAGTGAATAATAATTATTGCGACCCGATAGTGACAAATTACGATTTTACCCCTAGTTAGTCAAAAAGTCAACTTTTGTGAAAAGTTGTAAAAAGTTGTAAAAAGCATGGAAACCACTATTTTGAGTGTTTAACTGCTGTTTAGCAGGAGAATAAATAGATGTGCTAATGATTTTAAGGTTGATGTGAATTAAGCACACTTTATAATGCTGATTTTGATGTTTTGCAAATCATCCCTTTTTAAAGAGCCATCTATCATACTTTATGAGAATGAATCGTGCTGGAGCACAGTTCGCACTGGATTTCATATATTTTTCACATACATTAGTGCTGGATTTTGATTCGCACTAGATTTCCATGACATGCATGATAGAGTACTGGAGTTATTACTCGTACTCAGTTTTATATGATATATGCATGACAGAGTGCTGGAGCGATTAGCTCGTACTCGAGTTTTACATGAGATACATGATAGAGTACTGGAGCATTGCTCGTACTTGATTCTACATGGTTTATACATAACATAGTACTGGAGTTATTGCTCGTACTTGATTTGATGATATTGTGCATAGCATGGTACTGGAACTATTGCTCGTACTTGATTTAATACATGAACTATGCATTGACCTAGTTGCTGGAGGTTTACTCACACTAGAGTTGAGTTTATAATGTGAAACAGTGTTTGAGCGGAGTGTCGACTGTGAGTCGCACTCAAAGGCGCGCACTGTATGTGATATATAATACATGTTACAAACCCATGCCCGCATCCTTGTGTGACTGAGTGTCACATTATGTGAGAGGATAGCCGCATGAGGGTATTAGAGATGTGGTATGATATTCCATGGTTTGAGGGCTAAGACCTATGGTAGGCACCCCGACTGTGATGTAGGGTCCACGGAGTACGTTGTACAGTGCGAGTGGCATGGAGTACCTTGTCGTACCGTGCATTCAGCATGGGAGTACACTGTACCGTGTGGTGTTGTGGAGTTGAGGAGGATATAGCTGGCGGTTGTGATGGACTGACCCCCCTCCCATTACAGCAGTGATGCCCCGCACACCGAGTACTGTGTTGCTTGGGATCACATGTCGGATATGATCATAGTCCAGGATACTATTTGCATTTCACCACAAAGTCTCACATGATATATCACATTGATTGATTGGTTTAAATTGCGGACAGACCAGAGGGATGGGTCGGACTCCGATTTTATGATGTGAATTATTTAATGCCATATTTATTGTGATTTAAATATACATGGCATGATTTACCTGAAGGCATGATTTATATAAAGATGCATTGTTTTGCACTACATGCCTACATTTGAGAAAGAGCATGATTTCTGTACATGGGATTTAATCTGTATAAGTATACATATATATATATATTTAGAGACATGTTTTTAAAGTGAGTAAAGGAAATAACGTTTTCAAGGCATAGCATTATTTTGAGTAGATAGTGTCGATATCTATTTGCTTGCCTGATTTCCTTACTAAGTGCGTTGTATGCTCACCCCTCTTTCTTTACATCTCTTTACAGAGCATCAGCCGTAGAGCGAGAGCTATTGAGGGATAGTATTCCTGAGTCCACCGCTATTTCCTATCGACCGCCAGGTATACAGATTTTGTACGGTTATGTATCTAAACATAGAAACAGCACAGTGATGTATACGATATATATTATGGGGAATGTATTTGTATTAGATTTTTTATAATCTCAGTTACAGTCAGTAACAGTAATATTGACATGTATGTATGATAATGGATAATGTGGTAAGCAAGGATTCTGACATCAAATCACAGCCCAACCATTGAAGAGAGGAAAGGTAAGTTAAAAATGAAAAAAATTTGTAGTGGTTTTTGGTTAAGTCATGGATTGAGAACGGGTCCTGACAGAGCTATCTCTAGCACCAGTAGGAGGTTCTATGTGATTGCCCTATGGTGCCAAGTGTTTCACAGGGGTACCTGGGTGGCATCAAGTTTATGAGATATGAGAGCCATCTCTAGACCGGTAGGAGGTTCTCTGTGATTACCATACGGTGCCAAGTGCTTCACGAAAATGCGTTTGTGGCATTGAGATTTTCTAGTAGCACCAGTAGGAGGTTCTGCGTGATTTCCCTATGGTGTCAGCTACCTACTACTGTAATACTTGATCGCATCTTCAGTACCCTAGTCCAGACCTGATTAGTCTAGGATAGGGCGGTAGTCACTATGGCCATAGGTGTGTTTACATCGTGAAATTGAATTCCATGACATGTTTAAGATTGCGCCACATCTCGTATTTGTGTTGAATTCTTTAATGGAAGCCCATGTATATGTTTTAATTTACTGAACTCATTTCCAGCATGAATATTATGGTACCAGATTTCAAGGTTTTCGGGTTTTGAAATCTATACTATTGATTTATGAACTATTGAGTGTAAGCTTTGTGAAATCTTCAGTTTTGAAAAGTATGTTGATTTAACTCATCTGTGTTTAACGTATTTTCACGTTTAAAGACCAAAATAAAGCTTGTACATTGTTCTACAAAGTGCATGATATACTAACACATAAAATATTTATACAACAGCTTACTTGGTATGTTATTAGCTTCAGTTATATGATGTCTTTACTGAGCGTGTGGTTGCTCACCCCTTCTTTAAACATTTCAGATTAGTTCGTGGGTGATCCGCTCAGAGACTATAGATTCCTCGTGCTAAGTGCGAGACGTTTGTTTTAAGGTATACACAATCAGTGTAAAGATTTATTTCAGACTTGTATGTATGCACGGGTTTAAGTAATATTCGTTTTGGGATGTATTAGCTGTTTCATTATAAGTAGGAATATTAAGCAAGTCAATAATACCTTTCCCAGATAATGCACCTATTTAATCGGGTTACTATGAATTGGGATGAATCGGGAAGTTAATGAAAGAATGTGAATGGAAAGCATGATTGTTAGTTGTGGATAGCTAGGGTTGTTTGAGATGATTTGATTTGTATGAATGATATTGAGGATATGGGTTGCTATATTGTTTTGTTTGTAGGTTAGGTAGAGTCAAATTGTAGCCGTTATGCTGCCGAAATTTCATAAAAAAAAAATTAGGACTTTAATAAAATCTTTCACATATTAATCTAAAAGCTTTAAACCTATATTGGATACGAAACTACAAGTGAAAGATCCTAAAGTATCAATTAGCAAACTTTAACAATGTTAATTTACTTTAAAACGTTTTCGCATTAATTTAGGCGCTTAGGGATAGAAGTAGAGGTCATGGGTCGTGACAGCCTTTTTGGTATCATAGCGAATTGTAGCTAGATCGTGTCGGTGTAGGTTAGCTAGTATAGCAATACATCCCAAATATCGTGCATGTCTGAAGTATATATTTGTATGTTGCGTATACTTTTGA
Organism: Firmiana major; assembly: GCA_033439115.1. Classification (NCBI taxonomy): domain Eukaryota; kingdom Viridiplantae; phylum Streptophyta; class Magnoliopsida; order Malvales; family Malvaceae; genus Firmiana; species Firmiana major. The sequence continues at coordinate 67,406,125 of CM065899.1, forward strand.
TTGTTAATGAGTGTGTTTGGGTCTTTGATATAGGAATCGTAGTAAATATGAGCAGGAGACGAGGATGAGGCCGAGGTAGAAAGAGACAAGCTCCTCCACCTCCAGTGCCTCCTCCTCCTCAGCCGGGAACTCCGAGCACACAGATGGCAATACTTGAGCAGACCGTGGAGCAAATGTTTGCTACTCTTACACAGTTCATGGCTACTTTTGCAAACTTCGCGAATATGCCATAAGCTCTCCCACCACCACCCATGCCACAACCAGCTCCCAAAGATCCTCCACCACCAGCTTCACAAGTACCTAAACCACCACCTGTTGCCCCACAACCCTAAGAGGTACAACAGCCAACTCAAGACCTAGTGGATAGGAACGTGACACGGTTGAAGCAATTCCAAAAGATGAATCCACCCGCCTTTGAGGGTGTAAAGGATCCCACGGTAGCTGAAGAGTGGGTTATGAAGCTGGAAAAGATGTTCAAGTATATGGGGTGTAACGGTACAGAGAGAGTGGCTTTGACCACTTAAATGTTGGAGAGTGAAGCGGACCATTGGTGGACTTCTATGGAGTAAATTTTATTGACCAATCACACAAAAATAACCTGGGAGGTATTCTTAGAAGCGTTTAATGAGCAATACATTCCTGAGTGTGCTCAGAGAAAGAAACAAGCAGATTTTTTGAGTTTGGTGCAAGGCAACATGACAGTAAACCCATATGAATTGAGATTCACTGCTTTGTGCCATTATGAATCAGATATAGCTAAGAATGAGCTGAAAAAGACGTTGAAATTCATAAATGGGTTGAGACAGGCCATTAGGAGCAAGCTAGCCCCACTGAATATCCGAACCTATGTGGATGCCATCTAGAGAGCCTAGTTAGTGGAACAAGATATGGAACTAACCCAAGCTGAGTTTCAGTCAAGACTAAGGAGTCAGGGTAAGAGATATGACAATAGAAGGTCTTTTCAGAATATGGGGTAGAATAAGAGGCCAAGGGTCAGTGTATCTAGAGCCTTGACCATTAGACCGAGGGTTCCTTCTACTCAAAATGCCCCCGCACCCCACTATTCTCATCCATGTAGACGATGTGGGAGAAGGCATCCAGCTAGTCAGCCTTGCCAGAGGAATTCTGGAGCTTGCTACCATTGTGGCGAGATGGGACACTAGATAAGGGAATGTCCCAAGATGAGGACTACACCAGCCCAACCTGTAAGGACTATTCCTCCACCTCCAGTAGCTTCAGCAGATAAGGGCAAGAAAGTTGTAGTCAAGGGCGAGTATTCACCTTGAGCAAGGAAGCTGCAGATGCCTCGACTTCAGTTGTTAAGGGTAATCTCCTTATCTTCAATGTTAAAGCTTTTGTATTGATAGACTCTGGATCCACACATTCCTTCGTGTCACCAACATTTGCTAGGAAATTGTCAATAGAACCTGAACCTTTAGACTACATACTTCATGTAAAAACACCAACGCAAGAGTTACAAACAACTGAGATAGTATATAGGAATGCTGAAGTTAAGATTAGTGATAAGATGGTGTTAGCTAAGCTAATTTTGTTATACATGTTGGACTTTGATGTAATACTCGGAATGGTGATAAGACTGTTTTAAGAAAACTATGACATTGTACGTACCTGAAAAATGTGTTATAACTTTTTGAGAAAAATGAATGAACAAATAGATCTTTTGTTTATTATGAGTCTAAAGATTTATTTGATGGATAAAGGTTTCATAGCCTTTGTGGAAAGTGTTGAGAAGCCGAAGCTCGACCTCAATAACATTCTGGTAGTTAAAGACTTTCCTGATGTGTTCCAAGAAGAGTTACCATGATTACCCCCTGATAGAGAGTTGGAGTTCGCCATTGACTTGATGCCTGGGACTCAACCTCTGTCTAAAGCTCCGTATAGATTGACACCCATAGAGTTGGAAGAGTTGAAGAAGCAACTCCAAGAACTATTAGATAAGGGATTCATCTGTCCCAGTGTGTCACCATGGGGCGCACCAGTTCTTTTTGTGAAAAAGAAAGATAACAGTTTAAGGTTGTGCATCGATTACCGGATGCATAATAAGGCCACTATCAAGAATCGGTACCCATTGTCGAGGATTGATGATTTGTTCGATCAGTTGAAGGGTGAAAAGGTGTTCTCGAAGATAGATTTAAGGTCGGGATATCACCAATTGAAAGTGGGAGGTGAGGACATCTCCAAGACTGCCTTTCAAACTCGTTATGGGCACTACGAATTCTTGGTTATGCCGTTTGGCTCGACGAATGCCCATGTTGCATTTATGAACCTAATGAACGAAGTCTTTAAGGAGTACCTAGACAAGTTTGTGATCGTCTTCATAGATGATATCCTAGTGTATTCCTGTGACGCCCCGGAAGCGCGAAAAACATGGCAAATTTAAAACTTATTATCATTAATACACAATTCTAGGTGCATTCCTGTACAATGTCATGCATCATCATACATAAATTATATCACTTTCACATCAGGATCTCATCATCTAATAATTATATATCACACCATATACATTTCTCAATTTAGAGTTGATTAATCCTAATACATCCCATACATCATTGTTCATCAAATGTTTGTAAATACAACTTTAGTCTGGGTACATGAAATGTTAAAATATACCTCAAAATACAATATACGGCCTGGTGCTCAAGTCATCCACTAGCCATTACTCCGTACGTCGCAGGAAAACTCTTTTCACTTGAAGAAGTCTGGGGGGATATAAAAATAGGGTGAGCTTCTAAATCGCTCAGTAAGGGGGTAAGGGACTCATTAAACAAATCATCAATTACACAGCACAATCATTTTGCTTTGTAAATAAAACTCAATAAACTCAGTAGAAAATGTAGCATGAAATCATTAAAACATCATTCTCATCTCATTTCTATAAGATCATGCAGAAACATGAGAGTAAATGGTTCAGTATAAAAATCATAGTTACAAGCATATGAAAATCAGGATGCGATAATGGCTTTTCTCATAAAAACGTGATAGAAATCTCCTCAGTAATAATGCATGTGGCACATCCACAAAACACAATCTCATGTGTAAAACGGAGACTAAGCAAATAAAACTCAAATAAAACATCTTTCATGGCATATCAATATAATCTCCTCTGGGTGCGCATCCTAGGCATTCTCAAAAGATGGAACGTCGACAATATGGTCGTGTACACGGTGTATTGGTCTTACGTGTTACCAGAACAAGGCCCAGACTTACATGCTACCAGAGCAAGGCCTCTCCTCATGCACACTATTGGTCTTACATGCTACCAAAGCAAGATCCGGACTTATATGCTACCAAAGCAAGGCCACCCAGCGCTACTAAAGTGAGGGTCATCTCACGTTACCATAACGGAGGCATCTCTCGTTACCAAAACGGAGGAATATTGGACTTACATGCTACCAGAGCAAGGCCCGAACTTACATGCTACCAGAGTGATAATTCTATTTTTAATAGAATTATTTGTGCTTAATTTCCTAATTAATTATTTAAATCCTCATATTATTTTATTAATTATCCTATTTATTTAATTAAAATTCTTTAATGTGCAGATAAAATAAATCCGGATGAAACTCAGTCGTTTCAGTCAAAATTCGGCTGAAAATGGGCTAAAGGAGACTGGACCACTTCCAATTTGTAGACCGAGTCACTAATCGTCTGGACACGTGTGATGCCAGGTGTCCATATTTTATTCGCTCCGAAACGATAAGATCGACGGACACCGTGCCAACCATCTGGAAGACACACATCGGGCCACATCGTACAGCCAATTGGACAAAAAGACGAGTGACATGAAAATATCTACTCTGCAGCAAATCAAATGAAGACAAGTGGCCAAACAATGCCAACTCATCTAGGATGGAAAAATTACCATTATACCCCTAAGTGTGTGTATACATAGAACATGATGGCAATTGAAAAAATCAAGTAGTGTAGAATTTAGGAGTAGTGTAGTTTAGGGTAAAGTAAGTAGGGTAGAATAGTTTTTAGGGTAACTTTAAGATCTATTTCCTTGTTTTTAAGTTTTTCCCCGAGTATATTTTTTTAGGCACCATCTTTATTTTACTGTTCATTCCATCTTTATTTTATGAAAAGTCTCTTCATTTTCTAGTCTTTGATAGTTTTATTTATGGCAATCAATTCCATTTCCTTCTTCTCGGTTTTGTTAAAGTTCATTTCTTTTATTTCTCAGTTTTAATGTACAACTTATATTTCCTCTAGTTGGAAGCTCTCGGTTTGTTCATTCTTAAGATTCACTGTCTTTGTTCTTCGTTGTTCATTTGGTTAAATCATTTTCCTTCATCATTGTCCCTCTTGATTCTGGTGCTTTGATGTGGTCTTGATGCCTAGCATTATTTCCACATCAATGGCAATGTGGAATCACGGCAGCAGGAGCAGGAATTGAAGCAACCCGAGGATGCTAGTTATCCACGTTAATGTGCTACGGGTCTCTCTTGTTTATTTTTCATCTCATCCTTTAATTAAAATCATACTTTTTCATAATGTTGCACCATCATTTATTCTGTATTATAGCTATTTATTTGATGCATGATATTAAATCTTCTCTTTTCGGCATTTAGAGTAGTTGTGAATTTTTGCATTCAGCTTCTAATTTGTTTCTTTTTATTACTTGTTTTGCCATTATTCAGATTGTTATTTCTAATTGCTCTTGGTTGTTTTCATTTCGCTTGTTGGCTGGTGTACTAAATGTTGATCGGTGCTAAGTTTTAACAGAATCGGGATCGTAACGTGGCTTGGGAAAAAGACTAGCTTTGCACCTCTGTTCTGCTCTGTTTTGAACCATTGTTACTGTTCATTTTCATTTTCTGTTTATGTATCTTGAATTCTGCTGGTATGGTTTGCAAGAGTTTCAAGTTGAGTGTGTCTTGTTGCAACGAACAGAACCTAGCTGGACAGAGTCGGCCAGCTATTGCATGAGCAACTTGTAGCAGCAGTCGAGTAAATTGCGTGGATAGCTGGAGGAAAACAACACCTGGGCAGGAGTTTGATAGCCGTTATACGATAGTTACACATTTTGTTGCTGTGCAGAAACGTACTCTAGCTGTGCAAGCCGAGGTGGTGTAGTGGTACAGGCTGGAAGTTGTGTAGCTGAGACCTGAAGCAGACAACATGAACCTGGAATGAAACCTGGAGACAGCATGACTCACACCTGGAAATGAAGTGTACAGTACACAAGTCGGGACCGAGACAGCCAGCTGGAATTTGTTGTTAAGGCCACGGTTGGCCATAGTGTTTATTATTGAAATTGGGTTAAGCATGTTTGTGATTTATTTTTTTTTACATTATTTGTTAAGTCAGGAAAAATAGATTTTCATTATTTGTTAATTTAGTGATTAGTCTTAATTAGGATAATAGTTAATTTTTGATTACATTAGGAAGGAAATTTTTCTTTAGAAACTCATGTGTTGCATTTAGAATTAATTTAGAGATATAATTAGTTCATAATTTAGTTTTTAATTGAAAAATTAAAATCCAAAAATATTTCTCATGCATTATTTAGATTTTTGTAGTGATTAGTTAGAGTTAGATTTAAATTAGGTTCATTCATTTCTTAGTTAGATTTAAGAATTTCCTTAAGTTAATAGGGTTTTATTTCATTAGACTTTAGGTTAGTTTAATTTGCATTTTTTAATTAGTTTAATTACATGCATATTTTATTCTAAGATAGTTTAATTTTAGTTTAATTAATTTGTTTATTTTTTTTATTTTCATATTTTGCATTTTTGTTTATTAATATTAATTAATTTTAACTGTTTTAATTATCTTTTGTAGGTTAATACTTTTAATTGCTTGGAGCACTGTAAGTAATTTTAGCTCTGCTTGATTTTCTTTATTGTATAGCTTTTATTGTTTTCAGTTCTTTTAATTCTAGCCTTGTAGATCACCCATTAAAAAACCATAATTTGCTAGAATATACTTAGGGTAAGATTAACCGGTACTTAATTAGGCAATTCAACTTCTCTGTGGGACGATAATCCAGGATTCAAATCCCATTATTACTTGTACGATCCGTGCACTTGTGGATAGAAAGTCTAGGTCTCTTATAGTGGGCATAATTCGTTCCACAGAGCAAGGCCCAACATGTTATCTCATGACACGCCTAAGTCTCAATAACAACCATTATCATATAAAACCATTTTGCCTTCATGTAAAGCTCATAATGGTTTTTTCTCATAAAACTCGTTTGAAAACCTCTTTGTACCCATCACAAAACATGTCAAAACCGAACTCAAACTGGCAAAACCACGCACATATTTCTCAAATCTCAATACGCCTTAACGTAGAGCCCAAATCCCTTTTCACTTTTTAAACTCAAACGGTTTGTAAAACAATTTCACACTTTGTTTACAAACCCATAAAAATTGGGCCCCAACCGGCTGTAAAACTGTGTGCAATAACTCAATCACAACTCATAAAAACATGATTTTTTTCTCAAAACATTTCATGATACAATTATTATCACAAATCGCATACACAAATGAGTTAAAGTTTTCCCTTACCTCGTTGCACCTCGTATAGTGCAATCGTTTTCCCGAACGACGGACTAGCCTCGTATTCTTCACTAGAACTCCCAGGTTGTCCCAACGATGTAAAAACATTATCAACACATTATCACATAATCCCCAATCTCAACATCGAGTATAATTGCTCACACTCTCATTAAACATATCAAATAACCTCACCAACCAATTTCTCATAATTTCTCAATATTTCTATCAACCCTAATCATTTTCAACTAATTCATCACCACGTCTATAGCCACAATCGCAGAAATCTACTTCAAAATTAAAGATTAAAGCTTAGAAATTTACCCAAAACTTGTGGATTGCTCAAATCACGCCTTAGCTCAAATCGTCCTTCGATTTCCAAGTATGTTGTTCTCCTTTTGATGAGGAACAACTTTACTTCTTGCCACAACCTTTGATTCTAACGAAAATTGGCGTTTTGGAGGAGAGAGCAAGCTAGGGATTCAGTTTTCTAAAGAGAGAGAAGATGAAATGCATGAAAAATGCTGGGGTCCTTTTATAGGCGGAGGGTAGGAGATCGATCTGTCTTTGAATTTGGGAACGTTTTGGGCACTTTTTATGCCTACCAGATCGATCTGTCGTGAGGCAAGATAGATCTCATAATCTTGAGGAGATCGATCTGCTCCTTGTGAGGAGATCGATCTGCATTTTACATAAACATTTGGAAATCGATCTACTCTTGTAGGAGATCGATCCCTTTAAGACAGAATCATAAAGAGATCGATCTGCTTCCATTGGAGATCAATCTGCTCGTTCATATTCCTCATTCCTTGTCACTTTGGCTTACCAGATTGATCCCATCTTCTCCAAGATCGATCTGGCCTCATAGTTTCATACTATGGTTGTACTCTTGGCATAAAATCTCAATATATGATTGCCATAATTTACTCCATAGATTATTTCTCATTCAATACTCATTCATCACTTCAATTTATGAGTACAACATATTTAACTCAATCAATTACACTCATGTTCACATTACATAATTAGATGTGTACAGAATTCTCAGGTCTCACATCCTCCCCACCTTAGAAGAATTTGGTCCTCCAAATTCTACTCGACTTATCAAACAAATGGGGGTACTTCTCCTTCATGAGGTTTTCCAATTCCCAAGTTGCCTTTTCCATTAAGTGATGTTTCCATAGAACTTTCACTAATATGATGCTTTTAATCCAAAGCACCTTCTCTTTCTTATCAAGGATTCGAACGGGTTCCTCTGTGTAGCTCATGTCCTCTTGTATGTCCATCTCTTCATACTCTATGACATGAGAAAGGTCCGGGTTGTACTTCCTCAACATAGATACATGGAAGACGTTGTGTATTCCAGACATCTGTGGGGGTAATGCTAACCTGTAGGCTACCTCTCCCACTCTCTCAAGAATCTTGAATGGTCCAATGTATCGAGGACTTAATTTCCCTTTCTTTCCAAATCTCATGATACCCTTACTCGGTGATATCTTCAGAAATACTACATCACCAACATCAAACTCGAGTGGCCGTCTACGCACATCCGCGTAGATTTTCTGTCTACTATGTGCAGCCCATAATCTCTCACAAATAAGTTTCACACTCTGTACAGCCTGTTCAACAAGCTCGGGAGCATTTATCTTTCTGTCACCCACTTTATCCCAAGCTACGGGGGATCTACACCTCCTACCATATAGAGCCTCAAAAGGTGCCATTTCAATACTCATGTGAGAGCTATTATTGTACACAAACTCTGCTAGGGGCAGGTGAACATCCCATGATCCCTTAAAATCCATCGTACACGCCCTCAACATATCCTTCAGGGTCTGAATAGTCCTCTCTGACTGACCATCTATCTGAGGATGATAGGCGATACTAAAACTCAATCAAGATCCCATGGACTCCTAAAAATGGGTCCAAAATCTGGAGGTAAACCGGGAATCTCTGTCAGAAGTAATACTCATTGGAGCCTCATGTAATATAGCTATCTTGCTGACATATAACTCAGCTAAGGCATCCACAGTATCTATGCTCTTGATGGCAAGGAAGTGGGCACTTTTCGTTAGTCTATCCACTATGACCCAATAGCGTCACGACCTCTTCGGGTCCTCGGTAAACCCATAATAAAGTCCATGGTGACATGCTCTCATTTCCATGTAGGCAAAGGTAAAAGCTGTAATAATCCTCTGGGCTTCCGATGCTCAGCTTTCACTTGCTGGCACAGTAAACATCTGGCCACATAATCTGCCACGTCTCGCTTCATGCCACTCCACCTATACATTTTTCTCAAATCTCGGTACATCTTAGTACTCACTGGGTACATGGTGTATTGTGAGCAGTGGGATTCTCTCAGTATCTATTTCTTCAGGGTATCATTGTCCGGTATACAAATTTATCCTCTGAATCTCAACAATCCATCCTCACTGACTATGAGATCGACTGCGAAGTCTGCTCAACTTGGCTAACCATATCAATCAACTTTCGATCATCACACTACCCAATTCTAATCCGATCCATGATCTTGGGCTCTATTCGCAGGCTAGCCAAAAATCCAATCTCTACCTCTTTAACTCTGATCCGGAGTTCGACGAACTGATCCAGTAAATCCCATTCCCTGACCATCATAGCAGATATCATACTCTTCCTGCTTAGGGCATTAGTAACTACGTTCGCCTTCCCTGGATGGTACAAAATCTCACAGTTATAATCCTTAAGGAGTTCCATCCATCTCCTTTGTCTCATATTTAACTCTTTCTGATCAAACAGATACCTCAAACGCTTATGGTCAGTGAAGATTTGGAATCTTTCCCTATATAAGTAGTGCCGCTAGATCTTCAATGCAAATACCACAGTGGCTAACTCTAAATCATGGGTGGGGTAATTTCGCTCATGATCTTTTAACTGTCGTGATCCATAGGCGACCACTCTTCCATGCTGCATGAGCACACACCCCAATCCTTGATGGGAAGCATCACTATACACTGAAAATCCTCCTGATCCCTCAGGGATAGTCAACACAGGTGCCGCTGTTAATCTCCTCTTTAATTCCTGAAAATTGAGCTCACAATGATCAGTCCATATGAACGGAGTCTCCTTGCGTGTGAGCTTAGTCAAAGGAGCGGCAATCCTGGAAAATCCCTCTACAAATCTTTTGCAATATCCTGCCAAACCAAGAAAACTTCGTACCTCTATAACTGTCCTTGATCTTTCCCAATTAAGCATAGCCTCTACTTTAATTAGATCAACTGATACTCCTTCCTCTGAAACTATATGACCAAGGAAAGGTATCCGATCCAACCAAAGCTCACACTTACTAAGCTTTCCATATAATTGCTTATCTCGGAGTATCTAAAGTACTAACCACAATTGTTGCGCGTGCTCCTCATAAGATCGAGAGTACACCAAGATATCATCAATAAAGACTATCACAAACTTATCTAGATAGTCTCTGAACACCTCATTCATTAATCTCATAAAGGCTGCAGGGGCGTTCGTCAATCCAAAGGGCATCACTAGAAATTCCTAATGGACATACCTTGTCCTAAAGGCCGTCTTCGAAATATCTTCCTCCTTAATCCTCAATTGGTGATAGCCCGATCTTAAATCAATCTTAGGGAAGATTGAGGCCCTCTCAGCTGATCAAGCAGATCGTCAATCCTTGGCAATGGGTATTTATTCTTCACTGTGGCTTTATTCAATAGTCGGTAGTCTATGCATAATCTGAGACTACCATCCTTCTTCCTTACTGTAGTAAAGAAAGAAAATAGTAGAGAGGTAAAACTGAATGTATTTTTTTCTCCATATGAATTCAGTAGTTGTTATAATATAAATAGGAAAACTATAGAGTAATTTTAGGAGTAATTCTAGGACCAAAAAATCAAGATTTCTCTAACTTCCTTGATTTTAGGTAGTTTCCTATTAAATAGGAAAACAGATAATAATTCATTATTTATTTATTGATAGCTAATAATTCCTAATTTATCTACATTCCCCCTCAAGTTGGTGCAAAGATATCAATCATGCCTAACTTGCTCACTTGAAGTTCAAATGGTTGTCTCATTAAGCTCTTAGTGAAAATATCTGCAACCTGCTTCATGGTAGGAACAAAAGGAGTACAAATTACCCCTTCTTCAAGCTTCTCTTTTATAAAATGTCTATCAATCTCAACATGTTTAGTCCTATCATGTAGAACCGGATTATGAGCTATGCTGATGGCTAATTTATTGTCACAGTACAATTTCATAGGAAGACTAACTGGCCTTTTAATTTCTTCTAGAACTTGCTTTAGCCAGAGTACCTCACACACTCCTTGAGCCATTGAACAAAATTCAACTTCTACACTACTTCTGGCAACAACACCTTGTTTTTTGCTTCTCCAAGTAACTAGATTACCCCACACAAAGGTGCAATATCCAGATGTCGGTCTTCTATCAGTGATTGAACCTGCCCAATCTGCATCAGTATAAACTTCAATTCCTCTATTTTCATTTTTACTGAAAAACAATCCTTTCCCTGGAGTTGCTTTCAAATAACGAATAATTCGAAACATAACTTCTAGATGTTCCTCACAAGGAGAGCGCATAAACTGACTTACCATACTTACAGCAAAAGCAATGTCAGGCCGTGTATGAGATAGATAAATTAACTTCCTAACTAATCTTTGATATCTACCAGTATCCACAGGAACTCCATCTTTTACCTCTCCAAGCTTCACTTTTGCTTCTATTAGAGTATCAACTGGCTTGCACTCACTCATACCAGTTTCTTTCAAGAGATCCAAGATATATTTTCATTGTGACAATATGATACCTTTCCTTGATCTCGCAATTTCCATACCCAAAAAAATATCTCATTTGCCCCAAATCCTTGATCTCGAACTCCTTGGCTAGATTCTATTTTAATCGGTTCAATTCTTCTTCGTCATCTCTTGTAAGAATTATGTCATCTACATAAACAATTAAAACTGAGATCTTGTCTTTGTTAGAGACTTTTATAAAGAGAGTGTGATCTGTCTGCCCCTGTCTATAATCATGATTGTTCATAAACCTTGTAAACCTTTCAAACCAAGCTCTAGGCAATTGTTTAAGACCATATAGTGATCTTTTAAGTCTTTATAACTTGGATCCAAACTTCTTAGTTAAACTAGGTGGTGCCTCCATGTAAACTTCCTCTTCAAGGTCTCCATTGAGGAAAGCATTCTTCACATCCAATTGATTTACAGACCAATCAAGGTTTACAGCATTTGACAAGAGCACACGAACAATATTTAGTCTTGCCACCGGAGAAAAAGTATCAGAATAATCCACTCCATAAGTTTGTTTGTAGCCTTTAGCTACCAGTCGAGTCTTGTATCGTTCTAGAGATCCATCAGAATTATACTTCACAGTGAATACCCACTTACAACCAATGATTACTTTTCCTTGTGGCAGATCAACCTTTTCCTAAGTAGCATTCTTCTCTAGAGCTCTCATCTCCTCAAGAATAGCCTCCCTCCACTCAGGAACATTTAGAGCTTCCTGTACATTACATGGAATAACCACACTAGAAACTTGTGTAATAAAAGCACGAAACTGAGGTGACACATTATTATACGAAACAAAATTAGATAAAGGATGCTTAGTACAAGACCTAACACCTTTCCTAAGAGCAATGGGAAGATCATCTTGACTTGAGGAATTTAATTTAGAATTACCTAGAGGATTATTGTCAGAATTGTTTGAAGGAACATTCATCCCATGATCCAACCCGTGATCAGATTCTTGGGTGTGTTGTAAGACAATGTTCCTTTCCTTTTTTTATGCTTGGTACTCCTTTGAATATACAAGACCCTTCAATCATTTCTCACACATCTCTGTTGTTTCAGAATTTTGATTTTGAGATGGCATTATCAGAGGTTGTTGTAGATTTTCATCATTTAATGCATTTGTATTTCCTTCTTTGGAACTTTAGATGTAAAACTTAAGGCCTTAGCAACTTCAAGAAGATGTTTATTTTTCCTTTCGGCTACCCCGTTTTGTTGAGGTGTATTGTTACAAGAACTTTGATGTACAATCCCCTTCTCATCAAAAAAATTTCCTAACACATGGTTAAAGAATTCTTTGCCATTATCACTATGAAAAACTTTGATCTGAGTTTCAAACTGTGTTTATACCATTGTATAGCAGTTTTTAAACACACTTTCAGCATCAGATTTATCTTTTAGCAAAAAAAACCCAAGTAACTCGAGTATGATCATCAATAAATGTAATGAACCAACGTTTTCCATAAAGAGTTGCCACTTTAGAAGGACCCCATACATCACTATGGAGCATAGTAAATGGTTTTGACTTTTTGTATGGCTGTGGTGGAAAAACAGCACGACGATGTTTAGCTAATTCACAAACTTCACATCAAAAAATATAAGCATTTTTATTCATAAATAATTTGGTTAATAATTACTTTAAATAATGAAAATTTGGATATCTTAACCGAAAATGCCATAACATAATCTCACTGTCACTGGAAACAGAAATAGAATTAAAACAAGTTTGGTCTTGCCTTCCAAAATTTGTACCATTATTAAGGAGGTAAAGGCCATAGTCTTGCCTAGCATCCCCAATCGTCTTCCCCAGGATTAAATCCTAAAATTTGCATTAAGAAGACCAAAAATTAATTTGACAATTATGATCACGAGTTAATTTACTGACTGATAATAGATTATAAGACAATTGAGGAACGTGAAGGACATCTTTTAGAGTAAGATGAGAAGAAACAATAATTTTTCCTTTCCCTGCAACTGTAGCATAGGAACCATCTGCTATTTTGACCTTTTGATTTCCTGCACAAGGTATGTAAGAAGAAAACAACTGCAAGAACCCAGTCATATGATCGTTTGCTCCTAAATCTAATATCCAAGAGGTATTTGGATTAACACAAGTAAATGTTGTATTGAAAAAATTACCTGACTGGGCTAAAGAACAAGACGCACTAGAATTTCCTATAGATTGAGACTGAAACATCTTGTACAAGTGCTCCATTTGTTCCTTGGTGAAAGGAAGAGAGTCTGAGGATGACTGCTGCCCTGGATTAGTAGTGCTAACCTAGAAAACACGAGTGTCCCCTGCTGGCCAAGAGTCATCACCAGGTTTCTTCTTCAAATTCGTAGGTTTTTCATGGAGTTTCCAACAGGTCTCGCGTGTATGCCATGGTTCCGACAATGATCACACCATGGCTTTTGTTTGCCTCCTCGTCTTTCTCCTTGTTGCTCATTACTGTGGGCTACAAAAGCTGAACTGTCCTAATCAACTTTTGGCTCCTCTACTCCCTTTAACATCACTAATCTCCGAGCCTCCTCTCTCCGTACCTCAGAAAAAACCTCTTTGATATAGGGCAGAGGTTTTCGTCCTAAAATACATCCCCGAACCTCATCAAGATCTTTATTTAGACCTGCCAAAAATACAAACACTCGACTTCGTTCAACCTTTTTCTTGTAACGTGCACTATCATTCGGACTCTCCCATTCTTCAGTTTCGAACATATCCAATTCTTGCCACAGGGTCATCATGTCATTATAATAGGCAGTTACCTCTCTATCACCTTGTTGTATCCGCCACATCCGAGTATTTAACTCGAATAATTGAGAATAATTTTCTAGGTTAGAGAACGTCTCTCTAATAGCCTCCCAAACATCATGAGCGATTGGTAAAAACATAACCGATTTTCCCAAGGTTGGTTCCATGGAATTAATAAGCCAAGCGATAACCATGGAGTTTTTTGATCTCCACTACTGGTATTTTGGATCATCAGCAGCTGGAGGCTTGATTTCCCCATTCAGATATCCAAGTTTTCCCTTTCCATTAATCACCAAACGCACGGATTGGGCCCACTCTAAGTAGTTTTTACCATGTAACTTATGAATGCTAATCTATAAAGGGCTTTCATTGATGGGTGCAATCGAAGATGCCTAGGAACTCCTTTCAGAAGATGTCACAGTGCTGGTAACGGAAGAAGAAGACGAACTAAAGCCAACCATGGCTGCTTTGTAATTTATAGGCTCTTGATACCATGTAGTAAAGAAAGAAAACAGTAGAGAGGTAAAACGAAATGTATTTTTTTCTCCATATGAATTCAATAGTTGTTACAATATAAATAGGAAAACTAGAGAGTAATTCTAGGAGTAATTCTAAGACAAAAAATCAGGATTTCTCTAACTTCCTTGATTTTAGGTAGTTTCCTATTAAATAGGAAAACAGATAATAATTCATTATTTATTTATTGACAGCTAATAATTCCTAATTTATCTACACTTACAAATAACACCGGTGCTCCCCACGGTGAGACATTGGGTCTAATAAATCTCTGATTCAATAACTCCTGTAGTTTTTCTTCAATTCCTCTAATTCCACTAATGCCATCCTATACGGAGGTCTAGAGATAGGCTGAGTATCTGGTACCAAATCAATGGTAAACTCCAGCTCTCTCTCTGGTGGTAAACTGGGCAACCCATCTGGAAAGACATCTGAAAATTCCCACACCACAGGTATATCCTCAATCCTCAGATGTTTCCAGTTATCATCTGAAATGAGTGCTTCGTACCCTTCACATCAATAATTAAATTTAGTACCCTCAAAAGGTAACATCAAAAATTTCAAATCGCTTACAAAATTCCACACATTTATTTCCTCAACATTTCAAACGTACACTGTAAGGTTCAGGTAAGGAGAAAGTTATAATCTTAGTGCAGCAGTCTAAACTCACTCGATTGGTTGCCAGCCAATCCATTCCCAAAATTACATCAAACCCATGTATATTTAACATCATTAGATCTGCTAACATTACTCTATCTCCCACCTTTATTTCACATCCTCTACAAATCATATATGTTCTCTGGGACTCACGCATAGGGGTATTTACATGTAGGATATACTCTAGAGGTTCAAACTTCAAATTTAAACTACATGCAAAATGCTCAAAATAAATGAATATCTGGATCCCGGATCAATCAACACATGAGCCATATGATTACAGACAGAGAGTGTACCTCTTATAGTTTCTGTAGAAGTGTTTGTTGTTTCCTTATGCAGAGCAAACACACGTCCCACTGTGATGGGCTTCTTTCCATTCTCTGCAGCAGTGGTTCGTCTTGACGGATTCACTCTCTGAGGCTGTTGTCTAGTGGGCTCCGGAGCATGTGGTCTCTAAGGTTGAGGATAATCTTTTACTCTATGACCCATGTCTCCACATCTAAAACATCCACGGATCAACCCAGTACAACTTCCCTCATGCGGTCGGCCACAGTCTCTACAAACCCTTATCTCAGGCCTGACATCTCGAGAGGTCTCCCTAAGGATGGGATAAGATCTGGGTCTCTCCAATCTACCATTTTGTACCTCAATCCTTCCTCTTCTGAAGGAACCTCTCCGAACATCTGTCTGGGAAATTGCTGGCCTCTTACCCTTATCCCTAGTCAGTGCTCTGAACTCATTTTGGGATTGTACCATTTTAATTCCCCTCTCAATCTCTTGTGCTCGTCTCAGAGCATCTCCAAACTTAGTAATACACAACCCTCTCAATTGATCTCTGATGATGGGCTTTAGTCCATATACAAATCTCTCGGTGTGGAGCTCTTCATCTTTAAAGGTCTCTAGATCATATTTCAATAGAGTGGTAAACCGACTCTCATAATCATCCACAGACATATCGCCCTGCACCAGATTCAAAAATTCAGCCTGCATCCTTCTCTGGGCAGCTCGTGGTACATATTGGGCTCTAAAGGCCTTCTGAAACTCGTTCCAACTAATCACACCCTAACGGGACATCAGAATACTCTGGGTAGTATCCCACCAATCTCGAGCTCTCCCTTTCAACATATAAGTGCCCATACTGACCCTCTCGGCATCCGTGCATCCCAAATAGTCAAATATGACTCTCAACTCAGTCAGACACTCCTCAGCCTCTACGAGATGCTTTCTCCTCTTGAATAAGGGTGGATTCATTTTCAAAAAGTCCCTCAGTCGGATCATACTTCTGTCATCGGGCTGAGAGGCGGGAGGCACCAAGTCCATTTGTACTGGGGGTACGGGAGGTCCTTGTGGTGGTGTAGGGTAGTACCCGAGGTATTAACTCCAAAATGATGCGCGAATAGCACTGCCATCTGCTCAAAACCTTGCCGCACATCTTTCTCAACTCGGTTAATTCAAGAGTTAGACTCTCCGATTATGGGGCAGGTGGTAGAGGTAGCTCTACCTGCCTCCTCAAATGACATCATCGTCCACTCATTTTTCAATCTCAATACGTTTCCTGCGCGTACACATCAAACTTGATTGAAATCTCAATCCTCAATTTCAGTTCATGACCAAACTTATACAGGCACTTAGGATGTATTCTATTTCACTTAACCGACAATGACAGTACTAAACACCCTAAACTCTGATACCAAATAAACTCTATGACGCCCCGGAAGCGCAAAAAATAGGGCAAATTTAAAACTTATTTTCATTAATACACAATTCTAGGTGCATTCCTGTACAGTGTCATGCATCATCATACATAAATCATATCACTTTCACCTCAGGATCTCATCATCTAATAATTATATATCACACCATATACATTTCTCAATTTAGAGTTGATTAATCCTAATACATCTCATACATTATTGTTCATCAAGTGTCTGTAAATACAACTTTAGTCTGGGTACATGAAATGCTAAAATATATCTCAAAATACAATATACAGCCTGGAGCTCAAGTCCTTCACTAGCCACTTGAAGAAATCTGGGGGGATATAAAAATAGGGTGAGCTTCTAAATCGCTCAGTAAAGGGCTAAGGGACTCATTAAACAAATCATCAATTACACAGCACAATCATTTTGCTTTGTAAATGAAACTCAATAAACTCAGTAGAAAATGTAGCATGAAATCATTAAAACATCATTCTCATCTCATTTCTCTAAGATCATGCAGAAACATGAGAGTAAATGGTTCAGTATAAAAATCATAGTTACAAGCATATGGAAATCAGGATGCGATAATGGCTTTTCTCATAAAAACGTGATAGAAATCACCTCAGTAATAATGCACGTGGCACAGCCACAAAACACAATCTCATGTGTAAAACGGAGACTAGGCAAACAAAACTCAAATAAAACATCTATCATGGCACATCAATATAATCTCCTCTGGGTGCACATCCCAAGCATCCTCAAAAGAGGGAACGTCGACAATATGATCGTGTACATGGTGTATTGGTCTTACGTGTTACCAGAATAAGGCCCGAACTTACATGCTACCAGAGCAAGGCCTCTCCTCATGCACATTATCGGCCTTACATGCTACCAAAGCAAGGCCCGAACTTATATGCTACCAAAGCAAAGCCACCCAACGCTACCAGAGCGGGGGTCATCTCACATTACCAGAACGAAGGCATCTCTCGTTACCAAAACAGAGGACTATCGGACTTACATGCTACCAGAGCAAGGCCCGATGTGTTATCTCATGACACGCCTAAGTCTCAATAATAGCCATTATCATATAAAACCGTTTTGCCTTCACGTAAAGCTTATAATGGTTTTTTCTCATAAAACTCGTTTGAAAACCTCTTTGTACCCATCACAAAACATGTCAAAACCGAGCTCAAACCTGTAAAACCACGCACACATTTCTCAAATCTTAGTACGCCTTAACATAGAGCTCAAATCCCTTTTCACTTTTTAAACTCAAATGGTTTGTAAAACAATTTCACACTTTGTTTACAAACCCATAAAAATTAGGCCCCAACCGGCTGTAAAATCGTGTGCAATAACTCAATCATAACTCATAAAAACATGCTTGTTTCTCAAAACATTTCATGTACAATTATTATCACAAACCACATACACAAATGAGTTTAAGCTTTCCCTTACCTCGTTACACCTCGTATAGTGCAATCGCTTCCCCGAACGATGGACTAACCTCGCATTCCTCTCTGGAACTCCCGAACAGTCCCAACGATGTAAAAACATCATCAACACATTATCACATAATCTCCAATCTCAACATCGAGCATAATTGCTCACACTCTCATTAAACATCTCAAATAACCTCACCAACCAATTTCTCATAATTTCTCAATATTTCTATCAACCCTAATCATTTTCAGCTAATTCATCACCACGTCTATAGCCACAATCGCAAAAATCTACTTCAAAATCAAAGATTAAAGCTTAAAAATTTACCCAAAACTTGTAGAGTGCTCAAATCACGCCTCAGCTCAAATCGTCATTCGATTTTCAAGTATGTTGTTCTCCTTTTTAATGAGGAACAACTTTTCTTCTTGCCACAACCTTTGATTCAAACGAAAATGGACGTTTTAGAGGAGAGAGAAAGCTAGGGATTCAGTTTTTTAGAGAGAGAAAAGATGAAATACAGGAAAAATGCAGGGGTCTTTTTTATATGCGGAGGGTCGGAGATCGATATGCTCCTGTAGGAGATCGATCTGCCTTTGAATTTGGGAATGTTTTGGACACTTTTTCTGTTTACTAGATCGATCTGTCGTGGGGCAAGATCGATCTCATAATCTTGAGGAGATCGAGCTGCTCCTTATAAGGAGATCGATTTGTATTTTACAGAAACATTTGGAGATAGATCTGCTCTTGTAGGAGATCGATCTGCTTCCATTGGAGATCAATCTGATCGTTCATATTCCTCATTCCTTGTCACTTTGGCTTACCAGATCAATCCCCTCTTCTCCAAGATCGATCTGGCCTCATAGTTTCATACTATGGTTATACTCTTGGCATAAAATCTCAATATATGATTGCCATAATTTACTCCATAGATTATTTCTCATTCAATACTGATTCATCACTCCAATTTATGAGTACATCACATTTAACTCAATCAATTACACTCATGTTCACATTACATAATTAGATGTGTACAAAATTCTCAGGTTTCACAATTCCCGAACCACTGAGGAGCACGAGCAACACTTGTGTCTTGTCCTTCAGACACTTAAGAAGAAGAAACTTTATGCGAAGCTTGACAAATGTGAGTTCTGGATGGAGCAGATTGGCTTTCTGGGACATATAGTGAACAAGAATGGGGTATCTGTTGATCCATCCAAGATTGAAGCAATAGTGAATTGGGAGAGACCAAAGACAGTGACTGAGATCTGAAGCTTTCTTGGATTAGCCAGTTACTACAGAAGGTTCGTAGAAGGATTCTCAAAGATCGCCACACCTTTGACATGTCTCACTCGAAAGGATGTCAAATTTGAATGGAGTGATGCGTGTGAGCACATTTTTAAAGAGCTCAAGCATCGATTGACTTTTGCACAAATCCTTACAATACAATATGGTCTCGGAGGATTTATGATGTATAGTGATGCATCCCATAATGGATTGGGATGTGTGTTGATGCAAAATGGCAAAGTAGTGGCGTATGGTTCTCGGGAGTTGAAGGAGCGTGAAAAGAATTATCCCACGCATGATATAGAATTGGCAACGGTGATATTTGCATTGAAAATATGGAGACATTACCTTTATGGAGAAAAGTTTCAGATTTATACAGATCATAAGAGCTTAAAATACCTATTCTCCCAGAAGGAACTGAATATGAGACAACGTAGACGAATAGAGTTGTTAAAGGACTACGATTGTAAGATATTGTATCACCCGGGGAAAGCTAATGTTGTGGCTGATGCCTTAAGTAGGAAAAGTTTGGGTGCAGTGTCGTATATGATGGTCAAAGAATAGGAGTTACTGGGACAGTTTGCAAGCTTGAGTATTAATATAACACCTTCCGAGCGAAGCCCTATAGTTGCTAGTCTCAGGATTGAACCAGAGTTGATGGAATAGATTAGACAAGCTCAGAAGTTTGATCAGAGATTACTTGCGGTCTTGGGACAGATTCATAAGGGCCAGAATACGCAGTTTGAGATTAGTAGTGGGTTGTTGAGGTTCCAAGGTTGGATTTGTGTGCCTAGTGAGAAGGATCTGAAAAAGTTAATTTTGACTAAAGCCCCACAACAGTAAGTACACTCTACACCCTGGTAGTACTAACTGGAATGAAACAGGACGATGCAGAGTTTGTAGCTAAGTGCTTGATGTGCCAGCAAGTAAAAGTAGAGCACTAAAGGCCAGCAGGTTTGCTCCAACCCTTACCTGTGCCAACTTGGAAGTGGAAACACATAACCATGGATCTCGTTATAGGCCGAAACTCGAAGGAAGCACGATGCAATTTGGGTAATTGTGGATAGGCTTACCAAATCAACCCACTTCTTGGCTATTAGCTCCACTACTCTGTTGAATGTGTTGGCAGAATTGTTTATCAATGAGATAGTGAGACTGCATGGAACTCCAGTTAGTATCACCTCAGACAGGGACTATAGGTTCACTTCACGCTTTTGGAAGCAAGTTCACTAGTACTTAGGATCTAAGACACAGTTTAGCACAGCATACCACCCACAAACTGATGGACAATTCGAACGGAGAATACAAACTTTGGAGGATATGCTACGTGCTTGCATGATTGACTTTGGAGGTTTGTGGGATGAGCACTTACCGTTAGCAGAGTTTGCGTATAACAATAGCTACCATGCCAGCATAGGAATGGCCCCATATGAAGCTCTTTATGGACGGAGATGTAAGTTACCGATCGATTGGGAAGAGGTTGGTGATAGGAAGATTTATGCTCCGGACTTGGTTAAGCAAGCATCCGAGAAGGTTCGCATGATTTGTAAAAGGCTCAAGATAGCCCAAGATAGACAGAAAAGCTATGCAGATCATCGGAGAAGGGATTTGAATTTTAAAGTGGGTGATCATGTCTTCTTAAAAGTTTCTTCGACAAAAGGTGTTATGAGATTTGGGAAGAAGGGCAAGTTGAGTCCTCGATACATAGGACCTTTTGAGATATTGGAGCGTGTTGGTGAGGTAGTGTACCGACTAGCCTTACCACCTCAGCTAGCCGAGGTACACAATGTATTCCATGTATCTATGCTTCGTAAATACTAGCCCGATCCTTCACACATCATTGCATATGAACCCTTGGAGATAAGGAAAGACTTGAGCTATGAGGAGAAACCGATTCGGATTCTGGATAGAAAGGATAGAGTCCTGAGATCTAAAACCATTTCTCTTGTTAAAGTTCTCTGGCAACACCATACTATGGAGGAAGCGACTTGGGAGTTGGAGAGCTTGATGCGAGAGAGATACCCACAGCTTTTCTGACGTGGCTCGAGAATTCGGAGGACCGAATTCTATAAGGTGGGGAGAAATGTAAGACCACTAACTCGTATACCGAAATTTTTTTTAGTTAAATACTAGTTAATAAATAGATTCATGGAATTAAATAAAGCTTAGGGAAGTTAATAGATATGGTATAGGAATTTAAATAAAATAGGTAAGCTAAAAAGCTAAAATAAATTAATCATAGTGATTATAAAACAAATATATATATATATATATAATTAAAAGATGAAACATAAATTAAAGAGGAAAAATTTTTGTAAGTTGGTAATAAAAATTATACAAGAAATAAAGTATATGGAAATTTATAATTTAATAGTAAAATATTATGCATGTGATGGGATATAATTATTTAAAAAATAAAAAAATAATATTAATAATAAAAGTTTTAAAAAAACAACAGAAAAGAAAAAAAATGGATCACGAAACAGGGATAACCCTGTCGCGCGACCCAAAATTCCCCCCCCCCCCCACCCCCCTCCATTTCTTTCTTTTGCTCGCCCGAACCACTCTCTCCCTTTCTCTCCTCCGCCAACCATCCTCAGCTGCCTACGGCGACCGAGCTTCTCCCCCCCCCCCCCCCCCCGCGTTCTTTCTTTTCTTCTTGCTTCGCCGAGCCCAACCCCTCTTCCCCTAACTACGCCTGCCGACCTTCCCCTTCACCGTCGGCAACCCAACTCCATCAAAAAATCGAGCAGCAGCTTTCCCCTTTCCTCCTTTCTCCTCTCCCTTCACTGAAAATCGAGAACCCAGCAAACCCGAGCCCTCCTTTTCAACTGGTATCGAAAACCAGTCACCGACGAAGACGCCGGCCACCCCCGGACTGTGAGCCCAGGTGACCACCGTCACCCCATCCACCTCCTCCACAGCTTTCCATTCCCCTCCGACACCAATAGTAGCCAAACAAGCAAAACCAAATTTTTCTACTTCTCCATTTTTGTACCAGTAAATTCTAGGTAAAATCTAAAATTTTATATAGTTAAATTTCGTTACAAAATGTGTTATAAAAGCACGATGGTTGTAGAAATTAATTTAAATATTTATTCTGGAGAAATTAGAAAATTTGGATATGTAATTTGACAATATTGGAGATTTTGATAATTAGAGTAAACACTCATATTTTGGATAAGTATATGATTATATGTAGGGTGAAATTATTGGTTGCCAAGTTAGATTTAATTTATTGTCAAAAGAGAATATGAAACTGGCATGAAGGATTAGTTGTGGCTATTTAGGAAAGTATGAAAAAGAAGGTTATTAAATTTAGGAATTTAAGTTTAAATAATTAAACGGTAAGATAAATAAATAAAATACATGCAATCAATACGTAAATTAGAATGCCCGTACAAGATTGTGAATGAAAGGTTGGAAATTGGGTATTGGAGAATAACTTCCATCAACTAAAAAGGGAACTTAGTTAAACTTAGCTTAACTAATTCTAAATGTAAATAAATTGTCGATTTCAAATTTAAGAATACTTGGAGAAATTTACAGAATAATTGGTTATTTTGCTGTTTTAGATAATCTAATTAATTAATTGATGAGAATTTTGGCTTGGATATTTACTCATGAAATTCGGCTATTAGAATTTTATTTGGAGCTAGCTAAATTGTATATGCCTTAATGAGTTGTGATTGTTTAAACTAAAGGAAAATTGGTCTTGGTATCTCGGTTACATGAAGGATAAGGATTTTGATCTAATTGAATTTTCTTAGCTTAAAATTAGTAAAATATGACGAAATAAGTATGGAGACTAATAATTGGATGCTCTTGCGTGTAAATTTGCAGTGATCGCTCTGTCGAGTGCCAAGGAAGCTTAGGCACATATATGCGTGCCTAAGGCGATAAGGGTAGTTGTTGCGCATTGGTTGCGGTAAGGGATTTATATAGCTCGTAGCTAATAGGATACCTCAAGTTAAGCTAAAATCTTACTAGGAACCATAGGTTGTTAGTTTAGTTAGGGAATTATTTTAAACTTATTACCTACCTTACCTGATTTTCATCAATACCGAGACTTTGTTCGTAGTTACTAGGTTTAGTCAAAAAGATGTTATAAATATAAGTTTTATTGATTTTTAATGTCTAGCAAAAATAGTTAAACCTAAATTAATACAAACGTCTCATTACCTGAATTTATTGTCTTGTGTATTTATGCATGATGTTTAAAAGTTGTTGCATGGGCTGTTTTGAATGTGATTTTGAAAAGTGCAATATTTTAAACGAATTGATGGTGGTAGGTTTTGAAATGATATTGCACATTTTTAACAATCAATGGTTTACTTTCCCGAAATTTTGGTTTTGAATTGAAATGATTTCATACTTATATTGTACACCCATCGTGGTGGTTGGTTTTTGAGAATAGTGGCGATCCCCGAAAATGCCTGTGTGGCAGTCATGTCCTGTGAGAGTTATCTCTATCACCGGTAGGAGGTTCTGTGTGATTGCCCTACGGTGCCAAGTGCTTCACAAGGATGCTTGGGTGGCATCGAGTTTATGAGACGTGAGAGCCATCTCTAGCACTGGTAGGAGGTTCTGTGTGATTGCCCTACGGTGCCAAGTGCTTCACGGAAATGCCTTTGTGGCATTGAAATTTTCTAGTAGCACCGGTAGGAGGTTCTACGTGATTTCCCTACGATGTCAGCTACCTACTACTGTAGACCTTGATCCCGTCTTCAGTACCCTAGTCCAGACCTGATCAGTCTAGGATAGGGCGGTAGTCACTATGGCCATAGGTGTGTTTACATCGTGAAATTGAATTCCATGACAAGTTTAAGATTGCGTCACATCTCGTATTTGTGTTGAATATTTTAATGGAAGCCCATGTATATGTTTTAATTTACTAAACTTCCAGCAAGAATATTATGCTACCAAATTTCAAGGTTTTCGGGTTTTGAAATCTATACTATTGATTTATGAACTATTGAGTGTAAGCTTTGTGAAATCTTCAGTTTTGAAAAGTATGTTTAACTCATCTGTGTTTAATGTATTTTCACGTTTAAAGACCAAAACAAAACTTGTACATTGCTCTACAAAGTGTATGATTTATTAACGCAGAAAATATTTATACAATTGCTTACTTGGTATGTTATTAGCTTCAGTTATATGATTTCCTTACTGAGCAAGTGGTTGCTCACCCCTTCTTTAAACATTTCAGATTAGTTCATGGGTGATCCGCTTAGAGACTGTAGATTCCTCGTGCTAAGTGCACGACTTTTGTGTTAAGATATACGCAATCAGTGTAAAGTTTTATTTCAGACTTGCACGGGTTTAAGTAATAGTCGTTTTGGGATGTATTAGTCATTTCATTATACGTAGGAATATTAAGCAAGTTAATAATACCTTTCCCAGATAATGCACCTATTTAATCGGGTTACTATGAATTAGGATGAATCGGGAAGTTAATGAAAGAATGTGAATGGAAAACATGATTGTTAGTTGTGGATAGTTAGGGTTGTTTGAGATGATTTGATTTGCATGAATGATATTGAGGATATGGGTTGCTATATTGTTTTGTTTGCAGGTTGGATAGAGTCAAATTGCAGTCGTTATGCTGCCGAAATTTTATTAAAAAAAAAAACTTAGGACTTTAATAAAATCCTTCACATATTAATTTAAAAGTTTTAAACCTATTTCGGATACGGAACTACAAGTAAAAGATCCTAAAGTATCAATTAGCAAACTTTAACAATGTTAATTTACTTTAAAACGTTTTCGTATTAATTTAGGCGTTTAAGAATAGAAGTAAAGGTCACGGGTCGTGACATAGTCACTTATTTTCATCCAAATAATGAAAGAAAATCATTATGTTACTTACCATAAGTAAACATATATGGTCGTCGTACCATACCTCATGCCGAATGAATTGTCTTTGGGGAATACACCAACATATAAAAGGCTATATAGACTAAACATCATTATAACAATGGAGATAGCAACAGTCATGCTCGGAGGAGTTTTAACTTTATCAAACAATATTAGCTTGAAGACAAATTTCTTTTTGCTTAAGGATTTCCTAAATTCGTCAATTATCATAGGCCAAATAACGCATCAAGACCAAGGTCAAATATTGAAAGTTAAAAAGCAAGCCATACCAACCAAATCAGTTCAACAAATAAACCATAGTAAAGAAGTAGAGGAACCTAAAACAAAGCAAGAAATGATAAAAGCGTCATAGCATACTTATTTGAGAAAGACAGCTACAAAACATCATATTTCCTCAAAAGAGCATTCAACCAGCCTTCCAGTCATATAATAAAAGTTTCTGATATAAACTAAAATTGTCTTGTGTTTTAGGCTTATATAGCCTAATATTAGTTTTAAAAAAGGATAATCTAGTCAATAACAATTTGAAAGCTTCCGTATATCCAGTATATAACTGCAAGCTAGTAGCCTGTGATATACATTAGGAATACTCTTTCTTACTTCCGATCGATCTTCTCCACTGCTAAATATATAGATTCATACAAATACAATTAAGATTATAGAAATTCAACCAATAAATGGCGCCATTGCCTGCATACTGGCTAAAAAAATTTGATTATCCCTATACATTTAAATTCTAATGCGGAATATTAATAAATAATAATCAATTAAATAATCCTTTCCCTTTCCGTGCTAATTAACAAATGAAAAATATATATAAAAAAAGTTTTGGGTTGCCTCGACACATTCGATGCGTACAAAAGATCAACTAAGATGATGGGACTTGGAAAATATTGGCAATTTAACATCATTATTTAGCATAATGCACCTCATTCCGAAAGAATATTATGAAATGACAATAGCTAAAATCATTTAACTTTCCACTTCGACTTCCAGCCGATCCAACCAATACCCCAACAATTACGACAACCCATAGAGGAGCTATAAACATCATTAGCTTCCTTCAACACACCCCTAATTGTGGGTTTCCTTAAAATTTCCAAAAAAAAAAAAAAAAAAACCTGAAACGAAACCCATCTCAGTAAAGGAAAATAACCCTCAACGGAATCGAAGTGAGCATTAAGCGCAACGAGCACTAGTAGGTTTGTTTGAAGAGATGAAAAGAACCCTAAAATCAGACCCAAAAAACCACAAAATTTAAGTTAAAAGGGGATTTTTGTAGAAGAAGAAGAAGAAGAAGAAGAAGAAGACGAAATTGGAATCAAGAAATAAAGATATGGGAATTACGGAGGAAAAACAAAGAAAAGAAGTGATCAAGAGATTACGAATAAGGATTTCTACTGTTGAGAGGCGCGTTATGTTAGAAAAACAGGCGTCAAGCAACACTGACCACTTGTCAACAGAGCACAAAATGTGTGTATGATGGCCAAAAACTAATGTCACGACATTACAGATTCATTTGATCCCCCTCTCTTCATATTTAACAAGGCGGGAAAAATTAAAAATTAACTGAAAGGGAAGACTTGGGACATCCCACATGGACACCCTCAGCATCCTCATTTTCTTCAAAAAAAAAAAAAATTCATATAATGGATTTCCAAACTTTCAATGAATGGAAGGGAAGGGAGGTCAAATTTTAGTATAGAACATAGCAACAAATTGATATTCCACTTGCACCAAATAACGCTTTTTTCAATACGATTAAAGGCTATTTAAAACGTACTCGCATTTGAAATATTTAATTTGTTGTTAATTGTTATATCTTTTTAAGATGATATATTAATACAGGAGTTAAATTTTTTTTGACATTTGCAAACATGTAATCTTAGAGTATTTTTATAATTAATTAAGTTATTATTTATAATAATATATATTAAATGCAACAATCAATATTCATTCTATTGCATTGAATTTTTTTTTGTTACACTATAGTATCAAAATTGTAACTTATTTAATACGATAATTTAAAAATTGGTTAGTAAAATCCTTCAGCTTAAATTCGAAATGAAGTGTAACCAACAAAAAGAAGTGAAGATTAATGCTGAAAGTTAAGATAAATTATAAAAATTAAAGTTTAAATGTAAAGTAAAGCAGTCACAGGTGGTGAAAGGTAATGGTAAAGGCAGTAACACTGCTTCTGGTTTTGATTTCCGATTATGGGTCTTGTAAGTTGTAACTGATTCCATCCCTTAGAAATTCGACCAGTGCTGATAACTTTCAATGCGACCATTTTCCTTTGGGCCAGCCTTAAGGCATAGACTCCGCCGAATATCCTGAACTCACATGCAATTGGCCCATTTAATCACCTTGAAATTATTTTCCTAATAAAATTAATGTCAAAGACAAAATTAAAAACATAAAGTTAATAATTTACCAATTTAACTTGTTCAATATTTAGCATAATATTATTATATATATGAAACATAAGAAAGTAAATGCTGCCGAATAGTGAGAGTTAAATCCAACTTTCAGCCCAAGCCAGATAGCTCCAAAGTGGATTTTGTACGATAAGATAAAATGTGCAAAATTAAATGAAATAAAGATTAAAGGCGATTGACACAATTAATTATTTTATTTTCTTTAAAATTTTGAGTAATATTGTACTACTAAAAGTTTTTATTTTCTAGTACCGTAGACAATATTAAAACGTAATAATGAGAGGGATATTAAAGGAAAATAATCCAATTTCATATTTAAATTAATAATATACAATTAACATGCTAGATTGTTGAATTTGGAAGTAAAAAAAAAAAAGTTGAGACAATCAAATTGAGTTGAGACGATTTAGTTTCATATTCGAATTCAGTTCGATTTGAAATTTAAAGTTCAGCTATAGTTTGATCGAGTTTTGTTTTTGAAATTCAAGTTTAACTTTACAAAATATTTAATAAGTTTGATTTAACAATTAACCATATATTATGATAATAAAATTTTAAATTAATAATTAAAATATTAAAAAAATTAAACAAAACTCGATTAAACTCGTGAACCGCTTGTGTTAAGTATTAAAATATTAAAAGTTGACTCATTATTCGAGTGGTTCAAAATCGATCAAAAAATAAATAAATCAAATTCAAGTAATCATTGAGTCAAATAACTCACAAGTAACTTTGCTAGTATGCAACCTAGTTCCAGCACACAACTATCTGACTCTGTAAGCATGGGAATGTACCTCACTTATATTTGCAGCAATCTAATCACTCCGGTCTTCATCCTCATCGTAGTTGAAAGGTAGTGGAACTGATTTGAACGCACGGAATTTTCCAACATTGTTCAAATGTTCATTTTCCAACCTAGTCATGTCCAAAATGGACGCAGAAAAAAAAAATCAGGAAATCTTGTATAAAGTAGAACCTTATGAGGCTAAACAAATTACCTGAAGAAATTCCATATGCCCCGACGAATAATCTCTAGACTGGCAACAATAGCAGTTAATGTTTCCCTATGCAATGACAGATTTAGATTCAACACAGTTTGCAGCCATGCAAATCTCAGCAACACATTCAAAACCTGCATTTATTCATCAGTTTCGTTAGAAATTGATAGCTGGGAAACAGATTGATAATTTCACATAATTCTTCATGTACCATTGCTCCGAAATATACACTTTTGCAAGGGATTAGAAGTTTATCCCTCAACCAGCGGTTCTTCGACTGCCTTTGTAGAAGCCCCCAGTCGACGACAATGTCCCAATAAGTACCATAGATAGCTGCCATGGCTGAAAATATCCAGGCTAATGCTTTCCAGCCGTTTGCCCTGTTAAGGCCGTAAGCAGTTCTCGTGCTAACAGCAACAATTGTCAAAAAGTACTTCAATCCGTTGTATCCTTGCATCGGATCTTTCTCATCATGGAACCGTCGAACACACTGACAGTTGACAAGGAATGTAACAATGTTTTAATTCTCCCAGGCTCATGTATGAAGCTTAATATTTCTCTTCAGAACTTATTTTCCTGTATCACTTTTATTTTAAGTGATTCGAACCAGAGATACAAGTGAAAATACCTGAAGCAGACGAGACCAATAGGGAATCACAGCGATGATGAAATAGAAAGAGTTGAATACATCATTTGTTTTGCAAGTGTTTTGTCTGAGTTTGAAGTCTCCCCAACCATAATGGCATATGTAGTATTCCAGACTTCTGAAAGCTTGTACCTAAACAACAAATGATGTTTTTCTTTATTCCTTTTTTTACACACAAAAGGAAATGAAGCATGATTAATGGGAGCATTCCCTAACCTCACTAGTAAACTGATCTGCCAAGAAGAAATCTTGAAATTTGACCTGCAGCAATGGCATAGGTTCATGGATAAATACACCATTGAAAAGTTCCCAAATATTTATTTATTTGCTTCGTCTAATGTTTATTAGATGTTTTACCTCGTAGAGAGGAGCACAGATACAGTGAAACAGAGCTGTGAGCAAAAAGAAGCGGCTTGAGCGATAAAGGATGTTGAATGGACAGAGTAACACAAACGTCACAACCTGTGGGGATAATAAAAATGGAAAACAGTTGAGAATTGTTTTTCTGAAGGTCGATTGATTGAGGAAATTACTATTACTAAGTGTAGTAATTTTTACCGTAACCAAGCCTAAAGGAAGTAGTTCAGTCAATGCTTTATAATCTCCTGTTTTAGGGTCCATTTCCATGTCTAGGTTTGAGATCACACTGGTCAGTGCTAGCGTTGCAAGAGCAAAACTCATGAGAAGAACTTCTCGGAATCCCAGCTCAGTTCCTTGCTTGAAGCCAAATATAAATGAATAATTGACTCTGTATCGCCTCCAAAAATATATATTCGCAGCATACATAAGCATATGCAGAACTATGAACCCAAACAGACTGCAATCGAAGTTAAGATGACTTTGTCAAATGGGCATCTTTTGCTGAAAGATCAGAGTTATGATTATCTACTAATAATTACACATGACAATAGTGTTTATAATTCGTATTTATTTAGTATAAAATTATATTTGTATAATGTGAAATATAAAAATTTTATATCATAATTCGTATAGACACGATAAACATAAAACTTTATTTTTGAGGTTTTATCATTTTTTATACAATTTTTACTTAATTTTAACTTGTGTCACTTTCATGTATTCTATTCGTGTCATTTTCGTATCAGATACTAATAATCATTGTAAACAAGATTCCTTTCTTCAGGATGTTATTGAACTGCCTCGTTCAATAACAGCCTCACTGAAGAAATGGAGGGAAATTAAATTACCTGTATAATGGAAACATGCTTTCCATGTACTGAGCTCTTCCTTCCTTGTTGAGGATATTGCGAGCATGTATGATCAATATCAGGGCCAGTGTCAAGGCCGCTGTGCAGCCGACAAAAAAACCTGCAACATTTTCCAACGAATATCAAAATCAATGGAATTTAAATCGGTACATGTCATTCCTATTGAAAATCTTACCTGTGCAAAATGATATTCTATGTCTTTCTTTCTTTGATTTTGGTCTTAACATGTTCATGCCTTTACTTCGATTTGAATTTGAGAAATGTTTGATGAATGCGGCTTCAACCCTCTCCATTAGCTTAATTACCTGAAATAACCAGGAGTTATGGGAAAATAGCCCCCAATATTTAATTATTTACGCTAATAATCTCTGGACAACAACTTTATAAGAGTTTGGATTCAATAAGCAAGGCATGGTATTGCCTTAAGGCACCTACCTCGTCAGAGTTGCCTAGATAAGAATCATCCACTGTTCTCATATAATATTTTGCAGCTTTTCTTGATGTGATCTGAGGCCATTAAAGGAGAACAATCAGTACTGATCATAGCTTGGTTGAGTTGAGACCAAATCCAATTCAGAGCCTAGCTGTGTGTTTATGTTAGTCATCAAACAAGAGAGAGAATTGGATATTAAGAAGGCAATGGCATGTATGATGTACCTTATCATATTTCTTCATGATTTTAGAGAATGCTAGCACATTCAAGAAGCTGGTTTTAGACACAAGCATATGAAGATTAATAAAAGAAGAAAGAAAAAGCAACCAAATATGATTGATGGTAATTATTAGTATCTGTTACCTGTAGTTCTTGAGAAGCCGAAGCTTGTAATAAAATTCAATAAATGCCTTCTTCAGTTGCTTTTGGATTTTCTTTAAATTGCCTCTGGTAAACTGCATCTGTGTCTGCTTATTGCTGCTAACACAGTTCACTTTAGCTTCTGGGAAAGGAACTTGAATAGCTTGATTCAACTTCACATGATTCAATACTTGTTGTGAAGCAAGCCTAACGCTGGCCACATTCTTGGGGTTCTCCTCTTGAATCCCTTGGCCGATAACATCATTATCTAATTCGGCTGCATTCATGGGAATCATTTCTGCAAATGAAGCAATAGATATGAAACATCTCTTAAAACAATTTCTGAATAACTTGAAGAAAAGTACTACTACTTACTGTCACTTGAAGCATAAGAATTCAATTTCACTTCTACTTTCTCTGCTTTTATGCGGAAAGCAATAAAGGCATCCATTTGTTTGGTCAGTGTTTCAGCTTCTGCCACCACTTCCTTCACCTTACACCTGTAAAACTTGTCAACTTTGTTCAACTCCTTGTCAACCTGTCTCAAGAACTCCTGCTCATATTCAGCTCCTTCATCTGCAGCCATAAGAAAAGTGGTGTCATACTTTACAGAGCCATTTCCTTGCAAAGAGCTCACAAGAATGGCTTGGTTTTCGACATCATGGTCATCGAAAGAAGTTGCACGTTGATCCTGAATCAAACCGCTGAAGCTTCTATAAAGCGTTAAGGCTCGCTGAAGACGACTTGGGGTATCTGGTTGCCGGTTCTTTCGTTTCAAACCACTGATTTCTTTCAAAATGGTCTTTAGTGCACTATAATCCATGTAAGCTTCCTGCCATTCAGGCACCATTTGAGAAGTAAACTCCTTCCCAAACTTCATTCTATGGCAATGGATAGTAAACTTAATTTGCTCTACCAGTTGTAGCAAGAAAAAGATCAGCAATTGAAGATGAATCAAAGGGGTTAGAGGTAATGTCTTATTGTATAAGAACAAGAATTTGTGACAATGGGGACAAGGAAATTATTCCTAATCTCCTCACATATCAATCTGGGTTGCACTTTTTTATGTTGCCTATACAATGACATAAGGCGTGTTAAGAGTCACTTATTGTTGACTACTTTCTCATCTCTTTTTTTCCAACTCATTGTTACTTTAGTGGATTTGTGCCATTAATTTTTCTCTGCCTTGGAGTTTTCAAAAAGGTTGGAATTAATGTAAATCGACGTTTATCTCATGGAAGTATTTTAAACTAAGAAATCATTTACATTTGTTTGCTTTGAAGACATATTAATTGAAATTTATTTGTGAAATTTTTTGACACTAGTTAATAACCATCGCAATCAAATTGATTTAAAAAATCCTAATTGTAATTAATTAGATAAATTTTACTGTTTCATTCATTATTAAAAAATTTTAATTTTCACAAATAAAATTAAGAAAATTATAATATATATTTTTTAATTTTTTTTAAATGATACATTAATTTTTTCTTTCTTTTCACCTGATCGCTTTTAATAATGGCCACGAAATAGGCAACCTCTTTTCTTTCTTTCTTTTTTTTCTACTATTTCCCATCTCTTTCTTCTAACTCAATGCTACTTGAGTGGATTTGAGCCATTAATTTTTCCTTTTCTTGGAGTTTTCAAAAAGGTTGGAATTAATATAAACCCACCTTTATCTTATAGGGTATTTTAAATTAAGAAATCAGTTACATTTGTTTGCTCTTAAAATTTACACTTTAATTGAACTCTATTTGTGAAATTTTTTGACACTAATTAATGAGCGTACGTAGTAATTGAATTGATTTAGCAAATTTTAACTATAATTAATTGGATAAATTTTACTATTTCATTTATCATTAAAGATGTTTTAGAATTCACAAATAAAATTAAAAAATTATGATATATATTTTTTAATTTCTTAAAGATGAGATTTTTTTTTTCTTCTCACATTTTTCGCTTTTAATAATGGCCACGAAATTGGCAACCTCTTTCTTTTTTTCTATTTTTTTTACCAAACTCCAATCTCTTTCATTTTGCTAATCTGTACCCACTTTGAATTCTTGTAATAAGTTAATAACGTTAGGAGTGCCAACTACTTTACAATTATGTAACCGAAAAGTAAAAACTACTTTACAACTTCGGGGTCCAGAAATTAATTAAATTAAATTAAATAAAGTTGGTACGGCTTGTTTGGTTTTGTTAGTCTTCTCTTTTTCCACGTGTTTTCTTACATTTCATTGTCGTTGTTGGAATGAAAAATATTATTTATTAATAATAA
The DNA here is from genome assembly GCA_033439115.1 of Firmiana major. Lineage (NCBI taxonomy): Eukaryota > Viridiplantae > Streptophyta > Magnoliopsida > Malvales > Malvaceae > Firmiana > Firmiana major. Next base: position 67,440,067 of record CM065899.1, read on the forward strand.
AAAAGATAAAAGCTAATGCATGCTTGGAATTATTACTCGTTTTATGTCGGAATTCTATCCATACTATATATCCCTGCACCCACAAAAAAATAAATAAATAATCATAAAAATGTTAATTAGTGTATTGTAATACTGGTTAAGATAATATTTAAATAAATACATTTATTTTAAAATAATATTTTGTTAAATTTATAAAAATAATGTACTTTTTCACTCGCAATTAATTTTTATAAAGTAAGAATTTGGTGTGCTAGGTGCCACAATTTTTCAATGAGCTTCCCGAAACTTCTTTTTCTCTACCACGTTGATATTATATTATTGTTTTTGGTCTCCTTGCTGTCCCTTGGAATTTTCAAAAAGGACATCAAATCAAATTCACGACCGATTCGAAGAATTTGTTGGAATTGTCTTAATTGATGAATCTTAAATGTATATATTATATATATTGACGAGAGGTCAGCGGTCAGCCCCTTTAACCGAACTCCCAGATCTATTCTTTACATTCAATATATTTTTTCATCTTCTTAGTATTAATTAGTAATAATTTAATATTAAATTTTATGTTTATATATATATATATTGTCGCGACCCAAATTTACAAAAATCACTACAAATTTTTCGCGAACTTACCACATTTCAATTGTTGGGCTGTGAGTCAATATCCCTCACTCAGTTTCATATATTATATATATATGCATAACAGGCAATGCTTTCGTCCCAGGCACAAATATTGCGGAAGCTTATAAAATTATCATTTTAGAATTTAAAATTCGTTTACATTGCCTAACATATACATCCCCCATATAACATGACTACATTACTGTACACTATTATTCAGATACAAAAGTACATGTGTGCATACCTCGATGCTGCTGGATAGCTGTGTATAAAAGATCGCAGGATGGATGCAGCTTATACACTCTACTGAAATGCTCTGTAGAGGTGGGAAAAATAATGGGATGAGCATAACGCGCTCAGTAAGAAATATATGAAAGCAGGTAGATAACCACACTATCTACGATGCTCATAATGCATGTTTTATCAACTCGTAAAACAAATGCATTTACTTTTCAAAACACTCATTAATTTATAAAGCAAGTAGATAATCAAACTATCCACGATGCTCATGATGCATGGTTTATGCCGAAAAACTCATGGCATTCACAAAACCATCATAGTAAAACACATAGCAATTTAATGCCCAAAACCGAATATCAAAACTCATTCAGAGTAAAATCTTTCTGTGTTCAGTATTGAAACTCACTTTAAATTCATAATCTCATTTCAAACGGCTTCAACACAGAAATCAAATCAAAATTAGTTTCATCACCGAAACCAATAAAACAGATGAGACTAGGCAGGGATTTCAACACAAATCCAATGGAACATTTGGCCAAAGTCCGAGACCCACAAGCTATCACGGATCAGGTGTGCCATGGTGTCTCTGAGTCCGAGGAGGGGATTAGTCTATCCATCGGCTCCTATCTAAGGACTATCACAAAACAGAGCAATGACAAAGCATGCCCGAGTCCAAAGACGCAATCCTCACACCCCATAGTTGCACGGTACAGTGTACTCCATGTTGTCTACACGGTACAGCGTACTCCGTGAACCAGGTACAATTACCACAAAGTTGTAGGTGCCTGAGTCAACAGCTCACCACCCCAACCTAATAATTTATCAACCATAGCCTGTCGTCTCAGATCTAGTGCGAGCAAGTCAGTGTGACACACAGTCAACACAAGGCTCCAGCACGATCTCAATCACAAACACAACAGAATCCAGTGCGAGCAGTGCTCCAGCACGGTCTGTACAGATGTAATACCAAAAATCAAGTGGGAGCGGATCTGGATAAATTCACAGATCTCATCATAGCTCCAGCACGATTTCACACACACAAAATAGACATCTGGCTCTATTTCCCACCACAGTGGTACTCAAAACCGAGTGCAATATGCAAAACGGTACAAAACAGAGTGAGAGGGTAACATCCCATCAATTCACTCGTCAATCAAATCACATTTTAGAAAAACGTGCAAGTTAATGCATACAGTCAAATCACGAGCCAGTCTATCATTTTAGCTTCACAAAAATCTCTTTTTCACAGAGAAAACATGGATTGCATGCACTTTATGCATTTACAAAAATTCCCGAGTCTAAGGGTATTTTCGTAATTTTTCCATATTCGGGTATTATCCAAAAATTTCATATCTATATGCTATACGAAATTTAATTGACTGTAAACAACGATGAAAATACGTACAGCTATCTCTAATAGCTTCCATAGATCCCTTACCTCGGATCACGTAGTGTGACCTCTCTTCCTCTGTGCTGTCCAAATCTCACAGTCCGGTCAACTCTCAATATGACTCTGGAGCTGCATTTAACCATTCACTGGATTAATTACACGTTTTCTACTGTATTACACATTTAATACAGTTCATTTCACTTAATTGGGCCCGTTTACTCTAAATGGGCCTAAATACTTTAATCGGGCCTTAATCCGTATTAAGCCCGTTTTTCACGTATTATTTCCCTTCATCAGGGTCTATCGGATCATTGGGCCTATCAATACCCATTGGGCTTCGTTCCAAACTCTTTGGATAGCCCGAATATCATTTACGACAGTTTATTCGAATTTTCGACTATAATTCACTAAATCTGAAATTTAATCCGAAATGCGTAAATTAAATCTTAAATACGCGTTAATCACATAAATTGTCGTAAATGAGCTTTACTTACCCAATATTGTGCGATGGTGCGCGAATCGAAGTTCGATCGGGCTTCCGTTCGGAATTAATCGTCGAACTGCACAATTTCGTATTTTTCATTTCCGGGCCAATTTTCGATTAAATATAATTCAAATAAATTTATCGAAAATTAAATCGGCCACTTTTGACCTCGTATCGACTTACCCGAAGTCCGATGAAATTTTTTTTTTTTTCTCTCTCTTCTTTCTCTCTCCTCCTGAACCGGTTCGGACCGGTTCAGTCCCTTTTCACACTGAACCGGTCCGAACCGATTCAGTGGAAGTTTTGCCGTTGCCGGCGCTGCCGGCCGGTTCCCGACGCGATTCCGCCGCCGTTCGGTTGGGCTCGGGCTGGAGAGGCTTCGGCTGGCTTGGCTCGGGCCAAATCGGCTCCGGCGCCACCGAATCTTCCTCTTCTCCCCGCGGCCTTCTCCCCCTCCGATCTGCTCGCCGGCGGCATTTCCAGGCGCGTCTTGGCCGGTGGCGAGTCGCCCGGTGCTGGGCTGCCTTCGCCGGCCCTCGCCGGCCCCTCATCCTCGCCGGTGGCCGTCGGCTGAAGGGAATTGGTTCCCTCGGTTTGCGTCTTCCGTTTTCGCCATTTTTGCTTCTGTTTCCCGATTTCGTTTTTCAGTTTTTTTTTTTCTAATTCGTTTTCTGTTTTTTTTTTTTAACAGATTTTTTTTTAATTTATTTTTATTATTATTTTATTCTTAAAATAATAATAAAAATCTTAAAATATCCCAAAATATCCCAAAAATTCATATTAAATTCATTTAGTCCGTAAATGAATTTATCAGTCCGATTTTACCTTTTCGGTATATTTTTCACTATTTTTGGGCTCGTTTTTCGAGACAAAAATTTTGATAAATTTTGATAATTTATATCTTGATCAATTGGATTCGAAATTAAATTATTTCTTTGATTTTTGATCAAGATTACACTAATCCATATTTTTAAATATCAATTCCTTAAAGTGACACCGAATTTTCGGGTCTTACATTCCTCCCCACCTTAAGAAATTTGGTCCTCCAAATTAGAACCAAGTCAATTCTCGAATAACTGCGAATATTTCTCTCGCATAAGGCTCTCTAATTCCCACATAACTTCCTCTGAAGTGTGGTACTGCCCGAAAACCTTAACCAGAGTGATCGTTCTGGTCCGTAACACTTTCTCTTTCCAATCCAATATCTGAATTGACTTCTCTACATACGACATATTATCTGTGAGTTCCAACGGCTCATACTGAATCACATGTGCCTGATCCAGATGATACTCCCGAAGCATCAACGTGTGGAAGACGTTATGAATGCCTGCTAGCTCAGGTGTCTAGGCTAGCCTACGAGCCTTATTTCTCACTCGCTTTAGTATCTCATTATCCCTTTCGAGGGAGAAACTTTCAAGAATACCAATTCACCTACAGTGAATTTCAAAGGTTTACGCCTCATCTCAACGTAGCTTTTCTGTCTACTCTGAGCTTACCTCAATTTCTCACATATAAATTATACATTCTCAAAGGCTTGCTTCACTAATTCACGAGCAAACATCTTTTGGTCACTCACTTCTTCCCATCCAATCGGAGATCGACACCTAAGACCATATAACACCTCATACGGTGCCATCCCAATACTCGAGTGATAACTGTTGTTATAGGCGAATTCAGCTAATGGCAAATGGTCATCCCAGGAGTTTCTGAAATCCACACACAAGCTCTCAACATATCCTCCAAAGTTTGGATGGTTCTCTCACTGACCATCGGACTGAGAATGGAAAGCTGTACTGACACTCAATCGGGTTCCCATAGCTTCCTGAAAATGTTTCCAAAAGTGGAAAGTGAAGCGGGAATCCCTGTCAGACACAATACTCACTGGAATACCATGTAGCCTCACAATTTCCCGTACACACAGATTCGCCAACGCACTCAGAGTATCCGTAGCCTTCACGGCTAAGAAGTGAGCTGACTTCGTCAATCGATTCACAATTACCCAAATGGCATCATGGTTCCGTCGGGTCCTCGGTAACTCATGATGAAATCTATGGTGATGTGCTCTTATTTTCATATCGGTATAAGTAGAGGTTGCAATAATTCTGCAAGTTTCTGATGCTCTACCTTAACCTGTTGACATGTAAGGCACTTAGCCACAAACTCTGCAGCATCTTTCTTCATGTCTGACAACTAATATGCTTTTCGAAGATTTTGATACATCTATTACTCCTAGTATGCACTATATATCTCGATGAATGAGCTTCTGTCAAAATCAATCTCTTTAGCTGTGGGTCATCGGGAACGCAAATTCGACCTCTGAATCTCAGCAGGCCATCATCACAACTGTGCACTCAGTCACTCTACCCATCTGTTTCTGACTATGCATATCAACACAGAAGCGATCAATACGCTGAGCTTGTCTGGTCCGGTCTATCAAATCCAGTTTCAATCTCAAACTTGCTATCACACAATATGCATCAGTATCAGAAGGATCTATATCTAGACTGAGGCTAATAAACTACTCTAACAGTTCATGTTCCCTGACCATCATGTACGATACCATCCTGAGGCTCTTTCTGCTCAAGGCATCAGCGACTATACTCGCTTTACCCGGATGATAAAGTATCTCACAATCATCATCTTTCAGAAGCTCTACCCATCATCTTTGCCTCATATTCAATTCTTTCTGTTAAAAACAGATATTTGAAGCTCTTATGATTAGTGAATTCCCAAAATTTCTCACCGTAAAAATAGTGGTACCATATCTTCAGTGCAAACACTACAACTGCCAACTCTAAATCATGGGTCAGATAGTTCTTCTCATGATCCTTAAATTGTCTGGATCCATAAGCAACTATCTTCCCGTTTTGCTTCAATACACAGCCCAGTCTTTGTCCCGAGGTGTCTGTATATACAGGGAAATCTCCTGAGCTGGTCAGAATAGTGAAAATCGACGCAGTGGTCAATCACTAGTTTAGTTCCTGAAAACTATTCTCACATGCATTGTCTCACTTAATTGCAACATTCTTTCGAGTGAGACGTGTCAATAAAGCAGCCAATTTAGAGAAACTTTCTACAAATTGGCGGTAACATCCAGCCAAACCCAAAAATGATATCAGTTCCAACCAGAAATCACACTTACTGAGCTTCGCATATAGCTTTCTCTCTCTGAGGGTTTGTAGCACACTGCTTAGATGCTAGTCATGCTCTTCCCTAGACTTCAATACACCAGAATGTCATCTATAAACACTATGACAAATCGATCCAAGTATGGATTGAACACTCCATTCATCAATACTATAAAAGCTGTATGAGCATTCGTTAGCTTGAAAGGCATAACCAAGAATTCATAATGTCCATAACGGTTATGAAAACTGTCTTGGGTACATCTCCACTCCGGATTCTCAACTGATGGTACCCAGACCTCAGATCGATCTTGAAAAAGATCTGTGCTCCTTGAAGTTGATCCAATAGATCATCAATACTTGGAATATGGTACTTGTTCTTAATGATCGCCTTATTCAACAACCGGTAATCTCTTCACAGTCAGAGGTTTTCATCCTTCTTTTCAGCTGTAGCCCTCCTCTTCTGGGCAGAAGTACTAGCTGTATCCTTCTCTGACTCTTTACCCTTCTGTGAGGCTATCTCAGCCAACTCTAGGCAATCTTTTATCATATGCCCCGTCTTGCCATATCTAAAATATGTTCCAATCAATACGTGGCATGACCTACTACCGTGGTATCTACCACATGCTCTACATTGTTCTGTAATCAGTAGGGGTCCTCCAATCATTATACCCCTAACTAGAGTCGAGACCTGATACACCGGGGGCTTAATCATCCTACCCCGTGACTCATTGACTCTCGGTCGTCTAACAAACGACTTCTTCCCACTCGGACATTACAGTCCTATGTTGATCTCTTCTGATCTCTATTCTTTCCCTTCACGACCTTACCAAACTCAAGGACGTGCATATCATAGTCTTACACACACAACTGAGCTCTACGCACGATCTCCTCGTAAGTCGTGACGTCAAATAGGGTAAATCTGACTCTAATGGATGGTCTCAATCCCTCCATTAACTTGCGAACTTTTCGCATCTCACTGCTCATGGTATCGGGGTCATATTTTTCCAATGATGTAAATCGAGACTCATACTCGTCTACCGATCTATTCCCCTGAATCAGACCAAGAAATTTCATCTGTAATCTCTATTGAGCAGTGGCTGGGATATACTACCTCCTAAAGGCATCCAAAAAGATCTCCCAGTCAATCAACTGATATACATAACTTTCATGATGGGTCGGGCGAATTTTCACCAATACTCTACTTCGCCTTCTAACATGAATGTAGCAAAGGCCACTCTTTCATTGGTCGAACATCGGTAAAAGTCATATAACTTCTATAACCGGTTAATCTAATCCTCTGCTACTAAAGGGTTCTTGACCCCACTGAACGATGGAGGCTTGAGCTCCGAAACTGCCTCAATCGGTCAAACTCACAATCAAACCTTGAATCCTCACCAGTTTGTCGTGGAACTACAAGTGGTATAGGGGTCTTACCAGCACGTGGCATAGGTACAGGCTGTGTAGGCACAGGTGTCTCAGGAGTAGCTGTCAGCTCAGTATAAGTCGTCTGAGCAGCCGGACCATGCCTACTCTCTAACCTAGCCATAGTCAAGTTAGCCTGAGTGAACAACTTCATAAATGTGTTCAAACTCCACTCTAACCTCGTAACACGAGCATCAATAGTCTCAACTGGACCTGATGGAACATGATCGCATGACAATTCACAAGGCCTCTCACAGACCTATCACTGCGTCTCTCGAACCTCTCTCTATGGCCCCGAGAACGCGAACTCTCTCCTCTGCGGCGATGTCTGTCAGACATCTCAATCGTCCCGCATACAAAAATCAATTTTTCAGTTTAACCACAGCTCGATACACACAATTGTATCTAATAATGTACAGTGACATGGGGATGTATACTTTCTAATTACTGACACTGACTCACATCAGACCAACATTGCTCTGATACCACCTCTGTCGCGACCCAAATTTACAAAAATCACTACAAATTTTTCGCGAACTTACCACATTTCAATTGTTGGGCTGTAAGTCAATATCCCTCACTCAGTTTCATATATTATATATATATGCATAACAGGCAATGCTTTCGTCCCAGGCACAAATATTGCGGAAGCTTATAAAATTATCATTTTAGAATTTAAAATTCGTTTACATTGCCTAACATATACATCCCCCATATAACATGACTACATTACTGTACACTATTATTCAGATACAAAAGTACATGTGTGCATACCTCGATGCTGCTGGATAGCTGTGTATAAAAGATCGCAGGATGGATGCAGCTTATACACTCTACTGAAATGCTTTGTAGAGGTGGGAAAAATAATGGGATGAGCATAACGCGCTCAGTAAGAAATATATGAAAGCAGGTAGATAACCACACTATCTACGATGCTCATAATGCATGTTTTATCAACTCGTAAAACAAATGCATTTACTTTTCAAAACACTCATTAATTTATAAAGCAAGTAGATAATCAAACTATCCACGATGCTCATGATGCATGGTTTATGCCGAAAAACTCATGGCATTCACAAAACCATCATAGTAAAACACATAGCAATTTAATGCCCAAAACCGAATATCAAAACTCATTCAGAGTAAAATCTTTCTGTGTTCAGTATTGAAACTCACTTTAAATTCATAATCTCATTTCAAACGGCTTCAACACAGAAATCAAATCAAAATTAGTTTCATCACCGAAACCAATAAAACAGATGAGACTAGGCAGGGATTTCAACACAAATTCAATGGAACATTTGGCCAAAGTCCGAGACCCACAAGCTATCACGGATCAGGTGTGCCATGGTGTCTCTGAGTCCGAGGAGGGGATTAGTCTATCCATCGGCTCCTATCTAAGGACTATCACAAAACAGAGCAATGACAAAGCATGCCTGAGTCCAAAGACGCAATCCTCACACCCCATAGTTGCACGGTACAGTGTACTCCATGTTGTCTACACGGTACAGCGTACTCCGTGAACCAGGTACAATTACCACAAAGTTATAGGTGCCTGAGTCAACAGCTCACCACCCCAACCTAATAATTTATCAACCATAGCCTGTCGTCTCAGATCTAGTGCGAGCAAGTCAGTGTGACACACAGTCAACACAAGGCTCCAGCACGATCTCAATCACAAATCACAACAGAATCCAGTGCGAGCAGTGCTCCAGCACGGTCTGTACAGATGTAATACCAAAAATCAAGTGGGAGCGGATCTGGATAAATTCACAGATCTCATCATAGCTCCAGCAAGATTTCACACACACAAAATAGACATCTGGCTCTATTTCCCACCACAGTGGTACTCAAAACCGAGTGCAATATGCAAAACGGTACAAAACAGAGTGAGAGGGTAACATCCCATCAATTCACTCGTCAATCAAATCACATTTTAGAAAAACGTGCAAGTTAATGCATACAGTCAAATCATGAGCCAGTCTATCATTTTAGCTTCACAAAAATCTCTTTTTCACAGAGAAAACATGGATTGCATGCACTTTATGCATTTACAAAAATTCCCGAGTCTAAGGGTATTTTCGTAATTTTTCCATATTCGGGTATTATCCAAAAATTTCATATCTATATGCTATACGAAATTTAATTGACTGTAAACAACGATGAAAATACGTACAGCTATCTCTAATAGCTTCCATAGATCCCTTACCTCGGATCACGTAGTGTGACCTCTCTTCCTCTGTGCTGTCCAAATCTCACAGTCCGGTCAACTCTCAATATGACTCTGGAGCTGCATTTAACCATTCACTGGATTAATTACACGTTTTCTACTGTATTACACATTTAATACAGTTCATTTCACTTAATTGGGCCCGTTTACTCTAAATGGGCCTAAATACTTTAATCGGGCCTTAATCCGTATTAAGCCCGTTTTTCACGTATTATTTCCCTTCATCAGGGTCTATCGGATCATTGGGCCTATCAATACCCATTGGGCTTCGTTCCAAACTCTTTGGATAGCCCGAATATCATTTACGACAGTTTATTCGAATTTTCGACTATAATTCACTAAATCTGAAATTTAATTCGAAATGCGTAAATTAAATCTTAAATAAGCGTTAATCACATAAATTGTCGTAAATGAGCTTTACTTACCCAATATTGTGCGATGGTGCGCGAATCGAAGTTCGATCGGGCTTCCGTTCGGAATTAATCGTCGAACTGCACAATTTCGTATTTTTCATTTCCGGGCCAATTTTCGATTAAATATAATTCAAATAAATTTATCGAAAATTAAATCGGCCACTTTTGACCTCGTATCGACTTACCCGAAGTCCGATGAAAATTTTTTTTTTTTCTCTCTCTTCTTTCTCTCTCCTCCTGAACCGGTTCGGACCGGTTCAGTCCCTTTTCACACTGAACCGGTCCGAACCGGTTCAGTGGAAGTTTTGCCGTTGCCGGCGCTGCCGGCCGGTTCCCGGCGCGATTCCGCCGCCGTTCGGTTGGGCTCGGGCTGGAGAGGCTTCGGCTGGCTTGGCTCGGGCCAAATCGGCTCCGGCGCCACCGAATCTTCCTCTTCTCCCCGCGGCCTTCTCCCCCTCCGATCTGCTCGCCGGGGCGTTTCCAAGCGCGTCTTGGCCGGTGGCGAGTCGCCCGGTGCTGGGCTGCCTTCGCCGGCCCTCGCCGGCCCCTCATCCTCGCCGGTGGCCGTCGGCTGAAGGGAATTGGTTCCCTCGGTTTGCGTCTTCCGTTTTCGCCATTTTTGCTTCTGTTTCCCGATTTCGTTTTTCAGTTTTTTTTTTCTAATTCGTTTTCTGTTTTTTTTTTTTTAACAGATTTTTTTTTAATTTTTTTTTATTATTATTTTATTCTTAAAATAATAATAAAAATCTTAAAATATCCCAAAATATCCCAAAAATTCATATTAAATTCATTTAGTCCGTAAATGAATTTATCAGTCCGATTTTACCTTTTCGGTATATTTTTCACTATTTTTGGGCTCGTTTTTCGAGACAAAAATTTTGATAAATTTTGATAATTTATATCTTGATCAATTGGATTCGAAATTAAATTATTTCTTTGATTTTTGATCAAGATTACACTAATCCATATTTTTAAATATCAATTCCTTAAAGTGACACCGAATTTTCGGGTCTTACATATATATATATATATATATATATATATGGAAAATTGACTTGAAAATGTTTAACTCTCTTCTTAACATCAGTAAATCTCCACTGTTAAATGCATATGGAAAAGTCCAAGACAGGGTTTTGGTTTGATGTGAAATAGATATTAATATAACTTGTATGGATTTTTTTTTTTTTTTGGAAAAACAAAGTTTTAAACATAAGAAGGATACAACAATTAGCTTGATTAATCTAAAAGAAACACAAGACGAAAAATCGTTTAATACTTTATAACTCAAAACCGAATATACATCTAATTAAAGCACTATCTAAGTATGACAAGTATTAATAATTAGTTAGGTAAACACTTCACTTTATTGATTTATAAAATTGTAAATAACTAAAATGGTTAATTAAGTGGTCTTGTATTAATTAATTAGTTGATCAAATTGAGATGATTTGATTAATTAGGATAGATATAAACAACGTTAGGGTAGGTATAATTGATATTAGGATAATTTTAATAAAGTTGTTTAATTTGTAGGTTTAATTTTAGATTAAGGATATTGTTAATATTTAGTTCTTTTTTCTAGGTAAGATAATTGTAAGAGTAATTAATTTTATTTTGAAAAATTAGTTGTAGGAGTAATTATTTGATTAGAATTCTTATTAGATTAGAATTAGGATAATTATTAGAATTAATTTTATGATTGGATTATTATTTAATTATTAACTTTAGATCTGAAATAGGATAATTATTGGAATTAAATTTAAGATAGGATTATTATTTAGGGTAATTATCATTTACACTGCCAGTGAAATTTTTTTAACTCCACATGCAAGGTTAGGATGATAACGTATATCCTTTAAATATATTAAGAAAATAAAAAATAAATAAAATAAAATATGTATTATCATCTTCACCCCGCTTGTGGAGTTAAAAAACTCCATTAGCAGTGTATAGGATATTAATTCTATTATACAATGAATAATTATCTTATACACTATCAATGAAGTTTTTTGACTCCGCAAGCGGGGTTAAGATGATGACACATGTATTATTTTATTTATTTTTTATTACCCTAATATTTTAAGTTTGGGTTTAGTTTGAAGTTTTCGATAAACCATAATTTTTTCAATGGCCGATACTAGGATTGTAGCCATAATTTTGAAATATCTAAAAGGAAGAAAATTGTGATTTCGCAATTAAAAATCAATCAAAAGTTTTGAACCAAAGGTCCAAAACCTAAAACAATGATATAAATACAGATATTTTCAATTTATTTTTACTTATATGAATGAAAGTAGACTTGTCCAAGGGCTAGGCTCCCCGTTAAAGCCCAAATGCACGTCTGATTTTTGGGGGCTTGGTTAAAAATACCAAAAGTAATGAGTGGGTTTGGACAAAAATTTTAGATCCGATAAAAAATCAGATGAGACCGAAATTTTATCATTCAAAGCCTAGCCCGACCTTGCCCGGCCTGAAAATATAATTAAAATATTATTATATATTTTATATTTTTATGAGCATTATTATATTTATAATTATATAATATATATAATTATAATTTACAAAACAGAAGGTCAAACTCAATAATTTTATTATATTTATAATTATATAATATACAATTATACAAACCAGGTCAGACTAATTTATACATAAACAATCAATATCCTACATAAGCCCGATCCAACCTATGTACACCTTTAAATCTAATTGAGAGTGTTGTGGTCTTTAAAACTATTGTTAAGAAAAGTATGTTGAGTATGACCCGAAATTCGGTATCATTCCCTCAAGAAGTTGTCATTGTAAACATAAATTCATAGAATCTTGATCAATAAAGAAAAAATAATTGAATTCCAAATTCAATTGATCAAGATATGAATTTATTGTGAAGACACGAAAATTTTCTACATCGGGAATTTATTTTGGAAATATGAAAAAATATTTTCAAGAAAATAAAAATAAATAATAATGTCTATATATATACATATAAAGTATATATAGAAAAACATGGGTATCTAAAAATATATGGGTTGTGGCGGATATCAATATATAAATAGTACATTGTTATAATATTATTATAATAATAAAATAAAATAAATATGGATATTTTATTTTTATATTATTATAATAATAATATTATAGTCTAAGATTTAGATATTTTGTATATATTATATTATAATATAATATAATATAATATATATAAAAAAATAGAAAACGAAAAAAAAAACGAAATGTGAAACAGGGGGAGAGGACCGAAAATTCGATCCTCCCTGTTCTCGTCGCCGAAGGCATCAATGGAGGGAGACAGCAACGAAGGATGACCGACGAGGGACAACCGGCACCTAAGGTACCACCGAGCGCCTCCACGTGCCTGGGATCACCGGCGATGGAGAGATCGACAAGGGAGAGGCCGAAAAAGGAAAAAGGGGAAATCGGACGACACCGGCTTCGATCTGGCCCCAGCCAAGCCAACCGAAGACTCCCCAGGCTAAGACGAAGCCGATTGGTGGCAGAAGATGTCGGAGAACCGGCCTGAAACGCCGACAACGACGAAAATAGCCTTGAACCGGTTCGGACTTGTTCAGTGTGAAAAGGGGTTGAACCAATCCGAAACGGTTCAGCCAGGAAAAAAAGGGAGAAAAATTCGGTGAGGGCTCGGTTTAACGATAGATCGGTAAGCAGTCGGAATTAACCGTTTCAATTTTTGAAATTTATTTAAATTTATATTTGACCAAAATTGACCAGTTTAAATATATAAATGTGTAACGCAATAATTGGTGACGAACAGGAGTTCGATTTAGCCTCAATTTACGTGTCATCACGAAATTTTTGGGTAAGTGAATCTCCCTTACTATAACTTGTATAGTTATACGAGTTAGAGATTAATTGGATAGTTACGAATTAATTTCGTATAAATTCTTTTATATTCGGAATTGAAAATCGAATATTGAAAATAATTGTGTAAATTACCCAAAGAGGATAGAAAAAAGGCTTAAATGGGCTTAATGAGATAGCTCGATAAATGTAAATGGGCCTAATGAGCTAAATGGGCTTTAAAAGAATGAATAGGCAGGTGAAAATGAGCTTAGAATAGAATTAAGTCCAATAAAAGCAATAAGGCCCAATAAAGAGTAATTGGGCCCAGAATCGAAATTAAAGACTAGAAAGACTGTATACGTGTGTGTAGGAGATAATGATCAGTGATTTATGATCTTATACAGCTCCAGAGGATACAAATTGGGGCTCATTGAACTGATTTACTGAAAGTGTAGGGATCGTGACTCGATCGACCTGCACCCAGGTAAAGAATTTATGTTAGCTATTAGAGATAGCTGTACGTAATTTTATAAATGTCAATATATGATTAGATACTATAGAAGATATAGTTACCGAAAAATCTAAGAAATTGCCTAGTATTTACAAAAGACCATATTGCCCCTACTATAGGGAAAGTTGCACCAAAAAGAGTCGGTAAAACATGATTTTATAAATTTCATGTTTTCAGTGTTTTAAGCATGGAAGTTTGTTTCTAGTTATATATGGATAGGTTGGCTAATGTTTTTACAGTCTGCATAAAAAAAAAAACACGTTTTATGAAGTTAAGCGAGTTGAGATGGGAGTAATCTTATGATGGGTGACCTTATGGGAAGTCACCTCCCATCGCTCTATGTAGCATCATTTTATGTGTAAAACTCTGATTTCGAAACTATTTTCAACGGAATTGAGCCACCTATCATATTTATGTGGAAACAAATCATGCTGGGGCTTAGCTCGCACGAGAATTGATATGATTTGTACATGCAGTAGTGCTGGAGCTTTGCTCACACTAGATTTCTATGATATATACAAGACATGGTGTTGGAGTCTTACTCGCACTATATTTTACAAGACTTATACATGACATCGTGCTGGAGCTTTGCTCGCGTGAGATTTTTCATGATTATGCATGAAGTAGTGTTGGAGCTCTGCTCACACATAGTTTTAAATGATATTGAGAATGAAAATGATGTTGGAGGCCTCGTGTAGACTGTGTGTTACACTGAATTGCTCTCACTAGATTTTGATATGATTTATGAGTAAAACAGTGCTAGGGTCGTCGTGTATTGTTGTGTGATCTTACAATGTTCACACTGGATTTTGAGACAGACAATGGTTGATGATTTCAGGTTAGGGTGATAAGTCCATAATTAGGGCACCCCGTAGGATTCAGTGTATGATGTTGTGGTTATGGAGTACGTTGTACCATGTAGACAACGCGGAGTACATTGTACCGTACCACTAGTCTTCGGACTTCATATTTGCATGAGCCGAAAAGCTTCCGGACCACCCTTGCACACCTAGCTAGTGATTGCTTGGGGGTCACTGACTATGGTCATATGTCATTTGATGTTATGAAATGTATATCCCTGCCTAGTCTCATCTGTTATTGAATCCAATATGGATTTCTATTTGTTGAACGTTTTATGAAATGTTCATTATGATTTGAACTATAAAAGTGTTCACTCCGAATGAGTTTAATATATTCGGAGGTGTAGTGAAGATTCGCTATCTGCTTTACTATAACAGTGTGAATGTGTTGATCGTAATCGGTTATTGAATTTCTATTTCAGAACAGCTGTGAAATGTGTAAAGTCTTATTTGAAAATGTGAAATTTTGAAATGGTTTTTACACCACATGAGTTTTCCATATATATGCATATATTTGTCTGTAGTGAAAAGATCGCTATCCGTATCAGTTTTGAGTAAAGGTTACTGTGTTTTGAAAGACGCATATGTTTCATGCATAAGGGTGATATGTTAAGCATGTAGATAGTATGGTTGTCTACCTGCTTACATATTTTCCTTACTGAGCATCTTAGCTCATCCCTTTTCTCTTCTTTCTCCATAGATTTAATTCCAGTAGAGTATTCGTTGCCATCCTCCGACATTTGTTGGCACAGCTCTCAGTCAGTATAAGGTATACACTAGTGAATTTTGTATCTGAACATGTATATGCACAGTAATACATTTTATAAATATGGGGGATGTAAATTATTGTAAATAGAGTTGCGTATATATTTATAGTTTAGAAAAAAAATTTATCAACCTATTTTATTATGGCATGAAATAAACGTTAAAAATGAAGAATCGAGTGGCTCACATTGACTCATTGCCCAACCAAATCAATGTGAGTGAGTCGTGAATTGTGATAAATAATTATATAAATGTAAGTAAAATGGGTCACGATAGAAGGTGGTATCAGAGTAAGGTTGGTCTGTGTTGGCTCTACCGAGAGGGGGGGTGAATCGGTTTTCTAACAATTATGGTAAATTAAAAATTAATCACAATTTAATCACAAATGATAATGAGCAATATAGTGCAATATAACAATTTAATGCAAAGTAGGGAAGAGAGAAACAAACACAATCGTTTATAGAGGTTCGGCCAAACTCTTGCCTACGTCCTCTCTCCTTGACCTTCTTGTCAAGTGCTTTCTTTCTCTCTTTCAATAGAGCTTACAATATTCCTTTTACAGGTTAAGGAATAAACCTCTCTACCCTTAGCAATACAGAAATGTATTCACCCTTTTACAATGTCTCTCACTGAGGAACAATCCTCTTTTCTTTTTGGGTATGGATGAATACAGAATAAGGCTTTACAATGGGTAGAGCTAACAAAGCTTGTTGCACTTAAGCTTGTACAATAAATTTCAATTGATGAGCAATAGAGACACAAAGAATGAATGAATTAAAGCTTGAGAATGTTTGGAATGTTCAGCAATAGTGTCTCTATTCTCTTTGTCTTCAATGCTTGGTTAAATACTGAAGGATTGGTAGTTGGAGCATTAAATGCTATTTTTCCCGTTGTGATTTGCAGAAACTAGCCGTTGGGTACCTCCAGTAGAGTGCCAGATCGATCTGCCATCTTGGCCAGATCGATCTCTTAGTTATAAATCCTGCAAGATTGAAGCACAAATACACAAGGAGATCGATCTCATAGGTTAGCAGATCGATCTGTTAGTTTAAAAATAATGAGGCAGATCGATCTGTCGAATAGGCAGATCGATCTCCTAATCTCTCTGTTTGAGGCAAGATCGATTTCCAGATCGATCTGCCATGCAATCTCGTAGAGAGGAGATCGATCTCTTCCTTACCAGATCGATCTCATAAGTTCTCTGTTTGAGTGTGGATCGATCTCTCAGATCGATCTATAGTCTTAAGCTCTTAAGGGAGATCGATCTCTTCCTAGACCAGATCGATCTCTCAACTCTAGCTTTAGCCAGATCGATCTCTTAACCCTTGCAGATCGATCTCATTCTACCTAAGTCCCTTTGTAAAGGTTTAAGGCTTGCCAGATCGATCACTTCCATTATGAGATCGATCTCTCATCGAGTAAAAACCCAAGAGATCGATCTCTCATCAGCCAGATCGATCTCTCATCAGCAGAACTCTAAGTTCTGGTACTAATAACCTCTAAACATGTTTCTATATCAACTTAATATTATCGAATTAACTTGTTTTGTCATTTCAAAATACATTAACTCAACAAGAGAATTTTTAGATACCTCAAAGACACTCCCTCACTAGGACTTTGGTACCCCAAGGACTCTACTTTTGCCCTTCATGCATTTTCAGATGCTGATTTTGGAGGATGCAAAATAGATAGGAAAAGTACTTCAGGTACTTGCCAATTCTTAGGAAATAGGTTAATTTCATGGTTCTCCAAGAAACAAAACAGTGTGGCTCAGTCCACAACTGAAGCTGAATATATAGCAGCTGGTAGTTGTAGTGCTCAAGTGTTGTGGATCAAACAACAAATGAGAGATTATGGTATTGACATGAAGCAAGTCACTATTAAATGTGATAATACCAGTGCCATTAATCTGTCTAAGAATCCTATTCAACACTCCAGAACCAAGCACATAGAAATTAGACATCACTTCCTTAGAGACCATGTACAAAAAGGGGATATAATTTTAGAGTACATTGACACTCTACATCAAATAGCTGATATATTCACCAAACCCCTTGATAGAGATAGGTTCTGTATCCTTAGAGGTGAATTAGGACTCATGAATATCTCTTAAGACTTATGTGTTTCAAAAATCTTGGTTTCCAGTTGATTTTAAAAGAGTTTTTGCAAAGATTTTCTGGCAATGAGGATGAGAGATCGATCTCCTTGCAATATAGATCGATCTCCTCACTTCCAACAAGCCTAAATCATCAAGGTTAAGCTAAGCAGATCGATCTTCTAACCATAAGATCGATCTCCTTACGTCTCTGTTTAAAGGAAGATCGATCTGTCAACACGACAGATCGATCTCTTCAAGCTTCCGCATTCTGCAGATCGATCTTTGCATTGGGCAGATCGATCTGCCTAAGCCTCTGTTAAACGACAAATCGATCTGTGTGTAACAGATCGATCTCCTTAAGCCTCTGTTTATGACCAGATCGATCTGGCCTTACGACAGATCGATCTCTATTGGATTCTGGAAATGACAGATCGATCTGTCGCCTCGACAGATCGATCTCCTGTGCCCTGGAGTATAAATACCCACGTAAAATTCTCAAAATTCACAAACCCAATTTTCAAAATTCCCAAATTTCCCTCGCATCCTTTCCTTCGATTCCTCCTCAGATCGATCTCCGTACGGACCTCCTTGAGTCTTGGTGTCAAATTCCGGTATAGTAACCAACATTCCTTACTGATTTTCTCAAAATTTTTCTTCAATTTGTGTTCATTTTAATTCTAGGGCAAACCTAGGTACTGTTTCATTGCTTTTCTCATTGTTGAATCTGTTTAGCGCAAATCTAGAGTCTAGAATAATGCCTAGGCTTAAGAAAGTAGGAGTCAAACCTCCTAGAACTACTGTAGAGGCAGGTTCCTCATCACAACCCGTTCCTCCACCTCCTATCGCTTCCTTCAATCAGTGTTTTAAAACACCAGCAAAAAGAAAGCGATATGAGGAATATTTCTCAACCATGCCAATTAAGCATTGGCGAACTATAGATTTCTCCTTCCTCAATCGCATTGATTTTCCATACGTCTCAAAGTTTGAGGAATTTGGTTGGATGAATTTTTTAAAAATCAACACTCCCGTCCCTCCAAATCTAGTTCGTGCATTCTTTTCCAATGCCGAACTCATTTTTGACCCAAATGACACTTGCAAAATTGTCGGTTTCAAAACATATGGGTAAAACCATTCCTGTCGATACCGATATCTTAGCTCAAACCTTTCACATGAAAAATGAAGGTTTGACGAATGAGGATGAGGAAGTCTCCTTAGAGTTTAATCTCCCTGGAGACAAGGCGAGTGACCTCCCGATGCACCTTCGGTTACTCCACCTCATAATTTCGTGGAACCTCCGCCCTTTCGGTACTCGTCATTCTACCGTTAGGCGCTTAGATCACTTTTGGCTCCATCACATTCACACCACAAGCCAAAAACCTAACCTTCCTCACTTTATATACGAAGATTGGCTGAAGATTGTGCGTGGACAAGCTACCACGATCGTTTTTCCACAAACAGTAGGTTATCTTCTCCACCGCCTTGGTATTGACTGCAGCAGCGAGACTGGCGAACTCCCCTCTCCCAAGAGCGTGCTTAACATTGGGTCCCTTCATCATATGGGATATTACAAAGACTTCCGAGGAGATTGGAAGAAAAAGAGGGACCAGCAGCCAGCTGAAGCCATGGAGGAAGACCCCTCCAATGAGCCAGTGGCCCCATCTGCTGCACCAGCTCCGGAACCATCGTCCTCAACGGCTCCGCCCACTGCACCGGCAGCCCCACCGGGAGAAATGGAGATCTTTATGAAGATGCTGAGTGACCTCACTCAAAAAATCGATGACGGATTTGCATATTTAAACCAAAGAGTGGATAAGATTCAAGAGGCTCAAGAGGCGATGTTCGATGAGCTCCAAGTAACACGCACGCATGTTGAGAATCTTTTGGATCGTGATCCTCCCTCACAATAGGCCTTAGGTGTTTTGATTTAGTATAGTTACAACATTTTAAGCTACTTGATGTTATCTATGATGAATTTGCTTGAATGAAATATCTTTTGACTTGTGTTAATGAAATGTCATTTTAAGATAATGGTTGTGTTAATGAAAAAGTTCATTTTGAAATGATGAGTATTCTATTCTTGTGATCTTGATATGACAAAAAGGGGGAGAAGAAACATGTGATTGTGTTAAGATACATAAAGGTGTCTAAGAATGATTAAATTGAGGGGGAGTTAAGCAAGTAACAAAATCAAAAAGCTAAAAGAAAGGGGGAGCTCACAAAAAGGGGAGATTTTGCAAAAATTCACTAAACATGTTTGTTTTATGTTTTGTCATATCAAAAAGGAGGAGATTGTTGAGTTAATGTATTTTGAAATGACAAAACAAGTTAATTCGATAATATTAAGTTGATATAGAAACATGTTTAGAGGTTATTAGTACCAGAACTTAGAGTTCTGCTGATGAGAGATCGATCTGGCTGATGAGAGATCGATCTCCTGGGTTTTTACTTGATGAGAGATCGATCTCATAATGGAAGAGATCGATCTGGCAAGCCTTAAACCTTTACAAAGGGACTTAGGTAGAATGAGATCGATCTGCAAGGGTTAAGAGATCGATCTGGCTAAAGCTAGAGTTGAGAGATCGATCTGGTCTAGGAAGAGATCGATCTCCCTTAAGAGCTTAAGACTATAGATCGATCTGAGAGATCGATCCACACTCAAACAGAGAACTTATGAGATCGATCTGGTAAGAAAGAGATCGATCTCCTCAAAGTCAGAGAGCTAAAGAGATCGATCTGTGTTGTTGAGAGATCGATCTCCTCTCTACGAGATTGCATGGCAGATCGATCAGGAAATCGATCTTGCCTCAAACAGAGAGATTAGGAGATCGATCTGCCTATTCGACAGATCGATCTGCCTCATTATTTTTAAACTAACAGATCGATCTGCTAACCTATGAGATCGATCTCCTTGTGTATTTGTGCTTCAATCTTGCAGGATTTATAACTAAGAGATCGATCTGGACAAGATGGCAGATCGATCTGACACTCTACTGGAGGTACCCAACGGCTAGTTTCTGCAAATCACAACGGGAAAAATAGCATTTAATGCTCCAACTACCAATCCTTCAGTATTTAACCAAGCATTGAAGACAAAGAGAATAGAGACACTATTGCTGAACATTCCAAACATTCTCAAGCTTTAATTCATTCATTCTTTGTGTCCCTATTGCTCATCAATTGAAATTTATTGTACAAGCTTAAGTGCAACAAGCTTTGTTAGCTCTACCCATTGTAAAGCCTTATTCTGTATTCATCCATACCCAAAAAGAAAAGAGGATTGTTCCTCAGTGAGAGACATTGTAAAAGGGTGAATACATTTCTGTATTGCTAAGGGTAGAGAGGTTTATTCCTTAACCTGTAAAAGGAATATTGTAAGCTCTATTGAAAGAGAGAAAGAAAGCACTTGACAAGAAGGTCAAGGAGAGAGGACTCAGGAAAGAGTTTGGCCGAACCTCTATAAACGATTGTGTTTGTTTCTCTCTTCCCTACTTTGCATTAAATTGTTATATTGCACTATATTGCTCATTATCATTTGTGATTAAATTGTGATTAATTTTTAATTTACCATAATTGTTAGAAAACCGATTCACCCCCCCTCTCGGTAGAGCCAACAGTCTGATATGAGTCGGTATTAGTAATTAGAAAAGTGTATATCCCCATGTTACTGTGCATTATTTAGATACAATTGTGTATATCAGGCTGGATTGTACTGAAAATTGATATTGTAAGCAGGATTTAATCAAACATCGTGGTAGAAGAGAGGGTTCACGATCTCGAGGCCACAAAGATAGGCCCGAGAGACGTAGTGGACCTTCATGTGATCACGTTTCTCAGAACCTATCGAAGAGTCTTGATGCCTGCGTCGTGAAATTAAAGCGGAGCATGGACATTGTGATGACATTGTTGGGGCAGATCATGGTTAGATTTGACAATGCCCAGGGTATAGAAGGACAAGCTACACTAATTATATCAGCAGCTGCACCAGAGACTCATGCGCCTACACAGCCTGCACCTATACCATAAACTGTTGAAACCCCCACGGACCTCTCTTGTTTAGACTATACCTCCTACAGTGGCCCCACGTCAGGGTAATGATGATCTGGGGTATGATTGTGAATTAGACCGACTGAGGTAGTTTCAGAAGCTTCAGCCACCGTCATTTAGTGGGGTTAAGAATTTGGTAGTGGCAGAGGACTGGATTAACAAGATGAAGAAGTATATAGGTTTTTTCGGTGTTCTTTTGCAGAGAAAGTGGCCTTTACAGCCTTTGTGTAAAAGGGTGAGGCAGAACAATGGTTGAAGTCTGTCATGCCTATTTTGAGAATTTGACATTGAGAATTGTCATGGGAGATCTTTTTGGATGCCTTCCGGGGGCTATATATATTTCAGACACTGCTCAGCGAAAACTACAAACTGAGTTTCTGAGTCTGACCCATAGAGGTTAGTCGGTTGATGAGTATGAATCTCGGTTTGCATCTCTGGGCAGATATGATCCAGATACTATAGGCAGTAGATCGAGAAAAGTTCGTAAATTTATAAAAGGCATGAGACCATCGATTTGAACTCAACTAGCCTTGTTAGATATTGTAGCATATGAGGAAGCAAGTTGTAGGCTAAGGTCGTGTGTATGCCTTGGACCAGGACGTTACGGATGCTTCATCCGATGTGATTAAAGGTTTAGTGCGTACGTGGTTGACATGGATAAGGCACGCCCGAAATTGTCTGATATCCCTATGGTTAGGGAATTTCTTGATGTCTTTCCGGATGACTTACTAAGATTGCCACCAAAAAGAGAAATGAAATTTTGCATTGATTTCACGCATGGTACTGAGTCGATATCCAAACCACTGTACCAAATTACTCTAGTTGAGTTGGATGAGCTAAGGAAACAATTACGAGAATTTTTGGATAAGGGGTTCATTAGACGGAACCTCTCATATTGGGGAGCTCTGGTCTTGTTTGTTAAGAAAAAAAAAGATGGAAGCCTCCGAATATGTATTGACTATCGGTTGTTAAATAAGGCTACCATTAAGAACAAGTACCCATTCCTTGTATTGATGATATATTGGTATATGTAAAGTCCAGGGAGGAACATGAGTAGCATCTGAGAATTACTTTGTAGACTCTCCGAGAAATAGATGTATGCCAAACTAAGTAAGTGTGACTTCTGGTTAGAACATATATCATTTCTGGGTTATGTGGTATCGAATGATGGGGTGTCTATGGATCCGTCTAAGATAGAAACCGTGATTTAGTGGGAACGACCCAAAACAATCACAGAGATCAGGAGTTTTCTGGGTTTAGTTGAGTATGACAGACAGTTTGTAAAGGATTTTTTCGAAGTTAGCTGCTCCGTTGACTCGTCTCACTCGCAAGAATGTGGTATTTGAGTGGGATGATGCATGTGAGAAGAGTTTTTAAGAGTTGAAACACCGCCTAACCACCGTATCGATTCTCACCATACCAAACAGTTAAAGAGGTTTCTCAATGTACAAGATGCCTTGAAACAAGGACTGACTTTTGTATTGATACAACATTAAAAGGTAGTTGCTTATGAATCCAGACAGCTTAAGGACCATGAGAGGAACTGTCCGACCCATGAGTTGGAGTTAGCTGTCATTGTGTTTGCATTGAAAATATGGCGCCACTATTTGTACGGTGAGAAATTTTAAATATTGACTAATCACAAAATGCCTCAAGTATCTATTTTCACATAAAGATTTAAATATGAGGCAATGGTAGATGGTTAGAGCTTATGAAAGATTACAATTGCGAGATACTATACCACTCTGGTAAGGTACGTGGTGTTGTTGATGCCTTGAGCAGAAAGAGCCTGGGAATGGTATCGTACATCACAATCAGGGATTATAAGCTGTTAGAGCAGTTCACCCACCTCAGTTGGATGTGATCCCTTCTGATACTGACGCACATTTTGTGATAGCTAGTTTGAGGTTATAACCGGATTGGATTAACCAGATCAGACAAGCTCAGCGTGTTAATCGCCTCTGTATTGATATGGTCAATCAGGTACAAATGGGCACTAGTGCCGATTATAAGTTGAGCACTGATGGATTAAAGAGGTTCAGAAGTAGAGTGTGTTCCCCATGATCCAAAGCTGAGAAAATTGATTTCGTCAAAAGTTCATTCATCACGGTAGACATTGCATCCGGGGAGTAATAAGATGTACCAGAACCTCCGAAATATTGGTGGTTAGGGATAAAGAAAGATGTAACAAAGTCTGTGGCTAAGTGTCTGGTGTGTCAACAGGTTAAGGTAGAGCATCAGGAACCTGTAGAATTATTGCAACCTCTACCTATACCGACGTGAAAATGGGAGCATTTCACCTTGGATTTCATCATGGGTTCACCAAGGACCAGGAGGAACCATGATGCCATTTGGGTGATTGTGGATCGGTTAACAAAGTCAGCTCACTTCCTAACCATGAAATCCATGGATACTCTGAGTGTTTCGATGAATCTGTATGTATGAGAGATAGTGAGACTAAATGGCGTTCCACTAAGCATTGTCTCTGATAGGGATTCCCGCTTCACTTCTCATTTTTGGGGACATTTTCAGGAAGCTATGGGAACCCGATTGAGTGTTAGTACAGCTTTTCATCCTCAAGCAGATGGTCGATCAGAGAGAACCATCCAAACTCTGGAGGATATGTTGAGAGCTTCTGTAATGGACTTTAAAGGCTCTTGGGATGATCAATTGCCATTAGCCGAATTCGCCTATAATAACAGCTATCACTCGAGTATTGAAATGGCACTATATGGTCGTTGATGTCGTTCTCCGATTGGTTGGGGAAAAGTGGGTGACCGAAAGATTTTGCTCCCGATTTAGTGAAGCAAGCCTCTGAGGACATCCGTTTGATATGTGATAGGTTGAGGACAGCTCAGAGTAGACAGTTGAGTTCCGCTGATACGAGATGAGGACCATTAGAATTTATGGTTGGTGAGTCAGTGTTTTCAAAAATTTCTTCCTCCAAGGGTATAATGTGGCTCAAAGAGAAAGGTAAATTGAGTCCTCATTACATTGGACCATTTGAGATATTAGATCGAGTGGGAGATAAGGCATACATGCCAATGTTACCACTGAGCTAGCAGGCATCCATAATGTCTTCCACGTATCGATACTTTGGAAGTATCATCCGGAATCGACCTATGTGATCCAGTATGAGCCATTAAAGCTCAAAAAGGATATGTCCTACTTGGAGAAGTTGATTCGAATATTGGATAGAAAGGAGAAAGTGCTTCGTTCCAAAATGATTCCTCTGATCAAGGTTCTCTGGTAGTACCATACTTCTGAGAAAGTCACGTACAAATTAGAGAGCCTGATGCGTGAGAAGTATCCACACCTATTCGAGAACTGATTTGGTTCAATTTAGAAGATCAAATTTCTTAAGGAGGGGAGGAATGTAAGACCCGAAATTCGGAGTCATTCCCTTAAGAAGTTGTCATTGTAAACATAAATTCATGGAATCTTAATCAATAAAGAAGAAATAATTGAATTCCAAGTTCAATTGATCAAGATATGAATGTATTATGAAGACCCGAAAATTTTCTACATCGAAAATTTATTTCGAAAATATGAAAAAATATTTTCAAGAAAATAAAAGTAAATAATAATGTCTATATATGTACATATAAAATATTTATAGAAGAAACTGGGTGTCTAAAAATATATGATGGGTTTGGGTGGATATCAATATATAAATAATACATTGTAATAATAATATTATAATAATATTATAGTCTAAGTTTTAGATATTTTGTATATATATATTAATTATATTATATTAAAATATAATATAATATATATATATATATATATATGAAAAACAAAAGTGACGAATCGCGAAACAGGAGGGAAAGATTGAAAACCCGATCCTCCCTATTCATGTCGCTGGAGGCATCAACAGGGTAAGACAGCGACAGAGGATGACCAGCGAGGGACGACCGGCACTCGAGAAACCACCGAGCACCTCCACATGCCTGGGATCACCGACGATGGAGAGATCGATGAGAGATAGGCCGAAAATGAAAAAAGGAAAATTGGACAGCACTGGTATCGATCTGGCCCCAGCCAAGCCAACCGAATACTCCCCAGGCCAAGGTAAGCCGATTGGTGGCAGAGGCTGTCAGAGAACCGACCTGAAATGCTGGCAACAGCGAAAACAACCCTGAACCAATTCGGACCGATTCAATGTGAGAAGGGGCTGAACCTGTCACAACCGGTTCAGCCAGGAGAAAACATAAAAAATGGGAGAAAAATTCGGTGATGGCTCGGTTTAACGATAAACCGATAAACAGTCAGAATTGACAGTTTCAGTTTTTGAAAATTTACTTAAATTTATATTTGACCGAAATTGACCGATTTAAATATATAAAAATGTAGCGCGACAATAGGTGACGAACAAGAGTTCGATTCGGTCTCGATTTACATGTCAGCATGAAATTTTCGGGTAAGTGAATCTCCCTTACTATAACTTGTATAGTTATATGAGTTAGAGATTAATTGAATAGTTACGAATTAATTTCGTATAAATTGTTTTTATATTCAGAATTAAAAATCGAATATCAAAAATAATTGTGGAAACTACCCGAAGAGACTAGAAAAGGCTTAAGACGGCCCGATAAATGTAAATGAGCCTAATGAGCTAAATGGGCTTTAAAAGAATGAATAGGAAGGTGAAAATGAGCTTAGAATAGAATTAAACCCAATAAAGAGCAATAAGGCCCAATGAAGAGTAATTGAGCCCAGAATTGAAATTAAAGTCTAGAAAGACTGTATACGTGCGTATGAGAGATAATGATCAGTGATTTGTGATCTTATGCAGCTCCAGAGGATACAAATTGAGGCTCATTGAACTGATTTACTGAAAGTACTAGGATCGCGACTCGATCAACTCGTACCCCGGTAAGGGATTTATGTTAGCTATTAGATGTAGCTGTACGTAATTTTATAAATCTCAATATGTGATTAGATACTATAGAAGATTTAGTTGTCGAAAAATATAAAAAATTGCCTAGTATTTGCAAAAGATCATATTGCCCCTACTATAGGGAAAGTTGCACCAAAAAGAATCGGTAAAGCATGATTTTATAAATTTCATGTTTTCAGTGTTTTAAGCATGGAAGTCTGTTTCCAGTGATATATGGATAGGTTGGCTAATATTTTTATAGTCTGCATAGAAAAACACGTTTTACGAAGTTAAGCGTGCTGAGATGGGAGTAATCTTATGATGGGTGACCTTACGGGAAGTCACCTCTCATCGCTCTTTGTAGCATCGTTTTATGTGTAAAACTCTGATTTTGGAGCTGTTTTCAACGGAATTGAGCCACCTATCAGATTTATGTGGAAACAAATCGTGCTGGAGCTTAGCTCACATGAGAATTGATATGATTTGTACATGCAGTAGTGCTGGAGCTTCGCTCGTACTGGATTTCTATGATATATGCATGACATGGTGTTGGAGCCTTGCTCGCACTATATTTTACATGACTTATACATGACATCGTGCTAAAGCTTTGCTCACTCGAGGTTTTTCATGATTATGCATGAAGTAGTGCTGGAGCTCTGTTCGCACAGAGTTTTAAATGATATTGAGAATGAAAACAGTGCTAGAGCCCTCGTGTAGACTGTGTGTCACACTGAATTGCTCGCACTAGATTTTGATATGATTTATGAGTAAAACAGTACTGGAGCCGTCGTATATTGTTGTGTGATCTTGCACTGACATGTTCGCACTGGATTTTGAGACAGGCAATGGTTGATGATTTCAGGTTAGGGTGATACGTCCCTAATTAGGGCACCCCACAGCCTTCAATGTATGATGTTGTGGTTACGGAGTATGTTGTGGTTACGGAGTACGTTGTACAGTGTAGACAACGCGGAGTACACTGTACTGCACCGCTAGTCTTTGGGCTTCAGATTGGCATGAGCCGAAAGGCTTCCGGACCACCCTTGCACACCTAGCTAGTGATTGCTTGGGGGCCACTGACTATGGTCATATGTCATCTAATGTTATGAAATGTATATCCCCTGCCTAGTTTAATCTGTTATTGAATTTGATATGGATTTCTATTTGTTGAATGTTTTATGAAATGTGCATTCTGATTTGAATTATGAAAGTGTTCACTCCGAATGAGTTTGATATATTCATAGGTTTAGCAAAGATTCGCTATCTGCCTTACTATAACCATGTGAATGTGCTGATCAGAATCGGTTATTGAGTTTCTATTTCAAAACAACTATGAAATGTGTAAAGTCTTATTTGAAAATGTGAAATTCTGAAACGGTTTTTACACCGCATGAGTTTTCCATATATATATATATATCTATATATATATATATATCTGTAGCAAAAGATTGCTATCTGTATCAGTTTTGAGTAAAGGTTACTGTGTTTTGAAAGATGCATATGTTTCATGCATAAAGGTGATATTTTAAGCATGTAGATAATATGGTTGTCTACCTGCTTACATATTTTCCTTACTGAGCGTGTTAGCTCATCCATTTACTCTCCTTTCTCCACAGATTTAATTCCAATAGAGTATTCGTTGTTATCCTCCGACATTTGTTGGCATAGCTCCCAGTTGGTATAAGGTATACACTCTAGTGAATTTTGTATCTGAACATATATATGCACAATAATACATTTTATAAATATGAGGGATGTAAATTATTGTAAATACAGTTACGTAATATTTATAGTTAAGAAAAAAAATTTATTAGCCTATTTCATTATGGCATGAAGTGAACGTTAAAAAGGAAAAATCGAGTGGCTGACATTGACTCACAGCCCAATCAAATCAATGTGAGTGAGTTGTGAACTGTGATAAATAATTATATAAATATAAGTAAAAAGAATCACGACATGTTGTTC
Organism: Firmiana major; assembly: GCA_033439115.1. Lineage (NCBI taxonomy): Eukaryota > Viridiplantae > Streptophyta > Magnoliopsida > Malvales > Malvaceae > Firmiana > Firmiana major. The sequence goes on from CM065899.1 coordinate 67,468,930, forward strand.
TTTAGAGAGTGGAGAACACCAGTGGCTGAGGCTTAGAGGGGAGCTAGCAGGACCAAGGTTGGGGCTAAAGAGTCAAGTAGACCTAGGTTGAGGCTTTAACGGGACTTCCGTCGAACGTGGGGGCATCGGACTTGAAGAAATCTTTGGGGGCAAAAGCAAGGTTGTGAGTAAAATGGGGCAACGACACTGCAAAAGGGAGAGAGAAAAAAGAAAGGGGGCAAGGTTTTGCGTTTAATGCCTTAATAGGTTTTAATGACGGATTTCTGTTGCTGAATTCCGTCACTAAAACTTAATAAAAAAATAATATTTTTAAAATCAAAATCATCTCTTAAAGATGGAATGCATTGGAAAAAAATTATTTTAAATAAAATAATTATAAAATTTAAAAAATATGATTAATTATCTTTTTAAAAATAAAAAAAGTATTAGCTAGAATTTTCAAGTAATTTGGTTGCTAATAATTTTTTACTCTAAAATTAATTTTGTAAAATATAAGTATTAGGAATAAAATTTTCATAAAAAACTTTGCCGCTAATGGTATATCACACAATCAGCTTTTGAAAAATTTACTTTTAACGAACAAATAGTATTTTTGAGATAACGGATTCTACCTTGCTAATTTTTTTGCAGACTTTGACAAGACGTCTTTATTCTATGATAAAAATTTATTCCATCACAAAATGTTTATAGTAACGATGAAATTTTGCCACTAGTTTCAAATTTTTTGCGACTGTATTTCTTTACAAATATGTAAAAATATTATCTAATTTTGTGCAAATTTATCGATAATCCATGCTAGTAATCCATTTTGGCGATAGATTTCTATCACTAATACACTTATTTCTTGTAATATGCTGTTTCCCATAAATACTCCAATGACCATTTGGAGTTTTTAGCATCGAAAAGCACTTCAGAGAGAGAAATTGCGAAGTAGGAAAGAAAAGGAAGAAAGAAAAAAAAAAAAAAACAAGGTGTCTAAACCTTCCGTCATTACTTCTGCAAGATAATAATCCATCATTTTAAGTCATACTTTCATAACACCGAACTTAAAAATAGAATGAGAAGGAATTTTTTTTATATAATTTTATGAAATATTAGAGGTATCTTTATGCTTTACTTATGTTACACATATTTAAGCACAGCTTCCCTACATAACAGCAGTGTCCATTATATATATTTTAAAAAAATGAAAACTTGGATTGCAATGTTTAATTCTATGTTTTCAAGGACATTGCTAATAATAATAATAATAATAATAATAATAATAATAATAATAATAATATGTTTTCAAAAGTTGATATCAATACTTATAATTATGCGTTAAATAAATAAGAAATAAAAGCTTTGTTTGGGTTATTTATTTATTTGTTTATTTGTACATATGATTTTAATTATTTATTAAAATTATTTTTTTTCTTATCACAATTATGTTAACATTTTGAACCACTTAATAAGAGGTTATAACTACCTCTTATTTCATAAATTTATTCCTTCCATATTCAAGAGAATTCTTTAAGTATTACAATTTAGAACTTCACCCTATAGATATCAAGTTCAAATATTTGTCCAAGTCAATTGTATTTCATCTCAGGACCAAAGGACTGGAAGAATTAATAGTTGAAATTTTCAAACTTTCATTTCCTTTTCCTATTAATTTATTTAATTATGGAATTACATGCTCAAATAAATACAATTACAATTGAACAACACAATCAAAACATGTGACAACATTAAATTTCACAAAAGAAAAAAGAATGAAGAAATCAAATGATCAGCTAATCCCAAAGAGATAGAGTTGGATAAAATTTACACATGCTCAAAACTCAATTTGGGAGCTAAAGATTCCAAAGTAGAAATCTGTATTTTGCTCTCTCTCCAGTATTTACTATTTTTGCATACAGCATCCTAATCATCCATGTCTTCATCCTCATCATAGTTGAAAGGTAATGGTACTGACTTAAATGCGCGGAACTTGCTAACATTGTTCAAATGTTCATTCTCCAACCTGCTCATATTCAACAGAAGTGCATGGCTATCAGAAAGATCCAAGACATAAAATTTATGCATAGAAACTTTATATTCCTGTGAAACATGAAAGCCGTAGTTGAACAAATCGGAAAGCTTGATCTGAGTACCTGAAGAAATTCCAGATACCCCGACGAATGATCTCCAGACTGGCAACAATAGCAATCAAAGTTTCTCTGTGCAAAGACACCTTAAAATTCAACACGGTTTGCAGCCATGCAAATCTCAGCAAGATATTCAGCACCTGCATTCACCAGCTTTGTTAGGAGTCTGACTGGTTGCCAAGTCTGAACATATTCTTTTGTTTTCTTCTTACCATGGCCCCAAAATATACACCGTTGTAAGGGATAAGCAGTTTATCTCTCAACCATCGGTTTTTAGATTGGCGTTGCAGAAGCCCCCAGTCAACAACAAGGTCCCAATAGGTACCATAGATAGCTGCCATTCCCGAACAAATCCATGCTAGCATTCTCCACCCAATTCCTGCATCTAGGCCGTATGCAGTCCTTGTGCAAACAGCAACAATTGTCAAAAAATACTTCAACCCGTTGTATCCTTGCATTGGATCTTTCTCTTCATGTAGGCGTATCAGGCACTGGGAACATAAAGTTTTAAATTTTAATTATCCAAGACTGATATGCTTAACATTTGCAGAGTTATTTGTCGCTTTAGGTGATTTGAATCACAGGAAATAGTTGCCATACCTGTAGTAATCGGGACCAGTACGGAACCACCGCAACAACGAAGTAGAAAGTGTTGAAAACATCGTTCGTTTTGCAAGTGTTCTGTCTTTGTTTATAGTCTCCCCAAGCATAATAGCAAATGTAGAATTGCAAGCTTCTTAAGGCTTGCACCTGGATGAAACAACAATTTATTCAATGGTTTGCTAGACCCTTTTCTCAGTCTAAAGAAGGTAAATTGTAAGTACAAAAGATTCACGCATAGAGCTGGTCATTCTTGTACCTGACTAGTTAACTGATCTGCCAAGAAGAAATCCTGGAATTTGACCTGCAGCAAGCAGATATGTAAGGATAAGTAAATTTGATCTTTCTTGAGTTCTTAAATTATACTCATTGCTTTCAGCTTCATTAATAATGTGTCCTTTGATGTTTTACCTTGTAGAGAGGAGCACAAATACAATGGAGTAGACTTGTGAGGAAAAATAAGCGACTTGAGCGATATAGGATGTTGAATGGGCAGATTAATATGCCAACTGCAAGCTGCACAGACAAAAGCAAATATTGGGGGTTCAACAACGGTTTAAAAGAAAGTTGAATGATCAGAGAATGTTATATGACAGCAATTTAGTTCAGCAAGTCTTACTGTAACAACGATTAAGGGAAGTAGTTCAGTGAGTGCTTTATAATCTCCTGTTTTAGGGTCCATTTCCATGTCAAGATTTGAGATGACACTGGTTAGTGCTAGTGCTGCAAGGCCAAAACTCAACAACAGTACTTCTCGGTAACCCAGCTCTGTCCCTTGCTTGAAGCCAAATATGAAAGTGTAGTTAATCCTATAACGCCCCCAAAAGAATATGTTTGCAGCATACATAAGCATATGTAAGACGATAAATGTGAACAAGCTGCATAAAAGATGAAGTACAATAATTATGGATTCAATATTCATCCAAAAAAAAACATGAAAAGCCGACATTACATAACCAATGATAAATTCATGGTAAGGCTGTTATTTATCACTAGGTACCAAGGCAAAGAGCATAAGCATAAGACTTTGTTGTAAATAATGATGATTTTCCCTGGTTTAGTCAATTCAGTTACCTGTAGAGGGGAAACATGTTTTCCATGTATTGAGCCTTTCCTTGCTTATCGAGGATACTGCGTGCATGTATGATCAATATAAGAGCTAGTATCAGAGCTGCTGTGCAGCCGACAAAGACACCTGAAATTGTTCAATCAATGCATTCAACCTCAAGCAAATGAAACATCCCACAAATGATTCTCTACTTGTAATACCTTATTTGCTACTCAAGTGAGCATCTTACCTGTGCAGAACGAAATTCTATGCCTTTCTTTCTTTGTTTTTGGCCTTAACTTGTTCATTCCTATACTGTGATTTGAATTCGAGAAGTGCTTGATAAATGTAGCTTCAACCCTCTCCATTAGCTTGGTTACCTTCAATTTTGAATTGTTAGAACATGACATATATATGAGAAAAGAAATCAGGGACTTAAAGCATGTTACCCCAACTATTTTAAGTGAAATTTCTATCTACAAAAAAAAAATGTATTAATAATTTAGATCACAGGAGGTTGCCATTGTTGCACCTTATATTTGTCAGTTAGGCACTTACTTCATCACAGCTGCCAAGATAAGAATTATCCACTATTCTCATATAATTTCTTGCTGCCCTTCTTGAACTTATCTGTGGCAACCAGGAAAAGAAATATATATATATATATATATATATATATATATATATATATATATATATATATATATCAATTGCAAAGTTGAGTAAAATTTAGAACACAATAAAAAGTTATATCTTAATACCTTATCATATTTCTTCATGATTTTCGAGAATGCTACAATATTCATGAAGCTGTTTTCAAAGACAAAGAAGCCAAATACAAAAGATTAAATGTAATGTTTGAAAAGTAAAAGACAAAGAAACCAAATCTGTGGGTTAGTGAGCCCTGGTTAATTACCTCTAGTTCTTGAGAAGCCTAAGCTTGTGATAAAATTCAATAAACGCCTGCTTAAGTTGCTTTTCGATTTTCTTCAGGTTTTCTTTATTGAAGTTCAGCTCTGTTTGTTTAGCGGTTGGGAAATGAGTGTGAATAGCTTCATTCAACTTGATACGATTCAGTATGTTCAATGAAGCAGATAGAACAGTGGTCTGATTATTGGAATTTTCTTCTTGATTCACTTGGCTGATATCTTCAAAAAACATTCATATATTAGTAAAGATTTGTTTCCGCTAACAGAAATTAAAAAAAAAAAAAATCTCGAGAAAAAAAATTTATTAATTGAGTTTTTATATATTTTTTTTTCGATTAATTAAATTTATAGATTTCAATTTTTATTTAATGAAATCTTTTTTATAACGAAAATCGGTGTGCTTTTAGACACGTATAAAAAATTATACAGAGAAGTAATCTTTTTTTTTCATAAAAAAATTAATTGAATGAAAATTAAAATATAAAAATTTAATTGATTAAAAAATAAAGGCTAAATTAATAAAATCATTTTTTTCAGACTTCCAAAAAAAGGGAGCAATATCCAAGAGATCTTTTAATCTGCTTACTGGGGTTTGTTGAAGATGGACAGACATGATCAAATGTTGGTGGTAGTTTTACTTTCTCAACTTTTATTCTAAAAGCGATGAAAGCATCCATTTGCTTGCTCAATGTTTGAGCTTCCTCCATAACTTCTTCCACTTTAGACCTGTAAAATTTGTCAACTCTGTACAACTCATTATCAAGGCTTCGGAAGAACTGCTGCTCACATTCCCCTCCTTCCTCTGCAGTCATGAGAAAGGTTGTCTCATACTTTGCAGACCCATTTCCTTTCACAGAACTCACGAGAATGGCCTGGTTTTCCATGTCTTCATCAGTGAATGAGTTCATACGTTGATTTTGTCTCTGAATTAAACCACTAAAAGCTCTATAAAGCGTTAAGGTTCTCTGAAGCCGAGCCGTAGTATCGGTTTGGCTAGTTTTTTGCTTCCAATACTGAACCTGCTTCAAAAGGATCTTCAGAGATGTGTAATCCATGTAAGCTGCCTGCCATTCAGGCACCATTTGAGACGCAAATTCCTTGCCAAACTTCATCCTCGGCCTCAGGCAATGGCTAAAGCAGATATTGAAGACACGAAAGTTTCAGGGATTTATAGAAGGAAGTTGACAACAATAATGAGAATGGGAACAAGGATTTTGACTCCCCTGACAGTCCAAATTGATGTCTACTTGTTTCCTTTGTTGTCTTGTCCTGTCCGGAATCCATGTAAAATGAAAGTTGTCTTTAATTAGCTTCCAATCTCTTTCCTCATAACATTAATAACATTATTAAATGAATTCTCTTTCTTTTCATGTTATAGTTCTGTTGAATTTCATGCCCTTGTCACCTGGAGCTTTCCAAAAAGTTGAATCAAAGCCAACCCACCATTACTTCTGTTGTAGCTCAGTACAACAATGAAGTGATGTTGATGTGATTTTCTTCACGTGTTTTAGATATTTTGTAAAAATAGTAAAGTCAGAGAGACGCAGGGATCTGTTCCCACACACGCACTCCGATGCTTAAGTCAGAAGACTGTTCAAGCAGAGTTTTTTGTAAGTCAAATAGAGATTAGGGTTTTTTGATCATACCTGGTGTATTTATAGATATTTTTGGAATTATACCTGGTGTATTTATAGATATTTTTGGAATTAAGTCAGGCTTCATGTTTTTCTGAGGCTTAAGAATATTTTAGGTCCATAACCATAGGGTTCAGATCTGAGGCCCAGGCGCGTGTCTGAGCTGCGACAGAGTTAATAGATACTCTGTCGCAGACTCAGAGTTGGCAGGTGTGCGGATGAGTTCAATATGCGACAAAGGTTCGCAAACCTCTGTCGCAGCCTTGCGGTAGAGTCATGTCGCGGCTCACTCTGTCGCATTATACTTTACCGTAGAGGTCTATCGCCTCTTCACAGCGAAGAACTCTGTCGCGTGTATACTCTGCCGCATGGCTCTGTCGCCAAAAGGCTCTCTCGCATGGTGACTCTATCGCAGGGATTCTACCGCGTGGTGGCTCTATCACAAAGGACTCTGTCGCTCAGTAACTCTATCACGAAGGACTCTGTCGCATAGCCACCGTTTGATATTCTGCCACGTGGCTCATGCCTATTGGTGGTTGTATCTGATACGTGGCTGTCCTTTGTTGGTCCAAGTAAATACGTGGACTTTAATGGGTATGACCATTATCAATTGCTCCCCACTCTTTCGTAGGAAAATTTCCTGCGAAAGAGTATGACTCGATTTTTTTTTTTTTGAATATTTGCTTTACTATTCCGGAGATGTGCCAATTTACTTCATCCGCGCGTGTGGATTAGCGTGCACGTGCGGATACAGTCGCGCCTATATATAAGCTCTCAGGCATCGCGGTATCTGCTAAGTTCTCTCGTTTAGGATCACTCTGTCGCATATTCTCCTAGTACTCTGTCGCAACTCTGTCGCGAGTCTACTACAACTCTATCGCACTTTACTGATACTCTACCGCAACTCTGCTGCATAAATCCATCACTGTTTCGAAACTCTGTCGCGTGACCAATACTCTGTCACGCCATTCCTGTATTGTTTGCCACACCTCTGTTGTAAACACTTTGACGCCATAGTTCACTGTCTTCTTTGTGGTTTTTTCTTTGTGGTTTTCATTGATTTCCAAAATGGCTGGTCATAGTGTAGGGAACCATATAGAGCTAGGAGTTAGATCGACTTAGAAGGCAGCTGACATTTAGGATCTTACTTCGAGGTTTCCATTGCCCGATGGGTACTCTTATAGACTTCCAAATTCTCAAGAAAACGATATACGTAGTGTGTCCGACGGAGTGGTTATTTTCAGGGCATCCTTAGAATTAGGACTCCGTTTTCCAATATCCGACTTTGGGGCTTCTTTTCTTAGGAAGCATAGGATTGTCCCTGGACAACTGCATCCTCACGCATGGATGCAATTAATAGGATTTACCGTGCATTACCGTTTAAGGGGTGTTTGTTTGTCTCTTCCTTATTTGATACCTTTTTTAGGTTCCGAGGTAACCCCGATTTAGTTCCCTATTCCCTTCAACGGGTGTATAAGCCCGGATTCGAAAATAGGTTATTTGAAAAACCCGTAAATAAGCTTCATGGATTCGAATCAGAGTGGCTTATTGTGGAGATGCCTAGGGGCCTGGATTTTCCTACTCGTTGGGAAACTAGACATGAAATCCTTAAAGGCCCCCGGATTTCTACACTTAGGGAACAGTTGTCTTTAGATGTTAATAGGTTATTAGTTGATAATCCCATTAATCTTGATAGTCTTCTATCAAATGAAAATCTGACATCTGCTGGTTGGGGTGTGGGTCCCGCTCCTATTGTCGGCCATTCTGTTCCTCCCTCGAATCCCTCATCATTGATTCCTTCTGAGTTGAACCCTGAGCATTTAAGGTCGTAAGAGGATATATGGAGCACAAATAGAGAATTTAGTTCTGACAGTGAACCCTTAGCTGATCTGAGCGACTAGGAAGGGTTTGGTTCAACTTTTATGGTTCTTCCTGATGATGATATGATAAACATAGAGTCCCCTCAGGAGCATTTTGATTCTCCTGATGGTAACTTTTCACGTTTTTTTATTGTTTGTTGGTTCTGACCATGTTTTTGACCACTTATTTGTTCTTTTTCTTTTTTTTAGAAATGAGCCATTTTAGACGATCTTTGGCGCGTCAAGGGTTGGAGGGAGGTTCGTCTAGCGACCCTACTAGAAAGAGGCCTCGCTTGACTGATGATGTTCCCAGTGAGGCACTAGTTGCCCCGGGCTCGGACCCCGCCTCCTCCTACACAAGAGATGCCTCCTCCTTCGGAACAAAGGGATCCTTCTCGGGATAGGGGGAAGGCTCCTTCCTCTTCAAGGAAGGCTTCTGATTCTTCTGGACGATCTCGATCTAAAGAGCGTGCTGAATGCAATATAATTTCATCCCAACGAAAGAATCGGAGGCATTTGTATATTGAGCCGTCAATGGGGACTATGCCAATTCTCCCCAGGATAGGTCCTATTGATGAGAGATCCTACCCCGTAGATGGTGGTTTCATCATAAGGGGGTCAGAGTTTCGGGTATACCCGGGAGTTATGACAACGACACCTTGGATTCTCCCGGGGTGGCGTCTCGACTGAGTTGGGCCACTATTCTCCCAAGGGACGAAGCTCGAATATTCAGGAATTATCCAGAGGGGGAAGACTTAGCTGATGTGGAAGCGCTGAGGGTAATCTTCATATTCTTTTTTCGTTTAATTTCTTTTTGCTATACTTTGAGTTTGACTTTTTATGTTTCTTTTCAGCTTGCTCAGAGGACTGTGGCCAACAATGCTCAACACCGAGCTTATCGGGAGCGAGCTGACAAGGAGATTTGAGAGTTGAAGGATAAAGTCATGGAGTTGTCGAATACTGTCAACAACTTATCCGAGCTTCCAGACGTGGTGCGAAACTTAGAAGATCAGCTCTCAAAAGCGCGTCAAGATTTGAATCAGGCCAGGGGGGATCTTACTGTCGAGACGGCTAGGTCTAACAAATTTAATAAAGATCTTCAACAGGCCCAAGCCGAACTGGACAGCATGCAGTCTAAATATGGGTCCTTAATGGATCACAATCAGGAGCTGGAACAATATGTCGCCGAACTAGAAAGTCGGGTCAGTCCCTCTCTAAATCAAGCGGAGATTGATAGTATCAGGGCGGAAGCCGTGAATGAGTACCGTCTTTCTAGGGATTGCTTGAGGCGAAAGGAGGATTTTTTGAACCCATATGTAAAATATGGTTTTTACCTTACTAGATCCTGGTTGGAGAAGCATAGGGAAGGCGAAGAATTCCCTGAGCTCCAATATACGCGCGAAGCGATGCTATTTGAGGCTCCTGACTGGACTAAGTATGAACCGATGGCTGAACCCCCTGATGAGCTTTTTAAGAGGACTGCGCAAGATGATCTCGCAAACTTAACCGGTCCTTGGGAGCCTGTGAGCCTGGACAATGCTCCCGAACCTATTGGTGCCCTCGACGACTTGGATGGAGAAGATGGTCAGCAGTCTTTAGAATACGAGGGTCCGTCAGCGCTTGATCCACAGCCTCCATCCCATGCAGACTAAATTATTTTTAGTTTTTCTTTTTGAACATTTTGTTGTTTTATTGTTGAACTTATTCATGCTTGTAAAGATTTTCTTTGAATGAATAAAGTTAAAGTTTATCTTTTCATGCTTCGTATTGCTTTGTTAGTTAATCTTTCGCTATTTATCGCCTATCTGTTTATTTGTTTTACTCGTATATTTGTTTATTTGTATATGCTCCTCGATTCTTGATAGAAAGATATACTTTCAGAAAGAATTACATATGTAAACATACCTTTTTTCTGAGGCCTGACCACTATGACGCGAGTGCGTCTTCAGTTCTTACAGCCATTATGTTTCCATTGCCTGGCCACAGTGAAGCTATCGCGCCTTAGGCTCTTACGGCTCTTCTGATTTTTTACGCCTGGCCACAGTGACGCTATTGCGCCTCAGGCTCTTACGGTTCGTTTGATTTTTTACGCCTGGCCATAGTGACGCGATTGTGCCTCAGGCTCTTACGGCTCGTCTGATTTTTTACGCCTGGCCACAGTGACGCGATTGCGCCTCAGGCTCTTACGGCTCGTCTGATTTTTTACGCCTGGGCACAGTGACGTGATTGCGCCTCAAGCTCTTACGACTCGTCTGATTTTTTACGCCTGGCCACAGTGACGCTATTGCGCCTCAAGCTCTTACGGCTCGTCTGATTACGGCTCGTTTGATTTTTTATGCCTGGCCACAGTGACGCGATTGCGCCTCAGGCTCTTACGGCTCGTTTGATTTTTTACGCCTGGCCACAGTGATGCTATTGCGCCTCAGGCTCTTATGGCTCGTCTGATTTTTTAAGCCTGGCCACAGTGACGCGATTATGCCTCAGGCTCTTACGGCTTCTTTGTCTCCTGTCACAAGATTTAGATTTATAAAAGCTGGAGATATAATAGAAGAACAATCTGCATAATGATTAGATAATGGTATCTTGTGACAGTGTAAATGAATAACAATAATACGAGAATATAAGAATATAATGATTAATTCAAATACAATTTCAAATGATTTGAGTTCCATGTTTTTCCTATTTTCTTCCCTTGCAGAGTTTCCAGGATGCAGGTGTTGGGCCCAATCCGTCGTTTGATTCTGTATGGACCTTCCCAATTGGCTCTGAATTTTTCGTCTTCCCTCAAGGCATTCGTGATATGTGACTTTCTAAGTACCAAATCTCCCTCGGACATCGGTCTATCTTTCACCCGACTGTTGTAGTAGTTGACTACCCTCTGATGATAGGATGCCAGCCGGGTAGCTGCCGTCTCTCTATGCTCATCAAGCAAATCTAGGTTTTCCCTTAGCCCCTGTGCATTCTTTTCTTCTACTAAAGGCACCACCCTGGATGACAGTGCTCTAATTTTCACGGGAATCAATGCTTCAGTGCCGTATAGAAGGCTAAACGGCGTTTCTCAAGTCGATACCCGACTAGTGGTGCAATATGCCCATAAGACACTGGGCAACTCGTCCACCCATGCTCCCATAGCTTTGTCCAATCTGGTCTTCAACCCATGAAGGATAGTTCTATTACTGACTTTGGCCTGTCCATTAGCTTGAGGATATGATACAGAAGAAATCCTTAGCTGAATGTCAAGGCGCTTACAGAATTCACGGAAGGCGTCACAATCAAATTGCTTTCCGTGATTAACATTTAAAATATGTGGGATCCCGAACCGGCAGATAATATCTTTCCACACCATCGTTTCCACTTTCTTCTCCGTGATTGTAGCTAAAGGCTCTGCCTCAATCCACTTTGTAAAGTAATCGGTGGCAACCAACAGAAACTTTCTTTGACCCGTAGCTAATGGGAAAGGCCCCAGAATGTCCAATCCCCATTGTGCAAAAGGAGTTGGTTGTATCGTACTTTGGGAGGGAGTTACTGGGGCCGTTGTTATTGGTGCAAGCCTTTGGCACTTGTCACACTTGTGGGCTTTATCTATGGCATCTTTTTTCAATATCGGCCAATAGAATCCCGATCGCAATATCTTAGCAGCAAGGGCTCTAACTCCCAAGTGCTCACCACAAATTCCTTTGAATACCTCAGCTAGGACATAGTTTGCTTGCTTTGGCCCCAGGCATTTTAACAAAGGCGATTAATACCCTCTTTTGTACAGTTCCCCATTTATTAGTGTGAACTTCGCCCCTTGTATCCTTAAGCGACGAGCCTCGTCCTTGTCTTGCGGGAGTGTACCTTCTGTGAGATACTGTTTGAATGGGGATCTCCAATCGTCCCCTATATCAATGTCACACACTTCGATCTCTTCAATGCTAGGCCGCTCGAGTTTCTCCACCTTCACTATTCTTCCTCTTGTCTCATTGGAGGAGGCTAATTTGGATAATGAATCTGCATGTGTGTTTTCAGACCGATTAATTTGTATTAGCTGGAAGTTCTCGAAAGTTCGAGCCAGAGATTGGACTTTCTTTAGATAAGGGACCAGCATCGGCTCTCAAATCTCATACTGCCCGTTGAACTGGTTTACCACCAATTGAAAATCACTATGCGCCACCAGGTGGTGAACTTGCAACCTCTCTGCCAGCTTCATTCCAGCTACCAAAACCTCATACTCTGCTATATTATTTGAACTGGGGAACCCAAACCGCAAAGAGTATTCTAAGGATTTTCCTTCCGGCAATACTAAGACTACACCAGTTTCGCTTCCATTTGCACTTGATGCCCCGTCGACATACAGTAGCCACGATTGAGTTTCCTTTCCACTATTGTCGCTCGGGCTAGTACATTCTACTATAAAGTCTGCCAGAGCTTAGCCTTTGATAGCCTGCCTGGGTTGAAATGTGATATCATATTCTCCAAGTTCCACTGCCCATTTCACTAGTCTCCCTGAGTGTTCAAGCTTCTGAAGGATTTGTCTTAACGGTTGATCTGTCAAGACAATGATGGAGTGTGCCTGAAAATATGGGCGCAACTTATGAGAGGCCATCACAAGGGCCAATGCTAGCTTTTCGGCCAGCGGATAACAGGTCTCCGGGTCTAGTAGTACCTTACTCACATAGTAGATGAGACGGTACACTATTTCATCTTTTTTCAGTAGTACCGCACTGACAGCGAACTCACCGACTCCTAAGTACATATATAACTATTCCTCTTCCAAAGGTCTTGTCAATAAAGGGAACTGCTTCAAGTATTCCTTTAGGTCATCAAAAGCTTTTTAACAATCACTTGTCCATTCAAAATTCTTTCCTTCCCGCAGAGTTTTGAAGAATGGCAAGCTCTTTTCTGCAGACTTTGACAAAAAGCGGTTTAGAGCTGCTATTCTGCCTGTCAACCTTTGGACATCTCTTACTGTGGTTAGTGGCTTCATGTCTATAATTGCCTGTACCTTTTCAGGATTTACCTCAATACCCCTGTCAGTGATCATGAATCCTAAGAACTTCCCTGATCTCACTCCGAATGAACATTTGCTGAGGTTTAGCTTCATACTGAATTTTCTCAGCACATCGAAAACCTTGGACATCTGATGAGCGTGAGACTCTCCTGCTCTGCTCTTGATAATCATACCGTCCACATAGGCTTCCATAGTATTTCCTAGAAGATCTTTGAACACTTTGTTCACCATTCGATGATATGTGGCTCCAGCGTTCTTTAAACCGAATGGCATCACCCGATAACAGTATGTTCCATCGTCGGTTATAAAAAAAATCTTCTTTTCATCTTTTGGGTGGAGCATAATTTGATGATATTCGGAGAAAGCATCTAAAAAACTGAGGAGTTCATATCCGGACGTTTCATCCACAAGCCTGTCAATTCGGGGCAAAGGGTATGAATCTTTAGGGCAAGCTTTATTCAAGTCAGTGAAATCCACACACATTCACCATTTCCTATTGGATTTCTTCACCATTACTACGTTGGCCAGCCACTCAGGGTAGTAGACCTCTCTAATAAACCCGACTTCTAAAAGTTTATTGATTTCTTTAATGATCGCCTTCTGTCTCTCCGGGGCAAAATTCCTCTTCTTTTGCTTGACAGGTCTATGCCCGGGTGAGACATTAAGCTCATGACAAATCACTTTAAGATTAATCTCGGGCATATCAGTCGGGGTCTAAGCGAAAACATCCGAGTTTTTCTATAGGCATTCAGCTATCTCCCTTCTTACTTGTTCATTCAGTTGAGTCCCTATGAATGCCTTCTTCTCTTCATCCCCTTTGACTAGCTCAATGGCTTCCATTTTCTCTACAGGCTGAGGCTTGGGCGGGTCATCTATGCACAAAGTCTCCTTTCTCTGTACTCCTTTGCTGGCGGTAGAAGCGATATAACAAGTACGAGCCCTCCTTTGATCTCCTCGTACGCGGTAGAAGCGATATAACAAGTACGAGCCCTCCTTTGATCTCTTCGTACTTGCCCAAATCCGTTGGGAGTAGGAAACTTCATTAATAAGTAACAAGAGGATATCACCGCCCTCATATCATTTAATATAGGCCTTCCAAGGATCTTGTTGTAAGCAGCTGAGGTTGACCTCACAACCATGAACAATACCTATCGTGTCACATCCTTTGGGCTTTCCCCTAGAGTCACAGGCAACTCTATAGACCCAGCTACCTTCACCTTTTCACCCTTAAATCCGTACAATGGTGTCATAATAGGTCTTAACCTATCTTCGGAGACATTCATTTTCTCGAAGCAATTCCAATAAATTAAGTTCACCGAACTTTCATTATCGACTAGGATTCTGTTCACCGGATGTTTTGCCACCACTGCGGATATTACCATGGGATCATCATGAGGCACGACAATATCACCCTTGTCTGCCGGAGTGAACACAATAGGTTCTTCATCTGCCTTCTCCTCTATCACAGCATGAACCTGATATGCTTGTCTTACGTAACTTTTACGGGAAGCAGATGAGCTTCTTGCCATCGATTCTCCTCCTGCGATAGCACTTATTGTCAGGCCGGTAGGTTCATTATCCAGCTGATTACCTCGAGGGATAGGCCTAGCTGCTTCATTCCTTGGCCTATTTCTTCCGTTATCATTGTTTTGCATATTCCGTGGACGATCATTCCTTCGATCTCGCGGAGGATAATAAGGCCTTTCACTTCTCCACAGGAAGCGGTTAATTTTTCCCTCTCTAGCTAACCTCTCTAGCTGATCCATCAGATCTCTGCATTTCTCCGTGGGGTGACCGTGAGCAGCATGAAATTCAAAATAGGCATCAAGATTTCGCCCCACATCTCCAATCTTCTTTCTAGGGAATTTCAACAGTCCCGTCCCCTCAATAGCTGCAAGTATCGCGGTGCGAGGCTCATTCAATCTGGTATAACCTTCATACCTGAGTCTAAGAGCCTTGTCTAATCTGACAGGTTTTGGGAAGCTTCTTTCAGGTACATCTCTCTCTCTTTTTTTTCCCTCCCTTGCCTCTCTGGATTATACCATCTTCATTACTTCCTCTTGAGCCACGTATTTATTTGCTCTAGCAAATAAATAAGAAAGGGTCGCTGGCTGATCAAGAGAGAGGGATTCTTGCAGCTTTTCGGATTTCATCCCCTATAGCATTGCAGTCATGGCTACTCCTACTGGTAGATCCTTCACCTCTAAGGTTGCATCTCGAAAAAGATCTACATAATTCTTCAATAGCTCTTTATTCCCTTGTTTAAGGGTCAGCAGATAAGTAGCGTCCTTCTTCCTTTGGCTATTGATCATGAAGACTATCAAAAATTCACTTCGTAACTGATCGAAGGATGAGATAGAACCCTCACTTAACCCGTTAAATCATTTTAGCGTATGCCCAGATAGTGTAAGCGAGAAGGCTCTGCACATGATTTCATCTTCCCATCCATGGAGCAGCATGAGAGACTCATAACTCTGTATATGGTCGTATGGGTCTGCTTGGCCAGCTTAAGTGGCCATAGAAGGCATCTTGAACTTCTTCGGTAAGGGTTTGTCCATAATCTCTGCACTGAAAGGAACTCTCATTCTCTGACTATCGTCAGGAGACACTAGCTTTTTCTTCTCTAAAATCCTTTCGACAACCTTCTCAACATTTTTCGACCCTCGAGTCGAATACGCTCCCCTCTCTTCGGGACTAGAAGAGTTTGAGTGGTAAGCAGTCCTTCCTCCTCTGTTCCGGAGACTTTGCACTTGGTCAGCTCCCCAGCTAATTATCTCCTCCTCGTTTAAGGTTTCCCGACCTCTAGGGGTCTGCCCATCCTTTCTTCCAGCGCCTCCCATTCCGTGATTCGACCTGGTACCCTCGAAATAGTCTTGAGGGTCATGACTATTCTATCTCCGTCGCTCCCTAGACCTGTGATTTTTAAAGTCATGCTCCAATTCCTCTGCAAAAGTCCTATGCCAAGCAGGAGAGTTCTGTCACCTGTGCTCTGCGGAAGAGTTCTACTGCCTGTGCTCTGCGAGGAAACTCTGCCGCCTATTCTCTAAAGGGGAACTCTGTCGTCGGCGCTCTGCGGGGGAGCTCTGCCGCCTGTGCTTTGCGGGGGAGCTTTGTCGCCTGTACTATACTGGGAGACTCTATCGCCTGTACTCTGCGGGAGAGCTCTGTCGCTTGTGCTCTGCGGGAGAGTTCTGCTCAGTTGGGCTCACGGCAGTGTTCATTCTCCTTAACCCTGCGGCAAGGTTCACTTCCCGCAACCCTGCCGCGGTGCGACTCCTCGAACCTGCGACGGGGTTGTTCTCCAGACCCGCGATAGAGTTCAGAATCAGGCCAGCGGCAGTATTCTGCCCCCAATCCCCTTGTCCAGCATTCACCATAGTAGAGGGTTGACCTCTCTCGTAAGTCTGGCTCGGGATGTTCCCCCTACCACCTGTTGCACTTATGGAGGTAAGCTAAATTGCTGCAGGGCATTTTTGAAGAAATTCACCATTGCCCTCAACGCTGTCGTGGTCTCCTCATTCTGACGCTTCAAAGCCTCAAATTCCTCAAGGGAAACAAAGGCAACTCTGTCGCCCTCTTCATTTTGTTCTTGTCCCCACTCTGGTCTAACAGGAGGACTCACAGAATTCTCTTCTCCCAGATTTGCTGCTGCTGTGGAGCGTGTTTTCACCATTTTGATAGAGAATCTGACTTTTCGTTCTGATTCCCACAGACGGCGCCAATTGTTGTAGCTCAAAACAACAATGAAGTGATGCTGATGTGATCTTCTCCACATGTCTCGGATATTCTGCAAAAACAGTGAAAGTCAGAAAGGCGCAGGGATCTGTCCCTGCACGCGCACTCCAATACTTAAATCAGAAGACTGTTCAAGCAGAGTATTTTGTAAGTCAAATAGAGATTAGGGTTTTTTTAATCATACCTGGTGTATTTATAGACATTTCTGGAATTAAGTCGGGCTTCATGTTTTTTCGAGGCTTAAGAATATTTTAGGCTCATAACCATAGGGTTCGGATCTGAGGTCCAGGCGCGTGTCTGGGCTACGACAGAGTTAATAGATACTCTGTCGTAGACTCAGAGTTGGCAGGTGTGCGGATGAGTTCAATATGTGACAGAGGTTCACAAACCTCTGCCGCAGCCTTGCGGTAGAGTCATGTCCTGGCTCACTCTGTCGCATTATAGTCTATCGTAGAGGTCTATCACCTCTTCACAGCGAAGAACTCTGTCGCGTGTATACTCTGCCACATGGCTCTGTCGCCAAAAGGCTCTCTCGCATGGTGACTCTATCGCAGGGATTCTGCCGCTTGGTGGCTCTATCGCAAAGGACTCTGTCGCTCAGTAACTCCATCGCGAAGGATTCTGTCGCATAGCCACCGTTCGATATTCTGCCACGTGGCTCATGCCTATTGGTGGTTGTATCTAACACGTGGCTGTCCTCTGTTGGTCCAAGTAAATACGTGGACTTTAATGGGTATGACCATTATCAATTTCAACTATCATTCCTTTTTGGGCAGCCATTTTTAGTGGAAATCTAAATTGAGTATGGATTCAATTTAAAACAAAAATAACATCATGTCGACAGTCCTATTACTCACTATTTCTTTAAATTTTTTAGTTTTTTGTGTTACGATTAAAATCAATTTAATTGAAAATCAAAATTTTCAAAAATATTTTCAGTAATCGACTAAAATTAATTTCACAATCGATTGATTAATCAAATTAAATCAATTAATTGGTTAATTCAACTAAAATTGAAATATGAACACGTTAACCCATGAGAAAAAATTTAAAATAAAAAAATACTCTTATCCGTTAGATAAAAATTAAAAAAATCCAACATTTTAAAATTTTTAAAAAGAAAAAAAAAGAAAGGTGGAAAAGACCAAAGAAAAAAGAAAATTAAAAAAAATTACGAAAGGAAAAAATCATATAAAAATAAGGAGGAGGTTCAATGTGAGCACTCCCAATGTCCATGCTTTTAGCCTAAATTTATAGTCTTGATTTGATATATGAATTTTATAAAATATATAATTGAAGATGGATCCATTTATATTAGTGTAAAATAAATTTAAGTTTAAATTATTTTATATCTTTTTATGTCATTTATTTTTTAATCTGATCATTGAATTTTATGTTTTATTTAAGTAGATCAAAATTTCAAATCAATGGAAAATATCTAAATTATTTGTTCAATAATAATAAAATTTCAATTGTTAATATATATATATTTAAAAAATGCTATTTTTGATCGTATATATGTGAATATTAAATCAACTCAAAATTTTACATGTATGACTAATTAGAATGGGTCATCAAATTTAACGACTGATTTATAAAAATATTAATAGTAAGTGAAACTATTAAATTTGTGTAAAATAATTTATTTTACACTAATATAACTTAATTTCCTCTTTATACAAATATATATATATATATATATTTATATATATATATATATATATATATATATATATATATATATGTACATATAATTTTTGAACTTCAAATAATGCATTGTGTTAGTCCAATTTAACATCAGTAATTCAATCGGCTTATATATATATATATATATATATATATGTGTGTGTGTGTGTGTGTGTGTGTGTGTGTGTGTGTGTTTTGTGTGTGATGTTTGATCAATGAGGAGAGATTCACTAGCACCAATGTTATATAAATTTAATTTTACCCATTTTCATATATTCTTATGTGATTTATATCTTTTTAATCCGGCTATTGAATTTTATATTCTATTCATGTAAATTATGCACTTCATATTTCTAGTAATTGAATATGTTTAGTTATCCATTTCATAATAATAAATTTTCAATTGTTAATATATATTGAAAATAATGGTATTTTTTATTAAAATAATAAAGATATCGGATTAACTCAAAAACTTACGTAGATGGAATATACTTGTAAGTTGTTAAATATATATAATGGTAGATTTGCAAAAATATTAGTACTACACGAAGACATAAAAAATGTATAAAATAATTTATTATATTTTTCTATGTTTACCAGATAGATACTCAGTGTGAAATTAAGTAATTCTTCTCAACAAGGTAAAACTACTCATGATATCTCTTTTATTTTTTCTCTTTTTTATTTAGCAAAGTCCATGATCTAAGAAGTTTGCATACAAACATACATACATACATATACATACATACATACATATATATATATATATATATGCATCTATCCCAAATTTATTAAGATATTTTTCTTAGAGTAAATTTCATCTAGATTCTTCGGTTTAAACCTTAATCCAAAACTAGTCTATTAGTTTAAGAAATAGACCTTTTAATCCAAAATTATCAATTTGACTGTACAAAAAATGTTTTATTAAACCACTATAAAAAAATCTATTAATCTAAACATCTGTTACTCATAAAATATTCATAATGTCATTTTTAGTATTAAAAAACAAAAATCTTACGTAACATATTTTCTTTAAAAAATAATTAAAAGAACAATTAGTTATAAAAATTATTATTGATACTTGGGAATATGAAATTGTTAATTCAAGTTTGATATATGTTAAAATTATTTGTGATTTTAGACCAAAATATCCATTTTTTTAACTAGTAAATTAGAGTTAAATTATGATAAAAATTTTAGAACCTCAATGAAATCTACCCTATTTTGTTTATTTTTTTTTCCTTTGATTTCTATTCAGATTAGTTTTAACAAGACTTTCTCAACATGATTTTCTTAAGATTCTTTTAGTCATAGATTTTCCTAAGATTTTTTTCAATTGGCTTTTCACTTATGTGAAATTTCTATGGTTAATTTTTAATTAAATGATTAAAAGACGAAAGTATCTATACTACACTTCGATTTATGGTGACTATCAGGAACATTTGGTTAAGAATCCCAACTTTATAATTTCTTTATTTTTTTTATTTTGTTTTTTCTAAACACGTGAAATAAAATCTATTATGAAGAGTTCATTACAGGTCATGCCCACCTTATTGATGATATTCAAACTATAGAAGTGAATAAGCAAGGTGCACTAATTAATAAAAGTAATAGCTTACATGTTAATTTAGAGAATACATTAGTGTTTGTCAATATTTTTAAAGAATGAAAGCCAAACCGAAAAATCTTATAAAATTTTTTAAAGAAGTAAAGTTTTGGAATTCACATCAAATCAAGTAAAACAAGCTTTTGAAGTGATGAAATAGTAAGTCGCATATATCTCTAATACACATATAGATTGATTGGTCCAGCTGAAATTTGTTATCAGCTAATTAATTATACTAGTTAGTTGTTTTGTTATTTCATTAATTAATTAGTTTTGCCCTAATTTTTTGTTTTGATCGTTATTAGGTTTCTTTGTATAAAAGCCAACTCTATAAAGAAATAAACTTGAGCTTCTCGATTATTTCTTTCGTCCCATCCAACATGGTATCAGAGCATTCGCGCTTCCTCTCAAAATTCTTTTAAAGTTTCTGATCATTCAAACACCAATGGCAACTTCTTCCGCTGTTGTAAAACTAGAGGAGACTCCTTCTTCACCTTATTTTCTTCACCCAAATGAGAAACCAACATTGGTATTGGTTACACCAATGCTTGATGGTTCTAACTATGCATCCTAGTCGTGAGCCATGAAAATGGCGTTACTTTCTAAAAACAAACTTGGCTTTGTAAATGGTTCAATCTCAGCACTGGCTTCAATTGATCCTCTGTTTTCGACGTGGGAACGCTGCAATACTATGTTCCTGTCTTGGATCTTGCATTCGATTTCTCCATCCATTGCACAGAGTGTGATTTGGTTTGATGTCGCAGTTGAAGTTTGGAAGGACCTCAAGGATCAATTCTCGCATGAGGATTTTTTTCGTATAGCAGCATTATAAGGTGAGATCTACTCATTTCATTAAGGATCTCTATCTGTTACTAATTATTATACTAGTTTGAAGGTTCTTTAAGACGAGATGATGAACATGCTCCCTAATCCTATATGTGTTTGCGACCCAAGCTGTAAATGTAGTGATCTTGATGTAGTGAAGAAATATTTTGAAAATGATTGTGTGATTCGTTTTCTGACAGGTCTCAATGATAATTTTTCTATTGTAAAATCTCAGATCATGCTGATGGACCCCTTGCTTGGCATCAACAGAGTTTTGCTATTTTCATCCAACAAGAGAGGCAAATGAGTTCAACACTGGCTCAATCACATTCTGATTCTTCAATTTTTACCAATAAAGTAGTTGTTGAATCTCGTGATGTGAACGTTTTATCATCTAAGAGAAATTCTTCATCTACCAAATGACATGTCTGCTTCTTTTGACACTAGCCATATAATTGATAAATGTTACCGCAAGCATGGATTTCCACCAGGTTATAAACCCAGAAGTAGAACTGAAGCTGTTAATCAAGTGGTTATAATGCCTCCTGCTATCACAGAAGGCAATGGTGCTGACACAAGGAGTGCTAGTGATTCACTAATGATGCTTACTCAAGATCAATACAAACATTTAATTGTTTTGCTTCCACCTGTTGACATGGCTAACTCCAACTTCTCCAATGTTAATGCCATACCCGAAACAACTCATTTTCCAGGTATGAATTCATCACAAGACTCATCCATTTTATCTTTTATTCTTGATATCGGAGCTACTGACCATACTATTTATACTTTGTCTTATTTCCAAGTTTATAAACCAATGACGAATTCTGCTGTGAAGCTTTCTAATGGTTAACATAAAATTGCCACACATACTGGAATTGTTCATTTGTCCCTTGATATCATACTTCATAATGTTTTCTATGTTCCCAATTTTCTTTTTAACTTGATTTCTGTCAGTAAGTTGTCAAAAGCTTTTGGTTGTTTACTGATTTTTCAACCTGCATTTTGTATCATTCAGGATGTCAAGACATGGAGGACGATTGGTATAGCTAAACACAGTAATGGTCTCTATTACTTCCATAGTTCGTTTCCTCAATATCATCATACAACTTATACTGTAAATGCTTTGTTGCATGCAAACCCCAAAATAGACTTATGACATTATAGGCTAGGTCATGCCTCTAATCATAGAATAAGAACTTTGAATTCTGTTGATCCTTTCATTGTTATATCGAAACAAACTCTATGTGAAATTTGTCACTTTGCTAAACAAAAGAGATTATCATTTCGAATTAGTCATTCTTTTTTCAAATGCTTGTTTTGATCTTGTTCATTTCGATATTTGGGGACCTGATCATGTTTCTCCTTTGTATGGTCATTCTTATTTCCTTACTGTGGTAGATGACTTTAGTAGACACACATGGATCTATCTTATGAAACTTAAGTCAGAAGCCAGACAATTAGTTCAAGATTTTTGTTCTTTTGTTGAAACTCATTTCCTAACCAAAATCAAAGTTATTCGTACAAACCATGGTCAAGAATTCAACATGCTTTCCTTTTACTCTTTTAGAGGACTTCATCAAACATCCCATGTACAGACACCACAACAAAACAGTGTGGCAGAGTATAAACATTAACATCTTCTCAATGTTGCTGTCACGCCCCGAAAACGTGAAAAATAGGGCTAATTTAAAACTTTTTACTCATTAATTCACAATTAAGGGTGCATTCCTGTGCAGTGTCATACATCATCATAATTATCATGCCTCAAGATCTCATCATAATATAGTATCCTATATATTACTCGATTCCAAGTTAATTAATCCTAATACATCCCGTACATCATTGTACAATAAGTGTCTGTAAATATAACTCTAGTCTGGGTACATGAATATTAAATATCTACCTCAATACACAAAATACGGCCTGGAGCTCAAGTCCTCCACTAGCCTCTAACCTGTACGTCGCAGAGAACTCACTTCACTTGAAGCGATCTGGGGGAAGAGAAAACAGGGTGAGCTTCCAAATCGCTCAGTAAGGGGGGTAAGGGAACTCAGTTATATAAACCATATCACACATCACAAATATGTATTTGTTTATGAAGCCCATTTGAAATCGTAGCACGAAAGTTCTCAAAACATCATCATCTCATAACTCATAAATCATGTGAAAACATGAAAGTAAAAAGGATCAATATCGAGCATTCACAAGCATGTGTAAATATATGCAATAATGGCTGTTCTCAAAATACGTGATAAAAATCACCACGGTAAATAGCACGTGACAAGGTCACAAAACACAACTCATGTGTAAAACGAGACTAGGCAATAAAACTCAATTAAAACTCGTCATGGCACATCAAATATGTAATCTCCTCTGGGTGCGCATCCCAGGCATCCTCGTATAGAGGGAACGTCGATAATATGGTCGTACGCATGGTATATTGAACTTATATGTTACCAGAATAAGGCCCGACCTTACATGCTACCAGAGCACTGCCTCGCCTCATGCACACTATCACGTGGTCCCTGGGTTGGTTCCCAGGTGGCCCACTCTCTCGGTCTTACATACTACCAAAGCAAGGCCACCCAGCGTTACCAGAACGGGGGTCATCTCATGTTACCAAAACGGAGGCATCTCTCGTTACCAAAATAGAGAAATATCGAACTTACATGCTACCAGAGCAAGGCCTCCCAACACTACCAAAGCGGAGGAATAATCGGACTTACATGTTACTAGAACAAGGCCTGTGGTCCCTGGGTCGGTTCCCAGGCGTCCCACTATATCGGTCTTACATGCTACCAGAGTAAGGTCCGATGTGTATTCAACATGACACGCCTAAGTCTCAATCATTAGCCATTATCTTATAAAACGTTATGCCTTCACGTAGAACTCATAATGGTTTTCTCTCATAAAACTCATTTAAAACATTTGTGTACTCAACACAAAACATATTAAAATCGAGTTCCAACCGAAAAAACACGCACACATTTTCTCAAATCTCAATATCGCCTTAACGTAGAGCCCAATTTACTTTTCACGCAGACTCAAAGGTTTATAAAGCAATTTCACACTCAGCTTATAAACTCATAAAATAATGGGCTCTAACCGGCTATAAAAACCGTGTGCAATTATATCACAACACAACACCAAACATGCTTGTATTCTCAAATCATGGTTCATGCTACAACAATTCATCAAAACACATACACAAATGGTTTAGTTTTCCCTTACCTCTTTGCACCTCGTATAGTGCAATCATTTCCCCCGTATCACGGACTAGCCTCGCATTTCACTCTGGAACTCCCGAGCTGTCCAAACGATGTTAAAACATCAATACTCATTATCACATCAACCTCAGTTCTCAAAATCGAGCATAATTGCTCATAACACCTCAAATTTCTCAATTCTCATAACTCCATCACAAACCACAATCTCGCTCACAACACCTCAACATTCTATATTTCCTATGCCACAATATCTATGCTAATACACCACATTGTCTAAATCTCCATTTACAGCTCAAAATTCCTAAATTTACCAAAGTTACCAAATATCATCATCACTCCAACTACATTGTAATTTCATCAATTCCTAATCATTTTTCAGCTATTTCAACACAATGCCAACAACTATCATCACCAAAATCATCTCAAATATAAGGATCGAAGTTTAGAAATTGCCCAAAACTTGTGGAGAGCTTATCTCTTGCCTCGATTCGATCTGTCTTTCGATTTCCAAGTATGTTGTTCTCCCTTGGGTGAGGAATAACTTTCCTTCTTGCCACAACTTCTGATTTGGACGGAAATGAGTGCTTTGGATGAGTGAGAAAGCTAGGGCTCGGTGAAAATGGGGGTTGGAAGAGAGAGAAAGTGAAATTACAGAAGAAAGCAGGGATTCCTTATATAGACTGAGGGTAGGAGATCGATCTGGCTCTTGATGAGATCGATCTGCATTTGAATTTGGGGACGATTGGGGCAATTTATGCCTAGGAGATCGATCTGTCGAGGGGTGAGATCGATCTCTTTATGACTTTATAAGATCGATCTGCGCCTTGGGGAGATCGATCTTCTCCCAAACAGAAACATTTGGAGATCGATCTCTTCCTCATGAGATCGATCTTCTCTCAAACAGAATCATAAGGAGATCGATCCTCTTCCATTGAAGATCGATCTGCTCCTTAAAGTCCTCATTCCTTGTCATTTTTAACTCACCAGATCGATCTCTCCTTCTCCCAGATCGATCTGTCCTCATAGCTTCATACTTATTTTAAACACTTAACATATAAATCTTCAATTATCATTCCCCAATTCACTTAGCTCAATAAATTATACTTCAAGTTCATATTACATAATTAAAATATGTCTGAAATCCTTAGATCTCACATCCTCCCCACCTTAAAAGAATTTGGTCCTCCAAATTCAACTCAACTAGTCAAAGAGATGGGGGTATTTCTCCTTCATGAGGTTCTCTAGTTCCCACATTGCCTCTTCCCTTGAGTGATATTTTCACAGAACTTTCACTAATGGGATGCTCTTGGTTCTCAGTACCTTCTCCTTTCTATCGAGAATCCGGACGGGTTCCTCAGTATAGCTCATGTCCTCCTGTATGTCCATCTCGTCATACTCTATAACATGAGAAGGGTCCGGGTGGTACTTCCTCAACATAGACACATGAAAGACGTTGTGTATACCGGACATCTGTGGAGGTAATGCCAATCTGTAGGCTACCTCTCCCACTCTCTCAAGAATCCCGAATGGTCCTATGTATCGAGGACTCAATTTTCTTTTCTTCCCAAATCGCACGATACCCTTACTCGGTGATACTTTCAGAAATACTGCATCACCAACATCAAACTCGAGTGGCCGTCTACGCACATCCGTGTAGCTTTTCTGTCTACCCTGTGCAGCCCGTAGCCTCTCACATATGAGTTTCACACTCTGTACAGCTTGCTCAACAAGCTCGAGAGCATTTATCTTTCTGTCACCAACTTCTTCCCAAGCTACAGGGGATCTACACCTCCTACCATATAGAGCCTCAAAGGGTGCCATTCCAATACTTGCATGATAGTTGTTATTGTACGCAAACTCTGCTAGGGGCAGGTGATCATCCCATGATCCCTTAAAATCCATCGTACACGCCCTCAACATATCCTCCAGGGTCTGAATAGTCCTCTCTAACTGACCATCTGTCTGAGGATGATAGGCGGTACTAAAACTCAATCGAGATCCCATGGACTCCTGAAACTGGGTCCAAAATCTGAAAGTAAATCGGGAATCTCTATCAGAAGTAATACTCACTGGAGCCCCATGTAATCTAGCTATCTCGCTGACATATAGCTCAGCTAAGGCATCCACAGTATCTGTGCTCTTGATGGCAAGGAAGTGAGCACTCTTGGTCAATCTATCCACAATGACCCATATCACATCACAACCTCTTTGGGTCCTCAGTAAACCCATAATAAAATCCATAGTGACATGCTCTCATTTTCATGTAGGTACAGGTAAGGGCTGTAGTAGTCCTCTAGGCTTCCGATGCTCAGCTTTCACTTGCTGGCATATTAAACACCTGGCCACATACTCTGCCACGTCTCGCTTCATACCACTCCACCAATACACCTTTCTCAAGTCTCGGTACATCTTAGTACTCCCTGGGTGCATGGTGTATCGCGATCAGTGAGATTCCCTCAGTATCAGTCTCTTTAAGGTATCATCGTCCGGTACACAAATCCGTCCTCTGAATCTCAACAATCCATCCTCACTGACTGTGAGATCCGACTGCGAACTCTGTTCAGCTTGGCTAACCATATCTATCAACCTCTGATCACTGCGCTGCCCAGTTCTAATCTGATCCATGATCCTGGGCTCTATCCGCAAGCTAGCCAAAAATCCAGTCTCTACCTCTTTAACTTTGATCCGAAGTTCGGCGAACTGCTCTAACAAATCCCATTCCCTGATCATCATAGCAGATATCATACTCTTCCTGCTCAGGGCATCAACAACTACATTTGCTTTACTCGGATGATATAGAATCTTGCAGTCATAATCCTTAAGGGGTTCTATCCATCTCCTTTGTCTCATGTTTAACTCTTTCTGATCAAAGAGATATCTTAAACTCTTGTGATCAGTGAAGATCTAGAATCTTTCCCCATATAAGTAGTGTCGCCAGATCTTCAAAGCAAATACCACAGCGGCTAACTCCAAATCATGCGTGGGGTAATTCCGCTCATGGTCTTTCAACTGTCGCGATCCATACGCGACCACTCTTCCGTGCTGCATAAGCACACACCCCAATCCTTGATGAGATGCATCACTATACACCGAAAATCCTCCTGATCCATCAGGAATAGTTAACACAGGTGCCGCTGTCAATCTCCTTTTTAACTCTTGAAAACTGAGCTCACATTGATCAGTCCATATGAACAGAGTCTCCTTACGCGTGAGTTTAGTCAAAGGAGCGGCAATCCTTGAAAATCCTTCCACAAATCTTTTGTAATACCCTGCCAAACCAAGGAAGCTTCGCACCTCAGTAACTGTCCTCGGTCTCTCCCAACTAAGCACAGCTGCTACTTTACTTGGATCCACTGATACTCTTTCCTCTGAGACTATATGACCAAGGAAAGCTATCCGGTTCAGCCAAAACTCACACTAACTAAGCTTTCCGTATAATTGCTTATCTCAGAGTATCTGAAGTACTAATCACAAATGCTGTGCATGCTTCTCATACGACCGAGAGTATACCAGGATATCATCAATAAAGACTATCACAAATTTATCTAGATAGTCTCTGAACACCTCGTTCATCAACCTCATAAATGCTGCAGGGGCGTTCGTCAATCCAAAGGATATCACCAGAAATTCATAATGGCCATACCTTGTCCTGAAGGCCGTCTTGGGAATATCTTCTTCCTTGATCCTCAATTGGTGATAGCCCGATCTCAAATCAATCTTAGAAAAGACTGAGGCCCCTCTTAGTTGATCAAGTAGATCATCAATCCTGGGCAGTGGGTATTTATTCTTCACCGTGGCATTATTCAACAACCGGTAGTCTACGCATAATCTGAGACTACCATCCTTCTTCTTGACACATAAAATCGGTGCTCCCCACGGTGAAACACTGGGCCTAATGAACCCTTGATCCAATAGCTCCTGTAGTTGTTTCTTCAATTCCTCAAGTTTCACTAATGCCATCCTGTAGGGAGGCTTAGAGATCGGCTGAGTATCTGGTACTAAATCAATGGTAAACTCCAGCTCTCTCTCTGGTGGCAAACCTGGCAGCTCATATGGGAAAACATCCGAGAATTCACACACCACAGGTATATCCTCAATCCTCGGATGTTCCAGCTCATCGTCTGAGATGAGTGTTTCGTAACCTTCACATGAACAATCATATTTAATACTCTCAAAAATAATATTAAAATTCTCAAATTACTTACTAGAATTCCACATATTCATTTCCTCAATATCTCAATCGTACACTGTAAGGTTCAGGTAGGGAGAAAGTTACAATCTTAGTGTAGCAGTCTAAACCCACTCGATTGGTTGCCAACCAATCCATTCCCAGAATTACATCAAACCCATGTATATTCAACATGATTAGATCTGCTAACATCACTCTATCTCCCATCTTTATTTCACATCCTCTACAGATTAACTCAGTTCTCTGGGATTCACGCATAGGGTTATTTACATGTAGTACATATTCTAGAGGTTCAAACTTCAAATTTAAACTACATGCAAAATGCTCTGAAATAAACGAATGCGTGGATCCTGGATCTATCAATACATGAGTCTTATGATTACAGACAGAAAGTGTACCTCTTATAGTTTCTGTTGAAGTGTTCGCAGTTTCCTTATCCAGGGCAAACACACGTCCCTGTGCCATAGGTTTCTTCCTTTTTTCTGCAGCAGTGGCCCATCTCTAGGGATTCACTCTCTGAGGCTGATGTCTAGTAGGCTCCGGAGCATGTGGTATCTGAGGTTGAGAACAGTCCTTCACTCTATGACCCATGTCACTACACCTAAAACATCCACGGATCGACCTAGTACAACTTCCCTCATGCGATCGACCACAGTCTCTACAAACCCTTATCTCCGGCCTGCCATATCGAGGGGTCTCCTTGATAATAGGATAAGCTCTGGGTCTCTCCAATCTGCCCTTCTGTACCTCAATCCTTCCTCTCCTGAAGGAACCTCTCCGAACATCTGCTTGAGATATCGCTGGCCTCTTGCCTTTGTCCCTAATCACTGCTCCAAACTCATTCTAGGACTGTACAATTTCAATTCCCCTCTCAATCTCTTGTGCTCGTCTCAGAGCATCTCCAAACTCAGTAATACACAACCCAATCAATCGATCTCTGATGATGGGCTTCAATTCATACACAAATCTCTCTGTGTAGAGCTCTTCATTCTTGAAAGTCTCTGGATCATATCTCAGCAGAGAGGTAAATCGGCTCTCGTAATCATCTACAGACATGTCACCCTGTACCAAACTCAAAAACTCTGCTTGCCTCCTTCTCTGGGCAGCTCGCGGTACATATTGGGCTCTAAAGGCTGTCTGAAACTCTTCCCAACCAATCACATCCTGGTGGGACATCAAAATACCCTGGGTAGTACCCCACCAATCTTGAGCTCTCCGTTTCAACATATAGGCACTCATACTGACCCTCTCAGCATCAGTGCACCCCAGATAGTCGAATATAACTCTCAACTCCATCAACCACTCCTCAGCCTCTGTAGGATCCTTCTTTCCCCTAAATGCAGGTGGATTCATTTTCAAAAAGTCCTTCAATCGGATCATACTTCTGTCATCAGGCTGAGTGACGGGAGGCATTGGGGGTATGGGAGGTCCTTGTGGTGGTGTAGGAGTAGTACCTGAGGCATTAACTCCAAAGTGTTGTGCGAATAATGCTGCCATCTGCTTAAAACCTTGCCTCACATCGGTCTCAATCTGATTAAATCAAGAGTTAGGACTCTCTAGTTGTGGGACAGGTGGCGGAGGGGACTCTGCCTACCTCCTCGAACGACCTCGTCGTTTACTCATTCTTTATCTCAACTCGTCTCCTGCGCGTCAATATCAGAATCGATTGAAATCTCAATCCTCGGATTCAGTTCATGACCAGACTATTACAGACACTTGGGATGTATTCTATTTCACTTAACCGACACTGACAGTACTAAACACCCTAAGCTCTGATACCAAGAAAACTCTGTCACGCCCCGAAAACGTGAAAAATATGGCTAATTTAAAATTTTTTACTCATTAATTCACAATTAAGGGTGCATTCCTGTGCAGTGTCATACATCATCATAATTATCATGCCTCAAGATCTCATCATAATATAATATCCTATATATTACTCGATTCCAAGTTAATTAATCCTAATACATCTCGTACATCATTGTACAATAAGTGTCTATAAATATAACTCTAGTCTGGGTACATGAATATTAAATATCTACCTCAATACACAAAATACGGCCTGGAGCTCAAGTCCTCCACTAGCCTCTAACCCGTACGCCGCAGGGAACTCACTTCACTTGAAGCGATCTGAGGGAAGAGAAAACAGGGTGAGCTTCCAAATTGCTCAGTAAGGGGGGTAAGGGAACTCAGTTATATAAACCATATCACACATCACAAATATGTATTTGTTTATGAAGCCCATTTGAAATCGTAGCACGAAAGTTCTCAAAACATCATCATCTCATAACTCATAAATCATGTGAAAACATGAAAGTAAAAAGGCTCAATATCGAGCACTCACAAGCATGTGTAAATATATGCGATAATGGTTGTTCTCAAAATACGTGATAAAAATCACCTCGGTAAATAGCACGTGACAAGGTCACAAAACACAACTCATGTGTAAAACGAGACTAGGCAATAAAACTCAATTAAAACTCGTCATGGCACATCAAATATGTAATCTCCTCTGGGTGCGCATCCCAGGCATCCTCGTATGGAGGGAACATCGACAATATGGTCGTATGCATGGTATATTGGACTTATATGTTACCAGAACAAGGCCCGGCCTTACATGCTACCAGAGCAATGCTTCGCCTCATGCACACTATCACGTGGTCCCTGGGTCGGTTCCCAGGCGGCCCACTCTCTTGGTCTTACATGCTACCAAAGCAAGGCCACCCAGCGTTACCAAAACGGGGGTCATCTCATGTTACCAAAACAGAGACATCTCTCGTTACCAAAACGGAGGCATCTCTCGTTACCAAAACGGAGGAATATCGGACTTACATGCTACCAGAGCAAGGCCTCCCAACGTTACCAATGCGGAGAAATAATCGGACTTACATGTTACCAGAACAAGGCCTGTGGTCCCTGGGTCGGTTCCCAGGCGTCCCACTATATCGATCTTACATGCTACTAGAGCAATGCCCGATGTGTATTCAACATGACACGCCTAAGTCTCAATCATTAGCCATTATCTTATAAAACGTTATGCCTTCACGTAGAACTCATAATGGTTTTCTCTCATAAAACTCATTTAAAACATTTGTGTACTCAACACAAAACATATTAAAACCGAGTTCCAACCGGCCAAACACGCACACATTTTCTCAAATCTCAATATCGCCTTAACGTAGAGCCCAATTTACTTTTCACACAAACTCAAAGGTTTATAAAGCAATTTCACACTCAGCTTATAAACTCATAAAATAATGGGCTCCAACCGGCTATAAAAATCGTGTGCAATTATATCACAACACAACACCAAACATGCTTGTATTCTCAAATCATGGTTCATGCTACAACAATTCATCAAGACACATACACAAATGGTTTAGTTTTCCCTTACCTCTTTGCACCTCGTATAGTGCAATCGTTTCCTCCGTATCACGAACTAGCCTCACATTCCACTCTAAAACTCCCGAGCTGTCCAAACGATGTTAAAACATCAATACTCATTATCACATCAACCTCAATTCTCAAAATCGAGCATAATTGCTCATAACACCTCAAATTTCTCAATTCTCATAACTCCATCACAAACCACAATCTCGCTCACAACACCTCAACATTTTATATTTCCTATGCCACAATATCTATGCTAATACACCACATTGTCTAAATCTCCATTTATAGCTCAAAATTCCTAAATTTACCAAAGTTGCCAAATATCATCATCACTCCAACTACATTGTAATTTCATCAATCCCTAATCATTTTTCAGCTGTTTCAACACAATGCCAACAACTATCATCACCAAAATCATCTCAAATATAAGGATCGAAGATTAGAAATTACCCAAAACTTGTGGAGAGCTTATCTCTTGCCTCGATTCGATCCGTCTTTCGATTTCCAAGCATGTTGTTCTCCCTTGGGTGAGGAACAACTTTCCTTCTTGCCACAACTTCTGATTTGGACGAAAATGAGTGCTTTGGATGAGTGAGAAAGCTAGGGCTCGGTGAAAATGGGGGTTGGAAGAGAGAGAAAGTGAAATTGCAAGAGAAAGCAGGGATTCCTTATATAGACTGAGGGTAGGAGATCAATCTGGCTCTTGATGAGATCGATCTGCATTTGAATTTGGGGACGATTTAGGGCAATTTATGCCTAGGAGATCGATCTGTCGAGGGGTGAGATCGATCTCTTTATGGCTTTATGAGATCGATCTGCGCCTTGGGGAGATCGATTTTCTCCCAAACAGAAACATTTGGAGATCGATCTCTTCCTCATGAGATCGATCTTCTCTCACACAGAATCATAAGGAGATCGATCCTCTTCCATTGGAGATCGATCTGCTCCTTAAAGTCATCCTTCCTTGTCATTTCTAACTCACCAGATCGATCTCTCCTTCTCCCAGATCGATCTGTCCTCATAGCTTCATACTTTTTTTAAACACTTAACATATAAATCTCCAATTATCATTCCCCAATTCACTTAGCTCAATAAATTATACTTCAAGTTCATATTACATAATTAAAATATGTCTGAAATCCTCAGATCTCACAGTTGCTAGGGCTTTGAGATTTCAAGCACACATTTCTGAACGATTCTGGTTCGATTGTATTTGTCAGGCAGTTCACTTGATAAATAGACTCCCATTTCCCATTTTACAAACTAAAACTCCATATGAACTTCTATACAATAAACAACCAAATTTTTTCCATCTTCGAGTTTTTGGATGTTTGTGTTTTGCATCTACACTAGCTCACTGTAAGACCAAATTTCAACCTACGGTTGTTAAGTGCATTTTTCTTGGTTATGTTGCAGGCACCAAAGGTTACAAATTATATAATCTTCAAACTCACCAAGTATTAGTTTCTCAAGATGTCATTTTTTAGGAAAATACTTTTTCCCTTAGCTCCTGGTTCTGTTTCTACTCCATCATCTTATGATATTATATTACCTTCCTCTAACATCAATTCTGATAAGTCTTTAGACATAATACCTCTTGTATCCGTCCCAAATCATGTTGATAATGCCAAAGCTGTTATCCATTCTTCACCACCTGCTATCTTAAGAAGATCCACACGATAAAAAATTCTTCTATCACATCTCTGAGATTACCATTGTTATTTGGTTAATACCAATCAGTCTTCATCCTTGCATTATAGTTATCGATATCCTATTTCTTCTATACTTACATATGATAAATGTTCTGTTTCTCACAAAACTTTTGCTCTCACCATTTATTCTATTGTTGAGCCTACCACTTATAGCCAGGCAGCAGCATAGGAATGTTGGCAACAAGTTATAGAGGTTGAGTTGGATGCTTTGCAATTAAACAATACTTGGGTCTTAGCTAGGGATGTCAACGGGGCGGGTACCCGTTAATTTTGAGGTACCCGAACCCGAACCCGATTAAAACTCGATTTTTTTTTAAGATACTACCCGAATCCTACCCGAATAAATTTTATACTACCCGTTAATTATTCGAACCCGTTTAATTACCCGATTATTCAACCCATAATTTGACAACCCGTTTAGTAACCCGAACCCGAAACCCAAAAAAGGTCATCTAATTTTGTATAAATCAAAAATAAAAATTAAACAACAACATACATATTCTATCATAATTAAACAAATTTTAATAATTCAATAAACCACTTGAAACCATAGCAAATAAACAAATCATAAAAACATATTTATGAAACTACAAACAAACATAATTTAAGTAAAAATTAAAAAACATATTTGAAGTTTATTGGAATCATGATAAATCTTCATTCTTCATCATTATTAAAAATGTCACTTGAGTCCATAGTTGTAGATGCTCCTACAAACAAAATAAATAAAATATTAGTCTTGAGCTAAAATATAATAATAGACTACTTTTGAAAAAGAAACAAATAAAATAAAAAGAGTTATAACAAATAAATTATTTACCTCATACGTCACTCCTTAACCAATTTTGGCAACACATCAATGCCTCCAAAGTGTCCGGATTAAGCCTTCTTCGATGACTACTCACTAGGGATGTAAACGGGGCGGGTACCCGTTAATTTTGGACTACCTGACCCCGAACCCTATAATTACCCGATTAATTTTTAAAACAATTACCCGAACCCTACCCTAATAAATTTTGCACTATCCGTTAAATACTCGAACCCGTGTAATTACCCGATTATTCAATTTATATTTTGACAACCCGTTTAATAACCCGAACCCGAAACCCGACTATGAAAAAAAATTATTCTAACATCAAAAATCAAAAACATAAAATTAAATAAGAACATACATATTCCATCATAATTAAACAAACTTTAATAGTTTAACAAGTAACTTGAAACCATTATGAGTGCATAATATATACCATAGTATTTCTAATTTGATACATTTGATTTCTTATGAAGTTATGATATATTTATGTAATGTAAATTAATTTAATCAATGATAATAATATTAAATGATTAAAAAGATGTAGACCTTAAATTGATAATTAATATTTTCATTACAATTTGTATCATATACATATACTATAGTATCATATATGTAAAATGATCATATATTATAATATTATATATTATAATTATACTATAATATCATATACTATAATATGAAGTTATCAATTTATCATATACTTAAAATTTTAATTTGAATCATTGATTTTTTTGAGTAAACAATGTTTTATTATAATTAATAATTTCAATTTTAAATACAATTTGTATCATATACATGTACTATATTAGTATCATATATAATACATGTAAATGGTCAATTTGCAAGAATTACATCTTAATCAAATTTGAAACTTTTATCATTTTAATTTCAGTAGTTTATATTTAAAATTTAAATACTTATTATCTTAAACATAATTTACTAATTTAATTTCATAATTATTTTATTATAATGTTTCATTAATTTTTTAACTAAAAAATGTTTTACTATAATTGATAATTTCAATTTTAAGTATAATTTATATCATATACAAATACTATATTAGTGTGTATATATATATATATATATATATATATATATATATATATATATATATATATATATATATAAGAATTTGATTTTAACTAAATATGAAACTTTTATTATTTCAATTTCAGTACCTCGTATTTAAAATTTTAAGACATATTATCTTAAGCATAATTAACTCAATTTAATTTCACAATTATTTATTTTATTATTATTTTTTATTAATTTTTTTAGTTAACAATGTTTTATTAAAATTAAAAATTACAATTTTAAATACAATTTGTATCATATAAATATACTATAAATTGATATCATATATGCAAATGACTAATCATTAATGTGTAAGAATTGCATTTTAACTAATTATGAATTTTTTTAAATTTAATTTTAGTACATTATATTTAAAATTTTAAAACTTATTATTTTAAGTATAATCAATTATTTTAATTTCATAATTATTTTTATTATGCTAATTACTAATTTTTTTTTAGACACATAATTTTATTGTATAAATATTTTTTTAGAACACATTATGTCAAATATAAGTTATGATTTACTTGACAAGTTCATTGTATAAAGATTAAAAGATAAATGTTCAAGTCCCCAAAACCTTTAAAATTATATTTTGTAAGCAAAAAATTAAACGGGTTCGGGTATCGGGTTCGGGTACTTGAACCCGATTAATAACCCGATTACATTAATAGGGTTCGGGTACCGGGTATCCGAGGGGTACTATCCGAACCCTACCCGAACCCGTCACGGGTAGTGAAATTACTACCCTAACCCGATTAAAACCCGTTTATCGGTACCCGAATCTGACTTAAACGGGGCGGGTAGTACCGGGTACCCGTTTACACACTACCCATTTACATCCCTAGTCTTAACTGTAAGACCCGAACTTTGTGTTATTTCTTTAAGAATATATCATTTGAATATGTAATTATGATATATCGATCAATAAGGAAGAAATAATACCATTTCGAGTTTATCTGAATGTAATTGAAAATCGGTAAGTTTTAAAATACCGAAATAAGAGATTGAGTAAATTTGAAATAAATCGAAGGAAATTAGGTTAAACCAAATGAAAATATGAACTTAGAATACGAAAATATAGGGAGTCCAAGAAAGGAAGTTAGTCCGAAAATGATAATCCGAAAATTACCCCACAATAGGAATTTATCTCCGAAATAAAGATAAAAAATTATATTTTCGAAGAAATAATAAAAATAGAATATGATGTACATATATATATATTTTTCGAAGCAAAATTAAATAAAATATATGTACACGGGTATGAATATTAATGTGTAAAGTACATTATGGTAATATAATATTATTATAATAATATAAAATATTTGTTTATTATTATTATAAGAATATTATATTAAAATATATTATTTAATTGGATATTATATTATATTATATTATATTATATTATATTATATTATATGATAGTATAATATAATATAATATATATATATATAAGAGGAAATCGAAAAAAAAAAAGAAAAGGAAAGAAGCAGCGAAAATCGCGAGGAACAGTGACCGAGAGAACCAACCTCTGCCTCTCCTTCCTCCAACGAGCCACGGCCGGCGAGAGTGCACGAGAGGGGACCGAGGACGAACGACTGGCACCCAGGAAGTGACTGGACGTCGGCACGCACCGTGGAACGACCGAAAAAGGCAGATCGACGAGGAGGAGGCCTCGGGAGAGAAAGAAGGATTCGCCAGCACCGACGGTGATTGGGCCGAGCCAAGCCAGGTAAACCTTCCTCAGGCCGAGGTGCACCCAACGGTGACTGACCCACCTCGAGAATCGTCCGAAAACGTCGGCAACTGCCAAAATCAGCCTAAACCGGTTCGAACCGGTTCAGTGTGAAAAGGGGCTGAACCGATCCGAACCTGTTCAGTAGGAGAGAGAAAGAGGAGAGAGAAAAAAAATTTGGGAAAAAAATTCAGTGCTACCCGGCACAGTAGTAGACTGGTAAGTGGTCGAAAATCGATCGAATTATTTTTCGGATAATTAATTTGAATTTATATTAGACCGAAATTAACCGGTTTAAATATATATTGCTGTGTAGCGAAAAAACGATAGGTAACGTGTACGAGTTCGAGCGAATCTCGACTTACGTGCCACCAAAGAAGGATTTGGCTTCCGAGAATACATCCGAAGTCAATTAGACTGCGTGGTCCGGAGAGATCAAGAATTAAAATTCGCAATCGACATATTTCAAGGTAAGAGACTTATGTAAGCTATAGAGATAGCTATACGTATGTTTTCTTATCTGCTGTGTGAAATGTATGTGATAAGTACATAGATATCGATATATCTAAGTAGAAAACTACGTATAAGAATAAGTCAAATGATGAGTTGCATGACTTCTATGATTGTGTGAAAAGAGGTTTTTGCAAACATTTTGAGAAAGAACGATAATAGACAGGCTCCCGGTTTAACCAAGTGCATATAATGTGTTTTAAAGAGTGACTGAAGGGAAAATTACCTTCTCACTCATGACTATACATGGAGCCTTTCTATTTCTTTTCTGTGTGAAACAGTGCTAGAGCATGAGAGGCAACGGTAGATTGACCAGCCTCGCTTGCGCATTAATTTCAAAAAAGATTTTGAGAAAAGCTAAAGAGTGCTCAATGCCTCGAGTGACGCTGTGTGATTCCACTCGAGCTACTCGCACTAGTTTTTGGAAATCATGTTGGAGCCATAGAGTACTTCTTATTGATCTTACTCTGGTTATGCTCACATGTGACCCTCTCGATTTAAAGTGATGAGACAACAGTGCTTGATGCCTCGGTAATATTATGTGTTCCATCCGAGAGCTTGCATTTGTACTCGATGCCTCAGATATGTCGTGTGCTCTACTCTGAGTTGCTCGCACGTAGTCTCTTGATCTTCTGTGTGACAAGTAAAACCGTGCTTGATACCTCGATAATACCGTGTGTTCCATTCGAGAGCTTGCACGAGAGTTTATGAATTTCTGTGTGATGGATAGACCGTGCTTTATGCCTCGATGATACTGTGTGTTCCATTCGAGAGCTCGCAAGTGGTTTTGAGATAACGAAAATGGGTGATAAAGATCCACGGGAGTATGATGTACTGTGAGCGTTAGCCATGGGGTACGATGTGCCGTGACTATCTATGTGATATCTGTGTGATGCTGAGGGGATGGTTGATCCGCCTCCCTAAGCGTAGGGTTCCCGCACACCTGATCAGTGTAGCTTGGAATTCGACTATGGCCATAAGTCCTGATAAGTCTACTATATCTGTGTGATACGATATTGTCACTACTGTGTGAGGTGACATATATCTTCCATTGCTATGTGTCTGGGGATATGTTAACCCATGATTTATGTCTCAACATGTAACTGATTTACAAAGTATAAAGCATTTTCTATATGTGATATGTGTAAATAGATTATGCTTTGTGAAGCTATGTGCTACTGTGTGAAGTTAAACCTGTGTGGTTTTAAATGATAAACTGTGTGGATATGCATATACTCATATAGCGAATTAATGGTTTCGCATTGATGACAGTTGTTTTTAAAGAACATGCATATTGTTTTATAAAGAATGAACATATATGTATTTTAGCATGTAGATAGTGTGGTTATTTACCTGCTTGCATATTTTTCTTACTGAGCGTGTTATGTTCACCCCTTTATTTCTCCTCCACAGATACTACGTAGTAGTGAGTACTGCAGTCGTCCCTGCTACGGTGTTCTCTAGTCATCCAGCAGTATAGAGAGGTATACACTATTAAGATGCGAAAAAAAATTGTATCCTGTAAATTTATGCACAGTCTAGTAATATTTTGTACGAAAGGGATTATAGTTAATAGAAACTGAGGTAAACGCTTCCGCACATATTTATAAAAGTCCAGTTTCTATTCTACTTCATTTATTAAAATGAATTTAAGTGAGATGTAGATTGGATTTGACTCACAGCCCAACTGTAAGTGGTAAGTAGTAAGGTAAATTCACGAGAAGATGGTAGGGGTCGTGACATTAGTTGAATTGCCTTCATAAAAAAAAATTCATCGGTTGTAAGTGGGTCTATAAAGTGAAGTATCGATCTACAGGTGAAATTGAAAGGTACAAGGCACGCCTTGTAGCAAAGGGATTTACACAACAGTATGGGCTCAATTAAAATAATACATTCTCTCCTATTGCAAAGATCACCACCATCCGCACTTTGTTGGCTGTTGTAGTAGCTAAATAGTGGATGCTACACCAACTTGACATTAATAACGCTTTTCTTCATGGAGATTTGTCTAAAGAAATCTGTTGAGTTAATGTATTTTGAAATGATAAAACAAGTTAATTCAATAATGTTAAGATGATATACAAACATGTTTAGAGGATATTAGTACCAGAACTTAGAGTTCTGCTGATGAGAGATCGATCTGGGGTATGAGAGATCGATCTCCTGGGTTTTTACTTGATGAGAGATCTCCCTTAAGAGCTTAAGACTATAGATCGATCTGAGAGATCGATCCACGTTCAAACAGAGAACTTATGAGATCGATCTGGTAAGGAAGAGATCGATCTCCTCAAAGTCAGAGAGCTAAAGAGATCGATCTGTGTTGTTGAGAGATCAATCTCCTCTCTACGAGATTGCATGGCAGATCGATCTGGAGATCGATCTTGCCTCAAACAGAGAGATTAGGAGATCGATCTGGCTATTCGACAGATCGATCTGCCTCTTTATTTTTAAACTAACAGATCGATCTGGTAACCTATGAGATCGATCTCCTTGTGTATTTGTGCTTCAATCTTGCAGGATTTATAACTAAGAGATCGATCTGGCCAAGAAGGCAGATCGATCTGGCACTCTACTGGAGGTACCCAACGGCTAGTTTCTGCAAAACACAACGGGAAGAATAGCATTTAATGCTCCAACTACCAATCCTTCAGTATTTAACCAAGCATTGAAGACAAAGAGAATTGAGACACCATTGCTGAACATTCCAAACATTCTCAAGCTTTAATTCATTCATTCTTTGTGTCCCTATTGCTCATTAATTGAAATTCATTGTACAAGCTTAAGTGCAACAAGCTTTGTTAGTACTACCCATTGTAAAGCCTTATTCTGTATTCATCCATACCCAAAAAGAAAAGAGGATTGTTCCTCAGTGAGAGACATTGTAAAAGGGTGAATACATTTCTGTTTTGCTAAGGGTAGAGAGGTTATTCCTTAACCTGCAAAAGGAACTTTGTAAGCTCTATTGAGAGAGAGAAAGAAAGCACTTGACAAGAAGGTCAAGGAGAGAGGACGTAGGCAAGAGTTTGGCCGAACCTCTATAAGTGACTGTGTTTGTTTCTCTTTCCCTATCTTGCATTTAAATTGTTTAATTTCATTATAGCTCAATTCTATTTTCTGATTGAAGTAGGATTAAATTAAAATTTGTCGTAATTGTTAGAAAACCGATTCACCCCCCCTCTCGGTAGAGCCAACAATTGGTATCAGAGCTAGGACTCTTTAATCACATAGGAACAACTTCCTAAGAGTTAAAAACGATCAAATGGCTCTTAACAATGTAGCAACTAGTTTGGTAGGAGAGGGGCACTCTACGGTTAGACCTCCCATGTTCAATGGTGAACATTATTCGTATTGGAGGACTAGGATGATGTTATTCATTCAAGCAAATGATTATGAAGTCTGGAGAATAATAGTTAAGGGACCTCAAATCCCTACAAAGAGAATAGAGGGAAGAGATATCCCCAAAGAAGAAGATGAATGAGATTCTAATGACATTAAATGTGCACAACTAAATGCAAAAGCTATGCACACATTATTTTGTGCTTTAGGTCCTAATGAATACAATAGAGTCTCCGGATGTGATAATGCCAAGCAAATATGGGATAAATTGGCAATAACTCATGAGGGTACAACCCAAGTGAAGGAGACAAAAGTAGGTATGCTCACACATGACTATGAGCTATTTAGGATGAAGGAAGGAGAATCAATTAGTGATATGTTCACTAGATTCACAGACGTAATTAATGGATTAAAATCTTTAGGAAAAATATATTCTAATATTGAAATGGTAAAGAAAATTTTAAATAGCTTACCTAAATCATGGGAAGCTAAAGTGACGGCAATTGAGGAATCTAAGGATCCTCACACATTGTGTCTAGATGAATTGATAGGATCTTTGCTCACTTATGAGATGAAACTTAAAAGAAATGAAGAGCCGCCCAAGAAAGTGGGTGTTACTCTAAAATCCACTGCTCAAGAGGAGATTAAAAATGAGAGTGGTAGTGAGGAGGATATTGAGATGGCAATGTTTGCCAAAAGATTTAATAAGTTCATGAGGATGAAAGCTAGTAGTAGTAATAGGAGAAACAATAGGAGAGAACAAGAGGAAGTAGGTAGAAAAGACTCTATTGTATGTTATGAATGTAAAAAACCTGGACACATAAAATTTAACTGCCCTCTTCTTAAAAGGTCAAATGATAGGTTCCATAAAAGGAAGGCAATGGTGGCAACATGGAGCGACAGCGACTGCTCCGATGATGAATCAAATGAGGACATTGCCAACTTATGCTTCATGGCTATTGATGATGATGAAAAGGTAACCTCTAATCTTAATGAATACTCATTTGATGAATTGCAAGATGCATTTGATGATCTTGCATTAGAGTATGAATGCATGAACATGAAGTATAAAAAGTTAATATCTAAATTAAAAAGGGAAAATGAGATAATGTTAAAAGATAAATTAGAATGTGAAAAGAAACTAGAGATCTCAAATCTAGAAATTTGTGAGCTTAAGGAGAAAAATAGCAATCTACATAACTCCTTTAATAGATTTCACATGGGGCAACAAAAGCTAGATAGCATGTTAGAAACCTAAAGGGCATTCTTTGACAAAAATGGCTTAGGGTATAATGCACAAAGTAGGGAGACCCATCTTAAGAGTTTTATTGCTAGGAAGAGCATGAAGAAACCTGCAATTACTTGTTCATATTGTAATAAGAAAGGACATAAGTCACATTATTGCAATATAAAGATGAGGAATCTTAAAGGAAAAATTGTAAAAAGGATATGGATTCCAAAAGAGGTAATTCATTCCAAGGACTGTAATGCATTAGCAAAATGGATCCCAATGGGATCAAGAATTGCATTTACTAATCTCCAAGGACCCAAGAAAATTTGGGTACCTAAGACTTGAGTTTGATTTTTTGTAGGTGATTGAGCATAGCCACAAAGCTAAAACAAAAGATGCTTGGTACTTAGATAGTGGATGCTCAAGGCACATGACGGGTGATAAAAGCCATTTCAATTCATTCAAATCAAAAATTGGTGGAGAAGTCACTTTTGGGGACAACTCCAAAGGCCAAGTGGAAGGAAGTGGCTCAATAGGTAATGATCATTTCTCTTTAGAAAAGGTATTACTTGTTAGGGGTCTTAAGCATAACTTGTTAAGCATTAGTCAACTTTGTGACAAAGGTTACAAAGTAATTTTTGATTGCATGAAGTGTAATGTTATAGATCCTAAGTCAAATAAAATTCTTTTTCTAGGTCATAGGCAAGGTAACATATATATTGTCTATCTTAATGAACTCAAAAATGAAAACATATGCTTAATGGTAGACAACAAAAAGGAATCTTGGTTATGGCATAGAAGACTAGGCCATGCAAGCATGAGTGTGCTATCCAAGCTAGCTAGAAAGGATCTAGTAATAGGTTTACCCAAAATACCTTTTGATCATGAAGAAATATGTGAAGCTTGTGTTAAAGGAAAACACAAGAGAACAACTTTTAAGCCTAAGAATAGTGTATCCACCACTAGGCCTCTTCAATTACTGCATTTAGACTTATTTGGACCAACTAGAACCACTAGCTTAGGTGGGAAACACTATGGATTTGTAATAGTTGATGATTACACTAGGTACACATGGGTGTTCTTTTTGAGAGTAAAAAATGAAGCCTTAGAGAAATTCATAGCCTACTCAAAGGTGACTCAAAATGAAAAAGGATACACAATAACAAGCATTAGAAGTGATCATGGCAAAGAATTTGAAAATATAGGATTTGATGAGTATTGCAATGATCAAGGAATTAGCCATAATTTCTCAGCCCCTAGGACACCACAACAAAATGGTGTAGTTGAGAGAAGTGTTGAGTTAATGTATTTTGAAATGACAAAACATGTTAAAACAATAATGTTAAGATGGTATACAAACATGTTT
The DNA here is from genome assembly GCA_033439115.1 of Firmiana major. Taxonomy (NCBI): domain Eukaryota; kingdom Viridiplantae; phylum Streptophyta; class Magnoliopsida; order Malvales; family Malvaceae; genus Firmiana; species Firmiana major. The sequence goes on from CM065899.1 coordinate 67,512,561, forward strand.
AGAAGATATCAGGACCAGAACTTAGAGTTCTGCTGATGAGAGATCGATCTGGGGTATGAGAGATCGATCTCCTGGGATTATACTTGATGAGAGATCGATCTCATGATGGAAGAGATCGATCTGGCAAGCCTTAAAACGGTGTAAAGGGTTTAAGGTAAAAAGAGATCGATCTGCAAGGGTTAAGAGATCGATCTGCTCTAAGTCAGAGAACTTAGGAGATCGATCTGATAAGGAAGAGATCGATCTGCTCAAAGTCAGTGAGCTTTAGAGATCGATCTGGTGTATTGAGAGATCGATCTTGCCTCAAACAGAGAGGATAGGAGATCGATCTGCCTATTCGACAGATCGATCTGCCTCTGCCTATTTAAACTAACAGATCGATCTGGTAATGTATAAGATCGATCTCCCTGTGTATTTGTGCTTTGTCATTGCAGGAACTAGGAGATCGATCTGGCCAAGATAGGAGATCGATCTGTCTGACCACTGGAGGTTCCCAACGGCTATTTTCTTCAAATCTCAACGGGAAAAACTGCATTTAATGCTCCAACTACCCAACCTTCAGTATATAACCAAGCATTGAAGACAAAGCAAAGTGTGAGACTATCACTGAAGATTCCAAACATTCTCAAGCTTTAATTCTTTCATTCATTATATCTCTATTGCTCATTTTATTGAGATTAATTGTACAAGCTTATGTCCTACAAGCTTTGTTAGTCCTACCCACTAAAAAGCCTTATTCTGTATTCATCCACACCTTAAAAGAAAAGAGGATTGTTCCTCAGTGAGTGTTATTGTAAAAGGGTGAATACATTTTCTGTATTGCTAAGGGTAGAGAGGTTATTCCTTAACCTGTAAAAGGAACTTTGTAAACTCTGTTGAAAGAGAGAAAGAAACCACTTGACAAGAAGGTCAAGGAGAGAGGACGTAGGCAAGAGTTGGCCGAACCTCTATAAGTCGCTGTGTTTGTTTTTCTTTCCCTCTCTTTGCATTAAATTGTTATATTGCACTGTTTTATTCATTATCACTTGTGTTTAAATTGTGATTGTTTTAAAATCTTCCATAATTGTTAGAAAACCGATTCACCCCCCCTCTCGGTAGAGCCAACAATTGGTATCAGAGCTAGGACTCTCTAATCACATAGGAACAACTTCCTAAGAGTAGAAACGGTCAAATGGCTCATAACAATGTAGCAACTAATTTGATAGGAGAGGGGCACTCCACTGTTAGACCTCCCATGTTCAATGGTGAACATTATTCTTATTGGAGGACTAGGATGATGCTATTTATTCAAGCAAACGATTATGAAGTATGGAGAATTATAGTTAAGGGACCTCAAATCCCTACGAAGAAAATAGAGGGAAGAGATATTCCCAAAGAAGAAGATGAATGGGACTCTAATGACATTAAATGTGCACAACTAAATGCTAAAGCTATGCACACATTATTTTGTGCTTTAGGTCCTAATGAATATAATAGAGTATCCGGGTGTGATAATGCCAAGCAAATATGGGATAAATTGGCAATAACTCATGAGGGTACAACCCAAGTGAAGGAGACAAAAGTAGGTATGCTCACACATGATTATGAGCTCTTTAGGATGAAGGAAGAAGAATCCATTAGTGATATGTTCACTAGGTTTACCGATATAATCAATGGATTAAAATCTTTAGGAAAAATATATTCTAATATTGAAATGGTAAAGAAGATTTTAAATAGCTTACCTAAGTCATGGGAAGCTAAAGTGACAGCAATAGAGGAATCTAAGGATCCACACACATTATCCTTAGATGAATTAATAGGTTCCTTGCTAACTTATGAGATGAAGCTTAAAAGAAATGAAGAGCCACCCAAGAAAGTGGGTGTTGCTCTAAAATCCACTACTGAAAAAGAAATTAAAAATGAGAGTGGCAGTGAGGAGGATATTGAAATGGCAATGTTTGCCAAAAGATTCAATAAATTCATGAGGATGAGAGCTGGTAATAGCTATAGGAGAAACAATAGGAGAGAACAAGAGGAATTAGGTAGAAAAGACTCTATTGTATGTTTTGAATGTAAAAAACCTGGACACATAAAGTTTAACTGCCCTCTTCTCAAAAGATCTAATGATAGGTTTCATAAAAAGAAGGCGATGGTAGCAACATGGAGTGACAGTGATTGCTCCGATGATGAATCAAATGAAGACATTGCCAACCTATGCTTCATGGCAATTGATGAGGATGAGAAGGTAACATCTAATATCAATGAATACTCTTTTGACGAACTGCAAGATGCATTTGATGATTTAGCATTAGAGTATGAATCTATGAGCATGAAGTATAAAAAGTTAATATCTAAATTAAAAAGGGAAAATGAGATAATGTTACAAGATAATTTGGAATGTGAGAAGAAACTAGAGATTGCAAATCTAGAAATTTCTGACCTTAAGGAGAAAAATAGGAATTTACATAACTCCTTTAATAGGTTTCACATGGGGCAACAAAAGCTAGATAGCATGTTAGAAACCCAAAGAGCATTTTTTGACAAAAATGGCTTAGGGTATAATGCACAAAGTAGGGAGACCCATCTTAAGAGTTTCATTGCTAGGAAGAGCATGAATAAACCTGAAATTACTTGTTCATATTGTAATAAGAAGGGACATAAGTCACATTATTGCAATATAAAGATAAGGAATCTTAAAAGAAAAATTGTAAAAAGAATATGGATTCCAAAAGAGGTAATTCATTCCAAGGACTGCAATGCATTAGCAAAATGGATCCCAATGGGATCAAGAATTGCATTTACTAACCTTCAAGGACCCAAGAGAATTTGGGTACCTAAGACTTGAGTGTGTTTATTTTTGTTTGTTGTAGGTGATTGAGCATAGCCACAAAGCTAAAACAAAAGAAGCTTGGTACTTAGATAGTGGATGCTCAAGGCACATGACGGGTGATAAAAGCCATTTCAATTCCTTCAAATCGAAAATTGGTGGAGAAGTCACTTTTGGGGACAACTCCAAAGGCCAAGTGGAAGGGAGTGGCTCAATAGGTAATGATCATTTCTCCTTAGAAAAAGTATTACTTGTTAGGGGTCTAAAGCATAACTTGCTAAGCATTAGTCAACTTTGTGACAAAGGTTACAAAGTAATTTTTGATTGCATGAAATGTAATGTTATAGATCCTAAGTCAAATAAAATTCTTCTTCTAGGTCATAGGCAAGGTAACATATATATAGTCTACCTTAATGAACTCAAAAATGAAAACATATGCTTAATGGTAGATAATAAAAAGGAATCTTGTTTATGGCATAGAAGACTAGGCCATGCAAGCATGAGTGTGCTATCTAAGTTAGCTAGAAAGGATCTAGTTGTAGGCTTACCCAAAATACCCTTTGAGCATGAAGAAATATGTGAAGCTTGTGTTAAAGGAAAACACAAGAGGACAACCTTTAAGCCTAAGAATAGTGTATCCACCTCTAGGCCTCTTCAATTACTACATTTAGACTTATTTGGACCCACTAGAACCACTAGCCTAGGTGGAAAACACTATGGATTTGTAATAGTTGATGATTACACTAGGTACACTTGGGTGTTCTTTTTGAGAGTAAAGAATAAAGCCTTAGAGAAATTCATAACTTACTCAAAGGTGACTCAAAATGAAAAAGGATATACAATAACAAGCATTAGAAGTGATCATGGCAAAGAATTCGAAAATATAGGATTTGATGAGTATTGCAATGATCAAGGAATTAGTCATAACTTTTCAGCCCCTAGGACACCACAACAAAATGGTGTAGTTGAGAGAAGAAATAGAACTTTGGAAGAGATGGCTAGGACCATGTTATGTGAAAATAACTTGCCAAAGTACTTTTGGGCTGAAGCAATAAACACATCATGTTATATAATCAATAGAGCTATGATAAGACCCATGCTAAAGAAAACTCCTTATGAGCTCTACAAAGGTAAGAAGCCTAACATTAGTTACTTCCATCCTTTTGGCTGCAAATGCTTTGTTCTAAATAATGGAAAAGATAATTTAGGAAAATTTGATGCCAAAAGTGATGAGGGAATATTTCTAGGATATTCATTGAATTCAAAGGCTTATAGAATTTATAACAAAAGAACATTAATGGTTGAAGAATCTATTCATGTTGTATTTGATGAATCAAATAATATATCTAAAGATTCAACCAACAATGATGAAAATGTTGAGATATTTGATGAAGGCTTAGAAGATGACTTTCTAGAAAAGCTTGATTTGAATAAAGAAGATGAAGAAGAAATAGAAGTTTTAGAAAGAGAACCTAGAGCACCAAGAGAGTTAGGATATGTAAAAGATTGTGAAATAGTAGGAGATCCAACTCTTGGAGTTAGAACTAGGTCATCCTTAAGGAATATGTGCCAATATATAGCCTTTGTATCTCAAATAGAGCCTAGGAATGTCAATGAAGCCTTAGAGGATAATAATTGGTTCCTAGCAATGCAAGAAGAGTTAAATCAATTTGAGAGAAGCAAAGTATGGAAACTAGTTCCAAGGCCTAGTGATCACTCTATAATTGGAACTAAATGGATATTCAAAAATAAAATGGATGAAAATAGTGTGATCATAAGGAATAAGGCTAGGCTAGTTGCTCAAGGCTATAGACAAGAGGAAGGCATAGACTATGATGAAACATATGCACCGGTAGCTAGATTAGAGGCAATAAGAATGTTACTTGCCTTTACATGTTATAAAGATTTCAAGTTATATCAAATGGATGTAAAGAGTGCATTCTTAAATGGTTTCATTAATGAAGAAGTCTATGTAGAGCAACCTCCCGGATTTGAAAATCATGAATTTCCTGAACATGTTTTCAAATTGTCTAAGTCACTTTATGGGTTAAAACAAGCTCCTAGAGCTTGGTATGAAAGGTTGTCAAAGTTCTTAATAGAAAAAGGATTCTCAAGAGGAAAGGTAGACACCACATTATTCATCAAAAATAAAAATAAGGACTTACTAGTTGTACAAGTATATGTAGATGATATTATTTTTGGTTCAACTAATGAGTCTTTATGTCAAGAGTTTGCTAAGATCATGCAAGGGGAATTTGAGATGAGCATGATGGGAGAACTCACATTCTTCTTGGGACTTCAAGTGAAGCAAACAAAGGATGGAACATTCATCAATCAAGCAAAGTACACCAAGGACTTGCTCAAGAGATTTGGGATGGACAATTGCAAACCTCAAACCACTCCAATGGGCACCAACATCAAGCTTGACAAAGATGAAAGTGGTAAGTGTGTAGACACTAAACTCTATAGGTCTATGATTGGCTCTTTGCTTTATTTAACTGCTAGTAGACCAGATATATTGTTTAGTGTGTGCCTTTGTGCTAGATTTCAATCCTCTCCTAGGGAATCACATCTATTGGCAACTAAGAGAATTTTTAGATACCTCAAAGATACTCCCTCACTAGGACTTTGGTATCCCAAAGACTCCACTTTTGCCCTTCATGCATTTTCAGATGCTGATTTTGGAGGCTGCAAAATAGATAGGAAAAGTACTTCAGGTACTTGCCAATTCTTAGGAAATAGGTTAATTTCTTGGTTCTCCAAGAAGCAGAACAGTGTTGCTCAGTCCACAACTGAAGCTGAGTATATAGCAGCTGGTAGTTGTAGTGCTCAAGTGTTGTGGATTAAACAACAAATGAGAGATTATGGCATTGACATGAAACAAGTGTCTATTAAATGTGATAATACCAGTGCCATTAATCTGTCTAAGAATCCTATACAGCACTCCAGAACCAAGCACATAGAAATTAGACATCACTTCCTTAGAGATCATGTACAAAAAGGGGATATAATCTTAGAGTATATTGATACTACACATCAAATAGCTGATATATTCACCAATCCCCTTGATAGAGATAGGTTCTGTATCCTTAGAGGTGAATTAGGACTCATGAGTATGCCTTAGGACTTTCATGTTGTAAAAATCTTGATTTCAAGTTGATTTTTAAAGAGTTTTTGCAAAAATTTTCTGGCAAAGAGGATGAGAGATCGATCTCCTTGTGATATAGATCGATCTCCATGCTTCTATCAAGCCTAAATTATCAAGGTTAAGCTAAGCAGATCGATCTTCTAACTATAAGATCGATCTCCTTTCGTCTCTGTTTAGAGGCAGATCGATCTGTCCACACGACAGATCGATCTCATCAAGCTTCCGCATTCTACAGATCGATCTGTGCATGTACCAGATCGATCTCCTTAAGCCTCTGTTTGCGACCAGATCGATCTGTCCCTACGACAGATCGATCTCTCTTCGCTTCTGGGAGTACCAGATCGATCTGTCGCCTCGACAGATCGATCTCCTATGCCTTGGAGTATAAATACCCGCGAAAAATCCCCAAATCTCCCAAAACCTAAAATTCAAATTCTCCAATTCCCTCGCATCCTCTTCTTCAATTCCTCCTCAGATCGATCCTCGTACAGTCTTTCTTGCGTCTCGGTGTCAAAATTTCGGTATAGTAACCTACATTTCTCACGAATTTCTTAAAAATTTTCTCTGATTTGTGTTGTTATTCATTCTAGGGCAACTTAGGTACTGTTTCATTGCTTCTCTCTTTGTTGAATTCATTTAGCAAATTTTTAAGGTCTAAGATAATGCCTAGGAAGTCAGTAGCAAACAAACCCCCTAGAACCACAGGAGAGGCAGGTTCCTCATCCCAACCCACTTCCATCGCTTCTTTCAATAGGTGTTTTAGAACACCAGCCAAAAGAAAGCGGTATGAGGAATTTTTCTCAAACATGCCAATCAAGCATTGGCGCACCATTGATTTTTCCTTCCTCAATCACATAGACTTTCCATACCTCACAAAATTTGAGGAATTTGGTTGGGCGAAATTTTTGAAAATAAACACTCCCGTACCTCAAAATCTCGTTCGTGCATTCTTTTCCAATGCCGAACTCAATTACGATCCCATTGATTCCTGTCAAATACTTGGTTTCACAACGTTTGTCATGGGACGCTCAATTGCCGTAACCCCTGAAATTTTAGCCCAAGCCTTCGACATACGTGACGAAGGTTTGACAAACGAAGATGAAGAGGTTCCCTTAGAGTTTGATATTCCCGGGGAAAAGGCAAGTGAACTTCCGATGCATCCCCGACTACTCCATCTCATCATCTCGTGGAACCTTCGTCCGTTTGGTACTCGACATTCAACTATTCGGAGGCTAGATAGGTTTTGGATTCATCATATCCATACCACCAGTCAAAAACCCAATCTAGTTCACTTCATCTTCCAAGACTGGTTAAAAATAGTCCGAGGACAAGCGACAACGATAGTGTTCCCTCAACCGTTGGCATACTTTCTTCAACGCCTCAAGATAGACAGCAGTTGCGAAACCGGAGAACTGCCCTCTCCCAAGAGCGTCCTCAACATCGGGACCCTCCATCACATGGGATACTACAAAGATATCCGAGGCAATTGGACGAAAAAGAGGGAACAGCAACCTGCTGAGGCTGAGGATGACCACACTGCTGAACCAGCACCTGCAGCACCCGTTCCAGAACCGTCGTCCTCCACGGCTGCGCCAACTGCACAAACATCGTCTCCTGCTGACTTGGCGCTGATCGTGAAGATGATAAGCGACCTCAGTCAGAGGATCGATGAAGGACATACCACTCAGCAGCGTATGATTGCCGAATTGACTCAACGAGTGGATAGGATTCAAGACACTCAAAAGGCGATGTTCGATAGATTTCAAGACACTCAAGAGGCAATGTTCGATGAACTCCAAGTGACGCGCACGCATGTTGAGGAGCTTTTGGATCGTGATCCTCCCTCACATTAGGCATTAGGTGCTTAGATTTAGTGTAGTTGCAACATTGTTAAGCTACTTAATGTTCTTTGTGAAAAATTTGCTTGAATGAAATGTTGATTGACTTGTGTTAATGAAATGTCATTCTTGTGTTAATGCAAAATATTATTTTGAAATGATGAGTATTCCATTCTTGTCTTATTGATATGACAAAAAGGGGGAGAAGTCACATAAGAAACAAACATGCATGTTGTTATGTTTGTGTTCATAGCTTACAAGAATGATTTAATTGAGGGGGAGTTAAGACATGTGTAAGGATGATAGGATGATTTAATTGAGGGGGAGTTAAGAGCTAGAGCTGACTAAGGGGGAGTTAAGATTTAACTAAGGATGAGTTAAATCTTTAACAAAGTCAAAAGCTCACAAAAAGGGGGAATTTTGAAAATTCACTAAACATGTTTATTGGATGAGTTTTGTCATATCAAAAAGGGGGAGATTGTTGAGTTAATGTATTTTGAAATGACAAAACATGTTAAAACAATAATGTTAAGATGGTATACAAACATGTTTAGAAGATATCAGGACCAGAACTTAGAGTTCTGCTGATGAGAGATCGATCTGGGGTATGAGAGATCGATCTCCTGGGATTATACTTGATGAGAGATCGATCTCATGATGGAAGAGATCGATCTGGCAAGCCTTAAAACGGTGTAAAGGGTTTAAGGTAAAAAGAGATCGATCTACAAGGGTTAAGAGATCGATCTGCTCTAAGTCAGAGAACTTAGGAGATCGATCTGATAAGGAAGAGATCGATCTGCTCAAAGTCAGTGAGCTTTAGAGATCGATCTGGTGTATTGAGAGATCGATCTTGCCTCAAACAGAGAGGATAGGAGATCGATCTGCCTATTCGACAGATCGATCTGCCTCTGCCTATTTAAACTAACAGATCGATCTGGTAATGTATAAGATCGATCTCCCTGTGTATTTGTGCTTTGTCATTGCAGGAACTAGGAGATCGATCTGGCCAAGATAGGAGATCGATCTGTCTGACCACTGGAGGTTCCCAACGGCTATTTTCTTCAAATCTCAACGGGAAAAACTGCATTTAATGCTCCAACTACCCAACCTTCAGTATATAACCAAGCATTGAAGACAAAGCAAAGTGTGAGACTATCACTGAAGATTCCAAACATTCTCAAGCTTTAATTCTTTCATTCATTGTATCTCTATTGCTCATTTTATTGAGATTAATTGTACAAGCTTATGTCCTACAAGCTTTGTTAGTCCTACCCACTAAAAAGCCTTATTCTGTATTCATCCACACCTTAAAAGAAAAGAGGATTGTTCCTCAGTGAGTGTTATTGTAAAAGGGTGAATACATTTTCTGTATTGCTAAGGGTAGAGAGGTTATTCCTTAACCTGTAAAAGGAACTTTGTAAACTCTGTTGAAAGAGAGAAAGAAACCACTTGACAAGAAGGTCAAGGAGAGAGGACGTAGGCAAGAGTTGGCCGAACCTCTATAAGTCGCTGTGTTTGTTTTTCTTTCCCTCTCTTTGCATTAAATTGTTATATTGCACTGTTTTATTCATTATCACTTGTGTTTAAATTGTGATTGTTTTAAAATCTTCCATAATTGTTAGAAAACCGATTCACCCCCCTCTCGGTAGAGCCAACAAGAAGAAATAGAACTTTGGAAGAGATGGCTAGAACTATGTTATGTGAAAATAACTTACCAAAGTACTTTTGGGCTGAAGCTATAAACACATCATGTTATATAATTAATAGAGCTATGATAAGACCCATGCTAAAGAAAACCCCTTATGAGCTCTACAAAGGCAAGAAGCCTAACATTAGTTACTTCCATCCTTTTGGCTGCAAATGCTTTGTTCTAAATAATGGAAAAGATAATTTAGGAAAATTTGATGCCAAGAGTGATGAGGGAATATTTCTAGGATATTCATTGAATTCAAAGGCTTTTAGAATATATAACAAAAGAACATTAGTGGTTGAAGAGTCTATTCATGTTATATTTGATGAATCAAATAATATATCTAAAGATTCAACCAATGATGAAAATGTTGGAATATTTGATGAAGGCTTAGAAGATGACTTTCTAGAAAAGCTTGACTTGAATAAAGAAGATGAAGAAGAAATAGAGGTTTTAGAAAGAGAGCCTAGAGCACCAAGAGAGTTAGGATATGTAAAAGATTGTGAAATAGTAGGAGATCCAACTCTTGGAGTTAGAACTAGATCATCCCTAAGGAATATGTGCCAATATATAGCCTTTGTATCTCAAATTGAGCCTAGGAATGTCAATGAAGCCTTAGAAGACAATAATTGGTTCCTAGCAATGCAAGAAGAATTAAATCAATTTGAGAGAAGCAAAGTATGGAAACTAGTTCCTAGGCCTAGTGATCACTCAATAATTGAAACTAAATGGATATTCAAGAACAAAATGGATGAAAATAGTGTGATCACAAGGAATAAGGCTAGGCTAGTTGCTCAAGGCTATAGACAAGAGGAAGGCATAGACTATGATGAAACATATGCACCGGTAGCTAGATTAGAGGCAATAAGAATGTTACTTGCCTTTGCATGTTATAAAAACTTCAAGTTATATCAAATGGATGTAAAGAGTGCATTCTTAAATGGTTTTATTAATGAAGAAGTATATGTTGAGCAACCTCCCGGATTTGAAAATCATGAATTTCCTGAACATGTTTTTAAATTATCAAAGGTACTTTATGGGTTAAAACAAGCTCCTAGAGCTTGGTATGAAAGGTTGTCAAAATTCTTAATAGAAAAGGGATTTTCAAGAGGAAAAGTGGATACCACCCTATTCATTAAGAACAAAAATAAGGATTTATTAGTTGTACAAGTGTATGTAGATGATATTATTTTTGGATCAACTAATGAGTCTTTATGCCAAGAGTTTGCTAAGATCATGCAAGGAGAATTTGAGATGAGCATGATGGGAGAACTCACATTCTTCTTGGGACTTCAAGTGAAGCAAACAAAGGATGGAACCTTCATCAATCAAGCAAAGTATACCAAGGACTTGCTCAAGCGATTTGGAATGGACAATTGCAAACCTCAAGCCACTCCAATGGGCACCAACATCAAGCTTGATAAAGATGAAAGTGGTAAGTGTGTAAACACTAAACTCTATAGGTCTATGATAGGCTCATTGCTTTATTTAACTGTAAGTAGACCAGATATTTTGTTTAGTGTATGCCTTTGTGCTAGATTTCAATCCTCTCCTAAGGAATCACATCTATTGGCAACTAAGAGAATCTTTAGATACCTCAAAGACACTCCCTCACTAGGACTTTGGTACCCCAAGGACTCCACTTTTGCCCTTCATGCATTTTCAGATGCTGATTTTGGAGGATGCAAAATAGATAGGAAAAGTACTTCAGGTACTTGCCAATTCTTAGGAAATAGGTTAATTTCTTGGTTCTCCAAGAAACAAAACAGTGTGGCTCAGTCCACAACTGAAGCTGAATATATAGCAGTTGGTAGTTGTAGTGCTCAAGTGTTGTGGATTAAACAACAAATGAGAGATTATGGTATTGACATGAAGCAAGTCACTATTAAATGTGATAATACCAGTGCCATTAATCTGTCTAAGAATCCTATTCAACACTCCAGAACCAAGCACATAGAAATTAGACATCACTTCCTTAGAGACCATGTACAAAAAGGGGATATAATTTTAGAGTACATTGACACTCTACATCAAATAGCTGATATATTCACCAAACCCCTTGATAGAGATAGGTTCTGTATCCTTAGAGGTGAATTAGGACTCATGAATATCTCTTAAGCTTTATGTGTTTCAAAAATCTTGGTTTCAAGTTGATTTTAAAAGAGTTTTTGCAAAGATTTTCTGGCAATGAGGATGAGAGATCGATCTCCTTGCAATATAGATTGATCTCCTCACTTCCAACGAGCCCAAATCATCAAGGTTAAGCTAAGCAGATCGATCTTCTAACCATAAGATCGATCTCCTTACGCCTCTGTTAAAGAGCAGATCGATCTGTCCACACGACAGATCGATCTCTTCAAGCTTCCGCATTCTACAGATCGATCTTTGCATTGGGCAGATCGATCTGCCTAAGCCTCTGTTAAATGACAGATCGATCTATGTGTAACAGATCGATCTCCTTAAGCCTCTGTTTGCGACCAGATCGATCTGGCCTTACGACAGATCGATCTCTATTGGATTCTGGAAATGACAGATCGATCTGTCGCCTCGACAAATCGATCTCCTGTGCCCTGGAGTATAAATACCCGCGTAAAATTCCCAAATTTCAGAAACCCAATTTTCAAATTCTCAAATTTCCCTCGCATCTTTTCCTCCGATTCCTCCTCAGATCGATCTCCGTACGATCTTCCTTGCGTCTCGGTGTCAAATTTCGGTATAGTAACCAACATTCCTTATTGATTTTCTCAAAATTTTTCTTCAATTTGTGTTCATTTTAATTCTAGGGCAAACCTAGGTACTGTTTCATTGCTTTTCTCATTGTTGAATCTGTTTAGCGCTAATCTAGAGTCTAGAATAATGCCTAGGCTTAAGACAGTAGGACACAAACCCCGTAGGACCACTGTAGAGGCCAGTTCCTCATCCCAACCCGTTCCTCCACCTCATATCGCTTCCTTCAATCGGTGTTTTAAAACACCAGCAAAAAGAAAGCGATATGAGGAATACTTCTCAACCATGCCAATCAAGCATTGGCGTACTATCGATTTTTCCTTCCTCAATCGTATAGATTTTCCTTACGTGTCAAAGTTTGAGGAATTTGGTTGGATGAATTTTTTAAAAATCAACACTCCCGTCCCTCCAAATCTAGTTCGTGCATTCTTTTCCAATGCCGAATTACTTTTTGACCCAAATGACACTTGCAAAATTGTCGGTTTTAAAACATATGTCATGGGTAAACCCATTATAATAGACACTGAAGTTCTAGCCAAAGCATTTGATATACGCGATGAAGGCTTAACAAATGAGGATGAGGAAGTCTCCTTGGAGTTTGATCTCCCTGGGGACAAGGCAAGTGACCTGCCGATGCATCCTCGGTTACTCCACCTCATAATTTCGTGGAACCTCCGCCCCTTCGGTACTCGTCATTCTACCGTTAGGCGCTTAGATCGCTTTTGGCTCCATCACATTCACACCACAAGCCAAAAACCTAACCTCCCTCACTTTATATACGAAGATTGGCTGAAGATTGTGCGTGAACAAGCTACCACGATCGTATTTCCACAACCGGTAGCTTATCTTCTCCACCGCCTTGGTATCGACTGCAGCGGCGAGACTGGCGAACTCCCCTCTCCCAAGAGCGTGCTTAACATTGGGACCCTCCATCATATGGGGTACTACAAAAACTTCTGGGGCGAGTGGACGAAAAAGAGGGACCAACAACCTGCTGAGGCTATGGAAGAGGACCCCACCAATGAACCAGCGCATCCACCTGTAGCACCAGCTCCAGAACCGTCGTCCTCAGCGGCTGAGCCAACTGCACCAACGTCGTCTCCTGCTGGCTTGGAGATGTTCATGAAGATGATGAGTGATCTCACTCATAAAATCGATGAAGGATTTGCATATTTAAACCAAAGAGTGGATAAGATTCAAGAAGCTCAAGAGGCGATGTTCGATGAGGTCCAAGTCACACGCACGCACGTTGAGCATCTTTTGGATCGTGATCCTCCCTCATCTTAGGCCATAGGTGTTTGTTGTAGTTTAGTTTCATCATGGTTGATCTTTAATGTTACTTGCACTACATTTGCTTGAATGAAATGTGATTTGACTGGATATTGGGTGAGTTAATGAAAATGTTGATTTTGAAATGCCATGAATCTTCTATTTTGTGTGATTGATATGACAAAAAGGGGGAGAAGAAACATGTGTTGTGGTTGTGTTAAGTGTTTAAAAGAATGATTTAATTGAGGGGGAGTTAAGATTTAACTGAGGGGGAGGTAAGTCATTAACAAAGTCAAAAGCCCACAAAAAGGGGGAGTTTTGCAAATTCACTAAACATGTTTATTTGATGAGTTTTGTCATATCAAAAAGGGGGAGATTGTTGAGTTAATGTATTTTGAAATGACAAAACAAGTTAATTCAATAATGTTAAGATGATATACAAACATGTTTAGAGGATATTAGTACCAGAACTTAGAGTTCTGCTGATGAGAGATCGATCTGGGGTATGAGAGATCGATCTCTTGGGTTTTTACTTGATGAGAGATCGATCTCATGATGGAAGAGATCGATCTGGCAAGCTTTAAATCTGTACAAAGGTATTTAGGAAGAATGAGATCGATCTGCAAGGGTTAAGAGATCGATCTGGCTAATGCTAGAGTTGAGAGATCGATCTGGTCGATGAAGAGATCGATCTCCCTTAAGAGCTTAAGACTATAGATCGATCTGAGAGATCGATCCACGTTCAAACAGAGAACTTATGAGATCGATCTGGTAAGGAAGAGATCGATCTCCTCAAAGTCAGAGAGCTAAAGAGATCAATCTGTGTTGTTGAGAGATCGATCTCCTTTCTACGAGATTGCATGGCAGATCGATCTGGAGATCGATCTTGCCTCAAACAGAGAGATTAGGAGATCGATCTGGCTATTCGACAGATCGATCTGCCTCTTTATTTTTAAACTAACAGATCGATCTGGTAACCTATGAGATCGATCTCCTTGTGTATTTGTGCTTCAATCTTGCAGGATTTATAACTAAGAGATCGATCTGGCCAAGAAGGCAGATCGATCTGGCACTCTACTGGAGGTACCCAACGGCTAGTTTCTGCAAAACACAACGGGAAGAATAGCATTTAATGCTCCAACTACCAATCCTTCAGTATTTAACCAAGCATTGAAGATAAAGAGAATTGAGACACCATTGCTGAACATTCCAAACATTCTCAAGCTTTAATTCATTCATTCTTTGTGTCCCTATTGCTCATTAATTGAAATTCATTGTACAAGCTTAAGTGCAACAAGCTTTGTTAGTACTACCCATTATAAAGCCTTATTCTGTATTCATCCATACCCAAAAAGAAAAGAGGATTGTTCCTCAGTGAGAGACATTGTAAAAGGGTGAATACATTTCTGTTTTGCTAAGGGTAGAGAGGTTATTCCTTAACCTGCAAAAGGAACTTTGTAAGCTCTATTGAGAGAGAGAAAGAAAGCACTTGACAAGAAGGTCAAGGAGAGAGGACGTAGGCAAGAGTTTGGCCGAACCTCTATAAGTGACTGTGTTTGTTTCTCTTTCCCTATCTTGCATTTAAATTGTTTAATTTCATTATAGCTCAATTCTATTTTCTGATTGAAGTAGGATTAAATTAAAATTTGTCGTAATTGTTAGAAAACCGATTCACCCCCCCTCTCGGTAGAGCCAACAAAATCTATATGAATTTGCCTCCTAGTTACACAAATGCTAAACCAGGCCCAGTCTGCAAATTGTTGAAATCTTTGTATGACCTTAAACAGGCTAGCAGGCAATAGTACCACAAGCTCACCACTGCCTTACTTAACCAAGTTTCACACAAGCCAGCTCAGATTATTCTTTGTTTGTCAAAGCCTCAGGTTCTTCCTTTATAACTCTACTAATTTATGTTGATGATATGCTTCTGGCAAGCAATGTGCGACACTTATTTAGCAAACAAAAGCTTATTTAGATTCTACTTTTAAAATCAAAGATCTTGGAGCTTTCAAATATTTTCTTGGGTTTGAGGTTGCTAGATCACAAGCTGGTATCAATTTGTCCCAACGAAAATATGTTTTGGATATTTTGCAGGACGCAAGTTTTCTTGGCAATAAACTTGTTGATACACCTATGGTCACCACTTTGAAGCTTTCTCAATCTTCAAGACAACCTTTGGTTGACCCTTCTTGCTATAGAAGACTTGTTGGTCGATTGTTGTACCTTATTGCAGCAAGACCAGATCTTTCTTATTTTGTCCAACAACTTTCACAATACATAAACAAACTTCAGATCATCTTCAGGCCGCTCATCGCATCTTTCGATATATTAAGGGCACTCCAGGCCAGGGTTTCTTCTTTCTAGCTTCTTCCAATCTGCAGTTAAAAACTTTTAATGACTCTAATTTGGCATCTTGTATTGATAGTAGGAAATCCATTATAGGTTACTGTGTTTTTCTTGGTAATGCTTTGGCCTCTTGGAAATCCAAGAAGCAAAACACCGTTTCTAGATCTTCATCTAAGGCAGAATATCGAGCCCTTGCTACTGTTACCTGTGAAGTACAGTGGCTATTATATCTTTTGCAGGATCTTCATATTCCCCATCCTTCTTCTGCTTTACTATTCTGTGATAGCAAATCAGCCATTACTATAGTTGAAAATTTTGTCTTTCATGAACGCACAAAGCATATCGAGATAGACTGTCATCTCATTCGCCAAAAATTACCAGTTAGGATAATTCGGTTGCTTCATGTGTCTTCTTCTTCTGAACTAGCAGATATCTTCACTAAAGTGCATTCAACTGCTAGCTTTAGGGTATTTCTCAACAAGCTCAATCTCCACAACCTCTTTGATCTAGTTTGAGGGGGGCTAATACACGTTGTATATACTGATTGGTCCAACTAGAATTTGTTACCAGCTAACCAATTATACTAGTTGGTTGTTTTGTTATTTCACTAATTAATTAGTTAGACCCTAATTTTTCGTTTTGACTGTTATTGGTTTGCTCTGTATAAAAACCAACTCTGTAAATAAATAAACTTGAGCTTCCTGATTGTTTCTTTCATCCCATCCAACAATATCTTCGGTTCATGGAAGGTCAATGTAAAGAAAAAAAAATTAGAGAGAATATGGACACTCAAAATGACATCAAGATAACTAATAGGAGGTGTTCAACCTTAACTAGTTGTGGAGCACTGTTTAAGGTAGCAAGGACAAGAAAAGTAAGAAGTGGGTTGTTAAATCATTTTTCAAATCAATATAACCATGAATGATTAGTCCTAAAGCGTGTTTTACCTTAGATACTGTAAAAAAATGACTGCAGCTAAGAGTTCTGTTAAGAAATTTAAGAGGGATGTTAAATGCAATCACCTTTTTTTTTCCATACAATTACAGTAAAGAAGAAAAATATTATTATATAAGTAAAATAGTTATCCGGAGAAAAAACCGGTTGCTTTTAGAATTTCTTTAAATTTAATGAAGGATTTCCTATAAGAAAATTAGTAGCAATAATTAGTAAGGTTGACCGATGATTTTTAATTTGGATTGCTGGAGTTACCTTAGAGATTTAAGGGAAAAATTTAAGATGCTCAAGTTTTCATGTGTTATTTTTGAAGAAAGCTAGGAATCCTAATTTCTTTTATACAATTCAGTATGATGTGATGCTAGTATGGTAGATTTATTTTCTGTAATGCTCGATCTAGATTCGTTTATGAACATTTTGGTGAAGCCATTATGTTTGATTATACTTATAAAACTAATAATTATAGTGTGACATTTGCTCTTTTTTAGGACTAAATAACCATTACCAATCAATTTATTTGACTGTACATTATTGCAAGTTTGATTTGTTATTCGAACTTGGCTTAAGACAATGCATGGAAAATTATGAATTCCTGTTGTAGTCAAAATACTTTCTTTGTAGAGATGAACACTACTCAAATGAGTATAAGCATAAATTCTTTTGTAAATTTATTTGAATGAACGATAAAATTTATTTTTATAAAATTAAAATTGATAAAAATGCTTAAAAATATATTTTTTTAATAAAATAATAAAAAATTTAAAAAGAAAAACGAAAGAATAATTTTGCCCTCCCAAAATTTTGTCTGTAGCTAACCAAACGCGCAGGACCGTGACTGCCAAACTAAACCTCAACAACTACTTTACATAAGAGAATACAGTTGACAGTGTTACAACAAAGAAAAAAAAAGACTTTGATACAAGGTACAAATCTCGGATTTTGAAACATGGTTCTAAAATAGAGCGCATGAAATATCAGTTCACATATCTATACATCCAGGTAAGCTTGTCAAAAATAAATAATCCTTGAAGCAAAAGATAAGAAAAAAACTAGCTCTTGTTACGAATATAAGATTTCTTCTGGTTATTTTGATTGTCGCGAGAGCTTTCTTATTCAGCTTGATTCGATCTCTAGTCAGTACTTACGAATGTAATCTTCTTGAATTTAAAAACATTGTGTAAAAGTATGCGTTGATAATTTTTAATTTTAAGTATGCTCAAATTTCAGATCATTATATTTGATAACGAGAGTCAGCAGCTCTAAAAAGTTTGCATGCGCCTCATCTCATTAATCGATTATCTTTCTTTGCTGAAAAAACAGTGCAGGCAGTGTCATTGTGCCATATATTCTCTCTTGATGGAAAAGGATGGCGTCAAATATGACGAGAACATCTTTTCCATGCATGTAACGAACCGAAACCATATCCCAACAACATAACCATATGCACCAAAATGCATCCTCAAGTGTTAAATCAGAGTCTAATGACATTTTCAGAGCCGCGAGACTAAACTTTGACAGATGGTCAGATGCTATGTGGACTAATCTCTTAGCACATTCAGTTCAGCCAAGGACGCAGTACACCCTCTTTTAAACCTAAATTTTGGAAGCGAGGCTATACGTAGATTTCCGAGGCTTTTTAGCCTTCTAAATACAAATAAACATGTCTAGTGTCTAACCATGAACATTTAATGGTGCCAACCTTTGATTTACGTTCTGAGAAAATTAAAATCAAATTCTCTGAGTTCTCGGCAATTATGTTATGTCAACGGGATGCGGGTCATGAATGGGACTAGCAAGGTTTGGCTCTCAAAACGCTAAAAAGCAAGCAGTCTCCTTCAGAGCTGCAGTTCCATGACGCCTCATTGTAGTTGTAGTAAAGACTAAAATTAATACTTAAATATTATATTTAAAATCAGTAGCTTTCATTCATACATAGAAACATAAGGCAAATGATTGTACATGTGATACCAAACTTGATAACAAAAGCTAACTTGAAGACAGAAAATGCACCCGCGCAAGTGTGTACTCTTTTCCAGCTATCCAAACTCCTGTCTGAGACCACTGTACATCTTCCCAGTCAATTTTATCCTCCAATACCTGCTTGACCGGAACAAGCTCCTAATAAGGATTTGACTGAATAAAAGGTAGAAAAGTATGCCACTAAACTTTTGTGCCAGTACTTACATTGGAAGGATCAAAATGGCAGACTGGAGAGTGAGAATAACAGATGTTTTATGCCCCATACAGCATGGTTGGGAGCAGGAGAAAACAAGAAAATGTGATCTGTGAGTTGCTAAGTTTTTAAGTGGTTTTTGAAGGATTTTCCATCTTCTAGATTATTCTATAATATATGCTTATCCTGTGAGTTTGAGCAATTATTCGTATTGGCTTTGGAGTAATATCTTGAGGGTGATTGACATGGCGGATGCTAAAAATGAGCAAAGAAAGATGCTTCTTCAAGAAAGTAAATTCTGAAATAGAGTACCTCTAGATGCTCAAGTGGCAGGGGGATTCCAATTGAACGCATCACTTTCTGGGGAAGGGGCTTCTTACAGCGAGACCATCTGAAAACATCTATCATGATGTTATCAGAGTCATTTTTGTCACCATTTGATGAATGCGAGTGGTGATTTTGAGACTTCTCTATATCTGCTTCATGCACTTGAGAAGCTTGGGTAGCTTTCACCATTTTCTCTCCAATAAAACATAGCTCATACCTTCAGATGGTAATTTAAAATATTAAAAAACAAAAACATCACCAATAAGTTCACATTAATTATTACAAGTGTAGCAGTCAGCGCTTCTAAATAGGTTAGTGTATTCTTAAACCCGAATTTGTCAACGTAATTAACAAAAAATGATCAAATCACTAAGATTCAATTTAGTTTGTGCTTTGCTTTCTTTTTTTGATATTGGTCTCTTGTTTTCAGTTCATTTTTTATTGTTTACTTTTCACTTTCTATTGGGAACAAAATAAAAAGAAGCAAATATAAAAAGCATCAGCCAAATGGAACCTAAGAAAACCATTATGAAATAAAAATCAGTTCACTGGCTAATCAAATTATCAAAATACAACATAAGTAACTAACACTTTGACTTTTGTTTCATACTTTGCATTTAATTTTTTTTAAAAATCAAAGAATATATTTTAGTTAAGTACATTCAGTCGGTTTTAAACTAAAATATTTTAAAACAATCCAAGGAATATTAAACTAAAATATTTGCAAACAATCCAAGGAATATTGTCTTGCAATTGAAGTACAAGGGTAAGATATTAGGCAGATAGGAAACATAAGAAATGTTCTGGCAAAACACAGACACAGAAATCTAATACAGAACTTTAGGCACTGATTTCAAAAAAAGGCAAGGGGAAGCAAAGAAGAGACTAATCCAACTACGCAAATTCAATTGTTATCCTCTTCATCACAAATCAATTGGATGGATTTCCTGATACTAAAATAAATAGGCAAAACTTAAGAAAGTTATGTCTACAGCATGCCAGGCAAAGGTAAGGCAGGGGCCACCAGAAAAGAGGACAGGAAGCAGAAGAAAGTGGGGAAAGAACACCAGGCTGTCATGTTATTCTACCATCAAACGATCAGATAACACCTGAACTTGTAAACACAACTCATTTGATATTTTTAGGACCAATTTAATTATTTTTAATTGTAATGTTTTGGGGTGATATTCAATTATGTTTGCATTATTTTTGGCAAAAAAAAGTTTGTATTGTTAGAACTAGGTTGAATATTATGACTCAGGATTTAAATTTTTAAGTCAGTTTGAGTAAACAAACATCTGCAATAAAATATTTAAAAGCTAAAACGAGTTTATTTCATGAGCTGCTCACAGAGTTTGGATTCCTTCAGGAGCTTCTCACAGTGTTCAATTCACGAACATAAATGACCCAAGCACTCATGGGCTCAAGCTCAACTATTTCATTATACAGGTTAAAATCAATTAGAATCCTGAGTAGCTCATGAGGCACAATAGCAGCTCTATTATCTTTCATCCCCAGCCAAAACAGGCAATTAATAGGGTATTAGGTTACTTTCATGTTTCTTATCCATGTTGTGTACTAGTGCATAACTCAAAGCAAAGAGAAAATGTAAATTAAGAAATTGAAAGAAAAAAAGGAAGATGAAAGTCTAAAATAAGTAGCGGCGCCATCAATCATGTTGAATAAGCAATTAATGCAATCTAGATATAACAATACCTGCACGAATGCGTCTCTAAGTACAGAACTTCACCCTTCTTCAAACGTGCAGATGTATAAAGGGGCTTCTTCAGACCCTTGTCAGCAACTATACTGATACTATACTTAATCCTGTGAAAATGGCAACAACCACATAAATACTTGACTGTGAAAAAAGGAAAAAAAAAATTAGTGTAACAAGCTGCATCATAATTAAACAAAGTAACACAAGAAATTCATGACAACTTCATACTCAACAAATTCAAGGTTCTGAACAGTAACCATTCAGAAATTAGATAGTTGCATGTCTACCAACAAATCAGAGTGAATCTATTCTTTTCCACCATTAGGATTTCTTTTGTATGTTATTATTTATGGATTTCCTTGTTTGTTTAGCACCATGAACTATGGAAGGGGTGCCCTAACCCCTATAAGTATCATTATTTCAATTTAAATTAGACTTGATTACGGAAAAACAAGGTAGAATTATGGTTCTTTCTGCTCCCCCTGTTGCCTTAATTTCTTTCTTTAATTCTCACTCACTTTACTCTAGTCTTCCCCTTTTCTCCCCTTTCTATCTTACTCCTTTCCATTCTCACTTAACTCTCTGCCCTCGACTCTTTCCTTCTTGTGTTGCAGCATATGATCTTCAGACAATCACATGGTTATTAATGTGACAAGAATTTTAGCTTGCCTGGCCCTACTTCTAGAGCAGCTTCCAAACTTCAAAAGCTCAACTAACACAAAACGAGGACTCTGAGGGAGGCAAAAGAAAAAGAAAAGGTAAACCTTGAGCTTCTGTAAAAGCTAAAATAAGTTTTTCCAGGTTTCTACCCTAAACGTGAAAAGATATGTCTGAAAAGATCCATAATAACAAGTTGATACACAGTTGATGAAATTCTCAAATTAAAAACAGAATTTAATTACTTCAAATAATTTCCAGAAAAGTCTACATGAACATACCATAGTTCCAACCATGTCAAATGGTCTTTAAAGGGATAAAAATATAAAATAGTATTAAGTTCTTAATAAAATCTATCATCCGAGCCCCTATCCTTTTATTGCAATCAATTAAGCCCCTTATCATTTTTTTTTTTTTACAATCCAATTAAGCCCTTGTTTGATATATAAAATGCCACATGGATTAACACTGTTACACCTCTTTTCCAGTTATGATAAGATTGCCACACAGAACTGATGGCATGGAATAATGTGACATTAGTAGATTAAAACATTTTCTTTTATTCTTCTTTTCCTTTTTCATTATAGCAAAATTTATTTCATATCTTCCATGTCACGTGGCAAAATTTATTCCACCTCATATATGCCACACATCTCAGCTACCAAAAAAAGTTAATTATCTTAATCCACATTGCATTTTCTATCCAAGTAAGGTCACAATTCGTTCAAGTAAATGTTAAAGGGCTCACAGATTGTAAGAGGATAGGTGTCTAGATTAGAAAACAAATTAAGCGTATGGCGCTTAATTTGTATTTTAGCCTCTTTAATTCCAAAAAATTAGAGCCAGATTATAATTCAACCTAGGTAATCTAATTCCCTACCTATGAAGGCAATCTAGAGTAAAATCAGAGACTTGACAACTTACAAACTGAACCTGCAGATTATCTTATAATAATTAGTTAACTCATTACCTAACAAACTAACAGATACATGTTCAAATCCAATTAAAGGGTTCCAGAAGAATCAGTCACTTATTAGATAGCAACTTTAGAAAAGTAAGAATCTTATTGGAACTTCAATGGTAAAATATCAAGAAATTTATGTTTTATACATGTCCATGTATCTATAAGCATAAGCAAATTTCAAGATCAAGACATAATATCAAAAAATAAGTATTTGAAGGTACCAAGGTTCATTGCATAGATTGTATTGTATTGTAACCTCTCGTACAAATCTTTGTTGTCGTAATGCATTCTGAAAATTAAAAAGTATCAAGTAAGCTTATTTGTATTTGATAAACAGAAATACAGCATATTAGATGATTATAGAAAGCAATAAAGGATAATTAAGATTTCTAGAACATGAAGTAAAAAGCTCTGCATTCCTGTACTATTTTCTAAATCATTAACTCCCTAAATCAACTGCTTCCAGACAAAATATGCAGATATCATATAAATCAATACCATGAACTGAAGAAGAAAAGGCAACATATCCAACTTAAGCAGCAAATTTTTCTACCAATTGCATCATATTTGCTGCACACTGGCTTTCATAATACCACACATTCCTGACAATAACTTATTAGTGCCTAAAAACAGTATATACACATACATGCATGTTGCTCAGATTGCATGATAATCTAAATGATCATTTTTTAAAGTAGTTGTAAAATCACTTCCCATAGTGACTATGGCTACAAGCTATCGAGTGCCAAATAAAATGAGATATAAAAGTTCTTGCAGGTAAGAGCATTGACATCTTACACAAAGCAATACAAACTACAATTTATAACAATAGCTCCATTTTAAAATACAAAACAAAACTAATTGTAACTTCAAGAAATTAGATGAACAAAACAGGCATGAAGTACCGAAGCTGCTGCCCTAGTAGTCATTGTTCGTTCTACAGCTACTGGAGCAAGTGTAGGCTCCACAGTTGATGAATGTGTAAGGCATGGCTCCAAATCAATGGTTCCACCTCCTTTCTGAATAAAAATATAGCAAGCAACACAACATGTAAGAAGCAAAAGACATTTAATCACTTATTGAATTTTAAGTCAAGAAAAAGCAAAATCAAGAAACATTTTAAATTTTCACACATTAGAAACTGATGGGATAAAGAGAAAAGATCAGAAACTTGTAACCTTAACAATGCAGCAGCGCTCAACACGATAACTACAACCAATTCCAGCTCCCCAAGCACGGGAACGAACATTGTTCCTAAGTTTGGAGGTGTAGCCTAACAAAATTATTGGCATTACATCGCATAAAAACAGTTTTGATGGAAAATATAATAAATAGAGTACCAGAAAAAAAAGATTAAAATCATGCCTCGCCAGTAGAGCTGTGCAAAATAAATAAATAAATAAATAAATGAAGAAACCAAAGAAACAAATCAACCATGATGTTGATTTGACTCTAGTCAATTTTGATCCACCTCAAGGTTCTGGTTTGTGCGGCTAGAAAACCCAAGTAGTCCGTAATAAACTTAATTGAATTTTATATAGATTTTAAATTCTTATTTGTCTTTAAAATTAATTCTTTGTTTAAGTCCAAAATAGGTCAAACAACAGAGTTTAGCTCACATACTGCTTTATTTTACTCGTGCAGTGCCTAAATTTATAGTAAAAGGAGCTGAGCTACTGAGGCATATGTTTCTCATTACTAAAATAGTAGAAAAGTAAGATACAGCTGAATTTGGACTTACAATCTTGAGGCGGCAGCACACGGATTGTAGCGCGCAACTCTTGGATAGCAGGTGGAGGCGGAGAAGCAGTAGGGCGGCAGTAACCGGTATGCATAAGAACTAGAAAGCAACATCCCAACATCAATGCAAAAATTTTGTATACTGCTAAAAGTTATACGATATACATGGCCAAGGACCCTAAAGACTTCATATTCTCAATACCACATACCAGCAACAAGATCGGAGTCATCTGTGTATATGTCAGTCCCCCATAACTGGCCACCTCTAACCTGAATATAATGCACTTATAAAACTTAAAAAGAATGATCATGGCTTTGATAAGTAATTGAAAAGGTCCATAAAATTTTCATTCAATTTCAAGACATAAAACCATCAAAATCTCCTCGTAAGAACAACCTTCCAAGGAAAAAAAAGGAAACATAAAGAAATGAAATCAAAAGCGAAAATAAATCATGATTAACAAAAGGTTTCAGCATTTCTGAACAAATTGCTTGAGAAAAAAAAGAATAAAAGAAAAGACATCTCTTGGGACTTACCTGGCGATTTGTAGCAGTAACATG
Source organism: Firmiana major (assembly GCA_033439115.1). NCBI lineage: Eukaryota > Viridiplantae > Streptophyta > Magnoliopsida > Malvales > Malvaceae > Firmiana > Firmiana major. The sequence goes on from CM065899.1 coordinate 67,537,481, forward strand.
CTCAGCAGGTATTCGAATTTCAAGAATAGGGCCACTCTCAGAGCTTTCACCATTTTTATCAGCTTGAGAGGCTTCATATTCTTTCCATAACTTAATTAGCTCTTGCATACATTCACCAACTTTATAAACAACAGTAGACACTTCAGGTTTACCTGAATCAAAAACATTAAATAATGACCAAAAGAAAGGATATAACCTGTGAAATGCCTAAAACCTTCTGTTCCATCTATGACCACAAATAATCTACTTCAAAATTGCACTGAACAAGTCATAGAATAGGTGTGAAAAAGAAGCAACAATCAAGTGAAAGTATCCATCACTAACAAGAAAAAGTTCTTCACAGTTAAAAAGCCGAGAGGGAACTACCATCTTCAGCTTTCACTTCTTAAAAAGATGTGATTAATGTGATTAATTCTCTTATCTATGCAGCTAATTAGTCGATATGACAAGTTGAATATACAACCACCTGCTCAGTAGTTACAAGGGAACAAAAAAGAATTTAAAGAGTTCTTAAAAACCAGTTAGCTTCTTACATACTCCTTTAATTTTTTTTACTTTGCTTAGCCACACATCGAGGCAACACTTTAATTTTCCTACTTGCAGAAAAACATTTCAACAAGGAGATTAAAGATTATCCGTCACTTTTCTAAAAAAAAAAAGGAAAAAAAAAAAGAAAAGAAGAAGAAACAAAATAATCAACTCAAGTTTCAACAAAAAGATCATTGGCAAACGATCACATTCCGCTTTTCACAATAAAAATGGCTCATCTGCTCAAACCGTTTACTTCACTGCTGTCAGCAAGAGGAGTCAATAAAAACTTAATCAAACAACCTTGATTACCACATAATACGCTTAATGCCTCTCTGGACATTTTGTACCTGCCATGGTCTGAGCCAAATAAAATCTTCAAAGCCACTCTGTGATCAGAGTCCAAGGACTTAAAAACCCAGCATGCTTCTCAACAGATAACTGTGGAAAAGTCAACTTTATTAAATTTAGAAAATATGTGAATATTTGTATCCTTAGAATTAAGGTTAAACAATCCCTCAATTATAGGGATTAGATTTAGACTGATTTAGTTTCCTATTTACTTCTTAACAGTATCAAGAGCTAGGAATCAATTCTAGTTTTTTTTTTTTTCCTCGTCTCGATTTTGATTCGCTAAGATGTCTAGCAAGCTAGAAGTCTCAACTCATTCAGATGAAGTCATCTCCACATCAACCACACCAGCCATGGGTGAATTACAGCACCTCCATTCTTCATATGTTAGAACGAAAAGAACTACTTGAAGTGATCACAATTGGTTAAAACCGTACTTAAGGGAAAAGGAAAACTTAGCCATCTTATGGGAACTAGACCAAAATCTAACGATCCGAAATTCGCAGCATGGGATGAGGAAGATATAATGGTGATGGCGTGGCTTTGGAATGCAATGGTGCCTGAAATCAACGACACTTGTATGTTCCCATCCACAGCAAGAGATATATGGGAGACGATTTGACAAACATACTCAAAGAAGAATGATTCTGCCCAAATAGATGAGATTAAAATCAAACTCATGGCCATAAAACAAGGTAATCAGTCAGTTACTGAATATACTAACCTTTAGAAGAATCTATGGCAGGAGATGGATTATTATAGGTGTATTACACTAAAAAATAGTGATGATGCTGCTACAGTCAAGAATTTCATTGAAAAGGACAGAACCAATGATTTTTTTGGCTGGGCTTAGAGCGAAGTTTGATCAAGTGCGAGTTCAGATTTTTGGCAAAGGAGAGCTACCTTCCTTAAACGAAACCATTGCAATTGTCCGAGCAGAGGAAAGTAGGAGAGATGTCATGCTAAATGAGCCATTGGTAGAAGAATCAGCTCTAGTCGCTAGTGTTTCCCAAGAAACAAGCCAAACTCGATCAGCAACATCATCCGAGACAAACAAGGTGGAGAAACAAGGAAACAAGTCCAACTTGGTATGTAACTATTGTAAGAAGAAGGGACATGTCAAGGATCAATGTTGGAAGCTCCATGGAAAACCTCCCAATATTGGTCCGAGTGGAGGTTCTGATAACTGGCAAACAAAGAGGCAGGCAAACCTAACAACTGTTAATGAAGATGGTGCAGAACAATTAAAATTGAACGGCCACATCGGCAAGGAATTTGACAAGGGGTACATCGAGAGGTTAAGATCACTACTTGATTTTCTTGAGAAGCCATCGTTACATGTTCATTCGCACAATCAGGTAAATCTCCTTCTCCACTTACTTTTAGTGTCTCAAATCACACCTACAGTCCTTGTATAATAGACTCTAGAGCCACCAACCACATGACCCATCTATCCCATCATTTTTCAACCTATACACCCCGCCCAAGCTCTAAAAATTTTTTTACTGCTGATGGATCATCCATAACAGTAGCTGGAATAGGAAATAATCATTTGAGCCACACGATAACCTTGAAAAATGTTCTCCATATTCCAAAACACCAAAATCTGATCTCTGTCCAAAACCTCACAACTGAAATGAATTAGAGTGTGGTGTTCCTATGAAATTTGTGTTTTTCAGGGCCAAACTTCGGGGAAGACGATTGGGCGTGCTATGGAAAGCAAAGGCCTCTACTATTTTGATGAATCAAATAAGGTTGAGATCAATAAACCCATTTCCTTACTGATCATCACAAATGAATCCAAGCACACCCAAATTTTACTTCATCACTAGAGAATGGGACATCCTTTTCCGAGTTTTGAGTGTTGTGTTTCCTTTCCTGTTTAAAGATTTTAATGTTAATCAACTCCATTGTGACATTTGTGAGTTTGCCAAACACAAACGTGTTCAATTTCCAGTAAGCAATAAAAGGTTTTCTTTTCCCTTTCATTTAATTCATACGGATATTTGGGAGCCATCTAATGTGTCTACTATTTCTGGGGTTACTTGGTTTCTCACTTCGATTGATGATTGTACTTGAGTCACGTGGGTGTTTCACTTAAAGAAAAAAATCAGATGTTAGCATGATTTTTCCAATTTTCCATAGCATGATTCAAAATCAATTTGGTGTCAAAATCCAACGATTAAGATCAGACAATGCTAGGGATTATTTTAATCAAACACTTTCTCCTTATCTTCACAGAGAAGGAATAATCCATGAATCCTCATGTGTTGACACTCCCCAACAAAATGGAGTAGCGGAAGGGAAAAGTGGAGATCTTCTCTCTACAACCCGTGCCCTATTACTTCAAAACAACGTCCCAAAATACCTCTGGGGAGAAGCTGTCCTCACTGCCGTTCACCTAAACAACCGTACTCCACCGCATGTCCTTGATTTTAAAAGTCCCTGGGAAACACTTTCAACTTTTTTTCCAAGTTTTACCTTACATACTCATGTAGAGCCTCAAGTTTTTGGATGTATTGCCTTTGTTCATATTCATGCTCATAATTGAAACAAACTGGATCCTAGGGCAATCAAGTGTGCTTTCGTAGGATATTCCTCCACTCAGAAGGGTTATCGACGTTTCCATCCTCCTACCTGAAAGTTCTTTGTTATTGCTGATGTTACCTTTGTTGAAAACCAAAGGTTTTTTTAGTTCTCATCTTCAAGGGGAGAAGATACCTAGAGAAGATAACGATGGCCCTAACCTAACTTAACCAAATCAATTTGAGTCCACCATTCTATCACATCAGAACTTGGTTCCAAGCCAATACCTACAGAGACATCAAAAACCGAAACAGAATCCCTCCGTGTTCCACCACAAGACCAACCCGAGCCACATGTAAATCAACCTAGACCACCATTGATCTTGTCTACTCAAGAAGGAGAGGTCCTACTGCTAATCTGAATCAAGCCCAAATGTTTACACCAAGTATTGGAACTGAGGTACACACAAAGGTATGTGACACTAATGTTTCTAGTTGTGATTTACCCTTACATGCTAATGATTGTGAAAAGCCTGATTTAGATTTAGCAATTGCACTAAGGAAAGGAACCAGAAAATGCACCCATCATCCATTATCTCACTATCTATCCTTTGACAGATTGTCTCACACCCATAAAAGTTTCCTTACTAAACTTCACTCTGTAGACATGCCCTAAACAGTATCTGAGGCCCTAATTAGTGTAGAATGGAGACAAGCCAAGAAAGTAGAAATGGATGCACTTGAGAAAAACAAGACATGGAAGCTAGTGGAGTTATCGAAAGGGAAGAAACCAATTGGATGCAAATGGGTGTTCTCAATGAAATTTAAGGCAGATGGCTCTCTTGAAAGGTATAAAGCTAGGTTGGCAGCCAAAGGTTACACACAAACATATGGGGTGGACTATCAAGAGACATTTGCACCAATAGCAAAGATGAACACAGTGAGAATATTTCTTTTGTTAGCCACCAATTTTGACTGGAATCTCCACCAATTTGATGTGAAGAATGCCTTTCTACATGGGGATCTTAAAGAAAAAATTTATATGTTGCTACCAACAGGATTTGAAAATAACAAAGGAAAAGTCTGTAAACTTAAAAGGCTTTGGACGGTTCAAAGCAATCACCAACGACATGGTTTGGCACCAAAGCAATGATGACAATGGGTTATAAGCAAAGCAAAGGGGATCATACTTTGTTTATCAAACATACAGCTTCAGGGAAAGTAACAGTGTTATTAGTCTATGTCGACGATATTATTATTACTGGAAATGATGAGAAAAAGGAAGAAGCACTCAAGAGACGACTTACTAAAGAGTTTGAAATTAAGGATTTGGGAACCTTAAAGTTTTTTTTGGGTTCGCTCAAAAAGAGGGATCTTTGTGTCTCAACAAAAGTATGTGTTAAACCTTCTTAAATAAGCATGTCAGTTTGGCTGCAAGCCGAGACTCCTATAGAGGTTGGTCACAAGTTGACTGATATAGGGGAAGAAGAACAAGTGGATAAAGGGATATATCAATGGCTTGTTGGGAGATTAATTTATCTATCCCATACTCGACCTGACATAGCTTATGCAGTGAGCGTGATAAGTCAATTTATGCATAACCCAAAGAAAACACATCTCCAAGCAGTGAACCGGGTTTTGCAATACTTAAAAGCTAATCCAGGCAAAGGAATTCTATTCAAGAAAGGCATGAGTATGAGTTTGGAAGCATATACAGATGGTGATTATGCAGGCTCAATAACGAACAGGAGATCAACAACAGGGTATTGCACTTTGTTAAGTGGCAATCTAGTCACATGGAAGAGCAAAAAAACAACCTATAGTAGCTAGATAAAGTGCAAAAGTGAAATTTTGAGCCATGGCACAGGAGATTTGTGAACTGTGGTGGCTCAAGATCAATCAAGCTGATCTCAAAATCAAATGGGAAGGACCAATGAAGCTAAACTGTGATAATAAATCAGCTATTAGCATTGCCCACAACCCAGTAAATCATGATAGAACTAAGCACGTGGAGGTGGATCAACACCTCATTAAAGAAAAACTTGACAGAGGCCTGATCTGCACACCATACATTCCAATAGGAGGGCAACTTGCAGATATTCAGACCAAAGGATTAGTTGGTCACGAATTCTAGAGAATCACAAGCAAGCTGGGAATGGAAAATATCTATTCACCAGCTTGAGGGGGAGTCTCGAAGTATTCCAGTTTGTTTAGGAAGCTGTTATTAGCCTTAGCTTTGTAAAATTTAAGTTTAGGATGAGTAGATAAGTCACAATATTTAGATAAGCTGGATAAGCTGGAATTTTGAAAAATTACAGCTTATCTCTAACACCAACACTTGTGTGTGTGTGTGTGTGTGTGTATATATATATATATATATATATCTTGTAGTTAACAGAAAAATATAAAGAAAAATTCGATTTCAGAATTTCTTGTTCTATCACAGTACCAATCATCCCATCGCAAAATATCTATCATATCAAAAATTGTCCAATAACCACAAATCATTCCTTTAAAAAATTTCTAACATGCATGTACCAAGATCCATTCAGGATGCCCTAGGTGATTCGGATTGGAAGTTAGCAATGAAGAAGGAGATGGATGCTCTTGACAAGAATGGGACTTGGGAGATTGTGGAGCTACTGAGAGGCAAGATGACTATATGATGTAAATGGGTCTTCACAGTTAAGTGTAAGGCAAATGGAAGCATAGTTACAAGGCAAGACTTGTTACCAAGGGATTCAATCAAACTTATGGTATTGACTACCGAGAGACCTTCGCTCCAGTTGTAAAACTAAACTCAATCCGGGTACTTCACTCTTTAGCAGTGAATTTCAATTGACCTCTACACCAGCGTGATGTAAAAATGCCTTTCTTAATGGAGATTTGGAGAAAGAAGTCTTTATGGACCTCCCACCTGGATTTGAGAAGAGCCTTGGAACCAACAAGGTGTGAAGATAGAAAAAAAATCCTTGTATGGTCTTCAACAATCACCGAGAGCATGGTTTGAAAGGTTTGGAAAGGCAGTGAAGAGCTTTGGTTATATTTAGAGTCAAGTAGACAATACGATATTAATCAAGCACTCCAGAAACGGTAAACTAGCCATTTTATTTGTGTATGTGGACAATATAATAATGATAGGTGATGATAGTGCAGAAATTGGAGAACTTAAGAGAAAGCTGGCACATGACCTTGAGATCAAGGATTTGGGAGCTTTAAAGTACTTCCTTGGCATGGAATTTGCAAGATCAAAGGAGGGCATCTTTGCCGATCAATGCAAGTATGTCCTAGACTTGCTCAGTGAGACAGGAATGCTTGGTTGCAATATAGCTAAAACTCCAATAGAGCCCAACTCGAAGCTTCAACTTGCCAAAACCAAAGATGTGGTGGATAGAGAGAAATACCAAAGACTAGTGGGCAGACTCATCTATTTATCACATACACGACCTGATATAGCTTTTTTAGTAAGTGTGGTAAGTCAGTTTATGCATTCGACAGGCTCAAAACACTTTGAAGCTACCTACAGAATCCTAAGGTACTTAAAGGGAATGCTTGGAAAGGGATTGCTCTTCAAAAACCATGGACACCTACAAGTAGAAGCCTATACCGAGCAGGAAGTGTTACAGATAAGAGGTCAACTTCAGGTTATTGCACCTTTGTGGGAGGAAATCTTATCACTTGGAGAGGAGCAAGAAACAAAATGTAGTAGCTAGAAGTAGTGCCAAGCTTGAGTTTCGTTCAATAGCCCATGGGATTTGTGAGGTAATGTGGATTAAAAGACTACTTGAAGACTTGAAGGTTGGATCCCTCAACTGTAAAGGTCTACTCCGATAACAAAGCTGCAATCTCTATTTCTCACAATCCGATCCTCCATGACAAAACGAAGCACTTAGAAGTGGACAAGCATTTATCAAAGAGAAGCATAATTTGCATGCCATATATTCCAACAAGTGACCAAGTTGCTAATGTCTTACAAAGGGATTATATAGAAGCAGTTTAAAAATCTAATGAGCAAGCTTGCCATTGAAGATATCTTCAAGCCAGCTTAAGTGGGAGTGCGGAAAAGTCAACTATATTAAATTTAGAAAATATGTAAATATTTGTATTCGTAGAATTTAAGGTTATACAATCTCTCAATTATAGGAATTAGATTTAGACTAATTTAGTTTCCTATTTACTTCTTAACAGTAGCTGCATATAATCCTAAGACTTTTGTATCATTCAAGTAAGATTCTTAATAAAATATTCTGAATTTTCTCAATAACTGATCACTTGATCTAGACAAGACTACACTTCGATAACCATGTCGTAAACAAGACAACACTTAGCTAACCACGAAATATTGTTCTCCAAACTCATAACACTCAAATACTTTTGAGTTTCTATCATCTCTAAGTCACCTATATTTCCTTCTAAGCATCCTTGAAATCCTAGAAATCCTAAAAATAATTAAAAACTTTAGTGTTTAAAAACTTCAAATAAGCCACTTTCCCATTTAATTATTCCTAGCCTTGCCTCTTTTAAGTTAAAGCTTGAGTAGATTAATGTAGAAAGGCCTATATATCCTACCATAACCTCCAAATCACATTAAAAAAAGGGCAATCCAGTGCACAAAGCTCCCACTTGGTGGGGTTTGGGGAGTATCATTGTACGCAACTTTCCCTCTGCATTAACAAGAGGTTATTTCTGCTTGAACCCGTGAATTCTAGGTCACAAAGGAACAACCTTTACCATTGCACCAAGGTTACCCTCAACCTCCATATCACATATACAGATAATATGTGAGAATACATGGTTTCCAGTTTTCATCTACCATATCAAATGTCAAAGCACAAGATCAAGCCTAAACTATCACTATACAAGAAACTTCAAAAATATAAACCATAAACATCCATATGTTATGCACAAGCCAAGAGAACCTTTGCAACCTAAATAATTTCTTTCAGATTAGTATTACTTCACCGGATCATTATGTCCCCTTCGATTCAACATGCAAACAAAATTCCATCTAAAAAATTGAAATCCAGAATGCATTAAACCACATCTTACCCTGATATCTGCAAAGCAAAGAAACAACAAATCAAGGTTAGAAAAGAAAAAACACAAGGGAGAAATACCAAATTAAAACTTCAGGAAAAAGAAACTGAGCAGCCACCAAAGCCTCAGCCAGATGTTAATAGAATTTTCAGTATATTTAAATTGTTTCACTTAAGAAGAACTTGTACAAAAGTGTTTATATCAATTTAATTTTGGTAATGACTAAAAGGTTGGAGATGTCATCATAACACACATATCCCTGTAAACAATTATCCTCAATGTCGTACCATACAAACTGAGAAAATAAGATGCCGTAGAATTAATATCAGCAGCATTAACAGGAAGATCAATGTAAGTGCAAATACTTCTAAAACACTTTCAAAATACCATGAAAATAGCCAATAAAAATAGACAACTCAACCAATTTGCAAGCAATTGTAAAACCATATCTAAACCGGAAAGCTAGAAAAATCATTATCAAGAAATTGGCAGCACATTGAAGGCAGTGGGGGCAAAAGGAAAGTGCTAGAGGGAGGGTATGCATATTGATAAAACTATAGAGAGAGAGAGAGAGAGAGAAGAGAGATTTCTTTCATGAAGAATTTTTCTAATGCCCGCGTCTTATATTTTTTATTCCCATCCCACACCCAAACTTTCCAGCCATTAGTGGCAGATTCCTATCACCAAAACTTATCACTAAATTCTTACTAATTTAATATTTATATTAACCTTCAGACAGCCCAACTTTAGCTTCTCTTTTGACTTCATGGTTTCCCTTCTCAAATTTAAGATAATCTTTCCTTTCTCAATGAGAAAATAAGTAATTCAAAGAATTCAGTGACTTCTAAAACACCTAGGTAAGAGCAAGCATCTCCCAAAGTATAACTGTGTCATTATGCTCTGAAGTGGACTACCAGTATCTGAAAAACTGTCATAGTGACCTTTTTGAACAATATTGCTCAAAGTCAAGTTGTGTTGTTCTTTTCAAGTTATTTAATTGGGTTAATGACTGTTCCAATTAGTAATGAATCCTCCACATTAATGTTACAGATAGATACATCACAAGCACCAACCAAAACAAAAATATGAACATCAAACATAACGATAATGCAAATTCTCCTTAACTGCACAAATAGCATTGCCTCAAATTAATTTAGACTTTCTAAAACTTGCTCCAAATATATGCTGAAACTAAAAAACTTCTAACCCTGAACTGCCGATGTGAGATTGAGAAAAATGCAAGTTTTTCTGAAGTATCTTTCTAAAGCTAAGATATTTCCTCTTACTTCACCTAAATTAATTAAAAAGCCAATGGATTTAACTAACAGGTAACAAGGAATATGTAAGGAACCTGATTAGGAACTTTACATCAAGTTTTAATAACAAAGGTTACATTATGCGTGGAGATTTTAAATAGAATAATTCCACATAACACGCAAAATGATGCCACATTAAGCTAAATATGATCACAACTAAAATGATCACTAAGCAGAATAGGACATACCCTTCATTTTCCAGAGGTCGGGGCTTAAAACGTTGCTCGCGATTTGCCACTTGAGGGCTGCCTCTTGGCCGAAGCATCCTTTTACGCTGCTGAACTCCATAATTAAAAACTTCCCTTTCTCTTTCTGCAGCCCCTTCACCATCTGCACATCCGTCATCAGAGTCTTTGTCATAGCACCTGACGCGCTTTTCAGCTCTGTCTCCTTCTGTGTCACCATCTCTTTCTCTTCTCCTATCTCTAGCTTCTCTATCAACATTTTTCCAGGTATCCAACTCTTTTTGTTTCTTCAGCTCAGGTGCCTGATTTTCCTGCTCTTGTATTCTAACAGATCCATCTCCCAATTCCTTCTCATTGTTCAGTCCTTCCTTCTCTGCTCCATTCAATGATTCTCTCTTTATATGATCCTTTTCCCTCTCTTTTGGCCTTTCCTTTTCCTTCAAATCCTTCCTTTCTCTCTCCCATCTCTCTGCTTCTCTCTCCTCTCTTGAAGAGTCTTTGACCTCACCACTGCTATTACCTACTTGCATGCCGCTCCTAAGATCACTTCTTTCCTTATCTCTATCACCCCACTCCCGATGTTTCCCATCTTTTCTTTTTTTATCCTTGTCTTTAAACCTATCCTCACCTTTTGAATCAAACTTGTTCTCACCAACAGCCTCATGTGCTTCTGCAAAATCTCTTTCTTCAGTAGCAGAACCCTCCTTTCCAACTTCAACCGGTCCTAGTGAACTACTACGTTGGGTATGCCATGGATCTATGCTTCCACCCGAGGTTTCTGAATATCTTTTCCCTCTATGATAATCCCTTGAATCCTTCCAACTGGAATGAATAGTTGCCCCACCATAGAGATCCTTCTCAACCCTCACATCACCCTTTGGATCGCTATAATTCTCCCTATCATACTTCAATTCTTTGCTCTCATCCCCTCTACTCTCAATCCTACCATCCTTTTCCCCTTTCCCACTTTGGTACTCCCTCTTTGCAGCCTCACCATAAAACTCCCTCTGTTCCACCCTTGGTTCTCTACTCTCAACCCTAACCTCACGATTTTCCTTGGCATCCCGCGACTCCATCCTACTCTCGGAACCACCCTGATGGGAATCCATATGTGAATCATTGGAAACAGTAGACGAAGGCATTCGATACAAAGAGTGCTGCAGAGGTGACCTTCTATTCAAATCACGAGGCTCAGTTCTGGGAATCCTTGGCATTCTAGCATCTTGCCCCATCTCATAAGGAGCAGGATGATGGTACTCACCGGGAACCGAAGATGACGACATTTTAGGGTAAGTACCAGTATCCTCATGTGGGTATTTGGAAGCAGAAGAAGAATGAGCACCACCTTCTTCATGAGATCTCTTTGGTGCACCACTCATCTTTTCAAATTCACTAACAAATTTTCACACTTAAAAAAAAATAAAAAACCTTAATAACCAGATGGATAGAGCAAACAGTTTTTCCTTTTCTTTACTTATCCTGCAAAAAATAAATAAACCCAAAACTCTTTCAAATAAAACATCCCAAATGTGAAAAAAATCAAAAAAAAATGTTCAAACAAAAAACAAATATAGCATGAAATTCCTCGTAACATGTTTCAGTAACAGAAGAAAGTTGAAATAAGAAAAAACATGTAGGAAATATAAGAATAAGACAGAAAAAAAAATGCACAAAAATGAAGGTTACCTGGTTTTTTGTGAAGTGAATTGAGGAATTTATTGTAGAAAAGCTGGGGATGGAAGATGTATTTTTGGGAGTTTTCATATTTCAGTTTAAAAAGAGAGCTGCGATTAGAAAGGAATTCTGATGAATGTTTTGTTTGAAAGCCAAGCCAACCCTTTAAAATCGATGTCGCAATTGCAGAAAATTATCGTTTCAAAAGCCCAAAGACTGTTGGTCAACAAGTCCAAAAGGGTGAAACCCAATGAATAGAGCAGCCCTGTTAGCCCAAGAGGTGATTAGTTGAGTCTGGTCCAATTTTTTTTTCTTTTATATATGATTTTGAATCATACAATTGGAATATTTGTTTAAATTTTCATTATTACACTTCACTCGTATTAAAATTCAAATTTGAAATTTTCAATGACTCGATTATATTTTTTTGAGATCCAAATTTCTTTTATATAATGCTTGTAACAAATTATTTCGAAAAATATTATCTTATATATCAATTAGACAACTTTTCGCAAATGAATTTAGACATTTGATAAATGTTGTTAAATTGCAAATAAAGAAATTATCAAACTATAATATGATTTGAATGAAGTTAAAAGTTTTGACTTGGAAAAAATAATCTTTATCTTTTTACTTTATTAAATAAGTGCTCTTCTGTCTCTGAAATATTTCTCTAGTTAACTTGTGTAAATTTTAAGAAAATTATCTTTATTAATATTTCCTTGAAAAATAAATAGATAGAGTTTCATTTCTACCATTTATGCCTTTTGGTTTGGCATTTTGTAAAACATTTGATACTAATTTCTTTTGAGATTTTTTTTACTTTAAAATTTTTAGTCCCTTATAAGAGTAGTTTTAAATTTATTTTTTTTGAACAGGATTTTAATGTCATGTCAAATATTTTAAATAATTATTTAAATTTTAAAAAAGAAAATTATTTAGAAGAATTCTTTTACAAGCTTATAATTTCTTATCAACCCTAAACACTATTTTTTATGTAAAACCTTATAAAATTTGTAGTCAATGCATATTTTTTCTCTTCTCCAAAAAATTCTCATTTGATAGGCATCTAAAACTATATAGTTATATTGTCGAGCTTTGATATAAATAGTAGTAACTTTTCTTTTTGCAATAGATTTTAAGATTTTTTTCTCACAAATATTTTCACAAGTATTTTTAATTTTTTTTTGTCAACCCAAAATTCTATACCTACATACGCCTACAAATTCAAAAAAGGAGGCTAATGGATATACCCAATAACTGTTAATATGCATGCTTATATAAAAATTTTGTGTAACCTATATGTAACGTGTGCACTAGTAGTAGCCAAACACAAGTGTGCAAGCAATGCTCTACCTTTTTTGAGACGTATGTCAACCACTTATGATCAGCAATCAGGAGAATACGTAGAAATTTTAAGGCTTTTATATCGAAGGAAAACCTACTCTGTTGACAAAAAGGGAGGGGGAGTTCATTTTTGCATAACAATTATTTTCTTTTTTTTGAGCACTTGAAGAAGCACAAATGCGAAAAATAACTGGCTTATAAAACATAATATACTTAGAAAGATTACGTTAAAAGTCTACTTAAAACATCCCTAAGTATATAGATAATATAATTTTGATAATCAAATTCATATTTTTTTTTGCTTGTTATTTTTCTCTCACACACACACACATATATGTGTGTGATTTCTTAAAATTATGATTATTAAATTTTATATTCTTATTCATCTACGATAATATAGTTATTTAAATAATTTATGCATTGAACTAATAATTATTTTTTAATATTTTAATATTAGTTGGTTATGCCCGAAAAGAGAAATTTCAATCTTTTGTTATTGGATTGGTAGCATTATGGAAGGATCAAATAACCTGTTTTACGATGGCTCTGTTCTATAGGCAATTAAAGCAAAAGTGTAAAATAAAATTCAATAAGTTATTAGATAAGATGTATCGTTTTACGAGATTTGATAGAGAGCAAACACAACTAAATTTGGTTTGTCGACACCTAATGATAATGCAGTCATTGACGATTAAGTATATTCACCTATTATGGATGATGGCAGTGTAGATATCATGCTGGAAATTTCATCTATTCATCCTTTCAATAGTATTGTTGAATTGTATTTAGAAGTGGAATTAATCTTCATTGAACTTGCCGAACATGAGAGTAAATCCACAAGTTATGTTTCATTTGCTCAATTTTCAATACAAAACAATGACACTTTGTTGAATCATGATAATGTCTATCATGCTAACCATCCATTTTCGCCGCGTAGCAATGAACCTACCATGGAAAGGCAAGTATTGATCATTGGTAACATTTTTTAATCTCGGATTATGAAACTAGGAGCTAATATGATAGGGATCCGAGAATAATATAACTGTAGTAAAATAAATAGTTTATTCTAAACCTATAGATACATTCAGGGATGTGAATGTGAATAATAAGGTATTTGAAAAAAAAAAGGAACATGAAGAGTAAGAGGATTTTGAAGAAGTCCAACTTAAAAATAGATAGTACCACTTTAGAGGTGCCACTTCATGAGCAGAATATGCCATTCTTCACCAATATTGACGAGTTGATTATAAGACCCGTAAATTTTTATGTACTCTTTATGACTTCATGATGTACGGACAAGTTACATTTGATATAAATCATAAGGAATGAATGTTTTTAAGTTCCAAATGTGTATGAAATGCAAAACGGGTAGTGAAGCAAATGGACATGAATATAACAGTGATTTTCTGGAAAAAAAAAATTGCTGCAGAACTACTGCAGATGAAGGGGAGATCAATCTCATAATAATGGGAGATCAATCTCATTGCTTAAATTTGCAAAGCTAAAGAGTCTGCAATAGGGAGATCGATCCCTCATTTAAAGCAGACCGATCTCGGGTGCATTCTGGTTGAGACAGATCGATCTCATGGTAAGGGGAGATCGATCTCATGGCCTGAAAATGTAATACCAAAGCATTCTGCAAGGAGCAGATCGATCCCTCAAATAGGCAAATCGATCTCTCATTGAAAACAGATCGATCTCTAAGTCATTTTGTGTGAAGCAGATCGATCTCCTATTAAGGAGCAGATCAATCTCACCTTTTTAATGTTGAAATCTGGAAGAGTAATGACACAGAGCAGATCGATCTCATACTAAGAAGCAGATCGATCTCAACTTCTCAGAATTAAATTCTCAAGAGATAAACACAGGGCAGATCGATCTCTCATGATTAGGAGATCTATCTTCAAGGGCAATTCTATATATACTGGACTCCTACACCTTCATTTCCTCGAGAAACAATCAATCCTTCATTTGGAATAAAGTGAAACCTAACATTTGTACACCAAAAATCATCCCTTTCAATCAGTTTTGAGAGAGATTTGCTACAGTAAAGTTGGTCCTAGTGAAGAGGAGAACAACATAGTTGGAAACTAGAAGTTGAAACCTTGTATTAAAGGAGCAAAGTGGATTCCCCCAAATTTGACAAAAAGAGGAAAAATTCAAGCTAGGTAAGATTCAATACACCAACTTCACATATGTTAATATAAGTGTCTTGGTGAGTTGATTGGTGTATGTTTAAGTTACTGAAAACATATTGAATATGAAAAATCTCCATGACCTAGATTTTTTGCTTGAATGTGAGAAAATGAGAGAAAATGGTGTAGACATGGATTCAATGATGATTTAAGCATGTAGTGAAGTTATTAAGCATGTATATATGATTGTAAGATAGTTGGGTGAAATACATGTATTGGAAATATAATTAAGAAGGAGTAAAGTTTAATAAGAGGTAATAAGGCCAAATGAGTGTAAAAAAGGGGGCCTAATACATTGAATTGAGATTTATGCAAGTGAAAACTAAGTATATTAAGGTATATTGATGTGAATAATCCTTTACAGCTTCAGAGTATATATTGGAAACTGATCGGATTGCGAGATTGAGCAGCACCGAGGAAGGGAGGTCACGTGACGTGATCTGAGGTAAGGAAATTTCGTGAGTAGCTAGAGGTAGCTGCACGTATTTCAAATAGAATTTCGATTAATTATATTGTATATGAAATTCCCTAGTATAGAAAAGTTTCGGTAGGAACCGATAAGGTAAAAACAGTGATTTTACCCAAATTAAAGGTAAAAAGCTTAGGAAGCATGTTTGTGATTAATTTCAACATGTTTTGACAGTTGCATAGATAGAATGGCTAATGTTTTCATAATATATGTGAAAACTGCACGTTGTAGTGCCGATTTGATTTGATTGAGTGAATTTCAATTGAAATAGGTCATTTATCGGGTTTATGTGAAAACCACTAGTGCTAGAGTAATACTCGCACTAGATTTTATGAGATATGCATCACATAGTACTTGAGTATTTCTCGTACTTGATTTTAATACGATTTGTGCATGATGGAGTATTAGAGCGTAGCTCGTACTCAATTTTATTGATTGATGCATGATAGAGTATTGGAGCATTGCTCATACTCAGTTTTACATGACATAATGCTGGGAGCATTGCTCTCACTAGATTTATGTAACTTGTACATGTGGTCATGTTGGGAGTTTACTCGTACGTATCGATTTTGAAAGAGATAGCATGAAACAGCCGTGTTAGGAGCCTGTGCAGACTGTGTGTCGCATTGATTATATGCTTGCACATGCAGTATTTTGAGATATGGCTGAGGGCTATCGAAACTATTATCATGGTATGAGGGCTAAGACCTATGACAGGCACCCCGACTATGAGGATTGGGTCCATAGAGTACTTTGTACCGTGTATATCACATGGAGTACGTTGTACCGTGAGTATACAATGATATTGAGTTGTTGGCTGACAGTTGAGGATTTGACCCACCTCCCATTATAGCAAATGTGAGACCCCGCACATCGAGTACTGTGTAGCCTGGGATCACGAAAAATGAGTTATGATCATAATCTCAGAACATGTAATCGCCTATCTCACTTATCTCATCTTATTGAGATTTCTTGATTGAATTATCACATGACTTTATAAATTGGACATGTGACTTTGTGAATTGTGAAAGGGTAACCCGAGGGATGGGTAATGCCCGGATTTTCATGTTTTTACATGATGAAATGCCATATTGTTTTCATTTAATTGAATGACATGATAAAATGTGATTTATATTAATTACATGATAAATGCAATGTTTTGCATATATTGCTAAAGTGTTTAAACCAACATGTTTTGTATCTATATGATTATATACTTTCATAAATATGCACAAAAAGATACATGCTTTAGATGTGAATCGAAAAGGAAATGATTTCAAGGCATGAGCATTGTATTTTGTAGATACTGTGGTTATCTACTTACTTGCCTTATTTCTTTACTGAGCTGTAAGCTCACCCCCTTTATTTTCCCCTCTCTATAGAGCGTTTACAGTAGTTGAGCACGACTGAGGATCGGTATTCCTTTATCCGCTGCATACCCATCTTACGAAAGGTATACACATTCGAACGTTTTGTACTAAACAATATAAAAGCACAGTTATGTAAAAGAATGTACAGTCGATGATGTATATGTACAAGTGTTTGTATTAATGTATATGAATTTACTTTTAAGAAAAGAGTACTTACGGTTAATAGATGAATGTGATTGAGGTGACTAATATCGAATCACAGCCTAATTATTGATGAAGAGAAAGGTAAATAAAAAACGTGAAAAATTAGTAGTGGATTTTGGTAAGTCACGGGCGGTCGTGACATTGATGATGCTATCACTAGTAATTAGACACCATAAACCCAAGGTATTGTTTGGAATCTTTGATCTTAAGTTGAGGAAGGTTTAATTTTCCAAGATAATGTTGAATTAAAAAAAAGGTGTGTAATTGTACTTCTTTAAGAGACGTCAAAAATATAAAGTCATGAAACCAAAAAAAAAAGAAAAAAAAATATGGTCATTGTCTACCCATTGTAAAAAAAAAGATATGGTCATTTAAAAAAAAAAAGATATTTGCAAAAGACATCGAGAAAGTGGTTGAAAATGGAGGCTCATGGGTGTCAAAGTAAAAGTCATAAACTTTTTGAGATTACTTAATATGATGGTCCTCACACATTGTCTCCCCAAATTTAAGTCTTGATTACCCACATGTAAACTTAAATTTCTTAGCATATGAGATTGAAAGTCAAGTGAAAGTTGAACCTTCAATTACAGTTGCTTCTTTAAATGCCAAGGTAAGAAATAATTTTTCTTATGATGTTTCATATAAGAAGATGTGTCATGCAAAACATAAGGCCATCACAAATGTTTTTGGTGAATAGGACACATATTATAGATTATTACTTAGATTTATTATTGCACTTGAGAAGTATAATAAGATGATTGCTTGAGCAGTTGTGAGATTTTATTGTCGAGGTATTCGAAGTATTTCATGATGTCTTTTAAGCTTTTGCACCTTCTATTGAAGGTTGCAAGTATTATAGACCAATTATAAGTATTAATGCTACTCATTTATATAGAAGATATAAAGGTAAAATGCTTTGCAATGGGAATAGATGCTAACAACCAGCTTTTTCCATTCACATTTGATATTGTTGAAGAAAATTTTTTTGATATCTGGAAATGGTTTCTTACTTACATTAAAAAGAATATATGACAGCCCGAAAGCGCAGAAAATATGGCAAATTTAAAATTTTTCTTAAAACAAAACTACCAACTCTGGGTGTATTCTTGTGCAGTATCTTTAAATCCCTATCATTTATAAATAAACATTATCCCTAAGATCATACAACTTATACTTAATGAAATCAAATACATAATATCCCAAAAAGAATCAACTCATAAGTCTCAACTCATTTCTTTCATATCAACCTAATTTCATCCTAAGATACTCATCACAAATGTCTGTATTACAACATTATCAAGATAAAAAATGAATTGAATTATACCTTATGCGTGTACAAGCGATAGCCTGGGGAGATCTTGTCCACCAGCCTATATCACGTACGCGGCAGGCTCTATCACGCTACTTCAAGTAATCTGGAGGGGGGAGGAAAAATGGTGAGCTCTCAAAATGCTCAGTAAGGAGGATAAGGGAAGTTATAAAAATCATCATCACAAACACAACATGATGGAAATATTTGAGCATGCAAATCGATATAGAAATAACGGTAGAAAACAATGGCATCAACACAATTCAAGTGATAATATCACAAATCACATCACATCAAATCTCAATGCGTGATATAAATCGCAGTTGTGAAATCACATCATCATCACAGAAATCGAGACTAGGCATTTATAAAAACTCATATGAAATCAACATTATAGGCACATCACATCAATTAAATTCGTCCTTGTGAGACCTGAGAATTTTGTACACATCTAATTTTGTAATGTGAACATGAAGTGTAATTGATTTAGCTAAATATGATGTACCCATATATTGAAGTAGTATTGAATGAGAAATAATCAATGAAGTAAACTATGGCAATTATATAAAGAAATTTTATGTCAAGTGTACAACCATAGTGCGAAACTATAAGGTCAGATTGATCTTGGAGAAGAGAGGATCGATCTGGTAAGCCAAAGTGACAAGGAATGAGGAATATAAACGAGCAGATCGATCTCCAATAGAAGCAGATCGATCTCCTTGTGATTCTGCCTTAAAGGAATCGATTTCCTACAAGAGCAGATTGATCTCCAAATGTTTTTGTAAAATGCAGCAGATCGATCTCCTCAAGGTTATGAGATCGATCTTGCCCCCATGACAGATCGATCTGGTAGGCATAAAAAATGCCCAAAACGTTCTCAAATTTAAAGACAGATCGATCTCCTGCCATCCGCCTATATAAGGACTTCTGTGCTTTTGCTGGAACTCATCTTCTCTCTCTAGAAAAATCGAAATCCCTATCTTTCTTTCTCTTCCAAAACACTAATTTTCATTCGAATCAGAGGTTATGGTAAGAGGGAAAGTTGTTCCTCATCAAAAGGAGAACAACATACTTGAAAATCGAAGGATGATTTGAGCTGAGGTGTGAATTGAACACTCCACAAGTTTTGGGTAAATTTCTAAGCTTTAATCCTTGATTTGGAAGTAGATTTCTGTGATTATGGCTGTAAATTTGTGATGAGTAGGCTGAAAATGTTTAGGGTTGTTAGGATCGTTGAGGTATTGAGAAAGTATGAGAATGTGAGCAATTATGCTCGATGTTGAAATTAGAGACAATGTGATGACGTGTTGATGATATTTTTATATCGTTTGGACAACCCGGTAGTTCCAGAGAGGAATGCGAGGCTAGTACATTGTTCGGGGGAACGAGTGCACTATAAGAGGTGCAACGAGGTAAAGGAAAACTTAAACTCATTTGTGTATGTGATTTGTGATGATAATTGTAGCATGAAATGTTTTAAGAAACAAGCATGTTTTTACAAGTTACGATTGATTTATTGCACATGGTTTTATAGCCGGTTAGGGCCCCATTTCTTATGAGTTGTAAACAGTGTGTGAAATTATTTTACAAACTGTTTGAGTTTAAAAATGAAACGGGATTTGGGCCCTACGTTAAGGCGTATTGAGATTTGAGAAATGTGTGCGTGGTTTTGTTAGTTTGAGCTTGGTTTTGACATGTTTTGTAATGAGTACAAAAACGTTTTCAGATGAGTTTTATGAGAGAAACCATTATGAGCTCTACGTGAAGGCAAAACAGTTTTATATGATAATGGCTATTATTGAGACTTCGGCGTGTCATGTGATAACACATCGGGCCTTGCTCTGGTAGCATGTAAGTTTGGGTCTTGCTTTGGTAGCATGTAAGTCTGATATTCCTCCGCTTTTGCAGCGAGAGATGCCTCTGTTCTGGTAACGTGGGATGACCCCCACTCTGATAGCGCTAGGTGGCCTTGCTTTGGTAGCATGTAAGTTTGATAGTGTGCATGAGGAAAGGCCTTATTCTAGTGGCATGTAAGTCCGAGCCTTATTCTGGTAACACGTAAGACCAACACACCATGTGCACGACCATATTGTCGACGTTCCCTCTTTTGAGGATGCCTGGGATGCGCACCCAGAGGAGATTATTTTGATGTGCCATGGCAGATGTTTTTATTTGAGTTTTATTTTTCTAGTCTTTGTTTTACACATGAGATTGTGTTTTGTGGCTGTGCCATATGCATTATTACTGAGGTGATTTTCATCACATTTTTATAAGAAAAGCCATTATCTCATCATGATTTCCACGTGCTTTTAACTATGGTCTTTATGCTGAGCAATTTACTCTCATGTTTCTGTATGATCTTAGAGAAATAAGATGATGATGATGTTTTAATGATTTCATGCTATGTTTTCTACCGAGCTTATTGAATTTCACTTACAAAACAAAATGATTGTGCTGTGTAATTAATCATTTTTGTTAACGAGTCCCTTACCCCCTTACTGAGCGATTTAGAAGCTCACCCTATTTTTAATATCCCCCAGATTTCTTCAAGTGAAGAGAGTTTCTTACGACATACGAAGTAGTGGCTAGTGGAGGACTTGAGCTCCAGGTCGTATTTTGTATTTTGAGGTATACTTTAATACTTCATGTACCCAGACTAAAGTCGTATTTACAGACACTTGATGAACAATGATGTATGAGATGTATTAGAATTAATTAACTCCAAATTGAGGAATGTAAATGGTATGATATGTGAATATTAAATGATGAGATCCTGAAGTGAAAGTTTTATAATTTATATATCATGATGCATGACATTGTACAGGAATGCACCTAGACTCGTGTATTGATGTAAATAAGTTTTAAATTTGCCTTATTTTTCACACTTCCGGGGCATCACAGAGTTTATTTGGTATCAGAACTTAGGGTGTTTAGTACTGTGAGTGTCGGTTAAGTGAAATAAGATACATCCCAAATGTCTGTATAAGTCTAGTCATGACCTAAAATTGAAGATTGAGATTTCAATCAAGTTTGATGTGTACGCGCAGGAAACATATTAAGATTGTAAAATGAGTGGACAACAAGGTCATTCGAGGAGGCAGACAGAACCACCTCCGCCACCTGCCCCACAACCCGAGAGTCCTAACTCTTGAATTAATCGGGTTGAGCAAGATGTACGACAGGGTTTTGAGCAGATGGTAGCGCTATTCGCACAACATTTTGGAGTTAATACCTCGGGTATCACTCCTACACCAACACAAGGACCTCCCGCGCCTCCAGTACAGATGGACCCGGTGCCTCCCGCTATGCAGCCTGATGACAGAAGTATGATCCGACTGAGGGACTTTTTGAAAATGAATCCACCCGCATTCAAGGGGAGAAAGGATCCTGTAAAGGCTGAGGAGTAACTGACTGAGTTTAGAGTTATATTTGACTATTTGGGATACACTGATGCTGAGAGGGTCAGTATGGGTGCTTATATGTTGAAAGGGAGAGCTCAAGATTGGTGGGATACTACCTAGAGTATTTTGATGTCCCGCTAGGGTGTGATTAGTTGGGACGAGTTTCAAAAGGCCTTTAGAGCCTAATATGTACCACGAGCTACCCAGAGAAAGATGTAGGCTGAGTTTTCAAGTCTGGTATAGGGCGATATGTTTGTGGATGATTATGAGAGTCAATTTACTACTCTATTGAAATATGATCCAGAGACCTTTAAAAATGAAGAACTCTGCATCGAGAGATTTGTATATGGACTAAAACCCATTATCAGAGATCGATTGATAAAGCTGTGTATTACTGAGTTTGTAGATGCTCTGAGATGAGCACAAGAGATTGAAAGGGGAATCGAAATGGTACAGTCCCAGAGTGAGTTCAAAGTAGTGACTAGAGATAAGGGCAATAGGCCAGCGATTTCCTAAACAGATATTCGGAGTGGTTCCTTCAGAAGAGGAAGGATTGAGGCACAGACGGGCAGATTAGAGAGACCTAGAGCTTATCTCATCATTAGGGAGACCTCTCGAGATGCCAGACCTGAGATAAGGGTTTATAGAGACTGTGGTCGACCGCATGAGGAAAATTGTAGTGGGTTGATTCGTGGATGTTTTAGATATGGAGACATGGGTCACAGAGTAAAAGACTGTCCTTAACCTCAGAGACCACATGTTTCAGAGCCTACCAGACAACAGCCTCAGAGAGTGAATCCCCCGAGACGGGCCACTACTACAGAGAAAGGAAAGAAGCCTATCATAGTGGGACATGTGTTTGCTATGGATAAGGAAACAACATACACTTCTGCAGAAACTATAAGAGGTACACTCTCTATCTGTAATCATAAGGCTCATGTGTTGATTGACCCGAGGTCCACGCATTCGTTTATTTCTGAGCATTTTGCATGTAGTTTAAATTTGAAGTTTGAACCTCTAGAGTATATCCTACATGTAAATACCCCAATGCGTGAGTCCTAGAGAATAAATATGACATGTAGAGAATGTGAAATAAAGGTGGGAGATAGGGTAATGTTAGCATATCTAATGATGTTAAATATACATGGGTTTGATGTAATTTTGAGAATGGATTGGCTGGCAACCAATCAAGTGACTTTATACTGCTACACTAAGATTATAACTTTCCCCATACCTGAATAGTACGGTGTATGTTTGAAATATTGAGGAAATAAATGTGTGGAATTTTTGTAAACAATTTGAAATTTATGATGTTACCTTTTGAGAGTAGTAAATTTGCTTTTAATGTGAAGGTTATGAAGCGCTCATTTCAGATGATAATTGGGAACATCCGAGGATTGAGGATATACCCATGGTGTGTGAATTTCTGGATGTCTTCCCAGATGAGTTGCTCGGTTTACCACCAGAGAGAGCTGGAGTTTACTATTGATTTGGTACCAGATACTAAGTCTATCTCTAGACCTCCGTATAGGATGACATTAGTGAAACTAGAGGAATTGAAGAAACAACTACAGGAGTTATTGAATCAGGGATTTATTAGACCTAGTGTCTCACCGTGGGGAGCACCAATGTTATTCGTAAGGAAGAAAGATGGTAGTCTCAAACTATGCATAGACTACCGACTATTGAATAAAGCCACAACGAAGAATAAATACCCATTGCCCAGGATTGACGAACTGTTTGATCAGCTGAGAGGGGCCCCAGTCTTCTCTAAGATTGATTTAAGATTGGGCTATCACTAATTGAGAATTAAAGAGGAAGATATTCTGAAGACGGCCTTCAAAACTAGGTATGACCATTATGAATTTCTAGTGATGCCCTTTATATTGACGAACGCCCTTGCAGCCTTTATGAGGTTAATAAATAAGGTGTTTAGAGACTATCTAGATAAGTTTGTGATAGTCTTTATTGATGATATCTTGGTGTAATCTCAGTTTTATGAGGAGCACACATAGTACTTGTGGTTAGTACTTCAGATACTCCAAGATAAGCAATTATATTGAAAGCTTAGTAAGTGTGAGTTTTGGCTGGATCGGATAGCTTTCCTTGGTCATATAGTTTTAGCGGAGGGAGTATCAGTTGATCCAATTAAGGGAGGGGCTGTGCTTAATTGGGAAAGATCGAGGACAGTTACAGAGGTACGAAGTTTCTTTGGTTTGACAAGGTATTACAGAAGGTTTGTGGAAGGATTTTTCAGGATTACCGCTCCTTTGACCAAGCTCACGTGCAAGGAGACTCCATTCATATGGACTGATCAATGTGAGCTCAATTTTCAAGAATTAAAGAGGAGATTAATAGCGGTGCCTGTGTTGACTATCTCTGAGGGATCAAGAGGATTTTCAGTGTATAGTGATGCTTCCCATCAAGGAATGGGGTGTGTGCTCATGCAGCATGAAAGAGTGGTCACCTATGGATCGCAACAGTTGAAAGATCATGAGCGAAATTACCCCACACATGATTTGGAGTTAGCCGCTGTGGTATTTACTTTGAAGATCTGGCGGCACTACTTATATGGGGAAAGATTCCAGATCTTCACTGACCATAAGAGTTTGAGGTATCTATTTGATTAGAAAGAGTTAAATATGAGACAAAGGAGATGGATGAAACTCCTTAAGGATTATGACTGCGAGATTTTATACCATTCGGGGAAGGCGAACGTAGTTGCTGATGCCTTGAGCAGGAAGAGTATGATATTTGTTATGATGATCAGGGAGTGGGATTTATTAGAGCAGTCCGTCGAACTCTGGATCAAAGTTAAAGAGGTAGAGACTGGATTTTTGGCTAGCCTGCGAATGGAGCCCAGGATCATGTATCGGATTAGAATTGGGTAGCATGATAATCAGAGGTTGATTAATATGGTTAGCCAAGCCGAGCAGACTTCGCAGTTGGATTTTATAGTCAGTGAAGATGGATTATTGAGATTTAGAGGATGAATTTGTGTACCGGATGATGATACCCTGAAGAGACAGATACTGAGAGAATCCCACTGCTCGCGATACACCATGCACCCAGGGAGTACTAAGATGTACCGGGATTTGAGAAAGGTGTACTGGTGGAGTGGTATGAAGCCAGACGTGGCTGATTATATGGCCAGATGTTTAGTGTACCAGCAAGTGAAATCTGAGTATCAGAAGCCTGAAGGATTATTACAGCCTTTACCTGTGCCAACATGGAAATGGGAGCATGTCACCATGAATTTTATTATGGGTTTACCGAGAACCCGAAGAGGTCGTGACGCTATATGGGTCATAGTGGATAGACTAACAAAAAGTGCCCACTTCCTTGCCATCAAGAGCACAGATACTGTGGATGCCTTAGCTAAGTTATATGTCAGTGAGATAGCTAGATTACATGGGGCTCTAGTAGGTAATACTTCTGACAGAGATTCTCGGTTTACCTCCAAATTTTGGACCCATTTTCAGGAGTCCATGGGATCTCGATTGAGTTTTAGTATCGCCTATCATCCTCAGACAGATGGTCAGTCAGAGAGGACTATTCAGACCTTGGAGGATATGTTGAGGGCGTGTACTATAGATTTTAAGGGATCATGGGATGATCACTTGCCCCTAGTAGAGTTTGCGTATAATAGTAGCTATCTTGCGAGTATTGGAATGACACCTTTTGAGGCTCTATATGGTAGGAGGTGTAGATTTCCTATAGCTTGAGAAGAAGTGGGTGACAGAAAGATAAATGCTCTCAAGCTTGTTGAACAGGCTGTACAGAGTGTGAAACTCATATGTGAGAGATTACGGGCTGCATAGAGTAGACAGAAAAGTTACGCGGATGTGCATAGATGGCCACTCGAGTTTGATGTTGGTGATGCAGTATTTCTAAAGATATCACCGAGTAAGGGTATCATGATATTTGTAAAGAAAGGGACATTGAGTCCTCGATACATTGGACTATTCGAGATTCTTAAGAGACTAGGAGAGATAGCCTACAGGTTGGCATTACCCCCACAGATGTCTGGGATACACAACGTCTTCCATGTATCTATGTTGAGGAAGTACCACCCGGACCCTTCTTGGAAGACCCTATTTTTATTGTATTTCCTTATGATTCACACATTGTATGGATATTGTTATATGTTAATGGAATTATAAGACAGATGATTTGATCATATAAATATGAATGAAGTAGTCGAACGTACGTAAAATCTGAAAATGGACAGTTAAGGAATTTCAAATTAAATTTATGAGATTTGAATTGTCCGAACAGAGATACGAATTTTAAATGAGAAATTATAGTGGGTCCAAGAAGGAAAGTCGGTATGAATTGGTCCCGATCGTGTAGAAAGGTAAAATGGTCAAAAGACCTAAAATTCGGTATAAATTTGATAAGAAATTATTATTAAAAATATGAATTTAGGAAATCTTGATCAATACCGGAGAAATTATTAAATTTCGAGTCCAATTGATCAAAATACGAATTTAGTACGATTAACCGAAATTTTATTTCGAGACATTATTTCGAAAAACACGGAGAAAATTATACCGAAAAAATAATTAAAGAAGATAAAAATATATTTAATTAATTAAATATATTAATTTAAGGAATAGTATAGATATTTTGTAAAAAAAAAATCATTTTTTATTCAATAAAATAATAATATAATAAATAAATAAATAATTAAAAAAGGAAACAAAATCGTGAAATCACGATTCTGGAAAGAAAAAAAGAAACCGAAAACAGCGAGGGAGACCCACCCCCTTCTGCCTCCGCCAAACAGACGACCACTAGTGACTTGGACAGCTAGAGAATGACCAGCGAGGGGCGACGATCATCGTGGGAGCCTCCAAGAGTCCCGACGGGCATGGACGACGTCGAAAAAGGGAGATCGACGAAGGAACTTGCCAAGGGGAGAAGAGGAAGATTCCGACCGTTCCACCGTCGATCAGCCTGATCCAAGGCCAGTCGAAGCTTCCTTTGCCCGAGACGAGCCGAACGACGACAGCAACGCGCTGGGAAATGGTCGGAATCATCGACGACGGTGGTGAGGGTGAAACGGCGTCGAACCGAGGAGATCGAAAGGAAAAAAAAGAAAAATAAAAGAAAAAGAAAAAAGAAAAGAAAAAGAAAAAGAAAAAGGAAAAAAGAGGAAAATTTGGAAAAAACATTTCGGTGATGCAATCGAGCTACGGGTAAGCCGGTAAGCGGTCAAAATTGACCGATTTAATTCTTGAGATAATTATTTAAATTATATTTGATTGAAATTGACCCAATAAATGTATAAATGTGTAGCTCGATAATTGAAGACAAACGAGAGCTTGAGTCAGCCTCGATTTGCGTATCAACATGGAATCTCGGGTAAGTGAAGCTTGATTTTTATAAATTGGATAGCTATACGAGTTAGGAATTAATCGCGTACGTTGCGATTTAATTTCCGTATAATTTCGTAATGTTTGGAATTGAAAATTAATTGTCGTAAATAACTGTATAAGCTATCCAAAGAGCCAAGAACAAGGCCCAATAAGCGTTGAGGGCCCAATGAGCCCAATAGGCTTCGATGATGTGAATAGTAAGTGGAAATGGACGTAAAACTGGAGTAAGGCCCATTAAGGTGTAATCGGGCCCAAAAAGAGTAAACGGGCCCAAGATTTTAAATTTAAGCTCAATAAAGGTTAAATATGGATAAGTGTATTGTATTTAACCTGATAATGGTTATATGCAGCTCCGGAGATTTAATTGGAAGCAAATTGCACTGAGCGGAATTTTATACATTAGAAAAGTCAAACTGTACAGAGAATCAATGTAAGGGAATTTTGTAAGCGCTTATAGATACCTACGCGCATTTTTGTGGTTATTTACATTACGTAGAATTTCATAAGGTATCTAGAAATAGAATAATAATTTTTATGAAAATCGGGGTATATGTGAAAATTACGATTTTACCCCTAAGAAAAATTTCAAAAAGGGTAGTAAGGCTATGAAATTGCATGATTTTCATGTTTTTGATATTCATATGATCATGTTGCTTTAATTTAAGCAAATTATGGATATGTTGGCTTTTATTTCATGTTTTTACATGAAAAGGCACGAGTTAGGTGCCAGTTGTGATTTTTGATTTGTTTTAGTGAAATTGAGTAGCCTATCATGTTTTATGAGTTTTAAATCGTGCTGGAGCACTGTTCGTACTGGATTTTATATTTTAACTCATATACAAAGTGATGGAGCCTTGCTCACACTGAGTTTTACAAACTTGCTTTACATGACTACCGTACTGGAGCTTTTGCTCGTACGAGGTCTATACCATTTTATATACATATCCGTACTGGAGCTGTGCTCGTACATGAATTTTACTTGATTTTATACATCCGTATTAGAGCATTGCTCGTATGTGAATTTAAATTGGATTTATAATTATTTTAAGTCATACTGGAGCGCTGCTCGTAAGCAGATTTCATTGATTTTTATGAAACTGTGCTGGAGCTTCGCTTGCACGAGGGTTTTTCTAATATAATGAATATGCATGGAGCCGTGCTGGAGCTTCGCTCGCACAGGAATTTTATGACATGCATATGACCGTGCTGGAACCTCATGTAGATTGTGTGTCACAGTGATAAGATATGCTCGCACGTGTAGATTGAGACATGGGTTGGTTATCGACATGGTTTGGAGTGGGATAAGACCTATGACAAGCACCCCCAGACTGTGATATTGGGTTCATGGAGTACGTTGTACCGTGTATGTCACACAGAGTACGTTGTACCATGTAGTCATGACTATTGTATTCACGTGATGTGATATTGTGGCGGGTAGGGTGACCCACCTCCCGTTACAGTTGTGATACCCCGCACATCGAGATCCGTGTAGCCTGGGATCACAAGGACATAGTCCTCGATTGTTTCCATACAATAACCTGCATGTCTCACATGATATATATTTGATTGGTCTTGTTAGACCAGGGTAGACCCGGGGGAGGGGTCAAGCCCCGATTTGTGATGATTTTCATGAAATATGGTATTAAATCAGAAATTGATGGGTTTTATGAGGAAATTAATGATTTTAAAGATGTATTGAATCCCTCTGGGATTGTTTTGATGAGTTTTACTGTATCGAACATGAGAGATTTTACATGAGATGTTTTCATGTTTTACATGACGATTCATGTTTTACGATATATGATATACTCATATATGGCATAGTTTTAATTGCCGCATGCTCGAGATATAAATGTTTTGCATGTCATGCCTTTACCAGCATGTAGATAGTGTAGTTATCTATCTACTTGCATTATTACCTTACTGAGCTAGTAAGCTCACCCTTTTCATTTTCCACTCTACAGGGTACATTCAGTAGAAAAAACTGACAATAGTCTTGCATTTCGGTTATTCGCTGCTTCCTATCAAGACCAGGTATACACATTCGTATAATTTTGTATCTGAACATATAAAGGCATAGTACTGTACACGGATGTAATATTGGGGATGTATTTAGTTAAAATAAATTGATATGTAAATGAAATATGGAAAATAGATGTTAAGGTAAGTAACATGACAGGAATGACTAACATCGACTCATAGCCCAACTATTAGTAGTGAAACTATTCACGACGGGTAAGGAAATGAAAAAGCGAAAAATTTGTAGGGGTTTTTAGGAAAAAAGAGGTCGTGACAGAGGCGGTATCGGAGTTGAGTTGGCCTAATATGAGTCCTTGTTAGTGTGAGACCCCATATAGGTTTAACTTTGTACATATATGTAAATGAAATCATAAGTACGAAGATATACTTGTAATGTAAAGCATATGTAATGTAAGTCCATAAGTTTAATGTACACGCTTGTAATAGGAGTTGTGATTGTATGTACAAGTTGTATTATGTATGAATATGAAGAAATGGACTTAAACATGTGAATAATGGGAATAGAATGGAAGATGAATAGTATCGTAAAATGGAAGGAAGATTTGCATAAGTTATGCACTTCCATTTGGTTTTTATCATGTACCTTTAGTTATGCAAAGATTTCACACAAGTTTCAATAGGTATAAAGTGTGAATGGATGCCATTTTCTAGTCTCAAAGGTGGATGAATGAGGAAATGACTATGACAGCAAATTAAGGAGGTTTTGAATGAAGTTGCTGCAGAAAACTGCAGTAAAATCTAGAAATATGAATGACTGATCGATCTCATAGGATGAGAGATCGATTTGGAAGAGCTAAAATGCTCTTATATTGAGCTATGGAACATGACAGATCGATCTCCAATGGAGCCAGATCGATCTGATAAACATTTTATAATGAGAAGATCAATTTTAAGGCAAGAGGATCGATCTCCTTAACTCTCTGTTTGAGACAGATCGATCTCAAGCCTCGACAAATTGATCTCCTTAAGGGTTTTGTAAAGAGCAGATCGATCTCTTACAAGAGGCAGATCGATCTCCAAGAGGAAAATTGCCCTATGACAGATCGATCTCATCAGGGAAGAAGATCGATCTTGTAGTGGTTGTGTTTGGTAAAAATGACTACCAAACCTTGCAGAGATCGATCTCTACAAGGACCAGATCGATCTCATAAGCCTGCATCTATAAAAAGAGCATGGGATTGAGATGAAAACTTAGAACTCTTCCCCCACCAAACCTCACCTGCCATTTTCTCTCAAAAACCCAACCTTTCTCACTCTATAAATCACCACATTTCGACCAGTTTTGGAAGAAGCTTAAGAAGGTAAAGTTGTTCCTTGGTGCAAGGAGAACAACATACCCAAAAATCACACATTGGTGTGATCAAGAGAAGGAGTTGTGGTTACCATAAGTTTGACCAAGTAAAAAGGGTAAGCTCTTCAACCTTCAAGCTTCTAAATACGGTTTCTAGACATTTGTGGATTGAATGAGATGTGAAATATTGTTAGAAATGATAAGTGTAGTGATGAGTGAGTAATATTAAAAGGGATTTATGGAGAGAAGATCTATGAGAAATGGTGGAAAACTTAAGAGAAGTTTAATGAGATTTGTGAGAAAGATTAAATGTGATTTAATGGGTTGAGTAGTACGAATAAATAAATAAATGACAATATGGAGCTTTATAAGAGGAAAAAGAAAATAACTTGATGATTTATATGTGTAGCTTGAAATACGCGGAACATGAATAACCCGAATCGCGAACGGAGCAAACGTGACGGAGGAGATACACGTACGGTTCGAGGTAAGGGACTCTGTGTTAGCTATAAAGATGTTCGTACGTATTTTACGATAATTTCGTAGATATATCGCTAGAATTAGTACGATACTACAATTCTATGAAATGATATGGAAGCATGACATGTACTATGATATATATGAATTGAGAAATGGGATGGGATAAGGAAATAGCATGATATGCATGATTTTAATGTTTTCTCAATTTCGTATTGATTTTGTGATTGAGAAATGATAAGGATAGGTTGGCTAGTTTTACATGTTTTAACATGGAAAAGCATGCTGCATAAATAAACATGTTTTGAGTTTTAAAAGAGAAAGTAGCCACCTATCGAATTTGAGATGTGATTCGGTGTGGAGCATTGGCTCACACCTATGTTATTGGTTTTGACTATGCTGGAGTCTTACTCGCATATGTCTGCATGTTTGATTTACCGTGCTAGAGTGGGACTCGCACACGAATTTATAACGATAATGTGCTGGAGTTCTAGCTTGCACATGTTTTGAGGAAAGTGTGGAGCTTCTACTCGCACTAGTTTTTACTGAGTTCGAAATGATACGGTGCTAGAAGCGGTTGCTTGCACTGAGAAAAATACTGCGTTGGAGCCTAGCGATGATTGAGTGTCACATGGATTTGCTCGCCTGATATATGAGACATGGTTCAGGATGATAAGTCCATCAGAGTTGGAGTATGGACTTGGGTCCACGGGCGTACGTAGTACTGTGTAGTTGTCCATTGGTATACTATGTACCGTGCTAAGTGCACGTGAGTACGAGTATCACGTAGATGACACATGGCGTACCTTATACCATGAGTATATGAGAAGATGAGGTTGATTGAGATGAGTCGGAGGGTAGGACTGACCCATTGGTATACTATGTACCGTGCTGGATGCACGTGAGTACGAGTATCGTGTAGATGACACATGACGTACCTTATACCGTGAGTATATGAGGAGATGAGGTTGATTGAGATGAGTCGGAGGGTAGGACTGACCCATCCCCCTTCAGGCGAAGTGATGCCTTGTGCACACTTGATCAGTGAAGGTTGGGATCACTGACTATGGCCATATGTCATGGATATTTGATTGCCGAAAAT
The DNA here is from genome assembly GCA_033439115.1 of Firmiana major. NCBI lineage: Eukaryota > Viridiplantae > Streptophyta > Magnoliopsida > Malvales > Malvaceae > Firmiana > Firmiana major. The sequence continues at coordinate 67,569,683 of CM065899.1, forward strand.
TCCATGCCTGTCTCAGAGATTCTAGAGATTGAGGAGAACTCAGAAAAGAAAGAGATTTTTGTGTTTTGATAAATCTCTAATCTAAACACTTGTGCCGTGAGAGCACTGTTTTATGAAACATGTTTTATGTGGAAATATCGAATATTTGTGTTACATGAAAATGCCAAATAAGAAATATATGTTTAACTGCATTTTCTGATAATATTTCCATTTATAATGAAAACATGGTTTTGGTTTATACGTGCATGGGCTATGTAGGTAGTGCGATATCTGCCTGCTAGCATTCATTTCCTTACTGAGCTGTGGTTTGCTCACCCCACTATTTTTCCCCTCCAGATATTGAGAAGTAGGAGAACGGTGATCTCTGGATCCCTTTTGTGTTGGACAGCTCCTACCAGTTGCAAAGGTATAAGATTTGTATACATATGAGTATTTTGTATCTAATATATTGTATCACACACTTACAAGTCAAAAATGTAAACAGTGGTATGGGGATGTTATGTAAAGATATTATCATACAATTAATTTTGTATATTTACACACATGGGAGTAAAGATATTATCACAGCTCAACCGTAGTAGTGTATGTATGGATAAAGAGCACCTGGAAGTGGGGTGTGACAGTTAGTGGTTAAGTAAATTTACATCCCCATGTACTGTGCATTGTTTAGATACAATTGTGTATATCAAGATGGAAGTGCAGCTAAGAATTCAGTTTTTAATGCAAGAATATAGTTTTATAACTGATAGCCACTATGGTAGAGGGGCGAGTACACATGCTTGAGGCCGTAGAGATAGGCCTGAGAGTCGAATGAGTCGTCACATGAGACTCATGATGAGATTGAGGTGGAGGCTGATGTTGAGCATACTCCACAGGATCCTATAAAGAGACCAGACAATATTGAGACATGCTTCTCGAGGATGGAGTGGAGTGTAGAAAATATTTTGGAGTTGTTTACTCAGTCTATGTAGGTAGTTGAGGATAGGCAGGGAAAAGCCTGAATAGATGCCTCAGACTATAGAGATTCCCACACCTCTTCGGTATTTAGCGAAGTAAAGAAACCAATAGTTACTGAGGACTAGGTGAATGAGATAGTGAAGTTGTATGGATTCTTTCGGTGTATGTCGACCGAGAAAGTTACTTTTAAATATGTTTATGTTGGAGGGCGAGGCGAAGCATTGGTAGAAATCTGCTCGACCATTTTAAGAGTTTGACATCCAGGACTAATATGGAAGATAATTCTGGATGCATTCCGGGTAAAGTATATCCCGAATACTGCTCAGAGGAAGTTACAGATGAATTTATGAGTTTAGTTCAGGGAAACCAAATCTATTGATGAGTATGAATCTCAGATTACATCCCTGAGCAGATATGAACCTGATATTGTGGACAGTGAGAGTCGAAAGGTCCGAAAGTTCATGGAAGGACTCAGTTCGTCTATCAAAGTTGATTGGCCCGTTAGATATCACTATTTACAATGAGGCAGTACGCAAATCACAGTGCGTGAATAAGATTAGGAATTGCATGCTTCTGAGTTTGAGAAAGACAATAAGAACCGAAATAGAGACAGAAAGGAAATAGTGGATAACAGAGATGTCAAAGCGGAAAAGAGGCGGTTTGGTAGGAAATTTAGAGTTAGTGAGTTATGGGGTAAGATGATTGGTAAGCCCCAGTGTATCCAGTTTCAGCGCTTACATGGATATTGTAATTGAAAGACCCCAACCTGCTAATAGGCAGTGTTGGATGTGTGGTAGTTACCATGAAAATAGGCGGTTGAATGAGGGTGAGTGTATGCCTTAGACCAAGACACTATTGATGCTTCATTTGATATGGTGTAAGGTACCACCTTGATTGTTAATATTGAAGCAATTATTTTAATTGATCCTGGTACTATACATTTATTCATATTGTCGTCATTTGCATATAAGTTAGTGAAATATGTGAAGCCTATATCATTAGGCGAAATGCTGATAGTTAGCACCCCAATGAAGGATAGTCTGCCAATTGAATATGTCGGTAGAGATTGTAAGTTGAAAGTGGGGGAAAGGAACATGCGGACCAATCTCATTCTATGAAATATGAGTGTTTTGATGTAATATAGGGAATAAATTGATTGGTTGCAAACTATGTTGTTGAAATTGCTATTCTAAGATAGCGATGTTTCACCCTAGAAAAGTGTATAATAAGTTTTAACAAGTAATGAAAGAGTTTTGTTATAGTTGATATACGAAATGAGATAAGCTTTGAGATGTGATAGATCCTGAATACAAGATATATTGGAATAAGAGGCGTATGCAAGGTAAGAATATCTCTGATATGTGAAGTAAATTGGATTAAGCGATATGTAGTGAATATGAATTGCGACCAAGGATAAGGGGGGGATATATCCATAACCAGTCCATGTGGTCAAGTTTGAGGGTTAATAAAGGTATTTCAAAATACCTCCCTACTTGAAGACTTGACAGCATCTAGAAGTACACATAACCTATAAATTGAAATTGACAGTCGTAATATATACGTTTAAAATTAGGGTACCTTTACTTGTATGATAAAAAAAATATAGAATTCGAGTAATCATGAAGGTTTAAAAATTAAAATTTAATAAAAGTCGTTAATAAAAGAAAAAGGAAATGACGCGGGTTAGTATCTTGAACAAAAGCGATTTCGAAATGATATTATACGTTTATGCGTACATAGGTAAAAGATATGGTGATTGAAATATTTAGTGGAACTCAACTACGATGAGGTTCTTTTCTCATACTGACATTTGTTCTGTGGTAGTTAGCCTAAGAGTTGAAAACTAGACTTGATTTATCGAATCGAACAGGATCAGCGTAAGAATAAGTATTCCGTTCTACTATTGATGATCCATTGGGTTAGCTGCGAAGAGCGCAAATTTTTTTAGATCGATTGGAAGTCTAGGTTTTATCCGTTGAGAATTTGGAATGTGGATGTGCCCAAGACAATTCTTTGTACTCGTTAGGGCATTAATGAATGAGGTATTTAAACTTTACCTTGACCGATTTGTTATCATCCTTATTGATGATATTTTGGGTGTATTAAAAGTCCAGGGGAAATCATAAGCAACAACTGGAAATTATTTTTACAGATAATTTGTTGAGAGTTCTCAATATAGACTATTTTGTTGACACGTTTAACTTAGAAAAAGTTGTATTTGAATGGGATGATGACGTGACAAGAGTTTTGGTGTATTGAAGTATAAACTGACCACCGCATTTATTCTCACCATACCCAACAGATTAAGTGGTTTCTTAAGGTATATGGATGTCTTGAAACCAAGATTGGGCTGTGTGTTGAAGCAAAATAAGATGATAGTCACGTATGGATCTAGACAGTTCAAGAACCATGAAAGGACTATCTGGTCCATGATTTAAAGTTGGTAGCCGTAGTAATGCACTGAGGGTATGGCGCCACTACTTTTACGGTGAGAAATTTCAGGTATACATTGATCATAAAAGTCTCAAGTATTTGTTTTCATGAAAAGAAATGAATATGAAATAACAAAGAGGTTGAGCTTCTGAAGGATTATGATTGTGAGATATTGTACCACCCAGGAAATGACTTATATAGTGGCAGATGCTTTGAGTAGAAAGAGCCTTGGGATGGTAATGGTCAGGGAGCATGAGCTGTAAAGCAGTTTATGAGCATCAGTAGTGATGTGATCCCTTCTGATGATGACAGTGATTATGTGATAGTTAGCCTGATGTTAGAATCGAATTTGGTTAACCGGATTTGACAAGCTTAGCGTGATGATCGACAGGGTGTCGATAGTGTTAGTCAGATTCAGATGGGTACAGTGATAGAGTTCACAGTGAGTGATGATGACTTATTGAGGTTTGGAGGTAGAATAATGGCTCCCATGGACCACAGCTGTTGAGATTGTTAATGACAGAAGCTCACTATTTGGGATATATAGTGCATTAGCTGAGCAATAAAATATATCAGAATTTTTGAAAAAGGGTATTGGTGGTCAGGCATGAGAGAGATATTGAAGAGTATTGGCGAAGTGTCTCGTATGTTAGCAGATTAAGGTAGAGTATTTGAAGTCTGCAGGATTATTGTAGCCTCTACCAATTCTGACATGGAAGTGGGATAAAGTTACCATAGATTTTGTGACAGGTTACAGAGGATCGTAGGAATCACGAGGCTATTTGAGTGATGGTCGATGGATTGACTAAGTCTACCCACTTTCTGGTTATGAAAGCCATAGATACTTTGAGTGCGTGAGCAAATTTATATAAGTAAGAAGATTGTGGAACAATAGGTAGCATTCTAGGGAGTATGGTATTAGATAGGGATTCCCGCTTCACTTCCCACTTCTGGGAACATGTTTCAGGAAGCCATGAGAACCCAGTTGAGTGTGAGCACATCGTTCCGTCCTCAGATAGATGGTCAGTCAGAGAGGACTATACGAGTTTTGGAGGATATGATGAGAACGTGTGCAATTGATGTTAGAAGCTCCTGGAATGATCATTTGTTATTAGCTAAATTGCTTACAGCGATAGTTATCACTCGAGTATCGATATGGCATTATGTGAAGCATTGTTTGGTCGTAAGGGTTGCTTTTCTGAATGGATAGAAAGAAGTCGGTGACAGATAGAAAATTGCTCCCGATCTAGTATAATAAGCCTCTGAGGGTGTTCAGCTAATTGTGAGAGAATGAGAACACCTCAGAACAGATAGAAAAGCTATGCAGACAAGAGATGGGGATTGTGAGGATTCATCGAGTGTGAATTAATGTGATTGGAAGTTTCTCTTTCTAAAGGTATAATGAGATTCGAGTATTAAACTGGAAGGAGAAGGTGTTGAGGTTTAAGATGATCTCCCTAATTAAAGTCTTTTGGCAGTATTACACTTCGGAGGAATTTAAATAGGAGCTGAAGAGTAAGAGTATGATATGTGTGAAGTATCCGGAGTGGTTTACAGATTAACTTGGTTTTAATTTGGAGGACAAAATTTCTTAAGTGGGGGAGATTATGTAAGACCCGATTTTTATCTTATTTCCTTCTGATTCACACATTGTATGGATATTGTTATATGTTAATGGAATCATAAGACAAATGATTTTGATCATATAAATATGAATGAAGTAGTCGAACATACGTAAAATTCGAAAACGGACAGTTAAGGGAATTTCAAATTACATTTATGAGATTTGAATTATCCGGATAGAGATACGAATTTTAAATGAGAAATTATAGTGGGTCCAAGAAGGAAAGTCGGTCTAAATTGATCCCGAACGTGTAGAAGGGTAAAATGGTCAAAAGACCTAAAATTCGGTATAAATTTGATAAGAAATTATTATTAAAAATATGAATTTAGGAAATCTTGATCAATACCAAAGAAATTATTAAATTCTGAATCCAATTGATCAATATACGAATTTAGTACGATTAATCGAAATTTTGTTTCAGGACATTATTTCAGAAAACACAGGGAAAATTATACCGAAAAAATAATTAAAGAAGATAAAAATATATTTAATTAATTAAATATATTAATTTAAGGAATAGTATAGATATTTTGTCAAAAAAATCATTTTTTATTCAATAAAATAATAATATAATAAATAAATAATTAATTAATTAAAAAAAAGAAACAGAATCGTGAAATCGTGATTCTGGAAAGAAAGAAAGAAACAAAAGACAGCGAGGGAGACCCAGCCCCCTTATGCCTTCGCCGAACGGATGACCACCGACAACTTGGACAGCCAAAGAATGATCGACGAGGGGCGACGATCATCGTGGGAGCCTCTAGGAGTAGCAACGGGCATGAACGGCGCCAGAAAAGGGAGATCGATGAAGGAACTTACCGAGGGGAGAAGAGGAAGATTCCAGCCGTTCCACCACCGATCAGCCCGATCCAAGGCCAATCGAAGCTTCCTTTGCCCGAGACGAGCCGAACGACGACAGCAACGCGCCGGGAAATGGTCGAAATCGCCGACGACGGTGGTGAGGGCGAAACGACGTCGAACCAAGGAGAAGGAAAGGAAAAAAAAAGAAAAGAAAAAGGAAAAAAAAGAAAAGAAAATGAAAAAGAAAAAGGAAAAAAGAGGAAAAATTTGGAAAAAAGTTTCGATGATGCAATCGAGCTACAAGTAAGCCGGTAAGTGACCGAAATTGATCGATTTAATTCTCGAGATAATTATTTAAATTATATTTGATCGAAATTGACCCGATAAATGTATAAATGTGTAGCTCGATAATTGACGACAAACGAGAGCTCGAGTCAGCCTCGATTTACGTATTGACACAAAATCTCGGGTAAGTGAAGCTCGATTTCCATAAATTGGATAGTTATACGAGTTATGAATTAATCGCGTACGTTGCGATTTAATTTTCGTATAATTTCGTAATGTTTCGAATTGGAAATTAATTGTCGTAAATAGCTGTATAAGCTATCCAAAGAGCCTAGAACGAGGCCCAATAAGCGTTGAGGGCCCAATGAGCCCAATAGGCCTCGATGATGTGAATAGTAAGTGGAAATGAGCGTAAAACCGGATTAAGGCCTATTAAGGTGTAATCGGACCCAATGAGAGTAAACGAGCCCAACATTTTAAATTTAAGCTTAATAAAGGTTAAATATGGATAAGTGTATTGTATTTAACTCGATAATGGTTATATACAGCTCTGGAGATTTAATTGGGAGCAAATCGAACTGAGTGGAATTCTCTACATTGAAAAAGTCAGACTATACAGAGAATTGAGGTAAGGGAATTTTGTAATCGCTTAGAGATACCTGCGCTTATTTTTGGGGTTATTTACATTACATAGAATTTCATAAGGTATCTAGAAATAGAATAATAATTTTATGAAAATCGGGATATATATGAAAATTACGATTTTACCCTTAAGGAAAATTTTAAAAAGGGTAGTAAGGATATGAAATTGCATGATTTTCATGTTTTTGATATTCCTATGATTGTGTTGCTTTAATTTAAGTAAATTTATGGATAGGCTGGCTGTTTATTTCATGTTTTTACATGAAAGGGCACGAGTTAGGTGCTAGTTGTGATTTTTGATTTGTTTTAGTGAAATTGAGCAGCCTATCATGTTTTTATGAGTTTTAAATCGTGCTGGAGCACTGCTCACACTGGATTTTATATTTTAACTCATATACTGAGTGCTGGAGCCTTGCTCACACTGAGTTTTTACAAACTTGCTTTACATGACTACCGTATTGGAGCTTTTGCTCGCACGAGGTCTATACCATTTTATATACATATCCGTACTGGAGCTGTGCTCGTACATGGATTTTACTTGGTTTTATGCATCCATACTAGAGCATTCCTTGTACATGAATTTAAATTGGATTTATAATTATTTTAAGTCGTACTGGAGCGCTGCTCGTACGCAGATTTCATTGATTTTTATGAAATCGTGCTGGAGCTTCGCTCGCACGAGGGTTTTTCTGATATAATGAATATGCATGGAGCCGTGCTGGAGCTTCGCTCGCACAGAAATTTTATGACATGCATATGACCGTGCTGGACCTCCTGTAGACTGTGTCACAGTGATAAGATATGTTCGCTCGTGTAGATTGAGACATGGGTTGGTTATCGACATGGTTTGGAGTGGGATAAGACCTATGACAGGTACCCCAGACTATGATATTGGGTTCATGGAGTACGTTGTATCGTGTATGTCACACGGAGTACGCTGTACCATGTAGTCATGACTATTGTATTCATGTGATGTGATATTCTGGCGGGTAGGGTGACCCACCTCCTGTTATAGTTGTGATACCCTACACACCGGGATCTGTTTAGCTTGGGATCACAAGGACATAGTCCTCGATTGTTTCCATATACTACCTGCATGTCTCACATGATATATATTTGATTGGTCTTGTTAGACCAGGGTAGACCCAAGGGAGGGGTCGAGCCCCGATTTGTGTGATTTTAATGAAATGTGGTATTAAATGAGAAATTGATGGGTTTTATGAGGATATTAATGATTTTAAAGATGTATTGAATCCCTTTGAGATTGTTTTGATGAGTTTTACTGTAACGAGCATGAGAGATCTTACATGAGATGTTTTTCATGTTTTACATGCCAATTCATGTTTTACGATATATGATATACTCATGCATGGCATGGTTTTAATTGCCTCATGCTCGAGATATAAATGTTTTGCATGTCATGCCTTTACCAGCATGTAGATAGTGTAGTTATCTACCTGCTTGCATTATTACCTTACTGAGCTAGTAAGCTCACCCTTTCATTTCCACCCTACAAGGCACAATCAGTAGAAGAGAGCGACAGTAGTCTTGCATTTCGATTATCCGCTGCTTCCTATCAAGACCAGGTATACACATTCGTAAAATTTTGTATCTGAACATATATAGGCACAGTACTGTACATAGATGCAATATTGGGGATGTATTTAGTTAAAATAAATTGATATGTAAATGAAATATGGAAAATAGATATTAAGGTAAGTAACATGACATGAGGGACTAACATCGACTCATAGCTAAACTGTTAGTAGTGAAACTGTTCACGACGGGTAAAGAAATGAAAAAACAAAAAATTTGTAGGGATTTTTAGGAAAAAAGAGGTCATGACACTTCTCATGTCATAAAGTATGAAAAGATGAACATACAAGAGGACATGAGCTACACTGAAGAACCCGTCCGAATCCTTGATAGGAAAGAGAAGGTGCTTTGGACAAAAAAATCCTATTAGTGAAAGTTTTATGGAAACATCACTCAATGGAGGAGGTAACTTGAGAATTGGAAAGCCTCATGAAGGAGAAGTACCCCATCTGTTTGACGAGTCGAGTTGAATTTAGAGGGCTAAATTCTTTTGAAGGTGGGGAGGATGTGAGACCTGAGAATTTTGTACACATCTAATTTTGTAATGTGAACATGAAGTGCAATTGATTTAGCTAAATGTGATGTACTCATATATTGAGGTAGTATTGAATGAGAAATAATCAATGGAGTAAACTATGGAAATTATATAAAGAAATTTTATGTTAAGTGTACAACCATAGTGTGAAACTATAAGGCCAGATCGATCTTGGAGAAGAGGGGATCGATCTGGTATGCCAAAGTGATAAGGAATGAGGAATATAAATGAACAGATCGATCAACAATAGAAGCAGATCGATCTCCTTGTGATTCTGCCTTAAAAGAATCGATCTCCTATAGGAGCAGAACGATCTCTAAATGTTTATGTAAAATGCAGATCGATCTCCTTAAGGTTATGAGATCGATCTTGCCCCCGTGACAAATCGATCTGGTAGGCATAAAAAATGCCCAAAACGTTCCCAAATTCAAAGGCAGATCGATCTCCTATAGGAGCAGATCGATCTCCTATAGGAGCAGATCGATCTCCTGCCCTCCGCCTATATAAGGACCCTTGTGCTTTTGTTGGAACTCATCTCTTCTCTCTAGAAAAACCGAAATCCCAAGCTCTCTTTCTCTTCCAAAACACCTATTTTCACTCGAATCAGAGGTTGTGGCAAGAGGGAAAGTTGTTTCTCATCAAAAAGAGAACAACATACTTGGAAATCGAAGGATGATTTGAGCTGAGGCGTGAATTGAGCACTCCACAAGTTTTGGATAAATTTTTAAGCTTTAATCCTTGATTTAGAAGTAGATTTATACGATTGTGGCTGTATATTTGTGATGAGTAGGCTGAAAATGGTTAGGGTTGTTAGGATCGTTGAGGCATTGAGAAAGTATGAGAATGTGAGCAATTATGCTCGATGTTGAAATTGGAGACAATGTGATGACGTGTTGATGATGTTTTTACATCGTTTGGACAGCCCGATAGTTCCAAAGAGGAATGCGAGGCTAGTCCGTCGTTCGGGGGAACGAGTGCACTATACGAGGTGCAACGAGGTAAGGAAAAAGTTAAACTCATTTGTGTATGCGATATGTGATGATAATTGAAGCATGAAATGTTTTGAGAAACAAGCATGTTTTTACGAGTTACGATTGATTTATTGCACACGGTTTTATAGCCGGTTGGGGCCCCATTTCTTATGAGTTGTAAACAATGTGTGAAATTGTTTTATAGACTGTTTGAGTTTAAAAGTGAAACCAGATTTGGGCCCTACGTTAAGGCGTACTGAGATTTGAGAAATGTGTGCATGGTTTCGCCGGTTTGAGCTTAGTTTTGACATGTTTTGTAATGAGTAAAAAAACGTTTTCAAATGAGTTTTATGAGAGAAACAATTATGAGCTCTACGTGAATGCAAAACGGTTTTGTCACGACCCAAATTATCTACAAATCACTACAAATTTTTTTTTCTGTTTGTTATTTAATTCTTACCTTTCTCTTATCGTGACCCTCCTACCAACAGTTGGGCTATGATTCGGTGTTAGTCCCCTCTCACCTATTTACCATTCCATTTCCATATTCACATTCACACATCAGGATTTACTATCATTTGAATTTAACTAAATACATTCACAGTGGTATTTACATAACCTTACATCCCCAATATCATATCTGTTTATAGTACTGTGCATTTACATGTTCATATACAAAACTATACAAGTGTGTATACCTGTCTCTCGATGGGATGTAACGGATACCAAAGATGCAAGTCCTCAGCTGCGCTCAAACTACTGAAAGTACTCTATAGAGGAGGAAAATAAGGGAGGTGAGCAACCACATGCTCAGTAAGAAAATTATGCAAGTAAGTAGATAGCTCCACTATCTACATGCTCATAATGCCATGCCCTTAAATCCATTTCTTTTCGTTTAAATCTCACACACGAAATCATGCATACATCAATGCCATAGTTTATAAAAACTATTCGTGCATATAGAAATCATGCAACTCATTCATCAATGACATTTTATGTAAAATCATAATTCGCATGAAGTAAATCAAGATCATGCATTATTTCATGCCATGTAAAACAAATCATGAGAGACAATTCTTTTCATGAATTTGTAATTAAAGAATGGAAAACTGCTCATTCTATTGCATTTAAATCACTTCATTAAAGCTCAGTATAAAATAACCCCGCCGGGTCAATCATTTCATAAATCAATCTCAAACTCATTAAAAATTCATTATAAAATTATGTTATAAAATCACTTTTCTTTTAGGGCCACATGTTATAAAATCCTCTGAAAAATCTAGCATCATAGTAGAAAATCACAAAATCGGGGGCCTGACCCCTCCCACGAGTCTACCTTAGTCTATCGAGACCAAAAGTTATATCATGTGAGACATGTAGGTGACTATATCAGTAACATCGAGGACTATAGCCATATCCTAGTGATCCCTGGCTACATGATACCTAGTGTACGGGGTATCACACCTGAAACGGGAGGTGGGTTAGTCCTGCTGCCAGAACAACATAAATACCAAGATTGTGAGGGTAAGGCTTATAGTCTCGTGGCTAATGCCACTCCACTCCAACAATCCCCACGGTACAACGTACTCCGCGTGACATACACGGTACAATGTACTCCGTGAACCCAAATCATAGTCAGGGGGTGCCTGCCGTAGGTCTTATCCACCCAACCTATGTCTCAGTATGCACGTGTGGGAATATCATCTCATTGTGACACACAGTCTATAGGAGGCTCCAACATAACTATATACATGTCATATAAATCCCTGTGCGAGCAAAGCTCCAGCACGGCTCCATGCATATTAATGATATCTGAAAACCTCGTGCGAGCGAAGCTCTAGCACAGTTTTATAAAAATAAGTAAAATCTGTGTACGAGTAGCACTCCAGTACGACTTTAAAAGGGTTATAAATCCATATAAAATCACGTGCGAGCAAGCTCCAACACGGTTTTACGCATAAAATCCATCAAAGCCTCGTGCGAGTAATGCTCCAACACGACATCATGCATAAATCATTCAAAACTTCATGCGAGCAATGCTCCAACACAAATGGATTTTCAAGTAAATCAAAACTTCATGCGAGCAATGCTTCAACACGGTTTCATACATAAATAAATCAAATCTCGTGCGAGTTACACTCCCGTACGGCTTTTATGCAATTAAATCGATTAAATCACGTACGAGCAAGGCTCCAGTATGGCTTTTATGTAATTATCATATCAAAACAGGATGCGAGCTAAGCTCCAGCACCTCTCATGCATGTCAAATCATTAAAACTAGTGCGAGCAATCGCTCTGGCACCTTTTTATGCATATCAAGTCAAAACAGGGTGCGAGCTAGGCTCCAACACCTCTCATGCATGTCAAATCATTAAAACTAGTGTGAGCAATCGCTCCAACACCTTTTTATGCATATCATGTCACGCAAATCGGTGCGAGCAACCGCTCTAGCACCATTATGCACACTCACAAACTCAGATATAGTGCGAGTAAGGCTCCAGCACCATCTGTTTCCATATAAACTTGATAGTTGGCCTATTTTCCAAAGAAATTTCATTTAAATCTAAATAATACTTACGTAGTGTTATCTTGTGAAATTTATGCAAACACTGGCCAATCTACTAATTTGCTTTGCTAAAAAGTCATGAAAATTCCTCAAATCATGCATTTCATGCATGTCGTTTCCCCTATTGGGTCTGATTGTACAATAATGGGCCTTAAGCGGCCTTAAGCTCATTTTCCACTTACTATTCACATCATCGAGGCCTATTGGGCTCATTGGGCCCATCAGTATTTATTGGGCCTCGTTCTAGACTCTCGGATAGCTCAATTAATTATTTACAACAATTTATCTCAAATTCCAGAATTTAATTCATTTTATAAGGGATTAATCCGTAATTTATGCAGTAAATTTCTAACACGCATAACTATGTAAATTGTCATAAATAAGGGTTACTTATCTGAGATTCCATGATGGTACGCAAACCGAAGCTGACTCGAGCTCTCGTTTGATGTCAATTGTCGAGCTACACAATTACATATTTTTTCGAGTTAATTTTCAGTCGAATATTAATCAACTTAAATATTTCAAAATTTAAATCGGTCAATTTCGACCGCTTACCGACTTGCCCGTAGCTCGATTGCATCACCAGAATTTTTTCCCAATTTTTCTCTTTTTCTTTTTCTTTTCTTTTTGGCTGAACCGGTTCAGTCCAGGTCAGCACAGTTCCCTCTTCACTGAACCAGTCGTACCAGTTTAGTCCTCACTTCGCCGTTCAAGGCGTCTCCGGCCGGTTCCCTGGCTGTTTCCAGTGCTGTTCGGTGCGCCATTGCCTGGGTGTTCTTTATTGGGCCTCGGGTGGAGTCGAATCGGCGACGATGGCCGTTGATTTCCTTTTCTCTCCCGCGGCAATCTCCCTCGCCGATCTGCCAATTCCGACGTCATCGACGCGTATGCCGGCGGGTCTCATGGTGTTGGGCTTCTTTCGTCCACCCTCGCTTGGCCTTCTCTTTCGCTGGTGGCTCGCCGGAGCTGGGGTCTCCCTTGGCTTCCTTCTTTCCTTTCCTTTTCACGTTTTTGCGATTTCCAGTTCTATCTCCTTTTTTTTTTCAATTCAGTTTTTCTTTTTATTTTTTATATTTTATTTTAATTAAATAAAATATAATAAAATCCAAAATATCCCAAATAAATTAATATTTTATTCATTTAATCAATTAAATAAATTTATCTGTCTTATTTTATCTTTCCGGTGTATTTTTTCAATAATTTCGGATAATTTTCTGAGATAAAAATTTCGGTTAATTCCAATAAATTTATATCTTGATCAATTTGACTCGAAATTTAATTATTTCTTCGTTATTAATCAAGATTTCTCAAATCCATATTTATAATCAAATTTTCTTGTCAAATTAATACTGAATTTCAGTCTTTTGATCGTTTTACCCTTCAATGTGTTCGAGACCAAACCAATCCAACTTCCCTTCACGAACCCTTTCTCATTTCATGTTTTAAATTCTTATCTCCAATCCGAATGGTCCAAATCCCATTCGTTTAATATGTTGCCATTTCAATCTCCATTTGATCTTTAAATGCATTCGAGAATTTTTATTCATTCCATTTGCATTTTTCATTCACGTACAACTCTTCTTATGATTCAATTTACATATAACCATGTTTAAATAACATGAATCATAAGGAATTTCGATAAAAATCAGGTCTTACAGGTTTTATATTATAATGGCTATAATTGAGACTTAGGTGTGTCATGTGATAGCACATCGGGCCTTTCTCTGGTAGCATGTAAGTCCGATATCCCTCCGCTTTGGCAGCGAGAGATGCCTCCATTCTGGTAACGTGGGATGACCCCTGCTCTGGTAGCGCTGGGTGGCCTTGCTTTGGTAGCATATAAGTACGGGCCTTGCTTTGGTAGCATGTAAGACCGATAGTGTGCATGAGGAGAGGCCTTGCTCTGGTAGCATGCAAGTCCGGGCCTTGTTCTGGTAACACGTAAGACCAATACACCATGTGCAAGGCCATATTGTCGCGTTCCCTCTTTTGAGGATGATTGGGATGCGCACCCAGAGGAGATTATTTTGATGTGCCATGACAGATGTTTTTATCTGAGTTTTATTTGCCTAGTCTTCGTTTTACACATGAGATTGTGTTTTGTGGCTGTGCCACGTGCATTATTACTGAGGTGATTTCCATCATGTTTTTATGAGAAAAGTCATTATCGCATCCTGATTTTCACATGCTTGTAACTATGCTATTTATGTTGAGCAATTTACTCTCATGTTTTTGCATGATCTTAGAGAAATGAGATGATGATGATGTTTTAATGATTTCATGTTACGTTTTCTACTGAGCTTATTGAGTTTCACTTACAAAATAAAATGATTGTGTTGTGTAATTAATCATTTTTGTTAACGAGTCCCTTACCCCCTTACTGAGCGATTTAGAAGCTCACTCTATTTTTAATATCTCCTAGATTTCTTCAAGTCAAGAGAGTTTCCTACGACGTAAGAAGTAATGGCTAGTGGAGGACTTGAGCTCTAGGCCGTATTTTGTATTTTGAGGTATACTTTAATATTTCATGTACCCAGACTAAAGTTGTATTTACAAACACTTGATGAATAATGATATGTGAATATTAAATGATGAGATCCTGAGGTGAAAGTTTTATAATTTATATATCATGATGCAAGACATTGTACAAGAATGCACGTGTATTAATGTAAATAAGTTTTAAATTTGCCCTATTTTTCGCTCTTCTAGGGCGTCACAGTCCCCTAGGGGGACATCCCCAATCGAGAGATTTCGTCGACAATAATACATATGACCATGATTCACTGTAGACTTGATCAGAGTCATACAACCGTCGGTCTTACATGCTATCAAAGCACAACCCTGTCTTACATGCTATCAAAGCAAGGCCACCCATCGCTACCGGAGCGGGTTCATCTCATGTTACTAGAACGGAAGAATCGGTCTTACATGCTACTAGAGCACGACCCGACCTTATATGCTACCAGAGCAAAGCTCGATGTGCATCTCATGCAAGTCATAGTCTCAGTAAAAATCCATTTGCCTTCACGTAGAGCCCTTAGTGGTTATCACAAAACCCATTTCGGTTATAAACCATTGTGTTCACATTCACACAAAACTCATCAAAATCGAGCTCAAACCGACAAAACACTCACACATTCATCAACACATTAATAGTTTCTGTAAAAACATGCCATTGTTGTATAAAATTGTTTTGCCTTCACGTAGTGCTCATAATGGTTATCACAAAACTCATTTCGATTATAAACCATATGTGTTCACAATTACACAAATCACATAAAAAATCAAGCTCAAACATGCAAAACACTTACACGTTCGTCAAAACATCAATTTATCTCATTTCTCATAAACATGCTCATCTCATTAAACCTTTTTCATGCTATTAAAACGTTTTCATTCATTTGAAAACACACAAGCACAAATGGTTTTATTTCCCTTACCTCTTGCACCTTAAGTGGTACAATATCCTCGGATTCTCGGACTAGTCTTGTTTCTCGTGTCGAATTCTCAAGCTGTCCACACACATCATTAACCCATCAATATACATCATTTTCATTTTTCATCTCTTTCTCTTACTCATTCTAACTCAACATTATCTCAAAACTCTTTTCACATCTTTATCAACACTTTGACTAACTCATAACTATCACAAAACATCCACATTAAATCTTCTAACTAAACCCATTTGTTGATTCCATCATGCCTAAAACATTTCCAACCAAATATTTAAACATATATGTTTATCCACCCATATATAAAATGATAATGCTCAAGAACAAAGGTCTTGTGAGCTTACCTAGCTTATCTCCTCTCTTGACCAAGCTTGTAGAATGCTTGTCTCTTCCCTTTGTTCAAGCCAACCTTTGATTTTCTAGTATGTGGTTCTCCTTGCCAAGAGGAACAACTTTGTCTCTTACCTCTTTGTCTAATTCATTCTAGAATAGGGTGAATCTTAGAGAGAGAAAGCTTGGTTTGGGTGAAAATGGTGAAGATTTAAGTTTGGAAATGAGAGGGCTCAGTTTCCAAGCAAGAGTCCCATGTTCCTTATATAGACAGGGCTTATGAGATCGATCTAGTATTTGAAGGAGATCGATCTCTGCTCGATTCAACTGCTCCAATTTGCTTCCTTAACAACTACAAGATTGATCTGGTCGATGGTGAAGATCGATCTATTCTTCTAAGAGGAGATCGATCTGGCATTGAATTAGGGATCGATCTCTTTCAGGTTGAGACTTAAGAAGATCGATCTACCCTTGTGTCAAGATTGATCCTTGCTAGGCAGAGGCATTAGGAGATCGATCTTCTTCCTTATGAGATCGATCTGCCTGTCTGCTTTTGCACGTTTTCTGCATTCTGGAGCTATGGGATCGATCTCTCATCCTTGGAGATCGATGTGGCTTTCACAGATTCTACTGCGGTCGCATCAATTGCTGGAAACTCAATGTAAAACTCACCATAATCTACAACATAGGCCATATTTCAATCCATACACATTTAAGACTTAAAATCTTCATCTCCTTATACTTCATAAAATTTAAAACTTGCGTGTACATTAACATATCATAATTACAGTTCTCAGTTAGCAAATCTCATAAAATTTATAGTTCTCACATCCTCCCCACCTTAAGAGATTTGGTCCTTCAAATTCAACTCGACCCATTAAATAGCTGAGGGTACTTCTCCTTCATAAGGCTCTCTAGTTCCCAAGTTGCTTCCTCTATTGAGTGGTGTTTCCAGAGAACCTTAACCAATGAAATCCTTTTCGTTCGAAGTACTTTCTCCTTCCTGTCAAGTATTCGGGTGGGTTTTTCTACATAACTCATATCCTCCTGAATATCCAATGCCTTATACTCAATGACATGAGAGGGATCCGGATTATATTTCCTCAACATGGATACGTGAAAGACATTGTGTATCTCGGAGAACTATAGAGGTAAGGCCAATCGGTAGGCAATGTCTCCCACTCGCTCCAAAATCTCAAACGGTCCTATATATCGAGGACTTAATTTCCCTTTCTTCCAAAACGCATGATACCCTTACTTGGAGATACTTTAAGGAATGCCGAATCTCCAACTCGAAACTCAAGTGGCCGTCTACGCATGTCTGCGTAACTTTTCTGTCGACTCTGAGCAGCCTGTAATCTATCACAAATGATTTTCACATTCTGAACTGCCTGTTCAAACTAGTTCAAGAGCAATTACTTTCCTGTCACCCACTTCTTCCCACGCTATAAGGGATCTACATCTCCTACCATGCAGAGCCTTATAAAGTGCCATACCAATACTTGTATGATAGCTATTATTATACGCAAACTCAGTAAGGGGCAGGTGATCATCCCATGATCCCTTAAAATCCATCGTGCATGCCCTCAACATGTCCTTCAAGGTCTGTATAGTCCATTCGGACTAACCATCAGTCTGAGGATGATAGGCGATACTAAAATTCAACCGAGATCCCATAGCCTCCTGAAAATGAGTCTAAAACCTAAAGGTGAACCGAAAATCTCTATCAAAGGTAACACTCACTGGAGCCCCATGTAGTCTAGCTATCTCTCTAACATATGCTCGACTAATGTACTCAATGTATCTGTGCTCTTGATGGAAAGGAAGTGGACGCTCTCCGTTAATCTATCAACTATCACCTATACTGCATCATGACCTCTTCGGGTCCTCAGTAATCCCATGATAAAGTCCATGGTGATATGCTCCCATTTCCATGTAGGCACAGGCAAAGGCTTTAGTAATCCTCTGGGCTTCTGGTGCTCAACTTTCACTTGTTGGCATACCAAACATTTGGCCATATATTCTGCCACGTCCCTCTTGATACCACTCCACCAATACACCCTTCTTAAATCTTGGTACATTTTGGTACTTCTCGGGTGCATGGTGTATCACGAGCAATGAGACTCTCTCAGTATTTGTTACTTCAGGGTATCATCACTCGGAACACAAACTCGACCTTTAAACCTCAAAACCCATCGTCACTGACCATAAAATCTAACTACGAGGTCTATTCAGCTTGGCTAACCATATCCAATAGCCTCTGATCATTTCGCTGCCCGACCCTAATCTGATCCATAATAACGGGCTCTATCCATAAGCTAGCCATAAATCCAACCTCTACTTCCTCAACTCTAATCCTGAGTCCAATGAACTATTCCAACAAATCCTATTCTTTGATCATCATAGCAGATATCATACTCTTCCTGCTCAAGGCATCAACCACTATGTTCGCCTTCCACGGATGATAGAGAATCTTGCAATCATAATCTTTAAGGAGTTCTATCCATCTTCTTTGTCGCATGTTTAACTCCTGCTGGTCAAATATATACCTTAGACTCTTATGGTCAGTAAATATTTGAAACCTTTCCTCATATAAGTAATGCCGCCAGATCTTTAATGCAAATACCACTGCGGCTAACTCCAAATCATGTGTGGGGTAGTTTCACTCGTGATCCTTTAGCTGTCGCGAACCATAAGCGACTACTCTCCCATGTTGCATGAGCACACACCTCAATCCTTGTTGAGAGGCATCACTGTACATTACGAAGCCTCCAGGTCCATTTGGAATAGTCAACACAGGTGCCATCGTTTATCTCCTCTTTAACTCTTGGAAGCTCTGCTCACACTTCTCAGACCATGCAAAAGGGGTCTCCTTACGTGTGAGTTTGGTCAAAGGAGCAGCAATCCTGGGAAATCCTTTAACAAACTTTCTATAATATCCAACAAGTCTTAGAAAACTCCGAATCTCTGTAACTATCATCGGTCTCTCCTAATTGAGTATAGTATCTATTTTAGACTAATTAACTGCCACCCTGTCTTTAGATATAATATGTCCAAGAAAAGCTATTTGATTTAGCCAAAACTAGCTCTTATTGATTTTTGCATATAGCTGCTTATCTCTGAGTACTTACAGCACAATCCTCAAATGCTGTACATGTTCCTCATGAGACTGAGAATACACAAAGATATCATCAATGAAGACTATCACAAATTGATCTAGATAGTCTCTAAAGACCTCATTCATAAAACTCATAAAAGCATATAGGGTATTCGTCAAACCAAGGGCATCACTAAGAACTCATAGTGGCCATATCTAGTTTTGAAGGTCGTCTTCGAAATATCCTCTTTCCTAATTCTTAACTGGTGATAGCTCGATCTTAAATCAATCTTAGAAAAGATAGAAGCCCCTCTTAGTTGGTTAAACAAATCATCTATCCTTAGCAGGGGGTACTTGTTCTTCACCGTAGCCTTGTTCAGTAGTCTGTAGTCTATACATAGTCTCAGGCTACCATCCTTCTTCTTTACAAATAACATCGGAGCTCCTCATGGTGACACACTAGGCCTAATAAAACCTTGGTCAAACAGTTCTTGCAACTGTTTCTTTAACTCTCCTAATTCGACCAACACTATCCTATATGGAGGTTTGGAGATCGACTGAGTATCTGGCACTAAATCGATAGTGGACTCAGCTCTCTCTCTGGTGGTAAGCCAGGCAATTCATCTGGGAATACATTCAAAAACTCACATACTACTGGTATGTCCTCTATCCTTGGATGTTCTCGACTCATATCAGAGATGAGTGTGATGTAACCTTCACATCAATAATTCAATCAGTATTTATAGTGATATAATCATCCCTTAACATTTCATAATAAACTTCACACATTTTTATTCTTTAATCATTCAAACATACACTAAACTTTTCAGGTAGGGAGAAAGTTACAGTCTTAGTGTAGCAGTCTAGACTCACACGATTGGCCGCTAACCAATCCATCCCCAATATCACATCAAAATCACACATGTTTAATAACACTAGATTTGCTAACATCACCCTATCTCCCACCTTGATCTCACAACTCCTACACACCATATCAGTCCTCTGGGACTCACACATGGGGGTATTTACATGTAAAATATAATTTAAGGATTTATGCTTCAAACTCAGTTTACATACAAATTGTACATCAATAAAAGAATGCGTGGATCCCAAATCGAATAACACATGAGCCTTATGATTACAGATAAGAACTGTACCTTGTATGGTCTTAGACGAAGTGTCTGCAGTCTCCTTATCCAAAGCAAACACACGTCCCTCTATGATCGACTTCTTGCCTTTATCAACAGCCGTAGCCCGTCTCTAAGGAATCGTCCTCTGTGGCTGCTGTCTAGGAGGCTCTTGAGAATGTGGCTTTTATGGTTGTGGGCAATACCTCACTCTGTGACCTATGTCCCCGCATCTATAACATCCTTGTATGGTTCTGGGATAGCTTCCCTCATGTGATCTGCCATAATCTCTGCAGACTCTAACCTTTGGTCTGAAACCTCGAGAGGTTTCCATAGTGATGGGAGGAACCCTAGGTCTGTCTACCCTTCCTTTTGGCCCCTCAAACTGTCTCCTCTTAAAAGAACCTCTCTGAAAGTCTGTGTGGGAGGTCATGAGTCGCTTACTCTTATCCCTGGTCAAAATTTGGGACTCAGTCTGGGGCTGTACCAACTCTAGTCTCCTTTCCACTTCTTGTGCTCATCTCGGAGCATCCTTAAACTCAGTGATACAGAGCCCTATCAACCGGTCTCTAATGATGGGTCTCAGTCCATACACAAATTGCTCTGTACGGAGCTCTTCATCCTTAAGAGTCTCCGGGTCATACTTCAGTAGAGTGGTGAATCGACTCTCGTAATCATCAACCGTCATACTGCCCTGAGTCAAATTCAAGAATTCAGCTTGCTTCCTCATCTGGGAAGCTCTTGGTACATACTGGGTTCAAAATGCCGATTGAAACATCTCTCAGCTAATCACCTCATGGCTAGTCGCCAATATACTCTTAGTAGTGCTCCACCAATCTCGGGCTTGTCCCTTTAACATATAAGCACCCAGAATGATCTTCTCTGCATTGGTGCATCCTAAAAAGTCAAAAATGACTCGCAACTCTGTCAGCCACTCCTTAACCTCTGCGGGATCTTTCTCCCTTCTAAAAGTTAGTGGGTTTATCTTCAGAAAGTCCCTCATTCGACCCTTATCTCTATCATCAAGTTGGGTCTGCACTGGAGGCTGTGTGGCAGGAGGCACCAGATCAGTCTGTGGTGGGGGTGCGGGTGGTCCCTGTGGTGGTGGAGTAGTTGACATAGGTGTAGTGCCCGAGGCATTAGCCGCAAAGTGCTGTCGAATAGCGCTGCCATCTGCTCGAATCCCTGACGCACATCATGCTCTAGGCGATTCATTCGAGAGTTAGGACTCTCCGGCTGTGGTTCAGGTGGTGGAGGTGGCTGTGCCTACCTTCCTGAACGTCCTCTTCTCCCCCTCATATTCTATCTTTTACGTACCTGCGTGTATTCATTAAACATCGATCATAATTTTACTTGTTAAATTCAATTCATTACCAGATAATACAGACACTTGGGATGTAATCTATTTCCAATTGATCGACACTGATAGTACTAGACACCTTTAGCTCTGATGCCAAGAAAATCTGTGACAGCCCGAAAGCGTAAAAAATATGGCAAATTTAAATTTTTTCTTAAAACAAAACTACCAATGTAAGACCCGAATTTAATTAAAATATGAAATGAATGAGTATTCGTGAAAGGAAATTGGGTTAAATTAATCCTCGAACACGTGCAAGGGCAAAACGGTCAAAGATCGAAAGTCTGAATAAATTCGAGAAGAAAAAATTTATTAAAAATAATGGATTGAGAAATCTTGGTCAATAAAGATGAAATAAATTTATTCTGGATTAAATTGATCAAGATATTAATTTATTGGAATTAATCGGGATTAATCGAAATTTTTAGTTCAGAAAAATAATCCCGAAAATAATCGAAAAATATACCTAAAAGTCATTCGGGACAATATCCCGAAAATACGGAGGAATTATACTCGAAAAAGGGTTAAAATGTAATTAATAAATTAAATTAAATTAAATAGATTAAATTGTGAAATTGTGTAGCTCGACAATTGGCATCCCACGAGAGCTCGAGACAGCCTCGAATTTTGTACTATCATGGAATCTCGGGTAAGTGACCCTTATTTACGACAATTTACATCGTTATGCGTGATATGAATTTAAATTCTGCATAAATTGAATTAAATTATGAAAATTTAGATAAATTATCGTAAATAATAAATTTAGCTATTCGAGAGTTAGAACGAGGCCCAATAAATTGTTGGTGGGCCCAATGAGCCCAATAGGCCTCGATAAAGTGAAAATTAAGTGGAAAACGGGCTTAAGGCCGATTAAGGCCCATTAAGGTGCAATCGGGCCCAATAGGGGTAAACGGGCCCAATGATTTAAATTAAGCCCAGAAAATATTAAATACAATTAAGTTGTATAATATCTGACATGAAGAATATTTATACGCAGTTCCGGAGGTTTGATTGGGAGCATATCGGACTGCGCGACGAGACAACAGTGGAAAAGGAAAGGTCAAACTCGACAGGAAAATAAGGTAAGGGAATTCTACGGACTGCTAGAGGTAAACTTTATGAAATTTCAAGTTCATATGCAGTCTTTAAAAATTATCTGAAGGGTCTAGAGGTCAAATAATAATTTTAGTGCCCCGAATGGGCAAATTACCAAAATACCCTTGTTAAGGGTAAAATTTACAAATTTAGGAAAAATTGGGAGGAGTAAGAACAAGAGGTTTTTGCTCGTTCTGGAGACATTTTAATGCATGCATGAGTAGGCTGGCTAACCTTGAAAGAAAATGCACAGCATTGCATACTTTCAACGATATAATTGTTTTGAAAACTGTTTTGAGGAAACAGAGCCGCCTACGTGTTTTTATTGACATGTGACATGCTAGAGCTCAGCTCGCACGATATTTTGATTTGTGTGATGCATGCATTAGTGCTAGAGCGAGAGCTCGCACTAGAGTTTTACATGCATAGGTGCTGGAGTCCAACTCGCACCAGATTTGTATACATATATATATGATTTTCGTGACAGGGTGCTAGAGTCTAATTCGCACCATATTTTTATATGATTTTTGAGACAGGGTGTTGGAGTTTCGCTCGCACCAGCTTTTCATATGATTTGCATACAGAGTGCTAGAGCTTAGCTCGCACTAGTTTTACTTGATTTGATGAGAGTGCTGAGCATCGCTCGCACTGATTTTTATGAGAACATGCGATGAGCCGTGCTTGGAGCATCGGGTAGACTGTGTGTCACCGATTAAATAGGCTCGCACGTGCGTTTTGAGACATGGCATCAGGAGTGCAAGAACAGGGGTGTTAACCCGAGTTCGAGCCTCTGAGGACGCGTTTTGAGGGTGATGAGCCTGATAGAGGGATAAGCCCAAAAGAAACAAAACCCATGTCTGATGAGCCCGACAGAGGGATAAGGACTGGGACAATACGTTGCATGCTGAGTGATGAGCCCGATAGAGGGATAAGCTCAGTGCTGGGTGTTACAGGCTGGGTGATGAGCCCAACAGAGGGATAAGCCCAGTTAATGTTAAAACAACCTAATAAGCCCGAAAGAGGGATAAGGGTTGGAGGTCCAGCTGATGAGCCCGAAAGAGGGATAAGGCTAGGGGTCCACAGAGTACGATGTACCGTGCAAGTAGCATGGAGTACGATGTTCCTTGTGGTATCTTTGTGATACGTTGTATCTTTGTGATACGTTGTATCTTTGTGATACGTTGGCATCTTCGGATGCATGGGATCGGATAAGACCGACGAGATGGAGTGACCCACCTCCCGGACGGTTCCCGATCATGGTGAGAACCCGCACACTAGGATCCGTGTAGCTGAGGAACTCCCGAGGACACATATGGCCATAGTCTTGGTTATTGCCGATATACAGATGTTGCCTAGTCTCGCATGTCGACGATTTTGATGAGATCAAACTGGGTTTTAAATTAAATGTGCATGATGCTATTTCCATGCTTTTCAAACCCATGTGTGATGTAAATCGATTTTCATGGTTTTGTGTGAGTCAGATCATCCGAAGGAGGGGTCGAGTCCTGACTTTATTGTTAAATTTTTAAATGAGAAAGAAATGATTTAAAATGAGTTGCATGTTGAATTTTCCATGCGAACGTGTTTTACATAACATCATAACTCATATCATCTGTTTTAAAATGTGTGGAGAAAGGGTG
The DNA here is from genome assembly GCA_033439115.1 of Firmiana major. Classification (NCBI taxonomy): domain Eukaryota; kingdom Viridiplantae; phylum Streptophyta; class Magnoliopsida; order Malvales; family Malvaceae; genus Firmiana; species Firmiana major. The sequence continues at coordinate 67,594,191 of CM065899.1, forward strand.
GTTTATGCATGGCACCACGTTCATGTAGGTAGTATGGTTACCTACTTGTTCGTAGGATTGCCTTACTGAGCTTGATGTACTCACCCCTTTCATTTTCTCCCACAGATAATCTCCAGTTGAAGTTGAGGCGACTCAGTACTGCATTTCGGATATCCGCTGCTGCCCATCATCTAAGGTATATATACTTGTATAAATTGTATCTAAATAAGCATAGCACAGTAACATGTTTGTAAGTAACTTTAGGGGATGTATAAATATTGTAAATACTTATAAATGACTGAGAAAGAATTAAGTTATATGGTAAATGAATGGTGAGACTGACATTGACGCACAGCCCAATTATTAGTGGAGTGTGGTCATGATTCGAGGACAGGTAAGAATTTAAGTAAATAAACAAAACGAAAAAAATTAACTCTGATTTTTAGGTAGTTTGGGTCGTGACAGATTTTATGGTATCAGAGTAGCAATTGGTCTGATGTGTGTCAATGTCAGTAATTAGGAAATTACATCCCCGTGTTACTGTGCTTGGTTAGATACAATAGTGTATATCGAGATGAGTTTTGATTAAGAAATGGTTGAGAATGCAGGAATGCCTAATATGAGTCGCGTTAGATGAGATAGTGCACGAGGCAGAGGTCGTAGAGGTATACCTGAGTCTGCTAAGTCGTGCTGAGTTAACCTATGAGAATCGGGATGAGATTGAAATAGAGGTTAATGTTGAGCATGCCTCTCAGAGTCCGATAGAGTGATCGGATAGTATTGAGACACGCTTCGCGAGATTAGTGCGGAGTGTGGAGATTATTTTGAGGAGCTAATTGCTCAGAGTATACATAAGATTTAAGGGCGAGTCGGAGCATTGATGGAAGTTCGCTCGACCAAACTTAAAGAGTTAGACATCCAGAGTTGACAAGAGAAATATTTTGGATGTATTCCGGTGATAGAATATCCCGGACACTGTTTAAAAGAAATGATAGATAAAAGTCCTTACTCTGACCCAGAGGATTTGATTTATTGATGAGTATGATTTATGAGTATGAAACTTGGTTATATTCTTGGGCAAATATTACCTCGACACTATGAACAAGTGACAGTCGAGATGTCAAAAAGTTTATGGAAGGCTCAGATTATCGATTAGAGTCCGATTGACCCATGAGATATTACTTATACCGAGGCAGTGCGCAGATTTACAGTTGGGTAAATAAGAACATGAATTGCACGCCTTTGAGATTGGAAAAGGTAGTGAGGGCTGAAATAGAGACAGAAAAGAGAATCGAGAAATGACAGAGATGTTAAAATGGAAAAATGGTAATTGGTAAAAGATTTAATTTGATTAGTCATGGAGTAAGATAATTGGTAAGGCCCCAGTGCATCCAATTTTGGCATTTTTGAGGGGCATTGTAATTGGAGGACCCTGACCTGCTACGAAATAGAGTAGCAGTGTGATCACTGTAGAATGTGTGGTAGATACCACGGAAGGAGGGTCTATACTTACACTGTATTGATGAAAATGGCCGTTAAGTGTAGTAAGATGGACCATTGATTTTGATTGCACAGAGTTGGGCGAGATCGCTCCACAGAAAAGTAAAGAGACAGAGAAAAACTTCGTTAGTATAGCAGCAACAAAAAGGGAGGCAATAGCCGAAAAGAAAAAGGAAAGTAGGTTGTTGGACGAAGGCGAGAGGATGTCTTGGACCAGGATACTATTAATGTTTCATGGATGTGGTGTAAGATACCACACTTGTTATGAATAATGAAGTACATATGTTCATTGATCCTGGTACCACACATTTATTCATACTGCCTTCATTTGCATATAAGTGAGTAAAAGGCATGAATGCCTACATCATTGGGCACAATACTGATAAATGAGTACCCCAATAGAGGAGGATTAATTAACGAAATATGGATATAGAGATTTTAAGTTGAAAAAAGGGGTGCAACAGTTGAAATTAAAGGAGTAAAGGATTGTACTCACAGAATGAATAATGAAAGAGTTTTTTCATGATTGATATACGAAAGAGATAATCTTTAAGATATGTTTGATCCTAAATACAAGATGTATTGGAGTAAGAGGCGTATGCTAGGTAAGAACATCTTTACGATATGAAGTCATTAGGATTAAAGCAATTAGTAGTGAATATAAATTGTGACCACATGGACTGATATATAAAGTAATTGTGGTTAAGTCTGAAGGTTAATAAAGGTATTTCAAAATACCTCCCCGCTTGAAGACTTGACAGCGTCTAAAAGTATATATATATAACCTATAACGTGAAATCGATCGTCGTAATAACTACCTTTAGCATTAGGATACTTTTACTAAGATGATAAGAATATTAAAATTCGACAAATCATAAAGGTTAACATAGTAAAATTTAATAAGAGCCGTTAAGATAAGAAAAGGAAATGACGCAGGTTAGTACCTGAAAACGTAAGCGATTTTGAAGGATCTTATACGCTTATGCGTAAATAAGTCAAGGATATGGAGATTGAAATAAGTAGTGGAGCTCGACTACGATGAAGTATTTAAACTTTACCTGGACCGATTTGTAATCATCATTATTGATGATATGATGGGCGTAGTTAAAGCCCAGGGCAAAATTATAAGCAACAATTGGAAAATTGCTTTTACAAATGGGTTGTTGCGAGTTCTCAATATGGTCTACTTGGTTGACACGTTTAACTATGAAAACGTGGTCTTTGAGTGAGATGATAGATGTGACGTGAATTTCGGTGTAGTGAAGTATGAACTGACCACCGTGATTAATTTCACCATACCCAACAGCTCAAGAGGTTCTCAGTGAGTATGGATACCTCAAAATAATGAAGGAGCTGTGTATTGATGTATAATGGGAAGATAGTCAATTATGGAGTCAGACAACTCCTTGATCATGAAATAAACTATCTGATCCATGATTTAAAGTTGGCAAAGTATTTGTACCGAGGATATGGTACTATTATGTACATGGTGAGAAATTGTGGATATGCACTAATCATAAAAGCCCGAGTATCTGTTTTCACAGAAAGAGGCGAACATGAGAGTACATAGTGGGTTAGAGCTTCTGAGAGATTTTGATTGTGAAAATTGTACCACCCAGGAAAGGCTAGGGTGACGGCTGATGCCTTGAGTAGAAAGAGCCTCGGGATGGTACCACATATGATGGTCAGGGAGCGTGAGCTGATTGAGCAGTTGTGAGCCTCAATAATGATGTGATCCCTTCTGATGATGACAGTGATTGTGTGACAGCTAGCCCGAGACTAGAACCGGATGAGAGTTCCCTGATTTGACAGGCTTAGCGTGATGATCGACAGGGTGTCGATAGTGTGGGTCTGATTCAGAAGGGTACAGTGATAGAGTTCACAGAGTGTGATGATGATTTACAGAGGTTCCGAGATAGTATGAGTGCTCCCCAAGACCACAGTTGATGAGATAGTAATATTGTCAGAAGCTCACTCTTCGGGATATACAGTGCATACGGAAAGTAAAGAATATAAATATGAAATCTCGAAAAGGGTATTGGTGGTCAGATATGAAAAGAGACATGGTAGAGATTGTGGAAAAGTGCCTGGTATGTCAACAAAATGAGGTAGAATATTAAAAGTCTGCAGAGTTATTGCAGCCTCTACCTATATCGACACGGCACGGAAAAATGAGAGCAAGTCTCCATGAATGTCGTGATGGGTTACAAAGAACCCAGGTGAATTACGAGGCTATTTAGATGATAGTTGATAGAGTGACTAAGTCTACCCACCTTCTGGTTATGAAATCCCCAAATACTCAGAGTGTATATGAGGATTTATGTGTAACGAAGATTGTGGAACATTAAGTAGCGTTCCAGTGAGCATGGTATCATATAGGGATTCCCGCTTCACTTCCCACCTCTGAGAATATTTATATCATGTGAGACATGTAATCGGCTATATCGGTAATATCCAGGACTATGGCTATAACCTCGTGATCCCTGGCACACGGATCCTAGTGTGCGGGGTATCACACCTGAAATGGGAGGTGGGTCGGTCCTACCCTCCAGAACAGCATAATATCAGGATTGTGAGGGCAAGACTTGTTGTCTCGTGGCTAATGCCACTCCACTTCAACAATCCCCACGGTACAACGTATTCTGTGTGACATACACGGTAGAACGTACTCCGTGAACCCAAGCTCAATCAGGGGTGTCGGTAATAGGTCTTATCCACCCATGTCAAGTATGTCTCAGTATGCACGTGTGAGCATATCATCTCACTGTGACACACAGTCTACAGGAGGCTCCAACATGGCTATATGCATGTCATATAAATCCCTGTGTGAGCGAAGCTCTAGCACGGCTCCATGCATATTCATGATATCTGAAAACTTCGTGCGAGCGAAGCTCTAGCACAATTGCATAGAAATCAATAAAAATCTGCGTACGAGCAGTGCTCCAGTACGACTTAAACTGATTATAAATTTAATTCATATCCACGTACGAGCATTGCTCCAGGACGGATAGGTATTAAAACTCAGTGAAAACCTCGTACGAGAAAAACTCCAATACGGTATTCATATGAAATAAATCTGTAAAATAGTGCGAGCAAGGCTCCAGCACTTTGTGTATGAGTTAAAATATAAAATCCAGTGCGAGTAGTGCTCAAGCACGGTTTCAACTCATATAACACTGATAGGTGGCTCAATTTTATCAAAACATGTTAAATAAATATCAATTGACACCTAACCTGTGCTTTTTCACTTAAAACATGAAAAATAATAGGCAACCTATCCATAAATTGCTTGAATTAAAGCAATATCATCATGAAAACATTAAAATCATGAATTTCATGCAATTTCACAGCCTTACTACCCTTTTTGAAATTTTCCTAATTGGGGGCAAAATAGTCATTTATCACTATTTCCATATTTTTTCGTGAAAATTATTATTTTGTTTTCGGGTAGTCTAATGAATTTAATGTAATGTAAATCCCCTCGAAACTACGTACAGCTACCTCTAAGTATTCATAAAATTCCCTTACCTGGAATCACGCACGAGCTTATCCCGACTCGGCCGTACCAGGTCTCTCAGTCCAATTCGCTTGTCTACGGAGCTGCATATAACCACATATGGGTTCAGTTCAAATATACAGATCAGTATTTCACTCTTACTGATCGAATCTAAAACTCTGGACCCGTTTTACTCTATTAGGCCCGATTGCATTTTAATGGGCCTGGAACCCCTTTTTCAGCCCGTTTCCACTTTTAAAATCCCTTTTTCGGGTTTACTGGGCTCATTTGATTTATCAATAATCATCGGGCTTCGTTCTAAACTCATTGGATAGCCCGGATACTATTTACGATAATTACTTTAAAATTTCGAATAAAATTCCTTTTATGCAGAATTAATCCGTAAATCCGTAAAATAATCTGAACTCTGCATTAAAGGACTCATATTATTGTAATTAAAATGTACTTACCCAATATGATGCGGGGTATGAAAATCGGAGCTAAATCGACTCTGGTTCGAGCTCTGTAGTAACACTGCATAATTATTTAAATCCGTGTCATTTTCCAATAAAATAATATTAAATTGAATTCCCAGGATTTATCCGCAGGTCAATCTCGACCCTCGGTCACTTACCCAAATTTTCGAGTCGTCCCCGATACACTTTCTTTCCTTTTTTTTTTTTTCATTTTCTTTCCTTTCTTTCTTTTTCTTTTTCTTCTTTTTTTTCTCCCTTTCTTGGCTACAGTGCCGTTTTGGCCCGTTTGCCGTCGCCAGTGATTCTGGCCATCTCGTCGGTCGCCAGTGGGATCAACAGAACCATCTCGGCCTGAGGAAGGCTCGGCTGGGTTGAATCGGAGCTGGGACGCCGCCGTTCATCGGGACAAAAGTGATTTCTCCCCGAAACTTCCGTTCGTCGATTCGTCGAAAATAACTGTCGTCGGCGCGCGTTGCTGGTACCGTTGGAACCGCCGGACTCTCCTCTACCTTTTTCGACCGTCAGCTGGGCTCATCGGTCGTCGATGGCTCACCGGGCTCCTCGGGTTCTTCATGGGTTCGACTGGGTTGGTTTTCGGGTTTCGTTTTCACTTTCTCTCTCCCCAAAAATCAGATTTCCAATTTTCCCTTTTTTTATTTGATTTATTATTTATTAATTTATTTATTATTATTTTAATTAATAAAATATATTAAAAATACCAAAATATCGCTTAAAATATCCTAAAAAATATTATTTAATTCATTTATTCAATAAATAAATTTATCAGTCTATTTTCGTCTTTCCGGTATATTTTTCAATTCTTTTCGAGATAATTTTTCGAATTAAAAATTTCAATTAATTTCGAATTAATTCCCGTAAATTTCAATAAATTAATATCTAGATCAATCGACCTCGAATTTAAATATTTTTCTCGGTATTGATCCAGATTTCGTAAATTTCATATTTTAATGAAAATTACTTATCGAATTTATACCGAATTTTGGTCTTTTGACCATTTTACCCTTGTACGTGCTCAGGACTAAATTGAATCGACTTTCTTCATAAATCCACCATCTTTTCCCTATTTTCAATTCCTTATTTTCAGTCACCTCGATGTAATTCCTTAGACGAACTTGTTGCTTCCTTGTTTTCCCGATTTATCCATATTCGATTTGACGTACATTATTTCGTTTCGTCCACATTTATCAAATCCGAATCAACCATCTTATGAATCCATTAACATATAATAATGTCATACAATATGGAAATCATATGGAATATCATACAAAAATTACGGATCTCACAATCTCCTCTACTAAAAGAATTTGGTCATCCAAATTAGAACCAAATCAATCGGTAAACAACTCCGGGTATTTCTCCTGTATCATGCTCTCTAGCTCCCAGGTAGCTTCCTCCGGAGTGTGATACTGCCACTGAACCTTCACTAGGGAGATCGTCTTGGATCGCAATACCTTCTCCTTCCTATCCAAAATCTGAATCGGTCTCTCAACATATGACATACTGTCACTGAGCTCTAATGGCTCGTAATGAATCACATGTGACGGATCTGGATGGTACTTCCGAAGCATAGAAATGTGGAAGACACTGTGTACACCTGCCAACTCTGGTGGCAATGCCAATCTATAGGCCTTATCTCCCACTCGCTCCAGAATCTCAAAGGGTCCAATACAACGAGGGCCCAGTTTACCTTTCTTACCAAACCTCATGATACCCTTGGAAGGAGAAACTCTCAAAAACACCGACTCACCCTTTGCAAACTCTAGTGGTCTGCGTCTCCTGTCAGCATAACTCTTTTGTCGGCTCTGAGCTGTCTGCAATCTATCACATATCAATCTGACATCCTCAGTAGCCTACTGAACCAAGTTAAGAGCAAATAACAGTCTGTCACCAATCTCTTCCCATCCAATAAGGGAACGACATCTGCGACCATACAGTGCCTCATACGGTGTCATCCCGATACTCGAGTGATAACTTTTATTGTAGGCGAACTCAGCTAATGGCAAATAATCATCCCAGGAGCCTTCAAAATCCAGCACACACGCTCTCAACATATCCTCCAGAGTCTGTATAGTCTTCTCTGACTGACCATCTGTCTAAGGATGGAAAGCAGTGCTAAATCTCAACTGGGTCTCCAACGCTTCCTGAAAGTGTTCCCAAAAATGAGAAGTGAAGCGGGCATCCCTATCAGAAACAACGCTCACTGGAACGCCGTGTAGCCTGACAATCTCTTGAACATATAAGTCCGCCAACGTACTCAGAGCATCTATAGCTCTCATAGCTAAGAAATTAACGAACTTCGTTAGTCTATCCACAATCACCCAGATGGCATCATGACCTCTGCGGGTCCTCGATAATCCCATCACAAAATCGATGGTGACATGCTCCCACTTCCATGTCGATATTGGTAGAGGCTACAATAATCCTGTAGGCTTCTGATGCTCTACCTTTACCTACTGACAGACGAGACATCTCGCAACATACTCTGCTATGTCTCTCTTCATCCCAGACCACCAATAATCTCTCCAGAGATTCTGATACATCTTCGTACTCCTCGGATGTACTGTATACCTCGCTGAGTGAGCCTCTGATAAAATCATCCTCCTGATCTCATGATCCTCGAGAACACATATCCTACCGCGAAACCTCAGTAATCCATCAGTACTCAATACAAAATATGTATTTGCTCTTGCCTGTACCTGCCTTATCAACTGAATACACCCTTGATCACTCTGTTGAGCCTGCTGGATACGATCAATCAACTCCAGCTCCAATCTCAGGCTCACAATGATCTTAACTCTATCAATCTCAGGGGGTGCTATGTCTAAACTGAGGCTCACGAACTGCTCTAATAAGTCATGTTCCCAAACTATCATAAATGATACCAACCCTAGGCTCTTCCTGCTCAAAGTATCAACAACTACATTAGCCTTTCCCGGGTGGTATAATATCTCGCAATCATAATCCTTCAGGAGCTCGAGCCATCTCCTCTGTCTCATGTTCAGCTCCTTCTGCGAGAATAAATACTTCAAACTCTTATGGTCTGTAAAGATCTGAAACTGCTCACCATATAAGTAATGGCGCCATATCTTCAGTGCAAACACTATGGCCGCCAACTCCAAATCGTGGGTCGGATAGTTCCTCTCATGATCTTTCAGCTGTCTAGATCCATAGGCAACTACCCTCTCATCTTGCATCAGTACATAGTCCAGTCTCTGATGCGACGCATTAGTATATACCAAGAAACCTCCTGAGCTGGTAGGTATGGTGAGAATCAGAGCAGTGATCAACCGACGCTTCAGCTCCTGAAAACTCCTCTCACAGGTATCATCCCACACAAACTCAACAGCCTTCCGTGTGAGACGTGTCAACGGAGCAGCTAATCTGGAGAAACCCTCTACAAATCTCTTGTAGTATCCTACCAAACCTAGAAAACTTCGAATCTCTGTGACTGTCCTGGGCTGCTCCCACTGAATAATTACCTCTATCTTGGATAGGTCCACTGACACTCCAACCATCGATACTATATGGCCTAGAAAAGAAATCTGTTCCAATCAAAAGTCACACTTACTGAGTTTGGCATACAACTGTCTCTCTCTGAGGGTCTGTAGAACTATCCTCAAGTGCTGTTCGTAGTCCTCCCTGGATCTGAAGTATACCAAAATATTATCGATAAACACAATCACAAACCAATCCAGGTATGGCTTAAACACATCGTTCATCAAAACCATAAATGCTGCGGGGGCATTAGTCAACCCGAATGGCATAACTAAAAACTCATAATGACCATAATGGGTCTTAAATGCTGTCTTGGGCACATCCTCCCTCCGTATCCTCAGCTGATGGTACCCAGACCTCAGATCAATTTTAGAAAAGACCTGTGCTCCCCGAAGCTGATCCAATAGATCATCAATGCGTGGAAGGGATACTTGTTCTTAATGGTAGCCTTATTCAACAATCTGTAATCCATACACAATCAGAGGCTGCCATCCTTCTTTCTCACAAATAAGACCAGAGCTCCCCAAGGTGATACGCTCGGTCTCACAAACCTCTTCTCAAGCAAATCCTGTAACTGCTTCCTCAGCTCCTCCAACTTAATCGGAGCTATCCTATACGGTGGTCTCGAAATCGATTTTGTACTAAGTACTAAATCTATCCCAAGCTCCATCTCTCTAGCTGGAGGTAATCTTGGTAAATCGTTTGGAAAGACGTCAGGAAACTCCCTAACCACTGGAAAATCACTCAAATTCGATCGTACCTGGTCCGTATCAACCACATATGTGATGAATCCTTCAAAACATAAATCATAACATCAGCAAAATTTATTGCTCCATTTAGAACAACCACTGATTTCATTACTTTTCAGGGAAATTTTACAACACATCTTTCGGGGGTATTAAACGTTAATGTCTTAGAAAAGCAATCTAACACAACTCGATTGGCAGCCAACCAATCCATTCCTAATATGACATCAAAGTCCCTCATATACATCACAATAAGGTTGGCTGACATTTCTTTTCCCCGACTTTTAACTTATAGTCCTTAACTACATACTCTACTAGCTGACTAGTGTTTATGGGGGTAAGTATTAACAATTTACTACTCAGAGGAATAGACTTTACATACTTAGACAATTTACATGCAAATAAAGGCGATATGAATGAATGAGTGGCACCAGGATCAATCAAAACATATGCTTCTAAATCAAAGATCAGAATGGTACATTTCACCACATCAGATGACTGATCTGTTGTATCCTGGTCCAAAGCATGAACTCGCTCTGTACCCATCACTTGCTTCCCTTTCTTTTCAGTAGTAGCTCTCCTCCTCTGAGTAGGAACCTGAACTGGAGCTCTCTCCGGCTCTTTGCCCTTCTGTGGGGTAGTGTCCTGTCTCTCTAGGTAATCTCTCATCACATGCCCTGGCCTCCCACATCGATAACATACTACAGTAGTAGCTATAGGCACTGGACAAGGTCTGGTACCATGATATCTGCCACATCACCTACATCGATCAGTAGTAGGGCGTGGTCCTCCAATGACAATGCCTCTAACTGGTGGTAAAGCCGGATGAACAAAGGGTTTATCTGCCCTCTCCTGAACCTCCTCAATCTTCGACCTCTTATCAGCGAGTCATACCCCTCTCTTGAAAAATCTGTCTCTCCCGAGTCTCTTTCGGTCTCTATCTCGACTCCTACTAAACTTTTCTGTCTCGGAGACGTTTCGCTCATAATCCTGCTTATACAGCTGAGATTTATATACTGCCTCCTCATAAGTCGAAACATCAAAGGGAGCCAACCGAGACTGATGGCTAGTCTCAGTCCATTTATAAACTTTTGGACCTTCCGATCCTCACTGCCCATCGTCTATAAATCATATCTCCCTAAAGAGATGAATCGAGTCTCATACTCATCAATAGACTGGTTCCCCTAAACCAAACTCATAAACTTCATCCTCAACTTTCGCTGTACAGTAGCGGGAACATACTGCCTCCTAAAGGCATCCAAAAATATCTCCCATGTGACCTCTGCATGTCGAGCTCTCAAAATCGGCTCGGTAGATCTCTATCAATGCTCTGCCGCTCCCTGAAATACAAATACCGCAAAAGTAACCCTCTCAATAGAAGTACACCTGAAAAGCCTATATAGCTTCTCCATCTAATACACGCAATCCTCAGCTACTACTGGGTCCTTCCTCCCATGGAAGACTGGAGGTCTAAACTTCTGAAAGTGTCTAAATCTATCAAGGTCACACTCATATCCAGCATCCTGAGCTGGCTAGGGTCTCACTGCCTCTGCAACCTAAGCCTGAACCTCGGGTAACTCTGCTGCCTGTGCCAGCATCTCGGGATCAGCTATTGCCTGTCCTGTAGGATCTCGCCTATCTCTAGCCCCGAGTGCTGCCTGCTGCGCTACAATCTCAGCCAGGCTCTCAATACTCCGCTCAAGTCTAGCGAAGCGTGCCTCAGTCTCATCTGGTCTCTCAGTAGTACCTTCGGGTACCTAACCAGTCTGTATACCATCACCACGGCCTCTAGGCCTGCCCCTACGGCCTCTAGCACGTGTACTACCTCCTCTACCACTGCGGGTGATCGACATAATGTAAATTCTGTAATCCAAGATCATTTGTTAATTTAGTTCCTATCTAGTATACACTTGACATCTTATACAGCACAGTACTAAGGGGGATGTAATTTTCCTTAACAACCACTATCGACTCTTAGCCGACCAACTCCAACTCTTATTACTTACTTATCGATACTGATTCACGTCTGGCCAACCTCTGCTCTGATACCACTTTTATTGTCATGACCCAATACTACCAAAATCAGTATAAATTTTTTTGCTTTTGGAAAATCTTTCTTACCTCCTCGTGACATATTCCTCTTAACAGGTCGGGCTGTGAATCAATATCGATATACCCTTTTTAACCATTAAAATATCACACGTAATATATATGATTACATCAATCATATTATAATAGAGTGGTCGGTATGTTTTATACATCACATGATTCTATATGTATATCCCCAAATATTCTTTCATATACAATACTGTGCTGTAAGCGTACTAATACAAAATTTTGTACGTGGTGTATACCTGACAGTCGATGGGAAGTAAAGATATCAGCTATGCTGTCTACTCTCTATACCCGCTATCTCTATGGTGGAAACACTGAAAGTGGGTGGAAAATGAAAGGGTGAGCTCCACATGCTCAGTAAGGCAATAATACAAACGGGTAGATAGCTATACTATCTACATGCTGATAAGAAATCAGGATATATGTGAGCATGAGGTAAAAACAATGATATGCCATATATATAATATCATCTGTTCTAAAACAGGGAATCGGCATATTAAAAACATGAAATAATTCTCATGTGAAAACATCTCATGCTCAATGAATCAACACGTTATAAAATACCCTATCTGGGTCAAAATATAATACACTCACAAATCAAAATCCATTTCAACAAAATTCTTTTTTTTTTCAAATCTCCGTTATAAAATCACCCTTCTCACAGGGTTACAAATCAATGAAAGTTTCATAAAATCTCTTCATGGGAATAATCAAATCTCAATTGAAATCATAAGAAAATCGGGGCCTGACCCCTCCTTCGGGTCTACCCTGGTCTATCATGACCAATAGTTATATCATGTGAGACATGTAATCGACTATATCGGTAATATCTAGGACTATGGCCATAACCTCGTGATCCCTAGCACACGGATCCTAGTATGCGGGGTATCACACCTGAAACGGGAGGTGGGTCGGTCCTACCCGCTAGAACAGCATAATATCATGATTGCAATGGCAAAACTTGTTGTCTCATGGCTAATGCCACTCCACTCTAACAATTCCCACGGTACAGCGTACTCCGCGTGACATACATGGTACAACGTACTCTGTGAACCCAAGCTCAATCAGGGGTGCCTGTAATAGGTCTTATCCACCCATGTCAAGTATGTCTCAGTATGCACGTGTGAGCATATCATCTCACTGTGACACACAGTCTACAGGAGGCTCCAACACGGCTATATGCATGTCATATAAATCCCTGTGTGAGCGAAGCTCTAGTACGGCTCCATGCATATTCATGATATCTGAAAACTTCGTGCGAGCGAAGCTCTAGCACGATTTCATAGAAATCAATAAAAATCTGCGTGCAAACAGCACTCCAGTACGACTTAAACTGATTATAAATTTAATTCATATCCACGTACGAGCATTGCTCCAGTACGGATAGGTATTAAAACTCAGTGAAAACCTCGTACGAGAAAAACTCCAGTACGGTAGTCATATGAAATAAATCTGTATAATAGTGCGAGCAAGGCTCTAGCATTCTATGTATGAGTTAAAATATAAAATCCAGTGCGAGCAGTACTCAAGCACGGTTTCAACTCATATAACACTGATAGGTGGCTCAATTTTATCAAAACATGTTAAATAAATATCAATTGGCACCTAACCTGTGCCTTTTCACTTAAAACATGAAAATAATAGCCAACCTATCCATAAATTGCTTGAATTAAAGCAATATTATCATGAAAACATTAAAATCATGAATTTCATGCAATTTCATAGCCTTACTACCCTTTTTGAAATTTTTCTAACTGGGGGCAAAATAGTCATTTATCACTATTTCCATATTTTTTCGTAAAAATTATTATTCTGTTTTTGGGTAGCCTAATGAATTTAACGTAATGTAAATCCCCTCGAAACTACGTACAGCTACCTCTAAGTGTTCATAAAATTCCCTTACCTGGAATCACGCACGAGCTTATCCCGACTCGATCGTACCAGGTCTCTCAGTCCAATTCGCTCGTCTACGGAGCTCCATATAACCACATATGGGTTCAGTTCAAATATACAGATCAATATTTCACTCATACTGATCGAATCTAAAACTCTGGGCCCGTTTTACTCTATTGGGCCCGATTGCACTTTAATGGGCCTTGAACCCCTTTTTCAGCCCGTTTTCACTTTTAAAATCCCTTTTTCGGGTTTACTGGGCTCATTTGATTTATCAATAATCATCGGGCTTCGTTCCAAACTCATTGGATAGCCCGTATACTATTTACGATAATTACTTTAAAATTCTGAATAAAATTCCTTTTATGCAGAATTAATCCGTAAATCCGTAAAATAATCTGAACTCTACATTAAAGGACTCATATTATTGTAATTAAAATGTACTTACCCAATATGATGCCGGGTATAAAAATTGGAGCTAAATCGGCTCTCATTTGGGCTCTGTAGTAACACTGCACAATTATTTAAATTCGGGTCATTTTTCAATAAAATAATATTAAATTGAATTCCCAGGATTTATCCACAGGTCAATCCCGACCCTCGGTCACTTACCCAAATTTTCAAGTCATCCCCGGTACACTTTCTTTCCTTTTTTTCCCTTTTCTTTCCTTTCTTTCTTTTTCTTTTTCTTCTTCTTTTTTTCTCCCTTTCCTGGCTACGGTGCCGTTTTGGCCCGTTTGCCGTCGCCAGTGATTTCGACCATCTCGTCGGCCGCCAGTGGGCTCAACAGAATCATCTTGGCCTGAGGAAGGCTCGGCTGGGTCGAATCGGAGTTGGGACGCAGCCGTTCGCCGGGACGGAAGCGATTTCTCCCCTGAACTTTCGTTCGTCGATTCGTCGGAAATAGCTATTGTTGGCGCGCATTGCTGGTACCGTTGGAATCGCCAGACTCTCCTCTACCTTTTTTGACCATCAGCTAGGCTCATCGGGCTCCTCGGGTTCTTCACGGGTTTGGCTGGGGTGGTTTTCGTGTTCCGTTTTCACTTTCTCTCTCCCCAAAAATCAGATTTCCAATTTTCCCTTTTTTTGTTTGATTTATTATTTATTAATTATTATTTTAATCAATAAAATATATTAAAAATACCCAAATATCTCTTAAAATATCCTAAAAATATTATTTAATTTATTTATTCAATAAATGAATTTATCAGTCTATTTTCGTCTTTCCGGTATATTTTTCGATTCTTTTCGAGATAATTTTTCGAATTAAAAATCTTGATTAATTTCGAATTAATTCCTGTAAATTTCAATAAATTAATATCTAGATCAATCGACCTCAAATTTGAATATTTTCCTCTGTATTGATCCAGATTTCGTAAATTCCATATTTTAATGAAAATTACTTATCGAATTTATACCGAATTTTGATCTTTTGACCATTTTACCCTTGTACGTGTTCGGGACTAAATTGAATTGACTTTCTTCATAAATCCACCATCTTTTCCCTATTTTCAATTCCTTATTTTTGTCACCTCGATTTAATTCCTTAGACGAACTTGTTGCTTCCTTGTTTTCCCGATTTATCAATATTCGATTTTACATACATTATTTCGTTTCGTCCACATTTATCAAATCCGAATCAACCATCTTATGAATCCATTAACATATAATAATGTCATACAATATGAAAATCATATGGAATATCATACAAAAATTGCGGATCTCACATTTTGCATTCGGAGCTATGGGATCGATCTCTCATCCTTGGAGATCGATATGGCCTTCACAGATTCTACTGCTGCTGCATCAATTGTAGGAAACTCAATGCAAAACTCACCATAATCCACTCCATAGGCCATATTTCAATCCATACACATTTAAGACTTAAAACTTCATCTCCTTGTACTTCATAAAATTTAAAACTTGCGTGTACATCAACATGTCATAATTACATTCATTCAACTTACAAATCTCACTTAGCAAATCTCATAAAATTTACAGTTCTCACAGAATATTACTCAAAGAAAAGGGATTTATTTGATATCTTATGGTCAATGTGGTATTCATGCAACGCTGGATAAGCTTAGCTCTAGATAGATAAAATCATGGGCTTATCATTGATTTTGCTTGTATCATATATGCAGTAATTTCTATGATAAGTTTCATAATAAAAACTTAAAAGTACTTGTCTCTAAAGTTGGGCATATGCACCAATTATGAAAGTTTGATGCCATAATGCAAGATAGAAAAGATTAATCTCTAAGCTCAAAATTAGTTAGATGAGATACCGATGCAACAATTGGAATTGGCACATGATGGTGGTCGGCACTAAGGAATAATGACAACTAATTTATCTAAAGTGTTGAACAGTATGCTAAAAGGAGCTAAAAATTTACCTATCATTACATATGTGTAATTAAAATTTTATATGATTGGTTAACTTTTTTAAGAATGAAGCTTTGCTTTAGAGGAAAAAAAAAAACTTGTAAGCTCTTCATATTATAGCTAATCTTAAAGGTTACGTGAACACACATGATCTTGTCTTATTTGATAGACAAAAAGAAGGTTTGAAGTAATAACTGCATCCTATAGTGAGAGAATGCTACAAGGTCATAATAAACAAGTTGTTCAACTTTATAAAATAATATGTACTTATGGAAAATGGCAAATTTATAAGTTTCCTTGTTCACATGTGATGGTTGTATGTGGAAGGTTGGCCTTGCATAGTTAGTTGGCAATATATAGAAGATTATTATTCTATTGAAAAATGTTATCAAACTTGGGCACCTTAATTTAATCCAATCCCTCTTGAAGCTTATTTATTGAAGCTTAATATCCCTAAATTATTACTCAATCCTAGTCGTAGACACTCAAAAAAAGGTTAACCACAGTCGACATGAATTAGAATTGAGATGAGTATTAATAAAGGTCAAATAGGCAACTCATGCGGATTTTGTAAACAATCAAGCCATAATCGTAGACTCATTGTAGGCTTTGTAAACAATCGAGCCATGATCTAGGACATGTCAAATAAAGAGGCATAAAAATTCAATTGTAGTTGAACTTTAATTTTATAAGGTATTTGTTATTCTTTTTCATTTTAGTTTATTCACATAAGCAACAATTTGATTAACTCTTTTTTAGAGAAAAAGAAATATATTAACTTAACAATTCACTATTTTTTCAATCTAAAACTTCAATATAATATGATATATTTTTCATGTAAACTTAACCTAATTATTTAACATTTAGCTTATATTATCTACTTTGGCCTTTTAAAGTTGGCTATCAGCTTAATTATTATTACAATGATATATTACCTTTGTGTGTCATATTCCTTTTCTTATCAAGTTAAAGTTATTTAATTCATATATTTGTCAAATGTATGTAGGATTACCAAGAATTCCAAGAAGTTTTATATTCAAATTTATTGATGGGAGTGACTATTGATGGTATATCCAAGCAATTTGTTAAGCCAGTTTACTGTTTTTCTCTTTAAGACCATAACTTGTTCTTTTTGTAGTTTCATAAAGGTTTTATGGTTTTATTTTCAAATTACTGGTTTTGTTTTTATTGTATTAGGAAAATTTTATTTCATTTTTTATTTCATTAGTTTCGACATAATTAATTTGTTTAAAATAGAAAGATTAATATATCTTAAATTTTTGAGCACCATGATTCAACAACAAATATATTTCAAAGTAAAAATAATAAAATCAAAGAAGCACAAGGAAGCCTTGTTACAAGGTCAACAGTTGCAATAGCAATAAACAATTAAACATAAAAGAGAAAATAATTACATTTTGAATAGTCTTTCATAAAGTTCTTATTGATGCGTCATAAGAAATCCTAGTTACATTTGCAAGTCTCAACATGATAGTAATTATAGTGCATTTATCAAGTGAATTAAATGTTAAGAAATGAACTTCTTTGATGTTTTTATGAGACTGAATATACAAGGTTTCTTTCATTCTGAGAACATAAAAATCTAAAAGGAAGAAGTTAAAAAAAAATCTTGAAATTGAACATTTTCTATTTCTACTTCACTTAGGTCTACAAGTATGTTAATGATGGATACACCAAAAGCATACTATTTTTCCAATCTAAAGACTCTCGCTACAAGCAGAACAATCATGTCTTTGTCCATATCTTTGCTAAAAACATGCATAAAATGTGAACCTAACTATAAGCCTTTATATGCAAATCGAGACATTGTAACTATGTAATGTGTTTAAGTTATCAATTGACATATCACTAAGTGTCATCTAATTTCCAAAAGCTATGGTCAAAGATGTTATTCGGAAATAACCCAATGATTTATTACTTCTTCCATAATATGTGTAGAGCTATAATCTACGGATATGAAGTCAGTATTGTACCTCAATAAGGTTTTGATCAATAGTGAGGGAATTTAAAATCAAAGTCCCAGTTTTACCACTGTGGAGGACATTCGTTCTTGCCATTTCTTTAATTGTAGTCATCCTTTTGTAATGGCAACCTTAAAAATGAACCGAACATCTATGTGAGACCCCGTATAGCTTTAATAATGTATATATGTAAATGAATGCGTAAGTATGGTGATATACTTGTAATATGAAGTATATGTGATGTAAGTCCATAAATTTAATATACACACTTGTACTAAGAGTTGTGATTGTACGTACAAGTTACATTATATATGACTATGAAGAAATGGACTTAAACATGTGAAAAATGTGAGTAGAATGGAATATGAGTGGTATGGAGAAATGAAAGGAAGATTTGCATGAGTATGCACTTCCATTTGGTTTATATCATGTACCTTTGGATATACAAAGGTTCCACACAAGTTTTAATGTGTATAAGGTATGAATGGATGTTATTTTTAAGTCTTAAAGATAATCAAATGAGAAAATGACTATGGCAGCAAATTAAGGATGTTTTGGTATAAGTTTTCTATAGAAAACTGCAGTAAGATCTGGAAATATGAAGGCCAGATCGATCTCATAGGATGAGAGATCGATCTGGAAGAGCCAAAAATGCTATTATTTTGAGCTATGAAACATGACAGATCGATCTCTAAGGGAACCAGATCGATCTCCTAACACATTTTGTAAAATGCAGATCGATCCCTAATGGAACAGATCGATCTTCTTAGCTCTCGGGTTGGAAATAAATCGATCTCCCCTAAGACCAGATCGATCTCCTTGAGTCTCTGTTTGAAGCAAGATCGATCTCCCTTACTCGACAAATCGATCTCCTGCCTTCAAAATGTCTTGGAGAAGAGGAATTTTAAGAGGACCAGATCGATCTCCTCTTTATACAGATCGATCTCATCAAGCTGAATCTATAAATATGGAGCAGTTGGATCTGCATTTCCGAGACAAAAACTAATCTTTCCCATTTCCAACCTAAAACCTAGCTTTCTCACTCCTAAATCCACACATTTTCAGTAAGATTTGAGGGAAAGCTATTAGAGACAAAGTTGTTCACATCAAAGATAAGAACAACATAGTTTGGAGGCATTTCCCCACTTGTTGGATTAAAGTATCAAATGTGTATTTCCTTTGAAGCAAAGAGGAAATCAAACTAGGTAAGTTTCTAAATGAAATAACTCAAGTACATTGTGTAGATATTGATTTTTTGAGTTTTTTGGTATGCATAGAAAGGGTAGAAACTACCTAGGAAGTAATGAATCCACCATGACCTAGAAATGCTCTAGTGTGAGAAAGTGAAATGTGTTGAGATTAATGATGAATGAGATATGTTGAGGTTAATAATTGTAAGACCCGGTTTTATGATAAGAGCAAAAGGGAATTAATAAAAATTTTCTAGTGCATTTAAAAAATGCAAAAAAGGATTTAAATGATATTCCCGAACACGTGCAAGGGCATAACGGTCAAAAGACCAAAATTCGGTATTAACCGGGATAAGAAAATTTAATTAAAATAGGGGATTGAGAAATCTTGATCAATAACGAGGAAATAATTAAATTTCGGGTTAAATTGATCAAGATATGAATTTATTGGAATAAATCAAAATTTTCATATCGAAAAATAATCTCGAAAATAATCGAAAAATATACCAAAAATGTAAAATCGGACTGAGAAATTCATTTACGGATTAAATGAATAAAATATAAATTTGTAAAGATATTTGTGTATTTTAATATTATTTTATTGAATAAAATAATTTAAAAATAAATTATAAATAAATAAAATAAGTAAAAAAAAACATGGGGAAATTTGGAAAAATACGAAACAGAAAAGAAGAAGAAATGCGAAACAAAGCAGGAAGCCGAACCCGAGGAAGAGGAACCACCGACGAGCCACCGGTGAGGCCTAGGGGCCGGTAAGGGCCGACGAACGCAGCCCAGCACCAGGCGACTCACTAGCAGCCAAGACGTGCTGTGGAGAACGTCGGAGGATGCCGAAAATGGAGGAGGAAGCCGCGGGAGAGAAGCTTCGATTCGCCGGCGATGGCGTCGATTTGGTCCAAGCCGAGGCTCGATTTAGGAAGCCCATGCGATGGCGCACCGAACGGCGGTGGAATCGGCCGGAGAAACGACCGGACGACGCCGAAATGACCAAATGGTGACTGAACTGGCCGAATCGGACCGAGCTGAACCGACGGTTTGAACCAAGTTGAATCGGACCGGACCGGTTCAGCCAAAAAGAGAAGAAAAGAAAGGAAGAAAAAGGGAAAAAGAAAAAGAGGAAAAATTGGGGAAAATTTCAGTGATGCAATCGAGCTTCGGGTAAGTCGGTAAGCAGTCGAATTGACCGATTTAAATTTCAGAATATTTAATTTGATAAATATTCGACTGAAAATTTACTCGAAAAATTATTTAAATGTGTAGCTCGACAATTGGCATCAATCGAGAGCTCGAGACAGCCTCGATTTGAGTACTATCATGGAATCACGAGTAAGTAACCCTTATTTACGACAATTTTACATCGTTATGCGTGATTGATATTTAACGCATAAATTACCGATTTAATTTTCGCATAAATGAATTAAATTCTTGAAATTTGAAATAAATTGTCGTAAATATTAAATTGAGATATCCAAGAATTTAGAACGAGGCTAAATAAATGTTGATGGGCCCAATGAGCCCAATAGGTCTCGATAAAGTGTGGTAAACGGGCTTAAGGCTGATTAAGGCCCATTATGGTGTAATCGGGCCCAATATGGGAAAACGGGCCCAATGATTTAAATTAAGCCTAGAACATATGAAATATAATTAATTGTATTGTATTTGACCTGATGAATGTGTATTCGCAGTTTCGGAGATTGGATTCGGAGCAAATCGAACTGCGTGACGAGTCATCAGTGGAAAAAGCAGACTGTACATAAAATGAGGTAAGGAAATTGTGTGAGTAGCTAGAGGTAGCTACGCGTATTTTAATAGTTTTCTATACACTGAAATTGTATGTATACACTGATATTGTATAAAGGTCCTAAAAGTGGTTTAAATTATTTAAGGATCAAAATAGGTGAAAAGACTATTTTACCCCTATTGAGGGAAGTTCACCTAAGGATGGTGAAAGCATGACATGCATGAAATGCATGATTTAAGGAATTTTTTGAATTAAAGATTTGATTGGTTTTAATCAAAGCAAGTCGGTAGATTGACCAGAAATTATATAATTTCACAAGATAACACGACGTATGTGTTATTTGTATTTAAATGAAATTCTTTGGAAAATACGCCAACTATCAAGTTTATATAGGAACACATAGTGCCGACACGTAGTTCGCACTATATCTGCGTTTGTGAATGTGCATAAAATGTGCTTGAGCGGTTGCTCGCACTGACTGGTGTGACATCATATGCATGAGATGTGCTAGAGCGGTTGCTCGCACTGATTTTTATTATTGAGAAATGCATGAGAGCTGCTAGAGCCTAGCTCGCACTCTGTTTTGACATCTTTTGATTTGTTTTGACGTGGTATGCATAAAATGGTGCTGGAGCGATTGCTCGCACTAGTTTTAATGATTTGACATGCATGAGATGCTGGAGCTTAGCTCGCATCCTATTTTGATTTGATATTGCATAAAGCCGTGCTGGAGTGTAACTCACACAAGATTTGATTTAATTATGCATAAAGCCGTGCTGGAGTGTAACTCGCACGAGATTTAATTTACTTGAGCATTCATTTGTGCTGGAGCGTTGCTCGCACAAACTTTTATATGGTTTTCATAATTCATTTGAATGCCGTACTGGAGTTTTTCTCGTACGAGGTTTTCATTGAGTTTTTATACATATCCGTACTAGAGCATTGCTCGTACGTGGATTTTACTTGAATTTATAATCAGTTTAAGTCGTACTGGAGCGCTACTCGTACGCAGATTTCATTGATTTTTATGACATCGTGCTAGAGCTTCACTCGCACGAGGTTTTCTGATATCATGAATATGCATGGAGCCGTACTTGAGCTTCGCTCGCACAGGGATTTATATGACATGCATATAGCCATGTTGGAGCCTCCTATAGACTGTGTGTCATAGTGAGATGATATACTCACACGTGCATTCTGAGACAGAGATGATATGGGTGGATAAGACCTATTATAGGCACCCCTGATTGAGCTTGGGTTCACGAAGTACATTGTACCGTGTATATCACGCGGAGTACGCTGTACCGTGGGGATTGTTGGAGTGGAGTGGCATTAGCCACGAGCCAGCAAGCCTTGCCCTCGCAATCCTGGTGTTATGCTGTTCTGGCGGGTAGGACGACCCACCTCCCGTTTCAGGTGTGATACCCCGCACACTAGGTACCGTGTTGCCAGGGATCACTAGGATATGGCCATAGTCCTCGATGTTACTGATATAATCAGCTGATTGTCTCACATGATATAACTATTGGTCGATAGACTAGGGTGACCCGAGGGAATGAAGTACAGTGCACAACGTAGCTGCACACTGCCGAGAGCAGTACACTGTCGATTGTAGTTAATTAGTTTTATAGTATTATTTGCAATCAATTAAAAGTTATTACTAGTATTTTAGTGGTATTTTAAATTACCATACTTTTAATTAGTTTAAGGAATAGTTTATTAGTTTAATTGCGTTAATTAATTTTAATTGCTTTAATTATCTTTTATAGCTATTTGCTTTTAGTTGCTTGCGTGCAGCTCTGTAAGTAAATTTTAGTTCGGTTTTATTTTCTTTATTTTATAGTTTTTATTATTATTTTCAGTACTTTTAATTTTTTAGCCTTATATATCACCCATCATCAATTCATAATTTGCTAGGATATACTTAGAGTAAGATTAACCGGTAGCTAATTAGGCTAGTCAACTTCTCTGTGGGACGATAATTTCGGGACTCAAATCCCATTATTACTTGTACGACCCGTACACTTGCGGATATTACCTTTAGGGCGAGTCAAGTTTTTGGCGTCGTTGCCGGGGAAGTTTTAATTAGTCCTTAATTAATATCGGTGAAATTATGATTAGGTGTAATTCTAGCTTGTAAATATTTAGGTTGTAAATATTTAGAGCCTTAGCTTAGGTTAGTTAAATTTCTCTTAATTAATTAAAATTTTTAAAAAAAAATTTAAGGACTTTCTGATGATTGCATGCATAGAGCCAAGAGTTTCGATTGCTTTCCTTTAGATCCTAAAATCGAACGCACTCTTAGAAAAATTCGAAAGGATTCTAGGAAATTTATAGCTCCGCTGCAAAGCATCATGACAGAAAATAGGGAAATTAAGACCGTTGGAGATTATGCAATGTCGACTATTGGAGGTTATTATACCGGCATTAGGCCACCAGCTGTCCATGCAAACAATTTTGAAATTAAGCCTTCCATCCTCCAGATGATCCAGACTTCATTACAGTTCAGTAGGCTCCCTCACGATGACCCACATGCTCACCTTGGGCAATTCTTGGACTTGTGCAACACCTTCAAACATAATGGATTATCTGATGATGCGCTTAGGCTTAGATTATTCCCCTTCTCACTTAGGGATAGGGCGAGGCACTGGTTAACCTCCCTGCCTCCAGGATCCATTTCTACATGGGACTGAATCTCTTTACGAAACATGGGAACGATATAAGGAGCTTCTTAGGAAGTGCTCTCACCATGACCTACCTTTATGGTTGCAAGTCCAGACCTTCTACAACGAACTTATAGGCCCAAATAGGACCATTGTTGACATTGCGACGGTGGAGCGCTAATGTGTAAAACAGAGGAGGAAGATTACGAGTTGTTAGAAAAGATGGCGATTAACAACTATTTATGGTCCTCGGAGAGGCAATTACCAAAGAAGTCGACGGGTATTTATGAGCTCGACACACTGTCTACCTTAACCTATCAAATCGCTAACCTTACGAAGAAGGTAGAGTCGCTCAGTACCCAACATAATCCTCCCACTAGTCCTAACTCTGTGTATTCTGTCCAAAGTCCTTTTCTTTCCTACGAGCTGTGTAGTGGTACCTACTCTGTAGATAGGTGTTCGCTCAACTTAGAATCGGTTCAGTATGTTGCTCCCCCTACGTAACAGAACAACCCTTTTTCAAACACCTATAATCCAGGGTGGAGGAACCATCCTAACTTCTCATAGAGCCAAAACCAATGGCAAACTTCTAACTCCATATCTGTAGGACCCCCTAGTTTTCAAGCTCCACCAGTTCAGGTACCACCATAGCCGCAATTTCCACATCATCCATCTCCACCTCAATTTCAGCATCAACCACCTCACTTCCATCAACCACCACCACCACCACTTATGTAGCCCCAACATTACCATGCACCAGTAGCTAAGAAGAAGCCTACACTAGAGGAGATGTTCACGACTATCCTGCAAAATCAAGCTGCCTTAATTAAGAACTTAGAAGTTCAGATTGGACAAATAGCTAGTGCTCTTAGCCAATGTCCATAAGGGACCCTTCCTAGTAACACTGAAGTTAATCCTGTTAAGCAAAGGGAGGGTAAGGAACATGTTAGATCTATCTCCCTTAGGTGTGGCATAGAGCTAGATGATCCACAAGTTAAGTCCCAACCTGAACAGCATATAGTTGAAGAATCTTTAAATTCTAACGAGGCAACTCAAAAAGAGCAGGAACATCAGGATCGGGCTGCAAAGGAAACAAAGATAGGCGCTTCTTCATCTTTATCTTCTTCTTCTTCACTGCCTTCCTCGTCCTCTAATTCTATACAGGTTCCCACTACATTACCTTTAGTTAGACCACCAGTACCTTTTCCTCAGAGGTTCCAAGATCAAAAGTTGAAACGACAATTTGCTAAATTTCTTGAGGTTTTTAAGAAGCTTCACATCAACATTCCTTTCGCAGATGCCTTAGAGCAAATGCCAAGTTATGTGAAGTTTCTAAAGGATATCCTCTCGAGGAAGAGAAGACTGGAAGATTATGAGACGGTGGCCTTAACTGAGGAATGTAGTGCCATTATCCAGAGAAGATTACCCCCCAAGTTCAAGGATCCCGGGAGTTTTACCATACCATGCACTATTGGAAATTCATTCTTTGGTAGAGCCCTGTGTGATTTAGGAGCTAGTATAAATTTGATGCCATTATCTATCTATCATAAGTTAGGAATAAGGGATGCCAAGCCCACCACAGTGACCTTCTAGTTGGCTGACCGATCAATTAAATATCCGAAGGGGGTCATTGAGGATGTGTTAGTAAAGGTGGACAAATTTGTTTTCCTTACAAATTTTATTATTTTAGAGATGGAAGAGGACAGGGAAGTCCCCATTATACTAGGCAGACCTTTCCTAGTGACGGGTATAACTTTAATTAATGTACAAAAGGGGGAGTCAACTATGAGAGTCTTAGATTAGGAAGTGAAGTTTAATGTTTTCAAACCTTTGAAGTTCCCTGATGACTCTCAAGAGTGTTTTAAGATGGAGATTGAGGAGGACATAAGGCTTTACCATATAAAATCTGAAAGAAGGAGGGAACTAGATAGAGCTCATGAGGATTTAACTGTTAACATTCTATCACCATTCTGGCTAATCGTCCTACTCTTCGCCCTCCTGCTGAATGTTGTTTTCTTCAGCTGCATTTGAAGTGGCTGTGTTTTTATTTTCACTTTGTATATAGTTCTTTTTCTTTTCTGTTGTTTCTTTCTTTGTTTGTGTTGTAGGTTTCTTTTCTAGTATTATGCTTTCAATCAAGCTTCAGTTGTTCATCATCATCAGAAAGGGGAGTACTTTGTTCCTGAACTTCAATTCTTATATTATCTGCACACTGAAGACACTATGCACTTCAAGTTTGGGGGAGGGGATATCACTTGAGTATTTTTCAAAAATGTGGGCAAAATTGAAAAAAATTTCAAAAGTTTTTTGAAAATCTGAGCTTAAACTGTTTGATTTTGGGATGATTTAGTGCTTAGCATGTAGTTTTCCCATATTCCGATGATATGACCCTATGATTAAGTCTGATTTTGATTGAATGAGAAGCATGATTATAGGAAAAACATGAAGTTGAATTCTTGAATTTGTCTTGATTCTGATTGCGATTTCCTCATCTTACGCACATGTCATGTCATGAATTTGTATATTTATTTAGAGAAAGCTTATGTGGACCTAGGATTGCATTTGTTCAGTTGATTTTGTGCATCATATTCTAGAATTTGTTTGATCTGATCTCAAGGAGAAATATTAAATCACATTTAATTAGGGAGATGATTTAGGCCATCTTTGGATCGTTTGAGCCTTTCTAGCCATCCCTGTGCATACTTTACCCTAGTCACCTATCTGAGCCAAATAAGCTTTTCTCTGTAAATACACCTGCATAATTTCCTTAGCTTAAACTCTTTTCCTGTCCCTTACCCCGAAAGCATGGAAAGTCATTAGATATATTTTGAGCTTTGTACATATGGGTATCTGGTGATAGTGAAAGTTCAAAAAAAAAAATGAAAGAAAAAAAAAAGAAGAAAAAGAAAAAGAAGAAGAAAGAAGAAGAAGAAAAATACAAAAATAGAATAAAATGTCTAGTGAAAGAAATAAGTTTGGGGGAAATAAATATGAGCTCTTACATTAAAGATCCTAGAAAGTAATGCATGTTAAGGGGTAATTAAACCTAAATCGACTTGATCATACCTTAACCCCAGCCTGACATTACAAGCTTAATGAAGTCCTACTGATCTTTGGTTAAGTGTGAATACATTAGTAGAGAGAGAAGTGAAAAGCAAACCTATGAGAATGATCACATGTCATTGACTCTGTATTCACTGTGTTTGCATAATCTGATCCGGGTAATGTACTGAGTAGTGGCTTTGATATTTTCACACACACACATGAGGGATCCAATTTGGGTTAGGACTTATGATTGAAAAATTCTAAGTGCTGGACTTGTAATTATGAGTCTTTGATATCATAGTGTGTACTTTTTCTTTGAGGATAATGTTGGAAAAATTATTATGTTTTGTACTTATCATTCCTACAATTATTTTGTTTTGCTTGAGGACAAGCAAAAGCTCAAGTTTGGAGGTGTGATAATTTTATTTTTTTTATAGAATTAATTATGCTTAAATTCCTAATTATTTATTTAATCCCCATATTATTTTATTAATAATCCCCTTTATTTAATTAAAATTCTTTAATGTGTAGATAAATTAAATTAGGATGAAACTCAGTCGTTTCAAATGAAATTGGGCTGAAAACGAGCTAAAGGAGACAGGACCACTTCCAATTTGCAGACCGAGTCATCAATCGTCTGGACACGTGTGATGCCAGGTGTCCGTATTTTATTTGCTCCGAAATGATAAGACTGAAGGACACCGTGCCAACCCTCTGGAAGATACACGTCGGGCCACATCGAACAGCTAATTGGACAAAAAGAATGATGACGTGGAAATATCTACTCTGCAGCAAATCAAATGAAGACAAGTGACCAAACAATGCCAACTCATCTAGGATAAAAATTTACCATTGTACCCCTATGTTTGTGTATAAATAGAACATGATGGCAATTGAAAAATGAAGTAGGAGTAGAAGTAGAAAGTAGAAGTAGGGAAGTAGGAAGTAGGAAGTAGGAAGTAGGAATAGTGTAAGTAGTGTAGGAGGTAGTCTACGGTAGGAGTAGTGTAGAGTAATTTAAGAGTAGTTTTAATTTAGGGTAGTTTAGTTTTTAAAGTTTTTATTTTAAGCTTTCTGTTTGCCACCATTTTCTTTTGCTACTGTTCACAGCAATTTCAATACTTATTAAAAGCTTCTCAAGTTTCATTTCAGCCACCATTGTTGATTGATCTTCTTGGTTTTATTAAATTCATTTCTTTTACTTTTGAATTTTATTACATAGCTTATATTTCCTAGTTGCCGCTCTCGGATTCCTAGTTCATTTCTGTTTTCTTCACCTTGCTTGTTACCACAGGCTGAAAGAGCTATTTGCCACTGACTTGCGGCTCAGTAGGGTTGAGGCAAAGAATGTTTTCTGAATCGTGGAAACCATAGAAGGAAACTGTGATCTTAACCCCTATTTCATTCTTGTTTGCATATTTAGATTGCACTTTAATGCTTTCATTTTTTTTAGTTTCAACTCTTTTACTTTTTAAGGATTGGGATGAGTAGTTTATTGCTTCTTTAGTAGTTTACG
Source organism: Firmiana major (assembly GCA_033439115.1). NCBI lineage: Eukaryota > Viridiplantae > Streptophyta > Magnoliopsida > Malvales > Malvaceae > Firmiana > Firmiana major. The sequence continues at coordinate 67,622,455 of CM065899.1, forward strand.
ATGCTGGGGCAGACCAGATGTCACACCCCGTTTCCAAATCGAATTTTATATTAATTCCCCATACTAATACTTAACGGAGTAGACAACATACGGATGGTTGGGCATACGAGCCGATATTAAACTTATGTCCATAAATACAAGTGATAAATAATAATTGATTTACTTATTTATATATATGTACCCACGTACATTTACATCCCTGTAATTATCAATATACATAACTGTGCCTTACAAGTTTAGATACAAAAGCGAAATAAGTGTATACCTTTACGCTCTACAAAAAGTGGCTATCGCTTCAGGAATAACCGCAGCTCTCCCTACTTGGGTAACTCTGTGGAGTGGAGGAAAAAAAAAGGGGTGAGCTAACGCGCTCAGTAAGAAAGTACGCAAGCAGGTAGATAACTATACTACCTACATGCATGTCATGCAGAAAATCCTTACTTTCTCAATCTCGACTAAATTTCACAAAACCACACATGTATGCTATCTCAAAGCCATGTCAATCACAAACGAATTTCTCAAAACAAATATTTCTCATAAATCTGATTTAAATAAAATATGAGATAAATCAAAATCTCAGAAATTAAATCAGAATTCATATAAGTATGGAGACAAAGCAGAACATAAGGAAACAAATAGACATATGGCCATAGTCACTGGACTCCATGCCTCACGGGCCAAGTGTGCATGGATGTCCCCAGATGGCTGAGGATAGGGGGTCAGTCGACCCATCAGACACAAACAAACAACACGGTACGTCGTACTCCATGTGCGTCCACACGGTATATTGTACTCCGTGGACCCCAATATCTGAAATCAACGAGATTAGGAGTGCCCGTCCAACGGGTCTTATCATCCCATCTCCAGCTATATCAATACTGAGTCTCCAAAAATGCACGTGGGGGCATATCAATCAGTGTGACACCCAGTCTACACGAGGCTCCAGCATGGCTTTATCAAATCACGTGCGAGGATCAGTGCAAGCTTACACAGCCTACACGACGTCTCCAAACACGGTTTTATGCACATCACAAAATCGAAGTCCCGTGCGAGCAAGCTCTAGCACGGTATCATGCACAAATCATGTAAAGTCTAGTGCGAGCAACGCTCTAGCACGACTTTAATCTCAAAACAGATAGATGGCTCGATGCATATAAGGGGCGTACAAACCAACCTCAACCACGGAAGGTAGTACCCACTTGAGTGAGAGAAAACATTTTCTATCAAATCACTCAGCAAACACTTTTTATTCTGAAAACATTGCAATTTAATGCAGATAATCAAATTCAGAGCCATTCTATCACCACTTATTCACAAAACATGCTTATTCATGTAAAACACATCAAAATAGGCCATTTTGACCATTTTCATATTTTTCTACCTAGGGGCATTTTCGTAATTTTTTCATATTTGGGTACTATCCAGATATTTCATATTCATATTGTATACGAAAATTTAGGTGTACATAAATGATGATAAAATACGTACAGCTATCTCTAAGAGCTTACAGAATCCCTTACCTCAAAATTGTCGACTGCGAATTAAATTCTTGATCTCTCCGGATCGCGCAGTCTAATTGGTTCCGGATGTATTCTCGGAAGCCAAATCGTTCCTTGGTGGTACGCAAGTCGAGATCCGGAGATGTTCGTACACGTCGCCTACAGTTTTCCCACTACACAGCAGTATATATTTAAACCGGTTAATTTCGCTCTAATATAAATTCAAATAATTATCCGAAAAATAAATCGACTGATTTTCTACCACTTACCGGTCTACTGCTGGGCCGAGATAACACTGAAATTTTTTTTCTCTCTCCTTTGACTGAACCGGTTCGGACCGGTTCAGACTCTTTCACACTGAACCGGTCCGAACCGGTTCAGGTGCGTTTTAGCCGTCGCTGGCGCTGCCGGCCGGTTCTCGGGGTGGTTCGGCCGTCGTTCGACGGCCTCGGCCTGGGGAAGCCTTGGCTGGCAAGGCTCGGCCCAAAGCGACGCCGATGCCGACGAATCTCGCCCTTTCTTCCCGCGGGTTCCTCTCCGTCGATCTAGCTTTTTCGGCGATTTCACGGCCCGTCCGGCCGATCAGAGGTTCCCACGGTGTTGCTCGTCCTTCGCCGGTCGTTCCTCGCGCGTTTCGCCGGTCGTGGCTCGCCGGAGGTGGAAGGGCAGGGGGTCGGTCTTCGGCGTCTCTCTCTCCTCGCGATTTCGGGTTTCAGCTCTTTTTTTTTTTTCGTTTTCCGTTTTCGTTTTTTTTTTATTTTATTTTATTTATAAATATATATATATATATATTATATACCATATAATATAATATATCTCAAAATATCTACTAATAAATACATATAATAATACTAAAATATCATATAATTAAAATATTATAATAATAATAATAAAACAAATACTATTATTATTATTATATTTTATTCTCGTAGTGTATTTTATACACTAAAATTAATACACCATTGTACATATATTTTATTAAATTTATTTTCATAAATATATGTACATTCTATCTCATTTTGTCGTATTTATTTGTCCCTCCGAAAATATATTTTTCGATATTTTCGGGATAAAATTGCCAAAATAGGGTACATCCTCGGTTTATCATTTTCGGACTAACTTTCCTTCTTGGACTCCCTATATTTTCTCGTTCTGAGTCCATATTTTCGATCGGTTTATTCTGAATTTATCCGAACTCGTATTTCGGTACTTTTAAAATTTATCGGTACCCAATTTAATTATTTGTACTTGAAATTGTATAATTTCTTATTTATTGCACAATATATCATAATTACATATTTAACATGATATATTTTCAAAGACAAATACGAAATTCGGGTCTTACATTTTCTCCCCTCCTTAAAAAAATTTGGTCCTCCAAATTGACCAAAACTCAGCTCTCGAACAGGTGGGGGTACTTTTCCCGTATCAGGCTCTCTAACTCCCACGTAGCCTCCTCTGAAGTGTGGTATTGCCAAAGAACCTTAACCAACGGAATCGTCTTAGTCCGTAACACTTTGTCCTTCCTATCCAATATCCGAACTGGCTTCTCCACATATGATATATCTTCCTTTAATTCCAAAGGTTCATACCTGATCACATGTGATGGGTCCGGATGGTACTTTCGAAGCATGGACACATGGAAGACATTGTGGATACTTGCTAGCTCAGGGGGTAAAGCTAGCCTGTAGGCCTTATCTCCCACTCGGTCTAAGATCTCAAAGGGTCCAATGTAACGGGGACTCAACTTGCCTTTCTTGCCGAATCTCATAATGCCCTTCGAAGGAGATACCTTCAAAAATACAGATTCCCCGACCATAAACTCTAATGGTTTACGTCTCATGTCAGCATAGTTCTTCTGTCTACTTTGAGCTGTCCTCAACCTCTCACATATCAACTGAACATCCTCAGAGGCTTGTTGTACTAAATCGGGAGCAAAAATTTTCCTGTCACCCACCTCTTCCCATCCAATCGGAGAACGACACCTACGGCCATATAGTGCTTCATATGGTGCCATTCCTATACTCGAGTGATAACTGTTATTATAGGTGAACTCTGCCAATGGAAAATGGTCATCCCAGGAACCTCTAAAGTCCAGAACACACGCTCTTAACATATCCTCCAGAGTCTGAATGGTCCTCTCTGTCTGACCATCTGTCTGAGGATGGAAAGCTGTGCTAAAGTTCAACTGGGTCCCCATCGCTTCCTGAAAATGTTCCCAAAAGTGGGAAGTGAAGCGGGAATCCCGATCAGATACAATACTCACTGGAACACCATGTAGCCTCACAATCTCACGAACATACAGATTCGCCAATGCACTCAGAGTATCTGTGGCTCTCATAGCTAGAAAGTGGGCTGACTTCGTCAATCGATCAATAATCACCCATATAGCATCATGGTTCCTCCGAGTCCTAGGTAACCCCATGATGAAATCTATGGTGACGTGCTCCCATTTCCATGTCGGAATAGGTAGAGGCTGCAACAACCCTGCAGGCTTCTGATGCTCTACCTTAATCTGCTGACATACAAGATACTTGGCAACATATTCGGCAATGTCCCTCTTCATACCGGACCACCGGTATACTTTTCGGAGATTCTGATACATTTTACTGCTCCCCGGATGTAAAGTATACCGTAACGAATGCGCTTCTGCCAAAATCAACTGTCTCAACTCTGGGTCATTGGGAACACATATCCTACCGTGAAACCTCAGTAATCCATCACTACTCACATCAAAATCGGTTCCAGTACCCAACTGAATCTGACTCGCCCAGTCAATACAACTCTGATCAACCCGCTGGGCCTGCCTGATCCGATCCATCAAATCCGGTTCCAATCTTAGGCTAGCCACAAAGTAATTGGCGTCAGTATCAGAAAGGGTCACATCCAATCTAAGGCTTGCAAACTGTTCTAACAGCTCGTGTTCCCTGACCATCATATATGATACCATCCCAAGGCTCTTTCTGCTCAAAGCGTCAGCTACTACATTCGCCTTTCCCGGGTGGTACAAAATCTCACAATCATAATCTTTCAGGAGTTCCAACCATCTTCGCTGCCTCATATTCAGTTCTTTCTGCGAAAACAGATACTTGAGGCTTTTATGATCAGTAAATACCTGAAATTTCTCACCGTACAAATAGTGGCGCCATATCTTCAATGCAAACACAACGGCGGCCAACTCCAAATCATGGGTCGGGTAGTTCTTCTCATGGACTTTAAGCTGTCGAGATCCATAGGCAAACTACCTTCCCGTTCTGCATCAATACACAGCCCAGTCCCTGTCTCGAGGCATCCGTATATACAGTGAAGCCTCCTGAGCTAGTAGGTATGGTGAGAATAGGTGCGGTGGTCAGACGGTGCTTCAACTCCTGAAAGCTATGCTCACAGGCATCATTCCACTCGAATACTACATCCTTCCGAGTAAGCCGAGTCATAGGAGCAGCTAATTTCGAAAAACCCTCAACAAATCTCCTGTAATAACCAGCCAAACCCAAAAAACTACGGATCTCCGTAACTGTCTTGGGTCTATCCCACTGGACTACTGCTTTGATCTTAGACGGATCAACTGACACCCCGTCCTTCGATACTACATGGCCCAGAAAGGAGATATCTTCCAACCAAAAATCACACTTACTGAGCTTGGCATATAACTGATTCTCCCTGAGGGTCTGTAAAACAATTCTCAGATGCTGCTCATGATCTTCCCTGGACTTCGAATATACCAGAATATCATCAATAAAGACGATCACAAATCGGTCCAGGTATGGCTTGAATACATCATTCATCAGAGTCATAAAAGCTGCAGGAGCATTCGTTAACCCGAAAGGCATAACCCTAAACTCATAATAACCATAACGGGTGCAAAAAGCTGTCTTGAGTACGTCTTCGTTTCGAATTCTCAACTGATGGTACCCAGACCTCAGATCGATCTTGGAAAAGATCTGTGCTCCCCGGAGCTGATCCAATAAATCATCTATACGTGGCAAGGGGTACTTATTCTTGATGGTAGCCTTATTCAACAACCGATAATCAATGCACAGTCGGAGGCTTCCATCCTTCTTCTTCACAAATAGAACAGGAGCTCCCCAAGGTGAGACGCTCGATCTAATGAACCCCTTATCCAGTAGCTCCTGTAACTGCTTCTTTAGCTCTTCTAACTCTACTGGTGCCATTCTGTATGGTGGTCTCGATATGGGCTCAGTACTAGGAACCAGATCAATACAAAACTCCATCTCCCTATCTGGTGGCAATCCTGGCAGATCATCCGGGAAGACATCAGAAAATTCTTTTATCACTGGAATATCAGTCAACTCCGGACATACCTTATCCATATCGACCACGTACGCAATAAACCCTTCAAAATATTAATCATTCAGTTAGCACCAATATTAATCCGTTCTAATCATAACTACTACTTTCATTTCTTCCCAGAAAATTTTACAATATGTTTCTCAGGTAGAGAAAACATTAGTTCCTTAGAATAACAATCTAAGATAGCATGATTTGCAGCCAACCAATCCATTCCGAAAATTACATCAAAATCATACATATTCAGCAGGATAAGATCGGTTGTCATGCTCTTATCTCCTACTCTTAATTTACAATCCTTACACATCATTTCTGTCATTTGACCCTCTCTCATGGGTGTGCTGATAAACAGCCTACGACCTAAGGGTACAGGCGTCATAAAATTTGACAATTTAAATGCAAATGAGGGGGATATAAATGAATGCGTAGCACCAGGATCAATTAATACAAATGCTTCAAGATTAAATACTAAAACAGTACCTTTCACCACATCAGACGAAGCATCTGCTGTGTCCTGATCCAATGCATACACACGACCCTGGCCAACAACCTGTTTCCCCTTCTCTTCGGCTGTGGCCTTCCTCCTCTGGGGTGGGGGTGCAATGGGAGCTCTCTGTGGCTCCTCTCTCCTCTGTGGAATAGGGACTTCTGGCTCGGGGCAATCTCTGATCAAATGACCCACCTTTTCGCATCTAAAACATGCTCCGGTTGCCTGAAAACATCTCCTACCACTATGAAACTTCCCACAAAATCTACAGGGCTCAGTGGTAGCTCGGGGCTCACCAATCACAATACCCCTCGTCGGAGCTGAAGCTGGCGAAACAGAGGGCTTCACTATCTTACCCCGAAACTCTCCATACTTCGATCGCTTCCTGAACGACCTCTTCCCCTCGCTGAAACTACGGTCATCAACAGTCCTTTTCTTATCTCTGCTAAGTCTACCAAATTCAGAAGCGTGCAACTCGTAGGCCTGCTCACACAACTGAGCTCTACGCACTGCCTCTTCATATGTCACAATGTCAAAAGGAGCTAGTTTCACTTTGGTAGACAGTCTCAGCCCATCAATGAACTTACTGACCTTTCTTTCTTCACTGTTCATAACTTCTGGATCATACCTCCCCAAAGACGTAAATCTGGACTCATACTCGTCCACTGATCGGCTACCCTGAGTCAAATTGGAAAACTCCATACGTAGCCGTCTCCGTGCAGTCTCTGGAATATACTGTCTCTGGAAGGCATCTAAAAAGACTTCCCAAGTCATAACCGGGTATCGGGCTCTCAAAATAGGCCGAGTAGATTTCCACCAATGCTCAGCATCACCAACCAATACAAATGCAGCAAAGGCTACCTTCTCGGTCTCTGAACACTCAAAATACTCAAACAACTTCTCGAACCTATTCACCCAATCCTCAGCTATCACCGGATCCTTAACCCCACTAAACGATGGTGGTCCAAACTTCTGGAACTGTCTGAACCTATCCATATCACAACCATGCCCTCTCTCATTAGCTCTGCTCTGTGGAGCTCTCTGAGGCTCTGCTGGGGCTGGTGGTAGTACTAGAGGTCTAACCAGTGGAGGTGCTGCCTCTGGCTGTACATATGGGTGTGGTGGCAGAACATATCGAGCAGAACTAGAGGGTTCAACGGTGTCGGATGCAGGCATGGTAGTGGCTGCCTCGGGTCCACTCATACCCGGCAGACTCTCAAATCTGGCCATCGCTTGTCTCAATAATAGTGCCAAATCGCCCACAGTCCGCTCTAATCTCGCCACTCGGGCGTCAGTAGTCTCTGTCAGATCCTGAGAGACATGATCAGAAGATGACTTCGTGTGTCTCTCGGGCCTGTCTCTGTGCCCTCGAGATCTAGAACTAGAACCTTCCCCTCGACTGCGGTGTCTATCAGACATACTGATAATTTCCTGCACACATAATCAATTTTGAGTATCCTTACTGTGAGACCCCGTATATGTATAGATATATATATAGGAACATGGGAATGTAACTAAAATCATAAGTAAGATGATGTATTGTAATGTGAAGTGTATACAATGTAAGTTCATAAGATTATGTACGCACTTGTAGTAAGAATTGTGATTATACGTACAAGTTGCATTATGAGTGAGTAGGAGGAAATGAACTTAAAACGGGAAGAATGTGATCGAAATGGAATATGAGAAGTATAGTAAAATGGAAGGAAAGATTTACATAAGTGTATATTTTCATTCGAGTAATATCGTATATATTTGGTCATACAAAGATTCTACACAAGTTTTAATGTGTATGTAGTGAGGATGGATCCCATTTTCAAGTCTCATAGATGGATGAATGAGGAAATGATCATGGTAGTAAATTAAGGGTGTTTGGTAAGGGTATTTGCAGAAAAACTGCAGGAAAATCTGGAATTTGTGAAGGCCAGATCGATCTCATAGGATGAGAGATCGATCTGGGAGAGCCAGAATGCTCTTATGTGAGAAATGGAAGGGAACAGATCGATCTCCAAAGGAAGCAGATCGATCTCCTTAGCTCTCGGGTTGGGAGCAGATCGATCTCCCATAAGACCAGATCGATCTCCTTAAGCTTCTGTTTGACAGCAGATCGATCTCCAGTCTCGACAGATCGATCTCCTACCTTTAAAACGTCTCAGAAAAGAGGGATTTTTGAGGAACAGATCGATCTCCACACAAGGAAGATCGATCTCATCAAGTCAAAACTATAAATGGGAGCAGTTGGATCATCAGAATTTCGGGGAAAACATTTCCATTTCACTTCAACTCAAAGAAATCTAGTTTCTCACTCCTAAATCCAGCCATTTTCAGTGGGATTTAAGGAGAGGCTATTAGAGACAAAGTTGTTCACATCAAAGAGAAGAACAACATAGTCTAGAGGTATTTTCCCATTTGAAGGATTGAAGAAATAGAGGGCAATCCTAATTGGAGCAAGAGGAAATCCAATGAGGTAAGTTCTAATGCACAAATCCAAGTAAATTGGTTTAGTTAATGAGTATAAAGATATTTGGGTGTGCATATTGTGGATAGAACTACCTAGGATGGTATGAAATGACTATAACTTAGAAATAGTCAAGTGTGAGAAAGTGGAATGTGGGAGTATTTTTGATGAATGGGATATCTTGAGTGGATGAGTATGCTGTGGAAATGGTTTGGAAATGTTGATATTAGGACAAATTGGGAGATTTATCACAAAGGGTAAAAATGTATAATTAAGGCATTGGATAAATGCTTAGTTGAATAAGAGTTAGAAACATTAACTCAAATGTTGATGGATGAATTTCAGTTTCGGATGATACGCCGGAGCAAGTCGAGATGAGAACGCAAAAAGCATAAAGGCGGATAGTTGCACACAAGTAGAACGAGGTAAGGGACTGTGTGTTAGCTATAGAGATGTTCGTACGTAATTACAGCAATTTCGTAGATATATTGCTAGGACTAGTACGATATTATAAGTTTATGAAATGATGTGGAAATATGAAAAGTACTATGATGTATATATATGTATTGAGAAATGGGATAGGGTAAGGAAATAGCATGATATGCATGTTTTCAATGAAATTCTCAATTTTATATTGTGATTGATGATTGAGAAATGTTGATGATAGGTTGGCTAATTTTACATGTTTTAGCATGAAGAAGCATGCTGTATGAATAAACATGTTTTGAATTTTTAAAAAGAGAAAATAGCATTCTATCAGTTTTGAGATGTGATTTGGTGTTGAAGAGCTAGCTTACACCTGTTTTAATGCCTTGATGTACCGTGTTGGAGTTTTAACTCGCACGGGGGTTTTGAGAAAGTGCGAGAACTATGCTCGTACCTGTTTTGTTGAGTTAAGGTAAACCTGGGGGTCTGGGACCCAAGGGGATACCAGCCGACGGCCAATTGAACGGGCTGGGCCTTAACGATAGATCGTACTGCGCTGGAGCTTTGCTTTGACTGTGTGTCACGCTGCTTGCTCGCCTGGTATATGAGACATGGTTCAAGGATAAAAAGTCCATCGGAGTTGGAGTATGGACTTGGGTCCACGGTTGTACGTAAAACAGTGTAGTCACCCGTTGGTATACTATGTAACGTGCTGGGTGCACGTGAGTACGAGTATCGCGTAGATGACAGACGACGTATCTTCACCGTGAGTATACGAGGAGATGAGGTGGATTGAGATGAGCCGGAGGATAGGACTGACCCATCCCCCTTCAGGCGAAGTGATACCCTGTGCACACCCGATCAGTGAGGCCTGGGATCACTGACTGTGGCCATAAGTCGTGGATATTTGATTGCCTAAAATTCCATGCCTGTCTCAGAGAATCGAGAAACAGAGACAATCTCAGAAAAAGAAAGAGATTTGTGAAAGAGAATGATTTGAGAAGTGAAAGAGATTTTGTGTTTCAATAAATCTCCGATTTCACATTCGTGCCATGAGGGCACTATTTATGAGCATGTTTTAAATGGAAGTTTGACATTTGATTTACACGAAAATGCTCTTGAGAAATATGAATTTAAATGCATTGTTCGTATGATATTTCCATTTATAACGAAAACATGGTTTTGGTTTATGCATGCATGGGCTATGTAGGTAGTACGATATCTACCTGCTAGCATACATTTCCTTACTGAGCCGTGGTTTGCTCATCCCACTATTTTTCCCCTTCCAGGTACTGAGAAGTAAGAGAGCGGTGGTCTCTAAGTCTTTTGTATTGAACAGCTCCCACAATCCGCAAAGGTATAAGATTTGTATACACGAGTATTTTGTATCTAATATATTGTATCGCACAGTTATATCTTGAAATTGTAATCAGTATTATGGGGATGATATGTAAACACTTGGTATTTATACAATTAATTTTGTGTATTTACACACACACCTGGGAGTGTGAAATTAAGTTTTAAATATTCCGCTGTAAATAAATAAATTTTTAGTAATTGCATCTTCTCACAGCCCAACCGTAGTAGAGAATGTATGGATAGAAGGGTTCCCGAAAGCGGGGCATGACAGGCTTGGTATCAGAGCATGGTTGGTCTGATGTGAGTTGATGCTTAGGACTAAGAAAACATACATCCCCAAGTTACTGTGCGATATTTAGATACAAATGTGTATACGGAGCTGGTAGTAAATTAAATGTTTGTTATAACGCAGGAAAGTTATCAGGTTAGTGAGTTATGCCTGAGAGACATCGCAAGAGGGGAGAGAGCTCGAGGGCTCAAGGGCAAAATGACAGGACTGAGAGGCACAGTAGATCATCCTCTAGTCATGAGCCCCAGGAACAGATAGAGGCTTCTGATCCTCGAATAACTCGATTGGAGGAAGACATGCGCACGATGATGACCATGATGGGTCAGATCATGGCTAGGTTTGAGGGTACACCTGGTACAGCGGGACAGACTGCACCGAATCCCCCAGCAGCTGCACCTGAACCTGAGAATGTTGCACCTGCGCAAGCTGAACCGGCTAGGCCACGGGAACCTCATATTCGATCGGTACCTCCTCCGGTAGCCCCACATCAGCATGATGATGAATTGGGGTATGGATATGATTGCAACATGGAAAGGTTGAGGCATTTTATGGACTTTAAGCCTCCTTCATTTAGCGGGGTAAAGGATCCGACGGTGGCTGAGGACTGGATCAGTCAAATGGAGAAGTTATTCGACTTCTGTAGATGTTCAGCTACGGAGAGAGTAGCACTTGCGGCCTTTGTATTGAGAGGCAAAGCAGAGTACTGGTGGAAGTCCGTCAGGCCGATGTTAAGAGCTCAAGGAATGGTTATCACGTGGGATATGTTCTTGGACATTTTCAGAGAGCAATACATCCCAGATACTGCTCGACGGAGACTACAGATGGAATTTCTGAATCTGATTCAAGGGAATCGAACAGTTGATGAGTACGAGTCACGATTCACTTCACTGGGTCGATATGATCCGGACTCGATCAGGAGTGAAGCTGTCAGAGTCCGTAGATTTGTAGATGGACTGAGGCCTTCGATCCGAGCGAAGTTGGCCCCATTTGATGTCGCTACATATAGAGAAGCTGTGCGACGGGCCCAGTTATGTGAGCAAGATCATGACTTGCAGATTTTTGAGTTTAGTTGGGGTAAGGACAAGGGTCCGAGGAAGTTGAGAGATGGCAAGAGTGCCAAATTTGGTCAAAAATTCATGAGTAAACGTCGGAGAGAGGTAGATGAGTTCCAGAAAAAGGTTGCTAGACCTTTTATGCCTCCGACTCAGACACCAGCCAGGGGTATAGTGATTGGTGGACCTCGACCGACTACAGATCAGTGTAGGCTATGCGGTCGATACCATGGTGGTAGGCCATGTCATCTTCAGGGTACCCGATGTTTCAGATGTGGTAAATTTGGACATTATGCCAGAGAGTGCCCGAAGATAGTTGAGGCAATTCCACAGAGGGGTAAAGAGCCAGAGAGGGTTCCTACAGTTGCACCTCCTGCAAGAAAGAAAGCCTCAGCTAAAGAGAAAGGAAAACAAGTTGTGGGACAAGGCAGGGTGTATGCGATAGACCAGGCATCGGCTGATACCTCTTCTGAAGTGATAAAAGGTACAATCTTGATTTTCAATTTAGAGGTTATAGCTTTGTTTGATTCTGGTGCTACGCATTCCTTTATATCACCTGCATGTGCATCTAAGTTAAAAGGTTTTGTAGAACCCACATACTTGAGTAGGACTTTACTAATAAGTACTCCCATGAGAGTTAGCCAATTAGTTGAACAAGTGTATGAAGATTGTAAAGTGAGGGTGGGAGATAAGTGCATGACAGCCAACTTGATTTTGTTGAATATGTATGACATTGATGTAATTTTGGGAATGGATTGGTTAGCCACCAATCATGCTGTCATAGACTGTCGTTCTAAGTCCATTAAGTTTTCTCTACCTGAAGAATGTGTTGTAAGATTTTAAGAGAAGAAATGAAATCTTAAATTTTGTATTAAGTAAAGTACTTTGGTATAAATGGCTTGAGTGTTGTTTTGAAGGTTTTATTGCTTATGTGGTGGATTTGAACAAAGTACACCCAGATATGGAGGACATCTCAGTGGTCAGAGAATTCCCTGATGTCTTTCCAGACGATCTACCAGGATTGCCACCTGATAGAGAAACAGAATTCGGTATAGACTTGACGCCTGGAACCGAACCAATATCCAAGTCACCATATAGGATGGCCCCAGTTGAGTTAGAGGAATTAAGGAAACAGCTGCAAGAGTTGTTAGAGAAAGGGTTCATAAGACCGAGCGTCTCACCATGGGGAGCCCCGGTATTGTTTGTGAAGAAGAGAGATGGGAGCCTCAGATTGTGTATTGACTATCGGATGTTAAACAAGGCTACCATCAAGAATAAGTACCCCTTGCCACGCATTGATGATTTATTGGATCAGCTTCGGGGAGCGCAGATCTTCTCCAAGATAGATCTGAGGTTTGGGTATCATCAATTGAAGATTCGGAAGGAGGATGTGCCCAAGACAGCATTTCGTACCCGCTATGGCCATTACGAATTCTTAGTGATGCCTTTTGGGTTGACCAATGCGCCGGCAGCTTTTATGGCTTTAATGAACGAAGTATTCAAGCCATACCTAGACCAATTCGTAATTATTTTCATTGATGATATATTGGTGTATTCAAGGTCCAGAGAAGAGCATGAGCAGCACTTAAGGATTATTTTGCAAACCCTTCGAGAGAAAAGGTTATATGCCAAGCTTAACAAATGTGACTTTTGGCTAGAACAAATTTCTTTTCTAGGCCATGTTATATCGAAGGATGGGGTGTCAGTAGATCCATCCAAGATTGAGGCAGTTGTTCAGTGGGAACAACCTAGGACAGTCACAGAGATCAGAAGTTTTTTGGGATTGGCTGGTTACTACAGAAGATTTGTAGAGGGTTTCTCTAGATTAGCTGCTTCATTGACACGTCTTACGAGGAAAAGTGTGAAGTTTTCATGGGATGAAGCTTGTGAGAGAAGTTTTCAGGAACTTAAGCACAGATTAACTACCGCGCCAGTTCTTGTCATCCCTAACAGTTCAGGGAATTACTCGGTGTATATTGATGCTTCGCATCAAGGACTAGGCTGTGTTTTGATGCAAGATGGAAGGGTAGTAGCTTATGGATCTAGACAGCTGAAGGATCATGAGAAGAACTACCCCACTCACGATTTGGAGTTAGCGGCCGTAGTGTTTGCATTGAAGATATGGCGCCACTACTTGTATAGTGAGAGATTTCAGATCTTTACGGATCATAAGAGTCTGAAATATCTATTCTCACAAAAGGAGTTAAACATGAGACAGAGGAGGTGGTTGGAACTCCTCAAAGACTATGATTGTGAGATCTTGTACCACCCGGGGAAGGCAAATGTGGTTGCCGATGCATTGAGTCGGAAGAGTCTCGGGTTGGTATCACATATGATGGTTAGAGAGCACGAGTTGTTGGAACAATTCACGAACCTTAGTCTGGATATGAACCTACCTGAGATTGGCAGCTATGGGATCATTGCTAGCTTGAGATTAGAACCGGAGTTGATTGAGAGAATCCGACAAGCTCAGCAAATCGATCAATGGTGTATTGTCATGATTAGCCAAATCCGGAAAGGGAAGGGTGCTGATTTTATATTGAGTCCAGATGGAATACTAAGGTTTGGAAATAGAATATGTGTTCCTAAGGATTTAGAGCTGAGAAAACTGATCTTATCAGAAGCACACTCATCAAGATACACGATACACCCGGGGAGTGGTAAGATGTATCAAAACCTCCGAAAAGTATATTGGTGGTCTGGAATGAAGAGAGACATAGCTGAGTATGTCGCTAGATGTCTCATTTGTCAGCAAGTAAAAGTCGAACATCAGAAACCAGGAGGATTATTACAACCTCTATCGATACCAACATGGAAGTGGGAGCATGTCACCATGGATTTTGTGATGGGGTTACCGAGAACCCGTAAGAACCATGATGCGATATGGGTGATAATAGATCGGTTAACAAAATCGGCACATTTCTTAGCCATGAGATCTACAGATACATTGAGTGCACTGGCGAATCTGTATGTGCGAGAAATAGTGAGATTGCATGGAGTCCCAGTGAGTGTTGTTTCGGATAGGGATGCCCGCTTCACTTCCCACTTTTGGGGACATTTCCAGGAAGCGATGGGGACCCAGTTGAGTTTTAGCACCGCTTTTCATCCTCAGACAGATGGTCAGTCAGAGAGGACTATACAGACCCTGGAGGATATGTTGAGAGCGTGTGTGCTAGATTTTAGAGGCTCATGGGACGATCACTTGCCATTGATTGAGTTCGCCTACAATAACAGTCATCACTCAAGTATTGGTATGGCCCCTTATGAGGCACTATACGGTCGTAGATGCCGATCGCCTATTGGTTGGGAAGAAGTTGGTGACAGACAATTGCTCGCTCCCGATTTGGTTAAGCAAGCCTCCGAGGATGTTCAGATAATATGCGAGAGACTGCGAACAGCTCAAAGTCGACAAAAGAGCTACGCTGACAAGAGACGGAGACCACTTGAGTTTGATGTTGGCGAGTCCGTATTTTTGAAAGTATCTCCTTCTAAGGGAATAATGAGGTTTGGGAAGAAAGGAAAATTAAGTCCTCGTTACATTGGTCCCTTCGAGATTTTGGATAGAGTGGGAGAAGGAGCATATAGGCTAGCCTTACCACCTGAGCTAGCAGAAGTCCACAATGTCTTCCACGTTTCTATGCTTCGGAAGTACTACCCGGATCCGACACATGTAATTAGTTATGAGCCGTTGGAGCTCAAGAAAGATATGTCGTATGTCGAGAGACCGATCAGGGTGTTGGACAGGAAAGAGAAGGTGTTGCGGAACAAGACGATTTCATTGGTTAAGATTTTGTGGCAACATCACACTGTGGAAGAGGCCACATGGGAACTGGAAAGTTTGATGCGGGAAAAGTATCCCGAGTTATTCAAAGATTGAATTGGTTCTAATTTGGAGGACCAAATTCTTTAAGTGGGGGAGAATGTGAGACCCCGTATATGTATAGATATATATATAGGAACATGGGAATGTAACTAAAATCATAAGTAAGATGATGTATTGTAATGTGAAGTGTATACAATGTAAGTTCATAAGATTATGTACGCACTTGTAGTAAGAATTGTGATTATACGTACAAGTTGCATTATGAGTGAGTAGGAGGAAATGAACTTAAAACGGGAAGAATGTGATCGAAATGGAATATGAGAAGTATAGTAAAATGGAAGGAAAGATTTACATAAGTGTATATTTCCATTCGAGTAATATCGTATATATTTGGTCATACAAAGATTCTACACAAGTTTTAATGTGTATGTAGTGAGGATGGATCCCATTTTCAAGTCTCATAGATGAATGAATGAGGAAATGATCATGGTAGTAAATTAAGGGTGTTTGGTAAGGGTATTTGCAGAAAAACTGCAGGAAAATCTGGAATTTGTGAAGGCCAAATCGATCTCATAGGATGAGAGATCGATCTGGGAGAGCCAGAATGCTCTTATGTGAGAAATGGAAGGGAACAGATCGATCTCCAAAGGAAGCAGATCGATCTCCTTAGCTCTCGGGTTGGGAGCAGATCGATCTCCCATAAGACCAGATCGATCTCCTTAAGCTTCTGTTTGACAGCAGATCGATCTCCAGTCTCGACAGATCGATCTCCTACCTTTAAAACATCTCAGAAAAGAGGGATTTTTGAGGAACAGATCGATCTCCACACAAGGAAGATCGATCTCATCAAGTCAAAACTATAAATGGGAGCAGTTGGATCATCAGAATTTCGGGGAAAACATTTCCATTTCACTTCAACTCAAAGAAATCTAGTTTCTCACTCCTAAATCCAGCCATTTTCAGTGGGATTTAAGGAGAGGCTATTAGAGACAAAGTTGTTCACATCAAAGAGAAGAACAACATAGTCTAGAGGCATTTTCCCATTTGAAGGATTGAAGAAATAGAGGGCAATCCTAATTGGAGCAAGAGGAAATCCAATGAGGTAAGTTCTAATGCACAAATCCAAGTAAATTGGTTTAGTTAATGCGTATAAAGATATTTGGGTGTGCATATTGTGGATAGAACTACCTAGGATGGTATGAAATGACTATAACTTAGAAATAGTCAAGTGTGAGAAAGTGGAATGTGGGAGTATTTTTGATGAATGGGATATCTTGAGTGGATGAGTATGTTGTGGAAATGGTTTGGAAATGTTGATATTAGGACAAATTGGGAGATTTACCACAAAGGGTAAAAATGTATAATTAAGGCATTGGATAAATGCTTAGTTGAATAAGAGTTAGAAACATTAACTCAAATGTTGATGGATGAATTTCAGTTTCGGATGATACGCCGGAGCAAGTCGAGATGAGAACGCAAGAAGCATAAAGGCGGATAGTTGCACACAAGTAGAACGAGGTAAGGGACTGTGTGTTAGCTATAGAGATGTTCGTACGTAATTACAGCAATTTCGTAGATATATTGCTAGGACTAGTACGATATTATAAGTTTATGAAATGATGTGGAAATATGAAAAGTACTATGATGTATATATATGTATTGAGAAATGGGATAGGGTAAGGAAATAGCATGATATGCATGTTTTCAATGAAATTCTCAATTTTATATTGTGATTGATGATTGAGAAATGTTGATGATAGGTTGGCTAATTTTACATGTTTTAGCATGAAGAAGCATGCTGTATGAATAAACATGTTTTGAATTTTTAAAAAGAGAAAATAGCCTTCTATCAGTTTTGAGATGTGATTTGGTGTTGAAGCGCTAGCTTACACCTGTTTTAATGCCTTGATGTACCGTGTTGGAGTTTTAACTCGCACGGGGGTTTTGAGAAAGTGCGAGAACTATGCTCGTACCTGTTTTGTTGAGTTAAGGTAAACCTGGGGGTCTGGGACCCAAGGGGATACCAGCCGACGGCCAATTGAACGGGCTGGGTCTTAACGATAGATCGTACCGCGCTGGAGCTTTGCGTTGACTGTGTGTCACGCTGCTTGCTCGCCTGGTATATGAGACATGGTTCAAGGATAAAAAGTCCATCGGAGTTGGAGTATGGACTTGGGTCCACGGTTGTACGTAGAACAGTGTAGTCACCCGTTGGTATACTATGTAACGTGCTGGGTGCACGTGAGTACGAGTATCGCGTAGATGACACACGACGTATCTTCACCGTGAGTATACGAGGAGATAAGGTGGATTGAGATGAGCCGGAGGATAGGACTGACCCATCCCCCTTCAGGCGAAGTGATACCCTGTGCACACCCGATCAGTGAGGCCTGGGATCACTGACTGTGGCCATAAGTCGTGGATATTTGATTGCCTAAAATTCCATGCATGTCTCAGAGAATCGAGAAACAGAGACAATCTCAGAAAAAGAAAGAGATTTGTGAAAGAGAATGATTTGAGAAGTGAAAGAGATTTTGTGTTTCAATAAATCTCCGATTTCACATTCGTGCCATGAGGGCACTATTTATGAGCATGTTTTAAATGGAAGTTTGACATTTGATTTACACGAAAATGCTCTTGAGAAATATGAATTTAAATGCATTGTTCGTATGATATTTCCATTTATAACGAAAACATGGTTTTGGTTTATGCATGCATGGGCTATGTAGGTAGTACGATATCTACCTGCTAGCATACATTTCCTTACTGAGCCGTGGTTTGCTCATCCCACTATTTTTCCCCCTCCAGGTACTGAGAAGTAAGAGAGCGGTGGTCTCTAAGTCTTTTGTGTTGAACAGCTCCCACAATCTGCAAAGGTATAAGATTTGTATACACGAGTATTTTGTATCTAATATATTGTATCGCACAGTTATATCTTGAAATTGTAATCAGTATTATGGGGATGATATGTAAACACTTGGTATTTATACAATTAATTTTGTGTATTTACACACACACCTGGGAGTGTGAAATTAAGTTTTAAATATTCCGCTGTAAATAAATAAATTTTTAGTAATTGCATCTTCTCACAGCCCAACCGTAGTAGAGAATGTATGGATAGAAGGGTTCCCGAAAGCGGGGCATGACACTTACAGCCCGGTATACACAATTGTATCTAAATAAGGCACAGTACCATAGGGATGTAAACCTTCCTAACGACAAATATCGACTCGTACTCAGACCAACCCTGCTCTGATACCAACTTCTGTCACACCCCGTTTCCAAATCGAATTTTATATTAATTCCCCATACTAATACTTAACGGAGTAGACAACATACGGATGGTTGGGCATACGAGCCGATATTAAACTTACGTCCATAAATACAAGTGATAAATAATAATTGATTTACTTATTTATATATATGTACCCACGTACATTTACATCCCTGTAATTATCAATATACATAACTGTGCCTTAAGAGTTTAGATACAAAAGCGAAATAAGTGTATACCTTTACGCTCTACAAAAAGTGTCTATCGCTTCAGGAATAACCGCAGCTCTCCCTACTTGGGTAACTCTGTGGAGTGGAGGAAAAAAAAAGGGGTCAGCTAATGCGCTCAGTAAGAAATTATGCAAGCAGGTAGATAACTATACTACCTACATGCATGTCATGCAGAAAATCCTTACTTTCTCAATCTCGACTAAATTTCACAAAACCACACATGTATGCTATCTCAAAGCCATGTCAATCACAAACGAATTTCTCAAAACACATATTTCTCATAAATCTGATTTAAATAAAATATGAGATAAATCAAAATCTCAGAAATTAAATCAGAATTCATATAAGTATGGAGACAAAGCAGAGCATAAGGAAACAAATAGACATATGGCCATAGTCACTGGACTCCATGCCTCACGGGCCAAGTGTGCATGGATGTCCCCGGATGGCTGAGGATAGGGGGGTCAGTCTATCCATCAGACACAAACAAACAACACGGTACGTCGTACTCCATGTGCGTCCACATGGTACATTGTACTCCGTGGACCCCAATATCTGAAATCAGCGAGATTAGGAGTGCCCGTCCAACGGGTCTTATCATCCCATCTCTAGCTATATCAATACTGACTCTCCAAAAATGCACGTGCGGGCATATCAATCAGTGTGACACCCAGTCTACACGAGGCTCCAGCACGGCTTTATCAAATCACGTGCGAAGATCAGTGCAAGCTTACACAGCCTACACGATGTCTCCAAACACGATTTTATGCACATCACAAAATCGAAGTCCCGTGCGAGCAAGCTCTAGCACGGTATCATGCACAAATCATGTAAAGTCTAGTGCGAGCAACGCTCTAGCACGACTTTAATCTCAAAACAGATAGATGGCTCGATGCACATAAGGGGCGTACAAACCAACCTCAACCACAGAAGGTAGTACCCACTTGAGTGAGAGAAAATATTTTCTATCAAATCACTCAGCAAACACTTTTTATTCTGAAAACATTGCAATTTAATGCAGATAATCAAATTCAGAGCCATTCTATCACCACTTATTCACAAAACATGCTTATTCATGTAAAACACATCAAAATAGGCCATTTTGACCATTTTCATATTTTTCGTACATAGGGGCATTTTCGTAATTTTTTCATATTTGGGTACTATCCAGATATTTCATATTCATATTCTATACGAAAATTTAGGTGTACGTAAACGACGATAAAATACGTACAGCTATCTCTAAGAGCTTACGGAATCCCTTACCTCGAAATTTTTGACTGCGAATTAAATTCTTGATCTCTCCGGATCGCGCAGTCTAATTGGTTCCGGATGTATTCTCGGAAGCCAAATCGTTCCTTGGTGGCACGCAAGTCGAGATCCGAAGATGTTCGTACACGTCGCCTACAGTTTTCCCACTACACAGCAGTATATATTTAAATCGGTTAATTTCGCTCTAATATAAATTCAAATAATTATCCGAAAAATAAATCGACTGATTTTCTACCACTTACATGTCTACTGCTGGGCCGGGATAACACTGAAATTTTTTTTCTCTCTCCTTTGACTGAACCGGTTCGGACCGGTTCAGACTCTTTCACACTGAACCGGTCCGAACCGATTTAGGTGCATTTTAGCCGTCGTCGGCGCTGCCGGCCGGTTCTCGGGGTGGTTCGGCCGTCGTTCGACGCGCCTCGGCCTGGGGAAGCCTCGGTTGGCAGGGCTCGGCCCAAAGCGACGCCGATGCCGACGAATCTCGCCCTTTCTTCCCGCGGGTTCCTCTGCGTCGATCTAGCTTTTTCGACGATTTCACGGCCCGTCCGGCCGATCGGAGGTTCCCACGGTGTTGCTCGTCCTTCGCCGGTCGTTCCTCGCGCGTTTCGCCGGTCGTGGCTCGCCGGAGGTGGAAGGGCAGGGGGTCGGTCTTCGGCGTCTCTCTCTCCTCGCGATTTCGGGTTTCAGCTCCCTTTTTTTTTTCGTTTTCCGTTTCCGTTTTTTTTATTTTATTTTATTTATAAATATATATATATATATATATATATTATATACCATATAATATAATATATCTCAAAATATCTACTAATAAATACATATAATAATACTAAAATATCATATAATTAAAATATTATAATAATAATAAAACAAATATTATTATTATTATTATTATATTTTATTCTCGTAGTGTATTTTATACACTTAAATTAATACACCATTGTACATATATTTTATTAAATTTATTTTCATAAATATATGTACATTCTATCTCATTTTGTCGTATTTATTTGTCCCTCCGAAAATATATTTTTCGATATTTTCGGGATAAAATTGCCAAAATAGGGTACATCCTCGGTTTATCATTTTCGGACTAACTTTTCTTCTTGGACTCCCTATATTTTCTCGTTCTGAGTCCATATTTTCGATCGGTTTATTCTGAATTTATCCGAACTCGTATTTCGGTACTTTTAAAATTTATCGGTACCTAATTTAATTATTTGTACTTGAAATTGTATAATTTCTAATTTATTGCACAATATATCATAATTACATATTTAACATGATATATTTTCAAAGATAAATACGAAATTCGGGTCTTACACCAGAGGAGTATCCTGCTGCTGCTGCGGATTTTGTTTTATTCTTAGTCTGGTTACTGCATCTGCTGTTGTTTGCTGGAGCCAAGGTTGGTGCTTCCGGATTGGATTCCTGTGTGACTGCTTGGACGAACACTGTTGCTGTGAACTATGTGCTAGTCATCCCTGCTAGTGCTTTGGCAGTAAGTAGAACAGATAGGAGTAGAAAGGAGAAGCACGAGCTGCTGGATGTGGTAAGCAAAGCGTGGCAGTGAACAAGACCAGCTACTTTCCTCTGTTCAGCCTTGTTTCATGTTTATTTTACTGTTCATTGTCTTTATGAGCTTTTATTCTGCTCTGACCTAGTGTTTGGTAGTTGTAGGGTATTGTTGCTGTAAAATTGATTTGCTGCTAAAAGACGTTAGAGCAGAGGAGCTGCATGGACTGCAGAACTGGTGGCTGATCCTGCTCGGACGTGTGCTGCTTGGGCTGAGGAAACTCATGGTTGCTGCTGAAGACACAAATTGAGAAAGATGAAGCAGTCTGCAAATTGCATTTGTTTGTGCAGGAGCAGTTGCGCAGCTTTGAATGCAACAGGTGTACTATGCTGCTGTGCAGAGAAATGCGGTAGCAGCTGGTGGTGAGGTTGCCCGGTCCTCAAGCAGAGGCTGAAACTTGTTTGTTGCAGGATGCAGAGCAGTGGAGTTCACGAGCAGTACCGAAAATGTCCTCTCCTGACGTGTGCAGCTAAAGCAGAGATTGGCAGTAGCTATTGTATGTGCTGGATTGTGCAGACTAATGCTGGTGACATGCTGCGGGTACTGGTAGCAGATGCATAGTAGGCTGGAACGGGTGCTGCTGTATGAAGTGTGCAGGGAATGAAGTATAGTTCACAACGTAGCTGCACACTGCCGAGAGCAGTACACTGCCGATTGTAGTTAATTAGTTTTATAGTATTATTTGCAATCAATTAAAAGTTATTACTAGTATTTTAGTGGTATTTTAAATTACCATACTTTTAATTAGTTTAAGGAATAGTTTATTAGTTTAATTACATGGTATAGTTTAGGATTATTTGATTTAATTTAGATTTTACTTTAGTCTAAATTTTTTATTTCTTGTTATGCAATTGAAATGTTAGTTTAATTATTTTCATTTAGGGGATAAATATTAGTCATGCATCACTTAGATTAGACTTTATCTTTGATTTGGGTATTTTAGTTAGTTATTAACTATTTATAGCTTTTTATAATTTTAATTTATTAGACCTTAGGTTAGATTAACTTGCATTTTTATTTTGTTAAATTAATTAGATTAACTTCATGCATATTTTATTCTAGGTTTGTTTAATTTTAGTTTAATTAATTTTGTTTCTTATTTTTACATTTTTGTTTAATTGCCTTAATTAATTTTAATTGCTTTAATTATCTTTTGTAGGTATTTGCTTTTAGTTGCTTGCGTGGAGCTCTGTAAGTAAATTTTAGTTCGATTTTATTTTCTTTATTTTATAGTGTTTATTATTATTTTCAGTACTTTTAATTTTTTAGCCTTATAGATCACCCATCATCAATTTATAATTTGCTAGGATATACTTAGAGTAAGATTAACCGGTAGCTAATTAGGCTAGTCAACTTCTTTGTGGGATGATAATTTCGAGACTCAAATCCCATTATTACTTGTACGACCCATGCACTTGCGGATATTACCTTTAGGGGGTGTCAGTTTGATAGGGTAGGGATGAAATTTGATTGAGTTTGATGTTGTAGACTGTTAAATTAATACCGAGAAAGTCTGGTTTATAGCCTAGTTCAGTGGAAAACCGAAAAGTGTAAGAATTGGTAAATTAGGTATGTTGACAAGTATGAATTGGTGAATTGAATAAGTATTTAGGTTGTAGAGTATATGAATTTGAAATTAAAAGAACAAAAATTATCGAAAATACGTTAAACCGGCACTCTAATCGGTAAAACTAAGAAAGTAGGAAAAATGGCCGAAAAAGAGTCCAATTGACCATGTTTAAGCTATAAATGTATGAGAATATGAAATAAGGGTGATTTGGATACTAACTGGGCTGTTTATGGTAGTTTGAGGTACAGGCATGCAAAACGAGGCAAACTCGATGCCCGTCGATTGAGTGTGTCTTAGCCCCTTTTAGGTAAGGGATGCAATTTAAAGTAGTAATGACTTTGTAAAATCCACGAATTTACTGGTGTTCAGTTTTAATTATGAATAGTGAAGTAAATAAATGGAATTAATAATGAGCACATTGGTGGAAAATTAATTAAAATTATATTTTTAACATGAGAGATTTAGATGAATTTAATTAATTAAAATATTTTAACTTGAAGAATAAATAATTATGAAGTGTAAAAATAATTTTTATAAGCTAGATTAATATATGAATAATCCTCCATGTCAGATAAGTACAAATATTAGACAATTTTTACTTTGAAATACTGAATAATTAAATATACATACATACATATATATATATATATATATATATATATAGATATAATGATGATGAATGAAATGAATGAAATGATGGAGATGGGTGAAATGATAGAAATGAGTAATGATGATGATGTTTGACAAAAAAAAAAAGAAAGAAAAAAAAAGAGAAGAAACGAAAGACGAAGCAGAGAAGGATTGGGCAAAACCCAATCCTTCTCTCTTCTCCTCCTCTAAAATCGAGGAGGCCACCGGAGAGAAGACCAAGGTGAGTGGCCAAGAGGGGAAGCCACTATCGGTACCAACAAAATGAAGAAGCGGCGATTGGCGAGAGAGAGAGAGGCGAAACTGAAGAGAAAGGGAAAGAAAGAAAGGAAAAGAGAGAGAGCATCAGTTGAAGGGGGAGACAGCGTCATCGCCGGCCAGAGGGAGGTCGAACAGTCATTGGCGGTACGAGGAAAGAAGCAGATCGGCAAGGAGAAAATGGGGCAGCATTGTCGAGGAAGAGAATGGCTGAATCGGCCACATTTCGGACAGCCCAGCCTTGCCCAGCTAGCCACAAGCGTCGTGAGGCCTCGCGAAGTAGCTAGGCGTGGAAGTCGACGAAGAACCGACCACTGGAGCCGAAAATGGCAAGGTTTGCCATTGAATCGGTTCGGATCGATTCAGTGAAAAGGTGGGCTGAACCAATCCGAACCGATTCAGCTAGAAAAAAAAAGGAAGAAACAAATGGAGAAAAATCGGTGATGCCTCTGTTAACGGATAAATCGATAAGGGGTCGGATTTGACCGTTACAATTTTTTAATGAATTTATTTAAATTTATATTTGATTGAAATTGACTAGGCTTATATATATAAATGTGTAACGCGATAATAGACGACGAATAAGAATTCGATTCAACCTCTATTTTGCGTACCAGCATAAAAACTCGGGTAAGTGAATCTCACATGCTATGATTTAGATGATTATACGAGTTAGAAATTATCCCAGAAGTTACATATTAATCCGGTGTAGATTGCTTTATATTTTGAAATTGAAAATTAATTATCCTAAATGATTGTGAACTATCCGAAGATGTTTCTAGACAAAAAAAATCGATTTGAAATAGGAAAAATAATAAATCAACTGCATTGGGAATATAGATTGTTTTCTGTATTATAGACTAGGTAATAAGAAATTGTTACCTAGTCTTATCGCAAAAATTTCGTAAATTATCAGTATTTTGAACTAAGACTTCTATGCTATCGAAAATGCAATTTCGATTCGTTTTGACACGTTTTCAAATCCCACGATGATTTTAGGACATTGAAAACCTAGCATAGCGTTGTGTGGGAGATTTAAAAGTTTAAACATATTTTATCTGTACAATCTCAATCGAACTGTTTAGGCTAATTGGAGCATAGAATTTATTTAGCCTAAGCTTAGTATTTTCAGATTTAAGTATAAACTACTTTCTGTCTCAATTTCGGTATGAATTTTGGAAACGCGATTTTCGAATGTATATCATGATGGGCGTTCTAACGATGTTATTCCCGATAGAGTACACCAAGACAACCCTGAGTTTATGACTCTTATACGGACAGTTTGGCTTGTCCGACATGGTCGAGACAAGTTAAAATTCTGGTTAATCACTAAGATTGGAAACTTTCAAGATTGTGAACATAAGTAACACCTTAGTCTTAAGGATAGTTTCCAATCATGGATAGTTACAATGGAAAGGTCTTTATTGGAATATAATTATGGACGTTAGTTATATTTGTATGATCCAATTATTGAACTTTGTTAATAAGCTATCAAAATATATGGTTTCTAAATCGTTTACAGACATAAGACCATGATACGAATTAACCTCTTGATGCAGGATAGCATCAGACAGATTTAATTGACTCTTGAGGCAAGAAGTAAATGATGTCCAAGGATTCCAAGTAATATAAGTATGTAAGGGAACTACGTAAGCTATAGAGATAACTATATGTACACGAATTGACCAGCTGTTGTTAGATAAATACTATAGGATATGTATCTATCATAATATCTTAGTTTGAGTTCAATAATAAAAGCTACCCTATATTGTCCCTAAACACAGACTGAACTGCACTGTATTTACACAGACACTGCACTACTACATGAACTACATGTTTTCTGTGCATTACTACCTACTGCTATTTATAACTGTATATTGATAGGCTGACTCAAGATTTTACTGTTTGCATAAAACTGCAGGCATATCGACGTTAAGCGTGCTTGAGTGGGAAAAATTCCAAGGATGGGTGACCCCCTAGGAAGTTTCCATCCGTATTTTGATTTTTGCATCGTTTTACGCATAAACTTTGATTTTTGAACCATTTTCAACATTACTGAGCCACCTATCGATTTTATGAGTGAAACCGTGCTTGAGCCTTCGTGTCGACTGTGTGTCACACTGACCTGCTCGCATTGGATTTGAGACAAGGCGATGGTTGATGATTGATGCTGGGGTGGTAAATCCTTGAGATTACTTGGTACCTTCAGTCATATTGTATTGTATCAAGGTCCACAGAGTACGTTGTTGTCGTGCTCAAATAGAACACTACTGCAAGTGCACAGGTCAATTTTCGAGTATAGAGTAAATATAAGTATCGTCCCAGAGGGAATTGTGCCTACCGCAAATCACTGCAATCAACAACCTTGAACTTTATTTAGAAAAAGTAATTTCTATTGGTTAAGATCCTATTTACTATTCTAACTATTAATTACAGAACAAATTAATTAAAACAATCACAATTATTATGAATGGAAATATCAATGGCAAAGTATTCCGAGAACGCGATTTCACCTAACTAGGGTTCATACAATTCCTTTGATCAATTGTTCTTTTGATTTCAAATTGTTTATAGCTGAAACTATTTCCTGTTTATCTCTCCTGAGTTTTAAACAATCATATCCAAATTATCTAATCCTAACCTCCCGATTCAGAATTAAATAATAGAGTTCATTAAGCGATGGTAATCCGTTTCTCTATGGCTCATAAGAATTGTCAACCTCCCGATTCAATAATGTCCTATGTTAATCTACCCTTATGCATATAAATAATCCCCTCTCCCGAGTGCCGGATTCCTATACTAATTCATCCAATTGGTGGCCAATCAACTAGAGCATTAAGAACAAGTAGATTAAATAAACATAATTGAGATCATCCAAACAATATCACAAAATAATTGCAATCTGCCCAAAGTTGGCTACATCGATTCTAGGAAAAAGAAATTTAGTTCCTAGAAATTATGATAAACATCCAATAATTCCAAATCATCATCCCTAGAATAACCATTGGTAGAAAAAGATGTAAAAGATGGAGTTTCTATGGAGCTAAATCAATCCTGAAGCCTTCTCCCGCAACCTCTTCTGATATTCTGATAAAAAGACTATTTATAAGGTTCCCAGGCACTAAAACACAGAATGCCATGGGGAAAAACAGTGTTGCCCTAATAAGACTGCTATGCTGTGACAATGGTATTGATTCCCCAGATTTGCTCTGCACTGTCCAGTTTCTTCTATTGCTGCAGCATAAGTCACGATTAGCATCCTGAATTTTCACTTCTTTACAGAATTATCAGAATCAGCTCCAAAAGCTTTAACTTCTCCATATTGTTCTTTTTCCTGCACAAATGCACAAAACACATAAAACATACATAATATTGCAAAGAACAAATCAAATAACTAAGTAAAAAGGGTTCTAAACATATATAAAATTCAGTGCTAACAAATACCCCCAAACTTAGAAATTTGCTTGTCCTCAAGCAAACACATATTAGAAACAGAACAATTAAATACTCTCAACCATACTCAGCTCACATACTTGTTATACTAAATTGGGATTTTCCTCAAGAATTCACAAGGTTCTCAGCTTAAGATAAATTTCAGATTTATATTGTTCAAGTCAATCAAAGCAAACCAATCCCCCTTCACTCTTCACTTTCCACTTGTGTGTGTGTGTGTACAATCATTTACTCAAATTCATGCACTCAAGTGTTAATGCGAAACCTAAATGAATTAGACACAAGACTTCATACGCTTGAATTAACTACTACTCTCCACTAATAAAGACTCATGCATAACCAAGAATCAATAGGACTTTTCAAAGGTTGTAACATAAGGCTCGGGTTTTAGGTGGGATAAAGGATATAATATGAAGTTTAATCCACCTAAAGCACTGTAATCACCTTTGTATTTAATTTATTTTGAGCTCATGAATCACTACCCAACCTTACTCATTCTCGAGTTTGATTTTTGAGTTTTTTTTTTTTAGACATCCGTGTCACACTCCAGAATTTCATTTTCCACTACTTGTAACTGCATATGACACTAGACTTTCAGCAAGACCCGAGAACAAACCCTTTTTTGTAACCAATAATTTACAAACCACCTTGTTTTCTTTCGAGCTCCTCCCTTAATCCAAAAATTTTGATTGATCGTGCTTTAAGTAAAGGACCAAAAGAATAGGACAATCAAACAATTAGGCCATGACTTGTAATATGGTTATATAACAACAAAATGGAAAAATTTGGCTCAAAGGGTTTTCCAAGGGATTAATACAATTGGATAGGCTTGAAAGGCTCAATCTCAAAACAAAAATGGCCTAGATCATTTTCCTAATCATGCATGGTCTATCAATTTCGCCTCAAGTAATAACTAATCAAGTTCTAAAGTCCTTTTAGTTTCACATATCACACAGTAAGTACACAAACTGAATATGATTGGTGCATAATTTGAGTGAAAAGATTCAAGTGAAGCTTTCTATCCACATACCAATTCTCAAACAATAAAAATCATCCATTTAAACAAAATTTGATCAATTCCTTGCAAAATCCATCTTTGGCCACAATCTAGAAAACTAATCTGTAAAACTGAGTATAATTGCACACAAACACTAAAAAGAAACACATAAAAAAGAAATTGAAATAGGCACATAAAACATAACAAAGCATGAAAAACATAACAGCAGGCGTGACAAACATAGCAAAGCATGACACAGAGCACAGCCAATACTCCCCTAAACTTAAGATTTTCATTGTCCTCAATGAATTGGAAAAAGTAGTAAAGAGGACTTCCCTTGGGTAGTCTAACTGTCCGAATCCTCCTTTGAGCCATCTTCAGCATCAGCTTTCTCCTGGGCATCTTCTTCTATGTCATCATCAGCAGAAGTACACCATTGTGGCGGCATGGGGAATATCACCTCTCCCGCATGACCCCTTATATTTAGGTAGTCGAGTAATGATTTATGGTAGGAGGTAACATATGCACAGAAAGTTTGATAGTCTCGGTTATTATTACGCATCTCCATCTGTAACTCCTTAATCTCGTTGAGCACAGCTGCAATGGAGTCGAAAGTGGTGGAAGGTGCAATAGATGGACCAGCAGAAGTTGGTGGTGGGGCAGTAGGAGGAGCAACTTCTCTCTGAGTCAGAGGTACCCGAGGATTTCTGAAAGTGATTGCAGATTTTCTAGCCAGTTGTGGTTTAAGCTTAGTCCAATATACGCCATATTTCTTGCAAAGTCCACAAACCAATGAAGGGTGAGGTAAACCCCTTCTATTTTCCCTGCGTATAAACTCTTGCATGGATCGAAAGATAATGGCTCCAAAATCAACAATCTTACCAATCAGAATACGGTAAAGGAGAGCAGCTTTATCGACATCAATGCTACTTTTATGAGTTGTAGGCATGATTCGTGAGCAAATGAAATCATACCATTCGTGTAGACCATATTAAAGTCGATTGGAAGGGAATGCCATAGATTCAGTCTCTGGCCTCTTCTGCCAATGGGTGTGAGGTACTGTAAGTTCATTAATAACCTAGTACAGCTCATCAGCATCAGTGTGGAGAGCTGCAACATAACTATGATATTCATCCTGTACCCCTTGCGGAAGGTCCAGGTACAGATTAATGACGTTGGCGTTGTAAGGAACAAGAATACCCCTGACTTTAGATATCGAATGGGAGCTCTCCATTACATTGGCATAAAATTCTCGTACTACATCAAGAATGGCATCTTCAGGTTGTCCTGATAATTTCAACAACCCGAAATCTCTCAAAAACTCTGAATACATATCCCAACCACCAATATCAGGCCGAAAACTCCTTTTGATAATCATGTTTTTGCCTATAATTTTCTTGAAATTTTCTGCGGCTTGACTGTTAACAAATCTAGAGGGATCATAAGTAGTGATGACCGGCTCTTCCCTCTGGGGAGATGGGGCTGTACTATCAGTCGCTTGACTCGAACTCTCCAGGTTTCGTTTTGCTCGGGTTTTGGGTGCCATTACCAATGGAAGCTCAATGTTGACAAGAATAATGTTCAGCTGACCCTAATCAGACAAGCACACAAACTAATCTCAAAAATTTACGTCACAACCAGAATTTCTCAAACAACAATCGACCAACCCGAGAAGAGCTTCAAAATCTAAGTTGTAGAAACCAAAAGGAAATCCGCTGAAAATCAAAAATGATTGAAGAAAGCAGTAGAATACCCAGAATGAAAATCACGTAGGCTCAAGTTGGACCACTTTATGTCTTTATCACAATAGGACAAGAAAATGCTTTCTGCTTTCCCCGAGGGTTTCGGGACCACCAAGATTTCAAACCTACAAAAATGTTATTGGCGAAACTGCCAAATCAGCAAAAAACAACAGGATCGAAAGAAAGAAAAATGATGGGTGTGGGGTAAACGGTGTACTTCCAAGGGAACAAGGGAAATTGCAGAACTAGAAAAAGAGAGTCTGAGTAAGTAAAAGTTTTGGCTGCCTTTTTCAAATCAATTTGGTAGGGTTCTTTGGCTTTACCGAATAGTGAGTGGGGTTCCGTCTTCCAATAAGAGACGGACATGTGGATTCCATTCACCTCACTATCGTAGACATTTGTTTCTTATTTTGACAAAATTTCATCTTATGCCCTTTCTGTCTTTCTTGCTTTTTCTTACCGTTATTGACATTATTCTACCCTATCTTCTTCAATTGAAGAATTTAGTTTTCCAGCTTAGGTGCTGTTCATATACTTCTTCACTTTTGTTCTTGAAAACCATTTTCGTTTCTTTGCTGTTCTGTTTGTCTACATTGAAGCTACTAAGCCCTTGCAAGATTTCTCTTGTTCTTTCATTAGTCACGCACCCATGCATTTTTTTCTTGACGGACCACGACAATAAAACTTCCAAACCGTGCTCTTCTTATGCATATGCCTGAAAATTAAAACACAAACTAATCAAATAAAATAAAAATAAAAAACAAACTACTCAAATCAAAGGAAATAAAACGAGATGAAAAACTAAGAATCCTAAAAAGATAAATTGGGTTGCCTTCCAAAAGCGCTGAATTTCAAGTCTTCAGCCATACTGCTTCCAGTCTCTTTAATTCGGTTCACCAAGGGGAATGTTATCTAATTTATGCACTCCCTTTCCATAATAATGCTTTATACGCTGCCCATTGACCTTGAACAAGCTTCCATCTGATTTCTTTAACTCAATTGCTCCATATGGGAAAACTTGGTTTATTTCAAACGGTCCTGACCACCTTGACTTCAATTTTCCAGGAAATAATTTAAGCCTTGAATTATACAATAGAACTTGCTGTCCAGGATTGAATTCTCTTCTCATTATCATCTTCTCATGCCATCTTTTGGTCTTGTCCTTGTAGATTCTTGCATTGTTATAGGACTCATTTCTCAGCTCATCAAGCTCATTCAATTGGAGTGATCGATTTTTTTCAGCCTTGTTATAGTCAAAATTTAGCTTCTTAATGGCCCAATAAGCTCGATGCTCAAGCTCTACAGGTAGATGACATGCCTTTTCAAATACCAACCTATAGGGAGACATTCCAATTGGAGTCTTATAAGCTGTCCTGTATGCCCAAAGTGCGTCATCTAACTTGTTAGCCCAGCCTTTTCTATTTAGGTGGACAGTCTTCTCCAATATCAACTTCACTTCTCAGTTTGAAATTTCAGCTTGGCCATTTGTCTACAGATGATAACCGAGAGCTACTTTATGTCGAAATCCATATTTTAGCATCAAACCATTGAAGATTTTGTTACAGAAATGAGTGCCTTCATCACTCAAAATAGCTCTTGGGGTACCGAATCTTGTCAATATATTCTTGTGCAGAAACCGAATTACCACTTTTGCATCCTTTGCTGGTGTTGCTATTGCCTCAACCCACTTAGAGACATAATCAACAGCAAGGTGAATGTACAGCTTCCCAAAAGATGGAGGAAACGGTCCCATAAAATCGATACCCCACACATCAAAGATTTCTACTTCTAGAATATTTGTCAAAGGTAATTCATGTCTTCTTGAGATGTTACCAACCCTTTAACATCTGTCACATGTTTTTACAAACATGTAACTATCTTTAAATACACCAGGCCAATAAAAACCTGATTGCAGCACCTTTGCTGCTATACGCTCTGCACTAAAATGTCCTCCATATGTTGCAGCATGGCAGTGGCGCAGAATTTCTTGAGCTTCATCTTCTGGCACACATCGTCTTATAATCTGGTCTGGACACTTCTTAAACAGCAGAGGATCATCCTAAAAATACGAGTTGACATCATGGAAGAATTTCTTCCTCTGTTGGTAAGTTAAACCACTTGGCATTAATCATTCTGCTAAGTAATTCACTATATCTACGAACCAAGGCAGATTTTCATCAATCTTCATTATTGTCTCATCTGGAAATTCCTCTTGAATAGGCTGTTCTTGCTGAATTTCAGATTGCTCCAACCTAGATAAATGATCAGCTATAACATTATCAGATCCTTTTTTGTCCCTTATCTCAAAATCAAATTCTTACAAAAGCAAGATCCATCTAATAAGTCTGGGTTTGGCGTCCTTTTTTGTAAATAGATAACGAATAGCTGCATGATCTGTATAGACGATGACCTTGCTCCTAATTAAATATGGTCTGAACTTGTCAAATACATGTACAACTGCAAGCATCTCCTTCTCCGTTGTAGTGTAATTTTTCTAAGCATCATCTAAAGTCTTACTTGAATAATAGATAGCCCGAAAAATCTTGTCTCTCTTCTGTCCTAGGATAGCTCCAATTACAAAATCACTCACGTCACACATCATTTCAAATAGTTCTGTCCAATCCGGTGTGATCATAATAGGTGCAGAAATAAGCTACTTCTTGATCTTTTCAAATGCCTGCAAGCAAAAATCATCAAAGACAAAATCAGAATCTTTTTTCAATAAGTGACATAAAGGTTTTGAGATTTTTGAAAAGTCCCTGATAAATCTACGATAGAAGCCTGCATGTCCCAAAAAGCTCCTCATGACTTTAACTGATTTTGGAAGAGAAAGCTTTTCAATAGCAGCGACTTTAGCTCTATCCACCTCAATGCCGTGAGCTGAAATTTTGTGTCCAAGGATGATCCCTTCTTGCACCATAAAATGACACTTCTCCCAATTTAAGACCAGATTTGTCTCTTCAAATCTCTGCAAAACAAGTGCCAAATTAGATAAACATTGGTCAAAAGTCCTACTAAATACCGAGAAGTCATCCATGAAGACTTCCATTATTTCCTTAACCATGTCAGCGAAAATTGACATCATGCATCTTTGGAAGGTTGCTGGGGCGTTACACAACTCGAAAGGCATCCTTCTATATGCGAAAGTTTCATATGGGCAAGTAAATGTTGTTTTCTCTTGATCTTCTAGGGCTATCGCAATCTAGTTATAGCCCGAGTAGCCATCTAAAAAGTAATAATAACTGTGTCCAGCTAGTCTATCTAGCATTTGGTCGATGAATGGAAGCGGGAAGTGGTCTTTCCTAGTAGCTTTGTTCAGCTTCCTATAATCAATGCAAACTCTCCATCCTGTTACAGTTCTGGTGGATATGATTTCATCGTTTGTGTCACGAATTATTGTCATTCCACCATTTTTAGGTACAACCTGCACAGGACTCACCCAAGAACTATCAGATATAGCATATATAATACCAGCATTTAATAATTTTAAGATCTTAGCTCTAACAACTTCTTTAATTGCTGGATTTAGTCTTCTTTGTGGTTCGATAGAGGGTTTATATTTTCCTCTAATCGAATTTTGTGCATCACAAAAGAGGGACTAATTCCTTTGATATCAGCAATAGACCATCCAATTGCCGATTTGTGCTCTCTTAAAATTCTAAGCAACTTGTCTTCCTCTGCAATTGATAAAAATGATGAAATAATTACAGGAAAAGTGCTATCATCACCTGTAAGATCTGAGAATTTTAGATATATTTTAATGATGTAATAAGAACTTGAAGTGTAATTTATTGAGCTAAGTGAATTGTGGAAATTATATTTGGAGATTTATATGTAAGTGTTTAACATAAGTGTGAAACTAAGAGGTCAGATCGATCTTGGAAAAGGAGAGATCGATCTGTAAGTTAAAAATGACAAGGAAGGAGGAATTTAAGGAGCAGATCGATCTCCAATGGAAGAGGATCGATCTCCTTATGATTCTATTTGAGAGAAGATCGATCTCATGAGGAAGGGATCGATCACCAAATGTTTCTGTTTGGGAGAAGATCGATCTCCTCAAGGAGCAGATCGATCTCATAAAGCCATAAAGAGATCGATCTCCTACCCTCAGTCTATATAAGGAACCCCTGCTTTCTCCCGTAATTTCATTTTCTCTCTCTTCCAACCCCCATTTCTGTCAAAGCCCTAGCTTTCTCACTCATCCAAAGCACCCATTTCTGTCCAAATCAGAGGCTGTGGCAAGAAGGAAAGTTGTTCCTCATCAAAGGGAGAACAACATACTTGGAAATCGTAAGACGGATTGAATCGAGGCAAGAGATAAGCTCAACACAAGTTTTGGGTAATTTCTAAACCTCGATCTTGATATTTGAGATGATTTTGGTGATAATAGCTATTGGCATTGTGTTGAAATAGTTGAAAAATGATTAGGGATTGATGAAATTACAATATAGTTGGAGTGATGATGATATTTAGCAATTTTGGTAATTTTGGGAATTTTGAGCTATAAATGAAAATTTAGACAATGTGGTGAATTAGCATAGATAATTTGACATGAGAAATGTAGAACGTGGGGATGTTGTGAATGAGATTGTAGTTTGAGGTAGAGTTACGAGAATCGAGAGATTTGAGGTGTTATGAGCAATTATGCTCGATTTTGAGAATTGAGGTTACTGAATGATGAGTGTTGATGTTTTAACATCGTTTGGATAGCTCGGGAGTTCCAGAGTGGAATGCGAGACTAGTCCGTGACAAGGGGGAAATGATTGCGCTATACGAGGTGCAAAGAGGTAAGGGAAACTAAACCATTTGTGTATGTGATTTATAAAACAAGTATGTTGAGTGTTGTGTTGTGATATAATTGCACACGATTTTTATAACCGGTTGGAGCCCAATGTTTTTATGAGTTTATAAGCTACGTGTGAAATCGCTTTATAAACCGTTGAGTTTATGTGAGAAATGAATTGGGCTCTACGTTAAGGCAATATTGAGATTTATGAAATGTGTGCGTACTTTGCCGGTTGGAACTCGGTTTTAATTTGTTTTGTGTTGAGTACAAAACAGTTTTAAATGAGTTTTTATGAGGGAAAAACCACTATGAGTTCTACGTGAAGGCAAACCAGTCTTATGTGATAAAGACTTAGGTGTGTGATTTTGAGTACACACCGGGCATTACTCTAGTAGCATGTAAGTTCGATTCTTCTCTGTTCTGGTAACGTGAGATCCCCCAATCTGTGGCTGTGCCATGTATATTTGGTGGCTGTTGCCACGTGAGATTCCTCAATCTGTGGCTATGCCACGTATATTTGGTGGCTGTTGCCACGTGAGATTCCCCAATCTGTGCTGTGCCACGTATATTTGGTGGCTGTTGCCACGTGAGATCCCCCAATCTGTGGCTGTGCCACGTATATTTGGTGGCTGTTGCCACGTGAAACCCTATTCAGTGGCTGTGCCACGTGTGAATCTAGATCAATGGCTATGCCATGTGTGTTTGGTGGCTGTGCCACGTGCATTATTATTACAGTGATTTTATCACGGATCTTGAGAAAGCCATTATTGCATTATTTTCACATGCTTGTTACTGCTCTAGACTGAGCCTTTTTACTTCATGTTTTCACATGATTTGAGATATGAGAATGTCGTTTTGAGTACTTTCATGCTATGGTTTTCAAATGAGTATACTGAGTTTCACATACAAATGAATATTTTATGATGTGCATTGTGGTTTATATAATGAATCCCTTACCCCCTTTACTGAGCGATTTAGAAGCTCACCTTATTTTCTTCCCCTTAGATTTCTTCAAGTGAAAAAGGGTTTCCCTGCGATGTACGGAGTAGTGGCTAGTGGAGGACTTGAGCTCTAGGCCATATATTGTATTTTGAGGTATCTCTAGGCCATATATTATATTTTGAGGTATCTTTTATCTTTTCACGTACCCAGACAATTATTGTAATTACAGACACTCGATGTATAACATTGTATGGGATGTATTAGGATTAATTAACTTGAGATTAAATAATGTATTGATATGATATATAATTTCTAGTGATGAGATCCTGAGGTATGATAAATATGATGATGTATGACACTGCACAGGAATGCAGTGAATTGATGAGTAAAAAGTTTTAAATTGACCATATTTTTCGCATTTTTGGGGCGTGACATCACCTAAGAAAGTATACCTCAAATGGCTTGGTAATTCTTTCAATTCATTTTTGCCTTCTTTTTTTTTCACTTACCTGTGACTTGTCAATCTTCTCCTTAGTTGTTGTAGTCGTACTTTCCAATGGATTGGCTTCCAAAGTAACAACACAACTCTTAATTTCGTCAGTTAGTAATTCATCATCTAAATTAGAAACTGAATTTACTAGACATTGAGCCATAGGATCGGTTGGTGCTTCCTTTGTTTCAACTTCTCTTAGACAACTCTGCACTACTTCAATCAACTTACAGGTCTCTGGCTCATCAGCAAATTTCATCGTCTTATAGATGTTGAACATAACTGATTCATCATTCATCCTCAGGGTTAATTTCCCTCTTTGAACATCGATTAGTGCTCTCCCAGTGGCAAGGAATGGTCTCCCAAGTATAAGTGGAATTTCTCTGTCTTCTTCATAATCTAAGACTACAAAATCGACAGGAAAAATTAACTTATCAACTTTAACAAGTACATCTTCTATTATACCTCTGGGATAAGTAATCAATTTATCCGCTAATTGCAGTGTTATGGTGGTCGGCTTGACCTCTCCAAGACTTAGGCTCCTAAAAATAGATAAAGGCATTAAATTTATGCTAGCACCTAAATCACACAATGCCTTACCCACTTTCGATCCTCCAATCTCGCATGGAATGGTAAAGCTTCTAGGGTCCTTCAATTTTTGTGGTAATTTCTGCTGCAAAATTGCACTGCATTCCTCTGTCAAGTTAATAGTTTCATAATCTTCAAGTCTCTGTTTCTTTGACAGCACTTCTTTCATGAACTTTGCATAATGTGGCATCTGCTGCAAAGCATCAACAAACGGTATGTTAATCTATAATTTCTTAAATATATCAAGAAATTTCT
The DNA here is from genome assembly GCA_033439115.1 of Firmiana major. Classification (NCBI taxonomy): domain Eukaryota; kingdom Viridiplantae; phylum Streptophyta; class Magnoliopsida; order Malvales; family Malvaceae; genus Firmiana; species Firmiana major. Next base: position 67,660,237 of record CM065899.1, read on the forward strand.
TAAACTTAGATTCAATCTTCCTTTTATACAAGGCTTGAGGATAAGGAATAGATGGTTTTAACAAAGGAGGATTATCAAGAAAAAGTTTACTAAAAGGTTTAGAATTAACTCCATGTTTTCCTGTTTCTGATTCTGCATCCTTTGTCATAATAGGTTCAGTCTGCTTCTTCTGCACCTCAGTTATTGGTGCAGTTTCTTCTTTCTCTGCTACCTTCGGTGGCTCATATGTGTTCCCACTTCTCAAAGATATAGCATTGCAATGCTCTCTCGGATTCAGCACTGTGTCAGTTGGAAACTTACCTCTTTCATTTAAAGAACTGACAGCTGCAGCTAACTATCCCAAAGTGGTCTTAACAGACTTCATCTGCGCACCAAGACTGGTATTCATCTCTGACATTTTAGCTTCCACGTTATCCAATCGTGCATCAGTTTTGCTAAATCTTGTTTTAGTTTCAACCATGAACTCCTCAAATTCGTTCTTTCTAACTCCACCATAACCTTGGGAATTCCCTTGGTTATTGAATCCTGTATTGCTGTTACTTGCTGCTGGTGGGTTTAAAACGTTTTTAGAGTTACCATAAGATATATTCTCATGGTTTCTGAATCCTGGCTGGTAGTAGTTAGGAACTCAATTTCCTTGAAAACCAAAGTTACGATTATTAACATAATTCACCTGCTCCAAATCTGTCCCCATCAAGTTAGGATTTGTGCTGTCCTGATGAATCATAGCTTGCGGTCCTTGTATACCCATTGAAGAAATTTGTGTTGAAATCTGCAAAAGTCTTGCTAGGATGGCTGTCTGCGTATCTAACTCATGCATACCTGCTACTCTTCTGACATTAGCTCTTTCACCTGGCCATTGGCTGCTGTTTATAGCCATCTCCTCAATTAACTGCATAGCTTGATCAGGTGTCTTAGACCACAGTGAACCTCCTGCTGAAGCATCCACAGTAGCTCGTGTCTGCAGAGTCATGCCTCTGTAGAAAACTTGTATCTGGTTTCCTTCATCATATCCATGCTGAGGGCATCTACGCAATAACTCTTTAAATCGCTCCCATGCCTCATGTAATGGTTCTTGATCTAACTGTGTGAACTGGGCAATTTCTAATCTCATTTGCATTATCTTTCCTGGTGAGAAGTACTTTGCTAAGAATTTTTGTGCCATCACTACCCATGTCGGAATGCTTCCTGCTAGCAGATTTTGATACCAGCTCAAGGCTTTATCCCGAAGAGAAAATGGAAACAATCTCAGTCGAATAGCATCATCAGGGGCTCCATTAATCTTAATGGTGCTGCAAATCTGCAGAAAACTTGTTAAATGTGTGTTAGGATCCTCTAAGCCTGAACCTCCAAATTGATTTTGCATAACCATATTGATCACTGCCAGCTTCAACTCAAAGTTATTACAGTTTACAGGAACCTCTCTTATAGCAGCAAAATTCTGATTCACAATTGGGGTAAAGTAATTGTTTATAACTCGCTGTTGCTGATTTTCATATGCCATGATTAAATTTCTGTCTTTCTCTTCAAATCTGTTCTGTTGAATTTGCCTGATGGTTCTTTCAATCTCTGGATCTAACTCTTCTTTTATGTCTGTATTTCCACTTCTGCGGGTTTTTACCATTCACCTAAAATTAAAATTTGTAGATAGTAAATTAAAACAAAAATAAAAATCTAAATTAAAGTAAAGGCTATTGGGAAACAGTGTTAACGAAAAATAAAACAACAATTCCCCGACAATGGCGCTAGAAAACTTGTCGTGCTCAAATAGAACACTACTGCAAGTGCACAGGTCAGTTTTCGAGTATAGAGTAAATATAAGTATCGTCCCATAGGGAATTGTGCCTACCGCAAATCACTGCAATCAACAACCTTGAACTTTATTTAGAAAAAAGTAATTTCTATTGGTTAAGATCCTATTTACTATTCTAACTATTAATTTCGGAACAAATTAATTAAAATAATCGTAATTATTACGAATGGAAATATCAATGGCAAAGTATTCCTAGAACGCGATTTCACCTAACTAGGGTTCATACAATTCCTTTGATCAATTGTTCTTTTGATTTGAAATTGTTTATAGCTGAAACTATTTCCTGTTTATCTCTCCCGAGTTTTAAACAATCATACCCAAATTACCTAATCCTAACCTCCCGATTCAGAATTAAATAATAGAGTTCATTAAGTGATGGTAATCCGTTTCTCTATAGCTCATAAGAATTGTCAACCTCCCGATTCAACAATGTCCTATGTTAATCTACCATTGTGCATATAAATAATTCCCTCTCCCGAGTGCCGGATTCCTATACTAATTCATCCAATTGGTGGCCAATCAACTAGAGCATTAAGAACAAGTGATTAAATAAACATAATTGAGATCATCCAAACAATATCACAAAATAATTGCAATCTGCCTAAAGTTGGCTACATCAAATCTAGGAAAAAGAAATTTAGTTCCTAGAAATCATGATAAACATCCAATAATTCCAAATCATCATCCCTAGAATAACCATTGGTAGAAAAAGATGTAAAAGATAGAGTTTCTATGGAGCTAAATCAATCCTGAAGCCTTCTGCCTCAGCCTTTTCCGATATTCTGATAAAAGGACTATTTATAAGGTTCCCAGGCACTAAAACACGAAATGCCACGTGGAAAAACAGTGTTGCCCTAATCAGACTGCTATGCTGTGACAATGGTATTGATTCCCCAAAATCTGCTCTGCACTGTCCAGTTTCTTCTATTGCTGCAGCATAAGTCACGATCAGCATCCTGAATTTTCACTTCTTCACAGAATTATCAAAATCAGCTCCAAAAGCTTTAACTTCTCCATATTGTTCTTTTTCCTGCACAAATGCACAAAACACATAAAACATACCTAATATTGCAAAGAACAAATCAAATAACTAAGTAAAAAGGGTTCTAAACATATATAAAATTCAGTGCTAACAGTTGTACCGTGTGAACATACATGGAGTACGTTGTACCATGCATCAAGTCTTCAGACTATTGTATCGTATTGATTGGTCGATGGGCTGGACTGACCCATCCCCCTGAGGCATATGATACCCTTGCACACCTGATCAGTGATGCTTAAGACCACTGACTATGGCCATATGTCCATTGTATTGTATCGGGGTCCACGGAGTACGCTGTACCATGTAAACATACATGGAGTACATTATACCATGCATCGAGTCTTCGAACTATTGTATTGTATTGATTGGCCGACGGACTGGACTGACCTATCCCTCCTGAGGCATATGCTACCCTCGTATACCTGATCAGTGATGCTTGAGGTCACTGACTACGGCCATATGTCCACTATTTACTGTATATCCTTGCATACTCACTATTGAAGTACTGAAAGAATTTTTTGATTAACTGTTTATGCTATTATTGTACTGTACTGAATTGTAAATTTATTGAACTGAATTGGAAGCGATTTGTTTTACTGAAGGTTTCTTTAAACATTGCTTGAAGTATTATTTTTCCACTGCTGCTGTTTACTGTTATTGAATCATTTATTTACTGTACTGAATCGAAATTATTTTACACTGAATAAGTTTTACATATATACATAGGAAATATTGCTATCTGTTTTACTGTTACTATTTTCAAAATGGTACCGTTTTACTACATAAGCATGTCATTTTAAGCATGATTGTTGCCCCTACTGACGGGGATGATTATAGTTAGTAATGGGTCCCAATTGAAGAGATAATAATAGTCAATAATATCCTTACTAACATGTTAAAATAGTTAGCAAAAGATAATGTGAAATACGATTCAAGTTGTGAAATATGTTTTGAAATAAGTATTATGTTATCGAAATGTTAAAAGAGTTTGGGATATGAAATATGGTTCGAACATAAGGATTATGTTACAGATGTAAATATGTTTCGGATGTGAGACCTATTCCAGATAAGGAAATTGCTTTGATATAGATGATGTTTGAAATAAGACAAGTTTTGAAGTGTAATAAGTTTCGAAAACAGGTTATAGTCTGAATAATAAGTTTCGGATACTGGTTATATTTTGAATAAGTGATGTTTTTGATATATGAATACCTGATATGGGGTATGATTTGGAATTAAGTGATATGATTTGAGAATGGTTGTGTCCGAAGGATGAATGAGGACAACAAAAAGTTTTGGTTTTCTGCTTTCGACTATGTTTCAAATTTTGAACCCCTATAACTATCATTAGTTCGGGTTGTCAGGTTTGATGGCTAATTAAGGTATTTTAAAATACCTCCCTGCCTGAAAAACTTGACAGCGTCTAGATAGCAGTCTAATCCAAAAAGTCAAAGTGAAATGTGATCATTGATGAGTTCTGAACTGCAAAGTATGTTTGGAATAAGGTGTGTTTTGAAATATGATAAGTATAAGATTGTGATTCAGATTGTGATTCAGATAAGAAATAAGAAAGAATGATCGAATGAAAATATGTTAGTCATGCATTAGAAATTCAATATCGTGTAGGTTATTAGTTCTGTGCTTGTGTGATTTACTTACTAAGCTTTCCCAAAGCTCACCCCTTCCTTTTATCATCACAGGTTCATACCAGAGTTGCATTGACAATGATATCGGTATCAGCTTCGAAGTAAATGCTTTGAGATTTCATAGCTCATAACGGTACAGTTACTTATACTATTTAATTGTACTTTTTTAGATAGTTACTTTATAGTGTATGTGTCAGGATGTGTATTAAATTAAGAAAAGATTACAAAAGTTAATAAGAAGTTAGACTAAGACCTTAGGTTTATAACCTTAAATCAAGTTAGGCAGTTTAAGACCTAGAAATAGTTACAACTGTACTCACATAACAAACAATGTATGGAAAGAAAAATGAAAAAAAAAAAGCTCACATTTTTACACTTTTGCAATAAATTACTGAAAAGTTTACAGTTTTAGGTCATGACAGACTTCCTGTACCTATTCATATTTCATAAAATGACTTGATAGATGTATGAAGAATTTAGGTGGAAAAACCTGACCCTATCAATAGGAATTTTCGAAAGTAATAACCCCGATTTAATTCTGAAACCGACCGCTTTTGTCTATAATGTATGAGTTTTGTTATATCAATATTTCTTATTGGAATTATTTGATTTTATGATTTAAGTTTCAATATGATTTTAAATAAATATGAAAGCAAGTAAGAAAGTAAGATTTTTCTGAGATTAAAGGCTACCCCGATAGTGTTTGCTTTGTGCATATCATGCCTGCTACTTATAATGTCCCGGCTTTGCCACTTGTAGTGCCTGTTCTGTTTCACTCGTGTAGTGTTCGTCTTCGCCTATGTGGTGTTTGTCTTCGCTAGACATGGTGCCTATTCCGTAGTATCTCGTGCTCGCGCAGCACACCTGTAGGTTATTTTACCGCACGATGAGTGCTAATGGTGCCCGTGCTCTAGCTGTGTACTAATTATATAGATACTACGCTTGTTTTGTTGTACGACCCTGATCTAGTCTACAGCCCCTACCATAGACATCGGTGTTTTATTCCCTCTACGGAGGATGATATTTCTGTCTGCATGATAGCTATACGGATTTAGCCTAGTCTCCATGTTTTAGTATATCAATGATTACAAATTATGAAAGTAAGTAAGTTTTATCAAATGTAAGTAAGTACGCAAATTTGATTAAGCAAGTATGTGTGTATGTACGCTTTATTTCAAAGTAAGTAAATATTGTAAGTAAGTATGTTTTATTGCATAGTAATTAAGTAAGTATTGTTTTGCTACTATACGTAAGTAAGTTTATGTATTTTGATTAACGTAAGTATGCAAGTTTTGAAAAGCATTCTAACCCTGAATTTCTACATATATTAGACTGGTCATGATTATTTTAAATACCTTCCTTACGGGCTTTATTAGAAATTCATCCCGCTCTTTCTTCCTTTTAGATTACCTGTAGTAGGACTGTCAGCTAATTTCGGAGTACTCTAGTTAGGCTGGTGGATTTGAGCCTCCCAGACAATCTTTAGTACACGCTCAGGTAAATTCTCTGATGATTATTTCTAGACATTGGTAATGTACAAATACTAGTTTGTATATATATACTTTTGGGATGTAATAAATTGTCTTATGGATAGATATGTAAATGGTTTGGGAAGTAAATGAAAAAGTTTTTGATGATGTGAAGTAGGAATATGATTGAATTAGTTATGAAGTATATTGAATCGAAAAATAATGAGTTCAAGAAAATAAAAGCAACTGCTTGTGTAAACTCCACAAAATTTTCTTGCACTCGGTTAAAATGTTGAATAACTAATTGAAAAACTAACAATATGTTTGTTACTAGAAATATATATATATATATATTTACATGAGCAAGATTTATGTATGCATATTTCGCCATGATTAGGTAAGTACCGATATTAGACTAAGTACACTTTAAATAATGCTTGATAAACTATTAAGTGTATAAGTATATAAGTATGTCTATATATATATATACACATAGAAATGTCATGGGTTGGCCTCCAAAGTGATGCCAAAACCGAATGGTTCATCTGTTTGCATAATATATATATATAGATAGATACATGAAAGTACTTTAAGGGAAATGTTAGCAAAGGAGAGGAATTGAAAATGTGAAAGGAAGAGCTTACATGTAGCTGCTGTTGCAGCAGCCTAGGGAAGGGAGAATGGCAGATTAGTGTTGTCTCATCTGCACATTTACATTTAATATGTATATATATAAAGGAAAATAGGAAAATGGTCAGAGCTAGTAAGAAGAATGGTGGGCATGGCAGAAGAAAGAAACAGAAAATGTGGGATGTGCTCTGGCCGAAACAAGTAAGGATGAGTAGAGGAAAAAATGCAATGGATTGGCCCAAGCGATGTAGCGGCTCATTATTGTTGGAGGGCTACTAGGGGAAACGTGTAAGCAAGCCACTTAAGGATAGTTCTACGCTTCAGAGTACTGCAGCAGAAATGCGAAGAAGAAGTAAAGATAGTGATGGATTGGGTGAAAGAAAAAAGATAGTGATGGAATTAGGTGAAAGAAAAGAGAAATGAGGAAGGGAAAATCGAGACTAAGAATTTAAGTAGGTAAAGATAGCAAGGAATGGTGATGCATACATTCAGCAGGGGACATGATGAATTTACTCAGCATGAGGCATGGATGGTGATAAATTAGTTCAGCAGGTAAAGACAGTAGCGGTTGTGGGATGATAGGCGTGTTTGAGAGAAAGGTGTGAGCCACGAGAAAGAGGGAAAGGCAAAATACCTTCATGATATTTCGCAGCAAACACGTCAAAAGGCGCCAAGGAAGCTTAGATGCATATATGCGCGTCGAAGGCGATAGGCGAAAAAGGTTAAATCGAGCGCATAGCTTGTGTGGTAAGGGGTTTTATATAGATGTCAATAGTAAAATACTTAGGATAGGCTAGATTCATATTTTTAAAGTAGGATTATAGGTTAGCCGATTTAATAGAGTAGCTTAGATTAAAATCCCCTTACCCTTTATTTTCATTAAAATGTCTTGATTTAAATTCGGTCATGGCATGGAGTTACTGTTTTATAAGCTAACATTTTTACATGATAGTAGCATGTGCATGTGATGCATTACAATATTTTGGTAACTCCATGATGATTGTTGATTTTTAAGATGTTGCATGGGCACTATTTTTAACTGTATTTTTTAAGTACGCATGGAGTTGCACGATTTATATACATGCTAGTTTTATACAGTTGATATATGTTATTTTCGCTGGGTGGTTTTCCCCAATTTTTTTGAAATTATGATTTGGGATGAATTGTTGAATTTTTTATCGTGTACCTATCGAGGGATTTTTGAGTCTGTTGGCAACCTGGTTTATGCTTGTGTGACAATCATGTCCGTGAGAGCCATCTCTAGCACCCGGTAGGAGGTTCTGTGTGATTACCCTACGGTGCTAAGTGCTTCACGGGGATACCTTCATGGCATCGTGTATTTTATTGCTATCAATACTGTGAGACCCTGAGCCCGTCTACAGTACCCTAGTCCGAAACCTGCTCAGTTAGGATAGGGTGGTAATCACTATGGCCATTGTAAGACCCGGATTTAATTAAAATACGAAAATTAAATAAGAAAAGATGGGGGATGTATGAAGGAAGGTCAGATAAAATTGATTTTCGAAACAAGAGCAGGGGTAAAATGGTAAAAATACCAAAACCCGGTATTAAGGCGATAAGAAAATTTTAATTAAAAATAAGGATGTAAGATATCTTGATCGATAATGAGGAAATTATACAATTTGGGTCAATTGATCAAGATTCAAAAATTTTAAAAATACCGAAAAATTATCGGAACGATATCTCGAAAAGCGCGAAGGAATAATATCAAAAATTTGGAGAAAAATATATTTAATAAATTAAATTTAAATTAAATAAATTAAATTAGAATAAAAATAATATAAGTGTAGATATTTTGGATTTTATGGAGTATTTTAATGAATAGTGAAATAATTAAATAAATTATAATAATAATAATAAAACAAAAAAAAGAGAAAGAAGCTGAAACAAAAAAAAGGAGAAAAGTCAGAAAACGAAAATCGGGGAGAGAGAAAATGAAAACAGAAGCCGAAAACGGGGAGGGAGACCGACGAGCCGTCCAGCGGCCAGGGACCCAAGCGAGGGCCGACGAAGGAAGCCCGACGCCAGGCGATCCTTCAGCCACCGGAGACGCGCCGTTTGGAGGCCGGAGGACACCGAAAAAAGGAGGAGAAGGCCGCGGGAAAGAAATGGCCACCGGCGGCGAACGGCGGCGATTCGGGAGGAACCGAGGCTCGATTTCGAAAGCCCAGGCGACGGTGGTCCTTTCTGCACCGGTATCAGCCGACGAAACGACGGGAAACGTCGGCGACGACGAAGAGAAAGAAATGGGTCCGATGGCCGGGGAGAAGAGGCCGAATCGGCGGCGTTCCGGCGACCCCGATCGAAGCCGAGGCTAGATTCGAGCTGTGGACAACCTTGCGAAGCCACTGGCGGTGGAAACCGACGGAGAACCGGCCGGCAAGGCGGTGAACCGACGGTGAACCGGCCGAACCGGAGAGAACCGACGGTCTGAACCGGTCCGAACCGGACTGAACCGGTTCAGCCAAAAAGAGAGGAAAAAGAGGAAAAAAAAATTGGGGAAAATTCCAGCGATGCAATCGAGCTTCGGGTAAGTCGATAAGTGGTCAAATTGATCGATTTAAATTTTGGAATATTTATTTAATTAATTTTGACTGGAAACTTACCCAGAAAATTGTGAAATTATGTAGCTCGACAATTGGCATCCAACGAGAGCTCGAGATAGCCTCGATTTGCGGATTAGCATGGACTCTCGGGTAAGTAACCCTTATTTATGACAATTACCTCGTTATACGTGATATTGATTTAATTTCTGCATAAATTGAATTAAATTATGGAAAATTAGATAAATTATCGTAAATATTAAATTTAGCTATTCGAGAGCTGGAACGAGGCCCAATAAATTATTAGTGGGCCCAATGAGCCCAATAGGCCTCGATAAAGTGAAAATTAAGTGAAAAACGAGCTTAAGGCCGATTAAGGCCCATTCAGGTGCAATTGGGCCTAATAGGGGTAAACGGGCCCAATGATTTAAATTAAGCCCAGAAAATAGGAAATACAATTAAATTGTATAATATCTGACCTGAGGAATATTGATACGTAGTTCCGGGCATTTGATTGGGAGCATAACGGACTGCGCGACGTGACAACAGTGGAAAAGAAAAGGTCAGACTCGACAGGAAAATAAGGTAAGGGAATTCTACGGACTGCTAGAGGTAAACTTTACGCAATTTCAAGTTCATATGCAGTCTTTAAAATTTATCTGAAGGGTCTAGAGGTCAAATAATAATTTTAGTGCCCCGAATGGGCAAATTACCAAATTACCCTTGTTAAGGGTAAAATTTACAAATTTAGGAGAAATTGGGAGGAGCAAGAACAAGAGGGTTCTGCTCGTTCTGCAGACATTTTAATGCATGCATGAGTAGGCTGGCTAACCTTGAAAGAAAATGCACAGCATTGCATACTTTCAACGATTAAATTGTTTTGAAAACTGTTCTGAGGAAACAGAGCCGCCTACATGTTTTCATTTACATGTGACATGCTAGAGCTCAGCTCGCACGATATTTGATTTGTGTTATGCATGCATTAGTGCTGGAGCAAGAGCTCGCACTAGAGTTTTACATGCATGGGTGCTAGAGTCTAACTCGCACCAGATTTTACATGATTTTCGTGACACGGTGCTAGAGTCTAACTCGCACCAGATTTTACATGATTTTCGTGATAGGGTGCTAGAGTTTAACTCGCACCAGATTTTATAAGATTTTCATGTGATTTATATACAGAGTGCTGAGCTTAGCTCGCACTAGATTTACTGGATTTGTGGAGTAGCGCTGTCTGCCCTTGGAGTCAGCCAAAAGGCCCAACAGGCTCAAAAGACCTCTTAGGTGGGGTGAGAGTGAGGGATGAGGTTGGCGGCCTTGTGGGGATGTAAAGCGAGCTCTGCCAGTTTTACTTGATTGATGAGAGTGCTGAGCATCGCTCGCACTGATTTTATGAGAACATGCGATGAGCCGTGCTTGGAGCATCGGGTAGACTGTGTGTCACCGATTAAATAGGCCCGCACGTGCGTTTTGAGACATGGCATGAGTATAGAGATATTATATGTCACGGAGTACGATGTACCGTGCAAGTAGCATGGAGTACGATGTACCGTATGGTATCTTCGGATACGGTATCTCCGGATGCAGCATCTTCGGATGCCTGGGATCAGATAAGACTGACGGGATGGATTGACCCACCTCCTGGGCGGTCCCCGATCAGGGTGAGACCTCGCACACTAGGATCCGTGTAGCTAGAAGGAGTCACGAGGACACATATGGCCATAGTCCTGGTTATTGTCGTTATACAGATATTGCCTCGTCTCGCATGTCGACGATTTCGATGATTTAAACTGGGTTTTTAATTAAATGTGCATGATGGTTATTTCCATGCTTTTTAAACCCATGTGTGATGTATACCGATTTTCATGGTTTTGTGTGAGTCAGGATCACCCGAAGGAGGGGTCGAGTCCTAACTTTATTGTGAAAATTTTAATTGAGAAAGAAATGATTTGAAATAATTGCATGTTGAATTTTCTATGCAAACTCGATTTGCATAACATCATAACTTTCATATCATCTGTTTTAAATGTGTGGAGAAAGGGTGGTTTATGCATGGCACCACGTTCATGTAGGTAGTATGGTTACCTACTTGTTCGTAGGATTGCCTTACTGAGCTTGATGTGCTCACCCCTTTCATTTTCTCCCACAGATAATCTCCAGTTGAAGTTGAGGCGACTCAGTACTGCATTCTGGATATCCGCTGCTGCCCATCAACATAAGGTATATACACTTGTACATATTGTATCTACATAAGCATAGCACAGTAACATGTTTGTAAGTATCTCTAGGGGATGTATAAATATTGTAGACATTTTATAAATGACTGGAGAAGAAATAAGTTAGATGGTAAATATATGGTGGGACTGGCATTGACGCACAACCCAATTTGTTAGTGGAGTGTGGTCACGATCAGAAGACATGTAAGAATTTAAGTAAGAAAATAAACAAAAGCGAAAAAAATTAACTCTGATTTTTGGGTAGTTCGGGTCGTGACAGATTTTATGGTATCAGAGCAGCAATTGGTCTGATGTGTGTTAGTGTCAGTAATTAGGAAATTACATCCCCGTGTTACTGTGCTTGGTTAGATACAATAGTGTATATCGAGATGGGTTTTGACTAAGAAATGGTCAAGAATGTAGGAATGCTTAATATGAGTCGCGTTAGAAGAGATAGTGCATGAGGCAGAGGTCGTAAAGGTAGACCTGAGTTTGCTAAATCGTGCTGAGTTGACCTATGAGAATCAGTATGAGATTAAAATAGAGGCTAATGTTGAGCTTGCCTCACAGAGTCCGACAGAGTGATCGGATAGTATTGAGACACACTTCGCGAGATCGGAGCGGAGTGTGGAGATTATTTTGGGGAGCTAATTGCTCAGATTATGTATAAGATCAGAGGGCGCAGCGAAACATTGGTGGAAACCCGCTCGACCCATCTTAAGTGTTAAACATCCATAGCTAAGATGAGAAATCTTATTGGATGTATTCCGGTGACAGGATATCCCGGACATGATTTAAAGGAAAAATTTCTTACACTGCCCAGGAATACTAAATTGATTATGAGTATGAAACTCAGTTATATTCTTTGGTAGATATTACCTCGACACTATGAACAAGTGACAGTCGAGATGTCTAAAAGTTTATGGAAATGGCTCAAATTTTTAATTTGAGTCCGAATTGGCCCGTGAGATATTACCTATACCGAGGCAATGTGCAGATTTACAGTTGGGTAAATAAGAACATGAATTGCACGCCTCTGAGATTGGAAAAGGTAGTGAGGGCTGAAATAGAGACAGAAAAGAGAATCGAGAAATGACAAAGATGTTAAAATGGGAAAATGGTAATTGGTAAAAGATTTAATTTGACGAGTCATGGAATAAGATAATTGGTAAGGCCCCAGTGCATCCAATTTTGGCACTGTTGAGGGGCATTGTGATTGGAGGACCCCGACCTGCTACGAAGCAGTGTAGCAGTGTAAGTACTATAAGCAGTGTGGGATGTGTGGTGAATACCACAGAAGGAGGGTCTATACCTACACTGTATTGATGAAAATGGCCGTTAAGTATGGTAAGACGGACCATTGATATTGATTGCACAGAGTTGGGCGAGATCGCCCCACAGAAAAGTAAAGAGATAGAGAAAAACTTCGTTAGTATAGCTGCAACGAAAAGGGAGGCAATAGCTGAAAAGAAAAAAAACGGAAAGTAGGCTGTTGGACGAAGGCGAGAGGATGTCTTGGACCAAGACACTATTGATGTTTCATGAATGTGGTGTAAGATACCACACTGGGTATGAATAATGAAGTACATATGTTCATTGATCCTGGTGCCACACATTTATTCATACTGCCTTCATTCGCATATAAGTGAGTAAAAGGCATGAATGCCTACATTATTGGGCACAATACTGATAAATGAGTACCCCAATAGAGGAGGATTAATTAACGGAATATGGATATAGTGATTTAAAGTTGAAAACAGGAGTGAAAATATCACTGAAAAGTATACTGTAAGTGTTGACAAGTGATAAAAAGGGGTGCAACAGTTGAAATTAAAGGAGTAAAGGATTATACTCACGAAATGAATAATGACAAGAGTTCCGTTATAATTGATACACTAAGGAGATAATCTTTGAGATATGCTTGATTTTAAATACAAGATGTATTGGAGTAAGAGGCGTATGCTAGGTAAGAACATCTTTACGATATGAAATCATTTGGATTAAAGCAATTAGTAGCGAATATAAATTGAGGCCACATGGACTGGTATATAAAGTATATGTGGTTAAGTCTGAAGGTTAATAAAGGTATTTCAAAATACCTCCCCGCCTGAAGACTTGACAGCGTCTAAAAGTATATATATATATAACCTATAACGTGAAATCGATCGTCGTAATAAATACCTTTAGCATTAGGATACCTTTACTAAGACGATAGAATATAAAAAATTCGACAAATCATAAAGGTTAACATAGTAAAAATTTAATAAGAGCCGTTAAGATAAGAAAAGGAAATGACGCAGGTTAGTACCCGAAAACGTAAGTGATTTTGAAGGATCTTATACGCTTATGCGTAAATAAGTCAAGGATTGGACCGATTTGTAATCATCATTTTCGATGATAGGTTGGGTGTAGTTAAAGTTCAGGGAAAATTATAAGCAATAATTGGAAATTGCTTTTACAAATGGGTTGTTGCGAGTTCTCAATATGGTCTACTTGGTTGACACGTTTAACTAAGAAAACGTGGTCTTTGAATAAGATGATAAATAAGATGATAGATGTGACATAAATTTCGGTGTAGTGAAGTATGAACTGACCACCGTGATTATTTTCACCATACCCAACAGCTCAAGAGGTTCTCAGTGAGTATGGATACCTCAAAATTATGAAGGAGCTGTGTATTGATGTATAATGGGAAGATAGTCAATTTTGGAGTCAGATAACTCCTTGATCACGAAATAAACTACCTGACCCATGATTTAAAAGTTGGCAGCGGTAGTATTTGTACCGAGGATATGGTACTATTAGGTACACGATGAGGAATTTTGGGTATGCACTGATCACCAAGCCCGAGTATCTGTTTTCACAGAAAGAGGCGAATATGCGAACACGTAGTGGGCCAGAGCTTCTGAGAGATTTTGATTGTGAAAATTGTACCACCCAGGAAAGGCTGATGCTTTGAGCGGAAAGAGCCTCGGGATGGTATTACGTATGATGGTCAGGGAGCGTGAGCTGCTAGAGCAGTTGTAAACCTCAGTATTGATGTGATCCCTTCTGATGATGACAGTGATTGTGTGACAGCTAGCCTGAGACTAGAACCGGATGAGAGTGCTCGGATTTGACAGGCCTAGCATGATGATCGACATGATGTCGATAGTGTGGGTCAGATTCAGAAGGGTACAGTGACAGAGTTCACTGAGTATGATAATGATTTACAGAGAGGTTCAGAGACAGTATAAGTGCTCCCAGGACCACAGTTAATGAGATAATAATATTGTCAGAAGCCCACTCTTCGGGATATACAGTGCATACAGAAAGTAATAAAAATATATTAAAATATCTGAAAAGGGTATTGGTGGTCAGATATGAAAAGAGACATGGTAGAGATTGTGGAAAAGTGCCTAGGATGTCAGCAGAATAAGGTAGAGTATTAAAAGTCTGCAGAGTTATTGCAGTCTCTACCTATATCGACACGGCACGAAAAATGAGAGCAAGTCCCCATGAATGTCGTGATGGGTTATAGAGGACCCAAGTGCATTACGAGGCTATTCGGATGATAGTCGATAGAGTGACTAAGTCCACCCACTTTTTGGTTATGAAATCCCCAGATACTCGGAGTGTGTATCAGGATTTATGTGTAAGGAAGATTGTGGAACATTAAGTAGCGTTCCAGTGAGCATGGTATTATATAGGGATTCCCGCTTCACTTCCCACCTCTGAGGATATTTTTAGGAAGCTATGGGAACCCGACTGAGTATTAGCACAGCTTTTCATCCTCAGACAGATGGTCAGTCAGAGAGGACTGTACAAGTTCTGGAGGATCCGATGAAAGCGTGTGCCATTGATTTTATAAGCTCCTGGAATGATCAGTTGATTTCTAATTGAATTCGCCAATAGTGACAGTTGCCACTTGAGTATCAGGATAACAAGATATGAGGCAGTGTATGACTGTAGGGGTTGTTCCCCGAATTGGATAAGAAAAAGTGGGTGACAGATAGAATCATTTTCGACCTTGGATAATAAGTCTCTGAAGATGTTCAGTTAAGGATGAGAGATTAAGAATACCTCAGAGCAGATAGAAAAGTATTGGAATTCACCCTTGGTGAATTAGTATGGTTGAAATATTTCTTGAATAAGGACATAGCGAACTTTTGGAAGAAAGTAAATTGAGTTGAGCTGGATGGAATATTTTGAGAGATTGGACAAGTGGGAGATAAGACCTGTAGGTTGGTGTTATCACTTGAATTAACAGGCACCCACAATGTGTCTCAGCTTTTGATGCTTCGGCAATACTATCCAGATCCAGCATAGGTGATCGAATATGAATTCCAAAAGTTCAGTTTAATGCAAATATAAGTATATTGAAAAAGTTGATTCGGGCATTAAACAGGAAAGAGAAAGTATTGAGGTTTAAGATGATCTCCCTAATTAAAGTCCTTTGCTAGTAATACACTCCGGAGAAGGTCACATAAGAATTTAAGAGTATGATACGATCGATGTACCCGGAGTTGTATATGGACCCATATGACTTGGTTCTAATTTGGAGGACCAAATTCCTTAAGTGGGGGAGAGTTGTAAGACCCGGATTTAATTAAAATACGAAAATTAAATAAGAAAAGATGGGGGATGTATGAAGGAAGGTCAAGTAAAATTGATTTTCGAAACAAGAGCAGGGGTAAAATGGTAAAAATACCAAAACCCGGTATTAAGTCGATAAGAAAATTTTAATTAAAAATAAGGATGTAAGATATCTTGATCGATAATGAGGAAATTATACAATTTGGGTCAATTGATCAAGATTCAGAAATTTTAAAAATACCGAAAAATTATCGGAACGATATCTCGAAAAGCGCGAAGGAATAATATCGAAAATTTGGAGAAAAATATATTTAATAAATTAAATTTAAATTAAATAAATTAAATTAGAATAAAAATAATATAAGTGTAGATATTTTGAATTTTATGGAGTATTTTAATGAATAGTGAAATAATTAAATAATAATAATAATAATAATAATAATAATAAAACAAAATAAAAAAGAGAAAGAAGCTGAAACAAAAAAAAAGGAGAAAAGTCAGAAAACGAAAATCGGGGAGAGAGAAAATGAAAACGGAAGCCGAAAATGGGGAGGGAGACCGGCGAGCCGTCCGGCGGCCAGGGACCTAGGCGAGGGCCGACGAAGGAAGCCCGACGCCAGGCGATCCTTCAGCCACCGGAGACGCGCCGTTTGGAGGCCGGAGGACGCCGAAAAACGGAGGAGAAGGCCGCGGGAAAGAAATGGCCACCGGCGGCGAACGGCGGCGATTCGGGAGGAACTGAGGCTCGATTCCGAAAGCCCAGGCGACGGCGGTCTTTTCTGCACCGGTATCAACCGACGAAACGGCGAGAAACGCCGGCGACGACGAAGAGAAAGAAATGGGTCTGACGGCCGGGGAGAAGAGGCCGAACCGGCGGCATTTCGGCGACCCCGACCGAAGCCGAGGCCAGATTCGAGCTGCGGACAACCTTACAAAGCCACTGGCGGTGGAAGCCGGCGGAGAACCGATCGGCAAGGCGGTGAATCGGCGGTGAACCGGTCGAACCGGAGAGAACCGGCGATCTGAACCGGACTGAACCGTTTCAGCCAAAAAGAGAGGAAAAAGAGGAAAAAATTGGGGAAAATTCCAGCGATGCAATCGAGCTTCGGGTAAGTCGATAAGCAATCAAATTGACCGATTTAAATTTTGGAATATTTTATTTAATTAATTTTTGACTGGAAACTTACCCAGAAAATTGTGAAATTATGTAGCTCGACAATTGGCATCCAACGAGAGCTCGAGATAGCCTCGATTTACGGATTAGTATGGAATCTCGAGTAAGTAACCCTTATTTATGATAATTACCTCGTTATGCGTGATATTGATTTAATTTCCGCATAAATTGAATTAAATTATGGAAAATTAGATAAATTGTCGTAAATATTAAATTTAGCTATTCGAGAGCTGGAACGAGGTCCAATAAATTATTAGTGGGCCCAATGAGCCCAATAGGCCTCGATAAAGTGAAAATTAAGTGAAAAACGGGCTTAAGGCCGATTAAGGCCCATTAAGGTGCAATCGGGCCCAATAGGGGTAAACGGGCCCAATGATTTAAATTAAGCCCAGAAAATAGGAAATACAATTAAATTATATAATATCTGACCTGAGGAATATTGATACGCAGTTCTGGGCATTTGATTGGGAGCATAACGGACTGCGCGACGTGACAACAGTGGAAAAGAAAAGGTCAGACTCGACAGGAAAATAAGGTAAGGGAATTCTACGGACTGCTAGAGGTAAACTTTACGCAATTTCAAGTTCATATGCAGTCTTTAAAATTTATCTGAAGGGTCTAGAGGTCAAATAATAATTTTAGTGCCCCGAATGGGTAAATTATGAAATTACCCTTGTTAAGGGTAAAATTTACAAATTTAGGAGAAATTGGGAGGAGCAAGAACAAGAGGGTTCTGCTCGTTCTGCAGACATTTTAATGCATGCATGAGTAGGCTGGCTAACCTTGAAAGAAAATGCACAGCATTGCATACTTTCAACGATGAAATTGTTTTGAAAACTGTTTTGAGGAAACAGAGCCGCCTACGTGTTTTCATTTACATGTGACGTGCTAGAGCTCAGCTCGCACGATGTTTGATTTGTGTTATGCATGCATTAGTGCTGGAGCAAGAGCTCGCACTAGAGTTTTACATGCATGGGTGCTAGAGTCTAACTCGCACCAGATTTTACATGATTTTCGTGACACGGTGCTAGAGTCTAACTCGTACCAGATTTTACATGATTTTCGTGATAGGGTGCTGGAGTTTAACTCGTACCAAATTTTATAAGATTTTCATGTGATTTATATACAGAGTGCTGAGCTTAGCTCGCACTAGATTTACTGAATTTGTGGAGTAGCGCTGTCTGCCCTTGGAGTCAGCCAAAAGGCCCAACAGGCTCAAAAGACCTCTTAGGTGGGGTGAGAGTGAGGGATGAGGTTGGCGGCCTTGTGGGGATGTAAAACGGGCTCTGCCAGGTTTACTTGATTGATGAGAGTGCTGAGCATCGCTCGCACTGATTTTATGAGAACATGCGATGAGCCGTGCTTGGAGCATTGGGTAGACTGTGTGTCACCGATTAAATAGGCCCGCACGTGCGTTTTGAGACATGGCATGAGTATAGAGATATTATATGGGTTCACAGAGTACGATGTACCGTGCAAGTAGCATGGAGTACGATGTACCGTGTGGTATCTTCGGATACAGCATCTCCGGATGCAGCATCTTCGGATGCCTGGGATCGGATAAGACTGACGGGATGGATTGACCCACCTCCTGGGCGGTTCCCGATCAGGGTGAGACCTCACACACTAGGATCCGTGTAGCTAGAAGGACTCACGAGGACACATATAGCCATAGTCCTGGTTATTGCCGTTATACAGATATTGCCTCGTCTCGCATGTCGACGATTTCGATGATTTAAACTGGGTTTTTAATTAAATGTGCATGATGGTTATTTCCATGCTTTTTAAACCTATGTGTGATGTATACCGATTTTCATGGTTTTGTGTGAGTCAGGATCACCCGAAGGAGGGGTCGTGTCCTGACTTTATTGTGAAAATTTTAATTGAGAAAGAAATGATTTGAAATAATTGCATGTTGAATTTTCTGTGCAAACTCGATTTACATAACATCATAACTTTCATATCATCTGTTTTAAATGTGTAGAGAAAGGGTGGTTTATGCATGGCACCACGTTCATGTAGGTAGTATGGTTACCTACTTGTTCGTAGGATTGCCTTACTGAGCTTGATGTGCTCACCCCTTTCATTTTCTCCCACAGATAATCTCCAGTTGAAGTTGAGGCGACTCAGTACTGCATTCTGGATATCCGCTGCTGCCCATCAACATAAGGTATATACACTTGTACATATTGTATCTATATAAGCATAGCATAGTAACATGTTTGTAAGTATCTCTAGGGGATGTATAAATATTGTAGACATTTTATAAATGACTGGAGAAGAAATAAGTTAGATGGTAAATATATGGTGGGACTAGCATTGACGCACAACCCATTTTGTTAGTGGAGTGTGGTCACGATCAGAAGACATGTAAGAATTTAAGTAAGAAAATAAACAAAAGCGAAAAAAATTAACTCTGATTTTTGGGTAGTTCGGGTCGTGACAGCCATAGGTGTATTGATATTTGCATTGATATTGGTGAGGTTATCTGAATATTGGATCCATGACTGGTTGGGGTAATTGCCACTTACTCATGTTACTGTATCAAATACTTTATTTATGCCCATGCATGTATTTGAATAAATTGCTCTTTGACTATGGTCTTGGTTTGTTGACTTATAATTTTTCCTTGGAAATCTGATTTTAAATCAACGATTTTTTGTATTTCAATTATGCCATCTCGTCTAAACCGAAGCATGTACATCATTTGTTTTATCGAATTATGCATGAAGTTTTATGTGATTATCTCGGTTTACCATTGCATGGCGTGTTGCATGGTGTTTTGCTAGCTTCGGTTATGTAGGCTTCTTACTGAAAGTGTGGTTGCTCACCCCTCATTTTCCAACACTTTTTAGATTAGTATTCCGGGGAGAGCTCCTCGCTTTGCCGACTCTTTCAGATATTTAGCTGTTACTTTTTGAGTGTTCCGAGGTATATGCGATGGACGGTATATGTATATATATATGCATGTTTATTTTCAGATATGTACGCACAGTTGTATTTGTGAGATGTATTAGTTGATGTTGTGTAAGCATGATTATTAAGTAAATTACCTTAGGTTTCTTCTTTTCGGCTTAAAACGGATGAACAATATGGCATGTTATATGGATTGGCTTGATGTCGAGCTTTGTGGATTATAAGATGTATGATTGGAACCCGGGTTTAATATATTTTATTATGAGAACTTGTGATATTTATGCCGTAATTGAGAAGGACTAAATATTAAATTGTAGTCATGCTGCCTAAGTAGGAAAATAAACCGAGATCTTTGGTAATATAAGTTAAGATAAGAAATCAATCACACACAAAATATTATAACGGGTAGAATGGAACCTGCATCGGACACAAATGACAGGTATATCCGCGTAGTAATATTGATATAATAAATAAAATACGATTCCGTTGAATATTGCGCAACTAGTTCGAGGTTAGGTCACGGGGCGTGACAGTTTGGGCTTTCGTTTTGGACTGAAATTTTTTTCACAATTCGGGCCTTCAATTGACTTAATATTGGGCCCATCAAATGACCCAACAATTCAGCCCATTGGGTCTACAAAATTTGGCCTAATCTTAGTCCACCTTAATGGGCTTTAAAATTTCCTTAGTTGGCCTATCGATTTCTACCCATTTAATTTAATTCAAATTTTGATTAAATTAATTTTCCATACATAAGGAGTTGAAGATCGAGTGTTTTAGCTAAAAATATTTCTTCCCCACTTTTTAACCTTGGTTGGGTTAAATTTTAACCATGGTTAGTTCTTTAAGGTCAAAGTCAACATTTCTTAACTAACCTTGACTTTTCTTGATCATTGACCGCATTTGACTTTTTCTAAAAAATCCAAAAGTGTCAATTCTCATGGTTAATACACTCATCTTTGCGTTCTGGTCATTTCCAGGAAGTGAAATAGCTAAAAACACCTCGAATGGTCCATTTCGAGTTCGTTTAGCCTCTTTTTGGCGTTTTCATCTCTTTGATGTATTCGGGCCCAAACCAAACAAACTTTCCTTCATGAGCCCTCTATATTTTGATGTTTTAAGTTCTTATCTTCAGTTAGAATGGTCGGCATCCCTTCGGTTTAGGCTGAGCTCGCTTTAGCTCACTTTTGGTGCTTATATGCTTTTAAGGCATTTCTACCTTTACTTGTACTTTGGATTGTAATACAATCTTTCTTATGATTCTTATAACATATACAAAGGTTTACAATGGTGAATCATAAGTAATAGTATACAAAATTTGAGGGTCTTACATTATCTACCTGCCACATGTTTTTCTTACTAAGCACGTGGAACTCATCCCTTACTTTTCTCCATAGAGCCACATCAATAGCCGGAACCGCTTTTATAAGTAGGATTCTTTGCACAACTATACTTCTGCAAGGTAATCTTTTGAATTAAAGGTATACCTAGATTAAGTATTCTTTTGCATCTAAAATTTTTGTATGTGCAGTAATGTAAACGATAGTATATATGAGGATGTAAATGTGAATATTTTTGCATAGGAATAATTACTATGATTAATCAAAAAATATATTTTTTGGCTTTGTTCAAAGATTTACTGTTTTGATCTAACATTGACTCGTAACCCAACCATATTGTATCGTAAAAAGGGTCATTACAGAAGTTAGTATCAGAGCAATGTTGGTTTGATATGAGTCGATGATTGGAATAAGAGAAAAGTAGGAAAGTTCACATCACCAACATTACTGTACATTATTTAGATACAAACAGGTATACCTGGCTGTGTTTATACTGAGGAAATTATGTCAATGAAGGAAGGAAAACTAATAGGTATGGCTATTTGGTATTGCAGCAATACTAGTAGATGAGAAGGAACTGTTTCTTGATGTCGTAGAGATAAGCCCGAGGGATATAGGAATTCTTATCTAAATGTGCACCTCACAGTTTAATTGAAAAGTTTGAAGTCGCTTCGTAAGATTAAAGTGGGGCATGGAGACATTGATGACATTGTTCGATCAAGTGATAGCAGCGCAATAATAATGATGATAATTGAGGTATGACTGTGACTTAGAGAAAGATTGAGTTAGTTTCGAAAGGGGTAGGAATCCAGTTATAATGGAAAACTAGATAAATGAATTGGAGAAATTATATGGATCCTTTAAGAGTACTACTATTAAGAAGGTAGCCTGCAGCATTGATATTAAAATGGGAAGCCAAACATTGATGAAAGTCCCCTCAATCTAATCTGAGGGTCGTGATGAATAGATAGCAAAGAATGGTGATGAATACATTCAGCAGGGGACGTGATGAATTTACTCAGCAGGAGGCATGAATGGTGATAAATTAGTTCAGCAGGTAAAGATAGTAATGGTTGTGGGATGATAGGCGTGGTGGAGAGGAAGGTGTGAGCCACGAGAAAGAGGGAAAAGCATAAGACCGTGGAAAAAAAAAGCAAGTGATTGAAGGACTGGAGGAAGCTTGCCATGCCTAGACTGTTTAGGTGAAAGCAGAAAAAATGATGATGCTGGTTCTGTAAGAAGGGGGAAAATGTGAAGCATGATTCAACATAGTTAATAAGGGATGGCAGAATTATTGTCCTACCGTCTGAAACATCAATAAATGTAGTATATAAATAATAAGGAAAATATGAAGTTAGTGCTTAGTAAGAGAAAATAAGAGGATAGTTATATATATATGTAAGGAGAACGATTACGGTAGCAAAGGGAATGTATAGGCAGACTGAAACTCTGGCAGTGAAAGGAAATAATCATGGATAAAGAAGTACACTATAATAACCATTTAACAGGGAGGAACACAGCTGATGCAGAGAGAGAGAGATGAAGGGACTAGAATGAAAAGATAAGAGGTTGGAAAAAAGTGACGGTGGAATTGGGAAACGAATAGTAATAAGAACAATATATGTGAGGGACTGAAAACGAGAGCAGCAAACGTGAGAACTTGGTAATTAAACAGGAATGAGAGAAACAAACAAATATGTGCAGTTGCTGGGAATAGAGGAGTTCCATCCTTTGAAACTGGTGCAGAAGAAGTGTAAGACCCGTATTTTCATATGTAACCCTTATGATTCCCTAAGTATACATTTGTTTATGTAATGTGAATCATAAGAGATGTAAGGTCCGTAGATTTGATGTACGAACTTGTTGTGTGAGTTCATGATGTGCACGCAAGTTTCATTAAGTGTGAAGCCAGATCAATCTCAGTAAGCCTTTACCAAGCCAGGATCGATCTCACCTCAAGCAGACCGATCTTCTTATGCCTCAGACAGAAGCAAATCGATCTCATTTCCCTGCCAGATTGATTTGTGAAGCTTTCTGCCTGGCTAAGATCGATCTCATGTTCTTCGACAGATCGATCTCTTAAGCTTGAAACTGAATGCAGAGGGGCTAAAAAGCAACAGCAGATTGATCCTTCACTTATGAAGATTGATCTCATCAAGCAATTTCTATATAAACAGGGCTGTTGAACTGCATTTCACGAGAAGTAACTCAAACCTTTCCATTTTAAACAAAGTGACCTAACTTCCCTTTCTAAAGTATCAATACTTTTCATTGAGATTTGAGAAAAGTTTATTACATCAACGTTGTTCATAGAGTGGAGAAGAACAACATAGTTGGGAACGAGAGGTAGAATCACTGAATCGAAAGAGAAAAGGAGTTTTTCCTCAAAGTTGTGAAAAAAGAGAAAAGCTAAGATTGTTAAGATTTCAATGCATCAATCTCTTATATGTTGATTTATACACTGGAATGAGTTGATTGGTATATAGATTGAAGGTTGAAACATCCTAGTTCATGCCTAACCTTCCAAGACCTATTAATGGTTTAATGTATCAAAATGAGAGAAGGATTAGTAGGCAAGGATCTAATGTTGAAATAAGTATGTATCGATGTTATTGAGCATGTATATATGCTTGTATAATAGTTTGGTGAAATCCATGTGCTAGAAATAATAATGGCAGCAAGTGAGTATATGAGGTATTCGATGAAATGCCAAAATGAAATGAAATAATGAACTTGAGGAATTTTAAGCTTAATACCAGTTCGATACAAATCAGTAGACTCGAGGAGTCTGAAAGATTCTCAAAAATGAGTTATAAATTCAAAATGGACTTATGAAAGAGTAAAGTCCGATAATGATGTAACGAGGCCAAATAAAATATAAATGACCCAATGCATTGATTTGAATATCATGCAAGTGAAATAGAGTATATGACAATATACTGATGTGTGTAGTACACAATTTCAGCTCCAGAGGATATAATTGGAGTCAATAGGATGAATCACGAGAAGAGGAACTCAAAGGAAAGCGATCCAAGTGTGATTCGAGGTAAGGGTCTTATTCGAGCTATTAGAGATAGCTATACGTATATTTTCCTACCTACTATGTGTGAATGTATGCGATAAGTACATAGATATTAATATATCTAGGCGAAAACTACGTATGAGAATAAGTCTATAAGTATGAATTGCCTGACTTCTATGATTATGGTGAAAAGAGGTTTTGCAAACGTTTTGAGAAAAAATAATATTAGACGGGCTCTCGGTTTAACTATTACTTGAATTTCTTCTAACGAGTGATTGAAGGGAGATTTACCCTCTTACTCATGATAGTACATGGAGCCCCTTCTATTCCTTTTTTGTGTAAAATTGTGCTAGAGCCTAGTGGCAACGGTAGATTGACTAGCCTTGCTCGCACGTTATTTTTAAAAGGATTTCTGAGTAAAACAAAAGAGTGCTCGATGCCTCAGGAATGCTGTGTGTCTTACGCTGAGTTGCTCGCATGAGGTTTTTATGATTGTATTGTGTGTTGAGTAAAACTGTGTTAGAGCCATCATGTATTGTTGTGTGTCTTGCATTGACCTGCTCACACGTGGTTTATGGATGTGATGTAATGAATACAAAACCATGCTTGAGTCGTCGTGTACTGCTGTGTGTCTTGCATTGACCTACTCGCACGAGGTTTTGAGACAATGGAAATGGGTGATAAGGATCCACAGGAGCACGATGTATCGTGAGGGTTAGCCATGGGGTGCGATGTGCCGTGATTAAGTATGAGCTGAAGGGATGGTTGATCCGCCTCTCCAAGCGTAGGGTTCTCACACACCTGATCAGTGTTGCCTGGAATCCGACTATGGCCATAAGTCCGATATTTATCTGAGTGATATAACATAGTCACTACTGTGTGTGGTGACGTATGTTTCCCTTGCTGTGTGTCTGGGGATGTGATAACCCATGATTATGTCTCATGTATATTAAATTGCTGTATACAAAGTGATTTCTAAAAGTGTACTCAATGCTTTTAAAGATGAGTTGTGTGGTTTGAAACGTGTTGTGTGAAGCTGTTTGATTCTGTGTGAATATGCATATACCTATCCAGCGAATTAATGATTTCGCACTGATGGAAGTTATTTTAAAGAAATGCATATGTTTTATAAGGAGAAATGATTATGTATTTTTAGTATGTAGATAGTGTAGTTATCTACCTACTTTCATATTTTCCTTACTGAGCGTGTTAGCTCACCCCCTTATTTCCTCCTCCACAGATACTACGCAATAGTGAGTACACTGCAGTCGTCCCTACTATCGTGTTTCTTTGGTTATCCAGCAGTATAAGAGAGGTATACACTTGAGATGAAAAATTTTGTATCCTGTAATCTAATGCACAGTAAAGTTTATATTTTGTATTTTGGGGGATGTATATAATAGAAACTGATGTAAACGCTTCCGTACATATATATAAAAGTCTAGTTTCTATTTTACTCAATTGTATGAATTTATTAAACTAAAATGGATGAAATATGGATTGGATGTTGACTCATAGCCCAATTATAAGTGGTAAGATAAAGGTCACGGACAGAGAGTGAGGGTCGTGACAAGAAAAGCACGAGATGAGTGAGAAAGGGAGCTGATTGACGAAGGAAAGAGAAATGGAAATCGAGAGTAAGGAAGCTGAAGATGAAAGAGAGTAGGAATGAAAATGGTAAAAAGCAACAGAGGACACGAGGTCCTCTACAAGTCAAATGTGGAAGAAGAAGAATTGTTTAAGGTATTGTTGGCTGGTGTGAACTGGAGCTACTCCTATGATTGAAGCAATGGATAAGGGAGTAAGGCAGTGGCAAGAATGAAGGAAGCCGGTTGCTGCTGAAATATTAAGGCCTGAACCCGAGAGCCAATCGTCTGGGGTGGTAAATGCTTGGCGACATAAAGAAGAGAATAGAAATAAAAGAGAGAGTTATGAAGAAAGGAAATTGAACTGAAGAATGCGTGATAAGGATTCATCTCTCTCGGGTCCTTTGAAGCGAGAGTTGTGAATGGAAGTTATGGGCTGAGTTTTGGTTTCGTTTTGAGAGCAATGCAGTAGGAAGCTCTTGGACATTGCTGGAGTTTTATTGTTGTTTGAGATGGAAATAAGGCATTGATCATTCGGGTTTAATGACTAGTGTTGAAATGCAGTAGCGTGGCAAAAATGACTTTGATTAGGCATAGGGTTATGGTGCTATTGGAGGTCTCAGACAGAGCAGAAGGAAGGGGTGCTCTATAAGGTTTTTACAGGCGGTAAATGATTGGAAAAAAAGACTGGTATTGAAAAAAAGTAGGAATAAGCGAAAATTATGGCATTTGAATTAAGATTTAGCGTGAAAAGTGTGTGACAATAAGGCAATTGATGCATAGTAGAGCTAAACCTGATGTGCGCCCTAAGTGAGGATTTGCTTCGAAGGAAACCAACTCACATCAATAGACTGACTGACTCATATACCGAGACATAATAGAATTATTGATAGACTCCGACGTAAGAAAATTGTTCTGAGCTGTTAGTGATATTTACACGTGTTTTTTGTAGAATTGTAGATATAGAACTCTAGGCCGATTATATAGTTATCGAAATTATAGAAAACTCTTGATCGATTTTATAGTTATCAAAACTACTGAAAACTTTAGCCTCAGTTAACGACCTATCCTTACCGATATAAAATTTAATTTATTATAGATATCAATTTCGTTTTAATTATTGATTTTAATTGAAAATCCCTAGCCTTAATTTCCATAGACTGCACACTGAGGATTTTGACCAAAAAAAGGATGAACCAACTTCTTTTGAATTCTTATATATACCAAACTGAATTTATAAATGGTTTAATGAAAATGAACTACTGTTAAATTAATATCGATAAAATATGCTTGAGCGCATGCTAACTGTGTGTCACACGGCTTGACTCGCCATGGTTTTTGAGACAAATGCAATAGTTAATCATGCTACATTGTTATTGTTATTGTTACTAAATCGTTATTGTTATTGTGGTCCACGAAGTACAATGTACCGTGCAACACACATGTGAGTACGCTGTATCGTACTATCGATCTTCGGACATACTGTACTGTGAGTCTTTTGGGTAGCTGACCACTCCCATGTCGATTGACATCCCAGCACACCTGATCAGTGATGCTCGGAGTCACCAACATTGGACAATTGTCATATTGATTATCGTTTATAGCATGTTCTGCCTTGTCTTATCTATTTGATTTACTGAATTGACCATATGAACTGTATTATTATATGAAAATCGTTTACTCTACTGTATAAAGTTTTAGAACTTGTTTTATTACAGTTTAATGTTTATACTGTCGATATCGAAACTGTTATTGATTTCCAACTTTGATTTTACTAGATTGCTCGGTATACTTTACATAATATGTGTATTATGCAAATATGTATATAGTGTATTTATCTACCTGCCACATATTTTTCTTACTGAGCACGTTGAGCTCATCCCTTACTTTTATCCATAGAGCCACATCTGTAGCCGAAACTGCTTTTATAAGTAGGATTCTTTGCACAGCTATACTTCCACAAGGTAATCTTCTGCGTTAAAGGTATACCCAGATTAAGGATTCTTTTGTATCTAAAATTTTTGTATGTGCAGTAATGTAAACAATGGTATATATGAGGATGTAAATGTGAATATTTTTGCATAGGAATAATTATTCTGATTAATCAAAAAATATTTTCTTTAGCTTTGTTTAAAGATTTACTGTTTTGATCTAATATCAACTCGTAGTCCAACCATATTGTACCGTAAAAAGTGTCGTTACAGCTTGCGATTATAAATTGCGACCGTATTTATTGCAGGAAGGTAAGTTAAGGTATAAGAGGGCATACTGCCAAAATTAAAACAAATTCTAATCGATTAAAAGAATAAGTATGTGAGAACTGTGAATTTTGTGTACCCCATCTATGAGAATTGTAATTTTGTGTATGTAATTATGATATGTATATGTACACACGAGTTTTAAATATGATGAAGTATAAGAAGAAGAGATTTTTAAGTCTTGAATGTGTATGGATTGAAATATGGACTATGGGGTAGATTTTGAGAAGTTTTACATTGAGTTTTCTGCAAATTGGTGCAGCAGCAGTACAACCTGTGAAGGCCAGATCGAGTTCCAAGGATGAGAGATCGATCTCATGAAGTGTTCTGTAAACAGAAGATCGATCTCTTCAAGGAGAAGATCGATCTCATAAAGTCATTAAGAGATCGATCTCACCCCACGACAGATCGATCTCCTAGGCATAAAATTGCCCTAAAACGTTCCCAAATTCAAATGTAGATCGATCTCATTAAGGACCAGATCGATCTCCTACCTTTCATCTATAAAAGGACCCTTATGTTTTCCTGCATTTCATCTTTTCTCTCTCTTCTAAACCTCTATTTCAACCAAGACCTAGTTTTCTCTCTCCTCTTAATCGCCCATTTTTGTCCAAATCGAAGGTTGTAGCAAGAAGGAAAGTTGTTCCTGATCCAAAGGAGAACAACATACTTGGAAATCGAAAGACGGATTGAGTCGAGGCGAGAGTTGAGCACTCCACAAGTTGGGTAAAATTTCTAAACTTCGATCTTGGATTTTAAAGTGATTTTTAGTGGTTACGGTTGTAAGCATTGTGATGAAATAGCTAGGAAATGGTTAGAGGTTGATGAAATCATGATTTGGTTGGAGTAAAGATAACATTATGCAATTTGTGGTAAATTGGGATCTTTGACTATAAATTGGAATTGAGACAATGAGGTGAATTTAGCATGGAATATAGTATGAGGAATGTAGAATATGAAATATAGTAGATGGGAATATGAATTAGGATAGGAATGCAAGAAAAATGAGAATATGAGCAATTATGTGCTCGATGATGTGATGAGATACACTTATTGATGTTTTAACATCGTGTGGATAACCTAGGAGTTCCAGAGTGGAATGCGAGGCTAGTTCATGGTACGGGGGAAACGATTGCACTATACGAGGTGCAACGAGGTAAGGGAAAACTCAAAACCCATTTGTGTATGTGTTTTGTGATGATGTGCAGCATGAAATGTGATTTGAGAAAACAAGCATGTTTTGATGAGTTGTTGCACATGATTTTATAGCCGGTTGGGGCCTAATTTTTATGAGTTGTAAACTAAATGTGAAATTGTTTTACAACCATTTTGAGTTTAAAAAGTGAAAATGTGATTTAGGCTCTACGTTAAGGCGTATTGAGATTTGAGAAATGCGTGCGTAGTTTTGTCAGTTTAAGCTCAGTTTTGACCTGTTTTATGTTGTGTACAAAACTGTTTGAGATGAGTTTTATGAGAAAAACCATATGAGTGCTACGTGAAGGCAAAACGTTTTATTTGATAATGGCTATTACTGAGACTTAGGCGTGTCATGTTGAATACACATCAGGCATTGCTTTGGTAGCATGTAAAGTCGATATTTTTCCCCGCTTTGGTAGCGCTGGGAGGCATTACTTTGGTAGCATGTAAGGTCGATATTTTTCCCCGCTTTGGGTAGTGCTGGGAGGCATTGCTTTGGTAGCATGTAAGGCTGATATTTTTCCCCGCTTTGGTAGCGCTGGGAGGCATTGCTTTGGTAGCATGTAAGACCGATAATTTTCCCCACTTTGGTAGCGCTGGGAGGCCTTACTTTGGTAGCATTTAAGTCTAGGCCTTGCTTTGGTTAAGACTGATAGTGTACATAAGGAGAGGCATTGCTTTAGTAGCACGTAAGGTCATGCCTTGTTTTGGTAATGCGTAAGTCCAATATACTATGTACACAACCATATAGTCGATGTTCCATCTTTTGAGGATACCTGGGATGCGCACTCAGAGGAGATTATTTTGATGTGCCATGACAAATTTTTATATGAGTTTTATTTGCCTAGTCTCGTTTTACACATGAGTTTGTGTTTAGTGGTTGCGCCACGTGCATTACTAATGCGGTGATTTTTATCACGTTTTATGAGAAAATGCCATTATCGCATCATGTTTTATACATGCTGATTCCACATACTTGTATCTACTTGTAACCATGGTTTTGTGTTAAGCCATTGATTATCATGTTTTTACATGAGCTTTGAGAAATGAGTTGAGGTAATGTTTTAATTATTCATGCTACATTTTCCACTGAGTTTATTGAGTTTAACATGTAAAACAAAATGATTGTGCTGTGTAAATCATTTTCTATTAATGAATCCCTTACCTCCTTATCGAGCAATTTAGAAGCTCACCCTGTTTTATCTTCCTCCCAGATTTCTTCAAGTGAATAGAGTTTTCCCTGTGACGTACGAAATAGTGGATAGTGGAGGACTTGAGCTCCAGGCTATATATTGTACTTTGAGGTTTATTCTAATATTTCATGTACCCAGACTTAAGTTGTATTTACAGATACTTGATGTGCAATGATGTATGGGATGTATTAGGATTAATTAACCTTGAATTGGGTAATGTATATGGTATGATATATAATTATAAGATGGTGAGATCCTGAGGCGAAAGTTATCAATTATGTATGATGATGCATGACACTGTACAGGAATGCACCCTTAATTGTGAATGGATGAATAAAAAGTTTTAAATTTGCCATGTTTTCTGCGCTTTCGGGGCGTCACAAAGTAATGGAAGAAATTAAGTAGCCTGCATTGTACAAGAATGCAACCTAAGTAAGAAGATAAGACATAAAGGAAAAACTTATCCCTAATTTTTGCTCTTTCGGGGCGTCACAACAACATTACATGCTTATTATTATTAAGAGTTGCACCTATTGAGAGAGTCATTAAGAACCAATTACCAGAGTAACGAATGGTACAGTTGGCATAGCTATGGGATTCCTCCAATAAAGAGAACAAGAAAGTTAAAGATAGCTTTCTCCAAGTAGCAAAATTTAACAAATGTATTAGATTATAAAGCGAAAACAAGCTTGTAGAAAAGAAATAGAATTGGTTTGGTAAGAAGGGTAAATTGAGCCCTCGGTATATCAGACTTTTTGAGATTCTGGAGAGAGTGGGAGATAAGGATTATAGGTTGACATTACTGCCAGAGTTAGCAGGTGTTCATAACGTCTTCCACGTCTCTATGCTTCAGAAGTACCACCCGGATCTGACACATGTGATAAGATATAAGCCATTGGAGCTCAATGAGAGTATGTCGTATGTTGAGAAGCCGGTTCAGATATTAGATAGGAAAGAGAAGGTGCTGAGGTCGAAGACAATTCCCTTAGTGAAAGTTCTTTGGCAATATCACACTCCGGAGGAAGCTACATGGGAGTTAGAGAGTATGATGCAAGAGAAGTACCCAGAGTTGTTCTCAGGTTAACTTGGTTCTAATTTGGAGGACTAAATTTCTTGAAGGAGAGGAGGAATGTAAGGCTCGTGAATTTCTATGTAATCTTATGATTTTCATGATATACAGACAAGTGACACAATATATGAATCATAAGAATTGGATATTTTTTAGTATTAAGTGTGAATGAAATGCAAAATGTGTATGAAAGTGATTGAATGGGAGTTTAACTTTGAAAAATCTGGAAAATTGCAGCTGAAATACTATAGGATGAAGGCCAGATCGATCTCATTGCAAGAGAGATCGATCTCATTACCTTGAAATACAATGCCAAGCATTTTAGAAGAGGGAGATCGATTCCTCACTCAAGCAAATCGATCTCAAGTTGCGTCTGTTTAGGCTAGATCGATCTCCTCCCATAAGGCAGATCGATCTCTAGTGCCTCTGAATAGGCCAGATCAATCTCCTCTTAAGGCCAGATCAATCTCTAAAGTCTTTTGTCTAACCAAGATCGATCCTATCCCTTTGAGCAGATCAATCTCTTCATCAAGGCCAGATCGATCTCTGAAGTTCTCTGCCTGGCAAAGATTGATCCTATCCCTCGAGCAGATTGATCCCCTAGCCTGTATTGTAAAATTCTGAAGGAATTTAAGCAAGGGGAGATCAATCTCCACCCCTGGAGATCGATCTTATAACACGATTTCTATAAAAGGAACCTGAATGTCGAGCCTTCTTCCCCAGAAATCCTAAAACCTTCCATTTTAGCCAAAATAACCTAATTTTCTCACTCTAAGATATCCTTACCTTCTAAAAAGATTTGAGAAAAAAACTATTTGAGCAAAGTTGTTCCTAGTGAGGAAGTGATCAACATAGTCAAAGATTGAAAGCTCAAACCTTGGATTGAAGGAGAAAAGAGGTTTTTCCCTAATTTTGCAAAAAGAGAAAAAAGGTCAAGCTAGGTAAGATTTCAATACACCATCTTCTAGTATGTTAATGTAGACATTTTTATGAGTTGATTGGTGTATATAATGTTGGCTGAAATGTTCATATACATGCTTAAATGACCATAATCTAGAATAGGCTTAGTGAGAGAAAGTTGAAATGACATAGATTTGATGATGATTTAAATATGTAGAGATGTTAGTAAGCATGTATAGATGATTTTAAGATAACTTTGTGAAATTCATATGTTGGAATGGATAATGATTGGAAACAGGTATAAGAGGTGTTTAATAAATTGCCATAGTGAAGGAAATGATAAACTAGAGGCATTATGAGCTTAATACCGATTTAGTGTGAATCGATATACCTAAAGAGTCCAATAGATTCTCGAGAAATGAATAGAGCAATCAAAATGGATCTAAGAGAAAGTGAGGCCTTATAAGTGTTAGTAAAAACAATAAGTCGAATCGACTATAGTAAACGCAGGAATTGTATTACTTTAGATTAAATTGATGTGATGAGTAATTTCGTGCAGCACGATCAAGCAGCTCTAAGGAAGTGGAATTACTCGACGTGATTCCAGGTAAGGAAATTCTGTGAGTATATAGAGGTGTTGCACGTATTTTGAGGGTGTTTATAGGGCTTTGTAACTGCTTGGTTATCTAGAAAAGAAATGACGATTTGTGCGAACGATTTCAGATATAGATGATTTTGGTTTTTGGAAATGGATTTTACAAAAAAGGGGTAGTCAGGCTAATAATTGCATAAAACATCATGTTTTGATATTTGTATGAAATACATTGCTTTGGTTTAAGCAAATTTATGGATAGGCTGGCTATTGACTCCATAATTTCATGAAATAGCACGAGTCAGGTGCTAATGTTAATTTTGAATGTGTTTTGTTGAAATAGAGCCGCCTATCAGATTTATATGAGTTAAATCGTGCTAGAGCTTCACTCGCACTGGATTTTGATGTTTTAATATGCACGAAATGTGCTGGAGCCTAGCTCGCACCATGTTTTAAGTTGTGATGTTTTACAAGTTGTACTTGAGCTTTTGCTTGTACGTGGGTTTCCATTGATTTTCTTATGCATATAACCGTACTGGAGTTATGCTCTTACGTAATTTCCTCATTATTTATTTTACGAATTTCGAATTTAATTCTGCATTTAGTGAATTATATTGGGATTTTTAAATTAATTGTCGTAAATGATATACGAGCTATCCAAAGAGTTTGGAACGAAGCCCAATGGGTATTGAGAGCCCAATAGACCCGAAGAAGGGATTAATAAGTGGAAACGAGCTGGAAATGGGTCGAGGCCCATTAAGATGCAATCAGGCCCAATAAAGTAAAACGGGCCCAGTGTTTTAGATTCGATCAGTATAAGTGAAATACTGATTAGTGTATTAGAACTGATCCAAATACATGGTTATATGCAGCTTCGTAGACTTGGTTTGGAGCGAATTGGACTGAGAGACCTGGTACGGTCGAGACAGGATAAGCTTACGCGTGATTCCAGGTAAGGGGATTTTATGGACTGCTAGAGGTAGCTTTACGAAATTTTAACTTCATTTACATTCTCTTAAATTGTCTAAAGGGTTTAGATTGCAGGTAAAATTTTAGAGCCCCCAATGGGTAAATGACCAAAATACCCTTGTGAAGGGTAAAATTTTCAAATTTAGGAAAAGTTGAGAGGAGCAAGAACAAGAGGTTCATGCACATTCTTGAGGTGTTTTGACATGTGCATGAGTAGGCTGACTAACTTTTAAATAAAATGTACAGCATTGCATAACTTTAATCAATGTTGATTTCCTTTGAAATTGATTTGAGAAATGTAGCCGCCTACGTAATTTTATAGAAATGTGACGTGTTAGAGCTCAGCTCGCACGAGTTTTATTTCTGTGATGCATGCATTAGTGCTGGAGCAAGAGCTCGCACTAGAGTCTTACATGCATTGGTGCTGGAGTCTAACTCGCACCATATTTTCATATGATTTTCGTGATAGGGTGTTAGAGTCTAACTCGCACCAGATTTTCACTTGATTGTTATGACAGAGTGCTGAGCCTAGCTCGCACTAGTTTTTCATGATTTTGACAGAGTGCTGGAGCTTAGCTCGCACTAATCTTATGAGATTTTATGAAACGCGTGCTGGAGCTTGGCTCACACGAGATTTTTCTTGATTTTATGAGAGTGCTGGAGTATCACTCGCACTGATTTTATGAGACATTCGATGAGCCATGCTTAGAGTGTCAGGTAGACTATGTGTCACGCCGATTAAATATGCTCGCACATGCGTTTTGAGACAGGCACGATTGTGGATATGAGATATGGATCCACGGAGTACGTTGTACCATGCAAGTAGCATGGAGTACGCTGTACCATGCTGGGATTGATTATGTGGCATCTTCGGATGCTTGGCATCTTCGAATGCGAGTGGCATCTTCGGATTCGTGGCATCTTTGGATGCGAGTTATCGGACAGGGCTGACGGGATGGACTGACCCACCTCCCGGGGCGGTCCCTGATCGTGGTGAGACCCCGCACACTAGGATCTATGTAGCAGTGGGATCACAAGGACATATGGCCGTCGTCCTAGTTATTTGCCTGAGATATATATATATCTATTGCCTAGTCTCGCATGTTGATGTTTTTGAGAAACACATTTTATGGATTTCTGTGTGAGTCTGGATCACTCAAGGGAGGGGTTGGATCCTGACTGAGATATGATTTTGATGAGAATGAAACTGGGTTTTAAACGGAAACTTGCATGATGTTATTTCCATGCTATTTAAACCCATGAATGATGTAAACTGGTTTTACATGATATTCATTGTATCACATGGTACTATTGCTTTGAAAAGCATTTGATTTCATGGTTTTGTGTGAGTCAAGAACACCCAAGGGAGGGGTTGAGTCCTGACTGTGTTGTGAAATTTTAACGAGAATGAAATGTTTTAAATGGATTTGCATGTCGAGTTTTCCATGCTTTTGAAATCCATATGTGAACTTGTTTTACATGACATCATGACATCATGAATTGTAGCATCAGTTTTGAAATGTGTGGAGAAAGAGTGGTTTATGCACGGCACCACGTTCATGTAGGTAGTATGGTTGCCTACTTGTTCGTAGGATTGCCTTACTGAGCTTGGTGTGCTCACCCCTTTCATTTTTCTACACAGATTTCCTCTAGTAGACTTTGACGTGACTAAGTACTGCATTCCTGATATCCGCTGCTGCCCATCATTTCGAGGTATATACACTTGTACATATTGTATCTAAATAAGAATAGCACAGTAACATGTTTGTAAGTAACTGTCGGGGATGTATAGACACTGTAAACACTTGTAAATGAATGTGAAAGAATTAGTGAAAAACGCATGTGTTTACCTTTCATCTAATAAGAAATTAAGTTATATGATGATTGAATGGTGGGACTGGCATTGACGCACAGCCTAATTGTTAGTGGAGTGTGGTCACGATCAGAGGATAGGTAAGTATGAAAGAAAAATGAAAAATTTACTCTGATTTTTGGGTCGTGACAAATAGAGTCCTCAGTTATATAGTGACCCCTTGTCTCACATGATATCACATGGTTTTATATGTTGTCTAGGGTAGACCGGAGGGAGGGGTCAAACCTTGTGGGATGTTTTGAAAATGATGATAAATTGTTTGTGATGAGTCTTTTTAAGTTTTGATTTGATGTTAAACCTCGAGGAATGGTTTTTATGATGAGATTTATTATGATGAGCATGAGAGGTTTCACATGATGATTTTCCATGTTTACATGCCTATTTTCATGTTTTCAGTACATGATATATGTATATACATGTGGCATAGTTTTAATATTTCCTCATGCTCTGGATATAAATGATTTTATGCCATGACATTATAAGTATGTAGATAGTGTAGTTATCTACCATGCTTGCATTATTACCTTACTGCGCGTGTGATTGCTCATCCCTATCATTTTCCCCCTTTACAGAGCGCACATAGTAGTCTAGTGAGGGACTAAGGAGTTGTATTCGGATATCCGCTGCTCTCCATTACCAAGAGGTATACACACATAATTCTTTTTGTATCTAAACATGTAATAACACAGTAATCATTTTGAATTGTAATAGGGGGTGTAAGTGTTAGCAAACATGTATAAATATAGAACTTAAACTTTCAAATGTATGCGTTTGCTTTTGATTAATTGAAAGATGAATGGTAAGTGATGATTAATATTGACTCATAGCCCAACTGTGTGGTGGTAAAGATGTTTACGACCGGGTAAGGAAATGAAAAAGCAAAAAATTTATCGTGATTTTAGATGAAAAGGATGAAAACGGGTCGTGGCACAAATCAAATAAAGCTTAATGAAACTTATATAAAGTAACAAAATTAATCAAATTAGATAATACAATCTAACTTTCTAAAGGTTCCATAACTACTTGTGTGGATCATCGTTGGAGGTCAAACAAGTGGACCCTTTTTAGTTTATTACAACTGAACCTTGGTATACAAGAGCAAAGAGGATTAAAAAGTCTTTTGATTATGAGATCATAAGACACAAACAAATAAAATATTGAAACTTTATGGTTGCCTATGCATGCTAGCCTATTTCTATATGCCTTTGTATAAAGTCTGGTCCTTTGTGGTTTCAATTTTTTTTTCGTTTACTTTCTCTTCATGTTTATTCAATGCGATTGAATTTTGCATGAGCTAAAGCCAACAATTAATTGCTTTAATTTTAGTAAGGGACAAACAAATTGAGAATTTTCAATAAATAAAATACAAAAAAAGAGTGAAAGTGAGCATTTTTTTATTTTATTAGCTAAGAGAAATTAATAATTGGATCTACCAATTATTTTAGTTTAATCTCATCAAATGTTTATCTAATAAAACTAAAAATAACTCAATTTGTGTAAGACCTGTAAATTCTTATGTAATGTATATGATTCCAGAATGTACAGACAAGTTACATTACATATGAATCACGAGTAATGGATATTTTTAAGCTCTAAGTGTGAATGAAATGTAAAATGAGTATAGAAGCAAATGAATGGGAGATTAACTTTGGAAATTTGGGAAAACTGCAGCTGGAATGCTATAGAACGTAGGGCAGATCAATCTCATTGCAAAGAGAGATCGATCTCTAGCCTTGAATTGCAAGCTAGGAACATTCTACAAGAGAGAGATCGATCCCTCATTCAAGCAAGATCGATCTCTACCCCAAGAAGATCGATCCCAAAGTGGCCCTGCCTGGAAGAGATCGATCTTATCCCTATGGTAGATCGATCTTAATTTGTCTCGGCCAAGAGCACATTGATCTCATACTATAGGCAGATCGATCTCCATCTTACAATTGTCGATATTTTGAGAATTTTAAGCAAGGGGAGATCGATCTCCACCCCTTGGAGATCGATCTCCACCCCTTGGAGATCGATCTCATAATGTAAAATCTATAAAAAGGTCAGACAATTCGTGCCTTCTTCTCCTGAACATTGAAAACCCTCTATATTTGAGCAAAAAACCTAGTTTCTCACTCTAGATTTTCAACACCGTCCAAAGAGATTTGAGGGAAATGTATTTGAGCAAAGTTATTGCTTAAGAGGAGGAGAGCAATATAGTTGAAGACTAGAGGTGTCACGACCCGAATTACCTAAAAATCAGAGTAAATTTTTTCGTTTTTTCATTTATTATTTAATTCTTAACTTTCTCTCGTCGTGACCATCCTACAACACAGTTGGGCTATGATTCGGTGTTAGTCACCTCACACTATTTAACATTTCATTCCCATAATCATATATCAGAGTCTACTATCCTTTTGACTTTAAATAAACACATACCCACTGGTATTTACATGACTCTACATCCCCGACATCATATCCATTTACAGTACTGTGCATTACATATTTAGATACAAAACCATACAAATGTGTATACCTGTCTCTCGATGGGAAGCAGCAAGCAGCGGATATCAAGTATGCAAGTCATCAGCCGCTCAATAACTATTTCAAGTGCTCTGAAAAGATGGGAAAATAAGGGGGTGAGCAAACCACACGCTCAGTAAGGCAATTATGCAAGTAAGTAGATAGCTCCACTATCTACATGCTCATAATGCCATGCCCTTAAATCCATTTCTTTTCATTTAAAATTACACGCACAAAGTCATGCATATTCAATGCCATAGTTTATCCAAAACTATTTGTGCATATATAAATCATGTAACTCATGCATTCAAAGCATTTTATGTGACATCATTAAATCATATTAAGCATGAATTTAATCAAGATCATGCAGTCTTTCATGTCATGTAAGACAATTCAAGGTTTTCAAATGAAAGCATGGAAAACACATCATGCCACTGCATTTAAATCAATTCATTTAAAACGCAGTATAAAATAACCCCTCTGGGTCAATCATCTCAAAACTCATAAAACAATTTGTTATATTTCATTATAAAACTTGAGTTATAAAACCACCCTTCTTTCAGGGTCACATATCATAAAATCATCTGAAATCATCAAATCATCAAATCGGGGGCCTGACCCCTCCTTCGGGTCTACCCTGGTCTAACAGACCACAAGTTATATCATGTGAGACAATCAGGTAATTAACAGTAACATCGAGGACTATGGCCATATCCTAGTGATCCCTGGCAACACGGTACCTAGTGTGCGGGGTATCACACCTGAAACGGGAGGTGGGTCGTCCTACCCGCCAGAACAGCATAACACCAGGATTGCGAGGGCAAGGCTTGCTGCCTCGTGGCTAATGCCACTCCACTCCAACAATCCCCACGGTACAGCGTACTCCGCGTGACATACACGGTACAAAGTACTCCGTGAACCCAAGCTCAGTCAGGGGTGCCTGTAATAGGTCTTATTCACCCATATCATCTCTGTCTCAGAATGCACGTGTGAGCATATCATCTCACTGTGACACACAGTCTACAGGAGGCTCCAACACGGCTATATGCATGTAATATAAATCCCTGTGCGAGCGAAGCTCAAGCACGGCTCCATGCATATTCATGATATCTGAAAATCTCGTGCGAGCGAAGCTCTAGCACGGTTTCATAAAAATCAGTGAAATCTGCGTACGAGCAGCGCTCAAGTACGACTTAAACTGATTATAATTTCATGTAAATTCCACGTACGAGCAACGCTCTAGTACGGATATGTATATAAATTCAGTGAAAACCTCGTACGAGAAAAACTCCAGTACGACATTCAAATGAATTATGAAAACCATGTAAAACTTTGTGCGAGCAATGCTCCAGCACAAATGAATGCTCAAGTAAATCAAATCTCGTGCGAGTTACACTCCAGCACGGCTTTATGCATAATTAAATCAAATCTCGTGCGAGTTACACTCCAGCACGGCTTTTATGCATAATTAAATCAAAACAGGATGCGAGCTAAGCTCCAGCATCTCTCATGCATGTCAAATCATTAAAAGTAGTGCGAGTAATCGCTCCAGCACTATTTTATGCATACCACGTCAAAACAAATCAAAACATGTCAAAACATGTCAAAACAGAGTGCGAGCTAGGCTCCAGCAGCTCTCATTTCACAATATTAAAAATCAGTGCGAGCACCATGCTCTAGCACATTTCATGCATATGATGTCACAAGTCGGTGCGAGCAACTGCTCAAGCACATTTATGCACATTCACAAACGCAGATATAGTGCGAACTACGTGTCGGCACTATCTGTTTCCATATAAACTTGATAGTTGGCCTCTTTTCCAAAGAAATTTCATTTAAATATTAATAACACCTACGTAGTGTTATTTTGTGAAATTCATGCATTTACTGGCCAATCTATCGTTTTACTTTGATTAAAATCAAGAAAATTCCTTAATCATAAAAATCCTTAAATCATGCATTCCATGCATGTCATGCTTTCACCATCCTTAGGTGAACTTCCCTCAATAGGGGTAAAATAGACATTTCACCTATTTCGATCCTTAAAAATTATTTAAACCACTTTTAGGATCATTTTACAATAATCGTGTATACATACATAATCAGTGTATACAAAATCTATTAAAATATGCGTAGCTACCTCTAGCTACTCACACAATTCCCTTACCTCTTTTTTTCTGTACAGTCTGACCTTTCCGCTGATGACTCGTCACGCAGTCCGATTTGCTCCGAATCCAAATCAAATCTCCGGAACTGCGGATACACATTCATCAGGTCAAATACAATACAATTTAATGTATTTTATATTTTCTGGGCTTAATTTAAATCATTGGGCCCGTTTACTCATATTGGGCCCTATTGTACCTTAATGGGCCTTAATCAGCCTTAAGCCCGTTTACCACACTTTATCGAGGCCTATTGGGCTCATTGGACCCATCAATATTTATTTAGCCTCGTTCTAAATTCTCAGATAGCTTATGAATTATTTACGACAATTTATCACAATTTCTAGAATTTAATTCATTTATGCGGAAATTAAATCCGTAATTCATGCGTTAAATATCAATCACGCATAACGATATAAAATTGTCGTAAATAAGGGTCACTTACTCGTTATTCCATGATCGTACACAAATCGAGGCTGTCTCGAGCTCTCAGTGGATGCCAATTGTCGAGCTACACAATTAAATATATTTTCGGGTAAACTTTCAGTCGATTATTTATCAAATTAAATATTCTAAAAATTAAATCGGTCAATTTGACCCCTTACCGACTTACCCGAAGCTCGATTGCATCACTGGAATTTTCCCCAATTTTTTTCTCTTTTTCTTTTTCCCTTTTTCTTCCTTTTTTCCCTCTCTTATTGGCTGAACCGGTCCGGTCCGGTTCAACCCGGTTCGGACCGCCGGTTCAGTCTGGTCCGGTTCGGCCGGTTCTGTCCGGTTCGGCCGGTCCAATCTCCCTTTGGTCGTGCCGGCGCCGTCCGGCCGGTTCCCGGCATGATTTCGGTGCCAATCGGCGCGCAATCGTCTGGGCTCCCTAAATCGGGCCTCAGCTGGGGTCGAATCAGCCCCATCGCCGGCGAATCGGGGTTCTCTCCCCCGCGGTCTTCTCCTCCGTTTCCGACGTTTTCCGGCGACTCCACGGCGCGTCCTGGCCGCTGGTGGTTCGCCCGAGGTCGGCCGACCTTCGCCGACCCTCTTCGACCCCTCAGCCTCGCCGGTGGTGGCTCGCCGGTGAGTCTCTCTTCTTCCCTCGGTCTCGCTTCGTTTTTCGCCTCTGTTTCTTTTCTTTCTGTTTTCAGACTTTCGTTTTTCTTTTTTTTTTTTTATTTTTTTTTTATTATTAACTTTTAATATTATTTTATTCAATAAAATAATATTAAAATGCATAAATATCCTTAAAAAATTTATATTTTATTCATTTAATCTGTAATTAATTTTCTCAGTCCGATTTTACCTTTCCGGTATATTTTTCGATTATTTTCGGGATTATTTTTCGATACGAAAATCCCGGTTTATTCCAATAAATTCATATCTTGATCAATTTAACCCGGAATTTAATTATTTCTTCGTCATTGATCAAGATTTCTCATTTTCATATTTTTAATTAAATTTTCTTGTCCCGATTAATACCGAATTTTGGTCTTTTGACCATTTTGCCCTTGCACGTATTCGGGAATGTCATTTAAGTCCTTTTGCATTTTTAAATGTACTCGAAAATATCGGGTCTTACAATCTCCCCCACTTAAGAAATTTGGTCCTCCAAATTAGAACCAAGTAAATGAGTCCATAACAACTCCGGGTACATCTATCGTATCATATACTGTCATCCTCAAGTAACCTTCTCCGGAGTGTAATACTACCATCATACTTAACTAGTGAGATCATCTTAACTCTCAACACTTTCTCTTTCCATTTTTAATAACTAACTCGATTTCATACATTACTCTTTCATTGAGTTAAGCTGTTGGAGTT
This sequence comes from Firmiana major, assembly GCA_033439115.1. Taxonomy (NCBI): domain Eukaryota; kingdom Viridiplantae; phylum Streptophyta; class Magnoliopsida; order Malvales; family Malvaceae; genus Firmiana; species Firmiana major. The sequence continues at coordinate 67,702,760 of CM065899.1, forward strand.
CATATCTGATCACATATATCGGATCCGGATATTATTTCTTAAGCATCATAAGATAGGACACATAGTGGATGCCTGTTTATTCAAGTGGTAATGCCAACCTACAGGTCTTACCTCCCACTTTGTCCAATATCTCTATCCGAATCTTGTTACGTCCTTAAGACAAGTAACTGTCAACATAATGATTCACCCTCGGTGAATTCCAATGATTTCCTGTCTCTTGTCAGCATAGGCTTTTCTATCTGCTCTGAGGTGTTCTTAATCTCTCACAAATCAACTGAACATCCTCAGAGGTTTGTCTTACCAATTCGGGAACAATTTTCTATCTGTCACCCACTTCTCTTATCCAAGTCAGGGAACAACTCCCTACTGTCATACAATGCCACATATAATCTCATCCCGATACTCAAGTGACAACTGTCATCACTGGCGAATTTGATTAGTAGCAACTGATCATCCCAGGAGCTCATAAAATCAATTGCACACGCTCTCATCACATCCTCCAGAACCTGTACAGTCCTCTCTGACTGACCATCTGTCTGAGGGTGGAAGCTGTGCTAACACACAATCGGGTTCCCATAGCTTCCAAAAACATATTCCCAGAAGTGGGAAGTGAAGCGGGAATCCCTATCTGATATCATGCTCACTGGAACGTTACACAATGATCCATAATTTTCCATACACATATATTCGCCTACACACTTAGAGTATCTGAGGATTTCCATAACTAGAAGGTGGGTAAACTTAATCAATCTATCGACTATCACCCAGATAGCCTCGTGATTCTTCCGGGTCCTCTATAACCCATCACAACTTCATGGTCACTTGTTCCCATTTCCATGTCAATATAGGTAGAGGCTGCAATAACTCTGCAGACTTCTAGTACTCTACCTTACTCTGCTGACATACGAGACACTTGCTATACAATCTCTACAATATCACTTTTCAAACCTGACCACCAATACCATTTTCAGAGATCTCGATATATTTATTATTTCTCGGATACACTGTATATCTCGAAGAGTGAGCTTCTGACAATAACACTATATCATCAACTGTGGTCCTGGGGAGCACTTATACTGTCTCTGAACCTCTGCAAGTTATCATCACTCACTGTGACCTCTGTCACTGTCCCCTTCTGAATCTGACCCATACTATCGACACCAAGCCGATCATCACGCTAAGCCTGGCAAATCCGGTCACACAAATCCGGTTCTAACCTCAGGCTAGCTGTCACAAAATCACCGTCATCAACAGAAGGGATCACATCACTACTGAGGCTCAAACTGCTCTAGCAGCTCACGCTCCCTGACCATCATATGTAATACCATCCCGAGGCTCTTTCTGTTTAAAGCATCAGCCTTTACATTAGCCTTTCTTGGGTGGTACAATATTCACAATCATAATCCTTAGAAGCTCTAACCCTCTTGGTTATCTCATATTCTACTCTTTCTGTGAAAACAGATATTCGGGGCTTTTACGATCAATGCATACCCGAAATTTCTTACAGTATAAGTGGTGGCGCCATACTTTCAGTGTAATCGCTATGACTGCCAACTCTAAATCATGGGTCGGATAGTTTCTCTTATGGTCCTTGAACATATCTGGATCCATAAACGACTATCTTCCCATTTTACATCAATACATAGCTCAATCCTTATTTGGAGGTATCCATACACACTGAAACCTCTTGAGCTGTTAGTTATAGTAAGAATACTTACGGTGGTCAGTTCATTACTCCAATATACCAAAACTCATTGAAGCCATTTTCATACTTATCATACTACTCGTATGAAATCTTTTTCCAAACGAGACATCTCAACTGAGCAGCCCATTTCAAGAAACTCTCAACACCTCATCTGTAAGACAGTTTCTTGTTGCTACTCATACTCATCCCTGGACTTCGAATACATCATAATATCATCGCTGTAGATGACAACCAATCGGTCCAGGTAAGGTTTAAATACCTTAATGTAGTTGAGTTCCACTTAATATTTCAATTTTTCATATACTTGACCTATGTACGCATAAACGTACAATGTCATTTCGAAATAGCTTTCGTTCAAGATACTAGCTCACGTCATTTCCTTTTTCTTATATTAACGGCTTTTATAAAATTTTAAATTTTAAACCTTCTTGATTAATCAAATTCTATATTTCTTTATCGTACCAGCAAAGGTACCCAAATTTTAATGTATATATTATGACCGTCGAATTCAATCTATAGATTATGCGTGCGCTTCTAGACGCTGTCAAATCTTCAGGCAGGGAAGTATTTTAAAATACCTTTATTATCCCTCAGACTTGACTACATACCGCTTAATCCAATTTACTTTGCATATCAAGGATATCCTTACCTTGCATACGTCTCTTATTCCAATATATCTCCTTTTATATATCACTTGTGACAAACTCTTTCCTTACTTATCAAGTTACAATACACTTTTCAGTGATATTTTCACCCATATTTTCAACTTACAATCCCTATACCCATATTCAGTTAGTGAAAATCAACTAACTATCATCCTCTTCATGCTTAAAGGTATAGGCTTCACATTTTTTTCACTAACTTATAAGCAACTGAAGGCGGTATGAATAAATGCGTGGCACCAGGATCAATTAAAATAATTATTTCATTATTCACAACCAGTGTGGTATCTTGCACCACATCCAATGAAACATCAGTAGTGTCCTGGTCCAAGGCATACACTCGCCCTCGTCCAACATCTTATTTTCGTGGTAACTACCACATATCCTACACTGTTCACACTGCTACTCTGTTATACTGTTACGTAACAGGTCGGGGTCCTCAAATCACAATACCCCTCAAAAGTATTGAAATTGGATACACTGGGGTTTATCAATCAACTTACCCCGTGATTTATCAACTCTAAGCTTTTACCAAACTATCTTTTCTTGTTCTGACATCTTTGTCATTCTCTTTTCTCTTTTTGTCTCAATTTCGGCCCTCACTACCTTTCTCAATCTCAGAGGCATGCAACTCGTGATCTTATTCATACAACTATAGTCTGCGCACTGCCTCGGTATAGGTAGTGATATCAAACGGGCTAATCGGACTCTAATTGACAATCTGAGCCCTTCCATGAACTTTCAGATATCTCGACTCTCACAGTTCAGTGTTCGAGTCATATCTGCCCAGGAATATAATCTGAGTTTCATACTCATTAATTAACCAATTCCTCTGGGTCAGAGTAAATAATATCATCTGTAATTTCCTTTAAACAGTGTCCGGGATATTTTGTCACCGGAATACATTTCGAATTATTTTTCATGTCCAATCTGGATGTCGAAATCTTCAAATGGGTTGAGCGAACTTTCATCAATGTTCCGACTCGCCCTCAAATACCATACATACCCTGAGCAATTAGCTCGTAAAATATTCCCTACACTCCGCTCCAACATCGCGAAGCGTATCTCAATACTGTCTGATCTCTCTGTCAGACTCTATCCGATCTCTCTATCGGACTCTGTGGGGCATGCTCAACCAGCCTCCACGTCAATCTCATCTCAAGTCTCATGTGGCGACTCAGTACAACTCATGGGCCTACCTCAACGGCCTTGAGCTCGTGTACTCGCCTCTCAACCATAGCGGCTATCAGTCAATGAGTCTATTCTTGCATTTAAAACCAAATTCTTAGCTGTACTTCCATCTCGATATACACAATTGTATCTAAATAATGCACAGTACATGGGGATGTAAACTTCCTTAACCACTAACACCGACTCATATCAGGCCAACTCAAGCTCTGATACCAAAAATTGTCACGACCCGAATTACCTAAAAATCAGAGTAAATTTTTTCGTTTTTTCATTTATTATTTAATTCTTAACTTTCTCTCGTCGTGACCATCCTACAACACAGTTGGGCTATGATTCGGTGTTAGTCACCTCACACTATTTAACATTTCATTCCCATAATCATATATCAGAGTCTACTATCCTTTTGACTTTAAATAAACACATACCCACTGGTATTTACATGACTCTACATCCCCGACATCATATCCATTTACAGTACTGTGCATTACATATTTAGATACAAAACCATACAAATGTGTATACCTGTCTCTCGATGGGAAGCAGCAAGCAGCGGATATCAAGTATGCAAGTCATCAGCCGCTCAATAACTATTTCAAGTGCTCTGAAAAGATGGGAAAATAAGGGGGTGAGCAAACCACACGCTCAGTAAGGCAATTATGCAAGTAAGTAGATAGCTCCACTATCTACATGCTCATAATGCCATGCCCTTAAATCCATTTCTTTTCATTTAAAATTACACGCACAAAGTCATGCATATTCAATGCCATAGTTTATCCAAAACTATTTGTGCATATATAAATCATGTAACTCATGCATTCAAAGCATTTTATGTGACATCATTAAATCATATTAAGCATGAATTTAATCAAGATCATGCAGTCTTTCATGTCATGTAAGACAATTCAAGGTTTTCAAATGAAAGCATGGAAAACACATCATGCCACTGCATTTAAATCAATTCATTTAAAACGCAGTATAAAATAACCCCTCTGGGTCAATCATCTCAAAACTCATAAAACAATTTGTTATATTTCATTATAAAACTTGAGTTATAAAACCACCCTTCTTTCAGGGTCACATATCATAAAATCATCTGAAATCATCAAATCATCAAATCGGGGGCCTGACCCCTCCTTCGGGTCTACCCTGGTCTAACAGACCACAAGTTATATCATGTGAGACAATCAGGTAATTAACAGTAACATCGAGGACTATGGCCATATCCTAGTGATCCCTGGCAACACGGTACCTAGTGTGCGGGGTATCACACCTGAAACGGGAGGTGGGTCGTCCTACCCGCCAGAACAGCATAACACCAGGATTGCGAGGGCAAGGCTTGCTGCCTCGTGGCTAATGCCACTCCACTCCAACAATCCCCACGGTACAGCGTACTCCGCGTGACATACACGGTACAAAGTACTCCGTGAACCCAAGCTCAGTCAGGGGTGCCTGTAATAGGTCTTATCCACCCATATCATCTCTGTCTCAGAATGCACGTGTGAGCATATCATCTCACTGTGACACACAGTCTACAGGAGGCTCCAACACGGCTATATGCATGTAATATAAATCCCTGTGCGAGCGAAGCTCAAGCACGGCTCCATGCATATTCATGATATCTGAAAATCTCGTGCGAGCGAAGCTCTAGCACGGTTTCATAAAAATCAGTGAAATCTGCGTACGAGCAGCGCTCAAGTACGACTTAAACTGATTATAATTTCATGTAAATTCCACGTACGAGCAACGCTCTAGTACGGATATGTATATAAATTCAGTGAAAACCTCGTACGAGAAAAACTCCAGTACGACATTCAAATGAATTATGAAAACCATGTAAAACTTTGTGCGAGCAATGCTCCAGCACAAATGAATGCTCAAGTAAATCAAATCTCGTGCGAGTTACACTCCAGCACGGCTTTATGCATAATTAAATCAAATCTCGTGCGAGTTACACTCCAGCACGGCTTTTATGCATAATTAAATCAAAACAGGATGCGAGCTAAGCTCCAGCATCTCTCATGCATGTCAAATCATTAAAAGTAGTGCGAGTAATCGCTCCAGCACTATTTTATGCATACCACGTCAAAACAAATCAAAACATGTCAAAACATGTCAAAACAGAGTGCGAGCTAGGCTCCAGCAGCTCTCATTTCACAATATTAAAAATCAGTGCGAGCACCATGCTCTAGCACATTTCATGCATATGATGTCACAAGTCGGTGCGAGCAACTGCTCAAGCACATTTATGCACATTCACAAACGCAGATATAGTGCGAACTACGTGTCGGCACTATCTGTTTCCATATAAACTTGATAGTTGGCCTCTTTTCCAAAGAAATTTCATTTAAATATTAATAACACCTACGTAGTGTTATTTTGTGAAATTCATGCATTTACTGGCCAATCTATCGTTTTACTTTGATTAAAATCAAGAAAATTCCTTAATCATAAAAATCCTTAAATCATGCATTCCATGCATGTCATGCTTTCACCATCCTTAGGTGAACTTCCCTCAATAGGGGTAAAATAGACATTTCACCTATTTCGATCCTTAAAAATTATTTAAACCACTTTTAGGATCATTTTACAATAATCGTGTATACATACATAATCAGTGTATACAAAATCTATTAAAATATGCGTAGCTACCTCTAGCTACTCACACAATTCCCTTACCTCTTTTTTTCTGTACAGTCTGACCTTTCCGCTGATGACTCGTCACGCAGTCCGATTTGCTCCGAATCCAAATCAAATCTCCGGAACTGCGGATACACATTCATCAGGTCAAATACAATACAATTTAATGTATTTTATATTTTCTGGGCTTAATTTAAATCATTGGGCCCGTTTACTCATATTGGGCCCTATTGTACCTTAATGGGCCTTAATCAGCCTTAAGCCCGTTTACCACACTTTATCGAGGCCTATTGGGCTCATTGGACCCATCAATATTTATTTAGCCTCGTTCTAAATTCTCAGATAGCTTATGAATTATTTACGACAATTTATCACAATTTCTAGAATTTAATTCATTTATGCGGAAATTAAATCCGTAATTCATGCGTTAAATATCAATCACGCATAACGATATAAAATTGTCGTAAATAAGGGTCACTTACTCGTTATTCCATGATCGTACACAAATCGAGGCTGTCTCGAGCTCTCAGTGGATGCCAATTGTCGAGCTACACAATTAAATATATTTTCGGGTAAACTTTCAGTCGATTATTTATCAAATTAAATATTCTAAAAATTAAATCGGTCAATTTGACCCCTTACCGACTTACCCGAAGCTCGATTGCATCACTGGAATTTTCCCCAATTTTTTTCTCTTTTTCTTTTTCCCTTTTTCTTCCTTTTTTCCCTCTCTTATTGGCTGAACCGGTCCGGTCCGGTTCAACCCGGTTCGGACCGCCGGTTCAGTCTGGTCCGGTTCGGCCGGTTCTGTCCGGTTCGGCCGGTCCAATCTCCCTTTGGTCGTGCCGGCGCCGTCCGGCCGGTTCCCGGCATGATTTCGGTGCCAATCGGCGCGCAATCGTCTGGGCTCCCTAAATCGGGCCTCAGCTGGGGTCGAATCAGCCCCATCGCCGGCGAATCGGGGTTCTCTCCCCCGCGGTCTTCTCCTCCGTTTCCGACGTTTTCCGGCGACTCCACGGCGCGTCCTGGCCGCTGGTGGTTCGCCCGAGGTCGGCCGACCTTCGCCGACCCTCTTCGACCCCTCAGCCTCGCCGGTGGTGGCTCGCCGGTGAGTCTCTCTTCTTCCCTCGGTCTCGCTTCGTTTTTCGCCTCTGTTTCTTTTCTTTCTGTTTTCAGACTTTCGTTTTTCTTTTTTTTTTTTTATTTTTTTTTTATTATTAACTTTTAATATTATTTTATTCAATAAAATAATATTAAAATGCATAAATATCCTTAAAAAAATTTATATTTTATTCATTTAATCTGTAATTAATTTTCTCAGTCCGATTTTACCTTTCCGGTATATTTTTCGATTATTTTCGGGATTATTTTTCGATACGAAAATCCCGGTTTATTCCAATAAATTCATATCTTGATCAATTTAACCCGGAATTTAATTATTTCTTCGTCATTGATCAAGATTTCTCATTTTCATATTTTTAATTAAATTTTCTTGTCCCGATTAATACCGAATTTTGGTCTTTTGACCATTTTGCCCTTGCACGTATTCGGGAATGTCATTTAAGTCCTTTTGCATTTTTAAATGTACTCGAAAATATCGGGTCTTACAAGAGGTTGGATCAAAGGGTTGAAGGAGAAAAAGAATCTCTCCTCACATTTGGCAAAAAGGAGGAAAATCAAGATAGGTAAGATTTCAATGCACCAACTTCTAGTATGATAATCTAAACATTTAGATGAGTTGATTTGGTATATACATTGTTAGCTTGAATGTTCAAAATACATGCTTAAGTAGCTATGACCTAAAATGAGTTTAGGGAGAGAAAGTTGAAATGGTTTGGAGTTAATGATGATTTGAGTATACAGAGATGTTGATAAGCATGTATAGATGATTTTAAAATACCTTTGTGGAATCCACATGTTGGATTTGATGATGATTGAAAATGGGTATAAGAAGTGTTCGATAAAATGCCATAGAGAACAAAAATGGATTAAACTAAAACTAATGGATGTTTAATTGATACCGGAGGAATTTGGTTTTTAACCGAATAACTGAAAATCCGAGAAAAATAGAGGAAGTAATTGAGTAAGGGTCTGAATGACCTTATTTTAGAGTTGAATGAGTAAAAGTATGAATTAGTGGTATAATGACTAATCATTGATGTTGTGACGTTATTTGGACAGCTCGAGAATTTGACGAGTGAGTCGGAGCTAGTCCGTGAGACGGGAATATTGCACCACCCAAGGTGCAAAAAGTAAGGGATGTAAACTTTTGTGCATATGTATTTCCTTACTGATGAAAATGCTTTGGTAGCATAAAATGAATTTACAAATGAGCATACTTATTGAGAAAAGTGTTTGATTTGAGATTTATCACTTGAGTGCATGTTTTTGCCAGTTTGAGCTCGCTTTTGTGATTTGGGTTGTGGTGAATAAATATATTGTATTTAAATGAGATTTACAAGCAAAACTATTATGAGGTCTACATGAAGGCGAAACCATTTTTTGCATAATAATAGCATGTTTTAAACTGAGACTAAAAGCTTGTCATGAAATTTACACATCAGAGATGCCTCCGTTTTGGTAACGAGAGATGCCTCCGTTTTGGTAACGCGAGATGCCCTCGTTGAGGATGACATTATTTGATGCGATGTGATGATTGCTTTCATGACAATTATACTATGCCTAGTCTCCATTATTATTTTCGAATATGATGTATTTGTGAATTGAGATAAAGATGTTTTTGACGAACTGTGATTCCAATCATGTATTTTAAGTCATGTGAATTATGCCATTATTATACTTATGTTTTAAATGATGATTTTTAACGCTTATACGCACGCCTTACTGAGCGAAGTTGAAAGCTCACCCCCTCTTTTCCTCCCCCCACATATTACTTACAATGAGCGCTGGTACCTGTGGCGTACTTGACATAAGCTGGTAGACGAGACTCTCTCCAGGCTATTGCTTGTACACGCGAGAGGTATAATTCAATTCATTTTGTAACCCAGACAATTATGTAATACAGAAACTTATATTTGAGTAATATTGGGATGTAATCAGATTAGTTTTAGTAAATGAATGAAGAAGTAGACTTCTTCTGATCTTTTGATATTTGATTAAGCGGATGTTGGGAGATCCTTGGGATATTGATTGATGAAATAGAAATAAATTAACTGACATTGTACAGGAATGCAACCCGAGCAGGAAGTTTAAAATAAAAAAGTATTAAATTAGCCCTATTTTTCGCTTTTCGGGCTGTCACAGATTTGGTGGTATCAGAGCAGAGGTTACTTAGTACTGTCAGTGTCGATTTAGTAGAAATAAATTCCATCCCAAGTTTCTGTAATTGTCTGGTAATGAATTAAATTTAACGGTTAACATTGTAACCAATGTTTAATGTGTATGCGCAGGTATGTAAGAGATAAATTATGTAGGGAAAACGATACTGTCCCCGGAGGCAGGCACAACCTGTCACGACCCAAAACTACCCAAAAATCAGAGTAAATTTTTCGTTTTTCTTTTATACTTACCTGACCTCTGATCGTGACCAACAAATAATTGGGCTGTGTGTCAGTGCCCATATCATCACCATACATTTTACAAATAGTGCACAATTTAAATTGAAATATTAACTCATACGTTATACACTAATTTATTTTCATTTCTTTACAATATGTACCCAGTCTATACATCCCAGTGTCAATACAAAATATAATACTATGCTTATGTTATTTAGATACAATATTTATACAACGTGTATATACCTCAAAAGATGGGCAGCAACGAATGTTTGGAATGCAGTACTCAGTCTCCTCAAGGTCTACTGAAAGAAATCTGTGTGAGAAAATGAAAGGGGTTAACACATCAAGCTCAGTAAGGCAATCCTACAAATAAGTAGATAACCATACAACCTACATGAACGTAGTGCTGTGCATAAACCACCATTTCTCCACACGTTTCAAAACAGTTACTAATATTCATGATGTCATGACGTCATGTAAAACAAATTCACATATGGATTTCAAAAGCATGAAAAACTCGACATGCAAATTCATTTAAAACATTTCATTCTCGTTAAAATTTCACAACACAGTCAGACTTAACCCATCCCTCGGGTGTTCCTGACTCACATAAAATCATGAAATAAAATGCTTTTCAAAGCAATGGTAACATGTAAAAGTTTAAATCTCAGTTTTATTCTCATCACAATCACGTCTCAGTCAGGACTCAACCCCTCCCTCGGGTGATCCAGACTCACACAAAAATCCACAAAATGTGTTTCTCAAAATCATCAACATGCGAGACTAGGAAATATATGTATACCTCAGGCAAATAACTAGGACGATGGCCATATATCCTTGTGATCCCATTGCTACACGGACCCTAGTGTACGGGGTCTCACCACAATAGGGGATCGCCTTGGGAGGTGGGTCAGTCCATCCCGTCGGCCCTGTCCGATCACTCGCATCTGAAGATGCCACGTATCCGAAGATGCCACATAATCAATCACAGCATGGTACAGCATACTCCATGCTACTTGTATGGTACAACGTACTCCATGGACCCATATCTCATATCCATACTCATGCCCTGTCTCAAAACGCACGTGCGAGCTTATTTAATCGACGTGACACACAGTCTACCCGACGCTCCAAGCACGACTCATCGCATGTTCTCATAAAACCAGTACGAGCGATGCTCCAGCACTCTCATCAAATTAAGGAAAATCTCGTGCGAGCTAAGCTCCAGCACGCGTTTCATAAAATCTCATAAGATTAGTGCGAGCTAAGCTCCAGCACTCTGTCAAAATTATTTAAAACTAGTGCGAGCTAGGCTCCAGTACTCTGTCACGAAAATCATGTAAAAATATGGTGCAAGTTAGACTCCAGCACCGTGTCACAAAAATCATATAAAATCTTGTGCGAGTTAGACTCCAGCACCAATGCATGTAAAACTCTAGTGCGAGCTCTCGCTCCAGCAGTAATGCATGCATCACGCAAATCAAGACTCGTGCGAACTGAGCTCTAGCACGTCACATTTTCATAAAATCACGTACGCGGCTATGTTGTCTCAAAACAATTTCCAACAGAAAACACATTGTTGAAAATATGCAATGCTGTGCATTTTTATTTAAAAGTTAGCCAGCCTACTCATGCCCATGTCAAAACACCTCAAGAATGAGTAGGAGCCTCTTATTCTTGCTCCTCCCATTTTTTCTTAAATTTGGAAATTTTACCCTTAACAAGGGTATTTTGGTAATTTACCCATTCGAGGCACTAAAATTTTTATCTTAAATCTAAACCCTTCAGACAATTTTAGGGAATGTAAATGACGTCGAAATTGCGTAAAGTTACCATTAGTAGCCCGTGAAATTCCCTTACCTGGAATCATATGCAAGCTTATCCCGACTCGATCGTACCAGGTCTCTCAGTCCAATTCACTCATCTACGGAGCTGCATATAACAACATATGATTTTCAGTTCAAATATACTGATCAGTATTTCACTCTTATTGATCGAATCTAAAGCATTGGGCCCGTTTTACTCTATTGGGTCGGATTGCACTTTAATGGGCCTCACCCCTTTTTCAGCCCTTTTCCACTTTTTAAATCCCTTGTTCGGGTTTACTTGGCTTATTTGGTTTATCAATAATCATCAGACTTCATTCCAAACTCATTGGATAGCCCGGATACTATTTATGATAATTACTTTAAAATTTCGAATAATATTCCTTTTTATACATAATTAATCCGTAAAATAATCTTAACTTTGCATTGAGGACTTAAATTGTCAGAATTAAAATGTACTTACCCAATGTTTTACGGGGTACAAAAATCGAAGCTCAATCGGCTCTCGTTCGGGCTCTGTCGTAAAACAGCACAATTAGGTAAATTCGAGTTATTTTCCATTAAATATAATATTAAATAAATTTTTGAAATTTAATCATAGGTCAATCTCGACCCTCGATCAACTTACCCGAATCTCAAGTCGTCCTCGAAAATTTTTCTTTCCTTTTTCCCTTTTTTTCTTTTCCTTTCCTTCCCTTTTTCCTACATATTCCTTCATTTTCCTTTCGGCCAAACGGTGTCGTTTTCTGCCCTTTGTCGTTGTTGATATTTTTGGCAGTTTCGTCGACAGTTACCAATCTCAAAAGGACTGCCTCCTCCTCCCGATCACGCCGGTGCCCACCGTTTGAGCCTAGCTACCGTGGATCGCCGAGAATCGGGTCGTTTATCTCGCGATTCTCTCTTCCTCCGTTCGTCGATTTTCGACGTCTAGACGGCGCGTCTCCGGTGTCGTGGAGTTCGTTGGCCTCTCCTCTTCCTCCTCCGATCTTCGTTTGGGTCGTTGGTCGCCAGTGGCCATCGGGGGGTCTCGAGTTTCCTCGGGTTTTTGTCGATTTTTTCCAATTTTTGGGTTCTTCCAGATTTTCATTTTTATTTATTTATTTATAATATATTTTATTATTATTATATTCATTAAAATAATAAAAAATGCAAAAATATCTAATAATTTATATATTTTTATTAAGAATTAATTTATTTTATTAATTTATTTTATTTTAACCCTTTTTCGATATAATTTCTCCGTATTTTTGGGATATTGTCTCGAGTGACTTTTCGCTATTTCTAAAAAATTTCAGATCTTGATCAATTAGACTTGAAATTTTATAATTTTCTTATTATTGATCAAGATATCCTAAATCCTTATTTTTAATTAAAATTTTCTTATCGAATTTATACTGAATTTTGGTCTTTTGACCGTTTTATCCCTGCACTTGTTTCGGAACCAATTTAACCCGACTTTCCTTCATACACCCACTATCTTTCCTTATTTTAAATTTGTATTTTTCGTTAACTTAATTTTGATCCCTTTCGTTTGGCCTATGGCCATCTCGGCCCTTATTTGGCTACTTCATACATTCACCGATATTTTATTTTATTCTATTTACAAATTTAATTCAGTCAAAGCTCTTCTTATGATTCAATTAATATGTGGAAGTGTACATCACACGAATCATAAGGAAATACATTAACAAAAAACATAAAAAGTGGGTCTTACACAACCACCTCCACCACCTGAACCATAGCCAGAGAGTCCTAACTCTCGAATTAATCAGGTTGAGCAGGATGTATGGCAAGGGTTTGAGCAGATGCTGACGCTATTTGAGCAACATTTCGGGGCTAATGCCTCAAGTACCACACCTACCTCGACTCCTACACCAACACAGGATCCGCCCCCACCTCCTATACAAACTGACCCCGTTCCCCTCGTAGTTCAGCCTCCGACCCAAACCAAGCCTGATGATGGAGGTAAAGGCCTGTTGAAGGACTTTCTTAAGATGAATCTATCGGTATTTAAAGGGGTGAAGGGTCCAGTAGAGGCGAGGGAGTGGTTGACCGAGATGAAGGTCATCTTTGACTTTTTGGGATGCATCGATGCAGAGAGGGTTAGTATGGGTACCTACATGCTTAAGGAATAAGTGCGGTGTTGGTGGAATGCCACCCAGAGTATATTGACCACCATCCATCCAATGATCAGCTGGGAGACTTTTCAGTCGGCTTTTAAAACCCAGTATATCCCCTGTGCTGCCTAAAAGAAGATGTAAGTAGAATTTTTAAATATAGTACAAGGTAGCATGACAGTCGATGAATATGAGAACCGGTTCACTTCTTTGTTGAGATATGATCCGAAGACTGTCAAGGATGAGGAGTGTCGGATAGAGCGCTTTGTTTATGGGCTGAGACCAACTATTCATGATAAACTGATGGGGCTCTGTATTACGGAGTTTAATGATGCTTGGAGATAGACACAGGAAGTTGAGAGGGGACTAGAGTTGATACAGTCCTAGTCTAAGTCCCGAGTGATGACCAAGGATAAGGGTAAGAGACCTCCAGCTTCTCAGACCAATTTCAGGAGGGGTTCTTTTAAGAGACAATTGATCGAGAGACCAAAAGGGAGATTTGATAGACCTAGAGTTCCTCCCATTACTATGGAAACCCCTCGAGGTGCCAGACCCGACACTAAGATCTGCAGAGATTGTGGTCGGCCACATGAGGGTACTTGTTTTCGAATTCTATGGGGATGTTTCAAGTGCTCGGATATGGGTCACAGGGTGAATTATTGCCCATAGCCACAAAGGCTTCAATAGCCTCCTCGATAGCAACCTCAGAGGGTGATTCCCCAAAGACGGGCCATGGCTAGTGATAAAGGAAAGAAACTTGTCACTGAAGGGCGTGTTTACTTTGGATAAGGAGACCGCAGACACTTTATCTAAGGCTATACGAGGTACAGTTCTTGTTTGTAATCATGGGGTTCATGTGTTGTTTGACCTAAGGTCCACGCATTCCTTTATTTCTGTACACTTTACATGTAAATTAAATTTAGAGCCTGAACCCCTAGCTCATATTTTACATGTAAGTACACCTATGCGTGAGTCGCAGAGGATTGTTATGGTATGTAGAAGGTGTGAGATTAAGGTGGGAGATAATGTGATGTTAACAGATCTAGCTTTATTAAATATGTTTGGTTTTGATGTGATTCTAGGGATGAATTGGTTAGTGACCAATCACGTGAGTCTAGATTGCTACACTAAAATTGTAACATTCTCCCTACCTGAAAAATTTAGTGTATGATTGAATGTTAAAGAATAAAATTATGTGAGGATTTTTGTGAGAAATCTTATGAATGTAAATATGATTATTTGAAAACGCTGATTAGATTATTGATGTGAAGGTTACATCACACTCATCTCTGACATCAGTCGGGAACCTCTGAGGGTAGAGGACATACCAGTAGTATGTGAATTTTTGGATATGTTCCCAGATGAGGTACCGAGTATACCACTGAATAGAGAGAGCTGGAGTTCACTATCGATTTAGTGCCAGATACCTAGCAAATCTCTAAATCTCCTTATAGGATGGCGTTGGTCGAATTGAAAGAGTTAAAGAAACAGTTACAAGAGCTGTTTGACCAGGATTTTATTAGACCCAGTGTGTCACCATGGAGAGATTTGATTTTGTTTGTGAGGAAAAAGGATGGTAGCCTTAGGTTGTGCATAGATTACAGACTATGGAATAAGGCTACGATGAAGAACAAATACCCCATACCAAGGATTGACGATTTGTTTGATCAGTTGAGAGAGGATTATGTCTTCTCCAAGATTGACTTAAGATCGAGCTATCACCAATTAAGAATCAGGAAAAAGGGTGTACCGAAAATGGCCTTCAAAACTAGGTATGCCCACTACGAATTCTTAGTGATGCCCTTTGGCTTGATGAATGCCCCTGCTGCCTTCATGAGTTTGATGAATGAGGTATTTCGATACTATCTAGATCAGTTTGTGATAGTCGTCATTGATGATATCCTTATATATTCTCGGTCCCAAGAGGAACACGCACAACATTTGAGGATTGTGCTTCAGACACTCCGAGACAAGTAGTTGTATGGAAAGCTCAGTAAAAGTGAATTTTGGCTAGATCGGATAACTTTCCTTGGTCACATTGTATCTAGGGACGAAGTGTCAATTGATCCATCCAAGGTAAAAGTTGTACTTAATTGGGAGAGGCCGAGGATGGTTAAAGAGATTCAAAGTTTTCTGGGACTTGCAGGATATTACAGGAGGTTTGTTGAGGGTTCTCCAAGATTGCAGCTCCTCTGACTAAGCTTACATGCAAGGACGTTCCATTTATATGGTCGGATTGGTGTGAGCAAAGTTTCAAAGAGCTTAAACGACGATTGACCACAACACCCATTTTAACGATTTTGAGTGGATCTGGATGCTTCACCATGTACAGTGATGCTTCACCATGTACAGTGTGCGTACTCATGCAGCATGGAAGGGTAGTCGCTTATAGATCACGCCATCTGAAGGACCATAGCGGAACCACCCCACACATGATATGGAGTTAGCTGATAATTCTATATTTTTAGAATTATTTGTGCTTAATTTCCTAATTAATTATTTAAATCCCCAATTTATTTTGTTAATTATCCCCTTTATTTAATTAAAATTCTCATGTTTGCAGATAAATTAAATTCGGATGAATTTTGAATATTTCGGCAGAAAATGGACCGAAATTGAGCTAAAATCGAGATTGGACCACACGGACAACACAAGCCTAGCACATCCAATTGGACAAAAAGACAGCTGACATGGAAATATTACTTTTCAAGGAGCTAATGGTGTGAAGACAAGTGGCCAAACAATTCCAACTCATCTAGGAACGAAAAATTACAATTTTACCCCTAAGTGTGTGTATAAATAGGAAAGGATGGCAATTGAAAATGGGGAGTAGCCTAGGTTAGAATAGAAGTAATTTAGGAGTAGGAGTAGATGTAATTTTAGGGTAGAATAGTTTTTAGGGTAAATTTAAGTTAGTATTTTATTTTCAAGCTTTCCTTGTTTTAATTTCCGAATAGTCTCTTTGAAATTAAAAATTTTCTTCTCTTGTTTTGTTAAAAGTTTACATTGGTTTAATGAATAGTGATTTTTCCATGTTGTTCTCGATTTTGCATTTTCTTTGTTTTATTGTTGATTCAATCCACTCAAGTTGAATGAAAAGTTTCATCACTTCACGTTTTTAGCTATTTCATATTACTTGATAGTCATTTTTTTTAGTTCTTCTCGGTTCAATAGCTCTCTTTTATGTTATTTATTTACTGTTCATTTCATGCAATGTTTCTTTTAGATTAGCTAGTTTCAAGCTCTCATTTCATTTTAACTCTCGGTTTGCAAAATGATCTTTATGATTTCTTTTTTTTGCTTGTGATTCATTTCATTACTGGATTTTTACCATGGTTGTGTTTTATCTTAAAGACAAGGTTTGAAATTATAACCGAAAGTTTCCCATGTCTTTTGCATTCTTGGATTGGGAATGATCTTGTCATTTTCTGTTGATTTAATTCGGTGTCAAAGTTGCTCACTGCCGAGCACTACATAGCACTGTTGAACAACTGCAGTTTTGCACAAAACGGTGGGACGACTGCCATGGTTGCAGAACCAAGTCTGGATGCTTGTTAGGAAGCAACTCAGGATTATTTTCTTCTCTGTTCTCCCCTGTTCTACGTTTTCTTTCTACTGTTCATCTTCATTTACTATCGTAGCTTCTGATTTTTAATGTTTTATCAGTTTATTCCCTGTCTTTTCTTCACCATTTAGTTATTTTTTGCATATGTAGGTTTCTGTATTTCATGATCGGTGCTTCTGCAGAATGATGAATTGTGCCACCCTAGTCCCGATGGTCTCGGATATGATTAGCAAGAAACCAAGAAACTGATGAGGACGTGATGCTAAGCTGGATCGTGATTAGCTAAAATTTGTTGCTGTGTTCGTGGCCTGTGCAGGAAAAATGTGCATGTTGCAGGGATGAAGGCTGCTGCTTAAGTGGAAGCTGAATCAGGAGTAGCAGCAGATTGCAGAACCGAGAAACAGAGTGCAGCATGCCAGTAGCTGAACCCGTGAGTACCTGGAACTGAGACATGCCTTGGCAGAACAAAAATGGAGAGGACAGTGTATAGAGCCGCAGCAGTACGTGGTAGCTGGATGCAGAACTAACACAAGGCAAAAACGGCAACAGATTGCAGGACCGGATGCAACAGGGACAGTAGCCGAAACCGTGAGTACCTGGAGCAACCAAGACAGACCTGGAGCAGAGGACATATCCCGAGAATGCCTAGAAATAAACATGAAACTAGAAATGTTTTGGAAAGATAATGCATAGTACCACATGCTCGGGACCACTTGGTGCATTCTCAACAAGGCTGCATTTGGCAGCATCATTTTATCTCATTTAAACTTCATGTTTTTATGTTAATGGTTTAATGTTTTAATTGTTAGTTTAGGTATAGTTTTAAATCAAATTGTAGGCTAGTTTGTTTGTTTGGTACTTTAATTGTTAGTTTTAATTTTGATAATAGTTGATTTTTTTTATAATATGATTTAGGACTTAGTGTTAATGTAGAATTTATATGTTGCATTTAGGATTAATTTAGATTAAATGTGTTTCATTCATTTTTAATTTAGTCTTTATTTCCATTAAATTTTAGTTTAGTTTAATTTGCAATTTTTATTAGTTTAATTACATGTACTTTTTATTTTAGGGTTGTTTAATTTTAGTTTAACTAATCTTGTTTCTTTATTTTCATTTTTTGCTTTTTATTTTAATTGTGTTAATTAATCTTAACTGTTTAATTATTTTCGTAGGTATTTGCTTTTAATTGCGTGGAGCTTGGTAAGTAAATCTTAGCTCGATTTTATTTTCTGTAGTTTATCGCTTTTATTATTTTTAGTATTTTTAATTTCAAACTTAGTAGACCACCCATAATCAAAACTTCATAATTTGCTAGGATATACTTAGGGTAAGATTAACCGGTAGTTAATTAGGCTAGTCAACTTCTCTGTGGGACGATAATTTGGGACTCAAATCCTATTATTACTTGTACGACCCGTGCACTTGCTGTAATACCCTTTGGGTGTATCATTAGCCGCAGTGGTGTTTGCATTGAAATTATGGTGGCATTACCTGTATGGGGAAAGATTTAAGATTTTCACTGACCATAAGAGTTTGAAGTGTATCTTCAACCAAAAGGAGCTTAATATGAGACAAAGACGGTGGATAGAGCTCCTTAAGGACTATGACTGCGAGATTTTATATCATTCGGGGAAGGCGAACGTAGTTATGGATGCCCTTAGTAGAAAGAGCGTGATTTCTGCTATGATGATCAGGAAATGAGATTTATTAGAACAGTTTACCGGACTCAGGATAAGAGTTGAGGAAGCAAAGGTCAGATTTATGGCTAACCTACAGATAGAGCCCAGTATCTTAGATCAGATTAGAACTGGACAGAGAAGTGATCAGAAGCTACTGGATTTGGTTAGCCAAACTGAGAAGAGCCTGCAGTCAGATTTTGTGGTCAGTGATGATGGATTGTTAAGGTTTAAGGGCCGTATTTGTGTCCCGAGAAATGATACCTTGAGACAGCAAATATTAAGGGAGTCTCACTGTTCCCGTTACACCATGCACTTAGGTAATACAAAGATGTATCAGGATCTATGTAAGGTGTATTGGTGGAGTGGTATGAAACGAGAAGTGGCAGAATTTGTGGCCAAGTGTTTGGTGTGTCAACAAGTAAAAGCTGAGCATCAAAAGCCCGTAGGATTACTTAAGTTCTTGCCAGTGCCTTAGTGGAAATGAGAGCATATCACCATGGACTTTATCATGGGATTACCAAGGACCCAAAGAGGTCATGATGCAATCTGGGTGGTAGTAGACAGATTGACTAAGAGTGCCCACTTCTTTGCCGTCAAGAGCACGAATACCTTGAGTGCCTTAGCCGAGCTATATGTTAGAGAGATAGCTAGACTGCATGGGGCCCCAATGAGTATAACATCTGATAGAGTTTCCAGGTTTACCCCCAGATTTTGGACTCATTTTCAGGAAGCCATGAGATCTCAGTTGAATTTTCATACCGCCTATCATCCTCAGACCGATGGTCAGTCCGAGTGGACTATACAGACCTAGGAGGACATGTTGCGGGCATGTACGATGGACTTTAATGGATCATGAGATGATCACCTGCCCCTTGCTGAGTTTTCTTACAACAATAGCTATCATGCGAGTATTGGTATGGCACTTTATGAGGCTCAGTATGGTAGGAGGTGTAGATCCCCTATAGCTTGGAAACAAGTGGGTGACAGGAAGGTAATTGCTCCCGACCTTATTGAGCAGGCTGTTCAGAGTGTAAAGATTATCTGTGATAGATTACGGGCTACTCAGAGTTGACAGAAGAGTTACACAGATATGCGTAGATGGCCACTTGTGTTTCAAACTGGAGATTTTGTGTTTCTTAAAGTGTCACCAAGTAAAGGTATCATGTGCTTCGGGAAGAAAGGGGAGCTAAGTCCCTGATTTATTAGGTCGTTTGAGGTATTAGAGAGAGTGGAGATGTCGCCTACTGGTTAGCTTCACCCCCAAAGCTTTCCACGATTCATAATGTCTTCCACGTCTCAATGTTGAGGAAGTATAATCTAGATCCCTCCCATGTCATCGAGTATGAAGTACTAGACATCCAGGGAGACATGAGCTATGTAGAAGAACCTATCCGGATCCTCGATAAGAGAGAAAAGATACTTCAGACAAAGAGAGTTTCATTGGTAAAGGTTCTCTGGAAGCACCATTCAACAAAAGAGGCAACTTGAGAGCTTGAGAGCCTAATGAAAGAGAAGTATCCCCGACTTTTTGAGGAATGACCTGGTTCTAATTTGGAGGACCAAATTCTTTTAAGGAGGGGAGGAATGTAAGACCTGTAAATTCCTATGTAATATATATGATTCCTGAATGTACAAACAAGTTACATTACATATGAATCATGAGTAATGAATATTTTTAAGCTCTAAGTGTGAATGAAATGTAAAATGAGTATAAAAGCAAATGAATGGGAGTTTACCTATGGAAATTTGGGAAAACTGCAGCTGAAATGCTACAGAACGTAGGGCAGATCAATCTCATTGTAAGGAGAGATCGAATCGATCCCTTACTCAAGCAAGATCGATCTCTACCCTAAGAAGATCGATCCCAAAGTGGCCTTGCCTGGAAGAGATTGATCTTATCCCTATGGCAGATCAATCTCAATTTGTCTCGGCTAAGAGCAAATTGATCTCATGCTATAGGTAGATCGATCTCCTGCCTGCAATTGTCAAGATTTTGAGGATTCTAAGCAAGGGGAGATCGATCTCCACCCATTGGAGATCGATCTCATAATGTAAAATCTACAAAAAGGTCAGACAATCCATGCCTTCTTCTCCTGAACATTGGAAAACCCTCCATATTTGAGCAAAAAACCTAGTTTCTCACTCTAGATTTTCAACACCTGCCAAAGAGATTTGAAGGAAATGTATTTGAGCAAAGTTGTTGCTTAAGAGGAGGAGAGAAATATAGTTGAAGACTAGAGGTTGGATCAAAAGGTTGAAAGAGAAAAAGAATCTCTCCTCACATTTGGCAAAAAGGAGGAAAATCAAGATAGGTAAGATTTCAATGCACCAACTTCTAGTATGATAATCTAAACATTTAGATGAGTTGATTTGGTATATACATTGTTGCCTTGAATGTTCAAAATACATGCTTAAGTAGCCATGACCTAGAACGAGTTTAGTGAGAGAAAGTTGAAATGGCTTGGAGTTAATGATGATTTGAGTATATAGAGATGTTGATAAGCATGCATAGATGATTTTAAAATACCTTTGTGGAATCCACATGTTGGATTTGATGATGATTGAAAATGGGTATAAGAAGTGTTCGATAAAATGCCATAGAGAACGAAAATGGATTAAACTAAAACTAATGGATGTTTAATTGATACCAGAGGAATTTGGTTTATAACCGAATAAGTGGAAATCCGAGAAAAATAGAGGAAGTAATTGAGTAAGGGTCTGAATGACCCCATTTTAGAGTTAAATGAGTAGAAGTATGAAGTAGTGGTATAATGAGTAATCATTGATGTTGTGACGTTATTTGGACAGCTCGAGAATTTGACGTGTGAGTCGGAGCTAGTCCGTGAGATGGGAATATTGCACCACCCAAGGTGCAAGAGGTAAGGGATGTAACCTTTTGTGCATATGTATTTCCTTACTGATGAAAATGCTTTGGTAGCATAAAATGAATTTACAAATAAGCATACTTATTGAGAAAAGTGTTTGATTTGAGATTTATCACTTGAGTGCATGTTTTTATCGGTTTGAGCTCGATTTTGTGATTTGAGTTATGGTGAATAAATATATTCCTGTATTTAAATGAGATTTACAAGCAAAACTATTATGAGGTCTACGTGAAGGCTAAACCGTTTTCTGCATAATAATGACATGTTTTAAATTGAGACTAAAGGCTTGTCATGAAATTTACACATCAGATATGCCTTCGTTTTGGTAACGAGAGATGCCTCCGTTTTGGTAACGAGAGATGCCCTCATTGAGGATGACATTATTTGATGCAATGTGATGATTGCTTTCATGACGATTATACTATGTCTAGTATCCATAATTATTTTGTGATATGATGTACTTGTGAATTGAGGTAAAGATGTTTTTGACGAACTGTGATTGAAATCAAGTATTTTAAATCATCTGAATTATGTCATTATTATACTTATGCTTTAAATGACGATTTTTAACGCTTATACACACTCCTTATTGAGCGAAGTTGAAAGCTCACCCCCTCTTTTCCTACCCCCACAGATTACTTACAGTGAGTGCTGGTATCTGCGGCGTACATGACATAGGCTGGTGGACGAGACTCTCCCTAAGCTATTGCTTGTACACGCGAGACGCATAATTCAATTCATTTTGTAACCCAGACAATTATGTAATACAGACACTTGTATTTGAGTAATATTGGGATGTAATCAAATTGGTTTTAGTAAATGAATGGAGAAGTAGACTTCTTCTGATGTTTGGATATTTGATTAAGAGGATGTTGAGAGATCCATGGGATATTGATTGATGAGATAGAAATAAATTAACTGACACTATATAGAAATGCAACCTGAGCAAGAAGTTTAAAAAAAAAAGTTTTAAATTAGCCTCATTTTCTGCACTTCCGGGCTGTCACAATTTGGTCCACTCTAAGCCAAACTAATTTTTATTTTGCTATTAAAATTAATAACCTAAACACATAAGGTTTCAAATTCAAATCAACTCAATCCTTTAGTAATTCAAATACTTTATTCAATTTAAACACAAATTCAAAATGCCCAAAAACTTAAATTGAATTATACATTAACTTTTTCATTTTGAAGTCATTAATAATAATTTCATAAGTGATCCACTTATAGTAATATAAAACAAAATTAATTTTACTCACTTTTATATATTTTTGTATGATTTATTTTTATTAATCCATTGTTGAATTTATATTCAATTCACATAAATTATTCATTTTAAATTTTAAATTGAACGTGTCTAATAAATTATTCGATAATAATTTAATTTCAACTATTAAAATATATTGAAAAAATGTATATTATTTTGATCAAAATGATATGAATATAAAATTAACTTAAGATTTTACATTTATGTAAGATCATTTGTTAAAAGATTAATCGTATTCGAAATTATAAAATCTATACAATAAATTATTTTATACTAATGTAATTTAGTCTTTTATAATTTATATATATATATTTCTTTTTTTTAAATTATATATTTCTAATTCTAAAAAAGTAATTCTTTTTCCAATTCTAGCTACATGGATAGGATGTGAGGGTTGGTAGGACAAAGATTCTGATTTTATCATATACCATAAATCTCATTATTAGAATTACATAAATAATTAACTTTCAAATCTGTCCAACTATGACTTAAAAATTTCCTTATTAATAATCGTAAAGTACTTGTACAATGAAAATCTTTGCTCGTGCACCACTTACTTTGCATTGCATACCTAGGATATTCACATTGTAGATAAAGGAATATTTTAGACATACATTTATTAATTATAAACATAGAGATTATAGAGATATTTATTGTAGTGATCTTGCTATGTACAATTATCATTCTTCTAATTGTATAATATCATTTCCACATTACCATTTACCAAAAAATATAAGTTATAATATCTATCAAATAGTACATCGACGAAAAAATAATAAAAAATAATCAAATAAATCAATTAGTATAAAATTTGATTAAATTCATATATGTCAAAATTAAGCCTAAATTGACCTAAAACTTTAATGATTTTTTTCTCCATCATCATAAAAGTTCTTATTGACTTGCTTTTGTGAAACCCAAAAAATTTTGTTTCATTAATTATTTGGAAACTAGAAAGCAATTAAGATATTCGGAATAATATTATGCAGGCCCAGAATAACCAAAGCACTCGGATTAGTGGCATGAAGCTCGAGGCAAGAAAATCGAGGTAAGGTTTCAAATTCAAATATTTCTTAAAGATTGCAAATATAAGTATGTTTTGGTGGTTAAAAGGTGAAACTAAGGTATTGCAAGCGAAAAAGTTATTAAAAACTCGAGATAGTACTAAATCGAGAAATTGAGCCTAGTAAGTGAAATAAATTCGTAATAAATTCTATAAATTCGTAAAAATTATTCTGAAGCCATAGGAAATTAACATAAGGTATATTTGACTTGGTAAATTAAAATTGAGTTGAAATCTTAAGGTTTCAGTGATCAAATAAATTTTAAAGTAAACTAAAAACCTTAAAGAATTTCAATCGGTAATTACCAAATCGAGCAAAATGGGTTCAAACGGAAAACTTTTTTTTAAACAAGTGGGCCCCAAATATTTATGAAACATACTAGAGGTTTAGTATAATATATGGAAAGTGGAAATTTGAAGGAAAATGGGCTAGAAATAATTTTTATCGATTTTACAAAAACAGGACTGCTGGCAGGCCAAGCCCAGCACCCTGCTGGCCTAACAAAAAGGCCTATTTTGAAGGCCCTCCAGAAAGCTTTTAAGCCTGATTTTTCCCTTTTAAAGAGGATTTAAAACCCTTTATAGAATGGTAGAGAAGTCCTAAAATCAACTTAGAACCAGAAATTGTCAAACTCGTGTTTTCGATTTACGTATGTAGCTTGTTCCTTATGTTTCCTATGTGTACGAGCACTGTATTTCATAGTTGAATCATAAGAAGAGTAATTACTATCATGCAATCGACTATTTAAGAAATTAAAAATGCATGTAAGCTACATAATAGCGAGATAAGGGTTAGAGTGATTTCCGAACGAGTGCAGGGGAAAAACGGTCAAATCACTGAAATCCGGTATAAATTCGGTGAGACAATTTCATTCAAAATATGAAATTGAGGAATCTTGATCAAAATCGAGGAAAATATTGAATTTCGAGTCCAATTGATCAAGATATGAATTTATTTAATATTTTTAAAATTTTTACCTCGAAAAATGAGCTCAAAAATAGTGAAAAAAATACATCGAAAAGGCAAAATCGGACTGATAAATTCATTTACGGATTAAATGAATTTAATATGATTTTTTAGATATTTTGCAAATTTTTAATATTATTTTAATGATTAAAATAATATTAAAATCATTTATAAATATTAAAAGAACAAAATCAGAAAATTGGATTGAAACGCGGGGAGAGAAAACAAAAAGGAAAGAGGAACCCGTGAGCAAGCCGAGACGAGGGATTCACCACCGGACGGCGAGCACCAGCGACCCCACGGTCGGGCAAGCGGCCGAAAAAGGAAGAGGGACTCTGTGCGACCTCCCAGCCATCGGCAACGCGCTCAACCGACGCTAGAAAAGGCAGATCAGTGAGGTTGAAGCCGCGGAGAAGAGAAGTGAAATCTGGCGGCCACCGACGGTGATTAGCCCCAATCGAGGCTAGCCGAGAGGTCCCCAAGTTGAGGAGCACAGAACAGCAGCTACGGCACTCAAAGAACCGGCCAAACGACGTTGGCACGACCAAAGAAGCCCTGAACCGGTTGACGGTTCAGTGAAGAAGCTTCTGCGCTGAACCGGACCGGACTGGTTCAACCAAGGAGAAAAGAGGAAAAAATGGGAAAAAGAAGAAAAAGAAAGAAAAGGAAAAGGAAAATTTTTGAGATTTCACCAAACTTCGGGTAAGTCGATACGAGGTCAAAGGTGGCCGATTTGATTTTCGATAAATTTATTTAAATTATATTTGATCAAAAATTAACCCGAAAATTAAATACACAAATTATGCACTTCGACGATAAATTTCGAACGTGAGCTCGATCAAACTTCGATTTACGCACCATCGCATAATCTCAGGTAAGTGAAGCTCATTTACGACAATTTATGTGATTATCACATATTTAAGATTTATTTTACGCATTACGAATTTAATTCCGCATTTAGTGGATAATATTGGGAATTTTGAGTGAACTGTCGTAAATGATATACGGGCTATCCAAAGAGTTTGGAACAAAACTCAATGGGTAGCGATAGGCCCAATGAGCCAATAGACCCTGATGAAGGGAAATAATAAGGGGAAAACGAGCTTAATAAGGATTAAGGCCCATTAAGAGTAAACGGGCCCATTTAAGTGAAATAGACTGTATTAAATGTGTAATACAATAGGAAAAGTGATATTAACCCAGTGAATGGTTAAACGCAGCTCCGGAGTCATATTGAGAGCTGACAGGACTGCGAGATTTGGACAGCACAGAGGAAAAGAGGTCACACTACGTGATCCGAGGTAGGGGACTCTTGCAAGTAGTTAGAGATATCTGTGCGTATTTTTGTATGCTTTTGCATTCACTGAAATTGTTTGAGGGTCAGAGAAAATTAGTAATATTATAGGGACTCTATATGGGTAAATTACGATTTTGCCCCTGGTTAGGCAAAAAGTCAAATTTTGGGAAAAGTTGTAAAAAGCATGAAAATGATGTTTTTAGTGGTTTTTACTGCTGTGTAGCAGAAGAGTATGTGGATGGGCTAATATTTTGAGGTCGATGTAAACTAAGCACACTTTATAGTGCTGATTTTAGTGATTTTAAACATCCTTATTTTTAAAGAGCCATCTACCGAATTATGTGAAAACAATCGTATTGGAGCACAGCTCGCACTTGATTTCAGATTTTTTTCACATACATTAATGTTGGAGGTTTACTCGCACTACATTTATTTGATATGCATGATAGAGTACTGGATCATTGCTCGTACTCAGTTTTATGCAATTTGTGCATGATAGAGTGCTGGAGCGATTAGCTCATACTCGAGTTTTACGTGAGATGCATGACAGAGTGTTGGAGTGTTGCTCGTACTCGATTCTTCATGATTTGTACATGACATAGTACTTGAGCGATTTGCTCGTACTTGATTTGTAATGAGAACTATGCATGACCTAGTGCTGAAGGTTTACTCGCACTAGTGTTTGATATTTTTACATGTATATACAGTGTTTTAAGGTGAAACATTGATTGTGAGTCACACTCAAGATACGCACTGTAGTTTTACGTGATATATAAACATGTTAGAAAAATCGTAACGATTTCCTCGTGTAGACTGAGTGTCACACTGGAGATGTTCGCACGTGGATTTAGAGATGTGGCATTTATTCCATAGTATGAGGGCTAAGACCTATGGTAGGCACCCCAACTATGATGTATTTCCATGGTATGAGAGGTTAAGACCTATGGCAGGCACCCCGACCATGATGTAGGGTCCACGGGTGTACGTTGTACCTTGCGTGTGGCATGGAGTACATTGTACCGTGTTTTGTTGTGGAGTTGTGGAGGAGAGTTGTTGATAGCTGGCGGTTGTGATGGATTGACCCCCCTCCCGTTACAGCAGTGATAACTCGCACACCAAGTACTATGTTGCCTGGGATTTCACCACATGTTAGGATATGGCCATAGTTCAGAGTTATTGCATTTAGCCACTGAGTCTCGCATGATATATCACATGTGTTTTATGATACAGGTAGACCTGAGGGATGGGTTGGAACCCGATTTGTTTGTGTTGTGATGAGAAATGCCATATTTACTGTGTTTTGAATGTAAATGTCATATTTTATATAAAGGCATTCTTAAATCTGTACTATATTATATATATTTTAAAACATCCTTTTGAATTGAGAGAAGGAAAGGCAAAGCACTATTTTCAGTAGATAGTATGGATGTCTACTTGCTTGCCTGATTTCCTTATTGAGTGCGTTGATAGCTCATCTCATTCATTTTCTCCCATCTCTACAGATTCTCGTCAGTAGATCGAGTCGGCCAGGGTATCGCATTCCTTTGATCCGCTGCCACTCCCCATCTAGCGAAAGGTATATATATGTACACTCTTTTGTATCTGAACAATGCATAAACACAGTGATGTACACGATTTAATGTTGGGGATGTAAATGTAATGATGTAATTATATTAAGTATATGAATTTACTTATAAGAAAGTGTACGTACAATCGATAAATATTTAGAATGACATGTAAGTATGTGTGGATGAGGAGACTAATGCCTAATCACAGCCCAACTGTTGAGGAGAGAAAGGTAAATAAAAAAACGAAAAATTTGTTGTGGTTTTTGGTAAGTCACGTGTGGGAGGATGGCATGACAGAATGGTATCAGAGCGTAGTTGGTCTGATGTGAATATGTATTAGTTATTAGAAAAATGTACATCCCCATATCACTGTGTTTTGTTCAGTTACAATTGTGTATACAAGATGGGAATCGGGCAAATTAATGTTTGTGAATGCAGGAATTGAGCCATTATGGCTAATACCAGCCGTGATAGAGGGGCAAGAGGTAGGGCTCGAGGCCGTAGAGGTAGGCCAGAGACCCGAGATGAGAATGTGGGTACTGATGAGGTACCAAAGACTACTAAGGCACACTTCACGAGGATAGAGCATAGCCTGGAGGCGATAATAGGGCTGTTGGCACAGACTCTGCCAGGTAGACAGAGACAGGATGCAAAGACTGCGACTGGGGAGGTAGTTGCACCTGATACACCTGCACAGCCTGCATAGATGCCACAGACTACTGATACTCCTACACCCCCACCAATTCAGGGTAGTAGTGGATTAGGATATGAGTGTGATTTGGATCGACTGTGACAGTTCTAGAAGCTTGGACCTCCATCTTTTCGAGGGGTCAAGGACTCAGCCAGTGCTAAGGAGTGGATTGGCAAGATGGAGAAGTTGTACGACTTTTTTTTATTGTACGACTTCAGAGAGAGTCGCATTTGCTGCGTTCCTACTGAAGGGAACAACAGAGCATTGGTGGAAGTCCACTAGGCCGATATTGAGAGCCCGACACACAGAGATTAGTTGAGAGATGTTTCTGGAAGCCTTCAGGAGGCAGTTTGTTCTTGATACGATGCAGCGCAGACTGTAGACCGAGTTTTTGGGATTGAGCCAGGGGTGTCTCTCAGTGGATGAGTATGAGACTAGATTTTTATCCTTGGGGAGGTATGATCCTTATACCATGTACAGCAAGACCAGGAAGGTCTGTAGGTTTGTTGATGGATTGAGATCGATGTTACGGTCTAGATTAGTACCACTGGACATTGGTACATATGATGAGGCAGTGCGCAGGGCGCAGCTTTGTGAGCAAGATTATGAGAGGCATTTCTCTGAGTTCGGGAAGTTTAGTCGAAGCTGAGATAGAGAGAGGAAGAGGCCGACTAGAGATAGAGGTTTTAGTTATCGAGGAGGGAGGAGACTCTTCGGTAAGGGACCACGGATAGAGGAGGTGCGAGAGTGACCAGTTAGACCCCTACATACCCGGCTATAGCTCCGGTGAAGGGCATTGTGATTGGAGGACCGAGGCCTACTACAGATCAGTGCCGCAGATGTGGTAGACATCATGGCGGTAGACCTTGTCCGTTGAGCCCTGTAGTATGTTTTCAATGTGGAAAACATAGGCACATTGCTAGAGAGTGCCCAGAGACATTTGTGATTGCCCCACAGAAGGGCAGGGAGCCTGATAGAGCTCCAGCTGGTACGTCTGCTCAGAGGGGGAGAGTGACGGTAGAGGAGAAGGGAAAGTAGGTGATGGGTCGAGGGTGAGTACATGCCTTAGACCAAGACACAGCTGATGCTTTTACGAATGTGATTAGAGATTTTATTGCATACGTGGTGGATACGGATAGGGTACACCCAGAGTTGGTAGATATTCCTGTGGTCAGTGAGTACCCAGATGTTTTCCTGGATGAGTTGCCAAGGTTACCACCAGACAGAGAGATGAAGTTTTGTATAGATTTGGTGCCTGGTATTGAGCCTATTTCGAGACCACCGTATCGCATAGCCTTAGTTGAGCTAGAGGAGCTCAAGAGACAGTTGCAAGAGTTGTTGGATAGGGGTTTCATCAGGCCGAGTGTTTCACCGTGGGGAGTACCAGTTTTGTTTGTGAGGAAGAAAGATGGAAGCCTCCGATTGTGTATAGACTACAGATTGTTGAATAAGGCTACCATCAAGAATAGATATCCCCTTCCACGCATTGACGACTTACTGGATCAGCTTCAGGGAGCGCAGGTCTTTTCTAAGATTGATCTGAGGTCTGGGTATCATCAGTTGAGAGTTCGGAGTGGAGATGTACCCAAAACGGCATTTAGGACCCAATATGGCCACTATGAGTTCCTAGTTATGCCATTCGGACTGATGAGTGCTCCCGTAGCTTTCATGGCTATGATGAACAATGTGTTCAAGCCATATTTGGATCAGTTTGTTATCGTCTTCATCGATGACATATCAGTGTATTCGAGATACTTGATCGAGTGGGAGATAAGGCCTACAGGTTGGCATTGCCACTAGATTTGTCACGCGTGCATAACGTCTTCCACATTTCAATGCTTAGGAAGTATCACCCGGATCTGACACATGTGATTAGTTATGAGCCATTGGAGCTCAGTGAGGACATGTCATATGTTGAGAGGCAGATGCGGATACTGGATAGGAAGAAGAAGGTTTTGAGGTCGAAGACTATCGGGTTGTGAAGGTTTTATAGTAGCCTCACACTTTCGAGGAGGCTACTTGAGAGTTAGAGAGCTTGATACGAGAGAAGCACCCCCAGTTGTTTGCTGATTGATTTGGTTCTAATTTGGAGGACCAAATTCTTTTAGTTGGGGAGGATTGTCAAACCCATGTTTTCGATTTACGTATGTAGCTTGTTCCTTATGATTCCTATGTGTACGAGCACTTTATTTCATAGTTGAATCATAAGAAGAGTAATTACTATCATGCAATCGACTATTTAACAAATTAAAAATGCATGTAAGCTACATAACAGTGAGATAAGGGTTAAAGTGATTTCTGAACAAGTGCAGGGGTAAAACGGTCAAATGATCGAAATTGGGTATAAATTCGGTGAGACAATTTCATTAAAAATATGAAATTGAGGAATCTTGATCAAAATCGAGGAAAATATTGAATTTCGAGTCCAATTGATCAAGATATGAATATATTTAATATTTTTGAAATTTTTGGCTTGGAAAATGAGCCCAAAAATAGTGAAAAAATATACCGAAAATGTAAAATCGGACTGATAAATTCATTTATGGATTAAATGAATTTAATATGATTTTTTTAGATATTTTGAGAATTTTTAATATTATTTTAATGATTAAAATAATATTAAAATCATTTATAAATATTAAAAGAAAAAAATTAGAAAATTGGATTGAAACGCGGGGAGAGAAAACAAAAAGGAAAGAGGAACCCGTGAGAAAGCCGAGATGAGGGATTCACCACCGGACGGCGAGCACCGACGACCCCACGGACGGGTGAGCGGTTGGAAAAGGAAGAGGGACTCCGTACGACCTCCCAGCCACCGGCAACGCGCTCCACCGGTGCTGAAAAAGGCAGATCGGTGAGGTTAAAGCCACGGAGAAGAGAAGTGAAATTCGACGGCCACCGACGGTGATTGGCCCCGATCGAGGCTAGCCGAGAGGTCTCCAGGCTGAGGCGCACCGAACAGCGGCTGCGACACTCGGAGAACTGGTCGGATGACCTCAGCACGACCAAAGAAGCCCTGAACCGGTCGGTGGTTCAGTGAAGAAGCTTCTGTGCTGAACCGGACCGGACTGGTTCAACCAAGGAGAAAAGAGGGAAAAATGGGAAAAAGAAGAAAAAGAAAGAAAAAGGAAAAGAAAAATTTTTGAGATTTCACCGGACTTCGGGTAAGTCGATACGAGGTCAAAGGTGACCAATTTGATTTTCAATAAATTTATTTAAATTATATTTGATCGAAAATTAACCCAAAAATTAAATATACAAATTGTGCAGTTCGATGATAAATTCCAAACGTGAGCCCAATCAAACTTCGATTTATGCACCATCGCATAATCTCAGGTAAGTGAAGCTCATTTGCGACAATTTATGTGATTTCGCATATTTAAGATTTATTTTACGCATTACGAATTTAATTCCGCATTTAGTGGATAATATTGGGAATTTTGAGTGAACTGTCGTAAATGATATACGGGCTATCCAAAGAGTTTGGAACAAAGCCCAATGGGTAGTGATAGGCCCAATGAGCCAACAGACCTTGATGAAAGGAAATAATAAGGGGGAAACAGGCTTCATACGAATTAAGGCCCAATTAAAGTGTTTAAGGCCCATTAAGAGTAAACAGACCCATTTAAGTGAATAGATTGTATTAAATGTGTAATACAGTAGGAAAAGTGTTATTAACCCAGTGTATGGTTAAACGTAGCTCCGGAATCATATTGAGAGCTGACAGGACTGCGAGATTTGGACAGCACAGAGGAAGAGAGGTCACACTACGTGATCCGAGGTAGGGGACTCTTGCAAGTAGTTAGAGATATCTATGCGTATTTTCGTCTGCTTTTGAATTCACTAAAATTGTTTGAGGGTCAGAGAAAATCAGTAATATTATAGGGACCCCATATGGGTAAATTACGATTTTGCCCCTAGTTAGGCAAAAAGTCAAATTTTGGGAAAAGTTGTAAAAAAACATGAAAATGATGTTTTGAGTGGTTTTTACTACTGTGTAGCAGAAGAGTAGGTGGATGGGCTAATATTTTGAGGTCGATGTAAACTAAGCACACTTTATAGTGCTGATTTTAGTGACTTTAAACATCCATGTTTTTAAAGAGCCATCTACCGAATTATGTGGAAACAATCGTGCTGGAGCACAGCTCGCACTTGATTTCAGATGTTTTTCACATACATTAATGCTGGAGGTTTACTCGCACTACATTTATTTGACATGCATGATAGAGTACTGAAGCATTACGCGTACTCAGTTTTATGTGATTTGTGCATGATAGAGTGCTAGAGCGATTAGCTCATACTCGAGTTTTACATGAGATGCATGACAGAGTGTTGGAGCGTCTTCATGATTTGTACATGACATAGTACTTGAGCGATTTGCTCGTACTTGATTTGTAATGAGAACTATGCATGACCTAGTGCTGGAGGTTTACTCGCACTGGTGTTTGATATTTTGACATGCATATACAGTGTTTTGAGGTGGAGCGTTGACTGTGAGTCACACTCAAGATGCGCACTGTAGTTTTACGTGATATATAAACATGTTAGAAAAATCGTGACGATTTCCTCGTGTAGACTGAGTGTCACACTGGAGATGTTCACACGTGGATTTAGAGACGTGGCATTTATTCCATAGTATGAGGGCTAAGACCTATGGCAGGCATCCCAACTATGATGTATTTCCATGGTATGAGAGGCTAAGACCTATGGTAGGCACCCCGACCATGATGTAGGATCCACGGGTGTACGTTGTACCGTGCGTGTGGCATTGAGTACACTGTACCGTGTTTTGTTGTAGAGTTGTGGAGGACAGTTGTTAATAGCTGGTGGTTGTGATGGACTGACCCCCTCCTGTTACAGCAGTGATAACCCGCACACCGAGTACTGTGTTGCCTGGGATTTCACCACATGTTAGGATATGGCCATAGTCCGGAGTTATTGCATTTAGCCACTGAGTCTCGCATGATATAGCACATGTGTTTTATGATACGGGTAAACCTGAGGGATGGGTCGGAACCCAATTTGTTTGTGTTGTGATGAGAAATGCCATATTTACTGTGTTTTGAATGTAAATAGCATATTTTATATAAAGGCATTCTTAAATGATTAAATATGCACTGTTTTGCATGAATGCCTCTGATTGATAAACTAGCATGTGTTTAGTACATGGGATTTTATATCTGTACTATATTATATATATTTTGAAACATGCTTTTGAATTGAGAGAAGGAAAGGCAAAGCACTATTTTCAATAGATAGTATGGATGTCTACTTGCTTGCCTGATTTCCTTACTGAGCGCGTTGATAGCTCATCCCATTTATTTTCCCCCATCTCTACAGATTCTCGTCAGTAGATCGTGTCGGCCAGGGTATTGCATTCCTTTGATCCGCTGCCACTCCCTATCTAGCGAAAGGTATATACATGCACACTCTTTTATATCTGAACAATACATAAACACAGTGATGTACACGATTTAATGTTGGGGATGTAAATGTAATGATGTAATTATATTAAGTATATGAATTTACTTATGAGAAAGTGTACATACAGTCGATAAATATTTAGAATGACATGTATGTATGTGTGGATGAGGAGACTAATGCCTAATCACAGCCCAACTGTTGAGGAGAGAAAGGTAAGTAAAAAAAGCGAAAAATTTGTTATGGTTTTTGGTAAGTCGCGTGTGGGAGGAGGGCGTAACCGAAATAACCCCTTTCCCCAAGCTTATCACAGACGTCCCATATAGGCTCAGATTGTGCGATTTTTTTTTGCCACCTTTCGGCCACTTTTAGAGTTTGGTCAAAAGGATCAAATCTTACTTCCTAAGTCCTCTGCAACATATAAAAAATCTAGCCATAAACAAGTTCATTTGCTAGGTGAAAAGCTAGAGAGAAGAACAGGGGTAGAATCTACCCTGTTTCTAGGGTAAGAGAAACTTTGAATTTTAAGTTTCTTGGTTGGTTTAGAAGTTTGTTTTTGATGATTCTAAGTTGTATACATGTTTATCTACAATTGAGAATCTTTGCTGGGGCAAGAAGAAGTGGTCAAAGTTGGTCAAAGTAGGTGAAATGTTGATGAAATATGATGATAGTTAGATATGTTGTTATTTGATGAATTTAAATGATTTTTGCTTAAGTAGAAATTGAAGAAATAATTTCTAAAGACATGTGTAGGTTCGGCCAGCCTTGAATTGACATGGTAGAAATGTGATTTGGTTGAATTGAATGTTGTAGAATGTTAGATTAATACCGAAAAGTCCGGTTTATAGTTCGGTCTAGTGGAAAATTTAAAATTGTGAGAATTGGAAATTTTGATAAGTTGTCATATGATAACTAGAGACTTAAATAACTTTTTAGGTTATTAAGTTCATAAATTTGAAGTTAGGAGAAAAGAAATTAGTAAAACTGAGAAAGTAAGGAAAGTTGGAAAAATAACCAAATTTAATGAAGATTAAGTAAGATGATGCATATTTAAGTATGTCAAGATGGTTTTGAGCATCATTTGATGGTTGTTAAACTATTTTGGGCAGCTTAAGGTATTGGCATGCAAAACGAGGTAAACCCAATACTCGACGATTTAGTGTTGCCCCAGCCTCGTTTAGGTAAGGGATGCAATTTAAAGTAGTAATGACTTCCTTTACCTATTTGTATGGCTTAAAACGATTTGATGTATGCATGTAGAACTTACACGGAAAGCCCAAAGCTTTTGATATAAGTTTTCGAAGGGAATAATGGTTGCGTCCTCACTAGACCTGTAAACCACAAGTGCACTGGTCGCACAAGTAATAACGGGAATTGAGTCCCAAATTATCGTTCCACAAAGAAACACAGTTAGCCTAACTAAGTACCAGTTAATTCTACCCTAAGTATTTCCTAGAAAATTATGAGAATTAAAAGGGTGACCTACAATGTTTAATTTAAAAATACTGGAAAACAATAAAAATAATGAAAATTATAAAATAAATGAAATAGAGCAAAAACTACTTACAGAGCTCCAAGCAAATAAAAGCGATAATCTGCAAAAGAAAAATTCTGAAACTAGAATTAATTAGTGTAAATGGACTAAAGATGCAAAAATAAAGAAATAAAAATAAATAGATTAAAACTAGGAAATTCTATTATAACAATTACATATGTTTAATCTAATTAATTAATAGAAATAAAAATGCAAAGTAATCTAACCTAAGGCCTAATGAAATAAAATTCTAATAAAAATTCTAAAACATTTCTAAGTATAACTTTAAACCTAATTGCCTAATTTAGTAACCCTAAATTATGTTTAGCTCTGGATAATTACTAAATTAATAAAATGCCTAAATAAATAATAAAATATAATCTAAATGATGCATGAGAAATAAAATATTTTTGAGTTTCTAAAATTTTAAATGAAAACTATCCTAAAGATGCATAAAATGAGTCTACCTATCACGACCCGTGACCTCTACTTCTATCCCTAAGCGCATGACTAAGCGGAAAGCGTATTTAAAGTATTGGTATTAACTAAGTTTATTATTAGTTAGTGTTTATTATTATGAGACTTATTATTATGCCTTTAGGCTCTTTTCTTGTAGTTTCGTATCCGATATAGATTTAAATATTTTAGACAAATATGTGAAGGATTTTATTAAAGTCTTAAATTTTCTAGAAATTTCGACAGCATAACGACTACAATTGGACCTAACCCAACCTGCAAACAAAGCCATAGGCAGCCTATATCCTCAATCATTAATCACACATCCACAATAAACCAATCCTTGCAACAGATATAAATATCACCAATCCTAGCTATCCATAACTAACATGCAAAAGTTCTTAACATTATGATCATTCATCAATGATAATTCATTTTAGTTTCATATTTACCTAGTTAGATATGTGTATTTCCATGGTAATGATATATCACTTTACATCCTGAGACCCAAGTATAACCAAACCATCTTCAATATTATTTATATATATATATAGGAGAACCTTAATTCACTTCCTTAAACGTATTTCTACCTCTATAAAGAAACAACTAATACATCCCGACCTTATAATAATAATAATAATAATATATGCGTGCATACATAAAGTCTGAAATAAAAACTTTACAATTGTTGCGTATACCTTAGCACAAAAGTCGCGCTCTCAGCACGAGAAATCAGTGATTTTCGAGCGATTCACCCACGAATAAATTTGAAATGTTTTAAAAGAATGGGTGAGCAACCACACGCTCAGTAAGGAAAACATATAACTGAGCTAATAAAACACCAAGTAAGCAGTTTATAAATATTTTCTCTGTTTAGCAAAAATATGTACTTTGTAACATAATGCACAACCTTTATTTGGGTCATTTAACATGCTTTTCAAAACTAAAGATTTGACAAAGCTTACACTCAATAGTTCATAAATCAATAGTATAGATTTCAAAACCCGAAAACCTTGAAATTTGAAAGCAAAATATTCATGTTGGAAACGAGTACAGTAAATCAAATCATATACATGATTTTCCATTAAAATATTCAACACAATTACGAGATGTGGTGCAATCTTAAACTTGTCATGGAATTCAATTATACAATGTAAACACCTATGGCCATAGTGACTACCACCCTATCCTAGACTGATCAGGTCTGGACTAGGGTACTGAAGACGGGATCAAGGTCTCAGTAGTAGGCAGCTGGCACCGTAGGGAAATCACGTAGAACCTCCTACCAATGCTACTCAGAAAATCTCAATGCCATAAAGGCATCTCCGTGAAGCACTTGGCACCGTAGGGTAATCACCAAGAACCTCCTATCAGTGCTGGAGATGGCTCTCATGTCCCATAAACTCGATGCCACCTAGGCATCCCCGTGAAGCACTTGGCACCGTAAGGTAATCACACAGAACTTCCTATCAGTGCTAGAGATGCCTCTCACCGGACATGACTTCCATAAAGGCATTTTCGAGGAATTCGCCAACAATCTCAAAGTTCACATCAATAGGTGCACGGTAAGATTATGAAAATCATATGAAAATCATTTCCTTTCAACATCAAGTTCATATAAAAACGCACCAATAATTTTAGAAAATATGAAATTTTATCGTAAAACATGCTAATTTCATTATGTACACCACCATATTTTCCAAAATCATAATTGAAAACGGCCCACGAAATCAAGTTATAAACATCATGCATAGATGCGCAAAATAATAAAATCGGGTAATAAAACGTTGTACTCATTTGGGTTTAACTATTTTCCTTTTACACTAAAATCAGTAACTTAATTTAAACATCATTTCTACTAAGCCTTGAAACTACCAACAAAGTTTTGGAGTTGGTGAAAATCGGGTACGGTAGGCATTTAGTTTAAAATAAATCCTAACTAGGCTAACAACATATGGTTTCTAGTAAAGCTAGCTTAACCTGAGGTATCCTACTAGCTACGAACTATATAAATCCATTACCACAATTGCGACGCTCATTAATTACCCTTATCGCCTTTGGCACGCATATATGTGTCTAAGCTTCCTCAGTAGCTGGGGGTGTGCTAACTGCAATTCCACAAGTAAAACATTCGATGATCAATCTCCATATTGATTTCTCAAGGTCTCTCGCTTAAAACTAATTCTGTACATGCATTTAGATTCGACCAGTCTACCATAATCTCTCTATCAAGATTGAATCATGCATTTGAGCCCTTAGACTTCAACTCTACATCGTCCATTAGTTGGTCGAATTCCTATAACCTAGTTTTCATTACTTATTATCCGTTTATATCATGTTTTACAAGTAATCCTAAACTCATTTTATGTTATATATAACTATTAGTTTTCTTCTTACTAAACAAAACTAACTTAAAGAAAAGTACTCTAATCTTCTTTCATAAGACTGAAATCAACTTCTTCAACATCTAATCGTAACTCTTTATCCACCACACTTCATACAAGCCAATTTATGTACTATTTCTAACATTCATGTTCCCAATACAATTTCCAAAAATTTATTAAACTTATCCTGCCAATTGGTTAATCCATCATCAATACTCATTCAACTTAGTTAAAACAATTAAATTAAATTCCTAATTTCTGAAATCCCTAATTTTTCCTAAATTATAAACCCTAGTTTTCACTAAATTTTTCAATTCTGTAATTTAAAATAATTTCACCCTTAATAAAATTTAATAGCACAATTTAACTAGTAATATAACTAGAGAAAGTTTGGATTTTTTTACCTAAAAACTCACTGTACATAAATGGGGATGCAAGAAAATAGGTGATTTTCTGAGTTTTGGGTATTGTTGGCGTCAGAGGGGAAAAAGGGGAAGATGGGGGTCTTCGGGTTAGGGTTCGGAGGGGGAGAGCTGACGTCTTTGCCAGCGGCTGGCGCGAACTGACAGAAGAAGGGGGTTTCGGTTCTGTTGGGCTCTAGGCCGTTCGGGAGATGGGAGGGGAGGGTTGTTGGTTCTGGGGTCTCGGGTCCTTCGCCGACCGACTCCTTTCTCCTCTCCTTCGCCTGCTGCCTGTTCCCCTACTAAATTATAAAGTCCCCATATATTTTATTACTTGTATAAATTTTATTACCAAATTATAAAATTTCCCCTCTTTAATTTATATTTCATCTTTTTAATTATATTTTGTCTTATAATCACTATGATTAAATTATTTTAGCTTTTTGACTTACCTATTTTATTTAAATTCTGATACCTTATGCTTTATACTAGATTTAATTGTCACAACCCTTAACTTACCAAAAATCGTCACAAATTTTTCATTTTTCATACATTAATTATTTTTCGTCCTTACTTTACCTCGATCGTGATCAGCTACCCTCTCAACAGTTGGGCTGTGTGTCAATGTCTACCTCATCCAGCCATAACAATTTAATTTTGCATTATAAATTAGAAGTAAACACTTGTATAAATAAATCAGAGTTGTTGTTTACATGTGTTTACATTTCTCTACATCCCTAATGGTTACATACAAAATGCTACTATGCTATAAAAAGTTTAGATATAAAATTTTCTCAGTATGTATACCTTACGTGATGGGATGCAGCGGATATCGAAAGGGGAAACCTCCAGTCGCCCCAATCTATACCCAATGCTCTGTAGAGAGGGGAAAATAAGGGGGGAGGGGTGAGCAAACAACACGCTCAGTAAAGTAATCATGCGAACATGTAGATACTGCACTATCTACGTGATCGTGATGCCATGCTCAAAACCATACACTTTCTCATTCACACCTCAAAAGCGTTAATTCATGCTTGTGTTAATGGCATGCAAAGCAAATCATGCTATTTAGTTCAGTGCACAAATCAAATTCAAGCATGGAAAACCATCATGCATAATTCACAAATAAAGCATGGAAAATCATCATGCATCAGTACACTTTAAAGCCATTATCAAACCCTCTCATCTCATAAAATCAACACTTGTCAGGACTCAGCCCCTCCTTTGGACTATCCTAACCCACAAAGCATTTCAAACATGAATTTATTCATAAAAAAATAGACATGTGAGATAGGCAATATAACAGGGAAATCTCCTCTAGGACTATGGCCATATCCTGTGATCCCAGGCTACACTGATCAGGTGTGCGAGGTATCACCACTATCTGGTTTCACACTAACTACTCACAAAAGTCCCTTACCTGTAGTCACTCGAGAAATTTCACTTTCTCAACGTTGCTCGATCCAATAGTCCGATTTGCTTCTCCAATAATCTCTGGAGCTGCATATAACCATTTATCAGGTTAATTACACTTTTCCTACTGTATTTCACATTAAATACAGTCTATTTCGCTTAATAGGCTTTAATAAACCTTAATAGGTCTAACTATGTCTTAAGCCCATTTCTATTTTACTATTCATTTTTGTTGGGCCTATTGGGCTTGTAGGGTCCACCAACTCTTATTGGGCTTGTCCTAGACCCATTACATCATATTGGGCCTAAATTATTTGGGCTTGGCCCATTGGGCCTCTCGGCCACATGCCATTGTCGAGAGCTATCCATGCCGTCGGTCACACCATGGCATGCTGGCCATGTCCCTTTCCTTAGCCAATTCACTTAGGTATTTTCACAAACACTTGGTTGGCAACATTTTTAAACATCACATAGTTCATTTAGGCATTTTATCAAACACCTTGATTGCCAACTTAATACATATATTAATTAATCAATTTGATTAATTCTAATTACACCATAATCATTAACACATGCATATTAACCTATTTATGCCTTAAAATCATATGGGCATTCATCAATATTTCATTACTCACTATCGACCTAACCAAGATCATAGTGATTTCATATGTTTCAATGCTTAAAACATATATCAATATACTTAAAATCATTCATACATTAACATATATGAAATTGAAAACTTGAAAATATACCAATAGTTGTGTTCACACTTTGGCCGAAACTTTGGAGGCTCACGGTTTGCACTCTATGGCTCCTTGATAGCCAATTCCAACATATGTCACTCTCCTTTCAATTTGGAACAACTTTCATGAAGAATGTAAGTTCCAAATATGCCTAATTTCTAGTGATTTCTAGTGAGAGAAAGCTTAGATAATTTGTTTCAATGGAATCTTCTTCGAGCCGAGAATGGTGTGGTGAAGATGACAATGGTGTGGCTGATTTTATAAGCCACTTACTTAGCCATTAAGCCTTACTTTCCAACCATTAAACTTGACTTCCTAAGCCTTAGTCATGAGTGTCACGACCCAAAACTACCCAAAAATCAGAGTTAATTTTTAGCGTTTGTTTATTTTCTTACTTGAATTCTTACATGTCTTCTTATCGTGACCACACTCCACTAACAAATTGGGTTGTGCGTCAATGCCAGTCCCACCATATATTTACCATCTAACTTATTTCTTCTCCAGTCATTTATAATTGTTTACATTATTTATACATCCCCTAAAGTTACTTACAAACATGTTACTGTACTATGCTTATGTAGATACAATATGTACAAGTGTATATACCTTAAGTTGATGGGTAGCAGCAGATATCCGGAATACAGTACTGAGTCGCCTCAACTTCAACTGGAGATTATCTGTGGGAGAAAATGAAAGGGATGAGCACATCAAGCTCAGTAAGGCAATCCTACGAACAAGTAGGTAACCATACTACCTACATGAACGTAGTGCCATGCATAAACCACCCTTTCTCCACACATTTTAAAACAGATGATATGAGTTATGATGTTATGTAAAACACGTTCGCATGGAAAATTCAACATGCAACTCATTTTAAATCATTTCTTTCTCATTTAAAAATTTCACAATAAAGTCAGGACTCGACCCCTTCTTCGGGTGATCCTGACTCACATAAAACCATAAAAATCCGTTTACATCACATATGGGTTTAAAAAGCATGAAAATAACCATCATGCACATTTAATTTAAAACCCGGTTTGATCTCATCAAAATAGTCGACATGCGAGACTAGGCAACATCTGTATATCGGTAATAACCAGGACTGGCCAATATGTGTCCTCGTGAGTCCCTCTAGCTTCACGGATCCCAGTGTGCGAGGTCTCACCCTGATCGGGAATCGCCCTGGAGCTGGGTCAATCCAACCCGTCGGTCTTATCTGATCCTACGCATCCGGAGATGCCGTATCCGAAGATACCCCGTATCACAAAGATACCGTATCCGAAAATACCCCGTATCACAAAGATACCGTATCCGAAGATACCCCACGGTACATCATACTCCATGCTACTTGCACGGTACATCGTACTCCATGGACCCATATCACTCTAGGTACTCCAGCCCAAATGGCCTGCTTCCCACAGAGAGGTTTTGTTTCTCAATACTCATGCCATGTCTCAAAACGCACGTGCGAGCCTATTAAATCGGTGACACACAGTCTACCCGATGCTCCAAGCACGGCTCATCGCAAGTTCTCATAAAATCAGTGCGAGCGATGCTCAGCACTCTCATCAAATCAAGTAAAATCAGCAGAGCCCGCTTTACATCCCCACAAGGCCGCCAACCTCATCCCTCACTCTCACCCTACTTAAGAGGTCTTTTGAGCCTGTTGGGCCTTTTGGCTGACTCCAAGGGCAGACAGCGCTACTCCACAAATCCAGTAAAACTAGTGTGAGCTAGGCTCTAGCACTCTATATATAAATCACCTGAAAATCTTATAAAATATGGTGCAAGTTAAACTCCAGCACCCTGTCACGAAAATCATGTAAAATCTGGTGCGAGTTAGACTCTAGCACCGTGTCACGAAACAAGCATGTGAAATCTGGTGCGAGTTATACTCTAGCACCTATGCATGTAAAACTCTAGTGCGAGCTCTCGCTCCAGCACCAATGCATGCATCACCCAAATCAAAACATCGTGCGAGCTGAGCTCTAACACGTCACATGTAAATAAAAACACGTAGGCGGATCTGTTTTCTCAAAACAGTTTCCAAAACAGTTATATCGTTGAAAGTATGCAATGCTGTGCATTTTCTTTCAAGGTTAGCCAGCCTACTCATGCATGCATTAAAATGTCTCCAGAACGAGCAGAACCCTCTTGTTCTTGCTCCTCCCAATTTTTCCTAAATTTGTAAATTTTACCCTTAACAAGGGTATTTTAGTAATTTGCCCATTCGGGGCACTAAAATTATTATTCGACCTCTAGACCCTTCAGATAAATTTTAAAGACTGCATATGAACTTGAAATTGTATGTTATCTGACCTGAGGAATATTGATACGCAGTTCCGGGCATTTGATTGGGAGCATTTACCCCTATTGGGCCTGATTGCACCTTAATGGGCCTTAATCGGCCTTAAGCCCGTTTCCCACTTAATTTTCACATTATCGAGGCCTATTGGGCTCATTGGGCCCACTAATAATTTATTGGGCCTCGTTCTAATTCTTGAATAACTAAATCGATTATTTACGACAATTTATCTAAATTTCCATAATTTAATTCAATTTATGCGGAAATCATATCAATATCACGCATAACGAGGTAAATTGTCATAAATAAGGGTCACTTACCCGAGATTCCATGCTAGTATGAAATTCGAGACTGTCTCGAGCTGTCGTTGGATGCCAATCGTCGAGCTACACAATTCCATAATTTTCTGGGTAAGTTTTCGGCCCAAAATTAATTAAATTAAATACTTCGAAATTTAAATAGGGTCACTTTCGAC
Source organism: Firmiana major (assembly GCA_033439115.1). Taxonomy (NCBI): domain Eukaryota; kingdom Viridiplantae; phylum Streptophyta; class Magnoliopsida; order Malvales; family Malvaceae; genus Firmiana; species Firmiana major. Next base: position 67,746,536 of record CM065899.1, read on the forward strand.
CACTACTGACTTACCCCAAGCTCGATTGCATCACAGGAATTTTTCCCAATTTTTCCTCTTTTTCTTTTTCCCCTTTTCTCCCTTTTTTCCTCTCTTTTTGGCTGAACCGGTTCGGACCAGTTCAGACCGTCGGTTCACTCCGGTTCGGCCGGTTCTCCGCCGGCTTCCACTGCCAGTGGGTCCGCAAGGTCGTCCGCATCTCGAATCTACCCTCGATTTCGATCGGGCTCGCCGAAATGTCGCCGGTTCGGCCTCTTCTCCCCGGTCGTCGGACCCATTTTCTTCCCTTGGCCGTCGCCGGCGATTCCCGCCGTCTCGTCGGCTGCTACTGGTCTCAAAAGCACCGCCGTCGCCTGGGCTTTCGAAATCTGGCCTTAGTTCCACCCGAATCGCCGCCGTTCGCCGTCGGTGACCATTTCTTTCCCGCGACCTTCTCCTTCGTTTTTCGGCGTCCTCCGGCGTCCTTGGCGCGCATCACCGGTGGCAGACGATTCGCCTGGCGTCAGTCTTTCTTCGTCGGCCCTCGCCTGGGCACAACGACAGCCGATGGCTAGTCGGACTCCTCGGTCGGCTGCTTCGTTTCCGTTTTCTCTGCTTCTCTTTCTCTCTCCCCGACCCGTTTTCAGATTCTTTTTTTTTCAATTCATTTATTATTTATCTTTTATTATTTATTTATTTTATTAATATTTTAATCATTAAAATACCCAAAATATCTACCAAAAATTATTATTTTATTTCAAATTAACTAATTTAATTTTATTTAATTTATTTATTATATTTTAACCCTTTTTCGGGTATAATTTCTCTGTATTTTCGGGATATTGTCCCAAATGACTTTTCAATATATTTTTTGATTATTTTCGGGATTATTTTTTCGAACTAAAAATCCCGATTAATTCCCATAAATTAATATCTTGATCAATTTAACCCAAAATAAATTTATTTCACCTTTATTGACCAAGATTTCTCAAATCCATATTTTTAATTAAATTTCCTTATCGAATTTACTCCGGCTTTCGATCTTTTGACCGTTTTGCCCTTACACGTGTTCGGGATTAATTTAACCCGACCTTCCTTCATACATCCCCCATCTTTTCTTATTTAATTTTCGTATTTTAATTAAATTCGGGTCTTACAACTCTCCCCCACTTAAGAAATTTGGTCCTCCAAATTAGAACCAAGTCATATGAGTCCATAGACTACTCCGGGTACATCAATCATATCATACTCTTAAATTCTTATGTGACCTTCTCCGGAGTGTATTACTACCAAAGGACTTTAATTAGGGAGATCATCTTAAACCTCAATACTTTCTCTTTCCTGTTTAATGCCCGAATCAACTTCTTCAATATACTTATATTTTCATTAAACTAAACTTTTGGAATTCATATTCGATCACCTATGCTGGATCTGGATAGTATTGCCGAAGCATCAAAATCTGAGACACATTGTGGGTGCCTGTTAATTCAGGTGATAACACCAACCTACAGGTCTTATCTCCTACTTGTCCAATCTCTCAAACTATTCCATCCAGCGCAACTCAATTTACCTTCTTCCAAAAGCTCACTATGTCCTTATTCTCTTAGGACAAGAAACATTTCAACCCTACTAATTCACCAAGGGTGAATTTCTAATACTTGTCTATCTGCTCTGAGGTGTTTTTAATCTCTCACTCTTAACTAAACATCCTTAGAGACTTATTATCCAAAGTCAAAAATGATTCTATCTGTCACCCACTTTTTCTTATCCAATTTGGGAAACAACCCCTACAGCCAAACACTGCCTCATATCTTGTTATCCCAATACTCAAGTGACAACTGTCACCATTGGCGAATTCAATTAGAAATCAACTTATCATTCCAGGAGCTTATAAAATCAATATCACACGCTTTCATCGGATCCTCCAGGACTTACATAGTCCTCTCTGACTGACCATCTGTCTGAGGATGGAAAGCTGTACTAATACTCAGTCGGGTTCCTATAGCTTCCTAAAAATATCCTCAGAGGTGGGAAGTGAAGCGGGAATCCCTATATGATACCATGCTCACTGGAACGTTACTTAGTGTTCCACAATCTTCCTTACACATAAATCCTCATATATACTCTGAGTATTTAGAGATTTCATAACCAAAAGGTTGGTAGACTTAGTTACTCTATCGACTATCATCCGAATAGCCTCGTAATTCACCTGGGTCCTCTGTAACCCATCACGACATTTATGGAGACTTGCTCTCATTTTTCGTGCCGTGTCGATATAGGTAGGTGCTGCAATAACTCTGCAGACTTTTAATACTCTACCTTATTCTGTTGACATACTAGGCACTTTTTTACAATCTCTATCATGTCTCTTTTAACATCTGACCACCAATACCCTTTTCGAGATTTTAATATATTCTTTACTTCCGTATGCACTGTATATCCCGAAGAGTGAGCTTCTGACAATATTACTATCTCATCAACTGTGGTCCTGGGGAGCACTTATATTGTCTCTGAACCTCTCTGTAAATCATTAACACTCGCTGTGAACTCTGTCACTATACCCTTCTGAATCTGACCCACACTATCGACACCCTGCCGATCATTACGCTAAGCCTGTCAAATTCGGGCACTCTCATCCGGTTCTAGTCTCAGGCTAGCTGTCATACAATCACTGTCATCATCAGAAGGGATCACATCAATACTGAGGTTCACAACTGCTTTAGCTGCTCACGCTCCCTGACCATCATATTTAATACCATCCCGATGCTCTTTCTGCTCAAAGCATCAGCCTTTCCTGGGTGGTACAATTTTCACAATCAAAATCTCTCAGAAGCTCTAACCCACTATGTAATTCTCATATTCGCCTCTTTCTATGAAAACAGATACTTGGGACTTTATGATCAGTGCATATCCATAATTCCTCATCGTGTACATAATAGTACCATATCCTCGGTACAAACACTACCATTGCCAACTTAAAATCATGAGTCAGATAGTTTATTTCATGATTAAGGAGTTGTCTGACTCCATAATTGACTATCTTCCCATTATACATCAATACACAGCTCCTTCATGATTTTGAGGTATCCATACTCATTGAGAACCTCTTGAGCTGTTGGGTATGGTGAAAATAATCACGGTGATCAGTTCATACTTCATTACACCAAATTCCCGTCACATCTATCATCTCACTCAAAGACCACGTTTTCATAGTTAAACGTGTCAAGGTATACCCTTTTGAGAACTCGCAACAACCTATTTGTAAAAGCCATTTCCAATTATTGCTTACAATTTGCCCTTAGCTTTAACTACACCCATCATGTCATCAATAATGATGATTACAAATCGGTCCAGGTCAAGTTTAAATAACTTCATCGTAGTCGAGCCCCACTACTTATTTCAGTCGTATATATCCTTGACTTATTTACGCATAAGCGTATAAGATCCTTCAAAATCGCTTACGTTTTCAGGTACTAACCTGCGTCATTTTCCTTTTCTTATCTTAACGGCTCTTATTAAATTTTACTATGTTAACCTTTATGATTTGTCTAATTTTAATATTCTTATCGTCTTAGTAAAGGTATCCTAACGCTAAAGGTATTTATTACGACGATCGATTTCACGTTATAGGTTATATATATACTTTTAGACGCTGTTAAGTCTTCAGGCGGGGAGGTATTTTGAAATACCTTTATTAACCTTCAGACTTAACCACAATTACTTTATATACTAGTCCATGTGGTCACAATTTATATTCGCTACTAATTGCTTTAATCCTAATGACTTCATATCGTAAGGATGTTCTTACCTAGCATACGCCTCTTACTCCAGTACATCTGGTATTTAGGATCAAGCATATCTTATCTTAAAAATTATCTCCTTAGTGTATCAATTATAACGAAACTCTTTCATTATTCATTTCGTGAGTACAATCTTTTACTCCTTTAATTTCAACTGTTGCACCCCTTTTTATCACTTGTCAACACTTACAGTATACCTTTCAGTGATGTTTTCACCCTTGTTTTCAACTTAAAATCTCTATATCCATATTTCGTTAATTAATCCTCCTCTATTGGGGTACTCATTTATCAATATTATGCCCGATGATGTAGGCATTCATGCTTTTTACTCACTTATATGTGAATGAAGGCGGTATGAATAAATGTGTGGCACCAGGATCAATGAACATATTTACTTCATTATTCATAACAAGTGTGGTATCTTACACCACATCCATGAAACATCAATAGTGTCCTGGTCCAAGACATCCTCTCGCCTTCGTCCAACAGCCTACTTTCCTTTTTCTTTTCGGCTATGACCTACTTTTTCGTTGCAGCTATATCAACGAAGTTTTTCTCTGTCTCTTTAATTTTCTGTGGGGCGATCTCGCCCAACTCTGTGCAATCAAAATCAATGGTCCGTCTTACCACACTTAACGGCCATTTTTCCATCAATATAGTGTAGATATAGACCCTCTTTCCTTGGTATCCACCACACATTCCACACTGCTTACAGTGCTTACACTGCTTACACTGCTACACTGCTTCGTAGCAGGTCGAGGTCCTCCAATCACAATGCCCCTCAAGAGTGTCAAAATTGGATGCACTGGGGCCTTACCAATTATCTTACTCCATGACTCGTCAAATTAAATCTCTTACCAATTGCCATTTTCCCAATCTCAGAGGCGTGCAATTCATGTTCTTATTTACCCAACTGTAAATCTGCGCACTGCCTCGGTATAAGTAATATCTCACGGGCTAATCAGACTCTAACTGAAAAGTCGAGCCATTTCATGAACTTTTAAACATCTCGACTGTCACTTGTTCATAGTGTCGAGGTAATATCTTCCCAAGAATATAATCGAGCTTCATACTCATCAATAAATCAAATCCTCTGGGTCAGAGTAAGGACTTTTAATCCGAAATTTCCTTTAAATCATGTCCGGGATATCCTGTCACCGAAATATATCCAAGATATTTCCCATATCAGCTCTTAAGATGGGTCGAGCGGAATTCCACCAATGCATCCGCTGCGCCCTCTTATCTTATTCATAATCTGAGCAATTAGCTCCTCAAAATAATCTCCACACTCCGCTCTAATCTCGCGAAGCGTCTCTCAATACTGTCCGATCTCTCTGTCGGACTCTGTGAGGCATGCTTAACATTAGCCTCCATTTCAATTTCATCCTGCTTCTCACAGGTCAACCCAACACGACTTAGCAGACTCAAGTCTACCTCTACGACCTCTGCCTCGTGCACTATCTCATCTAACGTGACTCATATTAGGCATTCCTGCATTCTCAACCATTTCTTAGTCAAAACTCATCTCGATATACACTATTGTATCTAACTAAGCACAATAACACGGGGATGTAATTTTCCTAATTACTGACACTGACACACATCAGACCAATTTCTGCTCTGATACCACCTTAATATGTCATGACCCAAAACTACCCAAAAATCAGAGTTAATTTTTCGCGTTTGTTTATTTTCTTACTTGAATTCTTACATGTCTTCTGATCGTGACCACACTCCACTAACAAATTGGGCTGTGCGTCAATGCCAGTCCCACCATATATTTACCATCTAACTTATTTCTTCTCCAGTCATTTATAATTGTTTACATTATTTATACATCCCCTAAAGTTACTTACAAACATGTTACTGTGCTATGCTTATGTAGATACAATATGTACAAGTGTATATACCTTAAGTTGATGGGCAGCAGCGGATATCCGGAATGCAGTACTGAGTCGCCTCAACTTCAACTGGAGATTATCTGTGGGAGAAAATGAAAGGGGTGAGCACATCAAGCTCAGTAAGGCAATCCTACGAACAAGTAGGTAACCATACTACCTACATGAACGTAGTGCCATGCATAAACCACCCTTTCTCCATACATTTTAAAACAGATGATATGAGTTATGATGTTATGTAAAACACGTTCGCATGGAAAATTCAACATGCAACTCATTTTAAATCATTTCTTTCTCATTTAAAAATTTCATAATAAAGTCAGGACTCGACCCCTCCTTCGGGTGATCCTGACTCACATAAAACCATAAAAATCCGTTTACATCACATATGGGTTTAAAAAGCATGGAAATAACCATCATGCACATTTAATTTAAAACCTGGTTTGATCTCATCAAAATAGTCGACATGCGAGACTAGGCAACATCTGTATATCGGCAATAACCAGGACTGGCCAATATGTGTCCTCGTGAGTCCCTCTAGCTTCACGGATCCCAGTGTGCGAGGTCTCACCCTGATCGGGAACCGTCCGGGAGGTGGGTCAATCCAACCCGTCGGTCTTATCTGATCCTACGCATCCGGAGATGCCGTATCCGAAGATACCCCGTATCACAAAGATACCGTATCCAAAGATACCCCACGGTACATCGTACTCCATGCTACTTGCACGGTACATCATACTCCATGGACCCATATCACTCTAGGTACTCCAGCCCAAATGGCCTGCTTCCCACAGAGAGGTTTTGTTTCTCAATACTCATGCCATGTCTCAAAACGAACGTGTGAGCCTATTAAATCGGTGACACACAGTCTACCCGATGCTCCAAGCACGGCTCATCGCATGTTCTTATAAAATCAGTGTGAGCGATGCTCAGTACTCTCATCAAATCAAGTAAAATCAGCAGAGCCCGCTTTACATCCCCACAAGGCCGCCAACCTCATCCCTCACTCTCACCCTACTTAAGAGGTCTTTTGAGCCTGTTGGGCCTTTTGGCTGACTCCAAGGGCAGACAGCGCTACTCCACAAATCCAGTAAAACTAGTGCGAGCTAGGCTCTAGCACTCTATATATAAATCACTTGAAAATCTTATAAAATCTAGTGCGAGTTAAACTCCAATACCCTGTCACGAAAATCATGTAAAATCTGGTGCGAGTTAGACTCTAGCACCGTGTCACGAAACAAGCATGTGAAATCTGGTGCGAGTTATACTCTAGCACCTATGCATGTAAAACTCTAGTGCGAGCTCTCGCTCCAGCACCAATGCATGCATCACCCAAATCAAAACATCGTGCGAGCTGAGCTCTAACACGTCACATGTAAATAAAAACACGTAGGCGGCTCTGTTTTCTCAAAACAGTTTCCAAAACAGTTATATCGTTGAAAGTATGCAATGCTGTGCATTTTCTTTCAAGGTTAGCCAGCCTACTCATGCATGCATTAAAATGTCTCCAGAACGAGCAGAACCCTCTTGTTCTTGCTCCTCCCAATTTTTCCTAAATTTGTAAATTTTACCCTTAACAAGGGTATTTTAGTAATTTACCCATTCGGGGCACTAAAATTATTATTCGACCTCTAGACCCTTCAGATAAATTTTAAAGACTGCATATGAACTTGAAATTTCGTAAAGTTTACCTCTAGCAGTCCGTAGAATTCCCTTACCTTATTTTCCTGTCAAGTCTGACCTTTTCTTTTCCACTGTTGTCACGTCGCGCAGTCCGTTATGCTCCCAATCAAATGCCCGAAAATGCGTATCAATATTCCTCAGGTCAGATAACATACAATTTAATTGTATTTTCTATTTTCTGGGCTCAATTTAAATCGTTGGGCCCATTTACCCCTATTGGGCCCGATTATACCTTAATGGGCCTTAATCGGCCTTAAGCCCGTTTCCCACTTAATTTTCACATTATCGAGGCCTATTGGGCTCATTGGGCCCACTAATAATTTATTGGGCCTCGTTCTAATTCTTGAATAACTAAATCGATTATTTACGACAATTTATCTAAATTTCCATAATTTAATTCAATTTATGCGGACATCAAATCAATATCATGCATAACGAGGTAAATTGTCGTAAATAAGGGTCACTTACCTGAGATTCCATGCTAGTACGAAATTCGAGGCTGTCTCGAGCTATCGTTGGATGCCAATCGTCGAGCTACACAATTCCACAATTTTTCGGGTAAGTTTTCGGCCCAAAATTAATTAAATTAAATACTCCAAAATTTAAATAGGGTCACTTTCGACCACTACTGACTTACCCGAAGCTCAATTGCATCATAGGAATTTTTTCCAATTTTTCCTCTTTTTCTTTTTCCCCTTTTCTCCCTTTTTTCCTCTCTTTTTGGCTGAACCGGTTCAGTCCGGTTCGGACCGGTTCAGACCACCGGTTCACTCCGATTCGGCTGGTTCACCACCTTACCGATCGGTTCTCCGCCGGCTTCCACCGCCATTGGCTCCGCAAGGTCGTTCGCATCTCGAATCTACCCTCGGTTTCGGTCGGGCTCACTGGAATGCCGCCGGTTCGGCCTCTTCTCCCCGGCCGTCGGACCCATTTTCTTCCCTTGGCCGTCGCCGGCGATTCCCACCGTCTCGTCGGCTGCTACCGGTCTCAAAAGCACCACCGTCGCCTGGGCTTTCGAAATCTAGCCTCGGTTCTGCCCGAATCGCCGCAGTTCACCGCCAGTGACCATTTCTTTCCCGCGGCCTTCTCCTTCGTTTTTCGGCGTCCTCCGGCGTCCTTGGCGCGAATCACCGGTGGCAGACGATTCGCCTAGAGTCGGGCTTCCTTCGTCGGCCCTCGCCTGGGCTCAACGGCCGCCGGTGGCTCGTCGGACTCTCGGTCGGCTGCTTCGTTTCCGTTTTCTCTGCTTCTCTTTCTCTCTCCCCGACCCGTTTTCAGATTCTTTTTTTTTCAATTCATTTATTATTTATCTTTTATTATTTATTTATTTTATTAATATTTTAATCATTAAAATACATTAAAATACCCAAAATATCTACCAAAAATTATTATTTTATTTCAAATTAACTAATTTAATTTTATTTAATTTATTTATTATATTTTAACCCTTTTTTGGGTATAATTTCTCTGTATTTTCGGGATATTGTCCCGAATGACTTTTCAGTATATTTTTCGATTATTTTTGGGATTATTTTTTCGAACTAAAAATCCTGATTAATTCCCATAAATTAATATCTTGATCAATTTAACCCAAAATAAATTTATTTCACCTTTATTGACCAAGATTTCTCAAATCCATATTTTTAATTAAATTTCCTTATCGAATTTACTCCGGCTTTCGGTCTTTTGACCGTTTTGCCCTTACACGTGTTCGGGATTAATTTAACTCGACCTTCCTTCATACATCCCCCATCTTTTCTTATTTAATTTTCGTATTTTAATTAAATTCGGGTCTTACAATGAGTCACCTAATGAGTCACCTTATGAGTCATGTTTAGCTTTAACTATTTTTAGATATTTATCTCATGGGCTTTCCATTTGGGCTTCTCGGTTTGGGCTTTCTTAATGGGCTTTCGGGATGAAATTTTTACTATACCTCGGGCCTTTAATTTTCTAAATATTTAGCTGATCAATTGGTCCAACAATTCGGTCTATGGGACCTAAGAATTTTGATCTACGTTTAGCATACCTTAATGGGCTTTAAAATTTTCACCTTAGACCCATTACGTTTTTAACCATTAAATTTAATCTGGAATCCTTCCGAATAAATTTTCCTTACTTCCGGGGATAATTATCTTGTATTCTGACCAAGAATATTTTCCCTAATTTTTTCTCCATACTTAGATTAATTTTTAACTATGATTAGTAGGTTAATTTTTAACTATGATTAGTCAACTATGGTAAAAATCCACTTTCTTAACTATAGTTGACTTTTTCCTTAACCATTGATCAAGTTGACTTTTTCTCAAAATTTTGAAAGTATCATATCTTATGTCTTACACTCTCGTTTTTATGTTTCAACCGTTCTCGGGGGATAATTACACCCGAAACACCTTAAATACCTTAACTCGCCAAAAAGGTCCAAATTTACCCTTTTTAGCTTTTACTCTCGTTTTCTGTGTTCGGAACTAAATCAAGCTGACTTTCCTTCATGAGCTCTTTATACTTTCTCATTTTAAGTTCTTATTTTCAGTCAGAATAATTCAGATCCACTCGGTTTAGCCTGTGACTCTTATAGCTCACATTTGGCTTTTTATGTAGCTTTTCCGTGTTAAATCATTTTACTAACACTTTAAATCTAGTAAATACTCTTCTTATGATTCAACTATAATAATAGAGTGTTCATACACTTAGGAATCATAAGGAACAAGCTACATAAAATCCAGGTCTGACAGAAAATCATGTAAATAGGCATAAAACATGGAAATCTCAACATGTAAAATCATCTCATACTCAGTCTCATTAAATCTCAAAAAGGGAAATTCATTTAAGAAACCTCCTTTTTAAATTGCATAACATCATAATTCAAATTATCATTTCTTTAAATCACAAATCCCATAAGGCTCGACCCCTCCCTCGGGTCTACCCTGGATAAATCACAATCACACTCGTGTAAAAAAATCATGTGGTATTATGTAATATTAAGTGAGACAGGTCACTATATCACAAATACTATGTTGGCCAACTATGTCATAAATCATCCTAGACCACACGGATCCCGGTGTGCGGGGTATCATGCTGAAACAAAGGTGGGTTAGTTCTTCACCAGACTTTCTCATCAGTAACTCAACCACGCGGTACAGCGTACTCCATGTGATATACACTGTACAAGCTACTCCGCAGACCCACACCATGGTTGGGGGTGTTAGTCGTAGGTCTTATCTACCCCATACCACGTGTAACCTACTCAGTCTCAAATGCACATGGGAGTATTTCCTTTTGATGTCAGGTCATAGCCCCTCATGGCCTTGCTCGCCCCTTTTGGGTTCCCTGAACACCATGTCAGGTCCTAGCCCCTCATGGCTTTGCTCACCCCTTTTGGGTTCCCTGAACACCATGTCAGGTCCTAGCCCCTCATGGCCTTGCTCGCCCCTTTTGGGTTTCCTAAACTAATTTGTATTTCCCTCACCACAGCATCATACATATCACAGTGTGAAAACCTATGCGAGCTAAGCTCTAGCACGATTCATGCATCATTAATAAATATCCTCGTACGAGCAATGCTCTAGTAAGGCATTTATGCATAAAAACATGAAGAAACCACGTATGAGCATAGCTCTAGTATGATTATATGCATAAGAAAACCACTCGAAATCCACGTAGAGCAAAAGCTCCAGTACGGTTTACAAAATATCATCATAGTTTCAAATCAAGGTACGAGCTAAGCTCCAGCACGTTTCATACATATGAAAGCATCAAAATCCAATGTGAGCGGGCTCCAGCATGATTTAATTCACACAAACACGATAGGCAGCTCATATACATTCAAAACAATCTCAAAACATGTTTAGCATCTCACATGTGCTATTTCACAACATCATTCAAACATTAGCCAGCATACTCGTAGATTTGCTTAAAACAATGCAATGTGTTTTGTAAAAACATCAAAACATGTGATTTATGCAATTATTAGCCTTATTATCCCTTTTTATCAAATCCACTTCAAAACCAAATCATATACATACTTGTAGCAATTCACACATACCAATAATCATTTTCATAAACAATCATGCATTTCATAAACGCCCTATATTCACCCACGAGATCAAAGTACGAGCAGTTATCTCTATATACTCACAGAATTCCCTTACTTGGAATCGCGTCACGTGATTCCACTTCCTTAGAGCTGCTTACTTGTGCGGTTCGATTCGTATCCAATGAACTTTTCGAAACTGCACAAAGTCATTTATCACATCAATTTAGTCAATATAACATGACTCTTGTGTTTTCCATAGTCGATTCAACCTATAGCCTCTGTTAACACTTATAAGGCCTCATTTTATTGTTCTACTCATACCTCGAGTCTATTAATTCTCTTAGGCCTATTGATTCATACTATATCAATATTAAATCGATATTAAGCTCATAGTGTTCATATTTCATCAATTGCTTCACTATGGCATTTTATCAACATCTTATATACTCATCTCAAATCATTCACATTATCTCATAAACACTTTAGCATACCCATAAATCATCAACTTATTCAACACACAATTGCTCACACTAGATTCATTCTATTTTCTAGGTCACACTAGTTCCATCACATTCTAGGCAGTTTTAACTATCAATACACATACAAATCATCTCCAAAATCAATAAATAGACAAATGTAAATGGGCTGAAGTATTAGAAACTTACCAATCTAGTTTATCTTCTTACTCCAAATGAAAATGTCTCTTGCTCCTTCAATACAACAAATGAGGCTTTGATTCCAAAGTATGTTGTTCTTCTCTTTGATAAGAACAACTTTGTATCTAATAGTCTTTTCTCAAATCTTACTGGAAATGGGTGGATTTAGGAGTGCGAAAGTTAGGTTTTTAGGTTGAAATGAAAGAGTGAGGTTGTTTCTCGAAATTTATATATTTCACTGCTCCTATTTATAGAAATTGCTTGATGAGATCGATCTGCATTAGAAGGAGATCGATCTGGCTCTCTTAAATCTCTCATTTTCACTCCAATTTGAATGCATGAGATCGATCTGTCAAGGCTTGAGATCGATCTATTTTCAGATAGTAGCTTAAGGAGATCAATCTACTCCAAAGGTGAGATCGATCTTCTCCAACCCGAGAGCTAAGAAAATAGGTCTGTTTGCATTAAGAATCGATCTCTTCTTTACAGAATGTTTAGCAAATCGATCTGGCCCCATTGGAGATCGATCTGCCCTGCTCCATTGCTCGCATAAGAGCTTTTTTTGCTCTTCCAGATCGATCTTTCATCCTATGAGATAGATCTGGCATTCATATTTTCCAGATTTTGCTGTAAAAACTCATACAAAACAATCCTTAATTTCTTGTCGTAGTCATTTTCTCATCCAACCACCTTCAAGACTTGAAAATGACATACATTCATACTTTATACACATTAAAACTTGTGTCCATTCATTGTATAGCCAAAGATATACAATACAAAACTAAATGGAAGTATAAAGGTTTATGCAACTCATTCCATTTGCTGCACTACTCATTTTGCATTCCACTCGCATTCATCACATACCAAAGTCCATTTCTTCATATTCATACATAATGAAACTTGTGTTTACATTCCCAATTCATATTGCAAGGGTGTACAATGAACTTATGGACTTTACATCACTTATGCTACACATTACAAGTACATCATCTGAAAATACGGGTCTTACATGGGACAATTCCATATCTTGCTCTATGAATTGTGTCCTTTGGATGGCTTCGGCTTAAGTCCATAGATTCAAAGATGCTAACCTACTTTGGATCACGGGTTTCAGCCCATGGATGAACTTAACTGTTTTCTTCAACTCATTTCGGGCTATGTTGGGGTTATATCGGAGGAGTAGTGAATTTCGACTCATATTAATCCACCATCATGTTACCTTAGACCACACTCAGAAACTCTGCTTCTTTCTTCCTCGGAGCTCATTCCGGGATGTATTGTTCATTAAATCTATCAAAGAAAATCTCTCAAGTAATCTTTGAGTGCTTAGCCAACAAAATAGTTTCGGCAAACGTCCCCCATCGATCTGCCTCACTCTCTAGCATGTAGGTAGCTAACTTCACTTTCTTGACACTTCTGCACTACATGTACTTGAACATTTTCTCCAATTTCAAAATCCACTCTTAGCTTTATCAGGGTCTTTAACTCCCTCGAAGACTGGTGGATTCATTTTCTAAAACTGTTTCAATCAGGTCATATTCCTATCCATTGGATCTTGGACTGGTAGCTGTACCACTTGGGGATGTGGTGGAAGAGGTGGTGGTTCAAGTACTTGTGGAGCTGGTGGTGGAAGATCTTGGGGAACTAGTTGTGGCTCGGGTGGTGGTGGGGGAGCGCAAAGCGCATTCACAAACTGAGCGAAGTTAGCCATGAACTATGTAAGGGTAGCAGACATTTACTCCATAGTTTGCTCAATTTTAACTATTCGAGTGTTCGGACTAGTCGGCTGGGGAGGAAGAGGTACTGGAGGTGGAGGATCCTGTCTCCCTCGACCTCTTCCTCATCTCCCACTCATATTTACTTACGATTCTTTTACTAAGACCCAAACACACTTATTAATAATAAAAAATATATGCAACATATAAATATATATTTCAGACATGCACGGTATATGGGATGTATTGCTACACTAGCTAACCTATACCAATACGGTAAACTACAACTACGCTCTGATACCAAAAAGGCTATCACGACCAGTAACCTCTACTTCTATATCTAAGCGCCTAAATTAATGCGAAAACGTTTTAAAATGAACTAACCTTGGCTAGTATTTATCATTATAACTTTTGGATCTTTTCTTGTAGTTCCGTATCGAATATAGGTTTAAATCTTTTATATTAATATGTGAAGGATTTTATTAAGGTCCTAAATTTTCTAGAAATTTTGGCAGCATAACAGCTGCAATTGACTTTACCCAACCTACAAATAAGACAATATCGCAACCAAAAACCACAATCCACAATCACATGATCAGTTCTCACAACCAAATGTATATTAGCAATCCTAGCTATCCACAACTAACAATCATTTAATCACAATCACATTAGCAACCCATCACATAATCCTAAGTAACTAACCATCATGAATTATAACTTCCTATCCGTTCATTAAGTTTAAGATTCAACCTAGTTTCATAGTAAGCTAATTCTATAGGTGTATTATCACGAAAAGGTAATATTGACTTGTTTAATAATCCTACTTATGACAGAACAGCTAATACATCCCAAAACCATTATTTACATACATCTGTGCATACACACAAGTCTGAAACAAAACTTTACACTAGTTGCGTATACCTTAGCACCAAAGTCACGCACTTAGCACAAGGAATTAGTAAGTTTTTCGGGCGCTTCACCCACTAGTTAGGTCTCAGCCCATCCCTCGGACTGTCCTGACCCACAAATCATTTCAAACATGGATTTATTCACAAAACAATAGACATGTGAGATAGGCAATTCAAAAAAAGGTAATAACCTCTAGGACTATGGCCATATCCTGTGATACCGGCTACTTGGATCAGGTGTGTGGGATATCACCACTATCTGCTTCCACACGGGAGGTGGGTCAAATCTAACCTGTCGGTCCATAGCAGATCTCGTCTGAAGATGGCATATCACAATCTTAACATGCTACAATGTACTCCATGCTATATGCACGGTACAACGTACTCCGTGGACCCAATCAACACATCATGTCACACCACATCTTAAAACGCAAGTGTGAGCTTATTTAATTGGTGCGACCTTTTGTCTACCCGAAGCTCCTAACACGACTATCAACATATCAAAATCACAACTGCACATTCAAGCATATTTAATTAATGCGACACCAAGTCTGCCCGAAGCTCCAAGCATGACAACAAATAAGGTGGGAATCTAATGCGAGCTACACTCCAACACCATGCCAAAACCAGTATAAAAATCCATGTGAAACTAGTGCGAGCTAAACTCCAGCACCTCATGCGTATAAAACACATCAAATCTCATGCGAGGCCTGCTCTAGCACGCTTTCATTCTCACGAAATCATGTAGGTGGCTCAGTCTTTGTAAAACATGGTTATCAACCAAATCACATCATTTCTTTTTGTAAATCATTTCAAACATTAGCCAACCTACCAACCATTTTCTAAAAAGCAATAAATCATGATTTTCAAAGCATTATGCTTTTGTTTTCATGCACATTTCTCAAACACCCAACTTTTACCCTTCGATCACTCAATTTTATTTCCTAATCACTCATGCATTCTAACAAAGCATTTAATGTGCCCAAATTGCACACATATATCTCTAGGAGTCCACAGAATTCCCTTCTTCAATTATTTGAGTGTGACTCTCTTTTCCTCTTAGCCTCTTGCGCTCTTAACTCTCCTTGCTTCGGGGTATCCTCGGGAGTTGCGATTCATTAATCCAAATCACTTGAGTTAATATTGTTATCTCATATTTTGGCCTCACTAGTAAATATGATTCATTTAAGCATTTTCCAATGCCTTAATCCACATTTTACCCCTTTTAGGTAAATCTCACAATTTACTCACTAACAACATCTCAAAATCATACCACAACACTATTATTAACTTCAATATATCCTATTCATCATTAATCTTAACACATTTCACTTTCTCACACTAGACCATTTCTAGGTTATGGTGGATTCATTACTTCCTAGGTAGTTTCTACCCTTTCTATGCATACCAAACAACTCCAAAATCAATATCTACATAATGTACTTGAGTTATTTCATTTAGAAACTCACCTAGTTTGATTTCCTCTTTGCTCCAATGGAAATGCACCTTTGATCCTTCAATCCAACAAGTGGGGAAATGCCTCCAAACTATGTTGTTCTTCTCTTTGATGTGAACAACTTTGTCTCTAATAGCTTTCCCTCAAATCTTATTGAAAATGTGTGGATTTAGGAGTGAGAAAGCTAGGTTTTAGGTTGGAAATGGGAAAGATTGGTTTTGTCTCAAAAATACAGATCCAACTGCTCCATATTTATAGATTCAGCTTGATGAGATTGATCTGCCTTGGGTGGAGATCGATTTGGTCCTCTTAAAATCTCTCTTTTCCAAGACATTTTGAAGGTAGGAGATCGATCTGTCGAGTAGGGGAGATCGATCTGCTTCCAACCCGAGAGCTAAGGAGATCGATCTGTTGCATTAAGGATCGATCTGTATTTTACAGAATGTGTTAAGAGATCGATCTGGCTCCCTTAGAGATCGATCTGCTCTATTCCATTGCTCAAATAAGAGCATTCTGGCTCTTCCATATCAATCTCTCATCCTATGAGATCGATCTGGCCTTCATATTTCTAGATTTTCTGCAGTTTTTTTGCAACAACTCATACAAAAACAACTTAAATTTGCTGCCATAGCCATTTTCTCACCCAATCATCTTTAAGACTTGAAAATGACATCCATTCATACCTTATACCTATTGAAACTTGTGTGGAATCTTTGTATAACCAAGGTATATGGTATACACCAAGTGAAAGTGTACAACTCACACACATCTTCCTTCTCTTTTACCACACTACTCACATTCTTCACATGTTTAAGTCCATTTCTTCATATTCATATATAATGTAACTTGTACGTACAATCACAACTCTTATTACATGTGTGTACATTATACTTATGGACTTACATTACATATACTTCACATTACATTTCTATGTACATGTATATAAGTCATACATATACGGGGCCTCACAATAACTATTTGTTTTCTTCTTACTAAAACAAAATTAAATTAAAGAAAAGTGCTCTAATCTTCCTTCATAAGACCGAAATCAACTTCTTCAACATTTAATCCCAACTCTTCATCCACCACACTTCATACAAGCCAATTTATGTGCTATTTCTATTGTGAGTTTATAGTTTAAATCCTCAATTATTTTCGTCATGGCTGAAGCTAACCATCGAATTACACCATTCACATTTAGATTTACAATTTATCCAACTCAAATTCTAGATAAACAATTTTCCCTTAATATTCCTAAGTGGCCGAAACTAATCCTTATGCCCCTTTTCATATTTTCTTTCAACAACAAATTAAATCTAACTTAACAAACAGTAAATTAATCTAAAATATATTCATAAATTTTATCCAAAATTTTGTTTCTAATCTAAATGTTCAAAATCCCTAATTTCGAACCCTAACTTTTTCTTAGTTCCTTCAAAACACAAATTTAAATTCATTTTTACAACAATAATATTTCTATAACACATTTTGTATACAAATTTAACTAATTTAACATTTGTTTTTTTTTTACCTAGGATGTAAGACATGATTTTTTTATCGTAAGAGCAAATGGAATAAATAGAAATTTTTGAGTGCATTTTAAAATGCAAAAAAAGGTCTAAAATGGTATTCCCAAACATGTGCAAGGGTAAAATGGTCAAAAGATTGAAAGTCGGTATAAATTCGACAAGAAAATTTAATTAAAAATAGGGGATTGAGAAAACTTGATTAATAACGAAGAAATAATTAAATTTTGGGTTAAATTGATCAAGATATGAATTTATTGGAATAAATCAAAATTTTCACTACGAAAAATAATCTCGAAAATAATTAAAAAATATACCGAAAAAGGTAAAATTGGATTGAGAAATTCATTTACAGATTAAATGAATTTAATATGAATTTTTGGGATATTTTTAGGATTTTATTATTATTTTAATGAAAAATAATAATAATAAAAATCTATTATAAATAAAATAAAAAAATAAAAAACGAAATTGCAAATTGTGAAAATCTGAAACTGAAGAGGAAAGAAACAGAAGCCTGAAACCGACGCAGACCCGAGGAAGAGAAATTCACCGGACGAGCCAACACGAGTGACCAGCTCGGAAAAGGGAGAGGGCGTCGGCGCGAACCACCAGCCGTAAGGATGCACCCCACAGGTGTCGGAAAGAGCAGATCGATGAAGAAATTGTCGAAAGGAGGAGAAGAGGAACGGCGGCCACCGGCCATGATTTGGTCCAATCCGAGGCCAGCCGAGAGGTCCCCTGCCCAAGACGTGTCGAACGGCAGTGGTGAGGCACCGGGAACCGGTCGAACGGTGTTGGAAGGACCAAATGGTGACTGAATCGAACGAAACGGATTGAACCGACTGAACTGAACCGGACTAAACCGATGGTCTGAACCGGGTTGAACCGGACCGAACCGGTTCAGCCAAAAAGAAAAGGAAAAAAAGAGAAAAAGGGAAAAAGAAAAAGAGGAAAAATTGGAAAAAATTCCAGTGATGCAATCGAGCTACGGGTAAGTCGGTAAGCGGTCGAATTGATCGATTTAAATTTTGAAATATTTAATTTAATTAATATTCGATTAAAAGTTTACCCGAAAAAATATTTAAATGTGTAGCTCGACAATTGGCATCAACTGAGAGCTCGAGACAGCCTTGATTTGTGTACTATCATGGAATCTCGGGTAAGTAACTTTTATTTATGACAATTTTGCATCGTTATGCGTGTTAGATAAATTACGGATTTAATTTTTGTATTAAATGAATTAAATTCTGGAATTAGAGATAAATTGTCGTAAATAATTCATTTAGATATCCAAAAATTTAGAATGAGATCCAATATATACTGATGGGCCCAATGAGCCCAATAGGCCTCAATAAAGTGCGGTAAACGGGCTTAAGGCCGATTAAGTCTCATTCTGGTGCAATCGGGCCCAATATGGGTAAACGGGCCCAATGATTTAAATTAAGCCCAAAAAATATGAAATACAATTTAATTGTATTGTATTTGACCTGATGAATGTGTATCCACAGTTTCGGAGATTGGATTCGGAGCAAATCGGACTGTGCGACGAGTCATCACTGAAAATGTCAGACTATACAGAAAATGAGGTAAGGGAATTGTGTGAGTAGCTAGAGGTAGCTACGCGTATTTTAATAGTTTTTGTATACACTGAATATGTATGTATACATTGATATTGTACAAAGGTCCTAAAAATGGTTTAAAGATTTAAGGACTCAAAATTGATAAAAAGACTATTTTACCCCTATTGAGGGAAGTTCACCTAAGGATGGTGAAAGCATGACATGCATGAAATGCATGATTTCAGGACTTTTATGATTAAGGGATTTTATTGGTTTTAATCAAAACAAATCGATAGATTGGCCAGTAATTGCTTAAGTTTCATAAGATAACACTACGTAGGTGTTATTTATATTTAAATGAAATTTCTTTGGAAAACGGCCAACTATCAAGTTTATAGGGAAACAGATAGTGCTACCACATAGTTCGCTCTATATCTGCATTTGTGAGTGTGCATAAAATGTGCTTGAGCAGTTGCTCGCACCAATTTGTGTGACATCATATGCATGAAATGTGCTAGAGCGGTTGCTCATATTGATTTTTATTCTTGTGAAATGCATGAGAAGTGTTGGAGCCTAGCTCGCACTCTGTTTTGACATGTTTTGACTTGTTTTGACCTGATATGCATAAAAAAGGTGCTGGAGCGATTGCTCACACTAGTTTTTATGATTTGACATGCATGAGAGATGCTGGAGCTTAGCTCGCATCTAGTTTTGATATGATATTGCATAAAAGTTGTGCTAGAGTGTAACTCGCACGAGATTTGATGTATTTATGCATAAAGTCATATTGGAGCGTTGCTCGTACGAAGCTTTGATTTACTTGAGCATTTATTTGTGTTGGAGCATTGCTCGCACATTATTTTATATAGATTTATAACTCATTTTAAAGTCGTACTGGAGTGTTACTCGTACGCAGATTTCATTGATTTCTATAAAACTGTGCTAGAGCTTCGTTCGCACGAGGTTTTCAGATATCATGAATATGCATGGAGCTGTGCTTGAGCTTCGCTCGCACAGGGATTTATATGACATGCATATAGCCGTGTTGGAGCTTCTTATAGACTGTGTGTCACAGTGAGATTATATGCTCACACGTGCATACTGAGACAGAGATGATATGGGTGGATAAAATCTATTGCAGGCACCCCTGATTGAGCTTGGGTCTGTGTATATCACGCGGAGTACACTGTACCGTGGGGATTGTTAGAGTGGAGTGGCATTAGCCACGAGGCAGTAAGCCTTACCCTCGCAATCCTGGTGTTATGCTGTTCTGGCGGGTAGGACGACCCACCTCCCATTTTAGCACTGTACCCCACACATTAAGTACCGTGTTGCCAGGGATCACGAGGTTATGGCCATAGTCCTATGTTGTTACTGATAGTCACCTACATGTCTCACATGATATAACTATTAGTCGTTAGACCAAGGTAGACCCGAGGGAGGGGTCAGGCCCCCAATTTTATGATCTGATGAATTGTGACCCTGAAAGAATGGTAGTTTTATAACCGAAGTTTTACAATGAATTGTTTTATGAGTTGAGATTTGAATTATGAGATGCTTAACCCCTTTGGGTTATTTTATATTGTGTTTTAAATGAAATGATTTAAATGCAGTAGCATGATGTGTTTTTCAATGCTTTAATGATAAATTCATGAAAGGATTATATCTCATGATTTGTTTTATATCGCATGAAATTATGCATGATTTTGATTAAATTCATGCTAAGTATGATTTAATGATGTCGCATAAAATGTTGTTGATGCATGAATTACATGCTTTTCTATATGCACAAATAGTTTTGGATAAACTATGTCATGATATATGCATGGTTTTGTGCTTGAGATTTTAATGAAAAGAAATAGATTTAAGGGTATGGCATTATGAGCATATAGATAGTGGAGCTATCTACTTACTTGCATAATTGCCTTACTGAGCGTGTGGTTTGCTCACCCCCCTTATTTTTCTATCTTCTTAGAGCACAATAATTAGTAAGCGGCTAAGGACTTGCATGCATTGGTATCCGCTGCTTCCCATCGAGAGACAGGTATACACATTTGTATAGTTTTGTATCTGAACATGTAATGCACAATATTGTAAATGGATATGATGTCGGGGATGTAGGGTTATGTATACCATTATGAATGTATTTAATTAAAGTCAAAAGATAGTAAACTCTGATATGTGAATGTGATTATGGAAATGGAATGGTAAATAGGTGAGAGGTGACTAACACCGAATCATAACTCAACTGTTTGTAGGATGGTCATGATGAGAGGAAGGTGAGAATTAAATAATAAATGAAAAAGTGAAAAAAATTTATTCTGATTTTTAGGTAATTTGGGTCGTGACAGTTTTGGTATCAGAGCTGAGTTGGCCTGATATAAGTCGGTGTTAGTGGTTAAGAAAGTTTATATCCTCATGTACTATGCATTGTTTAGATACAATTGTGTATATTGAGATAGAAGTGCAACTAAGAATTTGGTTTTGAATGCAAGAATAGACTCATTAACTGATAGCCGCTATGGTTGAGAGGCGAGTACACGAGCTCGAGGCCGTAGAGGTAGACTTAAGAGTCGTACTGTGTCGCCACATGAGACTCAAGATGAGATTGAAGTGGAGGCTGATGATGAGCATGTCCCACAAAGTCTGACAGAGAGATTGAACAGAGTTCGACAGAGAGATCGGACAGTATTGAGACACGCTTCGCGAGGTTAGAGAGGAGTGTGGAGAATATTTTACGAGCTAATTGCTCAAGGTATGCAAGAGATTTGAGGGCGAATCGGAGCATTTGTGAAAGTTCACTCGACCCACCTTAAGAATTAAACATCCAGAATGGACATGAAAAATAATTCGAGATGTATTCCGGTGACAGAATATCCCGGACACTTAAAGGAAATTACAGATAAATTATTTACTCTGACCCAGAGGAACTGGTTGATTGATGAGTATGAAACTCAGTTTATATTCCTGGGCAGATATGACTCCGACACTATGGACAGTGAGATTCGAGATGTCTGAAAGTTCATGGAAAGGCTCAGATTATCAATTAGAGTTTGATTGGCCGTTAGATACCACTACCTATGTCGAGGCAGTGCGCAGACTACAGTTATGTGAATAAGATCATGAGTTGCACGCCTCTGAGATTGGGAAAGGTAATAAGGGCCGAAATAGAGACAAAAAAAGAATAGAGAATGACAGAGATGTCAGAACGGGAAAAAAAGTAGTTTGGTAAAAGCTTAGAGCTGATGAGTCATGGGGTAAGATGATTGGTAAGGCCCCAATGTATTCAATTTCAGCACTTTGAGGGGTATTATGATTTGAGGACCCCGACCTGCTACGGAGCAGTGCAACAGTGAGAGCAGTGTAGCAGTGTGAGCAGTGTAACAGTGTAAGCAGTGTAGCAATGAGGGCAGTGTAACAATGTAAGCAGTGTAAAATATGTGGTAGTTACCACGAAAATAAGGTGTTGGATGAGGGCGAGTGTGTGGCTTGGACATGGACTCTACGATGTTTCATCTGATGTGGTGGAAGATACCACACTGGTTGTGAATAATGAAATAATTATTTTAATTGATCCTGGTGCCACGCATTTATTCATACTGCCTTCATTTGCTTATAAGCTAGTGAAAGATGTGAAGCTTGTACCCTTAGGCAAGATGATGATAGTTAGCTGATTATCACTAACTGAATATGCGTATAGAGATTGTAAGTTGAAAATAGGGGTGAAAACATCACTGAAAAGTGTATTGTAAGTTTTAACAAGTAATAAAAAAGTTGTTATAAGTGATATATGAAAGGAGATAAGCTTTGAGATGTGATAGATCTTGAATACGAGATATATTGGAATAAGATGTGTATGCAAGGTAAGGATATCTTTAATATGTAAAGTAATTTGGATTAAGTGATATGTAATGACTATGAATTGCGACCAAGTATAAGGGGTGGATATACCCATAACCAGTCTATGTGGTCAAGTCTGAGGGTTAATAAAGGTATTTCAAAATACTTCCCCGCCTGAAGACTTGACAACGTCTAGAAGCGCACACATAACCTATAAATTGAAATTGATAGTCGTAATATATATACATTTAAAATTTGGGTACCTTTACTGGTACGATAAAGAAATATAGAATTCGATTAATCATGAAGGTTTAAAAATTAAAAATTTATAAAAGCCGTTAATATAAGAAAAAGGAAATGACGTGGGCAAGTATCTTGAATGGAAACGATTTCGAAATGACATTATACGTTTATGCGTACATAGGTCAAGGATATGAGTGATTGAAATATTGAGTGGAAACTCAACTATGATGAGGTTTTTAAACCTTACCTGGACCAATTGGTTGTCATCTTTAGCGATGATATTTCGATGTATTTGAAGTCCAGGGAAGAGCATGAGTAGCAACAGGAAACTGTCGTACAAACAAGTTGTCGAGAGTTTCTCGAAATGGGCTGCTCAATTGATACGTCCCATTTGGAAAAAGATTGCATACGAGTGGGATTATAAGTATGAAAGTAACTTCGGTGATTTTTGATATTTTGAAGTAATAAGCTAACCACCATAAATATTCTCACCATAACTAACAGCTCAAGAGGTTTTAGTGTGTATAGATACCTAAATAAGGATTGAGCTGTATATTGATGTAAAATGGAAAGATAGTCGTTTATGGATTCAGATAGTTCAAGGACCATGAGAGAAACTATCCGACCCATGATTTAGAGTTGGCAGTCGTAGTGTTTATGCTAAAAGTATGGAGCCACCACTTAAATGATAAGAAATTTCGGGTATGCACTGATCGTAAAAGCCCCGAGTATCTGTTTTCACGGAAAGTGTAGAATATGATAACAAAGAGGGTTAGAGCTTCTAAGGATTATGATTGTGAACATTGTACCACCCAGGAAAGGCTAATGTAATGGTTAATGCCTTGAGCAGAAAGAGCCTCGGGATGGTATTAAATATGATGGTCAGGGAGCGTGAGCTACTAGAGCAGTTGTGAACCTCAGTAGTGATGTGATCCCTTCTGATGATGATGCTGATTTTATGATAGCTAGCCTAAGGTTAGAACCGGATATGAGTGACCGGATTTGCCAAGCTTAGCGTGATGATCGACATGGTGTCGATAGTGTGGGTCAGATTCAGAAGGGTACAGTGACAGAGTTCACAGTGAGTGATGATGACTTACAGAGGTTCAGAGACAGTATAAATGCTCCCTAGGACCACAGTTGATGATATAGTGATATTGTCAAAAGCTCACTCTTTGGGATATACAGTGCATCCGTGAAATAATAAATATATCAAAATCTCTGAAAAGGGTATTGGTGGTCAGATATGAAAAGAGACATTATAGAGATTGTAGCAAAGTGTCTCGTATGTTAGCAGATTAAGGTAGAATACTAGAAGTCTGCAGAGTTATTGCAGCTCCTACTTATATTGACATGGAAATGGGAACAAGTTACCATGAATTTCGTGATGGGTTACAGAGGACTCGAATGAATCACGAGGCTATCTGGGTGATAGTCGATAGATTGATTAAGTCTACCCACCTTCTAGTTATGAATACCCCAGATACTCTATGTGCGTAGGCGAAACTATGTGTATAGAAAATTGTGGAACATTATGTAGCGTTCCAGTGAGCATGGTATCAAATAGGGATTCCCGCTTCACTTTCCACTTTTGGGAATATTGTTTTGGAAGCTATGGGAACCCGATTGTGTGTTAGCACAGCTTTCATCCTCAGGCAGATGGTCAGTCAGAGAGGATTGTACAGGTTCTGGAGGATGTGATGAGAGCGTGTGCCATTAATTTTATAAGCTCTTGGGATGATCAATTGTTACTAATCGAATTCGCCAATAATGACAGTTGTCACTTGAGTATCGGGATGACTTTATATGAGGCATTGTATAGCTGTAGGGATTGTTCCTCGACTTGGATAAGAAAAGTGGGTGACAGATAAAGAGTTGTTCCCGAATTGGAAAGACAAACCTCTGAGGATGTTCAGTTGAATTGTGAGAGATTAAGAACACCTCAGAGCAGACAGAAAACCCATGCTGACAAGAGACAGAAACCATTGGAATTCACCGAGGGTGAATCAGTACTGTTGGAACTTACTTGTCCTTCAGAAAGAAGACAAATTCAGTTTTACTAGACCCATTACGTACGGGCTTAAGGTCGGTTAAGGCCCATTATGGTGCAACCAGGCCCAATAGGGGTAAACGGGCCAAATGATTTAAATTAAGATCAGAAAATATAAAAATACAATTAATTACATTGTATTTGACCTGATGAATATTTATACACAGTTTCGGAGATTGGATTGAGAGCAAATCGGACTACGTGACGAGACATCAGTGGAAAGGTCAGACTGTACAGAAAAATGAGGTAAGGGAATTTTGTGAGTAGTTAGAGGTAACTACGCGTATTTTTAGTAGCTTTTACATACACTAAAAATGTATAAAGGTCCTACAAATGGATTAAAAATTTTAAGGACCTGAGATAGGTAAAAGACTATTTTACCCCTACTGAGGGAAAATTCACCTAAAGATGGTGAAAGCATGACATGCATGAAATGCATGATTTGAAAGCTTTCCGTTTAATTTTAGCAAAGCAAATTGGTAGATTGGTCAGTAATTGTATAAATTTCACAAGATAATACTACGTAAGTGTTATTAAGATTTAAATTAAATTTCTTTGAAAAATGGGCAACTATCAAGTTTATATGGAAACAGATGGTACTGGAGCATTTCCTCGCACTATATCTGGGTTTGTGAGTGTGCATAAAAGGTGCTGGAATGGTTGCTTGCATCGATTTGTGTGACATCATATGCATGAAATGTGCTAGAGCGGTTGCTCGCACTGATTTTTACTATTGTGAAATGCATGAGAGGTGCTGGAGCTTAGATCGCACCCTGTTTTGACTGTTTTGACTTTATATGCATAAAAAGGTGCTAGAACAATTGCTCGCACTAGTTTTAATGATTTGACGTGCATGAGAGGTGCTGGAGCTTAGCTGGCATCCTGTTTTGATATGATAATTGCATAAAAGCCGTACTGGAGCCTTGCTCGTACGTGATTTAATTGATTTAATTTCATAAAAGCCTGGCTGGAGTGTAACTCGCACGAGATTTGATTTATTTATGTATGAAACTGTGCTGGAGCGTTGCTCGCACGAAGTTTTGATTTACTTGAGCATTCAATCGTGCTGGAGCTTACCCGCACGTGATTTTATATGGATTTATAACTCATTTTACAATCGTACTGGACTGCTACTCGTACGTAAATTTTACTAATTTTTTTGAAACCGTGCTAGAGCTTTGCTCACACAAGATTATTTGATATCATGAATATGCATGGAGCCGTGCTAAAGCTTCGCTCGCACAGAGATTTATATGACATGCATATAGCCATGTTGGAACCTCCTGTAGACTGTGTGTCATAGTGAGATGACATGCCCACACTTGCATACTGAGAGATAATTGGTATGGGTGGATAAGACCTATTGCAGGCACCCCCTAACTGAGATTGGGTTCGTGGAGTACGTTGTACCGTGTATATCACATGGAGTACGTTGTACCGTGGGGATTGTTGAAGTGGAGTGGCATTAGCCACGAGGTAGCAAGCCTTGCCCTCGCAATCATGATATTATGTTGTTCTGGCGGCAGGACTGACCCACCTTCTGTTTCAGGTGTGATACGCCGCACACTAGGTACGATGTAGCCAGGGATCACTAGGATATGGCCATAGTCCTCGATGTTACTGATATATTCAACTACATATCTCACATGATAAAATTTTGGTCTCAATAGACCAGGGTAGACCCGAGGGAGGGGTTAGGCCCCCTGATTTTATGATTTTCACTGAGATGTGATTTTCTACTATGATGATAGATTTTTCAGAGGATTTTATAACATGTGACCCTAAAAGAAGGGTGATTTTATAACAAAATTTTATAATTAATTTTTAATGAGTTTGAGATTGATTTATGAAATGATTGACTCGGAGGGCTTATTTTATACCGAGCTTTAATGAAGTTATTTAAATGCAGTAGCATGAGGAGTTTTCCATGCTTTAATTAAAAATTCATGAAAGAATTGTCTCTCATGATTTGTTTTACATGGCATGAAATAATGCATGATCTTGATTTACTTCATGCGAATTATGATTTTACATAAAATGCCATTAATGCATGAGATGCATGATTTCTATATGCACAAATAGTTTTTATAAACTATGGCATTGATGTATGCATGTTTTCGTGCGTGAGATTTAAACGAAAAGAAATGGATTTAAGGGCATGGCATTATGAGCATGTAGATAGTGGAGCTATCTACTTACTTGCATGATTGCCTTATTGAGCGAGTGGTTTGCTCACCCCCTTATTTTCCTCCTCTATAGTGTATTTTCAGTAGTTTGAGCATGGCTGAGGACTTGCATTCTTGGTATCCGCTGCGTCCTATCGAGAGACAGGTATACACATTTGTATAGTTTTGTATCTAAATAAGTAAATGCACAGTACTGTAAATGGATATGATGTCGGGGATGTAAGGTCAAGTAAATCCAATTGTGAATGTATTAGTTTAAGTCAAAGGATAAGAAAATCCTAATATGTAAATGTAACATGGAAATGGAATGGTAAGTAGTGTGATGGGACTAACACTGAATCATAGCCCAACTGTTGGTAGGATGGTCACGATGAGAGGAAGGTAAGAATTAAATATGAAAGAAAAATGAAAAATTTGTAGTGATTTTTAGGTAATTTGGGTCATGACGGTTTTTTGGTATCAGAGCTAAGTTGGTCTGATATGAGTCAGTGTTAGTGGTTAAGGAAGTTTACATCCCCATGTACTGTGCTATGTTTAGATACAACTGTGTATATCGAGATAAAATTGCAGCTAAGAATTTGGTTTCAAATTCAAGAATATAGACTCATTAACTGATAGCCGCTATGGTAGAGGGATGAGTACACGAGCTCGAGGCCTTAGAGGTAGGCCTGAGAGTCGTACTGAGTGGCCACGTGAGACTCAAAATGAGGTTGAAGTGGAGGCTGATGTTGAGCATCCCCCACAGAGTCCGACAGTGAGATCGAACAGAGTCCGACAGAGAGATCGGACAGTATTGAGACAAGCTTCGCGAGGTTGGAGCGGAGTGTGGAGAATATTTTGAGAGCTAATTGCCCAGAGTATGCATTGGATTTGAGGGCGAGACGGAGCATTGGTGGAAGTCAGCTCGACCCATCTTAAGAATTAGACATCCAGAATGGACATAGAAAATAATTCTGGATGTATTTCGATGACAGCATTTCCCGAACACTGCTTAAAGAAAATTACAGATAAAATTCTTCACTCTAACCCAGAGGAACTGGTTAATTAATGAGTATGAAACTCAGTTTATATCCCTGGGCAAGTATGACCCCGACACTATGAACAGTAAGAGTCGAGATGTCTAAAAAGTTCATGGAAGGGCTCAGATTGTCAATTAGAGTCTGATTGGCCCCGTTAGATATCACTACCTAAGCCGAGGCAGTGCGCAGACTATAGTTGTGTGAAAAAGATCATGAATTACATGCCTCTGAGATTGGGAAAGGTACTAAGGGCCGAAATAGAGATAGAAGGGAATAGAGAATGACAGAGATGTCAGATTAGGAAAAAGGTAGTTTGGTAAGAGATTAGAGTTGATGAGTCACGGGGTAAGATGATTAGTAAACCCTAATGTATCCAATTGCAGCACTTTTGAGGGGTATTGTGATTGGAGGACCCCGACCAGCTACGGAACAGTATAGGATGTGTGGTAGATACCACAAAAGTAGGCCCTACACCTTATTAACTAAAATAGGCCTTAAGTGTGGTAAGACGGGCCATTTATATAATGATTGCTCAGAGTTGGGTGAGACGACCCCACAGAAGGGCAAAGAAATAGAGAAAACCCTGTTGATATCTCTGCACCGAAAAGAGAGGCCACAGCCGAAGAGAAAGGGAAAGTAGGTTGTTGGATGAGGTCGAGTGTATCCCTTAGACCAGGACACTACTGATCTTTCATCTGATGTGGTGGAAGATACCACACTGGTTGTGAATAATAAAGTAATTATTTTCATTGATCCTGGTGTCACGCATTTATGCATACCGCCTTCAGTTACTTATAAGCTAGTGAAAGATGTGAAGCCTGTACCCTTAGGCAAGATGATGATAGTTAGCTGATTATCACTAACTGAATATGGGTATAGGGATTGTAAGTTGAAAACGGGAAAAAAAGGATATGTCAGTCGATTTTATTCAATGGTATATGAATAATTTTGAAGTAATATTTGAGAATAGATTGATTCGGCTGCAAACTATGTTGTTTAGATTGCTATCCTAAGATAGTGATGTTTTCACCCCTGAAAAGTGTACTGTATGTTTGACACTTAATGAAAGAGGTGTAGCGATTGTAATTAAAGGACTAAATGATTGTACTCACAGAATGAGTAATGATGGGAATGTTTCATCGCTTGTGTGGTTGGTACAGATAAGGCACATCCGGAGTTAACAGATATCCCAATGCGCTGGAAGTTTTCTAATATCTTCTCGGATAATCTACCAGGGTTACCACCCATTAAAGGAATGAAGTTTTGTATTGATTTGGTACTTGGTACTGAGCCGATATCCAAACCACTATATAAAATGGTATTAGTGGAACTGGAAGGACTAAAGAAATAATTACAGGAGTTATTAGATAAGCATTCCTCAAACCGAATGTGTAACTTGAAAAGTACTTGTTCTGTTTGTGAAAAGAGAATGGAAGCCTCCGACTATGTATTAAATTTTGATTATCGAACGAGGCTAACATTAAGAATAAGTGTTTCCTCCCACTATAGATGATTTATTGGATCAGCTGTGATAAGCGCATATCTTTTTAGAGATTGATTTGAAGTCTGGGTAACATCCGTTAAGAATTTGGAATGTGAATGTGCCCAAGATGATTTTCGTAACCGTTAGGCCATTAATGAACAAGGTATTTAAACTTTACCTGGACTGATTTGTGGTCATCCTTAGCGATGATATTTTGATGTATTCAAAATCCAGGGAAGAGCATGAGCAGCAATTGAAAACTATTTTACAGATGAATTGTTGAGAGTTTCTCGAAATTGGTTGTTCAGTTGACACACTCGTTTGAAAAAAGATTGCATACGAGTGGAATGATAAGTATGAAAGTAGCTTCAGTGAGTTTTGGTGTATTGAGGTATAAACTGACCACCGTAATTATTCTCACCATGCCCAATAACTCAAGAGGTTTCTCAGTGTATATGGATACCTCAAAATAATAAGTGGGTTGTGTATTGATGCAAAATGGGAAGATAATCGCTTATGGATCCAGACAACTCAAGGATCATGAAAGAAACTATCCGACCCATGAATTTAAGTTGGCAGCGGTAGTGTTTGTACTGAGTATATGGCACTACTATGTATACAATGAGAAATTTCGGGTATGCACTGATCATAAAAGCCCCGAGTATCTGTTTTCACAGAAAGAATGGAATATGAGATAACAAAGAGGGTTACAGCTTCTGAGGGATTATGATTGTGGAAATTGTACCACTCAGGAAAGGCTAATGTAATGGTTGATACCTTTAGTAGAAAGAGCCTCGGGATGGTATCACATATGTTGGGCAGGGAGAGTGAGCTACTAGAGCAATGGTGAGCCTCAGTAGTGATGTGATCCCTTCTGATGATGAAAATGATTGTGTAACAGCTAGCTTGAGATTAGAATCGGATTTGAGTGATTGAATTTGACAGGCTTAGCGTGATGATCGACAGGGTGTCCATAGTATGGATCAGATTTAGATGGGTACAGTGACAGAGTTCACAGTGAATAATGATGGCTTACTGAGGTTCAGAGACAGTATAAGTGCTCCCCATGACCACAGTTGATGAGATAGTTTTATTGGCAGAAGCTCACTCTTCGGGATATACAGTGCATCCGAGAAGTAATAAATATATCAAAATCTCTGAACAGGATATTGGTGATCAGATATGAAAAGAAACATTGTAGAGATTGTGGACAAGTGTCTCGTATATCAGCAAAGTAAGGTAGAGTACTAGAAGTCTGAGGGTTATTGCAGCCTCTACCTACATTGACACGGAAATGGGAGCAAGTTACCATGCATATCGTGATGGGTTATAGAGGACCGCAGGAATCACAAGGCTATCTGGGTGATAGTTGATAGATTGATTAAGTCTACCCACCTTCTGGTTATGGAATCCCCAGATACTCTGAGTTTGTAGTCGGAGTTCTGTGTAAGGAAGATTGTGGAACATTATGTAGCGGTCCAGTGAGCACGATATCAAATAGGGATTCCCACTTCACTTTCCACTTTTGAGAACGTTTTTTCAGGAAGCTATGGGAACCCGATTGAGTGTTAACACAGCGTTCCATCCTCAGAGAGATGGTCAGTCAGAGGGGACTGTACAGATTCTAGAGGATATGATGAGAGCATGTGCCATTGATTTTATAAGCTCCTGGGATGATCAGTTGCTACTAATTGAATTCACCAATAGTGACAGTTATCACTTGAGTATCGGGATAACATTATATGAGGCATTGTATTGCCGTAGGAGTTATTCCCTGACTTGGATAGGAAGAAGTGGGTGACAGATAGATAATTGCTCCCGAATTGGTAAGATAAACCTCTAAGAATGTTCAGTTGTGAGAACCCTGCTGCCCACCCCTCACCAGGTCACAGGCTTACGGCGAACTCATCACAAACCCGTATTGTCCTCTCTGGGCCCACTGGCCCTCAAGGTTTTGCTCCACTGGGGGGGCAAGCCCATCTCCCAGGAGACGCGTCACGGAAGGCTCGAACTCGGGTCAACACCCTTGTTCTTGCACTTCCTAATGCCATTGAGCCCTTGCTCATTGGCGTTAGGAAGTGCAAGAACAAGGGTGTTGACCTGAGTTCGAGCCTTCCGTGACGCGTCTCCTGGGAGATGGGCTTGCCCCCCAGTGGAGCAAAACCTTGAGGGCCAGTGGGCCCAGAGAGGACAATACGGGTTTGTGATGAGTTCGCCGTAAGCTTGTGACCTGGTGAGGGGCGGGCAGTAGGGTTCTCACATCAGTTGATTCGTGAGAGATTAAGAACACCTCAGAGCAGATAAAAAATTATGCTGAGAAAAGACACAAACCATTGGAATTCACCGAGGGTGAATCAGTATTGTTGGAAGTTACATGCCCTTAGGACATAACGAGATTCGAAAAGAAGGCAAATTGAGTTTCGTTAGATTGAATCCTTTGGGATATTGGACAAAGTGGGAGATAAGGCCAGTAGGTTAGCCTTACCACCTGAATTAGCAGGCATCCACAATGTGTCCCATCTTTTGATGCTTTGGAAATACTATCCGGACCCAGCATATGTGATTGGATATGAGCTGTTGGAGCTCAAAGAAAGTATAACGTATGTTGAAAAAAAAATCGATTCAAGTATTAGACGGAAGGAGAGAGTGTTAAGGTTTACGATGATCTTCCTAGTCAAAGTCCTTTGGTAGTATTACACTCCGAAAAAAGTCACATGAGAATTAAAGAGTATGATGCGATAGACATAGCCGGAGTTGTTTATGGACCCATTTGACTTGGTTCTAATTTGGAGGACCAAATTTCTTAAGTAGGGGAGATTATGTAAGACCGGATTTTTAAATTCCTTATGATTCATGTGATGGAAACACGATTATATGTAAATTGAATCATAAGAAGGGTTGTACATGAATGAAAAATGCAAAATGATTGAAATGGTATTCCCAAACACATTGAAGGGTAAAACGATCAAAAGACTGAAATTCAGTATTAATCGTAACAAGAAAATTTCATTATAAATAAGGATTTGAGAAATCTTGATCAATAACGAAGAAATAATCAAATTTGGAGTCCAATTGATCAAGATATGAATTTATTGCAATAAACTAAAATTTTCACTTCGAGAAAATTATCCCGAAAATATTGAAAAATATACCAGAAAGATAAAATAAGACTGATAAATTTATTTCGTGACTAAATAAATAAAATAATATTTTTTAAGATATTTTGGAAAATAATTGAATAAAATAATGATTAAAAACAATATTAAAATAAATTATAATTAAAAATGTGCAGAATCGCGAAAAACGCGATTCTGGAAAAGGAAAACAAACGAAGCCGAGGGAGACCCGATCCAGCAAGCCACCGGCGAGCGAGAAGGCCAGGCGAGGTAGGTGAAGGAAGCCTAGATGAGAGGCGGCCACCACCAGCACCAGCGACCCGAAGAACGACGAGAGAACGCCAACGAATGAAGAGAGAGAGAAAGCGGAGAGAGGAAAAGAGGAATCTGTTGCCGCCGACGCCGATTCGACCCCGACCACCGCCAGCCGAAGGAGCCCCATACGAATAACGACTAATCAGCGACGAAAACAGCTTGGGAAATGGCGGCCAGCGCCGGCAACGATGAGAAAAGAGAAAGGCACCGACGGCGAAGGGAGAACAGGCCGGACCGGCCACTTTTCAGCCAGCCATGTTGAAACCGAGACCAGATCTATGCATCGAACGACCCCGCGAAGCTGCTGGCAGGGGAACCTGGCGAAGAACCAACAGGCGAAGCCCTGAACTGGGTGAACCGGACTGAACCGGCTAAACAGAATCGGTCCAAACTGGACTAAACCGGACCGAACCAGTTCAGCTAGAAAAGGAAGAAAAGAAAGAGAAAAAGGGAAAAAGAAAAAGAGGAAAAATTGGAGAAAAATCCCAGTGATGCAATCGAGCAACGGGTAAGTCGGTAAGCGGTC
The DNA here is from genome assembly GCA_033439115.1 of Firmiana major. NCBI lineage: Eukaryota > Viridiplantae > Streptophyta > Magnoliopsida > Malvales > Malvaceae > Firmiana > Firmiana major. Next base: position 67,780,533 of record CM065899.1, read on the forward strand.
GAAATTGACCGATTTAAATTTTGAAATATTTAATTTGATTATGATTCGACTGAAAATTGACTTGAAAAAATATAAAATTGTGTAGCTCGATAATTGACGTCAAACGAGAGCTCGAGTCAGCCTCGATTTAAGTACTACCATGGAATCTCGAGTAAGTAACCCTTATTTACGATAATTTGCATTGTTATGCGTGTTAGAAATTTACCGCATAAATTACGGATTTAATTTTCGCATAAAGTGAATTATATTCTGGAATTAGAGATAAATTGTCGTAAATAATTAATTGAGCTATTCGAGATTAGAACAATGCCAAATAAATACTGATGGGCCCAATGAGCCTAATAGGCCTCGATAATGTGAACAGTAAGTGGAAAACGGGCTTAAGGCCGGTTAAGGCCCATTATGATGCAACCAGGCCCAATAGGGGTAAACGGGCCAAATGATTAAAATTAAACCCAGAAAATATAAAAATACAATTTATTATATTGTATTTGACCTGATGAATCTTTATACGCAGTTCCGGAGATTGGATTGGGAGCAAATCGGACTACGTGACGAGACATCAGTGGAAAGGTCAGATTGTATAGAAAAATGAGGTAAGGGAATTTTGTGAGTAGCTAGAGGTAGCTACGCGTATTTTTAGTAGCTTTTACATACACTAAAAATGTATAAAGGTCCTAGAAATGGATTAAAAATTTTAAGGACCTGATATAGGTAAAAGACTATTTTACCCCTACTGAGGGAAAATTCACCTAAGGATGGTGAAAGCATAACATGCATGAAATGCATGATTTGAAAGCTTTTCGTTAAATTTTAGCAAAGCAAATTGGTAGATTGGTCAGTAATTGCATAAATTTCACAAGATAACACTACGTAAGTGTTATTAAGATTTAAATTAAATTTCTTTGGAAAATGGGCTAACTATGAAGTTTATATGGAAACAGATGTTGCTGAAGCATTTCCTCGCACTATATCTGGGTTTGTGAGTGTGCATAAAAGGTGCTAGAACGGTTGGTTGCATCGATTTGTGTGACATCATATGCATGAAATGTGCTAGAGCGGTTGTTCGCACTGATTTTTACTATTATGAAATGCATGAGAGGTGCTGGAGCCTAGTTCACACCTTGTTTTGACTTGATATGCAAAAAAAGGTGCTAGAACAATTGCTCGCACTAGTTTTAATGATTTGACGTGCATGAGAGGTGCTGGAGCTTAGCTGGCATCCTGTTTTGATATGATAATTGCATAAAAGCCGTACTGGAGCCTTGTTCGTACATGATTTAATCGATTTAATTTCATAAAAGTTGTGCTGGAGTGTAACTTGCACGAGATTTGATTTATTTATGTATGAAACCGTGCTGGAGCGTTGCTCACACGAAGTTTTGATTTACTTGAGCATTCAATCATGCTAGAGCTTGCTCGCACGTGATTTTATATGGATTTATAACTCATTTTACAGTCGTACAGGAGTGCTACTCGTACGCAGATTTTACTGATTTTTATGAAACCGTGCTAGAGCTTCGTTCGCACAAGATTATTAGATATCATGAATATGCATGGAGCCATGCTAGTGCTTCGCTCGCACAGGGATTTATACGACATGCATATAGCCGTGTTGGAACCTCCTGTAGATTGTGTGTCACAGTGAAATGATATGCTCACACGTGCATACTGAGACATAATTGGTATGGATGGATAAGACCTATTGCAGGCATCCCCTAACTGAGATTGGGTTCATGGAGTACGTTGTACCGTGGGAATTGTTGGAGTGGAGTGGCATTAGCCACAAGGTAGCAAGCCTTGCCCTCACAATCATGATATTATGTTGTTCTGGCGGCAGGACTGACCCACCTCCCGTTTCAGGTGTGATGCCTCACACACTGGGTATCGTGTAGCTAGGGATCACTAGGATATGGCCATAGTCCTCGATGTTACTGATATAGTCAACTACATGTCTCACATGATATAATTTTAGTCTCGATAGACCAGGGTAGACCCGAAGGAGGGGTCAGGCCCCTGATTTTATGATTTTCACTGAGATGTGATTTTCTACTATGATGATAGATTTTTCAGAGGATTTTATGACATGTGACCCTAAAAGGAGGGTGATTTTATAACATAATTTTATAATTAATTTTTAATGAGTTTGAGATTGATTTATGAAATGATTGACCCGGAGGGGGTGTTTTATATTGAGCTTTAATGAAGTTATTTAAATGCAGTAGCATGAGGAGTTTTCCATGCTTTAATTACAAATTCATGAAAAGAATTGTCTCTCATGATTTGTTTTACATGGCATGAAATAATGCATGATCTTGATTTACTTCTTGTGACTTATGATTTTACATAAAATGCCATTGATGTATGAGATGCATGATTTTTATATGCATGAATAGTTTTATAAACTATGGCATTGATGTATGCATGTTTTCTTGCGTGAGATTTAAACGAAAAGAAATGGATTTAAGGGCATGGCATTATGAGCATGTAGATAGTAGAGCTATCTACTTACTTGCATGATTGCCTTACTGAGCGCGTGGTTAGCTCACCCCCTTATTTTCCTCCTCTATAGTGTATTTTCAGTAGTTTGAGCGCGGCTGAGGACTTGCATTCTTGGTATTCGCTGCGTCCCATCGAGAGATAGGTATACACATTTGTATAGTTTTGTATCTAAATATGTAAATGGACAGTACTGTAAATGGATATGATGTCAAGGATGTAAGGTTAAGTAAATCCAATTGTGAATGTATTAGTTTAAGTCAAAGGATAGAAAATTCCTAATATGTAAATGTAACATGGAAATGGAATGGTAAGTAATGTGAGGGGACTAACACCGTATCATAGCCCAACTGTTGGTAGGATGGTCACGATGAGAGGAAAGTAAGAATTATATATGAAAGAAAAACGAAAAATTTGTAGTGATTTTTTAGGTAATTTGGGTCATGACATAAGCAGTGGCTACCTTATGCTTGACCTCATATTTCTTTAAAAACCCATCAAAACTCTTGTTGCAAAAATGGGATCCCCCATCACTATGAAACCAAGAGCCAAAGAAAAGAAAGAAAAATGAACAATAGTTGCAACCATAAAACAGAGCAGAACAGAGGCAGATAATGGCCAAGTCACAGTGTCATGTTGTGCACCTCTGCTTACAGCAAACCTTACTGTGTCATACGTCCTCTGCACTAGCAGCGATAACAGCAGCCACGCTTTGCAGCAACTTACAACTTAGCAATTTTGCCTTCTTCAAGCAGCAGCAAATCAGCTAAATCCCAACACGTAGGCAGCAGAAAACCTCAACTCAGCAACAAATGGCAATCATCTACGCCTTTGTTTCACTAGAGCAAACAACAGCACAACCAGCAAAGCTAGGTATAGGCAGAACCACATTCAACAGCCACGCAGCTAGCTTCAACAACAGTCCTACAACGTCACAAACCAATAACAAATAGAACACAGCAGACCGAGATGACAAGCCTAGCAAACCACCACGTTCGAGGAAGCCGCACACAGCAGAAAGCATGCAGGAAAGAAAAAAAAATGAAGCAAAACTAACAAAAAAAATGCAACAAGAACGTAAAGCAAGAAAGATTTAAAACAAAGAAAGTAAAAAAAAAAATCGAAACTAGGAAGAATATAAGAAGAACTTAAATAAAAATTTAGAAACCGAAACTGTACAAGAATTACATCATACATGTAGTAAACATAATATACTAGCAAAAAATCTAAAAATATTAAATCAAATGGTTGTGTAAAATCTTAACAAGTAAAACTATACTAGTGTTGTTCAACATTTAAAGTCTCGAAATAGTAAACTAAAAATATAGAGATAATATAAAACAGTGAAGAAACTTGAAGCAGCAAAATGCAGGAAAACTACAAGGCAGTCAGATGCAGGGGAAAACCATGCTATCACCAATGAATCTCCAGTCGCAGCAACAAATCTGGTGCAGTGCAAAGAACCCAAAAAACCCAAACAACAGAGAACAATGCCTTTAAAACCGAAATAATGTAGAAACCAGTGAAGAGAAAATTGGGGATAACTGTGCTGTGTCACTCAATAGGTTACTCCTCTTTTAATTCGAAACTAAATGATTCTTACCTACTACCTAAGCTAAGAACAGAATGTAAAAGAAAGCATGAAAAAGACTAAACATTGAGCTGCTGTGTCACGACCCAATACTACCAAAATCAGTACAAATTTTTCTCTTTTGAAAAATCTTTCTTACCTCCTCGTGACATATTCCTCTAAACAAGTCGGGCTGTGAATCAATATCGATATACCCTTTTTAACCATTAAAATATCACACGTAATATATATAATTACATCAATCATATTTTAATAGAGTGGTCGGTATGTTTTATACATCACATGATTCTATATGTACATCCCCAAATATTCTTTCATATACAATATTGTGTTGTAAGCGTACTAATACAAAATTCTGTACGTGGTGTATACCTGACAGTCGATGGGAAACAAAAATATCAATTATGCCATCTACTCTCTACACCCGCTATCTCTATGGTGGAAACACTGAAAGTGGGTGGAAAATGAAAGGGTGAGCTCCACATGCTCAGTAAGGCAATAATACAAACGGGTAGATAGCTATACTATCTACATGCTGATAAGAAATCAGGATATATGTGAGCATGAGGTAAAAACAATGATATGCCATATATATAATATCATCTGTTCTAAAATAGAAAATCGGCATATTAAAAACATGGAATAATTCTCATGTGAAAACATCTCATGCTCAATGAATCGACACGTTATAAAATACCCCATCTTGGTCAAAATATGATACACTCACAAATCAAAATCCATTTCAACAAAATTCTTTATTTTCAAATCTCCGTTATAAAATCACCCTTCTCACAGGGTTACAAATCAATGAAAGTTTCATAAAATCCCTCCATGGGAATAATCAAATCTCAATTGAAATCATAAGAAAATCGAGGCCTGACCCCTCCCTTAGGTCTACCCTGGTCTATCAAGACCAATAGTTATATCATGTGAGACATGTAAGTGACTATATCGGTAATATCCAGGACTATGGCCATAACCTCGTGATCCCTGGCACACGGATCCCAGTGTGCGGGGTATCACACCTGAAACGGGAGGTGGGTCATCCTACCCCCCAGAACAGCATAATATCATGATTGCGAGGGCAAGACTTGCTGTCTCGTGGCTAATGCCACTCCACTCCAACAATCTCCACGGTACAGTGTACTCCGCGTGACATACACGGTACAATGTACTTCGTGAACCCAAGCTCAATCAGGGGTGCCTGTAATAGGTCTTATCCACCCATGTTAAGTATGTCTCAATATGCATGTGTAAGCATATCATCTCACTGTGACACACAGTCTACAAGAGGCTCCAACACGGCTATATGCATATCATATAAATCCCTGTGCGAGCGAAGCTCTAGCACAGCTCCATGCATATTCATGATATCTAAAAACCTCGTGCGAGCGAAGCTCTAGCACGGTTTCATAGAAATTAATAAAATCTGCGTACGAGCAGCACTCCAGTACAACTTAAACTGATTATAAATTCAATTCAAATCCACATACGAGCATTACTCTAGTACGGATATGTATAAAAACTCAATGAAAACCTCGTACGAGAAAAACTCCAGTACGGTAGTCATATGGAATAAATCTGTAAAATAGTGCGAGCAAGGCTCCAGCACTCTGTGTACGAGTTAAAATATAAAATCCAGTGCGAGCAGTGCTCAAGCACGGTTTCAACTCATATAACACTGATAGGTGGCTCAATTTTATCAAAACATGTTAAATAAATATCAATTGGCACCTAACCTGTGCCTTTTCACTTAAAACATGAAAATAATAGCCAACCTATCCATAAATTGCTTGAATTAAAGCAATATCATCATAAAAACATTAAAATCATGAAATTCATGCAATTTCATAGCCTTACTACCCTTTTTGAAATTTTCCTAACTGAGGGCAAAATAGTCATTTTTCACTATTTCCATATTTTTCCGCAAAAGTTATTATTCTGTTTTCGGGTAGCCTATTGAATTTAACGTAATGAAAATCCCCTCGAAACTACGTACAGCTACCTCTAAGTGCTCATAAAATTCCCTTACCTGGAATCACGCACGAGCTTATCCCGACTCGATGGTACCAGGTCTTTTAGTCCAATTCGCTCGTCCATGGAGCTGCATATAACCACATATGGGTTCAGTTCAATATACTAATCAGTATTTCACTCTTACTAATTGAATCTAAAGCTCTGGGCTCGTTTTACTTTATTGGGCCCGATTACACTTTAATGGGCCTCGAACCCCTTTTTCAACCCGTTTCCACTTTTAAAATCCCTTTTTCAGGTTTACTGGGCTCATTTGATTTATCAATAATCATCGGGCTTCATTCCAAACTCAGTGGATAGCCCGGATACTGTTTACGATAATTACGTTGAAATTTCGAATAAAATTCCTTTTATGCAGAATTAATACGTAAAATCCGTAAAATAATCTTAACTCTCCATTTAAGGACTCATATTATCGTAATTAAAATGTACTTACCCAATATGGTGCGGAGTACGAAAATCGATGCTAAATCGGCTCTCGTTCGGGCTCGACAGTAACACTGCACAATTATGCGATTTCGGGTCATTTTCCATCAATAAAATATTAAATTAAATTCTCGACATTTATCGGCAGGTCAATCCCGACTCTCGATCACTTACCCAAATTTTTGAGTCATCCCCGAGTACACTTTTTTCCTTTTTCCCTTTTTTTTCTTTTTCTTTTTTTTCATTTCCTTTTCTTCTTTTTTTTTCTCCCTTCTCGGCTACGGTGCCGTTTTGGGCATTTCACCGTCGCCGACAATCCCGGCCGTCTCGCCGTCCGCCAGTGGGCTCAACAAAACCGCCTCGACCTGGGAATCGTTCTGCGGGGTTGAATCAGCGCTAAGACACCGCCGTTCGCTGAGACAAAGGCGATTTCTCCACGAAACTTTCGACCGTCGATTCGTCGGAAATAGTTGCCGTCGGCGCGCATTGCTGGTACCGTTGGAACCGCCGGGCTTCGCTCTTCCTTTTCCGACCGGTAGCTGGGCTCGTCGAACGTCGGTGGATCATCGAGGGGTTTGTGTTTCAGACGGGTTTCGCGGTCTCAGTTTCGGGTTTCTCTCTCCCCGATTCTGATTTCTGATTTTCCAGATTTTTCGTTTTTTTATTAATTAATTTATTATTATTTTAATCAATAAAATATATTAAAAATACCCAAATATCTCTTAAAATATCCTAAAAAATACTATTTAATTCATTTATTCAATAAATGAATTTATCAGTCTATTTTCGTCCTTCCGGTATATTTTTCGATTCTTTTCGAGATAATATTTCGAATTAAAAATCTCGATTAATTCTGAATTAATTCTCGTAATTTTAATAAATTAATATCTACATAAATCGGACTCAAAATTAAAAATTTTCCTCGTTATTGATCCAGATTTCGTAAATTCCATATTTCGTAAATTCCATATTTTAATGAAAATTACTTATCGAATTCATACCGAATTTTGGTTTTTTAACCATTTTACCCTTGTACGTGTTCAGGACTAAATTGAAGCGACTTTCTTCATCAATCCTCAATCCTTTCCCTATTTTAAATTCTTTATTTTCAGTCACCTCGATTTAATTCCTTAGACGAACTTGTTGCTTCTTCATTTTCCCGATTTATCCATATTCGATTTTATGTAATCTATTTCGTTCCATCCACATTTATCATATCCGAATCAACCATCTTATGAATCCATTAACATATAAAAATGTCATACAATATGGAAATCATAAGGAATATCATACAAAAATTGCGGATCTCACAATCTCCCCCACTAAAAGAATTTGGTCCTCCAAATTAGAACCAAATCAATCGGTAAACAACTCCAGGTACTTCTCCTGTATCATGCTCTCTAGCTCCCAGGTAGCTTCCTCCAGAGTGTGATACTGCCACTGAACCTTCACCAGGGGGATCATCTTGGATCGCAATACCTTCTCCTTCCTATCCAAAATTTGAACCGGTCTCTCAACATAAGTCATACTATCACTGAGCTCTAACGGCTCGTAGTGAATCACGTATGACGGATCCGGATGGTACTTTCGAAGCATAGAAACGTGGAAGACATTGTGTACACATGCCAACTCTGGTGGCAATGCCAATCTATGGGCCTTATTTCCCACTCGCTCCAGAATCTCAAAGGGTCCAATAAAACAAGGGCTCAGTTTACCTTTCTTACCAAACCTCATGATACCCTTGGAAGGAGAAACTCTCAAAAACACCAACTCACCCTCTACAAACTCTAGTGGTCTGCGTCTCCTGTCAGCGTAACTCTTCTGTCGGCTCTTAGCTGTCCGCAATCTATCACATATCAATCTGACATCCTCAGTAGCCTGCTGAACCAAGTCAGGAGCAAATAACAGTCTGTCACCAATCTCTTCCCATCCAATAGGGGAACAGCATCTGCGACCATACAGTGCCTCATACGGTGTCATCCCGATACTCGAGTGATAACTGTTATTGTAGGTGAACTCGGCTAATGGCAAATGATCATCCCAGGAGCCTCCAAAATCTAGCACACACGCTCTTAACATATCCTCCAGAGTTTGTATAGTCTTCTCTAACTGACCATCTGTCTGAGGATGGAAAGCGGTGCTAAATCTCAACTGGGTCCCCAACCCTTCCTGAAAATGTTCCCAAAAATGGGAAGTGAAGCGGGCATCCCTATCAGAAACAACGCTCACTGGAACGCCATGTAGCCTAACAATCTCTCGAACATATAAGTTCGCCAACGTACTCAGAGCATCTGCAGCTCTCATAGCTAAGAAATGGGTGGACTTCATCAGTTTATCCATAATCACCCAGATGGCATCGTGACCTCTGTGGGTCCTCGGTAATCCCATCACAAAATCCATGGTGACATGCTCCTACTTCCATGTCGGTATCGGTAGAGGCTGTAATAATCCTACAGGCTTCTGATGCTCTACATTTTCCTGCTGACAGACGAGACTTCTCGCAACATACTCTGCTATGTCTCTCTTCATCCCAGACCACCAATAATCTCTTCGAAGATTTTGATACATCTTTGTACTCCCCGGATGTACTGTATACCTCGCTGAGTGAGCCTCTGACAAAATCATCCTCTTGATCTCAAGATCCTCAGGAACACATATCCTACCGTGGAACCTTAGTAAACCATCAGTACTCAATACAAAATCTGTATCTGCACCTGCCTCATACATCCTGATCACGCTGCTGAGCCTGTCAGATACGATCAATCAACTCCGGCTCCAATCTCAGGCTCTTAATAATTTCAACTCTGTCAATCTCAGGGGGTGCTATGTCCAAACTAAGGCTCGTAAACTGCTCTAACAAGTCATGTCCCTGAACCATCATAAATGATACTAACCCTAAGCTCTTCCTGCTCAAAGCATCAGCAACTACATTAGCCTTTCCAGGGTGGTATAATATCTCGCAATCATAATCCTTCAGGAGCTCGAGCCATCTCCTCTATCTCATGTTCAGCTCCTTCTGCGAGAATAAATACTTCAGACTTATGGTCTGTAAAAATCTGAAACTGCTCACCATATAAGTAATGGCGCCATATCTTCAGTACAAACACTATGGCCGTCAACTCCAAATCATGGGTCGGATAGTTCCTCTCGTGATCTTTCAGCTGTCTAGATTCATAGGCAACTACCCTCCCATCCTGCATCAATAAATAGCCCAGTCCCTGATGCGACGCATCTATATATACCAAGAAACCTCCTGAGCTGGTAGGTATGGTGAGAACCGGAGCAATGGTCAACCGAAGCTTCAGCTCTTGAAAAACTCCTCTCACATGTATCATCCCACACAAACTCAACAGCCTTCCATGTGAGACGCGTCAACGGAGCAGCTAATCTGGAGAAACCCTCAATAAATCTCCTGTAGTATCCTACCAAACCCAAAAAACTCTGAATCTCTGTGACTGTCCTGGGCCACTCCTACTGAACAACTGCTTCTATCTTGGATGGGTCCACTGACACTCCATCCCTCGATACTACATGGCCCAGAAAAGAAATCTGCTCCAACCAGAAGTCACACTTACTGAGTTTGGCATACAACTGTCTCTCTCTGAGGGTCTGTAGCACTATCCTCAAGTGCTGCTCATGGTCCTCCCTGGATCTGGAGTATACCAAAATATCATCGATAAACACAATCACAAACCGATCCAGGTATGGCTTGAACACATCGTTCATCAAAGCCATGAATGCTGCGGGGGCATTAGTCAACCCGAATGGCATAACTAAAAACTCATAATGATCATAACTGGTCTTAAATGCTGTTGTGGGCACATCCTCACTCCGTATCCTCAACTGATGATACCCAGACCTCATATCATTCTTAAAAAAGACCTATGCTCCCCGAAGCTGATCCAACAGATCATCAACGCATGGAAGCGGATACTTGTTCTTAATGGTAGCCTTATTCAACAATCTGTAATCCATACACAATCAGAGGCTGCCATCCTTCTTTCTCACAAACAAGACTGGAGCTCCCCAAGGTGATACGCTCGATCTCACAAACCCCTTTGTAAGCAAATCCTGTAACTGCTTCCTCAGCTCTTCCAACTCAATCGGAGCCATCCTATACGGTGGTCTCGAAATCGATTCTGTACCAGGTACTAAATCTATCCCAAACTCCATCTCTCTGGCTGGTGGTAATTTTGGTAAATCGTCTGGAAAGACGTCAGGAAACTCCCTAACCACTAGATATCTCTTAAATCTGATCGTACCTGGTCCGTATCCACCACATATACGATGAATCCTTCAAAATATAAATCATAACATCAGCAAAATTCCTTGCTCCATTCAGAACAACCACTGATTTCATTACTTTTCAGGAAAATTTAACAACACATCTTTCGGGGATATTGAACGTTAATGTCATAGAAAAGCAATTTAACACAACTCGATTGGCAGCCAACCCATCCATTCCTAATATGACATCAAAGTCCCTCATATACATCACAATAAGGTCAACTGACATTTCTTTTTCCCCGACTTTCAACTTACAGTCCCTGACTACATACTCTACTAGCTGACTAGTGTTTATGGGGGTAAGTATTAACAATTTACTACTCAGAGGAATAGGCTTTACATACCTAGACAATTTACATGCAAATGAAGGTGATACGAATGAATGCGTGGCACCAGGATCAATCAAAACATATGCTTCTAAATCAAGGATCAGGATGGTACCTTTCACCACATCAGACGACTGATCTGCCGTATCCTGGTCCAAAGCATGAACTCGCCCTGTACCCATCACTTGCTTCTCTTTCTCTTCGGCAGTAGCTCTCTTCCTCTGAGCAGAAACATGAATTGGAGCGCTCTCTGACTCCTTGCCCTTTTGTGGGGCAGTGTCCTGTCTCTCTGGGCAATCTCTCATCACATGCCCTGGCCTCCCACATTGATAACATACTACAGTAGTAGCTATAGGCACTGGACAAGGTCTGGTACCATGATATCTATCACATCGCCCACATCAATCAGTAGTAGGGTGTGGTCCTCCAATGACAATGCCTCTAGCTGGTGGTAAAGCCGAATGAAAAGGGGGTCTATCTGTCCTCTCCTGAACCTCCTCAATTTCGACCTCTTATCAAAAAGCCGTACCCCTTTCCTGAAAAATCTATCTCTCCTGGGTCTCTTTCGGTCTCTATCTCGACTCCTACTAAACTTTTCTATCTCGGAGATGTTCTGCTCATAATCCTGCTCACACAACTGAGCTCTATGTACTGCCTCCTCATAAGTCGAAACATCAAAGGGAGCCAACCGAGATCTGATGGCTGGTCTCAGTCCATCTATAAACTTCTAGACCTTCCGATCCTCACTGCCCATTGTCTCTAAATCATATCTCCCCAAAGAGATGAATCAAGTCTCATACTCATCAACAGACTGGTTCCCCTAAACCAAACTCATGAACTCCATCCTCAACTTCCGCTGTGCAGTAGCGGGAACATATTGCCTCCTAAAGGCATCAAAAAATATCTCTCATGTGACCTCAGCATGTCAAGCTCTTAAAATAGGCTCGGTAGATCTCCACCAATGCTCTGTCGCTCCCTGAAATACAAATATGGCAAAAGCAACCCTCTCAGTATTAGTGCACCTGAAAAGCCTATATAACTTCTCCATCTGATACACCCAATCCTCGGCTACTACTGGGTCCTTCCTCCCATGGAAGACTGGAGGTCTAAACTTCTGAAAATGTCTAAATCTATCAAGGTCACACTCATATCCAGCATCTTGAGCTGGCTGGGGTCTCACTACCTCTGCAGCCTGAGCCTGAACCTCGGGTAACTCTGCGGCCTGTGTCGGCATCTCGGGATCAGCTGCTGCCTGTCCCGCTGGATCTTACCCATCTCTAGCCCCAAGCGCTGCCTGCTACGCTACAATCTCAGCCAGGCTCTCAATACTCCGCTCAATTCTAGCGAAGCGTGCCTCAGTCTCATCTGGTCTCACAGCAGTACCCTCGGGTACCTGACCAATCTATATACCATCACCACGGCCTCTAGGCCTGTCCCTACGGCCTCTAGCACATGTACTATCTCCTCTACCACTACGGGTGACCGGCATAATGTAAATTCTGTAATCCAAATTCATTTGTTAATTTAATTCTCATCTAGTATACACTTTGACATCTCATACAGCACAGTACTAAGGGGATGTAATTTTCCTTAATGACCACTATCAACTCTTATCCGACCAACTCTAACTCTTAATTGCTTATTTATCGATACTGATTCATGTCTGGCCAACCTCTGCTCTGATACCACTTTTATTGTCACGACCTAATACTACCAAAATCAGTACAAATTTTTCGCTTTTGGAAAATGTCACGACCCAAACTACCCAAAAATCAGAGTTAATTTTTCACGTTTTGTTATTTTCTGTCATTGCTTACTTGTCCTCTGATCGTGACCACACTCCACTAACAAATTGGGCTGTGCATCAATGCCAGTCCCACCATACATTTACCATATAACTTAATTCTTTCTCAGTCATTTATAAAATGTCTACAATATTTATACATCCCCTAGAGACACTTACAAACATGTTACTCTGCTATGCTTATTTAGATACAATTTGTACAAGTGTATATACCTTGAATGATGGGCAGCAGCAGATATCCGGAATACAGTACTGAGTCGCCGCAACTTCAACTGGAGATTATCTGTGGGAGAAAATGAAAGGGGTGAGCACATCAAGCTCAGTAAGGCAATCCTACGAACAAGTAGGTAACCATACTACCTACATGAACGTGGTGCCATGCATAAACCACCCTTTCTCCACACATTTTAAAACAGATGATATGAGTTATGATGTTATGTAAATCAAGTTTACATGAAAAATTCAACATGCAATTATTTCAAATCATTTCTTTCTCATTTAAAAATTTCACAATAAAGTCAGGACTCGACCCCTCCTTCTGGTGATCCTGACTCACACAAAACCATGAAAGTCGGTTTACATCACACATGGGTTTAAAAAGCATGGAAATAGCATCATGCACATTTAATTTAAAACCCAATTTGATCTCATCAAAATCGTCGACATGCGAGACTAGGCAACATCTGTATATCGGCAATAACCAAGACTGGCCAATATTTATCCTCGTGAGTCCCTCTAGCTTCACGGATCCCAGTGTGCGAGGTCTCACCCTGATCGGGAACCGCCCGGGAGGTGGGTCAATCCAACCCGTCAGTCTTATCCGATCTCACGCATCCGAAGATGCCGTATTCGAAGATACCCCGTATCACAAAGATACCCCGTATCACAAAGATACCCTGTATCACAAAGATACCGTATCTGAAGATACCCATATCACAAAGATACCGTATCCGAAGATACCCCACGGTACATCGTACTCCATGCTACTTGCACGGTACATCGTACTCCATGGACCCATAGCACTCTAGGTACTCCAGCCCAAATGACCTGCTTCCCACAAAGAGGTTTTGTTTCTCAATACTCATGCCATGTCTCAAAACACACGTGCGAGCCTATTAAATCGGTGACAAGCAGTCTACCCGATGCTCCAAGCACGGCTCATCGCATGTTCTCATAAAATCAGTGCGAGCGATGCTCAGCACTCTCATCAAATCAAGTAAAACTGGCAGAGCCCACTTTACATCCCCACAAGGCCGCCAACCTCATCCCTCACTCTCACCCACTTACGAGGTCTTTTGAGCCTGTTGGGCCTTTTGGCTGACTCCAAGGGCAGACAGCGCTACTCCACAAATCCAATAAAACTAGTGCGAGCTGGGCTCTAGCACTCTATATGTGAATCACATGAAAATCTTATAAAATTTGGTGCGAGCTAAACTCCAGTACCCTGTCTCGAAAATCATGTAAAATTATGGTGCGAGTTAAACTCTAGCACCCTGTCACGAAAATCATGTAAAATCTTATGCGAGTTAGACTCTAGCACCCATGCATGTAAAACTCTAGTGCGAGCTCTCGCTCCAGCACTAATGCATGCATCACACAAATCAAACATCGTGCGAGCTGAGCTCTAGCACGTCACATGTAAATAAAAACACGTAGGCGGCTCGGTTATCTCCAAATAGTTTTCACAGAAATTACATCGTTTAAGGTATGCAATGCTATGCATTTTTCTTTAAAAGTGAGCCAGCCTACTCATGCATGTGTTAAAATACCTCCAGAACGAGCAGGAACCTCTTGTCCTTGCTCCTCCCAAATTTTTCTAAAGTTGGAAACATTTACCCTTAACAAGGGTATTTCAGTAATTTTACCCATACGGGGCACTAAAATTATTCTTCGACCTCTAGACCCTCCAGAACATTTTTAAAAGACTGTATATGAATTCAAAATTGTGTAAAGCTACCTCTAGTAGCCCGTAAAATTCCCTTACCTTATTTTCCTGTCGAGTTTGACATTTTCTTTTCTACTGTTGTCACGTCGCGTAGTCCGTTCTGCTCCCAATCAAATGCCCGAAACTGCGTATCAATATTCCTCAGGTCAGATATTATACAATTTAATTGTATTTCCTATTTTCTGGGCTTAATTTAAATCATTGGGCCCATTTACCCCTATTGGGCCCGATTGCACCTTAATGGGCCTTAATCGGCCTTAAGCCCGTTTTCCACTTAATTTTCGCTTTATCGAGGCCTATTGGGCTCATTGGGCCCACTAATAATTTATTGGGCCTCGTTCTAACTCTTGAATAACTAAATCGATTATTTACGACAATTTATCTAAATTTCCATAATTTAATTCAATTTATGCGGAAATCAAATCAATATCACGCATAACGAGGTAATTATCGTAAATAAGGGTTACTTACCCGAGATTCCATGCTAGTACGTAAATTGAGGCTGTCTCGAGCTCTCGTTGGATGCCAATTGTCGAGCTACATAATTTCATAAATTTTTGTAAATTTTCAGTCGAAAATTAATTAAATAAAATATTCCAAAATTTAAATCGGTCAATTTGACCGCTTATCGACTTACCCGAAGCTCGATTGCATCACTGGAATTTTCCCCAATTTTTTCTCTTTTTCTTTTTCCCTTTTTTCTCCTTTTTTCCTCTCTTTTTGGCTGAACCGGTTCAGTCCGGTTCGGACCGGTTCAGACCGCCGATTCACCTCGGTTTGGCCGGTTTACCATCGGTTCACCTCCTTGCCGGCCAGTTCTCCGTCGACTTCCACCGCCAGTGGCTCCGCAAGGTTGTCCGCATCACGAATCTGGGCTTGGTTCGCCTCAAGCTTGACGGAAAATGGCCGGTCCGGCTTGTTCTCCTCCGGCCGTCGAGACCCATTTCTCCTCTTGGCCGTCGCGGACGATTTCGACCGTTTCGCCGGCTGCCACCGGTCTCAAAATGACCGGCTCCTCCTCCTGAACTCATCGGTGGCCTCCGTTGATGGCCAGCCGCCGTGGATCGCCGGAAATCGGGCCGTTTCTCCTCGGTTCTTTCCCTCCTCCGATCGGCTTCCTTCGGCCACTGCACGGTGCGATTTCGGTGCCCACGTGCTCGCCGGTCTCTCCTCTACCTCCTCGTGGCCTCGTCGGAGCCTGTCGGTCGCCGGTGCGTCCTCGGGCTCGTCGGGTTCCCTCGGTTGCCGTTTTCATTTCCTTCGTTTCTTTTCTCTCTCCCCGATCCATTTTTCTGATTCCTTTTCTTCTTTTTTTTTCAATTCTCTTTTTTATTATTATTATTATTATTATTATTTATTTTAATTATTACACTATTCATTAAAATACTCTATAAAAATTCAAAATATCTACAACTCATATTATTTTATTCCTAATTTAATTTATTTAATTTAATTTATTAATTACATTTTAACCCTTTTTCGGTATAATTCCTTCGTATTTTCGGGATATTGTCCCGAATGACTTTTCGATATATTTTTCGATTATTTTCGGGATTATTTTTCTAAACTAAAAATTTCGATTAATCCCGATTAATTCCCATAAATTAATATCTTGATCAATTTAACCCAAAATAAATTTATTTCATCCTTATTGACCAAAATTTCTCAAATCCATATTTTTAATTAAATTTCCTTATCGAAATTATACCGACTTTCGGTCTTTTGACCATTTTGCCCTTACACGTGTTCGGGATTAATTTAACCCAACTTCCCTTTACAAATACTCATTTATTTCGTATTTTAAATAAATTCGGGTCTTACAACTCTCCCCCACTTAAGGAATTTGGTCCTCCAAATTAGAACCAATTCATATGAGTCCATAGACTACTCC
The DNA here is from genome assembly GCA_033439115.1 of Firmiana major. Taxonomy (NCBI): domain Eukaryota; kingdom Viridiplantae; phylum Streptophyta; class Magnoliopsida; order Malvales; family Malvaceae; genus Firmiana; species Firmiana major. The sequence goes on from CM065899.1 coordinate 67,797,336, forward strand.
GGGTACATCAATCGTATCATATTCTTAAATTCTCATGTGACCTTTTTCGGAGTGTATTACTACCAAACGACTTTAGTTAGGGAGATCGTCTTAAACCTCAATGCTTTCTCTTTCCTGTTTAATGCCCGAATCAACTTATCAATATACTTATATTTTCATTAAACTGAACTTTTGGAGTTCATATTCGATCACCTATGCTGGATCTGGATAGTATTGCCGAAGCATTAAAAGCTGAGACACATTGTGGATACCTGTTAATTCAAGTGATAACACCAACTTACAGGTCTTATCTCCCATTTGTCCAATCTCTCAAAATATTCAATCCAGCGAAACTCAACTTACCTTCTTCCAAAAGCTCGCTATGTCCTTATTCCCTTAGGACAAGAAACATTTCAACCATACTAATTCACCAAGGACGAACTCCAATACTTGTCTATCTGCTCTGAGGTGTTCTTAATCTCTCATCCTTAACTAAACATCCTCAGAGACTTATTATCCAAAGTCGAAAATAATTTCTACCTGTCACCCACTTTTTCTTATCCAATTTGGGGAACAACCCCTACAGCCATACACTGCCCTCATATCTTGTTATCCCGATACTCAAGTGACAATTGTCGCTATTGGCGAATTCAATTAGAAATTAACTGATCATCCCAGGAGCTTATAAAATCAATGGCACACGCTTTCATCGGATCCTCCAGAACCTGTACAGTCCTCTCTGACTGACCATCTGTCTGAGGATGGAAAGCTGTGCTAATACTCAGTCGGGTTCCCATAGCTTCCTAAAAATATCCTCAAAGGTGGGAAGTGAAGCGGGAATCCCTAAATGATACCATAAAACACGATGTAAGCTAAGCACTCAATCAAGGGCTTGAAGAGAAAAATGCGCGAGGTAAGCCACGAAGACAATGTGCGGGAGCTTGAAGCGAAAAGTAAGCACTCAATCAAGGGCTTGAAGCGAAAAATGTGCGAGGTAAGCCACGAAGACAATGTGCGAGGGCTTGAAGCGAAAAATGCGCGAGGTAAGCCACGAAGACAAATGTGCGAGAGCTTGAAGCGAAAAATGCGCGATGTAAGCTAAGCACTCAATCAAGGGCTTGAAGCGAAAAATGCGCGAGGTAAGCCATGAAGACAATGTACGAGAGCTTGAAGCGAAAAGTGCGTGATATAATCTAAGCACTCAATTAAGGACTTGAAGCGAAAAATGCGCGAGGTAAGTCATGAAAACAATGTGCGAGAGCTTGAAGCGAAAAGTGCGCGATGTAAGCTAAGCACTCAATCAAGGGTTTGAAGCGAAAAATGCGCGAGGTAAGCCACGCACCCAAATAAAGAGCTTGAAGCGAAAAATGCGCGAAGTAAGCCACGAAAAAAAAAAGTGCAAGAGCTTGAAGTGAAAAGTACGCGAGGTAAGCTATGCACTCAAAATAAGGGCTTGATGCGCGTGATAAGCCACGCACTCAAATAATGACTTGAGAATTTGGTGTCAGAGTCTAGCTTAAAAATTCGACTTCAGAGTTTAACGTGAGAACTTGACCTGAGGCTACGATGTGAATAGATGTACTCTTCCGCAAGATTATACCTAGCGAAAGAGTGGGGAGCAATTGTTGTGACTGATAATAATAATAAATAAAAAGTGGCAAAAAAGAGTAATTGACGTTGGATTCAAACTCAATTTCATCTACATGGTTGTAACATTATCAAGGTAAAAATCAGAATATATATAGATAAAGAAAGAGAGTTTCAATCAGATACAAACTCATATCTTTAAAAGTACAATGACCATCAACAAGCAGGGGGAGAGGTAGGATACGTGAAACTAAGTCTCTATTTTATTTATAGAAGCTCTGTAAAATTCTCTGGCTAACTTAAGTATCGGAGTGCTTACGCAGGGAACAATCTCTGCGTCCCTCTGATCATTATTTTTTTTGCAGAGCTTTCGGTAGCACGTGTCACAAAAATCAAAACGATGACATAAGCAATTCGTAATTGTTGTAACCAAGCAACAACAAAAATAATTATCTTTAAAATTTCACGAAAGAAGCATATTTTCAAAAACATCATATCTCGTATGTGTCAATTCATACCAAAAAATTTCTAACTTGATACAGTATATATATATATATATATATATATATATATATATATATATATATATATATATTTACTTATTAAGGTACGAATTATATCAAGCATAGTTCATATCGTATCGAATTATGTTATGTTACGAGTCAGCCATTTGGTTAGACATTTTTAGCTGAATATATAAAAATGGTTTGGAATAGTAAAACAATTTTTAGGGCAAAAAGAAACAAAATAACTTATTTTCGTGCCTTATATCCAAATCGAAGACCATTTTGTATCTTGGCAATATTGCTTTAGCAGCAGAAGCTGACTTTGAGTCGATCGAGCGAGACCCTTTTATTTTTTGGATAATCGAGCGAGACCTTTTTGTTCGACGTTCGAACTCGTGCGATCTCGCATTTCAGGTCAAGAAGAAAACCTAGCATTCAATGGCCAAATAAGCTAGTATTACCCATCATTTTTGTCTATAAGTAATTACCGTGGACTTCGAACTCCCAATCATTCTTCTTCCTCACTGCAGCCTGCGACGTTCCTGAAATCAGTAGCAAAATTTTCGAGGGTAAGCTCTTAACTACTTTATTTCACTTATTAGATTGAATATTGATGAGTTTATCTCCTGTTAGGTTAGATACTTGCAAATCAGTTTCTCTAATTTTCTTTCTTTTATAGTCTGTAAGCATTTTATAGTACGAATTTTTTAGCATGGAATCTTCCAAGAAAATAGTACTATGTTTTCTTTTTATATTACGAATTAAAAATGACCTTTGACTTGCAAAGACGAAGAAAAAGAAGAAGAATTTCATGGGCGCAAGACAAGAAACTGGATTCGAAGTTTCCCAGAAGAAACATCACAGGTCAAGAAAACCCAAGTTTGAGGTATTTTCAATAAATTTATTGGAAAATTATTGCCCTTTCTTATCTCTTAAAACATAGAACTTTGTTAAATCCTTGCTTTATTTCGTTTTTTTTTTTTTTTTCTCTTTTCATTTCTGTATAGCTTGGCAAATCAAAGCGAGTTCATGATAAGAAGAAAAAGGATAAGGAAAGGAACCAGATACCTACCGCTCAGATCGCCAAGATAAGCCTAAAACTGGAAGAGTTTTCTGTTGTGCTTCGTAAACATAGGGACGCAAATCGCCACCTGAAAAAGCTGATCTCTGAGATCGACGCTTACATCGATGATAAGCTTGCCACTTGGGATGCCGGTGACAATTAAAGGCTTTTGCCCTAAACTTCATCAGTTAACAATCAGTTTGTTATTGAAAGTCTGTCCGATGGAATTTAATTTGCTTGGGATTTCACGTGCCAAGCAGCTCTGGTGCTTTAAAGAGAAGGAGATCTAAGGGTTATTTGTTGTTGAGTTGAGTATCTGTTTTATTGGGGATTCCAAGGGTTGAATTCTAGTGTGAGGGTGATTGATTGCTGCTTTTTGCCTCGTATTTCTGCCTGGTTTTTTTATGTGTTTGTGTTTTTGGTCTGGTGTGATTGCAGGTCTCTTTTGTTGTGTTTGTGTTGAGATGGTTTTCTGAGTCTATGGGACTCCTTTAATAAAATACCCCCTTGGATTCCTGACTGTTTCTTTAATTATGCATGAATCTATCAATAAATGAACTAGGAGTGTATTGGGTTTTAAAAGACAAATCTCTTTTTAATTACTTTTTATTTCATCTGAATAACTTAATTTGCTTCCACTTTGGGTAATGATGAATTTATCCTAAATTGTGATTCTGGTGATTCATCCTAGCTTCTTGTTCATTGCTATGCATTCTTTTTTATTGTTAATTTGGATAAAGTATGGTATTTCCAAATATCTTCATCATACCACCATTTGCCTACAAATTATGGCAGAAGAAAATGCCTTCGCCATTCCCCAATGGCAATTTTATATAATCTCTCATACTATATACTACATATATCATCACCCATTATCATATGCATCAGATAACCCTAGCTAACCTTTTGAGTAATACTAACGTATTAATGTAATAAGTATCACACAGCCTATTCTTTCAAATTAATAATTGTATGTGAAAAATCCAAATGTCTTACCATTAATTTCTTGAACAAACTCCTGGCTGACTATTTTGGTTATAAAGTTTAATTTTTTGGTGTGCATGAATTTTCTTTTCTTTGTTGATATAAATTAACCAACTCCATTGAGACAAATTTTCTGATATTTAGGAAGAAAACCGCTTTTTATTAATTATGATTATCCTATAATATTAAAAAGGAATTGATGATACATGATACATCCTAAATATTAGATTGAAGCATTCTCCTCTCTTCCACTTCTTCAATATCACCAAATGTACACAGATTTTCTTGGGCACCTAGAAGCCCAGAACAACATATCCATTATCAGGTATTCTTATCCTTCCAGTTTATAGTGTTTGAGCTTCATTAATACTAACATTACTGAGAACCTCCTTCAATTCACAATGATCTTGACAATGGATTTATTTAGGAGAAGTGGCACTTTTTTTTTTTTTGGTTTTGAAATTTTCTGGCGAGATCTTTGTTTGTTTGTTTGTTTTATATCGGATTGTTTTCAAGAAAAAGAGGTCTTGAACAATTTACTGACAACATCAACAACAAAATTCAAATATATCATGAAAAAAAAAATTATTTTCCACCATAACACCTACTAATTGATCCCTCTAATTTCCCGGTAAAATTGGATAACCCTCTTAGCTAACTGGCCCTGAAAGATTCTATACATATACTTCCTTTATCTCCTGTATTCGACCAAATAGCTTTTTTGTTATTAGTATTTACCATTATTACCATGTAGTTAGACAAGACAATTTTCTCTTTTGTTTTAAAGCTGTTAGTACTCTGTGTTTAAAAACATTTAGGTTAGGCCCTGCTTGGTACTATTTAAAGAAAAACAAAATGATAGAAAATTGGAAGGAAATAAAAATGAAAACATAAAAGACACATTTTTTTTTCCATTGATGTGTTGAATAGGAAATATTGAAAAGATAATTTTCTTTCTATTCATTTCTTAGCTGAAAACTGAAAAAAAAAAAAGAAATTATATTATTTTACTATTTTATCGTTGAAAAATTAAAAGATAATTTTGTAAATATATACTTGTTTTACATTTATTCTAGTTTTTTCTCAACTAATTTTTTCAATTTAAAATGATTTGATTTTGTTAATAAGTAAAAAATAATCTTTCCTATTATTTTTAAAAACTTTTCTTCCACTCCTAAAATTAATTTTTTTTTTCACTCACACTCACTCCTATCCATCTTTTTACTTTTCTATACACCCTTAATCTAGCCCTAACTCAAAAATCTTCTGGCTCATTCCATCCAAGAACAGCTTACAATCATCTCTTTTTTTTATTATGTTATTTCTAACTTTATTTTCTTAATGTATCAGGATATGATGATAATGTTATGAACTTTATTTGATTTGTAGACACAAGCAATTCCATAATACATTGATGCGTGATGAAGATCATTGTTCTTAAAATGTTATTTGCTACAACTATTATTACTACAAGCACAAACACCTCTAAGGTACACCAAAAGCTAAGAAAAGCAAGTTCAACAATTACTTGATTTCTTTCTTAGAATTTCACCTTAAATGTGTAAAAGCAAATAAGAAGAATTGTTGTTTTCTGAGTTTGGTTTTTGTTGTATTTGTCATTTGTGATTTGATCCTTTATAGATAACCAAAACACATAATTTTTAGGATTTTAACTTTTAGGAATAGGGATGTGAACAAAGAGAACATTAGACAAACAGTTTATGAATATATTCGATTTCTATTCATTTATATTCGTTTATTAATTTTAACAAATCATTATGAATAAAAGTATAGTTCTTTTATGTTCGTGAACAAACTCATTTAAGATTTGTTTAAAAACTTGTTCGTTTAATGAATTATTTAGTGTTAACCTATAATTCGATAATAATAAATTTTTAAATTACATGTTTACCATTAGGTCATTTTAATATATAATTATTAAAATTATGTATTTATGTAGAATATTTTAATTTGGTATCATATATATTAAAGTGAATACAATTTATTTGTATAATTTTGTTGTTTAGTGTTCACGAACGTGTTTGTTTAATATTCAAGAATATGTGTTTGTAATTAAATATATTCATATAAAAACCAGAAAAATTAAATATTTTCATTTAATATTTACAAATATGTGTTCGTGAAAATGTTCATAAACGAGCTTAACATACATGAATCAAACATGAACTGTATTAAAAAATAAATAAATGAACAAGAACATATTAAAACTCATTCATGTTCGATTCAATTACATGAACCATTACAACCAAATCACACATCTATTGAAATTATATCTTTTAAGAAAATATAATTTTCTTTCTATTCATTTCCTAACTTAAAAATGAAAAAAAAAATTATACTAACTATTATATCGTTAAAAGATTAAAGGATAATTTTGTAAATATACATGATTGATTCACATCTATTTTAGTTTTCTCCCTACTAATTCTTTTAATATGAAATGATTTGGTTTTGTTAATAAGTAAATAAAATAATAATCTTTCTTATATATTTTTTAAAACTTTTATTCTTGACCAAAAACTACTAAAATTCATTTTCTTTTCACTTTCACACTCACTCCTATCCATTCTTCTACTTTTCTACTCTATCAAAAACAACCTTAATCTAACCCAAACCTAAATATCTTCTACCTTATTTTGTCCAAGAACAGCTTACAATCATGTCTTTTTTCTAGCTTTATTTTCTTAATATATCAAGATATGATGATAATGTTATGAACTTTATTTGATTTGAAGACACGAGCAATTAGATAATACATTAACACGTGATGAAGATCATTGCTCTTAAGATGTTATTTGCTCCTACTATTATTATTACAAGCAAAAACACCGCTAAGAAACACGAGTTCAGCTATTACTTGATTTCTTTCTTAGTATTTCACCTTAAATGTGTAAAAGAAGATAAGAAGAAGAAGAATTGTTGTTTTCTTAGTTTGGTTTTTGTTGTATTTGTCATTTGTGATTTGATCCTATTTATAGCTAACCCGAACACATACCTTTTGCGATTATGGTGGCTGTCGAAACCAACAATAATAATTCCTACTCAAAATAAATTTAAACTGTAGTATAAATGAGTAGGGTCATTTCCCAAGAGATTGGTTAGATTTATTTTTCTGCAAAAGATTTAAAAAGAAAATATAATTGGGGGATTTGTGAAAATGAAAATTAAATTAAAATATAGGTAGAGAAATTGCTATATAAAAATTGAGAGAAAATCAATATAATGAAAACATCTAACCAAAGGAATAATCTTAGAATGGGTTCAGGGAATTGATCATTGACGCAAAAATAAATTCTTTTAATCTTTACTAAATTGGTTATGGTTATTGGTACGACCTAACAACCTATCCCTCCTTACTTCTTCGATAATCAGGATACGATATCTAATTATTTCTCTTGCCAGTTAAACAACCTTAGATACGATCTTAAGATTTAATTTACCAACAGCATTGAAAACTAGATAGACTACCAATTCTAACCAATAAACACACATGTAGGTTCATTTAAGCTAGATTATATATCTTCTTAACAGAGAATCGAAATCCTATCTGAAATCAATTATGTTATTTACCACTTATATTAGAATGCCTAAATAATTACGGATTCAGGTTTCTAATTGGTAATATATTATCCTGACAATTGAACAAAGGGCCCTTTTTGCACAACTAATCAAAACAATAATTTAAATAAGAACAGAAGACATATAAATAATAAAGATATAAAAGAACAAAATAAAACTAATTAGATCTCACAATTCTTGAAGAACCCAAACTTTAATTATCCTTTGGCTAGACTAAAAACTTAGCAAGCCATAAGTTCAAAGAAAAACACTAAAGAAAATATAAAATTGTATGAATATTCAAGATTCAGAATTGAGATCCCCAGCCTCTTCCATTCTTAGCCTATAAATACTAAATATCCTAACCCCAGAATCTGTTTTCAAAGGAAATTCTCTGATTGAGTTTGATTACAATTAAACTTCTTTCCTTTTTCCACCACTTGCCAAAGACAGATTTTGTATATATCTTCCTTAATAATTAAAATCTTCCACTTGCCATCTTTAGATTGATTCAGTCAACTTCAGCTACAAGTGATAGATCTCGACTTGAATTCCAAGATTTCTTCAGATTTTGTGCCTTGAGTAGAATTTGCGGCTTTTAATCAATTTTGTCCATTTTCCTTCATTCACAATACAAAATAAAAAATATAAGTCAAATCCAAAAATTAAGCATATAAAAGAATTTAATTCATGAGAAAATATGACAATTAATATGTATAATATGCAACTTATCAAATTCCCCCACACCTAAACATTGCTTGTCCTCAAGCATACACTAGTCTAAATTCATAATCTCTTCTCATCATTCCTTCATCTTCTTCCTATGCTCATCCAAAACACATTCCTTTTAATAATTAAAACACAAATTTTTAAGGCGAATTCTCATAACACACATGAATAGCACTTTAATGATTCAATTAAATTCATAAAGTACACAGAATCCAACACCCTCGCAATTGGATTTCACTCATCACACTCTTAGTGTTTAAGGCATATATCAATGAACTCTCAAGTCACTGCATAGAAGATTTCTTACCATAAACTTGCAAATTCATCACATCTCTTCCACCAATAAATAAATTAAGATGCAAAAATCTAAGGGTCAAAAAGGGTTGTATCGGGGCTTAGGTAAGGTATGATAAAAGAATTTTTAGGCTAGAGAAATTGAATGAATCATACAAAACTTTTCACACAAAATTTGAATTAATGATTTCCAAAGACTGCTTCAATCACATAATTTTCAGAACTAACTTCCAAGCAATAAAAATTACACTTCTCTTTCTCTTTTCTTTTTTTTTCTTTTTTTCATTTTTTTTTCTTTTCTTCATTTTTTTTTTCTTTTTCACCAGAGAATACTCAATGAAAGCAATAGCTTGGAATACTAAATTTTCAACATATGCAATCTTTCCAAAAATATTTTGAAATTTCATGTGCATAAGTCTATATGATTCATCAATTCAAGGTTCAAAAAGAGGGAAAATCAACAAAAGGGTTTATTATGGCTTGTAATGTGGTTTAATTCAAAGAAAAAGTCAGGCTCAAAGTGGTTTCTCTAGGGGTTAATTATAATAAGGGTAGGCTAAAAAAAAAAAAAAAAAAAAAGGTATAATATCAAAAAATGGTTTATCCTAATTGCCCTTATTTGATTTATTGCATCATATTCATCAAAGGGTTTGATTAAGACATGTATGACAGAGCAAGTTCTAGAATAGTCAACTATGTATGACAATCACACAAACAAAGAATAGAGCATGATGTAATGAATGCTCGTAGGCTCAAATCTCACCAAAAAGAAGTTTATATGTGCTAGATCCTATACACTTTTTTTTTCATTTAATGAATTAAAAGTAACTAATCACACTGTATTAATGAGAATTCAAAACTGTGTAAATTTTTTTTTTTTTCATGGGATAAGCATTGGAAAAATCTAGAATTCAAAGAGATCACAAACTATAACTAATGTACCTTTTGGAACAAAATTTTTATGGATTTGCAAAAATTTTCATGAAAATTAATCAAGAATGAAAGGAAAAGAAAGCAAAAATAGCAGAGTCACAATTAAATTCCCTCCCCCACACCTAGACTATACATTGTCCCCAATGTATCAAAATAATTGCTCATTAACTTTAAAAGAATTAAGGGAATTAAGAAACTTCCCTGAAAAATATTGAGCAATGTGAAACATGGTGTTGATTTCCACGACTTTGCCAATCGAAGCATGCTTATGAGCGAAAGAAACTTCTTAATTTCCACCATTAGTGATTGAAAAATTTCTCACCCCCGGTTTTTTTCGGTTCTGTGCTGCAGAAAGCGTGAAGACAGGCGCGACTAGGCTCGGCTCTGGTGGGTGCTGCGTGAAGCTCGGGTATGGGTCTATTGCCGACAGAGAGTTCTCGGGTTGCTTGGTGATGTTGCAGTCGGAGAAGAGGATGCAGCTGGAAGGGTTTCGGTCAGTTACCGGACAGTGGGGAGTAAGCGGCTGCTGTGTTGGGGAGAAGGGGCTTGGGAGCTCGGGCTGCTGCTTCGTTCTGTACTGCCGGAGCTGCAATCGGAAGCCGATCCTCGGTGCTGATGGTGCCGGTAGAGTGGTCGCCGCCGGTAATGGGCTCCGGTGGATGATGAAGATGGTGCCGAGAAGGGGGGTCTGTAGGCAAAGAGGAAAAAAATATATAAAAAAAATATTAATAATAATACCGAAAAAAAAAAATATATATATATATATATATATTTTAAGAGGAGATGGCAGAAGATGAGTATTGATAGGGCGTGGGCACGCCCTATCAATACTTCTCTTTTGCAAAAAAAAAATTTTATTTTATTTTAATTATTTTTTTTTTTTTTAAAACAGAAGTGCTCTTGTCATAAGGCGTGGGCACGCCTTATGCAAACACTTCTTCTGTTTGTTTTTTTTTTTTTTTTTTTTTTTTTTTTTTGAAAACAAAACACTACTTCTGTTTTTTTTTTTTTTTTATCAAGATAAACATAAATCTTATCCAATATTAATAAAATAACAAAATTAAAAAAATAATTTGCAAAACAAAAATAAAAAGAAATTTTGGGTTGCCTCCCAAACAGCGCCTTTCTTTAAAGTCTTTGGCTAGACATAGTTATACTCAGTTATATGTTGGACATTCCAATCCAATTCGTTCAATTTCATGCACTTGTAAACCTTCATAAAAAAGTTTTAAGCGATGACTCTTGACCTTAGAGATCTGACCTGTATCCAGACTTTGGATTTCAATTTTACCACGAGGAAACACGTTAGTAACAATGTAAGGACCTAACCATCTAGAACGAAATTTACTAGGAAATATTTTCAAGTTAGAATGAGATAGTATTACTTTCTGACCAACATAAAATTTTTTCTTGGGAACCGTATGATCATGAAAGGCATTTATCTCTTCCTTGTAAATCACAGAGCTTTCATAGGCATGATTAATATTAAACTTAATGATTTCATCATCAAATTCCATTGTGAGTGTACCATCATGCACATCAATTTTAGTCCTAGATGTTTTTAGAAAAGGTCTTCCCAACAAAATTAAAGATCTAGTTGAGTCATCATCATCCATATCAAGCACATAAAAATCAGCAGGAAAGATCAATTCATTTACTTGCACCAAAACATCCTCTAAGACACCTTCAGGATAAACATTAGATCTATCAGCAAGCTGAATAATCACACCAGTCTCTTTTAATGTTCCAACATTCAAAGATTTAAAAATAGACAGAGGCATGACATTGATTGAAGCTCCTAGATCTAACATTGCTCTTTCAATTTTAAGATTACCTACTTTACAAGGGATAGTAAACATACCTGGATCCTTGCATTTAGGAGGTAACTTTTTCTGGAGGATAGCTGAAACATTCTCACCCATGCTCACAAATTCATTACCTTTTAATTTCCTCTTGTTGGTGCACAACTCCTTAAGAAACTTTGCATATCGAGGTACTTGTTTAATTACATCAAGTAAAGGAATATTTACCTCAATCTTGCGAAAGATGTCAAAAATTTCCTTTTCCTCCTCCTCCTTTTTGGATTTAGATGATCTGAAAGGAAAAGGAGGAATTGGTGCCAAAACTTTTTGTTGCATGACATTAGGTTCCTTAAGGTGATCGAACTGTGGCTGGGATACAGTAACTTCCTTTTCAGCTTCTTCTGGAATGTGCTTTCGGGTTGTCTTGCTAGACTCCCCTACCTCGATTCCACTCCTCAAGGTCATTGCACTGACATTCTGTTTAGGATTGATAACTGTTTGTGAGGGCAATTTTCCTTGAGATTCCAGTCTATTTACAGAAATGGCTAGCTGACTCATTTGATCCTCCAGCTTCTTAATGCTTGTCCTTGTTTCCTGTTGAAATTGTTGTGTGTTAATTGCAAGTGATTTAACAATTTCTTCAAGAGACGTACCTGAACTTGAGGATGGCTGATGTTGTTGTTGTTGTGGAGCAGGCTGACTATATTGAGAATTCTGAAATTGAGGCCTTGCTCCGTAGCTAAAGTTGGGATGATTTCTCCACCCTGGATTATAAGTGTTTGAATATGGATCGTGATTCCTTTGTGGTGGACCTGAAAATCCTCCAACTGCATTTACGTGCTCATGAGGTTCATCTTGAAGTGTGGGGCACATGTCGGTTGGGTGTCCAGTAGCAGCACAAATTCCACAGGCTTTAACTTGTTGTACATTTCCCATTCCTATAGCCAATTGTTGAACAACAGACGTTAGACTAGCTATTTGATTTTCAAGAGAATGTGTATTTACCTCATTTACTCTTCTGTGAGGTATGTCTTGTCTGAATCCAAACTGTTGGGAGTTAGCAGCCATGGTGGAAATCAAATCTCTAGCTTCTCTAGGAGTCTTATTCACTATCGCACCTCCACTGGCTGCATCCATCATCCTTCTTTCCATGGGTAATAATCCTTCATAAAAATATTGAATTAAGAGTTGTTCGGAAATCCCATGTTGAGGACAACTTGCACAAAGTTGCTTAAATCTCTCCCAATATTCGTGAAGAGTCTCAATATCTTTCTGCCTAATTCCACATATCTCTCTTCTAATGCTAGCAGCTCTTGAAGCAGGGAAAAATTTGTCAAGGAACAATCTCACCATTTCAGTCCACGTGGTTATAGAACCAGGAGTTAAATAGAACAACCAATCTTTTGCTCTATCAGCTAGTGAGAACGGGAAAGCTCGCATTTTGATTTGCTCTTCAGTAACTCCTTGTGGTTTCAGGCTTGAACATACCACATGAAATTCTTTTAAGTGTTTGTGAGGATCTTCATTCTCAAGACCATGGAACTTGGGAAGCAAATGGATCAAACCCGATCTTAATTCAAAATCTGCTTGCAGAGTTGGGTTATGAATGCAGAGGGGCTGTTGATTGACAGGTGGTGCAGCCAACTGCCTTAAAGTTTGTTCATCTTCAGCCATTATTTCTTCAGTACCTGCACGAAAAGAAGAAAAAAAAAAAAAGAGACAGTAAAATAAATCTAATTAAAAACCAATCCCCGGCAACGGCGCCAAAAATTGGTGGCTGTCGAAACCAACAATAATAATTCCTACTCAAAATAAATTTAAACTGTAGTATAAATGAGTAGGGTCATTTCCCAAGAGATTGGTTAGATTTATTTTTCTGCAAAAGATTTAAAAAGAAAATATAATTGGGGGATTTGTGAAAATGAAAATTAAATTAAAATATAGGTAGAGAAATTGCTATATAAAAATTGAGAGAAAATCAATATAATGAAAACATCTAACCAAAGGAATAATCTTAGAATGGGTTCAGGGAATTGATCATTGACGCAAAAATAAATTCTTTTAATCTTTACTAAATTGGTTATGGTTATTGGTACGACCTAACAACCTATCCCTCCTTACTTCTTCGATAATCAGGATACGATCTCTAATTATTTCTCTTGCCAGTTAAACAACCTTAGATACGATCTTAAGATTTAATTTACCAACAGCATTGAAAACTAGAGAGACTACCAATTCTAACCAATAAACACACATGTAGGTTCATTTAAGCTAGATTATATATCTTCTTAACAGAGAATCGAAATCCTATCTGAAATCAATTATGTTATTTACCACTTATATTAGAATGCCTAAATAATTACGGATTCAGGTTTCTAATTGGTAATATATTATCCTGACAATTGAACAAAGGGCCCTTTTTGCACAACCAATCAAAACAATAATTTAAATAAGAACAGAAGACATATAAATAATAAAGATATAAAAGAACAAAATAAAACTAATTAGATCTCACAATTCTTGAAGAACCCAAACTTTAATTATCCTTTGGCTAGACTAAAAACTTAGCAAGCCATAAGTTCAAAGAAAAACACTAAAGAAAATATAAAATTGTATGAATATTCAAGATTCAGAATTGAGATCCCCAGCCTCTTCCATTCTTAGCCTATAAATACTAAATATCCTAACCCCAGAATCTGTTTTCAAAGGAAATTCTCTGATTGAGTTTGATTACAATTAAACTTCTTTCCTTTTTCCACCACTTGCCAAAGACAGATTTTGTATATATCTTCCTTAATAATTAAAATCTTCCACTTGCCATCTTTAGATTGATTCAGTCAACTTCAGCTACAAGTGATAGATCTCGACTTGAATTCCAAGATTTCTTCAGATTTTGTGCCTTGAGTAGAATTTGCGGCTTTTAATCAATTTTGTCCATTTTCCTTCATTCACAATACAAAATAAAAAATATAAGTCAAATCCAAAAATTAAGCATATAAAAGAATTTAATTCATGAGAAAATATGACAATTAATATGTATAATATGCAACTTATCAGATTATGACTTTTAGGAATAGAGGGGTGAAAGAAAGAAATACTAGATAAATAGTTCATGAATATATTTAATTTTTATTCATTTATATTTGTAAATTAATCTCATCAAATGATTATAAATAAAAGTATAGTTCGTTTATGTTTACGAACAAACACATTTAAGATTGATATAATACTTGTTCGTTTAATAAATTATTTAATGTTAACCTCCTATTTGATAATAATAAATTTTTAAATTACATATTTAGCTATCGATTATTTTAATATGTAATTATCAAAATTATATATTTATGTAGAATATTTTAATTTGGTATCACATATATTCGAGAGAATACAATTTTTCTATATAATTTTATTATTTAGTATTTAAGAACATGTTCGTTTAATATTTACCAATATGTGTTTGTAAACATATTTATTTAATATTTATAAATACGTGTTCATGAAAATGTTTATTAGTATTCATGAACAAGCTTAACATATACGAATCAAACATGAACAGTATAAAAAATAAATGAACAAACATGAACATAGTAACATTCATTTATGTTCGATTCAGTTACATCCCTTCTTGGGAACCATCACAACCAAATCACACATGTATTGAAATTATATCTTTTAAGAACCATTACACCTTTTCATAATTGAACCATCTGAAATTCAGATTTGAATGATCACACTTCTTCAAGTTTAGATTAAGATTTGAATCTTATTTTCTAAAGATTTAACGTTTCATGAAGCATTGATATTAACATCAAAAGTTGTGTTCATTCATCTAATCTTACAAATAAAGGATTACAAACCATTTCAATAATCGCCACTTGATTTGTTATCTGTATTAGTTTTCATAAATTCATACAGATATGTAGGTATCTATTATGTTTAGAACCTTCTGATATTCTATGGTTTTGTTATGTGATTTTCCATCTGTTGAGCTAGAATTTGGGATAGAGCATGCAGTATAACCTCGTGATCTTTCCCATGTCAAGATCTAAACAACCCAGAAATAATTTTAGCTGTAAACGTCTCAAGTCATTTTTAGAGTATAAGATAAATCATAGGATGTGATAATTATCATCTTATCATATGTTTTGTGTGTACATAAAAGCAAAAGCTATTTTATAAAGATGATTAGTCTTCCTCTTAATATAAAATAATTCAATTCTCTCCCAAAGGAGATGAATATTTTTAATCTAATATGATTAAGTAGAAGATAATTATTTATCTTCTTTCAAAATTTACATTTAAAAATTAATTTAAATAATGATTTTCTCCTTTTTTTTCGTTTTACTCTTTGTTTTTCTTTTTTCTACCTCCTTTTCTTTCTTTTCTTTTTCTTTTTTTTCCTAAATAAAGAAAAAAAAATCTAGATTAGATAAAATAATATTTTTTAAAAACGATTAAAATTTTATAAAAAGGTATTTTTTAAATAATCAATTTTCAAAACCATCTTTTAAATTTAACTGTTAGACATAAAAATTATTATTTTATATGTTTTTATTTATAAGAATTTGAATTAGAAATTTAACTAGTATTTTTTTCATATGTTTGAATTTTTTTTCCCTTTTTTTATTTTTTTTCTCCCTTGTCAGTAGGAAAAGAAAAGAAAAGAAATATATATATATATATATATATATATATATATATATATATATATATATATATATATATATATATAAGATTTACGTTTTGAAAAATCAATGTACTTTTTTTTAAACAGTCAACGTATTTTTTTAAAGTTTATTTTCTAAAATAAATATATTTAATTTAAAATCATAGGAATTATTTTAAATTTAAATCCTAGTAAAATAAAAACAAAAATTTAAAAATTGGTTAAAAATAGAGAAATATTTTAATAAATGTTATTTTTTAAGAAAATGGATTTATTGAAACATTTAATTTAAAAAACACTTTTATTGAAAAATCTTTTTTTGAAAAGAAAATTTAACTGTAAACTATAACTAAAGAAATGTAATAATATGTACTGTTTTGGTTAAAAAATCATTGAATTATATTTGTAAGAAAAAATTATAAACTTAAATTATATTTACTTTAAATAATAATACTTTTTAAATAAAAAATCATTATCCTATTCTTAATTTTAGGCATAGAAAATTGGATGAAAATATATTAAACTCATCCTATCTTTTAATCCTTTTACAAACAAGACAAGATATGATGATATCATCTATTGTAATCATATTTTTAATTTTATATCATCTTATCCTATTTTCATCCTATGCACCAAATATGATCTTAATTAGATTCTCAAATCAAAGTAAAAATTTAGCATATATAACTAATCATAAATAATTTAATATATAAGGGTTAACTCCTATAACTAGATACTTGTAACCAAAAAAAAAAAAACTCCTAGAACTAGATATGCAATGTTGAGAATTTTTACAATAAACAAAAACAACTCTTTTGAATAAAAGTTTTCATTTTATTTATTTTCATTTTTTACAATATTATTGTTTAACTATTTTTAATTTTAAATTAAAAAATAATATGAAATAAATAATTTCTTAAAAAAAAAAACATTAGGCTTATGTTTGAAGGAAGAGATTTAGATTTCAAATTTAATTAATACGTATACCTCTGCATGATAGAACCAGTAAAAACTTGACCTTTTAACTATTTTCAAATTTTTGCATATACTAAATCTTTATTTAGTACTAGATTTGAAATATCTTAGTAGTTTAGAAAATTTTGAAATTCATTTATTTAAATTAAAAATACCAATGAATAGGGTTATCAAACTGGCTAATTTGATCTTGAAAAACTTGTTCGTGGTTTCAAAAATATTACTGTTTTAATAAATGTTATTTTTCATTTATTTTTAGTTAAAAATATAAAATATTAATATAAATATTTTTTAATATTTTAATAATAAATATAATATTGGCAGGTCCACGGTGTGGATGGACTTAAATTTTACTGGTCAATAATTGTAACCCAAAAAAAAAAAAAAAGCTTTAATGGTTAATTGGACTGGGTCAAGCCAAACCATTGGATTCTTCTATCTTTACCATCTCAAAGAAAGCTTACTTCATCTCTACAATTTCAATAACAAAATAAATCTAAATTTAATGTTTCAAACATGAATTTGAATAGATAAAAAAAAAAAAAAAAATACTGAAATGCGAAAGGAATAAACATTCATCTTTGTCATCAAGAATATGCTTCTAAGTTTCGCTTAATGAAATGGATAAAGGATCCCATACATTTGTACAACGAAATTTATGCATGAAATCAGTATAAGATATAGCAATATAAAAACAAGATTGAAAAGAATTATATATAGATACTGAAACTGAAATAACAATCGACTAAAAACTAGAAACAAATTAATAAATAAATAAATATATATATATATATATATATATATATATATATATATATATATGCATTGACCAACAAGTTGATAGATAATATATATTGATATTCATACTTACAGTTACAGTACTATTTTTGCCCATCGTTGTTTATGGCCTCATCTCATCACTTGTCTTCCTCCGAGATTTGGTTGCTTGCGAAAAATCTCCATTGATGAACTTATAAGCTCAATTGGAATGGATTGTATTGCTATATATGCCTCTTCCCAGAAGCTTTGAGTCAATGCAAGACAAAAACAAAGACCATGCGATGATTGCTCAAATCAGCATTCAACCACGTGCTTGACAAATGGACGAGTGGTTGGCATTCCATTTTATCCTTTCTTTTCATAAATAAACGCGTTTTATATTTATTTTTATTAAAAGATTTAAAATTTTTTAAATTCATAATTATTTAAAAATAATTTTTATTATATCATCGTCAACTGTAATGTGAATATTCATAAAATTTATCATATTTTAATAACATTGGATGAAAATAAATTAAAAAAATTTGTTCAACTTTGACTCATTGTTCAAGTTAAAAAAGACGCAGTATTTAACCCAAAAAAAAAAAAGAAAGAAAGAAAGGGGGGGGGGGGGGGGGGGGGGGGGTGTGGGGGATGGGGGAGGGGGAGAGGCGGGGGGCGCGGTGGGAACGTTTCAAATTTTGTATGACTGAAATCCGTAACTAAGAAGACAGAAACGTTTCAGGACGATTATTGTCCACATTCAACATTATTAGTGTATCTTCCACTTTAAGGACGACAGCAGGTATCAATCTTTTTTTTAGTTGCAGAAACATAGGAATTATACTAAAAAAAGTGAAAGATGCACTAAGGATTCTATTTTATTTTATTTATTTGTTTATTTTTAGATTGGGATCCTAATAATTGATTAACAACTTTTCCAAAAGAAACTACTTAGGTAGGCGTGTGGGGGATGGGGGAGGGGGAGAGGCGGGGGGCGCGGTGGGAACGTTTCAAATTTTGTATGACTGAAATCCGTAACTAAGAAGACAGAAACCTTTCAGGACGATTGTTGTCCACATTCAACATTATTAGTGTATCTTCCACTTTAAGGACGACAGCAGGTATCAATCTTTTTTTTAGTTGCAGAAACATAGGAATTATACTAAAAAAAGTGAAAGATGCACTAAGGATTCTATTTTATTTTATTTATTTGTCTATTTTTAGATTGGGATCCTAATAATTGATTAACAACTTTTCCAAAAGAAACTACTTAGGTAGGCTGTGTTTAGAAATATCGACGGAACGGATATACATTAAGTTTGAGATATTTGAACTTAAATCGTTTATATTTTACAAAATTAGAATCTAATTAACTATCCAAATATTTTAATTTTTAGTACACGAACTCTATCTATATAATATAAAAAATATCCGTTAAATATTTATTTATTAAGTTAAAATTTGACTTTCAAATTTAAATTTAAAATCAATTTTAATGTATATTATTAAAAAAATTAAATTAACTCATAAAATTAAATTAATGTTAAAAATCATAATTAAGATACTTAATGAATTAATTTATTTAAGTATTATATTAATAACAAATACTTTATAAACAAAAATGTATATAATAACATTTAAAAATTATCATTTATAATCAAGTTTAGGTAGTCTGACACCCTAAGATCACTACTCAAAGCCTACCCGAAGTCGTGACGGATAATAAAATTACTACCTGAACCAATTATTAACTACCCTAACTCTACTTAATCGGGTCGAATAATGTTGGGTACCTATTTATCGGGTACCTGTTTACATCCCTAATTATGTCTTTTTAAATGTATTTCAGAGCATCCAAATCCAGTAAGGAATGTCACAGCCTCATTTGCCATGGAGAAAAAGACAAGCCTTTTATGATAACACAAATAACAAAACATGATGTCAAAAAAATTTAATATACAAATTGCTTCTCTTTCCCTCTTTTTGTCTTGTGTAAATGCCCCCAAAGGAATTGTACTAAAACTACAACCTAATCGTTGAAGCTGGAGGTCTGACATATATAGGCAATAACAGGTACCCCTACCATCTACTTAAGGTCCGACATAAATGTAACACTAGATGTTTTATAGCAAGGTCTTTGTTTGTCACACCCCGTTTCCACATTTAAATCATTATTAATCATCCATACCACACACATAACGGAGCAGACAACACACCGATAGTTGGGCATACGAGCCGATATTAACCTTACACACTTAAATATAAATCGTACATGATAATTGAATTTCTTTATTCATATATATATATATATATATTTACCCACGTACGTTTACATCCCAGTAATACTTTATATACTTAAATATGTTATTACAAGTTTAGATACAAGAAACAAAATAGGTATATACCTTCGCATACAATGGAGTATGGGCTGTCAACTGCTCAGGACTATAGCAGCTCTCAAAGCTTGGGTAACTCTGTGGAGTGGAGGGAAAAAATGGGGTTAAGCTACAACATGCTCAGTAAGGAATTATGCAAGCAAGTAGATAAATATACTACCTATATGCACATAATCACATGTCATGCAGAAAATCCTTACTTTCTTAAACAATAACGGATTCTCAAATTCACACATATGCACTTTCTCAAAACCATATCAAATCACAATGGGTTTCTCAAAACACATGATCAAATGCGAAACAGAGTTTGAACACAAAACCAAAGCATATTCTAAAAAAAAAAAAAACGATTTAAATAAGAGAGGAGAGAAATCAAAGTCTCATAAAAGAAATCAGAAATCGGTTATGGAGTCAAATCGAACTCTCGAAAAACATATCAGAAAACGGATATGGAGACAAAGCAGAGCATACGAAAACAAATAGACATATGGCCATAGTCACTGGACTCCATGCATCACGGACCAGATGTACACGGATGTCCCCGGATGGCTGAGGGAAGAGGGGGTTCATCTCCCATCAGGCAACATATATCTCAGAAGTCCGAAGACTCCGAGTCACGGTACATCGTACTCCATGTGCATCCACACGGTACATCGTACTCCGTGAACCCTAATATCTTACATCAGCGAGATTAGGAATGCCAGTCCTCCAGGTCTTATCATCCCATCTCCAGCTACATCAATACTAAGTCTCCAAAATGCACGTGTGAGCATATTAATCAGTGTGACACACAGTCTACAAGAGGCTCCAGCACGGCTTTATCAAATCACGTGTGAGGATCAGTGCAAGCTCACATAGCCTACACGACATCTCCAAACATGGTTTTATGCACATCACAAAATCAAAATCTAGTGCGAGAGAAACAAGGCTCTAGCACTATGTCATGTGAAAACCATATCAAATCTAGTGCGAGTAAGCTCTAGCATTATTTGTTTCCACAAAATCGGATAGATGGCTCAATTCTGATAAAAATTGTGCTCATGATTAAATCAAATACAGAAAACAGCACCCACTTGAGTGAGAGGAAAATATTTCCATCAAATCTCTCATCAAACACTTTTTATTCTGAAAACATGCAATTTAATGTAGATAATCAAATTTAGAGCCATTCTATCACCACTAATTCACAAAACATGCTTATTCATATAAAACACATCAAAATAGGCCATTTCGACCACTTTCATATTTTTCGTAACTAGGGGCATTTTGGTAATTTACCATTTCCAATGTAATTTTTGGGAAAATCCATATTCGGACTCCTGAGACAATTTAAAGACTTGAAAATAACAATGAAAATTCGTATAGCTATCTCTAAGAGTTTACGAAATCCCTTACCTTGAAATGTGTCGACTGCAAACTTTATTTCTCAATCTCCTCAGATCATACAGTTTATTTGGCTCTGGACGTATCCTCGGGAGCTGCAAATAATTACATATTATATTAATTTACCTCGATATACTTATTTTTCACTTTTCTACAATTAATTTAACATATTGGGCCCAATTACCCGTATTGGGCCCAATCACTCTTTAATGGGCTTCACTCTAACATTGTGTCATCTTAAGTCTTTTCTAGTTTTCCAGATCGTTCGTTATATCAATTACGATCGTCGATTTTCAATTCCACACATACAACAGTTTATACGAAATTAATCTGTAACTTATGCGATCAATTTTTAATTCACTTACGGTTGATTCCAATTTCGTAAAAATATACAAGTTATAGTATGTGAGAATCACTTACCCAAATTTTCGGGATGACATGCAAATCGAGGCTCGCTCGAACTCGTGTTTGTCCCCTTCCGTCGAGCTACACATTAATATATATTTAAACCGGTCAATTTCGATCAAATATAAATTCAAACTAATTTTTCAAAAAATAAATCAGTCAGTTTTGATCGCTTACCGGTCAACTGTTGTGCCAGGACGACACCAAATTTTTTTCAAAAATTTTTTCTCTCTCTCATGCTAAACTGGTTCGGACCGGTTCAACCTCTTTTACACTGAACTGGTCCGAATCGGTTCAGGGGGATTTTTACCGTTGTCGGCGTTTTCGGTCGGTTCTCGGGGCGATTCGACCACCGTTCGATGCGCGTTGGCCTGGGGAGGCTTCGACTAGCTTGGCTCGGCCCAAATCAGCGTTGGTGCCATCGAATCTGCCTTTTCTCCTCGCGGCCTTCTCCTCGTTGATCTGCCTTCTCCGACAGTCCTCACGGCGCGTGACGTGCTCGGTCGCTTCCTGGGTTACTGGTCATCCCTCGTCAGTCCCTTCTCGCGCCTCTTCGTCGCTCATTTGCTCGTCGTCGGTGAATACACAGTGGTTCGGTTTCAGTTCTCTTGTGTCGTGCGACAGCTTCTGTTTCCCTTTCTCTTTCTTGTTTTGTTTTTTTCATTTTTTTAATTCTTTTTTTTATTCTTTATATATATATATAATATAAATATCTCAAAAATTACATATAATACCCTAAAATATCTTAAAAATTAAAATATTATTATTATAATAATAATAACAATACTCAAATAAAGTATTTAATATTATTATAATAATATTTTATCCTCATAATGTATTTTATACATTAATATTTACACACCCTTGTACATATATTTTATTTAATTTATTCTCCAAAAATATATGTACGTTCTATTTTATTTTATCGCATTTATTTATTTCTCCAGAAGTATATTTTTCTATATTTTCGGGATAAATTGTGAAAATGGGGTAATTTTCGAGTTATCATTTTTGGACTAAGTTTCCTTCTTGGACTCCCTATATTTTCGCGTTCTGAGTCCATATTTTCATTCGGTTTAACCTAATTTCATTCGGTTTATTTCGAATTTACCCAAACTCTTGTTTTGGCATTTTAAAACTTATCGGCTTCCAGTTACATCGGTTAAACTCGAAATTGTATTAGTTATTTCTTATTGATCAATATATCATAATTACATATTCAACATGATATATTTTTTTGAAATAATATAGAATTCGGGTCTTACATTTCCTCCCCTCCTTAAGAAATTTGATCTTCCAAATTGACCAAAACTCAGCTCTTGAACATGTGGGGGTACTTTTCCCGCATCAGACTTTCTAACTCCCACGTAGCCTCTTCTGAAGTGTGGTGTTGCCAAAGAACCTTAACAAACAGAATTATCTTAGACCGCAACATTTTGTCCTTCTTGTCCAATATTCGAACCGGCTTCTCTACATATGACATATCTTCCTTTAATTCCAAAGGTTCATACCTGATCACATGTGATGGGTCCGGATGATACTTCCGAAGCATGGACACATGGAAGACGTTGTGAATGCCTGCTAGCTCAGGGGGTAACGCTAGCCTGTAGGCCTTATCTCTCACTTGGTCTAAGATTTCAAATGGGCCGATATAGCGGGGACTCAACTTGCCCTTCTTACCGAATCTCATAATGCCCTTCAAATGAGATATCTTTAAAAATACGGATTCACCGCCCATAAACTCTAATGGTCTATGTCTCATGTCAGCGTAGCTCTTCTGTCTGCTCTGAGCTGTCCTCAACCTCTCACATATCAAATGGACATCCTCAGAGGCTTGATGCACCAAATCGGGAGCAAAAATTTTTCGGTCACCCACTTCTTCCCATCCGATCGGAGAACGACACCTACGACCATACAGTACTTCATATGGTGCCATTCCTATACTCGAGTGATAACTGTTATTATAGGCGAACTCTGCCAGTGGCAAATGGTCATCCCAAGAGCCTCTAAAGTCTAGAACACACACTCTCAACATATCCTTCAAAGTCTGAATGGTCATCTCTGTCTGACCATCTGTCTGAGGATGGAAAGTTGTGCTAAAGTTCAACTGGGTCCCCACCGCTTCCTGAAAATGTTCCAAAAAGTGGGAAGTGAAACGGGAATCCTGATCAGATACAATGCTCACTGGAACACCGTGTAGCCTCACAATCTCACGAACATACAGATTCGCCAGAGCACTCAGAGAATCTGTGGCTCTCATAGCCAGAAAGTGGGCTGACTTCGTCAATCAGTCTACAATCACCCATATAGCATCATGGTTCCTCCGAGTCCTAGGTAACCCCATGATGAAATCTATGGTGACATGCTCTCATTTCCATGTGGGAATAGGTAGAGGCTACAACAACTTTGCAGGCTTTTAATGCTCTACCTTAATTTGCTGACATACGAGACACTTGCCAACATATTCGATAATGTCCCTTTTCATACCGGACCACCAGTATACTCTCTGAAGATTCTGATACATCTTACTACTCCTCGGATGTAACGCATACCGTGATGAATGTGCTTCCGCCAAAATCAACTGTTTGAACTCTGGGTCATTGGGAACACATATTCTACCTCAGAACCTCAGTAACCCATCACTACTCACATCAAAATCGGTTCTAGTACCCAACTGAATCTGACTCACCCAGTCCATACAACTCTAATCAACACGTTGGGCTTGCCTACTCCGATCCATGAGATCCGACTCCAATCTTAGGCTAGCCACAAAATAATTAGCGTCAGTATAAAAAAGGGTCTCATCCAATCTGAGGCTCTAAACTGTTCCAACAGCTCATGTTCCCTGACCATCATATATGATATCATCCTGAGGCTTTTCCTGCTTAAAGCATCAGCCACTACATTCTCTTTTCCTGGGTGGTACAAGATCTCACAATCATAATCTTTCAGGAGTTTAACCACCTTCACTGCCTCATATTCAGTTTCTTCTGTGAAAATAGATACTTGAGGCTTTTATGATCAGTGAATACCTGAAATTTCTCACAGTACAAATAGTGGCACCATCTCTTCAGTGCAAACACTATGGTCGCCAATTCTAGATCATGGGTCAGATAGTTCTTCTCATGGACTAAGCTGTCAGGATCCATAAGTAACTACCTTCCTATTCTGCATCAGTACACAGCCCAGTTCCTGTCTCGAGGCATCAGCATACACAGAAAAGCCTCTTGAGCTGATAGGTATGGTGAGAATAGATGAGGTGGTCAAATGATGCTTCAACTCTTGAAAATTCTATTCACAAGCATCATTCCACTTGAATCTTCCGAGTGAGCCTAGTCATAGGAGTAGCCAATTTCAAAAAACCCTTGACAAACCTCCTGTAATACCCAGCTAAACCCAGAAAACTTATGATTTTTTTGACTGTCCTGGGTCGTTCCCACTGAACTACTACCTTGATCTTGGACGAATCAACAGATACCCCATCCATAGATACTACATGACCCAAAAATGATATCTGTTCCAACCAAAAGTCACACTTACAGAGCTTGGCATATAGTTGCCTCTCTCGGAGGGTCTGCAGAACAATCCATAAGTGCTGCTCTTGTTTCTCCTTAGACTTCGAATATACCAGAATGTCATCGATAAAAACAATGACGAATCGATTTAGGTACGGCTTAAACACATCATTCATCAATGCCATAAAAACTGCAGGAGCATTCGTTAACCCGAAAGACATAACCAAGAACTCATAATGGCCATAATGGGTCCGGAAAGCTGTCTTAGGTACGTCTCTACTCCGGATTCTCAACTGATGGTATCCATACCTTAGATCGATCTTGGAAAAGATCCGTGCTCCCGAAGTTGATCCAATAGTGACACGCCCTAAAGGTAATGTCCGGAAGTGCACAGGTCGTACAAGTAATAATGGGATTTGAGTCCCGAGTTATCGTCCCACAGAGAAATTGACTAGCCTAATTAACTACTGGTTAATCTTACCCTAAGTATATTCTAGCAAATTATAAAATTAAGGTGGGTGATCTACATAGCTAGAATTAAAAATACTGAAAGCAATAAAATGCTATAAAATAAAGAAATTAAAACCAAGCTGAAAATTACTTACCGAGCTCAACGCAATTAAAAGCAAATACCTATGAAAATAATTAAAACAGTTAAAATTGATTAACGCAATTAAAATAAAATGCAATTATGAAAATAACAAAGCAAAATTAATTGAACAAAATTTAACAAACCTAAAATGCAATTAAACTACTTAATCAAAATGCAATTTAAACTAACCTAAGATTTAATGAAATAAATTTACTCCTAATCTAATTCTAAATGAACACTTAATTAACTATCATCCTAATTAAAACTAAATCTTATACTACTATGCAAGAATACTAACATGCAATTTAATTAACAACTCTAAACTAAGCCTAACAAATTAAATTAAAATTAAACTAAACTAACAATGCATGAAAATGAATTAATTGCTAGAGTTGAATGCCAAACAAGCCTTAAGCATTTAAACCATTCCCTCCAAACACTATTCATCCTTCATTTCTTCATTTCCATTTCCAGGTATGGCTCGACTTTGCCCTCTGGTCTAGGCTTGCTACTGTTTGTCCTCTGGTCCACTTCACTCTGCTTGCTCACGGGTTGCTGCTACCTAGTCTATTCTCGGTTCAGGGCTAGACACTGCTCCAACTACTGCTAGGTGCTCCAGGCTACTCGGGTTGCAGGATACTTGGTTCCAGGCGCTATGCTGCACTCTGCTTCTGCTGTTTCTGTAATTTGCTATTGCTCTCGGGTTTGACTGAGTCTATTGTCCACCAACTCTGCCTCGATTTCATATGTAGTTTCAATTCCTGCAACCACCCAGCATGTTACCACCCATCAGCAACCAAGCTTCAACACGCCAGCCTCCCCAGACCTGCACTACACGTCCAGCTTCTGCTCTGTCCTGCACTGCTACGTTAGGTGCAAACTGCAACGTGCTTCAGGTGCTGCTCCAGCCTCTCGGGTTTGTAGATGGCACACTGCTGGTTGTACTACTGCATGTCTTCTTCACAATCCATTTCCAGGCAATGCTGTGCTGGTGTGCTCTCGGTTCCAGGTGCTGGTGTGCTCTTGGTTCTAGCAAAGCATTTTCTGAAACCCTCAGCAAAGCAGACCAGCAAACATTAGTGAAATGCAAGCTTTCATCAATAAACAACACTTAAAATGACTGAACTAGAAACTAAACCAATTTAAGAAGATGAACAGTAATTAATTCACAAAACATAACAAAACAGAGGAGAGCTCTCGGTTAGCTTGCTGCTGTTGTCCTCTCGGATTGCTTGCTACTGCTGTCCTCTTGGGTTTCCTTCTTGGCTCATGAGAGCAGCTCAGCTCACCACAACCTTAAGACATGGATCTTTGGATCACAGCAAACCGAGAGCTTACATTGAATAATTATAAAACAAAAATAAAACTTGAAGAGGAAGGAAAATCGAGAGCTAACACTAAGAATGGAGAACTATGCATATTAAAACTTGAAAACAAAGAAGTTGAATAAAGCCAAACCGAGAAGAAGGATGAGTAAATGAGGCTGCAAATCAACATGAAAAGTTTTTCATAAATGAAAACAAAAGAAGATGAACAATAACAAAGAACATGGTTTCGGGAAAAAAAAACTTCTAACAATAATAACAACTAAACTAATCTAACTAAACTACTCTAACTACTTCTACACTAACACTACTCCTACTCTTAAAATTACATACATTTTTAATTGTCATCCTTTCCTATTTATAAACACACTAGGGGTAAAATGGTAATTTCCACATCTTTGATGAGTTGGCATTTTTTTGCCACTTGTCTTCACACCATTGGCTCCTTGAAAAGATATTTCCATGTCATCGGTCTTCTTGTCCAATTGGATGTACTAGGTGGCATGACTCGTGTTGTCCACGTGGCTCAATCTCGATTTTAGCCCAATTTCGATCCATTTTCTATCGAAATATTCAAAATTCATCCGGATTTAATTTATCTGTAAACATGAGAATTTTAATTAAATAAAGGGGATAATTAACAGAATAATTGAGGATTTAAATAATTAATTAGGAAATTAAGCACAAATAATTCTAAAAATATAGAATTATCACACCCCCAAACTTGAGCTTTTGCTTGTCCTCAAGCAAAACAAAATGATTGTGGGAATGACAAGTACAAAACACAATAATTTCCCCAATATCATCCTCAAAGAAAAAGTACAGACTATGAAATCAAAGACTCACAATTACAAGTCCAACGCTTAGAATTATTCAATCATAAGTCTTAACCCAAATTAGACTCCTTGTGAGTGTGTGAAAAATGTCTAAGTCACTTCTCACGGATCAGATTATGCACACACAGTGAATGCAAAGTCAATGACATGTGATCATTCCATAAGTTTGCTTTTCACTTCTCTCTCCACTAATGTAGTCACACTTAACCAAAGATTAATAGGACTTCATTAAGCTTGTAATGTAAGGTTGGGGCTAAGGTATGATAAAGTCGATTTAGGTTTAATTACCCCTTAACATGCATTACTTCTAGGATCTATAATGTAAGAGCTCTAATTATTTCCCCCAAACTTATTTCTTTTGCTAAACTTTTTTTTTTGAATTTTTCTTCTTTCTTCTTTTCTTTTTCTTTTTCTTTCTTTTTCATCATTTTTTTTTTACATACTCTTTCACTATCACTTAATACCCATATAGCTCACAATATATCCCAATGACTTTTCATGCTTTTAGGGTAAGGGATAGGAACAAAGTATTTAAGCTAAGGAAAATAACGCAGGTATATTTACAAAGAAAAGCTTATTTGGCCCAAATGGGTGACTAGGGGTAGAATATGTACAAGGATAGCTAGAAAGGCTCAAACGATCCAAAGATGGCCTAAATCATCTCCCTAATTAAGTGTGGTCTAATATTTCACCTTGAGATTATATCAAACAAATTCTAGAATATGATGCACAAAATCAACTGAACAAATGCAATCCTAAGTCCACATAAGCTTTCTCTAAATAAATATACCGATTCATAACATGACATGTGCATAAGATGAGGCAATCGCAATCAGAATCAAGACAAATTCAAGAATTCAACTTCATGCTTTTCCTATAATCATGCTTCTCATTCAATCAAAGTCAGACTAAATCATGGGGTCATATCATCGGAATATGGGAAAACTACATGCTAAGCACTAAATCATCCCAAAATCAAGCAATTTAAGCTCATATTATCGAAAAAATTTTAAAAATTCTTTCTCAGATTTTCAAAATTTTTTTGAAAATTTATCCAATTTTTCACAAAATTGCTCAAGTGATATCCCCTCCCCCAAACTTAAAGTGTACAGTGTCCTCAGTGTGCAGATAATATAAGAATTTAAGCTTAAGAACAAAGAACTCCCCTTTCTGATGATGATGAACAACTGAAGCTTTGATTGAAAGTGTAATACTAGAAAATAAACCTGCAAAATAAACAAGGAAAGAAACAACAGAAAAGAAAAGGAAAAATGAACTATATACAAAGTGAAAAGGAAAACACAACCACTTCAAATGTAGCTGAAGAAAACAACACTCAGCAGCAGGGCGAAGAGTAGGAGAGTCATCCAAAGTGGTGACAAAATGTTAACAATTAAATCCTCCTGAGCCCTATCTACTTCCCTCATTCTTTCAGATTTCCTATGCTTAAGGCTTATATTCTCCTCAATCTCCATCTTAAAACATTCTTGAGAGTCATCAGGGAGCTTCAAAGGTTTGAAAACATTAAACTTTATTTCCTGATCTTGGACTCTCATCGTTAACTCCCCCTTTTGTACATCAATTACTGTTCTACCAGTAGCTAGGAAAGGTCTACCTAGTATAATGGAGACTTTCCTATCTTCCTCCATGTCCAAAATAATAAAATCTACAGGGAAAATAAACTTGTCCACCTTTACTAAGACATCCTCGATGACCCCCTTCAGATATTTTGATCAATCAGCCAACTGAAGGGTCACTGTGGTGGGCTTAGCATCCCCTATTCCTAACTTCTGATAGATAGACAATGGCATTATATTTATACTAGCTCCTAAATCACACAGGGCTCTACCAAAGAATAAATTTCTAATAGTGCATGGTATGGTAAAACTCTCGGGATCTTTGAGCTTGGGGGTAATTTCCTCTGAATAATTGCACTACATTCCTCAGTCAAATCCACCGTCTCATATTCTTCCAGTCTCCTCTTCCTCGAGAGGATATCCTTTAGAAACTTCACATAACTTGGCATTTGCTCTAAGGCATCTACGAAATAAATGTTGATGTGAAGCTTCTTAAAAAACTCAAGGAATTTAGCAAATTGTCGATCCAGCTTTTGATCTTGGAACCTCTGAGGAAAAGGTACTGGTGGTTTAACTAGAGGCAATGTAGTAGAAACATGTATAATATCAGAGGGCGAGGAAGGCTGTGAAATAGAAGAAGGTATAGATGAAGAAGTGCCTAGCTTGGATTCTTTTGCAGCCTAATCCTGATATTCCTGCTCTTTTTGAGTTGCTTCGTTAGAACTTTTGGGTTTTTCAACTATGGGCTCAACAGGATTGGACTTACTTTGTGGCTCATCTAACTCTTTGTCGCTCCTAAGGATGATGGATTTGACATGTTCTTTACCCTCCCTTTGCCTATCAGGATTAGCTTCAGTGTTACTAGGAAGGGTCCCTTGAGAACGTTGGCTAAGAGAACAAGCTATTTGTCCAACCTGAACTTCTAAGTTCTTAATTGAGACAGCTTGATTTTGCAGGATAGTCGTGAATATTTCCTCAAGCGAGGGCTTCTTCTCAGCTACTGGTGCTGGTGCAAGTATATGCTGTGGAAGTGGTGGTGGTGGTGGTTGACGAAAGTGAGGTGGATGCTGTTGAAATTGAGGTGGGGATGGATAATGAGGTGGATAATATGGAATTTACGACTGTGGTGGTACCTGAACCGCTGGAGCTTGAAAACCAGGGGGTCCTACAGATATGGAATTAGAAGTTTGCCCTTAGTTTTGGCTCCAGGAGAAGTTAGGATGGTTCCTCCACCCTGAATTATAGGTGTTTGAAAAAGGGTTGTTCTGTTGCTTAGGGGGAGCAACATATTGAACCGATTCTAAGTTGAGCGGACACCTATCTACAGAGTGGGTACCACTACACAGCTCGCAGGAAAGGAAAGGACTTTGGACAGAATACACAGGGTTATGACTAGTGGGAGGATTATGTTGGATACTGAGCGACTCTACCTTCTTCATAAGATTAGCGATTTGAGAGGTCAAGGTAGATAGTGTGTTGAGCTCATAAATACCCACCGGCTTCTTTAGTATTTGCCTCTCCGAGGACCATAAATAGTTGTTAGCCGCCATCTTGTCTAAAAGCTCGTAAGCTTCCTCCTCTGTTTTACACATTAGCGCTCCACCCGCCGCAGCGTCAACAATGGTCCTATTTGGGCTTGTAAGTCCGTTGTAGAAGGTCTGGACTTGCAACCACAAAGGTAGGCCATGGTGAGGGCATTTCCTAAGAAGCTCCTTATATCGTTCTCATGCTTCGTAAAGAGATTCAGAGTCGTACTGGGCAAAGGACGATATATTACTACGGAGTTGGGCCATTTTAGAGGGAGGGAAAAACTTAGATAGAAATTGATGGGCTAACTCGTCCCATGTAGAAATGGATCCTGGAGGCAGGGAGGTTAACCAGTGTCTCGCCTTATCCCTAAGTGAGAAGGGGAATAATCTAAGCCTAAGTGCATCATCAGATAATCCATTATGTTTGAAGGTGTTGCACAAGTCCAGGAATTGGCCAAGGTGAGCATGTGGGTCATCATGAGAGAGCCCACTGAACTGCAATGAAGTCTGGATCATCTGGAGGATTGCGGGTTTAATTTCGAAGTTGTTTGTAGGGACAGCTGGTGGCCTAATGCCGGTATAATAACCTCCAATAGTCGGCATTGCATAATCTCCAATGGTCTTAATTTCCCTATTTTCTGTCATGATGCTTTGCAGCGGAGCTATAAATTTCCTAGAATCCTTTCGAATTTTTCAAAGAGTGCGTTCGATTTTAGGATCTAGAGGAAAGCAATCAAAACTTCTGGCTCTACGCTTGCAATCATCGAAAAGTCCTTCGAAATTTTTTTTAAGTTTTTCAATTTTTCAATTTTTTGATTTTAATTTTTCAATTAACTAATCTAGATTAAATATTTACAACCTAGAATTACACCTACGCATAATTTCACCGATATTAATTAACGACTAATTAAAACTTCCCTGGCAACGACGCCAAAAACTTGACACGCCCTAAAGGTAATGTCCGCAAGTGCACGAGTTGTACAAGTAATAATGGGATTTGAGTCCCGAGTTATCGTCCCACAGAGAAGTTGACTAGCCTAATTAACTACCGGTTAATCTTATCCTAAGTATATTCTAGAAAATTATAAAATTAAGGTGGGTGATCTACATAGCTAGAATTAAAAATACTGAAAGCAATAAAATGCTATAAAATAAAGAAATTAAAACCGAGCTGAAAATTACTTACCGAGCTCCACGCAATTAAAAGCAAATACCTAGGAAAATAATTAAAACAGTTAAAATTGATTAACGCAATTAAAATAAAATGTAATTATGAAAATAGCAAAGCAAGATTAATTAAACAAAATTTAACAAACCTAAAATGCAATTAAACTACTTAATCAAAATGCAATTTAAACTAACCTAAGATTTAATGAAATAAATTTACTCCGAATCTAATTCTAAATGAACACTTAATTAACTATCATCCTAATTAAAACTAAATCTTATACTACTATCCAAGAATACTAACATGCAATTTAATTAACAACTCTAAACTAAGCCTAACAAATTAAATTGAAATTAAACTAAACTAACAATGCATGAAAATGGATTAATTGCTAGAGTTGAATGCCAAACAAGCCTCAAGCATTTTAAACCATTCCCTTCAAACACTATTCATCCTTCATTTCTTCATTTCCATTTCCAGGTATGGCTCGGCTTTGCCCTCTGGTCCAGGCTTGCTGCTGTTTGTCCTCTGGTCCGCTGCACTCTGCTTGCTCACGGGTTGCTGCTGCCTAGTCTGTTCTCGGTTCAGGGCTAGACACTGCTCCAACTACTGCTAGGTGCTCCAGGCTACTCGGGTTGCAGGATACTTGGTTCCAGGCACTATGCTGCACTCTGCTTCTGCTGTTTTTGTAATCTACTATTGCTCTCGGGTCTGACCGAGTCTGCTGTCCACCAACTCTGCATCGGTTTCATATGTAGTTTCAATTCCTGCAACCACCCAGCATGTTACCACCCATCAGCAACCAAGCTTCAACACGCCAGCCTCCCCAGACCTGCACTACACGTCCAGCTCCTGCTCTGTCCTGCACTGCTACGTTATGTGCAAACTGCAACGTGCTCCAGGTGCTGCTCCAGCCTCTCGGGTTTGTAGATGGCACACTGCTAGTTGTACTGCTGCATGTCTTCTTCACAATCCATTTCTAGGTAATGCTGTGTTGGTGTGCTCTCGGTTCTAGGTGCTGGTGTGCTTTCGGTTCCAGCAAAGCATTTTCTGAAACCTTCAGCAAAGCAGACCAGCAAACATTAGTGAAATGCAAGCTTTCATCAATAAACAACACTTAAAATGACTGAACTAGAAACTAAACCAATTTAAGAAGATGAACAGTAATTAATTCACAAAACATAACAAAACAGAGGAGAGCTCTCGGTTAGCTTGCTGCTGCTGTCCTCTCGGGTTTCCTTCTTGGCTTATGAGAGCAGCTCAGCTCACCACAACCTTGAGATATGGATCCTTGGATCACAGCAAACCGAGAGCTTACATTGAATAATTATAAAACAAAAATAAAACTTGAAGAAGAAGGAAAACTGAGAGCTAACACTAAGAATGGAGAACTATGCATATTAAAACTTGAAAATAAAGAAGTTGAATAAAACCAAACCGAGAAGAAGGATGAGTAAATAAGGCTGCAAATCAACATGAAAAGTTTTTCATAAATGAAAACAAAAGAAGATGGACAATAACGAAGAACATGGTTTTGGGAAAAAAAACTTCTAACAATAATAACAACTAAACTAATCTAACTAAACTACTATAACTACTTCTACACTAACACTACTCCTATTCCTAAAATTACATACATTTTCAATTGTCATCCTTTCCTATTTATAAACACCTAGGGGTAAAATGGTAATTTCCACATCCTTGATGAGTTGGCATTTTTTTGGCCACTTGTCTTCACACCATTGGCTCCTTGAAAAGATATTTCCATGTCATCGGTCTTCTTGTTCAATTGGATGTGCTAGGTGGCATGACTCGTGTTGTCCACGTGGCTCAATCTCGATTTTAGCCCAATTTTGGTCCATTTTCTACCGAAATATTCAAAATTCATCCGGATTTAATTTATCTGCAAACATGAGAATTTTAATTAAATAAAGGGGATAATAACAAAATAAATTGAGGATTTAAATAATTAATTAGGAAATTAAGCATAAATAATTCTAAAAATATAGAATTGTCAAATAGATCATCAATGCGTGGAAGGGGATACTTATTCTTGATGGTAGTCTTATCCAACAACCGATAGTCAATGCACAGTCGGAGGCTTCCATCATTCTTCTTCATAAATAGGATCGGAGCTCCCCAATGTGAGACGTTCGATCTAATGAACCCCTTATCTAGTAGCTCATGTAACTGCTTCTTTAGCTCTTCTAACTCTACTGGTGCCATTCTATACGGTGGTCTCGATATAGGCTCAGTACCAGGTACCAGATCAATACAAAACTCCATTTTCCTGTCTGGTGGCAATCCTAACAGATCATCCGAAAAGATATCAGGAAATTCCTTAACCACAGAGATATCAGTCAGCTCCGGACGTGCCTTGTCCATATCGACCACGTACGCAATAAAACCTTCAAAAATATTAATTATTTGGTTAGCACCAATATTAACCCGTTCAAATCATAACCACTACTTCTTTCATTTCTTCTCAAAAAATTTTACATGTTTCTCAGGTAGAGAAAACATTAGTTCTTTAGAATAACAATCTAAGATAGCATGATTTGCAGCCAAACAATCCATTCCCAGTATTACATCAAAATCATACATATTTAACAAGATAAGATCGGCTATCATGCTCTTATCGTCTACCTTTAATTTACAATCCTTACACACCCTTTCAGTCATTTGACTATCTCTCATGGGTGTGCTGACCAGCAACCTACTACCTAATGTTACAGGCTTCACAAAATTTAACAGTTCAAATGCAAATGAGGGAGATATAAATGAATGTGTAGCACCAGGATCAAATAACGCTAATGCTCCAAAATTAAATACCAAGATAGTACCTTTAATCATGTCGAAGAAGCATCAGCAGCGTCTTGATCCAAAGCATACACACGACCTTGGCCAATAGTCTGCCTTCCCTTTTCTTCAGCTGTGACCTTCCTCCTCTGGGGTGGGGGTGCAATGAGAGATTTCTGGGGCTCCTCTCGCCTCTGTGGAGTAGGGGCTACAAGATCTGGGCAATCTCTGATCACATGACCCATCTTTCCGCATCTAAAACATGCTTCAGATGCCTGAAAACATCACCTACCTCCATGAAACTTCTCACAAAATCTACATGGCTCGGTGGTAGGTTGATAATTCTATTTTTTTTTATAATTATTTGTGCTTAAATTCCTAATTATCTATTTAATCTCCATATTATTTTATTAATAATCCCTTTTATTTAATTAAAATTCTTTAATGTGCAGATAAATTAAATCCGGATGAAACTCAGTCATTTCAGACGAAATTGGGCTGAAAACGAGCTAAAGGAGACTGGACCACTTCCAATTTGCAGACCAAGTCATCAGTCATCTGGACACGCGTGATGCCAGGTGTCCGTATTTTATTTGCTCCGAAACGATAAGATCGAAGGACACCGTGCCAACCGTCTGGAAGACACACGTCGGGCCACATCGCATAACTAATTGGACAAAAAGACTGATGACATGAAAATATCTACTCTGCAGCAAATCAAATGAAGACAAGTGGCCAAACAATGCCAACTCATCTAGGATGAAAATTTACCATTGTACCCCTATGTTTCTGTATAAATAGAACATGATGGCAATTGAAAAATCAAGTAGGAAGTAAGAGTAGAAGTCGAAAGTAGAGTAAGGAGTAGTTTTAGGGTAGGAGTAGTGTAGATTAATTTAGGAGTAGTTTTTAGAGTAATTTATGGTAGCTTTAGTTTTTTTTATTGTTCCTTTTATGCTTTTCGATTAGTTTTTTTTTATTTTTAGCCATCATTCTCCATAGCTACTGTTTAGGACCAACTTTATTTGTTATATTTTATGAAAAGTTTCATTGTTTCAAGGATTTTTAGTATTTCACATTATCTTCCATCCAATATGCTTTCATTCTCGATTTACAAGCTCTTTCTAGTTTATGATTAAGTTTTTATCAATTTATTTTTATGCAAAGTTCTCTCCCGTTGATCAGTTTTATTTCCTTTGTTTCTCTTCAAGCTATCGGGTTGCATGTTTTCTTTGATTTTTTTTTGTTTTGCTTTTTGATTCCTTTATGAGCATTACATTTTCTGCCATTTTCATTTACTGTTTTAAGAGTCTTGAGCTGCAATGTGGGGCTGTTTTGGGATATGGCTATTGTGTTGTGGGCTCGGTGAAGCATTATTTGCTGAGCCGAGGAGGTTGCCCGACACAGGGAATCATAGGCAAACAGCTACAATCTTTTATAGTTCTTTTCCTGGTTACTATTTTTGTTCTTGTTAGTTTACAGTAGCTGCCTCACGGTTGCAGTACAAGAGATCACATATTCTGTTCTTTCTTGCTCTGTTATTGTGTTGTTTGATTGTCTCGGTGATGCAGGAGGCTGAGCTACTGAGCTCGGCAACAACAGTAGCTTGAAAATCACAGCTCTGCTCTCTTCTGTTTTACAACCTCTTCCACTGTTCATACGATTTCTGTCCTTAGCTCTTGGTTTAATCATTTTGCATTTTCGATGTTTCTTCATTTACGGTTTAATTACATCTGTGTTGAAGACAGCCGCATGGCATAAGCTAGGGCCTGGTTCATTGTTGTGCCCTACTGATAATCAGACCCAGGTGCACCCCGTTCTGTTGTACAAACGCAGCTGCCTACAGGATCTGTTGCAGATACCAGTACATGACCACTGCATAAAGGTGAAAGGTTGTGCGCATTTTAGACTGGAGTAGGAACTGCTGCATTGTGCGTGCCTTGTTGCAGTGACCAGCACCTAGCAGTGAAATTGAGACAGAATTTGGCGCAGAGAAGCTAAGGTGATACAGTGCAGACGGTATTGCAACAAGTGGGACAGATGATGTGCATGCAGAGTCGGGTATTACCTAGACTGAAGCAATTCATTCCTGCTGCTGGAGTTACGGATCGAGAAGTGGAGGTATTCTGCAAAATGACTGTAACAAGCGACGCAAGGCTGCTGATGCATGAAAGTGGCAGGATGTGTGTGCTGGTATAGAGGACTGGCCAAAACCGAAAGAGCAGAACACGTCTGGGTAGAAAAGATTGGAAGAAGACAAGTGCACAGTACACATGCACAATCGGGACCACTTGGTGTTTTGCAATTCGGTTAAAGCCTTGTTTGGCCACCTCTATTTTGCTTAGTTTAATCTTTTATGGCATTTTTATTATTTTGATTGTTTCATTAGTTGTTAGTGTAGTGTAGTTATTAGTTGATAATTGTAGGATGAATTTAATGTTTTAAGTTGTTAATTTAATCTTAGTTTTAAGTCTTAGTTAATAGTTAATTTTAGATTATATGTGTTAGGATTTATTTTTTAGTTTAGTATTTTATGAGTTATATTTTAGAATTAATTTAGATTAAATTTGTTTCATGCATTTTTTATTTTAAGTTTAGTTTAATTAAATTTTATTGCTTTATTCTCATATTTTCATTTTATTTTAGTTACGTTAATTCATTTTAACTGTTTTAATTTTCTTTTGTAGGTATTTTCTTTAATTGCTCGGAGTTTGGTAAGCAAATCTTAGTTCAATTTTATTTTCTCTATTTTTTAATTTTTTTTAATGTTTATTGTTTTCAGTACGTTTAATTAGCCTTAGTAGATCACCAACTTAAATTTCATAATTTGCTAGGATATACTTAGGGTAAGATTAACCGGTAATTAGTTAGGCTAATCAACTTCTCTGTGGGACGATAACTCGGGACTCAAATCCCATTATTACTTATACGACCCGTGCACTTGCGGATAATACCTTTAGGGCGTGTCAAGTTTTTGGTACCGTTGCCGGGGAAGTCTTAATTAGTCAGTAATTAATATCGATGAAATTATGCTTAGGTGTAATTCTAGCTTGTAATTATTTAGGTTATAAATATTTAGAAATTTAATCTAGATTAGTTAATTAAAAAAATTAAAATAAAAAAATTTAAAAAGTTAAAAATTCAAAAAAAAAAATTTCTAAGGACTTTTTGATGATTGCATGCGTAGAGCCAGAAGTTTTGATTACTTTCCTCTAGATCCTGAAATTTAACGCACTCTTAGAAAAATTCGAAAGGATTCTAGGAAATTATTAGCTCCGTTGCAATTCACCATGGCAGAAAATAGGGAAATTAGGACCGTTGGAGATTATGCAATGCCGACTATTGGAGGTTATTATTGTCATGACCCTTTTCACTTACATTTATATCATTTCTTACCCCATATCACGACACACTCACATCAATTGGTTGGGCTATGAGTCAATATTAGCCGATCACTTTCCACATTTATCAATTCATATTACATTTGTACACATTTATAATACGAAAAGTGTACTTATATTAATTTACAACGACGCACATCTGTTCATATTTATTTATTTTCGTTTACATC
Organism: Firmiana major; assembly: GCA_033439115.1. Taxonomy (NCBI): domain Eukaryota; kingdom Viridiplantae; phylum Streptophyta; class Magnoliopsida; order Malvales; family Malvaceae; genus Firmiana; species Firmiana major. The sequence continues at coordinate 67,836,291 of CM065899.1, forward strand.
CTCCAAACTATCTAATATACATCACCGTGCATCATATGGTTGAGATACAAAAGATAACAAGAGTGTATACCTTACGCAATGTGGTAAACGCAGCTAGCAGAAGGAAACGCTGTAACAAACCCCGAGTTCTCAAACTACTGGGATGAATCTGTGGAGAGGAGAAAAAAAAAGGATGAGCTAATACGCTCAGCAAGGAAAATATGGAAGCAGGAAGATAACCGTACTATCTACATGCTCAAATACTGTGCATACACAAAAAAATCTATTTCATAACACAAAACTTTCACAATAAACAGATAGCGAATCTTCGCTACACATCCGAATATAGAAAACTCATTCGGAGTGAAACATTTTTTTTATAAACTTAACGACTGTGTGGCACTTTGTTTCCTCAGAATTCAAGAGGTGGTCCCCACAATCGCATTCATATCAAATCACTTTCAATAAATTCTTTCAATAACGGATGAGACTTGGCAAAGATATACATATCATAGAATCGGATGACATATGGCCATAGTCAATGACCCCCAAGCTAATCACGGGCCAGGTGTGCAAGGGTGGTCCTGAAGCCTCTCGGCTAACACATGCAAGTCTGAAGTCCGAAGACTAGTGGTACGGTACAGTGTACTCCGTATTGTCTATACGGTACAACGTACTCCGTAACCACAGCACTATAACTGAAGGCTGCGGGGTGCCCTAATTAGGGACTTATCACCCTAACCTGAAAAACATCAACCTTAGCCTGTCTCAAAACTGAGTGCGAGCGGATCTGGATAAGTCCACAGATCTCATCATAGCTCCCACATGATTTTACACATACAAATAGATAGCTGGTAACATCCCATCAAATCACTCGTCAATCAAATCATACTTTATAAAAACGGGCAATTTAACGCATACTGTCAAATCATGAGCCAGTATATCATTTCAGCTTTACAAAAATCTCTTTTTCACATGTAAAACTTCGAATTCATGCATTTTATGCATTTCTAAATTTTCACCATTCCCAGTGGCATTTTCGTAATTTTTCCATATTTGGGTATTATCCAAAAATCTCATATTTATAATCTATATAAAATTTAGGTTACTACAAATGACGATTAAAATACGTATAGCTATCTCTAAGAGTTAGCATAGATCCCTTACCTGGAATCACGTCGATTGCGAAATCCTTAACTCTTCGCTTTTTGCAAATCACTTTACAAAGCTTTAATTCAATTCTCGGGGCTGCAATTAAGCACATATTATATCAGTTTGCCCCGATATATTCATTCTTTCACTTTTTCTACAATTACTTTAACAGATCGGGTTCATTTACCCTTAGTGAGTCCAATTGCTCCTTAATGGGCCTAATACCCTCATCGTGTCATTTTAAACCTTTCTAGCCTTTTGGATCGTTCATTTAATCATTTACGATCACCAATTTTCAATTCCACACATACAATAATATATACTGAATTTAATTCGTAATTTACGCGATTTATTTCGAATTCGCATACGATTAAATTTCAATATCGTATAATTACACGAGTTATAGTATGTGAGGATCACTTACTCGAATTTTTGTGATGACACGCAAATCGATGCTCGCACGAACTTGTATTCGTCGTCTACCGTCGCGCTACAAATTGATATATATTTAAACTGGTCAATTGCGGTCAATATAAATTCAACTTAATTTTTTGAAAATTAAATCGATCAAATCCGAATGCTTACCAGTCTATCGTTGAGCCGGGACAACACCGAATTTTTTTCCCAAATTTTTTTTCTCCTGAACCGGTTCGGACCGATTCAGTTCCTTTCACACTAAACCGGTCCGAACCGGTTCAGGTGAGATTTGGTCGTTGCCGGCGTTTTCGACCGGTCCTCAGGCCGTTTCGGCCACCGTTCGACGCAGCGTCTCTTAGAGAACCTTCGATTGGCTGTATCGGGGTCAGATCAGCGCCGGTGACCGTCGAATCTGCCTTTCCCCCTTTCGGTCTTCACTTCGCCGATTAGCCTCCTGCTGGCGATCCACGGCGCGTCACGGGGCTCGGCAGTTGCCTGGGTGCTGGTGGTCCCTCGCCGGTCTCTTCCCGACGCTCGCTCGCCGTCGTTGCTCGTCGGAGACAGAGGCAGCTTCCTCGGGCCACTGTTCACGCGAGGCTTTTCGCGTTTTCTGCTCCGTTTTCTTTTTTTTTGCTTTTCTCTCTCTTCTTTATATATATATATATTATATTTTTAATAAAATATAATATATATAATATCTTAGATTAAAATATACATATAATATATTATATTATATTCTAATATAATATAATATATAAATGTAAAAAAAAAACTACTATAAAATTTTAAAATACACATTCATGTACAATTTTTTGTTTTTTTCAATTTATTTGTACAGTTTATATGTACATCATATTTTGTTGTTTCTCCAAATATATATATATATATATATATATATATATATTTTTCGGGTCTTACATTTCTTCCCCCCTTAAGAAATTTGGTCCCCAAATTGGAACCAAGTCAGTCCTCGAACAACTGTGGATACTTCTCTCGCATCAGGCTCTCCAACTCCCACGTGGCTTCCTCAGAAGTGTGGTGCTGCCAGAGAACCTTGACTAGAGGAATCGTCTTGGATCGCAGTACTTTTTCCTTCTTGTCCAAAATCCGAATCGGCTTTTCCACGTACGACATGTCCTCTTTTAACTCCAGAGGTTCATACTCAATCACATGTGTCGGATCCGGATGGTACCTCCAAAGCATCGAGACATGGAAGACATTATGTATGCCTGCTAATTCAGGTGGTAACGCTAACCTGTAGGCCTTATCTCCCACTCGATTTAATATCTCAAAGGGTCCAATGTAACGAGGACTCAATTTGCCTTTCTTCCCAAACCGCAATATGCCATTGGAGGGAGAAACTTTCAGAAACACTGATTCACCAACCATAAACTCTAATAGTCATCGTCTCGTGTCAGCATAACTTTTCTGCCTACTCTGAGCTATCCTCAATCTATCACATATCAACTGGACATCCTCAGAGGCTTGCTGTACTAAATTGGGAGCAAGTAGCTTACGGTTACCCACTTCTTCCCAACCAAGCGGAGAACGGCATCTACGACCATACAATGCCTCATACGGTGCCATTCCAATACTTGAGTGGTAACTATTATTGTAGGCGAATTCAGCTAATGGCAAGTGATCATCCCAAGAGCCTTTAAAGTCCATCACAGAAGCTCTCAACATATCATCCAGAGTTTGGATGGTTCTCTCTGACTGACCATCTGTCTGAGGATGGAAAGCTGTACTAAAACTCAATCGGGTTCCCATGGCTTCCTGAAAGTGCTCCCAGAAATGAGAAGTGAAGCGAGAATCCCTATCAGAGACTATACTCACTGGAACGCCATGTAACCTCACTATCTCCCTTACGTACAGATCCGCCAACGTACTCAGAGTATCAGTGGACTTCATAGCTAAGAAGTGCGCTGACTTTGTCAGTCGATCCACAATCACCCAAATACCATCATGGTTCCTCCTAGTCCTCGATAAACCCATGATAAAATCCATGGTGATGTGCTCCCATTTCCATGTCGGTATAGGTAGAGGCTGCAATAGTCCCTCAGGCTTTTGATGCTCTACCTTAACCTGTTGGCACACTAGACATTTAGCCACATACTTTGCTATGTCTTTCTTCATCCCTGACCACCAATACACTTTTCGGAGATTCTGGTACATTTTATTGCTCCCTGGATGCAATGTATACCGCGATGAATGAGCTTCTGACAAAATTAACTTTCTCAACTCTGAATCATTGGGAACACACACTCTGCTTCTGAACCTCAGTAATCCATCAGTGCTCAACTCAAAATCGGCATTAGTACCCATTTGTATCTGACTGGCCATATCAATACAGAAGCGATCAACACGCTAAGCTTGTCTGATCCAATCTATCAAATCCGGTTCTATCCTCAGACTAGCTATCACAAAATGGGCATCAGTATCAGAAGGGATCACATCTAAACTGAGGTTCGTAAACTGCTCTAACAGCTCATGTTCCCTGATCATCATATACGATACCATTCCCAGGCTCTTTCTACTTAATGCATCAGCAGCCACATTTGCTTTACCCGGGTGGTACAATATCTCACAATCATAGTCCTTCAGAAGCTCTAACCATCTTCGTTGCCTCATATTTAACTCTTTCTGTGAAAACAGATACTTGAGGCTTTTGTGATCAGTAAATATCTGAAATTTCTCACTGTATAAATAGTGACGCCATATTTTCAGTGCAAATACAACGACAGCCAACTCTAAATCATGGGTCGGATAGTTCTTCTCATGGTCCTTGAGCTGTCTGGATCCATAAGCGACTACCTTTCCATGCTGCATCAATACACAATCCAGTCCCTGTCTCGAGGCGTCAGTGTACACTAAGAAACCTCCTGAGCTGTTCGGTATGGTGAGAATTGGTGCGGTGGTCAGACAATGCTTCAATTCTTGAAAACTCTTCTCACATGCATCATCCCACTCAAATACCACATTCTTTCGAGTGAGACGTGTCAAAGGAGCAGCTAACTTCGAAAAACCCTCAACAAATCGTCTGTAATACCCAGCTAAACCCAGAAAACTCCTGATCTCTGTGACTGTTCTGGGCCATTCCCACTGAACCACAACTTCTATCTTAGACGGATCCACAGACACCCCGTCCTTCGATACCACATGACCCAGAAATGAAATATGTTCTAACCAAAAGTCACACTTACTCAGTTTGGCATACATCTGCTTCTCTCGGAGGGTTTGCAAAACAATCCTTAAGTGCTGCTCATGTTCCTCCCTGGACTTCGAATATATCAGTATATCATCGATAAAAACGATCACAAACTGGTCCAGGTATGGCTTAAATACAACATTCATCAGAGCCATAAAAGCTGCAGGAGCATTCATTAACCCGAATGGCATAACCAAGAAGTCATAATGACCATAACGGGTACGAAATGTCGTCTTGGGTACATCTGATGGTACCCAGACCTTAGATCAATCTTAGAAAAGATCTGTGCTCCCCGAAGTTGATCTAACAAATCATTAATTCGTGGAAGGGGGTACTTGTTCTTGATGGTAGCCTTATTTAACAACCGGTAATCTATGCACAGTCGGAAGCTTCCATCCTTCTTCTTAACAAACAATACCGGAGCTCCCCATGGTGAGGCGCTCGGTCGAACGAACCCCTTATCCAACAGTTCTTGTAATTGTTTCTTTAGCTCCTCCAATTCCACTGGAGCCATTCGGTATGGTTGTTTGGATATCGGCTCAATACCAGGTGCCAAATCAATATAAAATTCCATCTCTATCTCTGGAGGCAATCCTGGTAAATCATCCGAAAAAACATCAGGAAATTCCCTAACCACTGGAATATCAACCAATTCTGGGTGTGCCTTATCCAGATCAACCACGTACGCAATGAAACCTTCAAAACAACATCATACCATAAATTTCACACTTCATTCGTTTAATTGCCATAACTACTTCTTTCATTAATTCTCAGAAAATTTTACAATGTGTTTCTCGTGAAGAGAAAACATTAGGGTCTTAGCATAACAATCTAAGATAGCATGATTTGCAGCCAACTAATCCATTCCTAAAATTACATCAAAATCAAACATACTTAACAGGATCAGATCGGCTGTCATACTCTTATCTCCTACTCATACTCTTATCTCCTACCCTTAACTTACATTGCTTACACACATACTCAGTCATTTGACTACTTCTTATCGGTGTGCTAATTAACAACCTTTTGCCCAAAGGTGTGGGTTTTACAAAATCCATTAATTTAAATGCACAAGATGGTGATATGAATGAATGCGTTGCACCAGGATCAATCAATGCAAATGCTTTAAGATTGAAAATCAAAATTGTACCTTTCACCACATCGGGTGTAGCATCTGCAGTGTCCCAGTATATCGCATACACTCTACCTTGGCCGATGACTTGCTTTCCCTTCTCCTCGGCCGTGGCTCTCCTTCTCGGAGCAGAAGTAGTAGGTGGAACTGCCTCGGGTTCCTTACCCTTTTGTGGGGCTACCTCAGCTAACTCCGGGTAATCTCTTATCAGATGCCCTGTCTTACCGTATCTGAAACATGCTCCGATTATCGTATAACAAGGTCGATTGCTATTGTATTTCCCACACTTCCTACAAGGCTCAAAAGTAGGTCGAGGTCCACTAATCACAATACCCCTAGCCGTCGATGTAGTCGAGTATATAGGGGGTCTCATGGCCTTACTCCGCGACTCCCCAATCATCTGTCGCTTGTCAAAAGGCCTCTTCCCCTCTTTACCACCTCTATCATCCCTAAATCTCTTTCGGTCTCTATCTTTGCCCTTACCACCCTTCCCATACTCTGATACATGGAGCTCGTAATCCTGCTCTCACAACTGAGCCCGTCTAACTGCTTCCCTATATGTCGAAATATCCAACGGGGCTAGTCGAGCTCTAATCGATGGTCTCAGGCCTTCCATAAACTTACGAACCTTCTTCCGTTCACTGCCCATGGTATCAGGATCATATCTGCCCAGAGATGTAAACCAAGATTCATACTCGTCTACTGACTTACCTCCCTGGGTCAAACCTGAAAACTCAGTCTGTAACTTTCGTTGAGCAGTGTCTGGAATGTATTGCCCCCTGAAGGCATCCAAGAACATCTCCCAAGTAATTACCTGATGTCCAGCTGACAGAATAGGCATGGTGGACTTCCACCAGTGTTCTGCCTCACCCTCTAGCATAAAAGCTACAAAAACCACTTTCTCGGTAGTAGAGCATCAGGAGAATCTATAAAGTTTCTCCATTCTATTAATCCAGTCCTCTGCCACTATCGGATTCTTCACCCCACTAAATGACGGAGGCTGTAGCTTCTGAAACTGTGTCAGTCTATCTAAATCACAACCATACTCCAAATCATCATCATAACCCTGAAGAGGGGCTACTGAAGGAGATGCAGGCTAAACAGGAGGAGCCTGTAGGGGTTCAGCTGGCTGTGGTGCGGGTGCAGGTTGTGCAGGCGCAGGGCGGTCAGGTGCGGTTGCTGCAGATGCCGGTGCAGCCTGTCCTGCTGTACCCTGAGCACTATCCAATCTAGCCATAATCTGCCCCAATATGGTCATAACCGTATCCATGCCCCGCTCTAGACTCACTATGCGGGTGTCAGCACTCTCTGTTGGGTTCTGAGACGTGCGCTCAGACGAAGATCCACTCTGTCTCTCAGGCCTATCTCTCTGCCCTCGAGATTGTGAACCCTCTCCTCTACTACGATGTCTGTCTGACATCCTGATCGTTTCCTGCATGTATAACATAATTTTTTAGTGAACTCACATCTCGGTATACACAATTGTATCTAAACGATGCACAGTTACACAGGGATGTAAACTTTCCTCGTTACTAACAATGACTCATATCAGACAAACCCTGCTCTGATACCAACTTCTGTCGTGACCCTTTTCACTTACATTTATATCATTTCTTACCCCATATCACGACACACTCACATCAATTGGTTGGGCTATGAGTCGATATTAGCCGATCACTTTCCACATTTATCAATTCATATTACATTTGTACACATTTATAATACGAAAAGTGTACTTGTATTAATTTACAATGACGCACATCTGTTTATATTTATTTATTTTCGTTTACATCCCCCAAACTATCTAATATACATCACCGTGCATCATATGGTTTAGATACAAAAGATAACAAGAGTGTATACCTTACGCGATGTGGTAAACGCAGCTAGCGGAAGGAAACGCTATAACAAACCCCGAGTTCTCAAACTACTGGGGTGAATCTGTGGAGAGGAGAAAAACAAAAGGGTGAGCTAATACGCTCAGTAAGGAAAATATGGAATCAAGTAGATAACCGTACTATCTACATGCTCAAATACTGTGCATACACAAAAAAAATCGATTTCATAACACAAAACTTTCACAATAAACAGATAGCGAATCTTCGCTACACATCCGAATATAGAAAACTCATTCGGAGTGAAGCATTTTTTTATAAACTTAACGACTATGTGGCACTTTGTTTCCTCAGAATTCAAGAGGTGGCCCCCATAATCGCATTCATATCAAATCACTTTCAATAAATGCTTTCAATAACGGATGAGACTAGGCAGAGATATACATATCATAGAATCGGATGACATATGGCCATAGTCAATGACCCCCAAGCTAATCACGGGCCAGGTGTGCAAGGGTGGTCCTGAAGCCTCTCGGCTAACACATGCAAGTCTGAAGTCCGAAGACTAGTGGTACGGTACAGTGTACTCCGTATTGTCTATACAGTACAACGTACTCCATAACCACAGCACCATAACTGAAGGCTGCGGGGTGCCCTAATTAGGGACTTATCACCCTAACCTGAAAACATCAACCTTAGCCTGTCTCAAAACTGAGTGCGAGCGAACCTGGATAAGTCCACAGATCTCATCATAGCTCCCGCACGATTTTACACATACAAATAGATAGCTGGCTCTGTTTTCCACAATAATGGTACTCAAAACCGAGTGCGATACGCAAAACGGTGCAAATCAGAGTGAGAGGGTAACATCCCATCAAATCACTCGTCAATCAAATCATACTTTATCAAAACGGGCAATTTAACGCATACTGTCAAATCATGAGCTAGTCTATTATTTCAGCTTTACTAAAATCTCTTTTTCACATGTAAAACTTTGAATTCATGCATTTTATGCATTTCTAAATTTTCGCCATTCCCAGTGGCATTTTCGTAATTTTTCCATATTTGGGTATTATCCAAAAATCTCATATTTATAATCTATATAAAATTTAGGTTACTGCAAACGACGATTAAAATATGTATAGTTATCTCTAAGAGCTAGCATAGATCCCTTACCTGGAATCACGTCGATTGCGAAATCCTTAACTCTTCGTTTTTTGCAAATCACTTTACAAAGCTTTAATTCAATTCTTGGGGCTGCAATTAAGCACATATTATATCAATTTGCCCCGATATATTCATTCTTTCACTTTTTCAACAATTACTTTTACAGATCGGGTTCATTTACCCTTAGTGGGTCCAATTGCTCCTTAATGGGCCTAATACCCTCATCGTGTCATTTTAAACCTTTCTAGCCTTTTGGATCGTTCATTTAATCATTTACGATCACCAATTTTCAATTCCACACATACAATAATATATACTGAATTTAATTCGTAATTTATGCGATTTATTTCGAATTCGCATACGATTAAATTTCAATATCGTATAATTACACGAGTTATAGTATGTGAGGATCACTTACTCGAATTTTTGTGATGACACGTAAATTGATGCTCGTGCGAACTTGTATTCGTCGTCTACCGTCGTGCTACAAATTGATATATATTTAAACCAGTCAATATAAATTCAACTTAATTTTTTGAAAATTAAATCGATCAAATCCAACCGCTTACCAGTCTATCGTTGAGCCAGGACAACACCGAATTTTTTTCCCAAATTTTTTTTCTCCTGAACCGGTTCGGACCGGTTCAATTCCTTTCACACTGAACCGGTCCAAACCGGTTCAGGTGAGATTTGGTCGTTGCCGGCGTTTTCGGTCACTCCTCAGGCCGTTTCGACCACCGTTCGACGTAGCGTCGCTTGGAGAACCTTCGATTGGCTGTATCGGGGTCAGATCGACGCCGGTGACCGCCGATCTGCCTTTCCCCCTTTTGGTCTTCGCTTCGCCGATCAGCCTCCTGCCGGAGATCCACGGCGCGTCACGGGGCTTGGCAGTCGCCTGGGTACTGGTGGTCCCTCGCCGATCTCTTCCCGACGCTCCCTCGCCGTCGTTGCTCGCCGGAGACAGAGGCAGCTTCCTCGGGCCACTGTTCACTCGAGGCTTTTCGCGTTTTCTGCTCCGTTTTCTTCTTTTTTTTGCTTTTCTCTCTCTTCTCTTTTATATATATATATATTATATTTTTAATAAAATATAATATATATAATATCTTAGATTAAAATATACATATAATATATTATATTATATTCTAATATAATATAATATAAATATGTAAAAAAAAAACTACTATAAAATTTTAAAATACACATTCATGTACCAATTTTTTTTCAATTTATTTGTACACTCTATATGTACATCATATTTTGTTGTTTCTCCACAAATATATATATATATTTTTTTTCAGGTCTTACAATTATACCGGCATTAGGCCACCAGCTGTCCATGCAAACAATTTTGAAATTAAGCCGTCCATCATCCAGATGATCCAGACTTCATTGCAGTTCAGTGGGCTTCCACAGGATGACCTACATGCTCATCTTGGGCAATTCCTGGACTTGTGCAACACCTTCAAACATAATGGATTATCTGATGATGCGCTTAGGCTTAGATTATTCCCCTTCTCACTTACGGATAGAGCGAGACACTGGTTAACCTCCCTGCCTCCAGGATCCATTTCTACATGGGACGAGTTAGCCCATCAATTTCTATCTAAGTTTTTCCCTCCCTCTAAAATGGCCAGACTCCGTAGTGATATATCTTCATTTGCTTAATACGACTCTGAATCTCTTTATGAAGCATGGGAACGATATAAGGAGCTTCTTAGGAAGTGCCCTCACCATGGCCTACCTTTGTGGTTGCAAGTCCAGACCTTCTACAATGAACTTACAAGCCCAAATAGGACCATTGTTGACGCTGCGACGGGTGGAGCGCTAATGTGTAAAACAGAGGAGGAAGCTTACGAGCTTTTAGACAAGATGGCGGCTAACAACTATTTATGGTCCTCGGAGAGGCGAATTCCAAAGAAGTCGGCGGATATTTATGAGCTCGACACACTGTCTACCTTAACCTCTCAAATCGCTAATCTTATGAAGAAGGTAGAGTTGCTAAGTACCCAACATAATCCTCCCACTAGTCTTAACCCTGTGTATTCTGTCTAAAGTCCTTTCCTTTCCTGCGAGCTATGTAGTGGTACCCACTCTGTAGATAGGTGTCCACTTAATTTAGAATCGGTTCAGTACGTTGCCCCTCCTAGGCAACAGAACAACCCCTTGTCGAACACCTATAATCCAGGGTAGAAGAACTATCCTAACTTCGCCTAGAGCCAAAACCAAGGGCAAACTTCTAACTCCATATATGTAGGACCCCCTAGTTTTCAAGCTCCACTAGTTCAGGTACCACCACAGCCACAAATTCCATATCATCCGCCTCATCATCCATCCCCACCTCAATTTCAATATCATCCATCACCACCACCACCACGACCACCACTTATGCAGCCCCAACTCTACCATGCACCAGCAGCTGAGAAGAAGCCTACATTAGAGGAGATGTTCACGACTATCCTGTAAAATCAAGCTGCTTCATTTAAGAACTTAGAAGTTCAGGTTGGACAAATAGCTAGTGCTCTTAGCCAACGTCCTCAAGGGACCCTTCCTAATAATACTGAAGTTAATCCTGCTAAGCAAAGGGAGGGTAAGGAACATGTTAGATCCATCACCCTTAAGAGTGACAAAGAGCTAGATGAGCCACAAGTCTGGACCTGAACAAACCATAGTTGATAAACACATAGGTTCTAACGAAGCAGCTCAAAAAGAGCAGGAACATTAGGATCGGGCTGTAAAACTAGGCGCTTCTTCATCTTTACCTTCTTCTTCTTTACCGCCTTCCTCGTCCTCTGATTCTACACAGGTTCCCACTACATTGCCTCTAGTTAGACCACCAGTACCTTTTCCTTAGAGGTTTCAAAATCAAAAACTGGAACAACAATTTGTTAAATTTCTTGAGGTTTTTAAGAAGCTTCACATCAACATTCCTTGTGCAGATGCTTTAGAGAAAATGCCAATTTATGTGAAGTTTCTAAAGGATATCCTCTCGAGGAAGAGAAGACTGGAAGATTATGAGACGGTGGCCTTAACTGGGGAATGTAGTGCAATTATACAGAGAAAATTTGTCAGACCCAGATTTTTGTAGCTTATTTCCTTATGATTCCTATGTGTATGAACACTATGTAATTATGATTGAATCATAAGAAGAGTATTTACTAGATTTAAAGTGTTACTGAAATGAATTAACACGCAAAAGCTACATAAAATGCCTAATGTGGACGATGGGTATCACAGGCTAAACTGAGTCATTCTAAATCATTCTGACTGAAAATAAGAACTTAAAATAAGAGAGCGTAGAGAGCTCATGAAGGAAAGCCAGCTTGATTTAGTCCCGAACATATAAAACGAGTGTAAAAGCTAAAAAGGGTAAAATAGACCTTTTTGGCGAGAAAAGGAGTTTCGAGTGAAATTATCCACCAGGAGCGGTTGGGATATAAAGACGAGAGTGTAAGACATAATATATAACACTTTCAAAAATTTAAGAAAAAATCAACATGGTCAATGGTTAAGGAAAAAGTCAACTATAGTTAAGAAAGTGGACTTTTACCATAGTTGACTAATCAAGGTTAGAAATTAACCCAAGTGTGGAGAAAAAATTGGGGAAAAATATTCTTGGCCAGAATACAAGATAATCATCCCCTGAAGTAAGGAAAATTTATTCGGAAGGATTCCGGAATAAATTTAATGGTTAAAAACGTAATGGGCCTAAGGTGAAAATTTTAAAGCCCATTAAGGTATACTAAACGTATATCGAAATTTTTAGGTCCTTTAGACCGAATTGTTGGACCAATTGATCGGCCAAATTTTGAGACAATAAAAGGCCCGAGGTATAGTGAAAATTTCAGCCCGAAAGCCCATTAGGAAAGCCCAAACCGAGAAGCCCAAATGGAAAAGCCCATGAGATAAATATCTAACCATAGTTAAAGTTAACTATGACTCATAAGGTGACTCATAAGGTGACTCATGGTTCAGATTTGGAAAGTCAAGTATAATGGCTGAAAAGTAAGGCTTAATGGCTAAGTAAGTGGCTTATAAATGCAGCCACACCATTGTCATCTTCATCACACAATTCCGGCTAGGAGAAAACACCATTGAAACCATAACATCCAAGCTTTCTCTCACTAGAAATCACTAGGAATTAGACATATTTGGAACTTGCATTCTTCATGGAAGTTGTTCCAAATTGAAAGGAGATTAACATATGTTGGAATTGGCTATCAAGGAGCCATAGAGTACAAACCGAGAGCCTACAAAGTTTCGGCCAAAGGGTGAACACAACAATTGGTATATTTTCTAATTTCCAATTTCATATATGTTAATGTATGAATGATTTTAAGTATGTTGATATATGTTTTAAGCATTGAAACATATTAAATCACCATGAAGAGGGTTAGGCCGAGAGTGATCAATGGGATATTGAAATATGTCAATTTGATTTTAAGACATAAATGGATTAGTACACATGTATTAATGTTAATGGTATAATTAGAATTAATCAAATTGATTAATTAATACATTTAAATTGTTGGCAATCAAGGTGTTTGATAAAATGCCTAAATGAACAATATGATGATTGGTAATGTTGCCTACCAAGTGTTTGTGAAAATGCCTAAGTGAAAATGGCTAGGAAATAGGCATGTATGGCATGCCATGGTGGAAAACCGAGAATGGCTAGCTCTCGGCCATGGCATGTGGCCGAGTGGCCCAATGGGTCAAGCCCAATATTTTTAGGCCCAATAGGGTGTAATGGGTCTAAGACAAGCCCAATAAGCGTTGGTGGGCCCCACAAGCCCAATAGGCCCAACAAAAATGAATAGTAAAATGAAAATGGACTTAAGGCCTAGTTAGGCCCATTAAGGATTTTAAGGCCCATTAAGGGAAATTAAACTGTATTAATGTGTAATACAGTAGGAAAATTATAATTAACCTGAGGAATGGTTATTTACAGCTCTGGAGTTTACATTGAGAGCTGATCGGACTGCGGGATTTAGCAGCACCGAGGAAGTGAGGTCACGTGACGTGATCCGAGGTAAGGGACTTTTGCGAGTAGTTAGAGATACCTGCACGTATTTTCAACTGCTTCTGCATTCACTTAAAAACTCTGAGGGTCAGAGAAAGTGAATAATAATTATTGCGACCTGATAGTGGCAAATTACGATTTTGCCCCTAGTTAGTCAAAAAGTCAACTTTTGTGAGAAGTTGCAAAAAGCATGAAAAATACTATTGTGAGTGTTTAATTGCTATTAGCATGAAAATAAATAGATGGGCTAATGATTTTAAGGTTGATATGACTTAAGCACACTTTTAGTGCTGATTTTACTATTTTGTAAACAATCCCTTTTAAATAGCCATCTATCATATTATGTGAGAATGAATCGTGTTAGAGCACAGCTCACACTGGGATTCATATGTTTTCCACATAACATTAGTGCTGGATTTTGATACGCACTAGATTTTCATGACATGCATGATAGAGTACTGGAGCTTTGAATGATATATGCATGACAGAGTGCTGAAGCGATTGGCTCGTACTCGATTCTTCATGGTTTATATATGACATAGTACTGGGAGCTATTGCTCGTACTTGATTTTGATATTGTGCATAGCATAGTACTGGGAGCTATTGCTCGTACTTGATTTAATACATAAACTATGCATTGACCTAGTTGCTAGAGATTGCTCGCACTAGAGTTGAGTTTTGTGATGTGAAACAGTGTTTGAGCGGAGTGACGACTGTGAGTCGCACTCAAGACGCACACTGTATGTGATATGTAATACATGTTGAAACCTATGCCTGTATCTTTGTGTGACTGTGTGTCATAGCTAGAGAGGATATCCGCATGAGGTTGATATAGACGTGGTATACTTATTTCCATAGTTTCGAGGGCTAAGTCCTATGGGAGGCACCCTAGCTGTGAGGGTCCACGGATGTACTTTGTACCGTGTTTGGGACACGAGGTGTACGCTGTACCGTGTGTTACGTAGCTGGCGATTGACATTGGACTGACCATCCTCCCGTTACAGCAGTGATTGCCGCACACTAGGATTCCGTGTTGCATGGGATCGCTTTTCGGATATGATCATACTCCAGGATACTATTTGCATTTACCACAGAGTCTCACATGATATATCACATCGATTGAATTATTTAAACTGTGGACAGACCTGAGGGATGGGTCGGACTCCGATTTTGTGTTGTGAATCATTTGATGCCATATTTATTGTGATTTAAATATACATGGCATGATTTACATAAAGGCATGATTTATATACAATGCATTGTTTTGCACTACATGCCTACATTTGAGAAATAAAGCATGATTTCTGTACATGTGATTTATTCTGTACAAGTACATATATATTATATTTCAAGACATGCTTTTAAAGTGAGTAAGGAAATAAATGTTTTCAAGGCATAGCACTATTTTGAGTAGATAGTGTGGATATCTACTTGCTTGCCTGATTTCCTTACTGAGCGCGTTATGCTCACCCCCCTTTTCTTTACATCTCTCTACAGAGCGTCAGTAGAGCGAGAGTTATCGTGGGAGAGTGTCCCAGAGTCCACTGCTAGTTCCTATCGATTCATCAGGTATACTTATTATGTACAGTCATGTATCTAAACATAGAAACAGCACAGTGATGTATACGTTATATATTATGGGGAATGTAATCGTATTAGATTTTATATAATCTTACATGTATAATGAAAGCAGTTACAGTCAGTAATAATATATTGACATGTATGTATGAAATGGATATTATGGTAAGTGAAGACTCTGACATCGAATCACAGCCCAACCAGTGAAGAGAGGAAAGGTATGTTAAAATGCGAAAAATTTATTGTGGTTTTTGGTTAAAGTCAAGGATTGAAACTTGGGTCCTGACAAAATTACCCCTCAAGCTGAAGGATCCCGGGAGTTTTACCATACCCTGCACTATTGGAAATCTATTCTTTGGTAGAGCCCTGTGTGATTTAGGAGCTAGTATCAATCTAATGCCTTTGTCTATCTATCAGAAGTTAGGAATAGGGGATATCAAGCCCACTACAGTGACCCTTCAGCTAGCAGATCGATCCATTAAATATCCAAAGGGGATTATTGAAGATGTCTTAGTAAAGGTGGACAAGTTTATTTTCCCTACAGATTTTATTGTACTAGATATGGAGGAAGACAGGGAGGTCCCCATTATTTTAGGCAGACCTTTCCTAGCTACTGGTAGGACGATAATTGATATGCAAAAAGGGGAGTTGACTATGAGAGTGCAAGATCAGGAAGTGAAGTTTAATATTTTCAAACCTTTGAAGCTCCCTGATGACTCTCAAGAGTGTTTTAAGATGGAGATTAATGAGGATATAAGGCTTGAGCACAAGAATTCTCAAAGAAGGAGGGAAGTAACGAGAACTTAGGAGGAGTTAACTATCGACATTCGGTCACCACTATGGCTAATCCTCCTACTCTTCACACTGTTGCTGAGTGTTGTGTTCTTTAGCTGCATTTGAAGTGGCTTAATTTTTCTTTCCACTTTGTATATAGTTCTTTTTCTTTTCTGTTGTTTCTTTCTTTGTTTATTTTGCAGGTTTATTTTCTAGTTTTACGCTTTCAATCAAAGTTTCAGTTGTTCATCATAATCAAAAAGGGGAGTACTCTGTTCCTGAACTTTAATTCTTATATTATCTACACACTGAGGACACTGTGCACTTCAAGTTTGGGGGAGGGGATATCACTTGAGTATTTTTCGAAAATTTGAGCAAAATTGAAAAAAATTTCAAAATTTTTTCGAAAATCTGAGCTTAAATTGTTTGATTTTGGGATGATTTAGTGCTTAGCATGTAGTTTTCCCATATTCCGATGATATGACCCCATGATTTAGTCTGACTTTGATTGACTGAGAAGCATGATTATAGGAAAAGCCTGAAGTTGAGTTCTTGAATTTGTCTTGATTCTGATTGTGATTTCCTCATCTTACGCACATGTCATGTCATGAATCTGTATATTTATTTAGAGAAAGCTTTTGTGGACCTAGGATTGCATTTGTTCAGTTGATTTTGTGTATCATATTCTAGAATTTGTTTGATCTGATCTCGAGGTGAAATATTAGATCACACTTAATTAGGGAGATGATTTAGGCCATCTTTGGATCGTTTGAGCCTTTCTAGCCATCCTTGTACATATTTTACCCCTAGTCACTCATCTGAACCAAAAAAGCTTTTCTCTGTAAATACACCTGCATAATTTCCTTAGCTTAAACTCTTTTCCTATCCCTTACCCCGAAAGCATGGAAAGTCATTGGATATATTTTGAGCTTTGTACATATGGGTATCTGGTGATAGTGAAAGTTCAAAAAAAAAATGAAAAAAAGAAAGAAGAAGAAAGAGGAAGAAGAAAAATACAAAAAATAGAATAAAATGTCTAGTGAAAGAAATAAGTTTAGGGGAAATAAATATGAGCTCTTACATTAAAGATCCTAGAAAGTAATGCATGTCAAGGGGTAATTAAAACTAAATCGACTTTATCATACCTTAACCCCAGCCTAACATTACAAGCTTAATGAAGTCCTATTGATTTTTGATTAAGTATGACTACATTAGTGGAGAGAGAAGTGAAAAGCAAACTTATGGGAATGATCACATGTCATTGACTTTGCATTCACTGTATTTGCATAATCTGATCCAGGTAATGTATTGAGTAGTGGTTTTGACATTTTCACACACACACGAGGGATCCAATTTGGGTTAGGACTTATGATTGAATAATTCTAAGTGCTGGACTTGTAATTGTGATTCTTTGATTTCATAGTCTGTACTTTTTCTTTGAGGATAATGTTGGGGAAATTATTATATTTTGTACTTATCATTCCTACAATTATTTTGTTTTGCTTGAGGACAAGCAAAATCTCAAGTTTGGGGGTGTGATAATTCTATTTTTTTATAATTATTTGTGCTTAAATTCCTAATTATCTATGTAATCCCCATATTTTTTATTAATAATCCCCTTTATTTAATTAAATTCTTTAATGTACAGATAAATTAAATCCGGATGAAACTCAGTCGTTTCAGATGAAATTGGGCTGAAAACGAGCTAGAGGAGACTAGACCACTTCTAATTTGCAGACCGAGTCATCAGTCGTCTGGACACGCGTGATGCCAGGTGTCCGTATTTTATTTGCTCCGAAACGATAAGATCGAAGGACACCGTGCCAACCGTCTGGAAGACACACGCCGGGCCACATCGCACAGCTAATTGGATAAAAAGACTGATGACGTGAAAATATCTACTCTGCAGCAAATCAAATGAAGACAAGTGGCCAAACAATGCCAACTCATCTAGGATGAAAATTTACCATTGTACCCCTATGTTTCTGTATAAATAGAACATGATGGCAATTGAAAAATCAAGTAGGAAGTAGGAGTAGAAGTAGAAAGTAGAGTAAGGAGTAGTTTTAGGGTAGGAGTAGTGTAGATTAATTTAGGAGTAGTTTTTAGAGTAATTTATGGTAGCTTTAGTTTTTTTTTATTGTTCCTTTTATGCTTTCCGATTAGTTTTTTTATTTTTAGCCACCATTTATTTCATTCTCCATAGCTACTGTTTAGGACCAACTTTATTTGTTATATTTTATGAAAAGTTTCATTGTTTCAAGGATTTTTAGTATTTCACATTATCTTCCATCCACTATGCTTTCATTCTCGGTTTACAAGCTCTTTCTAGTTTATGATTAAGTTTTTATCAATTTATTTTTATGCAAAGTTCTCTCCCGTTGATCAGTTTTATTTCCTTTGTTTCTCTTCAAGCTATCGGGTTGCATGTTTTCTTTGATTTTTTTTTTTTTTTGTTTTGCTTTTTGATTCCTCTTTGAGCATTACATTTTCTGCCATTTTCATTTACTGTTTTAAGAGTCTTGAGCTGCAATGTGGGGCTGTTTCGGGATATGGCTATTGTGTTGTGGGCTCGGTGAAGCATTATTTGCTGAGCCGAGGAGGTTGCCCGACACAGGGAATCATAGGCAAACAGCTACAATCTTTTATAGTTCTTTTCCTGGTTACTATTTTTGTTCTTGTTAGTTTACAGTAGCTGCCTCACCGTTGCAGTACAAGGGATCACCTATTCTGTTCTTTCTTTCTCTATTATTTTGCTGTTTGATTGTCTCGGTGATGCAGGAGGCTGGGCTGCTGAGCTCGGCAACAACAGTAGCTTGAAAATCACAGCTCTCCTCTGCTATGTTTTACAACCTCTTTCACTATTCATACGATTTCTTTCCTTAGCTCTTGGTTTAATCATTTTGCATTTTCGATGTTTCTTCATTTACGGTTTAATTACATCTGTGTTGAAGACAACCACATGGGATAAGCTAGGGCCTGGTTTATTGTTGTGCCCTGCTGATAATCAGACCTAAGTGCACCCCGTTCTGCTGTATAAACGCAGCTGCCTGTAGGATCTGTTGCAGATACCAGTACGTGACCACTGCATGAAGGTGAAAGGCTGTGCGCATTTTAGACTGGAGTAGGAACTGCTACATTGTGCGTGCCTTGCTGCAGTGACCAGCACCTAGCAGTGAAATTGAGACAGAATTTGGCGTATAGAAGCTAAGGTGATACAGTGCAGACGGTATTGCAACAAGTGGGACAGATGATGTGCATGCAGAGTCGGGTATTACCTGGACTGAAGCAATTCATTCCTGCTGCTGGAGTTACGGATCGAGAAGTGGAGGTATTCTGTAAAATGACTATAACAAGCGACGCAAGGTTGCTGATGCATGAAGGTGGCAGGATGTGTGTGCTGGTATAGAGGACTGGCCAAAACCGAAAGAGCAGAAGACGCCTGGGCAGAAAAGATTGGAAGAAGATAAGTGCACAGTACACATGCACAATCGGGACCACTTGGTGTTTTGCAATTCGGTTAAGGCCTTGTTTGGCCACCTCTATTTTGCTTAGTTTAATCTTTTATGGCATTTTTATTATTTTGATTGTTTCATTAGTTGTTAGTTTAGTGTAGTTGCTAGTTGATATTGTAGGATGAATTTAATGTTTTAAGTTGTTAATTTAATCTTAGTTTTAAGTCTTTGTCAATAGTTAATTTTAGATTATATGTGTTAGGATTTAATTTTTAGTTTAGTATTTTATGAGTTATATTTTAGAATTAATTTAGATTAAATTTGTTTCATTCATTTTTTATTTTAAGTTTAGTTTAATTAAATTTTATTGCTTTATTATCATATTTTCATTTTATTTTAGTTGCGTTAATTCATTTTAACTGTTTTAATTTTCTTTTGTAGGTATTTTCTTTAATTGCTCGGAGTTTGGTAAGCAAATCTTAGTTCAGTTTTATTTTCTTTATTTTTTAATGTTTTTTTAATGTTTATTGTTTTCAGTACGTTTAATTAGCCTTAGTAGATCACCAACTTAAATTTCATAATTTGCTAGGATATACTTAGGGTAAGATTAACCGGTAGTTAATTAGGCTAATCAACTTCTCTGTGGGACAATAACTCGGGACTCAAATCTCATTATTACTTGTACGACCTGTGCACTTGCGGATAATACCTTTAGGGTGTGTCATAGGTCGGGGCTCACCAATCACTATACTCCTAGACGGAGCTGAAGTCGACAGAAGAGAGGGTCTCGCTACCTTACCCTGAAACTCTCTAGACTTCGGTCGCTTCCTGAATGACCTCTCCCCCTCTCTGAAACTGCGGTCAACAACTGGTCTCTTCTTATCCATACTCAATCTACCAAAATCAGGGGCGTGTAACTCGTAGGCCTGCTCACATAACTGAGCTCTACGCACTGCCTCCTCATATGTCAGAATATTGAAAGGAGCTAGTCTCGCTCTAGTAGATGGTCTCGGCCCATCAATAAACTTGCTGACCTTTATCTCTTCACTGTTCATAACGTATGGATCATACCTCCTAGAGACGTAAACCTGGACTTATACTCGTCCACTGATCGGCTACCCTGAGTCAGACTAAAAAATTCCATGCGTAGTCGTCTCCTCGCAGTCTCTAGAATATACTACCTTCGGAATGCGTCTAAAAACACTTCCCAAGTCATTACTGGGTTCCGTGCTCTCGATATCAGCCGAGTGGATTTCCACCAATGCTCAGCATCACCAACCAATACAAATGCAGCAAAGGCTACCTTCTCGGTCTTTGAACACTCAAAATACTCATAAAGCTTCTCTAACCTATTCAGCCAATCCTCTGTTATCACTGGATCCTTGACCTCGCTAAACGATAGCGGTCCAAGCTTTTGGAACTGTCCCAACCTATCTAAATCACAACCGTGCCCTACCTTGTTAGCTCGTCTCTGTGGAGCTCTCTGAGGCTCTGTTGGGGCTGGTGGTGGTACTGGAGGTCTAACAGGTGGAGGTGATGCCTCAGGCTGTACAGGTGGGGGCGGTGGTGGAACAGGTCGAGCAGAACTAGAGGCCTTAGCGGTCTGGGATGCAGGCATGGCAGTGGCTACCGCGTGTCCACTCATACCTGACAAACTCTCAAATCTGGCCATCGCCTATCTCAATAACCGTGCCATATCCCTCACAGTCTATTCTAATCTCGCCACTTGGGCGTGAGTAGTATATGCCGGATCTTGGGAGACATGGTCAGAAGATGACTCAGTATGTCTCTCGAGCAAGTCTCTATGCCCTCGAGATCTAGAACCAGAACCTTCCCCTCGACTGTGGTGTCTATCAATCATACTGATGTTTTTATGCACACATAATCAATTTTTAGTATACACACAGCCCGGTATACACATTTGTATCTAAACAAGGCACAGTACTAAAGAGATGTAAACTTTCCTAATGACTTATATCGACTCGTATTCAGACCAACTCCCATTCTGATACCAACTTTTGTCACACCCCATTTCTACATTTAAATCATTATTAGTCATCCATACCACACACATAACAGAGCAGACAACACACTGATAGTTGGGCATAGGTGCCGATATTAACCTTACACACTTAAATATAAATCGTACATGATAATTGAATTTCTTTATTCATATATATTTACCCACGTACGTTTACATCCCAGTAATACTTTATATACTTAACTGTGTCATTACAAGTTTAGATACAAGAAACAAAATAGGTGTATACCTTCGTGTACAATGGAGAGTGGGCTGTCAACTGCTCAGGACTACCGCAACTCTCAAGGCTTGGGTAACTCTGTGGAGTGAAGGGAAAAAGGGGGTGAGCTACAACATGCTCAGTAAGGAATTATGCAAGCAAGTAGATAACTATAGTACCTACATGCGCATAATCACATGTCATGCAGAAAATGCTTACTTTCTTAAACAATAACGGATTCTCGAATTCACACATATGCACTTTCTTAAAACCACATAAAATCACAATGGATTTCTCAAAACACATGATCAAATGAGAAACAGAGTTCGAACACAAAACCAAAACATATTCTAAAAAAAATGATTTAAATCAGAGAGGAGACAAATCAAAGTCTCAGAAAACAAATCAAAAATCGGTTATGGAGGCAAATCGAACTCTCGAAAAATAGATCAGAAAACGGATATGAAGACAAAGCAGAGCATACGAAAACAAATAGACATATGGCCATAGTCACTAGACTCCATGCATCATGGGCCAGGTGTGCATGAATGTCCCCGGATGGTTGAGGGAAGAGGGGGTTCATCTCTCATCAGACAACATATATCTCAAAAGTCTAAAGACTCCAAGTCACGATACATCGTACTCCATGTGCGTCCACATGGTACATCATACTCCGTGAACCCCAATATCTTACATCAGCGAGATTAAGAGTGCCCGTCCTCCGGGTCTTATCATCCCATCTCTAGCTACATCAATACCAAGTCTCCAAAATGCACGTGCGAGCATATCAATCAGTGTGACACACAGTCTACACGAGGCTCCAGCACGGCTTTATCAAATCACGTACGAGGATCAGAGCAAGCTCACATAGCCTACACGACGTCTCCAAACACGATTTTATGCATATCACAAAATCAAAATCTAGTGCGAGCGAAACAAGGCTCCAGCACTATGTCATGTGAAAACCATATCAAATCTAGTGCGAGCAAGCTCTAGCACTATTTGTTTCCACAAAATCGGATAGATGGCTCAATTATGATAAAAATGGTGCTCATGATTAAATCAAATACAGAAAACAGTACCCACTTGAGTGAGAGGAAAACATTTCCATCAAATCACTCATCAAACACTTTTTATTCTGAAAACATGCAATTTAATGCAGATAATCAAATTCAAAGTCATTCTATCACCACTCGTTCACAAAACATGCTTATTCATGTAAAACACATCAAAATAGGTCATTTCAGCCACTTTCATATTTTTCGTAATTAGGGGTATTTTGGTAATTTGCTCTTCCCAGTGTAATTTTTGGGAAAATCCATATTCGAACTCGTTAGACAATTTAAAGACTTGAAAAGAGCGATGAAAATTCATACAGCTATCTCTAAGAGCTAACGAAATCCCTTACCTCGAAATGTGTCGACTACAAACTTTATTTCTCAATCTCCTCAGATCACGCAGTCTATTTGGCTCCGAACGTATTATCGGGAGCTGCAAATAATTACATATTATATGAATTTACCTTGATATACTTATTTTTCACTTTTTTACAATTAATTTAATATATTGGGCCAAATTGCCCGTATTAGGCCCAATTACTCTTTAATGGGCCTCACTCTAACATCGTGCCATCTTATATCTTTTCTAGTCTTCCAGATTATTCGTTATATCAGTTACGATTGTCGATTTTCATTTCCACACATACAATAGTTTATACGAAATTGATCTGTAACTTATGCGATCAATTTTTAATTCACATACGATTGATTCCAATTTCATAAAAATATACAAGTTATAGTATGTGAGGATCACTTACCCGAATTTTTGAGAAGACATGTAAATCGAGGCTCGCTCGAACTCGTATTTGTCACCTTCCGTCGAGTTACACATTAATATATATTTAAACGGATCAATTTCGGTCAAATATAAATTCAAACTAATTTTTCGAAAAATAAATCGGTCAGTTTCGATCGCTTACCGGTCTACTGTTGTGCCGGGAGACATCGAATTTTTTCAAAATTTTTTCTCTCTCCTACTGAACCGGTTCAGACCGGTTCAATCTCTTTTACACTGAATCGGTCCAAACCTGTTCAGGGGGATTTTTGTCGTTGTCGGTGTTTCCGACCGATTCTCGGGACGAATCGGCCACCATTCGACGCACATTGGCCTGTGGAAGCTTCGACTTGCTTGGCTCGGCCCAAATCGACGTCGGTACCTTCAATCTACCTTTTCTCCCCATGGCCTTCTCCTCGTTGATTTACCTTCTCCGGCGGTCCTCACGACGCGTGACGTGCTCAGCCGCTTCCTAAGTTACCTGTCGTCCCTTGTCGGTCCCTTCTCGTGTGACGCCCCGAAAGCGCAGAAAACTGGATAAAATTTAAAATTTCTTTACATCAATACATATTTCTAGGTGCATTCCTATGCACTGTCATGCATCCTCATATATAATTATAAGACTTCCACCTCAGGATTTCAACATCTAATATTATATATCATATCATATACATTCCTCACTTTCCAATTAATTAATCCTAATACATCCCATACATCATTGTACATCAAGTGTCTGTAAATACAACATTAGTCTGGGTACATGAAATGTTAAATATACCTCAAAATACAACATATATGGCCTGGAGCTCAAGTCCTCCACTAGCCACTACTCCGTACGTCGCAGGAAACTCACTTCACTTGAAGAAATCTGGGGGATATAAAAACAGAGTGAGCTTCTAAATCGCTCAGTAAGGGGGTAAGGGACTCATTAATAAAATAATGATTTGCACAACACAATCATTTTGTCTTGTGGGTGAAAACCCAATAAACTCAGTAAAAAGTGTAGCATGAATAACTAAAACCTCATCTCAACTCATTTCTCTAAGATCTCGCAGAAACATGACAATAAATGGCTTAATATAAAAATCATAGTTACAAGCATGTAGAAAATAAGATGCGATAATGGCTTTTCTCATAAACACGTGATAAAAATCACCTCAGTACTAATGCACGTGGCAAAGTCATAAAACACAATTTCATGTGTAAAACGAGACTAGGCAATTAAAACTCATTTAAACATCCGTCATGACATATCAAAATAATATTCTCTGGGTGCGCATCCCAAGCATCCTCAAAAGAGGGAACGTCGACAATATAGTCGTGTACATGGTATATTAGACTTACGCGTTACCAGAACAAGGTCCAGACTTACATGCTACCAGAGCAATGCTTCTCCTCATGCACACTATCTGTCTTACATGCTACCAAAGCAAGGCCCAGACTTATATGCTACCAAAGAAAGGCCACTCAACGCTACCAGAGCAGGGGTCATCTCACGTTACCAAAACGGAGGCATCTCTCGTTACCAAAACGGAGGAATATCGGACTTACATGCTACCAAAGCAAGGGCCGATGTGTTATCACATGACGCGCCTAAGTCTCAGTAATAGCCATTATCATATAAAACTGTTTTGCTTTCACGTAAAGCTCATAATGGTTTTCTCTCATAAAACTCATCTAAAAACATGTGTACTTAACACAAAACATGTTAAAATCGAGCTCAAACCGACAAAACCACACACACATTTCTCAAATCTCAATACGCCTTAACGTAGGGCCCAAATCCCTTTTTCACTTTTAAACTCAAATAGTTTGTAAAACAATTTTCGCACTTTGTTTACAACTCATTAAAATTGGGCCCCAACCGGCTATAAAACCGTGTGCAATAACTCATTCACAACTCATAAAAAACATGCTTGTTTTCTCAAATATTGTTTCATGCTACAATTATCATCATAAATCACATACACAATCGAGTTTAAGTTTTTTCCTTACCTCGTTGCACCTCGTATAGTGCAATCGTTCTTCCAAATACGGACTAACCTCGCATTCCTCTCTGGAACTCCCGGGCTATCCCAACGATGTAAAAACATCATAAATACATTATCACATTGCCTAAAATCTAAACATCGAGCATATTTGCTCATATTCTCATGTAACATCTCAAAATCCTCACTAAACCAATTTCTCAAAATTTCTCAATATTTCAATCAACCCTAATCATTTTTAGCCCATTTACCCCAACATCTATAGCCACAATCGCAAACATTTACTTCAAAATCAAAGATCAAAGCTTAGAAATTTACCCAAAACTTGTGGAGTGCTCAATTCACGCCTCAACTCAATTCGTCCTTCGATTTTCAAGTATGTTGTTCTCCTTTTGATGAGAAACAACTTTCCTTCTTGCCACAACCTTTGATTCGAACTGAAATGAGTGTTTTAAAGGAGAGAGAAAACTAGGAATTCTACCAAAATGGGGGTTTTTCGGTTTTTTGGAGAGAGAAAGGATGAAATGAAGAAAAAACGTAAGGGTCCTTTTATAGGCGGAGGGTAGGAGATCGATCTACTGCCATTGGAGATCGATCTGCATTTGAATTTGGGAACGTTTTAGGCACTTTTTATGCCTACCAGATCGATCTGTCGGGGGGGTAAGATCGTTCTCATAACCTTGAGGAGATCGATCTGCTCCTTGTGAGGAGATCGATCTGCTCCTATAGGAGATCGATCTACGCTTTACAGAAATATTTAGAGATTGATCTGCTTACTTATGAGATCGATCTGCCTATCAGTTCTTGTACATTTCCTGCATTCTGGAGCCATGAGATCGATCTCTCATCCTTGGAGATCGATCTGGCCTTTACAGATTACACTGCTGCTACATCAATTTGTAGAAAACTCAATGTAAAACTTCCAAAAATCTATCTCATAGTCCATATTTCAATCCATACACATTCAAGACTTAAAAACCTCATCTTCTTATGCTTCATCATATTTAAAACTTGTTGTACATAAACATATCATAATTACATACACCAAATTACAATTCTCATAATTGCGGTACATAAAATTCACAGTTCTCACATCTCGCTTCGCCGCCCGTTTACTCGCCGCCCGTTTACTCGCCACCGGTGAATACACAATGGTCGGGATTCGGTTCTCCTGTATCGCGCGACAGCTTCTGTTTCCCTTTCTCTTTTCTTTTTTTTTTGGTTTTTTTAATTCTCTCTTTATTTTTCTTATATATATAATATATATAAATATCTCAAAAATTACATATAATACCCTAAAATATCTTAAAAATTAAAATATTATTATAATAATAATAACAATACTCAAATAAAGTATTTAATATTATTATAATAATATTTTGTCCTCATAGTGTATTTTATACACTAATATTTACACACCTTTGTACATATATTTTATTTAATTTATTCTCCAAAAATATATGTACGTTCTATTTTATTTTATCACATTTATTTATTTCTCTGAAAATATATTTTTGTATATTTCTGGGATAAATTGCCAAAACGAGGTAATTTTCGAGTTATCATTTTCGGACTAAGTTTTCTTATTGGATTCCCTATATTTTCGCGTTCTGAGTCCATATTTTCATTCGGTTTAACCTAATTTCATTCGATTTATTTTGAATTTATCCAAACTCTTGTTTTGGTATTTTAAAACTTATCGGCTTCCAATTACATCGAATAAACTCGAAATTGTATTAATTTTTCCTTATTGATCAACATATCATAATTACATATTCAACATGATATATATTTTTTTGAAATAATACAGAATTCGGGTCTTACATTGTTGGATACTTGGTTCTCGCCATTCAATCAAAATTTGGACTAATCCATGGTTGCCATTCACAACATTTTTGGCTTGCCAAATTCCCAAGGGGTGAGTGGGATATCAATACTATTGTGGCTGAACTTATCGATGCCCAAACTTAAAATTCGAATTGGCCATTAGTTTTTTAGAATGCTTGTGAAAAAGGGGGAAGAACAAATTTTATCATTGGCACCGAGTAATATGCATTTTCCTGATGCTTTGGTGTGGAAATATACTAAGGATATATGATATTATGTCCAAAGTGGTTATAAGCTGATGTTTAATGAGATAAACACAGTGGAGAAGGGTCTTGAATAAATGGTTCAATCTGGAAAAGGCTTTGAAGTGTTCAAGTACCTTGATAAAATTTTCCTATGGAGAATTTTGCTAGGGTTTGTGCCAATCATGAGCATTTTGGTGCAAAAGAGAAATGCTGGTTAACTCAACTTGTTTCAGATATGGTTTGCATGAGGAAAAAATAAGTCATGCAATCAAAGAAAGTCCAAATGAAATATCTATCTAGAATAATTTCATCTCACAGTTTCCTTTGAATGTAATAAATACAGAAACCTAGTCATCTTCTGTAATTCTCAGTTTGGGAGAGGACACATTGCAGCTACTTGCAATTGTACTTTATGTTATTTGGACTAATAGAAAAAAAGAGCTTTATGGAAAAGAAAAAAGTTATCCACAGAGGTCAAGTATGTTTATTCAACAATATGTGAACGACTTTAATGAAGCAAACAGAAAAAGTAGAACTTTGCATTCGATCAGACAGTATACACGGTGGAAGCATCCTATATGACTATTTATGATTCAACAATCGACAAAGAACGATGCAAATGAGGGATAGGTATGGTAATTCCAGACGTGAATGGACAGGCTATGGTAGCAACAACTAATGAGCCATGGAAAACTAAGCTAATAAAGCGGTAAAATTTGCAATGGAAATAGGGTTCCAGCATGTTCAAATACAAGGAGATGCTTTGCTGATTATGAAACAACTTAGAGACAAGGAAGATGATTTGTCCATGATGGGAATGATTGCAAAGGAAACAAAAGGTCTTGCTCAAGGATTCATGTCTTGTAAATTCCTACATATTGATGAAGAAGGGGATGAAGTAGTTAAATTACTTGCAAAATACAGTCTAGTCTGCAATGAAGCAATGTATTGGATTGAGGATCATCCAATTATATTAAATAATGTATTTGCTACTAATGTTATGTTTATGAACGAATAAATAAATTGATGACTTGATCTAAAAAGAACACAATTTTAGGAGGGTAATAACCTCCCAAATTTTGCATGACTAAAAATTGATAACTAAAAATACAGTTTCTTACCTATGTCTCACAAGTTCACCAGGTTGTGCTTCCTGAAGGCTCAGTTGACCATGATACTGTAACTCTGGGTCAGGTTTTAAACTCACTCAATTATTTAAGTCTTGGTCAAAGCAGTTGTGGTTGGCTACAAGAGTTTTCTTCCATTAATTTCCTATCATTTGATATCACAAGTTATGTAAGGCATTACTTTCACCCTTGTACTTCATCTAGATTGTTTACTTCCCTTTCATTTCTGATCATTTTATTTCAACCATTATCCATCTATTTTCAACTAAATGTCTCCAGATAGAGAGTAATATTGCAAGGCTTACAAATCCTCAATACGTTGACAAAATGACTACTGCTATTGATACTTTCCGGGTGAGAGGAGATTCTGTTGGTGGTGTTGTCACATGCATAGTGAGGAATGCTCCATGTGTATGTACTCTCTCTCATACTCGCATGTTTTATATGCATAGGCCTGTGTTAATTTTTGAAATTTTAGGTTGCTCTTTACCTTAAAACGATGGAACTGCTTTAATTTCTGCCTGAAAATCTGTATTTGTGACTAGGGGCTTGGTTTGCCAGTTTTTCATAAGCTCGAAGCAGAGCTTGCTAACGCTTCTGATCACCAATGCAAGCAGGGCGGAATATTCAATAGGGAAATTGTAAGTATGAGAGTAGCTTTCAAACCAACACCCACTATCGGTTTAAGTTTGATCTCTTTTTACCTGCTTAAATGTCTCCTATACTATGAGGCTATTATAATACTTTATTCTCTAAACTCTGTTGCGACTAACAATGCTGATATAGATGGGAGTTATAAAGCTTAAATCTTTCCTATGCAATCCTTTTGCCTGCCTATTTATATAGCTTGGAGTTAGCGTGACTTCTTCAGTTCTTTGGATGAAAGATAAGAGGGGTGAATGCTGATATAGATAGGAGTCATGAGCAATGCTATTCTTTTGCTGTTTAGTATGTCATAAAGCTTCAGCAACTTAGGTTAATTGATAATTGAAATTGAAGGTAGCAAGTAACAACAGCCCCATTTTGTGTTTTACATCATGCATTTCACATAGTTTGTGCTTCTTAGCATAGTTTGAAATAGCGACCGCTATCTCGCAATATAGCGGGTGTGAAAAAATTCACACCCACAATTACCGTAATTGATCCGTTATGACAGTTATCGAGGGCCGTTATTATCGCTATCGACTGTTATCACCACTATCGAATGCCGTTATTGTCGCTATCGACCGTTATTACCGCTATCGTCCGTTAAAAAAGTTGTGCAATATTGAAAAAAATTCACGACCGCGATAACTGTTATGACCGAAATAATCTTCGTTATATCCGAAACCGCGACAAACGTAATGCAACCGAAAACGTGACTGAAATCGCAATTTAAATCCCTACTTCTTAGTTCAATTAAAATTGGTTTCATTTTGTGTTATCTTCTGCAGATGAAACAGCAAACAATGACGCAAGAAAAAAAAAAAGTGATAGAACTAATTGAAGGTGGTCTTAGTGATCGTTGTGTTTCCCTTCGAGGTAATTCTTTGGACGATAGTTTCCATTTGCTTCTTTCCCATATTTCTAAGATTAATTTTCATTACCTATATTGTTTAGAATCTCTTATTTACAATCTTTTGCAAGCGTCATTTCTCAAAGGCAACTATATTCCTTGAGAACTATGATGAACATCCTTTACATATTTTTGAAATTCATCTGATATTCGTGTTTTACTCTCTCTCTCTCTCTCTCTCTCTCTCTCTCTATATATATATATATATATATCAGAATTCAAACTAGTGACCAAGGAAATTTGCAAGCTGCCATCATTTTTCTCCCCATCTCTTTTCCGAGAAGTTGATGTTAATAGCAGTGGTTTGGTTATAAGGTAAACTTTCCTGTTCATGGAAGTGGCACAGCTGTGATTTCATTAAGATCATTTTTTGAGTTTTCCTCTAATCTGCTTGCAGAGATGCATTTATTGATTATTGGGTCAATGGCAACATGTATGGCAACCCAAATATAGACAATATTAAAAGCAACCAGATCTCAATTACCTCACTCAGGTCTTTATGCATTTTTGAGAGCTTAGATCAACTGCAATATGGTTGATAGTCTAATAGTCTATGTTTAAACTTGGTTTTTTCTATACTTTATAATTTGATACAATGACTTTAAACCTGTGCTATATTTCAGGAGGATGTTATAGAGGATATTGAAGTGACTGAAGCCAACCAAGGTGAAAGACAAGAAGGAAATGGAGAAAATCAGTTCAGTTCCGAATTATGTAGCTAGTTATATGTATAATAATAAAAACCTCCGGATTATATATATACACACACATATGAGCCGTAATTTATAAACTTATTCTCTCTTGCATAATGGTGTTAAATGCTTGATACTGGACATGAATGATTTCCAGAATGACATCTGGTTGTGTCACTCCTTTGGAGGTCAATTCTTCAACTACGCAGCTTTTATAACGTCTAAATATATTTTATTTGGACTTGGCTTTTGTAAAATGTGAATTCAGCAATTTCTTATTCAGGAAATTTTAATTTTATATATTTTTTATGTTTCTATTAATATTCTTCTTATATATGATTGTATTTTATAAAAAAACTAATTTACAGCTCGTGAAATGAATAAATTAATTTTATACATATAAATTTGTATTTTTCACACACTTTATTTTATAAAAAAAATTATGATTAATTATTTTAATTGTTTTTAATGTATCAGATAATTAACTTTATTTTTTAAATGGATTAGATACCATATAATACTATAAATATTTTATCTAATTTGAAAACTACCTAAAATATTAATTTTTATCTAATCTACTTTAAAATATATTTTAAAAATATTTAATATTATCTAAAATTGAAAATAACCATCCTTAAAATTTCATGAAAGTAGCATATTTTTTAAAATATCATTATATCGTGTGTCAACCTATGCTAAAAGACTTCTAACTTGATACAGTGCGTTATATAAATACTTATTTATTTAAGTACGAATTATGTCAAATATCGTTCATATCGTATCAAATTATGTCATGTTATAAGTCATTCAATCTATTTATATCGTAACGAATTGTGTTGTGCTATAAATCACACATCTAGCTGAATATATAAAAATGGTTTGGAATAGTAAAACAATTTTTAGGTCATTAAGAAACAAAATAACTTATTTTCGTGCCATATATCCAAATCGATGACCATTTTGTTTCTTGGCAATATTGCTTTAACAGCAGAAGCTGACTTGGAGTCGATCGAGCGAGACCCTTTTATTTTTTGGATAATCGAGCGAGACCTTTTTGTTCGACGCTCGAACTCGTGCGATTTCGCATTTCAGGTCAAGAAGAAAACCCAGCATTCAATGGCCAATCATTTTGGCTCTAAGTAATACCGTGGACTTCGAACTCCCAATCATTCTTCTTCCTCACTGCAGCCTGCAACGTTCCTGAAATCAGTAGCAATATTATCAAGGGTAAGCTCTTAACTACTTTATTTCACATATTAGATTGAATATTTATGAGTTTATCTCCTCTTAGGTAAGATACTTTACTTGCCAGTTTCTCTTATTTTCTTTCTTTTATAGTCTGTAAGCATTTTATAGTACGAATTTTTTAGCTTGGAATCTTCCAAGAAAATAGTACTATGTTTTCTTTTTAAATTACGAATTAAAAATGACTTTTGACTTGCAGAGACGAAGAAAAAGAATGAAGAATTTCATGGGTGCAAGACAAGAAACTGGATTCAAAGTTTCCCAGAAGAAACATCACAGGTCAAGAAAACCCAAGTTTGAGGTATTTTCAATAAATTTATTGGAAAATTCTTGCCCTTTCTTATCTCTTAAAACATAGAACTTTGTTAAATCCTTGCTTTATTTTGTTTTTTTTTTTTCTCTTTTCATTTCTGTATAGCTTGACAAATCAAAGCGAGTTCATGATAAGAAGAAAAAGGATAAGGAAAGGAACCAGATAGCTACCTCTCACATCGCCAAGATAAGCCTAAAACTGGAAGAGTTTTCTGTTGTGCTTCGTAAACATAGGGACGCAAATCGCCACCTGAAAAAGCAGATCTCTGAGATCGACGCTTACATCAATAACAAGCTTGGCACTTGGGATGCCGGTGACAATTAAAGGCTTTTGACATTTTATCTATTCGGTTGGTTTTGCCCTAAACTTCATCAATTTACAATCAGTTTGTTATTGAAAGTCTGTCTGATGGAATTTAATTTGCTAGGGATTTCACGTGCCAAGCAGCTCTGGTGCTTTAAAGAGAAGGAGATCTAAGGGTTATTTGTTGTTGAGTTGAGTATCTGTTATATTGGGGATTCCAAGGGTTGAATTCTAGTGTGAGGGTGATTGATTGCTGCTTCTTACCTTGTATTTCTGCCTGATTTTTTTTTTTTATGAGTTTCTGTGTTTTTTGTCTGGTGCGATTGTAGGTCTCATTTGTTGTGTTTGGGTTGAGGTGGTTTTCTGAGTCTATGGGACTCCTTTAATAAAATACCCGACTGTTTCTTTAATCATGCACGAATCTATCAATAATTGAACTAAGTGTGTTTTGGGTTTTAAAAGACACATCTCTTTTTAATTACTTTACTTTTTATTTCATCTGAATAACTTAATTTGCATCCACTTTGAGTAATGATGAATTTATCCTCCATTCTGATTCTGGTGATTCATCCTAGCTTCTTGTTCATTGCTATGCATTCTTTTTATTGTTAATTTGGATAAAGTATAGTATTTCCAATTATCTTCATCATACCACCATTTGCCTACAAATTATGGCAGAAGAAAATGCCTTCACCATTCCCCAATGGCAATTTTATATAATCTCTCATACTATATACTACATATATCATCACCCATTATCATATGCATCATATAAGCCTAGCTAACCTTTTGAGTAATACTAACGTATTAATGTAATAGTATCACGCAGCTTATTCTTTCAAATTAATAATTGTATGTGAAAAATCCAAATGTCTTAACATTAATTTCTTGAACAAACTCCTGGCTGACTATTTTGGTTATAAAGTTTAATTTTTTGGTGTGCATGAATTTTCTTTTCTTTTTTGATATAAATAAACCAACTCCATTGAGACAAATTTTCTGATATTTAGGAAGAAAGCCGCTTTTTATTAATTATGATTATCCTATAATATTAAAAAGGAATTGATGACAAATGATACATCCTAAATATTAGATTGAAGCATTCTCCTTTCTTCCGGTTCTTCAATACCACCAAATGTACACAGATTTTCTTGGGCACCTAGAAGTCCAGAACAACATATCCATTATCAGGTATTCTTATCCTTCCAGTTTATAGTGCTTGAGCTTCATTAATATTAACTTTCCTGAGAACCTCCTTCAATTCACAATGATCTTGACAATGGATTTATTTAGGAAGTGACACTTTTTTTGTTTTGAAATTTTCTGACAAGATCTTTGTTTGTTTGTTTGTTTGTTTGTTTGTTTTATATAGGATTGTTTTCAAGAAAAAGAAGTCTTGAACAGTTTCCTGACAACATGAACAACAAAATTCAAATATATCCTGAAAAAAAAAATATTCTTGCTAAATTCCTTCTTTTCCACCATGCCACCTACTAATTGATCCCTCTAATTTCCCGGTAAAATTGGATAACCCTCTTAGCTAACTAGCCTGGAAAGATTCTATACATATACTTCCTTTATCTCTTCTGCATTCGACCAAACAGCTTTTCTTTGTTATTAGTGTTGCCCTTATTACCATGTAGTTAGACAAAACAATTTTCTCTTTTGTTTTAAATCTGTTAGTACTCTGTCTTTAAAAACATTTAGGTTAGGCCTTGCCTGGTACAATCTAAAGAAAAACAAAATGATAGAAAATTGGAAGGAAATAAAAATGAAAACATAAAAAACACAATTTTTTTTCCGTTGATGTGTTTAGTAGAAAACAATGAAAAGATAATTTTCTTTCTATTCATTTCTTAGCTAAAATTGAAAAAAAGAATGAAATTATATTATTTTACTATTAAATCGTTGAAAGATTAAAGAACAATTTTATTAATATACATACTTGATTTACATCTATTTTAATTTTCTCTCTATTAATTTTTCAATTTGTAATGATTTGATTTTGTTAATAAGTAAATAAAATAATAATCTTTCATATTTTCCTTTTTTTTAAAAAAAAAAAACTTTTCTTCCACTCCTAAAATTCATTATTTTCACTCTCACTGTTATCCATCCTTTTACTTTTTTACTCTACCAAACACGCCCTTAATCTAGCCCCAAAAATCTTCTGGCTCATTCCATCCAAGAAGAGCTTACAATCATCTTTTTTTTTTTAAATTTCTAAACTTTATTTTCTTAATGTATCAATATAAGATGATAATGTTATGAACTTTATTTGTTTGAAGACACAAGTGTTAGGAAATTATTTCTGTGGGCCTACATATATCAATTTATTGTACATTACATGCTATCTAATTTATTTTAGTCCATTTAAAAGTGATCAAATAAAGTTATTGGACTTCAGTGCATCTCAATTGGTATGGGCTTTACAATGTATAGAGACCTGATATTTTATTCTATTTTAATGATGGCCCAAAATAGAATAAAATATACTTTAGTTATAAATAGGTTATGGTCCCCAATCTAAACGTAATTTTTTCTCATTCTCATATTCCATCAGTGAGTGAGCTAAGGTTTTCTCTCATAAATAAAAAGGTTTAGACTGGAAGACTACTAACCCCAATCGAACAATTTCAATGGATCCATGTACGCTTCCATATTCTAATTTTCTTGATGATTGAACATGAGATCCTGGATATAAATATTATGTAATTATAGTACTCCTAACAAGTGGTATCAAGAGCCTATTTATGTTTAATCATTAAGAATTAAAATTTTTTGTTTTGGTTGAAAGAAAACCAAGAATATAAAGATTGGATTTTAATTATGGGATTGTTTGATCCATATTGGTTTAATTTGTCCCAATTTTTTGATGTTTTCATCCAATTTTTGCATGGGCATTGTAGAATACACATTAATTTCAATTATGTACAGTTAATTGGATGAAAATAAGTCCGAAAATAGCTAAAAAATAAAAAATTTGAAGAACAGACCCGAAACGGGTCTGTTCTGGGTCTAACCGGGTCAACCCGACCCGGCTGGTTAAGGATGGAGCAGGGAGATCCGAAAGGGATCTCCCCCACTCTCAGAGGGTGGAGCGTGTAACCCACACGCCACCATGCGGTGGTCCGGAGGCCACCGTTTTCGCCAGTCTTGGATAAAATTTAATTTTAAGATTTTTGGTGATTTTTATGGAATTTTTTGGAATCATTAAATATTTATTATTTAATATTTTGTATTATTTAAATTAAAGTTGCATATTATGCACATGATTATTCTTGTTTTGCTTCATGGTGATATGTTTCATGATATTTTGAGTTGATTGACAATATGTACTCTCCCTGAAATTGTCAATATATTTATATACTCTCACCTACAAACATATGCATATTTTATGAAAAAATAAAGTTTCAAAATAAATTAAATTAATATAAACTGTCACCAAAGTGACCTCTTTTGTATTAATTTATTTATTTTGAAAAATAAGGTTGTCATTAAGGAATTTATATGACAATATTTTTTAATTCATGCGGGAAATAATCGGCCCAAAGGAAGATTATTTCTTTGCTGAATTATTAACACATAAGGTAGTAAATATGTGATAATTTTTTTTCCATGCATGTAATATGTCGGTCCAAAGAAAGGCATATTATTGGCAAGATTTGGTTATCAATATTTACTAATAAAGTTTAAGAGTACTGCTTACAAATTGATATTTCTGTCCAAAGACTAAATGTCAATGTTGTGCTTGATATCTTATATGGCCCAAAATTATTTAATTGTAAGCTAATTATTATTTTTTCTGCTTATAGTGAACGTTTCTTCCATATCTGCCAATTTGAATAACATTCCAGTGCTTAATGGCACTAACTTCGAAAAATGAAAGGAGCATGTATCCATTATGCTTGGGTGTATGGATCTGGACTATGCGATCAGGTCAGAACGACCTCCCGCCCCTACTGATAATAGTTCAGCTACGGAAAGGGAACTTTATGAAAAATGAGAGCGTTCAAATCGCATGAGTTTGATGATCATGAAGCACTCAATTCCAGATGCCATCAGGGGCGCAATACCTGAGGAAGGAAATGCTGAAAGTTTCCTTAATCAGATTGCAGATAGATTTGCTACAAATGAAAAGGTCGAAACAAGTACTATTCTGGCTAAACTTGTTTCAATGCGGTATAATGGCAAGGGAAATATAAGGGAATACATTATGAAAATATCTAATCTTGTTACAAGATTAAGGGCACTAAAGTTAGAGTTGTCTGAAGACATACTCGTGCACCTGATCTTGATATCTCTTCCTTCACAATTTAATCCCTTTAAGATAAGTTACAATACTCAAAAGGAGAAATGGATTCTTAATGAGCTCATTGCTCAGTGTGTGTAAGAGGAAGAGAGATTGAAACAAGATAAGATAGAAAGTGCACAATTAACATTTTCTTCCAATGGTAATGTTGTTAACAAGAAAAGGAAAAGGAACAATACAAGAAAAGGCACTGCAAACATTGAAACTTCACAGCCTAAGGGGCAGCAGAAATAGGATAAGGTGATCACTTGTTTCTTCTGCCGTAAGGATGGACATGTGAAGAAAGATTGTTCCAAGTACGAAAAATGGCTTACCAAAAAGGGTAAACTTCTCAACTTTGTTTGTTCTAAAGTTAATTTGGCTTTAGTACCCAATCACACTTGGTGGATAGATATAGGTGCAACTACTCACATAAGTGTGACAATGCAGGACTGTCTAAGGAGCAGAAAGCCAACTGATGATAAAAGTTTCATCTATGTAGGAAATGGCAAGAAAGCTCCTATTGAGGCTATTGGTCTATTCAGATTAAAGTTAGAATCTGGTTATTATTTAGATTTGGACGAGACTTTTTATGTACCGTCATTTAGACGGAATTTGATTTCTGTTTCTAATTTGAACAAATTGGGTTATTCTTGTTCATTTGGAAATGGAAAATTTAGTCTCTTTCAGTATACAAATCTTATTGGTACCAGTTCTTTAGTTGACAATTTATATAAATTGGACCTACATGCCTCA
This sequence comes from Firmiana major, assembly GCA_033439115.1. Lineage (NCBI taxonomy): Eukaryota > Viridiplantae > Streptophyta > Magnoliopsida > Malvales > Malvaceae > Firmiana > Firmiana major. Next base: position 67,874,423 of record CM065899.1, read on the forward strand.
TATGTTAATGAATGCTTGCATATAAATAATTATGGTACAAAGCGCAAATTAATTAATGAGAATTCTTCTATGTTATGGCACAAGCGTTTAGGGCATATTTCTGAATAAAGAATACAGAGACTTGTGTCAAAAGGAATTCTCGATTCCCTTGATTTTTCAGATTTCAAAATCTGTATTAAGTGCATTAAGGGAAAACAAACAAATATCAAGAAAATAGGTGCAAAAGGAGTTCAAACGTCTTGAAATTAATTCATACTGATACATGTGGTCCATTCCCTATGGCTTCTTGAAATGGTCAACAGTATTTTATTACTTTCATAGACGATTATTCTCGCTATGGGTACCTATACTTAATTCATGAGAAGTTTCAATCACTGGTCGTTTTCAAGAACTATAAAGCTGAAGTTGAAAATCAACATAGTAGAAAAATTAAAGCCGTTAAATCTGACCGTGGTGGCGAATACTATGGTAGATATGACGGATCAGGTGAACAACGTCCAGGACCCTTTGTAAGGTATTTAGCAGAATGTGGGATCGTTCCTCAATACACCATGCCAGGGACTCTAAGTCAAAATGGTGTAGCTGAAAGACGAAATCGGACCCTAAAGGATATGGTGAGAAGTATGATAAATCATTCTTCTTTACCAGAGTCACTTTGGGGAGAAGCTTTAAAGACTACAGTGTATATCCTTAATCGAGTTCCAAGCAAAGCAGTAGCTAAAACCCCATATGAGTTATGGATAGGAAAGAAGCCTAGTATTAGGCACTTGCATGTTTGGGATTGTCCAGCTGAAGCTAGGCCATACAAGCCTAACGAAAGGAAATTGGACTTAAGAACAGTAAGCTGCTACTTTGTTGGATACTCAGAAAGATCGAGGGGTTTCAAGTTTTATGATCCCTCAAGTAAATCCTTTTTCGAGATGGAAAATGCTAAGTTCATTGAAGATGTTGAATATAGTGGGAGTGTTAAACTCAGAGATCTTATCTTTGAAGAAGAACATGTCACTGTTCCTACAGTTGCAATTGAAAATGATCAGACAATTATGTCTGGCGTTATTCAATATGCAAATACAGATTATCAAGATACTCCTGATTTACCTCCTGCTTATATTGAAGAGCAGAGGACCAACAACAATCTCAATTGGAAGTGCCATTAAGGAGATCTTCTAGGGAGAGGAGATCAGCGATTCCAGACTACTATATCGTTTATCTCCAAGAACATGAGTTTGATATAGGAATGGAAGATGATCCAACATCTTTCACTGAAGCCAAACAAAGTGTTCACTCCCAACATTGGATAGAGGCCATGAAAGATGAGATGAAATCAATGGAGGACAATGGTGTTTAGGATCTTGTAGAATTGCTTAAAGGAACGAAATCGATTGGTTGTAAATGGACTTTCAAAATCAAACGAGATTCGAAAGGCAATATCGAAATATATAAAGTGCATCTAGTCGCCAAAGGTTTCACTCAAAAGGAAGGCATTGATTATAAAGAGACTTTCTCTCCAGTCTCATCGAAAGACTCTTTTATAATCATTATGGCACTTGTAGCTCATTATAATTTAGAGCTACATCAGATGGATGTAAAGACAGCGTTTCTCAATGGAAACATTGAAGAAACAATTTATATGGTGCAACCAAAAAATTTCGTGACGGATAATTCGAAACATTTGGTATGCAAATTAAAGAAATCCATCTATGGTTTAAAGCAAGCATCCCGTCAATAGTACCAAAAATTTGATCAAGTGATTACCTCATTCGGTTTTAAAGAGAACACTGTTGATCAATGTAGTTATCACAAGATCAGTGGGAGTAAGTTTATTCTTATGATTCTTTATGTTGACGATATTCTGCTAGCAAGCAGTGATATAGGCTTATTGCATGAAACCAAGAGATTTCTATCAAGTAATTTTAAAATGAAAGATCTTGGGGATGCATCTTTTGTGTTGGGCATACAGATCCATCGAGATCGTTCTCGTGGAATACTTGGCTTATCACAAAAGGCATATATCGATAAGTTGCTTAGCAGATTTGACATGAAGAATTGTGCATCAGGAGATACACCCATTGCTAAAGGTGATAAATTTAGTTTGTTTCAATGCCCAAGAAATGAGATTGAAAAGAAAGAGATGCAAAAGATTCCTTATGCCTCAGCAGTAGGGAGTCTTATGTATGCTAAAATCTGTACGCATCTGGATATTGTGTATACAGTTGGAATGCTTGGCAGATATTTAAGTAACAAAAGATTACATGCTCACATATCGGAGGTCGGATCATTAAGAGATCGTTGAGTATTCAGACTCCGATTTTGCTGGTTGCCTCGATCGCAGAAAATCTACTTCTGGCTATATTTTCATGTTAGCTGGAGGAGCTATCTCATGGAAGAGTGTAAAGCAGTCACTCATAGCTTCTTCCACCATGGAGGCAGAATTTATAGCGTGTTATGAGGTATCGAACCAAGCAATATGGCTACGAAATTTTATCACCGGGCTGTGCATTGTCAATGGTATTGAGAGGCCATTGAAAATTAATTGTGATAATAAAGCCGTTGAATTATACTCTAAGAACAACAAAAGCTCGTCAAAGTCAAAGCATATTAACATTAAGTTTCTTGTTGTTAAGGAGAGAGTTCAGAGTCTTCAGATTACTATTGAACATATAAATACAAACTCTATGATTGCGGATCCTCTTACAAAGGGGGTACCACCTAAGGTGTTTCATGAGCATGTAGCTCGTATGGGTGTGGTTTATCCTAATGATATACTTGTATAGTGGGAGCTTGTTTCTTGATGTTCATTAGTTATTGAGATTTTTCTGATCAAAATATAGTATTTTTGTTATTATTGAAAACTCTGAAATAAAGTAATATTCTTTCAGTAGCAGTATGCATAAAGTCTTGAAAGAATGATAAAGTACGACCAGTTGGAAATAGGCATGTTAAGGGATCACGTTTCATGTAATTTTCATGCTACACATCCATACTTGATCTATGTCGTTGATTATATTAATATACGTGACCATTGATGGGTCTAGTTACGGAATATATGTAACGAAGATCGCTTTGATCCTATGTTGATATAATTAATAGACCAGATTGTTTAGAGATGTTCTTTGTAAAAATAGCAAGTATTGAGCTCATAAAGTTATTTTAAAATGTACAATAGTCAAGCGACATATGTAGCCCAAGTGGGAGATTGTTGGGAAATTATTTGTGTGGGCCTACATATATCAATTTATTGTACATTACATGCTATCTAATTTATTTTAGTCCATTTAAAAGTGATCAAATAAAGTTATTGGACTTCAGTGCATCTCAATTGGTATGGGCTTTACAATGTGTAGAGACCTGATATTTTATTCTATTTTAATGATGGGCCAAAATAGAATAAAATATACTTCAGTTATAAATAGGTTATGGTCTCCAGTCTAAAGGTAATTTTTTCTCATTCTCATATCCCATCGTGAGTGAGCTAAGGTTTTCTCTCATAAATAAAAAGGTTTAGACTGGAAGACTGCTAACCCAATCGAACAATTTCAATGGATCCAGGTACACTTCCGTATTCTAATTTTCTTGATGATTGAACATGAGATCCTGGATATAAATATTATGTAATTATAGTACTCCTAACAACAAGCAATTCGATAATACATTGATGTGTGATAAAGATCATGGTTCTTAAAATGTTATTTGCTCCTACTATTATTACTACAAGCAAAAACACCTCTAAAGTGCACCAAAATCTAAGAAAAATAAGTTCAACAATTACTTGATTTCTTTCTTAGAATTTCACCTAAATGCGTAAAAGCAAATAAGAAGAAGAAGAATTGTTGTTTTCTTAGTTTGGTTTTTGTTGAATTTGTCATTTGTGATTTGATCCTTTATAGATAACCAAAACACATAACTTTTAGGATTATGACTTTCGGGAATAGGGATACGAACAAAGGGAACATTAGACAAACAATTCATGCATATATTTGATTTTTATTCATTTATATTCATTTATTAATCTTAATAAATGATTATGAATAAAAATACAGTTCGTTTATATTCGCGAACAAACTCATTTGAAGGTTTATTTAAAACTCGTTCATTTAATGAATCATTTAGTGTTAACCTATAATTTAATGATAAATTTTTAAATTACATATTTTCCCATAAGTCATTTTAATAAATAATTATCAAAATTATATATTCACGTAGAATATTTTAATTTGACTTCATATATATTAAAGTGAATACAATTTATTTGTCATAACCTGAAATTTTCCCACTTTGAAAAATTACCTCGGAATTATGGGACAATATTCAAAAAAAAAAAAAAGAAACAGGGAAGATCTGGAAAAGCTCGACCCCTCCCAACTGTTTCTCCTCTGTTTTTACAGAGGAGAAAGACAGAAACAGAAACGAAGAAGCATGGCGAGCGAAGGACGACAGTGAGGGTGAGAGACGGATGGTGAGAAGGAGATCGGTACCGAGGGAGCGTCCGAGCTCTGTCACGCGCGCTAGTTCACCAAAAAATGATAGATCGGAGAGAGAGAGGCCGCGAGAGAGAAGAGGAGAAACGGCGAAACCATTTCCGATCTGCCCTAGGCTAAGCCAATCAAAGCTTCCTCTCCACCACGCGACGTCACTGGTGGAAAAACGGAGTCGAGAACCGGCAGCCAATGCCAGTATCTGTGAAACCCAAGAATTTCTTAAGAATTTTATGTATGGTCATGAAATGATGTTTAGAAATGAAAAATAAGGTATTGGAAGTGAAAAAGTTAATAAGGTTCGGGTTTTGCATTAAACCGAGCAAATGGGCTCGAAAATAGAAATAAATTCGGATTAAATTCATAAAATTCACGAAAATTAGTCCGAGGCCATAGAAAATTAATATAAGGTGAAATTGACTTGAGAAATCAAAATCAAGTGAAAATATGGAGGTTTCGGGGATCAAATTAATTTTTAAGGTAAATTGAAAACCTTAAACCATTTTGCTCGATATTGACCAAATCGCGCAAAATGGGCTCAATCGGGAATTTTTCTTAAACAAGTGACTCCAAAATTTTTATGAACATACTGGGGACATAGTATAACACTTGAGAAGTGAAAATTTAGAGAAAATTGGACTAAAACTATTTTTTTAGAATTTTCTAAAACAGGACAGATATCTGTCCTGCTTCAGATTTCTAACCAACTCCCACATTTTGTCAAATTTGGGGACTTTAGGGGCATCCACTTGACCCCAAATTTTCCATTCTGAAACTAGACTTTATAAGCTTTCTAGAGGTACCAAAATCAACCCCATCAGACTTCTAGGCTGAGAGCAATCAATCCTCCAAGTTGCTGCAGGCGTCATTCTCATCCTCTCCTTGTGCAATTTTTTCGGTGGCCTTCCGACCAGATTCAGGCATCGGTCAAGAAGGATCAAATCTTCCTCTGCAAGTAATATATAACGTATAAAAAATTAGGCCACAAAAAAGTTCATTTTCTAGGTGAAAAACGTGAAAGAAAAACATTGGTCAAATCTGCCTTGTTTTTAGTAAGTGAGGAATTTAAGATTTTTCATTCTTTGATCAGTTTTTGAGCTAGTTTTTCATGGTTTTAAGCTGTATACATGTTGAATTTCAGAGAGGATCAATTTGGTGGAAGAAAAATGTGGTCAACCTTGGTCAAACCCGAGGTAAAGTTGATGGATGATGATGAAATTCATATATGTTGTTATTTGATGTTTTTTGAAGGTTTTTAGTTAAGTGGAATTGGATGATTTAATTTCTATGAAGCATTTTAGATCTGGACAACATAGTGTTGATGTGTTTGTGGTGAAATTTTGATGGATCAAAGGTTGTTAACGGTTAAATTTATACCGAGAAAGCCCGATTTATAGCTTAATTCAGTGTAAAATCGAAAAATGAAAGAATTGAAAATTTGGCAAAGTGACCAACATGATTTATGAACTTGAATGAGTTATAAGGTTAATGAAGTAATGAAATGAGAAATTAGAATAATGAAATTGGCCAAAAACGGCACTAAAATCGGCAAAACAGAGAAAATCTAAAAAGTTGACCAAAAAGTCAAAATTGGTCAAACTTCGAGAAGATAAATTAAAATTGAGTATGTTAAGATGAAATTGATCAATATATGATGAATTGATATCGTTTGGGCAGTTCAGGAATTTGGCATGTAAATCGAGGTAATCTCGAGACCCGACGATTGTGCACTGCCCCAAGATCTACGAGGTAATGGGTGTAATTTAGCTTAGTTCTGACCTATTTACGTTCATGAAATGATTTATAAAATATAATTATGTTCATGAAATGATTTATGAAGCATATTCATATTTATGAATGATTTACAAAGCATATTTATGCTCATGAAATGATTTGATAAAGTATATTGTGTTTCATGAAATAATTTATGAAGTATGAAATACATGAATATTTTATAGTTTTCTATATGATTTTATATTCATGTTTCAAAGGAACTTTTGATAAATTTGAAAGTATGCAAATAAAGAAAAGAAATTTTGAGACTAGAAGGCTATTTATATGCATGGCTACTGCTCGTGGCGCTCTGGCTCCGCCACTTGAGATGCCGATACGTAGGACCCTTGTAGTGCTTGTCTTCACCTATGTGATAGTTGACTCACTACTCGTGGTCTATGATGATGATTTCTGGTAGTATCTCATGCCCGCGCAGCACACAAGAATATTTCCCGCACAGCGAGTGCCTTCGGTGCCCGTGCCCTAGCTATGTGATAGTGCATGATTAGAAAGAATAAAATGCTACTACCCATGTTTAGAATTATGATTTACTATATGACCTTGATCCAATCTACAACCCCCACCATGGCCATCGGTATGATTATGACCCTCTACGGAGGATGACGTATATTGTATGACTCAGTTATAGCCTAGTCTCCACGTTTTGATGATGATGTCTTTATGAAAGAAAGTATGATGATGATTATGAATGAAAATAAGAATGACGATGTTATTTTGAAAAAAAGTATGATGATGTTTTCTTGAAAGAAAACATGTTTTACATTTTCAGATGAAAAGATCTACATGATGATTTTATGAAATGAATTATGTATGATGAATGTTTCATGAAAAAAAAACTATGGATGATGATGTTTTCATGAAAGGAAGAATGATTTATGTTTTCAGATAAAGATTTACATGATGATTTAGTGAAAGAAAACATGTTTTATGTTATGTTTTCAGATAAAGATTTACATGATGATTTAGTGAAAGAAAACATGTTTTATGTTTTCATATGAAGAGACATTCATGATATTAAAAAAAAATGGAAAGTATACACATATATGATATTTTCCTGTATGAATGTTTTACGTACGAAAGAAAGTTTATGATTTGATTTTCAGAAGTAAAGTATGAAAGTATACTTTGCATGATTTTTCACATGATTTATATAGTCAGAATAATCCTAAACATATTCCTTACGGAGCTTTTCCTCAGAAGCTCACCCCTTTTTTCTTTATTTCACATTTCCTGTAGTAAGTGTTACGCAGCTATATACGAAATACTTATTCAAGTATAATAATAGATGTTTATTTCCAGACATGTATAAAGTACAGATACGTGGTTATATAATTACTATGGGATGTAATAACTGTTTTTATGGAATTGTATGTAAACGTCCAAGAAATAATTAATAAGTAGATACTACTTACTATTTAACGCATGAGGTGGTTGGAATGTACGGAAACTAGAAGATAAATAAATAAAGAAAGAAGTATCCTACACTGTACAGGAATACAACCTAAGTAGAGATATAAAAAAAAAATTTTGCCCTATTTTTCGCTCTTCCGGGGCTTTACATTTAGTGGTATCAGAGCGAAGGTTGTCTAGTACTATCAGTGTCAGTTAGGACAAGTGTGATTACATCCCAAGTATCTGTACTTGTCTAATTATAAATTGTATATACCTGTGATAGCTGTAACTAAAACTATTGGTATCGTTGTAAGAAATTTGTATCAGGAGGCAAGATCATCCTCCACCTCCTCCTCAACTTGATAGCCCGAATGCTCGAATGAGGAGGCTTGAGCAAGAAATACAAACGATAAGAGAAGGGCTCGGTACAATTACAGCCATATTTACCGAATAGGTTAGGGCAAATGCTGTAGACACCGATGCTCCTGCGCCTACACATCCTCCATCGCCTCCTCTTCCACAGGCCCCTCAGGCACCTCCGGTACTTCAGCCTTAGGTACAGATTGAGGTAAATGACAAAGATAAGGTTGGAATGAAAGATTTCTGAAGATGCACCCTCCAGAGTTTAAGGGTGTGAAGGAACCAGTACGGGCTGAGGAATGGCTGGCAGACTTGGAAAGGATATTTGAGTGTTTAAAGTGTATAAATGCAGATAGAGTTAGAATGGCGACCTATATGTTGACTGGACAGGCTGGTATTTGGTGGAGAACCACCAGAACACATTTGAGGTCCTGACACCCAGAGATTACCTAAGAGACTTTCTTAGCTGCTTTTGGGGGTCAGTATGTACCACCTGCTGCCCAATAGAGAATACAGATAGAGTTTTTGGAGTTATCATAGGGCAGCATGACTGTTGATGAATATGAGAACAAATTTTCTACTCTTATGCGTATGACCCGAAGAGTGTCAGAGATGAGCAGCGTCGTACGCGGAGGTTTCTGTTTGGGTTGCAACTAGCCATTCGGGATAAACTTCTTGGTTTGCGTATTACAGAATTTAGTGATGCACTAGAGCGTACTCAAGATATTGAGAGAGGACTCGATATTACTCAGACTCGTATGGATTTCAAGGGAAATTTAAGGGTAAAGGTAAGAGAGTGGAGATCCCTAGAACTGAAGTAAGAATGAGTCAGCCAAAGAGATTGAGATTTGGTGAGGCCAGTGAGGGCTGACAGGCTTGTGACTCCTACTACTACTCCTACAGCCACCCGAGGCCAACTGATGACCAGACAGAATTGTCCCGAATGTGGCAGAGCACATAGTGGACCTTACCTCTGGAAGGCAGGAGTATGTTTTAGATGTGGTGAGAAAATGCACTTGATGAGAGATTGTCAACAACAACAGACTCCAGAGCCATGAGATCAGCCTCCTCCACCGCCTGAGAGACAGACACGAGGGGTTCGGAGGTAGATCCCTTAAAGACGGGCTACAGTAGAAGAAAAAGGTAAGAGGCCTGTCACCCGAGGGTGAGTCTTCGCAATTGATCAGGAGATAGCAGATGCTTCATCCGATGTTATTAGAGGTAATCTGCTTGTCTGTAATCATAGAGCTAATGTTTTATTTAATTCCGGATCCACACACTCGTTCATATCACCTCAATTTGTAAAGTGCCTACATGTACAATCTGAATCTCTAGATTATGTATGTCACATTAGTATTCCCCTACACGAGACACAAATAACTATTAGAGTGTGTAGGAACTGTGAAATTAAGGTGGGAGATAGGGTCATGATAGCAGATCTAATTTTGTTAACCATGTATGGCTTTGATGTAATTTTAGGGATGGATTGGTTAGCCAACAATAGAGTAAGTTTAGACTGCCATACCAAGACTGTAACCTTCTCCTTACTTGATAAATTTGAGATATGTTTTGCAGTTAAGAAATAAAAAAAATGAAGAATAAAATTTGTGTAATTCTTGTGGTTTTGTTTATGAAGGTTATATAGCCTCCATTTCTGATGTGAGTCGGGAACACTTAAGTATTCGGAACATACCGATTGTATGTGAGTTTTCGGATGTTTTTCCTGAGGAATTATCGACGTTACCACCGGAGAGAGAGCTCGAGTTCACTATTAATTTAGTACCGGATACCCAGCCAATCTATAAGACTTCTTATAGAATGGCACCGGTAGAATTAGAGGAGTTGAAAAAGCAATTGCAAGAATTGCTAGACAAGGGTTTTGTCAGACCCAGTGTGTCGCCTTGGGGAGCTCCGGTTTTGTTTGTCAGAAAGAAAGATCGTAGCCTCCGGTTGTGTATAGATTACAGATTGTTGAATAGGGCTACAGTAAAGAATAAATACCCTCTGCCATGAATTGATGACTTATTTGATCAATTGAGAGGGGTTTCAGTATTTTCGAAGATTGATTTGAGGTTTGGCTATCACCAATTGAGGATCAGGAAAGAAGATGTGGCCAAAACAGCATTCAGGACAAGATATGGCCACCACGAGTTTTTGGTGATGCCTTTCGGTCTGACCAATGTCCCTGCTACTTTCATGAGTCTGATGAATGAAGTATTTCGAGATTATTTAGATCGATTTGTAATTGTTTTTATTGATGACATCTTAGTATATTCTAAGTCTCGGGAGGAACATGAGCAGCATTTAAGGACAGTGCTCCAGACCCTTCGGGAGAAACAATTATATAGTAAACTAAGTAAATGTGAATTCTGGCTGGAGCAGATAGCTTTGCTCGGTCACATTATATCTAAAGACAGAGTGTTAGTTGATCCGTCCAAGGTTGAAGCAGTACTAAAATGGGAGAGACCGAAGACTGTGACCGAGATTCAGAGTTTTTTGGGGTTGGCGGGGTACTACCAAAGATTTGTAGAAGGATTTTCCAAAATAGCAGCTCCATTGACTAAGCTCACGCGTAAGGGAGTTCCCTTTTTATGGTCTGAAGCATGTGAATAGAGTTTTCAGGAGCTCAAACAGAGATTTACTACCGCACCTGTCCTGACGATTCTGAGTGGTTCAGGGGGATTTGCGGTATATTGTGATGCTTCTCACCAAGGTTTGGGATGTGTACTTATGCAGAATGGTCGAGTAATAGCTTACGATTCCAGACAATTAAAGAACTATGAGCGAAATTATCCCACTTATGACCTGGAGTTAGCTGCTGTAGTTTTTGCCTAGAAAATTTTGCGGCATTACCTACATGTTGAGAAATTTCAGGTCTTCACCGACCACAAAAGCTTAAAGTATATATTTGATCAAAAGGAGCTTAACATGAGACAGAGAAGGTGGATAAAGCTCCTTAAGGATTATGATTGCAAAATTTTGTATCATCCAGGTAAGGCGAACGTGGTGGCAGATGCTCTCAGCAGGAAAAGTATGGTGTCGTATATGATGGTCAAAGAATGGGAGCTAATGGAACAGTTCGCCGGACTTAGGATTAATGTTGAAGGAACAGAGGTTGAATTTGTGGCTAGCTTACAGATTGAGTCCAGTATCTTAGATCAGATCAGAATAGAGCAGAGAATTGATCAGAGGTTACTAGACATGGTTAGCTAAGTAGAACAAACTTCGCAGTCAGATTTTATGGTCAGTGAGGATGGACTGTTGAGGTTCAGAGGTCGAATTTGTGTTCTGAACGATGATGCCCTGAGGCAGCAGATTTTAAAGGAGTCTCATTGTTCCCGTTACACCATGCACCCATGTAGTACCAAGATGTATTATGATTTACGGAAGGTGTACTAGTGGACTGATATGAAGCGGGATGTAGCAGAATTTGTGGCCAAGTGCTTGGTATGTCAACAAGTTAAGATTGAGCATCAGAAGCTCGCAGGACTTCTTAAGCCCTTACCAGTGCCTACATGGAAATGGGAACACATAACGATGAATTTTATTATGGGATTACCCAGGACCCAGAGAGGTCATGATATAGTTTGAGTGATTGTGGACAGATTGACAAAGAGTGCCCACTTCTTTGCCATTAAGAGCACTGATTCTCTGGATAAGCTAGCAGAACTGTATGTTCGAGAGGTGGCACGTTTACAGGGAGCTCCTGTGAGCATTACTTCTGATAGAGATTCCCGGTTCATTTCGCGATTTTGGACTCGTTTTCAGGAAGCCATGGGATCTCGACTGAATTTGGGAACCGCCTATCATCCTCAGACTGACGGTCAATCCGAGCGGACTATTTAGACCTTAGAGGATATGTTAAGGGCGTATGTGCTAGATTTTAAGGGCTCATGGGATGATCATCTGCCCCTTGCTGAATTTTCCTATAATAACAGTTATCATGCTAGCATTAGTATGGCTCCTTGTGAAGCTTTATATGGCAGGAGATGTAGATCTCCGATTGCTTGGGAAGAAGTGGGTGACCGAAAAATTATGGCTCCCGATTTAGTGGAAGAAGCAACAAAGGGTATTCAGATTATTTGTGACAGACTCCGGACTGCTTAGAATAGACAAAAGAGTTACGCTGATGTGCGTAGATGGCCACTTGAATTTCAGATTGGGGACTCTGTGTTTTTGAAGGTATCTCTGAGTAAGGGCATCATGCGATTTGAAAGGAAAGAGAAGTTGAGCCATTGCTTTATCGGTCCGTTTGAGATACTAGAGAGAGTGGGAGATGTTGCTTACCGACTAGATTTACCTCTACAGCTTGCTGGGATACATAATGTCTTCCACATTTCCATGTTGAGGAGATATAATCCGGATCCCTCCCATGTCATTGAATATGAAGTTTTGGATATTCAGGAAGATACGAGTTATATGGAAGAACCTATCCGGATCCTCGATAGGAAGGAAAATGTACTTCGAACAAAGAGAATTTCATTGGTAAAGGATCTCTGGAAGCATCACTCAATAGAAGAAATAACTTGGGAACTAGAGAGCCTGATGAAAGAGAAGTACCCTCGTTTATTTGACGGACTCGAGTGAATTTGGAGGACCAAATTCCTAAAAGGTAGGGAGAAATGTGAAACCCGAGAATTTCTTAAGAATTTTATATATAGTCATGTAAAGATATTTAGAAATGAAAACTAAGGTATTGGAAGTGAAAAAATTAGTAAGGTTCGATTTTTGCACTAAACCGAGCAAATGGGCTTGAAAATAGAAATAAATTCGGATTAAATTCATAAAATTCATGAAAATTATTCTGAGGCCATAGAAAATTAAAATAAGGTGAAATTGACTTGAGAAATCAAAATCAAGTGGAAATATGGAGGTTTCGAGGACCAAATTAATTTTTAAGGTAAATTGAAAACTTTATACCATTTTGCTCGGTATTGATCAAATCGCGCAAAATAGGCTCAATCGGGGAATTTTTCTTAAACAAGTGACCCCTAAATTTTTATGAAACATACTGGGGACATAGTATAACACTTGAGAATTGGAATTTAGAGAAAATTGGACTTAAACTATTTTTTTTTTAGAATTTTCTAAAACAGGAAAGAAATCTATCCTGCTTTAGATTTCTGACCAACTCCCACATTTTGTCAAATTTGGGGACTTTAGGGGCATCCACTTGACCCCAAATTTTTCAATCTGAAAGTAGGCTTTATAATCTTTCTAGATGCATAAAAATCAACCCCATTAGACTTCTAGGCCAAGAGCAATCAATCCTCCAAGTTGCTGCAGGAGTCATTCTCATCCTCTCTTTTTGTAATTTTTTCGGTGGCCTTCCAGCCAGATTCAGGCATTAGTCAAATTATTAAATCTTCCTCTACAAGTTCTCTATAACATATAAAAATTCAGCAACAAATAAGTTCATTTGCTAGGTGAAAAACGCGAAAGAAAAACATTGGTCAAATCTGCCTTGTTTTTGGTAAGTGAGGAATTTAAGATTTTTCATTATTTGATCGGTTTTTGAGCTAGATTTTCATGGTTTTAAGCTATATACATGTTAAATTTTAGTTGAGGATTAATTTGGTGGAAGAAAAATGTGGTCAACCTTGGTCAAACCTGAGGTAAAGTTGATGGATGATGATGAAATTCATATATGTTGTTATTTGATGTTTTTGGAAGGTTTTTAGTTAAGTGGAATTGGATGATTTAATTTCAATGAAGGATTTGAGATCTGGACAACATAGTGTTGATGTGTTTGTGGTGAAATTTTGATGGATCAAAGGTTGTTAACGGTTAAATTTATACCGAGAAAGCCCGATTTATAGCTTAATTCAGTGTAAAATCGAAAAATGAAAGAATTGAAAATTTGGCAAAGTGACCAACATGATTTATGAGCTAGAATGAGTCATAAGGTTAATGAAGTAATGAAATGAGAAATTAAAATAATGAAATTGGCCAAAAACGGCACTAAAATCGGTAAAACCAAGAAAATCGAAAAAGTTGACCAAAAAGTCAAAATTGGTGAAACTTCGAGAAGATAAATTATAATTGAGTATGTTAAGATGAAATTGATCAATATATGATGAATTGGTATCGTTTTGGACAGTTCAAAAATTTGATACGTAAATCGAGGTAATCCCGAGACCCGACGATTGTGCACCGCCCCAAGGTCTACGAGCTAAGGGATGTAATTTAGCTTAATTCTAACCTATTTACATTCATGAAATTATTTATAAAATATAATTATGTTCATGAAATGATTTATGAAGTATATTCATATTTATGAATGATTTACAAAGCATATTTATGCTCATGAAACGATTTGATAAAGTATATTATGTTTCATGAAATAATTTATGAAGTATGAAATACATGAATATTTTATAGTTTTCTATATGATTTTATATTCATGTTTCAAAGGAACTCTTGATAAATTTGAAAGTATGCAAATAAAGAAAAGAAAATTTGAGACTAGAAGGCTATTTATATGCATGGCTATTGCTCGTGGCGCTCTGGCTCCGCCACTTGAGATGCTGATACGTAGGACCCTTGTAGCGCTTGTCTTTACCTGTGTGATAGTTGACTTGCTACTCGTGGTCTATAATGATGATTCTGGTAGTATCTTGTGCCCGCGTAGCATGCAAGAATGTTTCCCGCACGGCGAGTGCCATCAGTGCCCGTGCCCTAGCTATGTGCTAGTGTATGATAAGAAAGAATAAGAAGATACTACCCATATTTAGAATTATGATTTGCTATGCGACCTTGATCCAGTCTACAGCCCCCACCATGGCCATCGTTATGATTATGACCTTTTACGAAGGATGACGTATATTGCATGACTCAGATATAGCCTAGTCTCCACGTTTTGATGATGATGTCTTTATGAAAGAAAGTATGATGATAATTATGAATGAAAATAAGAATGTCGATGTTCTTATGAATGAAAGTATGATGATGTTTTCATGAAAGAAAACATGTTTTACATTTTTAGATGAAAAGATCTACATGATGATTTTATGAAATGAATTATGTATGATGAATGTTTCATGAAAGAAAACTATGCATGATGATGTATTCAGGAAAGGAAGTATGATTTATGTTTTCAAATAAAGATTTACATGATGATTTAGTGAAAGAAAACATGTTTTATGTTTTCATATGAAGAGACATCCATGATATTTAAAAAAAAAGGGAAAGTATACACATATATGATATTTTCCTGTATGAATGTTTTACGTACGAAAGAAAGTTTATGATTTGATTTTCAGAAGTAAAATATGAAAGCATACTTTGCATGATTTTTCACGTGCTTTATATAGTCAGAATTATTCTAAACATATTCCTTACGGAGCTTTTCCCCAGAAGCTCACCCCCTTTTTCTCCATTTCAGTTTTCCTGTAGTAAGTGTTACGCAACTATTTACGAAGTACTTGATCAGGTATAATAACAGATGTTTATTTCCAGACATGGATAAAGTACAGATACGTGGTTGTATAATTATTATGGGATGTAATAACTATTTTTATGGAATTGTATGTAAACGTCCAAGAAACAATTAATAAGTAGATACTACTTACTATTTAACACATGAGGTGGTTGGAATGTACGGAAACTAGAAAATAAATAAAGAAAGAAAGAAGTATCCTACACTGTACAGGAATACAACCTATGTAGAGATATAAAAAAAATTTTGCCATATTTTCCGATCTTCCGGGGCGTTACAATATCGGTGAAGGAAGGAAGGTAGCGACGCCGAAGTGAAGAAAGGGCCGAACCGATAACTTTTTGGCTAGCCCAGGCTTACCCCTCCAAACCCACGCGTGGCACAGCCGTGCAGAGCTGCTTGAAATGGAAGCCGACGAAGAAACCGACAGGAAAAGCCTCCGAACGGCGAGATGGCTACTGAACCGGTTCAAACCGGTACAGTAAAAAGGTGGGATGAACCGGTCTGAACTAGTTCAGCCAGAAAAAAAAAAAAGAGAAAAAAAGGGGGAGAAAAATTCGATGATGCCTTGGGTTAAGGATAAGCCGGTAAGCGGTCGGAATTGATCGTTTTAATTTTTGGTAAATTTATTTGAATTTATATATGATCGAAATTGACTTGGTTCAAATATATAAATGTGTAGTGCGACAATAAGTGACGAACGATAGTTCGATTGATCCTCGATTTACGTGTCAATAAGGAATCTTAGGTAAGTGAACCTTACTACAATTTATATAATTATACGCGTTAAAATTTAATCGCATAAGTTGCAAATTTATCCGGTATAAATTGCCTTATATTTTGAAATTGAAAATCAACCGTTGTAAACAATTGTGTGAACTATCTGAAGAGGTATGTGGACCTTAGAGTCGATTCAAAATAGGGAAAGCCATGAATCAACTAGATTGAAAATATAATTACTCTCTGCTTTGCAGGCTGGGTAATAAGCAATTGTTACCCAGTTTTATTTTAAGATTTTTGTAAATTATTGGTCTCCCGAATTAGGACCTCTGGACTATTGAAAATACGATTTTAAGTCGTTTTGATATGTTTTCGAAACTCGTGATGATTTTCGAACATTAAAATCATTGCTTGGCAATTCGTGGAAAATTTGGAAGCTTATACAGACTTTATCTGTATAATCTTATTTAAATTGAGCTTTGAACTAATCGAGCATATAACTTATTTAGCTTATGCTTAGTGTTCTCGGACTTAAGAAAAAATTACATTTTGTTTTGATTGTAAGATGATTTCGAGAAACAAGTTTTTTTTCGAACGTATTTCATTTACGGATGATTTGGTTATGTTATTTCCAATAGAGTATATAAAGACTTCCGAATCTATAACCAAGTGTAACACCCTAGTCTCCGGAGTAATTTCGGCCCACAGATAACTATAATGAGAAAGTCTTTATCGTAATATAATTACGAACAACGTTTATATTCGTATGATTTAACTATTGAACCCTATGAATAAGATATCGGGTTAGTAGTTCCCTTTTACAATGCAAGAAAGCATCATACAGATAATTTTGAAACTAGAAAATTCAAAGTTAAATCCATAACTACAAGGTAGCATTATATGAAGTAAATTTAAGCTTTCAAATAGAAATTAGATAATATTTAAAGATTATAAGTGTGAAAGAATTCGTGATTGGATTACTGATAAGAATACGAAATTGATCAGTGATCATTTAAGTGTGAAGTAGCACCATAAGGTACGAGTTAATTTCATAAATGCGTGGTAGCATCATATGGAATAAAATGAGTCCTAAAACATAAATTGAAGAATGTTAAGGACTAGGTGTAATTTGGTATGAGTGATTGATGAAAAATTGGAATTTCGATGTATGAAAAGATTGATTGATATGGATTAGTGATCATTGGGATACAATGTAGTATCTTAAGGTATAAATCAATGCCCTTGATGCAAGGTAGCATCATACTGTTTAATCGGGTCCTAGAGTAAGAACCAAATGACGTTCAAGGATCCTAAATGTTATAAGTATGTGGAAATATCGACGACAAGATTATCGAGAAGGATTATGTTCTCATGTGAACCTTGTTTTATATTACAATTTGCATCTTAATGCATATTATGATTTTGTGAGATTTAGAAAGTTTGCATTGATTTATATCTGCACTAAAGAAGCTTTAAAAATCTCACATATAGCATGTTTTGAAAGTATGTGAGACATACGTCTCTATATTTTGGATTTAAGCTAACTCTGTTTTTATCCATACCATTATTAGCATGAATTTCAAAATGACTAGTAACCTATATTGGTTTACCTACGAGTGCATGTTTTGTTATGATTTGAGCTCAATTGTATAATTTTGAAGTTTTGTAGACAAATATATTTATGCATGTGATTTATGAAGCAAAACTTTTGTGAGCTCTATAAATGAATACAAAACTATTTTCAGTATAATCATGGTACATTTTGAGACTAAGGCACTATAGCATGTTAGTTAGGGTAAACCTAGGGGTTGATTGAAATGGACCCAAGGGAATTCTAGTCGACGGCCTAGGATCGGGCTAGCCCTTGACAATGACATGCATGATTCTATGTGACTATTATGTTGCCTTTGTGGCATTTCTGGTTCTGCCTATGTGGCACTTATATGTCTGCCTGTGTAGCGTTATATGTGATATGTGATCACCTGGGTGGCGTTATATGTGATGTTGTACGACTCTGGCCCAGTCAACAACTCTTATGGCCATGGGTATTATGTTCCCTCTTCGGAGGATGCCCTCTTTTGAGGATAAAGTGAATGTGGTGATTACCTTCATGACAGGTAATAGTGATTTGCTTAGTCTCCATATTATTATGAGACATGATTTGTTGTGATAAAGAGTAAATGCTTTGAGTTTGTGTACTCGTGTGATTTTGATCGCGTAATTTGAAATGTGATTCAGTACCTGATTTGAATTACTAAAGTAAGTAAGTACGTGAATTAACTAAATACGTACGTACGTATGTATGTTTTATTTTAAAGAAAGTGAGCAAATATGGTTTTGCTACAATAACCAAGTAAGGTTATATGATTTAAATAAAGTCAGTATGAAAAGTTTTGAAAGCATGTAAATCAAGACTTTTAATATGTTTTTTCGATCACGGGTTACCATAGTAAGTTTATGAAATGTGTTTTGAATTTTAGAACATGCTTTGAAAAGTGTTTTGAGGCGTGAAATGTATTTTGAAAAGTGAAAAGTGTTTTGAAGTATGAAATACGTTTTCGAAAATGCTTTATAAACGTAAACATGGTTCACAGAATATATCATAATGATGTGAAATAAACATGTGATTGCCCTGTTAACAGGAAATGATAATAGTTAGTAATGGATTCCCAGTTGAAGGAATATAATAGTCAGCAATGTCCTTGCTAACGGATTAGAATAGTTAGCGAAGGATAGTGTGAAATGTGTTTTGAATTGAGAAATATGTTTTGGAATGAGGATTATGTTTGATATGAGAAGAGAGTTTAAAATATGAAATATGTTGTTCATATATGAATATTTTGATATGTGATATGATTCGAAATTAGGTGGTATGACTCGAGAATGGTTGTGTATGAATGATGAATTAGCATTGTAATAAGCTTGGGTTTTCTGAATATGATTATGTTTCTAATTTTGAAACTTTATGGCTATATTAGTTCGGGTGGTCAGGTTTGATGACTAATTAAGGTATTTCAAAATACCTCCCTGCCTGAAAAACTTGATAGCGTCTAGATAGTAGACCAACCCATAAGCCCAAGAAAAGTGTGATATTCTATAAGTTTCGACTGCAAAGTATGTTTTGAAATAAGATATGTTTCGAAATATGATAAGTCTTAAATTGTGATTCAAAATAGTGGTAAGAAGAATAATCGAATGAAAATGTGTTAGACATGCATTAGAAAATCCAGTATCATGTAAATTATTTTCTCTGTGCTTATGCGGTTTACTTACTGAACTTTCCCAAAGCTCACTTCTCTAATTCCATCACAGGTTCAGATTAGATGTGCGTCGGCATCAGTATTAGTATCAACTTTGAAGTAAACGCTTTGTGATCTCACGGCTCATACCAGCATAGTTATTCATACTGTTTAATTATAATTGTTCAGGCAGTTACCTTTCAGTGTATGTGTGTCAAGATGTGTATTAAACTAAGAAATGATTACAAAAGTTAAAGAGAAGTTAGATTGGGACCTTAGGTTCATAACCTTAAACTAAGTTAGGTAATTTGAGATCTAGAAATAATTACGACTGTACTCACATGACAAACAGTGCATGGAAAGAAAAATAGAAAATTTAGCTCACATTTTTTTCACTTCAGCAATAATTTTATTAAAAGTTTACAGTTTTGGGTCGTTACATTATTTGTATAATTTTATTGTTTAGTGTTCACGAACATGTTCATTTAATATTAAAAAACATGTGTTTGTAATTAAATATATTCATGTAGAAACCAAAAAAAAATTAAACATGTTCATTTAATATTTACAAATACGTGTTCGTGAAAATGTTTGTTAATGTTCATGAACATACTTAACATACACGAACCAAACATGAACAGTATTAAAAAAAAATAAATGAACGAACGGAAATATATTAACCCTCGTCATTGTTCGATTCAATTACATGAACCATCACAACCAAATCAGACATCTATTGAAATTATATCTTTTTAAAAAAATATAATTTTCTTTCTATCCATTTCTTAACTGAAAAAAGAAAAAAAAGAAATTATATTATTTTACTATTATATCGTTAAGGATAATTTTGTAAATATAAAGGCTTAATTCACATCTATTTTAGTTTTCTCTACTAATTTTTTTCAATTTGAAATGATTTGGCTTTGCTAATAAGTAAATAAAATGATAATTTTTCTTATTTTCTTTTTTTAAACTTTTATTCCTGACCAAAAACTATTAAAATTTATTTTCTTTTCATTTTGACACTCACTCCTATCCATTCGTTTATTTTTCTACTCTATCAAACACACCCTTAATCTAACCCTAACCCAAAAATCTTTTGCCTCATTTCGTCCGAGAACTGCTTACAATCATCTCTTTTTTTCTATCTTTATTTTCTTAATGTATCAAGATATGATGATAATGTTATGAACTTTATTTGATTTGAAGACACGAGCAATTCGATAACACATTGATGCGTGATGAAGATCATTGTTCTTAAGATGTTATTTGCTCCTACTATTACAAGCAAAAACACCGCCAAGGTGCACCAAAGTCTAAGAAAAAGAAGTTCAGCAATTACTTGATTTTTTTCTTAGTATTTCACCTTAAATGTGTAAAAGAAGAAAAGAAGAAGAAGAATTGTTGTTTTCTTCGTTTGGTTTTTGTTGCATTTATCATTTGTGATTTGATCCGATTTATAGTTAACCAGAACACATGCCTCTTATGATTATGACTTTTAGGAAAGGAGGGTGAACCAAAAGAACACTAGAGAAATAGTTCGTGAATATGCTTAATTTTTATTCATTTATATTAGTATTAATTTTAACAAATGATGATGAATAAAAATATAGTTTGTTTATGTTTGTTAATAAACTCATTCAAGATTTGTATGAAATTCATTCGTTTAATAAATTATTTAGTTAACCTGTTATTTGATAATAATAAATTTTTAAATTACATATTTATCTATAAATCATTTTTAATATATAATTATTAAAATTATACATTTATGTAGAATATTTTAATTTGACATCATTTGTATTCGAGTGAACACAATTTATTTGTATAATTTTATTATTTAGTGTTTACGATTATATTCGTTTAATATTCACCAACATTTGTTTGTAAACATGTTCATTTAATATTTATAAATATGTGTTCGTGAAAATATTCATTAGTATTCATGAACGAGCTTAACATACAATAACCAAACATGAACAGCATTAAAAAAAATAAATGAATGAATATGAATATAATAACGTTCGTTCATGTTCGATTCAGTTACGTCCCTACTTATAAACCATCACAACCAAATCACACATCTCTTGAAATTATATCTTTTAATTACCATTACACCTTTTCATAATTGAACCATCTCGAATTTAGATTTCAGATCACACATCTTCAAGTCTAGATTAAAATTTGAATCCTATTTTCTAAAGATTTATTGTTTCATGAAGCATTGATATTAACATCAAAAGTCGTGTTCATTCATCTAATGTTACAAATAAAGGATTACAAACCATTTCAATAATAGCCACTTAGTTTGTTATCTGTATTAGTTTTCATAAATTCATACATATCTGTAGGTATCTTTTATGTTTTGAACCTTCTGTTATTCTATGGTTTTGTTCTGTGATTTATATTTGTTGAGCTAGAATTTGGGGTAGAGCATGCAGTATAACCTCGAGATCTTTCCCATGTCAAGATCTGAACTACCTAGAAATAATTTTAGCTATAAAACGTCTTAAGTCATCCTTAGAGGAGAAGATAAATCATAGTATGAGATAATTATTATTTTATCTTATGCTTTGTGCGTACATAAAAGCAAAGACTATTTTATAAAAACGATTATTCTTCTTTTTAATATAAAATAATTTAATCATCTCTCAAAGGAGATGAATATTTTTAATCTAATATGATTAAGTAGAAGATATTTATTTTTCTTCTTTCAAAATTTACATTTAAAAATTAATTTAAATATTTAATAAAATACAAATGGTCATTTTCTAATTAATTAATTCAAATGATTTTCTCTCTTTTTTTTTTTTTCGTTTTACTCTTTGTTTTTCTTCTTTTTTTTGTACCTCCTTTTGTTTCTTTTCTTTTCCTTTTTTTTTTCCTGAATAAAGAAAAAATCTAGATTAGATAAAATACTATTTTTTAAAAACAATTAAAATTTTATATAAAGGAAACCATCTTTTAAATTTAACTCTTAGACATAAAAATTATTATGTTATATGTTTTTCTTTATAAGAATTTCTATTAGAAATTTAACTAGTATTATTTTCATATGTTCAAATTTTCTTTTTTTACCCTTTTTTGTTTTTTTTTTGTTTTTTTTCTCCCTTTTCAGTAGGAAAAGAAAAGAAAAGAAAATTAAAATATATATAAGATTTATGATTAGAAAAATCAATGTACCATTTTTTTTAAAAACAATCAACGTATTTTTTTAAAGTTTATTTTATAAGATAAATATATTTAATTTAAAATCATAAGAATTACTTTAAATTTAAATCATAATAAAATAAAAAAATTAAAATTGGTTAAAAATAGAGAAATCTTTTAACAAAAATTATTTTGTTAAGAAAATTGATTTATTGAAACATTTAATATAAAAAACACTTTTATTGAAAAACCTTTTTTTTGAAAAGAAAATTTAACTCTAATCTATAACAGTAGAAATCCTAATAATATATATTTTTTGGTTAAAAAAATCATTGATTTATATTCATAAGAAAAAAATTATAAATTTAAATTATATTTACTTTAAATAATAGTACTTTTATAAATAAAAAATCATTATCCTATTCTTAATTTTAGGTATAGAAAATTTGATAAAAATACATTAAACTCATCATATCTTTTAATCCTTTTACAAACAAAACAAGATATAATGATATCATTTAATTCAATCATACTTTTCATCTTATATTATCCTATCCTATCTTCGTCTTATTCACCAAATATGATATTAGATTCTAAAATCAAAGTATAAATTTATCATATATAACTAATCAAATATAATTTAATATATAACAGTTAACTCCTATAACTAGATATTTGTAACTAAAAAAACTCCTTGAACTAGATGTGCAATGTTGAGAATTTTTACATTTAACAAAAACAACTCTGTTGAATAAAAATTTTCAATTTATTTTTTTTATTAAAAATTTATTTTAAGATTTTCATTTTTTACAATATTATTGTTTAACTATTTTTTAATTTTTAAGTTAAAAAATAATATAAAATACATAATTTTAAAAAAAAAAACATTAGGCTTATGTTTGAAAGAAGAGATTTAGATTTCATATTTAATTAATATATATACCTCTCTGCATGATAGAATCAGTAAAAACTTGACTTTTTAACTATTTTCAAATTTATGCATTTGCTAATTCTTTATTTAGTACTAGATTTGAATAGGGTTATCAAACTGGGTAACTTGACCTTGAAAAACTTGTTCGTGGTTTCAAAAATATTATTTTTTTAATAAATGTTAATTTTCATTTATTTTTACTTAAAAATATAAAATCTTAATATTAATATTTTTTTAATATTTTAATAATAAATATAACATTGGCAGGTCCCCGCTGTGGCTGGACTTAAGTTTTAATGGTCAATTGAAACCCAAAAAAAAAAAAAAGTTTTAATGGTTATTGGGACTGGGTCAAATAAAACCATTGGATTCTTCCAGCTTTATCATCTCAAATACGCAAATCTATTGAATTTGAATTTTGAAGTAGTTTTTAAAGAAAGCTTACTTCATCTCTACAATTTCAATATCAATATAAATCTAAATTTGATGTTTCAAGCATGAATTTGAATTGATAAAAAAAAAAATACTGAAATGCGAAAGGAATAAATATTCATCTTTGTCATCAAGAATATGCTTCTAAGTTTCGCTTAATGAAATGGATAAAAGATCCCATGCATTTGTACAACGAAATTTATGCATGAAATCAGTATAAGATGTAGCAATATAAAAACAAGATTGAAAAGAATTATATATATATACTGAAACTGAAATAACAATAGACTAAAAACTAGAAACAAATTAATAAATAAATATATATGCATTGAATAGACTTGAAATAACAATAGACTAAAAGATCCCATGCATTTGTATCCGTGTTATGACACGACACGAATTAAGATACGATACGAATTTATGAAACATGAATACAACACGAATTATAAAATGTGTCTAAAACGTAAACACGAACACGACACGTATTTTATACGTGTGGCACGAGACACGACACGGTTGACACGTTATAATTATCCGTGTCACACGACACGACACTTTAAACACGAAAAAATATAACTAACAAGATTAAACACGACACGAATAGACACGACACGGATGACACGATTAAAAATAAAACATAATCAAAAAGAAAAAAATCATAATATTTATTGATTTACATTAATAATTTAATTTACATGCATTCAAATATTACTAACAAATATAACATAATAATAATTTTCAATTCATACCATCCGTAATATTTATTTAAAATTACAAAATATAGAAACAAAAAATAAAAAGTTAATATTAAGTCAACAAACATAATAGTCAACAAACATTTAAAAATTAAGTTCACAAATACCATAACTCAATACAATATAAGAAACAACAATTCAAAAGGTTAACATAACTCAATAGGATTCAGTAAATTTATATTACAATTTAAATAATTTCTTACATATTATAAACTTATATTATGATTTAAAATAAATCATATATATTAATATCTTATTCTTGTCATAATAATTTGTATGTTAATATTATGTTATTATGATTTTTTATAATATGATAATTGATATAGAATAAAATATAAAATTTCTTACTATATTGTAAATTTATAATTATATAAAGTATAAACTCGCATCATCATATCATGTGATACAACGTTAGTGTCAGTGATACAAAATAATTAATTATAAAACTCTTCTATTACAATACAATATTTATATTTTATACATTATAACAAAATTATATATATATATAATTTATGCATTATAATATCATATATGTAAGAATTGTTAATTGTATCTTAACTTACAACAATTTTTTTTCTAATTTCAATATTTATTTTTAGAATTTAAAATTTTTATTATTTAACTAATTTAATTTCATATTTAATTTATTAATTTATTTTTTTACCATATTTATTAAAGTATTAATTCATTTTAAGATATAAATTAATTTGCATTCTATATTATTTCAATATAATATAGTAGTTTATTTGGTAAATGCTTTAAAAAAATATTTTTGGCCAAGGTTCAACTCCTCCCACAAACATATATTATTTTCGTATTTTACACGTATATTCGTGCATTCGTGTGACACAATTTAAAAAAACGTGTTTTTGTGTCTTACACGTGTTTAGCCGTGTCTGACACGGTTAAACACGAAAATTGTCGTGTCAAAATTTGTGTTGACACGGATAAGCACGAAACACAATTTTTTCAAACACTTATACGGTTTTTTTTTGTGTCGTGTTCGTGTCGTGTCACTCGTATCGTGTCTACATTTGTCAGGTCTAATTGAGCAACAAGTTGATAGATAATATATATTGATATTCATACTTACAGTTACAGTACTATTTTTGCCCATCGTTGTTTATGGCCTCATCTCATCACTTGTCTTCCTCCGAGATTTGGTCGCTTGAGAAAAATCTCCATTGATGAACTTAAAGACGCAGTATTTAAAACCCCCCCCCCCCCCCCCCCCCCCCCAAATAAAAACAAAGAAAGAAAGAAAGGGGGGGGGGGGGGGAGAGACGTGGGGGGCGCGGTGGGAACGTTTCAAATTTTGTATGACTGAAATCCATAACTAAGAAGACAGAAACCTTTCAGGACGATTGTTGTCCACATTCAACATTATTAGTGTATCTTTCACTTTAAGGACGACAGCAGGTATCAATCTTTTTTTTAGTTGCAGAAACATAGAATACTAAAAAAAGTGAAAGATGCACTAAGGATTCTATTTATTTATTTTTAGATTGGGATCCCAATAATTGATTAACAACTTTTCCAAAAGAAACTACTTAGTTAGGTTGTGTCTAGGAATATCGACACGGATATACATTAATTTTGATATTTTTAAACTTGAATTCGCTTATATTTTACAATACTGGAATCCAATTAACTATCTAAATATTTTAATTTTTACTACATGAATCCTATCTATATAATATTAAAAAAAACTCGTTAAATATTCGAATCCGTTAAATATCCGTTTATTAAGTCAAAATTTGACTTTCAAATAAACCAATATTAATGTATATTATTTAAAAAATTTAAATTAACTCATAAAAATAAATTAATATTAAAAATCATAATTAAAATACTTAATGAATTAATTTATTTCAGTATTATATTAATAAT
Organism: Firmiana major; assembly: GCA_033439115.1. Taxonomy (NCBI): domain Eukaryota; kingdom Viridiplantae; phylum Streptophyta; class Magnoliopsida; order Malvales; family Malvaceae; genus Firmiana; species Firmiana major. The sequence goes on from CM065899.1 coordinate 67,900,999, forward strand.
AAATAATTTATAAATAAAAATCTATATAATAACATTTAAAAAATATCATTTATAATCCGGTTCGAGTAGTGAGGCACCCTAAGATCATTACTCAAATCATACCCAAAGTCGTGACAGATAGTAAAATTGCAACCTAAATCGGATTATTAACTACCCGAACCTTATTTAATCGGGTCGAATAATGTCGGATACCTATTTATCAGGTACCTATTTACATCCCTAATTGCGTCTTTTTAAATGTATTTCAGACCTCTCAAATCTAATAAGGAAGGTCACAAACTCATAGGCCATGGAGGGAAAGACAAGCCTTTTATGCTAACACAAATAACAAAACATGATGTCAAAAAAATGTAATATACAAACTGCTTCTCTTTCCCTCTTTTTGTCTTGTGTAAATGCCCCCAAAGGAATTGAACTAAAACTACAACCTAACCGTTGAAGCTGGAGGTCTGACATATATAGGCAATAACAAGCACCCCTACCATCTACTTAAGGCCGACATAAATGTAACACTAGATGTTTTATAGCAAGGTCTTTGTTGGATAATTGGTTCTCGCTATTTAATCAAAATTTGGACTAATCCATGGTTGCCATTCACAACATTTTTGGCTTGTCAAATTCTACAAAGGGTGAGTGGGATATCAATACTATTGTGGCTGAACTTATCGAGATGCCCAAACTTAAAATTCGAATTGACGATTAATTTTTAGAATGCTTGTGAAAAAGGGGGAAGAACAAATTTTATCATTGGCACCGAGTAATATGCATTTTCCTGATGCTTTGGTGTGGAAATATACTAAAGATATATGATATTATGTCTAAAGTGGTTATAAGCTGATGTTTAATGAGATAAACACAGTGGAGGGGTCTTCAATAAATTGTTCAATCTGGAAAAGGCTTTGAAGTGTTTAAGTACCGTGATAAGATTTTCCTATGGAGAATTTTGCTAGGGATTTTGCCAATCATGAGCAATTTGGTGCAAAAGAGAAATGCTGGTTAACTCAACTTGTTTCATTGTAACGACCCAAATTTACTGATATTTCGATTGGACTACAAGTCGATATTAGATCAGAACAGTGTTCAGTGTGATTAAATTTTTTTCTCAGTTGCAAATTTAAATAAAATATTTTCACATTCCCCAGACACATCTTGTATTGCATTACAGTACTAGATAATTTTAGATACAAAAGAATTTCTTACAATTGGGTATACCTTCGATGCAGAAATACACTCCGCAAAATCTTAATTATGTGGAATGCCTTACTAACGGAAGCGATCCCAGCTACAGAGGAACTCTGTGGAGGAAAGTAAGGGGGGTGAGCTCAACATGCTCAGTAAGAAAAACCCCATAGCAGGTAGATAAATATATTACCTAAGAAAAATATATATATTTTTATATTTACCAAATCCGAAAATATTTTCACAAAGTATACAGATGATTTGGTAATTTCTCAGATACCAGATTTCAGAATTCAGAAAACAGATTTAGTATCGACAAAAGCACAAATACCATAAACAAATTTTTCAGAAACAAAATATGTATTAGTAATACATTTAACTACTGTTGTAAACCCAGAAAGTTCAGAGTTTTCAGTAGCAAAGCAAACAGATTTGCATATATTTTAGTTCAAACAGACAAATTCAATTAAATATTTTCAAATAGATGAGACAAGGAATGCATGCTATATCAGATATCAGAAATGACTATTGGCCAATGTCAGTAACTCCAGGCAAATCACGGGCCAGGTGTACCGGGATGTCAATTGTCGTGAGAGTGGTCAGCTACCCAAACAGCTCACAGATCAGAATGTTCGAAGACCAGAAACAGAATCAGAAGAACGGTACATCGTACTCGTGGACCACAGATACAGAATCAGATACAGAAACAGACAGAAATGCAGCATGATCTCACCAACGCCTTTGTCTCAAAATTAGTGCGAGACGGACCGTACGACACACAGTCAGTACGCGCTTAAGCACATTTCATCAGAATCAGAATAATTTTATAACAGATCGTTTTTCCTTAAATCACATATAAATTCATTTGTTTTATGAAATCATTCAAAACAGGCTGACTAGCCCTTTTTCGAAAAATCTCAAAAAATGGTCTATGAAAATTCAAGATTTTCAATAATTAAAACCGAATTCAAGTCATACCGTAATTTCTACAAATCATAAAATTTAGTCCGTAAAATTTGATTGCTTCAACTAAGCTAAAATCTATAATTTTTTAGTCATAAAATTCGACCTAGTCTTTTGGTAATTTTGGTACTGCGAAATTCAACCTAAATTTTATATCTACAAATATACGAAAATTACGCATATTTATCTCTAGTAGCGACAAGAATTTTTCTTACCTCGATGTCAGTCCGCAATCCGAAATGTCTTTAGTGACTGAAATCTGTGCGTTCGGTCTGTTTGGTTAATTTCCCCGAAGTTCCTTCCTCGAGTTTTCTGAATTTCTCCGTACCTCCTCTCCTATCTCTATATTTACATACATATATACATATAAATATATATACTTTTACTCTTGTTTTTTACTCCTTTTAAACTTTTCCCGCCACTATCTTTCTTCTTCTTCTCCTGTGTTGTCGCTGTTCACTCACTTCTCCTTCTTCCCGACCCTGCTGTTTTCGCTCCTGTTCTTCCCTTCATCATCTTCCTTCCTCTGGCTGTCACCGTTCCTGTTCTTCCTCCTAGCAGTCGGCGGTCACGAGCCACCTGCACTAGCCGAGACTCCCCTCGGTTACCACAAAAAAAAAAAAAACAGAGAAGGGAACACTCTGTTCCCTGTCTCGTAGGCTGTCCCTTTCTTTTCCCTAGCCCCTCCGATCCTCTAGTCAGCCTCCACCATCACCACCATCCCCACAATCCTTCAGCCAAGCCAACTCTTCCTCTCGGTTTCACGCATTCTTTCCTACTGCACTCCTCTGTTCCCGGGTTTCCAAGCTTCTCCTATTACCTTTCAGTACCCAGGAAGAGAATGAAGACTGAAGTCGTTTTGCTGCACGCTCCCCACCCCCTACTCAGACAAGTCCTTACAGATCGTGATTATGCCGTCTTCCTCACACCCAGCCGAGTTGGCTCTCGGGCTCGGTAAACAGGGAGGGAACTCTACTTCGTCCCTCAAAATTGGCACCGACCCTGCTCCACCGTTCCTTTGCCTCAGTTCCTACCTCCACCGCAAGCCCTTCTCACCTTACCTCTCGGTTCACCCAGCTTCATTTCTGTTCTGCTCCTTTTTTTTAAGCTCTTGGTCATCTCTCTTTTCTGCTTCAATCTTCTTCCGTTTTTATGCATGTACAGAGTCAGGCAGAGATGGGTTTTGGCAAGGGGACGTGATGGTGAAAGGTGGGAGTGAGGAGGAAGTAGGAGTGGGTTTGGTAACTGCTTCTTTCTCTCGGTCAGACCACCCAGCAGACGTTTTAACCATACTCCCATACCCTCTTTCGTGCTTCAGTTATCTCCCTACTGTACACACACAATCCTCAAAATTTGTTTACATATCGTGCACGTTTTCTCCCTTCTCTACTGTCATCCCAGAGTTGTGTCCATTATAAATATATCTAACATATATTTATATATTCCTTTGTACACTTTACTACTCCCACGGTAGTATATATATACATATATGTGCACATTCCTATATGTTTAACACATATATTTATATGTGTATATACTTACACTCTATAGAGTACTCTTAGTGGCTCATACAAACGTAGGTATATAAATACGTGTATACGCTCCTCCATGTACTTAATCACATTATTATTAGTTATTTTTTTATAAATTAGATTTAGGTAATTGGCTTATTCAAGTTTTTCATATTCCAAAACATAATTTAACTTAATTGTCCACATTATCATAGCTACACCGAGCATACTGAAAATTCACGGTATTTACATTCTCCCCACCTTGAGAAATTTGGTCCCTAAATTTAGGAGTACATCAATTCATAAACAGGTGTGGGTACTTTTCTCGCATTAGACTTTCTAATTCCCACGTGGCCTCTTCCGAAGTGTGGTACTGTCATAAACCTTGACCAGAGGAATCGTCTTAGACCGTAATATCTTCTCTTTCCTATCCAGTATCCGAACCAGTTTCACCACATAGATCATATCCTCTTTTAACTCTAGTGGTTCATACTTAATCACATGTGTTGGGTCTGGATGATACTTGCGTAGCATTAAATGTGGGAGACATTATGAATACTCGCTAATTCCAACGGTAACGCTAACCTATGCACTCTGTCTTCCTCTCGATCTAAGATCTTGAAAGGTCCAATATAACAGGGGCTTAGCTTTCCCTTATTTCCAAATCTCGTTATGCTATAGGAAGGAGAAACTTTCAGAACATCAATCCTCTTACTGAAATTTCTAAAGTCCTTCGTCTTTGGTTAGCATAACTCTTTCGCTTTCTGTAAGACCCCGTATATGTATAAGGGTAATGTGTGTAATTGGATCAAATAATGTGAATGGACTTGTAATGTAAAGTATGATTGATGTAAGTCCATGGATTCAATGTATGTATGTGTAATATAAATTGTAACGTACATATAAGTTTCATTGATATGAATACGGAGAAATGTGTTCTAGCAAGTGATGGATGTGATTGAGACTCAAGATGAGTAGTGTGGTAAAATGGAATGGAGTTATGCTTCCATTTGGTTTTATGTAGCATACCTTTGAACATACAATGAATGCACACAAGTTTCAATGTGCATAAGGTATGAATGGATGCCATTTCCAAGTTATAAAGGTTGATGGATGAGAAAATGGCCATGGCAATAGATTAATGATGTGTTGGTGTGAGTTGCAGCAAGGAAACTGCAGGAAATCTGGAAAACATGAGGCCCAGATCGATCTCATAGGATGAGAGATCGATCTGGAAGAGCCAGAATGCTCTTATTTGGGCGAAAGAATTGAGCAGATCGATCTCCAATGGAGCCAGATCGATCTCTCAAGCATTCTGTAAGTGAAAAGATCGATCCTCAAGCACCCAGATCGATCTCCTTAGCTCTCTGTTTGGGACCAGATCGATCTCATGCTTCGACAGATCGATCTCATGCCTAGACAGATCGATCTCATTGCTTCGACAGATCGATCTCAGGCCTAAAAATGCCGTGAAAAAGAGGGATTTTAAGGGACCAGATAGATCTCCTCTTGGACCAGATCGATCTCCTCAAGTCATTTCTATATAAGGAGAGCTGAAAATCTGGAAATCCCGAAAAAAACACCAAACTTTACAATTTCAACCCCAAAAACCCAACTTTCCCTCTCTAAAATCAGCCATTTTCAGTGAGATTTGAAGAGAGATCATTAGAGGCAAAGTTGTTCCTATCAAGGAGAAGAACAACATAGTGAGAGGGCATTTTCCCATTCTTGGAATTGAAGGAGTTAAGGGCATTACCAATTGGAGCAAGAAGAGAAATCATATTGGTAAGATTCTAACACTCCAATCCAAATGCATTAGCTATTTAATTGATTTTGGAGTTGATTGATAGGAGTATTGATGGATAAACTACTTAGGAATGTTGTGAAATTGGTGTGACCTAGAAATCTAAAATGGGTATAATGTGAGGATATGTGGGATTGAATGAACTTATGGTTTATGGCATGCTAAAGTTGTCATTGGGATAATGTTATGATTTTAGATGGTTAGATGGAATTACATGGTGGGTTGGAAGAAATGTGAAAATGGATATGTATGTGATGAATAAATGCCATAGTGAGGGGATTCATGGAATATGAACGCTATGAGCTTTACATCGATTTGATATTGATTTTGAATAAGTTAATAGGCCTAAGAAAATCCATAGACTCGAGTTATGGATAAAGTAATGAAACGAGGCCAAATAAGCTTTAATAGAGGCTATAGATTAAATTGACTATAGAAAGCACAAGGGTTGCAATTTATGGATCGAATATAATGCTGGATACGATTTTGTGCAGTCCCGAAGAGTTCGTTGAAGGAGAACCGAATCGTACGAGTAAGCAGCTTAAGGAAGTGGAATCACGCATCGCGATTCCAGGTAAGGGAATTTTGTGAGTATATAGAGGTAGCTGCTCGTACTTTGAACTTGTGGGTGAATATTGGGTGTTGTATGAAATGCATGAATTGCTCAAATAAATGATTGATGGTATTCGTGAATGATGATGAGTATATGCGTGGTTTTGGATTTGAAGTGGATTTTATGAAATGGGATAGTAAGGCTAATAATTGCATAAATCTAACGTTTTGATGTTTTTCCAAAACGAATTGCTTGGTTTTAAGCAAGCTTGTAGATAGGTCGGCTAGTATTGTATGGTTGTTGTGGAAAAGCAATTGTGAGTGCTAAACCCGATTGTCGGGATGGTTTAATTGTATATGAGCCGCCTATGACATTTGTATGACATACTCTTTGGGCTTAAGGATGTTGGCTTAAGGATGTAGGGCTTAAGGATCCTTTCCGTAAGAGAGCCTCCCCACCGAACAGAGCCTCCCCGCTTAACAGAGCCTCCCCGCCTAACAGAGCCTCCCCGCCTCTTTGGGCTTAAGGATGTTGACTTAAGGATGTTAGCTTAAGGATGTAGGGCTTAAGGATCTTATCTTTACCGTACCTATGTAGGAGAGCCTCCCTGCCTAACAGAGCCTCCCCGCCTCTTTGGGCTTAAGGATGTTGGCTTAAGGATCCCACCGTAAGAGAGCCTCCCCACCAAACAGAGCCTCCCCGCCTAACAGAGCCTCCCCGCCTCTTTGGGCTTAAGGATGTTGGCTTAAGGATGTAAGGCTTAAGGATCTTACCCACTTTCACAACCTTATACGTATCCCATTGTGCAAACTTGTGCGAGCAAAGCTCTAGCACGACTCATGCATCTTCTCATAAAGAGGCACGTACGAGCATAGCTCTAGTACGGTTATACTCATAAGACAACCACTCACAATCCACGTACGAGCAGAAGCTCCAGTACGGTTTATAAATATCATTATAATTTCCAAATCAAGGTGCGAGCTAGGCTCCAGCACGTTTCATACAAATGAAACCATAGAAATCCAGCGCGAGCGAGGCTCTAGAGCGATTTATGTCATACAAATGTGATAGGCGGCTCATATACAATTAAACCATCCCGACAATCGGGTTTAGCACTCACAATTGCTTTTCCACAACAACCATACAATACTAGCCGACCTATCTACAAGCTTGCTTAAAACCAAGCAATTCGTTTTGGAAAAACATCAAAACGTTAGATTTATGCAATTATTAGCCTTACTATCCCATTTCATAAAATCCACTTCAAATCCAAAACCACGCATATACTCATCATCATTCACGAATACCATCAATCATTTATTTGAGCAATTCATGCATTTCATACAACACCCAATATTCACCCACAAGTTCAAAGTACGAGCAGCTACCTCTATATACTCACAAAATTCCCTTACCTGGAATCGCGATGCGTGATTCCACTTCCTTAAGCTGCTTACTCGTACGATTCGGTTCGCCTTCAATGAACTCTTCGGGACTGCACAAAATCGTATCCCGCATTATATTCGATCCATAAATTGCAACCCTTGTGCTTGCTATAGTCAATTTAATCTATAGCCTCTATTAAAGCTTATTTGGCCTCGTTTCATTACTTTATCCATAACTCGAGTCTATGGATTTTCTTAGGCCTATTAACTTATTCAAAATCGATATCAAATCGATGTAAATCTCATAGCGTTCATATTCCATGAATCCCCTCACTATGGCATTTATTCATCACATACATATCCATTTTCACATTTCTTCCAACCCACCATGTAATTCCATCTAACCATCTAAAATCATAACATTATCCCAATGACAACTTTAGCATGCCATAAACCATAAGTTCATTCAATCCCACATATCCTCACATTATACCCATTTTAGATTTCTAGGTCACACCAATTTCACAACATTCCTAAGTAGTTTATCCATCAATACTCCTATCAATCAACTCCAAAATCAATTAAATAGCTAATGCATTTGGATTGGAGTGTTAGAATCTTACCAATATGATTTCTCTTCTTGCTCCAATTGGTAATGCCCTTAACTCCTTCAATTCCAAGAATGGGAAAATGCCCTCTCACTATGTTGTTCTTCTCCTTGATAGGAACAACTTTGCCTCTAATGATCTCTCTTCAAATCTCACTGAAAATGGCTGATTTTAGAGAGGGAAAGTTGGGTTTTTGGGGTTGAAATTGTAAAGTTTGGTGTTTTTTTCGGGATTTCCAGATTTTCAGCTCTCCTTATATAGAAATGACTTGAGGAGATCGATCTGGTCCAAGAGGAGATCGATCTGGTCCCTTAAAATCCCTCTTTTTCACGACATTTTTAGGCCTGAGATCGATCTGTCGAAGCAATGAGATCGATCTGTCTAGGCATGAGATCGATCTGTCGAAGCATGAGATTGATCTTGTCCCAAACAGAGAGCTAAGGAGATCGATCTGGGTGCTTGAGGATCGATCTTTTCACTTACAGAATGCTTGAGAGATCGATCTGGCTCCATTGGAGATCGATCTGCTCAATTCTTTCGCCCAAATAAGAGCATTCTGGCTCTTCCAGATCGATCTCTCATCCTATGAGATCGATCTGGGCCTCATGTTTTCCAGATTTCCTGCAGTTTCCTTGCTGCAACTCACACCAACACATCATTAATCTATTGCCATGGCCATTTTCTCATCCATCAACCTTTATAACTTGGAAATGGCATCCATTCATACCTTATGCACATTGAAACTTGTGTGCATTCATTGTATGTCCAAAGGTATGCTACATAAAACCAAATGGAAGCATAACTCCATTCCATTTTACCACACTACTCATCTTGAGTCTCAATCACATCCATCACTTGCTAGAACACATTTCTCCGTATTCATACTCAATGAAACTTGTATGTACGTTACAATTTATATTACACATACATACATTGAATCCATGGACTTACATCAATCATACTTTACATTACAAGTCCATTCACATTATTTGATCCAATTACACACATTACCCTTATACATATACGGGGTCTTACACTTTCTTTGAGTTGTCCTCGGTTTCCTACAACCTAATTGTACTTCCATAGAAGACTGTTTAACCAAATCGAGAACAATTATTTTTCTTTCACCCCTAATCGGTGAACGACATTTTAGACTATACTACACTTCATACGGTATCATCTCGATACTTGAGTGTTATCTTGATATTATGTGCAACTTCGCTAATTGGCGATTTGTCTTTCCAGAAGCCTTAAAATTTCCAGGTACATGCTCTCAATTCCATATTGGCAGTTTTAAGGTGGTGATAACTTCATAGGCTTCTATACTATAGCTTAACCTGCTGACTTGTGAGACTCTTAGTCACTTCCGGTTATGCTTCTTATCGTACTTGGTTGCCAATATACCATTAGGAGATTTGATAAATTTTTACCATTCTCTGGACGCAGAGTATATATCTATAAATGAGCTTTTGACGAGATCAATTCCTTTAATTATAGATCATTGGGTACACCATTCTATTTTTTTTAAATCTTAATTAATTATCAATACCAATACCCAGATATGTTATAGTATCCATCTAGATCTTACTAGCTACATCAGTACGATGCCTATCATTACGCTGATCCCGTTCGATTCGATTTAATGAAGTCTAGTTTTCCACTCTCAGGCTTGCTACCATGAAATAAATGTCAGTATCAGAAAGGAACCACATCTAGTTGAGGTTCACTAAATATTTCAATAACTCATGTCCTTGACCAATATACATAACGTCATCCCAAAATCACTTCTGCTCAAGGCATTAACCTGGGTCACTCCCTATTTCTTGTATTAGATGACCTTTGTGAAATTTAATATTTAAACCTTCATGATTAGTAGAATTCCACAATTCTTTGCTGCACAAGTAATGGTATCCTAATTTCCAACACAAATATCACAACTGTCAACTCCAGTTTATGGGTTAAGGATCATGGTATTTCTAGACGCTGTCAAGTCTCTCAGGCAGGGAGATATTTTGAAATACCCTTATTAGCTATCAGACTTCACAATATAAACTGGTTATGGATATAAGGGTTCAAGGTTTAATCCCAATTAAGAAGTAGGATACCAAAACTTATCACAATTTCACATTTATCCTTCGAACACAATCTATTTTCAATCCATATCACTTAATCCAAATTCATTTCACATACCAGAGATATTCTTACCTTGAATACACCTCTTATCCCAATATAACTTGTATTCAGAATTAATCACACTTCAACGCTTGTCTTATTTCATTTATCAATTATAACGAAATCATTTTCTTACTCAAATTGAGTCTCGTATTCAAAACGTAAGTATATATACAATTTACAATCCTTAGATCCGATGCATAATTCATATTCCAAGGTATCTTTTTATCTCAATCTCTAAGTCATCTTAACAATTTTAGGTCATTCTCACTGATCTCTAATCCTTGTTTGGGGAATTCAATTGACACTCATTCTTAATACAACGTGATCTAGAAGACTCCAAGTCTCCTTAAAAATTAACGCCAGTACACTCCAAAATGGATCACTTAGTCCGATAATCCCCTCTTCATATAGTCCTTGTAATTGCTTTTTCAGCATTTCTAATTGAATCAAAGTCATTCAATATAGTGATCTAAATAATTGATTTGATACCACTACTGAATGAATTCCAAACCTCATCTTTTAATTTAGTGGTAATTCTGATAGATCATTCGAATACGTGTCAGAAATCTCTGTCTACTGGGGTGTCTTTTTACTCCGAACACGCCCTAACTTTATCAATCATGTAAGCAATGTAACCTTCACTTATACTTTTAATTCTGTAATTCATCTTTTTAGTGACTTTACTCTATCACTTTCACTGCTTCTTTAGTACATCTCTTTTCTGTCACTCTCTTTACCTTTCCATTTTCTCGGTGACCTCAAAATATATATTTCATATCATCACAATTGTTCCTTGCATACTGCTTCCTCAAAATAACCTCTAGTGGAGCTAATTTAGCTTGATTGAGGATTCTAATACCTCCTATGAGTTTCCTGGACTTCCTCTGTTTCTCATTTCTACTTATCCGTATTATAATCCTTCAAAATCTACTTAATTTCGTATTAATTTTCAGACTTGTTTTCTCATGTCCGATTTAATCATTTCAATTATAATTTCCAATATGCTTTATCCAAAATGTGTTGCCGTTTGAGGGCTTCCAAAAACATATCCATGTAATTCTCTGATGTCGGCTTCTTGGATTAAGTCGGGGTACTTCCCTCCGAGTTCGATTTTTCATTTCAGTACTGATGCTACAAGGGCTAGTTTCTTTATAGTAGCGCACTCTAAAAATCCATGTAACTTTCCTAATTCTTTACCAAAAAATAGCAAAGAAACTTTCTCGGTAGAGTTACTATAAAATTCCATAGGATTTCTCTGTCTCACTTATCCAATCTTCCACAATCATTGGATTTCTTAACTCCACTGAAAAACGAAGGCTTAAACTTCTAAAGTTACCTCTATTAGGTTTACAATCGTACCCAACGAATCCATATAAATTCTTCCAATTCATTTATTCCAGTTTTCCATCACATTTGAATTTTGACTCTAGTATATAATAGTGTACCATCTTTCGAAATTAACTCGGTCATTCTTTTAGTCACACCTTAATCATTATCATTATCACGGGGCCACTATCACTTGACCCGACATCATCATCATTGTTTCCATGTCCCGCTTAAATCCCATGAAGCAGACTTCAAAAATTTTCAGTGAAACTATAAGGTGTGCACTAAGACGAGGGTTCACTACACCTCTCGGGCCTATCTCTACGACCTCGAGAAACAGTTTATTTCCATCTGCCAATGTGGCTATAATACTAATCAGTCATATCTATCAGTTTCCCTTCATTCACTGACACAATTTTTCATAAAATGCAGTCAGGTATACCCGTTTGTATCTAAACAACGTACAGTAATGCCGGGGATGTGAATTTTCTAAGTCTTTTTCACTTTTAATATCGACTCATATCAGGTCAACCTTGCTCTGATACCAACTTTGTAACGACCCGAATTTACTGATATTTCGGTTAGGCTACAAGTCGATATTAGGTCAAAATAGTGTTCAGTGTGATTAAATTTTTTTCTCAGTAATAAATTTAAATAAAATATTTTCACATTCCCCAGACACAGCTTGTATTGCATTACTGTACTTACATAATTTTAGATACAAAAGAATTTCTTACAACTGGGTATACCTTCGATGCAGAAATACGCTCCGCAAAATCTTAACTATGCGGAATGCCTTACTAACGGAAGCGATCCCAGCTACAGAGGAACTTTGTGGAGGAAAGTAAGGGGGTGAGCTCAACATGCTCAGTAAAAAAACCCCCATAGTAGGTAGATAAATACACTACCTATGAAAAATATATATATTTTTATATTTACCAAATCAGAAATATTTTCACAAAGTATACAGATGATTTGGTAATTTCTCAGATACCAGATTTCAGAATTCAGAAAACAGATTTAGTATCGACAAAAGCAGAAATACCATAAACAAATTTTTCAGAAACAGAATATGTATCAGTAATACATTTAACTACTGTTGTAAACCCAGAAAGTTCAGAGTTTTCAGTAGCAAATCAAACAGATTCGCATATATTTCAGTTTAAGCAGACAAATTCAATTAAATATTTTCAAATAGACGAGACAAGGCATGCATGCTATATCAGATATCAGAAATGACTATTGACCAATGTCGGTGACTCCGAAAAAATCATGGGCTAGGTGTGCCGGGATGTCAATCGCCGTGAGAGTGGTCAGCTACCCAAACGGCTCACAGATCAGAATGTGCAAAGACCAGAAACAGAATCAGAAGAACAGTACATCGTACTCGTGGACCACAGATACAGAATCAGATACAGAAATAGACAGAAATGCAGCATAATCTCACCAACGCCTTTGTCTCAAAATTAGTGCGAGACGGACCATACGACACACAGTCAGTACGCGCTCAAGCACATTTCATCAGAATCAGAATAATTTTATAACAGATCGTTTTTCCTTAAATCACATATAAATTCATTTATTTTATGAAATCGTTCAAAACAGGCTGACTAGCCATTTTTCAAAAAATCTCAGAAAACGGTCTATGAAAATTCAAGATTTTCAATAATTAAAACGAATTCAAGTCATACTGTAATTTCTGAAAATCATAAAATTTAGTCTGTAAAATTTGATTGCTTCAACTAAGCCAAAATCTCTAATTTTTCAGTCATAAAATTCGACCTATTCTTTTCGATAATTTCGGTACTGCGAAATTCAACCTAAATTTTATATCTACAAATATACGAAAATTACGCATATTTATCTCTAGCAGCAACGAGAATTTTCCTTACCTCGGTGTCAATCCGCAATCCGAAATGTCTTTAGTGACTGAAATCCGTGCGTCCGGTCTGTCACTGTTTACTCCTTTTAAACTTTTCCCGCCACTATCTTTGTTCTTCTTCTTCTTCTTCTTCTTCTTCTTCTTCGTTGTCACTGTTCACTCACTTCTCCTTTCTCCCGATGTCGCTGTTTTCATTCCCGTACTTCCCTTCATCCTCTTCCTTCCTCTGGCTGTCACCGTTCCCATTCTTCCTCCTAGCAGTCGGCAGTCACGAGCCACCTGCACTAGCCGAGACTCCCCTCGGTTACCACAAAAAAAAAAAACAGAGAAGGGAACACTCTGTTCCCTATCTCGCAGGCTATCCCTTTCTTTTCCCCAGCCCCTCCGATCCTTTAGTCAGCCTCCACCATCACCACCATCCCCACAATCATTCAGCCAAGCCAACTCTTCCTCTCGGTTTCATGCATTCCTTCCTACTGCACTCCTCTGTTCCCGTGTTTCCAAGCTTCTCCTATTACCTTTCAGCACCGAGGAAGAGAATGAAGACTGAAGTCATTTTGCTGCACGCTCCCCACCCTCTACTCAAACCAGTCCTTATAGATCGTGATTATGCCATCTTCCTCACACCCAGCTGAGTTGGCTCTCGGGCTCGGTAAACAGGGAGGGAACTCTACTTTGTCCCTCAAAACTGGCACCGACCCTGCTCCACCGTTCCTCTGCTTAGTTCCTGCCTCCACCGTAAGCCCTTCTCACCTTACCTCTCGGTTCACCCAGCTTCATTTCTGTTCTCAGGCTCTCTCCAGAACCCTCTCTAAACTTTCTCGATTTCTCCTCTTTGCTCCTTTTTTTTAAGCTCTTGGTCATCTCTCTTTTTTGCTTCAATCTTCTTCCGTTTTTATGCATGTACAGAGTCAGGCAGAGCTGGGTTTAGGCGAGGGGACGTGATGGTGAAAGGTGGGAGTGAGGAGGAAGTAGGAGTGGGTTTGGTAACTGCTTCCTTCTCTCGGTCAGACCACCCAGCAGACGTTTTTGCCATACTCCCATGCCCTCTTTCATGCTTCAGTTATCTCCCTACTGTACACACACAATCCTCAAGATTTGTTTACATATCGTGCACGTTTTCTCCCTTCTCTACTGTCATCCCAGAGTTGTGTCCATTATAAATATATCTAACATATATTTATTTATATATTCCTTTGTACACTTTACTGCTCCCACGTTAGTATATATATACATATATATATGCACATTCCTATATGCTTAACACATATATTTATATGTGTATATACTTACACTCTATAGAGTACTCTAAGTGGCTCATACAAACGTAGGTATATAAATACGTGTATACGCTCCTCCATGTACTTAATCACATTATTATTAGTTATTTATTTATAAATTAGATTTAGGTAATTGGCTTATTCAAGTTTCTCATATTTCAAAACATAATTTAACTTAATTGTCCACATTATCATTTATAGCTACACTGAGCATACTGAAAATTCACGGTATTTACATTCATATATGGTGTGTGTTGGCTCTACCGAGAGGGGGTGAATCGGTTTTCTAACGTTAATAGCAAATTTTAAATTAATCCTAATTTAATCAGCAAATGATAATGAGCAATACAATGAAATTAAACAATTTAATGCAAGATAGGGAAGAGAGAAACAAACACAATCGTTTATAGAGGTTCGGCCAATCTCTTGCCTACGTCCTCTCTCCTTGACCTTCTTGTCAAGTGCTTTCTTTCTCTCCTTCAACAGAAGTTACAATGTTCCTTTTTCAGGTTAAGGAATAACCTCTCTACCCTTTGCAATACAAAGAAGTATTCACCCTTTTACAATGTTTTTCTCACTGAGGAACAATCCTCTTCTCTTTTGAGGTAAGGATGAATACAATTTCAAGCTTTAATGTGGGTAGGACAATTACAGCTTTTGCACTTAAGCTTATACAACAAACTCAATAAATGAGGAATGAAGACACAAGGAATGAAAGAATTAAACTCTTGAGAATGTAAGAAAAATGTACAGCAATGGTCTCTCTTCTCATTGTCTTCAATGCTTGGTTAAATACTGAAGGATTGGTAGTTGGAGCATTAAATGCTGTTTTTCCCGTTGAAATTTTTGCAGAACTAGCCATTGGGTACCTCCAGTAGAATGCCAGATCGATCTACCATCTTGACCAGATCGATCTCTTAGTTATAAATCCTACAAGATCAAAGCAAAATAACACAAGGAGATCGATCTCATATGTGAGCAGATCGATCTCATGATTTGAAAATATTAGAGGAGATCGATTTGTCGAATAGGCAAATCGATCTTCCAATCTCTCTGTTTGAGTATAGATCGATCTCACAGATCGATCTACTGTCTTTACTTTAGGGGAGATTGATCTCTCAATAACCCAGATCGATCTCCTTAGCTCTCTGACTTTGAGAAGATCGATCTCTTCCTTACCAGATCGATCTCATAAGCTCTCTGTTTGAGTGTGGATCGATCTTACAGATCGATCTACTGTCTTTACTTTGAGGGAGATCGATCTCTTTCTAGAACAGATCGATCTCCTCAACTCCAGTATTAGGCAGATCGATCTCATAACCCTTATAGATCGATCTCTCTCTTCCTCAATACCTTTGTATAGGTTCAAAGCTTGGCAGATCGATCTAATGTCTTCCTGAGATCGATCTATCATCCAAGAAAATCCCAGGAGATCGATCTCTCATAACCCAGATCGATCTCTCATCAACAGAACTTTAAGTTCTGGTACTGATAACCTCTAAACATGTTTTTATATCATCTTTACATTATTGAATTTACTTGTTTTGTCATTTCAAAATGCATTAACTCAACAATCTCCCCATTTTTGATATGACAAAACCTATTCAATCAACATGTTTAGTTGCCTATTTTCAGTTTGCACAAACTCCCCCTTTTTGTAAACTCCCCCTTACTTTTGGCTTTAGATCTCTAAACTTTCTTAACTCCCCCTCATTTTAATCATTCCTTTTAAACCATTAGATATGATTCTTAAAGTCATTTAAACATGTTTTAACCAACGTATGTGTTCTTAACATTATTTCTTCTCCCCCTTTTTGTCATATCAATGGCAAGAAGGAAATCTAAACAATACTCCTGTCATTTCAAATTAACATTTCATTAAAAACTCATTCAATAACACAGAGGGCAGCTCATTCAAGTAAATTCAGTTCAAACAACAACGAGTAATGAAAACATATAACAAAACTAGATCTAGCAAATAAGTCCTATGGTGGAGGAGGAAATCGATCCATGAGATCCTCAACGTGAGTACGAGTGACTTGAAGCTCATCAAACATCGCCTCCTGAGTCTCATGAAGATTTGTAAAGCCTTCATCCACTTTGCGGTTCAGCTCCTCGAACATCCGCTGCTGGTTTGCATGAAGGTTTGCAAAGCCTTCATCGATCTTTCTGTTCAGTGCACTCAACATTGTCACAATGGACTCCATGTCAGCGGTTGAGGAAGCAGGTGCAGTGGGCTGAGGAATCGAGGATGATAGACCCGCAGTTGGTGCGGCAGGTGGATCCATAGGCTCATCGGAGGGATCTTCCTCCATAGCTGCAGCAGACTGCTGTTCCCTCTTCTTCTTCCAGTCGCCCCGGAAGTCCTTGTAGTAGCCCATGTGGTGGAGTGACCCGATGTTGAGGACGCTCTTTGGAGAGGGCATTTCACACGTTTCGCAGCTGCTGTCCACTCCGAGTCGTTGGAGAAAGTACGCCAATGGTTACGGAAACACTATCGTTGTGGCTTGGCCACGTACGATCTTCAACCAGTCTTGATAGAGAAAATAGACGAGGTTGGGTTTTTGACTGGTGGAGTGAATGTGGTGAATCTAGAATCTATCTAACCGCCTAACAGTGGAGTGACGGGTACCGAATGGACGAAGGTTCCAAGATATGATGAGGTGGAGTAACCGTGGGTGCATTGGGAGGTCACTCGCCTTATCCCTGGGAATATCAAACTCCAAAGGGACTTCCTCATCTTCATTTGTCAACCCTTCATCGCGTATGTTGAAAGCTTGGGCTAGGACTTCAGTGTCTATTGTAATGGATTTACCCATGACATACGTTGTAAACCCGAGAATTTTACAAGTGTCGTTAGGATCATAGGTGAGTTCGGCATTGGAAAAGAATGCTCGAACGATGTTTGGAGGTACAGGAGTATTGATTTTGAGGAACCACATCCAACCAAATTCTTCAAATTTGGACAGATAGGGAAAATCAATGCGGTTTAAGAAGGAGAAATCGATGGTTCGCCAATGTTTAATTGGCATGGTGGAAAAATATT
The DNA here is from genome assembly GCA_033439115.1 of Firmiana major. NCBI lineage: Eukaryota > Viridiplantae > Streptophyta > Magnoliopsida > Malvales > Malvaceae > Firmiana > Firmiana major. Next base: position 67,918,711 of record CM065899.1, read on the forward strand.
CTTCATATCGCTTCCTTTTCGCTGGTGTTTTAAAACACCTGTTGAAGGTAGCGACTGAAGAGGGAGGAATGGATTAGGAAGATGACCCTTGTTCTACATTAGATCGGGGAGGTTTTTGGCCTGCTCTCTTAAGTCTAGGCATGGTTTTAGACACGGGAATTACTCTAAGACAGGTTCACAAACAAAAATCAATGGAACAGTGACTAGATTTGCCCTAGAGTGAAATTTAACACAAATCTTAGGAAATTTTTGAGAAAACAATAAGGAATGTGGGTTACTATACCAGTAAACGAAGGAGAGATGCGACGAAGACCGTACCGAGATCGATCTGAGGAGGAATCAAGAGAGGAAGTGCGAGGGAAGTTAGGGATTTGAGGTTTTGGGGATTTCAAATTTGGAAATTTTTCGTCAATTTTTATAGTCCAGGGCACAGGAGATCGATCTGTCGAGACGACAGATCGATCTGTCATTTCTAGAAGCCCAAAGAGATCGATCTATGGTTCCATAAGATTGACCTGCAGAACACAGAAGCTTAAGGAGATCGATCTGTCGTATGCACAGATTGATCTGCTATTTGACAGAGGCTTAGGGAGATCGATCTGCCGAATGCATAGATCGATCTTCAGAATACAGGCTTGAAGAGATCGATCTGTCGTATGCACAGATCGATCTGCTGTTAAACAGAGGCTTAAAGAGATCGATCTTATGGATAGAAGATCGATCTGCTTAGCTTAACCTTAATGCTTTAGGCTTGTTGGAAGTATGGAGATCGATCTATATAGATAGGAGATCGATCTCTCATGCTTGTTGCCCAGAAAAATCTTTGTAAAACTGTTTTAAAACCAACTTAAAACCAAGATTTTGAAGCATATATATATCTTAAGGGATAATCATGAGTCCTAATTCACCTCTAAGGATACAAAACCTATCTCTATCAAGGGGTTTGGTGAATATATCAGCTATTTGATGTAAAGTGTCAATATACTCTAGAATTATATCCCCTTTTTACACATGGTCTCTAAGGAAATGATGCCTAGTCTCAATGTGCTTGGTTCTAGAGTGTTGAATAAGATTTTTAGATAGGTTGATAGCACTGGTATTGTCACATTTAATAGAAACTTGTTTCATGTCAATACCATAGTCTTTCATTTGTTGTTTAATCCACAACACTTGAGCACTACAACTACCTGCTGCTATGTATTCAGCTTCAGTTGTGGACTGAGCCACACTGTTTTGTTTCTTAGAGAACCAAGAGATTAATCTATTTCCTAAGAATTGGCAGGTACCTGAAGTACTTTTCCTATCTATTTTGTATCCCCCAAAATCTGCATCTGAAAATGCATGAAGTGTAAAGGTAGAGTCCTTGGGGTACCAAAATCCTAGAGAGGGAGTGTCCTTAAGGTATCTAAAGATCCTTTTAGTTGCTAATAAGTGTGATTCCCTAGGCGATGATTGAAATCTAGCACAAAGGCATACACTAAACAAAATATCTGGTCTACTTGCAGTTAAATAGAGCAATGAGCCAATCATAAACCTATAGAGTTTAGTGTCTACACACTTACCACTTTCATCTTTATCAAGCTTGATGTTGGTGCCCATTGGAGTTGCTTGAGGTTTGCAATTGTCCATTCCAAATCGCTTGAGCAAATCCTTAGTATACTTTGCTTGATTGATGAAGGTTCCATCTTTTGTTTGCTTCACTTGAAGTCCCAAGAAGGTGAGTTCTCCCATCATACTCATTTCAAATTCTCCTTGCATGATCTTAGCATAAAGACTCATTAGTTGAACCAAAAATAATATCATCCACATACACTTGTACAACTAGTAAATCTTTATTTTTATTTTTGATGAATAATGTGGTATCCACTTTTCCTCTTGAAAATCCCTTTTCTATTAAGAATTTTGACAACCTTTCATACCAAGCTCTAGGAGCTTGTTTCAAGCCATAGAGTGCCTTAGATAATTTGAAAACATGTTCAGGAAATTCATGATTTTCAAAGCCGGGAGGTTGTTCAACATAGACTTCTTCATTAATGAAACCATTTAAGAATGCACTCTTTACATCCATTTGATATAATTTGAAGTTTTTATAACATGCAAAGGCAAGTAACATTCTTATTGCCTCTAGTCTAGCTACCGGTGCATAGGTTTCATCATAGTCTATACCTTCCTCTTGTCTATAGCCTTGTGCAACTAACCTAGCCTTGTTTCTTATGATCACACTATTTTCATCCATCTTGTTCTTGAATATCCATTTAGTTCCAATTATAGAGTGATCACTAGGCCTAGGAACTAGTTTCCATACTTTACTTCTCTCAAATTGATTTAATTCTTCTTACATTGTTAGGAACCAATTATTGTCATCTAAAGCTTCATTGACATTCCTAGGCTCTATTTGAGATACAAAGGCTATATATTGACACATATTCCTTAGAGATGATCTAGTTCTAACTCCAAGAGTTGGATCTCCTACTATTTCACAATCTTTTACATATCCTAACTCTCTTGGTGCTCTAGACTCTCTCTCTAATATCTCTATCTCTTCTTCATCTTCTTTATTCAAGTCAAGTTTTTCTAATAAATCATCTTCTAAGTTTGGGATTTCCTCCAAGTTTTCATCAAATATTCCAACATCCTCATCATTGGTTGAATCTTTAGATACATCATTTGACTCATCAAATATAACATGAATAGATTCTTCAACCATCAATGTTCTTTTGTTATATACTCTATAAGCCTTTGAATTCAATGAGTACCCTAGAAAGATTCCCTCATCACTCTTGGCATCAAATTTTCCTAAATTATCTTTACCATTATTTAAGACAAAACATTTGCAACAAAAAGGATGGAAGTAGCTAATGTTAGGCTTCTTACCTTTGTAAAGCTCATAAGGAGTTTTCTTTAGCATGGGTCTAATCATAGCTCTATTAATTATATAGCAAGATGTGTTTATAGCTTCAGCCCAAAAATACTTTGGTAAATTATTCTCACACAACATGGTTCTAGCCATTTCTTCCAATGTTCTATTTCTTCTCTCAACTACACCATTTTGTTGTGGTGTCCTAGGGGCTGAAAAATATGGCTAATTCCTTGATCATTGCAATACTCATCAAATCCTATATTTTCAAATTCCTTGCCATGATCACTTCTAATACTAGTTATTGTGTATCCCTTTTCATTTTGAGTCACTTTTGTATAGGCTATGAATTTTTCTAAGGCTTCATTTTTTACTCTAAAAAAGAACACCCAAGTGAACCTAGTGTAATCATCAACTATTACAAATCCATAGTGTTTCCCACCAAGGCTTGTTGTTCTAGTTGGTCCAAATAAATCTAAGTGAAGTAATTGAAGAGGCCTAGAGGTGGATACACTATTCTTTGGCTTAAATGTTGTCCTTTTATGTTTTCCTTTAACACATGCTTCACATATTTTTTCATAATCAAAGGACATTTTAGGCAATCCTATAACTAGATCCTTTCTAGCTAACTTAGAAAGTACATGCATGCTAGCATGGCCTAGTCTTCTATGCCATAACCAAGATTCCTTTTTATTATCTACCATTAGGCATATGTTTTCATTCTTAAGTTCATTAAGATAGACAATGTATATATTACCTTCTCTATGGCCTAAGAAAAGAACTCTATTTGTCTTAGGATCTATAACATGACATTTCATACAATCAAAAGTTACTTTGTAACCTTTGTCACAAAGTTGACTTATGCTTAGTAAGTTATGCTTTAGACCCCTAACAAGCAATACTTTTTCTAATGAAAAATAGTCATTACCTATTGAGCCACTTCCTTCAACTTGGCCTTTGGAGTTGTCCCCAAATGTGACTTCTCCACCAACCTTTGATTTAAAAGAGTTTAAGTGGCTTCTATCTCCCGTCCTGTGCCTTGAGCATCCACTATCCAAGTACCATGCTTCCTTTGTTTTAGCTTTGTGGCCATGCTCAATCACCTACAAAAAGATTCAAACTCAAGTCTTAGGTACCCAAATTCTCTTGGGTCCTTTGAGGTTAGTGAATGCAATTCTTGATCCTTTTGGGATCCATTTTGCTAATGCATTAACATCCTTTGAGTGAATTACTTCTTTTGGAATCCATATCATTTTTACTATTTTTCCTTTAAGAGAGCTCATATTTATATTGCAATTATGTGATACATGTCCCTTTCTATTACAATATGAACAAGAAGTTGAGAGTTTATTTATACTATTTCTAGCAACAAAGCTTTTAAGATGAGTCTCTCTACTTTTTGCATTATATCCTAACCCATTTTTGTCAAAGAATGCCCTTTGGGACTCTAGCATGCTATCTAACTTTTGTTGACCCATGTGGAACCTATTAAAGAAATTATGTAGATTGCCATTTTTCTCTTTAAGGTCACAAATTTCAAGATTTGAAATTTCTAGTTTCTTTTCACATTCTAATTTGTCCCTTAGCATTAACTCATTTTCTTTTCTCAATTTGGATATTATCTTTTTATATTTCATACTCATGCATTCATACTCTAATGCAAGATCATCAAAGGCATCTTGCAATTCATCAAAAGAATATTCATTGAGGTTTGAAGTTACCTTTTCATCCTAATAGCCATGAAGCACAAGTTGGCAATGTCCTCATTTGAGTCATCATCGGAGCAGTCACTGTCGCTCCATGTTGCCACCATTGCCTTCTTTTTGTGGAACCTATCATTGGACCTTTTAATAAGAGGGCAGTTAAACTTAATGTGTCCTGATTTTTTACATTCATAGCACACAATTGAATCTTTTCTACCTCCTTCTTCTTGATCTCTCTTATTGTTTCTCCTATTACTACCACTAGCTCTCATTCTCATGAACTTGTTAAATCTTTTGGCAAACATTGCCATTTCAAGGTCCTCTTCACTACCACTCTCATTCTTAATCTCCTCTTGAGCAGTGGATTTTAGAGCAACTCCCACTTTCTTGGGTGGCTCTTCATTTCTTCTTAATTTCATCTCATAAGTGAGTAGTGATCCTATTAATTCATCTAAAGACAATGTGTGAGGATCCTTAGATTCCTCAATTGCAGTCACTTTAGCTTCCCATGATTTAGGTAAGCTATTTAATATTTTCTTGACCATTTCAATATTAGAGTAAATTTTTCCTACGGACTTTAATCCATTAATTACATCCGTGAATCTAGTGAACATATCACTAATTGATTCTCCTTCCTTCATCCTAAAAAGCTCATAGTCATGTGTGAGCATTCCTACCTTGGTCTCCTTTACTTGGGTTGTACCCTCATGAGTTATTGCCAATTTGTCCCAAATTTGTTTGGCATTGTCACATCCGGAGACCCTATTGTATTCATTTGGACCTAAGGCACAAAATAATGTGTGCATAGCCTTAGCATTTAGCTGAGCACATTTAATGTCATTTGAATCCCATTCATCTTCTTCTTTAAGGATATCTCTTCCCTCTATTCTCTTTGTAGGGATTTGAGGTCCTTTAATTATAATCCTCCACACCTCATAATCATTTGCTTGAATGAATAACATCATCCTAGTCTTCTAATAAGCATAATGTTCTCCATTGAACATAGGAGGTCTAACCGTAGAGTGCCCCTCTCCTACCAAACTAGTTGCTACATTGTTGTGAGCCATTTGATCATTTCTAACTCTTAGGAAGTTGTTCCTATGTGATTAAAGAGTCCTAGCTCTGATACCAATTGTTGGCTCTACCGAGAGGGGGGTGAATCGATTTTCTAACGTTAATAGCAAATTTTAAATTAATCCTAATTTAATCAGCAAATGATAATGAGCAATACAATGAAATTAAACAATTTAATGCAAGATAGGGAAGAGAGAAACAAACACAATTGTTTATAGAGGTTCGGCCAATCTCTTGCCTACGTCCTCTCTCCTTGACCTTCTTGTCAAGTGCTTTCTTTCTCTCCTTCAACAGAAGTTACAATGTTCCTTTTTCAGGTTAAGGAATAACCTCTCTACCCTTTGCAATACAAAGAAGTATTCACCCTTTTACAATGTTTTTCTCACTGAGGAACAATCCTCTTCTCTTTTGAGGTAAGGATGAATACAATGTCAAGCTTTAATGTGGGTAGGACAATTACAGCTTTTGCACTTAAGCTTATACAACAAGCTTAATAAATGAGGAATGAAGACACAAGGAATGAAAGAATTAAACTCTTGAGAATGTAAGAAAATGTGCTGCAATGGTCTCTCTTCTCATTGTCTTCAATGCTTGGTTAAATACTGAAGGATTGGTAGTTGGAGCATTAAATGCTGTTTTTCCCGTTGAGATTTTTACAGAACTAGCCGTTGGGTACCTCCAGTAGAATGCCAGATCGATCTGTCATCTTGACCAGATCGATCTCTTAGTTATAAATCCTGCAAGATCAAAGTAAAATAACACAAGGAGATCGATCTCATATGTGAGCAGATCGATCTCATATGTGAGCAGATCGATCTCATGATTTAAAAATATTAGAGGAGATCGATCTGTCGAATAGGCAGATCGATCTTCCAATCTCTCTGTTTGAGTATAGATCGATCTCACAGATCGATCTACTGTCTTTACTTTAGGGGAGATCGATCTCTCAATAACCCAGATCGATCTCCTTAGCTCTCTGACTTTGAGAAGATCGATCTCTTCCTTACCAGATCGATCTCATAAGCTCTCTGTTTGAGTGTGGATCGATCTTACAGATCGATCTACTGTCCTTGCTTTGAGGGAGATCGATCTCTTTCTAGATCAGATCGATCTCCTCAACTCCAGTATTAGGCAGATCGATCTCATAACCCTTATAGATCGATCTCTCTCTTCCTCAATACCTTTGTATAGGTTCAAAGCTTGGCAGATCGATCTCATGTCTTCCTGAGATCGATCTCTCATCCAAGAAAATCCCAGGAGATCGATCTCTCATAACCTAGATCGATCTCTCATCAACAGAACTTTAAGTTCTGGTACTGAAAACCTCTAAACATGTTTTTATATCATCTTTAAATTATTGAATTTACTTGTTTTGTCATTTCAAAATACATTAACTCAACAGTTTGCATGAGGAAAAAATAAGTCGTGCAATCAAAGAAAGTCCTAATGAAATATCTATCTAGAATAATTTCATCTCACAGTTTCCATTGAATGTAACAAATACAGAAACCTAGTCATCTTCTGTTATTCTCAGTTTGGAAAAGGACAAATTGCAGCTACTTGCAATTGTAGTTTATGTCATTTGGACTAATAGAAAAAAAAGAGCTTTATGGAAAAGAAAAAAGTTATCCACAGAGGTCAAGTATGTTTGTTCAACAATATGTGAGTGAATTTAAAAAAGCAAACAGAAAAAAGTACAACTTTGCGTTCGATCAGACAGTATACACGGTAGAAGCATCCTATAAGGCTATTTATGATGCGGTAGCAACAACAACTAATGAGCCGTGGAAAACTAAGCTAATAAAGCGATAAAATTTACAATGGAAATAGGGTTCCAGCATGTTCAAATAGAAGGAGATGCTTTGCTGATTATGCAACAACTTAGAGACAAGGAAGATGATTTGTCCATAATGGGAATGATTACAAAGGAAACAAAAGGTCTTACATAAGGATTCATGTCTTGTAAATTCCTGCATATTGATGGAGAAGGGGATGAAGTAGTTAATCTACTTGCAAATTATAATCTAGGCTGCAATGAAGTAATGTATTAGATTGAGGATCATCCAATTATATTAAATAATGTATTAGCTATTATTGTTATGTTTATGAATGAATAAATAAATTGATGACTTGATCTAAAAAGAACACAATTTTAGGAGGGTAATAACCCCCTAAATTTTGCATGACTAAAAATTGATAACTAAAAAGATAAAGACCTTTAGGGATAATCATGTCCCTATTCAACATTATTGGAGGACTATTGTAATGTGTTAAGACCTAGACCCTAACCTGTTAGACTTAAAGTCAAGGAGTTGTCACAAACTATTCTACCTAAGTGTAATTGGTCACATATTCAAACTAAGAACAATATTTGGTCCACATTCAAAGATCTTGAGCTCAAGAGTACGTTTATGTGTAGGGAAAGATTAGCATTCCATAACGCCCAACCTAGATGGTACCAGCTAATCTTGTGATATCCTAAAAAAACTTAACTAAATGGTCTTTTTCTTATTAAATTCAAAAATTTAAATATAGGACAATTTCTAAAAAAACTCTTCCTCATGTTGACATAATTTCTTAAAAATGTATCTTCACCTCAAGAATATTCAAGAAATGCCTTTAGTCTTTATCGAAGAGGCTTCATCATCAGATTTATTAAATTTCTTAGGATTCCCAACTTTGTTTTCTATCTATTTTTCCTATCTTATATATTTTTATCTTTAATTTTCTATTTTTATTTTTCCTATTTTTTATTATTTTTATCTATTCTTATTTGTTAAGTTTCATTCTTATTTTTTTAATCTTATTTATTTTTTAAAAAAATAATTGTCAATTATTCATATTAAAAATTTTCTTTAAATCTTTCACCATACTGTGAAATATAAAGAAAAAATTCTCACTTAAGGATTTTAAAATGTCAACCATTCGGTTAATCTCTATTTATCCTTAATTTATTATTAAATAATTTTTACTCTCAATTTGATAATAATTCATTACATCTTAATTTATTATTATTATTAATATTTATGTTTCATAATTTTAAAAACAAATATCGATTATTAATATTGAAATTGTTTCTAAAATCTTTCATTATGTTGGTGAAATTTAAAGTAAATATTCTCGCTTAGGAATTTTCAAATGACAACCGTTTTTTATACTTGAAATTCCATCATCAGAATAATTAATATTTATCTTCATATTTTAATATTCTTTATTACTATTATTATTATTATTATTATTATTATTATTATTATTATTATTTTATTCTAACATTAATTTTTATGATTTATGATTTTAAAATGAATTATATTTTTAAATAAATTATTATTTGAAACTAATTTTATTAACTTCTAGTTTATTTTTATTTTTTTCATTCTTCTTATTATCAATTCACAATAATATAAAGAATAAAACGTTACATTTAAACACATAATCAATTAATTATCCCATCTAATATCAATCAGTATCATGCTTTCATAATAATTATTCTTGTTTTAATCATTCAATCCTTAAACTAATAATTAACTCGTTTCAAACTTCAATATGAGTCAAGACTTTTGCCATATTATGCTTCACCATTTCTTACTCGATCTTCAACACCCAAAATTTCGCCCTGTTCCACAGCCTTCCTTCATGTAATCACGCTTCTCAGCGGTACCTTCTCTTATTGTTCCCAGGTCCACTTTCCTTCCCAGCTTTCTATTTTGTCTCCCTCCTTTCTAATCTTGATGCAGCAGGCAATAGTAGTTAGGCGTGGTAGCCAGGACTGAGGGCAGCGGTGATGTAATGAAGTAGTTTGCAGCTTTAGTGCTATGGTGCAGGGATGGTTCGGTAAGCAGGATGACACCATGGTGTGATGTTTTTTTGAAAGCAGGAAACAGAGCAACAAGGTGATGGTCTGGTGGAAGGCGATGAAGGCTGGTTCCGAGTGCAGCAGACGTAAAGGTGGGAACGTGAGTAGTGGCGACGTAGAGGAAGAAGGGACGGAGGTGCTCAAAGCTGCTGTGATAGGGATGAAGATGGTATGCGGTGAGGCTAGGAACGGGAACAGTGCTAGGAGATGATGAAGGGCGACGAAGCAAGCAAGCTTCGGTGACTGGTTTTGAGGTTGGCCGAGAGGACCTTGCAAGGCAGAAAACTTGGCAAGAAGCAGGGCTGGAAACGCATAAAGAAGCAGCAGCGATGGTGATGGCAGCAATCAAAAGAAGGACGACGATGGTCGCAGTAAGGACTCGGCAGTGGCCAGGAGATTCAGGCTGTAGCGAGGCTCGGGTCCTCCCCATTTATAAAGAAAAATTTTAAATTTTAATAGAATTAGGTTAGGTTAGTTTTTATTTGTTTTCCAATTTATCTTTCTTTTATCCTAACAATTATCACAAAATTAATCAAATATTAATTCTAGTTATATATTCCTATTCTACTCTAATGTTAATTTTAAAATAATAATCCTATAGTCAACATTAATTCTAACCTAATCATCATCATCGTCATCATCATTAGAGTCTTTATCCCAATATTAGGTAGATTATACGAACCAAAATACAAATTCATGCTAAGTTGTTAGCATGAATTCTTCTCCTCCACTCATTTATATCTAATGTAATGTGCTCTTTCAACTCCCGTTCCGCCAAATTTTTTCGGATTATTTTCTTCTAAGTATTTTTCAGTCTTTTCCTAGTTTTGACCCTTTTTACATCATTCATAACTTCCACTATTCTAACTGGAGCATCCATAGGTTTGCGTCGTATGTGTCCAAACCAACGTAAATGACTTTCACTCATTTTATCTTCGACAGGTGCCAGTTCAACCATTTTGCAAATATCCTCATTTTTCATTCTATTTTTCTCATATATCCTAACATCCATCGCAACATTCATATTTCAGCTGCACTCATCTTCTAATATGCATTCCTTTAGTTGCCCAACATTCACTGTCATATAGTAATGTAGGTCAAACAACTGTCTTGTAAAATTTGTCTTTCAACTCTATGAGAATTCCTTTGTCACACAAAACACTTGTAACACTTCTCCACTTGCTCTAACTAGCCTGTATCCTATGTGTCACATCACCATCAATATCTCCATCTATTTGAACAATCGACCCAAATATCTAAAATGATCTCACTTAAGGATCAACACACTGTCTAGCATCACAATGTTTCTATCTTCCTTTTATTTTTGGACTGAATTTACACTCCATATATTCAGTTTTTGCTCTACTTAATCTGAATCCTCTTGAGTTTAATGTCTGTCTCCATAGTTCTAACTTAGTATTAACTTTTACTTTAATCTCAGCACACAAGATAATATCATCTGCAAACATCATACATCAAGGTATATTATCTTGAATAGATTTTGTTAGCTCGTTCATTACTGTAGCGAACAAAAATGGACTTAATACCAACCCTTGATGTAGCCCTACTGTGATAAGAAATTCACTTGTTTGCCATGCACATGTCCTCACATGTGTTCTTCCATCTCCCTACCCATCCTTAATTATTTCAATATATTTCATGGAGACTTTTTTCTTCATTGAAGACCACTATAACATCTCCCTAGGCACTTTATCATATGCTTTCTCTATGACAATATGAACATCTTTCCCTTGTACTTGAGAACCCTCAACAAGTTGTCTAATCAAGTGTATCATATCACTTCCATAGTTGACTAGCTGGGCATAAAACCAAATTGGTTCTTCGATATCTTTACAGTCTTCCTTAATCTTCGTTCTATCACTCTTTCCTAAAATTTCATCGTGTGACTCATTATTTTTAGACCTTGATAATTGGAACAACTTTGAATATCTCTGTGAAACCCAAATTTTTTGACTTTATTTCTTATTTAAAAAACTAAGAAATAATTGAGAACTCGAAATAATATTGTGCAGGCCCAAAACCACCGAAGCACTTAGGTTAGTGGCGTGGGGCCCGTTGGCACATAAACCGAGGTAAGGCTCTAAGCCTGAGAATTACTTAAGAATTACATGTTTGAGCATGAAATGATGTTTGGAAATTAAAACTAAGGGATTAAAAGTGAAAAAGTTAGTAAGGTTCAGGTTTTGCATTAAACCGAGCAAATGGGCTCGGAAAAAAGAATAAATTCGGATTAAATTCTAGAAATTCTCAAAAATAATTTCGAGGCCATAGAAAATTAATATAAGGTGAAATTTACTTGATAAAACAAAATCAAGTGGAAATATGGAGGTTTCAGAGATCAAATTTATTTTTAAGGTAAATTGAAAACTTTAAGTCATTTTGCTCGGTATTGATCAAATAGCGCAAAATGGGCTCAATCGGGGAATTGTTCTTAAACAAGTACCTCCAAATTTTTATGGACAACACTAGAGACATAGTATAACACTTGAGAACTGGAAATTTGGAGAAAATTGGACTAGAATGATTTTTTTTGAATTTTCTAAAACCAGGATAGAAATCTGTCCCCTTCAGTCTGCCGACCAAGCCTCCATTTTTGTCAAATTTTGAGACTTTAGGGTAATCAATTTGAACCAAAATTTTCAAGTCTGAAATTAGACTTCTTAAGCTTTTAGGAGGCATAAAAATCAACCCAATTGGACTTTCCAATCGAGAGCAATCCCCTCCCCTTCATTCCCGCAGGTGTCCTCCCTTTCCCCTCAGTGCGTGATTTTACCGATGACCTTCCGGCCAGATTCAGGTGTTGGCCGAAAGGATCCAATCTTCCTCATCCAGTCCTCTATAACATATAAAAAATTCTACGACAAAGGAGTTCATTTGTTAGGTGAAAAACTCAAAAGAAAAACAGTGGACAAATCTGCCCTGTTTTTGGTAAGTGAATAACTTGGAATTTTTGATTCTTTGACTAAGTTTTCGTGTAGTTTTTGATGATTATAAGTTCTATACATGTTAAATTATAGTTGAGGATCAGTTTTAAAGAAGAAAATCGAGGTCAACCTTGGTCAAACCCGAGGTAAGGTTGATGGAGGATGATGAAGTTCATATATGTTGTTATTTGGTGTTGTTGGAAGGTTTTTAGTTAAGTGAACTTGGATGATTTAATTTCTATGAATGATTTGAGGTCTGGGCAGAAAGGTGTTGTTGTGTTTATGGTGAAAATTTAATGGATCTAAGGTTATTAACGGTTAAATTTATACCAAGAAAATACAAAAAGTTGACTAAAAAGTCAAAATTGGTCAAATTTCGAGAAGATAAATCAAAATTGAGTATGTTAAAATGAAATCGAGCAATATATCATGAATTGCTATCGTTTTGGGCAGTTCGAGAATTTGACACGTAAATCGAGGTAATCTCGAGACCCGACAAGTTTGCGCTGCCCTACGATCTACGAGGTAAGGGATGTGATTTAAAGTAGTATTGGTATTCAAATACCTTACTTCGGCTTAAAAATGTGTTGAGCATATTAGTTTTTACGAATAATAATTTCGAACCCAAAAAAGTTACTATGCACTCAAAAATCGAGAAACCCGAAAGAAAAGCCCTATTTTTCGAGCTCTTCAAAATGTACTTTTGATATATGTGAAATGTTTTTAAATGAAATTTATTATGTAAAAATTGATTAAAATATTATTTCTACAAGTTACGAGTGAAAGGACCCGAAAATTTGTTAAAATATTATTTCTATGAGTTTACGGGTGTATAGACCCGAGATATGTTTTTCTATGAGTTTGTGGGTGTACGAACCCGAGATATGATTTTCTATAAGTTTACGGGTGAACAGACCCGAGAAATGATTTTAAAGAAATGTTTTGAGACCGAGGCTATATGTAAGCTATGAGAGCTATCTTAAATTGCCGTGTGGGGTCTAGACCATTATGGAACATACCTCATACCACCTGGTGTACATTTAATCCCTTGTGGTGCATGTTGAATTGCGTCGGGTATTTTGTACCACTCGGTATGATGTTTTCGCCACTCTCCGTTAAAGGATATATATGTTTAGTGGCGAGGGGCTTTGTAAGACCCTGATCCAGTCTACAGTCCCTTACCATGGCCATTGGTACTATGTATAAGTGAATCATCTATGTAAATTTCCTATGTGAAATGCATACATGAATACGACTTGTGTTGTAATGAAAATATGCCTAGTCTCCATGAAAAGAATCAATATTATTTGAAAGAACGAGTACTAAGTTTTTATGATTTAATTATTAGGTACTCTGACTTGATTTGCTCTTTAAATGAGCTACGTGATATATGCTATGTGAAATGAATTCCTACGGGATATGTGTTACATGATTTACATGCTACGTGATTTATAAGTTGCCTGATTTACAAATTACATGCTATTAGTCATGATATCACAAGTGTTTGACTTGACTTTCAAAACTAAATATGTTTCGGTTAATATTCACGTGCATGATATTTTATAAAGCTTATATCATAATATTTTGCATTCACATGTTTTAATGCTAAGACTGCTTTAAATGCATGTCTTACTGGGCTTGAAGAGCTCACCCCTTTATTTTTACCTCACAAATTATCTTAAGTAAATTGTCACCCCTACCTGCCGTACAATAGTCGTGGACCAGCGGACTCAGCCATTTCCAGGCTATCTTCAGTACTAGTAAGGTATATTTTTACTTTATCTACTAGACTTCTTGTAAAGCATAGACAATGTTGTAATAATGTTTTGGGATGTAAAATAAGAAATATGAATGTAACTAAAGTTGTAGTAACGTAGTTTAAACCATACTGTATATTCTGGATATGTAAAGTGTGGGAATGAGAATAGATGTACTGATAAGTAGAGGAAAGAAATTGAAATTAACTGGTTACGATTATAAACTGCGTTTTTGTACATTAACAAAAAATTAAGAAATTGGCACTGATAGGAATACAACTTAAGTAAAGGATATAAAAAAAAAGAGTCTGTTTTTCCACGTTTCCGGGGCGTCACAATCTCTATTGTTCTTATAGAGAGATACCAACGCACTCTTTCTCCATTCCTTAGGTATCTTGTTAATTCACCAAATCTTATTAAAATGATTTGTCAACCACCTAACTTCGACCTATCCAAGACATTTCCAAACTTAAATAGGAATGTCTTCAGGCCCAACAGCTTTCTCTGTCTTCATCATCTTTAATGCCTCTTTTACCTTTATATCTTTGATTCTGAGTATGAAACATCAGTTCAAATCTTCGGGAGGCACCGAGATATTGTCCACAATTTGACTTTGTTCGTCGTTGAATAGCTTGTTGAAATAATCACGCCACATTTCTTTAATAACATTGTCCTTAACTAGAGTTCTTTAGTGCTCATCCTATATACATTTCACCACTCCTAAGTCCCGAATCCTCCTCTCTCTTGCTCGTGCCAATTTATATATCTATTTCTCTCCCTCTTTTGTGTCCAACTTATTATAAATCTCTTTCACAACCTTCACCTTAGCTTCTACCATTGCCCTCTTTGCCTCTTTCTTAGCTAACTTGTATTTAGCAAAACTCTCTTCGATGTTGTTTGTCTTCAAAGCCTTGTAACAATCTCTCTTAGTCTTTATAGCTTCTTTAACTGATTTAGTCCACCATGTTGCATCTTTTCTAGTCAACGCTTTTTCATTTAACACTCCTAATATCTCTTTACCCACCTCCCGAAAGTGTTTTACTATCTTGTTCCACATTGTATTCGGGTTCTCCTCTATTATCCAGTCTTCTTTTTAGGTCCAATTGCTTCAACATACTTCACGACAATCTTTTTTCAGCTTTCACCATCGAATCCTTATAGATCTTTCTTTTTGGTTCTCACGATGTTGTTTATGAATTTTTAGGTCTAGTATTAGTAGTCTATGTTGTGTGGTAACACTCTCACTTGAGATAATTTTGTAGTCTAAACGACTGCGTCTATCCTTCCTCCTAGTCAGAAAAAAAAGTCTATTTGACTTACGTTCGATCCACTCTTAAAGGTTATAAAGTGAGGTTCTCTCTTCCTAAATAGTATATTCACTAGAGTTAGGTCATAAGATAAAGCAAAATCTAGGATAGCATCTCCACCTTCATTTCTTACACCTAAGCTAAAACCTCCATGTACGCTCTCAAAATTCTCCCTACTAGTACCGACATGGCCAATAAGGTCTCCACCAATACAAAGGTTCTCTCATATAGGCACTTCTTGTACTATCTTATCTAAATCCGCTAAAAACTATCTTTTACTAATACTATCAAGTCCTATTTGTGGTGTATATGTGCTAATAACATTCAAAACGTCCCCTCCTAGAACTAGCCTAACCAAAATAATTCTATCCCACCGTCTCTTAACTTATACAACATCCTTTTGATATTCTTTGTCAATGATGATACCTACACTATTTCGATCTATATCTTTTCCTGTATACCAAAGCTTATACTGCCAAGGTGTTATCTCCCTAGCCTTCTCCCTAACCTATTTAGTTTCCTGGAGATACAAGATATTAACTCTCCTCCTACACATATCCTTCCGAATCTCGACTAACTTACCATTAAGCATATCTATATTCCAAGGTCCTAACCTAAGCTTATGATTATGAACTAGCTTCTTTACCCACCCCCTCTCTATTATAATGCGGGAACCTTTTCCTATTGAGCATCACATCTAGGCGTCGATGTGGTGTGTCGCTTCCAAGCAACCATCTAGCAACCCTTGCACATTTTCACTACACTAGGGCTCTGATGCAGCGCGTCGCTAAGTAGGGGACGTCCCAATTGATTTTATATATTTGTTCATCATATAACAATTGGACAAGTATTAAGTAGCTGGTTCTCTAAACCTACCGCTAACCCTCCTCCTTTATCAAGGCTTGGGACCAGTTACTTCAACACAGGCGGAGTTAATTCTAACCTAATAATTATTCTAAATTATTAATTAAATTTTACTTTAAAATTAATCTTAATTCTAATCTTATAATTATGAAATTAAAAATAATCCTAATCTTCAAAATTATCCTAAAATAATAATCCTAATGTTAATTCTAATTGTTAATTCTAATTACCCTATTTTGTCAAATTAAATTAATTTCTTAAAAATACAAGACAACTTAATTAAATAAGTTAGCTATTTATAAATTTACAAATTAAAGATCCCAGACAAAATAAGGTGTCTACGAGGACCTTTAAGGCTAATAATATACATTTTTTTTGCTAGCCTAAGTAATTTTATATATATATATATATATTCCAGTAAAGAATATTTGAGCTACTATAAAAAAAATCAAGAAAATAAATCAAAGATTGCGACATCAAACTGAAAGGAAAAATCAAATTCAAACAACACGTCACTAATATTCATTAAGATAAGTTACTGCAAAATTGAAATGACAAGATAGCTGGAGTAAGAAACAAAACAACAACAAAAAGTAACCACTACCACGAGATTATCAGATCTATCCAATTCCAAACTAACTATAGCCAACATCAACTAGGAGAACAATACCTTCTCTAAGTTCAACAAAATCAAGAAATGTCTAGATTGAAATAAGACAACTTGCCTAAAAAACGTCAGAAGACCTTAGCCAAAAAACTTAAACACTTGAAAACATAAACACCATAGTCAACATCAATTAGCATATCAACTCCTTCTCTGACATTAACAAAAGCAACTATTGTATAAATTAAAGGAAAACACTTATGCCTCAAACATGTCAGAGCACATCAAGCAGCTGATTAAACCAATATCTTTTTAGGTGAAAGCCCAAACAACTCGAAGCTGAACATAAAAGTGCATATCTTCCAAAAACAACTAAACTACAAGAAAGAATAACACAAGGAAGAGTAGACAGAGAAGAACCTGAAGCTTTACATAAGATTCAAATTCTTAAGTTCCATTTCTTTCAATCTATAAATGAAAACATCATCCTCACAGTTTGCAGAAAAGCCCAATAATTTTCTCATATTCCAAGTGACTTTTGCTTCCTCTATTATGATTCGGAGTTGATTTAGGAAATCACCTTCCGGCAAAGATTCATTTACAAAATTACCCTTTTGATTCTTGGTACTTATCAATCGTAACTCTTTTGCTTTTCTCCTTTTTTTCTTGATTTTTTGAGAGATCTTGTTCTATTAAGCTTCCTCAATCTCTTTCAAAGATTTTATTATGTAGTTTACTAACTTTTAGTCGGGGCTACTTTCAAATTTGAACAATCAAGATAGTCATGACCTTTTGAGTCCTTTTAGTTCCCTTACATCCAATATGTTTGGTCTAGTAGATGGCTCCCTATTGTTGAGACCCTTATCTAGATCTCTGTGTTCAATTCCTTTATAAACATCCACTAACTCAACCACCATTTGCTCACACTTATTAGTCATCTTTGGTTCCTCTATTGAGTTTTCCAAAGCCCTACGATTCGTATCTTGGTTATCAATCCCCACGCCTAAGCTTTCATTTTGAACACAATCTTTGGAATTAAGGGCCCAATCAATTGTTATTTGTTTACTCCTAGGAAAACCTCCTAAAACCTTAACAAAAATGATCATCACCACTTCCTTTATCTTTTTCAAAATCATATTTAAAATTAACTTCAGCATCCGGAGAAAACAACCCATTACCGCAAAAAGAACAATTACAGTTGCAATACACAATGTACTCCTCATGAAAATAATTTGAAGAAGTACGTTGAACTAAAATTTTAATGATGTTGACTTCACTGGGGAAAGAGCAATCCTCCATGACTAAAATGAGAACTTTGCCTACGTCCCATCATTTTTTTATAGACGTAGAATCGTTTAGTTTAATAACATCAACCCACAATTTAACAACAACAACAACGAAGTTCTAATGCCAAGCATGGAGTGGAATACCTGTCAAAGTCAACCATGTAAGTTCTAAATGACATATATTATTTGGTTTGCATAGATTAACAGAAACAACCAAGTAATGAGCCATTCATGATCCTCTTCAAAAACTGATAACATGCCTTTTCTACTTTTAAAAGTCATAAGGACCTTGTTGCCCCCCATTATTCTAACCGAACATTGAATATCAATAGCTTTAATGGAATTAGGAAATTCAATAATGCTTACAACACTTCTTTTTAATCTATCTATACTTGCTTCTTCTGGATTATAGGTTAAACTTAGATTTTACAATGAATTGCCAACATTTTCAGTTATGAGAGCTTGAAGATAATATTTCTTATCACCAATATTCTCTGATCTCAAGTTCTCCTATACTTTTAGGTTCTCTTTTAGAGAACCATGTTAAAACAAAAATACCATTAACTCTATCTCGCCTAAGTAATGGCTACGAGTTTGGCAATTTATCCTTTATTGATTTTATAAGGTTGGTACCAATCCTATGATCCAGAAGCCATGCTCAATCTAACTTATATATGGCTCTTCTAGCACTTTCCATATAAAAAAATCTCAGAAAATCGAAATGTCTTTACTTCCCCTTCTAGGTACTCTAAGACTTCACCATGATGCTAGAAGATATTCCACAACCCTCTCCAATGGACCTTTGAAGGGATATTGTTTATAAAGATAGTAGGAACTAAGCCTCTCTCTAATTGCCCGTCTTTGAGATCTCCACAAGCTTTAGACTGAGCTTCACCATAGCACTGTGAGGTTTTCCCTTGCTTGGAATGAGAGTACAAACCATTTTTAGTACTATGGTAATGCCAGGATCCACCCTTGTGGAATTTTCTTGTTTGTCATTTAGACATTTTGGGAAAGAAATCCACAACTAACCATACCTAAACCCAAATACATAGAATGCAGCAACTATCAAACAATGAGTTCAAATCCCTCTGAGATCACGTTAAATCATAAAAAATACAGGATTTGATTAATTGTTTATTTTTTTTTATTTTTCACCATCTGAATGGGTTTTCGTTAAGAAATGTTGGAAATTAGGGAAAATAAATGGAAGAAAATACATTGGTAAACTCTGCTCATGGAGGGTTAGAGAGTGAAAGGGGGATGACAAGCTTTGATTAATGAACAACATGAAAGGAAAAAGAAACATGAAAGAAGTTTAAAAGAAGCTTTGTGGTGGTTTTCGATTTAGGAAAAGGAGAACTATAGCAAAATGGGTAATAGTCTAGGCAAAAGAAAGCTGTAGCAAAAGAGAATCAAACTTTAGAGGTTTAATAGCCAAATATATGCTCAATCTTTTACACAAAATGGTTATAAACCCTTAATGTTTTATTGCATGGAAATCAGTCTATAAACTTTTATTTTACTGTAAACTCTAAACTTTCAAAATCATCCAATTAAGTCTGAATCCATTAAATGGCACTAACTTCTACTAGTATTGCACATGTGGCATGCCACGTGGCATCTAACTAGGCTATCCATGTCAAGTTCTATGTAAGATGTCCAAACGACAATTAGTGTAATTTAACAGATGTGGACTTAACATGATTTTGAAAAGTTGAAGATTTATTTATAGTAAAATAAAAGTTTATGGATTGATTTTCACACGATAAAACGTTGAGGGCTTATATCTTATGTAAAAGGTT
This sequence comes from Firmiana major, assembly GCA_033439115.1. Taxonomy (NCBI): domain Eukaryota; kingdom Viridiplantae; phylum Streptophyta; class Magnoliopsida; order Malvales; family Malvaceae; genus Firmiana; species Firmiana major. Next base: position 67,938,766 of record CM065899.1, read on the forward strand.
AAGGTTACATTTGGCTATTGAGCCAACTTTGGACAAGAATACAATAAGGAGATGTGTATAGTTTCGAAAGAAAATAGGCTATAGTTTTGAGATTGAATAGCATACTTGGAAACCGATTAGAACTTAACTAAAGTCCAGCATTAGAAAAACTAAGAGAGAAAAAGGAAAACTTGCCAACATTTGAGACATCACTGATGATGGTCAATCCTAGTCAATGGTGGATGAAATCCATTCAATGGTGTCTTCTTCATCTTCGCTAACAGTAATAGACATTAATGCTTTCTTTTTTAATTTCAATAACATTGAACATTAAAATAAAATGAAAGAAGCAGCAAGGATCTTATTTATTTATTTATAGATTGAGATCCTAGTAATTGACTATCACCTTTCCAAAAGAAATTATTTCGGTAGGCTGTCTTTCTGACTATATTTAAAGCATATCCAAATCCAGTAAGGAAGGTTATAGCCTTACAAGCCATGGAGGAAAAGAAAAACCTTTTATGTTAATACAAATAACAAAGCATGGTGTCAAAAAACTGTAATATACAAATTGCTTCTCTTTCCCTTTTTTTTTTCCTCTTATGCAAATGCACCCAAAGGAATATAGAAAGAGGAATTGAACTAAAACAACAACCTTACCTTTAGAGAAAAGGGTTTGACAATAATAGGTACCCCTACCATCTACTTGAGCTTGCAACATTTCAAAGATGTCGTTTTGATTGATTAGATGTCATTCATTGTCTGTATAATGCAAAAGAGAAGAAATGGTTGAAGATGAGAATAAATTTAAATTTAACATAAGTTGTTAAGCCAGTAGCTTAGCCAATATCCTTCAAAACCTTCTTCATTGTTTTCGAACAATGGATTGAACTTTAGGATAAGAAGATTTAAAGAAAGTCCATGAATGATCACATCTAATTAGAGCATAGTTGTCTACCATTGATACATTAAAGTAAGGAGCAAAAATTTTAGAGAAAATGAGACTAAAAAAACTAATAAAAGCATTCATATTTAACCCACTCTTTAATGGAGTCCCCTCAACCCTAAGGGTCTGTATGAGTGGTTCATCTTCAAGTAAATCTTTTACAAGTAAATTTTTTCCATGAGATAATCATTGTGGCAATCTTTAAGGTTTTTGTCACGACCCCCAACTTACCTAAAATCGCCACAAATTTTTCACTTTTCGTTTATTATTTATTATTCATTCTTACCTTACTCTGATTGTGAATAACTACACCACCAACAGTTGGGCTGTGTATTGGTGTTAACCACATCCAACCATAACATTTCAATTTACATTATAATTTAGAAGTAAACACTTGTATTCATAAATCAGAGTTGCGTTTTTACAGGTGTTTACAATTCTTTACATCCCCAAGTGTTACATTCAAAGTATTACTGTGCTATTACATGTCTAGATACAAAACTATACAAATGTGTATACCTTTATGTGATGGGATGCAGCGGACTTCCAAAAATCAATTCTCAGTCGCTCTCTGTCTACTGAAGGTGCTCTGTAGAGGGGAAAAATAAGGGGGTGAGCAAACCACGCTCAGTAAGGCAATCATGCGAGCATGTAGATAATTGCACTATCTACGTGTTCGTGATGCCATGCGTAAAACCACACAATTACTGGTCATACCCAAAATAACAGTTCATGCTTGTGTTCATGATATGTAAAGTAGTTCATGTTATTCAAATCAATGCACAATTCTTAAACAAAGCATGAAAAATCATCATGCGCAAGTCGTAATTAAAGCATGAAAAAATCATCATGCGCAAGTCGTAATTAAAGCATGGAAAAATCATCATGCGCAAGTGCACTTAAAAGCATTTCATACTGAACATAAATCATTATTCGTCAGGACTTAGCCCCTCCCTTGGATTGTCCTGACCCACAAAATAGTTAAAAACCTGGATTCATCAAAACCAAGAGACATGTGAGATAGGCAATTAAAAATAAGGGAAATATACTCTAGGACTATGGCCATATCCTCTGTGATCCCAGGCTACACGGATCCTAGTGTGCGGGGTATCACCTTTATTTGCTTCCGCACGGGAGGTGGGTCACGTCCTACTCACCGATCCATAGCAGATTATCTTTCGTCCGAAGATGGTATATATATATATAATCTCAACACGGTACAACGTACTCCATGCTACATGCATGGTACAACGTACTCCGTGGACCCATATCATCACATCAATATCGAGCCATATCTCAATACGCACGTGCGAGCCTATTTAATCGGCGTGACACACAGTCTACCCGAAACTCCTAGCATGGCTCCTAACATGTCATAAAATCACGTGCAAGTAATCTTTAGCACGACAACAAGTATAGAGGACATTTAGTGCGAGCAATGCTCCAGCACCATCTCAAAACCCATAAGAAAACTAGTGCGAGCTAGGCTCCAGCACAATGTCAGAAAATCCATTTGAAAACTAGTGCGAGCTAAGCTCCAGCACTCATGCATATAAAACTCTAGTGCGAGCATCGCTCCAACACTGATGCATGCGTAAACAAGTTAAATCTTGTGCGAGCAACGCTTCAGCATGCTTTATTTCCACAAAACTCATGTAGGTGACTCATTCTTTTGCAAAACATGGTTATTAAAACCAAATCAAGCTATTTTCATGCAAATCATTTAAAACGCTAGCCAGCCTACCAATTCACATGTTAAAAAGCAGTAAAAGATTCAAGAACCTCATGTTCTTGCTTTTCATGAACTTTTCTCAAAATCCCATTTTCTTTGCCCCTTCAAACATCTATTTCTTTCCTATGACCACAACAATTCTAGAAAACCATAATGCGCCCGAAAACGCATACAGATACCTCTAGGAGTCAACATAATTTCCTTACCTCAATTCACTCGGAAGCAACTCTTCCTTCTTTTCCCGCTTCTCGCGATTGGGTTCAATTTGCTCCAGATACATCATCGGGAGCTGCAAACATTCATCAATCACATGAATTAATACTGATAACTCATATTTTATCTTCAACTAGTCAGTATATCTTATTGAGCCTATTACATCAAGTTTGGTTCTTTATCAAATTTAGCCACATCATGGTGGCCGAACACTTTTCTAGCCATTCCTAGCCAAATTCGGGTATCAAACAAACTTAGTTATCAATTCAAGTACTTAGCTTGAATGCTCTAACCTTAGTTCCTCCATTCATTCATGTATTTCACGAACACTATATATGCACATTTCATCACTTTGACCAATCCCTTAAATTGATTTCATACCACAATCTCGAAATCATGCATATAACCTAACTAACGCCTTGATATAATCTATTCATCATTGAATCCACCATATCTCGTTTTCTCTTACCAACCTCTTTCTAGGTCATTGTTGATTCATCACATTCTAGGTAGTTTCAACCAATGATACATACACTAATCTACTCATAACAACATCTAATTAAACATATTTAGAGTTGGTGTATTGAAAACTCACCTAGCTTGACTTTTCTCTTGTCCGAAATTTTAAGATCCTTTTGCTTCTTCAATCCAACAAGTTGAATGTTGATTTCAAGCTATGTTGTTCTCCTCTTTATAATGAATAACTTTGCTATAATAGCTTTTTCTCAAATCTTTTTGGAAATGGATGGTATTCTAGAGAGAGAAAGCTCTATAGTTGGGGTAAAAATGGAGAGATGGTTTGAGTTTTCTGAAGAATGAGATTTTGACCGTCTGGTTTTTATAGGATAGGGGTGATGAGATCGATCTTTCTTTGATTTTGAACTAATGAAATGTTCAGGCATGAAAGTGTGGGATCGATATGCTCTTTTGGGAAGAAATCGATCCTTTCTTGGAAAAATCAAGTGGAGATCAATCTGCTCATGGGGAGGGATCGATCTTTGCTAGGTAGAAGCACTTGGAGATCGATCTGCACTAGGGAGAGATCGATATGCTCTTTGCAGAATCAACTCGAGATTGCTCTGCTTGAATAAGGGATTGATTTGCTTGAATAGGAGATTGATCTGGCTTTCATCTGCAGGTTTCCAACTGCAGATTTTTCAAAATTTCAAAGGAAAACTTGTGTTTAATTGCTTCACTAGTCATTTTCTAATCTACTCATACTTAGAGCATGGAAAGGATCATTCCTTATGATTTTCATGTTATGGAACTTGTGTGTACTGCTTGGAATCATCTAAGGTACCTAGAATTCACGATTCTAGCATTATCATTTTGTGTTTTAAGTCTTATCCTCAGTCTGAATGTTTTAAATTCCATTCGTTTAGTTTGTGGCCACTTCAGCCCTTATTTAACCTTTACATGTATTCATGAATTGTCGGGACCCTCCTGAAAACTTACCAAAACCACTATAAATTTTTCACTTTTTACTTACCTAACTCCTTATCCACAGTTGGGCTGTGATTCGATGTGAGCGTCCTCTCTTACCATATCATCCATGATCATACATACATGTCAATATATATTCTACTGATTGAATTTTTCTTTTATAACATAAGTGAACTCGTATATAATTTTAATACAAATACAATCCTCAAATTTTATATATATCGTATACATCACTGTGTTGTTTATATGTTTAGATATAGAACTGTATAAAATATGTATACCTGTTGATCGATAGGAAAAAATGGCAGACAACAGGAATACTATCCCTCAAGCGCAGTCACTTTACTGCTGATGCTCTGTAGAGAGATGTAAAAGAAAGGGGTGAGCAAACAACGCGCTCAGTAAGGAAATCAGGCAAGCAAGTAGACATCTACACTATCTACTCAAAATAATGCTATGCCTTGAAAACATCATTTCCTTAACTCACTTTAAAAGCATGTCTTTAAATTTTTATATATATATATATATATATACTTGTATAGATTAAATCCCATGTACAGAAATCATGTTTTATTCTCAAATGTAGGCATTTAGTGCAAAACAATGCAGCTTTATAATATCACAATGCCTTTAGATAAATCAGGCCATGTATATTCAAATCACAGTAAATATGACATTTAACTCATTCACAGCACAACACTCGGATTCTGACCCATCCCTCATGTCTATCCATATGAAATCAATAAATCAGGTGATATATCATGTGAGACTATGTGGTGAAATGCAATAATATCCTGGAATATGGCCATATCCTATAATGGCGATCCCAGGCAACACGGTACCTAGTGTGTGGGGCATCATCACTGCTGCAACGGGAAGGGGGTCAGTCCATCACAACCACCAGCTATAACCTCCTCAACTCCACAACACCACACGGTACAATGTACTCCATGCCACTCGATGGTACAACATACTCCGTGGACCCTACATCACAGTCGGGGTGCCTGCCATAGGTCTTAGCCCTCAAACTATGGAATATACATACCACATCTCTAAATCCATAAGCGAACCTCTCATAGTGTGACACTCAGTCTACACGAGGAAATCAAGCATGGTTTTCAACATGTATTATATATCACATAAAATACAGTGCGTGCCTTTGAGCGCGACTCACAGTCGACACTCCACTCAAACACTGTTTCACATTATAAACTCAACTCTAGTGTGAGTAAACCTCTAGCAACTAGGTCAGCATAGTTCATGTTTCAAATCAAGTACGAGCAATAGCTCTAGTACCATGCTATTCATAAAACTCATTAAATCAAGTACGAGCAATAGCTCTAGTACTATGTCATATATAAATCATGAAGAATTGAGTAAGAGCAATGCTCTAGCACTCTGTAATGCGTCTCATGTAAAATTCGAGTACGAGCTAATCGCTCCAGCACTCTATCATGCATAATTCATATAAAACTGAGTACGAGTAATAACTCCAGCACTCTATCATGCATGTCATGGAAATCTAGTGCGAATCACACATAAGCATTAAAATATGAGGAAAATATATGAAACCAAGTGCGAGCTGTGCTCTAGCACGATTTATTCTCACATAATAAGATAGATGGCTCTTTAAAAAGGGATGATTTTCAAAACATCAAAATCAGCACTATAAAGTGTGCTTAATTCACATCAACCTTAAAACATTAGCCCATCTATTTATTCTTCTGCTAAATAGCAGTAAAACACTCAAAATAGTGGTTTCCATGCTTTTTACAACTTTTTCCCAAAAGTTGACTTTTTTTCCTAACTAAGGGTAAAATCGTAATTTACCACTATTGGGTCACTATAAATATTATTCACTTTCTCTGACCCTCAGAGTTTTTAAGTCAATGTAAAAGCAGACGAAAATACGTGCAGGTATCTCTAACTACTCACAAAAGTCCCTTACCTGCAATCACTCGAGAAATTTTACTCTCTCAGCGCTGCTCGATCCAGTAGTCCGATTCGCTCCTCTAATAATCTCTGGAGCTGCATATAATCGTTTATCAGGTTAATTATATTTTTCCTACTATATTTCACATTAAATATAGTCTATTTCTCTTAATGGGCTTTAATAATCCTTAATGAGCCTAACTATGCCTGAAGCCCATTTCTATTTTACTATTTATTTTCGTTGGGCCTATTGGGCTTGTAGGGCCCACCAACTCTTATTGGGTTTATCCGAGATCCATTACATCACATTGGGCTGAAATCAATTGGGTTTTGGCCCATTGGACCTCTCGGCCACATGCCATGGCTGAGAGCATCCCATGTCGTCGGTCACACCATGGCATGCCGTCCTTGTCCATTTGTTAGCCAATTTCACTTAGGCATTTTCACAAACACTTGGTTGGAAACGTTCTTAAACTTCACTTAGTTCATCTAGGCATTTTATCGAACACCTTGATTGCCAACTAAATTCATGCATCCATTGATCAAATTGATTAATTCTAACTATACCATAATCATGAACCCATGTATTTCAACTCATTTATGCCTTAAAATCATATGGGCATTCATCAATATTTCACTACTCACTCTCGGCCTAACCAAGTTCATAGTGATTTCATATGTTTCAATGCTTAAAACATATACCAATATACTTAAAATCATTCATACATTAACATATATGAATTTGAAAGCTTGAAATTATACCTTGTCTTTGTGTTCACACTTGGCCGAAACTTTAGAGCCTCACGGTTTGCACACTATGGCTCCTTGATAGCCAATTTCAATATATGTTAATCTCCTCTCAATTTGGAACAACTTTCATGAAGATTGCAAGTTCCAAATATGCCTAAATCCTAGTGATTTCTAGTGAGAGAAAGCTTGGATAATGGTGTTTTAATGGTTTCCTTGTTCTAGCCGAGAATGATGGTTGAAGATGGCAATGGTGTGGCTGATTTTATAAGCCATTTACTTAGCCATTAAGCCTTACTTTTTAGCCATTTAATTTGACTTCCTAAAAGTTTAGTTAGTAGTTAAAAAAATGACAATAGTTACCTTTAACTAAAGGTTAGATATTTAATCCATATGGGCCTTACTATTGAGCCTCTCGGTTTGGGCTTTCTTAATGGGCTTTAGGGTTGAAATTTTTCCTATACCTCGAGCCTTTAATTGTCTAAATATTTGACCTTTCAATCGGTCCATCAGTTCGGTCTAAGGGACCTAAGAAATTCGATCTACGCTTAGTATACCTTAATGGGCTTTAAAATCTTCACTTTGGGCCAATTACGTTTTTATCCATTAAATTTAATCCGGAATCCATGCGAATAAATTTTCCTTACTTTCGGGGATGATTATCTTGTATTCTAGCCAAAATTATTTTTCTCCAAATTTTTCTCCATACTTGGGTTAATTTTTAACCATGGTTAGTCAACTATGGGAAAAGTCCACTTTCCTTAACTACAGTTGACTTTTTCCTTAATCATTGAGTAGGTTGACTTTTTTCAAAAATCCGAAAGTGTCATGTTTTATAGTTTACACTCTCGTCTTTACGTTTTGACTATTTTTAGGCTTTAAAATCTTCACTTTGGGCCAATTACGTTTTTATCCATTAAATTTAATCCGGAATCCATGCGAATAAATTTTCCTTACTTTCGGGGATGATTATCTTGTATTCTAGCCAAAATTATTTTTCTCCAAATTTTTCTCCATACTTGGGTTAATTTTTAACCATGGTTAGTCAACTATGGGAAAAGTCCACTTTTCTTAACTACAGTTGACTTTTTCCTTAATCATTGAGTAGGTTGACTTTTCTCAAAAATTTGAAATTGTCATGTTTTATAGTTTACACTTCCTCTTTACGTTTTGACCATTTTTGGGAAGTGAATATACCTAAAACACCTCAAACCGCCAAATTGGTCACTTTTGCCCCTTTTTGGCATTTTCTCCACCTCTATGTGTTCAGGACTAAATCAAACTGACTTTCTTTCATGAATTCTCTATATCTTCATCTTATAAGTTCTCATATTCAGTAACAATGATTCAAATCCACTTAGTTCTGCCTGTGGCTCTTATAACTCGCATTAGGCTTTTATGTAACTTTTAAGTGTTTAATCATTTCACGTACACTTTATATCAAGTAAATACTCTTCTTATGATTCAACTATAATAATAGAGTGTTCATACACATAGGAATCATAAGGAACAAGTTACATAAAATACTGGTCTTACAATGCTCCCCAGCTAAAAAAATTTAGTCTTCCAAATTAGAACCAAGTCAGTCATCAAATAGATGGGGGTGCTTCTCTTGCATCAGACTCTCTACCTCCCAAGTAGCCTCCTCTTAAGTGTGATGCTGCCAGAGAACCTTCACCAATCCGATAGTCTTCGATCTCAAGACCTTCTCCTTCCTATCTAGTATCCAAATCAGTCTCTCTACATATGACATGTCCTCTCTGAGCTCCAACAGCTCATAACTAATCACATGTGCCAGATCTGGGTGATACTTCCGAAGCATCGAAATATGGAAGACGTTATGGACACCTGATAAGTCCGATGGTAATGCCAACCTATAAGCCTTATCTCCCACTGGATCAAGTATCTCAAAGGGTCCAATGTAGCGAGGACTCGGCTTACCTCTCTTCCCAAACCTCACTATCCCCTTGGAAGGAGAAACCTTTAGAAACGCTGATTCACAAACTATAAACTCGAGTGGCCTTCATCTCTTGTGAGCGTAACTCTTTTATCTACTCTGAGCTGTCCTCAATCTCTCTACAATCAAGCAGACATCCTCAGATGCTTGTGTAACTAAATCAGGAGCAAAAATCTTATGGTCACCCACTTCTTCCCATCCAATAGGGGAATGACATCTACGGCCATATAAAGCCTCATACGGTGCCATCCCGATACTCGAATGATAATTGTTGTTATAGGAAAACTCAGCTAGTGGTAAGTGATCATCCCAGGAGCCTCGAAAGTCTAGCACACATGCTCTCAACATGTCCTCCAGAGTCTGTATAGTGCTCTCTGACTAACCTTCTGTCTGAGGATGGAAAGCGGTGCTCAAACTCAACTAGGTTCCCATGGCTTCTTGAAACTATTCCCAAAAGTGGGAAGTGAAGCGGGAATCCCTATCAAAGACTATGCTCACTGGTACATCGTGTAACCTCACTACCTCACGTACATACAGCTCTGCTAATGAACTCAGAGTATCAGTAACTCTCATAGGTAGGAAGTGGGCTGACTTCATCAGTCTGTCGACGATCACCCATATCGCATCGTGATTCCTGTAGGTCCTCGGTAAACCCATCACGAAATCCATGGTGATATGCTCCCATTTTCATGTCGGTATAGGTAGAGGCTGCAACAATCCTGCAGGTCTCTGATGATCTACCTTCACCTGCTGACATACGAGACATCTCGCCACAAACTCTACCACGTCTTTCTTCATTCCCGACCACCAGTACACCTTCCGCAGGTTCTGATACATCTTGTTACTCCTCGGATGCAAAGTGTACCTCGACGAATGGGCTTCCACCAATATCAATCTCCTGAGCTTTGGGTCATCGGGAACGCACAATCTACCCCTAAACCTCAGAAATCCATCAGGACTGAACTCAAAATCGATCACCGTGCCCTTCTGTATCTGACTAGTCAACTCAACACAACCTGGATCAATCTGCTGAGCCTGTCTGATCCTATCCAACAGATCTAGCTCCAAGCATAGACTAGCTATCATATAGCCTGTATCCATGTCAGAAGGCATAACATCTAAACTGAGGCTGGTAAATTGTTCTAGCAACTCGTGTTCCCTGACCATGATATACGATACCATCCCAAGGCTCTTCCTACTCAAGGCATCAGATACAACATTAGCCTTACTCGGATGATAGAGTATCTCATAATCGTAGTCCTTTAGAAGCTCTAGCCATCTTCTCTATCTCATGTTCAACTCTTTCTGTGAGAACAGGTACTTGAGGCTCTTGTGGTCGGTAAAGATCTGAAACTTCTCGCCATACAAGTAGTGGCGCCATATCTTCAACGCAAACACTACTGCAGCTAACTCCAAATCGTGGGTCGGATAGTTCTTCTCATGGTCCTTCACCTGTCTGGATCAATAAGTAACTACCCTCCTATCTTAGATCAATACACAGCCCAGTCCCTGATGTGAAACATCGGTATATACTGCAAATCCTCTTAAGCTGGTATGGATAATGAGAATCGGAGTGGTGGTCAATCGACGCTTCAGCTCCTGAAAACTCTTCTTATAATCCTCGTTCCACACAAACGGTACACTCTTCCGAGTGAGACATATCAGCAGAGCAAACAGCTTCGAAAATCCCTCAACGAATCTCCGATAGTACCCTGCTAAACCCAGAAAACTCTTGATCTCGGTAATTATCCTTGACTGTTCCCACTGAACTACAGCCTTAAGCTTGGATGGGTCTACTGATACACTATCCCTTGACACAACATATCCCTAAAATGAGATCTCCTCTAACCAGAAGTCACACTTACTGAGTTTAGCGTACAAGTCCTTCTCTCGAAGAGTCTGCAATACAATCATGAGGTGCTCCTCATGCTCCTTCTCGGATCTCGAGTACACTAATATGTCATCGATGAAGACGATAACAAACTGATCCAAATATGGCTTGAACACATCGTTCATCTAATCCATAAAAGCTACGGGAGCATTCGTCAGTCCGAATGGCATGCCCAAGAACTCATAATGGCCATATTGGGTCCTAAACGCTATCTTAGGTACATCTCCACTTTGAACTCTCAGCTGATGATACCCAGACCTCAGATCAATCTTGGAAAAGACTTGTGATCCCCGAAGCTGATCCAACAAGTCGTCTATCTATGAAAGGGGGTACCTATTCTTGATGGTGGCTTTATTCAACAATCGGTAATCTATACACAATCGGAGGCTCCCATCTTTCTTCCTCATGAATAAAATCGGTGCACCCCAAAATGAAACACTCGGTCTAATGAAACCCCTATCCAACAGCTCCTGCAACTGTCTCTTGAGCTCCTCCAGCTCAACGACGGCCATGTGATACGGTGGTCTCGAAATAGGCTCAGTACCAGGCACCAAATCTATATAGAACTCCATCTCTTTGTCTAGTGGTAACCCTGAAAATTCATCCAAAAAAACATCTGGGTACTCACTGACCACAGGAATATCTGCTAACTTTGGATATGCCTTATCCGTATCTACCACGTACGCAATGAAACTTTCAACATATTTGTTTGAAGCATCAGTTGTGCCCTGGTCCAAAGCATGTACGCGCCCTCGACCAATCACTTGCTTCCCCTTCTCCTCTGCTGTCGCTCTCCTCCTCAAAGCAGAAGTATCCACTAGAGCTCTCTCTGGCTCCCTGCCCCTTTGTGGAGCAGTCTCTATCATCTTTGGGCAAGCTCTATTAATATGCCATGGTTTCCCACATCAGAAACACACCACAGGAGTCATCGGACAAGGTCTATCTCCATGATGTCTATCGCCTCTACTGCACTGATCGGTAGTAGGCCTCTGTCCTCCAATGACAATATCCTTTGTCGGAGCTATAGCAGGGTATGCAGGGAATCTTATAGTCTTCTCCCGCACCTCCTCAATCCGTGGTCTCTTACCGAAGAGTCTCCACCATCCTCGATAATCGAAACCTCTATCTCTAGCTGGCCTCTTCCTCTCTCTATCTCGACTTCGATTAAACTTCCTAAACTAGGAAGCATTCCTCTCATAATCCTACTCGCACAGTTGCGCCCTGCACACTGCCTCCTCATATGTGGCTATATCCAATACGACCAATCTGGACCACAAAATCTGTCTCAGTCCATCAATGAACCGGTGGACCTTCCTAGTCTCACTATACATGGTGTTTGGGTCATACCTTCCCAGGGATAAAAATCTAGTCTCATACTCATCCACTGACAAACTCCCCTAGTTCAGTCCCATAAAATTAGCCTGTAGTTTTCACTGTGCGATATCTGGAACAAACTGCCTCCTAAAGGCATCCAAAAATATCTTCCAACTGATATCTGCATGTCGGGCTCTCAATATGGTTTTGGTGAAATTCCACCAATGCTCTGTAGATCCCTTCAGTAAGAATGCAGCAAATGCGGCCATCTCTGATGTCATACACTCAAAGAATCCATATATCTTCTCCATCTCTCCAATCCACTCCTCAGCAGCAACTGGGTCCTTGACCCCTCTAAAAGATGGAGGTCTAAACTTCTGGAACTGTCGTAACCGATCCAGCTCACATCCATACCCCAAACCACAAGTACTCTGTCGAGGAGCAACGGAGAAAGCGTATCCTGAACTGGTAGGGGTGTAGAAGTATCCGTAGGCTGTGGAACATGTGTAGGCCGTACAGGTGTGTCAGGTGCAACTGTCTGTCCAGTCGCAGTCCCTGCATCCTGTCCCTGTCTACTTGGCATCGTCTATGCCAATATCTCCACTATCGTCTCTAGGCTGCACTCTAACCTTGTAAAATGTGCCTCAGCACTCACTGGTACCTCAGCAGTACCTGGAGTCTTGTGGGTAGGTAATGACTCAGTAGCAGCTCGACTCTCAGGTTTATCACCACGACCTCGAGCCCTACCTCTAGTCCCTCTACCACTACGGGTATTCGCCATATAGGCTACATTCCTGTATTTACAATCATAAATTAGTCTGTTTCCCATCTAGTACACACAGTTGTATCTAAACATAGCACAGTACTATAGGGACGTACACTTTCCTAGTTACTAACACCGACTCACATCAGACCAACTCTGGCTCTGATACCATTCTGTCAAGACCCTTCTAAAAACTTACCAAAACCACTATAAATTTTTCACTTTTTACTTACCTTTCTCCTTATCAATAGTTGGGCTATGATTCGATGTCAGTGTCCTCTCTTACCATATCATCCATGATCATGCATACATGTCAATATATATTTTGCTGACTGAATTTTTCTTTAATAACATAAGTGATCTTGTATATAATTTTAATACAAATACAATCCCTAAATTATATATATATCATATACATCACTGTGCTGTTTATATGTTTAGATACAAAACTGTACAAAATATGTATACCTGTTGATCGATAGGAAAGAATGGCAGACAACATGAATACTATCCCTCAAGCTCAGTCACTCTACTGCTGATGCTCTGTAGAGAGATACAAAAGAAAGGGGTGAGCAAACAACGCGCTCAGTAAGGAAATCAGGCAAGCAAGTAGACATCTACACTATTTACTCAAAATAATGCTATGCCTTGAAAACATCATTTTCTTAACTCACTTTAAAAGCATGTCTTTAAATTATATATATATACTTGTACAGATTAAATCCCATGTACATAAATCATGCTTTATTATCAAATGTAGGCATTTAGTGCAAAACAATGCAGCTTTATAATATCATAATGCCTTTAGGTAAATCATGCCATGTATATTAAAATCACAGTAAATATGACATTTAACTCATTCACAGCACAACACTCGGATTTCGACCCATCCCTCAGGTCTATCCGTATGAAATCAATAAATCAGGTGATATATCATGTGAGACTATATGGTGAAATGCAATAATATCCTGGAATATGGCCATATCCTATAATGGTGATCCCAGGAAACATGGTACCTAGTGTGCGGGGCATCACTACTGCAACGGGAGGGGGGTCAGTCCATCATAACCGCTAGCTATAACCTCCTCAACTCCACAACACCACACGGTACAGTGTACTCCATGCCACTCGCACGGTACAATGTACTCTGTGGACCCTACATCACAGTCGGGGTGCCTGCCATAGGTCTTAGCCCTCAAACTATGGAATATACATACCACGTCTCTAAATCCACATGCGAACCTCTCATAGTGTGACACTCAGTCTACACGAGGAAATCAAGCATGGTTTTCAACATGTATTATATATCACATAAAATACAGTGTGCGTCTTTAAGCGCGACTCATAGTCGACACTCTGCTCAAACACTGTTTCACATCACAAACGCAACTCTAGTGTGAGTAAACCTCCAGCAACTAGGTCATGCATAGTTCATGTTTTAAATCAAGTACGAGCAATAGCTCTAGTACCATGCTATGCACAAAACTCATTAAATCAAGTACGAGCAATAGCTCCAGTACTATGTCATGCATAAATCATGAAGAATCGAGTACGAGCAATGCTCTAGCACTCTGTCATGCGTCTCATGTAAAATTCGAGTATGAGCTAATCGCTCCAGCACTCTATCATGCATAATTCATATAAAACTGTGTACGAGTAATAACTCCAGCACTTTATCATGCATGTCATGGAAATCTAGTGCGAATCACACATAAGCATTAATATATGAGGAAAATATATGAAATCAAGTGCGAGCTGTGCTCTAGCACGATTTATTCTCACATAATAAGATAGATGGCTCTTTAAAAAGGGATGATTTTCAAAACATCAAAATCAACACTATAAAGTGTGCTTAATTCACATCAACCTTAAAACATTAGCCCATCTATTTATTCTTCTGCTAAACAGTAATAAAACACTCAAAATAGTGGTTTCCATGCTTTTTGCAACTTTTTCCCAAAAGTTGACTTTTTTTCCTAAATAAGGGCAAAATCATAATTTACCACTATCGGGTCACTATAAATATTATTCACTTTCTCTGATCCTCAGAGTTTTTAAGTGAATGTAAAAGCAGACGAAAATATATGCAAGTATCTCTAACTACTCATAAAAGTTCCTTACCTGTAATTACTCGAGAAATTTTACTCTCTCAGCGCTGCTCGATCCAGCAGTCCGATTCACTCCTCCAATAATCTCTGGAGCTGTATATAACCGTTTATCAGGTTAATTATATTTTTCCTACTTTATTTCACATTAAATGCAGTCCATTTCTCTTAATAGGCTTTAATAATCCTTAATGGGCCTAACTATGCCTTAAGCCCATTTCTATTTTACTATTCATTTTCGTTGGGCCTATTAGGCTTGTAGGACCCATCAACTCTTATTAGGCTTATCCGAGACCCATTACATCACATTGGGCTGAAACCAATTGGGTTTTGGCCCATTGGACCTCTCGGCCACATGCCATGGCCGAGAGCATCCCATGCCGTCAGTCACACCATGGCATGCCGTCCTTGTCCATTTGTTAGCCAATTTCACTTAGGCATTTTCACAAACACTTGGTTGGAAACATTCTTAAACTTCACTTAGTTCATTTAGGCATTTTATCCAACACCTTGATTGCCAACTAAATTCGTGTATCCATTAATCAAATTGATTAATTCTAACTATACCGTAATCATGAACACATGTATTTCAACTCATTTATGCCTTAAAATCATATGGGCATTCATCAATATTTCACTACTCACTCTCGGCCTAACCAAGTTCATAGTGATTTCATATGTTTCAATGCTTAAAACATATACTAATATACTTAAAATCATTCATACATTAACATATATGAATTTGAAAGCTTGAAATTATACATTGTCTTTGTGTTCACACTTGGCCAAAACTTTGGAGCCTCACAGTTTGTACACTATGGCTTCTTGATAGCCAATTTCAATATATGTTAATCTCCTCTCAATTTGGAACAACTTTCATGAAGATTGCAAGTTCCAAATATGCCTAAATCCTAGTGATTTCTAGTGAGAGAAAGCTTGGATAATGGTGTCTTAATGGTTTCCTTGTTCTAGCCGAGAATGATGGTTGAAGATGGAAATGGTGTGGCTGATTTTATAAGACATTTACTTAGCCATTAAGCCTTACTTTTCATCCATTTAATTTGACTTCCTAAAAGTTTAGTTAGTAGTTACAAAAATGACAATAGTTACCTTTAACTAAAGGTTAGATATTTAATCCATATGGGCCTTACTATTGGGCCTCTCTGTTTGGGATTTCTTAATGGGCTTTAAGGTTGAAATTTGTCCTATACCTGGGGCCTTTAATTGTCTAAATATTTGGCCTTTCAATCGGTCCATCAGTTCGGTCTAAGGGACCTAAGAAATTTGATCTACGCTCAGTATACCTTAATGGGCTTTAAAATATTCACTTTGGGCCCATTACGTTTTTATCCATTAAATTTAATCTAGAATCCATCTTGTCACGACCCTCAACTTACCAAAATACGTACAAATTTTTCACATTTTCATGCATCAATTGTTAATCATCCTTCCTCGATCGTGAACAACCACACTCTTAACAGTTGGGCTGTGTGCCGACGTCTAACTCACTCCATCATACCAATTCAATTTGTATATTATTCATAGGTAAACACTTGTATAAATGTATATATATCAGAGTTGTTACATGTGTTTACATTGTTTTACATCCCCAATAGTTACATACAAAATGCTACTGCGCTATCATAAGTTTAGATACAAAATTTCAACAGTGTGTATACCTTTAGCGATGGGATGCAGCGGATTACCAAAAAGGACAAGCCTCCAGTCACGCTCACTCTATACTCAAATCTCTGTAGAGAGGGGGAAAATAAGAGGGGTGAGCAAACCACACGCTCAGTAAGGCAATCATGCGAACAATTAGATACTGCACTATCTACGTGATCGTGTATGATTGTGTATGATTGTGTATGATTGTGTTAATGGTATGTAAAGCATTCATGCTATTAAAATCCAGTGCACATTTCAACTCAAAGCATGGTATAAATCATCATGCATAATTCACAATAAAAGCATGGCATTACCCATCATGCATTTTCTCAAATAGCATGGCATTAACCATCATGCATTTTCACAATAAAGCATGGCATTAAACATCATGCATTTTCACAATAAAGCATGGCATTAAACATCATACATCCGTGCACTTTAAAACCATTAACAAATCAATTCAACACTGGTCAGGTCTCAGCCCATCCCTCGGACCTTCCTGACCCACAAATCATTTCAAACATGGATTTATTTCTCAAAGCAATAGACATGTGAGATAGGCAGTTCAACAACAGGTAATAACCTCAAGGCCTATGTACATAACCTGTGTACCGGCTACACGGATCAGGTGTGCGGGATATCACCACTATCTACTTCCACACGGGAGGTGGGTCGAATCCTACCCGCCGGTCCATAGCAGATCTCGTCCGAAGACGGCACATCACAACTCAACACAGTATAATGTACTCCATGCTACATGCACGGTACAACGTACTCCGTGGACCCAATCAACACATCATATCACGCCACATCTTAAATGCACGTGTGAGCCTATTTAATCGGTACGACCTCTTGTCTACCCGAAGCTCCTAACACGGCTAATTAATCATGTCAAAACAATGCACATGTGAGCCTATTTAATCGATGTGACACCCAGTCTACTCGAAGCTCCAAACACGGTAACATGCAAGGTGGGCATCCAGTGCAAGACAAACTCCAAGCACAATGCCAAAACAATTATGAAATCCATGTGAAAACTAGTGCCTCTTGCACTTATGTGTATAAAACACGTCAAATCTCGTGCGAGTCATACTTTAGCACGCTTTCATACTCACGAAATCATGTAGGTGGCTCAAAACTTTGCAAAATATGGTTAACAAAACTAAAACACACTCATTTCTTTTGTAAATCATTTCAATGTCAGCCAACCTACCAATCATTTGCTAAAAAGTAATAAAACATGATTTTCGAAGCAATATGCTTTTGTTTTCATGCACATTTTGTCAAACACCCAACTTTTGCCCTTCAATCACCCAACATCATTTCCTATATCACATGCATTCTAGCAAAGCATTTAATGCGCCCAAATTGCGTACAAATATCTCTAAGAGTCCACACAATTCCCTTACCTCGATTTACTTGGTGTGACTCCTTTCCTCTTAGCTTTTCACGCTCTTGGCTCAACTCGCCCCGACGTATCCTCGAAAGCTGTGATTCATTCATTCAATAAATTGAGTTAATGTTCTTAACCCATAATTGACCTCACTAGTCAATATTATTTACTTATACATTTTACAAATGCCTTAGTCCACAATTTACCTCTTTTAGGTAAATCTCACAATTTATCCACTAACCACATCTTAAAATCATACCACAACACTATTAATAACTTCTACATATCTCATTCATCATTAATCTCCATACATTCCACTTTCTCACTCTAGACCATTTCTAGGTCATAATCATTCCAATGCATTTTAGATAGTTTCTACCCATCCATACTCATGCCAAACAACTCCAAAATTAATTATATAGACAATATACCATAGTTGGAGTGTTAGAATCTTACCAAATTTGATTTCTCTCCTTGCTCCAAATGATAATGCCCTTAACTCCTTCAATACCAACAATGGAAAATGCCTTCCAACTATGTTGTTCTTCTCTTTGATAGGAACAACTTTGCCTCTAATGGTCTCTCTTCAAATCTTACTGAAAATGGCTGATTTTAGAGAGAGAAAGTTAGGTTTTTGGGTTGAAAGTGGAAGGTTAGTGTTTTTCCCAAAATTTTCTGATTTTCAGCACTCTTTTTATAGAAATAGCTTGAGGAGATCAATCTGGTCCAAGAGGAGATCGATCTGGCCCCCTTAAATCCCTCTTTTTCACGACGTTTTAAGCATGAGATTGATCTGTCGAAGCATGAGATCGATCTGCTCCCAAACAGAGAGCTAAGGAGATCGATCTGGGTGCTTGGGGATCAATCTTTTCATTACAGAATGCTTAGGAGATCGATCTGGCTCCATTGGAGATCGATCTGCTCTATTCCATTGCCCAAATAAGAGCATTCTGGCTCTTCCAGATCGATCTGCCCTTCACAATTTCCAGATTTTCTGCAGTTCTTCTGCAGCAACTCATACTCAAACATCCTTATTTTGCTACTATGATCCTTTTCTCATTCATTCATCTTTGAGGCTTGACAATGGCCTCCATTCATACCTTATACCTATTGAGACTTGTGTGGAATCTTTGTATAACCAAAGATACTTAATATTAACCAAATGGGAGTGCATACTCATGCAACTCTTCATTCCATTTACCACACTACTCATATTACATTCTACTCACATTCCTCACATGTTTAAGTCCATTTCCTCTTATTCATACATAATGTAACTGGTATGTACAATCACAACTCTTATTATATGTGTGTACATTTAATTTATGGACTTACATCACATATACTCCACATTACAATTGTATCATCAAACTTATGACTTCATAATACAACTTCATTTACATTTCTATGTACATATATACCATTATACACATACGGGGTCTCACACATCTGAATAAATTTTCCTTACTTTCGGGGATGATTATCTTGTATTCTAGCCAAAATTATTTTTCCCCAAAATTTTCTCAATACTTAGGTTAATTTTTAACCATGGTTAGTCAACTATGGGAAAAATCCATTTTCCTTAACTACAGTTGACTTTTTCCTTAATCATTGAGTAGGTTGACCTTTCTCAAAAATCCAAAAGTGTCATGTTTTATAGTTTACACTCTCATCTTTACGTTTTGACCATTTTGGGGAAGTGAATATACCTAAAACACCTCAAACCGCCAAATTGGTCACTTTTGCCCCTTTTTGGCATTTACTCCACCTCTATGTGTTCGAGACCAAATCAAACTGACTTTCCTTCATGAATTCTCTATATCTTCATCTTATAAGTTCTCATCTTCAGTCAGAATGATTCAAATCCACTTAGTTCTGCCTGTGGCTATTATAGCTCGCATTAGGCTTTTATGTACCTTTTAAGTGTTTAATCATTTCACGTACACTTTATATCAAGTAAATACTCTTCTTATGATTCAACTATAATAATAGAGTGTTCATACACATAGGAATCATAAGGAACAAGCTACATAAAATACGGGTCTTACATGAATACTCATTCATTCTCTTTGCAATTTAATTCAAGTCAAAGGTTCTTCTTATAATTCGATTACATATGGAAATGTGTTACATTGTACGAATCATAAGGTATACATTGCCAAAAGTGGGTCTTACATAATCTCCCCCACTAAAGAAATTTGATCCTCCAAACTGGAACCAGATCATTCGGGGAATAGCTAGAGGTACTTCTTGAAAGACCCGTAAATTTCTATGTAATGTAACTAATTATTTGATGTACGAACAAGCTACATTACATATAAATTACAAGAGATCAACGTTTTTAAGTTCTAAGTGTGAATGGATTGACAAATGAGTGTTGAAGTCTTTGAATATGAATTTAACTAGGAAAATTGTAGTAAAAAGGGTGCAGGAGGAAGGCCAGATCGATTGCATGCAAGGAGAGATCGATCTCATGGCTTGGAGAACACTATGTCAAGCATTCTGTAAGAAGGAGATTGATCCCTCACTCAAGCAGATCGATCTCCATTAGCCTCAGGTTGGACCAGATCGATCTCCTCTCATAAGTTAATTGATCTAAATTGGTCTTTGGATAGGCCAGATCGATCTCCTAAGCTTTTTACCTGAGACAAATCGATCCTATTCCATTGAGCAGATCGATCTCATTACGCTGAGCAGATCAATCTCATGCATTCGACAGATTGATCTCCTGCATGTAAAATGGTCAAAATTTTGAAGGATTCAAGAGGGACAGATCAATCTCTACCCTTTGCAGATCGATCTCATCGAGCCATTTTTATAAAATGGGGGTAGTTGGATCTGTATTTCACGGAACAAACTTCATTTGTTCCATTTTCAATCTTAAACCTAGCTTTCTCACTCTAAAACCATCCCATTTTCATAAAGATTTGAGAAGAAGCTATTAGAGCAAGGTTGTTCATTATAAAGAGAGGAACAACATAGCTTGGAATCAATGCTCCATTGGTTAGATTGAAGGAGCAAAATGAGTGTTCTTATTTGGAGCAAAAAGAAAATCAAACTAGATGAGTTTTTAATACACCAACTCAAAGTATATTTATTTAGTTAATGTTGTGAGTTGATAGGTGTGTGTATTGATGATTGAAAATACTTGGAATGTAATGGAACAAGTATGACCTATCATGAGTCTAGTGTGAGAAAATGTGATAGGGGTGAGTTGATGATAAATGGATTATGCTAAGGTGCTAGTGAGGTAATATGTATGATTTGAGATGATAGAATGAAGCTACATTGTGAGATTAGTCAAGCTATGAAAATAAGTATATGAGGTATTTGATAAATTGCCATAGTGAAGTAAATAGTGAACTAAAGGCACTATGAGCTTAATATCGATTTAGTGTGAATCAATAGGCTCTCGAGATATAAGTAGAACGATCAAAATGAGGCCTTATAAGCGTTAATGAAAACTATAGCTTGAATCAACTATAGTACACGTAATAATTGTGTTTTATTAGACCGAAATGATGTGATATATGATTTTATATAGTCCCGAAGATTTTGTTGGAGGCGAATCGAACTGCATAAATGAGCAATCTAAGGAAGTGGAATCATTTGATGATTCCAGGTAAGGGAATTTTGTGGGTATATAGAGATAGCTGCACGTACTTTGTCGGTGTATATAGGGCTTTGTAAATGTTTGGATAGTTAGAAAAGGATTTATAATTTGTACGAATGACTGTAAATGTGTATGATTTGGTTTCGAAGTAAATGTTACAAAAAAGGGATAGTAAGTCTAATAAATGCATAAATCACATATTTTGATATTTTTACGAAACACATTGCTTTAGTTTAAGTAAATTGACGATAGGCTGGCTAGTGATTTCATGATTTTGTGAAATAGAACAAGTGAGGTGCTAATCTTGGTTTTTTGAGAGTGTTTTAGTTGAATATGAGCCACCTACCGTATTTACATGAGTTAAATCGTGCTGGAGCCTTGCTCGTACTAGATTTTGATGTTTTGACGTGTATGAAATGTGCTGGAGCTTAGCTCGCACCTTGATTTGAAATATGATAATGTTTTATAAACCGTACTGGAGCTTCTGCTCGTATGTGGATTTTGATTTACTTTCTTATGCATATAATCGTACTGGAGCTATGCTCGTACGTGATTTCCTCATGATTTTATGCATAAAGTCGTACTAGAGCACAGCTCGTACGAGGAGATTTATTAATGATGCATGAATCGTGCTAGAGCTTCGCTCGCATAGGTTTTCACACTATGGTTTGTATGAGCTGTAGAGATGATAAGATCCTCAAGCCCAGAGGGGTAGGGAGGCACTGTTCGGTGGGGAGGCTCTCTTATGGTAAGATCCTTAAGCCCAACATCCTCAAGACCAAAGGGGTGGGGAGGCTCTGTTCGGTGGGGAGGCTCTCTTACATTAATATGAAATGTTTCCCCGTGCACTTGAGACTGAGTAGGTTATGCATGGCATGAGGTAGATAAGACCTACGGCTAGCACCCCCAACCATGATATGGGTCTGCGAAGTATATTGTACCGCATAAATAATATGAAGTACACTGTACCGCGTGGTTGTGATGATGATATAAAAGTCTGGCGAAGAACTAACCCACCTTCGTTCCAGCATGATGCCCCGCACACCGGGATCCGTGTGGTCTGGGATGATTATGACATAGTTGGCCAACATAGTCTTTGGTTTATCGTGACCGCCTATCTTACATGATATCACATGGTTTTGTACACTGAGTATGATTGTGTTGTCCAGGGTAGACCCGAGATAGGGGTCTAGCCTTGTAGGACTGTGTTTAAAGAAATGATATTTCTATTTGTGATGAGATTGGATGTGTTTTGAGAAAGTGATAAATCCTGAGGGATGTTTTGTGTTGAATTTCCCTTTTTATGATGAGTTTTAATGATGTTGAGCAGGAGAGGTTTACATGATGATCTTTCCATGTTTTACATGCCTATTTCCATGTTTTTAGTACATGATATATGTATATACATATGGTGTAGTTTTATTATTTCCTCATGCTCTGAATATAAATGATTTATGCCATAACATTATAAGCATGTAGATAGTGTAGTTTTCTACCATGCTTGCATTATTGCCTTATTGAGTGTGTGGTTGCTCATCCCTTCATTTTCCCCCCTCTACAAAGCGCACATAGTAGCCCAGTGAGGACTGAGGCGTTGTGTTGGGACATCCGCTGCTCCTCATCACCCAGAGGTATACACACAGGGATTCCTTTAATATATAAACATGTAAAAGCAGAATAACCATTTTAAATTGTAATACGGGGGAAGTAAATGTTAGAAAACATGTCGTGTAAAAACATGTGACTTAATTTTCAAATGAATGACATTACTTTTGATTAATTAGGAAATGGATGGTAAGTGGTGATTGTTACTGACTCACAGCCCAACTGTTATTGGTGAGGTTGTTCACAACAGGGTAAGAAAATGACAAAGCAAAAAAATTATGGTGATTTTAGATGAACAGGATAAAAAGGGGTCATGACACTTCTCCCGCATTAAACTCTCTAACTCCCATGTAGCTTCTTCTATCGTGTGGTCCTACCAAATGACTTTCACTAAGGGAATCGTCTTCGATCTCAACACCTTTTTCTTCCTATCCAATATCTGAACCGACTTCTCAACATACAACATGCTCTCGTTGAGCTCCAATGGCTCATATCTTATCACATGTGCCAAATCCGGGTGGAACTTCCGTAACATAGAGACGTGGAAGATGTTGTGAACGCTTGCTAGCTTAGGTGGAAATGCTAGGCTGTATGCCTTATCTCCTACTCTATCGAGTATCTCGAATTGTCTGATATGCCGAGGGCTCAACTTGACTTTCTTCCCGAACCTTATAATCCCTTTCGAGGGTGAAACCGTCAAAAATACTGACTCAGCCATAGTAAACTTAGTGGTCTCTGTCTCCTATCAGCATAACTCTTTTATCGGCTCTAAGCTGTCCATAACCTCTCACATATCAATTGGACGTCCTTAGAGGCCTGTCTCACTAAGTCAGGAGCAAAGATCTATCTGTCACCAACCTCCTCCCATCCAATAGAGGAATGGCATCTGCGTCCATACAGTGCCTCATATGGTGCCATCTTGATACTCGCATGATAACTGTTGTTATAGGCGAACTCGGGTAATGTTAGATGATTATCCCAAGAGCCTCCAAAATCCAACACACACGCTCTCAACATATCCTCCAGGGTTTATATAGTCATCTCTAACTGACCATCTGTCTGAGGATAGAACGCGGTGCTGAAACTCAACTGGGTCCCCATCGCTTCATGAAAATGTTCCCAGAAATGGAAAGTGAAGTGGGCATCTCCATCAGAAATAACCCTCATTGGAACACCATGTAGCCAAACTATTTCTCAAACATACAAGTTCGCTAGCTGACTCAGAGTGTCGGTAGCTCTCATAGCTAAGAAATGGGCTGACTTCGTCAACCGATCCATAATAACCCAGATGGCATCATGAGCTCTATAGGTCCTCGGTAAACCTATCATGAAGTCCATAGTGACGTGCTCCCATTTTCAAGTCGGTATAGGTAGAGGTTACAATAGCCCTGCAGGCTTCTGATGCTCTAACTTTACTTGCTGACAGATGAGACACTTAGCAACATACTCAGTAATGTCTCTCTTCATCCCAAACCACTAATAGACCTTTCGAAGGTTTTGATACATCTTGGTACTCCCCAGATGTATCATATATCTCGATGAGTGAGCCTCTGTCAAGATCAACCTCCTGATCTCTGGATCATTGGGAACACATATCCTACCTCTGAACCTCAACAATCCATTAGAACTTAACTCAAAATCAGCCTCTATGCCCATCTGTATCTGTCTGACAACATCACTGCACTGTTGATCAATCCGCTGAGCTTACCGGATACGATCTACCACATCCGGTTCCAATCGCAGGCTAGCTACCATACAACCACTATCAGTATCAGACGGGGTCACATCCAATCTGAGGTTTGCAAATTGTTCCAACAACTCGTGTTCCCTGATCATCATATATGATACCATCTCGAGATGCTTTCTACTCAGTGCATCAGCTACTACATTCGCCTTACCTGGGTGGTACAAAATCTCACAATCATAATCCTTCAAGAGCTCAAGCCATCTCCTTTGTCTCATGTTCAACTCCTTTTGCAAGAACAGATACTTAAGACTTTGGTGATCCGTAAACACCTGAAATTTCTCACCGTAGAGATAGTGGCGCCATATCTTCAACACAAACACTACGGCCGCCAACTCTAAATCGTGGGTCGGGTAGTTTCTCTCATGATCCGTTAATTGTCTAGATCCTTAGGTAACTACCTTCCCATCCTGCATAAGTTTACAGCCCGATCCTTGGTGTAATGCATCCATATACACCGAGAAACCTCTCGAACTGGTAGGTATGGTGAGAATCAGATTTGTGGTCAGACGATGCTTCAACTCCTGAAAATTCTTTTCACATCTATTGTCCCACACAAAATCAACATTCTTCCTCATGAGACTTGTCAATAGAGCAACTAATCTTCAGAATCCCTCCACAAACCGTCTATAATACCTAGCTAAACCTAAGAAACTCCTGATCTCTATGACTGTCTGGGGTCTTTGCCACTGAACCACTGCTTCAATCTTGGATGAGTCCACTGACACACCGTCCTTCGATACAATATAACCCAGAAAAGAGATCTACTCTAGCAAAAAGTCACACTTACTGAGTTTAGCATATAACTTCTTCTCTCGGAGGGTCTGTAGCACTAGCCTCAGGTGCTGCTCATGCTCCTCTCTAGATCTTGAGTACACTAAGATGTCATCGATGAACACTATAACAAATCGATCCAAATACTGGTGAAACACCTCATTCATCAATGACATAAAAGCTACGGGAGCATTCGTCAACCCGAATGGCATAACCATAAACTCATAATGACCATACCAGGTGCGAAAAGCTGTATTGGGTATATCTCCATCCTGAATTCTTAACTGATGGTACCCAGATCTTAGATCTATCTTGAAAAAGACCTGTGCTCTCTGAAGCTGATCCAATAAGTCATCGATGCGTGGAAGGGGGTACTTATTCTTGATGGTCGCCTTATTCAACAACCTATAGTTAATACACAGTCGAAGGCTCCTATCCTTCTTCTTTACAAACAGAACAGGTGCTCCCCAAGGCGATACACTTGGTTTGATAAATCCCTTCTTTAACAACTCCTGTAATTGCTTCTTTAATTTCTCCAACTCAATCGGAGCCATTCTATACGGTGGGCTTGGATATCGGCTCTGTACCAAGTGCCAAATCTATACAAAACTCCATCTCACTATGTGGCGGTAACCCTGGTAAATCATCCGAAAAGATATCTAAAAATTCCCTAAGCACTGGAATGTCTCTCAATTTCGGACGAACTTTATCCATCTCAACCACATGCGTAATGTAACCTTCAAAATATTAATCAATCAGTCAACATAGAAATTCATCTATTTTGCTTACAACAACTACTACTTTCATTACTTTTCAAGTAAACTTTTCATAACACTATCTACCCCTAAAAATGTTACTGTCTTAGAAAAACAATATACTACAGCATGGTTTGCAACCAACCAATATATTCTTAGGATTACATCAAAGTCTCTCAAATACATTAAAATGAGGTCGACTGACATTTCCTTTTCCCCTACTTTCAACTTACAATCCCTAAACACATATTCCACCAGTTGACTATTATTCATGGGAGTGCTTATCAGCATCTTCCTACTTAACGGGGTAAGCTTCACATAATTAAACAACTTATATGCAAATGAAGGCAATACAAATGAATGCGTGGCACCAGGCTCTATCAAAACATAAGTTTCAAGATCAAAGATCAAGATAGTACCTTTCACCACATCTGATGACTGATCAGTAGTATCCTGGTCCAGTGCGTGTACTCGCCCTCTGCCAACTACTTGCTTCTCCTTCTCTACAGCTGTCGCCCTTCATATTGTTGTAGGAGTATCAGCAGAAACCCTCTCCAACTCCTTGCCCTTCTGTGGGGCACTCTTATTCATCTCTGAGCAATTTCAGATCACATGCCCTAGTTTTCCACATCGAAAACATATCGCAGGAGGTCCATAACACGGTCGAGTACCATGGTACCTACCACACTTACTGCACTGCTCTTTAGTAGCCCGTGGCCCTCCAATCACTATGCCCTTTGCTAGAGCTATGGCCAGATACACGAGAGGCTTATCTATCCTCTCCTGGATCTCTTCAATCTTCAGCCTCTTCCCAGATAATCTTCTGCTCCCTCTATAACTGAAGCCTCTTTCCACAATTGCACCTTGTGCACTGCCTCCTTATAGGTCGGTATATCCAAGGGAACCAAACAGGATCTGATGGCTGGTCTTAGTCCATCCATAAACTTTTGGACCTTTTTGACCTCACTACCCATCGTGTCAAGATTATATCTACCTAGGGAGATAAATGTCGTCCCACACTCATCCACTGATCTGCTCCTTTAGGTTAATCCCAAATATTCCATCTGTAGCTCCCGCTGTGCAGTATCCGAAACATATTACCTCCGGAAGGCCTCCAAAAATATATCCCAGCTGATCTCTATATGTCGGGCTCTCAAAATGGGTCTGGTGGACTTCCACCAATGTTCTGCCAATCTCTTCAGCAGGAATGCGGCAAAAGCTACCATCTCTGTAGTAGTGCACTCGAAGAACCCATATAATTTCTCTATCTCATTAATCTATTCCTCCGCAGCTACTGGGTCCTTTATCCCACTAAAAGACGGCGGTCTAAACTTCTAAAACTGTCGCAGTCTATCCAGGTCACATCCATAACCCTAACCTTTACTGCCATGTGGTGTAGCAACAAGAGAAGGCGTATCCTGTGCTTGTGGGGGTGTGGGAGTATTTGTCGTCTAAGGCCTTTGGGCTGGCTGTGTAAGTGCCTCAAGAGCAGTTGCCTGTCTAGCATCACCTTGTGTAGTGGGACCCTGTTTGCCTCAAGCTTCGGGTAACGATGGGGTAACCAATTCCAATATCATCTCTATGCTCCGCTTTATCCTCACGAAACGTGCCCAGTACTCTCCGATCTCTCTGTGGACCTTGTGGGGCATGCTTAACATCAGCCTCTACCTCTATCTCCTTCTGAGTCTCATGTGGTAATGGCTCAGCACGGCTCTCTGGCCTACCCCTACGGCCTCTAGCTCGTGCTCTCGCCCCTCTATCGCGATTGCTATTAGGCATAATGCCAAGATTCTGACATTTACAATCATTTCTTAGTCAAACCCATCTTGATATACACAATTATATCTAGAAAAGCACAGTAACATGGGGATGTAATTTTCCAAATTTTTAATATTTTAACACCGACACACATCAGACCAACTTAGCTCTGATACCACCTCTATCACGACCCAACTTACCTAAAATCGCAATAAATTTTTTGCTTTTTGTTTATTATTTATTATTCATTCTTACCTTACTTTGATCTTGAACAGCTACCACCAACAGTTGGGTTGTGTATCAGTGTTAACCACATCCAACCATAACATTCCAATTTACATTATAATTTAGAAGTAAATACTTGTATTCATAAATCAGAGTTGCGATTTTACAGGTGTTTACAATTCTTTACATCCCCAAGTGTTACATTAAAAATATTACTGTGCTATTACATGTCTAGATACAAAACTGTACAAATGTATATACATTTATGTGATGGGATGTAGCGGACTTCCAAAAATCAATCCTCAGTTGCTCTCTGTCTATTGAAAGTGCTCTGTAGAGGGGAAAAATAAGGGGGTGAGCAAACCACATGCTTAGTAAGGCAATCATGCAAGCAGGTAGATAATTGTACTATCTACGTGTTCGTGATGCCATGCGTAAAACCACGCAATTACTGGTCATACCCAAAATAACAGTTCTTGCTTGTGTTCATGATATTATATTATTCAAATCAGTGCACAATTCTTAAATAAAGCATGGAAAATCATCATGCGCAAGTCGTAATTAAAGTACGAAAAAATCATCATGCGCAAGTGCACTTAAAAGCATTTCATACTGAACACAAATCATTATTCATCAGGACTCAGCCCATCCCTTGGACTGTCCTAACCCACAAAATAGTTTAAAAACATGGATTCATTAAAACCAAGAGACATGTGAGATAGGCAATTAATAATAAGGGAAATATCCTCCAGGACTATGGCTATATCCTCTGTGATCCCAGGCTACACAGATTCTAGTGTGCGGGGTATCACCTCTATCTGCTTCCGCACCGGATGTGGGTCATGTCCTACCCGTCTGTCCACAACAGATTATCTCTCATCTGAAGATGACATATATATATATAATCTCAACATCTATAATGTACTCCATGCTACATGCACGGTACAACGTACTCCATGGACCCATATCATCATATCGATATCGAGCCACATCTCAATACACATGTGCGAGCGTATTTAATCGACGTGACACACAGTCTACCTGAAGCTCCTAGTACGGCTCCCAACATGTCATAAAATTACGTGTGAGCAATCTCTAGCACGACAACAAGTATAGTGGACATCTAGTACGAGCAATGCTCCAACACCATGTCAAAACTTGTAAGAAAACTAGTGCGAGATAGGCTCCAGCACAATGTCATAAAATCCATGCAAAAACTAGTGTGAGCTTGGCTATAGCACAATTTCATAAAATCCATTTGAAAACTAGTACGAGCTAAGCTCTAGTATTCATGCATATAAAACTCTAGTGCGAGCATTGCTCCAGCACTGATGCATGTGTAAACAAGTCAAATCTCGTGCGAGCAATGCTCTAGCACGATTTATTTCCACAAAACTCATGTAAGTGGCTCATTCTTTTGCAAAGCATGGTTATTAAAACCAAATCAAGCTATTTTCATGCAAATCATTTATAACGCTAGCCAGCCTACCAATTCACATGTTAAAAGCAATAAAAGATTTAAGAACCTCATGTTCTTGCTTTTCATGAACTTTTCTTAAAATCTCATTTTCTTTGCCCCTTCAAACATCTATTTCTTTCCTATGATCACAACCATTCTAGAAAATCATAATGCGCCTGAAAATGTTTACAGATAGCTCTATGAGTCAACACAATTCCCTTACCTCAATTCACTCGGAAGCAACTCTTCCTTCCTTTCCTGCTTCTCGCAATTAGGTTCAACTTGCTCTGAATACGTCTTCGGGAGCTGCAAACATTCATCAAACACATGAATTAATACTGATAACTCATGTTTTGTCTTCAACTAGTCAATATATCTTATTGAGCCTATTACATCAAGTTTGGCTCTTTATCACATTTAACCACATCATGGTTATCGAACACTTTTCTAGCCATTCCTAGCCAAATTTGGCTAGCAAACAAACTTAGTTATCAATTCAAGTACTTAGCTTGCATGCTCTAACCTTAGTTCCTCCATTCATTCATGTATTTCACAAACACCATATATGCACATTTCATCACTTTGACTAATCCCATAAATTGATTTCATACCACAATCTCGAAATCATGCATATAACCTAACTGACACCTTGATATAATCTATTCATCATTGAATCCACCATATCTCATTTTCTCTCACCAACTTATTTCTAGGTCATTGTTGATTCATCACATTCTAGGTAGTTTCAACCAATGATACATACACCAATCTACTTATAACAACATCTAATTAAACATATTTAAAGTTGGTGTATTGAAAACTCACCTAGCTTGACTTTTATCTTGTCCAAAATTTGAAGATCCTTTTGCTTCTTCAATCCAACAAGTTGAATGTTGATTTCAAGCTATATTGTTCTCCTTTTTACAATGAACAGCTTTGCTCTAATAGCTTTTTCTCAAATCTTTTTGGAAAAGGGATGGTATTCTAGAGAGAGATAGCTTGATATTTGGGGTAAAAATGGAGAGATGTTTTAAGTTTTATGAAAAATGAGGTTTTGACCATCGGGTTTTTATAGGATAGGGGTGATGAGATCGATCTGCTAGGGTAGAGATCGATCTTCCTTTGATTTTGAACTAATGAAATGTTTAGGCATGGAAATGTGGGATTGATCTGCTTTTTTGGGAAGAGATCGATCCTTTCTTAGCAGAATCAAATGGAGATCGATCTGCTAATGGGGAGGGATCGATCTTTGCTATGCAGAAGCACTTGGGGATCGATTTACACTAGGGAGAAATCGATCTGCTCTTTGTAGAATCAAATCGAGATTGTTCTGCTTGAATAAGGGACGATCTGCTTGAATAAGAGATCGATCTGGCCTTCATCTGCAGGTTTCCAACTACAAATTTTTTAAAATTTTAAAGGAAAAACTTGTGTTTGATTATTTCACTAGTCATTTTACAATCTGCTCATACTTAGAGCATGGAAAGGTTCACTCCTTATGATTTTCATGTTATGGAACTTGTGTGTACTGCTTAGAATCATATAAGGTACCTAGAATTCATGATTCTAGCATTATCCTCAGTCTGAATGTTTTAAATTCCATTCGTTTAGTTTGTGGCCACTTCAGCTCTTATTTAACCTTTACATGTATTCATGAATACTAATTCATTCTCTTTGCAATTTCATTCAAGTCAAAGGTTCTTCTTATGGTTCGATTACATATGAAAATGTGTTACATTGTATGAATTATAAGGTATACATTACCAAAAGTGGGTCTTACAGTTTTAGTTAGTGTTAGCTACATTAGTCTCTTGTTTAATCAAGAGTGGCAGTTGTTTTTGTTTTAAAAAGTCTGATATGGAATTAAAGTTAGAAGCTTTTGGTTTTGATTTAAAGCTTATGAAGGAAGAGTTGGAGACTTTTTGATGAAAATAGCTCCAGAGGGAATCTAATGATGAGCATCAGTGGATGGTTGGAAAACTCCTTACACAAAGGCAATTTAACAAAGAAGCAAAAAGTAAAACGTTTAGGGTAGTTTGGAGGCTTGTGAAAGAAGTGGATGCTCTGATCTTGGAAGATAACATATTTTTGTTTAAGTTTTCTTTGAATAAGATAAAATAAAAAGGTTTTATAGGGTGTTCCATAGTTATTTGACAAGCACATGTTAATGATATAAGAGTATAAGGCAAATTTACAACAATAGGAATAGTCGTTTATAGAGGCAATCTTTTGGATTGGGATATATGATCTTCTTATGGGAATGAAGACTCAGGAGACAATAGAGAATACACCAAGGTGAGTAAATTAATCTCTTTGATGCTAGTCTTGATCAAAATAGTTGGGCGAAAGTGGGTGGCCATAAGCATAACAAAAACCATTAAGACATGCCATCTTAATCACTTCTAAGGCTAGAAAGAAAGGGATGTATGAAAGAATTATGTACAAAAGACTTTCTACTTTTAGTTATTATCATAGTTATTTAAGCCATAGTGAAACCAATTTTGATAAAGAGATATGAGGTGAAGAGGATAATAGGAAGAAGTAATATAGAGATTGGATGAGAGTTTCACCTATCAAGAGGAGAGAAATCTAATAAAACTGATAGTAGAGGTCTTTCTTGTAGTAGGCAGAGGGATAATATGATGGCGACCTCATCGACTACAAGTAGGAGAGAATTATAAAGACTTAACCTTATATGTGCCACTAACTTGGAAAGTAGGAAAACCAAGAAATGTGATCACACTTCAGCTAAATCAACAGAGTAATAGAGTGACCTGAAGGTAGAAGGTGAAAATTAGATGGTCAATACTAATCAGAAGATGAGAATGCTGTAAAAAAAGGAGATTAAGTATTTTAAATAGGATAATTACGGAATCGCCATATGATTAAAGGATAATAATAAGATTACTACTAAAACAGGGAAGATCAACGTGTCATGGAAAATGTAAGGCAGGAAATTTTTGAACTTTAAAATTACAAACGTTGTAGTACAAAGGCAGACATGGCTTTCATGTTAAACAATGACTTGTGTCCACTTGATATATAGAGATTTAACAACTCTATGAGTCATAGTTTTTCCTGCAATTGTTACCAAATTTGCTAAGTAGGTTGATCCTCTTTATGACATATCTTCTAGTTCAACTTTAACTTAATTGATGAGATTTTAAAATGTTGCCTTAGTACCTTGATTTAGTAATCGAGATGTAACAAAAGTTGAGTCTTGTTATATATAAATTACTATCAGAATGTGTTTTGAGGTCTTCAGGATTCTTTGCTCATTGTCATAAATGATTTGCTTTAGCTTTTATTTTATATGATTCATGACCAAAGGAAATTTTTTATTACCCATATACCCTTAATTAAGCTTCTAGAAGTTAAAATAATTGCTGGCATTATTGTTTAATATTCTAAAATAAAGTTATCTTTTGTCAGAATTGAGATTTAAGAAGTTAACATGCATGGTTAGTGCATTTGGTTATTTTTTTCCTATGCATAGAGATCATAAAGATGAATTTTTATTCAAATAAAGCAAGTTTTAATTTAAGAATGAGATGTGGGGCTTCAATACCCTTTGTAGTAGTATCGATTTCATATATCATCTTAGGAAATCGTAATGAGTACTATAAGTTTCTTCGAAAAATTTTTATATTACTATGAAAATCCAAGAGTGAAATATTTCATGTTTATATGTTTTTTTTTTTGCTTAAATAAACACACAAAGAAGTTGATGAACCCCAAAATTCAAGAATAAAAAGCAAGTAGTGTTGTTTTCTTTTAATTTATCAAATCTATGAGTTGGTGAAACTCGAATATAGTTTCTTTTACATGCATTAATACATCTGGTTCTTTATAATTTTTATTTTTTCCTACAAAGAGGGCATCACATAGATGAATTTTTGCATCAAATAAAACATGTATTACTTTAAGATAAGATGTGGAGCTTCAATGCTATTTACTTTTTGTAGTAATATCAATTTCATATATCATCTTAGGAAACCTGATACACTTAGTAATATTGATACTGCATTTATTTTATAAGGTAATTTCTCTTTATCTTGCAACTTCTTAAATAAAAGTGGTGTGATGATTTAGTTGTTGGATTTATCTCATTTAGTTAACTAGCAAAGTCAATTTTGATCAAGACTTAATTCTAATTAATGTCAAATCAATGAACATTTTAGTAATACCGATAATAATAACCTGAGTTAAGTAGTATGATTTTGATTAAATGTGACCATATATTATATATATGGTATACAAATATTAAACTTACAATGACATGGGTTTATACGTGATTAGATGAATGGAGGTTTCTACTCTAAGCCTATATATATGTATATATATATATATAGATGAAGGTGGCCCATTAAGTTTCATAACTTTGAAATCAGGGATGAGAGTAGAAATCTTACCTCTCACTTTCCTTCTCACTCTCTCTTTCATTCTTTCTCCTATGTAGGCCTGAATATAGTCAATAAGAAGCATTCAAAAGGTACTGTAACCCTGAAGCAACTGTAGTTACGAGATTGAGCTCTCATCTGCATACAAGTTAGTTTTACAAAGTTTCAATATTGTGTTAGTAACTTGGTGAGCTTTTAGCTACCTGATAACTCTAAAAATATAGTTATTTTCTGTATAATTTCTTAATTAGTTAATTAAATCCACCTATTGTTTTATTATTTATCCCCTCATATTAATTAAATTTCTCATGTTTTGCAAATAAATAAATTTTGGATGATTTTCAGTCGTTTTAGTAGAAAATGGACTGAAAATGGGAAAAAAGGGAGACTAGGCCACTTGAAGACAAGAGAGAGGTGGAATTTTATCTTATAGCATGAGTCATCATCTCTCTCTTCCCTTAACACTAGGATGCCAAGTTTCCATCTATTATTCATTCTTGAAGGATAAGAACAAGGGACACCTTTGCCAACACATGGATGACACATGCCCTTGCCACTTTGCATGCTTATGTGGACAAGAAGACAAAGGAAAGTGCTAGAAGATAGAGAGGTGTCCAATGCTGGTAGGAGGCTTTGACGACATGGAAAAATCTTTTTCAAGGGGTTAATGAGAAGATAAGTGGCCAATAATTGCCAATTCAACTAGGATACGGATTCCCCTTTGTACCCTCATTTTAGTGACTATTTAAGCAAAAAGATATGGACTATAAAAGGGGTCGGCTACTGGGTTTAGAAAGGTTTTCTTTCTATGCTTTTAAATGTTATTTGGCAGCCACCATTCAGATATACATTTTATTCTTGCATTTTCGGGTTTTTTTTTTTAGAGTTTCTTTTATTTTCATGCACATTAACGTTCAAGTTTTCAATACTAGTTGCTTTTTTTTTTTAGAAATATCATTCTATTCTACTCATTATCTTTCTTTCATTTTCTATTTAAACTGAGCTTTATGGTTATATAAGATTATGAGGTTGAAAAATTACCTCTATGGCTTTTGCAAGAAAGCTTGATCCACAATTTTCTTCTTCAACTTTATCATCACTACAAGTTTATATTTGATACTGTTTTAATTAATTTGTTTCGATTTTAAAAATGCATTTTAAAATAGAGGACTAGTTGTTAGAGTTTTATTAAGAAAAGTAGTTCATATAAATATATATATATAATAGAGTAGCTACGTAAAAAGAGTCATTGCAATTTAAGAGTTTTGATTTTCGATTCACATTTTCTCTTTAAACTTATTTTTGCATTTTGTTACTGCCAGATTGCAAAGCTATGAATCTTTTCATTAATGTTAACTTATAAATAGTACTGTTTAAAGTAAAGCTAGACTAGATATATAATAATCAATCATCATGTGCATTTGCTTCTTTTCACCGTTTCAAGTTGTCATCAACGCTTCAATTTTTTCATCTCCGCTTTAATGCATAGTTTCCTTACTTACTACTTCGGTTTCAGTTGAAATTAGGGGTTTGTTGATAGGGTTTTGGTATTTTTCAGGATTTATTTATCTTAAACAATTTTTATGTTGCATGTCGAATTGACAATATAGCATCTATTTGCTATTCCAAATTTTTTTTCTTTATCATCACTTACCATTACTTCAGGTTTCTTTTTTTTTTTTGTTAGGATTGGTATGTTATTGTGTTGTACAGAAGTTGAGGTTTATTTGGTCATTTGTATGTGTGTTTAGGTTATACTTCATTTAGGTAAATTTCTAAATAGGAATAGGATAGGTTTTTACAAGTTTTAATTACATAAATTTCATAAATTATATATGTTGATTCTGCCACCATTTGATGTTAATATAAGATGTTCTTAGTTCTGTTTTTAGTCCATTTTAGGTATGTCATATGATTTTTAGGGATTTTTAGGAATTCATTTAGATTAGGTTTCATGCATAGTTTTAGTGTTAATCCATAGAAAATATTAGTTTTACTACATTGCATTCATAAGATGTTTGCATTCATTCAATCACTATTTTGCATCATTTTAAATCATATTTAGGTCATATTAGGTAGTACTTAGGTCATATATACAGTAGAAAAATTGTAGAGTAGATTACCATACATTTTTAGGCCATTTTTTACTTTGTATTTCATGTTAGGCGTTAGTTTAAGATTACTATTTAGATTAGTTTTCATGGCTGGTTGGGGTTAGTTTATGGGTTGTTTTAGGGTTAAGAAAAAAATTAATTAACTTAGTTTTATTTAGTGTAGGGTGTAGAGTTAGGTTAGAATAGGGTTTTATTTTATGTTCTATTATTTTCATGCATACATTTAAGGTTTGGTTGCTTTTTCACATGAGGAAATTGTTTACTATTTTAGGTACATATTAGTTGATAGTTTAGTGATGATAATTTATTAGTTCGGGGTTTAAGTTTTGTATTTAGGGTTAGTTTAGGGTTGGAGTCCTTTTCATGCATTTTTAGGTTAGTTTTCAATTCAATTTTCAAAATTCCAAAAATATTTTAATTCTCATGCATCATATAGAATAGATTTTATTATTTACTTATGCATTTCATTGGTTTAGTATTCATTTTGGATTAAGAATAATTTAGTGCTACACTTTAAGGCATTTTGGGTTAGGATTTCCATTTAGGGCTTTTAATATTGTGTTTAAAATTTTATTTCCTCATGCATTAGTTTGGGATATTTTACATTCTCTTTCATTTAATTAGAATATATTTAAGGAATTTTAATTTCATATTAGGATTTTCTAGACTTATTTTCATTGTTTTCATTTTAGGTCTATATTTTCTTTTATTTGCATTTTTAACCCATTTTATTTCTAAATCTAATTTTATTAATTTTCTTTTACATATTATTATCCTATTTTACTTGGAGCTCTCAAAATATTTTTGCTCTATTTTGTTGTTTACTTTTTAATATTTTGAATATAAGTCTAGTATATCACACTTAAAAATTATCCATAATTGGCTAGGATATACTTAGGGTAAGATTAACTGGTACTTAGTTGGACTTTATATCTTCTCTGTGGAATGACAATTTGGGAGTCAATTCCCTTTATTACTTGTGTGACTCATGTGCTTGCGGTGTGGACATCTTGAACGTATCAAGTTTTTAGCGTCGTTGCCGGGGATGATGCTGCCATTAGTTGATATTGGTGAAATTATGTTTAAGTATACTTCTTGTTTTGTACATACTTAGGTAGTAAATATTTTGAACCTTCACCTAAATCAGTTAGATCTCTTCTTTCCTATAAAAAGAAAATAAAAAAAAATTCAAAATTTCAAAAATTTCAAAAATTCGTTGAAGACTTTTAAATATCTGTATGCGTGGAGCCAAAAGTTTTGATTGTTTTCCTTTAGATCCTGAAATAAAAAGAACACTTAGGAAAAATAGAAAGAACTCTAGGAAAAATAGTAGGTACGCTATAAGACACGAGGGTTAAAAATAGCAAGATCAGGACCATAGGAGATTATGTAGTCCCAACCATAGGAGGGTATTACTTTGGCATCAAGCTATCAGCAGTTCCAACCAACAACTTTGAAATTAAGCCATCGATCATCCAGATGATCCAAACTTCTATTCAGTTCAGTTGGTTTCCCCATGATGACCCACGTGCTTACTTAGGAAATTTCTAGAATTGTGCAATACCTTCAAGTATAATGGGCTCACGAATGACACATTTAGGCTTAGGCTATTCCCTTTCTCTTTTTGGGATAGAGCTATACATTGGCTAGCTACTTTACCTCCTGGCTTCAAGTACAAAGTCTGTAGTGATATATCCTACTTTTAAAATGGTTGACTATACTTTCCTCCTTCTAAAATGGCCAAATTTCATAATGATACATCCTCTTTCTCTCAGATAGACTTTGAGTCCCTTTATGATACCTAGGAGAGATACAAAGACCTTCTTATGAAGTGTCCTCACCATGGCCTTCCCTTATAGTTTCAAGTACAAAACTTTTATAATGGATTCATTGGCCAGAATAGGATTATCATTAACACTCCTTGTAGAAGAGCTTTGATGCGCAAGACAAAAGAGGAGGCATACGGTTTGTTGGATAAGATGGCAGCCAATAATTACCAGTGGTCATCAGAGAGAAAACTGCCAAAGAATGTAAGACCCATAATTTGTATATGTAATCTTTATGACTTTGGGATGAATGGACAAGTCACAAATGATATAAATTATGAGGAATGAATGTTTTAAATTTGTAAATGTGTACGAAATGCAAAATAGGTAGTTAAGTAAATCGAAAACCAATGTAACAGTGAAATGGAGATGAAAAACTGCAGCAGATCGATCTCACTAGCATGAGAGATCGATCTCATTGCTTAACATCTACAGAATCAAGACATTTTGTAAGCGGCAAATCGATCTCATGCAAGAGCATATCGATTTCCTTAAGTCTCGAGTTAGAACAGATCGATCTCATTTAAGGCCAGATCGATCTCCTTAAGGTTCTGAGTTGTACAGATCGATCTCACGCTTAAGGGTAGATCAATCTCATTAAGCCTAAAAGGTTGGTTTCGAGGAGAAAGATACAGTGTAGATCGATCTCATTTGATTAGCAGATCGATCTCATAGAGACAATTCTATGAATACTGGGTTTTGCACTTCAGTTTTTCTCGAGAAACACTATTCCATTCAAGAACCAAAGCTAAACCTAACCTTTCAACACTAGAAAACTTCAGTTTGCAATCAGTTTTGAGTGAGATATAGTTGAGTAAAGTTGTTCTTGGCAAAGAGGAGAATAACATACTTGGAAACAAGAAGTTGAAATCAAAGATTTCAAGAGCAATGAGGATTTTACCAATTGTGGGTGAAAAAGAGGAAAATTTCATCTAGCTAAGATTTAATGCACCAAGTTGATATATGTTAAACTAGGTGTATTGATGAGTTAATTGGTATATGTGTGAATTGTTGGAAACAAAAGGATCATGAAAAATGAGCATGACCTAGTTTTGGACATGAAAATGGGAAAATGATGAGGAAATGGTGTTAACATGAATTTAATGATGGAATATGTATGTATGGAAGATTATAAGTTAATCTTATGGGATACATAAATGGGAAATGAGAAGAAATGAGGATAGCTATATGAAAAAGATGGTATAAAACCATATTTAGGGAAAGTGATGTAATCTTTGTAGTGAACTGAAATTTGGCAAATGAAACGAGTATATTTCAGTATACTAACGTAAATAATTATAACAGCTTCGAAAACCACATTGGAAGCTGATCAGACTGCAAAAGTGAGCAACACCGAGGAAGAGAGATCATGTGACGTGATTTGAGGTTAGGGAATTTCGTGAGTAGCTAGAGATGGCTCCACGTATTTGGAGTAGAATTTCGATATTATACTCTATATGAAATCCCATGAATAGGCATATTATGGTGATAGAGACTAATGAGGTTAAGTGTATTTTATCCAAAAATAGGTGAAAATACCTTAGACGCATGTTGTGACTAAAATGCATAGTTGTATGATAGAATGGCTAATGTTTTCATGTATATGCGAAAATAGCACATGTTAGTG
Source organism: Firmiana major (assembly GCA_033439115.1). Taxonomy (NCBI): domain Eukaryota; kingdom Viridiplantae; phylum Streptophyta; class Magnoliopsida; order Malvales; family Malvaceae; genus Firmiana; species Firmiana major. The sequence continues at coordinate 67,978,749 of CM065899.1, forward strand.
CAGATTTGATTTAATTGGGTGAACTGTGATTTGAATAAGTCATCTATCTGGTTTTGTGTGAAAACCATAAGTGCTAGAGAATACTCGCATTATATTTTGAGATATGCATCACAAAGTACTTGAGAATATCCCCGTACTTGATTTAAATGCGTTTTATGCATTATGGAGTACTGGGAGCATTGTTCGTACTTAGTTTTCCTTGATTGATGCATGATAGAGTATTAGGAGCATAACTCATACTCAGTTTTACATGAAAGAGTACTGGGAGCTTTGCTCGTACTCAGTTTTTATATCATTTGTGATATGGTCGTGCTGGGAGTTTACTCGCACGTACCAGTTTTAAAAGAGAAAGCATGAAACAGTCGTGTTGGGAGCCTGTGTAGACTGTGTGACGCACCGATTATACGCTCACACGTGCAATATTTTGAGATATGGTCGAGGGCTATTGAAATTTGAACCCATAGTATGCAGACTAAGACTTATGGCAAGCATCTCGACTATGAGGTATATCCAAGGTATGAGGACTAAGACTCATAGTGAGCATCCCACCTTGAGATAGGGTCCATGGAGTACTGTGTACTGTGTATGTCACATGGGGTATGTTGTACCGTGAGTAATTGATGTACTTGGATAGGATTAGTTAGCAGTGGGAGCGGGATCCAATGGGATCTAGTGTGCTCCGAGATTAGGTCCGCAGTAGTAAGCTGACGGTAGAGATTTGACCCACCTCCCGTTACAGCAATTGTGAGTCCCCGCACATCGAGTACTGTGTAGCCTGGGATCACGAAAAATGAACTATGATCATAAACTCGGAACAGATAGGGTAAGGAAATGATTTCAAGGCATGAACATATTATTTTGTAGATAGTGCGGTTATCTACTTGCTTGCTTGATTTCCTTACTGAGCTGTGAGCTGACCCCCTTTTTACTTCCCTCTTTACAGAGCATCCACAGTAGGTGGACACGGCTGGAGATTTGTAGACTTTGATCCGCTGCCTATCCATCTTACGAGAGGTATACACACTTGATATTTTGTACTGAACATTATATAAGCATAGCTATGTAAACGATAGTACGGTCGGGATGTATATGTACAAATAATTGTATTAGTGTATAAGAGTTTACATTACTGAAAAGAATATTAAATTGTATGCATGTGATGAATGAGTGTGAATGGGTGACTAATATCGGGTCACAGCCCAACGTTTGATGTGAGTAATGACAGAAGGAAAGGTAAGTGAATTGCGAAAAATTTGTGATGGTTTTGGAGAAGTCACGTGTGAGAGAAGGGCTGACAGAATGGTATCAGAGTAGTGTTAGTCTGATGTGAATCGATATTAGTAATTTGGAAAATATACATCCCCATTTTACTCTGTTTTGTTCAGTTACAATTGTATATACAAGATGGAAATCAGACTAATTAATGGTTGTGAATGCAGGAATTTAGCCAGTATGGTTAATACTCGTCGTGGTAGAAGGGATAGAGGTAGGGCTCAAGGCCGTAGAGGTAGGCCAAAGACCCGAGATGAGACTACAGGTCAGACTGAGGTACTAGAGAGTACCAAGGCACGCTTCATGAGGATAGAGCATAGCCTAGAGGTGATATTGGGGTTACTGGCACAGATTTTGCCAAGAAGGCAAGGATAGGATACAGGGGTTTCGACTGGAGAGGCAGTTGCACCTGATATGCCTATACAGCCAGAACAGGCACTGCAGACCACAGATAATCCTACACCCCCACCAGTTTCAGGTAGTAGTGGCTTGGGGTATGGATGTGATTTGGATAGATTGCGACAGTTTCAGAAGCTTGAACCTCAATCTTTTCGAGGGGTCAAGGACCCGATTTTGGCAGAGGAGTGGATAGGAGAGATTGAGAAGTTATACGGATTCTTTGAGTGTACGACTTCAGAGATGGTCGCGTTTGCTGCGTTCCTACTGAAGGGGACGGCAGAGCATTGGTGGAAGTCCACCATACCTATATTGAGAGCCCGACATACAGAGATCAATTGAGAGATATTTTTAGATGCCTTCAAGAGGCAGTTTGTTCCAGATACGGCACAACGGAAGATGCATACTGAATTTTTGTGGTTGAGTCAGGGGAGCCATTCAGTGGATGAGTATGAGACCAGATTTTTATCCCTGGGGAGATATGACCTCGACACTATGAGTGGCGGACCAGGAAGGTCTGCAGACTTATAGATGGGCTGAGACTAGTATTACAGTCTAGATTAGTCTTGTTAGACATCTCTACCTATGATGAGGCAGTGCGCATGGCTTAACTATGTGAGCAAGACTATGAGTGAAATGTCTCAGAGTTCAGAACAATTGGTAAGGGTAGAGACAGAGATAGGAAGAGGCTGGTGAGCGACAGTGCTAGAGGTTTCAGATATCGAGGAGGGAGGAGACTCTTCGGTAAGAGACGAAAGATCAAAGAAGTGCAGGAGAAGATTGTTAGATCTCCTGCATACCCGGCTATAGCTCCAGCTAGAGGAGTAGTGATTGGAGGATCGAGGCCTACCACTGAGCAGTATAGTCGATGTGGTAGATTCCATGGAGGTAGACCTTATCCGGTTAGTAGTGGATTGTGCTTCAGATGTGGGAAGCCAGGGCATATGGCAAGAGTTTGCCCAGAGGTTATTGATATTGCCCCACAAAAGGGCAAAGAGCCTGAGAGAGCTCCAGTTGATACATTTGCTCAAAGGAGGAGAGCAACGACAAAGGAGAAGGGGAAGTAAGTCATGGGACGAGGGCGAGTACATGCCTTGGACCATGGCACAACTGATGCTTCATCAGATGTGATTAGAGGTAACATCTTGATTTATGATTTGGAAGCTTATGCTTTAATTGATCCTGGTGCCACGCATTCATTTGTATCGCCTTCATTTGCATGTATGTTAGCAAAGCATATAAAGTGTACACCCTTGACTATGATGATGCTGATTAGTACGCCTATGAATAGTAGTAAGCTAGTTGAGTATATATTAAATGATTGTAAGCTAAGAGTAGAGGAAAATGATATGATAGCCAATCTGATATTGTTAAACATGAGTGATTTTGATATAATCTTAGGGATGGATTGGTTGTCGTCAAACCATGCTGTTTTAGATTGTTACACTAAGACGATTATGTTTCCTAACCCTGAAAATTATGTTGTAAAGTTTAATGAAAAGAAATGAAAGTAGTAGTTATGATTGTAATTGATAATGTACTATGCTGACTGAGAGATGAATATGTTAAAGGTTTTATAGCATACGTGGTTGATATAAATAAGGTACATCTGGAGTTGGTAGATATTCTTGTTGTTAATGAATTCTCAGATGTCTTTCCGAATGAATTGCCAGGGTTGCCACCAGAAAGAGAGATGGAGTTTTGTATAGATTTGGTGCCTGGTACTAAACCTATATCGAAACCACCGTATCGCATGGATTTAGTTGAGCTAGAGGAGCTTAAGAGACAGTTACAGGAGTTGTTGGATAGGGCATTCATCAGATCGAGTGTTTCGCCTTGGGGAGCACCGATTTTGTTTGTAAAGAAGAAGGATGGAAGCCTCTGATTATGTATAGATTACATATTGTTGAATAAGGCTACCATCAAGAATAGGTATCCTCTTCCACATATTGATGATTTGTTGGATCAGCTCCGGGGAGCGTAGGTCCTTTCTAAGATTGATCTAAGGTCTAGGTATCATCAGTTGAGAGTTCAAAGTGGAGATGTGCCCAAGATAGCATTGAGAACCTGTTATGGCCATTACGAGTTTTTGGTTATGCCATTCGGATTGACGAATGCTCCCGCAGCTTTCATGGCTTTAATGAACAATGTGTTCAAGCCATATTTGGATCAGTTTGTTATCGTCTTCATCGATGACATATTAGTATACTAAAGATCCGAGGAAGAGTATGAGAAACACCTCAGGATTGTGTTGCAGAAGTTATGAGAGCAGAAGTTGTATGCTAAACTCAGTAAGTGTGACTTTTGGTTGTCACAGATCTCATTTTTTGGGATAGTTGGTGTCGAAGGATGGGGTATCAGTGGATCCATCCAAGATAGAGGCTGTAGTTCAATGGGAACAGCCGAGGACAATCACTGAGATCAAGAGTTTCTTAGGTTTAGCAGGATATTATCGGAGATTCGTAGAAGGATTTTCGAAGTTAGCTACTCCATTGACACGTCTCACTTGGAAGAGTGTAACATTTGTATGGGATGAAGATTGTGAGAGGAGTTTTTAGGAGTTGAAGAGTCGATTGACCACTGCTCCGATTCTCACTATCCCTACTAACTCAGGAGGATTTTTAGTGTATACAGATGCTTCGCATTAGGGACTGGGCTGTGTATTGATGCAGGATGGGAAGATAGTTGCTTATGGATCCAGACAGTTAAAGGACCATGAGAAGAACTATCCGACCCACGATTTGGAGTTAGCAGCAGTAGTGTTTGCGTTGAAGGTATGGCGTCACTACTTGTATAGAGAGAAATTCCAAATTTTCACCGACCACAAGAGTCTTAAGTATCTGTTCTCACAGAAGGAACTGAACATGAGACAGAAAAGATGGCTAGAGTTTCTGAAGGACTATGATTGTGAGATACTTTATCATCCGGGTAAGGCTAATGTTGTAACCGATGCTTTGAGCAAAAAGAGCTTTGGGATGGTATCGTATATGATGGTTCGGGAACATGAGTTGCTTGAGCAGTTTGCTAGCCTTAGTTTGGGAGTTGTGCCGTCTGACATGAATACGGACTGCATGATTGCTAATTTACGCTTAGAGCTGGATCTATTGGACAGGATCAGACAGGCTCAGCAGACTGATCCGTATTGCATTGATGTGATTGGTCAGATGCAGAGGGGCACAGTGACTGACTTTGAGATAAGTTCAGATGGACTTATGAGGTTTAGAGGCAAATTGTGTGTTCCTGAGGACCCAAATCTCAGGAGATTGATATTGATGGAAGCTCATTCGTCAAGGTACACGTTACATCCGAGGAGTAACAAGATGTATCAGAATCTCCGAAAGGTGTACTGGTGGTCAAGTCTAAAGAGAGACGTGGCAGATTTTGTGGCAAGATATCTCATATGTCAGTAAGTGAAGGTAGAACATAAAAAACCTACAGGGTTATTTCTGCCTCTACCTATACCGATATGGAAATGGGAGCATATCACCATAGACTTCGTGATGGGTTTACCGAGGACCTGAAGGAATCACGATGTGATATGGGTGATTGTTGATAGATTGACGAAGTCAACCCACTTCCTAGCTATGAGAGCTACCGATACTCTGAGTACATTGGCAGGGTTGTATGTACGCGAGGTTGTGAGGTTACATGGTATTCCATTCAGTATTGTCTCGGATAGGGATTCCCAGTTCACTTTCCACTTTTGGAAACATTTTCAAGAAGCCATGGGAACCCAGTTAAGTTTAAGCACGACTTTCCATCCTCAGACAGATGGTCAATAATAGAGGACTATACAGATTCTGGAGGATATGTTGAAAACGTGTGGCTAGATTTTAGAGGCTCATAGGATGATCATTTGCCACTAGCCGAATTCGCATACAACAACAGTTATCATGCGAGTATCGGGATGGCACCGTATGAGGCTTTCTATGGCCATAGATGTCGTTCCCCTATCGGTTGGGAAGAAGTAGGTGACAGAAAGATTTTTGCTCCTGACTTGGTTACACAAGCCTCTGAGGATGTCCGGTTAACAGTTGAGAGATTGAGGACAGCCCAGAGTAGACAGAAAAGCTATGCTGACAAGAGATGAAGATCACTTGAGTTCGCAGTTAGTGAGTCAGTAATTCTAAAGATTTCTCCTTCCAAGGGTATAACGAGATTTGGGAAGAGAGGTAAATTGAGTTCTCGCTACATTGGACCTTTTGAGATACTCGATCGAGTGGGAGATAAGGCATATAGGTTGGCATTGCCACCAGAATTATCCGGAGTGCATAATGTTTTCCACATTTCGATGCTAAGGAAATATCATCCAGATCCGAACTATGTGATTCGGTATGAGCCATTGGAGCTCAAGGAAGATTTGACTTATACAGAGAAATCGATTCGGATACTAGATAAAAAGGAGAAGGTCTTGAGAAATAAGACTACCGGGTTAGTGAAGATTCTCTAGCAGCATCACACTTCAGAGGAAGCTACTTGGGAGCTAGAGAGTCTGATGTGAGAGAGATATCCCCAGTTTTTTGTATAGTAACTTGGTCCTAATTTGGAAGACCTAATTTCTTAAGGTGGGGAGGATTGTAAGACCCGTAATTTGTATATGTAATCTTTATCACTTTGGGATGAATGGACAAGTCACAAATGATATAAATTATGAGGAATGGATGTTTTGAAGTTGTAAATGTGTACGAAATGGAAAACGAGTAGTTAAGTAAATCAAAAACCAATGTAATAGTGAAATGAAGATGAAAAGTTGCAGCAAAACTGCAGCAGATCAATCTCACAAGCATGAGAGATCAATCTCATTGCTTAAAATCTGCAGAAATAAGGCATTTTGCAAGGGGCAGATCGATCTCATGCAAGAGCAAATCGATTTCCTTAAGTCTCGGGTCAGAACAGATCGATATCATTTAAGGCTAGATCGATCTCCTTAAGGTTCTGAGTTGTGCAAATTGATCTCATGCTTAAGGGAAGATCGATCTCATTAAGCATGAAAGGTCGATTTTGAGGAGAAAAATGCAGGGCAGATCGATCTCATTTGATTAGCAGATCAATCTCATAGAGACAATTTTATAAATACTGGGTTCTGCACTTCAGTTTTTCCCGAGAAACACTATTTCATTCAAGAACCAAAGCTAAACCTAACCTTTCAACACTAGAAAACTTCAGTTTGCAATCAGTTTTGAGTGAGATATAGTTGAGTAAAGTTGTTCTTAGCAAAGAGGAGAACAACATACTTGGAAACAAGAAGTTGGAATCCAAGATTTCAAGAGCAAGGAGGATTTTACCAATTTTGGGTGAAAAGGAGGAAAATTTCAGCTAGGTAAGATTTAATGCACCAAGTTGATATATGTTAAACTAGGTGTATTGATGAGTTAATTGGTATATGTGTGAATTATTGAAAACAAAAGGATCATGAAAAATGAGCATGACCTAGTTTTAGACATGAAAATGGGAAAATGATGAGGAAATGGTGTTAACATGAATTTAATGATGGAATATGTATGTATGGAAGATTATAAGTTAATCTTATGAAATGCAAATGAGAAGAAATGAGGATAGCTATATGAAAAAGATGGTATAAAACCATATTTGGGGAAAGTGATGAAATCTATGTAGTGAATTGAAATTTGGAAAATGAAATGAGTATATTTCAATATACTAATGTAAATAATTATAACAGCTTCGAAAACCACATTAGAAGCTGATCGAACTGCAAGAGTGAGTAGCACCGAGAAAGAGAGATCACGTGACATGATCTGAGGTAAGAGAATTTCGTGAGTAGCTAGAGATGGCTCCATGTATTTGGAGTAGAATTTCGATATTATACTCCATATGAAATCCCATGAATAGGCATATTATGGTGATAGAGACTAATGAGGATAAGTGTATTTTATCCAAAAATAGGGTGAAAATACCTTAGAAGCATGTTGTGACTAAAATGCATAGTTACATGATAGAATGGCTAATGTTTTCATGTATATGTGAAAACAACACATGTTAGTGCGGATTTGATTTAATTAGGTGAATAGTGATTTGAATAAGCCATCTATCTGGTTTTGTGTGAAAACCATAAGTGCTAGAGAATACTCGCACTATATTTTGAGATATTCATCACAAAGTACTTGAGAATATCCTCGTACTTGATTTGAATGTGTTTTATGCATTATATAGTACTGGGAGCATTGCTCGTACTCAGTTTTCCTTGATTGCTGTATGACAGAGTATTAGGAGCATAGCTCATACTCAGTTTTACATGATAGAGTACTGAGAGATTTGCTCGTACTTAGTTTTTATATCATTTGTGATATGGTCGTGTTGGGAGTTTACTCGCACGTACTAGTTTTAAAAGAGAAAGCATGAAACAGTCGTGTTGGGAGCCTGTGCAGATTGTGTGTCGCACTGATTATAGGCTCACACGTGCAATATTTTGAGATATGGTCGAGGGCTATCCAAATTTGAACCCATAGTATGCGGACTAAGACTTATGGCAAGCATCCCGACTATGAGGTATATCCAAGGTATGAGGACTAGACTCATGGCGAGCATCCCACCTTGAGATAAGGTCCACACTATGTACCATATATGTCACATAGGGTACGTTGTACCGTGAGTACTTGATGTACTTGGATAGGACTGGTTAGCAGTGGAGCGGGATCCAGTGGGATCTGGTGTGCTTCAGGATCAGGTGCACAGTAGTGAGCTGACGGTAGAGATTTAACCCACCTCCCGTTACAGCAATTGTGAGTCCCCGCACACCGAGTACTATGTAGCTTGGGATCATGAAAAATGAGTTATGATCTTAAACTCGGAACATGTAGTCACCTATCTCGATTTTCTTTTCATGCTATGTAAATTGAGATTTCTTGAATGAATTATCACATGGTTTAATGATATGAACATGTGAGTTTGTGTTTTGTGAAAAGGGTAACCCGAGGGATTGGTGAGGCCCAGATTTCCATGTTTTCCAACATGATGATATGCCATATTTGATTTGATTTATACGAAATGGCTTGATACAACATGATTTACATGGTTTACATGAGAAATGTAGTGTTATGCATAAAATGCTGAGGTTGTTAAACCAGCATATTTCCTGTTTTATAACTGATGTTTTGTATATATATATATTGCATAAAAGCTTTGAGCAGGATGCATGCTTTAGATACAGATTGGGTAAGGAAATGATTTCAAGGGATGAGCATATTATTTTGTAGATAGTGCGATTATCTACTTGCTTGCCTGATTTCCTTACTGAGCTGTGAGCTGACCCCATTTTTACTTCCCTCTTTACAGAGCATCCACAGTAGGTGGACATGGCTGGAGATTTGTAGACTTTGATCCGCTGCCTATCCATCTTACGAGAGGTATACACACTTGATATTTTGTACTGAACATTATATAAGCACAGTTATGTAAATGATAGCACGGTCGGGATGTATATGTACAAATAATTGTATTAGTGTATAAGAGTTTACATTACCGAAAAGAATATTAAATTGTATGCATGTGATGAATGAGTGTGAATGGGTGACTAATATCAGATCACAACCCAACATTTGATATGAGTAATGACAGAAGGAAAGGTAAGTGAATTGAAAAAAATTTGTGGTGATCTTGGAGAATTCACGTGTGAGAGAAGGGCGTGACAAAGAATGCTACTGGAATTTATGAGTTGGATGCGCTATCTACCTTGACATCTAAATTACTAATCTTACGAAGAATGTAGAATCTTTTAGTACCCAGCCTAGTTTTGCCCTTGGTCTTAGCCTTGTTTTAGCTGTTTAAAGTCCTTTCATCTCGTGCTCTTTGTGTAATGGGTACATGCTCTATTGATAGGTGCCCACTGAACTTATAGTCTATTCAGTATGTTGCCTCACCTCAAAGATAACAAAATAATCCATGCTCTAGCGCCTAAAATCCATGGTAGAGGAATCACCCCAATTTCTCTTAAAGCCAAAATCAGAGGAAATCATTCATTTCCAAACCTTCGAAACCCCCTGGTTTTTAGCCTACGTCCTCGCATATACCACCACCTCAGCAGCTTCTACATCATCAGTCTCATCATTCCCATCAGCCCAATCAGTTTCAGCATAATCCACCACCTGTGCAGCCTCAGCAAATACTTGCACTCGCAGCTGAGAAAAAGCCTTCAATTGAGAAAATTTTAAGTTTATCATACAAAATCTAGCTACTTCAGTTAAGAACCTGAAAGTCTAGGTTGGGTAGATAGCTAATGCTCTCAGCCACAAGGACCTTTTCAGGTAATGCTGAAGCTAATAATGTTAGACAAAGGGAGGGTAAGAACATGTTAAGGCCATCACCGATAGGAGTGACAAAGTGTTAGATGATCCACATGTTAGGTCCAATCCTATTGAGCCTATAATAGCAGAGCCCTTCGGTTCTAATGAGGTAGCCCAGAGGGAACAGTGTCACGACCTTATTTCGTGACTTACCAAAAACCACTACAAAATTTTCACTTTTTACTTACCTTTCTCTTCCCCAACAGTTGGGTTGTGATTCGGCATTAGTCGTCTCATTCATACTCACCTTATCACATCAGACATACCTTTCATCATAAATATCTTTTGATTGTACGTACATATTTTCTCATAAGTTGATTTATTTACATTAACATAATTACATCCCCAATATTACAAACGTGTACATCACTGTGCTTATACATTGTTCAGATACAAAACAGCAAGCGCCGTGTATACCTTTAGCTTGTTGGGAAATGGCAGCAGACAAATGGAATGCTATACCTTAGCCGGGCTCACTCTACTATGCATGATTTGTAGAGAGGGGAAATAAATGAGGGTGAGCTCACAGCTCAGTAAGGAAATCAAGCAAGCAAGTAGACGTCCACACTATCTACTCTGAAAATAATGCTTTGCCTTTCCTTCTCTCATTTCAAAAGCATATATCAAAACTAATGTAATACTAGTACATACTCATTTCCATGTACTTAAAATCACGCTTAGTATCAATTGTAGGCATTCATGCAAAACAGTGCATTTTTATAATTTCTGGAATGCCTTTATATAAATCATGCCATTTACATATAAATCACAATAAATATGGCAGTTCACAACACAACTCAATAATAGGTTTTCGACCCATCTCTCTTAGGTCTAACCGTATTATGAAAACAAGTGATATATGATGCGAGACTCAGTGGCTAAATGCAATACTCTCCTGGATTATGGCCATATCCTATAATGGTGAAATCTCAGGCAATAAAGATCTCGGTGTGCGGGTTATCACTGCTGTAACGGGAGGGGGGTCAGTCCATCACAACCTCCAGCTATAAACTCCTCAACTCTACCACACGGTACAGAGTACTCCATGCCACTCGCACGGTACAACGTACACCCATGAACCCTCTCCTCATGGTCGGGATGCCTACCATAGGTCTTAGTCCTCACACCATGGAAATACATCAAAATAGTCGGGGTGCTTGCCATAAGTCTTAGCCCTCATACTATGGAAATCAATGCCACATCTCTAAATCCACGTGCGAACATCTCAACAGTGTGACACTCAGTCTAGATGGAGGAAATCGTCACGGTTTTTCTAACATGTCTTTTATATCACATAAAAACTACAGTGTGTGTCTTGAGTGTGTGACTCAAAATCAACACTCCACCTCCTAAACACTGTGTATGCATTTCAAAATATCAAACACTAGTGTGAGTAACCTCTAGCACTAGGTTAATGCATAGTTATCATTTCAAATCAAGTACGAGCTAGCGCTCCAATACGATATCTTGTATAAATCATGAAAAGTCGAGTATGAGCAATGCTCCCAGTACTCTCTCATGTAAAGCTGAGTATGAGCAAAGCTCACAATACTCTATATGCATCAATCACAAACTGAGTATGAGTAATGCTCCCAGTACTCTCATATGCATAAATCGCATTCAAAATCAAGTACGAGTATCTATTCTAGTACTTTGTGATGCATATATTAAAATATAGTGCGAGTAGTCTCTATCACTTAGGGTTTTCACACAAAACTAAATAGATGACTATTCAAATCACATTTCACACAAGTAGATCAAATAAGCACTCAAATGTGCTATTTTCGCATATACTTGAAAACATTAGCCATTCTATCATTCAGCTCATGCATTTTGGGTTACAACATGCTTCTAAGGTACTTTTACCCTCATTTTAGATAAGTCACACTTGGTCTTATTTATCTCTATCACAACAACATATCTATTTAAGGGAATTCGTATAGAGTATAATATCAAAACTCTAATTCAAATATACGTGTAGCCATCTCTAGCTACTCATAAAATTCCTTTACCTCGGATCATGTCAAGTGACCTCTCTTCCTCAGTTCTGCTCACTCTTACAGTCTGCTCAGCTTTCACGATGATTTTCAAAGCTGTTATAATTATTGACGTTAGTATATCACTATATACTCATTTCATTTGCCATATCTCAATTAAACACATCATCTCACTATTTTCTCCCAATATGGTATAAAATCCCATTTTCACATAACTATCTTTATTTCTCCTTTTGCAATTTATGCATTTCATAAGATTAACTTATAATCTTTCATACATGCATATTCCATCATCAAACTCATGTTAACTCAATTTCCTCATCATTTTCTCAAATTCTCACCAACACTAGGTCATGGTGGTTTTTCATTATCCTTTCATTTCCAATAAGTCATATATATACAAATACACGCATCAATACACCTAGTTTAACATATATCAACTTGGTGCATTAAATCTTACCTAGCTGAAATTTCTTTCCTTTTTCACCAAAAATGGTAAAATCCTCCTTACTCCTTGAACTCTTGATTTTAATCCTTTGTTTCCAAGTATGTTGCTCTCCTCTTGCTAAGAACAACTTTGCTTAACTGTCTCTCACTCGAAACTGATCACAAACTGAAGTTTTCTAGTGTTTCTTGGCTAGGTTACACTTTGTTTCTTAAATGGAATAGTAACTCTCGGGAAAATGAAGTGCAGAAGCCCATTATTTATAGAATTGGCCATAGGAGATTGATCTGCTAACCAATGAGATCGATCTGCCCTTGCATTTTTCCTCTCGAAACCGACCTTTTAGGCTTAATGAGATCAATTTGTTCCTAGCATGAGATCGATCTGCACAACACAAAACCTTATGGAGATCGATCTGCTCTTGCATGAGATCGATCTGTTGCAAGTCAGTAGCTTAAATACATCGATCTGGCTCTTCAGGGCATCGATTCCTTCTATACAGAATGCTTAGCAGATCGATCTGGCCCCTATGGAGATCGATCTGCCCTGTTCCATTACACGAATAAGAGCAGTTTTGGCTCTTTCAGATCAATCTTCTCTTCAATGAGATCGATCTATCATTCATATTTTCCAGATTTTACTGCAGTTTTCTGCAGTAACTCACACCAAACTTCCTCAATTTTGCTACCATAGTCATTTTCTCATCCAACCTCCTTTAAGGCTTGAAAATGACATCCATTCATACTTTATACACATTAAAACTTGTGTGCATTCTTTGTATAGCCAACGGTATACAAGATATAGCCAAATAAAATTACAAAACTCATACAACTTCATTCTATTTTGTTGCACTACTAAAAACTCAATAAATTCCCATTTCACTCATGGAAATATCCCTCTTACACTTGTTATACACTTTAAAACTTGCATGTATTCATTCCATACACGTTTACAAACTTCAAATATACATTCCTCATGATTTCCATTATTTGTGACTTGTTTACACATCATAAAGTCATAAGGATTACAAAATTATGGATCTTACAATCCTCCCCCCCTTAAAGGAATTTGGTCCTCCAAATTAGAACCAAGTTAGTCCCTAAAACGATTGGGGATATCTCTCTCTCATGAGACTTTCTAGCTCCCAAGTAGCTTCCTCTGAAGTGTGGTGCTGCCAGAGAATCTTCACATGATTTGGATATGGATGATACTTCCTCAGCATCAAAATGTGGGAGACATTGTGCACTCCCAATAAATTCGGTGGCAAAGCTAATCTGTATGCCTTATCTCCCACTCTGTCTAGTATTTCAAAGGGTCCAATGTAGTGAGGACTCAACTTACCTCTCTTTCCAAATCTCGCTATACCCTTCGAAGGAGAGACCTTCAGAAATACTGACTCACCAACTGCGAATTCAAGTGGTCTTCGTCTCTTGTCAGCATAGCTCTTTTATCTACTCTGAGCTTTCCTCAATCTCTCAACAATCAATCAGACATCCTCAGAGGCCTGTCTAACCATGTCAAGAGCAAAAATCTTACGGTCACCCACTTCTTCCTAACTGATAGGGGAACGACATCTACAACCATACAAAGCTTTATAAGGTGCCATCCCGATACTTGCATGATAACTATTGTTGTAGGTGAACTCGGCTAGTGGCAAATGATCATCCCAGGAGCCTCTAAAATCCAGCACATACACTCTCAACATATCCTACAGGGTCTGTATAGTCGTCTCTGACTACCCATCTGTCTGAGGATGATAAGCGGTGCTCAAACTCAATTGGGTTTCCATGGCTTCCTAAAAATGTTCCTAAAAGTGGGAAGTGAAGCGGGAATCCCTATTCGAAACAATGCTAACTGGAATACCATGTAACCTCACTACCTCGCGTACATACAGTTCAGCTAATGTACTCAGAGTATCGGTAGCTCTCATAGCTAGAAAGTGGGCTGACTTCACCAGTCTATCAACTATCACCCATATAGCATCGTGATTCCTCAATAAACCCATCACGAAATCCATGGTAATCTGCTCCCATTTCCATGTCGGTATAGGTAGATGTTGCAAAAACCTTATAGGTTTCTGATGCTCTACCTTCACTTGCTGACATACAAGACATTTTGCCACAAAATTCGTAACATCCTTCTTCAGACCTGACCACCATTACACCTTTTAGAGATTCTGGTACATCTTATTACTCCCTGAATGTAATGTGTACCTCGACGAATGAGCTTCCATCAATATCAATCTCCTAAGCTTTAGGTCCTTGGGAACACACAATCTGCCTCTTAACCTCAGAAGTCCATTTGAACTTATCTCAAAGTCGGTCATTATGCCATTCTGCATCTGACCAATCACATCAATGCAATACGGATCAGCTTGCTGAGCCTATCTGATCCTCTCCAACAGATCTGGCTCTAAGCATAGACTAGCAATCACATAATCCATATCCATGTTAGAAGGCACAACTCCCAAACTGAGGCTAGCAAACTGCTCTAGCAACTCATGTTCCCTGACCATCATATACAATACCATCCCAAGGCTCTTTCTGCTCAAGGCATCAACTACAACATTAGCCTTACCCAGATGATAAAATATCTCATAATCGTAATCCTTCGAATGCTCTAGCCATCTTCTTTGTCTCATGCTCAAGTCCTTCTACGAGAACAGATACTTGAGGCTCTTATGGTCACTAAAAATCTAAAATTTCTCTCCATACAAGTAGTGGCGTCATACCTTTAACGCAAACACTACTACCGTTAACTCCAAATCATGGGTTAGATAGTTTTTCTCATGGTCCTTCAGCTGTCTGTATCCATAAGCAACTACCCTCCCATCCTGCATCAATACACAGCCCAGTCCTTGATGCGAAACATCGGTATATACTTCAAATCCTCCTGAGCTAGTAGGGATAGTGAGAATCAGAGCGGTGGTCAGTCGACGCTTCAACTCCTAAAAACTCTTCTCACAATCCTCATTCCATACAAAAGCTACACTCTTCCGAGTGAGACGTGTCAATGGAGCAGCCAACTTCGAAAATCCCTCAACGAATCGTCGATAATATCCTGCTAAACCAAAGAAACTCCGGATCTCAGTGACTGTCCTCGACTGTTCGCACTGAACTACAGCCTTTATCTTAGATGGATCTACTGATACACCATCCCTCGATATAACATGTCCCAAAAATGAGATCTGTGACAACCAAAAGTCACACTTGCTGAGTTTATCATACAATTTCTACTCTCGTAATGTCTGCAATACAATCCTGAGGTGCCTCTCATGCTCCTCCTTTGATCTCGAGTATGCTAAAATGACATCGATAAAGACGATAACAAACTGATCCAGATATGGCTTGAACACATCGTTCATCAAAGCCATGAAAGCTGCGGGAGCATTCGTCAATCTGAATGGCATAACCAAAAACTCATAATGGCCATATCGGGTCGTAAATACTGTCTTGGGCACATCTCTACTATGAACTCTCAACTGATGATACCCAGACCTCAAATCAATCTTAGAAAAGACCTGCGTTCCCCAGAGTTGATCCAACAAATCATCAATTCGCGGAAGGGGATACCTATTCTTGATGGTTGCCTTATTTAACATTCTGTAATCAATACATAATCGAAGGCTTCCATCCTTCTTCCTTACAAATAAAACCAGTGCTCCCCAAGGTGAAACACTCGGTCTAATGAAATCCCTATCCAACAACTCCTGTAACTGTCTCTTAAGCTCCTCTAGCTCAACTAAGGCCATGCAATACGGTGCTTCCGATATAGGCTCAGTACCAGGCACGAAATCTATACAGAACTCCATCTCTCTGTCTGGTGGTAACCCTAACAATTCATCCAAAAAGACATCTAGGAACTCACTAACCACAGGAATATCCTCCAACTCCAGATGTGCCTTATCCGTATCAACCATGTACGCAATGAAACCTTCAACATATTCATCTCTCAGTCAACATAGTACATTATCAATTACAATCATAACTACGATTTTCATTACTTTTCATCAAACTTTACAACATATTTTTCAGGGTTAGGAAACATAACTGTCTTAGCATAACAATCTAAACAGCATGGTTTGCAGATAACCAATCCATTCCTAAGATTACATCAAAGTCATTCATACGAAACAATATTAGATTAGCTGTCATGTCCTTTTCCCCTACTTTCAGCTTACAATCCTTTAGCACATACTCTACTAGCTGACTATTATCTATGTACAAATCAACATAGTTATATTCAGAGGTGTATGCTCTACATATTTTGCTAACTTACATTCAAATAAAGGTGATACAAATGAATGCGTGGCACCAGGATCAATTCACACATGTGCTTCTAAATCATAAATCAGGATGTTACCTCTAATCACATCCGATGAAGCATCAGCTGTCCCCTAGTTCAAGTCATGTATTCACCCTCGTCCCATAACTTGTTTCCCCTTCTCCTCTACTGTCGCTCTCCTCCTCGACACAGGCGTATCAACTGGAGCTCTCTCTAGCTCCCTGCCCTTCTGTGGAGCAGTCTCAATCATCTTTAGGTAAACTCTAGTAATATGCTTTGGTTTCCCACATCGAAAACACATAATCAGACTCATCGGACAAGGTCTACCACCATGGTATCTACCACATCTACTGCACTGATCAGTAGTAAGCCTTGGTCCTCCAAGCACAATACCCTTCATCGGAGTTATAGCCGGGTATGTGGGAGGTCTAATTGGTCTCTCTCGTACCTCCTCTATCCATGGTCTCTTATCGAAGA
The DNA here is from genome assembly GCA_033439115.1 of Firmiana major. NCBI lineage: Eukaryota > Viridiplantae > Streptophyta > Magnoliopsida > Malvales > Malvaceae > Firmiana > Firmiana major. The sequence continues at coordinate 67,995,920 of CM065899.1, forward strand.
GTCTCCTCCCTTTTCGATAACTGAAACCTCTGTCTCTAACTGGCCTCTTCCTATCATTCTCTCGACTCCGATTGATGTTCTCGAACTTAGAGGCATTCTTCTCATAGTCCTGCTCACATAGTTGCGCCATGCGTATCGCCTCATCATAAGTACCAATATCCAATGGTACTAATCTAGACCGTAGCACCGGTCTCAATATATCTATAAATCTGTGGACCTTCCTAGTCTCGCTGTAAATAGTATCGGGGTCATACCTTTCCAGGGTTAAAAATCTAGTCTCGTACTCATCCATTGAAAGACTCCCTTGGCTCAACCCCAAAAATTAGGCATGCAGCCTCCGCTGAGCCATATCTAGAACAAACTGCCTCCTAAAGGCATCCAAAAATATCTCTCAACTAATCTCAACATGTCGGGCTCTCAATATGGGCCTGGTAGACTTCCACCAATGCTCTGTCATCCCCTTCTGTAAGAACGCAGCAAATGCGACCATCTCTAAAGTCGTACACTCAAAGAATCCGTACAACTTCTCCATCTCTCCAATCCACTCATCAGCAGTAACTAGGTCCTTGACCCCTCGAAAAGATGGTGGTCCAAGTCTTTGGAATTGTTGTAATCTATCTAAATCACAGCCATATCCTAATCCACTACTATCCTGTACTGGTGGGGGTGTAGGAGTATCTGTAGCCTATGGCATCTCAAGTGCAGGCTGTACAGGTGTATCAGGTGCAACTGCCTCTCCTGTCGCAGTTTTTGCATCCTGTCTCTATCTACCTGGCCTAGTCTGTTCCAGCAACTCCACTATCATCTCTAGGCTACGCTCAATCCTTGTGAAACGTGTCTCCGTAGTCTCTGGTACCTCAGTCTGACCAGTAGTCTCATCTCGGGTCTCTGGCCTCTCTCAACGGCCTCGAGCCTTACCTTTCTCCCCTCTACCTTGGTGGGTATTAGCCATACAGACTAAATTCCTACTTTCACAACCTTAAGTTAGTCTGATTCCCATCTTGTATACATAATGGTAACTAAACAAGCATAGTAATATGGGGATGTACACTTTCCTAATTACTAATACCGACATCACATCAGACCAATTACACTCTCATACTATTTTGTCATGACCTCATTCCCTAACTTACCAAAAACCACTACAAATGTTTCACTTTTTACTCACTTTTCTCTTCACCAACAGTTGGGCTGTGATTCGGCATTAGTCGTCTCATTCATACTCACCTTATCACATCAAACATACGTGCCATTACAAATATCTTTTGATTGTACATACATATTTCTCATAAGTGGATTTATTTACATTAACATAATTACATCCCCAATATTACAAACGTGTACATCACTTTGCTTATACATTGTTTAGATACAAAATAGTACGCGTTGTGTATACCTTTAGCTCGATGGGAAATGGCAGTGGACAAATGGAATGCTATACCTCAGCTGGGCTCACTCTACTGTGTATGATCTGTAGAGAGGGGAAATAAAGGGGGGTGAACTCATAGTTCACTAAGAAAATCAGGCAAGCAACTAGACGTCCACACTATCTACTCTGAAAATAATGCTTTGCCTTTCCTTCTCTCATTTCAAAAGCATGTATCAAAATTGATGTAATACTATTACAGACTCATTTCCATGTACTTAAAATCATGCTTAGTATCAATTGTAGGCATTCATACAAAACAGTGCATTTTTATAATTTTCGAAATGCCTTTATATAAATCATGCCATTTACATATAAATCACAGTAAATATGGCAGTTCACAACACAACTCAATAATAGGTTTCCGACCCATCTCTCTCAGGTCTAACCGTATTATGAAAACAAGTGATATATGATGCGAGACTCAGTGGCTAAATGCAATACTCTCCTAGACTATGACCATATCCTATAATGGTGAAATCTCAAGCAACATAGATCTCAGTGTGCGGGTTATCACTGCTGTAATGGGAGGAGGGTCAGTCCATCACAATCACCAGCTATAAACTCCTCAACTCCACAACTCCACCACACGGTATAGTGTACTCCATACCACTCGCACGGTACAACGTACATCCGTGGACCCTCTCCTCATGGTCGGAATGCCTGCCATAGGTCTTAGTCCTCACACCATGGAAATACATCATAGTCGGGGTGCTTGCCATAAGTTTTAGCCCTCATACTATGGAAATCAATGCCACATCTCTAAATCCACGTGCGAACATCTCAACAGTGTGACACTCAGTCTACATGGAGGAAATCGTCACAGTTTTTATAACATGTCTTATATATCAGTAAAAACTACAGTGCGCATCTTGAGTGTGACTCAAAATCAACACTCCGCCTCTTAAACACTGTGTATGCATCTCAAAATATCAAACACTAGTGCGAGTAACCTCTAGCACTAGGTCATGCATAGTTATCATTTCAAATCAAGTATGAGCTATCGCTCCAGTACGATATCATGTATAAATCATGAAAAGTCGAGTACGAGCAATGCTCCTAATACTTTCTCATGTAAAACTGAGTATGAGCAAAGCTCCCAATACTCTATATACATCAATCACAAACTGAGTACAAGTAATGCTCCCAGTACTCTCATATGCATAAATCGCATTTAAAATCAAGTACGAGTATCTACTCCAGTACTTTGTGATGAATATCTTAAAATATAGTGCGAGTAGTCTCTAACACTTAGGATTTTCACACAAAACCAAATAGATGGCTATTCAAATCACATTTCACACAAGTATATCAAACAAGCACTCAAATGTGCTATTTTCGCATATACTTGAAAATATTAGCCATTCTATCATACAGCTCATGCATTTTGGGTCACAACATGCTTCTAAGGTACTTTTACCCTCATTTTGGATAAATCACACTTGGTCTTATTTATCTCTATCACAACAACATATCTCTTTAAGGGAATTCATATAGAGTATAATATCAAAACTCTAATTCAAATATATGTGTAGCAATCTCTAACTACTCACGAAATTCCCTTACCTCGGATCACGTCAAATGACCTCTCTTCCTCGGTTCTTCTCACTCTTGCAGTCCGCTCAGCTTCCACAATGATTTTTTGAAGCTATTATAATTATTGGCATTAGTATATCACTATATACTCGTTTCATTTGCCAAATCTCAACTAAACACATCATCCCACTATTTTCTCCCAATATGGTATAAAATCCCATTTTCACATAACTATCCTTATTTCTCCTTATTGCCAATTTATGCATTTCATAAAATTAACTTATAATCTTTCATACATGCATATTCCATTATCAAACTCATGTTAACTCAATTTCCTCATCATTTTCTCAAATTCTCACCAACACTAGGTCATGGAGATTTTTCATTTTCCTTTCATTTCCAACAAGTCATATATATACCAATACACTTACCAATACACCTAGTTTAACATATATCAACTTGGTGTATTAAATCTTACCTAGCTGAAATTTCCTTCCTTTTCACCAAAAATGGTAAAATCCTCCTTGCTCATTGAACTCTTGATTTAATTCCCTTGTTTCCAAGTATGTTGCTTTCCTCTTGCTAAGAACAACTTTGCTTAGCTGTCTCTCACGTAAAACTGATCACAAACTAAAGTTTGCTAGTGTTTCTTGGCTAGGTTACACTTTGTTTCTTAAATGGAATAGTAACTCTCGGGAAAATGAAGTGCAGAAGCCCAGTATTTATAGAATTGGCCATAGGAGATTGATCTGCCCCTACATTTTTCCTCTCAAAACCGACCTTTTAGGTTTAATGAGATCGATCTATTCCTAGCATGAGATCGATATGCACAGCATAGAACCTTATGGAGATCGATCTGCTCTTGCGTGAGATCGATCTGTTGCAAGTCAGTAGCTTAAGGACATTGATCTGGCTCCTCATGGGATCGATTCCTTCTACACAGAATGCTTATCAGATCGATCTGGCCCCCATGGAGATCGATCTGCCTTGTTCCATTAAGCGAACAAGAGCAGTTTTGGCTTTTCTAGATCGATCTTCTCTTCAATGAGATCAATCTGTCATTCATATTTTCCAAATTTTACTGTAGTTTTTTGTAGTAACTCACACCAAACTTCCTCAATTTTGCTACCATAGTCATTTTCTCATCCAACCTCCTTTAAGGCTTGAAAATGACATCTATTCATACTTTATACACATTAAAACTTGTTTGCATTCTTTGTATAGCCAAAGGTATACAAGATATAGCCAAATGATATTACAAAACTCATACAACTTCATTCCATTTTGCTACACTACTCAAAACTCAATATATTCCCATTTCACTCATGGAAATATCCCTCTTACACTTGTTATACACTTTAAAATTTGTATGTATTCATTCCATACACGTTTACAAACTTCGAATAGACATTCCTTATGATTTCCATTATTTGTGACTTGTCTACACATCACAAAGTCACAAGGATTACAAAATTATGGATCTTACAAACAGATATATAATGATTAGGCTACAAAGAAGCCTAAGTCAGGCGCTTCTTTATCTTCTTCATCTTCACATCATTCTTCTTCTTCTAGCCCTACATCTTCTTGCATTTCACCTCTTCTAGTTAGGCTACTAGTACCTTTTCCTCAAAGGTTTCAAATTCAGAAGCTTTATCAACAGTTTACTCAATTTCTTGAGGTGTTTAAGAAGCTTCACATTAACATTCTTTTCGCTGATGCTTTAGAGCAAATGCCAAGTTATGTGAAATTTATGAAAGATATCCTTTCGAAGTGAAAAAGACTAGGGGATTATGAGTGTAACGACCCGATTTTACGAAACTATATGGTTAGGTTACGAGTCGATAACTAAATATGCCTATTCAATTTTATTTCTTGATAGCAAATTTAAACAAATCTAATGGCAATACTTTCCAATTTAGCCAACGTAATTGTTTTTTTTACAAAATATTCATGTTCACATTCCTCAGACACATTTTCATATACATTATTGTACTTACAAAATTTAGATACAAAATAGATGTCTATAATTGTCACGACCCATTTTTCCTAAAAACCCCTACAAATTTTTCCTTACTTTTTCATTTCCTTACCCGTCGTGAACAGTTACACTACTAAACAATTGGGCTATGATTCGGTGTTAGTCACCTCTCACCTATTTACCATTCCATTTCCATAATCACATTCACCTATCAGAGTTTACTATCTTTTGACTTTGACTAAATACATACACATTGATATTTATATAACCTTACATCCCTGACATCATATCCATTTACAGTACTGTGCATTACATATTTAGATACAAAATTATACAAATGTGTATACCTGTCTCTCGATGAGAAGCAACGGATAACCGAAATGCAAGACTACTATCGCTCTCTTCTACTAAATGTACCCTGTAGGGTGGAAAATGAAAGGGTGAGCACAAACAGCTCAGTAAGGCAATAATGTAAGCAGGTAGATAACTATACTATCTACGTGCTGATAATGTCATGATATAAAATCGTTTATAATTGGAGCATGAGGTGAGATTAAAACGATGCCACATGTATATATATCATATAAGAGAAATCATGAAATCGACATATACAACAAACATGGAAAAATCATCATATATGACATCTCATGCTCGTCACATTAAAACTTATTAGTTTCATCATAAACTCATCACGTTAAAACTTATTTGTTTTATCATAAAACAACCACATCAAGGCTAAACCCATCTCTCGGGAATACCTTGATTGATTAAATCGCATCTCTTTTAAAAACATAAATCGGGACATTACCCCTCCTTCGAGTTTGTCCTGGTCTATTCAGATCGTATGATATCATGTGAGGCATGTAGGTTACTGTATGAAAATCGAGGACTATGGCCATAATTTGTCCCTGTGATCCCAAGCTACACGGATCCCGGTGTGTGGGGCATCACAACTGTAATGGGAGGTGGGGTCAATTCCTACCCGCCAGAATATCAAGTAACATCATCGAGTCATCATGACTGCACGGTACAGCGTACTCCGTGTGACATACATGGTACAACGTACTCCATGAACCCATATCATAGTATGGGGGTGCCTGTCGTATGTCTTATCCACCCCAATACTACGTCGATAACCAACCCATGTCTCAAAGTATACGTACGAGCATATCAACTCGCTGTGACACATAGTTTACAGAAGGCTTCCGCACGACTATATGCATGTCAACTCACGTCAAGTATGAGCAAAACTCCAGCACAACGCTATGCATATCATGATATCTAAAATCTTGTGCGAGCGAAGCTCCAGCACGGTTTTGTGCACACACAAATTTCTCGTACGAGCAATGCTCCAGTACGGCTTTTCATGAGTAATAAATCATTAAAATTTAGTGCGAGTAAAACTCTAGCACTCTTTTTACTCGTGTCAATATGATAGGTGGCTCAACTTTGATAAAACATCTTTTAAAATCGTAACCGGTACAAACCGGTACCCTTTCGTATAATTCATGGAATCAACAGCCAACCTATATGGATATTTGTTTAAACCAAAGCAATACATTCATATAAAATATCAAAACATGATAATCATGCAATTTAGTTGCCTTACTACCCTTTTTGTAAATTTTACTCCCAGGGGCAATATCGTTTTTTTCTTTATTCACCCATGCCCCGATTTTCGTAAAAATTATTATTTCGTTTCTAGATACTTTAAAAAATTCTAGGCCCTGTAAATCCCCTCAAAATACGTATAGAAATCTCTATGCACCTACAAAATTTCTTTACCTGGAATCACGCGCAAACTTATCCCGTCTCCATAATACCCGATCTCTCAGTCTAAATACGCACCAACCAAGTCTACGGAACTGCATATAACCACATATTTGGGTCAATTCACTTATCTTTGTCAGTATATCACATTTACTGATCGAATCTAACGTACTGGGCCCGTTTTACTTTATTGGGCCCGATTGCACTTTAATGGGCCTCGACCCATTTTCAGCCCGTTTATACTTATTAAATCCCTTCTTTGGGTTTACTGTTCTCATTTAGCTTACAAATAATCATCGGGCTCCGTTCCAAACTCATTTGATAGCCCGTATACTATTTACAATAATTATGTTACAATTTCGATTAATATGCCTTTTTATACAGAATTAATCCGTAAAATAATCTTAACTCTGTATTAAAGGACTTAGATTATCGTAATTAAAATATACTTACCCAATATGATGTGGGATATGAAAATCGGAGCTCAATTGGCTCTCGTTCGGGCTCATGTACACGATCTATCGTCGAACTGCACAATTTTATATTTAATTTCGGGTTAATTTTTGATTAAATATAATTTAAATAAGTTTCCCAGAAATCAAATCGGTCACTTTTGACCTCGTATCGACTTACCCGAAGTCCGGTGTATCTCCAAAAATTCTTCTCGTTTTTCCTTTTTTCTCTTTTCTCCTTGTTTCCTCTCTTTCTTGGCTGAACCGGTTCGGTCTAGTTCAACCTGGTTCAGTCTGGTTTGATCGGTTCAAGGCCTCGCAGGTCGGTTCTCCATCGGTTTCCACCGGCAGCAGCTCCGTTGGGTCGTCTGATGCACGGATGTGGTCTCGATTTCGCCTGAGGTGGCCGGGAAGTGGCCGGTCTGGCCTGTTCTCTCCTGGCCGTCGGTACCCATGTTCTTTTCCGCTGTTTTCGACGTTTTTCGTTAGTTTTGTCGGTCGTGGCCACCACCGATCATGTTGCCTGCGCCTGTGGAAGCCTCGGCTGGGGTCGGTTGGGGCTAGATTGGCGCCGTTCGTCGAAAATTTCTCCTCTCCCCCGTCAGTTTCTCTCCCTCGATTTCGTCGGATTTCGGCATCGGTGGGCTGCGTCTCTGGTACCAGGGAGGTGCGCCGACGTCCTCTTCATTTTTCGACCCTCACTTGGCCGATTGGGCCGGACGGTAGTTGGGGCAACCTCTTCTTCCTCGATTTTTTAGTCGGTTTCCCAGTTTCGATTTTTTCGATTTTCAGATTTCACTTTTTTTATTTATTTTATTTATTATTTTTTTTATTATTAAAATAATCATTAAAATACTCTAAAATATTCTAAAATATCTACTAATATATTATTTTATTCCAAATTAATTAATTTAATTTTATTTAATTTATTTATTATATTTTTCCCCCTTTTCTGGTATATTTTTCCGTATTTTTGGGATATTATCCCGAGTGAAAATTCTGATTAATTCTAATAAATTTATATCTTGATCAATTTAACCCGAAATTTAATTATTTCTTCGTTATTGATCAAGATTTCTCAATCTCATATTTTTAATTAAATTTTCTCGTCGAATTTATTTTGGCTTTCGATCTTTTGACCGTTTTACCCTTGTACGTGTTCGGGATTAATTTAACTCGACTTCCCTTCACGAATACTCACTCATTTCGTATTTTAAATCCTTATCTCCAGTTCGAATCTCATTCATTTAAGTTTGTGACCATTTTCAATCCTTTATAAAAAATTACGATATAATTCGGGTCTTACAATACTGGGTATACCTTAACACAGTAGAATGTTTTGCTAACGTATGGCCGTGCAAAATAATTCAACTTACAAAAGTGGGCTCAGCTACTGATGAGGATCTGTGGAAGAAAGTAAGGGGTGAGCTCCACATGCTCAATAAGAAATACACGCGGCAGGCAGATAAAAACACTATCTATATATATATATGCCAAAATAGGAATTCTCATGAAAATATACAGATAATTTGCCAAAATCAATAATACCAGAATCAAAATTCGAAAACAGTATCAATATCGATAGTATGAACAGTTCACTGCAGTAAATGCAAGATTCTGAAAACTTCAAACAGTAGAATAAACGATTTCCACAAAATATTACAATTCTTACGGTTAAATCCAGAATATTAAATAGACGAGACAAGGCAGAACATGCTATATCAAAATTCAGAATGACAATTGGCCAATGTCGGTGACTCCGGGTATCACTAATCAGGTGTGTTAGGATGTCAATCGCCGTGAGAGTGGTCAGCTACCTTAACGGCTCACAGAACAGAATGTCCAAAGACCAGAATCCACGGTACATCGTACTCACTTGCGTGTCACGCGGTACATCGTACTCCATGGACCACAGAAACAGAAACAGACAGTAGTGCAGCATGATTTAACCATTGTCTCTATCTCAAAATTAGTGCGAGTCGGACCGTATGACACACAGTCAACATGCGCTCAAGTGCATATCCTCAGTATCACTTATAAGCAAATCATTTTTCATTAAAATTGTGAGATCTGAGAATTTCAGACATATTTAATGATGTAATAATAAATTGAAGTGTAATTTATTGAGCTAAGTGAATTGTAGGAATTATAATTGGAGATTTATATGTTAAGTGTGTAAAATGAGCATGAAGCATGAGGACAGATCGATCTGGGAGAAGGAGAGATCGATCTGGTGAGTTAAAAATGACGAGGAAGGGGAAATTTGAAGAGCAGATCGATCTCCAATGGAAGAGATCGATCTCCTTATGAATCTGCTTGAGAAGGGATCGATCTCATGAGGAAGAGATCGATCTCCAAATGAATCTGTTTGAGAGAAGATCGATCTCATGAGGAGGAGATCGATCTCCAAATGCTTCTGTTTGGGGAGAAGATCGATCTCCTTAGGAGCAGATCGATCTCATAAAGCCATAAAGAGATCGATCTCACCCCTCGACAGATCGATCTCCTAGGCATAAAATTGCCCAGATCGTCCCCAAATTTCAAACACAGATCGATCTCATCAAGAGGCAGATCGATCTCCTACCTCCAGTCTATATAAGGAACCCGTGTTTTCTCCTGAAATCTCACTTTCTCTCTCTTCCAAACCTCCATTTTTTCGAAAACCTAGTTTCTCACTCCTCCAAATCCCCCATTTCCGACCGAATCAGCTATTGTGGTAAGAAGGAAAGTTGTTCCTCATCGAAGGGAGAACAACATACTTGGAAATCGAAGGACGAATCGGATCGAGGCGTGAGTTGTACGTCTCACAAGCTTTGGGTAATTTTTAAACCTCGATCTTGATATTTGAGCTGATTTTGATGTTATTAGTGGTGGTAATTGTGTTGAAATAGTTGAGGAATGATTAGGGATTGATGAGATTGTAATGTAGTTGGATTAATGTTGATATTTGGAAATTGTGGCAATTTTGAGAATTGTGCTATAAACGGAAATATAGACAATGTGGTGAATTAGCGTAGATAATTGGTATTAGAGATATCGAACGTTGAGATATTGTGAATGAGGTTGTAGTTTAGGGTAGAGTGACGAGAATTGAGAAAATTGAGGTGTTATGAGCGATAATGCTCGATTTTGAGAATTGAGATTTATGAGATAATTGAGTATTGATGTTTTAACATCGTTTGGACAGCTCGGGAGTTCCAGAGTGGAATGCGAGACTAGTCCGTGATACGGGGGAAACGATTGCACTATATGAGGTGCAAAGAGGTAAGGAAAACTAAACCAATTGTGTATGTATTTTGATGAATTATTGTAGCATGAACCATGATTTGAGAATACAAGCATGTTTTGTGTTGTAATGTAATTGCACACGGTTTTATAGCCGGTTGGAGCCCATTATTTTATGAGTTTATAAGCTAAGTGTGAAATTGCTTTATAACCCTTTGAGTTGCGTGAAAAGTAAATTGGGCTCTACGTTAAGGCGATATTGAGATTTGAGAAAATGTGTGCGTGTTTTGCCTGTTGGAACTCGGTTTTAATATGTTTTGTGTTGAGTACACAAATGTTTTAAATGAGTTTTTAAGAGAAAACCATTAAGAGTTCTACGTGAAGGCATAACGTTTTATAAGATTATGGCTAATGATTGAGACTTAGGCGTGTCATGTCGAATACACATCGGGCATTGCTCTGGTAGCATATAAGACCGATATAGTGGGACGCCTGGGAACCGACCCAGGGACCACGGGCCTTGCTCTGGTAGCATATAAGACCGATATAGTGGGACGCCTGGGAACCGACCCAGGGACCACAGGCCTTGTTCTGGTAACATATAAGTCCGATTATTCCTCCGCTCTGGTAGCGTTGGGAGGCATTTCTCTTGTAGCATGTAAGACCGAGAGAGTGGGCCGCCTGGGAACCGACCCAGGGACCTCGTGTCAGTGTGCATTAGGCGAGGCATTGCTCTGGTAGCAAGTAAGGCCGGGCCTTGTTCTGGTAACATATAAGTCCAATATACTTTGCATACGACCATATTATCGACGTTCCCTCTATATGAGGATGCCTGGGATGCGCACCCAGAGGAGCTTATATATATATTTGATGTGCCATGACGAGTTTTAATTGAGTTTTATTGTCTAGTCTCGTTTTACACATGAGTTGTGTTTTGTGACCTTGTCACGTGTGATTTACTGAGGTGATTTTTATCACGTATTTGAGAACAGCCATTATTGCATATATTTACGCATGCTTGTGAGTGCTCGATGTTGAGCCTTTTATCTTCATGTTTTCACATGATTTAACGAGTTATGAGATGATGTTTTGAGAACTTTCATGCTACGTTTTCAAATGAGCTTTATAAACAAATACATATTTGTGATGTGTGAAATGGTTTATATAACTGAGTTCCTTTACCCCCCTTACTGAGCGATTTAGAAGCTCACCCTGTTTTCCTTTCCCCCAGAGTTCTTCAAGTGAAAAACGATCTCCCTGCGGCGTACGGAGTAGTGGCTAGTGGAGGACTTGAGCTCCAGGCCCTTTATATATTGTATTTGAGGTATATTTTATCTTTCATGTACCCAGACTATTAATGTGATCACAGACACTTGATGTATATCATTATATGGGATGTATTAGGATTAATTAACTTGGAATTGAGTAATGTATATGATTCAATATACACTATGTCGTGATGAGATCCTGAGGCATGATAATTATGATGATGTATGACACTGCACAGGAATACACCTTTAATTGTGAATTAACGAGTAAAAAGTTTTAAATTTGCCCTATTTTCCGCAAACTTTTGGGGCGTGACAAAAATCAACCATAATTTCAATTTAAAAAAATATCACATTAAGAAAGAGGCTAATTCATCTTTTTCGGTTAAAAATCACTGTAGACAGTCTATGGAAATTAAATTCAGGATTTTTGATTTAAAACCATAATTACAAACTCTAGTGATATTTATCTAAATAGACTGACTAAATTTATATCAATAAATGGGCTGATTCATTTAGATTAAAGCTTTCCCTAATTCCAAAATCTGTAAAATCGGCCTAGGATTTTCTAGAACTCCGGTAACTATAAAATTCGGTCTAGAATTTTATATCTACAATTCCATAAAAAATCCATGAATCTATCTCTAGTAGCACATAGAAGTTTTCCTAACCTTGGTATCTGCCCGTAGTCCTTAATGCCTTAGTGATTGGAGTCAGTGGGTCTGCTCTACTCGGTTTATTTCTTGGGAGCTCTTTCTATCGGGTTTCCTAATTTTCTCTGTGCCTTAATTCCTATCTCCAAATAATTCTATATATATATATAATCCTATATACAGGTATATATAAATATATTTTCTTTCTTTTTTTTCTTTCGAATTCCTTCTCGCCTTTTTCCTTCTTCTTCCTTTCTTTCTTTCTTTGTTTCTTTCACAGACCACTGTTCACCCTTTTCTTTCTCCTTCATCGAGAGGCCTCACACCTCACTTCTCTTCTCTTTTTCCTTCACTCTCGGTTGGTTTCTTTGTCACCTTCTCTCTTCCAAGTCTTGGTTTCTAGTCGCCTATTCACGTAAAGAGGCTCCCCCTGCAGCTAAGCTCTTTATTTTCATATTCGGTACTCCTCCTTTCTGTCACTAAAGCAGTTCCTGAACGAGCCTAAAACACCCCTGATCAGACCTTGAGATGCCTTACCTCAACACCGATTTGCATTTCCTTAACCCCTCCTAGTTATAGCTCTCAATCGACCACTGTTTAGGTTTTTTTCAGCCTTCAAAGTCAGCATCATACAATACCTCTAAAGCTACCATTTCTCCCTACTCCAAACAGCCTTGATTAGGCTTTAGAACTTAACCAAGGCCCTCTTAACTCATATATGTTTCGGCCCTTCAATACTCAAAAACAAAACCGTACAATCAGCCCTCTTGACCTTGAACCTTTGCACTCCACGCGAATGCCTCTGTCTCTGACTCACGCTCCTTTGATCTGCCTCAGTTACTTCCTACGCGTCACCCACTGCTCTGTATTTTCCTTTCTTTCTCGTCATACTTCTGCTCACTCTTAACTTCATCTTAGCCTTGGGTCGCCTCACTCTCACGTCCTCTTTCCTTTGTTCCCAATTTGGTTCTCACCTCTCTTCTCCTTTCTCCTTACTACTTCACGTCTGACTAGGTAGGAATAACGTTTGTTTCCTGCTTTATTTTTTGCCTTTACATGTCCTGCATTCCCTCATTTCACTTCTTCTATTCTATTCACTCCTGTAGCTTCAATATATAGAGACACTCTCATATATAATTATTTCCTTGTGTACAGTCCGAACCTCCCTCTTCAATAACCTCCTCCATGTTGCAGCAGCATATCACTTTCCTGTTTTCAATGATTTTTTGTTCAGTTTCTCTTCTTCCAGAAATCAGACCTGCAGCATTTGAGTGATCTTCACTCCACCACCTATTGCTACTGATCCTAGAATAAATTTGGTGAAGGCTTGGACAGCTCACTTAACCTTAATGCCTCCTACCGATGGACAATACCTTGGGTCCTCCACTCATTTGTCCACCGTGCACTCTAGCATACATTCATATTTATTCTTTCCTTCATGCCTTACAAAGTTATCCTTGGGTGGCCACATTTCCCCTGGAAACACTCTCTCTTATAAACATATTCTTTTATATATATGCTCAATAGTTCTCGACCATGTACGTGCATGCATTTATATATATCCACACATATATATATACATTGATTTGCATATATATATATATTTGTATATAGATATACACATGTATGTATATATCTATTTATATACACTCATAGTATTTTATCTTTAAGACTAAGATATTTTGATTAAATTAATTTTTTTCAAGTTTCACAATTAGAATAATAAAATTTTTTAATTTTAATCATTGATTAAGGAAACTCATTTTTAATTCGAGGGCTTATATGTTATTCATGAGTAAATTCAAATACATAAAATTTAGGGTATTTACATCCTCCCCACCTTAGGAATTTTGGTCCCCAAATTTAGAAGTATATCAATTCTCAAATAATTCTAGGTACTTTTCTCGCATTAAAATTTTTAATTCACATGTGGCCTCTTCCGAAGTGTGATACTACCATAAAACCTTGACCAGAGGAATCGTCTTAGACCGCAATGCTTTTTTTTCCTGTCTAAAATCCGTATTGGCTTTTCCACTTATGTCATATCCTCCTTTAATTCCAGCGGTTTATACTTTATCACATGCGTCGGATCTGGATGATACTTGAGGAGCATTGAAACATGGAAGATATTGGAAGATATTATGGATACTCGATAAATCCGGTGGTAATGCCAATCTGTAAGCTTTATCACTCACTCGGTCTAAGATCTCCGAAGCCCCAATATATCGGGGACATAGCTTTCCTTTCTTCCCAAACCTCATTATGCCCTTGGAAGGAGAAACTTTCTTAAACACCGAATCTCTTACTGAAAATTCCAATGATCTTCATCTTTGGTCAGCATAACACTTTTGCCTGCTCTGAGCTGTCATCAACCTCTCACAAATTAGTTGTACATCCTCAGAAGCTTGCTTAACTAGATCGGGAGCAAATATCTTTCTTTCACCCACTTCTTCCCATCCAATCAATGAACGACACCTTCGACCACACAACGCTTCATACGGTGTCATTCCGATACTTGAGTGGTAACTATTATTATATACGAACTCTACTAGCGGTAATTAGTCATCCTAGGAGCCTTTAAAATCTTGAGCACATGCTCTCAACATGTCCTCCAATGTCTGAATAGTTCTCTCCGATTGCCCATTTGTTTAAAGACTGAAAACTGTGCTAAAATTCAGTTGGGTTTTCATGGCTTCTTGGAAATGTTCCAGAAGTGCGAAGTGAACCGGGAATCCCTGTCAGATACAATGCTCACTGGGATGCCATGTAATCTTATAATCTCCCGCACATACAGATTTGCTAAGGCACTTAATGTATCAGTTAACGTCATAGCCAAGAAATGGGCGTACTTTGTCAATTTGTCAAATATTACCCAAATTGTATCATGATTTCTCCGGGTCCTTAGCAATCTCTTAATGAAATCTATGGTGATATGCTCTCATTTCCATGTTGGTATCGGTAGAGGAACAACCCTACAGGTTTCTGATGCTCTACTTTAATTTGTAGACACACAAGACATCGGGCTACAAGTTCAGCCACATCCTTCTTCATCCCTGACCACCACCAATCCACATTCCGTAAATTCTAATACATCTTATTACTTCCCAAGTGTAAAGTATACCTCGAGGAATAAGCTTTTGTCAATATCAGTTTCTTTAACAATGCTTCGTTAGGAACACAAATACCTTTGAACCTCAGTAGGCCATAAGGGCTAACTTCAAAATCTGTCACAGTTCCCAATTGGGTCTGACTAGCCATATCTATGCAATATCGATCAGTACGCTAAGCCTATCAAATTTTGTCAATCAAATCCAGTTCTATTCTCAGGCTAGCTATCACTCCACAACTCGCAGTGTCAGATGGTTCAATGTCTAAGTTGAGGCTCGTAAATTGTTCTAACAGTTTGTATTCTCGAATCATAATGTATCATACCATCCTGATATTCTTTCTGCTTAAGGCATCTGTTACGACATTAGCCTTTCTCAGGTGGTATAGGATCTCATAGTCATAATCCTTTAGAAGCTCAATCCACCTTCTCTGCCTCATGTTCAACTCCTTTTACGAAAATAAATACTTGAGGCTCTTATGGTTTGTAAAGATCTAGAACTTTTCTTCATACAGGTAATGGTGCCATATTTTTAGTGCAAACACTAAGGCTGCTAATTCCAAATTGTAGGTTAGATAGTTCTTCTCATGGTCTTTTAGTTGATGGGAACCATAAGCAACTACCTTCCCATTTTGCATCAACACACATCCCAGACCTTGACTAGAGGCATTTGTATACACTGAGAAGCCTCCCAAACTAGAGGGTATAGTCAAAATAGGTACGGTGATCAGTCTGTGTTTTAACTCCAGGAAACTCGTTTCACATGAGTCACTCCATTCAAACTTAACATTCTTCGTCGTAAGTCCTGTCAGAGGAACAACCGACTTAGAGAAACCCTTGACAAACTTTCTGTAATATCCGACCAAACCGACAAAACTTCAGATCTCAGTAATAGTCTTGGGTCTTTCCCATTGCACTACAGCCTCGATCTTAGACGGATCTACAGACACTCCATCTTTAGACACAATGTGACCCAGAAAAGCTATCTGATCTAGCCAAAAATCACACTTGCTGAGCTTGGCATACAACTTCTTGTCCCTAAGGGCTTGCAAACCATTCTCAAATACTGCTCATGTTCTTCTCTGGACTTTGAATATACCAAAATATCATCAATAAAAACTATAACGAATCTATTCAGATACGGCTTAAGTACTTCGTTTATCAGTGCCATGAAAGTTGCAGGAGCATTTGTCAACCCAAAAGGAATAACCAAAAACTCATAATGTCCATATCAGGTTTTGAAAGCTGTCTTGGGTACATCCTCACTCCTGATCTTCAACTGATGGTACCCTAACCTCAGATCAATCTTGGAAAAGATTTGTGCACCTCGCAGTTGGTCCAACAAATCGTCGATACAGGGTAAGAGATATTTGTTCTTCATGGTCGCCTTGTTGAGTATTCTATAATCAATGCACAACTTAAGACTCTCATCTTTCTTCTTGACAAACAATACGGTGCACCTCATGGTGAAACACTTGGCCTAATAAACCCCTTATCCAGCAATTCTTGTAACTGCTTCCTCAACTCTTCCAGCTCAACTGGGGCCATTCTGTAAGGCGATTTTGATATCATCTCAGTACTAGGCATTAAGTCAATACAGAACTACATCTCCCTATTTGGAGGTAACCTTGGTAAATCGTTCCGGAATACGTCGAGAAACTCTTTGACCACGAGAATATCTCTGGACTTGCCTTGTCCATATCGATTACATAAGAAAAGTAACCTTCTAAATATTATTCATATGGTTAGTAAAAATTTTGCCATCAAACTACCAACTATTTTTTTTTTCAATACTTTTCAGAAAAACTTACAACATATTTTTTGGGCAAAAATGTCACTGTCCTATTATGACAATCAAGAATGGCTCGATTTGCTGTTAACCAGTCTATGCCCAATATCACATCAAAATCATACATGTCTAATAGGTTCAAGTCTGCTAACATATTCCTGTCTCCTATTTTGAGCCTACAATCCTTATATACTTGTTCTGTCATTCGACTATCTTTCATTGGTATTCTAATCATTAACATCCTTCCCATTGGTTTAGGTTGTATATAAAAGGTCAATTTACATGCAAACAAGGGTGACATAAATGAATGACTTAAATCAAAATCAAATAAAACTACTGCTTTAATATCAAAAATCAAAATGGTACCTTTAAACGCTTCTGTTGGTGCAACAGTTCCTGTTGCCTCATCCTTAATGGCGTACACTCGCCCCTGTCCTACAACCTGCTTGCCCTTTTTTTCCACTGTAGCCTTCCTCCTCGGTGTAGAGGTAGTAGCAGGTGTCCTTATCTGTTCTGTACTCTTTTTAGGGGTGAGTTAGTATTCTCTGGATAATTTCTGATCAAGTGACCCATCTTGCCATATCTGAAACAAGCCTCAGTCGTCCCATAGCAAGGCCTGTTACCATGATTTCCCTTACAGTGTATGCACAACTCAAAATTAGGCTGGGGTTCTCCGATCATAATCCTTTTTGTAGGAGCTGAGGCCGGATAGATAGGAGGCTTAACAGTCTTACCCTGTGACTCCTCAAAATTCCTCTGTCGCTTAAACAATGGCCTTCTACCCTCTTTGCCACTCCTATCCCTAGCTGACCTCTTCCAATCTTGATCCTTACCTTTACCCACTTTGCTAAACTCAAAGGCATGCATCTCATAATCCTGTTCACATAGCTGGGCCTGGTGAACCACTTCCTTATAAGTACTGAGGTCCAACGGAACTAGTCGGGCTCGGATCAAAGGCCTCAGTTCATCCATAATCTTTCAAACCTTCTTCAACTCATTATCCACAGTGTTCAGATCATATCTTCCCAGTAAGGTGAACTTAGACTCATACTCATCCACAGACTTATTCTCCTGAGTTAAGTTTAAAATTTCTATCTGTAATCTCCTCTGGGCAGTATCCAGAATGTATTTCCTCTGGAAAGCATCAAGAAATAAGTCCCATGTAATCATCCCATGTCTGGCTCTCAAGATCAGTCAAGTGGACTTTCACCAGTGTTCAGCTTCTCATTTCAATACAAAAGCTGCAAAAGCCACCTTCTCAGTAGATGTACATCGAAAGAATCAATAGAGCTTCTTCATTTCATTTATTGAATCCTCTGCAACTACTAGATTCTTAACCCCACTGAAAGACAGAGGCTTGAACACCTAAAATTGCCTCAGTCTATCTAGTTTACAATCATACCCAATCTAGTCACTAGGTTGCGGTGGGGCCACTGGCATCGGTGAATGAGGTACAGGTGGGGTTTGTGATAATATAGTAGGCGGAGATGCAGAGGGTTCTTTTGCTAGTGGCACAGGTGCTATCTGGGCTGGTACGGGCATATCAGGCACGACTGCTAGAGTAGTTGGTACAGCCTGAGCAGCAGTGCCTTGTGTGTTATCCAACCTTGCCATCACTTGCCCAATCAAATACAGTATCGACTCCATAACCCGTTCCAAACTAGTGATTCAGACTACGAAGCTCTTATTAGGGTTATGAACGGGCTACTCAGCTAAGGGGCCACCCTGCCTTTCAGGCCTATCCTTATGGACTCAGGGTGACCTGCCCCCTCACCCTCTCAGTCGACCACGTGGTCTACCAGCCATATCTACATGTTTTCCTGCATTTAGTAGCAATTTTCAATAAATCATAGCCAGGTATACTTGTTCATATCTAGACGATGTACAGTAATGTTGGGGATATGAACTTTCCAAATTTTCTCTTACTCCTAATATCGACTCGTATCAGTCCAACCTTACTTTGATACCAACTTTTATAACGACCCGATTTTACGAAACTATATGGCTGGGCTACGAGTCGATAATAGATCAAAACATTAAATCTGCCTATTCAATTTTATTTCTTGGTAGCAATTTTAAACAAATCTAATGGTAGTACTTTCCAATTTAGCCAGCGTAATTGTTCTTTTACAAAATAATCATGTTCACATTCCCCAAACACATTTCCATATATGTTACTGTACTTACAAAATTTAGAAACAAGATAGATGTCTATACTGGGTATACCTTTAACACAGTAGAATGATTTGATGACGTATGAATGTGCAAAATAATTCAACTTACAAAAGTGGGCTCAGCTACTAATAAGACTCGATGGAGGAAAGTAAGGGGTGAGCTCAACGTGCTCAGTAAGAAAAACACACAACAGGTAGATAAAATACACTACCTATATATATACCAAAATAGGAATTCTCACGAAAATATACAGATAATTTGGCAAAATCAATAATACCAGAATCGAAATTCGAAACCAGTATGAATATCGATAGCATGAACAGTTCACTGCAGTAAATGCAGGATTCTAAAAAATTCAAACAGTAGAATAAACGATTTGCACAAAATATTACAGTTCTTACAGTTAAATCCATAATATCAAATAGACAAGATAATGCAGAACATGCTATATTAAAATTCAAAAAGACAATTGGCCAATGTCGGTGACTTCGGGTATCACCGATTAGGTGTGCTGAGATGTCAATTGCCATGGGAGTGGTCAGCTACCCTAACGACTCACAGAACAGAATGTACGAAGACCAGAATACATGGTACATCGTACTTAAGTGCGTGTCGAACGGTACATCGTACTCCATGGACCACAGAAACAGAAACAGACAGTAGTGAAGCATGATTTAATCATCGACTTTGTCTCAAAATCAATGTGAGTTAGACCGTGCGACACACAGTCAGCATGCGCGCAAGCAGATATCCTCAGTATCACTTTTAAACAAATCATTTTTCATTAAAATCAACTGTAATTTTAGTTCGAAAAAAAATATCATATTTAGAAATAGGCTAATTCGCCATTTTTCAGTTAAAATCCCAGTAGACAATCTATGGAAATTAAATTCAGGATTTTTTATTTAAAACAATAATTACAAACTCCAATGATATTTATCTAAATAGATTAAGTAAATTTATATCAATAAATGGGCCGGTTCACTGAGGTTAAAGTTTTCCTTAATTCCAAAATCTGTAAAATTGGCCTAGAGTTTTCTAAAATTTCGGTAACTGTAAAATTCTACCTAGAATTTTATATCTAAAATTCCATAGAAAAATACGTGAATCTATCTTTAGCAGTACACAAAAGATTTCCTTACCTCGGTATCTGCTTGCAGTCCTCAATACCTTAGTGACTGAAGTGAGTGGGTCCGATCTACTCAGCTTATTTCTCCGGAGCTCTTTCCCTCGGGATTCCCAATTTTCTCTGTGCCTTAATTCTCATCTCTAAATACTTCTATATATATATATATATAATCCTATATACATATACATATAAATATATTTTCTTTCTTTTTTTTTTCCTTTCGAATTTCCTTCCCGTCTTTTTCCTTCTTTTTTCTTTCTTTCACAGGCCATTGTTCATGCTTTTCTTTCTCCTTCACCGAGAGGCCTCACGCCTCACTTCTCTTCTCTTTTTCCTACACTTTCAGTTAGTTACCTTTTCACCTTCTCCCGTCCAACTCTCAGTTTCCAGTCACCTATTCACGTAAGAAGGCTCACCCCTACGGCCAAGCTCTCTGTTTCCAGCTTCAGTACTCCTCCTTTCTGTCACTAAAGCAGTGCCTCAACGAGCCTAAAACACCCCTGATCAGACCTTGAGATGCCTTACCTCAACACCAATTTGCATTTCCTTAACCCCTCCTCATTACACCTCTCAATCGACCATTGTTCAGGCTGTTTTCAGCCTTCAAAGTCAGCATCATACAATACCTCTAAAACTACCATTTCTCCCTACTCTGAACAGCCTTAATCAAGCTTTAGAACTCATCCAGGCCTCCTTAACTTAGATATGTTTCAACCCTTTAGCACTTAAAAATAAAATTGTACAATCAGCCTTCTCGGCCTTGATCTTTTGCACTCCAACCGAGCGCCTCTACTTTCAGCTCACTCTCTTTTGATCTGCCTTGGTTACTTCCTACGCATCGCCTACTGCTCTGTATTTTCCTCTCTTTCTTCTCATACTTCTGCTTACTCTGAACTTCATCTTAGCCTCAGGTCGCCTCTCTCTTACGTCCTCTTTCCTTTGTTTCCAATTTTGTTCTCACCTTTCTACTCATTTCTCCCTACTACTTCGCATCTGAACAAGCAGGAATGGTGCCTATTTCTTGCTTTATTTTCTACCTTCACCTGTTCTGCATTCCCTCATTTCACTTCTTCCATTCTATTCATTGCTGTAGCTTCAATATATAGAGACACTCTTATCTATAATTATTTCCTTGTCTACAGTCTGATCTTCCCTCTCCAGTAACCTTCTCCATATTGCAGCAGCACAACACTTTCCTATTTCCAATTATTTTTGGTTCAAGTTTTTGGTCCTCCCTTCTCCGTTTCAGCTTCCTGCTTATCCTTCCATACTAGTTTCTCTTCTTCTAGAAATTAGACTTGAAGCATTTGAATGATCTTCACTCCACCACCTACTGCTACTAATCCTAGCAGAAATTTGGTGAAGGCTTGGGCAGTTCACTTAACCTTATTGCCTTATACCTATGGACAATACCTTGGGTCCTCCATTCATTTGTCCACCGTGCACTCCAGCATACCTTCATATTTATCCTTTGCTTCAAGCCTTACAAGGCTATCCTCGGGTGGCCACATTTCCCCTAGAAACACTCTCTCTTTAAACATATTCTCTTATATATTTGCTCAATGGTTCTCGGCCATATGGCTGTACATGCATGCATTTATATATATCCACATATATATATATATATATATTTATACATTGATTTGCATATATATTTGTATATCGATATACACATGTATGTATATATCTATTTATATGCACTCATAGTTATTTTATCTTTAGGACTAAGATATTTTGGTTAAATTAATTTTTTTCAAGTTTCATAATTAGAACAATAAAATTTTTAAAATTTAATCATTGACTAAGGAAACCCATTTTTAATTCGAGAGCTTATATGTTATTCATGAGTAAATTCAAGTACATAAAATTTAGGGTATTTATAATGAGAGAGTGAAACTTACTAAGGAGTGTAGTCCTCATTCATAAGAGATGGCCCTCTAAGCTCAAAGATCCAGGTAGTTTTACCATACCTTGCACCATAGGAGATCAGTTCTTTGGGATAGCCTTATGTGATCTATGAGCTAGCATTAGCCTGATGCCTTAGTCCATATATCAGAAGTTAGGAGTAGAAGCTACAAAGCCTAGCATAATGACCCTTCAATTAGCGGATAGATCTATTAAGTATCCAAAAGGGGTCATTGAGGTTGTTTTGGTTAAGGTGGATAAGTTAATTTTCCTTGCGGATTTCATTGTGTTGGATATGGCGGAAGACAAGGAAGTCCTTATCATTCTAGGTGAGCTTTTCTTAGTTACTAGTAAGACCCTTAAAGATATTCAGAAGTGGGAGTTGACCATAAAAGTCCTGAATTAAGAGATGACTTTCAATGTTTTTAAATCTTTAAGGTTTCCTTATGACTCTCAAGATCGTTTTAGGATGGACACAGTAGATAGGGACAACATTGAAGAGTTCTCTAGGACATACCTGTTAAACCCTTTAAAGGCTTCCTTAGTAAAATCTATTGATCTTAAGGAGTACAATAAGGATGATGATGATGTATATGAAGTGCTCTAATTACTAGAGATTTCTTCCCTGGTGGAGATAGCCCAATTTAAAACTTTAGACACTTTGTCTACTTCAGCACTAGATGTCTCTCCATCCACCAGTGACCCTTCAGCTTTAGAGTTTAAGCTTTTACCCTATACCTTAGATTTGATTATCTAGATGAGTCCTCCACTCTATCAGTTATAGTGTCTGCTGCTTTCTCCATTGATAAAGAGGAGAAGTTATTATAGGTTTTGAGAGAGCATTAGAAGGCAATAGACTGGTCCATCTCTGATATTAAGGTATTAGTCCATCGATTTGTATGCATAAGATACTCTTGGATGAGGGGTATAGGTCATCAGTAGAGCATCAGTGCATGTTGAATCTTGTGATTAAAGAAGTGGTTAAAAAAGAGATAATTAAGTGGTTAGATGCTGGGATCATATATCCTATTTTCGACAGTACCTGGATAAGCTCAATTTAATGCGTCCCTAAGAAGGAAAGAATGGTTGTGATAGAGAATGAGAACAATGAGCTTATCCCCACTAGGACTGTCACTGATTGGTATATATGTATGGACTATAGGAAGCTTAATAAAGCTACCAGAAAAGACCACTTTTCCCTACCTTTTATTGACTAGATGCTAGATAAATTAGCTGGTCATGAGTTCTACTGTCTGCTGGATGAGTACTTTGGGTACAATCAGATAGCTATAGCCTTAGGGAACTAAGAAAAGACCACATTCACTTGTTTCTATGGGACATTTGCATTTAGGAGGATGCCTTTTAGCCTATGCAATGTACCTGTTACCTTTCGAGTTGCATGATGACCATATCTCATGATATAGTGGAAGATTTTCTAAAAGTCTTCATGGATGATTTTTCTATATTTGGGGATAGCTTTGACCTCTGTTTACATAATCTAGCTTTGGTGTTGAAGAGATGCAAAGAAACATATTTGGTGTTGAATTCGGAGACGGGTCACTTTATAGTTATGGAAGGTATTGTGCTTGGGCATAAGATTTCATTGAAGAGGATAGAAATGGATAGAGCTAGGGTGGAAATCATTGATAAGTTACCTTCCCCTATCTCGGTTAACGAAATCGAGAGTTTTCTGAGCCATGCGGGCTATTATAGAAGGTTTATAAAGGATTTTTCCCAAATTGCAAGCATATGTAACCTTCTTGAAAAGGACACTACATTCTGTTTTGATGAGCATTGCGTAGATGCATTTAAGAAGTTAAAGGAAAAATTAATTATAGGCCCCATAATATCATCTCCAGATTCGAGTTTACCTTTTGAACTGATTTGTAATGTGAGTGATTACACAGTTGAGGCATTACTTGGACAAAGAAAAGGAAAAAGTCTTTCATGTTATCTGCTACGTAAGCAAGACTCTAAATAAAGCCCAGTTAAATTATGTTACCACAGAGACGGAGCTGTTGGTAGTACCATTTGCTTTTGATAAATTTCATTCCTATCTCATTTGCACTAAGGTGGTAGTATACACTAATTATGTTGACATCAAGTATCTAGTCTCTAAGAGAGATGTAAAACCTAGATTAATTTGATGGATCCTTATTCTTCAGGAGTTGACTTAAAGATTAGGGATAGGAAAGGAATTGAGAATCAGGTAGTTTATCATCTATCTAGATTGGAGAGTGGACTTAAGGAAGATGATACAGCAATTAATGAGTCATTTCCTGATAAGCAACTGTTTGTTTTTGGGCACTCTAGTTTGCCCTGCTATGCTGACTTTGTTAATTATATGGTGAGTAATATAGTGTCACTTGATTTGATTGCCCAGCAGAAGAA
Source organism: Firmiana major (assembly GCA_033439115.1). Taxonomy (NCBI): domain Eukaryota; kingdom Viridiplantae; phylum Streptophyta; class Magnoliopsida; order Malvales; family Malvaceae; genus Firmiana; species Firmiana major. The sequence goes on from CM065899.1 coordinate 68,020,726, forward strand.
AACGTTTTTAAGTTATGACATGTACTATGTGGGGGATGAACCCTTCTTATATAAGCAGTGTAAGGATCAGATATTGAGGAGTGCATCCTAATGAAAGAGGTAGAGAATATACTTGACATTACCATTCTTCTAATTATAGAGGGCACTTTAGAAGAGAAAAGATAGCTCTAAGGTTTTACAATCTGGATACTACTACCCCACTTTGTTTAAGGATGCCCACTACTTTGTATCTAGATGTGATCGGTGTCAGAGTGTAGGTAATATTTCTAAAAGAAAGGAGATGCTCTGACCAATATTTTGGAAGTAGAGATATTTGATGTTTGAGGCATAGACTTCATGGGACCTTTTGTACTTTTATATGAGAATCTCTACATTCTAGTGGTTGTAGACTATGTGTCTAAATGGGTTAAAGTGATGGCTTTGCCAACTAACGATGCCTAGGTGGTGATTAGGTTTTTTAAGAAGAATATTTTCACGAGATTTAGCACCCTTAGAGCTATCATTAGTGATAAGGGATCCCACTTTTGTAACAAGAGTTTTGACCGACTTTTAGGGAAATATGGGGTTAAGTATAAAGTAGCCACTACTTATCACCCACAGACTAGTGGTCAGGTAAAGTTATCCAATAGGGAAATTAAGGGAATATTAGAAAAAACAATGAACCCAAATAGAAAGGATTAGTCTATTAGGTTAGATGATGCACTTTAGGCCTATAAGATAACATTTACCTATCGGGATGTCCCCTTATCAACTTTTCTATGGAAAGACTTGTCATTTCCCAGTCGAGTTTAACATAAAGCCTATTGGGCCCTCAAGAACCTAAACTTCAATTTAGATGCAGCTCAAGAGAAGGCTACTACAGCTTAATTAGTTAGATAAGTTCAGGTTGCAAGCATATAAGAATGCCAACCTCTAATAGGCAAAACTTGAGCGATGGCATGATAGAAAGATTAAGAAGAGACACTTTGAGCTGAGACAACCAGTTTTGCTCTTTAATTGTAGCTTGACATTGTTTTCAGGAAAGCTTAAGTCTAGCTGGACATGACCATTTACCATTACCCAAGTATTCCCTCAAGAAGCCATTAAGATCATAGATCAGACTCTTAAGCAGCCCTTTTAGGTTAATAGATATCGACTTAAGCATTACTTTATAGAAGGGTTTGATCGTCAACATTCTGTGACCATCTCAGTTGAGCCTTCAACTTTTGACCCTGCTACTCAGCTTTAGTAAGAGTCTTACTGGGGATTATAAACTCAACTCAGCTTTATTGTTCATGCTCTTAGCACAGCTTTATCTTTATGCATTAAGCTTCACTGATTTTGCTTTCTTTTTTTTTTTATTTTCTTTTCACTTTTTGTACAGTTATTTTTCACTTTTATGCTATTTTTTCTTTATTTCTTTTGTAGATAATCTTTGCAATAGCACTTCCTCATTGAGCTTCATAGTGTTCATCATCATTAGATAGAGGAGTATTCTAATCCTGAACTTCATTTCTTATATTATCTACACATTGAGGACATTGTGCACTTTAAGTTTGGGCAGAGGATTCATTTAAGCATTTTCAAACAATTTTGAGCAAAGTGCAAAATTCTTCAAAATTTTTAAAAAATATGAGCTTATACTATTTTTTTAAGTGACTTAGTACTTAGCATGTTGTTTTCCCATAATCCTATGATATGACCCATGATTTAGTCTAGCTTTGATCGACTGAGAACCATGATTGTAGTGAAAGCATGAAGTTGATTTCTTGAATTTGTCTTGATTCTAATTGTGATTTCCTCACTTTATGCACATGTCATGCCATGAATTTGTATGCTTATTTAAAGAAAGCTTACGTGGACATAAGATTGCATATGTTTATTTGATTTTGTGCATTATATCCTCAAATTTGTTTAATCTTCTCTCGAGGTGAAACATTAGATCACACTTGATTAGGGAAGTGATTTAGGCCATCTTTGGATTGTTTGAGCCTTTCTAGCTATCCTTGTACAAATTTTATCCCTAGTCACCCTTCTAGGACAAATAAGCTTCTCTGTATATAACCTGCATGATTGCCCTTAGCTTAAACACTTTTTCCCATACCTTACCCCTATAGCATGAGATGCCACAAGGATATATTCAAAGTTATGTACATATGGGCTGTGGGTGATATTAAAGTATAAAAAAAAGGAGAAAAAAAAAAGAGAGAAAAGAAAAGAAAAGAAAGTTAAAAAAAAGAGAAAAATACAAAAAATAGATTAAAATCATTTAACAAAATGAATAAGTTTAGGGGAAATAAATAAAGCTCTAAACATTAAGGATCCTAGAAGTAATGCATGATTAGAGGTACTTGAGCCTAAATCGACTTTATCATACTTTAGCCTAAGCTTTACATTACAAGCCTGTTGGCTCAACCGAAATGGGGGGTGAATCAGTTTTTCTAGCAATTTACTAAATTAAAACTTTCTTAGCTAAAATTGTACACCAACAAACAAATGACAGCAATAAAAAATAGAGTAAATATGCAGTAAATAATGAGATAAGGGAGAGAAGTAGCAAACATAGTAAATTATAGAGGTTCGGCCAAATCTCTTACCTACGTCCTCTCTTCTTGACCTTCTTGTCAAGGAGTCTCTTTCACTAGCAAGGTGAACTTTACAGCTTCCTTTTCAAGGTTAAGGAATAAGCTCTCTACCCCTTAACAAGTGTTGCTATTCAACTCTTTTACAACAGCTCTCTCCCAGAGGACTCTCCCCTTTTCTTTAAGAAAAAGAGTGAATACAATTAAGACTCTCTTAATGAGTAGGTGATGAATAGCTTAACTAAAGCTTTCAATGACAATTAAGTGCACCATTGCTAAAGACATAAGGAATTCTTTCTCAAGATTGTTTAGAGTTTCTCTGCTTTCTTTCTTCCTGTCTCCAATGTCTTTATGGTTTGTATTTATACACCCAATTGGTTGGTGAAGCATTTAATGCATTTCTTCCCGTTGAAAGCCTGTAAAAATAGCCATAGGAGTTCTGCAGATGAATGCCAGATCGATCTCATTTACCTAAGAGTATTGATCTCTTAATTCTAGAGCCTACAACCTCAAAGGAACTCCAAGAAGGAAAGATCGATCTCATTATCGAGGGATCGATCTTCTCTTCTTGCAAAGTCAATCATCATATTCAGTAAAACAAGGGAGATCGATCTCTTATTCAATGGGAGATCGATCTCTGCATTGAACATATTGCTATCGCCTAGAGGAGATCGATCTCACAACCCCATGAGATCGATCTTACAAAGTCTCTGCCAAAGGGAGATCGATCTCACACCTAGCAGATCGATCTTTCAATGCTTCTGTTAAGAGGGGATCGATCACTCACAACCCCATGAGATCAATCGTACAAAGTCTCTACCAAAAGGAGATCAATCTTTCAATGCTTCTTTTAAGAGGGGAATTGTAAGACCCGTAAATTCTTATGTAATGTATCTGATTAATTTATGTACAGACAAGTTACATTACATATGAATTACAAGAAAATAATGTTTTTAAGTTCTAAGTGTGAATAGATTGATAAATGAGTATTGAGTGATTAAGTATGAGTTAAGTAGGGAAGATTTCAGAAAAATGGTGTAGGATGAAGGCTAGATCGATCCCATGCAAGGAGAGATCGATCTCATGGCCTGAAGACTACAAAATCAAGCATGCTGGAAGAGGCAGATCGATCCCCCACTCAAGCAGATCGATCTCCCCTTAAGGCCAGATGGATCTCCTTAGCTCTCTGCCTGAGACAAATCAATCCTGTTCCATTGCAGCAGATGGATCTCATTCATTAGAGCAGATCAATCTCAAGCCTTCGACAGATCGTTCTCATGCCTTCAAAATGTCGTAAAAATGAGGAAATTAATAGGACCAGATCGATCTTCACCCTATGCAAATTGATCTCATCAAGCCAATTCTATAAATATGGAGCAGTTGGATATACATTTCACGAGACTAAACCAATCCTTTCCATTTTCAATCCAAAACCTAACTTTCTCACTCCAAAATCATCCCATTTTCATAAAGATTTGAGAAAAAGCCATTAGACGAAAGTTGTTTATTATAAAGAGAAGAACCACATGGCTTGGAGTCATTACCCCATTTGTTGGATTGAAGGAGCAAAGAGCATTTTTAGTTAGAGTAAGAAAGAAATCCAAATAGGTGAGTTTCTAATACACCAAGTCAAATGTATGTTTGTTTAGTTGCTATTGTGAGTTGATTAGGTGGTGTATTAATGATTGAAACTACCTAGAATGTGATGGAACAAGTATAACCTAGAATAAGTCTAGTGTGAGAAAATTATGATATGGATGAATTGATGATAAATGGAGCATGCTAAAGTGTTTATGAGATAATGTGTATGATTTTAGGAGGTTGAATGAAGCTACATTGTTAGATTGGCTTAGTTAAGTGAATAAGCATATGAGGTGTTTGACTAAATGCCATAGTGAAGTTAATAATGAGATATAAACACTATGGGTTTAAATATTATTTTAGTGGGAATCAATAGATCTAAAAGAATCCAATAGACTCTTGAGATATGAGTAGAGTAATCCAATGAAGCCTAATAGTCATTAATAGAAACTATATGGCAAGTCAACAATAGTGAATGCAAGAGTTGTGTTATATTGGACGAAAGTAATGTGAAACGTAATTTTGTGCAGTTCTGGAGACTTCGTTGGAGGCGAGCCGAATTGCGCAATCAAGCAGCTTTAAGGAAGTGGAATCATGCAACGCAATTCCAGGTAAGGGAATTTTGTGAGTATATAGAGATAGCTGCTCGTATTTTATGGGTAAATATAAGGCGTTGGAAAATGCATGAATATCTAGAAAATTAATTGATGGTGTATGAGAATGACTACAAGTGTTTTGGTGTATGAATTGGTTTGAAGTAAATTTTATAAAAAATGGATTAGTAAGGCTAATAATTGCATAAATCACATGTTTTGATGTTTTATGAAAACACCTTGCTTTGGTTTAAGCAAAAATGAGGGATAGGCTTGCTATTTGATTTCTTAAAATTCATGAAATCGCACGAGACATGTGTTAACTTTGATTTGAAAAATGCGTTTTAAAATAGAGCCACCTATTGTGTTTACATGAGGTAAATCGTGCTAGAGCATCGCTCGCACTGGATTTTAGTGTTTTCACATGTAGGAAACGTGCTGGAGCTTATCTCGCATGCGGGTTTGAACTGTGATGATGTTTTATAAACCGTACTGGAGCTTCTACTCGTACGTGGATTTTGAGTGGTTTTCTTATGCATATAACCGTACTGGAGCCATGCTCGTACGTGGTTTTCTCATGAATTTATGCATAAATGTCGTACTAGAGCATTGCTCGTATGAGGTGGTTTATTAATGGTGCATGAATTATGCTAGAGCTTAGCTCTCACAGGTTTTCACACTGTGGTATGTATGATGCCTTGGAGACGGTAAGATCCTTAAGCCAACATCCTTAAGCCCGACGGGGTGGGGAGGCTCTGTTTGGTGGGGAGGCTCTCTTACGGTAGGATCATTAAGCCCAACATCCTTAAGCTCGGAGGGGTGGAGAGGCTCTTCTCGGTGGGGAGGCTCTCTTACATTGATACAAAAAGCTTAACATGCACTTAAGACTAAGTAGGTTACACATGGTATGGGGTAGATAAGACCTACGGTTGGTACCCCCAACCATGATATGGGTCGCGAAGTACGTTGTATATCACATAGAGTACGATGTACCGCGTGCTTGTTATGATGGTTGAAGAGTCTGGCGAAGAACTAACCCACCTTTGTTCCAGCATGATGCCCCGCACACTGGGATCTATGTGGTCTAGGATGACTTGTGACATAGTTGGCCAACATAGTCTTTGAGATATAGTGACCTATCTCACCTAATATTGCATAGTACCACATGGTTTTATATACTGAGTGTGATTGTGTTGTCCAGGGTAGACCTGAGGGAGGGTTGAGCCTTGTGGGATTTTGTTTGGGAAATGATAATTATATATGTGATAGAGAAATGATTGTGATGAGATTTTAATGTATTTTAAGGAAGAGATAAATTTAAAAGGATATTTCAAATTGAATTTCCCTTTTGTGATGAGTTTTGATGAGAATGAGCATAAGATGGTTTTACATGTTGATCTTTCCATGTTTTACGCCTAATTACATGATTTTCAATACATGATATATGTATATACATGTGGCATAGTTTTATTTCCTCATGCTCTGATTATAAATGATTTATGCATAACATTATCAACATGTAGATAGAGTAGTTATCTACCATGCCTGCATTATTGCCTTACTGAGCGTGTGGTTGCTCATCCCTCCATATTTTCCCCTCTCTACAAAGCATACCTAGTAGCCTTGTGAAGGACTGAGACATTACATTTTGGACATCCGCTGCACTCCATCGCCAAGAGGTATACACACAAGGATTCTTTTTGTATCTAAACATGTAAAGGCACAGTAATAATTTGAATTGTAATATGCGGCATGTAAATGTTAGGAAACATAATATGTATGATCATGAAACTTAACTTTCTAATGTATGACATTAACTTTGATTAATTGGATAAGGGAATGGTAAGTGGTGATTGTTACTGACTCACAGCCCAACTGTTATTAGTGAGTTTGTTCACAACCGGGTAAGGAAGGGAAAAATGTGAAAAATTTACAATGATTTTTAGATGGAATGGATGAAAAGGGTCGTGACAAAGATTGGTATTAGAGCTGAGTTGGCCAGATGTGAGTCAATAAAATAAATAGGAAAATTATATCCTCATATTATTGTGTTTTTGTTTAGATATAACTGTGTATCTCGAGATCGATTGAGACTAATAATGGTTATGAAAACAGGAAGCTAAGCATTATGCCTGTTACGTGCCGAGGTAGAGGGGCGGGTGCATGTGCTAAAGGCCGTAGAGGTAGGCCTGAGAGCCATGTGGAGCCACAGACTGACCAGGCTCCACAGGACCTTATTGAGAGACCAGAGGATACTGAGGCACGCTTCGCTAGGATAGAACGGAGTATCGAGAGCCTGGTAGAGATAGTCACGCCGGCATTGGGTGCCGGTGATAGACGAGATCCTGCAGCGCAGCCTACTACTACTTGACATGCAGCTGTAGAGGCGGAGAGGCCTCAGACTGCAGAGACTTCTACTGTTACACCCCCAGTCCAGGATACAGCTTCTCCTATCACTCCACAACAGAGCGGTAGTGATTTGGGTTATGACTACGTGTTTAGCAGATTGTGAGAGTTCCAGGGGTTAAAACCTCCAATGTTCAAAGGGGTGAAGAACCCGGTTATTACGGAGGATTGGGTGTTTGAGATGAAGAAACTGTATAGGTTCTTCAGATGCACATCGGCTGAGAAGGTAGAATTTGCCGTATTTATGTTGAAAGGCGAGGCAGAGCATGGTGGAGATCCACCGAATCTATTTTAAGGCTCAACACTCCGAGATCACATAGGAGATATTCTTGGAGGCCTTTAGAAGGCAGTACATCCTAGCCACCGCACAGAGGAAATTACAGATGGAATTTATGAATTTGGTTCAGGAGAACTGTACTGTGGATGAATATGAGTCGAGATTTATGTCTTTGGGGAGGTTCAACCTGGATATGATGAGTAGTGAGACTCGAAAGGTCCAGAAGTTTATGGATGGATTAAGATTGGTCATCCGGACTAAGTTAGCCCCATTTGACATTCACACTTATGAGGAGGCAGTGCACAGGGCACAGTTGTGTGAGCAGGACTTTGAGCGAAATGCCTCCGAGCTTGGGAAGGTCAGTGTTAGGAGAGATTGAGACTGAAAGAGATCCGAGATTGATAGAGTTTCCAGGAGAAGAGGCCAAAGACTATTTGAGAAGAGACCCAAGATTGAGGAGGTGCAGGAGAGAGCTGCTAAACCTCTCGTGTACCCGACTTTGACTGCACTGAGGGGTATGATTATTAGAAGACCATGACCTACTACTAAGCAGTGTAGGAGATATGGTCGATTTCATGGAACTAAACCATGTCGATACCTCATATTTTGTGCTATAGATGTGGGAGGTCGGGGCATATTGCGATATACTATTCTGAGATGATGGAGACTACCCCACAGAAGGGTAAAGTGCCAGAGAGAACTCCAGTTGAGACAGCTACCCCAAGGAGGAGAGCTACAGCTGAGGAAAAAGGGAAGTAGGCGGTGGGTAGAGGAAGAGTACATGCACTGGATCAGGACACCGCAGATGCTTCAACAGATGTGATTAAAGGTACCATCCTAATCTTTGATTTAGAAGCATTGGTATTATTTGATCCTGGTGCCACACATTCCTTTATATCACCTTCCTTTGCACATAAATTGTTAAAGCATGTGAAACCCACATTGTTGGATAAAATGTTGATGATTTTCATGCCTATGAATAGTAGTCAATTGACTGAGCATGTATGTAGCGATTGTAAGTTGAAGATAGAGGGAAAAGAAATGGCAACCGATTTAATTTTACTAAATATGAGTGACTTTGATGTAATCTTGGGAATAGATTGGTTGGCTACAAATCGTGTTGTTATGGATTGCCATGCCAAAACATTGATGTTTTCAAGATTAGATAATCTTATTCTAAGCTTTGATGAAAAGAAATGAAATAATATAATCTTTATAAATGAGAAGAGCATAATTTTAATCCATAATGTTTGAGAACGAATTTAATTATTTATTAAAGATGTTGATGTGATGACTTGTGTTGCTAATGGTGGAAAGGATAATGTGAAGGTTTCATTGCATACGTGGTTGGCACAGATAAGGCACATCCAGAATTGGGAGACATTCCAGTAATTGCAGAAGTTCCTAATGTCTTTCTGGACGATTTACCAAGGCTCCCACCTGATAGGGAAATGGAATTTTGTATAGAGTTACTGCTTGGTACTAAGCCGATATCTAAGCGACCATATAGAATGGCTCTAATTGAGTTGGAAGAGCTAAAGAAATAGCTGCAAGAGTTACTAGAGAAGGGGTTTATTAGACCGAGTGTCTCACCTTGGGGAGCTCCGGTTCTATTTGTAAGGAAGAAAGATGGAAGCCTCCGACTGTGTATAGATTACCAATTGTTGAATAAGGCCACCATTAAGAACAAGTACCCCCTTCCACATATAAATGATTTGTTTGATCAGCTTCGGGGAGCACAAGTCTTTTCTAAGATAGATTTGCGATTTGGGTACCATCAGTTGAGGATACGGAGTGGAGATGTACCCAAGATAGTATTTTGTACCCGTTATGGCCACTACGAGTTTTTGGTTATGCCATTCAGATTGACGAATGCCCCCGCAACATTTATGGCATTGATGAATGATGTATTCAAGCCATACCTGGACCAGTTTGTGATAGTGTTCATTGATGACATATTGGTTTATTCACGTCCAGGGAAGATCATCAGGAGCACTTGAGGATAGTTCTGCAGACCCTCCGAGAGAAAGAGTTATATGCCAAACTCAGTAAGTGTAACTTTTGTTTAGAGCAGATCTCATTTCTGGGCCATGTTGTTTCGAAGGATGGGGTATCAGTGGATCCATCCAAGACTGAGGCAGTTGTACAGTGGGAACAACCTAAGACAGTTACTGAGATCAAAAGTTTTTTGGGGTTGACAGGTTATTATCGAAGATTTGTTGAGGGTTTCTCCAGACTAGCTGCTCCATTGACACGTCCCACATGAAAAGATGTTAAGTTTGTGTGGGATGAGGCATGTGAAAGGAGTTTTCAGGAGCTTAAGCGTCGATTGACCACTGCTCCGATTCTCACCATTCCAACCAGCTCAGGAGGTTTCTCTGTGTATACGGATGCATCACACCAGGGACTGGGTTGTATACTTCTGCAGGATGGGAAGGTAGTTGCTTATGGATCTAGACAGTTGAAGGATCACGAAAGGAACTATTTAACCCACGATTTAGAGTTGGCGGTCATAGTGTTTGCATTGAAAATATGGTGCCACTATCTCTTTGGTGAGAAATTTTAGGTTTATACATATCATAAAAGCCTTAAGTACCTGTTCTCACAGAAAGAGTTGAATATGAGGCAGAGGAGATGGCTCGAACTCCTTAAGGATTATGATTGTGAAATCATGTACCACCCGGGTAAAACAAATGTAGTTGTCGATGCCTTGAGCAGAAAGAACCTTGGGTTGGTGTCCTATATGATGGTACGGGAACACGAGTTGTTGGAACAATTTACGAACCTCATTTTAAATGTAGCCCCACCTAATGCAGAAAGATTTGATATTGTGGCTAGCTTGAGATTGGAGCCAGAGTTGATTTGTCATATTCGATAGGCTCAGCAAAGGGATCGATAGTGTATCAATTGGTTGAGTCAGATACAGGCAGGTGTGGGTACTGAATTTGAGCTGAGTACAGATAGATTGCTGAGCTTCAGGGGCAGAGTATGTGTTCCCGAGGATTTAGAGATCAGGAGGTTGATATTATTAGAGGCTCACTCATCAAAGTACACGATACATCCGGGGAGTACTAAGATGTATCAAAACCTTCGAAAAGGTTATTGGTGGTCTGGAATGAAAAGAGACATTGCTGAATATGTTGCTAGATGTCTCGTCTATCAGTAGCTGAAGGTATAGCATCAGAAGCATGCAAGATTATTGCAGCCTCTACCGATACCGACATGGAAGTGGGAGCATGTCACCATGGATTTTGTGATGGGATTGTTAAGGACCCACAGAGGTCATGATGCCATTTGGGTTATTGTGGATCGGTTAACGAAGTCAGCCCATTTCTTAGCTATGAGAGCTACCGAAACCTTGAGTGAGTTGGTGAACTTATATGTTCGAGCAATAGTACGGTTGCATGGTGTTCTAGTGAGCGTTGTTTCTGATAGGGATGCCTGCTTCACTTCCCATTTTTAGGAACATTTTTAGGAAGCGATGGGGACCCGACTGAGTTTTAGTACCGCTTTTCATCCTCAGACAGATGGTCAGTCAGAGAGGACTATACAGACCCTGGAGGATATGTTGAGAGCGTGTGTGCTAGATTTTAGAGGCTCTTGGGATGATCACCCATTGTAAGACTCGTATTTTATGTAGCTTGTTCCTTATGATTCCTATGTGTATAAACATTCTATTATTATAGTTGAATCATAAGAAGAGTATTTACTTGAGTTAAAGTGTATGTGAAATGATTTAGCACTCATAAGCTACATAAAAGCCTAATGCGAGCTATAAGAGCCACAGGCAGAACTAGGTGGATTTGAATCATTCTGACTGAAGAGGAGAACTTATGAAATGAAGATATAGAGAACTCATGAAGGGATGTCAGTTTGATTTGGTCCCGAACACATAGAGGTAGAGTAAATGCCAAAAATGGGCAAAAGTGACCAATTTGGGGGTTTGAGGTGTTTTAAGTATATTCACTTCCCGAAAATGGTCAAAACGTAAAGATGAGAGTTTAAACTATAAGATATGACACTTTCGAAATTTTGAGAAAAAGTCAACTTGGTCAATGATTAAGGAAAAAGTCAACTATAGTTTAGAAAAGTGAACTTTTACCATAGTTGACTAACCATGGTTAAAAATTTACCTAAGTATGGAGAAAAATTTGAGGAAAAATATTTTTAGTCAGAATACAAGATAATCATCCCCAGAAGTTAGGAAAATTTATTCGGAAGGATTCCGGATTAAAATTAATGAATAAAAACGCAATGGGCCTAAAGTAAAGATTTTAAAGCCCATTAAGGTATACTAAACGTAGATCGAAATTCTTAGGTCCCTTATATCGAATTGTTGGACCGATTGAAATGCCAAATATTTAGACAATTAAAGGCCCAAACTATAGTAAAAATTTCAGCCCGAAAGCCCATTAAGAAAGCACAAAACCGAGAGGCCCAATTGTAAAGCCCATTATGATTAAATATCTAACCATAGTTAAAGCTAACTATGACTCATTACATGACTCATTAGGTGACTCATAACTAAACCTTAGTAAGTCAATTTTAATGGCTGAAAAGTAAGGCTTAATGGCTAAGTAAATGACTTATAAAATCAGCCACACCATTGCCATCTTTAACCATCATTCTCGGCTAGAACAAGGAAACCATTGAAATACATTTATCCAAGTTTTCTCTCACTAGAAATCACTAAGATTTAGGTATACTTGGAACTTGCATTCTTCATGAAAGTTGTTCCAAATTGAGAGGAGATTAACATATCAAAGAGCCATAGTGTGAAAACCGTGAGGCTCCAAAGTTTCGACCAAGTGTGAACACAAATATTAGGTATATTTTCAAGCTTTCAAATTCATATATGTTAATGTATGAATGATTTTAAGTATATTGGTATATGTTTTAATCATTGAAACATATGAAATCACTATGATCATGGTTAGGCTGAGAGTGAGTAGTGAAATATTGATGAATGCCCATATGATTTTAAGGTATAAATGAGTTGATATACATGTGTTAATGATTATGGTATAGTTAGAATTAATCAATTTGATTAATTAATACATGTATTAAGTTGACAATCAAGGTGTTTGATAAAATGCCTAAATGAACTATGTGATGCTTAAGAACATTGCCAACCAAGTGTTTATGAAAATACCTAAGTGAATTGGCTAAGGAAATGGACATGGACGGCATGCCATGGTGTGACCAACGACATGGGGTGCTCTCGGCCATGGCATGTGGCCGAGAGGTCCAATGGGCCAAGCCCAATTATTTTAGGCCCAATGAGATGTAATGGGTCTTAGATAAGCCCAATAAGAGTTGGTGGGCCCCACAAGCCCAATAGGCCCAACGAAAATGAATAGTAAAATGGAAATGGGCTTAAGGCATAGTTAGGCCCATTAAGGCTTGTTAAAGCCCATTAAGAGAAATAGACTGTATTTCATGTGAAAAACAGTAGAAAAATATAATTAACCTGATAAACGGTTATATATAGCTCCAGCAATTATTGGAGGAGCGAATCGGATTGCTAGATCGAGCAGCGTTGAGAAAGTAAAATTTCTCGAGTGGTTGCAGGTAAGGGACTTTTGTGAGTAGTTAGAGATACTTGCATTTATTTTCTTCTGCTTTTACATTCCTTTAAAAAGTATGAGGGTCAGAGAAAGTGAATAATATTTATAGCGACCCGATAGTGGCAAATTACAATTTTACCCTTAGTTATGAAAAAGTCAACTTTTGGGAAAAAGTTGTAAAAAGCATGGAAACCACTATTTTAAGTGTTTTACTACTGTTTAGCAGAAGAATAAATAGATGGGCTAATGTTTTTAAGGTTGATGTGAATTAAGCACACTTTATAGTGCTGATTTTGATGTTTTGAAAATAATCCCTTTTTAAAGAGCCATCTATCTTATTATGTGAGAATAAATCGTGCTAGAGCATAGCTCGCACTTGATTTTATATATTTTCCACGTATATTAGTGTTGGATTGTGATTCGCACTAGATTTCCATGACATGCATGATAGAGTGTTGGAGTTATTACTCGTACTCAGTTTTATATGATTTATGCTTGATAGAGTGCTGGAGCGATTAGCTCATACTCGAATTTTACATGAGATACATGACAGAGTGCTAGAGCATTGCTCGTACTCGATTCTTAATGATTTATACATGACATAGTACCGGAGCTATTGCTCGTACTTGATTTGATGAGTTTTGTGCATAGCATGGTACTGAAGCTATTGCTCGTACTTGATTTGAAACATGAACTATGCATGACCTAGTTGCTGGAGGTTTACTCGCACTAAAGTTTGAGTTGTGATGTGAAACAGTTTTTGAGCGGAGTGTCGACTGTGAGTCGCATTCAAAGGCGCGCACTGTATTTTGTGTGATATATAGTACATGTTGAAAACCATGCTTGATTTCCTCGTGTAGACTGAGTGTCACACTATGAGAGGTTCGTGTGTGGATTTAGAGACGTGGTATGTATATTCCATAGTTTGAGGGCTAAGACCTATGGCAGTCACCCCGATTGTGATGTAGGGTCCACAGAGTACGTTGTACCATGCAAAGGGGAATGGAGTACACTATACCGTGTGGTGTTGTGGAGTTGAGGAGGTTATAGCTGGCGGTTGTGATGGACTGACCCCCCTCCTGTTGCAGCAGTGAAGCCCCGTACACCGAGATCTGTGTTACCTGGGATCATCATTATAGGATATGGCCATAGTCCAGGATATTATTGCATTTCACCACATAGTCTCACATGATATATCACCTGATTTATTGATTTCATACGGATAGACCTAAGGGATGGGTTGGAATCCGCTTGTTGTGCTGTGAATAAGTTAAATGTCATATTTACTGTGATTTGAATATACATGGCATGATTTATCTAAAGGCATTGTGATATTATAAAGTTGCATTGTTTTGCACTAAATGCTACATTTGAGAATAAAGCATGATTTCTGTACATGGGATTTAATCTGTACAAGTATATATATATATATATATATTAAAGACATGCTTTTAAAGTGAGTTAAGGAAATGATGTTTTCAAGGCATAACATTATTTTAAGTAGATAGTGTAGATGTCTACGTGCTTGCCTGATTTCCTTATTGAGCACGTTGTATGCTCATCCCCCTTTCTTTTACATCTCTCTATAGAGCTTCAGCAGTAGAGCGAGTATGCTTGAGGGATAGTATTCCTGTTGTCCGCTGCTATTTCCTATCGATCGACAGGTGTACATATTTTGTACGGTTATGCATCTAAACATAGAAATAGCACAGTGATGTATACGATATATATTATGAGGAATGTATTTGTATTAGATCTCACATGTATTATAAAAGAAGTTACAGTCGGTAATAATATATTGACATGTATGTATGATAATGGATGATATGGTATGCGAGGAAGCTAACATCGAATCACAGCCCAACCATTGATGAGAAGAAAGGTAAGTTAAAATGTGAAAAATTTGTAGTAGTTTTGGTTAAGTCAAGATGGGTCTTGACAGAATGGTATCAGAGCACGAGGTTGGTCTGATGTGAGTTGGTGTTAGAATTAGAAAATAGGAAAGTATACATCCCCATAGTACTGTGCTGTGTTTAGATACAACTGTGTATACCAGATAGGAAACGGACTAATTCATGATTGTGAGTGTAGGAACTTTGCCTATATGGCAAATACGCGTAGTGGTAGAGGGACGAGAGGTAGGGCTCGAGGCTATGGAGATAGGCCTGAGAGACGAGCTGCTGCCAAACCATTACCTACCCATGAGACTCCAGGTGCTATTGAGGTATCAGAGTGTGCTGAGATGCACTTTACGAGATTAGAGCGTAGTCTAGAGACGATAGTAGAGATATTGACACAGATGATGCTAGGTAGGCAAAGACAGAAGGCAGGAGCTATGACAGGAGAGGCAATTGCCCCTGATACACCTACATAGCCAGCTCATACACTGAGGACTGTAGATACTCCTACACCCCCACCAGTTACGGGTAGTAGTCGATTAGGGTACAGATGTGATCTGGATCAGTTAAGACAGTTCCAGAAGTTTAAACCTCCATCTTTTAGTGGGGTTAAGGACCCTGTAGATGCTGAGGAGTGGGGTGTTGAGATGGAGAAGCTTATGGATTCTTTGAGTGTACAATATCAGAGAGGGTCGCATTTGCTGCGTTCCTACTGAAGGGAGTTACAGAGCATTGGTGGAAGTCTACCAGACCCATATTGAGAGCCCGACATACAGATATCAGTTGGGAGATATTTTTGGATGCCTTTAAGAGGCAGTTTGTTCCAGATACCACACAGCGAAAACTGCTGGCTGAGTTCTTAGGACTGAACCAGGGGAGTTTAGCCATGGACGAGTATGAGACTCGATTCATGTCCTTGGGGAGATATGACCCAGATACCATGTATAGTGAGGTCAGGAAGGTTCACAGGTTCATCGATGGATTGAGACCGGTTCTGCGGTCCAGGTTGGTCCCATTAGATATAACCACATATGAGGAAGTAGTGCGTAGGGCATAACTATGTGAGCAAGATTATGAGAAGAATACTTCCGAGTTTAGGAAGTTTAGCTGAAGCTGAGATATACAGAGGAAGAGGCCGGCTAGAGATAGAGGTTTCAGTTATCGATGAGGGAGGAAACTCTTCGGTAAGAGACTACAAATTGAGGAGGCACAAGAGAGACCTGCTAGACCTCTTGCTTATCCGACCATATCTCCAGCAAAGGGTATTGTTATAGGAGGACAGAGACCTACTACTGATCAATGCAGAAGATGCGGTAGACAACATGGAGGTGGACAGTGTCTGTTGACTCCTATAGTGTGTTTTCGATGCGGGAAACAAGGGCATATTGCTAGAGCTTGCCCAAAGATGGTTGAGACTGCTCCACTGAAGGGCAGGGAGCCAGAGAGAGCTCCAGTTAATCCTTCTGCTTCAAGGAGGAGAGCGACAGTAGAAGAAAAAGGGAAGCAAGGGATAGGTCGAGGGTGCGTACATGCTTTGGACCAGGGTACAGTTGATGCTTCATCGGATGTGATACGAGGTAACATCCTGATTTATGATATTGAAGCATATATTTTAATTGATCTTGGTGCCACGCATTCTTTTGTATCGCCTTCATTTGCATGTAAATTAGTAAGACATGTAGAGCGTACACCGTTATGTATGATAATGTTGATTAGTACGCCTATTAATAGTAGTCAAGTTGTAGAGTATGTATTTATTGACTGTAAGTTGAGAGTAGAGAATAAGGAGATGACAGCTAATCTAATATTGCTAAGTATGAGTGACTTTGATATAATCTTAGGAATGGATTGGTTATCTACAAACCATGCTATTTTGGATTGTCATGCTAAGACAGTTATGTTTCCTAACCCTACTAGATATGTTGTAAAGTTTAATAAAAAATAAATGAAAGAAGTAGTTATGATTATAATATGATATACTGACTTAGAAAAACTTCAACATATCAAGGTTTCATTGCGTACGTGGTAGATATGGATAAGACACATCCGGAGTTGTTAGATATTACTGTGGTCAGTGAGTACCCAGATGTTTTTTTGGATGAGTTGCCAAGGTTACCAGCAGACAGAGAGATGGAGTTCTGTATAGATTTAGTGCATGGTACGGAGCCTATTTCGAGACCACCATATCGCATGGCCTTAGTTGAGCTGGAGGAGCTTAAGAGGCAGTTGCAGGAGTTGTTGGATAGGGGTTTCATTAAACCAAGTGTATCACCTTGGAGAGCACCTGTTTTATTCATGAGGAAGAAGGATGGGAGCCTCTGATTGTGTATAGATTACCGATTGTTGAATAAGGCCACCCTAAAAAATAGGTATCCCCTTCCACGCATTGACGACTTGTTAGATCAGCTTCGGGGAGCACAGGTCTTTTCCAAGATTGATCTGAGGTCTGGGTATCATCAGCTGAGAGTTTGGAGTGGAGATGTACCCAAGACAGCGTTTCGTACCTGATATAGCCATTATGAGTTTTTGGTCATGCCATTCGGATTGACAAATGCTCCAGCTGCTTTTATGGCGTTGATGAACGATGTGTTCAAGCCATATTTGGATCAGTTTGTTATCGTCTTCATCGATGACATATTAGTGTACTCGAGATCCGAGGAGGAGCATGAAGAGTACCTCAAGATTGTATTGCAGACTCTACGAGAGCAGCAGTTGTATGCTAAACTCAGTAAGTGTGATTTTTGGTTGACAGAGATCTCATTTTTGGGACACGTAGTGTCGAGGGATGGTGTGTCAGTAGACCCATCTAAGATTGAGGCTATAGTTCAGTGGGAACAGCCGAGGACAGTTACCGAGATCAGGAGTTTTTTGGGTTTAGTAGGGTACTATCGAAGATTCGTTAAGGGATTTTTGAAGTTGGCTATTTCGTTGATGCGTCTCGCTCGGAAGAGTGTTGTATTCGTGTGGGAAGAGGATTGTGAGAGGAGTTTTCAGGAGCTGAAGAGTCGATTGACCACCACTCCGATTCTTACTATCCCTACCAGCTCAGTAGGATTTTCAGTATATATCGATGCTTCGCATCAGAGACTAGGCTATGTGTTGATGCAGGATGGGAGGGTAGTCGCTTATGGATCCAGACAGCTGAAGGATCATGAGAAAAACTATCCGACCCATGATTTGGAGTTAGCAGCAGTAGTGTTTGCGTTGAAGGCATGGCGCCACTACTTGTATGGCGAGACGTTCTAGATATTTACTGACCATAAGAGCCTCAAGTACCTTTCTCACATAAAGAATTAAACATGAGACAGAGAAGATGGCTAGAGCTTCTGAAGGACTACGATTGCGAGATACTTTATCATCCGGGTAAGGCTAATGTTGTAGCTAATGCCTTGAGTAGGAAGAGCCTTAGGATGGTATCGTATATGATAGTTAGGGAACATGAGTTGCTAGAGCAGTTTGCTAGCCTCAGTCTGGGAGTTGTGCCTTCTGACATGGATACGGGCTATGTGATAGCTAGTCTACGCTTGGAGCCAGATCTGTTAGACAGGATCAGAGTGGCTCAGCAGACTGATCCGTTTTGTATTGATGTGAGTGGTCAGATGCAGAAGGGCACAGTGACTGATTTTGAGTTAAGTTCTAATGGACTACTGAGGTCCAGAGGTAAATTGTGCGTTCCCGATGATCCAAGACTCATGAGATTGATATTGGTGGAAGCTCATTCATCGAGGTATACGTTACATCCGGGGAGTAATATCAGAACCCCCGGAAGGTATACTGGTGGTTCGGTATGAAGAGAGATGTAGCAGAGTTTGTGGTGAGATGTCTCGTATGTCAGCAGGTGAAGGTAGAGCATCAGAGACCTACAGGATTGTTGCAGCCTCTACCTATATCGACATGGAAATGGAAGCATACCACCATGGATTTTGTGATGGGTTTACCGAGGACCCGAAGGAATCACGATGCTATATGGGTGATCGTCGACAGACTGACGAAGTCAGCCCACTTCCTAGCTATGAGAGCTATCGATACTCTGAGTGCATTGGCAGAGCTGTACGTACGCGAGGTAGTGAGATTACACTGTGTACCAGTGAGCATAGTCTCTGATAGGGATTCCCACTTCACTTCCTACTTTTTGGGAACAGTTTCAGGAAGCCATGGGAACCCAGTTGAGTTTGAGCACCGCTTTCCATCCTCAGACAGATGGTCAGTCAGAGAGGACTATACAGACTCTGGAGGACATGTTGAGAGCGTGTGTGCTAGACTTTCGAGGCTCCTGGGATGATCACTTGCCACTAGCCAAGTTTGCCTATAACAACAATTATCATTCGAGTATCGGGATGGCACCATACGAGGCTTTATATGGTCGTCGATATCGTTCCCCTATTGGGTGGGAAGAAGTGGGTGACCGTAAGATTTTTGCTCCTGACATGGTTATACAAGTATCTGAGGATGTCCGCTTGATTGTAGAGAGGCTGAGGACAGTTCAGAGTAGACAGAAGAGTTACACTGACAAGAGACAAAGGCTACTTGAGTTTACAGTTGGTGAATCAGTGTTTCTGAAAGTTTCTCCTTCCAAGGGCATAGTGAGATTTGGGAAGAGAGGAAAGTTGAATCCTCGTTATATTGGACCCTTTGAGATACTTGATCGAGTGGGAGATAAGGCTTATAGGTTGGCATTGCCACCAGACTTATCAGGTGTCCATAACATCTTCCACATATCGATGCTTCGGAAGTATCACTCGGATCCGGTATATGTGATTAGTTATGAGCCATTGGAGGTCAGAGAGGACATGTCATATGTAGAGAGACCAATTCAGATACTGGATAGGAAGGAGAAGGTCTTGATATCGAAGACTATCAGATTGGTGAAGGTTCTCTGGTAGCATCATACTTCAGAGGAGGCTACTTGGGAGCTGGAGAGTCTGATGCGAGAGAAACACCCCCATCTGTTTGATGACTGACTTGGTTCTAATTTGGAGGACCAAATTTTCTTAGTTCGGGAGGATTATAAGACCCGTATTTTATGTAGCTTGTTCCTTATGATTCCTATGTGTATAAAAATTTTATTATTATAGTTGAATCATAAGAAGAGATTTACTTGAGTTAAAGTGTATGTAAAATGATTTAGCACTCATAAGCTACATAAAAGCCTAATGCGAGCTATAAGAACCACATGCAGAACTAAGTGGATTTGAATCATTCTGACTGAAGAGGAGAACTTATGAAATGAAGATATAGAGAACTCATGAAGGGAAGTCAGTTTGATTTGGTCCCGAACACATAGAGGTAGAGTAAATGCCAAAAAGGGGCAAAAGTGACCAATTTGGCGGTTTGAGGTGTTTTAAGTATATTCACTTCCCGAAAATGGTCAAAACGTAAAGACGAGTGTAAACTATAAGATATGACACTTTCGAAATTTTGAGAAAAAGTCAACTTGGTTAATGATTAAGGAAAAAGTCAACTATAGTTAAGAAAAGTGGACTTTTACCATAGTTGACTAACCATGGTTAAAAATTTACCTAAGTATGGAGAAAAATTTGGGGAAAAATATTTTTAGACAGAATACAAGATAATCATCCCCGAAAGTAAGGAAAATTTATTCGGAAGGATTTCGGATTAAAATTAATGCATAAAAACGCAATGGGCCTAAAGTAAAGATTTTAAAGCCCATTAAGATATACTAAACGTAGATCGAAATTCTTAGGCCCTTAGAACGAATTGTTGGACCGATTGAAAGGCCAAATATCTAACCATAGTTAAAGCTAACTATGACTCATTAGATGACTCATTAGGTGACTCATAACTAAACCTTAGGAAGTCAATTTTAATGGCTGAAAAGTAAGGCTTAATGGCTAAATAAATGGCTTATAAAATCAACCACACCATTGCCATCTTCAACCATCATTCTCTGCTAGAACAAGGAAACTATTGAAATACATTTATCTAAGCTTTCTCTCACTAGAAATCACTAAGATTTAGGCATATTTGGAACTTGCATTCTTCATGAAAGTTGTTCCAAATTGAGAGGAGATTAACATATATTTGAATTGGCTATCAAAGAGCCATAGTGTGCAAACTGTGAGGCTCCAAAGTTTCGGCCAACTATGAACACAAATACTAGGTTATTTTCAAGCTTTCAAATTCATATATGTTAATGTATGAATGATTTTAAGTATATTGGTATATGTTTTAATTATTGAAACATATGAAATCACTATGATCATGGTTAGGCCAAGAGTGAGTAGTGAAATATTGATGAATGCCCATATGATTTTAAGGCATAAATGAGTTGATATACATGTGTTAATGATTATGGTATAGTTAGAATTAATTAATTTGATTAATTAATACATGTATTAAGTTGACAATCAAGGTGTTTGATAAAATGCCTAAATGAACTATGTGATGCTTAAGAACATTACCAACCAAGTGTTTGTGAAAATGCCTAAGTGAATTTGCTAAGAAAATGGACATGGATGGCATGCCATGGTGTGACCGACGGCATGGGGTGCTCTCGGCCATGGCATGTGGTCGAGAGGTCCAATGGGCCAAGCCCAATTATTTTAGGTCCAATGAGATGCAATGGGTCTAGGATAAGCCCAATAAGAGTTGGTGGGCCCCACAAGCCCAATAGGCCCAACGAAAATGAATACTAAAATGGAAATGGGCTTAAGGCATAGTTAGGCCCATTAAGGCTTGTTAAAGCCCATTAAGAAAAATAGACTATATTTAATGTGAAATACAGTAGGTAAAATATAATTAACCTGATAAACGGTTATATGCAGCTCCAGAGATAATTGGAGGAGAGAATCGGACTGCTAGATCGAGCAGCGTTGAGAAAGTAAAATTTCTCGAGTGATTGCAGGTAAGGGACTTTTGTGAGTAGTTACAGATACTTGCATGTATTTTCGTCTGCTTTTACATTCACTTAAAAAGTCTGAGGGTCAGAGAAAGTGAATAATATTTATAGTGACCCGATAGTGGTAAATTATGATTTTGCCCTTAGTTATGAAAAAAGTCAACTTTTGAAAAAAAGTTGTAAAAAGCATGGAAACTACTATTTTGAGTGTTTTACTGCTGTTTAACAGAAGAATAAATAGATGGGCTAATGTTTTTAAGGTTGATGTGAATTAAACAAACTTTATAGTGCTGATTTTCATGTTTTGAAAATCATTCCTTTTTAAAGAGCCATCTATCTTGTTATGTGAGAATAAATCGTGCTAGAGCACAGCTCGCACTTGATTTCATATATTTTCCACGTATATTACTGTTGGATTGTGATTCGTACTAGATTTCCATGACATGCATGATAGAGTGCTGGAGTTCTTACTCATGCTCAGTTTTATATGATTTATGCATGATAGAGGGTTGGAGCGATTAGCTCGTACTCGAATTTTACATGAGATACATGACAGAGTGCTAGAGCGTTGCTCCTACTCGATTTTCATGATTTATACATGACATAGTATTGGAGCTATTGCTCGTACTTGATTTGATGAGTTTTGTGCATAGCATGGTACTAGAGCTATTTCTCGTACTTGATTTGAAACATGAACTATGCATGACCTAGTTGTTGGAGGTTTACTCGCACTAGAGTTTGAGTTGTGATGTGAAACAGTGTTTGAGTGGAGTGTCAACTGTGAGTCGCGCTCAAAAGCGCGCACTGTATTTTGTGTGATATATAGTACATGTTGAGAACCATGCTTGATTTCCTCGTGTAGACTGAGTGTCACACTATGAGAGGTTTGCATGTGGATTTAGAGACGAGGTATGTATATTCCATAGTTTGAGGGCTAAGACCTATAGCAGGCACCCCGACTGTGATGTAGGGTCCACGGAGTACCTTGTACCGTGCGAGTGGCATGGAGTACACTGTACCGTGTGGTGTTGTGGAGTTGAGGAGGTTATAGCTGGCGGTTGTGATGGACTGACCCCCCTTCCGTTGCAGCAGTGATGCCCCACACACCGAGATCTGTGTTGCCTGGGATCACCATTATAGGATATGGTCGTAGTCCAAGATATTATTGCATTTCACCACATAGTCTCACATGATATATCACCTGATTTATTGATTTCATATGGATAGACCTGAGGGTTGGATCGGAATCTGCTTGTTGTGCTGTGAATAAGTTAAATGCCATATTTACTGTGATTTGAATATACATGGCATGATTTATCTAAAGGCATTGTGATATTATAAAGTTGCATTCTTTTGCACTAAATGCCTACATTTGAGAATAAAGCATGATTTCTGTACATGAGATTTAATATGTACAAGTATATATATATATATATTTTAAAAAAGACATGCTTTTAAAGTGAGTTAAGGAAATGATGTTTTCAAGGCATAGCATTATTTTAAGTATATAGTGTAGATGTCTACTTGCTTGCCTGATTTCCTTACTGAGCACATTGTATGCTCATCCCCCTTTCTTTTACATCTCTCTACAGAGCATCAGCAGTAGAGCGAGTATGCTTAAGGGATAGTATTCTTGTTGTCCGCTACTATTTCCTATCGATCGACAGGTATACATATTTTGTACGGTTATGTATCTAAACATAGAAACAGCACAGTGATGTATACGATATATATTATGGAGAATGTATTTTGTATTAGATCTCACATGTATTATAAAAGAAGTTACAGTCAGTAACAATATATTGACATGTATGTATGATAATGGATGATATGGTATGCGAGGAAGCTAACATCGAATCACAGTCCAACCATTGATGAGAAGAAAAGTAAGTTAAAATGCGAAAAATTTGTAGTAGTTTTGGTTAAGTCAGGATGGGTCTTGTCGCCCACCATTAGTCGAGTTCACCTATAATAACAGCTATCATGCGAGAATCGGAATGGCACCATATGAGGCACTGTATGGACGCAAATGTCGATCCCCCATTAGATGGGAAGAGGTTGGTAACAGACAGATCTTTGCTCTAAACTTAGTGCAGCAAGCCTCTGAAGATGTCCAATTGATATGTGAGAGATTACGAACAACTCGGAGCCGATAAAAGAGTTATGCTGACAAGAGACGGAGACCACTAGAGTTTGATGTGGGTGAGTAGGTATTTTTGAGAGTTTCTCCTTCGAAGGGAATTATGAGATTTGGTAAGAAGGGTAAGTTAAGTCCTCGATATATCGGACCCTTCGAGATTTTGGAGAGAGTGGGAGATAAGATGTATAGGTTAGCATTGCCACCAGACTTGGCAAATGTTCATAATGTCTTCCACGTCTCTATGCTTTGCAAGTATCACCTGGACCGGTACATGTGATAAGATATGAGCCATTAGAGCTCAATGAGAGTATGACATATGTGGAGAAGCCAATTCGGTTATTGGATAAGAAAGAGAAGGTGCTGAGGATGAAGATAATTCCATTAGTGAAAGTGCTTTGGCAATATCACACTCCGGAGGAAGCTACATAGGAATTGGAAAGCATGATGCAAGAGAAGTACCCGGAGTTGTTTGAGCAAACTTGGTTCTAATTTGGAGGACCAAATTCCTTGAAGGAGGGGAGGATTGTAAGACCCATAAATTCTTATATAATGTATATGATTAATTTATGTACAGACAAGTTACATTACATATGAATTACAAGAAAACAATGTTTGTAAGTTCTAAGTGTGAATGGATTGATAAATGAGTATTGAGTGATTAAGTATGAGTTTAAGTAGGAAAGATTCCAGAAACATGGTGTAGGATGAAGGCTAGATCGATCCCATGCAAGGAGAGATCGATCTCATGGCCTGAAGAATGCAAAATCAAGCATGCTAAAAGAGGCAGATCGATCCCCCACTCAAGCAGATTAATCTTCTTAACTCTCGGGCTGGAACAGATCGATCTCCACTTAAGGCCAAATTGATCTCCTTAGCTCTCTGCCTGAGACAAATCAATCATGTTCCATTAAATCAGATCGATTTCATTCATTAAAGCAGATCGATCTCAAGCCTTTGACGGATCAATCTCATGCCTTCAAAATGTTGTAAAAATGAGGAAATTAAGAGGACTAGATCGATCTCCACCCTATGCAGATCGATCTCATCAAGGTAATTCTATAAATATAGAGTAGTTGGATCTGCATTTCACGAGACTAAACCAATCCTTTCCATTTTCAATCTAAAACCTAACTTTCTCACTCTAAAATCATCCAATTTCCTTAAAGATTTGAGAAAAAGCCATTAGACCAATGTTGTTCATTATAAAGAGAACAAAAACATAGCTTGAAGTCATTACCCCATTTGTTGGATTGAAGGAGCAAAGAGCATTTTCATTTAGAGCAAGAAGGAAATCCAAATAGGTGAGTTTCTAATACACCAAGTCAAATGTATGTTTGTTTAGTTGCTATTGTGAGTTGATTGGGTGGTGTATTAATGAATGAAACTACCTAGAATGTGATGAAACAAGTATAACCTAGAATAAGTCTAGTGTGAGAAAATTGTGATATGGATGAATTGATGATAAATGGAGTATGCTAAAGTGTTTATGAGATAATGTGTATGATTTTAGAAGGTTGAATAAAGCTACATTGTTATATTGGCTTAGTTAAGTGAATAAGCATAAGAGGTGTTTGACTAAATGCCACAGTGAAGTAAATGATTGAATATAAACAATATGGGTTTAAATATTGATTTAGTGGGAATCAATGGATCTAAAAGAATCCAATAGACTCTCGAGATATGAGTAGACTAATCCAATGAAGCCTTATAGGCGTTAATGGAAGCTATATGGCAAGTTAACTATAGCGAACACAAGAGTTGTGTTATATTGGACGAAAGTAACGTGAAACGTAATTTCATGCAGTTCCGAAGACTTATTTGGAGGCGAGCTGAACCGCACAATCAAGCAGCTTTAAGGAAGTGGAATCACGCGACGCGATTCTAGGTAAGGGAATTCTGTAAGTATATATAGATAGCTGCTCATATTTTGTGGGTAAATATAGGGCGTTGGAAAATGCATGAATATCTAGAAAATGAATTGATGGTGTATGAGAATGACTACAAGTGTTTTGGTGTATGAATTGGTTTGAAGTGGATTTTATAATAAAAAAAGGATTAGTAAGGCTAATAATTGCATAAATCACATGTTTTGATGTTTTATGAAAACACCTTGCTTTGGTTTAAGCAAAAATGAGGGATAGGCTGGCTATTTGATTTCTGAGAATTCATGAATTAGCACGAGACATGTACTGACTTTGATTTGAAAAATGTGTGTTGAAATAGAGCCACCTATCGTGTTTACATGAAATAAATCATGCTAGAGCATTGCTCGCACTGGATTTTAGTGTTTTCATATGTAGGAAACGTGCTAGAGCTTAGCTCGCACCCGGGTTTGAACTGTGATGATATTTTATAAACCGTACCGGAGCTTCTACTCATACGTGGATTTCGAGTGGTTTTCTTATGCATGTAACCGTACTGGAGCTATGCTCGTACGTGGTTTTCTCATGAATTTATGCATAAATGTCATACTAGAGCATTGCTCGTATGAGGTGGTTTATTAATGGTGCATGAATTGTGTTGGATCTTAGCTAGCACAGGTTTTCACACTGTGGTATGTATGATGCCGTGGAGATGGTAAGATCCTTAAGCCCGACGTAGTGGGGAGGCTCTCTTACGGTAGGATCCTTAAGCCCAAAAACCTTAAGCCCGGAGGGGTGGGGAGGCTCTGCTCGATGGGGAGGCTCTCTTACATTGATAAAAAAAAGCTCCATGTGCACTTGAGACTAAGTAGGTTACACATGGTATGGGGTAGATAAGACCTACGGCTGCCACCTCCAACCATGATATGGGTCGGCAGAGTACGTTGTACTATGTATATCACATGGAGTATACTATAGCGCATGGTTGTGATAATGATTGAAAAGTCTGGTGAAGAACTAACCCACCTTTGTTCCAGCATGATGCCCCGCACACTGGGATCCGTGTGGTCTAGGACGACTTGTGACATAGTTGGCCAACATAGTCTTTGAGATATAGTGACCTGTCTCACCTAATATTACATAGTACCACATGGTTTTATATACTAAGTGTGATTGTGTTGTCCAAGGCAGACCCGAGGGAGGGGTCGAGCCTTGTGGGATTTTGTTTGAGAAATGAGAATTATATTTGTGACAGAGAAATGATTGTGATGAGATTTTAATGTGTTTTGAGGAAGAGATGAACTTAAAAGGATGTTTCAAATTGAATTTCCCTTTTGTGATGAGTTTTAATGAGAATGAGCATGAGATGGTTTTACGTATTGATCTTTCCATATGATTTTCAATACATGAAATATGTATATACATGTGGCATAGTTTTATTTCCTCATGCTCCGATTATAAATGATTTATGCATAACACTATCAGCATGTAGATAGAGTAGTTATCTACCATGCTTGCATTATTGTCTTACTGAGCATGTGGTTGCTCATCCCTCCATATTTTCCCTTCACTACAGAGCGTACCTAGTAGCCTTATGAAGGACTGAGACATTACATTTTGGACATTCGCTGCACTTCATCTCCAAGAGGTATACACACAGGGATTTTTTTGTATCTAAACATGTAAAGGCACAGTAGTCATTTGAATTGTAATATGGGGGATGTAAATGTTAGAAAACATAATATGTATGATCATGCAACTTAACTTTCTAATGTATGACATTAATTTTGATTAATTGGAGAAGCGAATGGTAAGTGGTGATTGTTACTGACTCACAGCCCAACTGTTATTAGTGAGTTTGTTCACGACTGAGTAAGGAAAGGAAAAATCCAAAAAATTTATGGCAATTTTTAGATGAAATGGATGAAAAGGGTCATGACAGGATCGACCTCTGGAGATCAATCTCACAATGATTCTGCCTATCACAGATCGATCTTACAGCCCAGGAGATCGATCTCTTCGCTTCAGTATCATTTTTCCTATAGAGATTTAATTTTCAAAGGTTTAAGGTTTCTAAGTTTAGTTCTTCCCAAGATTTCTAAGTAATTTTCAGTACAATTGACAATATTTTCTTTAAGACAATTACTTAGAGATGATACCTTACAAATGATTTGAAGATTTAACTTAAGCATATTTAAATTAATGTTTTGTCATTTCAAAATATATCATTCAAAGTTAACAATCTCCCCCTTTTTGATATGACAAAACTTAATTCAATATTTTAGTCCCTAAAATATGTCTGGTTTCCAAATCATTTGTATTTAAAAATTTGCTCCCCCTTAATATATTGCTCCCCCTTAATATATGCTCTCCCTTATATCTTCTCCCCCTTTTTGTCATATCAAGAAGGAAACCATTATCCTTTCAAATCACCAAGAAAAGAGGAACATACAACAAATGATAATTAATCAAACATTAGCATAATTTAGCATATGTCATTTCAAAATGTAAATAAGTATTTCAAATTAATCACAACTAGATAAGCAAGTAACACGGGTGATCAAATGAACCCTAAGATGGCGAAGGAAAGTGATCAAAAAGCTCATCAACACGTGTACGAGTGGTCTGCAATTCATCAAACATGGCCTACTGAGTTTCTTGAAGAACTGCAACTTAAGACTCAAGATTTTTGAAACGCTGATCAAAGTGCTGATGAAAATCCAGAATATGGCAGCAAAGGAGTCCAAGATGACAGCAGATGAAGCAGTAGGTGCTGGTTCCTCAACAAGAGGTGCTGAAGCCTCAGCAAGAGCATCTATCTCCATATCTGCATCGCGCATAGGAGGTCTAGTCTTTTTGCACCAATTTACATAATCATCTTGAAAGTACTCGGCATGGTGAAGCGAGCTGATGTTTATAACACTCTTCTGTGAAGGTAGTTCACCCGCTTCACACGAGCAATCAACCCCAAATCGCTAAAGGAGGAAGGCAAGTGGTTGTGAAAAAACAATGGTAGTGGCCTACCCCCGAATGACTTTAAGCCAATCTTCAAATATGAAATGAATCAGGTTTGACTTTTTACCGGAAGGAGAATGAATGTGATGGAGCCAAAAGCGATCAAGTTTCCTAACGGTGGAGTGTCGAGTGCCAAAAGGACAGAGATTCCAAGAGATAATGAGATGAAGGAGGCAATAATGCATAGGTAAGTCACTAACACAGTCATTTATAACTTGGAACTCTAAAGGTACTTCAGCCTCTTCATATGTAAGACCGAAATCGGGAATCCCAAAGACTCTCGCTAGAATTTCTTTATCAATGTATAAAGATTTAGCCATGACAAAGGTGTTAAATCCTATGGTTCGACAGGAGTCACTTGGGGAAGTGACAAGTTTAGTGTTAGAAAAGAATGCACGAACTATGTGAAGAGGTACGAGAGTGTTGATTTTCAGAAAAGGGAGCCATTCATATTCCTGAAACATAGAAAGATATGGAAAATCAATACAATCAAGAAAAGAAAAGTCGATAGTTTGCCCATGTTTAATAGGCATAGTGGAAAAGTGTTCATCAAACCGTTTACGCTTAGCCGGGGTTTGAAAACATGGACTAAATGTAGTGGGAGGAGTTGGATTACTAGCTGAAGTTTGTGAGGTGGGTGGTCTAGAGGATGACGCACGATATGGTCGAGAGGAGGAAGGCTTGATGCTATGGATTTTGGTACGTGGTGGCATGGTGTCTAGGGAATTTTAACAAGCACTTGGTAGACAAACTTGAAGAAAATATGGCACTGGTGAGTGGTGGAATTGGGGATATCTAATCCTAGACAAAGAGCCCTAATCTAGACAAATAATCAGCAAATGCAATCTATCTTACTAAACTAACGAAGTATGAGTTCACTAGAACTAACAAGATTCAATAGAAATCGAGTATGTATGGAAATCAGGAGCAAACATATCGATCTATTGAAAATATGGAAGAACAGACACGTTTGAATAAAATAACAGATGTCCGGTCAACAAAACTAAGATAAAATGAAAACAAACGATGAAACCTTACCCAAAAATTGATCCCGATGGCGAGAGAGAGAGAGGAGGAGATATGATTTTCGTGAGAGAAGGGTTTTGTGATTTTGTGTTTCTGAGAAATTGGGAATTTTACGACGTTTTAAGTATCCAGAGCCGAAGGAGATCGATCTGTCGAGGGGAGAGATCGATCTCAGTTACCCAGAGTCTTAAGGAGATCGATCTGCTAGAGGGTAGAGATCGATCTCTATTTCCCAGAGTCTTAGGGAGATCGATCTATTATATTGTGAAGATCAATCTCAAGTATACAGATCTTAAGGAGATCGATCTGCCAGATTGTGAAGATCGATCTCAATTATTTGAAAAACACAATAAAAACAAGAAGATCAATTTCATTGAATAGAAGATCGATCTCCTAGTCATGACCCGAATGTTGTAGGCTATTCTGAGTAAACAAGATCGATCTATAATGAACAGAGATCAATCTTTCTTACCAATTTGCCCAGAAAAAGTTTAAAAACATGGTTGAAAAGAAGCGTATAAAATCAAACTTCGATCAAACACATCAAGGAGCATTCATTAGTCCTAATTCACCTCTAAGAACACAAATTCTTTTTTTGTCAAGGGTTTGGTGAAAATATCAGATACTTGATGCATTGTATCAATATATTCTAGAACTATATCCCCTTTATGCACATGATCTCTAAGGAAGTGATGTCTAATTTCAATATGTTTAGCTCTAGAATGTTGAATTGGATTTTTGGAGATTACTCGCACTAGTATTATCATATTTTATGGGAATTTGTTTCATGTCTACGCCATAATCTCTCATTTGTTGCTTAATCCACAACACTTGAGCACTACAACTACCGGCTGCTATGTATGCTACCTCAGTTGTGGATTGTACTACACTATTTCTTTTCTTTGAGAACCATGATATTAATCTATTCCCTAAAAATTGACATGTACCTAAAGTGCTTTTCCTATCTATTTTGCATCCTCTAAAGTCTGCATCAGAATAAGCATGAAGAGAAAAGGTAAAATCTCTAGGGTACCATAATCCTAGTAAAGGTGTGTCTTTGAGATACCTAAAGATTCTTTTTATAGCTAGTAAATGAGATTCTCTAGGTGAGGATTGAAATGTAGCACACAAACACACACTAAACATAATATCATGTCTACTTGCAGTGAGATAAAGCAATGAGCCAATCATAGACCTATAGAGTTTAGTGTCTAACACTTACCACTTTCATCCTTATCAAGCTTTATGGAAGTGCTCATTGGAGTTTCTTGAGGTTTGCATTTACCCATTCCAAATCTTTTGAGCAAGTCATTAGTATACTTAGCTTGATTGATGAAGATCCCATCTTTAGTTTGCTTTACTTGAAGCCCCAAGAAGTATGTGAGCTCTCCCATCATGCTTATTTCAAATTCACCTGGCATAGTCTTAGCAAACTATTAGCACAAAGATTCATTAGTTGATCTAAATATAATATCATCTACATAGACTTGAACTGTCACGACCCATTTACCCAAAATTGCTATAAATTTTTCGCTTTTTCATTTCCTCTCCCACTCGTGAACACTCTTACCACCAATTAATTGGGCTATGAGTCAGCATTAGACACTCTTTACCATTTACTATCTCATCTATCTTTTAAATCAATCAAAAGTAAACACGAAGACTTTACAAGTGAAATTCAATACTTATACGTGTATATAAAAAAATTTATAGCCCCCATATTACATTACAAAATAATTACTGTGCTGTTACATGTTTAGATACAAAAAGGTTCCTATGTGTATACCTCTTAGCGATAAAGGGCAACGGATATCCAGATGCAACTTCTCAGCCACTCACTAGGCTACTATGTATGCTCTGTAGAAGGGAAAATGATTAGGACGAGCTCAGTAGCTCAGAGGTAATAATGCAAGTATGGTAGATAACTACACTATCTACATGCTTATAATGTCTTGCATAAAGATCATTTATATACAGAGCATAAGGAAGAATTAAAACTATGTCGCATGTATATACATATATCATATACCGAAAACATGTAAATAGGCATGTAACATGAAAAATCATCATGTAAAACCTCTCATGCTCATCATCATAAAACTCATTGTAAAATCATCCCTCCGGGTTTAACATCAAATTAAAGCTTAGTAAAACTCATCAAAATCAACATATCATTTCTTTAAAAACATCCCACAGGGTTCGACCCCTCCATCGGGTCTACCCTGGACAACACAAATCATCATCATTACATAAAACCATGTGATATCATGTGAGACAGGTCGTCACTATATATCATCGTGGACTCTATTGGCCAACTATGTCATTATCATCCCAGACCACGCAGATCCTGGTGTTAATGCAAGTATGGTAGATAACTACACTATCTACATGCTTATAATGTCTTGCATAAAGATCATTTATATACAGAGCATAAGGAAGAATTAAAACTATGCTTCATGTATATACATATATCATATACCGAAAACATGTAAATAGGCATGTAACATGGAAAATCATCATGTAAAACCTCTCATGCTCATCATCATAAAACTCATTGTAAAATCATCCCTCCGGGTTTAACATCCAATTAAAGCTTAGTAAAACTCATCAAAATCAACATATCATTTCTTTAAAAACATCCCACAGGGTTCGACCCCTCCATCGGGTCTACCCTGGACAACACAAATCATCATCATTACATAAAACCATGTGATATCATGTGAGATAGGTGGTCACTATATATCATCGTGGACTCTATTGGCCAACTATGTCATTATCATCCCAGACCACGCGGATCTCGGTGTGCGGGGCATCATGTTGCATCGGGAGGTGGGTTAGTCCTACCCGCAGACTTTAAATAAACATCAATACCTCACGGTACAGCGTACTCCATGTGATATACACGGTACAACGTACTCCGTGGACCTATCTCATGGTTGGGGGTACCTGCTGTAGGTCTTATCTACCCCGTGCCATGTATAACCTACTCGGTCTCAAGTGCACATGTGAGCATCTCATCTGTGTGACTCACAGTCAACACAAGGCATCCAGCATGGCTCGAGCGAGCATCTCATCCATGTGACACAATCTACACGAAGCATCCAACACGACTCATTACATATGACAGTGTGAAAACCCAGTGCGAGCAAAGCTCTAGCACGATTTCATGCATCATCAGTAAATACCCTCGTACGAGCATCGCTCTAGTACGACTTTATGCACAATAAAGAATGAGGAAATCACGTACGAGCATAGCTCCAATATGATTTTATGCATAAAAAAATCAATGAAATCCCACGTACGAGCAAAAGCTCCAGTACG
The DNA here is from genome assembly GCA_033439115.1 of Firmiana major. Lineage (NCBI taxonomy): Eukaryota > Viridiplantae > Streptophyta > Magnoliopsida > Malvales > Malvaceae > Firmiana > Firmiana major. The sequence goes on from CM065899.1 coordinate 68,053,832, forward strand.
GTTTGCAAAACATCTTAATTCAAAATAGGGTGCGAGCTAGGCTCCAGCACATTTCATGCATATTAAAATCTCAAAATCCAGTGCGAGCGAAGCTCCAGCATGATTAAACTCATATAAGTCTGATAGGCGGCTCTATTTCAATAAAACTCATTCAAAACCAAAGTTAGCACCTTACTCGGGCTATTTCATGAAATTATAGTCATTAGCCAGCTTATCCTTGAATTTGCTTAAACCAAAGCAATATATTTCATAAAAATATCAAAACATGGTATTCATGCAATTTTAGCCTAACTACCCCTTTTTGTAAGATTCACTTCCAAAACCAAAATCATCTATATCCAAAATCGTTCGGACAAATCATTATTTCCTTTCTAGATAACCAAGCACTTACAAAGCCCTATAAATACCCTCAAAATACATGCAGCTACCTCTAAATACTCACAAAATTCCCTTACCTGGAAATTGCGTCGAGAAATTCTACTTCCTTCAAGCCTCTCGATTACGCAGTTCGATTTGCTCTCAATGTAATCTCCAGAGCTGCACAAATTTACTTATATCATCAATTTAACCCAAGATAATAAAATTCTCGCGTTTATTTTAGTCGATTTGACTTATTGGGTTTTACTTTCTCTTAAGCCCTTTTTCGATGGTACTATTCATCTCTTGGGAATCTATTGATTCGATCAGGCTTATTGATTCATATTGAATCGACATTAGTCTTACAAGGCCTTAAGTTCATCAATTCTTTCACTATGTCATTTCCTCCTACACCTCTTAAGCCCATTTTCAATTATCATCCATTTCAACATAAATATTTCATAAAACTATTTCATAATCATTCCTACATGCTCAATAACATTCATTCATGCTCAAATCCTCATCTAATCCATGCTTAAGCAACTTTCTTTAACTTTCTCACACTAACCCCATTTTAGGTCATAGAGGTTTCATCATGTTTAGATAATTCCAACTAACAATACATACACCAAATAACCCATAACAATGTCTAGATAAATATACTTGCAGTTTGGTGTATGGAAAACTCACCTATCTTGCCTTTTCTCTTGTCCAACATTGGAAGACCCTTTGCTTCTTCAATCTAATAACTTGGGTGTTGACTCCAAACTATGTTGTTCTCCTTCTTACAAGGAACAACTTTGCTCAAATGAATTTTTTCTCAAATCCCTTTGGAAGGTGATGATTTTTAGAGTGAGAAAGCTTGGTTTCTTGGTAAAAATAGAGGGTTTTTGGTTTGCTAGAAGAAGACTCAATTTTTATCAGGCTATTTATAGAAATGGCATTATGAGATCAATCTCCTAGGGTGAGAGATCGATCTTCCCTTACTTAAACTCTTTCAGAATTCAAAAATGCAAGCTGGGGATCGATCTGTCTTGAATGAAGGATCGATCTTCTTTGAATGGGAGATCAATCTGGCCTTCATCTGCTGCATTTCAAATGACAACTTACCTTTGATTGCTTCACTAGTCATTTTGTAATCTATTCACACTTAGAGCATGTCAAGGTTCATTTCTTATGATTCTCAGGTTATGTAACTTGTTTGTACTACTTGGAATCCAAAAGAGTACACATAATTCACGGTTTTTACATATCTTTGCGTTTATTTGCTTTTGGGCAATGAATTTGCTAAAAATATCTCAATCAATCCATATTGAGCTCGTTTGTACTCTTCTTGGCATTTCCATTATTTCATTATGTCCGAAAATCAAATCGAACCAACTTCTTTTTATGTATCCTTCTCATTTCGTGTTTTAAGTCATTATTTAGTCATTACTTGTATTCACGAATGCTTATTCATTCTCTTTGCAACCTCATTCACATTTATATCATAAAAAATTCATCGGTCTCATGATTCCATTAACATATAAAATAGTCATACATACACGGGGTCTCACAATCTACTAATAAATCTTTATCCTTGGTTTTGATAAACAAAGTTGTATCAACTTTTCCTCTTGAAAATCTTTTTTCAATTAAAAACTTTGAAAGTCTCTCATACCAAGCTCTAGGAGCTTGTTTCAAACCATATAGCGCCTTTGATAGTTTGTAAACATGTTAGGATAATTAGGATCCTCAAAACTGGGAGGTTGTTCAACATATACTTCTTCACTTATAAAACCATTCAAGAATGCACTTTTCACATCCATTTGATATAGTTTGAAGTTCTTATAACATGCAAAAGCAAGTAACATTCTAATGGCTTCTAGTCTAGCTACTGGAGCATAGGTTTCATCATAATCTATACCTTTTTCTTGTCTATAACCTTAAGCAACTAATCTAGCTTTGTTTCTTATTATAACACTATTTTCATCCATCTTATTTTTAAATATCCATTTAGTTCTAATGATAGGGTAATCACTAGGTCTAGGAACTAAATTTCATGCTTTGCTTCTCTCAAATTGATTTAATTCTTCTTGCATAGCTAATAACCAATTGTCATCTTCTAAGGCTTCATTGATATATTTGGGTTCAATTTGTGATACAAAAGCTATATATTGGCATACATTTCAAAGTGATGATCTTGTTTTAACTCCTAGATTTGGATCACCAACTATTTCACAATCTTTAACATATTTAAGTTCTCTTGAACATCTAGGTTCTCTCTCTACTTTTTCTTGCTCAATTACCTCTTCCCTTTTACTAATGTCATGATCCTCTAAACTATTGATATTATCTTTCATGCTTGAGGATTCTTCTAAGACTTCATTAAATATTTCTACATCCTCAGCATTACTAAGGTTTCTAGTTGTGGCATTTGATTCATCAAATATTACATGGACTGACTCTTCCACCATTAATGTCCTCTTGTTGTAAACTCTATAGGCTTTAGAATTTAATGAATATCTTAAGAAAATTCTTTCATCACTTTTAACATCAAATTTTCCTAAATTATCTTTTCCATTATTTAAGACAAAACATTTCAACCAAAAGGATGAAAATAACTAATATTTGGTTTTTTTCCTTGTAAAGTTCATATGGAGTTTTCTTTAAAATTGGTCTAACCATTGCTCTATTTATAATATAACATGAGGTATTAATAGCTTTAGCCCAAAAATACTTAGGTAAATTATTTTCACAAAGCATTGTTCTAGCCATTTCCTCTAAAGTTCTATTTCTCCTCTCAACAACCCCATTTTGTTGTGGTGTACTAAGAGCTGAAAAATTATGGCTAATCCCTTGATCATTGCAACATTCATCAAAATCAAGATTTTTGAATTCTTTGCCATGATCACTTCTAATACTAGTTATGGTATAACCTTTTTCATTTTAAGCTATTTTTGAATAAGTAACAAATTTTTCTAAAGATTCATTCTTCACATTTAAGAAAAATACCCATGTAAATCTAGTGTAATCATCTACAATTACAAATCTATAATGCTTACCCCCAAGACTTGTGGTTCTAGTTGGGCCAAAAAGATCTAAGTGAAGTAGTTGAAGTGGTCTAGAGATTGACACACAATTCTTAGGTTTAAATGATATTCTTTTATGTTTTCCGTTGACACAAGCTTCACAAATTTTGTCATTTTCATATGACAACTTAGGTAGTCCTACAACAAGATCTCTTTTAGCTAGCTTAGATAAAACATACACGCTATCATGACCTAGTCTTCTATGCCATAACTAAGGTTCATTTTCTTTAGCAACCATAAAACACACATTTTCATTTATAAGTTCATTCAAATGTACAATATATATGTTACCTTGTCTATGTCCTAAGAAAAGAACTTTATTTGTTTTAGCATCAATCACATGACAATTTAAGCAATCAAAAACAACTTTGTATCCCTTGTCACAAAGTTGACTAATGTTAAGTAAATTATGTTTTAATCCTCTAACAAGTAACGCATTATCTATAGAGAAAGAATCATTGCCAATAGAGCCACTTCCCTCAATTTGGCCTTTGGAGTTATCCCCAAAAGTGACTTCCCCATCAACCTTTGATTTTAAGATATTGAAATGACTCTTATCACCGATCATGTGTCTTGAGCATCCACTATCCAAGTACCAAGCTTCCTTTGTCTTTACCTTGAAACAATGCTCAAGTTCCTACAATCATCATTAAACTTTTGTTTTAGGTACCCAAATTTTCTTGGGTCCTTTAGAGTTAGTAGATAAAAGTTTTGATCCTTTGGGGATCCATTTCATTATCAAATCAATGTCTTTTGAATTTACAACATTCTTTGGCACCCAAATCTTTCTAACTACTTTTCCTCTAAAAGTAGTTTTCCTAACCTTGCATTCTTGTGATAGATGTCCTATTTTGTTACATAGAGAGCAAGTAAGAGATAGATTATGTTTACTAACCAAGAAGTTCTTCAAATGAGTTTCTTTATTTTTGCCCTTATATCCTAAAGCATTTCTATCAAAGAAAGCTCTTTGAGTCTCTAACATATGATTTAGCTTTTGTTATCCCATGTAGAATCTAAAGAAATAATTATGCAAATTATTGTTCTTTTCTTTTAAATCATGAATTTCTATATTTGCATTTTCCAATTTCTTTTCCCATTTTATTTTGTCATTTATTAACTCTTCATTTTTTCTCTTTAATTTGGATATCATCTTCTTGTATTTGAAGTTCATGCACTCAAATTTCATGGCAAGATCATCAAAGGCATCTTGTAATTCATCAAAAGAGTACTCATTAGATATAGATAATGCCTTATCATCTTCTAAAGCCATGAAGAAAAGATTAGCTACTTCTTCTCCTCCATCATCATAGGAGCTGTCACTATCACTCCATGTTGCCATCATTGCCTTCTTCTTTGGTTTCCTATCATTTGATTTCTTTAGTAATGGGCAATCAAATTTAATATGACCTGACTTTTTACATTTATAACATATAATAGTATCCTTGTCTTTTCTACTTGGCTCTCCTCTATTTTGTTCTCTCTTATGGGTTCTCTTAATACCACCATTTCCTCTTATTCTTATGAATTTGTTAAATCTTTTGGCAAATATTGCCATTTCTAAATCCTCCTCATCACCACTCTCATTTTTATCCTCTTTTAGTTCTTCATGAGTGGTAGATTTTAGAGCTACTCCCACTTTCTTAGGAAGCTCTTCATTTCTTGTTACTTTCATCTCATAAGTGAGTAGTAACCCCATCAATTCATCTAATGATAGTGAGTGAGGATCCTTAGACTCCTCAATAGCGGCCACTTTGGCTTCCCAAGATTTTGGTAAGCTATTTAGGATTTTCTTCACCATCTCTATATTAGAATACGTTTTTCCTAATGATTTGAGTCTATTTATTATATCAGTAAATCTAGTAAACATGTCACTAATTGATTCATCTTGTTGCATTCTAAATCATTCATAATCATGAGTGAGCATGCCTACTTTTGTCTCCATGACTTGAGTTGTGCCTTCATGAGTGATTGCCAACTTATCCCAAACTTGTTTGGCATTTTCACAAGTGGAGACTCTATTATATTCATTAGGTCCTAAAGCACAAAATAAGGTATGCATAGCTTTTACATTCAATTGGGCAAATTTTATATCATTGGTATCCCACTCATCTTCCTCCTTAGGAATTTTTTTCCTTCAACTCTCTTAGTAGGAATTTGTGGGCCTTTGACTGTAATTCTTCATACTTCATAATAATTAACATGAATGAATAGCATCATCATAGTCTTCCAATAAGCATAGTTTTCACCATTGAACACGGGAGGTCTAGTGGAGTGCCCCTCTCCTACCAAACTAGTTGTTACACTATTTTGAGCCATAGGATCGTTCTAAACTCTTAGGGTTTTACTCTTTTTTAATCAAAGAGTCCAAGCTCTGATACCAATTGTTAGCTCAACTGAGAGGGGGTGAATCGATTTTTCTAGCAATTTACTAAATTAAAACTTTCTTAGCTAAAATTATACACCAACAAACAAATGACAGCAATAAGAAATAGAGTAAATATGTAGTAAATAGGGAGATAAGGAAGAGAAGTAGCAAACACAGTAAATTATAGAGGTTTGACCAAATTTCTTACCTTCGTCCTCTCTTCTTGACCTTCTTGTCAAGGAGTCTCTTTCGCTAGCATTGTGAACTTTACAGCTTCCTTTTCAACGTTAAGGAATAACCTCTCTACCCCTTAGCAAGTGTTGCTATTCAACTCTTTTACAACAGCTCTCTCACAGAGGAACTCTCCCATTTTCTTTAAGATAAAGAGTGAATACAATTAAGACTCTTTTAATGGGTAGGTGATGAATAGCTTAACTAAAGCTTTCAATGACAATTAAGTGCACTATTGCTGAAGACATAAAGAATGTTTTCTTAAGATTGTTCAGAGCTTCTCTGCTTTCGTTCTTCCTGTCTCCAATGTCTTTATGGCTTGTATTTATACACTCAATTAGTTGGTAAAGCATTTAATGCATTTCTTCCCATTGAAAGCCTACAAAAATAGTCATTGAAGTTCTGCAGATAAATGCTAGATCGATCTCCTTTACCTGAGAGGATCGATCTCTTAATTCCAGAACTTGTAACCACAAAGGAACTCCAGGAAGGAAAGATCGATCTCATCATCGAGGGATCAATCTTCTCTTCTTCCAAATTCAGCAATCATATTCAGTAAAACAAGGGAGATCGATCTCTTATTCAAGGGGAGATCGATCTCTGCATTGATCATATTGCTACCACCTAGAGGAGATCAATCTCACAACCCCATGAGATCGATCTTACAAAGTCTCTATCAAAAGGACATCTATCTCACACCTAGGAGATCGATCTTTCAATGCTTCTATTAAGAGGGGATCGATCTCTCACAACCCCATGAGATCGATCTTATAAAGTCTCTACCAAAAGGAGATCGATCTTACACTTAGGAGATCGATCTTTCAATACTTCTGTTAAGAGGGGATTGATCTCTGGAGTTCAATCTCACAATTATTCTGCCAATCAGAGATCGATCTCACAGCCTAGGAGATCGATCTCTTTGCTTCAGTATCATTTTTCCAGTAGAGATTTAATTTTCAAAGGTTTAAGGTTTCTAAGTTTAGTTCTTCCCAATATTTCTAAGTAATTTTCAGTACAATTGACAATATTTTCTTTAAGACAATTACTTAGAGATGATACCTTTCAAATGATTTGAAGATTTAACTTAAGCATATTTAAATTAATGTTTTGTCATTTCAAAATATAACATTCAAAGTTAACAAAAGCTTAATGAAGTCCAACTGATCTTTGATTAATTGTGATTTCATTAGTGGAGAGAGATCCTCTTAGCCTTTTCGTATAGGTCCGAGTGGGCAATGGGGACAAAAACAATCTAGTAGTCTACCCATTCTTTAGAATAAAACAAAGCAATCTAGTTGTAGATACACTCTTTTGATCGGAAACAATGGGAATGCGCATGGGAATAATCATTTGTCATTGACTTTGCATCCTATGTTTGCATTATCTGATTTGGGTGATGTACTTTAAAATGACTTTGACATTCTTACACACACAAAAAGTTGGGTTGAGACTTATGATTGAATGATTATGAGTGTTTGATCTATAGTTGTGAGTCTTTGAAGTTAGAGCTTATATTTGTTCTTTGAGGATAACATTGGGAAAATTAATCTGTTTTGTACATATCATCTCTTACATATGTTTTATTTTGCTTAAGGACAAGCAAAATCTCAAGTTTGAGAGTGTGATAACTCTATGAAAATAAAGTTATTTTATACTTAATCTCTTAAATAATTAATTAAATCCCTTTATTATTTTATTGTTTATCCCTTCATATTAATAAAATTTCTCCCGTTTTGCAGATAAATAAATTCTGGATGATTTTTTAGTCATTTTGATAGAAAATGGACTAAAAATGGGCTAAAAGGGATACTGTGCCACTTGAAGACAAGAGAGAGATGGAATTTCATCTTGTAGCATGAGTCATCATCTCTTTCTTCCCTTGACACCTAAAATGCCAATGTCCATCTCTTATTCATTCTTAAAGGATAAGAACATGGGACACCTTGGCTAATATATGGACGACACATGCCTTTGCCACCTTGTATGCTTATATGGACAAGAAGACAAAGGAAGGTGCTAGAAGATAGAGAGGTGTCCAAGGATGGTAGGAGGCTTTGATAACATGAAATATCTTTTCCAAAGGGCCAATAAGAAGAAGATAGATGGCCAACAATTTGCGAACTCATCTAGGATAGGAATTCCCCTTTGTACCTTTCATTTTAATGACTATTTAAAAAAAAGGTGGGGACTATAGTAGGGGTCGACTGCTAGGTTTAGAACACTTTTCTTTTATGCTTTTGAATGTTATTTTAATAGTGAAGGTAGCCATCATTCGGATATACACTTTGTTCTTGCATTTTCAAGTTTTTTTTTAGTAATTTTCTTTTATTTTCAATCAAAATTACATTCAAGTTTTCAATACTAGTTGCATTTTTTTTTTTAGAAATATTATTCTTTTCTACTCATTATCTTCCATGTTCTATTTAGATTGAGCTTTATGGCTGTATAAGCTTATAAGGTTGAAAAATTACTTTCATATATTATTTGCAACAAAGCTTGATTCATACTTTTCTTTTTAAACTTTGTCATCACTGGTAGTTGTTATTTGTTAATGTTTTGAGTAATTTGTTTCAGTTTTAAGAATACATTTTAAAGAAAAGGAGTAGTTGTTAGAATTTTATTAAGAAAAGTAGTTCATACAAATATATATGTATATATATAATAGAGTAGCAACATAAAAATTACCTCCATAGCTTTTGTAACAAAGCTTGATCCACACTTTTCTTCTTCAACTTTGTCATCACTGCTAGTTGTCATTTGTTACAATTTTAAGTAATTTGTTTCGATTTTAAGAATGCATTTTAAAGTAAAGGAGCAGTTGTTAGAATTTTATTAAGAAAAGTAGTTTACATAAATATATACATGTATATTTATTTTGGGTTCACATTTTCTCTTTGGTCAAACTTATTTCTGCATTTCGTTACTACCATATTGCAAAGCAGTGTATAGTTTCATTAAAGTTAACTTATAAATAGTAGTGTGTGAAGTAAAGCTAGACTAGATATATAATTGTCATGACCCTTTTTCATTCTCTTTATCCGAAAATCACTATAAAGTTTTTGCATTTTTCTAACTCCTTACTAGGTTGTGAATCAACCTCACCACTACACTGTTGGGCTGTGAGTCAATAATAATTATTACTCGTCATACATTCTCAATTAAATCAAAAGAAGTGTCATTCATTCAAAAGTTGAGTTGTGCACTTATACATGACACATTTTCCTAACTTTGACATCCCCCACATTACAATTTCAAATGACTACTATGTCTTTACATTTTTAGATACAAAAAGAATCCCTGTGTTTATACCTTTTGGCGATGGAGGCAGCGGACGTCCAAAGTAAAATGCCTCAGTCCTCACTGGGCTTCTATGCACGCTCTGTAGAAGGGGGAAAATAGAGAGGGATGAGCAACCACACGCTCAGTAAGGCAATAATGCAAGCATGGTAGATAACTACTCTATCTACATGCTGATAATGTTATGCATAAATCATTTATAATAGAAGCATGAGGAATTAAAACTAAGTTATATGAGTATACATATATCATGTATTTAAATCATGGAAATTGGCATATAAAACATGGTAAAATCATCATGTACAAATCATCTCATGCTTATCAATTGTCAAATCTCATAGAAATGGCAATTCATTAAGAAACATCCTTTTGAAATCACAACTGTTTCTCAAATACATAAAATCCCATCATAAATCATTTTCTCCAATCACAAATGTCATCATCATTTCACAAATCAAAACCCTCAAGGCTCGACCCCTCCCTCGGGTCTACTCTGGGTAATCATAATCACACTCATGTATTCAAAACCATGTGGTATTATGTAAATAAAGCAAGGGAGATAGGTCACTATAAGCTCATAGACTATGTTGGCCAACTATATCACATATCATCCCAGACCACACAGATCCCGTTGTGCGAGGTATCATGCTGGAACGAAGGTAGGTTAGTTCTCTGCCAGACTTTCTCAAATCACGTAACCACCACACGGTACATCGTACTCCATGTTATATACACGGTACATCGTACTCCGCGGACCCATATCATGGTTGGGGGTACCTGCCGTAGGTCTTATCTACCCCATACCAAGTGTAACCTCTATAGTCTCAAGTGCTCGTGGGAGTACACTTAATACCAGGTCCTAGCCCCTCATGGCCTTGCTCGCCCCTGTTGGGTTCCCTGATTCAGGTCCTAGCCCCTCATGGCCTTGCTCGCCCCTGTTGGGTTCCCTGATTCAAGTCCTAGTCCCTCATGCCCATACGTGGCCCTGTTAGATTCCCTGAATGGATTAATTGTCAGGTCCTAGCCCCTCATGCCCCTGTTAGATTCCCTGAATGGATTAATTGTCAGGTCCTAGCCCCTCATGCCCTTACTCAGCCCTGTTGGGTTCCTTAATTCAGGTCTTAGCCCCTCATGCCCTTACGTGGCCCTGTTGGATTCCCTGAATGGATTAATTGTCAGGTCCTAGCCCCTCATGCCCTTACTCGGCCCTGTTAGGTTCCCTGAGTTAATCTGTATTACCTTCACCACGGCATCATACATACCACAATGTAAAAACCTGCGCGAGCTATGCTCTAGCTCAAATTCATGCATCATCATCAAATCACCTCGTACGAGCAAAGCTCTAGTATGGCATTTATGCATAAAACATGAAGAAAACCACGTACGAGCATAGCTCCAGTACAGTTATATGCATAAGAAATCCACTCGAAATCCACATACGAGCAAAAGCTCCAGTACAGTTTATAAAACATCACCACAAATCAAATCAAAGTACGAGCTAAGCTCCAGCACGTTTCAAACATGTGAAGACATCAATATCTAGTGCGAGCTAGGCTCCAGCAAGGTTTAATTCACATAAACATGATAGGCGGCTCAAGCATTCAAAACAAATCTCAAAACATATTTAGCACTCTCATGTGCTATTACACAACATCATTCAAACAATAGCCAGCCTATCCATCAATTTACTTAAAACAAAGCAATATGTTTTGTGAAAACATTCAAAACATTTGATTTGTGCAATTATTAGCCTTACTATCCCATTTCTTTATAATACCATTTCAAACAACCCAAATCTCATACAATACTCGCAGTTATTTCCATACATCGTCAAACACATTTCTATAAACTCATGCACATTTCCAAAGCCCTACATACCTATAAAATACGAGCAGCTACCTCTATATACTTACAAAATTCCCTTACTAGAAATCGCGACGCGTGATTCCACTTCCTTAAAGCTGCTTACCCATGCGTAGTTCGGTTCGTCTCCAACGGACTCTCCGGAACTACACATAACGTATATCACATCATTTTAGCTCATTATAATCCAACTCTTGCGTTTACTATAGTTCGATTTGACCTATAGTCTTTATTAACGCGTATGAGGCCTCGTTTTATCACTCTACTTATAACTCGAGTCTATGGATCCTTTTAGGCCTATTAACTCATTCCAAATATATTAAATCGATATTAAGCTCATAGTGTTCGTATTTCATTGATTTCTTCACTATGGCATTTATTGTGATGCCCCGGAAGCGCGAAAAACAGGGCAAATTTAAAACTTTTCTACATCGATACACATATCTAGGTGCATTCTTGTGCAGTGTCATGCATCATTATATATATATATATAAGTTATAAAACTTTAACCTTAGGATCTCATCATCCAATTTATATATCACACCATATGCATTTCTCAACTCAGTATTAATTAATCCAAATACATCCCATACATCATTGTACATCAAGTGTCTGTAAATACAACATTAGTCTGGGTACATGAAATGTAAATTATACCTCAAAATACGATATATATGGCCTGGAGCTTAAGTCTTCCACTAGCCACTACTCCGTACGTCGCAGGGAAACTCTCTTCACTTGAAGAAATCTGGGGGGTAGAAAAACAAGGTGAGCTTCTAAATCGCTTAGTAAGGGTGTAAGGGACTCATTAATAAAATAATGATTTGCACAGCACAATCATGTTGTTTTGTGAGTGAAAACCCAATAAACTCAGTGGAAAAGTGTAGCATGAATAATTAAAACATCATCTCAACTCATTTCTCAAGGTCCTACAGAAACATGAGAGTAAGTGGCAGAAACCATGGTTACAAGCATGTATAAAGTCAGGATGCGATAATGGCTTTTCTCATAAAAACGTGATAAAAATCACAGCAGTAGTAATGCACGTGGCGCAGCCACCAAACACAATCTCATGTGTAAAACGAGACTATGCAAATAAAACTCATATAAAAATTCGTCATGGCACATCAATATAATTTTCCTCTCGATGCGCATCCCAAGCATCCTCAAAAGAAGGAACGTCGACAATATGGTCGTGTACATGGTATATTGGACTTACACGTTACCAGAACAAGGCCTGGCCTTACATGCTACCAGAGAAAAGCCTCTCCTTATGCACACTATCGGTCTTACATGCTACCACAGCAAGGCCCAGACTTACATGCTACCAAAGCAAGGCCTCCCAGCGCTACCAGAGTGGGAGAAAATATCAGAATTACATGCTACCAGAGCAATACCCGGCCTTACATGCTACCAGAGAAAGGCCACCCAGCGCTACCAGAGCGGGGGTCATCGAACGTTACCAGAATGGAGGAATATCGGACTTACATGCTAACAGAGCAATGCCCGGACTTACATGCTACCTGAGCAAGGCCCGATGTGTATTCAACATGACACGCCTAAGTCTCACTAATAGCCTATATCATATAAAATCGTTTTGCCTTCATGTAGCGCTCATAATGGTTTTTCTCTTAAAACTCATCTCAAAATCGTTTTGTACTCAACATAAAACATGTCAAAAACTGAGCTCAAACCGGTAAAACCTCGCACGCATTTCTCAAATCTTAGTATGCCTTAACGTAGAGCCCAAATTACTTTTCACTTTTTAAACTCAAAATGGTTGTAAAACATTTTCACACTTAGTTTACAACTCATAAAACTTGGGCCCCAACCGGCTATAAAATCGTGTGCAATAACTCATTCACAACTCATAAAACATGCTTGTTTTCTCAAATCACATTTCATGCTACAATATCATCACAAAATCGTACACACAAATGAGTTTAAGTTTTCCTTTACCTCGTTGCACCTCGTGTAGTGCAATCGTTCTCCCGTATCACGGGCTAGCCCACATTCCACTCTGAAACTCCTGAGCTGTCCAAACGATGTTAAAACATCAATAATTCATCTCAATCAGATCATCGAGCACATATTTGCTCATATTCTTGTTAAACACTACAAATCTCGTTTTCTCATAATTTTATCACAATCCATATTCTCATCCACTACATTTCCAATCCTACATTTTTTCATGTATAATATTCATGCCAGAATCACCTCATTGCCTCCATTCCAAATTTATGGCCAAAATCCCAAAATTACCACAAATTTCATAATATTATCATCATTCCAACAAAAATCATAATTTCATCAACTCTAATTATTTCCTACCTTTTTCATCACAACACCCATAGTTACAATTGCAGAAATTTACTTCAAAATAAAAGATCAAAGTTTAGAATTTACCCAAAACTTGTGGAGTGCTCAACTCACGCCTCGATTCGATTCGTCCTTCGATTTTCAAGTATGTTGTTCTCTTTTTTATGAGGAACAACTTTTCCTCTTGCCACAACCTTTGATTTGGACAAAAATGGGGGTTTTAAAGGAAAGAGAAAGCTAGGTTGCAGAAATGGCAATTTGGGAGAGAGAAAGATCGATTTCTAGACAAACAAAGGAATCCTTATATAGGCCGAGGGCAGGAGACCGATATGGTCCTTGATGAGATCGATCTCTTTTTGAATTTGGGAACGTTTTGGGGCAATTTCAAGCCTAAGAGATCGATTTGTTGTGGGGTGAGATCGATCTCATAATTGCTTCATGAGATCGATCTGCTCGCTGAGGGGATCGATCTTCTTTTTATAGAACACTTCATGAGATCGATCTGCTCTTGTAGGAGATCGATCTGTATTTTATAGAATCGTTTTGGAGATCGATCTGCTTGCTTCTGAGGTCGATCTGCCTATCAGTTCAAGCACATTTACTACATTCTGGAGCCATAAGATCGATCTCTTATCTTTGGAGATCGATTTGGCCTTTACAGACTGCACTGCTGCTGCATTAATTTGTAGAGAACTCAATGTAAAACTTCTCAAAATCTACCCCATAGTCCATATTTCAATCCATACACATTCAAGACCTAAAAACCTCATCTCCTTATACTTCATCATATTTAAAACTTGTGTGTACATCAACATATCATAATTACATATACCAAATTACAATTCTCATAATTAGGGTATACAAATTCACAGTTCTCACATTTATATACTCATTTTCCATAATTTTCCTAAACTAACAATGCAACTCCATTTAACTATCTCAAAACATCCACATTACTCCATTAACAACTTAACATAATCCATAAATCATCAATTCATCAAAATCACACCTTCTCTCACTAGACTCATTCTATTTTCTAGGTCACATTAGTTCCAATACCTTCTAGGTGATTTCAATCATCAACACACATACCAAAACAACCCAAAATCCATAAATAAACCAATGCACTTGGGCTGGAGTATTAGAAACTTACCAATCTAGTTTCTCTTCTTGCTCCAAAGGGAAATGCTCCTTGCTCCTTTAATACCAACAATGAGATTTTTGATTTTAAACTATGTTGTTCTTTTCCTCAAGATGAACAACTTTGTATCTAATGGTCTCCCTTCAAATCTTACTGAAAAATGGTGAATTTTAGAGAGATAAAATTAGGTTTTTGGTAGAAAAATGGAAAGGGTGAAGTGTGTTTCCGTGATTTGCAGATTTTAATTGCCCCTTGATAATTCTATAAAAATAGAATTATTTATGCTTAATTTCTTAATTAATTATTTTAATCCCCAAATTATTTTGCTAATTATTCCCTCATTTTGACTAAAATTCTCATGCTTGCAGATAAATTAAATTCGGATGAATTTTGAAAATTTGGGTAGAAAATGGACTGGAATTGGGCTAAAATCGAGACTGGACCACGCGAACAACACGAGCCATGCCACCTAGCACATCCAATTGGACAAGAAGACAGCTGACATGAAAATATCTTTTCAAGGAGTTAATGGTGTGAAGACAAGTGGCCAAACAATGCCAACTCATCTAGGATGAAAATTACCATTGTACCCCTAAGTTTGTGTATAAATAGAACATGATGGCAATTAAAAAAAAACTAAGTAGCCTAGTGTAGTTTTAGTGTAGTTTTTAAGGTAGTTTTAGTTTTTAAAGTTTTTATTTTAAGCTTTCTGATTAGTTTTTAGCTACCATTTCTATTCTATTGTTCATTTTGCAACTTTAAATTTGTTAGATATTATGAAAAGTTTTATCATTTCTCTTTCGTTTGTAGTTCACGTTGATGGCAATCAATTTCATTTCCTTCTTCTCAGTTTTGTAAAAGTTCATTTCCTTTATTTTTTAGTTTTAATGTAAAGTTTATATTTCCTATAGTTGGTAGCTCTCGGTTTGCTCATTATTAAGGTTCATTGTTTTTGTTCTTCATTGCTCATTTGGGTGATTCATTCTCCTTCATTACTGTCCACTCGGTTCTGATGCCTTGATGTGGTTTTAAGGCCTAGCATTCTTCCCACATCAAGAGCAATGTGGAATCATGGTTGGAGTAGGAATTAAAGCAACCCGAGGATGATGGATTTCCACGTTTATGTGATTTACGGGTGTTGATAGTTTTAGGTTGATTTTCAGTTGTGATCTTTACTTAGTTCCTTTCGTTTTAAAGCTTATATCTTGCAAGGCTTGGTTATTCATTTTTTGTTTTATTTTTCTTTGTCTGCACCACAGATTCTGCTCTTTACTGCATGTAGATACTAGCTTCCATTATTTTCTACTGCTTGTGGCTTCTCGGCAATTGCATTTGTTCTTCTCAGCATTCTCAATTTTTATAGGTTTCTACTTGTTGCTGGCTTGTGATGAAGCTGGCGGGTTGCTTCCATTCGGTGCAATACAGGAGCTGCCTCACGGTGCAGTGCTGTAGCAGTATCGGATGAGGATGATGATTCGCTAGGAACGGCAGCAGCAGTAACTTATAATTTACTATCTTCTACTCTGTTTTAGTTCATTGTTACTGTTCATATGTTGTTTTATTTTTTTTTTTGTTGCTTTGTCTGATTTTAATCCGTTTATATTGTGTTATTATTCCTTGCTATATCCATTCAGTGCTTTAGCTGCTGCTTATGTTTATTTCTTGTTCTACACTAACCCATGTTTGGTTGTTGTAGGATGACGTTGCGGTAAAACTGGGCTGCTGTAAAGGACATGTGCTGCTGGTATAATTGAACCAAGGTTACTGGTGCTGAGGGAAGGCTGGGGAAGGTGCGGCATGTACAGCAACACTAGATGCAGCAGTATAAGACAGAATCTGGATGCAGGAACAAGCGGACAATATTGAAGCAGACGCTAGCTGGGCAGGCGAGGAATGTGCGTGATCTGCTGCAGGCTAAGTGTCATTGTGGCTGGAAATTAGCTATATCTGGGCTATGCTAATCTGCTCGGGGTGGCTTCTTTTTGGACACTGCCAGACATGGAGGCACAGCGACACGGGAGCTGACTGTTAGCAGAACTCTTGGCTGGAGCAGATGTGCGCTGCAGAAAAATGGGAAATGAAGCAGATGTACAGAGCAGTGAGCTGCCAAAGGACTGTCGAGGAGCAGCTGAGATTGCAGAACCAGTGCAGGAGCAGGTACACAGACATGAGTGCAGCTGGCGTGGTGATCGGAAGTGCAAAGCAAGGAACGGGTTGTAGAGAGCAGCATGGAAGGGGTCGAGGCAGTTGGCAGATTATACATTTCGGCTAAGGCCATGTTTGGCATTCCATTTCTACACAACTCCATTTTTCATGCATACCTACTATTATATTTTTATTAGTATTTCTTTTGATGTTATTTGTTAGTTTAGATCATAGGCTTAGTTTAATTTACATATTATTGTTCCTAGCTTATTAGTATAAACTTAGTTCAATTTAGGAATTTAGAATTAAATTTAGTATTTAGGTAGTACATAATTAAATTTAGTAGTAGAATTATTTTAGGTAATTTTAAGTAAGTTTGCACTTTAAATTGAAAAATCCAAAAATATTAGTTCTCATGCATTGTTTAGATTTTGTTTTATTGTTAGTAATTAGTTAGAGTTAGATTTAATTTAGGATCATTTCATAGGGAGTTAATTTCTTAGTTAGATTTAAGAATTTCTTTAGGTTAATAGAAGTTTTATTTTATTAGACTTTAGGTTAGCTTAATTTGCATTTTTATTAAGTAGTTTGATTACATGCATATTTTATTTTAAGTTTGTTTAATCTTAGTCTAATTAATTTTGTTTCTTTATTTTCATATTTTGCATTTTAGTTTATTTGCATTAATTAATTTTAACTGTTTTAATTATCTTTTGTAGGTATTTGCTTTTAATTGCTCGGAGCTTTGTAAGTAATTTTTGCTCTGTTTATTTTCTTTATTTTATAATTTTTTATTGTTTTCAGTATTTTTAATTTTAGCCTTGTAGATCACCCGTTAAAAATTCATAATTTGCTAGGATATACTTAGGGTAAGATTAACCGGCAGTTAATTAGGCTAATTAACTTCTCTGTGGGACGATAGACTCAAATCCCATTATTACTTTTACGACCCGTACACTTGCGGATAGAACGTCTAGGTCACTTAGAGTGAGCATAGTCCCTATCACCCCTATTTATAGAAATTGCTTGATGAGATCTATCTGCCTTTAGAGGAGATCAATTTGGTCCTCTTAAATCCCTCTTTTTCCACGTCATTTTACAAGCAGGAGATCGATCTGTCGGGGTTAGAGATCGATCTGTTTAAGGCAGAGAGCTAAGGAGATCGATCTGGCTAAGGGAGGAGATCGATCTGCCTCTTCCAACACTGCTTGATTCTGCATTCTTCAGTCCATGAGAATGATCTCTCCTTGCATGGGATCGATCTGGCCTTCATCAAACTTCGTTTTTCTGGAGATTTTCTGCACTATTTCATCCAAACACTCTTAATTTTGCTGTCATAGCCATTTTCCCATCCAATTACCTTTTAGACTTGGAAATGGCATCCATTCAAGTTTCATACATATCGAAACTTGTGTGCATTAATTGTATACTCAAAGGTATAGAATATAAAACTAAATGGAAGTATAAGGATTCATGCAACTTCCTTCCATTTACCACACTAATCATTTCTCATTCCACTCACATTCATCCCATACAAAAGTCCAATTCTTCATATTCATACATAATGAAACTTGTACGTACCTTACATTCTCTTAACACAAGTGTGTATATGGAACTTATGGACTTTACATCATTTATACTTCACATTCATTTGATCTATTTACACATATTACAAACTATACATATACGGGGTCTTACATTCTCCCCTCCTTCAAGGAATTTGGTCCTCCAAATTAGAACCAAATTACTCTGTAAAAAGTTGGGGGTACTTCTCCCGTGTCAAGTTCTCCAACTCCCATGTGGCCTCTTCCACCATGTGATGTTGCCAAAGAACTTTCACCAAGGGAATTGTCTTATTCCGTAAAACTTTCTCTTTTCTTTCCAATATTCGAACCGACTTCTCAACATATGTCATACTCTCGTTGAGCTCTAATGGCTCATATCTTATCACATGTGTCGAGTCCGGGTGATACTTTTGAAGCATAGAGACGTGGAAGACGTTATGCACATTTGCCAAGTCTGGTGGCAATGCCAACCTATACTCCTTATCTCCCACTCTCTCTAAAATCTCGAAGGGTCTGATATATCTAGGGCTCAGTTTGTCTTTTTTCCCAAATCTCATGATACCCTTTGAAGGAGAAACTTTCAAGAATATCGACTGACCCACATCAAACTCTAGTGGTCTCCATCTCTTGTCAGCATAACTCTTTTCTCGGCTCTGAGTTGTCTGTAATCTCTCGCATATCAACTAGACGTCCTCAGATGCCTGCTGCACTAAGTCAGGAGTAAAACGCTGTCTGTCACTAACCTCTTCCCATCCAATGGGGGATCGACATCTGCGTCCATGCAATACCTCATAGGGTGTCATCCCGATACTCGCATGATAACTGTTATTATAGGCGAACTCGACTAACTATAGGTGATCATCCCAGGAGCCTCTAAAATCCAGCATACAGACTCTCAACATATCCTCCAAGGTCTGTATAATCCTCTCTGACTGCTCATCTGTCTAAGGATGAAAGGCGGTGCTAAAACGCAACTAGGTCCCCAACGCTTCCTGAAAATGTTCCTAAAAATGGGAAGTGAAGCGGGCATCCCTATCAGAAACAATGTTCACTGGTACACCGTGTAGCCGTACTATCTCTCGAATATACAGGTTCGCCAACTGACTCAGAGTATCGGTAGCTCTCATAGCCAAGGAATGGGGACTTAGTCAACCGGTCCACAATAACCCATATGGCATCATGACCTCTACAGGTCCTCGGTAATCCCATAACAAAATCTATGGTGACATGCTCCCACTTCCAGGTCGGTATCGGTAGAGGCTACAATAATCCTGCAGGCTTCTGATGCTCTACCTTCACTTGCTGACAAATGAGACACTTAGCGACATATTCAGCAATGTCTCTTTTCATTCTAAACCACCAATAAATCTTTCAAAGGTTTTGATACATCTTGGTACTCCTCGGATGTGTCGTGTACCTCGATGAGTGAGCCTCTGATAATATCTATCTCTTGATCTCAGGATCCTCGGGAACGCATACTCTACCCCTGAACCTCAATAAGCCATCTGTACTCAGCTCAAAATCAATACCCGCACCTATCTGTATCTGCCTCAACCAATCGATACATCGTCGATCGCTCTGCTGAGCCTGCTGAATACGGCCATTCAATTCTGGCTCTAATCTCAAATTAGCCATGATATCCAATCTCTCCGATCTAGGTGGGGTTACATCCACACTGAGGTTCACAAATTGTTCCAACAGCTCATGTTCTCGTACGATCATATAAGACACCAACCCTAGGTTCTTCCTGCTTAAAGCATCGGCAACTACATTTGCCTTACCCATGTGGTACATGATTTCACAATCATAATCCTTCAGGAGTTCAAGCCATCTCCTTTGTCTCATGTTCAACTCTTTTTGTGAGAACAGGTATTTAAGGCTCTTATGATCTGTGAACACCTGAAATTTCTCACCATAGAGGTAGTGGCGCCATATTTTCAAAGCAAACATCACGGCTGCTAACTCTAAATCATGTTCGGGTAGTTCCTCTCGTGATCTTTTAACTGTCTAGACCCATAGGCAACTATATTCCCATCTTGCATCAATACACAGCCCAGTCCCTGATGTGATACATCTGTATACACAAAGAAACCTCCTGAGCTGGTAGGAATGGTGAGAACCGGAGCAGTGGTCAATCGACGCTTAAGCTCCTTAAAACTCCTCTCACATGCCTCATCCCATATAAACTTAACCTATTTTCTCATGAGACGTATCAATGGAGAAGCTAGTCTGGAGAAACCCTCTACAAATCTCCGATAATAACCTGCCAATCCCAGAAAACTTCTGATCTCAGTAGCTGTATTGGGTTGTTCCCACTGTACAATTGCCTCTATCTTGGATGGATCCACTGATACCCCATCCTTCGATACAACATGGCCTAAAAATGAGATCTACTCTAACCAAAAGTTACACTTACTGAGCTTGGCATACAATTTTTTCTCTCGGAGGGTCTGCAGAACTATCCTCAAGTACTCCTTATGATTTTCCCTGGACTTGGAATAGACCAAAATTTCATTAATGAATACAATCACAAACTTGTCCAGGTATGGCTTGAATACATCATTCATCAATGCTATAAATGCCACGGGGGCATTCATCAATCCGAATGGCATAACCAAAAACTCATAGTGGCCATAACGAGTAAGAAATACTGTCTTGGGTACATCTCCACTTTGAATCCTCAACTGATGATACCTTGACCGCATATCTATCTTTGAGAATACTTGAGCTCCTCGAAGCTGATCCAACAAATCATCGATGCGTGGAAGGGGGTACTTGTTCTTAATGGTGGCCTTATTCAACAATTGATAATCTATACACAGTCGGAGGCTTCCATCCTTCTTCTTTACAAACAGTACCGGTGCTCCTAAGGTGAGACACTCGGTCGAATAAACCCCTTCTCCAGCAACTCTTGCAGTTGTTCCTTTAGCTCTTCCAACTCAATTAGAGCCTTTCGATACGGTGGTTTAGATATCAACTTTGTACCAGGCACTAACTCTATACCAAATTCCATTTCCCTATCGGTGGTAGCCCTGGTAAATTGTCTGGAAAGACATCAGGAAATTCTGCAATCACTAGGATGTCTCTCAATTTCGGGTGTGCCTTATCTATGTCGACCACGTAAGCAATGAACCCTTCAGATTATCCTTCCCTCTGTTAGTAATTTAAACCATCACATCAACATTTAACATAAACAAATGAATTCATCTCTCAAGCATTATGAAATTAAAACCATACACTTTTCATTTATAATAATCATGTGATTTCATTTCATTTCACATATCTTACAACATGATTTTTTATCTCGGGAAACGTCAATGTCTTAGCATGACAATCAATAACAACATGATTGGTAGCCAACCAACCCATTCCCAAAATTACATCAAAATCATTCATATTCAATAAAATTAAGTCGGCTACCATTTCCTTTCCCTCTATCTTCAATTTACAATCTTTACATACATGCTCAGTCGATTGACTATCATTCATGGGTGTGGAAATTATCAACATTTTATCCAATAATGTGGGTTTCACATGCTTCAATAATTTATGTGTAAAGGAAGGTGATATGAAGGAGTGTGTGACACCAGGATCAAATAATACCAATGCTTCTAAATCAAATATTAGGATGGTACCTTTAATCACATCCGTCAAAGCATCTGCGGTGTCCTGATCCAGTGCATCCACTCTTCCTCTGCTCACACCCGCTGTCTGCTTCTCTTTTTCCTCAGCTATAGCCCTCCTCCTCAGGGCAGCTGTCTCAACTGGAGCTCTCTCTGGCTCCTTGCCCTTCTGTAGGGCAGTCTCCACCATCTCAGTACAAAACCTTAATATATGCCCTGGCCTTCCACATCTATAACATGAAACAGGGGGTATCTGACATGGTCTAATCCCATGGTATCTACCACATCTCCTACACTAATCAGTCATAGATCATGGTCCTCCAATAGCCATACCCCTCGGTGCAGTCAAAGCCGGATATACGAGAGGTCTGGCAGCTCTCTCCTGCACCTCCTCAATCTTAGGTCTCTTTTCAAAATATCTTTGGCCTTCTTTCTTGGCCACTCTATCCATCCCGGATCTCTTCCGGTCTCTATCCTTTTTGACATTAATCCTTCCAAGCTCAGAGGCATTCTTCTCAAAATCTTACTCACATAACTGAGCCCTATGCACAGCTTCGTCATAAGTAAGAATATCAAAGGGGGCTAGCTTAGTCCGGATGGCCAATTTCAATCCATCAACGAACTTCTGAATCTTTCGGATCTCACTACCTATCGTGTCGGGGTCATATCTCCCCAGGGATAAAAACTTGGACTCATACTCGTCCAATGTACTGTTCCCCTGAACCAGATTCATAAATTCCATCCGTAATTTCTTCTGTGCGGTGGCTGGGATGTACTGCCTCCTGAAGGCCTCTAGGAATACCTCCCATAAAATCTCAGAGTGTCTGGCTTTCAAAATAGCCTCAGTGGATCTCCATCAGTGTTTTGTCTCACCTTTCAACATGAATACGACAAATGCCACTTTCTCAGCTGAAGTGCATCTGAAAAACCTATATAGTTTCTCCATCTCATACACCCAATCCTCCGTAACCACTGGGTGCTTCACCCCTCTGAACACTAGGGGTTTCAACCTTTGGAACTCTCGCAATCTGCTCAACTCGCAGTCATAACCCAAATCACTATCGTTCTCCTGTGGAGCGATAGGAGAAGCTGTATCCTAGACCGGAGGTGGTGTAACTGTAGCAGTCTTCGCAGTCTGAGGTCTCTCCGCCTCTGCAGCTGCCTGTCCAGTAGTAGGCTGTGCTGCAGGACCTCGTTTATCACGGGCACCCAATGCCTGAGTGACTATCTCAACCAAGCCCTCAATACTCCGCTCTATCCTAGCGAAGCATGCCTCAATATCCCCTGGTCTCTCAACAGGGTTCTAAGGAGCCTGGTCAGTCTGTGGATCAGCACGGCTCTTAGGCCTACCTCTACGGCCTCTAACATGTGCACCCGTCCTTCTACCTTAGTGTGTAATAGGCATAATGCCTAGCTTCCTGTATCCATAATAATTATTAGACTCAATCCATCACGGTATACACAGTTATATCTAAACAAAAGCATAGTAATATAGGAATGTCATTTTTCTATATTTTATTATTGACTCACATCAGACCAACATAAGTCTGATACCAATCTCTGTCACGACCCTTTTTCATTCTCTTTATCCGAAAATCACTATAAATTTTTTGCATTTTTCTAACTCCTTACCTGGTCGCGAATCAACCTCACCACTACATTGTTGGGTTGTGAGTCAATAATAATTATTACTCGTCATACATTCTCAATTAAATCAAAAGAAGTGTCATTCATTCAAAGTTGAGTTGTACACTTATACATGACACATTTTTCTAACTTTGACATCCCCCACATTACAATTTCAATGACTACTGTGCCTTTACATGTTTAGATACAAAAAGAATCCCTGTGTATATACCTTTTGGTGATGGAGGCAGCAGACGTCCAAAGTAAAATGCCTCAGTCCTCAGGGCTTCTATGCACGCTCTGTAGGAGGGGACAATAGAGAGGGATGAGCAACCACACGCTCAGTAAGGTAATAATGCAAACATGGTAGATAACTACTCTATCTACATGTTGATAATGTTATGCATAAATCATTTATAATAGGAGCATGAGGAATTAAAACTATGTCATATGAGTATACATATATCATGTATTTAAATCATGGAAATTGGCATATAAAACATGGTAAAATCATCATGTACAAATCATCTCATGCTCAGTAATTGTCAAATCTCATAGAAATGGCAATTCATTAAGAAACATCCTTTTGAAATCACAACTGTTTCTCAAATACATAAAATCACATCACAAATCAAAACCCTCAAGGTTCGACCCCTCCCTCGGGTCTACCCTGGGTAATCACAATCACACTCATGTATTCAAAACAATGTGATATTATGTAAATAAAGCAAGGGAGGCAGGTCACTATAAGCTTATAGACTATGTTGGCCAACTATGTCACATATCATCCCAGACCACACGGATCCCGGTGTGCGGGGTATCATGCTGGAACGAAGGTGCGTTAGTTCTCTGCCAAACTTTCTCAAATCACGTAACCACCACGCTGTACATCGTATTCCATGTGATATACACGATACATCGTACTCTACGGACCCATATCATGGTTAGGGGTGCCAGCTGTAGGTCTTATCTACCCCATACCAAGTGTAACCTCTATAGTCTCAAGTGCACGTTGGAGAACTCTTAATACTAGGTCCTAGCCCCTCATGGCCTTGCTCGCCCCTGTTGGGTTCCCTAATTCAGGTCTTAGCCCCTTATGCCCTTACGCTACCCTGTTGGGTTCCCTGAATGGATTAATTGTCAGGTCCTAGCCCCTCATACCCTTACTCGGCCCTGTTAGGTTCCCTGAGTTAATCCGTATTACCCTCACCACGGCATCATACATACCACAGTGTGAAAACCTTTGCGAGCTACGCTCTAGCGTGAATTCATGCATCATCATCAAATCACCTCGTACGAGCAATGTGTCACGACCCTCAACTTACCAAAATACGTGTAAATTTTTTTCGAATTTTCATGCATCAATTATTAATCATCCTTCCTTGATCGTGAACAACCACACTCTCAACAATTAGGTTATGTGTCGACGTCTCACTCACTCCACCATACTAATTCAATTTGAACATTATTTATGAGTGAACACTTGTATAAATGTATATATATATATATATATCAGAGTTGTTACATGTGTTTACATTATTTTACATCCCCAATAGTTACATACAAAATGCTAATGTGCTATCGTAAGTTTAGATACAAAATTTCAACAGTGTGTATACCTTTAGCGATGAGATGCAGCGGATTACCAAAAGGGAACACCTCCAGTCACGCTCAATCTATTCTTAACACTCTGTAGAGAGGGGGAAAATAAGGGGGTAAGCAAACCACACGCTCAGTAAGGCAATCAGGCAAACAGGTAGATACTGCACTATCTACGTGATCGTGATGCCATGCTCAAAAGCATTTAATTCATCATTTATCTCAAAACATGAGTGTATGATTGTGTTAATGGTATGTAAAGCATTCATGCTATTAAAATCCAGTGCACATTTCAACTCAAAGCATGGTGTAAATCATCATGCATAATTCACAATTAAAAGCATGGCATTACCCATCATGCATTTTCTCAAATAGCATGGCATTAACCATCATGCATTTTCACAATAAAGCATGGCATTAAACATCATGCATTTTCCCAATAAAGCATGGCATTAAACATCATGCATCCGTGCACTTTAAAAACCATTAACAAATCAATCCAACACTGGTCAGGTCTCAGTTCATCCCTCGGACTTTCCTGACCCATAAATCATTTCAAACATGGATTTATTCTCAAAGCAATAGACATGTGAGATAGGCAGTTCAACAACAGGTAATAAACTCAAGGCCTATGTACTTAACCTGTGAAACCGGCTACACGGATCAGGTGTGCGGGATATCACCACTATCTGCTTCCACACGGGAGGTGGGTCAAATCCTACCCACCGGTCCTTAGCAGATCTCGTCCGAAGACGGCACATCACAACTCAACACGGTACAACGTACTCTATGCTACATGCACAGTACAACGTACTCCGTGGACCCAATCAACACATCATATCATGCCACATCTCAAACGCACGTGTGAGCTTATTTAATCGGTACGACCTCTTATCTACCCGAAGCTCCTAACACGGCTAATTCATCATGTCAAAACAATGCACATGTGTGCCATTTTAATCGATGTGACACCCAATCTACTCGAAGCTCCAAACACGGTAACATGCAAGGTGGGCATCCAGTGTGAGACAAACTCCAAGCACAATGCCAAAACAATTATGAAATCCATGTGAAAACTAGTGCCTCTAGCACCCATTTGTATAAAACACGTCAAATCTCGTGCGAGTCATACTCTAGCACGCTTTCATACTCACGAAATCATGTAGGTGGCTCAAAACTTTGCAAAGTATGGTTAACAAAACCAAAACACACTCATTTCTTTTGCAAATCATTTCAATGTCATCCAACCTACCAATCATTTGCTAAAAAGCAATAAAACATGATTTTCAAAGCAATATGATTTTGTTTTCATGCACATTTTTCAAACTCCCAACTTTTGCCCTTCAATCACCTAACATCATTTCCTAATCTCATGCATTCTAGCAAAACATTTAAGCGCCCAAATTGCGCACAAATATCTCTAAGAGTCCACACAATTCCCTTACCTCGATTTACTTGGTGTGACTCCTTTCCTTTTAGCTTCTCATGCTCTTGGCTCAACTCGCCTCGGCATATCCTCGAAAGCTGCGATTCATTCATTCAATCAATTGAGTTAATGTTTTTAACCCATAATTGACCTCACTAGTCAATATTATTCACTTATGCATTTTACAAATGCCTTAATCCACATTTTACCTCTTTTAGGTAAATCTCACAATTTATCCACTAACCACATCTTAAAATCTTACCACAACACTATTAATAACTTCTACATATCTCATTCATCACTAATCTCCATGCATTCTACTTTCTCGCTCTAGACCATTTCTAGGTCATAATCATTCCAATGCATTTTAGATAGTTTCTAACCATCCATACTCATGCCAAACAACTCCAAAATCAATTATATAGACAATGTACCACAGTTTGAGTATTAGAATCTTACCCAATTTGATTCCTCTTCTTGCTCCAAATGACAATGCCCTTAGCTCCTTCAATACCAACAATGGGAAAATGCCTTCCAACTATGTTGTTCTTCTCTTTGATAGGAACAACTTTGCCTCTAATGGTCTCTCTTCAAATCTTACTGAAAATGGTTGATTTTAGAGAGAGAAAGTTAGGTTTTTGGGTTAAAAGTGGAAGGTTTGTGTTTTTCCTGAAATTTTTTGATTTTCAGCACTCCTTTTATAGAAATAGCTTGAGGAGATCGATCTGGTCCAAGAGGAGATCGATCTGGTCCCCTTAAATCCCTCTTTTTCATGGCATTTTAAGCATGATATCGTTCTGTCGAAGCATGAGATCGATCTGCTCCCAAACAGAGAGCTAAGGAGATCAATCTGGGTGCTTGAGGATCGATCTTTTCACTACAGAATGCTTAGGAGATCGATCTGGCTCCATTGGAGATCAATCTGCTCTATTCCATTGCCCAAATAAGAGCATTCTGGCTCTTCCAGATCGATCTCTCATCCTATGAGATCGATCTGCCCTTCACAATTCCTAGATTTTTTGCAGTTCTTCTACAGCAACTCATACTCAAACATCCTTAATTTGCTACCATGATCCTTTTCTCATTCATTCATCTTTAAGGCTTGACAATGACATCCGTACATACCTTATTCCTATTGAAACTTGTGTGGAATCTTTATATATCCAAAATTACATGATATAAACCAAATGGAAGTGCACAACTTATGCAATTCTACTTCCATTTTACCACACTACTCATAATCCATTCTAGTCACATTCTCCACATGCTTAAGTCCATTTCTTTACATTCATACATAATGTAACTTGTATGTACAATCACAACTCTTATTATAAGCGTGTACATTAACTTATGGACTTACATCACATATACTTCACTTAATTTACATTTCTATGTACATATATACTATTATACATATACAGGGGTTTCACATTCTCCCCCACTTGGAAAATTTGGTCCTCCAAATTAGAACCAATTATTCTGTGAACAACTCAGGATACTTCTCCCGCATCAAACTCTCCAATTCCCATGTGGCTTCTTCCACAGTGTGATATTGCCAAAGTATTTTCACTAAGGGAATTGTCTTTGTCCTCAACACTTTCTCTTTTCTCTCCAATACCCAAACTGGCTTCTCAACATAGGTCATACCTTCATTGAGCTCCAAAGGCTCATATCTTATCACATGTGCCGGGTCCGGGTGATACTTCCTCAACATGGATACGTGGAAGACGTTATGCACACTTGCCAACTCTGGTGGCAATGCCAATCTATAAGCCTTATCTTCCACCTTATCAAGTATCTCAAATGGCCCTATATATCGAGGGCTCAACTTTCCCTTCTTCCCAAATCTCATAATTCCCTTCGAAGGGGAAACTTTCAAAAACACTGACTCACCCACATCAAACTCTAGTGGTCTCCGTCTCCTGTCAGCATAACTCTTTTGCCTGCTCTGAGCTGTCCGTAACCTCTCACATATCAATTGGACGTCCTCAGAGGCTTGTCTAACCAAGTCGGGAGTAAAAATCTGTCTGTCACTATCCTCTTCTCATCCAATAGGGGAACGGCATCTACGCCCATACAATGCCTCATAAGGTGCCATCCCGATACTCGCATGAAAACTGTTATTATACGCAAACTCTGCGAGTGGCAAATGGTCATCCCTATCAGAAACAACGTTCACTGGAATTCCATGTAGCCTCACTATGTCGTGCACATATAGGTTCGCTAATTGGCTCAGAGTATCGGTAGCTCTCATAGCTAGAAAATAGGCTGATTTCGTCAACCGATCTACAATCACCCATATAGCATCATGACCTCTCCGAGTCCTCAGTAATCCCATCACAAAATCCATGGTGACATGCTCCCACTTCCATATCGGTATCGGTAGAGGCTGCAGTAACCCTGCAGGCTTCTGATGTTCTACCTTCACCTGCTGACAAATGAGACACTTAGCAACATATTCAGCAATGTGCTTTTTCATTCCCGACCACCAATAAACCTTTCGAAGGTTTTGATACATCTTGGTACCCCTTAGATGTATTGTGTACTTCGATGAGTGAGCCTCTGTCAGGATCAACCTTCTGATCTTTGCGTCATCAGGAACACATATCCTACCTCTGAACCTCAACAATCCATCCGAACTTAACCCAAAGTCAATCTCTGTACCCCTCTGTATCTGCCCGACAATATCACTACATTGCTGATCAACTCGTTGAGCCTGTCGGATTCAATCTACCAGATTCGGTTCCAACTGCAGGCTAGCTATCATAAATCCACTATCAGCGTCAGGCGGGGTCTTATCCAAACTGAGGTTCGTGAACTGTTCCAACAGCTCGTGTTCCCTGACTATCGTAAATGACACCATCCCGAGATACTTCCTACTCAATGTATCAGCAACCACATTTGCTTTACCCGGGTGGTACAGGATTTCACAATCATAATCCTTTAACAGCTCGAGCCATCTCCTCTGTCTCATGTTCAACTCTTTCTGTGAGAATAGGTACTTAAGGCTCTTATGATCTATATAAACTTGAAATCTCTCACCATAAAGGTAGTGGCGCCATATCTTCAGCGCAAACACCACCGCTGCCAACTCCAAGTCATGGGTCGGGTAGTTCCTCTCATGATCCTTTAATTGTCTTGATCCATAAGCTACTACCTTCCCATCCTGCATCAATACACAGCCCAGTCCCAGATGTGAAGCATCCGCATACACCGAGAAACCTCCTGAGCTGGTAGGAATGGTGAGGATCGGAGCTGTGGTTATTCTCATTTTCAGCTCGTCAAAACTTTCTTCACACTTATCGTCCCACACAAACTCCACATTCTTTCTTGTGAGGCATGTCAAAGGAGCAGCTAACCTCGAAAATCCCTCTACAAACTTTAATATCCAGCTAAACCCAGAAAAATCCTGATCTCTGTCACTATCTGGGGTCTCTGCACTGAACTACGGCCTCAATCTTAGATGGATCCACTGATACTCCATCCTTCGATACTATGTGACCCAGAAAAGAGATCTGTTCCAACCAAAAGTCGCACTTACTAAGTTTAGCGTACAACTTCTTCTCTCGGAGGGTCTGTAGCACTATCCTTAGGTGCCTTTCATGCTCCTCTCTAGACCTTGAATACACCAGTATATCAACAATAAATACAATAACAAATCGATCCAAGTACTGGTGGAATACCTCATTCATCAAAGACATAAAAGCTGCTGGAGCATTCGTCAACCCGAATGGCATAACCATAAACTCATAATGTCCAGACCGGGTGCGAAAAGCTATCTTGGGTACATCTCCACCTCGTATCTTCAACTGATGGTACCCTGATCTCAGATCTATCTTGGAAACGACCTGCGCTCCCTTAAGCTGATCCAACAAGTTATCGATGCGTGGAAGGGGATATTTATTCTTGATGGTGGCCTTATTCAACACCCGGTAATCTTTACACAGTCGGAGGCTTCCATTTTTCTTCCTTACAAACAGAACCGGTGCTCCCCAAGGTGAGACGCTCGGTCTGATGAACCCCTTCTCTAGTAACTCTTGCAGCTGTTTCCTTAACTCTTCCAACTCAACTTGAGCCATTCTGTACGGTGGCTTAGATATCGGCTCTGTTCCAGGTGCCAAGTCTATACCAAACTCCATCTCCCTATTTGGAGGTAACCCTGGTAACTCATCCGAAAAGACATCTGAAAATTCCCTAACAACTGGAATGTCTCCCAATTCCGGACGTGCCTTATCCGTCTCAATCACAAAAGCGATGAACCCTTCACATTATTCTTTCCACCATTAGTTATCATAAATCATCACATCAAATAAATAAATGAAATCAAATTTATCTTTCATACATCATGTATCAAGATTGTACTCATCACACTTAATAATAATCATGTTCTTTAACTTCATTTCACAAAATTTACTACAAGATTGTCTATCTTTAGAAACATCAAAGTTTTTGCATGACAATCCATAACAACCTGATTGGCAGCCAACCAATCCATCCCTAGGATCACATCAAAATCACTCATATTTAATAAAATTAAATCGGATGCCATCTCTTTACCTCCTATCCTCATCTTACAATCTTTATATACATGCTCAGTCAACTGACTATCATTCATAGGGGTAGATATCAACAACATCTTATCAAGCAGTATGGGTTTTGCATGCTTCAATAATTTACATGCAAAGGATGGTGATACAAAAGAATGCGTGGCACCAGGATCAAACAGTACATAAGCTTCTAGATCAAAGATTTGGATGATACCTTTTACCACATCCGATGACTGATCCGCAGTATCCTGGTCCAGTGCGTGCACTCGTCCTCTGCTTACACCCACTGCTTGCTTCCCCTTTTCCTCAGCTGTAGCCCTCCTCCTCGGAGCAGCTGTACCAACTGGAGCTCTCTCTGGCTCCTTGCCCTTCTGTGGGGCTCTCTCTATCATCTCTGGGCAATCTCTGATTATGTGCCCTGGCTTCCCACATCTGAAGCATACTACAGGAGATCCATAGCATGGTCGAGTTCCATGGTACCTACCACACTTGCCACACTGTTCCGTAGTAGGCCGTGGTCCTCCAATCACAATTCCCTTAGCTGGAGTAATGGCCGGATACATGAGAGTATTAACTGTCCTCTCCTGGATCTCATCAATTCTTGGCCTCTTTCCAGAGAATCTCTTGCTTCCTTTATAACTGAAGCCTCTATCCATCATTGGTCTTTTCTTATCTCTGTCCCTCATCTTACCAACCTTTCCAAACTCTGAGGCGATTCTATCAACATCATGTTCACACAATTGCGCCCTGCGCACTGCCTCCTCAGAGGTCGGTATATCCAGGGGAACCAGTCTAGACCTGATGGTCGGTCTCAATCCATCCATAAACTTCTGGATTTTCTCGACCTCATTACTTATAGTGTTGGGATCATATCTGCCCAAGGATATAAAAGCAGTCTCATACTCATCCACAGTCCTGCTCCCTTGGGTCAGTCCCAAAAATGCCATCTTTAGCTTCCGCTGTGCGGTATCCGGGACATATTGTCTCCGAAAGGCCTCTAGAAATACGTCCCAGCTGATCTCAGTATGCCGGGCTCTCAAAATAGGCCTGGTGGACTTCCACCAATGTTCTGCTGACCCCTTCAGCATAAAAACTGCAAACACTACCATCTCGGTAGTAGTGCACTCAAAGAACTCATATAATTTCTCGATCTCATTGATCCAATCCTCAGCCGCTACTGGGTCCTTTACTCCGCTAAAAGACGGCGGTCCAAACTTCTGGAACTGCCGCAGTCTATCCAAATCACATCCATATGCCCAACCTCTACTGCCTGGCGTAGTAACCAGCATAGGCACATCCTGTGTAGGTGGGGTATCTGTCGTCTAAGGTCCTTGGGCTTGCCTTACCCATGCCTTAGGAGCTACCGCCTGTTAGGCATCACCCTGTGTAGCGGGACTCTGTCTACCGCCAACTCCAAATAAAGATTGGGTGACCAACTCCACAATCACCTCAATGCTTCGCTCAATCCTCGCGAAGCGAGCCTCAGTACTCTCGAGTCTCTCCTCTGGACCTTGTGGCGCGTGCTCAACATTAGCCTCCACCTCAACAGCATCTTGAGCCTCGTGTGTTTTTGGCTCAACATGACCCCCAGGCCTACCTCTACGGCCTCGAGCCTGTGCTCTCATCCCTCTACCGCAACTAGTATTAGGCATATTTACTCAATTCCCTACATTCACAACCAATTACTTAGTCAACCCATCGACACACACACAATTGTATCTAAACAAGCACAGTAACATGGGGATGTAATTTTCCAACTTATTAAGTATTTTAGACATGACACACGTCAAACCAACTCGAGCTCTAAAACCAACTTCTGTCATGACCCTCAACTTACCAAAATACGTGTAAATTTTTTTTCGCATTTTCATGCATCAATTATTAATCATCCTTCCTTGATCGTGAACAACCACACTCTCAACAGTTGGGCTGTGTGTCGGCGTCTAACTCACTCCACCATACCAATTCAATTTGAACATTATTTATGAGTAAACACTTGTATAAATGTATATATATATATATATATCAGAGTTGTTACATGTGTTTACAATGTTTTACATCCCTAATAGTTACATACAAAATGCTAATGTGCTATCGTAAGTTTAGATACAAAATTTCAATAGTGTGTATACCTTTAGCAATGGGATGCAGCGGATTACCAAAAGGGAACGCCTCCAGTCACGCTCAATCTATTCTCAACACTCTGTAGAGAGGGGGAAAATAAGGGGGTGAGCAAACCACACGATCAGTAAGGCAATCAGGTGAACATGTAGATACTGCACTATCTACGTGATCGTGATGCCATGCTCAAAAGCATTTAATTCATCATTTATCTCAAAACATGAGTGTATGAATGTGTTAATGGTATGTAAAACATTCATGCTATTAAAATCCAGTGCACATTTCAACTCAAACCATGGTGTAAATCATCATGTATAATTCACAATTAAAAGCATGGCATTACCCATCATGCATTTTCTCAAATAGCATGGCATTAACCATCATGCATTTTCACAATAAGGCATGGCATTAAACATCATGCATCCGTGCACTTTAAAAACCATTAACAAATCAATCCAACATTGGTCATGTCTCAGCCCATCCCTCGGACTTTCCTGACCCACAAATCATTTCAAACATGGATTTATTCCCAAAGCAATAGACATGTGAGATAGGCAGTTCAACAATAGGTAATAACCTCAAGGCCTATGTATATAACCTGTGATACCGGCTACACGGATCAGGTGTGTGGGATATCACCACTATCTGCTTCCACACGGGAGGTGGGTCAAATCCTACCCGTCGGTCTATAGCAGATCTCGTTCGAAGATGGCACATCACAACTCAACACGGTACAACGTACTCCATGCTACATGCATGGTACAACGTACTCATGGACCCAATCAACACATCATATCACGCCACATCTCAAACGCACGTGTGAGCCTATTTAATCAGTACGACCTCTTGTCTACCCGAAGCTCCTAACACGGCTAATTAATCATGTCAAAACAATGCACGTGTGAGCTTATTTAATCGATGTGACACCCAGTCTACTCGAAGCTCCAAACACGGCAACATGCAAGGTGGGCATCCAGTGCGAGACAAACTCCAAGCACAATGCCAAAATAATTATGAAATCCATGTGAAAACTAGTGCCTCTAGCACCCATGTGTATAAAACACGTCAAATCTCGTGCGAGTCATACTCTAGCACGCTTTCATACTCACGAAATCATGTAGGTGGCTCAAAACTTTGCAAAGTATGGTTAACAAAACCAAAACACACTCATTTCTTTTGCAAATCATTTCAATGTCAGCCAACCTACCAATCATTTGCTAAAAACCAATAAAACATTATTTTCAAAGTAATATGCTTTTGTTTTAATGCACATTTTTCAAACTCCCAACTTTTGCCCTTCAATCACCCAACATCATTTCCTAATCTCATGCATTCTAGCAAAACATTTAAGCGCCCAAATTGCGCACAAATATCTCTAAGAGTCCACACAATTCCCTTACCTCGATTTACTTGGTGTGACTCCTTTCCTTTTAGCTTCTCACGCTCTTGGCTCAACTCACCTCGGCGTACCCTCAGAAGCTGCGATTCATTCATTCAATCAATTGAGTTAATGTTTTTAACCCATAATTGACCTCACTAGTCAATATTATTCACTTATGCATTTTACAAATGCCTTAATCCACATTTTACCTCTTTTAGGTAAATCTCACAATTTATCCACTAACCACATCTTAAAATCTTACCACAACACTATTAATAACTTCTACATATCTCATTCATCATTAATCTCCATACATTCCACTTTCTCACTCTAGACCATTTCTATGTCATAATCATTCCAATGCATTTTAGATAGTTTCTAACCATCCATACTCATGCCAAACAACTCCAAAATCAATTATATAGACAATGTACCATAGTTGGAGTATTAGAATCTTACCTAATTTGATTTCTCTTCTTGCTCCAAATGACAATGCCCTTAGCTCCTTCAATACCAACAATGGGAAAATGCCTTCCAACTATGTTGTTCTTCTCTTTGATAGGAACAACTTTGCCTCTAATGGTCTCTCTTCAAATTTCACTAAAAATGGCTGATTTTAGAGAGAGAAAGTTAGGTTTTTGGGTTGAAAGTGGAAGGTTGCTGTTTTTCTCAAAATTTTCTGATTTTCAGCACTCCTTTTATAGAAATAGCTTGAGGAGACTGATCTGGTCCAAGAGGAGATCGATCTGGTCCCCTTAAATCCCTCTTTTTCATGGCATTTTAAGCATGAGATCGATCTGTCGAAGCATGAGATCGATCTGCTCCCAAACAGAGAGCTAAGGAGATCGATCTGGGTACTTGAGGATCGATCTTTTCACTACAAAATGCTTATGAGATAGATCTGGCTCCATTGGAGATTGATCTGCTCTATTCCATTGCCCAAATAAGAGCATTCTGGCTCTTCCAGATCGATCTCTCATCC
The DNA here is from genome assembly GCA_033439115.1 of Firmiana major. Classification (NCBI taxonomy): domain Eukaryota; kingdom Viridiplantae; phylum Streptophyta; class Magnoliopsida; order Malvales; family Malvaceae; genus Firmiana; species Firmiana major. The sequence goes on from CM065899.1 coordinate 68,089,491, forward strand.
TATGAGATCGATCTGCCCTTCACAATTCCCAAATTTTTTGTAATTCTTCTGCAGCAACTCATACTCAAACATCCTTAATTTGCTACCATGATCCTTTCCTCATTCATTCATCTTTAAGGCTTGACAATGACATCCATACATACCTTATTCCTATTGAAACTTGTGTGGAATCTTTGTATATCCAAAATTACATGATATAAACCAAATGGAAGTGCACAACTTATGCAATTCTACTTCCATTTTACCACACTACTCATAATCCATTCTACTCACATTCTCCACATGCTTAAGTCCATTTCTTTACATTCATACATAATGTAACTTGTATGTACAATCACAACTCTTATTATAAACGTGTACATTAACTTATCGACTTACATCACATATACTTCACTTAATTTACATTTCTATGTACATGTATACTATTATACATATACATGGTTTCACATTCTCCCCCACTTGGAAAATTTGGTCCTCCAAATTAGAACCAATTATTCTGTGAACAACTCGGGATACTTCTCCCGCATCAAACTCTCCAATTCCGATGTGGCTTCTTCCACAGTATGATGCTGCCAAAGTATTTTCACCAAGGGAATTGTCTTTGTCCTCAACACTTTCTCTTTTCTGTCCAATACCCGAACTGGCTTCTCAACATAGGTCATACCTTCATTGAGCTCCAAAGGCTCATATCTTATCACATGTGCCGGGTCCGAGTGTTACTTCCTCAACATGGATACATGGAAGACGTTATGCACACTTGCCAACTCTGGTGGCAATGCCAATCTATAAGCCTTATCTCCCACCTTATCAAGTATCTCAAATGGCCCTATATATCGAGGGCTCAACTTTCCCTTCTTCCCAATTCTCATAATTCCTTTCGAAGGGGAAACTTTCAAAAACACTGACTCACCCACATCAAACACTAGTGGTCTCCGTCTCCTGTTAGCATAACTCTTTTGCCTGCTCTGAGCTGTCCGTAACCTCTCACATATCAATTGGATGTCCTCAGAGGCTTGTCTAACCAAGTCGGGAGCAAAAATCTATCTGTCAACAACCTCTTCCCATCTAATAGGGGAACGGCATCTACGCCCATACAATGCCTCATATGGTGCCATCTCGATACTCACATGAAAAATATTATTATACGCGAACTCTGCGAGTGGCAAATGGTTATCCCATGAGCCTCCAAAATCCAATGCACACGCTCTCAACATATCTTCCAGGGTCTGTATAGTCCTCTCTGACTGACCATCTGTCTGAGGATGAAATGCGGTGCTAAAACTCAACTAGGTCCCCATCGCTTCCTGAAAACGTTCCCAGAAGTGGGAAGTGAAGCGGGCATCCCTATCAGAAACAACGCTTACTGGAATTCCATGTAGCCTCACTATCTCGCGCACATATAGGTTCGCTAATTGGCTCAGAGTATCAGTAGCTCTCATAGCTAGAAAATAGGCTGATTTCTTCAACCGATCTACAATCACCCATATGGCATCATGACCTCTCCGGGTCCTCGATAATCCCATCACAAAATCCATGGTGACATGCTCCCACTTCCATGTCGGTATCGGTAGAGGCTGCAGTAACCTTGCAGGCTTTCGATACTCTACCTTCACCTGCTGACAAATGAGACACTTAGCAACATATTCAGCAATGTGCTTTTTCATTCCCGACCACCAATAAACCTTTCGAAGGTTTTGATACATCTTGGTACCCCCTGGATGTATCGTATACTTCGATGAGTGAGCCTCTGTCAGGATCAACCTTTCTGATATCTGCATCATCAGGAACACATATTCGACCTCTGAACCTCAACAATCCATCCGAACTTAACCCAAAGTTAGTCTCTGTACCCCTCTGTATCTGCCCGACAATATCACTACACTACTGATCAACTCGCTGAGCCTGTCGGATTCGATCTACAAGATTCGGTTCCAACTGCGGGCTAGCTATCATAAATCCACTATCAGCGTCAGGCGGGGTCATATCCAAACTGAGGTTCGTGAACTGTTCCAACAGCTCGTGTTCCCTGACCATCATAAATGACACCATCCCGAGATGCTTCCTACTCAATATATCAGCAACCACATTTGCTTTACCCGGGTGGTACAGGATTTCACAATCATAATCCTTTAATAGCTCGAGCCATCTCCTCTGTCTCATTGGGCCGGGTAGTTCCTCTCATGATCCTTTAATTATCTTGATCCATAAGCTACTACCTTCCCATCCTGCATTAATACACAGCCCAGTCCCTAATGTGAAGCATCCGCATACACCGAGAAACCTCCTGAGCTGGTAGGAATGGTGAGGATCGGAGCTGTGGTTAATCTCCTTTTCAGCTCGTCAAAACTTTCTTCACACTTATCGTCCCACACAAACTCCACATTCTTTCTTGTGAGGCGTGTCAAAGGAGCAGCTAACCTCGAAAATCCCTCTTCAAACCTTCGATAATATCTAGCTAAACCCAAAAAACTCCTGATCTCTATCACTGTCTGGGGTCTCTGCCACTGAACTACGGCCTCAATCTTAGATGGATCCACTGATACTCCATCCTTTGATACTATGTGACCTAGAAAAGAGATCTGTTCCAACCAAAAGTCGCACTTACTGAGTTTAGCGTACAACTTCTTCCCTCGAAGGGTCTATAGCACTATCCTTAGGTGCCTTTCATGCTCCTCTCTAGACCTTGAATACACCAGTATATCATCAATAAACACAATAACAAATCGATCCAAGTACTGGTGGAATACCTCATTCATCAAAGACATAAAAGCTGCTGGAGCATTCGTCAACCCGAATGGCATAACCATAAACTCATAATGTCCATACCGGGTGCGAAAAGCTATCTTGGGTACAGCTCCACCTCGTATCTTCAACTGATGGTACCCTGATCTCAGATCTATCTTGGAAAAGACCTGCACTCCCTTAAGCTGATCCAACAAGTCATCGATGCGTGGAAGGGGATACTTATTCTTGATGTGGCCTTATTCAACAACCGGTAATCTATACACAGTCAGAGGCTTCCATCCTTCTTCCTTACAAACAGAACCGATGCTCCCCAAGGTGAGACGCTCGGTCTGATGAACCCCTTCTCTAGCAACTCTTGCAGCTATTTCCTTAACTCTTTCAACTCAACTTGAGCCATTCTGTACGGTGGCTTAGATATCGGCTCTGTACCAGGTGCCAAGTCTATACCAAACTCCATCTCCCTATCTGGAGGTAACCCTGATAACTCATCCAGAAAGACATCTGAAAATTCCCTAGCCACAGGAATGTCTCCCAATTCCGGACGTGCCTTATCCGTCTCAATCACAAAAGCGATGAATCCCTTACATTATTCTTTCCACCATTAGTAATCATAAATCATCACATCAAATAAATAAATGAAATCAAATTTATCTTTCATACATCATGTATCAAGATTGTACTCATCACACTTAATAATAATCATGTTCTTTAACTTCATTTCACAAAATTTACTACAAGATTGTCTATCTTTAGAAACATCAAAGTTTTTGCATGACAATCCATAACAACCTGATTGGCAGCCAACCAATCCATCCCTAGGATCACATCAAAATCACTCATATTTAATAAAATTAAATCGGCTGCCATCTCTTTGCCTCCTATCCTCATCTTACAATCTCTATATACATGCTCAGTCAGCTGACTATCATTCATAGGGGTAGATATCAACAACATTTTATCAAGCAGTATGGGTTTTACATGCTTCAATAATTTACATGCAAAGGATGGTGATACAAAAGAATGCGTGGCACCAGGATCAAACAGTACTTAAGCTTCTAAATCAAAGATTTGGATGGTACCTTTTACCACATCCGATGACTGATCCGTAGTGTCCTGGTCCAGTGCGTGCACGCGTCCTCTGCTTACACCGACTGTTTGCTTCCCCTTTTCCTCAACTGTAGCCCTCCTCCTCGAAGTAGCTGTACCAACTGGAGCTTTCTCTGGCTCCATGCCCTTCTGTCGGGCTCTCTCTATCATCTCTGGGCAATCTCTGATTATGTGCCCTGGCTTCCCACATCTGAAGCATACTACAGGAGATCCATAACATGGCCGAGTTCCATGGTACCTACCACACTTGCCACACTGTTCCGTTGTAGGCCGCGGTCCTCCAATCACAATTCCTTAGCTGGAGTAATGGCCAGATACATATGAGTATTAACTGTCCTCTCCTGGATCTCATCAATTCTTGGCCTCTTTCCAAAGAATCTCTTGCTTCCTTTATAACTAAAGCCTCTATCCATCATTGGTCTTTTCTTATCTCTGTCCCTCATCTGACCAACCTTTCCAAACTCTGAGGCGATTCTATCAACATCTTGTTTACACAATTGTGCCCTGCGCACTGCCTCCTCATATGTCGGTATTTCCAGGGGAACCATTCTAGACTTGATGGTCGGTCTCAATCCATCCACAAACTTCTGGATTTTCTCGACCTCATTACTCATAGTGTTGGGATCATATCTACCCAGGGATATAAAAGCAGTCTCATACTCATCCACAGTCCTGCTTCCTTGGGTCAGTCTCAAAAATGCCATCTTTAGCTTCCGCTGTGCGGTATCCGGGACATATTATCTCCAGAAGGCCTCTAGAAATACATCCTAGCTGATCTTAGTATGTCAGGCTCTCAAAATAGGCCTGGTGGACTTCCACCAATGTTCTGCTGACCCCTTCAGCATAAAAGCTACAAACGCTACCATCTCGGTAGTAGTGCACTCAAAGAACCCATATAATTTCTCGATCTCATTGATCTAATCCTCAGCCGCTACTGGGTCCTTTACTCCACTAAAAAATGGCGATCCAAACTTTTGGAACTGCCGCAGTCTATCCAAATCATATCCATATCCCCAACCTCTACTACCTGGCGTAGTAACTGACGTAGGCACATCCAGTGTAGTTGGGGTATCTGTCGTCTGAGGTCCTTGGGCTTGCCTTGCCTGTGCCTCAGGAGCTACCGCCTGTTCGGCATCACCTTGTGTAGCGGGACTCTGTCTACCGCCAACTCCAGATAAAGATTGGGTGACCAACTCTACAATCATCTCAATGCTTCGCTCAATCCTCGCGAAGCGAGCCTCAGTACTCTCGGGTCTCTCCTCTGGACGCTGTGGTGTGTTCTCAACATTAGCCTCCACCTTAACATCATCCTGAGCCTCGTGTGTTTCTAGCTCAACACGACCCCCAGGCCTACCTCTACGGCCTCGAGCCTGTGCTCTCATCCCTCTACCGCGACTGGTATTAGGCATATTTACTCAATTCCCTACATTCATAACCAATTACTTAGTCAACCCATCGACACACACACAATTGTATCTAAATAAGCACAGTAACATGGGGACATAATTTTCCAACTTATTAACTATTTTAGACATAGCACACGTCAAACCAACTCGAGCTCTGATACCAACTTTTGTCACGACCCTCAACTAACCAAAATACATGTAAATTTTTTTTTTTTTTTGCATTTTCATGCATCAATTATTAATCATCCTTCCTTGATCGTGAACAACCACACTCTCAACAGTTGGGCTGTGTGTCGACGTCTAACTCACTCCATACCAATTCAATTTGAACATTATTTATGAGTAAACACTTGTATAAATGTGTATATATATATATATCAGAGTTGTTACATGTGTTTACATTGTTTTACATCCCCAATAGTTACATACAAAATGCTACTGTGCTATCGTAAGTTTAGATACAAAATTTCAACAGTGTGTATACCTTTAGCGATGGGATGCAGCGGTTTACCAAAAGGGAACGCCTCCAATCACGCTCAATCTATTCTCAACACTCTGTAGAGAGGGGAAAAATAAGGGGGTGAGCAAACCACATGCTCAGTCAGGCAATCAGGCGAACTGGTAGATACTGCACTATCTACGTGATCGTGATGCCATGCTCAAAAGCATTTAATTCATCATTTATCTCAAAACATGAGTGTATGATTGTGTTAATGGTATGTAAAGCATTCATGCTATTAAAATCCGGTGCACATTTCAACTCAAAGCATGGTGTAAATCATCATGCATAATTCACAATTAAAAGCATGACATTACCCATCATGCATTTTCTCAAATAGCATGGCATAACCATTATGCATTTTCACAAAAAAGCATGGCATTAAACATCATGCATTTTCACAATAAAGCATGGCATTAAACATCATGGATCCATGCACTTTAAAAACCATTAACAAATCAATCCAACATTGGTCATGTCTCAGCCCATCCCTCGGACTTTCCTGAACCACAAATCATTTCAAACATGGATTTATTCTCAAAGCAATAGACATGTGAGATAGGCAATTCAACAACAGGTAATAACCTCAAGGCCTATCTACATAACCTGTGATACCGGCTACATGGATCAGGTGTGCGGGATATCACCACTATCTGCTTCCACAGGGGAGGTGGGTCAAATCTTACCCGCCGGTCCATAGCAGATCTCGTTCGAAGACGGCACATCATAACTCAACACAGTAAAACGTACTCCATGCTACATGCACGGTACAACATACTCCGTGGACCCAATCAACACATCATATCACGCCACATCTCAAACGCATGTGTGAGCCTATTTAATCGGTACGACCTCTTATCTACCCGAAGCTCCTAACACGGCTAATTAATCATGTCAAAACAATGCACGTGTGAGCCTATTTAATCGATGTGACACCCAGTCTACTTAAACCTCCAAACACGGTAACGTGCAAGGTGGGCGTCCAGTGCGAGACAAACTCCAAGCACAATGCCAAAACAATTATGAAATCCATGTGAAAACTAGTGCCTCTAGCACCCATGTGTATAAAACACGTCAAATCTCGTGCGAGTCATACTCTAGCATGCTTTCATACTCATGAAATCATGTAGGTTGGCTCAAGACTTTGCAAAGTATGGTTAACAAAACCAAAACACACTCATTTCTTTTGCAAATCATTTCGATGTCAGCCAACCTACCAATCATTTGCTAAAAAGCAATAAAACATGATTTTCAAAGCAATATGCTTTTGTTTTCATTCACATTTTTCAAACTCGCAACTTTTGCCCTTCAATCACCCAACATCATTTCCTAATCTCATGCATTCTTGCAAAACATTTAAGCGCCCAAATTGCGCACAAATATCTCTAAGAGTCCACACAATTCCCTTACCTCGATTTACTTGGTGTGACTCCTTTCCTTTAGCTTCTCACGCTCTTGGCTCAACTCGCCTCGACGTATCCTCAGAAGCTGCGATTCATTCATTCAATCAATTGAGTTAATGTTTTTAACCCATAGTTGACCTCACTAGTCAATATTATTCACTTATGCATTTTACAAATGCCTTAATCCACATTTTACCTCTTTTAGGTAAATCTCACAATTTATCCACTAACCACATCTTAAAATCTTACCACAACACTATTAATAACTTCTACATATATCATTCATCATTAATCTCCATACATTCCACTTTCTCACTCTAGACCATTTTTAGGTCATAATAATTCCAATGCATTTTAGATAGTTTCTAACCATCCATACTCATGCCAAACAACTCCAAAATCAATTATGTAGACAATGTACCATAGTTGGAGTATTAGAATCTTACCCAATTTGATTTCTCTTCTTGCTCCAAATGACAATGCCCTTAGCTCCTTTAATACCAATAATGGGAAAATGCCTTCCAACTATGTTGCTCTTCTCTTTGATAGGAACAACTTTGCCTCTAATGGTCTCTCTTCAAATCTTACTGAAAATGGCTGATTTTAGAGAGAGAAAGTTAGGTTTTTGGGTTGAATGTGAAAAGTTGGTGTTTTTCCCAAACTTTTTTGATTTTCAGCACTCCTTTTATAGAAATAGCTTGAGGAGATCGATCTAGTCCAAGAGGAGATCGATCTGGTCCCCTTAAATCCCTCTTTTTCACGGTATTTTAAGCATGAGATCGATCTGTCGAAGCATGAGATCGATCTGCTCCCAAACAGAGAGCTAAGGAGATCGATCTGGGTGCTTGAGGATCGATCGTTTCACTATATAATGCTTAGGAGATCGATCTGGCTCCATTGGAGATCGATCTGCTCTATTCCATTGCCCAAATAAGAGCATTCTGGCTCTTCCAGATCGATCTCTCATCTTATGAGATCGATCTGCCCTTCGCAATTCCCATATTTTATGTAGTTCTTCTGCAGCAACTCATACTCAAACATCCTTAATTTGCTACCATGATCCTTTTCTCATTCATTCATCTTTGAGGCTTGACAATGACATCCTTACATACTTTATTCCTATTGAAACTTGTGTGAAATCTTTGTATATCCAAAATTACATGATATAAACCAAATGGAAGTGCACAACTTATGTAATTCTACTTCCATTTTACCACACTACTCATAATCCATTCTACTCACATTCTCCACATGCTTAAGTCCATTTCTTTACATTCATACATAATGTAACTTGTATGTACAATCACAACTCTTATTATAAGCGTGTACATTAACTTATGGACTTACATCACATATACTTCAATTAATTTACATTTCTATGTACATATATACTATTATACATATACGGGGTTTCACACAATGCTCTACTACGGCATTTATGCATAAAACATGAAGAAAATCACGTACGAGCATAGCTCCAATACGGTTATATGCATAAGAAATCCACTCAAAATCCACGTACGAGCAGAAGCTCCAGTATAATTTATAAAACATCACCCCAAATCAAATTAAAGTGCGAGCTAAGCTTCAGCACGTTTTAAACATGTGAAAACGTCAATATCCAGTGTGAGCTAGGCTCCAGCACGGTTTAAATCACATAAAAATGATAGGCGGCTCAAGCATTCAAAACAAATCTCAAAACATATTTAGCACCTCTCATGTGTTATTACACAACATCACTCTAGAATGCCACCCTTTCCAAAAGAGATTTGAGAAAAATGTATTTGAGCAAAGTTATTGCTTAAGAGGAGGAGAACAACATAGTTGAAAACTAGAGGTTGAATCGAAGGATTGAAGAAGCAAAAGTTCTTGCATTTTCGGACAAGAAAAAATCTAAGCTAGGTAAGATTTCAATAAACTAACTTCTAGCATGATAATCTAAACATTTAAGTGAGTTGATTTGGTTTATACATTGTTGGTTAGAATGCTCAAGTACATGCTTAAGTAACCATGACCTAGAATGAGCTTAGTGAGAGAAAGTTGAAATGACTTGGAAGTAATGATGATTTAAGCATGTAGAGATGTTGATAAGCATGTATAGATGATTCTAAAATACTTTTGTGAAACCCATATGTTAGGTTAGATGATGATTGAAAATAGGCACAAGAGGTGTTTGATAAATTGCCTTAGTGAGGGAAATGACGAATTTGAGGCATTGTGAATTTAAATGCCAGTTCAATATGAGTCAATAGACTTAATGAGTCTAATGGATTCTCGAGAAAATGAATAGAATAGTCGAAATGGACTCAAAAGAAAGTAAAGTCCGATAAGATGTAACGAGGCCAAATTTGGTATAAAATGGCTCAATGCATTGAATTGAAATTCATGCAAATGAGAGTTGAGTATATTAAGTATACTAAAGTGAGTAGCAAATGCTTGCAGCTCCTAGAGATAAAATTGGAGCTGATAAAATCGGATCGCGAGCGTTGGAAATCGAAGGAAAGTGATTCAAGTGTGATTTAAGGTAAGGGATGCAACCTTTGTGCATATGTATTTCCTTACTGATGAAAATGCTTTGGTCACATAAAATGAGTTTCTAAATAAGCATACTTATTGAGAAAACTGCTTGCTTTGAGATTTACCACTTGAGTGCATGTTTTGTCGGTTTGAGCTCGGTTTTGTGATTTGAGTTATTGGTGAGCAAATATATCTTTTTACTTAAAAGAGATTTATAAGCAAAACTATCATGAGCTCTACATGAAGGTGAAACTATTTTCTACATAGTAATGGCATGTGATTTTTGAGACTAAAAGGCTTGTCATGAAACTTACACATCAGTGGATACCTCCACGTCGGTTGACGCCGAGGATTTGCTAGGCCTGAGTCATACCATGCCTCCATTTTGGTAATGTGAGATGCCTCCGTTCTGGTAACGAGAGATGCCTCTGTTCTGGTAATGAGATATGCCTCCATTCTGGTAATGAGAGATGCCTCCATTCTGGTAATAAGAGATGCCTCCGTTTTGGTAACGAGAGATGCCTCTGTTTTGGTAACGTGAGATGCCTGCCCTAGTAGCGTTGAGATATTTCCGCTTTGGTTGACATCGAGGCTTTGCTAGGCTCGGGTCTTACCACAGGCAGATGATCCCCTCATTTGAGGATGCCATCGCTAAGGATGATGTGCTGTGACGATTGTTTTCATGACTTCTATATTTGCCTAGTCTCCATATTTGTTTTGAGATATGACGTATTTGTGAGATGAGATAAAGATGTTTTGATGAACTTTGATTTTAATCACATATTTATAATCATGTGAATTATGCCATTATTACACTATCCTTTAATGATGATTTCTAAATCTCATATGCACTCCTTACTGAGCATGTTGAAGCTCACCCCCTTTTTCCTCCCCCCACAGATTACTTGTAGTGAGTGCTAGTACCTGCGGTGTACACGACATAGGCTGGTGGATAAGACTCTTCCTAGGCTATTGCTTGTACACGCGAGAGGTATAATTTAATTCATTTTATATCCAGACAGTTATGTAATGTAGACACTTGTTTTTTAGAAACATTGGGATGTAATTAGATTTGGTATTAGTATATGAATGGAGAAGTAGATTCCTTTTGATATTATGTTATTCAGTTAAATAAATCTTGATGTCGAGAGATCCTTGGGTTATTAATTGATGAGATAGAAATAAATTAACTGACGTAATGCAACCCGAGTAGAAAGTTTAATCTAAGAAAAATTTTAAATTCTCCCTATTTTTTGCGTTTCCGGGCTATCACACCTAGCTTTGCTTTTAATCCATTTTAAGCTTCTTTTAGGTAGTTTAAGGTCTTAGATATGTCATATAATTTTTAGGGATTCATAGGAATTCATTTATATTAGGTTTCATGCATATTTTAGGGTTAATTCATAGAAAGTTTTTTTTTATAACACTGCATTCTCAGCTATTTGCATTCATTCGATCACTTTTCTTCATCATATTAGATCATATTTAGGTCATATTAGGTAGTATCTTTGTCATATAATTAGTAGAAAAACTGTTAAGTAGATTACCATACATTTTTAGGCCATTTTCTACTTTGTATATCATGTTAGGAGCTAGTTTAGGGTTACTGTTTAGATTAGTTTTCATGACTGGTTGGGATTAGTTTAGAGGTTGTTTTAAGGTTAAGAAAAAAGTTAATTAATTTAGTTTCATTTAAGGTAGGGTTTAAAGTTAGGTTAGAATAAGGTTTTATTTTATGTTCTTTTATTTTCATGCATACATTTAGGGTTTGGTTGCATTTTCACAATAAGAAATTATTTACTATTTTAGGTACATATTAGTTGATAGTTTAGTGATAATAATGCATTAGTTTTGGTTTTAAGCTTTACATTTAGGGTTAGTTTAGGGTTAGAGCCCATTCATGCATTTTTACGTTAGTTTTCAATTCAATTTCAAAAAATGCTTTAATTCTCATGCATCATTTAGAATAGATTTTATTATTTACTTATGCATTTCTTTAGTTTAATATTCATTTTGGGTTAGGAATAATTTAGTGTTACACTTTAGGGCATTTTAAGGTTAGGATTTCTATTTAAGGCTTTTAGCATTTTATTTAAAATTTTATTTTCTCATGCATTAGTTTAGGATATTTTGCATTCTCTTTCATTTAATTAGAATATATTTATGTAGTTTTAATTTCATATTAGGATTTTCTAGACTTATTTTCATTATTTACATTTTAGGTTCATATATTTTCTTATTTGCATTTTTAGCCCATTTTTATTTTTAAATTTAATTTTATTATTTTTCTTTTGCAGATTATTTTACTAGTTTATTTTAAGCTCTGTAAGTATTTCTGCATTGTTTTATTATTTACTCTTTAATATTTTTTATACAAGCCTGGTAGATCACACTAAAAATTATCCACAATTGGTTGGGATATACTTAGGGTTAGATTAACTAGTACTTAGTTAGGGTTCATGTCTTCTCTGTGGGATGATAATCTGAGACTCAATTCCTTTTATTACTTGTGTGACCCTTGCGTTCGCAGTGTAAACATCTAGGATGCATTAAGCTTTTGGCGTTGTTGCCGGGAATGATGTTGAGCCATTAGTGGATATCGATTAAATTATGTTTAGGTATACTTCTAGTTTTTACTTATGTTGTTAATATTTAGAGCTTTCACCTTGATTAGTTAGATCTCTTCTTTCCTATAAAAAGAAAATAAAAAATATCAAAATTTTAAAAAAAATCTTTGAGGACTTCTGAATGTCTGTATGCGTAGAGCTAAGAGTTTTGATTGCTTTCCTTTAGATCTTGAAATAGAAAGAACAATTAGGAAAATCAAAAAGGACTTTAAGAAAATAGTAGTTTCGCTGCAAGACACGATGGATGAAAATATAGAGATCATGACCATAGAAGATTTGCAATCCTAACTATAGAAGGGTATTACACTGACATTAGGCCACTAGTAGTTCCCACTAACAACTTTGAAATTAAGCCTTCGGTCATCCAGATGATCCAAACTTCTCTTCAGTTCAATAGGCTTTCCATGATGACCCATATGCTCACTTAGGGAATTTCCTAGAACTGTGCAATACCTTCAAGCATAATGGGTTCATGGATGACACACTTAGGCTTAGGCTATTCCCTTTCTCTCTTAGGGATAAATTCAAACACTAGCTGACTTCTTTACCTCCTGGTTCCATCTACACATGGGATGAGTTAGCCCATCAGTTCTTAACAAAATTCTTTCCTCCTTCTAAAATTGTCACGACCCAACTATCCAAAAATCAGAGTGAATTTTTTTCGCGTTTTTGTTTATTTTCTTACTTAATTCTTACCTGTCCTCGAATCGTGACCAACACTCCACTACTAATTGGGCTGTGCGTCGATGCCAGTCCCACCATACATCTACCCTAGTACTTATTTCTTCTCCAGTCATTTATAATTGTTATATTATTTATACATCCCCTAAAGTTACTTACAATCATGTTACTGTGCTATGCTTATGTAGATACAATAAGTACAAGTGTATATACCTTATGTTGATGGGCAGCAGCGGATATCCGGAATGCAGTACTGAGTCGCCTCAACTTCAACTGGAGATCATCTGTGGGAGAAAATGAAAGGGGTGAGCACATCAAGCTCAGTAAGGCAATCCTACGAACAAGTAGGTAACCATACTACCTACATGAACGTAGTGCCATGCATAAACCACCCTTTCTCCACACATTTTAAAACAATGCTATGCATTATGATGATATGTAAAATACATTTGCACGGAAAATCAACATGCAATTATCATAAATCATTTCTTTCTCAATTAAGATTTTGACAATAAAGTCAGGACTCGACCCCTCCTGCGGGTGATCCTGACTCACACAAAATCATGAAAACATTTACTTCACACGTGGGTTTTGAAAAGCATGGAAATACCATCATGCAATTTAGTTTTAAAACCCAGTTTAAATCATCATAGAAATCATCAACATGCGAGACTAGGCAACGTCTGTATATAGGTAAATAACTAGGACTATGGCCACATCTGTCCTCGTGAGTTCCTCAGCTACACGGATCCTAGTGTGCGGGTTCTCACCATGATCGGGAACCGCCCGGGAGGTGGGTCAGTCCATCCCGTCAGTCTTATCCGATCCCCGGCATCCGAAGATGCTGCATCCGGAGATGCCGTATCCGAAGATACAACACGGTACATCGTACTCCATGCTACTTGCACGGTACATCGTACTCCATGAACCCATGTAATATCTCTAGGTACTCCGGCCCAATTGGCCTGCTTCCCACAGAGGTTTGTTTCTCAATACTCATGCCATGTCTCAAAACGCACGTGCGAGCCTATTAAATCGGTGACACACAGTCTACCCGATGCTCCAAGCACGGCTCATCGCATGTTCTCATAAAATCTGTGTGAGCGATGCTCAGCACTCTCATCAAAACACGTCAACTGGCAGAGCCCGCTTACATCCCCACAAGGCCGCCAACCTCATCCCTCACTCACACCCCCACCTAAGAGGTCTCTTGAGCCTGTTGGGCCTTTTGGCTGACTCCAAGGGCAGACAGCGGTACTCCACAAATCCGGTAAAACTAGTGCGAGCTAAGCTCAGCACTCTGTATATTATAAATCACATGAAAATTTTATAAATACTGGTGCGGGTTAAACTCCAGCACCCTGTCTCGAAAATCATGTAAAAAATATGGTGCGAGTCAGACTCTAGCACCGTGTCACGAAAGAGCATGTGAAATCTGGTGCGAGTTATACTCTAGCACCTATGCATGTAAAACTCTAGTGCGAGCTCTCGCTCCAGCACTAATGCATGCATCACACAAATCGAAATTACCGTGCGAGCTGAGCTCTAGCACGTCATATGTCAATAAAACACGTAGGCGGCTCTATTTACTCAAAACAGTTTTCAAATCAATTTCACGTTGAAAGTATGCAATGCGGTGCACTTTCTTTCAAGGCGAGCCAGCCTACTCATGCATGCGTTGAAATATCTCCAGAACGAGCAGGAACCTCTTGTCCTTGCTCCTCCCAATTTTTCCTAGATTTTTAGAATTTTACCCTTAACAAGGGTATTTTAGTAATTTGCCCATTCGGGGCACTAAAATTATTATTTGACCTCTAGACCCTTCAGGATATTTTAAAGGACTGCACATGAATTTAAAATTGCGTACTGTTACCTCTAGCAGTCCGCAGAATTCCCTTACCTCGATTCTCGTCGAGTCTGACCTTTTTCTTTTCCAATGTAGTCCCGTCGCGCAGTCCGATATGCTTCCAATCCAATGCCCGGAACTGCGTATTAATATTCCTCAGGTCAGATATTACACAATTTAATCGTATTTAATCTTTTCTGGGCTTAATTTAAATCATTGGGCCCGTTTACCCTTATTGGCCCGATTGCACCTTAATGGGCCTTAATCGGCCTTAAGCCGTTTTATATTTATTAATTTCCTTCTTCGGGTATACCGAGCTTATACAGCTTCCTAATAATTATCGGGCTTCATTCCAAATTTATTGGATAGCCCGTATGCCACTTACGGCAATTATATTACAATTTCGCATAATATTCCTTCCTACGCGAAATTAATCCATAATTCCATAAAATAATTAAACTCGGTATTTAAATAACTCTAATTGCCGAAATTAAATTGTACTTACCCGATATGATGCGAGGTACGAAAATCAGAGCTCGATCGGCTCTCGTTCGGTCTCCGTCGTAAAACTGCATAATTAGGTAAATCCGGATTATTTTCCATTAAAATAATATTAAATTAAATTTCCGGAATTCACCCGTTGGTCAATATCGACCCTCGGTCAACTTACCCGAACCTCGAGTCGTCCCCCGGTAAATTTTTCCCTTTTTCCTTCCTTTTCCTTCCTTTTCCTTTCTCTTTTCCTTTCTCTTTTCCTTCCTTTTCCTTCCCTTTCCTTCCAGCCAGCCAAACGGTGCCGTTTTGAAGCTCCTCACTGCCTCTTGCCGTCGCCGGCGATTCCGGCAGTCTCACCGGCCAAGACCGGTGCCAAAAGGACCGGCTTCCTCCCCTGAACACGCCGGTAGCTCCCTTTCCGGCCCAGACGCAGCGGTTCGTCGGGAATCAACCCGTTTTTCCGGCGATCTTCCTCGGCTCCGATCGGGCTGCTCCGGCCACCTGACGGCGTGAAACCGGTACCCACGTGTTCGCCGGACTCTCCTCTTGCCCCTGGAAGCTTTGTCGGACGTCGAACGGTCGCCGGTGGTGAGATTCGACGGTGATGGTTTTCGAGTCACTGTTCACGATTTTCGGTTTTCTCGGGTCTTCTCCCTTTTTTTTTTTTTTTCTTCAGTTGCCCCTTTTTTTTTTTTTTTTTCGTATTTTATTTATTTTTTTTTTATTTTGATTTATTTATATTGATTTACTATTCCATAAAATACTCTTAAAAACCCAAAATATCTTCACTTACCTTATTTTTTTTTCTACTTTTATTTATTCAATTAAAATTTAATTTATTAATTTTATTTTTCTCTAAATTTCGGTATTATTTCTTCACGTTTTTCGAGATATAGTCCCGGTAATTTCTTCGATATTTTTAAAATTTTCGAATCTCGATCAATTGACCCAAAATTTATAATTTCCTTATTTTTGATCAAGATATCCAAATTCCTTATTTTTAATTAAAATTTTCTTATCGCTGAAATACCGGATTTTGGTATTTTTACCATTTTACCCTTGCTCTTGTTTCAGGATCCAATTTAGCTTAACCTCCCTTTATACACCCCCCATATTTTCTTATTTAATTTTTTGTATTTTAATTTAATTCGGGTCTTACAAATCTCCCCCACTTAAGAAATTTGGTCCTCCAAATTAGAACCAAGTCAGATGAGTCCATATACAACTCCGGGTACATTAATCGTATCATACTCTTAAAGTCTTATGTGACCTTCTCCGGAGTGTATTACTACCAAAAGAACTTTAATTAGGGAGATTATCTTAATCCTCAATACTTTCTCTTTCCTGTTTAATGCCCGAATCGACTTCTTCAATATACTCATATTTTCCTTAAACTGAACTTTTGGAGTTCATATTCGATCATCTATGCTGGATCTGGATAGTATTGTCGAAGAATCAAAATCTGAGACACATTGTGGGTGCCTGTTAATCCAAGTGATTAACAACAACCTACAGGTCTTATCTCCCACTTGTCCAATCTCTCAAGAATTCGATCCAGCTCAACTCAATTTACTTCTTCCAAAAGTTCCGCTATGTCCTTATCCTCTTAGGAAAAATAGCTTTCAATCATATTAATTCACCATCAGTGAATTCCAATACTTGTCTATCTGCTCTGAGGTGTTCTTAGTCTCTCAACCTTAACTAAACATCCTCAGAGACTTATTATCCAAAGTCAGAAATGATTCTATCTGTCATCCACTCTTTCTTATCCAATTTGGGGAACAGCCCCAACAGCCATACACGGTCAAATATCTTGTTATCCCAATACTCGATTGCCAATTGTCGTTATTGGCGTCTTCAATTAGAAATCAACTGATCATTCCAGGAGCTTATAAAATCAATGGCACACGCTTTCATCGGATCCTCCAGAACTTGTACAGTCCTCCCTGACTGACCATCTGTCTGAGGATGTAAAGCTGTGCTAATACTCAGTCGGGTTCCCATAGCTTCCTAAAAATATTCCCTGAGGTAGGAAGTGGAGCGGGAATCCCTATATGATACCATGCTCACTGGAACGCTACTTAATGTTCCACAATCTTTCTTATACCTGAATCCTCATACACACTCTGAGTATCTGGGGAGTTCATAACCAGAAGGTGGGTGGACTTAGTCACTCTATCGACTACCATCCAACTAGTCTCCTGATTTATCCGGGTCTCCTATAACCCATCACGACATTCATGGAGACTTACTCTCGTTTTTCGTGCCGTGTCGATATAGGTAGGTGCTGCAATAACTCTGCAGACTTTTAATACTCTACCTTACTCTGCTGACACACTAGGCACTTTTCTACAATCTCCACCAATATCTCTTTTCACATCTGACCACCCATACCCCTTTTGAGATTTTAATATATATTATTATTACCTTCCGCATGCACTGTATATCCCGAAGAGTGAGCTTCTGACAATATCACTATCTCATCAACTGTGGTCCTGGGGAGCACTCATACTGTCTCTGAATCCTCAGTAACTCATTATCACCCACTGTGAACTCTATCACTGTACCCTTCTGAATCAGACCCAAACTATCGACATCCGGTCGATCATCACGCTAAGCCTGGCAAATCCGAGCACTCTCATCCGGTACTAGTCATCAGGCTAGCTGTCACACAATCACTGTCATCCTCAGAAGGGA
Organism: Firmiana major; assembly: GCA_033439115.1. Taxonomy (NCBI): domain Eukaryota; kingdom Viridiplantae; phylum Streptophyta; class Magnoliopsida; order Malvales; family Malvaceae; genus Firmiana; species Firmiana major. The sequence goes on from CM065899.1 coordinate 68,107,514, forward strand.
TCACATCAATACTGAGGTCCACAACTGCATCTAGCAGCTCACGCTCCCTGACCATCATATGCAATACCATCCCAAGGCTCTTTCTGCTCAAAGCATCAGCCTTTCCTGGGTGGTACAATTTTCACAATCAAAATCTCTCAGAAGCTCTAACCCAATATGTATTTTCATATTCGCCCCTTTCTGTGAAAACAGATACTCGGGCTCTATGATCAGTGCATATCCATAATTCCTCACCCTGTACATAATAGTACCATATCCTCGGTACAAATACTGTTGCCAACTTTAAATCATGGGTCAGATAGTTTATTTCGTGATCGAAGAGTTGTCTGACTCCAAAATTGACTATCTTCCCATTATACATCAATACACAGCTCCATCATAACTTTGAGGCATTCATACTCACTGAAAAACCTCTTGAGCTGTTGGGCATGGTGAAATTAATCATGGTGGTCAGTTCATACTTCATCACGCCAAATTCACGTCACATCTATCATCTTATTTATCATCTTATTCCAAGATCACGTTTTCTTAGTTAAACGTGTCAACAGGGTATACCATTTTAAATCTCGCAATAATCCATCTGTAAAAGCTATCTTCCAATTGTTGCTTATAATTCGCCTTAGGCTTTAACTACTCCCAGCATATCACCGTTAATGATGATTACACTCGATCTAATCCTTGACTTATTTACGCAAGGCGTACAAGATCCTTCTCAACCGCTTACGTTTTCCAGGTGCTAACCTGCGCTATTTCCTTTTCTTATCTTAACGGCTCTTATCAAATTTTACTACGTTAACCTTTATAATTTGTCGAATTTTAATGTTCTTATCGTCTTAGTAAGGTAACCTAATGCTAAAGGTATCTATTACGCCGATCGATTTCACGTTATAGGTTATATATATATATCTAGACGCTGTCAAGTCTTCAGGCGGGGAGGTATTTTGAAATACCTTTATTGGCCTTCAGACTTAACCACAACTACCGGTTATGGTTATACCCATCTTTGTCCTTGGTTATAATTTGTATTCGCTACTAATTGCCTTAATCCTTATTACTTCGTATACTCATTGCTTTAATCCTAATGACTCCACATATTAAGGGTATTCCTTACCTAGCATACGCCTCTCACTCCAATACATCTTGTATTTAGGATCTATCTTATCTTAAAGATTATCTCCCTCGTATATCCATCATGACAAACTCTTGTCATTATTCATTCCGTAAGTACATCCTTTACTCCTTTGATTTTCAACTGTTGCACCCCTGTTTTCAACTTAAAATTTCCATAGTCATATTCCGTTAATTAATCCTCCTCTATTGGGGTACTCATTTATCAGTATTGCCCAATGATGTAGGCATTCATGCCTTTTACTCACTTATATGCGAATGAAGGCGGTACGATTAAATATGTGGCACCAGGATCAATAAACATATGTACTTTATTATTCATAATAAGTGTGGTATCTTACACCACATCCATGAAACATCAATAGTGTCCTGGTCCAAGACATCCTCTCGCCTTCGTCCAACAGCCTACTTTCTTCCTTTCGGCTATGGCTTGCCTTTTCGTTGCAGCTATATTCTCTGTCTCTTTACTTTTCCGTGGGGCGATCTCGCCCAACTCTGAGCAATCAAATCAATGGTCTGTCTTACCACACTTGACGACCATTTTCACCAATACCGTGTAGGTATAGACGCTCCTTCTGTGGTATCCACCACACATTCCACAGTAATGACACTGCTACTCTGCTTCGTAGCAGGTCGGGGTCCTCCAATCACAATGCCCATAAGAGTGCCCAAAATTAGATGCACTAGGGCCTTACCAATTATCTTAGCCCATAACTCGTTACATCAGATCTTTTACCAATTATCAATTTTCCCATTTTTGACATCCTTGTCATTTCTCGCTTTTCTTTCTGTCTCTATCTCGGCCCTCACTACCTTTCCAAGTCTCAGAGGCGTGCAATTCATGTTCTTATTTACCCAACTGTAAATCTGTGCACTGCCTCGGTATAGGTAATATCTCACGGGCCAATCGGACTCTAATTGAAAATCTGAGCCCTTCCATAAACTTTTAGACATCTCGACTGTCACTTGTTCATAGTGTCGAGGTAATATCTGCCCAGAATATAATCGAGTCTCCATGCTCGTCAAAAATCAAATCCTCTGGGTCAAAGCAAGGGCTTTAATCCGAAATTTCCTTTAAATCATGTCCGGGATATCCTGTCACCGGAATACATCCAAAAAGATTTCTCATCTTAACTCTGGATGTTTAACACTTAAGATGGGTCAAGCAGGTTTCCACCAATGCTCCGCTGCGCCCTCTGATCTTATTCATAATCTGAGCAATTAGCTCCTCAAAATAATCTCCACACTCCGCTCCAATCTCGCGAAGCGTGTCTCAATACTGTCCGATCTCTCTGTCGGACTCTGTGAGGCATGCTCAACATTCGCCTCTATTTCAATCTCATACTGATTTTCATAGCCAAACTCAGCACGACTTAGCAGACTCAGGTCTACCTCTACGACCTCTGCCTCGTGCACTATCTCATTTAGCGCGACTCATATTAGGCATTCCTGCATTCTCAACCATTTCTTAGTCAAGCCCATCTCGATATACACTATTGTATCTAACTAAGCACAGTAACACGGGGATGTAATTTCTTAACTTCTGACACTGACACACATCAGACCAATTACGCTCTGATACCAAAATAATTGTCACGACCCAACTATCCAAAAATCAGAGTGAATTTTTTTCGCGTTTTTGTTTATTTTCTTACTTAATTCTTACCTGTCCTCGAATCGTGACCAACACTCCACTACTAATTGGGCTGTGCGTCGATGCCAGTCCCACCATACATCTACCCTAGTACTTATTTCTTCTCCAGTCATTTATAATTGTTATATTATTTATACATCCCCTAAAGTTACTTACAATCATGTTACTGTGCTATGCTTATGTAGATACAATAAGTACAAGTGTATATACCTTATGTTGATGGGCAGCAGCGGATATCCGGAATGCAGTACTGAGTCGCCTCAACTTCAACTGGAGATCATCTGTGGGAGAAAATGAAAGGGGTGAGCACATCAAGCTCAGTAAGGCAATCCTACGAACAAGTAGGTAACCATACTACCTACATGAACGTAGTGCCATGCATAAACCACCCTTTCTCCACACATTTTAAAACAATGCTATGCATTATGATGATATGTAAAATACATTTGCACGGAAAATCAACATGCAATTATCATAAATCATTTCTTTCTCAATTAAGATTTTGACAATAAAGTCAGGACTCGACCCCTCCTGCGGGTGATCCTGACTCACACAAAATCATGAAAACATTTACTTCACACGTGGGTTTTGAAAAGCATGGAAATACCATCATGCAATTTAGTTTTAAAACCCAGTTTAAATCATCATAGAAATCATCAACATGCGAGACTAGGCAACGTCTGTATATAGGTAAATAACTAGGACTATGGCCACATCTGTCCTCGTGAGTTCCTCAGCTACACGGATCCTAGTGTGCGGGTTCTCACCATGATCGGGAACCGCCCGGGAGGTGGGTCAGTCCATCCCGTCAGTCTTATCCGATCCCCGGCATCCGAAGATGCTGCATCCGGAGATGCCGTATCCGAAGATACAACACGGTACATCGTACTCCATGCTACTTGCACGGTACATCGTACTCCATGAACCCATGTAATATCTCTAGGTACTCCGGCCCAATTGGCCTGCTTCCCACAGAGGTTTGTTTCTCAATACTCATGCCATGTCTCAAAACGCACGTGCGAGCCTATTAAATCGGTGACACACAGTCTACCCGATGCTCCAAGCACGGCTCATCGCATGTTCTCATAAAATCTGTGTGAGCGATGCTCAGCACTCTCATCAAAACACGTCAACTGGCAGAGCCCGCTTACATCCCCACAAGGCCGCCAACCTCATCCCTCACTCACACCCCCACCTAAGAGGTCTCTTGAGCCTGTTGGGCCTTTTGGCTGACTCCAAGGGCAGACAGCGGTACTCCACAAATCCGGTAAAACTAGTGCGAGCTAAGCTCAGCACTCTGTATATTATAAATCACATGAAAATTTTATAAATACTGGTGCGGGTTAAACTCCAGCACCCTGTCTCGAAAATCATGTAAAAAAATATGGTGCGAGTCAGACTCTAGCACCGTGTCACGAAAGAGCATGTGAAATCTGGTGCGAGTTATACTCTAGCACCTATGCATGTAAAACTCTAGTGCGAGCTCTCGCTCCAGCACTAATGCATGCATCACACAAATCGAAATTACCGTGCGAGCTGAGCTCTAGCACGTCATATGTCAATAAAACACGTAGGCGGCTCTATTTACTCAAAACAGTTTTCAAATCAATTTCACGTTGAAAGTATGCAATGCGGTGCACTTTCTTTCAAGGCGAGCCAGCCTACTCATGCATGCGTTGAAATATCTCCAGAACGAGCAGGAACCTCTTGTCCTTGCTCCTCCCAATTTTTCCTAGATTTTTAGAATTTTACCCTTAACAAGGGTATTTTAGTAATTTGCCCATTCGGGGCACTAAAATTATTATTTGACCTCTAGACCCTTCAGGATATTTTAAAGGACTGCACATGAATTTAAAATTGCGTACTGTTACCTCTAGCAGTCCGCAGAATTCCCTTACCTCGATTCTCGTCGAGTCTGACCTTTTTCTTTTCCAATGTAGTCCCGTCGCGCAGTCCGATATGCTTCCAATCCAATGCCCGGAACTGCGTATTAATATTCCTCAGGTCAGATATTACACAATTTAATCGTATTTAATCTTTTCTGGGCTTAATTTAAATCATTGGGCCCGTTTACCCTTATTGGCCCGATTGCACCTTAATGGGCCTTAATCGGCCTTAAGCCGTTTTATATTTATTAATTTCCTTCTTCGGGTATACCGAGCTTATACAGCTTCCTAATAATTATCGGGCTTCATTCCAAATTTATTGGATAGCCCGTATGCCACTTACGGCAATTATATTACAATTTCGCATAATATTCCTTCCTACGCGAAATTAATCCATAATTCCATAAAATAATTAAACTCGGTATTTAAATAACTCTAATTGCCGAAATTAAATTGTACTTACCCGATATGATGCGAGGTACGAAAATCAGAGCTCGATCGGCTCTCGTTCGGTCTCCGTCGTAAAACTGCATAATTAGGTAAATCCGGATTATTTTCCATTAAAATAATATTAAATTAAATTTCCGGAATTCACCCGTTGGTCAATATCGACCCTCGGTCAACTTACCCGAACCTCGAGTCGTCCCCCGGTAAATTTTTCCCTTTTTCCTTCCTTTTCCTTCCTTTTCCTTTCTCTTTTCCTTTCTCTTTTCCTTCCTTTTCCTTCCCTTTCCTTCCAGCCAGCCAAACGGTGCCGTTTTGAAGCTCCTCACTGCCTCTTGCCGTCGCCGGCGATTCCGGCAGTCTCACCGGCCAAGACCGGTGCCAAAAGGACCGGCTTCCTCCCCTGAACACGCCGGTAGCTCCCTTTCCGGCCCAGACGCAGCGGTTCGTCGGGAATCAACCCGTTTTTCCGGCGATCTTCCTCGGCTCCGATCGGGCTGCTCCGGCCACCTGACGGCGTGAAACCGGTACCCACGTGTTCGCCGGACTCTCCTCTTGCCCCTGGAAGCTTTGTCGGACGTCGAACGGTCGCCGGTGGTGAGATTCGACGGTGATGGTTTTCGGGTCACTGTTCACGATTTTCGGTTTTCTCGGGTCTTCTCCCTTTTTTTTTTTTTTTCTTCAGTTGCCCCTTTTTTTTTTTTTTTTTTTTCTTATTTTATTTATTTTATTTTTATTTTGATTTATTTATATTGATTTACTATTCCATAAAATACTCTTAAAAACCCAAAATATCTTCACTTACCTTATTTTTTTTCTACTTTTATTTATTCAATTAAAATTTAATTTATTAATTTTATTTTTCTCTAAATTTCGGTATTATTTCTTCACGTTTTTCGAGATATAGTCCCGGTAATTTCTTCGATATTTTTAAAATTTTCGAATCTCGATCAATTGACCCAAAATTTATAATTTCCTTATTTTTGATCAAGATATCCAAATTCCTTATTTTTAATTAAAATTTTCTTATCGCTGAAATACCGGATTTTGGTATTTTTACCATTTTACCCTTGCTCTTGTTTCAGGATCCAATTTAGCTTAACCTCCCTTTATACACCCCCCATATTTTCTTATTTAATTTTTTGTATTTTAATTTAATTCGGGTCTTACAAAAATGGTCGAATTCCACAGTGATATATCCTCTTTCTTTCAGTTTGACTCTGAGTCCCTTTTACGAGGTCTGGGAGAGATACAAGGATCTTATTAGGAAGTGTCCTCATCATGGCTTGCCCTTATGGCTTCAAATACAAACCTTCTATAATGGACTCACTAGCCAGAATAGGACTATCGTTGATGCTGCTACTAGAGGAGCTTTGATGTTCAAGATGGAGAACGAGGTGTATAGTTTGTTGGATAAGATGGTAACCAACAATTACAAGTGGTCATCACAGAGACAGTTGCCTAAAAAGGCTGCGGGAATTTATGAGTTGGATGCGCTATCTATCTTGACATCTCAGATTGCTAATCTTACGAAGAAAGTAGAATCTCTTAGTACCCAACCTAGTTCTACCCTTGGTCCTAACATATTTTAGCTATCCAAAGTCTTTTCATCTCGTTCTCTTTGTGTGGTTCTACACACTCTATTGATAGGTGCCCACTAAACTTAGAGTCTATTCAATATGTTGCCCTATCTCAAAGGCAACAGAACAATCCATACTCCAGCATCTATAATCGAGGGTGGATGAATCACCCCAATTTCTCTTGGAGCCAATCTATGAGATATGCCCCTTGATTATTTGTGGTTGGATACCGGTGCTCTTATTGATAAAGCCAATAGATAGGCAATCGGAGACCAAATAAGAGGAAATAGTCATGAATAGTGGCAATGGAGTTAAAATCCACATTGAAAACGTAAGAGTTGCCAAATTGCAGTTTCATTCTAGTTGACAGTTTTAGAAATACTGCTAGTTCATACTTTTCATTTAAATAACAGAAAAGTATTTCTGTTTAGTAACAATTCCATGTGATGGCTTATCTACACTTGTCACGACCCAAATTACCTAAAAATCAGAGTAAATTTTTTGCTTTTTTCATTTCCTTACCCGTCGTGAACAGTTACACTACTAAACAGTTGGGCTATGATTCGGTGTTAGTCACCTCTCACCTATTTACCATTCCATTTTCATATTTCGTTTACATATCAATTTATTTAAACTAAATACATCCCCAATATTACATCTATATACAGTACTGTGCATCTATATGTTCAGATACAAAAATTATACAAATATGTATACCTGGTCTTGATAACAAGCAGCGGATAACCGAAATGCAAGACTACTATCGTTCTCTTCTACTGAATGTACCCTGTGGGGTGGAAAATGAAAGGGTGAGCATAAACAGCTCAGTAAGGCAATAATGTAAGCAGGTAGATAACTATACTATCTACGTGCTGATAATGTCATGATATAAAATCGATTACATTTAGAGCATGAGGTATGACTAAAACGACGCCACATGTATGTATATATCATATAAGAGAAATCATGAAGTCAACATATAAATCAAACATGAAAAAATCATCATTTATGACATCTCATGCTCGTCACATTTAAAACTTATTTATGTTCATCATAAACTCATCAAGTTAAAACTCATTTGTTTTATCATAAAACAATCACATCAAGGCTAAACCCATCTCTCGGGAATACCTTGATTCATTAAATCACATCTCTTTTGAAAACATAAATCAGGACATTACCCCTCCCTCGGGTTCGTCATGGTCTATTCAGACCGTATGATATCATGCGAGGCATGTAGGTTATTGTATGAAAATCGAGGACTATGGCCATAATTTGTCCCTGTGATCCCAGGCTACACGGATCCCGGTGTGCGAGGCATCACAACTGCAACGGGAGGTGGGGTCAAATCCTACACGCCAGAATATCAAGTAACATCATCGAGTCATCATGACTGCACGATACAGCGTACTCCGTGTGACATACACGGTACATCATACTTCGTGGACCCATATCATAGTCTGGGGGTGCCTGCCGTAGGTCTTATCCACCCCAATACTATGTCGATAACCAACCCATGTCTCAAAGTATACGTGCGAGCATCTCAACTCTCTGCGACACACAGTCTACAGGAGGCTTCCGCATGACCATATGCATGTCAACTCACGTCTAGTGCGAGCGAAGCTCCAGCACCACGCTATGCATATCATGATATCTAAAATCTCGTGCGAGCGAAACTCTAGCACGATTTTGTGCACACACAAATTTCTCGTACGAGCAATGCTCCAATACGACTTTTCATGAGTAATAAATCAGTAAAATTTAGTGCGAGTTAGACTCTAGCACTCTTTTTACTCGTGTAAATATAATAGGTGGCTCAATCTTGATAAAACATCTTTAAAATCGTAACCGCTACAAATCGGTACCCTTTCGTATAAATCATGAAATCAACAGCCAACCTATGTGTATATTTGCTTAAATCAAAGCAATACATTCATATAAAACATTAAAACATGATAATCATGCAAGTTATCTACCCTTTTTGTAAATTTTACTCCCAGGGGCAAAATCATCTTTTTCTTTATTTACCTATGCCCTGGTTTTCGTAACAATTACTATTTCGTTTCTAGATACTTTAAGAAATTCTAGTCCCTGTAAATCCCCTCAAAATACGTATAGAAATCTCTATGCACCTACAAAATTCTCTTACCTCGATTTATGCGTAAACTTATCTCGTTTCGATAATATCCGATCTCTCAGTCCAACTGCGGGTTAACCAAGTCTACAAAACTGCATATAACCACATATTTTGGGTTAATTCACTTATCTTTATCAGTATATCGCATTTACTGATCGAATCTAACGTACTGGGCCCGTTTTACTTTATTGGGTCCGATTGCACTTTAATGGGCCTCGAACCCATTTTCAGCCTGTTTATACTTATTAAATCCCTTCCTCGGGTTTACTGAGCTCATTTATCTTACCAATAATCATCGGACTTCTTTCCAAACTCATTGGATAGCCCATATACTATTTATGGTAATTACGTTGCGATTCTGATTAATATTCCTTTTTATACAAAATTAATCCGTAAATTCCGTAAAATAATCGAAACTCTGTATTGAGGACTCATATTCTCGTAATTAAAATATACTTACCCAATATGATGCGGGGTACGAGAATCGAAGCTCAATCGACTCTCATTCGGGCTTTATCGAAAAACTGCACAATTAGGTAAATCTGGGTTATTTTCCATTAAATATAATATTATTTAAATTTTCAAAATTTACCCGTAGGTCAATCTCGACCCTCAATCAACTTACCTGAATCTCGAGTCGTCCCCGATAATTTTTCTTTCCCTTTTTTCCTTTTTTTTTCTTTTCTTTTCTTTTCTTTTCTTTTCCTTTCCTCTTTCCTTCCTTTTCCCTCTTTTTCCTTCCCTTTCCTTTCGGCCAAACGGTGTCGTTTCTGTCACTTTGCCGTCGTCGGCGTTTTCGACGGTCTTGCCGATCGATACCGGTCTCAAAAGAACCGGTTCCTCCCCCTGAACGCGTCAGTGGCTTCCGTTCAAGCCCAGTCACGATGGTTCGTCGGGAATCGGCCCGTTTCTCCCCCGATTTTCCTTCTCTTCGATCGGCGTCCTTCGGCCACTACACGGCGCGTCTCCAGTGTCCTGAAGATCGTCGGCCTCTCCTCTTTCTCCTCAGCTGCTCGTCGGCAGTCAAGGATCGCCGGTATGTCGTCGGGCTCGTCAGGTTCCTCGCGGTCTCCTTCAGGTTTCTGTTTTCGGGTTCCCGAGTTTTCGATTTTCAGTCCCTTTTTTTATTTTTTATTTATTATTATTTATAAATTAGTTTATTATTATTATATTCATTATTTTAGTCAAAAAATATTCTAAAATATCTACAAAATTAATTTTTTTTCCAAATTCATTTATTTAATTTTATTTAATTCATTTAATTTATTTAATTTATTTTAACCATTTTCGGTATATTTTCTCCGTATTTTTTGGATATTGCCCCGAGCGAAAATTTTGATTAATTTCAGTAATTTCATATCTTGATCAATTTAACCTGAAATTTAATTATTTCTTCGTTATTGATCAAGATTCTCAAATCCATTATTTTTAATTAAATTTTCTTATCGAATTTATTCCGACTTTCGATCTTTTGATCGTTTTGCCCTTGCACGTGTTCGAAAATTTCATTTCAGTCCTTTTGCATTTTTTTAATTTCGTGTTTTGAATCCTTATCTCCAGTTCGAATCTCGTTCGTTTAATTTGGGACCATTTCGATCCTTCCTTTTACGAACATACTCATTTCGTGTTTTAACTAAATTCGGGTCTTACATAATCTCCCCCACTTAAGAAATTTGGTCCTCCAAATTAGAACCAAGTCAATTAGGTCGATAAACAACTCCGGGTACATCTATCGTATCATACTCTTTAATTCCCATGTAACTTTTTCGGAGTGTAATACTACCAACATACTTTAATTAGGGAGATCATCTTAAACCTCAACACTTTCTCTTGTCATCTAATACCCGAATCAAGTTTTCAATCATACTTTATACATTCATTGAGCTAAGCTGTTGAAGCTCATATCCGATTACATATGCTGGATCCGGATAGTATTTTCGAAGCATCATAAGATTGGACACACTGTGGATGCCTGCTAATTCAGGTGGTAACGCCAACCTACAGGCCTTGTCTCCCACTTTGTCCAATCTCTTTCCAAATCTCGTTATGTCCTTATGTTATGTCCTAAGGACATGTAACTTCCAACAATACTAATTCACCATCGGTAATTCCAATGGTTTCTTTCTCTTGTCAACATAGCTTTTCTATCTACTCTGAGGTGTTCTTAATCCTTCACAATTAACTGAACATCCTCAGAGGTTTGTCTTACCAATTCGAGAATAATTTTCTATCTGTCACCCACTTCTTCTTATCCAAATCAGGGAACAACCCCTTACGGCCATACAATGCCTTATCTGAAGTCATCCCGATACTCAAGTGACAACTGTCGTTATTAGCAAATTCGATTAATAACACTGATCATCCCAGGAGCTTATCAGATAAATGGCACACGCTCTCATTATATCCTTCAGAACCTGTACAGTCCTCTCTGACTAACCATCTGTCTGAGGATGGAAGCTGTGCTAACACTCAGTCGGGTTCCCATAGCTTAAAAATATTCCCAAAAGTGAGAAGTGAAGCGGGAATCCCTATGTGATACAATGCTCACTGGAAAAATACTTAGTGTTCCATAATTTTCCATACACAAATCCGCCTACACACTCAGCGTATCTGGGGATTTCCTAACCAGAAGGTAGGTAGACTTAGTCAATCTATCGACTACCACTCAGATAGCCTCATGATTCATCTGAGTCCTCTGTAACCCATCACGAAATTCATAGTAACTTGTTCCCATTTTCGTGTCAATATAGGTAGAAACTACAATAACCCTGCAACTTCTTTTGCTCTACCTTACTCTGCTGACATACGAGACACTTTTTCATAATCTCTACCATGTCTCTTTTCATATTTGACTACCAATACCCTTTTCTAAGATTTCGATATATTTATTATTTCTCGGATGCACTGTATATCCCGAAGAGTGAGCTTCTGATAATAACTCTATCTCATCACTGTGGTCTTGGGAGCACTTATATTGTCTCTGAACCTCAGTAAGCCATCATCACTCTCTGTGAACTCTGTCACTGTACCCATCTGAATCTGACTCACACTATCGACACCCTATCGATCATCACGCTAAGCCTATCAATTCCGGTCACTCAAATCCAGTTCTAATCTCAGGCTAGCTGTCACACAATCACTGTCATTATTAGTGGGGATCACATCACTACTGAGGCTTACAACTGCTCTAGTAGCTCTCGCTCCCTGACCATCATATGTAATACCATCCCGAGGGTCTTTCTGTTCAAGGCATTAGCCATTACATTAGCCTTTCCTGGGTGGTACAATTTCCATAATCATAATCCCTTAGAAGCTCTAACCCTCTTTGTTCTCATATCCGACTCTTCTGTGAAAACAGATACTTGAGACTTTTATGATCAGTGCATACCTGAAATTTCTCACCGTATACATAGTAGTGTCATATACTCAATACAACCACTATCGCTGTCAACTTTAAATCATGGGCTGGATAGTCTTTTCATGATCCTTGAGTTGTCTGGATTCATAATTGACTATCTTCCCCTTTTGCATCAATACCCAGCCCATTCATTTTTTTGAGGTATCCATAGACTCATGAGAAACCTCTTAATCTGTTGGGTATGGTGAGAATAAATGTGGTGGTCAGTTCATACTTCAGTTCACCAAACTCCTGTCACATCTATCATCTCATTCAAATACAACTTTTTCTAAGTTAAACGTGTCAACAAGGTAGCCCATTTCGAGAACTCTCAACAAATCATTTGTAAAAACAATCTCCAATTGTTGCTTATAATTTTTCTGGACTGTAATTACACCCAAAATGTCATCAATATGGATGATAACAAATCGGTCCAGGTAAAGTTTAAATACCTCATCGTGGTTGAGTTCCACTGAATATTTCAATCACTCATATCTTTGACCTATGTACGCATAAACGTATAATGTCATTTCGAAATCGCTTCCGTTCAAAATACTAACTCGCGTCATTTCCTTTTTTTTTATATTAACGGCTTTTATAATATTTTTAATTAATTTAATTTTTTAAACCTTCACGATTAATCGAATTCTATATTTCTTTATCGTACAAGTAAAGATAGCCTAATTTTAAATGTATATTTTACGACTGTCGATTTTAATTTATAGGTTATGTATACTTTTAGACGCTGTCAAGTCTTCAGGCGGGGAGGTATTTTGAAATACCTTTATTAACCCTCAGACTTGACCACAATTACTTTACATATCGGTCCATGTGGTCACAATTCATATTCGCAACTAATTGATTTAATCCAAATTATTTCACATATCAGAGATATTTGTACCTTGCATATGCCTCTTATTCCAATAGATTTTGTATTCAGGATCTATCACATCTAAAAACTTATCTCTTTTCGTATATCACTTATAACAATCTCTGTCATTACTCATTCCGTGAGTACAATCATTTACTCCTTTAATTTCAATCGCTACACCCCTTTTATTACTTGTCAAAACTTACAGTATACTTTTCAGGTGTAACTATATCACTATCTTAGAATAGAACTCTGAACATCATAATTTACAGCCGACCAATTGAGATTTATTCTCAATATTACTTCAAATTATTCATAGTCTATTGAATAAAATCGGCTGACTTATACTTCTTCCCCCGTTTTCAACTTATAATCTCTTAATAATTATGTCGTTAGTTAACCCTCCTCTATTGGGGTACTAACTATCAGCATTGTGCCCACGGATGTAGGCATTCACGTCTTTTGCTAACTTATATACAAATGAAGGCTGTATGACTAAATACGTGGCACCAGGATTAATTAAAATAATTACTTCACTATTCTTAACTAGTGTGGTATCTTTCACCACATCATATGAAACATCAGTAATGTCCTGGTCCAAGGCATACGCTCGCCCTCGTCCAACAGCCTACTTTCCCTTTTCTCTTCAGCTGTGGCCTCCCTTTTCGGTGCAGAGATATCAACAAGGTTTTCTTTGTCTTTTTGCTCTTCTGTAGGGCAGTCTTACCCAACTCTGAGCAATCATTAAATAATTGGCCCGTCTTACCACACTTAAGGCCTATTTTAGTCAATAAAGTGTAGGTGTAGGCCCTACTTCCGTGGTATCTACCACACATCCTATACTGCTTACACTGCTACACTACTTACACTGTTACACTGCTAATATTGCTCCACTGCTCACCCTGCTAACATTGTTCCACTGCTCTCACTGCTACGGAGCAGGTTGGAGTCCTCAAATCACAATACCCCTCATAAGTGTTAAAATTGGATACACTGAGGCCTTACCACTCATCTTACCATGTGACTCATCAGCTCTAATCTCTTACCAATTGTTCTCTTTTCCACTCTAACATCTCTGTCATTCTCTATTCTCTTCTGTCTCTATTTTGACCCTTTCTACCTTTCCAATCTCAGAGGCGTGAAACACATGATATTATTCACGCAATTGTATTTTGCGCACTGCCTCGACATAAGTAGTGAGCCAGTCAGACTCTAATTGACAATTTGAGCCCTTCCATGAACTTTTGGGCTTTTCGACTCTCACTGCCCATAGTGTCAAGGTAATATCTGCCCAGGTATATAAACTGATATTCACACTCGTCAATCAACCAGTGTTTTTGGGTTATTGTAAGAAATTTTACCTGTAATTTCTCTTAAGCAATGTCCGGGATATTCTATCACCGGAATACATCCAGAAATATTTCTCATGTCAGCTCTGGACGTCTAACTCTTCAGATGGATCGAGCGGACTTCCACCAATGCTCCGCCTCACCCTTCAACATATGTAAAACCCGAATTTAGTTAAAAACACAAAATGAATGAGTATTCTGAAGGGAAGTCAGGTTAAATTTATCCCGAATACGTGTAGGGCAAAACGGTCAAAAGACCAAAAGTTAGAATAAATTCGATAAGAAAAATTACTTAAAAATAATGGATTTGAGAATCTTGATCAATAATTAAGAAATAATTAAATTTCGATTCCAATTGATCAAGATCCGAAATTTTTAGAAATACCGAAAAGTCACTTGGGACAATATCCCGAAAAGACGAAGAAAATATACCGAAAAAGTGGAAAAATAGATTAAATAAATTAAATTAATTAATTAGAATAAAATATAATTTTTTTAGATATTTTTGGCAAAATAATAATAAAATAATGAATATAATAATAATAAACTAAATTATAAATAATAAATAAATAAAAATAATAATAATTGTAAAGAAAAAAGAAAAAAAAGAAAAGAAAAAAAAGAGAAGAACTGAAAATCGGGGAGAGAGAAAGAAGTGAGAAACGAAAAATGAAGCCAAAAAACGAGGAGAAGATCAGACCACCGTCCGGCGACCAATCGCCGAAGTAAGGGCTAAAAAATGAAGAGGAGAGGCTGGCGATCTCCCTGGTACCGGAGACGAAGCCCACCGACGCCAAATTTCGACGGATCGAGGGAGAGAAACCGCGGAGAGGAGAAGGCAAATCGACGGCCACCGGCGTCGATTTGACCCCAACCACCGACCTTCGAAGGTTCCCCACGTGATGCCGAGTAGATTGGTGGTGGCCACGAACGACGAAACCGGTGGACGACGCCAGAAACGGCAGAAGGAAGGAGACCCACCGACGACGAAAGGAGAAGAGGTCGAACCGGCCACTTTTCGGCGACCTCGTGTGAAACCAACCCCAGATTCGTGCTGCAGACGGCCCAGCGGAGCCACTGACGGCGAGAGCCGGCGAAGAACTAGCCGGCAAGGCGATGAACCAGCTGAACCAGAGTGAACCGACTGAACTGGACCGGTCTGAACCGGGTTTGAACCGGACTGAACCGGCTCAACCAAGAAAGAAAAGGAAAAAGGGGAAGAATTTTTGGGGATACACCAGACTTCGGGTAAGTCAATACGAGGTCAAAAGTGACCAATTTGACTTTTGATAAATTTATTTAAATTATATTTGATCGGAAAAGTAACCCGAAATTAAATAATAATTGTGCAGTTTTACGACAAAGCCCGAACGAGAGCCGATTGAGCTTCAATTTTCGTATCCCGCATCATATTGGGTAAGTACATTTTAATTTCTACAATTAGAGTCCTTTAATACAGAGTTTCGATTATTTTACGAAATTTATGGATTAATTATGTATAAAAAGGAATATTTATCGAAATTACAACGTAATTATCGTAAATAGTATACGGGCTATCCAATAAGTTTGGAACGAAGCCTGATAATTATTGGTAAGCTGAAAGAGCCCAGTAAACCCGAAGAAGGGATTTAAAAGTATAAACGGACTGAAAACGGGTTCGAGGCCCATTAAAGTGCAATCGGGCCCAATAAAGTAAAACGGGCCCAGTGTTTTAGATTCGATCAGTATAAGTGAAATACTGATAAGTATAAGTGAATTAACCCAAAATATGTGGTTATATGTAGTTCCGTAGACTTGGTTAACGCGCAGTTGGATCGAGAGATCGAGTATTATCGAGACGAGATAAGTTTGCACGTAAATCGAGGTAAAGGAATTTTGTAGGTGTATAGAGATTTCTATACGTATTTATTGAGGGGATTTATAGGGTTTAGAATTTCTTAAAGTATCTAGTAACGAAATAATAATTTTTACGAAAACCGGGGCTTAGGTGAATAAAGAAAAAATACGATTTTGCCCCTGAGAGTAAAATTTACAAAAAGGGTAGTAAGGCAGATAAATTACATGATTTCTTGTTTTTAATGCTTTATAGGAATGTATTGCTTTGATTTAAGCAAATATGCACATAGGTTGGCTGTTGATTTCGTGAATTATACGAAAGAGTACCGGTTTGGACCGGTTACTATTTTAAAAGATGTTTTATCAAGGTTGAGCCACCTATCGTATTTACATGAATAAAAAAAGTGCTAGAGTCTTTCTCGCACTCAAGTTTACTGATTTGTTACTCATGAAAAGCCGTACTGGAGCATTGCTCATACGAGAAATTTATGTATGTACAAAACCGTGTTGGAGCTTCGCTCGCATGAGATTTTAGATATCATGATATGCATAGCGTGGTGCTGGAGCTTCGCTCGCACTAGACGTGAGTTGACATGCATATAGTCGTACGGAAGCCTCCTGTAGACTGTGTGTCACAGAGAGTTGAGATGCTCGCACGTATACTTTGAGACATGGGTTGGTTATCGACATAGTATTGAGGTGGATAAGACCTACAGCAGGTACCCCCAGACTATGATATGGGTCCATGGAGTACGATGTACCGTGTATGTCACACGGAGTACGCTGTACCGTGCAGTCATGATGACTCTATGATGTTACTTGATATTCTGGCGGGTAGGACTTGACCCCACCTCCCGTTGCAGTTGTGATGCCCCGCACACCGGGATCCGTGTAGCCTGGGATCACAGGGACAAAGTATGGCCATAGTCCTCGATTTTCATACAGTAACCTACATGCCTCACATGATATCATACGGTCTGGATAGACCAGGACAAACCCGATGGAGGGGTAAGTCCTGATTTATGTTTTTAAACGAAATGCGATTTAATGAATCAAGGTATTCCCGAGAGATGGGTTTAGCCTTGATCTGGTTGTTTTATAATAAAACAAATGAGTTTTAAAGTGATGAGTTTATGATGAAACTAATAAGTTTTAATGTGACGAGCATGAGATGTCATACATGATGATTTTTCCATGTGTGTTTTATATGTCGATTTCATGATTTCTCTTATATGATATATACATACATGTGGCATCGTTTTAGTCATTCCTCATGCTCAAAATATATAGGATTTTATATCATGACATTATCAGCACGTAGATAGTATAGTTATCTACCTGCTTACATTATTGCCTTACTGAGCACGTTTCGCTCACCCTTTCATTTTCCCACCCCACAAGGTATATTCAGTAGAAAAGAGCGACAATAGTTTCGCATTTCGGTTATCCGCTGCTTTTTATCAAGATCAGGTATGCACATTTATATAATTTTTGTATCTAAACAAATAGAGGCACAGTACTGTATATGGATGTAATATTGGGGATGTATTTAGTTTAAATAAATTGATATGTAAATGAAATATGAAAATAGAATGGTAAATAGGTGAGAGGTGACTAACACCAAATCATAGTCCAACTGTTTAGTAGTGTAACTGTTCATGACGGGTAAGGAAATTAAAAAGCAAAAATTTACTCTGATTTTTAGGTAATTTGGGTCGTGACAGAAAAGATGGTATCAGAGCAGAGTTGGCCTGATATGAGTCGGTGTTAGTGGTTAAGAAAATTTACATCCCCATGTACTGTGCAGTGTTTAGATACAATTGTGTATATCAAGGTGGAACAGCAGCTACAAATTTAGTTTCGAATGCAAGAATCTAGTTTTTATAACTGATAGTCGCTATGGTAGAGGGACGAGTACACGTGCTCGAGACCGTAGAGATCGGCCTGAGAGTCGAATGAGTTGTCACATGAGACTCGAGATGAGAGTGAGGTGGAGGCTGATGTTGAGCATACTCCACAGGGTCCTATAAAGAGACCAAACAGTATTGAGACACGCTCTGAGAGGATGGAGTGGAGTGTAGAAAATATTTCAGAGTTGTTTACTCAGTCTACGCAGGTAGTTGAGGATAGGTAGGGTAAAGCCTAAACAGATGCCTCAAACTATAGAGATTCTCACATCCTTTTGGTATATAGCGAAGTAAAGAAACCAATAGTTGTTGAGGAGTGGGTGAATGAGATAACGAAGTAGTATGGATTCTTTCGGTGTATGTCGACTGAGAAAATGACTTTTAAATACATTTATGTTAGAGGGCGAGGCGGAGCATTGGTGGAAGTCCACTCGACCCATCTGAAAAGTTAGACATCCAGAGCCGACATGAGAAATATTTCTGGATGTATTCTGATGACAGAATATTTCGTACACTACTTAAGGGAAATTACAATTAAAATTTCTTACATTGACCCAGAGACATTGATTGATTGATGAGTATGAAACTCAATTTATATCTATGGGCAGGTGTGAACCTAATACCATGGGCAGTGAGAGTCAGAAAAATCCAAAAGTTCATGGAAGGGCTCAAATTGTCGATTAGAGTTCGATTGGCTCACTACTTATGTCGAGGCAGTGCACAGAATACAATTGCGTGAATAATATCATGTGTTGCACGCCTCTGAGATTGGAAAGGTAGTAAGGGCCGAAATAGAGACAAAAGAGAATAGAGAATGACAGAGATATCAGAGCGGGAAAGAGACCAGTTGGTAAGAGATTAGAGTTGATGAGTCACGGGGTAATATGATTGGTAAGGCCCCAGTGTGTTCAATTTAGGCACTTTTGAGGGGTATTGTGATTGGAGCAATATTAATAGTGTAACAGTGTAAGCAGTGTAGTAGTGTAAGCAGTGTAGGATGTGCAGTAGATACCACTGAAGTATGGCCTACACATACACTTTATTGACTAAAATAGGCGTTAAGTACGGTAAAATAGACTAATTATTTAATGATTGCTCAGAGTTAGGTGAGATTGCCCCACAGAAGGGCAAAGAGACAGAGAAAATCCTGTTGATATCTCTGCACCAAAAAGGAAGGCCACAGCCAAAGAGAAAAGGAAAGTAAGCTGTTGGATGAGGGCGAGTGTATGCCTTGGACCAGGACACTACTGATGCTTCATATGATGTGGTGAAAGATACCACACTGGTTGTGAATAGAGAAACAATTATCTTAATTAATCCTAGTGCCACGTATTTAGTCATACCGCCTTCATTTGTATATAAGTTAGTAAAAGACGTGAATGCCTACACCTTTGGGCATAATGCTAATAGTTATTACCCCAATGAAGGAGGGTTAACTAACAGAATAATTATGAAGAAATTATAAGTTGAAAACGGGGGAAGAAGTATAAGTCAGCCGATTTTATTCAATGGACTATGAATAATTTGAAGTAATATTGAGAATAAATCTCAATTGGTCGGCTGTAAATTATGATGTTCAGAGTTTTATTCTAAGACAGTGCTGTGTTACCCCTGGAAAGTATACGGTAAGTTTTGACAAGTAATAAAAGGGGTGCAGCGATTGAAATTAAAGGAGTGAATGATTGTACTCACGGAATGAGTAATGACAGAGTTGTTATATGTGACATACGAAAAGAGATAAGTTTTGTGATAAATCCTAAATACGAGATAGACTGGAATAAGAGACGTATGCAAGGTAAGAATATCTATGATACGTGAAGTAAATTGGATTAAAGCAATTAGTAACGAATATGAATTGTGACCACATGGACTGATATGTAAAGTAATTGTGGTCAAATCTGAGGGTTAATAAAGGTATTTCAAAATACCTCCCCGCCTGAAGACTTGACAGCGTCTAAAAATATACGTAACCTATAAATTGAAATGCGATAGTCGTAATATATACATTTAAAATTAGGGTACCTTTACTGGTACGATAAGAAATATAGAACTCGATTAATCAGAAAAGTTTAAAAATTTAAAATTTTATAAAAAGCCATTAAAAAGGAATGTCGCGGGTTAATAGCTTCAACGGAAGTGATTTTGAAAGGACATTATACGTTATGCGCACTTAGGTCAAGGATATGGATGATTGAAATATTCAGTGGAACTCAACTACGATGAGATATTTAAATGTTACCAGGACCGATTTGTTATCATCGATATTGATGATATTTAGGGTGTATTTAAAGTCCAGGAAAAATTATAAGCAACAATTGGAAATTTCTTTTATAGATAGTTTGTTGCGAGTTCTCAACATGGTCTACTTTATTGATACGTTTAACTTAGAAAAAGTTATATTTGAATGGGATGATAGACGTGATAGGAGTTTTGGTGTACTGAAGTAATAAACTGAACCGTGATTATTCTCACCATATCCAATAGATTAGGAGGTTTCTCATGAGTCTATGGATACCTCAAAATAATGAACGAACTGTATATTGATGTAAAAAGGGAAGATAATCGATTATGGATCCAGACAACTCAAGGATCATGAAAGGACTATCCGACCCATGATTTAAAGTTGACAGCGATAGTGATTATATGGAGTATATGACACTACTATGTATACGGTGAGAAATTTCAAATATGCACTAATCATAAAAACCCCGAGTATCTGTTTTCACAGAGTCAGATATGAGAACAAAGAGGGTTAGAGCTTCTGAGGTATTATGATTATGAAAATTGTACCACCCAGGAAAGGCTAATGAATGGCTAATGCCTTGAGCAGAAAGAGCCTCGGGATGGTATTACATATGATGGTCAGGGATCGTGAGCTGATAGAGCAGTTGTAAGCCTCAATAGTGATGTGATCCCCTCTGATGATGACAGTGATTGTGTGACAGCTAGCCTGAGACTAGAATCGGATGAGAGTGCCCAGATTTGACAGGCTTAGCGTGATGATCGAAATGGTGTCGATAGTTTGGGTCAGATTCAGAAAGGTACAGTGACAGAGTTCACAGAGAGAGATGATGGCTTACTGAGGTTCAGAGACAGTATAAGTGCTCCCCAAGACCACAATGATGAGATAGTGATATTGTCAGAAGCTCACTCTTTGGGATATACAGTGCATCCGAGAAGTAATAAATATATCAAAATCTTAGAAAAGGGTATTGGTGGTCAGATATGAAAAGAGACATGGTAAAGTTTGTGGAAAAAGTGTCTCGTATGTTAGCAGAGTAAGGTACAGCAAAAGAAGTTGCAAGGTTATTGCAATTTCTACCTATATTGACACGAAAATGGGAACAAGTTACTAGGAATTTCGTGATGGGTTATAAAGGACCTCGATGAATCATAAGGCTATCTGGGTGATAGTCGATAGAATGACTAAGTCTACCCACCTTCTGGTTTGGAAATCCCCAGATACTCTGAGTATGTAGGCGGATTTATGTATAAGGAAAATTGTGGAACACCAAGTATTTTCCAGGGAGCATGGTACAGATAGGGATTCCCGCTTCACTTCCCATTTCTGGGAACGTTTTCAGGAAACTATGGGAACCTAACTAAGTGTTAGCACAGCTTTCTATCCTCAGACAGATGGTCAATCAGAGGGGACTGTACAAGTTCTGAAGGATATGATGAGAGTGTGTGCTTGATATGATAAGCTCCTGGGATGATCAGTTGTTACTAATCGAATTCGCTAATAATGACAGTTGTCACTTGAGTATCGGGATGACTTCAGATGCGGCATTGTATGGCCGTAAGTGTTGTTTCCCCGATTTGGATAAGAAGAAGTGGGTGACAGATAGAGAATTGTTCCCGAATTGGTAAGACAAATCTCTGAGGATATTCAATTAATTGTGAAGGATTAAAAACACCTTGGAGCAGATAGAAAAGCTATGCTGACAAGAGACAGAAACCATTGAAATTCACCGAGGGTGAATTAGTATTATTGGAAGTTACATGCCCTTAGGACATAGCATAAAGACGTAACGAGATCCGGAGAGAGATTGGACAAAGTGGGAGATAAGACCTATAGGTTGGCGTTACTACCTAAATAAACAGGCATCCACAATGTGTCCTATCTTTTAATGCTTCGAAAATACTGTCCAGACCCAACGTATGTGATCAGATATGAGCTTCAACAGCTCAGCTCAATGAAAGTTTAACGTATGATTGGAAAATCAATTCGGGTATTAGATGGAAGGAGAAAGTGTAGTGTTGAGGTTTAAGATGATCTCCCTAATTAAAGTCCTTTGGTAGTAGTACACTCCGAAAAAATCACAAGGGAATTAAAGAGTATGATATGTGTGAAATATCCGGAGTATTTACAGACTAACTTGGTTCTAATTTGGAGGACCAAATTTCTTAAGTGGGGGAGATTTTGTAAGACCCGAATTTAGTTAAAAACATAAAATGAATGAGTATTCTGAAGGGAAGTCGGGTTAAATTTATCCCGAATACGTGAAGGGTAAAACGATCAAAAGACCGAAAGCCGAAATAAATTCGATAAGAAAAATTAATAAAAAATAATGGATTTGAGAATTTTGATCAATAACGAAGAAATAATTAAATTCCGAGTCCAATTGATCAAGATCTGAAATTTTTAGAAATATCGAAAAGTCACTCGGGACAATATCCCGAAAAGACAGAGAAAATATACCGAAAAAGTGAAAAAATAGATTAAATAAATTAAATTAATTAATTAGAATAGAATAAATTTTTTTTTAGATATTTTTGGCAAAATAATAATAAAATAATGAATATAATAATAATAAACTAAATTATAAATAATAATAAATAAAAATAATAACAATTGTAAAGAAAAAAGAAAAAAGAAAAGAAAAAAAAAGAGAAGAACTAAAAATCGGGGAGAGAGAAAGAAGTGAGAAACGAAAAATGAAGTCGAAAAACGAGGAGAAGATCGGACCACTGTCCGGCGACCAATCGCCGAAGTAAGGGCCGAAAAATGAAGATGAGAGGTCGACGATCTCCTTGGTACCGGAGACGAAGCCCACCGACGCCGAAATCCGGCAGATCGAGGGAGAGAAGCCGTGGAGAGGAGAAGGCAAATCGGCGGCCACCGGCGTCGATTTGACCCCAACCATCGACCATCGAAGGTTCCCCACATGATGCCGAGTAGATTGGTGGTGGCCACGACCGGCGAAACCGACGGACGGCGTCAGAAACGGCGGAAGGAAGGAGACCCACCGACGGCCAAAGGAGAAGAGGTCGAATCGGCCACTTTCCGGCGACCTCGTGTGAAACCAACCCCAGATTCGTGCTGCGGACGGTCCAGCGGAGCCACTGGCGGCAAAAGCTGGCAAAAAACCGGCCAGCAAGGCGATGAACCGGCTGAACCGGAGTGAACCGGCTGAACCGGACCGGTCTGAACCGGGTTTGAACTGGACTGAACCGGTTCAGCCAAGAAAGAAGGGAAAAAAGGAGAAAAAGAGAAAAAGGAAAAAGGGGAAGAATTTTCGAGGATACACCAGACTTCGGGTAAGTCAATACGAGGTCAAAAGTGACCAATTCGACTTTCGATAAATTTATTTAAATTATATTTGACTGGAAAAGTAACCCGAAATTAAATAATAATTGTGCAGTTTTACGACAAAGCCCGAACGAGAGTCGATTAAGCTTCGATTTTTGTATCCCACATCATATTGGGTAAGTACATTTTAATTCCGACAATTAGAGTCCTTTAATACAGAGTTTCGATTATTTTACGGAATTTATGGATTAATTCTGTATAAAAAGGAATATTTATCGGAATTGCAACGTAATTATCGTAAATAGTATACGGGCTATCCAATAAGTTTGAAACGAAGCCCGATAATTATTGGTAAGCTGAATGAGCCCAGTAAACCCGAAGAAGGGATTTAAATAGTATAAACCGGTTGAAAACGGGTTCGAGGCCCATTAAAGTGCAATCGGGCCCAATAAAGTAAAACGGGCCCAGTGTTTTAGATTCGATCAGTATAAGTGAAATACTGATAAGTATAAGTGAATTAACCCAAAATATGTGGTTATATGCAGTTCCGTAGACTTGGTTAACGCGTAGTTGGATCGAGAGATCGAGTATTATCGAGACGAGATAAGTTTGCGCGTAAATCAAGGTAAGAGAATTTTATAGGTGTATAGAGATTTCTATACGTATTTATTGAGGGGATTTACTGGGTTTAGAATTCCTTAAAGTATCTAGTAACAAAATAATAATTTTTACGAAAATCGGGGCTTAGGTGAATAAAGAAAAAAGATGATTTTGCCCCTGAGAGTAAAATTTACAAAAAGGGTAGTAAGGCAGATAAATTACATGATTTCATGTTTTTAATGCTTTATATGAATGTATTGTTTTGATTTAAGCAAATATGCACATAGGTTGGCTGTTGATTTCGTGAATTATACGAAAGAGTACCGGTTTGGACCGGTTACTATTTTAAAAGATGTTTTATCAAGATTGAGTCACCTATCATATTTACATGAATAAAAAGAGTGCTAGAGTCTTTCTCGCACTCAAGTTTACTGATTTGTTACTCATGAAAAGCCGTACTGGAGCATTGCTCGTACGAGAAATTTGTGTATGTACAAAACCGTGCTGGAGCTACGCTCACACGAGATTTTAGATATCATGATATGCATAGCGTGGTGCTGGAGTATCGCTCGCACTAGACGTGAGTTGACATGCATATAGTCGTGCGGAAGCCTCCTGTAGACTGTGTCGCAGAGAGTTGAGATACTCGCATGTATACTTTGAGACATGGGTTGGTTATCGACATAGTATTGGGGTGGATAAGACCTACGACAGGCACCCCCAAACTATGATATGGGTCCATGGAGTACGATGTACCGTGTATGTCACACGGAGTATGTTGTACCGTGCAGTCATGATGACTCTATGATGTTACTTGATATTCTGGCGGGTAGGACTTGACCCCACCTCCCGTTGCAGTTGTGATGCCCCGCACACCGGGATCCGTGTAGCCTGGGATCACAGGGACAAAGTATGGCTATAGTCCTCGATTTTCATACAGTAACCTACATGCCTCACATGATATCATACAGTCTGGATAGACCAGGACAAACCCGATGGAGGGGTAAGTCTCGATTTATGTTTTTAAACGAAATGCGATTTAATGAATCAAGGTATTCCCGAGAGATGGGTTTAGCCTTGATCTGGTTGTTTTATAATGAAACAAATGAGTTTTAAAGTGATGAGTTTATGATGAAACTAATAAGTTTTAATGTGACGAGCATGAGATGTCATACATGATGATTTTTCCATGTGTGTTTTATATGTCGATTTCATGATTTCTCTTATATGATATATACATACATGTGGCATCGTTTTAGTCATTCCTCATGCTCAAAATATAAAGGATTTTATATCATGACATTATCAGCACATAGATAGTATAGTTATCTACCAGCTTACATTATTGCCTTACTGAGCACGTTTCACTCACCCTTTCATTTTCCCACCCCACAGGGTATATTCAGTAGAAGAGAGCGACAATAGTTTTGCATTTCGGTTATCCGCTGCTTCTTATCAAGATCAGGTATACACATTTATATAATTTTTGTATCTGAACATAAAGAGGCACAGTACTGTATATGGATATAATATTGGGGATGTATTTAGTTTAAATAAATTGATATGTAAATGAAATATGAAAATGGAATGGTAAATAGGTGAGAAGTGACTAACACCGAATCATAGCCCAACTGTTTAGTTGTGTAACTGTTCACGACGGGTAAGGAAATTAAAAAGCGAAAAATTTACTCTGATTTTTAGGTAATTTGGGTCGTGACACCATACAACTTCGCGATCTCATTCTCTCAGTCCTCAGCAATTATTGGCTTCTTTACTTCGCTAAATATCGGAGGGGTGTGAAAATCTCTATAGATTGAGGCATCTGTTTAGGCTTTACCCTGCCTATCCTCAACTACCTGCATAGACTGAGCAAACAACTCTGAAATATTTTCTACACTCCACTCCATCCTCTTGGAGCGTGTCTCAATACTGTTTGGTCTCTTTATAGGACCCTATGGAGTATGCTCAACATCAGCCTCCACCTCACTCTCATCTTGAGTCTCATGTGATGACTCATTCGACTCTCAGAGCGATCTCTACGGCTTCGAGCATGTGTACTCGCCCCTCTACCATAGCGGTTATCAGTTATAAAAACTATATTCTTGCATTCGAAACTAAATTCTTAGCTGCAGTTCCATCTTGATGTACACAATTGTATCTAAACAATGCATAGTAATGGGGATGTAAATTTACTTAACCACTAATACTGACTCATATCAGGCCAACTCTGCTCTGATACCACCTTTTTGTCACGACCCAAATTACCTAAAAAGTCAGTGTAAATTTTTCACTTTTTCATTTCTTTACCCGTCGTAAACAATTACACTACTAAACAGTTGGGCTATGATTCGATGTTAGTCACCTCTCACCTATTTACCATTCCATTTTCATATTTCGTTTACATATCAATTTATTTAAACTAAATACATCCCCAATATTACATCTATATACAGTACCATGCATCTATCTGTTCAGATACAAAAATTATACAAATGTGTATACCTGGTCTTGATAAGAAGCAGCGGATAACCAAAATGCAAGACTACTGTCGTTTTCTTCAACTGAATGTACCCTGTGGGGTGGAAAATGAAAGGGTGAGCATAAACAGCTCAGTAAGGTAATAATGTAAGCAGGTAGATAACTATACTATCTATATGCTGATAATGTCATGATATAAAATCGTTTACATTTAGAGCATGAGGTATGACTAAAACGATGCCACATGTATGTATATATCATATAAGAGAAATCATGAAGTCGACACATAAATCAAACATGGAAAAATCATCATTTATGACATCTCATGCTCGTCACATTTAAAACTTATTTATGTTCATCATAAACTCATCACGTTAAAACTCATTTGTTTTATCATAAAACAACCACATCAAGTCTAAACCCATCTCTCGAGAATACCTTGATTCAATAAATCACATCTCTTTTAAAAACATAAATCGGGACATTACCCCTCCCTCGGGTTCGTCCTAGTCTATTCAGACCGTATGATATCATGCGAGGCATGTAGGTTACTGTATGAAAATCGAGGACTATGGCCATAATTTGTCCCTGTGATCCCAGGCTACACGGATCCCGGTGTGCGAGGCATCACAACTGCAACGGGAGGTGGGGTCAAATCCTACACGCCAGAATATCAAGTAACATCATCGAGTCATCATGACTGCACGATACAGCGTACTCCGTGTGACATACACGGTACATCGTACTTCGTGGACCCATATCATAGTCTGGGGGTGCCTGCCGTAGGTCTTATCCACCCCAATACTATGTCGATAACCAACCCATGTCTCAAAGTATACGTGCGAGCATCTCAACTCTCTGCGACACACAGTCTACAGGAGGCTTCCGCATGACCATATGCATGTCAACTCACGTCTAGTGCGAGCGAAGCTCCAGCACCACGCTATGCATATCATGATATCTAAAATCTCGTGCGAGCGAAACTCTAGCACGATTTTGTGCACACACAAATTTCTCGTACGAGCAATGCTCCAATACGACTTTTCATGAGTAATAAATCAGTAAAATTTAGTGCGAGTTAGACTCTAGCACTCTTTTTACTCGTGTAAATATAATAGGTGGCTCAATCTTGATAAAACATCTTTAAAATCGTAACCGGTACAAATCGGTACCCTTTCGTATAAATCATGAAATCAACAGCCAACCTATGTGTATATTTGCTTAAATCAAAGCAATACATTCATATAAAACATTAAAACATGATAATCATGCAATTTATCTGCCTTACTATCCTTTTTGTAAATTTTACTCCCAGGGGCAAAGTCATCTTTTTCTTTATTTACCTATGCCCCGATTTTCGTAAAAATTATTATTTCGTTTCTAGATACTTTAAGAAATTCTAGTCCCTGTAAATCCCCTCAAAATACGTATAGAAATCTCTATGCACCTATAAAATTCTCTTACCTCGATTTACGCGTAAACTTATCTCGTCTCGATAATATCCGATCTCTCAGTCCAACTGCGCATCAACCAAGTCTACGAAACTGCATATAACCACATATTTTGGGTTAATTCACTTATCTTTATCAGTATATCGCATTTACTGATCGAATCTAACGTACTGGGCCCGTTTTACATTATTGGGTCTGATTGCACTTTAATGGGCCTCGAACCCATTTTCAGCCCGTTTATACTTATTAAATCCCTTCCTCGGGTTTACTGGGCTCATTTATCTTACCAATAATCATCGGGCTTCTTTTCAAACTCATTGGATAGCCCGTATACTATTTATGGTAATTACGTTACGATTCTGATTAATATTCCTTTTTATACAGAATTAATCCGTAAATTTTGTAAAATAATCGAAACTCTGTATTGAGGACTCATATTCTCGTAATTAAAATATACTTACCCAATATGGTGCGGGGTACGAGAATCGAAGCTCAATCGGCTCTCGTTCGGGCTTTATTGGAAAACTGCACAATTAGGTAAATCCGGGTTATTTTCCATTAAATATAATATTAATTAAATTTTCGAAATTTACCTGTAGGTCAATCTCGACCCTCGGTCAACTTACCCGAATCTCGAGTCGTCCTCGGTAATTTTTCTTTCCCTTTTTTTCCTTTTTTTCTTTTCTTTTCTTTTCTTTTCCTTTCCTCTTTCCTTCCTTTTCCCTCATTTTCCTTCCCTTTCCTTTCGGCCAAACGGTGCCGTTTCTGTCACTTTGCCGTCGCCGGCGTTTTCGACGGTCTTACCGATCAATACCGGTCTCAAAAGAACCGGTTCCTCCCCCTGACGCGTCGGTGGCTTCCGTTCAAGCCCAGTCACGGTGGTTTGTCGGGAATCGACCAGTTTCTCCCCCGGTTTTCCTTCGCTTCGATCAGCGTCCTCCAGCCACTACACGGTGCGTCTCCGGTATCCTGAAGATCATCGGCCTCTCCTCTTTCTCCTCGGCTGCTCGTCGGCAGTCAAGGATCGTCGGTGTGTCGTCGGGATCGTCGGGTTCCTCGCGATCTCCTTCGGGTTTCTGTTTTCGGGTTCTCCCGAGTTTTCGATTTTCAGTCCCTTTTTTATTATTTTATTTTTTATTTATTATTATTTATAAATTAGTTTATTATTATTATTTTCATTATTTTAGTAAAAAATATTCTAAAATATCTACAAAATTAATTTTTTTATTCCAAATTCATTTATTTAATTTTATTTAATTTATTTAATTTATTTTAACCATTTTCAGTATATTTTCTCCATAGTTTCGGGATATTGTCCCGAGCAAAAATTTTGATTAATTTCAGTAGTTTCATATCTTGATCAATTTAACCCGAAATTTAATTATTTCTTCGTTATTGATCAAGATTCTCAAATCCATTATTTTTAATTAAATTTTCTTATCGAATTTATTTCGACTTTCGATCTTTTGATCGTTTTGCCCTTGCACGTGTTTGAAAATTTCATTTCAGTCCTTTTGCATTTTTTAATTTCGTGTTTTGAATCCTTATCTCCAGTCTGAATCTCATTCGTTTAATTTGGGACCATTTCGATCCTTCCTTTTACGAACATACTCATTTCGTGTTTTAACTAAATTCGGGTATTACAACACTAGACTTAATGTAGAGAAGGAATTGGTTATGTGGAAACCTTCTCTCTTGTTTCTACGTAAGATTTTTAGAATCATGATTGCAATTAATTGCTCATTCTAATAGATCCATTTATTATCTTATGAAAATAACCTATTTTATGTGACAAATTTCATGTTGTCATGTCACTTCGGGATGAAAAATCTAAGTGAAGCCCTATGCTGTTTTAGGGATTTAAATTCTTTTTCACATATTTATATGCTTACTCTGCTGGTCTTAGAAAACCTACATTGAGTGTGTTAAGTAGGTTTGATTTATGTTGTTCTTCGATTAAGGCGCCCTTTTATTGTAAAAAGCGATATATTATCAAAATCTAAGCATCCTCAAGTAGATAATGAAAGAGCTCATTTTGTGTGTTATGTATGCCTCAGTATGGGTAATGATTGTGTGCTCAATTTTGTACACATTCTGTGATAGCCCGAAAGCGCGAAAAAATACGGCAAATTTAAAATTTTTCTTGAATTAAGACTATAATCTCTGGGTGCATTCCTATACAATGTCATTTAATCACTTTTTTTTATGATAAATCATTATCCCCAAGATCAGACAATGTATCTACTTAATAAAATCCAATATATAACATCCAAAAAGATCAATCCATGATCTCAATTCATTTGCTTCATATAGTTTTAATTACATCCCAAAATACTTGATACAAGTGTCTGTATTACATCAATGTCTAGATACAAAATGAACTGAATTATACCTTATGCGTGTATAAGCGATAGCCTAGGGAGATCTTGTCCACCAGCCTATTACACGTACGCGGCAGACTCAATCTCACTCATTGCAGGTTGTCACGCCCCGAAAACGCGAAAAATAGGGCAAATTTAAAACTTTTTACTCAACAATTCACAATTAAGAGTGCATTCCTGTGCAGTGTCATACATCATTATACTTATCATACCTCAGGATCTCGTCATTAAATAGTATATATCATATTATATACATTACTCGATCTCAAGTTAATTAATCCTAATACATCCCACACAATGTTATACATCAAGTGTCTGTAATTACAATAATTGTCTGGGTACATGAAAAGTAAATGATACCTCAAAATACAATATATGTGGCCTAGAGCGCAAGTCCTCCACTAGTCACTACTCCGTATGTTGCAGAGAAACCCTTTTCACTTGAAGAAATCTGGGGGAAAAGAAAACAGGGTGAGCTTCTAAATCGCTCAGTAAGGGGGTAAGGGATTCATTATATAAACCATAATGCACATCACAAAATATTTGTTTGTATGTGAAACTCAGTATATTCATTTGAAATCATAGCATGAGAGTTCTCAAAACAACATTCTCATATCTCAAAATCATGTGGAAACATGAAGTTAAAAAGGCTCAATATAGAGCAGTAACAAGCATGTGAAAATAATGCGATAATGGCTTGCTCAATAAACGTGATAAAATCACTATAATAATAATGCATGTGGCACAGCCACCAACACGAGTGGCATAGGCACTGATTGGGGTTTCACGTGGCAACAACCACCAAATATACGTGGCACAGCCAAAGAATAGGGGATCTCACATGGAAACGACCACCTATTAGGGTTCTCACGTGGCAACGGCCACCAAATATACGTGGCACAGCCACAGAATAGGGGATCTCACGTGGCAACGGCCACCAATTAGGGTTCTCATGTGGCAACGGCCACCAAATATACGTGGCACAGCCACAAAATAGGGGATCTCACGTTACTAGAACGGAGAAGAATCAGACTTACATGCTACCAGAGCAATGCCCGGTGTGTACTCAAAATTACACACCTAAGTTTTTATCAACAGCCATTATCATGTAAAACTGGTTTGCCTTCACGTAGAACTCATAGTGGTTTCTTTCTCATAAAACTCATTTAAAACCGTTTTGTACTCAACACAAAACATATTAAAATTGAGTCCCAACCGGCGAAACACGCACACATTTCTCAAATCTCAATATCGCCTTAACGTAGAGCCCAATTATAAACTCATAAAAACATTGGGCTCCAACCGGCTATAAAATCGTATGCATTCTCATCAAAACACAACACATCAAACATGCTTGTTTTATAAATCGTAAATCATGCTATAATAGTTCACAAATCACATACACAAATGGTTTAGTTTCCCTTACCTCTTTACACCTCGTATAGTGCAATTGTTTCCCCATTGTCACGGACTAGTCTCGCATTCCACTCTGGAACTCCCGAGCCAAAACTTATGGAGAGCTTATCTCTTGCCTCGATTCAATCCGTCTTTCGATTTCCAAGTATGTTGTTCTCCCTTTGATGAGGAACAACTTTCCTTCTTGCCACAACCTCTGATTTGGACGGAAATAGGTGCTTTGGATGAGTGAGAAAGCTAGGGCTCGGGTGAAAATGGGGTTTTGAAGAGAGAGAAACTGAAATTGCTGGAGAAAGCAGGGGTTCCTTATATAGACGGAGGGTAGGAGATCGATCTGGCTCTTGATGAGATCGATCTGCATTTGAATTTGGGGACGATTTGGGGTAATTTTATGCCTAGGAGATCGATCTATCGAGGGGTGAGATCGATCTCTTTATGGCTTTATGAGATCAATCTGCTTCTTGAGGATATCGATCTTCTCCCAAACAGAAACATTTGGAGATCGATCCTTTCCTCATGAGATCGATCTTCTCTCAAATAGAATCATAAGGAGATCGATCCTCTTCCATTGGAGATTAATCTGCTCCTTAAATTCCTCCTTCATTGTCATTTTTAACTTACCATATTGATCTCTCCTTCTCCAAGATCGATCTGACCTCTTAGTTTCACACTTATGTTAAACACTTACACATAAATCTCCAATATAATTTCCACAATTCACTTAGCTCAATAAATTACACTTCAAGTTCATATTACTTCATTAAAATATATCTAAAATTCTCAGATCTCACATCCTCCCCACCATAAAAGAATTTGGTCCTCCAAATTCAAATCAACTAGTCAAATAGATGGGGGTATTTCTCCTTCATGAGGTTCTCTAGTTCCCACGTCGCCTCTTCCATCGAGTGATGTTTCCATAAAACCTTCACTAATGGGATGCTCTTAGTTCTAAGTACCTTTTCCTTTCTTTCAAGAATTCAAACGGGTTCCTCAGTGTAGCTCATGTCCTCTTGTATGTCCATCTCGTCATACTCTATGACATGAGAAGGGTCCGGGTGGTACTTCCTCAACATTGATACATGAAAGACGTTGTGTATTCCGGACATTTGTGGGGGTAATGCCAATTTATAGGCTACCTCTCCCACTCTTTCAAGAATCTCGAATGGTCCTATGTATCAAGGACTCAATTTCCCTTTCTTCCCAAATCGCATGATACCCTTACTCGGTGATATTTTCAGGAATACTACATCACCAACATCAAACTAGAGTGGCCGTCTACGCACATCCGCGTAGCTTTTCTGTCTACTCTGTGCAGCCCGTAACCTCTCACATATGAGTTTCACACTCTTTATAGCTTGCTCAACAAGCTCGGGAGCATTTATCTTTCTGTCACCAACTTCTTCCCAAGCTACAGGGGATCTACACCTCCTACCATATAAAGCCTCAAAAGGTGCCATTCCAATACTTGCATGATAGCTGTTATTGTACGCAAACTCCGCTAGGGGCAGGTGATCATCCCATGATCCCTTAAAATCCATCGTACACGCCCTCAACATATCCTCCAGGGTCTGAATAGTCCTCTCTGACTGACCATCTGTCTGAGGATGATAGGCGGTACTAAAACTCAATCGAGATCCCATGGACTTCTGAAATTGGGTCCAAAATCTGGAAGTAAACCGAGAATCTCTATCAGAAGTAATACTTACTGGAGCCCCATGTAATCTAGCTATCTCACGGACATACAGCTCAGCTAAGGCATCCACAGTATCTGTGCTCTTGATGGCAAGGAAGTGGGCACTCTTGGTCAGTCTATCCACTATGACCCATATCGCATCACGACCTCTTCGGGTCCTCAGTAAACCCATAAAAAAGTCCATAGTGACATGCTCCCATTTCCATGTAGGTACATCTAAGGGTTGTAGTAGTCCTCCGGGCTTTCGATGCTCAGCTTTCACTCGCTGGCATACTAAACATCTGGCCACATATTCCGCCACTTCTCGCTTCATACCACTCCACCAGTACACCTTTCTCAAATCTCGGTACATCTTAGTACTCCCTGGGTGCATGGTGTATCGCGAGTAGTGGGATTCTCTCAGTATCTATCTTTTCAGAGTATCATCGTTCGGTACACAAATTCATCCTCTAAATCTCAACAATCCATCCTCACTGACTGTGAGATCCGACTGCAAACTCTGTTCAGCTTGGCTAACCATATCTATCAACCTCTGATCACTGCGCTGCCCAGTTCTAATCTGATCCATGATCCTGGGCTCTATCCGCAAGCTAGCCACAAATCCAGTCTCTACCTCTTTAACTCTGATCCGGAGTTCAGCAAACTGCTCTAACAAATCCCATTCCCTGATCATCATAGCAGATATTATACTCTTCCTGCTCAGGGCATCAGCAACTACATTCGCCTTACCAGGATGATATAGAATCTCGCAGTCATAATCCTTAAGAAGTTCCATCCATCTCCTTTGCCTCATGTTTAACTCCTGATCAAAGAGATATCTCAAACTCTTGTGATCAGTGAAGATCTAGAATCTTTCCCCATATAAGTAGTGTCGCCAGATCTTCAAGGCAAATACCACAGCGGCTAACTCCAGATCATGCGTGGGGTAATTTCGCTCATGGTTTTTCAACTGTCTTGATCGATATGCGACCACCCTTTCGTGCTGCATAAGCACACACCCCAACCCTTGGTGAGATGCATCACTATACACTGAAAATCCTCCTGATCCCTCAGGGATAGTCAACACAGGTGCCGCTGTTAACCTCCTCTTCAATTCTTGAAAACTGAGCTCACACTGATCAGTCCATATAAACGGAGTTTCCTTGCGAGCGAGTTTAGTCAAAGGAGCGACAATCCTGGAAAATCCTTTCACAAATCTTCTATAATACCCTGCCAAACCAAGGAAGCTTCGTACCTCAGTAACTATTCTTGGTCTTTCCCAATTAAGCACAGCCTCCACTTTACTTGGATCGGCTGATACTCCTTCCTTTGAGACTATATGACCAAGGAAAGCTATCCGATCCAGCCAAAACTCACACTTACTAAGCTTTCCATACAATTGTTTATCTCGGAGTATCTAAAGTACTAACCACAAATGTTGTGCATGCTCCTCATATGACCGAGAGTACACCAGGATATCATCAATAAAGACTATCACAAACTTATCTAGATAGTCTCTGAACACCTCGTTCATTAATCTCATAAATGCTGCAGGGACGTTCATCAATCCAAAGGACATCACCAGAAATTCATAATGGCCATACCTCGTCCTGAAGGCCGTCTTTGGAATATCCCCTTCCTTGATCCTCAATTGGTGATAGCCCGATCTCAAATCAATCTTAGAAAAAACTGAGGCCCCTCTTAGTTGATCAAGTAGATCATCAATCCTGGGCAGTGGGTATTTATTCTTCACCGTGGCTTTATTCAACAGCCGGTAG
This sequence comes from Firmiana major, assembly GCA_033439115.1. Taxonomy (NCBI): domain Eukaryota; kingdom Viridiplantae; phylum Streptophyta; class Magnoliopsida; order Malvales; family Malvaceae; genus Firmiana; species Firmiana major. The sequence continues at coordinate 68,143,012 of CM065899.1, forward strand.
TCTACGCATAATCTGAAACTACCATCCTTCTTCTTAACAAATAAAACTGGTGCTCCCCACGGTGAAACACTGGGTTTAATGAACTCTTGATCCAATAACTCCTATAGTTGTTTCTTCAATTTCTCAAGTTCCACTAATGCCATCCTGTAGGGAGGTTTAGAGATCGATTGAGTATCTGGTACCAAATCAATGGTAAACTCCAGCTCTCTCTCTGGTGGTAAACTTGGTAACTCATCTAGGAAAACATCCAAAAATTCACACACCACTGGTATATCCTCAATCCTCGGATGTTCCCGATCATCATCTGATATGAGTGTTTCATAACCTTCACATGAACAATCATATTTATTAATCTTTAAAATAATATTAAAATTCTTAAATTGTTTACAAAATTTCATACGTCTATTTACTCAATATTTCAAACGTACACTGTAAGGTTCAGGTAGGGAGAAAGTTACAATCTTAGTGTAGCAGTCTACACTCACTCGATTGGTTGCCAACCAATCCATCCCCAGAATTACATCAAACCCATGTATATTCAACATGATTAGATCTGCTAACATCGCTCTATCTCCCACCTTTATTTCACATCCTCTACAGATTAACTCAGTCCTTTGGGATTCACGCATAGGAGTATTTACATGTAATATATATTCTAGAGGTTCAAACTTCAAGTTTAATCTACATGCAAAATGCTCTGAAATGAACGAATGCGTGGATCCTGGATCTATCAACACATGAGCCTTATGATTACAGACAGAGAGTGTACCTCTTATAGTTTCTGCAGAAGCGTCTACAGGTCTCCTTATTCAGGGTAAACACACGTCCCTGTGTAACAGGTCTCTTTCCTTTCTCTGCAGCAGTGGCTCGTCTCTGGGGATTCACTCTCTGAGGCTGTTGTCTAGCGGGCTCCGGAATATGTGGTCTCTAGGGTTGAGGGAAATCCTTCACCATGTGACCCATGTCTCCACATCTAAAACATCCATGGATCGACCCAGTACAACTTCCCTCATGCATTCGGCCACAATCTCTACAAAACCTTATCTCAGGCCTGACATCTCGAGGGGTCTCCCTGATGTTAGGGTAAACTCTGGGTCTCTCTAATTCGCCCTTCTGCACCTTAATCCTTCCTCTTCTGAAGGAACCTCTCCGAACATCTGTTTGGAAAACCGCTGGCCTCTTGCCCTTATCTCTATTCACTGTTCTGAGCTCATTCTGGGACTGTACAATTTCAATTCCCCTCTCAATCTCTTGTGCTCGTCTCAGAGCATCTCCAAACTCAGTAATACATAGCCCTATCAATCTATCTCTGATGATGGGCTTCAATCCATACACAAACTTCTCTGTGTGGAGCTCTTCGTTCTTGAAGGTCTTTGGGTCATACCTCAATAGTGCGGTGAATTGGCTCTCATAGTCATCCACAGACATATCACCCTATACCAAACTCAAAAACTCGGCCTGTTTATTTCTCTGGGCGGCTCGTGGTACATATTGGGTTCTAAAGGCTGTCTGAAACTCTTCCCAACCAATCACCTCCTGGAGGGACATCAGAATACCCTGGGTAGTACCCCACCAATCTCGAGCTCTCCCCTTCAACATATAGATATTCATACTGACCCTCTCAGCATCGGTGCACCCCAGATAATCAAATATAATTTTCAACTTCGTCAGCCACACCTCAGCCTCTGTAGGATCCTTCTTTCCCCTAAATGCAGGTGGATTCATCTTCAAAAAATCCTTTAATCGGACCATACTTCTGTCATCAGGCTGAGTGATGGGAGGCACCGGGTCCATCTGTACTGGGGGTACGGGAGGTCCTTGTGGTGGTGTAGGAGTAGTACCCGAGGCATTAACTCCAAAGTGTTGCGTGAATAGCGCTGCCATCTGCTCAAAACCTTGCCTTACATCGGTCTCAATCTGATTAAATCGAGAGTTAGGACTCTCTGGTTGTGGGGCAAGTGGCGGAGGGGACTCTGCCTACCTCCTCGAACGACCTCGTCGCCTACTCATTCTTAACCTTAACTCGTTTCCTGCGCGTACATATCAAAATCGATTGAAATCTCAATCCTCAAATTCAGTTCATGACCAGACTGTTACAGACACTTGGGATGTATTCTATTTCACTTAACCGACACTGACAGTACTAGACACCCTAAGCTTTGATACCAAGAAAGCTTTGTCACGCCCCAAAAACGTGAAAAATAGGGCAAATTTAAAACTTTTTACTCAACAATTCACAATTAAGAGTGCATTCCTGTGCAGTGTCATACATCATTATACTTATCATACCTTAGGATCTCGTCATTAAATAGTATATATCATATCATATACATTACTCGATCTCAAGTTAATTAATCCTAATACATCCCACACAATGTTATACATCAAGTGTCTGTAATTACAATAATTGTCTGGGTACATGAAAAGTAAATGATACCTCAAAATACAATATATGTGGCCTGGAGCTCAAGTCCTCCACTAGCCACTACTCCGTATGTCGCAGAGAAACCCTTTTCACTTGAAGAAATCTGGGGGGAAAGAAAACAGGGTGAGCTTCTAAATCGCTAAGTAAGGGGGTAAGGGATTCATTATATAAACCATAATGCACATCACAATATATTTGTTTGTATGTGAAACTCAGTATATTCATTTGAAATCGTAGCATGAGAGTTCTCAAAACAACATTCTCATATCTCAAAATCATGTGGAAACATGAAGTTAAAAAGGCTCAATATAGAGCAGTAACAAGCATGTGAAAATAATGTGATAATGGCTTGCTCAATAAACGTGATAAAATCACTATAATAATAATGCACGTGGCACAGCCACCAACACACATGGCATAGCCACTGATTAGGGTTTCACGTGGCAACAGCCACCAAATATACGTGGCACAGCCATATAATAGGGGATCTCACGTGGCAACGACCACCAAATATACGTGGCACAGCCACAGAATAGGGGATCTCACGTGGCAACGGCCACCAATTAGGGTTCTCACGTGGTAGCGGCCACCAAATATACGTGGCACAGCCACAGAATAAGGGATCTCACATTACTAGAACGGAGAAGAATCGGACTTACATGCTACCTAAGCAATGCCCGGTATGTACTCAAAATTACACACCTAAGTTTTTATCAACAGCCATTATCATGTAAAACTGGTTTGCCTTCACGTAGAACTCATAGTGGTTTCTTTCTCATAAAACTCATTTAAAACCGTTTTGTACTCAACACAAAACATATTAAAATCGAGTCCCAACCGGTGAAACATGCACACATTTCTCAAATCTCAATATCGCCTTAACGTAGAGCCCAATTATAAACTCATAAAAACATTGGGCTCCAACCGGCTATAAAATCGTATGCATTCTCATCAAAACACAACACATCAAACATGCTTGTTTTATAAATCGTAAATCATGCTATAATAGTTCACAAATCACATACACAAATGGTTTAGTTTCCCTTACCTCTTTGCACCTCGTATAGTGCAATTGTTTCCCCCTTGTCACGGACTAGTCTCACATTCCACTCTGGAACTCCCGAGCCAAAACTTGTGGAGAGCTTATCTCTTGCCTCGATTCAATCCGTCTTTCAATTTCCAAGTATGTTGTTCTCCCTTTGATGAGGAACAACTTTCCTTCTTGCCACAACCTCCGATTTGGACAGAAATGGGTGCTTTGGATGAGTGAGAAAGCTAGGGATCGAGTGAAAATAGGGTTTTGAAGAGAGAGAAAATGAAATTGCAGGAGAAAGCAGGGGTTCCTTATATAGACAGAGGGTAGGAGATTAATCTGGTTCTTGATGAGATCGATCTGCATTTGAATTTGGGGACGATTTGGGGTAATTTTATGCCTAGGAGATCGATCTGTCGAGGGGTGAGATAGATCTCTTTATGGCTTTATGAGATTGATCTGCTTCTTGAGGAGATCATCTTCTCCCAAACAGAAACATTTGGAGATCGATCCTTTCCTCATGAGATCGATCTTCTCTCAAACAGAATCATAAGGAGATCGATCCTCTTCCATTGGAGATCGATCTGCTCCTTAAATTCCTCTTTCCTTGTCATTTTTAACTTACCAGATCGATCTCTCCTTCTCTAAGATCGATCTGACCTCTTAGTTTCACACTTATATTAAACACTTACACATAAATCTCCAATATAATTTCCACAATTCACTTAGCTCAGTAAATTACACTTCAAGTTCTTATTGCATCATTAAAATATATCTAAAATTCTCAGATCTCACACAGGTAATCTAAAGAGAGGAGGAAAAAGGGTGAGCTCTCAAAACGCTCAGTAAGGAGGATAAGGGAGGTTTATAAAATCATCATCACAACACAATATGATGAAAATATTCAAGCATGTAAAACATTATGGAAATAACGATAGTAACAATGGCATCAGTTTGCATCAGCATAAATTACGTGATAAAGATCATAATTCAACAACCATCAAATCTCAGCATGTGACAGAAGTCACAGTTATAAAATACATCAGTCATCAAAGAAAAAGAGACTAGGCATATAATAAAGCTCAGATAAAAACGTCATAAGCACATCACATCAAATCAAATCGTCCCCTAGGCGGACATCCTCAAAAGAGAGAATTCGTCGACATTCATACATGGCCATGATACGTTGTAGACTTGATCAGAGTCATACAGCTGTGGTCTTACATGCTATCAAAACAAGGCCCGATCTTACATGCTATCAAAGCAAGGCCACCCTTCACTACCAGAGTGGGGTCATCTCACGTTACCAGAATGGAGGTATCGGTCTTACATGCTACTAGAGCAAGGCCCAAACTTACATGCTATCAGAGTAATGCCACTCAACGCTATCAGAACGGAGTATCAATGTGCATCTCATGACAAGCCATAGTCTCGGTAAAACATGTCATTGTTATATTAAAATTGTTTTGCCTTCACGTAGAGCCCATAGTGGTTACTGCAAAAACTCATTTCGGTTATAAAATATGCTCATAGCTACACAAAACTCATCAAAATCGAGCTCAAACCAACAAAACACTCACTCTTTCATCAAAGCATCAAGTCATCTCATTTCTCATAAACATGCTCATTTCATTAAACCTTTTTCATGCTATCAAAGCGTTTTCAATCATTCGAAAACTCACAAACACAAATGGTTTATTTCCCTTACCTCTTGCACCTTGAGTGGTACAATATCCTTGATTTCTCGGATCAACCTCGATTCTCATGTCGGATTCTCGAGCTATCCAAACATCATTAAATCATCAATATGCATCATCCTCATTGTCCATTTCTTTCTCTTACTCATTCTAACTCAACATTCCCCTTTTTATCTTATTTACACCTATACACCCTAAACCACATCCAAGCTCCAAGTCTTAACACATTCATTGTCTCATAGCTTTTCCTACATCTTTATTATCCCTTTAGCTAGCTCATAATCATCACAAGATATCCACATTTCATTTTCCAACTATACTCAATGGTTGTTTCCCTCATAACTTAGACATTTCCAACTAAATATACATATATATACATATATATCCATTCACCAATATATAAAATGATAATGCTTAAGAAAACAAGGGTCTTGTAAGCTCACCTAGCTTGTCTCCTCTCTTGACCCAATTTTGTAGAGTGCTTGTCTCTTCCCTTGTTCAATCCAATACTTGATTTTCTAGTATGTTGTTCTCTTCATCAAGAGGAACAACTTTGTCTCTTATCCCTTTACCTAATTCTATCCAGATTAGGGTGAATCTTAAAGAAAACAAGCTTGGTTTGGGTGAAAATGGTGGGTGTTGAAGTTTACAGGTGAGAGAAGCTCGGTTTTCAGGTAAAATCCCATAATCTTTATATAGGCAAAGGTTAGGAGATCGATTTGGCATTGGTGGAGATCGATCTTTGCTTGATTTCAACTATTTCAACTGCTCCATTAACAACTACAAGATCAATCTGATAGGGGGTGGATGTAAACTCCACAAATTTTCTACGTTAATTAAATTATATAAAAATGGAAATATTATATTTTAATGAAAGTGTGAATGTTCGTTGTAGGGCTCGAGGAATATAGGAGCCGAGAAACCAGTGAATGACCGGGAACCCGAAGATACAAGAAGTGATTAAGCAAATGCAAGTACGGAAGGATTGGAAAATTTTAAATTATTAGTTGAAAACTATTGATGTAAAAACGTGTATCGGGAATTCGTGAGGAGTGATGAAATCCCGATAATATTTCATTTTTGAAATAATGGAAATTTCATGGAAGGCATGGATATTGTGTCCTTGGCTAATCTTACAAGAAAATAGGTATATATAGATATATATAGATATATATACATAGGAGTATATGTATATATAAAAATACATGACATTTAAATAGATGGATAATAATAATATATATATATAACAAATATATATATTATGTAATGTATAGCATTTAATATATAAGTATTAGTAAATGGTAAATAAAGCATGAGACAAGAATATATAAATGGACACAAAACAATAAAAAATAATAATAAATAACAATAATAATAATACAAACAAATAAACTAAACAAACAAATAATATTAATATATATATATTAATACAAAATATATATAAACAAATAATACATACACACTAATATAATATATATATATATTAAAATAATATATATATTATGGCATGTACAGAATTGGCTTAGAAAAGCCAATTTCGTCTGCCACTATTTGCAATTGAAGAGGAAAATCAAAACAGAGGTGTTGGGAGGGAACCGAAGGGAGAAAAGAGAGAGGAAGAAGAAGAAAAGGGAAGAAGGAAAGAAGGAAGAAGGAGAGAGAGCCGGTCGGCTGGGGGGAGAAAGAAGAAAAGAAGGAAGAAGAAGAGGGAAACCGAGGAAAAGCAGAAGAGAGGAAGGGAAGAAAGAGGGGCTGATCGAGAGAGAAGATTGGAAACGAGAAGAAGGAGAGAAGCAGCACCTGAAAAAAAAAAAACAGAAAACAAATTAGGAGCAGGAGAGCTGATCGGGGAAGGGGGAAAGGAAGAAAGAAAAGAGGAAAAGAAAGAAGAGGGAGACCGATTGGAGGAGCAGCAAACTGAGGCTTGAATCAGTGAAGCCGTGGAGCAGGAACGGCCTCTGGAACGTGAAACAGAGCTGAAGAAGTACAGTGAAACCGAGAGCTGAGTAGGAACTAGATTGAGGCAAAAAACGGGGCTGGAAATTGGAGCAAGTTGAAGGGGGAGGCTGGAACCGAGGCTTCATTGAAACAGGCCAGGAAACAGACAGACCAAGATTGAAGGAAGCAGAACCGTAAGCTAAAGGGGAAATAGGGGTCCAGTGGAAGGAAGAGTTGGAACCGTGAGGCAAGGAAGAAGAAGATCGGGGGTAGAGGGGAGACCACAGGAGAACTGAAACGGAACCGAGAGGGGGCAGGAACGGATCCGAACTGGAGCAGGGTAGTGAAGGCTAGAAAACTGAGAGTTGAAGAAGGAGAAAACCGAGAGAGAAGAAAAGCAAGCTGAAAAAAATGGGAGAGAAAAGAGGTAAAATACATGTATGTATATATGTATATTGATGTACATGCATATATATATGTATTGTATGTATATAGCATGTTAGTTATAAATTAAATTAGACAAAAAAATGGAATGATGAGAAGTAGGCAAAAATATATATTTGTGATATTGAATAATGGAAACAAGTGATAATATATATATATATATATGTATTTATGTGAATATATATATATATATATATATATATATTTGGGTATATACATATAGGTGTGTATAATGAAAGGGTATGTTAGTATATGTACATATATTTGATAATGAATAAGGAAAGCCAAGGATAAAATAAATATGTGTATATACTTAGGTGTATATACATATAGGAGTATATGAAAAATGTGTATATACTTGGGTGTATATACAAATGAGTGTATAAAATAAATGTGTGTTTTAGTATATGTACATACAAGACTATGTATGTATATGTGATAAGGAAAAATGGAAAGCAATAAATATATATATATATATATATTTAGGTGTATATGCATATGGGTGTATATAAGATGAATGAGTGCTAGTTTATGTACATGCAAAGAATGTATATATGAGATAGGAAAAGAATGAAAACAAATAAATATAAATATATATATATATATATATTTATTTATACATATGGGAGTGTATATATATATATATATTTATGTGTACATACATGTAGAGGTATATAAAAAGGTGTATGTCAATAATTGTACATACAAAATAATATGTGGTAAGAGAAAATATATAAACGTGCGTGTTGACTTAGGTACGTACAATAATACGTACACACGTAGTAGTAAAGAATAGGTTACGATTTTAACGTAATTCGGACGATTCGCAGGAATAAGGTGCTAAATATACGATTTCGGTGTAGGTGATTGTAGAAGGAATTAAGGGAGGTACTAAGAGGCGTCACCACTCGAGCACGGAGATTTCGATAGATCGAGGTAAGGGGATATAATTTAAAACGGTAATAGTTACATTTTGAACCTTGATAAAGAAATCTTACAATGACATGAAGTATGGTTTTCATGCATGTTTCTAAATTATATTTCTGATCAAGACTATGTTTTCTGTATTTATGCTTTTGAAATAAAAACATGTCTTCTGAAATAATCTTTCAATTAAGATGATTTTATTTCGAGGTTTTCGAATATGAGAACTATAATATGTTTTGAGACTAAGGGACATTTATGTTATGTGCTTACGCACGTCAACTTCGCCTGTGTGGCGTCTGAACTCGCCTGTGTGGTGTTTGAACTAGCCTGTTTGGCGCCTGTATTTCGCCTTCGTGGCGCCTATATTTCGCCTTCGTGGCACCTGTACTTCGCCTTCGTGGCGTCTGAAATTACCTTTGGGTCCTGAATTCCCTCTACGAAGGATGATCGGGTTATTTTGCCGCGAGATTGATTTGTTATTACCGCGTGATAAACTTGTTATTTCCGCGTGATAATTATGTGGACCGATGTAGTCTCATTTTGAAAATTAAACTCTAATTTCATAAACGGATTTTGTAGTATGTGATTTGATATGTATTTCTTTTTGGAATTCTGAATGCATGACCAGTTTTACGTAATATCTATTAAGTTTCACGTGCTTAAAGAATTACGTTTTGAATCTCGATGTTTTTTATTTTCCTTAATCTTTGAATGTTATTATTATTAGTTTCGGAAAGTATCATTATACGCATTATCATGTTTTATACATATTTGAATTGCTAGAATCATTTTAAATACATCTTCTTACTGGGCTTTTTCCCGAAAGCTCACCCCTCTACCTCTCAGATTACTTGCAGTGATCCGTAAACGCTACCTGCCGCGTACACAACGTAGGCTGGTGGGGAGAGCTACCTTAGGCTACTTTTTGTACACGCAGAAAGGTATACATTTACATTCCTGTACCAGACATATCTGTACGCACAGACACGTTTATTGGAAATGCTTTTGTTAGGATGTAATTTGTAAGGAAAACGATGTAAACAGTATTATTTTGGGTTTATATTTTGAGATGGCTAGTATTAAATTGAAATCGATATATTGAGTTATAAAAGTGGATTTGGAAAGTATGCTTGGTAGTTGTAGATACCTAGGATTGTTGGAGAGCATGCTTGGTAGTTGTGGATATCTAGGATTGTCAAAATAACTGTTTTGCAGGTGGGTAAGCTTATATGTAAGCCGTTATGCTGCCAAAATTTCTATCGGCCATATAAGTTAAAGTATGGAAATTAATTATAATTACGAGTAAAGAATTAGGAAAAGTGTTTTGACACTGCACAGGAATACAACCTAAGTGAATAAGGGAATAAGTGGGTAAATTAAATTAAAAAAAAATTCTGATTTTCAAGGGTCAAGGGTCGTTACAGTGGAGATCGATCTCTTCCAGGTCGAGACTTAAGGAGATCGATCTGCCCTTGTGACAAGATTAATCTTTGCTAGGCAGAGGCATTAGGAGATCAATCTGCTTCCTCATGAGATCGATCTACCTATCTTATGAGATCGATCTGCCTGTCTGCTCTTGCACATTTACTGTATTCTAGAGCCATGAGATCGATCTCTCATCCTTGGAGATCGATCTGGCCTTCACAGGTTCCACTGCTACTGCATCAATTTGCAGGAAACTCAATGTAAAACTTCTCATAATCTACTCTGTAGGCCATATTTCAATCTATACACATTTCAGACTTAAAAACCTCATCTTCTTATACTTCATTAGATTTAAAACTTGCATGTACATCAACGTATCATCACTACATCCATCAATTATAATTCTCACATTGCAACCTCATAACTAGAGTACATAAAATTTACAGTTCTCACACATTCTAATGTTGTACATGTTATAAGTGTACTTTGGAGACACTTGAAAAATCTTTTAATAAAGAGCTGGAAGTTGCAAAAAGAGAATTTGGATATCAGCAAATCTGACATTCTAGGTATGGATCGATATTCTGAAGTTGATTTTGGATGCTTTTCAAATTATTATAACTAATTTTCTGGTTATACATTCGTGCTATATAAAGGAGCTATTTCTTTAAAAGTGTGAAACAAACACTTACGGCGTCCTTGACTATGGAGGATTAATATGTAGCAAACATAGACGATGAATATTGTGCTTGGTATAATAAAGCTGGGCAAATTCTTATACCATATTTTGGATAAGTGCATGTCGCGTCCTAAATATCTACACAAGTGCATCGGTCGCACAAGTAATATAGGAATTAAGTCACAAATTATAGTTTCACTGAGATCAGTTAGACTTAATTAATTACTGGATATTAACACACTAAGCATATTTTAGCAAATTATGAAATGGGTGATCTACGAGGCTAATTAAACAAATAAAAAATAATAAAATAAAATAAGAAAATGAAATTAAAATGCAAAGGAGAAATACTTACAATGATGAAGATGCAAATAAAAATACTGCAAAAGAAAAAGTGCAAAAACAAGATTAGTGAAAAAATGGGCTAAACTAAAAATATCTAAAAATGTGGATCTAAAATTGTCACGACCCAAATTACCAAAAAATCAAAGTAAATTTTTCACTTTTTCATTTCCTTACCCGTCGTGAACAGTTACACTACAAAACAGTTGGGCTATGATTCAGTGTTAGTCACCTCTCACCTATTTACCTTTCCATTTTCATATTTCATTTACATATCAATTGATTTAAACTAAATACATCCCCAACATTACATTCATATACAGTACTGTGTATCTATATGTTCAGATACAAAATTATACAAATGTGTATACCTGGTCTTGATAAGAAGCAGCGGATAACCAAAATGCGAAACTATTGTCACTCTCTTCTACTGAATATACCCTGTGGGGTGGAAAATGAAAGGGTGAGCATAAACAGCTCAGTAAGGCAATAATGTAAGCAGGTAGATAACTATACTATCTACGTGCTGATAATGTCATGATATAAAATCGTTTACATTTGGAGCATGAGGTATGACTAAAACGATGCCAGATGTATGTATGTATCATATAAGAGAAATCATGAAATTGACATATAAAACACACATGGAAAAATCATCATGTATGACATCTCATGCTCGTCACATTAAAACTTATTAGTTTCATCATAAACTCATCACTTTAAAACTCATTTGTTTAATCACAAAACTCATCACTTTAAAACTCATTTGTTTCATTATAAAACAACCACATCAAGGCTAAACCCATCTCTCGGGAATACCTTGATTCATTAAATTGCATTTCGTTTAAAAACATAAATCGGGACCTTAACCCTCCATCGAGTTTGTCCTGGTCTATCCAGACCATATGATATCCTGTGAGGCATGTCGGTTACTATATGAAAATCGAGGACTATGGCCATACTTTGTCCCTGTGATCCCTGGCTACACAGATCCCGGTGTGCGGGGTATCACAACTACAACGGGAGGTGGGGTCAATTCCTACCCGCCAGAATAGCAAGTAACATCATAGAGTCATCATGACTGCATGGTACAGCGTACTCCGTGTGACATACACGGTACATTGTACTCCGTGGACCCATATCATAGTCTGGGGGTGCCTGTCGTAGGTCTTACCCACCCCAATACTATGTCGATAACCAACCCATGTCTCAAAGTATACGTGCGAGCATCTCAACTCTCTGTGACACACAGTCTACAGGAGGCTTCCGCACAACTATATGCATGTCAACTCACGTCTAGTGCGAGCGAAGCTCCAGCACCACGCTATGCGTATCATGATATCTAAAATCTTGTGCGAGCGAAGCTCCAGCACGATTTTGTGCACACACAAATTTCTCGTACGAGCAATACTCCAGTACGACTTTTTCATGAGAAATAAATCAGTAAACTTGAGTGCGAGAAGGACTCTAGCACTCTTTTTATTCATGTAAATACGATAGGTGGCTCAATCTTGATAAAACATCTTTTTAAAATCATAACCGGTACAAACCGGTACCCTTTCGTAAAATTCACGAATTCAACAGCCAACCTATGTGCATATTTGCTTAAATCAAAGCAATACATTCATATAAAGCATCAAAACATGAAAATCATGCAATTTATCTGCCTTACTACCCTTTTTGTAAATTTTACTCTCAGGGGTAAAATCATCTTTTTCTTTATTCATCTAAGCCCTGATTTTCGTAAAATTATCATTTCATTTTCTAAATACTTTAAGTAATTCTAGACCCTGTAATTCCCCTCAAAATTACGTATAGGTATCTCTATGCACCTACAAAATTCCCTTACCTCGATTCTCGTTGAGCGCATATCTAAATTCCACTGTCGGAGGCTCGTCCGATCCGATTTGATGCTAATCCAGTCTCTGGGGCCGCAGATAATTATTTATACGTCAATTTAACCTAATAAATATAATTCTCGCGTTTACTATAGTCGATTTAACTAATTGGGCCAATTTACTCTTATTGGGCCCGATCGCACTTTAATGGGTCTCGACCCATTTTCAGCCCATTTATACTGTTTAAATCCCTTCTTCGGGTTTAGTGTGCTCATTCAGCTTACCAATAATTATCGGGCTTCGTTCCAAACTCATTGGATAGCCCGTATACCATTTACGATAATTACGTTGTAAATCTGATTAATATCCATTTTATACAGAATTAATCCGTAAATTTCGTAAAATAATCGAAACTCTATATTAAAGGACTCTAATTGTCGAAATTAAAATGTACTTACCCAATATGATGCGGGATACGAAAATCGGAGCTCAATCGGCTCTCGTTCGGGTTTTGTCGTAAAACTGCATAATTATATATTTAATCCCGGGTTACTTTTCGATTAAATATAATTTAAATAAATTTCTCGAAATTCAAATCGATCACTTTTGACCTCGTATCGACTTACCCGAAGTCCGGTGTATCCCTAAAATTTCTTTCCCTTTTTCCTTTTTTCTCTTTTTCTCCTTTTTTTCCTTCTTTCTTGGCTGAACCGGTTCAGTCCGGTTCAACCCGGTTCAAACTGGTCCGGTTCAGCCGGTTCACTCCGGTTCGCTCTGATTCGACCGGTTCGGTGCCTTGTCGGTCAGTTCTCCATCGGCTTCCACCGCCAGCAGCTCCGCGAGGTCGTCCGCAACTCGGATCTGGTCTCGGTTTCACACGAGGTTGCCGGAAAGTGGTCGGTCCGACCTCTTCTCCTTTTGCCGTCGGTGGTTCTCCCTCTTTTCGTCGATTTCGACGTCGTCCGTCGGTTTCGCCAGCCGTGACCACCACCGATCGCGTCGTCTGGGCCTAGGGAAGCTTCGGCTGGGGTCGGTTGGGGCTAGATCGGCGCCGATCGCCGTCGATCTCCTCTTCTCCCTCGGGTTCCCTCTCCTTCGATTTCATCGGATTTCGGCGTCGGTGGGCGGTACCGTCGGTACCAGGGAGGTTGCCGACCTCTCCTCTTTCTTTTTCGACCCTCACTTGGCCGATTGGGTCGCCGGTGGCCCGCCGGTCTTCTCCCCGATTTCGGCTAGCTTCTCCGTTTCTCTTAGTCTCTCTCTCTCCCCGATAAAGTTTTCGATCTTTTTTTTTCTTTTTTTATTCTATTTTATTTTTATTTATTATTATTTATAATTTAGTTTATTATTAAAATGTTCATTAAAATATTCAAATATATTCTAAAAATATCTACAATTATATTATTTTATTCCAAATAATTTAATTTAATTTAATTTAATTTATTTATTATATTTTTAATCATTTTTTCGGTATAATTTTTTCGTATTTTCGGGATATTGTCCCAGATGATTTTTCGGTATTCCTAAAAATTTCAGATCTTGATCAATTAGACTCGAAATTTAATTATTTCTTCGTTATTGATCAAGATTCTCAAATCCATTATTTTTAATTAAATTTTCTTATCGAATTTATTTCGACTTTTGATCTTTTGACCGTTTTGCCCTTGCACGTGTTCGGGATAAATTTAACCTGACTTCCCTTCACGAATTCTCATTCATTTCGTATTTTAAATCCTTATTTCCTGTCCGAATCCCATTTCATTTAATTTGGGACTATTTTCAATTCTTCATACGAAATTACAATATAATTCGGGTCTTACATAATCTCCCCTACTTAAAAAAAATTTGGTCCTCCAAATTAGAACTAAGTTAGTCTGTAAATCACTCCGGATATTTCGCACATATCATACTCTTTAACTCTTATGTGACTTTTTTCCGGGTGTAATACTACCAACATACTTTAATTTGGGAGATCATCTTAAACCTCAATACTTTCTCCTTCCTGTTTAATACCCAAATCAATTTTCCAATCATACGTTATACTTTCATTGAGCTAAACTGTTGGAACTCAAATCTGATCACATACACGGGGTCCGGATAATATTTTCGAAGCATCATAAGATAAGACACATTGTGGATGCATGCTAATTCAAGTGGTAACATCAACCTACAGGCCTTGTCTCCCACTTTGTCCAATCTCCTTCCGGATCTTGTTACGTCCTTATGCTATGTCTTAAGGCATGTAACTTCCAATAATACTAATTCACCCTTGGTGAATTCCAATGGTTTCTATCTCTTGTCAGCATAGTTTTTCTTTATGCTCTAAGGTGTTCTTAATCCTTCACAATTAATCAAACATCCTCAGAGATTTGTTTTACAAATTCGGGAACAATTTCCTATCTGTCACCCACTTCTTCTTATCCAAATCGGGGAACAATCCCTACGGCCATACTATACCTCATCTGAAGTTATCCCAATACTCAAGTGACAACTGTCCTTAATGGAGAATTCGATTAGTAACAACTGATCATCCCAGGAGCTTATCATATCAATGCACACACTCTCATCATATCCTCCAAAACTTGTACAGTTCTCTCTGACTGACCATCTGTCTGAGGACGAAAAGTCGTACTAACACTCAGTCGGGTTCCCATAGCTTCCTGAAAAATGTTCCCAAGAGTGGGAAGTGAAGCGGGAATCCTTATCTGTACCATGCTCCCTGGAAAATACTTGGTGTTCTACAATTTTTCATACACATAAATCTGCCTACGTACTTAGAGTATCAGGGGACTTTATAACCAGAAGGTGGGTAGACTTAATCAATCCATCGACTATCACCCAGATAGCCTTATGATTCATCGGGGTCCTCTGTAACCCATCACAAAATTCATGGTAACTTGTTCCCATTTCCGTGTCAATATAGGTAGAAATTGCAATAACCCTGCAACTTCTTTTGCTCTACCTTACTCTGCTGACATACGAGACACTTTCCCACAATCTCTACCATGTCTCTTTTAACATCTGACCACCAATAACCTTTCTAAGATTTCGATATATTTATTACTTCTCGAATGCACTGAATATCCCGAAGAGTGAGCTTCTGTCAATATCACTATCTCATCAACTATGGTCTTGGGGAGCACTTATACTATCTCTGAACCTCAGTAAGCCATCATCTCTCTTTATGAACTCTGTCACTGTACCCATCTGAATCTGACCCACACTATCGACACCATGCCGATCATCACGCTAAGCCTGTTAAATCCGGGCACTCTCATCCGGTTCTAATCTCAAGCTAGCCATCACACAATTACAGTCATCATTAGAGGGGATCACATCACTACTGAGGCTTACAACTGCTCTAGCAGCTCACGCTCCCTGACCATCATATGTAATACCATTCCGAGGCTTTTTCTGCTCAAGGCATCAGCCATCACATTAGCCTTTCCTTGGTGGTACAATTTTCCACAATCAAAATCTCTCAAAAGCTCTAACCCACTTTATTATTTCTCATATTCGCCTCTTTCTTTAAAAATAGATACTTAGGGCTTTATGATCAGTGCATACCCAAAATTCCTCATCGTGTACCTAGTAGTGCCATCTACTTAGTACAAATACTATCGCTGCCAACTTTTAAATCGTGGGTTAGATAGTTTATTTCATGATCCTTGAGTTGTTTGGATCCACAATCGACTATCTTCCCTTTTTGCATCAATACACAGCTCATTCATTATTTTGAGTCGTTCATACCCACGAAGAATCTCTTGAGCTGTTGGGTATGGTGAAAATAATCAAGGTGGTCAGTTCACACTTCATTACACCAAATTCACGTCACATCTATAATCTCACTTATCATCTCATTCAAATACCACGTTTTCATAGTTAAACGTGCCAACAAAGTATACCCTTTTTAGAACTTGCAGCAACCATCTGTAAAAGCAATTTCCCAATTGTTGCTTGTAAATCGCCCTGGACTTTAACTACACCCAACATATCATCAATAAGGATGATGACAAATCGGTCCAGGTAAAGTTTAAATAACTCATTGTAGTTGAGCTCCACTACTTATTTCAATCGTCAATATCCTTGACTTATTTACGCATAAGCGTATAAGATCCTTCAAAATCGCTTACGTTTTCAGGTATTAATCTGCGTCATTTCCTTTTCTTATCTTAACGGCTCTTATTAAATTTTACTATGTTAACCTTTATGATTTGTCGAATTTTAATATTCTTATCGTCTTAGTAAAGGTATCCTAATGCTGAAGGTATTTATTACGACGATCGATTTCACGTTATAGGTTATATATATATACTTTTAGACGCTGTCGAGTCTTCAGGCGAGGAGGTATTTTGAAATACCTTTATTAACCTTCAGACTTAACCACATAGACTGGTTATGGTTATATCCATCTTTATCCTTAGTTATAATTTATATTCCCTACTTATCACTTAATCCCAATTACTTCACATATTAAGGGTATTCCTTACCTAGCATATGTCTCTTACTCCAATACATCTTGTATTTAGGATCTATCTTATCTTAAAGATTATCTCCTTTTGTATATCCCTCATGACAAAACTCTTTCATTATTCATTCCGTGAGTACAATCCTTTACTCCTTTAATTTCAACTGTTGCACCCCTTTTTATCACTTATCAACACTTACAGTATACTTTTCAGTGATATTTTCACTCCTGTTTTCAACTTAAAATCTTTATATCCATATTCCGTTAATTAATCCTCCTCTATTAAGGTACTCATTTATCAGTATTATGCCCAATGATGTAGGCATTCATGCCTTTTACTCACTTATATGCGAATGAAGGCGGTATGAATAAATGTGTGGCACCAGGATCAATGAACATATGTACTTCATTATTCATAACAAGTGTGGTATCTTACACCACATCCATGAAACATCAATAGTGTCCTGGTCCAAAACATCCTCTCGCCTTTGTCCAACAGCCTACTTTCCTTTTTCTTTTCGGCTATGGCCTCCCTTTTCGTTGCAGCTATACCAACGAAGTCTTTCTCTGTCTCTTTACTTTTCTGTGGGGAGATCTCGCCCAACTTTGTGCAATCAAAATCAATAGTCCATCTTACCATACTTAACGGCCATTTTTATCAATACAGTGTAGGTATAGACCCTCCTTCCGTGGTATCTACCACACATCCCACACTGCTTACAGTGCTTACACTGCTACACTGCTTTGTAGCAGGTCGGGGTCCTCCAATCACAATGCCCCTCAAGAGTGCCAAAATTGGATGCATTGGGACCTTATTAATTATCTTACTCCATGACTCGTCAAATTAAATCTTTTACCAATTACCATTTTCCCATTTTAACATCTTTGTCATTTCTCGATTCTCTTTTCTGTCTCTGTTTTAGCCCTCACTACCTTTCCCAATCTCAGAGGCATGCAATTCACGTTCTTATTTACCCAACTGTAAATCTGCGCATTGCCTCGGTATAAGTAATATCTCACAGGCCAATCGGACTCTAATTGAAAAGTTGAGCCATTTCATGAACTTTTAGACATCTCGACTGTCACTTGTTCATAGTGTCGAGGTAATATCTGCCCAGGAATATAATTGAGTTTCATACTCATAAGCATACTCATCAATAAATCAAATCCTCTGGGTAAGAGTAAGGACTTTTATCTATCATTTCTTTTAAACAATGTCCAGGATATCCTGTCACCGGAATACATCCATAAACATTTCTCATCTTAGCTCTGGATGTTTAACACTTAAGATGGGTCGAGCGGGTTTCCACCAATGCTCCGCTGCGCCCTCGAATCTCATTCATAATCTGAGCAATTAGCTCCTCAAAATAATCTCCACACTCGGCTCCAACCTCGCGAAGCGTGTCTCAATACTATTTGGTCTCTTTATAGGACCCTGTGGAGTATGCTCATCATCAGCCTCCACCTCACTCTCATCTTGAGTCTCATGTGACGACTCATTCGACTCTCAGACCAATCCCTACGGCCTCGAGCATGTGTACTCGCCCCTCTACCATAGCGGCTATCGTTTATAAAAACTAGATTATTGCATTCGAAACTAAATTCTTCACTGCTGTTCCACCTTGATATATACAATTGTATCTAAACAATGCACAGTACATGGGGATGTAAATTTACTTAACCACTAACACCGACTCATATCAGGCCAACTCTGCTCTGATACCATCTTTTCTGTCATGACCCAAATAACCTAAAAATCAGAGTAAATTTTTCACTTTTTTATTTCCTTACCCGTCGTGAACAGTTACACTACTAAACAGTTGGGCTATGATTCGGTGTTAGTCACCTCTCACCTATTTACCTTTCCATTTTCATATTTCATTTACATATCAATTGATTTAAACTAAATACATCCCCAACATTACATCCATATACAGTACTGTGCATCTATATGTTCAGATACAAAATTATACAAATGTGTATACCTGGTCCTGATAAGAAGCAGCGGATAATCGAAATGCGAAACTATTGTCACTCTCTTCTACTGAATATACCCTGTAGGGTGAAAAATGAAAGGGTGAGCATAAACAGCTCAGTAAGGCAATAATGTAAGCAGGTAGATAACTATACTATCTACGTGCTGATAATGTCATGATATAAAATCGTTTACATTTGGAGCATGAGGTATGACTAAAACGATACCACATGTATGTATGTATCGTATAAGAGAAATCATGAAATTGACATATAAAACACACATGGAAAAATCATCATCTATGACATCTCATGCTCGTCACATTAAAACTTATTAGTTTCATCATAAACTCATCACTTTAAAACTCATTTGTTTAATCACAAAACTCATCACTTTAAAACTCATTTGTTTCATTATAAAACAACCACATCAAGGCTAAACCCATCTCTCGGGAATACCTTGATTCATTAAATCGCATTTCGTTTAAAAACATAAATCGGGACCATACCCCTCCATCAGGTTTGTCCTGGTCTATCCAGACCGTATGATATCATGTGAGGCATGTAGGTTACTGTATGAAAATCGAGGACTATAGCCATACTTTGTCCCTGTGATCCCAGGCTACACGGATCCCGGTGTGTGGGGTATCACAACTGTAACGGGAGGTGGGGTCAATTCCTACCCACTAGAATAGCAAGTAACATCATAGAGTCATCATGACTGTACGGTACAGCGTACTCCGTGTGACATACACTATACATCGTACTCCATGGACCCATATCATAGTTTGGGGGTGCCTGCCATAGGTCTTACCTACCCCAATACTATGTCGATAACCAACCCATGTCTCAAAGTATACGTGCGAGCATCTCAACTCTCTGTGACACACAGTCTACAGGAGGCTTTCGCACGACTATATGCATGTCAACTCACGTCTAGTGCGAGCGAAGCTCTAGCACCACGCTATGCGTATCATGATATCTAAAATCTCGTGCGAGCGAAGCTCCAGCACGGTTTTGTACACACACAAATTTCTCGTACGAGCAATGCTCCAGTACGGCTTTTTCATGAGAAATAAATCAGTAAACTTGAGTGCGAGAAGGACTCTAGCACTCTTTTTATTCATGTAAATACGATAGGTGGCTCAATCTTGATAAAACATCTTTTAAAAATCATAACCGGTACAAACCGGTACCCTTTCGTAAAATTCACGAATTCAACAGCCAACCTATGTGCATATTTGCTTAAATCAAAGCAATACATTCATATAAAGCATCAAAACATGAAAATCATGCAATTTATCTGCCTTACTACCCTTTTTGTAAATTTTACTCTCAAGGGCAAAATCGTCTTTTTCTTTATTCATCTAAGCCCCGATTTTCATAAAATTATCATTTCATTTTCTAAATACTTTAAGTAATTCTAGACCCTGTAATTCCCCTCAAAATTACGTATAAGTATCTCTATGCACCTACAAAATTTCCTTACCTCGATTCTCGTCGAGCGCGTATCTAAATTCCACTGTCGGAGGCTCGTCCGATCCGATTTGATGCTAATCCAGTCTCTGGGGCTGCAGATAATTATTTATCACATCAATTTAACCTAATAAATATAATTCTCGCATTTACTATAGTCGATTTAACTAATTGGGCCAATTTACTCTTATTGGGCCCGATCGCACTTTAATGGGCCTCGACCCATTTTCAGCCCATTTATACTGTTTAAATCCCTTCTTCAGGTTTACTGGGCTCATTCAGCTTACCAATAATTATCGGGCTTCGTTCCAAACTCATTGGATAGCCCGTATACCATTTACGGTAATTACATTGTAAATCCGATTAATATCCCTTTTACACAGAATTAATCCGTAAATTTCGTAAAATAATCGAAACTCTGTATTAAAGGACTCTAATTGTCGAAATTAAAATGTACTTACCCAATATGATGCGGGATACAAAAATCGGAGCTCAATCGGCTCTCGTTTGGGTTTTGTCATAAAACTGCACAATTATATATTTAATCCCGGGTTACTTTTTGATTAAATATAATTTAAATAAATTTCTCGAAATTCAAATCGATCACTTTTGACCTCATATCGACTTACCCGAAGTCCGGTGTATCCCTAAAATTTCTTTTCCTTTTTCCTTTTTCTCTTTTTCTCTTTTTTTTCCTTCTTTCTTGGCTGAACCGGTTCAGTCCGGTTCAACCCAGTTCAGACCGGTCTGGTTCAGCTGATTCACTCCGGATCACTCCGGTTCGATCGGTTCGGTGCCTTGCCGACTGGTTCTTCACCGGCTTCCACCGCCAACAGCTCCGCGAGGTCGTCCGCAGCTCAGATCTGGTCTCGATTTCACACGAGGTCGTCGAAAAGTGGCCGGTCCGGCCTCTTCTCCTTTCGCCGTCGATGGTTCTCCCTCTTTTCGTCGATTTCGGCGCCATCCGTCGGTTTCGCCAGTCGTGACCACCACCGATCGCATCGTCTGGGCCTGGGGAAGCCTCGGTTGGGGTCGGTTGGGGCTAGATCGGCTCCGATTGCCGCTGATCTTGTGAGATATATTTGAATTATGTAATTTATTGAGCTAAGTGAATTGGGGAATGATAATTGGAGATTTATAGGTTAAGTGTCTAAAATAAGTGTGAAGTTATGAGGACAGATCGATCTAGGAGAAGGAGAGATCGATCTGGTGAGTTAAAAATGTCGAGGAAGGAGGAATCTGAGGAGCAGATCGATCTCCAATGGAAGAGGATCGATCTCCTTATGATTCTGTTTGAGAGAAGATCGATCTCATGAGGAAGAGATCGATCTCCAAATGGTTCTGTTTGGGAGAAGATCGATCTCCTCAAGGAGCAGATCGATCTCATAAAGCCATAAAGAGATCGATCTCACCCCTCGACATATCGATCTCCTAGGCATAAATTGCCCCAAATCGTCCCAAAAATTCAAATGCAGATCGATCTCATCAAGAGGCAGATCGATCTCCTGCCCTCAGCTTATATAAGAAACCCCTGCTTTCTCCATCTCACTTTCTCTCTCTTCCAACCCCCATTTTTACCAAAACCTAGCTTTCTCACTCATCCAAAGCACCCATTTTCGACCGAATTAGAAGCTGTGGCAAGAAGGAAAGTTGTTCCTCATCAAAGGGAGAACAACATACTTGGAAATCGAAAGGCGGATCGAATCGAGGCAAGAGATAAGCTCTCCATAAGTTTTGGGTAATTTCTAAACCTCGATCTTGATATCTGAGATGATTTCGATGATAATGGTGGTTGACATTGTGTTGAAATAGCTGGAAAATGATTAGGGATTGATGAAATTGCAATGTGGTTGGAGTGATAATGATATTTAGAAATTTTGGGAATTTGAGCTATAAATAGAAATTTAGACAATGTGGTGAATTAGCGTAGATAATTGGCATGAGAAACGTAGAACGTTGAGATGTTGTGAATGAGAGTGTAGTTTGGGGTAGAGTTACGAGAATCAAGAGATTTAAGGTGTTATGAGCAATTATGCTCGATTTTTTAGAATTGAGGTTTATGAGATAATTGAGTATTGATGTTTTAACATCGTTTGGACAGCTCGGGAGTTCCAGAGTGGAATGCGAGGCTAGTCCGTGATACGGGGGAAACGATTGCACTATACGAGGTGCAAAGATGTAAGGGAAATCTAAACCATTTGTGTATGTGATTTGTAAACTATTATAGCATGATTTGTGGTTTATAAAACAAGCATGTTGAGTGTTGGGTTGAGTTATAATTGCACACGATTTTTATAGCCGGTTGGGGCCCATTGTTTAATACGTTTATAAGCTGAGTGTGAAATTGCTTTATAAACTGTCGAATTTGAGTGAGTAATGAATTGGGCTCTACGTTAAGGCAATATCGAGATTTGAGAAATGTGTGCGTGTTTTGCCGGTTGGAACTCGGTTTTATTATGTTTTGTGTTGAGTACAAAACAGTTTTCAAATGAGTTTTATGAGAGAAAAACCACTATGAGTTCTACGTGAAGGCAAACCAGTCTTGTGTGATAAGACTTAGGTGTGTAATTTTAAGTACACACCGGGCATTGCTCTGGTAGCATGTAAGCCCGATTTCTTCTCCGTTCTGGTAACATGAGCATAACCCATTCTGTGGCTATGCCACGTATACTTGGTGGCCGTTGCCACGTGAGAAACCCCATTTGGTGGCTGTTGCCACGTGAGAAACCCCATTTGGTGGCCGTTGCCACGTGAGAAACCCCATTGGTGGCCGTTGCCATGTGATACCCCATTTGGTGGCCGTTGCCACGTGAGAAACCCCATTTGGTGGCCGTTGCCACGTGAGAAACCCTATTGGTGGCTGTTGCCACGTGATACCCCATTTGGTGACTGTTGCCACGTGAGAAACCCCATCTGGTGGCCGTTGCCACGTGAGAAACCCTATTGGTGGCCGTTGCCACGTGAGAATAATTAGTGGCCGTTGCCACGCGAAACCCTATCCAGTGGCTATGCCACATGTGAAATTAAATCAGTGGCTATGCCACGTGTGTTTAGTGGCTATGCCACGTGTGAATTTAACTCAGTGGCTATGCCACGTGTGTTTAATGGCTGCGCCAAGTGCATTACTATTTCAGTGATTTTATCACGTTCATTGAGAAAGCGTTTATCGCATTATTTTCACATGCTTTGTTATTGCTCTAGACCGAGCCTTTTTACTTCATGTTTTCACATGATTTGAGACATGAGAATGTCGTTTTGAGTACTTTCATGCTATGGCTTTCAAATGAGATTAATGAGTTTCACATACAAATAAATATTTTGTAATGTGCATTTTGGTTTATGAAATGAGTCCCTTACCCCCTTTACTGAGCGATTTAGAAGCTCACCCTGTTTTCTTTCCCCCCAGATGTCTTCAAGTGAAAAAGGGTTTTCCTGCGACGTACGGAGTAGTGGCTAGTGGAGGACTTGAGCTCCAGGCCATATATTGTATTTTGAGGTATCTTTTATCTTTTCATGTACCCAGACAATTACTGTAATTGCAGACACTTGATGTATAACATTGTATGGGATGTATTAGGATTAATTAACTTGGATAATTGAGTAATGTATATGATACAATGTACACTATATTATGATGAGATCTTGAGGCATGATAATTATGATGATGTATGACACTGCACAGGAATGCACCCTTAATTGTGAATTAATGAGTAAAAAGTTTTAAATTTGCCCTATTTTCCGCATTTTCGAGGCGTGACAAATCTCCTCTTCTCCCTCGTGTTCCCTTTCCTTCGATTTCGCCGGATTTCGACGTCGGTGGGCGGTACCGTCGGTACCAGGGAGGTCGCCGGCCTCTCCTCTTTCTTTTTCGGCCCTCACCTAGCCGATTGGGTAGCCGGTGGCCCGCCAGTCTTCTCCCCGATTTCGGCTAGCTTCTCCGTTTCTCTTAGTCTCTCTCTCTCCCCGATAAAGTTTCTGATCGTTTTTTTCTTTTTTTTATTCTATTTTATTTTTATTTATTATTATTTATAATTTAGTTTATTATTAAAATGTTCATTAAAATATTCAAATATATTCTAAAAATATCTACAATTATATTATTTTATTCCAAACAATTTAATTTAATTTAATTTAATTTATTTATTATATTTTTAATCATTTTTTCGGTATAATTTTTTCGTATTTTCGGGATATTGTCCCGGGTGACTTTTTGGTATTCCTAAAAATTTCGGATCTTGATCAATTGGACTCGAAATTTAATTATTTCTTCGTTATTGATCAAGATTCTCTAATCCATTATTTTTAATTAAATTTTCTTATCGAATTTATTCCGACTTTCGATCTTTTGACCTTTTTACCCTTGCACGTGTTCGGGATAAATTTAACCCGACTTCCCTTCACGAATACTCATTCATTTCGTATTTTAAATCCTTATTTCCTGTCCGAATCCCATTTCATTTAATTTGGGACTATTTTCAATTCTTCATACGAAATTACAATATAATTCGGGTCTTAAAAAAATGAAAATAATAAAAATATAACTAAACTCTTAAAAAGAAAGTACAAATGCATGAAATTACTTTAAAAATTAAAATTAAAACTATTAAAAATGCAAAGAAAAGAAACTAATGCATGAAATTCCTAAAAATACCTAAATGTAAACCTAACCCTAAATTACCCTAAGTGACCTATAATGCAAACCCTAAATTAATGCCTATCCCTTATAAAAATGCATAAAACAATAAAATGCATGTTAAAATACTATTAACTAATGTAATGAATGCATGAAAACAAATAGTTTTTTGGATTTTTAGAAAATGAATTTAATGTTAGCTAAATGTGTATGAAATTAACCTAATGTGTAACTAACCCTAAATGAATGACTTTACCACTAAGCTAAGACATTTTTAAAGACCAAAATAGCAACTAAGAATGTACTAATCAACCCTTAAAAATTATCACCTAGAAAAACTAATCTAACCTAGCTAATGCATGTAAATGCTAATGCAATTGTTATGAAAACTTAATCAAACTTTACCTAACTAATACCCTATATGAATACTACCCTAATACATTCAAAATGCATCCTTAAACAGCAACTAATAATGATGAAACAATAGCTAAACTAAAGCTGGAGTGGATGCAAAAATAATGCAAATAAAATCCTAAATTTGATGGAAATGCTAGAGGAATTAAGCCAAAAATAATCTAAACCTTAACCACTAATTACATGACCTTAATATGACCTAGAAACTAATGAATTGGACCATTAACATGCTAATAATAGCAGTTGAAACTGCCCCTAGATAGAATTGAAATTGAATGCAAAATGACAATAAAATGCACTGAAAATGCTATAGATATCAAAAGTAACACTTCCTGAGCTATAACCACTAAATGTATGACCTTAATATAACTTAACAACTAATTAAATAAACCTCATAAATGCCTAAAATAGTAACAAAAACTGACCTATATAGACCCCCCCCCCAAAGTAATGCCTAAGCTAAGAAAAATAAAAGCAAAATGCTATGAAAATGCCAAAGAAAATTAATCTAATGTTACCTAAAAATTAACTAATGTATAAATGACCTTAAAACTAATTAAACCTAACTAAACATGATCTAAAAATGCAGCAAACAGAAACCATAGATGTGCTCGCACTAACGCCTAAAACAAAAAAAAAAATAAATGTAAAAAGTGCACGCAGGAAATGCCATGAAACCTAAACTATTTACTTCTAAAAATTACCTAATAAATGTCTAATCCTAACATGCCTTAAAAACTAATTAGATGAATCTTTAAATGTCATGAAATGGCATTTACAAAATACCTCAAAGAAAATGCCTAAAGCTAGAGCTGTAAAGGTAACATGAAAATGAAAATTCTTATATTAAAAATTATGCAACATTAATGAGTTCTAAGCGTTAAAAACCATTTTCAACATTAGAAACTTTTAAGGAAATGGTTCAAAATATGAAAATAAACTTTAAAAAAAAAAATCCAAAATAGTGGTTGGAAACAATAACAGTAAATGAAAATTTTAGTGAAAAGCAATGTGAAGCAAGCTCACAGATAAGAGCTATTGAGGTAGTTTTCAACCTCCTTAGCTTCCCATGCTCTTAGAGCTCAACCAAAGTAAAAAATGGAAGAAGAATGTGGAGTAGAAGATGACTTCAATGTTAGAAAAAAATAAATTCATAGCATTGATTTAAAGAAAGCTTTAAAGTAAAATAAAAATAACAAACAAATTATAAGGAGAACTTGTAATATAACAATGGGAATGTAAAGGTACTTAGAAAATAAAAATTGTCGCTACTCATTAAAAATCATTAAAAAGCATTGAAATAAACCAAAAACCCTAAAAATCATTAAAAAGCATTGAAATAAACCAAAAACCCTATTGTAGTTGACCTTTATAGAAATCCCTAACATTTTTCTTAAATAGTCACTTAAATTAGGGGTACAAGAGTAATTTGGCTTTGTAGATGAGTTGGCAACCCTTGCCACCTGTCTTCACTTGCTTGGCTCTTCTTATGAGATATTTTCACGTCATTTAATGCTTCACATTAGCCCATGGACAACTCACACCTTCTAATACCATTTATTCATCCTTTTATGCACTTAAGCATCCATCTGGCAAAGACATGTAATTTCCATGTGTTCCAATAGTGAATAAGACAGTGACATGTGGATTTTTAACTAACAGGGAGAGGTGAGGTGCACTACAGGATAAAATGTTTTGCTATTTTGGATTATAGCACTAGATTTTTGTCATATAGTAGATCTGGCCTAATTTCTACCTTTTTTTTTCAGCCCAAATTTCACCAAATCATCCAAAATTCTTCTAGAATTTATTTATCTACAGACTTAGAAGAAATTATTCAAATTATGAGGATAATTAACACAATTCACAAGAGGATTAAGCAAAATTAAGACGATTAAGCACAAAAATAACTTTATTTTCATAGAGTTATAAGTGCACTACAAGATTATTATTTGCACTTAGTATGTCATGCTTCAAATATTGGAATAGAACGAGATTGTAGTAATCAAGTGAAAATTTTGGATGGTACGATTTTTGTTGATCACTCTAAATTTTTGAAATTCAACTAGAGTGAAATTATGAAAATTGCAACTTACGTTCTAAGTTGAGCTCTAAGTAAAATCAGTTCCCAAATTCATCTTAATTTTTAGTCATAAAGAAGTTAAGTTTGTGTCATTTTCCTTGTATAAGGTTATAAAATAAAGGCAAAGGCCTATAACTCTAGTTAAGAAAACTATCAGTGATAATTTTATTGGTTATTGTATCAACTAGATAAATTTTAGATTTTGGTTTTATAGTTGTGTGATGTTAAAGTCATTAAGTTTGACTATGCAATCTATTTAGAGGATGACTTAGAGAGTGGGAGTTGTGAACTCTACAAAGTCATCTAGGAAGTACATATTTTTGTGTCGGTCCCATATATATGTCACCTTTATATGAAAAAAAAGCCACAACTGAAAGATTCAACAATTGATCCCAATACTATATTTTAAACTTGCACCTAAACTTACGAAGGAACATGAATGTGTGATTCATGTATCTTCAGATTCTGATGCTAGTTAGGAGGCTTTAATCATTCGACCTCTTCGACTTGGATATTTGCCACATACAATTAGTCAGCTTCTATGTTGTATAAAGACGTTTAGCATCTATTTGAGTTGTCACATCATTGTAGACCAAAAGAGACTCTAGAGACCAAGTAGAAGATTTAAAGCCAAACTTGGCTAGGGGCTCTAAATATAGAGAAGGAATTGGTTATATGGAAACATTCCCTCTTATTTCTACCTAAGATTGTTTTAGAATTATGATGGCAATTGGTAGCTCATTCCGATCAGGAGCTACAATATATAAAAGGAAAAACCTCAAAGTTTGTAGCTCTTATGATGGAACATATAGTTGTGAACTTAAGAGTTCATTTGCGAATATTAAAAGACATCTAGATCATGATATCTAAAGTTGTAAAGAAATTATCACTTTAACGAGAACAAGCTGACAAATTGATCCACTACAAGGTCGGTGGGAGTAGTTATGTGTTTATGGTACTCTAAATTGGTGATATCAAATAGCAGCCTATGACATTAACCTATTGTATGAGACAAAATTCATGTCGTCATGTCACTTGAGGATAAAGAATCTAACTAAGGCCCCATACTCTTTCAGGATTGAGATTCTTAGTGACATATTTATAGGCATAATTTGTTAGTCTAAAAAAACTACGTTACAAGTATTAAGTAGGTTTGGTGTTTATTGCTCTCTAAATAAGTCGCCATTTTGTGAAAAGTGATCTACTGTTAAAATCTCAGTGTCCTCAAATAGATAATGAAATAGCTCAATTGTCATGTGTTATGTATGCCATGTTGTGCATAATTACTATGAGCTAAAGTCTGTACAAATTTTAATGTTCTACATGTTATAAATGTACTTCAGAGACACATGAGCAATCTTATAATAGAGAGCTGGAAGCTATTAAATGAGTTTTTGGATATTAGCAAATCTTACATTCTAGGTAGGATTGAATATTCATATGATGGTCTTGCATGCTATCCAGGTTTATTGAAACCAATTTCTAGTTATACATTTGTTTTATAGAGAAGTTGTTCTTGAAAAGTTTGAAACAAACACTTACGGTCTCCTTGACTTTAGAGGCTAAGTATGCAGCAGACAGAGGTGATGAATACTGTGGTTGATAGAATAAAGCTAGGCAAAATCCTATACTTGGTTTTGGATAAGTGCACTATAGGATTCTGTGTTTGCACCTAGTATGTTGTGCTTAAAATACCGAAATAGAATGTGATTACAGTATTAATCAATCGTACATTTTGGATATGGTATAATTTACGTTAATCACTCCAAATTCCTGAAATTCAGCTAGAGTGAAGTTATGAAAACTTCAACTCACATTCTAAGTTAAGCTCCAAGCAAAATCAATTCCCAAATTCATCTTCACTTATAGTCATACAAGAAGCCAAGTTTACACTGTTTTCTTTGTTCAAGGTTATAAAGTAAAGACAAAGGCCTATAACCCGTAGTCAAGAAAACTATCAGTGGAAATTTTGTTGGTTATTGTATTTGCTGGATGGATTTTAGATTTTAGTTTTATAGTCATGTGATGCTAGAGTTATTGAACTAACTGTGCAATCTATTTAGAGGATAACTTTAAAATTGGGAGTTGTGAACTCCATAAAGTTATCAAGAAAGCACATATTCTTGTGCTAGTCCCAAATATATGCCACATTTTTATAAATAAATAAAAAAAAGGCACCACCCAAAGATTCAATAGTTGTTCTCAACACTATATTTCTAAACCTGCACTTGAACTTACAGAAGAACTTGAATGTGTCATTCATGTGTCTTCTGATTCTAATGCTAGTTAGGAGGCTTTACTGATTCGAACTCTTCGAGTTGGATATTTGCCTCATAGAATGAGTTAGCATCTATGCTGTATAAGGACATTTGGGATATATTTGAGTTGTCACATCATTGTAGACCAAAAGAGACTATAAAGATCGAGTAAAAGATGTAAAGCCAGACATGGCTAAGGGCTCTAAATATAGAGAGGGAATTGGTTATATGGAAATATGGAAACATTCTCTCCTGTATCTACTTAAGATTTTTTTTAGAATTATGATGGCAATTAGTAACTTATTCTGATTAGGAGCTACATTATATTGACATTAAAATGTCTAAGAGGAATAATCTGAAAGTTTGTCATTTTTGAGATTGAACATGTAGTTTGTGAACTCAAGACTTCATTTGCATACGTTAAAAGGCATTCATATAATGATATCTAAAGTTTTAAAGAAATTTTCACTTTTTACAAGCTGATAAATGGATCCATTACATAGTCGCTGAGAGCAATCATTTTTTTGTGGTTTTCTAAATTGATGATATCTAAAAAAGTAGCTTATGACATTGACTTGTTGTATGAGACAAATTTCATGTCGTAATATCACTTTAGGATGAAGAATCTAAGTAAGACCCCAGTTTTAGGGATTGGGATTTTTCATGACAAATTTATAGGCATACTTTGTTGGTCTTAAAAGACCTACACTAAGTGCGTTAAGTAGGTTTGATGTATATTGTTGCCCAACTAAGGTACCCTTTTGTGAAAGCTAACATATTGTTAAAATCCCAATGTCCTCAAATAGATAATGAAAGAACTCATGTCGTGTATTATGTATGCCTTATTATTGGTCATTATTGTATGCTCAAGTCTGTATGCTTTTTTATGTTGTGCAAGTTATGGGTGCACTCTATAGACACTTGAGCAATCTTGTAATAGAGAGTTGTAAGCTACAAAGAGAGTATTTGAATATTAGCAAATCTAACATTCTGGGTATGGTTGAATATTCTGATGCTGATTTTACATGCTGTCCAGATTATTGAAACCAATTTCACGTTATACATTCGTGTTATATAGAGGAGTTGTTACTTGAAAAGTGTGAAATAAACACTTATAACATCCTTAACTACGGAGGCTAAGCATGTAGCATGCTGTAAAGCTACATAATGGGACATTTATGGTTCAGAATTGCATCTCAAAGCTGATGTGGTTGCCATTTCGAAATCTTAGAGATGTATTGTGGTGATGTTGTAAGACTTGCTTTCTCTCTCAAAATTTGAGAGTTTCCTCACGCTTCAAAAGTATAGATATCATAGTTTGATTTGTTAAAGAGAAAGTAATAGAATTCATTGTTTGATTAGATTGTAGAGTACATAAATAAAGAACTCATTTTGGTTAATCCACTCAGAATTTGGTTGCTTAAGTGTTTTGACGACATAACACTTGTATAAGGCTTATAGAACCTTTTCTGCGTTAAGTTAGTGGGAGCTCTGTCTAATGAAGTTAGTTGCAATTGTGTTGATGGATTCTTACTTACCATCACGCATTCTGATGAATATGGCATTATGTTGGATGAGATATTTCGTGTTAGTTACATGTTCAATTGATGCAATGCATCATTTGGTTTAGATGCATGGACCTACCGAAAATGGATATTTGATTTTGTTTTCGTATCAATTCTATTTCTTGTGACAACCCGGAAGCGCGAAAAATATGACAAATTTAAAATTTTTCTTAAACTAAAACTAACAACTCTTGGTGCATTCCTGTGCAATGTCATTTAATCACTTACGTTTAAAACTAGTCATTATACCCAAGATCATACAATTCATACTTAATGAATATCAAATACATAATATTCCAAAAAGAATCAACCCATATGATTCGTTTACTTCACATCGTCCTAATTACATCCCAAAAATACTTATCACAAGTGTTTGTATACATCTTTGTCTGGACACAAAATGAACTGAATTATACCTTATGCGTGTACAAGCGATAGCCTAGGGAGATCTTGTCCACCAGCCTATTACACGTACGCGGCAAGCTCCGACTCGCTTACTTAAAAAAATTTGGAGGAGGGAGGAAAAAGGGTTAGCTCTCAAAACGCTCAGTAAGGAGGATAAGGGAAGTTATGAAAAGCATCATCACAAACACAATATGATGGAAATAATGAGCATGCAAATCGTTATAGAAATAACTATGTAAACAATGGCATCATGATAACTCGCGTGACAAAAGTCACAAATCACATTATCATCAAAACTCAATACGTGATATAAATCACAATTATAAAATCATATCATCATCATAATGATCGAGACTAGGCATTTATAAAAACTCATATAAAACTCATCGTCATAAGCACATCAATCAATTGAATTCGTCCCCTAGGCGGACATCCCCAATCGAGGGATTTCGTCGACAATAATACATACATGGCCATAGTTCGCTGTAAACTTGATCAGAGTCGTATAGCCGTCGGTCTTACATGCTATCAAAGCACGGCCCGGCCTTACATGCTATCAAAGCAAAGTCACCCATCGCTATCAGAGCAGGGTCATCTCACGTTATCAGAAAGGAGGCGTCGGTCTTACATGCTACTAGAGCACGGCCCGACCTTACATGCTACCAGAGCAAAGCTTGATGTGCATCTCATAACAAGCCATAGTCTCGGTAAAAACATGTCATTGTTATATAAAAATCGTTTTGCCTTACACGTAGAGCTCATAGTGGTTATCACAAAACCCAATTCGGTTATAAACCATGTGTTCACAAATACACAATATCACGAAACTCATTTCGGTTATAAACCATATGTGTTCACAAATAAACAAATCTCATCAAATCGAGCTCAAACCGACAAAACATTCACACATTCATCAAAACATCAATTCATCTCATTTCTCATAAACATGCTCATTTCATTAAACCTTTTTCATGCTATTAAAACATTTTCACTCATTTGAAAACTCACAAGCATAAACGGTTTATTTCCCTTATCTCTTGCACCTTGAGTGGTACAATATCTTCTCGGACTAGCCTCGTTTCCCATGCCGGATTCTCGAGCTATCCACACATCATCAAATCATCAATACACATTATTCTCATTTCTCTTTTCACCTCATTTATATTATACACCTATACCACATCTCAAGTTACCACTTTTAATGATGTATATTGTCTCATAGCTCTTCCTACAGTGCTACCAATACTTTATCTAGCTCAAAATCATCACAAGATATCTACATTGCATTTCCCAACTATGTTCATTGGTTGTTTCCTTCATGACTTAGACATTTCCAACTATATACATGTATATGTGCATTTATTCACCAATGTACCAAATGAAAATGCTTAAAACAAGGATCTTGTGAACTCACCTAGCTTGTCCTCTCTTGACCAAGCTTGTAGAATGCTTGCCTCTTCCCTTTGTTCAAGCCAACCTTTGATTTTCTAGTATGTTGATCCTCTTGCCAAGAGGAACAACTTTGTATCTTACTCCTTTGTCTAATTTTGTCTAGAATAGGGTGAATCTTAGAGAGAGAAAGCTTCGTTTGGGTGAAAATGGTGAAGGTTGAGGTTTGGAAGTGAGAGGGAATCGGTTTCCAGGAAAAATTTTATGTTTCTTATATAGGCGTGGGAGATCGATCTGGTCATTGAAGGAAATCGATCCCTACTTGATTCACCTGCTCCAACTGCTCCATTAACAACTATAGATCTTTCGAGGGGGAAAGATCAATCTGTTCAACTAAGGAGAGATCGATCTGGCATTAGGTAGGGATCGATCTCTTCCAAGCCGAGACTTAAGGAGATCGATCTGCCCTTGTGACAAGATCGGTCTTTGTTAGGCAGAGGCATTAAGAGATCGATCTTCTTCCTTATGAGATCAATCTACCTGTCTACTTTTGCACGTTTTTTGCATTCTAGAGCTATAGGATCGATCTCTCATCCTTGGAGATCGATCTGGCCTTCACAGATTCTACTGCTGCTGCATCAATTTACAAGAAACTCAATGCGAAACTTACCATAATCTACTCCATAGGCCATATTTCAATTAATACACATTCAAGACTTAAAAACTTCATCTCCTTATACTTCATTAGATTCAAAACTTGTGTGTACATCAACATATCATAATTACATTCTCCCATTACAAATCTCTTAAAATTTATAGTTCTCACATTTCACACTTCCATGCTACTATTTAATGACGTGTTTATGAGTCTAGGCATTTGTACTCTTTCAATACAATGCATCTTGAGGCTCATAAATGCTTGAGGTACATAAGTCCACACATTATTACCCTATCGGTATCATGTATTCTAGGGTTTCTAAATGCTTATGTGTTGCACGGTACTTGGGTATATGTTCATATTTGACATATTTTGGTCATAACCTTTCTATTGGTCTAGATTTTGTTACAATTGATGATTTAGCTATCCAAATGGGAGATTGTTGGATTTATCTAATTTTGATAGTAATATACCCAAGTTAAGTAGTATGATTCCAATTGAATGTGACCTTATATTATTTATATAGTATACATGTATTAAACACATAATGAGATACATGATCACATGAACGGATATCTCTACTCTCAGCTTATATATATGAAGCTAGCCCATTAAGTTTTATAACTTTAAAAACAGGGATGAAATTAGAAATCCCTTCTCTCTAGTTCTCCTTCTCACTCTCTCTTTCATTCTTTCTCCTATGCAAGCTCGAGGACAATCAATGAAAAACATTTGGAAGGCGCTTCAACCTTAAAGCAATTGTAGTTGTGGAATTGAGCTCTCACCCACATACAAGTCAGTTTTACAGCATTTCAATATTGTATTAGTGACTTGATGATGTTTTAGCTAGTTTTAATATTAGCAATAATGTCGAGTGAAGTAGCTATAGACGAACAAACTTCTGTTCTCTTTTTCACCTCAAGGTATAAATAATTTCTATTCATATGATTTATGGTCATCCACTTCTAACTTTTACAAAGATTATAATTATTATCCGCAATATAGATTCTTCGTCATATACCTCTACATTGCAAAGTTTTAACAAATTGAGATTCTACATGTTTTCAGGTAAGTTAGAGTCAAATACAAGTCCTTTTACCACGAAATCAGCATCAACGCTAAAGTTAAAGTTACATGGGTAATATTCTCACCTTTTAGGCTTTCACCAGCAAGAAGAAGAAAAAAGAACTAAACTCCTTTCTTTTCTTTTTTTTTATTCCAGCCAATTAACGAAATCCAAGTTATGGAGTGTGGGTTTAGTTTTTGATTTTTTTTCTTTTATTCTTGAGTGTCCCGAGGCAAACTATGGCTTTAGTAGATGAATTGGTGGTGGGTGTTGTAGGTGATGAGTAGATTGATGGAAGTGTTAATATTTGAGGTTCCTCTTTGCTTCTTTGCATTTTCATTTTCTTGAACATTATTATTTTTTCCCCTGCATTCCCTTCTTTTTTTTTAAGTTTTAATCTTTAAGGTTATAACCCAAGCTGCTTTCTAGGGGTCTACTTAGTTACATTTCTTTCTCTTCTTTCTAACTTTTTTCCTTCTGGGCTTTTACCCATTTACACTTTAATCTTGCTTAGTGTCCACTTTTTGTATTTACTCTTTTATGCGACTCTTATTACATCTCAATAATTCTCCCAACATAATACAGGAGAATGGATGCAACAAATTTCCATAAAGATAAATCCGCCTACCTACACGATGAAATGCCAGGAAGCAACATGCCATTGTCACCGTCCTTTTCTAACCCTGCTCTTTTCTTTTTTTTCATTTGTATGGAAAGAATTTTATTGTTGTACCTTATTCCCTATCATGCTATAACGGCAGGACAAGTTAATGACTTTTTTTCCTTTTAATTCTACCAGCTTACAGCGAAAGAAACAAAAGGATGGTCTTTGATTATCAGAAATTAACATCAACCATTTGCTGGCTGCTACTACTACCCCACTTGGAATTGAGCATTTTAAGGTAATACAATATTTTCGTATAAAAAAGTTTTAAAAATGAAAGATCATAGCCTTTATTTAGGATAAGAAGTGAAGATTACTAGCAAATTGAGGGACACGATGACTTGAAAGTTCAGAACATAATATATAATATTAAGGCATGATAAGGTTTTTTATTCGGATAATCCACACCTGTTAAGAGAGAATTTCTCTTCACCTATTCATTACATTTCCTCTCCAGATCCATCCAAAACAAGTGCATCTACGTTGAACTTGGCGAATTCAAGGAAAATTATTTTCTCATGGTTTTAAACGGATTCAAACTCGAAACAACTAAAAAAAGCTTCACATATTTTTCGAATGATTGCACCAAAGCATTGCCAAGTCCTTATCCACCAAGGTCGTTATCGTGGATAGTGTCATGGGGTTATTTCGGACTAAGCCTTTCCGCACCTCGTGATGGCACCAAGTCTCGCACTTGGTCAGCCAACCAACACACACTCGAACACAATCACAAGCACTAGGGACAATGCGCAAGAAAACGCTCACTTACAGGAATCCCCAACCTTTATATTCACACTTTACAAAGGAAATAGGTCTGCTGCAGGGACACAACAACAACTCACTCAAGGAGGTCTGTGTCTCACTACCATTCTCAACCAACATTATATAGGCAAGCACTGGCTGACACCCCCAGCCAGAAAAGGAAAGCATTAATGCACTGAATCCCACTGATTATGGACAGATTTCCTCCTGAGATCTCGCCCCAGTTATGGCAAGTCAACTGTCTCAGCACGGATCCTGCCGGATTCTCACGGATTCCCCCGAGATCCTCGCAATCTCCACAATCATGTCTAACCATCAATGAGCCTTGATGCGCGCCCGAAAATTCGCTGACGCGTATCAATCCGCATTCAGTGCTGGTCAACTCTTTCAATGCCTATCAAGCGTGAAGTCCGCCCCACGCAGATTTGGCAGCAGCCAACTGCCATCTTGTGTCAAGCCCCCATCTAAGGCCTGCTCGATGCCACTGAGTGCCAGCTTGCGCACAATCCCGCATCCCGCGCTCGCACATCGCGCACTGCGCGCACATCTCGCACGCTGCGCGCACATCTCGCACGCTGCGCGCAAATCATGCGCGCCCCGCGCGCATCCAGCTCACGAGGGTGTGACAAACTCTCCCCCATCGGATGGAGCCGACGTCCTCGTCGGAAGGGTTTCCAAGTACGCCTGCACCTGGTCTTCAAACTGCCACAGTGTCACATCCCTTTCCCATGACTCACTTCCATCTTCCCATCGAACAAGAAAATCAGTGCGCCTATTCTTGCTGCTCGCGCCCTGAGTGTTGTGAGCAAGAATCTCCTTCAACTTCTTTTGGAACTCTTTCCGGACAGTTGGAGGAGCTCTCTTCCCTTGCTCACGTGTCTCATCTTGATGAAATGGTTTGAGGAAGCTCACATGGAAGGTCGGATGGATCTTCATGCTCGCGGGTAGTTCAAGCCGATAGGCTACATTCCCAACTCGCTTGACTACCTTGAATGGCCCATCATACTTTTGGACAAGACCCTTATGGTACCACTTGTCCGTCACCTTCTTCCATATCTGAGGTGTGAGTTTCAAGAGCACAAGGTCCCCTTCTTGAAACTCCAAGGGCCGTCTATGTCTATCTGCATACTCCTTCATCCTCTGCTGTGCCATAGCCAAGCTATCCCGTGCCTGATCAATGAACTCCTGTTTATCACGGGCAAATCTATATGCAGCTGGGCAGCTTCCTTGCGTTTGCTGCTTGACTATCTCGACAGGTGTTAAAGGTTGACGCCCAAATGCTAGCTCTGATGGGCTCAATCCTGTTGCAGAAGACTTATGCAGATTGTAGCAAAATTGGGCAACATCAAGTAAACTTACCCAATTTCGCTGGCTTGCAGTCACATAGTGCCGCAAGTACTCCTCCACCAAAGCATTCACCCGCTCCGTCTGGCCATCTGTCTGCGGATGGTTTGCGGTGGAGAACTTCAATTCTGAACTAAGCAGTTTGAACAAAACTGTCCAGAATTTACTAGTGAACCGAGCATCTCGATCGCTCACAATGTCTCTAGGGAGCCCAAATACTTTCACCACATATTTGAACATCAGCTCCGCGGCTAGTTCTGCAGTACAAACTTGAGGCGCTGCAATGAAGACTGCATACTTAGAGAATCGATCGACCACTACCAAGATGGATCCCATTCCATCCACCACTGGCATGCCTACTATAAAATCCATAGAAAGAGACTCCCAAGGTCCCTCTGGTATTGGTAGCGGTTGAAGCAGCCCAGCCTGCTTCCTCTTCTCGGTTTTGTCTAGTTGACACACTAGACAAGTGCGGACATACAACTCAATGTCCTCCAACATCTTCGGCCAGAAGTAATTTCTCGATATTAAGGCAAACATCCTTTCCACACCCGGATGTCCTGCCCATTGCGGATCGTGGGTCTCTTTTAACAACTCGCGCCTCAATCCCCCGCCCTTAGGGACATATAATCTACCTCCCTTTGCATAGAGGAGATCATTTTCGACCCAATACTTCCGAACAACACCATCTAAGACTTGTCGCCTGGTCTTGCAGTAGGCAACATCAGCCTCAGCAGCCAACTTTATCCGCTCGGTAAAATCGGACTGGACCAAGGTCAAGGAAGCCACAAAGGATTGCACCTCCTTTCGACTCAACGCATCAGCCACCCGGTTCTCTCGTCCCGCACGATGCAACCAGGTGAAGTCAAACTCAGCAAGAAACTCCTGCCACCTTGCCTGCTTGGCCGACAGGTTCTTCTGTGTTTTGAAGAAAGTGTTGGCAACGTTATCCGTCACCACAGTGAACCTGGTTCCCAACAAATAGTGCCTCCAAACACTCAGGCAATGAATCACAGCAGTCATCTCTTTCTCATGCGCCGAGTAGCGCTGCTCCGCTTCCTTCAACTTCCGACTTTCATAGGCTATGGGGTGGCCCTCCTGGATCAGCACTCCCCCTATAGCCTTATCCGAGGCGTCTGTGTGTACCTCAAAAGGGCTCTCGAAGTCTGGCAGTCTAAGCACAGGCTCGGAGGTCACCGCCTCCTTGACTTTCTCGAAGGCTTCTTCACACTGGACTGTCCACTCCCATGGTTTCCCCTTCTTTAACAAATCTGTGAGGGGACTGACCAATTTGGAAAATCCTGCGATGAACCGTCGGTAGTAATTAGCCAAGCCTAGAAACGATCTCAACTCTGACACCGTCTTTAGGAAGGACCACTCCACAATTGCCTGGATTTTTCTCTCATCCATGCGGATCTTTCCCTTACTCACCTTGTGCCCAAGAAACAAGATCTCCTACATGCCAAACTCACATTTTTCCTTCTTGACATATGGTGAGTGCTCCCGTAGTTTAGCGAACACCTTCCCAAGGTGCTCCACATGTGCCTCAAGGGTCTCACTGTACACCACAATGTCATCAAGGTACACCACAACAAAGTTATCCAAGAACTCGTATAGGACGTTGTTCATGAGGTTACAAAATGTAGCTGGGGCATTTGTTAGACCGAAAGGCATCACCAAGAACTCAAACGATCCATATCTCGTCACCATGGTCGTCTTTGATTCGTCCCCAGGGGCTATCCGGACTTGCCAGTACCCTGACCGCAAGTCTAGCTTGGTGAAATAGGTCGCCTTGGTCAACTTGTCGAACAAATCTGCTACATTCGGTATAGGATACTTGTTCCTTATCGTAACCCTGTTCAACGCCCCTTATCGTAACCTTGTTCAACGCCCGATAATCTACGCACATTCGAAGGGACCCATCTTGCTTCTTTTGAAAGAGCACAGGGGCACCATATGGGGCCTTCGATGGCTGAACAAGACCAGCCTCCAGCAACTCGTTGAGCTGTTTCCTCAACTCTGTCAACTCCTGTGGGGGCATCCGATAAGGTGCCTTTGCTAGTGGTCTCGCTCCCGGTTCCAACTCGATCCGGTGATCAACATTTCGTCGCGGTGGTAACTCTTTAGGCAATTCGGGTGGCATCACATCGCGGAATTCCTCGAGCACATTCGCGATGCAGTCAGGCACCTCTACAACATGGTCTGGTTTGATCTCAACCAGAGCTGCGAGCATAGTGGTCTCACCACGCTTTACTCCTGACTTGAGTTGCGAAGCCGATTGCATCAATGGCTTCTCTGCCACTCGTCCCTCATATTCTGCTGGGACAAAACCCGGATGCCCTTCATCACCAATCCATAAGCCATGATGGCTAGGTAGAGGCGCGGCCTTTGCCTCTACAAAGAACTCCATTCCGAGTATAATCTCGAAATCATCAAGGGGCACGACCATGAAAGAGCATGACTTCTCCCAATCACCAACTCTCAGCACTGTAGTCGTGACTCCTTGCACTGGCTGAGCTCCAGAATTCACTGCCTTGATTCTGCTAGAGCTCTTGGACAGAACTAATCCGAACCGATTCACTACTCGTTGCGCTATGAAATTGTTGGTCGCGCCAGTATCCAACATCGCGCGCGCCACTCTACCATTCACCAACACTGGCACATACATCAGGCCCTTGTAGACAGTCCGCTTGTCTACGGTGATGGCATTCAGCAGCCGCAACGGGTTGAGTCGAGGGTTCTCCTCTTCTGACTCCGAATCCTCCTTAGCAATCAAGGCTGAAAGTCTTTCCCTTCGGGGACAATCTCTCGCACGGTGAGGTCCATCGCACAGGAAGCACCCTGTCTTCTTGCCTTGGGGTGGATCCGTCCCTTTTAGCTTTGATGGCTCACCATCCCTCTTCTTATCCCACCGGCCTTTCCTGCCTTGTCTCTCGATTCGCTTCCCATCGGTTCTAGTCTTCCTCTTGTCAGCGTTGGAGAAGGTAGCTCCATGTTTAAAGTCGTTGAGGCTGTCTGCTGCTGCAATGGCTGAAGGCAGGTCCGTCACCTTCAGTCACCTCAACTCAGCCTGTGCCCAAGGCTGTAGCCCTGACAAGAAATTGAAGACTCGATCCTCCTCGGACATGTTGTTGATTTCCAGCATCAAGGAGCTGAACTCCTTGACATAGTCTCGCACAGCTCCTGTGTGCTTCAGTTTCTTCAACGATTCCCTCGCTAGCCACGCTGTGTTCATCGGAAGGAATTGATCCCTCAACTCCTTCTTCAATGCATCCCACGTCTGGATTGGGGTGCGCCCATTTCCCGCATCATCATCGAGCCGAGTCCGCCACCAAAGCTTCGCATCGCCACCGAGATACATGCTGGCGATGGAAACCTGCTCATCCGCATCCACTCGAGCAGCCTTGAAGTACTGCTCCATATCCCAAATGAAGTTCTCGAGTTCCTTAGCATTCCGACTCCCTTGGAATTGCTTAGGCTCGGGCACCTTCAGTTTGGATGGCGGTTTCTCCCCATTGTTTCCGCCATGATGCGAGTTACCAACGGCCAACTTCAGCAAGTTGACATCCGTGTCAATGTCACCTACTCGATCGGACAACGACTGGATCTGCTCCATCAAGTCAGTGACGCGATCGGTGAGATCACTTTGGAAGTCACTCATGGCTCGCTGAAGATCTGCAATGGCTTGCGAATGAAGCGCAGCCTGCTCCGACAGTGAGGTAGCGTCTGGCGCAGGCGCACCGATCAGCTCCTCTAGGACGGCAACTCTCTCGCTCAACGTTCCGGCCATCGAAACACGGGCTCTGATACCAACTGTCATAGGGTTATTTCGGACTAAGCCTTTCCGCACCTCGTGATGGCACCAAGTCTCGCACTTGGTCAGCCAAGCAACACACACTCGAACACAATCACAAGCACTAGGGACAATGCGCAAGAAAACGCTCACTTACAGGAATCCCCAACCTTTATATTCACACTTTACAAAGGAAATAGGTCTGCTGCAGGGACACAACAACAACTCACTCAAGGAGGTCTGTGTCTCACTGCCATTCTCAACCAACATTATATAGGCAAGCACTGGCTGACACCCCCAGCCAGAAAAGGAAAGCATTAATGCACTGAATCCCACTGATTATGGACAGATTTCCTCCTGAGATCTCGCCCCAGTTATGGCAAGTTAACTGTCTCAGCACGGATCCTGCCGGATTCTCACGGATTCCCCCGAGATCCTCGCAATCTCCCACAATCATGTTTGACCATCAATGAGCCTTGATGCGCGCCCGAAAATCCGCTGACGCGTATCAATCCGCATTCAGTGCTGGTCAACTCTTTCAATGCCTATCAAGCGTGAAGTCCGCCCCACGCAGATTTGGCAGCAGCCAACTGCCATCTTGTGTCAAGCCCCCATCTAAGGCCTGCTCGATGCCACTGAGTGACAGCTTGCGCACAATCCCGCATCCCGCGTGCGCACATCGCGCACTGCGCGCACATCTCGCACGCTGCGCGCATCCAGCTCACGAGGGTGTGACAGATAGTACCCCTTTTTAAAATGTTAAATTACATGTTATTCTATCAGTTGTTATAACGTTTACTCATTCAAACTCACTCCAATGAATGGGCACGATACTACTGTCTTCGAAAATTAATTCGTTACATATTCCAATTTAGTGATTTTATCATTGTCGGTAAAACAAATTAATAACAATTAAGCGTTGGCTGATTTTGAAAGGTTGGTGGGAATGAACGATTTTTAAAATGTTAAATTAAAAAATAAACAAAATCGCACTTTCACATGGGATAGTCAACTATAGTAAAAGCAAATGGCATGCTTGTTTTTAATTAAATCATATTGTCGAACAGAACGGAATCTTCAAAGACCACATGCAAAGTTCACATGATCACATCCCATAGCTTTTTGTCAAGCGCCACGGCCGCATGCTCCACGATTTTCTACCTAGTGAATCCCCATTTCACAATTACAAAGAAATATAAAAAAGGAAAAGTAATAGAAAGCCATGATTCTCGCCTGGCGCTGCGGCTGCGGCTGCGGCTGCGGCTGCGGCTGGGGTAAAAAATTTAAAAAAAATAAAATAAACTGAAAAATTTTAGGTGAAGAAAACTTTTTAACGAAAGAAAAAAAGGATAATAAAACGGTATAGATGCTAAATTCAAATGGCATAGTTGGTGATTTGATTGGATAAAATGCATAAATATCTTTTGATAATTAGTAATATATATTTATAAAAAAAAAAAAAAAACTTTTTTGTTCAAAAATAGAACCAAAGTTATGTAACTTTTTAAACAATTGAAATC
The DNA here is from genome assembly GCA_033439115.1 of Firmiana major. Lineage (NCBI taxonomy): Eukaryota > Viridiplantae > Streptophyta > Magnoliopsida > Malvales > Malvaceae > Firmiana > Firmiana major. The sequence goes on from CM065899.1 coordinate 68,186,232, forward strand.
TTGATAAGAGGGATTCAAATGATAAAATATGGAAAATAAAAGTAATTTACAAGTAGAATTGATTTTTCTTTTACAATAAAAAGGCATACGCCCTACCTACAATTGATTTTTTATGCAAAATACAGGACACGATAAAATAAAATCTAGTCTGTAAGTTTAAGAGTAAACGGTTGACAAACTATAGAAGAGTTTATAATATTAATAGTTATAAAAAGTTTGGTCACGAGATGCTTTATAATTTTTGGGAGCCAATATTAAGTATATCTTCTTTTGTTGCTAAATGTTTTTTTTTTTAATTTATAGGAAGGTAAAATATAAAATAAAAAATTGAACTTTAAATTTTTTTTCCTTATTAAATTTGAATATTCAAAAATTATGTAAAAAAAAAAATTGGAAAGCCAAGGGGAGACCGGGCCTACCAGTTAGCCGACTTGTTACAAAACCCTTGCGTACCTTATTAATAAAATAAGAGATAAGTTCTAAATTTATTATTAATTTTTATTATAACTAAATTTAATCACATGCACGATAATAATTTGTTTACATAAAGAATAAAATTATAAAAAAATATTTTGAAACATAGGTTGAATAATGTATTAAAAAACATGATGCGCATATAAAATATATAAAAATAATAATTTTAAATCAAATACTAATTAAAAAATTATAAAAAATTAAATATAATAAATTTTAAATATTAAATAAATAAATTAAATAGCTAACACGTTAATGAAATCAATTTGTACTATATTAGTTATTAATAAATTAATGATTAATATTTTATATTTAAAATTAATTTATTTTTAAATTTGAATTTAAATAGTTCCATTAAAGTTGAAAACTTTATTTTTAAAATTTTGAAAAAAGAAATTTTATTTATAATTGAGCAAATAAATCGAAAAAGGATGGATAAAGAAATTGATAAATAATATTTGATTTTTTTAACTTTAATATAATAGACGTTTATCTTTTAAAAAATTAAACTAGATAACTGATTTGAAAAGATAATTAATTTATTTTGTAATTTAAATATATGTAGAATTCTATTTTTTAAGAGATAATTGTTTTGTTTTGTAATTTTAATATATGTAGATTTTTATCTTTTTTAAAAATTTAAAAAAAAATTATTTTTTAAGATATTATATATGTTAGACATATAAATATCCATATAAAATGTTTTATTTGTATCAAAATACTTTAATTTTTATTTTTACATATAAAATAATAAAAAATTATCATCAATCTTTTAACGCGTCTAATTTTTTATTTAAAGACTATCAAAAGTTAATGATAAAAAGAATTCCTAGAAAAATCCATTTTGAATAAATTATAAAGCTCCTAAAAAGATGCAACTTTAGGACGTGGGAAAAATAGCTTTTTTAAAGGTTATGGTGAAGTTAGATCTTTTAGTTAGATTGGTAACAGTAGCCAAACTTTTCTAGATAATTAATCGATAGGATAAAGTAGGCAAAGAAAAAATATTAAGATTTTGAGATTTTATATTTAAGTTTTATCAAATATGATATTTAAATTTAATTTATTATAATTATTTATATTTAATAATTTATTTTATTGATTATTATAATTATTAGTTACTTGTTAATAAAATATAATATGTTTAACAAATAAAATTTGTTAATTATGATTATTAATTTAAATAAAATATTCTTTCAAAAAAGTAGCATATTTTTATCTAATTAAATATTATGCCTCTCTTGCCGACAAGATCTTGCTCTGCTGTCGGCTCTGATGGTGGGAACAAATATTGAATTTTTTTTATTTTTAATCTCAAGTGGAGGTCTCACTGTATGTACGTGATTGGTTTATTAATTTCTTCATTGTATATTCCCCTTGTAAATGTAATTGCATAAAATATATTATCTTGCTCATCCATAAGAAATTTATTAGTAAAAAATTAAAATAGGTAATTGATTTAAAAACATAATTAATTTATTTTATAATTTGAATATATATATATATATATAAATTTTTATCTTCTTAAAAAGATTTTAAAAAATAATTATTTTTGAAAATATTATATGTATAGAACATATAAATATCTACATAAAATATTTTACTTGTGTTGTTGCTCTCAACGACAATGAAATAATGTTGAGGTAATCTTCTTTATCGTCTTCTCCACGTATACTGAAGATTCTGTAAAAACAATCAAAGTCAGAGAAGCGCAGGGATTTGTCCTTGCGCGCGCACTCCGATGCTTAAATCAGAAAAAATGTGTTTAAGCAGAGTCTTAGTCAATAAAATAAAGCTTAGGGTTTTTTAATCATACTTGTGGGGTATTTATAGATGTCCCCTGTGTGGCTTCAATAAGCTCAGAATTTATAGATATTTAGGCCCAAAATTTTATCATTTTGGGTTTTCCGTGTTCTGAGGCTCAGGCACGCGACTGGGCTACCTGAAGTAAGTTTTGAGAGCACAGTCTCAGTGGTGCAGAGCTCTGAGGACCTCTGCCGTAGGGTTCAGAAGTCTGTTACCCTACGACAGAGGTCTGATCTTGCACCAGGGGTGCAGAGGTCTACCGCAGGGATACAGAGGTCTGCCGCAGGGGTGCAGAGGTCTGATCTTGGTTCTTCAGTGATTGCCACGTAGCATAGTGACTTGACACGTGGCACATGCCATGTGGCATTGTGACTTGACACGTGGCTATCACTCGTTAGCAAATGTTGCCTACGTGGACTTTATGTAAATTACCTCTATCAATTGCTCCCCACTCTTACATAGGAAATTTCCCTTTATGAGAGTATAATAAGAGGATTATGTCTTTCTGGGGTGGCTATTAAGGACTCAACGTTTTACTCGCGAAAGACATTTAATCTCCTGTAAGAACGCGACGTTTCAGTCATCTCAGTTGCGACTATATAAAGGTAAGATGCCGCCAGATAGTTTAGAAAAACTGTTGCATCCCTACCGCAACTCTGCCGCATATCTTACCAAATTCTGTTGCAAATCCTTTCGCATACTCTGTCGCACACCTGCATACTCTGTCGCCAACCCTATTGCATCCTTTGTCACACCACTTACATATTCTGTCGCACATTTGCATACTCTATCGCACTTGCATACTCTGCCGCTAAATCATATCGCAAACCCTGTCGCCACTTGAATACTCTACCGCAATCCCATCACAAAAACTCTGTCGCCACTTGAATACTCTGCTTAAACTCCTATCGCGAACCCTGTTGCCACTTGCATGCTCTGTCGCATACCCATCACCTACACTGTCGTACATTCCTTATTGCAGGTCTGAAATTGTAACCTTTTCGCATTTCTGATCCAGAATCGTGTCGCCCTGCTTCTGAAACCCTGATCTCTCTCGCCAGACCCTGAGCTCTGCCGCCAAACCTCCGAGTTTCAACCCTGTCGCATTTAGGATTGTTTCACTCTCTTTTTTAGGTCTAGGATGATAGGTCATGGTGTAGGAAAGCATCTGGAGTTAGGGCTTAAATCGACTTTGATAGAGGTCGACCTCGAAGATCTTAGGCATAGGTTCCCATTACCCGAAGGGTATTTTTATAGGCTTCCAAGTCCGAAAGAAAGGAATGTACTTAGCGTATCGAGCGGAGTGGCTATTTTTAGGATATATTTAGAGTTAGGTTTTCGTTTCCCAATCTCCAATTTTGGGGTTTCTTTTCTGAGGAAACGAGGGATCGCTCCTGGCTAGTTACACCCTCATGGTTGGATGCAATTAATTGGTTTTACCGTACATTACCAAATGAGGGGTGTTCCTCTTTCTCTCCTTTTATTCTATACTTTTTTTTAGGTTTCGGGGTAGTTCCAGCTTAATCCCATATTCTATTCAAAGACTATCTGAATTTGGGTTTGAAAACAGGTTATTCAAAAAACTTCCTAACAAACTTTATGGGTTCGAGTCGGAATGGCTCGTTGTAGAGGTACCTAAAGGTCTTAACTTCCCTACTCGATGGGAAGTCAAGCTTAGTATCCCAAAAGGTCCTCGTATTACTACTCTTAGGAGACAATTGTCTTCAACTATCAACGAGCTATTAGTCGATAGGCCAATTAACCTTTATAACTTCCCATCATCTGAAAATTTGGCATCTGCTGGTTGGGGTATGGGAAGTGTTCATGCCACCAATCCTTCTGTTTCTCCTTCAAATCCTCCATCATTCGTTCTTTTTGAACCAAATCCTACAAATAGGGAATCCAGCCCTAAAAGTGACCCTCTAGATGATGTGAGCGGCTGGGAAGGGTTTGGTTCCACTTTTATAGTCCTCATAGACGATGAAACGTTAAACGTAGAGTCCCTTTAGGAGTATCTTAACTCTCCTGAAGGCAACCCTTTATGCTTTATAATTCATTATTGCTTGTTTTTATGACGATCTTAACAATTTTGTGGGTTCTTTTTTGCCGAAATAAGTAGCATCAGACGTGCTTTGATTCGTCAAAGGGCGCAAGAAGGTTCATCTAGTGAACCTACTAAGAAGAGACCTCGCTCCATAGCTGCTACTTCTGGAGATATGTCAATTTCACCTCTAGTGTCCCTAGTTCGAACTCCTCCTTTCAGACAAGCAACCCCTCCTCTAGCTCCGACTCAATTTCAGGAGGGAGGATTAAGAGACCTTTCTCGAGGTAAAGGGAAGGCTTCCTCGCATTCTCGGAGAACTTTAAGCTCCTCAGATCGGTCTCAATCCGCGGATCGCGTTGAATGCAACGTGACCTCGCCACATCGAAAAAACCAAAGGCACTTATATGTTGAGTCTGCTATTGCAAACAGACCTATTCCTCCTAAGATAGGTCATGTACACAAGGGGTCCTACCAAGTGGATGGTGGCTACACGATGAAGGGATCAGAATTTTGAGTATACCCGGGAGTGCTTGACAATGACACTTTAGAAACGCCCAGGGTAGCATCTCGATTAGGTTGGGCCACCATCCTTCCCAACGACGAACATCGATTATTTAGGAATTTTTCGGAGGGAGAAGACTTAGCTGATTTGGAGCTAATGAGGGTAATCTTTCGATTCTCATTCATTATATTTCTCTTCGCCTTATTTTGAGTTTTAACTTTTCATGTTTCTTTTAAGGCTACACAAAGGACCATCGTCAATAATGCTCAACATCGAGCTTATCGTGATCAGACTGAGAAAGAGCTCAAGGCACTAATGGATAGGAACATGGAGTTGGTGAATGCTAATAATCAACTATCTGGGCTACCAAGGGTGGTGCGAGATTTGGAAGAATAACTTTCAAAGGCTCTTCAAGACTTGAAGCTCACCAAAGGGGATCTTACTGTTGAGACTGCTAGGTCTAGCAAACTTAATGATGATTTTCAACAAAAGCAAACTGAGCTTGACAATTTGCAATCCAAATATGATTCCCTTTTTGTGAGAACTGTAAATTTTATGTACCTTGGATTGTGAGATTCTAATGTGAGAAATTGTAATTGGTGAATGTAATTATGGTATGTCGATGTACACACAAGTGTTAAATCTAATGAAGTATAAGAAGATGAGGTTTTTAAGCCTTAAATGTGTATGGATTGAAATATGACCTATGGAGTAGATTATGGTAAGTTTTACATTGAGTTTCCTGCAATTGGATGCAGCAGCAGTGCAAATTGAGAAGGCCAGATCGATCTCCAAGGGAAGAGAGATCGATCTCATGGCTCTAGAATGTAGAAAATGTGCAAAAACAGGCAAGCAAATCGATCTCATGAGGAAGCAGATCGATCTCATAGGTAGGCAGATCGATCTCCCATTGCTTCTACCTAACTAGATCAATCTTGTCACAAGGGTAGATCGATCTCCTTAAGTCTCAGCCTGGAAGAGATCGATCTCTGCCCTCTAGCAGATCGATCTCCACTTAGTTTTATGAAGAATAAATCGATCCCTACCCAAGGCCAGATCGATCTCCACTTAGATGAATAGATCGATCTCCACCCTTGACCAGATCGATCTTTTAGTTGTTAATGGAGCAGTTGGAGCAATTGAATCGAGCAGAGATCGATCTCCTTCAATACCAGATCAATCTCATAGCCTCTGCCTATATAAGAAACATGAGATTTTGCTTGGAAACCAAGCCTCTTTCACCTCCAAACTTCAACACTCACCATTTTCACTAAAACCAGGCTTCCTCTCTCTAAGATTCACCATATTCTGGACAGAATTAGACATTGGGGTAAGAGACAAAGTTGTTCCTCTTAGTGAAGAGAACAACATACTAGAAAATCAAGGATTAGATTGAACAATGGAAAGGACAAGCACCCTACAAGTTTGGACAAGAGGATTCAAGTTAGGCAAGCTCACAAGATCCTTGTTCTCTTAAGCATTATCATTATATATGTTAGTAAACGGATATAAGGGTATATATAGGTATATATGGTTGGAAATGTCTAAGTTATGAAGGAAACAACCAATGGGTATAGTTGGAAAAATGAAATGTGGATATCTTGTGCTGATTTTGAGCTAACTAAGGTAATGATAAAGATGTAAGGGAAGTTTTGAGACAATGTATGTGTTAAGAGTGGTAACTTGGATATAGTATAGGTATAGGTACAAATGAGGTGAAAAGAAAATGAGAATAATGTATATTGATGATTTAATGATGTTTGGACAGCTCGAGAATCTAACACGAGAAACGAGGCAGTCCGAGAACCTGAGGATATTGTATCACTCAAGGTGCAAGAGGTAAAGGAAATAAACCATTTGTGCTTGTGAGTTTTTGAATGAATAAAAACGTTTTAATAGCATGAAAAAGGTTTAATGAAATGAGCATGTTTATGAGAAATGAGATGAATTGATACTTTGATGAATAAGTGAGTGTTTTGCCGGTTTGAACTCGATTTTGATGAGTTTTGTGTAAATGTGAATACAATGTGTTATAACCAAAATGAGTTTTGTGATAACCACTATGAGCTCTACATGAAGGCAAAATGATTTTAATATAACAATGACATATTTTTACTGAGACTATGGCTTGTCATGAGATGCACATCGATACTACGCTTGATAGCGTTGAGTGGCCTAGCTCTGGTAGCATATAAGACCAGGCCTTGCTCTAGTAGCATGTAAGACCGATACCTCCGTTCTGGTAATGTGAGATGACCACGCTCTGGTAGCGATGGGTAGCCTTGCTTTGAAGCATGTAAGATCGGAATGCACTTTGATAGCATGTAAGACCGACGGCTGTACGACTCTGATCAAGTCTACAATGAATCATGGCCATGTGTATTATTGTCGACATATTCCCGTTCATGGGGATGTCCGCCTAGGGATGATTTTATTTGATGTGAAGTGCCTATGACGTTGATTCCATCTGAGTTCTTATAAATGCCTAGTCTCGATTATTTTGATGATGATGTGTTTTACAACTGTGATTTATATCACGCATTGAGATTTGATGTTATGATGAACTGTGATCTTTATCACGTGATTTATGCTGATGCCATTATTTTCTACTGTTATTTCAATAACGATTGCATGCTCAAATATTTTCATCATATTGTGTTTGTGGTGATGATTTTATAAACCTCCTTTATCCTCCTTACTGAGCGTTTTGACAGCTCACCTTTTTCCTCCCCCCTCCAGATTTCTTGCAGTAAGCAAGATAGAGCCTGCCGTGTACGTGTAATAGGCTGGTGGATAAGATCTCCCCAGGCTATCGCTTCTACACGTATAAGGTATAAATTCAGTTCATTTTGTATCCAGACAATGATGTAATACAGACATTTGTGATGACCTTTCGGGATGTAATTAGGATGATATGAAGTAAATGAATTGGGATTTATGGTTGATCTTTTGGATATTATGTGTTTAATTTCGTTAAGTGAGAAATTGTGTGATCTTGGGGATATTGACTGTTTATGAACATAAGTGACTAAATGACACTGCACAGGAATGCATTCAGAGTTGGTGGTTTTAATTTAAGAAAAATTTTAAATTTGCCATAATTTTCGCGCTTTTGGGTTGTCACACTTTTCACCAGTTTTAAAGGGTTAGCTGATCGCAATCAGGAGTTATAACAACATATTACGTATTTGGAAAGTCGACCCTTTGCTTCTTTTGGCCAAATAGAGATTGACCGTATCAAGGCAGAAGCTGTAAGGGAGTATCGACTCTCTAAAGACTGCTTTAGGTGGAAAGAGGACTACTCCGCGGGGTTTGTGAAATATCGTTTCTATCTTGCCCGATCTTGGCTAGAGAAGCACAGGGAGGCCAAAGAGTTCCCCGAGCTCTTATATACGCCAGAAGCTATGTTTTTTGAGGCTCTTGATTGGACTAAATATGAGTTCGATGCTGAGCCAGCATATGAGTTTTTGAAGAAAGCTGCTCAGGATGACCTGGCTAACTTGACTGGACCTTGGCAGCCTCTGAGCCCAGATAACGCTCTTGAGCCAATTGGTGCCCTTGATGAGTTAGACGGTGAGGAGTCACCAGTGCCGGAAGTTTGATCATGGAGATTGATTTCTTTTTTCTTTTTTAATTAAGTTCTATTGTAATGAATCATTCTATTGTTATGAAAATTTTATAGTAGAATTTTAATAATAAAAATTGTTTATTCCTCTTTTTTCTTTTTATTAATGCATGTACTCATTTGACTTCTGCTATTATCATCTATCTGTATACACCACATATATATATATATATGCTCCCCAAATTCTTAATAAAAGGTGTAAAGTTTTAGAAGGAATTGTGCATTTAAACATACCTTGTCTTTTTCTGGTGCCAGACCGTGAGAGGTAACGAGCCCTTTCAAAGGAAATGATTAATCTTCCCTTCTCGAGCTAACTTTTCTAATTGATCCATCAATTCTTTGCATCTTTTTGTAGGATGTCCATGAGCGGAGTGAAAACTGTAGTAAGCATCTATATTTCGCCCTAAGTTTCCTATTTTTTTCTTCGAAAACTCCAACAGTCCAGTCCCTTCAATAGCAGCAAGAATAGCAGCACGAGGCTCGTTTAGCTTGGTATAGTTTTCGTACCTAAGCCTAGGAGCCTTGTCTGACTTGTCGGGTCTAGAAGAACTCCTTTCAGTCATGTCTCTTTCTCTTTTTCTTCCCTCATTCGCCTCTCGAGACTGCACCATTCTCATCACTTCCTCTTGGGCAATATACTTATTTGCTCGGGCAAATAAATCTGAGATAGTTGCAGGTTGATCTAGGGACAAAGACTCTTGTAACTTCTCAGATTTTGTTCCTTGCAACATCGCTGCTATAGCTACTCATACTTGTAGATCCTTCACCTCTAAAGTCATATCCCGGAAGCGATCCACATAACTTTTCAAAGACTCCTTGTTCCCTTGCTCGAGTGTAAGCAGGTAGGTGACGTCCTTTTTTCACTAGCTATTGATCATGAATGCTTTCAAAAACTCATTTCATAACTGATCAAAAGATGAGATGGAACTTTCCTTTAGTTCATTAAACCCATTTCATAGCATGTCCTGTTAATGTGAGTGAGAAGGCTCTGCACATTATTTCATCTTCCTATCCATGGAGTAACATGAGAGACTCATAATTTTGCATATGGTCATATGGGTTGGTTTTGCCAGCATAAGTAGCCATAGAAGGCACCTTAAATTTCTTCGGTAGCGGCTTCTCCATAATCTCAGAGCTGAAAGGGATTCTCCTTCTCTGGCTATCTTCAGTAGACACTAACTTCTTCTTTTCCAAAACCTTCTCTATGACTTTTTCCATGTTCTCTGATTCCCGAGTCAAGTGTGCTCCCCTTTCCTCAGTACTAGAAGAGACTGAGTAATTTGAGTGAGAGCCCTTTCTTCCCCTGTTTCATAGCTTGTTCAATGGCACCCTCTGCATCCTGTCACGAGGGTTCATTATACTCTCCCTTTCTGGATCCCGTATATGGTTCATTTCCCTTCTAGGGACCTCCACATCGTTTGTAATCTCCCTTTCCCTGGGTCCTTGCACCAGATGCTTCCTTCCAACACCTCTCATTCCATGATTCGGCCTTGAGCCTTCAAAATAGTCTAGGGATTCAAGACTATCCTGCCCATAAGCCTGTCGCGTCCTGTCCACGAGGGAGAGTCTGTCTCCAAGGCTCCCTAGATTGACGAACGTTGAAATTATGTCACCCAAACTCTGTGACGGAGGTCTGCCTCCTGAACTCTGCGGTAGAGGTCTGTCTCCTAAATCCTGCGCCAGGGTATTGCTCCTGAAACCGTGCGGCAGAGTTTAACTCCCTCAGACCTGCGGCAGGGTTGAACTCCCTCAGACCTGCGGCAGTGTCTCGGCTCCTGACCTCTACGACAGGGTTTAGCTCCCTCAGACCTGCGACAGGGTTGAACTCCCTCAAACCTGCGGTAGGGTCTCGACTCTTGACCTCTACGACAGGATATTGCTCTTGAAACCGTGCGACATGGTTGATCTCCCTCAGACCTGCAGTAGGGTCTTGACTCCTGACCCTTGCGGTAGGGTTTGGCTCCTGAAACTGTGTGGCAGGGTTGAACTCCCTCAGACTTGCGAAAGGTCTTGACTCCTGACCCTTGCGGAAGGGTTTGGCTCCCTCACCCCTGCGGCAGGGTCCTGTTAATGCTGAGTGATGCGCAGCATACTACCCGTCGGCCCCTATTTTAGTTGTCCTGAATTCGTCGCTGCAGAGGGCTGACCTTCCTCATAGGTGCGCTATGGGATATTCTCTCTCACCAGGTGCTGTACTTCTAGGGGTAGACTGAACTGTGGCAGTGCATTTTTGAAGAAAATCCACCATGGCCCTTAAGGCTGCAGTCGTCTGCTCATTTTAGCGTTGGAGTGCCTGAGTAACCTCCTCATTCTGACATCTTAAAGCCTCAAACTCCTCTAGGATAACTGTGGCAACCCCCTCTCCTTCTCCAATCTGCTCCTGTCTTCTCACAGGTCTGTTGGGAGGACTCAAAGAATTTTTCTCCCCCAAGTTTGCTGCTATTGTCGAACGTGTTCCCACCATTTCGCTAAAAAATTTGGCTTTTATGTTTGATTCCCACAGACGGCGCCAATTGTTGTTGCTTTTAACAATAATGAAATAATGCAGAGGCAATCTTCCTTGTCGTCTTCTCTACGTGTATTGAAGATTCTGCAAAAATAGTCAAAGTCAGAGAGGCGCAAGGATTTGTCCCTGCGCGCGCACTCTGATGCTTAAGTCAGAAAAAATGTGTTTAAGCAGAGTCTTAGTTAATAAAATATAGCTTAGGGTTTTTTAATCATACCTGTGGGGTATTTATAGATGTCCCCTGTGTGGCTTCAATAAGCTCAAGACTTATAAATATTTGGGCCCAAAATTTTATCATTTTTGGCCTTCTGTGTTTTGAGGCCCAGGCGTGCGACTGGGCTACCTAAAGTAAGTTATGAGAGCACAGTCTCAGGGGTGCAGAGCTCTGAGGACCTTTGCCGTAGGGTTCAGAAGTCTACCATCCTGCGGCAGAGGTCTGATCTTGCACTAGGGGTGCAGAGGTCTGATCTTGCACCAAGGGTGCAGAGGTCTGCCGTAGGGGTGCGGAGGTCTGATCTTGGTTCTTCGGTGATTGCCACGTGGCACAATGACTTCACACGTGGCACATGCCATGTGGCATTATGACTTAACACGTGGCTATCACTCGTTAGCAAATGTTGCCTACATGGACTTGATGTAAATTACCTCTATCAACTTGTATCAAAATATTTTTATTTTTATTTATATATATAAGATAAAAAAATTATCGTCAATCTTTTATAGCGTCTAATTTTTGTTTTAAAGACTATCAAAAGCTAATGATAAAAAGAATTCTTAGAAAAATCCATTTTAAGTAAATTATAAAGCTCCTAAAACGATGCAAAATTAGGACGTGGGAAATATAACTTTTTAAAGGTTATGGTTAAGTTAGATCTTCTAGTTACGTAGGTAACAATAGCCTAACTTTTCTATATAATTAATTGATAGGTTAAAAGTAGATCAAGAAAAAGTTTTGAGATTTTGAAGTTTTAAGTATGAATTTAATTAACTATGATATTTGAGTTTAATTTGTTATAATTATTTATATTTAATAATTTATTTTTTAATAATTATAATTATTAATTATTTATTAATAAAATATAATATGTTGATTATTATTATTATTATTATTAATTTGAATAAAATATACCTTTTAAAAAAGTAGCATATTTTTATCTAATTAAATACCGCGCCTCTCTTCGGGCAAGATCTTGCTCTGCTGTCTGCTCTGCCGATGGGAAGAAATTTTGAAAAAAATTTTTTATCTCACGAAGAGATCTCACTGTATGTACGTGATTTGTTTATTAATTTCTTCATTGTATGTTAAACTCCCACTTGTAAATGTTATTGCATAAAATATATTATTTTGCTCGTCCATAAGGAATTTATTAATAAAATAGTCAAAAGAAACAAGACTTTTGAACAAAATAATACCGACCATGAATAAGAAGCATGATTCAAGCAGCCAAAAAGAAGCTCTCCGCACCAATGCCGTCACAACAATAAACGAGATCCAGCAAATCAAGTTATACAGGCAATGATGCTTCAAATCGGAACAAATTCACATGAGCTAGGATACCCATGTGAAAAACTGAGAAAGTACTTTATGTTTTTTTTTTTTAATATAATCATGAAATTTTTAATGTATTTGAGTAGAAGTTTTATTGTGATTGTTATATCTTCTTAAAAAGATTAAGTATAAGGTTTAAAATTTTTAATTTTTTTAATTTTTTATCTGAATAAAGAAATTAAATATCAAAATTTTTATTGATCAGCTTAAAAATGAATAATTTTAAATAATTAAAAACTGATGGAGAGTATATACAAACGGAATTAAGAAGAAAAAAAAAACTGATTCTTTCTCTCCCAATTAATGTATGTATAATTCTTTTTGTTCGTTGGGAGATACAAAGAGAAGGAATTTTGAACTTTGGACTTACACTTTTTTAAAGAAGAGTAATCATTATTAAATTAAATCTTAATTTTTATAGATATATTGCACTATAATAATTTTTTTTTTGTCAATTTCGTAAATTACGGTTAAAGCAACCCATCCATTTTTTTTCTTTTACCGCGGCTAATCAAGACATGTTCTAAACAAGCATGAGAATTAGAATTTGTTGTTATGAGAAATCTATTATAGAAATTTGTTTTGTCTTATATTCGTTCATGATCCGTGTTATGAATGTGTCCACTTTTTTTCCGATTATCATGCATATTACTTGGCATATAAAATTTCTAATGTATTGATATGAATAAAGATTATATCAATTTGTTAATCACCAAAGTGATTAAACTTTGATGTTTATTAGATATCAAATTATAAAAATGTTTACATTTTACACTTTAAAATTAGTTATGAAATTATAAGCCTTTGGACACATACGACGTAAATATGTAAACGCTTTAGTTAGGAAAGTAAAAGATATAAATGATGAAAAAAAGATCAAGATTAGGACCAAAAAATAATTAGAAGGAAGTCATTCATAAAGATATGACGGCAAGAGAATTATAAGAGCACATACCTTAGATAAGAATAAGTAGAGAAAGAAAATTCATGCTGAAGACTTGACATGAGTGTATTTATTAATTTATGTAACCTACCCTAATATTGGGATAAAAGCTTTTGAGATAATGATGATGACGATGACGACAAAATTTGTTATGAATAGTTTGTTTGTCACTAAAGTGGTTGAATTCTAAAATTTTGTCTATCAAATTGTACAATATTATTTTAAATTGCCCATGGACATGTGATGCTTACAAATGAGATGACATTATGTTATAAAATTTTCAAGGGTTATTGGCATTCATTAATTATAAAATTTTAAGAAATCACTCAAATTTGGATTAGCTAACTTTAAAATTAATGAATATAAGGATAGTCAATTAATATGCTTAATTTTGATATGTTTAGCATATCCAAAGATAGCAAGTATGTAATTGCCAAATATGGTGAAATTAAAATTAAGCATAAATTCTAGTTATAATTGTGTATTAATTATTGTATAACTTAAAAGAGAACTTCAATATGCATTTAATCTTTCCCCATATTACTACAACCTACTTTTAGCAATTATTCAAGTCTATAAGGTTGAGCAATTATGGTGGTATCCTTGACACAGTGGGGCCAAAGGTAGCCTCTCAGATGAATTCATTTCTGCTTAAGGACTTCGGTAAGGATAACTAAGCTATTACACAAATGCATCTGTCACGCTCCGGAAGCGCGAAAAAATGGGGTTAATTTAAACTTTTTATCCATTAACTATGTTGTTTTCCTGTCCATGTCTAGATTTAAAATCTTTTTCATTTTCCAGGATCTCATTACATTACATACATTCTGTATATATATAATCATTTACAACTATTACATCCTGACTATTATAAACAATAGTGTCTATTATGTATCACATGTCTGGAATATAAGTAAGACTGTACATCAAGGTTACGAAAGTATCCGATGAAAGGTCGGACTACCTTGTCAACGACCATAGTCTCGTATGTGCAGTAGACTTACTATAGATAATCTGGGAGATGGAGAGGAGGGGGTGAGTTTTTCAGACTCAGTAAGAGATAAATTTAAAATAGCTTTAAATACTCAAAACATGGTAAAACTCATGGTTTTACAAATCAGCATAAACATGTACTTGAGTAGAGATGCTTACATTTCATAAAAGCAGTAAAAACATGCTTAAATCATAAGTTTACACATCATGCATCTTTTTGGTAAAACTCATATATAGTATGCATATCACGTCGTGTAAACAAGTAAAAAGCATTTAAAAACTTAATCATGTATATCATAACATGCTTATCACTTTGAAAATGAAATCTTATTGTCATATGCACATTTCGTAAAACATACTCATGACTACCTTTAAAATCTCATCATAGAAATCCATGCTCAATAAAATCATAAAACAGGTAGCATGAAATGTATGAAAACATATATATATATATATATCATTCCGTCAATTCATCGTGTAGGGTCAGGCAATCGTCTCATATACTAGTCCCGAAGGATATCATACATCTGGTCCCGTAGGACGTTCATCATAGGTACATATGGCCATTGTACAGGGGAGCCGTAGGACTGGATCAAGGTCGTACGCTGCCCTATCTCTCGTGCACCACTAAATGGGGACTATACGCACGAACTCACGTGCATCACCAAGTGTGGACTATGCGCACGTTTCTCATATCAAGTCAGAGCCTGCCCGTTCTCTGGCTGTCGGCTAGGTAGATCCTCGATCCTCTCCATACGCTGCCCTATGTATGCAAGATCGACCCCAGATCCTCTGACTATCGTCATATCATGCCTTTTTACCCCACAAAAATTCATTTTAGGCCTCTTACCCATTTTATCAAAATCATTTCAGGCTTCATACCTATGTATTAAAAATCATTATGGGACTCTAACCCGATTCTCAAAATCGTTACAGGACTCTAACCCGTTTTTCATAGAAAACATAGTTTTCATAAATCATTATGGGACTCTAGCTAGTTTATCATAAAAAACATAGTTTTCATAAATCATTGCGGGACTCTAGCCCGTGTAAATATGGAAAGCATAGTTATAATAGTTATTTCTTGGGACTCATACCCGTACGGTGAAAATATAGCTTAAAAGTTGTTTCGAGACTTTAACCCGTATCATGAAAACATGGTTTCATAAAACATATAGGGACTTTAACCCGTAATCTCACATGAAAATACTATGCTTTCGTTTCATAAGTGAAACTCACTTTTATATACATAAACATAAATACTAAAATGTATCTCATAAAATAAAAGTCATTTTGAAAGGTTAGGATAAGTTTGTTCCGGTTTTAAGTGAATAATATTTTCTCCAATTTTCGAGAAAGCCCTTTTTCATGGAAAATAAACTAACTATCCACATAAACATTTGATAAGGTTGAGGAGTACTAATGCTACTCTAAATTATATTCCTTACCTCTTAGCGACTGATGTAAAGCACTTTCCTCGATGCTCGAGTTTACCTCGTAAAACGTGTCGATAGACTGAGCTGTTGCAAAACAAGTTCAACTTATCACATATGGCTTAAATTCATTTCAACATATCCAAATATGTGATTATATCGAAGCTTTGACCAAAAGTTGACTTTTAATCGATTTTACTCTTTTTGCTCGGTTTTATCGGTATTGACCTTGTTTTAATCGTATTCAACTCAATGAATATTTTCTCATATTTACTACTGTCGATTTAGCTAATTGGGTCAATTTCTCTCTTATTGGGCCCGATTGCACCTTAATAGGCCTTAATCCATTTTTAAGCCCGTTTTCACTTATTAATTCTTTCATCAAGGCCGATTGGGCTCACTGGGCCCATCAGTACTTATTGGGCCTTTTTCTAGACTCTTTGAATAGCCCGTATATCATTTACGACAATTTAATTAAAAATCTCGTTTTAATCAACTAAATGCAGAATTTAATCCGTAACCCGTAAAATAAATCTTTAATATGCGATAATTACATAAATTGTCGTAAATGAGCTTTACTTACCCGAGATTATACGATGGTACGTAAATCGAAGTTCGATCGGGCTCACGTACGCGATTTATTGTCGCACTGCATAATTATATATTTAATTTCGGGTGAATTTTCGATCAAATATAATTTAAATAAATTTTTTCGGAAATTAAATCGGTTACTTTTGACCTCTTACCGACTTACCCAAAGTCCGGTGTATCCCTGAAAACTTTCCCTTTTTTCCTTTTTCTCTTTTTCTTTCCCTTTTCTCCTTTTTTCCCTCTTTCTTGGCTGAACCAGTTCGGTCTGGTTCAGACCAATTCGGTTCAGTCTTGTTCAGTTCGGTTCGGCCGGTTCGGTGCTTCGCCAGCTTTCGTCGCCAGCAGCTCCGCGGGACCTCACGAAGCTCAGATCTGGCCTCGGTTTCGCCATGGCTGGTCGAAAAGTGACCGGTCCGGCCTCTTCTCCCTTGACGTAGGTGGTGTCTTTCGTTTTCGCCATTTAAGGCCGTTTTCGTCGCCGACGGTGGCAAATTGGACCTCCTCCTGGCCGGCGGCGAGGCCCTCTCTCTTCCTCCGGCCTTCGTCCGCCTCTGTTCTCTCTCTCTCTCTCTCTCTCTCTCTCTCTCCTTCTCTCTCGGTTTCTCTCTTTCTCACTCTTTCTCTCTCTTTCTCTCGTCGGTCACCGTTTCTCCTCACCTGTCGGTGCCGACAAGCTCGGACGTCTTGTCGGGTCACTCCTCCGGTAGCGTCCTCGCCGGAGAAGGAAGTATTTGGGAGGATTGGGTTTTCCCGATCCCCCATTCCATCTCTGTCGCGCGACTCTGTTTCGAACGACAGAGTTTCATTCTTTTTTTTTTACTTACTTTTTTTTATTATTTTATTATATTTTATTTAAATCAAATAAAATATAATAAATTACACAAAATATCTCAAAAATCATATTTTATTTTATTAATTAATTAATTAATTTTATTTTAACTTTTTCGGTGTATTTTTCGCATATTTTTAGGATCATGTCCCGGGCGAAAATTACGAAAATTCGTAATATCTTCGTATCTTGACCAATTGGACTCAGAATTCCATAATTTCTCCTTTATTGATCAAGATTTCCTAAATCTATATTTTTAATGAAATTTTCTTATTGAATTTACATCGAAATTAGGATCTTTTGACCATTTTACCCTTCTACACGTTCGGGACCAATTTAGACCGATTTTCCTTCTCGGACTCACTATCTTTTCTCATTTAAATTCAATATCTTTCGTCCAACGATTTAAATCCCTTTAATTTAAATTATGGTCCCAAATAATGAACATAGTGGAAAAAATCTGAGTTTCACATTTCTCCCCACCTTTTAAGAATTCAGTCCTCTGAATTCAAGCTGGTCCATCAACCCGGTGAGGATACTTCTCCCTCATTTGGCTCTCTAGTTCCCAAGTGGCTTCTTTTGTCTTGTGATGTTACCAGAGAATCTTTACTAGTGGAATAGTCTTAAATCGTAGCACTTCCTCTTTTTTCGAAGCATACTATACCCTTCAGCGATGACAGCTTAACAAATACGGAGTCCCCAACCTGAAATTCGAGAGAATGTCTGCGCATATCAGCATGACTTTTTTGTGTGGTCCTCAATCTGTCACAGATCAACTGAACACCTCTACTTGCCTGTTCAACTAAATCGGAAACAAGGTGAATCTAGAACAATGAGACTCCTTCAGAATGCTCTGTCTTAAGGTGTCATCATGTGGCACACAGATACGACCTTAGTACCTCAGTAATCCATCATTACTAATCGTAACTCAGACTGCGATCTCTCCTCCGCCTGGCTAACCATATCCAGTAACTTCTGATCATTTCGCTATCCAGCTCTAATTTGGTCTAGTATACTTGGTTCAATCTGTAGGCTAGCCATATAACCATGCTCAATCTCCTCCATACTGATCCTGAGTTCGACGAATTATTCCAATAAGTCCCACTCTTTAATCATGTAGGACACCATACCCTTTCTGCTCAGGGCATCGGCTACCACGTTCGCCTTACCAGGATGGTATAAAATCTCGCAGTCATAGTCTTTAAAGAGCTCTATCCATCTCCGTTGTCTCATATTAAGCTCCCTCTAATCAAACCAGTACTTAAGATCTTGTGGTCAGTGAAAATCTGAAATCTTTCTCCATACAATTAATGCCGCTATATCTTGAGTGCATACACTACTGTAGCTAACTCCAAGTCTTAAGTGGAATGATTACGCTCGTGATCCTTTAGCTGACGGGATCCATAAGCTACCACTCTACCATGCTGCATAAGCACACAGTCGAGACCCTGGTGGGGAAGCATCACTGAATACCACATATCCCCCCAGAACCACTCTAAATGGTCAAGACTGATATCGTATTCAACCGACGTTTGAGCTCTTGAAAGCTCTGCTCACACTACTCAGACCATATAAACTGAATCTCTTTACGGGTCAGTCTAGTTAATGGAGCTGCTATCTGTGAAAGCCCTTCGACAATCCGTCGGTAATACCATGCTAATCCCAATAAGCTTCTGACCTCCGTGACTATCCTCGGTCTTTCCCGTCTCAATACTGCATCTACCTTGGACAGATCTACTGACACCCCGTCCTTAGATACCACATGTCCAAGGAATGCAATCCGATCTAACCAGAAGGCACAATTACTAAATTTATCATATAGCTTCTTCTCATGGAGAGTCTGGAGCATAGTCCTCAAATGCTTTTCGTGCTCTTCCCGAGATCTAGAATAAATCAAGATGTCATCGATGAATACTATCATAAATCTATCCAAGTATTCTCGGAAGACATCGTTCATAAGACTCACGAATGTAGCTGGGGCATTAGTCAATCCAAAAGGGCATAACTAGGAACTCGTAGTGCCCATATCAGGTCTGAAATGCTATCTTCGGTACATCAACCTCCTTAATCCTTACCTGATGATAACCCGATCCCAAATCTATCCTTGAATCACTGAAGCCTCTCTCAGCTGATCAAATAAGTCTTCTATCCTTGGTAGAGGATACTTATTCTCAACTGTTGTTTTATTCAAAAGCCTGTAGTCTATACATAGACAGAAACTACCATCCTTCTTTCTGACAAATAGTATTGGTGCACCGCATGATGACACACAAGGCCTTATAAACCCCTTATCGAGTAATTCTTGTAACTGCCTCTTTAATTCTTTCAACTCTACTAATACCATTCAATAAGGTGGCTTGGAGATGGGTTGAGTATCTGGTACTAGCTCAATGGCAAACTCAACTTCTCTCTCTGGTGGTAACCCCGGTAAGTCTTTTGAGAATACTTCGGGAAACTCACATACCATCAAAACATCCTATATACTAGGTGGTTCTCGACTCTCATCAGAAATAAAGGCAATGTATCCTTCACACCATCAAACATCATACGTCGATCTCATACATAAATATTATATCATTTCATAACTTTAACACTATGCACTTTTATTACTTTCTAACCAAACATACACTGAACTTTTCTGGTAAGGAGAAAGTTAAGGTCTTAGTGTAGCAGTCTAGACTTACATGCTTGGTAACTAATCAATCCATGCCTAATATTACATCAAAGTCTTGCATATTCAACCATACTAGATCTGCTAACAACTTCTTATCTCCTACCATCATATCACAAGCTTTACATATCATATCTGTTTTCTGTATCTCATGCATAGGTGTACTTATGTGCAACATGTAATCTAGTGACTCCAGGTTTCCTATGAAACTTACATGTAAATCGTGGTGACACAAACGAGTGTGTGGAACCTGGGTCCAACAGTACATGTGCTTCATAATTATAGACAAGGAGAGTACCTCGGATAGCATCGGAGGACGTATCTACTGTCTCCTGATCAATAGCAAACACTCGGCCTTGAGAGACAGGCTTCTTTCCCTTGCCTGAGGCTATGGCTCTCCTCTGTGGAGCCTGAGCCGGTCTCTCTGTCTTTCTAGATGCCTCACGAGGTTCCTGAGATCTCATAAGTAGACACTCTCTTATTAGGTGTCCTGCTTCACCGCATCTGTAGCAAGTAAAGGTACCTGCGCGACCAGGTCCAGTGTGAATATTGCCATATGTCCTGCACCGTGGCACTCTTATCTCAAGGCCTCTAATCATACCTACGACACCAACCAGAGTCTTGGGCTTACTAGCCCCTATTTGAGGTCCTTCCACCCTCTGTCTCTTGGGCTGACCCCTTATCAAATTATATCGGAAGTAACTACTCATTTCCCTTTATCTCTTATTGATCTCCTGAAACCATGCTCTACTTGAGGAACGTCTGAGCCCCTCTCTATCTCTTGGGCTCTCCTCAGAGCATCTCTGAAATCTACAATATTCTGACCCAACGGCCTATCTTTGATCCCGGATCTCAATCCAGCCAGAAATCTCTCTGTCCAGCGCTCGAAATCTCTAACTATCTTTGGATCGTATCTCATCAGGATTGTAAATCTATTCTCATACTTGTCTACTGTAGAACTTCCCTGTTACAAATCCAAAAACTCTACATGCATCTTCTTTCAAGCTGCAAGCAGTACATACTGCTCTCGAAATGCGACTGAGAAAGCATTCCATGTGATTTGTGAGGGATCCTCAGTTAATATCATATGTGTTGATCTCTACTAAAACTTAGCCTGTCCCTTCGTCATTTAACCTACCATAGCCACTCTCTCCCTATCAGTACACCCCAAAAATTGAAATACCGCCTCAATATCAATGATTCACTCCGCAGTCTTAATCGGGTCCTTAACCCCTGTGAACTTCGGAGGATACATACTCAAGAAATCTCGCACCCTCTGAGTCTCTCTCTGTCATCCCTATGCTGGGGAACTGCTGGCTGAGGGCTGGGGCTATTGGAGAAACTAGTGGGGGAGGAGGATTAGACGTAAGAGTAGCTGTCTCCGTACCCGGTGTACGTACCCCAAACTGCTGGGTAAACATAGTGGTAAAGGTTATAAGTCTTTCCCTCATACCATGTACTTGTCTCTTTGAGCCTCCTTATTCTATCAGTAGGGCTCTCGGGTTGAGGGGGAGATGGTAGAGCGGGTTGAGCTCGTCTTTATGAACGGCTCCGTCTACCACTCATGATTAGCGATCTACTATTTGCACATAATCCATAAATTAAGTCATACTTTGATAGGTAAGCTTACCTTATTACCAGACATGCAAAAGACACATTAGGATATAATACACTCTTATTACTAGACACGACAGTACTACACAACATTTACTCTGATACCAAGCAAATTGTCACGCCCCGAAAGCGCAAAAAAATGGGGCTAATTTAAACTTTTTATCCATTAACTATGTTGTTTTCCTGTCCATGTCTAGATTTAAAATCTTTTTCATTTTCCAGGATCTCATTACATTACATACATTCTGTATATATATAATCATTTACAACTATTACATCCTGACTATTATAAACAATAGTGTCTATTATGTATCACATGTCTGGAATATAAGTAAGACTGTACCTCAAGATTACGAAAGTATCCGATGAAAGGTCAGACTACCTTGTCAACGACCATAGTCTCGTATGTGCAGTAGACTTACTATAGATAATCTGGGAGATGGAGAGGAGGGGGTGAGTTTTTCAGACTCAGTAAGAGATAAATTTAAAATAGCTTTAAATACTCAAAACATGGTAAAACTCATGGTTTTACAAATCAGCATAAACATGTACTTGAGTAGAGATGCTTACATTTCATAAAAGCAGTAAAAACATGCTTAAATCATAAGTTTACACATCATGCATCTTTTTGGTAAAACTCATATATAGTATGCATATCACGTCGTGTAAACAAGTAAAAAGCATTTAAAAACTTAATCATGTATATCATAACATGCTTATCACTTTGAAAATGAAATCTTATTGTCATATGCACATTTCGTAAAACATACTCATGACTACCTTTAAAATCTCATCATAGAAATCCATGCTCAATAAAATCATAAAACAGGTAGCATGAAATGTATGAAAACATATATATATATATATATCATTCCGTCAATTCATCGTGTAGGGTCAGGCAATCGTCTCATATACTAGTCCCGAAGGATATCATACATCTGGTCCCGTAGGACGTTCATCATAGGTACATATGGCCATTGTACAGGGGAGCCGTAGGACTGGATCAAGGTCGTACGCTGCCCTATCTCTCGTGTACCACTAAATGGGGACTATACGCACGAACTCACGTGCATCACCAAGTGTGGACTATGCGCACGTTTCTCATATCAAGTCAGAGCCTGCCCGTTCTCTGGCTGTCGGCTAGGTAGATCCTCGATCCTCTCCATACACTGCCCTATGTATGCGAGATTGACCCCAGATCCTCTGACTATCGTCATATCATGCTTTTTTACCCCATAAAAATTCATTTTGGGCCTCTTATCCATTTTATCAAAATCATTTTAGGCCTCATACCCATGTATTAAAAATCATTACGGGACTCTAACCCGATTCTCAAAATCGTTACGGGACTCTAACCTGTTTTTCATAGAAAACATAGTTTTCATAAATCATTACGGGACTCTAGTCCGTTTCTCATAGAAAACATAGTTTTCATAAATTATTGCGGGACTCTAGCCCGTGTAAATATGAGAAGCATAGTTATAATTGTTATTTTTTGGGACTCATACCCGTACCGTGAAAATGTAGCTTAAAAGCTGTTTCAGGACTTTAACCCGTATCATGAAAACATGGTTTCATAAAGCATATCGGGATTTTAACTCGTAATCTCACATGAAAACACTATGCTTTCGTTTCATAAGTGAAACTCACTTTTATATACATAAACATAAATACTAAAATGTATCTCATGAAATAAAAGTCATTTTGAAAGGTTAGGATAAGTTTGTTCCGGTTTTAAGTGAATAATATTTTCTCCAATTTTCGAGAAAGCCCTTTTTCATGGAAAATAAACTAACTATCCACATAAACATTTGATAAGGTTGAGGAGTACTAATGCTACTCTAAATTATATTCCTTACCTCTTAGCGACTGATGTAAAGCACTTTCCTCGATGCTCGAGTTTACCTCGTAAAACGTGTCGATAGACTGAGCTGTTGCAAAACAAGTTCAACTTATCACATATGGCTTAAATTCATTTCAACATATCCAAATATGTGATTATATCGAAGCTTTGACCAAAAGTTGACTTTTAATCGATTTTACTCTTTTTGCTCGGTTTTATCGGTATTGACCTTGTTTTAATCGTATTCAACTCAATGAATATTTTCTCATATTTACTACTGTCGATTTAGCTAATTGGGTCAATTTCTCTCTTATTGGGCCCGATTGCACCTTAATAGGCCTTAATCCATTTTTAAGCCCGTTTTCACTTATTAATTCTTTCATCAAGGCCGATTGGGCTCACTGGACCCATCAGTACTTATTGGGCCTTTTTCTAGACTCTTTGAATAGCCCGTATATCATTTACGACAATTTAATTAAAAATCTCGTTTTAATCAACTAAATGCAGAATTTAATCCGTAACTCGTAAAATAAATCTTTAATATGCGATAATTACATAAATTGTCGTAAATGAGCTTTACTTACCCGAGATTATACGATGGTACGTAAATCGAAGTTCGATCGGGCTCACGTACGCGATTTATTGTCGCACTGCATAATTATATATTTAATTTCGGGTGAATTTTTGATCAAATATAATTTAAATAAATTTTTTCGGAAATTAAATCGGTTACTTTTGACCTCTTACCGACTTACCCGAAGTCCGGTGTATCCCTAAAAACTTTCCCTTTTTTCCTTTTTCTCTTTTTCTTTCCCTTTTCTCCTTTTTTCCCTCTTTCTTGGCTGAACCAGTTCGGTCTGGTTCAGACCAATTCGGTTCAGTCTTGTTCAGTTCGGTTCGGCCGGTTCGGTGCTTCGCCAGCTTTCGTCGCCAGCAGCTCTGCGGGACCTCACGAAGCTCAGATCTGGCCTCGGTTTCGCCATGGCTGGTCGAAAAGTGACCGGTCCGGCATCTTCTCCCTTGACGTCGGTGGTGTCTTTCGTTTTCGCCATTTACGGCCGTTTTCGTCGCCGACGGTGGCAAATTGGACCTCCTCCTGGCCGGCGGCGAGGCCCTCTCTCTTCCTCCGGCCTTCGTCCGCCTCTGTTCTCTCTCTCTCTCTCTCTCTCTCCTTCTCTCTCGGTTTCTCTCTTTCTCACTCTTTCTCTCTCTTTCCCTCGTCGGTCACCGTTTCTCCTCACCTGTCGGTGCCGACGAGCTCGGACGTCTTGTCGGGTCACTCCTCCGGTAGCGTCCTCGCCGGAGAAGGAAGTATTTGGGAGGATTGGGTTTTCCCGATCCCCCATTCCATCTCTGTCGCGCGACTCTGTTTCGAACGACAGAGTTTCATTCTTTTTTTTTTTACTTACTTTTTTTTATTATTTTATTATATTTTATTTAAATCAAATAAAATATAATAAATTACACAAAATATCTCAAAAATCATATTTTATTTTATTAATTAATTAATTAATTTTATTTTAACTTTTTCGGTGTATTTTTCGCATATTTTTAGGATCATGTCCCGGGCGAAAATTACGAAAATTCGTAATATCTTCGTATCTTGACCAATTGGACTCAGAATTCCATAATTTCTCCTTTATTGATCAAGATTTCCTAAATCTATATTTTTAATGAAATTTTCTTATTGAATTTACATCGAAATTAGGATCTTTTGACCATTTTACCCTTCTACACGTTCGGGACCAATTTAGACCGATTTTCCTTCTCGGACTCACTATCTTTTCTCATTTAAATTCAATATCTTTCGTCCAACGATTTAAATCCCTTTAATTTAAATTATGGTCCCAAATAATGAACATAGTGGAAAAAATCTGAGTTTCACATTTCTCCCCACCTTTTAAGAATTCAGTCCTCTGAATTCAAGCTGGTCCATCAACCCGGTGAGGATACTTCTCCCTCATTTGGCTCTCTAGTTTCCAAGTGGCTTCTTTTGTCTTGTGATGTTACCAGAGAATCTTTACTAGTGGAATAGTTTTAAATCGTAGCACTTCCTCTTTTTTCGAAGCATACTATACCCTTCAGCGATGACAGCTTAACAAATACGGAGTCCCCAACCTGAAATTCGAGAGAATGTCTGCGCATATCAGCATGACTTTTTTGTGTGGTCCTCAATCTGTCACAGATCAACTGAACACCTCTACTTGCCTGTTCAACTAAATCGGAAACAAGGTGAATCTAGAACAATGAGACTCCTTCAGAATGCTCTGTCTTAAGGTGTCATCATGTGGCACACAGATACGACCTTGGTACCTCAGTAATCCATCATTACTAATCGTAACTCAGACTGCGATCTCTCCTCCGCCTGGCTAACCATATCCAGTAACTTCTGATCATTTCGCTATCCAGCTCTAATTTGGTCTAGTATACTTGGTTCAATCTGTAGGCTAGCCATATAACCATGCTCAATCTCCTCCATACTGATCCTGAGTTTGACGAATTATTCCAATAAGTCCCACTCTTTAATCATGTAGGACACCATACCCTTTCTGCTCAGGGCATCGGCTACCACGTTCGCCTTACCAGGATGGTATAAAATCTCGCAGTCATAGTCTTTAAAGAGCTCTATCCATCTCCGTTGTCTCATATTAAGCTCCCTATAATCAAACCAGTACTTAAGATCTTGTGGTCAGTGAAAATCTAAAATCTTTCTCCATACAATTAATGCCGCTATATCTTGAGTGCAGACACTACTGTAGCTAACTCCAAGTCTTAAGTGGAATGATTACGCTCGTGATCCTTTAGCTGACGGGATCCATAAGCTACCACTCTACCATGCTGCATAAGCACACAGTCGAGACCCTGGTGGGGAAGCATCACTGAATACCACATATCCCCCCAGAACCACTCTAAATGGTCAAGACTGGTATCGTATTCAACCGACGTTTGAGCTCTTGAAAGCTCTGCTCACACTACTCAGACCATATAAACTGAATCTCTTTACGGGTCAGTCTAGTTAATGGAGCTGCTATCTGTGAAAGCCCTTCGACAATCCGTCGGTAATACCATGCTAATCCCAATAAGCTTCTGACCTCCGTGACTATCCTCGGTCTTTCCCGTCTCAATACTGCATCTACCTTGGACAGATCTACTGACACCCCGTCCTTAGATACCACATGTCCAAGGAATGCAATCCGATCTAACCAGAAGGCACAATTACTAAATTTATCATATAGCTTCTTCTCATGGAGAGTCTGGAGCATAGTCCTCAAATGTTTTTCGTGCTCTTCCCGAGATCTAGAATAAATCAAGATGTCATCGATGAATACTATCATAAATCTATCCAAGTATTCTCGGAAGACATCGTTCATAAGACTCACGAATGTAGCTGGGGCATTAGTCAATCCAAAAGGGCATAACTAGGAACTCGTAGTGCCCATATCAGGTCTGAAATGCTATCTTCGGTACATCAACCTCCTTAATCCTTACCTAATGATAACCCGATCCCAAATCTATCCTTGAATCACTGAAGCCTCTCTCAGCTGATCAAATAAGTCTTCTATCCTTGGTAGAGGATACTTATTCTCAACTGTTGTTTTATTCAAAAGCCTGTAGTCTATACATAGACAGAAACTACCATCCTTCTTTCTGACAAATAGTATTGGTGCATCGCATGATGACACACAAGGCCTTATAAACCCCTTATCGAGTAATTCTTGTAACTGCCTCTTTAATTCTTTCAACTCTACTAATGCCATTCAATAAGGTGGCTTGGAGATGGGTTGAGTATCTGGTACTAGCTCAATGGCAAACTCAACTTCTCTCTCTGGTGGTAACCCCGGTAAGTCTTTTAAGAATACTTCGGGAAACTCACATACCATCAAAACATCCTATATACTAGGTGGTTCTCGACTCTCATCAGAAATAAAGGCAATGTATCCTTCACACCATCAAACATCATACGTCGATCTCATACATAAACATTATATCATTTCATAACTTTAACACTATGCACTTTTATTACTTTCTAACCAAACATACACTGAACTTTTCTGGTAAGGAGAAAGTTAAGGTCTTAGTGTAGCAGTCTAGACTTACACGCTTGGTAACTAATCAATCCATGCCTAATATTACATCAAAGTCTTGCATATTCAACCATACTAGATCTGCTAACAACTTCTTATCTCTTACCATCATATCACAAGCTTTACATATCATATCTGTTTTCTGTATCTCGTGCATAGGTGTACTTATGTGCAACATGTAATCTAGTGACTCCAGGTTTCCTATGAAACTTACATGTAAATCGTGGTGACACAAACGAGTGTGTGGAACCTGGGTCCAACAGTACATGTGCTTCATAATTATAGACAAGGAGAGTACCTCGGATAGCATCGGAGGACGTATCTACTGTCTCCTGATCAATAGCAAACACTCGGCCTTGAGAGACAGGCTTCTTTCCCTTGCCTGAGGCTATGGCTCTCCTCTGTGGAGCCTGAGTCGGTCTCTCTGTCTTTCTAGATGCCTCACGAGGTTCCTGAGATCTCATAAGTAGACACTCTCTTATTAGGTGTCCTGCTTCACCGCATCTGTAGCAAGTAAAGGTACCTGCGCGGCCAGGTCCAGTGTGAATATTGCCATATGTCCTGCACCGTGGCACTCTTATCTCAAGGCCTCTAATCATACCTACGACACCAACCAGAGTCTTGGGCTTACTAGCCCCTATTTGAGGTCCTTCCACCCTCTGTCTCTTGGGCTGACCCCTTATCAAATTATATCGGAAGTAACTACTCATTTCCCTTTATCTCTTATTGATCTCCTGAAACCATGCTCTACTTGAGGAACGTCTGAGCCCCTCTCTATCTCTTGGGCTCTCCTCAGAGCATCTCTGAAATCTACAATATTCTGACCCAACGGCCTATCTTTGATCCCGAATCTCAATCCAGCCAGAAATCTCTAACTATCTTTGGATCGTATCTCATCAGGATTGTAAATCTATTCTCATACTTGTCTACTGTAGAACTTCCCTGTTACAAATCCAAAAACTCTACATGCATCTTCTTTCAAGCTGCAAGCAGTACATACTGCTCTCGAAATGCGACTGAGAAAGCATTCCATGTGATTTGTGAGGGATCCTCAGTTAATATCATATGTGTTGATCTCTACTAAAACTTAGCCTGTCCTTTCGTCATTTAACCTACCATAGCCACTCTCTCCCTATCAGTACACCCCAAAAATTGAAATACCGCCTCAATATCAATGATTCACTCCGCAGTCTTAATCGGGTCCTTAACCCCTGTGAACTTCGGAGGATACATACTCAAGAAATCTCGCACCCTCTGAGTCTCTCTCTGTCATCCCTATGCTGGGGAACTGCTGGCTGAGGGCTGGGGCTATTGGAGAAACTAGTAGGGGAGGAGGATTAGGCGTAAGAGTAGCTGTCTCCGTACCCGGTGTACGTACCCCAAACTGCTGGGTAAACATAGTGGTAAAGGTTATAAGTCTTTCCCTCATACCATGTACTTGTCTCTTTGAGCCTCCTTATTCTATCAGTAGGGCTCTCGGGTTGAGGGGGAGATGGTAGAGCGGGTTGAGCTCGTCTTTATGAACGGCTCCGTCTACCACTCATGATTAGCGATCTACTATTTGCACATAATCCATAAATTAAGTCATACTTTGATAGGTAAGCTTACCTTATTACCAGACATGCAAAAGACACATTAGGATATAATACACTCTTATTACTAGACACGACAGTACTACACAACATTTACTCTGATACCAAGCAAATTGTCACGCCCCGAAAGCGCGAAAAAATGGGGCTAATTTAAACTTTTTATCCATTAACTATGTTGTTTTCCTGTCCATGTCTAGATTTAAAATCTTTTTCATTTTTCAGGATCTCATTACATTACATACATTCTGTATATATATAATCATTTACAACTATTACATCCTGACTATTATAAACAATAGTGTCTATTATGTATCACATGTCTGGAATATAAGTAAGACTGTACCTCAAGGTTACGAAAGTATCCGATGAAAGGTCGGACTACCTTGTCAACGACCATAGTCTCGTATGTGCAGTAGACTTACTATAGATAATCTGGGAGATGGAGAGGAGGGGGTGAGTTTTTCAGACTCAGTAAGAGATAAATTTAAAATAGCTTTAAATACTCAAAACATGGTAAAACTTATGGTTTTACAAATCAGCATAAACATGTACTTGAGTAGAGATGCTTACATTTCATAAAAGCAGTAAAAACATGCTTAAATCATAAGTTTACACATCATGCATCTTTTTGGTAAAACTCATATATAGTATGCATATCACGTCGTGTAAACAAGTAAAAAGCATTTAAAAACTTAATCATGTATATCATAACATGCTTATCACTTTGAAAATGAAATCTTATTGTCATATGCACATTTCGTAAAACATACTCATGACTACCTTTAAAATCTCATCATAGAAATCCATGCTCAATAAAATCATAAAACAGGTAGCATGAAATGTATGAAAACATATATATATATATATCATTCCGTCAATTCATCGTGTAGGGTCAGGCAATCGTCTCATATACTAGTCCCGAAGGATATCATACATCTGGTCCCGTAGGACGTTCATCATAGGTACATATGGCCATTGTACAGGGGAGCCGTAGGACTGGATCAAGGTCGTACGCTGCCCTATCTCTCGTGCACCACTAAATGGGGACTATACGCACGAACTCACGTGCATCACCAAGTGTGGACTATGCGCACGTTTCTCATATCAAGTCAGAGCCTGCCCGTTCTCTGGCTGTCGGCTAGGTAGATCCTCGATCCTCTCCATACGCTGCCCTATGTATGCAAGATCGACCCCAGATCCTCTGACTATCGTCATATCATGCCTTTTTACCCCACAAAAATTCATTTTGGGCCTCTTACCCATTTTATCAAAATCATTTCAGGCTTCATACCTATGTATTAAAAATCATTATGGGACTCTAACCCGATTCTCAAAATCGTTACAGGACTCTAACCCGTTTTTCATAGAAAACATAGTTTTCATAAATCATTATGGGACTCTAGCTAGTTTATCATAAAAAACATAGTTTTCATAAATCATTGCGGGACTCTAGCCCGTGTAAATATGGAAAGCATAGTTATAATAGTTATTTCTTGGGACTCATACCCGTACGGTGAAAATATAGCTTAAAAGTTGTTTCGAGACTTTAACCCGTATCATGAAAACATGGTTTCATAAAACATATAGGGACTTTAACCCGTAATCTCACATGAAAACACTATGCTTTCGTTTCATTAGTGAAAATCACTTTTATATACATAAACATAAATACTAAAATGTATCTCATGAAATAAAAGTCATTTTAAAAGGTTAGGATAAGTTTATTCCGGTTTTGAGTGAATAATATTTTTTCCAATTTTCGAGAAAGCCCTTTTTCATGAAAAATAAACTAACTATCCACATAAACATTTGATAAGGTTGAGGAGTACTAATGCTACTCTAAATTATATCCCTTACCTCTTAGCGACTGATGTAGAGCACTTTCCTCGATGCTCGGATTTACCTCGTAAAATGTGTCGATAGATCGAGCTGCTGCAAAACAAGTTCAACTTATCACATATGGCTTAAATTCATTTCAACATATCCAAATATGTGATTATATCGAAACTTTGATCAAAAGTTGACTTTTAATCGATTTTACTCTTTTTGCTCGGTTTTATCGGTATTGACCTCGTTTTAATCGTATTCAACTCAATGAATATTTTCTCATATTTACTACTGTCGATTTAGCTAATTGGGTCAATTTCTCTCTTATTGGGCCCGATTGCACCTTAATGGGCCTTAATCCATTTTTAAGCCCATTTTCACTTATTAATTCTTTCATCACGGCCTATTGGGCTCACTGGGCCCATCAATACTTATTGGGCCTTTTTCTAGACTCTTTGAATAGCCCGTATATCATTTACGACAATTTAATTAAAAATCTCATTTTAATTAACTAAATGCGAAATTTAATCCGTAACTCGTAAAATAAATCTTTAATACGCGATAATTACATAAATTGTCGTAAATGAGCTTTACTTACCCAAGATTATACGATGGTGCGTAAATCGAAGTTCGATCGGGCTCACGTACGCGATTTATCGTCGAACTGCATAATTATATATTTAATTTCGGGTGAATTTTCGATCAAATATAATTTAAATAAATTTTTTTAAAAATTAAATTGGTCACTTTTGACCTCTTATCGACTTACCCGAAATCCGGTGTATCCTTGAAAACTTTCCCTTTTTTCCCTTTTTCTCTTTTTCTTTCCTTTTTCTCCTTTTTCCCTTCTTTCTTGGCTGAACTGGTTCGGTCCGGTTCAGTCTGGTTCAGTTCGATTCGGCTGGTTCGGTGCTTCGTCGGTCGGTTCTTCACCGACTTCCGTCGCCAGCAGCTCGGCGGGAACTCGCGAAGCTGGGATCTGGCCTCGATTTCTCCATGGCTGGTCGGAAAGTGGTCGGTCCGGCCTCTTCTCCCTCGACGTCGGTGGTGTCTTTCGTTTTCGTCGTTTGCGGTTGTTTTCGTCACCGACGGTGGCAGATCGGACCTCCTCCTGGCCGGTGGCGAGGGCCTCTCTCTTCCTCTGGCCTCCGTTCGCCTCCGTTCTCTCTCTCTCTCTCCCCTTCTCTCTCGGTTTCTCTCTTTTTCACTCTTTCTCACTCTTTCTCTCGTCGGTCACCATTTCTCGTCACCTGTCGGTGCCGATGAGCTCGGACGGTCTTGTCAAGTCACTCCTCTGGTGGCGTCTTCACCGGAGAAGGAAGTATTTGGGAGAATCGGGTTTTCCCGATCCCCCATTCCATCTCTGTCGCGCGACTCTGTTTTGTGCGACAGAGTTTCATTCTTTTTTTTTTTACTTACCCACTTTTTTTATTATTATTTTATTGTATTTTATTTAAATGAAATAAAATATAATAAATTACACAAAATATCTCAAAAATTATATTTTATTTTATTAATTAATTAATTTAATTAAGTTAATACTTTTTCTATGTATTTTTCGCATATTTTCGGGATAATGCCTCGGGCGAAAATTACAAAAATTCGTAATATATTCGTATCTTGACCAATTGGACTCGGAATTCCATAATTTCTCCTTTATTGATCAAGATTTCATAAATCCATATTTTAATGAAATTTTCTTATCGAATTTACACCGAAATTAGGTTCTTTTGACCATTTTACCCTTCTACACATTCAGGACCAATTTAGACCGATTTTCCTTCTTGGACTCACTATCATTTTCTCATTTAAATTCAGTATCTTTCATCCAATGATTTAAATCCCTTTAATTTAAATTATGGTCCCAAATAATGAACATAGTGGGAAAATCTGGGTTTCACAGCATCCAACCAAGCCCTCAAGTTCAAATGGAATGTTAGCTCTTTTTATCAAACATTTAGGACACAGTTGGTGATTATGTTTTGAAGTTCTACCTTGAATACCTTAATAAGGTGCATTCTATGGAAGAGGTATATCTAACACATATTTGTTTAATTCTTAAAGCTAGGGAATGAACTAATATTACACAAATTTGGCCCATGAGCCTCTATAATATGGTTAATTTACAAAATCATAACAAAAATTTTGGCCAATCGCTTGAAGCATATTCTACCTCCATGTATTAGCGAATTCTAGTGTGCCTTTGTTCCAGGTAGATTTATAATAGATAATATTATTGCTGCTTATGAGCTATTGCATGCGTTGAAAAAGTACAAGTAAAGGAAAATTTGGTTAATTTTACTCTCAAAATAGATATGAGCAAAGCATACGACAGAGTTAAATGAAATTTCTTAGCACATATGATGATTTTCTTGGTTTTTATTCCATATGGTTTGATTTAATTATGAAAAGTGCTTCAACAGTATCTTACTTGACATTGTTGAATGATGTTCATACTTCTACTTTTGTCCCAAAAAGAGGTTTACATTAAGGGGATCTTTTAGGGGATCTTTTATCTCCCTATTTCTTCTTATTGTTTACTGAGAGACTTTCATCATTTCTAGCACAAAAAAAGAGAAGGATTGCTTCATAGAGTGCAAAAAAGTAAAGGTGTCCAAAGGTGATGCATTTACTTTTTGCTGATGATAGCTTAATGTTTGTCAAGGCAATGAAGAAGGAAGTTGAGATGTTGAAATATGTACTGCAAAAGATATGAAGCCATTCCATGTCAGCAAATTAACTTTAAAAAATCTTCAATTCTCTTTGCTACCAATGTGGATGATTCTAACATAGGCTTAATTCAAAGCCTTCTTAGTGTACATGTTTCAAATTATCAAGAGAAAAATATCTTGGTCTTCCAAATATTGCTGGAAAAGCAAGAAACCAAGTTTTTGGAAACATTAAAGAATGTATGGCACCAAGGTTAAAGAGATAGGGCTTGAAGCATTTATCTCGTGGTGGAAAGGAAGTTTTTCTTAGAACAGTGGTGCAGGCGATTCTAGCATATGCCATGAGTTGATTTTCATTGCCTAAATCTCTTTGTTATGAATTTAATCAAATGATGGCTAAGTATTAATGGCAAAAGGATAAAAATGGTAAAGGGATTCATTGGTTGAATAGGCTGAGGTGCGTAAGGTGTAAAGGGAAGATAAATGGTGGTTTAGGGTTTAGAGATATGCGGCTGTTCAACTAGGCCATGATTGCAAAACAAGGTTGGATACTGATTGAGAATTAGAACACTGTGACTTACCTTGTTTTGAAAACCAAATATTTTTTAATGTCTCCTTTTTAAAGACTACTGTGGGAAACAACTCTTTGTTGATTTAGAAAGGCACATGGACTAGTAAGGATTTATTTCACAAGGGACTTACTGGAGAATTGGTATAAATTAGAATCTACAAGTTTCAATTGATAAATGGTTTCTATTTTCATCTATCGAATGGCATGCAATTGATTGGGGTTCATGGCATGTTAATATCAAGGTCTCTAAATTGGTTGACAATGATACTGGAGAATGGAAATCTAATCTGGTGCAAAAAATGTTTTAAGATGAATAAGCTACATATATACTTTCTATTTCACTTCCTTATCATGAAGTTCCTGATGTTTTAACATAGGAATAATAAAGTTATGGAAAATATCCAATTAAGAGTGGCTATCATTCATTAATTGAAGTAGATAACATTGGGCGTGATGTTGATCATGATATAATATGGTGAAAGCTTTAGAAAATCCAAGTTCCAATGAAGATCAAGATCTTCTTGTGGAGAGTTATGCGTGACATACTTCCAATCCTTACAAATCTGG
This sequence comes from Firmiana major, assembly GCA_033439115.1. Taxonomy (NCBI): domain Eukaryota; kingdom Viridiplantae; phylum Streptophyta; class Magnoliopsida; order Malvales; family Malvaceae; genus Firmiana; species Firmiana major. The sequence goes on from CM065899.1 coordinate 68,220,966, forward strand.
CTCAACGTAAGATATTCAATAATCTTACTTGTAATAGATGTTTCAATGTTCTCATGTAGCTGCAATATTGAATGGTATTCCATTTCACCAAAATTTGTTAAAGAATATTAATGTATGTTGGGTTTCATTTTTATTATATGTCACGACCCGTGATCTCTACTTCTATCACTAAGCGCCTAAATTAATGCAGAAACGTTATTAAAGCATTAGAATTAACTAAGTTATTATTAGTTAGTGTTTATTATTATGAGACTTATTATTATTCCTTTAGGATCTTTTCTTGTAGTTCCGTATCCGATATAGGTTTAAATCTTTTAAATTATTATGTGAAGGATTTGATTGAGGTCCTAAATTTTCTAGAAATTTCAACAGCATAACGACTGTAATTTGACTCTACCCAACCTACAATAAAACAATATAGCAACTCATATCCTCAATACCATTCATGCAAATCATTTCAAACAGACAACTATCATTTGTTTTAAAACCTTGCACTTTTTCAAATCACATTTAAAGCAGCTCATGTAAACAAGTAACGAAAGCATGCAGTAGTGAGGGAAATGATAAAATCAAAAGATGCGGTGCTTGCATGCAAGTTTAGGTTTTGCCGTTTTCAAAATCTATTAGCATTAAACGAAATATTCACCCACGTAATAGCACTTTGACTAAAGCTAGCAATTTCAAACTAAAATAAATGTAGCCGAATTAAAAATCAAGTAGAGTACATAATTATATTAAATAAATCCTAAAAATTCTCACTAACCAAATGTCTATGGTTTTCTAGTCAGATTTTAACTAAATCTAGGTATCCCATTAGCTATAAGTCAAAAACGATAAAATCAAGTAAGGTAGGTAATTAACTTTAAAATAAATCTTAACTAGACTAACAACCTATGGCTTCTAGTAAACTTAGCTTAACCTGAGGTATCCTACTAGCTACGAGCTATATAAATCTCTTGCCGCAACCGATGCGCAACAACTACCCTTATCGCCTTAGGCACGCATATATGTGCCTACGCTTCCTTGGCACTCGACAGAGCAGTCGTTGCAAATTTACATGCAAGAGCATCCAATTATCAGTCTCCATGCTTATTTCATCATACTTCACTAATTTTAAGCCAAGAAAACTCAATTAGATGAAAATCCTTATCCTTCATGTGGATACCAGGACTAATTTTCCTTTAGTCTAAACAATCACAACTCATTAAGGCATATACAATTTAGCTAACTCCAAATAAAATTCTAATAGCCGAATTTCATGAGTAATTATCCAAGCCGAAATTCTTATCAATTAATTCATTGGATTATCTAAAACAGCAGAATAACCAATTATTCTGTAAATTTCTCCAAGTATTCTTTAATTCGAAATCGACAATTTAGTCATACTTAGAATTATTTCCTAAGTGCAATTATACCATGTTTAAGCTAAGTTTAACTAATGGAGGTTATTCTCCAATACCCAATTTCCAACCTTTCATTCACAATCTTGTACGGGCATTCTAATTTACATATTGATTACATGTATTTTATTTATTTATCTTACCATTTAATTATTTAAACTTAAATTCCCAAATTTAATAACGTTCTTTTTCATACTTTCCTAAATAGCCACAACTAATCCTTCATGCCCGTTTCATATTCTCTTTCGACAATAAATTAAATCTAACTAGGCAATCAATAAATTCACCCTACATATAATCATATACTTATCCAAAATATGAGTGTTTACTCTAATTATCAAAATCTCTAATATTGTCAAATTACATATCCAATTTTTCTAATTTCTCCAGAATAAACATTTAAATTAATTTTTACAACCATCATGCTTTTATAACATATTTTGTAACAAAATTTAACTGCAAAAAATATTGGTTTTTACCTAAAATTTTACTGGTGCAAAAATGGAGGAACAGAAAAATAAACCAAGAGGGTCGGCGAGTTTCTTGGATTTTTCTGGGTTTCAACTAAAAAAGGGGAGGGTGGTAAGGGGAAGACTGTCGGTCGGTGGGGGTCTTCGGTGTAGGAGCTATCGTCGGCGGCGAAGCAAGGGACGACAGGAAACCAGGGAGAGGGGAGAGGGTCGCGCGAGAGGGACGCACAGGGGAGGGAGTCTGTGTCGGGGAGAGGGAAAGGGGAGAGGGGGAAAGGTGTCGCCGGCGATAGCAAGAAGGGACAGACGGCCGGTGAAGGAAAGGGTGAGGGGTCGGATAAGAGAATAAACAAGGAGGGGGGGCACTCTGTTTTCACTTCTCGGATGTCGCGCGATCCCTTTACTTCTTTTTTTTTTTTTGCTTTACTCTTTTTTTCTTTATTTATTTATTTATTTATTATTATCATATATTTATTTAATTATACCTAGATAAATATATCAATATATATGCAATAAATTTAAATTTTTATCTAAATTATAAAGTCCTCATATATTTTATTACTTGTATAAATTTTATTACCAATTTATAAAATTTTCCACTCTTTAATTTATATTACATTCTTTTAATGATATTTTGTCTTATAATCACTATGATTAAATTATTTTAGCTTTTTGGTTTACCTATTTTATTTAAATTCCTATACCTTATGCTTTATACTAGATTTAATAATTTTTCCCAACTTAATCTAATTGCATGTATCTATTTATTAGCTAGTATTTAGCAAAAATTTCGGATATACTAGTTAGTGGTCTTACATTTCTCCCCACCTTATTGAATTCGGTCCTTCGAATTCTCGAGCCACATCAGAAAAGATATGGGCATCTCTCTCGCATCAAGCTCTCCAACTCCCAAGACGCTTCCTCCGAAGTATGGTGTTGCCAGAGAACTTTAACAAGAGGAATGGTTTTAGATCTCAAGACTCTATCCTTTCTATCCAGAATCTGAACTGGTTTCTCCTCGTAACTCAAGTCTTTCCCTATCTCCAAGGGTTCATATGCAATGATGTGTAAAGGATCGGGCTGGTATTTATGAAGCATAGATACATGGAATACATTGTGTACTTCGGCTAGCTGAGATGGTAAGGCTAGTCGGTACGCTACCTCACCAACACGCTCTAATATCTCAAAAGGTCCTATGTACTGAGGACTCAACTTATCCTTCTTCCCAAATCTCATAACACCTTTTGTTGGAGAAACTTTTAAGAAGATATGATCACCCACTTCAAACTTTAAATCCCTTCTCCGATGATCTGCAGAGCCTTTCTGTCTATCTTGGGCTGTCTTGAGCCTTTTTCAAATCATGTGAACCTTCTCGGATGCTTGCTTAACCAAGTCCGGAGCATAAATCTTCCTGTCACCAACCTCTTCCCAACTGATCGGTGACCTACATCTCCGTCCATGAAGAGCTTCATATGGGGCTATTCCTATGTTGGCATGGTAGCTATTGTTATATGCAAACTCTGCCAACGACAAGTGCTCATCCCACAAACCTCTAAAGTCAATCACGCAAGCACGTAGCATATCCTCCAAAGTTTGTATTGTCTATTCGGACTGCCCATCAGTCTGTGGGTGGTATGTTGTGCTAAACTGTATCTTAGATCCTAAGGACTCCTGAACTTGCTTCCAAAAGCGTAAAGTAAACCTAAAGTCCCTGTCTGAGGTGAAACTAACTGGAGTTCCATGCAGTCTCACTATCTCATTGATAAACAATTCTGCCAGCACATTCAACGGAGTAGTGGAGCTAATAGCCAAGAAGTGGACTGATTTGGTAAGCCTGTCCACAATTACCCAAATTGCATCGTGCTTCCGTCGAGTTCTGGGTAAGCCCATAACGAGATCCATAGTTATGTGTTCCCACTTCCAAGTTGGCACAGGAAAGGGTTGGAGCAAACCTGCTGGCCTTTGGTGCCCTACTTTTACTTGCTGGCACACCAAGCACTTGGCTACAAACTCTGCAACGTCCAGTTTCATTCCAGGCCACCAATGCACTCTTCGTAGATTTTGATACATTTTGGTACTACCAGGGTGTAGAGTGTACTTACTGTTGTGAGCTTCAGTCAAAATTAACTTTTTCAGATCCTCATCACTGGGCACACAAATCCTACCTTGGAACCTTAACAACCCATCACTACCAATCTCAATCTGCGTATTTTGGCCCTCATGAATCTGTCCAAGGACCCCGAGTAATCTCTGATCAAACTTCTAAGCTTGTCTAATCTGTTCCATCAACTCTGGTTCAATCCTGAGACTAGCAACTATAGGACTCTGCTCGGAAGGTGTTATATCAATACTCAGGCTTGCAAATTGTCCCAGCAACTCCCATTCTTTGACCATCATATAAGACACTGCACCCAAACATTTCCTACTTAATGCATCGGCTACAACATTAGCTTTCCCCGGGTGATACAGTATCTCACAATCATAGTCCTTTAACAACTCCATCCATCTACGTTATCTCATATTCAGTTCCTTCTGGGAGAATAGGTACTTTAAGCTCTTATGATCAGTATAAATCTGAAACTTTTCTCCACAAAGGTAATGTCTCCATATTTTCAATGCAAATACCACCGCTGCCATTTTTAGATTATGTGTGGGATAATTCTTTTCATGCTCCTTCAACTGTCGGGAACCATACGCCACTACTTTGCCATTTTGTATCAATACACATCCCAATCCATTATGGGACGCATCACTATACACCGTAAACCCTTCGGGACCATCTGGTATTGTAAGGATTGATGCAGAAGTCAATCGATGCTTGAGCTCTTGAAAACTGTGTTCACACGAATCACTCCATTCAAACTTGACATCCTTTCAAGTGAGATGTGTCAAAGATGTGGCAATCTTTGAGCATCCTTCTACGAATCTTCTGTAATAACTAGCTAATCCAAGAAAGCTTCGGATCTCAGTCACCGTCTTTGGTCTCTCCCAATTTACTATTGCTTCGATCTTGGATGGATCAACAGATACCCCATCCTTATTCATTATATGTCCCAGAAAACCAATCTGCTCTATCCAGAACTCACACTTGTCAAGCTTCACATAAAGTTTCTTATCCTTAAGTGTTTGAAGGACAAGACACAAGTGTTGCTCGTGCTCCTCAATGGTTCAAGAATATACTAGGATATCATTTATGAAGATGATCACAAACTTGTCTAGGTACTCCTTAAAGACTTCATTCATTAGGTTCATAAATGCAGCAGGGGCATTCGTTAAGCTAAACGGCATAACCAGGAATTCGTAGTGCCCATAACGAGTTCGAAAGGCGGTCTTGGGGATGTCCTCACCTTTCACTTTCAACTGGTGATATCCCAACCTTAAATCTATCTTCGAGAACACCTTTGCACCCCACAACTGATCGAACAAATCATCAATCCTAGGTAATGGGTACTGGTTCTTGATAGTGGCCTTATTAAGCATCCGATAATCGATGCATAAACTTAAACTGCCATCTTTCTTTTTCACAAAAAAAACTGGTGCGCCCCATGGTGACACATTAGGACGGATGAATCTCTTATCTAATAGCTCTGGGAGTTGCTTCTTCAACTCTTCCAACTCTACGGGTGCTAATCTATACAAAGTTTTAGACAGAGGTTGAGTCCCGAGCACCAAGTCAATGGCGAAATCCAACTCTCTATCAAGGGGTAATCCAGGTAACTCTTCTGGGAACACATCAGGAAAGTCTTTAACTACCGGGATGTTATTGAGGTCGGGCTTCGACTTCTCAACACTTTCCACAAAGGCTATGAAACCCTTATCCATCAAATAAATCTTTAGACTCATAATAAATAAACAAAAGATCTAATAGTTCATTCATTTTTTTCTTAAAAAGTTACAACACATTTTTCAGGTACGTACAATGTCATGGTTTTCTTAAAACAATCTAAACTAACTCTATTAGTAGCTAACTAATCCATTCCTAGTATTACATTAAAGTCCAACATGTTTAACAATATTAGGTTAGCTAACACCATCTTATCACCAATCTTAACTTCACAATTCCTATATACTATCTCAGTTGTTTGTGACTCTTGCATTGGTGTTTTTACATAGAGTATGTAATCTAAAGATTCAGGTTCTATTGGCAATTTCCTAACAAATGTTGGTGACACGAAGGAATGTATGGATCTAGAGTCTATCAATACAAAAGCTTTTACATTGAAGATAAGGAGGTTACATTTAACAACTAAATTCGAGGCATCTGCAGCTTCCTTACACAAGGTGAATACTCGCCCTTAACCGATAACTTTCTTGCCCTTATCTTCTGAAGCTGCTGAAGCTACTGGAGGTACTGGAGGTGGAGAATAGTCCTTACAGGTTGGGCTGGTGTGGTCTTCATCTTGGGACATTCCCTCATCTAGTGTCCCATCTCGCCACAATGGTAGCAAGCTCCAAAATTACTCTGGCAAGGCTGATTAGCTGGATGCCTTCTCTCACATCGTCTACATGGATGAGAATAGTGGGGTGCAGGGGCATTTTGAGTAGGAGGAACCCTCGGTCTAATGGTCAAGGCTCTAGATGCATCGACCCTTGGTCTCTTATTCTACCTCCTATTTTGAAAAGACCTTATATCGTCATATCTCTTGCCCTGATTCCTTAGTCTCGACTGCAACTCAGCTTGGGTTAACTCCATATCCTGTTCCACTAACTGGGCTCTCTGGATGGCATCAGCATAGGTCCAGATATTCAGTGGGGCTAGCTTGCTCCTAATGGTCGATCTCAACCCATTTTTGAATTTCAACGTCTTTTTAGCTCATTCTTGGCTATATCTGGTTCATAACAGTACAAAGCAGTGAATCTCAATTCATATTAGTCTACTGTCATGTTGTATTGCACCAAACTCAAAAAATCTACCTGTTTCTTCCGTTGAGCACACTCTGAAATATATTGCTCATTAAACGCTTCCAAGAATACCTCCCAGGTTATTTCTGTGTGCTTGGCCAGTAAAATTTACTCCATTGAAGTCCACCAATGGTCTGCTTCACTCTCGAACATATAAGTGGCTAGAGATACTCTCTCTGTATCACTACACCCCATATACTTGAACATCTTTTCCAGCTTCATAACTCACTCTTCCACAATTGTGGGATCCTTAACACCCTTAAATGCGGGTGGATTCCTCTTCTAAAATTGCTTCAGCCCTGTCATGTTCCTATCCACCAGGTTTTGAGCTGGCTGTAATACCTCTTGGGGTTGTGGGGCAACAGGTGGTGGTTCAGGTACTTGTGGAGCTGGTGGTGGAGGATCTTGGGGAGCTGGTTATGGCTCGAGTGGTGGTGGGGGAGCTTGTGGTATATTCACAAAGTTTGCGAAAGTATCCATGAACTGTGTAAAAGTAGCAGGCATTTGTTCCACAGTCTGCTCAAGTCTTGCCATCCGCGTACTCGGACTTCTCGACTGAGGAGGAGGAGGTACTGGAGGTGGAGGAGCCTGCCCCCCTCTACCTCGGCCTCGTCCTCGTCTCTCGCTCATATTTACTACGATTCCTATATCGAAGACCTAAACACACTCATTAGCAATCAAAAGTATACGCAACATACAAATATATACTTCAGATATGCACGGTATTTGGGATGTATTGCTATACTAGCTAACCTACACCGACACGGTCTAGCTACAATTCGCTCTGATACCAAAAAGGCTATCACGACCCATGACCTCTACTTCTATCACTAAGCGCCTAAATTAATGCGGAAACATTATTAAAGCATTAGTATTAACTAAGTTATTATTAGTTAGTGTTTATTATTATGAGACTTATTATTATTATTCCTTTAGGATCTTTTCTTGTAGTTCTGTATCCAATATAGGTTTAAATGTTTTAAATTATTATGTGAAGGATTTGATTGAGGTCCTAAATATTTTAGAAATTTCAGCAACATAACGGTTGCAATTTGACTCTACCCAACCTGCAATATAGCAACTCATATCCTCAATACCATCATGCAAATCATTTCAAATAGACAACTATCATTTGCTTTAAGACCTTGCACTTTTTCGAATCACATTTAAAGCAGCTCATGTAAACAAGTAACGAAAAGTATGCAGTAGTGAAGGAATGATAAAATCAAAAGATGCGTTGCTGGCATGCAAGTTTAGGTTTTGCCGTTTTCAAAATCTATTAGTATTAAACAAAATATTCACCCACGTAATAGCACTTTGACTAAAGCTAGCAATTTCAAACTAAAATAAATGTAGCTGAATTAAAAATCAAGTAAAGTACATAATTATATTAAATAAATCTTAAAAATTCTCGCTAACCAAATGGTCTATGATTTTCTAGTCAGATTTTAACTAAATCTAGATATCCCATTAGCTATAAGTCAAAAATGATAAAATCAGGTAAGGTAGGTAATTAACTTTAAAATAAATCTTAACTAGACTAACAACCATGGTTTCTAGTAAACTTAGCTTAACCTGAGGTATCCTACTAGCTACGACCTATATAAATCCATTGTCACAACCGATGCGTAACAACTACCCTTATCGCCTTAGGCACGCATATATGTGCCTACGCTTCATTGGCACTCGACAGAGCAGTCGCTGCAAATTTACATGCAAGAGCATCCAATTATTAGTCTCCATGCTTATTTCATCATACTTCACTAATTTTAAGCCAAGAAAACTCAATTAGATCAAAATCCTTATCCTTTATGTAACCGAGATACCAGGACTAATTTTCCGTTAGTCTAAATAATCACAACTCATTAAGGCATATACAATTTAGCTAACTCCAAATAAAATTCTAATAACCGAATTTCATGAGTAATTATCCAAGCCAAAATTCTTATTAATTAATTCATTGGATTATCTAAAATAGCAGAATAACCAATTATTCTATAAATTTCTCTAAGTATTCTTTAATTCGAAATCGACAATTTATTCATACTTAGAATTATTTCCTAAGTGCAATTATACCATGTTTAAGCTAAGTTTAACTAAGTTTCCTTTTTAGTTGATGGAGGTTATTCTCCAATACCCAATTTCCAACCTTTCATTCACAATCTTGTACGGGCATTCTAATTTACATATTGATTACATGTATTTTATTTATTTATCTTACCATTTAATTATTTAAACTTAAATTCCCAAATTTAATAACCTTCTTTTTCATACTTTCCTAATAGCCACAACTAATCCTTCATGCCTGTTTCATATTCTCTTTCGGCAATAAATTAAATCTAACTAGGCAATCAATAAATTCACCCTACATATAATCATATACTTATCCAAAATATGAGTGTTTACTCTAATTATCAAAATCTCTAATATTTTCAAATTACATATCCCATTTCTCTAATTTCTCCAGAATAAATATTTAAATTAATTTCTACAGCCATCATGCTTTTATAACATATTTAGTAACAAAATTTAACTGCATAAAATATTGGTTTTTACCTAAAATTTTACTGGTGTAAAAATGGAGGAACAGAAAAATAAGCCAAGTGGGTTTGCGGGTTTCTTGGATTTTTTTGGGTTTCAACTAAAAAAGGGAAGGGAGGTAAGGGGAAGGCTGTCGGTCGGTGGTGGTCTCCAGTGCAGGAGCAGTCGTCGGCGACGAAGCAAGGGACGACAGGAAATCGGGGAGAGGGGAGAGGGTCACGCGAGAGAGAAGCACAGGGGAGGGAGTATGCATCGGGGAGAGGGAAAGGGGAGAGGGGGAAAGGTGTCGCCGACGGTAGCAAGAGGGGACGAACGGCCGGCGAAGCTGTGAGACCTCGTATAGGTTTAACCTTATATATATGTAAATGAATTCATAAGTATGGTGATATACTTGTAATGTGAATTATATGTAATGTAAGTCCATAAGTTTAAGGTACACACATGTAATAGGAGTTGTGATTGTACGTATAAGTTACATTATATATGAATATGAAAAAATGGACTTAAACATGGGAAGAATGTGAGTGAAATAGAATATGAGTAGTGTGGTAAAATGGAAGGAAGATTTGCATATGTTGTGCACTTCCAATTGGTTTATATTAAGCACCTTTGGGTATACAAAGATTTCACACGAGTTTTAATGAGTATGATGTATTAATGGATGCCATTTTCAAGTCTCAAAGATGATCAGATGGAAAAATGACTAAGGCAGTAAATTGAGGGATTGTTTTATATGTGTTGCTGTAGAAAAACTGCAAAAAATTTAGAAATATGAAGGTCAGATCGATCTCATAGGATGAGAAATCGATCTGGATGAGCCAGAATGCTCTTATTTGAGCAATGGTATAGGGCAGATCGATCTCCAAAACATTTTGTACAATGTAGATCGATCCTTAAGGGAACAGATCTATCTCATTAGCTCTCTGTTTGGAGCAAATCGATCTCAAGCTTCGACAGATCGATCTCATGCTTAAAATGTCGTAAAAAAAAGGGATTTAAAGGGACCAGATCGATCTCCTCCTAGAGCAGATTGATCTCATTAAGCCAATTCTATAAATAGGAGTAGTGAATCTGCAGATTTCGAAAAAGCACTTCACCCTTTCCATTTCAACTCAAAAATCTAGTTTTCTCACTCCTAAATCCAACCATTTTCAGTAAGATTTGAGGGAAAGCTATTAGAGACAAAGTGGTTCACATCAAAGAGAAGAACAACATAGTTTGGAGGCATTTTCCCCATTTGTTGGATTTAAGCAACAAGGTACATTTCTATTGAAGCAAAGAGGAAATCAAGCTAGGTGAGTTTCTAATGCAAATGCCTATGTATATTTGTTTAGATATTGACGTGGGAAATGATTAGTATGCATAGAAATGATAGAAACTGCCTAGACAGTAAAGAATCCACCATAACCTAGAAATGGTCTAGTGTGAAAAAGTGGAATGTAGAAGTATTAATGATGAATGAGTTATCTTAAGATGATGATTGTGTTGTGGGTATGATTTGGATGTGCTGATATTGGGATAAATTGTGAGATTGTCAACAAGGGGTAAAATGTATATTTAAGGCATTGGATAAATGCTTAGTTGAATAAGGGTTAGAAACGTTAACTCAAGTGCTTGATAGATGAATTGCAGTTCCTGATGATACACCAGAGCAAATCGAGATAAGAACGCGAGAAACATAAAGGAGGAGAGTCATACTTAAGTAAATCGAGGTAAGGGACTGTATGTTAGCGATAGAGATATGCGTACGTATTTCTCTGTGATTTTTATAGTTATGACGCTATAGATATTATGCTTAGCTATTAAACCAAATATGAACAGAAATGTATTATGATATAATTTGTGAAAGTGGGATGTGGGAAGGAAAAACAACCTAACATGCATGTTTTCAATGCTTTTACATCTATTCATGATGTTTTGATGTTTTCTCATCCATGTGCTGATTTTGAGATTGAGATATAATAGTAGGTAGGCTGGCTAGTTTTTACATGTTTAGCATGGGACGACATGCTAAGTAAATAAACATGATTTGAGTTTTTAAAAGGGAGAATAGCCACTTATCGGTTTTGAGAAGTGAAATGGTGTTGGAGCTTTAGCTCACACATGTTTTAATGATTTTGACTATGTTGGAGTTTGACTCGCATACGTCTGCATGATTTGATAAACCATGCTGGAGCGTAACTCGCACGTGGTTTTATAATGATAATGTGTTGGAGTGTTAGCTTGCACATGTTTTTACTGAGTTGAGGTAAACCTGGGGGTTTGTGACCCAAGGGGACACCAGCCGACGGCCTTGGAACGGGCTGTGCCTTAGCAATAAATCGTACCGCACTGGAGCCTTACGATAACTGTGTGTCACGCTGATTACTCGCCTGGTGTATGAGGCATGGTTCAGGATGAAAAGTCTATTGGAGTTGGTAGATGGACTTGGGTCCATGGTCGTACGTAGAGCTGTGTAGTTGTCCGTTGGTATACTATGTACCGTGCTGGGTGAACGTGAGTACGAGTATCGCGTAGATGACACACGGCGTACCTTATACCGTGAGTATATGAGGAGATGAGGTTGATTGAGATGAGCCAGAGGGTAGGACTGACCCTTCCCCCTTCAGGCGAAGTGATGCCCTGTGCACACCTGATCAGTGAGGCTTGGGATCATTAACTATGGCCATATGTCGTGGATATTTGATTGCCAAAAATTCCATGCCTGTCTCAGAGATACAAGAAACTGAGAAACTCAGAAAAGAAAGGATTTGAGGAAAGCAAAGAGGTTTTATGATTTGACAAATCTCTTGGTTTGAATGCTTGTGCTATGATAGCATTGTTTATGAAGTGTTTTCAAATGGGAATATCTTATGCTTGTTAACCTGAAAAGGCTTATATAAGAAATGATTGTTTGAATGGATTTTCTAGCAATATTTCCATTTACATTGAAACATAGTTTTGTTTATGCATGCATGGGTTATGTAGATAGTACAATATCTACCTGCTAGCATCTATTTCCTTACTGAGCTGTGGTTTGCTCATCCCACTACTTTTCCCCCTCCGATACTGAGAAGTAAGACAGTGCGGTGGTCTCTGGATCCTTTTGTGTTGGACAGCTCCCACCAGTGGTATAGGTATAAAATTTGTATACACATAAGTCTTTTGTATCTATTGTAGTGTATCGCACAGTTATAAATCGAGAATGTAAATAGTGGTTTGGGGGATGTTTTGTAAAGATATTATTATACAATTAATTTGTATATTTACACACACCTGGGAGTGTGAATTTAAGTTTTAAATAATTCCGTTGTAAATCTATATAAAATTTTAGTAATTGCATCGCCTCACAACCCAACCGTAGTGGCGCAAGTATGGATAAAGGGCACCCGGAAGCGGGGTGTGACAGAAGGAAAGGGTGAGGGGTCGGAGAAGAGAATAAACAGGGGGGAGGGCACTCTGTTTTCGCTTCTCAGGTGTCGCGCGATCCCTTTGCTTCTTTTTTTTTTTTTGCTTTACTCTTTTATTTATTTATTTATTTATTATTATCATATATTTATTTAATTATACCTAGATAAATATATCAATATATATGCAATAAATTTAAATTTTTATCTAAATTATAAAGTCCTCATATATTTTATTACTTGTATAAATTTTATTACCAATTTATAAAATTTTCCCCTCTTTAATTTATATTACATTCTTTTAATGATATTTTGTCTTATAATCACTATGATTAAATTATTTTAGCTTTTTGGTTTACCTATTTTATTTAAATTCCTATACCTTATGCTTTATACTAGATTTAATAATTTTTTCCAACTTAATCTAATTGCATGTATCTATTTATTAACTAGTATTTAGCAAAAATTTCGGATATACCAGTTAGTGGTCTTACATTATAGACTTTAGATGAAAAACAAATGCAACATTTTGCCATTATTGCTTGGACAATATGAATGGACAAAAATGAAGCCATTTTCTGCTACTTATAGAGTTCACCACATTCATGTCTGCTGATTCAAAATCATGTGAATAAGTATAATTTGGCAAACATTCGAGTCATTATTTAGCACAACGGATAACATGAGGATAGATGGAAGACACGAACACCATGTCATTATAAGATCAACTTTGATGCAGCTATTAATATGAGAACTAAATGTGGAGGAATTGGAGTTGTAATTTGGTTTTTTGAAGGTCAGTTTTTGGCAGCTTATTTAGTTAAGATCCCTTGGAAGTATAATGCACTGGTAGTGGAATCGATAATGTTAGTCAAGGGCTTGTTGTTTGCAAAGGAATTAGGGTGAGAAAGATCACACTAGCAAGGGATTCCCTACGTGCCATATAGAAACTTAAAAGGGAAACAGATGACTTGTTTTCCATAGGATTCCTTGTAGAAGAGGCTAAACTCGTATCTGTTGAATTTGAAACCTAATTTAGGACATATACATGTTTACAATTGTTTGACAAAAGTAAGAATTTATAATCCACATGAAAAGAAATTTTAAATTGATTTCAATTTCGGTTATCTAGAAAAGTATAAATTCAGTCTCACGTAATGTCTAAAAAATGAATTAGAATCCAAAAAAAGGGTAAAAGATTCCTTGTAATCTTTTTTTAGGAGCTGGATGAGACTTATATATGACTAATCATTAGTTTTGCTGTTGAAATGCTGGACAAGTATTAAACTATTCTAAGATTGAATCATTGGAATGTTGAAAAAGAAAGGTATTCATATGCTTGCAAGTATTAAAGGATATCACGCTCACTTGTAACAAATTTGATCTTGAGATGATTAGATATTTAAATTCAAACTCTGTTAAATGTGTTGATATTAGAAAATTCATATTTGGCTATTTGTTCCTTTTAGCTGAAAGAGCAATATCTTGAAAAAGTGGCAATTTATCATTATTGAATCAACTATGTAACTTGAGTTTATAGCTTGCTTTTTGGCCATTGTACATCAATTATGCTTACAAACTTGTTTTTTTTTTCAAGACTTGAAATTATTAACGGTATAAACAAGCCATTAAAAATTTATTGTGATAACTAAACATCAAGCTCATTTTTAACAATTATAAGTTTTCGAAGGGCTGTAAGTATATGGAAGTAAAATATTTTCCAGTTAAACATGAAGCTCAGAAACAACAAGTGTTAACTAAGCAAATTAGTAGTAATCTCATGATTGTTGACTTATTAGCAAAATGATTTCCACCAAAGACATTCAAAAATAATGTTGAAAGGATGGGCATTACTGAATACTATTATTAGTGTTATGTTTATAGTTTTATGTTATTTACATTTTAAACACTTGGAGCTCAATTTTGTACTATTTCTGATTGTAATATATATACATACATACAAACATACATACATATATATATATATATCTTGCTTCTTTTTAGTATGCATAGATAAATCATGTCAATAGGTATATTATGTGTCTCTAACAAAGAAATTATTGTTGGATCATAACGATATTATTCATTACATAAGGTCTTATTGATTATAGAACTGATATAGTGATACATGAAAAGAATTATGTTGAATTAATGACTTACAATTTCTATAATCCTTATTAATTTTACTCAAATGATTTATGGTATAACGAACGTAAGAGATGATTTAGCTTATAATATAGCATTATGTTTTGGGTCTCATTTGGACTCGAACGGGGTCACAGTAAGGGAAGATTGGAGCACTTTTTGCCTCTAATTTCACCAGTGTCATCCATTTGGATGACATTAGAGAAGCATGGTGGGCCAATCCCACTGAGCCATTGATGCATAAAAAAATAACTTAATTATTTTCCACTAATTTTGTAGATAGTGGAGTAGAGGTCAATCTCCCGGAGATTGAAGTAATTAGATTATTCATAAAAATTAAAGTTCCTTTAAAGAAATGCAATATTAACGAAAAATGGGGGTTTTGTTTAAGAAATTAAGTTAACTAAATAACAAGTAAGAAGACTATAAAAGAAATCGGTTTTGCAATAATAAAGATGTCTTGGTTACTATCCATTTTAGTTTTTCTTGGATTTTGATGTTGACCATTGATTTCTAAAGATTATTATCAATTAAATAATCAATCGTAGCATAACAACAAGCTCTTTTACACCATATTTCCTCACCGATTCATTAATTGAAAAAATCTCTTCAATTAATCAATAACTATTTAAACTACCTAGAACAAATTCTCTAGAAATAATTTATAGCAGCATTAGTATTTAGAAAGATACGGATTGAATTAAGCAAAAAACACATAAGCTCAGTTTATTTAACTTAAACCTTGATTCTCCTAGATCTCTTAGTGATTAAAAACATGAAGCAAATATGGACTTAAGTTTTAATTAAGCAATAGATTTTTAAGATTCACTAAATAATATGTGTTCAATCCAATTAAAACAATAATCATACGAATACGCTAAGAGAATATTAGATACTTAATCAATAATCTATTATAAGTTCATACATCTCACAACATTCATTCGAGATTAACAAGATTACTTAATAACCAAATTAAGGAAAATCAGCTAGACATTATATAAAGAAAATGATAAGAACATGCAAAAGATGAAGAAATCAATTTTATATTTATAAGGAAGAAAACGTTTAGCAATATTAAAAACAAGCTTTGTGTTAACTTAATATTATAAAATCAAACCAATTCCCCTCTATTCCATGCCTTAAACAAGCTAGTTATGATGGAAAAATAACAAGAATTAAACATCAAGTAGAACTCTCATTACAATTATAAGAGTTTGTCTTCAAGTAGGATTCTTTGTCTTCATTTTCTCTCTTTTGCCCCCTCTCCTAGAATGACTTTAAGTTTTTTTGCAACATTTCACCTCTTCTTGGACTCTTCTACTTGTATTTGATCTCTTGAGAAAAGCCCCAAATTAATTGCACATGTGATCCTTTTATAGCCATTTAGTAATCCCAATCCCGCAAGGATTAGTATTTCTTAGATTTAGTACTGACTTTCTTGGGACGTTTGACCTATCAAATAAATTCAAAACCACACGATCTTGTACATTATGAAAAGTTTAAGAAGTCCTCCACATCTTTCATTTAGACTTTATCTTCATAAAAAATCGTTAAGATGATAAAATTACCAATTTACCCTTTCTAGTATGAAATTACGAATTTTGTCATTTAAGCTCCAATTTCTTCCATAAGCTTATTTTTTCCACCTAAAACATAAAATAAATATTAGCAAATTTTTTTAGGCACAAAATATAATTAGAAGAACAATATTAAATAAGTGAAAGTTAACGTTTTCTTCAACCATCAACCACACAACTTTATTGTCAATTGACCCTTAAGGGTCCACTGAACTATAATTTACCTTTAGGCTGTCTTGATTTTTCATTTTCATTTTTTTTTTCCTTTTAAAGTTATTTTTTATTTTAAAGTTTTTAATCATATAAAGTATAAATAAATTTATATGTAAATTATTATTGTATATTTATGATACTTTTTATTATTTAAAAAATTTAATATATTTAATATAAAATAATGCATCACTCTTTATTAAACAAAATTTTACAATCATAAATTTATTATTTAATACAAAAAATTTAATTATTTATTAATTTAAAAAATATAAAGTATATTATAGATTTTATTTTATATCAATTTTAATATAATACATTTAATGATCATTTTCTATTCTTACTACCATTCATCTTACCGCTACAATTGCATCTAAACACATCCCATCACTTATTTTAGTCTCACGGCTATACTAATTATTCTCACATCTACCACTATTTTCAATTCCATCGAAACTAATTATATCACCTAGCTAAACTATCATTGATATATATATATATATATATATATATATATATATATATATTAAATCATAAAAGATAAATAATGTCACGCGATCAAGTGGGAGAATTTTAGCAAATTTTACACCTTTTTTAATATGGTAATGTGATTTTTTTTTATGTATTTAAGTGAAATTCATGATTTGATAATACTCTTGAGCTAAATCCCTCTTGTTTTTAATTTTTTATCTTTTTATTTCTTGGTAATATCAATATAAAAATCAAATGTTAAATTGAGAAACCAACATATATAGTGTAATAAACAAAGAGAAAAATCAAGATTCAAATAGAGAAGCTGAGCTGATAGTGGTCCACAAACTGAAAGGGGTTTTTGGTTTAATAGAAATTTTGCAACGAGAAAAATTCACGGTGAAAGGTCAAACTTAACGGTGCAGCTATCTCCTTAGTAAAAGTATAGGTTTTCCATTTGAATTTCTCTTTCTTTGACGTGCAAGAAAGGTGGATTTGAAAATTAATATACAACAACTCAAGCATCGATCCAATAAAAACCCCGTGTGTCTAAAGATGTGAAACTCGCATTTTCCCTATACAACACAGGATGATGCTTCTGTGTCTCCTGATGATTCATGGATGCAAGCAAGGAAAGTGAACCGAAAGTTCCCCCAAAAGGCTGAGGAAATTTAATTTCCCAGGCCAATCTTTTGCGTGGTCTTGATTCCAGTTTTTCGCTATGGTTTCTTTCTTTTCTCTTCTTTTCTGGTGAATCTTACTTTGCCTTGCTTTCAACTCTGTTCACTATAGCAAAACTATTGAATGATAAGGAGAAGAAGGAGAAGGAAGAGGTTAAACGATTGAGAGCAGGACAAGCAGAAATAACAGTACGAATGAACCTCCGGAACTTAGAGCAAATCCTGGAGTCAAACTCAGCGGCCCAGTGATTTGGGTCATATTCAGTTTAAGGTATCCAGGACTTGCATCAGCGTTCCATGCGGTTCATTTCTGCTGTCAGCTCTTCTCGCACTGCTCATAACCGATTTACTATTTCCTTATCCTTTTTCTTCTTATCATTGATGGCTTTGATACTGAAGATTCATTACAAAAGAAAGTAAAGCAAGAAAATCTTGTCAATGCTTTCTGTAACAATTTGCCTGCAGCAATTGCCTCAATCCTTCTCGGAACTTTCGGCTCAGATTTCTCTCATCCCCTGCAAACATAGAGAACCAAGAAGATCAATCAAATCATCAGAATCTAGTACTTTTAAGAATCAAATGTTGATCTAGTCGATTTTTTTTTTAAAAATTTATTTTTAATTTGCATTTAGCTTTCGTATTATTATAAATACTTGTGAATAATGAGACTCGATTAAACTTTAACATCTAAAAAATAACTCGAGAGACACGACCAAAGAAAAATGGACACGTGTAAGCGTACAGTCTCGCATGTCATTGCTGAAAAGAAAACCCACACTGCGTGACACCAATCAAAGTGTACCACGTGACGCAATCGAAATGCACCATGTGCGCAAGATGGATCCATGGGTGGGAGGTCTCCCGCCCATGATTGTGGGCACACCATGTGGCGCGCCCACAATCAAGTCTAATTTTGCATGGGCAGAGGATCTCCCACCCATGATCCTGGGTGCGACATGTGACGTGCCCACATACAAGTCCGCACATGAAAAAATCATGTAGTCAAGGGTCCCTGCGTTAAAATTCATTCGAACGATTTTACCCATAAATATTTTTAATTATGCAGGACTCGTAAAATAGTAAAAGACACTTAATTAGTGGATAAATATATAATTAATAGTGGAATCAATCCCTATAAATAGGAGCCATGTATGATTCGTGAGACTAAAACTCTATTTTGTTCACAGAAACTCTGTCAAATTCTCTTCTTGACTTAAGCATTGGAGTGCTTACGCAGGGAACAACCCCTGCATCGCTCGGATTATTTTTTCTCTTGCAGTTGGTAGCACATGACATAAAAATCAAGGCGAAGACATTAGAAATACATCACTGTTGTGTTTGGCAACAACAATTGGCGCCGTCTGTGGGAACGAAAGAAAAACCCTTTGCTTTATAAAAATGGTGAGGACACGATCAGCATTAATGAGGAGTGATGAAAACAAAGATACTGTGAGTTTTTCGATTTGTAACTCGGGCCATGAGGCTCAAGGGAGGAGAGAGGCACATGTGAACACAGTCTCTGTGGCAGAATTTAAAGCCATGAAGAAGCAGAGAGAAGAGACAGCCTGTTTAAGGGGTGCATTCCTGCAAATGAACTTACCTCCGATTGTTTAAAACCTGGTGGGAGAAGGAAGCCAAAAGAGGTGTACTTCAGACGTAGCAAATACTGAACACCAAGGTGCTAGAGAGCCTTGGTGTCAGGCTACGGGTGACCCTGTGCATGAGGCTACGACAGACTTGAGATCTCAGGCTGTGGGACACCCTGTGTGTGAGGCTGCGATAGACTTGAGACGTCAGGCCGCGGGAGACCCTGTGCGTTAGGCTGCGGCAAACTTTAGACGTCAGGCTGCGGGAGACCCTGTGCATGAGGTTACGTCAGGCTTGAGGCGTCAGGGTGTCAGAGAGCCATGGCGTCAGGTTGTGGGAGACCCTGTGCGTGAGACTGCTGTAGACTTGAGGCGCCAGGGTGTTAGAGAGCCATGGCACTAGGGTGCAGGAGACCTTGCGCGTGAGACTACGAAGAGCCCGAGGCGTCAAGGTGTTGGAGATCTTGGGAGTTAGGGTATGACAGATTATGGATATTTGAATGCGGGAGACCCTAGGCTCCAGATTACTAATGGTCTGCCGAAGAATGGTATAAGAGATGTTGGAATGACAGGGTCATATACTTGGAGGACAGACTCAGAAATGGACCCAACTTGGAACCCTGAAACGGAAATGGTAAACTTACCACCTCGGACTGAACAAAGGTCAACTCATAACTTACAAGGTAAGGGAAAAGAGGTTATTGACTGTGATCAGGTTGATCATGTAACATCGAAAAGGTGCAAAATCGACCCGCACCCAAGGCGCAAGAGGCTACAGATATGAAGAAAATAGTGGAACAAATTCTAGAAGAAAAAATGTTAGTTTTAGTTGAAGAAAGCTGGAGGAGAAAGGTCTCGTTCAGTGCAGCAATCATGGGGAAATCCCTGCCCTCGAAATTCAAGATGCTAGAGAGAACGACATATACAGGGAAGACAGACCCTTATGGTCACATTTAGAATTATGAGTTATTAATTCTATTGCACGGATGGGAAGATGAAATTATGTGTAGGGCATTCTCATTAACTTTGACTAGTCATATGCTAAAGTGGTTCAATAGTTTAGCAGAAGGGTCCATTTCATCTTTTGATCAATTGAGGAGTGAGTTTTTAAAGGCCTTCATGATAAATAGCCAGAAGAAGGAGACCACTTATCTGCTGACACACCCTATACGTATTACCGCAAGTGCACGGGTCGTACAAGTAATAATGAAATTTGAGTCCCGAGTTATCGTTCCTCAGAGAAGTTGGTTAGCCTAATTAACTATCGGTTAATCTTACCTTAAGTATATTCCAGCAAATTATAAAATTGAAGGGTGATCTACAAAGCTAACAGTACTGAAAATAATAAAACTATAAAATAAAGAAAATAAAACCGAGCAAAATTACTTACAGTGCTCCACGCAATTAAAATAAAAAACCTACAAAAATAATTAAAACAGTTAAAGCTAGTTAACACAATTAAAATAAAATGCAAATATGAAAATAACAAAGCAAGATTAATTAAACTAACCTAAAATGCAATTAAACTACTTAATCAAAATGCAATTTAAACTAAGTGAAGATTTAATGAAATAAATTTAACCTTAATGTAATTCTAAATGAACACTTAATTAACTATCAACCTAATTAAAACTAAGTTTTATACCACTAAGCAATAATACTAACATGCAATTTAACTAAAGACTCTAAACTAAGCTAACAAATTAAATTGAAATTAAACTATACTAACAATGCATGAAAATGAATTAATTAACTACTATGCACTAGCCAAACAAAGCCTTAGCAAATTAAAATCAACCCCATGTCCCTCCATTCATTGTTCATGTCTTCATATTGTTCATTTTCTGGTTTGGTTTCGGGTTGGTTGGCTCCAAGCGTGCTGCTGTTTCCTACTCTACAATCTCACCAACTCTGCCTTGGTTTCATGAGCTTCCTTCTTCTCTGCCCATGCTTCTGGCTGCCAATTGCCCCAACACCAGCTCCATGCATAAACCGTGCACGTTTCCTTCTCCAGGCATTGTCTTGCCCACTACTGCACGTCCTTGGCTCTCGGTTCTGCAAGTGATGCACTGCTCTCTGCTCCAGCATGCTGCATGTCTGTGACCTCTGCTGCTCAGGTGCTGTCCTGTATCGCCTACCCTGGTAATGCACGTCCGAGCTATCTGCTTCTGGTCTTGGCTTGCCAGCTCCCTGCACTGTCCAGTGCACCCCAGTATGTGGCCACAACTAGCAAGCTGCAGTAATGAACCCTCCTCGGTTCAGCCATCACAGCTTCTTTATATATTAGAAATTACAAACCAAAGCCAAGGTGAACAGTGCTAAGAACTCAAAACAGAGCTGAACAGAGTGGACTGTGTGGTTCTCGGTTCTTTGCAATATCATAACAACTATGCTATAAACCATAAAACATACATCTAATAAAAGCTTAGCAAACAACAATGTGAGAGGCAACTTAAATGCAACCGAGAGGAAGGGAGCAGTCCCTCTAAAGCTCAAACCGAAACAAAAGAAATCAAGAAACAGAAAAATAAGAAATTCCAATAACCTCGAGTTGCTTCATTTTCTTCTTCAACCATGTTCCACTTTGCTCATGATGTGGACAAATGCTCAGCATCAATCCACATCAAGGTAACAGAACCATAAGGTGGAAGAATGAATGAAATATTTATGCCACCCGAATGCATCAAAAAAAAATCTAACCGAGAGCTACAAAGAATGATGGTTTAACAAACAAAAACATAAGCAAATTGGGAAACCGAGAGCTACACTAAGATTTAAGCTATGTAAATAAAACTTGAAAAATAAAAGACTAGATTTAACATAACCGAGAAGATGAAATGATACATTGTTTGCTATGAAATAGAAAATATCCTAGAAGATGAAGAGCATAAACATTGAATGAACATTAAAAGTAAATGGAAGCTAACAGAAATTGCAAAGTAAAACAAAATGGGAAAGTAAAAAAAATACTAGAAAGGAAATAACTCTAAAAACTACTCTACCTACACTACTCCTACTCCTAAAATTACATTCTTTTTCAATTGTCATCCATGTCTTATTTATACACACAAAAGGGGTACAATTGTAATTTCTACATCCTAGATGAGTTGGCATTGTTTGGCCACTTGTCTTCACACCATTGGCTCCTTGCAAAAAAATATTTCCATGTCATTTGTCTTCTTGTCCAATTAGATGTGCTAGGTGGCATAGCTCGTGTTGTTCGCGTGGTCCAATCTAGATTTTAGCCTAATTCCGGTCCATTTTGTACCGAAATATTCAAAATTCATCCAGATTTAATTTATCTGCAAACATGAGAATTTTAATAAAATAAAGTGGATAATTAACAAATAAATTGGGGATTTAAATAATTAATTAGGAAATTAAGCACAAATAATTCTAAAAATATAGAATTATCACACCTCCAAACTTAAGCTTTTGCTTGTCCTCAAGCAAAACAAAATAATTGTAAGAATGATAAGTACTAAGCATAATAATTTTTCCAATATCATCCTCAAAGAAAAAGTACAGACTATGAAATCAAAGACTCACAATTACAAGTCCAGCACATAGAATTATTCAATCATAAGTCCTAACCCAAATTGGACTCCTTGTGTGTGTGTGAAAAATGTCTAAGTCACTTCACAGTACATTACCCGGATCAGATTATGCAACACAATGAATGCAAAGTCAATGACATGTGATCATTCCCATAAGTTTGCTTTTCACTTCTCTCTCCACTAATGTAGTCACACTTAATCAAAGATCAATAGGACTTCATTAAGCTTGTAATGTAAGGCTGGGGCTAAGGTATGATAAAGTCGATTTAGGTTTAATTACCCCTTAACATGCATTACTTCTAGGATCTTAATGTAAGAGCTTAAATCATTTCCCCTAAACTTATTTATTTCACTAAACTTTTTATTCTATTTTTGTATTTTCTTCTTTCTTCTTTTCTTTTTCTTTTTCTTTCTTTTTCATTTTTTTTTAACTTTTACTATCACCAGATACCCAATTGTACAAAGCTTACAATATATCTCATGACTTTCCATGCTTTCGGGGTAAGGGATAGGAAAAGAGTGGTTAAGCTAAGGAAAATTTGCAGGTGTATTTACAGAGAAAAGCTTATTTGGCCTAGATGGGTGACTAGGGATAGAATATGTACAAGGAAGGCTAGAAAGGCTCAAACGATCCAAAGATGGCCTAAATCATATCCCTAATCAAGTGTGATCTAATTTTTCACATCGAGATTAGATCAAAGAAATTCTAGAATATGATGCACCAAATCAATTGAACAAATGCAATCCTATGTACACATAAGCTTTCTCTAAATAAATATACCGATTCATGACATGACATGTACATAAGATGAGGCAATCACAATCAGAATTAAGACAAATTCAAGAATTCAACTTCATGCTTTCCTATAATCATGCTTCTCAGTTAATCAAAGTCAGACTATATCATGGGGTCATATCATCGGAATATGGGAAAACTACATGCTAAGCACTAAATCATCCCAAATCAAGCAATTTAAGCTCCTATTATCGAAAAAAATTTGAAAATTCTTTCTCAGATTTTTGAAAAAATTTTGAATTTTTTTCCAATTTTTCACAAAATTGCTCAAGTGATATCCCCTCCCCCAAACTTAAAGTGCACAGTGTCCTCAATGTGCAATAATG
The DNA here is from genome assembly GCA_033439115.1 of Firmiana major. Classification (NCBI taxonomy): domain Eukaryota; kingdom Viridiplantae; phylum Streptophyta; class Magnoliopsida; order Malvales; family Malvaceae; genus Firmiana; species Firmiana major. Next base: position 68,245,013 of record CM065899.1, read on the forward strand.
TAAGAATTTAAGCTCAAGAACAGAGTACTCCCCTTTCTGATGATGATGAACAACTGAAGCTTGATTGAAAGCATAATACTTGAAAAGAAATCTGCAACATAAACAAAGAAAGAAGCAACAGAAAAGAAAAAGAAATATATACAAAGCGAAAAGAAAAACACTGTCACTTCAAATGCAACTGAAGAAAACAACACTTAGCAGCAGGGCGAAGAGTAGGAGGTCAGCTAAAATGGTGACAGAATGTTAACAGTTAAATCCTCCTGAGCCCTATCTACTTCCCTCCTTCTTTCGGATTTCTTACGCTCAAGCTTTATATCCTCCATCCTAAAACAGTTTTGAGAGTCATCAGGGAACTTTAAAGGTTTGAAAACATTAAATGTTATCTCCTGAATTAGGACTCTCATGGTTAACTCCCCCTTTTGTACATCAATTAAGGTTCTACCAGTCACTAGGAAAGGTCTGCCTAGTATAATGGGGACATCCCTGTCTTCCTTCATATCCAAAATAATAAAATCTGCAGGGAAAACAAATTTGTCCACCTTTACTAACACATCCTTAATGACCCCCTTCGGATATTTAATTGATCGATCAGCCAACTGGAGGGTCACTGTAGTGGGCTTGGCATCCCCTATTCCTAACTTATGATAGATAGACAATAGCATTAAATTTATACTTGCTCCTAAATCACACAGGGCTCTACCAAAGAATAAATTTTTAATAGTGCAGGGTATGGTAAAACCTTCGGAATCCTTGAGCTTGGGGGGTAATCTTCTTTGGATAATGACACTATATTCCTCAGTTAAGGCCACCGTCTCATAATCTTTCAGTCTTCTCTTCCTCGAGAGGATATCCTTTAGAAACTTCACATAACTTGGTATTTGCTCTAAGGCATCTACGAAAGGAATGTTGATGTGAAGTTTCTTAAAAACCTCAAGAAATTTGACGAATTGTTAGTTCAGCTTTTGATTTTGGAACCTCTAAGGAATAGGTACTGGTCGTCTAACCGGAGGGGATGTAGTGGTAACATGTATAGCATCAGAGGACTTTGAAGGCTGTGAATTAGAAGAAGGTAAAGATAAAGAAGCGCCTACTTTAGATTCCTTTGCAGCCTGATCATTTGGTTCCTGCTCTTTCTGAGCTGCTTCGTTAGAACTTATGGGTTTTTCAGCTATGTACTGTTCAGGTCTGGGCTTAACTTGTAGTTCATCTAGCTCTCGACCGCTCCCAAGGGTGATGGCTTTAACATGTTCCTTACCCTCCCTTTGCCTAACAGGATTGGCTTCAGTGTTACTAGGAAGGGTCCCTTGAGGATGCTGACTAAGAGCATTCGCTATTTGTCCTACCTGAACCTCTAAGTTCTTAATTGAAGCTGCTTGATTTTGCAGGATCGTTGAGAACATCTCCTCAAACGAGGGCTTCTTCTCAGCTGCTGGTGCGTGGTAATGTTGGGGCTGCACAGGTTGTGGTGGTGGTGGTGGTGGTTGATGGAAGTGAGGTGAATGATGCTGAAATTAAGGTGGGGATGGATGATATGGTGGATGGTGTGGAAATTACGACTGTGGTGGTACATGAACCGGTGGGGCTTGAAAACTAGGGGGTTCTACAGGTCTAGAACTAAAAGATTGCCCTTGGTTTTAGCTCCAGGAAAAGTTAGGATGGTTCCTCCACCCTGGGTTGTAGGTGTTTGACAAGGGGTTGTTTTGTTGCTTAGGAGGGGCAACGTACTGAACCGATTCTAAGTTAAGTGGACACCTATCTACAGAGTGGGTACCACTACACAGCTCACAGGAAAGAAAAGGACTTTGGACAGAATAAATAAGATTAGGACTGGTAGAAGGATTATGCTGGGTACTGAGCGACTCTACCTTCTGCGTAAGGTTAGCGATTTAAGAGGTCAAGGTAGACAGTGTGTCGAGCTCATAAATACCCACCGGCTTCTTTGGCAATTGACTCTCTGAGGACCATAGATAGTTGGTAGCCGCCATCTTGTCTAAAAGCTCGTAATCTTCCTATTCTGTTTTGCACATCAGGGCTCTACCCACAGTAACGTCAACAATGGTCCTATTTGGGTTTGTAAGTCTGTTATAGAAGGTCTGGACTTACAGCCACAAAGGTAGACCATGATGAGGGCACTTCCTAAGAAGCTCCTTATATCGTTCCCATGCTTCGTAAAGAGATTCCGCATCCAATTGGGTAAAGGAAGATATGTTACTACGGAGTTGGGCCATTTTAGAGGGAGGGAAAAACTTAGCTAGAAATTGATGGGCTAACTCATCCCATGTAGGAATGGATCCTGGAGGCAAGGAGGTTAACAAGTGTCGCGCTCTATCCCTAAGCGAGAAGGGGAATAATCTAAGCCTGAATGCATCATCAGATAATCCATTGTGCTTGAATGTGTTGCACAGGTCCAGGAATTGCCCGAGATGAGCATGTGGGTCATTGAGCAGAAGCCCACTGAACTGTAAAGAGGTCTGGATCATCTGGAGGATGGAAGGCTTAATTTCGAAATTGTTTACATGGACAGCTGGTGGCCTAATGCAGAAATAATATCCTCCAATCGTCGGCACTGCATAATCTCCGACTGTCCTAATTTCCCTATTTTCTGCCATGATGTTTTGCAGTAGAGCTAATTTCCTAGAATCCTTTCAAAATTTTCTAAGTGTTTGTTCAATTTCAGGATTTAAAGGAAAGCAATCGTAACTCTTGGCTCTACGCATGCAAACATCACAAAGTCCTTAGAAATTTGTTTTTTAAGTCTTTTAATTTTTCAATTTTTTAAAATTAATTAATGATGAGAAAATTAAACTAACCTAAGTAGGGCTCTAAATATTTACAACCTAAATATTTACAAGCTAGAATTACACCTACGCCTAATTTTACCGATATTAATTAACGACTAATTAAAACTTCCCCGGCAACGGCGCAAAAAACTTGACACACCCTAAATGTATTACCGCAAGTGCAAGGGTCGTATAAGTAATAATGAGATTTGAGTCCCGAGTTATCGTCCCTCAGAGAAGTTGGTTAGCCTAATTAACTACAGTTAATCTTACCCTAAGTATATTCTAGCAAATTATAAAATTGAAGGGTGATCTACAAAGCTAACAGTACTGAAAATAATAAAACTATAAAATAAAGAAAATAAAACCGAGCAAAATTACTTACAGTGCTCCACACAATTAAAATAAAAAACCTACAAAAATAATTAAAACAATTAAAGCTAATTAACGCAATTAAAATAAAATGCAAATATGAAAATAACAAAGCAAGATTAATTAAACTAAAATTAAACTAACCTAAAATGCAATTAAACTACTTAATTAAAATGTAATTTAAACTAAGTGAAGATTTAATGAAATAAATTTACCCCTAATCTAATTCTAAATGAACACTTAATTAACTATCAACCTAATTAAAACTAAGTTTTATACCACTAAGCAATAATACTAACATGCAATTTAACTAAAGACTCTAAACTAAGCTAACAAATTAAATTGAAATTAAACTATACTAACAATGCATGAAAATGAATTAATTAACTACTATGCACTAGCCAAACAAAGTCTTAGCAAATTTAAATCAACCCCATGTCCCTCCATTCACTGTTCATGTCTTCATATTGCTCATTTTCTGGTTTGGTTTCGGGTTGGTTGTCTCCAGGCGTGCTACTATTTCCTACTCTGCAATCTCACCAACTCTGTCTCGGTTTCATGTGCTTCCTTCTTCTCTGCCCATGCTTCTGGCTGCCAACTGCCCCAACACCAGCTCTATGCATAAATCGTGCACGTTTCCTTCTCCAGGCATTGTCTTGCCCACTGCTGCACGTCTTCGGCTCTCGGTTCTGCAAGTGATGCACTGCTCTCTACTCCAGCCTGCTGCATGTCCGTGACCTCTGCTACTCAGGTGCTGTCCCGTATCGCCTACCCTAGCAATGCACGTCTCAGCTATCTACTTCTGGTCTCGGCTTTCCAGCTCCCTGCACTGTCCAGTGCACCCCAATATGTGGCCACAACCAGCAAGCTGCAGTAATGAACCCTCCTCGGTTCAGCCATCACAGCTTCTTTATACCAGCCCACGCCAATTAATATCAACAATAAACAACAAGATACTAGAAATTACAAACCAAAGCCAAGGTGAACAGTGCTAAGAGCTTAAAACAGAGCTGAACAGAGTAGACTGTGTGGTTCTTGGTTATTTGCAATATCATAACAATTATGCTATAAACCATAAAACATACATCTAATAAAAGCTTAGAGCTGCAAACAACAATGTGAGAGGCAACTTAAAATGCAACCGAGAGGAAGGGAGCAGTCCCTCTAAAGCTCAAACCGAAACAAAAGAAATCAAGAAACAGAAAAATAAGAAACTCCAATGACCTCGAGTTGCTTCATTTTCTTCTCCAACCATGTTCCACTTTGCTCATGATGTGGATAAATGCTCAGCATTAATCCACATCAAGGCAACAGAACCATAAGGTGGAAGAATGAATGAAATATTTATGCCACCCGAATGCATAAAAAAAAAAATCTAACCGAGAGCTACAAAGAATGATGGTTTAACAAACAAAAACATAAGCAAATTGGGAAACCGAGAGCTACACTAAGAGTTAAGCTATCTAAATAAAACTTGAAAAATAAAAGACTAGATTTAACATAACCGAGAAGATGAAATGATACATTGTTTGCTATGAAATAGAAAATATCCTAGAAGATGAAGAGCATAAACATTGAATGAACATTAAAAGTAAATGGAAGCTAACGGAAATTGCAAAGTTAAACAAAATGGGAAAGTAAAAAAATGCTAGAAAGGAAATAACTCTAAAAACTACTCTACCTACACTACTCCTACTCCTAAAATTACATTCTTTTTCAATTGTCATCCATGTCTTATTTATACATACAAAAGGGGTATAATTGTAATTTTTACATCCTAGGTGAGTTGGCATTGTTTGGCCACTTGTCTTCACACCATTGGCTCCTTAAAAAAAATTTCCATGTCATTTGTCTTCTTGTCCAATTGGATATGCTAGGTGGCATAGCTCGTGTTGTCCGCATGGTCCAATCTCGATTTTAGCCCAATTTTGGTCCATTTTCTATCGAAATATTCAAAATTCATCCGAATTTAATTTATCTGCAAACATGAGAATTTTAATTAAATAAAGGGGATAATTAACAAAATAAATTGGGGATTTAAATAATTAATTAGGAAATTAAACACAAATAATTCTAAAAATATAGAATTATCATCTGCTTACCCTGAGACAAGGCAATAAAGAATCACTAAAAAACTTTGTAGATCGGTTCCGTGGTGCTACTCTTGAAGTGCGTGATCTACAAGCTGGATAGCTGTGACAGCTATGCTACAAGGGATAAAGTCTGAAAAGTTGCAAGAGTCGCTATCATTGGATCAGCCGACGACGATTTCGAACTTGTTCTCTCGAGAAAATAAGTATATCGCTCAAGAAGAAGTGATAAAAATGATACCAATCATGACCTCAAGGAATGAAGGAAGCAAGAGAGAAAACCTGATGATAAAAACACAGGAATATCAAACAAATCAGGTCATGCTCCAAAGTTGAATTATGTTAACTACACCCAGTTTATCAAGCCACGTGCCTCAATCTTAGTTGCCATCGAAAGAACTAGAATGCATTAATTCCCTAGAAGAGGCAAGGGGAATTTATGACAAGACCTTGGGTCCTATTGTAATTTTTACTCTGCCTTTGTGTAAGACCCGATTTTATCGTATTTCCTTATGATTCACACATTGTATGGAGATTGTTATATGTTAATGGAATCATAAAACGAATGATTTGATCATATAAATATGAATGAAGTAGTCGAGCATACGTTAAATCTGAAAATAGACAATTAAGGAATTTCAAATTTAATTTATGAGATTCGAATTGTTCGAACAGAGATACGAATTGTAAATGAGAAATTATAGTGGGTCCAAGAAGGAAAGTCGGTCTAAATTGGTCCCGAACGTGTAGAAGGGTAAAACAGTGAAAAGACTAAAAATCCGATATAAATGCGATAAGAAAATTTTGTTATAAATATGGATTTAGGAAATCTTAACCAATAAAGGAGAAATTATTAAATTTCGAGTTCAATTGATCAAGATCTGAAATTATTAAGATTTACCAAAAATTCACTCGGGACAATATCCCGAAAATACTGATAAAATATACCGAAAAAAAGGATTAAAATACAATAAATTAATTAAATAAGTTAATTTAAATAAAATATAATTTTTAGTAGATATTTTGGGATTTTTAATGATATTTTAATGACTATAATAATAATAAAAATAAATTATAAATAATAATAATAATAAAAAAACAAAACAGAATCTGAAAAATGCGAAAATGAAGAAAAGTAAAGGAAACGAAATGAAAACAGGCGAGTTAAGGGAGACGATCAGTATCGGGCGAGCACCGACGATCAGGAACCCCAGACGAGGGCCGACGAAGGGCAACGATCACCGCACGACCCACCAACTGCAACGACGCACACCGACGTTACCGGAGAACGCCGGATCGAGAGGGAGAGTGCCGCGAGGGAGAAGGGGGATTCGTCGGTGATGGCACCGTTTCGACCTACCCCGAGGCCCGATGATGAACGCCTAGGTGATGGTGCATCGAACGGCACCGAAATTACGTTGGGAACTGGCCGAACGGCGTCGAAAAGATGAAGTGAGGCATGAAACGGTACAGACCGATTCAGTGCAGTGCAGAATGCTGAACCGGCCCGGATTGGTTCAGCCAAAAAGAAAAGTAAGAAAAGAAAAATAAAAAGGGAAAAAGAAAAAGAGGAAAATTGGGAAAAAATTCTCGTGATACAATCGAGCTACGAGTAAGTCGGTAAGCGATCGAAATTGACTGATTTAAATTTCAAAATATTTAATTTGATTAATATCCAACTGAAAATTAACCTGAAAAAATATGTAATTATGTAGCTCGACAATGGACATCAAACGAGAGCTCGAGTCAGCCTCGATTTGTGTACTTTCATGGAATCTCGGGTAAGTAACCCTTATTTACGACAATTTGCATCGATATTCATATCAAATGAATTAAATTCTGGAATTTGAGATAAATTGTCGTAAATAATTAATTGAGCTATCCGAGAGCTTAGAACGAGGCGAATAAGTACTGATGGGCCCAATGAGCCCAATAGGCATTGATAATGTGAATAGTAAGTGGAAAACGGGCTTAAGGTCCATTAAGGTACAAACGGGCCCAATAGGGGTAAACGGGTCTAATGATTTAAATTAAGCCCAGTTAAAGTCAAATATGAATTAATATGTTTGGATTTAACCCGATGAATATTTATACGCAATTTCGGAGATTGAATTGGGAGCAAATCAGACTGCGTGACGAGACATCAGTGAGAAAAGTCAGATCGTACAGAAAAATGAGGTAAGAGAATTTTACGAACTGCTAGAGGTAGTTTTACGCAATTTCAACTTCAATTGCAGTCTCTTAAATTGTTTGAAGGGTCTAGATTTTAGATAAAAGTTTTAGTGCCTAGATGGGCAAATGACCAAAATACCCTTGTGAAGGGTAAAATTTTCAAAATTATGAAAAGTTGGGAGGTGCAAGAACAAGAGGTTCTTGCTTTTTTTTAAGGTGGTTTGACACATGCATGGGTAGGCTGGCTAACTTTTAAATAAAGTGCACAACATTGCATAACTTTAATCAATGTTGATTTTCTTTGAAATTGATTTGAACAATGTAGCCGCCTACGTGATTTTATGAATATGTGACGTGCTAGAGCTCATCTCGTACGAGTTTTGATTTGTGTGATGCATGCATTAGTGCTGGAGCAATGGCTCGCACTAGAGTTTTACATGCATTGGTGCTGGAGTTTAACTTGCACCAGATTTTCATATGATTTTCGTGGTAGGGTGCGGGACTTTAACTCGCACTAGATTTTCATATGATTTTATGACAGAGTGTTGGAGCCTAGCTTGCACTAGCTTTACATGATTTTGACAGAGTGTTGGAGCTTAGCTCGCACTAATCTTATGAGATTTTATGAAACGCGTGCTGAAGTTTGTCTCGCCCGAGATTTTTCTTGATTTTATGAGAGTGCTGGAGCATCGCTCACACTGGTTTTATGAGAACATGTAATGAGCATCAGGTAGACTGTGTGTCACACCGATTAAATAGGCTCGCACTTGCGTTTTGAGACAGTGCATGAGTATGAATGAGATATGGGTCCACGGAGTACGTTGTACTATGCAAGTAGCATGGAGTACGCTATACCGTGCTGGAATTGATTATGTGGCATCTTCAGATGCGTGGCATCTTTGAATGCGAGTGGCATCTTCGGATGCGAGTGATCGAATAGGGCCGACGGGATGGACTAGCCCACCTGTCGGGGTGATCCCCGATCGTGGTGAGACCCCGCACACTAGGATTCGTGTAGCAGTGGGATCACAAGGACATATGGCCATAGTCCTAGTTAATTGCTTGAGATCTATATATTGCCTAGTCTCGCATGTTGATGTTTTTAAGAAACACGTTTTATGGATTTTTACGTGAGTCTGGATCACCCAAGGGAGGGGTTGAGTCCTGAGTGAGATGTGAGTTTGATTAGAATGAAACTGGGTTTTAAACTGAACTTGCATGATGTTATTTCCATGCTATTTAAACCCATGAGTGATGTAAACTGCTTTTACATGACATTCATTGTATCGCATAGTTCTATTGCTGTGAAAAGTATTTGATTTCATAGTGTTGTGTGAGTCAGGAACACCCGAGGGATGGGCTGAGTCCTGGCTTTGTTGTGAAATTTTAATGAGAATGAAATGATTTAAAAGAGTTGCATGTTGAATTTTTCATGCTCTTCGAAATCCATATTTGAACTTATTTTATATGACATCATGAATTATAACACCTGTTTTGAAATTGTGTGGAGAAAGGGTGGTTTAGGCACGGCACTACGTTCATGTAGGTAGTAGGGTTACCTATTTGTTCGTAGGATTGCCTTACTGAGCTTGATGTGCTCACCCCTTTCATTTTCTCACAAGATCATTTCTAATAGATTTTGTAGGGACGGAGTACTACATTCCTGATATCCATCGCTACCCATCATTTTGAGGTATATACACTTGTACATATTGTATCTAAATAAGAATAGCACAGTAACATGTTTGTAAGTAACTTTTCGGGATGTATAGATACTGTAAACACTTGAAAATGAATGGGAAAGAATTAATGAAAAACTCATGTGTTTACCTTTCTTTAAATAAGGAATTAAGTTATACGGTAAATGAATGGTGGGACTGGCATTGACGCACAGCCCAATTGTTAGTGGAGTGTGGTCACGAGCAGAGGACAGGTAAGTATGAAAGAAAAATGAAAAATTTACTCTAATTTTAGGTGATTTTTTGGTCGTGACAAATGGTGGTATCAGAGCGAAATTGGTCTGATATGTGTCAGTGTCAGTAATTAGGAAATGACATCCCCGTGTTACTGTGCTTGGTTAGATACAATAGTGTATATCGGGATGGGTTTTAACTAAGAAATGGTTGAGAATGTAGGAATATAGGTATTATGCCTAATATTAGTCGCGGTAGAGGAGGTAGAGCACGAGGCAGAGGTCGTAGAGGTAGGCTTGAGCCTGCTAGTCGTGCTGAGTCGACCTATGAGAACCAAGATGAGATTGAAATGGAGACTAATGTTAAGCTTGTCCCATAGAGTTCGACAGAGAGATCGTACAATATTGAGACACGCTTTGCGAGGTTGGAACGGAGTGTTGAGAATATTTTGGGAACTAATTGCTCAGAGTATGCATGGGCTTTGAGGGTGAGTCGGAGCATTGGTGGAAGCCCACTCGACCCATCTTAAGAGTTAGGTATTCAGAGTTGACATGAGAAATATTTCTGGATGTATTCCGATAGCAGAATATCCCGGACACTACTTAAAGGAAATTACAGATAAAAGTCTTTACTCTGACCTGGAGGAACTGGTTGATTGACGAGTATGAAACTCAGTTTATACCCCTGGGTAGGTATTACCCCGACACTATGGGCAGTGAGAGTTGAAAAGCCCAAACGTGCATGGAAGGGCTCGGATTGTCAGCTAAAGTCCGAGTGGCCCCGTTAGATATCACTATGTATGCCGAGGCAGTGCGCAGACCATAGTTATGTGAATAAGATCATGTGTTGCACGCCTCTGAGATTGGGAAAGGTAGTAAGGGCCGAAATAGAGACAGAAGAAAATAGAGAATGACAGAGATGTCAGAAAGGGAAAAAGGTAGTTTGGTAAGAGATTAGAGTTGATGAGTCACGGGGTAAGACGATTGGTACGGCCCTAGTGTATCCAATTTCAGCACTTTCTAGGGGTATTGTGATTGGAGGACCCCGACCTGCTACGGAGCAGTGTAGGATGTGTGGTAGATACAACGGAAGTAGGCCCTACACTTTATTGACTAAAATAGGCGTTAAATGTGATAAGATGGGCTATTTTTTTAATGATTTCTCAGAGTTGGGTGAGACTGCCCCACAGAAGGGCAAAGAGACAAAGAAAACCCTGTTGATATTTATGCACCGAAAAGGGTGGCCACAGCCGAAGAGAAAGGGAAAGTAGGCTGTTGGATGAGGGCGAGTGTATGCTTTGGACCAGGACACTACTGATGTTTCATATGATGTGGTGAAAGATACCATACTAGTTATGAATAATGAAGTAATTATGTTACTTGATCCTGGTGCCACGCATTTATTCATACCGCATTCATTTGCATATAAGTTAGTGAAAGACATGAATGCCTACACCCATGGGCATAATGCTGATAGTTAGTACCCTAATGAAGGAGGGCTAACTAACTGAATAATTATGAAGAGATTATAAGTTGAAAACAGGGGAAGAAGTATAAGTCAGCCGATTTTATTCAATGGAATATGAATAATTTGAAGTAATATTTGAGAATAAATTGGTCGGCTGCAAACTATGTTGTTTAGATTTCTATCCTAAGATAGTGATATGGTTATACCTGAAAAAGTGTACAGTAAGTTTTAACAAGTAATGAAAGAGTTTTGTTATAGTTGATATACGAAAATAGATAAACTTTGAGATGTGATAGATCCTAAATACGAGATATATTGGAATAAGAGGCGTATGCAAGGTAAGAATATCTCAGATATGTGAAGTAATTTAGATTAAGTGATATGTAGTGAATATGAATTGCGACTAAGGATAAGGGGAGGATATATCCACAACCAGTCCATGTAGTCAAGTCTGAGGGTTAATAAAGGTATTTCAAAATACCTCCCCACTTGAAGACTTGACAGCGTCTAGAAGTACACATAACCTATAAATTGAAATCGACAGTCATAATATATACATTTAAAATTAGGGTACCTTTACTGGTACGATAAAAAAATATAGAATTCGATTAATCAGGAAGGTTTAAAAAATTAAAATTTTATAAAATCCGTTAATATAAGAAAAAGGAAATGACGCGGGTTAGTATCTTGAACGGAAGTAATTTCGAAATGACATTATATGTTTATGCGTACATAGGTCAAGGATATGGGTGATTGAAATATTTAGTGGAACTCAACTACGATGAGGTTTTTAAAACTTTACCCGGACCGATTTGTTATCATCCTTATTGATGATATTTTAGGTGTATTTAAAGTCCAGGGAAAATTATAAGCAACAATTGGAAATAGTTTTTTTTTTCAGATGATTTGTTGAGAGTTCTCGAAACAGACTACTTTGTTGACACGTTTAACTATGAAAAAGTGGTATTTGAATGGGATAATAGACGCGACAGGAGTTTTGGTGTATTGAAGTATGAACTGACCACCGCATTTATTTTCACCATACCCAATCAATTCAGAGGTTTCTCAGGGTCTATGGATGTCTTGAAACCAAGATTGGGCTGTATATTGATGAAAAATGGGAAGATAGTCGATTATGGATCCAGACAACTCCAGGATCATGAAAGAAACTATCTGACCCATGATTTAAAGTTGGCAGCGATAATGTTTTACTGAATATATGTCACTACTGTGTACACGGTGAGAAATTTTGGGTATACACTGATCATAAAAAGCCTCGAGTATCTGTTTTCACAGAAAGAGTCGGATATGAGAACAAATAGGGTTAGAGCTTTTGAGGGATTATGATCGTGAAAATTGTACCACCTAGGAAAGGCTGATGCCTTGAGCAGAAAGAGTCTCGGGATGGTATTACATATGATGGTCAGGGAGCATGAGCTACTAGAGCAGTTGTGAGCCTCAGTCGTGATGTGATCCCTTCTGATGATGACAGTGAATTGTGTGACAGTTAGCATGAGATTAGTACCGGATTTGAGTGATCGGATTTGACAAGCTTAGCGTGATAATCGACATGGTGTCGGTTGTGTGGGTCAGATTCAGATGGGTACAGTGACAGAGTTCACAGAGAGTGATGATGGCTTACTGAGATTCAGAGACAGTATAAGTGCTCCCCAGGACCACAATTGATGAGATAATGTGATTGTCAGAAGCTCACTCTTCGGGATATACAATGCATCCGGGAAGTAATAAATATATCAGAATCTTTGAAAAGGGTATTGGTGGTCAAATATAAAAAGTGACATTGGAGAGATTGTGGAGAAGTGTCTCGTATGTTAGCAGATTAAGGTAGAGTAATAGAAGTCTGTAGGGTTATTGCAGCCTCTACCTGTATCGACACAGAAATGGGAGCAAGTTACCATGAATTTCGTAATGGGTTACAGAGGACCCAGATGAATCACGATGCTATCTAGGTGATAGTCAATAAATTAACTAAGTCTACCCACCTTTTGGTTATGAAATCCCCAAATACTCTGAGTGTGTAGGCGAAGTTATATGTAAGGACGATTATGGAACAGTATGTAGCGCTCCAATGATCATGGTATCAGATAGGGATTCCAGATTCACTTCCTACTTTTGAGAATATTTTTCAAGAAGCTATGGGAACCCGATTGAGTGTTAGCAGAGCTTTTTGTCCTTAGACAGATGGTCAGTCAAAGGGGACTGTACAAGTTCTTGAGGATATGATGAGAGTGTGTGCCATTGATTTTATAAGCTCCTAGGATGATCAGTAGCTACTAATCAAATTTGTCAATAATGATAGTTGTCACTTGAGTATTGGGATGACTTTATATGAGACATGGTATGGCCCTAAGAGTTGTTCCCCGACTTGGATAAGAAGAAGTTGGTGACAGATAGAGAATTGCTCCCAAATTGGTAAGACAAACCTCTGAGGATGTTCAGTTGATTTGTGAGAGATTAAGAACACATCAGAGTAGACAGAAAAGCTATGCTACAAAACCATTGGAATTCACCGAGGGTGAATCAGTATTGTTGGAAGTTACATGCCCTTAGGACATAAAGAGATTCAGAAAGAAGGCAAATTGAGTTTCGTTAGATTGAATCCTTTGAGATATTGGACAAAATGGGAGATAAGGCTTGTAGGTTGGCGTTATCATCTGAATTTGTAGACACCCACCATATGTCCCATCTTTTGATGCTTCGAAAATACTATCTGGACCCAGCATATGTGATCGGATATGAGCTGTTGGAGCTTAATGAAAGTATAACGTATGTTGAAAAACTTGATACGGGTGTTAGACGAAAGGAGAAAGTGTTGAGGTTTAAGACGATCTCCCTAGTCAAGTCCTTTGGTAGTTGTACACTCCGAAAAAGTCACATGAGAATTAAAGAGTACGATACGATAGACGTACTTGGAGTTGTTTTTGGACCCATTTGACATGGTTCTAATTTGGAGGACCAAATTTCTTAAGTGGGGGAGATTATGTAAGACCTGATTTTATTATATTTCCTTATGATTCACACATTTTATGGAGATTGTTATATGTTAATGGAATCGTAAGATGAATGATTTGATCATATAAATATGAATGAAGTAGTCGAACATACGTTAAATCCGAAAACGGACAATTAAGGAATTTCAAATTTAATTTGTGAGATTTAAATTGTCCGGACAGAGATACGAATTGTAAATGAGAAATTATAGTGGGTCCAAGAAGGAAAGTCGGTCTAAATTGGTCCTGAATGTGTAAAAGGGTAAAACGATCAAAAGATCAAAAATTTGGTATAAATGCGATAAGAAAATTTCGTTATAAATATTGATTTAGGAAATCTTGATCAATAAAGGAGAAATTATTAAATTTTGAGTTCAATTGATCAAGATCCGGAATTATTAAGATTTATCAAAAATTTACTCGGGACAATATCCCGAAAATACAGAGAAAATATACCCAAAAAAGGTTAAATATAATAAATAAATTAATTTAAATAAAATATAATTTTTAGTAGATATTTTGGGATTTTTAATGATATTTTAATGACTATAATAATAATAAAATTAAATTATAAATAATAATAAAAAACAAAACAGAATCTGAAAAACGCGGAACTGAACAAAAATAAAGGAAACGAAAGGAAAACAGGCGAGCCGAGGGAGACGATCAGCACCGGGCGAGTACCGGCAACTAGGAACCGCAGGCGAGGGCCAGCGAAGGGCGACGATCACCGCGCGACCCACCAACGGCAGCAACTCGCGCCGACGTTTCCAAAAAATGCCGGATCGAGCAGGAGAGTGCCGCAGGGAGAAGGGGGATTCGTCGGCGATGGTACCGTTTCGACCCACCCCGAGGCCTGATGATGAACGCCCAGGTGATGGTGCACCGAACGGCACCAGAATTGCTTCGGGAACCGGCCGGACGGCATCAGAATGACGAAGTGAGGCCTGAACCAGTACGGACCGGTTCAGTGCAGTGCAGTGTGCTGAATCGGACTAGACCAGTTTAGCCAAAAAGAAAAGAAAGAAAAGAAAAGAAAAAGAAAAAGGGAAAAAGAAAAAGAGGAAAAATTGGGAAAAAATTTTGGTGATGTAATCGAGCTACGAGTGAGTCGCTAAGCGATCGAAATTGACCGATTTAAATTTCAAAATATTTAATTTGATTAATGTCCGACTGAAAATTAACCTAAGAAAATATGTAATTGTGTAGCTCGATAATGGAAGTAAAGCGAGAGCTCGAGTCAGCTTCGATTTGTGTACTATCATGGAATCTCGGGTAAGTAACTCTTATTTACGACAATTTGCATCGATATTCGTTTAAAATGAATTAAATTCTGAAATTTGAGATAAATTATCGTAAATAATTAATTGAGCTATCCGAGATTTTAGAAAGAGGCCCAATAAGTACTGATGGGCCCAATGAGCCCAATAGGCATCAATAATGTGAATAGTAAGTGAAAAATGGGCTTAAGGCCTATTAAGGCCCATTAAGCTGCAAACGGGCCCAATAGGGGTAAACGGGTCCAATGATTTAAATTAAGCCTAGTTAAAGTCAAATATGAATTAATATGTTTGGATTTAACCCGATGAATATTTATACGCAGTTTCAGAGATTGGATTGGGAGCAAATCGGACTGCGTGACGAGACATCAGTGGGAAAAGTCAGACCGTACAGAAAAATGAGGTAAGAGAATTTTACAGATTGCTAGAGGTAGCTTTATGCAATTTCAACTTCATTTGTAGTCTCTTAAATTGTCTGAAGGGTCTAGATTTCATATAAAATTTTTAGTGCCCGGATGGACAAATGACCAAAATACCCTTGTGAAGGGTAAAATTTCTAAAATTAGAAAAAGTTGGGAGGAGCAAGAACAAGAGGTTCTTGCTTGTTTTTGAGGTGGTTTGACACATGCATGAGTAGGCTGGCTAACTTTTAAATAAAATGCACAGCATTGCATAACTTTAATCAATGTTGATTTTCTTTGAAACTGATTTGAGCAATGTAGCCGCATACGTGATTTTATGAATATGTGACATGTTATAGCTCAGCTCGCACGAGTTTTGATTTGTGTGATGCATGCATTAGTGCTGGAGCAATGGCTGATACTAGAGTTTTACATGTATTAGTGCTGGATTCTAACTTGCATCAGATTTTCATATGATTTTCGTGGTAGGGTACGGGAGTTTAACTCACACCAGATTTTCATTTGATTTTATGACAGAGTGCTGGAGCCTAGCTCGCACTAGTTTTACATGATTTTGACAAAGTGCTGGAGCTTAGCTCGCACTAAGCTTATGAGATTTTATGAAACGCGTACTGAAGCTTGGCTCGCACGAGATTTTTCTTGATTTTATGTGAGTTCTGAAGCATCGCTCGCACTGGTTTTATAAGAACATGCGATGAGCGTCGGGTAGACTGTGTATCACACCAATTAAATAGGCTCGTACGTGCGTTTTGAGATAGGGCATGAGTATGAATATGAGATATGGGTCCACGGAGTACGTTGTACTGTGCAAGTAGCATGGAGTACGCTGTACCGTGCTGGAATTGATTATGTGGCATCTTCGAATGCATGGCATCTTCGGATGCAAGTGGCATCTTCGGATGCGAGTGATCGGATAGGGCCGACGGGATGGACTGACCCACCTCCCGGGGCGGTCCCCGATCGTGGTGAGACCCCGCACACTAGGATCCGTGTAGCAGTGGGATCACAAGAACATATGGCCATAGTCCTAATTAATTGCCTGAGATCTATATATTGCCTAGTATCGCATGTTGATGTTTTTGAGAAACACGCTTTGTGAATTTTTACGTGAGTCTGGATCACCCGAGGGAGGGGTTGAGTCCTGACTGAGATGTGAGTTTGATGAGAATGAAACTAGGTTTTAAACTGAACTTGCATGATGTTATTTCCATGCTATTTAAACCCATGAGTGATGTAAACTGCTTTTACATGACATTCATTGTATCGCATGTTTCTATTGTTGTGAAAAGTATTTGATTTCATGGTGTTATGTGAGTCAGGAACACCCGAGGGATGGGCTAGGTCCTGGCTTTGTTGTGAAATTTTAATGAGAATGAAAAGATTTAAAAGAGTTGCATGTTGAATTTTTCATGCCCTTTGAAATCCTTATTTGAACTTGTTTGACATGGCATCATGAATTATAACGCCTGTTTTGAAATTGTGTGGAGAAAGGGTGGTTTATGTACGGCATTACATTCATGTTGGTAGTAGGGTTACCTACTTGTTCGTAGAATTACCTTACTGAGCTTGATGTGCTCACCCCTTTCATTTTCTCACACAGATCATTTCAGTAGATTTTGTAGCGACAGAGTACTGCATTCCTGATATCCACTATGCCCATTATTTCGAGGTATATACACTTGTACATATTGTATCTAAATAAGAATAGTACAGTAACATGTTTGTAAGTAACTTTCGGGGATGTATAGATACTGTAAACACTTGAAAATGAATGGGAAAGAATTAATGAAAAACTCATGTGTTTACCTTTCCTTAAATAAGGAATTAAGTTATATGGTAAATGAATGGTGGGACTGGCATTGACGCACAGCCCAATGGTTAGTGGAGTGTGGTTACGATCAGAGGACAGGTTAGTATGAAAGAAAAATGAAAAATTTACTTTGATTTTAGGTGATTTTTAGGTCGTGACACTTCGGCCATACAACTAAAAAATGTTGGGATCTAATGAACTAACTTGAGAAGTTGGCTAGAGATGGGAAGTTAAACCCCTATGTGTGGAGGAATGAAAGGATTCAATATCCTGTTCGTGGTCGAGAAGACAATAGATCGTGTGATAGGCGCAACAATGATAGAGAAAATGTGATGAGAAATGAAGGAAGAAGAAATTAGGCTAAAATTGAAGAACGTAGGGATTAGCAGGCAGACAATGAACCTACGAGAGCGACTATTAATGTCATTTCAGGTGCAGAATACAAAGCTGGTAGCTTATCCGCTTCACGAAAAGCTTATGCTAGGCAGGCGTACAAGATTCATTCTGTGATGAAGATGACCGAAGAAGATAAAACGATTACTTTTGCGCCTGCTGATCGAGGAGAAGTGATTATCCCGCATGACGATCCTATTGTCATATCGGCAGTTGTGGCCAAACATCCGATAAGTTGAATTCTAGCAGATAATGGAAGTTCGGTGAACCTTATCTATTGAAATTATTTTGAAAAGATGAATTTAAGTGAAGATAGATTAAAGCCTGTGACTACCCTTCTGTTTGGCTTCGCAGGAGAGAAAGTGAAGGTGGCAAGGTCCATTGAGCTACTCGTTACTTTGGGGAAGAACCCTAAAAGCATTATAAGACAAGTTCTATTTATGGTAATCAAATCGATGTCTCTAGCATACAACGTTATTTTAGGATGACCACTGTTGAGTGACATGAGAATCGTACTCGCTCCGTGTTATTTGTTGATGAAATTCCCAGCTTTCGAAGGTGTGGGATAGGTCAGAGGAGATCAAAGGAGAGCAAGAACGTGTAATGTTGCATCGGCTACATGTAAGGGAATTCAAAGGAAAGAAACCCTTACTATCACCAAGCCACCTAAGCCAAAACCTTCGAAGAGATGGAAGAGTAATTGTTAAAGGTTGATGATGAAGAGAAGAAAGTGTACATTGGGGGCCAATTGAGGCCTGAAGTGAAGGAAGAGATAATAAAGTGCTTCAGAGAGAATGCTGATGTTTTTGCATGGACCCCCGCTGATATGCCAGGAATTGATTCGAAAGTCATTTGTCATGAACTTAATGTGTTGCATGGGATGAAACCCATTAATCAAAAAAAAGGAAATTTTACCCCCGGGAGACAGCAAGTTATTAAAGAAGAGATCGACAAGTTGCTTGAGGTAGGATTCATTGGAGAAGTTCAGTATCCAAAATGGCCTACGAACATGGTAATGGTAAATAAAGCCATCGAAAAGTGGAGAATGTGTGTGGACTTCACCAACTTGAATAAGGCATGTCCAAAGGATTCATACTCGTTGCCTCGGATTGACAAGCTAGTGGATGAAACTTCAAGGTACGAGTTTCTTAGCTTCTTGGACGTTTTTTTCGGTTATTATAAGATCTTAATACACCCTAAAGAAGAAGAAAAAAACATCTTTTATCACTGATAAAGGCACTTACTGCTACAGAGTGATGCCCTTTGGCTAAAAAAACCCGGGTTCTACATATCAGTGCATGGTGAATAAAATATTTAAGGATCTACTCGGTAACACGATGGAAGCCTATGTGGATGACATGATCGTGAAAAGTAGAGAAGGGGAATCCCATGCTATGCGCTTGTCTAAAGTTTTTGAAGTTTTTGAGGAAGTATGACATGAAGTTAAATCCCAATAAGTGTTCATTTGGAGTTCAATCCGGGTAGTTATTGGGGTTTATGATCCCCAATCGAGGGATCAAGGCCAACCCCGAGAAGGTCGAAGCCATTATAGACATGAAACCTCCAGTTAGTTCTAGAGAGGTGTAAAGGTTGATAGGGAGAATAGCCGCATTAAATCATTTCTTATCAAAGTCTACTGAAAGAAGCCTGTCGTTCTTTAAGACACTTCGAGGTGAGAAGAACTTCAAATGGACTGAAGAGTGTCAAGTGGCTTTCGAAGAGTTAAAGGAATACCTGAAAGAACTCCCGTTACTATTAAGACCTTTAACTAGGGAGAACCTGTTCATGTACCTTGGGGTAGGCGATACAAATGTTAGCGCAGTCTTGTTAAGGAAAACCGCAGAAGGGGATAGACCAGTTTACTATGTGAGTAAAGTGCTAATGGAGTCGGAAGCAAGGTATCCCCAAGTCGAGAAAGTAGCTCTGGCACTCGTTATGGCTGTGCAAAAATTGCGCCCTTATTTTCAAGCACATTTGATAACGGTGTTAACAGATCAACCCTTGAGATAGATACTCCAAAAGCTTGAGCATTCAAGGAGGTTAGTCAACTAGGCTATCGAACTTGGAGAATATGATATCTCTTTCTAGCCTCGATAAGCTATTAAAGCACAAGCGCTGACAGATTTTATTGTTGAGTGCATGCATCGAGAAGATCCCAAGGGGAAAGAATTGGAATGGTGGAAGTTGTTTATGGATGGGGCATCAAGTAACAAAGGGAGCAGAGTTGACATTGTGCTAGTGTCACCAGAAAGAGAAATGTTGGAGAACTCTCTACGTTTTGACTTTCTTAGTTCCAACAACATTGCTAAATATGAAGCCTTGATTAGTGGTATGAAACTCGCAAGGGAACTCCAAATTTGAAACTTGTTAGCCCATAGCGATTCACAGCTTGTTTTTAACCAATTCAATGGGCAATATGAGACTTAAGAATTTGCCTTTATTCTATACCTGCAAAAGGTCCAATGGTTAGCTCAATTATTTGATAATTTTTAGCTAACTCAAATCGATTGATCTGAGAACAATCATACCGATGCTTTGTCTAAGTTGGCATCATCTAAAGAAGCAATTGGAAGGTCTATAAAGGTAAATAAGTTGGACAAACCTAGCATTGAAGAAGAAGAAGTGTTAGAAATCGAAATTGGTGCAGACTGGAGGACGCATTTTAAACAATATTTAATGGAAAGAATGCTCCTTGATGACAAAGAAGCAACCCGGAGAATAAGAATCCAAAGTGCAAAATTCAC
Organism: Firmiana major; assembly: GCA_033439115.1. Taxonomy (NCBI): domain Eukaryota; kingdom Viridiplantae; phylum Streptophyta; class Magnoliopsida; order Malvales; family Malvaceae; genus Firmiana; species Firmiana major. The sequence goes on from CM065899.1 coordinate 68,265,467, forward strand.
TCTAGTGAACGGGGAGCTCTATAAAAAGGGGTATACTATGCCACTGTTGAAATGCTTAGGCTCTGAAAAAGCCAAGTACACATTGGCCGAGATGCATGAAGGGATATGTGGAGAGCATTTGGGAACCCAAGTTTTAGCAGCAAAAATACTTAGAGCAGGTTTCTACTAGCCCACACTTAAGCGAGATGAGCTTGATAAAGTGTGGAGATGTGACAAATGTCAAAGATTTGCCCCCTTGACAACTGGACTAGTTTTGACTCTTTAAAGTACATTCCAACCTACATTGTTTGCCTAGTGGGGTTTGGATATACTAGGATCATTCTCAGTAGCTACTAGTAAAAGGAAGTTCTTGTTGGTGGCCACAGCCTATTTCACTAAATGGATAGAAGTAGAGCCGTTAGCCTCGATTACAGAAAAGAAGGTTGAAGCAATGGTTTGGAAGGAGATAATATGTCGATTATAAATTTTGAGAATTTTGAATGCTGATCACAGGAAGCAGTTTGATTAGATGCATTTCAAAATTTTTACGAAGGATTGGGGATCTAACTCAAGATATACTCGGTATTGTACCCACAAGCTAACGGCCAAGCTGAAATCAGTAACAGGACCATACTTTATGGTCTAAAAACTCACATAGACAAAGCAAAGGGAGCTTGGGTGGATGAACTGCCCAGTATTTTATGGGCATATAGGACCACGAGTCAAGTACCGATATGAGAGACGCTGTTTAGCTTGGTGTACGAGACCGAAGCTTTAATACTAGTGGAAATTGGAGTCGTCTCGCCAAGAGTAATCCCTTATGTACAAGAAGTAAATTCTCAAAGCCTACGAGAGAACCTGGATTTACTCGATGAACAACGAGATCTTGTAACTGTGCGATTAGCTACTTACCAACAAAGAGTTGCCCGTTATTACAACTCCCGTGTAAAAGATAGACCCTTACAAGAGGGAGATTTGGTTTTACGAAAGTCAGCCATTACCAATGCCTTGAAAGAAGATGGAAAGTTCAGGGCAAATTGGGAAGGACCCTACAGAGTTAGGAGGATGATGGGACCCAACACCTATATCTTGAAAAGTTTACAAGGCAAGAATATGGCAAAGACATGGAATGCCAACCACTGAAAACCATACTGGCAGTGAAACTTTAATTTATTTAATGTTATTTCTTGTTATTGAACTATGAGTTGAAATTTCATCTATTGAATTATGATTTAGTCCATAGTGATATTTTGTTACCCATTGAGGTTTTCAAATAATTAATAGGTGACTAATCGTACCTGCTACATGTAAAAGGGCTCGAAGTGAAAAACACGTGAGGTAAGCCACAAAGAAAAAGTGCAAGAGCTTGAAGCGAAAAGTGCGCAAGGTAAGCTAAGCACTCAAGCAATGGCTTAAAGCAAAAAATGTGCGAGGTAAGCCACAAAGGAAAAGTGCAAGAGCTTGAAGTAAAAAGTGCGCGAGGTAAGTCACGCACTCAAATAAGGGCTTGAAGCGAAAATGCACAAGGTAGGCCACAAATAAAAAGTGCAAGGGCTTGAAGCGAAAAGTGCACGAGGTAAACTATGAACTCAAGCAAAGGCTTGAAGTAAAAAAATGCACGAGGTAAGCCACATAAAAAAAATGCAAGGACTTGAAGCGAAAAGTGCGCGAGGTAAGCCATAAAGAAATAATGCAAGGGCTTAAAGCAAAAAATATGCAAGAAAAATCACCCTCTTAAAGTAAAAATGCATGAGACAAGCCATACTTATAAAAACAAAACTCCATATATATATATATATATATATATATAAAATGATAATTTTGACTTATAAGTATAGATAAAGACTTGAAATTCTCTTAAGAAATTAGAAGTATCAACAACAAGAAAACATTAAGAACTAAATTACTGTTCAGCCGAAGGAGAAACACCTTCACCGAGGGAATCTGAGTCATCACAATCTGAATTGCCTAAGGCATCAATCACTCCTTGTTCCTGACGAGGCTCTCAAGGACCCGAAAGGTTAGAGAGATTGTCATAAGCCTCATTCTCCATATAAGCTTCAAGATTCTTGTTGTTAGGCTCGTAATCCGTCATCCACAAAACTCACCAGTATAGTCTTCTAACTGTCTTGACCACTACAGATCCGAAAAAGTCTCACCCGATCTCTCCTTTTCCAACCAAGAGTGCGCCATATAGAAGGCGTATTTTACAAAGCCTGTAGAAAATAAAAGCTTCCTATCATGGCAGTCTTCTGATAGGCGGTATTCTCTAATAGTTTCGAAATGAATTCTATCCCGCACATCTTAATTAACAGAGGAAGACGGAGGTTCTTTATGCAGACTAGAAATCTCCTCTTCCATCTCTTGGTTTCAATCGGCTAACCTCTGATGGTCAGACTTGAGCTTATTATAACTGTTTTAGAGGTCTTGTAACTTAGACAGAACAAAATTGTAGTTGGACCTGAAAGAATTAAGCTCATCATAAGTCACGGTATAAGCCTCCTTATACTGCTCAGACTTTTCTTCCTCCTTGTCAAAATTCTCTTGAAAGCGAAGGTAGTCAAGATTTAAATCCTCTTTCTCCTTCTTCAATCACTCGAGTTGCTCAGGAAACCTCCTGTATTGATTCTTTTCAGTAAGCCATTCAGATTTTTCAGCCTTCAGTTGATGGAGCTCGGTGTCAGCCTGAGCTTTATACAACCTATACCACGCATTGCAGGCAATCACTTGTTGAGCTGTCTGAAAATGGACAAAGATTAAAGGTTGAAAAAAAAGAAGAAAGAAAGGGGGGAAAGATAGAAAGATACTAGCATTGCTAAGTAATCAGCTCGAGGGAGAATGGTCGACCCACCTAAGCGAGATGTAACTCCTGGATCATGGATTGAGTTATTATCATTGACACCTGGATAAACAATAAAATTTTTTCCATGAACTATCTTACCACTGTCCACCTGGCATCTAGATGTGTTGAGTTCGGTGATTTGCAGGAGCATTGGCTTATCCCTCATGGCTGACTCAACGTACAATTCCTACTTTCGGTGCGAGAAGGGCGAGCCGTGTTGCATTCTGCCTGATTATTCAGGTGATATTCTTCCAACTCGGGATCAAGAAGTTGGGTTTCTACAGTTGGCTGCTTTCCCTTATCCGGATTTTGACAACTTGACCCCTCAGGATGAGATGGAGGAGGAGCGAGAGGAGACCTTGACCTTTCACCTCGGGAAGTTGGAGGAAGAGAAGTTCAGGCTTGATCTCGAGAAGATGTCTCCCTAACTTCTTCCCGAGTAGAGTCCCTAAGGTGTCTGCATTTATGGGGACGAGCAGCCTTGGTAACATTTTCGTTGCCTTCCGTCGATTAAAAGCTCTTCTGAGAGAATGCATTCCTGAAAGAAAAATAGATGAATAAAAGTTAGAACAACCATTTGGAAATAAACGATTATTCGCATGATAAAATGTAATGTGAAATCACCCGGATTCAGATAATCATCAAGAAAATGGATGTTAGCCAAGCTCTCATCCGAAGGAAGATCTAGAAGAGGGCTCCCAAAAGCCTTGCCTTAGCCTCAGCTGTGATGCCTCAGAAACGTGAAAAAACGAGCTTTTTTTTATCCTTTACTTAAGTTGTATTCCTATCAATGTCGTTTTCTTAATCTTTCTTCAATGTACAAAATGCAGTTTATAATCGCAACCAGTCGACTTTAATTTCTTTTCTTTACTTATCAGTACATTTATTCTCGTTCCTACACTTCACATATCCATAATATACAATATGTTTTAAACTGCATTACCACAACTTTATTTACATTCATATTTCCTTATTTTACATCCCCAAATATTATTACAATACTGTCTACGCTTTTATAAGAATTCTGGTAGATAAAATAAAAATATATCTTACTAGTGTTGAAGATAGCTTGTAGAGGGACTGAGTCCACCCGTCCACGACTATTGTACGGTATGTATAGGGATAATTCACTTAAGATAATCTGTGAGGTGAAAATAAAGGAGTGAGATTTTCAAACCCAGTAAGACATGAATTTAAAGCAGTTTTAGCAATAAAACATGTAAAAGCAAGACATTATAATTCAAGCTTTATAAAATATCATACACGTGAATATAAAATCGAAACATATTTAATTTCTAAAGTCAAGTCAAAGCACTTGTGGTATCATGACTAGTAGCATGTAATTTGTAAACTATGCAACTTCTAAATCTCGTACCATATAAAATCACGTAACTTATTTATTTTCAAATATCTTATAATCACGTAGCATCTAAATCACGTAGCAAATATCCCGTAGGGTTTCATTTCACATAGCATATATCACATAGCTCATTCAAAGAGCAAATCATGTCAGAGTACATAATATTTAAATCATGAAGCTTAGTACTCTTTCTTTCAAATCATACTGAGTCATTTCATGGAAACTAGGCAGATTTACATAACGATAAAAGTCATGTTCACGTAGGCATTTCACATAGGAAATTTGCATAGATAATTCACATAAACAAAGTACCGATGGCCATGGTAAGGGACTGTAGACTGGATCAGGGTCTTACAGAGCCCCTCTGCACTAAACATATATATCCTGTAACAGAGAGTGGCGGAAAAAATGTACCAAGTGGTACAAATACATGACACAGTTCAACATGCACCACAAGACACTAAACGTACACCAGGTGGTATGAGGCATGTTCCACGACGGTTCAGATCCCACACGAGCAACTTATGACAGATCGCATAGATTACATATAGCCTCATCTCAAAACAGTTCTTTTAAATCATTTCTCGGGTCCATTAACTCGTAAACTCATAGAATTAATACTTTTCCTTTTCACATAGCAAATTTTATTTAAAAACATTTCACAGATATCAAAAGTACATTTTGAAGAGCTCGAAAAATAGGGCTTTTCTTTCGGGTTTCTTGATTTTCGAGTGAATATTAACTTTTCGGGTTCGAAAATACTTTTCGTAAAAAAACGAGTATACTCAACACATTTCTAAGCTTAATTAAGGTATTAGAATACCAGTACTACTTTAAATCACATCCCTTACCTCGTAGATCGTGGGGCAACGTAAAATTGTCGGGTCTCGAGATTTCTTCGATTTACGTGTTAAATTCTTGAGCTACCCAAGACGATACAAAATCATCAAATATTACTCAATTTCATTTTAATACACTTAATTTTGACTTTAATCTCATAAAGGTTGACTAATTTTGACTTTTCGGTCAACTTTCCTATTTTCTCGATTTTACCGAATTAAGTGCCGGTTTAAGCTATTTTAGCTAATTTTATTATTATTCAAATTTCATATTCACCCTCTTAATAGCCTAAATAATCATTCATGACCACCATTCATACTTGTCATCTTCCAATTTCACCAATTCTTGCACTTTTCGATTTTTCACTTAGGTAAGCTATAAATCAAACTTTTTCGATATAAATTTAACAGTTAGTAACACCAAATTCATCCAACCCTATGCTGGTAGAACACACACAACCTCATAGAAATCAATTCAACCAATTACACTTAACTAAAAATCCTTAGAAAACATCAAACATGAACATATCTCATGATCATCATCATTCCTCAAGTTTTTCTCACCTTTAACCAAGGTTGAACACATTTTTGATTCTCCAAACTGATCCTCAACTGTGATTTAACATGTATAGAGCTTAGAATCATCAAAAACTACAAGAAAACCCAACCAAAGAATAAAAAATTCCAAGTTCTTCACTTACCCAAAACAGGACAATTCTGCCTCCTGATTTGCTTTATCAGATTTTACCTAGTAAATGGACTTATTTTGAGTTGAATTTTTTATATGTTGTATAAGACTTTAAGGGAAAGATTTCATCCTTCTTAGCCGGGGTCTAAAGATGGACGAAAGGGGGTCAAAAAATTCAAGAAAGGGGAAGTGTATAGTAACATATGTGGAGACTTGTAGAGGGAGGTGAGGGCACGTGAGAAAGGTTACCTGGGTCTTCTTGGCTATTTCAAAAAGCCTTAAAAGTCTATTTTCTATCAAAAACATCGGGGGTCAATATGGGTTCAAATGGTCAACTTATGCATGAGTTTATATCAGGTGGTTAGGTGGCTGGAACAGGACAGCTTGCTGTTCTGTTTTGTAAAATCTCCAAAAATTATTTCTAGTCCAATTTTCTCCAAATTCTCATTCCCAAGTGTTATAATATGTCCCTACTATGTTTCATAAGAATTTGGGGGTCACTTGTTTAAGAACAATTTCTCGATTGAGCCTATTTTGCGCGATTTGATCAATACCGAGCAAAATGGCTTAATGCTTTCGGTTGACTTTAAAATTTAATTCAATCATCGAACCTCAATATTTCCACTTAATTTTTATTTCCCAAGTCAATTTCACCTTACATTAATTTTCTATGGTCTTAGAATAATTTTTGAGAATTTCTAGAATTTATCCTGAATTTATTTCCTTTTCTAGGCCATTTTTCTCGGTTTATCGTAAACCCGAGTTTTACTAACTTTTTTTTTTTTTACTTCCAATACCCTAATTTCCACTTCTATGCATTATTTCATGCTTAAACTTGCAATTCTTAAGTAATTCTCGGGATTAGATCCTTACCTTATTTTGTATGCCACCGGGCCCCACGACACTAACCCGAGTGCTTCGATGGTTTCGGGCCTGCACAACATTATTCTGAGTTCTCAATTACTTCTTAGTTTTCCAAATAAGAAATAAAGTGAGAAAAATTTGGGTTTCACATTTCTCCCCACCTTTTAGGAATTCGATCATCCGAATTCAAGTTGGTCAATCGAATAACTGCGGGTACCTCTCTCTCATGTGGCTCTCTAGCTGCCACGTAGCTTCTTTTGTCGAGTGGTGTCACCAGAGAACATTTTCCAATGGAATCATCTTAGATCAAAGTACCTTCTCTTTTCTATCGAGGATCCGGATCAGTTGTTCAATATAGCTCATGTCTTTCTGAATCTCTAATGGTTCTACTCAATGACATGAGAAGGGTCCGGATAATACTTCCTCAACATGGAAACGTGAAAGACATCATGTATTTTTGACAACTGTAGGGGTAGTGCAAGTCGGTAAGCAACATCTCCCACTTTCTCTAATATTTCAAATGGACCAATGAAGCGAGGATTGAGCTTCCCTTTCTTCCCGAAACGTGTGATACCCTTAATCGGAGACACTTTTACAAATACAGAGTCCCCAACTTGAAATTCCAGAGGACGTCTTTGTACATCTGCATAACTCTTTTGTCTACTCTGTGTTGTCCTCAATCTATCACAGATTAGCTGAACAACTTTAGCTGCCTATTTGACCATTTCAGGAGCAAGTATTTTCCTGTCACCCACTTCTTCCTATGCAATCGGGGACTTATATCTCCTGCCATATAGAGCTTCATAAGGAGCCATACCAATGCTAGCATGATAACTGTTATTATAGGCAAATTCAGCGAGAGGCAAATGATCATCCCATGAGCCCTTAAAATCTAGCGCACACGCCTTTAATATATCCTCTAAGGTCTGAATAGTCTGCTCGAACTGACCGTCTGTCTGAGGATGATAGGCGGTGCTCAAATTTAGTCGAGATCCCATGGCTTCCTAAAAACGAGTCCAAAATCTCGAAGTGAATCGCGAATCTCTATCAAAAGTAATGCTCACAGGGGCTCCATGTAATCGTGCCACCTCTTGGACATACAGTTCTCCTAGCTTATCCATAGAATTAGTGCTCTTAATGACAAGGAAGTTGGCACTCTTTGTCAGTTTATCCATAATCACCCAGACCGCATCATGACCTCTTTGGGTCCTCGATAACCCCATAATAAAATACATAGTAATATACTCCCATTTCCAAGTAGGCACTGGTAGTGACTTAAGCAGTCCTGCTGGCTTATGGTGCTCAGCCTTAATCTGTTGGCAAACTAAACATCTAGCAACAAAATTTGCCATATCTTTCTTCATTCCTGTCCACCAATACACTTTTCAGAGATCATGGTACATCTTAGTACTACCAGGGTGCATGGTGAATCAAGAACAATGTGATTCTTTTAGAATGCTCTGTCTCAAGGTGTCATCATGGGGCACATAAATACGGCCCCGAAACAACCTCAACAACCCATCATCACTGACCAAGAAATTTGATTGCGATCTCTCCTCGGCTTAGCTAACCATATCCAATAACTTCTGATCATTCCTTTGTCCTGCCCTGATATGATCTAATATACTGGGTTCTATCAGTAGGCTAGTCATAAACCCATCCTCAATCTCATCAACACTGACTCTGAGCTCGGTGAACTGTTCTAACAAGTCCCATTCTCTAATCATCATATAGGATACCATACCTTTCCTACTAAAGGCATCTGCCACTACATTCGCCTTGCCTGGATGGTATAAAATCTCGCAGTCATAATCCTTCAGGAGCTCTATCCATCTTCGCTGTCTCATATTAAGCTCTTTCTAATCAAAAATATACTTGAGACTCTTATGATCAGTGAAAATCTGAAATCTTTCACCATATAAGTAATACTGCCATATCTTTAGTGCAAAAATTATTGCGGCCAATTCCAAGTCATGAGTGGGATAGTTACGCTCATGGTTCTTTAGCTGGCGGGAACCATAAGCAACCACTCTACCATTCTACATCAGCACGCAACCCAAACCCTGGTAGGAGGCATCACTGTAAACTGCATATCCTTCTGAACCAATCGGAATTGTCAAGATTGGTGTTGTGGTCAATCGGCGTTTGAGCTCTTGGAAGCTCTGCTCACACTAATCAGACCACTCAAATGGAACTTTTTTACGAGTCAATTTAGACAGTGGAGCTACAATTCGAAAAAATCTTTCAACAAACCTTCAGTAATATCCTCCTAATCCCAGGAAACTCCGAACCTCTGTCACTATCCGCGGTCTCTCCCATTTTAATACTGCATCCACTTTGGACAGATCCACAGACACTCCATCCTTAGATACTATATGTCTAAGGAAGGTAATCTGTTCTCACCAGAATGCACATTTACTGAATGTTCCATACAGTTTCTTCTCACAAAGAGTCTGGAGCACAATCCTCAAATGCTGCTCATGCTCCTCCCAGGACTTAGAATATATTAGTATGTCATCAATGAACATGATCGCAAACTTATCCAAATATTTTCAAAAAACATCATTCATAAAATTTTTAAAGGCAGCAGGGGCGTTAGTTAGTCCAAAGGGCATCACCAAAAATTCATAGTGCCCGTATTGAGTCTGAAAAGCTGTCTTCGATATATCAGCCTCTTTACTGATGATAATCCAATCTCAAATCTATCTTGGAGAACACTGAGGCCCCTCTTAACTGGTCAAACAAGTAATCTATTCTTGGTAGGGGATATTTATTCTTTATCGTTGGCTTATTCAATCGTCTATAGTCAATAGACAGACAGAGACTGCCACCTTTCTTTCTGACAAATAGTATCGGAGCACCCCATGGAGACACACTCAGCCTAATAAATCCCTTATCAAGAAATTCTTGTAACTACTTCTTCAATTCCTCCAATTTGACCAATGCCATTCGGTAAGGTGGCTTGGAAATACGTTGAATGTCGGATACTAGATCAATTGCAAATTCAACTTCTCTCTCTGGTGGTAACCCTGGTAAATCTTCTGGAAAGAGATTAAAAAACTCACATACAACCAGAACATCCTGAATACTTGGCAGTTCCCAACTGTTTTCAGAATAAAGGCAAAATAATTATATGGTAATGACTTTTTAATTTAATACCTAATAACTTTGTAAAATTTAACACCATGCACTTTATTTCTTGTTAACAAAACATACATCAAATTTTTCGAGTAAGGAGAAAGTCAGGGTCTTAGTGTAGCAGTCTAGACTTACACGATTAGCAGCTAGCCAATCCATACCCAAAATTACATTAAACCCGAACATATTCAATAAAATTAGATCTGCTAACAACTTTCTACCTCCTACCATGAGTTCATAATTTTTACATATCATATCGATCAATTAGGATTCATGCATGGGTGTGCTAATACGTAACATGTGATCCAAAGGTTAAGGTTCTAGATGTAATTTACATACAAACTGTGGAGAGATAAAAGAGTTTGTAGCACCTGAATCAAATAAAACATGTGCATTGCAATTACAGACCATAAGCGTACCTCTGATAGTATCTGAGGATTTCAGCTATCTCCCTATCTATGGCTTGCACATGACAATGTGAGATAGGCCTTTTACCATTCTCTGCAGCTGTTGCTTTCCGCTGCGGGATTTGTCTCAGGGGAATCTATACCTGCCTCTCAATCTGTTTTGGTTGCTCTCGAAGTTCATAAGGTCTCATTAGGGGGCAATCCTTAATCAGGTGTCTTATCTCTCCACATCTGAAGTAGGTATTCGCATCCCAATGACATTCCCCAAAATGTAACTTATCACAATTCTTGCACTGTGGTACTATTGTCCCACGGCTTCGGGCAGTGGCAACACTACCCATGGGGATCTTAGGCTTCCTGGCCTCTGTTCGAAGCTCCTCTGTTCTCTGCCTCTTCGGCTGGCTCATTCTCATCTCAAATCGGAATGCCTATATCCCCTTCCCTTTATCTTGGTCCTTAGCTCGATACCCATGCTTGGCTCGTGTCATATCTAGGCCCCTTTCAACTTCTTGAGCCCGACCTAGAGCATCCTTAAAATCCACAAATCGAAATCCCAGTAATCTGTCCTGGATCCTTGATCTCAGACTTGATAAAAATCTTTCAATCCGGTGTACGGGATCCCTAAGGGTGTCGGGGTCATATCTTAACAGAGTAGTGAACCGACTCTCATACCGATCTACAGTCACACTGCCCTGAGTCAAAGTCAAAAACGCCTCCTGTATAAACAAAATGTACTGGGCCCTGATTGCATCGAGAAAGGCATCCCATGTAATATCTGATGGATTTTCTGCTAAAGCTATCTGCGTGGACCTCTACCAGAACTTAGCCTCTTCTTTGAGCATATAATTGGCCATAGTCACTTTCTCTATATCCGTACACCCAGATACTGAAATACCGTATCGAGATATACTAACCATCCCTCAGCCTTGATCAGATCCTTTACCCCTGTAAACTCTAGGGGACCCACTCTCAAGAAATCTCGAATCCTTTAGGTGTTTCTTTCATCCCTAGGCTGTGGGATTATAGGCTGAGGTGCTAGGGCTGCCGGAGGTTTTTGTGATGGGGGAGGAATAGGTGCACGTGCAGGAGCGGCATCAGTACCGAAAGTATTTACCCAAAACTACCAGGCAATTATGGTAGTCAAGGCATCTAATCCTTCCCTCATACCCTGTATTGTTTCTTCGAGCCTTCTTATTCTATCAGTGGGGCTCTCAAGTAGAGGGGGAAGTGGCGGAGTAGGTTGTGCCTATCTCCTTGGACAGCCTCTCCTACCACTCATAATTTCAGTGATCGTTGACCTGCATGTATACCAAACTTTTAGTTATAACTTAACAGATATACTTACTTTACAACCAGATAAGCATAGATAATTTGGGATGAAATTTGACTTTCCTAGTCGATACTGACAGTACTAGATAACTTTTGCTCTGATACTAAGTAAACTGTGACGCTCCAAAAACGCGAAAAAATGGGCATTTTTTTTATCCTTTACTTAAGTTGTATTCCTATCAATGTCATTTTCTTAATCTTTCTTCAATGTACAGAATGCAGTTTATAATCGCAACCAGTTGACTTTAATTTCTTTTCTTTACTTATCAGTACATCTATTCTCGTTTCCACACTTCACATATCCATAATATACAATATGTTTTAAACTATTTTACTACAACTTTATTTACATTCATATTTCCTTATTTTACGTCCCAAAATGTTATTACAACACTGTCTATGCTTTATAGAAAGTTTGGTAGATAAAGTAAAAATATACCTTACTAGTGCTGAAGATAGCCTGTAGAGGGACTGAGTCCACCTGTCCGCGACTATTGTACGACAAGAAGAGGGATAATTCACTTAAGATAATCTGTGAGGTGAAAATAAAGGGGTGAGCTTTTCAAGCCCAATAAGACATGTATTTAAAGCAGTCTTAGCAATAAAACATGTAAAAGCAAAACATTATAATTTAAGCTTTATAAAATATCATACACATGAATATAAATCGAAACATATTTAGTTTCGAAAGTCAAGTCAAAGCACTTGTGGTATCATGACTAGTAGCATGTAATTTGTAAACCATGCAACTTATAAATCTCGTAGAATATAAAATCATGTAACTTATTTATTTTCAAATATCTTATAAATCACGTAACATGTAAATCACGTAGCAAATATCCCGTAGGATTTCATTTCACATAGCATATATCACATAGCTCATTAAAAGAACAAATCGTGTCAGAGTACATAATATTTAAATCATGAAGCTTAGCACTCTTTCTTTCAAATCATATTGAGTCATTTCATGGAGACTAGGTAGATTTACATAGCGATAAAAGTCATGTTCACGTAGGTATTTCACATAGGAAATTCGCATTGATAATTCACTTAAACAGAGTACCAATGATCATGGTAAGGGACTGTAGACTGGATCAGGGTCTTACAGAGCCCCTCACCACTAAACATATATATCCCGTAACGCAGAGTGGTGAAAAAAATGTACCGAGTGGTACAAACACACGACGCAGTTCAACATGCACCACAAGAGACTAACGTACACCAGGTGGTATGAGGCATCTTCCACGACGATTCAGATCCCACACGGGCAACTCATGACAGATCGCATAGATTACATATAACCTCAGTCTCAAAACAGCTCTTTTAAATCATTTCTGAGGTCCATTAACCCGTAAACTCGTAGAATTAATACTTTTCATTTTTACATAACAAATTTTGTTTAAAAACATTTCAATGATATCGAAAGTACATTTTGAAGAGCTAGAAATGTCACGACCCATTTCCATTCTCTTTAACCGAAAATCACTGAAAATTTTTCGCGTTCTACTGTTATCTTACCCGGTCGTGAACTAAACTCACCACACACTGTTGGGCTGTGAGCCAATAATAAACACCACATCTCATTCATTCTCAATAAATTAAAACGATGTCATACATGTGCATTTAATCGTGTACTTATACGAATACATGTTTTACTGACATCTACATCCCCCATAAGTACAACTCAAAAGAATATTGTGCTTTTACATTGTTTAGATACAAAAAGAATCACTGTGTATATACCTCTTAGCGATGGAGATGCAGCGGAGTCCAAAATAATACGCCTCAGTCCTCACTGGGCTACTATGCACGCTCTGTAGGGGGGAAATAGAGTGGGATGAGCAACCACACGCTCAGTAAGGCAATAATGCAAGCATGGTAGATAGCTACTCTATCTACATGCTGATAGTGTTATGCATAAATCGTTTATAGTAGGAGCATGAGGAATAAAACCATGCCATGTGAATATACATATATATCATGCATCAAATCATGTGCATTGGCATATAAAACATGGTAGAGACATCATGTATAAAACATCTCATGCTCAATCTCATTTAAATTCATAAAAGGGCAATTCATTTAGAAACCTCCTTTTTGAACCAACAACATAACACCACCAAATCAACTCACAACCACAACCATTTCACAATTCACGAATGTGTATAAGTCTAGGCCACTATATCAAAAGTGCCTATGTGAACTATTACATCATAATTCATCCTAGACCACACGCATCCAGGTGTGCGGGGTATCATGCTGGCACGAAGATGGATTATCCCTCGCCAGACTTTCTCATCACATAACCATCATGCGGTACATCGTACTCCATGTGATATACACGGTACAGCGTACTCCGCAAACTCATATCGTGATTGGGGGTGCCATTCCTAGGTCTTATCTACCCCATACCAAGAGTTTTCCATATTCCGTGAAGGATAGCCTCCCGGCCGAACAGAGCCTCCCCGCCTAACAGAGCCTCCCTGCCTCCTCGGGCTTAAGGATGTTAGCTTAAGGATGTAGGGCTTAAGGGTCCTTTCCGTAAGAGAGCCTCCCCACCGAACAGAGCCTCCCTGCCTAACAGAGCCTCCCTGCCTCTTCGGGCTTAAGGATGTTAGCTTAAGGATGTAGGGCTTAAGGATCTTACCTTTACCATACCCATGTAGGAGAGCCTCCCTGCCTAACAGAGACTCCCCGCCTCTTTGGGCTTAAGGATGTCGACTTAAGGATCCCACCGTAAGAGAGCCTCCCCACCAAACAGAGCCTCCCCGCCTAACAGAGCCTCCCTGCCTCTTCGGGCTTAAGGATGTTAGCTTAAGGATGTAAGGCTTAAGGATCTTACCCACTTTCACAACCTTATACGTATCCCCTCGTGCAAACTTGTGCGAGCAAAGCTCTATGCACGACTCATGCATCATGCGTCTTCTCATAAAGAGGCGCGTACGAGCATAGCTCTAGTACGGATATACTCATAAGACAACCACTCACAATCCACGTACGAGCAGAAGCTCCAGTACGGTTCATAAATATCATTATAGTTTCCAAATCAAGGTGCGAGCTAGGCTCCAGCACGTTTCATACAAATGAAAACATAGAAATCCAGCGCGAGCGAGGCTCTAGCGCGATTTATGTCATACAAGTGTGATAGGCGGCTCATATACAATTCATCAATCCAGACAATTCGGGTTTAGCACTCACAAATGCTTTTCCACAACAACCATACAATACTAGCCGTCCTATCTACGAGCTTGCTTAAAGCCAAGCAATTCGTTTTGGAAAAACATCAAAACATTAGATTTATGCAATTATTAGCCTTACTATCCCATTTCATAAAATCCACTTCAAATCCAAAACCACGCATATACTCGTCATCATTCACGAATACCATCCATCATTTATTTGAGCAATTCATGCATTTCATACAACACCCAATATTCACCCAGTTCAAAATACGAGCAGCTATCTCTATATACTTACAAAATTCCCTTACCTGGAATCGCGATGCGTGATTCCACTTCCTTAAGCTGCTTACTCGTACGATTCGGTTCGCCTTCAATGAACTCTTTGGGACTGCACAAAATCGTATCCCGCATTATATTCGACCCATATATTGCAACCCTTGTGCTTTCTATAGTCAATTTAGTCTATAGCCTCTATTAAAGCTTATTTGGCCTCGTTTCATTACTTTATCCATAACTCGAGTCTATGGATTTTCTTAGGCCTATTAACTTATTCAAAATCGATATCAAATCGATGTAAAGCTCATAGCGTTCATATCCCATGAATCCCCTCACTATGGCATTTATTCATCACATACATATCCATTTTCACATTTCTTCCAACCCACCATGTAATTCCATCTAACCATTAAAATCATAACATTATCCCAGTGACAACTTTAACATGCCATAAACCATAAGTTCATTCAATCCCACATATCCTCACATTATACCCATTTTAGATTTCTAGGTCACACCAATTTCACAACATTCCTAAGTAGTTTATCCATCAATACTCCTATCAATCAACTCCAAAATCAATTAAATAGCTAATGCATTTGGATTGAAGTGTTAGAATCTTACCAATATGATTTCTCTTCTTGCTCCAATTGGTAATGCCCTCAACTCCTTCAATTCCAAAAATGGGAAAATGCCCTCTCACTATGTTGTTCTCCTATTTGATAGGAACAACTTTGCCTCTAATGATCTCTCTCCAAATCTCACTGAAAATGACTGATTTTAGAGAGGGAAAGTTGGGTTTTTAGGGTTGAAATTGGGAGGTTCCGAGATTTCCAGATTTTTCAGCTCTCCTTATATAGAAATGACTTGAGGAGATCGATCTGGTCCAAGAGGAGATCGATCTGGTCCTTTAAAATCCCTCTTTTTCACGGCATTTTTAAGCCTGAGATCGATCTGTCGAAGCAATGAGATCGATCTGTTGAGGCATGAGATCGATCTGTCGAAGCATGAGATCGATCTGGTCCCAAACAGAGAGCTAAGGAGATCGATCTGGCTGCTTGAGGATCGATCTTTTCACTTACAGAATGCTTGGCAGATCGATCTGGCTCCATTGGAGATCGATCTGCTCTATTCGTTCACCCAAATAAGGGCATTCTGGCTCTTCCAGATCGATCTCTCATCCTAGGAGATCGATCTGGACCTCATGTTTTCCAGATTTCCTGCAGTTTCATTGCTGCAACTCATACCAACACACCCTCAATCTATTGCCATGGCCATTTCCTCATCCATTCACCTCTATAGCTTGAAAATGGCATCCATTCATACCTTATGCACATTGAAACTTGTGTGCATTCATTGTATATTCAAAGGTATGCAACATAAAACCAAATGGAAGCATAACTCCATTCCATTTTACCACACTACTCATTTTGAGTCTCAATCACATCCATCACTTGCTAGAACACATTTCTCCGTATTCATACTCAATGAAACTTGTATGTACGTTACAACTTATATTACACATACATACATTGGATCCATGGACTTACATCAATCATATTTTACATCACAAGTCCATTCATATTATTTGATCCAAGTACACACATTACCCTTATACATATACGGGGTCTTACATTCTCCCCTCCTTCAAGGAATTTGGTCCTCCAAATTAGAACCAAGTCACTCTTCAAACAGTTGGGGGTACTTCTCCCGTATCAAGTTCTCCAATTCCCACGTGGCCTCTTCCGCCGTGTGGTGTTGCCAAAGCACTTTCACCAAGGGAATTGTCTTATTCCGCAACACTTTCTCTTTCCTATCCAATATCCGAACCGGCTTCTCAACATACGTCATACTCTCATGGAGCTCCAGCGGCTCATATTTTATCATGTGTGCCGGGTCCGGGTGATACTTCCGAAGCATCGAGACGTGGAAGACGTTGTGGACATTCGCCAAGTCCGGTGGCAATGCCAATCTATACGCCTTATCTCCCACTCTCTCCAAAATCTCGAAGGGTTCGATATATCTAGGGCTCAGCTTGCCCTTCTTACCGAATCTCATAATACCCTTCGATGGTGAAATTCTTAGAAATACCGACTCACCTTCATCAAACTCCAGTGGTCTTCGTCTCTTGTCAGCATAACTCTTTTGTCGGCTCTAAGCTGTCCGTAATCTCTCACATATCAACTG
Organism: Firmiana major; assembly: GCA_033439115.1. NCBI lineage: Eukaryota > Viridiplantae > Streptophyta > Magnoliopsida > Malvales > Malvaceae > Firmiana > Firmiana major. The sequence continues at coordinate 68,282,558 of CM065899.1, forward strand.
GACGTCCTCAGATGCCTGCTGCACTAAGTCCGGAGCAAAAATCTGTCTGTCACCAACTTCTTCCCATCCAATGGGGGAACGGCATCTACGCTCGTACAATGCCTCATAGGGTGCCATCCCGATACTAGCATGATAGCTATTATTATAAGCGAACTCGGCTAACTGCAGGTGGTCATCCCAGGAGCCTCTATAATCCAGCACACACGCTCTCAACATATCCTCGAGGGTTTGTATAGTCCTCTCTGATTGCCCATCTGTCTGAGGATGAAAAGCGGTGCTAAAACTCAATCGGGTCCCCAGCGCTTCCTGAAAACGTTCCCAAAAATGGGAAGTGAAGCGGGCATCCCTATCAGAAACAACGCTCACTGGTACACCGTGTAGCCGTACTATCTCTCAGATATACAGGTTCGCCAACTGACTCAGTGTATCGGTAGCTCTCATAGCCAAGAAATGGGCAGACTTAGTCAACCGGTCCACAATAACCCATATGGCATCATGACCTCTACGGGTCCTCGGCAACCCCATCACAAAATCCATGGTGACATGCTCCCACTTCCATGTCGGTATCGGTAGAGGCTGCAATAATCCTGCAGGCTTCTGATGCTCTACCTTCACTTACTGACAAACGAGACACTTAGCGACGTATTCCGCAATGTCTCTTTTCATTCCAGACCACCAATAAACCTTCCGAAGGTTTTGATACATCTTGGTACTTCCCGGATGCATCATATACTTCGATGAGTGAGCCTCTGATAAAATCATTCTCCTGATCTCAGGATCCCTGGGAACGCATACTCTGCCTCTGAACCTCAATAAGCCATCAGCACTCTGCTCAAAATCACTACCCACACCTGTCTGTATCTGCCTCAGCCAATCGATACACCGTCGATCGCTCTGCTGGGCTTGCCGAATACAGCCAATCAACTCTGGCTCTAGTCTCAAACTAGCCATGATCTCAAGTCTCTCAGATCCAGGTGGGGTTACATCCAAACTGAGGTTCGCAAAGTGTTCTAACAATTCATGTTCCCGTACCATCATATAAGACACCCACCCAAGGTTCTTTCTACTCAAAGCATCGGCAACTACATTTGCCTTACCCGGGTGGTACATGATTTCACAATCATAGTCTTTCAGGAGTTCGAGCCATCTCCTCTGTCTCATATTCAGCTCTTTCTGCGAGAACAGGTACTTAAGGCTCTTATGATCTGTGAACACCTGAAATTTCTCACCATAGAGATAGTGGCGCCATATTTTCAAAGCAAATACTACGGCCGCCAACTCCAAATCATGTGTCGGGTAGTTCCTCTCATGATCTTTCAACTGTCTAGATCCATAGGCAACTACCTTCCCATCCTGCATAAGCACACAGCCCAGTCCCTGGTGTGATGCATCCGTATACACCGAGAATCCTCCTGAGCTGGTAGGAATGGTAAGGACTGGAGCAGTCGTCAATCGACGCTTAAGCTCCTTAAAACTCCTCTCACATGCCTCATCCCACACAAACTTAACATCTTTTCGCGTGAGGCGTGTCAACGGAGCAGCTAGTCTGGAGAAACCCTCTACAAATCTCCGATAATATCCTGCCAATCCCAGGAAACTTCTGATCTCAGTTACTGTCTTGGGCTGTTCCCACTGCACAACTGCCTCTATCTTGGATGGATCCACTGATACCCCATCCTTAGACACAACATGCCCCAGAAATGAGATCTGTTCCAACCAAAAGTTACACTTGCTGAGTTTGGCATACAATTCTCTCTCTCGGAGGGTCTGCAGAACTATCCTCAAGTACTCCTCATGATCTTCTCTGGACTTGGAATACACCAAAATGTCATCTATGAAGACAATCACAAACTTGTCCAGGTATGGCTTGAATACATCATTCATCAATGCCATAAATGCTGCGGGAGCATTCGTCAATCCGAATGGCATCACCAAAAACTCATAGTGACCATAACGGGTACGAAATGCTGTCTTGGGTACATCTCCACTCCTGATCCTCAACTGATGATACCCTAACCGCAGATTTATCTTAGAAAATACTTCGGCTCCCTGGAGCTGATCCAACAAATCATCGATTCTTGGAAGGGGGTACTTGTTCTTAATGGTGGCCTTATTCAACAACCGGTAATCTATACACAGTCGGAGGCTTCCATCCTTCTTCCTTACAAATAGAACCGGTGCTCCCCAAGGTGAGACACTCGGTCTAATAAACCCCTTCTCCAACAACTCTTGCAGCTGTCTCTTCAGCTCTTCCAATTCTATCGGGAGCCATTCTATAGGGTGGCTTCGATATCGGCTCTGTACCAGGCACTAACTCAATGTAAAATTCCATTTCCCTTTTAGGTGGTAGTCCTGGTAATTCATCCGGAAAGACATCAGGGAAATCCGCAATTACGGGTATGTCCCTCAATTCCGGGTGTGCCTCATCTATATCGACCACATAGGCTATGAACCCTTCACATTATCCTCTCCGTCGTTAGTAACATAAACCATCACTCCACATTCAATATTTATCATGAACAAATAATTTGTCTCTCAAGCAATATGCATTTAAAATCAGGCCTCTTCATTTACAACAAACATGCTAGTTTCATATCATTTCTTTTCATCAAAGTTTACAATAAGATTGTCTAATCCTGAAAACATCAATGTTTTGGCATGACAATCCATCACAACACGATTGGTAGCCAACCAATCCATTCCCAAAATTACATCAAAATCATTCATATTCAATAAAATCAGATTGGCTATCATTTCCTTCCCCTCTATCTTTAACTTACAATCCCTACATACATGCTCAGTCAATTGACTATCATTCATGGGTGTGGAAATCATCAACATTTTATCCAACAATGCTGGTTTCACATATTTCAACAATTTATGTGCAAAGGGAGGTGATATAAAAGAATGCGTGGCACCAGGATCAAATAATACCAATGCTTCTAAATCAAAGATTCGGATGGTACCTTTAATCACATCCGTCGATGCGTCTGCAGTGTCCTGGTCCAGTGCGTGCACCCTTCCTCTGCTCACACCCGCAGCCTGTTTCCCTTTCTCTTCAGCTGTAGCCCTCCTCCTCGGGGCTATTGTCTCAACTGGAGCTCCCTCAGGCTCCTTGCCCTTCTGTGGGGCAATCTCCATCCTCTCGGGACAATGCTTAGCCATATGTCCTGGTCTCTCGCATCTAAAACACACCATAGGGGTCATCAGACAGAGCCTATTCCCATGAAATCTCCCACATCTCCTACACTGATCAGTAGTAGGTCGTGGTCCCCCAATAGTCATGCCCCTCGGCGCAGTCAAGGCTGGGTATACGGGAGGTCTAGCAGCTCTCTCCCGCACCTCCTCAATCTTTGGCCTCTTCTCGAAAAATCTTTGGCCATCTCTCTTGGCCACTCTTCCAAACCCGGATCTCTTCCGATCCTTGTCCTTTTTAACACTGACTCTCCCAAGCTCGGAGGCATTTCGCTCAAAGTCTTGTTCACATAACTGAGCCTTGTGTACCGCCTCCTCATAAGTCACAATATCGAAGGGAGCTAACTTAGTCCGGATGGCCAATCTCAATCCATCCATGAACTTCTGAATCTTTCGGGTCTCACTACCCATCGTGTCCGGGTCATATCTCCCCAAGGACATAAACTTGGACTCATACTCGTCCACAGTACGGTTCCCTTGAACCAAATTCATAAATTCCATCCGCAATTTTCTCTGTGCGGTAGCTGGAATATACTGCCTCCTGAAGGCCTCTAGAAATATCTCCCACGAGATCTCAGAGTGTCTGGCCCTCAAAATAACCTCGGTGGACCTCCACCAATGCTCGGCCTCGCCTTTCAACATAAATACGGCAAAGGCTACCTTTTCAGCTGAAGTGCATCGGAAAAACCTATATAGTTTCTCCATCTCATACACCCAATCCTCCGTAATCACTGGGTCCTTCACCCTTCTAAACACTGGGGGTTTCAGCGCTTGAAACTCTCGCAACCTGCTCAGGTCGCAGTCATAACCCACATCACTACCGCTCTGCTGTGGAGCGATAGGAGAATCTGTATCCTGGGCTGGAGGTGGTGTAACTGTAGCTGTCTCAGCAGTCTGAGGTCTCTCCGCCTCTGTAGCTGCCTGTTCAGTAGTAGGCTGTGCCGTGGGACCTCGTCTGTCACCGGTGCCCAAGGCCTGCGTGACTATCTCCACCAGACTCTCAATACTCCGCTCTAATCTAGCAAAGCGAGCCTCAGTATCACCTGCTCTCTCAGCAGGGTTCTGTGGAGCCTGCTCAGTCTGTGGCTCCGCACGGCTCTCAGGCCTACCCCTACGGCCTCTAGCACGTGCTCTCGCCCCTCTACCTTTGCGTGTAACTGGCATAGTGCCTAACTCCTGTATTATAATAATTTATTAAGCTCAATCCATCACAGTATACACAGTTATATCTAAACAAAAGCACAGTACTATGGGGATGTACTTTCCTACGTTTTATTAATGACTCAGATCAGGCCAACACAGCTCTGATACCAATCTCTGTCACGACCCATTTCCATTCTCTTTAACCGAAAATCACTAAAAATTTTTTGCGTTCTACTGTTATCTTACCCGGTCGTGAACTAAACTCACCACACACTGTTGGGCTGTGAGCCAATAATAAACACCACATCTCATTCATTCTTAATAAATTAAAACGATGTCATACATGTGCATTTAATCGTGTACTTATACGAATACATGTTTTACTGACATCTACATCCCCCATAAGTACAACTCAAAAGAATACTGTGCTTTTACATTGTTTAGATACAAAAAGAATCACTGTGTATATACCTCTTAGCGATGGAGATGCAGCGGAGTCCAAAATAATACGCCTCAGTCCTCACTGGGCTACTATGCACGCTCTGTAGGGGGAAAATAGAGTGGGATGAGCAACCACACGCTTAGTAAGGCAATAATGCAAGCATGGTAGATAACTACTCTATCTACATGCTGATAGTGTTATGCATAAATCGTTTATAGTAGGAGCATGAGGAATAAAACTATGCCATGTGAATATACATATATATCATGCATCAAATCATGTGCATTGGCATATAAAACATGGTAGAGACATCATGTATAAAACATCTCATGCTCTATCTCATTTAAATTCATAAAAGGGCAATTCATTTAGAAACCTCCTTTTTGAACCAACAACATAACACCACCAAATCAACTCACAACCACAACCATTTCACAATTCACGAATGTGTATAAGTCTAGGCCACTATATCAAAAGTGCCTATGTGAACTATTACATTATAATTCATCCCAGACCACACGCATCCAGGTGTGCGGGGTATCATGCTGGCACGAAGATGGATTATCCCTCGCCAGACTTTCTCATCACATAACCATCATGCGGTACATCGTACTCCATGTGATATACACGGTACAGCGTACTCCGCAAACTCATATCGTGATTGGGGGTGCCATTCCTAGGTCTTATCTACCCCATACCAAGAGTTTTCCATATTCCGTGAAGGATAGCCTCCCGGCCGAACAGAGCCTCCCCGCCTAACAGAGCCTCCCTGCCTCCTCGGGCTTAAGGATGTTAGCTTAAGGATGTAGGGCTTAAGGGTCCTTTCCGTAAGAGAGCCTCCCCACCGAACAGAGCCTCCCTGCCTAACATAGCCTCCCTGCCTCTTCGGGCTTAAGGATGTCAGCTTAAGGATGTAGGGCTTAAGGATCTTACCTTTACCATACCCATGTAGGAGAGCCTCCCTGCCTAACAGAGCCTCCCCGCCTCTTTGGGCTTAAGGATCCCACCGTAAGAGAGCCTCCCCACCAAACAGAGCCTCCCCGCCTAACAGAGCCTCCCTGCCTCTTCGGGCTTAAGGATGTTAGCTTAAGGATGTAAGTCTTAAGGATCTTACCCACTTTCACAACCTTATACGTATCCCCTCGTGCAAACTTGTGCGAGCAAAGCTCTATGCACGACTCATGCATCATGCGTCTTCTCATAAAGAGGCGTGTACGAGCATAGCTCTAGTACGGATATACTCATAAGACAACCACTCACAATCCACGTACGAGCAGAAGCTCCAGTACGGTTCATAAATATCATTATAGTTTCCAAATCAAGGTGCGAGCTAGGCTCCAGCACGTTTCATACAAATGAAAACATAGAAATCCAGCGCGAGCGAGGCTCTAGCGCGATTTATGTCATACAAGTGTGATAGGCGGCTCATATACAATTCATCAATCCAGACAATTCGGGTTTAGCACTCACAAATGCTTTTCCACAACAACCATACAATACTAGCCGTCCTATCTACGAGCTTGCTTAAAGCCAAGCAATTCGTTTTGGAAAAACATCAAAACATTAGATTTATGCAATTATTAGCCTTACTATCCCATTTCATAAAATCCACTTCAAATCCAAAACCACGCATATACTCGTCATCATTCACGAATACCATCCATCATTTATTTGAGCAATTCATGCATTTCATACAACACCCAATATTCACCCAGTTCAAAATACGAGCAGCTATCTCTATATACTCACAAAATTCCCTTACCTGGAATCGCGATGCGTGATTCCACTTCCTTAAGCTGCTTACTCGTACGATTCGGTTCGCCTTCAACGAACTCTTTGGGACTGCACAAAATCGTATCCCGCATTATATTCGACCCATATATTGCAACCCTTGTGCTTGCTATAGTCAATTTAGTCTATAGCCTCTATTAAAGCTTATTTGGCCTCGTTTCATTACTTTATCCATAACTCGAGTCTATGGATTTTCTTAGGCCTATTAACTTATTCAAAATCGATATCAAATCGATGTAAAGCTCATAGCGTTCATATCCCATGAATCCCCTCACTATGGCATTTATTCATCACATACATATCCATTTTCACATTTCTTCCAACCCACTATGTAATTCCATCTAACCATTAAAATCATAACATTATCCCAGTGACAACTTTAACATGCCATAAACCATAAGTTCATTCAATCCCACATATCCTCACATTATACCCATTTTAGATTTCTAGGTCACACCAATTTCACAACATTCCTAAGTAGTTTATCCATCAATACTCCTATCAATCAACTCCAAAATCAATTAAGTCGCTAATGCATTTGGATTGAAGTGTTAGAATCTTACCAATATGATTTCTCTTCTTGCTCCAATTGGTAATGCCCTCAACTCCTTCAATTCCAAAAATGGGAAAATGCCCTCTCACTATGTTGTTCTCCTCTTTGATAGGAACAACTTTGCCTCTAATGATCTCTCTCCAAATCTCACTGAAAATGGCTGATTTTAGAGAGGGAAAGTTGGGTTTTTAGGGTTGAAATTAGGAGGTTCCGAGATTTTCAGATTTTTCAGCTCTCCTTATATAGAAATGACTTGAGGAGATCGATCTGGTCCAAGAGGAGATCGATCTGGTCCTTTAAAATCCCTCTTTTTCACGGCATTTTTAAGCCTGAGATCGATCTGTCGAAGCAATGAGATCGATCTGTTGAGGCATGAGATCGATCTGTCGAAGCATGAGATCGATCTGGTCCCAAACAGAGAGCTAAGGAGATCGATCTGGCTGCTTGAGGATCGATCTTTTCACTTACAGAATGCTTGGCAGATCGATCTGGCTCCATTGGAGATCGATCTGCTCTATTCGTTCACCCAAATAAGGGCATTCTGGCTCTTCCAGATCGATCTCTCATCCTAGGAGATCGATCTGGACCTCATGTTTTCCAGATTTCCTGCAGTTTCATTGCTGCAACTCATACCAACACACCCTCAATCTATTGCCATGGCCATTTCCTCATCCATTCACCTCTATAGCTTGAAAATGGCATCCATTCATACCTTATGCACATTGAAACTTGTGTGCATTCATTGTATATTCAAAGGTATGCAACATAAAACCAAATGGAAGCATAACTCCATTCCATTTTACCACACTACTCATTTTGAGTCTCAATCACATCCATCACTTGCTAGAACACATTTCTCCGTATTCATACTCAATGAAACTTGTATGTACGTTACAACTTATATTACACATACATACATTGGATCCATGGACTTACATCAATCATATTTTACATCACAAGTCCATTCATATTATTTGATCCAAGTACACACATTACCCTTATACATATACGGGGTCTTACAAGAAAAATAGGGTTTTTCTTTCGAGTTTCTTGATTTTCGAGTGAAGGTAACTTTTCAGGTTCGAAAACACTTTTTGTAAAAAAAATGAGTATACTCAACACATTTATAAGCTTAATTAAGGTATTAGAATACCAATACTACTTTAAATCACATCTCTTACCTCGTAGATCATAGGGCAGAGCAAAAGTGTCAGGTCTCGAGATTGCCTTGTTTTGCATGTCAAATTCCCAAGCTACCCAAAACGATACCAAGTCATCAAATATTACTCAATTTCATTTTTAATATACTCAATTTTGACTTTAATCTCATAAAGCTTGATCAATTTTGACTTTTCGGTCAACTTTTCTATTTTCTCGATTTTATCGATTTAAGTGCCGGTTTAAGTTATTTTGCCAATTTTATTATTCTAATTTCATATGCACCCTCTTAATAGCCTAAATAATCATTCATGACCACCATTCATACTTGTCATCTTTCAATTTCACCAATTCTTGCACTTTTAAGTTTTTTACTTAGCTAAGCTATAAACCGAACTTTTTTTGTATAAATTTAACAGTTAATAACACCAAATTCGTCCAAATTCCACCAAGATCAACCCAACCCTATGCTGGTAGAACACACACAACCTCATAGAAATCAATTCAACCAATTCCACTTAACTAAAAATCCTTAGAAAACAACAAAATGAACATATCTCATGATCATCATCATTCCTCAAGTTTTTCTCACCTTTGACCAAGGTTGTCCAGGTTTTTTATTCTCCAAATTGATCATCAACTGTAATTTAACATGTATAGAGCTTAGAATCATCAAAAACTACAAGAAAACCCAACCAAAGAATAAAAAAAATCCAAGTTCTTCACTTACCCGAAACAGGACAATTTTACCTGCCGATTTTACTTTCTCAGATTTCACCTAGTAAATGGACTTATTTTGAGCTGAATTTTTTATAAGTTATAGAGAACTTTAATGGAAATTTTCATCCTTCTTGGCCAGAGTGTAACGATAGACAGAAGCGGGTCAAAAAATTCAAGAAAGGGAAGTGTACAGTAACATGTGCGGTGACTTTCAAAGGGAGGTGAAGGCGCGTGAGAAAGGTTCTCTGGGTCTTCTTAGCTACTTCAGAAAGTCTTAAAAGTCTATTTTTTAGAAAAAAAAAGGGGGTCAATATATGTTCGGATGGTCAACTTATGCATGAGTTTATATCATGTGGTCAGGTGGCTGGAACCGAACAACTTGCTGTTCTGTTTTGTAAAATCTCAAAAAATTATTTCTAGTCCAATTTTCTCCAAATTCTCACTTCCCAAGTGCTATAATATGTCCCTAGTATGTTTCATAAAAAATTGGGGTCACTTGTTTAAGAAAAATGTCTCGATTGAGCCCATTTTACGCGATTTGGTCAATACTAAGCAAAATGGCTTAATGCTTTCGGTTGACTTTACAATTTAATTCAATCATCCAAACCTCCATATTTCCACATTTTCCAAGTCAATTTCACCTTACATTAATTTTCTATGGTCTTGAAATAATTTTTGGGAATTTCTAGAATTTATCCTGAATTTATTTCCTTTTCTAGGCCTTTTTTTCCTCGATTTATCGTAAACTCGAGTTTTACTAACTTTTTTTTTCACTTCCAATACCCTAGTTTCAACTTCTATGCATCATTTCATACTCAAACATGTAATTCTTAAGTAATTCTCGGGCTTAGAGCCTTAACTCGTGTCACGACCCTCAACTTACCAAAATACGTACAAATTTTTCGCATTTTCATGCATCATTTATTATCCGTCCTTACCTCAATCGTGAACAACAACTCTCCTCACTAGTTGGGCTGTGTGTTGACGTCTAACTCACTCCACCATACCAATTCAATTTGCATATTATTTATGAGTAAACACTTGTATAAATATATATATATTAGAGTTGTTACATGTGTTTACATTGTTTTACATCCCCAATAGTTACATACAAAATGCTACTGTGCTATCGAAAGTTTAGATACAAAATTATAACAGTGTGTATACCTTACGCGATGGGATGCAGCAGATTACCAAAAGGGAAATGCCCCCACTCACGCTCAATCTATACTCAACACTCTGTAGAGGGGAAAATAAGGGGGGTGAGCAAACCACACGCTCAGGAAGGCAATCATGCGAACAGGTAGATACTGCACTATCTACGTGATCGTGATGCCATGCTCAAAAGCATTTAGTTCATCATTTATCTCAAAACATGAGTATATGATTATGTTAATGGTATGTAAAGCATTCATGCTATTAAAATCCAGTGCACAATTCAATTCAAAGCATGGTATAAATCATCATGCATAATTCACAAAGCATGGCATTAACGATCATGCATTTTTCACAATAAAGCATGGCATTAAACATCATGCATTCGTCCACTTTAAAAACCATTAACAAATCAATCCAACACTTGTCTGGTCTCAGCCCATCCCTCAAACTTTCTTGACCCACAAATCGTTTCAAATATGGATTTATTCTCAAAGCATTAGACATGTGAGATAGGCAATTCAATAATAGGTAATAACCTTAAGGTCTATGGCCATAACCTGTGATACCGGCTACACGGATCAGGTGTGCGGGTTATCACCACTATCTGCTTCCACACGGGAGGTGGCTAAAATCCTACCCGTCGATCCATAGCAGATCTCGTCCGAAGATGGCACATCACAATCTCAACATGGTATAACGTACTTCATTCTACTTGCAAAGTACAACGTACTCCATGGACCCAATCAACACATCATATCACGCCACATCTCAAAACGCACGTGTGAGCCTATTTAATCGGTACGACCTCTTGTCTACCCGAAGCTCCTAACACAGTTAATCAATCATGTCAAAACAATGCACGTGATATCCTATTTAATCAAAGCGAGACCCAGTCTGCGCGAAGCTCCAAGCACCGCAACAAATAAGGTGGCATCTAGTGCAAGCTAAGCTCCAAGAACCATGCCAAAACTAGTACAAAATCCATGTGAAAACTAGTGCGACCTAAGCTCCAGCACTCATGCGTATAAAACACATCAAATCTCATGCGAGTCCTGCTCTAGCACGCTTTCATTCTCACGAAATCATGTAGGTGGCTCAATTCTTTGCAAAGTATGGTTAACAAACCAAGACAACTCAACTCTTTTGCAAATCATTTCAAATATTAGCCAACCTACCAAATCATTTGCTAAAAAGCAATAAAACATGATTTTCAAAGCAATATGCTTTTGTTTTCATGCACATTTCTCAAACACCCAACTTTTTCCCTTCAATCACCAAATTTCAATTCCTAACATCTCATGCAATCTAGCAAAGCATTTAAGCACCCAAATTATGCACAGATATCTCTAAGAGTCCACACAATTCCCTTACCTCGATTTACTTGGTGTAACTCTTTTCCTCTTAGCTTCTCACGCTCTTGGCTCAACACGCTCCGGTGTATCCTCGGAAGCTGCAATTCAATCAACCAAACCACTTGAGTTAAGGTTCTTAACTCACATTTAACCTCATTAGTCAATATAACTCATCTTTGCATTTACCAATGCCTTAATCCACATTTTACCGCTTTTAGGTAAATCTCACAATTTATCCACTAACAACATCTTAAAATCATACCACAACACTATTATTAACTTCTACATATCTCATTCATCATTAATCTCCATACATTCCACTTTCTCACACTAGACCATTTCTAAGTTATATTCATTTCATGGCATTCTAGGTAGTTCTACCCATAATATGCACACCCAAATCAACTTCATAATCATCAACTAGACAAATGTACTTGGATTTGTGCACTAGAAACTTACCACTTTGGATTTCCTCTTTGCTCCAATTAGAAATGCCCTTTGTTCCTTCAATCCAACAAATGGGTAAATGCCTCCAAACTATGTTGTTCTCTTCCTCAAGATGAACAACTTTGTTTCTAATGGTCTCTCTTCAAATCTTACTGAAAATTGCTGATTTTAGAGAGAGAAAGTTAGGTTTTTGGGTTGAAAATGGAAGGGTGATGTTTTTGCAAAAAATTTTAGATTTTCAACACTCCTTTTATAGAAATAGCTTGAGGAGATCGATCTGCACAAGGAGGAGATCGATCTGGTCCCCTTAAATTCCTCTTTTCCACGACATTTTAAGCATGAGATCGATCTGTCGAAGCTTGAGATCGATCTACTCCAAACAGAGAGCTAAGGAGATCGATCTGTAGGCTTGAGGGTCAATCTTTTCATTACAGAATGTTTAGAAGATCGATCTTACCCCATTGGAGTCGATCTACCCTATTCCTTTGCTCAAATACAAGCATTTTGGCTCACCCAGATCGATCTCTCATCCTATGAGATCGATCTGTCATTCATATTTCCAGATTTTCTGCAGTTTTTCTGCAGTAAACTTATACCAAAACATCCTTAATTTGGTGCCATAGTCATTTTCTCATCTAATCATCTTTGAGACTTGAAGATGACATCCATTCATACTTCATACACTTTATAACTTGTGTAGAATCTTTGTTTAACCAAAAGTACATAATATAAACTAAATGGAAGTGCATACTCATGCAAACCTTCATTCCATTTACCACACTATTCATATTCCATTTTACCAATATTCTCCACATGTTTAAGTCCATTTCCTTACATTCATACATAATGTAACTTGTATGTACAATCACAACTCTTATTACATGTGTGTATATTAACTTATGGACTTACATCACATATACTTCACATTACAAATGTATCATCAAACTTATGACTTCATTTACATTTCTTTGTACCTATATACAATTATACATATACGGTGTGAGATCTGAGAATTTCAGACATATTTTAATTATGTAATATGAACTTGAAGTGTAATTTATTGAGTTAAGTGAATTGGGGAATGATAATTGGAGATTTATATGTTAAGTGTTTAAAATAAGTGTGAAACTATGAGGACAGATGGATCTGGGAGAAGGAGAGATCGATCTGGTGAGTTAAAAATGACGAGGAAGGAGGAATTTGAGGAGCAGATCGATCTCCAATGGAAGAGGATCGATCTTCTTATGATTCTGTTTGAGAGAAGATCGATCTCATGAGGAAGAGATCGATCTCTAAATGATTCTGTTTGGGAGAAGATCGATCTCCTCAAGGAGCAGATCGATCTCATAAAGCCATAAAGAGATCGATCTCACCCCTCGACAGATCGATCTCCTAGGCATAAAATTGCCCAAATCGTCCCCAAAATTCAAATGCAGATCGATCTCATCAAGAGGCAGATCGATCTCCTACCCTCAGCCTATATAAGGAACCCCTATTTTTCTCCTGTAATCTCACTTTCTCTCTCTTCCAACCCCCATTTTTACCGAAACCTAGCTTTCTCACTCATCCAAAGCACCCATTTTCGGCCAAATCAGAAGTTGTGGCAAGAAGGAAAGTTGTTCCTCATCAAAGGGAGAACAACATACTTGGAAATCGAAGGACGAATCGAATCGAGGCGTGGGTTGTGCGTCTCACAAGCTTTGGGTAATTTTTAAACCTCGATCTTGATATTTGAGATGATTTTGATGATAATGGTGGTTGTCATTGTGTTGAAATAGCTGAGAAATGATTAGGGATTGATGAAATTACAATATGGTTGGAGTGATAATGATATTTAGCAATTTTGGGAATTTGAGCTATAAATAGAAATTTAGACAATGTGGTGAATTAGCATAGATAATTGGCATGAGAAATATAGAACGTTGAGATGTTGTGAATAAGAGTGTAGTTTGGGGTAGAGTTACGAGAATCAAGAGATTTGAGGTGTTATGAGAAATTATGCTCGATTTTGAGAATTGAGGTTGATGAGATAATTGAGTATTGATGTTTTAACATCGTTTGGATAGCTCGGGAGTTCCAGAGTGGAATGCGAGGCTAGTTCGTGATACGGGGGAAACGATTGCACTATACGAGGTGCAAAGAGGTAAGGGAAATCTAAACCATTTGTATGTGATTTGTAAACTATTATAGCATGATTTGTGGTTATAAAACAAGCATGTTGAGTGTTGTGTTGTGATACAACTGCACACGATTTTTATAGCCGGTTGGAGCCTATTATTTTATGCGTTTATAAGCTGAGTGTGAAATTGCTTTATAAACCGTCGAATTTGTGTGAGTAATGAATTGGGCTCTACGTTAAGGCAATATTGAGATTTGTGAAATGTGTGCGTTCTTTGCCGGTTGGAACTCGATTTTATTATGTTTTGTGTTGAGTACAAAACGGTTTTCAAATGAGTTTTATGAGAGAAAAACCATTATGAGTTCTACGTGAAGGCAAACCAGTCTTGTGTGATAAGACTTAGGTGTGTAATTTTGAGTACACACCGGGCATTGCTCTGGTAGCATGTAAGCCTGATTTCTTCTCTGTTCTGGTAACGTGAGAATAACCCATTCTGTGGCTATGCCACGTATACTTGGTGGCCGTTGCCACGTGTGAAACCCCATTTGGTGGCCGTTGCCACGTGAGAAACCCTATTGGTGGCCGTTGCCACGCGATACCTCATCTGGTGGCCGTTGCCACGTGAGAAACCCCATTTGGTGGCCATTGCCACGTGAGAAACCCTATTGGTGGCCGTTGCCACATGATACCCCATTTGGTGGCCGTTGCCACGTGAGAAACCCTATTTGGTGGCCGTTGCCACGTGAGAACCCCTAATTAGTGGCCGTTGCCATGTGAAACCCTATCCCGTGGCTGTGCCTCGTGTGAATTTAAATCAGTGGCTATGCCACGTGTGTTTAGTGGTTATGCCACGTGTGAATTGAAATCAGTGGCTATGCCACGTGTGTTTAGTGGCTGTGCCACGTGCATTATTATTACAGTGATTTTATCACGTTAATTGAGAAAGCGTTTATCGCATTATTTTCACATGCTTTGTTATTGCTCTAGACTGAGCCTTTTTACTTCTTGTTTTCACATGATTTGAGACATGAGAATGTCATTTTGAGTACTTTCATGCTATGATTTTCAAATGAGATTAATGAGTTTCACATACAAATAAATATTTTGTGATGTGCATTTTGGTTTATGAAATGAGTCCCTTACCCCCTTTACTGAGCAATTTAGAAGCTCACCCTGTTTTCTTTCCCCTCAGATTTCTTCAAGTGAAAAGGGTTTTCCTGCGACGTACGGAGTAGTGGCTAGTGGAGGACTTGAGCTCCAGGCCATATATTGTATTTTGAGGTATCTTTTATCTTTTCATGTACCCAGATAATTACTGTAATTGCAGACACTTGATGTATAACATTGTACGGGATGTATTAGGATTAATTAACTTGAGATCAAGTAATGTATATGATATAATATATACTATTCAATGACGAGATCCTGAGGTATAATATAGGTGATGATGTATGACACTGCACAGGAATGCACTCTTAATTGTGAATGAATGAATAAAAAGTTTTAAATTAGCCCCATTTTTTGCATTTTCGGAGCGTGACAGAGTTTTCTTGGTATCAGAGCTTAGGGTGTCTAGTACTGTCAGTGTCAGTTAAGTGAAATAGAATACATCCCAAGTGTCTGTAATAGTCTGGTCATGAACTGAAATTGAGGATTGAGATTTCAATCGATTTTGATATGTACGCGCAGGAGACGAGTTAAGGTAGAGAATGAGTGGACGACGAGGTCGTTCGAGGAGGCAGGCAGAGTCCCCTCCGCCACCTGCCCCATAACCAGAGAGTCCTAACTCTCGTTTTAATCGGATTGAGACCGATGTGAGGCAAGGTTTTGAGCAGATGGCAGCGTTATTCGCACAACACTTTGGAGTTAATGCCTCGGGTACTACTCCTACACCACCACAAGGACCTCCCATACCCCCAATATCTCCCGTCACTCAGCCTGATGATAGAAGTATGGTCCGACTGAAGGATTTTCTGAAGATGAATCCACCCGCGTTTAGGGGAAAGAAGGATCCTACAGAGGCTGAGGAGTGGTTGACGGAATTGAGAATTATATTTGATTTTCTGGGGTGCACCGATGCTGAGAGGGTCAGTATCAGTGCCTATATGCTGAAGGGGAGAGCTCGAGATTGGTGGGGTACTACCCAGGGTATTCTGATGTCCCGCCAGGATGTGATTGGTTGGGAAGAGTTCCAGATAGCCTTTAGGACCCAATATGTACCACGAGCCACCCAGAGAAAGAAACAGGCCGAGTTTTTGAGTTTGATACATGGTGACATGTCTGTGGATGACTATAAGAGCCAATTCACCGCGCTATTGAGATATGACCCAGAGACCTTTAAGAATGAAGAGCTCCGCACAGAGAAATTTGTGTATGGATTGAAGCCCATTATTAAAGATAGATTGATAGGGCTATGTATTACTGAGTTTGGAGATGCTCTGAGACAAGCGCAAGAGATTGAAAGAGGAATTGAAATGGTACAATCCCAGAATGAGCTCAGAGCAGTGAATAGAGATAAGGGCAAGAGGCCAATGATTTTCCAAACAGAGGCTCGGAGAGGTTCCTTCAGAAGAGGAAAGATTGAGGTACAGAAGGGCAGATTAGAGAGACCCAGAGGTTACCCTAACATTAGAGAGACCCCTCGAGATGTCAGGCCTGAGACAAGGTTTTGCAGAAATTGTGGCCGAATGCATGAGGGAAGTTGTACTGGGTCGATCCATGGATGTTTTAGATGTGGAGACATGGGTCACATGGTGAAGGATTGCCCTCAACCTCAGAAACCACATGTATTGGAGCCCACTAGACAACAGCCTCAGAGAGTGAATCCCCCGAGACGGGCCACTGCTGCAGAGAAAGGAAAGAGACCTGTTGCCCAGGGACGTGTGTTTGCCCTAGATAAGGAGACCGCTGACACTTCTGCAGAAACTATAAGAGGTACACTCTTTGTCTGTAATCATAAAGCTCATGTGTTGATTGATTCAGGATCCACGCATTCGTTTATTTCTGAGCATTTTGCATGTAGATTAAACTTGAAGTTTGAACCTCTAGAATATATACTACATGTAAATACCCCTATGCGTGAATCCCAGAGAACTGAGTTAATCTGTAGAGGATGTGAGATAAAGGTGGGAGATAGAGGGATGTTAGCAGATCTAATCAAGTTGAATATACATGGATTTGATGTAATTTTGGGAATGGATTGGTTGGCAGCCAATCGAGTGAGCTTAGATTGCTACACTAAGGTTGTAACTTTCTCCCTACCTGAACCTTACAGTGTACGATTGAGATATTGAGGAAATGAATATGTGGAATTCTAGTAAGTAATTTGAGAATTTGGATATTATTTTAGAGAATATTAAATATGATTGTTCATGTGATGGTTATAAGACACTCATCTCAGACGATGAGCAGGAACATCCGAGGATTGAGGATATACCTGTGGTATGTGAATTTCTGGATGTTTTCCCAGATGAGTTACCAGGTTTACCACCAGAGAGAGAGCTAGAGTTTACCATTGATTTGGTACCAGATACTCAGCCGATCTCTAAACCTCCCTACAGGATGGCATTAGTGGAACTACAGGAGTTATTGTATCAAGGGTTCATTAGGCCTAGTGTTTCACCGTAGGGAGCACCGGTTTTATTTGTCAAGAAGAAGGATGGTAGTGTCAGATTATGCGTAGACTATCGGTTGTTGAATAAAGCCACGGTGAAGAATAAATACCCATTGCCCAAGATTGATGATCTACTTGATCAGCTGAGAGGGGCATCAGTCTTTTCTAAGATTGATTTGAGATCGGGCTATCACCAATTGAGGATCAAGGAAGAAGATATTCCAAAGATGGCCTTCAGGACAAGGTATGGCCATTATGAATTTCTGGTAATGTCCTTTGGATTGACGAACGCCCCTGCAGCATTTATGAGGTTGATGAACGAAGTGTTCAGAGACTATCTAGATAAATTTGTGATAGTCTTTATTGATGATATCCTGGTGTACTGTCGGTCGTATGAGGAGCATGCGTAGCATTTGTGGTTAGTACTTCAGATACTCCGAGATAAGCAATTATACGGAAAGCTTAGTAAGTGTGAGTTTTTGCTGGATCGGATAGCTTTCCTTGGTCATATAGTCTCTGAGGAAGGAGTATCAGTGGACCCAAGCAAGGTGGAGGCTGTGCTTAATTGGGAGAGACCGAGGACAGTTACTGAGGTACGAAGCGTGATGGGCCCTAAGGGTATTACCGCAAGTGCACGGGTCGTACAAGTAATAATGAGATTTTGAGTCTCGAGTTATCATCCCACAGAGAAGTTGACTAGCCTAATTAACTACCGGTTAATCTTACCCTAAGTATATCCTAGTAAATTATGAAATTAAAGTGGGTGATCTACTAATCTAGAATTGAAAATACCGAAAGCAAATAAAATAAAGAAAAAAATAAAACCGAGCTCAAAGTACTTACAATACTCCAAGCAATTGAAAACAACAAACCTACAGAAGAAAATCAAAACCGTTAAAATTTAACTAACGCAATTAAAATAAAATGCAATCATGAAAATAAAGCAATAAAATTAAACTACAATTAAACTAACCTAAAAATGCAATTAAACTACTTAATTAAAATGCATGAGTTTATCTAAATTAATTTTAAGCATTACCTCCAATACTAGAATAAAAATTACTTAGTACCCAAATTAAATCTAAGTTAAATTAATGCATTGAAATTAATCTAACTAAGCTACTAATTAAAATGAAAATAAACTAAACTAAAATGCATGAAAATGAATTAATGCCTAAAATGCAAAAGCTAAACAAGGCCTTATCCATTTAAATCCTTCCCTCCCTTTACTGTTCATGTTTCATTTCTGCATTTCCATTTCCAGGTCACGGCTCGGTTTCCGCTGCATGAGCTATGTCCAGCTGTTCTAGGCTTGATCTGCTGCTGTCGGTTCTAACCAGACATGGCTCCAACTTGCTCCAGGCTGCTCGAGGTTAGCCATCTAAATGCATTGATCCTCTAGCTGATCTCGTTCTGCTCCAGGCTTCTGTTCATGTCGACAGCTTCTGCTACACTGCTTCGGTTTCGTGCTGCCCCTTTCTTCATTTCCTGCTGTCCAGGTCTGCTCTCGGTATGCAGGTCACGGGTTGCTGCTGCACCATTTCTGCTTCTGTTTCTGTTGTGCCTGTGTTGCTAACATCAACACCAGACCAGGGAAAATGCTCCTGCTCCAGCCCGACTCTCTATTGCGCCGGTTCTCGGCAACTCTGCTCAGCTACTGCGTAGGTTGCATGTCTTTACCTGCATTGCTGCCCAGACGTGTCTATCAACTGCTTGCAGCCGAGAGGAACCGAGAGCATAAAAGACCCGTTTCTTGCTATTCAGCTTCTGCCATCACCGAGAGAGAGCTCTTAAAACAGAGCAGAACAGAGGCAACACATGCTCCCGGTCTACTGCTGTGGTCTCGGTGTGCTCTATCCTCTCGGATGCTTGCTGCCCTTACTCTTTCGGTGATGCATGAACAATGTGTGAAGAGTTAAGAAATTAAGCTCACCACAACCTTGATGACAACTAACGAAAAGAAAGACAAGAATAAAACTAAATGGAAGCAAACCGAGAATAAAAAAACAAGATAAAAACAAAATTGAAAAATGAAGGAAAAACCGAGAAGAGCAAAGACAAGGAGATGAACTTGACAATTAGAGACTCCATGGGAAAGAAACCGAGAGCATGAAAACAAAAGATTGATTATCCATTGAAACATAAAATTTAACAAAGCTTAACTAAGAACATGAAAATGCATAGTAAAACAAATGGGAGAATAAAAAAACTAGGAAGGAAAATAATTCTAAAAACTACTCTTCCTACACTACTCCTACTCCTACTCCTACAATTACACTCACCTCTACTCCTAAAAAAAAATTACATACACTTTCAATTGTCATCCTTTCCTATTTATAAACACACTAGGGGTAAAATGGTAATTTTCACATCCTTGATGAGTTGGTATTTTTTTGGCCACTTGTCTTCACACCATTGGCTCTTTGAAAAGATATGTCCATGTCATCGGTCTTCTTGTCCAATTGGATGTGCTCGTGGCATGACTCGTGTTGTCCACGTAGTAAAACAAATGGGAGAATAAAAAAACTAGGAAGGAAAATAATTCTAAAAACTACTCTTCCTACACTACTCCTACTCCTACTCCTACAATTACACTCACCTCTACTCCTAAAAAAAAATTACATACACTTTCAATTGTCATCCTTTCCTATTTATAAACACACTAGGGGTAAAATGGTAATTTTCACATCCTTGATGAGTTGGCATTTTTTTGGCCACTTGTCTTCACACCATTGGCTCTTTGAAAAGATATGTCCATGTCATCGGTCTTCTTGTCCAATTGGATGTGCTCGTGGCATGACTCGTGTTGTCCACGTGGCTCAATCTCGATTTTAGCCCAATTTCGGTCCATTATCTACCGAAATATTCAAAATTCATCCGGATTTGATTTATCTGCAAACATGAGAATTTTAATTAAATAAAGGGGATAATTAACAAAATAAATTAGGGATTTAAATAAATAATTAGGAAATTAAGCACAAATAATTCTAAAAAATATAGAATTATCACACCCCCAAACTTGAGCTTTTGCTTGTCCTCAAGCAAAACAAAATGATTGTAGGAATGACAAGTACAAAACACAATAATTTCCCCAATATCATCCTCAAAGATAAAGTACAAACTATGATCTAAAAGAATCACAATTACAAGTCAAACACTTAGAATCATTCAATCATAAGTCCTAACCCAAATTGGAGTCCTCGTGTGTGTGTGAAGAATGTCAAAGCCACTTCAAAGTACATTATCCTGATTAGATTATGCAAACACAGTGAATGCAAAGTCAACGACATGTGATCATTCCCATAAGTTTGCTTTTCACTAATCTCTCCACTAATGTAGTCACACTTAACCAAAGATTAATAGGACTTCATTAAGCTTGTAATGTAAGGCTAGGGCTAAGGTATGATAAAGTCAATTTAGGTTTAATTACCCCTTAACATGCATTAATTCTAGGATCTTAATGTAAGAGCTCTAATCATTTCCCCCAAACTTATTTCTTTTGCTAAACATTTTTTTTCTTGAATTTTTCTATTTTCTTTTTTTTCTTCTTTCTTTTTCATCATTTTTCATTTTTTTTTTTACATACTCATTCACTATCACTTAATACACATATAGATCACAATATAACCAATGACTTTTCATGCTTTCGGGGTAAGGGATAGGAAAAAGTATTTAAGCTAAGGAAATAAAAATAAGCAGATGTATTTACAGAGAAAAGCTTTTTTGGCCCAGATGGGTGACTAGGGGTAGCATATGTACAAGGAAGGCTAGAAAGGCTCAAACGATCCAAAGATGGCCTAAATCATCTCCCTAATTAAGTGTGATCTAATATTTCGCCTCGAGATCAGATCAAACAAGTTCTAGAATATGATGCACCAAATCAACTGAACAAATGCAATCTTATATACACATAAGCTTTCTCTAAATAAATATACAGATTCATGACATGACATGTGCATAAAATGAGGAAATCACAATTAAAATCAAGACAAATTCAAGAATTCAACTTCATGCTTTTCCTATAATCATGCTTCTCATTCAGTCAAAGTCAGACTAAATCATGGGGTCATATCATTGGAATATGGGAAAACTACATGCTAAGCATTAAATCATCCCAAAATCAAACAATTTAAGCTCATGTTATCGAAAAAATTTTGAAAATTCTTTCTCAGATTTTCGAAAAAATTTTGAAAATTTTTCCAATTTTTCACAAAATTGCTCAAGTGATATCCCCTCCCCCAAACTTAAAATGCACAATGTCCTTAGTGTGCAGATAACATAAGAATTTAAGTTCAAGAACAAAGTACTCCCCTTTCTGATGATGATGAACAACTGAAGCTTTGATTGAAAGCGTAAAACTAGAAATTAAACCTGCAAAATAAACAAAGAAAGAAACAACAGAAAAGAAAAAGAAAAACAAAATATATACAAAGTGAAAAGAAAAACACAGCCACTTCAAATGCAGTTGAAGAAGACAACACTCAGCAGCAGGGCGAAGAGTAAGAGGATTAGCCAAAATGGTGACAGAATGCTGACAGTTAACCCCTCCTGAGCTCTCGCTGCTTCCCTCCTTCCTTGAGATTTTATATGCTTCAGCCTTATATTTTCCTCAATCTCTATCTTAAAACACTCTTGAGAGTCATCAGGGAGCTTCAAAGGTTTGAAAACATTAAATTTCACTTCCTGATCTAGGACTCTCATAGTCAACTCTGTAGAATCAGAGGACGAGGAAGGCGGTAAAGAAGAAGAAGGTAAAGATGAAGAAGTGCCTAGTTTTGCAGCCCGATCCTGATGTTCCTGCTCTTTCTGAGCTGCTTCGTTAGAACCTATATGTTCTTCAACTATGTGTTGTTCAGGTTGAGACTTAACTTGTGGCTCATTTAGCTCTCTGTCACTCCTAAGGGTGATAGATCTAACATGTTCCTTACCCTCCATTTGCTTAACATGATTAACTTCAGTATTACTAGGAAGGGTCCCTTGAGGACGTTGGCTAAGAACACTAGCTATTTGTCCAACCTGAACTTCTAAGTTCTTAAGTGAAGCAGCTTGATCTTGCAGAATAGTCGTGAACATCTCCTCTAATGTAGGCTTCTTCTCAGCTGCTAGTGCATGGTAGAGTTGGGGCTGCATGAGTGGTGGTGGTGGTGGTGGTGGTGATGGATGATATTGAAATTGAGGTAGGGATGGATGATGAGGTGGATGAAATGAAAATTGCGGCTATGGTGGTATATGAACCTGTGGAGCTTGAAAACTAGGGGGTCCTACAGATATGGAATTAAAAGGTTGCCCTTGGTTTTGGCTCCAGGAGAAGTTAGGATGGTTCCTCCACCCTGAATTGTAGGTATTTGAAAAAGGGTTGTTCTGTTGCATTTGAGAAGGGGCAACATACTGAACGGATTCTAAGTTGAGCGGACACCTATCTACAGAGTGGGTACCACTACATAGCTCGCAGTAAAGGAAGGGACTTTGGACAGAATACATAAGGTTAGGACCATTCGGAGGATTATGTTGGGTACTTAGCGACTCCACCTTCTTTGTAAGATTGGCTATCTGAGAAGTCAAGGTGGACAGCGTGTCAAGCTCGTATATACCCGTCGATTTCCTTGGCATTTGCCTTTCCGAGGACCATTGATAGTTGTTAGCCACCATTTTGTCTAGCAACTCATAAGCCTCCTCCTCTGTTTTGCACATCAAGGCTCCACCCGAAGCGGCATCCACTATGGTCCTATTCTGGCTTGTAAGTCCATTGTAGAAAGTTTGGACTTGCAGCCATAGAGGTAGGCTGTGGTGAGGACACTTCCTAAGAAGCTCCTTGTATCGCTCCCATGCCTCGTAAAGAGATTCAGAGTCGTACTGGGCAAAGGAGGATATATCGCTACGAAGTCGGGCCATTTTAGAGGGTGGAAAGAATTTGGCTAGAAATTGATGGGCTAACTCATCCCATGTGGAAATGGATCCCGGAGGCAGGGAGGTCAACCAGTGTCTTGCCCTATCCCTGAGTGAAAAAGGGAATAGTCTAAGCCGTAGTGCATCGTCCGATAATCCATTATGCTTGAAGGTATTGCATAAGTCCAAGAACTGCCCAAGATGAGCATGTGGGTCATCATGTGGAAGCCCACTGAACTGTAAAGATGTTTGGATCATTTGAAGGATGGACGGCTTAATTTCAAAATTATTAGCAGGGACAGCTGGTGGCCTAATGTCGGTATAATATCCTTCGACTGTCGGCACCGCATAATCTCCAACGATCCTACATTCCCTATTTTCTGCCATGATGTTTTGCAGCAGAGCTAATAATTTCCTAAAATCCTTTCAAATTTTTCTAAGTGTTTGTTCAATTTCAGGATCTAAAGGAAATCAATCGAAACTCCTGGCTCTACGCATGCAATCATCGAAAACTCCTTAGAATATTTTTTTTAATTAATTATGAGAAAATTAACTAAACTAAATTAAGGATCTCAATATTTACAACCTAAATATTTACAGGCTAGAATTAAACCTAAGTATAATTTCACCGATATTAACTAATGGCCAATTAAGACTTCCTCGGCAACGGCGCCAAAAACTTGATGGGCCCTAAGGGTATTACCGCAAGTGCACGGGTCGTATAAGTAATAATGAGATTTTGAGTCTCGAGTTATCGTCCCACAGAGAAGTTGACTAGCCTAATTAACTACCGGTTAATCTTACCCTAAGTATATCATAGCAAATTATGAAATTAAAGTGGGTGATCTACTAATCTAGAATTAAAAATACCGAAAGCAAATAAAATAAAGAAAAGAAATAAAACCGAGCTCAAAGTACTTACAATACTCCAAGCAATTGAAAACAACAAACCTACAGAAGAAAATCAAAACCGTTAAAATTTAACTAACGCAATTAAAATAAAATGCAATCATGAAAATAAAGCAATAAAATTAAACTACAATTAAACTAACCTAAAAACGCAATTAAACTACTTAATTAAAATGCATGAGTTTATCTAAATTAATTTTAAGCATTACCTCCAATACTAGAATAAAAATTACTTAGTACCCAAATTAAATCTAAGTTAAATTAATGCATCGAAATTAATCTAACTAAGCTACTAATTAAAATGAAAATAAACTAAACTAAAATGCATGAAAATGAATTAATGCCTATAATGCAAAAGCCAAACAAGGCCTTATCCATTTAAATCCTTCCCTCCCTTTACTGTTCATGTTTCATTTCTGCATTTCCATTTCCAGGTCACGGCTCGGTTTCCGCTGCATGAGCTGTGTCCAGCTGTTCTAGGCTTGATCTGCTGCTGTCGGTTCTGACCAGACATGGCTCCAACTTGCTCCAGGCTGCTCGAGGTTAGCCATCTAAATGCATTGATCCTCTAGCTGATCTCGTTCTGCTCCAGGCTTCTGTTCGTGTCGACAGCTTCTGCTACACTGCTTCGGTTTCGTGCTGCCCCTTTCTTCATTTCCTGCTGTCCAGGTCTGCTCTCGGTATGCAGGTCACGGGTTGCTGCTGCACCATTTCTGCTTCGGTTTCTGTTGTGCCTGTGTTGCTAACATCAACACCAGACCAGGGAAAATGCTCCTGCTCCAGCCCGACTCTCTACTGCGCCGGGTCTCGGCAACTCTGCTCAGCTACTGCATAGGTTGCATGTCTTTACCTGCATTGCTGCCCAGACGTGTCTATCAACTGCTTGCAGCCGAGAGGAACCGAGAGCATAAAAGACCCGTTTCTTGCTATTCAGCTTCTGCCATCACCGAGAGAGAGCTCTTAAAACAGAGCAGAACAGAGGCAACACATTCTCCCGGTCTACTGCTGTGGTCTCGGTGTGCTCTGTCCTCTCGGATGCTTGCTGCCCTTACTCTTTCGGTGATGCATGAACAATGTGTGAAGAGTTAAGAAATTAAGCTCACCACAACCTTGATGACAACTAACGAAAAGAAAGACAAGAATAAAACTAAATGGAAGCAAACCGAGAATAAAAAAATAAGATAAAAACAAAATTGAAAAATGAAGGAAAAACCGAGAAGAGCAAAGACAAGGAGATGAACTTGACAATTAGAGACTCCATGGGAAAGAAACCGAGAGCATGAAAACAAAAGATTGATTATCCATTGAAACATAAAATTTAACAAAGCTTAACTAAGAACATGAAAATGCATAGTAAAACAAATGGGAGAATAAAAAAACTAGGAAGGAAAATAATTCTAAAAACTACTCTTCCTACACTACTCCTACTCCTACTCCTACAATTACACTCACCTCTACTCCTAAAAAAAAAATTACATACACTTTCAATTGTCATCCTTTCCTATTTATAAACACACTAGGGGTAAAATGGTAATTTTCACATCCTTGATGAGTTGGCATTTTTTTGGCCACTTGTCTTCACACCATTGGCTCTTTGAAAAGATATGTCCATGTCATCGGTCTTCTTGTCCAATTGGATGTGCTCGTGGCATGACTCGTGTTGTCCACGTGGCTCAATCTCGATTTTAACCCAATTTCGATCCATTTTCTACCGAAATATTCAAAATTCATCCAGATTTGATTTATCTGCAAACATGAGAATTTTAATTAAATAAAGGGGATAATTAACACAATTAATTGGGGATCTAAATAAATAATTAGGAAATTAAGCACAAATAATTCTAAAAATATAGAAATATCAAAGCGTCCTTGGTTTGGCAGGGTATTACAGAAGATTTGTGAAAGGATTTTCCCGGATTGCCGCCCCTTTGACTAAGCTCACGAACAAAGAGACTCCATTTATATGGACTGATCAATGTGAGCTCAGTTTTCAAGAATTAAAGAGGAGGTTGACAGCGGCACCTGTGTTAACTATTCCTGAGGGATCAGGAGGATTTTCAGTGTATAGTGATGCATCTCATCAAGGATTGGGGTGTGTGCTTATGCAGCACGGAAGAGTGGTCGCATATGGATCGCGACAGCTGAAAGACCATGAGCGGAATTACCCCACGCATGATTTGGAGTTAGCCGCTGTGGTATTTGCTTTGAAGATCTGGTGACACTACTTATATGGGGAAAGATTCCAAATCTTTACTGATCACAAGAGTTTGAGATATCTCTTTGATCAGAAAGAGTTAAACATGAGGCAAAGGAGATGGATGAAACTCCTTAAGGATTATGACTGCGAGATTCTATATCATCCGGGCAAGGCGAAGGTGGTTGCTGATGCCCTGAGCAGGAAGAGTATGATATCTGCTATGATGATCAGGGAATGGGATTTGCTGGAGCAGTTTGCCGAACTTCGGATCAGAGTTAAAGAGATAGAGACTGGATTTGTGGCTAGCTTGTGAATAGAGCCCAAGATCATGGATCAGATTAGAACTGGGCAGCGCAGTGATCAGAGATTGATAGATATGATTAGCCAAGCTGAACAGAGTTCTCAGTCGGATCTCACAGTCAGTGAAGATAGATTGTTGAGATTCAAAGGACGGATTTGTGTACCGGACGATGATACCCTGAAGAGATAGATATTGAGAGAATCCCACTGCTCGCGATACACCATGCACCCAGGGAGTACTAAGATGTACCGAGACTTAAGAAAGGTGTATTGGTGGAGTGGTATGAAACGAGACGTGGCAGAGTATGTGGCCAGGTGTTTAGTATGCCAGCAAGTGAAAGCTGAGCATCGGAAGCCCGGAGGACTACTACAGCCCTTACCTGTACCTACATGAAAATGGGAGCATGTCACTATGGACTTTATTATGGGTTTACCGAGGACCCGAAGAGGTCATGACGCGATATGGGTCATTGTGGATAGATTGACCAAGAGTGCCCACTTCCTTGCCATCAAGAGCACAGATACTGTGGATGCCTTAGCTGAGCTGTATGTCAGCGAGATAGCTAGATTACATGGGGCTCCAGTGAGTATTACTTCTGATAGAGATTCCCGATTTACTTCCAGATTTTGGACCCAGTTTCAGGAGTCCATGGGATCTTGATTGAGTTTCAGTACCACCTATCATCCTCAGACAGATGGTCAGTCAGAGAGGACTATTCAGACCCTGGAGGATATGTTGAGGGCATGTACGATGGATTTTAAGGGATCATGGGATGATCACCTGCCCTTAGCAGAGTTTGCATACAATAACAGCTATCATGCGAGTATTGGAATGGCACCTTTTGAGGCTCTATATGGTAGGAGGTGTAGATCCCCTGTATCTTGGGAAGAAGTCGATGACAGAAAGATAAATGCTCTCGAGCTTATTGAGCAAGTCATACATAGTGTGAAACTCATATGTGAGAGGTTACGGGCTGCACAAAGTAGACAGAAAAGCTACGCGGATGTGCGTAGACAGCCACTTGAGTTTAAGGTTGGTGATGCAGTATTTCTGAAAATATCACCGAGTAAGGGTATCATGCGATTTGGGAAGAAAGGGAAATTGAGTCCTCGATACGTAGGACCATTCGAGATTCTTGAGAGAGTGGGAGAGGTAGCTTACAGATTAGCATTACCCCCACAGATGTCCGGAATACACAATGTTTTTCATGTGTCTATGTTGAGGAAGTACTACCCAGACCCTTCTCATGTCATAGAGTATGACGAGATGGACATTCAAGAGGATATGAGCTACACTGAGGATCCCGTCCAGATTCTCGATAGAAGAGAGAAGGTACTGAGAACTAAGAGCATCCCATTAGTGAAAGTTTTGTGGAAACATCACTCAATAGAAGAGGCAACGTGGGAACTAGAGAGTCTCATGAAGGAGAAATACCCCCATCTATTCGACTAGTTAAGTTGAATTTGGAGGACCAAATTCTATTTAAGGTGGGGAGGATGTGAGATCTGAGAATTTCAGACATATTTTAATTATGTAATATGAACTTGAAGTGTAATTTATTGAGTTAAGTGAATTGGGGAATGATAATTGGAGATTTATATGTTAAGTGTTTAAAATAAGTGTGAAACTATGAGGACAGATGGATCTGGGAGAAGGAGAGATCGATCTGGTGAGTTAAAAATGACGAGGAAGGAGGAATTTGAGGAGCAGATCGATCTCCAATGGAAGAGGATCGATCTTCTTATGATTCTGTTTGAGAGAAGATCGATCTCATGAGGAAGAGATCGATCTCTAAATGATTCTGTTTGGGAGAAGATCGATCTCCTCAAGGAGCAGATCGATCTCATAAAGCCATAAAGAGATCGATCTCACCCCTCGACAGATCGATCTCCTAGGCATAAAATTACCCAAATCATCCCCAAAATTCAAATGCAGATCGATCTCATCAAGAGGCAGATCGATCTCCTACCCTCAGCCTATATAAGGAACCCCTATTTTTCTCCTGTAATCTCACTTTCTCTCTCTTCCAACCCCCATTTTTACCGAAACCTAGCTTTCTCACACATCCAAAGCACCCATTTCCGGCCAAATCAGAAGTTGTGGCAAGAAGGAAAGTTGTTCCTCATCAAAGGGAGAACAACATACTTGGAAATCGAAGGACGAATCGAATCGAGGCGTGGGTTGTGCGTCTCACAAGCTTTGGGTAATTTTTAAACCTCGATCTTGATATTTGAGATGATTTTGATGATAATGGTGGTTGTCATTGTGTTGAAATAGCTGAGAAATGATTAGGGATTGATGAAATTGCAATATGGTTGGAGTGATAATGATATTTAGCAATTTTGGGAATTTGAGCTATAAATAGAAATTTAGACAATGTGGTGAATTAGCATAGATAATTGGCATGAGAAATATAGAACGTTGAGATGTTGTGAATAAGAGTGTAGTTTGGGGTAGAGTTACGAGAATCAAGAGATTTGAGGTGTTATGAGAAATTATGCTCGATTTTGAGAATTGAGGTTGATGAGATAATTGAGTATTGATGTTTTAACATCGTTTGGACAGCTCGGGAGTTCCAGAGTGGAATGCGAGGCTAGTTCGTGATACGGGGGAAACGATTGCACTATACGAGGTGCAAAGAGGTAAGGGAAATCTAAACCATTTGTATGTGATTTGTAAACTATTATAGCATGATTTGTGGTTATAAAACAAGCATGTTGAGTGTTGTGTTGTGATACAACTGCACACGATTTTTATAGCCGGTTGGAGCTTATTATTTTATGCGTTTATAAGCTGAGTGTAAAATTGCTTTATAAACCGTCGAATTTGTGTGAGTAATGAATTGGGCTCTACGTTAAGGCAATATTGAGATTTGTGAAATGTGTGCGTTCTTTGCCGGTTGGAACTCGATTTTATTATGTTTTGTGTTGAGTACAAAACGGTTTTCAAATGAGTTTTATGAGAGAAAAACCATTATGAGTTCTACGTGAAGGCAAACCAGTCTTGTATGATAAGACTTAGGTGTGTAATTTTGAGTACACACCGGGCATTGCTCTGGTAGCATGTAAGCCTGATTTCTTCTCTGTTCTGGTAACGTGAGAATAACCCATTCTGTGGCTATGCCACGTATACTTGGTGGCCGTTGCCACGTGTGAAACCCCATTTGGTGGCCGTTGCCACGTGAGAAACCCTATTGGTGGCCGTTGCCACGCGATACCCCATCTGGTGGCCGTTGCCACGTGAGAAACCCCATTTGGTGGCCATTGCCACGTGAGAAACCCTATTGGTGGCCGTTGCCACATGATACCCCATTTGGTGGCCGTTGCGACGTGAGAAACCCTATTTGGTGGCCGTTGCCACGTGAGAACCCCTAATTAGTGGCCGTTGCCACGTGAAACCCTATCCCGTGGCTGTGCCTCATGTGAATTTAAATCAGTGGCTATGCCACGTGTGTTTAGTGGTTATGCCACGTGTGAATTTAAATCAGTGGCTATGCCACGTGTGTTTAGTGGCTGTGCCACGTGCATTATTATTACAGTGATTTTATCACGTTAATTGAGAAAGCGTTTATCGCATTATTTTCACATGCTTTGTTATTGCTCTAGACTGAGCCTTTTTACTTCTTGTTTTCACATGATTTGAGACATGAGAATGTCGTTTTCAGTACTTTCATGCTATGGTTTTCAAATGAGATTAATGAGTTTCACATACAAATAAATATTTTGTGATGTGCATTTTGGTTTATGAAATGAGTCCCTTACCCCCTTTACTGAGCGATTTAGAAGCTCACCCTGTTTTCTTTCCCCCCAGATTTCTTCAAGTGAAAAGGGTTTTCCTGCGACGTACGGAGTAGTGGCTAGTGGAGGACTTGAGCTCCAGGCCATATATTGTATTTTGAGGTATCTTTTATCTTTTCATGTACCCAGACAATTACTGTAATTGCAGACACTTGATGTATAACATTGTATGGGATGTATTAGGATTAATTAACTTGAGATCAAGTAATGTATATGATATAATATATACTATTCAATGACGAGATCCTGAGGTATAATATAGGTGATGATGTATGACACTGCACAAGAATGCACTCTTAATTGTGAATGAATGAATAAAAAGTTTTAAATTAGCCACATTTTTCGCATTTTCGGGGCGTGACATACGGGGTCTCACATTCTCCCCCA
Source organism: Firmiana major (assembly GCA_033439115.1). Taxonomy (NCBI): domain Eukaryota; kingdom Viridiplantae; phylum Streptophyta; class Magnoliopsida; order Malvales; family Malvaceae; genus Firmiana; species Firmiana major. The sequence continues at coordinate 68,313,726 of CM065899.1, forward strand.
CTTAGAAAATTTGGTCCTCCAAATTAGAACCAATTCAATCCGTGAATAACTCGGGATACTTCTCCCGCATCAAACTTTCCAATTTCCATGTGGCTTCTTCCACAGTGTGATGTTGTCAAAGAACCTTAACAAAGGGAATTATCTTTGTCCTCAACACTTTCTCTTTTCTATCCAATATCTGAACCGGCTTCTCAACATAGGTTATACCTTCATTGAGCTCCGAAGGCTCATATCTTATCACATATGCCGAGTCCGGGTGGTACTTCTTTAACATGGATATGTGAAAGACGTTGTGAACACTTGCCAACTCTGGTGGCAATGCCAACCTATAAGCCTTGTCTCCCACTCTCTCTAAAATCTCGAAGGGTCTGATATATCTAGGGCTCAGTTTGCCCTTCTTACCAAACCTCATAATACTCTTCGAAGGAGAAACTTTCAAGAACACTACTCACCCACATCAAACTCTAATGGTCTCCGTTTATTGTCAGCGTAACTCTTTTGCCTGCTCTGAGCTGTTGACACGCCCAAAAGGTATATATCCGCAAGTGCACGGGTCGTACAAGTAATAACGAGATTTGAGTCCCGAGTTATCGTCCCACAGAGAAGTTGACTAGCCTAATTAACTACCGGTTAATCTTACCCTAAGTATATCCTAACAAATTATGAAATTAAAGGGAGTGATCTACATAGCTAGAATTAAAAATACTGAAAGCAATAAAATAATAAAAGCTATAAAATAGAGAAATTAAAACCGAGCAAAATTACTTACAGTGCTCCATGCAATTAAAATAAAAAACCTACAAAAGAAATTAAAACAGTTAAAACTGATTAACGTAAGTAAAATAAAATGCAATTATGAAAATAACAAAGCAAGATTAATTAAACTAAAACTAAACTAACCTAAAATGCAATTAAACTACTTAATCAAAATGCAGTTTTAAACTAAACTAAAGCTTTAATGAAAATAAAATCCTAGGAAATTAAGAAAATAACTATAAAACTACATATCTAAAATATTAACTCTAAACTAATCCTAACTATATCTACTTACTAATTTAACAATAAAATTTAACTAATGCATGTAACAAGTTTAATCTAACTTAACTAATGCATGATAAAAATAAAAATAAGCTAAGGACATAATTAAATCTACTTCATGAACTAATCAAGAAAAATTGATTATTGTGCATAAGGTAATTGCCAAACAAGCCTTAAGCATTTTTAAACCATATAATTATCCCGCCAAACACTATTCATCCTTCATTTCTTCATTTTCATTTCCAGGTATGCCTCAGTCTGTCCAGGCGTGTCCACTTTGCTTGCTCTCGGTTCTGACTCTCACCAACCCTGCCTTGGGTTCATGTGCTTCCTTCATTTCTGCCCATGCTTCAGGCTACCAACTGCCTGTCTTTCTACATAGCTCCTACTCTGCTACACGGGAATCAGTAGCAGATCACGCACATTCCTCGCCTGCCCAGTTAGCGTCGCACGCCACCAGTTTGTTCTGCACAGCTTACTGCAATTATGCACACATCCTTGTCCAGCTGCTCCCAGTGCCATCCTTACTGTAGCACTGGTTCATCACCTGCTTCAGTTCATGCTTCTGCAACTTTCAATCTTGCTAGCAACAAGTTGGTAACCTCGGGTTCAGCTGGCGTTAACAGGTTGCTTCTGCACCATGATGCATCAATCAGCACATCAATCCATTTCCTGCTATGCTCAACTAAGTAGATCAGCAAATATTGTTGGAGTACAGGTTACAGCAGTAAATGAAGAACAAAATAAAGCTTAAAATACTGAAACTATAAACTAAACGAAATGAAGAAGTTAAACAGTAATGAAATCATAAAGCAGGGGAGAACAGAGGAAGATTTTCTTCTTTGCTGTTCTTTGTCTACCGATGTGAGCATTCCAGCTGCTGCCTAAATTGATCCCATTTTGTCACCTACTACTGCCTATATAAATATTTAACATACCATCCAACAACAATTAAGCCAGCCAAGAAGACAAATGCAGGAGAAAACCCAAATTGAATCAAGATATGAAAGTGGCCGGAATTTGCTCTCTAAATGCTAAATTTAAACAAATGAATCCATGCAATGCAGAAAAATGGCAACAAGACAAAGAAGAATTGTAAGATTGAAACTAGCAAAACAACACTTGAAGTTACACTACACTCTCCAACCGTAGCTTCATCAACGTGAAAAAACTATTATCATCGGCTTGCTCTTAATTCCAGCCCTTAATGCCATGGTTCCACATTGCATTTGATGTGGAACAATGCCTAATGCCCACATCAAAGCACCAAATCCAAATGGTATAGATGAAGGAAGAGGTAAGGAACCGAATGCACAACAAAAGCAACTTGAGAGCTAACTTAAATAAACTGGTTTTTCAAATAGAAAAATGAAACATAGGCAATGCTTGTAGGAAAAACCGAGAGCTCCCTTGGGAAGTGAAAGCTATGTAAACTATGTTGTGAACTGAAAAGAAAAACAGGAGTAATCACTTAAACAAAATCGAGATGAACAAATGATGCTGATTTCCATTTAAGAGAAAAATTATCTAAGACTAGAAAATTGATAACATAAAAATGGAATGCAAATTTTTAAGTGAAGTTTGAAACTAACGGAAGCCTAAAGAAAATAAGAAAGTAAATCTTGAAAATGTAATTTCTCAAACTAAAACTACTCTAAGCTACCCTTACATGCACTTTCAATTGCCATCCTTTCCTATTTATAAACACACTAGGGGTAAAATGGTAATTTTTACATCCTTGATGAGTTGGCATTTTTTGGCCACTTGTCTTCACACCATTGGCTCCTTGAAAAGATATTTCCATGTCATCGGTCTTCTCGTCCAATTGGATGTGCTAGGTGGCATGACTTGTGTTGTCTGCGTGGCTCAATCTCGATTTTAGCCCAATTTCGATCCATTTTCTACCGAAATATTCAAAATTCATCCGGATTTAATTTATCTGCAAACATGAGAATTTTAATTAAATAAAGGGGATAATTAACAAAATAAATTGGGGATTTAAATAATTAATTAGGAAACTAAGCACAAATAATTCTAAAAATATAGAATTATCAGCTGTCTGTAACCTCACACATATCAATTGGATGTCCTTAGAGGCTTGTCTAACCAAGTCGGGAGCAAAAATCTGTTTGTCACCAACCTCTTCCCATCTAATAGGGGAACGACATCTACGCTCATACAGTGGCTCATATGGTACCATCTCGATACTCGTATGAAAACTGTTATTATAGGCGAACTCTGCGAGTGGCAAATGGTCAGCCCAAGAGCCTCCAAAATCCAACACATACGCTCTCAACATATCCTCCAGGGTCTGTATAGTCCTCTTTGACTAACCATCTGTCTGAGGATGAAACGCGGTGCTAAAACTCAACTTGGTCCCCATCGCTTCCTGAAAATGTCCTAAAAATGGGAAGTGAAGCGGGCATCCCTATTAGAAACAACGCTCACTAGAATTCCATGTAGCCTCACTATCTCGTGCACATATAGATTCACTAACTGGCTCAGAGTATCGGTAGCTCTCATAGCTAAAAAATGGGCTGATTTCGTCAATCGATCCACAATCACCCATATGGCATCATGACCTCTCCGGGTCCTTAGCAATCCCATCACAAAATCCATGGTGACATGCTCCCACTTCCATGTCGGTATCGGTAGAGGCTGCAATAACCCTGCAAGCTTCTGATGCTCTACCTTCACCTGCTGACAAATGAGACACTTAGTAACATATTCAGCAATGTGCTTTTTCATTCCAGACCACCAATAAACCTTTCGAAGGTTTTGATACATCTTGGTACCCCCTGGATGTATCGTATACTTCGATCAGTGAGCCTCTGTTAAGATCAACATTCTAATCTCTGCATCATCAGGAACACATATCCTACCTCTGAACCTCAACAATCCATTTGAACTCAACTCAAAGTCCATCTCTGTACCCCTTTGTATCTGCCCGATAATATCAATGCACTGCTGATCAACTCGCTGAGCCTGTCGGATTCGATCTACTAGATCTGGTTCCAACTGCAGGCTAGCTATCATAAATCCACTATCAGCATCAGGTAAGGTCATATCCAAACTGAGGTTCGTGAACTGTTCCAACAGCTCGTGTTCCCTGATCATCATAAATGATACCATCCCGAGATGCTTTCTACTCAATTCATCAGCAACCGCATTTGCTTTACTCGGGTGGTATAGGATTTGACAATCATAATCCTTTAACAGCTCGAGCCATCTCTTCTGTCTCATGTTCAACTCTTTTTGCGAGAACAGGTACTTAAGGCTCTTATGATCTGTGAATATTTGAAATCTCTCACTATAGAGGTAGTGGCGCCATATTTTTAATGCAAACACTACGGCCGCAAACTCCAAGTCGTGGGTTGGGTAGTTCCTCTCATGATCCTTTAACTGTCTGGATCCATAGGCTACTACCTTCCCATCTTGCATCAATACGCAACCCAGTCCTAGGTGTGAAGCATCTGTATACACTGAGAAACCTCCTGAACTGGTAGGAATTGTGAGGATTGGAGCCGTGGTTAATCTCCTTTTCAACTCCTCAAAGCTTTCCTCACACTTATTGTCCCACACAAACTCTATATTTTTCCTTGTGAGACGTGTCAAAGGAGCAGCTAATCTCGAGAATCCCTCTACAAACCTTCGGTAATACCCAGTTAAACCCAGGAAACTTCTGATCTCTGTCACTGTCTGGGGTCTCTGCCACTGTGTCATCACCTCAATGTTAGATGGATCCACTGCCACTCCATCCTTCGATACTATGTGACCCAAAAAAGAGATTTGTTCCAACCAAAAGTCGCACTTGCTGAGTTTAGCGTACAACTTCTTCTCTCGAAGGGTCTGTAGCACTATCCTTAGATGCCTTTCATACTCCTCTCTAGACCTTGAGTACACCAGTATATTATCAATAAACACGATCACATATCGATCCAAGTACTGGTGGAATACCTCATTCATTAACGACATAAAAGTTGCAGGAGCATTTGTCAACCCAAATGGCATAACCATAAACTCATAATGTCCATACCGGGTGTGAAAAGCTGTCTTGGGTACATCTCCACTCCGTATCTTTAACTGATGGTACCCTGATCTTAGATCTATCTTGGAAAAGACCTGTGCTCCCTTAAGCTGATCCAACAAGTCATCGATGCGTGGAAGGGGATACTTATTCTTAATGGTGGCCTTATTCAACAACCGGTAATCTATACACAGTCGGAGGCTTCCATCCTTCTTCCTTACAAATAGAACCGGTGCTCCCCAAGGTGAGATGCTCAGCCTGATGAACCCCTTCTCCAGCAACTCTTGTAACTGTTTCCTTAATTCTTCTAACTCAACTTGAGCCATTCTGTAAGGTGGCTTGGATATCGGCTCTGTACCAGGTGCCAAGTCTATACCAAATTCCATCTCCCTATCTGGAGGTAACCCTGGTAACTCATCCGGAAAGACATCTGAAAACTCCTTAACCACTGGTATGTCTCCCAATTCTGGACATGCCTTATCCATCTCAATCACATAAGCGATGAACCCTTTACATTATTCTTTCCACCATTAGTAATAATAAATCATCACATCAACATATATAAATCGTAAATTAAATTCATCTCACATTATCATGTACAAGATTGTACTCATCACACTTATAATAATCATGTTCTTTAATTTCATTTCACAAAATTTACTACAAGGTTGTCTATCTTTGGAAACATCAAAGTTTTTGCATGACAATCCATAACAAAATGATTTGCAACCAGCCAATCCATCCCTAGGATTACATCAAAATCACTTATATTTAATAAGATCAAATCGGCTACCATTTCTTTACCTCCTATCCTCATCTTACAATCTCTATATACATGCTCAGTCAACCGACTATCATTCATAGGGGTAGATATCATCAACATTTTATCTAGTAGTGTGGGTTTTACATGTTTCAACAATTTACATGCAAAGGATGGTGACACAAAGGAATGCGTGGCACCAGGATCAAATAGTACATAAGCTTCTAAACCAAGGATTTGGATGGTACCTTTTACCACATCCGATGACTGATCTACAGTGTCCTGGTCCAGTGCGCGCACTCACCCTCTGCTTACACCCACTGCTTGCTTCTCCTTTTCCTCAACTATAGCCCTCCTTCTCGAAGTAGCTGTCCCGACTAGAGCTCTCTTTGGCTCGTTGCCCTTCTGTGGGGCTCTCTCTGTCATCTCTGGGTAATCTCTGATTATGTGCCCTGGCTTCCCACATCTGAAGCATACTACCAGAGCTCCATAACATGGTCGAGTTCCATGGTACCTACCACACTTACCACACTGTTCCGTAGTAGGCCGTGGCCCTTCAATCACAATTCCCTTAGTTGGAGCAATAGCCAGATACATGGGAGTATTAACTGTCCTCTCCTGGATCTCCTCGATCCTCGGCCTCTTCCCAGTAAACGTCTTGCTTCCTTTAAAGCTAAAGCCTCTATCTATCATTGGTCTCTTCTTCTCTCTGTCCCTCATCTTACCAACCTTTCCAAACTCTGAGGCAATTCTATCAACATCTGGTTCACACAATTACGCCCTGTGCACTGCCTCCTCATAGGTCGGTATATCTAGGGGAACCAGTCTAGACCTGATGGTCGGTCTTAATCCATCCATAAACTTCTGGATCTTCTTGACCTCATTACTCATAGTGTTGGGATCATACCTGCTCAGGGAGATAAAAGTCGTCTCATACTCATCCACAGTTCTGCTTCCTTGGGTCAGTCCTAAAAATGTCATTCTCATCTTCCTCTGTGCGGTATCCAGAACGTACTGTCTCCGGAAGGCCTCCAAAAATATATCCCAGCTAATCTCAATATGTCGGGCTCTCAAAATAGGCCTAGTGGATTTCCACCAATGTTCTGCTAATCCCTTCAGCATAAAAGCTGCAAACGCTACCATCTCGATAGTAGTGCACTCAAAGAACCCATACAACTTCTCGATTTCACTAATCCAATCCTCAGTTGCCACTGGGTCCTTAATTCCGTTGAAAGACGGCAGTCTAAACTTTTGGAATTGCCGCAATCTGTCTAAATCACAACCGTATCCCCAGCCTCTACTAGCCTGTGGTGTAGCAACAGGTGTAGGCATATCTTGTGCAGATAGGGTATCTATCGTCTGAGGTCTCTGGGCTTCCCTTGCCCGTGCCTCAGGAGCTGCCGCCTGCTCGGCATCACCCTGTGTAGCGGGACTCTGTTTGTCGCCAACTCTAGGTAAGGATTGGGTGACCAACTCCAATATCATCTCTATGCTCCGCTCAATCCTCGTGAAGCGAGCCTCAGTACTCTTGGGTCTCTCCTCTGGACCCTGTGGAGCGTGCTCAACCTCAGCCTCCACTTCAATATCATCCTGAATCGCGTGTGTTTCTGGCTCGACATTCCCCCAGGCCTACCCCTACGGCCTCGAGCCTGCGCTCTCATCCCTTTACCGCGACTGGTATTAGGAATATTTACTCAATTCCTGACATTCACAACCAATTACTTAATCAACCCATCGACACACACACATTTGTATCTAAACAAGCACAGTAACATGGGGATGTAATTTTCCAACTTATTAAGTATTTTAGACACGACACACGTCAAACTGTCACGCCCCGAATATGCGAAAAATAGGGCTAATTTAAAACTTTTTACTCATTAATTCACAATTAAGGGTGCATTCCTGTGCAGTGTCATACATCATCATAATTATCATGCCTCAGGATCTCATCAATAGGATTTATATATCATACCAAATACATTAATCCATCTCAAAGTAATTAATCCTAATACATCTAGTATAATGTTATACATCAAGTGTCTGCAACTACAATAATAGTCTGGGTACATGAAAAGATAAAATATACCTCAAGATACAATATATATGGCCTGGAGCTCGAATCCTCCACTAGCCACTGCTCCGTACGTCGCAGGGAGATCCTTTTTCACTTGAAGAACTCTGGGGGGAAAGAAAAACAGGGTGAGCTTCTAAATCGCTCAGTAAAGGGGGTAAGGAACTCATTTCATAAACCAAAATGCACATCACAAAAGGTTTATTTGTATGTGAAACTCATTTGAAAACCATAGCATGAAAGTACTCAACACGATATTCTCATATCTCAAATCATGTGAAAACATGAAGTAAAAAGGCTCACTCTAGAGCAATAACAAAGAATGTGAAAACAATGCGATAAACGCTTTCTCAAATACGTGATAAAATCACTGAAATAGTAATGCACAACACACGTGGCAAAGCCACTGATTAAATTCTCACGTGGCATAGCCACAAAACACACGTGGCATAGCCACTGATTTAATTTCTCGCGTGGCATAGCCACAAAACACACGTGGCAAAGCCACTGATTTAATTTCTCACGTGGCATAGCCACAAAACACACGTGGCAAAGCCACTGATTTAATTTCTCACGTGGCATAGCCACAGAATAGGGTTTCTCAACGTGGCACAGCCACCAATGGGGTATAACGTGGCACAGCCACCAATGGGGTTTCTCAACGTGGCACAGCCACCAATGGGGTATAACGTGGCACAGCCACCAATTGGGTTTCTCAACGTGGCACAGCCACCAATGGGGTATAACGTGGCACAGCCACCAATGGGGTTTCTCAACGTGGCACAGCCACCAATGGGGTATAACGTGGCACAGCCACCAATGGGGTATAACGTGGCACAGCCACCAATGGGGTATCACGTGGCATAGCCACAGAATGGGTTATTCTCACGTTACCAGAACGGAGAAGAAATCGGGCTTACATGCTACCAGAGCAATGCCCGGTGTGTACTCACAACTACACACCTAAGTCTTATCACATAAGACTGGTTTGCCTTCACGTAGAACTCGTAATGGTTTTTCTCTCATAAAACTCATTTGAAATCGTTTTGTACTCAACACAAAACGTAATAAAATCGAGTTTCAACCGGCAAAGTATACGCACACATTTCTCAAATCTCAATATTGCCTTAACGTAGAGCCCAGTTATAAACTCATAAAAACCTTGGGCTCCAACCGGCTATAAAATCGTGTGCAATTAAATCTCAACACAAAACTCAACATGCTTGTTTTATAAACCACAATTCATGCTAAAATAGTTTACAATCCACATACACAAATGGTTTAGATTTCCCTTACCTCTTTGCACCTCGTATAGTGCAATCGTTTCCCCCGTATCACGGACTAGCCTCGCATTCCACTCTGGAACTCCCGAGCTGTCCAAACGATGTTAAAACATCAACACTCAATTACCTCATAAGCCTCAATTCTCAAAATTGAGCATAGTTGCTCATAACTCCTCAAATCTCTTGATTCCCGTAACTCAACCCTAAACTACAACCTCATTCACAATATCTCAATGTCCTACATTTCTCATGCCATTTATCTATGCTAATTCATCACATTGTCTATATTTCCATTTATAGAACAAATTCTCAAAATTACCAAATATCTACATTACTCCAACTACATTGCAATTTCATCAATCCCTAATCCTTTCTCAACTATTGCAACGCAATGACAACCACCAATAACATCAAAATCATCTCAAATATCAAGATCGAGGTTTAGAAATTACCCAAAGCTTGTGAGATGCACAACCCACGCCTCGATCCGATTCGTCCTTCGATTTCCAAGTATGTTGTTCTCCCTTTGATGAGGAACAACTTTCCTTCTTGCCACAACAGCTGATTCGACCGAAAATGGGGGATTTGGATGAGTGAGAAAGTTAGGTTTTCGGTAAAATGGGGGTTAGAAGAGAGAGAAAGTGAAATTGCAGGAGAAAACACGGGTTCCTTATATAGACTGGAGGTAAGAGATCGATCTGCCTCTTGATGAGATCGATCTGCGTTTGAAATTTGGGGACGATCTGGGCAATTTTATGCCTAGGAGATCGATCTGTCGAGGGGTGAGATCGATCTCTTTATGGCTTTATGAGATCGATCTGCTCCTAAGGAGATCGATCTTCTCCCAAACAGAATCATTTGGAGATCGATCTCTTCCTCATGAGATCGATCTTCTCTCAAACAGATTCATAAGGAGATCGATCCTCTTCCATTGGAGATCGATCTGCTCCTTAAATTCCTCATTCCTTGTCGTTTATAGCTCACCAGATCGATCTCTCCTTCTCCCAGATCGATCTGTCCTCATAGTTCATGCTTATTTTACACACTTAACATATAAATCTCCATTTATAATTCCAACAATTCACTTAGCTCAATAAATTACACTTCAAATTCTTATTACATCACTAAAATATGTCTGAAATTCTCAGATCTCACATCCTCCCCACCTTAAAAAGAATTTGGTCCTCCAAATTCAACTCAACTAGTCAAATAGATGAGGGTATTTCTCCTTCATGAGACTCTCTAGTTCCCACGTTGCCTCTTCCATTGAGTGATGTTTCCACAAAACTTTCACTAATGGGATGCTCTTGGTCCTCAGTACCTTCTCCTTTCTATCGAGAATCCGGACGGGTTCCTCAGTATAGCTCATATCCTCTTGAATGTCCATCTCGTCATACTCTATGACATGAGAAGGGTCCGGGTGGTACTTCCTCAACATAGACACATGAAAAACATTGTGTATTCCGGACATCTGTGGGGGTAATGCTAATCTGTAAGCTACCTCTCCCACTCTCTCAAGAATCTCGAATGGTCCTATGTATCGAGGAATCAATTTTCCTTTCTTCCCAAATCGCATGATACCCTTACTCGGTGATATTCTCAGAAATACTGCATCACCAACATCAAACTCGAGTGGTCGTCAACGCACATCCGCGTAGCTTTTCTGTCTACTTTGTGCAGCCCCTAACCTCTCACATATGAGTTTCACACTCTGTACGGCTTGCTCAACAAGCTCGGGAGCATTTATCTTTTTGTCACCGACTTCTTCCCAAGCTACAGGGGATCTACACCTCCTACCATATAGAGCCTCGAAAGGTGCCATTCCAATACTCGCATGGTAGCTGTTATTGTATGCAAACTCTGCTAGGGGCAGGTGATCATCCCATGATCCCTTAAAATCCATCGTACACGCCCTCAACATATCCTCCAGGGTCTGAATAGTCCTCTCTGACTGACCATCTGTCTGAGGATGATAGGCGGTACTAAAACTCAATCGAGATCCCATGGACTCCTGAAACTGGGTCCAAAATCTGGAAGTAAATCGGGAATCTCTATCAGAAGTAATACTCACTGGAGCCCCATGTAATCTAGCTATCTCGCTGACATACAGTTCAGCTAAGGCATCCACAGTATCTGTGCTCTTGATGGCAAGGAAGTGGGCACTCTTGGTCAATCTATCCACAATGACCCATATCGCGTCACGACCTCTTCGGGTCCTCGGTAAACCCATAATAAAGTCCATAGTGACATGCTCTCATTTTCATGTAGGTACAGGTAAAGGCTGTAGTAGTCCTCCGGGCTTCCGATGCTCAGCTTTCACTTGCTGGCATACTAAACACCTGGCCACATACTCTGCCACGTCTCGCTTCATACCACTCCACCAATACACCTTTCTCAAGTCTCGGTACATCTTAGTACTCCCTGGGTGCATGGTGTATCGCGAGCAGTGGGATTCTCTCAGTATCTGTCTCTTTAGGGTATCATCGTCCGATACACAAATCCGTCCTCTGAACCTTAATAATCCATCCTCACTGATGGTGAGATCCGACTGCGAACTCTGCTCAGCTTGGCTAACCATATCTATCAATCTCTGATCACTGCGCTGCCCAGTTCTAATCTGATCCATGATCCTGGGCTCTATCCGCAGGCTAGCCAAAAATCCAATCTCTACCTCTTTAACTCTGATCCGAAGTTCGGCGAACTGCTCTAACAAATCCCATTCCCTGATCATCATAGCAGATATCATACTCTTCCTGCTCAGGGCATCAGCAACCACATTCGCCTTACCCGGATGATATAAAATCTCGCAGTCATAATCCTTAAGGAGTTCCATCCATCTCTTTTGTCTCATGTTTAACTCTTTCTGATCAAAGAGATATCTCAAACTCTTGTGATCAATGAAGATCTGGAATCTTTCCCCATATAAGTAGTGTCGCCAGATCTTCAAAGTAAATACCACAGCGGCTAACTCCAAGTCATGCGTGGGGTAATTCCGCTCATGGTCCTTCAGCTGTCGCGATCCATATGCGACCACTCTTCCGTGCTGCATCAGCACACACCCCAATCCTTGGTGAGATGCATCGCTATACACCGAAAATCCTCCTGATCCCTCAGGAATAGTTAACACAGGTGCCGCTGTCAATCTCCTCTTTAATTCTTGAAAACCGAGCTCACATTGATCAGTCCATATAAATGGAGTCTCCTTGCGCGTGAGCTTAGTCAAAGGGGCGGCAATCCTTGAAAATCCTTCCACAAATCTTCTGTAATACCCTGCCAAACCAAGGAAGCTTCGTACCTCAGTAACTGTCTTCGGTCTCTCCCAATTAAGCACAGCCTCCACCTTGCTTGGGTCCACTGATACTCCTTCCTCTGAGACTATATGACCAAGAAAAGCTATCCAGTTCAGCCAAAACTCACACTTACTAAGCTTTCTGTATAATTTCTTATATCGGAGTATCTGAAGTACTAACCACAAATGCTGTGCATGCTCCTCATACGACCGAGAGTACACCAGGATATCATCAATAAAGACTATCATAAATTTATCTAGATAGTCTCTGAACACCTCGTTCATCAATCTCATAAATGCTGCAGGGGCGTTTGTCAATCCAAAGGACATCACCAGAAATTCGTAATGGCCATACTTTGTCCTGAAGGCCGTCTTTGGAATATCTTCTTCCTTGATTCTCAATTGGTGATAGCCCGATCTCAAATCAATCTTAGAAAAGACTGATGCCCCTCTTAGCTGATCAAGTAGATCATCAATCCTGGGTAGTGGGTATTTATTCTTCACCGTGGCTTTATTCAACAATCGGTAGTCTACACATAATCTGAGACTACCATCCTTCTTCTTAACAAATAGTACTGGCGCTCCCCACGGTGAAACACTGGGTCTAATAAACCCTTGATCCAATAACTCCTGTAGTTGTCTCTTCAATTCCTCGAGTTCCACTAATGCCATCCTGTAAGGAGGTTTAGAGATCAGCTGAGTATCTGGTACCAAATCAATGGTAAACTCCAGCTCTCTCTCTGGTGGTAAACCTGGCAATTCATATGGAAAAACATCCAGAAATTCACACACCACAGGTATATCCTCAATCCTCGGATGTTCCCGCTCATCGTCTGAGATGAGTGTCTCATAACCTTCACATGAACAATCATATTTAATATTCTCCAAAATAATATTAAATTCTCAATTTACTTACTAGAAATCCACATAATCATTTTCCTCAATATCTCAATCGTACACTGTAAGGCTCAGGTAGGGAGAAAGTTACAATCTTAGTGTAGCAGTCTAAACTCACTCGATTGGTTGCCAACCAATCCATCCCCAGAATTACATCAAACCCATGTATATTCAACATGATTAGATCTGCTAACATCACTCTATCTCCCACCTTTATTTCACATCTTCTATAGATTAACTCAGTTCTCTGAGATTCACGCATAGGGGTATTTACATGTAGTATGTATTCTAGAGGTTCAAACTTCAAGTTTAATCTACATGCAAAATGCTCAGAAATAAACGAATGCGTGGATCCTGAATCAATCAACACATGAGCTTTATGATTACAGATAGAGAGTGTACCTCTTATAGTTTCTGCCGAAGTGTCTGCGGTCTCCTTATCCAGGGCAAACACACGTCTCTGTGCCACAGGTTTCTTCCCTTTCTCTGCCGCAGTGGCCCGTCTCCGGGGATCCACTCTCTGAGGCTGTTGTCTAGTGGACTCCGGAGCATGTGGTATCTGAGGTTGGGGACAGTCCTTCACTCTGTGACCCATGTCACCACATCTAAAACATCCATGGATCGATCCAGTACAACTCCCCTCATACGATCGACCACAGTCTCTACAAACCCTTATCTCCGGCCTGACATATCGAGGGGTCTCCTTGACAATAGGATAGGCTCTGTGTCTCTCCAATCTGTCCTTCTGTACCTCAATCCTTCCTCTTCTGAAGGAACCTCTCCGAGCCTCCGTTTGGAAAAGTGCTGGCCTCTTGCCCTTATCTCTATTCACTGCTCTGAGCTGATTTTGGGATTGTACCATCTCAATTCCTCTTTCAATCTCTTGTGCTCGTCTCAGAGCATCTCCAAACTCAGTAATACATAGCCCTATCAATCTATCTCTGATGACAGGCTTCAACCCATACACAAACTTCTCTGTGCGGAGCTCTTCACTCTTGAAGGTCTCTGGGTCATATCTCAATAGCGCTGTGAATTGGCTCTCATAGTCATCCACAGACATGTCACCCTGTACCAAACTCAAAAACTCAGCTTGTTTCTTTCTCTGGGCGGCTCGTGGTACATATTGGGTCCTAAAGGCTGTCTGGAACTCTTCCCAACCAATCACATCCTGGCGGGACATCAGAATACCCTAGGTAGTACCCCACCAATCTCGAGCTCTCCCCTTCAGCATATAGGCACTCATACTGACCCTCTCAGCATCGGTGCACCCCAGAAAATTAAATATAATTCTTAATTCCGTCAACCACTCCTCAGCCTCTGTAGGATCCTTCTTTCCCCTAAATGCGGGTGGATTCATCTTCAGAAAATCCCTTAGTCGGACCATACTTCTATCCTCAGGCTGAGTGACGGGAGGCACTGGGGGTATGGGAGGTCCTTATGGTGGTGTAGGGGTAGTATCCGAGGTATTAACTCCAAAGTGTTGCGCAAATAACGCTGCCATCTGCTCAAAACCTTGCCTCACATCGGTCTCAATCCGATTAAATCGAGAGTTAGGACTCTCTGGTTGTGGGACAGGTGGCGGAGGGGACTCTGGCTGCCTCCTCGAACGACCTCGTCGTTTACTCATTCTCTATCTCAACTCATCTCCTGCGCGTACATATCAAAATTGATTGAAATCTCAATCCTCAATTTCAGTTCATGACCAGACTATTACAGACACTTGGGATGTATTCTATTTCACTTAACCGACACTGACAGTACTAGACACCCTAAGCTCTGATACCAAGAAAACTCTGTCACGCCTCGAATATGCAGAAAATAGGGCTAATTTAAAACTTTTTACTCATTAGTTCACAATTAAGGGTGCATTCCTGTGCAGTGTCATACATCATCATAATTATCATGCCTCAGGATCTCATCAATAGGATTTATATATCATACCAAATACATTAATCCATCTCAAAGTAATTAATCCTAATACATCTAGTATAATGTTATACATCAACTGTCTGCAACTACAATAATAGTCTGGGTACATGAAAAGATAAAATATACCTCAAGATACAATATATATGGCCTGGAGCTCGAATCCTCCACTAGCCACTGCTTCGTACGTCACAGGGAGATCCTTTTTCACTTGAAGAACTCTGGGGGGAAAGAAAAACAGGGTGAGCTTCTAAATCGCTCAGTAAAGGGGGTAAGGAACTCATTTCATAAACCAAAATGCACATCACAAAAGGTTTATTTGTATGTGAAACTCATTTGAAAACCATAGCATGAAAGTACTCAACACGATATTCTCATATCTCAAATCATGTGAAAACATGAAGTAAAAAGGCTCACTCTAGAGCAATAACAAAGCATGTGAAAACAATGCGATAAACGCTTTCTCAAATACGTGATAAAATCACTGAAATAGTAATGCACAACACACGTGGCAAAGCCACTGATTAAATTCTCGCGTGGCATAGCCACAAAACACACGTGGCATAGCCACTGATTTAATTTCTCGCGTGGCATAGCCACAAAACACACGTGGCAAAGCCACTGATTTAATTTCTCACGTGGCATAGCCACAAAACACACGTGGCAAAGCCACTGATTTAATTTCTCACGTGGCATAGTCACAGAATAGGGTTTCTCAACGTGGCACAGCCACCAATGGGGTATAACGTGGCACAGCCACCAATGGGGTATAACGTGGCACAGCCACCAATGGGGTTTCTCAACGTGGCACAGCCACCAATGGGGTTTCTCAACGTGGCACAGCCACCAATGGCGTATAACGTGGCACAGCCACCAATGGGGTATCACGTGGCATAGCCACAGAATGGGTTATTCTCACGTTACCAGAACGGAGAAGAAATCGGGCTTACATGCTACCAGAGCAATGCCCGGTGTGTACTCACAACTACACACCTAAGTCTTATCACATAAGACTGGTTTGCCTTCACGTAAAACTCGTAATGGTTTTTCTCTCATAAAACTCATTTGAAATCGTTTTGTACTCAACACAAAACGTAATAAAACCGAGTTTCAACGGCAAAGTATACGCACACATTTCTCAAATCTCAATATTGCCTTAACGTAGAGCCCAGTTATAAACTCATAAAAACCTTGGGCTCCAACCAGCTATAAAATCGTGTGCAATTAAATCTCAACACAAAACTCAACATGCTTGTTTTATAAACCACAATTCATGCTAAAATAGTTTACAATCCACATACACAAATGGTTTAGATTTCCTTTACCTCTTTGCACCTCGTATAGTGCAATCGTTTCCCCCGTATCACGGACTAGCCTCGCATTCCACTCTGAAACTCCCGAGCTATCCAAACGATGTTAAAACATCAACACTCAATTACCTCATAAGCCTCAATTCTCAAAATTGAGCATAGTTGCTCATAACTCCTCAAATCTCTTGATTCCCGTAACTCAACCCTAAACTACAACCTCATTCACAATATCTCAATGTCCTACATTTCTCATGCCATTTATCTATGCTAATTCATCACATTGTCTATATTTCCATTTATAGCATAAATTCTCAAAATTACCAAATATCTACATTACTCCAACTACATTGCAATTTCATCAATCCCTAATCCTTTCTCAACTATTGCAACGCAATGACAACCACCAATAACATCAAAATCATCTCAAATATCAAGATCGAGGTTTAGAAATTACCCAAAGCTTGTGAGACGCACAACCCACGCCTCGATCCGATTCGTCCTTCGATTTCCAAGTATGTTGTTCTCCCTTTGATAAGGAACAACTTTCCTTCTTGCCACAACAGCTGATTCGGCCGGAAATGGGGGATTTGGATGAGTGAGAAAGTTAGGTTTTCGGTAAAATGGGGGTTGGAAGAGAGAGAAAGTGAAATTGCAGGAGAAAACATGGGTTCCTTATATAGACTGAAGGTAGGAGATCGATCTGCCTCTTGATAAGATCGATCTGCGTTTGAAATTTGGGGACGATCTGGGCAATTTTATGCCTAGGAGATCGATCTGTCGAGGGGTGAGATCGATCTCTTTATGGCTTTATGAGATCGATCTGCTCCTAAGGAGATCGATCTTCTCCCAAACAGAATCATTTGGAGATCGATCTCTTCCTCATGAGATCGATCTTCTCTCAAACAGATTCATAAGGAGATCGATCCTCTTCCATTGGAGATCGATCTGCTCCTTAAATTCCTCATTCCTTGTCGTTTATAGCTCACCAGATCGATCTCTCCTTCTCCCAGATCGATCTGTCCTCATAGTTCATGCTTATTTTACACACTTAACATATAAATCTCCATTTATAATTCCAACAATTCACTTAGCTCAATAAATTACACTTCAAATTCTTATTACATCATTAAAATATGTCTGAAATTCTCAGATCTCACACAAACTAACTCAAGCTCTGATACCAACTTCTGTCACGACCCTCAACTTACCAAAATACGTACAAAATTTTTATATTTTCATGCATCATTTATTATTCGTCCTTACCTCAATCGTGAACAGCACCTCTCCTCACTAGTCGGGCTGTGTGTCGACGTCTAACTTACTCCACCATATCAATTCAATTTGCATATTATTTATGAGTAAACACTTGTATAAATGTATATATCAGAGTTGTTACATGTGTTTACATTGTTTTACATCCCCAATAGTTACATATAAAATGCTACTATGCTATCAAAAGTTTAGATACAAAATTACAACAGTGTGTATACCTTACGCGATGGGATGCAGCAGATTACCAAAAGGGAAACGCCTCCAGTCATGCTCAATCTATACTCAACACTCTGTAGAGAGGGAAAAATAACGGGGTGAGCAAACCACACCTTCAGTAAGGCAATCATGCGAACAGGTAGATACTACACTATCTACGTGATCGTGATGCCATGCTCAAAAGCATTTAGTTCATCATTTATCTCAAAACATGAGTGTATGATTGTGTTAATGGTATGTAAAACATTTATGCTATTAAAATCCAGTGCACAATTCAATTCAAAGCATGGCATAAATCATCATGCATAATTCACAATAAAGCTTGGCATTACCTATCATGCATTTTCTCAAATAAGCATGGCATTAACCATCATGCGTTTTCTCAAATAAGCATGGCATTAACCATCATGCATTTTTCACAATAAAGCATGGCATTAAACATCATGCATTCGTGCACTTTAAAAACCATTAACAAATCAATCCAACACTTGTCAGGTCTCAGCCCATCCCTCGGACTTTCCTGACCCACAAATCATTTCAAACATGGATTTATTCTCAAAGCATTAGATTTGTGAGATAGGCAATTCAATAATAGGTAATAACCTCAAAGTCTATGGCCATAACCTGGGATACCGGCTACACGGATCAAGTGTGTGGGATATCATCACTATCTGCTTCCACACGGGAGGTAGGTCAAATCCTACCTGCCAATCCATAGCAGATCTCGTACGAAGATGGTACATCACAATCTCAACACGGTACAACGTACTCCATGCTACTTGCACGGTACAATGTACTCCATGGACCCAATCAACATATCATATCATGCCACATCTCAAAACGCACGTGTGAGCCTATTTAATCGATACGCCCTCTTGTCTACCTGAAGCTCCTAACACGACTAATCAATCATGTCAAAACAATGCACGTACGAGCCTATTTAATCGAAGTGACACCCAGTCTACCCGAAGCTCCAAGCACGACAACAAACAAGGTGGGCATCTAGTGCAAGCTAAGCTTTAAGCACCATGCCAAAACCAGTACGAAATCCATGTGAAAACTAGTGCGAGCTAAGCTCCAGCACTTATGCGTATAAAACACATCAAATCTCATCCGAATCCTGCTCTAGCACGCTTTCATTCTCATGAAATCATGTAGGTGGCTCAATTCTTTGCAAAGTATGGTTAATAAACCAAGACAACTCAACTCTTTTGTAAATCATTTCAAATATTAGCCAACCTACCAAATCATTTGCTAAAAAGAAATAAAACATGATTTTCAAAGCAATATGCTTTTGTTTTCATGCACATTTCTCAAACACCCAACGTTTGCCCTTCAATCACCAAATTTCAATTCCTAACATCTCATGCAATCTAGGAAAGCATTTAAGCACCCAAATTGTGCACAGATATCTCTAAGAGTCCACACAATTCCCTTATCTCGATTTACTTGGTGTGACTATTTTCCTCTTACTCTTAGCTTCTCACGCTTTTGGCTTAACTCGCTCCGGCGTATCCTTGGAATCTACAATTCAATCATCCAAACCACTTGAGTTAAAGTTGTTAACTCACATTTGACCTCATTAGTCAATATAACTCATCTTTGCATTTACCAATGTCTTAATCCACATTTTACCCCTTTTAGGGAAATCTCACAATTAATCCACTAACAACATCTTAAAATCATACCACAACACTATTATTAACTTCTACATATCTCATTCATCATTAATCTCCATACATTCCACTTTCTCACACTAGACCATTTCTAGGTTATATTCATTTCATGGCATCCTAGGTAGTTCTACCCATAATGTGCACACCCACCTCCAACTTCATAATCATCAACTAGACAAATGTACTTGGATTTGTGCACTAGAAACTTACCTCTTTGTTCCTTCAATCCAACAAATGGGTAAATGCCTCCAAACTATGTTGTTCTCTTCCTCAAGATGAATAACTTTGCTTCTAATGGTCTCTCTTCCAATCTTACTGGAAATGGCTGATTTTAGAGAGAGAAAGTTAGGTTTTTTGGTTGAAAATGGAAGGATGATGTTTTTTCTAAAATTTTTAGATTTTTAACACTTTTTTATAGAAATAGCTTGAGGAGATCGATCTGCACAAGGAGGAGATCGATCTGGTCCCCTTAAATTCCTCTTTTCCACGACATTTCAAGCATGAGATCGATCTGTCAAAGCTTGAGATCGATCTACTCCAAACAGAGAGCTAAGGAGATCAATCTGTAGGCTTGAGGATCGATCTTTTCATTACAGAATGTTTAGGAGATCGATCTTGCCCCATTGGAGATCGATCTGCCCTATTCCTTTGCTCAAATACAAGCATTTTGGCTCACCCAGATCGATCTCTCATCCTATGAGATCAATCTGTCATTCATATTTCCAGATTTTCTACAGTTTTTCTGCAGTCAACTTATACTAAAACATCCTTAATTTGGTGCCATAGTCATTTTCTCATCCAATCATCTTTGAGACTTGAAGATGGCATCCATTCATACTTCATACTCTTTATAACTTGTGAGAATCTTTGTTTAACCAAAAGTACATAATATAAACTAAATGGAAGTGCATACTCATGCAAACCTTCATTCCATTTACCACACTATTCATATTCCATTTTACCAACATTCTCCAAATGTTTAAGTCCATTTCCTCACATTTATACATAATGTAACTTGTATGTACAATCACAACTCTTATTACAAGTGTGTACATTAACTTATAGACTTACATCACATATACTTCACATTACAAATGTATCATCAAACTTATGACTTCATTTACATTTCTTTGTACCTATATACAATTATACATATACGGGGTCTCACAACTCGTTTTGTGTGCCATCGGGCCCCACGCCACTAACCCAAGTGCTTTGGTGGTTTCAGGCCTGCACAACATTATTCTGAGTTCTCAATTACTTCTTAGTTTTCCAAATAAGAAATAAATTGAGAAAAATTTGGGTTTCACACCAGCTCAAGTTCTCCTCGAAGTCCTCCTCAGAGGAATTGTTGGAATTTCCTACACCTTGGCTTCCTTCGGGGAAATCGAAGGGCAAGACATGCTCAGGCTCAGGAATCGAGGCAACTGAAATGCATCCCCATCCAGCGATAATTACGTTCTTCGATGTCAATAAAGATAACAAAGTATTCTCATCGTTTACTTGCAATTGAGTAATAAAAGGACCATATAAATCTCTCAAGTTAGACAGTTGACTGAGGTTTAAAGGTCCATGATGACACCATTGAGTGAGAATACCTAAGGATGTAAGAATTTCAACGATGAGCCAGTAGAAGGTATAGTTATATAGCTTGGCTGGAGGATTTCCAAAACGCTTGTTATTTTGGCCCCTCTCGGATACCTTTTGCATACAAAAAAGCGTTGAATTACGAACGCTGCAAACTCTAAAGAAGGAGTTAAACAAAGGGATAGTAGGCACAACATTAAATTTACGACTTATAATGGTGAACCCGATCACTTGCGCCTATCCATGAGGGTGAAGTTGAGCTGGAACTATGTCATAGTGTTGAAGAAAAGCAACTCCAAAGTCAGGTAATGGAAAATGAAATCCAAATTCTAACGAGGCTTGGTGAATAGGAACGATGCTACTAATTGCTTGGAGAGCACATTCTGTATTAGTTGGGAGCCTATAAGAGTAACCTTCGGGAAGAGGAAAAGTGTTGCGAATAAACTGAAGGTCAAATTCCCTAAGTCTAGAAGAAGGACCTAAATTTATTTGTTTTCCACTACCTTGTCTAGTCATTAGGGAGAAAATAATGAAATCAATGACTGGAAAATATGAGAAAGTAAGATACCTTTAGCTATAGGGACTAACGTGAGAATTTAATCGCGAAGTTTGACGTAAGAATTTGACGTGAGGATTTAGCTGTAAAGTTTGGTGTGAGAGTTTGGCGTTAGAGTTTGACGTGAGGGTTTGGATTCAGGATATGGCGCGAGGATAACGTCAGAGTCTGATATAAGGATTTGGCTACAGAGTTTGGCGTCAAAGTTTGGCGTGAGGGTTTGGCTTCAGGATACGGCATGAGAATGATGTGAACAAACTAGTGAACCCCACCTATATATACACTTGCGGAAGGGTGCGCGTTATTAAAAAAAAAAGCCTTAGACCACAGAAAAAAATTGTGGAGGATAACACAATCAAGTCAAGAAGAACATATACCTATACATTTATACTCTTCCGCAAGGTTATACCTAGCGAAAGAGTAGGGAGTAATTGTTGTGAATAATGAGACTCGATTAAACTTTAACATCTCAAAAATAACTCGAGAGACACGACTAAAGAAAATAAACACACGTAAACGCATAGTCCCGTATGCCACTGCTGAAAAGAAAACCCGCACTACGGACACCAATCAAACGCAACCGAAATGCACCACGTGGCGCTAGCTGGATCCTCCCACATATGTATACGGGAGGATACCCTCCCGTATTCAACTGTGGGTGCCCCTCAGTTGCGTTTGATTGGTTTCACGCAGTGCGGGCTTTCTTTTCAGCAGTGGCATACGGGACTATGCACTTACACGTGTTTATTTTTCTTTAGTCGTGTCTCTCGAGTTATGCCTTTCATGGGTGGGAGGTCTCCCGCCCATGATTATGGTGGCACGCCTACAATCAAGTCTAATTTTGAATAGGCGGGAGCATCTTTCGCCCATGATCGTGGGCACGACATGTGGCGCACCCACATATAAGTCTGCACATGAAAAATCATGCGGTCAGGGATCCCTGCGTTAAAATTCATGTGACCGATTTTACCCCTAAATATTTTTAATTGTGCAGGACTTATAAAACAGTAAGAGACACTTAATTAATGGATAAATATGTAATTAGGAGTGGAATCAATCCTTATAAATAGGATCCAGGTATTATTCATGAGACTAAGACTCTATTTTGTTCACAGAAACTTTGTCAAATTCTCTTCCTGACTTAAACATCAGAGTACTTTCGCAGGGAACAACCCCTGCGTCTATCTGATTATTCTTTCTCTTGTAGAGTTTTTGGTAGCACGTGGCACAAAAATCAAGGTGAAGACATCATCAATACATCACTGTTGTATTTGGCAACAATAACTAGAAAATGCTGACGCTTTATGAAATTAAATCTACATTCCAAATCTAAAAGTTGGTGTCGCATTTTGCAAGGTGCTTTAACCTAATATACAAAACAATCAAATTGATTCCCTGTTCCATGTGAGAAATTCTTAGATTTCTACTTCGTGTGTTATTTCTTATGCTCTTGAAAATCCTACGAAGACTAAATAATAATAATAATAATAATAATAATAATAATAATAATAATCATGCGGCAAAATTATTACATTAAAGAGTAAACAAGAAAGAAACCACTTCAAATTTTTTTTTTTTTTGTATAGATGTATACCTTTTCCAATCAATTTAAAAGAATCAGCCAGTATCTGTTCTTTAATTGATAATCCACTTCACCAAGTAGGTGAAAATGAAAAAGAAGCATCATTTTGACCATGATGAAGGTTATTTTTCAATGGAACATTCTCAGAACTAAAACAGAGCATTTATAGCACCCATGCACTGGAAATGCGCAAGTTAACAAGGTATCACACCCATCCATCCATTTTACACAAAAAACACCTACAACCAAAAATGAAAGGTTAAACCCACCAGGCCCTGAGCATCTCAAAGCGATCCATCTCATCTTTCAACACCAATTCAGGGCAATAATTAAAATTGATTCAAAAAACCAAGCAAGCCCCAAGAATTATCATATTTGACAAACTTATCCAAGGCCATTTTAATGGCAATCAACTCAATTAAATTTGAATCCACCACTCCTTAAGGATCCAAGAACATTACCAACATAGCTAAATTTGGCTCACCTAGGATCCCCATATTGAAAAACTCATTAATTTTCCAAACTACATCCTCCAATTCCTTAATCGAAAATGAACTTTCCATAAATTCAACTTTACTATTTGATAGTTTTCTAAAATCCAATCCAACTTTCATCTTCTTGTTCCACCTGTGAACATTGAAATGCGCTTTAAAGAACTCAAAAATCTTGTGTTTCTCCATCAGCGGCTTCGAAATCCACGCTCCATAATCCTCCAAACCAAAGATAGCATTCCTCCTTACCCTTAATTTGGTATAACTATGAAATAACTTATAATTTACATCCCCGATTTTTAGCCATAGAATACTAAGGTTTTGCCAAGAAATAGTTTCTCAGAACTTCACAGTGATCCAAAGATCATTAACCACTATCATCATTAATTCCATTGCATCATCATTCATATTTCACTTACTGGCAATACAATCCAAATCAACCAATTTATCTTCAAAATCAACTATTTTCTCATCCCTATTCCAAAATACATCTTTAGTCATCCTTTTAGAAAAGATTTCAACATGCCGCATTTCAACTTCAACCGACGACCAACCCTCAATTTGACATTAGACTGAACTCATTAACCCTCAATATCTTTAAATAAGTTCTTACTCAAAAACCAACAATCAAGAACCTAAAAAGATTTTAGCCCTCCTATTCATTCACAAAGCCCCACTCACACTATGATTTTCTTTATTTTAAAATTCTTCTTTCCTATCCCTTTTCTTTTTTTTCCCCCACCTTACTCCACATACCCACCTCCACCTTCTCCAAGGTTTTAACCTTTCTGGATTTAGTAACAACCACCTGACAACCATCTCCGATCGTCATCACATAATTCCTCACTAAGTGTACCACAGGACTTACAACGAATCATCCACCAGCAAACTGTCAGCCCGCCATTCTGAGGGTGAAAGGATTCAGTCTACATCGCTATTAACCCACCAATTCATTACTTGATAATCTTTAATCTCCTAAAGTTTTGTTTCCCAAAGTAGTACCATATTAACACCTGCTAAATCAATAATCCTGTTTAAGATTCTCCTTTTTGCTGCATTATTCATCCCCTTATATTCAATCTTAAAATCTTCATTCTTATTGCTTAGACTTTGTTATCCAACCCCTTTAACCTCTCAATAACCGACTCATCATCACAGTCAGTAGAAAGACCCAATAGGTTCCCTGCTTCCAAACATCTTTTGCTTCTCTTGTAATCTTCATACGACAATGATCCATTGGCAACTTCATCAAAATGATTATTGAATGCATGCTGCTTATTCTTGGATAGCTTTTTCACTTTGTTCTTCTTTTTCTTTTTCTTTTTTTCCACCTTAATCAAGATAGCTTCCTCAATTACTTCTAAAGATCGAATTCGTCTGAGCCTAGAGGAGGATGCTCCAAATTCATTTAAGATAAGAATTTCACATGCTTCATTAACTTTACTATCTCCAGGATGATCAGACTCATATTGAATAGCATGCAGGAGGATGATTTGTCTGATAAACTATTTTCATATCCAATGATGGGGGTGTAATGTTTTGGGTGGGCCTTGGAGAATCAACAGGCAATGAGTTAAGAGAGTTGTCGATGTGGTTCCAACGTCTATATTGTCTTTATTGGAATCATGCCAGTAGAAGCACCCTTTTTAACATCATTGCATGCATCTAAAGATTCTGACACAATCTAATTCCCCTTATGATGTCAGCTTTGCCTTAAGTGTGACGCCCTGAAAGCGCGAAAAATAGGGTAAATTTAAAACTTTTTTACTCATCAAATCACAATTAAGGGTGCATTCCTATGCAGTGTCATACATCATCATACATATCATACCTCAGGATCTCATCATTAAATAGTATATATCATATCATATACATTACTCAATTCAGATTGAAGTATCCTAATACATCCCATATAATGTTATACATCAAGTGTCAGTAAATACACATTAGTCTGGGTACATGAAATGTAAATTATACCTCTAATACAAATATATGGCTTGGAGCTCAAGTCCTCTACTAGCCACTACTCCGTATGTCGCAGAAAATTCTCTTCACTTGAAGGAATCTGGGTGGGGGGGGAGAGAGAAAACAGGGTGAGCTTCTAAATCGCTCAGTAAAAAGGTAAGGGATTCATTAATAAGAAAATGATTTGCACAACACAATCATTTTGTTTTACATGATAAACTCAATAAACTCAATGGAAAATGTAGCGTGAATAGTTAAAACATCATCTCAAAGCCCATGTAAAAACATGATAATAAATGGTTCAATTCAAGGTTACAAGCATGTAGAAATCAAGATGCGATAATGGCTTTTCTCTTTAAAATGTGATAAAAAGTACTGCAATAGTAATGCACGTGGCACGACCACTAAACACACGTGGCACAGCCACTGATTTAGATTCACACGTGACATAACCACCAAATACACGTGGCACAGCCACCAAATACACGTGGCACAGCCACTGATTTAGATTCGCACGTGGCACAACCACTAAATACACATGGCACAGCCACTGATTTAGATTCACATGTGGTAGGTAACCAATGCTACCAGAGTAGGGGTCATCTCACGTTACCAGAACGGAAGAATATCAGACTTACATGCTACTAGAGTAATGCCTGGTGTGTATTCAAAATGACACACCTAAGTCTCAATCAATAGCCATTATCATAAAAATCATTTTACCTTCACGTAAAGCTCATAATGGTTTTCTCTCATAAAACTCATTTTAAACCATTTTGTACTCAACATAAAACATGTTAAAACCGATCTTCAACCGGTAAAACCACGCACACATTTCTCAAATCTCAGTACACCTTAACGTAGGGCCCAAAATACTGTTCACATTTTAAACACAAAATGGTTATAAAACGTCTTCACATATAGTTTACAACTCATAAAAGTTGGGCCCCAACCGGCTATAAAATCGTGTGCAATTCTCATTCACAACACATAAAACATGCTTGTTTTCTCAATCGAAAATCATGCTACAATATTATCACAAAACACATACACAATGAGTTTAATTTTCCCTTACCTCTTTACACCTCGTATAGTGCAATCGTTTCCCCGTATCACGAACTAGCTTTGCATTCCACTCTGGAACTCTCGAGCTATCCAAACGATGTTAAAAACATCAATATCTCAGCTCAATCGCATTATTGAGCATACATTTGCTCATATTTCTCACTAACACCTAAATCTCTCAATTATCCCATTTCTCATGACAATCACAATACGTTATCTCATCCACTACATCTCAACATTCTACATTTCTCATATATAATACCCATACCAAAATCACCTCATTGCCTAAATTTCCAATTTATAGATAAAAATCCCAATTTACCACAATTTACTTAATATCATCATCACTCCAATAAAATCACAATTTCATCAATCTCTAACCATCTCCTAGCTATTTCATCACCATGCCCATGTTCACAATCACCAAATAATCACTTCAAAATCCAAGATTGAAGTTTAGAGAGTACCCAAACTTGTGGAGTGCTCAACTCCCACCTTGATTTGATTTGTCCTTCGATTTCCAAGTATATTGTTCTCCTTTGGATGAGGAAGAACTTTCTTTCTTGGCACAACTCTTGATTTGGACGAAAATAGGCGATTTAAAAGAGAGAGAAAGCTAGGGTTCGGTTGAAATGGAGGTTTGAAAGAGAGAGAAAAGATGAAATGTAGGAAAACACAGGGGTCCTTTTATAGACGAAGGGTAGGATATCGATCTGACTCTTGATGAGATCGATCTGCATTTCAATTTGGGGACGATTTGAGGCAATTTTATGCCTAGGAGATCGATCTGTCTAGGGGTGAGATCGATCTCTTAATGGCCTTATGAGATCGATCTACTCCAATTATGAGATCAATCTCAAGTTTACAGAATGCTTCATGAGATCGATCTGCTCCTTGAGGAGATCGATCTTCTCCTTAACAGAAACATTTTGAGATCGATTCCTTCCTCATGAGATCGATCTCTTCATTACAGAATCATAAAGAGATTGATCATCTTCCATTAGAGATTGATCTGCTCGCTTAAATTCCTCATTCCTTATCATTTTTGACCTACCAGATTGATCTGGCCCCATAGTTTCACACTTTAACATAAAATCTCATTTATAACTCGTTCATCACTTAAAATTTCATTCCATACCATCTCAATATATGAGTACATCATATTTAGTTCAATCAATTACACTTCATGTTCTCATTACATAATTTGATATGTGTAAAATTCTCAAATCTCACATTAAGGGAGGGCAACGGTTCATTTACATCACCATCTTCATGTAAACTCTGAGAATGGCTTGAACTAAAAACTGACTGAGTAAGAAGATTTGTTGCGGTGATAACGTTTCTACGAGATTTACAGCCAACATGGTAAAAGGATTCCAAATCTGAATCCATTTCTTCAACCTTGACCGGATACGATTTTCCACTAAAATCAACAAGAATCAACTCATCAATCTTCTTCAAATGGTTTGTCATAATAAACATAACACCCTTATTGAAATCTTTGAAGTTTAACGTCTTTTTGTCCAATGAAATGAATTCACCCATCACCTTTGTAATATTCTTAAAACTATCCAAACGCCAAGCATGCAGAGGAATACCAACTCGAGTAATCCAAGTTACTCTATGTTTGAATTCTATGTTTGATGACCAAAGGTTAACCTTAATGAACCATTGCTTGAGCAATTACCTCCTATCAAGATGTATGGTTCTATAGTGTTTTCTTCATTAAATTCGATAAAAAATTGCATATCCAAGATCTTCTTCACATGGATGTTAAAGGCCTCATGAGTTTTGAAATTTTCATGCAATGTGATGGCATCATCAAAACACCTTGTTCTACCTACTACACATTTTTCAAGTTTATGCGGGACCTTAGCATCCACTTTAGCTCTACAAATAGGCAATCTCCCTTGATCTTGAAGAAACTGACTTCTCTTTTCTAGATCTTGATTCTTCGAAGAAAATTCATTATGAGGGGATTTTTGGCATTCCTTTATCAGAGCATCCCTATATGAAATTTTGAAGCAGCTTGAATCACCTAGCTCCCCTGACTTGCCCATGTGAACTCCCTTGATCTTTTGATTAAGAGCCAAATCACTGATTGTCTTCTTTACTAATAATTATTTTTATTTTCATCTTGTTTAGTAAAAGGATTAACCCTATTCCAAAAGGTAGATCTAGCATTAAACTTTGCTATGTTAACATCAATCCTTCGTTTCAGGATTTATCCTTCCCACTACTATTTTGGCTTTCGATAAGTTTGTGAAACAAACAAAGCCAAATCTTCTACCTCTAACGTTGCGCTTGCGGAGGATAAAAGCGTTAAGTACCTTACCATGGCTTTGGAAAATCCTTTAGAGCCATTGTCAATGTACCTTTAAAAGGATATTGCTAACAAAGGCAGAGAAAATGCCAACATCTAGTATGTCTTAATCGAGGCTCAACCTTAAGAGCTTGTCAAGTATGCTGTCAAACAAGGATATCGTGTCAACTAAGGTTTTTCCCTTTTACAATTTGAAGGGAAAATCAAAATGTTTTACCAAGCTTCTACCATGAAAAGTATTGTAGTTCTACTACACCAACCTAAAAGATAATCATGTGTACAGATTATTGTAATGACCATGTTAGTATCATTATTGTGTCATAATATTGGAACCCTATATCCGTTATTCACAGTTTACACTAACTTAAAACAACAAAAAAAGAACAAAGCTAACATGGTAGCTATCACATTCATAGAGGAAAGAAAATGAAAGCAAAGATCATGAACATATCCCATAGTTCTTTCATTTAAGCCTATATTAGAATTGCTTAAACAGATTTTTGGAGGATGCATCCTCCACAGAAATGGTTCAGATTACGACACCAAGATTTTGACCACTTTTAAATGGTATCTCTATGAACCCTGCAAATACACTGAAATAGAATTTCGGGTGCCTCAACATAGTACAAATTCCAAAATACAACTTAATATTCTTAGACAATCTCCACAGATGGTAAATTTCAAAAAGAGAAAAGAATGATTTTAAGTGTGAAGTTTTTACTTGTTTCTATATATCCATATGCATGAACATGAGTATATAAACTTAAAATCATCAAACTTTTCTAAATTCACACGAAGTGGGCAAAGATATTCAACAAGAAAAATCATTTTAAACCATTAACATTTAAAAAAGAACTTTGAATTGCTCTGGACAATATTAAATGTCAGCATGGCAAATGAAAAGGTATTATACTTAGATTCTATCATATAAAATTCCCAAAAGTCATTTAGCTTTGTGATGTATCAAATACTAAAAATTTCAAAATAAAATTTGATATCTATTATCAAACTTACCTAGTGATGCTGAGGAAGAGACTGTACAATGTCAACTATAATTGATTTAAATGTCTTCGACAATGCAAGAACAATCCTCACTAGAAATATATCATGATGTGTAAGCACTACAAAAAGAAAATAGTTTCAAGGACATGAAATTTTTGGCTATTTAGAAAACCACTGAGGTTTCGATATACTACAAACCTATCTCTGACTTAATAAAATCTACCGTAACTACTATTAAAGGCACTTTAACCTAAATAAAAAATAACTTTCTTTTTCTATTTCTTAAATAATTTTTTTTCTCTTATTTTGCAAATTGTAGCCTTAACCTTCATCATCTTCTTGCTCATTCGTTTTACCAGAAAACTAGAAAATCAAATCCTTTGGCTTTTAAAATCAAGTCAAAATCTCTCTTAAATCACTTTTTCTCCTATATGATTTCTAGCTAATTTCCGTAATATTTGAAAATCATGCCTTAACTTGTAAATGTTGATACTCTCCATCGTCATCATCATTTTCACCACTGATGACTCATTTTGTCACCACCACTGGCATTTCATCGGTAAGGTAATATATTTAAGATTACGTTTTTGACATTTTGAAGCATTAGATATCTTAGTTTTTGTCTAGATCTAAATCTTTAACATTGAGGGACTTATTTAGGAGAGGTTTTGGCACTCCCTAAGAGGATGTTTAGTACCTGAGAATAAAGAAAAGACAAGGAAACAAGGACTGGAGCAGGGCAGAAGCCCAAATACAGTATCAGTTCTCAAGTATATGAAGGTTAATAATGGAAGTTTAGGGTTTAGAGAGGTTCACCAATTTTTGGAATGCTAAACAGAAGGTGTTGTGAGCGAGAAAAGGTTAGAATCCTTCATATCTCTTTCTTAGCTCCGTTTATAACTGTTTAGGATTGTGTGGCAACACTACGTGCCCGTTTGGTATCATGAAAGTAAACACTTTGTGCTGCAATTTAATTGGGCGCAAAGTGTTTACATTGTTTGGTATTCAGAATGTAAACCGCAAAGTGATTGCGACTACAATCACTTTGCAACCAAGTTTGCAAAGTAAGTTTGACACAATTACCCTACCCATTCACGACTCTTTCTCTGCTCTCTCATCCTCACCATCGTGAAATCCTTTCTGCAGAAAAACCATTGCAACCACC
Organism: Firmiana major; assembly: GCA_033439115.1. Lineage (NCBI taxonomy): Eukaryota > Viridiplantae > Streptophyta > Magnoliopsida > Malvales > Malvaceae > Firmiana > Firmiana major. Next base: position 68,345,230 of record CM065899.1, read on the forward strand.
TCCTAGAGCACAGACCAACTATCGCAACCCAAGTTATCCCCATCCCCATCTATGTTTTCCTCTTTGTCTTCCTTCTCCGTTGTTGTTTGCTGCAAGCTCAATTTCATGTTTGCTGTCGTTCACCTTTGTCTCTTTTCTTTCGACTAGTGAGTCTCCTCTCTTGCAAAACGTTTCAAGAAGCGGTTCCAATGCATGTTGAAATGGGGATTGAATTTGATTGAAGTTAGATTTAGGGGTTAGAAAACTTGGGTTTAGGTTTTTGATTGGGTTTGTGAAAAACGGATAAACAGAATACATTAATCCTTTCTGATAGTTTCTTCCTTCCATTTCTTGAGCTGTCGATTTTGCATCATCCTTTCTTAGTCACGAATGGCTAGCTTCAGCCACCACAATGCTCCAGCTTCTCTAAATTCATTGTCTCTTGAAATTCTCTAACTCTTTCTCTTTAACATTCTCGCTCTCGCTCTGCCATTTTAAAGATAGCTCTCTCTTTCTCTCTTGCCAGTTGAAAGGCTCACTTCTCCATTCAAGTTCTCGTCGATTGAAGGTTTATCCCTAAATTCTCCCACTTCTCAATGCTGATTGGTTTTTTTTAGTAATTATGTACAAAGGAAAAATGGATTCTTATCACAATGAATGTTTTGTAGGATTGGGGACATCAAAGTACAGGAAAATTATTATCCCACAAATTTAAGTCTTTAAATTGCATAGTTCCTTATATTCTGTTTATTCACTTATGGTATTCTATTCACGAATTTATCAAAGTGAATGTTTTGTAGGAGTATTCTATTTAACATAATGTCAATGGAATTGATTTGATATCTAAAATTTTAAGGAATCAGGTTATTTGCAATGCTTTGTTTATTAACTTTTGATTATAATATTATAGCTTAAATTAGTATATAATTATTGTTTTCGCTTATGTTTGGTTGCTAATAGCCTTATGTAGCTTTTGTAGTTTTGTTTGTCTTTTTTTTATATGAGTTGATTGACATTTAAGTAGTTTACAGAAATTAATTTGAGGAGTGCCTACTAGTTTGGTCCTCAAAGCTAAAAGCTATCTCTCCTCGATCAGGTATAATTCTCTTCATTATTTCTTGTTTAAGAGCCCCACATGATTAGAAACTTGAAATTTTAGAATTTATCTAAATCCAAACGGAAAACTAGTTGCTTCTTATCTGATTAAAAAGAATTGGATCTTTATTATTCCTTTATCAGCTTTAGGTAGTAAGTTATTCCATTTTTATTTAATTAACAAACATTTGATTATTAGTATATTATTGGGAACTAATCTTTGCAAATGTGCTAATCTTATTATTAGGAACTAATCTTAGTATATTATTGGGTCTTTGCCCAAGGTATATCATCTTTGTAAGTGGGGCTTTGCAAGGTGTTGGATATAAGTTCTTAACAAATGTACAGTAAACTGTTTTATGGTAATTCCATGTTCTGTTTCTTTCTCTGATTGTTGGTAACTAATGCGCCAAATCTCTCATCAAACATCATACTATTAATCGTCCAATGCTTTTCATAAGGAAATTTGAGTCCCATGCTTTGATAATTTGGCAACTAATTTTCAATTCCTATATTGGATTTCACTCTTGCTCTTCTCTCCTTTATGTTAGCTATTTCTTCTTAGTTAAGGATTTTTTTTTTAATAATTTGAAGGTGGTTGGGAGCCCTGTATTCGTATGATTTAGTATTCCTTTTAGTCACTCTTTTTAACCAATGAAGAATAAAATTTTGGATCTTTGTCGAAAAGGTTAATCTTCACCTGTGAAGATAAGCTGGATACTCTATTTGCGGTTATATTAAGTTGTATCTATATGTACTTGATGTTTCTTTCATTTTCCAACGCCTTCCATTTCAATATTCTTTCTAGAGCTTCACGAAAAATATTGTTCCTCACCTGTGAGGATAAGTTGGATACTGATTTATAGTAATAGGCATCTTCGTATGCTTGGTGAGGATAAGTTGGATACTGATTTATAGTAATAGGCATCTTCGTATGCTTAATATTTCTTCCATTTCAACACTGTCCCTGAAGATGATGTGGAAGTAGAGCCGAGTCTCCAGAAAAGCTTCATTGCCATTAGTGTCATCATCCTTGCGATTTTTTTTCTCCCTGATTGCTCGTGAGTTTCTTAAGAACAGCGGTTGATTTTCACGTATATCTTCAGTTGGCAGCAAGTGAGGGAGACTTGTGAGAAACAGGTAAAACTTTGGAGGGAACTGATTCTGGATTCCTGTAGAACTCAGAAGATATTTATAATTAGCTCACGGAATAATTTCTTGTTCTCAAATTCTGTTATTGAACGTAAGACCTGTTTCTCTAAGTCCTAGTTAAGCCATCTTATTAGATCTCTGAAACTGTACGGTGCATTTATCTTACAGCCACTATGCTTATAAAATTAGTCTACTAGGTTTTCAAGAGATTCATATAGAAATAAATATACAAAAATTAATTACTCTACTAGTTTTGTTTGTCTTTTTTTATATGAGTTGATTGACATTTAAGTAGTTTACTACCTGGAAGGAGTGCATGATTTTTATATGGCTAATAGAAGTTCCCTTGATTTTTCATTTATTTATTTAAGAAGTGTATGCTTCAAATGTATTTAAATAAATAGTAGCACTTTTTATTTAAATATGCTTCAAATGTTAAAGGAAAATTTTTATTCTAATATGCTAATAGAAGTTCCCTTTATTTTTATATGGCCAAAAAATCTCGAGACTGTATTTTCTAAGTTTACATGTGGCCTTTGTTTGCATAACAATTCTTTAACTATAACTCCAGAAAAGCTGCTTTATGGAATTATATTCTAAGTTTCAATTTTCTCAGTGTGCAAAATAGCTTATAAATTTTCAATACTTATATTAAGGTTGAAAGAGTAAACAAAAAAAAGCATTACCATTGACTGTAAGCTAGAATGTTAACCCAACTACAAAAGCATGTTAAGCTGTCGTTTAAGAATTAAGATTACACTGCCATGATAAGGTATATAAAGTAAGTAAACAAAAACATATATATACCATGAATTGGGTCCAGTTAGGACCTGAAATTCATCAGTATCTCATGTGATGGGATGCGTTGTTTTATACTTTAATTTCCTGGTTAATTTTCAATTGCAAAATCATGCAATATGTTTTTTGTTTCTTATTAATTAAAAATAAAAAGAAAAGATAAAAGTAAAATTATAAACAAAGAATTGAAACCCTCAAAATGTTTGACATCTACTCTTTTTTATCACACACACACACACACACACATATATATATATATATATATATATATATGAATATATGCTTTTTATATATCTATTTACAATCTTGAACAAAACAGAAATCATTTGACTGAAGATAAATCGAGAACACATGACACATGAAAATTTTGAATTTTGGCTTAAGACGCACCACGAGTCTCATGTATTGGTAAAACAGTTGTCAAAATTAAGTTAACATTGACCACCATCATAAATTTCATGTTCTGCAGCTCTTCAAAGTTGATAGACACTATGAAAATTTATCTATATATAGATATCAATGCATAGTGATAAAGGATGAGTCCGAAAGAATTGAGCTATACATTCAACTTGCATTATTATTCGCTTTTATATGATTGGTATGATATCTGAAAGAATTGAGCAAATTAATTGTTTGTATTTGCATAAAAAATGCCCATTAAAAAAAGTTAATCATTTCTACAATTTTGGTAATTAGATATGGCAAAGACATAGTGTATATTGGATACAGACTGGACATCTATAACAGTTGGCCGAAAGCTCAAAGACAAGTCAATGGGTTTATGGGAGCAACTTATCAATCATTTCCTACTAGAGCCCAAGCTGAACAAGCTTTTTTTGGATTATTGGGGATTGAATGATTATTCTAATACTGAAATACCAATGTCGATGCTATTAGGCACCACGAAAGACAATTAAATGATCAGCAGCGTCATATTATTCAACATCAACCTTCCATTGTTTATTGGTGTCATTTAGTAATTGCATTCTGTATTAGTGTTATTTTAACTTTGATTTGTGTTCGTAATGGTTAGTGTAATTGTTTTGATGGTCTTGTAATTTGAATTATCATATGGATTTTAGGGTTTAATATGACAATGTGCTAGACAATATATATGTATGTTGATAGTTAAATGATATGTGAACTTGTTATGTTAAATAACTTTTTCATTGAAACTTTTGTTAATGACAGAATGGAGGATTATCATAACAACAATATGCAATGGTCACCACTGCCATAGCTTTATGTCTAAAACTTTTAAACATTATTCACTTGGTTAATGTTTGTGTTCAAGATTGCAGTATTTTGTTATTGAATATGAGAAAGCGTAAAAGGGAGAGTGGTACTAGTTATGAGAGACAAGTCATTAGGCAGTTGAATTTTAGAAGAATGGTGTTTGATTCTGATTTGACATGTGTTGAAATCATTAGAATGGATAGGCACTGCTTCTATAAAATGTGTAATATGCTTCAAACAATTGGTAGACTTGCACCAACAAAAAACATGAATGTTGAGGAAATGGTTACTATATTCTTGTACATTATTTCTCATCACATGAAAAATAGGATCCTTAAGCGAGAATTTGTTAGAAGTAGAGAGACCGTGAGTAGGCAATTTACTGTGGTATTAAATTCAATACTAAGGGTACATTCAGTTTTGTTAAAGAAGCTAGAGCATGTAGTTAAGAATTCCAATGACCCTATATGGAAATGGTTTAAGGTAATGTGTCTATATGCTGAAGTTTTTACGTACATTCACTATAATGCTTAAATGAAACTAATTGACAAAATATTTGTTTCAGTTTTCTATTGGAAACAATAGAACTATTTAGGTGCATTAGATGAGACTTATATTAAAGTTAATGCTTTGGAGGTTGATAAGCCCAGGTACAGGACTAGAAAGAATGAAATTGCTACAAATGTCTTAGGGGTCTGTTCACAAGATATGTAATTCATATATATCTTACCTGGATGGGAAGGATTCGCTGTAGACTCTAGGGTTCTTCGAGATGCTATCTTTAGAAGGGATGGGTTGAAAGTGCCTAAAGGTATGAAATTATTATCAGCAGCGTGAATTTTTTTTCACATTAGAAGGGTTTACCTAAGACTTTATTTTTTTTTTGTACCATAGGTTTTTATTACTTATGTGATGCTGGGTATACCAATGGAGAAGGATTTTTAACTCCATATCGAGGGCAAAGGTATAATTTAAGTGATTGGAGACAAAATCACACCCCTCGATCAAAAGAAGAGTTGTTTAATTATAGACACTCTAGTGTCAGGAATGTTATCGAGAGATGTTTTGGGTTGCTAAAGATGAGATGAGCAATACTTCGAGAGAGATCATGGTATCCAGTGAAAACAAAGTGTAGAATAATTTATGCATGTGCTTTGTTACACAACCACATAAGGAGAGAGATGTCAATTGATCCACTTGAGGCGAACTAATAGATGCATTTGTTGAATCTAATCAAGAGGCTGAGACCATCGCATTCATCGAGTCTTCTCCTGGATGGATAAATTAGAGAGACAACTTAGCAGAAGAGATGTGGAATGATTGGCTTGCTTCATCGAACCGCAATTAATCTATGTCGTATGCTATTGTGTTATTTGTTTGATTTCGAACAATCTAAATATGTTTGGTTTGTACGATTTCTCATAAATGGTTGTACTTATTTTGATATTAGGCAGTTGAATTTGAACTATCTAAACTAGACACTTGTTTGATTGTTTATTTCAATGTTTGTTTAGGTGAATTGATTAGAATGTTAAAATTATCACATTTTTTTAAACTATTTCATTCCTTCTAACAAGTTGTTTTTCTAGTTTACTTGTGTAACAGGTTGATGGAAGGTGATTCATCCCAACGCGCTGCAAATAGAAGGCCCACACACCAGTGGACGACAATTGAGGATGCCATCTTAATCGACTGTTGTATAGAGCTTGTCAACCAGGGTGGTTGGAGCAAAGACAATGACACATTCAAGGCTGGATACTTGACACAACTTGAGAAATGGATGGCCAAAAAAATATTGAACTGTGATATCAAAGGTAACCCTCACATCAACTCCAGGATGAGAATGCTTAAGTCATAGTACAAAGAGGTTGCAGATATGTTAGGTAATGCTACATCTGGATTTGGGTGGGATGAAGAGAAAAAGTGTGTAACATACGAGCTTGATGTTCGGCATGGTTGGGTAAAGGTATTATAAATTATAACTTATTGCAATTCATATATATTTTTTTGATATAATATAGTTTAATTAAAGAATTTGCATTATTTTAAATTGAATTGTAGAGCCATCCTGGAGCAGCGAGACAACGAAACAAGCTTTTCCCACACTTTGATAAGTTATCTCTCATTTTTGGTAAGGATAGGGCAACTGGTTAAACAGCAGAAACTCCTGGACAAGTTGTTGATAATATCAACACTGAAAATGCAAATGCAGAAGCAGGCCTTGAATATATGAATCTTGATGCTGATGTAGGTGAAAATGAGGCCTTCACACCATGCAATGATCCATCTGTTGGTACTCAAAGACATTTAGTTTGCAACGCTGATAGTGATGTTACTCGCAATAGAAACAAGAAAAAGAGATCTGCATTCTGGTATGGAGGCAGTTGTAGAAGCATTAGTCCAGAACATAAATGGCCTTCATACCATATGTGAGAAAGCGACTGCACAAGTTGGTATGTTGGCTGAGTGCTTTAAATTTATGGCTGATGATGCTGCTAAAAGGATGAAGGTGATGGATTTAATAGCAAAACTGAAGGATGATGTAGAAGGATTGACAGAAAATGATATAGTTGAGATTACAGAAATTATCCTCAGTAGTTCGACCAGGATTGATGTTTTCTTCTCATGTTCTATTGAAAAGAGAATGCTCTATGTGAAGAAATACCTTCGTCAAGTTCATGCTGCATCTGAGATATAGGGGATTGAGTTTTGGATGGTTGACTTAGGATGTTTATGACTTTTTATTATAAGTTGATGGATTTTTATAACTTATTATGTATGGGGATATGCTAGTAGGACATAGTTTGATTGTTACGACTTAATGAATGATTATGGCAAGTTATGGATTATTATGTATGAAGATATGCTAGTAGGACTTTAATTGGATTATTATGAATTAATGGATGTTTATTAGGACTTGTATGAATTATTCTGACTTTCATGCATGTTTTAGGTAATTATCATGCAACAAAAATACTTTTATGGATGTTATAGATAATTATTTAAACATAAAAAATATTTTATAAGGACTTGTATGAATTATTATGACTTTCATGCATGTTTTAGATAATTATCATGCAACAAAAATACCTTCATGGATGTTATACGTAATTATCATACAGAAAAATATTTTATAAGGATTAAAATAAATTATTATGACATTCATTAAAAATAATAGATGAATTAAAATTTAAATTAATAATACATGAATTTGTAAATTAATAAATTTGTAAATTTAAATTAATAAATGAATTTGTAATAAGAAACTAATTAAAATTTAAATTAATAATAATGAAAATTTAGAATTACAAATAATGAGCAATATTAATAATATAATTTTATATCATTTACATTTTCATTTTAATTAATTTTTTTATTAAATTAAAGTTATTTTTTATAGTTATGGATATTTTTGAAATTTGACACAACTTTCTCAATAAAGTAAGTACATATCAAATGCTGTAAAGTTATTTTCTCTGCAATTTAAACATAACTTTACATTGCATATCAAACGCTACAAAATTATTTTCTCAATAATCACTTTTTCAGCAATCACTTGTTCAGTAATCACTTTGCGCTGCAATCACTTTCCCTCTAAAATACCAAAAAATTCCTATATGTCAAAGGGAACATTTCCGTTTTTCACAGTATTTGAGTTCCTCAACCTGGTCGATGGCAATATCACTGTGTAGCAAGGCCGTTTATTGTGAAGAAGCTACGCTAGCATAGGCGAGTTGGGTTTTACTCAATCTGTAAGGCTTACTCGCCCATGGCTTAGGCTTTCTAGTGTTCAAGGCCTATTCAGTGCATTGAGCTTGTTGAGGGCTATTCATCTGGGTTGAGCTAGAGCTTAATGGGCACTATGCATAAGGCTTATTACCCCATTATCTTGCAAGCGAGTATAAGGTGCTGCTCACTTGAGAGCTGAATGGAACCAGCGAGTCATGTTGGAACCTGCTTGTTTAATGAGAGGAAAAAATGTGATCGTTGTCGTCAAGGAAAGTAATTGGCTATGTATATGGCGTGGAGCGTAGGCCAGATGAAGTTTTAAATTTTAAAAATTTGAAAATTTTGAATTTTTGAATGAAAGCTGCAGGGGCAGGTTGTATAGGTGTTATTGCGAGCTCGTGTCTGGTACGTTAGTGCCACGTGGGGCTACAGATTATTGGGCTTTGGGGCTTAATTATTATTTTGCCACGTGGGTATGAGCAACTGGCCACTCTGTCGTGTTAGGGTACAGAACTCGAGGATGCAGAAGTTATTGTTTTACTATTTTATGCTTTACAATTTTAGTATATATTACTGAATTTAGGATTTGTCTATCCTTGTACGCCTTCTTTTGTCTCTGGCTTCATGTGTAGGATGTTATTGTTGCCAAGGATTTGTTGTTTGGCTACGACAAGCGTTTCTTCTACAGTCTACAACGGTCAACACGTTTGTGTTATTCTCTATTATTGCTGAGTGTCATTTGTAACATCGTTACTTTTCTATTGTTTGTTTGATAAAGTGGTAAAGAATAGATGATCATCGGAGTCTAGGGTTATATGGTGACACGTCAACGTGTGCGATGGAAAGTGTGTCGGCTATGGCTTTCAGTAGTGGGTCATTCGACCGTGAGCAAGAGAAAGAAGCGAAAGAGGTGAAATTCGTTAAGGAGTCGAGTGGTCAAGGTAATGGTGATGGTAGGGATCTTATGATAGTAGATGCTCTATATTTGAAGGGCTTTGGAATTGAGTTGGGTACAGAAGACAATCTTGATGACGATTTTGTGGCCATAATAAAGGAAGATGCTATCATTGTTGGTGATACAGCAACTGGTGTAGGTAAAGGAGAAGGTGATGGTTGTGGAGAGGTTGATACCGGCGCGAGCGAAGGAGGCACCATTGGTGTTCGCAAGGTAGAACTGGATTTAACGAGGAAGGTTAGATTGGCGTTAGTGAAGAAGGTTTGGCTGTTGTTGGCGAAGAAGGTCAAATTTGCTCTAACGAAGACGGAGATGATGAAGGTGCTAGAGAGAGAAATAGGCGTTTGCTATCATATATGTAATCATTTGCGTTACAATTTAATTGAGTTTAAAATAATTATTATGTTTGGTTTTAAAAAAATTGAATGTAAAGTTATTACAGTTGCAATCATTTTACATCTAAAAACAGTAAAGTTAATATTACCTGAGTTGTCATTTTAACAAAATATCAAAAAATTATTATAATTTTTATGAATATTTATAGGATATTATCATGTATTAAAAATATTTTATTAGGATTTATATGAATTATTATAACTTCCATGGATGTTATAGGTATTATGTTGATGTCATGATAATTGAAAATTTACAATTGATACATTAAAATTTCGAATTACATTAATAATACATGAATTTTTAATATTATACTAATTAAAATTAAAATTAATAATAATACATGACAATTTAAAATTATAAATGATGAGTAATATTAATAATACAACTTTTATTTTAATTAATTTTCATTAGAAAGTTATTTTTATAGTTGTGGGTATTTTTGAAATTTGTCACTATTTTTCCAATAAAGTGATTGCATACCAAACACTGCAAAGTTACTTTCCCTGTAATTTAAACAGAACTTTACATTGTCATACCAAACGCTGCAAAGTTACTTTCTCAGTAATCACATTCCCTGTAATCACTTTTCTTGCAATCACTTTACACTACAATAATTTTTCCTGCAAGTTACCAAACACTAGTTCATGAAGATAGTTGGGAGTTGTACGATGTGCCAAGCACTTTGAAAATAGCTACTATAAAAAGTCTTATGGATAGCTTAAAACGTTTATACTACACATTTGCCTTTGTTTGATCATCGAGCGAGTACAGTTACAAATAACAAAGTTTGTTTTTATGCGTTTCAGTTTAGAGCAAGGTTCAACTAATCACTTCATCCATTTTTCGCCACATGCTTGAAGGGTTGGGGTTTAGCTACCTCATAGTTTAAGTGGGAACGCGTGGGCTCGATTAGCAATGTACCTTGTCACTTGTGAGAAGCATGGTTGGCCTAGTTCTTTTGGTTTTATTAAGAAGCTATACACCTTGAGGGCGAGTAGACCTGGCTTTTATTATCTACACAGTAGGGGCAAGGTTTTGGTAACTGACACGAAGTCCAATTTCCATCATTAGAAAGACAAGTGCTTCACCATCTTAGTTGGTGATGGAAATTGGGGCTTTAAGTTGAATTGGAGTTTGATGAGGCACAAAACAGGGAAGTGCCTTGATAAGCCTTTGAGAAGAAACAAGTGAAATTTTTCGAGGAGAATAGTTTAGAGGTGGAGGATTTATATGATGGGTTAGTGGTTAAGGAGTATTGTATAGTAGGGCGTCTATAGGCTCCGTTTGCAACAGTAGATTTAGATGGTTTTTTTATGGATTTTCCTCGTAATCATGGTGAGTATTTAAGATTACTCTCCCACTTTGGTTTCTTTAGGTGGGGCACTAAGTGTCTCTGTCACGACCCCTTTTCATCCTTTTCATCCAAAAATCACTATAAATTTTTCACATTTTCGTTTCTCTTCCCGATCGTGAACATTCTTACCACCACACAGTTGAGCTATGAGTCAGTATTAATTCATCATTTACCATTCATCTTTCAATTAATCAAGAGCAACGCATGCTTTTGAAAATGTAAATCCTATACTTAAACATGTTTGTTAACACTTACACCCCCCATATTACAATTCAAAGTGATTATTGTGCTATTATATGTTTAGATACAAAAAGAATTCTTGTGTGTATACCTGTTGGCGATGAAGAGCAGCGGATATCCAAATACAACACCTCAGTCCTTCACTAGGCTAGTATGCACGCTTTGTAGAGGTGGAAAGTGAATAAGATGAGCAACCACACACTCAGTAAGACAATAATGTAAGCATGATAGATAACTACACTATCTACATGCTTATAATGTCATAGCATAAATCATTTATATTCAAATCATGAGGAAATAATAAAACTATGTCACATGTATATACATATATCATGTACTGAAAATATGAAAATAGATATGTAAACATGGAAATCATCATGTGAAAACCTCTCATGCTTAGCGTAATAAATACTTATCAGTTTCATCTCAAATTATAAAGTTCATAATAAATCATTCACTCAAAGTGTAACACCTTGTCAAAACATTAGCAAAACTCATCAAACAATGCATCATTCCTTTAAAACATACCACAAGGTTCCACCCTTCCCCGGGGTTTACTCTGGACAACATAAATCATCATCGGTATCTAAAACCATGTGATATCATATGAGACAGGTGGTCACTATAAACCAAGGACTCTGTTGGCCAACTATGTCATAATCATCTCAGACTACATGGATCTCGGTGTGCCCATCATGCTGGACAGAGGTGGGTTAGTCCTACGCCAGACTTTTAAATCAACATCACAACCATGCGATACAACGTACTCCATGTGACCTACACGGTACAACGTACTCCGTGGACCCATATCATGGTTGGGGGTGCTTGCCGTAGGTCTTATCTACCCCATGACATGTATAACCTACTCAATCTCAAGTGCACGTGCGAGCATCTCATCCATGTGACTAGCAGTCTACATGAGGCATCCAGCACGGCTCGTACGAGCATCTCGTTCGTGTGACATAGAGTCTACACGAGGCATCAGCACGACTCATTACATATCACAGTATGAAAGCCCAATGCGAGCAAAGCTCTAGCACGATTTCATGCATCATCGGTAAATACCCTTGTATGAGCAACGCTCTAGTACGACTTTATGCATAACAAAAAATGAAGAAATCACGTATGAGCATAGCTCCAGTACGGTTATAGGCATAAGTAAATCAATGAAAACCTATGCAGGAGCTATTAGCTCCAATATGGCTCGTAAAACATCATTAATTCAAAATATAGTGCGAGTTAGGCTCCAGCACGATTTAATCATATAAGTACGATAGACGGCTCTATTTCAACAAAACACTCTCAAAACCAAAGTTAGCACATAACTCATGCTATTTCACAAAATCATGAAATTACTAGCCAACCTATCTGTCAATTTTACTTAAACCAAAGCAATGTATTTTGTAAAAATATCAGAACATGTGATTTATGCAATTATTAACCTTACTATCCCCTTTTTGTAAGAATCATTTATATCCGAAGTTTGTCATACAATCATCATTTCTTTTCTAGATAACCAAGCATTTACAAAACCCTATAAACACCTTCAAAATATGAGCAGCCATCTCTGTATACTCACAAAATTCCCTTAATTGGAAATCGCGTCGAGTGATTCCACTTCTTTAGAGTTGCTCGATCGTGTGGTTCAATTCGCCTCCAATAAAATCTCCAGGACTGCACGAAATTACGTATCACATCAACTGAATCCAATGTAATAAAATTCTTGCGTTTACTATAGTCGATTCGACTTATAGTTTTCATTAACACTTATAAGGCCTAATTTCCTCTGAAGTCCATTTTGATTGCTCTACTTATTTTTGGAGAGTCTATTGAACTCTTTAGACCTATTGATTCACACTAAATCGATATTAAGCTCATAGTGCCTCTAGTTCATCATTTCCTTCACTATGACAATTTGTCAAACACCTCATATGCTCATTTTCATCACTTGACTAATCTCACAATGTAGCTTCATTTAATCATTTTAAAATCATGCATATCACCTCACTAACACCTTAGTATAATCCATTTATCATCAACTCAACCATACCATATTTTCTCATACCAAACCCATTCTAGGTCATGCTTGTTCCATTACATTTTAGGTAGTTTCAATCATAAATACATACACCAATCTACTCACCACAATAACTAGATAAATATATTTTGAGTTGGTGTATTAGAAACTCACCTAGCTTGACTTTCCTCTTTTCCAAATTTGAAGACTCCTTTGCTCCTTCAATCTAACAAATAAAATGTTGATTCCAAGCTATGTTGTTCTTCTCTTCACAATGAATAACTTTGCTCTAATAACTTTTTCTTAAATCTTTATAGAAGGGGGTGCATTGTAGAGTGAGAAAACTAGGTTATTTTTGGTTAAAATAGAAGAAATTTGGGTTGTCTCGTGTAAATGAGGATTCAACTGCCCAGTTTTTATAGAAATCGCGTTATGAGATCGATCTCCAAGGGCGGAGATCGATTTCCCCTTGCTTAATTTCCTTCAGAATTTGACATTTCAGGCTAGAGGATCGATATGTTTATTGCATGAGATCGATCTGCCTAATTGCATGAGATCGATCTGCTTAATGGAATAGGATCGATCTTTGCTACGCAGTGAACTTCAGAGATCGATCTGGCTTTGATGAAGGGATCGATCTTTGTTCATGGGATGGGATCGATCTGTTTCAGGCAGAAGACTTTAGAGATCTATCTTACCTTTAGAAGAGATCGATCTGGCTTATGGGAGGAGATCGATCTTGTCCAAATCGAGGCGATTGGAGATCGATCTGCTTGGATGAGGGATCGATCTCTCCCTTACAGAATGCCTTGGCTTTGCATTTTAGGGTAAAGAGATCGATCTTCCTTACATGTAGGATCGATCTGGCATTCCTCCTATAGCATTTCAGCTGAAATCTTCCCTGTTTTCAAAGCTACACTCATATGCAATTTCTTCAATATCCATTTTGCATTTCATTCACACTTAACACTCAAAAATATCCAATTCTTATAATTCATATATTGTATAACTTGTCTGTACATCAAGGAATCATAAAATTTACATAAAAATTTACGGGTCTTACACTTTGTTACAGGTTAGGCGAGTCGTGGAGGATGATGTTCATCGTCTTTCTTGGGCTAAGGGTTTTTATTTAAGGTAGGTATCATGTATTAACCATATGATATTTTTCCTTCGCTCTTCTTTTGTAAAGAGGATGAATAGTATTACGAAAGTTGAGAGGTAGAAGGAAGAAGCTAATAGTGTTATGTGGGCAACGACGAGGGTGGCAAAAGCAGAAGGGGAAGGGAAAGAGGCCTACTATTAATGTGCCTATTGATCCTTAAGTGAAAAGGCAACAAACTAGTATCGTGATTAGGAGGAATGATCTTGCAGTTATCCCTTCAATAACCACTACTCCTATTGTGCCTATTGTTGTTAACCTTGTAAGAGTAACTGTTGTTCGCCTTTCCTCTTTTGAATGATTTGTAATGACTCGTTCGATGTCAACACTAAGCGTCGATCATGGCACTGCCATTTCCCCTGTCATTATGGTCCCAATGCTACCAAAACCTCCAACTAGTAAGGGGATTCAGTGGTGGTTCCTTCTTCAAGGAGAAGAAGGTGTGATACCAACTTCAAGAAGTAGTCTCCCAATCGTAGGTCTTCATCTTGCTCAAATTTTCAATTAATTCCCATAGAATCTTTGCAAAGAGAGTTATCATTATTTGTTTGTCGCTTGTTATTACTAACTCAGCATTGAGAAAGAGGTAGTCAGTCAAGGTAGCCTAGGTTTGCTTCAAAGAGTATTTGTATCATTCTCGAAGCCTGTGTCTTAGGTAGACAGAAATTTTTGTATTGATAACTTGAGGATGTTAAAGGAGTACTTAGTCTTCTCCTTGTCATGGATGCAGATGTCTAGGTTTACTATCGTAAGTTTGCTAAATTGATTATGAGGTGTTGTTGGCTTTGTTAGATAAATGATGATGTTTACTAGTAGTTTTTTTATGTTGCAGGCTATAGGTACTCATATTGCTTTATGAACAAGTGAAAGCTACTGATGGCAAAATCAAGAGGTTGATCGATAAGATATCGAAGTGAATGATGCCTTGAAGAAGAAAGTAACTGTGTTGAGAGCTTGAGGAGGGATTATTTGATGTAAAGTGAGACCTTGAAGTTATTTGGGGAATAAATTGGCCCACGTAAAGGGAGACCTTCATGCCACTACTTCCACGCTAGTTGTTGAGTCTTGAACTTGAAAGGTGGCGCAGAATAAGTTGGATAAAGCCCATATTGGTTTAATAAAATGGTGACCTTAGAGAAACAGGAAAAGGTGAAAGTGAAGGTTGAGATAGATAACTTGGTGAAATAGGTGCAGGAAATAAAAACTAAGATAGGGGAGCTAGTGGCTAAGTTTGAGGAGAAAAAAAAGATATTGATATATGAGGCTATTGACAAGGGCTAATTGCTCTTAAGGATTTCAGGTAAGTTGCTTTATATGGGGTACAATTATTGTATAGGTCGTTAAATTTGTTTTCTTTTTAGATGGTGTTGTTCCTTACTGATCTCCCACGAATCTAAACGTGTATGACCTTGATAGTGCAGAGGAGTTAGAGAGGTTGAGAGTTGAGGTTAAGGTGGATCGTTTGAGGGTCCTTAGTGATGTCACAACTAATCTGTCTACACCTCTAACTCTAGTTACATTCGAGCTTTGACCGCATTGCGAGAAAAGATAGAGGTAATGCAATCTTTGCAGGCAATGATGCTCTCACGAGGAATAAGAATTTCATAAGGGTAGATGTTACTACAGTACCTGAAATTCCTCTTGCAGAAGTAGAAGTTTCTCTTGCACATGATCCGCTAGCTTTTGTGGATACCCTTTGGTGCAAATTCAAATACCTCATGTTCTTGCTGTTTTAGAAAATGTTGATCCGTCTACTAACCCACTTATTGTCAAGGATTCCATCAATGTGGATGGTGATAAAGTTGTTATTATTGCCAGTGGTGGGGTAAATGGCAGGGATAAAGATAGAGTGGGGTAGGAGGGTGGGGTGTTGATGTAATTTTATTTTTTTCTTTACATATTTCAGCTTTTATCTAGTTTTGTAATCATCTTTTATGGCTTTGAAAATGTAAAGAATTATTTAAATGAATAAATCTAAAATTAGCATTGAATGGACATTTATGTTTCCTCGATTAGTCGTATTCCCATAAGTTGATTGTTATTTCTTTTGTCGTATTATTTTATTATGTATCTTTGTTGTCGAATTGAAGTGTTTGGTTATCTTAGGGTGTCTTCATTAGCGGAGGCTTAGTGCCTTAGCTGCATAAGGGATTAGGTGCCTTTGTTGGCGAGGGGCTAAAGTGCCTTAGTTGGGTAAGGGTTTAGGTGCCTTCGTTGGCGAAGAGCTTAAGTGCCTTAACTGGTAAGTGCTTAAGTGCTTTCATTGGTGAAGGGCTAAAGTGTCTTTGTTGGGTAAGGGCTTAGGGGCCTTCATTGGTGAAGGTCTTGAGTGCCTTAGTTGAGTAACGACTTAGGTGCCTTAGTTAATGAGGGCTTAGTTGCCTTAGTTGAATAAGGGCTTAAGTGCCTTTGTTGGCAAAGTCTTCATGTGTCTTAGTTGAATAAGGGCTTTCGTGCCTTTGTTAACGAAGGGTTAGGTGCTTAGTTGAGTAGTGGCTCCAGGTGCCTTCGTTGGTAAAGGTGTGAGACCCCATGTATGTGTAACTTTAGTATATGTGAATGGAATTATAAGATAGATGATTTTTGAATCATATAAATGTGAATGAATTGCAAATGGGATAAACGAGTGTAATGGTTCAAGTTAAGGTTAAATAAAGGCGGAAGTGGCCATAAACTAACGAATAGAACTGTAAGACCCTTAAATTTCTATGTAATGTTTATGATTATTGAATGTATGGACAAGTTACAGTACATATGAATTACAAGAAATCAACGTTTTTAAGTTCTAAGTGTGAATGGATTGATAAATGAGTGTTGAAGTCATTGGATATGAGTTTAATTAGGAAAATTACTGTTAAAATGATGTAGGATGAAGGCCAGATCGATCCCATGTAATGAGAGATCGATCTCATGGCATGGTGAAAACAATATTAAGAGTTCTAGAAGAGAGAGATCGATCCCCCACTCAAGCAGATCGATCTCCATTAGCCTCGGGTTAGACCAGATCGATCTCCTCCCATAGGTAGATCGATCTCCATTAGTCACTGGGAAGGACAGATCGATCTCCCCTTAATGGCCAGATCGATCTCCTAAGCTTTCTGCCTGAGACAAATTGATCCTGTTCTTTTGAGCAGATTGATCTCATCACATTGAATAGATCGATCTCATACATTTGACAGATCGATCTCATGCCTGCAAAATGTCGAGAAACTGAAGGATTCAAGCAAGGCCAGATCGATCTCCACCCTATGCAGATCGATCTCATCAAACAATTCCTACAAAAACAGAGCAGTTGGATGTGCAATTCACGGGAACAAACCTCATTTCTTCCATTTCAATCTTAAACCTAGCTTTCTAACTCTAAAATCATCCTATTTTCATAAATATTTGAGAAAAGATCATTAGAGCAAAGTTGTTCATTATTAAGAGAAGAACAACATAGCTTGGAATCAATACCCTATTGGTTGGATTGAAGAAACAAAGAGTGTTCTTATTTGGAGCAAGAAGAAAATCAAGCTAGGTGAGTTTCTAATACACCAACTCAAAGTGTATCTATTTAGTTGTTGTTGTGAGATGGTTGGTGTGTGTATTGATGATTGAAACTACCTAGAATGTGATGGGATAAGTATGACACTAGAATAAGTCTAGTATGAGAAAGTGTGATATGGTGGAGTTGATGATGAATGGATTATGCTAAGGTGTTATGCATGATTTGAGATGATAGAATGAAGCTACATTGTGGGATGAGTTAAGTTATGAAAATGAGTATATAAGGTGTTTGACAAATTGCCATAGTGAAGTAAATGATGAATTAGACGTACTATGAGCTTGATATCGATTTAGTGTGAATAAATAGACTCTCGAGATATGAGTAGAGCAATCAAATGAGACCTTATGAGTGACTATGAAAACTATAGGTCGAATTGACTATAGTAAACACAAGAATTGTGTCATATTAAACCGAATTGATGTGGTATATGATTTCTGCAGCCCTAGAGATTTTGTTGGAGGCGAGTCGAACTGCACGAACGAGCAGCTCCAAGGAAGTGGAATCACGCGACGTGATTCCAGGTAAGGGAATTTTGTGAGTATATAGAGATAGCTACTTGTACTTTGTGGGTAAATATAGGGCTTGTAAAATGCATGGTTATCTAGAAAAGCGATTGATGGTATATGTGAATGGCTACAAGTATATATGTATATGATTTGGTTTTTGAAGTGATTCTTATAAAGGGGATAGTAAGGCTAATAATTGCATAAATTACATGTTTTGATGTTTTACAAAACACATTGCTTTAGTTTAAGCAAATTGACGGATAGGTTGGCTAGCGATTTTATGATTTTACGAAATACCACAAGTGAGGTGCTAACCTTGGTTTTGAGAATGATGTGTTGAAATAGAGCCGCCTACCGAGTTTACATGAGTTTAAATTGTGCTGGAGCTTCGCTCGCACTGGATTTCGATGTTTTGACATATATGAAATGTGCTAGAGCTTAGCTCTCACCTTGATTTGAATTATGATGATGTTTTATAAATCGTACTAGAGCTTTTGCTCGTATGTGGAATTCGATTGGTTTTCTTATGCATATAATCGTATTGGAGCTATGCTCGTACGTGGTTTCTTCATGATTTGTTATGCATAAAGTCGTATTGGAACGTTGTTCGTACGAGGGAATTTTTTGATGATGCATGAATCGTGCTAGAGCTTAGCTCACACTGGTTTTCGCACTGTGATATGAATGAGTCATGCTAGATGCCTCGTGTAGACTGTGTGTCACACAGATAAGATGCTCGTACGAGCCGTGCTGGATGCCTCGTGTAGACTGTTAGTCACACGGATGAGATGCTCGCACGTGCACTTGAGACTAAGTAGGTTATGCATGGCATGGGGTAGATAAGACCTATGGCTGGCACCCCTAACCATGATATGGATCCGCGGAGTACGTTGTATCGTGTAGATCACATGGAGTACGTTATACCGCGTGGTTGATATATTGATTTAAAAGTCTGGCAAAGAACTAACCCACCTTCGTTCCAGCATGATGCCCCGCACACTAGGATCCATGTGGTCTAGGATGATTATGACATAGTTAGCCAATATAGTCCTTGAGATATAGTGACCGCCTGTCTCACATGATATCACATGGTTTTGTGCACTGAGTTATGATTTTGTTGTCCAGGGTAGACCCGAGGGAGGGGTCGAGCTTTGTGGAATTATGTTTAAAGAAATAATGTTTCTACTGTGATGAGATTTGATGTGTTTTGAGAAATGATAAATCCTGAGGGATGTTTTGTGTTGAGCTTCTTTTTTGATGATGAGTTTTAACGATGATAAGCATGAGAGGTTTTACATGTTGATTCTTTCAATGTTTTACATGCCCATTCCATGTTTCTCAGTACATGATATATGTATATACATGTGGCATAATTTTATTATTTTCTCATGCTCTGAATGTAAATGATTTATGCCATGACATTATAAGCATGTAGATAGTGTAGTTATCTACCATACTTGCATTATTGCCTTACTAAGTGTGTGGTTGCTCATCCCTCCATTTTCCCCCTCTATAGAGTGCATATAGTAGCCCAGTGAGGACTGAGGCGTTGTGATTGGACATCTGCTACTTTCAATCACCCAGAGATATACACATAAGGATTCTTTTTGTATCTAAACATGTAAAAGCACAGTAACCATTTTGAATTGTAATGTGGAAGATGTAATGTTAGAAAACATGTCATGTCTAAGCATATGACTTAACTTTAAAATGTAAGACATTGCTTTTGATTAATTAGAAATGGATGGTAAATGACGATTATTATTGACCCACAACCCAACTGTTATCGGTGATGGTTGATCATGACCGGGTATGAAAATGAAAAATGCGAAAAAATTTGTAGTGATTTTTAGATGAAATGGATAAGATGGGTCGTGACAAGAACTTTAAGCATTCGGATTGAAGATAAGGATTTAAAACACAGAATGATAATACAAGAACTATGAATTTCATGTACCCTTTATGTTTCCAAGCAGTACACACAAGTTCCATAACACAAAAATCATAAGAAATGAGCTTTTCCTTGCTCTAACTGGGATTAGAATACAAAATAAGCATTAAAGTAATGAAATAGGAGTTAACCTTTGAAAAATCTGGAAAATTTGCAGCAGGAATGCTCCAAAAGAAGGCCAGATCGATCCTCTATGCAAAGCAGATCAATCCCCAAGTGCTTCTACCTAGTAAAGATCGATCCCCTCCCCAAGCAGATCGATCTCAAGGTAATTATGTAAAGGAAGGATCGATCCCTTCCTAAGGGAAAGATTGATCTCGAATGGCTTTTTCCCAGCCAGATTGATCCCTTACCACAAGCAAAGATCGATCTCCCCTATGACCAGATCGATCTCCATAAGCTTCTGCCAAAGGAAGATCGATCTCTTCCCCAATGAGAAGATCGATCCTCCCTTATTTTGCCTGAACATTTTGAGAGCTATAAACCAAAGGCAGATCGATCTTTACCCTAGCAGATCGATCTCCCCACCCTTATCCTATATAAACCTAACGACAAAAGCTTCATTCTACATAAATTAAAAGATCTCTCACCATTTTTACCCAAACACCAAGCTTTCTCACTCTAGAATACACCCTCCTTCCAAAAAGATTTGAGAAAAAAACTATTAGAGCAAAGTTGTTTATTTTAAGGAGAAGAACAACATAGCTTGGAGCTAACATTTCATTTGTTGGATTGAAGGAGCAAATGAGTCTTCTTACTTGGATCAAGAGGAAAGTCAAGCTAGGTGAGTTTTCAATACACCAACTCTAAGTATGTTTATTTAGATGTTGTTGTGAGTAGATTGATGTATGTGCATTGGATAAAACTACCTAGAATGTGATGAGTCAAGCATGACCTAAAATGGATTTAGAGTGAGAAAATATGATAAGATTGATTCGATGATAAATGGATTATACCATGGTGTTAGTGAGGTGATATGCATGATTTTGAGATGATTGGATGCAATCACATTGTGAGATTAGTCAAGTGATAAAATGTGTACGAATGATGTTGTAGAAATGCAAGAATGAATGGGAAATTATGGATAAAACATCTATACCAAGTACTTGATGAGTAACTAAGTGAGTTACTAGCTAAATTGAATAGGAATGACCTAATGATGACCAAATGTAACAATGAGCCAAACTTGATGAAAAATGGCTCAATAAGATATACTGACTAGTTGAAGTCAGAACATGAGTTATCGATATTAACTCATATGATTGATGAATGTTTACAGCTCCCGAGGATATATCCGGAGCAAGTTGAGTACAATCACGAAAAGCGGGAAAGGAAGAAAGAGTTGCTTTCAAGTGAATCGAGGTAAGGGAATTGTGTGAACTCTTAGAGATATATGTGCGCATTTTCGGGCGCATTATGGTTTTCTAGAATAATTGTGGTAATAGGAATGAAATGGGTGTTTGAAGGGCAAAGAAAGGGAATTTGTGAAATGTTCATGAAAAGCAAGAACAAGAGGTTCTTGACTATTTTTACTGCTTTTTAGCATGTGAATTGGTAGGTTGGCTAGCAATTTAAATGAATTGCATGAAAATAGGTGGATTTGGCTTTTCTAACCATTCTTTGCAAAATAATGAGCCACCTACATGAGTTTTGTGAAAAATGAAGCGTGCTAGAGCATTGCTCGCACGAGATTTGATGTGTTTTATACGTGCATTGGTGCTAGAGCGATGCTCGCACCAGAGTTTTATATGCATGAGTGTTGGAGCCTAGCTTGCACTAGTTTTTACATGGATTTGTGACATTGTGCTGGAGCTTAGCTCGTACTGATTTTTATACTGATTTTGACATGGTGCTAGAGCATTGCTCGCACTAGATGTCCTTTATACTTGTTGTCGTGCTGGAGATTACTCTCACGTTATTTTTATGACATGTTGGGAGTCGTGCTGGGAGATTCGGCTCACACATGCATATTGAGATGTGGCAGGATATATGTTAAGATGATATGGGTCATGGAGTACCTTGTACCGTGTATATAGCATGGAGTACGTTGTACTGTGAGTTGATATATATATATATACCGCCGTCGGACGATGGATATTCTGCTATGGATCGGTCGGTTGGACATGACCCACCTCTCGTGCGAAAGCAGATAGAGGTGATAGCCCGCACAATAGGATCCGTGTAGCCTGGGATCACAGAGGATATGGTCATCGTTTTAGTTATTTCCCTTAATATTATTTGCCTATCTCACCTGTCTTGTTTTATGGTAATCCATGTTCGAAATGTGTTTGTGGGTCAGGACAGTCCATGGGAAGGGCTAAGTCCTGATGAACGATGAATTTTGTGATGATTTGTGTTGAGTTATGAAATGCTTTTAAGTGCACATTGCATAATGATTTTCCATGCTTTGATTTCAAATTGTGCACTATTTTTTATTAGCATGAACTGCTTTACAAATCATGAACACGAGCATGAGCTGATGCTTTTGAGGTATGACGAGCAATTGTATGGTTTTACGCATGGCATCATGATCACGTAGATAGTACAGTTATCTACCTGCTCGGATGATTGCCTTACTTAGCGCATGATTTGCTCACCTCTCTTATTTTCCCCCTCTACAGAGCACTTACAATAGATAGAGAAAGCGACTGAGGATTAGATTTTTGGTGTCCACTGCATCCCATCACATGAGGTATACATGTTTGTATAAGATTTTGTATCTAGACATGTTAGAGCATAGTAATATTTTGGAATGTAACTTTTGGGGATGTAAAGAATTGTAAATACATGTAAACAACAACTCTGATTTAGAAATACAAGTATTTATGTTTAAATGAATTGTAAATTGAAATGATTTGATCGGATGAGATTGACATCGATACACAGCCCAACTGTTGGTGGTGTAGCAGTTCACGATCAGCTAAAGTAAAAGTAAAGAACAATCTACAAGAAATGAATTAAATAATAAACAAAAGAATAAAAAATTTTGTAGTGGATTTTTGGTGGATTGAGGGTCGTGACAGAAGGGCTTTGGTGCCTTCATGGCAAATGGCTTATTGTATGAATAACATTATAAGTGTAAAACTTATGAAGTGTAAAGGGACAAGTAATTATTAGAAGAATGTTTCATTTTTTATTAAATACATCATGAATACATCATGAGTGCACTTGCTGCAAGACCCACTTTTTAAGTACTTGTTGATGCATTTCCTTATGATTCATGTGATGTACACTTCCACATATTGATTGAATCATAAGAAGAGCTTTGACAGAATTAAATTTGCAAATGGAATAAAACGAAATATCGGTGAATGTATGAAGTAGCCAAATAAGGACCGAGTTGGCCATAGGCCAAGCGAAAGGGATCGAAATCAAGTTGACGGAAAATAAGAAATTAAAATAAGAAAAGATAATGGGTGTATGAAGGAAAGTTAGGTTAAATTGGTTCTGAACAAGTGCAGGGGTAAAATGGTCAAAAGATTATAAAATTCGGTGTTAATTCGATAAGAAAATTTTAATTAAAAATAGGGATTTAGGACATCTTGATCAATGAAGGAGAAATTATTAAATTTCGAGTCCAATTGATCAAGATTCGTAATTTTGTAAGATTTATCGAAAAATTCACTCGGGACAATATCCTGAAAATATAGAGAAAAATACACTGAAAAAGGGTTAAAAATACAATAAATTAATTTAAATAAAATATATTTTTTGTTGATATTTTGGGATTTTTATAGTATTTTAATGATTATAATAATAATAAAATAAATTATAAATAATAATAATAATAAAAAAAGAGGGAAATCTGGTTTTTTCGAAGAGAGAGAAAACCAAAAGAAAAGAAAACTGAAAACGGAAAACGGAGACCGCGCGTGACCCAACCCTGACGACCCACCAGCGATCGACGAGACCAGGCAAGGATCGAAGGAGGAAGAGGACAACCCGATGAACCCATTGGCACCGGCGACGCGCGCCGACGACGCCTGATTCCGACGAATCGGTGAAAGGAAAATCGAGAGGAAAACGGGCTCGGTTTCGGTGATCCACGGTAGCTGGGTGTGATCGATAGGCACCGACGTGATTGGGAGGACGAGCCGATCCTTTGGTACCGGTAGAGCTCGGCGAAACGGCCGGGAACGCTGACGACGGTGAAGACCGGAAACGGCACCGTTTTGGCCTAGAGGAAAGGGGAAGGAAAAGGAAGGAAAGGAAAAAAAAAGAAAAAGAAAGAAAAGGGAAAAGGGAAAGAAATTTTGCCAGGGATATCTCGAGATTTGGGTACGTTGACCGATGATCGAGATTGATCTACGGGTAAATTTTAAAAATTAATTTAATATTATATTTAATGGAAAATAACCCGGATTAATCTAATGGTGCAGTTTTATGACAGAGCCCGAACGAGAGCCGATTGAGCTCCAATTTTGGTACCTCGCATAACATTGAGTAAGTACACTTTAATTACGACAATTTGAGTCCTTAATGCAGAGTTAATATTACTTTACGGATTAATTTCTGCCTAAAATAAATTATATTCAGTTTTTTGAATTAATTGTCGTAAATGATATACGGGCTATCCAAAGAGTTTGGAATGAAGCCCAATGGGTGTTGTGTGCCCAATAGACCCGAAGAAGGGATTTAATAAGTGGAAACGAGCTGGAAATGGGTCGAGGCCCATTAAGGTGCAATCGGGCCCAATAAAGTAAAACGAGCCCAATGCTTTAGATTTGATCAGGAAAAGTGAAATACTGATAAATATATTAGAATTGACCCAAATACGTGGTTATATGCAATTCCGTATACTTGGTATGGAGCGAATTAGACTGGGAGACTTGGTATGGTCGAGACGAGATAAGCTTGCATGTGATTCCAGGTAAGGGAATTTTAGGGACTGCTAGAGGTAACTTTACGCAATTTTGACATCATTTACATTCCCTAAAATTGTCTGAAGGGTCTAGATTTAAAATAAGAATTTTAGTGCCCGGATGGGTAAATGACCAAAATACCCTTGTGAAGGGTAAAATTTCCAAAATTTGGAAAAGTTGGAAGGAGCAAGAATAAGAGGTTCCTGCTGGTTTTTAATGTGTTTTGACACGTGCATGAGTAGGCTGGCTAGCTTGTAAATAAAAATGCACAGCATTGCATATTTTCAACAATGTGATTTCCTTTGAAAATGGTTTTGAGATAACAGAGCCACCTACGTAATTTTATAAAAATGTGACGTGCTAGAGCTCAGCTCGCATGAGTTTTGGTTTGTGTGATACATGCATTAGTGTTGGAGCAAGAGCTTGCACTAGAGTTTTACATGCGTTGGTGCTGGAGTCTAACTCGTACCAGATTTTCATATGATTTTCGTGACAGGTTGCTGGAGTTTAACTCGCACCAGATTTTCAATTGATTTTTATGAAACGCGTGTTGGACCTTAGCTCGAACGAGATTTGCATTTTATGAAAGTGCTGGAGCATCGCTTGCACTAGTTTTATGAGAACATGCGATGAGCTGTGCTTGGAGCGTCGGGTAGACTGTGTGTCACACCGATTAAATAGGCTCGCACGTGCATTTTGAGACAGGGCACGAGTATGGATATAAGATATGGGTCCACGGAGTACGTTGTACCGTGCAAGTAGCATGGAGTACGCTGTACCGTGCTGGGATTGATTATGTGGCATCTTCGGATGCGAGTGGCATCTTCGGATGCGAGTAATCGGGCAGGACCGACGGGATGGATTGACCCACCTCCCAGGGCGGTTCCCGATAGTGGTGAGACCCCGTACACAGGATCCGTGTAGTAGTGGGATCACGAGGATATGGCCATAGTCCTAGTTATTTGCCTGAGATATAAATACATATATTGCCTAGTCTCGCATGTTGATGTTTTTGAGAAACACGTTTTGTGGATTTTGTGTGAGTTTGGATCACCCAAGGGAAGGGTTAAGTCCTGACTGATATGTGATTTTGATGAGAATGAAATTGGGATTTAAACTCTCACATGTTACTATTACTTTGAAAAGCATTTGATTTCATGGTTTTGTGTGAGTCAGGAACACCCGAGGGATGGGTTGAGTCCTGGCTGTGTTGTGAAATTTTACCAAGAATGAAATGATTTAAATGGATTTGCATGTTGAGTTTTCCATGCTCTTTGAAATCCATATGTGCACTTGTTTTACATGACATCATGAGTTGTAGCATCTGTTTTGAAATGTGTGGAGAAAGGGTGGTTTATGCATGGCACCACGTTCATGTACGTTATATGGTTACCTACTTGTTCGTAGGATTGCCTTACTGAGCTTGATGTGCTCACCCCTTTCATTTTCTCACACAGATCATTTCTAGTAGACCTTGAGGAGACTGAGTACTGCATTCCAGACATACGTTGCTGCTCATCACTTGAGGTATATGCACGTTGTATATATTTTGTATCTATATAACATAAGCACAATACTATATTTTGTATTAACACTGGGATGTATAGACTGGGTTTATATTGTAAAGAAAGGAAAAGAAATTAGTGCATAATGTATGAGTATATATTTAATTTAAATTGTACACTATCTGTAAAATGTATGGTGATGATATGGGCACTGATACACAACCCAATTATTGGTTGTGGTTGGTCACGATCAGAGGTCAGGTAAATATGAAAGAAGAAAAAAAAAATTTACTCTGATTTTTAGGTAGTTTTGGGTCGTGACACTTGCATGGAAGGGGCTTTGGGTGTAACATGTACAAGTATTGCTAGCATTATGGAAGCATAATATGATTGGTAAAAAAGCAATTAATATATATGATAGAAAGAGGGATATTATGTATTGAAATGTTAAAAATTACACATAATACCTTTTTGAGTGAATGGCGCTCCAAGTGTGGGGTATTGGTTTACCTCCTAAGTCTGTCAGCTTGTAAGCTCCAAATCTAACCATTGTGGCAACTCTGTAAGGGCTTTCTTAATTTGGGCCATTATTTCTTCTGTTCCAATGCTGGGCAACTAGGTTCACAGTTCCTTAAGATCAGGTCACCCATTTGGAACTGACTACATTTGACTCTTGTGTTGTAGTACATAGTTCCTTAGTGAGCCCTGATTGCCTGTGCAACTCAGCAGAGTCCTTGACTACTTGCATTGGGTCTAGGTTTATCTTTAGTGACTCCTCATTGGTGAATGGGTCAAAATTTACCATACGCAGTGAGTTCTTTTCCATTTTTGTTGGAATTATTATGTCTGTGTCGAATGTAAAATTGAATGGTGTCTTGCCAGTAGCTGAGTGCTTTATTCTCCCGATCGCCCTTAAGATTCCTAGGGTTTCTTCCACCTAATTTTCTTTTACCTCATCTAACTTTTTCTTACGACCTTGTAGGATTTTCTTGTTCATGGATTCCACTTGCCCATTGGTCTACGAATGTGTGATTGAACTGTGCACCAACTCAACCTTGAAACTCTCACAACATTTTTTCAAATTTTTAGCTTGGAATTGAGTACCATTGCCTACCACTATGGTTTTAAGGAGTCTGAATCTACATGCCATAGATTTCTAGATCAAACCCTCGACTATCCATTTTGTGATGGTCTCTACTAGCTTTGCTTTGATCATATTAGTAAACCAATCACAAGCTAAGATGGGGAATTTTCATTAGCCTATGGTTATTGTGAAAAGACCCAAGGTGTCTAATCCCCAAATGAAAAAGGGAAAAATGGCAACGGTGGAGTTGAGTGGCTCGGCCGGAAGTCTTGGAACTTTAACAAGCTTCTAGCACTTATCACTCTTTTTTATAAACTCAATGGAATCTCTTCTCAATGTAGGCAACTGATAAACTTGTCTTAGTACCTTTTGTGCTAGTGCTCACTCGCCCATCTAGTGCCTACAAACTTCTTCATAAATCATTCTTAGGATGTAGTTAGCCTCTGATAGGGTCAGACGTCGAAGAAGAGGCAATCAGAATGCTTTCTTGTATAAAGTGTCACCTAGTAAGATGAACTGGCTTGCCCTGATTCTTATTACCCTTACAAGAGCTGGGTTTGAGAAGATTGCACCATTCTCAAGGAAGGAAACAATAAGGGTCATCCAATTGTCTTTGCCAGTTATGCAACATATTTCTTTTTCTTTCCATGAGACGGGGACGCCATATGTTCTAAGAGAATTTTATCCCTTTTAGATGCTTCCACCATCGAGGCCAAGTTGGATTGTATGTCTGCTTGTGCATTCTCTACTTTAGGTATATGCTTTACTTCGAAAAGATGGAAGGTTTTAGCTCAGGCTATGATTACCCTATGGTACTTAGCAAGGACAAGCTCTTTCACTCTGTATTCCTTGTGACATGACAGGCAACTGATCGTGTTCTAAACATCTCTACCGTAAGCACACAGGTTGCACTCATAGTATAAGACTTGAGTCCCAAATTATCATCCCCCAGAGATTAAATAAACCGTAAATAATTACTAGATAATCACATAGATTCTAGCCAATTATGAAGTGAGTGATATACTAGGCTAATAAAGCATAATAAAATAAACAAATAAAATAATAAAATGTGATTAAAATGAAAATAAGAATTACTTACAATAATAGCAAAGCAAATAAAAAATGCAAAAGGAAAAAATATAAAAAGAATGTTAGTAAGGAAATAAGCTAAAAGAGTGAATAATGAAAATAATGAGCCTAAATGCAAATAATAATAATAATAATAATAATAATAATAATAATAATAATAATAATAATAATAATAATAATAATAATAATAATAATAATAATAATAATAATAATAATAATACCACTAAAAATCCTAATATGAAATGATTAATGCATGGAACTAACCTAATTAAAATAACAAAAATAGCATAATCTAATGTATTTAATTCTAAAACCTTAATGTAAAAGATTAAATACCCTAAATATAAACTCTAATCTTAAAATGCCTAAATTGCAAACCTAAAATCAAACATAACCCTAAATAACACTAATACTAACTAAACAACTCCTAAACTAGCTAATTACACTAAAACGATGCATCAAAATGACGTCTTTTTTGAAGTTTCAAAATTAAAATGAACTAAATGCTAATTGTGCATGAAATGTATCCTAACCCTAAATTAAACCTAAATGCATAGCTTAAACTTTAAACTAATGCAAATGAATGCTAAAAACAGTAAATAGAATGCACCAAATCAATCTATAAAAACCAAAACCATGTAATACAAGAAACACCTAAGTAATGAATGGAATTGTTAAATGTGAATGGCATGAAACCCTAGTTTAACTTAACCCTAACTTTACCCTAAATATAATCTAGTATTAAACATTATTAACTAACCTAAAACGGCTCTTAAAAAAGCTCAAAATAGTTACCATTTCAACCCTGGATAGAATGCTAAACTAATGAAAAATGTTGCCTAAATGCCATGGTAATTAACCCTAAATGTTCCTAAACTTTGATCACTAATTACATGATCTAAATGTAACCTAAAAACTAATAAATACACTTAAAAAATGGCTAAAACAGAACACAACAAATCAAACCGGGGCAATGACACAGAATTCACTCCTAAAGTGAGGAAGAAAATAGAAAATGTAATGAAAAATGCTTAGAAAAATTAATAAAATGCATCCTAAAATTACTAATTTATGAATGACTCTAATGTGCTCTAAACTTAAGAAAGAATGACCTAAAACTAGACTAAACAGAAACTCAAAACTAATTAGGAAACTATGCCACAAGCAGAGAGAATTAACGAAAAATTTGCTTTAAAATGCCATCAACTTATGTTAATCTGTACTTAAAAATTACCTAATTAATGCATGATCCCTATATGATTAAAAATTACTTAAACGACCCTTAAAATTATGCAAAATAGTGACTTAAGAAATACGAAGGAGGATGCCACATTCAACTAGAACAGGAAGGAAAAATGGTTAAGGAAATACACTGAAAATGCAACAAACATACAACCTATCTCTAGCTAAATAGAGACCCTTAAATACATTACTCGAAAATGGATTAAATCTAATTAAATGAGACCTCAAATGGTCCAAAACAAAGACAAAAACATTTATGAACATATTCTACAAATAACGCCACAAAGGAATTAAAATAGGAAAAACAAATCCAAAATAAAAACTAACTTAGAATGAATGAAATCTAAAATTAAGAAATGACTTTAACATCTTAAAAGATCTTAATAAAATAATTTTAATCGTCAAAATAAGACCTCAAAAAATGATTAAACAACCCAAACAATAGCTAAAATTACCCAAATTAGTAAATGAAAAATCAATATAACAAATGTGGATCAAGCTCAATAATAGAGGCTATAGAGCTAGTTTTTCAACCTCCTAAGCTTCCATGACCTTATAACTCAATTATAAACAAAAATGGAAGAAGAAGAAGAAGAAGAAGAAGAAGAAGAAGAAGAAGAAGAAGAAGAAGAAGAAGAAGAAGAAGAAGAAGAAGTTGCTTAAAAGAAAACCTTTAAAGAAAAGTGTTTAACTCAAAGGAAATACAAGGTAAATTTGAGAAATTACAAGGGAAATTTAGAGAACTTAAAACAATATAAATGGTAGCTACTCTAATCTATGATAAACATAAAAGAAAACATTGAAATAAACCTAAAAGACCTACGACAACTGACCCATATCAAATTCCATAACATTTTGCTTAAATAGTCACTTTAATGAGGGTTACAACGGTAAATTAGCATGGTGGATAAGTTGGTAGGCTTTGCCACTTGTTTTTTGCTTGATTGGGTCTTCTCAAAAGATATTTCCACATTATATAAGCTTCCACATCAGCCCATGGGTACCTCACACCTTCTACTACCATCCATTTATCTTCTTATCTAAGTGTCATCTTAGGTGGCAAAGGCATATATCTTCCATGAGGTTGGCATGTGATCCTTTGTCTTTATCTTTTAAGAGTGAATAAAATAAGGACATATAGCATGCAAGGTGGTAATGAAGAGGTGAGGTGCACTACAAGACAAATGGTTTTCTTAATTCATCCTTTAGTGCATGAATTTGTCCTGTAATGAATCTAGTCTGATTCATGCTTGATTTTGGCCTAAACTCTATCAATTCATCTAGATTTCTTCAAGAATTTATTTATCTGCTTAATTAAAGGAAATTATTAAGAAGAAAATTAACATAATTCACAAGAGGATTAAGTAAAATTAAGACAATTAAGCATAGAAATAACTCTATTTTCATAGAGTTATCAACAACAAGTTGTGAATTTGTGTAGACCATGATATCTTTGACCCCAAGACTTTTAGCAAGCTCAAGACCACAATCAGTGCCTCATACACAGCTTCATTATTTTTGACCTCAAAGCCGAAGGACAAACCATACTCTCACTCCTATCTCTTGAGATCTAAAAACAGTATCTTTGGTCCAGAGTTTCCTTTCGCTGAAGAACCATCTATATATATGGCTCAAATAGAGGGGTTAAGTGAGGTTAGGGTTTGACCTGGGGCATCAACGTCTTAAAAGGTTGGGAGGGTTCATTAGAGAAGGAGCATTTTGATAAAAAAATTGGCCAGTGCTTGTACTTTAATTGTGCAGCTCAGTTTATACGTCAGCCTGAATTCACTTAGCTCAATATTACACCTTATCATTCTACCAATGGTATCGATTCTGTGAAAGGTTTTCTTTAGTCATTGGTCAATTAAGACTATAATTAGATGTGTCTGGAAATATGGACGCAGCTTGCAGGAGGCCATTACTAAGGTGAATGCAACTTTCTCAATTTTAGAGTAATTGAATTCACCTCTTTTCAATAGCCTTTTGACATAATACACTGGGTACTGCTAGCCAATTCGCTATTTTACTAACACCGTAGCTGTTATTTCTTTTGAGATTAATAGGTAAAGCCATAGATGCTTGCACTTCAAAGGGTTGGCGAGTAGTGGCCGCAAACAAAGGTAATCTTTAAGCTCTTGGAAAGTTTGTTTACACTGATCTGTCCATTGAAACCTACTAGTTACCTTTAGTATCTTAAAGAATGGCAATCACTTATTCATCATTTTTTATATGAATATTTTGAGAGCAACACTCTTTCGATCAACTTTTATATGGCTTCTGTTCCTTGTTGAAGATAGGAAAACCTAAGAACTTTCCTATTCAAACATCGAAGGCACATTGTTCTAGATTTAACTTCATATTGTATATTCGTAGAGTGATGACAGTCTGCTATAAGTAGAGCAAGTGTTTCTCCAAGGTAGTATTCTTAACCAGCATATCATCCACATACACCTCCATATATCCCCCTCTATACTCCTTGAACATTTTGTTGACTAATCATTAGTACTTGACCCTTACACTTTTCAAGCCGGATGGCCTCGCCTTATAGTAATATAACCCATCTTTTGTGATGAAAGAGGTTTTTTTCCTATACATCTTTTGTTTCATTGTATCCTGAGAAAGCCTTCATGAAGCTTATTACTTGGTGGCCTGAGGATGCATCAACCAGTCTATCAATATCGGGTAAGGGGAAGCTATCCTTAGAGCAAATGTTGTTCAGGGCTGTGAAATTTACACAATTCGTCTGTTGTCATTGGCTTTCTTGACCATCACCACATTGGAATGTCATTTAATGTATCTCACTTCTCAAATATAGCCTGCTGTAAGAAGTTTATCTATCTTTTCCCATATGGCCTAGACTATTCAAAGTCAAACCTTCTTTTCTTGTGTTTCATTGCCTGTGCTATTGGTTGACATCCAAGGATTGCATGATCACTTTGGGGTCTATTTGCGCATGTTTACTGCTCACCAGACGAATACATTTGCATATTTTGTTTGGAATGTCTGGAGAGTGTTTTGCTTGATTGGTCCAACAAAGAACCAACTTGGTTATTTAGGTTTAGTTTATTTGAGTCTATGGGTATGTCTGTTCCACCAGTTTGGATTTATTTTTCATTAATTTCCTCTTTAAGATCTTATTCATCAACTTTTAAGGTTTAGACGAGCTTGTATCTATCATGTGGACATCTTGTTCGCCTATTTTTGCTGTCTACCTTGATTACCTCTATCATTAATTAGTCTATGGCTCCTTTCTTTAGTCAACTGAAGGACAAGATATAACATTGTTTGGTTGTAACTTGAGCTATGGTCATGTAGCCAATGCTTATTGTTGTAGGGAATTTGACAGTTAGGTTGTACACAGTCGTTACCATTTTGGTCTTTTTAATCCAAGGTTTGCAAAAGATCACATTATAGGTTGATGGTTGGTCAACAACTAAGAAATTCACCATTTTTCTTTTTACTCTTACCACCATTCCCTATTGTGACAGACAGAGTAAGTGATCCTTTAATTGTAATTACCTAGTTGGTAAAGCCACAAATGGCTGCTGTAGGCTTAAGACATTCCACTGGATCAA
This sequence comes from Firmiana major, assembly GCA_033439115.1. Lineage (NCBI taxonomy): Eukaryota > Viridiplantae > Streptophyta > Magnoliopsida > Malvales > Malvaceae > Firmiana > Firmiana major. The sequence continues at coordinate 68,378,707 of CM065899.1, forward strand.
GTCAACAACACTACCAGTGTCCACAAGGATCTTTTCACCTTAAAATTTCTTGTGCATCCTTTAACTATAATAGGATCATTACCATTATCTTCAAAAATCTCTAACTCACTGTCGAACTGTTCGTTTAATCTTTCTCGCTGCGGGGATTCTTGATATAGGTGTCTATAGTCATGATATTATAGAGGTGTACTTTCCTTTTAGATCTATTAGTTTTCATGTCCTCTATTGCCCCTACAATCACATGAATGACGCTTGTCACTAGGCATTTTTCAACAAACTTAGAGGCTTTTACCTTATCACTTTGTCTGTCTTGCTAGTGTTTTGATTCATGGTGCTTATTTCCTTATACATATTGTTTGATATGGCTCTGCTATACCAGTCTCTATATCTCATTCTTTAAAGATTTGCATTCTTCTATTAGGTGTTCCACATCAGAATGGAAGTCACCGTTTTTGTCTCTAAGGGTATGGGTTATGTTTTTCTTGGATGGCCTATGTAAAAGTCTTTCCCTAGAAATGACATTTAAATTTAGGCTCTGGAGGTGGTAAGAGGGTGTTGTGCTCGTATCTGGTTTTAGTGGGTTCCCGTTCTCTTATCTTTTGGAATTGTTGCAACAATGACTCCTTTGTTCAAGGAATTTATTATCCTCATATTTCTATTTGCATCAATCGGTGAGTAGTGTCCCTCTCTAGGTAATCAAAGGGCAGTTCAGCTAGCTTAAGTTCGTCTACTTCTGTAAACTTTTGGGCTCCCTTATAAAGTACACACAATTGTTTAGGAATCTTTATCTTCTCAAGAATGTTCTCTAGGCAAATAGCTAAAGCTAAAAGATTGAACCTTTTCTCCCCAACATTGTAGCCATCTATTTTGGCTTTCCCTAGGTTTTATAGTTTTCTTTCCCTAGCCTTCATTTTCTTAAGCACCATGGGAGGAATGTACTCACCTTGAGGGATTTAGGTTAATAAGTTTAGGTGAATAGTGGGGGGCTCTAGCAGTAGACTCCAAACTTTTATTTTATATGAAGTGTTGTTCTCGTCTATGTTGGGCAAGAACTTGAAAAGCTTGTTGTGCCACTCTTTCTTACACTATCACCGGGGCAGTTTGTTGTTGGACCTAAGTTTCCATGTGTTGATATTATTACACATAATAGGGAGGTACCTGGGTATAATGAGAGTTGCTAACATAGAAAAGTTGATAGTGTGGTTGTGGAGATGGCTACAAGTTGTGTTTGAAGAGCAGCAAGTGGGTTTGGTTGCTGAATAGGAAGGTCATGGAGTATTTATTAGTAAATGGGGTGGTGGTGTTTGCACCTAAGTTGTGGGTATGATAGTTGACATTGGTATTTCTAGGCTAGGAGTTATAGAAAAAGGGTTGACAGAGTTGGCATAGGTAGAGGTGGCAACATTGGCTAAAGGGAAGGTATTGCTCATATATGGTTCTGATAGTAACCAAGAGGTGATGGAGCCCATGGAGAGTAACTTTACATGTATAGAGGGTTGTATTCATAGGGGGAGAAAGTGAAGTGTCCCCACATTGGAGGTGGTATTGGGGTGATGTAAGACCCGATTTTTATCGAAATTCCTTATGATTCATATGATGTAAACATGGTTGGATGTAAATTGAATCATAAGAAGAGTTGTACGTGAATGAAAAATGCAAAAGGAATGAATAAAAATGTTCGAATGCATTTAAAGATCAAATGAAGATTGAAATGACCACAGATTAAATGAATGGGATTCAGACCATTCGAATTGGAGAAAATGATTTAAAACCTGAAATGAGAAAGGGTTCATGAAGGGAAGTTGTGTTGATTTGGTCCCGAACATGTGCAAGGGTAAAACAGTCAAAAGATTGGAATCCAGTATAAATTCGATAAGAAAAATTTCATTAAAAATATGGAATTGAGAAATCTTGATCAATAACGAGAAAAATAATTAAATTTCGAGTCCAATTGATCAAGATATGAATTTATTAGAATTAATCGAAATTTTCACTTCAAAAAATTATCTCGAAAATATTAGAAAAATATATCGAAAAGACGAAATAAGACAGATAAATTCATTTATTGATTAAATGAATTAAATAAGATATTTTTAGATATTTTTGATATTTTTAAAATATTTTAATGAATAAAATACTAATAAAATAAATTATAAATAAATAAATAAAGAAAAAAAACTGGAAATCGCGAAACGCGATTTCTGAAAGAAAACAAAGCAGGCAAAAGGGGGAAGACAACCGAGGGAGTCGGTTCCCTCTATCCGGCGAGCCGCCGACGAGGCACAGGGGCAGGCGACGACTGGTGAGAGGAGCCGACACCCGCGAGAACCACCAGCAGCCACGATGCGTTGCACCGACGCCGAATTCCGACGGATCGAGGGAGAGAAGCCCGAGAGGGAGAAGAGAAAATTCGGCCATTTCACCGGCGATCGATCCCAACAGACCCTAGCCGAACGCTCCTCCAGTCCAGGCGCACTGATTGGCGCCAGAAACGGCCTGGGAACTGGCCAAAAAAGAGATGAACGGCGATAGGGAAGCCTAAACCGATATGGACCGGTTCAGTAAGAAGAGAACCGGGCTGAACTGACCGGTCTGAACCGGGCTGAACCGATCGAGCCGGTTCAGCCAAGAAAGAGAGGAAAAAGGGAGAAAAAGAAAGAACAAGAGAAAAATAAAAAAGAGGAAGATTTTTGGAGATACACCGGACTTCAGGTAAGTCGGTAAGAGGTCAAATGTGACCGATTTGATTTTCAAAAAATTTATTTAAATTATATGTAATCAAAAATTTACCTGGAATTAAATATAAAATTGTGCAGTTCGACAATAAATTGCGTACGTGAGCCCGATCAAACTTTGATTTGCGCACCATCGCATAATCTCGGGTAAGTAAAGCTCATTTACGACAATTTATGTAATTATCGCGTATTAAAGATTTATTTTACGAGTTACAGATTAAATTTTACATTTAGTGGATTATATTGGGATTTTTAATTAAATTGTCGTAAAAGATATACGGGCTATTCAAAGAGTCTAGAAAAAGGCCCAATAAGTACTGATGGGCCCAATGAGCCCAATAGGCCTCGATGATGTAAATAGTAAGTGGAAAACAAGCTTAAAGCTGGTTAAGGCCCATTATGGTGCAATCGAGCCCAATAGGTGTAAACGGGCCCAATGATTTAAATTAAGCCCAGAAAATATGAAATAGAATTAATTATATTGTATTTGACCTGATGAATATTTATACGCAGTTTCGGAGATTTGATTGGGAGCAAATCGGACTACGTGACGAGACATCAGTGAAAATGTCAGACTGTACAGAAAAATGAGGTAAGGGAATTTTACCAGTAGCTAGAGGTAGCTACGCGTATTTTTAACAGTTTTTACATACACTGAAACTGTATAAAAATCCTAGAAATGGATTAAAAATTTTAAGGACCCGGGATGGGTAAAAGATTATTTTACCCCTACTGAGGGAAAATTCACCTAAGGATGGTGAAAGCATGACATGCATGAAATACATGATTTGATGCATTTTCGTGACCTTTTAGCAAAGTAAATTGGTAGATTGGCCAGTAATTGCATAAATTTCATAAGATAACACTATGTAAGTATTATTTAGATTTAAATGGAATTTCTTTGGAAAATGGGTCAACTATCAAGTTTATATGGAAACAGATCGAGTTGGAGCATTTCCTCGCACTATATCTGAGTTTGTGAGTGTGCATAATGGTGCTGGAGCGTTTACTCGCACTGATTTGTGTGACATCATATGCATAAAATGTGTTAGAGCGGTTGCTCGCACTGATTTTTATTATTATGAAATGCATGAGAGGTGCTGGAGCCTAGCTTGTACCCTGTTTTGACTTGATATGCATAAAAAGGTGCTGGAGCGATTGCTCGCACTAGTTTTAATGGTTTAACATGCATGAGAGGTGCTAGAGCTTAGCTCGCACGAGTTTTGATTTGTGTGATGCATGCATTAGTGCTGGAGCAAGGGCTCGCACTAGAGTTTTACATGCATAGGTGCTGGAGTCTAACTCACACCAGATTTTCATATGATTTTCGTGACAGGGTGCTGGAGTCTAACTCGCACCAGATTTTCACTTGATTTTTATGACACAGTGTTGGAGCCCAGCTCGCACTAGTTTTACATGATTTTGACAAAGTGCTAGAGCTTAGCTCGTACTAGATCTTATGAGATTTTATGAAACGCATGCTGGAGCTTTGCTCTCACGAGATTTTCCTTGATTTTATGAGAGTGCTGGAGCATCGCTCGCATTGATTTTATGAGACATGTGATGAACCGTGCTTGGAACGTCAGGTAGATTGTGTGTCACGCCAATTAAATATGCTTGCACTTGCGTTTTGTGTAACGACCCTTGACCCTTGAAAATCGGGGGATTTTTTTTTGAACTTAATTTACCCACTTATTCCCTTATTCACTTAGGCTGTATTCCTGTTTAGTGTCAATCCTTAAAAATATTTCATTTCATTTATCCTTATACAGATTTCATCCCGAAACATTATTTTCAATAGATGTCTGTGCATACAAATAGTCTGGTAAAGAGATAAGAATGTATACCTCACGCATATACAAAAGGTAGTCTGGGAAGCTCATATCCGCCAGCATACGTCGTCTACGCAGCATTTATTAGCTGTAATTCACTGTAAAAATCTGAGAGGTAGAGGGTGAGCTTTTGGGGAATAGCCCAGTAAGGTAATACTCTTAAATCAGTTCTGATATAAAAAAACATTTAAAGTTGTTCATAGAACGAAACTTAATGCAATACATAAATTGTCATTTCATGCATAATCGTCATAAAGCATGCGTGTCTTTAAAACAAATAACATGCTTAACCATTTTACAACTTTTCATAAACCTTTCATGAACATTTCATAAATCATTTCGTAAACATTTCATGAATATTTCATAGTCATTTCGTGAATATTTCATAGTCATTTCGTAAACATTTCATGCATATTTCATAATCATTTCATGAATATTTCGTAATCATTTCATGAAGCATATCGGTCGTAACCAATTATCGTATATATCATGAAAACACATATTCATTCATCATAGTCGATATTCATAATCAAATCGAGGAGACTAGGCTATAACTAAATTATGCGATACGTGTCATTCTCCGTAGAGAGTCATCATACCTATGGCCATGGTAAGGGTGGCTGTAGACTGGATCAGGTTTGTACAGCAATAATAATTATAAACATGGGTAGTATTTTCTTATTTCTTATCATATACTAGCACATAGCTAGGGCACGAGCACCTGTGGCACTCACCGTGCGGGGAACATTCATGAGTGTTGCGCGGGCCCGAGATACTACCAATACATCATCATAAACCACCAATAGCACGACATCTTCCACACAGGTTGAGTCAAGTGCTAAAGGGGCCAACGTACTGGCACCCCAAGTGGTGTAGCCGAAACACCACAAGAAGTAACCATGCATGAAGCCTATAGTCTCAAAACAGAGTTTCCAAAATCTTTCTTGGGTTTTATAACTCATAAACTCATATCGAGTAATAAAATCGAATTCCTTGTAATCTGAAAACTCTTTCATAAAATCGAAAGACTATGTACTTTTTTCCCGCAGGACTTAAGAGGTGGCCCCCACAATCCCATTTCGAAAACAAATTTCTTTTCTTACATACTTTTGAAATTGTCAAAAGTTTCTTTAACGATATGGATATGAAAACATAAATAAATGTAAAACATCCATACGCTTCATACCTTAGGAAATTCATTTCACAACATGGAAAGTACTCGGGGAATATTTTGATAAATTAAAACATGCTTCGTAAACAGTTTCACAAGTATGAAAGCATTGATAAATCACTTCAAATCATATGCTCTTTCATAAAATCATTTATCGGTGAAACAAGAATGCATTATCAGAACTAAGTTAAATAGTACCCCTTACCTCGATTTACGAAAATCCCAAATTCGAGTGGTGACACCTCCTAGTATCTCCCTTAGATCTTTCTACGATTCTCCTATACCGAAATTTGTATTCCTTAGTATCTGTTGGCTCTACCGAGAGGGGGGGTGAATCGGTTTTCTAACAATTATGGCAGATTTTAAATTAATCACAATTTAAACACAAATGATAATGAATAAAACAGTGCAATATAACAATTTAATGCAAAGAGAAGGAAAGAGAAACAAACATAGTCACTTATAGAGGTTCGGCCAAACTCTTGCCTACGTCCTCTCTCCTTGACCTTCTTGTCAAGTGCTTTCTTTCTCTCTTTCAATAGAGCTTACAAATTTCCTTTTACAGGTTAAGGAATAACCTCACTACCTTTGGCAATACAGAAAAAGTATTCAGCCTCTTACAATATACTCTCACTGAGGAACAATCCTCTTCTCTTTTTTTGGATAAGACTGAATACAATTTAATGCTTTAAAGTGGTAGGACAAGTGTAGCTATTTTGCACTTAAGCTTTTACAATGATTCTCAATGAATGAGCAATAGGGACACAAAGAATGAAAGAATTAAAGCTTGAGAATGTTTGGAATATGCAGCAATAGTGTCTCTATTCTCTTTGTCTTCAATGCTTGGTTAAATACTGAAGGATGGGTAGTTGGAGCATTAAATGCTATTCTTCCCGTTGTGTTTTTGCAGAAACTAGCCGTTGGGTGCCTCCAGTAGAGTGCCAGATCGATCTGCCTTCTTGGCCAGATCGATCTCTTAGTTATAAATCCTGCAAGATTGAAGCACAAATACACAAGGAGATCGATCTCATATGTTAGCAGATCGATCTGTTAGTTTAAATGTAATGAGGCAGATCGATCTGTCGAATAGGCAGATCGATCTCCTTAACTCTCTGTTTGAAGCAAGATCGATCTTCAGATCGATCTATCATGCACTCATGTAGAGAGGAGATCGATCTCTAAACACTACAGATCGATCTCTTTAGCTCTCTGACTTTGAGGAGATCGATCTCTTCCTTGCCCGATCGATCTCACAACTCTAGCATTAGCCAGATCGATCTCTTAACCCTTGCAGATCGATCTCATTCTTCCTAAGTGCCTTTGTACCGATTTAAGGCTTGCCAGATCGATCTCTTCCATCATAAGATCGATCTCTCATCAAGTAAAACCCAGGAGATCGATCTCTCATACCCCAGATCGATCTCTCATCAGCAGAACTCTAAGTTCTGGTACTAATCACCTCTAAACATGTTTGAATATCATCTTAACATTATTGAATTAACTTGTTTTGTCATTTTAAAATACATTAACTCAACAATCTCCCCCTTTTTGATATGACAAAACTCATCAATTAAACATGTTTAGTGAATTTGCAAAACTCCCCCTTTATGTGAGCTTTTGACTTTTGTTAATGACTTAACTCCCCCTCAATTAAATCATTCTTTTAAAACATTTAACACAACCACAACATGTTTCTTCTCCCCCTTTTTGTCATATCAATCACACACAAAATAGAAGATTCATGGCATTTCAAAATCAACATTTTCATTAACTCACCCAATATCCAGTCAAATCACATTTCATTCAAGCAAATGTAGTGCAAGTAACATTAAAGATCAACCATGATGAAACTAAACTACAACAAACACCTATGGCCTAAGATGAGGGAGAATCACGATCCACAAGATGCTCAACGTGCGTGCGTGTGACTTGGACCTCATCGAACATCGCCTCTTGAGCTTCTTGAATCTTATCCACTCTTTGGGTTAAGTTCTCGATCATATGCCGCTGAGTGGCAAAGCCGTCATTCATCTGCTGACTGAGGTCATTCATCATCGTCATGAGCATCTCCAAGTCAGCAGGGGACGATGTTGGTACAGTGGGCGGAGCCGATGGTTCCGGAGCTGGTGCTGCAGGTGGATGCACTGGCTCAGCAGTGGGGTCCTCCTCCATAGCCTCTGCAGGTTGCTGATCCCTCTTTTTCGTCCAATTGCCTCGGATATCTTTGTAGTATCCCATGTGATGGAGGGTCCCGATGTTGAGGACGCTCTTGGGAGAGGGCAGTTCTCCTGTTTCGCAACTGCTGTCTATCTTGAGGCGTTGAAGAAAGTATGCCAACGGTTAAGGAAACACTATCGTTGTCGCTTGGCCTCGGACTATTTTTAACCAGTCTTGGAAGATGAAGTGAACTAGGTTGGGTTTTTGACTGGTGGTATGGATATGATGGATCCAAAACCTATCTAGCCTCCGAATAGTTGAGTGTCGAGTACCAAACGGATGAAGGTTCCACGAGATGATGAGATGGAGTAGTCGGGGATGCATCGGAAGTTCACTTGCCTTATCCCCGGGAATATCAAACTCTAAGGGAACCTCTTCATCTTCGTTTGTCAAACCTTCGTCACGTATGTCAAAGGCTTGGGCTAAAATTTCAGGGGTTACGGCAATTGATCGTCCCATGACAAACGTTGTGGAACCAAGGATTTGACAGGAATCAATGGGATCGTAATTGAGTTCGGCATTGGAAAAGAATGCACGAACGAGATTTTGAGGTACAGGAGTGTTTATTTTCAAAAAAGACATCCAACCAAATTCCTCAAATTTTGACACGTATGGAAAATCAATGCGATTGAGGAAAGAAAAATCTATAGTCCGCCAATGCTTAATTGGCATGGTTGAGAAGTACTCTTCGTATCGCTTCCTTTTTGCAGGTGTTTTAAAACACCTATTGAAAGAAGCAATGGAAGCGGAAGGAGTGGGTTGGGAAGATGAACCAGCCTCTACATTGGTTCTAGGAGGTTTATGTCCTACTGTCTTAAGCCTAGGCATGATTCTAGACTCGAGAGATGTGCTAGCTAGATTCACAATTGAAAAAAAAATCAATGAAACAGTAACTAGTTTTGCCCTAGAAAGACAATGAACACAATTCTAAGAAAATTTTTGAGAAGAAAGTAAGAAATGTTGGTTACAATACCGGATTTTGACACCGAGACGCAAGGAGGACCGTACAGAGATCGATCTGAGAAGGAATCGGAGGAAAAGATGCGAGGGAGATTTGGGAATTTGAAAATTGGGTTTCTGAAATTTGGGAATTTTACGCGGGTATTTATAGTCCAGGGCACAGGAGATCGATCTGTCGAGGCGACAGATCGATCTGTCATTTCCAGAAAGCCAAGAAAGATCGATCTATCGTAAGGCCAGATCGATCTGGTCGTAAACAGAGGCTTAAGGAGATCGATCTGTTACACACAGATCGATCTGTCGTTTAACAGAGGCTGAGGCAGATCGATCTGCCAAATGAAAAGATCGATCTGTAGAATGCGGAAGCTTGAAGAGATCGATCTGTCGTGTGGACAGATCGATCTGCCTTTAAACAGAGACGTAAGGAGATCGATCTTATGGTTAGAAGATCGATCTGCTTAGCTTAACCTTGATGATTTAGGCTTGTTGGAGGTATGGAGATCGATCTATATTGCAAGGAGATCGATCTCTCATCCTCATTGCCAGAAAATCTTTGCAAAAACTCATTTAAAATCAATTTGAAACCAAGATTTTTGAAACACAAAAAATCCTAAGGCTTATCCATGAGTCCTAATTCACCTCTAAGGATACAAAACCTATCTCTATCAAGGGGTTTGGTGAATATATCAGCTATTTGATGTAGAGTGTCAATGTACTCTAAAATTATATCCCCTTTTTGTACATGGTCTCTAAGAAAGTGATGTCTAATTTCTATGTGCTTGGTTCTGGAGTGTTGTATGGGATTCTTAGACAGATTAATGGCACTGGTATTATCACATTTAATAGTGACTTGTTTCATGTCAATACCATAATCTCTCATTTGTTGTTTAATCCACAACACTTGAGCACTACAACTACCAGCTGCTATATACTCAGCTTCAGTTGTGGACTGAGCTACACTGTTTTGCTTCTTGGAGAACCAAGAAATTAACCTATTTCCTAAGAATTGGCAAGTACCTGAAGTACTTTTCCTATCTATTTTGCAGCCTCCAAAATCAGCATCTGAAAATGCATGAAGGGCAAAAGTAGAGTCCTTGGGGTACCAAAGTCCTAGTGAGGGAGTGTCTTTGAGGTATCTAAAGATTCTCTTAGTTGCCAATGATGTGATTCCCTAGGAGATGATTGAAATCTAGCACAAAGGCACACACTAAACAATATATCTGGTCTACTAGCAGTTAAATAAAGCAAAGAACCAATCATAGACCTATAGAGTTTAGTGTCTACACACTTACCACTTTCATCTTTGTCAAGCTTGATGTTGGTGCCCATTGGAGTGGCTTGAGATTTGCAATTGTCCATCCCAAATCTCTTGAGCAAGTCCTTGGTGTACTTTTCTTGATTGATGAATGTTCCATCCTTTGTTTGTTTCACTTGAAGTCCCAAGAAGAATGTGAGTTCTCCCATCATGCTCATCTCAAATTCTCCTTGCATGATCTTAGCAAATTCTTGGCATAAAGACTCATTAGTTGAACCAAAAATAATATCATCTACATATACTTGTACAACTAGTAAGTCCTTATTTTTATTTTTTATGAATAATGTGGTGTCTACCTTTCCTCTTGAGAACCCTTTTTCTATTAAGAACTTTGACAACCTTTCATACCAAGCTCTAGGAGCTTGTTTTAACCCATAAAGTGCCTTAGATAATTTGAAAACATGTTCAGGAAATTCATGATTTTCAAATCCGGGAGGTTGCTCTACATAGACTTCTTCATTAATGAAACCATTCAAGAATGCACTCTTTACATCCATTTGATATAACTTGAAATCTTTATAACATGCAAAGGCAAGTAACATTCTTATTGCCTCTAATCTAGCTACCGGTGCATATGTTTCATCATAGTCTATGCCTTCCTCTTGTCTATAGCCTTGAGCAACTAGCCTAGCCTTATTCCTTACGATCACACTATTTTCATCCATCTTGTTCTTGAATATCCATTTAGTTCCAATTATTGAGTGATCACTAGGCCTAGGAACTAGTTTCCATACTTTGCTTCTCTCAAATTGATTTAATTCTTCTTGCATTGCTAGGAACCAATTATTGTCTTCTAGGGCTTCATTGACATTCCTAGGTTCAATTTGAGATACAAAGGCTATATATTGGCACATATTCCTTAGGGATGATCTAGTTCTAACTCCAAGAGTTGGATCTCCTACTATTTCACAATCTTTTACATATCCTAACTCTCTTGGTGCTCTAGGCTCTCTTTCTAAAACCTCTATTTCTTCTTCATCTTCTTTATTCAAGTCAAGTTTTTCTAGAAAGTCATCTTCTAAGCCTTCATCAAATATTCCAACATTTTCATCATTGGTTGAATCTTTAGATATATTATTTGATTCATCAAATATAACATGAATAGACTCTTCAACCACTAATGTTCTTTTGTTATATATTCTAAAGGCCTTTGAATTCAATGAATATCCTAGAAATATTCCCTCATCACTCTTGGCATCAAATTTTCCTAAGTTATCTTTTCCATTATTTAGAACAAAGCATTTGCAGCCAAAAGGATGGAAGTAACTAATTTTAGGCTTCTTGCCTTTGTAGAGCTCATAAGGAGTTTTCTTTAGCATGGGTCTTATCATAGCTCTATTAATTATATAACATGATGTGTTTATAGCTTCAGCCCAAAAGTACTTTGGCAAGTTATTTTCACATAACATGGTCCTAGCCATTTCTTCCAAAGTTCTATTTCTTCTCTCAACTACACCATTTTGTTGTGGTGTCCTAGGGGCTGAAAAATTATGGCTAATTCCTTGATCATTGCAATACTCATCAAATCCTATATTTTCAAATTCTTTGCCATGATCACTTCTAATGCTTGTTATTGTATATCCTTTTTCATTTTGAGTCACCTTTGAGTAAGCTATGAATTTCTCTAAGGCTTCATTTTTTACTCTCAAAAAGAACACCCAAGTGTATCTAGTGTAATCATCAACTATTACAAAACCATAGTGTTTCCCACCTAGGCTAGTGGTTCTAGTTGGTCCAAACAAGTCTAAATGCAGTAATTGAAGAGGCCTAGTGGTGGATACACTATTCTTAGGCTTAAAAGTTGTTCTCTTGTGTTTTCCTTTAACACAAGCTTCACATATTTCTTCATGATCAAAGGATATTTTGGGTAAGCCTATAACTAGATCCTTTCTAGCTAATTTGGATAGCACATGCATGCTAGCATGACCTAGTCTTCTATGCCATAACCAAGATTCCTTTTTGTTGTCTACCATTAAGCATATGTTTTCATTTTTGAGTTCATTAAGGTAGACTATATATATGTTACCTTGCCTATGACCTAGAAGGAGAATTTTATTTGACTTAGGATCTATAACATTACATTTCATGCAATCAAAAATTACTTTGTAACCTTTGTCACAAAGTTGACTAATGCTTAGTAAGTTATGCTTTAGACCCCTAACAAGTAATACTTTTTCTAAAGAGAAATGATCATTACCTATTGATCCACTTCCTTCCACTTGGCCTTTGGAGTTGTCCCCAAAAGTGACTTCTCCACCAATTTTCGATTTGAAGGAATTGAAATGGCTTTTATCACCCGTCATGTGCCTTGAGCATCCACTATCTAAGTACCAAGCTTCTTTTGTTTTAGCTTTGTGGCTATGCTCAATCACCTACAACAACAAAAAATAAACACACTCAAGTCTTAGGTACCCAAATTCTCTTGGGTCCTTGGAGGTTAGTAAATGAAATTCTTGATCCCATTGGGATCCATTTTGCTAATGCATTGCAGTCCTTGGAATGAATTACCTCTTTTGGAATCCATATCCTTTTTACAATTTTTCCTTTAAGATTCCTCATCTTTATATTGCAATAATGTGACTTATGTCCCTTCTTATTACAATATGAACAAGTAATTGCAGGTTTATTCATGCTCTTCCTAGCAATAAAACTCTTGAGATGTGTCTTCCTACTTTGTGCATTATACCCTAAGCCATTTTTGTCAAAAAATGCCCTTTGGGTTTCTAACATGCTATCTAGCTTTTGTTGCCCCATGTGAAATCTATTAAAGGAGTTATGTAAATTGCTATTTTTCTCCTTAAGGTTACAAATTTCTAAATTTGCAATTTCTAGTTTCTTCTCACATTCCAATTTATCTTTTAACATTATCTCATTTTCCCTTTTTAATTTAGATGTTAACTTTTTATACTTCATGCTCATAGATTCATACTCTAATGCTAAATCATCAAATGCATCTTGCAATTCATCAAAAGAGTATTCATTGATATTAGAAGTTACCTTTTCATCATCATCAATTGCCATGAAGCATAGGTTGGCAACGTCCTCATTTGATTCATCATCGGAGCAGTCACTGTCACTCCATGTTGCTACCATTGCCTTCTTTTTATGAAACCTATCATTAGATCTTTTGAGAAGAGGGCAGTTAAACTTTATGTGTCCAGGTTTTTTACATTCATAACACACAATAGAGTCTTTTCTACCTACTTCCTCTTGTTCTCTCCTATTGTTTCTCCTATTGCTATTACCAGCTCTTATCCTCATGAATTTATTAAATCTTTTGGCAAACATTGCCATCTCAATATCCTCCTCACTGCCACTCTCATTTTTAATCTCCTTTTCAGCAGTGGATTTTAGAGCAACTCCCACTTTCTTGGGTGGCTCTTCATTTCTTTTAAGCTTCATCTCATAAGTTACCAAGGAACCTATTAATTCATCTAAGGACAATGTGTGTGGATCCTTAGATTCCTCTATTGCTGTTACTTTAGCTTCCCATGCTTTAGGTAAGCTATTTAAAATTTTCTTTACCATTTCAATGTTAGAATATATTTTTCCTAAGGACTTTAGTCCATTAATTACATCTGTAAATCTAGTGAACATATCACTAATCGATTCTCCTTCCTTCATCCTAAAAAGCTCATAATCATGTGTGAGCATACCTACTTTTGTCTCCTTCACTTGGGTTGTACCCTCATGAGTTATTGCCAATTTATCCCATATTTGCTTGGCATTATCACACCCGGAGACTCTATTATATTCATTAGGACCTAAAGCACAAAATAATGTGTGCATAGCTTTAGCATTTAGCTGTGCACATTTAATGTCATTAGAATCCCATTCATCTTCTTCTTTGGGGATATCTCTTCCCTCTATTTTCTTTGTAGGGATTTGAGGTCCCTTAACTATAATTCTCCATACTTCATAGTCATTTGCTTGAATGAATAGCATCATCCTAGTCCTCCAATATGAATAATGTTCACCATTGAACATGGGAGGTCTAACCGTGGAGTGCCCCTCTCCTATCAAACTAGTTGCTACATTGTTAAGAGCCATTTGATCGTTTTCTAACTCTTAGGAAGTTGTTCCTACGTGATTAAAGAGTCCTAGCTCTGATACCAATTGTTGGCTCTACCGAGAGGGGGGGGTGAATCGGTTTTCTAACAATTATGGCAGATTTTAAATTAATCACAATTTAAACACAAATGATAATGAATAAAACAGTGCAATATAACAATTTAATGCAAAGAGAAGGAAAGAGAAACAAACACAGTCACTTATAGAGGTTCGGCCAAACTCTTGCCTACGTCCTCTCTCCTTGACCTTCTTGTCAAGTGCTTTCTTTCTCTCTTTCAATAGAGCTTACAAATTTCCTTTTACAGGTTAAGGAATAACCTCACTACCTTTGGCAATACAGAAAAAGTATTCAGCCTCTTACAATATACTCTCACTGAGGAACAATCCTCTTCTCTTTTTTGGATAAGACTGAATACAATTTAATGCTTTAAAGTGGTAGGACAAGTGTAGCTATTTTGCACTTAAGCTTTTACAATGATTCTCAATGAATGAGCAATAGGGACACAAAGAATGAAGGAATTAAAGCTTGAGAATGTTTGGAATATGCAGCAATAGTGTCTCTATTCTCTTTGTCTTCAATGCTTGGTTAAATACTGAAGGATGGGTAGTTGGAGCATTAAATGCTATTCTTCCTGTTGTGTTTTTGCAGAAACTAGCCGTTGGGTGCCTCCAGCAGAGTGCCAGATCGATCTGCCTTCTTGGCCAGATCGATCTCTTAGTTATAAATCCTGCAAGATTGAAGCACAAATACACAAGGAGATCGATCTCATAGGTTAGCAGATCGATCTGTTAGTTTAAATGTAATGAGGCAGATCGATCTGTCGAATAGGCAGATCGATCTCCTTAACTCTCTGTTTGAAGCAAGATCGATCTTCAGATCGATCTATCATGCACTCATGTAGAGAGGAGATCGATCTCTCAACACTACAGATCGATCTCTTTAGCTCTCTGACTTTGAGGAGATCGATCTCTTCCTTGCCCGATCGATCTCACAACTCTAGCATTAGCCAGATCGATCTCTTAACCCTTGCAGATCGATCTCATTCTTCCTAAGTGCCTTTGTACCGATTTAAGGCTTGCCAGATCGATCTCTTCCATCATAAGATCGATCTCTCATCAAGTAAAACCCAGGAGATCGATCTCTCATACCCCAGATCGATCTCTCATCAGCAGAACTCTAAGTTCTGGTACTAATCACCTCTAAACATGTTTGAATATCATCTTAACATTATTGAATTAACTTGTTTTGTCATTTCAAAATACATTAACTCAACAGTATCTTATTTATCGAATTAACTACGATGTGTCAAAATCGTAACCTTGCTTACCTAGGGAAAATACACTCGAAATTATAAATTACGTATAATTATCTCTAAAACTTGTATAAATTTATTACCTTGGTGTTTGTCCATAATCCTTGATTAGTTCAACTTAGCGAGTCGACGAGTCCGGTCCTCTCGATAAATTTTTCGGGGCTCTTCCTCGAATTTCTAAAATTTAGTACACTTATTTTCCTTCCTCGATTTTTTCTCTATTTTCAATAATATATATATATATATATATTACTTTCTTCCTCTCCCCCTTTTTTTTCTCCAATATATATATATAATTATTTTTATAATTATATATATACTACTTCTTTCTTTTCTTTGTTTTTGAATTTCCTTTCTTCTTCCCGCCACAATTCCCGAATGCATTATCCATAAATTTCCTCCACCATTCTCGCCACTGCCGATCCTTCCTCCACCTTTCCTTTCGTCCTCATCTTCATCGAACTCACTCAGCCATCACCGGTGTCATTTTCCTTCCAGCCTCCACCATTGGCCACTGCTCCCACTCGAAGTCCATGTCTTCTTCTCTGTTTCGCCCTCTGTTTCAGTTTCCCGTTCGGGTTCTCCTCCTCTCCTATAGCCTTCTGTCACGTGGAGACCGAGAAGAGTTGAGCAACACTTTCGCTGCCCTTGCTTCTTCAGTTCATGTTGTACCCTCACGATTTCAGAGAAAACAGATGATGGACGTGCCCGAACTCCCTTGGCCATGGTTCCATCATTCTCAGCCACTTCAGTTTTGTTCCACTATTTTTGTTGTTGTCTTCTCTAGCCTTCACCAACAGCAACAAACTCCTTCCTTCCTAGCTCT
Organism: Firmiana major; assembly: GCA_033439115.1. Classification (NCBI taxonomy): domain Eukaryota; kingdom Viridiplantae; phylum Streptophyta; class Magnoliopsida; order Malvales; family Malvaceae; genus Firmiana; species Firmiana major. The sequence continues at coordinate 68,395,147 of CM065899.1, forward strand.
CGGCTTTACTTCCCTTTTTCCCATAACAGTGCAAACATTTAATCCCCCTTCAATAAGCAGCCCTCGGTTTTAAATCAGTTTTCATTCTCTGCTTTGCTTCCCTGTTTTTCCTCTTCACCGAAGCTTTCACTCGGTTCAAGCTTCAACTCTATTTTCTGCTTTTGCCCTCTCCATTTCTAGTTCATCTCTGTTTTTAACTCACCGTAGCCTTTGAAGGAAATGAAATCAGCCCAAGCTTTTCTGCTCATCGCAGTGTTCCTATCCACGGTGGTGCTGCAACCCAGTCCATTGTTCTCTCTCAACTCATGTCCTCTGTTTCCTTCTTGTGCTGAACAGTAGCTCGACTCTCGCTTCTCCATATTGACAGTTGCAGTTTCCACCTTCCTTTCGGTCCTGTCGTTATTCTTTCCATCTCATTTTTTTGGCTTCAGTTTCAAAGGACAGGACTCCCCTCTGCGTCTACTGCTTTAGCTGAGTCTTCGGTTTCCTCACACTCTAGGATACGGTTATCAATATTCCTCTACTTCAGCTCTTCCATACAGTTCTCTTTATCTCTCGGGTTTACTCTTACATTTTTGTTTCCCTGCTGCAGCCCGAGCCTCTTCCCCTTGCCGTTCGTCTTTGCTTCTTATTTCTAGCATGGAAAATTCTCTAGTAAAGCCCCATGCTTCCCACTTTTCTTTTCCTTTACTTTCAGTTCTTCCCTTCCAGTTTTATCTCTATCTTATAGCAGTATCTTATAGCAGTAGACTAACACCCCTAGTCACGTTTTCATCATTTCCTTTTACCAACTCGTTCATCATTTCTTTCCTGCTCCCGTTTCCTTCTCACGTTTACTGTCTCGGTCAGAACACCCCACCCCACTTTCCTTTTCTTTTCATTTTTTTTAAGCTTCAGCTACATCATTTCTTTAATTCACACGTTTCCTTTCTTTTCTAATCAGAACATCACCATCTTTTCCTAAAGACATCATTTCACTTCCATCACTTTCTCATCTTTCCATATTATATATTACTATTGTTATTATATTTTATTATCATTATTGTTATATTTATTATTATTGTTTCATTTATTTATTTATTTTATATAGTTACTTCATAATTCATCATGTATTATTTTCAAAGAATGATTAGTCTAATATTTATACTTATCTGACATAGAGGAATATTCATAATTAAAATCGAATGTTAGAAAATTCGTGGAGTTTACATTTTGAGCCAGGCAGATTATTGATATGAGATATGGGTCCATGGAGTACGTTGTACCGTGCAAGTAGCATGGAGTATGATGTACCGTGCTGGGATGGATTATGTGGCATCTTCAGATGCGAGTGGCATCTTCGGATGCGAGATATCGGGCAGGACCGACGGGATGGACTGACCCACCTCCCGGGGCAGTTTTCGATAGTGGTGAGATAGCAGTGGGATCACGAGTATATGGCCATACTCCTAGTTATTTGCTTGAGATATTGATATATATATATATATTGCCTAGTCTCGCATGTTACTATCTGATATTTTGAAAGCTTGAGAATGCGTGGATTTTGTGTTAGTTTGGACCACCCGAGGGAGGGGTTGGATCCTGACTGATAATATTGGTTTTGTTGTGAATAAATGTAATTTTCAATGTTTTCGAAAATGCTTGGAAATAAATGATTTTATGTGGATCAGGATCACCCGAGGGAGGGGTTGAGTCCTGATCAGTGTGATGGATTTGGATTCAAGAAATGAATTAAAATGTTTTCTACGGTTTTGTGGAAACTCAACATGATGTATTTTCCATGCTTGTTTATAATTCATAAAGTGAAATGTTTTAGCATGAGGAGGTTATCCATGCTTTAATTGCTAATGCATGATTTTGATTTAATTCATGCGTTGTATGATTTTACATGAGATGCCATTGAGGCATGAGTTGCATGATTTCTATAAGCACGAACAACTTTTATAAACTATGGCATTGATGTGTTCATGATTTCGTACTTGAGCTTTAAACGAAAAGAAATGGATTTAAGGGCATGACATTATGAGCATGTAGATAGTGGAGCTCTCTACTTACTTGCATGATTACCTTACTGAGCGCGTGGTTTGCTCACCCCCCTTATTTACCCCTCTTTTCAGAGAAACCGCAGTAGATAGTGAGCGGCTGATGATTTGTATTCTTGGTATCCGCTGCTTCCGATCATCGAGAAAAGGTATACACACTTGTATGGTTTTGTATCTAAATATGTAAATGCACAGTACTGTAAACGTATATGACGTCGGGGATGTAAGGTTATGTAAATGAAATTGTGAATGTAACTTGGAACTGGAATGGTAAGTAGTGTAAAGGGACTAACACAGAATCATAGCCCAACTATTGGTGGGATGGTCACGATGAGAGGAAGATAAGAATTAAATATGAAAGAAAATGAAAAATTGACTCTGATTTTTGGGTCGTGACAGGTGAGCTAGAGGTGTCAAATGGTTTGGACGGCCCATGACACAATAAGATTCGACATGGTGTGGTCTATGCTTGGCACATCCCATACTTAATTAAGTGGGCTCGGCTAAGTACGATATATATATATATGTGTGTGTGTGTCGTGTTAGGCTAGAGGAATTTAAGCACATTGATCGATACAGCACAACCCATGAAGGGTTAATGCTAGCATGTGGCACACAGGCTAGCACAACACAGCACATAAGCCCATGTACTGTGCTGATTTGGCTAATTTATAGAAATAAAATTATATTTAATAAATCTAATGTATGAAATATTTAAATTATTCATACATAAATTTATTATATTTTCATTTTAAATACAAAATGTATGATACGTCACATTTTTTATATAATTCTTTTATTAAACACACTACTAATAAAAACTCATCAAAAAATAAATTATTAATGTTAATTTTATCAAAAGATTAGTTAGATGTAGAAGCTCAAGCACTAGACAAATAACATTATATAAGTAAATAATCAAGTAAAGAAAATGAAAAGTAAAATAATAATCTTTTGTGTTTCATAATCCTTTATTTGTGTGCATGTGTCTTTTTTTTTAAAATATTAGGGTTGTAAATTTCAAATGAGAACCTTGGTGCGACAATAAAAGTTGTTCCTTTGTGACTTATAGGTTACGAGTTCAAACGTAAATACTCTCTTAATGCAGAGGCAAGGCTGTATACAATGACCATCCCTAGACCTCGCAAAGTAGGAGTCTTTTGGTTGTGTATAATGATTTTTACTAGACTCCATAAAGTGAGAGTCTTTTTCACTAGATTGCCTTTATTTTAGGATTATAAATTTCGAGATCTTTATTAAGAAGATTTTATTATATTTTCTCGTGGATATAAGCATTTTACCTTTTAGAATTATAGTTTTTGACATCTTTATTTATTATATATTATTATGTTTTCCTGTGGATATAAGCATTTTTCCAACGTGAATAATGTACCTTTTTTATTTTATTTTTATTAATCTTGCATGTTAGTTAAATTAATAAATAAAAACTTGCAAAAAATAAAAAATCTAAAAATTTATTAATGGACTATGCTTGACATGACATGGCATGAAAAATAAGCCAAGCCCTTAATTTTCATGGACCATGCTAGCACGACCCATTAAAAAATAGTGTCATGCTAACACCATCCATTTACACATGCACTAATATTTAAATGGGGCACACCTCTAGAGTGGGCTAAGAAGAGGTCATGTGGGTAACTGGAGGTATGGAAAAGCTTGTTGTTGGGGCTGTATTTTAAAAAGTGATGAGAAAGGAAGGAGTAATTCTTGAGGGCATGAAAGGTGTTTCAGCTTGGAGCGACATGGTTTTTGTTGTTTCCCACAGACAACGCTAATTGTTGAGGGACTTATAATAATAGAGAGAATGTATCTTTAAGAGAGGTTTTTGTGCTTAGAAGGACGTTTGCTACTTGAGGATAGAGAGGAGACGAGGAAGAAGGATCAAAGTAGGGTAGAAGCCCCGGTGCAATATCAGTTCTCAACTAGAGGAAGGTTAACAATAGAGTTTAGGGTTTCGAAAGGTTTATTAGCTTGTAGGGAGCTGAGCAGCAAGTGTTGTGTGGTAGAAAAGGTTGGAATCCTCATCTCGCCTTCAACTTCTTTTATAACTACTTGAGATCATGTCCTAGCATTACATGTCAGAGGGAACATTCCCTTTTTTGGCAGTATTCAGGCTCCTCAAGCTGACATGTAAGCAAGTGTCACTGTGTAGCATGGCTATCTTCTGTGAAAGAGTTGGGTTACCTTAGCGAGTTGGGTTTGCTTAATCTGTAAGGCTTGTTTACCCATTGCTTAGGTTTTCTAGTGTTCAAGGATTATTCAGTGCACTAGGCTTATTAAGGCCTGTTCGCATAGGCTAGTCTAGAGCTTGATGGGCTTTGTGGCTGAGGCCTAACATTCAATTTCATTACATCTTAATGTACATTTTTGCTTTTTCCACACTCAATATACGAGTTTAATGGAAATAAACTTTGTCCGTAAAACAAATTCTTCTAGAATGATGGGATAGCTTCATTGCCCATTGTAAGTACGAGATTCTTTGAGTCTCGGATGTATGCATCATTTTTGTTTTTCGTTCTTTGATTCTCAAAGTTTTGGGATCCGTAGGATTTTTTTTCTAAATTTTCTCTTTGATTCTTTCTTTTAATGATTTTAATTACTTGAATATGATAAATTTTGGTAAAGTTTGATTTTTAGCTTTATTTGATTTCCTAAGTTTTGGTAAAGTGTTCATAGATTTTACATTTTTGTGTTTTGTTGATAGATTCGACAATTAGGAGACCAAATCCTATTTTTTGAAATCTCTCTCATGTCACTTTTTCTCCCATGAAATTTCTACTATTTTCCTTAATTTTTGAAAATCTCTCAAAGTCACTGCCATCATCATTTTCAAAAACTCTTTTCCTTAGGGAATTGATCTTATCACCTCCATCATCGCTTTGTAATGAGTACTTTTCTTTAAATCTCCAAATTTAAGATTTTTAACCATATTGTTTTTAGTATATATCCGAGTTTATTTGGTTGATTGCTTACATATGCATTTAGTGTTGATGTTACTATTAATCTTTCATTAACCCATGAATCTTCTAATTATTTTTTTAAATAAGGAAAATTAAATTTTTTTCATCATTACTGCAATAGTTCTTAAAGTTAAAATTGGAATAAGCAATTTCATTTTTGTTTTTCCTTTCTTAGAATGGGTTGAATTTCCTCTTTTTTTTTTTCCTGTTAGGATGAGCAATCAAATGAGAATTTGTCAATAATAGATTTATTGAAAGGCATATTTGTAATGACCCGAATTTGCAGACATTTCGGTTGGGTTACAAGTCGATATTAGGTCAGAACAATACTCATTCTGATTAATTTTCTTTCTTAGTAACAAATTTAAGTAAAATATGTTCACATTCCGCAGACACATCTTGTATTGCATTACTATACTTACAAAAATTTTATACAACATAACTTCTTTAAACTTGGGTATACTTTCGATACAGCAATATGCTCCGTAGAATCATAACTGTACGGAATGCCTTACTAACGGAAGCGATCCAAACTACAGGGGGCTCTGTGGAGGAAAGTAAGGCAGTGAGCTCAACATGCTCAATAAGAAAAACCCCATTATAGGTAGATAAATTGTAATGTCTATAGTTTTACAAGTATTTCTTATGAAGCTATGATGTATAAGCACCTTGTTACAAGTGTATAAATAATAAAGGATGTAGGGAGTAAAATTCATGATTTTAAGTTGTGTGCATAAGTTTCATTGCCTATGAATTATATGGAATGGATACTATTATACGTTGGTGGTTTACGGAATGTAAAATGAGGTATTAGGCAATTAAGGTGAATTACACATTCGAAATTTACAGAAAACTGCCGTAATGAGGATGCAGGGAAGGAGCAGATCGATCTCCCATGAAGGATAGATCGATCCCCTCCCACGAAATGTCAACTATCAGCCAATTGGAACAAGGTAGATCGATCTCCTTAAGCCTATGTTTAGAAGGAATTGATCTCTCTCAAGAAATAGATCATTCTCCCAATTACTATGTAAGACCCGAGTTTTATTGTAAGAGCAAAAAGGGAATGAATAGAAATTTTCGAGTGCATTTAAAAATGCAAAAGGATGGAAATGGTATTCCCAAAAATGTGCAAGGGTAAAACGGTCAAAAGACTAAAATTTGGTATTAATCGGGATAAGAAAATTTAATTAAAAATATGAGATTGAGAAATCTTGATCAATAACGAAGAAATAATTAAATTTCGGGTTAAATTGATCAAGATATGAATTTATTGGAATAAAATCAAAATTTTCGTATTGAAAAATAATCTCGAAAATAATCAAAAAATATACAGGAAAAGTAAAATCGGACTGATAAATCTATTTACGGATTAAATGAATAAAATAATAATTTTTTTAGATATTTTGGGATTTTAATACTATTTTAATGATTAAAATAATATTAAAAATAAATAATAATAAAAATAAATAAATAATAAAATAAAGTTAAAAAAAATTGAAATCTGAAAAAAAAAAGAAGAGAAAGACTGAAACGCGAAAACAGAAACGAAAAGAATAGAGAAGCGAAGCTTGCGACCGAAGACCGATCCTCTGCACCTGCGAGCCACCGGCGAGGGCCGACGAACGCAGCCCAGCATCAGGCGAACCACCAGTGGCCATGACGCGCCGTGGATCACGCCGAAAAACACCAAAAATGGAGGAAAGTCCCACAGGGGAGAAGCCCCAATTGGCGGCGATCGGCGCCGTTTTGACTCCAACCAAGGCCTGATTTTGGATGCCCAGGTGCAGCCGAGCCGAACGGCACCGAAATCACGTCAGGAACCGGTTAGACGGCGCCGGAATGAGGAAATGATGCCGAACCGGACTGAACCGCTGGACCGAACCGCTGGACCGAACCGGACTGAACCGGACCGGACCGGTTCAGCCAAAAAGAGAAGGAAAAAAGGAAGAAAAAGGGAAAAGAAAAAGAGGAAAAATTGGAAAAAATTTCAGTGATACAATCAAGCTTCGGGTAAGTTGGTAAGCGGTCGAATTGACCGATTTAATTTTTGAAATATTTAATTTGATTAATATCGGACTGGAAATTTACCCGAAAAAATATTAAATTGTGTAGCTCGACAATTGGCATCAACCGAGAGCTCGAGACAACCTCGAATTACGTACTATCATGGAATCTCGGGTAAGTGACCCTTATTTATGACTATTTGCGTCGTTATGCGTGATTGATATTTATCGCATAAATTACGGATTTAATTTTTGCATAAATGAATTAAATTTTGGAAAGTTAGATGAATTATCGTAAATAATAAATTGAGATATCCGAGAGTTTAGAATGAGGCTCAATAAATATTGATGGGCCCAATGAGCCCAATAGGCCTCGATAAAGTGTGGTAAACGAGCTTAAGGCTGATTAAGGCCCATTATGGTATAATCGAGTCCAATATGGGAAAACGGGCCCAATGATTTAAATAAAGCCCAGAAAATATGAAATACAATTAAATTGTATTGTATTTAACCTGATGAATGTGTATCCGCAGTTTCGAAGATTGGATTTGGAGCAAATCGGACTGCGTGATGAGTCATCAGTGGAAAGGTCAAACTGTACAGAAAATGAGGTAAGGGAATTATGTGAGTAGCTAGAGGTAGCTACGCGTATTTTAATAGCTTTTCTGTACACTGAATATGTATGTATACATTGATATTGTATAATGATCCTAAAAATGGTTTAAATGATTTTAAGGATCGAATTAGGTGAAAAGACTATTTTACCCCTATTGAGGGAAGTTCACCTAAGGATGGTGAAAGCATGACATGCATGAAATGCATGATTTAAGGATTTTTATGATTAAGGAATTTTCTTGGTTTTAATCAAAGTAAATTGATAGATTGGCCAGTAATTGCATAAGTTTCCCAAAATAACACTACGTAAGTGTTATTGGTATTTAAATGAAATTATTTGGAAAACGGGCCAACTACCAAGTTTATATGGAAACTGTGAGATCTAAGAATTTTAGATATATTTTAGATATATTTTAATGATATAATAAGAACTTGAAGTGTAATTTATTGAGCTAAGTGAATTGTGAAAATTATATTTGGAGATTGATGTGTAAGTGTCTAACATAAGTGCCAAACTAAGAGGTCAGATCGATCTTGGGGAAGGAGAGATCGATCTGATGAGTTAAAAACGACAAGGAAGGAGGAACTTAAGGAGCAGATCGATCTCCATTGGAAGAGGATTGATCTCCTTATGATTCTGTTTGAGAGAAGATCGATCTCATGAGGAAGGGATTGATCTCCAAAAGTTTCTGTTTGGGAGAAGATCGATCTCCTCAAGGAGCAGATCGATCTCATGAAGCCATTAAGAGATAGATCTCACCCCTCGACAGATCGATATCCTAAGCATAAAATTGCCCCCAAATCGTCCCCAAATTCAAATGCAGATCGATCTTATCAAGAGCCAGATCGATCTCCTACCCTCAGTCTATATAAGGAACCCCTGCTTTCTCCTGCAATTTCATTTTCTCTCTTTTTCAACCCCATTTTCACCCAAGCCTTAGCTTTCTCACTCATCCAAAGCACCCATTTTCGTCCAAATCAGAGGCTATGGCAAGAAGGAAAGTTGTTCCTCATCAAAGGGAGAACAACATACTTGGAAATCGAAAGACGGATTGAATCGAGGCAACAGATAAGCTCTTCACAAGTTTTGGGTAATTTCTAAACCTCGATCTTGATATTTGAGATGATTTTGGTGATAATAGTTGTTGGCATTGTGTTGAAGTAGCTGGAAAATGATTAGGGATTGATCAAATTACAATGTAGTTGGAGTGATAATGATATTTAGCAATTTTTGTAATTTTGGGAATTTTGAGCTATAAATGGAAATTTAGACAATGTGGTGAATTAGCATAGATAATTTGACATGAGATTGTAGTTTGGGGTAGAGTTATGAGAATTGAGAAAACTAGAGGTGTTATGAGCAATAATGCTTGATTTTGAGAATTGAGGTTACTGTGATGATGAGTATTGATGTTTTAACATCATTTGGACAGCTCGGGAGTTCCAAAGTGGAATGCGAGGCTAGTCCGTGATACGGGGGGAAACGATTGCACTATACGAGGTGCAAAGAGGTAAGGGAAACTAAACCCTTTGTGTATGTGATTTGTGAACTATTATAGCATGATTTGTGATTTATAAAACAAGCATGTTTTGATGAGAATGCACACGATTTTTATAGCTAGTTGGAGCCCAATGTTTTTATGAGTTTATAAGCTACGTGTGAAACCACTTTATAAACCGTTGAGTTTGTATGGGAAATGAATTGGGTTCTACGTTAAGGCAATGTTGAGATTTGAGAAATGTGTGCGTGTTTTCCCGGTTGGAACTCGGTTTTAATATGTTTTGTGTTGAGTACAAAACGATTTTAAATGAGTTTTATGAGAAAGAAACCCCTATGAGTTCTACGTGAAGGCAAACCAGTCTTATGTGATAAAGACTTAGGTGTGTGATTTCGAGTACACATTGGGCATTGCTCTGGTAGCATGTAAGTCTGATTCTTCTCCATTCTAGTAACGTGAGATCCTCCATTCTGTGGCTATGCCACGTATATTTGGTGGCCGTTGCCACGTGAGAACCCTAATTGGTAGCCGTTGCCACGTGAGATCCCCTATTTTGTGGCTGTGCCACGTATATTTGGGGGCCGTTGCCACGTGAGAACCCTAATTGGTGGCCGTTGCCACGTGAGATCCCCCTATTATGTGGCTGTGCCACGTGCAAATTTAAATAAGTGGCTATGCCACGTGTGTTTAGTGGCTGCACCACCTGTATTATTATTACAGTGATTTTATCACGTTTATTGAGAAAGCGATTATCGCATTATTTTCACATGCTTGTTACTGCTCTATACTGAGCCTTTATTTCATGTTTCCACATGGTTTTGAGATATGAGAATGTTGTTTTGAGAACTTTCATGCTATGATTTCAAATGAGTATACTGAGTTTCACGTGCAAATAAATATTTTGTGATGTGCATTATAGTTTTTATAATGAGTCCCTTACCCCCTTACTGAGCAATTTAGAAGCTCACCCTGTTTTCTTTCCCCCCAGATTTCTTCAAGTGAAAAAAAAGGTTTCCCTGCGACGTACGGAGTAGTGGCTAGTGGAGGATTTGAGCTCCAGGCCATATATTGTGTTTTGAGGTATCATTTATCTTTTCATGTACATAGACAATTATTGTAATTACAGACACTTAATGTATAACATTGTATGGGATGTATTAGGATTAATTAACTTGAGATCGAGTAATGTATATGATATGATATATACTATTTAATGACGAGATCCTGAAGTATGATAAGTATAATGATGTATGACACTGCACAGGAATGCAGTCTTAATTGTGAATTGTGGAGTAAAAAGTTTTAAATTTGGCCTATTTTTCGCGTTTTCGGGGCGTGACAGAGCTTTCTTGGTATAAGAGCCTAGGGTGTCTAGTACTGTCAGTGTCGATTAAGCGAAATAGAATACATCCCAAGTGTCTATAATAGTCTGGTCATAAACTGAATTTGCGGATTGAGATTTCAATCGATTTTGATATGTACGCGCAGGAGATGAGTTGAGATAGAGAATGAGTGGACGACGAGGTCGTTCGAGGAGGCAGGCAGAGTCCCCTCCGCCACCTGCCCCCCAACCAGAGAGTCCTAACTCTCAATTTAATCGGATTGAGACTGATGTGAGGTAAGGTTTTGAGTAGATGGCAGCGCTATTCGCGCAACACTTTGGAGTTAATGCCTCAGGTACTACTCCTACACCACCACCAGGACCTCCCGTACCCCCAGTACAGATGGATCCAGTGCCTCCCGTCACTCAGCCTGGTGATAGAAGTATTGTCCGACTGAAGGATTTTCTGAAGATGAATCCACCCGTATTTAGGGGAAAGAAGGATCCTACAGAGGCTGAGGAGTGGCTGACGGAGTTGAGAATTATATTTGATTATCTGGGGTGCACCGATGCTGAGAGGATCAGTATGAGTACCTATATGTTGAAAGGGAAAGCTCGAGACTGGTGGGGTACTACCCAGGGTATTCTGATGTCCCGTCAGGATGTGATTGGTTGGGAAGAGTTTCAGACAGCCTTTATGACCCAATATGTACCACGAGCCGCCCAGAGAAAGAAACAGGCCGAGTTTTTGAGTTTGGTATAGGGTGATATGTTTGTGGATGACTATGAGAGCCAATTCACCGCGCTATTGAGGTATGACCCAGAGGCCTTTAAGAATGAAGAACTCCGCACAGAGAAGTTTGTGTATGGATCGAAGCCCATCATCAGAGATAGATTGATAGGGCTATGTATTACTGAGTTTGGAGATGCTCTGAGACGAGCACAAGAGATTGAGAGGGAAATTGAAATGGTACAATTCCAGAATGAGCTCAGAACAGTGAATTGAGATAAGGGCAAGAGGCCAGCGATTTTTTAAACAGATGCTCGGAGAGGTTCCTTCAGAAGAGGAAGGATTGAGGTACAGAAGGACAGGTTAGAGAGACCAAGAGTTTACCCTAACATCAGGGGGACCCCTCGAGATGTCAGGCCTGAGCTAAGGTTTTGCAAAAATTATGGTCGAATGCATGAGGGAAGTTATACTGAGTCGATCCATGGATGTTTTAGATGTGGAGACATGGGTCACATGGTGAAGGATTGCCCTCAACCTCAAAAATCACATGTCTTGGAGCCCACTAGACAACAACCTCAGAGAGTGAACCCCCAGAGACGGGCCATTGCTGCAGAGAAAGGGAAGAAACCTGTGGCACAGGGACGTGTGTTTGCCCTGGATAAGGAGACCGCAGACACTTCTGCAGAAACTATAAGAGGTACACTCTCTGTCTGTAATCATAAGGCTCATGTGTTTATTGATTCAGGATCCACGCATTCGTTCATTTCTGAGCATTTTGCATGTAGATAAAACTTGAAGTTTGAACCTCTAGAATATATACTACATGTAAATACTCCTATGCGTGAATCCCAGAGGACTGAGTTAATCTGTAGAGGATGTGAAATAAAGGTGGGAGATAGAGGAATGTTAGCAGATCTAATCATGTTAAATATGCATGGGTTTGATGTAATTTTGGGGATGGATTGGTTGGCAACCAATCGAGCGAGTTTAGACTACTACACTAAGATTGTAACTTTCTCCCTACCTGAACCTTACAGTATACGTTTGAAATATTGAGTAAATGGACGTATGGAATTTTGTAAACAATTTGAGAATTTTAATATTATTTTGGAGAATATTAAATATGATTGTTCATGTGAAGGTTATGAAACACTCATCTCAGATGATGAGCGGGAACATCCGAGGATTGAGGATATACCTGTGGTGTGTGAATTTTTGGATGTTTTCCCAAATGAATTATCAGGTTTGCCACCAGAGAGAGAGCTGGAGTTTACCATCGATTTGGTACCAGATACTTAGCCGATCTCTAGACCTCCATACAGGATGGCATTAGTGGAACTTGAGGAATTGAAGAAACAACTACAGGAGTTATTGGATCAAGGGTTTATTAGACCCAGTGTTTCACCGTGGGGAGCACCGGTTTTTTTTGTTAAGAAGAAGGATGGTAGTCTCAGATTATGCGTAGACTACCGGCTGTTGAACAAAGCCACTGTGAAGAATAAATACCCACTGCCCAGGATTGATGATCTACTTGATCAACTAAGAGGGGCCTCAGTCTTTTCTAAGATTGATTTGAGATTGGGCTATCACCAATTGAGGATCAAGGAAGGGGATATTCCAAAGACGGCCTTCAGGACGAGGTATAGCCATTATGAATTTCTGGTGATGTCCTTTGGATTGACAAACGCCCCTGCAGTGTTTATGAGATTAATGAACGAGGTGTTCAGAGACTATCTAGATAAGTTTGTGATAGTCTTTATTGATGATATCCTGGTGTACTCTCAGTCGTATGAGGAGCATGCACAGCATTTGTGGCTAGTACTTCAGATACTCCGAGATAAACAATTATATGGAAAGCTTAGTAAGTGTGAATTTTGGCTAGATCGGATAGCTTTCCTTGGTCATATAGTCTTAGAGGAAGGAGTATCAGTGGATCCAAGTAAAGTGGAGGCTGTGCTTAATTGGGGAAGACTGAGGACAGTTACGGAGGTACGAAGCTTCCTTGGTTTGGCAGGGTATTACAGAAGATTTATGGAAGGATTCTCTAGGATTGTCGCTCCTTTGACTAAGCTCACTCGTAAAGAGACTCCATTTATATGGACTGATCAGTGTGAGCTCAGTTTTCAGGAATTGAAGAGGAGATTGACAGCGGCACCTGTGTTAACTATTCCTGAAGGATCAGGAGGATTTTCGGTGTATAGTGATGCTTCTCATCAAGGATTGGGGTGTGTGCTTATGCAGCACAAAAGAGTGGTCGCATATGGATCACGACAGTTGAAAGACCATGAGCGGAATTACCCCACGCATGATCTGGAATCAGCCGCTGTGGTATTTGCCTTGCAGATCTGGCGACACTACTTATATGGAGAAAAATTCCAAATCTTCACTGATCACAAGAGTTTGAGATATCTCTTTGATCAGAAAGAGTTAAACATGAGACAAAGGAGATGGATGGAACTCTTAAGGATTATAACTGCGAGATTCTATATCATCCGGGTAAGGCGAATGTAGTTGCTGATGCCCTGAGCAGGAAGAGTATGATATCTGCTGTGATGATCAGGGAATGGGATTTACTGGAGCAATTCGCCAAACTCCGGATCAGAGTTAAAGAAATAGAGACTGGATTTTTGGCTAGCTTGCGGATAGAGCCCAGGATCATGGATCAGATTAGAACTGGGCAGCGCAATGACCAGAGGTTGATAGATATGGTTAGCCAAGCTGAACAGAGTTCGCAGTCGGATCTCACAGTCAGTGAGGATGGATTATTGAGATTCAGAGGACGAATTTGTGTACCGGACGATGATACCCTGAAAAGACAGATGCTGAGAGAATCCCACTGCTTGCGATACACCATGCACCCAGGAGGTACTAAGATGTACCGAGATTTGAGAAAGGTGTACTGGTGGAGTGGTATGAAGCGAGACATGGCGGAATATGTGGCCAGATGTTTAGTATGCCACCAAGTAAAAGCTGAGCATTGAAAGCCCGAAGGACTACTGCAACCCTTACCTGTACCCACATGGAAATGGGAGCATGTCACTATGGACTTTATTATGGGTTTACCGTGGACCCGAAGAGGTCGTGACGCTATATGGGTTATAGTGGATAGGTTGACCAAGAGTGCCCACTTCCTTGCCATCAAGAGCACAGATACCGTGGATGCCTTAGCCGAGCTGTATGTCAGCGAGATAGCTAGATTACATGGGGCTCCAGTGAGTATTACTTCTGATAGAGATTCTCGATTTACTGCTAGATTTTGGACCCAGTTTCAGGAGTCCATGGGATCTCGATTAAGTTTCAATACCGCCTATCATCCTCAGACAGATGGTCAGTCAGAGAGGACTATTCAGACCCTGGAGGATATGTAGAGGGCGTGTATGATGGATTTTAAGGGATCATGGGATGATCACCTGACCCTAGCAGAGTTTACATACAATAATAGCTATCATGCGAGTATTGGAATGGCACCTTCTGAGGCTCTATATGGTAAGAGGTGTAGATCCCCTGTAGCTTGGGAAGAAGTCAGTGACAGAAAGATAAATGCTCTCGAGCTTGTTGAGCAAGTTGTACAGAGTGTGAAACTCATATGTGAGAGGTTACGGGCTGCACAGAGTAGACAGAAAAGCTACACGAATGTGCCTAGACGGCCACTCAAGTTTGATGTTGGTGATGCAGTATTTCTGAAAATATCACCGAGTAAGGGTATCATGTGATTTGGGAAGAAAGGGAAATTGAGTCCTCGATACATAGGGCCATTCGAGATTCTTGAGAAAGTGGGAGAGGTAGCCTACAAATTGGCATTAGCCCCACAGATGTCCGGAATACACAATGTTTTTCATGTGTCTATGTTGAGGAAGTACCACCCGGACCCTTCTCATGTCATAGAGTATGACGAGATAGACATATAAGAGGACATGAGCTATACTGAGGAACCCGTCCAGATTCTTGATAGAAAGGAGAAGGTACTGAGAACTAAGAGCATCCCATTAGTGAAAGTTTTGTGGAAACATCACTCAATGGAAGAGGCAACGTGGGAAGTAGAGAATCTCATGAAAGAGAAATACCCCCATATATTTGACTAGTTGAGTTGAATTTAGAGGACCAAATTCTTTTAAGGTGGGGAGGATGTGAGATCTAAGAATTTTAGATATATTTTAGATATATTTTAATGATATAATAAGAACTTGAAGTGTAATTTATTAAGCTAAGTGAATTGTGGAAATTATATTTGGAGATTGATGTGTAAGTGTTTAATATAAGTGTGAAACTAAGAGGTCAGATAGATCTTGGGGAAGGAGAGATCGATTTGGT
Organism: Firmiana major; assembly: GCA_033439115.1. NCBI lineage: Eukaryota > Viridiplantae > Streptophyta > Magnoliopsida > Malvales > Malvaceae > Firmiana > Firmiana major. Next base: position 68,410,652 of record CM065899.1, read on the forward strand.
GAGTTAAAAACGACAAGGAAGGAGGAACTTAAGGAGCCGATCGATCTCCAATGGAAGAGGATCGATCTCCTTACGATTCTGTTTGAGAGAAGATCGATCTCATGAGGAAGGGATCGATCTCCAAATGTTTCTATTTGGGAGAAGATCGATCTCCTCAAGGAGCAGATCGATCTCATGAAGCCATTAAGAGATCGATCTCACCCCTCGACAGATAGATCTCCTAAGCATAAAATTGCCCTCAAATCATCCCCAAATTCAAATGCAGATCGATCTCATCAAGAGCCAGATCGATCTCCTACCCTCAGTCTATATAAGGAACCCCTGCTTTCTCCTGTAATTTTATTTTCTCTCTCTTCCAACCCTATTTTCACCCGAGCCCTAGCTTTCTCACTCATCCAAAGCACCCATTTTCCTCCAAATCAGAGGCTATGGCAAGAAGGAAAGTTGAGGAAAGTTGCTCCTCATCAAAGGGAGAACAACATACTTGGAAATCGAAAGACGGATTGAATCGAGGCAAGAGCTAAGCTCTCCACAAGTTTTGGGTAATTTTTAAACCTCGATCTTGATATTTGAGATGATTTTGGTGATAATAGTTGTTGGCATTGTGTTGAAGTAGCTGAAAAATGATTAGGGATTGATCAAATTACAATGTAGTTGGAGTGATAATGATATTTAGCAATTTTTGTAATTTTGGGAATTTTGAGCTATAAATGGAAATTTAGACAATGTGGTGAATTAGCATAGATAATTTGACATGAGATTGTAGTTTGGGGTAGAGTTATGAGAATTGAGAAAACTAGAGGTGTTATGAGCAATAATGCTCGATTTTGAGAATTGAGGTTACTGTGATGATGAGTATTGATGTTTTAACATCATTTGGACAGCTCGGGAATTCCAAAGTGGAATGCGAGGCTAGTCCGTGATACGGGGGGAAACAATTGCACTATACGAGGTGCAAAGAGGTAAGGGAAACTAAACCATTTGTGTATGTGATTTATGAACTATTATAGCATGATTTGTGATTTATAAAACAAGCATGTTTTGATGAGAATGCACAGGATTTTTATAGCCGATTGGAGTCCAATGTTTTTATGAGTTTATAAGCTACGTGTGAAACCGCTTTATAAACCGTTAAGTTTGTGTGGGAAATGAATTGGATTCTACATTAAGACAATGTTGAGATTTGAGAAATGTGTGTGTGTTTTGCCGGTTGGAACTTGATTTTAATATGTTTTGTGTTGAGTACAAAATGGTTTTAAATGAGTTTTATGAGAAAGAAACCCCTATGAGTTCTACGTGAAGGCAAACCAGTCTTATGTGATAAAGACTTAGGTGTGTGATTTCGAGTACACACCGGGCATTGCTTTGGTAGCATGTAAGTCTGATTCTTCTCCGTTCTAGTAACGTGAGATCCTCCATTCTATGGCTGTGCCACGTATATTTGGTGGCCGTTGCCACGTGAGAACCCTAATTGGTGGCCGTTGCCACATGAGATCCCCTATTCTGTGGCTGTGCCACGTATATTTGGTGGTCGTTGCCACGTGAGATCCCCCCTATTCTGTGGCTGTGCCACGTGCAAATTTAAATCAGTGGCTATGCCACGTGTGTTTAGTGGCTGCGCCACGTGCATTATTATTACAGTGATTTTATCACGTTTATTGAGAAAGCGATTATCGCATTATTTTCACATGCTTGTTACTGCTCTATACTGAGCCTTTATTTCATGTTTCCACATGGTTTTGAGATATGAGAATGTTGTTTTGAGAACTTTCATGCTATGATTTCAAATGAGTATACTGAGTTTCACATGCAAATAAATATTTTGTGATGTGCATTATGGTTTTTATAATGAGTCCCTTACCCCCTTACTGAGCAATTTAGAAGCTCACCGTGTTTTCTTTCCCCTCAGATTTCTTCAAGTGAAAAAAAAGGTTTCCCTGCGACGTACGGAGTAGTGGCTAGTAGAGGATTTGAGCTCCAGGCCATATATTGTGTTTTGAGGTATCATTTATCTTTTCATGTACACAGACAATTATTGTAATTACAGACACTTAATGTATAACATTGTATGGGATGTATTAGGATTAATTAACTTGAGATCGAGTAATGTATATGATATGATATATACTATTTAATGACGAGATCCTGAGGTATGATAAGTATAATGATGTATGACACTGCACAGGAATGCACTCTTAATTGTGAATTGTGGAGTAAAAAGTTTTAAATTTTTCCTATTTTTCGCGTTTTCGAGGCGTGACAGAAACAGATAGTGCCGACACGTAGTTCGCACTATATCTGCGTTTGTGAATGTGCATAAATGTGCTTGAGCAGTTGCTCGCACCGACTTGTGTGACATCATATGCTTGAAATGTGCTAGAGCGGTTGCTCGCACTGATTTTATGATTTGATATTCATGAGAGCTGCTGGAGCCTAGCTCGCACTCTATTTTGATATGTTTTGACTTGTTTTGACCAGATATGCATAAAAAGGTGCTGGAGCGATTGCTCGCACCAGTTTTTGTGATTTGACATGCATGAGCGATGCTGGAGCTTAGCTCGCATCCAGTTTTGATATGATAATTGCATAAAAGCCGTGCTGGAGTGTAACTCGCACGAGATTTGATTTAATTATGCATAAAGCCGTGCTGGAGTGTAACTCGCACGAGATTTGATTTACTTGAGCATTTATTTGTGCTGGAGCGTTGCTCACACAAAGTTTTATATGGTTTTATAAGTCATTTTAAAGTCGTACTGGAGTTTTTCTCGTACGAGGTTTTCACTGACTTTTTATACATATTCGTACTAGAGCATTGCTCGTACGTAGATTTTACTTGAATTTATAATCAGTTTAAGTTGTACTGGAGAGTTACTCGTACGCAGATTTCATTGAATTCTATGAAACCGTGCTAGAGCTTCGCTCGCACGAGGTTTTCTGATATCACGAATATGCATGGAGCCGTACTAGAGCTTTGCTTGCACAGGGAATTATATTACATGCATATAGCCGTGTTGGAGCCTCCTGTAGACTGTGTGTCACAGTGAGATGATATGCTCACACGTGCATACTGAGACAGAGATGATATGAGTGGATAAGACCTATTACAGGCACCCCTGATTGAGCTTGGGTTCACGGAGTACGTTGTACCGTGTATGTCACGTTGAGTACGTTGTACCGTGGGGATTGTTGGAGTGGAGTGGCATTAGCCACGAGGTAGCAAGCCTTGCCCTCGCAATCCTGGTGTTATGCTGTTCTGGCCGGTAGGACGACCCACCTCCCGTTTCAGGTGTGATACCCCGCACACTAGGTACCGTGTTGCCAGGGATCACTAGGATATGGCCATAGTCCTCGATGTTATTGATATAATCACTTGCTTGTCTCACATGATATAATTATTGGTCAATAGACCAGGGTAGACCCGAGGGAGGGGTCAGGCCCCCGATTTTATGATTTTATGATTTGTGACCCTGAAAGAAGGGTAGTTTATAATCGAAGTTTTAAAATGAATTGTTTTACGAGTTGAGATTTGAATTATGAGATGTTTAACCCCTTTGGGTTATTTTATACCGCATTTTAAATGAAATGATTTAAATGCAGTAGTATGATGTTGTTTTCCATGCTTTTATCAAATTCATGATTTGTCATACATGACATGAAAGACTACATGATCATGTTTTAATTCATGCTAAGTATGATTTAATGATGTCACATGAAATGCCTTTGATGCATGAATTACATGATTTTTATATGCACAAATAGTTTTGAATAAACTATGTCATTGATGTATGAACGATTTTGTGCTTGAGTTTTAATGAAAAGAAATGGATTTAAGGGCATGGCATTATGAGCATGTAGATAGTGGAGCTATCTACTTACTTGCATAATTGCCTTACTGAGCGTGTGGTTTGCTCATCCCCCTTATTTTCCCATCTTTTCAGAGCACTCACAGAAATTAGTAAGCGGCTGAGGACTTGCATGCTTGGTATCCGCTGCTTCCCATCGAGAGACAGGTATACACATTTGTATGGTTTTGTATCTAAATATGCAATGCACAGTACTGTATACGGATATGATGTCGAGGATGTAGAGTTATAAATACCAATGTGTATGTATTTATTTAAAGTCAAAAGATAGTAAACTCCGATATATGAATGTGATTATTGAAATGAAATGGTAAATAGCGTAAGGTGACTAACACCGAATCATAGCCCAACTGTGTTGTAGGATGGTCACGATGAGAGAAAGGTAAGAATTAAATAATAAATGAAAAAGTGAAAAATTTACTCTGATTTTTAGGTAATTCGGGTCGTGACATACTAACAGATTGATCTCCAAATGTCTCGGGTTGAAACAGATCAATCTCCCCTATCTCTAACAGATCGATCTTCCCTTTACAAACAGTTTGATCTCCCCTTTACTAATAGATTGATCCTCAAGAGAATTCTGCTTGCAACAGATTGATCTCATCATGAAGAGCAAATCGATCGGGTAGTAGTTATGTTAGGTAAAAGGACTACCAAACCATACAGAGATCGATCTCCACAAGGGACCAAATCAATCTCATGTCTCTGTATCTATAAAAAGAACATAAGATTGGACTGAAAATCAAACTTTCTTTCCTACCAAACCCGCACCTATCCTTTTCTCTTAAATAATTAAGCTTTCTTACTCTAAACATTACTGCATTCCAACCATATTTGGAAGAAGCTCAAGAAAGGGAAGTTGTTCTTTGGAGTAAGGAGAACAACATACCCAAAAATCACATATTGGTTTGATCAAGAGGAGGAGAATAGACTACCACAAATTTGACCAGGGAAAAAGCTAAGCTTGGTAAGTCTTCAAAACCCTTCACTCCAAACATGATGTTTTAAGTGATTTTAGGAGTTAATGGATGCATATTGTGTTAGTAGGAAGTGGCTAAGATGCATAGAACTCACTTGATCAAAAGTATATCTAGAAAAGTGATAGAATGAGTTTTCTATTGTGATGATCTTGGAATATTGTGATATTGGTGGTGTTGAGTGAATGATTTTAGATAGAAATACAAAGAAATATCAAGGTGAAGTATGATAAAGGGCTTAAAAAATATGAATAGATTAGTAAATGACAATGTGAATGTTTAAGAGAAGAAAAGGAAAATAACTTAATGATTTACACGTGTAGATTGGAATACGTTGGAACATGATTAACCCGGATCGCGAACGGAGCAAACAAGACGAAGGAGATACAAACGCGATTTGAGGTAAGGGATTGTATGTTAGCGATAGAGATATTCGTACGTAATTTACAGCGATTTTAGTAGTTATGATCTAGTGATATTATGTTTAGCTATTGAGCTATGAAGTGATATGAAATTGTGATATGTATTATCATATATATATTGTCAAAATGGGATGCGGTAAGCAAACAGCATGACATGCATGTTTTTAATGTCTTTTCAACTATATGTTGTTATTGTGACTGAGAAATGATGATGGATAGACTGGCTAGTTTTACATGTTTAGCATGGAATGGCATGCTACGTTAATAAACATGATTTGAGTCTTTAAAAGAGAAAAATAACTACCTACCCGATTTGAGATGTGAATTGGTGTTGGATCCATTAGCTCACACCTGTTTTGATATTTTGACTATGCTGGAGTTTTACTCGCATATGTTTTTCATGATTTGATAAACCTTGCTGGAGCGTATCTCGCATGTGGTTTTATGATGATGATGATGATGTGCTGGAGCCTAGCTCACACAATGATTTTTATGATGATACAGTGCTAGAAGTAGTTGCTCGCACTGAGAGATACCAGCTGGAGCATTGCGGAGACTGAGTGTGATGCTGATTTTGCTCGCCTGGTATATGAGGTATGGTTTTGGATGATGAGTCCATCAGTGTAGGGTGGATGGACTGTGTCCACGGGCATACACTGTACCGTGAAGTTGTCCGGGGAATACTATGTACCGTGCTGTTGATAATTCTATTTTGTGCTTAATTTCCTAATTAATTATTTAAATCCCCAATTTATTTTATTAAATATCCCCTTTATTAAATTAAAATTCTTTAATGTGCAGGTAAAATAAATTCGGATGAAACTTAGTCGTTTCAGTAAAAAATGGGCTGAAAACGGGCTAAAGGAGACTGGACCACTTCCAATTTGCCGATCGAGTCACCAGTCGTCTGGACACGTGGGATGCCGGGTGTTAGTATTTTATTCGCTCCAAAACGATAAAATCGACAGATACCGTGCCAACCTTCTAGAAGACACACGTCAGGCCACATCGTACAACCAAGTGTACTAGAAGTCGGGTGACATGGAAATATCTACTCTGCAGCAAATAAAATGAAGACAAGTGGCCAAACAATGCCAACTCATCTAGGATGAAAAATTACCTTTGTACCCCTATGTTTGTGCATAAATACAACATGATGAGCAATTGAAAGTGTGTAGAATCTAGTGTAGTTTTTAGGGTAGATATAATTCAGGAGTAGTGTAAAGTAATTTAGGAGTAGTTTTTAGAGTAATTTAGAGTAGTTTTAGAATAGCTTCGAAATTAAAGTTTTATGAAGTATTTTCTCTAGTTTTTTTTTTTAAAAATTTTTCGTTAGTTGTTTTAGCCACCATTTCCATTTTCATTTTCGGTTTTCCTCAAGTTCCTTTAACTTATTATTTTAATGAATAAGTTTAATGAAAAGCTTTCAATTTTATTGTCCTAAGCTCTCGGTTTGCACTTTCTTCAATTTTTTTTTACTCATTATTTCTGTTGCTTGTTGATCTTTTTCTCTTTATTTTTCCACTGTTTATTCGGGTTCATGGTTTCAAAGGGGCAGCCGAGTAGTGGGAGAGGTTATACATAGCTGGTGACAGTGGCTAAGCATCCTCCCCTTGCTCCGTTGCATCCATTAGCATTTTGGTCGTTTATTCTTTTGTTTCCGAATCAATCTTTTTTACATTAACTGTGATTTTCCTTGTTTTATTATTCTCTTCAGTTGTTGTTTAAAGTTTTTTTTTTTTATTATTTGTGTGTTTCTCGTGTTTCTTTGCTGTGTGGAGCTGAGAAGGCTTGGAGGTTGATCCGGCTTAGGCGTGTGTTTGCTGGTAGGTCTTGTAGAGCTGTTGTTCGGTATTGGACAATGTTAGCACAGCTAACAACTTGAAGTGCACGCTTGTGTGGAACTGCTGAACTCGGTGTGAATGATGACTACCGCAGCAACCCGAAGCCAAGTAGCAGTGTGCAGTAGCTAGAAAATCATAGCTCTATTCTACTCTGTTTTAGTTTATTGTTACTGTTCATATGTTGTTTTATTTATTTATTTTTGTTTTGTTTTGTCTGATTTTAATCCGTTTATATTGTGTTAATACTCCTTTGATGTTTCCATTCATTACTTTAGCTGTGTTGCTGTGGTAGGAAAGTCAAGGACGTGAGGAGCAAATACAACAATACATTTCGGCTGTACATGAGACACCGTCTTCAATTCTGCCCTATTGGAATCTGGGATGAGCAGCTGCTCGATGTGGTGACTGATTAGCAGCAGGCAGTGCTGGGCGTGTACCCGATGTGCAGGCACAGGTGATGTTGATGCTGGACAGCAGGAGCTCGGGACAGATCCTGCAAGCTGGAGCTGGTGACTTGATCTGGCCAGAGAATGAACGGCAGAGGCAGTTGCAGACAACATTTGGACAATACCTGATGCAGAGCAGCCGGACAAAACCTAGGCAACGCCTATGAAGAAATGTACACAGTACCAGTGCACAGTCGGGACCACGAAGCTTGTTGGACATTTTGTTAAGGCCACGTTTGGCTGCTCACAAACCTTGCAATTTTAACATTTCATGTTTTTTTTATTAATTGGTTTAATTGTTTTGATCTTTTTATTAGTTGTTAGCTTAGGTAAGGTGTTAAATTAAAGTTGTAGGTTTGTTATAGTGACTTTGTTTGTTACTTTAATTTTGAGTTTTAATTTATGTTAATAGTTAATTTTATATAATAGGATTTAGGATTTAATTTTAGTGTAGAATTTAGGATTTAGGATTTAATTTTAGTGTAGAATTTTATGAGTTGCATTTAGAATTAACTTAGATTAAAATTGTTTCATGCATTTAGTCTTCATTTTAAATTTAATCCAAAAATATTAGTTCTCATGCAGTATTTAGATTCTGTTTTATTGTTAGTAATTAGTTAGAGTTAGAGTTAATTTAGGTAATTAGTGGTTTAGTTAGATTCAAGAGTTTCTTTAGGTTAATAGAATTTTATTTTATTAGATTTTAGGTTAGTTTAATTTGCAATTTTTATTAAGTAGCTTAATTACATGCATATTTTATTTTAGGCTTGTTTAATTTTAGTCTAATTAATGTTGTTTCTTTATTTTCATATTTGCATTTTTAATTGCGTTAATTACTTTTAACTGTTTTAATTATCTTTTATAGGTATTTGCTTTTAATTGTTGGGAGCTTTGTAAGTAATTTTTCGCTCGGTTCTATTTTCTTTTAGTTTTTATTATTTTCAGTATTGTTAGACTTAGTAGATCACCCGTTAAAAATTCATAATTTGCTAGAATATACTTAGGGTAAGATTAACCGGTACTTAATTAGACAATTCAACTTCTTTATGGGACGATAATTCGGGACTAAAATCTCATTATTACTTGTACGACCCGTGCACTTGCGGATACACGTCTAGGTCACTTAGAGTGGGCGTAGTCAGGCAATCAAGTTTTTGGCGCCGTTGCCGGGGAAGATAATTAGCTAGTAATTGATATTGATGAAACTATGCTTGGGTGTAATTCTAGTTTGTAAATACTTAGGGTGTAAATATTTAGAGCTTTAATCTAGGTTAGTTAATTTTCTCTCTCATAAAAAATTAAAACAATTGAAAAATTAAAAACTTTAAAATTTTTTTAGGACTTTGTGATGTTTGCATGCATAGAGCCAAGAGTTATGATTACTTTCCTTTAGATCCTAAAATTGAAAGAAAGCTTAGGAAAATTCGAAATAATTTTAGGAAATTAATAGCTCCACTGCAAAACACCATGGCATAAAATAGAGAAATTAGGACCATTAAAGATTATGCAATGCCGACTATTGGAGGGTATTATACTTGCATTAAGCCACCAGCTATCCCTGCAAACAACTTCGAACTTAAGCCCACAATCCTCTAGATGATCCAAACCTCTTTACAGTTCAATGGACTCCCTCATGACGACCCACATGCTCACCTCGGGCAAATTCTGGACCTGTGCAACACCTTCAAGCACAATGGATTATCTGATGATGCGCTTAGACTTAGATTATTTCCCTTTTCGCTTAGGGATAGGGCGCGACACTGGTTAACCTCCTTGCCTCCAGGATCCATTTCTACTTGGGACGAGTTAGCCCATCAATTTTTAGCTAAGTTTTTCCCTCTCTCTAAAATGGCCAAACTTCGTAGTGACATATCTTCCTTTTGTCCAATTTGATTCTGAATCTCTTTACGAAGCTTGGGAACGATATAAGGAGCTTCTTAGGAAGTGCCCTCATCATGGCCTACCTTTAGGCTGCAAGTCTAGACCTTCTACAATGGACTTACAAGCCAAAATAGGACCATCGTTAACGCTGTTGCGGTGGAGCTTTAATGTGAAAAACACAGGAGGAAGCTTACGAGCTCCTAGACAAGATGCCCGCTAACAACTATTTATGGTCTTCAAAGAGGCAACTGCCTAAGAAGTCGGCAGGTATGTATGAGTTAGACACGCTGTCTACCTTGATCTATCAAATCGCTAACCTTACGAAGAAGGTAGAGTCACTCAGTACCCAGCATAATCCTTCCACCAGTCCTTATCCTGTCTATTCTGTACAAAGTCATTTTCTTTCCTGCAATCTGTGCGGTGGTACACACTCTGTAGATAGGTGTCCGCTTAACTTAGAATCGGTTCAGTATGTTGCCCCATCTCAGAAGCAACAGAATAACCCCTTTTCAAACACCTACAACCCAAGGTGGAGGAACCATCCTAACTTTTCCTGGAGCTAAAACCAAGGGCAATCTTCTAATTCTACACCTGTAGAACCCCCTGGTTTTCAAGCTCCACTGGTTCATGTACCACCACAGCCACAATTTCCATATCATTCGCCTCATCAACCATCCCCACCTCAATTTCAGCATCATCCACCTCACTTCCATCAACCACCACCACTACCACAACCTATGCAGCCACAACATTTACACTTACCAGCAACTGAGAAGAAGCCCTCGCTTGAGGAAATGTTCACAACAATCCTGCAAAATCAAGCTGTCTTAATCAAGAATTTAGAAGTTCAGGTTGGACAAATAGCTAATGCTCTTAACCAACGTCCATAAGGGACCCTTCCTAGTAACACTGAAGTTAATCCTGTTAGGTAAAGGAAGGGTAAGGAACATGTTAAATCCATCACCCTTATGAGTGACAGAGAGCTAGATGATCCACAAGTTAAGTCCAATCCTGTTAATCCCACAGTGTAGAGCCCTTAGGGTCTAAAGAGGCAGCTCAGGAACATCAGGATCAGTCTGCAAAGGAAACAAAGCTGGAGCTTCTTCATCTTTACCTTCTTCTTCTTCTTCACAGCCTTCCTCGTACTCTGATGCTACACATGTTACCACTACATCCCTCCCAGTTAGACCACCAGTACCTTTTCCTTAGAGATTTCAAAAAAAAAACTGGATTAACAATTTGCCAAATTTCTTGAGGTTTTTAAGAAACTTCACATCAATATTCCTTTCGCAGATGCTTTAGAGCAAATGCTAAGTTATGTGAAGTTTTTGAAGGATATCCTCTCTAGGAAAAGAAGATTATGAGACGGTGGCCTTAACTGAGGAATGTAGTGCAATTATTCAGAGGAAATTACCCCCAAGCTCAAGGATCCCGGGAGTTTTACCATACCCTACACGATAGGAAATATGTTCTTTGGTAGAGCCTTGTGTGATTTAGGAGCCAGTATAAATCTGATGCCTTGGTCAATCTACCAAAAGTTAGGAATAGTGGATGTCCAGCCTACCACAGTGACCCTTCAGCTGGCTGATCGATCCATTAAATATCTGAAAGGGGGTCATTGAGGACGTGCTGGTAAAGGTGGACAAATTTATTTTCCTTGTGGATTTTATTGTTTTAGACATGGAGGAAGACAGGGAAGTCCCCATTATACTAGGCAGACCTTTCCTAGCAACTAGTAGAACCTTAATTAATGTACAAAAGGGGGAGTTAACAATGAGAGTCCAAGATCAAGAAGTCAAGTTTAATGTTTTCAAACCTTTTAAGCTCCCTGATGACTCTCAAGAGTGTTTTAAGATGGAGATTGATGAGGATATAAGGCTTGAGCATAAGAAATTTGAAAGGAGGGAAGTAGATAGAGCTTAGGAGGGTTTAACTATTAACATTCTGTCACCACTTTGGCTGACCCTCCTACTCTTTGCCCTGCTGCTGAGTGTTGTTTTCTTTAGCTACATTTGAAGTGGCTTAATGTCACGCCCTCCTCTCACACGTGACTTACCAAAAACCACAATAAATTTTTCACTTTTTATTTACCTTTCTCTCCTCAACAGTTGGGCTATGATTAGGCATTAGTCTCCTCATCCATACATACCTTACCATTCTTTTTCGTATCATACATGCATATCATTCTAAATATTTATTGACTGTACGTACACTTTTCTTCTAAGAAATTTCATATACTTTAATATAATTACATCCCCAATATTAAAAACATGTACAACATTGTGTTTATACATTGTTCAGATACAAAAGAGTACGCGTTGTGTATACCTTTTGGTAGATGGGGAATGGCAGCGATCAAAAGGAATGCTATACCTCAGCCGACTCAATCTACTGGCGATGATCTGTAGAGAGGGGGGAAAATGAAAGGGGTGAGCTATCTGGCTCAGTAAGGAAATCAGGCAAGCAAGTAGACATCCATATTATCGACTGAAAATTGTGCTTTGCCTTTCCTTCTCTCAATTCAAAAACATGTTTCAAAATATATATAGTAATAGTACAGATTTAAAATCCCATGTACTAAACACATGCTGAGTTATAAATCATAGGCATTCATGCAAAACAGTGCATATTTATCATTTCGGAGTGTTTTTTTATAAAATATGCCATTTACATTCAAAACACAGTAAATATGGCATTTCACAACACAACACAACAATCGAGTTTCGACCTATCCCTCAGGTCTACCCGTATCATAAATACATGTGATATATCATGCGAGACTCAGTGGCTAAAAGCAATATCTCCTGGACTATGACCATATCCTAACGTGTGAAATCCCAAGAAACATAGTACTCGGTGTGCGAGTTTTTACTGCTGTAACGGGAGGGGGGTCAGTCCATCACAACCGTCAGCTATCAACAACTCTCCTCCACAACTCCACAACAACACACGGTACAGTGTACTCCATGCCACACGCACGGTACAACGTACACCCATGGACCCTGCCTCATGGTCGGGGTGTCTACCATAGGTCTTAGCCCTCACACAATGGAAATACATGATAGTTGGGGTACCTGCCATAGGTCTTAGCCCTCATACTATGGAATAAATGCCACATCTCTAAATCCACGTGCGAACATCTCAACAGTGTGACACTCAGTCTACACGGAGGAAATCATCACAGTTTTTCTAGCATGTTTTATATATCACATAAAAACTACAGTGTGAGTCTTGAGTGTGACTCACAGTCAACGCTTCGCCTCTAAACACTGTATATGCATGTCAAAACATCAAACACTAGTGCGAGTAAACCTTAAGCACTAGGTCATGCATAGTTTTCATTTAAATCAAGTACGAGCAAATTGCTCAAGTACTATGTCATGTATAAATCATGAAGAATCGAGTACGAGCAATGCTCCAACACTCTGTCATGCATGTCATGTAAAACTCGAGTACGAGCTAATCGCTCTAACACTCTATCATGCACAAATCATATAAAATTGAGTACGAACAATGCTCCAGTACTCTATCATGCATGTCAAATAAATGTAGTGCGAGTCTCACTCTAGCACTAATGTATGTGAAAAACATCTGAGATCAAGTGCGAGCTGTGCTCCAGTACGATTGTTTCCACATAGTTCGTTAGATGGCTCTTTAAAAATAGGGACGGTTCAAAACATTAAAATCAGCACTATAAAGTGTGCTTAGTCTACATCAACCTTCAAACATTAGCTCATCTACGTACTCTTCTGCTACACAGCAGTAAAAACACTCAAAAACATGGTTTCCATGCTTTTTACAACTTTTCCCAAAAGTTGACTTTTTGCCTAACTAGGGGCAAAATCCTAATTTACCCATAGCGGATCCTTATAAATATTATTGATTTTCTCTGACCCTCAGACAATTTTAGTGAATGTAAAAGCAAACGAAAATACGCATAGATATCTCTAACTACTTGCAAAAGTCCCTTACCTCGGATCACGTCGCGTGACCTCACTTCCTCTGTGCTGCTCAAATCTCGCAGTCCGGTCAACTCTTAATATGACCCCGGAGCTGCATTTAACCATTCACTAGGTTAATTATGCTTTTCCTACTGTATTACACATTTAATACAGTTTATTTCACTTAAATGGGCCCGTTTACTCTTATTGGGCCTTAAACAGTTTAATTGGGCCTAACTCTGTCTTAAGCCCGTTTTCCACTTACTAATTCCCTTCATCAGGGTCTATTGGCTCATTGGGCCTATTAATACCCATTGGGCTTTGTTCCAAACTCTTTGGATAGTCCGTATATCATTTACAACAATAAATTCAAAAATTCGGATATAATTTATTTTATGCAGAAATTAATCCGAAATCCGCAGACTAAATTCCAATTGCACAAAATCATATTATTGTTGTAAATGAGCTTTACTTACCCGAAATTATGCGATGGTGAGTAAATCGGAGTTCGATCGGCTCACGTTCGGAAGTTATCGTCGAACTGCATAATTTTATATTTAATTTCGGGTAAATTTTTGATCAAATATAATTTAAATAAATTTTTCAAAAATCAAATCAGTCACTTTTGACCTCTTACAGACTTACCCGAAGTCCAATGTATCCAAAAAATTCTTCCTCTTTTTTCCTTTTTCTCTCTTTCTTTCTTTTTCTCCTTTTTTCCTCTCTTTCTTGGCTGAACCGGTCCGGTCCGGTTCAGTGCAGTACTCTTCTTATTGAATCGGTCTATAACAGTTCAGGCTCTTTTCGCCGTTCCGATGTCGTCTGGCCGGTTCTCCGACTGATTTTGGAACCGTTCGGTGCACTTGGAGCAGGGGAACATTCAGCTGGCCTTGGGTTGAATCGAAACCCCATCGGTGGTCGCCGTTCCTCTCTTCTCCCTCTCGGCCTTCTCTCCCTAGATCCGTCGGATTTCGGCGTCGGTAAAGTGCGTTCCGACTGCTGGTGGGTTGCGTGGTGCCGAGAAACGTTTTTCGGTGGTCGTCAGTTCTCGTCTGGCGCCGGTGGTCGTTCGGGTGCAGAGGGGCTCTCGGGCTCTTTGCTTCGTTTTCCTCTTCGCGTTTTGCTTTCTGTTTCCTTCTCCAAATTTTGCAAAATTTCAGTTTTCAGCTTTTTTTTATAAATTTATTATATTTTATTTTAATCATATAAAATATAATAAAAATCTAAAAATATCTCTAAAAATTTATATTTTATTCATTAATCAATAAATGAATTTAGCAGTCTTATTTTATCTTTTCGGTATATTTTTCCAATATTTTCGGGATAATTTTCTGAGTTGAAAATTTCAATTAATTCTAATAAACTCATATCTTGATCAATTGAACTCGAAATTTAATATTTTCCTTGCTATTGATCAAGATTTCTCAATTCCATATTTTTAATGAAATTTTCTTATGGAATTTATACCGAATTTTGGTCTTTTGATCGTTTTACCCCTACACTTGTTTGGAACCAATTTAACCCGACTTTCCTTCATAAACCCACTATATTTTCTTATTTTAACTTCTTATTTTCAGTCAACTTGATTTCGATCCCTTTTTAGCTTGGCCTATGGCCATCTCGGCCCTTATTTGGCTTTGATGTAGCTTACATGCATTTTTATTCTTTAATTGTCAATTGCATGATAGTAAATACTTTTCTTATGATTCAACCATGAAAATAAAGTGTTCATACACATAGGAATCATAAGGAACAAGCTACATACATAACTCGAAAACACGGGTATGACATTTAATTTTTCTTTTCACTTTGTATATAGTTCTTTTTCTTTTTCTTTTCTGTTGTTTCTTTCTTTATTTTGCAGATTTCTTTTACAGCATTACCTTTTCGATCAAGCTTCGGTTGTTCGTCATCATCATTAGATAGGGGAGTACTCTGTTCTTGAACTTAAATGTTTATATTATCTACACACTAAGGACATTGTGCACTTTAAGTTTGGGGGAGAGGATATCACTTGAGCAATTTTGGGCAAAATTGAAAAGTTTTTCAAAAATATGAGCTTAAATTATTTGATTTTGGGATGATTTAGTGCTTAGCATGTAGTTTTCCCATATTCCAATGATATAACCCCATGATTAAGTCTGACTTTGATGGAATAAGAAGCATGATTATAAGAAAAGCATGAAGTTGAGTTCTTGAATTTGTCTTGATTCTGATTTTGATTTCCTCATTTTATGCACATTTCATGTCATGAATCTATATATTTATTTAGAGAAAGCTTATGTGGACATAGGATTGCATTTGTTCAATTGATTTTGTGCATCATATTCTAGAATTTGTTTGATCTTGTCTCGAGGTGAAATATTAGATCACACTTAATTCGGGAGATGATTTAAGCTATCTTTGGATCGTTTGAGCCTTTCTAGCCATCTTTGTACATATTTTACCCCTAGTCACCCATCTGGGCCAAATAAGCTTTTATCTGTAAATACACCTGCTTATTTTTTCCTTTACTTAAATACTCTGTTCCTATCCCTTACCCTGAAAGCATGAAAATTTCACTAGGATATATCTTGAGCTATGTACATATGAGATATAGGTGATAGTGAAATTGAAAAGTAAAAAAAATGAATGAAAAAAAAATGAATGATAGTGGAGGAGTATTTATTCCAAACAAAAAAATGAATGAAAAAAAAAAAGAAAAAGAAGAAGAAGAAAAATACAAAAATAGAATAAAATGTCTAGTGAAATAAATAAGTTTGGGGGAAATAATTAAGAGCTCTTACATTAAAGATCCTAAAAGTAATGCATGTTAAGGGGTAATTAAACCTA
This sequence comes from Firmiana major, assembly GCA_033439115.1. Classification (NCBI taxonomy): domain Eukaryota; kingdom Viridiplantae; phylum Streptophyta; class Magnoliopsida; order Malvales; family Malvaceae; genus Firmiana; species Firmiana major. The sequence continues at coordinate 68,426,858 of CM065899.1, forward strand.
AATCGACTTTATCATACCTTAGCCCCAGCCTTACATTACAAGCTTAATAAAGTCCTATTGATCTTTGGTTAAGTGTAACTACATTAGTGAAGAGATAAGTGAAAGCCAAACTTATGGGAATGATCACATGTCATTGACTTTGCATTCACTGTGTTTGCATAATCTAATCCAGGTAATGTACTGTGAAGTGACTTTGACATTTTCACACATACACGAGGAATCCAATTTGAGTTAGGACTTATGATTGAATGATTCTGAGTGTTGGACTTGTAATTGTGATTCTTTGATTTCATAGGTTGTACTTTTTCTTTGAGGATAATATTAGGGAAATTATTATGTTTAGTACTTGTCATTCCTACATTTGTTTTGTTTTGCTTGAGGACAAGCAAAAGCTCAAGTTTGGGGGTGTGATAATTCTATTTTTAATAGAATTATTTGTGCTTAATTTTTAATTAATTATTTAAATCCCCAATTTATTTTATTAATTATCCCCTTTATTAAATTAAAATTCTTTAATGTGCAGGTAAAATAAATCCGAATGAAACTAAGTCATTTCAGTCAAAAATGGGCTGAAAACGGGCTAAAAGAGATTGGACCACTTCTAATTTGCAGACTGAGTCACCAGTCGTCTGGACACGTGGGATGACGGGTGTTAGTATTTTATTCGCTCTGAAACGATAAGATCGACGGATACCATGCCGACTTTCTGGAAGACACACGCCGGGCCACATCGCATAGCCAAGTTTACTAGAAGACGGGTGACATGGAAATATCTACTCTGGAGTAGATAAAATGAAGACAAGTGGCCAAACGATGCCAACTCATCTAGGATGAAAAATTACCATTGTACCCCTATGTTTGTGTATAAATAGAACATGATGAGCAATTGAAAGTGTGTAGAATCTAGTGTAGTTTTTAGTGTAGTTTTTAGGGTAGATATTGTAACGACCCTTGACCCTTGAAAATTGGGGGATTTTTTTTTTAAACATAATTTACCCATTTATTCCCTTATTCACTTAGGCTGTATTCTTGTTCAGTGTCAAATCACTTTTCCTAATTCTTTATCCATAATTATATTTAATTTCCATATTTTGACATATATGGCCGATAGAAATTTTGGCAGCATAATGACTTATATATGAGCCTACCCACCTGCAATTCAATTGTTTTGACAATCCTAGATATCCACAACTACCAAGCATGATTTCCACTAATCCTAGATGTTGGCTCTACTGAGAGGGGGGTGAATCGGTTTTTCTAATGTTAATGACAAATTTAAACTAAATCGAATCTAATTAACAAACAATGAATAACGAAAGTAAAGTAATGAAATAAATTAAAGGAAGGTAAGGGAGAGAAATAACAAACACAGTAGTTTATAGAGGTTCGGCCAATCTCTTGCCTACGTCCTCTCTTCTTGACCTCCTTGTCAAGAGTTTTCTTTCACTCTTTCAATGAAAGTTACACACTCCCTTTTTCAGGTTAAGGAATAAACTCTCTACCCTTTTTACACAAAGATGAATTCACCCTTTTACAAAGTTTATCTCACTGAGGAACAAACCTCTTCTCTCTTAAAGTAAGGATGAGTACAAGATCAAGCTTTTTATGTGGGTAGGATAAATACAACTTTTGCACACAGGCTTATACAACAAACTTAATAAATGAGGATTGAAGACAAATAGAATGTGGGAATTAAAAACTTGAGAATGTACAGAATGTGCAGCAATAGTGTCTCACTTCTCAGTGTCTTCAATGCTTGATTTTATACTAAAGGATTGGTAGTTGGAGCATTTAATGCTATTTTTTCCGTTGAGATTTTTACAGAAAGAGTCGTTGGGAACCTCCAATAGAATGCCAGATCGATCTCCAATCTTGACCAGATCGATCTCTTAGTTGTAATTCCTGCAAAGTCAAAGTAAATTGAAGCATGAAGATCGATCTCATATATGAGCAGATCGATTTTACAATTTGAAAATGTTAGAGCAGATCGATCTGTCGACCAAGCAGATCAATCTTCCAATCTCTTTGTTTGAGGCAAGATTGATCTATAGATCGATCTACCAGGTAATCTCGTAGTGAGGAGATCGATCTTTAATCAACCCAGATCGATCTCCTTAGCTCTCTCACTTTGAGGAGATCGATCTCTTCTTATACCAGATCGATCTCATGAACTCTCTGTTTGAGTACAGATCGATCTTACAGATCCATCTACTGCCTTTACCTTTTATTTTAGAGGAGATCGATCTCTTCCTAGACCAGATCGATCTCATCAACATCATGTATTAGACAGATCGATCTTATAAACCTTATAGATCGATCTCCGCTTCCTCAACACCTTGTACAGGTTCAATCCTTTAGCAGATCGATCTCATATCCTTATGAGATTGATCTCTCATCCTAGAAAACCCAGGAGATCGATCTCTCATATCACCAGATCGATCTCTCATCTTCAAGAACTTAATTTCTGGTACTGATAACCTCTAAACATGTTTTTACATCATCTTTATATTATTGAATTTACTTGTTTTGTCATTTCAAAATATATTAACTCAACAATCTCCCCCTTTTTGATATGACAAAACTTATTCAATAAACATGTTTAGTTACCCAAATGCATTATGCACAAGCTCCCCCTTTTTGTAAGATCCCCCTCACTTTTGGCCTCTAAACTCCCCCTTAATTTAATCATTACTTTAATCCATTAGACATGTTTTCTTTAACGTACTTAAAGCCACTAAACATGTTTTAAACCCATGTTCTCTTAACATTCTTCTCCCCATTTTTGTCATATCAATTGCAATAAAGATATAGATGCAGTTAATTTTCACAAGAACCTGTCATGTCATTTCAAAATGATAACACGTTTCATAGAACTAACATGTCCTTTCATATAATAAGCATTTAAGCAAATGTCATTTCAAACAACAGGAAGTAAGCATGAAAAACTAACTAAACTAATCCTAACATCCATGTCCTACGATGGAGGAGGAAATCGCTCCAGAAGTTCCTCAACGCGAGTACGTGTGACCTGCAGATCATCAAACATCACCTGCTGTGTGGCATGAAGGTTTGCAAAACCTTCATCCATCTTCTGATTAAGCTTCATGATCATCGTCACAATCGATGCCATTCCATCAGGGGATGTTGCAGGTGCACTGGGCTGAGTAGTTGAGGAAGATGGACCCTCAATAGGTGCAACAGGTGGAGAAGTGGGCTCAGCTGATGGGTCTTCTTCCATGGCTGCCTCAGGCTGCTGTTCTCGCTTCTTCTTCCATTCCCCTCGGAAGTCCTTATAATACCCCAAGTGGTGAAGCGTCCCAATATTTAAGATGCTATTTGGGGAGGGCACTTCACCCGTTTCACAGCTGCAATCGACCCCAAGTAGTTGTAGAAGATACGCCAACGGTTCTGAAAAAACTATAGTGGAGGCTTGTCCGCGTACGATCTTCAACCAATCTTCATAGATGAAGTGGACCAAATTGGGTTTTTGACTTGTGGAGTGGATGTGGTGGAGCCAGAAGCGATCTAACCTCCTAACTGTGGAGTGTCGGGTACCGAATGGGTGGAGATTCCACGAGATGATAAGGTGGAGTAACCTTGGATGCATCGGTAGGTCACTCGCCTTATCCCCGGGAAGGTCAAACTCTAAAGGGACTTCTTCCTCTTCGTCGGTCAACCCCTCATCTCTTATCTCAAATACTCGGGCTAGAATGGATGTGTTTATTGATAATGTTTTAGACATGACATATATTTTAAACCCAAGGATTTTGCAGGTATCATCAGGGTCATAGATGAGTTCGGCATTAGAAAAGAATGCCCTGATGATGTTTGGGGGTACGGGAGTATTGATCTTGAGAAATGGAAGCCAACCAAATTCTTCCATTTTGGACAGATAAGGAAAATCAATGTGGTTTAAAAATGAGAAATCAATTGTGCGCCAATGTTTAATTGGCATGGTTGAGAAATGCTCTTCATATCTCTTCCTTTTTGCAGGTGTTTGAAAACACATGTTAAAGGTAGTGACAGAAGAGGGAGGGGCTGATTGGGAAGAGGATCCTTGATTAATATTTGGTCTAGGGGGTTTTTGGCCATCTCTCTTAAGTCAAGGCATATCTTTAGACACGAGAATCTCTCTAGGCACTTCCTAAATACTAGTTCTCTAAAACCTAACCAATGAAACAGTGATAGAGTTGACCTAGTGAAAATTTCAGCACAAAACTAAGAAATTTGGGGAAAAAATCAGTAATGTGGGTTACTATAACAGTAAACGAAGGAGAGATTTGATAAAGACCTTATCGAGATCGATCTGGGAGGAAGAATCGAGGGCTGAGGTGCGACAGGGGGTTAGGGATTTGAAGATTTGGGATTTTTGAATTTTGGAGATTTTGAGCAGTTTTTATAGTCCAGGGCACAGGAGATCGATCTGTCGCTGCGACAAATCAATCTGTCATTCCCAGAAACTTGAAAAGATTGATTTGTTGTACCAAAAGATCGATCCTCAAAATACAGAAGCTTAATGAGAACGATATGTCAAGGGACCAGATCGATCTGTTGTTTGAGAGAGGCTTAAGGAGATCGATCTGCCAAATGCATAGATCGATCTGTTGTTTTACAGAGGCTTAAGGAGATCGATCTTATAGTGGAGAAGATCAATCTGCCTAGCTTAACCTTTCTGCTTTAGGTCTATTTGAAGTATGGAGATTGATCTATATTGATTGAAGATCGATCTCTCATACCTTTTGCCCAGAAAAATCATTGAAAAACTCATTTAAAATCATCTTGAAATCAAGGTTTTGTAACAGATAAATATTAAGGAACATTCATGAGTCCTAATTCACCTCTAAGGACACAAAACCTATCTCTATCAAGAGGTTTGGTGAATATATCAGCTGTTTGATGTAAAGTGTCAATGTACTCTAGAATTATATCTCCCTTTTGAACATGGTCTCTAAGAAAATGGTGCCTAATCTCAATGTGCTTAGTTCTAGAGTGTTGAATAAGATTTTTAGATAGATTGAAGGCACTGGTGTTATCACATTTAATTGAGAGTTGTTTCATGTCAATACCATAGTCTTTCATTTGTTGTTTAATCCACAACACTTTAGCACTACAACTACATGCTGCTATGTATTCAACTTCAGTTGTGGACTGAGTTACACTATTTTGTTTCTTAGAGAACCACGAGATTAATCTATTCCCTAAGAATTGACATGTACCTGAAGTGATTTTCCTATCTATTTTACAGCCCCCAAGAAAATGCATGAAATGTAAAAGTGGAGTCCTTGGGGTACCAAAGTCCTAGAGAGGGAGTGTCTTTAAGGTATCTAAAAATCCTTTTAGTTGCTAATAAGTGCGATTCCCTAGGAGAGGATTGAAATCTAGCACAAAGGCATACACTAAACAGAATATCTGGTCTACTTGCAGTTAGATAAAGCAATGAACCAATCATAGACCTACAGAGTTTAGTGTCTACACACTTACCACTTTAATCTTTATCAAGCTTGATGTTGGTGCTCATTAGAGTTGCTTGAGGTTTACAATTATCCATTCCAAATCGTTTGAGCAATTCCTTAGTATACTTTGCTTGATTGATGAAGGTTCCATCCTTTGTTTGCTTCACTTGAAGTCCGAAGAAGAAAGTGAGCTCTCCCATCATGCTCATTTCAAATTCACCTTACATGATCTTAGCAAACTCTTGGCATAAAGATTCATTAGTTGATCCAAAAATAATATCATCTACATACACTTGAACAACTAGTAAATCCTTATTTTTATTTTTGATAAACAAAGTAGTATCTACTTTTCCTCTTGGGAATCCTTTTTCTGTTAAGAATTTTGATAGCCTTTCATACCATACTCTAGGAGCTTGCTTCAAACCATAGAGTGCCTTAGATAGTTTGAAGAGATGTTCAGGAAATTCATGGTTTTCAAAACTGGGAGGTTGCTCTACATAAACTTCTTCATTAATGAAACCATTTAAGAATGCACTCTTTTTATATCCATTTGGTGTAACTTGAAGTTTTTATAACATGCAAAAGCAAGTAGCATTCTTATTGCTTATAATCTAGCTACCGGTGCATAAGTTTCATCATAGTCTATTCCTTCTTCTTGTCTATAGCCTTGTGCAACTAACCTAGCCTTGTTTCTTATGATCACACTATTTTCATCCATCTTGATGTTAAAAATCCATTTAGTTCCAATTATAGAGTGATCACTAGGCCTAGGAACTAGTTTCCACACTTTGCTTCTCTCAAATTGATTTAATTCTTCTTGCATTGCTAAGAACCAATTATTGTCATCTAAGGCTTCATTGACATTTCTAGGTTCTATTTGAGGTATATAGGCTATATATTGACACATATTCCTTAGAGATGATCTAGTTCTAACTCCAAGAGTTGGATCTCCTACTATTTCACAATCTTTTACATATCCTAATTCTCTTGGTGCTCTAGACTCTCTTTCTAATATCTCTATTTCTTCTTCATCTTCTTTATTAATGTCAAGTATTTCTAATAGGTCATTTTCTATGGTTGGAATTTCCTTCAAATTTTCATCAAATATTCCAATATCCTCATCATTGGTTGAATCTTTAGATAAATCATTTGACTCATCAAATATTACATGAATTGATTCCTCAACCATCAATGTTCTCTTGTTATATACTCTATATGCCTTTGAATTCAAAGAATATCCTAGAAAAATTCCCTCATCACTCTTGGCATCAATTTTCCTAAATTGTCTTTTCCATTATTTAAGACAAAACATTTGCAGCCAAAGGGGTGAAAATAGCTAATATTAGGCTTCTTACCCTTGTAAAGCTCATAAGGAATTTTCTTTAAAATTGGTCTAATCATAGCTCTATTAATGATATAGCAAGATGTATTTATAGCTTCAGCCCAAAAATATTTAGGTAAATTATTCTCATACAACATGGTTCTAGCCATTTCTTCCAAACTTCTATTTCTTCTCTCAACTACTCCATTCTGTTGTGGTGTCCTAAGGGCTGAAAAATTATGACTAATTCCTTGATCATTGCAATATTCATCAAATCCAATATTTTCAAACTCCTTGCCATGATCACTTCTAATACTAGTTATAGTGTATCCTTTTTCATTTTGAGTCACTTTTGTATAAGCAATGAATTTTTCTAAAGCTTCATTTTTCATTCTCAAAAAGAACACCCAAGTGAACCTAGTGTAATCATCAACAATTACAAAGCCATAATGTTTCCCACCTATACTTGTTGTTCTAGTTGGTCCAAATAGATCTAGGTGGAGTAATTGAAGAGGCCTATTGGTAGATACATTATGTTTAGGCTTAAATGTTGTCCTTTTATGTTTCCCTTTAACACAAGCTTCACATATTTTGTCATAGTCAAAGGACAACTTGGGTAATCCTATAACTAGGTCTTTTCTAGCTAACTTAGATAACACATGCATGCTAGCATGACCTAGTCTTCTATGCCACAACCAAGGTTCTTTTTCTTTGTCTACCATTAGGCAAACGTTTTCATTTTTAAGTTCATTTAGATAGACAATGTATATGTTACCTTGCCTATGACCTAGGAAAAGAACTTTATTAGTTTTAGGATCTATAACATGACATTTCAAACAATCAAAAATTACTTTGTAACCTTTATCACAAAGTTGACTAATGCTTAGTAAGTTATGTGTTAGACCCCTAACAAGCAATACATTTGTTGGCTCTACCGAGAGGGGGGGTGAATCGGTTTTCTAACAATTATGGGAAATTAAAAATTAATCACAATTTAATCACAAATGATAATGAGCAATATAGTGTAATATAACAATTTAATGCAAAGTAGGGAAGAGAGAAACAAACACAATCGTTTATAGAGGTTCGGCCAAACTCTTGCCTACGTCCTCTCTCCTTGACCTTCTTGTCAAGTGCTTTCTTTCTCTCTTTCAATAGAGCTTACAATATTCCTTTTACAGGTTAAGGAATAACCTCTCTACCCTTAGCAATACAGAAATGTATTCACCCTTTTACAATGTCTCTCACTGAGGAACAATCCTCTTTTCTTTTTGGGTATGGATGAATACAGAATAAGGCTTTACAATGGGCAGTGCTAATAAAGCTTGTTGCACTTCAGCTTGTACAATAAATCTCAATTGATGAGCAATAGGGACACAAAAAATGAATGAATTAAAGCTTGAGAATGTTTGGAATGTTCAGCAATAGTCTCTCCCTTCTCTTTGTCTTCAATGCTTGGTTAAATACTGAAGGATTGGTAGTTGGAGCATTAAATGCTATTTTTCCCGTTGTGATTTGCAGAAACTAGCCGTTGGGTACCTCCAGTAGAGTGCCAGATCGATCTGCCATCTTGGCCAGATCGATCTCTTAGTTATAAATCCTGCAAGATTGAAGCACAAATACACAAGGAGATCGATCTCATAGGTTAGCAGATCGATCTGTTAGTTTAAAAATAATGAGGCAGATCGATCTGTCGAATAGGCAGATCGATCTCCTAATCTCTCTGTTTGAGGCAAGATCGATCTCCAGATCGATCTGCCATGCACTCTCGTAGAGAGGAGATCGATCTCTCAACAACACAGATCGATCTCTTTAGCTCGCTGACTTTGAGGAGATCGATCTCTTCCTTACCAGATCGATCTCATAAGTTCTCTGTTTGAATGTGGATCGATCTCTCAGATCGATCTATAGTCTTAAGCTCTTAAGGGAGGTCGATCTCTTCCTAGACCAGATCGATCTCTCAACTCTAGCTTTAGCCAGATCAATCTCTTAACCCTTGCAGATCGATCTCATTCTACCTAAGTCCCTTTGTAAAGGTTTAAGGCTTGCCAGATCGATCTCTTCCATTATGAGATCGATCTCTCATCAAGTAAAAACCCAGGAGATCGATCTCTCATCAGCCAGATCGATCTCTCATCAGCAGAACTCTAAGTTCTGGTACTAATAACCTCTAAACATGTTTCTATATCAACTTAATATTATCGAATTAACTTGTTTTGTCATTTCAAAATACATTAACTCAACAATCTCCCCCTTTTTGATATGACAAAACATAAAACAAACATGTTTAGTGAATTTTTGCGAAAGCTCCCCCTTTTTGTGAGCTCCCCCTTTCTTTTAGCTTTTTGGTTTTGTTACTTGCTTAACTCCCCCTCAATTTAATCATACTTGGACACCTTTATGTAACTTAACACAATCACATGTGTCTTCTCCCCCTTTTTGTCATATCAAGAACACAAGAATAGAATACTCATCATTTCAAAATGAACTTTCTCATTAACACAACCAATGACATGTCATGAACACAAGTGAAAAGATATTTCATTCAAGCAAATTCATCATAGATAACATCAAGTAGCTTAAAAGGTTGTAACTATACTAAATCAAAACACCTAAGGCCTATTGTGAGGGAGGATCACGATCCAAAAGAGTCTCAACATGCGTGCGGGTTACTTGGAGCTCATCGAACATCGCCTCTTGAGCCTCTTGAATCTTATCCACTCTTTGGTTTAAATATGCAAATTCGTCATCGATTTTTTGAGTGAGGTCACTCAGCATCTTCATAAAGATCTCCCTTTCTCCCGGTGGGGCTGCCGGTGCAGTGGGCGGAGCCATTGAGGACGATGGTTCCGGAGCTGGTGCAGCAGATGGGGCCACTGGCTCATTGGAGGGGTCCTCCTCCATAGCCTCAGCAGGTTGTTGGTCCCTCTTTTTCGACCACTCTCCCCGGAAGTCTTTGTAGTACCCCATATGATGGAGGGTCCCAATATTAAGCACACTCTTGGGAGAGGGGAGTTCGCCAGTCTCGCCGCTGCAGTCGATACCAAGGCGGTGGAGAAGATAAGCTACCGGTTGTGGAAAAACGATCGTGGTAGCTTGTCCACGCACAATCTTCAGCCAATCTTCGTATATAAAGTGAGGGAGGTTAGGTTTTTGGCTTTTGGTGTGAATGTGATGGAGCCAAAAGCGATCTAAGCGCCTAACGGTAGAATGACGAGTACCGAAAGGGCAGAGGTTCCAAGAGATTATGAGGTGGAGTAACCGAGGATGCATCGGCAGGTCACTCGCCTTGTCCCCAGGGAGATCAAACTCCAAGGAGACTTCCTCATCCTCATTTGTTAAGCCTTCATCGCGTATATCAAACGCTTTGGCTAGAACTTCAGTGTCTATTATAATGGGTTTACCCATGACATATGTTTTGAAACCGACAATTTTGCAAGTGTCATTTGGGTCAAAAAGTAATTCGGCATTGGAAAAGAATGCACGAACTAGATTTGGAGGGACGGGAGTGTTGATTTTTAAGAAATTCATCCAACCAAATTCCTTAAACTTTGACACGTAAGGAAAATCTATACGATTGAGGAAGGAAAAATCGATAGTACGCCAATGCTTGATTGGCATGGTTGAAAAGTATTCCTCATATCGCTTTCTTTTTGCTGGTGTTTTAAAACACCAATTGAAGGAAGCGATAGGAGGTGGAGGAACGGGTTGTGATGAGGAATCGGCCTCTACAGTGGTCCTATGGGGTTTGTGTCCTACTGTCTTAAGCCTAGGCATTATTCTAGACTGTAGATTTGCGCTAAACAGATTCAACAATGAGAAAAGCAATGAAACAGTACCTAGGTTTGCCCTAGAATTAAAATGAACACAAATTGAAGAAAAATTTTGAGAAAATCAGTAAGGAATGTTGGTTACTATACCGAAATTTGACACCAAGACTCAAGGAGGTCCGTACGGAGATCGATCTGAGGAGGAATCGAAGGAAAGGATGCGAGGGAAATTTGGGAATTTTGAAGATTGGGTTTGTGAATTTTGGGAATTTTACGCGGGTATTTATACTCCAGGGCATAGGAGATCGATCTGTCGAGGCGACAGATCGATCTGTCATTTTCAGAATCCAAAAGAGATCGATCTGTCGTAAGGCCAGATCGATCTGGTCGCAAACAGAGGCTTAGGCAGATCGATCTGCCCAATGCAAAGATCGATCTGCAGAATGCGGAAGCTTGAAGAGATCGATCTGTCGTGTTAACAGATCGATCTTCCTTTAAACAGAGACGTAAGGAGATCGATCTTATGGTTAGAAGATCGATCTGCTTAGCTTAACCTTGATGATTTAGGCTTGTTGGAGGTATGGAAATCGATCTATATTGCAAGGAGATCGATCTCTCATCCTCATTGCCAGAAAATCTTTGCAAAAACTCTTTTAAAATCAACTTGAAACAAAGATTTTTAAAACATGAAAGTCCTAAGGCATATCCATGAGTCCTAATTCACCTCTAAGGATACAGAACCTATCTCTATCAAGGGGTTTGGTGAATATATCAGCTATTTGATGTAGAGTGTCAATGTACTCTAAAATTATATCCCCTTTTTGTACATAGTCTCTAAGGAAGTGATGTCTAATTTCTATGTGCTTGGTTCTAGAGTGTTGAATAGGATTTTTAGACAGATTAATGGCACTGGTATTATCACATTTAATAGTGACTTGCTTCATGTCAATTCCATAATCTCTCATTTGTTGTTTAATCCACAACACTTGAGCACTACAACTACCAGCTGCTATATATTCAGCTTCAGTTGTGAACTGAGCCACACTGTTTTGTTTCTTGGAGAACCAAGAAATTAACCTATTTCCTAAGAATTGGCAAGTACCTGAAGTACTTTTCCTATCTATTTTGCATCCTCCAAAATCAGCATCTGAAATGCATGAAGGGCAAAAGTGGAGTCCTTGGGGTACCAAAGTCCTAGTAAGGGAGTGTCTTTGAGGTATCTAAAGATTCGCTTAGTTGCCAATAGATGTGATTCCTTAGGAGAGGATTGAAATCTAGCACAAAGGCATACACTAAACAGAATATCTGGTCTACTTGCAGTTAAATAAAGCAATGAGCCAATCATAGACCTATAAAGTTTAGTGTCTACACACTTACCACTTTCATCTTTATCAAGCTTGATATTGGTGCCCATTGGAGTGGCTTGAGGTTTGCAATTGTCCATTCCAAATCGCTTGAGCAAGTCCTTTGTATACTTTGCTTGATTGATGAAGGTTCCATCCTTTGTTTGCTTTACTTGAAGTCCCAAGAAGAATGTGAGTTCTCCCATCATGCTCATCTCAAATTCTCCTTGCATGATCTTAGCAAACTCTTGGCATAAAGACTCATTAGTTGAACCAAAAATAATATCATCTACATATACTTGTACAACTAATAAATCCTTATTTTTATTCTTAATGAATAAGGTGGTATCCACTTTTCCTCTTGAAAATCCCTTTTCTATTAAGAATTTTGACAACCTTTCATACCAAGCTCTAGGAGCTTGTTTTAACCCATAAAGTGCTTTTGATAATTTAAAAACATGTTCAGGAAATTCATGATTTTCAAATCCGGGAGGTTGCTCAACATATACTTCTTCATTAATAAAACCATTTAAGAATGCACTCTTTACATCCATTTGATATAACTTGAAGTTTTTATAACATGCAAAGGCAAGTAACATTCTTATTACCTCTAATCTAGCTACCGGTGCATATGTTTCATCATAGTCTATGCCTTCCTCTTGTCTATAGCCTTGAGCAACTAGCCTAGCCTTATTCCTTGTGATTACACTATTTTCATCCATTTTGTTCTTGAATATCCATTTAGTTCCAATTATTGAGTGATCACTAGGCCTAGGAACTAGTTTCCATACTTTGCTTCTCTCAAATTGATTTAATTCTTCTTGCATTGCTAGGAACCAATTATTGTCTTCTAAGGCTTCATTGACATTCCTAGGCTCAATTTGAGATACAAAGGCTATATATTGGCACATATTCCTTAGGGATGATCTAGTTCTAACTCCAAGAGTTGGATCTCCTACTATTTCACAATCTTTTACATATCCTAACTCTCTTGGTGCTCTAGGCTCTCTTTCTAAGACCTCTATTTCTTCTTCATCTACTTTATTCAAGTCAAGTTTTTCTAGAAAGTCATCTTCTAAGCCTTCATCAAATATTCCAATATTTTCATCATTGGTTGAATCTTTAGATATATTATTTGATTCATCAAATATAACATGAATAGACTCTTCAACCATTAATGTTCTTTTGTTATATATTCTAAAAGCCTCTGAATTCAATGAATATCCTAGAAATATTCCCTCATCACTCTTGGCATCAAATTTTCCTAAATTATCTTTTTCATTATTTAGAACAAAGCATTTGCAGCCAAAAGGGTGGAAGTAACTAATGTTAGGCTTCTTACCTTTGTAGAGCTCATAGGGAGTTTTCTTTAGCATGGATCTTATCATAGCTCTATTAATTATATAACACGATGTGTTTATAGCTTCAGCCCAAAAGTACTTTGGTAAGTTATTTTCACATAACATAGTTCTAGCCATTTCTTCCAAAGTTCTATTTCTTCTCTCAGCTACACCATTTTGTTGTGGTGTCCTAGGGGCTGAAAAATTATGGCTAATTCCTTGATCATTGCAATACTCATCAAATCCTATATTTTCAAATTCTTTGCCATGATCACTTCTAATGCTAGTTATTGTATATCCTTTTTCATTTTGAGTCACCTTTGAGTAGGCTATAAATTTCTCTAAGGCTTCATTTTTTGCTCTCAAAAAGAACACCCAAGTGTACCTAGTGTAATCATCAACTATTACAAATCCATAGTGTTTCCCACCTAAGCTAGTGGTTCTAGTTGGTCCAAATAAGTCTAAATGCAGTAATTGAAGAGGCCTAGTGGTGGATACACTATTCTTAGGCTTAAAAGTTGTCCTCTTGTGTTTTCCTTTAACACAAGCTTCACATATTTCTTCATGATCAAAAGGTATTTTGGGTAAGCCTATTACTAGATCCTTTCTAGCTAACTTGGATAGCACACTCATGCTAGCATGGCCTAGTCTTCTATGCCATAACCGAGATTCCTTTTTGTTGTCTACCATTAAGCATATGTTTTCATTTTTGAGTTCATTAAGATAGACAATATATATGTTACCTTGCCTATGACCTAGAAAAAGAATTTTATTTGACTTAGGATCTATAACATTACACTTCATGCAATCAAAAATTACTTTGTAACCTTTGTCACAAAGTTGACTAATGCTTAGCAAGTTATGCTTAAGACCCCTAACAAGTAATACTTTTTCTAAAGAGAAATGATCATTACCTATTGAGCCACTTCCTTCCACTTGGCCTTTGGAGTTGTCCCCAAAAGTGACTTCTCCACCAATTTTTGATTTGAAAGAATTGAAATGGCTTTTATCACCCGTCATGTGCCTTGAGCATCCACTATCTAAGTACCAAGCATCTTTTGTTTTAGCTTTGTGGCTATGCTCAATCACCTACAAAAAATCAAACTCAAGTCTTAGGTACCCAAATTTTCTTGGGTCCTTGGAGGTTAGTAAATGCAATTCTTGATCCCATTGGGATCTATTTTGCTAATGCATTACAGTCCTTGGAATGAATTACCTCTTTTGGAATCCATATCCTTTTTACTCTTTTTCCTTTAAGATTCCTCATCTTTATATTGCAATAATGTGACTTATGTCCCTTTCTATTACAATATGAGCAAGTAATTACAGGTTTATTCATGCTCTTCCTAGCAATAAAACTCTTAAGATGGGTCTCCCTACTTTGTGCATTATATCCTAAGCCATTTTTGTCAAAAAATGCCCTTTGGGTTTCTAGCATGCTATCTAGCTTTTGTTGCCCCATGTGAAATCTATTAAAGGAGTTATGTAGATTGTTGTTTTTCTCCTTAAGGTCACAAATTTCTAGATTTGAAATCTCTAGTTTCTTTTCACATTCTAATTTATCTTTTAACATTATCTCATTTTCCCTTTTTAATTTAGATATTAACTTTTTATACTTCATGCTCATACATTCATACTCTAATGCAAGATCATCAAATGCATCTTGCAATTCATCAAATGAGTATTCATTGAGATTAGAGGTTACCTTTTCATCATCATCAATAGCCATGAAGCATAAGTTGGCAATGTCCTCATTTGATTCATCATCGGAGCATTCACTGTCGCTCCATGTTGCCACCATTGCCTTCTTTTTATGGAACCTATCATTTGACCTTTTAAGAAGAGGGCAGTTAAATTTTATGTGTCCAGGTTTTTTACATTCATAACACACAATAGAGTCTTTTCTACCTACTTCCTCTTGTTCTCTCCTATTGTTTCTCCTATTACTACTACTAGCTTTCATCCTCATGAACTTATTAAATCTTTTGGCAAACATTGCCATCTCAATATCCTCCTCACTGCCACTCTCATTTTTAATCTCCTCTTGAGCAGTGGATTTTAGAGCAACTCCCACTTTCTTGGGTGGCTCTTCATTTCTTTTAAGTTTCATCTCATAAGTGAGCAAGGATCCTATCAATTCATCTAGGCACAATGTGTGAGGATCCTTAGATTCCTCAATTGCCGTCACTTTAGCTTCCCATGATTTAGGTAAGCTATTTAAAATTTTCTTTACCATTTCAATATTAGAATATATTTTTCCTAAAGATTTTAATCCATTAATTACATCTGTGAATCTAGTGAACATATCACTAATTGATTCTCCTTCCTTCATCCTGAAAAGCTCATAGTCATGAGTGAGCATACCTACTTTTGTCTCCTTCACTTGGGTTGTACCCTCATGAGTTATTGCCAATTTATCCCATATTTGCTTGGCATTATCACACCTCGAGACTCTATTGTATTTATTAGGACCTAAGGCACAAAATAATGTGTGCATAGCTTTAGCATTTAGTTGTGCACATTTAATGTCATTAGAATCCCATTCATCTTCTTCTTTGGGGATATCTCTTCCCTCTATTCTCTTTGTAGGGATTTGAGGTCCCTTAACTATAATTCTCCATACTTCATAATCATTTGCTTGAATAAATAGCATCATCCTAGTCCTCCAATACGAATAATGTTCACCATTGAACATGGGAGGTCTAACTGTAGAGTGCCCCTCGCCTACCAAACTAGTTGCCACATTGTTAAGAGCCATTTGATCGTTTTTAACTCTTAGGAAGTTGTTCCTATGTGATTAAAGAGTCCTAGCTCTGATACCAATTGTTGGCTCTACCGAGAGGGGGGATGAATCGGTTTTCTAACAATTATGGGAAATTAAAAATTAATCACAATTTAATCACAAATGATAATGAGCAATATAGTGCAATATAACAATTTAATGCAAAGTAGGGAAGAGAGAAACAAACACAATCGTTTATAGAGGTTCGGCCAAACTCTTGCCTACGTCCTCTCTCCTTGACCTTCTTGTCAAGTGCTTTCTTTCTCTCTTTCAATAGAGCTTACAATATTCCTTTTACAGGTTAAGGAATAACCTCTCTACCCTTAGCAATACAGAAATGTATTCACCCTTTTACAATGTCTCTCACTGAGGAACAATCCTCTTTTCTTTTTGGGTATGGATGAATACAGAATAAGGCTTTACAATGGGCAGTGCTAATAAAGCTTGTTGCACTTCAGCTTGTACAATAAATCTCAATTGATGAGCAATAGGGACACAAAGAATGAATGAATTAAAGCTTGAGAATGTTTGGAATGTTCAGCAATAGTGTCTCCCTTCTCTTTGTCTTCAATGCTTGGTTAAATACTGAAGGATTGGTAGTTGGAGTATTAAATGCTATTTTTCCCGTTGTGATTTGCAGAAACTAGCCGTTGGGTACCTCCAGTAGAGTGCCAGATCGATCTGCCATCTTGGCCAGATCGATCTCTTAGTTATAAATCCTGCAAGATTGAAGCACAAATACACAAGGAGATCGATCTCATAGGTTAGCAGATCGATCTGTTAGTTTAAAAATAATGAGGCAGATCGATCTGTCGAATAGGCAGATCGATCTCCTAATCTCTCTGTTTGAGGCAAGATCGATCTCCAGATCGATCTGCCATGCACTCTCGTAGAGAGGAGATCGATCTCTCAACAACACAGATCGATCTCTTTAGCTCTCTGACTTTGAGGAGATCGATCTCTTCCTTACCAGATTGATCTCATAAGTTCTCTGTTTGAATGTGGATCGATCTCTCAGATCGATCTATAGTCTTAAGCTCTTAAGGGAGATCGATCTCTTCCTAGACCAGATCGATCTCTCAACTCTAGCTTTAGCCAGATCGATCTCTTAACCCTTGCAGATCGATCTCATTCTACCTAAGTCCCTTTGTAAAGGTTTAAGGCTTGCCAGATCGATCTCTTCCATTATGAGACGATCTCTCATCAAGTAAAAACCCAGGAGATCGATCTCTCATCAGCCAGATCGATCTCTCATCAGCAGAACTCTAAGTTCTGGTACTAATAACCTCTAAACATGTTTCTATATCAACTTAATATTATCGAATTAACTTGTTTTGTCATTTCAAAATACATTAACTCAACAACATTTTCTAATGAAAAGTAGTCATTACCTATTGAACCACTTCCTTCAACTTGGCCTTTGGAGTTGTCCCCAAATGTGACTTCTCCACCAACTTTCGATTTAAATGAGTTGAAGTGGCTTCTATCACCGGTCATGTGCCTTGAGCATCCACTATCCAAGTACCAAGCTTCTTTTGTTTTAGCTTTGTGGCAATGCTCAATCACCTACAATCAAAATTCAAACTCATGCCTTAGGTACCCAAATTGTCTTAGGTCCTTTGAGGTTAGTGAATGCAATTCTTGATCTCTTTGGGATCCATTTTACCAATGCATTAAAATCTTTTGAATTAATTAATTCTTTTGGAACCCAAATTCTTTTTACTATCTTTCCCTTAAGAGTGGTCATCTTCATATTGCAATTATGTGATGCATGTCCCTTTTCTATTACAATATGAATAAATAGTTGAAGGTTTATGCATGCTCTTTCTAGCAATGAAGCTTTTGAGATGAGTCTCTCTACTTTTTGCATTATATCCTAACCCATTTTTATCAAAGAATGCCCTTTTAGTTTCTAGCATGTTATCTAACTTTTGTTGACCCATATAAAATCTATTAAAAGAATTATGTAAATTACTATTTTTTTCTTTTAGGTCACAAATTTCAAGATTTGTAATTTCTAGTTTCTTTTCACATTCTAACTTGGCCTCTAGCATTAACTCATTTTCTTTCTTCAATTTAGATATTATCTTTTTATATTTCATACTCATGCATTCATATTCCAAGGCAAGATCATCAAAGGCATCTTGCAATTCATCAAAAGAATATTCATTGAGGTTTGAAGTTACCTTTTCATCCTCAATAGCCATGAAGCATAGGTTGGCATTATCCTCATTTGAATCATCATCGGAGCAGTTACTGTCACTCCATGTTGCCATCATTGCCTTCTTTTTGTGGAACCTATCATTGGATCTTTTAAGAAGAGGGCAGTTAAATTTAATATGTCCAGGTTTTTTACATTCATAGCACACAATGGTATCCTTTCTACCTAACTCTTCTTGATCTTTCTTGTGGTTTCTCCTACCACTACTACTTGCTCTCATTCTCATGAATTTGTTAAATCTCTTGACAAACATTGTCATCTCAAGATCCTCTTCACTAGCACTCTCATTTTTATTCTCATCTTGAGTAGTAGATTTCAGAGCTACTCCCACTTTCTTGGGTGGCTCTTCATTTCTTCTCAACTTCATCTCATATGTGAGTAGTGATCCTATTAATTCATCTAGTGACAATGTGTGAGGGTCCTTAGATTCCTCAATTGCAGTCACTTTAGCTTCCCATGATTTTGGTAGGCTATTTAATATTTTCTTGACCATTTCTATATTAGACTAGATTTTTCCTAAGGATTTTAACCCATTAATTACATTAGTGAATCTAGTGAACAGATCACTAATTGATTCTCCTTCTTTCATCCTAAACAGCTCATAGTCATGTGTGAGCATTCCTACCTTTGTCTCCTTTACTTGGGTTGTACCTTCATGAGTTATTACCAATTTGTCCCAAATCTGTTTGGCCTTGTCACAACCGGAGACTCTATTGTATTCATTTGGCCCTAAAGCATAAAATAGGGTATGCATGGCCTTAGCATTTAGCTGAGCATATTTAACATCATTTGAATCCCATTCATCTTCTTCTTTAGGGATATCTCTTCCCTCTATTCTTTTAGTAGGGATTTGAGGTCCTTTAGTTATAATCCTCCATACCTCATAATCATTTGCTTGAATGAATAACATCATCCTAGTTTTCCAATAAGCATAATGTTCCCCATTGAACATAGGAGGCCTAACCGTAGAATGCCCCTCTCCTACTAAATTGGTTGCTACATTGTTGTGAGCCATTAGATCGTTTCTAACTCTTAGGAAGTCATTCCTCTAGAATCAAAGAGTCTTTGCTCTGATACCAATTGTTGGCTCTACCAAGAGAGGGGGTGAATTGGTTTTTCTAATATTAATGACAAATTTAAACTAAATCGAATCTAATTAACAGACAATGAATAACGAAAGTAAAGTAATGAAATAAATTAAATGAAGGTAAGGGAGAGAAATAACAAACACAGTAGTTTATAGAGGTTCGGCCAATCTCTTGCCTACGTCCTCTCTTCTTGACCTCCTTGTCAAGAGCTTGCTTTCACTCTTTCAATGAAAGTTACACACTCCCTTTTTCAGGTTAAGGAATAACCTCTCTACCCTTTTTACACAAAGATGAATTCACCCTTTTACAAAGTTTATCTTACTGAGGAACAAACCTCTTCTCTCTTAAAGTAAGGATGAGTACAAGATCAAGCTTTTTATGTGGGTAGGATAAATACAGCTTTTGCACATAGGCTTATACAACAAACTCAATAAATGAGGATTGAAGACAAATAGAATGTGGGAATTAAACACTTGAGAATGTACAGAATGTGCAGCAATAGTGTCTCACTTCTCAGTGTCTTTAATGCTTGATTTTATACTGAAGGATTGGTAGTTGGAGCATTTAATGCTATTTTTCCCATTGAGATTTTTGCAGAAAAAACCGTTGGGAACCTCCAATAGAATGCCAGATCGATCTCCAATCTTGACCAGATCGATCTCTTAGTTGTAATTCCTGCAAAGTCAAAGCAAATTGAAGCAAGAAGATCGATCTCGTATATGAGCAGATCGATCTTACAATTTGAAAACGTTAGAGCAGATCGATCTATCGACCAAGCAGATCGATCTTCCAATCTCTCTGTTTGAGGCAAGATCGATCTATAGATCGATCTACCAGGTAATCTCGTAGTGAGGAGATCGATCTTTAATCAACCCAGATTGATCTCCTTAGCTCTCTTACTTTGAGGAGATCGATCTCTTCCTATACCAGATCGATCTCATGAACTCTCTGTTTGAGTACAGATCGATCTTACAGATCGATCTACTGCCTTTACCTTTTGTTTTAGAGGAGATCGATCTCTTCCTAGACCAGATCGATCTCATCAACATCCTGTATTAGACAGATCGATCTTATAAACCTTATAGATCGGTCTCAGCTTCCTCAATACCTTGTACAGGTTCAATCCTTTAGCAGATCGATCTCATATCCTTATGAGATCGATCTCTCATCCTAGAAAACCCAGGAGATCGATCTCTCATATCACCAGATCTATCTCTCATCTTCAAGAACTTAATTTTTGGTACTGATAACCTCTAAACATGTTTTTACATCATCTTTATATTATTGAATTTACTTGTTTTGTCATTTCAAAATATATTAACTCAACACTAGATATCCACAACTACCAAGCATACTTTCCAAATCCACATTTACAACTCAATACATCCATTTCGATTTAATACCAATCATCTTAAAACCTAATCCCAAAATTAATATTCTTTACATCGTTTTCCTTACAAATTACATTCCAACAAAATATTCTCAATATATGTCTATGCATACAAATATGTCTGGTAAAGGAATGTAATTGTATACCTTTACTGCGTGTACAAAAAGTAGCCTAGGGTAACAGCAAACGCGCCTACGGATCACTGCAAACAGTCTGAGAGGTAGAGGGGTGAGCTTTCGGTAAAAAGCCCAGTAAGAAGAATGCATTTAAAACGGTCTTAGTGGTTCAAATATGTAGAAAAACACAAATGTATGTATAATGACTACTCTCTGAAACTAATATAAAGGACTTTCGAAAATAAGAAAGTCGGAAACATCATGATTCAAAACATAATTCTTTACGTACTTGTATTTAACAGATATCACATAACCTTTTCGTATATTCAGAATTCCAAAAACATGAGCACATGTAAAATCACATGTCATAAAATCAAATCTAAAAACCAAGTTTAATTTAGATAGAGAGTACATTGGCCTATATAATTATCATGCAACAATAACAAAATCATCATGCGACAATAACAAAATCATCCTCCGTAGAGGGAATTCAGAACCTATGGCCATAGTAGGGCTGCAGACGGGATCAAGGTCGTACAGCGTTCAGACACCCAAAGGTGGACTTCAGATGCCACAAAGGCGAAGTTCAGACGCCACGAAGGTGAAGTTCAGACGCAACACAGGCGAAGTTCAGACGCCACACATGTAAGACCCGATTTTAGTTAAAACATGAAATGAGTGTGTTCGTGAAAGTAAGCATTTAAATGGAATTTTTGAAACACGTTGAAGGGCAAAACGGTTAAAAGATCGAATGTCGGTATAAATTCGACAAGAAAAATTAATTAAAAATAATGGATTTGAGAATCTTGATCAATAATGAAGAAATAATTAAATTTCGGGTTAAATTGATTAAGATATGAAATTACTGGAATTAATCAAAATTTTTGCTCGGGATAATATCCTAAAAATATGGAGAAAATATACCGAAAAGGGTTAAAATAAATTAAATTAATTAATTAGAATAAAATATAATTTTTTAGATATTTTTGGGATTTTTAGAATAAAATAATGATTAAAATATTCATAAAATTAAATAATAAATAAAATTAAATTAATTCAAAAAAAAGAAAGAAAACAGAAAATAGAATCGCGAGTTGCGATTCTGTTTGAGAAAGGAAACAGAGGAAGAGGAGTCGAGCCCCTTGCTGGCGACCGACGGTCGATGGAGGCCGAGGAAGGAAAGCCCGACGAGGGTAGGGCCACCACCGGCCTAAAGGAGCCACGAACGGCAGCGAACGGTGAGAAAAACGAAACCGTTAGGGAGAAAAAGGAAACGACGACGAACGGCATCGACCTGGCCCCACTCGACCACCGCCAAACGTCCCCGAGGCCAAGACGAGCAGATTAGTGGTGGCCACAGCCGTCGAAATCGAGGAACGGTGCCGAAAACAACGGAAAAGAAAATGGCACCGACGACGAAGGGAGAACACACTGGACCGACCACTTTTCGGCCATTTCGGGCGAAACCGAGACCAGATCCGTGCATCGGACGACCCCACGGAGCTGTTGGTGGCGGAAGCCGACGAAGAACCGGCTGGCGAGGCGTTGAACCAGCTGAACCAGAGTGAACCGGACTGAACCAGATCAGTCTGAACCGGGTTGAACCGGACTGAACCGGATCAGCCAAGAAAGAAAGGAAAAAAGGAGAAAAAGAGAAAAAGAAAAAAATGGAAGATTTTTGGGGATATATCGAACTTCGGGTAAATCGATACGAGGTCAAAAGTGATCGATTTGATTTTCGAGAAATTTATTTAAATTATATTTAATTAAAAATTAACCCGAAATTAAATATATAATTGTGCAGTTTTACGACAAAGCTCGAACGAGAGCCGATTGAGCTTTGATTTTCGTATCCCGCATCATATTGGGTAAGTATATTTTAATTCCGACAATTAGAGTCCTTTAATATAGAGTTTCGATTATTTTACGGAATTTATGGATTAATTCTGTATAAAAAGGAATATTAATCAGAATTCCAACGTACCGTAAATAGTATACAGGCTATCTAATGAGTTTGGAACAAAGCCCGATGATTATTGGTAAGCTGAATGAGCCCAGTAAACCCAAAGAAGGGATTTAATAAGTAGAAACAAACTGAAAATGAGTCGAGGCCTATTAAGGTGCAATTGGGCCCAATAAAGTAAAACGGGCCCAGTACGTTAGATTCGATCAGTAAATGTGATATATTGATAAAAATAAGTGAATTAACCTAAAATATGTGGTTATATGCAGTTTCGTAGACTTGGTTGACGCGCAGTTGGATTGAGAGATCAGATATTATCGAGACAAGTTAAGTTTACGCGTAAATCGAGGTAAGAGAATTTTATAGGCACGTAGAGATACCTATACATATTTTTGAGTGGATTTACAGGGTCTAGAATTTCTTAAAGTATATAGAAATGAAATAATAATTTTTACGAAAACCGGGGTATGGGTGAATAAAAGAAAAGACAATATTGCCCCTGGAAGTAAAATTTTCAAAAAGGGTAGTAAGGCAGATAAATTGCATGATTATCATGTTTTAATGTTTTATATGAATGTATTGCTTTGATTTAAGCAAATATGCACATAGGTTGGCTGTTGATTTTATGAATTATACGAAAGGATACCGGTTTGTACCGGTTACGATTTTAAAAGTTGTTTTTATCAAGATTGAGCCACCTATCATATTTACACGAGTAAAAAGAGTGCAAGAGTCTTACTGGCACTAAAGTTTACTGATTTATTACTCATGAAAAGTCGTACTGGAGCATTGCTTATATGAGAAATTTGTGTGCACAAAATCGTGCTGGAGCTTCGCTCGCACGAGATTTTAGATATCATGATATGCATAGCGTGGTGTTGGAGCTTCACTCGCACTAGACGTGAGTTGACATGTATATAGTCGTGCGGAAGCCTCTTGTAGACTGTGTCGCAGAGAGTTGAGATGCTCGCACGTATACTTTGAGACATGGGTTGGTTATCGACATAGTATTGGGATGGATAAGACCTACGGCAGGCACCCCCAAACTATGATATGGGTCCACGAAGTACGATGTACCATGTATGTCACACGGAGTACGCTGTACCGTGCAGTCGTGATGACTCGATGATGTTACTTGATATTCTGGCAGGTAGGATTTGACCCCACCTCTCGTTGTAGTTGTGATGCCCCGCACATCGGGATTCGTGTAGCCTGGGATCATAGGGACATATTATGACCATAGTCCTCGATTTTCATACAGTAACCTACATGCCTCACATAATATCATACGGTCTGAATAGACTAGGACAAACCTGAAGGAGGGGTAATGTCCCGATTTATGTTTTTAAAAGAAATGCGATTTAATAAATCAAGGTATTCCCGGGGAATGGGTTTAACCTTGATGTGGTTGTTTTGTGATAAAACAAATAAGTTTTAACGTGATGAGTTTATGGTGAAACAAATAAGTTTTAATGTGACGAGCATGAGATGTCATACATGATGATTTTTCCATGTTTGTTTTATATGTCGATTTCATGATTTCTCTTATATGATATATACATACATGTGGCATCGTTTTAGTCATACCTCATGCTCCAAATATAAATGATTTTATATCATGACATTATCAGTACGTAGATAGTATAGTTATCTACCTGCTTACATTATTGCCTTATTGAGCAAGTTTCGCTCACCCTTTCATTTTCCACCCCACAGGGTACATTCAATAGAATAGAGCGACAGTAGTCTTGCATTTCGGTTATCCGTTGCTTCCGATCAAGACCAGGTATACACATTCGTATAATTTTTGTATCTAAACATATAGAGGCACAGTACTGTACACGGATTGTAATATTAGGGATGTATTTAGTTAAAATAAATTGATATGTAAATGAAATATGGAAAATAGATGTTAAGGTATGTAACATGACAGGAGGGACTAACATCGATTCATAGCCCAACTGTTAGTAGTGAAACTGTTCACGATGGGTAAGGAAATGAAAAAGTAAGGAAAAATTTATAGGGGTTTTTAGGAAAAATAGGTCGTGACAAAAGGTGGTATCAGAGCAGAGTTGGCCTGATATGAGTCGGTGTTAGTGGTTAAGTAAATTTACATCCCCATATACTGTGCATTGTTTAGATACAATTGTGTATATCAAGATGGAACTACAGCTAAGAATTTAGTTTCGAATGCAAGAATATAGTTTTTATAACTGATAGTTGTTATGGTAGAGGGGCGAGTACACATGCTCGAGGCCATAGAGATAGGCTTGAGAGTCGAATGAGTCGTCACATGAGACTCAAGATGAGAGTGAGATGGAGGCTGATGTGGAGCATACTCCACATGGTCCTATAAAGAGACTAAACAGTATTGAGACACGCTCCGAGAGGATGGAATGGAGTGTAGAAAATATTTTGGAGTTATTTACTCAATCTATGTAGGTAGTTGAGGATAGGCAGGGTAAAGCCTAAACAGATGCCTCAGACTATAGAGATTTTCACACCCCTCCGGTATATAGCGATGTAAAGAAACCAATAGTTGCTGAGGACTGGGTGAATGAGATAACGAAGTTGTATGGATTCTTTCGGTGTATGTCGACTGAGAAAGTGACTTTTAAATACGTTTATGTTGGAGGCGAGGCGGAGCATTGGTGGAAGTCCGCTCGACCCATCTTAAGAGTTAGACGTCCAGAGCTGACATGAGAAATATTTCTGGATGTATTCTGGTGACAGAATATCCCGAACATTGTTTAAGGGAAATTATAGGTAAAATTTCTTACAATGACCCAGAGACACTGGTTGATTGACGAGTATGAACTCAGTTTATATACCTGCCCAAGTATTACCCCGACAATATGGGCAGTGAGAGTCATAGCCCAAAAGTTCATGGAAGGGCTTAAATTGTCGATTAGAGTCCGATTGGCTCACTACTTATGTCGAGGCAGTGCGCAGAATACAGTTGCGTGAATAATATCATGTGTTGCACGCCTCTGAGATTGGGAAAGGTAGTAAGGGCTAAAATAGAGACAGAAGAGAATAGAGAATGACAGAGATGTCAGAGCGGAAAAAAGACTAGTTGGTAAGAGATTAGAGTTGATGAGTCACGGAGTAAGATAATTGGTAAGGCCCCAGTGTATCCAATTTTAGCACTTTTGAGGGGTATTGTGATTTGAGAACCCCGACCTGTTACGAAGCAGTATAAGCAGTGTAAGCAGTGTAGCAATGTAAACAGTGTAAGCAGTGTAGGATGTATGGTAGATACCACGGAAGTAGGGCCTAGACCTACACTTTATTGACTAAAATAGACGTTAAGTGTGGTAAAACAGACCATTTATTTAACGAGTGCTCAAAGTTGGGTGAGACTGCCCCACAGAAGGGCAAAGAGACAGAGAAAACCCTGTTGATATCTCCGCACCGAAAAAAAAGAGGCCATAGCCGAAGAGAAAAGGGAAAGTAGGTTGTTGATGAGGGCGAGTGTATACCTTGGACCAGGACACTATTGATGTTTCATATAATGTGGTGAAAGATACCACACTGGTTACGAATAAAGAAGTAATTATTTTAATTGATCCTGGTGCCACGTATTTAGTCATACCGCATTCATTTAAATATAAGTTAGTAAAAGACGTGAATGCCTACATCCGTAGGCACAATGCTGATAGTTAGTACCCCAATAGAGGAGGGTTAACTAACGAAATAATTATTAAGAGATTATAAGTTGAAAACGGGGGAAGAAGTATAAGTCAGTTGATTTTATTCAATAGACTATGAATAATTTGAAGTAATATTGAGAATAAATCTCAATTGGTCGGCTGCAAATTATGATGTTCAGAGTTCTATTCTAAGATAGTGATATAGTTACACCTGAAAAGTATATTGTATGTTTTGACAAGTAATAAAAAGGGTGTAGCGACTGAAATTAAAGGAGTAAATGATTGTACTCACGGAATGAGTGATGACAGAGTTGTTATAAGTGATATACGAAAGGAGATAAGCTTTTAGATGTGATAGATCCTGAATACAAAATCTATTGGAATAAGAGGCGTATGCAAGGTACGAATATCTCTGATATGTGAAATAATTTGGATTAAAGCAATTAGTAGTGAATATGAATTGTGACCACATGGACTGATATGTAAAGTAATTGTGGTCAAGTCTGAGGGTTAATAAAAGTATTTCAAAATACCTCCCCGCCTGAAGACTTGACAACGTCTAAAAGTATACACAACCTATAAATTGAAATCGACAATCGTAATATATACATTTAAAATTAGGGTACCTTTACTTGTACGATAAAGAAATATAGAATTCGATTAATCGTGAAGGTTTAAAAATTAATTAAAAATTTTATAAAAGCCGTTAATATAAGAAAAAAAAAAGAAAATGACGCGGGTTAGTATCTTGAACGAAAGCGATTTCGAAAATGACATTATATGTTTATGCGAACATAGGTCAAGGATATGGGTGATTGAAATATTTAGTGGAACACAACTATGATGAGGTATTTAAACTTTATTTGGACCGATTTGTTATCACCCATATTGATGATATTTTGGGTGTATTTACAGTCCAGGAAAAATTATAAGCAACAATTGGAGATTGTTTTTACTGATGATTTGTTGAGAGTTCTCGAAATGGATTACTTTGTTGACACGTTTAACTTAGAAAAAGTTGTATTTGAATGAGATGATAGACGTGACAGGAGTTTTGGTGTACTGAAGTAATAAACTGACCACCGCATTTATTCTCACCATACCCAACAGATTAAGAGGTTTCTCATGAGTCTATAGATACCTCAAAATAATGAATGGGTTGTGTATTGATGCAAAAGGGGAAGATAGTCAATTATGAATCCAGACAACTCAAGGATCATGAAAGGACTATCCAGCCCATGATTTAAAGTTGACAGCGATAGTGGTTGTATTGAGTATATGACACTACTATGTATACGGTGAGAAATTTCAGGTATGCACTGATCATAAAAGTCTCAAGTATCTATTTTCACAGAAAGTCGGATATGAGAACAAAGAGGGTTAGAGCTTCTGAGGGATTATGATTGTGAAAATTGTACCACCCAGAAAAGGCTAATGTAATGGCTAATGCCTTGAGCAGAAAGAACCTCGGGATGATATTACATATGATGGTCAGGGAGCATGAGTTGCTAGAGCAGTTGTAAGCCTCAGTAGTGATGTGATCTCCTCTGATGATGACAATGAATGTGTGACAGCTAGGCTGAGATTAGAACCGGATTTGAGTGACCGAATTTGACAGGTTTAGCGTGATGATCGGCAAGGTGTCAATAGTATGGGTCAGATTCAGATGGGTACAGTGATAGAGTTCACAGAGAGTGATGATGACTTACTGAGGTTCAGAGACAGTATAAGTGCTCCCAAGACCACAGTGATGAGATAGAGTTATTGTCAGAAGCTCACTCTTCGGGATATACAGTGCATCCGAGAAGTAATAAATATATCGAAATCTTAGAAAAGGGTATTGGTGGTCAGATATTAAAAGAGACATGATAGAGATTGTAGAAAAGTGTCTCGTATGTCAGCAGAGTAAGGTAGAGCAAAAGAAGTTGGAGGGTTATTGCAGTTTCTACCTATATTGACACGAAAATAGGAACAAGTACCATGAATTTTGTAATGGGTTACAGAGGACCCGGATAGATCACGAGGCTACTTGGGTGATAGTCGATAGATTGACTAAGTCTACCCACCTTCTGGTTAGGAAATCCCCAGATACTTTGAGTGTGTAGGCGGATTTGTGTGTATGAAAAATTGTGGAACACCAAGTATTTTTTCAGTGAGCATTATATCATATAGGGATTCCCTCTTCACTTCTCACTTCTGGGAATATTTTTTAGGAAACTATGGGAACCCGACTGAGTGTTAGCACAACTCTCCGTCCTCAGACAGATGGTCAGTTAGAGAGGACTGTACAGGTTCTGGAGGATATGATGAGAGTGTGTGCTTTGATTTTATAAGCTCCTGGGATGATCAGTTTTTACTAATCGAATTCGCCAATAATGACAGCTGTCACTTGAGTATCGAGATGACTTCAGATGAGGCATTGTATGGCCGTAAGGGTTGTTTCCTCAATTTGGATAAGAAGAAGTGGCTGACAGATAAAAAATTGTTCCCGATTTGGTAAGACAAAACTCTGAGGATGTTTAGTTAATTGTGAATGATTAAGAACACCTCAGAGCAGATAGAAAAGCTATGTTGACAAGAGACAGAAACCATTGAAATTCACCGAGGGTGAATTAGTATTGTTGGAAGTTACATGCCCTTAGGACATAGCATAAGGACATAACAAGATGCGGAAAGAGATTGGACAAAGTGGGAGACAAGGCTTGTAGGTTGGCGTTACCACCTGAATTAGCAGGCATCCACAATGTGTCCTATCTTATGATGCTTCGGAAATACTATCCGGACCCAGCATATGTGATCGGATATGAGCTCCAACAGCTTAGCTCAATGAAAGTATAACGAATGATTGGAAAATCGATTCGGGTATTAAACAGGAAGGAGAAAGTGTTGAGGTTTAAGATGATCTCCCTAATTAAAGTATGTTGGTAGTATTACACTTCGAAAAAAGTCACTTGAGAATGATAGCATATGATACAATAGACGTACCCGGAGTTGTTTATGGATCCATTTAACTTGGTTCTAATTTGGAGGACCAAATTTCTTAAGTGGGGGAGATTTTGTAAGACCCGATTTTAGTTAAAACACGAAATGAGTGTCTTCGTGAAAGTAAGGATTTAAATGGAATTTTTGAAACACGTTGAAGGGCAAAACGGTCAAAAGATCGAATGCCGGCATAAATTCGACAAGAAAAATTAATTAAAAATAATGGATTTGAGAATCTTGATCAATAATGAAGAAATAATTAAATTTCGGGTTAAATTGATCAAGATATGAAATTACTAGAATTAATCAAAATTTTCGCTCGGGATAATATCCCAAAAATATGGGGAAAATATACCGAAAAGGGTTAAAATAAATTAAATTAATTAAAATAAAATATATTTTGTAGATATTTTTGGAATTTTTAGAATAAAATAATGATTAAAATATTAATAAAATTAAATAATAAATTAAATTAAATTAATTCAAAAAAAAGAAAGAAAATAGAAAACAGAATTGCAACTTGCGATTCTGTTTGAGAAAGGAAATAGAGGAAGAGGAACCGAGCCCCTTGCCGGTGACCGACGGCGGACGGAGGTCGAGGAAGGAAAGCCCGACGAGGGTCGGGCCACCACCGGCCTAAAGGAGCCACGAACGGCGACGAACGGCGAGAGGAACGACGAGAAAAATGAAACCGTAAGGGAGAAAAAGGAAACGGAGGCGAACGACACTGACCTATGATAATTCTATTTTTTATAGAATTATTTGTGCTTAAATTCCTAATTATTTATTTAATCCCCATATTATTTTATTAATAATCCCCTTTATTTAATTAAAATTCTCTAATGTGCAGATAAATTAAATCCAGATGAAACTCAGTCGTTTCAGTCGAAATTGGACTGAAAATGAGCTAAAGGAGATTGGACCACTTAAAATTTTGCAGACCGAGTCACCAGTCGTTTAGACACACGTGATGCCAGGTGTCGATATTTTATTTACTCTGAAACGATAAGATCAACAGACACCGAGTGAATATTCTGGAAGGCACACGCCGGGCCACATCGCACAGCTAATTGAACTAAAAGATTGATGACGTGGAAAAATCTACTCTGCAGCAAATCAAATGAAGACAAGTGGACAAACAATGCCAACTCATCTAGGATGACAATTTACCATTGTACCCCTATGTTTGTATATAAATAGAACATGATGGCAATTGAAAAATCAAGTAGAAGTAGGGTAAGTAGAAGTAATTTAGAGTAGGAGTAGGAGTATGAGTAGGGTAAGCTAGGGTAGAATAGTTTTAGGTTATTTTTAGAATTTATTTTCCTTGTTCTTTTCTTTTCCCGTTAGCCATTTTCTTAAATTGTTTTTACTATTCATTTCATGTTCTTGATTACAATTTGTTAAATTTCCTTTTCAATGAAAACTCACTCTCATTTTCATGATCTCGATTTTTTTCCTTAAGCATTGTTATGTTTCCTTAGTTTTATTTTCATAGTTTATTGTCTAGTAGATTCATTCTCGGTTTCATACTTTGTTCATGTTTGAAGCAATCCTTATTATTTTTTTTTAGCTCTCGGTGTAAGCTGCCTTGATGCATTCGGCAGCACTTTCTTCCCTTGATCATCCCTTTTGGTTTTGATGCTTTGATGTGGGTTGATGCTTAGCATTTATTCTCATCAATGGCAATATGGAACCTTGATTGGAGAAAGGGAATGAAGCAATCCGAGACTGGTTTCACGTTACTTTGCTATTCAGTCATCTGCATTCTCATTTTCATGTTCTGTTGTTAACTATTGCTTCCTCCTATTCGGTTTATTGTTGGTGTCCTTGAAAGGTTCGGTTTTTGCTTCATTAATGGAACTATGTCTATGCTGCCCGTCTACTGCATATTAATGCTATCCTCTGTTATTTTCTACTAATTATATTGATGCCTCTCGATTTTGCAATAGCTTACTACTGCACTTCATGTCTTTCCTTTATTTAGTTAAGTATTTCCACCTTGCTTTTTGTTACCAACTGTTACCATTCATTGTAGAACATAGCATGAGTTCATTATGGCAGCAAATCGGTGATTAACTTCCTCTCTGCTCAGCTCTGTTTTCATTAATTCATACTGTTCATGTTCTGTATTCACTTTCATTCTGCACTAACCAAGTATTTGATAACTATAGATTTTCATTGGTGTCATTTTTCCCATCACCGAGCTGCTGTGAAGGACGTCGTGCACCCAAAGGCAAGTTACGGCTAGAATCGTTAGGGGTGCAGAAGTTGTGCAACACATTTCGGCTCCAGCCTTTGTTGCAGTTAGCTGCTATTTTTTTACCAGGCTGTAGTGGTGCGTGACGCAGATGATGGACAAGCAGAACCAGCACAGTGAATAGGAAGCAGCTGGGGGAGAATTCTGGCACACAGCTGATTTAACCGGTACTGAGCAAGGAATTGCATTTGTGCAGAACAGCAGAGAATGAAACTGCACTGTAGAGGATGTGTGTTACTGGAGTTTAGTTGTCTGTTTCTGCGGGTACTAGTTGAAGATAGTGACAGGAGTTTGCAGCAAGGCTGGAGCAATCTGCTGTTAGCAGAGGAGGTCGTGTGATGCAGAGGCAGCTGGACAGTGCCTGAATTTGCAGCGGACGTGGGCAGCAGGGAAAGGAAACAAATTGAAACAAAAGAAGATAGTGCAACAGTGCACTTGAAAAGAAAAGTCGGGACCACTTTGTTGCAAATTGGGCAAGGCTGCGTTTGGCAGCATCACATTATCTCATTTTCACTTCATGTTTTTATGTTAATGGTTTAATGTTTTAATTGTTAGTTTAGGTATAGTTTTAAATCAAATTGTAGGCTAGTTTCTTTGGTACTTTAATTGTTAGTTTTAATTTTGATAATAGTTGATTGTTTTTAGGATTTAGTGTTAATGTAGAATTTATATGTTGCATTTAGGATTAATTTAGATTAAATTTAATTACATGCATTTTTATTTAAAGTTTGTTTAAGTTCTAGTTTAATTAATTTTATTGCTTTATTTTCATTTTTGCATTTTATTTTAATTGCGTTAATTAGTTTTAACTGTTTTAATTTTCTTTTATAGGTATTTTTTTAATTGCGTGGAGCTCGGTAAGTAAATCTCAACTCGGTTTTATTTTCTTTATTTTTTAATGTTTATTGTTTTCAGTACGTTTAATTAGCCTTAGTAGATCACCAACTTAAATTTCATAATTTACTAGGATATACTTAGGGTAAGATTAACCGGCAGTTAATTAGGCTAATCAACTTCTCTGTGGGACGATAACTCGGGACTCAAATCCCATTATTACTTGTACGACCCGTGTACTTGGGGATAATTCCCTTTGGGCGTGTCAAGTTTTTTGCGCCATTGCTGGGGGGGGAAGTTTTAATTAGTCAGTAATTAATATTGGTGAAATTATACTTAGGTGTAATTCGAGTTTGTAAATATTTAGGTTGTAAATATTTAGAGCCCTACTTAGGTTATTTGAATTTTCTCTTAATTAATTAATTTTGAAAAAAAAATGAAAAATTGAAAAACTTAAAAAACTTTTCTAAGGACTTTCTGATATTTGCATGCGTAGAGCCAGGAGTTTTGATTACTTTCCTCTAGATCTTGAAATTGAACACTTAGAAAAATTCGAAAGGATTCTAAGAAATTATTAGCTCCGCTGCAAAATATCATGGTAGAAAATAGGGAATTTAGAATTATTGGAGATTATGCAATGCCGGCGATTGGAGGTTATTATTGTCAGGCCCGAAATTTTTGTAGCTTGTTCCTTATGATTCCTATGTGTATGAACACTTTATTACATAGTTGAATCATAAGAAGAGTATTTACTAAGATGCAATCGACAATTTGAGAAATTAAAAATGCATGTAAGCTACATAAACAGCGAGATAAGGGTTAAGTTAATTCCCGAACGAGTGCAGGGGTAAAACGGTCAAATGACTAAAATTCGATATAATTTCGATAAGACAATTTCATTAAAAATATGAAATTAAGGAATCTTGATCAAAATCGAGGAAAATATTTAATTTCGAGCCCAATTGATCAAGATATAAATTTATTAGAATTTATCAAAATTTTTGCCCCGAAAAATGAGCCCAAAAATAGTGAAAAAAATATACCGAAAAGGTAAAATCGGACTGAGAAATTCATTTACGGACAAAATGAATTTAATATGATTTTTTAGATATTTTTGGAATATTTTTGGGATATTTTAGGATTTTTATTATTATTTTAAGAATAAAATAATAATAAAAATATATTATAAATAAAAGAAAAAAAAGGAAATCTGAAAGTTAGAAATCGGGGAGAGAGAAAAGAAGGCAAACCGCGTGAAGCCGATCGAGGAAGAAGGAGTCACTGGCGAGCATCCAGCGACCCCACGGTCAGGCAAGCGGCCGAAAAAGGATGAGCAGGTTCGTGCGCACCCATCGGCACCAATCACGCCCTTCACCGACGCCGGACGTCGACGAATCGAAGAGGAGAAGCCGCAGAGGAAAAGAAGAGATTCGACGGCCATCGGCGGTGCTTGGTCCCGATCGAGCCCAGCCGAGAGTTGCCCAGGCTGAGGCGCGTCGAACTGCCGTGGTGATGCGTCGGAAACCGGTCGGAAGACGCCGGCACGACCAAAGGAAGCGTGAACCAGTCGGCGGTTCAGTGAAAAAGGTTCTGCGCTGAACTGGACCGGACCGGTTCAGCCAAGGAGAAAATGGGAAAAAGAAGAAAAAAAAGAAAAAGGAAATGGAAAATTTTTGGGATTTCACCGGACTTCGGGTAAGTCGATACGAGGTCAAAAGTGACCAATTTGATTTTCGATAAATTTATTTAAATTATATTTAATCGAAAATTGACCCGGAGTTAAATATAATAAATTGTGCAGTTCGACGATAAATTTCGAACGGAAGCCCGATCGAACTTCGATTTACGTACCATCGCATAATCTCAGGTAAGTAAAGCTCATTTACGACAAATTATGTGATTTATGCGTATTTAAATTTAATTTATGCATTTCGGATTAAATTTCGGATTTAGTGAATTATATTCGAAATTTCGAATTAACTGTCGTAAATGATATACGGGCTATCCAAAGAGCTTGGAATAAAGCCCAATGGTTATTGATAGGCCCAATGAGTCGATAGACCCTGATGAAGGGAAATAATAAATGGAAAACGGGCTTAATACGGATTAAGGCCCAATTAAAGTATTTATGCCTATTTAGAGTAAACGGGCACAATTAAGGGAAATAGACTGTATTTAATGTGAAATACAGTAGGAAAAGTGTAATTAACCTGATAAATGGTTATATGCAGCTCTAGAGAGTATTGGAGGAGCAAATCGGATTGCTGAAACGAGCAGCGCAGAGAAAGTGAAATTTCTCGAGTGATTGCAGGTAAGGGACTTTTGCGAGTAGTTAGAGATACCTGCACGTATTTTCGTCTGCTTTTACATTCACTTAAAAACTCTGAGGGTCAAAGAAAGTGAATAATAATTATTGCGACCCGTAGTGAAAAATTACGATTTTGCCCCTAGTTAGTCAAAAAGTCAACTTTTGTGAAAAGTTGCAAAAAGCATGAAAACTATTATTGTGAGTGTTTAACTGCTGTTTAGCATGAAAATAAATAGATGGGCTAATGATTTTAAGGTTGATGTGAATTAAGCACATATTATAGTGCTGATTTTGTTGTTTTATAAATCATCCTTTTTTAAAGAGCCATCTATCATATTATGTGAGAATGAATCGTGCTAGAGCACAGCTCGCACGAGATTTCATATATTTTTCACATACATTAGTACTGGATTTTGATTCGCACTAGATTTTCATGACATGCATGATAGAGTACTGGAGTTCTTACTCGTACTCAATTTTATATGATATATGCATGACAGAGTGCTGGAGCGATTAGCTCGTACCCGGGTTTTACATGAGATACATGACAGAGTACTGGAGCATTGCTCGTACTCGATTCTTCATGATTTATACATGACATAGTACTGGAGCTGTTGCTCGTACTTGATCTGATGATATTGTGCATAGCATGGTACTGGAGCTACTGCTCGTACTTGATTTAATACATGAACTATGCATTGACCTAGTTGCTGGAGGTTTACTCGCACTAGAGTTGCATTTGTGATGTGAAACAGTGTTCGAGCGTAGTGTCGACTGTGTGTCGCACTCAAGGGCACACACTGTATGTGATATATAATACATGTTACCAACCCATGCCGCATCCTTGTGTGACTGAGTGTCACATCATGAGACGATGTCCAGCATGAGGGTATTAGAGATGTGGTATGATATTCCATGGTTAGAGGGCTAAGACCTATGGCAGGCACCTCGACTGTGATGTAAAGTCCATGGGTGTACTTTGTACCGTGCCCGGGGCATGGGAGTACGCTGTACCGTGTATTGTATAGCTGACGGTTGTAATGGACTGACCATCCTCCAGTTGTAGTAGTGATACCCCGCGCACCGAGTACTGTGTGGCTTGGGTTCACATGTCGGATATGATCATAGTCCAGGATACTATTTGCATTTCACCACAGAGTCTCACATGATATATCACATTGATTGACTGATTTAAATTGCGGACAGACCTGAGGGATGGGTCGGACTCCGATTTTGTGATGTGAATTATTTAATGCCATATTTATTGTGATTTAAATATACATGGCATGATTTACATCAAGGCATGATTTATATATGATGCATTGTTTTGCACTACATGCCTACATTTGAGAAAGAAAGCATGATTTTTGTACATGGGATTTAATCTGTACAAGTATATATATTATATTTCAAGACATGCTTTTAAAGTAAGTAAAGGAAATAACGTTTTCAAGGCATAGCATTATTTTGAATAGATAGTGTAGATATCTACTTGCTTGCCTGATTTCCTTATTGAGCGCGTTGTATGCTCACCCCCCTTTCTTTACATCTCTATACAGAGCGTCAGCAGTAGAGCGAGAGCTATTGAGGGATAGTATTCCTAAGTCCACTGCTAGTTCCTATCGATCGCCAGGTATACCTATTTTGTACAGTTGTGTATCTAAACATAGAAACAACATAGTGATGTATACGACATTTATATTATGGGGAATGTATTTGTGTTAGACTTTATATAATCTCACATGTATTATAAAGCAGTTACAGTCAGTAACAATATATTGACATGTATGTATGATAATGGATGATGTGGTAAGCGAGGACTCTGACATCAAATCACAGCCCAACCATTGAAGAGAGGAAAGGTAAGTTAAAAATGCGAAAAATTTGTAGTGGTTTTTGGTTAAGTCATGGATTGAGAACGGGTCCTGACAATTATACCGGCATTAGGCCACCAGTTGTCTATGCAAATAACTTTGAAATTAAGCCCGCAATCCTCCAGATGATTCAAACTTCATTGCAGTTCAGTGGGCTCTCTCATAACGACCCACATGCTCACCTTGGGCAATTCATGGACTTGTGCAACACGTTTAAACACGATGGATTATCTGATGATGCGCTTAGGCTTAGATTATTCCCCTTCTCACTTAGGGATAGGGCGAGACACTGGTTAACCTCCCTGCCTCCAGGATCCATTTCTACATGGGACAGTTAGCCCATCAATTTCTATCTAAGTTTTTCCCTCCCTCTTAAATTACCCAACTCCGTAGTAATATATCTTCCTTTGCCTAGTACGACTTTGAATCTCTTTACGAAGCATGGGAACAATATAAGGAGCTTCTTAGGAAGTGCCCTCACCATGGCCTACCTTTGTGGTTGCAAGTCCAAACCTTCTACAACGGACTTACAAGCCCAAATAGGACCATTGTTGACGCTGCGGCAGATGGAGCGCTAATGTGTAAAACAGAGGAGGAAGCTTACGAGTTGTTAGAAAAGATGGTGGCTAACAACTATCTATGGTCCTCGGAGAGGCAATTTCCAAAGAAGCCGATGGGTATTTATGAGCTCGACACACTGTCTACCTTGACCTCTCAAATCGCTAATCTTACGGAGAAGGTAGAGTCGCTCAGTACCCAACATAATCCTCCTAATAGTCCTAACCCTATATATTCTGTCTAAAGTCCTTTTCTTTCCTGCGAGCTGTGTAGTGGTACCCACTCTGTAGATAGGTGTCTGCTCAACTTAGAATCAGTTCAGTATGTTGCCCCTTCTCAAACGTAACAGAATAACCTTTTTTCAAACACCTACAATTCAGGGTGGATGAACCATCCTAACTGCTCCTGGAGCCAAAACCAAGGGCAAACCTCTAACTCCATATCTGTAGGACCCCCTAGTTTTTAAGCTCCACCGGTTCAGGTACCACCACAGCCGCAATTTCCATTTCATCCGCCTTCTCATCACCCATACTCACATCATCCATCACCACCACCACCACCACTTATGCAGCCCCAACTCTATTATGCACCAGCAGCTGAGAAGAAGCCTACATTACAGGAGATGTTCTCAACGATCCTGCAAAATTAAGCTGCTTCAATTAAGAACTTAGAGGTTCAGGTAGGACAAATAGCTAGTGCTCTTAGCCAACGTCCTCAAGGGACCCTTCCTAGTATTACTGAAGTTAATCCTGTTAAGCAAAGGGAGGGTAAGGAACATGTTAGATCAATCACCCTTAGGAGTGGCAGAGAGCTAGATGAGCCACAAGTCAAGTCCCAACCTGAACAGCACATAGTTGAAGAATCCTTAAGTTCTAACGAAGTAGCTCAAAAAGAGCAGGAACCTAAAGATCGGGCTGCCAAGGAAACAAAGCTAAGCGCTTCTTCATCTATACCTTCTTCTTATTCATTGCCTTCCTCACCCTCTGATTCTACAAAATTAACGATGAGAGTCCAAGATCAGGAAGTAAAGTTTAATGTTTTCAAACCTTTAAAGTTCCCTGATGACTCTCAAAACTGTTTTAGGATGGAGGATATAAGGCTTGAGCATAAGAAATCCGAAAGAAGGAGGGATGTAGATAGGGCTCAGGAGGATTTAACTGTTAACATTCTGTCACCACTTTGGCTGACCCTCCTACTCTTCACCCTGCTGCTGAGTGTTGTCTTCTTCAACTACATTTGAAGTGGTTGTGTTTTCATTTTCACTTTGTATATAGTTCGTTTTTCTTTTTCTTTTCTGTTGTTTCTTTCTTTGTTTATTTTGCAGGTTTATTTTCTAGTTTTACGCTTTCAATCAAAGCTTCAGTTATTCATCATCATCAGAAAGGGGAGTATTTTGTTCCTGAACTTCAATTCTTATATTATCTGCACACTGAGGACACTGTACACTTCAAGTTTGGGGGAGGGGATATCACTTAAGTATTTTTCAAAAATTTGAGCAAAATTGAAAAAATTTTCAAATTTTTTTCGAAAATCTGAGCTTAAACTGTTTGATTTTAGGATGATTTAGTGCTTAGCATGTAGTTTTCCCATATTCCGATGATATGACCCCAATGATTAGTCTGACTTTGATTGACTGAGAAACATGATTATAGGAAAAGCATGAAGTTGAGTTCTTGAATTTATCTTGATTCTGATTGCGATTTCCTCATTTTATGCACATGTCATGTCATGAATCTGTATATTTATTTAGAGAAAGCTTATGTGGACATAGGATTGCATTTGTTCAGTTGATTTTGTACATCATATTCTAGAATTTGCTTGATCTGATCTCGAGGCGAAATATTAAATCACACTTAATTAGGGAGATGATTTAGGCCATCTTTGGATTGTTTGAGCCTTTCTAGCTATCTTTGTACATATTTTACCCTAGTCACCCATCTGGGCCAAATAAGCATTTCTCTGTAAATACACCTGCTTATAAATTTCCTTAGCTTAAACTCTTTTCCTATCCCTTACCCTGAAAGCATGGAAAGTCATTGGGATATATTGTGAGCTTTGTACATATGGGTATCTAGTGATAGTGAAAGTTTAAAAAAAATGTGAAGAAAAAGAAAAAGAAGAAAGAAGAAAAATACAAAAATAGAATAAAATGTTTGGTGAAAGAAATAAGTTTGGGGGAAATAATTAGAGCTCTTACATTAAAGATCCTAGAAGTAATGCATGTTAAGGGGTAATTAAACCAAAATAGACTTTATCATACCTTAACCCCAGCCTGACATTACAAGCTTAATGAAGTCCTATTGATCTTTGATTGACTGTGACTACATTAGTGGAGAGATTGGTGAAAAGCAAACTTATGGGAATGATCACATGTCATTGTCACGACCCAAAACTACCCAAAAATCAGAGTAAATTTTTCGCGTTTTTGTTATTTTCCTTCATGCTTACCTGTCCTCTGATCGTGACCACACTCCACTAACAATTGGGCTGTGCGT
Source organism: Firmiana major (assembly GCA_033439115.1). NCBI lineage: Eukaryota > Viridiplantae > Streptophyta > Magnoliopsida > Malvales > Malvaceae > Firmiana > Firmiana major. Next base: position 68,466,609 of record CM065899.1, read on the forward strand.
CAATGCCAGTCCCACAATTCATTTATCATATAACTTAATTCTTTCTCAGTCATTTATAAATGTTTACAATATTTATACATCCCCTAAAGTCACTTACAAACATGTTACTGTGCTATGCTTAGTTAAATACAATTTGTACAAGTGTCTATACCTTAAATGATGGGCAGCAGCGGATATCCGGAATACAGTACTCAGTCGTCTCAACATCTACTGGAGATTATCTGTGTGAGAAAATGAAAGGGGTGAGCACATCAAGCTCAGTAAGGCAATCCTACGAACAAGTAGGTAACCATACAACCTACATGAACGTGGTGCCATGTATAAACCACCCTTTCTCCACACATTTTAAAACTGATGCTATGATTCATGATGTCATGTAAAACACGTTCGCATGGAAAATTCAACATGCAACTCTTTTAAATCATTTCTTTCTCATTTAAAAATTTCACAATAAAGTCAGGACTCAACCCCTCCTTCGGGTGGTCCTGACCCACAAAAAACCATGAAAATCAGTTTAATCACACATGGGTTTAAAAAGTATGGAAATAACATCATGCAAATCTGATTTAAAACCCAGTTTTGATCTCATCAAAATCGTCAACATGCGAGACTAGGCAACATTTGTATATCGGTAATAACCAGGACTATGGCCATGTGTCCTCGGGAGTTCCTCTGCTACACGGATCCTAGTGTGGGGGTTCTCACCATGATTGGGAATCGCCCGGGAGGTGGGTCAGTCCATCTCGTCGATCTTATCCGATCCCACGCATCCGAAGATGTCGTATCCAAAGATACTACGTATCCGAAGATACCACACATCCGAAGATGCCACACGGTACATCGTACTCCATGCTACTTGCACGGTACATCGTACTCCGTGGACCCATATCATATCTCTATACTCATGCCATGTCTCAAAACGCACATGCGAGCCTATTTAATCGGTGACACATAGTCTACCCGATGCTCCAAGCATGGCTCATCGCATGTTCTCACAAAAATCAGTGGGGGGTGCGAGCGATGCTCCAGCACTCTCGTCAATTCAAGTAAAACTAGTGCGAGCTAAGCTCTAGCACTCTCATCAAATCATGTGGAAAATTTGGTGTGAGTTAGACTCTAGCACCCTGTCACGAAAATCATGTAAAATCTGGTGCGAGTTAGACTCTAGCACCGTGTCACGAAAATCATATATATATATATATAAAATCTGGCGCGAGTTAGACTCCAGCACCAATGCATGTAAAACTCTAGTGCGAGCTCTCGCTCCAGCACTAATGCATGCATCCCACAAATCAAAAACATCATGCGAGCTGAGCTCTAGCACGTCACATGTCAATAAAAACACGTAGGCGGCTCTGTTTCCTCAAAACAATTTTCAATAACAATTTCATCGTTGAAATATGCAATGCTGTGCATTTTTCTTTCAAAGTTAGCCAGCCTACTCATGCATGCATCAAAACACCTCCAGAATGAGCATGAACCTCTTATTCTTGCTCCTCCCAATTTTTCCTAAAATTGTAAATTTTACCCTTAACAAGGGTATTTTGGTAATTTGCCCATTCGGGGCACTAAAATTATTAACTTACTTCTAGACCCTTCAGATAATTTAAAAGACTGCATATAACTTTGAAATTTTGTAAAGTTACCTCTAGCAGTCCGTAGAATTCCCTTACCTTATTTTTCTGTAGAGTCTGACCTTTTCTTTTTCCACTGTTGTCTCGTCGCGCAGTCCGATATGCTCCCAATCAAACCTCCAGAACTGCATATAAATATTCCTCAGGTCTGATATTATACAATTTAATTGTATTTCCTATTTTCTGGGTTAATTTAAATCATTGGGCCCATTTACCCCTATTGGGCCCGATTGCACCTTAATGGGCCTTAATCGGCCTTAAGCCCGTTTTCCACTTAATTTTCACATTATCGAGGCCTATTGGGCTCATTGGGCCCACCAACAATTTATTGGGCCTCGTTCTAACTCTCGAATAGCTCAATTTATTATTTACGACAATTTATCTAAATTTTCATAATTTAATTTATTTTATGCGATAATTAAATTTGAAGCACACATAACGATGTAAATTGTCATAAATAAGGGTTACTTACTCGAGATTCTATGCTAGTACACAAATCGAGACTGTCTCGAGCTCTCGTTGGATGCCAATTGTCGAGCTACACAATTTCACAGATTTTTGGGTAAATTTTCAGTCGAAAATTAATTAAATAAAATATTTCAAAATTTAAATCGGTCAATTTCGACCGCTACTGACTTACCCGTAGCTCGATTACATCTCCGAGATTTTTCCTCAATTTTTTCTCTTTTTCTTTTTTCCTTTTTTCTCCTTTTTTCCTCTCTTTCTTGGCTGAACCGGTTTGGTCCGATTCAGACCCGGTTCGAACCGTCGGTTCACTCCGGTTCAAGGCCTTGCCGGCCGATTCTCCATCGGCTTTCACCGCCAGTGGCTCCACTGGGTCGTCCGCATCTCAGATCTGCCCTCGGTTTCATCCAAGGCCGCCAAAAAGTCACCGGTCCGACCTCTTCTCTCCTGCCGTCGAAACCCATTTCTTTTTTTCGCCTTTTCCGGCGTTTACCGACAGTTTCGCCAGTCGTGGACGCCACCAATAAGCTCGCCTGCGCCTGGGGAACGTTCGGCGGTGGTTGGGATCGGCCAGATCGGCACCGTCCGTCGCCGTTTCCTTTTTCTCCCTCGATTTCTCCGTTTCGCCGTTCCTCTCGCCAGTGGCCGCCGTTCGTGGCTCCTTTAGGCCGGTGGTGGTCCGGGCCTCGTCGGGCTTCCTTCCTCGGTCATCGTTAGCTGTCGATCATCGGCAAAAGGCTCGGCCTCTGTTTCGTTTTTCTTTTTCGCACGACTTTCGCATTTTCGCTCTTTTTTTTTTCAATTCTTCTTTTTTTTATAATTTTTATTTTTATTATTTATTTATTTTATTAATATTTTAATCATTAAAATACATTAAAAATATCCAAATATGTCTTAAAATATCCTAAAAATTATTATTTAATTCTAAATTCATTTCTTTAATTTTATTAAATTTATTTCAACCCTTTTCGGTATATTTTTCGATTATTTTCGGGATTATTTTTCGAATTAAAAATTTCGATTAATCCCGATTAATTCCAATAAATTGATATCTTGATCAATTTAACCCAGAATAAATTTAGTTCTCCTTTATTGACTAAGATTTCTCAATCCATTATTTTTAATTAAATTTTTCTTCTTGAATTTATACCAACTTTCGATCTTTTGACCGTTTTGCCCTTGCACGTGTTCAAAAATTTCATTTCAGTCCTTTTACATATTTAATTTCGTGTTTGAACTAAAATCGGGTCTTACATAATCTCCCCCGCTTAAGGAATTTGGTCCTCCAAATTAAAACCAAGTCATATGAGTCCATAGACTACTCCGGGTACATCAATCGTATCATACTTTTTAATTCTCATGTAACCTTTTTCCGGAGTATAATACTACCAAAGGACTTTAATTAGGGAGATCGTCTTAAATCTCAATACTTTCTCTTTCCTGTTTAATGCCCGAATCAACTTTTTCAATATACTTATATTTGCACTGAGCTGAACTGTTGAAGTTCATATCCGATCACCTATGCTGGATCTGGATAGTATTGCCGAAGTATCAAAAGATGGGACACATTGTGGATGCCTGTTTATTCAGGTGATAACGCCAACCTACAAGTCTTATCTCCCACTTGTCCAATCTCTCAAAAATTTCATTTAGCAAAACTCAATTTGCCTTCTTCCCGAGTCTCGTTATGTCCTTATTCCCTTAGGACAAATAACTTCAACAATACTGATTCACCCTCGGTGAATTCCAATGCTTTTTGTCTGCTCTGAGGTGTTCTTAATCTCTCACTCAACTGAACATCCTCAGAGACTTATTATACTAATTTGGAAGAAATTTATATCTGTCACCCACTTTTTCTTATCCAAGTCGGGGAAACAACCCCTACGGCCATACTATGCCTCATATCTTGTTATCCCGATACTCAAGTGACAACTGTCGTTATTGACGGATTCAATTTGTAACAACTGATCATTCCAGGAGCTTATAAAATCAATGCACACACTCTCATCATATCCTCCAAAACTTGTACAGTCCTCTTTGACTGACCATCTGTCTGAGGACGGAAAGCTGTGCTAATACTCAGTCGGGTTCCCATAGCTTCCTGAAAAATATTCCCCGAAGTGGGAAGTGAAGCGGGAATCCCAATATGATACCATGCTCACTAGAACGCTACATAATGTTCCACAATCTTCCTTATACCTGAATCCTTATACACACTTTGAGTATCTGGGGATTTCATAACCAGAATGTGGGTAGACTTAGTCAATTTAGCGACTATCATCTAAATAGCCTCGTGACTCATCTGAGTCCTCTATAACCCATCACGAAATTCATGGAGACTTGCTCCCATTTTCGTGCCGTGTCGATATAGGTAGAGGCTGCAATAACTCTGCAGACTTTTAATACTCTACCTTATCCTGCTGACATACTAGGCACTTTTCCACAATCTCTACCATATCTCTTTTCACCTCTGACCACCAATACCCTTTTCAGAGATTTCATATATATATTCGTTACTTTCCATATGCACTGTATATCACGAAAAGTGAGCTTCTGATAATATCACTATCTCATCAACGGTGGTCCTGGGGAGTACTTACACTGTCTCTGAACCTCTCTGTAATTCATCAACACTCTCTATGAACTTTATCACTGTACCCTTCTGAATCTGACCCAAACCATTGACACCATGCCGATCATCACGCTAAGCCTGTCAAATCCGGGCACTTTCATCCGGTTCTAGTCTCAGGCTAGCTGTCACACAATCACTGTCATCATCAAAAGGGATCACATCACTATTAAGGCTCACAACTGCTCTAGCAGCTCACGCTCCCTGACCATCATATGTAATACCATCCCGAGGCTCTTTCTACTCAAGGCATCAGCCATCACATTAGCCTTTCCTGGGTGTTACAATTTTCCACAATCAAAATCTCTCAAAAGCTCTAACCCACTATGTATTCTCATATTCGCCTCTTTCTGTGAAAACAGATGCTTGGGGCTTTATGATCAGTGCATACCCAAAATTTCTCACCATGTACATAATAGTACCATATCCTCAGTACAAGTACTACCACTGCCAACTTTAAATCATGGGTCAGATAGTTTCTTTCATGATCCTTGAGTTATCTGGATCCATAATCGACTATCTTCCCTTTTTGCATCAATACCTAACTCATTCATGATTTTGAGGTATCCATACACACTGAGAAACCTCTTGAGCTGTTGGGTATGGTGAAAGTAATCATGGTGGTCAGTTCATACTTCATTACACTGAAATTCATGTCACATCTATCATCTCACTTATCATCTCATTCAAATACCACGTTTTTATAGTTAAACGTGCCAACAAATATACCCTCTTTAGAACTCGCAACAACCATCTGTAAAAGCAATTTCCAATTGTTGCTTATAATTTACCCTGGACTTTAACTACACCCAGCATATCATCAATAAGGATGATGACAACTCGGTCCAGGTAAAGTTTAAATAACTCATAGTAGTTGAGCTCCACTACATATTTCAATCGCCCATATCCTTGACCTATGTACGCATAAACATGTAGTATCACTTCAAAATTGCTCCCGTTCAAGGTACTAACCCACGTCATTTTCTTTTTTCTTATATTAACGGCTTTTATTAAATTTTAACATTTTAACCTTCATGATTAATCGAATTTTATAATTCTTTATCGTACTAGTAAAAGTATCCAAATTTTATATTTATATCTTACCACAGTCGATTTCAAGTTATAGATTATATATATATATTTCTAGACGCTGTCAAGTCTTCAGGCGGGGAGGTATTTTGAAATACCTTTATTAACCCTTAGACTTAACCACAATTACTTTACATATCAGTCCCTGTGGTCACAATTCATATGCACTACTAATTGCTTTAATCCTAATTTCTTCATATTTTAAGGGTAATTCTTACCTAGCATACGCCTCTTACTCCAATATAACTCGTATTTAGGATCAAACATATCTTAAAGAGTATCTCCTTCGTATATCAATTATAACGAAACTCTGTCATTATTCATTTCGTGAGTACCATCATTTGCTCCTTTAATTTCAACCGTTATACCCTTTTTTATTACTTGTCAAAACTTACAATATACTTTTCAGGGGTAACCATATCACTATCTTAGGATAGAAATCCGAACAGCATAGCTTGCAGCCGACCACTTTATTCTCAAATATTATTTTAAATTATTCATAGTCCATTGAATAAAATCGACTGACTTATACTTCTTCCCCCGTTTTCAACTTAAAATCTCTTCATAATTATTCCGTTAGTTAACCTTCCTCTATTGGGGTACTCATTTATCAGCATTGTGCCCAAGAGTGTAGGCATTCATGTCTTTTACTCACTTACATGCGAATGAAGGCGGTATGAAGAAATACGTGGTACCAGGATCAATTAACACAATTACTTCTTTATTCATAAGCAGTGTGGTATCTTTCACCACATCTTGTGAAATATCAGTAGTGTCCTGGTCCAAGACATACACTCGTCTTCGTCCAACAGCCTACTTTCCTTTTCTCTTCGGCTGTGGCCTCCCTTTTTGATGCAGCTATCTCAATAGGTTTTCTCTATCTCTTTACCTTTCCGTGGGGTAATCTCGCCCAACTCTGAGCAATCAAAATAAATGGTCCGTCTTACCACACTTAACGACCATTTTCATCAATAATATGTAGGTATAGGTCCTACTTCCGTGGTATTTACCACACATTCTACAGTGATCCGTAGCAGATCGGGGTTCTCCAATCGCAATACCCCTCAAAAGTGCTACAATCGGATAACTGTTGCCTTACCAATCATCTTAGCCCATAACTCATCAAATCAAATCTTTTACCAAACTACCCCTTTTTCTCGTTCTGCCATCTCTATCATTCTCGATTCTCTTTCTGTCTCTATTTCGGCCCTTACTACCTTTCCCAATCTCAGAGGCATGCAACTAACAATCTTATTCACACAACTGTATTCTGCGCACTGCCTCAGTATAAGTAGTGATATCTAACGGGGCCAATCGAACTCTAATTGACAATCTGAGCCCTTTTCATGAACTTTTAGACATCTCGACTGGCACTGTTCATAGTGTCGAGGTAATATCTGCCCAAAAATATAACTGAGTTTCATACTTGTTGGCTCTACCGAGAGGGGGGGTGAATCGGTTTTCTAACAATTATGGCAAATTAAAAATTAATCACAATTTAATCACAAATGATAATGAGCAATATAGTGCAGTATAATAATTTAATGCAGAGTAGGGAAGAGAGAAACAAACACAATCGTTTATAAAGGTTCGGCCAAACTCTTGCCTACGTCCTCTCTCCTTGACCTTCTTGTCAAGTGTTTTCTTTCTCTCTATCAATAGAGCTTACACAGTTCCTTTTTGCAGGTTAAGGAATAACCTCTCTACCCTTAGCAATACAGAAAAAGTATTCAGCCTCTTACAATTTACTCTCACTGAGGAACAATCCTCTTCTCTTTTAAGATAAGACTGAATACAATATAATGCTTTAAAGTGGTAGGACAAATGTAGCTTTTTGCACTTAAGCTTTTACAATGATTCTCAATGAATGAGCAATAGGGACACAAGGAATGAAAGAATTAAAGCTTGAGAATGTTTGGAATATGCAGCAATAGTGTCACACTTCTCTTTGTTTTCAATGCTTGGTTAAATACTGAAGGATTGGTAGTTTGAGCATTAAATGCTATTCTTCCCGTTGTGTTTTGCAGAAACTAGCCGTTGGGTACCTCCAGTTGAGTGCCAGATCGATCTGCCTTCTTTGGTCAGATCGATCTCTTAGTTATAAGTCCTGCAAGATTGAAGCACAAATACACAAGGAGATCAATCTCATAGGTTAGCAGATCGATCTGTTAGTTTGAAAATAATGAGGCAGATCGATCTGTCGAATAGGCAGATCGATCTCCTAGTCTCTCTGGTTGAGGCAAGATCGATCTCCAGATCGATCTGCCATGCATTCTCGTAGAGAGGAGATCGATCTCTCAACAACACAGATCGATCTCTTTAGCTCTCTGACTTTGAGGAGATCGATCTCTTCCTTACCAGATCGATCTCATAAGTTCTCTGTTTGATCGTGGATCGATCTCTCAGATCGATCTATAGTCTTAAGCTCTTAAGGGAGATCGATCTCTTCATCGACCAGATCGATCTCTCAACTCTAGCATTAGCCAGATCGATCTCTTAACCCTTGCAGATCGATCTCATTTTACCTTAATTCCTTTACAACGTTTTAAGGCTAGGCAGATCGATCTCTTACTTCATGAGATCGATCTCTCATCAAGTAAAAGCCTAGGAGATCGATCTCTCATACCCCAGATCGATCTCTCATCAGCAGAACTCTAAGTTCTGGTACTAATATCCTCTAAACATGTTTGTGTATCATTTTAACATTATTGAATTAACTTGTTTTGTCATTTCAAAATACATTAACTCAACAATCTCCCCCTTTTTGATATGACAAAACTCATCAAATAAACATGTTTAGTGAATTTGCAAAACTCCCCCTTTTTGTGAGCTTTTGACTTTGTTAATGATTTAACTCAACCTTAGTTAAATCTTAACTCCCCCTTAGTTAGCTCTAGCTCTTAACTCCCCCTCAATTAAATCATCCTATCATCCTTTTAAACATTTAACACATGTCTTAACTCCCCCTCAATTAAATCATCCTATCATCCTTTTAAACATTTAACACATGTTTCTTCTCCCCCTTTTTGTCATATCAATCACAAAAGATGGAAGACACATGGCATTTCAAAATCAATATTTGCATTAACACATCCAATATCCAATCAAAACACATTTCATTCAAGCAAATTTAGTGCAAGTAACATAAAAGATCAACCATGATGAAACTAAACTACAATAAACACCTATGGCCTAAGATGAGGGAGGATCACGATCCACAAGATGCTCAACGTGCGTGCGTGTGACTTGGACCTCATCGAACATCGCCTCTTGAGCTTCTTGAATCTTATCCACTCTTTGGGTTAAGTTCTCGATCATACGCCGCTGAGTGGCAAAGCCGTCATTCATCTGCTGACTGAGGTCATTCATCATCGTCATGAGCATCTCCAAGTCAGCAGGGGACGATGTTGGTGCAGTGGGCGGAGCCGATGGTTCCGGAGCTGGTGCAGCAGGTCGGTGCACTGGCTCAGCAGTGGGGTCTTCCTCCATAGCCTCTGCAGGTTGCTGATCCCTCTTTTTCGTCCACTCTCCCCGGAGGTCTTTGTAGTACCCCATATGATGGAGGGTCCCAATGTTAAGCACGCTCTTGGGAGAGGGGAGTTTGCCAGTTTCGCCGCTGCAGTTGATACCAAGGCGGTGGAGAAGATAAGCCACTGGTTGTGGAAAAACTATTATGGTAGCTTGGCCACGCACAATCTTCAGCCAATCTTCGTATATAAAGTGAGGGAGGTTAGGCTTTTGGCTTGTGGTGTGAATGTGATGGAGCCAGAAACGATCTAAGCGCCTAACGGTAGAGTGACGAGTACCGAAAGGTCGGAGGTTCCAAGAAATTATAAGGTGGAGTAATCGAGGATGCATCGGCAGGTCACTCGCCTTGTCCCCAGGGAGATCAAACTCTAAGGGGACTTCCTCATCCTCATTCGTTAAGCCTTCATCGCGTATATCAAACACTTTGGCTAGAACTTCAGAGTCAATTATAATGGATTGACCCATGACGTAGGTTTTGAAGGCAAGGATTTTGCAGGTGTCATCGGGGTCATAAACGAGTTCGGCATTGGAAAAGAATGCGCGAACGAGATTTGGAGGGACAGGAGTGTTGATTTTCAAGAAGTTCGTCCAACCAAACTCCTCAAATTTTGACAAATAGGGAAACTCTATGCGATTGAGGAAAGAAAAATCGATAGTGCGCCAATGCTTGATTGGCATGGTTGAAAAATATTCCTCATATCGCTTTCTTTTTGCTGGTGTTTTGAAACACCTATTGAAGGAAGCGACAGGAGGTGGAGGAATAGGTTGTGATGAGGAACCTGCCTCAGTGGTTCTAGGAGGTTTGTTTGCTACTGACTTCCTAGGCATGATTCTAGATTCTAAAGAGGCACTAAATGGATTCAACAACGAGAAAAGCAATGAAACAGTACCTAGGTTTGACCTAGAATTTAAAAAAAACACAAATTGAAGAAATATTTTGAAAATCAGTAAGGAATGTTGGTTACAATACCGGAATTGGACACCGAGACGCAAGGAGGACCGTACAAAGATCGATCTGGTCGCGAATCAAAGGAAGAAATGCGAGGGAAATTTGGGAATTTTGAAGATTGGGTTTGGGAAATTTGGGAATTTTACGCGTGTATTTATACTCCAGGGCACAGGAGATCGATCTGTCGAGGCGACAGATCGATCTGTCATTTCCAGAAAGCCAAGGAAGATCGATCTGTCGCATGAACAGATCGATCTGTTCGCAAACAGAGGCTTAAGGAGATCGATCTGTTATACACAGATCGATCTGTCGTATAACAGAGGCGTAGGCAGATCGATTTGCCCAATGCAAAGATCGATCTGCAGAGTGCGGAAGCTTGAAGAGATCGATCTGTCGTGTTGACAGATCGATCTTCCTTTAAACAGAGACGTAAGGAGATCGATCTTATGGTTAGAAGATCGATCTGCTTAGCTTAACCTTGATGATTTAGGCTTGTTGGAGGTATGGAGATCGATCTATATTGCAAGGAGATCGATCTCTCATCCTCATTGCCAGAAAATCTTTGCAAAAACTCATTTAAAATCAATTTGAAACCAGGATGTTTGAAACACAAAAGTCCTAAGGCATATCCATGAGTCCTAATTCACCTCTAAGGATACAAAACCTATCTCTATCAAGGGGTTTGGTGAATATATCAGCTATTTGATGTAGAGTGTCAATGTACTCTAAAATTATATCCCCTTTTTGTACATGGTCTCTAAGGAAGTGATGTCTAATTTCTATGTGCTTGGTTCTGGAGTGTTGAATAGGATTCTTAGACAGATTAATGGCACTGGTATTATCACATTTAATAGTGACTTGCTTCATGTCAATACCATAATCTCTCATTTGTTGTTTAATCCACAACACTTGAGCACTACAATTACCAGCTGCTATATATTCAGCTTCAGTTGTGGACTGAGCCACACTGTTTTGCTTCTTAGAGAACCAAGAAATTAACCTATTTCCTAAGAATTGGCAAGTACCTGAAGTACTTTTCCTATCTATTTTGCAGCCTCCAAAATCAGCATCTGAAAATGCATGAAGGGCAAAAGTAGAGTCCTTGGGGTACCAAAGTCCTAGTGAGGGAGTGTCTTTGAGGTATCTAAAGATTCTCTTAGTTGCCAATAGTGTGATTCCTTAGGAGAGGATTGAAATCTAGCACAAAGGCATACACTAAACAAAATATCTGGTCTACTTGCAGTTAAATAAAGCAATGAGCCAATCATAGACCTATAAAGTTTAGTGTCTACACACTTACCACTTTCATCTTTATCAAGCTTGATGTTGGTGCCCATTGGAGTTGCTTGAGGTTTGCAATTGTCCATTCCAAATCGCTTGAGCAATTCCTTAGTATACTTTGCTTGATTGATGAAGGTTCCAGCTTTTGTTTGCTTCACTTGAAGTCCCAAGAAGAATGTGAGTTCTCCCATCATACTCATCTCAAATTCTCCTTGCATGACCTTAGCAAACTCTTGGCATAAAGACTCATTAGTTGAACCAAAAATAATATCATCTACATACACTTGTACAACTAATAAATCCTTATTTTTATTCTTAATGAATAAGGTGGTATCCACTTTTCCTCTTGAAAATCCCTTTTCTATTAAAAATTTTGACAACCTTTCATACCAAGCTCTAGGAGCTTGTTTTAATCCATAAAGTGCCTTAGATAATTTAAAAACATGTTCAGGAAATTCATGATTTTCAAATCCGGGAGGTTGCTCAACATATACTTCTTCATTAATAAAACCATTTAAGAATGCACTCTTCACATCCATTTGATATAACTTGAAGTTTTTATAACATGCAAAGGCAAGTAACATTCTTATTGCCTCTAATCTAGCTACCGGTGCATATGTTTCATCATAGTCTATGCCTTCCTCTTGTCTATAGCCTTGAGCAACTAGCCTAGCCTTATTCCTTGTGATCACACTATTTTCATCCATTTTGTTCTTGAATATCCATTTAGTTCCAATTATTGAGTGATCACTAGGCCTAGGAACTAGTTTCCATACTTTGCTTCTCTCAAATTGATTTAATTCTTCTTGCATTGCTAGGAACCAATTATTGTCTTCTAAGGCTTCATTGACATTCCTAGGCTCAATTTGAGATACAAAAGCTATATATTGGCACATATTCCTTAGGGATGATCTAGTTCTAACTCCAAGAGTTGGATCTCCTACTATTTCACAATCTTTTACATATCCTAACTCTCTTGGTGCTCTAGGCTCTCTTTCTAAAACCTCTATTTCTTCTTCAACTTCTTTATTCAAGTCAAGCTTTTCTAGAAAGTCATCTTCTAAGCCTTCATCAAATATTCCAACATTTTCATCAATGGTTGAATCTTTAGATATATTATTTGATTCATCAAATATAACATGAATAGACTCTTCAACCACTAATGTTCTTTTGTTATATATTCTAAAGGCCTTTGAATTCAATGAATATCCTAGAAATATTCCCTCATCACTCTTGGCATCAAATTTTCCTAAGTTATCTTTTCCATTATTTAGAACAAAGCATTTGCAGCCAAAAGGATGGAAGTAACTAATGTTAGGCTTCTTGCCTTTGTAGAGCTCATAAGGAGTTTTCTTTAGCATGGGTCTTATCATGGCTCTATTAATTATATAACATGATGTGTTTATAGCTTCAGCCCAAAAGTACTTTGGCAAGTTATTTTCACATAACATGGTCCTAGCCATCTCTTCCAAAGTTCTATTTCTTCTCTCAACTACACCATTTTGTTGTGGTGTCCTAGGGGCTGAAAAATTATGGCTAATTCCTTGATCATTGCAATACTCATCAAATCCTATATTTTCAAATTCTTTGCCATGATCACTTCTAATGCTTGTTATTGTATATCCTTTTTCATTTTGAGTCACCTTTGAGTAAGTTATAAATTTCTCTAAGGCTTCATTTTTTACTCTCAAAAAGAACACCCAAGTGTATCTAGTGTAATCATCAACTATTACAAAACCATAGTGTTTTCCACCTAGGCTAGTGGTTCTAGTTGGTCCAAATAAGTCTAAATGCAGTAATTGAAGAGGCCTAGTGGTGGATACACTATTTTTAGGCTTAAAAGTTGTTCTCTTGTGTTTTCCTTTAACACAAGCTTCACATATTTCTTCATGATCAAAGGATATTTTGGGTAAGCCTATAACTAGATCCTTTCTAGCTAATTTGGATAGCACATGCATGCTAGCATGACCTAGTCTTCTATGCCATAACCAAGATTCCTTTTTGTTGTCTACCATTAAGCATATGTTTTCATTTTTGAGTTCATTAAGGTAGACTATATATATGTTACCTTGCCTATGACCTAGAAGGAGAATTTTATTTGACTTAGGATCTATAACATTACACTTCATACAATCAAAAATTACTTTGTAACCTTTGTCACAAAGTTGACTAATGCTTAGTAAGTTATGCTTTAAACCCCTAACAAGTAATACTTTTTCTAAAGAGAAATGATCATTACCTATTGAGCCACTCCCTTCCACTTGGCCTTTGGAGTTGTCCCCAAAAGTGACTTCTCCACCAATTTTTGATTTGAAGGAATTGAAATGGCTTTTATCACCCGTCATGTGCCTTGAGCATCCACTATCTAAGTACCAAGCTTCTTTTGTTTTAGCTTTGTGGCTATGCTCAATCACCTACATAAAATCAAACTCAAGTCTTAGGTACCCAAATTCTCTTGGGTCCTTGGAGGTTAGTAAATGTAATTTTTGATCCCATTGGGATCCATTTTGCTAATGCATTGCAGTCCTTGGAATGAATTACCTCTTTTGGAATCCATATCCTTTTTACAATTTTTCCTTTAAGATTTCTCATCTTTATATTGCAATAATGTGACTTATGTCCCTTCTTATTACAATATGAACAAGTAATTGCAGGTTTATTCATGTTCTTTCTAGCAATAAAACTCTTAAGATGGGTCTCCCTACTTTGTGCATTATACCCTAAGCCATTTTTGTCAAAAAATGCCCTTTGGGTTTCCAACATGCTATCTAGCTTTTGTTGCCCCATGTGAAATCTATTAAAGGAGTTATGTAGGTTGCTATTTTTCTCCTTAAGGTCACAAATTTCTAGATTTGAGATTTCTAGTTTCTTCTCATATTCCAATTTATCTTTTAACATTATCTCATTTTCCCTTTTTAATTTAGATATTAACTTTTTATACTTCATGCTCATACATTCATACTCTAATGCAAGTTCATCAAATGCATCTTGCAATTCATCAAAAGAGTATTCATTGAGATTAGATGTTACCTTTTGATCATCATCAATAGCCATGAAGCATAGGTTGGCAATGTCCTCATTTGATTCATCATCGGAGCAGTCACTGTCACTCCATGTTGCTACCATTGCCTTCTTTTTATGAAACCTATCATTAGATCTTTTGAGAAGAGGGCAGTTAAATTTTATGTGTCCAGGTTTTTTACATTCATAACACACAATAGAGTCTTTTCTACCTACTTCCTCTTGTTCTCTCCTATTGTTTCTCCTATTATTACTACTAGCTTTCATTCTCATGAATTTGTTGAATCTTTTGGCAAACATTGCCATCTCAATATCCTCCTCACTCCCACTCTCATTTTTAATCTCCTCTTGAGCAGTGGATTTTAGAGCAACACCCACTTTCTTGGGTGGCTCTTCATTTCTTTTAAGTTTCATCTCATAAGTGAGCAAAGATCCTATCAATTCATCTAGACACAATGTGTGAGGATCCTTAGATTCCTCAATTGCCGTCACTTTAGCTTCCCATGATTTAGGTAAGCTATTTAAAATTTTCTTTACCATTTCAATGTTAGAATATATTTTTCCTAAGGATTTTAGTCCATTAATTACGTCTGTAAATCTAGTGAACATATCACTAATCGATTCTCCTTCCTTCATCCTAAAAAGCTCATAATCATGTGTGAGCATACCTACTTTTGTCTCCTTCACTTGGGTTGTACCCTCATGAGTTATTGCCAATTTATCCCATATTTGCTTGGCATTATCACACCCGGAGACTCTATTATATTCATTAGGACCTAAAGCACAAAATAATGTGTGCATAGCTTTAGCATTTAGCTGTGCACATTTAATGTCATTAGAATCCCATTCATCTTCTTCTTTGGGGATATCTCTTCCCTCTATTTTCTTTGTAGGGATTTGAGGTCCCTTAACTATAATTCTCCATACTTCATAGTCATTTGCTTGAATGAATAGCATCATCCTAGTCCTCCAATATGAATAATGTTCACCATTGAACATGGGAGGTCTAACCGTGGAGTGCCCGTCTCCTATCAAACTAGTTGCTACATTGTTAAGAGCCATTTGATCGTTTTCTAACTCTTAGGAAGTTGTTCCTATGTGATTAAAGAGTCCTAGCTCTGATACCAATTGTTGGCTCTACCGAGAGGGGGGGTGAATCGATTTTCTAACAATTATGGCAAATTAAAAATTAATCACAATTTAATCACAAATGATAATGAGCAATATAGTGCAGTATAATAATTTAATGCAGAGTAGGGAAGAGAGAAAAAAACACAATCGTTTATAGAGGTTCGGCCAAACTCTTGCCTACGTCCTCTCTCCTTGACCTTCTTGTCAAGTGTTTTCTTTCTCTCTATCAATAGAGCTTACACAGTTCCTTTTTGCAGGTTAAGGAATAACCTCTCTACCCTTAGCAATACAGAAAAAGTATTCAGCCTCTTACAATTTACTCTCACTGAGGAACAATCCTCTTCTCTTTTAAGATAAAACTGAATACAATATAATGCTTTAAAGTGGTAGGACAAATGTAGCTTTTTGCACTTAAGCTTTTACAATGATTCTCAATGAATGAGCAATAGGGACACAAGGAATGAAAGAATTAAAGCTTGAGAATGTTTGGAATATGCAGCAATAGTGTCACACTTCTCTTTGTCTTCAATGCTTGGTTAAATACTGAAGGATTGGTAGTTGGAGCATTAAATGCTATTCTTCCCGTTGTGTTTTGCAGAAACTAGCCGTTAGGTACCTCCAGTTGAGTGCCAGATCGATCTGCCTTCTTTGGCCAGATCGATCTCTTAGTTATAAGTCCTGCAAGATTGAAGCACAAATACACAAGGAGATCGATCTCATAGGTTAGCAGATCGATCTGTTAGTTTGAAAATAATGAGGCAGATCGATCTGTCGAATAGGCAGATCGATCTCCTAGTCTCTCTGGTTGAGGCAAGATCGATCTCCAGATCGATCTGCCATGCATTCTCGTAGAGAGGAGATCGATCTCTCAACAACACAGATCGATCTCTTTAGCTCTCTGACTTTGAGGAGATCGATCTCTTCCTTACCAGATCGATCTCATAAGTTCTCTGTTTGATCGTGGATCGATCTCTCAGATCGATCTATAGTCTTAAGCTCTTAAGGGAGATCGATCTCTTCATCGACCAGATCGATCTCTCAACTCTAGCATTAGCCAGATCGATCTCTTAACCCTTGCAGATCGATCTCATTTTACCTTAATTCCTTTACAACGTTTTAAGGCTAGGCAGATCGATCTCTTACTTCATGAGATCGATCTCTCATCAAGTAAAAGCCCAGGAGATCGATCTCTCATACCCCAGATCGATCTCTCATCAGCAGAACTCTAAGTTCTGGTACTAATATCCTCTAAACATGTTTGTGTATCATTTTAACATTATTGAATTAACTTGTTTTGTCATTTCAAAATACATTAACTCAACAATACTCATAATTCATACTCATCAATAAATCAATTCCTCTGGGTCAAAGTAAGGATTTTTATCTATCATTCCCTTTAAAAAGTGTCCGAGATATTCTATCACCGGAATACATCCAGAAATATTTCACATGTCAACTCTGGATGTCTAACTCTTAAGTTGGGTCGAGTGAACTTCCATCAATGCTCCGACTTGCCTCAAATCTTATGCATACTCTGAGCAATTTACTCTCAAAATATTCTCCACACTCCGCTCCAACCTCGCGAAGCGTGTCTCAATACTGTTCGATCTCTCTCTTGAACTTTGTGAGGCATGCTCAATATAAATCTCCATTTCAATCTCATCCTGATTCTCATAGGTCAACTCAGCACGATTAGCAGGCTCAGGTCTACGACCTCTGCCTCGTGCTCTACATTCTCTATCGCGACTAATATTAGGTATTCTTGCATTCTCAACCATTTCTTAGTTAAAACCCATCTCGATATACACTATTGTATCTAACTAAGCACAGTAACACGGGGATGTAATTTCCTAATTACTGACACTGACACACATCAGACCAATTTTGCTCTGATACCACCTTTATATGTCCGACCCAAAACTACCCAAAAATCAGAGTAAATTTTTCACGTTTATGTTATTTTCTTTCTTGCTTACCTGTCCTCTGATCGTGACCACACTCCATTAACAATTGGGCTGTGTGTCAATGCCAGTCCCACAATTCATTTATCATATAACTTAATTCTTTCCCAATCATTTATAAATGTTTACAATATTTATACATCCCTAAAGTCACTTACAAACATGTTACTGTGCTATGCTTATTTAGATACAATTTGTACAAGTGTATATACCTTAAATGATGGGCAGCAGCGGATATCCGGAATGCAGTACTCAGTCGCCTCAACATCTACTGGAGATTATCTGTGTGAGAAAATGAAAGGGGTGAGCATATCAAGCTTAGTAAGGCAATCCTACGAACAAGTAGGTAACCATACTACCTACATGAGCTTGGTACCATGTATAAACCACCCTTTCTCTACACATTTTAAAACTGATGCTATGATTTATGATGTCATGTAAAACACGTTCGCATGAAAAATTCAACATGCAACTCTTTTAAATCATTTCTTTCTCATTTAAAAATTTGACAATAAAGTCAGGACTCAACCCCTCCTTCGGGTGGTCCTGACCCACACAAAACCATGAAAATCAGTTTACATCACACATGGGTTTAAAAAGCATGGAAATAACATCATGCAAATCTGATTTAAAACCCAGTTTTGATCTCATCAAAATCGTCAACATGCGAGACTAGGCAACATCTGTATATCGGTAATAACCAGGACTATGGCCATGTGTCCTCGGGAGTTCCTCTGCTACACGGATCCTAGTGTGCGGGTTCTCACCATGATCGGGAACCGCCCGGGAGGTGGGTCAGTCCATCTCGTCGGTCTTATCTGATCCCACGCATCCGAAGATGCCGTATCCGAAGATACCACACATCCGAAGATGCCACACGGTACATCGTACTCCATGCTACTTACACGGTACATCGTACTCCGTGGACCCATATCATATCTTTATACTCATACCATGTCTCAAAATGCACGTGCGAGCCTATTTAATCGGTGACACACAGTCTACCTGATGCTCCAAGCACAACTCATCGCATGTTCTCATAAAAATCAGTGGGAGGTGCGAGCGATGCTCCAACACTCTCGTCAATTCAGGTAAAACTAGTGCGAGCTAAGCTCTAGCACTCTCATCAAATCATGTAAAAATCTGGTGCAAGTTAGACTCTAGCACCCTGTCACGAAAATCATGTAAAATCTGGTGCGAGTTAGACTCTAGCACCGTGTCACGAAAATCATATATATATATATAAAATCTGGTGCGAGTTAGACTCCAGCACCAATGCATGTAAAACTCTAGTGCGAGCTCTCGCTCCAGCACTAATGCATGCATCACACAAATCAAAAACATCATGCGAGCTGAGCTTTAGCACGTCACATGTCAATAAAAACACGTAGGCGGCTCTGTTTCCTCAAAACAATTTTCAATAACAATTTCATCGTTGAAATATGCAATGCTGTGCATTTTTCTTTCAAAGTTAGTCAGCCTACTCATGCATGCATCAAAACACCTCCAGAACGAGCAGGAACCTCTTGTTCTTGCTCCTCCCAATTTTTCCTAAAATTGTAAATTTTACCCTTAACAAGGGTATTTTGGTAATTTACCCATTCGAGGCACTAAAATTATTATCTTACTTCTAGACCCTTCAGATAATTTAAAAGACTGCATATGACTTTGAAATTTTGTAAAGTTATCTCTAGCAGTCCATAGAATTCCCTTACCTTATTTTTCTGTAGAGTCTGACCTTTTCTTTTTCCACTGTTGTCTCGTCGCGCAGTCCGATATGCTCCCAATCAAACCTCCGAAACTGCATATAAATATTCCCCAGGTCAGATATTATACAATTTAATTGTATTTCCTATTTTCTGGGCTTAATTTAAATCATTGGGCCTATTTACCCCTATTGGGCCCGATTGCACCTTATGGGCCTTAATCGACCTTAAGCCCGTTTTTCACTTAATTTTCACATTATCGAGGCCTATTGGGCTCATTGGGCCCACCAATAATTTATTGGGCCTCGTTCTAACTCTCGAATAGCTCAATTTATTATTTACAACAATTTATCTAAATTTCCATAATTTAATTTATTTTATGCGATAATTAAATTCGAAGCATGCATAACGATGTAAATTATCGTAAATAAGGGTTACTTACTCGAGATTCCATGCTAGTACGTAAATCGAGGCTATCTCGAGCTCTCGTTGGATGCCAATTGTCGAGCTACACAATTTCATAGATTTTCGGGTAAATTTTCAGTCGAAAATTAATTAAATAAAATATTCTAAAATTTAAATCGATCAATTTCGACCGCTACTAACTTACCCGTAACTCGATTACATCACCGAAATTTTTCTCCAATTTTTTCTCTTTTTCTTTTTTCTCTTTTTCTCCTTTTTTCCTCTCTTTCTTGGCTGAACCGGTTCGGTCCGGTTCAAACCCGGTTCGAATAGCCGGTTCACTCCGGTTCAAACCCGGTTCAAACAGCCGGTTCACTCCAGTTCAGGGCCTTGCCGGCCAGTTCTCCGTCGGCTTCCGCCGCCAGTGGCTCCGCTGGGTCGTCCGCATCTCAAATCTGCCCTCGGTTTCGTCCAAGGCCGCCGAAAAGTCGCCAGTCCGACCTCTTCTCTCCTGTCGTCGAAACCCATTTCTTCTTTCCACTGTTTCCGACGTTTACCGACAGTTTCGCCGGTCGTGGCCTCCACCAATAAGCTCGCCTGCGCCTGGGGAACGTTCGGCGGTGGTCGGGATCGGCCAGATCGGCGCCGTCCGCCGCCGTTTCCTTTTTCTCCCTCGATTTCTCCGTTTCGCCGTTCCTCTCGTCGGTGGCCACCGTTCATGGGTCCTTTAGGCCGGTGGTGGTCCGGGCCTCGTCGGGCTTCCTTCCTCGGTCACCGTCAGCCGTCGATCATCGACAAGAGGCTCGGCCTCTGTTTCGTTTTTCGTTTTCGCGCGACTTTCGCGTTTTCGCTCTTTTTTTTTTCAATTCTTCTTTTTTTTATTTATAATTTTTATTTTTATTATTTATTTATTTTATTAATATTTTAATCATTAAAATACATTAAAAATACCCAAATATCTCTTAAAATATCCTAAAAATTATTATTTAATTCTAAATTCATTTCTTTAATTTTATTTAATTTATTTAATTTATTTTAACCCTTTTCGGTATATTTTTTGATTATTTTCGAGATTATTTTTCGAATTAAAAATTTTGATTAATCCCGATTAATTCCAATAAATTGATATCTTGATCGATTTAACCCAGAATAAATTTATTTCACCTTTATTGACCAAGATTTCTCAATCCATTATTTTTAATTAAATTTTTCTTCTCGAATTTATACTGGCTTTCGATCTTTTGACCGTTTTACCCTTGCACGTGTTCGAAAATTCCATTTCAGTCCTTTTACATATTTAATTTCATGTTTTAACTAAAATCGTGTCTTACAGTCATTGACTTTGTATTCACTGTGCTTGCATAATTTAATCCGAATAATGTACTTTGAAGTGGCTTTGACATTTTTCACACACACACGAGGAATCCAATTTGGTTTAGGACTTATGATTGGATGATTCTAAGTGTTTGACTTGTAATTGTGAATCTTTGAGATTATTGTCTGTACTTTATCTTTGAAGATAATATTGGAGAAATTATTATGTTTTGTACTTGTCGTTCCTACAATTGTTTTGTTTTGCTTGAGGACAAGCAAAAACTCAAGTTTGGGGGTGTGATAATTCTATTTTTTATAGAATTATTTGTGCTTAAATTCCTAATTATTTATTTAATCCCCATATTATTTAATTAATAATCCCCTTTATTTAATTAAAATTCTTTAATGTGCAGATAAATTAAATCCTGATGAAACTCAGTCGTTTCAGTTGAAATTGGGCTGAAAACGAGCTAAAAGAGATTGGACCACTTAAAATTTTATAGACTGAGTCACCAGTCGTCTGGACACTCGTGATGCCAGGTGTCGATATTTTATTTGCTCTGAAACGATAAGATCAACAGACACCGAGTGAATATTCTGGAAGGCACACGCCGGGCCACATCGCACAGCTAATTGGACTAAAAGACTGATGACGTGAAAAAATCTACTCTGCAGCAAATCAATTGAAGACAAGTGGCCAAACAATGCCAACTCATCTAGGATGACAATTTACCATTGTACCCCTATGTTTGTATATAAATAGAACATGATGGCAATTGAAAAATCAAGTAAGAGTAGGGTAAGTAGAAGTAGTTTAGAGTAGGAGTAGGAGTAGGGTAAGCTAGGGTAGAATAGTTTTAGGTTATTTTTAGAATTTATTTTCCTTGTTCTTTTCTTTCCCCGTTAGCCATTTTCTTAAATTGTTTTTAGTATTCATTTCATGTTCTTGATTACAATTTGTTAAATTTCCTTTTCAATGAAAACTCACTCTCATTTTCATAATCTCGGTTTTTTTCCTTAAGCATTGTTATGTTTCCTTAGTTTTATTTTCATAGTTTATTGTCTAGTAGATTCATTATCGGTTTCATACTTTGTTCATGTTTGAAGCAATCCTTATTATTTTTTTTTAGCTCTCGGTGTAAGCTTCCTTGATGCATTCGGCAGCACTTTCTTCCCTTGATCATCCCTTTTGGTTTTGATGCTTTGATGTGGGTTGATGCTTAGCATTTATTCTCATCAATGGCAATATGGAACCTTGATTGGAGAAAGGGAATGAAGCAATCCGAGAGTGGTTTCACGTTACTTTGCTATTCAGTCATCTGCATTCTCATTTTCATGTTCTGTTGTTAACTATTGCTTCCTCCTATTCGGTTTATTGTTGGTGTACTTGAAAGGTTCGGTTTTTGCTTCATTAATGGAACTATGTCTATGCTGCCCGTCTACTGCATATTAATGCTATCCTCTGTTATTTTCTCCTGATTATATTGATGCCTCTCAGTTTTGTAATAGTTTACCACTGCACTTCATGTCTTTCCTTTATTTAGTTAAGTATTTCCACCTTGCTTTTTGTTACCAACTGTTACCATTCATTGTAGAACATAGCATGAGTTCATTATGGCAGCAAATCGGTGATTAACTTCCTCTCTGCTCAGCTCTGTTTTCATTAATTCATACTGGTCATGTTCAATCTTCACTTTCATTCTGCACTAACCAAGTATTTGATAACTATAGATTTTTGTTGGTGTCATTTTTCCCATCACCGAGCTGCTGTGAAGGACGTCGTGCACCCAAAGGCAGGTTGCGGCTGGAATCGTTAGGTTTGCAGAAGTTGTGCAACACATTTCGGCTCCAGCCTTTGTTGCCGTTAGCAGCTGTTTTTTTTTTACCAGGCTATAGTGGTGCGTGAAGCAGATGATGGACAAGTAGAACCAGCACAGTGAATAGGAAGCAGCTGGGGTAGAATTCTGGCACACAGCTGATTTAACTGGTACTGAGCAAGGAATTGCATTTGTGCAGAACAGCAGAGAATGAAACTGCACTGCAGAGGATGTGTGTTGCTGGAGTTTAGTTGTCTGTTTCTGCGGGTACTAGTTGAAGATAGTGACAGGAGTTTGCAGCAAGGCTGGAGCAATCTGCTGTTAGCAGAGGAGGTCATGTGATGCAGAGGCAGCTGGACAGTGCCTGAATTTGCAGCGGACATGGGCAGCAGGGAAAGGAAACAAATTGAAACAAAAGAAGATAGTGCAACAGTGCACTTGAAAAGAAAAGTCGGGACCACTTTGTTGCAAATTGGGCAAGGCTGCGTTTGGCAGCATCACATTATCTCATTTTCACTTCATGTTTTTATCTTAATGGTTTAATGTTTTAATTGTTAGTTTAGATATAGTTTTAAACCAAATTGTAGGCTAGTTTCTTTGGTACTTTAATTGTTAGTTTTAATTTTGATAATAGTTGATTGTTTTTAGGATTTAGTGTTAATGTAGAATTTATATGTTGCATTTAGGATTAATTTAGATTAAATTTAATTATATGCATTTTTATTTAAAGTTTGTTTAAGTTCTAGTTTAATTAATTTTATTATTTTATTTTTATTTTTGCATTTTATTTTAATTGCGTTAATTAGTTTTAACTGTTTTAATTTTCTTTTATAGGTATTTTTTTTAATTGTGTGGAGCTCGATAAGTAAATCTCAACTCGGTTTTATTTTCTTTATTTTTTAATGTTTATTGTTTTCAGTACGTTTAATTAGCCTTAGTAGATTACCAACTTAAATTTCATAATTTGCTAGGATATATTAGGGTAAGATTAACCGGTAGTTAATTAGGCTAATCAACTTCTCTGTGGGATGATAACTCGGGACTCAAATCTCATTATTACTTTTACGACCCGTGCACTTGCGGATAATACCCTTTGGGCGTGTCAACCTGGCCCCACCGGACCACTGCCAAACGTCCCCGAGGCCAAGACGAGCAGATTGGTGGTGGCCATAGCCGCCGAAACCGATGAACGGTGCCAAAAACAGCGGAAAAGAAAATGGCACCGATGGCGAAGGGAGAACACACCGGACCGGCCACTTTTCGGCCACCTCGGGCGAAACTGAGACCAGATCCGTGCATCGGATGACCCCGCGGAGCTGCTGGTGGCGGAAGTTGAAGGAGAATCGGCCGATGAGGCCTTGAACCTGCTGAACCAGAGTGAACTGGACCGGTCTGAACCGGGCTGAACCGGACTGAACCGGTTCAGCCAAGAAAGAAGGGAAAAAATGAGAAAAAGAGAAAGGAAAAAAGGGAAGATTTTGAGGGATACATCAGACTTCGGGTAATTCGATACGAGGTCAAAAGTGATCGATTTGATTTCTGAGAAATTTATTTAAATTATATTTAATCGAAAATTAACCCGAAATTAAATATATAATTGTGCAGTTTTACGACAAAGCTCGAACGAGAGCCGATTGAGCTTCGATTTTCATACCCCGCATCATATTTGGTAAGTATATTTTAATTCCGACAATTAGAGTCCTTTAATACAGAGTTTCGATTATTTTACGAAATTTACGGATTAATTCTGTATAAAAAGAAATATTAATCGGAATTGCAACGTAATTACCGTAAATAGTATACGGACTATCCAATGAGTTTGGAACGAAGCCCGATGATTATTGGTAAGCTGAATGAGCCCAGTAAACCCGAAGAAGGGATTTAATAAGTAGAAACATGCTGAAAATGAGTCGAGGCCCATTAAGGTGCAATTGGGCCCAATAAAGTAAAACGGGCCCAGTACGTTAGATTCGATCAGTAAATGTGATATATTGATAAAAATAAGTGAATTAACATAAAATATGTGGTTATATGCAGTTTCGTAGACTTGGTTGACGCGCAGTTGGATTGAGAGATCGGATATTATCGAGACGAGATAAGTTTACGTGTAAATCGAGGTAAGAGAATTTTGTAGGCGCATAGAGATACCTATACATATTTTTGAGGGGATTTACAGGGTCTAGAATTTCTTAAAGTATATAGAAACGAAATAATAATTTTTGCGAAAATCGGGGTATGGGTGAATAGAGGAAAAGACGATATTGCCCCTGGAAGTAAAATTTTCAAAAAGGGTAGTAAGGCAAATAAATTGCATGATTATCATATTTTAATGTTTTATATGAATGTATTGCTTTGATTTAAACAAATATGCACATAGGTTGGCTGTTGAGTTTATGAATTATACGAAAGGATACCGGTTTGTACCAGTTACGATTTTAAAAGATGTTTTTATCAAGATTGAGGCACCTATCATATTTACACGAGTAAAAAGAGTACTAGAGTCTTACTCGCACTAAAGTTTATTGATTTATTACTCATGAAAAGCCGTACTAGAGCATTGCTCGTACAAGAAATTTGTGTGCACAAAATCGTGCTGGAGCTTTGCTCGCACGAGATTTTAGATATCATGATATGCATAGCGTGGTGCTAGAGTTTCGCTCGCACTAGACATGAGTTGACATGCATATAGTCATGCGGAAGCCTCCTGTAGACTATGTGTCGCAGAGAGTTGAGATGTTCGTACGTATACTTTGAGACATGAGTTGGTTATCGACATAGTATTGGGATGGATAAGACCTACGGCAGGCACCCCTAGACTATGATATGGGTCCACGGAGTACGATGTACCGTGTATGTCACACGGAGTACGCTGTACCATGTAGTCATGATGACTCGATGATGTTACTTGATATTCTGGCAGGTAGGATTTGACCCTACCTCCCGTTGCAGTTGTGATGCTCCGCACACCGAGATCCGTGTAGCTTGGGATCACAGGGACATATTATGACCATAGTCCTCGATTTTCATACAGTAACCTACATGCCTTACATAATATCATATGGTCTGAATAGATCAGGACAAACCTGAAGGAGGGGTAATGTCCCGATTTATGTTTTTAAAAGAAATGCGATTTAATAAATCAATGTATTCCCGGGGAATGGGTTTAACCTTGATGTGGTTGTTTTGTGATAAAACAAATAAGTTTTAATGTGATGAGTTTATGATGAAACAAATAAGTTTTAACGTGATGAGTTTATGATGAACACAAATAAGTCTTAATGTGACGAGCATGAGATATCATACATGATGATTTTTTCATGTTTGTTTTATATGTCGATTTCATGATTTCTCTTATATGATATATACATACATGTGGCATCGTTTTAGTCATACCTCATGCTCCAAATATAAATGATTTTATATCATGACATTATCAGCACGTAGATAGTATAGTTATCTACCTGCTTACATTATTGCCTTACTGAGCAAGTTTCGCTCACCCTTTCATTTTCCACCCACAGGGTACATTCAGTAGAAGAGAGCGACAATAGTCTTGCATTTCGATTATCCGCTGCTTCCTATCAAGACCAGGTATACACATTCGTATAATTTTTGTATCTAAACATATAGAGGCACAGTACTGTACACGGATTGTAATATTGGGGATGTATTTAGTTAAAATAAATTGATATGTAAATGAAATATGAAAAATAGATGTTAAGGTAAGTAACATGATAGGAGGGACTAACATCGACTCATAGCCCAACTGTTAGTAGTGAAACTGTTCACGACGGATAAGGAAATGAAAAAGTAAGGAAAACTTTGTAGGGGTTTTCAGGAAAAATGGGTCGTGACAACACATGCGAACATGACATGCATTAGCATACAACATAAATGGCCCTTAGTCTCAAAACATACTATGGTTTTCATATATATAGAAACATCGAAATACAATCATCCTATTTCAAAAGATAATTTCGGAGAGTATGCTCTTGTTCAGAAATCAAATTCGAAAATATGCAAATATTCAAAATTCAACTCATAAAACACGTTCTTACTCAGAAAACACAAGCAGAAAACATACTCGAAGACCATAGTTCAAATCTTTGTATATTTTCTTTAATCATGGTTCAGAAAGTAAACTATTACCGTTTTAAATTATACCCCCTTACCTTGATCTATCGAAATTTTTGAATTCGAGTGGTGACGCCTCCTAGTACCTCATTTAATTCCTTCTACGATTCACCTACACCGAAATTGTTTACTTAGTATCCTATTCATGCAATTATCCGAATTGCGTTAAAGTCGTAACCTATTCATTACTACTTCGTGTGTATGTATAATTGTACATACCTAGGCTATCATGTGCATTTATATATTTTCCTTACTATATATTATTTTGTACATACAAATATTAACATACACATTTATTATATACATCTACATGTATATTCACATAAATATATATATATATATATATATATATATATATACTCCTATATATATATTATTATTTGTTTTCATTTTTCCTTTTCACATGTATATATTCTTTGTATGTACATATACTAACACGCACATTTATCTTATACACCTATTTGTATATACACCTAAGTATATACACATATTCATTTTATCATTTAATTTCCTTATTCATCATTACATATATATATATATATATATATATATATATATATATATATATATATATATATATATACTAACACGCACATTTATCTTATACACCTATTTGTATATACACCTAAGTATATACACATATTCATTTTATCATTTAATTTCCTTATTCATCATTACATATATATATATAAATATATATATATATTGTCTATTTCTCATCTCTCCCATTTTTGTCTAATTTAATCTATGCTAGCATACTTATGTATACAACACATATATATACATGTATATTAAATATACGTATATACATATATACATTTTACCTTTTATATTTTTCCAAATTTCCAGCTTTCCCTTTTATTTTCTTTCTTTTTTTCTTTTCTCCTTTCCTTTCTTCTCTCTCTGTCAGCCCAGCCCCGATTGCTCTTCTTCTTCCTCCTTCAACTCTCGGTCTTGCCACTCCTTCAGCCTACCGTGACTGCCTCTTTCCAGCCTTCCATCATCATCATCTTCATTCGATTTTGCTTCTGTTTTCCAGGTCCTGCTTCAAATGAAGCCTCGGTTCCAGCCTCTCCTCCCTCTTCCTCGGTTTGTCCTGCTTTCTCCCCCTTCGGTCTCCCTCTCCTTCTCCCCTGCCTCTCGGTTCGGCTCTCCCTTCGGTCTGTCTTCCTCGGTTGTTCAGCTTTCTTCCCCTTCGACAGAACCAGTTTCTTTTTTGCTCTTCTCCCTCGGTTTACTTCTGTTTTCCAGCCCCCTTCTCTTCTTCTTTTCCTTCCTTCCTTTCTTTTTCTTTCTTTCTTCTTCCTCTCCCGATCAGCTCCTTTCCTTTCCTTCTTTCTTTCTTTTCCTTCTTTCATTTCCTTTCTTTTTTTTTTCTTTCTTCCTCTAGCCGAGCAGCTCTTTCTTCTTTCTTTTCCTCTTTTCTTTCCTTCTTTCTCTTCTTTTGCTTTTCTCGCCCAGCTCTCCACTCTGTTTTTTTTTCAATTAGCAGTCACGGAATTGGCTTTCAAAGAACGGCAATTTCATACAACTATGTATATATATTATATTGATATATATGTATATTATATTAATATATATATATATATATATATATATATATTTGTTTGTTTAGTGTTATTTTTTTGTTTTATCCATTTCATTTCATTTTTTTAATTGTCTCATGATTTATTTTTATTATTAATACTTATATATTACATACTACACATCACATAATATATATATATATATATATTGTTATATATATATTATTATCTATCTATTTAAATTGTCTAGTATATATATATATATATAATTTTTTTTTATAACTTATCCAAAGACATAATATTCATGCCTTCCATGAAATTTTCATTATTTCGAAAATGAAATATTATTGGGATTTCATCATTCCTCATAAATCCCCGATATAAGTTTTACATCAAAATTTTCAACTAATGAATTAAAATTTTTTAATCCCACCGTACTTGCATTTGTTTCATCATTTCTTGTATTTCGGGCTCTCTGTCATTTACGGGCATCTCGGTTCCCATACTCCTCCAGCCATACAACGAATATTTGCACTTCCATTAAGACATTTTATTTTTATTTTTTTATATTGTCTAAGTAAATGTAAGAAATTTGTGGTGTTTACAGATATAATTTAGGAGTAGTGTAAAGTAATTTAGGAGTAGTTTTTAGAGTAATTTAGAGTAGTTTTAGAATAGCTTTGAAATTAAGGTTTTATGAAGTATTTTCTCTAGTATTTTTTTTTATAATTTTTTGTTAGTTGTTTTAGCCACCATTTCCATTTTCATTTTCGGTTTTGCTCAAGTTCCTTTAACTTATTGTTTTAATGTTTAAGTTCAGCTTTCAATTTTATTATCCTAAGCTCTCGGTTTGCACTTTCTTCATTTTTTTTTTACTTATTATTTCTGTTGCTTTTTGATCTTTTTCTCTTTGTTTTTCCACTGTTTATTCGAGTTCATGGTTTCAAGGGGGCAGTCGAGTAGTGGGAGAGGTTATACATAGCTGGTGACAGTGGCTAAGCATCCTCCTCTTACTCCGTTGTATCCATTAGCATTTTGGTCGTTTATTCCTTTGTTTCCGAATCCATCATTTTACATTAACTGTGTGTTTCCTTGTTTTATTATTCTCTTCAGTTGTTGTTTAAAGTTTTTTTTTATTTGTGTGTTTCCCGTGTTTCTTTGCTGTGTGAAGCCGAGAAGGCTTGGAGGTTGATCCTGCACAGGCGTGTGTTTGTTGGTAGGTCTTTCGGAGCTGCTGCTCGATACTGGACAATGTTAGCACTAACAACCTGAAGCGCACGCTTGTGTGGAGCTGCTGAACTCGGTGTGAATGATGACTACCGCAGCAACCCGAAGCCAAGCAGCAGTGTGCAGTAGGTAGAAAATCACAGCTCTGTTCTACTCTGTTTTAGTTTATTGTTATTGTTCATATGTATTTTTATTTATTTATTTTTTTGTTTTGTCTGATTTTAATCTGTTTATATTGTGTTAATACTCCTTTAATGTTTCCATTCATTACTTTAGCTGTGTTGCTGTGGTAGGAAAGTCAGGGACGTGAGGAGCAAATACAGCAATACGTTTCTGCTGTACAGGAGACACCGTCTTCAATTCTGCCCTACTGGAGTCTGGGATGAGCAGCTGCTCGATGTGGTGACTGAGTAGCAGCGGGCAGTGCTGGACGTGTACTCGGTGTGCAGGCACAGGTGATGTTGATGCTGGACAGCAGGAGCTCGGGACAGATCCTGTAAGCTGGAGCTGGCGACTTGATCTGGCCAGAGAATGAACAGCAAAGGCAGTTGCAGACAACATATGGACAGCACCTGATGCAGAGCAGCCGTACAAAACCTGGACAACGCCTATGAAGAAATGTGCACAGTACCAGTGCACAGTCGAGACCACGAAGCTTGCTGGACATTTTGTTAAGGCCACATTTGGTTACTCACAAACCTTGCAATTTTAACATTTCATGTTTTTATATTAATTGGTTTAATTGTTTTGATCTTTTTATTAGTTGTTAGCTTAGGTAAGGTGTTAAACTGAAGTTGTAGGTTAGTTATAGTGACTTTGTTTGTTACTTTAATTTTGAGTTTTAATTTATGTTAATAGTTAATTTTATATAATAGGATTTAGGATTTAATTTTAGTGTAGAATTTAGGATTTAGGATTTAATTTTAGTGTAGAATTTTATGAGTTGCATTTATAATTAACTTAGATTAAAATTGTTTCATGCATTTAGTCTTCATTTTAAATTTAATCCAAAAATATTAGTTCTCATGCATTATTTAGATTTTGTTTTATTGTTAGTAAGTAGTTAGAGTTAGATTTAATTTAGGTAATTAATGTCTTACTTAGATTCAAGAATTTCTTTAGGTTAATAGAATTTTATTTTATTAGGCTTTAGGTTAGTTTAATTTACAATTTTTATTAAGTAGCTTAATTACATGCATATTTTATTTTAGACTTGTTTAATTTTAGTCTAATAAATTTTGTTTCTTTATTTTCATATTTGCATTTTTTAGTTGCGTTAATTACTTTTAACTGTTTTAATTATCTTTTGAAGGTATTTGCTTTAAATTGTTTGGAGCTCTGTAAGTAATTTTTAGCTTGGTTTTATTTTCTTTTAGTTTTTATTATTTTCAGTATTGTTAGACTTAGTAGATCACCCGTTAAAAATTCATAATTGCTAGAATATACTTAGGGTAAGATTAATCGGTACTTAATTAGGCAATTTAACTTCTCTGTGGGACGATAATTCGGGACTCAAATCCCATTATTACTTGTACGACCCGTGCACTTGCGGATACACGTCTAGGTTACTTAGAGTTGGAGCATTGCGGAGACTGAGTGTCATGCTGATTGTGCTTGCCTGATATATGAGGCATGGTTTTGGATGATGAGTCCATCGGTGTATGGTGGATGGACTGGGTCCACGGGCGTACACTGTACCGTGTAGTTGTCCGGGGAATACTATGTACCGTGCTGTTGATAATTCTATTTTGGTGCTTAATTTCCTAATTAATTATTTAAATCCTCAATTTATTTTATTAATTATCCCTTTTATTAAATTAAAATTCTTTAATGTACAGGTAAAATAAACCCGGATGAAGCTCAGTCGTTTCAGTCAAAAATTGGCTGAAAATGGGTTAAAGGAGATTGGACCACTTCTAATTTGCAGACCGAGTCACCAGTCGTCTGGACACGTGGGATGCCGGGTGTTAGTATTTTATTCGCTCTGAAACGATAAGATCAACAGACATCGTGCCAACCTTTTGGAAGATACACGTCGGGTCACATCGCACAGCCAAGTGTACTAGAAGACGGGTGACGTGAAAATATCTACTCTGCAACAAATAAAATGAAGTCAAATGGCCAAACAATGCCAACTCATCTAGGATGAAAAATTACCATTATACCCCTATGTTTGTGTATAAATAGAACATGATGAGCAATTGAAAGTGTGTAGAATCTAGTGTAGTTTTTATTGTAGTTTTTAGGGTAGATATAATTTAGGAGTAGTGCAAAGTAATTTAGGAGTAGTTTTTAGAGTAATTTAGAGTAGTTTTAGAATAGCTTTGAAATTAAAGTTTTATGAAGTATTTTCTCTATTAATTTTTTTTTTAATTTTCAGTTAGTTGTTTTAGCCACCATTTCCATTTTCATTTTCGGTTTTGCTCAAGTTCCTTTAACTTATTGTTTTAATGTTTAAATTTAATGAAAGGCTTTCAATTTTATTGTCCTAAGCTCTCGGTTTGCACTTTCTTCAATTTTTTTACTCATTATTTATGTTGCTTGTTGATCTTTTTCTCTTTATTTTTCCACTGTTTATTCGAGTTCATGGTTTTAAGGGGGCAGCCGAGTAGTGGGAGAGGTTATACATAGCTGGTGACAGTGGCTAAGCATCCTCCCCTTGCTCCATTGCATCTATTTGCATTTTGGTAATTTATTCCTTTGTTTTCGAATGCATTATTTTTACATTAACTGTGTGTTTCCTTGTTTTATTATTCCCTTCAGTTGTTGTTTAACGTTTTTTTTATTATTATTTGTGTGTTTCTTGTGTTGTTTTGCTGTGTGGAGCCGAGAAGGCTTGGAGGTTGAACCTGCTCAGGCGTGTGTTTGCTGGTAGGTCTTGCAGAGCTACTGTTCGGTACTGGACAATGTTGGCACAGCTAACAACCTGAAGCGCACACTTGTGTGGAACTGCTGAACTCGGTGTGAATGATGACTACCGCAGCAACCCGAAGCCAAGAAGCAGTGTACAGTAGCTAGAAAATCATAGCTCTGTTCTACTCTGTTTTAGTTTATTATTACTGTTCATATGTTGTTTTATTTATTTATTTTTTTGTTTTGTCTGATTTTAATCCGTTTATATTGTGTTAATACTTTTTTGATGTTTCCATTCATTACTTTAGCTGTGTTGCTGTGGTAGGAAAGTCAGGGACGTGAGGAGCAAATACAGCAATACGTTTCTATTGTACATGAGATACCGTCTTCAATTCTGCCCTACTGGAGTCTGGGATGAGCAGCTGCTCGATGTGGTGACTGAGTAGCAGCGGGCAGTGCTGTACGTGTACTTGATGTGCCGGCACAGGTGATGTTGGCTCAGGACAGATCCTGCAAGCTGGAGCTGGCGACTTGATCTGGCCAGAGAATGAACGGAAGAGGCAGTTTCAGACAACATATGGACAACACCTGATGCAGAGCAGCCGGACAAAACCTGGACAACGCCTATGAAGAAATGTGCACAGTACTAGTGCACAGTCGGGACCATGAAGCTTGCTGGACATTTTGTTGAGGCCATGTTTGGTTGCTCACAGGCCTTGCAATTTTAACATTTCATGTTTTTATATTAATTGGTTTAATTGTTTTGATCTTTTTATTAGTTGTTAGCTTAGGTAAGGTGTTAAATTAAAGTTGTAGGCTAGTTATAGTGACTTTGTTTGTTACTTTAATTTTGAGTTTTAATTTATGTTAATAGTTAATTTTATATAATAGGATTTAAGATTTAATTTTAGTGTAGAATTTAGGATTTAGGATTTAATTTTAGTGTAGAATTTTATGAGTTGCATTTAGAACTAACTTAGATTAAAATTGTTTCATGCATTTAGTCTTCATTTTAAATTTAATCCAAAAATATTAGTTCTCATGCATTATTTAGATTTTGTTTTATTGTTAGTAATTAGTTAGAGTTAGATTTAATTTAGGTAATTAATGTCTTAGTTAGATTCAAGAATTTCTTTAGGTTAATAGAATTTTATTTTATTAGGCTTTAGGTTAGTTTAATTTGCAATTTTTATTAAGTAGCTTAATGTTACGCCCCGAAAATGCGAAAAATAGGGCAAATTTAAAACTTTTTACTAATTAATTCACAATTAAGGGTGCATTCCTGTGCAGTGTCATACATCATCATAGTTATCATGCCTCAGGATCTTATCATAATATAGTGTATATTGTATCATATACATTACTCAATTCCAAGTTAATTAATCCTAATACATCCCATACAATGTTATACATCAAGTGTCTGCAATTACAATAATTGTCTGGGTACATGAAAAGATAAAAGATACCTCAAAATACAATATATAGCCTGGAGCTCAAGTCCTCCACTAGCCACTACTCCGTACGTCGCAAGGAAGATCCTTTTTCACTTGAAGAACTCTGGGGGGAAAGAAAACAGGGTGAGCTTCTAAATCGCTCAGTAAGGGGGGTAAGGAACTCATTTCATAACCCAGAATGCACATCACAAAATATTTATTTGTATGTGAAACTCATTTGAAAACCATAGCATGAAAGTACTCAAAACGACATTCTCATGTCTCGAATCATGTGAAAACATGAAGTAAAAAGGCTCAGTCTAGAGCAATAACAAAGCATGTGAAAATAATGCGAGAAACGCTTTCTCAAATACGTGATAAAATCACTATAATAATAATGCACGTGGCACAGCCACTAAACACACGTGGCATAGCCACTGATTTAAATTCACACGTGGCATAGCCACTAAACACACGTGGCATAGCCACTGATTTAATTTCACACGTGGCATAGCCACTGATTTAAATTTCACACGTGGCATAGCCACTGGATAGGGTTTCACGTGGCAACGGCCACTAATTAGGGGTCTCACGTGGCAACGGCCACCAAATAGGGTTTCTCACGTGGTAACAGCCACCAATAGGGTTTCTCACGTGGCAATGGCAACCAAATGGGGTTTCTCACGTGGCAACGGCCACCAAATGGGGTATCACGTGGCAACGGCCACCAATGGGGTTTCTCACGTGGCAACGGCCACCAATAGGGTTTCTCACGTGGCAACGGCCACCAAATGGGGTTTCACACGTGGCAACGGCCACTAAGTGTAAGACCCGAAAATTCGGTGTCATTTTAAGAAATTGATATTAAAAATATGGATTAGTGTAATCTTGATCAAAAATCGAAGAAATAATTTAATTTCGAGTTCAATTGATCAAGATATAAATTATTAAAATTTATCAGAATTTGTCTCGAAAAATGAGCCCAAAAATAGTGAAAAAATATACCGAAAAGGTACAATCGGACAGATAAATTCATTTACGGACTAAATGAATTTAATAGAAATTTTTGGAATATTTTTAAGATATTTTAGATATTTTAGGGATATTTTTGGGATTTTTATTATTATTTTATAATAAAATAATAATAAAAATATATTATAAAAAATTTCTGTTAAAAAAAAAAGAAAAAAAAGAGAGAAACGAAATCTGAAGAGGGAATCGGGGAGAGAGAAACAAGCGAGACCGAGGAAGAGGTTCGTCACCGGTGAGCCACCGGTGACTAGGGACCCAGGCGAGGGCCGGCGAAGCAGGCCCGACACCCGTGCAACCCACCGGCGGCAGCAACGCGTGACGAGGTGGCCGGAAAACGCCGAAAATGGGGGAGGACAGCCGCGGGAGAGAGGGGAAAATCGGACGGCCGCCGGAGCCGATTTGGCCCGAGCCAAGCCAGCCGAAGGCTCCCCAGCCCGAGCCCAGCCGAACGGCGGTGGAATCGGTCGGAGAACCGGTCGAAAGACGCCGGAACGGCGAAATGGCCATTGAACCGGTTCGGACCGGTTCAGTGTGAAAAGGGACTGAACCGGTCCGAACCGGTTCAGGAGGAGAGAGAAAGAAGAGAGAGAAAAAAAAAAATTTTTCATCGGACTTCGGGTAAGTCGATACGAGGTCAAAAGTGACCGATTTAATTTTCGATAAATTTATTTAAATTATATTTAATCGAAAATTGGCCCGAAAATGAAAAATACGAAATTGTGCAGTTCGACGATTTAATTCCGAACGGAAGCCAGATCGAACTCCGATTCGCACACCATCGCACAATATCGGGTAAGTAAAGCTCATTTACGACAATTTATGTGAGTAACGCGTATTTAAGATTTATTTTACGCATTTCGGATTAAATTTCGGATTTAGTGAATTATATCGAAAAATTCAAATAAACTGTCGTAAATGATATTCGGGCTATCCAAAGAGCTTGGAACGAAGCCCAATAGGTATTGATAGACCCAATGAACCGATAGACCCTGATGAAGGGAAATAATACGTGAAAAACGAGCTTAATACGGATTAAGACCCGATTAAAGTATTTAGGCCCATTTAGAGTAAACGGGCCCAATTAAGTGAAATGAACTGTATTAAATGTGTAATACAGTAGGAAACGTATAATTAATCCAGTGAATGGTTAAATGCAGCTCCAGAGTCATATTGAGAGTTGACCGGACTGCGAGATTTGGACAGCACAGAGGAAGAGAGGTCACACTACGTGATCTGAGGTAAGGGATCTATGGAAGCTATTAGAGATAGCTGTACGTATTTTCATCGTTGTTTACAGTCAATTAAATTTCGTATAGCGTATAGATATGAAATTTTTGGATAATACCCGAATATGGGAAAATTACGAAAATACCCTTAGACTCGGGAATTTTTGTAAATGCATAAAGTGCATGCAATCCATGTTTTCTCTGTGAAAAAGAGATTTTTGTGAAGCTAAAATGATAGACTGGCTTATGATTTGACTGTATGCATTAACTTGCACGTTTTTCTAAAAAGTGATTTGATTGACGAGTGATTTAATGGGATGTTTCCCTCTCACTTTTTTTTGTACCGTTTTGCATATTGCACTCGGTTTTGAGTACCACTGTGGTGGGAAATAGAGCCAGCTGTCTATTTTGTGTGTGTGAAATCGTGCTGGAGCATGATGAGATCTGTGGATTTATCCAGATCTGCTCCCACTTGATTTTGGTATTACATCTGTACAGACCATGCTGGAGCACTGCTCGCACTGGATTCTGTTGTGATTTGTGATTGAGATCGTGCTGGAGCCTTGTGTTGACTGTGTGTCACACTGACTTGCTCGCACTAGATCTGAGACGACAGGCTATGGTTGATAATTTATTTGGTTGGGGTGGTGAGCTGTTGACTCAGGCACCTACAACTATGTGGTAATTGTACCTGGTTCACGGAGTACGCTGTACCGTGTAGACAACATGGAGTACACTGTACCGTGCAACTATGGGGTGTGAAGATTGCGTCTTTGGACTCGGGCATGCTTTGTCATTGCTCTGTTTTGTGATAGTCCTTAGATAGGAGCCGATGGATAGACTAATCCCCTCCTCGGACTCAGAGACACCCTGGCACACCTGATCAGTGATAGCTAGTGGGTCTCGGACTTTGGCCAAATGTTCCCTTGGATTTGTGTTGAAATCCCTGCCTAGTCTCACATGTTTTTATTGGTTTTGGTGATGAAACTAATTTTGATTTGATTTCTGTGATGAAACCGTTTGAAACGAGAATATGATTTTAAAGTGAGTTTCAATACTGAACACAGAAATATTTTACTCTGAATGAGTTTTGATATTCGATTTTTGGCATTAAATTGCTATGTGTTTTACTATGATGGTTTTGTGAATGCCATGAGTTTTTTGGCATAAACCATGCATCATGAGCACCGTGGATAGTTTGATTATCTACTTGCTTATAAATTAATGAGAGTGTTTTGAAAAGTAAATGCATTTGTTTTACGAGTTGATAAAACATGCATTATGAGCATCGTAGATAGTGTGGTTATCTACCTGCTTTCATATATTTCTTACTGAGAGCGTTATGCTCATCCCATTATTTTTTCCACCTCTACAGAGCATTTCAGTAGAGTGTATAAGCTGCATCCATCCTGCGATCTTTTACACACAGCTATCCAGCAGCATCGAGGTATGCACACATGTACTTTTGTATCTGAATAATAGTGTACAGTGATGTAGTCATGTTATATGGGGGATGTATATGTTAGGCAATGTAAACGAATTTTAAATTCTAAAATAATAATTTTATAAGCTTCCGCAATATTTGTGCCTGGGACGAAAGCATTGCCTGTTATGCATATATATATAATATATGAAACTGAGTGAGGGATATTGACTCACAGCCCAACAATTGAAATGTGGTAAGTTCGCGAAAAATTTGTAGTGATTTTTTGTAAATTTGGGTCGCGACAGGAGTGGTATCAGAGCAATGTTGGTCTGATGTGAGTCAGTGTCAGTAATTAGAAAGTATACATCCCCATGTCACTGTACATTATTAGATACAATTGTGTGTACCGAGCTGTGGTTAAACTGAAAAATTGATTTTTGTATGCGGGACGATTGAGATGTCTGACAGACATCGCCGCAGAGGAGAGAGTTCGCGTTCTCGGGGCCATAGAGAGAGGTTCGAGAGACGCAGTGATAGGTCTGTGAGACCTTGTGAATCATCATGTGATTATGTTCCATCAGGTCCACTGAGACTATTGATGCTCGTGTTACGAGATTAGAGCGGAGTTGGAACACATTTATGAAGTTGTTCACTCAGGCTAACTTGACTATGGCTAGGTTAGAGAGTAGGCATGGTCCGGCTGCTCAGACGACTTATACTGAGCTGACAGCTACTCCTGAGACACCTGTGCCTACACAGCCTGTACCTATGCCACGTGCTGGTAAGACCCCTATACCACTTGTAGTTCCACGACAAACTGGTGAGGATTCAGGGTTTGATTGTGAGTTTGACCGATTGAGGCAGTTTCGGAGCTCAAGCCTCCATCGTTCAGTGAGATCAAGAACCCTTTAGTAGCAGAGGATTGGATCAACCGGTTTGAGAAGTTATATGACTTTTACCGATATTCGACCAATGAAAGAGTGGCCTTTGCTACATTCATGTTAGAAGGCGAAGTAGAGTATTGGTGAAAATTCACCTGACCCATCATGAAAGCTATGTATATCAGTTGATTGACTGAGAGATATTTTTGGATGCCTTCAGGAGGCAGTATGTCCCAGCCACTGCTCAACGGAGATTACAGATGGAATTTCTGGTCTGATCCAGAGGAACAGATCGGTAGAAGAGTATGAGTCTCGATTTACATCATTGGGAAAAATATGATCCCGATACCATGAGCAGTGAGATGCGAAAAGTTCGCAAGTTTATGGAAGTATTGAGACCTTCCATAAGAGTCAGATTTGCCCTATTTGATGTCACGACTTACGAGGAGACCGTGCGTAGAGCTCAGTTGTGTGTGTAAGACTATGATATGCACGTCCTTGAGTTTGGTAAAGTCGTGAAGGGCAAGAATAGAGATCAGAAGAGATCAACATAGGACTGTAATGTCCGAGTGGGAAGAAGTCGTTTGTTAGACGACCGATGGTCGATGAGTCACGGGTAGGATGATTAAGCCCCCGGTGTATCAAGTCTCGACTTCAGCTAGGGGTATAGTGATTGGAGGACCCCGATCGACTACAAATCAATGTAGAGCATGTGGTAGATACCACGGTAGTAGGTCATGCCACGTATTGATTGGAACATATTTTAAATGTGGCAAGACGGGACATATGATAAAGGATTGCCCAGAGTTGGCTGAGATAGCCTCACAGAAGGGCAAAGAGTCAGAGAAGGATACAACTAGTACTTCTGCCCCGAAGAGGAGGGCTACAGCTGAAAAGAAAGATGAAAACCTCCAACTGTGAATAGATTACCGGTTGTTGAATAAGGCGACCATTAAGAACAAGTACCCAATGCCACGTATTGATAATCTATTAGATCAGTTTCGAGGAGCACAAATATTTTCAAGATCGATCTGAGGTCTGGGTACCATCAGTTGAGAATTCGGAGTGGAGATGTACCCAAGACAGTTTTTCATAACCGTTATGGACATTATGAATTCTTGGTTATGCCTTTCAAGCTAACGAATGCTCATACAGCTTTTATAGTATTGATGAATGGAGTGTTCAATCCATACTTGGATCGATTTGTCATAGTGTTTATAGATGACATTCTGGTGTATTGAAGTCTAGGGAAGAGCATGAATAGCATCTAAGCAGTGTGCTACAAACCCTCAGAGAGAGAAAGCTATATGCGAAGCTCAATACATATGATTTCTAGTTAGAACAGATATCATTTTTGGGTTTGGCTGGATATTACCGCCAATTTGTAGAAAGTTCTCTAAATTGGCTGCTTTATTGACACGTCTCACTCGAAAGAATGTTGCAATTGAGTGAGACAATGCATTTGAGAATAGTTTTCAGAAACTAAAGTAGTGATTGACCACTGCTCCGATTTTTACCATTCTGACCAGCTCAGGGGGTTTCTCTGTAGATACAGACACCTCGGACAAGGACTGGGCTGTGTATTGATGTAAAACGGGAAGATAATTGCTTATAGATCCAGACAATTTAAGGATCATGAGAAGAACTATCCGACCCATGATTTAGAGTTGGCAGCCATAGTGTTTGCACTGAAGATATGGTGCCATTATTTGTACGGTGAGAAATTTCAAGAATTCACTAATCA
Source organism: Firmiana major (assembly GCA_033439115.1). NCBI lineage: Eukaryota > Viridiplantae > Streptophyta > Magnoliopsida > Malvales > Malvaceae > Firmiana > Firmiana major. Next base: position 68,507,021 of record CM065899.1, read on the forward strand.
TAAGAGCTTCAAATATCTGTTTTTAACAGAAAGAATTGAATATGAGGCAAAGATGATGGGTAGAGCTTCTGAAAGACGATGATTGTGAGATACTTTATCATCCGGGTAAAGCGAGTATAGTCACTGATGCCTTGAGCAGAAAGAGCCTCAGGATGGTATCGTACATGATGGTCAGGGAACATGAACTGTTAGAGCAGTTTATTAGCCTCAGTCTAGATATAGATCCTTCTGATACTGATGCATATTGTGTGATAGCAAGTCTGAGATTGAAACCGGATTTGATAGACCGGACCAGACAAGCTCAGCGTATTGATCGCTTTTGTGTTGATATGCATAGTCAGAAACAGATGGGTAGAGTGACTGCGTGCACAGTTAGTGATGATGGCCTGTTGAGATTCAAAGGTCGAATTTGCGTTCCCGATGACCCACAGCTAAAGAAATTGATTTTGACAGAAGCTCATTCATCGAGGTATACAGTGCATCTGGGGAGTAATGTGATGTATAAGAATCTCCGGAGAGTGTAATGGTGGTCAGACATGAAGAAAGATGTTTGCTCCCGATTTAGTGAAGCAAGCCTTTGAGAATGTCCAATTTATATGTGAGAAATTGAGGTAAGCTCAGAGTAGGCAGAAAAGCTACGTTGAGATGAGGCGTAAACCTTTGAAATTCACTGTAGGTGAATTGGTATTCTTGAAAGTTTATCCCTCGAAAGAGATAATGAGATACTGAAGCGAGTGAGAAATAAGGCCTGTAGGCTAGCCTTGACACCTGAGCTAGCAGGCATTCATAACGTCTTCCACACATTGATGCTTCAGAAGTATCATCTAAATCAGACACATGTGATTCAAGATGAGCCATTGAAGCTCGAAGAGGATATATCGTATGTGAGACGTCAATTTGATATTGGATAGGAAAGATAAAGTGTTACGGACCAGAACGATCTCTTTGGTTAAGGTTCTTGGGCAGTACCCCACTTCAGAGGAAGTTATGTGGGAATTAGAGAGCCTTATGCGAGAGAAATATTCGCAGTTATTCGAGAATTGACTTGGTTCTAATTTGGAGGACCAAATTTCTTAAGGTGGGGAGGAATGTAAGACTCGAAAATTCGGTGTCATTTTAAGAAATTGATATTAAAAATATGGATTAGTGTAATCTTGATCAAAAATCGAAGAAATAATTTAATTTCGAGTTCAATTGATCAAGATATAAATTATTAAAATTTATCAGAATTTGTCTCGAAAAACGAGCCCAAAAATAGTGAAAAAATATACCGAAAAGGTAAAATCGGACAGATAAATTCATTTACGGACTAAATGAATTTAATAGAAATTTTTGGAATATTTTTAAGATATTTTAGATATTTTAGGGATATTTTTGAGATTTTTATTATTATTTTATAATAAAATAATAATAAAAATATATTATAAAAAATTTCTGTTAAAAAAAAAAAAAAAAAGAGAGAAACGAAATCTGAAGAGGGAATCGGGGAGAGAGAAACAAGCGAGACCGAGGAAGAGGTTCGTCACCGGCGAGCCACCGGTGACTAGGGACCCAGGCGAGGGCCGGCGAAGCAGGCCCGACACCCGTGCAACCCACCGGCGGCAGCAACGCGTGACGAGGTGGCCGGAAAACGTCGAAAATGGGGGAGGACAGCCGCGGGAGAGAGGGGAAAATCGGACGGCCGCCGGAGCCGATTTGGCCCGAGCCAAGCCAGCCGAAGGCTCCCCAGCCCGAGCCCAGCCGAACGGCGGTGGAATCGGTCGGAGAACCGGTCGGAAGACGTCGGAACGGCGAAATGGCCATTGAACCGGTTCGGACCGGTTCAGTGTGAAAAGGGACTGAACCGGTCCGAACCGGTTCAGGAGGAGAGAGAAAGAAGAGAGAGAAAAAAAAAAAATTTTCATCGGACTTCGGGTAAGTCGATACGAGGTCAAAAGTGACCGATTTAATTTTCGATAGATTTATTTAAATTATATTTAATCGAAAATTGGCCCGTAAATGAAAAATACGAAATTGTGCAGTTCGACGATTTAATTCCGAACGGAAGCCAGATCGAACTCCGATTCGCGCACCATCGCACAATATCGGGTAAGTAAAGCTCATTTACGACAATTTATGTGAGTAACGCGTATTTAAGATTTATTTTACGCATTTCGGATTAAATTTCGGATTTAGTGAATTATATCGAAAAATTCAAATAAACTGTCGTAAATGATATTCGGGCTATCCAAAGAGCTTGGAACGAAGCCCAATAGGTATTGATAGACCCAATGAACCGATAGACCCTGATGAAGGGAAATAATACGTGAAAAACGAGCTTAATACGGATTAAGACCCGATTAAAGTATTTAGGCCCATTTAGAGTAAACGGGCCCAATTAAGTGAAATGAACTGTATTAAATGTGTAATACAGTAGGAAACGTATAATTAATCCAGTGAATGGTTAAATGCAGCTCCAGAGTCATATTGAGAGTTGACCGGACTGCGAGATTTGGACAGCACAGAGGAAGAGAGGTCACACTACGTGATCTGAGGTAAGGGATCTATGGAAGCTATTAGAGATAGCTGTACGTATTTTCATCGTTGTTTACAGTCAATTAAATTTCGTATAGCGTATAGATATGAAATTTTTGGATAATACCCGAATATGGGAAAATTACGAAAATACCCTTAGACTCGGGAATTTTTGTAAATGCATAAAGTGCATGCAATCCATGTTTTCTCTGTGAAAAAGAGATTTTTGTGAAGCTAAAATGATAGACTGGCTTATGATTTGACTGTATGCATTAACTTGCACGTTTTTCTAAAAAGTGATTTGATTGACGAGTGATTTAATGGGATGTTTCCCTCTCACTTTTTTTTGTACCGTTTTGCATATTGCACTCGGTTTTGAGTACCACTGTGGTGGGAAATAGAGCCAGCTGTCTATTTTGTGTGTGTGAAATCGTGCTGGAGCATGATGAGATCTGTGAATTTATCCAGATCTGCTCCCACTTGATTTTGGTATTACATCTGTACAGACCATGCTGGAGCACTGCTCACACTGGATTCTGTTGTGATTTGTGATTGAGATCGTGCTGGAGCCTTGTGTTGACTGTGTGTCACACTGACTTGCTCGCACTAGATCTGAGACGACAGGCTATGGTTGATAATTTATTTGGTTGGGGTGGTGAGCTGTTGACTCAGGCACCTACAACTATGTGGTAATTGTACCTGGTTCACGGAGTACGCTGTACCGTGTAGACAACATGGAGTACACTGTACCGTGCAACTATGGGGTGTGAAGATTGCGTCTTTGGACTCGGGCATGCTTTGTCATTGCTCTGTTTTGTGATAGTCCTTAGATAGGAGCCGATGGATAGACTAATCCCCTCCTCGGACTCAGAGACACCCTGGCACACCTGATCAGTGATAGCTAGTGGGTCTCGGACTTTGGCCAAATGTTCCCTTAGATTTGTGTTGAAATCCCTGCCTAGTCTCACATGTTTTTATTGGTTTTGGTGATGAAACTAATTTTGATTTGATTTCTGTGATGAAACCGTTTGAAACGAGAATATGATTTTAAAGTGAGTTTCAATACTGAACACAGAAATATTTTACTCTGAATGAGTTTTGATATTCGATTTTTGGCATTAAATTGCTATGTGTTTTACTATGATGGTTTTGTGAATGCCATGAGTTTTTTGGCATAAACCATGCATCATGAGCACCGTGGATAGTTTGATTATCTACTTGCTTATAAATTAATGAGAGTGTTTTGAAAAGTAAATGCATTTGTTTTACGAGTTGATAAAACATGCATTATGAGCATCGTAGATAGTGTGGTTATCTACCTGCTTTCATATATTTCTTACTGAGCGCGTTATGCTCATCCCATTATTTTTCCCACCTCTACAGAGCATTTCAGTAGAGTGTATAAGCTGCATCCATCCTGCGATCTTTTACACACAGCTATCCAGCAGCATCGAGGTATGCACACATGTACTTTTGTATCTGAATAATAGTGTACAGTGATGTAGTCATGTTATATGGGGGATGTATATGTTAGGCAATGTAAACGAATTTTAAATTCTAAAATAATAATTTTATAAGCTTCCGCAATATTTGTGCCTGGGACGAAAGCATTGCCTGTTATGCATATATATATAATATATGAAACTGAGTGAGGGATATTGACTCACAGCCCAACAATTGAAATGTGGTAAGTTCGCGAAAAATTTGTAGTGATTTTTTGTAAATTTGGGTCGCGACACTAAGTATACGTGGCACAGCCACAGAATGGGTTATTCTAACGTTACCAGAACAGAGAAGAAATCGGGCTTACATGCTACTAGAGCAATGCCCGGTGTATACTCAAAATTACATACCTAAGTCTTATCACACAAGACTGGTTTGCCTTCACGTAGAACTCATAATGGTTTTTCTCTCATAAAACTCATTTGAAACCTTTTTTTACTCAACACAAAACATAATAAAACCGAGTTTCAACCGGCAAAGCACGCACACATTTCTCAAATCTCGATATTGCCTTAACGTAGAGCCCAATTCATTACTCACACAAATTCGACGGTTTATAAAGCAATTTCACACTCAGCTTATAAACGCATAAAACAATGGGCTCCAACCGGCTATAAAAATCGTGTGCAATTATAACTCAACACAACACTCAACATGCTTGTTTTATAAACCACAAATCATGCTATAATAGTTTACAAATCACATACACAAATGGTTTAGATTTCCCTTACCTCTTTGCACCTCGTATAGTGCAATCGTTTCCCCCGTATCACGGACTAGCCTCGCATTCCACTCTGGAACTCCCGAGCTGTCCAAACGATGTTAAAACATCAATACTCAACTATCACATAAACCTCAATTCTCAAAATCGAGCATAATTGCTCATAACACCTCAAATCTCTCGATTCTCGTAACTCTACCCTAAACTACAACCTCATTCACAATATCTCAACGTCCTACATTTCTCATGTCAAATCATCTACGCTAATTTACCACATTGTCTAAATTTCCATTTATAGCTCAAAATTCCCAAAATTACCAAAATTGCCAAATATCAACATTACTCCAACTACATTGTAATTTCATCAATCCCTAATCATTTTTTAGCTATTTCAACGCAATGCTAACAACTAACATCACCAAAATCACCTCAAATATAAGGATCGAAGTTTAGAAATTACCCAAAACTTGTGGAGAGCTTATCTCTTGCCTCGATTCGATCCGTCTTTTGATTTCCAAGTATGTTGTTCTCCTTTTGATGAGGAACAACTTCCCCTCTTGCCACAACCTCTGATTTGGTCGAAAATGGGTGCTTTGGATGAGTGAGAAAGTTAGGTTTCGGTAAAAATGGGGGTTGAAAGAGAGAGAAAGTGAAATTGCAGGAGAAAAACAGGGGTTCCTTATATAGACTGGAGGTAGGAGATCGATCTGCCTCTTGATGAGATCGATCTGTATTTGAATTTTGGGACGATTTGGGGTAATTTATGCCTAGGAGATCGATCTGTCGAGGGGTGAGATCGATCTCTTTATGGCTTTATGAGATCGATCTGCTCCTTGAGGAGATCGATCTTCTCCCAAACAGAATCATTTGGAGATCGATCTCTTCCTCATGAGATCGATCTTCTCTCAAACAGAATCATAAGGAGATCGATCCTCTTCCATTGGAGATCGATTTGCTCCTCAAATTCTTCATTCCTTCTCATTTTTAACTCACCAGATCGATCTCTCCTTCTCCCAGATCGATCTGCTCCTTAAATTCCTCATTCCTTGTCATTTTTAACTCACCAGATCGATCTCTCCTTCTCCCAGATCGATCTGTCCTCATAGTTTCACATTTATTTTAACACTTAACATATAAATCTCCAATTATCATTTCCACAATTCACTTAGCTCAATAAATTACACTTCAAATTATTATTACATCAATAAAATATGTCTGAAATTCTCAGATCTCACATCCTCCCCACCTTAAAAGAATTTGGTCCTCCAAATTCAACTCAACTAGTTAAAGAGATGAGGGTATTTCTCTTTCATGAGGCTCTCTAGTTCCCACGTTGCCTCTTCCATTGAGTGATGTTTCCACAAAACTTTCACTAATGGGATGCTCTTCGTTCTCAGTACCTTCTCTTTTCTATCGAGAATCCGGATGGGTTCCTCAGTGTAGCTCATATCCTCTTGAATGTCCATCTCGTGATACTCTATAACATGAGAAGGGTCCGGGTGGTACTTCCTCAGCATAGACACATGAAAAATATTGTGTATTCTGGACATCTGTGGGGGTAATGCCAATCTGTAGGCTACCTCTCCCACTCTCTCAAGAATCTCGAACGGTCCTATGTATCGAGGACTCAATTTCCCTTTCTTCCCAAATCGCATGATACCCTTACTCGGTGATATTTTCAGGAATACTGCATCACCAACATCAAACTCGAGTGGCCGTCTACGCACATCCGCGTAGCTTTTCTGTCTACTTTGTGCAGCCCGTAACCTCTCACATATGAGTTTTACACTCTGTATAGCTTGCTCAACAAGCTCGGGGGCATTTATCTTTCTGTCACCGACTTCTTCCCAAGCTACAGGGGATCTACACCTCCTACCATATAGAGCCTCAAAAGGTGCCATTCCAATACTCGCATGATAGCTGTTATTGTATGCAAACTCTGCTAGGGGCAGGTGATCATCCCATGATCCCTTAAAATCCATCGTACACGCCCTCAACATATCCTCTAGGGTCTGAATAGTCCTCTCTGACTGACCATCTGTCTGAGGATGATAGGTGGTACTAAAGCTCAATCGAGATCCCATGGACTCTTGAAACTGGGTCCAAAATCTGGAAGTAAACCGGGAATCTCTATCAGAAGTAATACTCACTGGAGCCCCATGTAACCTAGCTATCTCACTGACATACAGCTCAACTAAGGCATCCACAGTATCCATGCTCTTGATGGCAAGGAAGTGGGCACTCTTGGTCAATCCATCCACTATAACCCATATAGCGTCATGACCTCTTCGGGTCCTCGGTAAACCCATAATAAAGTCTATAGTGACATGCTCCCATTTCCATGTAGGTACAGGTAAGGGCTGTAGTAGTCCTTCGGGCTTCCGATGCTCAGCTTTCATTTGCTGGCATACTAAACACCTGGCCACATACTCTGCCACGTCTCGCTTCATACCACTCCACCAGTACACCTTTTTCAAGTCTTGGTACATCTTAGTACTCCCTGGGTGCATGGTGTATCGCGAGCAGTGGGATTCTCTCAGTATCTGTCTCTTCAAGGTATCATCGTCCGGTACACAAATCCGTCCTCTGAATCTCAACAATCCATCCTCACTGATGGTGAGATCTGATTGCGAACTCTGCTCAGCTTGGCTAACCATATCTATCAATCTCTTATCACTGCGCTGTCCAGTTCTAATCTGATCTATGATCCTGGGCTCTATCCGCAGGCTAGCCAAAAATCCAGTCTCTACCTCTTTAACTCTGATCCGAAGTTCGACGAACTGCTCTAACAAATCCCATTCCCTGATCATCATAGCAGATATCATACTCTTCCTGCTCAGGGCATCAGCAACTACATTCTCCTTACCCGGGTGATAAAGAATCTCGCAGTCATAATCCTTAAGGAGTTCCATCCATCTCCTTTGTCTCATGTTTAACTCTTTCTGATCAAAGAGATATCTCAAACTCTTGTGATCGGTGAAGATCTGGAATCTTTCCCCATATAAGTAGTGTCGCCAGATCTTCAAAGTAAATACCACAGCGGCTAACTCCAAATCATGTGTGGGGTAATTCCGCTCATGGTCTTTCAGTTATCGTGATTCATATGCGACCACTCTTCCGTGCTGCATAAGCACACACCCCAATCCTTGATGAGATGCATCACTATACACCGAAAATCCTCCTGATCTCTCAGGAATAGTTAACACAGGTGCCACTGTCAATCTCTTCTTTAACTCCTGAAAACTGAGCTCACATTGATCAGTCCATATAAATGGAGTCTCTTTGCGCGTGAGCTTAGTCAAAGGGGCGACAATCCTTGAAAATCCTTTCACAAATCTTCTGTAATACCCTACCAAACCAAGGAAGCTTCAAATCTCAGTAACTATCCTCGGCCTCTCCCAATTAAGCACAGCCTCCACCTTGCTTGGGTCCACTGATACTCCTTCCTCTGAGACTATATGACCAAGGAAAGCTATCCGGTTCAGCCAAAACTCACACTTACTAAGCTTTCCGTATAATTGCTTATCTCGGAGTATCTGAAGTACTAACCGCAAATGTTGTGCATGCTCCTCATACGACCCAGAGTATACCAGGATATCATCAATAAAGACTATCACAAACTTATCCAGATAGTCTCTGAACACCTCGTTTATTAATCTCATAAACACTGCAGGGGCGTTTGTCAATCCAAAGGACATCACCAGAAATTCATAATGGCCATACCTCGTCCTGGAGGTCGTCTTTGGAATATCCTCTTCTTTGATCCTCAATTGGTGATAGCCCGATCTCAGATCAATCTTAGAAAAGACTGATGCCCCTCTCAGTTGATCAAGTAGATCATCAATCCTGGGCAGTGGGTATTTATTCTTCACCGTGGCTTTATTCAACAGTCGGTAGTCTACACATAATCTGAGACTACCATCCTTCTTCTTGACAAATAATACTGGCGCTCCCCACGGTGAAACACTGGGTCTAATAAACCCTTGATCCAATAACTCCTGTAGTTGTTTCCTCAATTCCTCAAGTTTCACTAATGCCATCCTGTAGGGAGGTTTAGAGATCGGCTGAGTATCTGGTACCAAATCAATGGTAAACTCCATCTCTCTCTGATGGTAAACCTGGCAATTCATCTGGGAAAACATCCAGAAATTCACACACCACAGGTATATCCTCAATCCTCGGATGTTCCCGCTCATCGTCTGAGATGAGTGTCTCATAACCTTCATATGAACAATCATATTTAATATTCTCCAAAATAATATCAAGATTCTCAAATTACTTACTAGAAATCCACATAATCATTTCCTCAATATCTCAATCGTACACTGTAAGGTTCAGGTAGGGAGAAAGTTACAATCTTAGTGTAGCAGTCTAAACTCACTCGATTGGTCGCCAACCAATCCATTCCCAGAATTACATCAAACCCATGAATATTCAACAGGATTAGATCTGCTAACATCACTCTATCTCCCACCTTTATTTCACATCCTTTACAGATTAACTCAGTTCTCTGGGATTCACGCATAGGGGTATTTACATGTAGTATGTATTCTAGAGGTTCAAACTTCAAGTTTAATCTACATGCAAAATGCTCAGAAATAAACGAATGCGTGGATCCTGAATCAATCAACACATGAGCCTCATAATTACAGACAGAGAGTGTACCTCTTATAGTTTCTGTCGAAATGTCTGCGGTCTCCTTATCCAGGGCAAACACATGTCCCTGTGCCACAGGTTTCTTCCCTTTCTCTGCCGCAGTGGCCCGTCTCCGAGGATCCACTCTCTGAGGCTGTTGTCTAGGGGGCTCCAAGACATGTGGTTTTTGAGGTTGAGGGCAATCCTTCACCATGTGACCCATGTCTCCACATCTAAAACATCCATGGATCGACCCAGTACAACTTCCCTCATGCATTCGACCACAATCTCTGCAAAACCTTGTCTCAGGCCTGACATCTCGAGGGGTCTCTCTAATGTTAGGGTAACCTCTGGGTCTCTCTAATCTGCCCTTCTGTACCTCAATCCTTCCTCTTCTGAAGGAACCTCTCCGAGCCTCTGTTTGGAAAATCGCTGGCCTCTTACCCTTATCTCTATTCACCGCTCTGAGCTCATTTTGGGATTGTACCATCTCAATTCCTCTTTCAATCTCTTGTGCTCGTCTCAGAGTATCTCCAAACTCAGTAATACATAGCCCTATCAATCTATCTATGATGACGGGCTTCAACCCATACATAAACTTCTCTGTGCGGAGCTCTTCACTCTTGAAGGTCTCTGGGTCATATCTCAATAGTGCGGTGAATTGGCTCTCGTAGTCATCCACAGACATGTCACCCTGTACCAAACTCAAGAACTCAGCTTGTTTCTTTCTCTGGGTGGCTCGTGGTACATATTGGGTCCTAAAGGCTGTCTGAAACTCTTCCCAACCAATCACATCATGGTGGGACATCAAAATACCCTGGGTAGTACCCCACCAATCTTAAGCTCTCCCCTTCAGCATATAGGCACTCATACTGACCCTCTCAGCATCGGTGCACCCCAGGAAATCAAATATAATTCTTAATTCCGTCAACCACTCCTCAGCCTCTGTAGGATCCTTCTTTCCCTTAAATGCGGGTGGATTCATCTTCAGAAAATCCCTTAGTCGGACCATACTTCTATCCTCAGGCTGAGTGACGGGAGGCACTGGGGGTATGGGAGGTCCTTGTGGTGGTGTAGGAGTAGTACCCGAGGCATTAACTCCAAAGTGTTGCGCGAATAACGCTGCCATCTGCTCAAAACCTTGCCTCACATCGGTCTCAATCTGATTAAATCGAGAGTTAGGACTCTCTGGTTGTGGGACAGGTGCCGGAGGGGACTCTGCCTGCCTCCTCGAACGACCTCGTCGTTTACTCATTCTCTATCTCAACTCGTCTCCTGCGCGTACATATCACAATCGATTGAAATCTCAATCCTCAATTTCAGTTCATGACCAGACTATTACAGACACTTGGGATGTATTCTATTTCACTCAACCGACACTGACAGTACTAGACACCCTAAGCTCTGATACTAAGAAAACTCTGTCACGCCCCAAAAATACGAAAAATAGGGCAAATTTAAAACTTTTTACTCATTAATTCACAATTAAGGGTGCATTCCTGTGCAGTGTCATACATCATCATAGTTATCATGCCTCAGGAACTTATCATAATATAGTGTATATTGTATCATATACATTACTCAATTCCAAGTTAATTAATCCTAATACATCCCATACAATGTTATACATCAAGTGTCTGCAATTACAATAATTGTCTGGGTACATGAAAAGATAAAAGATACCTCAAAATACAATATATAGCCTGGAGCTCAAGTCCTCCACTAGCCACTACTCCGTACGTCGCAGGGAAGATCCTTTTTCACTTGAAGAACTCTGGGGGGAAAGAAAACAGGGTGAGCTTCTAAATCGCTCAGTAATGGGGGTAAGGAACTCATTTCATAACCCAGAATGCACATCACAAAATATTTATTTGTATGTGAAACTTATTTGAAAACCATAGCATGAAAGTACTCAAAACGACATTCTCATGTCTCGAATCATGTGAAAACATGAAGTAAAAAGGCTCAGTCTAGAGCAATAACAAAGCATGTGAAAATAATGCGAGAAACGCTTTCTCAAATACGTGATAAAATCACTATAATAATAATGCACGTGGCACAGCCACTAAACACACGTGGCATAGCCACTGATTTAAATTCACACGTGGCATAGCCACTAAACACACGTGGCATAGCCACTGATTTAATTTCACATGTGGCATAGCCACTGATTTAAATTTCACATGTGGCATAGCCACTGGATAGGGTTTCACGTGGCAACGACCACTAATTAGGGGTTCTCACATGGCAACGGCCACCAAATAGGGTTTCTCACGTGGCAACGGCCACCAAATGGGGTTTCTCACGTGGCAACGGCCACCAAATGGGGTTTCTCACGTGGCAACGGCCCCAAATGGGGTATCACGTGGCAACGGCCACCAATGGGGTTTCTCACGTGGCAACGGCCACCAATAGGGTTTCTCACGTGGCAACGGCCACCAAATGGGGTTTCAAACGTGGCAACGACCACTAAGTATACGTGGCACAGCCATAGAATAGGTTATTCTCACGTTACCAGAACGGAGAAGAAATCGGGCTTACATGCTACTAGAGCAATGCCCGGTGTGTACTCAAAATTACACACCTAAGTCTTATCACACAAGACTGGTTTGCCTTCACGTAGAACTCATAATGGTTTTTCTCTCATAAAACTCATTTGAAATCGTTTTATACTCAACACAACACATAATAAAACCGAGTTCCAACCGGCAAAGCACGCACACATTTCTCAAATCTCGATATTGCCTTAACGTAGAGCCCAATTCATTACTCACACAAATTCGACGGTTTATAAAGCAATTTCACACTCAGCTTATAAACGCATAAAACAATGGGCTCCAACCGGCTATAAAAATCGTGTGCAATTATAACTCAACACAACACTCAACATGCTTGTTTTATAAACCACAAATCATGCTATAATAGTTTACAAATCACATACACAAATGGTTTAGATTTCCCTTACCTCTTTGCACCTCGTATAGTGCAATCGTTTCCCCCGTATCACGGACTAGCCTCGCATTCCACTCTGGAACTCCCGAGCTGTCCAAACGATGTTAAAACATCAATACTCAACTATCACATAAACCTCAATTCTCAAAATTGAGCATAATTACTCATAACACCTCAAATCTCTCGATTCTCGTAACTCTACCCTAAACTACAATCTCATTCACAATATCTCAACGTCCTACATTTCTCATGTCAAATCATCTACGCTAATTCACCACATTGTCTAAATTTCCATTTATAGCTCAAAATTACCAAAATTGCCAAATATCAACATTACTCCAACTACATTGTAATTTCATCAATCCTTAATCATTTTTCAGCTATTTCAACGCAATGCTAACAACTAACATCACCAAAATCACCTCAAATATAAGGATCGAAGTTTAAAAATTACCCAAAACTTGTGGAGAGCTTATCTCTTGTCTCGATTCGATCCGTCTTTCGATTTCCAAGTATGTTGTTCTCCTTTTGATGAGGAACAACTTCCCCTCTTGTTACAACCTCTGATTTGGCCAGAAATGGGTGCTTTGGATGAGTGAGAAAGTTAGGTTTCGGTAAAAATGGGGGTTGGAAGAGAGAGAAAGTGAAATTGCAGGAGAAAAATAGGGGTTCCTTATATAGACTGGAGGTAGGAGATCGATCTGCCTCTTGATGAGATCGATATGCATTTGAATTTTGGGACGATTTGGGGCAATTTATGCCTAGGAGATCGATCTGTCGAGGGGTGAGATCGATCTCTTTATGACTTTATGAGATCGATCTGCTCCTTGAGGAGATCGATCTTCTCCCAAACAGAATCATTTGGAGATCGATCTCTTCCTCATGAGATCGATCTTCTCTCAAACAGAATCATAAGGAGATCGATCCTCTTCCATTGGAGATCGATCTGCTCCTTAAATTCTTCCTTCCTTCTCATTTTTAACTCACCAGATCGATCTCTCCTTCTCCCAGATCGATCTGCTCCTTAAATTCCTCCTTCCTTGTCATTTTTAACTCACCAGATCGATCTCTCCTTCTCCCAGATCGATCTGTCCTCATAGTTTCACATATATTTTAACACTTAACATATAAATCTCCAATTATCATTTCCACAATTCACTTAGCTCAATAAATTACACTTCAAATTATTATTACATCAATAAAATATGTCTGAAATTCTCAGATCTCACACTTAATTACATGCATATTTTATTTTAGTCTTGTTTAATTTTAGTCTAATTAATTTTGTTTCTTTATTTTCATATTTGCATTTTTAATTATGTTAATTACTTTTAACTATATAAATTATCTTTTGAAGGTATTTGCTTTTAATTGTTTGGAGCTCTGTAAGTAATTTTTCGCTCGGTTTTATTTTCTTTTAGCTTTTATTATTTTCAGTATTGTTAGACTTAGAAGATCACCCGTTAAAAATTCATAATTTACTAGAATATACTTAAGGTAAGATTAACCGGTACTTAATTAGGCAATTCAACTTCTCTGTGGGATGATAATTCGAGACTCAAATCCCATTATTACTTGTACGACCCGTGCACTTGCGGATACACGTCTAGGTCACTTAGAGTGGGAGCATTGCGGAGACTGAGTGTCATGCTGATTCTGCTTGCCTGGTATATGAGGCATGGTTTTGGATGATGAGTCCATCGGTGTAGGGTGGATGGATGATAATTCTACTTTTAATAGAATTATTTGTGCTTAATTTCTTAATTAATTATTTAAACCCCAATTTATTTTATTATTTATCCCCTTTATTTAATTAAGCTTCTTTAATGTGCAGATAAATTAAATCTGGATGAAGCTCAGTCGTTTCAGTAAAAAATAGGCTGAAAACGGGCTAAAGGAGACTGGACCACTTCTAATTTGCAGACCGAGTCACCAGTCATCTGGACACGCGTGATGCCAGGTGTCCGCATTTTATTCGCTCTGAAACGATAAGATCGACAGACACCGTGCCAACCTTCTGGAAGACACACGCCGAGCCACATCACATAACCAATTGGACAAAAATACAAGTTACGTGGAAATATCTACTCTGTAGCAAATAAAATGAAGACAAGTGGCCAAACAATGCCAACTCATCTAGGATGAAAAAATTACAGTTGTACCCCTAAGTGTGTATATAAATAGAAAATGATGGCAATTGAAAATGTCATGTAATCTAGAGTAGAATAGTTTTAGAGTGAATTTTTGGATTTACTTTCCTGGTTTCTTTTAGTTTTTCGTTAGCTTCCTTCTTTACTTATACTATTCATTCTATTTTTATTTTATACAAAGTTCTTCATTTTCTAGTCTTGGATAATTTTTATTTCATGACAATCAATATCATTTCATGCTTTTCGGTTCTTTTAAAATCAGTTCTTTTATTTTTCAAGTTTTAATACATAGCTTATATTTCCTAGTGGTAGCTCTCGATTTTCCTAAAAAAATTGCTTATGTTTTTGTTTGAAAAAAAAAACCTTTATTTTTCCTAACTCTCGGTTTGTTCATCTATTGTGCATTCAGGTGACAAGATTTTCTCAATTATTCTTCTACCTATCGGTTCTGGTGCCTTGATGTGGGTTGATGCTGAGCATTGTTCCACATCAAGAGCAATGTGGAACCATGGTTGGAGTAGAAAATGAAGCAACCCGAGGATGTTGGAGCAGATTTTTCTATTTTAATTCTTTACAATTTTCTTCATGTATGGTGTAATGTTCATGTATTTAGTTTCCAGTATTTTCCATTGTTCTTAGCTTATTTGATTGTGTTTTCATTTAGAACTGAGAGAGTGTTGCTGAACGGTAAGGAGGAAACAAATCATTAAACCAAAATCATGTCTTATTTCTCCTCTGTTCTACCCTGTTTTAGCTTATCTTTACTGTTCATCTTCAATTCTTATTGTAGATGCTGGTTTTAATTTTTATCATTTCATTCCTTGTCTTAAACTCATTGTTTAATGATTTCTTCATGTATGAGTCCTTTATTGATTGTCGGTGTTGCTGATGAATGCAATATTATTGCCATTCCAGTCTCGGTGATTTCAGATATTGATAGCAAGAAACCGAGGAGCTGAGGAGGACGTGGTGTTAAGCTGGATCGTGAAGCATTTGATAGAAATTGTTGTTGTGTTCGTGACCTATGTAGGAAGAATGCGTGAGCTGCAAGGATGAAGGTGGGTGCATGAACAGTAGCTGACTTGAAAACCGACAGTGTACAGTGCCTGGTGCAAATCGTGAATGGATTGCTAATGCATGATGGAGCAACAGCAAGGCAGGAGCATGAGCCAGCAGCTAGAGCACCAGGGAGCTGATGAAGATGTACGACCAGTAGCTGGCAGCACATGTAGGAAGACAAATGTGGGGCTGGCGTGTTGGAGCTTGGTTTGCTGATGAATGAAACTTGAAGCAGTTGGAGTTGTACAGGGAATGGAGCTAAGCAGGAACCGAGAGGAGTCGGTGGAAGTTGCAGAAGACTGCAACCAAACCTGGAAATGCAAACTATACACGGGACCTGGAAATGCAAACTACACAGTTGGCTATATTGCAAACTGACCAAGGCCATGTTTGGCATTTAACTTTTGCAATAATCCATTTTTTTTATGCATTTTAGAAAAGCCTAATTTTAATTTAATTTGTTAGCTTAAGGAGTAAAATTCTAAACTTAGTTGCATGATTAGTCATAGTCAATAGCTTGATTAGTTCATGAATTAGATATAATTATGTCCTTAGTTCATTTCTATTTTATCATGCATTAGTTAAGTTATCATGCATTAGGATTAATTTAGAATTTATCATGCAAAAGATATTTATCATGCATTAGTTAAATTTTATTGTTAAATTAGTAATTAGATATAATTAGGAGTAATTTAGAATTAATATTTTAGACATTTAGGCTTGTAGTTATTTTCTTAATTTTTCTAGGATTTTATTTCTTTAAATTTTAAGTTAGTTTAATTTGCATTTTTAGTAAGTAGTTTAATTGCATGCGTATTTTATTTTAAGTTTGTTTAATTTTAGTTTAATTAATTTGTGTCTTTATTTTCATATTTGCATTCTAGTTTAATTGCATTTTAGTTAATTAATCTTAATTGTTTTAAGTTTCTTTTGTAGGTTATTGTTCTTAATTACTCGGAGCTCTGTAAGTAAATTTTCGCTTTGTTTAATTTTCTTTATTTTATAGCTTTTATTATTTTCAGTACTTTTAATTTCAGACTTAGTAAATCACTCATCTTCAATTCATAATTTGCTAGAATATACTTAGGGTAAGATTAACTGGTAGTTAATTAGGCTGATCAACTTCTCTGTGGGATGATAACTCGAGACTCAAATCCCATTATTACTTGTACGACCCGTGCACATGTGGATAATACGTTTAGTTCGTATCAATGGACTGGGTCCACGGGCGTACACTGTACCGTGTAGTTGTCCGGGGAATACTATGTATCGTGCTGTGTGCATGTGGGTATGAGTATCGCGTAGATGACACATGGAGTACGTTGTACCGTGAGTATATGTGATATGATGTGAAAGAAGATGATGATGATGATTGTGATGAGCCGAAGGGTAGGACTGACCCATCCCCCTTCAGGATGCCCTGTGCATACCTGATCAGTGAGGCTTGAGATCACTGACTATGGCCATATGTCGTAGATATTTGTTTGCTTAAATTCCCTACCTATCTCAGAGATAAAAGAAATTGAGAAAATCAGAAAAGAGTGAAATTTGATGAAAAGTAATGATTTGTGAAAAGATATTATGACTTGATAAATATCTTGTTTTGAATGATTGTGCTGTGATAGCACTGTTTTATGACATGTTGTTAAACAGAAATATTGAGTATTGGTTTTTATGAAAATGCCTATGAGAGAAAAATGTTTAAATGCATTTTCTATTGATACCTTCATTTATAATGAAGGATGATTTTGTTAATCATGCATGGGCTACGTAGATAATACAATATCTACCTGTTCGCATCCTTTTTCTTACTGAGCTGTGGTTTGCTCATCCCACTATTTTTCCCCTCCAGATACTGAGAAGTAGAACCGTGTGGTGGTCTCCAGATTGGTTTTATGTTTGTCAGCTTCCACCAGTTGCTAAGGTATAAGAATTGTATACACTAAAGCATTTTGTATCTATCATATTGTATCGCACAGTCATACATTGAAATGAGAAAAATTGTAGGGGGATGTTATGTAAAGATATTATATTTATACAATTGATTTTGTATACCTACATACATGCTTGGGAGTGTGTGAATTTAAGTTTTAATATTTCCACTATAAATCTATGGAATTTAGTAATTACATTGGCTTACAGCCCAACCGTAAGTGATATATGTATGGATAAAGGGCACCAAGAATCGGGGTGTGACATAAATACACTACTTATATATATATAAATGTACTTGCCGAAATTCAAAACATTTTCACAAAAGTATATAGATGATTTGGTAATTTCTCAGATACCAGAGCCAGAATTTGAAAAACAGATTTAGTATTGGCAGTGTAATCTTTTACTGTGGTAAATACAGAAAATTTCAGAGCTTCCAATAGCAAAATAAACTAATTTCTAGAATATTCCAATCCATACAGACAGTTCAGAAAATATTTCAAATAAACACAGAGGCACTGCTAGTTCCGAAAAATCAAAGTCGAAAAATCCATGGCAAATTCAATGTAAAAATGGGACTGAAAATCAATACCGTTTCTAAAACTTTAAACAGCTTTTAAAGCGATAACTGTGTGGCACTTTGCTCCCGTAAGATTCAAGAGGTGCCCCCCACATTGTCCTTATGAAATAGAAAGAAACACAGTTCCATACAGTCAAACTGGTTCACACAAATCACATCGAAAAAATTCAAATAGACGAGACAAGGCAGACATGCTATATCAGATATCAGAAGGGACTACTGGCCAATGTCGATGACTCCGGGCAATTCACGAGCCAAGTGTACTGTGATGTCAATCATCGTGGGAGTGATCAGCTACCCAAATGGCTCATAGATCAGAATGTTCGGAGACCAAAAATAGAATCAGAAACACGGTACATCGTACTCGTGGAACACTGATACAGAAACAGATATAGATCAAACAGAAATGCAGCATGATCTCACCAATGCCTTTGTCTCAAAATTAGTACGAGACGGATCGTATGACACACAGTCAGTATGCGCTCAAGCAATCACATCAGTACTTCTTTATAATCAAGTTATTTTTCTTAAATCGCATATAAAATTCTGTTTGATTCACAAAACCATTTAAAAGAGGCTGACTAGCCCTTTTTTAATTAAAATCCCAGTAAACGGTCTATGAAATTTCAAATTTGGAATTTTCAATTTTAAACAATAATTCAAGCCATATCAGTATCTATACAAACCACTTAAATTTAAACAGTAAGGTTAGGCTGTTCAGCTAGGCTAAATTCTATAATTTTAGGAGTCATAAAATTCACCATAGATTTTTATGTAATTTCAGTACTGCAAAATTCAGCTTAAAATTTTATATCTACAAATGTACGAAAATTACGCATATTTATCTCTAGCAGCAATGAAAATTTTCCTTACCTTAGTGTTTGTCCGCAGTCCGCAATGCCTTTAGTGACTGAGTTTGTGGGTCCGGTCTACTCGGGTTATTTCCACTAAATTTTTGAATAAATATTTTTGAATTTTCTTTCCGTCGTGTTTTCTCGAATACTCTGAGCCTCCTTCCGTATTCCAAATGTACATATATATATGTATCTAATCTTATATATATATATATATATAATTACTCTATCTTCTTTTTTTTTTGAATTGGCCTTTGGCGCCAAATTTCTTTTCTCTTCTTCTTTATTCTTATTATTTCTCGATTTACTGTTCATCCTTATTTTTCTTCTCTGCTTTCGATTTTCAACACTGTTCCTCAGCATCACCAGCGCTGCTGCCTCCTTCGTTCATCACTATCCTCACTCCACCCTTCACAGTTCACGTCTCTGCCACCATCAACTCTTTTCTCCCTCGGTTCCCAGTTTCCCTCGGCTTGCTCGGTCCCCTGGTAGTCCTCTTACGTAGGGCTACTTCGCCCCTTTGTTTCCCAGGCCACTTTTCTGTCTCCCCCTCACTTCTATAGGTCTGTAGTCTTAACCTTGCGTCGCTAGTTTACCAAGAGGCTGAGAGGCTTCAGCCTTCTTTTACTGCCCTCTACGACTCTGCATTGTTTTCTCTTTCGAGAGCCTGGAGGAGTCGGAGCAAACAGAGGAGTTTCAGCCTCCTCTTCCTCTCTTTCGGTCACATGTACAACCTCTTCATCACTTCATCATTTTTTGATTTTTTTTATCTTTTAATTTTTTGCTTCCACCTCCCTATCTCTTCTCTTAGTCTCCATCCATTTCTGCCTTATAACCATGCTGCGTCATTCGATCTATTTCCCTTGCTCATTTTTGGCTTGCAGAGGACCTCGTTGTCACGACCCAAACTACCCAAAAATCAGAGTTAATTTTTCGCGCTTTGTTATTTTTATTACTTAAACTCTGTCCTCGAATCGTGACCACACTCCCCTAATAATTGGGCTGTGCGTCAATGCCAGTCCCACCATTCAATTACCATTTAACTTATTTCTTCTCCAATCATTTATAATTGTTTATATTAATTATACATCCCCTAAAGTTACTTACAAACATGTTACTGTGCTATGCTTATGTAGATACAATATGTACAAGTGTATATACCTTATGTTGATGGGCAGCAGCGGATATCCAGAATGCAGTACTGACTCGCCTCAACTTCAACTGGAGATTATCTATGGGAGAAAATGAAAGGGGTGAGCACATCAAGCTCAGTAAGGCAATCCTACGAACAAGTAGGTAACCATACTACCTACATGAACGTAGTGCCATGCATAAACCACCCTTTCTCCACACATTTTAAAACAGATGGTATGAGTAATGATGTTATGTAAAACACATTTGCACGGAAAATTCAACATGCAATTATATTCAAAATCATATCTTTCTCATTTAAAAATTTCACAATAAAGTCAGGACTCGACCCCTCCTTCGGGTGATCCTGACTCACACAAAACCATGAAAATCGGTTTACATCACACATGGGTTTAAAAAGCATGGAAATAGCATCATGCACATTTAATTTAAAAACCCAGTTTAAATCATCGAAATCGTCGACATGCGAGACGAGGCAATATCTGTATAACGGCAATAACCAGGACTGGCCATATGTGTCCTCGTGAGTCCCTCTAGCTTCACGGATCCCAGTGTGCGAGGTCTCACCCTGATCGGGAACCGCCCGGGAGGTGGGTCAATCCAACCCGTCAGTCTTATCCGATCTCACCATCCGAAGATGCCGTATCCGAAGATACCCCGTATCACAAAGATACCGTATCCGAAGCTACCCCGTATCACAAAGATACCGTATTCGAAGATACCCGTATCACAAAGATACCGTATCCGAAGATACCCCACGGTACATCGTACTCCATGCTACTTGCACGGTACATCGTACTCCATGGACCCATATCACTCTAGGTACTCCAGCCCAAATGGCCTGCTTCCCACAGAGAGGTTTTCTTTCTCAATACTCATGCCATGTCTCAAAACGCACGTGCGAGCCTATTAAATCTGTGACACACAGTCTACCCGATGCTCCAAGCATGGCTCACGCATGTTCTCATAAAATCAGTGCGAGCGATGCTCAGCACTCTCATCAAATCAAGTAAAATTAGCAGAGCCCGCTTTACATCCCCACAAGGCTGCCAACCTCATCCCTCACTCTCACCCTACTTAAGAGGTCTTTTGAGCCTGTTGGGCCTTTTGGCTGACTCCAAGGGTAGACAGCGCTACTCCACAAATCCAGTAAAACTAGTGCGAGCTAGGCTCTAGCACTATATATATAAATCGCCTGAAAATCTTATAAAATCTGGTGCGAGTTAAACTCCAGCACCCTGTCACGAAAATCATGTAAAATCTGGTGCGAGTTAGACTCTAGCACCGTGTCACGAAACAAGCATGTGAAATCTGGTGCGAGTTATACTCTAGCACCTATGCATGTAAAACTCTAGTGCGAGCTCTCGCTCCAGCACTAATGCATGCATCACACAAATCAAACATCGTGCGAGCTAAGCTCTAGCACGTCACATGTAAATAAAAACACGTAGGCGGTTCTGTTTCCTCAAAACAGTTTTCAAGATAATTTCATCGTTGAAAGTATGCAATGCTGTGCATTTTCTTTCAAGGTTAGCCAGCCTACTCATGCATGCATTAAAATGTCTCCAGAACGAGCAGAAACCTCTTGTTCTTGCTCCTTCCAATTTTTCCTAAATTTGTAAATTTTACCCTTAACAAGGGTATTTTGGTAATTTACCCATTCGGGGCACTAAAATTATTATTTGACCTCTAGACCCTTCAGATAATTTTTAAAGACTGCATATGAACTTGAAATTGCGTAAAGTTTACTTCTAGCAGTCCGTAGAATTCCCTTACCTTATTTTCCTGTCGAGTCTGACCTTTTCTTTTCCACTGTTGTCACGTCGCGCAGTCCGTTATGCTCCCAATCAAATGCCCGGAACTACGTATCAATATTCCTCAGGTCAGATAACATATAATTAAATTGTATTTAATCTTTTCGGGGCTTAATTTAAATTGTTGGGCCCATTTACCCCTATTGGGCCTGATTGCACCTTAATGGGTCTTAATCGGCCTTAAGCCCGTTTCCCACTTAATTTTCACATTATCGAGGCCTATTGGGCTCATTGGGCCCACCAATAATTTATTGGGCCTCGTTCTAGCTCTCGAGTAGCTAAATTTAATATTTACGACAATTTATCTAAATTTTCCATAATTTAATTCAATTTATGCGGAATTTAAATCCGAAACACGCATAACGATGTAAATTATCGTAAATAAGGGTCACTTACCCTAGATTCCATGCTAATACGTAAATCGAGGCTATCTCGAGCTCTCGGTGGATGCCAATTGTCGAGCTACATAATTTCATAATTTTTTGCGTAAATTTCCACTCAAAAATTAATTAAATAAAATATTTCAAAATTTAAATCGGTCAATTTGACCGCTTATCGACTTATCCGAAGCTCGATTGCATCACTGAAATTTTCCCCAATTTTTTCCCTTTTTCTTTTTCCCCTTTTTCTCCTTTTTTCCTCTCTTTTTGGCTGAACCGGTTCAGTCCGGTTCGGACCGGTTCAGACCGTCGGTTCACTCCGGTTCGACCGGTTCACCACCGGTTCACCGCCTTGCCAGCCGGTTCTCCGCCGGCTTCCACCTCCAGTGGCTCCGCAAGGTTGTCCGCAGCACGAATCCGCCCTCGGTTTCGATCGAGGTCGTCGGAACGCAGCCAGTTTGGCTCTTCTCCCTCGACCGTCGGAAACCCATTTCTTCCCTTGGTCGTCACCGGTGATTCCCGCCGTTTCGTCGACTGCTACCGGTCTCAAAAGAACCGCCGTCGCCTGGGCTCTCAGAATCGGGCCTTAGTTCCGCCCGAATCGCCGCCGTTCGCCGCCGGTGACCCTTTCTTTCCCGCGACCTTCTCCTCCGTTTTTCGACGTTCTCCGGCGTCCTTGGCGCGCGTCACCGGTGGTTGAAGGATCGTCGACCTCTCCTCTTCCTCGTCGGCTCCTCGTCGGGGGTCGTTGGTCACCGGATGGGGGTCTAATCTTCCTCGATTTTTGCCTTCCGTTTTTCATTTTCTTACCTCTTTCTCTCTCCCCGACATTTTCCAGTTTCTCTCTTTTTTTTTTTTTCATTTCATTAGTTTATTTTTATATTTATTTATTTATTAATATTATTTAATTGATTAAATTAGTCTAAAATATTCAAAATATCTTAAAAAAATTATATTTTATTCATTTAGTCTATAAATTAATTTTTCGATATTATTTCGGCTTCCCGGTATAATTTTCTGATTATTTTTTGGGATTATTTTTCCGAACTAAAAATCTTGATTAATTTCGATTAATTTCAGTAAATTAATATCTTGATCAATTTAACCCGAAATAAATTTATTTCACCTTTATTGACCAAGATTTCTCAATCCATTATTTTTAAATTAAATTTTTTCTTCTCGAATTTATTTCGACTTTCGATCTTTTGACCATTTTGCCCTTACACGTGTTCGGGATTAATTTACCCCAACTTCCTTTCACGAACACTCTTTCATTTCGTATTTTAATTAAATTCGGGTCTTACAACTCTCCCCCACTTAAGGAATTTGGTCCTCCAAATTACAACCAAGTCATATGAGTCCATATACAACTCCGGGCACATCGATCGTATCATACTCTTAAATTCTTATGTGACCTTCTCCGGAGTGTATTACTACCAAAGGACTTTAATTAGGGAAATCAACTTAAACCTCAATACTTTCTCTTTCCTGTTTAATGCCCGAATCAACTTTTTCAATATACTTATATTTTCATTAAACTGAACTTTTGGAATTCATATTCGATCACCTATGCTGGATTTGGATAGTATTGCCGAAGCATCAAAAACTGAAACACATTGTGGGTGCCTGTTAATTCAGGTGATAACACCAACTTACAGGTCTTATCTCCCATTTGTCCAATCTCTCAAAATATTCCATCCAGCGCAACTCAATTTACCTTCTTCCAAAAGTTCGCTATGTCCTTATTCTCTTAGGACGAGTAACTTTCAACCATACTAATTCACCAAGGGTGAATTCCAATACTTTTCTACTTGCTCTGAGGTGTTCTTAATCTCTCACTCTTAACTAAAACATCCTCAGAGACTTATTATCCATAGTCGAAAATAATTCTATCTGTCACCCACTTTTCTCATCCAATTTGGGGAACAACCCCTACAGCCATACACTGCCTTGTATCTTGTTATCCCGATACTCAAGTGACAACTGTCGCTATTGGCGAATTCAATTAGAAATCAACTGATCATTCCAGGAGCTTATAAAAATCAATGCACATACTCTCATCATATCCTCCAGAACTTGTACAGTCCTCTTTGACTGACCATCGGTCTGAGGACGGAAAGCTGTGCTAATACTCAGTCGGGTTCCCATAGCTTCCAAAAAAAATATTCCCCGAAATGTGAAGTGAAGCGAGAATCCCTATATGATACCATGCTCACTGGAATGCTACATAATGTCTCACAATCTTTCTTACACATAAATCCTCATACACTCTGAGTATTTTGGGGATTTTATAACCATAAGGTGGGTAGACTTGGTCACTCTATCGACTATCATCCAAATAGCCTCGTAATTCACCTGGGTTCTCTGTAACCCATCACGACATTCATGGAGACTTGCACTCATTTTTCGTGCCGTGTCGATATAGGTAGGTGCTGCAATAACTCTGCAGACTTTTAATACTCTACCTTATTCTGTTGACATACTAGGCACTTTTTCACAATCTCTATCATGTCTCTTTTAACATCTGACCACCAATACCCTTTTCGAGATTTTAATATATTCTTATTACCTTCCGTATGCACTGTATATCCTGAAGAGTGAGCTTCTGACAAAATTACTATCTCATCAACTGTGGTCCTGGGGAGCACTCATACTGTCTCTGAACCTCTCTGTAAATCATAATCATACTCTGTGAACTCTGTCACTGTACCCTTCTCAATCTGACCCAAACCATCGACATCATGCCGATCATCACGCTAAGCCTGTCAAATCCGGGCACTCTCATCCGGTTCTAGTCTTAGGCTAGCTATCACACAATCACTGTCATCATCAGAAGGGATCACATCAATATTGAGGCTCATAACTGCTCTAGTAACTCACGTTCCCTGACCATCATATGCGGTACTATCCCGAAGCTCTTTCTGCTCGAGGCATCCGCCATCGCATTAGCCTTTCCTGGGTGGTACAATTTTCACAATTAAAATCTCTCAGAAGCTCTATCCCACTATGTATTCTCATATTCGCCTCTTTCTGTGAAAATAGATACTCGGGCTTTGTGATCAGTGCATATCCACAATTTCTCACCCTGTACATAATAGTACCATATCCTCGGTATAATTACTGTTGCCAATTTTAAATCATGGGTCAGATAGTTTATTTCATGATCAAGGAGTTGTCTGACTCCAAAATTGACTATCTTCCCATTATACATCAATACATAGCTCCTTCATAATTTTGATGTATCCATGCTCACTGAGAACCTCTTGAGCTGTTGGGTATGGTGAACTTAATCACGGTGGTCAGCTCATACTTCATTACACCGAAATTCATGTCACATCTATCATCTTATTTATCATCTTATTCAAAGACCACGTTTTCCATAGTTAAACGTGCCAACCAAGTAGACCATATTAGAACTTGCAACAACCATCTGTAAAAGCAATTTCCAATTATTGCTTACAATTTGCCCTAGACTTTAACTACACCCAACATATCATCGATAATGATGATTACAAATCGGTTCAATCCTTGACTTATTTACGCATAAGCGTATAAGATCCTTCAAAATCGCTTACGTTCAAGGTACTAACCCGCGTCATTTCCTTTTCTTATCTTAACGGCTCTTATTAAATTTATTATGTTAACCTTTATGATTTGTCGAATTTTAATATTCTTATCGTCTTAGTAAAGGTATTCTAATGCTAAAGGTATTTATTACAACGATCGATTTCACGTTATAGGTTATATATATATACTTTTAGACGCTGTCAAGTCTTCAGGCGGGGAGGTATTTTGAAATACCTTTATTAACCTTCAGACTTAACCACAGTTACTTTATATGTCAGTCCATGTGGTCACAATTTATATTCGCTGCTAATTGCTTTAATCCTAATGACTTCATATCGTAAGGATGTTCTTACCTAGCATACGCCTCTTACTCCAGTACATCTGGTATTTAGGATCAAGCATATCTTATCTTAAAAATTATCTCCTTAGTGTATCAATTATAACGAAACTCTTTCATTATTCATTTCGTGAGTACAATCTTTTACTCCTTTAATTTCAACTGTTGCACCCCTTTTTATCACTTGTCAACACTTACAGTATACTTTTTAGTGATGTTTTCACCCTTGTTTTCAACTTAAAATCTCTATATCCATATTCCGTTAATTAATCCTCCTCTATTGGGGTACTCATTTATCAGTACTGTGCCCAATAATGTAGGCATTTATGCCTTTTACTCACTTATATGCGAATGAAGGCGGTATGAATAAATGTGTGGCACCAGGATCAATGAACATATGTACTTCATTATTCATAACAAGTGTGGTATCTTACACCACATCCACGAAACATCAATAGTGTCCTGGTCCAAGACATCCTCTCGCCTTCGTCCAACAACCTACTTTCCTTCTTCTCTTCGGCTGTGGCTTCCCTTTTCGTTGCAGTTATACCAACGAAGTTTTTTCTCTGTCTCTTTACTTTTCTGTGGGGAGATCTCGCCCAACTCTGTGTAATCAAAATCAATGGTCCGTCTTACCACACTTAACGGCCATTTTCATCAATACAGTGTAGGTATAGACCCTCCTTCCGTGGTATCCACCACACATCTCACACTGCTTACACTGCTACACTGCTTTGTAGCAGGTCGGGGTCCTCCAATCACAATGCCCCTCAACAGTGCCAAAATTGGATGCACTGGGGCCTTACCAATTATCTTACTCCATGACTCGTCAAATTAAATCTTTTACCAATTACCATTTTCCCATTTTTAACATCTCTGTCATTTCTCGATTCTCTTTTCTGTCTCTATTTCAGCTCTTACTACTTTTCCCAATCTCAGAGGCGTGCAATTCATGTTCTTATTTACCCAACTGTAAATCTGCGCACTGCCTCGGTATAGGTAGTATCTCACGGGCCAATCAGACTCAAATTAAAAGTTGAGCCATTTCATGAACTTTTAGACATCTCGACTGTAACTTGTTCATAGTGTCGAGGTAATATCTACCAAAGAATATAACTGAGTTTCATATTCATAATCAATTTAGTATTCCTGGGTAGTGTAAGAAATTTTTCCTTTAAATCATGTCCGGGATATCCTGTCACCGGAATACATCCAATAAGATTTCTCATCTTAGCTATGGATGTTTAACACTTAAGATGGGTCGAGCGGGTTTCCACCAATGTTCCGCTGCGCCCTCTGATCTTATTGATAATCTGAGCAATTAGCTCCTGAAAATAATCTCCACACTCCGCTCCAACTTCGTGAAGCGTGTCTCAATACTGTCTGATCTCTCTGTCGGACTCTGTGATGCATTCTCAACATTAGCCTCTATTTCAATCTCATCTCGATTCTCATAAGTCAACTCAGCACGACTTAGCAGACTCAGGTCTACCTCTATGACCTCTGCCTCGTGCACTATCTCATCTAACGCGACTCATATTAGGCATTCCTGCATTCTCAACCATTTCTTAGTCAAAACCCATCTCGATATACACTATTGTATCTAACCAAGCACAATAACACGGGGATGTAATTTCCTAATTACTGACACTGACACACATCAGACCAATTTCTGCTCTGATACCACCTTTATATGTCGCGACCCAAACTACCCAAAAATCAGAGTTAATTTTTCACGCTTTGTTATTTTTATTACTTAAACTCTGTCCTCGAATCGTGACCACACTCCCCTAATAATTGGGCTGTGCGTCAATGCCAGTCCCACCATTCAATTACCATTTAACTTATTTCTTCTCCAATCATTTATAATTGTTTATATTAATTATACATCCCCTAAAGTTACTTACAAACATGTTACTGTGCTATGCTTATGTAGATACAATATGTACAAGTGTATATACCTTATGTTGATGGGCAGCAGCGGATATCCAGAATGCAGTACTGACTCGCCTCAACTTCAACTGGAGATTATCTGTGGGAGAAAATGAAAGGGGTGAGCACATCAAGCTCAGTAAGGCAATCCTACGAACAAGTAGGTAACCATACTACCTACATGAACGTAGTGCCATGCATAAACCACCCTTTCTCCACACATTTTAAAACAGATGGTATGAGTAATGATGTTATGTAAAACACATTTGCACGAAAAATTCAACATGCAATTATATTCAAAATCATATCTTTCTCATTTAAAAATTTCACAATAAAGTTAGGACTCGACCCCTCCTTCGGGTGATCCTGACTCACACAAAACCATGAAAATCGGTTTACATCACACGGGTTTAAAAAGCATGGAAATAGCATCATGCACATTTAATTTAAAAACCCAGTTTAAATCATTGAAATCGTCGACATGCGAGACGAGGCAATATCTGTATAACGGTAATAACCAGGACTGGCCATATGTGTCCTCGTGAGTCCCTCTAGCTTCACGGATCCCAGTGTGCGAGGTCTAACCCTGATCGGGAACCGCCCGGGAGGTGGGTCAATCCAACCCGTCAGTCTTATCCGATCTCACACATCCGAAGATGCCGTATCCGAAGATACCCCGTATCACAAAGATACCGTATCCGAAGCTACCCCGTATCACAAAGATACCGTATCCAAAGATACCCGTATCACAAAGATACCGTATCCGAAGATACCCCACGGTACATCGTACTCCATGCTACTTGCACGGTACATCGTACTCCATGGACCCATATCACTCTAGGTACTCCAGCCCAAATGGCCTGCTTCCCACAGAGAGGTTTTCTTTCTCAATACTCATGCCATGTCTCAAAACGCACGTGCGAGCCTATTAAATCTGTGACACACAGTCTACCCGATGCTCCAAGCACGGCTCATCGCATGTTCTCATAAAATCAGTGCGAGCGATGCTCAGCACTCTCATCAAATCAAGTAAAATCAGCAGAGCCCGCTTTACATCCCCACAAGGCCTCCAACCTCATCCCTCACTCTCACCCTACTTAAGAGGTCTTTTGAGCCTGTTGGGCCTTTTGGCTGACTCCAAGGGCAGACAGCGCTACTCCACAAATCCAATAAAACTAGTGCGAGCTAGGCTCTAGCACTATATATATAAATCGCCTGAAAATCTTATAAAATCTGGTGCGAGTTAAACTCCAGCACCCTGTCACGAAAATCATGTAAAATCTGGTGCGAGTTAGACTCTAGCACCATGTCACGAAACAAGCATGTGAAATCTGGTGCGAGTTATACTCTAGCACCTATGCATGTAAAACTCTAGTGCGAGCTCTCGCTCCAGCACTAATGCATGCATCACACAAATCAAAAATCGTGCGAGCTAAGCTCTAGCACGTCACATGTAAATAAAAACACGTAGGCGGCTCTGTTTCCTCAAAACAGTTTTCAAGATAATTTCATCGTTGAAAGTATGCAATGCTGTGCATTTTCTTTCAAGGTTAGCCAGCCTACTCATGCATGCATTAAAATGTCTCCAGAACGAGCAGAAACCTCTTGTTCTTGCACCTTCCAATTTTTCCTAAATTTGTAAATTTTACCCTTAACAAGGGTATTTTGGTAATTTACCCATTCGGGGCACTAAAATTATTATTTGACCTCTAGACCCTTCAGATAATTTTTAAAGACTGCATATGAACTTGAAATTGCGTAAAGTTTACCTCTAGCAGTCCGTAGAATTCCCTTACCTTATTTTCCTGTCGAGTCTGACCTTTTTTTTCCACTGTTGTCACGTCGCGCAGTCCGTTATGCTCCTAATCAAATGCTCGGAACTGCTTATCAATATTCCTCAGGTCAGATAACATATAATTAAATTGTATTTAATCTTTTCTGGGCTTAATTTAAATCGTTGGGCCCATTTACCCCTATTGGGCCCGATTGCACCTTAATGGGTCTTAATCGGCCTTAAGCTCGTTTCCCACTTAATTTTCACATTATCGAGGCCTATTGGGCTCATTGGGCCCACCAATAATTTATTGGGCCTCGTTCTAACTCTCGAATAGCTAAATTTAATATTTACGACATTTTATCTAAATTTTCCATAATTTAATTCAATTTATGCGGAATTTAAATCCGAAACACGCATAACGATGTAAATTATCGTAAATAAAGGTCACTTACCCGAGATTCCATGCTAATACGTAAATCGAGGCTATCTCGAGCTCTCGGTGGATGCCAATCGTCGAGCTACATAATTTCATAATTTTTCGAGTAAATTTCCAGTCAAAAATTAATTAAATAAAATATTTCAAAATTTAAATCGGTCAATTTGACCACTTATCGACTTACCCGAAGCTCGATTGCATCACTGAAATTTTCCCCAATTTTTTCTCTTTTTCTTTTTCCCCTTTTCTCCTTTTTTCCTCTCTTTTTGGCTGAACCGGTTCAGTCCGGTTCAGACCGTCGGTTCACTCTGGTTCGATCGGTTCACCACCAGTTCATCGCCTTGCCGGCCGATTCTCCACCGGCTTCCACCGCCAGTGGCTCCGCAAGGTTGTCCGCAGCACGAATTCACCCTCGGTTTCGGTCGAGGTCGCCGGAACGTCGCCGGTTCGGCTTTTCTCCCTCGACTGCTACCGGTCTCAAAAGAACCGTCGTCGCCTGGGCTCTTAGAATCGGGCCTTAGTTCCACCCGAATCGTCGCCGTTCGCCGTCGGTGACCCTTTCTTTCCCGCGGCCTTCTCCTCCGTTTTCCGGCGTTCTCCGGCGTCCTTGGCGGGCGTCACCGGTGGCTGAAGGATCGTCGAGCTCTCCTCTTCCTTGTCGGCTCCTCGTCGGGGGTCGTTGGTCGCCGGACGGGGGTCCGATCTTCCTCAGTTTTTGCCTTCCGTTTTTCGTTTTCTTACCTCTTTCTCTGTCCCCGACATTTTCCAATTTCTCTCTTTTTTTTTCATTTCATTAGTTTATTTTTATATTTATTTATTTATTAATATTATTTAATTGATTAAATTAGTCTAAAATATTCAAAATATCTTAAAAAAATTATATTTTATTCATTTAGTCTATAAATTAATTTCTCGGTATTATTTCGGCTTCCTGGTATAATTTTCTGATTATTTTTCGGGATTATTTTTCCGAACTAAAAATCTCGATTAATTTCGATTAATTTCAATAAATTAATATCTTGATCAATTTAACCCGAAATAAATTTATTTCACATTTATTGACCAAGATTTCTCAATCCATTATTTTTAAATTAAAATTTTTCTTCTCGAATTTATTTCGTCTTTCGATCTTTTGACCATTTTGCCCTTACACGTGTTTGGGATTAATTTACCCCAACTTCCTCTCACGAACACTCTTTCATTTCGTATTTTTATTAAATTTGGGTCTTACACTCGTGCCCTTTGTTTTCAGCTGATTTTTCACCCTTTTCTAATGCCAACTCCTGTTTCCTCTCCACTATCTCCATCTTGTCTCCCTCTCAGCCTGCCTTCTTATTTCGATGTATATGCAGGAACAAGCATCGGGCAGATTTTAGCATATTGGTTCTCTGCAAACCTCAGTCTCTCATTCATGTTTCTGTCCCTGCTCTGCTGAAATAATTAGGTTCCCATCTTCATACACTGTCCGTGTGTATGTATGTATATATATATATATATAAACGCTTAAAAAAAATGCAGTTTCCTTGTATGCTGACTATTTCACCGTTGCTATGTCCACTGACCCTGTACCATGTTCACTCTTATTTTATATGTATATTCACATCGACTTCGGTACTCAATTGCCACTCCTCTGCCCCTCTTCGTTTTCTTTTCTTTTCCAAGGCAGCTCGACAGTTCAACCACCCCTACCTAAAGACCTACTCGTTTCCATACTTTCCAATTTTTCTTCTCTGCTCCCATTTCCATCCTCTGGTTTCCCCATTACATTTTGTTCAGGATTTCTCTTTTATCCTAGACTGACGGGACTCCACCTATTCCAATGGTTTAACACATTAAATTGTCTTCCAATTGTTGTACACTGCAAGGCGCCCTAACTCCATCACATCTTCAGTTTTCTTATTTCCACCTTACCCAACCAGTCCTTCCTTCCAATGTAACCCTCACACATGCAGAATTGTCTGTATATTTCTTTCACCAATGAGATTCCTTAATCGTGTGCATGTATATTATTTATATGCATATCTATTATTTATATGCATATATCCATTCCACCCACCTCTTATATTCATATATACATATATATGTATACACCTATATGTATAAGTGCAAAGCTTAATTGAAGGAAATTATTTCACACACATGTAAATACCTATGAATTTATATACCCCTATACTTGTTAGATCCCCCTTTTTAATATGTATAAAAGTAAATTAAATTTAAAACTTGTACTTATGCTTCGTATAGGTGTTCCCTAGCTTATATAAAAATTTTATCTTCCACAGATACTCACCCTTATAACTTATATATTTAAATTAAATTCACTTGCCTAAGTCTCAAAATCAAAAAATAAAATTTCAAATAATGCCTCTTAAATTCATGGGTAATTTCAAGAACATCCGACTTAGGGTATTTACATACTCCCCACCTTGAGAAATTTGGTCTCCAATTTTGAGAGTACCTTGGTCCTTAAACAGATGTGGGTATTTCTCTTGTATATAAGTTTTCTAATTCACATGTGGCCTCTTTCGAATTGTAATATTACCATAAAACCTTGACCAAATGACTCGTCTTAGATCGCAATTCCCTTTTTCTCTCTGTCCAGTATCCGAATCTGTGAGACCCCATATATGTTTAACCTTGTATATATATGTAAATGGAATTATAATATGGATGGTTCTGGATAAAGTAATTATGAATTCATAAGTATGGTGATGTACTTGTAATGTGAAGCATAAGTGATGTAAAATCCATAAATTCAATGTACACACTTGTAATAAGAGTTTGTGATGTACATACAACTTTCATTATGTATGAATATGAAGAAGTGGACTCCTGTATGTGATGAATATGAGTGGAATGAAAAATGAGTAGTGTGGTAAAATGGAATGAAGTGGCATAAGTTGCATAAATCTTTGTACTTCCATTTAGTTTTGTATTGTATACCTTTGGCTAGGGGTGTAAACGATACAGTGGTGCTCGCAAGCTACTCGGGCTCGACTCGAGCAAAACTCGAATTCGGCTCGATTTTAGTCGAGTCGAGCTCGAGCTACTCGAGCTATCAAGCGAGTCGAATTCGAACACTTAGATACCTGGCTCGAGTAGCTCGTGAGCCTAATCAAGCATCGAGTTTTTATATATTTTAAAAATATAATAATATTTATATAATGATTCGAGCCTAATTGAGCCTAATCGAGCTTAATCGAGCCTAATCGAGTTCGAGCAAAATATCGAACTTATATAATCGAGCCTAATCGAGTAGCTCGAATTTGATCTCGAGCCGAGCTCGAGCTTAAAAAATAAGGCTCGATCGAGCTCGAGCCTAGTATCGAGCACCGAGTTTCGAGTCGAGCTCGAGCTCGAGCACCTCACTGTATCGGCTCAGCTCGACTCGATTACACCCCTACCTTTGGTTATACAATGAGTGCACACAAATGTGTATAAAGTATGAATAGATGCCATTTTCAAGTCTTAAAGGTGGTTGGATGAGAAAATGACTATGGCAACAAATTAAGGATGTTTTGTGTGAGTTACTGTAGAAAACTGCAGCAAAATCTAGGAAATATGAATGCCAGATCGATCTCATTGAAGGAAAGATCGACCTGAAAGAGCAAAAAATGCTCTTATTTGAGTAATGGAATAGGGCAGATCAATCTCCAATGGGGCCAGATCGATCTGCTAAGCGTTCTATAAATGAAGAGATTGATCTTTAATGTAAGCAGATCGATTTCCTTAGCTCTCGGGTTGGAGCAGATCGATCTCCTCCCTTAGCCAGATCGATCTCCTTAACTCTCTGCCTCAAGCAGATCGATCTCAAGCCTTTGACAGATCGATCTCATGCTTTGAAATGTCGTGAAAATGAGGGATTTTAAGAGGACCAGATCGATCTCCACCCAATGTAGATCGATCGCATTAAGCTATTTCTATAAATAGGAGTAGTTGGATTTACAAATTTCGGGAAACAACCTCACTCTACCATTTTCAGTCCAAAAACCTAGCTTTCTTACTCCTAAATCCACCCATTTTTATAAATATTTGAGGGAAAGCTATTAGATACAAAGTTGTTCACATCAAAGAGAAGAACAACATAGCTTGGAGTCATTACCCCATTTGTTGTATTGAAGGAGTTAGGAGCATTTTCATTTGGAGCGAGAAAGAAATCCAAAGAGGTGAGTTTCTAATACACCAAGTCAAATATATGTTTGTTTAGTTGCTATTGTGAGTCGATTGGATGATGTATTAATGGTAGAAACTACCTAGAATACAAAGGAACAATTATGACCTAGAATGCGTCTAGTGTGAGAAAGTGAAATGTATTGGAAATTACTGATGAATAGGATATCTTAAGGTGATAATGGTGTTGTGGAATGAATTGTGAGACTTACCCAAAAAAGGGTAAAATGTGTATTTGAGGCATTAGGTAAAATGCATAAAAGAATGAGAGAGTAAGAGTAGAGTATTTAACGTCAAGTTCTAAACAAGTAACTAAGTGAGTTACTAGATAAATTGGTTGGAAATAGCTTAATGATGGACAAATGCGAAAATGGGCCAAACATTAATGAAATAGGCTCAATGAAATATATTGGCTAGTTGAAGTCAAACTGTGAGTTAGCAACATTAACTCAAGTGACTTGTGAATGAATTGCATCTTTCGAGGATACACCTGGAGTAAGTAGAGGCAAAGCGCGAGAAGTTAAGAGGAAGAGAGTCACACCTCGAGTAAATCGAGGTAAGGGAATTGTGTGGACTCTTAGAGATATCTGTGAGCAATTTGAGCGTATAATGTTTTTCTAGAATGCAAGTGGTAATAGGAAATGAAATGGGTGATTAAAGGGTAAGAGTTGGGTTTTGCGAAATGTGCATGAAAACAAAAGCATGATGCTTTGAAAATCCTGTTTTATTAGTTTTTAGCAAGTGATTGGTAGGTTGGCTAGCTTTTAAAATGATTTGCAAAAGAAATTATTTGATTTGGTTTATAACCATGCTTTGCAAAGAATTAAGCCGCCTATATGGATTTCATGAGAATGAAAATGTGCTAGAGCATGAATCGCATGAGATTTGATGTGTTTTTATACGCATGAGTGCTGGAGCTTAGCTCACACTAGTTTTCACATGGATTTCTATGATGTTGTGCTAGAGCTTAGCTCGTATAGATTTTATACTGGTTTTAACATGGTGCTGGAGCATAACTCACACTAGATGTCCACCATACTTGTTGTCGTGCTTGAGATTACATGCACGTGGTTTTATGACGCGTTGATAGCTGTGCTAGGAGCTTCGGTTAGACTAGGTGTCGCACCGATTAGATAGACTTGCACATGCATTTGGAGATGTGGCGTGATATGATGTGTTGATATGGGTCCACGGAGTACGCTTTACCGTTCAGGTAGCATGGAGTACGTTGTACTGTGTTGAGATTGTGATATGCCGTCTTCAGACGATGTTTAGATCTGCTATAGACTAGTGGGTTAGACGTGACCCACCTCTGTGCGAAAGCAGATAGAGGTGATACCCCGCACGCCTGATCAATGTAGCCTGGGATCACAAGATATGGCCATAGTCCTAGAGGAGATTTCCCTTATTATATTGCCTATCTCACATGTCTTTTATTTATGAATGAATCCATGTTTTTGAAATGTATTATGAGTCAAGACAGTCCAATGGAGGGGCTGAATCCTGACAAGCATTGATTTTATTGAGATGAAATAGCATGATTTGCTTGAAAAAGTATGATAATGGCTTTAAAGTGCATTGATGCATGATGATTTTCCATGCCTTATTTGTGAAATACGCATGATGGTTTTCCATGCTTTGAATTTGATTTGTGCACTGAATTAAATAGCATGATTTTCTTTACATGCAATTAACACAAGCATGAATAAATGCTTTTGAGGTATGAATGAGAAATTGTATGATTTTGAGCATGGCGTCACGATCACGTAGATAGTGCAGTATCTACATGTTCGCATGATTGCCTTACTGAGCGTGTTGTTTGCTCACCCCCTTACTTTCCCCTCTCTACAAAGCATTGAGTATAGACTGACGGCGACTGGAGGTTTCTTTTGTACCGTTGCATCCCATCATGAAAGGTATACACACTTGTATAATTTTGTATCTAAACTTGCCATAGCACAGTAGCATTTTGAATGTAATTATTGGGGATGTAAAGCAATGTAAACACATGTAAACAACAACTCTGATTTATTTATACAACTGTTTACTTCTAAATTATAATGAAATTAAATTGTTATGGTTGGATGAGGTAAGCATCGTCACACATCCCAACTATTGAGAGTATAGCTGATCACGATCGAGGTAAGGTAAGAACGAATAATAAATAATGCATGAAAAGCGAAAAATTTGTGATGATTTTTAGTAAGTTGAGGGTCGTGACAGAATCGACCTTTTCCACATGGCCACATCCTCTTTTAACTCTAGCGGCTAATACTTTATCACCTGGATTGGGTCCGGATGGTATTTTCGAAGCATCAAAACATGGAAGACATTATGAATACTTGATAATTCTGGCAGTAATGCCAATCTGTAAGCTTTGTCTCCTACTCGGTCTAAGATCTTGAAGGTCTAATATAGCGAGGACTTAGCTTTCCTTTTCTTTCCAAATCTCATTATACTCTTGGAACGAGAAACTTCAAGAAACACCGAATCTCCTACTGAAACTTCACAAGGTCTTCGTCTTTAGTCAGTATAACTCTCCCTTGCCTGCTTTAAGCTGTTCTCGATTTCTCACAACCTAATTATACTTCTACGAAGCTTGTTTTGCCAAATTGGAATTAATTAATTATCTTCCTTTCACCCACTTCTTCCATTCACTCGATGAACGACATTTTTGACTATACTACACCTCATACGGTGCCATTCTGATACTCGAGTGGTATTTAATATTATCTACCGACTCTACTAATGGCAAATGGTTCTTTCGAGAGCCTTTAGAATCTTGGGTATATGCTGTCAAACCCATATTGGTACAAATAAAGGTTGTAACAATCTTATAGGATTCTAGTACTCAACCTTAACCTGTTGACATATGAGACATCTAATCACAAATGCAGTCAAGTCTCTTATTGTACCTGATTACCCATATACCTTCTGAAGATTTGATAAATCTTTACTATTTTTCGGATGCGGAGTATGTTTCCATAAACGAGCCTCTAATGACATCGATTCCTTTAACTATAGATTTATTTGGTACACAATTTTGTTTTTAAATCTCAATAAATTATCAGTACTAATACTTAAGCTAGTTGCATCACCCATCTGGGTCTGACCAGTCACATCAATACTATGTTTAACATTACACTGTTCCTGTTTAATTCGATCAATCATGTCTAGTTTCATCTCTCAAGCCAATCACCATGTAATGAATCTTGGTATCAGAAAAAGGACCACATCCAAGTCAAGGTTCACTAAATATTCTAATAACTCATGCCCTTGACGAATATACCTGACCAATATATATATATATAAATATATAATGTCATCCCGAAGTCACTTTTGTTCAAAGCACTAATCCTAGTCATTTCCTTTTTCTTGCATTAGATGACCTTTGTGAAATTTAATATTTAAACCTTCTTGATTAGTAGGATTCTATAATTCTTCACCGCAGAAGTAATGGTATCCCGACTTCAACATGAGTATTGCGACTATTAATTTCAATTTACAGGTTATGGTTGCTTCTAAACGTTGTCAAGTCTCTCAGGCGGGGAGGTATTTTGAAATACCTTTATTAGCCATCAGACGTGACCACATGACTGGTTATGTATATAAGGGTTCAAGGTTCAGTCTCAATAGAAAGTAGGATACCAAAACTTATCATAATTTCACATTTATCCTATAGTCACCACTCATTCTTTATTTCACATTGCTCGATTCGAATCATTTCACATACCAAAAAATATTCACACATTGTGTACATCTCTCATCCCAATTATAATCTTGTATCCAAATTTTATCACACTTCAAAACTTGTCTCATTTCATAGATCAATTATAGCAAGACTCTTTCCTTATTCTAATTAAGTCTTGCATTAGAAATATAAGCATATACAATTTATAATCCTTAGATTCGATACATAATTCATATACCAAATTCTCCTTATACCCCAAAACTCTGAATCCTCTCAATAATTTTTTTCTCTGATTTATGATCCTTATTTGGGGGAATCCAATTGACACCCATTCTTAAAACAACCAGACCCAGAAGACTCCGGATCTCCTTAAAAATTAATGCTAGTACACTCCAAAGCGGATCACCTGGTTCGATAATCTCCTTTTCATGTAATCCTTGTAATTGGTTTTTCAGCATTTCTAATTAATAAAAACCACTCAATACAGTGGTACGAATAATTAATTTGATACCAAGTACTAGATCACCTTCAAACTTTATCTTTCTATCTAGTGATAACTTTGATAGATCATCAAAATATGTGTTGGAAAACTCTCTGTTTACAAGGGTGTCTCTTTACTCTGAACACACCTTGTCACGACTCTTTTTTTCGAAAATCTCAATAAATGTTTTGCGTTTTACTGTTACCTTACCCGATCATGAACAACTCGCCACATACAGTTGAGCTGTGAGTCAATAATAACCACTGCTTATCATTCATTCACAATTTAATGAAATGATGTCATACATTCGAAGTTAATCGTTTACTTATACAAAATATGATTACTAACATCTACATCCCCCATAATTACATTTCAAATGACTAATGTGCTTTTACATTGTTTAGATACAAAAAGAAATCACTGTGTATATACCTCTGAGTGATGGAGATGCAGCGGATGTTCAAAATACCACGCCTCAGTCCTCACTAGGCTACTATGCACGCTCTGTAGGAGGGGGAAAATAGAGAGGGATGAGCAACCACACGCTCAATAAGGCAATAATGCAAGCATGGTAGATAACTACTCTATCTACATGCTGATAGTGTTATGCATAAATCATTTATAATAGGAGTATGAGGAATAAAACTATGCCATATGAGTATACGTATCTATCATGTATCCAAAATCATGTAAAATTGGCATATACAACATGGAATATCAACATGTGAAAACATCTCATGCTCGTTCTCATTAAACTCATAAAAAGGGCAATTCATTTAAGAAACCTCCTTTTTATATCACATCACAAAGCTCTTTCTCAAACACATACAATCCCATCACAAAACATTTTCTCAATCACGAACATCATTACCATTTCACAAATCAAATCTCACAAGGCTCGACCCCTCCCTTGGGTCTACCTTGTACAATCACAATCACACATATGTAATAAAAACCAGGTCACTATATCAAAGTACCTATGTGGACCAACTACATCCTAAATCATCCCAGACCACACGTATCCAGGTGTGCGGGGTATTGTGCTGGCATGAAGGTGGATTATCCCTCGCCAGACTTTCTCATCACAACACCATCGTGTGCTACATCGTACTCCATGTGATATACATGGTACAGCGTACTCTGCAGACTCATATTGTGATTGGGGGTGGCATTCCTAGGTCTTACTTACCCTATACTAAGAATTTTCCATATACATGTAGGAGAGCCTCCCTGTCGAACAGAGCCTCCCCGCCCTTCCAAGGCTTAAGGATGTTGGCTTAAGGATCCTTCGGTACCCATGTAGGAGAGCCTCCCTACCCCTCCAGGTCTTAAGGATGTTGGCTTAAGGATCCTTTCGTAAGAGAGCCTCCCCACCGAATAGAGCCTCTCCGCCTAACAGAGCCTCCCCGCCTCCTCGGGCTTAAGGATGTTAGCTTAAGGATGTATGGCATAAGGATCTTATCGTAAGAGAGCCTCCCTACCGAACAGAGCCTGCTCGCCTAACAGAGCCTTCCCGCCTCCTCAGGCTTAAGGATGTTGGCTTAAGGATGTAGGGCTTAAGGATCATACCAAATTTCATGACCTCATACATATCACAACGTGCAAACTTGTGTGAGCAAAGCTCTAGCACGACTCATGCATCCTATCATAAAGAGACCACGTATGAGCATAGCTCTCGTACGATTATACTCATAAGAAAAACCACTCGAAAGCCACGTACGAGCAGAAGCTCCAGTATGGTTTATAAACATCATCATAGTTTCCAAATCAAGGTGCGAGCTAAGCTCAGCACGTTTCATACAAATAAAAACATCGAAATCTAGCGCGAGCGAGGCTCCAGTGCGAATTAAATCACATACACACGATAGGCGACTCAAATACATTCAAAACACATCACAAACATGTTTAGCACTTCACATGTGCTATTCAATAACATCAATCAAACACTAGCCATCCTATCCTTTTATTTGTTTAAATTAAAGCATTGTGTGTTGTGAAAAACATTCAAAACACGTGATTTATGCAATTATTAGCCTTACTATCCCCTTTTTCGAGAATCATTTCAAAACCCAAATCTCATACAATTTCTTACAACTATTTACGTATATTAACAACCATTTACTTAAACATTCAAGCATTTCATAAACGCCCTATATCCACCCACAAAATACGAGCAGCAACCTCTATATACTTACAAAATTCCCTTACCTAGAATCGTGACGCGTGATTCCGTTTCCTTAGCCCTGCTCACTCGTACGATCTGATTCGTCTTCAACGAACTCTTCGGGACTGCACACAATCATATTTCACATTATATTCGATCCATATAACAGGAAATCGTGCGTTCACTATAGTCGATTCGACCTATAGTTTCTATTAACGCTTATAAGGCCTCGTTTCATTTCTCGAGTCTATGGATTCCTTTTAGGCCTATTAACTCATTCCAAATCAATATTAAATCGATGTTAAGCTCATGATGTTCATTTTTCATAAATTTCCTTCACTATGGCATATTATCAAACACTACATGTGCTCATTCTCATCGATTCACAAAACCCACAATGTAGTTTCATTTACCCATTTCTAATCATCCACATTACACAAATAACAACTTATCATAACCCATAAAGCACCAACTCCCCAAATCACACTTTCTCACACTAGAGGCATTCCATTTTCTAGGTATATGTGTCCCATTGCTTTCTAGATGATTTCTATCATCCATATACATGCCAATCAACTCCAAAATCAATTAAATACACAATATACTTAGGTTGGAGTATTAGAAGCTTACGAAATCTGATTTCTCTTCTTGCTCCAAATGACAATGCCCTTAACTCCTTCAATACCAACAATGGGATTTTAGGTTCCAACTATGTTGCTCTCTTCCTCAAGATGAACAACTTAGTGTCTAATGGGCTTCCCTCAATTCTTACTGGAAACGACTAGTTTTAGAGAGAGAAAGTTAGGTTTTTGGGTTGAAAATGGAAGGGTGATGTTTTTCTTGAAATTTTTAGATTTTCAGCACTCCTTTTATAGAAATAGCTTGAGGAGATCGATCTGCACTAGGAAGAGATCGATCTGGTCCCCTTAAATCCCTCTTTTTCATGGCATTTTAAGCATTAGATCGATCTGTCGAAGCTTGAGATCGTTCTGCTCCCAAACAGAGAGCTAAGGAGATCGATCTATATGCTTAAGGATCTATCTTTTCATTACAGAATGGTTAGGAGATCTATCTGGCCCCATTGGAGATCGATCTGCTCTATTCCATTGCCCAAATAAGAGCATTCTGGCTCTTCCAGATCGATCTCTCATCCTATGAGATTGATCTGACCTTCATATTTTCTAGATTTTCTACAATTTCCCTGCTACAACTTACACCTAAATGTCCTTAATCTGCTGCCATAGTCATTTTCTCATCCATCTATCTTTATGACTTGACAATGGCCTCCATTCATACCTTATACACATTGAAACTTGTGTACACTCCTTGTATATCCAAAGGTATACTATATAAAACCAAATGGAAGCCTTTATATTCATGCAACTTCCTTCCATTTACCACACTACTCATTTTGAGTTCCAATCACATTCATCACTTATAAGAACTCATTTCTTCATATTCATACACAATGAAACTTGTATGTACATTACAAATCATATTACACATATGTACATTGGATCCATAGACTTACATCAATTACACTTTACATTACAAGTCCATTAGCATTCATTGATCCAATTACACCCGTTACAACTATACATATACGGGGTCTCATATTCTCCCCTTTTTCAAGGAATTTGGTCCTCCAAAATAGAACCAATTCACTCCTCAAAAAGTTGGGGGTACTTCTCTCGTATCAAGTTCTCTAATTCCCATGTGGCCTCTTCCGCCGTGTGATGTTGCCAAAGAACTTTCACCAAGGGAATTATCTTATTCCGTAACGCTTTCTCTTTTTTATTTAATATCTGAACCGACTTCTCAACATACGTCATTCTCTCATTGAGCTCTAACCGCTCATATCTTATCACGTGTGTCAGGTCCGGATGATACTTTCGAAGCATAGAGATTTGGAAGACGTTGTGGACATATGCCAAGTTTGGTGGCAATGCCAACCTGTACGCCTTATCTCCCACTCTCTCCAAAATCTCGAAGGGTCCGATATATCTCGGGCTCAACTTGCCCTTCTTACCAAATCTCATAATACCCTTTGATGGTGAAACTCTCAGAAATACCAACTCACCCTCATCAAACTCTAGTGGTCTCCATCTCTTGTCAGCATAACTCTTTTATCTGCTCTGAGCTGTCTGTAATCTCTCACATATCAATCGAACGTCTTCAGATGCCTGTTGCACTGAGTTCGGAGC
This sequence comes from Firmiana major, assembly GCA_033439115.1. Lineage (NCBI taxonomy): Eukaryota > Viridiplantae > Streptophyta > Magnoliopsida > Malvales > Malvaceae > Firmiana > Firmiana major. The sequence goes on from CM065899.1 coordinate 68,550,029, forward strand.
AAAGATTTATCTGTCACCAACCTCTTCCCATCCAATAGGGGATCGATACCTACGTCCATACAGTGCCTCATAGGGTGCCATCCTGATACTCACATGATAGCTATTATTATAGGCGAACTCGGCTAACTATAGGTGATCATCCCAGGAGCCTCCAAAATCCAGTACACACGCTCTCAACATATCCTCGAGGGTCGTATAGTCCTCTTTGACTGCCCATCTGTCTGAGGATGAAAAGCGGTGCTAAAACTCAGTCGGGTCCCCAGCGCTTCCTGAAAATGTTCCTAGAAATGGGAAGTGAAGTGGGCATCCCTATCAGAAACAACGCTTACTGGTACACCATGTAGCTGTATTATCTCTCGAATATACAGGTTCACCAACTGACTCAATATATCGATAGCTCTCATAGCCAAGAAATGTGCGACTTAGTCAACCGGTCCATAATAACCCATATGGCATCTTGACCTCTGCGGGTCCTCGGCAACCCCATCACAAAATCCATGGTGACGTGCTCCCACTTCCATGTCGGTATCGGTAGAGGCTACAATAATCCTGTAGGCTTCTAATGCTCTACCTTAAATTGCTGACAAATGAGACACTTAGCGACATATTCAGCAATGTCTCTTTTCATTCTAGACCACCAATAAACCTTCTGAAGGTTTTGATACATCTTGGTACTTCTCGGATGTATCATATACTTCGATGAGTGAGCCTCTGATAAAATTAACCTCCTGATCTCTGGATCCTTGGGAACACATAATCTGCCTATGAACCTCAATGTTCCATCAGCACTCAGCTCAATATCAGTACCCACACCTGTCTGCATTTGCCTTAGCTAATCGATGCACCATCGATCGCTCTGCTGGGCTTGTCGAATACGGCCAATCAATTCTGGCTCCAGTCTCAAACTAGCCATGATTTTAAGTCTCTCTGATCCAGGTGGGGTTACATCAAACTGAGGTTCGTAAATTGTTCAACAATTCATGTTCTCGTACCATCATATAAGTCACCAACCCAAGGTTCTTCCTGCTCAAAGCATCGGTAACTACATTTGCCTTACTTGGGTGGTACATGATTTCACAATCATAGTCCTTTAAAAGTTCGAGCCATCTCCTTTGTCTCATTTTCAGCACTTTCTGCGAGAACAGGTACTTAAGGCTCTTATGATCTATGAACACCTGAAATTTCTCACCATAGAGATAGTGGCGCCATATTTTCAAAGCAAACACCACAGCCGCCAACTCCAAATCATGTGTCGGGTAGTTCCTCTTGTGATCTTTCAACTGTCTAGATCCATAGGTAACTACCTTCCCATCCTGCATAAGCACACAGCCCAGTCCCTGGTTTGATGTATCCGTATACACCGAGAATCCTCCTGAGTTGGTAGGAATGGTGAGAACTGGAGCTATGGTCAATCGACGCTTAAGCTCCTCAAAACTCCTCTCACAAGCCTCATCCCATACAAACTTAACATCCTTTCGCGTGAGACTTCTCAATGGAGCAGCTAGTTTGGAGAAACCCTCTACAAATCTCCGATAATATCCTGCCAATCCCAAAAAACTTCTGATCTCAGTAACTGTCTTGGGCTGTTCCCTCTGTACAACTGCCTCTATCTTGGATGGATCCACCGATACCCCATCCTTTGACACAACATGGCCCAAAAATGAGATTTGCTCTAGCCAAAAGTTACACTTGCTTCTCTCGGAGGGTCTACAGAACTATCCTCAAATGCTCTTCATGATCTCCCTGGACTTGGAATATACCAATATGTCATCAATGAACACAATCACAAACTTGTCCAGGTATGGCTTGAATATATCATTCATCAGTGCCATAAATGTTGCGGGGGTATTCATCAATCCAAATGGCATCACCATAAACTCGTAGTGGCCATAACGGGTACGAAATGCTGTCTTGGGTACACCTCCACTCCTGATCCTCAACTGATGGTACCTTGACTGTAGGTCTATCTTAGAAAACACTTGGGCTCCTCGAAGCTGATCCAACAAATCATCTATGCGCGGAAGGGGGTATTTGTTCTTAATGGTGGCCTTATTTAACAATCGGTAATCTATACACAGTCGGAGGCTTCCATCCTTCTTCCTTACAAATACAACCGGAGCTCCCCACGGTGAGACACTTGGTTTAATAAACCCATTCTCCAGTAAATCTTGTAGCTGTTTCTTCAGCTCTTCTAACTCAATTGGTGCCATTCTATATGGTGGTTTCGATATCGGCTCTGTACCAGGTACTAACTCTATGCAAAATTCCATTTCCCTTTTAGGTGGTAGTCCTGGTAATTCATCCGGAAAGACATAAGGGTAATTTGCAATCACGAGGATGTCCCTCAATTCTGGGTGTGCCTTATCTATATCGACCACGTAGGCAATAAACCCTTCACATTATCCTTTCCACCATTAATAACACAAGTCATCACATCCACATTCAAAATAAACATATAAATTTATCTCTCAAGTAGGTTAAATAAAATCATACTCTTTTCATTTAAAACAAACATACTCTTTTCATATCATTTCTTTTCATCAAAGTTTACAATAAGATTGTCTAATCCTGAAAACATCAAGGTTTTAGCATGACAATCCATAACAACCCCATTGGTAGCCAACCAATCCATTCCCAATATTACATCAAAATCATTCATGTTTAATAAAATCAAATTGGTTATCATTTCCTTTCCCTCTATCTTTAACTCACAATCCTTACATACATTCTTAGTTAATTGACTATCATTCATGGGTGTGGAAATCATCAACATTTTATCCATCAATGTAGGTTTCACATGCTTTAACAATTTATGTGCAAAGGAAGGTGATATGAAAGAATGCGTGGCACTAGGATCAAATAATACCAATGCTTTTAAATCAAAGATTCGGATGGTACCTTTAATCATATCCGTCGAAGCATCTGCGGTGTCCTGATCCAGTGCATGTACTCTTCCTTTGCTCACACCCACTACTTCTTCCCTTTTTCCTCAACTGTGGCCCTCCTCCTCGGGGCAACCATCTCAACTGGAGCTCTCTCTGGCTCTTTGCCCTTCTATGAGGCCATCTCCATCTTCTCGGGACAATACTTAGCTATATGTCCTGGTCTCTCGCATCTGAAACACAGCACAGGGCTCATCAGATAGGGCCTAGTCTCATGAAATCTATCACATCTCCTGTACCTCTCAGTAGTAGGCCATGGTCCTCCAATAACCATACCCCTTGTCGCAGTCAAAGAATGGTACACAAGAGGTCTAGCAGCTCTTTCCTGCACCTCCTCGATCTTAGGTTTCTTCTCAAAATACCTTGGGCCTCCCCTCTTGGCCACTCTATCCCTCCCGGATCTCTTTCGATCTCTATCCTTCCTGACACTAATTCTTCCAAGCTCGGAGGCATTCCACTCAAAGTCTTGCTCACATAATTGAGCATTATGTACAGCCTCCTCATAGGTCAAAATGTAGAAGGGAGCTAGCTTAGTCTGGATGGCCAATCTCAATCCATCCATGAACTTCTGTATCTTTCGGGTTTCACTACCCATCGTGTCTGGGTCATATCTCCCCAAGGACATGAACTTGGACTCATACTCATCCACAGTACGGTTCCTCTAAACCAAATTCATGAATTCCATTCGCAGTTTCCTCTGTCCGGTAGCTGGAATGTACCGTTTCCTGAAGGCCTCTAAAAATATCTCCCATGAGATCTCGAAGTGTTTGGCCCCCAAAATAGCCTCGGTGGACCTCCATCAATGCTCGACCTCGCCTTTCAACATAAACACAGTAAAGACTACCTTCCCAGCTGAAGTACATCGAAAAAACCTATACAGTTTCTCCATCTCATACACCCAGTCCTCTGTGATAACCAGATCCTTCACCCCTCTGAACACTGGGGGTTTCAATGCTTGGAACTCTCGCAGTCTGCTCAAGTCACAGTCATAACCTAAATCACTACCGCTCTGCTGTGGAGCAATAGGAGAATCTGTATCCTGTAGTGGAGGTGTCATTGTCTCAGTAGCCTGAGGTCTCTCTGCCTCTGCAGCTGCCTGTCTAGTAGCATCAGGCTGTGTTGCGAGACCTCGTCTGTCATCGGCACCTAAGGCCTGCGTGACTATCTCCACCAGGTTCTCAATACTCTGCTCTATCCTAGAGAAGCGAGCCTCAGTATCTTCTGCTCTCCCAGCAAAGTCCTGTGGATCTTGATCAGTCTGTGGATCCTCACGGCTCTCAGGCCTTCCTTTACGGCCTCTAGCATGTGCTCTCGCCCCTCTACCTTGGGGCGTAATTGGCATAATGCATAACTTCCTGTATTTAAAATCATTTATCAAGCTCAATCCATCACGGTATACACAGTTATATCTAAACAAAAGCACAATACTATGGGGATGTAACTTTTCTTACATTTCATTACTGACTCACATCAGGCCAACCGACTCTGATACCAATCTCTGTCACAACCCTTTTTCATTCCCTTTTTCTGAAAATCTCAAAAAAAATTTCACGTTTTACTGTTACCTTACTCGATCGTGAACAACTCACCACATACAGTTGGGCTGTGAGTCAATAATAACCACTGCTTATCATTCATTCACAATTTAATGAAATGTTGTCATACATTCGAAGTTAATCGTTTACTTATATAAAATATGATTATTGACATCTACATCCCCCATAATTACATTTCAAATGACTAATGTGCTTTTACATTGTTTAGATACAAAAAGGAATCACTGTGTATATACCTCTGAGTGATGGAGATGCAACGGATGTTCAAAATACCACGCCTCAGTCCTCACTGGGCTACTATGCACGCTCTGTAGGAAGGGGAAAATAGAGAGGGATGAGCAACCACACACTCAGTAAGGCAATAATGCAAGCATGGTAGATAACTACTCTATCTACATGCTGATCGTGTTATGCATAAATCATTTATAATAGGAGCATGAGGAATAAAACTATGCCATATGAGTATACGAATCTATCATGTATCCAAAATCATGTAAAATTGGCATATACAACATGAAATATCAACATGTGAAAACATCTCATGCTCGTTCTCATTAAACTCATAAAAGAGTAATTTATTTAAGAAACCTCCTTTTTAAATCACATCACAAAGCTCTTTCTCAAACACATATAATCCCATCACAAAACATTTTCTCAATCACAAACATCATTACTATTTCACAAATCAAATCTCACAAGGCTCGACCCCTCCCTCGGGTCTACCATGGACAATCACAATCACACATATGTAATAAAAACCAAGTAACTATATCAAAAGTGCCTATGTAGACCAACTACATCATAAATCATCCTAGACCACATGTATCCAGGTGTGCGGGGTATCGTGCTGGCATGAAGGTGGATTATCCCTCGCCAGACTTTCTCATCACAAAACCATCGAGTGGTACATTGTACTCCATGTGATATACATGGTACAGCGTACTCCGCGGACTCATATTGTGATTAGGGATGTCATTCCTAGCTCTTACCTACCCCATACCAAGAATTTTTCATATCCATGTAGGAGAGCTTCCCTGTCAAACAGAGCCTCCCCGCCCCTCCAGGGCTTAAGGATGTTGGCTTAAGGTTCCTTCGGTACCCATGTAGGAGAGCCTCCCCGCCCCTCCTGGGCTTAAGGACGTTGGCTTAAGGATCCTTCTGTAAGAGAGCCTCCCCACCGAACAAAGCCTCCTCGCCTAACAGAGCCTCCCCGCCTCCTTGGGCTTAAGGATGTTAGCTTAAGGATGTAGGGCTTGAGGATCTTACCGTAAGAGAGCCTCCCCACAGAACAGAGCCTCTCCGTCTAACAAAGCCTCCCCGCCTCCTCGGGTTTAAGGATGTTGGCTTAAGGATGTAGGGCTTAAGGATCTTACCAACTTTCACGATCTCATACGTATCACAATGTACAAACTTGTGTGAGCAAAGCTCTAGCACGACTCATGCATCCTATCATAAAGAGACCACGTACGAGCATAGCTCTAGTAAGGTTATACTTATAAGAAAAACCACTCGAAAGCCACGTACGAGCAGAAGCTCCAGTACGGTTTATAAACATCATCATAGTTTTAAAATTAAGGTGCGAGCTAAGCTCTAGCACGTTTCATACAAATGAAAACATCGAAATATAGAGCGAACGAGGCTCCAGCGCGAATTAAATCACATACACATGATAGACGGCTCAAATACATTCAAAACACATCACAAACATGTTTAGCACTTCACATGTGCTATTCAATAACATCAATCCAAAACTAGCCATCCTATCCTTTTATTTGCTCAAATTAAAGCATTGTGTTTTGTGAAAAACATTCAAAACACGTGATTTATGCAATTATTAGCCTTACTATCCCATTTTTCAATAATAATTTCAAAACCCAAATCTCATACAATTTCTCATAACTATTCACGTATATCAACAACCATTTACTTAAACATTCATGCATTTCATAAACGCCCTATATCCACCCACAAAATACAAGCAGCTACCTCTATATACTTACAGAATTCCTTACCTGGAATTGGGACGCATGATCTGTTTCCTTAGCGCTGCTCACTCGTGAGGTCCGATTCGTCTTCAACGAACTCTTCGGGATTGCACATAATCATATTTCACATTATATTCGATCCATATAATAGAACATCGTGCGTTCACTATAGTCGATTCGACCTATAGTTTCTATTAACACTCATAAGGTCTCGTTTCATTTCTCGAGTCTATGGATTCCTTTTAGGCCTATTAACTCATTCCAAATCTATATTAAATCGATGTTAAGCTCATAATGTTCATTTTTCATAAATTTCCTTCACTATGGCATATTATCAAACACTACATGTGCTCATTCTCATCAATTCACAAAACCCACAATGTAGCATCATTTACCCATTTCTAATCATCCACATTACACAAATAACAACTTATCATAACTGATAAACCACCAACTCCCTAAATCACACTTTCTCACGCTAAAGGCATTCCATTTTCTAGGTTATATGTGTCCCATTGCTTTCTAGATGATTTCTATCATCCATATACATGCCAATCAACTCCAAAATCAATTAAATACATAATGTACTTGGGCTGGAGTATTAGAAGCTTACCAAATCTGATTTCTCTTCTTGCTCCAAATGACAATGCCCTTAGCTCCTTCAATACCAACAATGGGATTTTGGGTTTCAACTATGTTGTTTTCTTCCTCAAGATGAACAACTTTGTGTCTAATGACCTCCCCTAAATTCTTACTAGAAATGGCTAGCTTTAAAGAGAGAAAGTTAGGTTTTTGGGTTGAAAATGGAAGGGTGATGTTTTTTCCAAAATTTTTAGATTTTCAGCACTCCTTTTATAGAAATAGCTTGAGGAGATCGATCTGCACTAGGAGGAGATCGATCTGGTCCCCTTAAATCCCTCTTTTTCATGGCATTTTAAGCATTAGATCGATCTGTCGAAGCTTGAGATCGATTGGCTCCCAAACAGAGAGCTACGGAGATCAATTTGTATGCTTGAGGATCGATGTTTTCATTACAAAATGGTTAGGAGATTGATCTGGCCCCATTGGAGATCGATCTGCTCTATTCCATTGCCCAAATAAGAGCATTCTAGGTCTTCCAGATTGATCTCTCATCCTATGAGATTGATCTGGCCTTCATATTTTCCAGATTTTTTGTAGTTTCCCTGTTGCAACTCACACCCAAATGTCCTTAATCTGCTGCCATAGTCATTTTCTCATCCATCCACCTTTATGACTTGAAAATGACCTCAATTCATACCTTATACACATTGAAACTTGTGTGCACTCCTTGTATATCCAAAGGTATACTATATAAAACCAAATGGAAGCCTTTATATTCATGTAACTTTCTTCCATTTACCACATTACTCATTTTGAGTTCCAATCACATTCATCACTTACAAGAACTCATTTCTTCATATTCATACAAAATGAAACTTGTATGTACACTACAAATCATATAACACATATGTACATTGGATCCATGGACTTACATCAATTACACATTACATTACAAATCCATTAGCATTCATTGATCCAATTACACCCGTTACAACTATACATATACGGGGTCTCACATGCCCTACCTTTATCAATCAAGTAAGCAATGATACTTTTAAGTTTCTTTCATACATTTAGTTTCATAATTCATCCTTTCAATTACAGCGAGTTTACTCTTTCACTATCATTCTTTCTTCAATATGATCTTTCTGTCATGCTCTTTCCCTTTCCTCTTTCTTAGTAACCTCGAGAGTATATATCTCATATTCTCATAGTTGTGCCTTGTGTACTGCTCCTTTAAAATAACATCCAGTGGAGCTAACTTAGCTCGATTGAGGATCCCAAAACTTCCTATGCGCCTAGTTAGGTGCATATACCAAGGGCAATAATATAAAACACATGGTGCAAGATCAAAATCTATAAATCATACTGGGCATCATAATAAATACAGGTCAAATTATTTATATGAACTTTGATCTAAAGCTAATCAAAACTTTCTTTAGAAGTGATCAAAAACATAGTTTTCTTAACTTAGTAAAACACGTAACTTATTTTTTTTCTTACTTTCATAAAACATACTTAAAGCATAACTCATAATGAGTTCATATCATAAGGTTTCATACTGACATAATAATCATAAATTCATGAATCATATTCATAACATAGGTGAGACGAGTCAAGTATCTGAGTAGCAACATGTAAGCATAACATAGGTCCCAATATGGAAAGTGATCTAATGGCCATGAGCAAAATCCATAGTCCCACTGGACAGGTGAGTACTAAGGAGGCTGAGACGCATCCAAATCTAGTAGCCAACTTAGCTTAACATCATGATAGTGGCAATACATATGCCTATGTAACATAAGGGTTGGTTGTGCATTACCAATGGCGCATGTACCAGGGAAGCCTACTTTTTCAAAAATAATAGCTTAAAGCATAGTATTTTGGGATTTATCATCCCTAAATGACAAATCTTATTGGAAATTGTAATTCATAAAGTTGGGATCATTTTTCCTCTTAATGAACTTAGGCTTAAACCATAACTCTTAAAACTTGGAATTTTCATCCCCTTAGTAAAGCGTACACTTTATCATAGTGTAGTACTTAGAAATCGAGATCGTTATCCCCTTAGTTCAAAACTTGAATCATAATCTTATCTCTATAGTCCTACTAAGAAAACAATACTTAAATCGAGGAAGAAAATGAAATAATTAAATTAGTTTATTTGAAATCGATTAAAAACTTAATTTATGCACTTTTATTTAAAACTACGTAATTTATTAAAATATAAATATTTTAATGCACTCAGTGAGACTTTCGATTTTCTGATAAATCGAGTACTTAAAAACTTAATTTAACTTAAGGCAAGTTTTATGCTTATGCATGGTACATGCAAAAGGGTTCATAACTTAAATCTTAGATCTAGGCTTGGAAAACATACATAAGAATTTAATGAAACTCCAAAAATTTGCATTTAATTTAAATTGAAAACACTTAATTGAAAATTGTGCATTTTTGGCTAATTCAATTTCTTGATTTTTGTCTTGAGACAAGGATGTCTCAAGCACACATCCCTTACCTTAGTTTGCAGTGCAAAAAGCCGATCCAGCCTTTAAGACTACTTTACACTATGCATGTATATAGCTTACTCCATCACTCCTCTCCGAACGACCTTATCTGTATCACTGTACCAATTTCAGAGTAAATATCCTTATTCTTAATTTTCTCCTTAAACGTACCTAATAAGTTCAGTAATTAAATAATTAATTCTTTTTTATCTTTAATTTCTTTTCCACTATAATTTCCATCACTTAATTCATTCTTTAGGCATAATGCCAATTTAGATAAACTTAGATGATTTATTTCTTTAATTTCCTTTACTTGGCTGATTAGCCTATTATATATAATCTTCATCATAACTCATCATCAACATCATAATTCAATAAAACTAACTAAATTAAGTCCTTTTATCCTTACAATTTCATCAACCTAGCTAGTTTTTTCCTTAAGTTCTTTACTTAAGTCCTCATTATGTCATTTGCCTCATCCCATTTCCTTTTAGCTTTCTAACCCCAAAATTGATCCTAACATAGCCTTATTTAGCTTAATGCAGTATCATAACCATAAATTTAAACCACTAGCCCTAAAATTCTCACTGTGGTCGAAACCCTAAAATGGATCATTCCATGATTTTCACTTCATACCAACTCCAATTTAGCATAAATTTACATACATCTTATAATTAAATCAACATTTCAAACCCATAAATTGCCATATTCTAACCCTAAATAATTCTTCTTGGCTGAAACTTTAAAAGGATTGTCCCATTATGCCATTTCTTAAACCATAAGCTTAAGCAACATTTTATCATGGAAATCTAGAAAACTTAAACACCAAAATGAAGAATCAAAGCTTCTTACCCTTCCTTTACTTTTACTCCAACTCAAACCACCTCTTTTCCTTAAGATTTCAGCTGTAATTTATCACATAGAATCAACCATAAAACACAACAAATTGTAAGGCCCGTACTTTCCTATGTATCCCTTATGATTCCATAAAGTATACACTTGTTACATGTAATATGAATCAAAAGAGATGTAAGGTCCGTGAATTCGATGTACACACTTGTTATATGATTTTGTGATGTACACACAAGTTACGTTATATATGAATCATAAGAAATGGACCTTTTTAAGCGCTAAGTGTGAATAGAATTAAAATGGGTAGTAAAGCAATTAGATGTAGCAATTCCCTTGATATTCTAGGAAAAACTACAATATGAAGCCTGCAGATGAATGCCAGATCGATCTCATTAGGTGATAAGATCGATCTTGTGATTCCAAAATTTAAATCACAAAGGTTTATAGGTAAAAAGATCGATCCCATAAGTAAGAGCAAATCGATCCCTTATTAAAGAGCAGATCGATCTCAGTTTGGCTCTGCCTGGAAAGTATCGATCCCTTCCCTTGGGAGAACGATCTCAATTTGCCTCTACCACGAGCAGATCGATCTCCATTTGCTTCTACCTAACAAAGATCGATCCCTCCCCTAAGAGTAGATCGATCCCACCTTTAACTCACTGAATGTTGAGAGAGTTCAAAACAAGGGAAGATCGATCTCTCACCCTTAGAGATTGATTTCATGAGGCTAATCCTATAAAAAGCTCGACATTCGAGCCTTCTTCCTCAGACATTCAAACCTTTCCATTTTAAGTAAAGTAACCTAGCTTTTTCTCTATAGATTTTCATCACCTCCCAAAGGGATTTGAGAAATATTTTAGTGAGCAAAGTTATTGCTTAAGAGGAGGAGAACAACATAATCGAAAACTAGAAGTTGAGTTGATCGATTAAAGGAGAAAAAAGATTTCCCCAAATTTGGATAAAAGGAGAAAAGTCAAGCTAGGTAAGATTTTAATACACCAACTTCAAGTATGTTAATCTAGTCATTTCTATGTGTTTATTGGTGTATGTATTGTTGGTTGAAACTACCTAGATTATGATGAACCAACCATAACCTAAAATGGGTTTAGAGTGAGAAAGTGAACTATGATTGATTTAATGCATGAATAAATGGAAAATTGAGGTTGTTAGATGTTTGTTTAATACCGAAAAAACTCAGCTTATAGCCCGATTAAATGAAAAACGGAGAGAATAGAGGAAGTAATCAAATAAGGGTTCGAATGACCCCATTTTAGTTTTGAATGAATAGAAGTGTGAGGTAGAGGTATAATAAGTATTTATTGATGGTTTGATGTTATAATTGGGTAGCTCGAGAATTTGACGCGTCAATCGAAGCCAGTCTGAAACCCAAGAATATTACACCACCCAAGGTGTAAGAGGTAAGGGATGCAATTCTTTTGTGCATATGTATTTCCTTACCGATGAAAATACTTTGGTAGCATAAAATAATTTTATACACGAGCATACTTAATGAGAAAGTGTTTAACTTGAGATTTATTACTTGAGTGCATGTTTTGTCGGTTTGAGCTTGGTTTTGTGATTTGAATTATTTGTGAACAAATATATTCTTATATTTAAATGAGATTTACAAGCAAAACTATTTATGAGCTCTACGTGAAGGTGAAACTATTTTCAGAATAAAAAAGTGTCAGACCCAGATTTTATGTAGCTTGTTCCTCATGATTCCTATGTGTATGAACACTTTATTACATAGTTAAATCATAAGAAGAGTATTTACTAACATGCAATCGACAATTTGAGAAATTAAAAATGCATGTAAGCTACATAACAGCAAGATAAGGGTTAAGTTAATTCCCGAACGAGTGCAGGGGTAAAACGATCAAATGACTAAAATTTGGTACAATTTCGATAAGACAATTTCATTAAAAATATGAAATTGAGGAATCTTGATCAAAATCGAGGAAAATATTTAATTTCGAGCCTAATTGATCAAGATATAAATTTATTAAAATTTTTCAAAATTTTTACCTCGAAAAATGAGCCCAAAAATAGTGAATAAATATATCGAAAGGGTAAAATCGGACTGATAAATTTATTTACGGACTAAATGAATTTAATATGATTTTTTAGATATTTTTAAGATATTTTTGGGATATTTTAGGATTTTTATTATTATTTTAAGAATAAAATAATAATAAAAATATATTATAAATAAAAGAAAAAAGGAAATCCGAAATTTGGAAATCGGGGAGAGAGAAAAGAGGGGAAACCGCGTGAAAGATGAGGAAGAAGAAGACCACCGGACGGCGAGCACCGGCGACCCCACGGTCAAGAAAGCGGCCAAAAAAGGAAGAGGAGGTCCGTGCGCACCCATCGGCACCGGTCACGCCCTCCATCGATGCCAGACGCCGGTGAATCGAAGAGGAGAAGCCACCGAGGAAAAGATGAGATCCGACGCCCAACGATGATGCTTAGTCCCGATCGAGCCCAGCTGAGTGTTACCCAGGTTGAGGCGCGCCGAATGGCAGTGGTGATGCGTCGGGAACCGGTCGGAAGACGTCGGTACGACTAAAGGAAGCCTGAACCGGCCGGTGGTTCAGTGAAGAAGGTTCTGTGCTGAACCGGATCGGACCGGACCGGTTCAGCCAAGGAGAAAATGGGAAAAAGAAGAAAAAGAAACAAAAAGGAAAAGGGAAATTTTTGGGATTTCACCGGACTTCGGGTAAGTCGATACGAGGTCAAAAGTGACTGATTTGATTTTCGATAAATTTATTTAAATTATATTTAATCCAAAATTAACCCGGAGTTAAATATAGAAAATTATGCAGTTCGACTATAAATTTCGAACGGAAGCCCGATCGAACTTCGATTTGCGTACCATCGCATAATCTCGGGTAAGTAAAGCTCATTTACGATAATGTATGTGATTATTGTGTATTTAAGATTTATTTTACGCATTTCGGATTAAATTTCGTATTTAGTGAATTATATTCAGAATTTTGAATTAACTGTCGTAAATGATATACGGGCTATCCAAAGAGCTTGGAATAAAGCCCAATGGGTATTGATAGGTCCAATGAGTCGATAGACCCTGATGAAGGGAAATAATAAGTGGAAAATGAGCTTAATATGAATTAAGGCCCAATTAAAGTATTTATGCCCATTTAGAGTAAACGGGCACAATTAAGGGAAATAGACTGTATTTAATGTGAAATACAGTAGGAAAAGTGTAATTAACCTGATAAATGGTTATATACAGCTCCAGAGATTATTGGAGGAGCAAATCGGACTGCTGAAATGAGCAGCGCAGAGAAAGTGAAATTTCTCGAGTGATTGTAGGTAAGTGACGTTTGTGAGTAGTTAGAGATACCTGCACGTATTCTCGTATGCTTTTACATTCACTTAAAAACTCTGAGGGTTAGAGAAAGTGATAATTATTGCGACCCGATAGTGGCAAATTATAATTTTACCCCTAGTTAGTAAAAAAGTCAACGTTTGTGAAAAGTTGTATAAAGCATGGAAACCACTATTTTGAGTGTTTAACTGCTGTTTAGCACGAGAATAAATAGATGGGCTAATGATTTTAAGGTTGATGTGAATTAAGCACACTTTATAGTGTTGATTTTGATATTTTGTAAATCATCCCTTTTTAAAAAGCCATCTATCATATTATGTGAGAATAAATCGTGCTGGAGCACAGCTCGCACTGGATTTCATATATTTTCCACATACATTAGAGCTGGATTTTGATTCGCACTAGATTTTCATGACATGCATGATAGAGTACTGGAGTTATTACTCGCACTCAGTTTTATATGATATATGCATGAGAGAGTGTTGGAGCGATTAGCTCATACTCGAGTTTTACATGAGATACATGACAGAGTGCTGGAGCGTTGCTCGTACTCAATTCTTCATTATTTATGCATAGCATGGTACTGGAGCTATTGCTTGTACTTGATTTAATACATGAACTATGCATTGACCTAGTTGCTGGAGGTTTACTCGCACTAGAGTTGAGTTTGTGATATGAAACAGTGTTTGAGCAGAGTGTCGACTGAGAGTCGCGCTCAAAGGCGCGCACTGTATGTGATATATAATACATGTTACAAACCCATGCCCGAATCTTTGTGTGACTGAGTGTCACATTATGTGAGAGGATATCCGCATGAGGGTATTAGAGATGTGGTATGATATTCCATGGTTTGAGGGCTAAGACCTATGGCAGGCACCCCGACTGTGATGTAGGTTCTACGGAGTACGTTGTACCGTGCGAGTGGCATGGAGTACCCTGTCGTATCGTGCATGTAGGATGGGAGTACACTGTACCGTGTGGTATTGTGGAGTTGAGGAGGATATAGCTGGCGATTGTGATGGACTGACCCCCCTCCCGTTGCAGCAGTGATGCCTCGCACATCGAGATCTGTGTTGCTTGGGATCACATGTCGGATATGATCATAGTCCAGGATACTATTTACATTTCACCATAAGGTCTCACATGATATATCACTTGATTGATTGATTTAAATTACGAACAGACCTGAGAGATGGGTCGGACTCCGATTTTGTGATGTGAATGATTTAAATGCCATATTTATTGTGATTTAAATATACATGGCATGATTTATCTAAAGGCATGATTTATATAAAGATGCATTGTTTTGCACTACATGCCTACATTTGAGAAAGAAAGCATGATTTCTATAAATGGGATTTAATCTGTACAAGTATACATATATATATTTACAGACATGCTTTTAAAGTGAGTTAAGGAAATAATGTTTTCAAGGCATAACATTATTTTGAGTAGATAGTGTAGATATATACTTGCTTGCCTGATTTCCTTACTGAGCGCGTTGTATGCTCACCCCCTTTCTTTACATCACTCTACAGAGCATCAGCAGTAGATTGAGAGCTATTGAGGGATAGTGTTCCTGAGTCCCCTACTACTTCCTATCGATCGATAGGTATACATGTTTTTTACAGTATGTATCTAAACATAGAAACAACACAGTGATGTATACGATATATATTATGGGGGAATGTATTTGTGTTAGATTTTATATAATCTCACATGTATTATAAAAGCAGTTATAGTCAGTAACAGTATATTGATATGTATGTATAATAGTGGATAACGTGGTAAGTGAGGATTCTGACATCGAATCACAACCCAACCATTGAAGAGAGGAAAGGTAAGTTAAAAATGCAAAAAAATTGTAGTGATTTTGGTTAAAGTCATGGATTGAGAAAGGGTCCTGACAGAATGGTATCAAAGCAGAGGTTGATCTGATGTGAGTCGGTGTTAGAAAATAGGAAAGTGTACATCTCCATAGTACTATGCTGTGTTTAGATATAACTGTGTATACCAGATAGGAGACAGACTAATTCATGATTATGAATGCAGGAACTTTGCCTATATGGTAAATACACGTAGTGGTAGAAGTATGAGAGGTAGGGCTCGAGGCCGGGGAGATAGACCTGAGGGACGAGCTGCTGCCGAACCATTACCTACACCTGAGACTCCAGGTGCTACTGAGGCACCCGAGTGTACTGAGATGCGCTTTACGAGATTAAAACGTAGTCTTAAGACGATTGTAGAGATATTGGCACAGACGATGCCAAGTAGGCAAGGACAGGAGGCAAGAGCTGCGATAGGAGAGGCAGTTCCCCCTGATACACCTACGCAGACAGCTCATGCACCGAGGACAGTAGAGACTCCTACACCCCTATTAGTTTCGGGTGGTAGTAGATTAGGGTACGAATGTGATCTACATCGGTTGCGAGAATTCCAGAAGTTTAGACCTCCATCTTTTAGTGGGGTCAAGGACCCTGTAGCTGCTGAGGAGTGGGTGGCGGAGATGGAGAAGCTTTATGGATTCTTCGAGTGTACGATCTCAGAGATGGTCGCATTTACTACATTCCTACTGAAGGGAGCTGCAGAGCATTGGTGGAAGTCCACCCGACCTATATTGAGAGCCCGACACATAGACATTAGTTTGGAGATATTTCGGGAGGCCTTTAGGAGGCAGTTTGTTCCCGATACTGCACAGTGAAAACTACAGGTAGAGTTTTTGGGACTGAACCAGGGGAGTTTGTCAGTGGACGAGTATGAGACTCGATTCCTATCCCTAGGGAGATATGACCCAGATACCATGTATAGTGAGGCCAGGAAGGTCCACAAGTTTATCGATGGGTTGAGACCGGTTCTGCGGTCCAGGTTGGTTCCATTAGACATAGTTACCTATGAGGAAGCAGTGCGCAGGGCGCAACTGTGTGAGCAAGATTACGAGAGGAATGCTTCTGAGTTTGGAAAGTTTAGCCGTAGTGGAGATATACAGAAGAAGAGGCCGGTTAGAGATTTTGGTTATCGAGGAGGGAAGAAACTCTTCGGTAAGAGATCACGAGTGGAAGAGGCACGAGAGAGATATGCTAGACCTCCTGCCTATCCGACTGTAGCCCCAACAAAGGGCATTGTCATAAGAGGACAGAGACCTGCTGCCGATTAGTACAGAAGATGCGGTAGACCACATGGAGATAGACCATGCCCACTGACTCCTATTATATGTTTTCGATGTGGGAAACAGGGTCATATGGCTAGAGCTTGTCCAGAGATGGATAATACTTCACCACCAAGGGGCAGGGAGCCTGATAGAGTTCCAACTGGTACGTCTGCTCAAAGAGGTAGAACGACGGCAGAAGAAAAGGGGAAACAGGTGATGGGTCGAGGGCGAATGCATGCTTTGGACTAGGGGACAACTGATGCTTCATCGGCTGTGATTCGAGGTAACATCCTAATTTATGATATTGAAGCATATGTTTTAATTGATCCTGGTGCCACGCATTCTTTTGTATCGCCTTCATGTGCATGTAAATTAGCAAGACATGTAGAGCGTACACCATTATGCATGATGATGTTGATTAGTACGCCTATGAATAGTAGTCAAGTGGTAGAATATGTATTTAATGACTACAAGTTGAGAGTAGGGGATAAGGAGATGACAGCTAATCTAATATTACTAAGTATGATTGACTTTGATATAATATTAGGAATGGATTGGCTATCTGTAAACCATGATGTTTTAGATTGTTATGCTAAGACAGTTATGTTTCCTAACCCTACTAAATAAGTTGTAAAGTTTAATAAGAATAAATGAAAGGAGTAGTTATGATTATTACATGATTACTGATTTAGAAAAACCTTCAACATATCAAGGTTTCATTGCGTACGTGGTAGATATGGATAAGGCACATCCGGAGTTGTCAGATATTACTGTGGTCAGTGAGTACCCAGATGTTTTTTCGGATTAATTGCCAGGGTTACCACCAGACAGAGAGATGGAGCTCTGTATAGATTTGGTACCTGGTACGGAGCCTATTTCGAGACCACTATATCGCATGGCCTTAGTTGAGCTGGAGGAGCTCAAGACACAGTTACAAGAGCTGTTGGATAGAGGTTTTGTTCGACCGAGTGTTTCACCTTGGGGAGCACCGATTTTGTTTGTGAGGAAGAAAGATGGGAGCCTCCGATTGTGTATAGATTACCGATTGTTGAATAAGGCCATCATCAAGAATAGGTATCCCCTTCCACGCATAGACGACTTGTTATATCAGCTTCAGGGAGCACAGGTCTTTTCCAAGATTGACCTGAGGTCTGGGTATCATCAGCTGAAAGTTCGGAGTGGAGATGTACCCAAGACAGCATTTTGCACCCGATATGGCCATTATGAGTTCATGGTCATGCCATTTGGATTGACGAATGCTCCAACTTCTTTCATGGCTTTGATGAATGATGTGTTCAAGCCATATTTGGACCAATTTGTTATCGTCAATGACATATTGATATATTCGAGATCCAAGGAGGAGCATGAGGAGTACCTCAGGATCGTATTGCAGACTCTACGAGAGCATGAGTTATATGCTAGCTAGTAAGTGTGACTTTTGGTTACCACAGATCTCGTTTTTGGGACATATTATATCGAGAGATGGTGTATCAGTTGATCCATCTAAGATAGAGGCTGTAGTTTAGTGGGAACAGCCAAGGACAGTCACCGAGATCAGGAGTTTTCTGGGTTTAGCTAGATAGTATCGGAGATTCGTTGAGGGATTTTTGAAGTTGGCTGCTCTGTTGACACGTCTTACTCAAAAGAGTGTACCGTTCGTATGGAACGAGGATTGTGAGAAGAGTTTTGAGGAGTTGAAACGTCAATTGACCACTGCTTCGATTCTCACTATCCCTACCAGCTCAGGAGAATTTACAGTGTATACCGATGCTTCTCATTAGGGACTAGGCTGTGTATTGATGTAGGATGGGATTATAGATCCAGATAGTTGAAGGATCATGAGAAGAACTATCTGACCCATGATTTGGAGCTAGCAGCAGTAGTGTTTGCGTTAAAGGTATGGCACCACTACTTGTATGGCGAGAAGTTCCAGATAATTACCGACCACAAGAGCCTCAAGTATCTGTTCTCACAGAAAGAGCTGAACATGAGACAGAGAAGATGGCTAGAGCTTCTGAAGGACTACAATTGTGAGATACTTTATCATCTGGGTAAGGCTAATGTTGTAGCCGATGCCTTGAGCAGGAAGAGCCTAGGGATGGTATCGTATATGATGGTTAGGGAACATGATTTGCTAGAGCAGTTTGCTAGCCTCAGTTTGGGAGTCGTGCCTTCTGACATGGATACAGGCTATGTGATAGCTAGTCTACGCTTGGAGCTAGATCTGTTGACAGGATAAGAGTGGCTCAGCAGCCTGATCCATTTTGTATGGATGTGAGTAGTCAGATGCAGAAGGGCAGAGTGACTGACTTTGAGTTGAGTTCTGATGGACTACTGAGGTTCAGAGGCAAATTGTACATTCCCGAGGATCTAGGACTTAGGAGATTGATATTGGCGGAAGCTCATTCGTCGAGGTATACGTTACATCCGGGGAGTAACAAAATGTATCAGAACCTTCGAAAGGTATACTGGTGGTCGGGTATGAAGAGAGATGTAGCAGACTTTGTGGTAAAGTGTCTCGTATATCAGCAGGTGAAGGTAGAGCATCAGAAACCTGCAGTGTTATTGCAACCTCTACCTATACCGACATGGAAATGGGAGCATATCACCATGGATTTCATGATGGGTTTACCGAGAACCCGCAGGAATCACGATGCTATATGGGTGATCGTCGACAGACTTACGAAGTTAGCCCACTTCCTAGCTATGAGAGCAACCGATACTCTGAGTTTATTAGCAGAACTGTATGTAAGCGAGGTAGTGAGGTTACACGGTGTACCAGTGAGCATAGTCTCTGATAGGGATTCCCGTTTCACTTCCCACTTTTGGGGACATTTTCAGGAAGCGATGGGAACCCAGTTGAGTTTGAGTACCGCTTTCCATCCTCAAACAGATGGTCAGTCAGAGAGGACTATATAGACTCTGGAGGATATGTTGAGAGCATGTGTGCTAGATTTTAGAGGCTCCTGGGATGACCACCTACCACTAGCCGAGTTCGCATACAAAACAGTTATCATTCGAGTATCGGGATGGCACCGTATGAGGCTTTGTATGGCTGTAGATGTCATTCCCCTATTGGATGGGAAGAAGTGGGTGACCGTAAGATTTTCGCTCCTGACATGGTTACACAAGCATCTGAGGACGTCCACTTGATAGTAGAGAGACTGAGGACGGCTCAGAGTAGACAGAAGAGTTACGCTGACAGGAGACGTAAGCCACTAGAGTTTGCAGTTGGTGAATCCGTGTTTTTAAGAGTTTCTCCTTCCAAGGGCATAGCGAGGTGTGGGAAGAGAGGGAAACTAAATCCTCGCTATATTGGACCCTATGAGATGCTTGATCGAGTGGGAGATAAGGCGTATAGGTTGGCATTGCCACCAGACTTATCAGGTGTCCATAACGTCTTCCATATATCGATGTTTCGGAAGTATCACCCGAATCCGACACATGTGATTAGTTACGAGCCTTTGGAGCTCCGAGAGGACATGTCATATGTTGAGAGACCGATTCGGATATTGGATAGGAAGGAGAAGGTATTGAGATCGAAGACCATTGGGTTAGTGAAGATTCTCTAGCAGCATCATACTTCAGAGGAAGCTACTGGGAGTAAGAGAGTTTGATGCGAGAGAAGTACCCTCACCTATTTGATGACTGACTTGGTTCTAATTTGGAGGACCAAATTTTCTGAGTGGGGGAGGATTGTCAGACCCGGATTTTATGTAGCTTGTTCCTTATGATTCCTATGTGTATAAACACTTTATTACATAGTTGAATCATAAGAAGAGTATTTACTAACATGCAATCGACAATTTGAGAAATTAAAAATGCATGTAAGTTACATAACAGCGAAATAAGGGTTAAGTTAATTCCCGAACGAGTGCAGGGGTAAAACGGTCAAATGACTGAAATTCGATATAATTTCGATAAGACAATTTCATTAAAAATATGAAATTGAGGAATCTTGATCAAAATCGAAGAAAATATTTAATTTCGAGCCCAATTGATCAAGATATAAATTTATTAGAATTTATTAAAATTTTTACCTCGAAAAATGAGCCCAAAAATAGTGGAAAAATATATCGAAAAGGTAAAATCGGACTGATAATTCATTTATGGACTAAATGAATTTAATATGATTTTTTAGATATTTTTGGGATATTTTTGGGATATTTTAAGATTTTTATTATTATTTTAAGAATAAAATAATAATAAAAATATATTATAAATAAAAGAAAAAAAAAGGAAATCTGAAATTTGGAAATCGGGGAGAGAGAAAAGAGGGGAAACCGCGTGAAAGCTGAGGAAGAAGAAGACCACCGGACGGCGAGCACCAGTGACCCCACGGTCAGGAACGCGGTTGAAAAAGGAAGAGGAGGTCCGTGCGCACCCATTGGCACCGGTCACGCCCTCCACCGACGTCGGACGCCGACGAATCGAAGAGGAGAAGCCGCAGAGGAAAAGATGAGATCCGACGGCCAACGGCGGTGCTTAGTCCCGATCGAGCCCAGCCTAGTGTTACCCAGGCTGAGGCGCGCCGAACGACAGTGGTGATGCGTCGGGAACCGGTCGGAAGACGCCAGCACGACCAAAGGAAGCCTGAATAGGTCGGCGGTTCAGTGAAGAAGGTTCTGCGCTGAACCGGACCGGACTGGTTCAGCCAAGGAGAAAATGGGAAAAAGAAGAAAAAGAAAGAAAAAGGAAAAAGGAAATTTTCGGGATTTCACCGAACTTCGGGTAAGTCGATACGAGGTCAAAAGTGACCGATTTGATTTTCGATAAATTTATTTAAATTATATTTAATCGAAAATTGACCCGAAGTTAAATATATAAAATTGTGCCGTTCGACGATAAATTCCGAGCCGAAGCCTGATCGAACTTCGATTTGCGTACCATCGCATAATCTCGAGTAAGTAAAGCTCATTTACGACAATTTATGTGATTATTGCATATTTAAGATTTATTTTACGCATTTCGGATTAAATTCCGTATTTAGTCAATTATATTCAGAATTTCGAATTAACTGTCGTAAATGATATACGGGCTATCCAAAGAGCTTGGAATAAAGCCCAATGGGTATTGATAGGCCCAATGAGTCGATAGACCCTGATGAAGGGAAATAATAAGTGGAAAATGGGCTTAATACGGATTAAGGCCCAATTAAAGTATTTATGCCCATTTAGAGTAAACGGGCACAATTACGGGAAATAGACTATATTTAATGTGAAATACAGTAGGAAAAGTGTAATTAACTTGATAAATGGTTATATGCAGCTCCAGAGATTATTGGAGGAGCAAATCGGACTGCTGAAACAAGCAGCGCAGAGAAAGTGAAATTTCTCGAGTGATTGTAGGTAAGGGACTGTTGTGAGTAGTTAGAGATACCTGCACATATTTTCGTCTGCTTTTACATTCACTTAAAAACTCTGAGGGTCAGAGAAAGTGAATAATAATTATTGCGATCCGATAGTGGCAAATTATGATTTTACCCCTAGTTAGTCAAAAAGTTAACTTTAGTGAAAAGTTGTAAAAAGCATGGAAACCACTATTTTGAGTGTTTAACTGCTGTTTAGCAGGAGAATAAATAGATGGGCTAATGATTTTAAGGTTGATGTGAATTAAGTACACTTTATAGTGTTGATTTTGATATTTTGTAAATCATCCCTTTTTAAAAAGCCATCTATCATATTATGTGAGAATAAATCGTGCTGGAGCACAGCTCGCACTGGATTTCATATATTTTTCACATATGTTAGTGCTGGATTTTGATTCGCACTAGATTTCCATGACATGCATGATAGAGTACTGGAGTTATTACTTGTACTCAGTTTTATATGATATATGCATGAGAGAGTGCTGGAGCGATTAGCTCGTACTCGAGTTTTACATGAGATACATGACAAAGTGCTGGAGCGTTGCTCGTACTCGATTCTTCATGATTTATGCATAGCATGGTACTGGAGCTATTGATCGTACTTGATTTAATACATGAACTATACATTGACCTAGTTGCTGGAGGTTTACTCGCACTAGAGTTGAGTTTGTGATGTGAAACAGTGTTTGAGCAGAGTGTCGACTGAAAGTCGCGCTCAAAGGCTCGCACTGTATGTGATATATAATACATGTTACAAACCCATGCTCGAATCCTTGTGTGACTGAGTGTCACATTATGTGTGAGGATATCCGTATGAGGGTATTAGAGATGTGGTATGATATTCCATGGTTTGAGGGCTAAGACCTATGGCAAGCACCCCAACTGTGATGTAGGGTCCATGGAGTACATTGTACCGTGCGAGTGGCATGGAGTACCCTGCCATACCGTGCATGTAGCATGGGAGTACACTATACCGTGTGGTGTTGTGGAGTTGAGGAGGATATAGCCGGCGGTTGTGATGGACTGACCCCCCTCCCGTTGCAGCAGTGATGCCCCACACATCGAGATCTGTGTCGCTTGGGATCACATGTCGGATATGATCATAGTCCAGGATACTATTTACATTTCACCATAGAGTCTCACATGATATATCACTTGATTGACTGATTTAAATTGAGGACAGACCTGAGGGATGGGTCGGACTCCGATTTTGTGATGTGAATGATTTAAATACCATATTTATTGTGATTTAAATATACATGGCATGATTTATCTAAAGGCATGATTTATATAAAGATGCATTGTTTTGCACTACATGCCTACATTTGAGAAAGAAAGCATGGTTTCTGTACATGAGATTTAATCTGTACAAGTATACATATATATATATATATTTAAAGACATGCTTTTAAAGTGAGTTAAGGAAATAATGTTTTCAAGGCATAGCATTATTTTGAGTAGATAGTGTAGATATCTATTTGCTTGCCTGATTTTCTTACTGAGCGCGTTGTATGCTCACCCCCTTTCTTTACATCTCTCTACAGAGCATCAGCAGTAGATTGAGAGCTATTGAGGGATAGTGTTCCTGAGTCCACTACTACTTCCTATCGATCGATAGGTATACATGTTTTGTACAGTATGTATCTAAACATAGAAACAGCATAGTAATGTATACGATATATATTATGGGGAATGCATTTGTGTTAGATTTTATATAATCTCACATGTATTATAAAAGCAATTACAGTCAGTAAACAGTATATTGATATGTATGTATAATAATGGATAACGTGGTAAGCGAGGATTCTAACATCGAATCACAGCCCAACCATTGAAGAGAGGAAAGGTAAGTTAAAAATGTAAAAAATTTGTAGTGATTTTGGTTAAAGTCGTGGATTGAGAAAGGGTCCTGACATAATGACATGTTTTTGAGACTAAGGGCTCGTCATGATATCTGCACATCGATGCCTCCGTTTTGGTAATGTGAGATGCCTCCGATTTGGTAACGTGAGATGACTCCGTTTTGGTAACTTGAGATGCCTCCGCTTTGGTAGCGATGAGATGGCTCCGCTCTGGTTGCGTTGAGATACTTCCGCCCTGGTTGACGCCAAGACTTTGCTATGCTCGGGTCTTACCACAGGCTGATGATTCTCTCATTTAAGGATACCTTCGTTGAGGACAATGTGATGTGATGATTTCTTTCATGACCCTTATATTATGCTTAGCCTCTATAAACATTTTGAGATATGACGTGTTGTGAAAATGAGATAATGATGTTTTTGATGAATTGTGATTTTAATCACTATTTTATAATTATGTGAAATAATGCCATTATTACACTTTTGTTTTGATGATGATTTCTAAATCTCATATGCACTCCTTACTGAGCTAGTTGAAGTTCACCCCCTCTATTCCTCCCCCACAGATTATTTACAGTGAGCGCTAGTGTCAGGACCCTCAACTTACCAAAATACATACAAATTTTTCACATTTTCATGCATCATTTACTATTTGTCCTTACCTTAATCGTGAATAGCAACTCTCTTCAGTTGGGCTGTGTGTTGACGTCTAACTCACTCCACCATACCAATTCAATTTGTATATTATTTATGAGTAAACACTTGTATAAATGTATATATATCAGAGTTGTTACATGTGTTTACATTGTTTTACATCCCCAATAGTTACATACAAAATGCTACTGTGCTATCGTAAGTTTAGATACAAAATTTCAACAGTGTGTATACCTTATGCGATGGGATGCAGCGGATTACCAAAAAGGGAACGCCTCCAGTCACGCTCACTCTTTACTCAAATCTCTATAGAGAGAGGGAAAATAAGGGGGGTGAGCAAACCACACGCTTAGTAAGGCAATCATGCGAACAGGTAGATACTGCGCTATCTACGTGATCGTGATGCCATGCTCAAAAGCATTTAGTTCATCATTTTATCACAAAACATGAGTGTATGATTGTGTTAATGATATGTAAAGCATTTATGCTATTAAAATCCAGTGCATAATTCAATTCAAAGCATGGTATAAATCATCATGCATAATTCACCATAAAGCATGGCATTACCCATCATGCATTTTTCTCAAATAAGCATGGCATTAAACATCATGCATTTTTCACAATAAAGCATGGCATTAATCATCATGCTTCGATGCACTTTAAACCATTAACAATCGATATCTCAAAATATTTCAACACTTGTCAGGTTCAGCCCCTCCCTCGGACTGTCTTGACCCACAAATCATTTCAAACATGGATTTTATTCACAAACCATTAGACATGTGAAATAGGCAATTCAATAAAAGGTAATAACCTCTAGGTCTATGGCCATAACCTATGATACTGGCTACACGGATCAGGTGTGCGGGATATCACCACTATCTGCTTCCACACGGGAGGTGGATCAAATCTAGCCCGTCGATCAATAGCAGATCTCGTCCGAAGATGGCATATCACAATCTCAACACGGTACAACGTACTCCATGCTACTTGCACGGTACAACGTACTCCATGGACCCAATCAATACATCATATCACGCCACATCTCAAAACTTATGTGTGAGCCTAATTAATCGATACGACCTCTTGTCTACTCGAAGCTCCTAACATGGCTATCAACATCTCAAAATCACGAATACACGTGCGTGCCTATTTAATCGGTACGACACCCAGTCTGCCCGAAGCTCTAAGCACGACAACAAATAAGGTGGGCATCTAGTGTGAGCCAAGCTCCAAGCACCATGCCAAAACCAGTATGAAATCCATGTGAAAACTAGTGGGAGCTAAGCTCCGGCACCCATATGTATAAAACACATCAAATCTCGTGCGAGTCATACTCTAGCACGTTTTCATTCTCACGAAAACCATCTAGGTGGCTCAAATCTTTGTAAAGTATGGTTAATAAAACCAAAACACACTCATTTCTTTTGCAAATCATTACAATGTCAGCCAACCTACCAATCATTTGCTAAAAAGCAATAAAACATGATTTTCAAAGCAATATGCTTTTGTTTTCATGCACATTTCTCAAACACCCAACTTTTGCCTTCAATCACCCAATTTCATTTTCTAACATCTCATGCATTCTAGCAAAACATTAAGCATCCAAATTGCGCACAGATATCTCTAAGAGTCCACACAATTCCCTTACCTCGATTTACTCGGTGCGACTCTTTTCCTCTTAGCTTTTTACGCTCTTGGCTCAACTCGCTCCGGCGTATCCTCGGAAGCTGTAATTTATTCATCATACGTTCGAGTTAGTATTACTAACTCTCGTTCAACTAAACGTTCCACCCAATGCCTTAAACGCTCGTTTTACCCTTTTTGGGTAAGCCTCTCTATTCATTCCATATTATTATCTTAAAGTTATCTCTTCAACACCATTATCATCTAGAGATATCCCATTCATCATTTATTCCACCACATTTCACTTCTCACACTAACCCATTTCTAGGTTATATTCATTTCATGGCATTCTATGTAGTTCTACCCACAATGTGCACACCCAAATCAACTTTATAATCATTAACTTGGATTTGTGCACTAGAAACTTACCTCTTTGGATTTCCTCTTTACTCCAATTAGAAATGCCCTTTGTTCCTTCAATCCAACAAATGGAAAAATGCCTCCAAACTATGTTGTTCTTCTCCTTGAGGTGAACAACTTTGCCTATAATAGTCTTCCATCAAATCTCCTTGAAAATGGTTGGATTTAGAGAGAGAAAATTAAGTTTTGGGTCAGAAAGGGAAGGAAAGGGTTTTGTCTCGAAATCTACAGATTTTCAACACCCCTTTTTATAGAAATAGCTTGAGGAGATCGATCTGCACAAGGAGGAGATCGATCTGGTCCCCTTAAATTCCTATTTTCCATGACATTTTAAGGATGAGATCGATCTGTCGAGGCTTGAGATCGATCTGCTCCAAACATAGAGCTAAGGAGATCGATCTGTATGCTTGAGGATCGATCTTTTCATTACAAAATATTTAGGAGATCGATCTGGCCCCATTGGAGATCGATCTACCCTATTCCTTTGCTCAAATATAAGCATTTTGACTCATCCTATGAGATCGATCTGGCTTGCATAATTTCTAGATTTTGCTGTAGTTTCCTGCAGGAACTTATACCAAAACATCCTTAATTTGTTGCCATGGTCATTTTCTCATCCATTCATCATTGAGGCTTGAAAATGACATCCATTCATACTTTATACCTATTAAAACTTGTGTGGAATCTTTGTATAACCAATGTATATGGTATACACCAAATGAAAGTGCACAACTCATGCACATTTTCCTTCTCTTTTACCACACTACCCATTTTCCATTTTACTCTCATTCATCACAAATCAAAGTCCATTCGTTCACATGCATACATAATGTAACTTGTATGTACAAATCACAACTCTTATTACAAGTGTGTACATTAACTTATGGACTTACATCACATATACTTCACTTATGAATTCATAGTATAACTCCATTTACATTTCTAAAAGCATAATACAATTATACATATATGGGGTCTCACATTCTCCCCCACTTAGAAAATTTGGTCCTCCAAATTAGAACCAATTCAATCTGTGAATAACTCGAGATATTTCTCCCGCATCAAACTCTCCAATTTCCATGTGGCTTCTTCCACAGTGTGATGTTGCCAAAGGACTTTCAGCAAGGGAATTATCTTTGTCCTCAATATTTTCTCTTTTCTGTCAAATACCCGAACTAGCTTCTCAACGTATGTCATACCCTCGTTAAGCTCCAATGGCTCATATCTTATCACATGCGCCAGGTCTGGGTGATACTTTCTTAACATGGATATGTGGAAGACATTGTGAACACTTGCCAATCCCGATGGTAATGCCAACCTGTATGCCTTATCTCCTACCTTATCAAGTATCTCAAATGGCCCTATATATCGATAGCTCTCATAGCTAGAAAATAGGCTGATTTTGTAAATCGATCCACAATCACTCATATGGCATCATGACCACTCCGGGTCCTCGACAATCCCATCACAAAATCCATGGTGACATGCTCCCACTTCCATGTCAGTATCGATGGAGGTTGCAATAACCCTGCAGGCTTCTGATGCTCTACCTTCACCTGCTAACAACGATACACTTAACAACATATTTAGCAATGTGCCTTTTCATCCAAGACCACCAATAACCCTTTCGAAGGTTTTGATACATCTTGGTACTACCTAGATGTATCGTATACTTCGATGAGTGAGCCTCTGTCAAGATCAACCGTTGGATATCTGCATCAACAAGAATACATATCCTACCTCTGAACCTCAACAATCCATCCGAACTCAACCCAAAGTCCATCTCTGTGCCTCTCTGTATCTACCCGAAAATATCACTGCACTGCTGATCAATTTGCTGAGCTCGTTGGATTCGATCTACCAGATCCGGTTCCAACTGCAGGCTAGCTATCATAAATCCACTATCAACGTCAGGTGAGGTCATATCCAAACTGAGGTTCGTGAACTATTCCAACAGCTTGTGTTCCCTGATCATCATAAATGATACCATCCTAAGATGCTTCATACTCAATGCATCAGCAACCACATTTGCTTTGCCCGGGTGGTATAGGATCTCAAAATCATAATCCTTTAACAGCTCGAGCCATCTCCTCTGTCTCATGTTCAACTCTTTCTGCGAGAACAGGTACTTAAGGCTCTTGTGATCTGTGTAAACATGAAATCTCTCACCATAGAGGTAGTGGCACCATATCTTCAGCGCAAACACCACCATTGCCAACTTCAAGTCATGCGTCGAGTAGTTCTTCTTGTGATCCTTCAACTGTCTAGATCCATAGGCTACTACCTTCCGATCCTGCATCAATATGCAACCCAGTCTTAGGTGTGAAGCATCTGTATACACTGAGAAACATCCTGAGCTGGTAGGAATGGTGAGGATCAGAGCTGTGGTTAATCTCCTTTTCAACTCCTCAAAGCTTTCCTCACACTTCTCATCCCACATATACTCCATATTCTTCCTCGTGAGACAAGTCAAAAGAGCAGCTAATCTCGAGAATCCTTCTACAAACCTTCGGTAATACCCAGCTAAACCTAAGAAACTTTTGATCTCTGTCACTGTCTGGGGTTCTGCCACTGAACTACGGCCTCAATCTTAGATAGATCCACCAACACTCGATCTTTTGATACTATATGACCCAGAAAAGAGATCTGTTCCAACTAAAAGTCGCACTTACTGAGTTTAGCATACAACTTCTTCTCTCTGAGGGTCTGTAGCACTATCCTTAGATGCCTCTCATGCTCCTCTCTAGATCTTGAGTACACCAGTATATCATTAATAAACACAATAACAAACCGATCCAAATACTGGTGGAATACCTCATTTATCAATGACATAAAAGCTGCGAGAGCATTCGTCAACTCGAATGGCATAATCATAAATTCATAATGTCCATACCGGGTACGAAAAGTGGTCTTGGGTACATCTCCTCCTCGTATCTTCAATTGGTGGTACCAAGATCTCAGATCTATCTTGAAAAAGACCTGCGCTCCCTTAAGCTGATCCAACAAGTCATTGATGCGTGGAAGGGGAGATTTATTCTTGATGGTGGCCTTATTCAACAACTAGTAATCTATACACAGTCAGAGGCTTCCATCCTTCTTCCTTACAAACAGAATCGGTGCTCTCCAAGGTGAGACGCTCGGTCTGATGAATCCCTTCTCTAGCAACTCTTGTAGCTGTTTCCTTAATTCTTCTAACTCAACTTGAGCTATTTGGTAAGGTGGCTTAGATATCGGCTCTGTACCAGGTGCCAACTCTATACCAAACTCTATCTCCCTATCTGGAGGTAACCCTGGTAACTCATCCGAAAAGACATCTGGAAACTCCTTAACCACTAGTATGTCTCCCAATTCCGGACGTGCCTTATCCATCTCAATCACATAAGCGATGAACCCTTCGCATTATTCTTTCCACCATTAGTAGTCATAAATCACCATATTCACACACAAGATTGATAAACAGATTTATCTTTCATACATCATGTATCAAGATTGTACTCATCACACTTATAATACCATGTTCTTTAATTTCATTTCACAAAATGTACTACAAGGTTGTCTATCTTTAGAAACATCAAAGTTTTTGCATGACAATCCATAACAACATGATTTGCAGCCACCGAATCCATCCCTAGGATTACATCTAAGTCACTCATATTTAACAAGATCAAATCAGCTGCCATTTCGTTACCTCCTATCCTCATCTTACAATCTCTATATACATGCTCGATCAACTGACTATCATTCATAGGGGTAGATATCAATAACATCTTATCAAGCAGTGTGGGTTTTACATGCTTCAATAATTTACATGCAAAAGATGGCAATATAAAGGAATGCGTGGCACCAGGATCAAACAATACAAATGCTTCTAAATCAAAGATTTGGATGATACCTTTTACCACATCCGAAGATTAATCCCCAGTGTCCTGGCCCAGTGCGTGCACTCATCCTCTGCTCACACCCACTGCTTGCTTCCCCTTTTCCTCAGCTGTAGCCCTCCTCCTCGGAGCAGCTGTACCAACTAGAGCCCTCTCTGGCTTCTTGCCCATGATCAAACAATACAAATGCTTCTAAATCAAAGATTTGGATGGTACATTTTACCACATCCGAAGATTAATCCCCAGTGTCCTGGCCCAACACGTGCACTCGTCCTCTACTCACACCCACTGCTTGCTTCCCCTTTTCCTCAGCTGTAGCCCTCCTCCTCGGAGCAGCTGTACCAACTAGAGCCCTCTCTGGCTCTTTGCCCTTTTATGGGGCTCTCTCTATCATCTCTGGGCAATCCCTGATTATGTGCCCTGGTTTCCCACATCTAAAGCATACTACCTGAGGTTCATAGCATGGTCAAGTTCCATGGTACCTGCCACACTTGCCACATTGTTCTGTAGTAGGCCGTGGCCCTCTAATCACAATTCCCTTAGCTGGAGCAATGGCCTGATACATGGGAATATTATCTGTCCTCTCCTAGATCTCTTCGATCCTTGGCCTCTTTCTAGTAAACCTCTTGCTTCCCTTATAACTGAAGCCTCTATCCATCACTAGTCTTTTCTTATCTTTGTCCCTTGTCTTACTAACCTTTCCAAACTCTGAGGCGATTCTATCAATATCTTGTTCACATAATTGCGCCCTGCGCACTGCCTCCTCATAGGTCGATATATCCAGAGGAACCAATCTGGACCTGATGGTCGATCTCAATCTATCCACAAATTTTTGGATTTTCTCAACCTCATTACTCATTGTGTTGGGATCATACTTGCCCAAGGAGATAAAGGTCGTGTCATACTCATCCACAGTCTTACTCCCTTGGGTCAATCCCAAAAATGTCATTTTCATCTTCTGCTGTGCGGTATCCGGAATGTACTGTCTCTGGAAGGCCTCCAAAAATATACCCCAGCTGATCTCAGTATGACGGGCTCTCAAAATATGCCTGGTGGACTACCACCAATGTTTTGTTGATCCCTTCAGCATAAAAGCAACAAACGCTACTATCTCGGTAGCATTGCACTCAAAGAACCCATACAGCTTCTCGATCTCATTAATCTAATCCTCAGCTGCCACTGGGTCCTTAACTCCACCGAAAGATGGCGGTCTAAACTTCTGGAACTGCCGCAGTCTATCCAAATCACAACCGTAATCCGAGCTTCTACTAGCCTTTGGTGTAGCAACAGGTGTAGGCACATCCTGTGTGGATAGGGTATCTATAGTCTGTGGCCTCTAGGCTTGCCTTGCTCGTGCCTCAGGACCTGCCACCTGCTCGGCATCACCCTATGTAGCGGGACTCCATCTACTGCTAACTCCAGGAAAGGATTGGGTGACCAACTCCAATATCATCTCAATGCTCCGCTTAATCCTCGCGAAGCGAGTCTCAGTACTCTCGGGCCCCTCCTCTGGACCCTATGGAGTGTGCTCAACCTCAGCCTCCACCTCAACCTCATCCTGAGCCTCATGTGTTTCTAGCTCAACATGACCCCCTAGCCTACCTATACGGCCTCTAACTTGAGCCCTCACCCCTCAAACATGACTGGTATTAGGCATAATTAGTCAATTCCCTACATTCACATAAACTTCTTAGTCAACCCATAGACACACACACAATTTGTATCTAAACAAGTACAGTAACATGGGGATGTAATTTTTCAACTTATTAAATATTTTAGACACGACACACGTCAGAACAACTCGAACCTCTGATACCAACTTCTGTCACGACCCTCAACTTACTAAAATACGTATAAATGTTTTATATTTTCATGCATCATTTACTATTCATCCTTACTTTAATCGTGAACAGCAACACTCCTCAATAGTTGGGCCATGTGTCGACGTCTAACTCACTCCACCATACCAATTCA
Source organism: Firmiana major (assembly GCA_033439115.1). Classification (NCBI taxonomy): domain Eukaryota; kingdom Viridiplantae; phylum Streptophyta; class Magnoliopsida; order Malvales; family Malvaceae; genus Firmiana; species Firmiana major. The sequence goes on from CM065899.1 coordinate 68,582,735, forward strand.
ATTTGTATATTATTTATGAGTAAACACTTGTATAAATGTATATGTATCAGAGTTGTTACATGTGTTTACATTGTTTTACATCCCCAATAGTTACATACAAAATGCTACTGTGCTATCGTAAGTTTAGATACAAAATTTCAACAGTGTGTATACCTTACGTGATGGGATGCAACGGATTACCAAAAAGGGAACGCCTCCAGTCACACTCACTCTATACTCAAATCTGTAGAGAGGGGGAAAATAAGGGGGTGAGCAAACCACACGCTCAGTAAGGCAATCATGCGAACAGGTAGATATTGCACTATCTACGTGATCATGATGCCATGCTCAAAAGCATTTAGTTCATCATTTTATCTCAAAACATGAGTATATGATTGTGTTAATGGTATGTAAAGCATTCATGCTATTAAAATCCAATGCACAATTCAATTCAAAGCATGGTATAAATCATCATACATAATTCATAATGAAGCATAACATTACCCACCATGCATTTTTCTCAAATAAGCATGGCATTAAACATCATGCATTTTTCACAATAAAGCATGGCATTAATCATCATGCGTCGGTGCACTTTAAACAATTAACAATCGATATCTCAAAACATTTCAACACTTGTCAGGTCTCAGCCCCTCCCTCGGACTGTCCTGACCCACAAATCATTTCAAACATGGATTTTATTCACAAAGCATTAGACATGTGAGATAGGCAATTCAATAAAAGATAATAACCTCTAGGTCTACGGCCATAACCTGTGATACCGGCTACACGATCAGGTGTGCGGGATATCACCACTATCTACTTCCACACGGGAGGTGGGTCAAATCCAGACTGTTGGTCCATATCAGATCTCGTTCGAAGACGGCATATCACAATCTCAACACGGTACAACGTACTCCATGCTACTTACACGGTACAACGTACTCCATGGACCCAATTGATAATTCTATTTTTAATAGAATTATTTGTGCTTAAATTCCTAATTATTTATTTAATCCCCAATTTATTTTATTAATAATCGCCTTTATTTAATTAAAATTCTTTAATGTGCAGATAAATTAAATCCGGATGAAACTCAGTCGTTTCAATCAGAATTGGGCTGAAAACGAGCTAAAGGAGACTGGACCACTTCCAATTTGTAGACCGAGTCATCAGTCGTCTGGACACAGGTGATGCCAAGTGTCCATATTTTATTCTCTTCGAAATGATAAGATTGAAAGACACCGTGCCAACCTTCTGAAAGACACACGTCGGGCGACATCGCACAACTAATTGGACAAAAAGATTGATGATGTGGAAATATCTGCTCTGCAGCAAATCAAAGGAAGACAAGTGGACAAACAATGCTAACTCATTTAGGATGAGAAAATTACCATTATACCCCTAAGTGTGTATATAAGTAGAAAAAGATGGCAATTGAAAAAAAAGGGTAGCCTAGGTTAGAATAGAAGTAATTTAGGAGTAGGAGTAGTGTAGGTAGAGTAGTTTTTAGAGTTATTTCATTTTCTAGTATTTTTTACTTTCCTGTTTATTTTACTTTGCAATTTTCGTTAGCCACCATTGTTAAGTTACTATTCTTTCCATCTTCATGTTATTAAAAGCTTTTTGTTCATGGTTTTGTAAAGTTTCATCCCTTTATTTTCATGCTTGGTTTACTGTTTTCTTTTATGATCGTTTTTCTTATTCTTTAGTTTTGTTTTATCATTGTTACAGTAGCTCATCATGTCTCCATGCTTCTTTTCATTTTTCTGTTTTAATTTAAGTTGTTTATTAGTTGAAGTTTTTTTGGCTTTTCTGCATTTCACCTTCCTGTCTCCGTTTTTGCATGATTGAGACTGCTTGGTTTTGTTCAACGTAGTAGTGGACTGCTACAGAGGACAAGGAGCAAAGCGTGGTTGTTGGAGTTTCCATTTTTTCTATTTCACAACTTCTTTTGTTTCGGTTTAGTCTTCAGCTGTTAATTTTATCCTTGTTCTCGGTTTAATTTCAGTTTGCCTATTTTACTTTCATTCACTGCTTTAACTTTTTATTAGCTGCATTTCTTTTGATCTTTAATGTTGATGATAAATTGTCCTAAAGCATCATTTCCATTTCTCTGTTCTGCCCTGTTTCTTGTTTCTGTTACTGTTCTTTCATTATGTATATTTTTTATTCATTTAATTGCTACAGCTACGTTAGTGATGTGCAGGACGTGGTGACAGATTCGGCTGGGGCGGGTGCTGCTGTGCTCATCGAGTGCAGGGAATGAAGCCAAGAAAAAGCAATGTAGGAGCAGAACCAGTTGCAGCACCTGAGCTGGGTAGGACGATGTGCAGCGGATGAGACATGGAGTAGAAGAACAGAATCGAGAGAGTAAGACATAATTGGACAAACCGACAGCATTTAGAGTAGAAGACAGGACCGTGAGCACCTGAAGCAAGCAGTGGGGATGTGCATTGATTGGGCAAGACAGACCGAGGAACAGCAGCTGAAGCAGAGGTTGCAGGCCGACTGGAGACAGCACGAACAGCAGCTTGGAGCAGCACTTGCAAAGGACGTGTGCAACAACATAGCACCCGGAACCGAGAATGCCTGGAGCTGGAATTTGCAAAGAAGACAGTGTACAATGTAGTATCGGGACCACCCACTTGATTTGCAAAGTAGTTTAAGGCCTTGTTTGGCCAATTAATTTGTTATTTCATGCTTTTAGTTGTTTTAATCTTTAATTAGTTGTTAGTTTTTGTTAATTGGTAGGTTAATTTTATATCTTTGCATGTTAATTTAATTTATAGTGTTAATTTTTAGTTAGTAGTTAATTTTATATTATATGTTTTAGGATTTTATTTTAATGTAGAGTTTTTATGTTGCATTTAGAATTAATTTAGATTAAATGTGTTGCATGCATTTTTAATTTAGTCTTAATTTTTATTAGATTTTAGGTTAGTTTAATTTGCAATTTTTATTAGTTTAATTACATGCATTTTTATTTTAAGTTTGTTTTAATTTTAGTTTAGTTTAATTTTATTTCTTCATTTTCATATTTGCATTTTATTTTAATTGCGTTAATTAATTTTAACTCTTATAATTATCTTTCGTAGGTATTTGCTTTTAATTGCGTGGAGCTCGATAAGTAGATCTTAGCTCAATTTTATTTTCTTTATTTCTTAATGATTATTGTTTTCAGTACTTTTAATTTTAGCCTTGTAGACCACCCATTAAGAATTCATAATTTGCTAGGATATACTTAGGTGCGAGCCTATTTAATCGGTGCGACACCCAGTTTGCCCGAAGCTCCAGGCACGGCAACAAATAAGGTGGGCATCTAGTGCGAGCCAAGCTCCAAGCACCATGTGAAAACCAGTATGAAATCCATGTGAAAACTAGTGCGAGCTAAGCTCCAGCACCCATCTGTATAAAACACGTCAAATCTCGTGCAAGTCATACTCTAGCACGCTTTCATTCTCATGAAAACCATATAGGTGGCTCAAATCTTTACGAAGTATGGTTAACAAAACCAAAGAACACTCATTTCTTTTGCAAATCATTTCAATGTCAGCCAACCAACTAATCATTTGCTAAAAAGCAATAAAACATGATTTTCAAAGTAATATGCTTTTGTTTTCTTGCACATTTCTCAAACACCCAACTTTTGCCCTTCAATCACCCAATTTCATTTCCTAACATCTCATGCATTCTAGCAAGACATTAAGCGCCCAAATTGCGCACAGATATCTCTAAGAGTCCACACAATTCCCTTACCTCGATTTACTCGGTGTGACTCTTTTCCTCTTAGCTTCTCACGCTCTTGGCTCAACTCGCTCCGGCGTATCCTCGAAAGCTGCAATTTATTCATCATACGTTCGAGTTAGTATTACTAACTCTCATTCAACTAAATGTTCCACCCAATGCCTTAAACACTCATTTTACCCTTTTTGGGTAAGCCTCTCTATTCATTCCATATTATTATCTTAAAGTTATCTTCTCAACACCATTATCATCTCGAGATATCCCATTCATCATTTATTCCACCACATTTCACTTCTCACACTAACCCATTTCTAGGTTATATTCATTTCATGGCATTCTATGTAGTTCTACCCACAATGTGCACACCTAAATCAACTTCATAATCATTAACTAGACAAATGTACTTGGATTTGTGCACTAGAAACTTACCTCTTTGGATTTCCTCTTTGCTCCAATTAGAAATGCCCTTTGTTCCTTCAATCCAACAAATGGGGAAATGCCTCTAAACTATGTTGTTCTTCTCCTTGAGGTGAACAACTTTGCCTCTAATAGTCTTCCCTCAAATCTCTTTGAAAAGGGTTGGATTTAGAGAGAGAAAACTAGGTTTTAGGTTGGAAAATGAAGGAAAGGGTTTTGTCCCGAAATCTGTAGATTTTCAACACTCCTTTTTATAGAAATAGCTTGAGGAGATCGATCTGCACAAGGAGGAGATCGATCTGGTCCCCTTAAATTCCTCTTTTCCATGGTATTTTAAGCATGAGATCGATCTGTTGAGGCTTAAGATCGATCTGCTCCAAACAGAGAGCTAAGGAGATCGATCTGTATGCTTCAGGATCGATCTTTTCATTACAAAATGTTTAGGAGATCGATCTGGCCCCATTGGAGATCGATCTACCCTATTCCTTTGCTCAAATATAAGTATTTTGGCTCATCCAGATCGATCTCTCATCCTATGAGATCGATCTGGCTTGCATAATTTCCAGATTTTGCTATAGTTTCCTGCAGGAACTTATACCAAAACATCCTTATTTTACTGCCATGGTCATTTTCTCATCCATTCATCTTTGAGACTTGAAAATAACATCCATTCATACCTTATACCTATTAAAACTTGTGTGGAATCTTTGTATAACTAAAGTATATGGTATACACCAAATGAAAGTGCACAACTCATGCTCATTTTCCTTCTCTTTTACCACACTACCCATTTTCCATTTTACTTCCATTCATCACAAATCAAAGTCCATTCCTTCACATTCATACATAATGTAACTTGTATGTACAAATCACAACTCTTATTACAAGTGTGTACATTAACTTATGGACTTACATCACATATACTTCACTTATGAATTCATAGTATAACTCCATTTACATTTCTATGTACATATTACAATTATACATATACGAGGTCTCATAGCTAGTACGTACTGCATACATGACACAGGCTGGTGGACGAGACTCTCCCCAAGCTATTGCTTGTACACGCTAGTGGTATAATTCAATTCATTTTATATCCAGACACTGATGAAATGCAGACACCTATATTTAAGTAACGTTGGGATGTAATCAAAATGATATAAGTATAGAAAGTAGAAAGTGGATTTCTTTTGATATCATGTTATTTAGTTGAGTAAATGTTGATGCCGAGAGATCCTTGGGATATTGGTTGATGGATTAGAAATAAAATCAATTGAATGGTGAATATCGTGGATGAGCAGTTTAATAACGTATAGATATGAGAATAACTAACACTGTACAAGAATACACCACGAGTAGGAAGTTTAATTGAAGAAAAAATTTTAAATTAACCCTATTTTTCGCGCTTTTGAGCTGTTACAGATTTGGTTGTATTAGAACAAAGGGTGTCTAGTATTGTTAGTGTCGATCAATTGGAAATAGATTGCATCCTAACTGTCTGTACTTTTCTGGTTATAAATTAAATTTGACGGTTAAAATCATAATCGATTTTTAATGTACACGCACAAGTACGTAAGGATTAAGAAATGAGGGGGAAACCAGGTTGTAAACAACCACCTTCACCACCTGCCCCAAAGCCTAAGAGTCCTAACTCTTGAATTAATCAGGTAGAGCTGGATGTACGATAGGGGTTTGAGCAGATGGCAACGCTATTTGTGCAACATTTTGGGGCTAATTCCTTAGGTACCACACCTACCCTGGCTCCTATGCCTACACCACCATAGGATCCGTCCCTACCTCTTATGCAGACTAACCTAGTGCCACCCACCACTCAGACTCCGACACAGAACAGGCCTGATGATAGAGATATGGGCTAGTTGAAGGACTTTCTTGAGATGAATCCATCGGCATTTAAATGGGTGAAGGGTCCTACAGAGGCAGAGGAGCGGTTGACAGAGATGAGGATAATCTTTGATTTTCTAGGGTGCACTGATGCGGAGAGGGTCAGTATGAGTACCTATATGCTTAAGGAACAAGCACGATGTTTGTAGAGTACCACCCAGAGTATATTGACTGCCAATCATCTAGTGATCAGCCAGGAAACTCTTCAGTCAGCTTTCAAGACCCAGTATATCCCTCGCCCTGCCCGAAGGAAAATGCAAGTAGATTTTTTAAATTTAGTGCAGGGCAGTATGATAGTCGACGAATATGAGAACTGATTCACCGCTTTGTTGAGATATGATCTGGAGACTGTCAAGGATGAGGAGCACCGTACAAAGCGGTTTGTATATGGGCTGAGACCAGCCATTCGAGATAGATTGATGGGGCTCTGTATTACTGAGTTTAAGGATGCTCTGAGATGGGCATAGGAAGTAGAAAGGGGACTAGAGTTAATACAGTCCCAGTCTGAGTCCCGGGTGATAGTCAGGGATAAGGGTAAGAGACCTGTGGCTTCCCACACCGACTTCAGGAAGGGTTCTTTTAAGAGACGAATGATTGAGGGACCTAAAGGGAGAGTTGATAGACCCAGGGTTCCTCCCATTACTATGGAAACCCCTCGAAGTGCCAAACCCAACACTAAGATCTGCATAGATTGTGGTTGGCCACATGAGGGTACTTGTTTTCAGATAATATGAGGATGTTTCAGGTGCGGGGACATGGGTCACAGGGTGAAAGACTATCCACAGCCTCAGAGGCCACATCCCCAAGCCTCCTCGATAGCAGCTTTAGAGAGTGATTCCCCATAGACGGGCCATAGCTACTGATAAGGGAAAGAAACCTGTCACCGAGGGGCGTGTATTTACCTTTGATAAGGAGACTGCAGATACTTCATCCGAGGCTATACGAGGTACATTTCTTATCTGTAATTATGAGGCTCATGTGTTGTTTGACCCAAGTTCCACGCATTCTTTTATTTCAGTACACCTTACATGTAAATTGAATTTAGAACCTGAACCCCTAGCTCATATTTTACATGTAAGTACACCTATGTGTGAGTCGATGAGGACTGATATGGTGTGTAGAAGGTGTGAAATTAAGGTTGGAGATAAAGTAATGTTAGCAGATCTAGTTTTATTAAATATGTGTGGTTTTGACGTAATTCTAGGGATGGATTGGTTAGCGGCCAATCACGTGAGTCTAGACTGCCACACTAAGACTATAACTTTCTCCCTACCAGAAAAATTTAGTGTACGCTTGAATGTTAAGGAATGAAAATGTGTGAAGTTTATTGTGAGAAATCTTAAGACATAATTATAATATCCTGAAAACACTGATTAAATTATTGATGTGAAGGTTACATTGCACTCATCTCTGATATCAGTCAAGAACAACCTAAGATAGAGGACATACAAGTAGTATGTGAGTTTTCAGATGTTTTCCCGGATGAGTTGCCAGGCTTACCACTGGGGAGAGAGCTGGAGATCACTATCGATTTAGTGCCAGATACCCAGCCGATCTCTAAACCTCTCTATAGGATGACATTGGTTGAATTGGAAGAGTTCAAGAAACAGTTGCAAGAACTGCTTGACCAGGGTTTTATTAGACCTAGTGTGTCACCATGGGGAGCTTCGATTTTATTTGTGCGGAAAAAAATGGTAGTCTCAGATTGTGCATAGATTACAGACTACTGAACAAGGCTATTATGAAAAACAAATAGCCCCTGCCAAGAATAAACGACTTGTTTGATTAGCTGTGAGGGGCTTCTATCTTTTCCAAGATTGACTTAAGATTGGGCTATCACCAGTTAAGAATCAGGAATGAGGATATTTCAAAAATGGCCTTCATGACTAAGTATGGCCACTATGAATTCTTAATGATGCCATTTGGTTTGACGAATGCACCTGCTGCTTTCATGAGTCTGATGAATGAGGTATTTCGGGACTATCTAAATCAGTTTGTGATAGTCTTCATTGATGATATCCTTATATATCCTCGGTCCCTAGAAGAGCATGCGCGACATTTGAGGACTGTGCTACAGATACTCAGAGATAAGCAGCTTTATGGAAAGATCAGCAAGTGTGAGTTTTAGCTGGATCAGATAGCTTTCCTTGGTCATATTGTATCTAAGGACGGGGTGTCAGTTGATCCGTCTAAGGTAGATACTATACTTAATTGGGAGAGATCGAGGACAGTTACAGAGATTCGAAGTTTTTAGGGACCTGCAGGGTATTACAGGAGGTTTGTTAAGGGATTCTCCAAAATTGCAGCTCCTTTGACTAAACTTACACGTAAAGACATTCCATTTGTATGGTCTGAGCATTGTGAGTAGAGTTTCCTAGAGCTTAAACGACGATTGACTACAACACCCATTTTGGTTATCCCGATTTGATTTAGGGGCTTCGCAGTGTATAGTGAAGCTTCCCATAAGGGTTTGGGGTACGTACTCATGCAGCACAGAAGAGTAGTCACTTATGGATCATGCCAGCTGAAGGACAATGAGCGGAACTACCTTACGCATGATTTGGAGTTAGCCGTAGTGGTGTTTGCCTTGAAGATATGGCGACATTATTTGTATGGGGAAAAGTTTTAGATCTTCACTGACCATAAGAGTCTGAAGTACATCTTCGACCAGAAAGAGCTTAATATGAGACAAAGACGATGGATGGACCTCCTTAAGGACTACGACTATGAGATTCTATATCATCCGGGGAAGGCGAACGTAGTTACTAATGCCCTGAGCAGGAAGAGTATGGTTTCTACTATGATGATCAGGGAATGGGATTTATTGGAATAGTTCGCCAGACTAAGGATAAGAGTTGAGGAAGCAGAGGTCAGATTTATAGCTAGCCTACGGATAGAGCCCAGTATTATGGATTAGATTAGAACTGGACAGAGAAGTGATCAGAAGCTACTGGACATGGTTAACCAAGTTGAAAAGACTTTACAGTCAGATTTTTTGGTCAGTGATGATGGATTGTTGAGGTTTAAGGGTCGTATTTGTATTCCGAGCAATGATACCTTGAAACAATAAATTTTGAGGAAATCTCACTGTTCTCGTTACACCATGCACCCAGGTAGCACTAAGATGTACCAAGACCTGCGTAAGGTGTATTGGTGGAGTGGTATAAAACGAGAAGTGGCAGAATTTGTGGCCAATAGGTAAAGGCTGAGCATCAGAAGCCCGGAGGATTACTTAAGTCCTTTCTAGTACCTAAGTGGAAATTGGAGCATATCACCATGGACTTTAACATGGGATTACCGAGGACCCGAAAAGGTCATGATGCAATTTGGTTGATAGTAGACAGATTAACTAAGAGTGCCCACTTCCTTGCATCAAGAGTACAGATACTTTAAGTGCCTTAACAGAGTTATATGTCAGAGAGATAGCTCGACTGCATAGGGCCCTAATGAGTATTACATCTGATAGAGATTCCACGTTTACCTCCAGGTTTCTGACCCATTTTTAGGAGGCCATGAGATCTCGATTGAATTTTAGTATCGCATATCATCCTCAGACTGACGGTCAGTCCGAGTGAACTATATAGACCTTAGAGGATATGTTGCGGGTGTGTACCATGGACTTAAAGGGATCATGGGATGATCACCTACCCCTTGTTGAGTTTGCTTACAACAATAGCTATTATGCGAGTATTGGTATGACACCTTATGAGGCTCTATATGGTAGGAGGTGTAGATCCCCCATAGCTTGGGAAGAAGTGGGTGATAGGAAAGTAATTGCTCCCGACCTTGTTGAGCAGGCAGTTCAAAATGTAGGGATTATTTGTGATAGATTACAGGCTGCTCAGAGCCAACAGAAGGGTTACGCTGATGTGCGTAAACGGCCACTTGAGTTTTAAACAGGAGATTTTGTGTTTCTTAAGGTATTTCCAAGTAAACGTATAATATGCTTCGGGAAGAAGAGGAAGCTGAGTCCTTGTTTTATTGGTCCATTTGAGATATTAAAGTGAGTAGGAGATGTCGCCTACTGGTTAGCTTTACCCCCACAATTTTTCGCAATTCATAATGTCTTTCGCATCTCGATGTTAAGGAAGTATAATCTGGATCCCTCCCATGTCATCGAGTATGAAACATTAGACATCCAGGGAGACATGAGCTAGGTAGAAGAACCTGTCCGGATCCTCGACAAGAAAGACAGGTACTTTGGACAAAGAGAATTTTGTTGGTACATCACTCATCAGAAGAGGCAACTTGGGAACTGGAGAGCCTAATGAAAGAGAAAATGGACCTGATTGAAATTAGAGAACTCAAGGCGGGAAAAGTACCCCGACTTTTGAGGAATGACTTAGTTCTAATTTGGAGGACCAAATTTCTTAAAGGAGGGAAGGAATGTAAGGCCCATACTTTCTTATGTATCCCTTATGATTCCATGAAGTATACACTTGTTACATGTAATACGGATCATAAGAGATGTAAGGTCTATGAATTCGATGTACATACCTGTTATATGATTTTATGATGTACACACAAGTTACGTTATATATTAATCATAAGAAATGGACCTTTTTAAGTGCTAAGTGTGAATAGAATGCAAAATGGGTAATGAAGCAATTAGATGTAGCAATTCCCTTGAAATTCTTGAAAAAACTGTAATAGAAAGCCTGTAGATGAATGCCAAATCGATATCATTAGGTTCTACGATCGATCTTGTAATTCCAGAATTTAAATCACAAAGGTTATAGGCAAGAAGATTGATCCCTTAAGTAAGAGCAGATCGATATCCATTGCAAGCAGATCGATCTCAGTTTGGCTCTGCCTGGAAAGGATCGATCCCTTCCCTTGGGAGAACGATCTCAATTTACCTCTGCCATGAGTAGATCGATCTCTCCCCATGAGCAGATCGAGCTCCATTTGCTTGTGCCTAGAAAAGATCGATCCCTCCCCTAAGAGCAGATCGATCCCACCTTAAACTCACTGAATGCCGAGAGAGTTCAAAACAAGGAAAGATCGATCTCTCACCCTTAGAGATCGATCTCATGAGGCCAATCCTATAAAAGGCCTGACATTCGAGCCTTCTTCCTCAAACATTTAAACCTTTCCATTTTAAGTAAAGTAACCTAGCTTTCTCTCTCTAGATTTTTGTTGTCCTTAAATGGAACACTACTGCAAGTGCACATGTCAGTTTTCGAGTATAGAGTAAATATTAGTATCGTCCCACAGGGAACTGTGTCTATCGCTAATCACTGTAATCAACAACCTTGAGCTTTATTTAGAAAATTAATGAATGTTGGTTAAAATCCTATTTATTATTTTAACTATTAACTACGGAACAATTTAATTAAAACAAATCACAATAATTACGAATGAAAATATCAATAGAAAAATATTCCTAGAAACCGATTTCACCTAACTAGGGTTTATGCAATTCCTTTGATCAATTGTTCTTTTGATTTCAATTTATTTATAGCCGAAACTATTTCTTGTTTATCTCTCCCGAGTTTTAAATAGTCATACCTAATTTACCTAATCCTAACCTCCCGATTCAGAATTAAATAATAGAGTTCATTAAGCAATAATAATCCGTTTCTCTATGACTCATAAGAATTGTCAACCTCCCGATTCAACAATGTCCTACGTTAATCTACCCTTGTGCATATAAATAATCCCCTCTCCCGAGTGCCAGATTCTTATACTAATTCATCTAATTGATGGCCAATCAACTAGAGCATTAAGAACAAATAGATTAAATAAACATAATAGAAATCATCAAAACAACATCACAAAGTAATTGCAATCTGCCCAAAGTTGGTTACATCGATTCTAGGAAAATGGAGTTTAGTTCCTAGACACATAATAAACATCCAAGAATTCCAATTTAACATCCCAAGAACAAAATTTGTGGAAAAAATGTAAAAGATGGAGTTTTAATGGAGCTAAAATAATTCTTGAAGTCTTTTCTCGCAGCCTCCTTCGAAATTCTGATAAAAAGACTATTTATAAGGTTTCCAAGCACTAAAACGCGGAAGGCCACGTGGAAAAACAATGTTGCCCAAATCAGACTGCTATGCTGTAGCAATGGTATTAATTCCTCAGATTTGCTCTGCATTGTCCAGTTTCTTCTATTGCTGCAGCATAAGTCACGATCAGCATCCTGTAACTTCAATTCTTCACAGAATCATCAGAACCAGCTCCAAACGCTTTAACTTCTCCAAATTGTTCTTTTTCCTGCACAAGTGTACAAAACACATAAAACATACCTAATATTGCAAAGAACAAATCAAATAACTAAGCATAAAGGGTCCTAAACATATATAAAATTCGGTGCTAACAAATACCCCTAAACTTAGAAATTTGCTTGTCCTCAAGCAAAGACATACTAGAAATAGAACCATTAAAGACTCTCAACCATACTCAGCTCACATGCTTGTTACACTAAATTGGGATTTTCCTCAAGAATTCACAAGGTTCTCAACTTAAGACAAATTTCAGATTTATATTGTTCAAGCCAATCAAAACAAACCAATCCCCCTTCACTCTTCACTTTCCACTTGTGTGTGTGTGTACAATCATTTACTCAAATTCATGCAATCAAGTGTTAATGCAAAACCTAAATAAGAATTAAACACAAGACTTCATATGCTTGAATTAACTACTACTCTCCACTAATAAAGACTCATGCATAACTAAGACTCAAAAGGACTTTTCAAGGGTTGTAATGTAAGGCTCGGGTTTAGGTGGGATAAAAGATATAATATGAAGTTTAATCCACCTAAAGCACTATAATCGCCTTTGGATTTAATTTGTTTTGAGCTCATGAATCACTACCCAACTTTATTCATTCTCGAGTTTGATTTCTCTTATTTTCTTTTCTTTTTCAAATTTAAGTGTCATACTCCTTTAATTTGTTTTGAACTCATGAATCACTACCCAACTTTCTTCATTCTCGAGTTTGATTTCTCTTTTTTTTTTTTAATTTAAGTGTCATACTCCTGAACTGAAGATTTTTTTTTCACTACTTGTAACTGCATATGACACTAAATTTTCATCAAGGCCCGAGAACAAACCCATGTCTGTCATAATCAAGTTCTCGGACCAACAATTTACAAACCACCCCTGTTTTCTTTTGAGCTCATCCCTTAATCCAAAAATTTTGATTAATAGTACTTCAAGTAAGGGACCAAAAGAAAAAGATAATCAAACAATTAGGCCATGGCTTGTAATATGGTTAGATAACAAAAAAAAAATGGAAAAAATAGGCTCAAAGGGTTTTCCAAAGGATTAGTATAATTGGGTAAGCTTGAAAGGCTCAATCTCAAAACAAAAATGGCCTAGATCATTTTCCTAATTATGCATGGTTTATCAATTTTGCCTCAAGTAATAGCTAATCAAGTTCTAGAGTCTTTTTGATTTCACAAATCAATACAGTAAGTGCATAAACTGAATATGATTGCTGCATAAGTCTAAGTGAAAAGATTCAAGTGAAGCTTTCTATCCACATGCCAATACTCAAACAATAAAATCATCAATTTAAGCAAAAGTTGATACTTCCTTGCAATATCCATCTTCGGCCACAATCTAGAAAACTAATCTTTAAAACTGAGTATAATTGTCACACAAACATATGAATTCGAAATAAATAAAAACTACTAAAAATTTTGAAACAGGCATACAAAGAATAAGGCAGATAAAACACAATCACAGCCAATAACTCCCCCAAACTTAAGATTTTCATTGTACTCAATGAATAGGAAAAAGTATTAAAGAGGACTTCCTTGGGGTAGTCTAGCTGTCCTCATCCTCCTCTGAGCTAACCTGAGCATCAGCGTCCTCTGGTGCATCTTCTTCCATGTCATCATCATCATCAGCTGCAGTTCCCTGGTGTGGCATACACCATTGTGGTGGTAAGGGAAATTCCACCTCTCCTTCACAACCCCTCATATTTAGATACTGTATCAATGACTGATTGTAATAGGCAACATACGCACAGAAAGTCCGATAGTCTTGGTCATTATTGCGCACCTCCATCCGCAACTCTTTAATCTCATTAAGCACAGTTTCAATGGAGCCAGAAATGGTGGAAGGTACAGCTAATGGGCCAGTAGAAGTACCAACAGAGGGTGGTGGTGGTGCAGCAGGAGTAGCAGCTTCTCTCTGAGTCAGAGGTACTCGAGGATTTTTTAAAGTAATTGTAGATTTCCTTACCAATCTTGGTTTAAGCTCAGTCCAATATACTCCATATTTCTTACAGAGTCCACAAACCAATAAAGGGTAAGGTAAACCCCTTCTATTTTCCCTGCATATGAACTCTAGGTTATGGCCATAGTCGTAGAGGTTATTACCTTTTTATTGAATTGCCTATCTCACATGTTTAATGCTTTGTCAATAAATCCATGTTTGAAATGATTTGTGGGTCAAGACAGTCCGAGGGATGGGCTGAGACCTGACAAGTGTTGGATTGTTTTGTTAATGATTTTTAAAGTGCACTGATGCATGATGATTAATGCCATGCTTTATTGTGAAATATGCATGATGATTTATGCCATGCCTTGAAATGAATTGTGCAATGGATTTTAATAGCATGAATGCTTTACATACCACTAACACAATCATACACTCATGTTTTGAGATAAAATGATGAATTAAATGCTTTTGAGCATGGCATCACCATCACGTAGATAGTGCAGTATCTACCTATTCGCATGATTGCCTTACTGAGCGTGTGGTTTGCTCACCCCCCTTATTTTCCCCATCTCTACAGAGTGTTGAGTATAGATTGAGCGTAACTGGAGGCGTTCCGTTTTGGTAATCCGCTTCATCCCATTGCGTAAGGTATACACACTATTGTAATTTTTGTATCTAAACTTACGGTAGCGCAGTAGCATTTTGTATGTAACTATTGGGGATGTAAAACAATGTAAACTAAACAACTCTGATATATATACATTTATACAAGTGTTTACTCATAAATAATATACAAATTGAATTGGTATGATAGAGTGAGTTAGAGGTCGACACACAGCCCAACTATTGAGGAGAGTTACTGTTCACGATTGAGGTAAGGACGAATAATAAATGATGCATGAAAATGCAAAAAAATTGTACGTATTTTGGTAAGTTGAGGGTCGTGACAGAAGTTGGTATCAGAGCTTAGGTTGGTCTGACGTGTGTCGTGTCTAAAATACTTAATAAGTTGGAAAATTACATCCCCATGTTACTCTACTTGTTTAGATACAATTGTGTGTGTGTTGATGGGTTGACTAAGTAATTGGTTGTGAATGTAGGGAATTGAGTAATTATGCCTAATACCAGTTGCAGTAGAGGGGCGAAGGCGCAGGTTAGAGGCCGTAGAGGTAGGCCTGGGGGTCGTGTTGAGCCGAAAACACTTGAGGCTCAGGATGATATTGAGGTGGAGGCTGATGTTGAGCACACTCCACAAGGTCCAGAAGAGAGGCCCGAGAGTACTCAGGTTCACTTCGAGAGGATAGATTGGAGCATTGAGATGATATTGGAGTTAGTCATCCAATCTTTACCTGGAGTTGGCGGTAGACAGAGTCTCACTACTCAAGGTGCTGTCGAGTAGGCGGCAGTTCCCGAGGCACGGGCAAGGCAAGCCCAAAGACCTCAGACGATAGATACCCTACCTACACAGGATATGCCTACACCTGTTGCTACGCCAGGTAGTAGAGGTTGGGGATATGGATGCGATTTGGACAGATTGCAACAATTTCAGAAATTTAGACCGTCGTCTTTCAGTAGAGTTAAGGACCCAGTAGCTACAGAGGATTAGATAAATGAGATCGAGAAGTTATATGGGTTCTTCGAGTGTACTATTACCGAGATGGTAGCGTTTGCCATTTTTATGCTGAAGGGATCAGCAGAACATTGGTGGAAGTCCACCAGGCCAATTTTGAGAGCCCGACATATTGAGATCAGCTGGGATATATTTTTGGAGGTATTTCAGAGATAGTATGTTTCGGATACCGCACAGCAGAAGATGAAAATGGCATTTTTTTGACTAACCCAAGGGAGTAGGACAGTGGATGAGTATGAGACAACTTTTATCCCTTTAGGCAAGTATAATCCCAATACGATGAGTAATGAGGTCGAGAAAATCCAGAAGTTTGTGGATGGATTGAGACCGACTATCAGGTCCAGATTGGTTCCTATAGATATACCTACCTATGAGGAGGCAATACGCAGGGTGCAATTATGTGAACAAGATGTTGATAGAATCGCCTTAGAGTTTTGAAAGGTTGGTAAGATGAGGGACAGAGAGAATAAGAGACCAATGATGGATAGAGGCTTCAGCTTTAAGGGAAGCAAGAGGTTTGCTGGAAAGAGGTCGAGGATCATAGAGATCCGGGAGAGGACAGTTAATACTCTCGTGTATCCGGCCATAGCTCCAGCTAAGGGAATTGTGATTGGAGGGCCACAGCCTATGACAGAGTAGTATGATAAGTGTGGCAGGTACCATGGTACTCGACCATGTTATGGACCTCAGGTAGTGTGCTTTAGATGTGGGAAACCAGAGCACATAATCAGAGATTACCCAGAGATGACAGAGAGAGCCCCATAGAAGGGCAAGGAGTTAGAGATAGCTCTAGTTGGTATAGCTGCCACAAGGAGGAGGGCTACAACCTAGGAAAAAGGGAAATAGGTAGTGGGTGTGAGCAGAGGACGAGTGCACGCATTGGATCAGGACACTGCGGATCAGTCTTCGGATGTGGTAAAAGGTACCGTTCAAATTTTTAATTTAGAATCATTTGTGTTGTTTGATCCTGGTGCCACGTATTCCTTTATTTCGCCATCCTTTGCATGTAAATTGTTGAAGGACGTAAAACCCACACTGCTTGATAAAATGTTGTTGATATCTACCCTTATGAATGATAGTCAGTTGATTGAGCTTGTATATAGAGATTGTAAGATGAGAATAAGAGGTAAAGAAAAGGCAGCCGATTTAATTTTACTAAATATGGGTGATTTTGATGTAATCCTAGGGATGGATTGGCTGGCTATAAATCATGTTGTTATGGATTGTCATGCAAAAACTTTGATGTTTCCAAAGATAAACAACCTTGTAGTAAATTTTGTGAAATGAAATTAAAGAACATGATTATTATAAGTGTGATGAGTACAATCTTGATACATGATGTATGAAAGATAAATCTGTTTATTAATCTTATGTGTGAATATGATGATTTATGATTACTAATGGTGGAAAGAATAATGTAAAGGGTTCATCGCTTAAGTGATTGAGACGGATAAGGTACGTCCGAAATTGGGAGACATACCAGTGGTTAAGGATTTTCCAGATGTCTTTCTGGATGAGTTACCAAGGTTACCTCCATATAGGGAGATGGAGTTTGGTATAAACTAGGCACCTGGTACAGAGCCGATATCCAAGCCACTGTACAGAGTGGCTCAAGTTGAGTTGGAAGAATTAATGAAACAGTTGTAAGAGTTGCTGGAGAAAGGGGTTTATCAGGCCGAGCATCTCACCTTGGGGAGCACTGGTTCTGTTTGTAAGGAAGAAGGATGGAAGCCTCCGACTGTGTATAGATTACCGGTTTTTGAATAAGGCTACCATCAAGAATAAGTATCCCCTTCGACGCATCGATGACTTGTTGGATCAGCTTAAGGGAGCGCAAGTCTTTTCCAAGATAGATCTGAGATTTAGGTACCATCAGTTGAAGATACACAGTGGAGATGTACCCAAGACAACTTTTCGCACCCGATACGGACATTATGATTTTATAGTTATGCCATTCGGGTTGACGAATGCTCCCGCAGCTTTTATGTCATTGATGAATGAGGTATTTCACTAGTACTTGGATGGATTTGTTATTGTGTTTATTAATGATATACTGGTGTACTCAAGGTCTAGAGAGGAGCATGAGCAGCACCTAAGGATAGTGCTGCAGACTCTCCGAGAGAAGATGTTGTACGCTAAACTCAGTAAGTGCGACTTTTGGTTGGAATAGATCTCTTTTCTGGGTCACATAGTATCGAAGGATGGAGTATCAGTGGATCCATCTAAGATTGAGCCCATAGTTAAGTGGCAAAGACCCCAGACAGTGATAGAGATCAGGAGTTTCCTGGGCTTAGCTGGGTATTATCGACGGTTTGTGGAGCGATTCTCAAGGTTAGCTGCTCTTTTGACACGTCTCATGAGGAAGAATGTGGAGTATGTATGGGATGAGAAGTATGAGAAAAGCTTTGAAGAGTTAAAAAAGAGATTAACCACAGCTCCGATCCTTACAATTCCTACAAGCTCAGGAGGTTTCTCGGTGTATACGGATGCTTCACACCTGGGACTGGGCTGCGTATTAATGCAGGATGGAAAGGTAGTAGCCTATGGGTCTAGACAGTTAAAGGATCATGAGAGGAACTACCCGACCCATTGCTTGGAGTTGGCAGCAGTGGTGTTTGCGCTGAAGATATGGCGCCACTACCTTTATGGAGAGAAATTCCAAGTGTTTACGGACCACAAGAGCCTTAAATACCTGTTCTCGCAGAAAGAGTTAAACATGAGATAGATGAGATGGCTTGAGCTCTTAAAGGATTATGATTGTGAGATCCTGTACCACCCGAGCAAAGTAAATGTGGTTGTTGATGCATTGAGTAGAAAGCATCTCAGGATAGTATCATTCATGATGGTCAGGGAACACGAGCTGTTGAAACAGTTCATGAACCTTAGTTTGGATATGACCCCGCCTGACACTGATAGTGGATTTATGATAGCTAGCCTGCAGTTGGAATCAGATCTTGTAGATCGAATTTGATAGGCTCAGCAAATTGATCAGCAGTGCAGTGATATTATCGGGCAGATACAGAGAGGCACAGAGATTGATTTTGAGTTGAGTTCAGATAGATTTATGATAGCTAGCCTACAGTTGGAATCGGATCTGGTAGATCGAATCTGACAGGCTCAGCAAATTGATCAGCAATGCAGTGATATTGTAGGGCAGATACAGAGGGGCACAGAGATTGATTTTGAGTTGAGTTCAAATGGATTGTTGAGGTTCAGAGGTAGGATATGTGTTCCTAATGATGCAGAGATTAGAAGGTTGATCTTGACAGAGGCTCACTCATCGAAGTATATGATACATCCAGGGAGTACTAAGATGTATCAAAACCTTCGAAAGGTTTATTGGTGGTTTAAGATGAAAAAACACATTGCTGAATATGTTGCTAAGTGTCTCATTTGTCAGCAGATGAAGGTAGAGCATCAGAAGCCTGCAGTGTTATTGCAGCCTCTACCGATACCGACTTGGAAATAGGAGCATGTCACCATGGATTTTATGGTGGGATTGCCTAGGACCCGCAGAGGTCATGATGCCATATAGGTGATTGTGGATCGGTTGACAAAGTTAGCCCATTTTCTAGCTGTGAGAGCTATTGATACTCTGAGCCAGTTAGCAAACTTGTATGTACGTGAGATAATAGGCTACATGGAATTCTAGTAAGCGTTGTTTCTGATAGGGATGCCCACTTCACTTCCCACTTCTGGGAACGTTTTCAGGAAGCGATGGGGACCCAGTTGAGTTTTAGCACCGCGTTTCATTCTCAGATAGATGGTCAGTCAGAGGGGACTATACAGACCCTGGAGGATATGTTAAGAGCGTGTGCATTGGATTTTGGAGGCTTCTGGGATGACCATTTGCCACTCGCAGAGTTCACCTATAATAACAGTTTTCATGCGAGTATCGGGATGGCGCCATATAAGGCATTGTATGGGCGTAGATGTCGTTCCCCTATTGGATGGGAAGAGGTTGGTGACAGACAGATCTTTGCTCCTGACCTGGTTAGACAGGCATCTGAGGACATCCAACTGATATGTGAGAGATTACGGACAGCTCTGAGCAGACAAAAGAGTTTTGCTGACAAGAAATGAAGACCACTAGAGTTTGGTGTGGGTGAGTCGGTGTTCTTGAAAGTTTCTCCTTTGAAGGGAATTTTGAGATTCGAGAAGAAGGGAAAGTTGAGCCCTCGATATATAGGACCATTTGAGATACTCGATAAGGTGGGAGATAAGGTATATAGGTTGGCATTGCCACTGGAATTGGCAAGTGTGCATAACGTCTTCCACGCATCCATGTTAAGGAAGTATCACCTAGACCAGACGCATGTGACAAGATATGAGCCATTGGAGCTCAATGAAGGCATGACGTATGTTGAGAAGTCGATTCAGATATTGGACAGAAAAGAGAAAGTATTGAGGAAAAAGATAATTCCCTTGGTGAAGGTTCTTTGGCGACATCACATGATGGAAGAAGCCACATGGGAATTGGAGAGTTTAATGCGGGAGAAGTATCCCGAGTTGTTCACGGAATGATTGGTTCCTATTTGGAGGACCAAATTTTCTAAGTGAGGGAGAATGTGAGGCCCCATATATGTATAAGCATCGCTTTGTATATATATGTAAATAATGATGTGCTTGTAATGTGAAGTATTAATGATATAAAGTCCATAAATTAAATGTACACACATGTATTAAGAGTTGTGATTGTACATACAAGTTTCATTATTTATGAAAATGAAGAAATGGACTTAAACATGTGAAGAATGTAAGTAGAATGGAATATGAGTAGTATGGTATAATGGAAGGAAGATTTCATAAGTTATACACTTCCATTTGGTTTATATCATGTACCTTTGGATATACAAAGATTCTACATAAGTTTTAATGTGTATGAAGTATTATGGGATGTCATTTTCAAGTCTTAAAGATGATTGGATGAGAAAATGATCATGGCAACAAAATGTATGAAGTTTGGTAAGTGTTGCTGCAGAAAAACTGCAGAAAATCTGGAAATATGAATGACAGATCGATCTCATGGGATGAGAGATCGATCTGGAAGAGCCAAAATGCTCTTATTTTGAGCTATGGAATAGGAAAAATCGATCTCCAAGGGAGTCAGATCGATCTCTTAGCTCACACTCTAAAATGAAGATCGATCCCTAATGGAATAGATCGATCTCCTTAGCTCTCGGGTTGGAAGCAGATCGATCTCCCCTACTCGACAGATCGATCTCCTGCCTTCAAAATGTCTTGGAAAAGAGGGATTTTAAGAGGACCAGATTGATCTCCACCCAAGGCAGATCGATCTCATCAAGCTAAATCTATAAATATGGAGCAGTTGGATCTGCATTTTCGAGACAAAAACCAATATTTCCCATTTCCAACCTGAAAACCTAGCTTTATCACTCCTAAATCCACACATTTTCAGTAAGATTTGAGGGAAAGCTATTAGAGACAAAGTTGTTCACATCAAAGAAAAGAACAACATAGTTTGGAGGCCTTTCTCCACTTGTTGGATTAAAGGATCAAAGGTACATTTCCATTTGAGCAAAGAGGAAATCAAGCTAGGTGAGCTTCTAAATGAAGTAACTCAAGTACATTTTGTAGATATTGATTTTCGAGTTGTTTGGTATGCCTAGAAATGGTAGAAACTACCTAGGAAGTAATAAATCCACCATGACCTAGAAATGGTCTAGTGTGAGAAGGTAAGATATATTGAGGTTAATGATAAATAAGATATTTTGAGATGATAAAGATGTTATGTCACGACCCAATTCCATTCTCTTTAACCGAAAATCATTAAAAAAAATTTCGCGATTTACTGTTACCTTACCCGGTCGTGAACTAACTCACCACACACTGTTGGGCTGTGAGTCAATAATAAACTCCACATCTCATTCATTCTCAGTTAAATAAAACGATGTCATACATTTGCATTTAATCTTGTACTTATACAAAAGCATGTTTTACTGACATCTATATCCCACATAATTACAACTCAAAAGAATACTGTGCTTTTACATTGTTTAGATACAAAAAGAATCACTGTGTATATACCTCTAAGCGATGGAGATGCAGCAGAGTCCAAAATACCACGCCTCAGTCCTCACTGGGCTACTATGCATGCTCTGTAGGGAGGGAAATAGAGAGGGATGAGCAAGCACACGCTCAGTAAGGCAATAATGCAAGCATGGTAGATAACTACTCTATCTACATGCTGATAGTGTTATGCATAAACCATTTATGGTAGGAGCATGAGGAATAAAACTATGCCATATGAGTATACATATATATCATGTGTCAAAATCATGTACATTGGCATATCAAACATAGTAAAAAGAACATCATGTATAAATCATCTCATGCTCAATCTCATTCAAATTCATAAAAAGGGCAATTCATTAAGAAACCTCCTTTTTAAACCAACATCATAAACCTCTTTCTCAACACATAAATACCACCAAATCAATTCACAATCACAACCACATTTTCATTTCACAATTCACGCATGTGTATAAAAACTAGGTCACTATATCAAAAGTGCCTATGTGGACCACTACATCATAAATCATCCGAGACCACATGCATCCAGGTGTACGGGGTATCATGCTGGCACGAAGATGGATTATCCCTCGCCAGACTTTCTCATCACATAACCATCATGCGGTACATCGTACTCCATGTGATATACGCGGTACAGCGTACTCCGCAGACTCATATCGTGATTGGGGGTGCCATTCCTAGGTCTTACCTACCCCATACCAAGAGTTTTCCATATCCGTGAAGGAGAGCCTCCCTACCGAACAGAGCCTCCCCGCCTAACAGAGCCTCCCT
Source organism: Firmiana major (assembly GCA_033439115.1). Classification (NCBI taxonomy): domain Eukaryota; kingdom Viridiplantae; phylum Streptophyta; class Magnoliopsida; order Malvales; family Malvaceae; genus Firmiana; species Firmiana major. The sequence continues at coordinate 68,605,416 of CM065899.1, forward strand.
GCCTCCTCGGGCTTAAGGATGTTAGCTTAAGGATGTAGGGCTTAAGGATCCTTCCGTAAGAGAGCCTCCCCACCGAACAGAGCCTCCCCGCTTAACAGAGCCTCCTCGCCTCTTTGGGCTTAAGGATGTTAGCTTAAGGATGTAGGGCTTAAGGATCCTTCCGTAAGAGAGCCTCCCCACCGAACAGAGCCTCCTCGCCTAACAGAGCATCCCCACCTCTTTGGGTTTAAGGATGTTGGCTTAAGGATCTTACCGTACCCATGTAGGAGAGCCTCCCTGCCTAACAGAGCCTCCCCGCCCCTCCAGGGCTTAAGGATGTTGGCTTAAGGATCCCACCGTAAGAGAGCCTCCCTACCAAACAGAGCCTCCCCACCTAACAGAGCCTCCCCGCCTCTTTGGGCTTAAGGATGTTAGCTTAAGGATGTAAGGCTTAAGGATCTTACCAACTTTCACAACCTTATACGTATCACAATGTACAAACTTGTGCGAGCGAAGCTCTAGCACGACTCATGCATCCTCTCATAAAGAGACGCGTACGAGCATAGCTCTAGTACGGTTATACTCATAAGACAAACCACTCAAAAGCCACGTACAAGCAGAAGCTCTAGTATGGTTTATAAACATCATCATAGTTTCCAAATCAAGGTGCGAGCTAAGCTCCAACACATTTCAGACAAGTGAAAACATCAATACCCGGTACGAGCTAGGCTCTAGCACGTTTTAATTCACATAAACATGATAGGCGGCTCATAAGCTTTTAAAACTATCTCAAAACATATTTGGCACTTCACATGTGCTACAAATATCAAACCACAATATCCAACCTATTTATCAATTCGTTTGAAACCAAACACATGTTTTGTGAAATCGTTCAAAACACTTGATTTATGTAATTATTAGCCTTACTATCCTTTTTTATACATCCATGTAAACCAAATCATCCAATATTCACAACTATTTTCGCATACCAAACAACCAATTTCTCAAACGTTCATGCATTTCATAAACACCCTATAATCCCGCAAATTACGAGCAGCTACCTCTATATACTTACAGAATTCCCTTACCTGGAATCGCGATGCGTGATTCCACTTCCTTAAAGCTGCTACTCGTACCACTTGATTCGTCTTCAATGAACTCTTCCGGACTGCACAAAATCGTCTCCCGCATTATACTCGATCCATATAATATGACATCGTGCGTTCACTATAGTCAATTCGACCTATAGTTTTCTATTAACGCTTATGAGGCCTCGTTTCATTACTTTACCCAAAACTCGAGTCTATGGATTCTTTTAGCCCTATTAACTCATTCCAAATCGATATTAAATCGACATTAAGCTCATAGTGTTCATATTTCATGAATTCCATCACTATGGTATTTTATCAAGCATATACATACTCATTTTCACAATTTCACTTAAACCCATATTATAACTCCACATGACCATTCCAAATCACCCACATTACTCATTTAACAACTTATCATAACCCATAAACCACCAATTCCCCAAATCATACTTTCTCACACTAGAGGCATTCCATTTTCTAGGTTACATTAGTTTCTAACACAACCTAGGTGTTTCCATCCATACATACTCATGCCAAGCAACTCCAAAATCAATTAAATAGATAATGTACTTGGATTGGAGTGTTAGAATCTTACCAAATATGATTTTTCTCCTTGTTCCAAATGTCAATGCCCTTATCTCCTTCAATACCCACAATGGGATTTTGGGTTCCAACTATGTTGTTCTCTTCCTCAAGATGAGCAACTTGATGTCTAATGGTCTCCCCTCAATTCTTGCTGGGAATGCCTGATTTTAGAGAGAGAAAGTTAGATTTTTTGGTTAGAAATGGAAGATTGGTGTTTTTCCTGAAATTTTCAGATTTTCAGCCCTCTTTATATAGAAATAGCTTGAGGAGATCGATCTGGTCCAAGAGGAGATCGATCTGGTCCCCTTAAATCTCTCATTTTCATAAAATTTTAAGCATGAGATCGATCTGTCGAAGCATGAGATCGATCTGGTCCCAAACAGAGAGCTAAGGAGATCGATCTGGGTGCTTGAGGATCGATCTTTTCATCACAGAATGCTTAGGAGATCGATCTGGCCCCATTGGAGATCGATCTGCTCTATTCCATTGCCCAAATAAGAGCATTCTGGCTCTTCCAGATCGATCTCTCATCTTATGAGATCGATTTGGCCTTCATACTTTCCAGATTTTCTGTAGTTTTCTTGCTGTAACTCACACCAACACATCCTTAATCTGTTGCCATGGCCATTTTCTCATCCATCCACCTTTATAACTTGAAAATGGCATCCATTCATACCTTATGCACAGTGAAACTTGTGTGCATTCATTGCATGTCCAAAAGTATCACATTCCAAACTAAATGGAAGCTTAACTCCATTCCATTTTACCACACTACTCATTTTGATTTCCAATCACATTCATCGTTTACAAGAACTCATTTCTTCATATTCATAATCAATGAAACTTGTATGTACGTTGCAATTCATGTTACACATACGTACATTGAATCCATGGACTTACATCAATCATACTTTACATTACAAGTCCATTCACATTCATTACACATTACAACTATACATATACGGGGTCTCACATGTTATAAGTATAATTTTAAGGTGTTGTTAGTGAATAAATTGTGAGATTTACCAAAAAGGGGTAAAATGTGGATTAAGGCATTGGTAAATGCAAAGATGGGTTATATTGACTAATGAGGTCAAATGTGAGTTAACAACTTTAACTTAAGTGGTTTGGATGATCTAAATTGCAGCTTCCGAGGATACACCGGAACAAGGCGAGCCAAGAGCGCAAGAAGTTAAGAGGAAAAGAGAGTCGCACTCAAGTAAATTGAGGTAAGGGAATTGTGTGGACTCTTAGAGATATCTGTGCGCAATTTGGGCACTTAATGCTTTGCTAGAATGCATGAGATGTTAGGAAATGAAATTGGGTGATTGAAGGGTAAAAAATTGGGTGTTTGAGAAATGTGCATGAAAACAAAAGCATAATGCTTTCAAAATCATGATTTATTTTCTAGAAAATGATAGGTAGGTTGGCTAATATTTGAAATGATTTTCCAAAAGAAATGATGTGATTTGGTTGATAACCATGTTTTGCAAAGACTGAGCCACCTACATGATTTCGTGAGAAAGAAAGCGTGCTAGAGCAAGACTCGCACGAGATTTGATGTGTTTTATACGCATGAGTGCTGGAGCTTAGCTCGCACTAGTTTTCACATGGATTTTTATATTGGTTTTGGCATGATGCTTGGAGCTTAGGTCGCACTAGATGCCCACCATAATTGTTTCTGTGCTTGGAGCTTCGGGTAGACGTCGCATCGATTAAATAGGCTCGCACGTGCAGTTTGTGATTTTGGCATGTTGATAGCCGTGTTAGGAGCTTATGGTAGATAAGAGATCGTATCGGTTAAATAGGCTCACACGTGCTTTTTGAGATGTGGTGTGATATGATATGTTGATATGGGTCCACAGAATACGTTGTACCATGCAAGTAGCATAGAGTACGTTGTACCATGTTGAGATTGTGATATCCGTCTTCGGACGAGATTTGCTATGGACCGGCAAGCTGGATTTGACCTACCTCCCATGTGAAAGTAGATAGTGGTGATATCCCATACACCTAATCCATGTAGCCGGTATCACAGGTTATGGCCATAGTCCTAGAGGTTATTACCTTTTATTGAATTGCCTATCTCACATGTCTAATACTTTGTGAATAAATACATGTTTGAAATGATTTGTGGGTCAGGATAGTCCGAGGGATAGGCTAAGACCTGAAAAGTGTTGGATTGTTTGGTTAATGATTTTTAAAGTGCACTGATGCATGATGATTAATGCCATGCTTTATTGTGAAATATGCATGATGATTTATTCCATGCCTTGAAATGAATTATGCACTGGATTTTAATAGCATGAATGCTTTACATACCATTAACACAATCATACACTCATGTTTTGAGATAAAATGATGAATTAAATGCTTTTAAGCATAGCATCACGATCACGTAGATAGTGCAGTATCTACCTGTTCGCATGATTGCCTTACTGAGCGTGTGGTTTGCTCACCCCCCTTATTTTCCCCCTCTCTACAAAGTGTTGAGTATAGATTGAGCGTGACTAGAGGCGTTCCCTTTTGGTAATTCGCTGCATCCCTTCGTGTAAGGTATACACACCGTTGTAATTTTTGTATCTAAACTTACAGTAGCAAAGTAGCATTTTATATGTAACTATTAGGGATGTAAAACAATGTAAACACATGTAAAGAACTCTGATATATATATACATTTATACAAGTGTTTACTCATAAATAATATACAAATTGAATTGGTATGGTGGAGTGAGTTAGACGTCGACACACAGCCCAACTATTGAGGAGAGTTACTATTCATAATTGAGGTAAGGACGAATAATAAATGATGCATGAAAATGTGAAAAAGTTGTACGTATTTTGGTAAGTTGAGGGTCGTGACATTTAAGCTCACCCATGTAGAATGAGACTTAATGTACTCGAAGATATCTTCCATAACAACCAAATTTGTCTTTTAGTACAACTCATTAATTGCCATCTACACATGCCACATGGCCTTACTTTATTCACTCTCAAATGATGATGACAAGCTTTCACATAGACTTCACATTGGTTGGCCACTTAAGATGATACTTGGATAAGAAGATAAGAGGCGGTTATGTAGCTTTGATAATGTATAATTATCTTTGTGAAACCCAACTTTTCATACTATTATTTATTTAAAAGCTAAGATGAGAAGTTCAAGACTTACTTAAGTATTACGCAGGGCCCAAAATAACCAAAGCACCTGGATTTGTGGCACAAAGCTCGGGGCATGAAACCCGATGTAAGATTTTAAAATGAAGTTATTTTTCAAGAGATTACATTTATGAGTATGCTTTAGTGGTTAGAAGGTAAACCTAAGGCATCAGAATTGGAAACACAAGTAAAAACTCGGATTAACACTAAATTGAGAAATTGGGCCTAGTAATTAAAATAAATTTGAAATAAATTCCATAAATTCATAAAAATTATTCTGAGCCCATAGAAAATTAATATAAGGTATATTTGACTTGGAGAATTAGAATTGAGTGGCAATCTTGAGGTTTCGACGGTTAAATTAATTTCTAAAGTGAACTGAAAACTTTAAGGAATTTTTATCGGTAATGACTAAATTGAGTAAAATTGGCACAAACGGGAAACTTCTATGGAACATACTAGGGACCTAGTGCAACACAAGAGAAGTTGAAAACTAGAAGAAAATGGGCTAAAAATAGTGTTTTCAAAATTTTCTAAAAACAGGGCTGCTGGTAGCCAACACCTAACACCCTACTGGCCCAACAAGAAAACCCATTAAGAAGTACTTCCAAAACGCTTTTGAGCCCGAATTTTTTCTAGATTAAAGAGCACTTAAATCCCTTTTTATAAAGCCATAGAACACCCTGAACCGACCTAAAACTAGAAAGATATTCTCTCGCAAGCTTACCATAGACGTCCTCCCCTGTTCCAACTTGTGCCATTTTTTTGACCACCTTCCAACCACTTTTAGGAGTAAAAAAAATAGAAAAAAATCTTCCTTCTTCGTCCCTCTATCACATATAAAAAATTCAGCCACAAACAAGTTGATTTGCTAGATAAAAAATTAGACAAAAGAATAAGGACCGCAACTGCCCTATTTCAAAGGTAAGAGAAACTTTGGATTTATGATTCCTTTGCTGGGTTTTAAGCTTATTTTAAATGATTCTATGTTTTTACATGTATATCTACAGTTGATGACCATTTTTAAAGAAGGAAAGAGTAGTTAAGGTTAGTCAACAATGTTAGAAAGTTGATGGAAGATGATGATCTAGTTATATGTTGATGTTAGATGATTTTGGATGATTTTTACTAAAGTAGAAATTGAAGAAATAATTTATAGAGTAAGGTGGAATTTTGGCTAGCCTTGGTTTGTTTAAGGAAATGGTGAAATTTGGTTGAATAATGTGTTTTAGAATGTTAGTTTAATACCGAAAAGTTCGTTTTATAGCTCGATTTAGTGCAAAATTGAAAAAGTGTGGAAATTGGCACTATGATAAGCTGTGATGTGTTGATTATAGACTTGAATAAGTGTTTAAGTCATTAAGTTGATATGTTTGAAGTTAAAAGAAAAGAAATTATCGAACTAGCTTAAATTGACACGTTTATCGGTAAAATCGAGTAAATAGGAAAAGTCGATGAAAAATGGTCTAGTTAACAACCTTTAAGTTGTAACATGTATATGAACATAAATAAAGACAAATTCGATACTAATTAGGCTGTTTATGGCAGCTCGTGGTGTAGGCACACAAAACAAGGCAAGCCCGATACTCGACGATTTTGTGCTGCCTTAAGAATTTGATAGGTAAGAGATGTAATTTATTTTAGTAATGGTGATTCCTTACCTTTGAACAAATATTTATGTCATGATACCCTTTAGTAAAACAAGCATGAATATCAAAACAACCTTAAGCCAGTACTTGCTTACTTATTTACGAGTGCATGATTTTTATACAATTTTATAATTATGATTATTTATGTTTTAAGCATGTATATGTGTGGTTTTTCGAGGCATAATTTTTGTAAACTTTTGTACAAATAAATATGAAAGTGATTTAGTATGATAAGAAGTATGTTATAAGACTAAGGGTTCTCTATAGCATGCGAGTCAAGGTAAACTTGGGGGTCGACTTACAAGACCCAAGGGAATGGTAGCCGACGGCTTATGAACTAGCTAGGTCTTGACAATAACATGCATAATTCAATGTGTCAGTCATGTCGCCTTCATGCCATTTGCTTTTTCGCCTATGTGGCATTTTCGTTATGTTGTAGTACTCTGGCCAAGTCTATATGTGACAGCTCGAAAGTGCAGAAAATAGGGCAATTTAAAATTTTTCTTAAAATAAAACTACCAACTCTGGGTGCATTCCTGTACAGTGTTAATTAATCACTTACACTTATAAACAATTGTTATCCCCAAGATCACACAACTCATACTTAATGAAATCAAGGATATAATAACCAAAAAGATCAACTACAAATCTCAATTCATTTCTTTCATAGCATCTTAATTATATCCCAAAATACTTATCACAAATGTCTGTATTACATCACTGTTTGGATACAAAATGAACTAAATTTATACCTTACTGCGTGTACAAGCGATAGCCTAGGGAGACCTCGTCCACCAGCCTATTACATGTACGCGGCAGGCTTTATCTCGCTCACTGCAAGAAATCTGGAGGGGGGAGGAAAAATGGTGAGCTCTCAAAACGCTCAATAAGGAGGATAAGGGGAATTTATAAAATCATTATCACAACACAATATGATGGAAATATTCAAGCATGTAAAACGTTATAGAAATAATGGTAGAAATAATGGCATCTGCATAATTCACGTGATAAAGATCACAAATCATCATAGCATCAAATCTCATTACGTGATAGAAATCACAGTTGTAAAACACATCATTCAACAAAGAAATTGAGACTAGGCATTAAATAAAATTCAGATAAAATCATCGTCATAGGAACATCACATTAAATCAAATCATCCCTAAGCAGACATCCTCAAAGGATGGAAAATGTCGACATCAACACATGGCTATGATATCATTGTAGACTTTATCAGAGTCGTATAGCTGCAGTCTTACATGCTATCAAAGCAAGGCCCAGTCTTACATGCTATCAAAGTAAGGCCACCCATCGCTACCAGAGCAGAGTCATCTTACGTCATCAGAATAGAGGTATCGGTCTTACATGCTACTAGAGCAAAGCTCGGTCTTACATGCTACCAAAGTAAGGCCACTCAACGCTATTAAGCGGAGTATCGATATGCATCTCATAACAAGCCTTAGTCTCAGTAAAAACATACCATTGTTATACAAAAATCGTTTTGCCTTTACGTAGAGCTCATAGTGGTTATCACAAGCACATTTTGGTTGTAAAACATTGTATTCACAGTTACATAATTCATCAAAACCGAGCTCAAACTAGCAAAACACTCACTCGTTCATCAAAGCATCAAATCATCTCATTTCTTATAAATGTGCTCATTTAATTAAACCTTTTTCATGCTATCAAAACGTTTTCAATCATTTCAAAAACTCACAAGCATAAACTGATTATTTCCCTTACCTCTTGCACCCTGAGTAGTGTAACGTCCCTCAGGTCTTGGATCAGCCTCGTTTCCTGTGTCAAATTCTCGAGCTGTCCAAACATCATTAATTTGTCAATATTCATCATTCTCATTTCTCTTTTCACCTCACTTATACCTATACCCATACTATATCCAAGCTACCACTCTTAGACACATACATTATGTCAAGACTTCTCCTACATCTTTATCATCAACTTAGCTAGCTCATAACCATCACAAGATGTCTACATTTCATTTTCCAACTATACTCATTAGTTGTTTCCTCATGACTTAGATATTTCCAACCAAATATATATTCATATATATATATATATGTCCATTCACTAATATATAAAATGATAATACTTAAGAAAACAAGGGTCTTGTGAGCTCACCTAGCTTGTCTCCTCTTGACCATACTTGTAGGATGCTTGTCCTTTCCTTTGTTTCAATCCAATCCTTGATTTTCTAGTATGTTGTTCTCTTTAGCAAGAGGAACAACTTTATCTCTTACCCCTTTGTCTAATTCTATCTAGAATATGGCGAATCTGAGAGAGAGAAAGCTTGGTTTGGTTTAAAATGGTGAATGTTGAGGTTTGTAGGTGAGAGATGCTCAGTTTCCAGGAAAATTCTCGTGATTCTTATATAGGCAGAAGGTATGAGATTGATCTGGCATTGGTGGAGATCGATCTCTGCTTGATTTCAACTGCTCTAACTGCTCCATTACTAGTTACAAGATCGATCTGGGAGAGGGTAGAGATCGATCTGTTTGAAGGTAGAGATCGATCTATTCTTCACAAAAAACCAAATGGAGATCGATCTGGCATTGGATAGGGATCGATCTGCCCTTTACAAAACTAAGTGGAGATCGATCTGCTAGAGGGTAGAGATCGATCTCTTTTAGGTCGAGACTTAAGGAGATCGATCTGCCCTTATGACAGGATTGATCTTGCTAGGCAGAAGCAGTAGAAGATCGATCTGCTTCCTTATGAGATCGATCTGCTCCCTTATGAGATCGATCTGTTTGCCTGCAATTGTACACTCATTGCATTCTGGAATCTTGAGATCGATCTGCCATCCCTATGAGATTGATCTGGCCTTTATTAATTCCATTGTTACTGAATATATTTACAGGAAACTCACGGCCAAACTTACCACAATCTACTCCATAGGTTATATTTCAATCCATACACATTTAAGACCTATAAACCTCATCTTTTTATACTTCATTAGATTTAAAACGTGCGTGTACATCGACATACCACAATTACATTCACCAATTACAATTTCTCACATTGAAATCTCATTATCCAAGGTACAAAAAATTTACAGTTCTCACATCCTTCCTACCTTTAGAGAATTTGGTCCTCCAAATTTAACTCAATCCATTAAATAGTTAAGGGTACTTCTCCTTCATAAGGCTCTCTCGTTCCCAAGTTACTTTCTCCATCGAATGGTGCTTCCAGAGAACTTTAACCAATGGAATCCTTTTCGTTCGAAGTACCTTTTCCTTTCTGTCAAGTATTCAGATGGGTTCTTCCACAAAACTCATATCCCCTTGAATATCTAATGCTTCATACTCAATGACATGGGAGGGATCCGGATTATATCTCCTCAACGTGGATACGTGAAAGACATTGTGTATCTCGGAGAACTGTGGAGGTAAATCCAACTGGTAGGCAACGTCTCCCACTCTCTCCAAAACCACAAACGGTCCTATATATTGAGGACTCAATTTTCCTTTCTTCTCGAAACGCATGATACCCTTACTTTGAGACACTTTAAGCAACACAAAATCCCCAGTTTGAAACTCATGTGGCTATCTACGCACATCTCCGTAACTTTTTTGTCGATTCTGAGCAGCCCTTAATCTATCACAAATGATCTTCACATTCTAAACTGCCTGTTCAACAAGTTCGGGGCATTTACTTTCTTGTCGCCCACTTCTTCCTAAGCTATAGGGGATCTACACCTCCTACCATACAGAGCCTCATAAGGTGCCATACCAATACTCTCACGATAGCAATTGTTGTACGCAAACTCAGCAAGGGGTAGGTGATCATCCCATGATCCCTTAAAATCCATCGTACATGCCCTCAGCATGTCCTTAAGGTCTATATAGTCCGCTTGGACTGACCATCAGTCTAAGGATGATAGGCGGTACTGAAACTCAATCGAGATCCCATAGCCTCTTGAAAATGAGTCCAAAACCTAAAGGTGAACCGAGAATCTCTATCAGATGTAATACTCACTGGAGCCCCATGTAGTCGAGCTATCTCTCTGACATATAACTTTGCTAAGGCACTCAGCGTATCTGTGCTCTTGATGGCAAGGAAGTGGGCACTCTTCGTTAGTCTATCCACTATCACCCATAGTGCATCATGACCTCTTTGGGTCCTCGGTAATCCCATGATAAAGTCTATGGTGATATACTCCTATTTCCATGTAGGCATAAGCAAAGGTTTAAGCAACCCTCCGGGCTTCTGGTGCTCAACTTTCACTTGTTAGCATACCAAACATTTGGCCACATATTGTGTCACATCCCGCTTCATACCACTCCACCAATACACCCTCCTCAAATCCTGGTACATCTTGGTACTTCCGAGGTGCATGGTGTATCTCGAGCAGTGAGACTCTCTCAGTACTTGTTGTTTCAGGGTATCATCGATCGAAACACAAATTTGACTCTTAAACCTCAATAACACATCGTCACTGACCATGAAATCTGACTGTGAGGTCTATTCATCTTGGTTAACCATATCCAATAGCCTCTGATCATTTTGTTGCCCGGTTCTAATTTGATCCATAATATTAGGCTTTATCCGTAGGCTCGCCATAAACTCGACCTCTGTTTCCTCAACTCTGACCCTGAGTCTGACGAACTGTTCTATCAAGTCCCATTCCCTAATCATCATAGCAGATACCATACTCTTCCTGCTCAGGGCATTAGCAACTACGTTTGCCTTTCCAAGATGATAGAGTATCTCGCAATCATAGTGTTTAAAGAGTTCCATCCATCTCCTTTGTCTCATATTTAATTCCTTTTGGTCGAATATATACCTCAGGATCTTGTGGTCAGTAAATATCTTAAACCTTTCTCCATATAGGTAGTGCTGCCAGATCTTCAAAGCGAACACCACTGCGGCCAATTCCAAATTATGTGTGGGGTAGTTTCGTTCATGATCTTTTAGCTGTCGCGAACCATAAGCGACTACTCTCACATGCTACAGAGTACAAACCCCAATCCTTATAGAGAAGCATCACTGCACATTGCGAACCCTTCGGGTCCATTCAGAATAGTCAACACAGGTGCCATCGTTAATCTCCTCTTTAACTATTGGAAACTCTACTCACACTGCTCGGATCATATAAAAGGAATCTCCTTACGTGTGCGTTTAGTCAAAGGGGCGACAATCTTGGAAAATCCTTCAACAAACCTTTTATAATATCTTGCAAGCCCTAGAAAACTCTGAATCTCTGTAACTATCCTCGGTCTCCCCCAATTAAGTACAGCTTCTATCTTAGACGGATCAACTGACACCCCGTCTTTAGATATAATATGACCAAGAAAAGGTATTTGATCTAGCCAAAACTCACTCTTATTCATCTTTCCATATAGCTGCTTATCCCTGAGTACTTGTAGTACAATCCTCAAATGATGTTCATATTCCTTATGAGACCAAGAATACATAAGGATATCATCAATGAAGACTATGACAAACTGATCTAGATAGTCTCTAAATTCTCATTCATCAAACTCATAAAAGCAATTGATAATTCTATATTTTTAGAATTATTTGTGCTTAATTTCCTAATTAATTATTTAAATCCCCAATTTATTTTGTTAATTATCCCCTTTATTTAATTAAAATTCTCATTTTTTGCAGATAAATTAAATCCGGATGAATTTTGAATATTTTGGTAGAAAATGGATCGGAATTGAGCTAAAATCGAGATTGGACCACGCAGACAACACGAGCCTAACACATCCAATTGGATAAAAAGACAGATGGCATGGAAATATTATTTTTCAAGGAGCCAATGGTGTGAAGACAAGTGACCAAACAATGCCAACTCATCTAGGATAAAAAAATTACAATTGTACCCCTAAGTTTGTATATAAATAGAAAAAGATGGCAATTGAAAAAAGGGGGTAGTTTTACTTTTTTTTAGGTTAAACATTTATTGTTAGGTTATATTTTTTAGGTTTTCTTTTAATTTTTTTTCGGCTGGTGACAGCAGCCACGATTCATCATATTTCTTCTAGGATTTATTCAGTTTTCATTCCATTATTATTTTACTGTTCGAGTTTTAATTAAAAGTTATTATTTTTATATTGTTGCTCTCGATTTGCTTCCTATTTCAGTTTTCTTTCTTTGATTTTCTACTGCTTATTTCGCTACAGACTTTCTTTATGCTTCAATTGTTATTGCCATTGTCCTGTTCTGATGCCTTGATGCAAGATTCAATGCCGTGTACTGTTCCTGTATTACTGGCACAGTGGAACATCGTTAAGATGAGTAAATAATGAAGCCAAGCGTGACCTCTGGAGCTTGCATTTCTCTATTTTAAGGTTTCCTCTAGTTCGGTTTCATCTTTAGTTACTGAGTTTTTCTTTTTTCTTTTTCTTTCGCTTTAAGTTAAATGACTTTTAGTGCATTGTAGTTTCTGTTTCATTATCTACTTCCATTCACTGCATTATATTAATACCTCACTTCTCTACATTTTAGAAGATTAGCTTTCGGTTACTAGGTTAGCATCTAGTTAGATTTGTTTTGCATTTTCTCATCTTTACATTTTCTTTTTCTTCTTTTCTTTTGCTTGTTGGTACTGATGAGGGTAAGTTTGCTACCGTGTGGAATAGAGCATAGGATGAGTGAACTCATACAGTATACATAGGTTACACATTCTCCTCTGTTCTGCTCTGTTATTTATCTATTATACTGTTCATGTGAGTTTGTTTGTGTAATTAGTATTAATCCATGTTGCTCAATTTCCTTTGTGTTTCTGCTGATTTTCTGTTTAGATTATTTAGTTTTTACTGAAGCTTCGATTCTCTGCATATGTTTCTTTTTCTATGAGTTTTGCCTCGATGATTTATTATTCTCCAGATGAACACAACATGAAAACTGGGCTACTGTGAAGGACTTGTGCTGCTGATTGAACCAAGGTTGCTGGTGTAGGAAATGAATAGTTGAGGCAAGAGAAGGCATGATCGGTTCCAGGAGAGGTAGTTAGTACAGCATTACATGGAACAAAACTGAAGTATTTATGTTCTACTGCAGGTACACGGTTTCATCAACGGAACAAGGCAAACGCAGGAGCTGCTACTGCTTGCACGACCTGCTGTAGCTACCTTGCAGCGAGGAGGACACCGCCTAGAGTAGAGCAGTGCGTGGAGTTGTTGCCAGCTATGCAGGACAACAGAACCATAAGTAGAACCCACGAGTAGCAGAGATCGGTGCATTACTTGAACAGCGGGACCGTGCGGGAAAGAGCAGGACACTCCTAGAGCAACTGATGAAGAAATGTGTGCAGTAGTGCAATTGGGACCACTTTGGTGGTTTGTAATTGCCTAAGGCCATGTTTGGCAAATTCCTGTTGTAGTGGTTTAATTCATTTTGCATGCATTTTTAGATAGATTAATTTCAAGTTTATTAGTTAGCTTAGTTAGTTGATTTCTAATTTGCATGTTAGTCGTAGTTGCTTTGTTTCATTAGATTAACTTAAATTTAATTAGGTCACTAATTAATTTTTATTCTAGTATTAGGGGTTGTGCTTTAAATTAATTTAGATAAACTCATTTTATGCATTTTAAGCTTTCATTTTAAAATGAATAATCCGAAAATGTGTTTCATGCATTAGTTAGATTCTAGTGTTAAGTTAGTGCTTAGATATATTTAAGAGTAATTTTAGATTCATTAGTTTAGACATTTAGATTTATGATTATTTTTCTTAATTTTCTAGGATTTTCTTTTAATAGATCTTAGGTTAGTTTAAATTGCAATTTTTATAAATTAGATTAATTTGCATGCACATTCTATTTTAGACTTGTTTAATTGTAGTTTAATTAATTTTATTTCTTTATTTCCATATTTGTATTTTATTTTAATTGCGTTAATTATTTTTAACCGTTTTAATTATTTTCGTAGGTATTTGCTTTTAATTGCGTGGAGCACTGTAAGTAATTTTGCTCGGTTTTATTTTCTTTATTTTATATTTTTATTATTTTTAGTACTGTTAGCTTTGTAGATCACCCTTCAATTTTATAATTTGCTAGAATATACTTAGGGTAAGATTAACCGGTAGTTAATTAGGCTAACCAACTTCTCTGTGGGACGATAACTCGGGACTGAAATCCCATTATTACTTGTACGACCCGTGCACTTGCGGTAATACGTTTAAGGCGTGTCAAGTTCTTGGCGCCGTTGCCGGGGAAGTTTCAATTAGTCGTTAATTGATATCGGTCAAATTATACTTAGGTGTAATTCTAGCTTGTAAATATTTAGATCATTAGTTTAGTTTAGTTAATTTTCTTAAAAAAATTAAAATAAAAAAAAAATTCTAAGAACTTTATGATGTTTACATGCGTAGAGCCAGGAGTTTTGATTGTTTTCCTCTAGATCTTGAAATTGAACGCACTCTTATAAAAATTCGAAAGGACTCTAGGAAATTTATAGCTCCGCTGCAAAACACGATGGCAGAAAATAGGGAAATTAGGACCGTTGGAGATTATGCAATGCCGACGATTGGAGGATATTATTCCGGCATTAGGCCACCAGCTGTCCTTACAAATAACTTCAAAATTAAGCCCGCAATCCTCCAGATGATCCAAACTTCTTTATAGTTCAGAGGGCTTCCACACGATGACCCATATGCTCGCCTTGGGCAATTCCTGGACTTGTGCAACACGTTCAAACACAATGGGTTATCTGATGATGCGCTTAGGCTTAGATTATTCCCCTTCTCACTTAGGGATAGGGCGAGACACTGGTTAACCTCCCTGCCTCCAGGATCCATTTCTACATGGGACGAGTTAGCCCATCAATTTCTAGCTAAGTTTTTCCCTCCCTCTAAAATGGCCAGACTCCGTAGTGACATATCTTCCTTTGCTCAGTACGACTCTGAAACTCTTTACGAAGAATGGGAACAATATAAGGAGCTTCTTAGGAAGTGCCCTCACCATGGCCTACCTCTGTGGTTGCAAGTCTAGACCTTCTACAACGGACTTACAAGCCCAAATAGGACCATTATTGACGTTGCTGCTGCAGGTGGAGTGCTAATGTGTAAAATAGAGGAGGAAGCTTACGAGTTGTTAGAAAAGATGGCGGCTAACAACTATCTATGGTCCTCAGAGAGGCAAATGCCAAAGAAGCCGACGAGTATTTATGAGCTCGACACATTGTCTACCTTGACCTCTCAAATCAGTAATCTTACGATGAAGGTAGAGTCGCTCAGTACCCAACATAATCCTCCCACCAGTCCTAATCCGATTTATTCTATCCAAAGTCTTTTTCTTTCCTGCGAGCTGTGTAGTGGTACCCACTCTGTAGATAGGTGTCCGCTCAACTTAGAATCGGTTCAGTATGTTGCCCCTTTCTCAAACGCAACAGAACAACCCTTTTTCAAACACCTATAATCCATGGTGGAGGAACCATCCTAACTTCTCTTGGAGCCAAAACCAAGGGTAAACTTCTAACTCCATATCTGTAAGACCCCCTAGTTTTCAAGCTCTACCAGTTCAGGTACCACCACAGCCGTAATTTCCATACCATCCACCACATCATCCATCGTCACCTCAATTTCAATATCATCCATCACCACTACCACCACCACCACCACAACCCTTGTAGCCCCAACATTACCTTGCACCAGCAGCTGAGAAGAAGCCCTCGCTTGAGGAAATGTTCACGACTATCCTGCAAAATCAAGCTGCCTCAATTAAGAACTTAGAAGTTCAGGTTGGACAAATAACTAGTGCTCTTAGCCAACGTCCTCAAGGGACCCCTCCTAGTAACACTAAAGTTAATCCTGTTAAGCAAAAGGGGGGTAAAGAACATGTTAGATCCATCACCCTTAGGAGTGGCAGAAAGCTAGATGAGCCACAAGTTAAGTCTAGACTTGAACAACCCATAGTTGATAAACCTATAAGTTCTAATGAAGCAGCTCAGAAGGAGCTGGAACATCAGGATCGAGCTGCAAAGGAAACAAAGCTAGGCGCTTCTTCATCTATACCTTCTTCTTCTTCATTTCCTTCCTCGTCCTCTGATTCTACACAGGTTCCCACTACATTGCCTCTAGTTAAACCACCAGTACCTTTTCCTCAAAGGTTCCAAAATCAAAAACTGGAACAACAATTTGCTAAATTTCTTGAGGTTTTTAAGAATCTTCACATCAATATTCCTTTTGCAGATGCCTTAGAGTAAATGCCAAGTTATGTGAAGTTTTTAAAGGATATCCTCTCGAGGAAGAGAAGATTGGAAGATTATGAGACGGTGGCCTTAACTGGGGAATGTAGTGCAATTATCCAGAGGAAATTACCCTCCAAGCTCAAGGATCTCGGGAGTTTTACCGTACCCTGCACTATTAGAAATCTATTCTTTGGTAGAGCCTTGTGTGATTTAGGAGCTAGTATCAATCTAATGCCTTTGTCTATCTATCAGAAGTTAGGAATAGGGGATGTCAAGCCCACTATAGTGACCCTTCAGCTAGCAGATCGATCCATTAAATATCCAAAAGGGGTCATTGAGGATGTCTTAGTAAAAGTGGACAAGTTTATTTTCCCTGCAGATTTTATTGTACTAGATATGGAGGAAGACAGGGAAGTCCCCATTATTTTAGGCAGACCTTTCCTAGCTACTGGTAGGACGATAATTGATGTGCAAAAGGGGGAGTTAATGATGAGAGTCCAAGATCAGGAAGTAAAGTTTAATGTTTTCAAACCTTTGAAGCTCCCCGATGACTCTCAAGAGTGTTTTAAGATGGAGGTTAAGGAAGATAAAATGTTTGAACATAAGAAATCTGAGAGAAAGAAGGAAGTAGATAGAGCTAAGGAGGAATTAACTGTCAATATTCTGTCACCATTTTGGCTAACCCTCCTACTCTTCGCCCTACTGCTGAGTGTTGTTTTCTTTAGCTGCATTTGAAGTGGCAGTATTTTTCTTTTCACTTTATTTATAGTTCATTTTTCTTTTTCTTTCTGTTGTTTCTTTCTTTGTTTATTTTGCAGGTTTATTTTCTAGTTTTACGCTTTCAATAAAAGCTTCAGTTGTTCATCATCATCAGAAAGGGGAGTACTTTGATCCTAAACTTCAATTCTTATATTATCTGCACATTGAGGACACTGTGCACTTTATGTTTGGGGGAGGGGATATCACTTGAGTATTTTTAAAAAATTTGAGCAAAATTGAAAATTTTCAAATTTTTTTTGAAAATCTAAGCTTAAACTGTTTGATTTTGGGATGATTTAGTGCTTAGCATGTAGTTTTCCCATATTCCGATGATATGACCACAAGATTAAGTCTGATTTTGATTGAATGAGAAGCATGATTATAGGAAAAGCATGAAGTTGAATTCTTGAATTTGTCTTAATTCTGATTGTGATTGCCTCATCTTATGCACATGTCATGTCATGAATCTGTATATTTATTTAGAGAAAGCTTATGTAGACATAGGATTGCATTTGTTCAATTGATTTTGTGCATCAAATTCTAGAATTTGTTTGATCTAATCTCGAGGTAAAATATTAGATCACACTTTATTAGGGAGATGATTTAGGTCATCTTTGGATCGTTTGAGCCTTTCTAGCCTTCCTTGTACATATTCTACCCCTAGTCACCCATCTAGGCCAAATAAGCTTTTCTCTGTAAATATACCCGCGTTATTTTCCTTAGCTTAAAAACTTTGTTCCTATTCCTTACCCCAAAAGCATGAAAAGTCATTG
Organism: Firmiana major; assembly: GCA_033439115.1. Lineage (NCBI taxonomy): Eukaryota > Viridiplantae > Streptophyta > Magnoliopsida > Malvales > Malvaceae > Firmiana > Firmiana major. The sequence goes on from CM065899.1 coordinate 68,623,566, forward strand.
GGATATATTGTGAGCTATATGGGCATTAAGTGATAGTGAAAGAGTATGTATTCAAAAAAAATTGAAAAAAAAAAAGAAAAAGAAAAAAGAAGAAGAAAGAAGAAGAAGAAAAATACAAAAATAGAATAAATGTCTAGTGAAAGAAATAAGTTTGGGGGAAATAAATTGAGCTCTTACATTAAAGATCCTAGAAGTAATGCATGTTAAGGGGTAATTAAACCTAAATTGACTTTATCATACCTTAGCCCCAACCTTACATTATGTCAGGACCCGTTCTCAATCCATGACTTAACCAAAAATCACTACAAATTTTTCGCATTTTTAACTTACCTTTCCTCTCTTCAATGGTTGGGCTATGATTCGATGTCAGACTCCTCGCTTACCTCGTTATCCATTATCATACATACATGTCAATATACTGTTACTGACTGTAACTAAGATTATATAAAATCTAATACAAATACATTCCCTATAATATGTATCGTATACATCACTGTGCTGTTTCTATGTTTAGATACATAATCGTACAAAATCTGTATACCTGGCGGTCGATAGGAAATAGCGGTGGACTCAGGAATGCTATCCCTCAATAGCTCTCGCTCTACTACTGATGCTCTGTAGAGAGATGTAAAGAAAAGGGGTGAGCATACAACGCGCTCAGTAAGGAAATTAGGCAAGCAAGTAGATATCTATACTATCTACTCAAAATAATGCTATGCCTTGAAAACATTATTTCCTTTACTCACTTTAAAAGCATGTCTTTAAATATAATATATATACTTGTACAGATTAAATCCCATGTACAGAAATCATGCTTTCTTTCCAAATGTAGGCATGTAGTGCAAAACAATGCATCTTTATATAAATCATGCCTTTAGGTAAATCATGCCATGTATATTTAAATCACAATAAATATGGCATTAAACAATTCACATCACAAAATCGGAGTCCGACCCATCCCTCAGGTCTGTCCGCAATTTAAATCAGTCAATCAATGTGATATATCATGTGAGACTTTGTGGTGAAATGCAAATAGTATCTTGGACTATGATCATATCCGACATGTGATTCCAAGCAACACAAATCTCGGTGTGCGGGGCATCACTACTGCAACGAGAGGGGGGTCAGTCCATCACAACCGTCAGCTATATCCTCCTCAACTCCATAATAACACACGGTACAGTGTACTCCCATGCCGAATGCACGGTACGACAAGGTACTCCATGCCATTCGCACGGTACAACGTACTCCGTGGACCCTACATCACAGTTGGGATGCCTGCCATAGGTCTTAGCCCTCAAACCATGGAATATCATACCATATCTCTAATACCCTCATGCGGCTATCCTCTCACATAATGTGACACTCAGTCACACAAGGATGTGGGCATGGGTTTGTAACATGTATTATATATCACATACAGTGCGCACCTTTGAGTGCGACTCACAGTCGACACTCCGCTCAAACACTGTTTCACATCACAAACTCAACTCTAATGCGAGTAAACCTCCAGCAACTAGGTCAATGCATAGTTCATGTATTAAATCAAGTACAAGCAATAGCTCTAATACCATGCTATGCACAATATCATCAAATCAAGTATGAGCAATAGCTCCAGTACTATGTCATGTATAAACCTTGAAGAATCGAGTATGAGCAACGCTCCAGCACTCTATCATGCATCTCATGAAAAACTCGAGTATGAGCTAATCGCTCCAATACTCTGTCATGCATATATCATATAAAACTGAGTACGAGTAATAACTCTAGTACTCTATCATGCATGTCATGAAAATCTAGTGCGAATCAAAATCTAGCACTAATGTATGTGGAAAATATATGAAATTCAGTGCGAGCTGTGCTCCAGCATGATTTATTCTCACAAAATATGATAGATGGCTCTTTAAAAAGGGATAATTTACAAAACATCAAAATCAGTACTATAAAGTGTGCTTATTTCATATCAACCTTAAAATCATTAGCCCATCTATTTATTCTCCTGCTAAATAGCAGCTAAACACTCAAAATAGTGGTTTCCATGCTTTTTACAACTTTTTACAACTTTTCACAAAAGTTGACTTTTTGACTAACTAGGGGCAAAATCGTAATTTGCCACTATCAGGTCGCAATAATTATTATTCACTTTCTTTGACTCTCAGAGTTTTTAAGTGAATGTAAAAGAAGGTGAAAATACGTGCAGGTATCTCTGACTACTCACAAAAGTCCCTTACCTGTAATCACTCGAGAAATTTCACTTTCTCTGCGCTACTCGTTTCAGCAGTCCGATTTGCTCCTCCAATAATCTCTGGAGCTGCATATAACCATTTATCAGGTTAATTACATTTTTCCTACTGTATTTCACGTTAAATACAGTCTATTTCACTTAAATGGGCCCGTTTACAGTTATTGGGCCTTAACTCTTTAATTTGGGCCTTAATCCGTATTAAACCCATTTTCCACTTATTATTTCCCTTCATCAGGGTCTATCGACTCATTGGCCCTATCAATACCCATTCGGCTTTATTCCAAGCACTTTGGATAACCCGTATATCATTTACGACAGTTAATTCGAACTTCTGAATATAATTCACTAAATACGAAATTTAATCCGAAATGCGTAAAATAAATCTTAAATACGCAATAATCACATAAATTGTCGTAAATGAGCTTTATTTACTCGAGATTGTAAGATGGTACGTAAATCGAAGTTCGATCGGGCTTCCATTCGAAATTTATCGTCGAACTGCACAATTTATTATATTTAACTCCGGGTAAATTTTTGATTAAATATAATTTAAATAAATTCATCGAAAATCAAATCAGTCACTTTTGACCTCGTATCGACTTACACGAAGTCCGGTGAAATCTCAAAAATTTCCCTCTTCCTTTTTCTTTCTTATTCTTCTTTTTCCCATTTTCTCCTTGGCTGAACCGGTCCGGTCCGGTTCAGCGCAGAACCTTCTTCACTGAACCGTCAACCAGTTCAGGCTTCCTTTGGTCGTGCCGACGTCTTCCGGTCGGTTCCCGATGCATCACCACCGTTGTTCGGCACGCCTCAACCTGGGTAACACTCGGCTGGGCTCAATCGGGACCAAGCACCGCCGGTTGCCTACGAATCTCTTCTTTTCGTCCGCGATAATTTCCCTTCGATTCGCTGGCGTCCGGCGTCGATGAGGCGCGTCCTAGTGGCTGGGAGGCCGCACGGTGCCGGGCTTCCTTTTCCGGTCGCGTGCCTAGCCGTGGGGTCGCCGGTGGTGGCCGCCTGGTCACCCTTTCCTCTCCGTCGGTTTGCTTCGGTTTCTCTGAAGCTTTCTCTCTCCCCGATAAATTTCAATCTATTTCCTTTTTTTCTTTTATTTATAATATATTTTTATTATTATTTTATTCCTTAAAATAATAATAAAAATTCTAAAATATCCCAAAAATATCTCAAAAATATCTAAAAATATCCTATTAAATTCATTTAGTCCATAAATGAATTTATCAGTCCGATTTTACCTTTTCGGTATATTTTTCTAATATTTTTGGGCTCATTTTTCGAGGTAAAAATTTTGATAAATTCTAATAAATTTATATCTTGATCAATTGGGCTCGAAATTAAATATTTTCCTCGATTTTGATCAAGATTCCTCAATTTCATATTTTTAATGAAATTGTCTTATTGAAATTATATCGAATTTCAGTTATTTGATCGTTTTACCCCTGCACTCGTTCGGGAATTAACTTAACCCTTATCTTGCTGTTATGTAGCTTACATGCATTTTTAATTTCTCAAATTGTCGATTGCATGTTAGTAAATACTCTTATTATGATTCAACTATGTAATAAAGTGTTCATACACATAGGAATCATAAGGAACAAGCTACATAAAATCTGGGTCTGACACATTACAAACTTAATGAAGTCCTATTGATCTTTAGTTAACTGTGACTACATTAGTGGAGAGAGAAGTGAACAGCAAACTTATGGGAATGATCACATGTCTTTGACTTTGTATTCACTATGTTTGCATAATC